>HG992317.1:0-10000000 GCA_905220615.1 Tinea trinotella | reverse complement strand
TGGTCTGTTCTGTACACTTGAAAGTAGTGGATCGGCGGAATGTGTCACCAACTGTTCTAAGTTATGCCTAACACAATTTTCTAGTTTTACGAGTAACATGTAATAAGTTAGTTAGCTTCTGACACTGTGTTTTGTTTTCGCTCAGCCGCATTTAGGTAGTCATGCAAAAGCAATATCTAATGTCATGAATAGAACATCCATACACGTTTAAAGATTTCCTCAAAAAAATTACTCAAGCACGAATTTTATCCATTAAGAAATGTGCCATGGATAAATAAACAGGATGTTGTGTGAATCATCTTCAGGGTCTCTAATCTGGCTTTATCAATTGCATATTTGTATTTTTAATGGTAGGTTCTTCTCTGACTTTTAGTAATAATTACAGTTAATTAAATACTACTTATTTTTTACGAAAAATCGGATATTGTTTAGGAGTGGTAGGCAGACAGTTGGTGGTATTGCCTTGTCTGCCGATCCAGGGTAGTACTACCTAGCACTTTTTAAGTTTTTATTGTGACTCGACATATGATCCTGCTTTGTGTTAAGCTGGAGTGCGGCCATGAATGGGAGTAACTGTTACTACAGTTAAACAACTGTAAGTAGCAGTCACATTTACTATGTCGGCCTAGTTGGAACCTGCAACTTAAAAGCTGATCCCGAAACGCGACTAAGTCACTTCACGATATGTACCAATAGAATAGAATTTGAACAGCGACGAATGGTTTTTAGGATATGTGATAACGTTAACTCAGTAGTCGCGCCGCCCGTTATGTATGAATCATTTTGTGTACAAGCATTATTTGCTGATGGTAATTTGATAAGCGTAATTGAGAAAGTGAAAACCACCTATTCAGGTTTTTGGGTCGATAAAGTTCATGTTTTATACTTACAGTCACTTGCTTAAACGCGTGTCAAACTTTAAAGGGAATTAAATTTTAACTTGCCATTATGTTAAATGTAAGGTCTTTATAATTAACCAAAGCAAATGTCAAACAAAGCGAATTTCCTTTGTATTAAAATAAGGAGTGACATGCTCGTTACAAATTTTAATTAATATAATTCTATTTTCTTAAATTTTGCGCGAACAATGATTAATGAATTAAACACATTTTCGACGTTTCGAGAGCTTTGCAGCCATCAATCAGTCTCTCCGTGACCACGAAAGCTAAAGCTCTCTAAACGTCGATTTTTTAAAAAATCATTAACCAAAAATAAACGCGTTAATAAGCCGCATAATTTTTTTAAAATTTATTCTTTACCTAGCCGAAGTATTTTAAAACACCTCATTTGTTTAAATAATGTTGGCGACCCAATTAAATCAATAATATTCGTATGTCATGGCCGTCATAAGAACTTAATTACTTATAATTGTATAATGGTTTTATATTTAATCTGCCATTACTAAACGAGTAATCCAATAGCTGTAATTTGACATTTGAAACCCGAATATCTCAGATTACTTCATTACTTTTAAGAACGCACGTTAAAAAAAATTACTTATGAAATCATGTCACATATTTAATACGAAATCTCAGAAGCGACCTCGAGTGCTTATTGGTTGTCAATCCATTGTTCAAAACCTGTCATTCAACGTTCATTCTTAGAAATAAAAGAGTTATCAAAATGTATTCTTTGATTCTATTATGTAACTAAAGCACACTACAAAAGTATTTGTAAGGAAACTATAAGATCCTATTTACTCGTAAGAGTATGGGCGACATTTTTTAAAAGCTACGTCTTATTATTTCTTCTTTCAATATTAGCTATATGGTGGTTTTAACTAAAATTATTCCATTGAAATTAAAGACCCTGAATTATCTGATTATGGACTAAGGGTATAAGGGAATTTTCAGTTTCAGGAATAGGACAGTTTACAATAATAGTAGCGGCGTATGTAGTAGGTACGTATACTGAAGAATTTTAATAATACGTACGTCAGTAATGACTTAAGAAATGTCTGCATTTTTAAGATACACGGTAACTGCGGTTGAAAATCCAAGCTAGAAGTTTTTAAATTGACGCAGTGCTCATAGTTAAGTACGTGTCTGCAGTTTCTTATAGAGTTCTTTTTTTGCAGTAATTATTAAGAATGTGATGACAAACACAATCAATCAACCAAATTTAGTTATAAGTTATAGAAAAAACAAAAGGAGGCCTTTGCCCAGCAGGTAGGACAATTAAACGGACTAATAATAATACTCATAACCCAAAACAAAATACTATTGAAAGAGTGGTAGGCGGTGGTTCCCAGTCTGCCGATCCGGGGTAGTACCACCACTTACAAATGTACAGCATACGGCATAGTGGATGTGAGTGTTACTTACAGTTATTGAATTGTAGTAGCAGTGACATCCAATAATGGACCACACTCCAGCTTAACATCAAGCGGGGTGCCGTCATATTTCTAGTCACAATAAAAATAAAAAAGAACTATATTGCTGATCTACCATACGCCATTACGTCTGCTCATAAATTGGGTCGCATTCAAATTCTGACAGCAGCCATCGTTCACTTATCTTGACATCTATATTTAACGTATCTATTCGCCGTGAACTTTGAAGACCCAAAGCTTGTGATTACACAACATTACAATTTACTATTTGTACTTTAATGCGAGTGCAACCAAGTTGAGATCAATAGCCGATAAATAATGCAGCCTTCGACCAACATCTCAGATTTATTCTAGAGGTTGTAATGGTTAGAATAAATTGTTTACATGTTAATCTATTAGCTTTCGAGTTTAAACAATGATTGTTTTACATAATTAGCTGTTTAAAGTTTGGTTAAGGAATCTACTTTTTGGTGTTTAATATTTGGTATTTAAAATTATTTATAATTTGTAAGCCGCATAAATTTGGTTGATTTATTAATCAATGTTCGCGCAAAATCTAAGAAAATCTATATATATTTTATTAATTTATTTCGCCATTTTTTTCATAGTGAAGCGACATCTGACCGACTCACTTTACGGTTGCCTCAGTTATCGTCTTTTATTACTATCTACTTGTTGAATAGAACCAGACTTACTAAAAAACTATACTAAATAAATTCGAGTTACAAAAGGAAGGTATACAACTGAAAACCAGTGGCCCTAATTTAGGGTGCCTAAAGAGCAAAATGCGCCGCATAACGATCTAGTTTACGCCGACATTTTAAAATAAATATATTACAAGAATAAATGACAGGTACCAAGGCATTCTCAGTCTCTTATTGCCACTTCATTGAATCACCGGAATAACTTCAACAACTTTGTTTATTTTAGTTGTTTTCATTGTAACGCACTTAGCACTGCCCCCTAGCACGGCAATCCAAGAAGCAAGATAAAGACTTGCAAAGAATATCATTCCAACTCATTTTAAATAACTTACTAGAACAGTGTATCAAAAAGATATTTAAAGGTTCTGTAAAACTTAACACAAAACAACGTTAAAAACTTTAATAAATATTTTTTTAATCATGTTGATGTGCCGGCCTAATACGTTATTTAAAATGAGTTACAATAATATTCCTTGCAGTTCTTTATCTTGCTTCTTGGATTGCTTTGCTAGGTGGGCTGAACTACTCACCGCATTATTTGTAATTTTGTATCAATGATAAATTCTAATAGAGATCGATTAATTTGTTTGGATAACGTATTTAGGCTTATTGATGACATAAGATGATAGCGCCTATAACATTCTAGAATTTAGATAAGGATACTATTTGGTAATAAATCGATATTAGCATAGATAATTAGTTTAAGTATGTAATGTTATGATACAAGCATGTTTGGTAGATTAGTATGTAAAGGATTGAATTAAAAACAAAATTGTTGTCATAAATGTCAGGCCTTAGTTCGGACAGGGATAGGCATAAGCAACGGAGGAATTTCACGATCCAGACATAATTATCTGTCTTCCTTCACTTCTACGATTTTTTTCATATAGGCTATAAAGTTATGGGCGCAGCAAACAACTGTTTTTTTAATTTCCCTTATTTTTTTATTATTATTTGATTGAGAAACAATATTCTGTCCCTCGTTTATACTTCCTCTAATCTAGTATTGAATTTGCTACATTGTTAAATTTTCGCAAGTCTGGCAATGCCGATCAATCAATTAAATTACCACGCTTTATTCCCACAGGGATAGGCAGAGACAATGAAGTGCTATTTGCTATTATCCTGACACAACTCCCTCGCTTCTCTCACATCCACAATTCTCTTCATACAAGAAGAGAATTGTGGACACCACCACTATAGTGTATTTTGTACTATTCATAAATCTCTTTAGTCCTTTTTGTTTCATCCATTCTGTGTCACACTAATGCAACATATGTACCTACTTCAATCATCGTCTACATATACCTTTAAAACACATTTATTACGCACAACTTTAATTCTTCACGCACGCTTTATTCTATCCCACATTAAAGCAAATATTTTAGAATTTCCTCTATTTTATATTTTGGTGTGAACTTACATACATAGAATTATGATTAAATAGGTTTGGAATCTATCAAATATTAATATAACCATTAGGCAAATTGCTCAATTATATTTTTAGACTTATACCTTTGACAACGGCATTGCAGAACATTATTTGTAAAAGAAGATTTTTGCGTTTATTTTGATTAGTTTAATCCGACGTTATCTAACCGCTTTCTTCAACCACCTTAATAATTTGATGATTGTTCTTTTAATTGAGATATGTCTGATACTAAGCAAGGGAAAGTCCAAGAGTACCAAAGACTATAAAAACTGTAGCCTGAGTTCCCGTCATCTAAAGTAAATAAATTATTAAAAATCAATTATATTTAAATAACTATGACCTTGGGCCTCATTCAACTCGTCTATGTACCTATTTTTAAGTTTATTTTGGTGCAATAAAGGCTTTAAATATGTCCTATTGTCATTGCATATGTTTATCAACTGTAAACTTATAAAATCAATGCAATTCAGTTTACGGAAGCAATAAGTGTTAGCAACTACTCCCGCTGTGAACACTGAACAGGTAATGTTATTGCTTATGGACAAGGACTATATTCTTGGAAACGATTCGTGCCTGATACAATTCTGTTCGAATTTAAGAATAAGTGTCAGGAACCAATAATATTAGGTATGACGTCGCGTTTCGGGATCAGCTTGTAAGTTGCCGATTCCAACTAAGCAGGCATAGTGACTGCTATTTACAGCTATTTAACTGTAGTAGGAGTTACCTCTATTCATGGACCGTACTCCAGCCTGGTGCTGCTATATATCGAGTCACAATAAAAAAAAACTTTCCACGATTTTAACGAATGAACTCTCTTGAATTCTCTTCATACAGACTCTATGGTGGTGGACCCTTGTTCTGGGTCGTTTCCGTTTTTGACAGTATATGCACCTATAAATACCATGGCATATCTGGACATGGTCGTGGGGTTTAGAGACATGGCGGCTTTTGCGTCCGCTATCGCCTATACCACGGAGAATGTTCCGAGGAACTCTTTAACCTTGTTCCTACCACGTCTTTTCACACCCGTAATACCCGCACTGGGCGGGGGAAGCATCCGCATTTTGCATTTTGTTCGGTGCGTATTTTCTTTGTAGAACAATTAAAAAGTGGAATGTTTTGCCAGAACATGTGTTCTCTTCATCCTAAGATCTTTCATAACCTTAAATCCTTCAAGCGATGCGTGAAGAAGCACCTTTGGCCGGCATAGTGACGGCGACTGGGACAGCCGTGAACTGACTCGGTTTTTTCAGTCGTCGTCACTCTTGGACCTCCTTCCTCTTGCTTATCATCAGTGTCGGTGTCGGTCAAATATCGTGTCACAATATATAATAAAAAAAAGCTGAGAACATTTAAAAGCATGGAAATTGGTCTTAGTTTAAATAAATTTAAAAAATAAGTTATGTGTACTTTACAAAAGCTGTTAGCGTAAAGATAAGGACCTTATATTTGACAGCACTTGGGTTTTTAATCCCTTCCGGTGTATCTTTGTGTGATTGTATTTATCAGAAATAAGTTTCGAGTCAGTTTGTTACAACCAAATTTAAATACAATACATTATGTATTTACTATTCATCCGACATTTAGATTTACCGGGGTAGTTGTGAGAGTTTATTTTTCAGGGATAGTAAAAAGGGGACCCAAGATTACCGACAACGACATAATAAGAGTGGAAGGCAGTGGTACCCAGTCGGCCAATCCGGGGTAGTACCACTACTTACAAGTATACAGACCGTGAAGTGATTTGGTTGCGTTTCGGGATCAGCTAGTAAGTTGCCGGTTCCAACTAGGCCGGGATAGTGGATGTGACTGCTACTCACTGTTATTGAATTGTAGTAGCAGTGACATCCATTCATGGACCACACTCCAGCCTAACATCAAGCGGGGTGCTGTCATATGTCGTCACAATAAAAAATGAATTTACGTTTGCCTCAGACATAGTCAGTAACTGCATTTAACAAATAATTCTAGGCAAGCATAGTGGATGCGACTGCTACTTGGAGTGAACTTACCGTAGTAGCAGTCGCTTCCATTTAACTGCTAAACATCAGGAATGGGTGCTGTCATGTCAAGTCAACCAACAACAAAACAATATAACAAACAAAATATTTTTCTTTGGCCGGCATAGTGACGGCGACTGAGGCACCTGTGAACAGACTAAGTTTTTTCAGTCGTCGTCACTCTTGGACCTCCTCTAGCTTATCATCAGGTGGGTCGAAGTCAGATTCTGCCTACCACTCTTTTCAAAGAGTGGTAGGCAGTGGTACCCAGTCTGCCGATCCGGGGTAGTACCACCACTTACAAGTATACAGACCGTGAAGTGATTTGGTCACGTTTCGGGATCAGCTTGTAAGTCGCCGGTTCCATCTAGGCCGGCATAGTGGATGTGATTGCTATTCACAGTTATTGAATTGTAGTAGCAGTGACATTCATTCATGGACCACACTTTGGCTTAACATCAAGCGGGGTGCTGTCATATGTCGAGTCACAATAAAAAAAAAAAAATAAAAAATAAAAAAAAAAGATGTGTCACAATAAATAAAAAAATGAGACAATTTAATTATTTGGGTTCTCCGTTCAATAGGGTCTATCGCAAAGCTGGCGGGAGAGTGGAGGCAGCGTTCCGGACTGGTGACTGGAAAGTTTAAACCTACTTTCTGACCTTTATGACCTTCACTTTTCCCTCTATCCAACCAAATATTGTAAGACTTCCTCAATTTTAATATTTATTTATTTAATTTTCACAGTAGGTTAAAAATTGTTTATATAAATATTCATAACTACACTCTTAAGCTAGTTGCTTATGTGAGGTAGACAGACCTCTCTAATTTACAATTACAACTCAACATAACATTATGAGAACAAATGCTCCTTATTTAGTTTTATTTTATTGTATTGTAATTCTTTGGATCGGCACTTATTATTAAAGGTCAGGGGTTCTTAACCTGGGGTCTGTAAATCGGGTAATGGGGGTCCATAAAGACGTTAAAAATACTGCGTTGGATCGCTACTTGAGAGTCACTATTTCGCGAAACATCGCGGTCTCAAATAGTGCCAATAGTGAGCTGTATCTTGTATAACACCTTCACGCGTGCGTTCTCTAAGACAATCCCGCAATTTAACTTACTTATGGAAAAGAAGCAGCAGCAACAGTCTTATTAATTTTATCTTATTATGTGGCAATATATAAGTGTCCTATAGTTCCTACGCATAAGTTTGAAGTAAGGGGTCCATCAGACCGTTTAAATTTTGCAAGTGGTCCATGATAATGGAAAAAGTTAAGAACCCCTGCTATGATATTTCATTTGCTATTGATGGTAACATGTAATGCCATCGCCTATATTATATGTACATAATATAAGTAAATATAACATGTAAATTCTATTTGCAAAATTAAGAATAGGTAGGCTTTCAGTGTATTGATGTCAAGAGCATTAACCATGCGAGAGGCGTTCAGAGGGTCACGAGAGTTCGACGAAGTGCCGTCTAAGTTTTGCAAGAGCATGCGACCTACGGACGTAACTGCACATATACTCTATGTAAGATAAATTATACAACCTATTATAAATTGGTTTTAGTTATTTCCTATTATTAGCCAAATTCATAGTTTTTTTTTCATACAGTCTATACTAAGATTTGAAAAAGTAGGTGTATTAAAGAAACTGGATGACCAAAGTACAATATATCAATGTTTTATTGGTGCCGGTAAGTCATATCAAAACAGAGACTCTCGGTTTGCGGGACCATTGCACTACCACTACACCACGATACAATTCTCATGTGATTAAAGATGTGATTCTGATGGCGATCACTGCAGACTGCAATTGCAGACTGCACTACTGGTTTGTATGAATCTGTATTACGCGAGTATATCGCAGCGGCTGCGTTATACTCGGGTATCGCCTTGCACGGAATCAATCTCATACAGAATCATACAAACCAGTATTGCGGTCTGCAGTCGCAATATGATTGTTTTTTTCATTAAGGCGCGACATCTGACCTTGAATTGTCTAATGGAGGAGCAAGGGGAAGTCCATGAGCGCTGAGCTGACTGATAAAACCAATTTAGTTTACAGTTTCCCTAATAGGAGAACTATGCCTCACTATGGCGGTTTAAGGCCTTTTGTATATCATTTAATAACAAAGAAGTCTTACAGCCGGTTGTACCAAAAATTATAATTTACGAATTTGTAAAAGTATCGTATAAGTAAAAGAAAAATTGGTTGCACCACTCTTAAACTTTACATTTTACATTTACGTTTAACAGATATTTTATACAGAGCTAAAGGACATAATTCATTTTGGGTTTCTATGTACTACTTTTGTTATTTCTAATGATAAAAACATATAAAAATGGTAGTTTCGATATTAAATTAATAACAACCCAATTCACGATTTCGTAATAGTAAACGTAAATAGAATAAGTATAAAGTAAAACTTTTTTTATACAACCGGCTGTTAGACTACTAAACGCTTGCTACTTAACATATATAGTAACCTACTACAAATAATGGTCCTAAACTGTAAAAGTAAAAGAAAAAGAAAAAGAGAACAGACATTGTTTCTAAAAATAGGAAGAATTGCACTTTAGTTCCTGTGGGGGGAGCATCCCATACAAAATTGATGCGAACTAGAAAGTACAGTACAATATAAACTATTTTGGTCTAAAACAGAACAGTTGCTCTAAAACAAAACACAGAAACTAGGGTTGACTTCCCGCATGGAAGATTTTTTTTATTATAGAGACTCGACGTCTGTCCTTGACTTGCCCGGTGGTAAGCAAAGAGAAATCTAAGAGCGCCTACGACTGAAAAAAAAAACTCAATCGCTGTCAATAAGCCGGCCAAAGGTGCCTTTTCACGCTTAAAGAATCCAAAGTTTTAGGATGGGCAGAACACATGAGCTAGTTAACCATCTACTTGTTAATTGTTCTACATAGAAATTGAAAGATAGTGCAAATGTTGAAAGTAATGCAATTAATTATAACTGCATTATAATTAATTAAGCACAAAATCATATTGATTTAATTAGAACTATTAATATGCAAATCGCTACCACAGATTATTATTTTTATACTAAGCTACTAAAATGTATCATAGAAATACTTGTATCATAGAAAAAGGACAACCAAAGTACATCAAAGATACATTGGTATTGGTACCGATGGGTGGTCTCGAACTTAAACTTAAAAATAGAATTACGGAGTTTATCGTGTTTTTATTTTGACCAGCCTGTACCTATACCTAACGCTTTAGAAGGGTACCTAGTTATGTTTGGCAATTCATATAGCCTCTATATTCTCGTTTCTCACTTTCTACATTTACTTGTAGCAAGTCAATAAAGTTTCTAAAATTATTTATTAATGTTTATGTAACTTAATTCATTACTTCATAAACTTTTTTAAAAATATATTGTAACAACATTATGTGGCACATTCCACACGCCTGATGTTAGGCTGGATTGCGATTAATGAGTTGAGGCGACTCTGAAGATAAAATATTGCAAGCGTAGTTTGATTGTACCCTCTTTATCATCTTTATTGTACCACGGATAATGTTTTGAGAAGCTCCTTAACCTATATGAAGGGTTCTCTTTACACTCTTGATACAGGTCGGGGGAAGCATCCGCATTCTGTCGAACGAAACAAAATGGTTCGGTACGTCTCGTTTACATCGTAGAACAAGCGAGAAATGGAAAGCTTCACCATTCGGCAACCAAATGAATCATTAGTTTATTATTTAAACAACTTTATTAAGCTTACTTAGATTTAGCGACTATATGACTGCACACCGCTAGATGTAAATGAAGCTGGTGTGTGGTCCATACGCGGTCGTGACTGCTACCACCTCTCGTCAAGTATACAGACCGTGAAGTGACTCAGTTGGGTTTCGGGATAAGCTTGACAGTTATTGAATGTTATAAAGAAGTTCTGGGTCATAGATCGTTCGTAGAACCGACAACCGATGGGTAAGAAAGGTTCTAGAATAGAGAAGACGCAGCGTAGGTAGGCCCTTTCACTAGGTGGACTGACGACATAGTGAAATTCACAAATAACCGGTGGATGAAACTAGCATCTTGTCGTTCGGAATGGCGTTCTAAGAAGAGGACTAAATTAAAAATAAAAACGCTTTCTAGCTGATGATGATGATAAGGAAGCAGCTTTAACTTGGAAGTATTTAACTGAGCTAGCAGACACCTCCATCATCACATCAGGCAGGTTGCTATCATGTCAAGCCACAATAAAAAAATACTCGAATAAAAAAGTAAATAAACACCTAGATAATTCCAATAATACGTATTGCGTAAAACGATATCTATAACGTGACTTATCTATTAATAAAACTAATATTAAAATTAACCAAATATTTGTGTTGACAAAAACAAATTTATTATTGAAATATCCAGGTTAAAGCGATTTCCGCATATTCCAAGTATTCCTAATTATACCCGAATTGGAATGTCTAAAAGGTAAAGTTTGACAATATGATTTACATCTTCTCCATCAAAGCGACTAGCTACCGGTGCAGTCGACAAACATAGACTTGTATTACGAGTCTGTATGCAATCTACACACGTGACTACAATACTAATAGATTCACCCAAAAGTTGTCTGGGAGAGATTGCTGGTATAGTAGTATAGTCCGATTTTCCTTACTTGGCAAAAGTAGTAAACAAACTTTCGGCATACTGACGGATTAACAATAAAAAACAATTACTGCTGACGCAAATCAGTACGATTGGGGCACAACATTTGTCATTTGTGAATTTACCGTTTCCATATAAATGGTTTTTGATAAAAATAATTGTGTATTGTATTGGTATTTTATTTATTAGTCATGTTTCGGGATTAGTAAGGAAGTTAGCGAAAGTAATTCAGAAAGGTTGAAGTACAGGTCGCCTAGTAAGTGCGGCCGCTGCTTATCTGTAACAGCAGACGCCTCTATTCATGGATCGAACTCCAGCTTAACATCAAAAGTGCGGTTATGTAATGCCAATACCTATAGTATAATTTAACAGACAACTAATAAATTTAGGAACATCAAATCAATCAAAAAGCAGAGATAAAGGAGCGCCCCTTGCCACGATCCAGACACAACTCCCTCGCTTCCCTTAAATCCACAATTCTCTTTATTCAAGCTCTACGTTTAACTATCATCTTTATTGCACGAAAACTTACTGTACTTACATATGCGATGTTAATGCCATGCCATTCTCTTACAGCTAACCATAGCGTGAAGAGACTTTGAGGTGCATATTTAGAAATAAAACAGATTAACTGGAGTACACTTCGATGTATTAAATCGTCTACAATTTATATTAAATTCTAAATTCTATGTCTAATTGTGTAAGGTAGAAAATCCAATAATTCAAGTAACAATATTCGGACACCGCGTCTTAGAGCGTTTACATGGTAGAGGTATTTCTGAGAAGAGCTAAGTAGGAGAAGTACGAGTGCCATAAATATTAATGACAAACACCAATTGAATAGCGCCGAAGTCAGGTCAGCGATCTTTGATCCGTTCCATTGATGGCCCTTTTCTTGATATAAAACCCTACCTTAGAGGTGAATTACCTAGGAAACGTCTTTGTAACTATGTTCTTTTTAAATATTGCAATATTTGTCCACGCCTTTCTTCAATATTTTGACGACAGGCGTTGACGAACGGTTGCTTTGTTGCGCGTAAAGTCCCGAGTTCGATTCTCGGTCGATGCAAATATTTGTTTAATAGCTTTTATTTGTAACACTTAATAATTATATTAAATATTGCAAATAAAAAAAGAGGTGTATATTTGTTTCGGGTCTGGTTATCAAAGAGTGGTAGGCAGTGGCCGATCCGGGGTTGTACCACCAATTACAAGTATACAGACCGTGAAATGATTTGGTCGCGTTTCGGGATTAGCTTATAAGTTGCCGGTTCCATCTTGGCCGGCATAGTGGATGTGATTGCTGCTTACAGTTATTGAATTGTAGTAGCAGCGACATTCATTCATGGACCACACTCCAGCTTAACATCAAGCGGGGAGCTGTCATATTCGAGTAACAATAAAAAAAATTAAACATGTGTTTTTATTTGATTAATTATTGTGGCCTGATGTTAGGCTGCTATTTCAGGTTAATAATTGCAAGTATTAGTCGCATCGTCTATTTAAAACTGGCAACTTTCGAACTGATCCCGAAACGGCCCAAATACGGAAGCCCAAGAACGCCACGGTAAAATAACCACTATTTTACTGGTTGCTTGACGGAACCAAGTACCTAGAACACATGGTAAATGATTTACATGAACTAAAGACGAAAATCTAATGAATAACTGATATTATATATTTAATGTAGAAAAGTGAACAACTTTCACAAAAAAGAAGACTTATGACTTTATTCTTCTAAGCTATTACAACAAACTATTACTTGAATGAAGACATCCGAAGATTCTAACACAAGGCCGTGAATGAATAGAACTTAATAACGAAGCATTTCAAAGCATTCCTTTAATATAAACAACATGTCAGAATAATATAAGTATGTTTCACACAAAAGATATAAAATACAACCGTATTTATTACCCTAACAATAATGGTTAAAATTACTTAAATAAGTAACAAAATACATTTTTTTATATTTAAAATCATTAATAGATATCTAAACCATTAAATATAATTAAACAATAAGTGGATATCCAATCTACACATTTACATTTTTTTTTATTGTGATGACACGATATCTGACCTCGACCCGCCTGATGATAAGCAAGAGGAAGTCCAAGAGTGACGAAGACTGAAAAAAAAACAGATTGTTCACGGCTGCCTCGATCGCCGTCACTATGCCGGCCAAAGTAATTTGTTCTTTTGAGATACTCTGATTTAAGCGTTAAACAGGTCAACCTGTTCAGGTATCAAAAATCAACCGTAGAGCTATTTTACTCTGTATAATAAATCAATGGAAACAACCGTTGTTTTAAGTTTACATGAATCTTATTTTATTTATTATCCTGATTAAGATAAGTACATGTCACATGTTGCGTCCCAATAATACTGCAGAAGTACTGCACCTTTTACTTAGTTGTAATGTAATGAAATAAAAATAATTTATTATTATGGGAATGAGCTTAAATTTAATTTAATTTACTAATTTGCTAAACATAGACCTCCCCCTTAAAAGGCCATTTCGAACGACAAGATGCCAGTTGCATCCACTGATTATTCGTGACTTTCATTATGACGTCAGTCCACCTAGTGAGAGGCCTACCTACCTACCAATGTACTCAGATTTAATTAGGGCTTCCGAAAGGCGTATGACGAGTAGAAGACTACAAGAAACCCGTGAATCATTAGCCTGTACCTATAAAGTAACAAATAAATAAATAAATGACCGCACGAAATAAATAAAAAGTAACTAACTAAATTACGTTCGGAAATTACGTTAAAAATAAACATCGTTAACCTGAATATCTCATGTAAATATAAATACACGAAATCTTTTATTCCGTTTGAAATTAAAATATTTATAGTATTCATGGAATGTGATTGAATAAATACCTACATTTATATTTATTTAAAGGAAATTTATTTAAATAAAATTCCTTATAAATAAACGACTATAATTTACTTTTATGAGTACGATTTTATGTATCCAATACTTCTCGGAGTATCTGACCGTAAGCAATTTCTATTGCCAACTTCTAGTACAGTTTGAGGGTTAAACTTGGTGCCTGTAACAAGTACTCAAAGAAGATTAGCTTAAAATAAGTAACTATAGTTTTTGAAATATTGTGGAACGAGGTCTATTAGCTAAAACAACAGAGTGTAGATCTTATATTTGTAGTCCAGGGCGGGCACTTAAAGGGCAGTTGAATAGGATAATGGAAAGACGTGTTTTGCAAAGTTTTAAATAAAACGATAGAGAAAGGACTGTTTGAACCTTTTGACCGTAATGGCGATAGCATTTCGCGCTATCACGATTTAAATAATTAAACTAGTAGCAAAAGTGTCATAATTCATTAACGAAGTAAACAAAATACGAAACCTGTTTAGTACGATATCTGCGAGTTGGCTCTAACTGTTTCTATGTTACGAACCCTTTTAAAATATAACATTTCAATACTTCTAACATAATTACTTTGGATTTTTCTGAAGATTTACGCGAACATTGTTTATAGAAGAAACGATTTCTGTGGCTTATTGTCGCGTTTGTTATGGCTACTTTAATCTGTCATTTCGAAAACATTACAGCCAACAATTTGATTAATTCGTCTATAGAAAGACGTCAGATGGTATTAAAATAACATTATACAATAGAATGCCTCATAAAAGTTTTCATTTGTTAAAATAGACCCTACACCCTATTTTATGTCGAAAAAACAACGGATTTAAAATTAGTAAAAAGTTAATTGAAATAAGAAACCACGTGATATTTAAGATGATCCGAGTACGGAGCAATGCGGAATATTTGGAAAGTGTGGCAGTGTAATGCATCCGTGCGAGTGATCCATTGTCTTGTATTGAGGTGTTAGGTGAATTTAAAACAATTACAAAGAAATTAATGAATCGAAAACACTCATGTGAGGGAACAACTTTGTTATTACATTTATACTATACTCGTTAATTAATCGAATCAATCAGGGATAGGCAGAGACAATGGAGATTATACTTGTATGTATGTACTACTATACCCTCATTGTTAAGTAGTAGGTATTATTTGTGTATTTATTCATGATTACTTAAAATGTATTATTTGTTTACAATGAAATGTATTATTTATTTTTCATTCATTTGCAATTTCCCCGTAAACCCGACACATTCACAATAATACTCACTGTTTGGCTGGAAGACTAACGGCATTAAGTCCGCATGAAGTTCGGCATTAAGTCATTATAGAACAATATTATAGTTTTATTAATAAAATATAAATATCTATATCATTAATTAATTAAACCCTAGTCCAACTATATAGCACTATAAAGAGTAGGGACTAATTAGGAGTAGGGAATTAAAACTTTTCTAAGAATTTTATTTGTAATCTAAGTTTGAACGACACAGTTGAACTACATAAAACTTCATTTTAAAAACATTATTTATTTACTCCACTTGATCTAAGTTTGAATAACGACTTGATCTAAGTAAATAACGCCTAAAAATAAGCTTTAAAGTAACACAAAACACTGTTTATTTTTAAAGCTAATTACTAAAATACTTCACGTTAACTTCCTGTTTTCATTTGGCACAAAGACCACAACATTTTTTCTAACCTACAACACTCTGTACTCACTACTTTACCTACTCACCCAAATTGTCATTAAACAATTTCAAGTTTACCGTTGATCGATATTACATTTTAAATTCATTTATAAATTCCCTTTATTGTAAAGGATTTTTAACCTATTTTTAAATAGGTAATTGTATATTTTATTTATATTTTGGTATAGTATGCTTTTATTCCATCAATCAATCAATCAAATTGTCACGTCTTTTTTCCACAGGGATAGGCATTCTAATATTTCTATAATAAAACTTTTTATTTATTACCATCCCAAGCAAGTCGTGGTCGTGTCTCAATTAAAATAAAACTGAAAAGTAAAAAAAATACGTTATATTTTTTTATATTTATATAATTTTTAGTAGCCATGCGAATGGATCGAAAAAAGGCGTGAATGAAATGAGAATGGGTTTTTAATTTTTTAATTATATAAACAAAGCAATGAACCTTGTCGTATTTTATTGATATCCAGGGTCAGTGTCCTGTACGCTGCAGACCCGTCAGAATCAATAAAGCAAATTAACTTCATTCCAATGTATGGTGATTTTAATATGACATGAGAAAGAAACAATTATAATTGAAATAGCTCTATTTTAACTTTAAGGCTCTTGAATTAGATATCAATTGAATCTTTACTGTATAAGGCGTGACAATTTGATTGATTGATTAAATATGAACAAGGAAATAAAATACTTTGAAAAAATCAACATCTTATTTTATATATTGTGACTTTTTTTTATATATTTTATATATCGACATATGACAGCACCCCGCTTGATGTTAAGCTGGAGTGTGGTCCATGAATGGATGTCACTGCTACTACGCGTCATGCCGGCCTAGTTTCAATCTCAACATTGAAAGAAGACAACAATAAGAGGATCAACAACACAAACTCCGCGTACGTCTCCAAACATATCAATATTTAATTAAAAACGAGGTCATATTTGTTAAGACAGAGCTTGTTATCAAATTACATTATAACATACGCGCCTAATGTACACGTAGCATCCCACAAATGGAAATGTTATGTCTTTGAATTATTGATAATAGCTAATGTACAATAATAATAGAGTATCACTAATCAAGATCGAGTTAAGTGTAAAGCAATTATGGCAATTTAAATACATTGTATAGTGTGAAACAACGGATAATATAGAAGATGAAGAGATGGGGAGAACTCTGGAGCCCCCAGAATTTTGCAGTTATTGGCCCTAGAATTGTGCAGGGCGCACGGTCCTTTATCACGCACGGGAAAAGCTCTGAGGAGCCGTGATACGAGTATCACGTGTGTCGGCACAGGTAGAGTAAAAGTACCGAATTGCAGGAAGGTTCGGCGCGTGGTTTCTTTGTAGAATAATCAACAGTGGAATGATTTACCATATGTTCTCACCATACTATAAAATTGGATATTTTAAGCAAAGCATGAAAAAGCACCTTTGGCAGGCAAACATGAAATGAAAGACGACATGCTTGGACGAACGGTTTAGCGATTGGTTTGTTGCGCGTAAAGTCACATGTTCGATTCCCGGTCGGAGAAAATATTTGTTTCATAGCTTTTAGGAACTCGACTGCCGATCCGGGGTAGTACCACCACTTACAAGTATGCAGACCGTGAAGTGAATTTGTCACGTACAACCTATAAGTTGCCCTATAAGCTGATCCATCCACCTAGGCCGGCCTAGTGGATGTGATTGCTACTCACAGTTATTGAATTGTAGCAGTGACATTCATTCATAGACCACACTTCGGCTTAACATCAAGCGGGGTGCTGTCATATGTCGAGTCACAATAAAATAAAATAAAAAATGTTAATTCAGTCGTCGGCGTTCTTGGACCTTCCCTTGTTTACCATCGAGTATCAATAAAAAAAACTCGGACTTGTTTCAACCCTATTATTAAGTACCATTGAAACTTGTCAGTGTGGCTGAACCATAAATACAATCTGTACCCAGTCGCAGACAAGTCACGTAGTTGATTCACAGAGTAGAAACTTACATTTTCTCTTCCGTTTCAGGTTCCAGACGGTAAAATGAGTTAATAAAATGCATTCTCAATGTAGACAAATAAAACGCGGAATAGTATATTAACAGCCAATGAAATTGCTTTTGTCTTTTTATTTGACCAATCAGAATCGGGTTTTTTATTTTAATTGTCCAGAACCACCTCAAAGTAATGTAATCATGTGTTTATTGCCTTAGGTCGTTGGTCTAATAATTACGAGCGGTTGGTTAAGCCAGTTTCTTTGGCGTAGAAATACATAACCTTACAATTATCTACGATACAGTAGAAGTTGACAAGGTAACAGCTGCTAACGCAATATTACTATTGTTTTACATAAATATCATCATCATCATCAGCCAGAAGGCGTCCACGGCTCAACATAGGCCTCCCACTGAGAACGCCATTCCGAACGACAAGATGCCAGTTGCAGCCACCGGTTACCCGTGACTTTCACTATGTCGTCAGTCCACCTAGTGGGAGGCCTACCTACGCTACTTGTTCCGGTTTGTGGTCTCCACTCTTAAACCTTTCTTTCCCAAGGTTGTCGGTTCTTCGAGCAATACATAAATATGGTATCACGAAAATTTAAATAATTATATTTTTATCAAAACCAAATCAAAACCAAAATAAACGCGATAGTAAGCCGCATAAAATTTGTTTAATTCATTAATCAATGTTCGCGCAAAATCTAAGAAAATACTATATTTTTATTTTTTTATTGTGTCTCAACATTTTGACGTCACCCCGCCCGATGTTAACCTCGAGTGCAGCCCTGAATGGAGGCGACTCCCACTACAGTTAAATAACTGCAAATAACAGACACATCCACCATGCTGTCCTAGTAGGAACCGGCAACTTTTAATCTGATCCCGAAGGCGACTAAGTAATTTCACGGTCTGTTTACTTGAGGGACACGAGCGCTCTATTGTCTCTGCCTATCCCTGCGGGAAAAAGACGTTACGTAAAGACGAAAAAGAATTTGATTGATTGATTTAGTTTAAAGTTTTGGAACTACCCTGGACCGATTGTTAGACTGAGCTAATGAGCACCAACTGTCTGCCCACTACTCTTGAACTAGTTGCCCTTGTTATACCAGACAAAGGTGCTTATTTTTGATTGATTGGTTTAATGATATTTGATTGAAGGGTCCAAGATTACAGGATGGGACAACACTAATACTACATAAGTAATTTAATTATTTTTCTCCCAGTATTAAGTAAACAATTTTTTCGCGGCTTTCTATCGCGTTTATTTTGTTTTTGATTTTACATTTTTTTATTATTCTATCATTTTATTAAACTACCACTCTTAGAATGCAAGTAACATTGTAATTAGTCTACTAAATCTTAGTAAACTAAATCTTTTTTTTTTTCAGTAGTCGGCGCTCTTGCATTTTCTCTGGCTTACCATCAGGGAAGTCGAGGTCAGATGTCGAGTCTTAATAAAAGAATCTAAATTCATAGCTGTTACAGTAATATTTATTAACACACACTTAAACCCTAATTACATAGTGCAATTAATTGCAATAATAAAAAGATATGTAATGAAGAAACATAGAGATAGACATCTAAGGAGCAGTGACTGGATCTTTGATGAAATATGACCTACTTTTAAGTGTTAATTAAAACCACTTCTTTACATCTAACTTCGATACATTTTGTAAGGTAAAGGCTATTTATAGCTATCTAATTCATAACTTGCTTCATTGTAAGATAAACTTGATGATATTTTATAATTACAAATATTTGTTAATTCAAAAAAGAGGCAGTTACTCGTACCTATTTTTAAAATTTTCATTGTGACTCGACTATTATTTAATATGACAGCACCCTGCCTGATGTTAAGCTGAAGTGCGGTCCATGAATAAAAGTGACTTTTAGTACGATTCAATATCTGTAAGTATGGACAACACTTCGGCTTAACATCAGGCAGGGTGCTGTCATATGTCGAGTAAAAAAAAAGGTAGCAATCACATGCACTGTGCCGGCCTTGTTGGAAACGGCAATCTCTAAACACGATTCAGTCACTTCACTGTCTGTATTCTTGTAAGTGGTGGTACTACCCCAGACCGGGTACTACTCTTTGATAAACAGAATCGAGGAAAATATCGGGCTTCTTTTTTTATTTAAAAATATTTGCTTCGACCGGGAATCGAACCCGAGTATTTACGCGTAACAAACTAGCGTGCTAACCAATTGGTGTGCCTGGCGCCGTTTGCTCCGGGCCTAGATGTTCAAGAGTGGTAAGCCAACATTTAGCGGTACAGTCCCAAGTATTACCACCACTTTTAAGTGGACAGAACATGAGTTGAGTGATTCAGTTGCGTTTCTGTATCAGTAATTAGGACGGCAAAGTGGATGCGACTGCTATACGCAGTTATGTCACTGTAGTGGCCTCGATTGTCATCGAGCCGCAATAAAAAAATATCTTTAAAAAAACTATTTAGAAAGTAATATATTTAGAATTCAAATATTCTAATTTAGTTTTTTTATATCTTCTTATGATCACTATTTTATTTAAATTTGTGAGTGTGCGAAATCATAAGAAGTTTTCATTTACTCCGTTTATTAAACTTGATTTTCTTTTTGTTATTAGATTATACAGTTTGTTGGAAGACCAGCATTTTTTTATTGTGGCTCGACGTATGATATCATCCGGCCTAATGTTAAGCTGGTATGCAGTTCTAAATGGAGGTGATTGCTACTATAGATAACTGTAAGTAGCCGCCCTAGTTGGACCCGGCAACTTACAAGCTGATCCCGAAACGCAACTAAGTCACTTTACAGTCTGTATACTTGGTAAGTGGTAATACTACCCCGGATCGGCAGATTGGGCACCATTGCTCACCACTCTTTGACAACCCCAGACCCAGGGTAAGATGATAGAGATATAGATAGATATGATAGAGGCTATCGCCATGATACTTGACATTCTATTCTTACAGAGTAAACAGAGACAACGAAGCATCACTCCACAATCAGACACAAATCGCTCGATTCCTTTACATTCACAATTTCCTTCATACAGATTGTATGGTTATGGGCAGACCCCAGCTTTCATTTTCAAATCTAACGTGTTTGAATGTCCTAAATTTTTAACGCTAAAAAGCTTATAGACTCTCCTTTAACTTGTATTAACTTATCATACTGCAATACCTACTTACTTATATAATCTATGTAGAGCTTGTGGTTAAGCAAACACGTGAACTAAACCAACTAGTTAATATTGCAGCTTGTTAGATAAAGGCCCATGTTAGGCGGACCTATTTAATGTTTTTCAAACAACCGATTCCATAGTTGCGTAGGGTAACTTACCCTTAAAACAATACGAACTATCTACTGATGTAATGTATAAAAATTTATTGGGGTATCTTTAAATGAATTCAAGAGAGTCCGCTTTATTTTTTTTTACAAGAGAGGCAGACATTTTGGTGGTCTGTCGATCCCGGATAGTGCCTCCAATTTTAGGTGTTCAGACATTAAATTGACACAATTACGTTTTCAGATCAGATTGAAAGATTCCAGTTTTAACTAGGATAGCATAGTAGATGCGGCTGATACTTTTAGTTATTTAACTGAAGTATCTCTTTTAATTTTAGTGCAAATTTGAACAATGCAGTTTATACTAATTATCTATTTTTTTATAGAATAAAAATTCAATTTTAAGATTAAACAACGAATATTATTAAAATTATACGACTAATAATTTTAAAACGAGGTATTTAAAATTATTAGATTAATCTAGGTATTAGATCAATCTAATAATTATTAGATTGATCATACACATTATTTACTACAAAATGTAAATATTGGATAAAAAAAGGTATCATTATTTTATTAAACAACTAGGTCGAAGCTCAAGGGCCAAATGTTTTCTAAACTTGTTCATACTTGTCACAGTTCACTGTTCTTCAAACTGCTCGGATAGATCGGCTAAACTAAATCAATGGTCAGATTTATACCATTAATCTTTTAAAAAACTTCTGGCTTAAAAAAATAACTGGCTGGCTCAAAAAATGTATGCTTTAAACATGGGCGACCTTAGAATAGTGGTAGTGAAATGGTTACGCAAAACAAGAACTCCCGGTTCAAAATCACATGCCTGTAATAATGTTTCTTGGATATAATATGTACTTTGATCACCCAGTGTCTATGATACAAACACGAGTATAGAAATGTAAATAATAATAAAATAAAATTTAGTTTTACCTAAACCAACCAGTTTTGCTGGTTACCTCTATTTACAGTTTTAAAATAGCTATATATTAATCTCACCCCTAACATTACAATGTACGAATTAAAGGACCAGCAGCCCTCCAAACGGTTGTATCTCCGTCCTTGTCACTCTCTTGAACACCCTCTCAATTCCCATAGAACCGTGGGATAATTAAATATTTATGTCATCTCCCATCACGGCGCCATAATCAAATTTAATGTATAAACTATAATATTCATTATGTATTTAATGCACTCCAGTGAAATCATGCTTTGAAAGTAGACAGCAATGTTAACTTTCTTTATTATTCTTTAACTACAAACATTAAATAGTATTAGTAAAACTATTCTACACCAACCTTTCTTAATTAACTAATAAACGGCGCTAACTTCTTGCAGTCAAATCAACAAAGCTCTGAACAAACATTACTTTGTATGAAAACTCGATAAACTGACGTTAATTACACCACAAAACTTAATCACAATCAAAAGTAAATGTTTCACACTGAACTCTAATATTTAAAACACTTCAACACAACACTTTTTAAAAAATTGTATGTTTTCAGACAAAGCTCGCACGCCTATGAATCTACGACCGAATAGAAAGACGTGCGGACCCACCGTAGGTTAATTCGAGACTGAATGATGCAGTCGGGCGGCGGGTGAGCGGGACGCACGCGGCTCAGTAGGGGGCGTGAGACGCGATGCGGTGGGGCGACGAACCTAGCTCTTTGACAAGTTGATATGATAAACAATGTACACAGATTGCCTATGTCCTAGCAAAACTACCTGGCTATGGAATTAGAAGCGAAAGTAAAAGTTATAACCTCCCTAAGTTAAGGCCTCCCTTTCACGATGAGATTTATATTAGATACACTAACTGAGATCCGTCTCAGAGATTTGTATCGGTTTCAACGTTTCAACACGTTGATTTTTGTATCGCGATACAAAATCTAGTTTTTTCTGTATAATGGATACTTTTAATAGGTTTAAGATACCTTCAGCAGTATTAATAGGTCTTGTTGTTACTTTTACTGTCTGTTTGTAAAGCACAAAAGATATTGTCTAAAAACGTTGCATGATACCGCTTTGCCGTTTCAAACCAGTGGCGTGAAACCGATACCGTGATACTTTAAAACTATTGTTTACACGTTGAGATTAGTATCTCATGATACGGAATCAATGATAGATAATGCGATACAAATCTCAACGTGAATAGGGTCACAAGAAACTTAGTACAAAGAGTTTAAGTCGGTAATGCATGATTTAAACAAATTTTATGGGGCTTACTATCGCGTTTATCGCGTAAAACCAAGCCAAAATAAACGCGATAGTAAGCCGCATAAAATTTGTTTAATTCATTAATCTAAGAAAATATCATTAATGCATGTTATATAGGGCAATATATGAATGAATTGCCTCGACATAGTATGTCAGAACCCCGCCTGATGTTAAGTTGAACTGTGGTCCATGAATGGCGGCAACTGAAATGCTATTACAGTTAAATAACTGCAAGTAGCAGTCGCATTCACTATGCAGGCCTAGTTGGAAATGACAACTTACAAGCGGATACAGAAACGTAACTAAATAATTTTACAGTCTGTACAAGTGGTGGTACTACGACGGTTTGGCAAACTAGTCATATGGCCAACTGTCTGCCTACCACTCTTAATCTCGAAAGTCAAAATCAGAGGTGACCTAAAAATTATAATTTTGACATAAGAAGTAAAGGTCCATCAATTTATAATGTATTTCATCATCATCATCAGCCAGCAGGCGTCCACTGCTGAACGACAAGATGCCAGTTGCAACCAGCGGTTACCCGTGACTCACTATGTCATCAGTTCACCTAGTGGGAGGCCTACCTACGCTGCGTCCACCGGTTCGTGGTCTCCACTCTAGAACCTTTCTTCCCCATCGGTTGTCGGTTGTTTGAGCAAAGTGTAATGTATTTACTATTTTGTTAGTAAAAAAAAAACAAAAATTTCTACAGTTAGTCCTTGCTTTACTTATCACGGTCCTGAAAACCTCTTTAGATTCCTGCATAACTATAAAATATAATACTTCACATATTATTAATACGATTTTTACGGTTGGTTATGGGCATTAACTTTAATATGCAATTCATTTTAAGTCGATAAACGAATTTTTTTTCTTAGATTTTGCGCGAACATTGATTGTTTGAACATTGGTAGTTTTGGAAACAATAACAGCATCAACCAATAGGACGACCAACATCTCAGTCTCTCCGTGACCACGATGGCTGCAAAGCTCTCGAAACGTCGGAATAATAAAAAAATTGTAAAATCAAAACCAAAATAAACGCGATAGTAAGCCGCATAAAATTTGTTTAATTCGATAAAAGAAGTTATGCGTTTGGCTTTATAGGCACTTCGGCACTATATCACAGAATAGTTGACAGTTAGTGGTATAGACTGTGAAGCGACTCAGTCGCGTATCGATCTTAGCTAGTAAGTGGATGTTTAGAACTACAAATATATTTACCTGTAGTAACTATTGCCTCCTCTATTCATGGACCGCACTCCAAGTTAACATAAGGCGGGGTGCTGGCATATGTAGAGCCACATTTTTTTATCTAAGCCTGATTATTGCTAATCAGTACATGTAGTACATTATCAAAATGTATTGTTCAAATAAATATGACAAATGAAAGTTGCAAAACGTACAACAATTAATTCTTTTATCAGAGATCTTGTTTGGACAACTCCATTTGTTTTTGTCTAGTTAGATAACGTAATCTTTGACATGCAACATATGGATTATGGTAATTAAGTTAAAACAATATTTTGTGAGTATTGACATCAGCATTTTAATTAGAAAGTTGATTTACGTATCTTTATCTGTATAGAGTTTAATGGCCAAAATAAACGATACCTTTCTAGCTAAAATTAATTTAAAAAAACTATTATAGGTCATTATAACCAATAAACATAGGTTTAAATGAAACAATTTCTTAGCATCCATGGGTTCTCCGTGCGGGTGCCGGGTCCATCGCGTGGCAGGCAGGAGAGTAAAGGCAGCGTTCCAGACTTGTGACCGAAATGTAGGTTTCAAAGATTTTTGCGACGTGTCAACACTAAACTTCTCTGCCCTCACTATCCCCTTTACTATACCCAACCAAATATTGTAAGACCCCACCAAAATATTATTACTAAAATATACGTAAAAATATAATAATTTAACTAAGTAAATAGACAACTAAAATTAGAGAAAGGAATAATAAATTAAATAATTATTAGTTTAAATTTTAATCCATTGGGATCACAACAATCCAGTCAAATATTCGAAGGAAATATGTGACTCGACATATGACAGCACCCCGCTTGATGTTAAGCCAAAGTGTGGTCCATGAATGAATATCACTGCTACTACAATTCAATAACTGTGAGTAGCAATCACATCCACTATGCCGGCCTAGATGGAACCGGCAACTTACAAGCTGATCCCGAAACGTGACCAAATCACTTCACGGTCTGTATACTTGTAAGTGGTGGTACTACCCCGGATCGGCAGACTGGGTACCACTGCCTACCACTCTTTGATAACCAGACCCGAAGCAAATATCCATCTCTTTTTTTTTTATTTGCAATATTTAATACTATTAAATATTACAAATAAAAGCTATGAAACAAATATTTGCTCCGACCGGGGATCGAACCCGGGACTTTACGCGCAACAAACCAGTCGCTAAACCGTTCGTCCACGCCTGTCGTCAAATATTTGAATCCTTTGAAATTAAACCAGCCCCCCTAGCACGGCAATCCAAGAAGCAAGATAAAGCACAGCAAGGAATATTATTTTAACTCATTTTAAACAACGTATTAGGCCGGCACATGAAAATGTTTAAAAAAATATTTATTAAAGTTTTTAACATTGTTTTGTGTAAAGTTTTACAGAACGTTTAAATATCTTTTTTGATACACTGTTATAGTAAGTTATTTAAAACGAGTTGCAATGGTTTTCTTTGCAAGTCTTTATCTTGCTTCTTGGATTCTTGGTGTAAGCGGTGGTACCTACCACCCCGGATCGGCTGTCTAGGCACCACTGCCTACCACTCTTTTTTTTTAATTAACATATATTTGTAAAATGTAATCTAATTATTAGGTATATTTTACGAACAAAAGCTATGAAACATATATTTGCTCCGACCGGAAATTGAACCCGGGATTTCTGCATAACGTACTGGTGTGCTAACTACTAGGCCACGCCTGTCGTCAAAATGTACCTACCAATCTATACATGAACGTATAGGGGTCGACGTAATGGATATTTATTAATAGTTAAATATAATATCATAATAGTAAGGGAACTGAGTGACTTAATGTAATATAGTTATACGTATAGGGGTTCAAATTAATTTAAACCGATATCGAAATGTATCTAAAATAGTTTATTGACAACATTTATAGCTCGCACGTGTGCTTAATATCTGAAAGTAATTTAATGAAATTGCATTCGCAATATATATAGCATTTTGGATTGTTAATATTAAACAGATATTTTATCTGTCACGATTAGAAAACTTTTTAAACGTGAAGAACAAAGGGAAATTTAAAATAACGCCGACTACTGAAACAAACTATTCAGTTTACGGTTGCCTCAGTCGCCTTATGCCGGCCTAAGGTGCTTTTTAGGCTTCGCTTGAAGTATCAAAGGATGACTATAAACGATGTACTGATGAAGCATTCCACTTGTCAATTGTTCTACAAAAAAATACGCGCCAAACCTTTTAGTTTGACTACCAATTCGGTTGACAGAATGCGGATGCTTTCTCTGTTCTGTTTTTGAGCTTATAAGGTAAAAACTATTATTAATGGTACAGGCAATAAAGGACGCATAGAGCCGCCATGTCAATGCAAAATTGCAAGGGCTCTAAAGTTCTCATTCCTCTCACTAGGATGCTCAGATGTTGATGCACTATTTTGCAAATATCAATGTTAGTTGACGTTATTGGCCTACTAATGTGGCATACTGTTTTCTGAACACGTTAAGAATAAGTTTGGTAGGGTGGAAATTGTAAAAAGTTGAGGTTACCAAAATTTCTAAAAAAAGACATCAAATTCATACGATCAATTAATTCAATTGTCACGCCTTTTTCCCACAGGCATTGGCAGTGACAGGGAACGCCACCTGCCATGATCCTGACACAATTCCCTCGCCGACCGCACATCCACAATTATCTTTATACAAGCTCTACGGTTATGGGCACTAGGCCACTCAGCTTTCGGATATCTCCGATTTGGTCGGAAAACACCCTTCTGAGCGTGCCTTGTTTAACGATTCCATCCACATCAAATTTATAAATTACTTTCGTCAATATATTTTTACTTATCCTATTATAAGATGCGATATAATGCTTATATCGATTAGTATTCGTGATACTGATGTATAATATAAAGATATGGCATATTTGACATGGCAATGCTGTATAATACATGAATAATTAAGTAACTGAATGTAGGCAGACAGCAAGGAACAGACGAATGACGCCAACCTCCATTTAAAGAGGGGGCAAGGAGGAATAAAGAATTAGGGCAGACGGGGCATATTGTATGCTACAACTTTGGAAAATGAGGCCAACTATGGATTAATAAGTATTTAATTATATGCCGAACAATGAACACGTTATTGCCTTTTACAATTTTGACGTAAATTACGTTGTAAACCTACTTGTTCATATTTCATAATATGCAGCCGTAAAGTGTTCGCTAAACAAACTCGTAATGCTATTTGTTGCTTGTAACTACTATCTAAAATTCTCTTAAAGTCGGCTTTATGTATTATAAATAGATTCTATGGTATTGCCTAACCGAGTTTTGTTCTAGACTCAATAATAGACCAATCAATTAATCAAATTGTAACGCCTTTCTGACACAGGGATAGAGACGATGGAGCGCCACCCGCCATAATTCTGACAGAACTCCCCCGCTTTCCTTACACCCACAATCAGTTTTATACAAGCTTTACGGTTATGGACACTAGGCAACCTAGCTTTCTTAAGGATGTCTCGGATTTGGTCGAAAAACACCCATATGGGTCTGCCTTAATTAGCGCATCCATTCACATCAGATTTATAAATTTCTTTCGTCAATAGAACAATTAGACAATATTAGCAAACTTAAATGCCAATTATTATAATGTCTAGTACTACTTTATACTAATTTAGTACTTTTATTTAGACGCGATTTCTGAAGGCAAGCAAGAGGAGGTCCAAGAGCGCCAGCGACTGAAGCCGTCTCATGCTTTTTCAAGCTTCGAATCCAAGATATATAGCATAATTGCATTTGTGTAAAGAATATATAGTTAGATATAAAAATCAAACTATATATCTCAGATGTCGTCACTCTGGAACTTCCTCTTGCTTTACATCAGGCGGGTCGAGGTCAGATGCAGTGTCACAATAAAGAATATTAAAAAAGATAGAAAAGAGGACGGTGGAGAGTGGCGAAAAATTGTGAAAAGGAAGTCATTATTACTGTAAATAATAACTTTTGAACATTTCGAATGCTCATCTAAAATGCAAACTACACACCATATGTTAGAAAGATAATGCCCCTACAGTTACGAATGTATGTACTCAAGGACAGACAGGGGAGCAAAGTTATTTTGGTCATAAACGTTTCTGATCATCACGCACAATACGAAAGTAAAATTAACTAAACTTCTTTTAAAATTTATGAACTTATTTGCCTCTATTATGATTGTATAAACTAATGAATATTTTGCTATCGAATTATGAATTTTAAATATACACGATATAAATAGATATACCTAATGTAAATTTATGTAATTGTAGTTGATAGTATATTTGCACCCTGCCCATGATTTCTCATCATGGTTAGTTAATAGAGAATGCCTAATAGGCGTTAAACTCGCTATGTACCTATTTTTAAGTTTACTGTGGTGCAATAAAGGATTTAAATAAATAAATAAATAGGTATAACTGTCTGAAATAACTGAGGATCTGTAAAATCACTAAATTTAGTATCAAGAGTTAGGAAACAAATTAAAATCAAATCATATTCACGCCTTTTTCCCACAGTGATAGGCAGAGACAATGGAGCGCCACTTAAATTGCCATGGTCGTGAATTAACTCCCACGCTTTTTTAAGATCCACAGTTCTTTTAATACAAGCTCTACGGTTATGGGCACGTTAAGAATATTTGAGGAGTTTTTTGATTTGGTCGGAAAACACCCACCTTAACCCTTAACAAACTCGGTAGTGTTAAAAAAGAATCGAAAACCAATTTGTGATTAAATAAGAATAATAAGTAGAAAAGAAAGCTAGGTTGCCTAGTGCCCAAAACCTTAGAGCGTGTATGCAGAGTATGTGAGGGAAGCGATGGAGGTTGTCAGGATTGTGGCAAGTGGGGCTCCGTTGTCTCTGCCTAACCCTGTGGAAAAAGGTGTAACAATTTGATAAATTGTTTTTATCGAACTGCTGGGCAAGAGGAAGGTCTATTGATATTCCCTACGTGTTAACATATAATATGCATAAATATGAGTAAGTAATGTATTTTGAATGAACAATCGATCTAATATTCCGGTGTCAGTCCCAATAATGGTCATAGTCATATTTGGACATTACCAGTGCAGTCGAAAGAGCATGATTTAGAAGCAGTCATCGTAAAAAACGTCATAAAAGAAGTACTACATCAGTTTCTTTACGAGAAAAACGATATGATCCAGTTACGCATCCCGTTGTAATGCAGGGCCCTGTCGTTGATTCATAAACCGCATCGTAAAAACATACGTCCGGCCCATCTAGCGGTACATCCAATGAGATTTTTGTGTAATGCCAAGTAGATCTTAACAAAGAAACGATCCACATTGAGAGTTTGTTCTGTACTGCAGTGACTTAATAGCGGTTTCGAGATTAGCTTGTAAGTTGTCGGTTCTAACTAGACCGGCCATAGTGCGTACCACTACTTATTACTTGCAGTTATTTAACGGTAGTAGCAGTCGCCTCTATTTATGGACATAATAAAAAAAAGAGTTACAAATGTATTTGGGTCACATAAAATAAACTTGGCGACCAAAGTACATATATCAAAGATATATCGATAGCGGTGAGTGAATTTGAATCAGGGGTTCTTGGTTTCCGTGACAATTTCTCTACCACTAGACAACATTTGCTTTTTAAGTTTACTTTGTAGTTTAATAAACTGTCTTATAACTTCAGAGTAAAGATCTTAATAATATAAATACATATCTTAACTTTTTTACCATTGTGACTCAAGATCTGATCTGATGTAGAAAAGTCCAAGAACCCCGACGACTGAAAAAACCTACTCAGTTGACGTTCGCTTCTGTCGTCTGCCTGCACTATGTCGGCCAGATATTTCGAAGAATATGAAATATGTGTATAATAGAAGGTTCCTCTCATTTTCTCGGTAAAAATATTGTTATTTTTAATTATTTACCCACTTACTTTAACCTGAATTGCAGTCTTAGTTTCGGATTACAGTTTCAAAGTCACAATTTTTTTATAGACTTACAAGTATACTGCGAACAATGTTGAGCATTTATTGTTCATTTCTTTGAAGGATCGAAAGTATGATAAGTTCATGTAGGTGATTACCCGCATTTGTTGCAAAAAACGCAATATCTATTTAGAATCTGCCAAAGGGAAGGCAATAAATATATATCGAGACCACGCCCGTATGACAAACTACCCGAAGGTTTTCGCAAGAATTGACTCTTGTGTTTTGGGATTAGACACTCGGAAACCAAACAGAAGAGTGATTTATTACTTCAGCGTGTGCGGCGCATCCCTTGACTTTAAGCCGTCAGATGGTGACGCGGAAGCTTTGTAGCTATTGATTTTGTTATTAAAGCTTTAGTTTTTTTCTTAGACTTGTTGGCATAACTTTGTATTTTATACAAACACAACTGACATGACAAAACAAATGATTTGTTAATTGTCTTCTTGAACACGTGTTTTCAAAAGGTCCCGCTTGCTTTTGTTTGAATATAAATTCAATAATAAACTTATACAGTCTTATTCATTCAATATCCATTGTTATAAACGTTGAGAGAATATTAAAATTGTTTATATTACAATTATTTCGGAATGTATTAATGGAGTAATAACTTTTTGTTTTGTTTTATTCAGAATAGATACAGCTACTTTATACAGTGGTTTAGAATAATTAGTTTTATTAAGTATTTACAATTAAAAGATGGATTATATTTAATAAAGATATATTGCAGTCTGAAAACCATTCTCAAGAAAGCTAGGTTGCCTAGTGCCCATAACCACAGAGCTTGTATGAAGAGAACTGTGAATGTGAAGGAAGCGAGGGAGTTGTGTCAGGTTCGTGGCAATTGGCGCTTCTTTGTCTCTGCCCATCCCTGTGGGAAAAATGCGTGACAATTTGATTGATTGATTGAAAAATTAATGCTCATATTAATGTGATTCTTCATTATGTGCGAAGCTTGAACAGAAGAGGTCAAAATCTAAATAGATTAAAATTAGGTAGTCCTATTGACATTAAACTATAAGCTTCTATCTAAATATAACTGTAACAGCCTTTTGTGCTATTCCTGTAACAATGTCCTCTTTTCCTATAGTTAGGGACAAAACTAATTCCCCGTTGACATTTTTGTGGTTGAAATATCCACAAAATTGTTTCACTCCGTCAAGATTATTTACTGCCTGTGCTATAGCAAATTGGATTACTTACATTGTGTGTGTAACTCTAGTGGCTTAATATTGTTTATGTGTGTTGACATTGGTTTATAGACAACTTTACGACTCAATATGCCGTAAACATAGTTCAGTTTTAGAGTAGGTCTGACCTCCATTTTTATTATGAATGTAGATAAACCATTGATTTACCATATCCTTATTATTTTAAGTTACTACAGGCGTAAGAAATGGTTTATCTGATGTGGATAGATGGGTTAAACGAGGCAGGCCCAGAAGTCTGTTTTTCGACTAAATCGGAGACATCCTCAAGAAAGGTTGCCTAGTGCCCATAACCGTTGTATAAATAACGGTTTCTGACCAAAAACACGCCTCTTCCGTACCGCTTCACTACTGCAAGAACCTCCTTATATTAGTTAAGCGCTAATAGTATGTATACATACCTAATACCTATATATTTTTAGGTAGGCATACATGCTCTTGTAGTCTATTAAATATTGCTTTTATAGGCTTAGTATTTTAATTGCCAGTGTCGAAGTAATAGATTGTGTTCGATGTTAAAACATTATGAAATTAGAGTTTATCCTGATATCCTGAAAAATCCTCGTGCACCTCCTCAAATCCCGATTTGAATTCTTATACGATACGCATAATCTCCCCTCTTCATTATTCATTCAATAACCAGCTCAAAACCCCTTCCCACTCCTCTAGCAGATATTCAGTTTATTTTACTGTGTCTGTAGTAGCCCGCCAGTGCAACAAATTACCGCTGGATATTAGACGTGCACCGTCCGTCTGTCAATGTGCTTTGATACCCATCAGGCAAGTCGAGCTTACATGTCGCGTATCAATAAAAAAGTGTAAAATTTAAATGAAGTAAAATATCTAGTAATTCATCATTAGGTGAGAGATGGTGATTGAGCAAAGTGGAGGAAAGATTTTACGAAATCTTCTGAAGGAGTCTTTGAGAAAAGTCTTAACGGATGTAGAAACCTCGATGACCTTTCAAATTATTGTTGGATAATAATGAGGATCAGAAAAATATGGCTTATTTTACTGCTAAACAAAAGTACATAAGTTCAGTATTTCTTTTTACATTTCTATACTTAACGAACAAAGAAACAGGACGAAAGTACATAATATATCAAAGATACATTGGCACCGGCAAGTGGTGTGGAACCGGTGGCTCCCGGTTTGCGTAATCTTTACACTACCACTACACCACGGTGGCCTTAATAGGTCACCACTGTAATTAGGTCAATAATACTTCTTGTTATTTCTTATTCGTATAAGTACCTGAAACAATTGGTCTATTATTTGATAAACTGTAACGGAAATAACACATTTCATTGGATATTATTATTGTTTATATAAATAATGAGATTACGATAACAACTTAATTTGTTATTGTTCTTGATAGTAATAAATAATAGTTTAAAAAACTAAAAAAAACACGCTTTTATAGCAAACTGAACTAAAAACTAGAAAAAAATAATTAATAACAAAGAGTTTATATTACAGTAGCAGAAGGTGAAACAATCAATCATAATTAATTACTTCAAAATAAAATTATAATAAAATTTTAGTTATAAACAGAATCATTTTTCAGAATGAAAAGCCGTGGGGTGCTTGACATATTAAAGGTTACAATCATTCTATTGGCAACTATCTATGAGAGGAGAGTTATGGAAATGTTGTGAAATGAACCCCACGCTTTTCACGCGATATCCTTTTAAACAACACGGACTGAGGTATTTTTCGACCAAAAGGAAAAAAGGTTAAATGCGTCGTTTCTTTGTAGAATAATCGTCAAGTGGAATACCACGTGATATTATGTATTGCCAACCTATGCGTTCTCCCCATCCTACATTGGATCTTTTAAGTGATGCGTGACGACTGTTTTTTCAGTCTTCGAAAGTCTTGGACCTTCTCCTGCTTACCATCAGGCGGATCGAGGCCAGATATCGAGCCACAAAAAAAAATGTATAACGTCTTGACTGTAATGTTATAACTTGTTCTAAATTACTCAGAATCAGTCTTATTTCCGTTGTATACATTGGCCCAAAGTATTAGGTACCAATGTTTGTTGTTTACACATTGGCGTATAGGTAAACACTGTTTGTAAATTGCGTCAAGAACCTGAAACTACCGGTTGGTCGCCCAACCACTATGCCCAAAGTGTTCATCATCAGCCGATAGGCGTCCACTGCAGAACATATGCCTCCCCCTTAGAACGCCATTTCGAACGACAAGATGCCAGTTGCATCCACCGGTTATTCGTGACTGAAGACGTTGAGTCTGCCGGTTCGTAGTCTCCACTTTAGAACCTTTCTTCCTCATCGGTTGTCGGTTTTTCGACTAGCCACCCCATTTCCACTTCAGCTTGCAAATCCTACGAGCTATGTCGGTAAATTTGGTTCTTCGGCGAATATCCTCGTTGGGGTTTCGCGCGAAGATACTTCAATCATAGCTCTCTATTACCCGCTGAGCGACTTTGAGCTTTTCCAACAGGCCAACATGCCCAAGTGTAGAGCGGGCTTTAAATTAAATGAATGAAAAAGTTCTAGGTGTTCCGTAACTGAAGAATGTCACGCTGTTACAGATTACTTCTACAAAAGACAGTTTCTTGCTATTTCTTACATAATAATAAATAGTTATTAAATATTGGAATTGTGTTACAAAAAAGCTGAATCTAATTTCTCTAGTCTGGATAATTTTATTCGACAAGCAATGCTTTGATGGTTTGGGCACACGGAAGTTTTTATTTATTGTGACACGACATTTGACCTCGACTCCAAGAGTAACAACGACTGAAAAAAACGAGTCAGTTGAGTGAAAGTAGAGATTGATAAAAGGAATTTATAGATCTGATGCGAATGGATGCTTTTAACGAGGCAGACCTAGGACGGTGTTTTCCGACCAAATCGGAGACATCCTAAAGAAAGCTAAGTTGCCTAGTGCCCATAACCGTAGAACTTGTATGAAGGCAATTGCGGATGTGAGGGAAGCGAGGGAGTTTTGTCAGGATCGTGGCATGTGACGCTCCTTTGTCTCGGCCTATCCCTGTGGGAAAAATACGTGATAATTTGTAGTTGTGAGTATCAAAGTATCACACAGAAGTAGTAAAATATACTAGCATTGAAATATACCACAAATATAAATTGTTGGATGCAAAGGAAACGAAGTAGTTGTGACAGGATCGTGGTAAGTGGCGCTCCATTGCCTGTGTCCATTCCTGTGGAAAAAAGGCGTGCTAATTTGATTGATAAATTGATTACATATAATGAATTAAACAAATTTTATGCGGCTTACTATCGCGTTTATTTTGGTTTTGATTTTACAATTTTTTATTATTCCGACGTTTCGAGAGCTTTGCAGCCATCGTGGTCACGGAGAGACTGAGGTGTTGGTCGTCCTATTGGTTGATGCTGTTATTGTTTCCAAAACTACCCCGTTTGATATTTTTTCATCATTTTAATTCATTAACCAATGTTCGCGCAAAATCTAAGAAAATACTACATTTAATGGTTAAAAAGAAATCCTATTAAGTACATACATTATTACAACTTCTGATATCTAATAATAACTAGTCTCTTCAATGGTAAAAATAAATTCTCAAATAATTAGAAGCAATCGAGTGAAGAACGCGATAATAGTCCGTAACGATTACAAATTTTTATTACCAATTACACGCCAACTGTATAAGGAATAATACAAAGCCTTTGTATAGTATAATTGGTCCATCAAATCGAGATAAAAGTATTTTATTTACATGGCAATTATTTCTATTTTAAACTTAATAATTTTAAAATTTTACTAATCTGATGGAAAATGCCTTAATCAACCCGCGAGGTTGTTTTCCGACCAAATAACCGTAGAGCTTGTATGAAGAGAATTGTGAATGTGAGGGAAGCGAGGAAGTTGTGTCAGGATCGTAGCAAGTGGCGCTCCATTGTCTCTACCTATCCCTGTGAAGGAAATTATCATGTAAACTCAGTCATCCGTGATTGTGGGACTTCCCTTACATCAAACTTGTCAGATGTCGCGGCTTAATAAAAAAAGCGAGCAAAAAAACCTTTTCAAATAATATAATATTGTCTTAGATACGTTGTGGAGTGTAAGTGTAAAATGTAAATTAATGTTTCATGTAACCCTCGTATTTAGCTTTGTACAAGGACACATAAAAAGACGAGTACATAGTGACGCCTTTGGCCGGCATAGTGACGGCGACTGAGGCAGCCGTGAACTGACTCGGCTTTTCAGTCGCGTCACTCTTGGATCTCCTCTAGCTTATGCAAAATGTAAATGAATGTTTTATGTAACCCTCGTATTTAGCTTTGTACAAGGACACATAAAAATACATTAGTATGAATATAAAAATAATGTATAAAGTCATAAACGAGTACACAGTGACGCCTTTGGCCGGCATAGTGACGGCGACTAAGGCAGCCGTGAACTGACTCGGCTTTTCAGTCGCGTCACTCTTGGATCTCCTCTTGCTTATCATCAGGCAAAGTTAAGGTCAAATGCCGTGTCACAATAAAAAAAAGCACATATCACTCTTGAAGTACATTTTAAAAATGGTGATCACAGTCTACCGATTTAAACCAGTACTATCACTTTTAAATATACAAAACCGTGAAGTATTCGCATTTCGGGATCAGCTTGAAATTTGCCGGTTTTATTTAGGCCGGCATAGTGGATACGGCTGTAGTACCAGGTACATGTAACCCTACGAGGATACAAGCACACATAAAATACATTATGAGTATAAAGAAAACGTACGGAGTACGTAGATAGTAAATGTGGTTAAGAATGAGCCAAATTTATTGAGCCAGTAAAGGGCAGACGGAGCAGTGAACTAAATAAATATAGTAAAAGCACTCAGTTTAAATCCATTACAGATTTGATGGTTTATATCTTTTGTAAATGGATTGCATTAAAAATGAATACTCCAATTAAGAGAGCTAAATACCAAATGTATTCAATTCATTCGAAAAGTTGTTGAACGTAACCAATTCGGTTTTATTCTACTCTATTTAAATTAAACTATACTTATAATACCTTTTTTATATATATATTTAATTGCACTGGATTCATTGCAGCGCGCGCCGAGCTGTTCAAGTTGTAGGAGATCACGTAAACTCTGGAGCCTGTGCGATTTCTCAGAGACAGAGTGCGTCCTTTATCGCATGTACCATGAAAAATCTTTTGAGGAGCTCTTTAATCCTTACTCGTCTTTTTGATACCCAGTACTGGACAAATAGAGACTTAAAATTTTTATTAATGCTTCATAAGTTTAAGTACTTATTTGCTAAAGGATGTCCTTAGATAAGTTAATTTAAAAAGATAAGCATCATCTCATCAATCAAGTAAAAATGTAACCGTCTAGGGACTTTAATTCAAAATATTACCAAGCATCAAGAAAAACTCATTTTCTTAACATAACATAACGACGGAACGGAAAATTATGTAAGTACCCCAACTTATTCTTGAAATTACGTCTCTTGTGGTAAGTATATACGAGTGGGTTCATATACTTTTGACAATATGAACAAATTATAATTAAATTCAAGTGTATAGCAAAATATTTTTGTAGATGTAATTTATAATAAAAAAAGAATAGGTTGAGAAAATAATAGACGACCGTGGTGTAGTGGTAGTGCAATAGTCACACAAACAGAAAGCTCTTGGTTCTTATAACCAATGTATCTTTGATAAATGTACTATAGTCGTCCTGTTTCTATAATACACTCTTAGTAACTTAGTATAGAAATGTAAAAAATGAGATATAGACCTGCTTTCTTATCTTGTTTCCAAAAATATACAATTATTAAAAAAAACTTCGATTACACATCGGCTCAAATTAATTTTTAATATAGTAAATTTATCATATTTCACAAACATATTTTAAGGGTGCGAAGGTGTGATTCCGCCGCAGACTGCCATACTTGTTTGTATGAGATTCATTCCGTGCAAGGCGAAACTAGTCTACAGCCGCCGCAATAATGTTGTTTCCAAACTCCATATTTATAATCTTTGACTTAGCAAATGCTGATTGTCGCAATAGTGTATAATCAAAGGCGACTGCTACTACTGTTAAATAGTCGTAATTAGCTGTTGCATCCACTGCTGCATGTTTAAACGCGATTGAGTCATTTCAAACAAGGTATCTTATATATAATTTATCCCTTTTTCTAGATTTAGTTTATTATTTTTTTGTGTATGTATTAGTTAGATCAAATGTCACTATCTATAATTCTTGAATCTGTTCCAGTATAAAGTCCTTCCTTGTATTACAATCAAGTGGCTGGATGTTGGTAATCGATATTTTCCTCTCCATCCCTTGGGAGTAATTTAACCCGGTAATTACTCGATTTACTTAACCAGGATCGGATACCGTTAATGTGACGGTTAACTGATCAAGAAATAACACGATTTTACATCATGTAGATGAGCCGGCGATGATTTATTATTAAATAGTATCTACTTATCTATTACTGTAAAAATATGCATGTTTGTAGACCTGTTAATAAGTTTTTTTTTATTTTCTATGCTAAGCTACGAGTACTAAGAGTGCTTGTATCATAGAAACAAGACGATCAAAGTTCATTGTATCAAAGGTACCGGGAAGTGGGGCTCCCGGTTTGCATGACCATAGCACTACACTACGAATGCTCTATTTCGTGGAAGACACGCATTTTCAGATGCTGGACTGTGCAGGAAAATATGTCAACTTGAAGAGTTTTTAGGAGTTATGGCAAGTCAGTGATCGGACCATGAAGTAATTCGGACGCGTTTACTCAGCTTGACCTGAGATTATAAGACAATGTTTAGGAAGGTTGATTGATCTTATCTTTAGGTCCTCGTGACTGCATGCTGAGTTGGTGCATCTCATAGACAAAAACACTTGTCTAATCTTTATATTATTCAGTCTGTATTTACTTAGCAAAAGTACTTATAAGAACTAGCACTAACACTACAGGCACGGTTCACCTAAACATTAACGACTATTCGTCATCTAACGTTCCATGTCAATCATAAAGTTTATTACGTGCGACGAAACTGCACGTTGTTAAATCCTAACGTGACCCAGATTACAGGTTATGTTTACCCGATAGTTAAACACTTGTACTAAATTCGTTTTACTTTGGTGATCATTTTTATAGCATTCCTATGTCTTATAACGTTGCGACATCCACTTTTGAACATAGGCCTCCGACATAGAACAACGCCATTCCGAACGACAAGATGCCATTTGCATCCACCAGTTTTTCGTGACTTTCACTATGTCGTCAGTCCTAGTTTGAAGCCTACCCCTACGCTGTGCCTTCTGGTTCGTGATCTCCATTCTAAAACTTTGTTTCCCGATCGGTTCTTGGCAGTAAGTATCGCATGCTAATTAATATTAAGCCGAAGATCAAACAGCAATCGCATCTACTATGCTATCTCGAAATGTGACTGAATCACTTCACAGTTTTTACACTTGAAACTCTAATGATGAACAATGAAAAGTCATTCTACGAGTAAATCAAAATACGAGTATTTGTTTGGTTGCTTCTGCTTGACTCCCCATTGTCAAATGATTCTAAAATATAGAAACAATTTATTAAAATTTATACAGACTTTTAAAACTTATACAGATTATTAAGAATATAATCTACTTTCTTCTTATCCAATAGAAAACAGCAAAACGGGTAAATAAAACGTTTATTCTGCCTACGTTATTCATTGTAAAGAATAAATTAAAAATAGAAGTGAGGACTTTTGGCCGGAGAGTGGTTTGTTAAATTGACAAAACCCGCATAATTGAGTATGAAGCGATAACGATATGGATGTATAGGCATGGATATGCAAGAGCCCAGACGGGATGCAAATAACAAAAATCAATACCAGTCTGCAACTCCGCCAAAATTAACAAACTAGAACAATGAATTCCAAAACTGATACTTTTAATGAAAAATATCATTTATTAAAATGGTATTAAGGATTACAAAATCCAGCTGATTATAAAATAAGATTATACTGGACCAAACCATATATTGGTAGTTTATAAGGTAATTATTAATGGGCTTTGTGGTCTAAAATAATTAATTTAGTTCATAAATGACTTTGGACTTTAGCAGCTTGGCTTTTAGAGTGAAATTACTTTGACATGTTTCTGGAAATAACCACAAAGCAGCAGTGGTTGCATAGCAATTGTCACCATGTTATTAGATTTCCAATTGCCAGTATTTGCAATAGAACTCTTCAATCTTTAATCTCTCAGTACTTTTATTAATAATTCTATTGATTTAGGACAGAAATCAACTTATCCGTAAACATCTTTTGGTCAGCATAGTGACGGCGTTTAAGGCATCCATGAAGTCGACACTCTTGGATCTAATTAAACAATCGAGGTTGGATGTCAAGTCACAATTTAAAAATAAATAAATCTATAAATATATTTTCTATTGATACATTTTTAATATACAGGCGACCAGCGGGCTTAGGTTGGGCAAGTTAAAACGATTATCGTCTCTCGTCGGCGATTGTCAAAATAATAAAAGCTAGGCTAAATCCAATAAAACGAGACTAGTGATGATAATGAACAAACGTGTCGTCGCACAGACGATATTCGCCACAACTATTTATTAATAGTAAAAACTTAGTTAAACAACAAGTTAAAAACTTGCCCAACCTAACCCCGCAGGAGAGTGTTCCTCGATCAAAACTATTTTTTATTATTATTATTCTTTTTTCCACAGGGATAGGCAGAGACAATGAAGCGGCACTTGCCACGATCCTGACACAACTCACTCGCTTCCCTCACATACACATTGTATTCATACAAGCTCTACGATGATGTACACTAGGAAACTAAACAGACGGAGATTTTTAAACGATATTTACACACAATAAACATGGGATATCCGTCGGACGATGTCAGACTATTAATTATGACGGTGTGATTCCGATGGCGACCGCAGACTGCACTACTGGTATGTATGAATCTGTATGGCACGGCCGCAGACTGCAGTGTCGCTTTGCACGGAATCAATCTCACAGATTCATAGAAACTAGTAGCGCGAACGCCAACGAAATCACTCCTTTAGGGTGATCGTCTATTAAGTTGAGTCAGAGCTTAAGTTATAATGGGTAACGTTATTTTTTTATGTAAAGAATAGAACAGTTTGGCGTGGCGTGGCGTAGCCAATTGGTTAGCACGCCAGTTTGTTACTCGTCCCGGGTTCGATTCCCGTCCGAAGCAAATATTTGTTTCGAAGCTTTTATTTGTAGTACATATTTGATAATTATATTAAATATTTGTTAATAAAAAAGTCGGCATAGTGGATGTGACTGCTACTTACAGTTATTAAACTGTAGTAACAGTGACCTCCATTCATGGACTGCACTCCAGCGCAGGGTGCTGTCAGATGTCGAGTTACAACAAAATAAATTAAAACTGTCTGCCTACCCCTCTTAAAGAGAGTAGTTATCTATTTGCTTCGAAGAGATTGTCTTTTAGTAAACAATTGTATTAATTGTTTTTAGTAGAGTATGTATTCTGTATTGTGTAATAAAGAATTTTGTCCGTCTGTAACATTGTAAACTTCTAAGAAGTTTCACATTTCGTGCTTACATAGTAGGTGAGACAATAATAATGGTCAATCAATGGAATTTTAACGACAATAAACGATGATTCATAATTCCAATATTTATTCAAGATCGGGCACAGTTTAAAAAATCAGGGCCATAACAATAGGGTATGAAGAGAATTGTAGATGAAAAGGAAGATAATTTTGTCAGGATCGTGGAAAGTGATTTGTTATAAAAAGGCAAATTTTTATTGTGGTTCGACATATGACACTTACTTTTTTAAATTCATTTTTTTTGCATATTATCCTTTGGTCTAGTTGGAATCAGCAACTTACAAAGTGGTTCCGAAACGCGACTAAAACGACGACTTCACTGTTTGTATACATCCCAGCACATTAGCAACTGCCAGAGATACGTATGTCTACTCCTAATAAGTTTTAATACATTTCTTTAAGTTTTAAATACATTTCTTTACTAAACTACTAAACGAGTTTGTATCATAGAATCAGAACGACCAAAGTATGCAATTTAGTCGTTCAGAAACGATACAAAAGACACGAAAGAAAGCCCTTATCTTTAAAAAGTCAGGCTGTGGTCTAGTGGTTATCAAACAGTCTCATAATCCAAGAGGCTCTGGATTAAAACCACTCCCCGACTTTTTAAAGATTTTTATAGTCTTTCCTACTTGTTTTTATAGATAAGTAAGTGAATTAAACAAATTTTATGCGGCTTACTGAAGCGTTTATTTTGGTTTTGATTTTACAATTTTATTTTATTATTCCGACGTAGTGCATCTTTCCGTCACCTCGATGGCTGCACTCTCGAAACGCCGAAATAATAAAATACTATTGTAAAATCTAAACCAATATAAACGCGATAGTAGACCGCATAAAATTTGTTTAATTCATTAATCAATGTTCGCGCAAATTCTAAGAATATAATAACAGCCGGTTGTACCAAAAAAGTTTCAATTTACGAATTTAGTTTTACTTTATACCTATAATTTTATATCGAAACTACAATTTATATATGTTTTTATCATTAGAAAAGTACACAGAAAGTAGTACACAGAAACCCAAAATGAATGATGTCCTTTAGCTCTGTATAAAATATCCGTTAAACGTAAATGTAAAATGTGAAGTTAAAGTGTGGTGCAACCCATTTTTCTTTTACTTATACGATACTTTTTACAAATTCGTAAATTATAATTTTTGGTACAACCGGCTGTGTATAAGTAAGTGTAAATACCATAGCTAGCACTGAACAACTCTCCGCGAACATGTTGACCCAGTAGTATGGAGGTGCCTCAGGCAAATCACCGCACCCAACTTTACTTTAGATTTTATTGTAGCTTAGTTTCTATTCTAATTGGATGCAGTGGCTTTGATATAAGTTGCATTAACATAAAGTTATTTATTGAAGGCTCTTTTGAAATGTATTACATTATTGAAATTTAAACATACTCGACGACCGTGGTGTAGTGATTGTGGAATGGCCTAGCAAACCAATAGTCTCCGATTCAAAACCTTGCCGGTATCAATGTATCTTTGATTGTTTCGTTTCTGTGATACAAGCACGTTTAGTACAGTCAAATTAGCTTGGAGACGTTTTGCGCGAGAGCGCGTTTTCAATATTAACACAAGTTAAGAAAACACGTCATGTCCTTAGATTTTAATTGGAAGCAAACGGAAGATAACCGGAAACTTTTAATGGATAAGCACGAAATTCGGTACTTACAAATTAACTATTTAATAAAAATTTCAGTATATCGTGCACAAAACTGACCAATTGTTTTCACCGACGAAATATATATACATACGTCACATAACCCCTCTCGAAACCTTGGTCAGATGAAAGCACTTCAGGTTTAAAGCGACATATATCGAAGGGCAATCGGGCAAAATATCTCCAAGCTAATTTTGTAGTATAAAAATGTAGCTTAGTAAAAAATGTAAAAAAAAGTAAAAACTAAAAGCAAGTTATTATTTGCCGAACAATCTATAAAGGAATGTTTTTAAAGCCCATGTGTTCCTTGGATCTTTCAGCGAAGCATCAAATGCCCTTCTAAATGGCATATTGACAGAGCTGAAGCAACCAAAATATAAATAATTTTTGTCAGTTATTGGCGCTTATAGACCTCAGGTCGAGTCACAATAAAACAAGTGCAGATTACTTTGGCAATCAAGGATTATTTTACTGTGTACACGACATTTGACCTCGACCCGCCTGATGATAAGCAAAAGTGACGTCGTCCAAGAGTGACGACGACTCAAAAAACCGAGTCAGTTCACGTCTGCCCCAGTCGCCGTCACTATGCCGGTGCTTCTTCACGCATCGCTTGAAGTATCCAAGATTATAGGATGAAGAGAACACACGGGCTGGCAAAGCTTACTCTAACTAAGGCCTAATCACTGTAAACATGAAGTTAAAAACATTACCTCCACGACCGATAGACATCCTTAGTTACTGTTGCAGGATAAAAGTGTATTTCATATATAATATTCATTGAACCGTGTAAAAGATTGCAGAAAAATGTCATACGAGTATAACCATAACAGAAAAATTCTATTTTAAAACTTTTCAATAACGATTCTCGAAATCGTGTGAACGCGTGCAAGCGTAACAAACGCGTCAATTTTCCCTTTTCAATATATTTAATACTAAAAAGGGTCCCTTTCAAACTTCTACAAATGATTAAAATCAAAGGGAATTTCTAAATAAACTACTATAATGCCCTCTAAAGCTACTAAAAATGATTTTTTAAATCTATTTTCCATTTTATCTTTTTGCTCAAATAAAATCGTCCAGACTCCGTTAGAATGATGTAAATATGAAGTTACATTATCTAATTCATAGGACTTTAAAGACGACGGGCGTGGCACATTGTTTAGCATACCAGTTTGTTATGCGTCCCGGAGTCGATTCCCGGTCGGAGCAAATATTTGTTTCATAGCTTTTGTTTAAATCTAATTATAATATGTAATAATTAGATTTATTATTACATATATTTGTTACTTAAAAAGAGGTAGTTGTTTGCTCCGGGTCTGGTTATCGAAGAGTAGTTTAGTGGTGTTCAGTCCACCGATTCGGGGTATAACCACCACTCACACGTATACAGACCGTAAAGTGACTTAGTCCATTCACCTCCGTTCATGGAACCCACTTCAGCTTACATTAGGCGGGTGCTGTAATTTGTTTATTTTTATTGTGACATCTGACCTCGACCCGCCTGATGATAAGCAAGAGGAGGTCCAAGAGTGACTGAAAAATCGAGTCAGTACAAAGAGCTTCTTCACGCATCGCTTGAAGGATCCAAGGCTAGTTTTGTTTTTTATTATTTTGAGATTTTTATTGTCGAGTCACAATAAAAATCATGGTACGTACTTAATAATCAACAGTTATATATGGATGAACTGAAATATTGTAGCATCTGCGTAAACAAATTTTAATTTTAGCTCCTACACGTGCCCACCAACAATTCCCCGTTGCAGGGGTAGACAAATTAAATTAATAACGAACTCATAATTTTGCGAGATTTCAAGAGATCGCGCTTGTTGACAGTTCAATGAGGTAAAGGGCGATTTATGCATAACACTTGTAGGTACGTTTCCGTTTTACAGTTACTTCATGGCTTATAAGCTGGAGACAAATCCCTATAGAAAAAAACGAGTTTGTATACAGCTGCCTCAGTCGCCGTCACTATGTCGGCCAAAGGGGCTTCATCACCCATCGCTTGAAGGATCCAAGGTCATAGGACGGAGAGAACACATGGGCTGGGAAAGCATTTTACTTGTCGATTGCTCTACAAAGAAAAGACCCACTGAACTTATGTCCGTGTGTATGTGACTAAACTTCTTCTAAACAACTGGACCGATTTAAAAGCCTGGATTTAATGCGGCGACTGGGGCAGCCGTAAACTAACTCGTTTTTTTTTTCAGTCGTCGTCACTCTTGGACCTCTCTTTGTTTATCATCAGGCGGGTCGAGGTCAAATGTCGTGACACAATAAAAAAAATCGGTTTCTTTTTACTTTCAGCAGGACACTGTCAGTCAGATCCGTTAGTTCTTTAGTTTTTTTTTATTTGATAAAATCACTTAAAACTGTATGAAATATTTTTATCGCGTTTGAAACAAGGCTTGACCGACAGTTGAACTTCTTGACCTACTACTAGGTCCGCACTTACCTCTGTTCCGTGGAGTACCTTCCTAGAAGCCACAGAAAAGTCACCGAAAAACAATTCTTATTATCAAAAGAATAACGCCTATAATTCAACCGTTACTGTTTATTTTGCTATATTAAATCGATTATAAGGAAAAATGCTGATAAAAAGGATCCAGCTGACAAAGGCAACGTCGATGTTATCTCATTGACTTAATTTCAAATAAAATTGGTAAACGATTGGAATATTTCGGAAAATATAGCTTTTATGTCAGTTATACTTTAAATTTACACGGTAACAGACTTTGCATTGGTGCTTCCTGTAGAGCTTTTCACAATGCAAATTCCTCTTCCCAAATAGCAGGGATGTTGGGGTAAAATAAATAAAATAGCGCTTTGAACATATCAGCTTCACGCACCCTCGTCACAAAAGGGTCCGCTTTTGAGAAACAACTTTTCGCTACCTCGGGATGTCAACGAGGCAGTAAAATACAGCATTCAGTTACTTCCATTCCATTTAAAACAAAGCTATTTGTAGTGTTTTTTAAAAGCAATTTCGATGTCGTTTTTAAACTTTTTATTCAACTCTCGGTATCATGCGATGAAATATTTTAGTCATTGTTAAACAAGCAAGAAAACGAAGGTGAAGTTAATACATGATAATACTTTTTATCTTAACTATTTTACATGAAACATATTTAGTAAGACTTTATAGACTAGTTTATTATATTTTGTAAATGATTATTTATTTATGATTTTTTGCATATTCCAATGCTGATATAATTACCGTATAAATAAGTAAAGAAAATTACAAAAGTTCCAGCATGCACATAGTCAACTGCGACCGGGTATCGAACCTGATATCTTAACGCGTGACCGCATTGACCACTAAGCTATTGTCGGAATTCCTTTATCCAATCTTTTCATCACGCAGTTCTTTCAACTTTTAGGCTAATACCGAAAGCGACTAAGTCACTTTACAGTCTTTACACTAGAAAGACTACTCACAAACCCAGTTCGGCAGACTGTCTGCCTACCACTCGTAATAACTAGACCTCTAGCAAATGTCTGCCTGCTTTTTTTATTAACAAAAATCTGTAATATTTAATTATAAAATATTACAAATAAAATCTATGAAACAAATCTTTGCTCCAAACGGGAATCGAACCCGGGACTATAAGTGCTGCGAACTAGTGTGTTACCAATGCACCATGCGTGTCATAGTCAAACTCATTGTTTTATTGAGTATAATTTAATTCATTGTTAATTTTTATTTCTATACTAATCTACTAAAGTGCTTGTATCATAAAAACAGGACAACCAAAGTACATACATTGGTACCGGCAAGTAGTTTTGAACCCGTGCCGAGTTTGCGTAACCATTGCACTGCCACTACAACACGGTCGCCTTATTAAGTAAATATGTATTTCAATTCACGTGCAGTAGCTCTGAAGTTAAAATATTAAAATTGTCCGTTATTCAGTGGAGCACAAAACAAGAAGCAACGAGGGTAGGGTAACAAATGTAAGCGTCATGAAAGATGATTGTTCAATTTCACGCCTCAAGATTTATATGTAACAAACTGTTTCTCAATTTGTCAAATAACATGGCGAAGCAATTAAAGTAGATTGCGGCAAGCAAATAAAAATAAAACAAAATCACAACATATTAGGCAAAATCATTTATTGACGACATTGCTTAACGAGTACTGGGTTCGATTCATTTGATGCATAGCATTTATTTTTTAATTATTAGTTTGTATCAACATTAGAAATAAATGTTATTTAAAAAATAGATCGATATTTGCTCTGAGTTTTAAAAAGTATAATAGTAAATCATTTGACCAGTTTATTGAGGTGATATCTTCACTTTCAGTTTAAATTTTGCCGGTTACAACTAGGCCAGCAACAATATGCCGCGACTACAACATGCAGTTATTTAATTGTGGTAGGCAGTGGCCAGGTTATGACCATATAGTTGTCAACGGGGAAAGATAAAATGAGGACAACCCAGATTTTCTTTTCCTTGATCAAATCTGGAACATACTCAAAAATGCAGAAATTGGCAGTAACCATAACCATACCATAGAGCTTGTATGAAGATGATAATAAAGCGAGAAATTGGTGTTCCTATAATCCATTGTCTATACCTATAACTGTGGGAGCTGTGACAATTTTGATCCATAAAAGTTAAAATTAAAAACAATCTTGGCTAGTCTTAAATGCATAATCAATGTCAACACGTGAACGGTTATTCCAGCATTATTTTATATCTAATCAACACCACAATCTGGCAACGTGCAAACTGCAATGTTTTCAATGGACCGTAAAGCCCAGGTGAGCACGTGAGAGCCTACATTTAGGGCAATGGGCTTTTAGATTAACAGTACACTAACGATGCTCCAAAAAAGGACAGCCGTACTGCGGTCCATTTAACGTAACTCAGTACCACGCAATTCCATTTTGAGATTCATTATCGTATACATTGTTATTGTGAAATATGGTCGGTAAAAATCTACTGCAACTTTTGCTTCGAGCGTGTCATCTTAAGTAGTTTTTTTAAGAGTGGTAGACAGATCGTTCCCTCACTTTCTGCCTCAGACTCTGTCATTTACCCAGTTAGCCGACCCGAAGTGATACCACCACTTTTAGGTGAACAGATAGTGAAGAATCAGCCTAAAAGTTGCTGGTTCCAACTAAGCTGGCGTAGTTATTTACTTTACTAGTTACAGACCGTACGCCTCATACGCCTTTCGGAGTAAGGTTGAAAGTTGACGGTTTCAACCCGGCCAGTATAATAAGTGCCGACTGCTACTTGCAGTTATTTAACTGTGGTAGCAGTCGCTCTCATCCTAATGTATTGTCATATATAGAGACACAATAATAATAAAAACCAACTGCTAGATGATTAAAATAGTGATTTTTAAACATTATGCGCTTAGATAACGATAATGATAGACTAAGGAATATGCGCGATAGATGTGCTTTGAAAGAAGATGTAGTGACAAGGATTGACAAAAGGATGGCATATGGGCATATGGAAAGAATGAGTGAAAGTAGTTTGATAAAAGCAATTTATAAATCTGATGTGGATAGATGCGTTAAACAAGGCAGGCCTAGGAGAGTGTTTTCCGATCAAATCGGAGACATCCTCAAGATAGCTGGGTTGCCTAGTGCCCATAACCTTGGAGCCTGTATGAAGAGAATTGTGGATGTGAAGGGAGCGAGGGAGTTGTGTCAGGATCGTGGCAAGTGGCGCTTCATTGTCTCTGCCTATCCCCATGGGAAAAAGGCGTGACAATTTGATTGCTTGATTGATTAGTTAATATATCATTTTATCTCAATAGAATTAGCTATAAGGGGATATATAATTGCGTGCGGAAGTCAGTATCAGAGCTTAGTTTACAGGAACTACGTCAATGTGAATGGATTAGCGTCGGTCATTGATACAGTTGTCCAAATTAAAAAGCCGATCACCCTTGAAGCCTATTTTACTGCGGTCAATCCTCTGCTATTTTCGACAGTTCAATAAACTTTGTATCGGCACACTTAAACTAGCATTGTCTCCAACATTGGGTAATTGTCCTGAAAGTGCTTTCGTCTAATGCTAATTGTTTACTGAAACTGAAAGTGTTTTGAAGTTGTACATCTAGTGTTATAGTCTATAAACTTTGTAATGTAGGAAGTTGGTAATTATAACCTAACCTTGGTATTTTCAAGCGAAGCGTTGCCTTTGAACGGGATACTGACAGCGACAAAAGCAGCCTTACGACTTCACACTGAAATATTTTTTTTCAGTCTTCGACACTTATGGCTTACCGTCAGACAATAAAATAAGGTATGGCTTTATTTTACACGCTATTAAAACCCACATACAACAAAATATAAAAGTCAATAACCCGCCATTTTATTTCCAAATAAACAGTTTAGTTCAACATTTTCACAATAATAAACTAGTTGGAATAAACAAATTATATCTGATGGTGCATTGACCAGTCCTAAAATGGCGAACACGGCTGTTCCACACCTTATTTGAGGCAGTGAGATCACGGGGCCGTAATCTTTCACAGCTATCTCCTAACCTTTACTGTTAATGATCACTTAATGAATTCCTATTTAATTAAATTCCCGGCAACGTTATTAAGTTACATTTAATTTAGTTTTTCGCGTTCATTCTATAAGGCTGATATTAAAACTTTGTTTATTTTTAAGAGGCAGAAAGTTTGAGGTGTATACACAGTGACTCAGTCAAGTTTCGGGATTAGCTGAAAAGTTGCAAGTTCCAACAAAGCCGTCATAGTGGATACTACTGCTACTTGTAGGTTTTTATCTGTAGCAGCAGTTACCTCCATTCATGCGTTGCACTCCAACTTAACATCAGGGGTGCAGTTTTTATATCAAGTTACAATTATAATAAAAAATACTAATATTTTATGGTAGTTACTTAGTAAGTACATTAATATTTTTTTATCAATCCTAAAACAACTGCACATTTCTTTTTATACGGGCCATACATATACAGCCCGTTTTTTAACAAATTCCACGATGGATCCAAGTACAATCTTCAAATTCGTTCTAGTTCCTTCCATTCATATTTATAAATCTCTTTCACCCAAAAAGCAACGCTACGTATACAATCAGTTATACAAATATAAAACACATAAAACTGTTTAGGAGAAAACATGTCGATCCACGCGGTCGTCATTATTTATCGCTAATCGCTAAGGCTTACGTTCCATATCAATTTTCAAGCAGAGTCAATTGATTAAAATTCCAATAAAGTTTTTCTCATTACACACGTCGGGAAATAAACAGATGACGACATTCTTTCTTGTTTTGCAAAATACGTGAGGTGAGGGAGCCTTCGTCAGAATTTATTGTATGTTTTTGACAGCTTTCCAACCAAGTTTGCTTACTAAATGTTTGACTAAAGTAAACAAGTTTGTGTTATGGTCTTATGCTGGATTTACTTTCAATTAACCTTTAAGATCACTAGCATGACGGGGATAACATAAAAATAAACTAAAATCAATCAACCAATCAAATTGTCACGCCTTTTTCCAGAGACATGGAGCGCCTCTTGCCACGATCCTGACACAACCCCTTTGCTTTCCTCACATCCACAATCCTTATCATACAAGCTCTACTATTATAATAAACTAAAATACTTTATATTTAACTATAACCCCATCAAATAAAGCCTATACTTAGGAAATTTCATCATCATAACCATATTCTCACAGGAAGTTTTACTTTCCACGATCCCGACACAACCCTGTCATTTCTTTATAATATAAGAACACGACATCTGACCTCGACTTGCCTGATCGCAACCAATGTAAGGTCGAAGATCGCCGACGACTGAGAAAACAGATTCAACGGTTAAATATGTCACTAAGCCGGTGCCTTTTTAGGCTTCGCTTAATGGTTTCGAAGTTATGGAATGGGAAGAACTCATAAGATGTTAAAGCATGTCGATTGTTCTACAACGAAACGTCGTGCCGAATCTTTTAGTTTGACTGCCGACTTCACAATTAATCCACAATTCTTTCTATACAGACTTTATGGTTTGGGGTACTGCGGACTCTTGCTTCTAAAAAGCCATGTTATTAAATAAATGAAGGAAAACTATATGAACTTAAGCGAAACTACTGAAATAATAATGTTATCAAAGAAAATTGAGATTAAAAGACCAAGTAGTTGTTAAACCAGCTTCTTTGTCGACAATAATAAAAACAAAACTCCAAGACGGAAGGCAAGGAATAAAGATAGTTGTAAAGTTTGTGAAAGGAATTGTATTCAAACTATTCGCGTATTTACATCCACTACGTATGGTACAACTTTGGAGTAAACTCGCACCAGTGAAATCTTCTCCGGAACTAATCCCTCTCTGAACTATTATAAATGCGATTTGCATATTCAAACGTGTTAAATTTTCAGGAATGTTCCGCTGCAAAAGGTATCTGCAAACTAAATGTACCCCCAAAGCAGACTACACCAGTCTAGACAAAGTTTAATTTAAACTGTTTAATGGAATAACTCACTTCCGTAACGAATCCTCGTTTTCAACTGTTATCAGGAGTCGAAAATCACTTCTAATAAATCCAATTTCAATTGTAATTTTGACTGGTATATAGTTACGTCGACTGAGGCAACCGTAAGTTGAATCGATTTTTAAGTCGTCGGCGCTTTAGACTTCCCCTTGTTTACCATCAGGTAACTCATGGTCAGATTTTGTCTTAACAAAAAAAAAAACATCTAAACGGCAAATCATTGACGACAGGCGTGGACGAACGGTTTAGCGATTGGTTTGTTGCGCGTAAAGTCCCGGGTTCGATCCCCGGTCGGAGCAAATATTTGTTTCATAGCTTTTATTTGTAATATTTAATAATATTAAATATTGCAAATATTTGTTAAAAAAAAAAGAGATGGATATTTGCTTCGGGTCTGGTTATCTAAGAGTGGTAGGCAGTGGTACCCAATCTGCCGATCCGGGGTAGTACCACCACTTACAAGTATACAGACCGTGAAGTGATTTGGTCACGTTTCGGGATCAGCTTGTAAGTTGCCGGTTCCATCTAGGCCGGCATAGTGGATGTGATTGCTACTCACAGTTATTAAATTGGAGTAGCAGTGGCATTCATTCATGGACCACACTTCGGCTTAACATCAAGCGGGGTGCTGTCATATGTCGAGTCACAATAAAAAAAAAAAAATAAAAAAAAAATGGATAATATGGATAACTATGGATAACCCGATTCGCAAACCGAATTGATGAAACGATTCAAACCGGTTTACAAACCGAGTTGATAATTCGGTCCGACAATCTAAATTGCCTATTACACAGTATGGTTTGCTGTAGAATTTCGGATGTCAAATATGACTCAAAAAATTTGGTGACTGATCTAAATTAGGTCTCAACTCGGTTTAACCCGGGTTGAAAAGTCGAGTCGTTACATCTTTAGTCATCAGTGCCCACAGTCTCCACAACGAAAGACAGTTGAACTAATAAAAAATCACAACAGACTATTTTTAATAGCAGTCAACCTTAGGAAGATTATACAATACATAAGTTACGAGCACTAACAAAGATTTATAGTTCTTTTATATCGAATCTACACCTACTCATAGACCATTAAAATGTTGTCATGTAATGCTTAGTATATCTACATATATTAAACCAGAAAGTTTAGTCGCACCCTCGCGTGCAAGGAGCAAACACCTGGCGTAGGAGTCGATAAGAAACAACTTATGATATAATTACTAAGTATGTAGTTGCAATAACTATGTTGAGCAATAATCTAGACTGGTCTATAATATATTAGCTTGAGGCGGAGCTAATTAAAATAGTTATACATATTATATACTACATTATATATTACATATGCATGGTGTATACCAGCCGACCGCGTGACCCGATGACAGTGAGAATATGGGCTTCGTTTTGACAGGCAGCCCATAATGAGATTCAAAATTAAAATTGCGACCGCGCAAAACACTGAGAATTGATGTTCATTGTCATTGACAAGCTCATTGAAACTCATGTTGTTTTTGACACTAACAGCGACCGCGTAACTTTTTGACAAATGGGAATGAATTTCATTGTCATTCCCATTGATGTTGCGCGGTCGGGCCCCGATTCTCTTAATACACGACAGCGAACTAACTAAATTGCACTGATATTTGACATCTTCGTAACCAATCAGTGAATAACAAATCAATAGGTAAACAACGTTGATTGGTTTCATTCAACCGCGGCGGAATTTCACTGCTTTTCGTCGCCATAATGTATTAAGAGATAATAGATAATAGAGTCAGTTTTTTCGGTCTTTGTTCTCATTAGGGAAGTTTTTATTATCTTTTTAGATTTTGCGCGAAAATTTATTAATGAATTAAACAAATTTTATGCGGCTTACTATAGCGTTTATTTTATCAACCAATAGGACGACCAACACCCCAGTCTTACCACGATGGCTGCAAAGCTCTCTAAACGTCGGAATACTAAAATTGTAAAATCAAAACCAAAATAACCGCATAAAATTTGTTAAATTCATCAATTTTTATTTATTTATTGAGACACGACATCTGACCCAGACTTGGCTAATCATAAGCAAGGGGAGATCCAAGAGCTTCGACGACTAAAAAAACATCTTATTTCACGGTTGCCTCGGTCGCCGTCACTATACCGGCCAAATAATTTTCATCTCCTATTTTTTATTTAATCTATAAGTTACTTAATTAAATAGTATTTTCTTATAATTATTTGTTATTTATTAAATAAAACAAGTTTTAATAATCACCTACATAATATAAATAGCAGTAAATCAACTTGATTTAATACTTATTGCAATCGTATGTAGAAATATAACAATAGGTAGTTCATATATGTGAAAAATTGTTAGTTACCATAGGTCAAACGCCGTCACGCTACACTCGTCCTTCCACAAAATAATAAACTCCCTTTGGTGCTACTTTTGAGTCAAAGATAAAACTCTAGTAAGTATCTGACGCAGGTATCTCCTATATTATAAAGAAGGGTTTTAAGAAAGAGATTTAAGAATCAATCAAATAATCAAAATGTCATGCCTTTTTTGCACAGAGTTAGGCAGACAATAGAGCGCCACTTGCAACGATCCTGCCATAATTCACCTCCTTCCCTCACATACATAATCCTCTTTATGGTAAACAATTTACTTTATTTAATTATGCCTCGACATTACATTATTTCCTAGTTGTACAATATTCCTCCTGGTGTTAAGATGCAGTTCGGTTGTTCAGTGGAGACAACTGGTGCCCCAATGCCGGTTGACAAACCCTATGCCGGTTTAGTCAAAACCAGTAACTTTCAAACTGAACCCATGACGCGACTAAGTCCGTACACTTTTTTATATTTTTTATTGTGACTCGACATATGACAGCACCCCGCTTGATGTTAAGCTGGAGTGTGGTCCATGAATAGATGTCACTGCTACTGTAATTCAATAACTGTAAGCAGCAATCACACGCCTCTATGCCGGCCTAGTTGGAACCGGCAACTTACACTTGCAGTAATTGACTTTCACTAACAAAAAATACTTTCCACAATTAAATTGGCAAGTAACGTTGTAAATGGTGTTGTAATATATTAGTTAGCGTCGTAATAAAAACAACGTATAAAATGGGGCTTAATAAGAAGTGACAGGTTGCGACATTTCGTAACACAAACTGTATGATATCCGATTAAGTTTGATAATGAATGCGATAAGCTCTCACTTGCGCCCACATGGTTATTTAAGCAAACCGAACATGCCGTTACGAATATGTCCAATATTAACTAGTCAGAAAACTAGTGAAAATACTAATCTGTAACATCCTCAAGAAAGCTAGGTTGCCTAGTGCCCATAACCTTAGAGCTTGTATAAAGAGCTTGTATAAAGATATAAATTGTGGGTGTGAAGGAAGCGAGAGTGTTATGTCAGGATCGTGGCAAGTGGCGCTCCATTATATCTGCCTATCCCCATGAGATAAAGGCGTGACAATTTGATTGATTAATAATATTAACTAGTCATTTTTTAATTATGGCGACATTAAAAAAGAAGCGGGTTACAATTGGACTAAAGACACTGACAGAGGAACGGACAGAGGAAACTGGAAAAATGAAGAAGGCCTTTACCTGAGAAGGGGTTCCTAATTGAAAACACTGTCATTAAAATAAAATCATTTCGAAATGTATTGTAAATAGTTATTGACATAAAAAAATATACTGTTAAAAATTTATGTAAGAATTAAGAGATTAATGGGCATATTATTATGTTATTATCAATATGTTAAGCTGGAGTGCGGCTCATAAATGAAGCCCCCTGCTACAATTAAATTACTGCAAGTAGCAGTCGCAATCCCTACCTAGTTAAAACCGATATCTATCCTATATATGTTTATCCTAATTAAAAAAATATTACCTTCTTAAATATATCAAAATTAAAAGCTTAACAACACCCTGGTGTTAAACTGGAGTGCAGTCCAAGAATAAAGGAAACAGCTATTACAGTAATTAGCATTCGCATATTTATCTGTTTGTATATATTTAATTCGATTGTTTTTATTCAAAATAATTTTGTTGTTTATCCCATGCTTCAATCAATAAAGCAATAAAGCTTTAATTATTCTTAGTAACTTTTAATTGAATTAAAAATCTAGGTTAATGTTATCAGTTATTAGTTAATCTAATAAAAATAACGTTTATTGCTTCGATTTAATATATCCTATTAGGTTAGCGCACAGCAATTAAGTTTAACACTAATAAATTGTTATAAAACGCGGATAAAGAACAATTTGCATCAACGAGTAATTAAAATCAATCGGTCTAAATAAACGATAGCTATTAAGATACCTCGTTAAAGATAGTAACACTATCATCGCCTTTATATAGAGAACCATATCGACGGACAATGCCCTCAAACCTAAACCCTCACTACTTTATCTATACTATTTCAATCAATCAAATTGTCACGCCTTCTTCCCACAGGGATAGGCAAAGACAGTGGAGCGCCACTTGCCACGAACCTGACAAAACTTTATCGCTTCCTTCACATACACAATTCTCTTCATACAAGCTCTATGGTTATGGGCAAACTGGGTTATACTATTTACTTTTTTTTAATGCAATTAAACATATTTAGTACCCTGTCTAATGTTAAGCTGGACTGCGGTCCATGAAGTGAGGCAACTGCTACTACAGTTAATTACAGCAAGTAGCAGTCTTGCAGTTATGGTGGCCTAGTTGGTAACGACAACTTTCAAGTACACTTGAAATTGGTGGTACTACCCCAAATTGGCATACTAGGCCACCAACTGTCTGCCTACCAGTCTTAGGTAATTATTTGCCTATTATGTATTAACAAATATTTGTAATCTAATGTAATCAATAAATAATTACATATTATATTAATATTATTATTATATCAGTTTCCTTTTTCACCCAAAGGTTGCCTGGAAGAGATTGCTGTTTAGTAATAAGGTCGCCTTTTTGCCACTATGCTTGCTTGTATATTCTTAAGTTTTACTTAAAGTTAATTTTGTTACACAATAAAGTAGGTATTAAATAACTAGCTGAAAGTCAATGAATGTTGTGTTACAGATTAGCCGAACTTAAATTGGGTGAATCAATAATTTAAATCGATTTGTTGTGAATTGAGTTTTTTTTTATTGTGACTCGACATGTAATCGTCTCTCTTTATAAATAATACAACATAGGTTTTTGAGCAATATATTTTTAATGATATACCAAAATTGACAATTTGTTTTCAATTCTTATATTTCAAAATATTTCAACAGCTTGAAATATTTTCCTTAGTTTACCCAAAATAATTTTCTGAATGCACGCTATTTTGTATGGGTAAATGTTTTTTCTTTTATTTTATTTTTTATTCACACAATATGTTTATCAATTATAGCCTATGTGTTATTCTGATGTATACTATTGTAAAGTTTCATTAAAATCCATTCAGTAGTTTTTGCGTGAAAGAGTAACAAACATCCATCCATACTCACAAACTTCGCGTTTATAATATAAGTAAGGATAATAATAATATGAAACAAATCTTTTCTCCGACCGGAATCAAACCGTTGTTACCGATGCGCCAATAAATAGTGAACGAACTATTTTTACTTTAACTCAAAACAAACAATGAAAATAAATACGGGCCACAGGATAACTTTAGACTGCCAATAACGATTTTCGTTTAAGCTCAAATTGCCATCGGCTAACTTGCATAATGTATGGCTTCCAGAATAGCTTCATTCAGAATGGTAGCTTCAGTTTACGGAACAGCCTATTTCAGTGCACAGTAACTTTGTTACCGAGCTTGATGGCTCGGATTTAGAAAGGTCCGGTAACGCCCGCTTGTTTATTTCCGTGCCGAATGCAGGTCTGTAAGTCACGTTAATAACTCTGATATATTATTGAGTTTCTGTTGAGTTAAAGACAATATTTATGTTTTATTTTGGTAACGATTTCATTAGCTTTAATTTATTTAGTACCGTCGAGTTTCCTAACTTCGCCTAGTCACCTAAACTTCGCCTGAATTTAAGAAAAATTCAATATCACTGAAACCTTAGAAGTAAGTTACAAATAAACTCCTACATCTTGTTTTTTATTTAGTCATGGTAATACTTTGCTGATGGCAACCTAGTTAATCCGCTTAATTTGGCGACCATTACATCAGAAAACGTCAGTGTCGTGAGGTGTTTTTAGTGAAGTGCGGGAAACTTTGTTTGTAGTCGCTTCCAGTCAACAGGTAAGATTATCCTAATAAGTATCTCATAATGTAAATTTATTGTATTTTCTTATAAAACAATCAGTTTGTCATTATCTTTATCAATAGATATGATAACATTACAAATATGTAAGGGGACACATCAGCGGCCATGATGTTCCCAAACATCGCCTACCCGTAGGGTTGTCGCAAAGACTATATTTTCAATGTAGATTATTGAACTTTTAATTTAAACTAATGAAATTTAATTAACATATTAAAAGGTTTTTTTTATTGTGACTCGACATATGACAGCACCCCGCTTGATGTTAAGCCAAAGTGTGGTCCATGAATGAATGTCACTGCTAATACAATTCAATAACTGTGAGTAGCAATCACATCCACTAAGCCGGCCTAGATGGAACCGGTAACTTACAAGCTGATCCCGAAACGTGACCAAATCACTTCACAGTCTGTTTTCTTGTAAGTGGTGGTACTACCCCGGATCGGCAGACTGGGTACCACTGCCTACCACTCTTTAATAACCAGACCCGAAGCAAATATCCATCTCTTTTTTTTATTAACAAATAATTGCAATATTTAATATTATTAAATATTACAAATAAAAGCTATGAAACAAATATTTGCTCCGACCTGGGAATCGAACCCGGGACTTTACGCGCAACAAACCAGTCACTAAACCGTTCGTCCACGCCTGTCTTCGATAATAGTAGAGGTATAACTAAGTATAGTTTATACTTATTTACATATTAACCAATCTTGTTCATCGGACTTTTATATATAAAAAAAAATGTTTTATTCTTTATTGCGTAGAGAACAAAGACATTAAACATATTTTTTAAATGTTTGACGTTATCGCTTAAAGCGATCATTTCTATGGGCAATGAGGAACGTTAAGTTCTTGTCATTATACTTATTTTTTTATTATTTTTTCAGAAATAAAAATAAAATAAAAAAAAGAGAAGCTATACTACAAATCATGACCGACAAATGATGGACTTAGCTCTTGACATGATAAAAAACAAAGAGCTTTCCTCTTACAAAGCCGAATACGACATACCTCGGCGGGATCTTGGCGGGTATGTAAACAAACAGAATTGTTGCATTTGGGGCACAGAAAACTCGCAGGCATTCATTAAAAAGCCGGTGCACCCAAAACGAGTCACTGTTTGGTGCGGATTTTGGTCCAGAGGAATAATTGTCCATTTTTCTTCGAAAATGAGCAAGGAGTGGCCGTTACAGTCAATGGCGATCGTTATCGGGCCATGTTGAACGAATTTTTGTTTACAGAAATTGAAGAAGAGGATATTGGCAACATTTGGTTTCAACAGGACGGCGCTACGTGCCACACAGCCGACGCTACACTTGATGTTTTGCGCCGTGTTTTTGAAAATCGCATCATCAGCCGCAGAGCTGATGTCGTTATGCCACCTCGGAGCTGCTATTAGACACCGTTGGACTATTATTTGTGGGGTGCCGTCAATGTGCTACGTCGACAAGCCAGAGACAATTGATGCTTTAAAGGACAATATTCGTGAAGCCATTGGTGAAATACAGCTGAACACAATCCATAATGTTCTTAAAAATTGGACCGACCGTGTAGGCTACTGTATTTCCAGCCGAGGCAGCCATTTGAATGAAATTATTTTCCATCATTAACTGGAAGGATTGTAAGGATTTGATTATGCTAGTACTTATCTAAATAAGACTGATTTGTAGTATGGGAGAGACTAATATAAGAACCTACTCGTAAAAGGCGTTAAATAAATAAGATAAATAAAAGTAATGTTTTATTTTTGTGTGCTTCATTCTAAGTACCTACAACTAAGGTTCATGATAAATTGTGACAACCCTGGATGGATCTTCATATTTGTATGGAAAGAGTAATTTACCGTGCCTAACTTCGCCTACTCAATAGTAATTGAGAAAATATAATACTTTAAGCACATTTAATAAGGTTCTATTTCGTTGTTTCTAAATCGCATTCTAATCAAAATATTGTAGCTATAGACGTCTTTAGATATGCGAGGAAAAATGAGGTAGGCGAAGTTATGCACATCTGCCTTATCTTCGCCTACTGACTTTGGTAACGTATTTTGATATCTAATTAAATAATTTCAATAGTGTGTTTAGTCTGTGATTATTAAAGAACGTTACATTTATTATTATCTTATTAGTCATGGTCTCTAGTGGTAATATTTTAGAAAGTACGTTGAAAAAAGTGTCTAAATCCAGGCGAAGTTAGGGAACTCGACGGTATTTATAACGTCTCTTTACTTTGGTTTTGATAGAGGTCAAACACCTACTACTTGTAGGTACCTTGAAAACAAACATACAATTTATTATTTACTAAAGCTACTAAACGTGCTTGTACTCGTGTCATAGGCAGGCGTGGCGCATTGTTTAGAACGCCTGTTCATTACGAGTAAAGTTATAGGTTTCATAGCTTTTATTTGTAATATTTATTAATAAAATTAAATATTCCAAATCAGAGACATCTCCAAGAAAGCTAGGTTGTCTAGTGCCCATAACCATAGAGCTTGTATGAAGAGAATTGTGAATGAGAAGGAAGCGAGGGAGTTGTGTCAGGATTGTGGCAAGTGGCGCTCCATTATCTCTGCCTATCCGTGAAAGGCGTAACAATTTGATTTGATAGATTTAATTTTATGGTGCAAGCACGTTAAGTAGCTTAGTATATATTTAACATAATTTCATCGTTCATTTTTAACTTGTCTATCATCTCCATTGAAAGTGCATACGTAAAACAAATGTGGTGTAAAAGGGACGTATTAACCAAACTGTTTGAAAATCTTAGCCACTACGTGTACATGGATTTGAGAGAGACTTTTAGAAAACTAAATATTTAATTATTAGTAAGTAAATATGTAAAAGTTCGGTGCGTCTTTTCTTTGTAGAACAATCGACGAGTGAAATGCTTTGCCTGCCCATGTGTTCTCTCTCTCCTATAACCTTGGATCCTTCAAGCGATGCGTGAAAAAGCACCTTTGGTCGGCATAGTGACGGCGACTGAGGCAGAACTAACTTGGTTGTTTCAGTCGTCGGCACTCTTGGATCTCGAGGTCAAATGTCGTGTCACAATAAAAATAGAATACAATTTATATTATTATTAATTATGTGCACGACTATATAGATAGGCGGACTTGCTTCCACCGCAGTTGTCCAAAGCTCTTGTATTTTGCCGATACTTATACAGCGCAGCTCAAAAGTCAGCGCTCTTTTTATCTGCCAGGAACTATACCTACTATCGGCAGAGTGGGCACTTCATTTTACTGGTTTATATTTACCTACAATTAGGTCAACGTTGCGTTCAGAGATTGAATCGCGATTAAGCTTTTAAAATATTTAATGAGTAAAATATTAGCCTATTTATTTTGATTTATTAAAGGTAATTTGGGGCGGAATTATAAATGGTTTCAACGTCACGGGTATTCATAGACATAGATTTATTCCAGGCGGTTAGTTTAAATTAATTATTTATTCTTTCTATAATATTATGAATTTTAGTTTTATAATTTTTCATATTATTGATTTGAAGTTATACATTCTATCTATTTCTATTTCCAATAAATGCATGTACAGAAACCCAAATCAATTAATCTGACTAGCTATTGATTTTATTTAAGCCCAAATATTCAAAAAATCCAGACTAGAATAAACGATTGAACGTACGATTTTTTAATTAAAATTGGTTTATATCTAATGGATTTTTTTAAAACATTCGTATTGCATTGGTTAATTAATTACACCGTGTAAAACGTATAGTTCGTTCGATTCCCGGTCGGAGCAAATATTAGTTTAATAGCTTTTATAAATATTTAGATTAAAAAAGGCGAATATTACCTCTAGGTCTGGTTGCCAAAGAGTGGTGAAATTGGTGCATAGTCTGCCAATCCGGGGTAGTGCCATCACTTACAAGTGAGTCATCATGAAGTTATTTAGTCGCGTTTTTGGGTCCGCTTAACATCAGGCGGGGTGCTGTCATATTATGTCGAGCCACAACATAAAAAAAAACTAAAATCACAAAATGGTACATTCAGAAGTAGGTTTAGTATTTCTTAGATTTTGCGCGAACATTGATTAATGAAATAAACAAATTTTATGCGGCTGTCGCATTTATTTTGGTTTTGATTTTACTATTTTATTATATAGACCACGATAGCAGCAAAGCTATCGAAACGTCGGAATAATAAAATAAAATAAAATGGTAAAATCAAAACGAAAATAAACGCGATAGTAAGCTGCATAAAATTTGTTTAATTCAAGTAGGTTTAGTGTATGTTTAATAGGCTTTAAAACGGCCTACGTCTGTCAACGGAATTACTATGGAGTTCAAATAAACTTATTCGCGTTCCGTTATCTGTAATGCGAATTATAAGCAAATTAACGACACGATACGCGCGAGCGTTGAATCATTTTATTTTAATTAGTGCCGCTGTAGCTTGAGTTTAAAAGATATAATTACTACACAGATACTTTAACAAAGCTTTGTAGAATATTTGTTTAACTGTGAATAACTGAAGCAAATTAGTGCTGGAACAACAATCAGAAATGTTTTACCTACTCATTAAAAACCTGGTAATTAATCAATCAATCAATTGTCACGCCTTTTTCTCACAGGGATAGGCAGAGACAATAGAGCGCTACTAGCCACAATCCTCACATCTACTAGCTTCCCTTACATCTACAATTCTCTTCATACAAGCTCTACTATTAGCAAACGCGGTAAGCGACAACATAATCAATGTGGAAATGAAATGGAGACATAAATCGTGACTCGTGACACAATAAATTACAATAAAATTTAAAAAAGTAGTACCTAACTAGATAAAATAAATAAAGGGCTTATTGTTGAACTCGTCGTCATGAATTAAAGAAATTCAATATTAATTACTTTTCTTGTGGCTAACCTTATGTTAAATTGAATGGCGGCAACTGGTACTTTTAAATAGCTGCAAGTAGCAGTCGCATCCGCTATGCCAACCCGGACCTGAAGCGCGGCTGAGTTAATGCAATTTACGGTTCATACACTTGAAAGCGGTGTTACTACCCCGGATCAGTAGACTGGACCACCAACTGTCTGCCTACTACTCTACAACCAGACCTACAGCAAATATCTTCCTCTATTTTTATCTATATATATATATATATATATATTATTTTTATTATACATTTCTATACTAAGCTGCTAAAGTGCTTGTATCATAGAAACATGACAACCAAAGTACATAATATCAAAGATACATTGCTACAAGTGGGTGGTTTCGAACCCGTGCTCTCGGTTTGTGTAACTATTGCACTGCCACTACACCACGGTCGCCTAATCACATTATGATTAAAAACTAAAATGTTACACATCGATGGTTACTGCTAAGTAAAGTGTAGTAGAGATTTTAGGATAGGGGTGAAGTTGGTGAATTTCAATTCGTTTTTCGCCCTAGTTCCGGTGGTTCACCGACCGATATCTTGGTGGTATAGCGTGCAGTGAGCAAATCACACGTGAAATGTAGCTGCAGGCGATGTCATCCAAAATGGGAACGCGTATTTTTGGAAACAGATATTCTATTTTCGCAATATTATTTGAAATGTGTGAAGACATATTTTTGACAAAAATATTTAAAATGTGTTAGAGATTTGAGATGTTTATTTTTACATTTACTTTTGATGATTTTACTATTTGTTGTGTTTATTTGTAAGAATATGGGTTTTAAGAAATTATGCAATTTTATGTCATAATTGATTATTTTAATATAATATAATACAAGAATCTATACTAGTATCTATACGTTTATTTTTCAATCGGTAGGGCTCGTTGGATTGACACCGGAAGTACTTATGGTGGAGTGGGTGTTCGGGTCGCCTCCCTTTTTAACCGACTTCAAAAAAGGAGGGGGTTCTCAATTCGACCAGTATGTTTTTTTTTTATGTTTGTTACCTCAAAACTTTTGACTGGTTGAACCGATTTTAGTGATTCTTTTTTTATTTGATAGCTGATGCTTCCCGTTTGGTCCCATTTTAATTTGGTCCAGTTCTGATAATGGCATCCATGAGAAAATCATATAAGTCTTAAATTTTCAACATTCTAATGTTTGTTGGCGGATAACTTCGTTGTTTATGAACCGATTTTGATAATTCTTTTTTTGTTGAAAAGAAGATATTTCAAAGGTGGTCCCATGATAAAGAAATCAGGGTTTAACCGACTTCAAAAAAGGAGAAGGTTTCTAAAATGACTGTATATATCTTTTTTATGTTTGTTCGCGGATAACTTCGTTGTTTATGAACCGATTTTGATGATAAGGGAATCAAAGTTTAACCGACTTCAAAAAAAGAGGAAGTTTCTCAATTCAGCCGTTTATATTCGTTGTTAATGAACCGATTTTTATTATTCTTTTTTTGTTGGAAAGAAGATATTTTAAAGGTGGTCCCATGATAAGAAAATCAGGGTTTGATGATAGCAGACCAGAGAAATTGAGGGGATCTTCATCGTAGGGGCGACTAGTGCGTTTGTTAAGTTTTTTTTTATTATGTCTAATCGTTTCCGTCTATCATTTTCCGTCTGAAGTAACCGTCTTCTCTTCATTCGAGAAGCATCTTTGCTTGGTCTAACCATCACTTAAAATCGTAAAATAAAATAATTTCTAACAAAAAAAAACCGACTTCAAATAGTAAACTAAAAAGCAAAAAATAAATTTTCTTCGCACAAAGTAATACGTATTTTCATTTAGTTAAATAGAAATGAATAAATAATTACTTTATAATTTTGGAGTCGGTGCCAAGTCAATGCTACAACAACCTTACTACTATATCAAATTACTAAGTACACACAATATTATAAAAATATAAGAATCGGTACCTACTAACTATCAAAGTAACTTTTTTAATATTATGTACCTAAATACTGGCTTACAAACTACTAGTAAATGAAAAAGAATTATGAAAGGACACTGAATACAACTTAGACATATAGTAGCTATTTACATAACAAATGTACTCAAGATATCAATGTTGAAATAAATCAAAAGAATTTACTAAAATGAAATACTCAAAATGGAATCCAATGGCATTTAAATATGAATAACTATCCAATACTTATAATAATAGCATGAACGTATTAAATTTAAAAAAATCACAAAATCTGTTAGCAAAACCAAAACAAGGAATTATAAGGAAGTACTGATAATTACCACAGAACAGATATTTCGTGATAATTACCTACTAATATTATCGTCAGTTGTTAGAAAGATTCATCTATACACAGTTATTGTTTTACTTGGCACCGACTTTAAAATTATAAAATAATTATTTAATCATTTCTATTTAACTAAATGAAAATACGTATTACTTTGTGCGAAGAAAATTTATTTTTTGCTTTTTAGTTTACTATTTGAAGTCGGTTTTTTTTTGTTAGAAATTATTTTTTTAAAATATGGTTGACGAAGTCGGAGGTAGTCCACTGTTATCTGTAATTAAGTATGAATTTGCCGGATGGGTTATGGTTGGTGGAGGTAGGTAGTGTAACACCAGAAGTAGTGTTTACTTATGCGTCTAAGCACCCCTCCCTAGCATATGGTTGACGGGGATGATAGATGTCCAGAGTTTTTATTTTCATATAAGTAGATTATCTATCATGTATAAGTAATTAAATACCTAAATATGTAACGAAATATTAACGAAAAAATATACACATACGTCGAAAATAGCATTTTGCAAAATTCAAAATAATAATAAATTATTTTCGAGGAAGCTAAGTTGCCTACCGGAAAACTATACAAGAGACAAGCCTGGTTCAAGAAACACTTAAAAACCCATGAAGGGAGTGAAGCACGACAGTCGTTGGTAAGTTCTTCACTTTGTACTACGGATAGAGTGAACACTCATACATCTCATGGTACACCTAAATCGGGTATCAACCAGGAGTCCATGAACATCAGGACACGTCTTAACATCCCATCAATTAAGGATACAACTTGGAAGGCTCATGATCACAATTTGGCCGTCAGGCTTGACTGTCCTGGCAATAAACAAGATCTAGATAGCCAAGTAAAGACCTTCCAAGATACTATATATAACTACTTTAGTGAGCACTATCCACCAGCAACAGCTTATGCTCACAACAACAAAGAAAATACTTTTAAGCTAAAAATGAGACGAAAAAAGAGGGAATTGATAAAGAAACTTCGTTGGGCGAAGACTATGGGGGACAATCATCTGTGCCATCAGTTGGCCAGAGCTTTAAGGTCTATTCTGAAATTAATTCAAGGAATCAGTCTCCAGATTGATGACCATCACAATCAGTTTAATAGGGCCAAACACGAGGTAGCTTTTGACAAAAACCCATTCGTCTATGCAAAAAAGATCTTTAGCACAAAAAGTGGACGACTTTCGCTGACCAAAGAACAAATATACCAATACTACAGTGAGACATATGCAAAGACACATAAAGAGGAGTCATATATCGAACCACCTACACTGCGGCCTGATAATCCTAGCGTTGATTTTCAATGCAGCCCACCAAGCATTGAAGAAATTGAGGAACAAATTAAAAAGAAAAGTTCAGGATCAGCGCCAGGCCCAGATGGGATTCCCTACATTGTGTTCAAAAAATGTCAACACGTACGTAAGCATTTACATAACATCTATGGTAAAATCTGGTCAAGCAAACAAGTGCCGAAAGCTTTCGGAGAAGCAGTTTTTGTTCTCATTCCTAAGACAGCAAACGTGACTCATCCAACGGATGCAAGACCTATCGCGTTAACAAATACTGTGTCTAAAATATTCTTTTCAGTTCTACAGGTAAGAATGTCGCGCTTTATGACCAATAACAAATACTTTACACCGCAGCACCAGAAAGGCTTTTTGCCGGGCATTTCTGGTTGCTTGGAGCACAACACCTTGCTCGGGGAATGCTTGAAAGATGCCAGGGAGCACGAGCGACAATTGACTGTCTGCTGGATAGATCTTGAAAACGCTTTCGGATCTGTCCAGCATCAGTTGTTGCAAACTGCACTAAAGTGGTATAACTTTCCATCAGTGGTCATGGACATAATTGCCAACTATTACAATAAGTTAAGTTTTGTCATTGCAAACAAAGGTGTTTATACCGATCCTCTAAAGTATAATGTAGGATTATTTCAAGGATGCTGCCTATCACCTGTAGCTTTTAATATCATCATAAACATACTAATTGATAAACTTAAGACTAAAGAGAAGAAATTTGGATATAGATTTAAACTAAACAATAAATATTCAGAGTCCATCCTAGCATTTGCTGACGACCTTGCAGTGCTAACGCGAAACGCAAAACAGTGTCAGGAATTACTGAAAGACATTGATCAGTTTTGCTCATGGACAAAAGGATTGAAAACAAAACCAACTAAATGCTTCTGTCTGAGTCTGGGCAGAAAAGACACAAAGTTCACCTCGTTTGATCCGGGACTGAACATGGCGGGGCAGAGGATAGCCCCTGTGGAGGAAGCTGTGCCTTTCAAATTTCTTGGCAGAAGGATTGACTTTAAGGGAAAAACTCCATCTTTAGAAGTAGTCATAGAAGGCTTCATTGAAGACATTAAGAAAATAGAAGAGCGGCCAATCGGCAATGTCAAGAAAGCTTGGATTTATGACAACTACTTAACATCCCGTCTCACATGGCCTTTTCTTGTCTATGATTTCAACAAATCCCTTCTATTTAAGCTGGATGCTGAAGTCATAAAAACGCTAAAGTCTTGGCTCGGACTGGCACGAGGCGCTGATTCCTCTACACTTTTTAGAGGTCAGCAGAATTTTGGAATGAGCTTCAAAAAACCATCTGAGTTATATAAACATCTACGTATAACTAAGCATCAAATCCTGACTAACTCTCGGGATAATTTAATTGCATCTCTTCCTAAAGATCCATTAGCCTCGGAGATGGAACCGAGACTTCAATTTCACAAAGCTTTTATGACCGGAGCACAGACAAGCAAAAAGGGATTAGGTTGGGAGAAAAATAAAAGCGATAAAGAGGTGATAAAATCACACGCCTATAGAGTGCACGCAACGACTCTAGAGGTACAGAATGAGTGGCTCACCCTAGGAGAGATATGTGTACCCCCAGCCTTGAAATGGCGAACAATAATGTATGATTGGTCTCCAGCGTTAGTAAAATTCTATCTTAACGCATTCCAAATGTCTCTGCCCGACCAGAGCAATCTGGTAAGGTGGGGTAAAGGCACTGATAAGACCTGTACATTATGCGGTCTTGCCGTGGGAACTGCGAGGCATATTCTGGTGGGGTGTGTCACTCTACTTGATAGGGGCTGTTACTCGCGGCGACACGATAAAGTCCTGGAAATTATCCGTGAAGCAGTAAGTCTTAGCATTGGCAGAGCTAGGAAAGGTTTGTCCACAAATGAAAGACATATTACTTTTGTGAAAGAGTCCCATCTCAGAAAATCACAAAATAAGCCTTTCTCGATCCTGCGCGACGCACCTGACTGGAAAATACTCATGGATACATTCGAAAAGCACTACAAGATACCTGAAGATCTAGCAGTATCAGCCTATAGACCGGACATTTTAGTTTACTCTCGACACTTAAAAACTATTATCATCGTAGAGCTTACCGTTCCGTGGGAAACAAACATTCCAAAGGACCACAACATCAAGTCCAACAAATATTATGATCTCACGAACGAGATGACGAAAAACGGTTTTAAAACTCAGTTCTACGCAGTGGAAGTTGGCGCAAGGGGATTACCAGCAAAAACCTTGCATCATCTTTTAAAAAATCTTGGCCTCCCAAGGTCCGCCGTAACCACATTTTTGGATCGTATGTCGAAGGCGGCATTGGTGGGGTCTTACAATATTTGGTTGGGTAGAGGGGATAGTGAAGGCAGGGAAGGTGAGTGTTGACATGTCACAAAAAGCTTTGAAACCTACATTTCGGTCACAAGTCCGAAACGCTGCCTTCATTCTCCCGTCTGCCACGCGATGGACCCGGCACCCGCACAGTGAATCCATGGATGCTAAGAAATTGTTTCATTCATAACTATAGAGCTTGTATGAAGAGCATTGTGAATGTGAAGGAAGCGAGGGAGTTGTGTCAGGATCAGTGGCAAGTGGCGCTCCATTGTCTCTGCCTATCTCCATGGGAAATTTTAATTTAATTAATATTTTCGAATGGTTTAAAAGACAACACAAGGAACTAAAAAATCCACACCATCGCTTTAATAGAGGGTTTAGTAGTGAAGTTAAAATTGGCAGAGATTCTTATTTGTTGGTGCTCTATCATGAAATAGTTAAAATTCCTGTGGAAATTTAAGCATGAAATTAATAATGATTTGTTTTAATAAAATTCAGCTTTTTTTTAATATTACATATAATTAGACACAGTTGTAGTGTGTGAGAGTAAATTACTTCATTTAACACTCACAGAATATTTTTATCTTAATAAATAATGTTCGAGGCAAAGTAAGTTCCAAATAGTTTTAATATAATATTTAAACAAAATTAAAGATATTTAATTAATTTATTACATGAAATACTTATTTTAGTTGTATTTAATAAAATTGTCTTGATTAATAAAATACATAAATGGATTTTTTCACCAATGTTCTGACACTTCATTACTTTCCTTTCCAATGGTATGGGCTGGGTTTAAGCCTTAAAAGCCTTTCCACCCAATCAAGTCATGAAAATCAGCTGATTTAATTGCTTATATTTTTTGTAATATAATAATAATTTTGCATTTGATATTCTGAAAAGGTTCTCTTTTTATTAAGAAATGTGATCTATTTATTGTGTACTAGATAGTTTGATACCTACTTAAGTATTTTAATTAATAATCACTAAATTTAGGAAGTATCTAAATATTGTCGATACATTAAAAACTACTTAATTATTATACCAACTTACATAGATTCTATAATATAATTTACCTTACACAACTAGATAGTAGTTCAATAAATTAGGATATTATAATTTAAATATTAATTATGTATTATAATTGAATAATATTTAGTACCTAAATATATTAGTTCTTTTTATTCGTAAAATAAGCTCAAATCTACAATAAATGAAAAATATAAACAAGTAAACATGCAACTTACCTTAAGAATAAAGACAACAACCGGCAGGCACCTTTTACACCACAACGAATAAGAACTTGACTTCTTGAACTATTAACATAGGTATATTTTAATTTTTTATAAATATATTTTGATTTTATTGATTCGGTTTTATTCAGTAATATACCAAAAAGCAAAACAAATCCACACAAACAACAAAAAAACCCACCCTTCCACACAGCTGCGCGAAACTCCAAAATTTCGTTCAGAAATTGCTAATTCTGATAAAATTTAATAACACTGTATATTTTTAATTATTTAATAATTTACACACTTGTTTTTATATTTAATAATAGTTTTTATTATAAAAATATAGATTGCAATTACTTATTTGATCTATATGTTTTTGACATTCAGATATCCGCGCCATTTTTCCATTGTCGTGTTTATTTGTCACTTTTCTGGGTTTATTTTGTGGTTAATTGGTTATGTTTATCAAACAGATTTTATTTTAATATATTTATAAATTGTGTTTTGTCATTTTTTCTCGAAATATAATGCAATAATAATCAAAATGGAAGAGGAAAGTATGTATTTACTTACACTATATTGTGCAAAATCCTAAAAGTTGTGTTAAAGTCTTTAATTATTTCGTTTATTTTATTTCAGAACTCTTACGGAAAAAGAAAAAAGCCTTAAATGGGAGTAATAAAGGTGTATTAGCAGAGGCTTGTAACGCATTAGCATCCTTTTATTATAAACACAATCGGTTTGAAGATGCATTAGATGAATACAAAGAAGAAGCTGCTATTTATAAGGCACAGGGACTTCGATTGGAATGGGGCACCTGTAATAGGATGATAGGTGAAATGTATTTACATTTAGATGATTGTGAAAAGGCTTTAAAGTATGAAGAAATACATTTGAGTAAGTTTATTACAAGTTTGGTAAATAAGTACTAAGTAGATACAACTAGTAAGCCCAAATGGCATAGTATAATGCAATTATCTTGATTTAGATAAATTAGAAAATAGTATTTTACTAATTATTTATGATTAAGTTCTGGTGTTGGCCATATAACAAAAATTGATTTTATTTTTACCACAGTAGCAGCTACTGAAACTAAATACTGGAGAAGTCACTTTAGTTACCCTTTAGTTACCTAAGGCTGAACTCTGTATATCCTGCCCTTCGTATTTAATTGTATATCTTTTATAGCTATAGCAAAAGAACTGAATGATTTAGTTGAAGAACAGAGAGCAATGGCTACACTCGGAAGGATTTATTTAAATCAGGGTCAAAGTTCAACAAGTAAAACAGAGTCTGTTAAACATTTAAAAGCTGCTGAAAAGGCTTTCATGAAAAGTTTAGTTTTATGTGAAAGGTTTGTCTTGAGTTTATTGTTATTCTTTAAAGCACAATTATTATACCAAATCATCACTCTTGGACATCCTCTTGCTTATCATCAGGCGAGTCGAGGTCAGACGTCGTGTCACAATAAAAAAAAACTATGACACTGCAGTGTTGCCGTGATTGGAGGGACTGGAAGCAAGGAGTTTCTTTTAAAATGAAAAAGCAGTTTTGAGCGGAATTATTGGCTTTCGTAAACTATGGGTGCCCACTTTCCAGTTTCAGTACTGTTTTTACCTTACATATACAGTATGTATACAGTACAATCTCTCAAGCCCAGCATTTGACTATTATAGTGGTGCCTATATCCAGTAAAACAATGTAGAGTGGCATGGGTGGGATTTTTATCAGTTAGGCTAATTTAACGCGAATTTTATATTTAGGCGAAATGTTAAATTAAGGTCAGTTAACATTTCGAGTTCTTTAGATACGTAAAGTGTAAAAAAATATCAATCAAATTGTCACACCATTGTCCCACAGGGATAGGCAGAGACAAAGGAGGGATCCTAACACAACTTTTCGCTTCTATCATCCACAGTTCTTTTTATACATACTCTACAGCTATGGGCACTAGGCAACCCAGCTTTCTTGAGAATGTCTTCGATTTGGTCAGAAAACACTCTCCTGGGTCTGCCTTTTAATAGTGCATAAAATACTTAATAATATTCATTTACTGGAAAGGCGTACGGGACAGATATCCTATTTGAACTTCAGCTTGCCTAAATTATTCTAAAAAACTGAATTAACAAAGTACATAATACTGGGTGTTTGGCACTAGGACTGTCATAAAATTTCTCCAGATCCTGGTATCCTGGTGGGGGTATTCACATTTCAAAATTAGCTTTTAAGTTTTAAATACCAACAGTTATTTAACTTTAATAGCAGTCACATCTATTCATGGGTCACACTCTCTGGCTTAAGATTCGAGAGGTGTTGATATCTAGCCACAATTAAGAAAATAAATAAAAATAATATCTTTGATTTGCAGATTAAAAAGCAAAGAAAACAAGAAAAGAGAGTTAATGGATATGAGGGCCAGATTACTACTAAACATAGGTGTTGTTCAAGAAGAACTAGGCAACATAGACAAGGCTGTAGACTGTATACAGAAGGCAATATCAATATGTAATAATCAGGAATTATATGATGTTTTACATTTGTGTTATATGAATGAAGCATTGATGTTTGGTACTAAACAGAAAGATTATCCTAAAGCTGTGAGGTGTTTGAATAAAGCCCTGGAGGTTGCTAGTCGGCTTGAAGATAAGGTAGGATATCTTTACTAGCTGTTTCCTGCCATGTATCTGTGTGGCTTAGTCCGATTAAATGGAAAGAAAAAGGAAAGCATGTTTAATTTGACAATACTTGTCAGTGTACACATTTTGATTTTTATTTATATTATTGTACTCTGTAGTTTTCGTTAATCATGTTTAAAGCATTCATGTTTAGTTTTGTTTTGTTTTTTGTTTTCTTGGTCACAATCACAAGTATACACAATGTTGTGTATACTTGTGATTGGCAGACATATGTACCCGTTTTAAATGATAATAATATTAAGTTACCATTGATGTATATGTTATGCTGTAAGTGTACCTTTTAATAAATAAATACACAATCCTTCAGGGTCAATCATCAGGTGCCAACTCTGTTTTTAATTGAATAACAATCAATCAATCAAATTGTCAGGCCTTTTCCCATGGGGATAGGCAGAGACAATGGAGCGCCACTTGCCACGATCGTGACACAACTCCCCCGCTTCACATCCACAATTCTCCTTATACAAGCCCTACTAAGGTTATGAGCACTAGGTACTTAGCTTTTTTGAGGATGTCCGGAAAAGTCCCTCCTGGGCCTGAAATTGAACAGTTCAAGTAAATGCTCTTAGTAAAGAACAATTTTAGTTACAGCCTACAATTGTATCTCTTGTGGCTTTGCTGATCTGATATGATCCATTATCATGTTGACTTTCATACAAACCATGTCCTGACAATTACAAACATAAAAATAAAATTCTGTCACTCTGGGGTACTCCATCACCACTTTCAAGTCGCCACTAAGTTGCGTTTCGGAATCAGCTTGAAAGGTGTGTCATCTAGGTGATCATAGTATCATAGTGGATACGGCTACTACTTCTACAAACCGCACAGAAGCGAAGCTGGCATATATTAAACCTCAAGAAAAAAAAAATCTCATAATATTTAATGTTTTATTTAATACATTATTCTCTTTTGTTAAAGATCATAAAACAATGCGAGACATTGTATTTCAAGAGTGATATATTATGTAAAATGAATGATTATCAAAGTGCAAAACAGATATTGTTAAAAGCATGGAAATTTAAAACACCTGACAATGTGGAGGCTGAAAAGATTGAGACAAATCTTAAAGTGGGTAAGTAATACTAATAATAAAAATATAAATTCTTATAAGAATATTATTTTTGAATATGTTCTAAATATGTGTATTAAAAAGCTCTCGAGGCAGGATTGTGGAGTGTTAGGGAGTTGTGGCCAGTCTGCCGACCTGTACCACCACTTACAAGTGTACAGACAGTAAAGTAACTTAGTCGCGTTTCGGGATCAGCTTGTAAGTTTCCGGTTTCAACTGGCAGCATAGTGGATGTTACTACTACTAAACCTATATTCATCAATGAGATAAAATATTAACTATAGTGTAATGATAGCATATTATAATCAATTTGATATATCAGAAGCAATATGCTTAACGTGTGGCTGCGGCGACAAAAAGAGGGCGACCCGAATGGCGCGTGCTCTTTTATCAGGCTGGCTCAGCCATCCCACCCGGCGGCGTGAGGGAAGTGACGTGGCAGCTGTGCCCTCGAGAAAATAACACTTTGTATTTTAGTTGCGGCTATGTGTTATACAGAAGAATTAATTAAATCAACAAATCCAAATGACCATAATACTCTTAAGAAGTTGTATGAGAAACTTGGGGATGGTGCATGTCACTTGCAGAACTATAGCAATGCTGTGGAGCATTACCTGAAGACATTGGAACAAGCAGAATTGGCCGGTGATAGCGGAAAGGCTTTATTGCCTATTTATGTTAGGTTAGAATTATTAAATAATATTTTTCTTAGGTTATGCTAAAACAGTGTTTTCGAAATAAAACGGTTTATCGTGATGCTTAAAAAGCTTTCAAATCGTCGATAGTAAGAGAAACAAAAGAAAACAAGAACATAGAATTTACTGAGGTGTGATTTTTTTACAGTTTCCTAACGGATAACAAGACATTCAGCCGAAAGGTCGCAGTATTTTATTTTATAAACATACATATGTTTATAAACATGAATTTTCTCGAAGCTGAATTTCTTAACTGCTCATTTCGCCGGCATAGTGACTGCGACTGAGCAACAGTAGTACGGTTTTTTCAGTCGTCGGCGCTCTTGGACTTCTCCTTGCTTACAAGTCGAGGTCAGATGTCGCATCTTAATAATAATTGTTAATGTGCAAATATGGTTTATGTGTTTTAATTTTAAATATTGTTTCAGTTTATATCAAACCTACAAAGATTTGGGTAACTACAATGATGCATTAATATACTATGAGAAAGAATATGAATTAATAAAAGATGTTCCTAAGGAAGCCTATACAACACTTATCAATATTGCTGATACATTATTTTTGTCGCGAAAGTCATACGATCAGATTGAGAAAACATGTCAAGATGCGAGACAGGCTGTGAGTAATTTAGTTAATTTATGGTTCATAGAGTTTTTTTATTGTGACTCGACATATGACAGCACCCTGTATGATGTTAAGCTGGAGTGTGGTCCATGAATGGAGGTGACTGCTATCCACTGTGCCGGCCTAGTTAAAACCGGCAACATACAAGTTAATCCCGAAACGCGATTAATTTTGTAAATTTATATAATGCACTTTTTACTTTTATTTCTACATTGTCACAAATACATACAAAAGGCAGACTTAGAGCCAGGCTTTATCTGACAGTCACAGTACTTATTATTTAGTTTTCGAATATTTTGTTTTAATGTATAAGAATAAATATATCTTCTAACTTTTTGAATACAGTGAAACCTCGTTACAATAAAATATTACAGTATATCGGGTATAAATAGAGTATAGACATAAAGCAATTAAATTTTTCTGGTGTAAAAATATATTTGCTCCTCATTTTTTTAAATCATTTATTAGTCTATTATCAACTACATAAAACTATAACCTGATGGTTAGGAGAATACTATATTCGGAACGTAAATGATCTTGAATTGTGACTAAATAATTTCTCTGTCTTTAAATAATATTTTTTTTCCCCAGGCACAAAATTGTCATAATAGAAAATACGAAATAAATGCATTGAAATCACTTTTGAAATATCAAGACGAGTGTGGAGAAGTAGAAAAAATGGAGGAGACAAAATCTGAGTTAAGGTTACTGGGTATAGATGACTTTGATAATTTGGAAAGTTCTGAAGATGACCAGAGTGTACCAGGAACTGATACTGATGTAGCTCATATTGGGGATGATATATGCCTTGATGATTTGACAGGTATGATTAAAAATATGAAGAAAATACAAATTTATTGACTTTGACTAAGTCAAATGTTGAATATTTTAAATTTGGAAAAAGCTATTTATATTAATAATTAAAATAGTTTATTAAGGGGTCACAAGGCGGCTTTTCTGATTTTGCAATAAGGTCGAAACGTCAAAGATATTAAATATGGCAATATAATACTTAATAATCCATCAATCAATTTCTCCCGTCTTTATTTCATAGGAAGCCATTTTCCACGATCCTGGCACAATTCTCCTCCTTCCTTCACTACCAGAATTATTTTTGAATATCGTCATCATTACTTATTGATTTAGATTTATCAAATGATGAAGAAGAAGCTGATGTGTCTGACAAAGCGCGTTTTAGTAGGAAAAGAGGGCGAGCTTATACGGTTAAACATAATTTGAAAGGTGAAACACAATTGCACACGGTAAGCTTTTTGTAACTTAACGAAATGTCTATTAATAATAATAATAATAAATGCTTCATTTTCCGATGTAACAAAGAAAGGAGTGGTAACAAAGAAGGAAAAAAAAGAAAATTGTTGGTTCTCGTTTCGTCAGAGCCGTTTGTAAATCAGCTGGGCTATTTGACATTGTCAAATGATTTTACAACTACTATGGGTTCGAAAGACTTGAGAAGTAACCATAATGGCCTTTACAAATCAGGTGTATTTTCGGCGCTTTCACATGCGCGTACGGCAATACCCAAAGTGCGTACACGCGCTTAAACAATACTATACGCTCGTTCCAGAGTAACAAAGAAAAAAGTAAAAAAAAAAATGGAAAATAGCTCCTTGGACTTTTTTTATGAGACGTCTTATGCGCGCGTATACGCGCTTCATCGTTCGTACGAGATGTGGACGTAAAGCCATGCCCGCTTATAAAAGCGTATGAATTATACGATCGTACGAAAACAACCTTATACGCGCCGAAAATTCGCCTACATTATAAAGGCATTAAATTTTGCAATCGCATTTTTTTACATTAATTCTATTCTATTTATTTCTATTTTACATTAATTCTACATTCTACTATACTTTTTTTTCGAAATGTGCTTGTATCATAGTCTGGGTGACTCTACATCATTATCAATTGCTTTATCTCTGTTTACACCCTGTATTGGACAGATTCCTAGATCAAATAATAATTTAATTAATTTTACAGGCATGCATATCCGGTAACAGACTTCTAGTTGAAAGACTATTAGCGAATGGTCATCCAATAAACGTCCGCGACAATGCTGGCTGGACGCCATTGCATGAAGCGTGTATCCATGGACATTTGGATGTAGTAAACATGTTGATTAATAATGGTGCTTCAATTAACGATAGAGGCGGTTGTGATTGTGAAGGTGGGTGTATAGTGTGGATTTATTCTGACCTCGACTTGCCTGATGGAGATTCATCACTTGGAGATCCAAAAGCGCTGTCGACTAAAAAGCCGACTCAGTTCACGGTTATCAAGGAGAACATATAGGCTGTTTTATTATTATTATTTTATTGTGACACGACATCTGACCTCGACCCGCCTGATGATAAGCAAGGGGAGGACCAAGAGTGAGGACGACTGGAATAATCGAGTCAGATCCCGGCTGCCCCACTATGCCGGTTTTACATTACCATAAAGATAAAAGTAAAATAATAGATGAAACTAAAATATACTTTTGTTAGACGATTATAGTCTAGACAAGACGTTGGTGTAGGGTATAGGGAATGCTATTTTGAGGCATACACTATAGCGTTATTTAAAAATAATAAATATATAACTAACATTAAGTTAATTCTTTATAATTTAAGTGATAATTAGATATCATAACTTTGTATTTTTCAAGGAATAACACCTCTACATGACGCAGCGTCCAATGGACATTTAGAGATAGTGCAACTTTTATTAGAAAAAGGAGCTATTCCGTCGTTGAAAACAGATAATAACGAGACAGTATTACAAATATTACAAAGATGGAGGACCAGTGTAATACTTACGAAAGACGAAGAAACTCTATATAAATCTATATGTGCTAAGATAAACAATGATAATATTTCTGCAGAATTCAGTATGAGAAGTAAATCAAAAACCCCAGTTAAACATGTAAAAGAAATATCACCTCCCAGTACCTCAAAATCAGTTCCAAGGTTAAGAAAATCCGATTCACCTTTGTTTAAGAAAAGAGTTATTAGTGATGAGAGCGATGAAGAAGAGTTGCCTCTAAACAAAAGAAATCAAGTAGCATTTCCTAGTGACTCAGAATCGAATGACTCAACAGACATCAGAGAGAATATTAAGGAAAAATCTAGCGTAAAAGAATACAGGGATGTTATATCAGCATTAAGAAATAAAAATATTATAGATGATTTTCCAAAAGTAGATATTAAACCAAAACAAAAATCAGCTTTGGTAGACGAAAATGACGTTGGCGACGATTGGTTAGAAGATGATATGGGTATGTGTAATAAAAGAAAACGAATGAGTGATCCATTAACAATGGTCGTAACAAAGAAACCTCGTAGCTTTAAAAATACAATAGAAGAAATTAACAATTTTATTGATCCAAGTCTAGAATCTCTTAATAAATCTAAAAGGACTTCAGTCATTGAAATCGATGAAGAAAACAGTTCCGATTCTTATACTAAAAATGAGAATATAAGTCCAACGAATTTTAGTCATATTTTTAACGAGACAAAATCTCGTGACAGTAGAGAAAATATTAAAAAGCGTTGTAAAAGACAAAGCTCCTTGCTAAAAGCAGGTTTCCAAAGAAAGGTTCTAAATGATTTTGATAACTCAAGTAATAGTGGTAGTGAAAATGAGGTTACTGAAATGAGAAAACGCTCAACGTCTAATAAAAGTCTGTCTCGAAATCCTTCAAACGAAAATTTCATACCAAATCAAGATGGCTTTAATATTGTACAAGGTTTAAACCCAAATATCTTGCAAACGATGAATGTTATACAACCTATTAATATAGTGCAACCAGCTAGAAAAGGCAAAAATGGTATGACACAAATTTTGCCACCTGCCGCAGTGAAAGTACAAGTTGAAGATAAAGTGTTGTTAATATCATTGAAATTAGAGACTATTAATAAATTAACTATAAGTTGGTTGGTTGAGGAAATTAAATCGCGATATTACAAGTAAGTATTATTATCAACATTACGTTATAACCCAGTCAATTTAAATATCACACAATTTAAAGATAATAATGCCTCAAAAAATGTTGTCTGATTTAGGAATAAGATAAATAATTGGTTGCCTAGTGCCCATACCCCTAAAAGCTTGTATGAAGAGAAATGTGAATGTGTAGGAAGCGAGGGAGTTGTGTTAGGATCGTGTCAAGTGGCGCTCCATTGTCTCTGCCTATCCCTATGGGAAAAAGGCGTGACAATTTGATTGATATAAATAATTATTTGTTTTTATGAGTCCTTTTTTTAAAGCTCTATTATATATTAATTTGTTTATTTGGGCGGTAAGGCCAAACGGAGACGGCTAGATGAGAAGTAAGTGGGAGGCCTGTGCCCAGCAGTAGGACAATTAATTGGGCTAATAATAATAATCGAATTGGTTTCTGCAGTTATATTTAATGAAATAAAAAAAATCGGTACTATTCTATTCGGACGCCTCAAACAATACTATGCTTCTTTGTTAATTTGCAGATTAACAGGAGTCCGTCCTGTATTTAGCCTAATGACGTCAGATGGTGCTATTTTATGTGAAGATGACCCGTTGAGTTTAGTATTGTCATCACCGGAACTAAAAACTTGTATAAGCACGTTTAAAGCTTCGCCGGCTGAAGAGAGGTACTTGGAGTGTTGTGAAGCTTTAGGTATCCGTAAGTATTTTCTTATATGTTTTTTTTTATTTGTTTAGATTTTTTATTGTATTTGTAGCTCGACCCTTTCCTCTGTCCTGACCAGATGTTAAGCTGAGTGTGATACATGAATGGAGGCGACTGCTTTTACAGTTAAATAACTACATGTGGAAGTCGCATCTACTATGCTTGCCTGGTTGGAACTGGCAACTTTTAAACTTTTCCCGAAACGCGACTGAGTCGCAATTCATGAACTCCAGCTTAATATCAAGCGGGGTGCTGACATATGTCCAGTGCGAGTCACATTAAAAAATAAACCTACTACTGTCACATTTTTATTTATATTTTTACATTTCTATACTACCAAAGTACATAATATATCAAGGATACATTGGTACCGGCAAGTGGTTTTGAACCATTGTGTTTGCGTACCATTGCACTACCACTACACCACAGCCGCCTTATGAATGCATTGTATTCTCTATACCGGCCTAGATAAACCACATGGCAAAAGCAATTGAAACCTCACGGTATAAATTGTCTTTTTTCTTACCTAGAGGCTTCTATTTACTGTTGATTTAGCTTATGGCCTTTACATCGCAATTAAAACCATTAAAACTCAATTTGTCTTACAGCACCATCAGAAGAGATGCAACAAGTAGTAGCTCGGAGTCACACAACGCATCGGGTTGCACTTGGCTCTGAAACATTGTCCACATCGCAAGTGCGGCCATTATTCCGAGCATTAACCCACCAATCACATATAACCTCAATTATGATATCAAATAATAACCTATCAGACGATAGCTTTAAATATTTAACAGAATGTATGGCAACTTTGAAACAATTGACCTATTTAGATGTTAGTTTTAATAATATTTCCTCGGAAGGTGTTAGAAATCTTGTAAATGTATTTGAAAAGACAACAAGACCTATATGCCAATGTTTAGAGCATATAGACTTTAGTTCGAATCCTATTTCTAATGATGGCTTCACAAATATTTGTAAATTAACGCAATTTCTGAAATTAAAAGTATTAAAAATAAATAATTGTAAAATTAATTCTAACGTTTTTAGTGATGATAGTAAGCCTGTTATGGATTTTGATAGTTTAGAGGTTTTAGATATAGGTAATAATGAGATTGGTCATGGAATTTTGAGCTGTATTGTTCAGGTATTAAATCCAAATTTGATTGTTGAATTGGAATTGGATAATGTGGGTGTGGGAGGGAATATATGTGGGGTTCTGGCCACCTTTTTGGATACAGCGAAACAAGTTAAACTAAGAAGATTTAATTTGTCTAATTGTAAATTAGTTGATGGTCAATTTATGAGGATATTTAGGTGGGTTTTTTTTACATTTTTATACTAACCTATTTTCTTACTATGTATCATAGAAAGAGGACAACCAAATTACATATCAAAGATACATTGGTACCGGCAAGTGGTTTTGAACCCATGCTCTCGGTTTGCGTAACCATTGCACTGCCACTACACCACGGTCGCCCTAGTTTTTTTTTTTTCAATTTAAAGTGGAATGCATTGCCAGCCCATGTGTTCTCCCCATCCTATAATTTTAATCCTAGAACAGAAGTGGCGACTGGAATGATTAAACAGGCATAACACGGAAAATTGTTCCTTGATCAAATCGGGGACAGAGAAAAAAACGACAGAGGTCTGCAGTGTTCTAACCATAAAGTCTGTATGAAGAAAATTATAGATCTGAGGAAGTTCCATAATTCTCTTCCATAAATTTCTCGAGATGTTTCAGAATTGTGGATAGTGGTTATCAGTTTTTTGTATTGTGGCTCAACATTGACAGCACCCATCCTGATGTTAAGCTAAAGACAGCACCATGAATGGAAGTGACTGTTACTTCAGTTAATTAACTGCAAGTAGCAGTCACATCCACTACGCTGCTGGTCTGGTTGGAACCGGCAACTTCAAAGCTGATCCCGAAACGCGACTCAGTCACTTCACTATCTGTATACTTGTAAATGGTGGTACTACCCTGGATCATCAGACTGCCTAAAACTCTTATCTCTGCCTATTCCTGTTATGTTATTTGAATTATCACTTTTAAAATGTTCATAAATTATTAAGGTGCAATTTTAAACCTTTGTTTAATTTTCAGATCTCTAGGCAGAGCAACGCATCTACAATCAATAACATTAAAAAACAACTTACTCACTTTTATAACTTTGAAGAAGTTATTACAAAGACAACCTCCAGTACCACAAATAAACTTGGAGGGGTGTCAGGACATTTTCAAGTACTCCCCAGACTCCGATTTTCATGTTTGGCTCCCCGCTGTGGATTTCGGAAGATGTATTCCGGAGATTAATGTGACTCCAATCTCGAAGACTGATGAAGAACGGGCCAGTTTGAAGTCCTTCCAAAAGACTTGGTTAAGTTGTTTTAAAAGCCGTGGAATTATAGAGCGTGGTGAAGGTGGTATAATTAGGTTTACAGCGAAATGACATTTAAATACGCCGACCTTTGAAATATACAGCGGAGTTAGGTTGGCAAGTTAAAACGATTATCGTCTCTCGTCGGCGATTGTAATAAATAATAAAAGATTACTTAGCCGGGATTAGCTTGAAAGTTACCGATTTTAATTAGACTGGCGTAGTAGATGCGACTGCAACTTGCATTTATTTAAGTGTAATAGAAGTAGCCTCCATTAATGGACAGAACTCCACCTTAACATCAGGCGGGGTGCTGTCATATATAGAGCCACAATAACAAAAGAACAAAGACAATGCCTACAATTTAACGCCTTAAACAATTATTATTATTGCTATGAATGTTTTATATAATACATATAATTTTGTATGTAGGTAAAATTCTAATTTATTGTTTTAAGATATCCTCATTTTGTATATAAGTTATTTTGAATGTAGAATTCGAACACAGGTTAGAAGTTAGAAACAGTGCATGTATTTATATTTTTTTATAATATAAATGTTTTCATTTACGAGTTCGGTATGAGGTATGAGGCTGGGCGCGCGAAAGAGAAGACAATTCGGTTAGCGGCAGGGCGCGCGGAGGCCAAACCGATTCGTCAAAAAGTCTGCTCTACTTAATTTTTATTTAATTTAGTAAATTATTTTGGTTATGATGCGTTTACTGACTCTAAAGCTTTGGCAGTTCTCCATCTAACACATCCGAGTTTTTCTGCCCTTTGGTTTTGTGCTCCTAATTTCATAAAAACTTTAGATATCATTGATCTGCCAGTAAAAGTAAAAAGGAAATATAATTAAATATACGTTATAAAAATTAGGAAAAAAATATATTTTAAGATTTGTCCGATGGGCGTAAAAGGATGATCTTTACCTACCTCCTTTATTTATATATGTATAATACATACATAGCAATTAGCATTTATTATATAAAAATACAATTTTATTTTTTAAAAAGATATTTTAAAAAAATATAGTGGAGCATCGTTTGAGATAGAACATCATATTCGTTTTTAAATACGTTTCCCTTTCCGCGCGCCCTACCTCATACCGAACGCGCACTCGTAAATGAAAACATCTATACCAAGTTCTTGTATTTTATTTAGACAACTTACAGCTAAACTTACAATTATGTCATTTTAAAACTATTAGAACTAAAAAAATAAATTTAAAATGAAAAACAATTAAATATGAATTAATAAAACATAGTTTGTGACTAGAGACTGTGTTGCGAGTCATGAAAAAAAAAACCAGTTAAGGCCTTTTCCTAGCAGTGGGACAAATAAATAGGCCAATAATTTTTTGACGACAGGCGTGGCTGATTGGTTAGCACACCAGTTACGCGTTAAGTCCCGGGTTCAATTCCCGGTCGGAGCAAATATTTGTTAATAAAAAAATTGATGCGGATAATTGCTTCGGGTTTGGTTATCAAAGAGTGGTAGGCAGTGGTACCAGATGAGAAGGAAGCGAGGGAGCTATGTCAGGATCGTGGCAAACGGCGCTTCATCATCTCTGCCTATCCCTGTGAGGAAAAAGGCGTGAAAATTTAATTAATTGAACAAATATAAAATTATAATGTTTAATAAATATATTATGATATTCTACTATAACCGATTTAAAGTGGTCAGATGGCGGCGGTATTATATAATATTCCAAGTTCAAAGCAATATTAGTAGAAATATAGTCGATAGAATCCAAACATGATTGAAGTTTGTAAACAAATGTATTTTTTTAAATTCACATTCTTATATTAAGCTACTAAAGGGTGTATCATAGAAACATGACGACCAAAGTACCTTTTTTCAAAGATACTGGCAAGTGGTTTTAAACCCGGTGCCCCCGGTTTTGTGATCATTGTACTACCACTACACAACGGCCGCCTTTATGCCGCCCTTATTGTTTACTTATACTTTATAGCCGTCGAAGGCGAGCGTGACAGACATTTTAAATTGTAGATTTATTGTGAATAAAAATACAAAGTACGAGCCATAATAAAAAATACGAAAATTACAATTTCATTGTAATGTGTTTTCGTCGTTATAAAGTTAAATTTATCAAATGAACTGAAGAAATCTGTCATGATGATTCTCTTGCCGGCTAAAGTACAAAGTATGCTAGTGATGCCCGGAAAAAATCTACCGTTTTGTCTGAACTGGCTTGTTCTGTCTGTCTGGTCGATCCGACTTAGATAAATATATATCAGGGCCGTATTCAACGCCAGGGCATATTCAACGCCGGGGTGCGAAAGTCAAGGCTCCGCTCGCGTGGTCTCAGTGTAGTAGGTACCTATCGAAATTTATGGCGGTCGGCATGCGCCCCCTAGGACTCTCCGCCCGGGTGCACCGCACCTCTTGAACCCCCGGGTAAAGACGGCCCTGATATATATGTTTTGTACAACATTTATAAAAGACTTAAAGCACAAGATTAAACAATAAATTTATAACGAATATTTTTATGTACTTATAATTTTGTTAAGTGTACATCTATATTTTAAACATTGTATATTATGTATTTAAACAAAACAATAAAACTGCTATTAAGTTGTGTATTTCCTCTTTTTCTTTACCCATAATTACCTGCAACTCTATAAAGAGAGCTTTATAGAGCTTCCTTAATTATATCGCCTACTCACTGACTATTCATCCTTAGGAGTTTGTATTGGTATCACGCTCTGGGAATTCCGTGTTCGAAATATTGGGGAGTCACTTGGGCCGCGCTAACATATTTATATCTACTAGTTAGCTAAAATGATAGCGGCGTATCTATTTGCCCAATAACCGTCACATTGGTTAGCACGCCGTTTGTTACGCGTAGTCCCGGGTTCGATTCCCGGTCGGAGCAAATATTGGGAATATATTATATAGTTAAAATACTATAAATATAGATATTAATGGATAATATTGTGTTCTAAAATAATTTTATACATTCGATAAATTTTACGACTAGTGTTCGTTACTATTGACTATAAATAACGTAATTTGCCCCTATAAACATTGTTATTAATTTATCCGAAACTTCATGAGTGGTAAAGCGGCCATCATAGCGGGCCGCTGATATTGGTTGTGAGTACTAAGATTCCTTTGCCTTAAATTAAACAAAAACAAAAAGTCATTTAATATTTCCGAACGGCACGCACATTTTTATAACCTCTGAACATCGGGTCTCGACTCTCGTTCAAGGTCATGGCGATGAGCACGTTTCTTCCGGTTTGATCTTCGCACCAAATGTTTAGGCATCGCAAACGTCATCAATATAATACTGTCGTTAAACATTTTGAAACTAGTAAAAAATAGATTAAAAGTATGAATTAAATTTTAAAAAAATTATCTCCTGTTATGCATGTTAAATTTAATTTGTCAGTTTTAGAATTCGGAGCGCAGACCATAAGCACTTTTAGATCGTGTCGGAATGCTGCGATTGTAAACAAAATGGCGACGTTAGTAAAAGCTGTTGAGTGTGTTCTTTGATTTTGCACCTGATTTTTACCAATTATGTTGTTTTTTTTGCGCTAATCATCGAGTTTATTATTAATACTTTGTTTTATTTGCATTAAGTTATACCTAATTGTGTAAAAAGTGTTCTTAGGATAGTGACTTTATTGTATTCCATGTAAACCCATTGTGTTGAAGAAGTGACTTTATTATGTTTTATTTTATTGAGATAGTGATTTTATTATGATGTTAACTAGTAATTAACATACATATTTTTAGTGATACTATTGTCTTGAAAAGTAAGTTGGAATTAAATAAAAAAAATAATGTTTTATAAAAAGTCGTTTTATTGATCTAATTAGATTATTTCCTACTGAGTAAGGTTCACTTTCACCGACATCTTAAATACGTCTAATATTCATTGTTGTATTATTATACGTATTTAGGATGTGAAAGTGGACCTAATATGTTTACAAATACGCAATATCAACCAGGCCATTTTAAAATTGCCACCATTTTTAGTTCGAGTGAGATTCCGTCGTGGCGTCTCTAATTGCCACGTGTTGTCTATGGCAGTCGAGCTTCTTCTCTTGAGTACAATGTTCCTTGACCTCTGAAACATCGAAAATACACGGGTGTTTTAATTTTTCTAATTATTTTTTGTTTATTGATACAAATAGTTTTTAAACATGGCAGAAGAAGTAAATAAACGTATTGAGGAAATGATAGATGAGTTGGAGCAAATGAAACGTATAGAACTGTATACGAGTGAAGAAATAAGGTATTTTGATTCGTAAACACATTTACTATCTTTTTTTATAACATTTTATTGGTTCTCCTACTATATTGATCCTCCTTTGACGTATTCCTACTACATATTTATTAAAAATATTTTTTTATATTTCATAAAAGAAGAATGTCATGAGATTGTTAAACAATCATTTTTAAAACAATTTATAGTAATTGGAAAAAATATAAACACTAATACATTAGCAGTAGAATTAAACTTCTAACCCTTTTTTTCCATGAATTATAGAGAAATATCCCGCAAAAGGAAGGAATTTGAATATAGGATTCAACGTAAAACAAAATGTAAGGAGGATTATGTGAGCTATATAGCATATGAATATGCATTACTGGAAGATATAATGTTAAGAAGGAAACAAATGCAATCTGGTGAAAAGACACATTCAATAGAATATGTTATTGCAAAAAGGTTGAATAAGATATTCAAACAATTTATGATGAGATTTCATAATGACTTGGAAATTTATTTTCAATATATAAAGTTCTGTCAAAGTGTAGGGTTCCAAGAGGCTATTTCTGCAATCATTGGACAAATGTTACAGGTAATATTTATAATTTTATATATTGGTCCTTTTTTGTAATATTTATGGTTTTTAATTAATTAAATAAATTTTATGCGGCCTATTATCGTGTTTATTTTGGTTTTGATTTTAAAATTTCATTTTATTATCCCGATGTTTCGAAAAACTTTTCAGCCATCGTGGTCACGGTGAGTAAGCTGCATAAAATTTGTAATTCAATAATCAATGTTTGCGCAAAATCTAAAAAAAAAATTATGGAGCTTTTTTCGATTATTGAATAATTGTTAATCAATTCATTAATCAATGTTTGCACAAAATCTAAGAAAATAATAATTGTTTTTTTTTATAATTACATACTTATCTGTATAAAAATTGCTCTGTATAAATAACACACATCTGAATTAGACTTTGTCATAAACACTGGACGATCAAAGTAGGTAGGTATTATAAATACAGTTAAATAGTGTATAGTTAATTTATTTATTGTAATAACAAATTTTTATTAATTTAGTTACATGGAGACAAAGCAAAAATGTGGCAAATGGCAGCGAAATGGGAACATTTAGAGCAAAAGAACTTGGAAAATGCAAAAACATTCCTCTTGAAAGGTATCCACAGACATCCAGAGTCAGCAGACCTTTATTTAGATTTGTTTAATGTTGAATTGTTGTTGCGATTCTTTGCTGAAGATGAGGAAAGTAAAGTAAGTTGAAATATTATTTAAGAAATAAGATAAAATAAATCAATAGTACAGTAATCAATAAATTTTTCTTAAACCTCTAGTATATTCCGATACTAGGGAAAAAAATCCTTTAGCCGGCATACTGATGGTGACAGGTATGTGGTATAGTAGGGAATAAATATCAGACTAGTCTAGTCTTGATAGAAATGTCAGTATGAGTAAAAACTGTAACAAAAAATATATCAGATTTTATTGTATATCATTATTTATACCACAAGGCAAACATAAACAAGTTTTTTAAGATCTTAGATTGAAGCGGTAACTTTTAACTAAGTCACTTTACTTGCAAACGGTGGTACTATTCAGAGTTGGGGGGATGGTCAAATGACCACTAACTGTAACTCAGTGACCTTGACCACTCTTAAGTGAAGGTCAGATGTCCCATTACAATCATTTTGTTTATAATACTTATTTATGTAAATAAATAAAAAAAACTATTTTATTCAGGAAAAGCAATTAAAAAGAGTTGATGTAGTATGGCGGAATGGTGTAAAGAATATAAATGATATACATTTTTTGTTCAAATTATGTGATTTGTCATTGAAATATGATGCAGCACACAATGTCAGTGAAGATATTAAAAAGGAAATATGGTCCAACAATCAGAATAAAGATGTATGGGATTATATAGCTAATATGGAGTTACAGGTAAAGTGACCCTAATTACAGTGCTTGTTTAAAAAGAAATATTTATGTAAAGAAAGAGAGTTGTATTGGGATCATGGAAAGTGACGCTGGATTGTCTATTGTAACTATTTTAAATTGTCACACCTTTTTCCCATGGGGATAGGCAGAGACAATGGAGCGCCACTTGTCACGATCCTGACACAACTCCCTCGCATCCTTCACATCCACAATTCTCTTTATACAAGCTTTTAGGTTATGGGCAACCTACCTTTCTTGAGGATGTCTGATAATTGTTTCAATAATTAAAATCATAACAGTTCAAAACTGTCTGCCTGGTACCAATGTAACTTTTATATGCTAATACTTTTGTGGTCTAGTATCTATGATACACAAGCATATTTTGTAACATTGTAAAATTATTTTCTTGTAGAATCACCATTGGAATGAAATAGAAGAGTTTGTAAAAGAGGATTCTTATTTGCCAGAGAAGTTGAACATTTTTATGTCTGTTTATGAAGAGGCGTTACTCAGGGTAAATAAATTGTAAATATAAGAAATAAAATATTGGCATAATGACGGCGACTGAGGTTACTGTGAGCTCGGTTGGTTTTATCAGTTGTTGGCACTTTTAAACCAACCTTTGCTTACCTAATGGTAACTCGAATTCGAATGTCGAGTCACAAAAAGAGAAAAGCCTTATTGACGACAGGCATGGACGAACGGTTTAGCGTTTCGTTTGTTGCGCGTAAAATCCCGGGTTCGATTCCCGGTCGGAGCAAATATCTGTTTCTTGTAATATTTAATAATTATTAAATATTGCAAATATTTAATAATAAAAAAAAGAGGTGTGGATATTTGCTTCGGGTCTGGTAATCACAGAGTGGTGGCAGTGGTGCCCAGTCTGCCGATCTGGGGTAGTACAAGTTATTTACAGTTATTGAATTGTAGTAGCAGTGACATCCATTCATGGACCGCAGGCAGCTTAACATCAGGTGGCGTGTTGTCTGTCAAGCCACAATAATAAAATAAAAACTTGGTTACTATGTAAACAAATCTATAAAAACAAAAACGAAACACATATCTTTAATAGCTCTAATAGTTTCCAGATGAAAAGCTGTGTACAAAATACATACACACATTGCTGGGATTAGGGGAGCCTGTATGTACTGGTACACAGAAAATAGATGCAGTCAAGCAAGCATGGATGTTTGGCCATGAACATGGACTACTCTCCGAGTACATGTATCAATTTGGTATTGAAATGTATCAAATTGAAGGTGCCATGAGTAAAGAGGAACTTTTGAAGGTAATTTTTTAAGGCAACCGTGGTGTAGTGGCAGTGCAATGGTTACGTAAACCGAGAGCACGAGTTCGAGACCACCCACCAGTACCAATGTATCTGATATATGTACTTTGGTTGTCCTGTTTCTATGATACAAGCATTTTAGTAGCTTACTATAGAAATGTAAATAAAAAATTAAATCTCTACATTGGTTGCTGAATAAAGGCTACTGCTACTACATTATTATAACCGCAGCTACTAGTCGCATCCACTATTCTGACCTAGTTGTAACCAAAAACTTTCAAATTGATTTCGAAACCCGACTGAGTCACTTTACAGTCTGTTTTACACTATTAAAAAATGTAGAGTCTTAATAAATAAAGACATAAACATGCCAACTTTTCACTTTATTCTGTAATTTTGTTTTTAGATATTAAATGAAGCTTGTGAATTGAAACCAAGTCTGCTTTGTGTATGGAAAGCAAAAATATTACTTAATAAGGGTGAAGATAAACAAATGTTATCAATTGTACAAGGAGCAAGCAAATTGATGAAAAATAATGAAGCCATTGAACTGTGGAATGTTCTATTGGATAATGTCACTTCGGGGGATATTGTAAGTATAAATTAATATACAGATAGGTACAGGAGAATGATAAAAGAGGTTTATAAATCATAAGTTAAGTGACCTGATGAGACAGGGGTCAAATCTGAGGCTTTCTCAAGAAAGATGAGGTCCTGAAGAGCTTGTATTGTGGATATAAAGGAAGCAAGGGAGTGGAGTCCCCTGTTGCTAAGCAAAAGAGGTGGGCAAGTAAGAGTGGTCACTTGCCCAGTCTACGGGCGTACTACCACCACTTTCTTGTATACAGATAGTGAAGTGACTCTTTGGGATCAGTTTATTTTTATTCATTTAGCTAGGATAATATATTTTCACAATTATTAATATTGATGACTTATTTATGATTAAAGCATTAATAAATCTTAATTTCAGGTTAAAGAAATATACAAGAAGTTCCAGAACTGCGAGCATGCTGTATTTTTAGCATTAAAACCCAAGTTGTTGGAGAAAACATATGAATACAGAGGTTTAAAGGCAGCGAGGGACCTCTATGATGAATTTATAAGAACACCACCTCTCCAACAAGAGACTCACCAAACAATGTTAGAAATTGAAGAAAAACAACCAATAAAAAGTTATAAACACATTAGGAAATGCTACGAACACATGGTACGTTTCCATGGAGCTACTAGTTGTGAAATTTGGTTGAAATACATAGATTTTGAAACGAAAAATGGTAATCCGATGCTCATAGCTAACATTTATAGAAATGCAATCACGGTGTTAAAAAAAGATTTGGTTGGAGAGTTCATAGAAAAACATACTTTAGCTAAGTTAAAATAAATGTACTTTTAAGACATACATTTTGTTTCATTTATAGTATCTCCTAGTAAGAGACTGTTTTTTTTAATTGAGATGCTACAAACTAATATTGCACAAACAGACCAGAGAGCTGTCTTATAGTAGAATATATTGTGGTGGGCAGTCGTTAGTATATTTGGCCAGTCTGCCTTCTGGGGGAAGCACCACTACTGTCAGGTGCAGACTGAAGCGACCCACAGAATCATGTTTTAGGATCAGCTTGAAGTTGCCAGTTCCAACTAGACTGGCATAGTGGATGCAACTGCTACTTATTTAGCTGAGGTAGCAGTCACCTTGATTAATGGGCTGAACTCAAATTAAACATCAAATTGTCATGTCGACCAAAATAAAGTAGGATTCAACATTCCCACTCATAGTCAGTAGCTAGATACAATGTTATTCAGGAGTATGTGCAACAAGATAAGAGACATTCAGAAGATAAGGCTTATCTTTGAATTATCTACAAATTTAAAATTTATGAACTACATAGTGAAATTATAGAAGTATGACTATTTTCGACAACTGTGGTGTATTGGTAGTCTTATAGTCATGCAAACCGGACTCGTTCATGACCACTGACTGGTACTAATGTATCTTTGATATATAGTGGTTCTTTGGTCATACTGTTTACCAAAGTATCACTATATATTAAATATTTTTTTTACATTTTTATAATAAGCCACTGTATAAGTGCTTATAATATAAAAACAGGGCGACCAATGTCTCACCCATATGCTCTTGGTTTATCTGGCCGTTGCACCACTATACAATGGTTGCCTTATTTAATAATATTGGGCTCTTAAAAATTAAAAGCAAGTAATAGAGAACAATTTAATTTAATTCCAACATAATGCAATTCAACAACTAGAATCCACACAAACATAAATTAGCAATATTTACATATCATAATCATAATTCTCCCTAATAGAGACACTACTATTAAATGACTGTGGAATAGATCTTAATGAAATAACAAGATAAATGCAATTTTTTTCTATGCTAATTTATTATTGCATTGCTGCTATTGGTGCAATATAATATCTGAATATAATAGAGGCACCACGCTTGTGTTGTTTGTTTCTCATGAGATCCTTCCAGCATGCGTGCCAAGATGTATAGTGAGGCATCGCAGGTGGGTTACCAGCCTTAAGACTGGATCCCGCTACAGCCATACAAGTAGACACCACTACCAACGGGTAAGTGTAAACACTCGCGACAAACGTAAGTATAGGTACAGTATATGTACGTAAATCTTTACTCTTCACAAAATATTTATTAACATAGTAAGCGAGTGCCCCTGTCACTGCAATACAAGTTAAATCTCCTACTAACTTTGGTACAATTCCATGGAAAAATCCCAATATACCATCTTCCTTGTAGATTGAGACAACAGATCCAACAAATGAACTGTAATGCTCCTCTTTACCGACAAAGGAGGCCATCATTCTAATTGATATAACTTGGAATGGGTACGACACTAAAACTGACGCTGTGTGCATAATCATGTCCCGTCGGCCTAACTTTATATAGTCATCAACTTTAGGCTCATCATCGTTAACTATGTTTGGCGGATCATTGATTTCTGGAAGGTCAATACCGCATACATGGACCAGTTTGCACGATAACTGACTAGATGCGATAAGTCCGAGAATTTTGGCCGAAAGGCCACGGTAACAGCCGAGAAGACCATCCGATTTCTTGATGTATTTTATATACTCGAAAACGTTAGGTAATATCATGGCAGGTCGTCCAAATAATGTTGTAGAATGTCGCGGAGGCAAGGGCTCGTAACCAAGTTGAATCAAGACTTTTGCATATTCTATTGGGTGGCATATTGACGAAAGTAACAGCTGCGTTGGCAATGCTGCAATTTTCTCTTTTTCAATTTCTTCCATAATTATTTTGATTAATTTCGCGAAACTTATGTCCGACACTTCTCAAATTAAAATTTGACCACAGATCATAGACATTTGGCAACTGACGGATTGATAATACGATGTTGCTAACAACGATAAACAAATTCCATAGACACGATTGGCAAAGATATTTATATATATTTTTTTTCCTACGGTATCGGACAGTTTTAGAGGCAATTTGAAAATGAATATTATGATCCCACGAGTATTGAAAATAAGTATTATTTACAATTTGTAAATAAGTTGCTTTGTAGTTATTAACTGTATGCATACAAAGGGAAACTGAGATAGTCTCTAATGGGTCCTCTCTAGACGATATTTTTTATTTATAGATTAAGCATAGTTTTTTTACCTTAATCTGTTAAATGCATCTATTAAATAAATGCATAATTATAATATACTCATAAACCATATCCGCGTCTCACCTGAAACACAAATCACGGAATTTATCATAATAGTCCGTGAGCTAGCGACAGATTTTCCTGACCAATTTCCTTTCAAGCGATAACTCGTAAAATACTTCAGAGACTTGCATTATATAGCATGGTGAACGTAAGCTGCCGCTCCAAGGGTGGGTAGGGGGCGGCAGCCTTTCAACCATGTAAAAAAAAATATGGCCAGCTGACTTTTTTTACCTTTAAATAATTACGTTATCTATTATCTAACAAATTTTCAGTCGGGAGGAAATGAATGAAAACATTTTTTTTACATGATTGAAAGGCTGCCGCCCCCCTACCCACCCTTGGAGCAGCAGCTGACGTTCACGATGCTATATAATGCAACTATCTAAAGTATTTCACGAGTTATCGCTTGAGAGGAAATGACTGACAAAAAATACTATCTGGCTCACGGACCATAATTGCAGTGCCGTAAATAACCTTTTCTGCGCCATGTGCGAGCTTCTATAACTGAGCCCTTGTTTTTTTTTAGATATTATAGGTACCCTAGAGCAATGCTATGTATAGGCCTACTTTATTTCATTCAGGGTGATATAATAAAGCACAAGGATTTTTGATGATACTGGCATGTAGGTACGTGTATGTTGGAATCGAGCGCTAGGGGCGCAGCGGGAACTTAATAGGAGCAAACCGAAAAAATATTAGTCCAGCCTGGTCTGGCCATTTAATTCTTGCGCCCCCCAGAGTCTACGCCCTGTGCCTGCTGCCTGGGCACCGGTGGCACTGCCCTATTTACGGCACTGCATAATTGTACGCAACTTAATAGCCTTCTTTTCAGAAAAGGTCTGTTATTTCTAAAATAATGTATATTGTCTTTAAAGGGCTACTAGATTGCCTTAAAAAACTATATTTTTTTAATCTATAACAAAATGAACGTCAAATATACCTCAGGCCAGAAAAGTTTGGGAGCTGGACTAGGTAGGCAACTAAACATACAATAGGCACAATACAATATAATACGAGTATATTACAATGGGCAGTAGGTTCTCAGTTCTCACCTACTATCAAAGTTGATAAAGGATTTTATGATCAAAGCTCAAGAAAACTAGCACAAATATCAATAATAATGTCTTTAATATATCGTTAGGCATTCAAAGTTAACACTTCGTTAGAGCCTTGTTCGTCGATTTTAAATGGCAGTGGTGTTGTTAATGTTGGTGGTCCACGGGGTACATGTTTTGAACGTTGAAATCCCTGAAATTTTAAAACGATCTGACAGTTAAACTGAATCATAGATGTATAATTTAGGATGTTATACATCGAAATTACTAAGGCGTTTTGTCTGTAAACGAAAAGCTAACGTTTTCCGCGAAGTTTATTTTAGTCGTCGGAGCACTTGGACTTCCTCTTGCCTACTTTCAGGCAAGTCGAGGTGAGATGTAGAGTTTTAATAAAAACTTCCTTCACATCTACTATTCTCTTCATACATTCTGTAAGATTATGGGTACTATTTTCTAAGAATTACCCGTATTTGATTTGGTATTGGTGTAAGTTAAAAAAATAATTAATAAATTTACCGATTTATTTTTATTTGCAGGCTCGTTGTCCTCTTCATGTATTTCTACTGCATTATCAATATTATTAAAATGTACTTTATTAATTTCATCAAGATGATCTTCCTCCGACTTGACATCACTACCGTTCCCATTCACTTCTTCATTCAATTCATTTTCTAAAGACTCGTCTTTCTCTTCCAATGTTTCGAATGCTACATCTTTATCCAAAATATCTGTGGAAAGAGAAATCTGTCAGTTGTGTATTCAATATTTTTTGTTCTTATTGGATACCGAGATATATAGGTATTAGGAATATAATCTTTGCTTTTATGATTATCTTGATTTAATTATATAATATTAAAAATTTCCCCAAAGTTTGACTAGAATAGAATTAATAGCGGCCACTATTAGTCATTTGTGCAATAAAGAATTTTACATAAAATAATTTTGTTATAATCATTCGTCATATCTAAAAAAAGTAAAAGTAAAAAGTGCGCTTTTAACGAAAGAAAAATTTGTACATGTCGTATTTTTTTTACTCTATAATTTAATATATTCATTCTGACTATAATTTACATAAGTATAAAATAAATATTTTACCTTTAAACCTTATAGAACCTTTACGTATTATTTTCTTGTCTTGATCATCTGGTGGCACCTCAATTACAACTGTGGGATTTTCAATTGTAACACCATTTGATTTGATTGATTTATTATCACTACTTTTGTTATCATCCAGTGCATTTAGCTAAAATATAACATTAATAGAACTAAATTAATATGAAATTATAACGCTTTCTTGCGTGTTAGGATAATACTAGAATTCTACTAAGAAATAATTACATTTAATCACCGATTATTTCTTTGTTAACCGATCTTAATGGAACAGTTACAGCAATTTGCATTCTTCCACACCCAACCTACCCAAAGCTACCGCCACTTACACCATGTATTTTAACCAAAAGAAAACTTTGAGGAAGAGGATCTCTTACTCAATTCAATTGACTTTGGATTCAATTCCAATTTTCACGTGGATAACCCGTCTCAATATAGCAATTATTCTCCCAAATTACACAATGAATATGTTATATATAATATATTTAATTAATTGTACCTGTATAATGGTAATTCTATAAGTATTATTGCTTCAAGCTTATACACAATACTGATTAGTTCAGTTTTTTTGTATTTTCCATAAGTTTCGACTTTAAGGTATAAATTTGGGTGAAATTGGGTTCAAATCCCATACAACCCCAAGTATATATAGAATCCCCAGTATTAATCAATTGTCTAATTACCTGTAAGAATGATATGCTTGGTTCCTGTAACTTTGTTGCCAATTCCTTATTTCTCAATATTCTTTCATCTGTCTCCTTTTCAAGTCTTAGTTTGTATGCCTTTTGTGTTTTATACATCTGTATTTATAATTAAAACTTATTAACTTATTGTTTCTGCCTATCCGTGTGGGAAAAAGCCGTAACAATTTGATTTTCTATAGCCTATTGACGTTAACATACTGTAGTAATCACTATCCACATAATTATTACTTCTTTCCACTACTGAAAAAATTCTAAAGGACTACTAAAATATTAAAAAAAAATTACATTATTTTTTACCGATTAAATTCTTATAAATTACTTTTTTTTAAATAAAAAAAAAAAAGTAATACTAACATCATAACAGAGATAGAAAATGCCAAGTAAAAATACGACAATTAGCCCAATGAAGAATTTGTCTGTATTCTCCTCTTCAGCGTCAGGTTGTTGGTACAAGGAGTCATAAGGAATACGAGAAGGTGGATCTTCGACCCATGTTTTGTCAACACTCTAAAAGTTTTAAATAAATTATATTAATACATATTACAAGCATAATAGCGCCTAACTGAGTAAGTTCCTGCGGCAGTAGAGCGGTAGGGGTAACATGTGATCGAAAACACAACTCTCTCTGCAGGAACATTTCCAGTTAAGCGCTATTAATATACTTAAGTACATTTCATTTGTTATAGACAATTATTTTTGATATTATTATAATTAAAGGCGACCGTGTGGTGGCAGTGCAATGGTCACGCAAACCGAAAGCACGGATTCGAAACCACTACTTTGTTATCCGTTACCAATGTATCTTTGGTCGTCCTGTTTCTATGATACAAGCACAAAAACAAAAAAACATTTTTTTTTTATCGTAACATAAGAACATATTGTCGTATAATCGAAGTGCGAAATGCGAGTGAGTCATTTGAAAGTGGTTGTACTACCTAGGATCGGTACACTGGGCAAATGACCAACAACTGTCTGCTACTACTCTTTGTTATAGTCTGTCTAAGCCGAAATGACGCGCCCCTCCACCACATTTGCGCACGCGAGAAAATAAAAATATGAATGCAACACACCGCAAATGCAATTGTAATTGGTCATTCAGTTGGTGGTTGGACACAAAAGGAGGAGCACGCTGATGAAGTATAATAGTATACTTAGTAATATTTGCATTCACTCATTTAGATTTTTTTACGAGATTGTATAATAAACAATATTTACAATAAGAAAGCTTCCATTATGAGCGGCGCTTAGTTGATCGTGTTCAGGCCAAGATTCATCAAAGTCTGCAGAACATTGTGCGCTTCTAACACCCTGGGCATTAACCACGTTCACTTTCTCAGAGTCACTCGGCGTAAACAGCATATACTCTTCAAGAGGTTTCATTGTGTAATTATTTACTTCTACGTAAATGTCTGGAAAAAATCAACGCTTAAACTATAATTAATAGAATAATATTTGTAAAACACAAGAGAAGTAGGTATGTGATCATTTATAGAATGACAGATAACATTTTTTGCTGGCATAGTGACAACGATTATCAATCAATCAATAAAATTTTCATGCCATTTTCCCCACAGGGATAGGCAGAGACAATGAAGCGCCAGGAGGGTTTTCCGACCAAATCTGAGACAACCTCAAGTAAGCTTGTGCCCATAAACGTAGAGAATTGTGGATGTGAGGAAAGTGAGTGAGTTGTGTCAGGATCGTGAAAACGAACAAATAGGTTTCATTCAGGATTATCAGCGCTGTCAAGCGGTCAAGCAAGTCGAGGTCAGACTCGACATTTTAAAAACGTTTTAGTAAGCCGACCTAATAGAAACGTCTGCTGCATACAAATCTGTTTCAGCAATCGCCTCCGCCTAATCTGGATCTACTGTTACACATTTGTTTTAACAGACGCGGCATAGTGACGGCCACTGAGGCAACCGTGAACTGACTCGGTCATTCCTTTAGCGCAATAAAAAATAACTTACTTGATAGGCAACCATTATACCCTTTATATATTTTAAGCCGTGGGTCTGTTGTATTAAGCCCTCCGATTTGCACTTCGTTTGATCCAACATCAAGAACCTCCCAAAGACCCTGCGGAGCCATCTTTTCTAATGGTACTTCTATTCTATCAATTAATAGTTTCGCATCGTTTTTGATTCTCGTGTAATAAACTGTGTGACGTGCACCTAAAAAATTATCGCTATTTTTTTAAGTATTATTTCATATTATTTGCCTTTGTATTATTGAAGGAAAGAAAAAGAAGATTCCTTTTGAGGATCGACACCCCGCCTGATGTTAGGCTGGAGTGCGGTTTATTTTTTTATTTTGTATTTTATTGTGACTCGACATATGACAGCACCCCGCTTGATTGTGGTACATGAATGGATGTCACTACAATTCAATAACAATGAGTAGCAATCACATCCACTATGCCGGACTAGTTGGAACCGGCAACTTACAAGCTGATCCCGAAACGCGACCAAATCACTTTACGGTCTGTATACTGGTACCGGGTGGTGGTACTACCCCGATCGGCACATTGGGCACCACTGCCTACCGACGATAACGAGATAACGAGACCCGAAAGAAATATCCACTTCTATTTTTTTATTAACAAATATTTGCAATATTTAATATATATTACTAATAAACAGACAATAGGTGGACTGACGACATAGTGCAAGTCATGGGTAACCAGTGGATGCAACTGGCTTCTTGTACTTCGGAATGGCGTTCTAAGGGGGAGGCCTATGTACAGCAGTGGACGCTTCTGGCTGATGATGATGACAAATAAAAGCTATAAAACAAATATTTGCTCCGACCGGGAATCGAACCCGGGACTTAACGCGCAACAAACCAATCGCTAACCGTTCGACCACGCCTATCGTCAAATGAAAGCGTCTTAGAAAATGCGTTATAAAATGATCATATCAAAATCAAATTCCTCGCTTCCTCACGTCCACAATTCTCTTCATACAAGCTCTAAAGTTCTGGCCACTAGGTAACCTAGCTTTTTTGAGGATGTCTCCGATTTGGCCAGATTTGGCCAGGCCTCGGTTTGGTTACAACACCTGGGTTTGAGTTGTTTAGCGCATCCATCCACATCAGATTTATAAATTGCTTTTGTCAATATCAAAAAGTATAAATAAAATTAAATTTAGTTTTACCATTTAAAAAGTTTCTATTTTTAACCTCTCCACCAAAAGATGATTCCTCACGATCTTCTTCAAATTTTAAATAGCCGTCTTGTGTAATAGCTACTAGTAAATAATAACTTCTCCTAAAATAATAAAATACGAGCAATAATTATAACTTCGGCTGGCATAGTATCGTGTCCTTCAGCCTGTAAGCCTCACCATCTAATTTAAAGATACCAAATATTCCAAAATTAAGTGCCGAATTGGTGATAATTAGTGCCAAAAAGATAAAATTTGTGCCACTGTATCTTCGGAGATATACATAGGTGTTGGTGAGGCTTGCAGAATGAAGCTCACCCCAGAAGTCTCACCATCAGATCTCATCAACGGTATGAACTATCGACATAATTCTAATTCATATATCTTGTGCTAAATTTTTGCCACCCGTCACACCAAATTTCAAGAACATTGAGTTTAAGATCTCCAAGATACAGGGGTACCTTAGTGAGGCTTGTGGAATGAACTTCAGCCTGTAAGCCTCACCATCAGATCTCATCAACGGTATGAACTATCGACACAATTCTAATTCATATATCTTGTGCTAAATTATTGCCACCCGCCACACCAAATTTCAAGAACATTGACACTGTATTTTTGGAGATATTAAATGTTAAACTTCTACATACATTTAGAGTTTGTACAGTCATGTACCATAGACCAAATCTGTGCAACATCATTTAGCAAAATATTCCTTTGCGCCTGACAGGAGCATAAGCCACGCCTCCTTTACCTTCAACAAAACTGGTCCAAGAGCCAGCGCCCTAAAAACTGTTTGAATTTACTAAGGCTAATTTTTTTATAGTTCATTAGAATGCTTGCGTACACAAACATACTGCGGTCAGTCAAGCGAACCTGAGAACAGGTGACTCAGGTGCGCTATCAAAGGTGTCGTACCTGCGGGGTAATAAAATGAATTTACTAAGGCTGAAAATTGTTATACAACTTTTATATAAATAAAAGTTGTAATGGTCAGTCAGCAGAATATGGGGACAGAGCTGGTCAGTCAGCCGCAATGTATGTGCAAAAAATAAATAATATGCAATTCATTTACTACACTTCAATTTTTTTTTAGGAGTATTAAATATTATTTTAAACATGAAAAATATAGTCAGTCATCTTTTTAACCGGACAAAGCCCGCCAGTCAGCAAAAATAGAAATAAATAATTTCGTGCGCGCGCTCGGCATCGCAGATAACGGCTTGCTTCTTTTTTTATTATAATCGTTATTTATTGCCTTTAACAGACTAGATTGAACAAAAAAAATATTAATTATAATTCAATAATATTATTAATATTAGTAATGAAACATTAATTATCGAATTCTTCCTCCGACTCGTCAAATTCATTGATTTCATCGTTATCGGAAACGTCAATGTCGGTTGTTTCCGATTGAGTTTCTGATCGAGAATCTGAAAAATTAAAATAACTGATGCAATTATCCTTACTTATATTATAAACGCAAAAGTTTGTGAGTATGGATGGATAAATGGATGAATGGATGGATGGATGGATGTTTGTTACTCTTTCACGCCAAAACTACTGAATGGATTTTAATGAAACTTTACAATAATATAGCTAATACATCAGAATAACACATAGGCTACAATTAATGAAGATATTGTGTGAATTGTCCAAAATATGACGATAAGTGTCAAGTAAGTAGAATAAAAATCTACCATCTGCGAGCTATTCTGGCGTGCGCTGCCAAAAACGCTGGAGTTACACATATGTAATGTATGATGAATATGTGCATCTTAAATAGATCAATAAAAAAGCCCGCGACAGTATATATCTATATCTTACGTGTAAGCCATTATAGCCAAAATAGTGTCGCGTAAATCCTACGGCGGGTGAGGTGAGGGAAGAAGTCGGTCATCATTGAGTGCGCAACCCGCGGGCAGTCGCGTGAGGGCAAAAGTAATTGACGGTTGTGTCCCTTTTGCGAGTTTTCAAGCGATTTGTTAAAAACGCATTGTACTTAAAGTAATATAGGCCCGAGGTTAGATATTGGCAGGTGTTTTTTTTGGTTAGGAGTTACACGTACAAAAAGATACTTCATTTTTATTTTAGTTTATTCATTTTTAAAAGGTGCGATAGTATTATAGAGTAGAGTCTGTCCAGCCCGAAATGACGCGCTCCTCCACTGCATTTAAGCACACCTGCGACTATAAAATATGGATGCATCACACCGAAAATGCAATCGTAATTGTTCATTCAGTTGCTGGTTAGAAACAAAAGGAGGATCACGATGATAAAGTATAGTAATATAGTTAGTAATATGTGTATCCACACATTTAAATAAACTAATAAAGTGGAGGGGCGCGTCATTTAAAGTTAGACAAGCTATACTATAATACCATCGCACTATATTACCGACAGTCACGTCAACATCTAATCCAATTAACTATACTATGAAGACTATACACTATACCTTCCATAGACTATACTTTCAGCTGTTTGGAATTTTTCTTTATTGTTATTTCTTTCCGTCACTATATGCGTATCCTACTATTATTATAAATGTGAATGTGAGTTTGTTTGTTACGTTTTCACACAACAACTACTTAACCGATCATTTCATGTATTGTACACATATTTTTGGAAGTACACATAGTTTCCAATTGACTATAGTTTTAGCTGTTTGGAATTTTTCTATATTTATTTTTATTTGCTTCTGTCATTTTTATATGAGTTATCGAGTTATAGATACAAAAAGGCATATACAGTCGAATTGAAAACCTCCTCCTTTGTTATGACTGTGTTATAAACCTAATTTTATGCGGGTGAAACCGCGGCCACAGCTAGTATATAATATTTTTTTTTTTACTTTGCTAACTATTATTTGCATACCTGAATTTTCCTTTGAAGGTTGAAGGACGACATCGTTGACCAACTGTGGCAATTGATCGCCTTGATACCAATCGAATTCATATTTTCCCTCGACAATTTTTCACCCGTGATCGATTGGAGACAGTTCCGTGATAACTTTTGCATGTGCATTGCCCCAAATATTTGCTATGTAAGCAGCTCTTAGAAATTGTTGCAACAATTCTGATTGACTTGGCGGTATACTTGATCAATATTAATGGCTTATTGAACAGTATTAATGGCTAATGCTTCTTGAGGCAGAGTACACAAACTTTGTTCATTTTGAGAAACAGATGATTCACTTACTACAGTTGAACTATTACTGATGGCATTAAGCAGAAAAGCCGTTATATTTTTACGTTATATAAGACAAAGGTCTATCTATCCTTATACTAGAGTTACAATGACCCCGATCTATTGTGTATACATTGGACCTCTTGCGTGCGAATATACCTGCGCTCTTACCTGTTCAAATCACTTCCAACGCCGAGCGCGCGCGCGAAATTTTTATTTCTATTTTTGCTGACTGGCGGACCTTGTCCCGTTAAATAGATGACTGACTATTTTTTTTATGTTTAAAATAATATTTAATACTCCTAAAAAAATTTGAAGTGTAGTAAATGAATTGCACATTATTTATTTTTTGCACATACATTGCGGCTGACTGACCAGCTCTGTCCCCATATTCTGCTGACTGACCATTACAACTTTTATTTATATGCAATATAAAAGTGGTATAACAATTTTCAGCCTTAGTAAATTCATTTTATTACCCCGCAGGTACGACACCTTTGATAGCGCATCTGAGTCACCTTAATGAAACTGAGAAGGTTCGCTTGACTGACCGCAGTATGTTTGTGTACGCAACCATTCTAATGAACTATAAAAAAATTAGCTTTAGTAAATTAAAACAGTTTTTTGGGCGCTGGCTCTCCGTCTATAATAGACAAAACAAAAAATAACTTGCTTCTAATGCCAATATTTTTGCTAATGCCAATAGAAAAGGTTTGTTACCTGCAGATCATAAAACAATAAAATGGATTATAGAAAAATACTCGTCTTCAATAGGCTAACGTCGAAGCAGCCAAGAATGGGCGTATTACGTGCGCGAGAGTAGTTTATACCATTGTATCCCTTAAGGTGGTGCAGCGAGCGTTTTGTCGACTTTACAGAGAAACGTTAGTAAAAATAGTAAAAAATTGATTGTTTTAAGTTGCCGGTTCCATCTAGGCTGGCATACTGGATATTACTACTACTCACAGTTATTGAATTGTAGTAGCAGTGACATACATTCATGGACCGCACTCCAGCTTAACATCAAGTAAGGTGCTGATTATGTCAAGTCACAATAAAAATTTAAAAAGTAAAATTACTATTTATGAAAGTTGAATGAATTTTTATTAATTTTATTAAATGAAGAAATTATTTTATAGAGGCGTATCAAATGATGTATTTCAGAATAGATACGAATATGTACGCAAGTCGAGCGATAAATTTCATATTACCGTTTTTATTTTATGTAAATTGATTTGCGAATAAATGTGCATTTTGTCAATTTTAAGGTCTACGTTTGAATGGAAAAGAGAAAAATAGGTAGGTAGTACATACTCGTACTTATTATTTTAATAATAAATTACAAACACAAATTAAAAAATGTACGTTTTAAACATTATCCTTTATTAATTGTAACAACAAAAAAAACTGTAAAACAAATAATAATTATGTATTTATATTTACTTACAAAATGCCTATCCGTAAGTACCTTAATGCTTCTGATATATAGCATTAAGGTGTGATTCCGCTGGCGACTGCAGACCGCAGACTGCACTACTTGTTTGTATGAGATTGATTCCGTGCAAGGCGACACTATTGCGACAATCAGCATTTGCTAAGTCATAGATTATAAATATGATGTTTGGAAACAATATTGACGCGGCGGCTGCAGACTAGTGTCGCCTTGCACGGAATCAATCTCACACAAAACGTCTGCAGTTGCCAGCGAAATCACACCTTTAACGGTATACTGTGAAGCACATATTGCTTTCTCCCTTACACTTATAGGCCTCATGGGCGACATAGTGAGGTTACTATACTCCTAAGGTTCTACTTTATTATAGATTGTTTGGAATTATACATCTATACATATAATAAAATTGGAGTGTCTGTTTGTAATATTGAAATAACCGTTTTTTAATACATGTATATGAATATATATACGGTACATACACCAAAATGACATTTTTTACAATTTTTGTCTGTCTGTCTGTCTGTTTGTTCCGGCTAATCTCTGGAATGGCCGGACCGATTTTGACGGGACTTTTATTGACAGGTAGCTGATGTAATAAGGAGTAACTTAGGCTACGTTTATTTTAGAAAAATACTTTTATAATAAATAAAATAAAAGAAAATCATTTTCACATACAAAATTGCGTGCGTTCAGAAATTTATTTGGGTTCAAGCTGTTAAGAATTGAAAACAAATTATTATATTATAATATTATAATTATTATCCTACTATTATTATAAATGTGAATGACCGTTTGTTTGGTACGCTTTCACGCAAAAACTGCTCAACCGATCATCATGCAACTTTGTACACATATTCTTAAAGGAATCAGAAGTAACATAGTATACATTTTTTTTACGAAAATAAAAAAGTTTTGTCAATTTTTTTTCCTATTATAAAAATAGATGCAAGGCGTTGGTTCAAACCCTGAGTACTATAATACCATCGCACTGTATTACCGACTGTTACGTCAACATCTAATCCAATCTACTGTACTATGGAGACTATACACTATACTTTCCATAGACTATACATTCAGCTGTTTGAATTTTTTATTTATTATTATTTCCTTCTGTTACTATATGCATATGCTACTATTGTTATAAATGTGAATGTGAGTTTGTTTATTACGTTTTTTATTTTTGGAGGTACAAGAAGTAACATCGGTTACTTTTAATTAAAATAAAATATCTTTTACTATAGTTTCCAATTGACTATAGTTTTAACTGTTTGGAATATATATTTATTTTTATTTCCGTCTGTCATTTTTATATGAGTTATCGAGTTATAAATACAAAAAAGTCGAGTTGAAAACCTCCTCTTTTTTTATGACTGTGTTATAAACCAAACTTTACGCATGTGAAACCGCGGACACAACTAGTTTATAAATAAAAGGTAGTGGTATCATGTTAAATAATAGTATTAAAATAGTTATTACTGGCCGAATTAGCTGAATAATACATACTATGCCTCATGTGAAGACAGGCGTGGACGAACGGTTTAGCGATTGGTTTGTTGCGCGTAAAGTCCCGGGTTCGATCCACGGTCGGAGCAAATATTTGTTTCATAGCTTTTATTAGTAATATTTAATAATATTCAATATTGCAAATATTTGTTAATAAAAAAAAAGAGATTGATATTTGCTTCGGGTCTGGTTATCAAAGAGTGGTAGGCAGTGCCGATCCGGGGTAGTACCACCACTTACAAGTATACAGACCGTGAAGTGATTTGGTCACGTTTCAGGATCAGCTTGTAAGTTGCCGGTTCCATCTAGGCCGACATTGAATATTGAATTGTAGTAGCGGTCCATTCATTCATGGACCACACTTCGGCTTAACATCAAGCGGGGTGATACCATAAGTCGAGTCACAATAAAAAAAATGTGTTTTAAATAGTGGATAAAAATAATCAATGTCTTGTAGTTTCTAGAAATCATCTTTAATTTTACACAAAAAGCTGAATAGTTTACATATCAGCTTATTGATACACTTCACTAGTAAAATGTGTTAATTTTCATAACGACATTTTAATAATAATTTTCATTACCGCGTCGTAACGAGTATGTATGCGACAGCAATACGGAAACAATGGCATAGAAAGAGATAGCCTAAAAGGGTCGGAGCGCAGGTAGAAATTCCATCAAAAATAAAATTACGTAATACAATTTGTCCACTGCCGAGGGTTATTAGTTACTTAGATAATTTAACTGTTAAATTATCTAAGATTGGTTAGTATTAGGCTGACCGTTACCCGGAAAGTCCCGGGTTCGATTCTCTAGCAGATATTTGTAGCAAATATTTGTTTCATAGCTTTAATTTGTAATATTTAATAATTAAATTAAATATAACAAATATTTGTTAATAAAAAGGGCGCGGATGTTTGCTGCGGGTCTGGTTGTCAGAGAGTGGTAAGCAGTGGTGCCCAGTCTGATCATCTTGAGTGGTACTTGTAACTACAAGTATGCAGACAGTAAAGTGACTTAGTCACGTTTCGGGATCAGCTTGTAATTTGCCCGTTTCAACTAGGCTGGCATAGTGGATGTGACTGCTACTTACAGTTATTTAAGTGTAGTAGCAGTCACCTCCATTCCTGGACCATGCTCCAGCTTAACATTAGGGTGATGGCATATGTAGAGTCGCAGTCGCTTGATTGATTAATAAAAATAAATCAATCAAGTTGTCACGCCTTTTTTCCACAGGGATATGCGCCACTTACCACGATTTTAACACAACTCCCTCGCTTCCTTCACATCCACAATTCTCGTCATACAAGCTCTATGGTTATGGACACTAGGCAACCTAGCTTACTTAACCTCATTTTCATGTCATAAAAATCAAGACCCTCGCGTGGACGAGTTGAAAGCAGCCTATTATCGTGCCACCTTGCAGAAAGGTGTTTAAAAGAGCGGAGGCACAGCGCGTTTCCAACGGGTAGTCGCAGCTTTTGGAGTCTTGCCAAGACTGTAGAATCTAAGAATGTCGTTCAGTGCTGCCACCGCTGAGACAGCCTGATGGCAAAGGCTGTTCCACGGGCCGAAGTCTTTTCCAAAAATTCGCGTATTGACGATGCCTGAGATTCGTATCAGACAACGCGATGTCCGCATCGAGCTACGATCGCTTGATATCCGGAAGTCCAGTGGTCCAGTGGTATCCCAGCGCTTGTCCTTAAAACGTGTGCAGCGGAATTGACTCCCGCCTTGACGAGGCTATACCGGCTCTCGTACTCGTCGGACTGTGTGCCTCGGGCTTGGAGGGGGGCCAATATGCAACCGGCCAATGTGTCGCCAGCTAATCAATGACCGTCAATATGGCTTCAGGCACAACGGCCCTTTATCCAAGCTCAAGGCATACGGTTTACCTGACCGTCTGCGGGGTTGGATAGCCGACTTCCTGCGTGACCGCTCCATTCGCGTCGTTGTGGATGGAAGCGCATTGCGCAGAATGTCGGTGAATGCCGGCGTCCCCCAGGGCTTCGTGCTTTTGCCGACTTTGTTCCTTCTGCATATCAATGACATGCTGGACCTTGGATCCGGCATTCATTGCTATGCAGACGACAGCATGGTGCATGGACGCTACACTGCCTCCCCGTAGCCGGCAAACAGGAGAAAGCCGATATTAGAGAGTCTGTTGTACCGGGACTGAACGGGGTTCTTGATCGTATTACCCACTGTAATACGATCAAGTTCAACGTAGACAAGTATGCGTTCTCGAGTATGCGCGTTCTCGACGAAAAAATCCCCGTTTACTCCCCTTCCTTCTCTTTGCAACATGTACCTATGTACATGTGTTTTATTATACTGTGCAATAAACAGACTAGACATTCTTGGAATGTCTCTTCGCTGCGACTTAAATCACAGGGACCACATCGAGCGGGCCATTAAGACCACCCGCGAACTTGGCATCCTGAACAAGGTGCGGCGGTTCTTCGCGCTAGAACTTCGCCTCATATTATACAAGGCTCAGATTCGCTCTTGCGCGGAGTACAGTTCGCACCTCTGGGACGGCTCTGACAAGTATCTTCTCAATGCCCTGGATTTATTCCGGCGCCAAGCTGTTCGAATTATAGGTGATGCAGAGGTCACGCAAACTCTGGAGCCCCTGCAACTACGCAGAGAATGTTCCGAAGAGCTCTTTAACCTTGTTCCTACCTCGTCCTTCTACACCCGTAATACCCGCACAGGTCGGGGAAAGCATCCGCATTTTGTCGACCGAATCGGCAGTCGAACTAAAAAGTTCGGTGCGTCTTTTCTTTGTAGAACAATTGACAAGTGGAATGCTTTGCCAGCCCGTGTGTTCTCTCCATCCTATGACCTTGGATCCTTCAAGCGATGCGTGAAGAAGCACCTTAGGCCGGCATAGTAAAGGCGGCTGGGGCGGCCGGGAACTAATTCGTTTTTTTTTTCATTCGTCGTCACTATTGGACCTCCTCTTGCTTATCATCAGGCGGGTCGAGGTCAGTGTATCTCACAATAAAAAAAGTATTTAAATAATGTTTTCATTTTTAATGTTAGTTATTAAACCTAATTAAATAAAAATAATATAATCCGTCCCTGTATGAACAGAATTCTGATACAGGGACTTGCCGTTGTATTTTGGTTGTCCTGCCGTTCGCACATAGAAACATAGAATTACTCGCTAAGTAATAAGATCTATTTTAGATTACATATGCTATGCTATAAGTTCTTTTGAATTCTGTGCAACGCATTTTATCCTTACTTTACTCTTATGCCTATGTAATTAGAGACCATATTTGCGTACAAGATTGCAATTACTTGATAGTACTTGGATTTTTTTATGTTTAAAGTTCTGATGAGTGAAAGAAATGTATTTTTATTAAAGGTGTTTTGTTTCGTGGCATGTATGCAGTTTGACCTTGGTGACACATGCATGCGTTTCGGATCAACGTAAATTAGTTATTTTATGTTATTTTGGTCCTAGGTAATTCTCGGGTTCTAGACTGTGTAAATTTATATTATAATAAAAAAATAGATAGGTCATATGTCTGTCAAAAAATGTCAAAAGTAGTAAAATCCTGTTTTTTTATTTTTTTTATTAAGACTCGACATATGACAGCACCTCGCTTGATGTTAAGCCGAAGTGTGGTTCATGAATGAATGTCACTGCTACTACAATTCAATAACTGTGAGTAGCAATCACATCCACTATGCCGGCCTAGTTGGAACTGGCAACTTACAAGCTGATCCCGAAACGTGACCGAATCACTTCACGGTTTGTATACTTGTAAGTGGTGGTACTACCCCGGATCGGCACGACTGGGTACTGGGTACCTACCACTCTTAGATAACCAGACCCGAAGAAAATATCCATCTCTTTTTTTTTATTAACAAATATTTGTAATATTTACTATAATTATTAAATATTACAAATAAAAGCTATGAAACAAATATTTGCTCCGACCGGAAATTGAACCCGGGACTTTACGCGCAACAAACCAATCTCTGAACAGTTCTCTGTACATCGATGTTTATAGATAGGCCCATTTCATACAATGCGCTCTATAAAAATGTTCCTGGCGCACCACTGCGATTTCTACGACACGTGTATCAAATCAAGGTCATTGAGGCGCATAATGCACCAATCAACACACACGCCGCTCCTGATTGGAGCATAAAAATTCAAAAATAGTGACAATAGTAATTAGAACAAGAAAAGGGAATGGAGTCGTCAGGGGATATTTTTTAAACAATATTTAAAATTAAAAGTTTTATCTTCTCTATAATATAAAAATGAATTGCTGTTCGTTAGTCTCGCTAAAACTCGAGAACGGCTGGACCGATTTGGCTAATTTTGGTCTTGAATTATTTGTGGAAGTCCAGGGAAGGTTTAAAAGGTAAATAAATATGAAAGTCCCGTGTAATATACAGCTGCTTGCGTGACGCACTTACCTACCGATATATCGATGTAGAAGGTTAGTTTTCCAGAAGGAGTGCTCTGACAGTTGTGACATGTATGGGGAAGTTGTAGACAAAGTTAATGTGACCCTAAAATTTTGACATTTGACATTTTTAACTGTCAATTTTTTTTTTGTCTGTGATCCTTTGGCCGCTGACGGAAAATTTTTTCGGGAGGGTTAATCGTCGAACATCATTTAATATGCGAAAAAAAACTTTGACGAAATCAGAAAAAGTTGACGATATCGGACTTTTTCGATTCCTAAACATACAGGTCAAGTTAGAGATACAACTGTCAAGTTAGAGAAACAATTTTGACGTCTACGTGTTTCCACTGAACCGCTAATAGAGCGTAATAACTCGGATTTTTTTATTTTCTCGACGTCTGCGTCGCTATCGAACTAATCGTTTTTCGGATATTTTTCTATAATTTTTGTTCATTTTGACCCCTTAAAAGACCTCCAACATAGGTGTCATGTATAACAGCAGTATCTGTAAAACAGCTGTAAAATTCCTGTCAACTGGAAATCACGGTAGCGTTGGCTTCATCCGGAATAGCTGCGACTCTGCTAGAAGGCGGGCAAACTGCACATTCTGCCTTAAAAATATCATTAAACATCAGCAAAACACCAATTTGCAACATCGCCACAAATAGCGCAATGGCCAAGACCCTACAGGTATGCAAATTGATTGATTGATTGGGATTAATGCACAATGGCCCATAAGAGGTCACTGGAGGCACTGGACAGAACGTTGAAAGATTTTTGTGACAACCAACATATTTTTGGTGGGGCCATGATTCTGTTGTCAGGTGATATTCGTCGGACTCTTCCAGTTATTTCCCGATCAACTCTGATAAACTGAACGCATGCCTAAAATTATCGAATTTGTGGCGGTAAGTAAAGACACTCTAATTAAGAACTAACATGCGAGTATTTTTGCAACAAGATGAAACTGCAAATGTCTTTGCGAAGCAGTTGTTGTTGTTAGTTGTTGGAAATAAATAATAAAGTCACAGTGGACACCTCGATTTTCTGTCACATCACATCACAGATTCAAAAGAGGAGCTTATTCAGCCTGTTTTCCCAGACATAGCGCAACAGTTCAATAACCATAATTGGCTGGGTGAACGAGCAATATTGGCAGGGAAAAATAAAGATGTCGAGGATCTAAATGCGACCATTAAGAATTTTCTTCTGGGACAGTTGGTTTCCTTCAAATCAGTCGACACCGTTATAAACCAGGATGAGGTACTATCCCACGGATTTAAAATTCACTGAATTTACTGGATTACCACTTCAAGATTTGCAGTTTAAAGTAGGATCAGTTGTCATCATGCTGCTTGACATCATCGCAAGGCCAGTCGTTGGAAGTTTGCAGAATCAACTTGGAGTTTCTCTGTTTCGCGCATGGACAATATGTTGCGTGTTCGCGCGTCGGAAAACAGTCATTATTGTTTATTTGCGCACCCCAAAACAAAACCAAAATTATAGTTTATCAGAAAGCTTTTAATTGATTTACAGACTGTATCATAACTGTGTGTGTTTGTCAATATCAAATTGAAACCTTATAAATATTTCAGAAAAACTCTGTTTTGTAAGTAAGCAACATCATGTGTAATTAATCGAAAATAATAATAAAACCATTCATACCGAGCATTTTTTAAAATTATTTATGGATACCTTTTGTTTCTTTTAAGTTTATTTTATTCAAAAGTTTAGATCTTTTATTCATCGATTGAGGCAGTACGAAGTCTGCTGGGTCAGCTAGTTTGTAATATTTACATTACTTTAAGTTAATTACAAATTTGTTAAGCAAATAAAATCATATTTATTTTGGCTATTTTTAGGTGTATACTTTAATCGATGGTTTCTCTTTTAACCGACTTCACAAAAAGTGTGTTACCTTATAACTTTTTTCTGAGTGACCAATTTAGATGTTTTTTTTTATTTGGAAGCTTGTGCTTTTTGAGTTATCCCTAATAATGCGTATTTAATTGAGGACTGCATTACCAATTTTTAATATATATTTCCCGATTTCTCCGTCAATTATGAATCGATTTAAACTTTTTTTTTGCAATGGTATACCTTCGGGGCGATTCCATTGTGACCAAATCTGAATCTGATGAAAGGATCCCATAAAAATCAAGGAAAACCTTTAATTTCCTATGTTCGCCGTCCTGATTTCGCCGTCAATTATGGATTGATTTCGAAAATTCTTTATTTGTTTGCAAAGGTATACTCTCAAAGTGTACAAAGTCCCCAAGTCAGGATCTGATGAGGGAATCGAGAGAAATCTTCATTTTTCTAATTTCTTCTCGAGGAAACCTACACTAAAGACTATTTAAACAAATTTAAACTAAAAAAATGTAAGATTTTATAATTAATACCGGTATTTAAGTAGAATTTTTCATTTAGTAATATTAAAGCATAAAACAACATTTTAGAATGTTTGTCTATCTATCTGCCCCAATGATTTTGATGAAAGAGTGATATAACACGAAGTCGGCTTTACGAGTCTTTAATAAAAAATTGTTTGAATGAAAGGTAAATTGCGGTTTACTCTTATTTTAGAAGTTACAGGGGGGACTCACAGTTAACCACTTTGAAAGTGTCTTTCGCGCAAATAATTCAGTTTATCAAAAAATAATATAAGAAACCTCAATATCATTTTTGAAAACAATGCACGTATGGGTTTGTTGAAAAAAAAATTCGAGTTTCAGTTTAAAGTATGGGGAACCCCCAAAATTTATTGTTTTTTTTCTATTTTTGTATGAAAATCTTAATACGGTTCACAGAATACATCTATTTACCAAGTTTCAACAATATAGTTCTTATAGTTTCAGAAAAAAGTGGCTGTGACATAGGGACAGACATGACAAATCTATAAGGGTTCAGTTTTTTACTACGGGACCCTAAAAACGAGCTATAATTAAAACATAAGTATTATATAATCAAGAAATTATATTATATTTATAAAAAAAATTAAAAGCCACTCCATAACTTTTTTCATCTCAACTCCATATGAACAGTGAGCCTATTCAAGGTCATTAAATAAATCGTATTATTTCTAAAAACGGATATATTATTGAAAATAGTGATACTTATACATATAATGTAATTTTACTTCTTTTTTGGTGTTTTATAGGATAATTTTTACATGATTTTATAACACGGGAAGGCATTTTTATTAGTGACAAGACGAGCGACCTTGACTCACGAACGACTGTCGATAAAACTAATTGTTTTTTACGTTTTAGATTACTTTTTTTACCAAAGCAGGGCCTATCTATTAACATCCATGCATTTAGTACAAACGCTAAATGTATGTAGGAGTTTAACGTTTAATATCTCCGAAAATACGGTATCAATGTTCTTGAAATTTGGTGTGGCGGGTGGCAAAAATTTAGCACAAGATATATGAATTAGAATTGTGTCGATAGTTCATACCGTAGATGAGATATGATGGTGAGGCTTACAGGGTGAGGTTCATTCCACAAGCCTCACTAAGGAACCCCTGTATCTTGGGAATCTTAAACGCAATATTCTTCAAAATTGGTGTGGCGGGTGGCAATAATTTAGAACAAGATAAATGAATTAGAATTGTGTCGATAGTTCATACCGTTGATGAGATCTGATGGTGAGACTTACGGGGTGAGGTTCATTCCAGAAGCCTCACCAACACCTATGTATATCTCCGAAGATACAGTGGCACAAATTTTAATTTTTTGGCACTAATTATCACAAATTCGGCACTTAATTTTGGTATATTTGGTATCTTTAAACTAGATGGTGAGGCTTACAGGCTGAAGGACACCATAGTATCGGCTACTGAGGCAACCGAACTAAAATTTTCGGTGCGTCGTTTCTTTGCGAAACATTCGCCAAGTGGAATGCTTTACCAGAATGTGTTCTCTCCATCCTATAGCCTTGGATCCTTCAAGCGATGCGTGAAAAAGCACCTTTGCCGGCATAGTGGCGGCGACTGGGACAGCCGTGAAGACTCGGTTTTTGCAGTCGTCGGCACTCTTCTTGTCTACCATCAGGCGGGTCGAGTCACAATAAAAAATAAAATAAAAAACCGACAACTGAATCAATTTTTTAGTCGCTGGCGCTCTTGGACCTCAATTGGCTTATCATCAGACAAATCGACGCATCAATGTCGCATCAAAATATTAAACCACAATTTAATAAATTCATGTTTAATTCCATAATGAAATTTTATACCATAAAAATTTGACTTACTTGTTTTCAGTTTGCAATAATAACAGAACCGTGTTTTTCTGTCGAAGGTCTGTGCTTGAAAATGCCAACTTTATTTTAACCTACAACAAATAAAACAATAAAATCATACACAATAACACTATTACCATATTTAATTAGGCATCAACATTAAAATGTTTGTTTAATTATTTATTGTATACTCGTATGTTTCAAATAGGGATGCGATATCAGACTATCTTCCCGTATGTCTGTCTGCTAGCCATATTGCTTCGACGATATGGCCGGTGCATCCTGGGCATCAGTCAATAACTTCCATTAAGCGGGTTCTTGTTGGCTAATGGCTAAAAGTCTGATGTGTGGCGCTGCTCTACGTATCCCACTGTTCTCAAAGGGTGTTACTGTAGAACAGCGAGTTGATGATCATACGTTTTTTTTTATTCGGCCCTTTGGCCAATACTTCACATTGGCAAAATGATTGTTTTGTTTTAATACAAACAACGCAGGTGCCATTATTTAAGAGAAGCAGAAGATTTGATTTCAAATTGACTGATGGTAAGCAAGGGGTTCAAGAGCGCCGACGACTAAAAAAAACAGTGTAAAAGAGTCCAGTTAGGCCAAACTTTTTAGTCATATTTTGTATTTTTTTAATGTAGTTATTTTTGTTTTGTGCTATACTAATATAATATTATATATTACATTATACATGAAATACATAATATTCGCTATCTGTATGTTTACATATTTTGTCATTAAAGATTATTGTAATTATTAATAATTTGTCTGTGACTCGACATTAGCACTCCGCTCAATATTACACTGCAGTGCGGTTCATAAATGACTGCTACCACCACTGTGTATTATTTAGATATATAAAAACCACATTGCAATAGATATTAACAGTGCCGGATTTAAGCATAGGCAACATAGGCTTAATCCCGCACAATCCACCTAAAAAAAGGCGAAAAAGGCGATAAAAATACTGAGTTTTGTTACAAATAGTAAGACGAAAAACCTATTTTTTTCTTTGAGCGGGAAAACTTTTAAAATTTAATTTAGCTTGTAGGTTTAATTTTTTTTAAACTAAGTTTAATTTTGAATAAATTTTATGTTAGCCAACTTATTCAGTTGCTCTCTTCTTTACCTTGACCGTAATAAAAACTTTCAGCAGTTAACCACAAACGATTTAAGGGCTTTCACCACATGCTCTGCCTATGGGCCGCCGAACTATAAATTTGATATCGCTGGATATCAACTTACATTATAGACAGGTCCTTCTAAAACGAATCTTCTTTGCAGTATACTTTCACCATTGAAATCAGCACCCTTTTCTTCAATACACGACTCACCAAAATAGCTTGTTAATTCACAATCGCAACTGCTTTCTTGGTTTGTGAAGTCTTCAGTACAAATGCCACCATTTTTGCATGGTTCAGAATCACACTTCATGTTACATTCAGGTAGCACTCCTGAAAGATCTGAATACGTTGAAAAACATTATTGAAATATAACTGTACAGCGATTTCGACAATTTTCCTGGTCTAGAATTTATTTATTTATTAACATTTCTATACTAAGCTACTAAAGTGCTTATATCATAGAAACAGGACAACCAAAGTACATATATCAAAGATACATTGGTATCGGTGGGTAGTCTCGAAGTCGTGCTCTCGGTTTGCGTAACCATTGCACTGCCACTACACCATGGTCCAATGTAACAAGTGGATATTCATACTGTTTTACAATAGCACCTATATACCTTCGATGATATATCATATATATAGATACACGAAGCGACAAAATAAATGCAAGTCCGATTGATGTTGGGCTTGCATTTGTTCTCAATCCGAAATGATGACATTACATTTGTGACAAGTTTATACTTTAAAACAATGTGGTAAGATTCAGTTTACAATTCACATTCAATTCACCTACAGACTTTAATTCAGTGTAAGTGAATTCTGACGCGCGGTCACTTTTATGACATTATTTTGTATGGGACTGTGTATCTATTAAAAATATATGATCGATGGATCGGACTCGACATTTGACTTCGTCTTGCCTGATGGTAAGCAAAAAAAGTCCAAGAGCACCAATGACTCAGAAAACTTATTCAGTTTACTATTGTCTCAGCCGCCATCACTATGCCGGTCATTATCATTTTTGTGACGGTATACAAAATTATTGTTTACAGAAATAAAATTCAGTAGGAGTGCTCTACACGACAAATTGATTTAAAAAAAAAACATTTCATTTCATTTCATTACATATACGCATACCTAACCTGAGTGTAAATCGGCCAATGTTTTATTTTAATTCCCTTTTATCGTCGTTGTTAATTAGTTACTTATTTAATTGTATGAAAAGACTGCTATGTGATTCTTAGCATTATATGGTGAACGATAAAAAAACAATCTATGATGTAGAATTTACTCACTATCTCAAAGTTATACTTTTGGCACATAGATATTGGTTTGACAACGACCATATATTCTTATCTTCTAAAGCATATTGTCCATTGCTATACATGCCTCATCTTAGAATTTCATTTGTTGTAGATAAGCCTTCTAGTGATAGAGGTATCTGGCCCAAGCCAATTTCTGTATAGATCAATGTCTGCCACTTTAGTGGACTGGTGAACCCTGTCCACTAAAGTTTCTAACCCTGTCGCGTAGAGATCTTTCTAGCATACTTATGTACATATAACTGCGTGTATTAGTTCTTTGTGTGACCTTAAACTGTGGATTATACTGACTACTGTCATGGTCCGTGTTTCGCATGTATACGCTATTTATTGTAGGTATAACTTATGCAGATGTTCGGACTTTATATATTTTAAAGTAAAAATGTAGTTTGATAAGTAGTGAATGAATCATAATAAACAAGTATTTAAAACATGTCATTAGGATTGTTACCTTGCTCTATATTCTGTTGTGCTTTTTTAGAAAGGTCTAAAACGTGATCGGCTATTTTAAATCCACCGACGCATCCCACATATCCACCTTGAGGTAATACAGACGCTCGTGGCGCTAAATGTAATGAATATGGATCATAACCACCTAAATTCATTTGGAAATAATCGGTCGGAGGAGCTGGTGGACGCTGGGGTCGTATTACTTCTGTGAAAGTAAAAAAATGTATTTCATTAAAACGAAATATTTTTGTACCATAAATGTGCCAGTAGTATAAAAGTATTTTTGGGGTATTTAATACCCCAAAAATATTTTTTCACCTACGGTTTACTGGTTTATTTTATCGCTTTTCATACCAGTATTTTAAATCATTTTCAATTATTTAGAATATAAAGAGTAGGTAAATCTAAGTAATATAATTTATAAATTATTTAACTTTGATTTAATTTCAATAGATTTAATAGTGGAGTGATATTGATTCTATTCTTTTTTGTTACGAGTATGACTCGACATCTGACCTCAACGACTTGCTTGACTTTAAGCAATAGTAGGTCAACTTAAAAACCGTCTCAGTTTACGGTTGCCTCAGTCCACAGGATCTTTCGAGGATCTTCGTCGCATAAATAGCAAGTAGAATGCTTTACCCTACTAAGAAGACGCGACGAATCGTTTCGTAAGGCTGCCGATTTAACAGAATGCGAATGCTTCCCCTGACAAGTGCGGGTATCAACGGAGTAAAAATACAAGGTAGAAATAATAAACACTTAAAAATAAGAAAGGTTTCTTTTTTTTTCTATATGAATTCTGTTATTATTAGTCAAAAACTATTAACTATTTTCAAACACAATGCTATGAATATTCTGTGAAAGCATACTCACCTAGTTCAGGATTGACCCACGGCTTGTTAGTATAATTAGTAATCAATTTGGGCACTTTGTCTATAGTAGTGTTCTTCTCATTAACATGTAACGTTGTAGTGTTTTCTGTTCTAATTATAGCTATTTGAACACTTTCACCTTTGTTAATTCTTTCATATGTCACATTCATTTCAACTATTTCATCTTCTTGGTTAAATAAGTAAATAATTTCTGTACCATTATGTATGAAGAGGTGAATGAAATTATTTAAATTGTCATTAGCGTAAAGGACTAAAGCGTTGTAGTCGTAAGTTCGAAGGTTCATTAGAACGTCCTCTGTCATCATTTTCTTTAATCGATGTTTTTCCGCATCCGTTTCGTTATCAACTAAGTAATTTTTCTTTAAGTACGCCTCTTTTGTTTGAAAAGTCAACGCTTTTTCATTAATATCTAAAATAAGATATAATGATTTTAAATAATATTTTCATAAAATAAAGGATAATTTCTAGATATACCTATCAAGACTGATAAAATTGATACTAACTTTCTTCACAGTGAGTTCCCAAATGAGCCCAAGGATTTTTGCAAATGCATTCATAGCTTGACCAAAGTTCTTTGCATGTTGCTTTATTCTGACATGGATTTGGTACACAAGATGGTTTGCAGTCCTTAATAATTTCGGATAAATGGACTGACATATAACTGTAGATATCCAAGATTTCTCCATTGACAACTAAACCTCGGAAACATCCTATCAAACCTTGATTTACTGCTGACTTCTTAAAATGTTCCCTGGAATATGATGTTCTTTATGTGCGTTGTTTGCAATGCTTATTTAACTTTAACGGCCCTAATGATGTTGTAAATAAGTAATAGTCGCTCGAGAACATGCCGGATCATCAGCAATGTCAAGGAGTCTCTTAGTTCCTCCTTTTTAACACCTCAATAACTCTTGACATATTCGACAAAGTTTTAAATATGTATATTGCTAGATTTGTTTATTGCCAACTTTTTAGCTAGATGCAACCAGTGTTCCGTCTTAAGAATTTAAGATTATTCAATTAAATATAATTAAACAAACTTACGCAGTTGCACCACCGATGAACATAGACCCTTCAAAAGGTCCAAATTCCTCCTCTAATAACAAGTTGAGCATCTGATATTCTGTATTCAACATAAATCGTACATGATAGAAATTATAATCTATCCAAATTTTATGCCATTCTCCACCATTAAGTTTCCTCTTTGAATTAATGACCAGCTTTCTCGTGGTGCCGGTGTTTAAAGTAAAATTAAATGTTAGCTCATGTTCTGAGGAATGTAAACATAAATTTTAATTTATTTGTTAGTCGATATCTTTAATTATAATAGAGGTTTGATCACTATTAACAAGTGTTAAACTACTAGTTGAAGAATATTAACTTACTAAGGTTTATGACTTTTCAATTTGTTATCACATTACTCATGGAATGTTGAAACTGAATAAGTTTTAAGTTTGTAATACTTATATTTTTTATTATAATAATATAAAAAAACTTAATTGAGTACTTTATTTAGTTTGCTATGTCAGCACAGAGGGTGCGACTTCGTGATACTTGTATACAAAATTATATTTACGTAACATCGAGTGGAGTATCATTTAGTAATCTTTGTTATATGTATTCCCATGATTTTAATTATATTAATTATTAATCACTTGGAGGTTAATCAATTAAATATTCACGCCCTTTTCCCACAGGGATAGGCAGAAACAATAGAGCGCTAAAACAACGTCTCAGTTTCGAGTCAAAGTGCCTCAGTCGTCACTATGTCGACCAAAAGCGGATCGGTCAAAGTTGACCGAAACGAGTTAATTCATTCACGGTCTGTACACTTGTGTGGTACAAAATACCTCAGTTCGTATGCCAATATACTACATACTCTTAAACAATCAGACCCGGAGCAAATATCTGTCACTTTCTTATTAACAAATAAAATACGGATACAATATAATTAAAAATATAACACATATTACAAATAAAAGCTATAAAACAAATCTTTACTTCGACCGGGAATCGAACCCAGTATTTAACGGACTGGTTTCTTAACCAACGTGTAGTGTTTAACTAAACAAATGATAAAAATAAACATTATACCACTTGTAAGCGCCACCATGAATGATGGATAATTGGGGCGTATCGGAGGTTGGAACAAAAGTATGGCGCTGGTGCCAGTAGTTCTAAAACTGAACGCAATGTCACCTTTCCTCCAACCAGGCACTTCGATATATGACTGAGATGTCGTGAAGGTAACCACATATCTTTGAGTATCTGCAATTGTTAAGAAATATTCAAACGTTTGTTGTTCAGTGGTAATGTATGTTCTGATTCTTCGTTCTGGTGAAAATAAATTCTTTATTATCCGTACTTTGGTCAACTAGTCTTTTTTTATTGTTTTCAATTGATACCACCTCGCCTTATGTTAAGTTGGAGTGTTGTCGATGAATATAGGCAACTGCTACTACAGTTTAATAATAATTAATAACTGCAGCCGCATTCACTATGTCAGCCTAGTTAAAATCGGCAAATTTTCAAACTGATCCGCAAACATGACTAAGTCAACGGCCGTAAATTTGAAATTGGTACCTGGAGTCGACAGGTTGGGCAAATGACCAACAATTGTTTGCCTACTAATCATAAATCTATTCTCATACGTATATTACATAAGTAAGTTAATTTTACATATAAATTTATTTTATAATATAATAAAAATGGAATTGACCTTTCTTAATATTTTAATGTTTCTTCCGTCTTATAAATGAATAAGCGCAGCGAGATGTAGCATCTCTACATGTCGGCATTTGTCAGACCCTGTCCATGGCAGCAGGTCTTCTATCTTTATTATTATTATTTATTACTTACTAGTCTCAACACACTCTAAAGGCCCCAAAGTGATTCGTCCCTGAGCTTCCTCAGTCAGATCTTTTTGTTGTAGAAAGAACATTTCAGTGATTCCCAAACTTTTCGGGTCCATAAGTGTTCCCTCATCAGAATGCCATTTATTTTCATTAGCATCGCAGTTGCAGGATTGTGTTGGATTGACGCAAGTACTGTTTACGCCACAAGGACAGTAACCTCTGTCAAAACGAGATAAAAACAAGACTGACGACTACGTTTATTTTTTAATGGTAACTTGAAGTGGTCAACTAATAAATCAAACGTAAAATGTTATGAATCCAATGAAATGAAATATCAGAAAAAATACAGATCAGTCTAGAAGAAAGTTTACGCTTCGGATCCGAACTGAATAAAAGTGAACTGAAGTTTGTTCGGGCGTAACAAACTTTTTTCGTTCAATTCACTTTTTTCTAGTTATTGTTGTGGCCATAAATGTCAAAAAAGAGTTAATTAATAAAATAAATAGTTTTTTATTGACCACGTTGCTAATTTGAGATCTGAGTTTTTAAACAATTCTCATATTAGATCTTTAAAACTCTTGGCTTAATTTAGCTAAATTATTTTAGCTTTAAAAAAATATATTAATACTTCTTTTTTTTTACTTCTAGTATTTATAAGTTTTAAGTTTTATGTAGGTATAGCTTGTCTAACTATAAATGACGCGCCCCTCCACTTTGTTAGTTTATTTAAATGTGTGAATACAAATATTACTGACTATGCAACTATACTTCATCAGCGTGCTCCTCCTTTTGTGTCCAACCAGCAACTGAATGACAGTTGCTGAAAATGCAATTGAATGACAGCAATTACAATTGCATTTTCAGTGTATTGCATCCATATTTTATAGTCGCACGTGTGCTTAAATGCAGTGGAGGGTCTCGTCATTCGGCTTAGAAAGACTATACTTATGATTTGACCCTTCTTAATGGCAAATATTTTCGCGTTTTAACATTTCTTTCGTATATCCAGTGTCAATTTAAACTCTCACCTTTTGACATTTCCAAGAAAATCCACAGTATCATTTGAGGATGATATAAACCAGGTTGCACTATGTAAACCCAAAGGAGCGACATTGCAATCATACTTTATATACTGGCGGCAATACAACGAATGTGATATCAATTCTTGGAGCATTTCAGCTGAAAACTCCCTGTATTTTATTTTGAAACTGAAATCCTGTCCTACGGCTGACCGCACATCCTGAAATATCAAACAATTTTCAATAAAGCATATAACGCAAAACAAAGAACGGCATACACAAATTGACTTTATGTCTCGTATGAAATATAGAATAGGTTTCGGGTCTATATTTAGCAAAGCGGTTTTTAGTTTATTTTTTGTGCATATAAAACCGAGTCAGTTTACGGCTGCACGAGTGATGGCGACTGAGGTGCTTTTCAACCCTCGCTTGAAGGATCCAAGCTTATGGGTTGGGAGAACACATGACGCGCAAACCATTTAGATAGACCGATTAATACTCGTAGAATGCAGGTTATTATTTAAAATAACAACTCACCAGTATTTTCTATAAATATTATAGTTTATTAGCTACAATTGGGTAAAATAGTTTAACCTAAAATATGAGCTGTCCATACAGTCATCCTAATGCATTATTAAAAATTAATAATGATAAGAATGAGAATGATATGTGCAGTTCTCCCCGGGAAACATAAAACTAGGCAGAGACAACGGAGCGACTTTTCACGATCCTGACACACTCGCTTTCTTTACCAGCTTTCTTTTATTCTTCATACTCTTTGCTATTAATTTTATTGTATTACGGGTATAAACAAATAAATAAACATTTTATGTAGAAACGTACAACTTGACTTGGTAGATTGTGTTCAACAACAGTGGTCGAGGAATCAGCTTCAATTTGAAATTCACATTTGACATGAGCAGGAGGGAATTTGCCATTTCCATCAATATCAATTAAATAAACATCGTTTCTTGTATAACCTAGAAGAGCTAGTTCTTCGCATGTTTTCCTAAACGTAGCAAAATGACAATTTTCTCCTATGTACCCTGAAAGATTTGGGAAATAATTTTAAATTAATTATTGTTACTTTTATACGCTAAAATCATTTTTTATTTATTTATTAAAAGGTACACTTACAGCATAACATATTACATCAATGATAACTTAATATTAATATCATTTAAAATGGATACATATGTCTGCCCATTACAAGTATACATAAAATTTGTACGAAAATTGTGATAAAAAAAAAACAAAACAAAACTAAAACTAAACACGAATCCTTTAAACATGATTTACAAAAAATACTAATGAGACTATTAAAAAAGTAACAAACTTATAAGTAAATAACTTATAGTGTCTACAAAATATCATTTATTTTTTCAAATTGTTTATCAAATTATTATGGCAGTGTTTACCTCCACTGCAATTAAATTCCAGTTAACAATATGGGGCATAGTAATTACTGGGACAATCGTAGAACCAAATGGTTTTTTTAGTTGACTTACCATTAGAAAAGTCAAGGTCAGATGTCGCATCACAATAATAAAAAAGTTTGGAATTTTGAATTATTCAAAATTTTGATAAAACTTCTCTTTCATTTCACTGCTACATTATACTGACAGAGAATACCGTATTTTTCGTAAAAGTATTCGGATTTTTTTAAAACAAAATAATAAAACCAATCATCTAGTCTTTGTTTGAAGTTCTGTATATGTTTTTGTTTCCTTTTAATTTTCTATTTCTCCATACGAGTGTAGAATAAACAATAAAATACTCGTACCATTCTACTTTAGATAAACCTATTTCAAACCATTATTATTATTTTATTGTGACTCGACATATGACAACACCCCGCCTGATGTTAAGCTGTATTATGTACCTACCTGTATTATCACAATTACAGATAACCCTATCTTCTCTAATGGAACAGATGCCACCATGTTCACAGGTGTTTGGTCTTGTGCATGGATCAACATATCTGCAGTCATCGATTGCTACCTCTCCCACAACTCTTTCTGTATTTATCACGAATCTGTTAAATTTAAAATAATTAAACTACAAGATATAGTTAAATCGTTACAACATTGTTCCTATCTCGTCTTTTTACTCCTTAGTGACAGCATGCTTACAGATTCTGTCTACCGGCAGTCAAACTATAAGTTTTGCCGCGTCGTCGTTTTTTTGTAGAACAAGTGGGTTTTGTAAAACTAACTAACTAAAACAAGTTGGGCGATTTAGTAAAACTAAATCGCTTTATTCAGTTGTCGGTGCTCTTAGCCCTTGCTTACCACCATTCAAGTCGATATCAGATTTTGTGTGTCAAAAAAAACTTACAGTGTAATAATATAGAATTTGTTATAGATCATAATTCTATGAGTAAAAAATAAATGTTCTAAGTACCTTGGTTCAATTAACAATCCATTAATTCTAATGTTCCTCATACAACCAATGAGTCCTAAATTAGCTGATTTTAAACCACTTCCTATAACTATTTTGTCTTGCAACTGGAAATCTAAACCTGTTTGAAAATAAAAACATCTTTAATATCAATTGTCAAGCCTCATTCATTTTATATTTTATTGTGACTCGCGACGTATACGTATGACACCCTGCCTGATATTTAACTAGAGTGTTTTCCATTATTTAAAGTGACTGCTACTATAGGTAAATAACTACAACTAGCGTCGCAACTACTATGCCGGTTTAGTTGGAACAGACAAGTTTTAAACTGATTCTGTTTCTCGGTCTGTACACTTAAAAGTTGCCAAATGCCTATCATCTGTCTGCATATTACTTTTAAAAATATTACATGACAAAATACAGTACCGTGCCTTAAGTAATGTTTGGAAAAACATTATCACTTTCGGCTTTTTTTTACATTAATATACAACCTGAGTGTAAACAGAGAGTGTAGAATGGGGGCTGACAAAGTACATAATATATATATATATATCAAAGTTACATTGTCTGGCACCGGTAAGTGTCTGAACCCAGGACTCTTAATTTGCAAGTCCATTCCACAACCCCTACACCACGGTCGCCTTTAAATAATTAACTAAACACGGTTCAAAATAATATTTACCAAACATTTGTGCATGTTTATTATGATAATCAACAGTTAATTTTATTCTCCCCTTGCGATAGTCTAATTCAATAGTATGCCAGTCATTGCTCTCGTTAAATTTAACAGATTTTAATACTGTCACATTTTTACCAACGTCTGGAACCAATTCGAATCTGATTTCCTCCTTTACCATACGAACCTAAAAGTTTAAAGTTTTATTATTTTCTAGTATACGTTAAATACTATTATAATTTAAAGGCCGGTATAGTGACAGCGACTGAAGTAACCGTAATCAGCATTACTTAGTTTTTTTTTCTGTCGTGGGCGCTCTTAGATTTTTCTTGTTTACCATCATGTCGCTTACGATGCTGTTTCTTCATAAAAGACATAATAAGAATGTTATTTTTAAATACATTAAATATATATAAAAAATACCTACCATAACAACTTACAACAGAGTATCTACAATTGAGGAAATGGTTATAGCAAATTTAATTAATGAGACCTTAATAACATTTTTATCGTTTAGGTAATAAATACCTAATTAAAAAGGCTCTCGGCAGTTAATAATAAATAAAATTTATTAATTATTTATGAAAATTGGATGGCAAACACTTACCGTTGTGCACAAGAATACGTTTCTATCCGATTTTCATAGCCTAGCATTCATCTAGGTAGGTATAGTTAAAAAGTATAAAGAATTAATTTAATTAGCAGTCAATCTCGTAGCTTTCTACTTAAAACAATATTGAATTCTTACCTCCCAATATCCAGAAGTAATTTGACTATAAGCCAAAACAGCCATATTCTTACTAGTCTTAAAATCAAAACTTAAGTTAATACAATTACTTTCGTTTAATGGCCACCAAATATGAGACGTTGCGAAGGGATACGTTATAGGAATCAATTCAATATCTATATCTTCAAATTCCGGATCCAACATTCCAATATAATGAACTTTAGGATTATTTTGTTTTAATTCATACAATATAGAAACATCATTGTAGTAAACATATTTTAGGTTTCCAGCAAAGTTGTTAAAAGATTTTAATCCTTTCATCTTATGTAAATCTGGACCCCCACAGATATAGATTTCCGGATCTATACAGACATGTCGTGCACTTCCAGGCACTTCGTATACTTCAGAAATATTATCCAAATACATGTAAAGCATGTTATCTTGGTGTATAATTGTAAGATTATGCCACATATTATCATCGACACCTTGCCCCAAATAATCTTCAATAGGCCCATCACCTAAGTCAATTTGAACAACTACTTTGTGGTCATGAATAGAGAGTGCTATGTAATGATGCTTATCATCTATTTGTCCACTAGCGTAGAATAAAGCTGAATCGTCGAACCGTGTCTGCAAATGTTATAGAGCATTTTTATTTCTACAAAATCTCGAGAAACTTATGGTAAAACGGAAAAGGAAGAATACTAAGGCGCTGGCCTAACTAGTTCAAAGATCAAATTCAGATTCATCAGTTCAGAAACCGTTGTCAAAAGAAAAGCGTGATAGAGAAAACATAGAATACGAAGAAAGCAGAGTACGTTTGCAAAACATCTTTACAATAAATTAAAATATTTTTGCATTTCTTCTTGTACACGAACTGCGTTAATTTTTTCTACAGAGTGGACCTCCAAAGTTTCTTACTATAAGCTTAACAACATTCTGCTTAAAAATAATGTCATTATAGTATAACTAATAGGTTGTAGGATACAATTTATCAGTTGTACATATTACATCTGACATATTTACCTACAATTTTATACATTATAATGTATTCTATTATATTTGTATCAAAACAACATTAGTTTAGGTAGAACGAACAATACCTTGAAATGTAGACTAACTCTGGTATTGGTAGAGTGAACTCGATCTTTCCAATCATAAACTCGATACGATACGTAACTTGATCCACGTAACGTTAATATCGTGGCAGCTGGAAAATTATTCGTGTCTAATAAAACTGTTAGCAATCAGTGAAAGTAATGATACAGCTTCTTAATATAAAAAATGAACATTAGATAAAATAATGTAATTAAGTTAGAAGAAACAAAGAAGGGATATAATTTTGAACAACAAAATCATTATATAAACTATTATTAATAAATTAATCGCGATTAAAATATCTAATTAACGACGATTAAGTAACATTAAGTTCTTACTGTAAACATCACAGAGCTGTTCCTCATAATGAGTTCCAAAACAATCGCATCTATATCCATTGTATTCATTGACACACCGTGACCCTTCGAAGCACAAATTCTCCATAGTGCGACATTTGTCTATACACCCTTCTTTAACATTCTCATGTTTACTAGCAATAAGTGGTACGATTGGCAAGAGATCCGAAGCAGCTTTGCCTGAACTTAAAACCATATCGCTAATACACCCAACAAATGATTCTATAATGTATTTTACACCGTGAAGTTTTTCTTCGGAGCTCAGACCTGAAGTGTCATAAATTTTATGATTATTTCTATAAAAGACTGATGTCAGAGATAGAGTTGTTGCATAGCGCGTACCTCCAATTAGAATGACGGACGTTAGGTTATCTGTTATTCCGTAGTTTGTATCGAAACTGAGACCCTGGAAAGAAATGGTAACCAATTAAAAAATAATATATTTAGTATCCCAATTGCTGGGCTTACATTTTTACATTTACAGTTTTTCAGATTCGTATCCTGCATTGGCGTCTACAAATATATCTTTTATTTTTAATTTACACTTCTATACTAAGATACTAAAATGCTGTATCATAGAAACAGGCCAACCAAAGTACATATTATATCAAAGATACATTGGTACCGGCAAGTGGTTTTGAACCCGTTCTCTCGGTTTGCGTACCTAACCATTGCACTACGGTCGCCTTATGTAGATTTACTTATTGAATAATTTTTGAAAATAATAAGTCTTTATCTTTAATTAATATAACTAAAAATTAATACAATTTTTTTCATTCTTTATATTTAATATATTCTTTTCTACATTGTTATTGTACTAAGCTATCTTTAATAGTAAAACATTTATTTATATTTAATGCAATAACCTTAATTTCACTTATTATTCTATTTGATTGGGAATCATTCAACCATTTAAAGGTCATTTAATCTAAAAATATTTGAGGACAAAAAAGACCTATTTACCTTCAAATAAACTTCCTCTTTTAGATTGTCTACTTTGGCAATAAGTCGTGCTCCGTGCACGTCAATTGTAACTACCACGTTATGCCATTGGTCACGATTCAACCCTCGGCCGACTGTTACTGATGTCAAATGTTTACCAAATACATGAACCACTAAAATGAACGATACAATTATAGGTTGATATAGTTTATTTGAAGTATAGGTTAATATGGTTTAAATGAAGTGTAGGTTGATATAGTTTTATTGAAGTATAGGATAATATAATTTAAATTAATAGGAATTTTACTATTGCCTCAGTCGCCGTTACCATGCCGAACAAATATTAATTACTCTTTGTTGCAAACTTTTAATTTTTATGATACATAATGTTTTTATCTGTATTTATAATGGCCTTTAAGCATTCACTGCTTTAAGCCCAATAATTACATTTTTGGCTACAAAATGTGATTCTATCATAGAAACTGGGTGACCAAAATACGTATATCAATCAATCAATAAAATTGTGACTTTACTATTACTTTTCAGAAAACTGCTTATAATTTGATTTTGTATGTTACTTTTTAAAAACTATATGTGATCAGCCAGTCATATCGGGAAGGCGAAACATTTCCCCAGACTCTGGGATCTTGGCCTATGCGGATGCTTTCCCTGTGGGATAAAGTGTGTGAAAAAACGAGGTAGGTACATAGAATTTGTAATTTTCTGTCATTTCGTGTGGAACAACAAAGACCAGGCCAATTTGGCATGCATGTCGTGTCATATGAATTATTAAGAGAAGGATGTTCGTGTCAAGATAATTAATAATTACCTTTAAGTTCGCCTTTTTCAACAATTACATACAAAGCGTAAGGTTGCATTTTAAACACTGGATTCTTCACGTTGTGATACACAAGTAAGCCGTGTGGCAATCTCGTACGGAATTTGAATGATATCTCTCGACATAATCTGTTAAACAATCAATCAATACTATTATTCCCACAGATATATACAAAGATAAGGACGCAGCACTTTTTTATTGTGACGCAACATAACATAGAAATATTCTTTGTCATATTCGTTTTTCTTGACCAAAAATTGGCAAAATTAACTTATGAAGTGAAGAAGGAAACATTTTTGTTGTGCTTGTGTTGTGATACATAAAAAAATTATGAATGTATATTTCTGATCATATAGTGATCCATAATTCAAAGCATTTCATTATATACGATGGCTCTTTGAAATTAAACTTATAGAAATTTAATGTTTAGAAATGAGTTATTAGCTCTTAAAAGCCTTTAGTTAACAATTAATATTAAATTAATAAATATCTATGATTTTCTCCTAATGGAATTTAACCATAGAAACATTATTTATTTGTTAATATTAAATAAATAATGTTATTTTGGTTAAATCGTAATTCTTTGACTATTGTATTTTTGGTACAGGCACGAGATTCAGGGGTATTCGAGATTATCGAAAACTATCAATTTTTCTTCTATTTTGGTTAAATAATAGAAGTCATATTCGGTATTTTTCTTCTTATTAAGGCTCGACATATGACAACACTCCGCCTGATGCTAAGATAGAGTGCGGTTCATTAATGGAGGGAGCTACTGCAAGTAGCAGTCCCAGCCACAATGCCGGCATAGTTGTAACCGGCAATTTTAAGCTTATCCCGAAACGCTTTAAGGGTCACTTTACGGTCTGTATGCTTAAAAGTGTTGAAAGTGGCGTTATAGTACACCGGATCGGTAGAGTGGACAAATGATCACCAACTCTTAAAAACTACCATCCCTATAAAATATAACCTTACTTGTAACCATAACTCACCTCAATTGGAATCTCTGAATAATATCACCATCTAACTGTATGTACGTATTGTCTTTAGCGAACATAAATGTTCTGTGATGTCCACTCTCAGCAAAGGTTAGGAATCTGTCTCTATCACTCGGTGGTATGGGTGGTATATCAGTTGTGTATATAGATATATTTGGCTTTTTTGTTGTACTACTGCTTGTACTTGATAAAGTTGATGTTAAAGTCGTTGGTTGGATAACTGTAATAATTGATATTTTTAAAATAAAATAAATAAATTTTCCAGGTATGTAATCACAGAGGATGCTGCTTAACATCGTCTTTATTATTACTATCATTAGTCCATTAAATCGTCCCAGTGCTGGGCAATGGTTTTTCCATGACTCGAGACAGTGCGGTCTCTAGACACGAACTTGTAGGTTTATATTTCGTCTCACCATCTCCATTAAGTCTATTGTCCATTCTGTATTAGACTTTGTCATAATGCATGCAACAGGGGAATTTTTGCATCACGGTAATATGTAAACTAATATGTTACCTTTTTCTTCTGAAGCCAAGTCAACAGGCAAACTACATTGAACGTTAAATGTCCCATACAATATAAGAAGTACAGCTAAATTTACATTTCCTCCTTGGCATGTTCTCGCCATTGTCCCCGAAGAAGTTCATTTATCTATCAAAAAACAAATAAATAGGATAGGTAGAGACAATGGACCGCCACCTTTCACGATCCTGACACAAATGGGAAAGAAAATGTGAGACCATTGTTGTTCTTTGTTAGATATATTTCCGCACATAGACTACGTAGTCTAGATTTTTAAATTATAAATTTATGTCACATAAATCTAAGCGAATCTATCTTCAACCGAATTTAAACTTTGTACCTCTATTACCAATAGTTATATTCCTATGAATCATTCCTTAAAATCTGTCTTCGTCTCTCAAGGGGCTCTATAATTTATAAAATATGACATTCTAAATCAGACCTTGAAACGCCTGAGTTAGAGTGTGATTTTCAATGGCAGTTGTTTAGGTACGGGAATAAGAGTGTACAGGAAATGTATCAACCACGTTGTGGCGTGGGCCGGCCGATTTTAAATTGGTTGAAGCAAATAAGGTCTTCAGATTTGAATTGTTATATGAATATTTTACATACTAAACTTAAGATTCAGAAATAACAGGACTTTTCTTTTTTAGATGAACTACGAGTTTAGATTTCTTGTCACAATAAATTTTATTATTATAACATATAACTACCTATTATAGAGCAATAGATGGATATGAATTGTTGGGCAGTTTTTGGAAATTTATATTGTTTTTTTAAATAATAGATATTGTGATTCGACTTATTATGACAGATCCCTGCCTAATATTGGGCGGTCCATAAAAGGAGGCGACAGCTGCAACATTATCATGCTACAGAAACACGACTAAATTACTTCACGGTCTCCATAGTTGAAAGAGGACTACCTCATGTCGACTGTCTAAATATCACTACTAATCTACCAAGACAAGTTACTAAGGCTTTAGTAGCTCCATAACAAAACTTATATATTGTCAGAAAATATAAACGGAGCAGATCCAGGAGGGTGTTTTCCGACCAAATTGGAGACATCCTCAAGAAAACTGGGTTGCCTAGTGCCCATAACCGTAGAGCATATATGAAGAGAATCGTGGATATAAGGAAGGCGAGGGAGTTATCTTAGGATCGTGGCAAGTGTTGCTTCACTGTCTCTGCCTATCCCAGTAGGAAAAAGGCGTGACAATATGATTTAAAGATAATATTCAAATCTGTATTAGTTTAGATTTAGTAATTATGATATAGTACATTGTGTAATAACTTTTTATATTATGATTAAATCGGTTTCCTTTTGCTTGAGTTCATGATTGCTTGAAAGCGATTGCTGTTAAGTAATAAGGTCGCACTATACTTATTTATTTTAATCACATTTAACTATATTATGTTGCACAATAAAGAATTAATTAATTACTATTATTATTTACATGCTTACAAAGAAAAAGTAAACTTAATAAGGAACGAATTCCAAGAAATCAAACAACAATACCTCTTATTGAAAATTAAAAAAACAACACTAATCACATTATTTTACACTTATAAATATATCACATAACACTTCGTTATCTTCTTATATCATTATATAAATTACTTATATATTTATAAGTAAAAATATACTACTATATATATTTCAGTAAATGTTCATTTTTATTCTAATCCTGTTTATTCCCGTGTGGCAGGCGTACGTGTTCCGCAAACGCGTTGTACTGTTACGCTTGATGACAAGTAATAGTTAGGATAAATTGTCTGACATGCCAGGATGAGTTCCCAGACAGAGTACTCGTACATTTGAATTATATTAACAACCGTTGACCGTGGATTTGTATGAAAATAATAATAATAATACGGAGTTTGGTATTATTGGGATATTGTACTATCCTACAACTTAGGTTATTATAGTTATTTATTTAGTCGACGGCGCTCTCGTGCTCGCCCTTCCTTAGGTAAGTCTAAAGTATATATTCAAAAGAATATATATATTTTGATTTAGTTTTATTGTGACTCGACAAGCCTGATCGACTTCGTTGTCACTATGCCGCCGGCCTAAGATTCGTTTCTTACATAGGCGGCAGCGATGTCGATTGTCCTACAACACATAGTCGCCGCTTTCTTGAGCATGTCTCCGATTTGGTTGGAAAACTCCCTCCTGGGTCTGTCTCGTTTATAGCACATCCACATCAGATTTATGAATTCCTTTTCCTAATTTATTCCAAATTTACTTTTATTCAGACATTCTATGTGCCTAAACCCCTTAAACATTCCTTTGTTAATCCTTGTCACTACATTTTTTCTCAAACCACATCTATCGCGCATTGTGCTATTCGTCATTGTATCCACTATCGTTACTCCACATACACTGTTTAATGGCTGCATTTCTACGGCGTTAATTCTTCTCTCATGCTTCTTCTGCCACACCCATCTTCTATACGTTAATGTTAAGTACCGCATTATGAACAGCCGAAGTTTTAGGACATTAATTCCCTGTTCATTATACTATGGATGGCACCGTTCACTACGTTACCCTCTACTCTTCTCTAAATATCTTCATCCCATCCATTATAATTACAGTTGGACGCAATTCATGTGTAATTGCATGTCGCAAATGCAATCATGCACTCCTACTTAATAAATAGCAAGACAACCTAGAGTAATTCAATTAGGCTATCATCTTTTATGATCTCATTAATTAGTAGATATTTAAATTAATTGAAACTAATATAATTGGTTTAATAATACTTCTAGTGCCTGTTTTATTATAATTTACCTCTACAAGCCGGTGTAATAAAGACTCATGGGACCACCATGCGGTTATGAGGGCTTCATAATACATTAAGTCATAAAGTAGGTTGAAAATAAAACAAAAACACATATTATTTATTATGTCGAATTTCTTATTTTACTTAGTGACATATTGTACCAAGTTTTTCATTGTGACTCGATATATGACAGCACCCCACCTGATGTTAGGCTGGAGTGCGGTCCATGAATGGAGACGACTGCTTCTAAAGTTAAATAATTGCAAGTAACTTTCAAGTTACGGTCTGTATACTTGTAAGTGGTCGGATACTACCCCGGATCGACAAACTGGGCAACAATCTTTACTAACCGTAATCCATTAAAATGACTTATATCTCAAACTATTACGTTTTACTCTTATGTTTCCTAAAAAAGGAAATATTTTTACAAGGCATAGTTCTTCAAGGGCGTAAACAAATTATAATTGGGTCACTTATTATGATCTTCCTTTACAATTGCGTTATTTATACATTTTATGCGTTATCCATTTATTTGAGCATCACATAAATTACAATCTCATTTGAGAAGAGCCGGTTATACCAAAAAAGTTTCAATTTACGAATTTAGTTTTATTTTATACTTATTCTATTACGTTTATTATTACAAATTGAATTGGGTTGTTAATAATTTTATATCAAAACTACCATTGATATTTTGTCATTAGAAAAGTAGTACATAGAAACCCAAAATGAATGATGTCCTTTAGTTCTGTATAAAATATCCGTTAAACGTAAATGTAAAATGTGAAGTTAAAGAGTGGTGCAACAAATTTTTTTTTACTTATACGATACTTTTTACAAATTCGTAAATTATATTTTTTGGTTTAACCGGCTGCAATGGAGCGTCACAATAAAAAATAATTGAAAAAGTCAATATACAGATTGATTGTAATCAGACTTAAGCTACTGGAAGATATTATGCAAAACGTAATGCATACAATGATATATTGTATAACAATACAAATCATTATACATATGTAATTTATTTTCACTTATTATCCAAAGTACATAACTAAATCTGTAACCCATTTGGATGTACTCGTAACTTAACAACGCGACGACTTCTTTTTGTTGATGTAATAAACTAATGAATCGAGAGAGGTACGTCCGATTAGAATGCAATTGGAATTACATTCATGACAGGTTTAGGCAATAAAAAAATAATTAAAAAAACTTAAGAATTGGAACAGGACGCAACATCTTCGACTTGCCTGATTTTACATAATTAGTAAGGGTAGGTCAAAGGGCCCCGACGACTGAGAAAACCAACTCAGTTAAAGTGTCAAAGAGTTGGACAATAGGAACTTTAAGGAGCTAGCTAATGAAGGATACCAAAGTACAGTATGTATATCTAAAGGACATCATTTATTTTGTATGGAGGCTTGGGCTTAATTGTATTAACAGTTTATATTTTATTTTTAGCATATACATTTTAAAATAGTTTAATGTACGAAGATTACAATGTAATTGGAATATATTCTTTATTATGCAGAACTGTTAATATGGCGTGTCTTTGCGATTGACAGACGATACATAATCCATATCTTATTTACCAAATCACCTAACTGCACAGTAATTAAAAGCATAATTGTTATTAGTTTTATCAATGCAAGTATCTAAACTACCATTTATATATTTTTTCATCATAGGACATTACAAAAGTAGTACATAAAAACCCAAAATAAATGATGTCTGTTATAAAAGTGAGGAAATATTGACTTTATCATTATCATCATCAGCCAGAAGGCGTCCACTGCTGAACATAGGCCTCCCCCTTAAAACGCCATTTCGAACGACAAGATGCCAGTTGCGTCCACTGAATTGAATTTAATAAAATAGCTAGATGAACACTAACTAAAAAACTTATTTCAAAATTTTACTATATTAACATTAAAAATTCAATCAGGTCTAATAAAATAAATGACGAGCTTATAAAGTAAATTTCATAGTTTGCTAAAATTGTTTCCATAGTATTTGATTTTATTGTGTACAAGCTCATACGAGTATATTGTTCAGAATGGTGCTTGAGATCGAGTTACGGAAGCCAATTTTGTTCGGTCGTAAGGATCGAATTAGGACCGTAGACATACTAAATAAACTAACACAAAACTAGTATAAGACTTAGCGTAAGTAAGGCTGACGTAGATAGATCTCTGAAGGGGTTGTGGAAAATATGGAACAATGGACCCCCAAATCTCCAAAATTTCTTTGCACAATATTTTATGCATCAAATCAAATTAAATTGTTACGCCTTTTTCTCCACAGGGATAGGCAGAGACAATGGAGTGCCACTTGTCACGATCCTAATACAAGTCCCTTGCTATTGCATCCACAATCCTCACATCCACAATACACTTCATACATGCTTCACGGTTTTGGACAATAGGCAACCCAGCTTTCTTGAGGATGTCTCCGATTTAGCCGAAAAACACCCTTCTGGGTCTGCCCCGCTTATCGCATCCATCCACATCAGATTAATAAATTCCTTTCGTCAATCTACTTTTACTCATTCTTTCCATGTGCCCAAACCATTGAAACATTCCTTTGTCACTACGACTTCTTTCAAACCACATATATTGCGCACTGCGCTATTCCTCATAAAGCACAAAAGCCTATTATTTTTGATAGAAATGATCAGCTTCAACTCTCACAAGCACAGGCAATACAATAAAACCTACTTTTAATGATCCTGACACATTACTCTTGTTACCTTTACATTCACAGTTTTTTTTTTGAAGCTCTGTGATTATGGGCACTGCTAAGCTATGTACGAGTAATATTAGTATTTGCATATTATATGACTGTACTCCACATCTTTAAACTATTTTAATTCATTTCACACGATTTAATTCTTTGGAATAAACACAGCTCGTAGAACATTGTCCGAAAACTTACAAAACTTGTAGAACTTGTAGGATGTGCGGAAAAACGCAACAAGGGACCTCCACACACGAGATGAACTGGCTACCTGCTGAGGGTGATACGTGGGAGGTACGGCAATAGACGATAGGCGTTTTAGGATTTCCCCTTGGTTTCATCAGACAAGTTGACATGTCGAGGTCAGATGTCAAGACACTTATTTTATTATGGCTCGACATATGACAGCACCCCTCCTGATGTTAAGCTGGAGTGTGGTCCATGAATGAAGAAGACTGCTACTACATAATAATGCTTCAGACTACATGCTTCTATTTTATTTCGGACCTACCTTATATAAAGCGTTAAATTGTTCCTAAGGTAGGCTAGGCATTAAGATTGCCTTTGTACTTAGTGCATAAACTTTTTAAATAAATAAATAATAAGAAGCAGTCACGTCCACCATGCTCAGTAAAAAAATGTAACGCCCATTTAATAATTACACATAAGGCGTCTCTTTTAAAAATCCCGTGCCGTACACGACAATGGAAGCGCAGCACAAAAGTCCATAGTCCGGTAAGTAATGCCGGATGCGTTGATGTTACAAAGTGGTCCAGCTGTTCTGTCCGTGTTTATCAAACGTTACGATCGGCCTAAATACGATTATATGGCGTGAATGTACGAGGTCTCTCACTCCTTGTATTGTCTTAAACGTACTGCATGTAAACTAATTAGCTATGATGTATTTTGTATAGCTATTGTTTTCAATCATTATTTGATTTGGATTTCATAGGCTTAGATTGTAGTTGAATTTTTATGCAAGTAACTACTGTAACTCGTTAAAGAGACACAGGATTCAATTTCTGCTGCTTGGAGAAAGACAACTGAGGAAACCGTGAACTGACTCGGTTTTTTTAGTCGCCGACACTCTTAGACCCACTTTTGCTTACCATTAGGCGAGTCGAAGTCCTTTTTTCACAATTACAAAAAGGTTAAAGAGTACTTTAGTACACAGTGCAAGTTTTGAAAAAAATAAATAATTAAAAGCATCGGCATTAACTTGTTTTATTTTGAACCGTACCTGGAGGTAAAGAGTTTTGGAGAAATCTTAATTTATTTCTAAAAGCAAAACATCCTCTCTAATGGTTAAACTTGTGGTTATAATAATAATTTATACATTTTGTAATAATTATACGCAATAAACATAATGAGACATTGTAGTAATTGCTTGGTTAAAGGCCAAGCCATTAAAAAGTGAATATTATCCTCTATGAAAATCATATACACTTTTCTTTACAACTACATACTCTTAAATACCTTAAGCCGGATTTTTTATTAGACGCGTGGTGTAGTGGCAGTGCAATGGTCACACAAACGTACGGGCTTAAACTCACCGGTACCGATGTGTCTTTGATATATGTATACTTTGGTCGTCCTGTTTCTGTGATACAAGCACTTTAGTAGCTTAGTATAGAAATGAAAAAAATAAAAAAGTAGTAACGTGAAATTTGTTTCATGTATTTCAAGTTTTATTCAGTTTTATTAATGATTTTATTTGTTTTTTAAATTATGGCCCGACATATGACATCACCCCGCTTGGTGTTAACTTTTTTTTTTTTATTGAGACTCGACATATGACAGCACCCCGCTTGAATGAATGTCACTGCTAATACAATTCAATAACTGTAAGTAGCAATCACATCCACTATGCCGGCATAGATGGAACCGGCAACTTACAAGCTGATCCCGAAACGTGACGAAATCACTTCACGGTGTTGTAAGTGGTGGTACCACTTGATAACCAGACCCGAAGCAAATATACATCTCTTTTTTTTTATTAACAAATATTTACTCCGACCAGGGATCGAACCCGGGACTTTACGCGCAACAAACCAATAGCTAAGCCGTTCGTCCACGCCTGTCGTCAAACTGGAGTGCGGTCCATAAATGGAGGTCACTGCTACTACAGTCACATCCATTTATGTGCATATTTTCTTTTGTTCTCAAAGAGATCTGTTTATCAAAGAGTGGTAGGCAGTGGTACCCAGTCTGCCGATCCGGGGTTGTACCACCACTTACAACTATACAGAATGTGCAGTGACTGAGTCGCGTTTTGGGACCAGCTTGTAAGTTACCGGTTTGAACTAGGCCGACATAGTAGATGTGAATGCTATTTAACTGTAGTAGTAGTCACCTTAATTCATGGACCACACTTCAGTTTAACATCAGGCGGGGTGCAGTCATATGTCGAGTCACAATAAAATATACTCGCACACATATATTAATTTATGAAATATGTTTTATTTTAAGCATCCCACTGATTTTGTATAAAAATTGTATAAAAGTACTTAATTTTTTTTTAAGTCAAGTTTGAGCTTCGCTTGACATCAAGTATAGGATTTTATAACATAAATACTTAATACCCAATATGTACTCAGGAATGCTACTCCATTTTTATTTAAATAATTATCAAACTACAAAGTTGTGAAAATAATCTTTTTTGCATTAATACGAGTAATAATTAGAGACATCCTTAAGATAGCTAGGTTGCCTAGTGCCCATAACCATAGAGCTTTTTCATGTGAGAGAAGCGAAGGAGTTGTGTCAGGATCGTGGCAAGTGGCGCTCCATTGTCTCTGCCTATCCCTGTGGGGAAAAAGCGTGACAATTTAATTAATTGATTGATTGAAGTAATTAATTAAGAAATATATGTTACGTTGGTTTGGCCCCTCGGAAGGATGGATGAAAGAAATTTATTAGTCGGCGGTGAGAGAAAGGATGAGAACGAACCAGAAGATCAAAATGCGGTCATTTTTGGGACAGTCTGTATAAAGAGAATTGTTAATATGAAGGAAGCTAGAGAGTTGTGTCAGGATCTTGGCAAGTGGTGCTCCATTGTCTCTGCTTATCCCTGTAAGAATTAAGCGTGACGTAATAATGAAGTTATTAATTAGTTTATTGTTGACAATACATAAATACTTGTATATAATATTGTAGATGCAAGTTTAATAACCTAGATCACCTCGAAAGTGAATCAGCATTGGATGTGCGTTTGACTTTTTCATTTTTATTAAATGCAGTTTCATGTTTTTTTATTGTGACACGTCATCTGACCTCGACTTGGCTGATGTAAACATTTAGTTTACGGTTGCTTCAGTCGCTGAAAGGATCGAAGGTTATAGGATGGAGAGAACACATAAGCTGGTAAAGAATTCCATTTGTCGATTGTGTTGCTAACACTATCAATAAATGTTTTTTTTTATCTTATTATTGTGACACGACATCTGACCTCGACTCGCCTGATCATAGGCAAGAGGAGGTCCAAGAGTGAAGACGACTAAAAAAAACAAGTTAGGTTATAACATCAAAATGTAACGCCTTTTCCCACAGGGATAGGCAGAGACAATGGAGCGCCACTTGCCACGATTCTGATATAACTCCCTTGCTTCCCTTACATCCACAATTCTCTTCATACAAGCTCAACCTAGCTTTCTTGAGGATGTCTCTGATTTGATAGATGCGTTAAACGAGGCAGGAACAGGAGGAAGTTTTCCGACCAAAACGAAGACATCTTGTTGAAAGCTTGTGTGAAGAGAATTGTGGATGTGAGGGAAGCGGAAAAATGGGTCAGGATTGTGGCAAGTGACATTTTGATTTGATTTAATAACCGATCTTTACCTACCCACACTGTTTCTAAAATATATTTTAAGGTTTTCAATCATTAAGTTTTATTAAACGATGCAATTCTGTTTCAAAATGATGTTTAAATCTCGCTCCATATAATTATTGCCGCGTAAACCTTTGGTAAACAATTTCTGTTGAGTTGCCATGCAACCGACAACTGGCAAATGCAAGCGGTGGCGTTCGAATGGTTGCGAAACGAGCGGTCGGCGAAGGTGAAGGCACACCGTCAGTCGCTACGACGAGAGAGTGGTGAGCGCTCGCGCCGGTGTTTTGCAGTTTCCTTCGGCATAGAACCAACCAATAGCAGTAGAGAGTCGCGCGCGCAATGAAACAGTGCAACGCTCCCGTGTACGTTGCACTGTAGTATTCCGCGCTACAAACAATGGATTAATAGTGTATGTGAAAATCAAACGAAAACTTTGTGAAGTGTCCCCGTTGAAAGTGCACTCGGTTTGTGAGAATTTTTACCCGATTGACACACATATGACGTGAGTAACGGTGCTCATGATCGAAGCTCCATCGACTGGCCAAATATCCAAGTGTTAGTGTTTCTTTAGAGTTTGTACCGGAATTTTAACGGATTCACCTTAGTCGAGGTAAGTGCGGATGTTTACTGTTATTCCTATTGTATAACTTAGAGAAAGCGCGCCGGCTGATTGTGTATGGAAATTCTTTACGAAAATTATCTGCTTATGTCTTGTTTAGTCTCAATAGCACAAAGGCGGTAATTTTTGTAACTAGTTGCAGCAACTGTTGAAATGTTGATTAATGACATTCTAAAGTTTATTTAGGTATTGCAAAAACTATCAACGCCAACTAAAAACTGGTTTGCAATTTAATACTAAAATATATGTAAACCTAAAATTTCCGTCAGCAAATTAATTAATATCTACTCACAAATTTATTATATTTTACTTAAATTGTCTTATTTTGTAAAAATAACAAAGGCTGAGATATTAATTAGTCTAAGTTTTATAATCAAATTAATATTAAAATTATTCGCTTTCTAAAATCAATTTCATTAATCAAACCAAATAAAAAAAAAAAAAAAACCATCAATAAAGTTTAATAAACAGTTTTAAATATTTGTTACTAAGCACTTCTTGATTGTAATTTTGCCTGTCTATACATGACGTAATCAAACCATTCATTGAATTGCCTCTATGACAAATGGTAGTAAAAACGAAAGTAGCTTTTTGTATAAAATTCATGAGGTGATAAATGCATAAATAATAAATGAAAAGTGTTATGCAATAAGGTGCAATCAGCCGAGGTGACATGACGAAACCTACATCAGGCTGTACCAGAGTTGTTATCGCATTGAATATTTATTTTATGCTTGATAAATAAAGGAGACATTTTTTATACCAGTCAATACACAACCGGAAAATTATATATATTTTTATATACTAAAGCTATTTGAAAAATTGACGTCTTTTGGTTTAGGAATTTAAAAAAAAAATAGGTAATCAATTTACTAATAAAACTATGATATTTATCATTCCTGCGGAAATTTATTTCTAATTGTGAATGTTAAAACGTTTAAAATTATAAAATTAGGAGTTTAGAAACAAAAACCTTGATAATTCCAAAACTTTAGTCTTAGTAAAATCTTGTTGGACCCTTATTTCACCCCATATCTTATCTGTTGTAAAGTCTATAAACCATATTATCAAGTTAAGGGATCACAATCTTGAAGCAAAAACGAAGGGAGTGCGCATGCGTGAGTATGAACAGTAAGCACAAGTATGAACAGTAGCTGGCAACGAAATTTAATTAAATTTAATTTTGAATAATTTTATGTATACCTATTTAAATGATATTATTTTATTTTTGCACAAGAAAAAAATCATTCACAGGTTTCATCTCTTTCGAATTCATCACTTAACCTTTACATATATTAGCCGTTAGGATCCTAATGCAAAAAATATCTAACCAATAGAAATGACCAAAGATGTGGACGTGTAACAGTTTTCGAAATAGAATATTCAGGACAATTAATACAAAATTATTACTATGTCTATTCATATCTCTAACTGTTACAATAGTTATGAAATGATCTACGCCCTCTATTAATTCCACAGTTTAAGCTCACAATCCCGTAGATAGCAATGTAAACAAAACCGTTGTAATAAAACATATTTCTCACCTGATAAAACAGCCCCCATGTTCCTTTTGTTATTCTGACACTGTTTGACCTATACTGTTATAAAATATTATGTTGACAAGTTTATAGATAAGGTTGGGTTGTGGATAGAATTTTAATATTGTTTATACACATTTTTCTTTTTTAAATTCTGTGGGTTACATTATTTATTCATTCAAAAGTTCCACAGGGATAACAATATTAATAATTTATAAAACATAAATTTATTTAATGTAAAGATAAAATTAACTAATAGATATTCGTCAATATATCTTTTGTTAAAATCAATTAATTATGTCTATAGTATAATATAATTTAATTTTAAAAGAATATTATATTAAAAACATTATTCGAATTTATACCTATCAGGTTCTGCGAAGGCCAAGGATGTAGCATTAAATGTAATTATGATTATTTTTAATTAAATATTACACTTAATTTCATGGCTATTTATTACGGTTTATAACATTATTAATTGAATAATCGTGAGATCTTTCACACTGTGTGATTTATATATCATCATTTTTTTAAATAGTACTTTTAAATCAATAACTACATGGATGGATGCGTTAAACAAGGCGGGCCCAGGAGAGTGTTCAAATCGGAGACATCCTCAAGAAAGGGGAGCCTGTATGAGGAGAATTGTGGATGTGAAGGAAGCAAGGGAGCTGTGTAAGGATCGTGGCAAGTGGCTCTCCATTGTCTCTGCCTATCCCGGGGGGATCCTATGTGGGAAAAAGGCGTGATAATTTGATTTATGGATTGATAACTACGTACATACAAACATTACTCGCGTAAAAGAGTACTCGCGCTTGAATGGGGTTTCAGAAAAGGCTTTAAAGAGCTTTATGGTCGGTCACAATTGACTATCGCATTCCATTGATCTAAGAATTTAAGATGATTCCTTCTTTGGCCGGCATAGTGACGGCGACTGAGGCAGCCGTGAACAAACTCGGTTTTCTCAGTCGTCGTCACTCTTGGACCTCCTCTTGCTTATCATCAGGCGGGACGAGGTCAAATGTCACGATAAAAATAATAAAAAAACGAGACTAAGTCACTTCCCAGGCTGTAGACTTAAAAGCCCGCCAGACTGGGTAATTGACCATCAGCTGTCTGCCTACCACTCTTGAATGACCACTCTAATTTTTTTATTAATAACCTTAAACTTTTTCATTATTATTGTCATAGATCATAAATAAACCTTGGCTTTAATAAAAACAAATCATCAAATAAAATAGTACAATTATAACTTCAAATTACGTAAATACGAATCCATACAAATTGCATGGTCAATCAAAATAATAATAATAATAATAATAAATACAAATATTAACAATGAAAGTTATAAAAATAAAATAATAAAGCGAAAAGTTCAAGGTAGGAAATGGATTTATTAGGCTCTTTTGTATAATCGAAATGTCAGAATTATTTTTATAAGTTTATGTTAAGTATATTTTGTTATAATTTTTTTTATTATATTTAAGATTTTTTTTATTGTGGTTCGACATAATATTATGATAGCACCGTTTTTTTTTCGTGGGGAAATCCTCATGGATACTCCTGGTTTCTCGGAGTAGTAACCAGGATTACGCCGGACTCGTACCGGCTAAAACCCCACGGTGGCCCACGCTGGAGATTGGGAGCTGGGGTACATTCTTCCGACATCTCCAGCGGTATTACGTCAGCACCCTGCCCAATGTCTTAATAATAAATACAGAGAGCAGTCTATGAATAAAGGTGACAGCTACTACAGTTAAATAACTGTAAGTATCATGCCGGCCTAGTTGGAACGGGCAACTTACAAGCTGATCCCGAATCGCGACTAAGTCACTCCACGGTCTGTATTCTGTATACTTGTAGGTATACCCTTGATCCGCAGACTGGGCACCACTTACTGCCTACCACTCTTTGAAATCCTAAGCTGAAGTGCGGTTAAATAAATGCAATGAGTTCGTTTCGGAATCAATTTTCGAGCTAATTCAAGCGATTAAGTTACTACACGGTCTGTTCTCTTGTAAATGGTGGTACTACCCCGGGCTAGTAGACTGGCAAATTACCACCAACTGTCTGCCTACCACTCTTTAATTTAGTAACCCTTCTATTATATATAGTCTCCTGATTTATTCATTACAATAATAAACTACTTCCATCTGAAAAAGAAAATAACAATGCCTATTAATATAAACAATTTTATTAACATAAAACCCAAACAGTAGCCAATGAAATTAGATTTCCGTTTATATAGAAGTCAGGGTCTAAATTAAGAACTAACTGACATTAAAACTAAATTAAAAATGATTTCCTTATTTCAATAGCATTGTTCTTTACGCTTATCAAATAGGTTACATATGGAAAGATTTGTTACTTTGAAGGTCTGTAATACCACAGAGCATATATTACTGGAACTCGCATGAAGTATTAATGAATTATAAGTCGCCATATGTGGATAAAGGCAAAAAAAGCCGTGGTTCATATGTAATCTATGATATCTTGCTTACTAGGTTTTATGAAAGGTTTTTAGCTTATTAGTTTTATGGCCGGCAAAGTGACAACGCCTAGAACAACCATCAAACAAAATCAGATAACTGGGATTTAAATATACTTACAAAATGTGAGGTACAATTCTATAGAAGTGTTAATATTGCACAAACAGTCTTAAAAAGTAAAATGAATACTCGTAATACCTTACCTTTTATGTTTTTTTCATTTAAATTAAAAACAGGTTATAATATAAAATATTTTTGCGGCTTATTATCGCGTTTATTTTATTTGCAACCACTATGGTTGCGATAACGGTATAATTTAAAAAAACGCGAAAGTAAGCTTCAAATATTCGCACAAACCTTTAGAAAATACTAAAAAGGGCTTTCTATTAAAAGTTAATAGAAAAATTAACCTTAAAAAAAATTGAGCCCGCTGCTCAATATTAAAGTTATCGTTTGCGGAGTCTAATAGGTATATGAACCTTTATCTTTAGTCTAATACTAGATCATAGATTTTTGATTGATTATACTAATGTGACTATACTTTAAAGTGTAGGTGTTCTTTTTATTGATGATAAATATGTTTGGAAGTAATTGGTTTAAAATGACATTTGTGAAATTATTGAAAGAAATAAAGTGTTTTATAATAATTAGTGAGCCTTAAAAAACCACTTCCAGTAACTGAAATAATCGTTATAACTTTTTCAGTCGTCGACGCTCTTAGATATCCAGTCGTGGTCACATGTCACGTTTCAATAAAAAATAATGCCTTAATAAATAAGCTTACCTACAGAAGTTCTTAGTTAAATTTTGTGAACAATATTTGTGAGTAATTGAGATATTTTCTTATTTTGTCATTGCTGTTCTAAGGTTTTAAATTTGCATGTATAACAGAAACTGGATGACAAAGTACAAAATATCAAATATACATTGGTACTAAATGCTTTAGAACCGAAGGTTCTCGGTCTGCGTGACAATTTCACTATCACGGTCGCCTTATACGAGTTCAAAGGTAAATATTGCACACAAAAATTTATCTTTATGGTACGAATTCCTATTATTCAAAATAAAAATAAATTGAAATCATTCAAAATAATATAAGATTTTTACTATTCAATACCCGAATAAATCTCTCTGATAACCCTAAGTGTGGCGTCAAGGTGGTCAGGTCCTTCAGACACGAAACCTCCCACCACCTATGGGCCTAATTGGAGCAAGGCGTTATGATAAATACATAAATATACATCTCAGATCTTTAATACCTTAAACGTTTAAACCTAATTGGTTAATGAAGCACAGATTTGCTATTCTTAGATACTCGTTTCAAGTTCATTTATTGGTCCTTTTTGTAACTGTTACTTACGGCAGACTGGACACCACACCTTTATAGGTCTCTCTAATTATCAGATCCAGAGGAAATATCGATTTCTTTTTTATTAACAAATATTTGTAATATTTAACCTAATTATTAAATATTACTAATAAAGGCTACGAAACAAATATTTATTCCGATCGGAAATCGAATTCGGGTCTCCACTCGTAACAACCAATGCACCATGCCTGTCATCAAAAAATATTTATTACCAATGTATCTTTCTTTGATATTATTTTTAATCGTCCTGCTTCTATGATACAAGCACGTTTAGAAAAGAAAAGACTTTTATATATAAAAATATAATAAAATTGTAAACCACAAAAATAATACAATCCAATATATTAAGTATAATACATAAAATTATATACATATAATTTTTATATGTTTTTATTAAAATTACCTGGGTATGCACAAAAACAATTTCACTAGAATAAAACAACATTACTTAAATTCCAAGTAAGTTAACAAATAACTTTAAAGCGTTTAGTAATAAATCTAAATAACATTTTCTAGTTTTTTCTAAATTCATTGTTGTAGAAAAAATAATTGTTGCACTACAATACTACCGCATTGGAGCGGCCACCAACCTCGGATTCGACCTCGGTACAGCCTCGACTACCTTCACTTCACCCAACATGAGTGGCTCGACCGATGCAAAGCCTTACCAAACACCAAATATAGTTTTTTTTTAAACATATCTCATTAAAACTGCAATCTTGATATGTAATTGTATCACATATTTATTTTATTTATAAAGTTACATATGGAAGAAAAAACAAGCAAAAAAATTCAAAATCTCATCGCATTTAAAAGAGGCAGACAGTGGTGGCCAATTGCACAGTCTGGTAATCTGGGGTAGTTCCAATCATTCAATCAATAAAATTGTCACGCCTTTTCCCACAGGGATAGGCAGAGACAACGAAGCGCTACTTGCCACGATCCTGACACAACTCCCTCGCTTCCTTCACATCCACAATTCTCTTCATACAAGCTCTACGGTTATGGGCACTGGGCAACCCACTAGTGCCACCAACTTAAGTGCACAGACCGTGAAGTGACTCAGTCGCGTTTTGTAATCAGTTTGAAAGTTGCCGGTGGACGCAGTCTCCTCCCCTCGGCGTGTTTAATTTAAGAAATCTATCAAAATTATTGTTTTCATTTAAAAAATACATGTACATACGAACGTACAATGTCAATCAACATCGTATGTTGACATTGTATACAGACCTTGAAGTGACTTAGTCACGTTTCGGGATCAGCTTGTAAATTGTAAAAAGTGGATGCGAAAGCTACTAACAGTTATAGTCACCTCTATTCATAAACTGCACTCCAGCTTAACATCAGGCGAAGTCATGTGTCTTTACATTGTATTCTATGCATCATATATTAATAAAATCATTAATGTTTTCCAGTCATCTTGTTGAGAACTATCTCGCTTGTTGCTGGTGAAAGCGTGAAGGAAATAACACTCGGACATAAACCATGAAGATTTCACACATAGCCATCAATGTTCTTGCATGCCAACTTCACACCTTACTTCTTTCTCTCTATGGATAATTTGATAACACGTCAACAATCAGTTTTGTATCAGTCATGATTGATTTGAAATAATAGAAAAGTATATAAAGTTTATAGAAAAATAATAGAATTCTTTATTGCATATAAATAACTACATAAGTTTACAAGAGGTGAACTTAATTCAATCAATCAATCAAATTGTCACGCCTTTTTTCCACAGGGATAGGCAGAGACAATGGAGCGCCACTTGCTAAATCGGAGACATCCTCAAGAAAGCTAGGTTGCCTAGTGTCCATAACCATAGAGCTTATATGAAGAGAATTGTGAATGTGAAGGAAGCGAGGGAGTTGTATCAGGAACTTAATTCCTTAAGGCATTTTCTACCAGTTAACCTTTGTATCTTCAGCGCTGGAAAAAAAGACAAGAGAAATAATTTTGAAAAATAAATCACATATATACATACATTTAAAGCATTGTCAATTATGTGAATTATACTGTTTCTTCAGATGTATATTTTTCAATTACATTATTTATATATATATATAAACTGTAAAGTGACTGATTTGCGTTTTGGTATACCAAATTGAAAGTTGTACTAAGCCGGTACAGTGGATGTGATTGTTGCTTGCAGATATTTATCATGGATGATATTCCATCCTAACATTAGACGATATACGGTCTTCTATAATTTATGCACATATTACACGATGAATTTCTGTCATTCAATATTTTACTGTTATTATCTTGCATAGTAAATCAAAAATATGCATAGGTAAATTAAGATACGCGTGTATTTCAAATGTATTCGAGAATGAACTACCGCTTTGGCTTAATAAGTTTGACATAAATTATAATTTTGTCATGGAATAAACAGTGAATAATTAAATAAAAGTAGGTACTTAAATAAAGGACGTCATTAATTTTGGGCTTTTATGTACTACTTTTGTAATGTCCAATGATGAAAAAATATATAAATGGTTGTTTCGATATTGTATTGATAAAATTAATAACAATTTTGCTTTTAATTGCTATGCAATTTAGTTATATGGAAAATAAATAAATTTGAATTTAGTTTAGTTATATGGATTTTGTATCATCTGTCAATCAACGCCATATTTGTTCTGCTTTGAACTGTCATAATTATAGCTTGATCATTTTGCACACCTGAACTATGCAAAATAAAGGATATATTCCAATTACATTGTAATCTTGGTACATCAAACTATTTTAAAATGAATATGCAACTGTTAATACAATAAAGCCCAAGTCCTCAAACAAAATGAATGATGTCGTTTTCTCTAAATATGCATTGATTTAAAACTATTTTATCTCGAGCTATCAATATTTTTTCAGTAAAGCACTGCTTCGATTAATGGTTATCAGTCTGGTCGGTTATCAAAGCGGTCTAGCGCAGACGCAGTTAACAAATGTGTACTAGTGAAATTATAATTTCTTCTTTATTGTGACTACACCCCGCTTATTGTGACGGACCGTGAAGTGATATAGTCGCGTTTCGGGATCAGCTTGTAAGTTGCGGGTTTCAACCCGGCATAGTGAATGTGCCTGCTACTCTTAGTTATTGAATTGTAGTATTAGTGACCTCCATTCATGAACCGCCCTTCAGTTTAACATCAGGCGGGGTCGTATCTTATGTCACAATGAAAAAACATGTTAGGCTGGATTAAGGTCCATCCTACTGGTACACTTAAATAGCTGCAAATGCTGACGATCAGTAGTATCACCATTTTCAAGTGTATATACCGTAAAGTGACTTAGTTGCGTTTCGGGGTCAGCTTGAAAGTTGCTTCCATTTATCTTTTACAGCCTAACATCAGGCTGGCCAGGCGTTGTTATATATCGAAGTACAATAAAAAAATATTTCAATTGTCATCTAAACCTAACCAAGAATTTGCAAAGACTTTAGTTTTATGCAAAATAAACATACAAACAAGTTATTATTTTCAATGTAAAACGCTGAAGTGTCAAACCAATGATTGTATTTGACAAGGACAGACAACACTTTATTGTATTGTTAGTGTTTTTTACAATAAAATCTTATAAATATGGGAATGGAGTAAATTATATATTACAATAGACTTATTGCGGCTGTCTACGTAACTTGTGGTTTTGTGCGCGACTGTACCTACCTATATTTAATATATTTCTTGTGTAATATTTGTATTTTATATTGTGCAATTATACGTGTAAATTATGGTTAATAAAATTCGCTGTTTTTCTTACTATATTTTATTCTGTTTCAAACGTATTTTTCGCAACTACTAATCATAGGTTTGGTATTGAAAAGTATAGTTTAGTTTGTGTTTACTTAGATTTACTTTTTTTTGATTTCCATAATTAGTAGTACTCGTACCTACGTTTAAGTTTGATCTCACGGTCTATTTCAGATCATAAAATATAAATACACATAAATTTAGTATAGTTATGTAATATAAACTATTTGTATCATAGAAACTACTCGAATATAGTACTGACATGTCTATAGATAATATGGTACATAGTATAGGCAATGGGATCGAAGCTCATCAAATTACAATATGCCTCCTTGATGAAACCATTCCCCATGTGGTCTCCCCATCCTATTATAACCTTGGATCCTGAAAGCAAAGCGTGAAAAAGCACTCACTAGTATAGTGACGGCAACGGAATTAGCCCTTTGTGGTCTCCTTGCTTTCCATCAGAAAAGTTGAGATCAAATGTCATAATAATACCGATAAGCTAGCGATTGGTTTGTAGCGCGTAAAGTCCCGGGTTCGATTCCCAGTCCGAGCTAATTTTTTTTCATAGATTTTATTTGTAATATTTATTAATTATATTAAATGTTGCAAATATTTGTTAATAAAAAAAGAGGCCGATATTTGCTTCAGGTTTGGTTATCAAAGAGTGGTAGGCAGTGGTTCCCAGTCTGCCGATCCGGCGTAGTACCACCACTTACAAGTATACAGACCGTGAAGTAATTTAGTCGCGTTTCGGAATCAGCTTGTAATGTGCCGCTTCCAATTAGGCCGGCATAGTGGATGTGACTGCTGCTTAAAGTTATTAAATTATAGTAGCATTGACATCTATTTATAGACCATACTCCAGCTTAACATCAAGCGGGGTGCTGTCAAATGTCGAGTCACAATAAAAAAAATACCATATGTCATTTTTAGTGTTCCCAAAATCTGTTACATTCTAAAATAAACCGTAGTTTTATAATAATATCTTATATATAACAATTAAATTTAAAATTATTTACATTTGAGTTATCAGCACGCGATGTCACTATTTGTCAATTTAGAACTGGTGTACAAAATGACCTTACTAAGGCCAGTTACCAGTTAGTGGTAAGTTAATTGTACGAGTTATTGTTTAAGTTAAAATTAACTGTTTGAAGAACAAACAATAAGACAATTGTTTTTTTGTAATAGTATTTCCAGTTTTAACTATACTAGGAATAATCTAAGAATAAAACTAATTAGGAAAAATCTAGTCTAATTTTTTTTATTTATTTATATAGCGATTTTTCAGTCTCGTCGGCGCTTTTTCCCCATGCTTACCAAGTCAAAATAAGGTATTGTATCTCAATAAAAACATATCTTGCTTTAGGATTAATTTATTTAGCGAAAATCGTAATCCTGTTTGTAGTGCATGGCAATTTGTGATCTTAATTATTAATAGGAAAAATATTAAAGAAATACTTAACGTAATAGCCACGTAATAAAATAGCGAGTAACAAAACAAGTTTACGAGTAGTAAGCCGTCAACTTTAATCATTCGATTATACTAGAATACTTTCTTTCATTCATTTCTAAATATTTTACATAACTGATTATTTTACTTTTTTAAATGTTTGTCGTTTGAAAGTCGTGAATATTGACAGCTCTCTTATATGCCTGTATTTCTATTATTACTTTTAATAAAATTCTATTTATGTCTTGTGATTTAGATAAGTATATTTTTTATAAATTCTAAAAGAAAATTTAAAAGAAGTCCATTCTTCAAACTTTATTGATTTTTAGTGTAAAACTTTATTATTTTCTACATAGGTGAACTTAATTTTCTGTCAGTTCACCTTGGCCACAAAAGAAAAATGTTATATTAAGTATTTACAAAGGTGCAAAAATTAAAAAAAAGTCAAACCATATACATAGAATATGTACTATGTATAAACTTATATGTATAAATCTAATACTCATTTATAAATACATATTATTGTAAACATTTACATGAAATACCTAGATAAATAAATATTACATACTCGTGCATAAAAATATAAATTTATCATTATTTTGAATAATAGGCTTCATTATCTCTGACTATCCCTTTGGGAAAAGGCGTGACAATTTGTTTTGATTTGATTGTTTTTCATCGATCATATATTTTAAAAATATTCGTAAATTTATGATAGAATAGTGATATGATAGAATGATAGGTGTTCTTTACAGCGCTTCAGATTGGGTATAAATAAAAGCTTTAATTTTTTTAATTTTAATATTTGGCGAGTTATAAATAGTTTGTTATTAAATTCTAAATTAAAACAGCTTATCAAATGGCATGCCGGCATACTTCCTTATTTACCCGCCAACTATGCAGCAAACTTCAAAGGTTACACAAACTTTTAAATTGCATAAAATGAAATGTGTTATTGTGGAAGTTTTGGACAAAAACGTGACACATTAATGTTTACTATTAATAATGTAATCAAAATTTAATTGAAAATAAAGAAAAGACACGAAGTTTTTTTTTTATATTATATATTCTTTTTGCGGTTTGTTACAAAATTTAACTGCAGTTATTTGAAATGTGATTCACGCTTCATATTATGATGATAGGTCACAAAATAACTGGATTTGGCTGTTTTGTTAACTGTTTTTTTATTGTAGCTTGTCAAATGACTGCACCCTACCTGATGTTAAGCTGGAGTGCGATCTAACTGAATAAAGTAGCAGCTGTTCCCGAAACATGACTAAGTCACTTTACAGCTTGTTTACTTATAAGTGGGTGGTACTGCCTACCACTTATTAACAACTAGATCCGAAATAAATATTTATTTATTTTTTCACAAATATTTATAATTTTCAATCTAATTATTAAAAGCTATGAAACAATATTTTTTTCCGGCCGAGAATCAAACCCGGGACTTTAGGCGTAACAAACTGGTGTGCCAACCAATGCGCGACGCCTGTCGTCAAATGTATTGATCTGCGGCAGCTTAACATCTTTATATGTCGTGCCAATATAAAAAAAGAATAACAAAGTCAAACTCATAAAAAAAGGTTTTATTATAAAAATGTGATCTTGTACAAAAAGTAAAAAACATTAATGAATGGTAAAACCAACAATCGTGATGGAAAGTTTCCTTGTTATATTATTACTATTTCGTGGCCAAAAACGTAGACTTTCGCAATATTAGCGTGTACCGCCCTATTGCCCTGCGAGGTCGTGGGAGTTTTGCGTACATGGGGACTTCTACATGCGCAATCTTTATTTACTTCTGCTATATCAACATCTGCCATAGGCCATACCCAGCAATTACCATAGTAGAATGGTGTAAGGGGCACATATTTAACGGTTTCCTGCTACCTATGATGCTAGCTAGGCCCACAGTCCACAGGCTAAATAGGTATGATAAAACAATCAGCCAATGACGTACAAGGATTAATAATTTTTAACTTAGTAATTAAACAGTTTACGTGTGCAAATTGCATCTGTCGGTTGCGATGCGACTGAATTTTTAAATTTTATTATCAAATTTTTAATTTTAGTTTTTTGCAAGAGAAAAGCTATTTTTTTAAAAACTGCTATTTTTATTTTATTATTTTCAATCATGTATATTTTTTACATTGACTTGCTTATATCTTAGTAACAGGACGCCCAAATATTCTTCACAAATACATTGATACTGGCAAATGATTTTAAACCGTGATTTTATGGTTTGCGAGATCATTTATCTACCACTACACCACGCTCGCTTGCCTATATATTTTTATTATCTCTAGAAAACTCAAGTTATCTAAGTATATCCTAACGAGTATATAGGAGAGATCACAACATAATAAATTAGTGGAAATACACTTAACTGGAAATCAAACAAAAATGATGTCCACGGTCGATGTGGAGCAACAATATGAAATACCAACAATTCATAGTAATTCTATTAGTTGACTTTGCCATTTCATTATTCTATTACAGGAAGAACTGTCGTGAAGTTTAGGTATCTGTAAATAGAATAAAAGCTTTACCATGTACATATTAAGGGATTAGCGTATTTAGTCAAGATTATATTAAAGATTTAAATAGGAAAATGGCGTCACTTTTAGATACTATCTAGGTTAAAACATGATATGCTACAGTATTATGACGACATCCTTGTATAAATTGTTCTGTACTTCTACATTTTGACGTAAGATATATTTATACTTTTATCCTGACTAGTAGTTACTTTTTTATATACCATTAAACGTCATATTACTTTTAAGTATTTATGTATTGTTCAATTTTACTTATTTTTGCAACTTTATTGTGTATAATAATTATTACAAAAGGCGGTCTTAATCTGCTAGATAAATTTTCAATATTATTATCATTTTTGACCATTGACCAATGAAAATTACATTATTTTTTTTAACGACTTTTTCAATTTATTTTACATTTTTATATTAACATTCTAAAGTGCCTGTATCATAGAAACATGACCAAAGTACACATATCAAAGATACAGTGGTTTTGAACCTGTGCTTTCGGTTTGCGTAACTATTACACCACGGTCGCCTCGTAGATAAAACTATAAAATGAATTTAGGAAATATGACTATTTAAAAAAATAACAATTTATTTTATAAGTACTTGTATAAACTAAATAAACAAATACTTACATTCTATAAAAGTACTCATAAATAAATACATAATACATACAAATTTTAAAAATATGTACATTATTTTTAAGGTTAACTGGCAGAGAATGTCTAGCGCCTTTAAGTACGCCTTTGTGACAGTACAATATTATTATTATTGTACTGTCAGTATAATTAAACAGTATAATTATTATTAATAAAGGCGCGATAATTTGATTGATTGTTTTTATTACTTTAAATTTAAAAACCACAGATGCAGGATATAATAATGTCATTGCATTTTGCTAATCTCTTTATGATTAATAACATCGTCTGTTTAAACGTTTTTATTACCATTCACTCTTTTGTGCGATTTTTCCATGCCAATGAACACCACAAGATCTGCAGCATTAAGTAAAGACTATTTGGTTAAAATTTACATAGTTGAAATTATAACAATCTAACTCGTGTAATAAATAGAAAAAGTTGAAATTGGTATTACAAGAGTACGGTTATATATATATTTAAAGGTGTTGGATGATTAAATAGGTACTAGTGTATCAACCTATTATCAATTCACCCGACCTACGCGTTATATTAACTTTAAATAGTATAATTAGTCAATATACATTCAATACATATTCTATAGCCATTCATTTAATCCATTCGTATCATTTGAGTGACACGAAAAACAAAAATAGACAAATTACAAACCCACTCGAGTCTAAGTTAATTTGAAACCGTCTGAAGTGGCAAAAGCGAATTTTAATGCAATGTTTCGAAAGTGTAAGTAACTATGGAAATCGGAGTAAAACTGTGTGCTTACGTGACGTCCTAGAGACCTCATTGCATGATTTAAATGCTCTTTTTAAAACTCAATGATGATTGACAGATTTCGTGGCTGTTGTTCACGAAAAGGTTGTCACGTGAAAGTGTCACGCTTAATTAGTTATTTTGTAATATATAGGGCGGGATTTTATGCGATTATAAGTTACGAGTATATTGATGAAGCTAAGCGCTTTGGGGACATTGAAAGAAGAGCGACGAAAGAGATTTAAAAGGAGAGATAAATGGAAGTATAGAACAAGGACGACCCAGAAAATGTTTCCTCGATGAAATGGGAGACATTTATAAAAGCAGAGCTTCACCATGCCTGTAAACCATAGAGCTTGTATAAAGACAATTGTGGATGTAATGGAAGGAAGAGAGTTATGTTTGGTTTGTGGAATATGGTGCATTATGAGATTGTGGGAATTATTAAATCATGAAAACTTGATTATGATTAATTGATAGAGTGAGTTAATATGTGTGATATTGAATTAAGGCGAGGCAATTTGATCGATTTATTACATTTTAGCGATTTGTGCGAGTTTTAAAATGGGTTTCGGTACTGTCTTGTATTTTCCATAAACCTAGACCGGTAAAGATAAATATTAAAATCATTATATTCATATTTAAAAATTGTAATGTAAATTCCCAAGTCTGCATATTAAGATAAAAATAACACTTATACAAAAACAGCAAAAAATATGTTAACAATTTTATTGCTTTAGGTGCAATCCTAAAACACAGACAAAATTCAATTAATCAATGCCTAACTTTAGCTATGAACAATTACTTATAAAACTAGTTATACTAGTCATTACCACTCTTTCTGGTTATTAAAGGTTAAAATTTTATATAAAAACTTAATATGCATGCAGTGAAGCATTTAGCAGTATTAGTACTCGTTTAATGTGACGTTTGCTTAATAGAAAATTGATCAATCATGCGTATCTGGACATGCTTATAAAACTAATCAACATATTCGGTTGATTGTTTGTTTTATTAAGACATTCAAATATTTCAGGAGTAGTAGGCAGACAGATAGCAGACAGCTGGTGGTCATTCGCCCAGCAGCTTCCCGATTCGGCCACCACTTTTAAGTACAATCGTGAATTGACCCAGTCACGTTTTAGTATCAGCTTAAAAGAAGCCGGTTCCTACTAGGATGCCATGTTGACTGCATAGGACGTAAGTTGCGTCACGCAAATCCGGAACGCTCCCTTCACTTTCCCGTCTGCCAAAATAGTCTCATATTTTTCGTTTGTTTTTGTTACTAATTTTGTTTTGTTTGCATGGATTGTATAACTGTACGTAGAACAAGTTTTATTTTTACTAACAGTATTTATCGACACTGTCTGGTGTTTGTATTGTAAAATTAATTTTATGACTCTTGTTGCTTAGCAAAATAATTCAAAAAGTAATTAAATAGGAATTTTTCATTGTTCAAAATCTATCGATATTTGGAATATTTTTTTTAGTATTAAATTTTCTTAGATTTTGCGCGAACATTGATTGATGTTGTCTCTCCGTGACCACGATGGCTGCAAAGCTCTCGAAATAATAAAAAAATGTAAAATCAAAACCAAAATAGACGCATAAAATTTGTTAAATTCATTTTTTTTATTATGACACGACACATGACCACGATTTGCCTGATGATAAGCAAGAGGAGGTCCAAGAGTGACGATGACTGAAATAACCGAGTTAGTTCACGGCTGCCCCAGTCGCCGTCACTATTCCGGCCAAAGATATATTTTTATTTTATTTTTATAATATTCCTATACCTAACTAACTAATCAATTATCTATTATTATATTTATTATTATAACAAAAAATATATATATTTTAAGCAATAAAGTTATACAAATTGCTTTCATATGTCTTAAAGAATAATTGTCTGATATGTCTAGTTTGTGAAGTCATTGCAGATAAGTGTGGTATAGTTCAAGGCAAACTGTCTAACTAAATTGTAGTTATGAAATAATATGATAGATGGATTAAGGAGTTTACATGTGCCATGCTATGTATACGTGAAACAGTCATACGTGGTATTTTTAGATTTTACCTTATGTTAATATATATAATTCTCTTGTACTCGTGTTTTCACTTAACCCCTAAACGGCTGGACCGATTTTCTGTGTATATCAATGGGTTCCTGAGTGATTCGAAAACACCGGTGCTGTTGGTATGTCACCTGCTTTTTATTGCCTAGCTAAAAAGAATAGAAAATTATAAGTTATCGGCCATACGTCCACCATAGAATATTTGAAATAAAATGAAGAATTAAAGAATTTAGACATACGAGAAAACAGGGAGTAGTAAACAGTGAGATATCAGATGATGATTCAAACGTAGATTCGTAATTATGGAAATGCAAATTTAAAATATTATATTTTATTAAATAATTATATTTATTTAAATAGTGGTGCTGCTCTTCCGGGCAGGACGAGGTCTGCCGGGTCCGCTAGTTAACTATAAATATGTGTAGAACATAAATGTATGCGAAAAGGCACCTTTGGCCGGCATATTGACGGCGACTGAGGCAACCGTGAGCTGAGTCGTTTTTATCAGTCGTCGCCATACTTGAACCCTTTGCGTCAACAACCCCTTGCTCAAGATGTTGGCAAGTCGAAGTAAAAAGGCGAGTCACAATAAATAAATAAAAACTTTACAGTACCATTGAACTAAAATATATTCGTCATTCTTCAGCAATTTGTGTTTGACATTATTTTAGCTATTAGCATAATTTTACATACAACTCTAAACTAACCTTGTCTGTTTAGTGCTAAAAGTAATTTATAGATGGTTTCGATTGCTTCATAAATTATAGTAGGCATAAAATAGTCTACTCTAGCCTAACATCAGGCGGGGTTCTGACATATGTCAAGTCACAATAATAAAAACGTAGAATTGGAAAATATATTTTTATTTAGATAAATATAGTAAAACCTAATGCTTTAATTTATTCAGTCGTCGGCACGTTTGGAACTCCTTTTGCTGACGGGATCAGGCTGGACGAGATCAGATGTCGAGTCACAATGAAAAAAGTATTCAACTGGTCTTAAAAAAATTTAGTGCACCTTTTTTGGTGGTGTTATTGCCATTCTATAACCCTTCAAGATATGACCGCCATAGAGACGGCGACTGAGACATCCCTTAATAAGTCAGTTTTTCAACGTGGCGTGACAGCTCTTGGACCTTCCTTTGCTTTTACCATCAGGCAAGTCAAGGTCACATGTCACATGACAATAAATATATATTTCTAACAGAATGATCGTGATGCAATATAATATAGAATAATTTGTATTATGTCCTTTTAAATTACTTTTCTGTGTGATGTGAAGTATGACACAGAAATTAAGTAAGCGGACGTTTCAAAATTTACAAATCTTATAATGAAATTTATTACTCTTGTAATATAAGTTGTATTTCGTGTTTACCGACACGTTTGTAATTAGGCGATTATTCTAAGGCGTACTCTTTTAAAATTACTTTTAATTAAGCAAACATTTGGCAATACTGTCATGTTTATCAGTATATTAAAATAGATCATAAATATTACCATAGAGCTTGTATGAAGAGAATTGTGAATGTGAAGGAAGCGAGGGAGTTGTGTGGCAAGTGGCGCTCCATTGTCTCTGCCTATCCCTGTGGGAAAAAGGCGTGACGACTTGTTTGATTAATTAATAGGTATTAAAATTGTACTGTTTGTCCTTAAATGTAACTTTCCGATGGCGACTGTAGACCGCACTACTGGTTTGTATGAATCTGTATGAGATTGATTCCGTGCAAGGCGACACTGCAGTCTGCGGCCGCGCCATACAGATTCATAGAAACAAGTAGTGCAGTCTGCAGTTGCCATCGAAATCACACCGTTATAGTCGGACAGTAGGACCATTTATAAGGCCGCTTGGGATAATTTTGGGATCTGCTGTTATTCAGACGCGTGAGTGTTGGATGAGACCATGTTTTAAAAGTAGACAAGCCTATAGTGCAAGCAGCTAGTTAAAAGATTTAAAAAAAATAATAATAAGCAAATAATTATAAGACGGTGTAGAGACCTTAAGTATTTATCTAGGAGACTTGGTATTTAAACGCAGTTTGTAAACTATGATGTTGATTTAGATCCTTTGTATAGAACTGTGCTTAGTAATACTCGCTATATAAATTATAATGTATATTGTGTCGCGTCATATTATTCACTAAAATGCACTCGCAAATGTTAAATCTGAACACAAAATGCCACTGGACTTAAATCAGTGACTGCACCTCTCCGATGACTCATATTTATTTATATTTAAATTTAAATGACAAGATATTGTGATAATCTCTCACAGCTATTAAGACAGACGTTATTTCTATTTTATAATGAGATCGTAGGCTGACAGTTGGTGGTCATTTACCTAGTGTTACCACCAATTCATGATTACCAGTTCATGATTAGCTTAATAATTGCTCTAGAGGGTGAGTCTAGAGTCTAGAGGGTGGATGCAACTGCTACTTGCAATTAGTGCTGTCATATGTCAAGCCACTATAATAAAAAAGTACAATAATAGCAGGTTTGCTTATCACCCGCCTGATGATAAGCAAGAGGAGGTCCAAGAGTGACGACGACTGAAGAAACTGAGTAGATCACGGCTGCCCCAGTCGCCGTCACTATGCCAGCCAAAGGTGCTTCTTCACGCATCGCTTGAAGGATCCATGGTCATAGGACGGAGAGAACACATGGGCTGGCAAAGCATTTCATTTGTCGAATTTGGTATTATGACTAAACGCACACGAGCGATTGTTGACTGGGTATACAAAAATAAGTAAAGTCAGTGGACTTGAATTATTTTTGTATGGTATGTATACGTTTTATATGCCATCTTTGTTTTTTTTTTATTTTTGGCTATTTTGGCTGTTTTTATTTTTTTAATTTTAGTTTTAAATTCTAGCGAAAACGAAGCGACACTGAACGAGTGGGTGAGATTTTATTAAACTTATGAGTCAATTGACTTTACGCATTTAACCTCGACTTGCCTGATAGTAAGCAAGAGCAGTGATGATTGAAAAACAGATTCAGTACGATTGGCATAGTCGCTTTTACTATGATTTGTCCTAAGCAAACTGTGTCATTATATCCGTCTTGTCATTTTTATAAAAAGCTACGCCAAGTTTGTAAACGCAGTATCCCTATACACTAAGACTCAAATAAAATATTTTTGTAAACTTAGGTCTTACAAAAATATTTGTAATTTTTGAACATCATTGTTTCAAAATTTTGTAACTATTAGGAAAACTTATCAAGTTTTTTTTTATCAAACACTTTAGAGAGCCTTGACCAAAACGTAGACTAGATGCCGCTAGACTCCTTTTGAACTTTGATTTCCGTGAAGTGTTTTAGTATGTATAAAATGCCAAAGTTAGTTTTCTGCGGACAACGGTCGCTGCTCTTTAATGTGCTATCTAGTGGTAAATATTCTATAAACATCATATTTTGTTCTCATTACAGGGACATTCATATTTCTTGCGGTTGGCAAGTCAATGTCACTTTTTTTAACATCTTTTTGATTCGTCTGCGCATTAATGTGAGATTTTGTGGTCAAAGATGACAGAGATTGCATTTAATGATTGACAGAATTTTAGGAACTACGTTATAGTCAATCAATCAATCAAACTGTCACGCCTTTTTTCCACAGGGATAGGCAGAGACAATGGAGCGCCACTTACCACGATCCTTACACAACTCCCTTGCTTCCTTCACATCCACAATTCCCTTCATACAGGCTCTGTGGTTATGGGCACTAGGCAACCTACATTATAGTATTAAATATATTTTTACATCTCCCCAAAAAATAAAATATCAATCAAATAATATGTCACACTTTACAAGTATACAGACCGTAAAGTGATTTAGTTGCGTTTCGGGATCAGCTTGTAAGTTGCTGGTTCCAACTAGGCCAGCATAGTAGATGCGACTGCTACTTACATTTAATTAATTGTAGTAGCAGTGACATCCATTAATGGATCATACGGGGTGCTGTCATATGTCGAGTCACATTAAAAAAATAGTATAACTAGTATAGCGCGATAGATGTGGTTTGAAGGAGGATGTAGTAACAAGGATTGACAAAGGAATGCTTCGATAGTTTGGGTACATGGAAAGGATGAGTGAAAGTAGATTGACATAAAGAATTTATAAATCTAATGTGAATGGATACGTTAAACAGGGCAGGCCCAGGAGGGTGTTCCCGACCAAATCGAAGACATCCTCAAGAATGCTAGGTTGCCTAGTGCCCATAATCATAGAGCTTGTATGAAGAGAATTGTGAATGTAAAGGAAGCGAGGGAGTTGTGTCAGGATCATGGCAAGTGGCACTCCATTGTCCCTGTGGGAAAAAGGCGTGACAATTTGATTGATTGATTGATTGAAATAGTATGATATGTTGTAACTGTTATGCCCAAAGTAGTATAAGTTTATAAACATAAGGCATGTGGTTGTGAATGAAAACCGCAACTTCATGTAACAATAGTAAGTTCTATTGAACTTTATGGGAATATAAAACTGTGAATGTGTTTGAAAGTATCATCAGGTGAAAATTTCTAATGTGTGAATGTAATTACGTAATATTAAAACTTTATGTTAAGTATTATGCTTTATTATTTCCTTTGTGTGTTTTTATGAGCTATTGTATTAATCTAATAAGTTATTTGTTCATTATTTACACATACAATAGGAAATTTATAAGAACGGAGGCGTTGACGAACGGTTTAGCGATTGGTTTGTTGCGCGTAAAGTCCCGGGTTCGATCCCCGGTCGGAGCAAATATTTGTTTCATAGCTTTTATTTGTAATATTTAATAACATTAAATATTATGCAAATATTTGTTAATAAAAAAAAAGAGATGGATATTTGCTTCGGGTCTGGTTATCAAGGAGTGGTACCCAGTGTACCCAGTCTGCCGATCCGGGGTAGTGGTACCACCACTTACAAGTATACAGACCGTGAAGTGATTTGGTCACGTTTCGGGATCAGCATAGTGGATGTGATTGCTACTCACAGTTATTGAATTGTAGTAGCAGTGACATTCATTCATGGACCACACTTATTAACATCAAGCGGGGTGCTGTCATATGTCGAGTCATAATTAAAAAAAAATAGGTTTGGGCACATGGAAAAGACGAGTGAAAGTTAAAATGAGACAGGCCCAGGAGACATCCTCAAGAAAGCTGGGTTGCCTAGTGCCTATGCACGTAGAGCTTGTATAAAGAGAATTGTGGATGCTAAGAGAAACGAAGAAGTTGTGTCAGGATCGTGGCAAGTTGCGCTCCATTGTCTCTATGGATTACTGTGAGTAGTAATCACATCCACTACGCCGCCGGCCTACTTGGAACCGGCAACTTACATGCTGATTCCAAAACGCGACCAAATCACTTCACGGTCTGTATACTTGTAAGTGGTGGTAGTACCCCGGATCGGCAGACTAGGTACCTACCACTTTAGTCTGCCTACTACTCTTAATATTCAAAGCTAGTTATTAGCGTCGATCTACAGCAAACATCGTGGGAGTGTGTAAACCGGGTTATCGTGCCAATAAATCCACATTTCTACAGTTATGTTTTTCTATCAATAAATATTGAATGTCAATCATATAAGACATTCATTGTTTGAGATCCGGTCAATGCGGCCTCGAATAGTCGTGATTGGAACTTTAAAATTCCACAGTATACTTTTAACAGTGGGCAGTAAAATGTCGTATTTGCTTAATTATTCTATATTAATCCTATATTGATCACGACTTGGTTTAATTTGTTCTTTGCAACATAACATAATATAACAATAAAGACTAGAAATGTAACTTATATAGTCGTCAAATGTAGCCTAAGTACGATACAAAAAACTTTATATTTTAACACTATTACTCTCATTGTATGATTAATTTGTTTAATTCACTATTAATCTCTTTAATGAATCAATACGAGCTAATGAAACAATATATGAAACAGAATAAACGCGCATTGAAAGGATGGATGAATGGAGTTAAACGAAAGAGATTTGTATGAAGAAGACGATTAAATCGGAGACGTTTTTAAAAAAAAGCGCGGTCCTTAGAGCTTGTATGAAAAGAAAAATATTGTAGGCGAGGGAATTGTATAAGGTTTGTGAAAAGTAGATCTTGATATTTATTAAAATAAAAAATACAAAACAGCTTTTAACAATCAAACATTGTTATAACTTGTTTGTCCAATTAGCTCATAATACCATACACCTTGTATGGGAACGATGGAGACATTAGTACTAATAGATGGACTGGCTGTCACATATCAAAATACACAAGTTCACTTTTTATACGAGTATTAGAAAATACACTACTAATTTCATTGGTAATTTATACAGTAATAGTATTGAAATATACTCACACTTTATGAGTCAAACATTTATTGGTTTGACAAATTGTTTACTTTATTATTATTAACCTATCAATTAACTCCCTAGGTGGCCTCTCTCCACCTTACAAAGTTTTTTTTTATTGTGACATGACATCTGAACTCGGCCTGCCTGATGATAAACAAGAGGAGGTCCAAGAGTGACGACGACTGAGAGAACCAGGTTTGTTCACAGCTGCCTCAGCCGCCGTCTCTATGCCTCTTCTACTCAGTTTTGCAAAATACTAAATTCATTTATATTGTATATTGCATTAAATTTGAAATGGTTATGATTAATTTTAATATTAATAGTTATAATTAAATTATTGAGTGCAGTATTGCTTATAACGATGTTTTTGCGTTTGTAGTTTTATTTTTGTCTATTTGAATTCTACTGTCTGCTGTTTATCCATAGATGCTAAAATAATGATCTCTACCTGATCACGGCTGTTTAAAAATTGCCTGGCGATCTTTCGGGTTACTATCACAATTGTAATTTTTTAATTACATTATTTTTTTAAATTTTTAAATTAACTCTGTGTTTTGAATTAAGGCTGCAACGGTATTGCGCAAGTGATAATCGCCCATGACACAATTCAAGATCATTATCTTTGAGTATAAATGATTTTGATACATCGATTTGAACGCTAACTGCCAAATTGCACGGATATTCAGTTTTTATATGTCATTTAAACGATTCTTTATTACCAATCTTACCTACTTTTAAATAGTTTATAGTATTGTTACGAAAACACGAGAATATGTAGTTATTTTCATTGTTTTTTTTCTTTATTCCTTATGACCGGCATAATGTTACAATTGGGTCATCTGTAAACTGAGTCGCTATTTTCATACGTCACGTTGGCGCATTAAAACAGTCGCTTTTTTTATCATGAGGCAAGTCGAGGTATCATCACGTCACAATATGTTAGCTTTTTGTCATAATCGTGGAGTTACAGCTTTTTTAATTTTTTTTATTTACATTTCTATGCTAAGCTACCAAAGTGCTTGTATCACAGAAACAGGACCACTAAAGTCATATATCAAGATACATTCCATACATTGGTACCGGTGAGTGGTTTTAAACCCGTGCTCTCGCCTTCAATTATGTAATTTTTTATTGTTACTGCCTATACCTTTGCTTTACGCGTATCGATTTGATTGATTGTTTGAAGACTTTAAATCTTATGAGAAAATACCTTTAATAGATCCAATAAAATTAAAAAATCAATAATAGAAATATTTTGTTTTGTGTTATAATATTTAGTAAATAGTTTTGTAGTAATGATAGACTAGAATACAAGGAAATAGCATTTAACATAAACAGTTAGTAACATGCAAATAAATATTTTAGGAAATATTTTAGCGACATAAGCAGAAAATGAAAGTGTACAAAAAAAGCCGCCCAAATGTAGTTGCTAAAGCATAGCAATTGAAAGAAACGAGATTAGGCTAACGGTCAGTAAAGAGTAAAATTGTCCACTCGACTAGGGTTACCACACTATACTACAAGCGCTTAACTGAGGATGTTCCTGTGACAGTGAAGCGAAACATCCTCTATAATAATTACTATGCGGAACCACCTCAGTTAAACGCTAGTAGTGTAATTAAAAGTCGTTTTTTTATGGAGACGTGACAATAACTAAAATTACCGACTTGACTTGCCTTATAGTAAGCAAGGGTAAGTCTTAGAGCGCCGATAACTGTAAGAACCGACTCAGTTCAAAGTTGGATCCTCCTTACGTTGGGGTTATCCCTAACATCCTTAGTTAAACTCTATGCCTACAATATACATATTTTTTTATTGTGTTTACCAAATATTTAAACGTAGTATTACGATCGTGGTCTAGTGGTTGTAAGGAGGTCACACGAACCAAGAACCCCTGGTTCAAAACCACTTACCGGTAGCAATGCAATTTTGTATATATGTACTTACTAGCTGTGCCCGCGGTTTCACCCGCGTAAATACTTTTAGTACCTCTAAAACTATGTGTACAAAGTTTCATGATGATCGGTTAAATAGTTGTTGCGTGAAAACGTAACATACAAACTCCCATTCACATTTATAATAATAGTAGGATGTTAGAGTATAGAATGACAAATCCTAATTGTGGTCACCCTAGTTCTACATAGATAGAACAAAATGTAAACAGTAAAAGAGAAACTTCTAAGATATTGTATTGCAAAAAGGTATCGTGGCAAAGCCGTGTCGGAATCTTAGAGTTTAGAGGAGTATTGATAGCGATGTGCTCTGTTGGTTGCATAGAATACGAGTATAATTTCTTGAACGTTATACACGTAGATAAAATTATGAGATTTATTCCGACCTCGGGCCGACCGCGTAACTCAATGACAATGAGAATAAGCTTCGTTTTGACAGTTGAACTATATTAAAGATATGATATGAGATTTAAAATTAAAATTGCGACTGCACAACTCACTAAGAATCAATGTTTATTTTCATTAACAAGCTCATTAAAACTCATGGTTCCGAATGAACAAAAGTTGAAAAAGCACCTTTGGGTAGCATAGTGACGGCGACTGAGGCAGCTGTGAACAAACTCAGTTTTTTCAGTCGTCGTCACTCTTGGACTTTCTCTTGCTTGTCATCAGGCGGGTCGAGGTCAGATGTCTTGTCACAGTAAACAAGAAAATATTTAATAGTAATAGCAATTGCTTCTATTAATGGATCGCACTCCAGTTTAACATCAGACGGGGAGTTCTCATATGTCAAGTCACTTTATAAATCGTATAGAACCAGAGATGGATTAAACTATTTGCACAGTTTATACATAGTAATTTTATTTTGAGAAAACATCCGTTACACATAAACAATTAATTTAATATTTCGTTAATTCGAAAAATAATTACCAATAGTTAATTTAAATAACATTTTCTATAAGTAATAACAGCATTTTACATTAGTAAAAGTACATATGCGTAAGAAAAACCGTTGTGAATATACATTAGATTTTAATATCGATAAAGTATGCGAATTAACCGTAATATTTCAATTTTTGTATACAATTATTAACTCCAATAATAAGTGTAACTGTACATTGGTCATATTTTAGAGTCTTAAAAATGCAGTCGAGTGTATCTGCAGATGCTACCATTTTTAAAATATCTTCAAGTGGAAAATTGATTTTTAGTTTAATGTCAGGCCAATGACCTTAAAGTAACCGATCACTGATTATTTTGAATGCAATCACAAATCAAGTTCAGTACTTTGGACCGTTAGATGAAGAAAAAAATTGCAAATTAAAAGCAATGATTTCATGTTTTTATTATAACACAACTAACTTTAGAAGTCATTTATTTTTATAAGTGTAAATGCTTACGTAATGTATTTTATTTTTATTGGTATATAAATAAAGTTAGCTTAGATGTAATTGCGGGGTTTGCTGTATTACCTGTACTACCAAAGATGTGCTTTACTTTTTTAATAAAGTTCTGTTGGTTTTCTATGGCCTGCTTTGCATATCACCAAATGCACGGATCTTTTTAATATCTATGATAATATTTAACAAAATTGTGCAGATTTGCCAATTCTATTTTTGAAAAATCGTTTGTCTAATATATTTGACAAAAAATTCCTTGAGCATTACATACAATTTACAGCCCAAAAGATTGTTTCTTGATCAAATCGGGGACGTTCTTTAAAAAGCAGGAGTTCGCAGTGTCCATACCCAAAGAGCATGTATGAAGAGAAAAATAAATGTGAATAGAATTTTGTCAGGATTGTGGAAAACGGCACTTAGATGTCTGCTCATCCCTGTGGGATATAAGGCGTGAAATTGATGATAATGATGATAGTGTTGGTATCATAAGACAGGCGTTCTGCATTTATTTGTCTCAATGACAGTAAACATTACTTTGTAAATAATGTATAATACAATACATTAAAACTTTAAATACTTTAGGCCATTCTGTAAAAAGTCAAGGACCTTTGTTTCTTTACACCGCCAGTTTCCAGTTTCTTGGAACGTGCACGGAATTTTTCTGTTCCTCCAGATGGTATCGTATTCCTTTGAGATTTCGTAACATTGTTTCATAAAGGTGCGGTCACGAGTGTTGAGTAGATCCGCTTTAGATAGGCTTCTTAGTGCCTGCAACTCGTCCACCTTGTTTAACCGTGACTCTTACAGTTTAAGCTCACAGCTAAACTTACTCGTTTAGGTTTTAGCTTGCAAATCCGGATCCATTCGAGTGTCAATGTCGAACATTGTTTCTATAATTGTTATGACTACTGTTTAGACTTGACCTTTATTTAGCCTTGCACCCCTATAAGGTCTAGATTTGTACATATAGATTAATTCGCAGATTTTAACATTTTAATATATATTCCTTCTGTGTATGTTACTGAACTTCTCCTAAACGGCAGCACTGATTTTAATGAAAAATTTAGGGCATGTTTAATTTTGTATGGTCTTGGATGGTTAGGATTAAAAATTGGATCCGGTTGTTGGCGAAGCAATTGGTTTATTTTTACTTTCTGACAGGACAACGTCTGTCGGGACCACTAGTTTTAATATAAATAATTTCAAATTCTCTTCGCTTAAATTCATTTCAAAATAATCTTGTTTAATGTCAACTAAATATCAATTTCAACAAGTGGTATTTAGCATTCCTCTACCTGCCATGTCTCGTGAGTCTAACCCATTTTCGTTAGTACTAATCTCAGAGATAGTAATTTAATCGCCTATTACAACATTGTAATAAAGAGATCCTAGAATTATACCAATATTGCAATATAAAAAAATAATTGCCTTTATACTCAAATTGATGTTAGGAAATCTTATTAATCACAATTGTAATTTTGGAATCAGATGGACGATGCAACACTTACTTGTCTAATTATTGTCACCCATTTTATCGACGCAACGTCTTTTGCAATATATTTTTTCTTTCAATTCATTGTCTAGATAGTTGCAGTCAGTCATGCTTGATCGAGCTCTAAAACTATATCTCGACTGTTCCGCAGACAAAGGCAGACAAAAGAAGCTCGAGAATGTTCTATTTATTCACTACACCCGTATGATCGTATGAGACACTTCACCTGGAAGTCGTGTCGTTCATTATTCATTATGTCTTTTGAACTGACTTAAGGTTAGAAAGTATTGAAGAATAAAAATACAATAAGTGAACATATTTATAGATGACAGATCGCTTTGTAAATAACGTGCGATACAATCTGAATGATAATATTCTTTTTGTTTATTGACATGAATGTTTTGTGTCACGCCACATTTAGTTGGTTTTGTTACAATTTTATCATTTTCATTCATTTTATGTGGCCTTGCGGTTATTTTTGTTTGTCTTATGTAATATAGTACCTTATATGTCATTTATTTAACTTATAACCGAGGGTGTGCAGTAAAAATTGGAGCGTATAAATTCGAAACGTGGATAAGTTTATTGATATTTTGAAAGGCACGTCATGGCACTTCATTATTACTCGTATAAATAAATAACTAAATATAATATTACAATTATATTATTATAATATTTTTATAGTATTTTGTAATTTATTGTTAGTCACAGACGAACCAATCTCTCTATTGATGGTTCACTTTTTGATGGTATTTTATATAAATTAAGATAGGTTGCCTAGTGCCCATAACCGTAGAGCTTGTATGAGGAGAAAGAATTGTGGATATGAAGGAAGCGAGGGAGTTGTGTCAGGATTGTGGCAAGTGGCGCTCTATTGTCTATCTATCCCCGTGGGAAAAAGGAGTGACAATTTGATTTTGATTAAGATATTTCTTTTGATTTATTTAAATTATCCTGTATATTTTGTTATTGTGGTTTAACAGCACCCTTTAAGCTAAAATGAAGTACGGTTCACGAATAGGGGCGACTGTTACTGCATATTGCATCCACTATGCCGGCCCGGTTAAAACCGGATAATTTCAATCTAATTTCGAAACGCGACTTTGTTACTTCACGGTATGTACACTTAAACGTGGTGGACCACTGGTGGTATCTTTGTTCCGACCAGAAATCTCATGCGGAACTTACGTGTAGCGGACTGTGCCAATGAGCATCTTGAAAGCAAACATCTTTGACTATAATTTTAAAAGCATTATCTATTTCGGATATAATGTAATTTGTTTGGGAAACGAGATTATCTAACTTTCGCTTGATATCCCTTGACAGTGTCATCAACATTAACTTCTCACAAGTCTATTACCTCTTCCTTCCTTCACGTCAAATGTCGATGCGCACGCGCATTGAAAAGGTCATGAGAACATTGTGACAAGTACGTAGATGGATGTAAGTACGCTTTCACTAAACTATGTATCATTTTGTCGTCTCTATCGCGTGTGCCTTTTTTGTTTGCTTTAGTGATGTTTACGTAGAAACTGGTTCTAAAAGGTTGTAGTGAGTTTTCACTAATTTTTTGGCGTTTAAGGTTATTTTTAAGTTAAGTAATATAAGATATGTTGGTAAGTAATCATTTGTCCGTCATGTCCGGAATAGTACAGATTATTATATGAAGTGACTTAGTCGTGTTTCGGGATCACCTTAAAAGTTGTCAGTTTCAACTAGACCGGCATTGTGGATCCTTGCAGTTAATTAACAATACCAACAGTCGCCTATCTTTTAGTGATTTGGATTAAAAGGATGCTAGAAAATAAAGTATTGTGACAAAACGTGATCCTTCGTTTCTAATCAGTGAGTTGCTTAGTGCCCATAACCATAGAGCTTGTATCAAGAGAATTGTGGATGTGAAGAAAGCGAGGGAGTTGTGTCAGGACCGTGGCAAGTGGCGCCTCATTGTTTCTGCCTATCCCTATAGGAAAAAGGCGTAACAATTTGATTGATTGATTGAGTTCGCAATGGTCAATTATTAAATTTAATATACCATGTTTTTAAAAATTAAACTATATTATAATTTTATACTTACATAAAATTAATAATTTAAACATTATAAAGAAATTAGAAAGTATTAAAACTCGTTTTCATGTTGACAAGCATAAAATACAAATTTAATATTGTTTGGTCTATGACCCTGTGTTATTAACACAGGGTTACTTATTTTGGACATTTGTTAATATTTAAAATTATGTAATGTTTATTTTTGTAATTGTAAAAGATTTTTTTATTTTTAAGACTCGACATCTGGGTGCCTACTAGACTTGGGTAGTTCCGGAACGAGTCACTAAAATGATATACTTCCGATCCTGGTACTACATCACTCACTCATTCACTGCAAATTCAAATGTGTCTCTAGCTCCTTTAGTTCCGAGTCATGCATCGCATATCCACTCACTCACCACTCCTATGATGGAACGAGATATAAACACATCGTACATTCGTACGGAATCGTACCTCGTTCGTTACTCGTACCAAGTATTTTCGCGTAATACCGTGAAAGTATATTTTATATATCCATTGCTCTCCGCGTGCACAAGAAAATATTTACACCGCGTGCATTACGAGTAATGGTAGGAAAGTATGTTGAAGAGAGCAGCAACTCGTCGTCTTTTTATAACGTATTTTTCTAACGAATATTTGCAGTTTTAAATTATGCGAATTGGTAATTGTGATTATAATTATTGTTTATTATAGTTTCTGTGTACATTTGTGAAGTGTATGATCTAAAATAATTCTATAGAAAGGATATCTTGATTTTTCAAAACAACTGGAGCTTTTCTTTACCGAATGAACTAACCGAATGCGCTTCCTTGAACTAAATGAACTAGTGAACTAGTTCCGATGGAAAAAATATACATATCACTCCGTATCATTTGATGGAAGCGTTTTGCGCATGTATAGTGCATACCACCAACTTTTAAATTGTAGCATGTTTCAAGACATGCTTGTTTCGTTTTTGACTTATAAAACAAGATTACTCAATTTCGTACCACCATCTCTTATTTGCAATTTTGTTCTATTCCTTTAAATTCATTCCTACATTCGCATAAATTTTACGTTTTGAAACTTATTGCTGCTGCATTTGAATACTAAAACCTAATATTATCTTTTGCAATTACCGCAGTGGTACTCTTTGGAATGAATATTGTTAATCTGGAATGCGGTCCTCGATTAAAAGAGACTGCTACTACATTAGCACAACTGAAAAGAGCAGTCGCATTGGTTATGCAGAGCTAGTTGAAATCGGCAACTTTAATGTTGATTCACAAATGCGACTGAGTCATTTTACAGTTTTGAGAAATGACCACCATATCTGCGTACCACTCTTAAAATGTTATTAAATGTAATTTTAATTTGTTAATGAATGAACTAAATTGAATAAGCTGTGCCTAATCCTTTGCCACATTACTTTCTTAATTAATTCACGAAATGAATAACTAACAAAAGTAAATGTGATGTGACAATAAAAAAAAAATAAAAAAAATCTTGCGAACCAAAAAGTATTTTAATTGTATTGTTATATAGAAAATTTGCTTATTATTGTATAGTTGTTAATTAATTTCTAATATTATGATAGTTATGCGTACACGAATTAATTGCTAAAGTATGAAAAGTTGTCTTGTCATCGGCATTTGTACATGCGTGCCGATTATATACACAAGCAATAGAAAGCATGTGAAATCGGTTTTGTTAAAGGATTAGTTTGCTTAAAAACATCGATAGATTAATTTTGTAATGCATTTAATACTATAAATAATACCACCACTTAAAAGTATAGAGAGCGTTAAATGATTTAGTTGCGTTTCGGGATCAGCATGTAAGTTGCTGGTTCCAACTAGGCCAGCATAATGGATGTGATCGCTACTTACAGTTATTGAATAAATGTAGCAGTGACATCCATTCATGGAACACATTCCAGCTTAACATCAAGCGGGTGCTGTCATATGTCGTGTCACAATAAAAAAAATTAGACATCCCTAGTGGTACTCGTCTTCTGTTACTAAACATACATTGAATGTTGACAAATTGATTTTCATGATAGCACGACATAGCACCCCGCCTCATGTGAGACTGGAGTGTGGTTCAAGGTTTTATTTACTATGCCAGCTTAGTTAGAACTGGCAACGCGAATAAGTAACTTCTCAGTCGATCGCTGATCCGTGGTAATAGTAATACTACCACGGATCAGCGACTGGTAAATACCCATCAGCTGTCTGCCTAACATAATTAAATACAGATGCGTTGTACTATTACTTTCACTTTGAGGACTGTGAAGCGACTCAGTCGTGTTTGAAAGTTTCCGCAATTCTGCTGTGGCAGCAGTCGCTCTAGCTTAACATCTGGTGATGAGCCTTTACAATATGTCGGGTTAAAATGTAAGCGATTAAGATATCAAATGTATTTGTAATAATTTTGTATAAAGATAATGATTATTACGTTTAATTTTAGATTATAGTAAAGGAAATACGCCCCACGACACGTAAATGCGTGATTTTCTTACATTAAAATCAGTGGAAAGTCAATAATAAATTAAGTATTCTCGCTTCAAACGTGATATATCTATACGGAGATGTAAATTAGATTAATGATTCTCTATGTTGATTTTTATTCACGTTTTCTCAGATTATATAAGTTCGAGATTTCATCTTCTATTGAATTACAAAATTTTCGTTTACTATTTTCTTTTTGCTTTACCATTTCTTTAAAAAATGGGTTTAGATATCTAGAGATGTCTCAGATAACAAATAACAGTTTACAGATAACAGTTTTGGAACAAACACGGGTTGGCAAAGCATTCCACTTGACGAATGACGCGCGAAGTTCTACTGTCGATTAAGTCGTCAGAACGTGGGTGAGTAGAAAGACCGGAGTAGCAACAAGCTTTAAGAGCCCCCCAGAACATAGGCGATAAAGACGTGTATTAATCCATCAAATGGTCACGCCTTTATCCCACAGGGATAGGCAGAGACAATGGAGCGCCACTTGCCACTTGTGTATCATTTGGCATAAAATGCAAAAAGATTGTTTTCGTAATGTATTCCAAATGATATCAAATTATATTGTTAAGCGTTTTCTAGATGGACACGAAACCTAATTCTTACAAAAGAGTTCAGTTTGAATAATGATAAATAATTAAATGTAATAAGAAACACCTGTCTAATGTAATTACACAAAACTTATTGTTATTTTTAATTCCAATTGACAACAAAAGGTGTATAGAATAATAGTATTTATTCATATGGTGCTAAAGAAATTTATTGCATAACAATCTAAATCTATGGAGCATGTGTTTATTTAGGTCAATGTGCTTTCAACATTCATTACATATTAAATAGTTTCATAATTTTTTTAACAATAGTAATGATACTAATTTATTATAATTTACATTATTTAAATTAAATTGGTAATAAAAGGTTCAATGTGAATAAAAGGTCAGAAATTGTTCATTATAGTTCTGTGTAGCTTCTTTATTTGCTTTTGGATTGTTTTGTATTTTTTTTGTTGGTTTAAATTATTGATCAATATACGCGTTTCCTAAGATAGTTATTTGTATAATAATACTGGTTATCAAAATCATTTACGCGACTAAGTCATGGTTAGTAAACTTTTATGTGGCAGAATAGGCAACACTGCCCACCACTTTTATAAAAATATGCACCTTAGTAACAAAACATGTGAAGGTAGCAAGGGAATTTTGTCAGCTCCATTGTCTTTGCCTATCCCTGTGGGAAAAAGGCGTGACAATTTGATTTGATTGGATTTTAACTTTATGTACTCGTAAAACATGGAAATATTGCTTAAGGTAATAAGAATTACATATATAAAAAAATATGCGGCTTACTATATCTCTTATATTGATTATTTTAATCAGACATTTCAAAAGCTTAGCTGCAGTTATTGTTGCGAGAATGATCAACCGTATCATTTTGTAAAATTTACCAAAACTAACCCCAATATTTTTCACTCTTCATTATTTTCAAGTTGGATTTTTTTAATATTTTCAAAAGTATAAATATATCATTAAACAAATTTTATGCGGCTTACTATCGCGTTTATATTGGTTTAGATTTTACATTTATTTATTATTCCGACGTTTCGACGGACGTCCAACATTAGGACGACCAACACCTCAGTCTCTCCGTGACCACGATGGCTGCAAAGCTCTCGAAACGTTGGAACAATTAAAAAAATGTAAAATCTAAACCAAAATAAACGCGATAGTAAGCCGCATAAAATTTGTTTAACTCATTAATCAATGTTCGCGCAAAATCTAAGAAAATACTATAAATATATCATTTTAAAAAAGAAACCTAGTTCCTAACTGGGGTCACAAAGAATACAATTGCAGTTATAAGTCATAAATCTTAGTGAGATGGACACATGACTGTTTATTTTGAAAAGGTATTTGAGAAAGCCGTTTCACTGACAGAAGAATAGTGTTATGTGGAGAGCTGATCTTAGTGTTCCCAGACAATGCTTATGTAACGGACAACTTAGAACAATGGCGAACATAGTTGTCTTAGTAAAGGAGGTAGGAAGGGTGTTTGATGTGGTAATTTTAGTTTTTGTTTTTATCCTATAGAATTGAGTGTTTTATTTAGTTTTTAAAGAAAATTTATGCATTTATAAAAACTATTTATTTATTTAAACCCTTCATTGCAACAAAATAAACTTAAAAATAGGCACATAGGCAAGTTTAATGCCTATTGGGCATTCTCTAACAATTAACCTTGGGGATGATGAGAAATTATGTGCAGGGTGCAAATATACTACAAATTTCAATAACATAAACTACATACAAGTATCACAAGTCTATATAGATCCTTCAAGTAAAATGTGAAAAGAGACAATTTTTTATGCCTCTGATTTGATCAAGATACAATTTCCTGGGTCGTCTTAGTTTTATCCTTCCACTTATTTTTTATTTATATATAAGTTTAGGAATGTATCAGCATAATTAAAAGTCACTGCCTATTAGTTATACCTGGGAGTTAGGTCGTGACAATTTAATTGATTATTTTCTAATTAAATTAATCGGTATAAACTAATAACTAATAAATAGTTTTTTAATATAAGTAATAAATAATCAAATTAATTAGGTAATATTTAATTATCGATCCAGTAGTAACAAATTTTAGATTGAAAAAAACATACATTCAAATTGTAATTTCACATTCACACTTGTCTATTACTTTGTTTCGAAACTTCACGTTGTTAAACAATGTAACGTGTTCTCATAGACAGGTGGACCGGTAGAGGTTAATAAAATATGTTTGGGCCAGTTTACATCAATACTTTAACCCGTAATTAACTTTGAGATGAAGAATATAATTATTGGTCTAAGTTTCTTTTTCGATAAAGCATGTTTAGTTACATTTATACTATAATTTATAAAAACCAAAGTGACAGATAATTCCTATTTGCTTCTAGACAAGGTCAGTCCAATCTCATTTTGGTGTGTATAATAAAGTGAAATACAGATATAAAAAAAACCTGTCATATACTAATATGACTACTACGTTGACTACTACAGAATTATGTCATAGTATAGTCATAGTCTAGTCATAGTATAGTCAGAATAATCTCCATATTTGTTAGATTTTATAAATCTTAAACCTTGTTCCTACCTTGTCTCTTAACTCACTTGATACCGCACAGGTCTAGAGAGTCAACTGCGTCTTTTTAACAGTTAAAATTTAACTAATCGTCATCTGAACTAAAGTGTTTGTTGCGTCGCGTAGTTTATTTGTGGATTAATGGATGTGTGATACGTGTTCTCGTCATTCTACGATTCTAATCTTGGTTCTTATAAGCAAAGCGTTTCGTCACGCTTAATACCGGCTAGTGACGGCGACTGAGGCAACCGTTAACTAAGTCATAAACTAACACTTCATCATCAATTGTCATGTCTCAATTCCCAAAGGGATAGACAGAGACAACAAAGCGCCACATTCCATGATACTAAAACAAGACTTTATTTTCCTTCACATCTAAAATATTTTCAAAAGACACTAGAATATTTTAAACTATAAATACTGATATTCATGGCTAATCACGGTTTAAGGTTTGTACCTTAAACCAAGATTAGTGAGTCCATGTAACAATGTAACTTATGCTTTAGCCTTCGACATAAAAATACATATTTAAAATAACAACAGTAACCTATATTAAGTTTGTATTTACATTTACATAAATTATAAATTCTGTAGTTTACATAGAGCTTAGAGATAGGTTAAACTATCAAAGACAGCAAGTAGAATAACACTGCCTAACTTTTGATCCTACTTGTAATAAATTATTTTTGTTTTATTGTTGTCGCTCAATTCCACACAGTAAGTACCACAACATAAAGAAACATCTTCTACTCGTATTTTTCTGTCCACCAAGGCGTGCCCGATGTTAAAATGAATGGAGGCGACTAAGTAGCAAGTAACAGTCGCATCCACTATGCCACTGATTGGTTCTGAATTACACCATAACCTAGTAATATAATATGGCCGATCAAATAAAATTAGAATAATTTTAATGTGATTAACTCGCACAGCTGGGGTAAAGAATCCGCGTTCTATTGATTGAACCGGTAGTCAGACTAAAAGGTTTAGCGCGTCGTTTCTATGTAGAACATTTGACAAGAAGGATGCTATACTAGCCTTTGTATTGTTTTTTTTTTGTTTTTATTGTGACACGACATATTTACTATTTTATAACCTTAGATACTTCAATATAATTGTGAAGAAACACCTAAAGATACTTCTTCACGATTCGTCTGACAACTGTAGACTGAATCGGTTTCTTCTGTCGGCAGCGCTTTTGTTTGTCTTCCCCTTGCTTGCTATCAGGCACGTCAACTCTTGTGTAAAGACAATCTACCATCCTCTATATTTATACGGACCACCGATCTATTGCAGTTAATCTTCGATCATATATTTACGGTAGATACAAAATTGCCGCTCAAAAAGCGGCGATATAAATGCAAGTCCGAATTAATTTTGTTCTCAGTCAAAAATGACGTATGTGACATTACATTTATGACAAGTTTATACTTCAAAACAATGTGGTAAGGTTCAGTTTACAGTTCACAATAAATTCACTTACACAGTTTATATGAGAGTAAGTGAATTCTGACACTTTTAGGACATTATGGGACTGCGTATCTATTAAGAATAAAATAATCGATGCAGTTAATAATAGTTGATTATCAATCACACATTACACTTTGTTACACTTATGTAACATAGCCAACACGTAATGAATTATTTTTTATGCAATAGTAATAATAGTACTGATTAAAATTCAATATGAGGCTGTTGCGGTCGTTGATTTGTTATACAGAGTTCAATGCCGGCTTCGACGTTCTACAAGTTCCGATATTACGATCCCTTTAACTAATAATGTTACATCAGCAAACTAGGAAGCATTTTCTCATAAGTAATGTGTTAGTAAATGGTCAAATTATCACGCTTCATTATTTTGGGATATCCTGACGAAATTCAAATAAAATGGACGATCCTGACCCAATCCTCTCGGTTCTTTCACAACTACAATTCTCTTCATATTTTTCTTAATTCTTATTAAATCTAATTTGTTATACAAGCGTTTATAACGTTATTCATTTGTGGTGTCGACTTGCCTACGTCTAAGAAAGTTGACTTATTGAATTTGTGTATAAAATTTTTAAATGTGTGTGTCGCGTTTACGATGAATATATTAACCACTAAATGACGGGCGAATGTACAATAGACCAAATCTGTGCAACATCATTTAACAAAATATTCCCTTGCGCCTGGCAGGAGCATAAGCCAAGCCTCTTTACCTTTAACTAATAAACTAAACAAAAAATTCTTCTATTACCAATATTTTGGTAACAAAAAAATCTGAACAATGTTACCTGCAGATCATAAAACAAAAAAAAAAAACAGAAAAATACTCGCCTTCAATAGACCAACGTCGAAGCAGTTCATACCATTGTATCCCTTAAGGTGGTGCAGCGAGCGATTTGTCAATATTACATAAAAAGTTTTTACTTTTATAATAATTATAGGATAATTAAAGTACGAAAAATTTGCATACCTATTCAAGATTAGAATGAATACGCATTTTTATTTATTGGTCAATACAACAGTCCTTAATAATGATAAATAACACGCTTTATGATTATAGCACAAATAAGTATCATACACGACAAATAAGGTTTAAATTATCAATTAATCGAATTGTCACGCATTTTTCCCATAGAGATAGGCAGAGACACAGAAGCGCCAGTTGACATGACACACCTCCCTTTAAATTATAAATTGTTCTATTCCTCATTCATTTATATAACTTTTAAAATTATGAAGTTTTATATAAGTGTTAAAATAATGATGATAATAATAATAATGATATGTTCCTGATTCCTGACACAACTCCCTTTAATTATATATTCCTAATTCATTTATATAAGTTTTTAATTATAAAGATTTATATAAATGTCAAAATAATGATAATAATAATTATAAAATGTCAAACATATTACACAATGATGTGTGCGGTTTTAGGTGGTGATTATTATCACAGAGCATTGTCCTGTCTTTTAAGTGTTAAAGGCTTTTGAACCGGACACCATGAAGCTTGTTTTTGTTTTGTCCGTTGTTCATTTTAGTAAGATGCGCGATTGGGCCACGGATTTGCCTCTTACTTTCGATATTTTCACTTTCGATTGAAGTAATATGTTGTATATTACGTTATTTAATTGAGGCGAGGGAGTTTTTGTGGACAGTTGATAATTTGCTGATGGCTTCCGCTGTAGGCGGCAATGTTTATGTGTTTTTGTTAATCTTTCTCTAATTGATGATCTCTAATAGTATGTTTTAGTTAATGTCTAATAAATCATAATGTTTATAAACATTTTATGTAATTTGTTATTTTTTGTGCGAAGAGATGCTGCTTGATAGCTGACATCTGGTTATTACGAATGTTGATTACGGATATACGATACCATTATTCATCTAGCATATGCAATTATATATAAGTAACTTTTTTCTCAAATCAATTAAATCAAATCAAATTGTCACGCGTTTTTCCCACAGGGTTAGGCAGACACATAAAAGCGCCACTTGCCACAATCCTGATACAACTCCCTCGTTTCCCTCAAATGCACAATTCTCTTCAAGCTAGGCGGTTACTATACTGTATTGTCCCCATCCTATATTCTTATAAGCGAAGTCCGGATTGATTTAACTTTTTGGAAGTGGCTCCATTGCCTCTGCCTATCCCTGTTGGAAAAAGGCGTTACAATTTGATCGATTGATTGATTGATGAAACTCCGTTTAACAAAAATTGGACGATAAACATCAACGATACATTGGTGTTACGGTGGTTTTGTAATGGCGGCTCTTTGTTTGTAAGAACATTACTATACGATTTTATAATGAATCAATCAAATTGTCACGCCTCTTTCCCACATGGATAGGTCTCAGCCTCTGCAAAGGAGCGCCACTTACCACGATCTTACTACACCTCCCTCGCTTCCTTCACATCCACAATTCTCTTTATACAAACTCTACGGTTATGGGTACTAGACTAGGCAAGCTTTCTTGATTTATAACCTATTCCGATTTTCCATTCGGTTATTCCAGTCATTTAAATAATTCATACGTTTTAATCATCGGGACTTAGATCTATTTATTCAATTAATTATGATAGGTTTGTTTACTAATACCAACATATAGTTTCCATATACAAATTTAAACATTGGACTTGTTTTTGTTCTGAACACAATTTTAATATAATATATTTCTTTGTTACAGAGCAATATTCGCTGCCGTTTAGAGATTGTCTTTATATTCAAGGTGAGTTGTCAATTAATATATTTTTTATTAAATTTAGTTAACATAATTTTAGCATACAGCTGTTTGTTGCAACAAGTTCTATTAGGAAATTGTCAAGGAATTAAGATAAATTGTTCTTAATTCAAGGTTAATATCAAAATTAGATCAAAAGTTGCGAAAATAATATTGATAATAATAGTTATTTATGTAAAATATTAAATTTTGTTGCAATATTTTTTGACCTCATCTTTATGTTATAAATAAACTATAGTTTTAAATATAATTATTGTTTATAAATTATTGATTAATATTTCAAACGTTATAATTTGGACCTCCTCTTGCTTATCATCAGGCGGGACAAGGTCAGATGTCGTGTCACAATAAAAAAAAATAAAAAAAATATAGAGAACAAAGTGCATTATTATTTCAATATATAGTATACTTACTTTTTTTTGTAAAATAGAGGCTGTAAGTTTTCCAAATAAAATAAAATAAAATATATTCATGTTAATATACAATATATTATATATTGAATAAAAAAAACATAAATATGCAAAATGGATCTGAAGGAAGCGAGGGAGTTCTGTCAGGACCGTGGCAAGTGACGCTCCATTGTTTCTGCAGGAAAAAGGCTTGACAATTTGAATAATTGAATGATTGATATACAATATATTCAAAATCTTTATTTTTTATTTTGACTCGACATATGACAGCACCCCTCTTGATGTTGGGCTGGAGTGTAGTCCACGAATGGATGTCACTGCTACTACAATTTTATATCTGTAAGTAGCAGTCACATCCACTATGCCGAACTAGTTGAAACCGGCAACTTACAAGCTAATCCCGAAACGTGACTAAATCACTTCACGGTCTGTATACTATTCTTGCACTAGTCCTGTCAAAGAAAGAAAAATGTTTCTAGTCTTACAAAGTTTAGGGAGTTTGAAGGCCACCATTTGTGTTGGTTCTCTTAGCACACGATTAGCCCAAAATCCGCCTAAAATTATATTACACCTGTCAAGGGAATTCCGCTATTCTGTGAGTTGCAGATTAGTCTAATTTTAACTTTGACAGGCCTAAATGTCAGTTTCGTTATTTAACTTAGGTTTTTGTGCAGTTTTCCTATTAATTTAAATAAAATCAGAAACGATAAACTAAATTTGGACCACTTACTTAAATTTAGACAGCACCAATTTAGGTCTCGTTAAACCAAAAATATGCAATCATGTATTAATAAGAATTATGTGGCTGCTGCTCGAATTAAAAATACCGAAAGGTAAATTATGTATTTTTATTTGTTGTAGTTTGCCATACGACAATAAAATTAAATCAAATTGTCACGCCTTTTTCCTACGGGGATAGGCAGAGACAATGGAGCGCCACTTGCCACGATTCTGACACAACTCCCTCGCTTTCTTTACATCCACAATTCTCTTCATACAAGCTTTAAGGTTATGGGCACTAGGCAACCTAGCTTTCTTGAGGATGTCTCCGATTTGATCGGAAAACACACTCCTGGGCCTGTCTTGTTTAACGCATGATGTTAAGTTGGAGATTTTACATAGAGGTGAAGTCTAAAACTATACATGTACTCGTAATTATATTTGATTGGGATTGTTAAACTTGTACGTTCTAAAACTTGTTATTCGTTTAAGAGAACTGTTTCCCCTTAAGCAATATTTAATATTTATTTCGCATAAAATCCTAATAAAATTAACTGAGGTCTTCAGGTGGGCAATTTTAAAACGATCATGGGTAAAATAAACACCGTTGCTTTTGAAGCTTTTATTGCGTTGAGATAAGACTCATTATTCAATGTCATAATTACAATGTTGTATACTTGTTCTTATTAACCTTGTTTAGAAAGGATGCTGGGTCGGTTTCTAGGTATTAGTGCTATATAGAATTTTTCATTAGTTGAAGACTTTTTCTCACGGCTCAATTTTTTATAGTGACTTGACATACGACTTCGACTTACTTTATGGTAAGCAAAAGAGGTCCAAGAATGTCGACGACTGAAAAAATCGTCTCAGTTTACGGCTTCCTCAGTCGCCGTTACAATGCCGGCCAATTTTATATATTATATATTTTTTATTGTAACTCAACATCTAACCTCTACCTGCCTAAATGGTTTTAATACGAGTTAGTTCATTAACGTGTTTGCTTATTTAATTTTGAAGCCTTTCAGAACCATAAAATAAGCTAGATCGAATGTACTGGTGTGTGCCAGCTTAGTATTAGGAGCAGACGAAAGTCGTCGGTACTCTTGGACCTCTTCTTGCTTACAATCAGGCGGGTTGAGGATATATGTAGAGTCACAATAAAAAGACGACCTAACCTGTCGTTTCGTTTATTTATACCCCTTGCCGGAACATGGCACACTAACTAGTATTTTTTCATAAATCAAATGAAATTCCTACTTTTTTTCATCATCACCTTGTTCCTACCTCGTCTTTTCACACCCGTAATACCCGCACTGGTTGCATCCGCACGTTGTCGACCGAATTGGCAGTTTCTTTGTAGAACAATCGACAAGTGGAATGCTTTGCCAGCCCATGTGTCCTATAACTTTAGATCCTTAAAGCGATGCGTGAAAAAGCATCTTTGGCCGGCATAGTGACGGCGACTGAGGCAGCCGAGAACAAACTCGGTTGTTTCAGTCGTCGTCGCTCTTGGATCTCCTCTTGCTTAACATCAAGCGGGGCGCTGATGACTCGCCGATTCGCCGACACGAAATTCACGAGATACCATAAAATAATAATATCCGAGTTTTTAACGCCATGACGCATCACACTTCCTTCGATTGTGGAAGTAATGTAACCACCTTCTGAATGAGGCTTCCGTGACGAACTGATAATAAAAACGGCCAAGTGCGTAGGTTTTATTTAAAGAGGATTCCTTAATTTATTTTTAAATGTAATATTGTTTATATTTATATAAAAGTATATTAATTATAATAATAATTAAACTATTTTAGCGGAGCATTATTCCGCATGTTAGAAAAGGAAAAGAGTACTCCCAGCTGTACGCGTGTTGCGTACAGGGCGCAACTTAGCCGGGTGACGTCGCTTTTTTATATATTTTTTTATTTTTAAATGCTGTTATTCCGATAAGGAATTTTACAGCGCGGCTGAGAGGGGAGGGAAGGAATGGACGGGCCGGCAAGCGGGCCGAGGACAGGCTCCGTCTTGCGGCCGGAGAGGAAAGGGCCAGCAAGCAGGCCGAGGACAGGCGCTGGCTTGCGGCCCAAGGGGGAGGGGACCGACAAGTAGGCCGAAGACAGGCTCTGACTTGCGGCCGGTGGTTGAGAGGGGTGGGGGGAGGGCCCAAGCGTGCTGCGCTAGGGAGACGACAAGGGCCCTCACAAAAATGCTGGTATGGTCCGCGTCGGTAAAACCGATACCGCAAGTAAACTTGCGGCGTGCCCCTATCCGCCGCCCAGGGGACGCGCTCGATGGGAGACCAGCAACTCGAGTGGGTGACGTCGCCTCGTTGGATCGTATATTTATACTGATTACTTTGTCGGTAAATCGTTTGCGAGATATTGAACACATGCAACGCCATCTAGCGGTAGCATGTAGCGGTCGCTACACTATAAATAAGAATTATCATCTAGACACGTCCCATCAGAGATAGTTTCAAGGAGACTGGCATAATTTCCTCTTTTTGAAGCGAGGCAGAAATAATTGTTAGATTTCCTGTCTCCAGACTTCTCTGTGAGCCGTTTGAACAGCTCCTTAGCGCTTGGTGAAGATCCCAGCAGAATTAAAGATCCCGCTCTTTGATTTTCATTTGCTAACTAATCACGCAAGTGGAGTTTCTATGAACAAATAATTTAGATGTGCCAAAGTGGTTGTAAGTGCTGTTAGTAGATATTTGTTTGTGGAAGCAATTGCCTCCATTCATGGATTGTAATCCAGCATATAAGCAGTCACGTCTTCTGTAACAGTAAAACAAAATAATAATATAATATATAGAGAAGAGCTTCGAGGGTGTTTTCCGCAACGATTTAAATCTCTGGTTTCTCGACAAATCGGAGACATCCTCAAAAAAGCTGGGTTGCCTAGTGCCGAAAACCGTAGAGCGTGCATAAAGAGGATTGTGGATGTAAGGGAAGCGAGGGAGTTATGTCAGGATCGTGGCAAGTGGCGCTCTATTATCTCAGCCTATGCCTATGGAAAAAAGGCTCTTCAATTAATAATTATAAAATATTTAACCAGTTACAACTACATACATTATTATACATTCGATTATAATGATGTAACTTAACTATGACAGCTTTTTTTATTAAAAATATATATATTTTAGTTGTAACATTGTTTCCTGATAAAGAAGATTGCTTGTTTTATTTTTAATAATAATTATAATTCAATTTAAAAATTAAATTTCCTTTTTTATAAAATTAACAAAACATTACAAACCTACTTAAATTAAGTGTAAAAACTGCTAAGTCCTCAAAGAAATTCAGACTTCACAATGAAAAGCTGCTAAATAATTTATTTTCCTGAATTTTTCCGAGATGAATATAAAATATGCTACTAATTATATACTAAAATATCGAGGGCATTAGGAGTAACCAACGGGATTTTCAGATTTTGGATCGCTAAATTAATAAAGATATTATTCAGTTTTTTCTTCGTCCTGTAAACTATGCAAATAATAACTTAGCAGGTTAACGAATTAGGCCGACTATATTTAAAGTATTTTGATATGTTAGGTATTTTCAGGGTAGTGCCCATAACCATAGAGCTTGTATGAAGAGAATTGTGAATGTGAAGGAAGCGAAGGAGTTGTGTCAGGATTGTGGCAGGTGGCACTCTATTGTCTCTGCCTATCCCTGTCGGAAAAAAGGCGTGACAATTTGTTTGATTGATTTCAGGGTAAAATTAAAAATAATAATCAAATTAAATTAATGATTCAAGATTAAATTTTGTCACTCCTATAGAGACAAGATAGAGAGTGCTGTGTCAGGATTATCGAACGTGCCCGGCATGGTGGTGACGACTGGGGCAATCATAAGCTAAAACGGATGTTAAGTCATCGGTGCTTTCGGACGCGTCTTAATAAGAACACCTTTTTGTTTTGGAATAAATACATAAAGTTTTATTGAAAAATAGTCTACGGAATCCTTATGAAATGGTGTAAGTAGATACCACAGTTGTCCTTGGTCGCCGGATATTACGCACATAGCATGTGTAGATTGTATTATTACCTTCGAAGCATGTTCGTAATGTATCGATATTGTGGTTTTGTAATAGTTGTAATTATTTGGGGCTTGTTTATGATATTTTTGGGTGTTACGAGTCTGTAAGGCAGGCGTAATACAATTGAAACGCGATATTTAACCTGATTGTAGTGTAGGCAGGGGGAAGTCTAAGACCGTTGACGACTGGAAATGAGCATTCGATTCAATTTACGTTTGCCTAAGCTGTCGACATGATGCTAACCGAAAATTCGACTGCCGATTCGGTCGACAGATGAGATGTTATACGTATGTAATTATAAGAGATTTGTCTATTTATTCGCATATTCAGTTAGCTACCGCTATTTTGGTAGGCTCTAATAGAAATTGTTCCTCGTTTCATAATTCATTTTTAATGATATGTATCTATTTACTGGTTAGGCAGGAACAATGGAGCTCTCTATCAAAAAATAAAATCTTTCTTGGATCATTAAATTAAAAAAATTCTAAAACAAGGTTACACTAGTGCCCAAACTAGGAGAACCCTGTGTGATATAGGGACCAGTAACCAGCGGGGTTACGTTGGCAAGTTAAAACGATTATCGTCTCTCGTCGGCGATTGTCAAAATATTAAAAGCTAGGCTAAATCCAATAAAACGAGACCATGTATCGTTGTGACGCATATCGTCTGTGCGACGACACGTTTGATCATTACCATCAATTGTCTCATTTTGGTGGATTGAGCCAAACTTTTATTATTTTGCCAATCGTCGACGAGAGACGATAATCGTTTTAACTTGCCGAACTTAATCCCGCAGGTATTGTCAATATTAATTATTATTAGGAGTACTAAAATTCGTGCAAAAAGGTTTTCTATGTAAATTTAACTTTTATTTTTTGACATTACTTATGATCTTCATATTGTAATGTGGTAATTCGTAACATTTGCGTGTACATAAAAAACATAACTTGTTATGAATTTTGAATGACAATCGAGCTATAAAAAGTTATATTTATGTTAAAAACTTTTAATACCAATAAATATTGTGGTTTCTTTTTTACAAGTTTTATTTCTGACTTTATTTTTATTACAGTTTTATTAAAATTACGAATAAATTCATTATTTTTGTTACAAAATACAACGAAGGTTAGATTCCCGCTTAAATAAAACTAAACATTTCAAAATTGAGACTATCTCCATTCCTAAAAAAAGTCTACTTTAACTTAAATAAATTTGTCAAAATGTTATTTAACATTTTACAAGCAGCTTCTTCAACTTTCTAACTAAACTATTGCGGATATCATACATTTTAACACATCATTGCGCAACAAACATATAATTTTACACCAATTAGAACAATAATTAAAGAGTTGCAGTCACTGTTTTTTGAGATAAGCAAAATGGCGGAAGTCATAATAATCTATCTTACATTATACACGTGGATATAAATAGAGCGCGCATTTACCTACGCCGTTGTGATTTTCGATCGTAAGCTATTTATCAAATCAAATTGTCACGCAGTTTTCCCACAGGGATAGGCAGGGACAATGGAGCGCCACTTGGCACGATCCTGACACAACTCCCTCGCTTCCTTTACATTTACAATTCTTTTCATACAAGCTCACCAGTTATAGGCACTAGGCAACCTAGCTTTCTTTAGGATGTCACCGATTTGGTCGGCGAACACCCTCCAGGGACAATACTAATATGATTATCGTGACTTGACATATGACAGCATGTAAGCTGGAATGCGGAATGGAGGCGACTGCTACTACATATAAGTAAATAACTACTGCAACTAGTCGTTCACTATCCCGGCCTAGTTGGAACTGGCAACTTTTAAGCTGGCACTACCCCGAATCGGAAGACTGGATGACCAGCAATATCTGTCTACCACTATTCTATTCAAAACCAGAGGTTTAATATTTGCAGCGTTTAGAACTTAAGGCAAAAATAAATGCGATAAACAATAAATTAACTACAATGTTTTAATCAATATAATAATAATATGAATGACAAGCAATTAATGTTTTTTACTATTACTACTGTTCATACATACATTCATAGTTCATACTCTGTCACCCGCGCTCTAAGTAATCTACTAATTAAACAAAGGAACGAACTTTCTTAATGGTAAAAAAAGTTGTCTCTCTAGACTTGTCAGGTGTAAAGTTTAATGACCTCTTATACGTCTTGTTAGGTTAACCGCTTTTAAATGAAATTTAAAGAATTATGATTCATTCATATTTTTAACTTTTGTCCCGTCGTGGGTGGTAGAATTAAGGCTTATGCTTTATAGATTAGAGTACTAAAACTTTTTACAATATATTTAATTGTATAAAAAATCAAAAAGATAACTTTGTGTTCACGGACTCATTAAAACGTTCAAGAGTTTTATTATTTAATCAATCAATCAAATTGTCACGTCGGAAAGGCAGAGACAATGGAGCTCCACTTACCACGATCCTGACATAACTCCCTCGCTTCCCTCACATCCACAATTCTCTTCATACAAGCTCTAGGTAATGGGCTCGATGCAACCTAGCGTTCTTAAGGTAAAGATGCCTCCAATTTGGATGGAGAACACCCTCCTTGGGGGTCGAGACTATCAGAGTAGGACTAGTCGGAGCGCGACTAAGTCACTTCATGGTCTGTAAACATGTAAATCACTTTGGCCGGCATAGTGACAGTGACTAGGGCAGCTTTGAACTAATACTTTTTTTTTCGTCGTCACTCTTTGACCATCATCGGGCGGGTCGAGGTTAAATGTCGTGTCACAATAAATAAAAAAACATCCCGGATCGGCAGGACTGGGCACCACTATACTACAGTATAACAGATATATTTTCTATTCCATAAAAACAGGGCCGTCTTAAGCATATTCAGCGCCGGGGTGCGAAAGTCAAGGCTCCGCTCGCGTGGTCTCTGTGTAGTAGGTACCTATCGAAATTTATGGCGGTCGGCATGCGCCCCCTAGGACTCAGCGCCCGGGTGCACCGCACCCCTTGAACCCCCGGGTAAAGACAGCCCTGCATAGAAAAGTATAAACCATGGTGACCCTTTTAGCTGTGACTCATACAAAGTCGTATAAAGACATAAAATAGGCGTGTTAACAGTAAATGATACGGATTATGGAAATGTAATGTGATTTTACATAAACTATATGCAATTGAATTATATTAAATGTAAGTGTATTATGTTGTGTGACGGGAATACCAAATGTAGCAGATATTCACTCCGGGTTTGGATGTTTGGGAGTGGTGGGCAGAAAGCTTGGTGATCGTTTCGGATACTAGGCCGGCATAGTGGATGCGAGTGCTACATTTAATTATTTGACTGTAGTAGCAGTTACGTCTATTCATGTTTATTTTTGATGTTAGTTCTTTGGTCTCCTGGTGTTTATAATTCAAGTATTGCCATATTGTATCATCGGTCTATGTAAGTCGAATAATTGACGTTGACGCCAATCAATAAGTCTATTAAATTGTCACGCCTTTTACCCACAGGGATAGACAGAGACAATAAAGCGCCACCTGCAACGATTCTAATACAACTCACAGCTTCCCTCACATCCACAATTATTTTCATACAAGCTCTACGATTATAGTCTACGATCCAGATTTCTTGAGGACGTCTCCGATTTGGTCAGAAAACACACTCGTGGATCTGCCTCGCTTAATTAACGCATCCATCCACATCAGATTTATAAATTGTTTTAGTAAATAAATAAGATTTAAAAAATATCTTCTATGCACAAACATTTTGTAGTTTAAAAAGGTTCTCTGTCTTTTTAATATAATTATAGTAAATAAAAGGTCATATTTTAATAAAGATATGTAATTTTATAATAAGTTACAAGATGTAGTTCTGGTATGTAGCAGTTTTATTTAAAACATATCTTCCGTTTTAATAACCTTAACCAACATCATGTGTGGCCTAGATAAATACAACATAAACAATAGACGCTACATAAAGAACTTCTCAACAGAATTGTATCGAGTGTAATACTAATGTAAAGTAAAGCAGAGTCTAGTGCTATATGGGTGTAATACTTAGAATAGTAGGAAATGGTGAACTTTGTTAATTGTTATAATTATTAAACAACGTAGAAATGCTTGTTGTAATCATATTAAATGAACTTCACCTTCGTGCTTCAGTGAAGGTTAAGCTGGAGGTTAAGGTTTGTGCCTACTCGCATTAATCTGATTTATAATTTTGTATCAATAGTGGTAGGAAGACATTTGCTGGTCATTAGCCCTGACTTTGCCGATCCTGGGGTAAAACTTCCAATTTCTGCCAGACTCTGAAGTGACTCAGTCGCGTTTTGCATTTTTCAGTATCAAGATCTATATAAGTTAAAATAATGTTAGGAAATAATGTTATATAATCTAGACAGAAAATAAAGTTAACTATGCTAATTTAATTACTACCAATACAAATTTAGAGTCAGGTTATAAATACTCGAAGGAATCAGCAGACAGTACAAAAAAACTAGACAATAATACCTAAAAAAACTTGCTAGGAAATGTTACCACACAATTTCTTTTATCGTCTAACAAAACGATTCAACAATTCTATTAGTTATCTTGACAGACCGGTCGGTCACGGTGAAAATCGAAATTCGGCTCGAGGCTGTTCAACACCAACAGTTCACCACCTGGGACTTTCGCCTACTAATCATTCTTTCTTAGCACCTGACGCACTGAATTATGTAACATCTATTTTTATCGGTGCTTGACCGTCTTCAATACATCATAACCAAACTTATAACAATTAGGTACAGGTGAGATTCAATCTGTCTTTCTATTATAACTAAATTAAATAAATCTTATGCGGCTTACTACCGCGTTTATTTTCTTTCCGTGACCACCATGGCTAAAAAGCTCTCGAAACGTCGGCAAAATAATAAAAAATTAAAATTAAAACCAAAATAAACGTGATAGTAAGCCGCATACAATTTGTTTAATTCAGTAATCAATGTTCGCGCAAAATAACGAGAAATTATTTGGGATTTTCTATAATAAGTTTTTGAGGGAACATTAAATCAAACAGATTTTTGCGGCATACTTTTGGCATACAGCTTCCTTTGAAAAATAATAATAACCAACCCTAAAATATTTTCACTTGATATACATTGGTTATAGTTTTGAATACTTTAACAAAAATGCGAAAAGGAATGACCAAACATCGTATTATTTATTTATTTTATTTGAAAACAAGCTCAAATAAAAACGTACAATATTTTTATTACTAATTTATATGGCTAACAATATCTATAGCAAGAAACTTATCATGTACATGCACATTTATTTATTTACTTTCTTAAACATGTCGCATAATATTTTTATGTAGTTAAATGCCTTAACTTTTACTTAGCTCCATTAATCTATTCTAACGAAATGTAATACAGTAATTAATAAGACTTTATATTTAAGATATTATAATTTCTTTAAATACAATTTCTGTAGTATTAATTTTAACCAATTATTGTAACATAAATGATTTAAAATGGAACTGGTATAACGGTAAAAAAAACTATGCAAATTAATCTTAAAAACTTCAAATTTGACTAATGTATAGCGTAGTACGATCCAACCGCAATAAATCGTCGATCCTTAATATATTTGTATATGTTCTTATACATAATTTTAGGTTAGTAGTGATAGGTTCAAGTGATTTGTAAGCCCCAAATTCTTTAAGTTCAAACAAGCTCGTAAGATTTATTTTATTTTTAATTCGCAAATTGACCTTACCAAAGAGAACTAGTTCGTTAAAAGAGACTAGTCGTTTTTTAAAGAATTTCTTGATGATGTCTCAAAAATGTTCCTTTTTAATATATTATCTTGATTTATAGGCTAATTAATTAATGGCCAAGATTAGTATTAAAAGTCACTTTAAATTATGATAGTCATCGTGGCTTACAAAAGTGACAAATTTGGGCTTTTCTGTGATGGATGCCTTATTAGAAAGAAAGCAATGTAAAAAAGTGAAATTTGCTTTCAATTTAAATTTAGAAATTCTATAATAGGTATTAAATAGTCTAATTAAATTGAGAAACTAAGGTCTGCAATTTTTTATATACAGTTTTACGCACTTAAATTTGTAAATAATTTGTAAGGTGAGTGTTGACATGACATGACATGTAGGTGTCAAAAAGCTTTGAAACCTACATTTCGGCCACAAGCCCGGAACGCTGCTTCATTCTCCCGCCTGCCACGCTATGGACCCGGCACCCGCACGGAGAATCCATGGATGCTAATAAATTGTTTCATTTCAATCAACCAGATTATCATGCCTTATTTGCCCAGGGATAGACTGAGACAATGGAGCGCCACTTGCCACTATCCTAACATAACTCCATCACTTCCCTCAGTCGCCGTCACTATGCCGCCAAAGGTGCTTTTTAATGCTTAGCTTGAAGGATACAATTTGATAGGTTGCTGGGGAGAACACAAAAAAGTCGATTTTTCTACCCAATACAATAAATAAACGTTTATAAGTAGTTTATATCACAATCATTATTCTATTTTCTTTCTTGTTAACATAGAAACACGAAACTATATTTGACATGCCATTATAGTAATTTTCTACTTGGTATAATCTTCTTAGAATCATCCTCTTGTCAAAGAAATCGTTCCTAACCTCTGACATGTTTGTAAATATCTCGAAACTAAAGAGAAATCGTTTTCTAATGTCAATTTTAAAGTAATAAAACTTTGTTGATAAGTGCTGTCAATTGTGAAATGTGTCGTTAACTTCAACTTTTTTTTATTGCGACTCGACATCTGACCTAGACCCGCTTAATGGTATGCAAGAGGAGGTCTCCGTGTGCTGACGACTGAAAAAACCGAGTCTGCACGGTTGCTCCAGTCGCCGTCACTATTCCGGCCAAAGGTGCTTGTTCACGTTTCGCTTGAAGGATCCAAGGTGGATGGAGGAGGATAGGACGGAGAGAACACATGGGCTGGTAAAGTATTCCACTTGTCGATTGTACTACTACTTGACGACCTAGGTGACAAAATATGCTATAAACTTGGATTCTATATTTATTGAGTGCTAAATTATTGAATGCTAAAAATTCCATAACGCCATTTTGTTCATTGCGTGGATCGCCGCATTTAGGTTGTGGAGTATCGAGAAGTGCAAAATTGACCAGCCCAAGTGTTCCTATTGGAACTTTGGATCCTATACGCAAAGCCACCGGCATAGTGACGGCGATTGAGGTAGCCGTATAATGGAATGTTTTTTTAAGTCGTTGATGCTCTTGGAATATTCCTTACTTACCATCAGGCAAGTTGGGGTCAGATGTCGCGTCCAAAAAAACTAAAAATTTTTATGTCATCATCATCATCAGCCAGAAGGCGTCCACTGCTGAACGACAAGATGTTAGTTGCATCCACCGGTTACCCGTGACTTTAACTATGTCGTCAGTCCACCTATTTTTATGTAACACGTAATTATTATTCTTTCACGTTTATATTGATGTTCATGAACTTAGTATTGCAAATGTTATGTATACAACCGGTGCCTTAGTCTGTTGTTCCCATCGACTCATTATTGGCAATTTTGCTATCACTCATGCGCGACTCAGTTTACGTAAAGTCGATAATAATGCAAAAGGCGGCTTTAGCTCGATAAGTACACTTATAAACTTGTCTAGTGTCAGATATTTATAATTTGCTCTCGCTCCGGGTTAAGAGTACTCTTACTTTTTGAGAGTGCGGGCTAGACATGGGTTTCTAGATCAGATTAATAGCTGCCCATTCCAATTACGCCGGTGTGACTTGCAGTTATTCAACTATAGTAGCAGTCGACTCCATTAATGGACCGTACTCCAGCTTCACATCAGGCGCACTTCGGCACACGTCGACACAATAAAAAACAATTTATTTACACATATAAATAATTTCACGTTAAATTTTTTACGTTAACATTTTGTTAATTTTCTATACTAAACTATTAAACGTGTAACGTTGTATCATAAAAACTGGGCGACTGAAGTATATGTATCAAAGATACGTTGCTACTGGCAAGCGATTTTGAACCTATGGTTCTTGATAGTGGCAAATCACGATATTTAATTTATTTAAAGCTTATTTTATTCTTTGAAACTGTATGATAAAAATAGTTACCACAACTATAAAGCGGTTAAAATAACTTCACGTAATAATGCATAATAATATCGATATTATCAATTCATCGATACGTGCCCAACACTAGAATACAAAGGCATTCGCTTTCCAAGTGTATAATTTGGGATGTGCCTGTATTGATAGTGATGAGATGTCGATACGTGAGGCAGCTGCCATGAACCGTAGCAAGTATAATTCTGCCAGTATTATTGTAATAGTCGACATTAAAATTGATGCAGATTCTTTAAAGGTAAAAACTTTTAGGATTATTTACATATATTGCTTTCTTTGGGAAATCTACACATAGAACGTGTTTTTTTTTACTTTACTTACAGCCGGTTGTACCAAAAAATTTAATTTACGAATTCGTAAAAAGTTACGTATAAGTAACTTTTATAAGGTACACAACATACACGAGAGAATGTTGCAACCCATTTTTTACTGCTGTGATATCTGCATAAAGGTGTGATTCCGCCGGCGACTGTAGGCCGCAGACCGCACTACTTTTTTGTTGTTTTACTACTTTACTACTATAGATTGATTCCATGCAAAGCGACACTAGTCTGCAGCCGCCGCATTAATATTGTTTCCAAAATCATATTTATTATCTATGACCTAGTAAATGCTGATTATCGCAATAGTGTCGCCTTGCACGAAATCAATCTCATACAAACATTAGTGGTAGTCTGCAGTCGCCGGTGGAATCACACCTTAAAACGGAGAAGTATCCGCATTTAATCAACTGAATGGGCACTCGAACTAAAAGGTTTGAGCATAGTTTTTTTGTAGAACAATCGACAAATTGAATACTTTACCAGCCCATGTGTTCTCCTCATCCTATAACCCTGGATCCGAAGCGTGAAAGGGACCCTTTGGCTGAATAGTAACCGTAACCTAAAAACGTTCAGTCATTGGCGTTCTTAAAGTTCAGCTTGGTCCTCGAATTGTAAAAGTGCTTATTACCAAGCAACTCGTGGCTATCTTATTGTCTAGACTCCAGACACTTAACTTTCCACAATATTTGTTTGTAGATACTACTTTTGTTTTAAACATGCTTATATCATAGAAACAAGACGACCATATATCATAGATTTTCTTGTCATATCCACAAACATTTATCTTTATACTAGTTCTAAATTGAAAATTCTGAAGTAAGCAACATACAAGGTTCATTAAAACAAAATTGAATAACAAAACAACCTTATTCCATTTTCAAATTTAAAACTTCCTTCCGTTTATCACGTTTAATAAAAACATGACAGCTTATCCAGGCTACATAGGTAGGTAGTATTTATTATCGATCCTATACGTTAGGCCTTGGATACAGATGCGGCCAACGGACCATACATCCGGACCATTGTACGTCTATACTGTTTCACCGCAGACCAATCTACTAGCGACCACTGACGTATCCGTTACATCTCAAAGAATCAACGTATTCTCATCATAGTTTTTTTAAAATTATGACTCGACATTTGACAGCACACCGTTGATGTTAAGCTGGAGTGCGATCTACGAATAGTGGCGACTGATACTGCAATTAATTTACTGAAAGTAGCAGTCGCATCCACTACCGTCTGTACCGTTATGATACTACCCGGACCGGCAGACTGGGCAATTATCCATCAACTGTCTGCCTACCACCCAGACCTACAGGAAATACTACCTTTTATTGTAAACAAATATTTGTTATATGCGGTCTAATAATTCTATGAATATTAGATCGCAGAATTATTAGATCCGACTAAATAGACTCTGACTACTAATACGAATAGACTCGATTCCGAAACTTTGCGTAGCGCACTGGTGTGATGACCATGGCGCTACGGGTCGTTAAAAGATCCCATTTATAAACATCAGTTCTAATAACAATCTTATCCTAGTCTGTAGTAATAGAAAGTGTTTATGCTTCATTGATTGCTCAATAGTCTTTTTTAGACTCCAAACACAGAGTAATTCTCGAGATTTTATATAGGTTTTATTTAGATAATTATATTTAGGTTTATTCAATCAAATAGTCACGCTTTTTTCCCACAGGGATAGACAAAGACAATGGAGTGCCACTTGCCACGATCCTGACACAACTCCCTCGAGCACTACGGCACATTAATATTTAGGTTCTAATTTGGTTTTTGTCATGCTTCAATTGATTAAGTATTTCACGTCCATAATTCTTTTCATACAATGGATTAGTACAATAATTTACTAAGGTCTTGCGGCCAAAAAACTTTTTCCTCAAAGCGTTTTCCACGACTCACTTGAAGCATCCAAGGTTATAGAAATTGATTATTTTGAATTGTTTTGTATCGTTATCAAGAATAAATATCCAACTCATTGTGTATTTTAATTGGTCTAGTTGTCTCAGTTGCATTATTGAAGGTGATTGCATTATGAAGTGTGTTTTTCCAAGTACTCGTAAATTATTACATTCGTTAACTTTTAATCCACAAATCTATTCGTTTGTTAACGACAATGATTTAAAATTTTCTATTATTGAACATTGATTATTGAATTAAATAAATTTTATGCGGCTTACTATCGCTCTCGAAAGTCGGAATAATAAAAAAAATTAAAACCAAAATAAACGCGACAATGATTTAATTTTGTTTTTTTTTTCATATAGTTGCAACAAACACTTAATTCGTTAAAACCAGAAGCTTAATAACGATTTGTGTGACGCATTGGTAAACACAACAGCCCGGGTCGATTCCTGATGAGAGAAATAAATGATTTAAAGCATTTAATTATTAGATATTAGAAATAAATGAGGTCGATAATATACGGCTGGCTCTTTTTGGTTAAGAGTGGTAGACAGGCAGTTAGTTGGTTGTTAATTGCTCAGTCTGCTAATCCGGCGTAATTCCATCTTTATATCAAAGTGGACCTTGATCTCGTATATGTCGCGAATTCATGAAAAATTTAATGTGTCGAAACAATGCAATATTTTATACTGTGTTATAAAATTATATTGATATTATAACTAACTAAATAAATAAAAGTTTTGACATATTATTTACAAGCATATTTGTAAATAGAAACAAGGTTAAAAGGTCAATAGTAAATTAATTATTTATGGGTTAATGTTAACTAAAATATGTCATCAAGAAAAATTGCACGCTTGATTTATTACACACCGACACCAAAGCCTTCTTTGATTTAGCCGAAATGTTTTATTGATAAAGATTAGGAAACACGAATATTCAATTAGGTATTAGTATTAGAATTTTTCAAAGAGACTTTTGTATTTAACAAAGTTAATTAAAAATTATGATCACAGTTATTGAGTCTAATTTAGGGAGCATTTTTTGCCGAAGGAGGCGTTAAAAACACCTTTGGACCGTATAGTGGCGGTGACTGAGGCAGCCGTAAACTGCGTCGGATTATTCAGTTGCTGGAACCCTTTGTTTACCATCCGACAAGTCGAGATCATATGTTTTCATATAAACTTTATCTTCCGTACCTATATTTTTTCTGTTATTATTACGTTAAAATTTTTAGTTTTGAAACCTACATTTCGGTCATAAGTCCGGAAAGTGGAGGCACTCTCCCGCCTGCCATACGATGGATGCTAAGAAATTGTTTCATTTTAATCCAGTATATGCCTAATTTTAATTAGATTATCCTGAAAAATAAACGTGATGTTGAGCTACAATTTTTTTTGTGCTTCGCATCTAAACAATAAAAAATAATAATTTAATATTGATGACCCTTCCCGTTGTAATATCTTAAAAATTTCTACACAAATTGGAAAAGTAAATAAAGAAGACAGTTATTGACACGAAAGGACAAAATGAGTAATTTTTGTTCACTGGATTTGTTTATCGAGAGTTTTCTAAATGGAAAAAGTATGTAGGACAGCTAAGAAAATATTGGGATTATATTATTATATCAATACTTTTATAATCCAATGCAAAATGATTTAATAAGAATCTTAAATATTGTTAGTATAAATATTCTGTAGTTTTTTTTACGTTTAAAGGTTTTTTTCCTTGTTTGTATTTCTAGCATGGGCATTAGTCACAATTAGGAAATTTTTACTTTTGTTATTGAGAAGCAAAAACGACTTGCCTAGTGGTAAGCAAATTGATGTCTAAAAGCGCCGAGGACTGAATAAGTCCCATTCGTAGTTTATATGCCAGGCATAGTTGCATTTTTTGCTATGCTTGAAAAGTACAAGGCTATAGGATGATGTCTACCTAACACAGGCAAATAAACTTTACACTTAAACCTTTGACCTCTTAAATTGACAAACATCTAAACAATAATAATAAAACTCATCAACATTAGTAAAATACAACATTTTACAAAACTTAAAATATTCATCATTGTTTTAGAAGACATGTCGATTTCGCAAAATTGCGAAACGGATTTTTCTTCTCCGTGACTCGTTCATTTGTAAATATACGCTAATAAGTTTGTTTATAACTGCGAAAAGATTTTTCTTAGTCTAGGTTACCTACCTTTTATTCAAAATCAGGTAAACTAAACAGTTTCGACATACTCAATTTTCTTATGACAGTTTGTTTGTGGATACAAATTATTTACCGAACACGTCTGTAAGTATTAAACGTGTTATTATTAATACTTCTAACCGTGATAAGGTACTTCCAATTTCACTGAGCGTTTGCTTATCTAATTATCATGTCCATCGAGTGGGAACAGAGGTGTAAGTAGTAGCTTGTTTTCTTTAGTTAGTGACGTGACGGAGATTTAAGTTGACTGTAACTGCAACCGTAAGTTAAAACTGTTATTTTGCCGTCGGTAATCTTGGACTATTGTTTCTTAGCATAAGGAGAGTCGACGTCTGATGTCTAGTCTTAATCAATAAATCAAATTATAACGCCTTTTTCCCACAGGGATAGGCAGAGACAATGGAACGCCCTTTGCCAATATCCTGACACAACACCCTCGCTTCCCTCACATCCACAATTCTCTTTATACCGGTCTCAATAATAAAAAAAAGTTAAGTGTACAGAATGTAAGCCAGCCCTGGCTCAAGCATTAATTGGTATAGATTATTGTTAAATGTCACTGTACTACTAATCAACATTTAAAGACATCGATTTAGAAAGTTAAATAAAAAGTCAATATCGACTTTATCAAATACGGAACGCCAAAATAAGCTGACAAAAGAAACCTGTCAAGTAAATGGAGCAAAAAAGAGAATCGAATCAAGCTGCCAGATTAATGAAACAAAGGCATAATTTGGGTCTTGTCACCTTTCTTCCGCGAGTCGAGGTCAACCGTGAACTCGTGACCAATATGACCAAGTTATTGCTAGCTACAAGCAGTTATTGTCTTTTTTTATGCAAACGTATTTGAATAATTTTAATAATTAAAGCCTTAGGCTAGTAACCAGTGTACGAACGAGTATCTTTGACATAGGTACGTACATTGATTACCCAGTGTCAATGATATATATATATATATATATATATATATATATATATATATATATATATATATATATATATATAATAGAGTAAGCATGTTTAGTATACTTTTTTATTTTTTATTCTGACACGGCATATGACAGCACCTCGCTTGAACTGAAGTCCCTGGGTATGAGGCAGTGCGGGAGACGGCTGTTAGTGTTCACATGTTACCCCCAACCGCACTGGTCCTCTACCTCCTCCTCAGTTAAGCGTTGCCTGTAGTTTAGTATGAATATTAAAAAAAAATGTAACAGGAGAATTGTCAAATGTTGAATGAATACTTGATGTAAAGCGAATTGTAGATGTGAGGGAAGCGAGGGAGTTGTGTCAGTGGCGTGGCGCGGTAAGTGGCCCTCCATTGTTTCTGCCTATCCCTGTGGAAAAAAGGCGCAACAATTTGATTGATTTATATATTTTTTATAAATAATCTGCAATCGATGTCCTATGAAATTAGAGGAGAAATATAAAGTTTTCAATTATATTTAGTTATAGAAGGTAGCGAACATATTTTCAATTTAATATAATAATTACCGTAAGCATAAAATCTTTCACTTGAAGCTGTAATGATCATAGTTTATTGATACTAATTGATATTTTTGTAAGGCACCTACTTTCTTTTATAAGTCGGTTATTACTTTGAATCAAAGGCAATTTTATAGAGCTGCAATTTTGTTACAACTTATTTTACAGACCAATTTCCTTAAATTAGTTATACTGCCCTAAAATAAAACTCATATTTTTTTAATTACGCATTCTACTCCAGTCTGCCAGTCCATTCGTATAGAAAAACACTCTTTAAATTTTACCTATGTTTTGGACCACGAGGAAGAAATCCACATAATTTCGTTGCAGTGAGCATCAGATTGAAATGTATATAGTAAATAGATGATTCATCTGCAATTTGAAGATGATGAGCATAACATAGCCATTGCTGCAACGGGCGGATCCTTTATCTATTGTACCCCAAAAACACCATTGTTTAATCTCTTTGATTGCAGCAGTCTCTGTTGCCCTTAGACAACAAGGAATTTTAAACTTGACATCAGACGAAGTTGAAAAAAAAACAGATATCAATCAATAACAAATCAGGATAAGCCATAATGCTAATCTCAATAATCAACTTTCTCTATTAATAATACAGCTCTTATTATAAGTACATTAAGCAAGGAGATCTTAGTAACATTCCGACCGCTGTTTTGATGTCTTGAGAAAATCAAGAAATGAGGACATCCTAGCCAATTGATGCGTAATATTCTGTGTAGATTTCATTTTAATTGAAGCCATTAAGTGTGTTGTAAAATAAGAAATTTTATTGAATATCAACACTTGAGGGAGGTCCGCAGTTCATACGTCAACAAGATTCCGTATAAGTTACACAGTTTGCCATTTCTTAAATTATCATAAACATGAACACTGTATCACACATAACTTGTATAATAAACACTAAGCGATTAAAGTATAATATCAAAGATATGAACATTGGTAGCCGTAAACAATTAACATTTTTTTTATAAAAATTTAAATACATATTCAATTATAAATTATAATTGTATGGTAGGCAAACAGTGAGTAAACGGTAATACCGCCGAACCAGCGCAGTACCACCTCTTTCAAGTGTACAGACCGTAAAGTACTCAGTCGCGTTTCCGGATCAGCCCGAAATAGTGGATGCAACTACTCTTGCAGTTATGTAACTCTATTAGTAATGGAGTTGCCATTCATGGACTGTACTACATCCATAGGATGCTTTTTTAGTATGTCGAGCGATAATATAAAGAATAAACCTTATGAGTATCTGGCTTAATATATTATAGATTTTATTTATATTGAGCAGTTTACAACTAAATTGTTTTAAAGTGCAATTCGTAAATAATATAGGATTAGTAATAGCATTACTGACGTTTTATTAGTATGTTTCCTGTTAAAGGTAGTATACTAAGGGATTGTAAAGTGCTTATTGAATAAGTAATATATTCTACTACAACGACTTTTGAAGCTTCAATGGTGGTGAGCGAACAATAACGTAATATTTTTACAATTTGACAAATAATTTTATCATTAAATTTTCTGATTCTTTATTAAGAAACAGATAAAATTAAAAGTATATTAACGGTAATTAAACTATAAATAAAACATATCATCTAATGACGTCGCATCAGAGATAGTCCCAAAGAGATTGGCAACATTTCCCCTTTGTATAGCAAATCTAATACGTTGGCGAAAAATCGGCCTTCCTGTCTCCAGATTTCTCCGTCAACCGCTTGGACAACTCCTTGGCCAGACGCATACAGTAACTGACTGTATGATAATGAACCAAAAACTAGTCTATCGGTATTGATCACGATTGATTTTGTAAAAACATAATTAAAAATGTATTTAATAATTTAGAATAAATAAAATGATTCCTAATCTATTTTAATTATGAATTTATATCATCATCAATTGTCAGGCCTTAAATACCACAGGGATAGGCAGATACGACAGAGTGCCACTTTCCACGATCCTGACACAATGCTTTCGTATCCTTATAAGGTACGAGTAAAAATACCATGTTCGTGCCTTCTCCAGGGTTGACGATCGTGATTGCAGTATTTGTAAAAGCTTGATATAAATAAACCATTTCGAATAATCATATTATTTAGCGAGATAAGGAATAAAACTAGAATTTGAAGTGGTGACAAGTGGCAAGGTCATCGCCCACAGACACGTGCGGTGAATAACAATTAAAGTAAATAAACAAATCGTACAGTCGTACAAATACCTGCACCGATGCTGGGTTTGATTACGCACACTTAGAAACGGGAGTCCATACTCCAAACCACCCAGCCATAGTAACTTTTGATGCGGAGATGTTATAATTAAAAAAAAAAAATCTGTCATTTATTAAATATAAAAAAAGTATATGGGCAGTTACTATTTTAGGTACAAGCACTATTTTTATCGAGGCTCGACATATGACAGCACCCCGCCAGTTATTAAGTTAGAGTGTGGTCCGTGAATGGAAGCGATTCCATTGCAGCTAAAAAACTACTAGATCCTCTATGCCAACTTAGTGGACTTCACAAATGATTACTAACTGTCTAGCACTCTTAAGAATCGCCAGGCGAACTAAAAAGTTCGGTGCGTCTTTTCTTTGTAGAACAGTCGACAAGTCAAATGCTTTGCCAGCCCATGTGTTCTCTCCATCCTATAACCTTGGATCCTTCAAGCGATGTATAAAGAAGCTTTGGCCAGCTGAAGAAGCTGGAGACAGCCGTGAACTGACTCGGTCTTTTTAGTCGTCGTCACTCTTGGACCTCCCCTTGATTATCATCAGGCGGATCGAGGTCAAAAGTCGTGTCACAATAAAAAAAAATAACTGCCTACCACTACACTACCACTACAAGATCAGTGAATACGTTATTATAGGAGATTTAACTACACTTAGTGTAACAGTGGCACAGTGACCAGATTCTGCCTGCATCCTCTATTAAATGGCCATATAATTGCTCTATACAATTTTATAAGCACACTAGCAAATAACAGAACACGGTGTCTTAGGACCGTTTTACACTATAGGCGAGTCTACGGGTCTTTGCTACCTACGAGTATATTCTACTAACTAAAAAAAAAAAACTACCGTTGATAGATATAAGACGTTGTCATGTCAAAAGAATCTAGGAAAACAAGAAAATAGAAAATAGGTACGAGTACTATAACTATTCTAACATTACAAAATTTTCTTATTACTTAGACATATTTAAAATAAATAAAACAAGTTGTTCGGTGGAAATAATTGTCGGTATTTAACTATTTTTCGATTAATATTCTAAGAAATCGCCATTTATATAGTTTAATTTCATGGTATTGTGTTTTTTTATCATTTAAACTATGGGGCTTTAAGAGTAGGTACTTTTCTGTCCCGACTTGTAATTTCCTCGGTGGCATCTGTTGGCATTTCTTATTGCACTTTTAATGGGGAAGAGAGTTGGTAATTGTCAAGTATAATAAGTTAATAGCACTCAACAGTAATTTAGTTATAATTTTACTATTATAATTTAATGAATTATTTTAATTTGAATAACGTTGTACGTTTTATGTTTATATATCTTTTGATCCTTATTTGTAATTTTATAGTTTGTAATACGTTGTAAACAAATCTGTTGTATAGTCTGAGTCCTTAGAGAATTATGGATGTAAAGGAAGCGAAAGAGTTGTGTCATGATCATGGAAAATAGCGCTCCAATTTTCTTATGATGATGATAACTTTGGTAAAACACATTATGATGATCAAAACAGAAAAATAGAAGTCAAAATTGTAAATTGGGCTTCTTCTGCTCTATTACATTGTTAAATGAAAATCAGATAACATAACATAAGACAATCGGCATAATTATCTTACGATGTGTTAGGGCTTGCTAGTAAATTGAAAAATGTAAAAAAAAACTCAATAATTACAGTATAGATGTAAAAAAAGTAAATTCAAACATTTATAAAGGTAAAAATTATACAAACTTGCTTAATAAATAAAATACTAAATAAAAATAAGTTAGATATGATTACCAGAAATTTAAACTTCTAATTACATATCACTACATTACAATGAATTAAAACCACATAATACCATACTAATTTCTTTCTTTTATTAGTTTGGACATTTAGAAGACATAATAGTACATTAAGCTAATCATCATGTCATGTTAAAAAGATGTTATACTGTTTAGATTATGTATATTTATATAGTTACATTTTTAGTTGTTAATAACTATAGTTTAAAGTGGTCGGATTATAATTATATAACTGTTGCTTAAACTAAAGTAATTACAAACAAAAGCTGTTTATACTTCTTTTGTTTTGCATAAACTTTCATCTTCAAAAGCATCGTATTAAAAGTCACGGAAACGTCACTCAATGCAGACTAAAGTCACGAAACTTAATAGAAATAAAGTACTCGCATACGTATTTACGAATAGCTTGTGGGAAACTCAAAGAAAAACAAAAGTGAAAGAGATGAAAGGCTAGATCCAATTTTTTTGCAATCCGTTGTTTTGATCGAGCACGAAAGAGTGTTCTCAGACCTTCACAATAGTGATGTTTATAAATAAGTGAGATTATAATCCGTCGTAATAGCTCTCAACAATAGTAAGCCAGAAGTTGGAATAATGAAAGTGTTGCGCCATAGATCATCTGTTGCGTTGGAATTTAAATAATTTGATGTGACAAGAGGTAATTAAAAGTATTACCAACTGCTTTCACTGTTGCGCCTTCTATTGTAACAAGGCTTATTTCATTTAATTACAAATCTCACGTAATTATATGTAACGTATGACCTGGTAACTAACTTCGTTACTCCATTGAACTTTCATCTCTACTTATGCATGCGAAAGTAAGTTTGTGTGTCTGTTTGTCAGACCATCACGGCTAGACTACTGAACCATTTAATAATGGCGTATAAACGACGATGTTACTACATATTATCTATTTGTTTGGCGTAAACGAGATTGATGCCATTTTTCCTTATCACGAATGGACGTATCTAAATATTTATATATAAAAATTATATTACTTAAAAACTAGTGCATCTAAATTAATAATAAATAAAGGGACATCTAAAGAGATAATACCGTTAATAAATAGTAACATTAATATGTCTATAAAACTTTTAAATTTTGAAGGAGGGCCCCAAGTATGAACACATTTTCCTTAAAATCGCTCTACTGTAAAAGTATATAAACTGAGATACGTCTCTTCGTGATTTGACCGACGATGTAAAATATCTTAAATTTTAAATTCGAGATTTAATGAAATCACTTTGCTAAAGAGAATTTCTAAACAAATTAAAGTTGATATATCGATTCGTATAATAATACTGAAAGAGATGTAGAATGACGTCTCTATAGAATTAGTCATCATCTTTATCAATTTCACGCCTTAATTTCTACAGATATAGGCAGAGACAACAGAGCGCCACTTTCCACGATCCTGACACAACTTTTTTTCTTCCTTCACAGCATAGGCAATAGCGATAGGCAGAGGCGATAGGCAGAAGTAATAGAGCGCCACTTTACACGATCTTAACACAACTTTCGCTTCCCTAACACCCATAATATTCTCTTCATAAAACATCAGGCTATGGGGTTTTGTCATATTTCAAGCCAAAATAAAAAAGCTCTACGGTTATGGACACTGCGGATCTTCCTTGCTTTATAATAAAGACTATATTTTATTTTAGCGTAAGTAAGAGTACGTTTAAAATTGTGAATTGTGAATATAAAAACATTTAAAATTGTGAATTGTCAACAATAGCTAGATTCTTAATATTCTGTAATAATAAATTTCTACGGATATAAATTCACTCACTAATTAAATATGAGATTTAACCTTTGTCTAGTAGACTTATGACTCATAAATTAGCATAGTGCTCAAGCACAATTCAAGTCTTTTACTAAATAAGTAAACTAGATACCTCTAGCTACCGCTAAATGTCAAATTCATTTATTTTCATTATAATTAAACTCTGTTTTAAACAATTTTAAAATTTAAAATTAAATAAACAACTTTTGTGTTATAAGGGCCAATATCCGAATGGTGCGGGCGATAGTTGGATGGTTGACCGCTAGTGGAAAAAATCTCGGTCTCATTCGTGTTTAAGATAGCATGTTCAACTGTACGATGGCGGCCATCAAGACGTCACGTCGGCATGTGACCGCATCCCAATTCGCTTTGGCAAGCGTGTGGGAGCGGGAGTAGCTAAAAACTGTCCGGATTACCACGATCCAGATAGAGTCCCGAACCTTCTAGTGGGACGTGTATATGATGATTTTTATTACTTGTTTTGATATTTTAATTTATATTAATAATTTAATTTTAAATGGTAGTTTGTATAGAATACTAATATTTGAATGTTGTAGCATAATTGAAATTAGTTGCTTAAGGAATTTAAAAAAATTTATGCGTCTTACTATCGCGTTGATTTTGGTTTTGATTTTAAAATTTTCCGATTGATTTAAAAAATATTCCGACATTTCGAAAGCTTTGCAGCCATTGTGGTCACGGAGAGACTGAGGTGTTGGTCGTCCTATTGGTCGCGCATAATCTAAAAAAATATAATTAGTTGCTTATTAGTTAAAGAGCATCGGGGTAAAATATGTCGCCTGTTAAAATGCTAATTAAGTAAATAAATATCTAGTGTTTTCTATTAAGCATACATCAGCACCTTACCCAAGTAACTATGTTTGCAAAGATTTGTCTGTTTCGTCACTGTTTCGACATTACATTGACAAACAATACAAATTGACAACAATTGTAATAATGTCAACGGGCAATGACTCATTAATAATGAGTATGTCACAATAAGTAATTAACACTTTCACGAGCTTGTTATCATATGACATTGGTTACAAAAATAATTATGTATTAATTGTTTGGTTGCACAATATCGAAATACTCTATCAATTCATCATAATCAACCCATATCTGGATTTTCTGGGATCTATGTTTTATCTTCTGGAATCGTGGTTTATTCAGACAGGTTTTGGCTAGCCCCTATGCTTGCCAATGCAGAATGAAGTGTGACTGCCATCTAGATACAACGACCGGGATCTACAGTTTGACGTGTCATCAGAAACACTAGTGTAGTTGAAATAAAATTGGCAATATGAGTTAATATAACGCGCAGTATTTTTTATTTATTGTGACACGACATTTGGCCCCGACCCGCCCGATGATAAGCAAGAGGTAGTCCTAAGAGTGACGAAGACTGAAAAAAACGAGTCAGTTCACATCTGCCTAAGTCGCCGTCACTATGCCGGCCAAAATATGAAACGTAGTTTTACAAAACCTAAACTAAACATAAATCTCGCAAACTTGGCATCCTGAACAAGCAGCAGTTCTTTACGCCAGAGCATCGCTTGTTACTATTCAGATTCAGATTCATTTATTAAGTAATTAGGCTCCAAAGGAGCACTTTTACACGTCAAGATTACATAACAATAATTAATAGAACAATAATTACAATAAAATAAATACCTACGACAGCAGCAGATACCATTGTCAATTTAATAAAAATTAACACCAATAACAATATTGCGTGATAGCATTGTCATCTTAAAAATATTGAAAAATATGTAAATGTCTAATCTGAGTATACTGAACTGTACATAATGCACAAACTGCAAAAGTTTGCTGCTGTATAAGGGCATTGTCTGCTTATAAACTATATAAAAAATAAATGTCATATTAATAAATAATGTTAATAAGCTGCTGTATATGGGCATTGTCAACTTATAACTAAATATAAATATGAATATAGGCATCGCCTGTTATACAAGGCTAAAATATGCTCTTTTACGGAGTACTGTTGGACGGCTCTGCTAAGTATCTTCTCGAAGCTCTAGATTCATTGCAGCGCCGCCCGAGTTGTCCGATTTATAGATGCAGATGCATGTCACGCAACCTCTGGAGCCCCTGTAACTTCTCAGAGACATAGCGGCTTTATGAGTCCTATAAAGTAAGATTGCACAGCACAAAAATACTTTTACTGTCTTTTAAATTAAAGCCTCCCGATTGTTGATAGATAGTAATTTAACAAAGGAAATAATGGAATAATTAACTCTTTAATTACATGTTAGGTTTCAACATAGTGATTGGTTTTGACCTTTATTGATTATTTCTAAACAAATTGATAATGGTTGGTTTGCTATTTTAAATAATAGGTCTAAATTATTATCGCTCGCTTCGGGCAACCTTTTAACATGTTTGGATTGTTATTGTAATGTCTTGTTTTATTGTACAAGCTTGGGCAATACGTTTAGTTTATTTGTTTATAACTACAAACGTTCTTCGTGGTATAGGCGATAAAGGATTTTTCATATCAATATCGTTGATACCACAAAAAGGTTGCCCAGTGCCCATAACTAAAGAGAGCTTGTATGAAGAGAATTGTGAATGTGAAGGAAGTGAGGGAGTTGTGTCAGAATCGTGGCAAGTGGCATTGTGTCTGCCTATCCCTGTGGAAAAAGTCGTAACAATTTAATTGATTGATTCATTATCGTTGATGTCTATAATATAGAGATTTAAATTATTTAATAAGGTACGTAATTATTGCAATTATGATTTTTCTTTAATTATAAAATAAATAATATAAAATATATAATATAATCGGAGACATCCTTAAGTTAGCCGGGTTACCTAGTGCCCATAACCATAGAACTTGTATAAAGAGAATTGTGGATGTAAATTGTGAAGCGAGGGAGTTGTGTCATGATCGAGGCAAGTGGGGCTCCATTATCTCTGCCTATCCCCGTGGAAAAAAGACGTGACAATTTAATTTTGGTAAGAATTTAATTGTGTAATAGAATATATACGTTCTACAAAGCTACTAAACGTGCTTGTAACTATAATAGAAACAGGACGACCATGGTACATATTTACATCAAAAGTGCATAAATTGGTTTTTAACCTGGAGCTCTTGGTTGGTAAGACCATATATCTACCACTTGACTACGGTTGCCTTCATTTATAATTTATTATGTAAACAATTTAGGCCCTTGTTTCCTAAAGTACATGAGTCACAATAATGAAACAATGTTACTATAGTTTAAAAGTTCATTGTTTAACTTACGTATTTCCAACTAATGTTAGTGGGATAGGAATGGAATGCATATGATCTGCGCAGGCGCATACAAAATGCCAGGCTGCTCTACTCCACCCGGCGCTTTCAAATGCCAAATTCGTGATTTTTGCTCTGAACACTGTCGCAATTTAAAGCCTGCAAACAAAGTCGGTGCTCTAAATCAAAATACAGTTAACACAAATACGAGTTTATTATTTATTAATCAAAATATTTATTTATTTATTTAGACTTTCTACAGACAATATGACATCACCCCGCCTAAAGTTGAGCTAGAATGCAGTACATAAATGGAGGCGAGGGCTTACTAGCCCTAAATACTACAGTTAAATAACTTTATTTCTTAATTTTATTTAGATAATAAATAATAGTTCGATTTCGATGGTTATCACTAACTAGTTATTTACGTTATTAGACCGTAAAGGGACTTAGTCGCGTTTCGAGATCAGCTGGTTTGATCAGATGGTTTCAACTAGGCCGGAATAGTGGATGGGACTGCTACTTAAAGTTATTGAATTGTAGTAGCAGTCACCTCAATTCATGAATGCTTAACCCTATGTTGTCATGTTGAAGAGCTGTCATGTCGAATCACAATTTAAAAAAAAACTGTGTCTATAGAAATAATAATCTCGGTTTTAGGGTTCTTGTCCAAATTAAATGATGAGTATTTTGTAAGATATCTAAAAAAATGACAGAAGCTGCAGAAGAAGTGTGTGGAGTGAGCAAGAGGAAGAATGTAAGGCCCAACATGTGGTGGGATAAGGAAACGGAAGTATTAGTATGCGAGAAGAAGAAAAAATGGCAGGATCTACTAGCAGTTAAAGCTAGTAGACGAACAAACCCGGGTAAGAAAGATGAGGATGTATGTAAGGTAATGAATGAATATAAGGAAATAAAAATTAAAGTGAAAGAATGTATAGAACGAAAGAAGAAAGAGGTGAAAGAGGATATCGAGAGGAAATTCTCCAGAAATTTCCGGGATAATATCAAACTGTTCTGGAAACAGGTTAAGATAGCCCGGGGAGGACTGGAGAAGTCTAAAGTGAATGTGGTTAGGGATTCGAATGGCGATTTAGTGACTGAAGAGAAGAAAGTGTTAGGACGATGGAAGGAGTATTTTGAAAGTTTATTTGTGGAGGATGATAATACAGCACCAGAGTGTGTCGATATGTCCTCCACGCTGAATGAAAGTGAATCTGAATGTGATATAGATGTGAAAGAGATTGTGAATGCATTGAAAAGAATGAAAGTTGGAAAAGCGGCTGGGTGTGACAGAATAACTGTCGAGATGCTGAAGGGCGGTGGTCAGCTGGTGGCTTCCTGGTTGTGTCTCCTTTTCAGTAAGTGCTGGGTGAACGGTCTTGTACCAGGGGACTGGCGCAAGGCTGTCATTGTACCACTATACAAGGGGAGGGGGTCGCAACAGGAACCCAAAAATTACCGCGGCATCAGCCTTCTCAGTATTGTTGGCAAGTTGTATGCGAAAGTATTGATTGAAAGGGTGATGCATGAAACAGATGATAAAGTTTGGGATGCGCAAGCGGGATTTAGGAAAGGGATGGGATGTATGGATCAGATCTTCTCTCTAAGATGCGTCAGCGAAAAAGTGTTGGCAAAACACCAGAAGGTGTTTTGTGCTTTTGTTGACCTTGAGAAGGCCTATGATCGAGTGAACAGGAGTGAATTGTGGCAGCAGCTGTCCGGGTTTGGGTTGGGGGAGCGTTTGGTCCGTGCACTGAAATCTCTCTATGAGGATTCCAGTGCATGTGTTCGAATTAACGGGGCGCTATCTAACTGGTTTGGCATCTCTAAAGGTGTCAGACAGGGATGTGTAGCGTCACCATGGCTCTTCAATCTATTCATGGACAGTTGTCTGAAAGAGTTGCGTGAAAGGAAGTATGGTTTAAGAATGAATGACTTGGTGATCAAATGTCTCTTGTACGCCGACGATCAAGTTATCCTTGCATCTTCGGCGTATGAGTTACAGGAAATGGTCACTATAATGAATGCGGAATTAGAAAAGAAAGGTATGAAAGTGAATGTAAGTAAAACTAAGGTAATGGTTTTGGAGAGAGAGGATGAAATAACAGAATGTGAGATAATGATAGACGGAAAGAAAGTGGAACAAGTCAAACAATTTGTTTACTTGGGAAGTATGTTTACTAGGGATGGAAAGTGTGATGAAGATATTGAGAGAAGAGTGCAAAAGGGTAACGTAGTGAACGGTGCCATCCATAGTATAATGAGCAGCCAAATAATGTCCCAAAAGTCACGGATGGCTGTTCATAATGCGGTGCTTGTTCCTACATTAATGTATGGAAGTGAAGGGTGGGTATGGCAGAAGAAGCATGAGAGTAGAATTAACGCTGTAGAAATGCGGTCGTTAAGGAGTGTATGTGGAGTGACGATAGCTGATAGAATAAGGAATAGCACACTGCGTGATAGATGTGGTTTAAAAGAAGATGTAGTGACAAGGATTGACAAAGGAATGCTTCGATGGTTTGGGCACATGGAAAGGATGAGTGAAAGTAGATTGACGAAAGGAATTTATAAATCTGATGTGGATGGATGCGTTAAACAAGGCAGGCCTAGGAGAGTGTTTTTCGACCAAATCGGAGACATCCTTAAGAAAGCTAGGTTGCCTAGTGCCCATAACCATAGGGGAATTGTACTGTATGAGGAGAATTGTGGATGTGAAGGAAGCAAGGGAGTTGTGTAAGGATCGTGGTAAGTGGCGCTCCATTGTCTCTGCCTATCCCTGTGGGAAAGAGGCGTGACAAAAAAAAAAATGATCTAAAAAAATATAATTTTTAAGATTAGGTGTGTTATATTGAGCAGCCGAAGTTGTATGCGATAATTTGTGTAAACTATTGCATGTTTTACTATATGAGTAGTGTGTCTAACTAGTATTGCTCTTGCGAAGTCGTACCTTATTTGATTTTTTGCCCTAGAGGCAGAGTAGGCGATTGTGGGCTATTTGCTGTCCTTTCTTATAGCGCATACTTATGCAATTCCTATAAATTATTGTAAAGTTGTCATAACGATAATTTAACAAACTTTCTTATTTAAATTTAACAAAATAAATATATACATGTATATTACTTGCTTGCAAACTGTACTGACATTATTGCATATAAAAATTTATAGCAAAATCTCACTTTGTTTCTGAATGGAGTGGAAGGTTTTTTTTCACTCCTCAATTTCCACTGGGATAAGCAAATGTTTAAATATTTCAATAATTAAAACCGTTTTTTTTCAACATCGTTTAATACAATATTAACTAAACATAAAAATGTACTATAAAAGTATTTAAGTTTTGTGATCAGTAGACCAAACATTTAACAAATACCTAAACCATATTAATAAAATGTGTTTTTCTTTTCAGGTAAATAAATAATAGGTGTTTATTTATATTTGTAAGTAAATAAAAATTATGATTCTATTAATATAATAATAGGAATGAAATAAATATAATCCTTACACTTATATTATAAACGCGAAAGTTTGTGAGTATGTATAGATGTTTGTTACTCTTTCACGCAAAAACTACTCAATGGATTTTAATGAAACTTTACAATAATTTAGCTTATACATTAGAATAACACAAAGGCTATAATTTATAAACATATTGTGTGAATAATAAATAAAATAAAGAGAAACGATTATATGTCGGATATGTCGATTATAAATCGGAGTCACAATATAAAAAAACTCAAATCAGAACAAAGATTTAAATCGATTTAAATTTTTGATTCACCCAACTTAAGTTCGGCTAATCGGCCAACACAACATTCATAGACTTTTAGGCGGTATGAAGTTCGCCGGGTCAGCTAGTAATATATTAGAATGAAAAATGTTTGTTTAAGACAAAACTGCCTAAAAAACTTCTCGGTCTCTTTTTGTGCTAAGCTTTGTCTTTGTCTATACCAGTCACTTAATGAAACTAAAATATCTCAATAGGAAATAAAAGAAGTAAGGTAACTAACATTTTTCAAGGGGCATAATGTCGACTAGGCAACCGCAAACTGACTCGATTTTTTTAAATACCGCTCTTGAACCTCTCCTCAGGCAATTCGGGGTCAGATGTCATGTCACAAGAAAGAAGGTAAAAATGGAGTTTGAAATAACTAAGCTTTAAAATTACTGTCTTCATTCATAAGCGATCTCGCGGGTCAACCGCTATTAAATTATAAAGATCATCGTCTGTATCGGTTGTCGCGTGAGAGGCTGGTCACCTTGGTGCATTCACCGACCAGTACGATATTTCGCTTCCTTCTAAACCTACTCCCATGTTATTAAGTTGTCATCCACTATAGGTATTCATTTATAGGGTGTTCTAAACAGGTTTAGAGACTTAAGAAATGGAAGAATTTTCATCTGATTATATCATAGACGACACGTTCTGGTTTTTTGTAATTTCCTATTTAAGATTATAACGCAGGATGTTGAGTAGATTTGTTTCGATACGCAGATGGATTTATTAATTTTAAGTTCTTATTTGTTTTTGTTTTATTTAATAATCGTATAAATAATTATAACACAATCATAGGTAAACAATAGAAGTCATATAACATACAATACACTAAATATAAATTGAATACATAAATAGAAATTATTAAATAAATTTTATCAATGCTTGAAGATAATTTGTAATATATAGTATATCCAAATATAAATATAAAAAAATAAATATGTGAAATTATTTATTAGATTTTTAAAAGGTAATTATTACATAATTTTTATTTTGAGTACCTACTTAGTACTCAAATTATTTATCTTTTAGCCTATATACTCGTATTTGATTTGAATCGAACAACTTTCTTATTAATGTAAGATTTTATTTTTAACTATTTATAACATTGAAAAAAGGATATGAAATAAAATGCTTGTCTGAAGAGATTGTGTATTTCAGGTAAGCAAGGTAGTTGTGTCAGGATCGTAGTAAGTGGCGCTCCATTGTCTCCTATCCATGTGGAAAAAAGGCGTGACAATTTGATTGAGTGATTGATATAATATTTGAAATTTACTCAAAGAAGTTACAATAATGTGTTACTTTATCACAAACCTTAACATTTAACTTCTATACCAAACGAGCTAGCATCATAAACCTTATTACTGTTACGAAACATGCTGTATAAGCCTCTTTACATAAAAGGATAGTCTTATATCTAGTTACGTTTTACATTCCAATCTTATAGAATAACTTGATGGCCAAACGAATTAAAGACCCATTTTAACGAACTTTAATATTTATTGAAATGTTATGATGTTAGAAATACTTTGAAGTAAGAAGTGAATTTCGGGATTTAAGGCCGTCGACTTTATTCATGGACCGCACTCTAGCTCATCATAGACCCCAGGTGTGTGTTTTCCGAACAAATCGGAGACATTTTCAAGAAAGCTGTGTTGCCTAGTGATTATTTTTTACAATTAATTAATAATAAGTGATAATAAGTAATATTAAGTATCACGCCCTTTTCCCACAGGGATAGGCAAAGACAATAAAAAGCCACTTGCTACGATCCTGACACAACCCCCTCCCTTCCCTCACATCCGAAATTCTCTTCATACAAGCTCTACGGTTATATGCACTAGGCAACCCAGCGTTCTTGAGGATGTCTCTAATTTGGTCCAAAAACATCCAAAATCATTTGAAATATATAAATTAAATTTAAATATTTTATTTCTCTTGAGGTGACATACTTATGACATACTTTACTTTTTTAAACCGTGAAACTTCTTCTTGTGAACTTTTTCCTGCTATGCAAAGAAGGCAAGAGATTTGAGCCAAGGTAGTGAAAAGAGGGGCTCCGTTATTTATATTACTGTAAGAACAAATTAATACACTATAGTCTTATATATTTCTATCATATTTCCTCTTCTGACAATAATCTATATTAAATAGTTGTCCCCGATGGCATCGATATCGGCCATCTAACAAGCGTCTATTTACCGATGCAATGATGATTTATATTATGCAAATATACAATTTATGCACATCAGTATCGTGCTGCGTTTCGATATTTATGATTATTACATTTCTCTATCTATAGTTGACATACATTCTGACCCAATAGTTTTCTATTAGCAAGTTGTACTCGCAGCTGTTACTGCTCTTTGATTTGTATCAAGTATCATTTTGTATCAAGTTTGAGATAATTATCTTGCATGCCAGTCCAGAATTCTCGTAATTAATTCCTTATGTATAACTACACCACGGTCACCTTATTATTAGGCCTGGTGCTGTTATTTGTCGAGTCACAATAAAACAAATGTCAGGATCGTGGAATGTAGTGCTCCATTGTGACATTTAGCGTGATAAATGATAACAAGATCATTATAATTTTATTTATTAACTGCTTCGTTTACAAATTACGAAACATATATGAATAGAATCGAAGGTTTTGGCACATGGCAAGGATGAGTAAAAAGGAGTTTAAAAATCTGATGTGGATGGATGCGTATTCGAAGCGGACCCAAATCGAAGACATCTTCAAGAAAGGTGGGTTGCTTAGAGCCCATGACCGTAGCGCTTGTATGAAGAGAATTTTCGATGTGAGGAAAACGAGGGAGTTTTGTCAGGATCGTGGCAAATGGCTTTTTTTTCTCTCTACCTATCCCTGTGGGAAAAAGGGTGTGACAATTTTGATTTGAAAGCATCTATGGTACCTACAAGCGTATAAAATAATTAATTCGAAAGAAGTATAATTATTTTATCAATTATATCATTTAATTTATTTTTAATTATTCTAGATACTAATAATTTTACTGTCATTAAGTCGTACGAATCCTTCACACTCGCACACTAAATCTCACACGCATACAACCATAAAACTATTATGTACATACTTTCTCATCAACTTCTAACATTTATATGGTAAAACACAAGTGAACTGGAACAGTACCGATTAGGTGCATTTAGGACGAGTAACGGTATTCGTACTACGACTTCCGTATACTTTTTTTTCTCAAGCTTTGAACACTGTTTACATTTTTCTTTCGCTTCAAGGAGATTAACTTTTTATCGTGATTTATTAAATACATATTTGTTTTGTCTTTTACTAGATTGTGAGGTTTATATTTTGTTGTTTTTTTTATTTTAATTTGACTCGTCATCTGACCCCTACCTGCCTGATGGAGGCCCAAGCTTGATGGAGGACCAAGAGTGCTCACAAATAAAAAAAAACTAGCCAATTCACGGCTGCTACAGTCGCCGTCACTATGCCGGCCAAATGTACTTCTTCACGCTTAGTTTGTTCATAGTTTGGAAGAACACATGGACTGGTAAATCATTCCACTTCTCGATTGTTCAATGAATGCTCAATGCTCAATGAAACAATGCGCTAAACCTTCTAGATCGACTGCCGATTCGGTCGACAGATTTGCGAGGCCATTCCACAACCCCTATTGCCAGTTTTAAATTAACATCAAACATTAATGTTTTAGATACAAAACAACAATAAATAGAAACTTCTACGAGGGTATATAATTATCTAGAATTTCTATAGAGACATTTTGGTTTGTGCACTTATCGGCGGAGTGAGTCAACGGTCCTTAATCGCTCGAACTCATTGTCTCCGAGGCGGTGGGTATTGCACTCCCGTAGGCGTACCATCGCACTTCCCTGCACTTTCTACTGTGAATTATTGCCTTTAAGAGATAGGTTCTTAGATTTTACGTGTGGCATAAAGTTTTAAATAAGCGATTTTATCAATGAAACAATATTTCTTGTGCTTTATTTGAAAAATGCCGCTTATGGCTATCGGCAGAGAGCTCCACCTTCCACGATCCTGTGTAAAGTTTTTTGTGACACGACATTTGACCACGACCAGCCTGGTGATAAGCAAGAGGAAGTCCAGTCCAAGAGTGACGACGACTGAAAAAGCCGAGTCAGTTCACGGCTGCCCCAGTCGCCGTCACTATGCCGGCCAAGTGCTTCTTCACGCATCGCTTGGAGGATCCAAGGTTATAGGATAGAGAGAATACATGGGCTGGCAAAGCATTCCACTTGTCGACTGTTCTACAAAGAAAAGACGCACCGAAGTTTTTAGTTCGACTGCCGATTCGGTCGACAAAATGCAGATGCTTCTTACTCAGTGTGAAAAGACGAGGTAGGAACAAGGTTAAAGAGCTCCTTGGAACATTTTTCGGGGTATAGGCGATAGAGGACGCACAGAACCGCCATGTCTCTGCCATGTCAGGGGCTCCAGAGTTTGTGTAACCTCTGTATCTCCTATAATTTATGTCTTTTTATATGTTAGGTTTTATATCTTCTGCCAGTATTTGACCTACTATCTTTTAATTTAATCAAATCGAATTTCAGCTCCACTTTTTCATATGGATGGCGCAGAACAACACTCTCCCCGATCCAACTATTTTCATACTAGCTCTAAAATTTAACGCACTGTGGCTGTGACCCCAGGTTTATTAAAGAATGTCCCTGTCCTATTAATTCATAAAATATATTTGCATAGATACATAGATAATTATACGACAGAAAGAAAAACAATAGAATTGGGTGCCAGTAGGCGATGAACTTAACAGTTTGTCACCGATTCTCATTATACGAGATGTTATCGTTGGTTAACTTCGCAATTTACTAAGCCTACTTGTAAAATGAATGATAAAATTGTTGGACTTTTAATGTTGTAGGATTTGTCTGGATACTTCTAAAAATTTGTATAAATCCACAAAAGATTGATTTTTTTTTAAATACTTAATAAACATTTATTATTATGATAAAATTAAACGTATATTAAATATAATTAATTAATTAAACTATAAGATTAAATTATTTGTTTTAGTTAAAAATATTTTTTAAACATAAATAACTAATTTATTTAATTTTAGTATATATCCCATCTGATGATAGACAATAAAGGCGACTAACTACGAGTGGCAGTCGCATCCACAATGCCAGCTAGTTGAACCGGCAAATTTCGATCTGATAACGTAACGCGATTGAGTCACTCACTACACTTGAGACATTGGAAAAAGTTGATAAATCCCTAAACAACTAAGTAAATGGGCAATCTGTCTAATCTAAAAGTATAGGTTTAAAGAAATTTATTACTCATAAGAACATAACATAAGTGAATGAAGAATACAAAATATTATCAATCCTAAAATTTTCGTAGTACCTAATCAATATAAAAGTATCTTAAGTAAACTTCTTAAGAAAAAGAAATACTCAATTTAAAATAGAGAAAGGTGTTACCGAGAAAAATTGTCATTGTCGTGAATTACACCGTTAATTTTTAAACGAACACCAAACTTTTTATTAAGAACTAAAATTAAGAATGGGGCATAAAATAAAGCATTGTGATATTGTGCGTGTTGATAATTGATAGCATCGATAGAAATCAGAGTCAATAGAGATTTTTATTATTAAACTACTACGAGTACAATTAAATGCTAAAAAAGTAGAACTTCGTTTTAAAGGGAGCAGTGACTTTCCATTGCAAGAAATAACTTTTACATTTTTGGTTTTAAACGCGACACATGACCTCGACTTACATGGTCCAAGAGCGCTCACGACTTGAAAAACTATGTCGGCCAAATGTTCCGTTTTAATATTAGTCTCGTCTTCAATTTGCATTCTACAATAATAAAAAAAAGCATACTCGTTCACAAAAAGGTGATAGAAAGAAGACGATCGTAATTTTGGGTGTTTAAACTTTTAAATCACACCAGAAGCGAACAATTTGATTGCACATACTCGGACCAATGTATCTCTGGCGGCAGGCTTATGTTGGCTTACAGTTGGCTTATGTCTTTCGCGTCGGCACTCTTTGATTTTCTCTTACTCTCTGAAGGCAAGTCGAGGTCACATGTCCCGTCGAAATAAAAAAGTACCTTTAAAGTTAATTAGGGAAACTAACATAGCAAGATTTTTTATTGTGACTGTGTGATGTTAAGCTGAAGTGCTGTCCATGAATGGAGGCGACTGCTACTACAGTTAAATAATTGCAAGAAGCAGTCGCATTCAAAACGGCAACTTTTAAGCTGATTCCGAAACGCGACTGAATTATTTTCTAGGTCTTTACACTTGATAGTGGTGGTACTATCCGTATAGGCAGACTGGGCAAATGTCAAACTGTGCCTACCACGCGTAAACACTTAAAAACTCAGACCTCTTACTGGGAATCAACCCTACATGAATATTAAGGAATATTTAACTACAAAATCGCTACATCTTATACTTAGACCACGTGTTAAGACAAAATTGTAACTATAGTAATGGCCGTTATTGTGACGATCGGGCTCGCGCATTTTAGCTGTGAGCGGTTAGAAATCCAGTCTAGATTGAATTTCTTCAGGCGAACCTCAGAACGCGCAAGACTCAGGTATGCGCGTTCTCGACGAAAAAATCCCCGTTTATCCCCCTTCCTTCTCTTCGTAACATTCCCCTTGGTACTTCGGACAGACTGGATATCTTAGGGATGTCCCTTCGCAGCGACCTGAATCACAGGGATCACGTTGAGCGGGCTATTAAGACCACCTCCCGCAAACTTGGCATCCTGAACAGGGTGCGGCGGTTCTTCGCGCCAGAGCTTCGCCTGCTTTTATACAAGGCTCAAATTCGCTCTTGCGCGGAGTACTGTTCGCATCTTTGGGACGGCTCTGCCAAGTATCTTCTCAATGCCCTGGATTCATTGCAGCGCCGAGCTGTCCGAATCATAGGAGATGTAGAGGTTACGCGAACTCTGGAGCCTCTACAATTACGCAGAGACATGGCGGCTCTGTGCGTCCTCTATCGCCTATACCACGGGGAATGTTCCGAGGAGCTCTTTAACCTTGTTCCTATCTCGTCTTTTCACACCCGTAACACCCGCACTGGTCGGGGGAAGCATTCACATTTTGTCGACAGAATCGGTAGTCGAACTAAAAAGTTCGGTGCATCTTTTCTTTGTAGAACAATCGACAAGTGGAATGCTTTGCCAGCCCATGTGTTCTCTCCCTCCTATAGCCTTGGATCCTTCAAGCGATGCGTGAAGAAGCACCTTTGGCCGACATAGTGACGGCGGCTGAGACAGCCGTGAACAAACTCGGTTGTCTCAATCGTCTGCACTTTTGGATCTCCTCTTGCTTATCATCAGGCGGGTCGATGTCAAATGTCGAGTCACAATAAAAAAAAAAAAAAAAAAAAAAAAAAAACCTAGTAAATTACTGCAATGAATTTACACTGTTGGTATTACAATGATGGGAATTATGATAGCGGTTCCAAGACCGTATCTATTATTCAATGTAGTTGTGAATATTAATTTTTCAATATACAGTTTAGTTTAGGTCAATAGGTACAAGCTATTTGAGTTTTTTAGCTTCGTCTTTATTTTTATACTTAGTAAATTCATATTCCACTGTAGACGGATTTGTCAACAGCAGTGTGAGAGAAAAATATATTTTTAAATTGAATAGGCCGGCATAGTGAATGCGACCGATGCTTTCAGTTGTTTAACTGTAGTAGCAGGCGTATTTATGGACCGCACTTCAGCTTAACGTCAGGCGGAGTGCTGTCATATTATGTCTAGCCACAATAAATAAAAACTAACCTGTGGAGGCGCACCATAACGTATTCTGCTTCCAACAAAACGTATTTGGATCTTGTTAAGCAAAACAAACGGTAACGAATGTAATTAACTAATATTATTAGTTCAGCAAATGGAATAAGGAAGTGCGCGTTTATTTGAATAATATAAAACTACGGTATCACATCCGTAGGAATAATTGATGGCGTCCGGTGACGACTGGATCGCTCTTACTGGGAGATGCCTCATCCGACAGGTCGGTCTTTCAATATTAATTAAATAACGATTAACTAACGTATTTTTAACACTATTTAAACTGCAGAATTTCTCATAATCAAGCTATTAAAACTGAATAAACTTAGCTCGAAATTTTAGCTATCATTTTTATATTCATGTTAATCAGTTAGCATCCCTGACTGTGTTCTACTAAATATTGTATTTTGTGAAACGTATCGCAACTTTTAACAAAATAAATAAAATACTCATTTCATTTTATGCGGCTTACTATCGCGTTTATTTTTGGTTATTAATTTTACAGTTTTATTTTTATTTTTCCGACGTTTCGAGAGCTTTGCAGCCATCGTGGCATAAGGCGATAGTAAGCCGCATAAAATTTGTTTAATTCAATAATCTATGTTCGCGCAAAATCTAAGAAAATACTATACTTATTTCTTCAAACGGTTAATTGATATCTGTTTACATACTCGTATTATTAAAACACCGTACCTAAAGTTAACCTATCAGACTATAGCAGATCTTTTAACATTAATCTTAATGATCCTCAAGTTTAATCATCGAGATACGTGTAATTAATATTTTCCATCATCCTCTCTCTGTTCATTTATTAATCTTAATTGACGTTTGTTCAATGATTAAGTTCATGTTATAGTCTTGTTTGCTGAATTGGAGCATTGTACAAAATAAGCACGAAGGATAAATATATTTAATAGTATTGTATTGGACAACATGCTGTTTCCCGTCTGCCGGATTCTTTAGACACAATAAAAATAAATAGTAAACATATTTTACCAACAATTTTGATAGTCAATGAAGTCAAGTTTTTAATGGTTTCTTTTCGCTGGAATATTTCTGAAACCATAGTATTTGTAGAATCATTTGTTAATGTAAAAGAGACCAAAAAGGCTAACTTATAATAAATGTTTATATTTTCTTGTTTATACCTACTCTGATGATATAATTCCGACGTCCATTAACATGAATAATTCAAATTGTTATTAAAATTAATTATATTATTACAGTTTAACTCATTGTTATTTCTACCGATAAGCTTAACAAAACTAACATACTAACCTCAACATTGTATTATGTTTAAACATTAATTACAAAAGTAAATATCAAGTCATGTCGCACCCACGCACTGTCTTCTATGTGTAATAACATATCGGGATATTGGTGGATAATTTTAGTTGTAATGTTTAGTTATTTGGTCATATATTACAACAATCGGCCACCAATAACCCATAATTTGGTTAGTCTTAAGTGAAACCATTTTGAATGAACTTAGACAATGGATGCCATACTTTCGTCTATTTGTAACCTGTCATTATTTCAATAGAGGTTGTTTGATGCTCTGCTGAATAATCAAGTGAGCGAATAAAGTTCTATGTAACTTTCCTTTATATTCAGTTCAGGCCAATTTGATGGTAACTTAGTGGTAAAGTGCTTACTTAACACTCGGATGATACAAGTAGTCAATTTGTCAGGAAAACATTTAATAATATATCAATCAATCAAAATTTCTTTTTCTTGAATTAAATAAATTTTATGCGGCTAGCTATCGCGTTTATTTTGGTTTTCTTTCTGCACTGAAAAAATCACCGAATATATCTCCCAAAAGTTAACTCGTAAAAAAAGCCTTAAGACATTAAGTTCGCCGGTTTTGAACTTTTTTGGTTAATTAAGTGCAAAAAGTCATATCGACAAAGAAATGGCGCGCTTCGAAACGTCTAGTTTGATTTCACGGGATTGCTGGTAACCAGCCGACTATGATAAATCCTATTAAAAAGGGAATTATTTATTCCATGTCCTTTTAGTGTTAAAACATCTCCATATAATCGAGTTTGGATACTGCGTAGTTAAATGCGGCGATGTTTCAAACTTTTTTCGCGTAGGCATTTGACGTGATTGCAATAGCTATTCACACATTTATAAAGAACAATAGAATAAGTGTGAATTGCGTGTAAATTTTGTTATGGAGAAAGCAGTGTGAACGGTTGTATGCAATCGGTGTTCAATAGTGTTTTATTAATTGCTGGATTTATTTATTGTTTAATGAGTAGAAAATACATGCGCTCTAGATAAATATGTTTTTGTGTTTGTTTAATTGTGTCATTGAGTGTACTTTTGTATTGAGTTGTTTTTCTTTTTTAGTAAGTATTACTAGTAAATATATAAACGTTATTTTTTTATAGGGATAGTAGTATATTTTTATTATTTATGTATATAAATACTACAATAATTATACTGTGCATGTGTAGTGTGCACAGTATTGGATGTTTGACTTGTCAGAATAATTTTAAAAGTAAAATTAAAAAATGTACTTATTATTCTAATATAAATAATGCTTAAAATAAAATATTTAACAACTTTCGGTCGTAATATTTTTTAAGTAATTATTTTCGGGTTAGTTGCACATTTTTATTTAATATTTTTATTTATAATTAAATTATTTAAAAATGTACTTATTATTCTAATTATCGGGATACTGGTGGATCTAATATAAATGATGCTAAAAATAGACAAAATAAAATATTTAACAACTTTCGGTCGTAATATTTTTTTAAGTAATTATTTTTGGGTAAGTTGCACATTTTTATTTAATATATATTTTTTTAAATAAATATTTTAAAAATGTACTTATTATTCTAATTATCGGGATACTGGTGGATCTAATATCAATTATGCTAAAAATAGACAAAATAAAATATTTAACAACTTTCGGTCGTAATATTTTTTTAAGTAATTATTTTTGGGTTATTTGCACATTTTTATTTAATATTTTTATTTCTATTGTTTTTTAAGTAATTTTTCCTTGTTCCTACATCATCTTTTTACCACCGCGATTCTGTCGAGCAAGTCGGACTAGGACCGCACTCCAACTTACATCAGGCGAAATGCTGTCTGTCATATAAAGAAAAAATATCTAAGAAAATAATTTCTTTGCGAATATTAGGAAACATGTTTGCTAAACTCATATTACTCCGGTTATAGGTTTAGAAATCTAGTATTTAAATAAAAGTAGTTATTACACTCAGGTCACAAAAGGGTAGCCAATCATTAGGTTAAGTGTATTTGGTAAACTACTTTGCATTTTCAATACATTCGATAAGTATTTTATATTAGTAATATGAGCAAAGTATGTAAAGTATTTGGTTCCTTATTATTATTATTAGTTATTTTGTAATAGTGTAAAGTTGAAATATGTTTAGAATTTGTAAGATCAGCCATACGAAGTATCGCTGAGTTTTTGCGAAATATTAACTTTTCTTTTATAAATTCATATTTCAATATTCTTATTAAATTCCTATTAAATAAGTCAGATATCGAGTCACAATAATAAAAATTAAATTGACGGATAGGAATAGACAGAAACAAGGAAGCGCCATACATGATCCTGGTATCTTTCTCGACATACTAAACCTAACGCCTGACAAAACTTAACTATAGAAAGCTTCACATCCACAATTCTCTCCATACTCTGTGGTTATGAGCACTACCGATTCCTGTTTAATTATGAATGTCTCCTATCTAGGTGAAGCAATCTTCTAGTAATTGTCGTTGCTCGTGGACTACAGCTTTCCAGTCGAGGTCACCTGTTAAGTAAAATAAAAAAATATGAATATTTCCAATCAATGATTTCAATCAAATATTTCTCTTTTCGATTGCGTGGTATGTCTCAGTTTTAATATTGGCCTGTATTACCTTTTTTATGATTGTGTGTTTCTATGCTAGTGGGTAAAGGTTTTTTTCGAAATTGGGGCTTCGGAAGTAAATTATTGTAACTTATGTTTCTCTTTTCAAAATATTAATGTCTTTTTTGTGTAATTTGTGGAGAACCGACATTTGACCTCGACTTGCCTTATGGTAAGCAAGGTGTAGTCCAAGAGAGCCGTGATGCTGTACACGGCTGTCTCAGTCGCCTTCACTATGTCTAATACAAAAAAATGGTAAGCCACTGCTTATCATCAGGCGGGACGAGGTCAAATGTCGTGTCACAATAATAAAAAAAAAGTAATATAATAATTGTATTTTTAAGAATTACCTAATATTTAATATTTAGAAAGCAATTTTTTAAAAAGTAGAATATTATATGTTTTTGTTAAAATATATTTCTCAATTTAAATAGAAATACATTTTTTATTAAGAAAATTACATTTAATATAGTTTTAGGTAAATATTTTTTTAAAACTGCATTAACAACATTCAAACACGACTTTAATTGTATCGTAATTAAAAACTAGTTTTTACCTGTGAGCACTCAGTAACAGATAGTATGATAAAGCATGAGTTTTAAGTAACCAAATTAACACATTAATGGTATCATTTAATGCTCCTAATGAAGTAATATTTATTTTTATCACATCAATGAATCTCTTTATTTTATGCTAATTAATGCTATTACGTAAACAATAATTTTATTTATACACACTGGTTTAAAAAAAACTTGACTGCATTTATAATTGAATTTTTTATATGACTGTTTCCTTTATTTTATTGACAAAAAGAGACAATAGTTTTCTTAATATATTATAGACGTTTAAAAGGTACATTGTGACTCTTCATTTCCACAGGGATAGCAGAGACAACGAAACTCTTGACTCTTGACGTTACTATCTTGACTCTCTAGCTTTCACAAAAGAATAAGCAGCACAATACAAAATATTTTTCATCTACATATGTTTTACATTCTATGGCCCTTCAACAGAAAATCCTATTTGAATCTATATCTGATATTATGTTATTTTATCTACTAAAATTTGATGCTAAATAGAATGATTCCAAATGTTAATTTAGTTTACGTGACATCGCTCAAAGTACTGATAACCGTTGGGAAGAAAGGTTCTTAAGTGGAGTATTCGTGTAGTCCCAAAGGCAGTGCCCGTGTGAATTTCTAGCAAAATTAAGCAAAATATACAGTACAATACAGTTCCTAACAAATAAATATTTAAAGCGAATTATCATGATAAAATAAATAGGTACTCTATAATACTTTTTCCAATCTTATTATGTATTATTTCGTATTCTAAAGACTTAACCACCATACTCTTACTTCATCCTAAAGCCTATAGTTATACCATATTTGTATTCACCATTATTTATAAAAAGTCTTATATAATATTGTTAGCGTAAGTAATGCACCATGTGCCCTAAAAATAATGGTATGAGTAAGCTTTTTTACTAACGGTAGGTGATTAGTGGACGTTTTTTTATTATGACTGTTTCGGTTAAATTTATTTGTTAACCAGCCATATACCACCCAAATTGAATCGGTTTTCTTAGGTCAAAAAGATGTATGTAGTTGTTTTCCGAATTCTGTATGTTGACGAAGCCATCAAACACCCAAAGTGAATGTTTACCATCTAAATATGAAAACAATTATTTTTACCATTTTTCATTTTAAACTAACAAAAATAGGCTTCACCTTTTCAGATACAAATTATCTTTTTAAAGTTCGCTTTACATAATGCTAGTTTTAATGTTTAGTTAAATTGTTTTTATTTATGTAACAGACATTTCTATTGAGAATAATGAGATAGGTAATTTAATTTATATTTTTAAGTACATGTTTTAGTAGTCATCGTATTTTGTTACAAATGACGGTACAAAATGTAATGATAGAGTTAATTTACTTGCATAAACAAGTATTTTTTAATGCAAATACAAAAATTATTATACCTGACAATTCGACAATTCATCTATGCTAACTTTGACGACAGGCGTGGACGAACGGTTTAGCGACTGGTTTGTTGCGCGTAAAGTCCCGGGTTCGATCCCCGGTCGGAGCAAATATTTGTTTCATAGCTTTTATTTGTAATATTTAATAGTATTAAATATTGCAAATATTTGTTAATAAAAAAAAAGAGATGGATATTTGCTTCGGGTCTGGTTATCAAAGAGTGGTAGGCAGTGGTACCCAGTCTGCCGATCCGGGGTAGTACCACCACTTACAAGTATACAGACCGTGAAGTGATTTGGTCACGTTTCGGGATCAGCTTGTAAGTTGCCGGTTCCATCTAGGTCGGCATAGTGGATGTGATTGCTACTCACAGTTATTGAATTGTAGTAGCAGTGACATTCATTCATGGACCACACTTTGGCTTAACATCAAGCGGGGTGCTGTCATATGTCGAGTCAAAATAAAAAAATAAAAAAAAACTTTTTGCCATGTGGCAACTTTTGGCAAGGCGTATGTCGAGTGTCGTCGTCGGATTATTATGGATGTGAAGGAAGCAAGAAGGCGACCGTGGTGTAGTGGTAGCACTATGGTTACGCAAATCGAGAGCACGGGTTTAAAACCACTTGCCGGTTCCAATGTTTACTTTGGTTGTTTCCTTTTTCTATAATACAAGCACTTTGGTAGCCTAGTATAGAAACGTGAATAAAAAAAAAGTTGTGTCAAAATAAACCTGTAGAAATTTAAATAATCAAATTGGCACGCATCTTCTTACAGGGGTAGGCAGAAATAATGAAATCAAAATTGAAATTGATGCAGACGTGAAATTAAAAGGCAGCTAGAGAGAGAGAGTTTAAGAATGCATCAATTTGTATGACTCAAATGTAAGGTTATCTGATATCGAATCAAAATTAAAAGGTTACTTTCTCATACATCAAAAACAATTCTCATCGATCAAATTCATTACTCGTACGGCTATTGGAATATATCTACCTAAGTTTTTACTATTAACAGCATAAAAGCCTGTAAATTTTAAAATTGAACCGAGGTTAAGTGGTTGTGGAAATGGCCTTGCAAACCAAAAGCCTCTGGTTCAAAACCACTTGCCGGTACCAATCTATAGTACCAATTGCCGGTACTTTAGTCGTCCTGTTTTTATGATGCAAGCATGTTTAGTAGCTTAGTATAGGAATAGTATAGGAATTTTTCAACATAATAATTATATTATTAATTTTTCATTATTATTTTTTACATTTCTATACTAAACTACTAAAGTGCTTGCTTGTATTATAGAAACAGGACAACCAAAGTACATATATCAAAGATACATTGGTACCGGTGGGTGGTTTCAAACTCGTGCTCTCGGTTTGTGTAACCATTGCACTACCACTACACCACGGTCGCCTTAATCATTTATTTTTTGACTCTTTCGACTTCGAAATGAAGTTCTCATAACAAATAGCATTATAACATACTTACATCCAATGTCTTTATTTGTAACTTGTAAGTTGTTTTATTTATTTTTGTCCATATTAAATGTCTCGGGGCTACAATAAAAGCACTGTGTCGTTCTGATTGCGAAGTAATTGTAATATATTGTGGTTACGAAATTAGTACAATCGTAAATATAGTTTAAATTAATTTTTGACAGTTTAAATTGTTCTACTCGATTAGCTCGTCTATTGTATTTTATTAATATATGATTAAAGTTCGAATAGAATAGAATCAGGTTAAAAAAATATATAATTTTTAATGTCATTTGCATTTAGAGTGTTGTTTCATCTTAAACAATAAAATATTCTTTGCAATAAAATATTTTAAATTAAAGTAATTGCTTTGTGGGCCGTCTTATAGAAACTTTTATACTTCAAGTACAAGCATATTATGTAAGTTATGTAATTTCTTCTTTATGTGTGAATAGAATCATTGCCATTTACCATGCCTCAATTTCTACAGGGATAGGCAGAGAAAACGGAGCGTCAGTTTCTGCTACTCTTTCTAGCTTTCCTTACATTTACAATTCTCTTTATACATACTGTAGATATGGGCACTGCTTAAAAAAATCCTGTTACATTGCTGGAGTACCTCTACTACATGGATGCTGACTTAGTTGGAACCAGCAACTTTCAAACAAAATCTAAACGCAACCGAGTCGCTTCACGCTCTGTATTTGGTACTACACTGGGTCGGTAGACTGGACAAACGACCACCAGCTAGCTGTCTGCCTGCTAAAAACAAAGTACCTACTATATATTATTTTCTCTCTGTTACAGGTAAATACTAAATATACAAGTGGAATATTAATTAAGTTTCCATACTTAAAGTTCGTAAGTATTTTCTAATAAAAATCCTCTATTACTCGTTAATGGACCATATAAACTTTAGAGGAAAGCTTTAATTTTTTCGTTAATATAAAATTATTAGGTTTAATGGCGCTTCTTTGTCTCTGTCTATCACTTTGGGAAAAGCCATGACAATTTAATTGATTTATTAATTGCAAGGAGCTGAGAAATATGGTAAACAATCTGAAGAGGTAAATTTTGAATCCTATTAAAAATTACAGACTTTTGTGAAATTGTACTAATCTCTGATTTGTTCTGATTATATGGTATTGATATAAAGAAAATGTTTTAAGGAGCTCTTCAACCTTACTTCAACCTCGTCATTTTACTCGGTGATTGGAAAGCATCCGCATTCTGTTGACCGAATCGGCAGTCGAACTAAAAGGTTCGCTTCTTTATAAAACAATTGACAAGTGGAATGCTTTATAGTCTGTCTAGGCCGAAATGACGCGCCTCTTCACCGCATTTGCGCACACGAGAAAACATAAAATATGAATGCAACACACCGAAAATGCAATTATAATTGGTCATTCAGTTGCTCGTTGGACACAAAAGGAGGAACACGCTGATGAAGTATAATAGTATAGTTAGAAATATTTGCATTTACACATTTAAATAAACTAATAAAGTGGAGGGGCACGTCTATTATAGTTAGACAAGCTATACCAGCTTATGTGTTTATCCCTGCCTAACCGTAAAAATTTCTTAGATTTTGCGCGAACATTGATTAATGAATTAAACAAATTTTATTCGGCCTACTATCGCGTTTATTTTAGTTTTGATTTTACAAAGTCTCTCCGTGACCACGATGGCTCTCGAGACGTCGGAATAACAAAATAAAATAAACGCGATAGTAAGCCGCATAAATTTTGTTTAATTCAAAAACCGTAAAATAAGGATCTTAGGTCGGTATGGTGGTATAGTTTTGTTTCATCACTTTCAACCGTTCAGTTCGGTTTTTACAGTCGTCGAGGCTATTTAACTTCCTCTTGTTTACTATCAGTCAAGTCGAGGTTAAGTTTGAAAGAGTGGTAGGCAGTGATGCCCAGTCTGCCGATCCGGGGTAGTATCACCACTAACAAGTATACACACCGTGAAGTAAATTAGTCGCGTTTTAGGGTTAGCTTGTAAGTTGCCGGTTCCAACCGGCATAGTGGAAGTGACTGCTACTTACAATTATTTATCTGAAAGTAGCAGTTGCCTCCATTCTTGGACCACACTTAAGCCCTCAGGATAGGTGCTGTCATAATGTGTCGAGTCATAACAATAATAAAAAATAATTTTGACCTAATTCACTAAGCGTAAAATTTTGCAATTTACCTAATTCATAATAAACTTTAATTCCAAAAATGTATGCCAATTTTCTTATGTTGCAAACGAGCTTAATTTTTCGTAAATCTCAAGTAATTTCATGTATATAAGCATAACAACACACAGAATGGCAACATGCTCTGATTATCACTAACATGAGCACACTGACCAACTTTGTTTGTTTCATAATAATAGTTTTTTTTTATTGTTTACAGTGAAAATAGTGATCTCAATTGAGATTTGCTAGTTTATTGTTTGATTTTTTAATTGAATTGTTTTACTTTGTGGGTTTTGGTCTAGATTAGGTATTAGTTGAATAATTGATTTCAATTTAAAAAAAGGGTGACAATTTAATTGATCGATTTCAATTTTTTAATTATCTCTGATTGGATAAAGGCGACAGTGGTTTAGTGGTAGTGAAATAGTTACCCAAACCAAGAATTTGCCGGTACCAATGTATCTTCGTTCGAAATGGCGTTCTAAGGGGGGGGGGGGGGGGCTATGTTTAGCAGTGGACGCATTCTGGCTGATGATGATGAATGTATCTTTGATATATGACCAATGTATATGTACTTTAGTTGTCCAGTTTCTATGATCCCAGCACTCTATGATACCAACACACAATTTTCTTCTTGAAACGTAATTATTATTTATAGGAAACTTTATGAGCGGTTTAAACGTCAAAACGGCCCACACTGGTATAGTGCCCATAACCATAGATCTTGTGGATGTGAGCTAAACGAGGGAGTTATGTCAGGATCGTGTCAAATAGCGATCCATTACCTCTGCCTATCCCTGTAAGAAATAGGCGTAACAATTGTGATTTGATTTAGTCTATAAACTAAGGCCACTTACTAAAATCTCAGGTGTCTAACGGGTGCGAAGGTTTTAACTGACTACTTTGGATTGTAATTCCAAGTTCATTAACACTCAACCATAGCCGTCCGCTCCATTCAAAGTTGAAAGAGGTCATTTAAGCTAAGAATTGTGACAACCTATCATATTCCACACAAACCGCTATGTGGCAAGAATTCAATAAGGAGGATCACACACGGTTGACTCTACAATATGTCAGCACATTAATTAAGGACGGTGTGTCTATAGCTCGGCTTTTTGTGTCGCATTCGTCTACCGGTCTCGGAACGGTTATGAGTAGGGTGACGATGCGATGGTTTCGAGGAGAAAAATCTGACAATCAAATTGACATGCCTTAACAGATGACCCAGATACAATAGAACTGTCTCGATACTTAAAATAACTCTCTCGCTTCACATTTATCCACGATTCTCCCCCACAAGCCAAAGCTCAAGGGATACTGCAAAATTAGCATTTTAAATTTTAAAGATTTGATCGAGGCACAATATTCTATGTTCTTCACGTTTTATCCTTCCACCCACTTCTGCTTTATTTTTTCTTATTAACTGTCCAGGTGTTGGAACTCTGTTCATTCCCACTATCTTTGTTATATTAAAATAATTTAAATACCCAATTATTGAAAATAAAATGTTTATTCTATCGGTAATCTAAACAAAGCATGAATAATTATGTAAATGTTTGCATTTTTAATTGTAATAACAATAATAAACGAATTCCACAAAAAAATATTGTTACAATTTTAAACAAATTGTTTGGTATGTCGGGTTTTGTCAAATGTTTAAAGTTTTTTTTTGTTATTAACTTTTTGGTACATTCCAATGCTAGTACAATACATTTCTTTTTATCCGATGATCATTTCTATTTTATACAATTTTTGTCAAGTCATTTATACAAATCTAAAGATATGATTTTTTTATTTGAATTTGTGTTATTTATTTGAAGAATAAAACATGCGCCTGCATTAGATTTTTCATTTATTTTATTTTTTGTTATACATTTCTATACTAAGCTACTAAAGTGCTTGTATCATAGAAACAGGACAACCAAAGTATATATATCAAAGATACATTGGTACCGGTGAGTGGTTTCGAACCCGTGCCACTTACGTGCAATGGCTTACGTAGCCATTGCACTGCCACTACACCACGGTCGGCTTGGATGGATGTGAAGAAAACAAAAGAATCATTAAAAATAGAGCTGCATAATCTTTGATCAATTGATGATTTTTTATTTTAACTGGACTTTCTACTTGTATAAACAATATTATTCTACCTTATTCTCTGAAATTGTTAAAATCATAGTTAACCTAGTAAGAAACACAGTACACTAATGGGACTGCTCTTACGCGTATGGATAATAGTACTAACCTATAAAAGATTCGTGGAATGAAAATGTATGGAACGCGTTGTCAATACATTCTTTCACTTATACTAGCAATTTTAGAAATTGTGAAATATGTAAACAATTTAGAAACAGATAGACTATGCCCATAACTAACAGGACGTAGTGGGACATTTCTGATTGAATGGAAGAATTAATAGATGGCCAATGATGGCCAGAACTATGCTGGCTTAGTAAATGCGACTTCTACTTGCAGTTATTTAACTATAGTGGCATATATCTAATCATAATTATAGTAAAAGTAGAGCATGTATTAGAAGACCTTTGGTCAGCATAGTGAATTCGACTGAGGTAACCGTAAATGGAATCCGCTGTTTTTAGTCGCTGGCGCTTTTAGACTTCTCTTGGCTTACTATTATGCAAGTCGAGCTAAAAGGATGAAGAAAAAGGTTCGGCGCGTTGTTTCCTCGTAGAACATGCGACAAATTAAATGCCATAACAGCGAAAAATAGAACCCTTGGCCGGAACAATGACTTTGACTGATGAAACCATTAATGAAAACCATTTTGTCAGTCGTCGGTGCTCTTTGTAGTAAACAAGGTGAGAATATTGTTTACTATCAAGCAAGTCGATATTAGATGTCGCATCTCAATAAAAAAACTTTTTGGCCCCAACGGCCATTCTACGAGCTAATTGCAAAGAAATGGAATGCGTGTACAAGTACGATAGAAATCAAAAAATATAACTAAGGGCCGAACTTGAGAATGTTCCGCTCTGATTTACAATGTTTATATTTGCAATTTAAACATGTTATGTAATAATAAATGGAATAATTTTATCAAATGTTCATTTTATTTTCTTTTAGGTTACGATACAATCGATTGATTTTTATCTATTGTGTTACAGGAAATGTATGATTGAAATTAATTTATCAACTTGTATTAGAATAGTAATTTTGTTCAAAATATTTAATAATGTTTTTTTTTTTTACATTGAGCAACATCTAACCCAGTGTTTCCCAACGTGAGGCCCACGCCCCACAGGAGGGCAATTTGATAGTTAAGGGCGGCAATTTAAAAATGGACTCGACACGACTTTAACCCTTTCGCTTTGGGTTATTTACGTAAATGCAATGCTAGATATCCGTGACAAATTTAACAAAAAATAAAGCTGTACGCATTTATATTTTTAAGGGAACAAAACATGTTTTTAAGGTTAAAAAATATGTATGTGGGGCATAAAAATTTTAAAAATGTTAAGGTGGGGCATCGCCTAAATATAGGTAAGCCACAATAAAAAAAAAAGGTTAAGGGTACTGCAGACGACTGCTTTTTGAGGATGTCTCCGATTAATCAAGAAAGTCTCGATTATGTTTAAAAAATGTATTTAAATAAACTTAATAGATAAGAATCAAACCAAAAACTATTTCAAGGTTACAATGATTGCTTTTTAATGCGCAAAAATAGAGCGATTACTATAAAATTTTAATTTCACACTAGTAGATTTGTGAAACTGTCTTGCAATGCCCTGATAAATTCTAGCTAAATAAAATACTTAATTAAGTTGCTTCTAAAGGCTTTTTGCATGTCATCGTTTTCATTAATTTTTAGGAATGTACATGAAAATGAATTTATTATTTATAACAAAAATACCTGAATTAAATCTTAATTTACTCGTATAAGCACAAAAAACAAAAAAAAACGACCTTAATACTAAACAGCTATCACTTTCAGGCAACCTTTAGGTGAAAATGAAACCAATATTATACTTAATGTTAATAATAATGATAATAATTAGGGGTAAGGGGTAATATTAAGGGGTATATAATGTACCATAATAAAAAACAAATTTACAGTTATAATGAATTATAATACCAAATACATAGTAGGCAGTGGTTCCCAATCTGCCAATCTGGTACACCATTTACAAGTGTACCGCGAAGTGAGTTAGTCGCGTTTCGGGATCAGCTTGTGGCCAGCAACTTTTAATGGGCCGGCATAGTGGGTGCGACTGCTACTTGCAGTTATTCAATCTTCGTACGAGCTCTATTATATTTTAGGTATATAGGTTATGGTTTAGAATGTAACTACTTTTAGCAAGTGGTTTAGAACCGGGAGTTCTTGGTTTGCGAGATCATTTCACTACCACAAGACCACGGTCGCATAATGAAGAAGACCCCCATACAATGTAGGTTAAATATAAACCCGCTCTACATTAATATTGCGAAAGCTGTCAATTTGTCTCAAAGTGACAACAATGCGCTCGTTAAATACAAGGGCATGCCATTTATAGTTAAAAAATACAATTACTTCGCAGATCACGACCCAGAGTATCGTGCGATCAACTTTCCATGCCTACTGGTCGTGAAGGTTTCAAAAAAATGGTCGTTAAGGGATTCCATTTAAAAGAGAACACAATTAAAATGTTTCTTTGATTAAGTATTTTGCTTTTTTATATTTATGTACTTTAAGTCGACCGTGTTGTAGTGGCTGTGCAATTGTTACGCAAGCCGGTTCGAAACCACTCACCGGTACCAATGTATCTTTGATATATGTACTCTGGTTGCCTTGTTTCTATGATACAAGTACTTTAGTAGCTTAGTATGATAAAAAACAAAATTAAGAGAATCAGGACCCAGATTAAACAATTTATTAACTTTTATACTCGTAATACTATGTTCCAATGAAGCATCCCACGAATGGTGTATTACATGAATTATCTAGTCATATTGTGTGCTACTTTATATAGCTGACATAAATAACACGAATGCAATCGTGCGTCACGCCTGGACGCAGAAACACTCTATTTATCTTAAATTTCACCTCGCCTCGGTCGCGTTCAAGAGCGTAATACTTTGGAATAATAAACGCCTTATGCGTTCACAAACAACGAATAGTCGTGACTATAATTGCTCTGTAGTTTCATCTGTTTTTAACCCTACGCTGCTTATAACACGCAAATACGTTTGTTTTAAACCAATTCGCTTCTCTTCTTTTGTTTCTATGTTGTTACATTTCTGTAGGATGGCTGTTCATAATGCGGTACTTGTTCCTTCATTGATGTATGGAAGTAATGTTGGGTGTGGTAGAAAAAGCATGAGAGTAGAATTAACGCTGGAGAAATGCGGTCATTAAGGATTGTACGTATGTGAAGTAACGATAGCGGATAGAATAAGGAATAGCACAGTGCGCGATAGACGTGGTTTGAAAGAAGATTTTTCAATGCTTCGATGGTTTAGGCACATGGAAAGGATGATTGGAGTAGATTGACGAAAGCAATTTATAAATCTGATGTGGATGGATGCGTTAAACAAGGCAGGCTCAGAAGGGTGTTTTCCGATCAAATCGGAGACATCCTCAAGAAAGCTGGGTTGCCTAGTGCCCATAACCTTAGAGCTTGTATGAAGAGAATTGTGGATGTGAAGGAGGGCGTTGTGTCAGGGTCGTGGAAAGTGGCGCTCCATTCTCTCTGCCTATCCCCATGGGAAAAAGGCGTGACAATTTAATTGATTTGATTGATTGATTTCTGTAGTAAGCTACTGAAAATCCTTGTGTCATAGTGTACAACGAAAAGTCAATGTTGAAGCACTTTTGTACATCTCCGAAGATACATTGGCACTAACTTTGTCTTTTAGGCACAAGTTATCACTAATTCGGCCCAAAATTTTGGCTAATTTGGTATTTTAAAATTAGATAGGCTAGGCTTATAGGGTGAAGAACAATTTTTGATTTTGGACTCTGCCTAAATTGAACTCTTGCAAATATAGTCATATATTAAATTTTGTATATGGAATGAATCAGTTGATTCAACCATAATATAGTATTCCACTAAGCCATCAAAAACAAATGAACAATTTATCTTAAAGTTGCGAAATTTTATCGTCGCGATGTTCCAATTGATTGTAAGGTTAAGTGGTATTCGATTGCTTTTATAGATGGAGGAGTGATTTAATAGTTTATACAATACGCCCATATGTTGGACACGATCATCTTAGCTTTAGCTTGGGGGTATGTAACATCAGATACGCTTACATAGACAGCCGGTTTGATTTATAAGTTTAGTCCAGATGGTCTTAAAGGTTAGACGATACATTTTTGGAAATTCATTGCAACTTAAACAAGTCGAGTAAGTTTGTGAGATCACGAACTAAATAACAAGAAATAATTATACTCAGTTTATGCAGTGATAATCAGTGCAAGAGGAATTCTAGTCCTTGTATCATCTTTTATTCATATAAAAAATAGTCTCTCGGTCTCTCAAGGCCATCTGTATTTTACGTACCTGTATCTTATATTATAAATTCTAAGGATATGCGCGAACATTGTTCATAAGACTTCATGATTTTTGCGGCTTACTGTCGCGTTTCTTTCAATTATTTTATTATGCCATTTTGTAAGTCATTGTGGTTGTGATAAAGGTTCCATTTTCGCAAAAGTTAAAAAAAAACTACCTCTAATGATTTTATAATACGCTTTTCTTAAACTTTTACGAAAGTCTTTTATTAAAAAAATACTGCCCTTTCGCATATCTCTGGCAGTCGCGTCAACTATCCATACGCTAATATGATTTATTCACTTTCAAATATACTATTCATAGAAAAAAGTGAACTGGATCACATATTTCCAATAAATTTTTAAAACTCATTTAAATTCTACTCGTATTAAACAAATCGATCGTACTATGTATTTTGTAGCAACATTGTAGTTTAAGTAATGTTGCTTAGACGCAACTTGTGAGTACAAATGCGTGAGGTCGTGATACGATTTAGGTTGTACTTTATAATGTAACTTTTAAGATTCCGCTAAAAAGAACAGACAAACTAAGTAATAACTAATAAAGATATTATCATAAACATAAGTAAAAATAATTGTTTGTGTGAAGTAAGCATGAGAGTTGTGTCAGGATCGTGGCAAGTATCGCTCCATTATCTCTACCTATCCCAGTGGGAAAAAACGTGTTGTCATGTATTGATTGATAGGTTTAAATTCATCCATTTTTCAAAAAAATAAAAAAATGGATGAATCAGAAGCGATTAAAAAGATATCAATGATACATTGGTTCCGGCAAGTGGTTTTGAACCCGTGCTCTCGGTTTGCAAAACCGTTGCACTGCCACTTACACCGCGGCATAAATCGGGGATATTATTGAGAATAAAATACGGGTCGCAGTGGCTATAACCATAGAGTGTGTATGAAGAGAATAATTCCCTCACTGCTTAAAATACGTTTAGATTTACGTATTAAGTGTTACTTTAAATTTTTTTAACTGAATTCCTAATTGGAATAAACACATTTTTTATATCTTTAAGAGGAATGTTATTTAATTACATTTACTGTCACCGTGTCGTAAAAAACGTTCGTTAAAACTAACAGCTTCCGGAATTTAACTGAGATTGGAATCCGTTTACGGGTACATCGAATGAACCGTTATGTCATTTCTATAATTCAATTGAATATGGAACGTGTTTTCAATCATGTTATTTTACGATTAATACGCTTTGACTATACGCTCGTAAACTACAGTAAGTAGGTAATATAGATCTATCAAATTGATTTAAGTAATTCAAGAAATATGTTCTTTTAATTTTTCTTTTTGCATGTTTAAGTGGGATACTTTATATCGATATAACGGTGTCCGTTATTGGCTTAAGATAGTCACTGACACTTAAAAGCGGTCGTGGTCTAGTAGTAGTGGAATCTGCCTTTGGTTCAAAATTACTTACCGGTACCAATATATCTTTGGTATTATACTAAATCACCTAGACTAAAGACATTTATAAATCGGTTGCGTGTAGAAAGGTAAAACGGGAACGTCTCGGAAGACTGTTCCCTAATCAAATCGGGGACATCCCTAAAAAAGTAGGGGTCTGCAGTGCACATAACCATACAACTGTATAAAGAGATTTGTGGATGTGAAGGAAACAGAGAGTTATGTTTTACGGTTATCTCAGTCACCTTTTCTATGTTGTTGATGTTGATGTATCGTTTGAAGGATCCAAGGCAGAGCAGAACACATGGGCTGGTAAAGCAAGTGTTGGTAATTATACATACTTATAGTTTTAAAGTGTTTTCTATTTCATTTGTCATTTAAATACCGCTAAATGCCCGTTTCGTACTCAATCGAAAGGGAAAGTCTGTAAACCCAATAATAATACTCGTACGAGTTGTACACAATTAATCATTATCTATTTCGTAAGTTGCATGGATGTTTTAAACAATACTTATTTGTATTAGTTGGAACCGGCAACATACAAGCTGATCCCGAAACGCGACCAAATCACTTCACGGTCTGTATACTTGTAATTTAAAATTATCCTCATTACATATAATGTTTTTATTAGGATATTCTTAAAGAAATTATATATTTTTATACATATTTATATATGTATACATTTATATATATATTTATATATATCTTATACTTTTTTTTTAAATATTTAAATCCAATTATAAACAAAAACACTAAAATATAATAAATGCTGTTGCCTGTGAAAGAAGCCGCGCCTGAGGAAGATTAAGCAGATCATGAGCGCTGATGGATTGTGAATGACACACCAACTCATGCATACATCTTATCTATTCAAGTCCATAGTAGCTTTATAGTTGCAATGAAATAGGGAACTTTTCGAAAACGTTCTACAAAATAACCTTTGGATTGGTGTTAAACGTTTCCCAATATGGGGAGGAGACGACACCAAGTATTGCTTAATAGCCATAAACGTCAGCACGTGTTCAAGTATTAACATTTTGTACGACACGGGTTTCACCGCATAGAAAGTAGATGTTGTACACCGACTGCTAATGGACTCGGTGAAAATTGCCAAAGGTGTTCCGGTGGCTTATGGTCAACGGCCCTTTTCTATTCTAGTTTTCTTTCAATGACTGTCTTTCAATGTCTCTTCTTGTATTCAAGGTTATTTTATTTATTTATTGTGGCTCGACATACTAGGTATACGGCATAACATACCCCGCCTAATGTTAAGCTGTAGTGTTGTTAATAAATGGATGCTATTGCTACTGCAATTAGCAATCTTATCCGTTATTCCGGCCTTGTTGAAATGGGCAACATTCAAGCTGATCACGAAATGCGACTGTATCGCTTCACGGTCCGGTCAATCTTAAAAAATAATTTCTGTCCCTATTAAGACAATACCCCAGTAAATACTTTATTCTTAAAATCATCTGTTATTATAACAAATGACATTAAAATACTTGAAAAAAGGATGACGGAATAATTATGCCGCTACTCTTACTACCACGTGACTTTTAATTAGGCAGTATTAAAAGTCAACCACAATAACAAGTGGTTGTATTTGCAAAAAAGTAGTGCCAACCTTTGAAATAAAGGAATTGAAGTACAAGTAGTTGTCTCTTTCAGTCACACATGGTATAAACATAGTATTAATGAGACAAATAACAATGAATTAGTTCTTATTTAAGCACTAGTTCTATTCTTTCCAAATTCTTTGCTAAAGATTCACTTAGCACGATCCTGACACAACTTTCGTTTCCTTCGGATCAAAGATTCCTTTTATACAATACATAATAAATTAAAGAAATGAACAGACTTAATAAGTTTATAGAAAAAATAATACAATATTTTTGTTGCATAGAAAATAGTTTTCTTTAGATTTCTAGAGAAAAACAGTTTATTTCTCAACTGCAAACGAAAACGTTATTTTAACATACATTAAAACAATGCATACATCTTGTTGATTTATTTATGTAGTATGGAATATAATTTGTTTTTCTCTCCGCTCTGTTTGTTTCTAAGTTTAGTGTTATATATATTAAAATCAAGGAGACAGGTCATGCCTTTTGTGCATTTCTCCAGTGGGCGCGCCCCCACTGATTGCATGGCTTAGGCTACATAGCTTTAAATACCTGTACAGACTGTAGAAAATTATTACTAATTTGTTATTTATTGAGTTAATGCTGTTTATGTATAAAGATATTATAATATGTTGTGGGATAAATGTAACTAAAAAAATGGTAGGTGCTCATTCTGGCGTTCCGGGGTAGTACCGCCAATTACAAGTATACAAACCGTGAAGTCGCGTTTTGGGATTAGCTTGTAAGTTGCCGGTTCCAACTAAGCTGGCATAGTAGATGTGATTGCTACTTACAGTTATTTCACTATAGTAGCAGTTACCTCCATAAATGGACCGCACTCCAGCTTAACATTAGGCAGGGTGCTGTTATATGCTAAGTCACAATGAATAACTATTAGATTATTATAAACTAGCGTTTTGCAACAAAACATCTATATTATGATTTATAAAAAAAGATCATATTGTATAACGTCTGTATTTTAAATCAAAAAAAAAATCATCGACTTAATAGTATATAAACACGAAAAGTAATAACAATAATGTATTACAAACTAGCAACTTTATTTCGTAAGTAAATAAATCGGTCTAACACGAACTCCTAGACCGTTTGTACATAGAATAACTATAAACGTTGTCTACCCAATATTTTTTGGACGATTATTAACCAATTTGTCTAACTGTTTCTGTAGCGGTGTGTAGAAACGGATGACAAATAAGACAGCAGTGAACCAAGTCGGTTTTTTTAGTCGTCGGCGCTCTTGGACTACCCCTTGCTTCGGAAAAGTCGAGGTCAAGTGTCATCATAAAAACAGAAAAAATAACATAAGCTTTATGGATTAAAATCTTTTGCCTTTAGTAAACAAAAAAATGTCATAAAAATTCATTCAAGTCATTTAATTCAAAAAAGTCATAAAAATAGTTTTAAAAAATCACGCTTATGTGACAATCTGAACTAACAAGTGAACCGAGACAGTTTACGGTTGCCTCGATAGTCGTCACTATACCGGCCAAAAAAAAATTGAAATTATTGCATTGTCATCGGTTTTTAATATGTGTATAAATTTTCAAATGATTTAGACCTCTAGAAGTGAGTGAAAATTTGTTCGATATATTTCGTTACATAGTTACATACATACAAGTCAATCTAATAAAAGCGTTTTAAAAAAACATAACTATACCGCCCAGTGTATGAACAGGCTTACTTCACTATCTTACCGATATTGCACGAGATAAAACAAAGTAGGTTGATTGTTGTTGCAAGTAAAACGTTGGTCTTTATTGAAATAGTCCTACGCTCTTTTAACTTTTAAAGGCACGTGACCATATTAAATAAATACGAACAATATTACATTTTTTATGTTTAACGATGTTTATTTATAAGAAAGAATAACATTGAACAACTCAATAATGTTTATGGTTCTCAACAAATACCAAGCGATTCATTCTTAATGTTTACAGACAGACAGACAAAATTCTTTATTGCACAAAGCAGAATACATAGAAAGACAATAAAAGCTTGAGGTAGTTTTGAAAACAATAACAGCATCAACCAATAGGACTAACAATACCCCATACTCTTCGTGACCACGATGGCTGCAAAGCTCTCGAAACGTCAGAATAATAAAAAATTGTAAAATCAATAACCAAAATAAACGCGATAGTAAGCCGCATAAAATTTGTTTAAATTATTAACCAATGTTCGCGCAAAATTCAAGAAAATACTAAGATACTCATCATCATCAGCCAGAAGATGTCTAATGCTGAACATAGGCCTCCCCCTTAGAACGCCATTCCAATGCCATTAGATGTCAGTAGTTCGTAGGATACTATCGTGGGCATAAGTCATTCCAACGTATACGTTGTTGACGATAATTCAAGTAGATGCGAAACCAATTAATAGCCAAAGGAGATAGATTCAAGGATACCAACATGGCAAGGAGGATGATGTGTTCAACATCGCATCGAAAAAAGCAATTCAGCCAATATTTTGTCAATAAGGCACAGATGGCTGTTAACGGGGAACTTTTTCCTGCATTAATGTATGGAAATCAATGCTGTGTAAAAAGCATTTATCAAGTTATGCGTGAATGAAAGAAAAATCTTTTTGACAAAAGAGATTTAGAGATATCAAAGTGAGTTAAAACGAGGACGATTCAGCATAGGTCTGCCAGTGCTTATGATAATGGAGTCTTGTATAAAGGGAAGGAAGGCTGAAAGTAAAGATAATTAGAACCCATTCCCAAAATGATATTGAAAAATCTTCCACGAAACTTATATTAGTGCGTTTTTTTTAAACATGTCACTTTGTTCAACTTATAACTACTTTATCAGTATATTTTAAGTTTATGTTTCACTGCCCACTCATTTTTATTACTTGTTTGTTACCCAAAGATGTCTTTTAAGCGGGTCTAACTATCTCATATATTATGAAGTTCCCATTTTCGTTATGCAGTTCATTTTGACCTTTAAACAAGAAGCAATAAAGAATAATATCGTATGTAACAACAATATAAACTGCGAATAAAAAACAATAAAGTTGGTTAAAGTATTGTACGAAGTTAGAAGTCTGGAGACTTCTGTTAAGTGAATACAAAAAAGCTTTTACATTGTATAAGTTACATTTTGCAGCTTATACAACTCTTGATATTCATTTAGTTGCGTTATATGAAGAAATGAATTCAACGATATTAAAATGTACTTAGATTCACTTTACTTTCTCGGTCAGTTGAAAACAAAAATGGTACGATTTCCTTGTATTTTGCGGTCACTGAATTGTGAGGTAATGAGTCGAATTATGTTATTGAAGTTGACCTGAACTTTCACTGGTCTTTGTGTCAGTCAGTACATTCCATGTTAGAAATGGAAGCATTCTAATTAGCGTTGGCAATGTTACTCATCAACTAGAGGACCTTTCACACTGTTGCGTAAAACCGCAACCAACCGCAGTGATAAGAGTGCTATGCAATTATCAATATGTGCAAGGCTTTCTTGACTACTGTAGATTATAATAATGGGATTTTAGATTTTTTATTTATTTAATGTAATATATTACGACCAAAGTGTAGGAATCAAAGATAACATTGGTATCTACGAGTGGTTTTGAACCCGTGTTCTCGGTTTTGCTGACAATGGAACCAATACACCACTACTTTTAGTTAAAATGTGCAATATACGTTATAGACTAACACAATTGACCTTAACTTGTGCAATCTCCATTGAGAATAAACAGTGCATGCTTTATTATTTAGTGCGAAATATAAACTATAAAATAAAAATATGAATATAAAAATGTCAATTAAGTTAATAGAAAAAAATCCTATTGTTTTTTTTTTAAATTAAATAATAATTTTTTATGTAATTATTATTATATTATATATAGGTATTATTGTTTATTGTAAATCGTTTGTAGGTTGATTTTTGTGTAATGATAACTTTGTACAAAGATGGGTCGACTAAGTCGTCAATCGAACTTACGTCATAGTGCTATATTTCTTTTGGAAATTGGAAATTACAAATGTTATGCTTTGGACATTTGAATTTGCAACTATATATTAAAAATAACTAGAAAATTTTGTTTTTATTTACTAGGACTAACTTATGAGATAAGTGTAGGGATCCAAATGAATCTAAGAGTGGTAGGTAGAAACGTGGTGACCGTGGTTGCCTAGTCTCTCGACTCGAATTACTATTACTTTTAATATACAGAACATGAAGAGACTCAGTCGCGTTTCAGGGCCAGCTTAAAAGTTGCCAATTACAACGAGGCCGGCATAGTGTATGCGACCGCTACTTTCAGTTGTTTATCTTTAGTAGCAGTCGCCTTCATTCATGGACCGCACTCCAGCCTAACATCAGGCGGGGTGTTGTCATATCTGACCTCGACCCGCCTGATGATAAGCAAGAGGAGGTCCAAGAGTGACGACGACTGAAAAATTGTTCACGGCAGCCTCAGTCACCGTCACTATACCGACCAAAGAAATATCGAGCCATAATAAAAAAATGAATACAACTATACAATTTGTTACAAAAAACAAATATTTCAAAAGTCATTTCACTTATTACTTTAACCTAAATAATTTCCTTTTTACTAATTTCAAAATAAAGTATTTGAATTGAGGTTGTTGGTCTTAATAGATAATGACTGTCATTCAAAGACTCATATTTGACCTACCTAATACGATGTTCAATAACAAGAAAGGTGTTTACTTAGAGCCGTGCTTTACAGTACGAACCGTATATGTAAGTACGAACAGTATAATAAACTTACGCGATTTAGTCAGCATTTGAAATATAAACTGGCTATTAATGCCATTGAAAAAAGATTTATTTGTATCTCTATTTTTTAAGTATAGGCATTTTTTAGTTTAAATGTTTTGTATGTATTTAATTATTTTGGAATTGTTTTTATTATTATTAATATAAATATATTATCAGATTATATTTGTGAATATGTAGAATTGTTTAAGCTTGTAACAGGAATGGCATCGCTATTTTAATTGTACTACTCGTATATTCAAAAAAACTGCTTACAATATTATAGTCATAACTCTTACAGCCGGTTGTGCCAAAAAAAGTTTCAATTTACGAATTTAGTTTTACTTTATACTTATTCTATTAGGTTTACCATTACGAAATTGTGAATTGGGTTAATAATATTTTATATCGAGACTACCATTTATATATGTTTTTATCGTTGGAAATAATAAAAGTAGTACATAGAACCCCAAAATGAATGATGTCCTTTAGCTCTGTATAAAATGTCCTTTAAACGTTAATGTAAAATGCGAAGTTAAAGAGTGGTGCAACCAATTTTTCTTTTTTTCTTTTACTTATACGATACTTTTTTTTTTCAAATTCGTAAATTATAATTTTTGGTACAACCGGCTGTTAAAGTATACATAAGCCGTATAGAGTATACATATTAGTATGTAATTCTATATGTATACTCTAACAGCCGGTTGTACCAAAAATTTTAATTTACGAATTCGTAAAAAGATACGTATAAGTAGAAGAAAAAGGTTCTCGGACAACATACACGAGAGAGTGTTGCAACCCATTTTTCCTTTTTTCTTCTACTTATACGTAACTTTTTACGAATTCGTAAATTAAAATTTTTGGTACAACCGGCTGTATGTCATAACCTATGATACACTATATATCGCGAGAGATATGCGCACTCTATAGTTTCTATTTCTAAGGTATTTAGGTGTCATGCTTATATTAATTTTAACCTTTATATAGTAGCAGATTACATACCAAATTATCTATTACATAAGATCATTATACATGTACATCTTTGGGTCGCATTACTTTCGCTTAAATTGCATTTTACCCTGCGACTGTACCTACTCGTAATTACGAAATTCGAGATGTTTTCTTATTTGTTATTTCCGTGTTTACAAAGTAATAACAAACTCTTTAAGAGAGTTTTGAAATAGTTTTTTCTATTATAAATTCCCTCAAATCCTTTACACAAGCTCAAATTGTAGATGTGAGGGAAGCGAGAGAGTTGTGTCAGGATCTTGTCAAGTGGCACTCCATTGTCTCTACCTGTCCCTGTGAGAAAAAACGTGACAATTTGATTTGTTTTAAATTTCTATTTTCACATGGATACACAGTTGCATACATTGTACCTGACGTAACTCTCTGACTTCCTTCACATCGAAATTTAAAATCCCACGATAATAAAAATCCTTAGTCGAGTCTACGGGTGTGGTTAACTGTAACCAAAACCGAGTTGTACGAAAATGGAGAAAAAGAGCTCCTCAGAACATCAAAACATCAAAGTATTATCACTTTCAAGTCTTAATTCCTACAGGTATAGGCAGGCGACAATTTTCTGAAATCTCACGCTTCCTTCACATCCATAATTCTCTTTAAACAGGGCACTGCTGACTACTCGTATTGTTTTCTTTTAATCCCCGACTTGATTAAGTACCAATGTTTTGGGTCGTACCAATTTAATTTTTTCAACCGCCTCTGGTTTGTAATTTTCTATTTTCATTTATTTATAAATATAACGAAAATAAAAAAAACACATGCAATATCTACGAGTCTACGACACACTTTTATCTATCGAGTTATTAAAACTATGTAACAAACCAGATAGACAATTATATGTCCCACTACCACACTCAACGCAGCAATTTCCGTCAATTAATCGCAAAACAAAAAAACGCAACATATGCGGAAATATTTAATATTAAACAAGAGCCATCGTTGCCAGCGCCAATCACAATTAATTCTAATAAAAAAACTAACAGGGGAAGAGAAGACAGGTGTATTTTTAATAGTTGTTGTGGGAACATCGTATGAGTAGGAAGTGTTGGGTCGATGACATTGGATGCATAGTGCCTTCGTGCGTCGGCTTGACGAACGACATAAGTTATTTAGACGCTGCATTAGAGCTTTAGAGGACAGCCTAAATTGTTTCTTACCTTGCCTGATGATAAGAAGAAATGCAAGAGTGCCGACGACTGAAAAAATAGCTTTAGTGTACAGTTGCCTCAGTCGCTGTCATTGTTTCGGCTGAAATATAACGTTTTTTTTATTGTGACACGATATCTGACATTGTCCCGCCTGATGATAAGCAAGAGGAGATCCAAAATGATGGCGACTGAAAAAAAAAAGAGTTAGTTCACGACTGCCTCAGTCGCCGAAACTATGCCGGCCAAACCTTAGATTCCATTGCAAGCGAATGTAAAGTTTAATTTAAGTTCTATAGTAAGTTTTTTCTTGTATCTAGAACGTTGGGCAAAATTAACCTGCACATTTTTAGAGTGGCAGGCAGACAGTTAGCAGTCATTTGCCTAGTTTGCCGATCCGTGCTAGTACCACCAATTTCAGTGTACAAACCGTTAGGTTAGGTTAGTCTCAGGAGTAATTTCAAAGTTGCCGATTCCAACTAGGCCGGCATAGTATACGCGATTGCTACCTACAATTATTTAGTTGTAGTAGTAGTCACCTTTACTCATGGATCAGATTCTAGCTTAACATAAGGCGCCGTGGCGAGGTGCTATCAAGTTGAACCACAATAATATAAACAAAAATATCTATCACGAGCACAGCTTTTGGTTGTCGGAAATTTTTTATTACCACTTGCCTCCATTGTTTACCTTAATGCGTTCTGAACATACTTTTGTCCATATTTCGTTTCTTTATTCTTTAAATCTTGAGATGTTCTAGTCCTAAGGATGGAGAGTCTAGTTATCTGTGGGCTGTGATCGGAGCATACTCCGAGACGCATTGCGTATGCGCTTTTCCTTGTATTACTCATGTTGCACTCATTTTCGCTGATTACATAGATAAGATACATTAAATTGGTTTTGTAGAATAAGTTCAATAAAGACGGGATTTTAAAATTTATAGATTTCTCTTTTTTTTATTTTGTCTCGACATATGAGAGCATCCCTCCTGATGTTAAGGTGGAATGCGGTCCATGAATGGAGACGACTGCTTATGTAGTTAAATAACTGCATAAGCAGTTGCGTCCACTATCCTGGCTTAGTTGGAACAGACCGCGAAGTGGCTTAGTAGTGCCATTTAGAGACTACCTTAAGAGACCACCAACTATCTGCCTACATTTAAGCTAAAATGCAGTCCATGAGTAGAGAAGAGTGCTGCCTAGGACAAAGAGTTAGTGGTGGCATTCCTATCCACTATGCTGACCTGGTGAAAGCCTCTTCATATTACATTAAAAGAAAGTAGCATTATAGAACTGCGTAAACCGCCTAATCAATCAATCACATTGTCACGTCCATTTTCTCTGCCACAGGGATAGGCAGAGACAGTGGAGCGCCACTTACCACGATCCTTACATAACTCCCTTGCTTCCTTCACATCCACAATTCTCTTCATACAGGCTCTGTGGTTATGGGCACTAGGCAACCTGGCTTTCTTGAGGATGTCTCCGATTTGGTCGGAAAACACTCTTATCTAATCTTAAGCTAAATAGTAATCGATGAGTGGAGCAGACTTCTGTTACTGATAATTATCTTTAAACAGCAGTCACGTCCCCGATGCCAGCCTAGCTGAATTTTATATATATATCTATATACAGGATATTATAAATCGTGAGTGAATATTTAAAGAATTGAATATTGACGTCATAATTAAATTTTGTCCGCTTGTTAAGAATTTCACGCTTGAATATTTGCAATAATTTATCGTAAATTAATCCTTTTGTTAATTCAATTGCAACGGATTTCCGTATTAATAGCGTCGTTCACAAAAAGTCTCGTTTTTGTATGAAACTTTGCAAAAAAGTTAATAAATTAACTTAAACAATTGCACAATAAAATGTTACAGAAATACTGATTGCTTTGTTTTACCGTATGTGTTTAGTTACAAAATATTAAGATATTATTACTAAGGCGACATAACTGAGAGCACGGGTTCAAAACCACCTGTACCAATGTATCTTTGATATATATATATACTTTGGTCGTCCTGTTTCTATAATACAAGCACTTTAGTAGCTTAGTATGGAAATGTAAATAAAGTAGTATTAATCCATTAGTAATAATCCTAAATTTTATTCGCTAAAATTTGACTTACTATTACTAATAATAATGATGTGGTAGTGCAATGTTCTTTGAAATTCAAGTCGCGTCCTAATTGTTACAGAGAGATGTCTCGATGGAAAGGAAAGTTAAGGTAGCCGCCGGCAGATGGCAGCTGTCAGCACGGCAATGTTCCGTCCTGGGGGCGGTCTAGACCCCTCATGCTACGCTACACAGAGGGTGAGTTTCAAGCATTTTCCGTTAGATGGCGTAGTCATATTTATATTTAAAGTTTGTATGAAAATGTATTAAATACAAGAGTTTAAATTAGGAAAATGAAGAAAACTAAGGTTCGACAAATTAAAGTTTTTCTTAAATTAATTGTAAATTAAAGATATACATGTAAACGTTTTTTTTTTGTAAATTGTAACAAAACGTGAGTCGACTCAATTAAATAAAATATCTATACTTAGTATTGATTGTCAGCAAAAATTGCTTAAACAGTAGTTCGATACATAATAAAATACGCTTTTATCTTGAAGGCTTGCGAAATTCAAGCTAAAAAAGCCTTTTTTCTTTTTATATAAGCCGCCATGAGTTCTGAATACATGAATACCAATTTGATGATACTTAATTTTACCACTGGGAGCTATTAGTACTGCAAATGTTGGTTCCTTTGTAATGTTACCTCAGACTACTTTCACTTGCATTTTGTACTTTTGCTGTAAAAGTCCTATTCTGCTTAATTTAATGCGATGTTAGGCTAGAATTTTATATTTTTTTTTATTAGATCTCGACATATGACTGTTGTTAAGCTGTAATGCCATCCATGAATGAAGGCGACGGCCACTACAATTAAATAACTGCAAGTAGCAGTCGTGTCTACTATGCTGGCCTAATTAGAACTAGATAGCACCCCGCCTAATGTTAAACTAGAGTGCAGACCATAAATAGAGGCGACTGCACCACAGCGCCACTTCCCACGATCCTGACACAACTCCCTCGCTTCTTCTGCCTATCCCTGCGGGAAAATAGCGTGGCGATTTGATTGTTTGATATATTGCCACTACAATTAAACAACTGCAATTAACAGGCGAGCTTTTAGGCTGATCCCGAAACGCGACAATGTATCGACTGTCTTTTTGAACTAAAAAGAATTGCGATTGTTGACGTTAAGTCCAAGCTGTTTCCGTTTGTTGCAATTGTAATTTTAAAGAACTGTGATAGCCATGTCCATCTAAAGATATAACATTAACATAATATACCTATCATATTAAATAATTATTTATCTAATTATTTATTGTGAAATACAATAAACTTAACTATTTAAACAAAGTGACACAAAAGGCGACCTTGTTACTAAATATCAAATTTTTCTAGGCGAAGGAACTCTTTGGGTGAAGAAAGAAACGAAAATAATAATAATATGTCTGGTACACAATTATTATTATTTATAATTATAATTTACGAGTATGCCGAAAACACAAGCGACAGGCGTGACCGATTGGTTTGCACACTAGTTTGTTAAGCGTATAATTCCGGGGTTCGATTCTCAGTCGGAGCAAATATTTGTTTCATAGCATTTATTTGTAATATCTAAAAATTATATTAAATGTTGCAAATTTTTCTAAATAAAAAAAGAGGCGGATATTTGCTTCGGGTCTGGTTATCAAAGAGTGGTAGGCAGTGGTCATCAATGTGCAGTGGTACCCAATCTGCCGATCCAAGGTAGTAACACCACTTTCAAGTAAACAGACCGTTAAGTGATTTAGTCACGTTTCGGGATCAGCTTGTAAGTTGCCGGTTCCAACTAGGCCGATATAATGGATGAGCCTGCTACTTGTGTGCTCAAGTGAGGTGCTGTCATATGTCGAGTAACAATAAAAAGAAACAACTATAATAGTACATATAGATTTGAATTGAATAAAACAAAAATATCTGCAATTCATTTTGTATTCAATTGTAATATTGTACAGCTAAAACATAAATAAGAGTCATGTAAATAAATTCAACATTATATTATTAATAGACATGATTGTATAAATATTTACAATCCTTTATTATAAAATGTTGTATGTAAAACAACATAATAATACATTTTTATGTACAGACGTTCCTACAATATCGTTCCACTAAATTGATTTATATTTTAATATTATGCTTTTTTCCTTTAAATCTTGTTTTCCCTTTGTTTTGTTTATCAAAATATTGTATTTATTATTATTTAGATGTTTTTCTATTATTATATTTACTACGATAAACAAATTGTAAACTATTATAATAATAGATAACCTTTTTTCGTAAGGGTAACCTCTTTCTATTATTGAGACTATACCTGACTTCGACTTACCTTATGGTATGCTAGAAAGGAGCGCCAGTGACTAAAGAATCGTTAAGTTGGCAGGCACCGTAACTATTTATATTATTAAAATTCTTTATTGCACCAAAATAAACTTTAAAATATGTACATAGGCGAGTTTAATTGCCTATTAGGCATTTTCTAACAACTAACCTTTGGGATGATGAGAAATTATGGGCAGGGTGGAAATATAGTACAAACTACAATTACATAAACTACATACAAGTATTGTGATGAATGGTGATGTGTCACCATTCATACAATATATATATATAATATATTGTATGAATATACGTATATATTCGTATATATTTATGTGTCGTTAACGTAACTATGCCAGCTTATTGTGCTTTTTTACGCTTCGTTTTATCCAAGGATATATTTTTTTTATTGTGACGACATTTGACCTCGATAGTATGGGAAGAATATAAAGACTGGTAAAGCATTCCATACGTTGGACAAAAAAAATAATAATCAAATAATCAAATCTTATATTCTTTAAGGACCACTATACACTAAATGAGACTTTGTTTCTCCAACGTCACAGTATCAGTTGTTCATTACGTCACAAGTTGTCAATGTTTGATCGTGACTTAATGGAGTCAGTATTTGCTATTGCAAAACAATACTACCGTTGCTTGTATTAAGTGCTATTGACCTGCCTTTGTTATTATAGCCTTACACTTGACACAACCGATATAGAGCTAACGTCGAACCTGTCTTAGAGTTCCTCGAGAACTGTTTGGATATACGTCAATTTGTTAACAATACGTTTTCAATCTGTGACATTTACATTGCGTTTTGGAGGAAGATATTTAAAGTAATTGGATGGACCTACGTAGTATCAAACGAGTGATGTATGTAAAGGAAGCAGGGGAGTTATAAAGAGGTATAACTGTCTTAATGGAGTTAAAAGATTAATTGTTTGATTTGTTTGAATTTTGAATTGCTTGAGATTTATGAAATATATCAATCAAATTAATAAAATTTTCCCGCCTTTTCTCCACAGGAATAGGCAAAGACAATGGAGCGCTATTTGCTACGATCCTGACCCAACTCCGTCGCTTCCTTTATATTCATAATTCTCTTCATACAAGTATACTCTTGTAATAATAGAATAACATTGTTCCTACCTCGTCTTTGTACTCCCCTGATACCCATACAGTATACTAATCAATCTGTGCAAGGTGATGATAGCAGTTACCACCAATCTGTGCAATACCAGAAATACCTGTATCATCACCAGCCTCTCTCTGTCTTTCTACTGCTCTTTTTTATGGTAGGCAGCTTAATAATATAAGATAATATATTGTCATATAATATCGCTGTGTACAGCAAGAAGTGACCATAACAGCCGGCGTTGCTGGAGATGTAGACGAATGTATCCCAGTTCCCACTCTCCGGCATTATGACAAAGGAAGGCAACGTAGGGATTAAGATATCGTTAATCCCGTCAACAAGTCCGACATATCGTTTATAGTTATTGGATAGGCATTGTAGACCTCTATTTTTTTGGGGATATTCGCTATTTGAAATGATTAAATACTTTTAAAATGATAAAATCTATATTTAATTCCACTAATATCATAACTTGTTACATCATAATTATTGATATTCAATAAGTAACTCCGCAAATACGTGGTTGAGAATAACAAATGAATTTCCTTGCACTTACGCAACGTAAAAATGTCTCGGAAGGAAATAACCATTGTACAACTCGTACGAATACATCTCATACTCTACGATGTGTTTTTAATTAACGATGAAAGTATGAATTTATTGTTAAATAGCACGTGGTACTGGTTATTCACTAAGACTAGGGTGGCTACATAACAACACTATATTCGTCGAGAGAATATACTAATCTCTTGAGGCTGTTAAAATCTATGGATTTTTCCAATTTGCATATAATTTGTTTTTACTTCATTTTGGCTCGTTATGTGACAGCACCTCGCTGGAGTGCGGTCCATGAATGGAGATAACTAATTGTAACTGATAATTGCGACAAGCTATGAACACTAAAATATATTTAAAAGTATATCGTACGCGCGTCAAGGACTTTCCTTAGAGACGGTTGTACAAAATTATACATAGTAAAGTAGTTTGATCTCCTACATGTGTTTTTGACAACTACTTTGTATAGGTACGTTTAATTTTTCCATGTATGTTTTTATAGCGTTCGTGCAGTTTAGAACCCAACATAGAAGTATTTCTTCAGAAATTATTTGCAAATATATTTTGCGTATTGCATCATTTTTTTATTGATACTACCAGCTCTATTAGGTCTGCATTTGCGACTCCGTTTTCTATTTGTTTACTTGAATAACTAGAAAGTCTTTTTCTTTGTATTAAAAATTTGTAATTTATTAGTAGGTTAATTCTATAATAATATTTCGTTAATACTATTTTTAATTGTAAAGAGAAAAATGCACGATCCTGACACAAATCCCTCGCTTCCTTGACATTTACAATTCTCTTCATACAAGCTCTAGGCAACCCAGCTTTCTTGAGGATGTCTCTAATTTGGTCGGAAAACACCCTAGTTGGGCCTAGGACCTGCCTTGTTTAACACATCCATCCACATCAGATAATGCTTATAAACTGTATATTAATAATTGTTTGGTTTTAGTTTTTCTCGAATAGCTGTAATTAAAATCTAATTATAGGTGAATCTCAATGTCTGAGTATCACATCAGCTTTCCATCATGAGTGGTGTCAATTAATTTAGCAAAAACAGACGTAAAATTATAAGTATCGCAAAACAATGATAATTGTTAACAACAATGTATTATGTTAGAGATGAGTTTGTGAAAAGTGAGATTAGTTTTTGTAATGATAATACTTCGTGTGAAGTGATGTGCAATAGAGCTATTGTTACCATTACAATTATGTTGGAAGAAAAGTGAAATTTAAGGACTTTAATTATAAATATGATAGACTCAAAGGTAGCATCAAAGTGTGATCTTGACTTGCCTGAGGCCCCAGAGACCGAAAATACTATTCAGTTCACGTTTGCCTCAGTCGTAATCACTATAATGGTAATCAGATATGCTATGCTTCGCATTAAGGTTTTTTACTTCTTTTTTAACATCTGACCACGTCTTGCTTGCCTGATGGTAAGCAAGGGGAGGTCCATGAGTGCCAACGACTTAGTTTGAAGTTGCCTCAGTAGGTGCTTCTTCACACATCACTCAAAGGATCCAAGGTTTTAGGATGGGGGAGAACACATGGGCTGGCAGAGCAACCCACTTGTCGAATGTTCTACCAAGAAACCACGCACCGAACCTTTTAGTTCGACTGCCGATTCGGTGGACAGAATGCGGATGCTTCCCCCGACCTGTGCGGGTATAAAAATTTTAAGAGTGGTAGGTAGACAGTTGAATTGCCCAATCCTCCGGTCAATCGGTCCGGTCTGTGTGTGACGTGACTTTGCCGTGTTTAGGGATTATCTCCACTATGCTAGGGCGGCATAGTGAAGGTGACTGCTACTTACAATTACAGTCGTCTGCATTCATGGACCGCATTCTCACTTAACATAAGGCGGGGTGCTGTCATAACATGTGCTACTATAAAAAGTATCTCGAATTCTCTGCCAGACTATGAACATAGATCGTTTATCTATTTACTTTGTTTGACTAACCGTGATAAATAGCCTATGACGTTGTTTGTAGAATACATGTCTGAGACCGGTCAACGTGCAGTTATAGTGACCTCAAACTTTCACTGGTAAGGGCAGGATGGCCAATTCACTAGTAGAATTCACATTACGTAAAACATCACGAGTGCGTGGAATACCACTGATGCTTCTACATGTTAAATCAACTTTATTATTATTATCTTAAAGCATATTTTTGGTTGTGTTTCATACGATTTGTTTTACATGCGTAACGTTTTGAAGTTCACTTGAGAATTCTAATTTAACAGGTTTGTTGTGAAACTGTAATGTAATTGCGCCTTTTTACGCGATGAATGGAATCTCGTTTGTTTAAGGTAATTTGAGATAATACGGGTTGTGAACTTTCTTTGTTAATAACTTTGTAATCTAAAAATTACTTTTTTGTATTAATGTTTGAATGTGAATATGATGGATAAACATGAGGGTAAATATTATTATGAAATAAAATAATTAATCGAGGCAGAATGCTGAGAACCATGAGGGTGTTCTCAGACCAATCCCTAAGATAGCTAGGGTGCCTAGTACCCATAACCGTAGAGCGTGTATGAAGAGAATTAAACGTAGAGTGAGGGAAGCGAGGGAGTTATGTCAGGATCATAGCAAGTGGCGCTTCACTGTCTGTAACAATTTGATTTGATAGATTTGATGAAATAAAATATTTTGCGACTTACTATTGTTGATTTTAATTTAATACGCAACGTATCGCAAGCTTTGCAGCCATCGCGACAAAGCATTTTAGTAAGCTGCAAAAATGTTTTACGCTCATACACAATGTTCTTAAAGCCTCAAAAAAACTCTATTAGGTATCTCCCTATCCTCTCGTAGAATGAAACATGCCTAAGAATATTTTTTTATTGACTGGCACATTATTTCCCCGCGCGAAAGCATAATCGCCTAAAAGTACAGTCGCGCAAATATATAACCTATTGTTCTTAACAATTTACCCGAGTTTCTATAATCTCTCCTATAAAATTCAACACAAGTTCTAATTAATGTTGAACCTTTCGCACGATGACTTGCAAAATTAAACGATGTATTTAAAGGTTATGTACTTTTAATTGTATTAAAAGAGGCATTGTAATTAGTATATAATTCCAGGTCGGAAGGTTTCGGTTAATTATTGGCCGAATCCTACCGTCCGTTGCCTATCATTTGTGGTAAAGGGGTATCCGCATTGAATTTTCGCATCAACTCCTGACGTGCGTCCGGAAAAAGAGAGCACAATTTTGGTGTAATTAATTTATTGTACTATCTCAAGCGTAAAATGTTTTATTTGAGGGCAGTTCATTTTTATGATAATTTTGAATGACACATTATTCACAAATGGTAAAAATATTTTGTGTATTTATTTATTGAGACTCGACATCTGATCTCGACTTGCCTGATGGTAAGCAAGAGTAAGTCAACGACTGAAAATACCTATACAACTTACAGATGCCTCAGTCGCCATCACTATGTCGGCCTAAAAATATATTTATATCTTTATATTTGACACAAACCACATTTTTCTTCATACAAGGACTATGGACTTCGGACTATTAAATGTCCCGATTTTAATTGAAAAACTATATTTCTTCGATCTAAACTGTTAATAAAAATTTGATGATTTATTAATATGATATACCATAATTTGCGAACTTATATTTCTTAGTAAATAGTGTATTAAAAAACTTTCATAATTCTTACTTCGTAATTTGTTTATTTTATTGTTTTTTTTTTATTGTAACTCGACATATGACAGCACCCCGCTTGATGTTAAGCCAAAGTGTGGTCCATGAATGAATGCCATTGCTACTACAATTCAATAACTGTGAGTAGCAATCACATCCACTATGCCGGCCTAGATGGTACCGGCAACTTAAAAGCTGATCCCGAAACGTGACCAAATCACTTCACGGTCTGTATACTTGTAAGTGGTGGTACTACCCCGGATCGGCAGACTGGGTACCACTGCCTACCACTCTTAAAGTATTATAATCTATTGTATTATAATTAAATAATACGTAAAGATGGGTGACCTTAATAAAACGGACAGTAATGAAATCGTCTTTTAATTGATAAATGTGCTGCATTAAAATTACATAGTCGTACAGATATTTATATTATGGTGGGGCGTAAGCATTATTATTTATTTAAGGAAGTAAGTTTTAACAATCAATCAATCAAATTGTCAAGCCTTTTCCCACAGGCAAGAGACAATGGAGCGCCACTTGCCAAGATCCTGACACAACTTCATCGCTTCCCTCACATCCACGATTCTCTTCATACAAGCTTTACGGTTATGGGCACTAGGCAACCAAACCTTTCTTGAGGATGTATCCGAATAGGTCGAAAAAAAAATATAACAATATTTTAAAATAATAAGTTTCTTATTTATGTTTATGTTAGTTTTACCAAAGATTGTTTGAAGTGAAGTGAAGTAAAATTGTCACGTCTTTTTCCCACAGGGATAGGCAGAGACAATGGAGCGCCACTAACCACAATCCTTACAAAACTCCCTTGCTGATTGTTTGTATATACTATTTAATGGGCTAAAGACTTATAGAGTAAAGATTTGTTATATATTATATTACAAATCAGCATGTAGGAATCAGCATTTTATTTACGATTATTAGGAAAACTCAAAGAAAAAATATACTATTTTCTTTGAATATCCTTATTAGTGCAAGGGTCAAGTGAGATAACAAAACATTGAACAAAGAATATTTATACCCGAGGCAAGGTCATAAAACAAATGTACGAATTAGAAAGGGCAATTTAGACCTCACGATGCAATTGATAGTCTCTTGATAGTCTAGAATAGCTTTTATTTGTGTTATTTCGAAGGTTAAACCTAACATATTTAACTCATTTGCAATAATACAATTTTAGGTAGTTGCAACACTTATTAGTATTTTGGATTAGATTAAAAACTCCACTACGATTAAAGAGCACTATTCATATTGTTATAATTACTATTCTGCTATCTACTGAAGAGCAGTTAAATTATATAGTGACACAATTACTTTTATTTTATTTTATTGTATCTCGACGTATGACAACACCCTGCCTGCTGTTAAGCTGGAGTGTGGTCCATTATTGGAGGCGACTGCTATTACAAATATTAATTAATAAAACACGTATATATTAATATTAATTATGACATAAGATCGTTGACAACTAATGGCAGACATGATGATAAACTTGAAATGAATTATTCAATGAATTGTCATGTTTTATTTACCACAGGCATAGACTAGGACAACAAAGCGCCACTTTCCACGATCCTGACACAACTATTGAATTAAGTGTATAAAATACCAATCCTTATTAATCCATTTTTTTATTATCTTAGTAAAATAATCAAACTTTTCAAAATTATGCATTAATTCAAAACTTGATTGAGATACCGGTTTCAGGCGCCCACTGTTCACCTAAAGCCTGAATATTATGGAATTTTTGCATATGCCGTGCACCGAACTGTGGTCCATTATATAAGAGCCTCTGGGCGATAGTTGTCAGGGAAAGGCGTGACAGGTGCGCCGGCGCTGCTGCTAAAAACGCCCACTTCCTTCACTTTCCAATTTTAAATAATCGACGCGATTATTGTTACGATTGTTAATAATCGCTTACTCATAATACTAAAGAGAATATTTTCGGAACCCTTTTTACGTGTAAGTGGCTATTCAACAGCAACACACGAATCGATGCTCGTTATGTTATGTAAGGTAAATGGGTGATATAATTATTGTTATACATTATCAGCCGGTTGTATCGAAAAAGTTTCAATTTACGAATTTAGTTTTACTTTATACTTATTCTATTACGTTTACTATTACGAAATCGTAAATTGGGTGTTTAAGAATTTTATATCGAAACTACCATTTATATATGTTTTTATCATTAGAAATAACAAAAGTAGTAATAGAAACCCAAAATGAATTATGTCTTTTAAACTATGTAAAAAATATCCGTTTAACGTAAATGTAAAATGTGAAGTTAAAGAGTGGTGCAACCCATTTTTATTGTTTTATTTTACTTATACGATACTTTTTACAAATTCGTAATTTATAATTTTTGGTACAACCGGCTGTAAAAGTTTATTTTATTTATTGTACCTCGACATATGACAGCACCTTGGCTAATGTCTTGCTGGAGCGTGGTCTATTTATTAACTGTATGTTGCAGTCGCATCCACTATCCTGGCTTAGTTGGAACTGACAACGGAACCGACAGCTTAACATCAAGCGGGGTGCTGTCATAAGTCGCGTCATAATAAAAAAAGAGAGTGGTGCCCCTGGACTGGGCACCACTCTCTTTAATACCTAATTGTTTATTGTATAAACAAGCGCTAAATTCAAACAATTTTTTAAATTATATATTTTTTTCAAATTTATACAGTAATAACCGAAGAGAATTGTGGATGTGGGGGAAGTGAGGGAGTTATTTTAGAATCGTGGCAGGTAGCGCTCTATTGTGTCTGCCTATCCCTGTGTAAAATGGCGTGACAATTTTATTTGAATATGTCGAAAATTGCAGTTTTCCAATAATAAATAAATAAAAAATGCTTGGTGAAAATAAATAAGCTTAAAATAATACTTATAACTTAATTATATGTTATGCTTAATGCCTAACTTTGGCTATTAGAAACTATATTATTATCAATATTGATTTATATCCAATTTCGTTATTGAATTAATAAGCATTTTATATTTGGTAAATTAGGAAAACCTGTCTCGATTCGTGATTAATGATAAATTTGTCATTGATGTTTAATATTTCACAGAGCAAAAATTTCTAGACGCTGTAGAAGATCACCTATCATGTACATATATACAGATGAGATTCAGTTTATTCTTCCTAGCGGATTTATCTTCCACATCTTAACCGAAGTGAAGTCTGCTTATACATAGTCTGTGTCAGGTGTCTATTGAAAACAACTCATAAATCTAACATTACATAATATAAAAATGCACAAAGTGATTGATCGATATGTAATCGTTTCTGGAAGTTACTCAAGTTCAACAACTAGTTTGATGAGTCATGATGCAAACATATTTACGAATTACCTACATAAATAAATAACATTAATGACGATAACAAATTATATTAAATAAATAAATTGTTGAATAATTTATCTTATTAAATAATCAATCAATCAATCAAATTGTCACGCCTTTTTCCCACAAGGATAGGCAGAGACAATGGAGCGCCACTTACCACGATCCTTACACAACTCCCTTGCTTTCTTCACATCCACAATTCTCTGTGGTTATGGGCACTAGGCAACCTGGCTTTCTTGAGGATGTCTCCGATTTGGTCGGAAAACACTCTCCTGGGCCTGCCTTGTTTAACGCATCCATCCACGTCAGATTTATAAATTCCTTTCGTCAATCTATTTTAACTCATCCTTTCTATGTGCCCAAACCATCGAAGCATTCCTTTGTCAATCCTTGTCACTACATCTTCTTTCAAGCCACATCTGGAATGTGGAGCACACATAAGAAATGTGCTATTCCTTATTCTATCCGCTATCGTCACTCCACATACACTCTTTAACGACCGCATTTCTACAGCGTTAATTCTACTCCTAATATTCTTCTGCCATACCCAACCTTAAAATTGTAAGATATAGTCGGAGTTCCACTTTTTACTGTCCTGTTCACTCTCGCTTCCCTCACAGCCACAACTCTCTTCATACAAGCTTTACGGTACTGCTCAACGGGTACCGCTGACACTTTTCTGCTATTTTTTTAATATCCCCGATTTGTTCGAGGAACAAACTTCTTGGTCGTCCCCGTTTTATTTTTTTTAAGATTTATTTTGATTCGACATCTGACCTTGACCTGCCTGATGGTAAGCATGATTGAGATCCAAGATTGCCGATGACTAAAAGAACCGAGTCAGTCCACGGCTACCACATTCACTAAGCCGGCCTAATATCTTTCGTCTCTGAATTATCTTAATTATATTTTATTTGAAAAACAATCGTCTTCCATGTATTGTCTTTTGTATACCTATAAACAACTGTACAATTCTTAGCGTAGGAGAAACCTAGTGTAACTCTCTTAAACCTAGACATGAACTGATGATTATAATCAAAGACTTTAAGCTCATATTAGAACTGGAATAGTAATAATTGCATTTGCGAGTGTAAAGACAACATCGACCTCGTGACAGGCTGCATATCGTACTTTCAAAGCCAGTTTTCACTCTCAATTCTAAAAGTTCTCTGAGGTTATATCAAAGCCAGGCTTTGTCGTTCTGTTTCTATGCCATTCCTAAAAGCTATTTATGACTTAAAAAATAATCAATCAATCAAATTGTCACGCCTTTTTCCCACAGGGGTAGGCAGAGACAATTTCCTCGCTTACCTCATATCCACAATTCTCATATCCACAACCTTTGAGATAATAAGAAATTATACACAATAGCCATTTCGAACCACAATTTAATTGTGTAAGAAAGGTTTTGTACGAACATTGCTGGTGAACTATGAAATTAAGCGTCTTATTATCGCGAAAAAAGAAATAGTTTAAACAATATTTCCGACTGGCACGTTGCGCTTTTAAATTGACATACTTATACATGTATTTATTTTATAAGTTTTTATTTATTAAGATGTATTAAGTACTTTAAAAGTAAATGCAATCCTCTAGTCTTATTTATTGACCATTACTAAACGAATAAAATGTTTAAAGGATTCCCTTCTACTTAAAAATGCAAAGAAAGGAAGTATAATTTATGTTAACAATTAAACTAGTAAGTGTTCAAGTTTAGTGTGTCATTAAAATAATTGTAGTTGACATACTATACAATTATATACAAAGGATAACTCAGATGTCTAAAGTCAAAACACAGTTAGGCAAGTGAAAAGCTTTATTTGCCCTAAATTGTGTTTTCTCCATCCTATAACCTTGGATCCTTTAGGTGAAGTTTGAAAAAGCACCTCCGGCAAACTTAGAGAAAGTGAGAAACCGAATCAGCTTTTCTCAGTCGTATGACCAATTGATCAAAAAATTCCTACAAAAAAAAAACGTATTCACATATCAATAAAATTATTACCTAGTAAATTTTCCTTTATTGAGAAACAGATAAAATTAAAAGTGTGTTAACTATAATTAAACTATAAATAAAAAATATCATCTAATGACGTCGCATCAGATACAGTCCCAAGGAGACTGTCAACATCTTTCCTGTCTCCAGACTTCTCCGTCAGCCGTTTAGCTCGTCTCCACCCCAAACGGTGCAAATTTGTATAACCAGTACCGAAGTTGGCAGCTTGAGGTAATAATTAATTAAAAAAGCATAATGTGGTGTCGTGAGTATAAAGCATAGAGGAAGATCTTTGCCCAGCAGTGGGACAATTAAATGAGCCAATAACAATCAAAAAAGTATTTAAAGTCTATGTTTTATATGCAATTTGCCATGTTTTGTGTTTTCCTTTTAGAAAACTTTTACGATATATGTAGCCTGCACTACTCCTTGTAACCTTTTTATAAAATATTTTATAAGCTATATACTATATTGTACTAAGTAACCAGAGAGTGATTGTTGACAAAAAAAAGTTGATATATATACGTTCGACGTTGGTCTGTACTGTGCTTTTAAATCTGACAGCCAAACTCCACAAGGTGTGCTAATGCATACATTGCGTTTTGTGACAATGTTCACCATTCTTTTATCCCTTATTTCGTTCCTCTATAAAACCATAATTGGTATTATTTTAGAGTTTTGCTCTTTTAGATATCATTCGTGTAGAATGATTGGCATTCCTTTGGGCACTGCGCATGTTGTTATGATATTTACATTAAAGTCTCGCACCTCAATTCCCATATGTCAAAAACGCTGATTTTTGAAAAGTACTGAGAAAAGTGAAAAGTTTTTTTTTTGTTGTGGCTCGATACATTGCAGCAACGCACCTGATGTTAGGCTGGAGTGCGGTCCATAAATTGAAGCGACTCCTACTATAGTTAAATAACTGAAAATAGCAGCATACTAGCTTAGTTGGAACAGGCAATTTCCAACTGATTCAGGATCAGCTAAATCACGATGGTTCATGTCGGAATTGTGGTAATTTTTCTTTCATTATTTCTATGTTCAAATCACATAAGATTTTAAAATACTGTGCATAAGTTACAACTAAATAAAAATAAAAAAATTATAATTATTCATACAAGAAATAAAGGTATGCTTTATTTATCGTAATTTTTAAAATACATTTCTACATAAAATACTAAATGTACTTGTATCATAAAAACAGCCGACAAAGTACATATTATTATTATATAATACATTGGTATCGCCAAGTGGTGTGGCTCTCGGTTTACGTGACCATTTCACTACCACAACACCATGCCGTATGTATTTTACCAAGTTAAGAATTGAATTATTCTTGAAGATCAAGAAAAAAAAAAAGAAAAATGTGTGAAACTTCTCATTGTTGTGAGAGACTACTAAATAAAAGTATTTATGAAACTCCTTTACAAAATTCTTGAACTTTCGTAATACTCAGATAAAATAATACGATTCGTGTAAGTGTTTCATTTTAAATAAAATCTTTTCAACTACGAATACAAGTATTTAAATTATTTTTTGCTTTTCTGTCGAGTGGTATTTCATTAAATTAAATCTTAAGTACGCATTATTTTTCATGTTGACCTTTGCAAAGTTTATTTATTCTTTTTATCTGAGAAAATCATTAATATTGGACCATGAAAGTACGATTAAATGTGTTTCTAAAGTATAAGTAGGTTCAAGCACTTCTGCTATAAGGAAAAGAACGTGTAACAATAGATCTAAAGTAGAAGTAATTGGATAAGAAGGAATTGTATAAAATTCTCTTTGATCATTATATTTGAATATTATTATTCTGTATCTATTTGATCAACCTAAACATGTAAATCTTATTAAGTTGACAGGCAGCTTATGTATTGCCGCATGATTTCCATAACCCCGAAGGAGGGCCCGACTATGTTAGGTTAACCGTTAGACATGTTCAAGACGTGTCCATTGTGCACTCCATTTCCTTGTCATGGAAATCACACCCTTCGTATTCGAGAAATGTTTGCCACAAACAGAATATTTTTGTATAAAAAGAAGTTAAAAGCCAAATCGGAGTTGTTGGGTTTCTTTGAACTCTCAATACGTTTAAGTAAACGGTTTTACCCCACCCCCAGAGCCAATCGGTGCAAATAATAAAGAACAATAAGACGCCGCGGCACCCTTTCATAGAAATGGAGCACAAAAATCCAAGAGGCAATCTCGACTGCTATAGCTGACGTAAAATTTATAGCAACAATAAAATGTTGGATGCTTCCGTAACTCCGTGAGACATGTGTAATCCACGACTTAATTTGAGCTTTCAAACAACGTATAAAGGGTTAAATTTCTCTGCGAACGATCAATAAAATGAGTAGCTCGGATCGTTTGGTTGTTTCATCGCTAAAAGCAACCCGCGGGAATTGTCTGTTCTACCTTTGGGAAGATTCCATGTAACGCGTTTGCCATACAATGTAGAAGCCGCGCCGTTCTAATTTTCACTTCTCGCGAGTAATTAGCGTTCTTTTGTTTACGCTGAATTTGTGCGTTGTTCGGGAGCTCTTAGTTGTTCGTTTACAACCGTTGCAGATGGCTCCTGTTAATTTAAAGCCACTATTTCAATTAAGGAAACGCTATTATTGTATGTTTGTTACCGTCATTAATGTAAATTATATTTTAGCATTTAATTTGGGTAGTTGATGTTATTCCTATTGTATTGTAAACATAGTATTTTCTTAGATTTTGCGCGAACATTCAATGAATCAATCAAATTGTCACGCATTTTTCCCTCGGGGATAGGCAGAGACAACATTATTTAAAGAATTAAACAAATTTTATGCTTATTGTAATCGGTTTTTAATTGTAATTGTGGCTCGACATATGACAGCACCCCGCATGAATTTAGGCTGGAGTGCGGTCCATGAATGGAGGTGACTGTTACTACAGTTAAATAACCGTAAGAAACATTCACATCCACTATGCTGCCTAGTTAGAACCGGCAACATTCAAGGTCTTCCCGAAACGCTACTAAGTTGCTTCTGTACGGTTTGTATGAAGTAAGTGGTGGTACTACCTATAATCGACAGACCACTTTTTAACAACATTTTTGAAATATCAATAAATCCTACTACCTACTATATTATTATAAATGTGCATGTAAGTTTGTTTGTTACGTTTTTACGCAACAACTACTTAACCGATCATCATGAATCTTTGTACACATATTTTTGGAGGTACTAGAAGTAACATAGGATATTTATAATTTAAAAAAATATTTTTTACTATAGTTTCCAATTGGCTAAAGTTTCAGCTGTTTGGAATTTTTCTATATTTATTTTTATTTCCGTCTGTCATTTTTATATGAGTTATCGAGTTATAAATACAAAAAAGGCATATACAGTCGAATTGAGAATCTCCTCATTTTTTATGATTGAGTAAAACCGCGGGCACAGCTAGTATTTCAAATAAAAGCTATAACCAGGGACTTTATGCGTGACGAACTGGTGTGCTAACGAACGCGCCACGCCTGTCTTGTTTATAAATTGGAAAGAGTGGTCTGTGGTTTTTACATTGGTGTGAGCAATGAGTACAAATGTTAAATTAAAACATTTGGCACGTGTATAATTAGGGACAGATGTGCGGGTATTTGTTAGATGGAATAAATTCGTGTTAATATTTACATGGACGACCTAAATAAGCTTCATTTAGACAAGTTCCAATATTTGCCGTAACACTTCGCACGTATCTATGGGTTGCCTATAATTTTGTATTTTTAGGAGCATTATAAACATAATAGCGTTTTGAGACTGACATAAGGTATAGGTATAAGTCGTTTTCGCTCTCTTTTCCTATGTTTAAATATCTTTAAAATGTATCACAAAATAATCGATAATTTTTATTGTGGCTCGACATAATATTACAGCTGGTGTTGAGCTGGAGTGGGCTCCATGAATGAAGGCGACTGTTAAAAAACTGCAACCAACAATTGTATCCACTATGCCTGCCCGAGAAAACCGAGAGCACAGGTTCAAAACTAAAAGCCAGTACCAATTTATCTTTGATATTATATATACTTTGGTTGTCCTGTTACTTTGATACAAACACTTTAGTAGCTTAGTATAAAAATAAATTAAAAAAGTAAGATAAGCCTAAATTTATATCTTTGTGACTATGATTTATTATTATTATTATTTTGCCTTTCTTTTAGCTATAGTACCCAAGTACTTGAGGGATCTACGCATAGTTATATTTACTCGTATGTATATACATAAATTTACCTACAAAAATTTATAAATATATTGAATGAAATGAAACAAGAATTACTATCTTGTTATTGTTAGTAAAGCTTAGTTGTAGTTGTAAAATACAAACAAGGGTTGTAGAGCCAATAGATCTTGTCCTGAACTCGTCCTTAGAGACATCTTAGATCGGGTACTTATGTACCATTGAGGACTTTAACGGCTGTACTATTTACTATTTTATTATTTATTATTATTTATCGCTAGTATGACATTTCAGCTAATTTCGCAGAATGGCTTATAGGCACCGAGCGGTAGTAAGCCAACGGTCTTACGTTGAAATTTGTATATATAGTAAATTACTTTTTAGTAGGGAGTTGTGTAAGGATCGTGATAAGTCTCTGCCTATCCATGTGGGAAAAAGGCGTGACAATTTGATTGATTGATTCACTTTTTAAACGTCAGTTTTGTAAGGAGTTTACAAATCTCTGTGTTTGTAGACATTTCCATTGCATTTTTTTATTAAGTCGTTACATCTAACCAAGTAGATGTGGTCGTAGAAAACAAGTAGGCCTGATGGTAAACAAGGGAAAGTCCAAGTGTGCCGACTCTAAAAACTGATTGTATTTACGGCATCGTAACCTATTTGTTTTTAGTAAGGTATTTTGTAACCATGAGTACCATTTTAATTCTTCGATAGTACGTAGAGATCGTCTTTTTAATCTTAGTACTAAAATTACTCGCTTCAATTTATCTTGTTCTAAATTATTCATGTTAAACACAAAGACGATTGTAATAACGTTTAAGTATATAAAGATTATTATTATGGTATTATGCTAACAGAATTGTTGTAGAAAACCTTTTAATGTTTTATACTTCTGTAAGTAAAGTTTTATTTTGCTAGGTTATTATCTAATTAGGGTTGTACATGTAAATTATTATGTTATACTTTTAAAATAAAATAAAAAAAGCAATTTCGTGACCCTAGAAGTTTTGAAGTGTTTTCAACCCGATATATAACTTGCGAGCGTGATTGATTGTATGAAACCAGTGTGGAAATATGAAAGAGCTTTTTTATGTACATAAATTTAAGTTATCAAACCTTTTTTTTTATTGTGACTCGACATATGACAGCACCCCGCTTGATGTTAAGCTAAAGTGTGGTCCATGATGAATGTCACTGCTACTACAATTCAATAACTGTGAGTAGCAATCACATCCACTATGCCGGCCTAGATGGAACCGGCAACTTACAAGCTGATCCCGAAACGTGACCAAGTCACTTCACGGTCTGTATACTTGTAAGTGGTGGTACTACCCCGGATCGGCAGACTGGGTACCACTGCCTACCACTCTTTGATAACCAGACCCGAAGCAAATATCCATCTCTTTTTTTTATTAACAAATATTTGCAATATTTAATACTTTTAAATATTACAAATAAAAGCTATGAAACAAATATTTGCTCCGACCGGGGATCGAACCCGGGACTTTACGCGCAACAAACCAGTCGCTAAACCGTTCGTCCACGCGTGTCGTCAATACGTATTATTGTGCGTGTTACGTAAACTGAGTGACTTACAACAAAGATATATAGGAATCGGCATGGAGGTACTTTTGTACTGTGATTGGTTATTATTGATTAAACTATTTTTTCCTTTTAAACAGAGACAATAGACATTTAAAGGGATGTTTCCGATTTAATCTAGAAACAAAATTTCGTCACTCACCTTTCATTTCTAGATCTCTTGTAAATCTTTATTTAATTTTAAGGCGAATTGATGGTTGTCAATTAAGGCGACCGTGGTATAATAGTGGTTGAGGAATGGCCTCGCAAGCAAACCAAGAGGTTTCGGCTCAAAAAAAAATGAACCAAACAAATTTTATGCGGCTTACTATCGCATATTTACATTTGGTTAATGAAAGTAAGCTGCATAAAATTTGTTTTATCATTATTCAATGTTCGCGCAAAATCTAAAATGAAATATCTTTAGATTAAATTAAATATCTTTAAATGTTTTTCAATCTTTGTTAATACATCTTCTATTGATGGATTATAATTTAGTTCAGTAAGTATAAATAACTAAATTCAAATGACACTATTTAAAAAGTTGCTTGCATTTAGTTGGTTAGGTAATTTTCCTTGAATACTAAAGCCCTAACTTGTTGTTGCGGTTTTATTGATGCTAATGATTGTGTCATGGTCTTATTCTAATATCTGTTATTTAGATGCTATGTCTTTCTTCACTTTAATAGCTGCGGAATGATCCGTGCCAACTAACGCTTGACTACAATACAGGTATTTTATTTTTACGTGACACTCAGATTGCTGGCATACCTCAAGAACTTGGTGCACACTCTTTTATTGTATATTACAGCCTGATGCAAGTAGCAGTTGCATTCACAGCCGGGATACTTAAATGGAATAGCCAAATTCTGAACACTTGTAAGTGGCGGTTAGCCCTGGATCGACAGAATGGGCAAATGAGTGAAAAAATGTCTACCTACATTGTCATGCCTTTTTCTCACATGGATGGGCAGATACAATGGAGCGCCACTTGCCCCGATCCTGACACAACTACCTCGCTTCCTTCACATTCACAATTCTCTTCATACAAGCTCTATGGTTATGGTTAAAGTTGGGTTAATTCTTCTTTCTAATACCTATCTGATCTTATCTTGCGCAAATTATGTTCCTCTAATTTTCTCTACACTTATATCAAAGTTGCGTTATTTGCATTAGTACAGACATACAAAATTCTTTAATAAATAAAACAAAATATATAGAAAAAAAAGATGACTTATATAATTGGCAGTCATTATACGTCATCATTTCCAAGCGAACAACAATAAGATACGAGTCGCGTTCGGGATATTGTAAGTTGCCGGTTCCAACTATGTTCAAAGATGCATTTTGGATGTGACTACTACTTACTTTTTAACTGGACCGCAGTCGCCTCCATTCGTGGACTACACTCCAGCTTAACACCAGGCGGAGTGCTGTCATATGTCGAGTCAACAAACTAAAAATAATAATAGTGAAACAGATATGGACATGGAGTGCGAAATAATGAATAATCATGATATTTTATTGTTTTTTTTTAGCATACCGTTAGCGTTGCCCATTTTTTATTTTGATTCATAAACTTAAAAATAGGTACATAGGCGAGTTTAATGCCTATTCGGCATTCTCTAAGAACTAACCTTTGGGATGATGAGAAATTATGGGCAGGGTGCAAATATACTACAAACTACAATATACTATAAACTTAGTTAAAGCATTATATACTATTTAGTATACGATATAGTATTTCTAATTCATTGTATAATCATTGGCGTGTATGTACTATCGTGATTTAAAATAATAGAGGTGAGCTCTATCGGCTCCGAAGTAGAATTCAATTAACCATATGTTTTAGTTTGGAATTTAAACAAGACAATACGCCCCACAATGTACTCGTGCATTTGATAAAAATAAAGAATTGTAGTACAAAACTTACCCAGTCCCCTTATCTCAGTACTGAAGGCGCAATTTCATTTATACTTGCCTGTATCCGATTTAATACTTTATTCAATTAAAAATAAGGTGTAAGATTGTTTGTTCCATTTATTTGTCTGTGTAATGAAGTATGCATTTTTCCGTATAAATAGAATAAAACTTGCAAAGCAAAGTTGAGAGGATTTAATTTACTGCTGACTTTGTTGTGGGACTTTTGCTTCGGGCGGACATTTTTATTGTTCACCTTTCAGTTGTTATAACCTAGAATTTGTTTGGGTTAATGTAGAGGTTGTGAGATTAAAAACGTTCTTTTAATAAAGTCTACTAAAGTGTTTTAAGACTTGTGGAACTTTCTTGCGGTTTGCGACGTTCGCTTCGGATTTTTGCTAAAATTTCGAGAGTAACTTTGCAGTTCTAGATTAAATGGACAAGTTTGTGTACAAACAAATGTTACACTACTTATGTGTGCAGTTTTACGTACTGACCATAATGTCTAAAGGCTCACAATAATTAGAAAATAATATTTTTTAAAAAACTCATTGTTCTCCTATATGATATCTTTTAAATACCTACTAGCTGCTTAGTTTATTTTTTATCCGCATATATCTTTAACAATACAGCCGACGCGTCTGAATATAATAAATAATTAAAAATGCATGCAGAATAACCCAAAAAATGAATTTATACGAGGGTTGCCTTTTAAGTTTCGGGATTGGGCAACTCTAGTATTAACATCTCCAAAAGGCTCAAGTTAAAATAATATTATATAATTATTATAATCCTGTTTCCTACATTTATTTATTTATTTTGTGCACAAACCCGGGGCTTTACACGTAGCAGACTGTTGTGTTACCAATAAGCCACGCGTGTCTGTAAATAATATCATTGTTGTATGATTTATTAATCAATCAATCAAATTGTCACGCCTTATTCCCAAAAAGCGCCACTTGCAATCCTGACACAACCCCCTGGCTCAACAATTGTCTTTCTACAAGCTCTATGGTTATGGGTACTAGACAACCTTAGTATTAATAATAAATATAAATATCAAACAAAGAACAACTTAGTTCGACAAAGTTTAACCGTTGATGAACTTCATTTAAGTTATCGTTAGAATAAACTACATCGGTTTCCCTTACCTTTGTTATAAGTGAAATTCAATGAACCACGAAGTATATGAAAACTTTAAGTTAGATGGTTTCTGTGATGTAGTGCATACAATGTTGCAAGTATTGGTAGTGTTACGTCAAATGTTTATTTGATATTAATTACCTAGTTAGAATTGCTATATCAAAGTAAATTATGAGATTCTTAAACAAAATATGTTATTTAAAAATATCTATAAGAGTGGTAGGCATATTTTAAAACAGTGGAAGGCAGTGGTACCCTGTCTGCCGATCCGGGGTAGTACCACCACTTACAAGCATACAGACTGTGAACTGATTTGGTCACGTTTCGGGATCAGCTTGTAAGTTGCCGGTTCCACCTAGGCCGGCATAGTGGATGTGATTACTACTCACAGTTATTGAATTGTAGTAGCAGTGACATTCATTCATGGACCACACTTTGGCTTAACATCAAGCGGGGTGCTGTCATATGTCGAGTCACAATAAAAAAAAATCTTCAATTGCCTAGTACGGCATTTACCACAGCCGTGATACAACTTTATCTTTGTTTAGTTTATTCTGCATTTAATTTAATCAGAAAATTTTACATCCTCAAAAAAGCTAGGTCGCTACTAGGCAACCTAGTGGCCACCTATGGGCACTAGCCCATGACCACAGAGCCTGTATGAAGAGAATTATGAATGTGGAGGAAGCAAGGGAGTTGTGTAAGGGTCGTGGTAAGTGGCGCTCCAATATCTCTGCCTATCCCTGTGGAAAAAGGCGTGACAATTTGATTGATTGAAAATTTAATTTTATTTCTTACAAGTAGACAGATCGTGCAATGACTTAGTCGCGTTTCGGGATCATCTTGTAAGCCGGTTCTATACTAATGTAACTGCTCCTTACAGTTATATAACTGTAGTAGCATTAACCTCTATTCCTGTATCACACATTCCTGGTGCTGTCATATATTTTTGTTTCATTGGGGCTCGCCTTATGCAGCACCCCGCCTGATGTTAGGCTGGGGTGCTGTCCATAAATATTGTAATTATATTATGAAATGCAGTCTTTTAGTATGAAATACAATAAATATTTTTTAATTGTAATTTACCAGGATAACAGAATTGCGAAAGTGATTAATTTTAGCAGCAGAGACACGTAACATTGGAGTATAGATACGATAGAGCGCGCATATCGTTAAACAATAAAATTGTGGGGCACTAGGCAAACCCAGTTATAATTATAAGTATAACATGACAATAAAAAAGTAACAAATATTGTAAGGGCAACTAACGGCAACCGCAGTGTAGTGGTAGTGAAATGGTCACCCAAACCGATAGCCATTGGTTCAAAACTACTTGCCTAGTACCAATGTATCTTTGATATAAATAATGTTGTTCGTTATGTTTCTACGCTTTTAGTAGCTTATTATAAAAAGACTTGTTTTTTTTTTTTTATTGTGACTCGACATCTGACCTCGACCTTCCTGATGGCAAGCAAGAGGAGGCCCAAGAGTGCCGACGACTGTTAAAACCGGTTGACCCAGTCACCTTTACTATGCCGGCCAAAGGTGCTTCTTCACGCATCGCTTGAAGGATCTTAGGCTATAGGATGAAGAGGACACATGGGTTGGTAAAACATTTCAGTTGTCTATTGTTCTACAAAGAAACGACGCACCGAACCTTTTGGTTCGACTGATTCGGTCGATAAAATGCGGATGCTTCTCCCGACTGTATTGTGCCGGGTATTACGGGTGTGAAAAGATGAGAGAGGAACAAGGTTAAAGAGCTCTTTGAAACATTCTTCGTGGTATAGGCGATAGAGGACGCACAGAGCCACCATGTCTCTGCGTAGTTGAACAGGCACTACTGTACTTACGGTTCATAGTGAGTTGCATGAGCTTTATTTATTTATACACTAAGCACGTAACACATGCACTGCGGCAGATAAAACTAAACGCCCCGAGGATGTACATTGTCCGCTCACAGTTTATCTATGCTCTAATTAAAAATAAATCCACAGTTTTGTCTTCTAATAATACATGTAATATCACTCCTTTGCATTCTAATTACCTTTGAATTAGGTATTGCAAATTCTTTTCTTCAAATGTAATTTGTAACGATATTGACGACAGCTAGGCGTAACCGAACAGTTAGCGATTCGTTTATTGCGCGTAAAGTCCCGGGTTTGATTCCCAATCGGAGAAAATATTTGTTTCATAACTTTTATTTGTAATATTTAAATATTGCAAATATTTGTAAATAAAAAAAGAGGCGGATATTTGGTTCGGTTCTGGTTTTTGATAATTATCAAGAATGGTAGACAGTGGTACCCAGTCTGCCGCTCCGGGGTAGTACCACCACTTTCAAATATATAGACCGTGAAGTGATTTGATCGCGTTTCGCGATCAGCTTGTTAATTGCCGGTTCCAACTAGGCCGGCATTGTGGATGTGATTGCTACTTACAGTTATTGAATTGTAGTAGAAAAGACACCCACCCATTCATGAACCACACTCTAGCTTAGCTCTGGCGGGGTGCTGTCATATGTCGAGTTACAATTATTTTGTTTTTTTAGAAGATCATAATAAAGCTATTCTAGGCCATCATAGTGGACGTGACTACTACTTGCAGTTATTTAACTGTAGTAGCAGTCACCTTTATTTATAGACCGCACTACAGCTTAACATCAGGCGGGTGCTGTCATACCCATTGTCAGGCCACAATACAAACAAATGTAAATGTGAAGGAAAATAGTTTTTTTATAGTGTCTCGACATCTAACTTCGATTCGCTTAACAGCAAGCAAGAGGAGGTCCAAGAATGGCTATGACTTAAAAAAAAACGAGTACACGGTTGCCCCAGTCGGCGTCACTATGCCAGCCAAAGATGCTTTTTCACGCATCGCTTGAGGGATCGAAAGTTATAGGATGGGGAGAACACATGTATCATCAGAATCGTGTGAAATAGCGGTTTACTAGATACTTATTTCTGTAGATATGAAGACGTACGTTTAAGTTTTAAGTTAAGTATTAAATATTAAGATACATTTATTTTAACCCATAATATGTTTTGAATTTCTATATAAAAATATGAAGGATCTAATAATTTTGGATATTTCAAGCGATGAGTGAAGAGGCATCTCACCGGTTAGACGATAGTGCAGATCTATGTTCTTGAAGGAGTTGTCTTCAGTCGTGAACCGCGCTGCAGCTTAACATCAGGCGGAGTATTGTTATATTACAACCCAATTGTAGGTTTAAAAAATGCCTAAAGTAGTGCGGTCCATGAATGGTCACGACTGCAAGTACAGTTGAGAACTAAAGTAGCAGTCGCATCAACTATGCCGGACTAGTGTTAAAAAGTGTTGTTAGAATGTATTGGTAAAAAAAGGTATGAATTTGATTGTATTTACGAATAGTCGTAAATAATTTTTGAATGTTAATTGAATTCAAATAAATTATTGTATCGCCGTATGACAAATGATATTAAAATTTACATGATTGATGTCATTTAAACGACAATTAGTAAATAGCTTAATTACAAAGTACCGTTAACTGGTAACGGAAAAACAAATTTCCTTATAGCTAAATTAGGTACCGTCTGAGTTGGTCTCATTTATTCGTCTCATTTATACTTGTACGGTCAGCAAATAAAGGGCGGCGTAAGATACTTAGAATAGTTTCGAAGTGATATATTGTTGGATTTTGCATGTTGTTGCGGGCAGTATATTAGCTTGCTTGTTTTTCTTCGTTATCTCCGTGTCATAGTTGCTTACGCCCCTTGTCCTTTTTTTGTTTTCTTGTTAACATGCTGGTTTTAAACTACATAGTTCGTTCATTTATTACTCTTGTGTTTCACATATACCACATGTTTAATAACCGTTAACCACTTTTTCTAAAAGAAAAGATGTTTATATAAATTACAAGTACCAGGGTATTGACGACTTTTCCTAGCAAGGATCTTCGGTCTGTCGAAACGGGTGTACAAGCGACGTCCTGTTGATGTTTACAAACTTTTAGAAATAACACCGTTTTTTACTTCTAATAGGTCTGCTAGATCAAGAGTTATTTTTTTAAATATCTATTACCATTTGAAACAAATACTTACGCTTTTGGTCGAAGCCCTTACTTTGCTAATTGTCTGCATTTAGTTTAGGTCAGGATGTATTTATAATGATTTTTATATATATAAAAAATATCGCAATTATCAGTCTGTCTGTACACAGAGCTTAGTCCTTGTAGGTATCCCGCGTTTCGAGTCTTCCCGATTTACATAAATTGAGCAGTCCGAAGGTGAAGTTGGAGGCCGGGGTAATTGTTTTTCTCTACAGACAGGGGTTTCATTGGAATAGTTTGAATGGCTGTTTGTTAAAGTGGTGAGGTCCCCACACTTGAAAGTTTTGAGTGAATTCAACTTTGTTTTTCGGGTTGCTCCTCTTTTGGGTTAAATCGATCTCATTACGCATTGTTATTAACTATTTACTATATATATTTTACGGATCATTTAAGTTACAACTTTTGTTTTAAAATTTTAGTTTGGGATTTCTAAGAGAATTGTAGATGTGACGGAAGCGAGGAGTTGTGCCAGGATCGGGGCAAGTGGCGCTTTATTGTCACTGCCTATACCTATTTTATGATTAGAATAGTTTTGTGGCGAAAGCCTGTTGCTATAATTTTGTGAGTCATATGCACTTAACAAAAGTGCATCGACAGTCTCACTCCGTACACCCGGCCGATCAGTCGATCTCGTACGCTAAGCCCCCGGTCTTCAGTAAGGCCGACGGTCGGTGCAAGACGAATCGACCGTCGGGAAATCGCACAATTAATTTGTAGAATTAATATTAACATCGTGCATATTAAATAATCCTTACACTCAATCACCGGATATGGTGATCTCTGAACTATACATCACCACAGAAACAATATAATAACAGCACACGCCCTCAATAGTTTTATTATTATTAGGTAAACGGTAAGCAAACCGACGACTGATAAAACTGTTTAATTCTTAGGTTGCCACAGTCGCCGTCACTATGCCGACCAAATATAAAAACGGATCATACATATTTTACTTACCTCGAAGTTTTGGCGCTGTTGCAAAAACCATAGTCACGGGAAGACCGTTACCTTACCGTTACGAGGACCTGTACTTGGTTTCATTTTTCTTGGATATATGAAACCAAGTGCAGTCTCTTTTAGTGTATACCACACTTAAAGAGCCCAAAAGTTTCCCTGTCGTTAAATATCCTTTGGGATTATCGGGTTACACGCGGAAGATAACTTTACTTCTAGTCGCATAAGTTTAAAAGCAATCTGCTTGTAATATATTTAAGAGTTTAAAAAAATGTATATATTAATTAAACTAGCCTGCAAGAAGTACTACAAGAAAAGAAAACTAAATAGGCCAATGTACTTGATTGATGTCGATCAAGTGTACTCGAAGCAATTAATCGTATCTATTTTCTAAGATGATATCTGCAATTAGGAAACCTCAGCGACATTGACAACTCCACGTTGGTGGCCGAAGAATCAGTTCAATTGGCGTTTAATGAAATAGGTGCTCAATAATTACTCAACATGTATACCCGTATATGCGAGTGGTTTTGAACCCGTGCTCTCGGTGACCATGGCACTACCACTGCACCACGGTAGCCTTAAATTTGAGTTGTGCTATTGATTGAATGGTACCAAAATAATAATAATGTTATGTTAGTTGCTTTACCAGATTAGTGGATTGGACTGGCATGTCCGGCGGCCCTGTTTCCCCTTTGTGTCTTCCGTTTAGTGGTCTGCACTCTAGAACCTTTCTTCCCCATCGGTTGTCGGTTCTTCGAGCGATGTGGCCAGCCCATTGTCACTTCAGCTTAAGAATCCTACGGGTTATGTCGGTAACTTTGGTTCTTTGGTGAATATCCTCGTTTCAGATTCTATCGCGCAAAGACACACCAAGCTTAGGTATCTCCATTGCCCGCTGAGCGACCCTGAGCATTTCCAACAGGCCAACATTTAAGGGCCACGTCTCAGTGCCATATGTCATCACTGGTAACACACACTGGCTGAAGACCCTTGTTTTCAGGCACTGCGGAATGTTTTACGAGAAGATATGACGCAATTTCCCGAACGGACGTTAATTTTTTTTTATAATGGTCGTTAAAATTAACTAGAGTTTCCTGCAACTGACTGCAAATTCAAGACATACATTTGTGGTACATAGGTTGTGAATCTGGGTAGGCAAGGTGCATAAATAAAAGTAAAATAAATAAATAAAAATATACTTCTTGCCTATATCTAGCTTAATATCCACAACCCATAATTTAGGCTTTAAATAGATTAAACTCAAAATCTGCTCTAAAAATAATATTTGTATGACACGTTTTTCTCGCAATAGACACTAGGTATAATACCATGATCGTTAAATAAACGATATATGAAACTGAACTGGAATGTCAGCCCTAGTGAGAGCTGTTTTGCAGCTGTCCTCTGCTTTCTATGAGATCAGTCTTTCGTTTAGTGTGTTAGTACTGAGGCGTTTCATAAAACAACTGAGGTTGATACAGTTACGCGCTCTATTGTTTCGTCAAAGTACATTTTTTTTATTTTTTATTTATTTACATTTCTATACTAAGCTACTAAAGTGCGTGTATCATAGAAACATGCACTTTAATTGATACCGATGGGTGGTTTCGAACCCGTGCTCTCGGTTTGTGTAACCATTGCACTGCAACTACACAACGGTCGCTCGCCTTAAATGTATGTTTTGTTTTAAACAATAATTTTTACGTGTTTTTATTACACTTGTGAACATGTCATCATATTGTGATCCTATGTCATGAACAAATAAATGGGTTAAAGTTATATTAAAATTAAGAATTTAAATTGTGAATCACAAATCTTGGGATATATGTATTTATATTCCTTATTTCATATATTGTATATACGAGTATATTTAATATATTTAGGCCTTATTTATTGTGACTCTATAATATGTGATAGCACCCTGCCTCATGTTAAGCTGAAGTGCGGTCCATGTATGGAGGCGACTGCTGCTAAAGTTAATTAATTGCAAATAGTTAAATAAAAAAATAAATAAAGTAAAATCAATTATTATAAAATCCTTGGTGTCTAAGACCTAAAAACGTTAGCCACTAGTTGTTAAAACTAAATAGTGTGGCAAAACTGTTTAATTTATGACGAAAACGTTGATGTCTATATTGAAAACGTCCCAAACGATCGCAATTGACAAGCCGCTGATGTTTATTATGCATTGTTTACATACATAATTGTTTTATTAATGCGTGATTTGACATTTAGACATTTAGACATGCAAGTTTAATCACGCTGTGAAGGTCATACATACGCACTTTCGTCTATACATTATTATTTTTTATATATTTATTAAATACTATAAAATAGGTAAATTCGAACAATGAAAAATGTAATATAGAATATTCATATACAAAAATCGTCGTTTATTTGGACAATTAAATTGACACGACTTTTTCCCACAGGGTTAGGCAGAGACAATGTACCGCCACTTGCCACGACTCTGACACAACTCCCTTGCTACCTTCACACCACAATTCTCTCCATACAAGCTCTACAGTTGTGGGCACTAGGCATCTCAGCTTTCTATATTTTTTTCTTTTTATGATAGATGTTATAGCGTAAAAATGGTTTTATTATTATTAATGATACTTAATGTAGATTTTACTCTATATTTTATTATATAAATTGTTATTAACTAAGTCTAGATGTGTTATAAAGATATTACGTATTATATGACATTAGAGAGATAATGAGAAAGTCTCTCACAGATGTTGTGAAGCAGAAACTACTATGTTGTGTCAACAGAAAACTTATTAATTTCCACAAGATAACATTGATGATTTTTTCCCTTTATTTGGCAAATGTCAATATGAGCTTTGTCGCGATATTAGTTTTTTTTTGTCTCGATATATAACAGCGCCCCAGCTGATGTTAGGCTGGAGTGTGTTCCATGAATGGAGGTCTACAGTCAAATACTGTGACTCACAGTCATTTTATAATTGTGATACGACATCTGATACGCAAGAGGAGGTCCAAAAGTGACGACAACTGAAAAAACCGAGTCAGTTCACGGCTGCCTCAGTCGCCGTCACTATGCCGGCCACGGTTACTTACAAGGTAATCTCGAAACGACAAGGTCACTTTACGGTCTGTATACCTGTCAGTGGTGCTAATGGTAAACTGGGCACCACTGCCTACCACACTTTAATCTTACATTGTAACTACCATGTACCTTGTTACATGCATTTACTTTTTTTCAATATTTACATTTTTATACTAAGCTACTAAAGTGCTTGCACAACAGGACAATCAAAGATACATTGGTACCGGTGGGTGGTCTCGAACTCGTGTTCTTGGTTTGTGTAACCATTGCACTGCCACTACACCACGGTCGCCATTGACTTGATTCTGTTGTTTTATTATGTAGTTGAACTTGCTCTCATTATCCTATCATTTACAATGTGAACTTGTTTGTTTGTCGACTGTCAATATTAAATCAACGAAGGGCAGTAAAAGAAACTTATTTATGAAAATTGACAGAAGTTTATTTATATTAAAATCGATATTCAACTGCGACGTGCCTGATGGTAAGCAAGAAGATCCAAGAGCGCTGTCAACTAAAAAAAAAACTATATACTTATATGATCACTCATATCTATTTCGGCCAAAGGTGCACTATGTACAAAGGCGAATTTAATGTCGCTAGACATTTTCTGAATAGCCAGTTAGCCTTAGGGACGGACAGGTCTGAAGCTATTGAAATTCAATAACGTTAGAACTCTTAGACAAGGCGACCGTGGTAAAGGTAGTGGCAGTGCAATGGTTACACAAACCGAAAGCACGAGTTCGAAACCATCCATCGGTACCAATGTATCTTTGATATATGTACTTTAGTTGTCCTGCTTTTATGATATAAACAATTTAGTAGACAAAAAAAAAACACCTTTGTCCGGCTACTTTAAATTAAACTTTTTCGTTAGTCGTCGGTACTCTTGGATCTCCTATTACTTACCACCAGTCAAGTCGAGGTCAGATGTCGCGCAAAAAAACAGAATTAGTTTAAAATATTATAATATAATACATTTTGAACTTTGTTTAACCTTATATAGCTGTTATATGTTAAAACATGTAGTTTCACGTGAGATATTCCGCAGTTTCTTTCAAACCTCTTTTATTGTTTATTAGGACTCTTTAAGGTTTAAATCTCGCACACCTCATACGAAACATTTTAAATGAGCGCATTATGCAGGTTTATTATCGTGGTAAAGAATCTTTTTTTATCCCATCTCACTCATAAACCCGCTCGTCCACTAAACTCACTCAACCTGATTGACGTAGTTTCGATTTAACCCTTGAGTGTTAATAATATAAAAATAGAGCGTTGATGTTATCCGTAGGCCTTTGTAAATATCTCATAGAGTATTTGTTTTATAATGGTGCAAAATGAGTTATTAAGGTAAATGTAATATTGTTAAATTTGTCAATGGTATTTTTTTTAATTTATAGATATTGATATTATAAAAATGAAATGACTGTCTCTGAATATGACTTTGGGTTCGAGAACCCTTCGCAACATTTGCATGGTACCCAAATTTGACTGTTGTTTACTTAATACACGACTGTTGGTTGTTACCTGACAAAAATAATTTAAATCTTGTATATCTTGTATACCATGCAGACATTATTATCATCATAAAAAAAGACATATTTACGAGTTTCATAGACTAAGGGAGTCGGTTTACGGTTCCCCATTCGGCACAACTATATTCGGTGCTGTTTTGCATTCATTAGTATCCAAAGAATTCTTCAATAGATACAAATTAATGCTACTTTAAAAAAAGGAATATGTAAGAATATAATATTAATCAATCAATCAAATTGTTACGCCTTTTTCCCACAGAACTAGCTAGCCATAATATTGGTGTATAAGAGCACCCAGTCTATCACGACTTTCAAGTCAATAATCAGTAAAGAAACTTAATCGCGTTTCGGGTTCAACATGAAAGTTGCCGGAGTTTAACTTGATGGGAAGTGCATAGAATATTTAATCAATCAAAAAATCACGGCTAAATTCCCACGGGGTTAGGCACGATAATGGAGCACCAATTCCCATGATGCTGATATAACTCTCTCGCTTCCTTCACATCCACAACTCTGTTAATACAAGGTCATTATTCAGTGAAGTCTATTTCATCTATTATAGATAAAAAAAAAAAAACTATGAATATTAGTGATATAAGAATACGAATACAATTTTACGATAAAAACTATTATCAATTTAAGGCCATTGTTCATACTACTGCTTATTGTTCATAGTGGATCGCCCGTGCTCTTACTGTGTATAGGTACTACGAGAGTTAAACTAATATGTCCTATATAGGCTGTTAGCGAAACTCAAGCCTCACCCTGTATGTAAGTGGTTTTAGAAAAAACTTGTTTCTTGATGGAAAATAGCACTTTATATATCATTTGCAATTAAAATTAAAATCAATTAACTATATCAACCATTGATTTGAGTGACCGTGACCGACTAATAAAATTGTCTCGGACAAAAAGCCATCCATCTTATGTTGGACTTTGATTCCAGCACTAGATGTTTTATGCATCTTTGATACATTGGTAGAAACAATTGCCAGTCTCCCTGTCTCCAGACTTCTCCGTCAGCCGCATGGACAACTCCATGGCCAGGCGTTTAGCTAAAGGTCCCCAAAGGCCCATCGTCGCGACCCCAAACGACGCAAATTCGTATCTAGTATTTGGCGCAGCTTGAGGTTTTCAGAAGAAATCGCCGCACGGGAAGTATAATAATTTACGTATTTGTTTATATAGTTTACATTTGACAAATTTGTATGTAGGTATCATATTATCATTTAATATAAATGAAATAACACAGTTTTTATTATAATTTATTGTTTAGTTCTTAATGTTGATTGCACTCAATATTGACAATTAGCTTGGTTCGATAATGCCTAGAGGTAATAAGTTCGTCGTATGTTACGTCTTATGTAAAGTTATAAAATAAAAACTAATATTTAAACACTTTATTTCAATTCAAACCCAAGTTTAGTTTAATTTTATTATACTAATTTTAATTATACTATTCGTTGGGGAAGGGAAAAAGTACTAAACAAACACTAACTTTATTTACATTTAACTTATATTACTCAAATGTAGAAATTCAACATTAAAAATACAATTAAATTTTAATATAACCGGGATTTTCATTTTCAGTAGAGGTTTTGCTGACTAAAAAAAGTATTTATTAAAAGATAACATTTAGTTAAGTAAGTATTTAAAAAATATATGTTTGGGGTCTACATCAAACCCCAACGTGCCTCATGTTAAGCTAGGTAACGCCTTAAACAAGTATACAGACCGTGATGTGATTTAGTCGGGTTTTGGGATCAGCTTATAAGTTGCCGATTCCAACTAAGCCATAATAGTGGATGCGACTTCTACTTACTGTTATTTAACTATAGTATCATTCAACTACATTCATGGACTGTCTTCCAGCTTAACATTAGGCGGGGTATTGTAATATTTACAGTTAGAATAAATAAATAAAAACTGATTCAATTTTCGATTGAAGGAACCTATTTATTTATGTAATTTTTTAAATTGATAATTATCGAAACCCTATCCGGCTAAATGTGACTACGAGGAATAATAAAAAAAATGTAATATAGTTCTTATAGTTTTGCAGGTCGCATTTGGTAGGTAAACCTAATATTATCTTTTGTAATTACCGCGGTGGTAAATGAATATTATGTGACGTCACAAAACTGCCAATCGTGATTTTATTCAAATAAGCATATTTGACGTACGAATTGTCATTTGACATTTAAAACAATAATGCTTTAAGTAATAGTGGTACGCCCCCAGGAAGGGATGTATGCCCCCAGAAAAAGTTCATATTCAAGAATGCTTTAAGAGGCATTATAATAATCATAAAGGTCCTGTACATAAATCATAAATTTTATTGCCTTTCCATAAAGTGGTCTATATTTTTACTGTTATTTTAAAATAATAGCTTGCCCTGTATGCATAGACTACATTACCAATAGACCGATTATATTAAATATATCGATCAACTTTTAAATATTGAATATTTATGATCTAAAGAGTAAATAATGTTCTCCACTTTCATACTTTACTATAATTACAAAAGCGGACTTAATGTCGCTATGCGTTATCCACCACTCAAATCTCCAGTATTATTGTAAACGTTATGTAAGCGGAGGAAAGTGAAATAATTTTAAAGTACAAAACCTATCCGGGGTGGTACCACAACTTACAAACTATACAGATCGTGAAGTGACGTAGTTGTATTTGAGATCAGCTTGTAAATTGCCAGTTTTAACTAGGCCGGCATAGTGGATGTAACTACTACTTACTGTTATTTAATTGTAGTAACAGTTTTTTCCATTCATGGACCGCACTCTATCCTAACATCAGGCAAGTCACAAAAAAACATAACATAATAATGTATGATACACAATAAAATCTAGCAATAGTAAAACTTATAATCATGAGATCATTTATATGCTTTAATAGAGCACCATTTACGTGTAATCAATACGACAATGTAACTAATCACTACTTTAACGAGCTATTTGCGCGCTGGGTAAAGCAGTGATCATGTTCGTACTCGTAGATGGTGTTTTAAAGATGGTGTGAGAATTTCTAAATCATAATTTGTTGATCTCAACAAATGAACAATAAAATGTCACTTTGACAATACAATATTATTGGCTTGCTGTTCACCAATATCAAATAAATAAATAGATTATCATAGATTATCTAAACATTATCAAATCAGGAAAATTGTCAATGCGCTTAGGGGTCTGCAGTGCCGGTGAGCGCAGGGTAGCGCGGTAGATATGAGGATGTGAAGAATGCAACGTTGTTAGGATCGTGGAAAGTTGTTATCCATTGTCTTTGCCTATACTTGTAGGAATGTAGGCACGACATTTTCATTGGACGATACGGCTTCATTAGGTTTTTGCCATTCATCTGCCTTCTTATGTGATGTCTAGTGTTGTGTAGGCCATGCATGTGCGTAAGATTGTAAATAATAAAGTATTTTATGATCGACTTTATTTTTATATATTTTAAATGGTTTTAACATTTCCTTATGTAGCTTTTTACTTATTATTAAAACAAGTACATATGTAGCAAACTATAACAGTACCTTACTTATCACCTTACTGTTCACCAAAGTAGTAGTTAGGGGAAAAGGATTTATCCATACTGTTTTTTTTAAGGTTTGAGTGTATTACTTATTACCAACACTAAGGCTAAATGTTATTATTTCTTTTCGACGGAGTCACTCCGAAATCATAGTTGTTAGATTTAACAATGTTAAAGAACCCAAGAAAGCCAATTTGCAATAAATGTCTTAATTTGAACTCTATAGACTCGAAAGAATTGCATAAAAAATAAAAGCTTATTATATTAGCTATATTATTCTTATAAAAATAAGTTTTGTTTTCTTTTAAAATTTCGATAAGAGGGGATCGATAAAAGAAATTTTTTGACCCATGAAAGATGCGTCCCAGCTGTTACTCAAACGCTGTTCCAGTTTATAAACACAAGATTTATCGGATTTAATCATACCCCAATGAAGATATTTTTCCGAGCAAAATGACACTAATCTAATCCAAACAGATATTTGCTAAGATACGGAAAAATATTGTTTTTTTATAAAAGAAATATTTTTTCTGATAAATATGCCGTTTGATAAGATTGATGGCTGTTCTGATCGTAATATTTCTAAGTTCAATTAGGTACATTTTTTATTAAATATTGATTTTCTTATTGTTTTGTTTCAGGTAAGTTTACTAGATATCAAATTGAATAGACATAACTACTACTTGGTAAGGTTTTATGGTTTGATAACGGATACGGAAGTGAGTGCCTTATTCATATTTTAAATATCTTAGTACACTTAATTAAAAGATGTTTACTTTAATAAATTAACGAAACTACTGGATAATTGTTTGTAACATGGTAAATTACATCTGAGCGACATAATGGCCACGACTGAGGCAACCATAAACTGAAGCTAATTTTTTAGTTATCTTCATAGTCTCGCTTACCTTCAAGTAAGACGAGGTCATATATTGCATCTTGATAATATTTGACTAAATATTGTTGATATTTAAAAAAAAAAACACAATGCTTGTTCTGCTAAACTCATAAAGAAAAAAAAAAACAGATTCTGTCTAAACTTATTAAGGGTAAAAGTATAAAAATAATATTTTATAAAGCTATTATGACCTTCTAACCTTCAATTTATTAAAGTAACTAAACAGCTTCTGATGAAAAACATAATTTTGTTGAAACGTGACATTTCTATATCAGTCAGGTGGTGGAGATTGCTTTTATTAGACTGATTTTAATAATGTTGCCTTCTGGAAACTGGAGTGTAGACTTGTTAATTAAACAACTATTTTAGCTTTAATATAACTTTTATGTCAATAGTTTTAAAGCCAGTTTCCAAAAACACCTTAAATAATGATTAATAAAGATAAAATTTCTAATCTATTCGCATGTTTAGATTTTTATCTTGGTTAACAGTTTTAAAATTGTAATTTTGGATTTTTTTATTTGTGGTTGGTTTTCCTGCCCATCTCTGTCTTCCCTCTCATTTTCGCATTTATTTTTTTATACTTTTATATTTTCTCTTTCTAATCTATCTTTCTAAAAGTCTAGTGCCAATACGCAATCGAATTTTTATCAAGTGCACCTTAACCCCGCTTATAACAATATAATGTAACATAACTGTGGTCTACGCTGAATAACTTTATGGATTTGATGAAAAGTGATGCGCTTGTCTATATTTTTATACCACCACTTTAAAGATTTCATATTAAATATGGTTATTAAAACGGAATTAGTGTAAATATTACTTTTACCTAACTGTAAGCAATCGTTAGTATACACGACAGTACCAGTTAAAAATAATTAAATATACAAGGAAGAAAGAAAACAATTAAAAATAAACCATTGAAATATGAAATGACTTTATTTAAAAACCTTACAGCACCCCTTCAAAATTAATTTATAAAAATCACTCTTTAGTATCAGCAGTTGGTTGCCAACAGGGCGATCCACTAGGTCCTGCCATCTTCAGTTTAACAATTCACAAGATCATAAGCAGCCTAAATTCAAAATTTCATTTATGGTATCTCGATGATGGCACGATTGCAGGAAATGCAGATACAGTTCTTAGGGATTTACAAAAAATTATAAACGATTTTAAGACCATTGGTTTAGAGCTAAATTTTGCGAAATGCGAACTGTATCTTTCTAATTTATTAACACCTGGCGAACAATCTAAAATTATTTCCATTTTTAATAGTCTGGCACCCAATATAAAATTTTTAAACGACGAAACCCTTCGACTTCTAGGATCACCAATCCTTGATGAATCGATTCAAATTTACGTTTAGGAACAATTAACAAAATTTAACTCAACTTCAGAACGCTTATTCCAAATTCAACCACACATGGCACTTTTTATCATCCGATTTTGTTTGTTTGCCCCCAAATTTACATATGTACTCCGATGCTCCCAACTTTGGAAATTTCCCAATGAACTACTATTACTAGACAAACTTTTACAAAATACACTAACAGAAATCCTAAATTGTCCAATGAACGACCGTACATGGGCCCAGGCCTCACTGCCAATTCGGTTTGTAGGTCTGGGAACTCGCAAAATTTCTAGTGTAGCACTGCCAGCGTTTCTGTCGTCAGTATATAGTACTGTCGAGCTCTACGGGAGCATCACAAACCCATCTTTGGGTTCCGTGGAGCCGGCGTACATGTCGGATGCCAGAGATGCCTGGTCAGTTGCGTGCCCCAATATTTCGCTACCAATTTCACCAAAATTTCAACGACTATGGGACGAGCCGCTCTGCAAAATGGTAATGGAAGATATATTATCTTCCAGTAACTTGAGAGAGCGGGCTCGCCTCATAGCCGTCTCTACTAGGGAGTCGGGTTTCTGGTTGCAGGCTTTTCCGTCTGCATCGGTTGGGACACTCCTTGACAGAAATACCCTGACCCTGGCGGTATGTCTTCGTCTCGGAGCCCGGACTGTCCATCAACACCAGTGTCGGTGCGGAGAACCGGTGGATAATCTTGGACACCACGGGCTTTCTTGTGCCAGAAGTGCCGGTCGCATTCCCCGTCACGCGGCACTCAACGATATCATCCGAAGGGCTCTCGTCACTGTTGGAGTGCCCGCCATTTTAGAACCCTGTGGTATTGCGCGGAGCGATGGCAAGAGACCTGACGGAATGACTGTTGGGCCATGGAAGCTTGGCAGGTCTTTGGTGTGGGATGCGACTTGTGTAGACACATTAGCCCCATCTCACATCCAAGCGACTTCGTTAAGCGCGGGAAGTGCGGCGATTTCTGCTGAGAACCTCAAGTTGCGCAAATACGCTAACCTTGGTACTGGTTACGAATTTGCGCCGTTTGGGGTCGTGACGATGGGCCCTTGGGGACCATCAGCTAAGCGCCTGGCCAAGGAGTTGTCCAGGCGGCTGACGGAGAAGTCTGGAGACAGGAAGGCTGGCAATTATTTCTGCCAACGTATTAGCCTTGCTATACAAAGGGGAAATGTTGCCAGTCTCCTTGGGACTATCTCTGATGCGACGTCATTGGATGATATTTTTTACTTATAGTTAAATTATATTTAATTATTAGTTGGTTAGTAACAATGTTGTGTTTAATTTTAATATTAATTTTGATTAATGTTTATGAATTAAAACCTTTTTAAATGTACTAAAAAATACAATTAAATATAAAAAGTTATTAAATAGATAATAGAGTTCTACTTTGTAGAACAAGTAAATTAATATCGTGACTAAATGTTGCTTAAGAACGCCACAGACTAAAAAATGTTTGCGTCACATTCCCAAAGGCATTCACATCTCGACACTATCCATAACAAAAGGTTGACTTTGTTTCATGGACTATATGATGTCCATAATTGTATATGCATATACTATATTCAATACATTTAATGCATATTTGTGTATATGGCATATATGTGTGATTAAGTTTTTGTAGCTCTGTAGAGTAAAGGTCCAAGAGTGCCGACGCAGGAAAATCCAAGTCTCCATGGTTGCCCCAGTCGCCGTCATTATGCCGGCCAAAGGTGCTTCTTCACGCTTCGCTTAAAGGATTCAAGGTTATAGGATGGAGAGAACGTATGGGCTGGCTAAGCATTTTACTTGTCGATTGTTCCACAAAGACAAAGAAACACCTGCCAATACGGTCGATAAAATGCAAATGCTGCCCTGTGCGGGTATTACGGGAGTGTAAAGAGCCCAAAAGAGCTCTTTATTCGGACTGACTGATAAATAAAATTTATTTATGATAAATATTATTTAAGAGATAGGTAGTGTACATTATGTAACTTTATAAAAACTTTCAAAGATGGGTCAAACGCTGCACGCAAAAGAGCCTTTGCCACTCAATTGCGGAAATACGCCTACGGTAAATAACAGTAAATAACAGTAAATTAGGTAACATTTCATAAATATTTTTAATAAGCAATTATGTAGTATATTTTTAGAAATACTTACTAGAAATTTTATGAGGGAGAAAATTACAATATAAACTGTTGAATATTCCCTTATTATTATTTCTTTCATCTGAAGTACTCTTCGTTTTTCACGTGACTAGAGATTTCCGGGAAAATTTTATTAATATTTTATATATTCTTTTGTTATGTATTTTTTGTTTGTTTTTGTGTTCTATTTACTTTAATGATTTGAAGATTATGAATTATTTATAGTATAATTCAAATAAGATGATTTCCAGAGTGGAAAGATGTGTAATTTGTTTTCTTATAATTAAATAATTTATCCTAAATAATTAATTTAAAGTTTTATAGTAAAAGAAATAATAAATTAACGCCACTGTCGATTTTTCAACTGGAATTTTTGCCTTTTCTTTGAGATATAATGCAAACTTTACTATCAAATTACTCAGCCTAATTTTTTATTTGTTTTATGGTTAAAAAACAAAAGGTAAATATATGTATAGTAAATATATTATGTGTTATACTCGTATGTACCTATGTAAAATATAGTTACGCACAGTGGTTAGCGGCGTACCTCAAACAAATTCCAAATTCATTTATTGATTATCTTTTGCTTAACGCAGCTTAAAATGTATTTCAAAATTTCATTTATGTAATAGCTAGTAGTAGATACAATTTAATGTTAGTAAATGTTTAAATGTTATTTATTTTTATTTGTGGCTCGACATGACAGAACCTCTGATGTTAAAATAGAGTGCGCCTGAATTTACTATACATATTTACAACTCTCTCTTTATACTCTTTAAAATAAGGGGAACTGAGTCTTCAGCTAATAACATATCATATCAAAAGAGACAAGTGGCGCGTCGTTATCTCTGTCTATCACTGTGGAAAAATTCGTGACAGTTTGATTGATTGATAATAAGAGCACACCTGTATTATCGTAGAAAGAGAATGAATGAATGAATACTATATATACTGAATACTATACTTGTTCTATGTATATTTTACATATTTCCTAACCTCTAAATAAAAAAGGTTCCTAAATAGAAAATAAATATCTATTTATATAAATAAATATCTCTATAATACATATAGTACCGTAAGATTTTCAGTATGACTGTTAAAACATGTGGCCTTGTCTGAAAATCCTACGGGACTCAGCGATTTTTTTACTTTTGCCACAAAAAAAATTAGGTTTCATATATACGCATTTGTTTTTCTATAATTTAATGTACTTAATATAAAATAAAGACATAGTGAAAGTCACGAGTAACCGGTTGGTGAAAATGGCATCTTGTCGTTCGGAATGGCGTTCTATGTCCAGCATAGACAATTCTCTTCATACAAGCTCTATGGTAGGCCCTAGGCAACTTAGCTTTCTTAAGGACGTCTCCGATTTGGTCCATCCTGGGTCTGCCTCGATTAACGCATCCATCGACATCAGATATATAAATTTCTTTCGTCAATCTAGTTTCACTCAACTTTTAACGCTGTAGAAATGCGGTTATTAAAGAGTGTATGCGAAGTGACGATAGCGGATAGAATGAGGAATAGCACAGTGCGAGATAGATGCGGTTTGAAAGAAGATGTTGTGACAACGATCGATAAAGATATGCACTGATGATTTGTGCACGTGAAAGATATTAAAAATAAATGCCTCAAAAATCTTTAAATAAATCTATAAGAGGAGTACAAATGCTTTACCCGCCCACGATCCCTCAAGTGTGAAAAAGCACCTTTGGCTAGTGTGGGCAAAAAAACTTCAGAAAATACTAAAAAATATCTACTAATCTACTCGTAATTATAATAAATATTATAATCTTAGCACCAATAAAAAACAGTCCAAGTAGCTTTAGTAGCAACTAGACAAAATATTAAATGAAGATAATCGTTAATTTTATTTCATTCAAACGGTTTATACCCCTAACGCTGTCTATTAGTTTGTAATCTATGTGCCTCATATCCTATTACTGCAACCTAATCAGATGTAACTGTAGATGTTGGTTGCGGTGGTGTCAGGTTCATTACGCCTAGTGACATATTTCATGGCCTTCTGGAGTTACACGTAATATGTTACCTAATAAAAATGGTGCATCCAAAAAAAATATGTTTAAATAACTCCGAACTCCCTTCAATTCTTATTTTAAAGAAATCATAAGTTCGTAATCGCATTACTGCCATCATTATTTGTTAGTAGAAAGGAGCCTTGGAATTATTTAAAAACAAATTTAAACAAAATAAAATTGGAAGTATCCAATTATATTGGATACTTCAAGCAAAGAGTAAAATAGCACCTTTGTCCGGCATAGTGACGCAATACCGATTGGTCAAAGTACCAATGTACCCCGGTACGTTGATCGTATGGTGTCTGTAAGCGTTGATTTGAGTTCAGTATATATGTATGTAGAATTACCAAAACTCTTTTTCTTGCTCAAGTTGTACGCCGAAACAAACTGACTGGTATAAATGAGCCCTAAGGAACAATTCTATTAACAAAAAGACATAAGAGGCAGACCTCAGCCAATAATATTAACCAATCCCCTTCGATAAAGATAATCTGACTATTATACTTGAACTGAAAGTAATCTGGTTAGAAATACCTATTTTATGATCTGGAAGTTATAGGAATAAAATAAAAATATACTTTGATATTATAGCTTGGTATAAAGGTTTTTTTTTTTATCGTGACCAACCCTGATCTCGACTTGTCTGATTGAGATAATTTACGATTGCACTAGTCGCCGTCAATATTCCGCCCAGGGATTCAACTAACGCGGCATAGTGGATACCAGCTTCTTGCAGTTATTTAACTATAGTAGCAGTCATCTCCATTCATAGACCGCATTTCAGCCTAACATCCCGCCGGGTCCTGTGATATGTCGAACCACTATAAACTATAAATAAACCCTATAATATTCATACCTGATACTAGAATCCAATTGGGGAATAATTAGTTTTTTTTTCTCGTAAATAACCTTTGTATAACCGAGTAAATACTTATATATTAGGGTCGAAAACATACATAAGACGTCCTCCGGCTAGAAACGACGACCTTTGTAGAGTGACTGAAAGCCCTTGGATGCGTCGAAAGTCGAGGAGAATGGCGCTGTTTAGAAGAGCTTTATATACAGCAGTAGATGACTAAGGACTCATAATGATGATGAGGTCTTAACACCTTTATAAGATCTTAATAACGTCTAAGGTTTTTTTATTGTGTGTCTAAGTATGACAAAAACCCGCTTGATGTTAACTTCGGGTAACTAGCTGTAAGTAGCAGTCGTATCCACCTAGTTGAAGTCGACAGCTTTCAACTTGATCCCGAAACGCGACTAGGTCACTTCGAGGTCTGTAAGTTATTGGTGGAGATGTATCAGCGTAGGCTGATACATCTCCACCAATAACCAATAATGGTAGCATTCACACACAAAGAAAGTGTTCGCCTTTATTTTATAAAACTGCCTATTTTTGAATGATTTGAGGTATACTAATTAAATGGTTTTTATTTACTAAAATAATGATTTATATCTTATTTTGTAAAAACTGACTACCTAAACAGGAAGGCAGCATATAATATTATGTAGCTAACAAAATATATCCAGGCCTTTTTTCTAACCAAATATAAGCAGTGCGATTGCAAATGAAATCCCAAAGCTTTTACCTCGCTCAGTCCCAGATAACATGGCGATATAGGCCGTAGCTTCGTTCGCATATTTTTTGCCTCGCTACTGATGCGTTAGCGGGCAGACCCCTTTTTGATAACGCTATAGCTCTGTTGACTATCTGAAATACTGCTTATATTTTCGCGCTATTGTGCCGAATAACAAAAACAAATTTGAAAGCCACAGTGACAATATTCGAAATTCAATCTTTTAAAGGAAAATGCTTGGCGTTTTTTTGATAGACGTATCTATTTATTCATATGTTTTATTTACATACTGTTTATTCATACTGTAAATGGATAAAGTAATTCCCTGTATCTAATTCTAAATTAGACCTGCACAATTTTAGATTGTGAGTACACGAAGATTACACACCCTTTTCTTTTTAGGCTTGAAAAAATTAGAGACGAATATCAACTTAGGCTATTTCAGTTCCAAACAGTGGATTTCAAATTTATAATAGTTATAAAACCTTTATCATAACATTTCTGAAAAATAACGGGATCATCTATATACATTCAAAAACAATACGTACAGTATTCAATAAGGATTATACAGCCATACAATAAAGAACATGAAACACGGTACCTCGCTCAAAAGTAAATAAGAAAAAATACATCGCAATCTCCTAATAGCTTGTAATTTTGTTACAAAATTTGTTGAATAAAGCTAATAAGCTGCCGTTTCAATAAGATTTCGTAATTGACGTTTCGTCTAAAAATAAAGATATTAAATAACGTATTGTATCAAACATTCGATATATGGAGTACTCCGTAATAAGGGATCTGATTACACTCGACGCGGTGGCTGGCACTCTATTCTTGTGCAATGTTCTTTCAAATAAATTAAATTATATGAAAATATTACTCATTAATTAGTTAGTTTTAATTTTTTTTGTATTAAAATTTTATTTATTTGTATTTGTACTTAGTTTTTATAAAGTTTTTATTAGGATATAAAAGTGTATTTTGTAGTTTTGATCATGTTTAAAGGATTCATGTTTAGTTTTGTTTTGTTTTTTGTTTTCTTGATCACAATTTTCCTACAAATGTTGTGTGTACTTTTAATTGGCAGACATATGTACCCATTTTAAATGATATTAATATTAAGTTACCATTAATGTATATGTTATGCTGTAAGTGTACCTTTTAATAAATAAATAAATAATAATAAAAAAGGTTGCACTTAAGGATCGTAGACTAAATAAAAAGGTTTTATTTTAAAATATATCTCTAAAAATTTAACAAAGTTTAGTAAGCGAAGTGATTTGATTGGCATAATAAAAAATATTTTCGTGCGATTGTATGAACTTTTTATTTGAGGATTTTAAAATCGGACCATTATTCAACACAATAGTAATATTACTGGTTATATAATATAATAAAAATATGTTTTTAAGTACTATTGGCTAAATCTTATTACAAACTAACTTATTCTTTCTTCGAATAAAGTTATAAAAAAATAATTGAATTATTTTTATTTGAGAATTAAGCTCTTTCCGCGGATGTAATGATCTCTTTTCTATATTGGATATAGAATTCTAGACTTTTACGTCTCTGATATTATACGTGGGGCTTTATTTCAATTTACTTTCAGTTACTTGACGTGGCTTCCATGGATTTCCTTCCAACACTTTTATTTTATTGAATGTGAGTCTTACAGTTTATTTAATTTCAAAATTCTACTATAATAATATTCTACTAGAAATAAAGAATATTTATTAAAATAATAGAATTTTGCGGCTTTAATGATGAATATTTTAACCCAAAGTTTTAATAGTTTTTCAGCTATCGTGGTCGCGGAAAGATGTTATCGTCGTTTATAATTACAAAGCTTACGAAACACGTTTTAAATTATTAACGAAAATAAATACGATAGAGCTCTCCAAAAATATTTTATTTCATAAACAATATTCATAATTTATAAATAAAAATTACTATATAAATCAATCAATTAAATTGTCACGCCTTTTTCCCATTCCGATCCTGACACAACTCCCTCGCTTCCCTCAAATCCACAATTCTCTTCATACAAACTTAACAGTTATGAGCAACTCAGCCCTTTTTTAAAAATGTCTACGATTTAATCAAAAACACATCCATCCACATCGGATTTATAATTTCCTTTCGTTAATCTACTTTCACACAAATTTTTCATGTGGGCACACACTAATATTATTTTTAATATAACAACTAAAGATTTTTAGTATAAAAAAAATGAAATTATACAATATAATCAACTTCATAATAGGCAATGATTTATTAAAAAATCAAATTAAAATTGAATGAATTTATTTTATTTATTTATTATTGATATGTTATAATATTTGCGGAGAAACTTACAATAGTTGTATTAGGTGCTTGTAGTTTGAACAGCGTGAATTTGCAATGATCGCGCCAACAGTGCTTGTAACTTGGTCGTGCATAGCTTGTACCAAATATCGAAGCAAACATCTAAAGTACTCGAACAAGAATCCTTAGGGGGGAACTACAATGTTACTCGTACACCTAGCTAGAACTTAGTCCACTTGCAGCCACCAAACTTATTTCTAAGTAGCTCAAAAGAACACTCGATCGTCTCTAGAGCTGTTAAATTTTTATTGAACGTCTATTTTATGAGAACATATAAAATTGGGTAAAGATCGTACCGAGGTGTAAAATCAGTCTATTTTTATGTCCGCAACGCAGTAACTTTTGAGTGGATTTTTTTTTATTTGCACGACACTTCTCGAACTGTATTTCGGATACTTCTTGAGGCATTTTTATGCGAGTTATAAAAAATTGAGAAGTGAATGGTATATTTTGCAACATAATTTTATATTTTTCGTATTTACCATCCCTTCAATATAGACCGTGAAGTGAAGTAGCGTAAAAATTTGTCGATCCCAACTTGTCAGGCTAAAAAGGCATTATCAATAGCAAACGACACGTAGAATGCTTACCAGCCCATGTGTTTTTACCAACCTTGGGCTCTCAAGCGATGCGAGAAGAAGCATCTTTGGCCGGCATAGTGAACTGACTCGTTTTTTAGTCATCGGCGCTCTTTTGACCTCCTCTTATTAGGCGGGTAGTAAGCAAATAACAATGTTATCGTAGCTGCTGTAAAAAAACATTGTCAACTGCTTTTTACCCTAAGTTTATTATTGATTTGCTATAATTGAATTTTAATTGATATATTTGTCGTAGGAGATTAATTCGTGTAATTTGGTGATTACGTCGTGTTTCGGGGTCCTTGTTTATCATGGCTCTCCCGCATCCGTTGTTGGTGTTAATTGCACGCAGTAATTGCACCTCCATTTATCCTCTCAGACCAAGACAGTGCCAATGTGTGGCATTTTTAATTAAACTTAGAACTGTATATATTGGTTTATTTAATCCCTTTTATTAGTGAATGTGACTTCAGTTATTTACCTGTAGTAGCAGTTGCTACCATGTATGGACTACACTCCATCTTAACATCTGGAGGGGTGTTTATTAAACTTTATAAAAAGAGGTAGGCAGAGGGTTTGTACTTGTTTGCTCAGTCTGCCAACACTGTGAAGTGATTCTGTTGCGTTACGAGATCAGCTGTAAACGAATCTTTGTAATATTTTATAGCTTAACATCAGACAAGGTCCGGTCATTATGTCGTGGTAATATTTAAAATAATAATAATTTAATAAGTTGTTAAGTATTTTATTTTTGTATTAAGATGCTGAACGTGCTTGTATCATAAACACTTAGCGACATTAATGTCTAAATTATCAAAGATATAATAAATAAAATAATATTTTACAAAATGTACTGGTTGTTAGGTATCAAATTTAACGAAGTTTGTTATATGATAAATAATAATAAATATACCTTAAATAAAGTGAGATATTTTCTAAATTATTGGTAATCGATGACGCGTGAAATGTTTCATCAGAAAAACTTGTGACAGATTGACATCCAACCATATTGCCTTGGAGTTTTTATCTCAAAATTTTAGAAATTTTATATCTTACAAAAACATTAAAAATAATGTTATCTGCTTGAATAAAAAAGCGGATTGTATTGATTTGTAATGCGTTGCATAATTTTTACCTTACTGCCGAAAAGGGGGTTATTATTTTTGAGCGTTACCAATGATTTACATTTTAACGTATGAGGTGTCATTAGATTTGTCTTTATTTATTTATAAGATTGTTAACAAAGTTTACAATAATAAAAACATAATAATAATTGCCAAATACAGATAGGACTAATTGCAACTTCTTAAATAACAATCATAGCATGCATCTTAAAATGTAATGTTACAGAAAAAATATGTATTATAAAATGTATTAATTTCAATATTAAATATTAATCAAAAATTAAAATTTATCCTTATTATACAAGAGAAAGTATAGAAGCCACTGGCAAAATATAAAGGAAAGAAGGTGGTAGCGGCGGCGGTTGTGGTGGTGGTGGTGTTGATGATGATGATGATGGTGGTGGTACTGGTGGTGGTGGTTTTGGTGGTGGTGGTGATGATGATGGTGGTGCTAATCCATTCCGGTTAAAACTGGTAACCTACAAGCTGATCCCAAAACGAGACTGAGTTATATCATGGTATGTTTACTTGTATGGTGGTGATACTACCCCAGATCACCAGACTGGGCAGCCTTGCCTACCATTCTGACAACCAGACCCAGAGCAATTTTTTTATTAACAAATATTGTAATATACGATTTTATTATTAAATATTATTATAAATAATAAATAGAAATCTTTGCTCTGACTGGGAATCGAACGCTGGACATTAAGCTTAACGAACTGGTGTGATAGCCAATGCGCCACGCTTGTCGTAGGTACTAGTATTGTAATTAATTCACTTCCCACGATTCAATTCACTCGAAAATAAATATAAGTATAATAAGTTACTATATCAAAGTTTGTGTCAATAATTGAATCTTCCGGGATATTGTATGGTTTGGCGTTCTCTTCAACAATAGACGCAATACTCCGTCTGTATTGTTGAAAGCGCTCTCGATTGAAAGCCTACGCCTTTGTGAGGTATATTATATGAACTGTTACTACGAATAATAACAAAAGTGCAAAATGTATACTTTACAACAATAAATGGTAAAGAGATTGGGCATACATGGGTAAATAACAATCAATTTATCAATTAAATTGTCACGCTATTACTCCGCAAGGATAGGCAGAGACGATGGGATATATTTGTTTTGTTCTATTAAAACAGAAATAAACATTGTATATAGACATACTATATACAAAGTATATTCTAATAATGTCAGTAACATTGGAGCGATGGAGACAATGGAGCGCCACTTGCCATGATCCTGACACAACTCCATTGCTTCCTTCACATTCACAATTCTCTTCATACAAGCTCTATGGTAATGGGCACTAGACAACCTAGCTTTCTTGAGGATTTGCCAATTTGGTTGGCAAATACCAAATACATATATATTTTATTATATATGTAATGAAATATTATTTTTCACTATTCGCTTTCGTCACTATTCGCAGTAGGAGTAGATATTTACCTTTTTCCTATATAATAGAGACGGAGTGACCTCTTATTGTAGTAACCTACCGAGTTATATTTCCTTTTGCGTGTGTATTACGTAGGAAAATATGTCAAGATGCGGAAAATTGAGGCCTATGTGACGTCAAAAAAATGTGTTTGAGATTCGGTTTAAGTGATAGTTCTTTCATGTTTGAAGTTTTAAGACTACACTACACATACTCGTACGATAGTATGACAGCAAACGGAATTCTTTGATGTTATCTTTTTTAATTGTTATTGTGACTAGACATCTGACCACGACTTTCCTGATGGCAAGCGATTCCTGATGGTTTAGTTTACGGTTGCCTTAGTCGTCGTCACTATGCCGGCCAAAGAAAGGCGGAACTACCGAGCTTTTATTTGTCGCCAATCTTTGACCTCTCCTTGCTTCTTATCATCTGGCAATTTCTAATTATTAGAAACAGCGTTTCAATAATAATAAAAACCTATTATTACAGTTTTCCATTCTCTAAACACTTTTATAAGTCAGGTTCCTTTAGCAGGTATCAGACAATTAAAAGAGCATAGATAATAAAATAATGGATATTTAAGACTTTTCAAATATTAATAAATTGTAATTAACTAAATTCAATTTCCATTAACAATTGAAATGTGCAACCCTAATAAAGGCAAATATTTGCTCGTAACGTTCTGTCAAAGCTACTGATTTCAAGTTACTCTGAACGCTGATTGGCTGTATGTCAATGCAGATATTGACTGCTGGAACTTGATAGCTAATTGTTTCTACAGTATAATTGACAGAATATACATATATTATGCAACTGATATAAATTGATATTCATGCTCGTGTCCAATATCATATAAATTTGCGATAATGTTCCTTAGATTAGCTCTCTTACGGCCACAGCAAAATGGCCACGGTACATCTTTAGCTTAATCTGTTTTTGTCATTTTATACCAAATGGACAACGCAATTAATTTCTGAACACAAAGGAAATACTTATACACCCGCATAGGCTAATTACTATGGTACTGTTTTTTTTTTAAATAAAAATACCTAAAAGTTGTTAAAAGCTTGAAATGGTAGAGTAAATTCAGCCAAAAACCGAAAATAAAAACTTAGGTGTTAGTGTTGTATGTATATTTAAAAAAATATTAATTATGTTCTAAGAAAATACATAAATGTAACTAATAGTCTTTGATGAATTAAACAAGTTTTATGCGTCTTACTATCGCGTTTATTTTGAATATAAATTATCAATAAATTATCAAATTCGTAACCAACAATAATATTTTATTTCATAAACATTGTTCGGGTAATAACTAATGAAATACTGTATAAAGGTAATGTTAATGGCCATAATAATATTTATACTAATGTAGAACAGAGAAAATAGCAACAAAAATAAAGTATAGAATATGCTGACGTCGTTACCCATTTTCAAATTTGCAATGTTGATCGAATTGTTCATTTACATTTATCCAGTCGAATGCTCTCAAAAAGCTCATGTTTCAAACAATTGTTCAGAGATATGTCGAGTTCTATATTAACATTGGATATTAAAATTTTAAACAATAGAATTTTAAGCCGCGCCCCACTCACTGTCTAAAGAACAGAAGAGATGCTTTCATGCATACAATATTTTCTAAAATGAGTTAAGCTGCCAAACAATTTTATTATTATTTTATTTCTATGTCCTTTTTAATTATAGTTACACTAGTTTAAACAATACAATAAATACTATCAACTTACACTGTATTGTAAGTAGTGGATTGTAAGTTTTTAAGTAGATGGATATTGTAAACGGCAGTAAATTATCATATTTTTGGCAGCCATGGTAATTGGCTGTGTACTCTTGCCTTTGCTTGCTATCAGGCAAATCGAAGTCAGATGTCGAGCCTTAATTAATGAAAAAAAGATCTATTATGATAACATTTAAAACACATTTATAATTATATTTTTTCGGTTTTACAGGTATACGATACCACGGAAAACACGAGAACTAAGAAGTGGTCGTCGCGATTAAAACTAAACACATCTGGAAGCATCAAGTCATCCGACAAGTCTCCAGAGAGCCCCTATATGTATGGTACTATAAGTGCTCCAGGAGGTTCGGCACTCTCAAAGTCAATGAAATATGCAGAAACATGGCTTTATGGATCGGTGCGCACGCAAACGCCACCTTTACGACCTAGTGTTTTCTCCGCATATCAGGAAGTCTCCGGTCCTGTCCTTATTAGTACACCACAAAAACCTACACCTCATAACTATGCCGTCATACTATGTTCCTGTCCTGAGTATCTTAATGGTACGAAGAAAAGTAATTCAACCAAAGTCAGTATTTGTAAGAAATGCAAGGGATCTCGTTTGCCATTAACTATAGCGGATGCACCAAGACTGTTAGTGGGAGGCACTGTTAGAGGACCTCAAGTAAATCGAGACACAAATGTGTTGAGATCTGGTACAGTGCGTGTACAAAGTTCAAAATCGAGACCTTCTATTCTAAAATCGCAAAATACTGATAGTACTGATCCATATGATTTAATGCGAAGAAGTAGACTTGCGCCGCCACATGAAGCTAGAATTGGCAGTCAATTTTCTACATCACGATCTAGGGCAAAAAGTATTAGTCCCTGCAGAGTCCGTACTAGAAGAACTAGTCCTGCTCCTTCTGATACATTGTCAAGAAAAAACAGAAGTAAAAGTGTTAGTAGAGTTAATGAAATTTGGGTTGATGAAAGTAGCAGCAGTTCTAATGATTCAAAGAAATCAATTTTAGCGTGTGACATAAACCCTTATGATTTAGTAAAGCCTACAGATAAATCTAGATCACTGGTTGAAATAGATTTTGATGATGATTATGGAGATGTATTTAATGGTAACACAAATAATAATACCACACAATATAATAAGACTAGTTCGTATAGTAACGTTAAAGCTATTAATGGTCAAAGAATTAGAGTAGCTGATGAAGTTAATACCGTGGAAGAAATATCAGTCTATGATCCGGTTAACATTAAGTATGATCTCAGAAATTATAACCTCAAAACTCATGAACTTCCAAACTCAGTACCCTTACCAAATATCAAAGGTGAACAAAAAAAGTCATCATTGGGCAAAAGCAGTAGTAAAAAAATATTAACGTCGAGTACTTATCGTACTAAACCAAAAAGTGTATCTCCGAAAAGACCACCAAGAAGAGCTCGAAATAGTAAAACAGATGAAGACAGTGAAAGTGATAATCAAAAATTTCAAGAAAAAAATGTACGTAGAATTCAGTATAATGATAACTCAAAATCCTCTAAACAAAAACATCATAATACCGACACAATAAAATCAATACTAAAGAAGCCACGTGACTACAATTCCAACGAAAGCAATAGTAAGCCCGAATCTTGTAAAGATTCTTTTGAAAGTAAACGAATAAATTCTTCACAATTTTACTTACCGAAGCCTCCGAATGATAAAATTTATGGATCACCACAAAATACTATATTGCAAAGAAAACGTGTACAATTTCTTGTTGAAAATGAAGATACTAAAGTTATTTACACGGCAGAGTTTAATTTGGCATCAAATACCGTAACTGGCATACCTGGTGATGTGAGTTTAGAATCAGAAGAGGACATTGTTGCACAAGGAGATATTGTGAGTCACAGTTTGAATAGTTCTAATACTATTGGTGAACATGAAGTAATAAGTGTACCTGAGAGTTGTACTGATAAAGAAATAAAGAAGACTGTAGATCATTGTACGGAGCCTAAATTATTGAATGAAAGCAAAGCCATTGATGATACAAAACAGGAATCAGAAAATAGCAAAGCCGGTAAATATATTATTATACACACATATTTCTATTAAAATGCAAATTATATTTTATGTACAATTCGAATAGATGTTGTATAAAATTAGGAAAGCTTTTGCAAGGCTAGCCTATTTTAGTGTGTTTCTTTATATATTTTCTTTTCTATATTTTTGTTCATTTTCTTTCTTGGAATATTGTCATTTCTATAATAAAAAGAAGTTCCTAATATTTTGCAACAAAAAACTTTTGTCTATCTTTATCTATTCTATCTTCCATTTAGATTTTAATTCTTCATCAGCAAAGCCAAAGTTTTCTTGTTAAAAATGTGCAATTTTTTTTTCAGACAATGAAATTCCAAAAATTGCTATTCTACGACGATCCGAATCTGAGAGATTAGCATCGAGTTTATCTGTTTCACCACCGAAGTTCTTAGATACTATGGCTTTAAGACCTAAATCTAAACACGGTCATACAAGTCAGGTATTTTTTGGTTCAAATGATACAGAAGTAAAAGACCTAGTTGTTATGACTAAACCAATGCAAAATAATGTAGAAAATACAAGCGATAATAACAATTTAAATGATCCACAACTTGAATCGGGAAATGTAAGTGATAGCAGTGACATTACCAAGGAAGTTTTAAGTAATTTGAGAAGAAGCATTTCAATGTCACCTGAACCACCACCGAGATTAAAATCAAAAGATCGAACCAAAAGTAAGAAAAATAATTACGTAAAGACTCGTTTTGTTAGAAATAACTCAAATAGTTCTACCAGTGACGAATGGTCTGATGTAAATGATTACGAACAAAAAACTATATTAAGAGTAAAGCAATTCGATTCAGATGAGTCTGAAGGACCAAAAGCAGCTAAAATCATTAAAGAGACAACTTCACCACATACAAATGAACCACGGCGAACTTCTATACAAATAAATGGAAACGAATGTTATTCTACAATGAATGTCAGCAATGATATGCCAATTTATTTGTCATCAGTTGTAGTTAATGATGATTATGGAAATGTTAATGATTATCAAACAGGAACAGTAACGATTAGTGTAGGAGATTCACAAGGACGAACAAATAAAACGAAAAGTCAAATATACATTGGGTCTAATATTTCTAAAGAAAATAAATTCAAAGCTGAGGAAGGAAACACGTATGAGGAATACTGCAACGAAAATAACAGAAATGTAAGTAATAAAGTTTTTGATAATCGGGACCTTAGTGATATTTTATCAGACCCGGTCGAAGCGGTAAGGAGAAATTTAGTTCCTCACGTGTGTGGTAAAAGCGATGATACATTAGAAGAAAAACCATTTAGAAATCAGGAAAATATAACCAATGGAGACAAAGATAACACACAAGAGAATGGTAACTTTGTTTCTAAATTGTTCGACGATCCTTTCTTTGGACACCTTGCTGAAGGTTTGGATTCAAGCTTGGTGCAAAAACTAATAGAAAATTCATTAATTAAACTACAGGAGAGTAAAATACAAGATGATTCTGTGAACTCTATAAGTAACGACGAACAAACATTAGAAAAGTTAATAGAAGGTTCCCTAAAAACTTTGAAGACTGAAGCGATTGAAAACGGCAACGAAGATGTGAATTCATCGTATAAAGACAACATGAATAGCGCCAAAGAAAATCTAGCAAATAAAGAAAAAACGCCCGACTCACAAGTTTGCTTAGAGAATGACAATAGCTGCTCTGCTCCCTATGAAAGTATGGAGTATGAGAGCGGCGCTATTGGAGTTTTTTCAGATCTAGAACCCATGTCAGATTGTTACAATGCATCAGCGAGTGAATTATCTACTGAAGATGATACAAATTCCACAAGATCCAAATTCTATCAGATGTTGGTTGACGCAGCATTATGTGAAATTGATACAAATAATACTGACGATGATCATCACTATGAATCAATTCGTTTGAATAGTGATCCTATTTACGAGGAAATAGGAGATATGCCACCGCCTTTGCCAATAAATCCTCCTCCTAACTCTCTTTTACTACTGGACGATGATAAACGCAGTGGATCGCGATCTATATTTGAAGGTGCATCAAAATACGATATTTTGTCTTATTTAGTTGATGCAAAAGAGCGAGGGATTGATGACGAAGATGAGTACGTTACTCACTTTGGAAACGATAATGAGACTTCTGCAATATTAAATAACACGAAAGATAATCTAGAAAAAGAAACTCATATACGCAGTAATAATAGTCAACTATCAAACGCTTCCGATTCGAGTGAAGACAATTCATTAATAATAAATAGTGAACCTTTAGAAAAAGCCCCGGCATGTAAAAAACCATCCGCTGAAATTGAAAGGAACGATTCGGGCGTGGGTTCAGAAACTAGTAAGTCATCGAGGAGTCGTTTACAAGGAAAAACGTCGCCTTGTAACACGATAGTCGACTCTCCGATTCATCTTTGTGAAGATTGTGATACTGCTGTTGAAACTCAAATTACAAGTGAAGGTAAGCTTTTAATATAACTTTCTATTTTGGGTATAATAATATATATTTTTTAAATATCTATTTGAAAGAAATATAGGATCTTTTAATATTATTTTTGGTTCATTATAATTTACCTATTTAAAGCCATAAATTAACAACGTGGGCGCCAATTATTAATAAAATATTTATGTGCCTAATTTGATTTAGGAGGGATAGATTTACAGCATATACTGCGGGGTTAGGTTGGCAAGTCTCATTTTGGTGGACTTAGCCTAGCTTTTATTATTTTGCGAATCGTCGACGAGAGACGATAATCGTTTTAACTTACCCAACTTAGGTTGGGTTAGGTTAGGTCCAGGGGTTAGCCCCGCTGGAAAAGTGTAACAAAGTTTTTGATATTTTTGAACGTATATTTTGGCAAATATTTAAAATATTTCACTATTTACTATAAGCAACAGATGCTGGGTTCGATTTCAGTCACAGCTATTCGATATGCACACTTTTTTTTCTATTTATCCAAATTTCATCACTAATTATTAAAGCTTTTATTATTTAAATATGTATTGCGTTTTACAGGTTCCATTTACGCTCCTCTTGTGTGTCGTAAATGTGCTAAAAAGAGAGCCGAGAGGAAGGAAATTATAACAGAAATAGTTGAAACTGAAGAGAAATACGGTAGAGATTTACAGATAATTCTAGAAGAATTCTATAAACCTATGTTAGTAGCCGGTTTACTGACTCAAGAGCAATTGAGTGCTATATTCTTGAATGTTGAAGAATTAATAGATAATAATCAAGTGTTATCGGAAAAGTTAAGAGACGCTCTAGAAATTGCCATCGAACAAGGAGACGAGGTAATTGAAAAACTTAATTACCAATTCTTTTTTGTTTGTTTTAATTCTCTGTAAAATAATATCATTACTGCAGTTATTAACTATAGAATTTCTATACACTTTTACTTGTACATTTTATAATTAATAAATAACTGAGTGGTTCCTTTAATATTATTTACTCTAAGTATCTTTGGCCGACATAGTGACTCTGACTAAGCCAACCGTAAATTTAAACGGCTTTTTTGGACCTCCCTTTGCCAGTGTTAGTAGTAGTAGGCAGGGTTGTCCAGTCTGACTAAGTCTAAGCCTAGTCGCGTTTCGGGATCAGCTTTTAAGTTGCCAGCATAGTGGAAGTGACAGCTAATTGTAGTTATTTAACTGTAGTAGCCGTCGCCTTTATTTATAGACCATGCTTCAGTTTATCAGGTATCTGTCATGTCGAGCGTCAATAATAATAAAAAGTCGTGTATCATATTTAAAAAATTGTGACATAGGTTTGTATTTTGTTCGTAACCAAATCAAAATCTGCATTATACTAGTGTCTATTTTAAGTGTACGAGTATGTATGCAAGACACTTTTATCTTTCATCAATGGCCTACAAGTGTATGTAATTGGATCCAATTGTGATGTAAATTTTGCTAACGACATATTGTTGTTGTAGATTACATAATTCCTTATTTGTTATGTCGAATGAAATTGCTACCATTTAGGAGATCTTAAGCTGTATTATGTTGATTATTAACCGACTTTAAAATGGAATATTAATTCAACGGGTAATGTATAATAGTTCCGCTGGAATGGTAGAGGTTTTACGTAATGAAAATCATAGAGTATGGATACCAGTTCAATTCATGAATTGATAAGGATTTGGATCAAAACCTTTATTGAATAACATTCCTTTGTTTCCAGGATCTACTAACTATGAACGTGGGTAAGATTCTTCTAGAATGTGCAGCTATGTTGGCAGCATTTCAAGCTTATTGCGTCAAGCAAGCCGGTGCAGCACTTCTATTGGCTGGCCTGGAAAAGGAGAAGGAGCTACTCAGGATATTCTTGCGCGTCTCACAAATGGAAAATACCGTTTTGAGGAGAATGAATCTTAATTCATTCCTCATGGTTTGTATATTCTATTATTAATTTTGATATACACTAATATACTCGTAGTTGAAATACACCAACACGGAGTTAAGAACCTCTCGCTTTGAATTACATTTGTGTATTTATAACTACTCTTTTTCTTTTATTTAATAATTAATAGACAAATAATACACTTCGAAAGTATCTATTCAGGTTTAAGAATAATGACTGTTATTAGCAACATTGCCAACGTAGTCTAAGATCTGGGTTATATTATTATTTGTTACATCTTGTACAACACAACTGAACTCAAATTTCATTATATAATATAATAAAAGATGTATCTGTGAAGGTATAATGGAACAATATCAGTGTTTTAGCTGTCGCTGCTCTTTGACTTGTCTTTGGTTATCATCAGGCAAGTCGATGTCAAAATATCGACTCAAAAAAATGAAACAATATAATGCATTCTTTACTTATTTATATATTTTATTTATATATTTTTACTTATTTATATATTTTCTGTTATTAAGCTTCTTAAAGTGCTTGTATTTTAGAAACTGGGCGACCAAAGTATTAAATCAAAATTATATTGGTACCGGAACGCGGTTTTAAATCAGGGGCTCTTCGTTTGTGAGACCAAGATATAAATTAGTTTATTTTAAGAACAGGTTTGTTTGATACAAATAGAATATTTGAACAACTTCCAGGTACCAGTTCAACGCGTGACAAAATATCCACTCCTTCTTTCGCGACTTTATCGTTCTACAGCTGCGTGTGCTGCCGAAAGAGAGGACGTAAGAGCTGCTCAGAGATGTGTGGAATGCAGACTTGAGGAGATGAATGCCGCGGCAGCCGCAGCCGCAGCAGCTGCGAGGGATGTTCCCTTATGGAGACGATTGGCTGCAGCAAAAAGAACTGCTCACGATCTTCATGTAGCTGATATAAGACTAAGGAAGATGGCAGTCGATGTTCTGGATTGGAATCACGATGATGCAAGGTAAGTTGTCTTTTAATATGGCAATTTTTAAGGGCCCCAGCCGACTAAATAATACAAGTTACCTACTAAAGTATATAAGATTTATAAAAAAATCTATAACCTTCTTTGAGTTTCTTTACATTGAGGGAGGGCGCTGTAATAATGAGAGTAGTCCCTCATTGATGGCATTATAAATAAATTAGTGAATTAAATATATTTAAAAAATATATTAGATATATGAATTAAATACTGCTTTGTGGAAGTGGAATGCTTTGCCAGCCCATGCTTTCTCTCCGTCCTATAACTTTGGATCCTTCAAGCGATACGTGAAGAAGCACATTCGGCCGGCATAGTGACGGCGACTGAAACAGCCGTGAACTAACTCGGTTTTTTCAGTCGTCATCATTCTTGGACCTTCTCTTGCTTATGATCAGGCGGGTCGTGGTCAAATATCGTATAAAAAAATAAAACAATAAAAAATACTATATTCAGTTTTAATTTAATAACTATTCAATGAATTTTAAATATAATAAATATAATTAGTAAATCTAATTAGATAAAATTATTTTGTCATAATGAGATAAAACGGTGAACAAATCGAGATAATTTGAACAAATTGTTGTTCTCGTAGCAGATTCCTTTGCTATTGGTTGCGACAAACGACGCTATTATGGGCGTCATTGCGGCCTTCAGGTTCCTAGACATACCATTTGCCCCAGACCACAAACTATTAGACTTCCTTTAATTAAAAAAGCTTGAAATTTACTTGATATCGAATTGTTAATGTTATTGTTGTAGTCGCATATACAACGGCCTGGTCTGAATTCTGATAACTATCAGACTGATCTTAAAACGGGACTAGGTCTCTTCACGTTCTTGCCCGAGTCGGCATACCGAGCAAATGACGACTGACTTTGAAAACTCAGACCTAGTGCAAATGTGTTTAATTTTTTAATTAACTAATATTTGCAATATCAAATAAAAAATGATATGAAATTAACAAACTAAGGCCTATGTCTAACCGGGAATTTAGCCCAGCACTAACCAAGTATCGAACTAACACGATAATTACTGCGCGATTCGGGTCGTCAATGTCTAGTGGTTTATCGCTTGTGGAGGCTTTCATTTTGATGGCTGTAAGTACAGCCGAGTGCTATTTCCCCATTTGGCTTTATAGCAATAGAAATACAAGTAATTATGTGTGTAAAAAGGGAATAACACATAAAGTTAGTCGTCGCTCGCCCATTACATGCTTTTAATTGATGTTAAGGGACTTTGAGATTTTAGCTGTTACTTCAAGACTTTATATCACATAAAAATGTTGAAGTAATATTTATAATTACAATTAAATTTCTTTAACATTATTGTAAATGTATCTTTAAGGCGAACTTAAACCCCGCTATATTAAATATAATATGTAGTTAATTATTTTAGGGCGATCCAATATTGCTGATTTTTATTATGTGTAGGGTTTTTATTTTAATTATTATATATATTTTATTGAATTTTATTTAGTACTCAAAAAATAAATGATAAGTAAAATATAACAATTAACAACCGGTTTTGTTTAATTAATAACAATGGCAATACAGATCCTTAGACCCAAATATTGCCCAGCCCTCTTGTCACCTAAGATGTTAATGTTGATAATAATAAAAATAACATTCCGTTTATAATTGAAACCTTATTATTTCAAAATTCTTGTTTGCTTACAACACCGTAGCTGTTAGTGTAAATGTAGATAAACTAACTTCATGTACCAACTGATACTAAGTAACATAGTGTACGTAGGTATAAAACGACACTTCTAGCTAATCACATCCGTTAATTAATTCAGCGTTCTTTAATTTCAACTTTATTTCTCTTAACATAGTGTCCTAAATTGTTTATTAAAATTTGTATAGAGGAATGATGTTTGCTTGATGCTTGTCATTATAATATCGGTCTCAAAGCAATCTGCACTGTGAATGTATTTCACATTACACAGAGATGTCGTGCAGCGGGTTTTGGTTCGCTAAATGAAAAACATATTCAATAATCTACTGGAGATAGATTTGCTATGAACCTTGATGCATTTTATGTAATTTTGTTATTTTATGATAGATTTATTAAATATATATATCGAATGTATTATATAGTACGTATGTATATATTAATATTCATTTATTTTATTTTATTTTGACTCGATATCTGATCTTGGTCCCACGCCCGATGGTAAGCAATAGGATATCTAAGAATGCCGACAACTAAACAAACCCGAGTCAGATTGCCAGAGCCGGCCTGCATAGCCATTATGCCGGCCAAAAATTAATTTACATTTATATTCTAATCTACTAAGCGGCAACTAGTTTTTGATCTGAGTTTTTTTTTATCGTGACTCGACATATGACAGTACCTTGATGTTAAATCGAAGTGTGGTCCATGAATAAATGTCACTGCTACTACAATTTAATAACTGTGAGTAGCAATCACATCCATTATGCCGGCCTAGATGGAACCGGCAACTTACAAGCTGATCCCGAAACGTGACCAAATCACTTCACGGTCTGTATACTTATAAGTGGTGGTACTACCCCGAATCGGCAGACTGGGTGCCACTGCCTACCACTCTTTGATGTGACCATTTCACTGCCAGTACCACGGTCGCCTCAAAATTGCTTTTACATTTATTAAAAAAAAAATATTGCGTGTTTTTATTCACAATTCGTTTTACAGATTCGCAATGGAAGGAAAACTGCTCTTTACTCAGCCCAACGATAACAATTGGAGGAAGGGTCGAACGATCAAATTGACGCCTATCAACGTTCTTTTGGTAACCAATGGAAAGGTATTCGATGAATTAATTATTCTAATGTTTATCTTGTACTATAAATTCACGCTTTATTACAGTTTTATTATATGACTTACATTCTATTAGAATAGATATCTAATAAAAATAATAGAATACTAGGTAAAATTATGTTTATTAATGTTTGAAAAGAATATTTAAATTATAATTTAACAAAAATATCAAATCAATTAATTTATGACACCTTAATTTTTTAATAACAGTGATAAGTAAATACAACGGTTCGCTAGTTTTCATGATCCTGACACAACTCTAGCTTCCTTTACGTCTTCATATAAGCTCTTGGAACCTCTGCTTCTTTATCTATGCCCCAATTTAATCTAGAGACAATAAACTAAAATCAAACAAATCATCAAAATAAAATAACATTTTTCTATTCATTGAGAACATCTGACTTAGACTTGCCTTGTGGTAAACTAAGGAGAGTCCAGGGTCGTCGACTACTAAAAAACAGCATTAGTCGTCGTGTATGCCAGCGAATGGTGCTTGGCCTGATGTTATCTGATGTTAAACTGGAGTGCGATTCATGAAAGGAGGTGGCTACTACCTCAAATAAATCAGAAACAACTCTCACATCTAAATGCTTTCTTATATTTTACATTATTTATAATTTACATTTACAGCCAACGACGGCTCATAAACCGAACGATATACGAGAAACTCGTGAAGCAAGAGAGGCTCGGGAGAGAGAGGGCAGCGATGCACTCTTCGCCAGGAGTGGAGTAAGAGAAGCAGCTCTACTTCTCGTAAGGGAAAAGGCAGGACGGTACACTCTACAAAGAGAGCCATTGTTCTTAGATAGATGTGTAGTTGCAGCCGATCACGAACCTGAGCACTTCTTCGAAGTTCACGAGATCACGTCAAAGGATTCTTACATTTTTAAGGTAAAAATTACCAATAACTAATAATACTTTAGACTAGACAAAATGGCAATTTAAAAAAAATCTACAATCAATTAATCAAATTGTCATGCCACTTTCCCACAGGGATAGGCAGAGACAATGGAGCCCCACTTACCACAATCCTTACACAACCCCCTGCTTCCTTCACATCCACAATTCTCTTCATACAGGCTCTGTGGTTATGGGCACTAGGCAACCCAGCTTTCTTGAGGATTTCGGAAAACACGCTCCTCTTAAATCCAACCACATCAGATTTATAAATTCCTTTCCTTTATAAAAATGTTATATATAATATATATTTTAATAATTTTTAAACACACGTACATTTTAAATTGTTTCTTTTTATTAAAAATATTTCTTGTTCTTAATAATAAGCATAAAATATAAGTAGTAGTCGTACCATACTGTACCATACTAGTTTGGAACCAGCCCTTTTAAGCTGATGCAGAAATGCGACCAATTTTGATGTCTCTTTTCATAGTCTCTACATTGCTTCATACCGACAGACCGAGTTTATCACAATACCTGTTTATCAATTTAATTTTTTATAAAACAAAATATTCATAAAAAAATAATTGAAAAATAATCCACTTTAATGGTATTTTTATATTGTTGAAAAACATATAATAATACAATTAAAGGGAATGCTAAAACTTGTCATTTTAAATTTTCAGGCGGAAGAAAACGCACGTACTCGAATCTGGTACCGTCAGTTGCAATACCACGCGCAAGGTGCTGGTGCATGGAGGAAGAGACGAAATGCCCTCGCGAATATTATGATTAACCCTATGCTTACTAGAAATTAAACGAACAAAATAAATGTAGAGTTAGTTATAAGATCGGGAAAAATAGTTTTCCATGTAATAAATATTTAGATAGACCTTTTTCTTTGGCCGGCATAGTAACCACGACTGTGACGGCCGTGGACTGACTCGTTTTTTCCAGTCGTGACACTCTTGGAGGTCTCTTGCTTAATAACAGAGAGGTTGAGATCAGATGTCGATCCACAAAAAATGTTTAGAATAGAATCCATTTTTTTTAAATAATTTGGATCTTAAAAAAAATATTTTTGGATACACCGATCTTATCATTAATAATAACACAAACATTTATTTCTGAATATTTAAATACTTAATTTCTAATTGTATTGACAATCCGATCTAATTATGAGAGAAGGATTTATTTAGACAATATCGTGCATTTTTTTCAATATGGTTAATTTATCGTTATTAGAATTATTGTGAATAATATAAATTTAATCTGTTGCCACTAGTAGTAATTTTTAGCTTTACACCAAAATGTAGTATATATATTATATATTTTAACATAAAACAGATAATAAATTCATGAGATGTAATTAAAATATTAATTAAATATAACATGTAAAATTGTATAAATAGTAAAATTCCATTTTGTAAATATTATTTTTAATAGCTGTGATAATGTGAAACGAAATTTTGATTGTTGTCAATTTTGTTTGAAATAAAAAATACGTATTATAAGCGGGTTTTCGCAACTGATCCTTAAAACCTTTGTGGTATCATTCTTATTATGTAATAAAATAATTTAATTTTGCATTAGAAAAAAGTAGCCGCAGTTTTTGTGGGACGATTTGTAAACTAACTAAAAAAGCTTTCAAAATTGTATAAAATGGAATGTAAAGTAATTTTTTCCTAACTAGTCTTAAGGCATAATTAAAAAATATATAATTTGTATTTATTGTATAATTTATTAGTTTATATTATTTTAGATTTAATTATTTAGGTAATACACCAGATGTTTTCTTCCTTGAAAAATGTATTGTTAATAAATCACAATAATAAATATATTAAAAATGAATACTTTGTATTTTTCTTTACCGTTAATGTACAACAGACCTATTTTTTTAGCAAACCAACCGGTATCAATGTATCTTTGATTTGGTTGTCCTGTTTCTATTTGGCTGTCCTGTCCTGGTCTAAGGTACTTTAGTCGCTTAACATAGAAATGTAAAAAAATAAGTTATAGTCGAATATATTTTTCTTCGCGTCAAAGCATGGAATCCATCTACTTAAGCATTAGCAAATATGCCGGATGCACTACACAATTAAGAATTGAATATTTTCTTTCCAATTACTAATTTATATATTTCAAAAATTATCTACATAATATTTAAAATATCTTAGAAGTTACTGACAACATTAGTTACAACACTAATCCGTTACAGGAAGTACCGGGTCCGACTCCCAGTCGGAGCAAATATTTGTTTCACAACTTTTATTTGTAATTTTGAATATATGGATACGTTAAACAAGGCAGGCTCAGGAGGTTGTTAGCCGACCAAATCAGAGACATACTTAATTAAGAAAGCTAGGTTGCCTAGTGCCCATAACCAAAGAGAATTGTGAATGTGAAGGAAGCGACGGAGTTCTGTCAGGATTGTGGCAAGTGGCGCTCCATTGTCTCCGCCTTTCCCTATGAGAAAAAGGCGTGATAATTTGATTAATTGATTAAATATTTGAGTAAATTAACAAATTATTGGTAATAAAATAAGAGGCAGATATTTTAATTCAAGGGTCTCGTTGTCAAAGGGTGCTTGTTGTCAGTGGTGGTCAGTTAGCCGATTCTGGATAGTATAACCACGGACAAGTTTACAGACTTTTGGCATAGTGGATGTGACTGCACTCCAGCCTAACATTAGGCGGGTGGTGGTAATGTCGAGTCACAAAAAAAGATGCTGATTGACTTATTATAGAAACAATTTGAATCATTGTCAGAGAGTCTAGTTCACAAATATAAATATAACGTAGAATTGTGCTAGTTTGTAGCAAACGAGTGTGAAGTTATATTAAGCCGGCTTCTCATCTCATAAAGTTTCAGTTTCTAGTTTTCACATTAAACATAATTTAATCTCGTTTACATATAGTACGTTTTGTGAATAGGATTTCCATAAAGTTCTAATAAATATGGATAATATTAAAATATACACATAATGTAAATATACCTACACCAAAAAAAATAAATATAATATTATTCAATCACAAAAATAGTTAAAAACTAATTAAAAACTAAAAATTAATAAATAAAATTACGACTATTCGATGGGCGTAGTGTGCCGAGGACACTCGCTGCGTTCCCCCGTTGAACAGCGAGGCTGACCCTTTGAACGAGATATTCTCTACTCAAAGGGTCGCCCGTCGCCAAGTAGAGTTTCTCGCCAAGCTCGCGGGAGAACACAAGAGCCTCCTCGGACCACGGGCCCATCGTTTCAACTGCAAATGGAATAAAATGGTGATTGATGATGATCTCCGCGTACTTGTTGCGCTTAAGGCGTGCGGCTGATTCTGCAGCGGCCCCAGGTTTCTTATGGCTGGATGTCACATGTGACTGGCAGAGTGTGTCAACACATGTGGCATCCCAATTGTGATTTGTGATTTGTTAATTCTATTTAAAGATAATTTTAAAAATATTATTCAATTAATTTTTCATGCTTTTTATCAATAGGGATAGGCAGAGACAATGAAGCACCACTTGCCACGATTCTGACACAACTGCCACTCTCCCGAAATAACTCCCCCGCTTTCCTCACATCCACAATTCTTTTCATACAAAGCTCTCAACGGTTTATTGACGAATCTATTGTTACCTTTAAATATCAATCAATCAAATTGTCATACCTTTTTCTCACAGTGACAGGCGGAGACAATAAAGCGCCATTTGCCACGATCCTGACATAACTCTCCCGCTTTCCTCACATCCACAATTCTCTTTATACAAGCTCTACAGTTATGAGCACTAGGGAACTAAACACTAGGGACTGGATTAGGGATTATCATTAAAAAATCCAAGGTATTATCAAATTCGTCAGTCGAGTTATTCCAACACGTATTGTGCAAACGGCCTAACTTCTATAACAAATCATGGTAACCTGATTTTGAGCCAAACATGTAGGAGACAAGTTAGTAATTATGCGGTTGCAAAACTCTAGTTTGAATATTGTGCGTGGTGTACCTACAGGAAGATTTTCATGAAATGTGAAGCATTTTGTAAAGCGTCTGTTCTGCATGAATATCTAATTAACTTCATTCTAAAATGTTATGGTTTTAGATTCAGAAATACGGCAAGTATTTTATTCTTTATTTCTTTGTCACTTATTTTTAATATAAAAATGTGATATAATGCGATTAAAATAAGAATAGGAGTACGGTTGTCTTCACTTCACTTCACTTTAGTATGGTGTCTTTTTCTTGACACCTTTGAATCAGTCAAGTCAAGTTAGTCAACAGCCCGTCCTATTCTTATTCTAATAGCACCAAATTATTGTTATTTAACATTTATCGCAAATTGTTCAGTATTCAGCTTTGAACTGAAAACAATGCACAAGAGCGATTGCGTTTCGGTTGCCACGACGTTCACGATAACAGTAAATTTCACCTAATGAACTCTATAGTCCGCCCCAGTGTTCAAGTACGATTCGATTTGGTCTGAGTATTCGGTCCACCGAGGCACACCAATCTCCACCGGTCTAGATTGGTGTGCCTCGTCCAGATTAGTGTAACGTATCAGGCAATGTAATGCTCGAATAGTGCTTGTTCGCAAGGCGTCCAGACTATGCGAAACGTGATATCTTAAATGTTACAGTACGTCAGTGAGAACGGCAAAATCTTTCATTGCATAGTGCCACGATATAGTGGCCGGCCGGCGACTGAGGCAACCGTGAATAACTCGGTTTTTTCAGTCGTCGTCACTCTTGGACCTTCTCTTGCTTATCGTCAGGCAGGTCGAGGTCAGATGTCGTGTCACAATAAAAATAAATAAATAATACTTTTCAACCAATCAGGACCAGGCACAACGTAATGTTCAAAGAGTAACGGATGTTATCAGACAGGACGTATAGGGCGCACGGACTCTACATAACTGCACATTCGCATTATTCACGTGAATTGTTTTTCGTTTGTTCTTTGTGTTCTTCCCAAATACCGACAAATTCCGGTTCCCTCCGCGCGCGGGTTTAGTGCTTGTTGCGTACGCGCAAAGAGTCCAAACTCTGCAAATCGTCTTACATTGCGCCAGTGTTGGTAACAAATCCCTTTATTGCGTGATACATTGCGCCAATCAGGAGAGGGCATCAAGTGTATAAAGATATAGGCCAGTAGAATTAGCAAAAATGACATAAATAACTCGTTTCAGTTAGCCATATGTGAAAATAGGTGTATTTAGTAGTAAGGAATGTACCTCTGCAATTCCTCCAAAAATAGATAAACAGAACATTGTTTAAAAGTCACTTTTCTGTCAAAAAAAACGTGAAATTCCTGTTTTTCTTAAATAACAAAAAGACAGAAAGAGAATAATTTCTTTTCAAGTATCTGTTTTGTAGCCAATTTAAAACCGGTTAATTTAAGCCCCTGTTCAATAAAATTCATCCATTGGTTATTTAAATAATCACCGAAATCCATCAAAATTTTCAAAAATTTAAATTATATTTCACTCCTCAACGAAAAATACTAGAATCTTGAAACTTTGGTAAAATATGTGTCTTAATAACCTTAACTTACAAAAAAATTCGTCGTTTATTCGTTTTCGAGAAATTTCATTTGTTTATTAAAAAGGTCCCAAATGTTTCATACAAAAGGAGCCTTTTTCCGTTATTAAAAACAGTTTAACCAGGGCTCATTTTTTTCATCTTGATATCAATTTTTTGAATCCGCTGCGGGCTGCTACAATTTTGACTGTCAAAATGGCGTTAACAACATTGCTACTTTTCGAAGCAGCGTTTTCATATATCTTTCATATTCGAGTTGCTGGTATTTTTCTACAATTTAAAATATAATTGTTGCTATAACTCATTTAGGAGCCGAGATAATATTTTTAATTGTTTAATTCGTCAAATATTAATTTATAATCATTTATAGCCCAAATTGAAACTGGTTGTTAATAAGATCTTATATTTTGTAATATCATGTTGTCCTAGTTAAAATCGGCAATTTTTGAACATTGTTTAAAGGTCACTTTTTATGTCCAAAAATCGTGAAATTCCTGATCCTTTTAAAATAACAAAAAGACAGAAGTAGAATAATTTCTTTTTAAGTATATGTTTTGTAGCCAATTCAAAACCGGTTAATTTAAGTCCCGGTTCAATAATATTCATCCATTGTTTATTTAAATAATCACTGAAATCCATCTAGGAAACCTAATCAACCTAATCAAAATAATCACCAAAAATCTAGGAAACCTATAGTTTAAAGGCCAATATATAATTAGGTATTTTAAATAATTACACGCAGATACTATGATAATAATGTTCAATAAATTATTAAATTTATTCAATCATTCAGTATAAATTATTCACTACCTTTAGAAGGATAACAAAGTGTTAAAATCATTAATAATAGATTGTTTTGCCAGCTCTAACTTTTGGGTAAGACCCTCTGATTTACATATCAATGTATTTTATAATGTTAAGTGTTATTTTTATAATATAATCTCTGTCGATCACCAAATCAGAGACATCTTCAAAAAAGTTTGGTACCCTAGTTCCCATAACTGTAGAGCTTGTATAAAGAGAATTGTGGATGTGAGGAAAACAAGGGAGTTGTGTCGGGATCGAGGCAAATAGCGCTCCATTGTCTCCGCCTACCCCTGTGAGAAAAAGGCGTGACAATTTGATTGATTGATATTTAAAGAATTTATAAATTCATATTAAACTTTTTGCACTATAAATAACATAAAATTTTACAAAAAACAATTTTGTTAGCAAAAAATATTTAAAATGATACTTAGGTGGGGATAAAATATTTACAAGGACAACCGATACTATTATAAAATATGTTTTTTTTTTAATTATTTATTTAAAGGCGCTTATAAACTACCTACATGGTTAATTGTTTTTATTGATATCAAATATTTTTATTTGAATACAAAACTCGTTTTGCCATCGATAGATACTTTACATCGACATAATTAAACATTTTTCATCGTTCTTTATGTTCGCGTTAATGACCTTCTTATACTCAAATTTTCTTGACCTTTACGTTTATTTATGAAGGTCTTAGAATGTATTCATTATAACAGTTTCAAGAACTAATGTAAATAAGTTTGAAATATCTTTCGACTTTCAAGACCTAAAGGGTAAGGATTCAATGCGTTATTAAATTAACGATTGAACGAGGCTTCTGAAATAATATAAATAATTATTTATTAAGTTGAGAATTAAATCTAAATTTAATAAAACTTAATAGTTTATATTAAACATTAGAAATTTAAAATGTGAGAAGAGTTATTCAAACCCTTTTTGTATAGCAAACTACACTAAAACTTAGTTTATTTTCGTTTTCTAATGAATTAATTTTATGAATTGATATTGATAATATTTTAGGTATTAACTATCGCAGAAACTTCGGTGTTTTAATGCAATTGATAAACAGTTACATTATAAAACCTGATAAACATAACTGTTTAACCAACCAATACAAAATAGCCTTTTTTTGGCTTTTATTATTTTACGTATAGCAATTTAATAGTAATAATTAACCCTTAACTCTAATTGCAAATAAGTTCAATGTAATAAAAGCTGTTTTCAGTTATTCTGCAATTTTATCATGAATATTTATTATAATACAAGTAGGTACTGTACCTACGTTAGCTTTTTTCCTGTTTACGTGCGTTTCATTTCCGCGTGAGGTTTTGTAGGCTGATAGTTTATGAGAACATAAAATTCAAATTACAGAGAAAATCTGACCTTTTATATGTTCAATAAAAGGCGCGTTTGTCGTAAAAAGGACGCATTCGTTTTAATGTGTCAGCTTTAATTTTATATGAGAAAAACGTCGAAGATCCTTACTTAAATTGATCCACATTTAACTTTGTCAATTTATGACAATTTTTAGATTTATTGCTCACAATCTTAAGTGTTCATTAAACTTTATTCCTATGTAAATTAGGACAACAATAGGAAAACACATGTGCTTTTTGTATTTACTTTAGCGCGCTTAAAGGATAATAAATGGTTATACTTATCATTTACACACTATTAAATCTCCAGGTTATCCTATCGTCGTTTCAAAGTTAGTGATAAATCGGTGTTATAGTAAAAACACATAGTTTAAATATTTCATCACTTTTTTGGTAGTGTGAGTTTAACGTTAATGTTGTTACCGTATTAGGTGAGCTCTACACCAATAGGATCGATTCTTCTACATTTAACAAGTTCGCTAAAAGTCATTTAACGCAGTGAGAACGGTAACTAAAACTTGCACTACGACCACAGACTCAAAGACAGAATATGTGATTAAAGTTGTACAGGAAGTCCTCAAGCATCTTCATTGTGGTGTTCGTACAATTTATTACAACACAATGTACAAAGAAGTCTATTAAAGTCCCGAAGAATAGATAATAGTGCCGAAATAAAGAGCATGTTCATAATTTAATAAGTCACTGCACTTATCTAAACGTGGTCCCGATAAAGGCTTCTTACACCGTAAACTAGTTTAATATGACAAGTTTAGAGTATAAAAACGATAGAGCGCACGTAAATGGAAGTGTAGTATTGTTGGGCTTCGGCCGCATATTCGCGTGGCACATTGTCACACGTAAGTCCAGGGTTTTATTTCCGGTCAGAGCAAAACTACTCATTTCACTCCAACCACTTTAACATAACGATAACACTGTTAGGAGCTTTTTTGTCTACAAGTTTAAGAAAGCTGTTTGTTTATCGCTGGCAACACAATAATAAATATGAATAATAATACAATAAATATTTATTTTGAACAATGTATCGTCGCACCGTCCGTCGTACAATGTTAATCGATTAATGCGTCGTCGCTATAGAATACACAAAAATGTATTCAACTCAACTTACAGTTAACTTATACGTGACTGTACTTAATTTTTATACTTAGTAATGCATACTCTAATAATTTATACTCTGCGCGAGCTCCTAGTTTTACAAAGGGTGTTCAAGTTACGTTTTTGCTTTTAAACTTTTAGTACATGTAATAAGCGTAAATTAGATAAGGTTTTACACTAAGCTGTGGCAGTTTTGAATTGAATTTCAGGACCTCTTATCAACGCGGTTGTACTGAACTATTATTTTACTCAAATTACCAGACGCTAATGAAGTTTTCGAGTAAAAGGACATCATTCATTTTGTATGGGGTCTTGGGCTTAATTGTATTACTAGTTGCATATACATTTAAAAATAGTTTGATGTACGAAGATTATAATTGAAATATACTCTTTATTTTGTAATGTTTAGGTGTGGAAAATGATCAAACTAAAATTATGACAGTTCAAAGCAGAACTGTTAATATGGCGTGTCCTTGTGATTGGCAGACGATACAAAATCCATATCTTGTTTTCCAAATAACTTAATTGCACAACAATTAAAAGCAAAATTGTTATTAGTTTATCAACATAAGTATCGAAGCCATCATTGGACATTACAAAAGTAGTACTTAAAAGCCCAAAATTATTGATGTTCTTTTGTGTTTTAACTAAATTTTACTATGAATATTTTTTATAGATTTTTATAGATACATGGTGAGTAAATTTACTATATTTATTTTCCTAGTCCGTATTTCAAATATAATATCTAAAAAATAACATAATCATATAACATTTAATCAAGATGTCACCATTAAGAGATCTTTCGCGAAATCATCACTAAAACATGGTTTATATGATATTATATCTAATAATCCTAATGGATTTCACTCAGTTTCCGTGTAAATTTTGTTGCCATTAGTGTTGCCAACCTCCAGAGATTAAGCTTCCTTCGTAGCGTATTAATTAAAGGAATTCTCAGATGGGTAACTGATGATGTTGCCCAATTATTACATTTAAATTAACTATATATTTTCGAGTGTTAGTTTCTAAATTAATTTAATACTTAATTTATACTTTTTTTTAACCAAATCGTTATACTTAGTGTACCGTATGTACTGTGACAATCTAATTGTTACGCTTTAATTCCAACAGGGAATGGCAAATAGTACAAGTCAGATGTACCGTCAATATTAAAACATTATATATTTTTTTGTTTGAAAGTAAAAATATATTAAAGTTATTTTAATCTTATAAATTGTATCTTTATTTTTTATAAAGTTAAATCTTTTGATGGATAGTGAATGATGGCAGTGAATACGATCCATCATCTGTTTTTCATGAAATCTTTGAATTTAATTTTTTTTTGCTCGTGTAAGATTTTTTGTTTTTTATTATTTTACTTTTTTAATGACAAGATTTTCATTGGACTACTATTGGAATAATATATATTTATTATTTTTTTCTTCTTATTGGATAAAAATAGTTAAATGTAAAATAAAATTAACGAACGATAAATAATTCATTGTGCCATAGACTTACGATACTTGGGTAATTTGATAATTACTTTTTTAACATTGTATAGTAACATGAATCTATAATCTAATACTATCTAGAATCTAGATAGTATTCAAAGTAACATTATGATGAATATTTTTTTTTTATGTTTAGCTATATCTGCCATCAGTCGAACAACTATAATCAGATGCGTTTCGTGTAATATTGGCGGTTGGAGTGACAGTAGCAATAGCTACTAGTCCTCCTTATTAGAGAGCACTTGAGCTCTCTTTAATCTTTTAGTAGGCATTATTGTGGCCAGCTGGTTTGCGAGAGCGTTTGGGTGTGTTTTTAAACGCTCTAAATATTTCTTTTGTTGTCTTTAAACTTCTTGAGAAACTGTTGGAACTTCCAGATAGTCGTGGATCTCGGTGTTGCGAGCATACTATGGCGCACCAGCTATTACGCGTAAAATTATATTTTGCGTTCGTTGAAGGCTAGAGATGTTACTTTTACTAGCAGTATGCCATAGTTGGATGCCATATGTCCAAATCGGTTTTAGGATAGAGCAGTACACGAGTAACTTATTGTTGACGATCAATTTAGACTGTCTTTCTAGTAGCCATAAGAGATCTCTGTATCGATAGTTTATCTCGTCTCTTTTGATCTTGATATAGTTTTTCCAGGTTAATCTTCTATCTAGGTAAAATCCCAGGTATTTTATGCAATCCTTGTGTGGTAAGATGTCGTTGCCCAATTTTACGGGTGGACAGTTTTCTTTTCTCAAAGTGAAAGTTATGTGTTGTGATTTTTGGGCACTAGCTTTGATACGCCATTTGGATAGCCATGAATCGGTGAGGTCCATTTGTTTTTGAAGCTCTGTGCTGGCCAAGACGTGGTCGCCAGAGGACGAGAGAAAAGCAGCGTCATCAGCGTATGTCGCCACTGTAATACCCGGTAACTGTGGAAGATCATGTGTAAATATGTTGTAGAGGACAGGGCCAAGGACAGATCCCTGAGGCACTCCGGCAAGAATCTCATGAAAGCCGGATCTAGCGTCCCCAACTTTAACCTGGAACACTCTGTCTACAAGGTATGTTTGTAAAGTAACATACATTGAGTGCGATACAATCTTCTTAAGCTTGTATAGCAAACCCCGATGCCATACTCGATCAAACGCCTGTTGTACATCAAGGAACGCGGCTGAGCAATACTGTTTTGTTTCGAGAGATTCTCTAACTGTATTATAGACTCTATGCACCTGTTCAATGGTTGAGTGGCATTTCCTGAAACCAAACTGGTGAGCTTGTATAATGTCAGATTTTATTAGGCAGTTGTTTAACCTAGTCAGAAATATTCTTTCCCATAGTTTAGATAGAACCGGCGTAAGGCTAATAGGACGATATGAAGAAATTTCGTTCGGTGGCTTGCCGGGCTTATGGATCATAATAATCTGAGATACTTTCCAAATGGAGGGAAAGTATGATAGTCTAAATATTGCATTAAACATGTTAGCCAGTTACGCCAAACACTTTTTGGGGAGTTTCTTCAGTAGTGTGGGAGTGATCAGATCAAATCCAGGAGGTTTCCTTGAGTTCAGTTTCTTTATTTTATTGGAGATTTCTCCAGGAGATGTCGGAGCTGGCGGATAAATGAATATTATAAAACTATATTTATTAATTAATATCTATTAAATACGCAATTCATTCTTATCAACAAAACTATTACACAGTATAACATATAATACAATATATCTCTATGACAGTGATATTTAAACAGTAGTCTCCACAATCCTAAGACAACTTTCTGTTTTACACTATACTCGTAAAATCAATTGTTTTTAGTTAGAACCGGTAACTAGAAACGACAAAGTAGATGTGACTGCTACTTGCAGTAATTCAACTATAGTAGCAGTCGTCATTATTCATCGCCTCCCTTTATCAGCACTTCGGCTCAAAGGGCAGGCTGCCACAATAAAAAAAATATACAATATCACCTATTTTATTATTTACAACTAAGAGGGTCATAAGAGGGTTGAGCCCGTTAAAGCGGAACTGGTTGAGGCACAATATAAATTCTGATGCAGGAGAAGAGGAACACTCCAAACATAATTGAGACCTTTAACAAAGTTTGAATTAATTTATAAAAAAATATATCCCAAAATACATTAGGCGTATAATGAGCCAATTATTTTGTGAATGGTTTTCTATTATATTTTTTTGTATGGATTTAAATTTGGTCAAGTAAGCACTTGGTAAAACGTGAAATCGTTAAAGCCCTTGTTAATAGCAGTTAATCTAAAAGGGAGAGGAAGTCACTTAATCAAAGACGGGCTTTCTGCACGGATAAACATTACGTCTAGTGATGAAACACTTAGATTAAAGAACTCAATATAAAAATTAAGTAATCTTAATTAATTTTTTAATTACGGATGCTGCTAATAGTGATTGTGGTTAACCGTTCTGTCACCACCGTACTTGATTGACGTTAATCGACTCGTGGAATAGCGTCTATGTAACGCTAATTTTATCGTTTACGCTCAAAGGACATCATTCATTTTGGGCTTCTTTGTACTACTTTGGCAATGTATAATGATGAAAAAATATATAAATAATAGTTTTCATACTTGTATTGATAAAACTAATAACTATTTTGTTTTTAATTGCTGTGCACTTGAGTTATTTGCAAAATAAGATATGAATTTTGTATCATCTGTCAAACAATGCCATATTTGTTCTGCTTTGATCTGTCATAATTATAGTTTGACCATTTCGCACACCTAAACTATCTAAAATAAAGGATATATTCCAATTACATTATAATCTGCGTACATCAAACTATTTTAAGATGCATATTAAACTGTTAATACAATTAAGACCAAGTCCCCATACAAAATGAATAATGTCCATTATATAAACCCTGCCTGATGTAAAACTGGGGTACAGTATATGAATAGAGGCTACTGCTACAACAGACTACTATACATTAGAGATCGGCACTGGGCACACTACAGCCACTATCACTCTAAAAGTTTTGTTCAATTTAGTTAAAGTTTTTGTTAGATACAATATATTATTTTCGATAATTTCGTCTTACTATTGCATTACAATGAAAATACTTACTAAAATACCTGTTTTTGTAGACTGTTCCTATTTCAACAAACCAGCATGTCTAATGATATTATGACAAATTTGATTGAGAAACGCTTAGAATCGATCAAGCTGTCAAAATTATGTTCTAAAGTACCTTGAGTACAACGTGTTTATAAATCGATTTTCAACCGACTTAGGTGCAACTTACTTTGTAAAATCATTGGAAGGATGATTCATGGAATCATGGAAGGAAGGATTATCGTATAAGTTTAATCCTTTATTGTCATATCTGCTATTATAAACACGATATTTTTATTGTGTTGCAACGTTTTACCCTGACTTCCCTGATGGTAGGCAAGGGCTCCAACCTATCCAGTCCACGGACCGCCCGTCACTACACAAGTAACCTCTATGATAAGCCTAAAAGTACAATGCCCTTTCTAGACATGAATAAATTCCAAAAATAACTCATTAAGTTATATTATAGTCTAATAATAAACAACGAGAAGCCGCAATTATTTTGAAATCTCTTTGAAGGTTCCATTTATTCATTATGACTAATTTGATAGTTGTCTAGACTTGGAACTTTATCTAACAACACAGACTATAACCACTTTAGACGCTACGAAGGAGCAGCCCTGTATAAGTTCCACTCTTACCTGAGGTCCACCTGAGATAAGAGCTTCAGAAAACTACAGACTTCTGTATATTTTAGTTGGATTGAATTGACAAATTGGTCCATCATATTGCCCTATGGGTTGTTATCGTACAAATTAAATAATCGATCAAATTGTCACGCTTCAATTACCACAGGAATAGACAGACACAATTCCCTCACTTCACAAGCATCTACACGTAAAATTTCTCACTATACAAACCGTACGTACGTCTATAAGATAACTTTATAACTAGTATTATATTTTTATTTGTAAGTAGGTAAATATTATTAACTTATATCTCATTAGTTACAATTACTTAATATTCTTACATAGTGTATGAAGTTTTAAAATAAATATAACATATTAGCTGCAAAACATATGCCGGAAGAAACACCAATGGTCGGTATAGTGACGGCGACTGGGACAACCGCGAACTGACTCCTATTTTTTCAGTCGTCGGCATTCTTGGACCTCCTCTTGCTTACCATCAGGCAGGTCGAAGTCAGATGTCCAATTACAATTTCAAAAAAGACATAACTTAAAAAATATAATATAGGTAAAACTTTTTCTCGGACATTGATACATTCGTTTTTATACAGTTTATGGTTAAAATAGTTCAAAAACAGAAAGGTGAAAGAAGAGAACATTGATTTCGGACATATTAAAATTATTTTTATTAATTATATTAATTGTTAGATAAAGTGCTTAGGTAATTTATCATTATATTGTGATGTTTATTTTTTTGGATTTTGTGAAATACTATTAGTTGCTTGTTTTTGTATTTCTATTTATTGTAATAGGTATACCGGAAAGTCGTGTTTTGAACCGGAGTATTGGAATGGCATCTTGGTTTGAAAGGCCATTCTACAACCACTACACTACGGTTGCTTTCATTAATAATATGCCTAATTTATATTTCTAATGTGTCTGAAAGAATGTAGTCTTAACCTAAAAGCATATCAATTACAAATACGCTTCAAAGACAATTGTTTCTCCTGAATAATCGTAGCTGGAACTGAATTGGGTAATACTATTGTTTTGGTATATTTATTTTATTAATTAATTTATACCTAAATTATAAATGGGTCATATTATTTTATTTTTTTACATTTCCATACTAAGCTACTAAAGTGCTTGTATCATAGTAACAGGACAACCAAAGTACATATATCAAAGATACGTTGGTACCGGTGGGTGGTCTCGAACTCGTGCTCTCGGTTTGCGTAACCATTGCACTGCTACTACACCACGGTCGCCTATAACGCACGGTTGCAGCGATTTCTAGTTGCATTTTCCTGAAGAATACAGTTATGTTACTACTTAAAAAAAACGGATGTTATTTCCAATAAAGTAATGGAAAAATATGAGTGAAAGTGAAGTGAAACATTGCTTTATAAGCGGTATAGGAAGGAGCCATACTTGAATTGTAAATGCGGGCAACTTCACTTCATTGAATATTCCTATTAGAAGGCTTGTTTTGCTTTAATTTCGTATACAAAAATTTAAATGTGCGCTTTAGCTGGATTTATATTTTATAAAGAAAACTGCGCTACCTTTTCTTTAACGTCAAAGAAAATGGCTGCGTATTTATAGCGCTATTTCCTTACTTTTTTAAATATTATAAACATTCATAGTCAAGTATAATTATGTTTATTATTTTATTTTATAATGTTAGAACGATGTTGCGGGGTAGGTAAAAGAATGAGCCCGTGTTTTGAAGCATAAACATTATCTTTTATTTTAGAAATAGTTTTCTTCAGGTGAAGAAATATATTGTGACAAACTTTTTAAAAATAATCCAACATTTGAGCGCTGTTACGTCAATTTTACTCGACTTTTAGTTACCTATTAATAATATCTTAAAATGTCGCTATTTCGTAGTGTAAGCTGTTTTCACAGAATAGCTATTTCTAGAAAATAAATATCTAGAAAAGTATTTTAACTATAATTAAACTCTAAATAAAAAATATCATCAAGTATACTTAAAAAATATATCTAAGAAAAGATTATTAAACTAATAAAGAAAATAATTTACTTATATAAAAATTCTTGATATAGAACTTTAATAACTCAAGTAATTGGATTTCTTAAATTTTTTTCGTGAAAAAAGTATTTTACCGACACTTATAAAAGACGTAGGTATAATTAGTTAATTTCGGCTTCCAGTCAACAGCTGGATGTGTCGAAGAAACTCGGGTGAGTGATTAGGGAAGGACAAATGAGTGGGTCGCTTGATGGCCCATAATTAAAGCCATCGATCCAGACCCGCCAATCTCTAGTGTCACCAAAGTCGTTACTATCTACAGAATTCCATCGTCTACAAATTATTTAAAACCACGGTTTCATTTCTTTGTACAACAATCATACAAAAAATATTTATGTTATTTCTCGACTGTTAGTGTTTCGAACCGTGTAGTAAATTGCCGATGTATTTATATTAATGTTTGGAAGTAAAGGTATCAAGGGAAAGAGGCGATAATGAAAAGCTTTATTGATATGTTTAGGGAGTTGTGTGTACAAAATTGCTAACAGTATCAAATATATAAGATAATATAACATTATGTATGAACTGTAATTAATAGAAGTTTATGTAAGCAAACTATTTTGGCTGGCATAGAGATGGCGATCACTGATAAAATTATATTTTTAGTGAATACCTATAATGATTCATTTCTGAAATTAAAAGTAATTTTGATATCCTGTTTCTATTATACAATCACATTTAGTATATTTATATTAAAGGAAAAAAATGAAAACTAATAGGTATGTCAATTAAGGATAACAATAAATCTAAAAAAATTGTGGGTGGGTCTAATCTATCGTGATTGGATTTTAACTTTTTTAACTTCATTCCATTTAATTAAATAAAGTTAAGATTCGTCAAGGCATGGCCGGCATAGTGACAGCGATTGTGGCAGCCGTGAATTAACTCGTTTTTTTGTCAGTCTTCGGCAATTTTCGACCCTCATAAATGCTTACCATCAGGCAGGTCCAGATCAGATGTCGAGTCACAATATTTAAAAAATGGCCACTAGTTTTACGAGTATATTTATTTTATGAAGACGGAACATCTGACCTCGATTAGTCTGAATTATGTCTCGATTAGTAAGCAAGGAGAGCGCCGATATTATAATTTACAGGTCCTTCAGCCATGGTCACTGTGGTAGACGAATGTGTTTTCTACGTTTCGCTTAAAGGATCCAAGGTATAGGATAGGGAATGAGAAGCAAACGATGTGCCGACCTTTTAGTTCGACTGATTCCTTACGATCCCTATGGCGGGTATCATGGATGTAAAATACATTCTCGGAACAAGTTTACAGCACATTTTTTATTGAACAGTGTAAATAAAATCTTGGTGTTCATACATAAATCTTAAATTATTTAATTTTGTTGACACAATTGTATGCAATAACAGAGGTGGGTAAGGTTTAACTCACAAATCTTGCTGACATCTCTACTCACCACCGCATTGCAGCTGCCGCAAGACTTGCGGATTAACTTGCCTTGTTTAACCAGCAAATACTCCAAGTGACATATTTCAAGAATCTATGCTACACTAGGAATACAGTTTTCTTGCAATTATTGTTATTTTACGATTATTATACAATTGGGCATTATCACTAAAAGGCAATCTCTCCAGGGCAGGCAACCTTAAGGTAGCGAGACAGATATGGGTGAAAACAGATATGAGTAAAAATAGCATAGGAAAACATTTAGTCTGTTAGTATTTTCTTAGATTTTGCGCGAACATTAATTAATGAATTTAATAAATTGGAAATAAAATTTAAAACAATAACAGGATCAACCAATAGGACGACCAACACCTCAGTCTCTACGTGGCCAAGCCACGTCAGAGTAATGAAAATTGTAAAATGAAAACCAAAATAAACGCGATAGTGAGCCGCATAAAATTTGTTTAATTCGTTTAGTCTGTTTTTATTAACTAGTTTTTGTTAAGTGCCGATAAATATGCTCAGCGTAGCGCATTTGGTAACACAACAATCTGCTACGCCTAAAGTACTGGGTTCGACTCCCGGTCGAAACAAAGATTCGTTCATAGCAAATCTTTTCAAAGAGTGGTAGGCTCACTGTGCCACTCCGAGATAGAACCACCACTTACATTTATTCTGATCGTGAAGTAACTTCGTTGCGTTAAGGGATCAACTTTTAAGCAGCCGGTTTTATCTAGGCCTGCATAGTAGATGCGACTGCTACATGCTACAGTCACCTCCATTGATGGACCTCACTTCAGCTTAACATTAGGCGAGGCGCTGTCATATGTCGAACTACAGTAAAAAAATGTTATTCCCTGTTTTTATTTCTGTTTTTTTTTTTAATATACAATAAAGTAATTTTAAAAGAGAAAAAATATATAATGTCAAAAAACTGAGCTAAAAGAAAATTAATTACAATAATATACGTACAACCTATAGTATATGCTATACCTCAATAATAATTATTATTTATTACCTAAATAAGATTTATCGTAAGCTACGATATATTAGCGAATGTGTAGCAAATGTAAGATTCGTATCAGATAATTACCTGTTTCAGGCGGCTTTGAGGCTTGGTGCATTCGACAGTAAAGCAATTTATGACTGTTTTAAGCAATTTAATTAAGATATATGTCATTTATAAGATTTAGTTAAGTTATTGTTTAAGTATTCATATTTTTTTTATTGTGGCTCGACATCTTACCTCGACCTGCCTGTTGGTAAGCATGATGGAGGTCGCGTGACTATTAAACTACCACTACACCACGGTTGCTTTAATAATTGTTTTTGATAATATTTTATAATAAACAAAAACGATATATCTTTCGATCCCCCAGTGTAAGTAATGTCTCAATCAATTCTATGCGCCTAATCCTAATCAATCAATAAAATTGTCACGCCTTTTTCCCATAGGGATAGGCAGAGACAATGGAGCGCCACTTGCCACGATCCTGACACAACTCCCTCGCTTCACATCTACAATTCTCTTCATACAAGCTCTAAAGTTATGGGCATCATGGAAAGGATGAGCAAAAGTGGATTGACGAAAGAAAATTATAAATCTTATAAAAATTCTAATCCTAATCAAAAAATATAAATAAAAAAATAAGTTTATGCTTTAAATAAATGCACTGTTTTTAAAAGTAAGTGTGCAGTAAATTGTTATTTAGTGTTGCCTGTTAACTAGGTAGTAAATACGGTTTGCTAATATGTAAGAAAATGCAGGTTGTTAATTAAGATTTTAACAAGTGATACTTGCCGTTGTTAGTACGAAAAGTAGGTTCCATGTTTTAAAATAGCTTACTTCTTTATCTTTGTCAAGGTAACTAAAGGTTTTTTTGTTTAAATAAATTTAAATAAAGGTTAAATAAATACAAAGTTTTATTGGATGTTGAGTTTTGTTTACTTTTCTTTATTGTGATTTGACATCTTTTTTTTATTGTGACTCGACATATGACAGCACCTCGCTTGATATTAAGCCGAAGTGTGGTCCATGAATGAATGTCACTGCTACTACAATTTAATAACTGTGAGTAGTAATTACATCCACTATGCCGGCCTAGATGGAACCGGCAACTTACAAGCTGATCCCGAAACGTGACCAAATTACTTCACGGTCTGTATACTTGTAAGTGGTGGTACTACCCCGGATCGGCAGACTGGGTACCACTGCCTACCACTCTTTGCCCAATTACTAGTTTCACGGAAACTTCTCCTCTTACCCACGCTGAAATGTGGTAAAAAGTGGCATTAATTCATTGATACGGTCACCTACTATAATGTAAGGTAGCATTTACATAAACTGTTTCGCGTTTCATAAATACATTTATTCTGCCCGTATGCTGCCTACATTCTCTAAAGTCGAGATGTCTGATTTATACTTGCCATGATTTTAAGATTTTATGATTTTTGATGATTTAATGATTTTAAGATAAACTTAATAATATTTTCCTTGTATTGATATCAAACCGGAGATATCCTCAAGAAAGCTGGGTTGCCTAGTGCCCATAACCATATCAGGATCTTGTGTCGGGATCGTAGGAAATGGCGCCCTATTGTCTCTGCTTATCCCTGTGGGAAAAGGCGTGACAATTTGTATGATATGATTTTATTAATATTATTATTTTTTTATTATAAATTTATCTATCCCTTTCATTATTTATAGATCTTTACTAAATTATTATATATACTCAGATTTTTATACATTTACTTATTTTATTTGCCAACGCACTTAATAAAGGTCAAAAAGGCAGATGAACGTAAATAAATGTCGTAAAAAATATTTTGTTTAACACACTTAGTTCGTTTACAAAAATTTCGACAAAAAAATTATAATATTTCCCGGACGATACAGTATCTATCGTGCACCGTCGCATCTTCTTTCTTACTAATTAATTATGTGCAGGCTACACCAGCTGCTTTTAAATGAACATACTTTTATAAATAACAATTTTAATATACTACGAAAATACTTTATAAACTTTGTTAGTCTTAAAAATAACAACCTATAATAAAGTATATTATATTTTTTTATTGAAGCTCGATATATAACAACACCCCGCCTGATGTTAAACTGGAGTGCGATCCTTGAATGGAGGCGATTGCTTACACAGTTGAATAAATCAAGTAGCAGTCGCATTCACTATGCCGGCTTAGCCAACTTTCAAGCTGATCTTATAAAGCTACTAAGTCATTGCACGATCTGTACACCTAACTTTGGTGGTAATACACAATTAAAAAAACAAACGACAAAAAAACGTATCTTAATAGGCCGATACAATGAACACACACAACCCTACTTACGATGATCGAGCTACAACTTCCTGTATGCGTTATTTTATTGCTGTGCTTATTTTATCTGATGATTAATACAGTTTGTCACTATGATCAAATCGGAAATTAGTACATTCGTTGAAAAACAACGGTTGATGTAGCCATGGACAGGGCACATATTTTACAGAACCTAAGACAGATGGGTTATCAAATGGAGACTACACGCGAGGAAACGCAGCAATGTATGTTTACCGACAAGATGAACTGATGATCGAGTTTAGCGAGGTAAGCAAGGCGAGGTCTAATAGTGTCATCGACTGAAAAAACCGAGTCTGTCACGGTTGCCTCAGTCCCGTCACTAAGTCGGCTAAAGTTTAAGGAAGGTTTTTAGAAGCCATTTTAAATATCGTTGGAAAATGCATATGTCTACTAAAACTACTATACGTGCCTGTATCACAGACACTGGGAAATTAATGTACTTCGGTATATTTTTTTTTATGTGTCTCGACATGTGAAAGCACCGCGTCTGATGTTAAACTGAAGTGCGGTCTATGAATAGAGAGAGGTAAATGCTACTACAGTTAAATAACTGTAAGTAGCAGTCACATCTACCATGTCGGCCTAGTTGAAACCGGCAACTTACAAATTGATCCCTAAACGCGACTAAGTTACTGCACCATGGATCGGAAGTCTGGGCACCACTGCCTACCACTCATTGACAACCAGACCCGGAACAAATATCTGCCTTTTAATAACACATATTTGTAAATGTAAACAAATTATGAAAACATATTACAAATAAAAGCTATGAAAAAAATATTTGCTCCGACCGGGACTGCCTGCTTTTGTTTTTATTACACCAAGATCAGAATCTCCTTTTATCTACAGGTATAGGCGCCTTATAGTTATAGTTATAATAATAATAAATGAAAAATAATAATATAATGTAAGGATTAATTACATAATAGAAATTAAATAGAAATGTTGACACTAAAACACTACTTTAATTTAAAATGAGCACCATAAAACCATGACAGGCAGACCTAAATAAATGACAAAACCAAAAATAACTACGAGTAAAATATAAATTTAAATGTTCACATATTTCAACCTTGTGGTACACAATCGTACATTTATATCAGTAGGAAAGCATTTTCATGAGAACTTGACAGACGTATATGAATCTCAGAGCGTTTCAGAGACTGTTAAATTTACTATCAACAATAAAATATACCCAGCCTCTAATGTGTTCAGTGAATATAACGTTTTAAATTATTTTGCACCGTTTTGAATATATATGGTTCCGGCATTTACGGAATATACTAAATTATTCAAAACACAAAATGTCTGTGCTGTTAGCCTGCACCATTCTAATTTTATCTTTTACTTAGTCAGTCCTATGTAAATACCCACATTTTTTGACTTGCTTCTGCTGTCCCAAAGGTTGGCTGGTAGAGAAAGCTAACTAGCAATAAGTGCGCCTGCGTGCACGATAGTAAGACTAGTTCTAAATAAAAAATGCTATTTACGAATTCCCTATCCCAAAACGCAACTTAGACCCTTAAAGGTCTGCACTATCCTAAACTGGCCGAATGATGACCAAATACATACAACTTCTAAGCCCGGAGAAAATATTTTACACGTATTATTTTTATTAACAAATAATTATTAAATATTACAAATAAATGCTATGAAACAATATATTTGCTCTGATAAGTAACGAATGAAGCCCGGGTTTTACGCGTAGCTTACCTAATGCGCCACGCGGATCGTCAAATAGGTAAAACGGATAACATCGCATATCATACTTTATTTATTTTTATGTTTTAATCTTCTTTGGTAAACGATCCGCCTTGGGCTCTTTGTAGTCTCTGATGGTCTGGAAATATCTAGAAACGTCAAAAGATCTAACAGACTAAAATATTTAAGCATACAAGGCATACCTCGCCAAATCGAATTTGTAGTACAATCATTCATTAAAAAAAACTCTATTTGTTTTAATTTAAGAGTACAATAGACAATTAGAAAGCTTTATCAGCTTATGTGTTCCCACCATCCTCGATCCTTTAAGCGAATCGCAAGAAGCCAATTGTAGTGGCGGCGAGTGGGCTATTGTAAGTTAATTGTTTTTTTTTTACAGTTGTCGGCGCTCCTGGACTAGAGGTAAATAACTTGGACTAGAGGTGGGTAACTTACCTCTAGTCCAAGAGAGTTTTAAATCAAGGTCAGGCTCGATAAAAAATTGATATAAGAGTTTCACTAAAGTATATATATAGTACTAATAAAAGTTTTATTGATTAGATGCAACGTGCAGTTGGTAAAATCGAATGCCTATAAACTAGTGTGGCGGTTTATTTGATGCTTGTTAACGTGCGGCGTATTTTCTACGATTTCCCAAATAAATTGTTGGCATACGTTGAGTTTGAGGTAGTTTGTGGAATGGAAATATTTATACACATCATGAGATGTGTATAATTTTTAGCGCAATGCGAATAGTTTGTTTTCATGTCATATGCCGGCCTATTAAATGTCTATGTGATGTTGTTCCTCATTATTGACTCTATGGATCGGTTTACTAAAATACAAGTTGATACAATATTATTATTTTGGAAGATTCAAAGTATTATTACAATTATTTTTTCGAAGTTACATCATTTTTGATTGCAGGATGTCAGATTTATTTATTTTATTAATAAAATAAAACTTATTCGTAGTGAATATTCAAAGTTTAAAGTAATTACAGTCAAATTAGCTTGGAGACGTTTTTTTATTTGTAGTAGTGTGTGTAGTACACACGCCTAAGAGCGCGTTTCTATTATGTCGTTGCGGTAGATAAAGATGTTATAATACGATCTTCTATCATCATGTTTAATTTTAGCTTGGACACGTTTTTGCGTTTGTAGTAGTGTAAAGTCAGCAAATAACTTGTAAGTACCGAATTTCGTGCCTTTCCATTAAAAGTTTCCGGTTATCTTTCGTTTGCTTACAATTAAAACCTAAGAACATGGCGTATTTTCGTAACATATATTAATAATGGAAACGCGCTCTTAAGCGCACTACTACAAATGCAAAAACGTCTCCAAGCTAATTTGACTGCACCATCCGTGTCACATAGGTGTAGAACACTTTGTATGGAGTGCAAACATGTGCAAACAAGGCTCTCCATCGTCTCTGTCTATCCGTGATGGTGTTTTTTTTAATATGCTTTAATATAAACTCTATGCAATCCTTCACATAAAGAATCAAAGGTCCTTAAAGGTGAAATTTGGGCCACTTGTGAGTACATCCGTTGACTTATTGGCCGAACATGTTGGCGCCCTAATCGATCAATGTCCATGACGCTTTGTAGGGCAATATCCACTTAAGCAGGGCTCACCTGCCCTAATAAATGAGCCAGAATCCTTCCTTTTACACCCTAAAGTAATATTTCAGAACGCTATTCAGTATGACAGTTACGACTTTGTTCGAATAAGATTTGATTAATTGAATTGATACTGATGGTCTTCTAATGCATAGTTATTGTTTTTAATAATACTATACATTGAAATCAATTATTCAGTCAATGAAATTGTCACGCCATAGGGATATGTTAAAATGTGATTTAAAATTGTTTAACTTTAATTTACGTTATGATATCGACCAGACCGCTTCGTGTTTGTGCTCAACCGTTATACAGTTGGTGGTTGACATAAACGATTAGTTTTATAAAGCAATTAATTTTAAAAACCTTGACTTTCTCTGTACTTCATTCCAAAGAGGCGGTACTACGCCGGATCGACAAACTGGGTAAATGATCATCATCAGCCAGAAGGCGTCTACTGCTAAACATAGGCCTCATCCTTAGAACGACAATAATGCCAGTTGCATACACCGGTTACTCGTGACTTTCACTATATCGTCAGTAGTAGGAGGCCTTCCTACGTCTTCTGGTTTGTGGTCTCCACTTTAGAACCTTCAGCTGTTCGGTTGTCGGTCAGCTTCGGTCAGCTGTTCGGCTGTCGGTTCTTCGAGCGATGTGGCCAGGACAAATGATTACCAACTGTTAAACCTTCCAATCTATAATACAACATGCCGATATAAAAATAAACTTATTGTTAGTTAGATACACACTGATGTATGTATACACACAAAAACTCTTTACCCTATTGAGTTTCTCCATTCATCCCTTGTTTGGGGAGAATGGAGATAAAATAAAAAGGCATTAATACAAGTAGCAAGCGTTCGATTTATCCATGTCACCTCTTTCAACGCAGACAGCGTGAAATCCCTACTCCATTAAATGTTTACAACAAGACATTGTACTCTATCATTTTCCTGCTTCACGACAATCAACTAAGTTACAAATATATAGATACTTATACATATAGGCTGTTCACTCTTTTGAAACATTTTCTTTTCACGTCTTCTTATTTATGTTTACTATATTTCAACCGAAACTAAAAAAAAACAAAAAGTATTTAGATAGTGGTTTTGGTATTATAGATTGGTGACGTCTTTTTTAGTTTGTAGTAAATCCAGAAAGAGTGCTAGGTAGACAGTTTGTGGTCATCAGAAGTGACTTAGTAGAGTTTCGGGATCACCTTTCCAGTTGAAAAAAATTTATATATGCTATAAACTTAATGTTTGTTTCGTAGTAAACTTATCAAAAATATTTTTCTCTCACAAACTACGTTTATTTATTTTATTGTTTTTTGGATAGTAAAAACGCGTGCACATCGGTCTGCTGCGATCAAAAATTGAACCCGATGAGCCCAGTTATATCATGTTTTTCCTAATATAGTTCATATCTAGTTAATACTAATTATGAAGTCTCTTTTTAATATAATGTTTATTTATATACAGGAACAATTTATAAATTTACAAGTTAAAATATAATTTAACTTATAAATCAATTTAAAACAATGTGTGCTGTCAGAGAACTGGACCCATACCCATACTAGGCAAAGCGCTTTCTAGTAATTTTCTAGTTTGAAATAATTGTTTATTTTTATGCGTTAAGGCATTAAATTTGCTTTAAGTTATTTTGTAGTTAGTTATGTGCAATACAGAATTCTATTATTATTTTATAAACGTAAGAGTTTGCCTCAAAAGTTACCATTATTTAGCGAAATTCTTTACAAAATACTAAATAAACATAGATTGTGTAAGTGAAATTAGTATCATTAAGTCGCAGTAATCGTATGGCGGTTGTTATCCGCACGTGACTCTGCACTTAGCTAACATGTTAACCCATCAGCGCAATATCATATTGACCTGCAAGCTTGCTAACGCCTGGTCTCCTGTACTCTGCCTGTCTCTCTGGGATTTAGGGTATGATAATTAATAAGAAGGTTAATGCTTTTTAAATAATAATAAACTATAAAGACGAACGTGGTGTAGTGGTAGTAAAATAATCATGCAAACCTAGAGCCCACGGTTGAAATCCGCTTGCCGGTACTATGTGTATTATGATGTATCTTTTATATATTGTATGTACTTTGATACAAGCATTTTTAATAGGTTAAATGTGTCGTGCAACAATAAAAATGGATGAAGATGATAATTCTTTTAGTATTAATTTATTCACATTTATACATTTAGTTGATTCTTACGGCCTAACACTTTCAACATGTAACCCTAATAAAAATAGTTTTGTACTCCGTTTGTGTAAAACCGATATGTACTCATGTTTTTTTCTATTAATTTTTAATTTGTAAATTAATTGTAAAATTACATGTCTCGAGTTATAAGCAGGATAATCAGGCTTCTATCTATAAAAAATATTTATGGAAAGTATATAGTTCAGTCTCATAAAATGAAAGACACCTTTCACGGGTTAAGTATCAAAATTTAGTATAAGCACCGCCTTAACTAGTTTTCTGGACTCTCACGAAACTATTATAAAGTTATATTATGTCACGAAATTTAATATGACAATCTTATACCGCATCGCATTATTCAAAATATTCACTTCTTCACTTTAGTCTAATAGCTTTTGTTAGTTCAAGCGTTAGTAATTTATTTTCAAGGTCTTTTTGGAAGTTTTTTATTTTAATTTCAAACATAATGTATTTTTTATCAATCAATCAATCAAATTGTCAATCAATCAATTCCTCCCACAGAGCTTCCTTATTATGAATTATTTTATTATTGTCATAGTTATTTAATTAAAAAAAAATGTTATTTACAACGCAGAATAAAATAATTTCTAACAAAAAAAAACCGACTTCAAACAGTAAACTAAAAAGCAAAAAATAAATTTTCTTAGCACAAAGTAATACGTATTTTCATTTAGTTAAATCGAAATGATTAAATAATTACCTATTTTAAAACTAGATTTATGATAAAAGTTTTATTATTAATAGGTATAATGTGATTCATACTTGTATATTTCATGCCGCTTAGGAAAATCCTCAGAAAATTCGTATTCCTTCAATAATAATAATATAGTACTAGAAAATTCTCGAGATCACAAACTAAGTGGCAATCGTAAGAATCGTACTTTTTCTCACTACAGCTTGTTAAAATACCACAAATTTGCGTTCCTCTGGTGAATCAGCAGAATCGAAATGAAAAGATTCACATTAGATATTCACAGAAGTTTGCATTCTCCCGCAAAAGTGGAATAGAAATGATGCGATTTCGTATCGGATTGACTTGAATTACAATTTGAAATACATTTGTTTTTCAGAATATTTTTATAATTTCACTATTTTATTTTCCTTAGAACTTTCCACGTTTAACTTTTACAATTATATTTTTTTATGAATAAAACTTTATAACTTTCTTAACATAATACAAGTTATTCATAACTTATATATAAATTGGTCGCAATTTATTATATAAATAACTATTTATTTTTCTAACACGTTTTTTAAGTTGTTTGCATGAATAGCAACAATTATTTGGCCTAAATAGTGAAGGCGACTGTGGCAGCCGTAAACTGACTCGCTTTTTTAGTCGTCGGAACTCTTGGAACTCTATTATTCTTATCATCAGGCAGGTCAAGGTCAGATGTCGAGTCACAATATAAAAAAAATATAAAAAAAATTTACATTATCTCGCGGTTACAAACACTTTGCACCTAGCATCGACCCTATAAAAACGTAAGCTTGTATGTAAATGAGGATAAAGCAAAAGAGATGTTTCAGGATCCTCTATAGTCAAGGTCAGGTGTGGCGCCTTAAATAAAGTATTTTGTTTGGGTATTATACACTTAGTACCCCTAAGAAATTACAACTACAATGATCATCTATTTTAGGCGCGGAATAAGGCTTGTGTGTATGGACTGTCTAAGAATCCTTCAATTTATACAACTTATCTAATGTGAATATAAATCTATCATGAAAATTAGATAACTAGGAAAGCAACACAATTTCTGGATTCAACAGTGCAAATATTGTACAGCCTACGCATTTGTAAGATACAGTTATGTCATATTTCAACTATGTATATCTTGTAATTAAACTTGTATATGTAAGTACAACATTATACAATAGAATGTAGTCTTGTATTCATCGGCTTGAATTCGGCTCAGACCAAATCCTATTGAATATCCTCAGATGTGGCAGAGGAACTGGATATTATTCAATCCGATACCATTTCTGTGCGGATATTGGCGCATCGTTCAATGCCACAATCCTGTTCACAATGTGATGTAGTGGCCATATTGCATGGCGAAGAGAAAATGCCATCATTTCTAAACTGTAAATTTTGTGAGTGTCATCTGTTAAGAGGGTAAAAAGTATCGTATTTTCTGAGGTTTGAAGCAAATATTGCTTTTGAAATAAAATATTTTGGCGACTTACTATAGCTTTTATTCTGTAAAATTACTGACTTAGCCGCGTTTCAGCTTTAAAGTAGCCAGTTCCAACTAGGCCAGCACAATGGTTGAGACTTCTATTTGCAGTTATTATTCTGTAGTAGCAGTAGCCTCCATTAATGGGCGGGGTTTGAAAAAAAAAATTTATTATTGTGATTTGACATTATGACAGCACTTTGCTAGATGTTAGGCTGGCTGGAGTGCGGTTCAGGTGACATGCTACTACAATTCAATAACTGCAAGTAGCAATAATATTCATCTAGGCCGGTGCGACTTCCTGGTCTGTACTTATACTTGTACTACCTTGGATCGGCCTACCACTCATTATAATTTTAATCTGACGTTGCCGCTAAGTATTAGGCCAAGTATTTTTTTAGATTTCTATACTTAGACACTACAAGTGCATGTACATAATATATCATAGAAAATAGACGACTAAAGTATATAATATGTCAAATATTCATTGGTACCGGCAAGTGGTTTATACCAGAGGCTTTCTGTTTGAGTGGCCGCCTTATAACAAGAGACAAACAGTAGGTATTATGTAATTAGTAAAACTCAATAATAAAATCAACAAATATAATACGTTTAATACCAAAGTAAACAATAGCACTACAAATTTTTAAATACAATTTCTAACTATAAACCTTTTTTGCTGTTCGTTAAGAAAAATCGTATTGTAGATCGTATTGTAGATATTTAGCGTTACTTTTTTAGCAAGGATATTCTGATTTTTTTCGATAATGGAATTTACTTTTAGACTTTGTTATCGGTAAAAGTGTCACATTTCAATTCCTTTTCTCCTAAAAGTTCAGTATTTTATGGATAACTAAATTATTTATAGTAAAAGTTTTCATTTCTTTTATTTTATCCAATTATTTTATGTCTGAGAAGAAAAAATATATGTAAATTAAATTGGTCTCTTTATCTTGTAAAGGCAAATATCCTTTACCATATTTTCTTGTTCCTAAAAACATGAATGTAATAAATTTACAACGTACACTATATCGGAATTCAATATGTAAATGGTTGATACGCACCACAATCGCAAGGGAAAAATAAAAGGAAAGTAGAAACAAAAAATATGATAATCAAATGCGCCACTCGCTCTTATATCAATACGTTTTTACGAAAATCTTTATTCTTTTGTGTGATTGGAAAATATAAAAGTACATTTTTTTTCGTTTAGATGGTAAGTTATGATCTATAACTTATATACTATTATTAGTTAAACGTTCCTTTATAAATACAGGGACATTTATAAAAAAGCACGAGCTAGCAGGCCCATAACCATAGTATGTATTAAAATAATTGTAAATGTGAAGAAAGCAAGGTTAACTCCCTCAGGATCGTGGCTTGTGGTGCTACATTGTCGCGGTAATAAAATTGATGATTATGGTAAATCTATTTTTATTATGTTCATCATCATCAGCCACTGCTGAATACGTCCACTGAACATAGGCCTTCCTAGTTGCATCCACCGGTTACCCGTGACTTTCACTATGTTGTCAATCCACCTAGTCCGCATCGTAGGTAGGCACCTACGATGCGTCTTCCGGTTCGTAATCTCTACTCTAGAACCTTTCTTCCTCATCGGTTGTCGGTTCTTCGAGCGATGTGGCCAGCCCATTGCCACGTCAGCTTGCAAAACCTACGGGCTATGTCGGTAACTTTGATTCTTTGGCGAATATCCTCGTTCCAGATTCTATCGCGCAAAGACACACCAATCATAGCTCTTTTCATTGCCCGCTGTTCGACTCTCAGCTTTTACAATATTATATAGATAAAAATACTATACCTACTGTTAGGAAATGAGTTTTCCCTTGCTCAGGCCAATTGAGTTCACGTCATAATTTAAAAAAAATACGAGATACTAGTTATGGAAAACACTTATTTTAAAAAATGATCATAATTTATTTGTATTTATTGAATTTTTTATTGGTTGGCAAAATGACGGCGGCTGAGACAACCGTATAAAGAAACATTTTTTTCAAGCGTCGGCGCTTTTGAACGGCCTACCATCAGGCAAGTCCAGGTCAGATGTAGTCAATAAATGTCTCTCAATAAAAAATACTTATATAACTGTAAACAATTTCCACTAAAGTAGAAACCATAATACATTCCATTTTAAACCTTATTTGTATAATGTGAACGCGGCAGGCAAAGAAAACGTGGCTGCTATCGTATATATGCGAGTGCTTCAAGATGAAAGCAAATAACGTACACTTGAACCCTTTAAATAGTGAAGTGCTACAAAATAGCATCAGAAAATGTAAGAACTAAAATGAAGGCCGCAAGTAGCGGAAAATAAGTGTGTTGTAGGTAATAAATAACACAGCTGGCCATTTGTCTGACAGGCTCTAGTTCTTTTTCACTGTCAGCTTTATTGTTCTCCGTATTTACTGTCATTTTCGTATAATTTTTGGGTTGCATTTTATTCACCTTTTGTGGCCATTGTAACGGAGAATTATTAATGATGTGTTTCGCAAATTGTGGAAGTTGAATCTGTCACTTATATATTAGTGGACTAGCGTTTTATTTGACTATAACTTACATTTTGCTGATACATTTAGTTTATATACACGCTATGTTTTAACATTTTAAATAAATGAAATAATTTTATTTTAGGTATTTTTATATTTTTTAATTGTTACACGACATTTGACCTCGACTCGTCAGGTGATAAGCAAAAGGAGGTCCAGGAGTGACGACGATGGAAAAACCGAGTCAGTTCACGGCTGGCCCAGTTGCCGTCACTATGCCGGCCAGAGGTGCTTCTTCAAGTTATATTATAATACTTTTTTTTCATTATGGCTTGAAATTTATGAAGCACTGCCTAGTGTTAAGCTGGAGTGCGGTTCATGAATGGATACAACTGTTAGTACATTAGCGTACTATGGCAACTGCGCGCGGCCTAGTTGGGACCGGCAACTTTTAAGACAAACCCCTTCACGATTATTATTTCGTTTATTTGCTTATTTTTCTTTTTGCGATCATGATAGTTTTAAAGCCTTTAAAATATCGTGTTGGATTTAAATAATCAAAATAAACGCGATAACAAGACGCTAAAATAATAATTAATGTTCGCGCCTAATCAATCAATCAAATTGCCTTTTTCCCACAGGGATAGGCTTCATTTCGTCTTTAGGATCTTCCTCCCTCATTTCGTTCGTGCATAACCCCAGAGAAAATAAACACATAAAATTTCGTGATGTGTTTATAGTCAGGTGTTTTATATTTTAGACACACTTTAAGAAGTTGAAGTTTTTCTCTACCATACTTTCTCTACTATACCGTTTTTTTTGTAATTCGAACTCGTAACAAGTCGAAAGTATTTTCTTTGGTCGAATAGTTCGGTTGGGTCGTTGCCAAATTTCCACCACGAGTTTCCGGTGACTTGCCATTTAACGAGGCATCCCTTGATCTTACCAACAAGGAATTCACTAACATGCTTACCCCTTTTCAATGTATTCTATTATTATGTGAAAATATTTTCAAATTTACGCCTTTAGTGACTGCGTTATTTGATAATTTTAAGTTATAGGGTACTTAGCATGGCCGGCATAGTGATGGCTGAAAGAATGACAGCGACTCAGGCAACCTTTTAAAAAGGCTCTTAGTTTTATAGTCGTTGCTTTTTTGGACCTCCCCTTGCTTGCCATTGGTCAAAGTCGTGGTTAGATGTGGGTGAAGTCACAAATAAAATGTAAATAAACTGTACCCACAGGGATACTAACCATGACCAATAAACATCGTCATCATCAATTTTTACGCCGCAATTTCCACAAAGGCAAAGATAATATGTCCAGAGTCTCTCTCTCTCCCGCTTCCTTTATCCACAATTTTCTTTACACAGACTCTATGGATATGGGCACTGCTGAGTTTTGCTTTTTTTCTCTCCCTAATTTATACTTAAAAAGTCTGTATACTTTTTTTGTTTTATTAGATTTGATATTATTTCAGTGACATTTTGATCGACTCTTCACATATTCAACACCCTTTTTGGCCCCACATATTTATGCACACTCGTTCCTAGACTTAACTTACTAAACATACTGGTAAAACTTACTTTTCGTTGAGTCGTAATAACTTCACCTAAAATTTTGTAAGAGAATTAAATTACCTACACGTGAATGAGTAGAAAGAGACCATATTTTCATCAAGATTAATAATTCATGTCAATTGAAATATAGAGGAATATTAAACTAACATTTATAATAAATGTTATAAATTATTTCAGGTTCTATAGAAACTGACATAACGGGCTCACACGAAACTCGTGGCATATTAAAAAACTTTGTGAATTCATCACATGTGTCGACCCATGTTGCTATTGCGGCAGCCACTTGAAATTAATAGCTGATGAGAAAACTTTGAGGGCACTTTCGGTCATGTATACAAAATGTAAAAAGGTTTAAATGCTCTCCTTATTATAAAGAGTTCATTTATATTTTGTTAACGCTTTTTTACACTTAATTTAATTTCAATTTTAACTATTTTACTTGTTGTTTTTTTTACGCTGTTAAGAATTGAGCGTTGAGAATTTTTGAAGGTATTGGTATAATTGTAGAATTGTGGATATGCGGGAAGCGAAGGAATTGTGTCGCTCCACTGCCTCTGACTATACCTGTGAATAAAAAGCGTGACAATTTAATTGATTGTTTGATATAACTACAGACGGACAAACATTACCATGACAAAACATCACCAGTCACGAATACTGTTGTTGTATCAGATTGAAATTAAGAAAAAAGCCTTATTTTTTTGGCAAATTGTTGTCATATACAGAAACAAAAAAACAAGTTTCGCACACCTTCTGATGTTAGGCTGGAATGAAACGAAATGCTACTATAGATAACTTGTGGAAAGTATTTAAGATTAAATTATTATATGTATTTGTCTTGAATTGTAATGAATTAGCTGTAAATATCTGATAAGAAAAATAAACAAAAATATATGCAAATTCTAATCGCAAACACAATAAATATCTTTTTCATGTTCATTTAAATTCCTATTTTACACTGGTAATGTTCCTTCTTATAAATGTGGTTCACAATGAAGTTTTTCTATTCGCATTTAAAACGCAAACTTTCATAAAAGCATGATTTTATTATTTAATTGGTGATAATTTTCGACAAGCATTCCCCGAGATAGGAGTAAACTACAGTTTCTAGAACACTAGTTAGTTACGTGATGGCAACTTGTGAAACTATTGAAGTTGGGTCTCAGAACCTGGATCCGTAATGCCTCATTAACACTGAAACAACGGGTTAACTTTCAAACTCCGCGCCCGTTCACAAGTATCTATTAATAAGTATCGATTTATCAAATTGGGGTGCTCTTTACTTCTGCGGACATTGTTCAATACTGAGAATAGCTTTTCAAAGTTGCGATTTTAAGTTAGGTGATCTGGTGTTTACTTCTATTGCCATTTAAGTATTACTAGCTTTTGTATGTTTTGTCTTTCTAGCTATGAATTAAATGTCTTTTAAACGCATAAATATTATGTTATATTTTAAAAATTAAATGACAATATTATTGTTAATATTATTGCACAGGGAAAACATAATAAAATGGACGAGCTTAATGATAAATATCTAACTTTTGGGAAAGAGGTAACACTATAGGTTAATGATGCTTTTTTGAAGACTCAACATCTGACCTCGACTTATCGGATTGCAAGAGGAAGTCTAAGAGCGCCAATGACTGTACAATTCAGTTTACGGTTGCCTTAGTCAGCGTCAATATGCCATGCTTTATTAATATATTTTAATTAATTAATAGTTGTACAGTAATATAAATATACTATATCTAATAATACATATGATTTAGAAAGGAAGCCGTGGTGAAGTGTAAATGAAGTGGACTCGCAAAACAATGAGCCTGCGGTACAAAAACCACTTGCTCGTTGAAATAAAGAATAAACATAAAACTAATCATATATATTTTTAATGCAATAACAAAATGAAAATCACAACAGGTTGGCAGAACTCAATCAATCAATCTAATTGTCACGTCTTTTTCTTATGAGACAATGGAGCGCCACTTGCAACGATCCTGACACAACTCCCTCGCTTCCTTCACATCCATAATTCTCTTCATACAAGCTCTAAGGTTATGGGCACTAGGCAACCTAGCTTTCTTGAGGATGTCTCCGATTTGATCGTAAAACACTCTCCTGGCCCTGCCTTGTTTAACACATCCATCCACATTAGATTTATAAATTTCTTTAGTCAATCTACTTTCACTCATCCTTTCCATGTGCCCAAACCATCGAAGTATCCCTTTGTCAATCCTTGTCACTACATCTTCTTTCAAACCACATCTATCGCGCACTGTGCTATTCCTTATTCTATCCGCTATCGTCACTCCACATATACTCCTTAATGACCGCATATCTACAGCTTTAATTGAACTATTCGGAAAAACTTAATATGGTACTGGAGATAACACTAGAATGTAATTTAAATATCACTTGATAAGCTTTTCACTCACAGACCATAAGAGATACACTTATTCAAAAGAATTCTTTATGCCTTGTTCTTAGGTATGGTATCGGTACCGCACGGGTGGCGTTTGAACACGCCATTTTTTTTACATTTCTACACTAAGCTTCTAAATGTGCTTGTATCATAGAAAATGGGCGAAAACCGTACGTATAAAAATACATTGATATCGGTTTTGAAACGGAAGCTTGGCGACGTTGGCGAGACCATTTATCTACCACTAGCTAGACCACCGTCTTCTTATCATAATTTAGCAACTAAATCACAAGTAATTTCGTGGCACAGTGAAGCAATTAAAAACACAATAACGTGAGAACTTAGTACGTATATGGTAGCACTTTAGAAAACAGATTACGTAATAGGGTTCTCCTGTGAAACCGACTCAAAGGAGGTCGGGATTAGACGCTGGAGGGGTGCCAATTCAACAAAACCAGGATGCTAGCAATCAACTCAGCCCGCTAGGAACCTGTGAAATTCATTTGCACAAGATTCTTGCTTACTATTGAATACTAAAGCTGTTTAATTATAATTTAACACAATTAAATAGCTCATTGTTATTTCCTATAACAATCACATAGCTGTAATATTAATTGTGAGATTTTAAAATTGGTTTGAAAAAAAAATGTTACAATTAAACTTAATTTTATTTTTTTATTTTTTATTGTGACTCGACATCTGACCTTGTCCCGCCTGATGATAAGCAAGAGGAGGTCCAAGAGCGACGACGACTGAGAAAGCCGAGTTTGTTCTCGGCTGCCTCAGCCGCTGTCACTATGCCGGCCAAAGGTGCTTCTTCACGCATCGCTTGAAGGATCCAAGGTCATAGGATGGAGAGAACACATGGGCAGGCAAAGCATTCCACTTGTCGATTGATCTACAAAGAAAAGACGCACCGAACTTTTTAGTTCGACTGCCGATTCGGTTGATAAAATGCGGATGCTTTCCCCGACCTGTGCGGGTATTACGGGAGTAAAAAGACGAGGTAGGTACAAGGTTAAAGAGCTCCTCGGAACATTCCCCGTGGTATAGGCGATAGAGGACGCATAGAGCCGCCATGTCTCTGCGTAGTTGCAGGGGCTCCAAAGTTCGCGTGACCTCTGCTTCACCTATGATTCGGACAGCTCGGCGCTGCAATGAATCCAGGGCACTAAGAAGATACTTGGCAGAGCCGTCCCAGAGGTGCGAACAGTACTCCGCGCAAGAGCGAATCTGAGCCTTGTAAAGTAGCAGGCGAAGCTCCGGCGCGAAGAACCGCCGCACCTTGTTCAGGATGCCAAGTTTGCGGGAGGTGGTCTTAATGGCCCGCTCAATGTGGTCCCTGTGATTGAGGTCGCAGCGAAGGGACATTCCAAGAATGTCTAGTCTGTCCGAAGCACTGAGGGAGATGTTACAAAGAGAGGGAAGGGGAGTAAACGGGGATTTTTTTTAAAAACATTAAAAATATTATCCATGGTAATTTGTTATAAGTATGTGTTTTGTTATCGGTTGAGAAGTTTATTTTAGATATTCTTTTTAACCGACTTCCAAAAGGAGGAAGATATTTTGCCGGTATATTAACAACGAATGAGGCAACCATTGTCGGCGCCCTTGAATCTCCCGGCGCTCTTCCATTGCTTACCATCAGTTCAGATGTCGCATCCTAAATAACAAAAGTTACCATTTTACACCTGCGGGGTTCTGTCAAGTTTCGAAATAGAAAAAAAAAACAAAAAAGTGATCATATCTTAGAAGTTTTTTATAAAATTCACTAAATTCGTTCTTCATTCGTACATGAATTTCTTTTAGTAAATGTCAACTGTTTTACAATTTCACACACGTTTCGTAAGAACTGGAGATGTCACATTGGAAATAAATGCAAAATGCGTTTCAAATTGACACGTACAGTGCATTGCTCTTGAAGAATATAATGTAGAATATTTTCTACATTATGCAGTTATAGGTCGATACATATAGGTAGATAGATCAACTGTAAAAAAGTCGCAGTTTTCTAATGCCGTAGGCAGACAATTCAGATAGACAGTATTATCACATTTAATCTGAATCATTCGCGTTTCTGTATCAGCATAAGAGCATAGAAGTTATGTAATATTTGTAGAATATGTATAGAATTTATGTAATATAATAGAACGTTAAATAAAAAGAAAAAAAGAATACTTAGGATTTAATTCTTCAAAGCATAAGTACCTTAAAGAAAATAGAAAAATTAACATATAAAAAAACCGTCTCAGTGTACGGTTGGCTCAATCAACGTCACTATTATGCCCAGTGGTATTTTACGATTTTATTGTAGAATCCAAGGTTATAGGAAGAACTCAAAGATTTCGATGTTAAGCGCTGATAGATAATAAGATGAAGTAAATTAAATTTATGATCAGAACTTGCTTCAGGTAATAAATAATAAAAAAAAACTAAAATGAATATTTAAAAAAAACACACTATAAACGTTTTATTTAGCAGCATAATTATTAAAAGACCTTAAGTACGCGTCATTCAATGATAACCCACAATAATGGTGATTGAAAGCCTTCGGGTAGAGTACTAAAGCCTATTCACATTGTCACGCATTGAACGTGTCGTGTAATGCACGGTATAATTTTTCTCAAGTCTCCAAAAATCCTCGTATCATCATAAATCGATTATTCATGTAGTCACGTGCAGGTGCACAGTCTAAATGAGCTTTAGAGCTCGGGTACGTGGCTTACTTCGCGTAATTGACTTTTACGTATAGCGTAAGCGTGAGCCGTCTCTGTGGTAATAACACGTCACTACGATGTGGGAGGTGAAAATGCTTCAAGATTTGCTGCTAATAAGTAGTTGCCAGACAGTTAGTGGTCAGTTGCCCAGTCTGCCAAACCAGGGTAGTACGAGCACTAACACTTAAAAGTGGTGGTACTGCCCGTTACTCTGCAGGCCAGTAAAGTGGATAAATGGATGCGAATGCTGTTATGTGACATCAGTTTGAATTGTATTACAGCTTAACCTCAATTGGTGTGCGCTACATTAATGTAGTGTCGTAAAATGTTTCGTATATTTTTGTAATAATGGATATGAATTGATAACTATAATTGTATTCCAAATACTTGCAATAATAATAAAGGAAGTAAAAGGTTCATGAAAAGTTGCATTTAGTTGTCCCTTCTTATCCCTGTAGGAATTGAGGCATAACAATTGATGAAGCATATGATGATTCTTTATTTTATTGGTAAACGAATATAACGAACAATCGAATATAAACCTAATTTATATTCGTATTCGTGTATTTATTCGCTCGCAGCGATCACAATGATTACACAGCCTTTAAAATGAATAAATTATTAAAAAAAAACATTAAAAATAAACGCAATTGTAAATTGTGGTAAACTGCAAACATAATTTCCCTTTACTGTAAAATTTTAACATCAATCAATTGATTGTCATGCCTTTTTCCCACAGGGATAGGCAGAGACAATGGAGCGCCACTTACCACAATCCTTACACAACTCTCTTGCTTCCTTTACATTCTCAATTCTTACATTTACAATTCTCTTCATACAGGCTCTGTGTTTAATAATACATTTATAATATTTATTACTTTACACTATAATATATTCAAATAAGGAACAATCAATACTCAAGCTACAGTTCCTGCAACGAGTAGCAGAGACAATTCTCAAAATCCATGTTTATAGACTTTTTTAGGAATGGAATCTTGGTCGTCACTATCCTATCCTATTTCTACTCCATGTGGCCAAATCATCGCAACATTCTTTTCGAACCAGTGGTAACCATTCGCACCTGTGACACCATACAGGGGAAGCATCCGCATTTTGTCGACCGAATCAGCAGTCGAACTAAAAGGTATGGCGCGTCGTTTCTCTGTGGAACAATCAGTGAATGGAATGCTTTACACATCCTTATGCTAGTAAAGCATAGTAAAGCATAGCTAGTAAAGCATCCTTATGCTAGTAAAGCATAAGGATGTGTTCTCTCCATCCTATAACCTTGAAGATGCACATTTGCCCAGCATGGTGACGGTCGTCGCATGGTTTTTCAGTCGTCGGCACTCTTGGACTTTCATCATGCTTACCATCAGGCAGGTCGAGGTCAAATGGTCAATGGTCAATGGTCGAGGTCGGATGGTAAGCATGATGAAAGTCCAAGAGTGCCGACGACTGAAAAACCATGCGACGACCGTCATCATGCTGGGCAAATGTGCATCTTGTCGAGTCATAATAAAAACCATACCTTTCTTGAATTTTCCTTACTATAGCTAACATTAAGCTATATCTTCAATTATATTATTTAAATCAATAGAAAACGTAAAAACACATAATACAGTGTCCGGTGCGGTGTGCGTTATATCGGGATTAGCAATAGTTTCAGCTCTGTAGGGCGTCTTCTCATTTCCCAGTATGTACTCGTATGTAATGCTGGAACGTGCTGCAGGCGCAAAAGACGATGCGTCGCTCTACAAAGCTAAAACTAGCTGATTATTTCTATCCGTAGCCCAATGTGCAGTACTTACTGCTGGAAACTGTACCTATATAAAACTATCAAAAAGTGTAGCCGGGAGAGCATATTCACAGAATGTTTTTGTTTACATTTTATTTAAACGAGTGCATGAATGTTTGTGCGAATTGCATCAAAATTGTGTACTCTAACTACACATACATGTTGACGTTGGGAAAGTGTTTGGCAGTATTGGAAATATTTTCTAAACCCCAACTACTTCCGTAATATTTTTTCTTCCAGAAAAAAATAAAAACATTATTGATTTTTGTTAAATCTTTTATTTCATTTTTACTTTAGGCTTTTTACATGCTTTCTCATAATTCAATCAATCAATCAATCGATTAAATTGTTACGCCTTTTTCCCACAGGGTTTTTAATATTTGTTAATAAAAAAGAGGCGGGTATTTTCTCTGGGTCTGCTTTTTAATGAGTGGTAGACAGTGGTGCCATCTGCCGATCCAGGTACCACCACTTACAAGTATACAGATCGTGAAGTCGCGTCATATAAGTTGCCGGTTGCAGCTATTGATTTAATAGCTATTTAACCGTAGTAATCACCTCTATTCGTGTACCGCACTTCAGCTTAGCACCAGGCGGGGTGCTGTCATAGAAAAACACTTTCAAGATGATCCCGTAACGCGATAGAGTCTCTTCACGGTTTATGCATTTATAAAAGTGGCAGTACTACCTCGGTTCGACAGATTACCACCAACCGTCAGTCTACCACTTCTAAAATATGTGTATAAAAGGAATAAAAGAAAAATCAATTTAAAATTTATTTACATTTTAATTTATTTATATATATTTATCTTTTTAGTTATTTAACTACAACAAAACTATCGTTAAATAGATCCTAATTAAGTCATGTATAAATTTATAACAAGTTAATTATTAAAATAAATTACGTATCTTTATAATACTAACATTAATTTTTTGAGTACCAACTTCATTTCAATATATAATTTAAAAAAAAAATTATTAGGTAAGTGAAATTAAAAAGAAAATTAATTCTAGTTATATACAAGTCTTGAGGAATTAATACTCGCTGATTTCTCCTAATACTTATTATTAGGAGAAATCAGCGATTGAGGCAAACTGAATCGGTTTTTTCAGTCGTTGACGCTTTCGTACCTTCATTTGCCTTTTATCAGACAATTAAAGGTCAGATGACGAGCTAACATTTTTTTTATCTAATTATTCTAGTAGTAAGTCATAAAAAACGGCAGATAAAATGAGCGCTAGCATTTAAGCTACGCAGTTATAGCTTGTCTAACTATAAATGCCGCGCCCATCCACTTTATTACTTTATTTAAATGTGTGAATGCAAATATTTCTAATTATACTATTATATTTTATCACCGTGCTCCTCCTTCTGTGTCTAACCAGCAACTGAATGTCCAATTACAATTACAATTTTCTCGTGTGCGCAAATGCGGTGGAGGGGCGCGTCATTTCGCTTTAGACAGACTATACTTGTTTTGTTACGTTTATTTTTTTATTTAGTTTAGTTGATTGCGTGCCATTCATCGATGTGCCAAACATCGATGGTGCCAGTGCATGTAAATGATACGCAGGCTTGTTCCCATCGCAGTCGCTCAGCGCTTTTTTATCTGTTCTTATACTGCGCAGCTTAAAGGTCAGCGCTCTTTATATCTGCTGATAAACCTAGAAAGGGGAATGTCCCCCATTCTTCAAGCGAAGAGTATAAAAGCACCTTTAGTTGGCATCATGACGGCGACTGAGGCAACCGTAAAATTATTGATTTTTCCAGTCGTTGACGCTATTAGACTTTCCCTTGCTTTTTATCAGGCAGACATCAGACATACGTCCTCGACTTGCCCAATGGTCAAGCGGACGTCCAAGCGCGTCAAGGACTGACGAAACCTTTATCTTTATTGTCCGTCTTAATCGCCGTCACTATGCCGGCAAATAAAAGTTTGTAGAAGAGTTTGTTTACTATTTACAATTTGCATAATGTTACAGGTACATCTAGGTAATCATTTATTAATTTAGGAGATCATTATATACGTTAAATTTTAATCTATTACGCGCATGTGTTTGATGTCTCCTTCTTGTTGTTCTGCAAAAAAAAAGAGAATTATTTGGACAATAGACATGTTTTGCTTAAATATAAATTGTAATTTAGTTGGTATTTTTTACTTGGCGGAGTTTAGTTGCCTAAGTTGGTGAACAGTTTTATCAATGTCTTCCATTACATTTGTTAACTTTCAATTTATAATATTATTATTATTGGTAAGAAAGAGATGCGCCGTAGTATATACCACGTAATTTGACCCCCTCGAATCAAATAGTCGAGATCCGGATCCCTGTCTGTGAGTATTTTTAAATTACACATTGGTAGAAGAACCGACAACCGATGGAGAAAAAATGTTCTTGAGTAGAGACCACGTAGGTAGAGCATAGGTAGGCCTCCCACTAGGTGGAATGACGACATAATAAAAGTCACAAATAACCGGTGGATGCAACTGGCATCTTGTCGTTCGGAATAGCGTTCTAAGGGGGAGGCCTATGTATAGCAGTGGACGTCTTCTGGCTGATGATGATGATGATGAGCTGTCTGGTGTACATTATTAAGTCATCGGAGCCCTGGACTTCCTGTTGCTTACCATCAGATAAATCGAGATCATCTTATCAAAATAGATAGATAAAATCCTTTATTGCACAGTATAATAAAACACATGTAGATAGGCGAGCTTAATGTCTAATGACATTTTCTACCAGCTAACTTGACATAACCTAAAATCTGATCAAGTCTCAATAATAATAAAATCAAATAATCAATCAAATTGTCACGCCTTTTTCTAACAGGGAGAGGCAGAGAATATGGAGCGCTACTTGCGACGATCCTGACACAACTCCCTCGCTTCCCTCAAATCCACAATTCTCCCCATACAAGCTCTAGGGTTATGGTCTCCGATTCAATAATAAATATTTAAAATATTTTTTTTTATAATAATGTATTTAAACTAATCTGTATTAATTTCTCAATTTCTCATAACCACATTTTGTGAGCCGGCTCTCCCTTGTGACCACCTTTACATGGAACCCTATAATCGAACTTGACACTTTGTTGGCGTCCAATATATCATTTTATGTACAGCAACTTTGACATTTTAGACCTATTGTGAGGTTACGTTCTAACATATAACATTTTTGGAATATATTTATTTTAACATTTTAAGCTATTGACAAAAGTTTCTTATTAAAAAATACTATTAAAAACTAATATTAATCAATAAAATTGTTACGCCGTTTTCCCACAGAATTAAGCTAAGACAACGGACCAGAAAATATGAGTTTTTCATATCTTCATAAATGCTACTAAATAGAACAATGTTTATGGCGGGTGTTTTAATGTCAATAGTAAATATCTTAATTGATTTAATAATAAATAACGATACACCCAAAAATCATATAGAATTGCATTATAGAAGAATTTAAAAAATCTTATTATTGAGTATTTATAAACAAGAGACGAAGCAACTAGCTTAGGAGTGAAGTAAAAGAATTTTATGAAAGCATATTAACCTACTGTGAAAATTAAGTAAATAAATATATGGAAGCGAAAAAAGTCCCAGTCACAAGTTCCTCTAAATAGTCTAATGGTTCATATTCTAAATATATGTTTTTTTTTAAATTGTGACTCGACATAATATGACAGCAGTGTACTAATCAATTGGCCACGCCCGTCGTCAAAAGTGTAATCAAGTTGTTTAACCAGAAAATTGGAAGTATCTTGTGAGGCTAAAAGAAAATAGACATAATGAAAAGACAATGACTTCATTAAAGTTTAAGACGACCGTGGTGTAGTGGTAGTACAATGGTCACTCGAATCGAGAATCTCCGGCTTAAATACCATTTGACGGTAACAAAGTATGTACCTCGGTCGTCCTGTTTCTATGATATAAGCACTTTAACATCAGGCGGAGTGCTGAGCCACAATAACAAACACACATTTACTTACTTGTAATGTATATTCTCTGATGATTTTGGTGACTGAACTTCAATACATAAAACTATTAATTTATTGTTGCACGTATATCTGAAAGAGAAATAATTACGACAATTATTAACGTGTTAAAAGTTCGGTACGTCTTTGCTTTGTAGAACAATTGACAAGTGGAATGCTTGCAAGCCTATATGTTCTCTCCATCATATGACCTTGGATCCTTCAAGCGATGCGTGCCTTAGGCCGCGGCTGGGGCATCCGGGAAATGACTCGGTTATATAACTCCCCCTATATAATAGTAGATAATACTTACAGTTCATCAGAGAGCAACCTTTTATTATATAAAGAGGTTGCAGTTCCCTTAAAATGTACGGTGTCGTTCTGCCAATCATTGCACATATTTGAAGAGCGATATCCGTCGATTGTTCCTCCATGCCACAATACTTTATTTGGCCTGAGGAATTTAAACGATAATTAGTAAAATATCTCTACATCTACGCAATATGTGGAATCTACGAAAATATGTAATGAATAGGCCAAAGAAGAAGAAAAAAAGATTATAATGTTTTTTATATATTTATTGTGGTTAGAGGTATAGCAGCACTCCGCCTGATGTTGGGCTGGAGTGCGGTCAATATATTAAAGCGACCATGACAAGTGAGTGTGTAGATATTTTTGACTATTTGAGTGTATAGATATTTGTGACGCATTGAATGCTCACATTGCGTGCTCAGATATATCTGCTGCTGACTGTACTATATCATGATTGAACAGAATAGTACTATTTATCCAAAGTGTAAAACTTTAATTTATTTCTGTAGTTTGTTTTGTTATTTGTTATATATTTTTTTGTATTTATAACAATTTACTTTTTGTTTAATTATTATTTGTTGTATTCGTTATAGGCTATAATTGAAGAGTTTCTTGGGATTTCCTAACGTTATATGCCGAGTCCGACATTGCGCAAGAGCCTATGCGAAATAAATGATTTGAATTCTATTATGAATGATCTTACCATGTATTATCAATGAAGATATTCTGTCCATTAAAGCTGAAAATATTGATGCGGTTAGGAAACGCCGCTTGAGAGCCATTAAACATACTAAGCCAGGAGTCAAAAATAAGTTGTCCATAAATATTGACAACTGGCAAAATCCGATCTGGCTCGTACACTAAAGATTTCAAATCTTGGATTCTGAAATTTTAATAAACGTAAATATTAATTTACTATATAGATTTTAATTTAAACTAAGAATAGTTTAACAGTCTATTGAAAAAAAAAAAACTGTGTATTTAAAATTTTGAAAACTCTATTGTACATACGTTTATATTTGTATATAAATATTATATATATTTTGTATTTTATCTATATTTGTACATCTATAAGTTTTCTATTGAAACCATGTGTTTAAGAATCCCAGTTAGGTTATTTTGATTTTATGTATTAATGCTTTATTGTGGACGGATCCGATTCGGTTCCTATCTCTACACTTAAAATTTTGTAAATATTTTTAATTTAACTCTACTCTACTGTTTTAGTCAACTTCTATCGGGTATACGATGTGTCTATAATTATAAAAAATGTAACACACAATAAAAATATTAAATATCAGACTACTCGTGTGTCTTTTTGCTCGCCATATCGCTTCGGCGATACGGAAAGCACATGGACCGATGCATTCTAGAAATCAGTCAATAACTTCCCTTCAGAGGGTTTTTGTTGGCTAAAGGTCTGACGTGTGACGCAGCTTCACGTAGCCCTCTGCTCTCTGAAGGTACTGTGGAGTAGTGTGTTTATTATTATTTTTTCATTTTAATCTTTTCAGCATTTATGCCCATAATTGACACAGGCAGAGTGATATTGTTGCATCAGTACAAACAGCACAGGCGCCATTAAATAAAAAGAGAAGATGTATAAATACTAACGCAGTAGCTAAAAATGGAACGAAAGTGGAATCGGTACTAAGTGCCTTTCTTGATTGTCTTCTACATTCATTCGCAGCCGTTGCTTGATTTTGGTAATGTAACATTTTTCCTGTGAACGGAGTATTCAGTGCGGCTAAACGTAGCTGAAAAAAAAATTCCAAGAACTATATATTCCATTCAAACCATTTTTTTAATCCAATGGATTATAAAACCGTACCATTTATTTCGTTACTTTTATCAAATTTAAAAGTCTCAACAAACGATAATAAATTTCTAAAACACCGACTGTTTTATGGAATAGCTCAATGAATAAATATGATTAAATTAGAAAATGTCTATTTCTTCAGTTGATTTATCTATTGACTAATGATTAACTTATAGCTAATAGTAGAATATTAATAATAATGAGTTAACTATTTATGAGACAGAAATAGCACACTAAAAACGGATTAAACAAGCAATACAAATAAAGTACTGTAAATAAAATAAAGTTTGAAGAAGCTAATGAATAAAAATATATCTATTATATAAATTAGTAACGTAAATAAAATATAAAAAAGGCAAACATTTTTTTTAGATAAAGAGACAGAATTATATAATCATGTGCCTTTAGAGTTTTTATTAGAGGGTTTCTTACTAAAGAGATGATCTACAAAAGGAAAAAACGCTTGCAGTTAGAGTGAGCAGTTGGCAAACGTAAAAGCTGTTGTCTGTTGTTTTCAACACGATATTGCCAAGGAGTTCCGGTGAGTCAACAGCTTTAATTAAAATGTCTATTAAGTATCAAATATCTGCAATATTTCAGCGATAGAACAATGTAAGAATTCATTTAAAATATAATTTACTGATATTTCTTTTGTACATACATATTTGTTAGGTGATTTCAATTGCTCCGATTGGGCATCTCGATGTGGTACACTCTCAACTGTCGGTATGACATGTAAATCTGGTTTAGTACTTGCTTCTAAGTATGATCCCATCTGAAAACATTGTGAAGGATTCTTGTAAATCTAAATTACGTATAATTTACTTATTCAGTAATTTAACTAAGCAACTGTTTTATTATTAACTAAATAAATGAGAAAATAATAACTATAAAGTATTTTCTCAGATTTTGCGCGAACATTAAATAAAAAATAAACTAATTTAATGCGGCTTACTATAGTCTCTCTGTGACCACGATGACTGCAAAGCTCTCGAAACGTCGGAATAATAAAAAATAGTTAAATCAAAACAAAAAAAACGCGATAGTAAGCCGCATTTGTTTAATTCCATAATAACAATAAACTTAACTGCCGTGAAAATGAAAACTAAAAAGTTATAAACAAATCAATCAATCAAATCACGCCTATTCCCCACAGGGATAGGCAGAGACAAAACTAAATGAATTACAATCGATAATATGGTACTAAATATAAAATGAAAGAAAAAGTATAAAATATTTCTAACCGTTACATACTGCCAGCCTCTATTGACTCTAAGTAGAAGTGACTGTTCTCTTACTATGTACGCTAGAGTACCTAATGGGCTGTCTGAAGTCCGCTGAAAGAAATAAATTACGGTAATTATTTGCATAAAATTTGTAGAGGAATTAATGAAATATCCTACATAAAGTGGTATTGTGGTGATTGTTTAATTTAACTATAGTATCGGTCGCCTTTAATAAAGGATCACACTTAACATCAAGCCCGCACCGATCGGGGGAAGCGTTCGCATTTTAGTGACCGAAAGTAAAAAGTTCGGCTCGCCTTTTCTTTGTAGAACAATCGACAAGTGGAATGCTTTGCCAGCCCATGTGTTTTTTCCATCCTATAAACTTGGATCCTTCAAGCGGTGAGTGAAGAAGCATCTTTGGCCGGCATAGTGACGGCTACTGGGGCAGCCGTGAACTGATTAGTTTTTTTCATTCGTCGTCACTCTTGGACCTACACTTGCTTGCAAAAAGCAGGCTGTAGTCAAATATGTCGAGCCACAAATAAAAATTCTGTCATTAGTACAGAACATAGATGTGTTGTTTCTATCATGGCTTAAACGTAAGACTAAAATATGTTGATTAACGCGTATTCTGCTTATTACGCATAAAGCAGTTTTTTTGGTTTTTAAACAAAAAAAATATCTAAGAAAGCTAATCATTACTTTACTACAAATATACTAAGGGCGGATTCGACCAAACATATTAATACTCCGTATAAACCTTATCCGCAGTGTAAATAAGAAAATATCTCCCGTATAGTAAAGTTTTGCGTTCTACCAACCTTTAGTAGGAGCATAATTTTATTTATACTGCTTGTAATTTTAAACCGCCGAATTTGGTCAGGTAAGTTCGTAATCCTAGGGATAAGCGTGAGTTTGACAGTTCGTTCGAAGATATTTTTATTTGTTTTATGTTAAATTAATTGTCTACGTTTAATGGCAAAACGTAATTTTCATTGTGTTCTACTCGTATGTGTTTATAGTGATTTAGCATTTAAGTGTATTTATAATTGTTTTGAAAAAGTACCTATCTGAAAGTTACTCTATCTGTCTTCTTGTTTTCTATAATAGAAAAATAATTTTTTTTAGGGTAGCAACCAGTAAGGGCTGTGTTTTCTTTTTTCTTCCGTCATTATCGCGATGTTAAATATTTAATATTTTTTGAGTTCGTAGATATTCTGGCAACAGATACCTATGTAACCATTTTGACAACTAATATTATGCCACAAAATAAAAACGTCAAGTTTTCTATAGTATTTCATAAAACGTAAGGAACTTTATTTTTGTCGTATTACTCAGTCATTCATCAGTTGTCAGATTAACTAAACGGGATTAATTTATCCTGACAATCTTTTGGTCGAACGTCTATGATTTTTTAGTATTGATATAAAATAACACCGTCGGTTGTTAAACGGCAGATATCGAAAGTTTGGTCGAATCGGACCTAAGGCTATTTTTAGAAGTTCTGACAGCCTATTCGGTAATTAGATATATCATTTTACATACCTTAATAAGAGCTGTAGTTGACTGAAAAATCAAAGTACCCACAGAAGACCAATCATCTTCATCGGCTTCAAAATTTTCCTTAAATCCTTCTAAAACAAAATACGGAATATTAAAATAGCTATTTTTATGAGCTATATAGGCCAAATAGTCTTTTATATGTAAATATTTATTTTTACCTAATAAATATTGTTTGATTTTTCTATTATTTATATATATAAATATATATATTTTATATATATATTTATATTTACATATATTTTATATATTTTTCTAAGACCATTTATACTTGAATGATTACATTAGTTCTCAGTTTCAAAATATTGGTATTGCGAAAAAATATTGGTAAGACGGCAAAGGTGTAGTAGTGGTAGTGAAAGGGCCTCGCAAATCAAGAGCTTCCGGTTCAAAACCGGACATTGATAAAATATAATAAGATTACCTGTATGATAAACACTGTTAACTTACTCAAGCAATTAATTTTTAAATAAATTATAGAAATTATTTATATTGCATTATTAAAGTTTCATAATTTATTGCTTCTGTAGCAAGTGACTCTAAAAATAAGGATATAAGGGAATTGCGGGAGAGGTATGTTAGGAACAAGAAAAGTGGCGCTTTTATAAATCTGCAAGAACGTAGGCATGACAATTTAGTTAGTATTAGGGACTATAAGTCATATTATTAATAATGGTTGATTATTTATTTACAAACACTTCCTTTTGGCCAGCATATGACTGATGAAACCGTGAACTGACTCGTTTATATTGGTCGTTGGCACCCTTGGCCCTTCTATTTGTTACCATCAGGTAGGTCGAGATCAGATGTCGAGTCACAATAAAAATAAACTTATAATACAAACAAACCTGGTTTAAAATTGTTGTACGCTAAAAAACTTTTTCGTGATATTATGCCACCAGGTTCACCCTTAGGTCCTGTTATTGATAATCCTGGGGGACCAGGAGGACCAGGTATCGAGACATATTGAGTGGCATTGCACTGTGCTGTTTTTCCTGGAGGACCCTCTCGTCCAGGTGCACCAGTTGCGCCTTTTGGTCCAACATCTCCTTTATCGCCTTTGATCTATAAATAAAGTTAAAGCTATTCCTAAACCATTTAATCGCAGTGCTTGCTAAGCCTAAGAAACTTTCCGTAATTTTTCCGTAAACTTTTTTTCCTTACATTAAATGACGGATAAAGCGTTGAATCGCCTTTTTCACCTTTTTGTCCATTTTTTCCATCTTTGCCTTGTGGTCCCTGTAATATTATTAAAGTTTAAAATAAAAGTACTTAAAGCCATCCCGTTTTATGTAGGAAACAATATCAATTCTTACAATGAGACCTCTCGGTCCAATGTTCCCCTTTGCGCCTTTAGGTCCAGGTGGGCCCCGTGGCCCTGTCTCTCCTTTTCTACCTGGTAATCCTTGATCGCCCTGTGGTCCCTTAAAATAACAAATATTTATAAAATTATTAAAATATAAAAGTGAACCCTACCCTCATAAGATCTTTTGTTATTTAAAAATAATCTTAATGCTTGGTAGTATTTATTTATTTGTTTACAATTTATTTCTAAACTAAGCTACCAAAATGTTAAAGATACATTGGTACCGGTAAATGGTTACGAACCCGAACTCTCGGTGACCATGACCATTGCATTGTCACTACACTACGGTAAACAACTTACTTTTTCTAAAATTGTGTTTCCAAAGTTTTCGGCATCGCAAGATTGACCAGGCTCTCCTTTTTGTCCTGTTGGTCCTCGGGGTCCTGAAATTCCTGGATGTCCTCTATGACCTTTTTCCCCATGAGAACCCCTTGGTCCAGTTCGTCCTTGTATTCCAGGTTCACCAATAAGCCCTGGACTTCCTTTGTCACCCTATACAAAATTATATTTTCATACAAACACAAGCAAGTATTATTTATACTTGTAAATTTAGTTCGAGTAATTAACTAATCATACCCTGTCACCTTTTTCACCAACATCTCCTTTAAATCCTCGTAATTTTTCAATCACTGTATAACCTAAAACGTTTAAAACGAATTACTTATGCTTATTTGGACTCACATTTTGCCATATATTTTTTCGGTTACCAAAATTGTAACGTGGTTATTCCAATAAGACAAATATGATTAACACAGCAGTATTTGTAAAAGGCCAGAAGGAGCTAATCCAAGCAGCTACGGAATAGCTTTTGCGCTTTGGCAAACATTACATAAGGTTAGATATCCTGACCGAATGGCAAAGCAAATATAGCAGAAAATTTATTTCGCCAAATGTAGTAATCCAAAAGCTATATTGCTTATTTATAAAAGTCCATGTCCATAAAATTCCACGTCCATAAAATTCTATGAAAAAGTTACCTTCTACTTTATTTATCAAAATATTCTTTATTTATCCTAAGTTTCTTTCAAAAATAAATCGATGCGGATCATATTTTCAGAATGAATGCCCTTGTGAGGGACGTCTTGCAAAACAAACCGTCTCCTTATTCAGCAATATGTCTCGTCACTACTTATATAAACGATGAAACTTGTAAAACAAATAAAGGATCAGGAAAGTGATTTAGATAAAAAAGAATCTCGGATCTGTTTCGTTCAACCGAAAAATGACAGAATGCGGATAAGGATTGGATACCAATGGAAGCAATAGAGCCAAAATGTTTGGGGATTCAATCTACTTACATTATAGCTTTTACGTGGAGAGAATACTTTTAGTGATATTGAAATGTTGAGTATATTTTTTTCATCGAAACAGCTGCATTATTTGACGTGAACTACGATGTAAGATTCGCATAGAAATGGTTTCAAACTTGGTATATTTTGTTTTAATTATAATATGATTAGAGCGTTTCAATAAATAGCGTCAAATTGGTTTGTATGAAGAAATAATTCTAGTGTTATTTAATTAGAATAGTAAAAAGTTACTAACTAACAATAAATAATGATAAAGATATACCTTCCGGTGATTCCATTTCAGTTTTTAAAACTTCAATGAGATTCGCAAAAGTACCAGGATCACTACATTCACCTTTTTCACCACGTTCACCTTAAACGGTAATATTTAATGAATTAAACAAATTTTATGCGGCTTACTATCGCGTTTATTTTGGTTTAGATTTTACATTTTTTTATTATTCCGACGTTTCGAGAGCTACGGATAGTAAGCCGCATAAAATTTGTTTAATTCATTAATTAATGTTCGCGCCAAATCTAAGAAAATACGGTAATATTTATTTATTTATTTTTATTGAGTCGTGACATCTGATATCCACTTTTAATATCCATAATCAAAGTCTGTAATAAGAGTTGATAAGCTTGTCTATAAGCGCCGATGACTAAAAAACCGTTTCAGTTTGCGTTATTGTGACTCGACGTATGACAGCACTCCGCACCACTTTTACGGTCTGTATACTTGTAAGTGGTGGTACAACCCTGGATTGGCAGACTGTCTACCACTCTTTGATAACCAGACCCGAAGCAAATATCCGCCTCTTGTTTTTTATTAACAAATATTTGCAATATTTAATTTAATTATTAAATATTACAAATAAAAGCTATGAAACAAATATTTGCTCCGACCGGGAATCGAACCCGGGACTTTACGCGCAACAAACCATTCGCTAACTGTTCGGCTACGCCGGTTGCCCCAGTCGTCGCCACTATAGCGGCAAAAATAATATAGAAATATTTTTAGTTGCTTTTATTATAAGTTAAAAGATTCTAATTCTATACCTTTATCGCCATCTTTTCCTGGTATTCCATGGGAACCAGGTGTACCTGGAACTCCATCAAGACCCGGATCTCCACGGTCTCCAACTAAACCATCCAGACCTCGTGGACCTGGCAAACCCTATCAAATGCAAAAAGTATACTCGTAATACAAATACAATTTATTATAAAAGATTTATATATTGCATTAGTTCTTCAGGGTATTTTGTGTACCTGATCTCCCTTTTCTCCCTTTATTCCTGACGTTCCTTTTTCACCTTTTTCTCCATTTTTTCCTTCTTCACCTCTTATTCCAGGAGGACCAATTGGACCTGTATCACCTTTCTCTGCTCGTTTATAATCTGTATCCTGTCAACATATATTCTGAAAGTATTTGTTTCGATGCATCGATTAGGCTTATATAAAATATACCATAATCCTAATTTTATAATCACCTTGTAATCAATTCCAGGTCGCCCAGGAGGACCAGGTATTCCTCTAGGACCTTGTGGGCCTACTTGACCAACGTTTCCTGGTTCTCCTTTCTGTCCTTCTTGTCCTGGTATGCCAACTTCTCCTTTTTCACCTTTAGGTCCTTCTGGTCCAGTTGCACCTTGATTTTTTTCCTAAATATGTATATACATATGTTTACTACCTTGTGTTTCTACACCAAGTGATCACTTTTATATTAGCTCTAGTGAAGAGTTATTATTTCTAGTTAACTCTACCTCTTACATTTTTTTTGGTTGATCATCAGACACTTATGCATATCAATTATATATCTGTCCTGGTATTATAGGCATACAGTAAGAAACAACTTTAGTTTAGGCATTATATTTTTATATATCTAACACTGCTTGTTCGAAATGCTATTTCGTGAGAATGAGAGATCGATCGATCCGCCGTAAAAAGTATTTTTAACGTGAGGATAAGTCATCACCACATTTCACTAAAATCGGTCTATTAGGTTTTGCGTAATTACGATTTACTGATATCTAAGGGTGATAGGCAGACAGTTTGTGGTCATTTGCCCAGTCTGCGGATCCGGGGTAGTACCACCACTTTCAAGTATACAGTAAAGGCAACTATATCAAGCTAATCCTAAAAATCGTATCGGGATCAGCTTGAAAGTTGCCGGTTCCAGCTAGGTCAGTATATTGCGATTGCTACTGCAGTTATTCAAATAGACCCTTATCAGAATTTTAACATCTATTGGAGGGTCGTGTACATAACACAAAGCAACTAGTTTTTGGTTTATTATATTATAGACAATGTGCAATAAGGCAGGTGTGGGTGGATTTTCTGTCGTGTAATGTGCTAACTTCAACATATGAGTGGCTTTCTTTAGTTGCAGCTAAATAAAATTCTACTTACAGTGCAAGGACTACCATCATCTCCATCATTTCCTTTATCTCCTTTAGGCCCTCTCATACTTGGCATTGTTTCTAGAAGTTGCTTTACAGTGTTAACTGAACATTCGCATTCCTGTGAAAAGGATAAAATGTTTAGATTAACTTTTAAATAAACTTTAAATGAACCTTAGTTAGATTGAAATTGAATGTTTCATAAACATATAGGAAAAAGTAATCGAGTCATCTGATAATTACATTGTATATTTGCATTAAGTGCTGCACGCGCCACATTGGTGCTCACCGGGGAAAAGGCCCTCCCGTTATTTACCATAGCTTTGACATACTGGTCGATTTTATGATAGCCTCTGGCTACCAGAGGCGCTTCAGGAAGAGTATACGAGAGGAAGTACCAGCTACATGTTTTACCGTCTAGCTATTTAGCCTGAGTGGCTCAATTATCTGGGCGCTAGCATTAGGTGGTGAATAGAGTATGCTACTGTCTACAAGCTAGGTAATGGCTTCGTGGAAACAAAGTGGGAGGTTTTAGCCAGCGAAAGCTCGGCATTCAGGATGGTAGAGCATTCACCTACATATAAAAAAAAAACACAATTAATGCTAAAACAATACTCACTCCAGGCTCACCGTCTTTTCCTGGTTGACCTGGTAAACCTCTCTTTGACGTTCCTGGTTCACCCTGAATAATTAAAATAATTATTTGGTTTCCTACGTATTCTTTAATAAAATTATTTGTTAAACAAATATCCTACCTTTTGTCCTTTTTCACTTGTGTGACCGACAACAATTGGATGATATCTCGGTGCTGAAAATAAAAAAAATAATTAACTTTCTATTACTTATTTTAAATAACCAAATTATTTAAAACAAGACGTATACTTTATATAAAATACGTTTTAGAAATATATAAAAAATAAATGACTGTCGAATAATGAATATCTATAAAAGATGAAAAAATTGTAACATCTCTTATTGTAAAATAAATCCTTTTATTTTTAACAATTTGTTAGATTTTTACTAAATATTATATAACTATAATGTGTTTTTGAAAGAACTGACATAAAATGTAAAGGTAATTTTTATTTTAATTAACTTTACTGAAATTTTCTTAGATTTTGCGCGAACATTGGATTAATGAATTAAACAAATTTATGCGGCTTACTATCGCGTTTATTTTTGTTTGATTTTGATTTGAGTGATTTGATTTTTGTTCTCTGCAAAGCTCTCGAAACGACGGAATAACATTAAAATAAAATAAAATGGTAAAATCAAACCAAAATAGTAAGCCGCATAAATTTGTTTAATTTATTATCTTCATTGAAATTTTGTACGTTTAAAATTGACAGATGTTAAGTAAATATCAATGCCATCTTCTGGCATAATCTCAAACACAAATTTTAGTATTAAATAATGATGACTTATTAATTTATAAGAAGTGGAGGTACGTTAGGTACGGAGGTACGTATTAATTTATAAGAAGTGGACTTACGTGGAGGCGGTGTAGGGGGAGGTGCTTCTGTCCAAAACTGAAATCAGAGTAATTAAAAGAAAACAATACATAAACATTCAGAGTAAAGAAACATACATTTAAAACACTGCATTAAAGCAAAACAAGGTAAACACAAAACAATTAAAAGCGAAAAAAAGAATAAAATAAGATACAACCACTTACATCTGCCACAGTTTATCCAATTCCCTACCAATGTGTCCCCTAAAATTGATTTAGTTATAAGCAATAATATATACAGAAAATAATATTAAGTTACAATAAATAAACCCCACAAAAAAATTATATAAAAACTGGTGTGAAATCCTTATAAGCGATTTTGGTCAAGTCAAATGTTTCTATACAGTTTTGTGTTTTATGAATTCTAATAATAATTATAATATAAGCAATAAATATAATTTACCTACTTTGTGATTTTAACAATAACAGGAACTCCAAATAGGGATTGGGAAAGAACAAAATTGTGTAGCGGTGGTTTGGGCAAATTGATAAAATAGACGAAAGAATATTTATTTATTTGGCTTTCCCTTTAATGCCAAATTAATTAATTAATAATTATTTTTTCGTAGATTACAAACCTTTGTAAAAAAAATGCAAAATAGATTGACTAAAGAGGTATTATATAAATCAGAGGGGAGTGGAACGGATACCACACAGAAGATTATTGAAAAATCGGAGACATTCTTTAAAAAATACATAAGTCGCAGTACCTATTATCATAGAGCTTATATGGTGAAGGAAATTGCGACTGTGAGGAAAGTCAAAGATTTAGTACATGGAAAAGAAGATTGATGATAGAGATTTATAAATCAGATTTGAGTAGAAGAATAAGACGTGGACGGCCTAGAAGATTGTTCCCTGGTCGGAGACATTTTTTCAAAAGCAAAGACGACGTACATACTCGTATATTAAAGATACCGGAGGTTTTAAAACGGAGGTTCTTGGTTTCCGAGGCCAGTCCACAATCACTACACTACGGCCTGTGTGCACAGCCTAATAAAAAAAGCTTGTAATAATTTATTGGTAGATCTCGATTATTGATGTGCTAATGATGTTATTTGTTCAATAAAAGCCACAATCCTCAGCAGTAAGAAATCGACGCAAAAATAATTATTAATGTAATATTTAAAATAAAACTATATACTTACGTCGCAGAATTATAATTAAATTTTAATAGATTATGTAGAATATTTTATATTATATTAACATATTTTATGATTTTGACAATATTTTTGCTTTAAATAGTTACATTATTTTTCAATTATAGTATGGCATATTACCTTAACTAAGTCATATTTCTGCGACGGAATTCATAGCAAATGAGAAAAATAAAGAACGTTAAAGACTTACAACTTTTTCAGTCTCCCTGTCATTCCCGTGTATAGTCTAAGAAATAGAAAAAATGTTAGATAAAATTGTGCTTAAATAGATATTTATATTTATATATACCTATAAGGTGCAATAAAATAACTTAAGTACTATTAAGAAGAAATCGTAAATAGTTTTTTTTGTTAGCACGAAGCGCACGAAGCACACGAAGCATTTTATTAACAGTTTCACATTTACATTGATTAAGTTAACATCACCAACGAAATTAAACAAATAAATAATATTTCCTTTTATTAAAATTTATAAGGAGCTGATAAACTTTGGTATTCATACGTACCTATTGAGCTCTCGCGAATTACTCAGAGTATTGGCACGAGATGTCACTGTTTTTGCCTGATGTTAAGCTGGAGTACGATTTGATTGCTGCAGAAATGTCTACAAGAAGCAGCTGAAGAGAGACGCAGAAATCCAGTCTCCCTCCTCAAGTATACTGGTCTCTTGAACGGCATATTTTAGGCGAAACGTGACTAAGTCATTTCACGGTTTATATATACGGTTTGTACGGTTATGTAGATTTAATATCAAATACTGGTTCCATTATATGTTTAAGTGTATCAGCGCCTTTATATTTAAATAAAGAATATTTTCTATACAGTATATAAATTATCATTAAAGATTTGTTTTCATTTGAAGTGTTAATATAATACAAAATAAGGGTACTCACACTCTCGGGCAATTCCAAATTCTAAAATAAGAACAATATACAATTAATATTTTTTAATTAATATTTTTATACTAAAACCAATATATATACGAATAGTTCATGCAAAAATGTCTTACTTCAGTACAAATTAGATCTTTAGTTCGACTAGTCGGGTTCACATATATTTTTATTTCTTGAATGGATCCCTGAAAAAAAAAAACAACAATTGAAACAATTTCTTAGCATCCATGAATTCACCGTGCGGGTGCCGGGTCCATCGTGTGGCAGGCGGGAGAATGAAAGCAGCGTTCCAGACTTGTGACTGAAATGTAGGTTTCAAATCTTTTTAAGGTTTTAATCATTGAAAATGTCCGACCTAATACCTTAGACAAATCCCGGGTTTAAGCGAATGTGTAGTGTTTACTATGATCGATTTCTGCGCAATCGAATAAAGCTATGATCAGTATATTGTATGTATATATTTGACTAATAGTAGAGGAAGTTATCAGATGTAGGGTCATAATAAAATTGTTTATCGGCATGTTCTTTATTCGAACTTAAAAGAATATTTAATATAAAACTCATACTAGGCTCATTAGTTGGGGTCCAAGCGTTTATTACGTTACATAGGGTAGTACTAGTAACTCGATGTATAACGCTTGTGTACCGACCACAGACCACAGATTATCTAGACTTCATGATATATTTCTAGATATATTGTTACACAAGACAAACTTTACCATATTCGTAACTTAATTTATTTATTATGAGAAAATACAAAGTAAAGTAACTTATAACTAATATGAAATAACTTCATAACCATTCCTTATTGAGATTTAATTACACGCCAAGTTTACACTTGTATCCTTATTATGATAAAATAATATTGTGGCTCGACATATAACAGCACCCAGCCTGATGTTAGGCTGGAGTGCGGTTCATGAATGGAAGTGACTGCTACTACAGTTAATTAACTGCAAGTACGTACAAGTTGATCTCAAAACGCGACCTTCACGGTCTGTATACTTGTAAGAGGTGATACTACCCCGGATCGGCAGAGTGGGCACCACTGCCTACCACTCTTTATCAACCATACCCGTAGAAAATATATTTTTGTTCTTACTAAATATTTGTAATATTAAATGTAGTTATTAAATATTACAAATAAAAGCTATATAACAAATATTTGTTCTCACCGGGAACCGAACCTGTGACTTTGTGTGTAACGAACTGGTCTACGTCACGCCTGTGGTTTTCAAGCTAGGGCTTTGAATGGCTCAGCTGTCAGTTATCTTTATCGCTAGATCGCCATTACGGTTGCTTTAATAAATTATAAACATTTAAGCACGGGTTCAAAACTACTCACCGATACCAATGTTTCTTGATATATGTACTTTAGTCGTCCTGTTTCTATGATACAAGCACTTTAGAAGCTTAGTATAGAAATTTAACAAATATATATACTTATATAAAAATATGTAATATCTAACTTGGTTTAAATGGTATAGATTTTTTGCCGGCATAGTAACAGCAACTGAGGCAAACGTGAATTGGGTCGGTTCTTTAAGTCGTCGGCATTCTTGAACCGGCCCTCGCTTACCATCAGGAAAATCGAGGTTAAATGTCAAGTCCTAATAAAAAATAATGTTTTAATGTTATATAAAGTGAAAAATAAGACACATAACTTAGTAACACAAGTAAAAAGAAAATACGTTTTTCCCTCCATAAAACAGCTTAGAAATTTTAACAATATGAAATTATAATTCTTTGCGGCTCACTGTCATAAGTCTAACAGCAACTTCCGTACAAAACATACGCTAGCGAAATACTCACAACCACAACTTTGCAAGCTCGAATTTATTTCTCACAGTTCAAAACACTATTTTAATCTGTGGTATTTTAAAGGAAAAGTTGTGCTAAATGTATAACGACAGCACCTCACGTTGCTGACTCTGTTCTTCATTGTTCCGCAAGAAGATTAAAAATATGGCGAGACTCGAATCTTTTGTGGAAGGCGATGGAGGGACGTTTTAAATGAAACTGACAAGAGAAAAGAGAACGTAGTATCGACGTAATGAAATTGCAGGTTTTGGAGCGGGAATGCTATAGAAATATGCCCCAGATATAACCAATGTACGAGTACGATGTATTTGTAAGTGTACGTCTAAAAAATCTTTAATTTTTGCTAAAATATTATATTTACCAGGTTTTCCAGTAAATCTAATACAATACATTGTGCTGATCACGCACATAAGTGAACTTTGTAAGTGTAGGTTTTCTCCATATTTAGATGCTTATCTTGTGGTTAAAGTTAAAAGAGAAAATCATCCATAAACATTCCAGCACTAGTAAAGTATAACTGGTTGAACTTAGAAATGTACTTATAAGCTTGTATGTACTACTAATTTGATGATACAATAGTGTCTCCTACTATTAATACTGTATTTAGTGTTATTTCGGATTAACCGTTTACGTCGTCATTTATAATCAGTTATTTTCTATATGTCTAGGCCGTTTTATAACCTTTCTTTATACTTACGAGGGCTACAACAAGGAGTAAATTATACACAGAAATAATAATAAACCAACTCATACATGAGTGTATTTATTAGACTGATTTACGCATACGCAGCCCGTTCAAACAAATTTCAATGAAAAGGAGGAGTTAATTCCTCATTTTTATTGTTTGTTTCACCAAAATTTATCCATAATATGATTAGTTATAGAGCTACTACATGCTTAAGTTTCATTTCCTCACTAAATACATAAACAACAAACTGTAAGCAGCAAACAGTTTCTGCAGTTTGATTCCGAATAGATTTTGAAACATCTTAGTTTGGTTGGTGATGTACAAACATAAAGGATTTAAATGCTAAATTATATTATGGATAAGGTATATTGCAATGTTAGAAAATAAAAAAGCTTAAAATTACTTATACTAGTTATTGGAATTAGTAATTCCTCTATTAATTAATTAATCAAATTGTGACGCTTTTTTTCACAGTGATAGGCAGAGAGAATGGAGCGCGACCTGCTACGATCCTGACACGACTTTCTCGCTTCCCTCACATCCATAATTTTCTTTATAGAAGCTTTACGGTTTTTTATATCAATAACTAGCTCTTCTCCACAGCCTGTAAATCCCTGGTTCCTGGTCCATAATCCAAATCTTAATGTCTTAAAGGAGACGAATTTTTCCGGGCCTGGATGTAATAAATTGAGATATAGTAAATAAAGAAAATATTAATTATTTAAATTTAATAAAGAGAAATGTCTAAATAAAATTTATAAAACATTATATACATAAGTTTAGGCAAAAGTCTTTACTTAACCTCACTTTTACAAAACCATTAAAAACTCTGCTCTCTGCAATCTGAGAAATTGCCAAATTGCACTGAATTTTCCGTATTATAATAGTTTATTTATATTTAGGCTATTAGTTAATACCATTTTCATCTTATTACAATCAGGCCCAAGATTGTGTGAAAGCGTGTCATACAATCTTCTCCTTTTATTCCTATTTTTTAGAGTTTACATCTTACTTTTTTCATCTAGTTTGATTTGCCATCAGGTAAAAAAGAGAAAGTCGCTTTGCCTCACCTACCCTATATAACAACAATATAACTAATGGCAATCAGGCATATCCAATTAAAAGAACAGTATTCATACATCATCGTTCAGGAAGCGGCACTGAAGCAGCTGCTAAGTTATGACACGTCGGATATTGCTTAACCGATTTACTCCAAAGTTGTAGCCATTCGTCTCCAGGTTCCCACTAAATTCAAGAGATGTTCCAAACACACATTTTCCAATATAAATATTATTTCTAGTTTATGTACCTTTGAATTTATGTTAAAGTTAAAATAGATAGAGCCATGTATAATAGATGTTATGATAGCTATAGTTTATGATAACCATAGAATTTGTATGAAGTCAATTTAAGTTGTGAATATAGTTGTGTCAGGATCGTGGAAAGTTGCGCTAGGTTGTCCCTGCCTATCCCTGTAGAAGTTAAGGCGTGACAGTTTTATTAATTGAAATAGATATTGCCTAGATACTATCAGCCAGTGTCTGTGGTACTATAAGCAAGTTTAGTTAGGCACGATAAAATCAAAACACTAGTAGAATAATAGTATTATTGCACACAATATAGATTTCATGAGAAACTACATCAAGATTTAAAAGTACTTTTATATATTAAGTATTTATTATTTCATAAACAAAGATCTTCCAAAAACCAACTTCATAATAACTAGACTACGTTGAAAAAGGAATCCATAGAAATGCAAACTGAAAAACACACTCGACTTTATTTCAGAGGTACCCACGCTCATATATTTCAAAACGCGCTGGCTAATTTGTAAGTGAGCCTTCTCGGCCGTAAATTTCACGCGTGAAGTTGTAAAAGTTTACAAAAAGTACGGCCATATATTTCAGAAGATACATCACCTGTTCTGACGTTTGAATACCCTCATCTCAAGTGTTGCTCGTTCTATTTTACTTTATGCTTGCCTCTGAGGGTTAAGTGTACGACAGAAGTCAAGAAATATTCACGTATTTATTAGTTTATTCTTCTGTTGTATAAAAAAACATTAAAAGAGTTGTGATATAAAAGTTTAATCAATTCATCAATTTATTACGCATTTTTCCACAGGTATAAGCAGAGACAATGAAGCGCCACTTGCCTTGATCCTGACAAAACTCCCTTGCTTCCTTCACAACCACAACTCTTTCATACGGTTACCAGGCAACCAAACTTTCTTGAGAATTTGGTTACGAGGAATTGTTGAAAAAAATAGCATAGATTCTCATAATATTTACAATTATAGAAATTATGTCGGAAACATGACATGAATTTTACAATAATATTTTATTTATTAAATTAATCATATAATAGAATAAATATAAAGCTGGAGTTGTTATATATAAAAGTTGATATATATCTTGTATGCTCTAAGATTAGGCAACTGATACAGATTCGATTTTCATTCGCGATTGACCCATTGACGTGCAATTTTCTATATGAATCTATTATTAAATTATACAGTTTATGCCAAAAATAAATAAGAAAATAAAAGGATTTTTAGCAATCTACAAAAATAGCTCCAAAACTTCAAAAAACACCGCTCGATTTAAAACATGCTCATATTTATTTTAAAATTTTAGGCTACATTTAAATTTTTAAGCTACGTTATTGAATAAAGTTTAATATTTTATTAAATTCAGCTACGACAATATAGTAGATAGACTACTGCTAGCATACACGTAGACTTGCTAGAAAACGCTTCCATACTTCTATTGCAGGCCTAAAGTCCGTTTTCAGACCATATAAAGTAGCCAAATCGGAGACATCCCCAAAAAAACTAGGTTGCTTAGTGCCGATAACCATAGAGCTTGTATGAAGAGAATTGTGGATGTAAAGGAAGCGAGGGAGTTATGTCAGGATCGTGGCAAGTGGCTGATCGATGACTGAGGAAACCGTGACCTTTTTTAGTTCATATTGTCGTATATTTAAGCGTATTTTGTTTTTGTTTTTTTTTTACTATAGATTTATTTTTCAGTTAAGATGATTCAAAACCTGCACCTTAACAACTATATCATTTTATTATATGACTTGTTAGGGAAATGTTGTGTTTGCAAGTTTTATTATACGACTTTTACAATTACATTATAAAATGGCTACTTAAATTTTATTACTGAAACAAAATTTACTATAACTAAGAGTGCTAGGCTGACAGTTGGTAGTCATTTGTCAAGACTGCCCATCCAGAGTAGTAGGTACTATAGTTTGACCAATACCGCTGTACCGCTCCTTGGTAGGTGTGCGGCGAGGTGGGGGCCGGGAAGGGAAGAGCATAAGTTCACATGAGATCGATATTGTCGGATAGATCTTACGATATCAGTTTACAGTTCTAAGGCACGCCAGTTTTTTACACGCCAAATGTTGTGCATAGGCTGTATGCAATAGAATTTTATAGTCTGTGGACATTAAAAAATGTTCTACTTCTTGTCGCTGCCTGTGTTAGTTATGGAGGTCAATTTGTACTCTGCTAAAATACGAATAAATAAGTTCTCCAGTGTAAAAATCTGTTGTTTACTTAATTTTGAATAATTAAATTATTTAATTGAATATTAAATAAGAGCTAAACTTATAATTCAAATCAAGGACTTGTTTAATTAAAAATTGTTTAAATTAACAAACAAATAAACTATAATACATAAATATATATGTACTAAATTAACGAAAGTAATTTTAACATAGATTCTGCTTCAACTTCATCTTCCATTTCGCCATCAACATCATAACGCACGACCCATCTTTAAATATTAGTCTCATGTGCTTCTGACATAAACAGTCGACAGTCGAGCGCAACAGCCGACGGTGCCCCCCGCCTCGCCGCGCGCATACCCAAGGCGCGGTACAGCGGTAATGGTCAAGCTATAGTACATTCATGAGTAGAGACCGCGAAGTGACTAAATTGCGTTTTGGAATAATCTTGAAAGAGGCCAGTTTCATCTAGGTTAGCTTAGTGGATGCGACTATTACTTGCAATCAATTCTAATGACGTTACTTGCCGTTATTATGACCGACATGGTGACGGCCACTGAAGCAACCCTAACCTAACTCGGTTTTTTCAGTCGTTAACACTCTTAGACCTTTTCTTGCTTTCCAAAAGACAAGTCGTGTCACAATAAGAAAAATAAACCTTTGCATGTAAACCGTACTTGTTATATACATAATATGTTATATATAACTTGATGTATTTATATTTGATTTTAGAACAAGTACGATTTTAATCTTCACGATACACATACAAATATTTTAACTTATTGTTATTAATTTATTACCATATTCTGTTTATTAAAGTAATATGCTACATATTAATAATATGTAAAATAATACTTCAAAAATACTAAAATACATGTATTTATTTTTCTTAGAGTAATGTAACATTAAAAAAAAGTTACCTATGCATATGCATGTCACGTAGATATCCTAATGTTGCATTGTTTCTGTTATCTTAATCTTTTTACCTTAAAAATAAGTTTAATTCATTTAAATATTTTGCTTGCTTATACCGTTCTGGAATGTTAAGTTTTCGTTTATACATTTCGAGTTGTTATTTGTTGTTCTAGAATATTCTGCTAGAGCTTATTTGTTACCATAAGTAGTTTGTTTGTATAGCTCGACATATCAGCACCCTGTCTGATGTTAAGCTGGTGTGCGGTCTATGAATACAAGCAACTGTTACTACAGCTTAATGAGGACTAGTAGTAGTCGCATCCACTAAGCCGACCTAGTTGAAACCAGCAACTTTCAATGAACGCGACATCATAAGTTTTTAAATTAAATATTATTTAAAAAAAATTAAGGTGTTAGTTTGATCATGTAAAAGATATTGTATGACTTGTCTCTACTATTTTATAAATATATATATACCTATTGAATTAAACAAATTTCATGCGGCTTACTATCGCGTTTAATTTGGTTTTGATTTTACATTTTTTATTATTTCGACGTTTCGAGAGCTTTGCAGCGATCGTGGTTACGGAGAATAAAAAAAATGTTAAATCAAAACCAAAATAAACGCGATAGTAAGCCGCATAAAATTTGTTTAATTCAATAATCAATGTTCGCGCAAAATCTAAGAAAATAATATATATACCTACTTTATTGATAGTATCTGAGCATTGGAAATCCTGGTGCTTCCTTAAAATGTCACTATTTAACAGCTTATTGTAATAATTAATGAAGTCGATTGTCAATTGTTATTATTATAAGTAGGTTCTCTTGGCAGAAACTCGCGACTAAAAAGGGTAGAAGTTGGAGGAAACTTAAGAGAAACTTATTAAACATAGATTTAAACTTTATATTGTAATTCATTGTAAGGGAGCGAGGAAAAGAGAATAATTTAATAATTATAAGCATTCCTCTCTGTTTACAGTTTTCTGTTTGATGTAATTTTCTGAACAGTTATACTTATTAGATAAAGTTAAATATAATTTCTTAGAAAATTAAGTTTGAATATAATTTATTATACGATTGTAAACGTAACTTGAATCCTTAAACAAATTTTTAAGTTTACTTTGAGATTTGTAAATATTAAGATTCAAAAATCAATTTTAATTAAAACAAGAGGATCTACGAATTCCTTTAAATAAGTGATTTTGTGGTATGGCTTTGCGGTTCCGTAGTTAAAAGCGGCAAGCGCCTAAAGTGGAATAAGGAAAAAACAGAGGCAATTTTACCTTTTTTTATTTTAATAAAATTACATATGCATGTACGTGGAGTTTATTTATAATTTTAAATCAATGTAAATAAACACGCCTTAATTTCCACTATACACTACTCAACACACAAATGTCTTGCTTCTTTGACATCTATTTACAATTCTTTTAGCAAAAGCTTGGTTATAGACACCGTGTTTTTTTTTTAGGAATAAAACGTTTTATCATTCAACTCACCTCAAATTTATAAATATTTTTCCTTTCCGTTAAACGAGATTGACTCAGGGGGGTGTTGTCCTACCAAAACGGAGAAATTCTCAAGAAAGCTAGGTTGCCCACCCATAACTATAGAGCATATATGATGAAAATTGTGGATGTGAGGGAACTGAGGAAGTTATGTAGGGATCGTGGCAAGTGGCGCTCTATTGTTTCTGCCTATCACTGTAAAAAAAGGCGTGAGAATTTAATTGATTGATTATTTGTTGTATATAACAATAATTATTTTTTTATTAGGTAATTAAAAAAGATTGTAAATATTGAGTTACAAGATTACAAGGTTACTAAAGTGTCGTAAAAGATTCTTGTGAGTTGTGTCACCATCAATTAGTCTGATTACATGCTCCGATTCATTATTTGTCATCGCCTCATAGTATCAAACGCCACTTTCGAGAACAAATTGTTCTTTGAAAAATCTCATTTTTCTTTAGCCTATATAATCTATGTTATTATAGCTATGTATTATTGCTTAAAAACATATTTTACAATTTAGGTACAAGATAATTTTGATTATCAAATAAAGTTAGAGGTATAACATAGTGACTGACGGTGACTGAGGCAGCCGTGAAGTTATTTGGTTTTTTTTCAGTCGTCGACATTTTTCGGACCTCCATCATGCATACCATGAGGCAGGTCGAGGTCAGATATCGAATCACAAAAACAATCAATTAAATAGTCACACCTTTTTCTTACAGGAATAGGCAGAGATAATTGAGCTTCTTTCACATCCTCAATCAATTTCATACAAGCTCTACAGTTACAGGCACTAGGCAACCTAGCTTTCTTGATATTAAGCTGGAGTGCGGTCCATGACTTCAATAACTGTAAGTAGCAGTCAAACGCACTATGCCGTCCTAGTTGGAACCGAAAACTTACAAGCTAATCCCGAAACGCGACTAAGACATTTTACGGTCTGTACATATAACAGTTAAAACTTAAGAGGCCATTGTAAAGTAAAAAAAGTTGCCATGAATAAAGTAAATACATGACTAATCTTTTTATAAGTATCATCTGAAACAATGATATTTTAAGAAAAAAAGAAATAGATATGCTATGCGCGCTCCGAAAGAGGCACGCTATAACTATGCTCATAAGCAAGCCTCAACTCAGTGTCTCTTTTTCGCTCTCATCATTCCGTCATATTTCCACTTGTATGTATGTTTCTTCAATATATACAAGTGTATACATCATAGTGTAATATCATCTTTACACATAAAACAAAAATACCTCATGATCTAATGCACAATATCTTTTATAACTTTTTCTAGGAATATTCCATTTTTTTTGGCGCACAATAAAACTCGTTTTAATTAACGAAGTGAGATAATAAATAACTTTTGATTTTTATTTAGACCCCGTTATTTTAAGTGTGCCGTTATAGAACTCAAGATAAGATAAAATAAAATTTGAATATGTAAAAAATTGATAACCTATACGAGTATCTCAGAGTATGTTTTTTTTATTAGGACGCCACATCTGACCTCGACTTTACTAATGCTAAGCGAGGGGAGATGCAAGACCGCTGACGACTTTAATTATGTAATTTGGTAATGTGTAATTATATTAATTTAGTATTTTCTTAGATTTTGCGCAAACATTGATTAATTTTACGCGGTTTACTATCGTCTCTTCGTGGCCACGATAGCTGCAAAGCTCTCGAAACGTCGGAATAATAAAAAAATGTAAAATGAAAACCAAAATAAACGCGATAATAAGCCGCATTAAATTTGTTTAATTCATATGTTAATTTATTTATTAATAGACTTGCATCATTTAAATACGATATCGAATACATACACATCTTGCACCTTACGATTTCTTTTTACTTTTCTGTTTTGTTATTAAGGTATCCCAATAAAGAATATTTATATTATTTGGAATGAAGTACACCCTTATAATTTGTGTTCGAAAATTATTAGTATCTATTCAATTAATTAGAAAATTTAATAGTGTTATAATATAAACAGGTGAAGAGGCAAGTACAGCAAATACAGATTTACATTTAATTTACCAATAGAAATTATGTTTTGATCTGATGTGAAGGATTCTCATCTTCAGTTACGTACTGTTAGGACCGTGAAAAGTGGCACTGTTTTTTATACCTATTTCTATCTATCTATATTTGAAAAACTCCGGCAAATCTAATCAGTTATCGTTGTTCTTTATAATAATAATTAAGTCATCATCAACACTAGTAATTTTCTTTTTTTTAAATACGTCGTTGCTATTTTAGTTCAATATTTAAATAAAGAAGTGGGTTTATAACGGTTTTGTGATCAAGATAAAATAAAGAATAATCCATAAAACTAATTCCTGTAATTTGAGCATAAATTAAATAAATTCAAAAGTTGATTCCCAAGAGCGTCCATAGTGGCGCTTATTCAACATGAAATACGAGGGACGTGTAAGATTATGATAAGGCCTTAACCCACTAAATCATTGGATTTTCCTCTTGTGTGGCAAATTTAAGGAGGATCTTACTATGTAAGGATGTTACGACGGACATACATACATGTATAAAGGAACAATTCTAGGCAAAGAATATTTTACCATAAGAATTTAAAATAATAAATACATATTTTCTTCAATAAGTTCAAAACAAATACAGGTAATTGTAATTCGGCAGACAACCTTATAGTAAGTAATACATTTGCTATTATACATATATTGTGACTCGACTTATGACAGCACCTCAACTGATTTTAAGCTGAAGTAGGGTCCAAAATTATAGGCTACTACTGTAGTTAAAAAACTGTAAGTAGCGATCGCATCTACCGTGATTCTACCATTGAAATATATATTTTTATACTATATCCGCTATAGGAAACGTAAAAATATAAATAAAAACTAAACAAGATCGCGTAAAACTTAAAGGCCATTGAAGAATTGTGAATTGGTTATTAAAGGCTAATTATTTATTATATACATTTCTATATATAATCTAACCTACTATAGTGCTTGTATTATAGAAATAGGGCGACCTAAGAACATTAGCACTGCAAGTGGTTTTGAACCCGCACTCTAGGTTTGCGTGATCATTGCACTACAACTACACCATGGTCGCCTTAAATTTTACCTAATTAAAAAAATAAGGATCCAAATCACCAACAATATTTATTTATTTTCTCGTACAAATATTACTTTAATTTCCGCATTTAAAAACATACAAATAAAAGCATATAATACTATAACTTAATATGATTTTTACAGTGCAATTACTTTCCGTGGTGGCAACTATTGTTTGGAATACATCCAACAATGAATGGCGCAGTCTGCTCCGTTTAATATTTCACTTATATTATTTGCATTTACGAGTATACATTACTATAATAGTTACTCATAGAAACAAAGGAGAGGAAGTATAACAATTGTCTTTTGTGACCTAAAAGATAAGTCTTAATTTTTCATACGACTTTATTTATTTTTTCCATTTACACAAATCTACTAAATGTGCTTTGATCGTAAAAATTTGGCGACTACATAAATATATCAAATATATGTATCCACCAGCAAGTAGTTTTGAACCGGGATTACTTGTTTGTTTACCATTTCATTACCACTTAACCACGGTCGTAATTATTATAGAACCAAAACAGCAATAAACAACAATGTATTTTTATACAATAATGAAATGCCTAGTGCACATAACTGTAGAGCTTGTAGGAAGAGAATTGTGGATGTGAGGGAAGCGAGGGAGTTGTGTCGGCATCGCGACAAGTGGCGCTCCATTGTTTCTACCTAGCCCTGTGGGAAAAAGGCGTGACAATTTGATTCATTCATTGATTGATATTTAAAAATGTTTCAACTTGTATAATTTAGGTGAATGTTAGGTGAAGTGTTTCAAGATCCTCCAAGCAAAGCGTTGGACAGCAATTCAATATATGTATTTATAAGTATGTATTGTATAGTTAGCTGAGTTACCGTAGAGATTCATTTTAATCGTGGATTTAGCCCACCTATTTGGTAACTTAAATCTCTAAAGTAAATAATAGATTAGGCTTAAGTAAGTATAGGTAGATTCTGTTTAATGTTATAGCTGTAGTAGTGCGTCTTAGGAACAACTAAGGCTGGTTCAATTTGTTAAGAACTTTAGGGACCCCACGTTAAGTATGCAACAAAGACCGCGGGAGGATCTTAGATCAACCACGAAGTATACATAAATGGAAATGACATTACACCAAATATTATTTTTATTTACCACTAGGCCACGGTCGCCTTAAATACATACAGTAAAATACTTAAATATAAATATAAATAGATTTATTATAATTATATTCCAAGTGGACCAGCGGAACTATTTAAAATATTGGTTAAATAGAGAAATAATATTTACTTTGTGCCAGTTACAAAGTAAAAGATATATTGTTAGATAAAAATGAATGTGAAGACGAAACACGCGAGTTTTTTCCAACATTAGGATGAGAGTGATATTGGTGATGATGGTCTTAGTAAAGCGGCATAAAACCTTTACTAAAACGTTGAACAGAGTTTCGGAGAGAACACGAGGAAACACGTTCTACAGCTTTACGTTTCTATACTCGATCAACTTTTAAATGATTACTGGATAACAATTTCACCATTATTTCAAATGGGATAAGGAACACAAGTTTTATGAAATTAATAATATTGCAGGACCTCCATAAAAACAAAATCATAGCTAGATGGAAATATACATAGTGACGGCGACTGAGGCAGCCATGAACTAACTACGTTATTTCAGTCTTCATCACTCTTGGATCCGCCAGGTGATAAGCAAGAGGTGCTTATCACCTGGCGGGTCGAGGTCAAATGTCGTGTCACAATAAAAAAAATACAAAAGCTCTTGTCAACTGAATTGTTGGGGTTCCCTTAATGTTCATTGGGATGCGACATCTGACCTCCACTTGCCTTATGGTAAGCAATGGAAGGTCCAAGAGCACCGATGACTGACCATGCCACATTTAACAGTTGCCTCAGTCACCATCACTATGCCTCTAATATAATGCGAATAATTTTTAAAACAAAATATTCAATGTACCCTTTTGTCTGTATCACAGTAGTGGTATTTACTTTGTTGTGCTTTCGTGAGAAAATAAGACCACAAATCTCTTGTAGTAGGTTTTCGTATACTTGTATAAACTAAAACATAAATATATTATACTATATATAATATAAAGTATATATTATAGTGCATAGATTAAAAATAAACAGAAAAATAGATAAAACAGATACTTGGTTCGGTCACAGCTGCTCAATTTGTACGCATGTCATTTTTATAAGAAACAGTAGTACATAAAATATGCCGAAAATTAATTTGATTAATACTAATAATGCGGCACGTTATTAACTCAGCAAGTTGAAAGAACTGCCCGATATAAAGATGGGATATCCAATAATAAATCAAATTTTAACCCTTTTTTCAGAGGAATAGGCAGAGACAATTTCCTCACATCTAAAATTTTCTTCATAAAAGCTCTACTGTTATAAGCACTAGAAAACCCAGTTAAAGATGGGATAGTTATTATTAATTTTTATTGATGTTCGATAATTCATATGACCGCCAACTGTCTGCCTACAACTTTTAAGCCCGTCGTGTATAGGTGCAATGGTCATGCTAACCCGGAAATCCCGGTTCAAAACCACATACCGGTACCAATGTATCTTTGATATATATTTTGGTCGTCCTGTTTCCATTATACAATCACTTTTAGTAGTTCAGTTTAGAGGCGTACGTATCATATCCATATTCGCCCGGCCAGTCCTAATTTTCAGTTTTTAGAGAAAAAATATTCTGTGCTTTATTTCTCCACACATAAACATATATGTACGAGTATGTACTCGAATTTACATATAAAAGTATAATAGAAATTCTGGTAACATTTCGTTGGTTTTATGAGCAACAATAACAATGAACGTTTGAGATTACCAAACAATTGCTGGGGTTAATGCTAACAGACTCGCGAATAATTTGGATATTAAATTGTCGCCACATAAAATCCCGCACTTCTCACATTAAACTTTATATTTTATTTAGGTGAACTAAAGATCTCGTATTTTATAAGTATTGCCACACAAATTGTCGACCTAACCGCCTAACTATAGTGGTATTGAGCAGGTCATCTCTGCCGCATTCCGATGTATTATGGGCGATTTATTATGGGCGCTACTGAGTGATCTCCAGATTAGCGTGTAGATCTGCGGTAGGCCCAAACGGAGATGGGGAGTTGAGATAGACTCCCAAAATAGTTCGTGGCGAGTGACCGGAAAGGGTCGAGAGTCATGAAAAAACGCGAGGGAGCCCTTTGCCCAGCAGTGGGAAAAATAAACGGGAATAATATGGTTCGTGGCGTTTAGCACACACCAGTCCGTTACGCGGAAAGTCCCCGCTTCGATCCCTGGTCGGAGCAAATATTTGTTGCATAGCTTTTATTTGTACGGCGACTGGGGCAGCCGTGAACTGACTCGTTTTTTTCAGTCGTAGTAACTTTTGGACCTTATTCAGGTGGGTCGAGGGCAAAAGTCGTGTCACAATTATAAATATTGGCGCGACATTCGAGTACGTCTCACAGATACTTACAGAACTAAATAAATGTAGAAATCCTACTGACAGTAATCATATCCTACCGATATCTGCAATGATAAGAATAGAGCCTTCTTGTAGCCGTAATGACTGGAGAAGGGAACGCAGTTCAGATGTCGAGTCTTAATATAAAAAAGATACCTATCGATGTTTACTTATATGTCGACGGCATAATTAAAACCAACAACACTACCTAGTGGTACAGACGAAAATTTTTAAATAAACACCGTCTCCTAAAATTGTTCTCACATACGTATTTTATCCAAAACGGTAACTAATTAGCGTAGTACAAAATAAACATAAGGACCGTAAATTCAACCAAATGCTGTTGCTAAATATAAACAATAATTTTGCAACATGTGTTACAGCCGAGCATGAAAATTGTTAGTTTAATGAAGTTATATCGCCTGATTTAACGGTAGGGGGAGCGACATTAGCGTGCAGAAATTTTGGTTTGGGAATATCAAATTGTATTCATACATACGACAGTAAACATTACCAATTTGGAAAATTGGAAAATGAATGTAGTTTTGAAATAGAGGAACGTTTTGTTAAACAATTTGTTAATTCGGTTTATTAGATACATACATGTATATAATTTAATTATTATTATTTTTTTTTTTTTATTGTGACACGACATCTGACCTCGTCCCGCCTTATGATAAGCAGGAGGAGGTCCAAGAGTGACGACGACTGAGAAAGCCGAGTATTGTTCTCGGCTGCCTCAGCCGGCCAAAGGTGCTTCTATATTAAATGTATTATGTGATTAATATAGATGTTTTGTTTGTTATTCAAAGATTGCTTGTTTTGATCAGTTGTTTTTTTAAATTATTATTGTGATATATGACAGAAATTTGGTGGAGTGCGGTCCATAAATGAAGGTGATTGCTACTATATGTCAGTAGCAGTCACATTTAATATGACAGCCTAGTTAAGTGTTACAAATCTGACCAGGAATCAAACCCGGGACTTTACGCGTAACAAACTGGTGTGCCAACCAATGCCTGGCGTGTGCTTAGACCGTGAGCTAAATGTTTGATTCTTCATACATGTAAATTTCAAAACATGTCCTAGGCAATACTTTCAGTCTATCTGCCAATCAATTAGAGCATAGTATGTTGCTGTACGTTTGGTAAATCTAGTATACGCTTTTCCTGCTTTCATAGACTCAAGTCACTACTCTAGGTATTTTTTCTTTAATATCTGTATACTAACTTAAAATTGTTTTATTTACAAACAAAGTTAACTAAATTAATGTCTTAAACTTAAATTAATTAAAAAATAAGACATATTAAAAAAGAATAATAAAAAATGTGAGTAAATAACATTTTGAAATTCTAACAATATTCGCTTGCGTTTCCGTAATACCTTAATATTGCTTCCCACACGCGTTCTTAGTAATATATGCAAGTGCAGAATTTTAAGCGACTCTCGCATCTGCCGCATGTACTGTTACCAGACCAACGGAAACATTATATGGAAGGTCTAGTTCCTATGAAAGCACCTCCACTAAAACTAAATTAATGTTATAAAGTATTTAATAGGTGACTTCACGAACCTTATGGCGGTTATAGGTGCTTTTTTTACACTTCGCTTAAAAGATTAAAGCTCAAATAAGGTTAAAATACATGCGCAGGTAACGCATTCTACGAGTATTTGTGGACAGATAAAAGATACGCGATCTTTTTCGTTTGGATCTTAATTCCTCCGTGATGTAAATGCTTGTTATTTAGGTACACTTTATTTATTCTTATTGCGGTCATTATTTCATAAATTAATTCAATATTTTATGTTTTTATTAAATATAAATCTGGTAAATATGAAATACATGAACATTTTGTAACTAAGTTTGCGGTACAGTGCCGAACAATATTTTGACTACGAGGAACTACTAGTTCTCACCTTATTCTGGGTTGTTCACTTACCAAAATTGAATTTCTAGAAATCTTCTTTAAAGTATTTTATTCTGTTAGCTGTATTTGACTGTATATATAAATATACAAACACACTTATATAAACACATTATAGGACATTATGGAACGATGCCCTGTTAAAGGTAACTAAAGATCGTTAGGGTACTGCCTAAAATAAATGGTTTTCATCAAACCTCTGTGCGCCGACTAATAAAGTACTACTACTAGACCATCAAACTTATTTATCGGTAAATCAGATTGATTATTTATATTTTTTTACATATCTATACTTTTTAGATACTAAACTCTTATTACAGTGCTTGTATTACAGAAAGAGGACGACCTAAGTCATACCTAGATAGGCAATAGTGCTCTCAGTTTGCGTGACCATTGCATTACTACTACAACACAGTCGCCTTAACTTTGGTGTAGTAGGTATTTATTTACGTTGGTAATAATTTATAATTTTTTATTTATTTGTTTTTATACATATACATTTGTATCAAAATCTATGTACGTTTTAGTACTATCGGCACACATTATATCGGTTATTAAAATATAAATTATTCTGTTATCTATTATTACATGAAATGAATTATTAACTACTTTGAATGCCTAAAATATTTAATTTAAAATTTGTACTTATCTGTTTTTTGTTTAAATTTTATTTGTTAAAAACATGAGCTAATATTGATTTTATTATGCAAATGTTATAGCTGTTTTCTCATTAAATATACTTTTAAATATAAACCATTTATCTTCATCTCGGGTTGTTTCAGTTTCGCATTTCATTTGGAACACGGGGAGCACATAGCGGCTAGGTGAAAATGTAAATAGCTGGACAAAGTTTTATTGTTTCCGCATCGTAAATCGTCGCATGCAGTTTTCTGCAAACGTGACGATGTTGCGAATCCAGTTCACTGCCGAAAATTGTTTGCAAATTGAGTTTGGATCTATGAAATGAAACATGTTTTTGATGTTAAATTCCAATTTTATGTAAAGTTAGTTTTGATTGTATAAATATTGATTTTCTACTCAAACCGTCTGCTTTTTTAGTTTTAAAACTAATCCCTTTATGTTTTTATAAAGTGTTTTAACTTCATACAAATCTGAAATAAAACTTATTTTCCTATATTTTTTGAACACAATGGGGCTTCAAAATTCATTGACGACTTACCTTCAGTAATAGTGAAAATTAAACTCACCTCAAAATAATGTTTTCTCATCTCACCGCCATATGCTAAATGCACGTCGTCATATACATCAAATGATATATCATCAAAAAAACTTATTGGTTCATCATAACTTTCATCACAGTTTACCATAAAATTTACAACATCTTTATTGACTTCAATCATCAATTTAGTCCATTCATCTATCAAGTCTGTATATATTATTGTGTCTACGGTAAAGTCATTTATAAATAGTGTTATTCTTGTAGTATCTACACCAACAGGTGTTAAATCCAATCCTAATTTAATTTTACTAGCTCCATCAACTATTAAAAATATGTATGATGATTGTACTTTATCTATTTTAAATATAGTATTTATGATAAATGGACTAGATAATTTGGCATTTATTAGTGGTAAATCCTTAACAGCAGCAGTGATTGGATCTGTTTTCCCAAATCTAAGTGCGGTGTAGGAATCCATTCCAGGAACAGTCTCCACAGCTTTATTCCCAATTGAATCTAGCAGAATATCATAGTGATCTGTAAATAAATTGTCGAGATTAGGTATTGTCGGAGAGAAATGCTAAGGATTACAAACTTTATTTATTTATTTATTATTTACAGTTAACATATTTTACATTGATAATGATAGCAAAACTTCCTTGTTTTGAAATAGAAATAGGTATTAAAAAAACTACCTATAAAATTTGTAATTTTAATATTTAAATTTGTAATATTAATTTACAATAAGGAAATAATAAATATTTCTTTAGCTACTGGGACAAACAAACTATTTACGTAAGTAAAATATAACATTAACAAGATAAACTGAACTCAATTGTGTGCTATACAATTTTTTGATATAAGTTATACTGCTATTTTAATAATCTTTGTTCTATTCAGATCTATGCCACAATGTTCAACCAATAAAAATAAGTTTGTAAGTCAAAAATTTCTTCATTTATAACACGTTTATTGCTACTTATTTGGTGTTTAAATTCTAAATTACACGGTAGGTCTAGGACTTAATCATACCAATTTCTGATAAGGCGTTTTATATTTTATTTAAGAAGTCTCGCCTATTTTTATTCCATAAACATCTCCATTAACAAGGGTTTCTTATCTTGGGCTATTTGTCAGAGCGTGGCTAAACAAATTGCTGAGTTTTCGTAACGCCATTCGCCGTGGACGCACCCTTATTATTTGAAGTAGCTGACTTCAGTATAATCAAGATCACAACTAATGGCAACAGTCACGACAGAGAAGTTTTGTCTGTTAAAAACTATAGGTATATTATACTTAACGGAATTATAATCGATTTATTAGAAGGACTTTACAAGCAATCAGTTGTTTGCTTGTTTTATTAAAACAGCAACTCATCAAAATAAAGTTTCTCGAATGAAATTTCATGCACAACATTTATAAAAGGATTTACTTTCCATCATAGTTTAGTTAGGTAAACAATGGTAAAACGTTTTTATATTTGGCAAACACAATTAATTGAAGTTAAGATCTCTACCGAAAATATTTATATTAAAGCTTATTCGACTATGATATGTGTTTATATTTATGTTCATCTGCAAATATTTAAATCCTACTTTATTCATCAGATCATAACCTTTTCCACCGCTCGACAAATGTGACAATATTTGTATAGTGGTTCCAAGCAAAATTTTGTGTTCATTGTTTTAATTTTTATATTTACATTAAATTTTATTTTTATATTTTGTTATATGTATTTTATAATTAGTAGCCATTTCTAAATGTTGAAAAATATATCCCGAAAATTTTATAATTCATATTGTTAAGCCGATATTATTTCTTATTTGCCTTGTAATCTTAGTCATTGTCTATTATGAGGCAAATGAAATAGACAATTTTTATTTATCTAGTATTTAAAATAATAATGAATAGTTACCCGGCTGCGGTATATCATGCGTATATACACCAATAAGTAAGGATACACCAATTAATCTGAAACAATACAAAATCAACCTTTTAGTTTTATTGCAAATCTATAAAAAAAACTCTATGAATAAAAATACTTTTTTATTGTGGCGGGTAATTATGGCCGGCATAGGCAGCTATAAACTGAGTCGATTTTTTTTCAGTCGTCTGCATTCTGGAACCTCCCCTTGTTTACCATAAGACAAATCACAATCAAAAATTAAACTGAATACAATCATGAAACTCTAAAATTAATTTAAAGTATAAATTCAAAAATAAAACTAAGACAGTCGTTCGACAGCCGGTAGAAGATATACTTTTTCTATCTCACTCTCCTTCTCTCTATCACCATTCTTTTTTTTCATGCTCATATTATACATATACTTATAGATAGATGTCGTGTAGTGGTGAATCATATGCTTTTCTTTTAACATAGTTTTTTGCGAGTTAGGTCGCGCCTCGAATGTGTAAGAATTAAATTATAGATAAATTAATTTTAAAGTACATATTAAAAACATAAAAAATAAAACTGTGTACTTATTACTTTGTATCTTGCATCTTACGAGAAATAAGCTTTTTTGTAATTACATAGAATCGTGTTTTTAAGCATTTACGAGAGTTTAATTTCCTTTAGATCAGGTTTTAGTAGAGATTTTATGCTCGTAACAAGCTTATTAAACCTAATCAATATATGATTAGTTCTACAGCGGATAATTCATTTTAACTAGATAAACATATCACATTATTCTTTAATAAGTAACGGAGATAAAGGTTTTAGCTATATCAAAAAGCTATAAAATAAACAAAATTATTTATGACCCTATCAATAAAAGAGAATGTTTCCAGGCAAGTAACCTTTTAAGATAGTGAAAGAATGATATGCAGACGACAGGCGTGGACGAACGGTTTAGCGACTGGTTTGTTGCGCGTAAAGTCCCGGGTTCGATCCCCGGTCGGAGGAAATATTTGTTTCATAGCTTTTATTTGTAATAATTATTAATATTAAATATTGCAAATATTTGTTAATAAAAAAAGAGATGGATATTTGCTTCGGGTCTGGTTATCAAAGAGTGGTAGGCAGTGGTACCCAGTCTGCCGATCCGGGGTAGTACCACCACTTACAAGTATACAGACCGTGAAGTGATTTGGTCGCGTTTCGGGATCAGCTTGTAAGTTGCCGGTTCCATCTAGGCCGGCATAGTGGATGTGATTGCTCCTCACAGTTATTGAATTGTATTAGCAGTGACATTCATTCATGGACCACACTTAGGCTTAACATCAAGCGGGGTGCTGTCATATGTCGAGTCACTATAAAAAATGCACCACTTTCAAGTGTACAGACCGTAGCGTTTTGGGAATCTTGAAAATTGCTGTCAAAGTGGTTGATAGGCTGGCGAAGTGGATGTGACTGCTATTGCAATTATTTAACTGTGCCACCTTGTCTGAACCTCACTCCAGCTTAACATTAGGAGGGGTCTTGTTATTCCTTATGCATAAATAAATGTAGGAGACTTTCACAACTTTCGCAAAATAGGTTATTCATACAAAATTTGCGCAAAAAGTACAATGACAAAATTATTCACAAGTCCATACAATTCACAACTCTCGGCATTTCAAAACAATATTTTTGCACAAACTCAGAACAAAGTTTAGTAACATTTAGCACGTCAGTAAAATTTTAACGAACAATAAACATTAAGGGTTATGCTACAGGGAACTGTTCTCCCGCGGGAATCCGCTCGTAAAGTTGTCGTATTTCAATCAAACGGACGTTTTCTGCTAACTCATTTATAAACGTAAGTTCATTCTTGAAACTTACGTATATTGTTTCATTTTTGCTTATTCTTAATTTACATGCTCATAGTATAAATAGCAATGCTACCGTGGTGTAGTGGTAGCGCGATTGTCATGCAACCCGAAAACATGGTTCAAAACCCACAGACCTAAAATACGTACATATAAATTCTAAATCTATATCAAAACCACTTTCCAGTAGATTGGTACGTTTTATATAATGTATTTTGGGCGTCCTGTTTCTATGACACAAGCACGTTTAGTAGCTTGGTAGCCTATGGCAAGCACAGTAACGGCGTTTGACTATACCGTGAACTTCCAATATATTATATGTATATTAAACAATTATTATTGAAAATAATGTTCTTAAAATTTGGTTTGGTTAATATATTCAGTTCAGTTTAAATGCCTTCTGTATCGGCATTAAACCATAATCAAGACAACTGCAAGATGAGATGGATTTTTTGGACCTCCCCTTGTTTACCAACAGGCAAGTCGAGGTCAGATTATGTCATCATCAAACATACTTTTTTAAATTTACTTCTTATAATGAATTGAACTAAACAAATTTTATGCGGTTTACTATCGCGTTTAATTTTTGTTTAAATTTGTTTAATTCATTAATCAATGTTCGCGCAAAATCTAAGAAAATATTTATTTTTTATATTTGAAAATTATTAAAAAATAAAATAATAAAAATAAATCTATTTAATTTGACAAAACATAAATCACTTCATAAACACCTAAGTCGCGTTAAATTTACAATAGTATTAAAATTGTAATAGCGGATTTGTAATAGTAATTCTGCAAACAACTGCATATGTAGGATGGCTCTTAGTATATAAAAGTAATCCAAGTATAGTATTAACGTGTCATACAACAAAAGTAGCTATTCGAAACGTCAATGGCTAATAAAACAACCTCATCCATTCGTAACTACAAAATTACTAAACAAGCTAAGATGCTTTTCTGCAAATACATAGTACACACTCTTATGACCTTTATACACTGAGTATATCTGTGGGGCAAATATAAGTGACGATGATTTCAACGCTGACGTATACGATAAAGTGTGATTCATAAGCACCACAATTATTTCACATGAAATCATCATAGGTTCATAAAGGATTTGCGGACCTTGCGGAAGAGTACTTTTGCTCAGTCAACTATGATGACCGCAGGAACACTACACTACCCGTTACCAACCTTAATATGCCATTTAGGGATTTTACCTCACGATTCAAGAATGATCCATTAAGGATAATTTTTTAAGCTATAACTTTATTTCGAACTACGAAATATTTTAAATTTATTTAGTTGGTGGCGCTATATCATGTAAACCTAATGTACAATTATGTTGAATGTAACTATTATGTTTTTAATTAATATTGTTGGATAATGGGTTAAAAACTTTAGCCCTAAGTTATTTGTTGACGGCAGGCGTGGACGAACGGTTTAGCGATTGGTTTGTTGCGCGTATAGTCCCAGGTTCGATTCCCGGTCGGGGCAAATATTGGTTTCATAGCTTTTATTTGTGATATTTAATAATCTTAAATATTGCAAATATTTGTTAATAAAAAAAGAGATGGATATTTGCTTCGGGTCTGGTTATCAAAGAGTGGTAGGCAGTGGTACCCAGTCTGCCGATCCGGGGTAGTATCTCCACTTACAAGTATACAGACCGAGAAGTGATTTGGTCACGTTTCGGGATCAGCTTGTAAGTTGCCGGTTCCATCTAGGCCGGCATAGTGGATGTGATTGCTACTCACAGTTATTAAATTGTAGTAACAGTGACATTCATTCATGGACCACACTTCGGCTTCACATCAAGCGGGGTGCTGTCATATGTCAGTCACAATAAAAAAAATAAAAAAAACAGTGCTATTGCCTATATAAATACAATAAAGATAAAATCTTTCTTGCATTCATCGACACAGTACATGTACGTAAAAGTAATTGTGGCGCGCGCTTTAGCTTTAGTGTGTAGTCGATATTATGTATATTTACAAGCAACTTCGTCTGTTTGCTTGTATACGTACAAACGGCTATGCTAATGCGGTCTTTGGTTAAACGATGTGCCTCTTGTATCGAATTGAATCAGATATGCAAATGGATTTTATTAGATAAGCACGGTACTACTATCAAAGCTTTACTCTACATTCCTAATTCGTATTTTTTTTGTGTAATTTAAACAAAAGAATGTTTCTTTACTATGACATTTCGCAGTCTGTTCTTTAACACTTAATTTCGTCCTACAATAAGTTTTTTTTAAATTGTGACTCGACATCTGACCTTGACCCGCCTGATGATAAGCAAGAGGAGGTCCAAGAGAGGCAACAACTGAAAAAAGCAAGTCAGTTCACGGCTACCTCAGTCGCCGTCACTATGCCGGCTAAAGAAATTACTCGCTAAATATTGAACAAATACTCACAGCTATTCAGATTTTAAAAATAGGTAACGTTAGGGCATTCCATAAGTGAGTGGAGTAAATGGAAATAATGGCTATTGAATTATAAAAATCGTTTCCGCCATCACAAATAAAAATGTGTTTTTCGAATACTAATATCATATTACGTGTATTGCCTATTTGTTGTACTTAAAAATATTTACACTAATATTTATATTTCAAATGTACATGTTGTTTTAAATTTAATTGTCCAGTGTTATTATGATTTTTAATTCAGGTAACTCAATTACAATCCCATGTGTTCTGTTAAACTTATAACACTAGAGCCATCAATCGAAGTGTGAAAAGGCACCTCTGGACGACAATTGAGGTAATGTATGCCTGTTATTTAGTCGTCAGCGTTCTTGGAGTCGAAATTAGAGGTCGCGTTTTAATAAATAAAATAAAGCTTAATTGATAAAACCTACTTTTTGAATAACAAAGTCCATGTTTGAGTCCATGTTTCTCCGTTGTCATTTTTTTCCATGGAGACAATAACCTGTTACTATCGATGATAAGCTGAAGGCACAGATGCTACATATTAATATCCTTAAGCAGCAGCCTTAACCTAGGCAACTTTTAAACTGATACTGAAATGCAAGATTACGCGCTTTTTAGTAGGCCGGCATAGTGCCTGTGACTGCTACTTGCAGTTATTTTACTGTAGTAGCAGTAGCCTTTATTCATAGACCGCACTCTAGCTTAACATAAGATGAAGTACAGTCAAATGCGGTCGACTCAAGCCTTAATAAAAATAATCTAATACATACATTGAAGTTTTCTTTGCTATATAATATTCTTGAATAATATTTACGTTAAAATGTGAAAATAATTGCCGTGAGTGACGTGAGTGACTATGTGAGTTATATTCTTGAGAAAAGTAGAGAAATAGCAATAAAGTGTACAATTAGCGAGTAAATATAGCGACACTCTACACACTTGAGAAGATTTGCCATCCCTAACGTCGCGTCGCCTTGGCAGGCACCATTACGCTAGGAAAAGAGAAGCGAAACGTGTCTCGACTTCTTAATAATAATGACACTCATGTCAATATTGTCGTTTAATGAAATATATTTTTGAAATATGCAATATTTTAATATTCATAAACAGGAATATGAAAATTATTACGAATTTAATAAAAGTGAGATATTACTCGTGTTTGTGGCATCACTATGAGAAGTGTGATTACGATGGCGACTCCAGACCGCACTACTGATTTGTATGAATCTTTGTGAGATTGATTTCGTGCAAGACGACACTGCAGTTTGCGGCCGCGCCATACAGATTCATATCAACCAGTAGTGCGGTCTGTAGTGCAATAGAAATCACACTATAAAGCTGCCTTTGTACGTGGGCTCTTTTTTGAGTGGTAGCGTACGTGATTGTTCTTGATTGTGTGAAGAAGGCTATTTAAAATGCGTGATATCGTTTGAAATATTGTATTTCTAAGGAAACAAAACTTTATCAATTAGTATAAGAAAAAAATAATTTAATTCAACATCAAAGGAATAGGTGCCTTTATTTGTAAAATCAAGAAGCACAATTCTAAGAATTGGACTGTTCAATACACGAGTACCTTGAATATTTATGAGAATTTGTCAATAAATATGTATTATTTATTGACATTAATTTATTAATTTAAGGAACGTTATCTTTTTTATATTTAAACGAGTATCTCATCAATTTAATCTAAATAAATAAAACAGAAAAAATATTTGCTATCTGGTATTGGTCTATTTTTTATTTTAATTGTGCTTTATACGTTTCTATGCTAAAACTCTATCATAGCAACGGATTTCAACCGGGGCGAGACCATTTTACTATCATTTGCGTTGGACATCAAATAAACGCAAAACGCTCAAAAATAAGCAGAGATTAAACAGCTTTTGGATTCCAATTATACAATCAAAATCTTTTTATTTTGCCTTGGCTAATATTTTTTAATTATATTTAATATTCAAATTATAAACTGATTAAAAAGAAAATAACTAATAAGAATTAACTAATATGTATTATATTACAAACAATGTACTCGAAGTACTAAGAAAATGTGAAGAGTTTGTATGATTCGCAAATTTCTGTTATGTTTTTGTAACTAAGAGAGATTTAGCATTAACACTAAGAAGACAATAGTTTTTTAAAAAATGAAATATGAAGAATAGTTGTAAATTATTTTTATTCAAATAAACATGTTACGAAGATTCGCATTTGATACAATTCCGTTAATTTAATAATAACTGAATTTAAAAAAATCACGTTTTCACAACAGTCAACTGCGACCAGAGATTTAACTTGGTGTCTGTCGCTTACTTTTCATTACTAATTTATACAATAATAATACTAGCATAAAAATATGTCAAAAAAATAAACTACATACTAAACTAGCGCATAACTAGTTTGCTGTGCGGGAGGGGTGAGCTGTGAGGAGTGGTGAATGAAAACACATTCCTCCTGCACCGCTTCACTACCGCAGGAACCTCATTAGTGAAGCGCTAGTAGTATATTAGAAGAAGACCGGGCAGTTGCAATCGTAATAACACGACAATAAAAGAAAATCCGGCTGTTAAAAGAACTGCACGCTGAAAAGATAGTATGGAAGAATTTGGAAACGAGCGCATAGGCGTGGCTTAATTTAGTTTTAAAGAGTGGAAGACAGTGATGCCCAGTAGTATACAGACCGAGAAGTGACAAAGTCGCATTTTCAGGATCAGCTTGTAAGTTTCCGGTTCCAACTAGGTCGGGGATACATTCATCCATGGACCGAACTCCAGCCTAATATCAGGCGATGAGCTGCCATATGTAGTCACAATTAATAAAAATAAAAAATCGCGCGTGAAGCGACTGACACCGGGTCCGATGATCCCAAAATCGAAGTCCAATGTCGAAATACCCTTGATTTTTTCTATCCATTTTTTTACCTATTTGTGGAGTAAATGCATAATAATTTGAATACAGCTAGTAGCTTTGTGGTTAGGTAGTTAGGTACCCACCTCTCTAGTGTTAATTCCTACATTCGTGACTAAAGTCAAGTAGGTCTTTGTTCTCAAACATGCTGACGCGAGAAATGCGAATCTAGTTTGCATATAAAACTGACCTACTTTTGAATGAACTAACGAATGAGAGGATCTTTTACTATTATTTTCGGTTACGAGCTTAATGATCAGCATCTTGTTAATAAGATCGGCATACCGGACGTGACTGCTTTTACAAACATTATTTTTAACTGGTCGTGGTCTGTTATCTCTGCCTATTCCTATGAAAACGATGATGATGAAGATTCTTGTGGTTCGACATATGATAACACCTATCCTGATGTTAAGCTGGAGTGCAGTTTATGAATGAAGGCTACTGTTACTAGAAATAAATAACTACAGCAGTAGTAAATTACTACATCCACTATACCGGTCGACTATCAGGCGAGTCGAAAGAATAGAATAGAAAAAAAACATACTGTCATCAAGTGAGCCGTCTACCGTCTTTTGCCAATATTATTTTTGTATAAGGTACCTTAAATATTGAATTTAAAATAAAACCTAAGGAAAATTCCTTTCTACAAATTATTTTATATTATTTCGAATTGGTCTACTAATTACATTTTACACAATAATCTTATGACTTTACTATATATTTTATCTTTAGTTGTATTTACGCACAGCGTGTGTGGGATGAGTATCAAATTAACAAATCCATTAAAAGCTAAATATAGTCAGTAATAATATATTATTTTGGCTGAGATCACTAACCTAGGGTTTTTAACATCTTCGTCCGTAAACCAATTAGTTATTATTGAACTAGTGACACAACATTGTGACACAACATTTGACTGACTTGCCTGATGGTAAACAAGGTGAGGTTAAGGAGTGTCAAAGTCTGAAAAAACTACTTTGTTTAAGGTTGCCTCAGTCGACGTGACTATGCCATACGCCTAAAGAATGTTGTTCAATTAGATTCAAGAAGAATCGCACAGTTTTTAAACTGTAAAATTAAATCTGTAGGAAGCGAAATTCTAAACCAGGCACCCCTCACTGATTGATTAACATAATGCTTAGTATTATTAAGATACAATTCAAAGATACTATTCAATGCAAATTTATTGTGCTATTTTTATTTACTCACTAGCCCCATGAGTTCAGACGATCTTATTCTGTCAGGATTTCTAACAAATGACTTGGTCAACATTTAAATGACCTTGGAAAAATACAGATACGGCCGCTCCCAGGTTTGTCAGTTCGCTGTCGTTTTTATCGGTGGCGGCGATACCAAATGGTTTCAAAGCGCTTAGAGCCTTATAATAATAACTCTTCCATATTTAAGAAGACACAGTGTTTGAACATTCGATTCGGCGTAGATTCATCTGCCGATAACCTCAACGTCATCACCACAAACGTAATTGATAGTCTTTTGAAAATCGAACAATAACCAATGCTTTTTAGAAAACTTTTAAGAACGAATATTATTATTATAGACAAGGATGGCTTATGGTAACAGGGAAGGTGCTCGTCAGGAGATTAAAGAGTCTGAGGCGCTGGCCTGGCCAGATCAAGACTCGGTTTTTGCAATCGGGTCAAGGTCAGATAACTAGTCACAATAAAAAATTAAAAAAAACGTGGTCGGGTTTAACAAAGGAAACCTTAGAGGAGTCACAATCACTAGCTTTGAGGTGGCAAAGAAAGCTCTGAAACTGAGATAACGGAGAAACGGAAGACGGCCACCGTTAGAAACGACACTGCACCGACAAATCATAATTCGGCCTTAAAATAATGATGGAATGTATATATTTAATCAAGTCTAGACTAAGTTAAAAATAAAATATTTATTAAATTTATGAGTTCATTATCTCTTATACAGGATTTTTCTGTTAAAATGTTTTAAATGGTGTCAGTAATTAGGCGTTATGATTTTAGAGTATCGGATTTAAATATTAAACAAATTATAACGAATAATAATTTCTTGCGAAAATAATAATTAATTACTTAATGATTAATAAATCAAATTAAAATATACAACTACATATTTGGTTCTAGATTGCAAAAACACGATGTGTTAATTAAAAGTTTATAATACTTTCCTCTTATTTCTTATTTTTATATTAACACTACCTATGATGCCTGAAGTAATCTGGAGTGCGATCCATAAGTAAAAACTACTTCATTGACAAATAAATAAGCAAGCAGCAGACGCATGCACTATGCTGGCCCTAGCGACTGCACCTTAAGCTAATATACAATATAACACTTATTAAATATTCCTATAGTCCGTTAGTTCTTTAATGGCAACCTTCTGTAATAGCAGTCTTTATTCTATATGAACAATTTAATCTCGATGAAAGCGATTTCATGTACGAGTAAAACATTACACAAGCGAGTTCATCATTTACATATCAATACTTGAATGTATGTAAATATCTAAATAAGATACAGTGTGTAAATTTATACAAAGACTAATTCACTTTCTAATTAAAATCTCGCTTTGGCACCAGTATGTGAATGAAAGTGTTAGTTAAAATTTTAGTATATGTCTTTTAGGAAGAGTAAAATTGAGTTTGAATATATAAACAAAGAGTAACAAGCGGGAGAGATAAGACGTTCGATAAAGATGCGGAGTTCACTAGATACAGACCACATGTAAATAGACCCCGCTACATTACTAACTATGAAAAATACATCAAGAATTTTTTTGACAAAATATTTTACGCTTCTTATGTGTAAACGCAGTATTTATAATTATAGGCTTAGCTATAGTCTGAAGAATAAAAAAGTAAATAATTAAGATAAGGTCTTTTTTATGTGATTTATGAACTAAATACAAGAAAGTGCTTTAAACAGAAATTTCCTAACAAATTGATGTTAAATATTCATTGTATTTTACTATGTAGAGTCTAGTGATAATTAGTTTTGACTAAATATTAAATTAATATTCAAAACAGAGCTTCTAATTGAAGGTTTGTGATTTGAAACGATTGTGATTCAAACATTACTTGTACTGATTTTACGCAATCATTATGTTAATTTAATTTTACTGGAAACAGGTATTCATTTGCATAACTTAACTTTTCCTTTAATCTTGAAAATTTATTGAAATGTGTCAAAATATGAATGAATTAAATTAAAGTGAAAACTGAATAAGACTTCTAAAATTTTGATTTATGTTTATTTATATTATTGCATTTAAATTTGGTGTTAAGTGTGAGAGTGTAAGAGTGTGTTCTATGATTAGAGTCCATTGCTATTACAAACCAATAACTGTAAGTAGTACTCGCATCCCTAATGCCAGCCTTTCTTTATTTATAATATTATAACTATGTAACCTAATAATTTTAATAAATGATTTGTCAGAAGAATATTAAATATTTTCTTTATATTGTGAATGTAAATGAGGCGAAGGAGTTGTGTCAGAATCGTGGCATTGTCTCCGCCTATCACTGTGCGAAAAAGGCGTGACAAATTGATTTGATTTGATATGACCACACATCGCCTGATGTTAATTAAGGTCGAGTGTGATTCTAAACCAAAGAAGACTGCTGCAACCAGTCGTGTTCGCTATTCTGACCTTCAAGCTGAACCCAAAACCGAGGCTGAGTTTTGGTATTTACGTATATTGGTCGGCCGTATGTTACGTATGGTATCCCATATTATCCTTTTGGGTTTGGAATTCGTTTACTTCGAGAACTATCTTTCTAAGTTTTAACTTTAATAGTTCATACATTATTAATGAAATGACTAAGACAATTTATAATTATAACACTGATCTTACAAAGGGTCCATCAAAACAACAACAATTGAAGTTAATTTGCCTCCAAAATGTCTATCTTTGTTTACTTTCAAAGCGAGAGTTCGTTTGAATACCAATTTAAAACAAACAATTAAATTTCATAGCTTTGAACTCACAGTCAATATACCTATAGACATTATATGTAAAAACAAATATGGAAGAAATAAATTTTAGCGTCTTGTTTTTAAAAGATTTGTTTGTTCTTGGAGTCTGTAAATAGTCTATGTCGAATCGAAGAGAAATACGAGAACATACGAGTATTAAGATGGCGTATTTTACTTTTATACGGGCACATATTGAAAATTAATTAACGATGAAGTAATATTAAAATTGAGGTTGTCAAATGACAAATTAAGCAAGGAATATTCAAATCTAATGTGACAAAAAGGAAAGTTTAATTAATAAAACGGAATTTTTTATTGAATTTAAACTTTTCTGGGACAATTTTGTTTACTTTCAAAATAACATGATCGTTTCTATATTAATATAAACAGCGTTTGCTTCAGTATCATTAAAATAGAAAGTAATGAAACGAAACAGATTCGCCTAAATTCTGTTATATTGAGGAAATCTATGTTAAAATGAAATAAACAAAATATTAATGCTTTCCGAGTTTATTATAAATATTTTATTTTTTGATAAAATCACGAGGCTTTAACATAACAGAATATTATATATTAACGTATATTCTATTTTCAATGTAGATATACACGAAAATAATATTTAGGGTAAAATCTGTAAACATGGAACATTATTTTAAATTATCCAGTATTGTTTTTTAAGTTGCGCAAATACGCTAACCTCGGTACTGGTTACGAATTTGCGCCGTTTGGGGTCGAGACGATGGGCCCTTGGGGACCATCAGCTAAGCGCCTGGCCAGGGAGTTGTCCAGGCGGCTGACGGAGAAGTCTGGAGACAGGAAGGCTGGCAATTATTTCTGCCAACGTATTAGCCTTGCTATACAAAGGGGAAATGTTGCCAGTCTCCTTGGGACTATCTCTGATGCGACGTCATTGGATGATATTTTCTATTTATAGTTTATTTATTACTTTTAATGAAATTTAATTGTAATAATTTATTTTGTTTCTTAACTATATACGTTTAAGTATAATAAAACATAAATATACAAAATTCAAAAGTAATAAGTAAAGAAAACGCACAATTGTACAACCTCTGTTGTACAATCGACATTTGGAATGCTTTACGAGCCTATATTGTGTTCTCCTCATCCTATAAAACCATATTTCAGATGTCGCGTCTTACAAATCGAAATTAAATTATGAAGAAAAGTCTTGAATCTAATTACAATATAAACGATTTATTGAATTTTGCTCCCATACAAGACCAACTTTATAAAAAATACGTTTTTATTCTCCAATACTTTGGTGTTCCAAAACATAAACACTCTACCCTACTTTTACAAATAGAGATGTTATTGGGAGTATATTTTTATATTTAATAAGAGTTTATATCAAATTATTCGCTTATTATATTTTATATTTTATAACGGAACTTATTTTTTTAATAAGTAATATACAATATAATATAAGCGCCTGGCCAAGGAGTTGTCCAGGAGGCTGACGGAGACAGGAAGGCTGGCAATTATTTCTGCCAACGTATTAGCCTTGCTGTACAAAGGGGAAATGTTGCCAGTCTCCTTGGGACTATCTCTGATGCGACGTCATTAGATGATATTTTTTATTTATAGTTTAATTATAGTTAATTATTACTTATAAATAGAATATAATATATAATATAGTACAATTAAATATATTATACATGTATATTAAACATTATTATTATCTTCAAACAATAAAATTAAATATTATTATTTCTAAATAGAAACATTTAAAAACTCAATTGTACCTACATACCGTGACTAAGTCGTGTTTGCTGGTACCTACTAGAACGACATAGTGCTTGGGACTGCTACTAACAATTATTTATTAATTGCCTCGATTTACAGGTAATACTTAAGCTTAATACCAGGCCACAATAATATTTAAAAAATGTTTTATGACCTAACAATGTATGTTTTATTTTTAAAACGAGACTAATGACCTTTCAAGGAAGACTCATTAGTTGAAATCCTAAGAATTTTAGTACAAATTTCTTACGCAATATTATTATTTTACAATTTATATTTATTTTTATATATTATCTTGGATATATTATGATAACAATTTAAATAATAAAATATAAATGTAGTAAACAGAATATATTTAAATGTGACAGGCATGCGACCTTACCTTTGTTAAAATATATCATCTTACTAAACACAACAAAGAAAAGTTGGCAATGAATTTATTTTTAATTACTATAGGACGACTATTGCACTATTATATTTATTTGCGTTACCCATCTATTAATAATTATAGTTATAATTCGATGGTTACATCTTTGACGAGGCTACATGCGAGATGGCTAAGTAAAGCACAAAACTCTCTTAGCTTATTCTTGTTAATAAGTTTATAATTTAAAATTCAAATTATTTCTGTTTAAGAATTACTTATATATTATTAATATTTAATTACTTATTTAAGCAAGTCAAATTTAGACATTGTTATTTACTATTATTTTTTATATTTTTTATGGAGGTCCAGGAGTTATTTTATGAATTATGTTATGTATCCGAATATTAACGCCACTCGTTTCTTGCAGGGAATGTTGGTTGAAATTTTTAGTTTCCCTCTGATGTTACAATAAATCCACATATTTTGGAACAAGTGTCATCGAGGTTTCAATATAATCGCACGAGGAAACCGATATTCTATGTTCCAGGGACACGTACAGCCACAGATTTTCACCAACATGAAGGCACTCGCTATCCTTAACAAGATATAAGATGGGGGACGTCCTCAAATGGGCATATTTACGTGCAATAGGATTTAAGAGTAGTTTAAAACGATGACATAGTTAATATTGGAAAATTAATTATTATCAATCAATCAACCAAGTTGTCACACATTTTTCCACAGGTATAGGCAGAGACAATAGAGCGCCACTTTATTAATATTTAATCATAATTGGAATTTTACTTTAATTATTAATATTACATTATAGAACATAATTATTAAAGCATTGGATTGAATGCTTTTAAGTTATTCTGTACTGTTTGCATAAATAAATAAAAACAGCGAAAAATAAATTAAAAAAAAAAAACACAACACAAGACAGCTTTAAATGATGAAAGATATGACAGTGTACTATACCTGTAGCTATAGCCCAATCATACTTTGTATTATGAGTGTGTTTTTATGGTAAATTATTGTAACATTGCATTGAATGCCAAACCACAATATTTATGTAACATATACAATATAAACCTCTATATTTACTTACTCGTATAATACAACTGGGCTATGTACTATCAAGAGCATTGCAGACTCTCCATTTAATAAATAGTCTTAGTTGCTGAAACCAAATTTTCGTTTCGATTACTTGTATAAAAACGTGGCAACGATTTGCTGTTAACAAATCATACAGTTCAATCGTAAAAGAAGAGAAAGACATTAGGAAATTATAGGTACACAATAAAGGATAATAAACGCGTAATGATGTCAGTTTAAAGGCTGTCGGTTCCAAATGGGGCGGCATAGGGGATGCGACTGCTACTTGCAGTTAATCAGGGAAGTTGCATGAGAAAAGGATTTTTTTTATATTTTTTATTGTGACTCGACATATGACAGCACCCCGCTTGATGTTAAGCCAAAGTGTGGTCCATGAATGAATGCCACCGAACCGAGAAACGTGTGTCAGGATCATTAAAAATAGCACATAGTGAAAATTAATGATATTTATGTAATGTAGTAGAAATGTAAGTATAAATAAATTAATATACTGTGGTACAAGATAAAGTTAAAAGAGATCCAATAACAATTTCCTCGGTGGTATTTATTTGTCATACGAATTAGAATTACGAGTCATCGTATTTGTAATCATTATAAATACAGGTTTCGTATTCTTTACACGATGTTTTGTCAAACAAGCTAAATAATAGATTTATGTGCCATTTCATTTCGTACATGTTTAGCTTTTAGCAAGTTTCAACATTTATGAATTTTGAGTTGTGCCTAGCCCACTAAACAAGAAAGCTAAAGGATTCTGAATATGAGAAATTATCATTACATGACGATTTTTTTTTATCGCAAGAGAAATTATATATTTTTACATTATTGTAAAAAGAAGAGAAGCATGAGAGTAGAAATGCGGTCGTTAACGAGCGTATGTGGAGTGACGATAGCGGATAGAATAAGGAATAGCACAGTGCGCGATAGATGTGGATTGAAAGAGGATGCAGAGAAAGGAATGCTTCGATGGTTTGGGCACATGGAAAGGATGAGTGAAAGTATATTGACGAAAAGAATTTATAAATCTTAAATGAACGGATACGTTAAACAAGGGCAGGCCCAGGAGGGTATTTTCCGACGAAATCGGAAACATCCTCAAGAAAGCTAGGTTGCCTAGTGCCCATAACTTTGTATGAAGAGAATTGTGAATGTGAAGGAAGCGAGGAAGTTGTGTAAGGATCGTGGCAAGTGGCGCTCCATTGTCTCTGCCTATCCCTGTGGAAAATGGCGTAACAATTTGATTAATTAATATTGTAATAAATTAACCATATCCTTTTCACTACCTTGATCTGAGGTTGTTTGCCCAAAAAACATCGCTTTTTAGTGATAAAGCCGCTATTGTATATCTTTGTGTTTTATATTCATTGTCTTTCTATGTAATCGGTTTTGTTTATTAAAAAAAAATTGTTCGTTGTCTATCTGTCTTATTAATAAATGATAATAACTATTTGTTCGGCCCCGGATATTCTATGCCTTTTTCCCACAGGGATAGGCAGAGACAATGAAGCTCTACTTGCCACGGCCCTGACACAAGAGCTTGTATGAAGACAATTGTGGATGTGAAGGAAGCGAGGGAGTTGTGCCAGGACCGTGGCGAGTGGAGCTCCATTGTCTCTGTCTATACTCTATGTATAATACATTAGGTGTTCTTTTAAATTGTCCGTTGCAAGTTTAAATACTCATATAAATGCTCATGCGATATAAAGTTTTATCGCGCATTGTTCAAATTCTAAAATTCATGAGCAGTTGTTTAGGTACGAATAGTGTGAAGTTACCCGAGGAATTACAAGAAAAGGGTGCAAAGTTCAGCTAATTTGATTGTAATTTAATATGATAACTTTTGATCTGAGATTGTTTTATCGTTTACTGGGAATTTTGACATTATATGAGTACTATACAGAATATTCTATAATTTAACTCGATACTTGTTATCGGATCGAAGGATTAATAAACACATAGAAATTAATTGGTAATATTAGCTGAGTTGGATAGATTAAAATTTATAGAGGTTAATATAACTATATTATATAATTATATAAAACGAGGTTATTCATCCAAATTTATAAAAAAAAATAGCATTTTTTATTTTCGTAATAGGGTTATTTCTTTATTTTTACAATAGATAGTATACGCAATGAATTTTTTAAACATATTTAAATAAAAAAACTTTATTTTCTATAAAGCAACTTGCAATTTTTTTCCCAGATTTTTTTTCCAAAACATTGTTGAATGTTTAAAAAAGTTTAACATCAGGCGGTATGTCACGATGTAAAAAAGTATAAACACTAGAAATATTTTAATAAAGTTGTAAGCAATCACTTTTAATAAAAATAACATTGTAACAATTACATACTAAGTGAGATTGGCATGAATGACTAATAAAGTTTATAAATACGTTCTCTAACCGATTAGATAGTATTTTGTTGTAGGGTTTAACACGTGAAGAGTTACCAAATGGTATATAGGATTACGAAAACATGAATAGAAATATATACCTACATTTTAAAATAATATTTTTTAATTAATCCTTTTTGTAAATTTACAGGTATTTATTAATATACCCCCCCCCCCCCTTGGAAATGGTCGAATCAAATAGACTCAAGAGCTTATTTACCACACAGCAGATAGTTAGGGTTCATGCAATTCCTGACGCGCTATATCCTACTGTTATTATTATTACAATCAATCAATCAATCAATCAAATTGTCACGCCTTTTTCCTACAGGGATAGACAAAGACAATGGAGCGTTACTAACTACAAAATAATTAGTATTCAAATACACAACTCGTCCTATAATCTTGAATCCATCAAGCAAAGCTTGAAAAAGCAACGTAGCCGGCATAGTGACGGCGATTCAGGCAACAAACCTCTCTGTAATTCCTACCAGGGATATGGAAATCAGATGTCGCGTCTCAATAAACATAACTTTTCCCCACAACTATTCTAAAAATAAGCTCTAGAGTAAATGCGAGTAAGACACTTATCCGTGCATATTGGTGACACTCATACAAATCCGTGAATTATATTTAGTAAGCAATACTGGGTCAAACTACTCGATGTGAAGCCGACATGAAGTCTCCGAAGCGAATTGTCAACACAGTCGCATAGGCAAACACGGTTTCGGAACTCGCAACGATAAAATATACTGAATACACATTCCTTACTCTTTCCTATACAAATCTATCTAAGTAAAAATCAATCTTAACGTCAAAGAAATAAGGTTTACATTTAAATGAGAATATAATAAAAGAAAGTGTAGCTGCTTGTGATAAACCAAGATTGATAGACCACGGTACAAAGTTTGTGAATGTAAATCTGCATTGAGAAACTAGGGATTTGTTTGTAGGGCTATGTAGAGTTTGTATTGGAATTACGATGTATTCAACTTAACGATGTGCCAATGATTTGGTGGAATTTTTCAACTTGGAACAAATATGTTGCTCAACTTGTCTTCTAAAGTTGGTTGTCTGGGAGATATTTTAACTCACCTATGTAGTTAAATAGGTATACTAAAAAATCGGTAAACAATGCTGCTAATTTAAATTAGAAATTGTTTAGAGAACTGTTTTAGAAATTGTTATATAAATGAAATAATTAATTATAAATTAAAATTTTGCTTATGTTCAAAATTTCAGTTGTACTAAAATTAAAATGTTTCTTCTGTCATGGAGGTGCTAAATAACTAGTCCACATGAACATGAAAAACGAGACTTATAAAAGCCACTAGGACATTTGAGATGTGGACGTTAAGATAGTCATAAGGTGTAAGACAAGGCGCTGGGCGTAGAAAGAAATCTTGGGTAAGATTGGGTAAGATCTACCGCGAGTAGATTGGTGTTACCTCTGTTAAGCTGCTGTATCGCCTCGCGCTCGATAGAGAGGAGTATAAGATAAGAAACTGACGGCCAACTCCAATTAGTAAAGATAAGAAGAATAATTTAATTTCAATTTTCTAGAAGAAGAAAAAAAATCTGATAGATAATTAATATAAATATTATATGCTTTTTTAAATTTATATTAATCCCATTATTTGATTATATAAATTATTTTTGATAGGATGAGTGAAAGTAGATTGACGAAAGGAATTTATAAATCGGATGTGGATGGATGCGTTAAACAAGGCAGGCCCAGGAGAGTGTTTTCCGACCAAATCGGAGACATCCTTAAGAAAGCTAAATTGCCTAGTGCCCATAACCACAGGGCCTGTATGAGGAGAATTGTGGATGTGAAGGAAGCAAGGGAGTTGTGTAAGGATCGTGGTAAGTGGCGCTCCATTGTCTCTGCCTATCCCTGTGGGAAAAAGGCGTGACAATTTGATTGATTGATTGATTTTAGTTACATCAAATGGCCTAAATAAAAATATTCTAAGTCAAACATTAGAATACAATTTTTCGTGCAACCTTTATAACTTTCTAATTGTAATACCCTATTTTAGATATTAGCAGCTAATTCTAACAGCATGAAATTGTGTTTTTAGTAGAACAAAAAAATATGATTCATATTTTTATTTGTGATTGCATAGACGAGTCAAAGTAGATTGACGAAAGAAATTTATAAATCTAATGTGTTGCGTTGCGTTAATCCAGACAGACCCAAAAGCTCAGGCGGGTGTTCTTCGACCAAATCTGAGACATCCTTAAGAAAGCTGGGTGCCTAGGTGTCCATAGCTTTATTTATCCCTTTTATTTGTCAAGCCACAATAAAAATAATCTACTTATAACAATTGTCAGATGATTTTAGTAAATATCAAAATAGTAAAAAGTAGTAGGTACTGTAGCATATTTAAAAAAATTAAGATAGTTCAAGCAAAGCAATATGCAAAGAAATATTGTGTTAATTATTATATTATATACGAGTACCACAGGTACCTAACACAAAGGTCAACCTTTAAATTATAAGGTACGTATAAAACGATTTTTACCAGGCAACCTTGATGAAATATTAAATATAATAATTTTATAATAAAATATTATAAAATGAAGTAGACATTGTGTCATTTTATATTATATAAAAATATATATTTTTAAATATCCCGACGAAAGAATAAATATAATAAAGATAAAGCGGTTATTTAATCGTGTGTGAATTGAAATAATCTGAATCATTAGTGATTCATTCTAAATGCGGAGAGCAATTTGGTTAAAATAGTATGTTTCGATTTAGTTGTCATTGAATAGATAATGGGTGTTCATTATTTTTGTACCAGTTTGCGCTATTTTAAATCCTGTTTTATTATAATTATACAATAGGATAATATTTTTCGACATTCTTTCATCTTATCGCCTCTTGAATCTTTTTTAAAGTATTTTCGCTTTGTTACAACCTTGTGAAAAGATTTTTTAAATTCCTATATTAAACTATTAAACGTGCTTGTATCAATGAAACATAGCGACTAAAGTAAATAATTAAATAAAAAATGTATTGGGACCGGCAAAGCACATCATTTATTTTGGGCTTTTATGTACTACTTTTGTAATGTCCAATGATGAAAAAATATATTAATGGTAGTTTAGATACTTGTATAAAACTAATAACAATTTTGCTTTTAATTGCTGTGCAGTTGAGTTATGTGGAAAATAAGGTATGGATTTTGTATCGTCTTTGACAGAGACACGTCATATTAACAGTTCTGCTTTGAACTGTCATAATTATAGTTTGATCATTTTGCACACCTAAACTACGCAAAATAAAGAATATATTTCAATTACATTGTAATATTCGTGCATCAAACTATTTAAATATGCATATTAAACTTTTAATACAATTAAGCCCAACTCCCCATACAAAATGAATAATGTCCTTTTGAACCTGAAGGGAGTTCTTGGTTTGTGTTTCACTACTACTATACGACGGTTGCCTTTCTATAAGTATGTTAGTCGTGTTTTATATTTATTTATAATTTAAATATTGAGCAGCATGGCAAGTTACGTTTGTTCTTATCTATGTAGCTGCACCAATGACCACCATTTTAGAAATATCAACAAGCCACTTTCTGAATACGTCTTGCATATTATAATTTTGTTGCCTTGATAAACTTCTATTACAGGATGTTACGTGCTAATTCTCTGACATCATATTCCACTTAATTAAATATTGCAAAAAAATTAGAATGAAAAAAATAGCCAGGATGAGTAGCTCATATCGAGTGGTAGTTGAGGTAACTATGAAATTTTCCATTCAAGCATTTCGGGTTCAGTACGGACTAGGCTGGCATAGTGGATGCGTCTGCTATTGCAGTTATTTAAATTTTAGTAAGGACATCAGAAGGGTTGCTATTTATGTCGACCCATAATTCAAATAAAAATATGTCCTAGGCCTAATAATTTCATTAGTTGTAAGCAACTTTGAAACGACGATGGTGGTCCAGTGTTCACACACTGCACCAAACTCAGGCGTAAGAATGCATTGCAAGATTATCTTAAATAATTAGAAAACACCCTCAAAAAATTATGTTGCTAAAGTAAATTTACTTTTCCAATCCAATTTCCTGAATAAAATTGGGCTTAAACAAAGACAATATTATTTTCTAATTTACGTTTGCTTTTTACCTACTTTTTAAAACTTATCAATTTTGTATTAGTATTTTATATATATATAAAACTTTATTAACAAATTAGAAGGCTTTAGCGCCGCTTTATCCAAGAGCGAAACTTTATTTTTTTGTAAACGTTGAGGATCGCAGAATTACTGAAGTAAGTTTTAAAATTACATACATCTATCTATTGTTTAGTGTAAACTACTCCTAGATCTACAAATACATTTTATACAATCAATCAATCAAATTGTGGAGAGCCATTTGCCACAATCCTTACACAACTCCCTTGCTTCCTTTACATGCATAATTCTCCTCATACAGGCTCTATAGTTATGGGCACTAGGCAACCCAGCTTTCTTGTGGATGTCTCTGATTTGGTTAGAAAACACCCTCCTGGTTAATATAACAATCATTATTATGATTATAATAATAATAATAAGTGACTGCCAATGGTTTAATAGCCAAGAGCCTCGATGAACACCTAAAGAGGCTCTCGTTAGGTAGCTGGATCAAGCGTTTGATTCAGAAAGCGGTACTCCTGGACACGGCGCGTATTGTTAAGAGGTTCCTTTCTCAGGAGCCCTGACCACCGGTGGCTTTGACCCTGTTCCCGATGCCGGTGGACAATTATTTTTTATATTATTATTTTTTATTATTTTAAAAATATAAAAAATAAGATTAAAAATAAATAAATGGAATAATAATAATTTAATTATTATTTGTTTTAAAATAACGTTACATGCTCGCGCATATACAATCATAGAAATATAATAATATATATTATAATGTCTGTGTATACAATGCCTTTATTAATGCTCATCCAACAACCAGTTTAAACTTCTGAACTCTTAATAAATTAAACAAATTTTATGCGGCTTACTATCGCGTTTATTTTGGTTTTTATTATTACGATGTTTCCGACGCGATAGTAAGCTGCATAAAATTTGTTTAATTCATTAATCAACGTTTGCGCAAATCTAAGAAAATTCTAAACTCTTTTCAAAATAAAAACACGACTTAGCGATGTCTCATGAAATTTCATAGAAATACTAAAAATGGTACCTATTCAATTACAATATGAACATTTTATTTTAAACCATGCGTCATGTCATGGTTAATCTAAATCAGTAGGTAATCTCGTACAAACAAATTTTATATTATCTAGTCCTTAATTACTTTTTATGTGTAGAAAACCTCTTTAAGTAGATTGACCTATTAAATCTCTTAGAAATTAAAATAAATTACAAAATACTTAAGTTATTTATTTAGAAAAAAATATATTAAAAGCCATATTATTTGCATTACCTAATTTAACTCAATTATCACTTTAGTGTTTAAAAATAAAATCTCAATTGTATTTAATTAACAAACATCCTAAATTAAAATACCAAATGAATAAAGAAAACTTACGAAATAAATTTCATTTTGATAATTTTCTTTACTTACACCTACACTAATAAAATACACAACAAAAATTAAATCAATTTTTCATTAAGTCACTGAAACACTCATTTCTCCACAAATACAAATTCATTTTGTCACTTGCTTTTTAGAAGAACATTCGCGCATGTAATTTCTCATTTATCGCACCACTGAGATACACTGCGCACACACATCTTGTGCAAGCGTCTGACAATTTCATACTGAGCAAGATTCACGGTCTCGGTGAAAAATATCACCTTAGCTTTTGAGCGGTGATAACGTCACTGTAAACTGGTTGCTGCTAAATGTTCCTAGTACAATAAAATGGAACTAATAATATAAATAACAACTTATGTTTTATAATAAACATACTTGTTTATTAGCTACTGCATAATTTGTTATCATTATAATATCAGCACACAGCTCATATAACAGACGGCTCTAAGGCACGCATGCATGGAGAGCACGTACAGGAAAACGCAGCGTAGGACGTCCACCCACGAGAAGGACTGACGGTAGCAGGTAGCTAAAGATGGAATGAATTGTCAGGATTAATGGATTGCTCAATGAAGTTGAAATGAATAGCCTTCGTTTATAAAATATACCATAGATACACTAGCAGCACAAATATGAACGAGAATTCTATCTTAAATAATAATATCAAGTTTAAACTATTTGGCTTCTTCAAAGCAAAAGCTTTACCTTATTTATTAGCGCTAAAACAAAATACATAGTATATTTATAGTGTTACATCTATTCTGTTACATGGCCTGTGTAATAAAAACCAATTTTACTGGATTATTGAGCTTACGAAATATTTTGATATCGTAAGTTCTTTTCAAATACATTCTCTAAGTTAAAAAATAATCAAATAGTCACGCCAAATTCGCATAGAGACATCTAGGCGCTACTTCGTACGATCCTGAAGAAACTCTCTTGCTTGCTCTTGCTATGCAAGTTCTACTATTTCGAGTAGGCCTATAAGGAGTAACCTTATAGGCCTTCGGATCAGCTTTATTGACAATTTTTACCATGTTGTGCTAAAAAAAGAATTTGACGGTTCTCATTTTTTTTTAAATTCTGACTCAATATAATTATGACTGCACACTGACAACTAAAAAGCTGATCCCTCAACGCGACTAAGTCACTTAAGATCTGTTTACCTAAGGTAAGTAATGGTAGAAGTACAACCCCGGATCGCCAGACTTGGCACTACTGCCCATCACTCTTTGACAACCCACCTCTTTTTTAAAACATTTTTTTGTAAATTTACTTAGATAAATAAACATCGTCCGGGAATAGAACTTAGGACTTTTCGCGTAACAGACTGGTGTCTGACAAATTGATGTCTGACAACTGGCCTGTCGTCAAAATTGCGACGTGGGTTATAGTATGTATGTAAAATAGGTTATGTTAGATAGATAGGATTTGCCCCCATTGTTAGTAAATTTAAATAAATAACTTTTTTTTAAATAATAAAATGTATCCTTCCGGACAATAATATTAAAAGGCTCTGTGCGAAGGCAGATAATAAGAAACTGCAAATTATTCTCCGGCGTTTTTAGGTAGAGAATATTACATAGATTTATATACTTGGCACCATCTGCGCTTGCAGAGCGTACTGTCTACATTCTTCAAAATGTAATTTGAAATAATTAAAAATTACATAGTTACTATCTTTAATTAAACGTTACGTAAGTACCGTGTTTGTTAATTAAATTGAATGTAATTTATAAGCTACATTTTTACTAGTAATAAGATATGGGTAAATGAATACGACTAATACATTAATTTAATTGACATACTTTATAATATTTAAAATAAGTATATAGTGGCCAATTCATTAACACAATTATTAAAATTTTAATATAAAAATATATTATAATAATTGACAAAGGAATGCTTCGATGGTTTGGGCACATGGAAAGGATGAGTGAAAGTAGGTGCTCCATTGTCTGGATACAATAATAAAAAAACACCAAATAAAAACAATTAAGTTATTGAGCTAAATTTTTTTTTAAGTTTTCTGTGATTTTATTGTAGAAAATGTGAGAAAATATAGAATCAATAGCAAAAGGTATATTTCATATCTACAAAAAAATGTTATTATTGAGATAAATAGATGTTAGCCTATGACCAGTTATTAGTGGGCTTGAACTTTCTATTAACCTTTACACCATAACTACGAAAAAAAAACTGGAAAATGTATTGGCGCTGAATATAACACATTTAACCAGTTTATTTGAGTTTTATCGACAATTTACATATTAATGTTCAATAAAAGTAAACATATATTTAAATTATGTAGGTATAAGATTTATAATTATTAGGTAATTTTCATTAATTAAATGACGCTCGATTTTACTAAACTTAAGACAGTTTAATTATCATTACATAGGCTGAAATATTGGTTTAAAAATACGCGAAGAACTATTCGAGAATTTTTCAGGCTATCTTTCTATAGGCTACCATTATATCACAGAGATTTGTTCTTTTACGAATCTTCTCAATTCTGATTTTATTATTTACTTACGTAGATAAACCTATTAAAGCTATTTTTATAGCTTACTGGGTCATTTTAAGCTGTTAGACCACGTTTCAGTACATTCACCGGTAATATTCAATCGCCTTTTTCTCACAGGGATAGGCAATGATAATAGAGCGCCACTTCTCTACGATCCTGACACAACTCCCTCGCTTTCCTCACATTAACAATTCTTTTCATACAAGCTCTACTTTTATGGGCACTAGGCAACCCAGCTTTCTTGAGGATGTCTCCGATTTGGTCGAAAAACACTCATATGGGTCTACTTCGTTTAACGCATTCATCCAAATAAATTCCTTTCGTCAATCTACTTTCACTTATCCTTTCCTTGTGCCATGTGCTCATTAAAGTTTTGTTTTACCGAACACTGCCCAACCGAGATGGATTTGTTTTGTTCAACCGTAATCATATTAATTAATCCAGTTATAAATATTGGAAAAATTAATTGGCGCTGGTAAAAAAATATATTTGTTTAAAACATTTTCTCTTTGGCAGTTTATTTTATTTTACATTTACAGTTTATTTATTTATTACATTACATTTTCAGTATTAAATTATTTTCCGCAAACTATAACTAAATTTAATTTCATTAATTAAAAACTAAAATTTAATAAAATAAATTTGAACTAATTGGGAATAATAAATAGTAAATTAACCAAATGATAAATGTTGCTACAATACGTTGTTAATTGAGTTTATCGATTCGTTAAAGTGGATTTATAGTAAATGTAAATTTATAATATAAATGTCTCAAATGAATTAAACGAAATAAACATTTAGCGATTAAAACTCGATTTACAATTTCGTATTTAAATCACCAATATACTATGTATAATTGAATGTACCAAGAATTGTTAATAAACAATAATCAATAAATTATTTCTTGTCACTAATACATTTTGATAAATTATTATGAACATACAATATGTAAACTTTTAGTTGCGTGTGAGTATTCTGATGTAAGTACCACTACATTCGTCGCCCAGTCTCTATGATACACGTAAAAAGTATATCAACCGGCAGATAAAAAGAGCGCTGACTTTTGTGCGTTATAAGGATAGGTAGAAGAGAACTAGACGACTGCTGTAGGAGCAAATCCGCGCATCGGTTACGCACGACTGTACATAATTATTAAAGTATAGATAGGTATAATGCAGCCTAGACAGTACTGAAATGACTGCAGAAATTCTAAGAGCGGTAGGTAGACAGTTTGTGATCAATAGCCCAGTCTGCAAATCCGCAATAGTACCACTACTTTCAAGTGTAAAGACCGTTTAGTTATACGACTGTTACTTTCAGTTATTCAACTGTAATAGCAATTGCCGCCTGTTAAATGTCAAACGAGGTATTCACACATGTTGAGCAACAATAAAAAAGTGAATGTGATTAGTAAATGTAGAAATTTATTGTCTGTAGCAACAGTCGCCTTTATTCATAGATCGCACTCAGACAGCTTGATCAGGCTGTGTGCGGTCATACAGTATTGTTGTATTGTTTAATACTAATAAAACAATAATTGTATTTAATAGTATGCAGTGCGTAATAAATATTATGTCTTTAAATATAGGTAAATAATATATTTTTATACAATACGATTATCATTCGATGATTCGAACTGTCACTTCAGTGTATAATGTATGGCTATGAAATAATTACTGAGGACGGATATGTGGCTCGTTAATTCGATCATTGTCAAATGATAAATTTGCGATAACTTTCCTTAATGACGCCATTGTTGTATTGTCATGGATAGCTGATGCTCAACTTAATTTTATCGATATTATCTTACAGAATATTTGTTCATTAGATCAAGCGGTTTCTTAGAGTCTATGTAAAAAATGTTTAGTAAAAAATACATTTAGGACATTTAAATTGTAGCACTAGTTAATCCGCTATTATTAATCAATCAATCAAATTGACACGCCTTTTTCCTACATGGATTAGTAGCGGTGATTAGTCAGCTTTTAAATAAATAAATACATAATATTCTAGGAAAGAACGCTTTTACTCTGCCCGTTAATCCTATTTTATTTTTTATTATTGTGGCTCGACATACGACAACACCCCCGCCTGATGTTAAGCTTGAGTGCCGCTCATGAATGAAGGCTAACCCCTCTTTTCCACTGGGCACTCTGCCCAGGGCCCCGCGATCGACAGGGGCCCTAGTTCCTACCGGGGGGGCCGACCGCGCCGCAACTTAAGTGGTAATGACAATGAAATTCATTCCCATTTGTCAAAAAGTTACGCGGTCGCTGTTAATGTCAAAAACAACTTTTATTCATTCGGACAATGAGTTTCTATGAGCTTTAACTGAATGAACATGAATTCTTAGTGTGTTGCGTGGTCGCAATTTCAATTTTAAAGCTCAATAATGGAGTTCAACTGTTAAAACGTCATTGAGTTACGCGGTCGGCCCGCAGATCATCAAACGATAACCGATGAATGGAGACGACTGCTACTATAGTTAAATGACTGCAACTACTACAAACCTTATTGAAGCCTAGATATTGGGGTTCAGAGAGAAATAAGATTACAGAAGATATTACGAGTATTTAGTATATACTTAAATGTTCATTTCGCTTCTTTAAACCTAAATACTAATATAACTACCTAACACGACATAAAAGTCAATTATGCGATCACATTTTTAGTTCGTTAGGTTTAAAATGTCATTGTTAAATTAAACAATTCACAAAATTGGTCCTAATTTGTTACTTTGGATTATTACTTTATTTTTTGACCTCGTTTCAAATCGGCACTATTGATCAATTTGTATTTTATAGACTAACGAATTATTCTCGGAAAAAATAAGTCATAAACAATTAGGTTCACTTGTAGTTTTATTACTGTTTTACATATAATTGGTTTATAAAAATAGATAAATAAGGAAGCCGTTATTATTTTGTTATGACTCAACATGATCGTGGTAAGTGACGCTCCTTGTCCCTGTCTTTATATGATGAAATTGAGGTGTGTCAATTAAGGATGTCGGTTATAAAGTCATCCAGCTCAATCATTGTTTCCATGGTAAACTTGATTACGGAACAATTTTTAACGATTTAAAACAGAATCTGTGATAATAAATTCTACATTAAATTATACATTCATCTGATTCATTATATAATCTACATTTTATAATAACATATAATGAATCACAAACGCATTAGTGAACAGGAAATTAGAATAAAGTGTTGTTATGCTGATAGGATATGACTATTTGATATAATACTATTTGAAATAAACAGGGCTTTTATTAATTAAATGCTAAATTCTATAACATCATTTATTATTATTATAATACCGCCAACGACCACAAACCGCCGCTGTTACCTGGTGGTAAGCTAGAGTGCGGTCCTCGGGTAGAGAAGTCTGCCAAGAACAAAAAGTCAGTGGCAGCAAGCTCGTCCACTATGCAGTTTTTGATATGTACTAATGTTTCTGTCTATTTTATATTATAATGATTTTTATGTTTGTGTTACAAGGTACGGGTTATTATTATTATTTATTACATATTAAGACTTACAAAATCTGATGTGGATGCGTCAACCGAGGCAGACTCAGGAAGGTGTTTTTCGACCAAATTGGAGACATCCTCAATAAAGGTTGATTGCCTAATGCCCATAGCCGTAGAGCTTGTACGAAGAGAATTGTGGACTACTAATTATTATTTTACGAAAATACTGCAGAGGTTTGAATTATCACTTGTCATTCCTTTAACCATTAAACAAACCATTCGCCTTTTAAGTCAAAGAATTATGGATTCCTACCTCGTCTTTCAACTTCCGTGATGGCCGCAAAGGGCGGGAGAAAAATCACATTTTATCAACCGTATCCGCGCGTCGAACTAAAAGTTTTGTTTCACCCGTCGTTTGTTTGTAGAACAATCAACAATCAAATGCTTTACCAGCCCAGTTGTTTTCTCTATCATAATCTTAGATCCTTTAAGCGAAACACTTTTGTCCGGCATAGTGACGGTGACTAAGGCAACCGCAAACTGAAACATTTTTTTCAGTCGTCGGTACTCTAGAACCTTCCCTTGCTTGCCTTCAAAAAAGAATTTATTAATAAACAAAATATAAATACATCACTTTCAATTTAATCTCATAGCGATGAATTAAACTACAAGGAATATTAATCATTTATTCAAAACAACGAGAATCTACTACAATTGGCTTTCAGTTAGAATTAGAATGGCACGGATTAAGCTTTTTGATGTATAGAATTTACTCGAGCGATTCTCGGCGCTACGTTACACCGGCGATCTAGCGTAGATAGACGTAAATTGCACGGAGCTTTTCAGGTAGTTAACTTAAGGAAATTCAAGGTTCTAAATGAGTCTATTCAAAGTTATATATTTAGAGATCTCTGTGATATGATTACTCCCTTACACGACGTAAAGCGTGCACATACTTTTGGTAGATTATAAAATTAATATGGAGGTGTTAATTTTATTTTATACGGTTCGTTGTTTTGGCGTTTTTAAACCCCTATCAATAAAACGTTGTTTAAATATCTATGGAAATAGGCAGAATCATACTCGTAGTTAAGCGTAAATTACAAAAAAAAACTGATAAACTGTAGAGCTTGTATGAAGAGAATTGTGGATGTGAAAGAAGCGAGTTGTGTCAGGATCGTAAGAAGTGGCGCTTCATTGTCTCTGCCTATCCCTGTAGTAAAAGCAAGAACAATTTGATTTATTTTTATTTTCAAAAGTATTTAATTATTGTGTTTTATTAAGAAAACATAGGATTATTTTATTTTATACATAATCTTCCTTACTTACGGTCAGGCAGTTTAAAGGTTGATGTCTAGTCTTAATAAAAATTTATATACGCATTAGCTATTACTATTATTAAGAAATTCATTAGATATAAAAACATATAAGTACATTTACATATATGCTGCAACAGTCGCTTCGTTTATGTATCCTTTATCAGACTGTTAAAACGAGTATTTTTTTTTACAGAATAATAAAAGTACAAATTTAATTATTTATATGTCAAATCTTCATTTGTGAACATTCTAGATATTCAGATTTATAAAAGATATAAAGGTACTTACGAGCTTTATGTAAGCTAAATAATTGTCTGAAGTATTTGACGAGGAGCTCAAAATGACTGAAAGAAACACAAGAGATGGCGTGAAGGGTACTTGAACTATGCTCATGACCGATTGAGGGACCGTCTCAGCTTTACGCGCACAAAAGAAAGCTACTGTTATAAATAGAACTAATTAAAATAAAGATTTAATAATATAATAATATTTAAATCAAATTTAATCAAATTGTCACGCCTTTTTCCCACAGGGATAGGCAAAGACAATGGAGCGCCACTTGACACGATCGTTTCCAATGACAAATCCCTCGTTTCCTTCACGTTCACAATTCTCTTCATACAAGCTCTACGGTTACATACAAGGCAACCTAGCTTTCTTGAGGATGTCTCCGATTTGCTGCTCCAAAGCTTCTTTGATCCAAGAATATAATGACTTGCAAAGAATATCATTGCAACTCATTTTAAATAACTTACTATAACAGTGTATCAAAAAAGACTTTTAAACGTTCTGTAAAACTTTACACTAACAACGTTGGTAACGTACTGGCCTAATACGTAATTTAAAATGAGTTACAATAATATACCTTGCAGTTCCAGGCATGTCGCCCTTTGCAAAATATAATCTTTTAATAAAAATATTTTTATATTTGGACATGGTACATATATATTTTATACATGGTATAATGTATTTTAGAATGATATCTTAGAATGATATTTCTCACGATATTACTTACCTATATAAACATAATGGTAATATGTGGATAATATCGAGGTATTTGTATGTAAAACAATAATATATGAAGTAAATACGTGAGTGTTTGACTAAATAGGTACAAATTGGAAATTGGTACGTATTTCCTTTGAATTTCCACGGTTTTTGTCCCGTGAATGTTGTGTGGAACACGCGACTAGAACAATTTTACTTAAGGTCAAACGCCGATGCTATATTTACAATGGACATGCCTAAATAGCATTATTAGCGACTAAAAAGAAGTATGTCCAATAGGACTAATCTATTAAATGGTTTCGTAAACAAAAGTAAACGGTGCTAAATTACTTTGTACTAGAACCATTTATTTTATTATGGCATGACGTATGACAGCACTCCGCTTGATAATATTTTGGAGTGCGGTCTATGAATTTAAGCGACTGCTTCTACAGGTAAATGAGTACAGGTCTCAGTCGCGATCACTATGCGGCAATTTTTAAGCTGATCCTGAAACGCGACTAAGTTACTTTACGGAAATTGATACTACCACTCTTTGACAGACGCAACTCTCTGGCTTCCTTCACATAGACATACTTGCCATATACTTCCTTCATATGGTGATCAGCATAATGGTTCTCTACTTTTAAATTTCTTTCTTTTTTGACCGACTTCCTAAAGAGGAGGAGGTAACGCAATCACCAAAACAATATTATTATTAACATTATTGAATAACAGCGATGAAAATAGAAAGAAGGCAAATAAAGGTGTGACTTTTTGTAACCAAACGGCTTATCCGAAAGTTATCTTCACAGCTCGTTGTTGTCCTTAGTGAACTCTTTTGGCACGTACTTCGGCAATAACGTTTATTGAACCCTCTTCCATTTCTATACACGGGAGGGAGATTTTGCAAATTTTCGAAACAGGTTTCTGCGAAAGGATCCGTAGTTCACCGTCACGTAGTATCGTAAAGTTTGCTAGAATGTTCGACTAGCTTCAAGCGTTTGTGTATTTGTAATAGAATTTTATTTAAATGACTAATATTTTGTGACTATTTTATTTGAATTCGCAGCATCATGTCGTCTGCAGACTTAGATACCGCGAGCTGCTTGTACAGCTGCTTCAATATTGTAAAATGTTCAGAGAAATTTACCCAGTAGGTAATATTTTATTATTATTGAATAAAAATGAATTCGAATAGAATTATTTGTTATAATAGTATATAATTTGTCGTCAAGTTACATTCGAAGTCAATTCTGACAATTCAATATACGATACTCTCATTAAAATTGTTTTAAATATTTTTCTTCTTTAAAAATCAGGTCAGAAGCTACATTATATTTTTACTTGACTTCAAAGTAATATTTTTACATCATTGAGATCGTGAATGTCACAACAAATCACACGCCACAAAAGAAACCGTGTCATTTTTAACACTTTTACAAATTACAAATAAACTATCTGTTCTGTTTATTTTGTTACCTATGGTATATTAAAATTTGATGTCAATTATACTAACTTCAAACTCTGAGCCTATTAACAAGTTTTTTTTTGTATCAGCTGTGTTAGATATATGAGATTTAATATTAATAATGTATAAAACTTTACTAAATTAAAATATACTAAATTAGTTATACTATTTGTTAAATAAAAATAATTCCAATAAACATTTAATTTTAAATGAAATTAATTAACCTTATACATTATAATGTTATGTATACCTTAGGCATGTCATTCATCGACATTCTGTCTTACGCAACATTTGCCCGGTCACTCTGCGAAAGCCGCCGATAAGTGGTCAGAGGGCTCGCCATAGTAAATTTAAAACAAAATAAATATGGGAGAGACATATTTCTTAACTTCCATGGAACTCTATCGGTGCATCGCGTGGCATGCAGTGAAGGCAGTGTTACGGACTTGCGAACGGAAAGTATGTTTAAGGCCTTTGTGATAAGTAAAATCTATATTAGTGTAAAAATAACAATGCGGTAAAAATTTCATGTACATTATAGTACATAGAAGTGAATGTTAGATATCTCGGAAGAAGCATTAAGTTAGTGTGAAAAATAATTTAAAGAATTAAAAAAGGTATGTTACATTGAATGGATAGATAAAAGGAGGTTGACAGAAAAAATATTACGTATTGATCCGCATCGGAAGGACAATACGGTAATGACCTTAAGGACGATTTCTAGATCAAATTGTTTTTTTTTTAGAAAAGCAGGGGCTAGCAGTATCTGTGTAGATTGTGTGTAGAGAAAGTGAATAAATGATCAGGATCGTGGAAAATGAGACGTCTCTTCGGTAATTTAAGCTGACAATTTAAATAATTGATTGATAAATTTATAACAAGAGTACAAGCAAACAAGAATGTCAGTGACTGAGGCCGTTGACTGGGTGGGTTTTATCAGTCGGTGGCACTCTTGGATTTTTCTTTGCATCATCAGGCAAGTCGAGGTCAGATGTCGAGTTAGAATAAAAAAAGACTGCACTGAAATAATATCATATAAAATATAATTTGGTATACTTTTTTCCGTGTAATTTATATTTTATTTACTTCTTTATTAGCGATCCTGTTAATAAAAACCAGCCGTCGCGTTTCAAATATTAAAAGTGTTACATAAGCAATGAAAAATCTTGTGAATAGTTCATTACACAAATCTAAACAAATTCATTCATGAACAAGTTTACTACGGACGTTAGACATTTTAATTTAAAAATACAAGAGTTACGTCGCTCGTGCTATCACCATTTATCGTTTTGAAAAATTAAAACCGAGTTAAGCTCAACCTGATTGCTAATTCATAGAAGAACTGCTAATATTTTATAAATAAATAGCTTTTAAGTGTCGTAGATAAGTACTTAATTTGTAATATAATATAATATGTATGTTCTTAATATACTCGTATAATAATATATAAGGACATGCATATAATACCGTTTTCTAGCTTAATATATAGAAATAATGATGCTACTTCATGAAGCGTCTTCAGCAGTGAGAAATAGACGCAAGAAGAATAAATAATAAATAAAAATGTGAATGTGTAAATTAAACTAGCAGTTAAAGCATAACTTCTGAACGATCTTGCCCATTAAAATGCTAACCAATGCGCCACGCCTGTCGCTAAAAATTGAACATAAATTAATAAATATTACTCATTAATCAATCTAATTGTCACGCCTTTTTCCCACAGGGATAGGCAGAGACAATGGAGCGCCACTTACCACGATTCTTAGTAGTAAATAATTAGATTTTAACAGATACTAGTTGGGAATAGTAACTAAAACTAGATTAGTGCCGTGTGGATGCACTCACAAAATTGACAGATTAAACTGCTGCTCACCAATTATCGACTTGAAAGTAGACAAATTTAGTTAAAGATATAGCACTTTTGATGACAATATTCAAACAATTAATCTTTGTCACGTCTTTTTTCTACAGGGACATAGACGAATAGCAACTATTTTGACAAACTTCTATGTGAAATAAACTTGGATTGCTGTTTAATAAAACATATAAATTATATTTGAGTTAAGTAACAATATTACTGTAATATAGCAATCAATCAAATCGTAACGTCTTGATTCCCACAAAGATAGGTAGAGTGTCACATTCTACGATCCCGAAACAACTCCCTCGCTTATTATAATAACTGTAATATCAGCTAGGATTACATGGTGCGGTTGCTGCTTGCTGAGAACGTGTGCGGTAAGTGTATCATGCTAATGTTAAAAATATTTATATATAATTTTTTATATTATTGTTACACGACATCTAACCTCGGCTCGCTTGATGATAAGCAAGAGGAGGTCCAAGAGTGACGAGGACTGAAAAAACCGAGTTAGTTCAAGGCTGCCTCAGCCGCCGTCATTATGCCGGCCAAAGAAAAGTATATGAATGTAAGTATCAAAGAGTAATAATAGATAGTCTAGTATTGAATTATACTAAAGTCTAGACTATCTATCTATAAAGTAAATTCTTTGACAATCCAATACCATCTTTACCAGTATCACTTATCCAAGTGATTTGTTTGTACAGTGTTTTTAATATAAGTTTAATTGTCATTGAGACTTAATTTTTGATTTAGAGAATTATGAATGTGAAGGAAGCGAAGAAGTTGTGTCAGGATCGTGGCGGGTGGCGCTCCATTGTCTCTGCCTATCTCTGTGGGAAAAAGGCGTAACAATCTGATTGATTGATTGATTATAATAATTTTAAAGTAAGTCACTCACGAAAATAATACCGAAAAATATGTTATAATGTACAAATAATACTATATTATTGGTATGGTAAAATGAATAATAAAATATAATTTACGGACTCTAATGGGGTACACAGTTTCAATTTAAATTTCAATATTATACTGCAATTAAAATTTTATTATAAAATTATGGTTAATTACTAATATTACAATAAAAGGTATTGGTTTTCCACTATCATTAGCATGTATAATTTATAAAGTAAGTTTTTTATTATATAATGAAAACGATAGAACGAAAATTCAGTCCATTCTTTGTCATACTATTGAGAACGGGCTTACTTCCACTGTATTGCACGAAACGCATCTCACTGGCTGGCACAGTGAACGGGTGCCAGCCCGTTGCTGCCAAAGACTGTGTCCTTGGTTGTAGTCTTAGGACCGTCTAAAATAAAATGCGATATTAAAAAATGTAAACAATAAAATAAATGTCTCTGTCCAAGTTACGTTGAAGGGGTAGACATTTCCTAGACAAACGTTAGAAATAGAATGTACAAAAACAAAATAGCGAACCTCTTTAATGCATTAACAACCTCTTTGTTTCATATAATATCATTGGTTTAAAATTATGGATAAATACTGAAATGTATTATTACGCAAAAAATATCCAAGCTAATAGAATAGGCTTCTTTATTTTCTTGACTCACTCATTCTTCTTCAACCATCAAAGTGTTTATATTATTGCAGTATAATTTACATGTTATTTTTATAAGAAATCAATCCATCAATCAATCAAATTATCAATTATAAGAAAAATTATCATAAATAACTTGTTTATTAATTATTTTATAATTAATATTTTGTGATAGTGGACTATAATATTATTCTTCTCGTATTCTGCTGAGTTATAATGAACTAGCAATATAACTTCAATTGGCAGAAGTGCGTTTAAGAAAATTAAGACATAACCCCATATTGTCAAAATGTTCTCAAAATAAAACACTATTTCGAATCTCCATTATTAATGAATAAGCGACATCCGTGTTACTTGAATTTGTGCCAAAAAGTCGAAGTTCTGTTACTATTTAGAAAAACACTTTATAACTATATATTATTCATCAGAAGATGTTGCCAAGACAATTTTCAATTGACAAAAAATAGGCGCCAGCGTCTATACTTTACAACTATAGACACCACCGTTTATAAAACTAAAAATTAATCAATCAATCAAATTGTCACGCCTTTTTCCCACGAGGATAGGCAGAGACAATAAAGCGCCACTTACCACGATCCTTACACAACTCCCTAGCTTCCTTCACATCCACAATTCTCCTGTTCAATTTCGTTTTTTTAACTTTATTAAGTTTAATACTCAATAAAATTAAAACAACGAAATTATATCATGGGCAACGCGAAAACCTATTTTTTTTAAATATCTTCTGGTTAGTTCCTATTTTATTCTTCTTCTCACCTTTGATTAATACTAAGATAAACCTATAACGACTAGGTTTATCTCGCTCCGTAAAAGAATTCATGTTGGCTAATCGCTTCTCTTAAGGTATTCGAAAGCTACGTGTTCCCCCCTACTTTGGTATTAAGGCTTGACATAATATATCAGCATTAAGCTGGAGTGCGGTCCATAAATGATGGCGACTGTTATTACAGGTAAATAAATGCAAGTAGCAGTCGCATCTACTTTGCGGGCCTACTTGAAATCAGCAACTTACAAACTGATTCCGAACTGTTATATGAAGTGACAACTTCACAGTCTGTACCTTTGTAAGTGGTACGAGTACTACCCCAGATCGACAGACTAGGAAAATGACCACATTCTGCTTACCACTCTTGCCTATCAAAAGTGACACAATCCCAACTCATATAGCTTGTACAACAATAGAGCTACTAGTACAATCATATTTGTAAATTAACTATAATTATAAACTATTATTAAACTATTATAGACAATAGTGTTTAGTAATACAATGAAAACTTCTAAACAATGGAGGACTGATGACAGAACTACCCAATTGAGATGCAAAGAAAACAAATATTTCTTCAGGCAAATCACCAAACAAATGTGAATATGCAAAACACGGAAAACGCCAATTAATGAACTTTTAGAAACAAGCTTAATTGAGTGTGCTATCGAAACTTTGTCGAGTCGGGAGTCTGTTTTAGTGAATGAGACCAAAATCTCGGCGTTTACGAGCGCCCTCTCCGCTAACTCCATTGCACCGGAAGTGATAAAGCATTAATGGCTCCAGCTATTAGCATCCAGCTGAGCAAAATATATGAGGCACCTTGCTAAGCTTAGTCACCCTTTTTAGGGATCCGTAATTGACTTTTCAACGCATTTATTTATGACGAGTACTTTGTATATAGTATCGTTTAATCAGTTTTCTTAGAATTGAATATATAATTTGAAATTAGAATACTTATATACATTTTCGTGTATATTGTATGTTTAATAAATTATGCTCTATACTCTATGACCAGTTGTCATATCATATCAGGACCCCAATTATCTTAATACACAACAGCAAAATGACAAACTTGCACTAGTATTTCACATTTCCAATCAGCCAATCAGCGAATAAAAAATCATTAGGTAAACTAAGTTGATTGGTCACTTGCGACCGCGACGCACTTTTACTGCTTTTTTGTCGCCATAATGTATTAGAAGAAGAGGTACCCAGAACAAGTGATAGGATACACTGACTCACAATGCAGGTATAAACATCACGTGAACCAAAAATCTAATTTTTAATCGATCCAATAAAAAATCCCTATACTATAATCCTTGATCTTTTAAGAATAGTGTGAAGAGGCATCTCATAAGGTGGCAGGATGGACACGGCTGTTACCAGCTCAGAACTCTATCCATAACAGCAGGTATTTTTACCCATGAACCGCGTTCTAGCTTATCATCAAGTCAACTATCTAAAAATATAATAATCAATTTTTATTGGCTTGCACAATTACTTGGCTTTTTAATTTATTTATGTGACTTAACATCTGACGTCGACCTGCCTGATAGTAAGCATGATGTAGGCTTAAGAATGCCGACGACTGAAAATCTGAGTCAGTTAATAGCTGCCACAGTCGCCATAACTATGCCGGCCTAATAATTGGTTATTGTACATATGTACTACATATAAACCTATTATTAGAGCATACATTTAAAAATTTAGATATATTTTAAACGTTAATTAAAAAGTAGGACTTGTAAAAGATCGTGTTCTGAATAAACGGAACCCTAAAAATGTGGTGCAAAAGTAACTTGACCTTTTTTATTGTAGTTAGACTGTTCTTAATTGAGGTCATGAAACTTTTGTTACACCTACGTTTGGAAGTTATAAATTAGAGTTTGGGTGATTTTTTAAAATTTATTTTTAGTTAGTATCCAAGAATTACCTTTGGTCTAATTTTAAAAATATTTATTCTTTTAATTTATTTAATACAATTACCCTTTTCTTTTCTACTAACAACAGGTGAATAATTTGCTGCTGATCAATACTCACATTCGAAGACATCCTCAAGAAAGCTGGTTTGCCTAGTGCCCATAACCGTAAAGCGTTTATGAAAAAAATGTGGATGTGAGGGAAGCGAGGAAGTGGTGTCAGGACCGTGTTAAGTGAAGCTCTATTGTCTCTGCCTATTTTGTAACATTTAATAAAACAAATATTTGTTCTTTATAATTAATTTTATTAATAAATATTCCAAATAAAAGCTATGAAATATTTATTCAGACCGGGAATCGACCGGACTTTAACCGTAACGAACTGGTGTTCTAACTAATGCGCCACGCCTGTCCTCTAAACGTCTAAATTCAAGATAGACATCTGTCTAAGTATAACAAACTGCAGTCGTCTAGACATTAACCATTTTAGGCAGGCTCCAAGACAATGTCAAGAGAGAACATTGTCATTTCTAAAATTAGATTAAAATAAATATATCTATTCATATTAAAAGCTAATAAAAAACGATTGAAATCATCACAGAAATGAATGCCAATTTAGATAACATAGAATCTATTAATTTAAATTATGTTATAATAGCTGTGCCCGCGGTTTCACCCGCGTAAAAATAGGTTTATAACACAGTCATAAAAAGAAGGAGGTTATCAATTCGACTGTATATACCTTTTTGTATTTATAACTCGATAACACATATAACAATGACACACGAAAATAAATATAAATATAGAAAAATTCCAAACAGCTGAAACTACTCATATAGTCAATTGGAAACTATATAAAAAACAATTTTTAATTAAACGTATCCTGTTGTAGTACCTCAAAAAATATGTGTACAAAGATTCATGATGATCGGTTAAGTAGTTGTTGTGTGAAAACGTAACAAACAAACTCACATTCACATTTATAATAGTAGTAAGGTGTATTTTTGTATAATTTGTATTACATTTACACGATCTGACTTTCAAATAGTCAAGTCACAGGGACCGCGATAACTTATTTGTTTTGCTATAACTTTTAATGGCTTACGTAAGCAAGTTATAAATATGTAGGTAAGTAGGTCGTCATCATCAATTATCACGCCTTAATTCCTACAGAGATAGGCAGAGATTACGTAGCGCCAATTTTTACGATCCTGACACGATTATGATTCCTTCACATCCACATTCCATCCATGTATACTTCAAAAATGTTTTTTAATGTCAACATTTTTATTAATTTTTTGGGTCGTCCCCGTTATCCTTCCACTCAACTCAACTTTAATTTATAAATCCGTTTTGTCAATTCAACGCGTTAGTAGGCTGTTCTTTAATGTTATCAAAAAATAAGAAAATATACACAATCTAGGTAAGTACTACAAAAATACTATGCACAGCCTAGCAAGTTATTTAGAAATTTGTTTTTAGTATTTTGTTTCTAATTTACAATTTTATAGAATAAAGTTTAAAAAAATCAACGAAATAACGATTAGTTATAAGCAAGAGTTGTGTTAGGATCGTCTGAAAGTGCCCGTCACATTTATATCCCTTGTGACTACGTAACTCTGCGGGAATTTACCTAATTATGTTTTAATTGTTCAAACACCTTTCAATATAATTGGGTTCATTTTAGCCTCTACAAGTAATAATTTTAATTAATATTAATTATGTCATTAATGTATTTTTTTTTTACAAATTTTCCAGTCTAGTCAATAACCTGATTTAAGTAATAAATCTCTACTTGGCGCCGACAGTTAATCAATGTCGATTAAATCTAATAACACGCTTTACGTTTATTTATAGTATTATTACATTCAATAAGTTGTAAATAACGCCCTTAGAGCCAATTATTATATCTGCGGTCTTGTAATTATCTAGTTCAATTTATTACTAATAAATAATTCATTTAGAATAGTTATCTATTATATTCACTTTAACTTAGTATATTGTCTTAATTTTTATATTGCATGTTGCCTGCATGTTGTGACTCGAAATATGACAGCACCCTGCTTGATGTTAGGGCTGGAGTGAGGTCCATGAATGGATATCACTGCTACTACAATACAATAGCTGTAAGTAGAAATCACGTCCCAAGCTGATCCCGAAACACGATTAAATCACTTGCACGGTATACACAGGAACCGGAAGACTGGGCAACTGGGCACCACTGCCGACCAAAACAACTAAACAATCGCCACTTTTTTTAATTAACGGATATTTGTAACTTTTCACCAAATTTTATTAAATATTACAAATAAAAGCTATGAAACAAACTTTGCTACGACCGGGATCGAACACGGGACTTTTGAGTAACGATTGGTGTACTAACCCATACGCCACGCCTGCCATCCTACAAAGCTCATATTGTTCTCTTTTTAACTTTTGCCAACCAATTTATTTACATGTATGTACTTTAGTCACACAGTTTCTATGATATGAACACGTTTAGTTTGAAATTTAAAAAACATGCTTATAATTGCACCAGACAAAATACATTTACATTCCGATTCCTTATCCAAATTAAAACCATACAATAAACTTATCAATATACAAAGTAATTAAGCAATAAAATAAAATGAGATTTATAAAGTAACACAAATAACTAACTGAATGCTGACAAGTGTCCGGTTACATTTCCAAAGCAGGAACTCAATGATGCATTAATGCTTTATCTACACAGTAAATATGTAATGAAACCTAATCTCTTTATACAATACAGAACAATGTTTTCATTGATGGCTGTTGATCCAGTAAGAAATGGAATCCTAATTACGTCTTGAAGTGACTCTACGACTCTAAGATGGTCATCATCATCATCATCAGCCAGAATGCGTTCTCTGCTGAACATAGGCCTCCCCCTCAGAACGCCATTTCGAACGACAAGATGCCAGCTGCATCTACCGGTTATTCGTGACTTTCAGTATGTCGTCAGTCCAACTAGTGGGAGGCCTACCTACGCTGCGTCTTCCGGTTCGTGGTCTCCACTCTAGAAGCTTTCTTCCCTATCGGTTGTCGGTTCTTCGAGCTATGTGGATGGTATCAGGTGGTATGGTATCGGGTGGTAATATTCCTAAAGTGACTAATTCGCATTTTAGAATCAGCTTGAAATTTGACGGTTCCAACTAGCTCGATATAATCATATTAATGGACTCCAGCTTAACATCAGACCGGGTACAAACCCATATTTTTCATTATATAAAAGTAAATAGATTTGTTAGGAACATTTGATCATATATCATTTAGAAATACAATTGCCGCTCAAAAAGCGACAAAATAAATGCAAGTCCGATTGATGTTGGACTTGCATTTGTTCTCAGTCCGAAATAATGTATGTGACATTACATTCGTGACAAGTTTATACTTTAAAACAATGTGGTAAGGTTTAGATTACAATTCACATACACAGTTTATATCAGTGTAAGTGAATTCTGACGCGCACACTTTTATGTCATTATTTTGTATAAGACTGTGTATCTATTAAAAATAGATGATCAATGTTTGGAACCATCGAATATACTGTTAGAAGGCAAACTCTTCAGTCCGCGTAAAGAATGCAGTAGTTTTATGCACTCATGGATCAGAAAAGTCGAAAGCAATGTCGCTTAGAATAAACAAAAACCTAATTCCTAATTATAAACCACTCGTTATAAATAATTCCAATTATATAAGCTTCATTTATAATCATGTCGTAAAACAAAGTCAAGGTGTACTTGCTATTTGTAATAGTAACTTAATTAATTGAATCATATTCAACAAATAAATATTGCCGTGTGTTTTATTATAAGTATATCTATTAAATATCGGAAAAGATTCATTAATCTAACTATTTATTATTATATTATATCATGTAAATACACGTATCGAGAGTATTTTGTATTGTAGGGTTGCCACCTTTAAACTTTTTAGTACAAACAGCTGCTTGCAGGTTTGTCTATGGTAGCAGTCGCCTCCTTTTATCGATTTTACTAAAATTAAGCAGACATAACTCGTGACATAATAAGCGTAAGAGCTGTTAAAAATAGAATAATGATATTTATTGAGAGCGATTTATGCGTTATCTGTAGGTTTAAGGAGAACAACCTCATCCTTCCAAAAAATCTCAAAAAAATATGTATTTTTTAACTTTCTATACTAACCTACTAAACGTGCTTGTATTATAGAAACTGGGCAACCAAAGTACCGGCAAGTGGTTTTAGGACGCGGCATTTGGCTTCGACTTGCCTCGGCATGGCAAGGCCAGGTCTAAAGCTCCGACAACTGAAAAAGCTTCTAAGGAAAAAAGGGCGGCTAAATCATGGTGTTGGCTGGCATAGTGACGCCGAAGGACGTCTCCGTTACAATGATTTGCTTTATCATTTATTTCACTACCACTATATAACCGTCGCTTTAAAATGTTCGTAAGACATAAATAACTTAGAATAGGATAAAGATTAAACAATAAAAATAAATTAAGTTGGAAATTGTGTCTAGTTATAAACCTGTTTTAAAACTTTACGATCTTATAATAAATTCCACAACATTCGATGAATGGGTTTTAATAAAGGTTGATAGAGGTTTCACTGTTTGAATGTTTTATTACATTTTATTGGTTATGCTAATTTGTTGCGGTGTACGCTAAACAAAACTTCTGTTTGTCTTTAATCTAAAATTAACAGTATGACTAAGATTGCTCTTTGATCTCATACGTGAAGTTACAAAATGGTTCACTGTCTATTTGTCAGTCGAAAGTCTAAAAAATTCTGCGACATGTTTGTTATTTTTTTAAATTCTAACTACAAATATTTATACAGATAGAGAACCAACATTCTTTATTTCTATTTATACTTACTATTTAATATATAGAAAAGACAAGAAATATAAAACATGATAATGTACAATTAACGGTCATATAATATAACTGAAAAGCGATTACTTCCAGGCAACTTTTTTATTTTATTTTCGATTCTATCAAGTTGTGTCATAGTGAGAAATATCATAACATTAGTTTATGTTAATGTTTAAAAAAGTATCCTAATTATTGTTTTTTTTTTGTACTTTCTGTTGTTTTTTCTCCGAATAAATAAATAAATAATAAATAGCTATTTTTTAAATAGTGGAACTTTTAACTGATCGGGCATGGGGTGCAAAAAATATGGTAAGATTGATAAAGTAATTTATGATGTCTCCATGGTCACGATGGAAACATGAAAATAAAAAAAATGTATAATACGCGTATTTATATATAAAATAATGAATTACTGAAATTATTGAATGTACCTAAATAAGTCAAAGACAGTAAGTACTCGTATAATATAAAATCATACAGCGACAATTGGATCAATCAATCTTAGGCGAATTCTATTGAAAGGTTAAGTGGGTTATTTACCGTAGACAGCCAAGGTCTGCTATCGAAGGATAGCGAGTGGGCATACTGGTGGAAAGATACTCTGGTAAAAAGGTTAAACCTGTGGCCGATCAACTGTGGTATGATCAATAAACGATGGTATCAGCGTTAACTGGACTCCCTGTTGAAAGTGCCTGAAAACAGCTTAAAGTGGCACCAAGAAAACATAAGTAGTTTTTTTAATTGTATGTACAGTGAAATATAATAATATAGCCGCGTTTGCTAGTTCCAAATCCGGTATTGTGGAGGAGACTGGTATTTGCAGTTATTTTAATGTAGTAACAGTCGCTTTCATTCATAAACCGCATTCTATTAAGAGAATAAAACTGTAGTGAGTTAGAATAAAATCATGACTCACCTCAAAACAGAATAAAATATTTATAGAATATTTATTGTGACAATCGCATAGGAATAACTTTGCAAAATAACAATTAACCTTGAGTGAATTACAAAATCAATCTTTTATTGGCATGTGTCCAATTACTAAGCGTTATGATTACAATAGAATTATGAGAATATTAGGCACACAGTTGATGGTCACCTTCCCAGTCTAGTAGGAACTAAATTGCGTGACTCAATCGAGTTTCGAGATCAGTTTGTTTGCCGGTTCCACGTAGGCTGGCACAGCTGCTTCTTCCAGTTATTTAACTGTAGTAGTACATTGGCACTCCAGCTTATCAGACTTGACAGAACAGCATACCGTAATGTCGAGCCATGATAAAAAAAGCTTATATAAAAAATGTAGTTTATGTCCTCGTGAAACTACAGAAGCTTAACTAAAGTTTTAAATCTGCTTTAGACATAACTTTTGTTAGGGAATCCCTCTAACATTTTACTCATTATCTATAATGCGCTTTTAATGCGCCTTACTACTTAAGTCCTACTTATACTTAATATAATGCAAAAAAAAATAAAAACAACGGTAAATAGATATATATCTCAATATTATATCTATTTAAAAAATATAGTCGGATATTATGAGTTGTAGTTTCAAATACGTATATCCTTTGTCCATCAGCAGGTTGTCATAGAGAACATGATTGCTTTAAGCTGAGATCTATGTCTGTGGTTACAAATAATAATTGGTAAAATCAGGTAGATACGTTATATATATTAGTTTTAGTATTCGTAAATGGCACGAGTTTAAACGATCAACCACGACGAAGTGGCAGTAGGACGAAATAATAGTTATTGAGAGCAAAAAAGAGACAAACTATAATATGTTGTTCTGCATCGCGACACTGAGTTTTAAAATATTTTATTATTAAAATATCATTGGAAGTAACAGACGGCAGAAATATGACCATATTATGTCTACAATTAAATATATGTTATGTAAGTGATACTCGTATATCACCGTCGTATGCTGATGTTTTTTTTTAAAATCAGCAATAACTTAACTGTGAACACCAACTTTTAGAAAAATGTCTGACATTTTGATAAATTTGGTTTTGCTGGTGCCCAATCCATACACAATACCACGAAGCTCCTATGAGAAAAATATTAAGGTAGAAATGTTTAGCTTGTAAAAATAAATGCGATAGTAAATAATTTAAAATTTCATTCATGATGATATGATTTATTATTTAACAAACACTATTTTAGCAGCCTGCGGTTTTTTAATATGATATCTAGATTCCTGTTGGCAATGAATATATAAACATTCACAATAATTTATGAGCATTTAGTCACATCAAAAGAAATATTAGTAACTTTATAAAAATATGTATTTAATATAATTTCCTAGAATAAACGGGAACTTCATATTATGTAAACAATAAGTCAAATGTGGTTTTCCTTGTAAGGTAAGTAGCCGTAAATACTAGAATATTAGGAAAGTAGGATTTCTAACATATATTTAATTTTAAATTGCCTGCGATCCGACATTTATTCGTTTGATGGTAAGCATGGAGAGGTGCATATACGCGACAATTAAAAGCGAGTCAGCTTAAGGTGGTCTTAGTTATTACTATATTTATCAATAATCAAATCTAATCGGAAACATCCTCAAGAAAGCTGAGTTGCCTAGTGCCCCTAACCATAGAGTTTGTATAAAAATTATGGATGTGAGGGAAGCGACGGAGTTATGTCAGGATCTATATTTATTAAGTACCTAATCTATTAATTACTATTACTTGTTACAAATAAAATAGTGTTTTTCAATTTACTAATCAAAAAGTCACGCCAGAACCTAGCTTTAATTTCAATATATTGTTTTCAAATTCGAGTTATATTAAATATTCGGAATGCGTCTTTTGCATTAATTTAGAATATATATACAACTCGATTTTGAAATAAAAAAAGGTTGGATGCGCCCTTCTTACTTATGAATGCAGAATAAGACTTTTCTAAAGAGCCATGGAAATATAGAACTAGCAGCTTTGACACGTCGTTTCTTTGTAGAACAATCGACAAGTGGAATGTTTTACCTACCAATGTGTTCTACTAATCCTATAATCTTAAATCCTTCAACCGAAGCGTGATAAAGCACCATAGTGACGAAAACTGAGGCAACTTTTTTTGTCGTCCACGCTCTTGGATCTCCGCTTGCCTACAATCAGGCAAGTCGCGTCTCAATAAAAAAAGCTTCCTGTGTCTAATAATATAAACTTGCTGATATGTCAGTTGTTTGTCACTTAAAACACAGACGAGCGGCGCCTACTAATAACACCAATTAAATAGTCTGCACAATTTGTTAATTTAAAAATATCAGTTGCGTCACACATCACAATTTGATAATAAATTTATTAACATCCGCAAGAACAACTTTATTGTTAACACTTATAAATATACACAGTAACTATTATATTTATTTTTTGGTATCAGCCCAGATGTTTTGATAGTAAGTAGTTACTATGAAAAACATAATTAAATTAGGTGTAATATGTACAGACAAAGTCCACAAGATAATTAGGATCTCATACAGGCATTTTCTTTTGGATTTATAGCTGAATAATAAATTGAATGTGACTGTATCATGGGAACATATCGACCAATCAATGAAATTATCACATTTTTTCCCACAAGAATAGGCAGAGACAATGGAGCGCCACTGATCCTGACTCAATTCCCTCACTTCCCTCGCATCCACAATTCTCTTCATTATGGGCACAAGCTCTACAGTTATGGGCACCAGGCAACCCAACTTTCTTGAAGATGTCTCCAATTTAGTCGGAAACTTAGGTCTGCCTCGTTTAACGCATCAATCTACATCAGCTTATAATCTGCTTATATCGATCAAAGTACATAATAATATATGTCAAAGATACATTGGTATCAGTAAACCAAGGGCTCTTGGTTTTCGAGATCATTTAAATAGCACTAGACCACTGTCGTCTGTTTGAAATATTCAGTTAAAAAAATTACAAAAAGTAAAAAGTAATGTTTAAAGTCAAATGATATTGATACATAGTATAATTCTCAGTAAATAATTATGCGAATATTTGTTATGAAAGCATTAATTGCAAACAGATAATTGATGAAGTTAAAGCGAAAATCCAAATAGCGCGTTAATCAATGTTGTATTTGTATATGAAATGCAAATATTATCGTGAATTTCACTTTATCAAAAGCGAAATAGTTTATTTTTCGTATCGATTTTCGTAATAAGCCCCACAGTCCCTGTCAATTAACCCGTGAATGACAGACGGATGTACAAGTGAATGCCGAGGGCAAACCTCAGGGAAATATTTTTTTTGATATTCGGGAAACACAATTATTTCTGTAGGCATGATATTGACAGGCACCTAGACGGCTTGTTACGTCTGTTTCTATATACAATTCGACATTTATGAATGTAATTAGACATGCAACCAAAATAGGTATTTTTACTTGTCTCTTTTATTTTGATTTGAACAACCAATTTTTTTAGACATTTCGTAGTATTTTTTGTAACAACTTTCGTTGATAGTATATACCTATTTGTATTTGTTCATTAACTACATATTTTTTTATGGTTCATTATCCTACCTAAGCTAGGGTACTGGTCATGACAAAGGGGGACTGCTACTACAGGTAAAGAGTTGCACTATGACGACCTAGTTGGAAGCGTCAACTTTCAAGCTAATCCCAAAACACTAATAAGTCGCTTCCCAGTCTATAAACTTAAAAGTGGTTGTTCTACCCTGAATCGGCAAGTCATTACCTCTCTTAAAAAATCGTAAATACTAATGCTTATCGTATGAAGATTGTGTATTGTTTTTCTACATGAAATATATAAAAATTGACCGTTCTCTCTGCCTATCCCTTTAGCGTGACAATTTGATTGATTGATTGAATATAAAAAAAGAACTATCTAATCAGGTGCACAAACAAAAAACAGATATCGTATATATTGTTACATAGAAACTTTTCAAAGAGGTGCAGTTCTAAAAAGAAAACATACGAGACGCGAAATACGGAAATTGGTTTTCTCTAGCGATATACGTACAATGTAACTATCTGTTTTGCTGTGAAGCCCCAAGCGGCACCTCGTAAACCAAAACACAAATACATTGTTAAGCTGGGTACATATTTTGTAGAAGCTAACGACACGACAAATCGTGTGGGCATCAACAGCAAGGGACATTAAATACAACTATAAACACAAGGCAAAATGTATAGTAGGTTCGTATGTCAACGGTTTAATTTACCTCTACTTGTTTTGTAATTTAATTTTATATTATATATGACTTTTATATATGACTTTTAGAGGTTTGAATTTGAAAATAAAAATAAATGTTCTTATTTGTATTAAACTAAGTTCATACTTGGATCCTTCAAGCGAAGCGTCGCCTTGCTTACTATAAATACTTGGCGACTGCTACTACTGTTAAAGAACTGCAACTAGTAGTTGCACCCACTATGCCGGCCCGGTCTAAACCGGCAACTTACAAGCTGATCCCGAAACGCGACTAAATAAATCTCTTTTCCGACCTGGAAGCGTTCCCGAGATTTTACGCGTAACGGACAGGTCAGATGTCTTAATAAAAATAAAAAGTAAAATTAGGCACTGTGAAAATATAGTGGAACAAAGTGATAATTTAACTGAACAATGTAGAGCTGTCTTTAAAACGTTTCTTTCAAACTTGTGTAAGCATAAACATGCTTTTTACCTATTCAGTGCCTTTATAAGGCTTTTCTAAGTGTTACTGTGTTTTAAAGTACAAAGATACTGTATTCCTTTTGTATTTTTATTGTCCCGCCTGTGTTTATATGTGATTTTTTTATTTGCCTTAAACCGTAGAGCTTATATGTAGAGAATTATGGATGTGAGGGAAGCGATGGAGTTGTGCCAGGATTGTGACAAGTGGCGCAGCATTGTCTCTGCCTTTTCCTGTGGGAAAAAGGCGTGACAATTTGATTGATTGATTAGGCCTCGACATATAAAGCTAAAGTGTATTCCAGAAGCAGAAGCCATTCAGACGAGTAGAGTCAGACGATGAGAGCAAGTGTCAGTGAGAGTGTCAAGTGTCAAGTGAGACCAAGAGTCACAAGAGACCACGATGGTTGCTAGCTATCGAAATATAACAATTGTACAATCATTGACCAAAAATTAACGCAATTTTATTCTTTTTATTGCGATAGCCGCATAAAATTTGTTTGATTCATTAATCAATGTTCCCGTTTAATATAAGAAAATTCTAAAGTTCATATTGTACCTACCCTATGAAAAGAACTGAGTATTTTTTTTTATCAATTTTATTAGGGGAATTACGCACATAAAATGCCATTCCCATTATAAACTAAACCTAGACTATTTACAGATACAAGCTCATACAGATATAATGTGGATAAGAAGACGTTTAAGAGTGGCGATCCGGGGTATATACCTGTACACTTGAAATAGGTAGCTTATAAAAACTTGAAGTAATAAATACATAATATTTCTTTAAAAAAAAGAACTAGAAGCAAAGCTAGTAGCAGCAAGCTAGTGGTAAGTATAATTTAAAAGTAGTTTTAAATTTAGTAGAGACCTATTGATATGAAAAATCGTGCAAAAAAATCCCATGAAAGTCGTGCAAAAAAGTTGTAAAATACTCTTAGCATGTTACATTCAGAAATTATTGAATTCAGTGAATAGCGCTAACTTGTTTGAAGAAAACGCAAGCTCATTAATTAAGTTGGTAATGTCAGGTAGGAAGTCCTGGTTAGAACGGAACAAGCGACAAATGGTTGTCGTGTCGACGCAAACTTTATCAAACACGCTTGTTATTAGTATCTCGTGACGTTACCTGTTTGCAACTAGTGATGTTATAACCCGATTATTTTTGCACGTCAATAAATAATATTGGAAAATTATTTTAATATAAAATAAGTTACTCAAAAGTTGTTAACAATATTAGCAAATGGAGGACCTTTCACGATAGTGATAACCCTTTGCAAATTACGAGTAATGGCAAAAATTTGGTCTGTTTTGTACTACTTGTTAGGGTCGTTAAGCTTCTTGTTTATTCTTTTGTAGTTTATAATAATAATATTCTCCTGTTGTTAGGCTGGAGTGTGGTCCATGAATGGAGGTGACTACTACTACAGTAAAATAACTATGTAAGTAGCAGTCACATACACTATGCCGCTTTAGTTAAAGCCAGCACATTACAAGCTGATCCCGAAACGCGACTAAGTCACTACACGGTCTATAGTTTGTAAGTGGTGGTCCTACTACCTCAGATCGGCAGAATTAGCAGCACTGCCTACGACTTCATAAAAAATCCCTATCCTATAACCTTTCATTCTATAAGCGAAGCGTGCAAAGCACCTCTGGCTATCATAGTGACGACGACCAAGACACGCGGCGCTCTTAGACCTCCGCTTATTAAAATTTTAAACAACTCCTGAATCTTCTTTCTACCATTTGTAGGTTTTGACATAAAACATTTGCGCGCAACTTTTTTTTTTTTTTTAATTGTGACTCGACATATGACAGCACCCCGCTTGATGTTAAGCCAAAGTGTGGTCCATGAATGAATATCACTGCTACTACAATTCAATAACTGTGAGTAGCAATCACATCCACTATGCCAGCCTAGATGGAACCGGCAACTTACAAGCAGATCCCGAAACGTGACCAAATCACTTCACGGTCTGTATACTTGTAAGTGGTGGTACTACCCCGGATCGGCAGACTGGGTACCACTGCCTACCACTCTTTGATAACCAGACCCGAAGCAAATATCCATCTCTCTCGAACTGCAGTTCGAAAACGTCTTCCTCAACATTTTTCTTTGCAACGCTTAGGGCCAATAAAATATTATAAATAATAATTACCTCAAAAGATGTTAAAGTAAACAGTTCACATGTAATTGTAACATCACTAGCTACGACATACTTGGGCTTATGTTTATGGTCTTCGCTTGTCAGTACAGCTTGCATGGTGCATTGTTTTGTTTCTCTTTTCATATACAAACTTCACATCAGCAATAATATTGTATTTACGAAGCCTGACAGTCAGACATATATTTTACATATAAACTTCATTTTAATTGAATTAAACTAATTTTATGCGGCTTACTATCGCGTTTATTTTGGTTTTGATTTTATTTGCGTTTATTTGGATTTGATCTCCGTGACCACGATGGCTGCAAAGCTCTCGAAACGTCGGAATAATAAAAAAAAATTAAAATCAAAACCAAAATAAACGCTATGGTAAAATTTGTTTAATTCAATAATCAATGTTCACGCAAAACTTAAGAAAAATCTCAAATTCATTTTAATTAACAAATGTTGGTATTGTGTCGGCTGGAATAGTGACGGCGACTCAGGCAATAGTTAAATGAAACGGTTTTGTTAGTCGTCGGTGCTGTTGGACATCCCCTTCCTTACCGTCAGGCAAGTCAAGATTAGAATCGTGTCACAATAAAATAAAAACATAGAGGTCCCTTTCCTCTTCTAGTTTTACATTTCAGTTAACCGCAAGGTAATAATTTAGTAATAATCCTAAATATAATGCTTGTAGTTTAATAAATAATAACAATATAACTAACAATATAAGGCAACCGTGGTGTAGTGGCAGTGCAATGGTTACGCAAACCGAGAGTACGGGTTAAAAACCACTTGCCGGTACCAATGTATCTTTGATATATCTACTTTTTGGTTGTCCTGTTTCTATGATATAAGTACTTTAGTAGCTTAGTTTAGAAATGTAAAAAATTAACACTATCAGTTGGTAGTTATACTCGATGCTATTCTGTAGTTTATAAAAGCAATTTCTTTAATATTTGTTTTACATAATATAATTTGCATTATTCTATTTTTTATATGTATCCTAATTACAAATTATTTATTGATGATACATTTGAGTATCTTACGTTACGATAATAAACCAAGTTTAATAGTTTTTTTTTTCATTGTGATTCAACATCTGACCTCGACTTGCCTAATGGTAAGATGAGGAGATCTAAGAGTGCCAACGACTGTAAAGAATGACGCAGGTAGCGTCACTGTGCCGCCCAAAGTTGTATTGAAATTTAACATGTATGTAAATGCAATTACGAGTATATTTAGATGTAGGTGGTTTAGGGTACGTGCATGTACAAGGTATTTATATCAATCAATCAAACTGTGACAGTTCCCACAGGGATAGACAGAGACGATAGAGCGTCACTTGCCACGATTCTGAAACAACTCCCTCGCTTCCTTCACATTCACAATTCTCTTCACACAAGCTCTATGGTTATGGGCACTAGGCAACCTAGCTTTCTTGATGATGTCTTTGATTTGGTCGGCAAACACCCTCCTGGGCCTGTCTTGTTTAACGTATCCATTCACATGAGATTTATAAATTATTTTCGTCAATCTTTTCGGTATTTATATATACCTATTTTAATTACTCCCAATGAACAAAATATAGGTGCAAAAAAACAAAATGAGACAATTTATAACAAAAAATAAAATTAATTTAATTTTGTTTTTATGCAAAACATTCGTATTTTCTTCAAGTTTTTTGTTTCATAATATTTCAATATTGAAGACAAAGTTGTTAACTCTAGTACGTAGTTCAAGTAATATGTCTCATATTGCTAATAAAACAAGAAAGTAAAGTGAAGCTAACAAGCGACTCGTGCAACGAGCACCAGAAGTAGGTACACTCCCGATTATAACGACAAACTCCGTTATAGTTCTGTCGCATTATCCCAACATAAAGATTGTAGTTTTTAATTATTTTATTTAACTGACTAAAAACTTAGGGAATATAATTTGGTTTGTCGCTGAAATGGGAAGTAAAACAAATAGAAGCACAAGTTTCGTTGGAATTTTTTATTGTTAGCAAAATGAACTTTAACCAAACACGCTGTAGAAGTTTCCCAGTCTCTTTGGCAGAAGTAAACAAGGGAGTTTGAGAGTTCACGTGGCACGTAGCATGCAGTCGGCGGTCACTCTCTTTAGAGTTACCGCATTGTTCCTGCCAACCGTGAGTGTGTTTAAAGTTCTCCGACAGAAACTTGGTGCACCTTACAGGACATCTGCTTCTGACATTTTCTGTTAAAAAAAAACCTTAAAATTTAATATCGACACTTCATGGCAGATTTTTAAAAGCATAATATAATTAAGAATAAAATCAGGCGTACTGCGATAACAATACTTCAAATTATAATAGACATAAAGCCTTGGTGGCTCTGTGTCAAAATGAAATAGGAAATATAAGATTTTAGTTTTCAATTCTAAGATCGTAAACGGGTCGTAAAGTAGGATAAGTGTGGATTTATCTCTTTCTCAAATAATCATATTTTATTTTTTATTTCACTTCTACACGTGACGATAACGCTCTTGACTTGTCATTATTTTTAGTATAAAATAAATTATATTATTCTCAGATGTAGGTATCATTCAAATAAGGAACGTTTTATAAAATATTACTTTTAGAACTTGTGGGACTAGTGAGTATGGGAAACAGTCAAGGAATTTTGCATGGCGAATAGCGGTCTTTCCTCAGTTCCTTTTATTAACCCCCGACCCAAAAAGAGGGGTGTTATAAGTTTGACTTGTCTGTGTATCTGTGTATCTGTGTATCTGTGGCTCTGTGTATCTATGTGTCTGTCTGTGGCATCGTAGCTCCTAAACGAATGGACCGATTACGATGCGGTTTGTTTCATTTGAAAGCTGACGTGATCGAGATGGTTCTTAGCTACAATTGATGAAGATCTGATCAGGGGTTTCAAGGTGATCAGCTCGATTTGTTAGCTGCGGTAGCGATCTTAGACGCGCTGTTTCGGACGGCAACCCTTGTACGTCGCTATGCGACGAAGATTGTTATTTTATGTCAAATAAATATGCCAATGTAAATACACGTAAAAAATGTTATAATTTTTCTCTTAAAATATTCATATGGCGAGATTGGTTTGCAGTTTAGATCGATTGATTACCTTGATTGAATATTTTAGGGGAAAAATTATAACATTTTTTACGTGTTTTAACAATGGCATATTTATTTGACATAAAATAACAATCTTCGTCGCATAGCGACGTACAAGGGTTGCCATCCTAAACACGCATAAGGCTGGGAATACACGTCCGATATTGCTGAGCAAATTATTTACAAATCGGAAGTAGGAATCGGACGTCTATTTTGTTTCTGTATTCTGTATGAAAACTGCACCTTCAGACAATCGGATCGGCCATAAAATCGTAAGCGCCTTGGCGTTGTTTCCGATTCTGACATCCGATCCGACTATCGGATCTGACGTGTATTAAGTATTCAAACAAATGTATGGCACGAGTGCTTTCCGATTGTCTGATCAGACAATCGGATCGGACTATCGGAGAGGAAAATCGTACTTGTATTCCCAGCCTTACAGGTATTTACTTTACTTTTTAACATATCAATACGTATACAATACATGTGTGTTTTAACTGGTACCACTGAGCTACTCTGATGATGGAACTCGAAGGTAGGAGACGAAATCCTAGATGTGTTCAAACTTTTTTTTGGTATACTAAGTTTGGACTTATTAGATTTGTCTTGAAGGTGGGAAACTAAGTGTAGAAAAGTTGGTGCGATAAAATAAAACATTCCGGATTTAAAAAATCTGATCATGGATCCTCTCAGATCAGCAAATCAACAAGAAATGGACCTATAGTGCTTTAATTAAAATTGTTACTCACTATGAGCCATTAGCTGGACCGTTATCAAATTAAAGACCGAGAGTATCTGATGAGACACCATCATGAATCCTCTCAGATCAGCAAATCAACAAGAGATAGAACTATAGTGCTTTAACTAAAATTGTTACTCACTAAGAGCATTTAGCTGGACCGTCATCAAATTGAAGACCGGGCAATCTGATGATGACCATTATGAATCCTCTCAGATCAGCAAATTGATATCAATTGATCAGCAAAAAAAAGAGATAGAACTGTAGTGCTAAGCCTAAGCCTTTAGCTGGGCCGTTATCAAATTGAAGATCGGGAGTATCTGATCATGAATCCTCTCAGATCAGCCAATCAATAACAGATAATATCATTGTGCTTTAACTAAAATTGTTACTCTCTATGAGCCATTAGCTGGGCCATTATCAAATTAAAGACCGGGCAATCTGATGATGCACCATTATGAATCCTCTCAGATCAGCAAATTAACAAGAGATAGAACTGTAGTGCTTTAACTAAGCCTTTAGCTGGGCCGTTATCAAATTGAAGATCGGGAGTATCTGATCATGAATCCTCTCAGATCAGCCAATCAATAACAGATAATATCATAGTGCTTTAACTAAAATTGTTACTCTCTATGAGCCATTAGCTGGGCCATTATCAAATTGAAGACCAGGAGTAGTTATCTGATGATGCACCATAAGGATACAAGGGATATTAAAGGGATATAACTATTGAGCCATGACTAATGTTGTTTATTACTATAAAGCTGATGATATGACCAAAGTGGTTCCAGGCGTTTCGGGGGTTCCTTTAAAATTTTAATTTTGATTTAATTTTATTAAACAAAAGCGAAGTTCTATTGCTGCGTAAGACGTTAATGCATAGGATATGCATGTTAACTACCATACGTATCATTTTTCATTAAGCGGAGAACATTATCGTGCAGCAAGAAACTACATTTGAAAATTTAATTTCATATCAATGATGTGTAAAAACTAAGACAGTAACGGGACTGCCTTTGCTTTTGCTTATGCAAAGTTTTCTTTATCTAATCCCTCCTCGCTTGTATTACTCTCTCTTACTCCTTTTCAGCTCGCGGATATACTTGTACACACATAAACTGCCTGCAAACTCTGTGGGTCGTGTAGTGGCTTTTAATTTAACGTTTTATTAGGAGTTAAGGTTGTAAACAGGCGCAAGGTCATATAATATATTATATGGTGTAGATAAGTAATATAGCTTCGAAAACTTTATTCTCAAAACTGACTACAAAAATGTAGCTCGCTGTCAATAAACCACAAGACTCTTTTAAAATTGGACACATTTTACAATCTAACTGCCAACATATGAGAGTATTTTCAAAATTGAAAAGTGGCTTTCCGTTCTCACGTTTCTTACCGCAACTCGCGTTAATACAACGTCATATTGCGATGCGTCAACTCTACGTACTTAGGACTTGGTCATACTAAAGACTAGTTAGTAAATTTTCACAAATTATGCAAAAACACCCGTGTATTCTAAATAATTACACTTTTAAATAAACTTTTTTAATTAATATTAATAGTAATTGTAAATAAGATCGATGGTGTAAAGACAAAGAACGTTTTACTTAGTCGCTTTTTAATTAGTTTTACTTAATCTGTTTAATGGAAAATAAAGCATGAATTAAAAATCGCTACAAGTACAAAATATTTTTATTTTAAACATAATATCTTATAGAATTAGGGTTAAAGTATTCTTTATTTACATTATTTCCATACTAAGCTACTAAACGTGATTGTATCAAAGGGGGATTCATCAGAAAATTGGAGATGAAACCAAAGTAAAGTGAATCTCGGCTTTAAAAGAAAATGAGAGGACATAATATTATATCAAAGATACATTGGTACAGAGCAAGTGGTTTTGCAATAGGGGTTATTTAGGAATAGAAGGCCGGGGAGTATCCTTATAAGAGGTTAATAACAGTTTTAATTTTTTATTATTGTGACTTGACATATGACAATACCCCGCCTAAAGTTAGGCTGAAGTGCAGTCTATGAATTTAGGTGACTGTTATTTCCTGTCCGGTAAATAACAAATTGATTCCGAAAAGCGACTAAGTCACTTCACAGTTAGTATACTTGTAAATGGTAGTACTACCCCGGATCGGCAGACTGGGCACCACTACCTACAACTTAGGATAGGCTCACAGTGTAGACAGGGGCTATGGATTGATGTCGAAATTGCAATATCACCCGCAGTTGAGCACGTGCTTACCGTTCTACGTTCGCTATACGAAGAGGATTTTAACTTATGAGTTTTGTATGCTAATTTATTGCAGTCCACGTTAGGCTAATTTGCACTATAAATTTTATCCTGTCTCTATGGTTATTTATTAAAGATTTGTGGGCTTAACGAGTAACTTTTTATTGTTTACTTTCTAATAATACTGAATATTGTTAGGATTGTTTTTTTATTGCATACATTGTTATTTTTATTAGCTTTGTATATCTTTTTATATAAAAGTAACATATTAAGTATTGAACAACCAAAACATACAGTTGTTCTATCCAATATTCATTACGAATTATTTTATGATAAATTCACTTTACTAAATATAGTAACTCTGGTAGAACAGAGAGATAGGAGGGGGACAGGGGAAACCTTCTTGTGGAATTAAAACAAGTATCTAAACAGCACTTTCTACATAAACAGCTCTGTATTTCAGGCTGAATGTGTACTGGTAGCATAATTATAGTGAGGTCGCAACAATGTGCTCTTAACTTGCAGCAGATTGACCAAAGTAAGAAGCAAGCTCCTATTCAACGGAGTGCTGTCCTTCTTGAAAAGATCTAATAGTAGAAGAACGAACAAAGGTCTCAAGTGCGGAAACGAGTCCGTACATAACAATACTAATACTAAAGTAAAGAAATTTATAATTAAAGAAATATAAATAAAACAATTGATATTTCTAATGCTTTTCCAGCCCATGTGTTATCCCCATCCTATGGGACAACTTGGATCCTTTAAGTGATGATGAAGAAGCACCTTTAGCCGGCATAGTGATGGCGACTAAAGCAACTGTAAAACTCCCCTTGCTTACCACCAGGCAAGTCGAGTTCAGATGGTTCCCCAATTTTTTTTAAATCCATCATTTATTTTGTTATTAAGTAGTCGCAAAGGACCTTGTTGTTAGAGCGACTTTAAATAAATTAAATAAAATAAAAAGTCTGTTTTTATAATATTCTTTATCAAAATGAGGAAATAAAACTAAATTAAAAATATAATACCTTTAATACTTTTACCTTTAATAAAGACAAAAGAAATAAGAAATTCAATTCAAAAGCTCAAAATGTTCCGTGAAGGTCTTAATATAACTTTATATTTAATTAAAGAGAAATTATTTCTACAATAAAAAAATAAATTTATGTACTCACTTAACTATGGAGGCATTTAAAAGTTTATGTTTAAATAAATTAAAAGAAAATTAAAGAACCGTGGCAAATACGCAGTTATGCTGTTTTCCAAGAACCATATTTCTAGTTACTTTAATTTTATGAACATATGTTAATTTCTTGATTCCCTTTCGATTTATAAACCCTAATTTAATTAAAATAGTACTTAGGTTTACTATTGCAAAATTTAACCAAAGAATATTCAACGCCCACTAAGTTATCGTTCAAATCATACTTCCTGCTGCTTCAACTTTATCAGTCTAAAATTATTCTCTACTTCAAATAGGATTTATGTCTAAAAATATACAATAACAACAATGAAATATACCAAAACAATTCCTGACGCGTGTTATTTATTTTCGTAAACAAAGTACCTAATATTAATATTTGCCAAGATTATTACAAAAAATAAATTGTTTTCTAATACAACCTGTAGACGATAATTCTCTCATTGAAAATAATATTTACAAATAACCATGTACATTTTATGAACGCTTCGACTAGTTTATTCAATTAATGAAAAGTTATTGCAAAACTTCATATTAAATAACGTACGATACATCCGATGAATTTCCGCAGCGTGCCCGCTTTTTAAAGCAAAATAAAAGTAGGACGGGGACCGCTTTATATTGCGGAATTTATGAAAGTTGGCCAAGTCCTGCAGGCGAGAATACACTCTGTGTCACGCAAATAATTATTTGCAACAGTAGAATATCGAAACAAGAGGAAACTTCGTGAAATGTACACGTTTTTGAAACAACTCTCGCGTTCAGTCCGTGTTCCCTCAAATATTTGTTTCCACTTCAGCGGTCGTCATAAAAAATGTACAATTCGAACTAACTCATTTTAATTTTCATTATTTTGTGAACAACAATTTAGCCCTAATTATACTAAAAACAAATTTATCTAAACAGAGCGTTGACGCAATAGCAAGAACGCCTTGTGTAAACAATGTTTGATATTAGAATGTCATTTTCCATAGAAAATTGATTGGCCGCGAAGCGTCAGCAAAACCAATCATAAATCTATGGTCATTTTCGTAAATAATAGTATTTTGTGTAAATATATACAATATGTATTATTGGTGTAAAAAAAAGAAAACCAAATATAATAAAAATATTTATTAAGAGTGCATTTATTTAAAATGACGACACGGGTGGCGCATTGGTTAACACACCTGTCCGTTATGCGAAGCCTCAGGTCCGATTTTCGGTCGGAGCAAACATTTAATTTATAGTTTTGATTTGTAATAATAAATACTTCTTGATTAAATTGTATATTACAAATATTTGTTATTAAAAACACGCAGATGTGTGCTTCGTGGCTGGTGGTTTAAGAGTAGTAGGCAGACAGTTGGTGGTGATTTGCAGTCTACCAATCCGGGGTAGTACCATCACTTTTAAGTCAGGTGACGCAATCGCGTTTTATAATAAGCTTGAAAGTTACCGGTTCATGTTAGTCTTGCGTAGTGGATGCTAATCATAGTTATTTTACTGTAGTCGCAATCGCTTTCATTAACAGACGGCACTCTAGTTTAACATCAGGCGAGGTGCTGATGCCACAATAAAAATATATATTGACATAGACAATGCGACGTTGAAATGTTAAATTGATAAAATTAGTAGATTGTTAGTAATTTTTTTATATAAAATTGTTAGGAAATGAGGCACCCAAATCTAATCAAATTTGCAAATTGTATTTCGCAAATCTCTATCTGCGAGTATTAATTGATTTCGCAGTGACACGTTCGATTATGTCCTAATTAGGTTATCCCCAAACATATAAGGGAGGTGCTGTACTTAACAAGTGACATATGCCTGCCTAATCCATTAGTTAACGCGCGATCCCGAACTAAACACATTAACAGAATTACAACTAATAACATTAAAAGCTCATCTATCTGCTTTGGCTGCAATGTTACACGGGTGATCTTACAACTTCTTGCTTTTAAACAAAATAATAAAAAATACGTCAAATTATTTGCTCAAAGGATATAATTTATTTTTGTACTGTTATGTCCAATGATAAAAAATATAAATTAAAATAGTAGTTTCGATACTTGTATTGATTAAACTAATAACAGTCTTGTTTCAAATTGTTGTGCAATTAAGTTAATAAAAAATATAGATTTTACTTCATTGTTCAAAAAGGTGAACACGCCATTAAAAAAAATGACATACACTTGACTGATAATCATTGACATAGACAGGTTTTTATTCAACCTGGGCGTACTTTTGGCAAATACTTCGCATGAGCAAAAAAGTATAGTTGTATTACACAAATATATACAAATGAAGAGCTTACTTACTTGTTTGATGTCTGATGCTTTTTTTTTAATTCCTGGCAGAGAATTAAATGCATTCGAGATATCATTATTTTGCACACCTAAACTACCCAAAATAAAGGATATTATCCAATTACATTGTAATCTTTGTACATTAAACTATTATAAATTGCATAAATTCAAATGTTAATATAATTTAGCCCAAGTCCCCATACAAAATGAATGATGTCGTTTAATTATAAATATATAGGTATGTACGTTTAAGTTATACGCTTCGGTAATATTCATGTTTCCAAATTCAAACAAACATGCCACCAAAGTACGCATATATATTTATTTCTAAATATTAAAATTATAAGTTATATCAATATACGAGACCTCGGCAAAGTGACGATGACATGCCTGTTCGTTTTAATTTGGAAACCAGAAAACGCATAATTTGTCGATGCGCAGAACTTAAATCGTACTACAACTCGTTTAATATTAAAACAATTAAATAATAAAAATATTATATATCAATCATTCAAATTGTCACGCCTTTTTCCCAAAGGGATAGACAGAAACAATGGAGTGCCACCTCGCCACAATTCTGATACGTCTCCTTCGTTTCTCTCACATCCACATTTTTCTTCCGACTTTCTTGAGGATGTCTTCGATTTGGTTGAAAACATCCTTCTAGGTTTGCCTCGTTGAACGTATCCATCCACATCAGATTTATAAATTCCTTTCGTCAATCTTCTATTTATGTATTTCATCAAGCAGAGACAACGCGTTCGGGTGTTTCATTTTCATATTCTGTTTTATTTATTTGGAGATATTTATTTACTATTTTTATTTTAACTCGTCGAGTGAAAGCTATAGGTAATAGTAATACAAATACAGCCTTTGCGTGGTGTAAAGCTGGAACCTGGAGAACGATTCATAAATAGAGACGATTGATACCACAGTTAAAAAACTGCGAGTAGCAGTCGCATCTAGTTGGAGCCGGCAACTTCCCTGAAACGCGATTGAGTCACTTCACAATCTATACACTCAAAAGCGGTGTTACTACCCTGGGTTGGCAGACTGGGTAAATGACCACCTGCCAGCCTACCACTAATTTTTGAAATACATATTCATTTATTCATATTATCCATCCATCTTTGATAAATGTCGCTGTACAATTTTATGGACCAATTTTTCTGTTTCTTTAATTTTATGTTTATGTTTGAATATTATTTGAGAGAGAAAACTGTTTCGGAAGCCCCTGTGACTATAGTAAGATTTCCCGTGTGCCCCGAAAGGGGTGGTCTGCAATTTATTTTCAATCTCACAATAAAGTGTATTTGTTTGAAACGGTTTTGCATGATGAAAATTTTAAAGTTTCTAACCAATACAGACCTGAAATAGTTGTATTTTAAATTGCAATCGAGTTATTACACACTGCGTTTTGCTACCTATGTTTCGATGTATTGGAGAATATGATAAAAATTATGATAAAAAGTCTGCTGCTGGCTTGAATGTTATGCTTGAAGTAAATATCAGAAGCTATTTAAAGCATAGTACAACTATTAAAATGGCCGGCATGGTGACGTCGATTGTAGCAACTGTAAACTGAGTCGGTTTTTAGTCGTCGTTGCTCTTGAGGCACTCCTTGCTTACCACCAGGCAAGTCAAGGTCAATGTCGAGTCTAAATAATACGAGTAGAAATATTTTATATTATTTTTTGGCGCTCATTTGTCTCTGCCTATCCCTGCGGAAAAAAAGCGTGACAATTTGATTGGTTGATATTTTAATATTTTCTTTACTTTAGACATTAATAATACTTATTCTGTAAGGTATATAGATAGTTACGTTTTCCGATAACTATGTATTTTACCTATATAATCGCAATACAAGGTATTGCCGTAAAAGCGTCTTTAATGATTTTATCAGCAATAACCCAATGGATCGATTGAGGAAGGAAGGCCAGTTAAGTCCATCTAGTAGACATTGTTTCGCATAAAATAAATTTTATGATCATGCTCGTGTATTCAAGAAATCTTTGTTTTATCGATGATAAGGTCAAATGATTTGAGTTTATATTTTTACGAGTTTCAGTCGTAAAGTTTTGATTTCATGATTCCTTTTCCTTATGAATTAATTATAATTTATTATATTGTATCTACTTTTAATCCCATTGTTGATACCTAATTTATTTGAGGCTTCCTTCAATATACATTATATCAATTATATTACATAACATTATATTATATTATATTATATTATATTATATTATATTATATTATATTATATTATATTATATTATATTATATTATATTATATTATATTATATTATATTATATTATATTATATTATATTATATTATATTATATTATATTATATTATATTGTTATATGGGTATATTGTTTTTTCATAATTTGCATAAAATAATCATCATCATCATTATCATCATTAGCCAGAAAGCGTCCACTGCTGAGCATAGGCCTCCCCCTTAGAACGCCATTTCGAACGACAAGATGCCAGTTGCATCCACCGGTTATTCGTGACTTTCACTATGTCGTCAGTCCACCTAGTGGGAGGCCTACCTACGCTGCGCCTTCCGGTTCGTGGTCTCCACTCTAGAACCTTTCTTCCCCATCGGTTGTCGGTTCTTCGAGCGATGTGGCCAGCCCATTGCCACTTCAGCTCGCACTTCAGTTTCAGTATAAAATAAGGTTCAGTCCTATTAGCCATGAAAGATGTAATGTATACAAAAGGTGTAACGCACATAATGTTATAGGTAGGCGAAACGCATGAAAGTAGGCACTTAATTATGCATTTAAAATGGGACTAACAATAAATATATATTTTTTAAATCAAGTTTGATTTACATCGCGGCAGTGAGAGAAACTACCCGTCCAGTTGCTGTTTTGTAGTAAATAGTTTACATAACGTGAAGTTTGAGACAGTACGCAAACAAAGTGAGTGACGCTTGAACGCTTTAGTAGGGAATATTAACTAGAAAATTCTATGGGAATACACCTAGGTAGTAATAATAGTATTTTCTTAGATTTTGCGCGAACATTGTTTAATGAATTAAACAAATTTTATGCGGCTTAGTCTCTCCGTGACCACGATGGCTGCAAAGCTCTCGAAATGTCGGATAAATAAAAAATTGTAAAATCAAAACCAAAATAAACGCGATAGTAAGCCGCATAAAATTTGTTTAATTCATTAGGTAGTAATAAATGAAGTTTTTAGGTACATAAAACAATATAAGTTTCATTGACAATTGACAACAAAGGAATGGATTGGTAATGATCAGGTATTCTTTTGACAGTAAGAAATAAGATTACTTATTTTTGACGTGACAACGCCTTATAATTCGATGAAGCCGGCTGCACGCACGAAAAAACATGACTCATGCGGCGTTACCTCGCTTTCATGCGTTCCATTTAAGGCTTGAAGTGCAAGCAAGAGCGCGGAACGAGCGACAAAGAGGCACGATCAGCCTCCGCGTTCGGCAGCGTTCGACATCTGTCTCTCTCCTACTTAAGTGAGCGATGCTTCCGCGTGGACAGCTGCTATACAATATACAATACTACTTTTGCTATCATCGTCCTATTCTCAACAGAATAACACAAAAAATCGCTGGTAGCCCATCGTAGTGAATTTGAAACATCGGAATAAAATAATCAGAATTGCCGCAATAGTAAGCCGCAAAATATTTTATTTCAAATTGCCAATTATAATCCAGGGTGTCTATGCGCCTTTATAATTCGCTACTGTTATAATGTTACTTACTCGACGGAACATCTCAACATTACAACAAATAATAATAAATTAAAGTTTTCCCATTAATCGTCTGGTAAGTTGACAAGAAACTCTTTCATTAGTGAAACTCATACTTTTCCCAATTGTGCAATAGTTTCTTTGCAGTTTTAGTTTATGTTTCTGAACAAAGTTTCTGCACTGCACAATTTTCACTCCAGTAATTTATGTGTTGCCCTCAAGAGAGTTCTTCAATTAAACAACTCTTTGGGGTTTTGTATAGCATTCTTAAATTACGTGATTTTCGCGATAGATTTCTTATATACATTTTACATTTACATATACATTTTTTTTATTTAAGCATCATTGACAAGGAATGGTAATGATAAGGTATTTGTTCGACAGTAAGAAATAAGATAACTTATTTTTTGTCGTGACAACGCCTTATAATTCGATGGAGCCGGCTGCACGAACGAAAAAACATGACTCATGCGGCGTTACCTCGCTCTCATGCGTTCCATTTAAGACTTGAAGTGCAAGCGAGAGCGCGGAACGAGCGATAAAGAGGCAAAATCAGCCTCCGCGTTCGGCAGCGTTCGACATCTGTCTCTCTCCTACTTGAGTGAGTGATGCATCCGCGTGGACAGCTGCTATACAATATACAATACTACTTTTCCTATCATCGGCCTATTTCTGTATCCTAGTAACAGGATTACCATATTTCAAAGATACATTGGTACCGATGAGTAGTTTCAAACCCGTGCTCTCGGTTTGCGTAACCGTTGCACTGCCACTACACCACGGTCGCCTAGTCGGTAGAATTATTACACTTTTTTAGAAGCGTTTTTTTATTTTATTTTGTCCATTATGTCAATCTGCAGAACCTTGGTACTGTATACTTTTAAGTATACAGAGTAAAATCGCGCTCCGGGATTAACTAGAAAGTTGTCGGTTCGGCCGGCATGGTGGATGCGACTGCTACATGCAGTTATTTAACTGTAGTTATAATCACCTCTATTCTCGAAACACCTTCAGCTTAACTTTAGGCAGGAGTGCTATCGTGCTACGTTACCCCATAGTAATAATAATTAAAAAAAAAACAAAGCATATCATTTAAGGTAACTTTATTTTACAAATTTATTTTACATATTTATGATTAAAACCGAGAAACTTAAAAAAACATTGGTGAAACAAGCTAAAAGAAGATAAAGATTCTACAAATATGTTTGTAGATGCGAAGAAAGGAAAGAGTTGTGTCAGGATCGCAAAATAAGCGCTGGTTCGTCTCTGCCTATCACTGTATATTATTCATTTTTTTGTGTTTAGATGCCAAGAGTCTTAATTTTGTCATAATTAATAAAAACTACAGAACCTCGCCAACTAAGTTAAATATCCAATTAAAATGTTGTTTATATCCAAAAATATACAATAAACAAAGAAATAAAAATTAACAACAGACAAACCAATTAAATGTAATTAAAAGGAGCATTCAAGTAAACTATTAAACGCGCCAAATAAATTCTGGTCTCGCATTAATATTCATTGATTGTTATCTTAAATTTTCGGTGTTTCCACTCAAGTTCGTGAAATTTCAGTTTATTATTTTACCACCGTTCGCCAGAATGGACCGTGTAGGCAGGCAGTTAGCAAGTCAACTTTTAAAACACTTTTTTAAATAACTCAAACCTTTACTAGTCTAAATTACTAAATAAATAATGTACTAAAAATAAATAGATAATACAATAACTATTAATATAAATAAAAGTTCAAATTTTTATTAGACAAAAACATATTTTAAAATTAATTTAGGAGTGCACCGCCCTGCCTACTGTAGGTAGATTGTACACGGCAAACTCTGAAACAAACTCGGGTTTATTTTGCATAATTGTATAAAATGTTGGTAGGACAACAAATTCTCTCAACCATTAATTGGCACAAATTTATGTAATCCCAATTTAATTATTAGATTAGTCAAATTGTGTTTTTCGTATGTCATTGTGGGTTCAGTGCCTCTAGTAGACATAAGCAAATATGTAGAATAAGTTTTATATAATTTTATTTTATTCTCCAAATAACTAAATACTTTATCTATGATGTCTGGTATAAGGTATATATTTTTGTGTGAATTAAAAAATATCTAGGATGTTAATTGAACAACACTTTTATTAATTATTAATAATTATATTATTTTAAAAATATTTTTCTTTATTAATGGTCGTTACCGTACCGACGATTGTACATCACGTGTTATATGTTTACTGTTTTGTGCAATTAAGAATTTTCTCTGTCTATGTGTTGTTGCTTTCAAGAAGTTAAACGGAATTATAAAGGAGACACTTATATTTTTATCAAATCGGAGTTGCCTAGTGCCCATAACCTTAGAGCTTGTATGAAGAGAATTATGGAAAAGAAAACGAGGAAGTTGTGTCAGGATCGTGGCTAGTGGCGCTTCATTGTCTCTGTCTATCCCCATGGTGACAATTTGATTGATTGATTATATTTAGAAATATCATGCGCAAAAAAAATATTATTTTCCTTGTTTTCTTTAGTAAGTAGGTACTTATTATTTGTATAATTTTCGTAGCGCAGAGCAACCTGCTTTATTGCACATTGAGGTTCCGTAACGAACAGACAAAGCGTTATTGGAAAATTGCTTATTGGTTTAGATCGACTGGGAAAATTGAATTACCGAGATATGCTCCGGTCACTAAGGACTTTTAAATACTCGAATACTGAATTTGAAAAACAAATGGAATACTCTGTAATAATAATAATATTTTTATAGCTACAAAATGTTGAACCTAATGCCTTTGAGTTTTTTTTCCCAGTTGAACTTTGGGAGGTGCGGATTAGTGATTCCTTAAGTGCAGATTGAAACCGGCAACTTACAAGCTGATCCCAAAACGCGACTAGGTCAATTCACGGACTGTATACTTGTAAGTGGTGGTACTACCCCGATAGACAGCCTGTCATCACTGCCTGGCTGGCACTCTTTAACAACCAGACTCTGAGCCAATATCCGCAAACAATAATAATAAAAATAAAACAATAAAAAATAAAAAATATATATAAAAACCATAAGGTTGAATAATATTGACTATAAATAAGAAACTGTAATCCAAAATAAATAATATATTGTCACTCCTCGATTCCCACAGGGATAGGCAGACAACAGACTGCACTTTCCACAAACCTAGCACACCTCTCGCTTCTTTTAATCCACAACTCACTTCATACAGACACTATAGTCATGAGTACTGCTGAGCCTTATTTTTAAATATAAATGATAAAGGTAAGAACGATTTATATTATTAAAAAATAACTACAATTAAATAAACCTAAAAATCCTTTGTAAGCTTTTTCCAAAATTTCCCAAGAAAATATTTCTCCCCTATCTTCTAAGTAGCAAATCGCAACCCTACATCCATTTAGTCATATTAAAATGATAATTCTCTGTGTTCGTGCCACGGAAGAAATAATTCCGTTCCGAATAGGTTACCTTGTTCCGACTGCCATACGTTCCCAAGTTACCCTCTGGAACTGTGGGTGATGATTCACGGAGCGTGACATTACGAATCTACTGTTACACATTGTCATCCGTTTATTTCACTAGCGCCTCATGAAGCTCTTATAGATACACATTTTAGGAGTTGCAGGCAGACAGTTGGCACAAAGGTGATCATTTTCTCAGTCTGAGTAACTACCCATCACTTTCAAGTATACATGTCGTAAAGCGACTCGGAATCAGCTTAAAAGTTGCCGAATCCAACTAAGTCCTAAGTAACTAAGTTAACTTCCTTGTGTAAGGATCCACACAAGGAACACATCCACAATTTTCTTCATACAAGCTCTGTGGTTATGGGCACTAGGCAACCCAGCATTCTTTTTTTTATTCTCTTTTAATAACAAATAAACTTAGAAATGGTGTTTGAATATAGGTAATACAATTATTCAACACACCTGAGAGATTTGAATCAAACTTAGATCCAAATCTGTTTATAATTTATTTTATTTATTTATTTATTTTTTGTTTACAGAAATGTAAATAAAAAATAATACTGCTACTAAATTTTTTGCTACTAAGTTTCTATGCAGTATTAAAAAATAATACTGCATAGAAACAGGACAACCAAAATACATATATCAAAGATACATTAGTACAGGCAAGTAGTTTTGAACCCGTGCTCTTTGTTTGCGTAACCATTGCACTACCACTACACCACGGTCGATTTAATTAAAACAATAATTATAAACAGCTTTACTTTTATTGTATTTTTTATTTTATTTCATCGTATGTATAAATAATTTAAAAGTTGATTATGTTTTATAAACGAACTGTAGTCATTTAATCTTGGAACTGGTTGCAAGCAATATCTTATAATCAGATTTCAGTATAAGTATACACATTGTTGTAATGAAAGAAATCCTCTCGACTTTTCTTTCATTCGTAAACGGAGACGGGATTCCAGAAATTTGTCAAATTAACTTTGCATTCGGAGTTACATATTAGAATTCCGTTGAAACGTGGAATGTTTATATTGTTCTGTTATTTATTGCTCCTTAAACATAATGTTTTATTTTAATTAATTTTTGTTATTTTTTAAATGCAATCAAAAATCAAAAACAATTGAGGACTAGATTTCGTATCATCTAATGCAGAAAATACATCTCACGAAATAAAAACAAATTGGTTTTAGACAAACTAAACAATGTTGGCACATTTTTTACACAATATAAATATAGTATTTTCTTAGATTTTGCGCTAACATTGATTAATGAATTAAACAAATTTTATGCGGCTTACTATCGCGTTTATTTTGGTTTAGATTTTACATTTTTTTATTATTCCGACGTTTCGAGAGAAACTGAGGTGTTGGTCGTCCTATTGGTTGATGCTGTTGCTATTGTCCCTATTGTTCCAAAGTTACCCCGTTTGATGTTTTGATTTTGTTTTTCTGTTCCCGGTTTATTTCGCGTACGGGAACATATCGCGGATTTGTTTAATTCAACATTATAAATATATTAAGAATAACTGCGTATGTGTGTTTAATATATGTATGCACAACCCGACCGGCATAGTAGCGGCGACTGAGATAACCGTGAACTGAATCGCTTTTTTAGTCATCGGTGCTCTTGCTTACCACCATGCAAATCGAGGTCAAAAAGTCTAAATAAAAAACCTTAATAAAGGTAATATGTTGGTATAACAAGTAAAACGTCTATGATAAAATATAAGCAAGCATATACCTAAAACCAGCAAAATCTTTCCAAGCTACGACAAATAAAATCAGAATAGCAATTTATTTAGTTACAAGACGGGACCAAATTGTGGCGCAGATGTTAAATATTAATAATACAATTTGGTCTTTCCCACTTGTGTTTTCCGAGCGTCCTCATTTCATCTTTTGCCGCCTTACCATCCGTCATCGGTCTGACATATTCCACGAGAAAAACAGTCTAATAAGTGACGATGTAATGTTTTCATTTGTTAGATGCTTACTTGTTACCCTAACGTTTAGAGCGATGACATGCCATAATAATTTATTTTAGAGAATAATAAAGTTTCATTTAAAATTATATTGTTTTAATATTTAAAGCGAATTGCTTCTCTCCTAAGATCTAGACTCTTTAATTAAATATGATTTAAAAATGACTAATTTTAAAATAAATAACAAAAAGGAAGCGATAGAGTCCAGTTAGGCACGAAGGTAAAATAAAAATCCCTTTATAATTTTTTTTGGTTGCGACTCGGACGGGTATTTTCGGGTATTTCTCAAGAAAGCTGGGTTGCCTAGTGCCAATAATCGTAGAGCTTATTTAAAGAGAATCGTGGATGTGAGGGATGGAAGGCAGTTGTGTCAGGATCGTGGTAAGTGGCCCTCCATTGCCTCTGCCTTTACATGTGGGAAAAATCGTGACAACTTAATTTCAAGCATTTTTACCTCTCAGGTCATTGTATTGAACAAAAATCTATTATAATAATCAAAATAGAGTAAATATATTTGACCTTTTTATTTAATGGTATACGTGCAGTCACTGGAACTAAGGTTGTTTGATGGATTACTTTTCCTTCTTCCAAATACTTACACTAAAGTGTATGATGATAAATCAATCAATCTATGTTGTATATAAATAGTTAATCTCTAAATCCACCAAATCGATTTCGGTTCACGAATACAATATGTAATTACGATATGTTAACTATTTGTAATGGATAATAACCACAATTGAATCTTACATTTAACGATTCATTTAAGGTGCGGTTATGTTAATTAAATAGTTTCTGTTTCGCTCTAATTAAGTATGCCTATTAAGCAATAAATTTTGGATTTTATATAATGACATTATTTTTTGTTCTAAATATAAAACAAGACTTAACTTTAATGATTAATTCCACAGCAATACATTTAAAAAATAGACATTAGTATTATTTATCGTATTTTGTATGCAAGAAAAGTTATTCTTTTGAAGACACGCGTGGCCGAAATGTAGTTTTGAAAGCTTATAAATATTTAAAATAAGTTTGTAATTTTTTAAGATTTCATAAAAAAGATGTAATTTGTTATTGATTTAAAAAATAAAGTAGTTTTTTGCTCCGTGTCTGGTTTTTTAGGTCATTTTCCCAATCTGCCAATTTAGACCGCAAAGTGACCTAGTTGCGTTTCGGGATCAACAACTACTTGGATGCGACAACTACTTGTACTATTTTAACTGTAGTAGCAGTCGCAACCATTAAGAGAACGCCTTCATTCATAGTTATATGTTAAGGCACGATTAAAAATAGTATTCGTTATTGCGTATCGTTAATCGTCTGTTCTCCTCTGAATCACGTAGCCACAGTGACTTAAGTAAATTAGAAATAAGGAATTAGAAGTAAGAACGTCCTCCATGCTGAACAACACCAAAATATACTCCAGTAATTACCTTAACATTAGTTACATTGGATAGAACACAGAGGGCGCGCACATTAATTCCGAAGTGAGTTTTCCAAGGCGCCTTGAATTCTGCGCACGTTGCTCAATAAACTACTGCAAGCATTTAGCGGCACGCGTCTAGGGTCCCAAGACTGTATTTGTTCTAGAACGAATCGCAAGAAGTGCCGTACACCGATTTATTTCCTCCACTCCTTAAACACAATAGGATTCTCGAAAATAAAATTACTAAAATGGGTTTATTTTAAGATTTAATGTCAATTAAATTTACGTAATTTTCACTGTTTTTGGTAATTTCTATTTACCAAAAACAGAAACTAAGTACTAAATGCTGGTACATTTAGTACTTAGTTTCTCAAACAAGTATCACATCCTATAATCTTGGATCCTTCAACCGAAGCGTGAAGATAGACCTTTAGCCGACATAATGACTGAGGCAGTCGTCTATGACTGACAAATGAGACCTCTTGCTAACCACCAGAAAAGTTAAGGTTAGAAGTCGTTCTTAATCAAAAAATATCAAGTGATCAAAGTTCAAGGAATGTGAATGTGAAGAAAGCGAGGGAGATCATGGCAAGTGGCGCTGAATAATCTCTGCCTAAACCTGTAGGAAAAAGTCGTGACAATTTGATTGATTGATCAAAGTTGTGGGTTAGATTTTTTAACATAAACGTGCTTATATCATTTAACCAGGACGATCGAAGATACATTGATACCGGTAAGTGTTTTTTTGTTTGTTTTTTAAAGGATGTCCCCGATTTGATCAAGAACATTCTCCTGGATCGTGCCCGTTTTATCTTTTCACTCGCCTCGTCATATTTATTTATTTATTCATTACAGACTTACAACTAGATTACATTTTTAATAAAATATTACGTAGTTTTACATTTTTGAAGGCAAATACAGTCCATTATAAGTTATAATTTTACCAGGTCTTAATAATAATACCGCTGGAGATGTCGGAAGAATGTACCCCAGCTCTCAATCTCCAGCGTTCGTGATGACGGAGGCTACCGTGCGGTTTTAGCCGGTACGAGTCCGGCATAATCCTGGTTACTATCCCGAGAAACCAGGAGTATCCATGAGAATTTCCCCACGAAAAAAAGGTCTTACTAATAATAAAGAATATTCACTAAAAATACTTGGATATATTTTAATGTTATATGGATACACTTTGCACCTCTTACTACAAATCAACAGTATACAAGAAACGTTGCTTATTTTATTTATCAAATCTAGTTTATTAGATACAGTCCTCTACGCATCTACGTCATATTGAAAGGTTAAAGGTAAATAAACATCCAGGAAGCAATCGTCTCGAGTGTTTACCGCATTCTATAGTCTTCTGCGCAATGAGATCCTTTGTTTTGTGAATGGAGAATGTCTTCTCAAGTACTACAATAACAATGTTATATTATACTTAAGTTTTGATGGGGATTCCACGAAAGGATTAAGGTATCGTACATAAAACAAAAACACGTTTTATTATGTTTATCTCAGTTCATACTCGTATTAATTTGACTCATGGACCGCGCTCTAGGTTCTAATATGTCACTAGGCTGGGTTGCCTAGTGCCCATAACCTTAGAGCTTGTATAAAGAGAATTGTGGATGTGAAGGAAGGAGTAGTGTCAGGATCGTGGCAAGTGGCGCTCCATTGTCTCTGCCTATCCCTGTGGGAACAAGGCGTGACAATTTGATTGATTATTTGACTCATGGACCGCGCTCTAGCTTTTAATATCAGGCAGTGCGTTATATAAAAATATAAGAAATTACAATTAATTAATTAGTAATTAAAATTGGATACAAAAAATACGCGTACTAAAAATACGGCATATATATAAGCCGTATTTCTATAAGGATAGAAAAATAATTTATTTTTTCTTCATCGCTTGCTTAAAAAGGTAGTTTTTGTAGCTCAACGTATAATAATATTATACGTTGCTGCAACGTATAATACCCCTCCTGGAGTAAAGTTCATGAATTGAGATGGCTGATTATACATTAGTGAACTTCAGCCTCTACTCATATATTAACTGAATACAAAAAGAAATTTCAACATGAGGTGTCAACAAAGCGCCACTTCATCTTTTTTTTCCCACTCGCCTCCGATTCATTAATCTGTTTTGTCAATCAACTTTCACCCTTACTATAACAATTAATAATATTAAATATTAAAGCAAAGAAATGAACCAATAAATAAGTTATCTCTGTGCTCCACTAATCTTAATACGTTAGGTTAAATAATAAATAAAAATTCCTATTCAAAGAACTTTATTATTTCAGAGTAAAGGAATAAATCTTTTAACGACAAGTGTACGTACCACAGGCCGAGTATAAGAAATTAGACAATTCTAACAGTCAACTGGACAAATGCCTGCCCAAGAATGGCTGTTGAATTTATAGCGAGCCATTTGTTAAAGCTCTCCTTACTGAGCCGGACATTGAGCTAGAAATGTATGGTATTCTTCTTAGAGATGCTCTTCTGCAATAATAGAAGATATGCAATTAAGCGAATAGTTATACGTAGAAGATCTTTAATATGAACCTATAAATATAGAAAGGTATATAATGTTGAATTATATTGGACTTTAACGTTACTTAAAAGTAACGTTAAAGTCTAGTCTAAGTTTATTACGTTTGATTTCATGTTTCTAAAATATTTTTACGAAAATTAAATTTAAAACACTTCTTGTTAATTACATACATGGTAAAAAAAGTTAATTATTAAATTATAATTTAAAATAAATAATATTATAATAAATAATAATAAAAAAAATTAACATATTATGAGTATCTTTATACGATAATGTTTTAAATTTTATGAAAAACTAATTATCCTAATTAGTTTTTTTTATTGTGTCTCGACTGACATAGGCACCCTGCTTAATGTTAAGCTGGAATGCGGTCCATGAATAGAGGTGACTGCTACTACTGTTAAATAACTGTAAGTAGCGGTCGCACCCACTATAGTGGCCTAGTTGGAACCGGTAACTTTAACTGTTCCCGAAATGCAACTGAGTCAATTCATGGTCTGTATACTTACCTGGTACTACCCCGGATCGGTAGACTGGAAACCACTCTTTGATAACCAGACTCGAAGCAAATATCCACCACTTTTTTTATTAACAAATATTTGTAATATTTAATATAATTATTAAATATTACAAATTATAGCTATAAAACTTGCTCCGACTGGGAATCGAACCCAGGAACGCGTCTCTAGTGTGTTAACCAATTGCTAACGCCACACCTAACGTCTTAGTTTTAAAATGTATTAATAATAAATATACAAACAGAGGAAAAACTTTTTGTTCGGTAATCAAACACATATGTTTTCCGATATAGCTTACTCATTAATATTTAAAGATTTAAAACAGAACATTTTCCATTACACTTTTGACCGTTAAGAGGTGTTAAATTAAACAAAGCTCGAAAGAAACTCTTCGAAAACTTATTGAAGCAATCAGATTGTGAGATTCCGCTCTACATTAATAAAATTCTTGCCTGAATCTAATCGCGTTAAGGTTCCATTTAAACTTTGTTCCCTGAAAGGAATCTTGTAGTGGTAAATTAAAATAATATATATTAATGTAAATATTTTAGGTTTAAATTCTATTTTATTAGGTTTATATTATTGTACTTCTCGGAAATGTAATACATTAGCCTTTGGCCAATTCACTACTTTGGCCAAATTACAATTAAATTCCTCACGCGTACGTTCTGTTTATAACACCTTTAGAATTATTATCAACTCTATTCATGGACCACATTCCAGCTCTTAACATCAAGCGGGGTGCTGTCATATTATATTGCAGTTAGTAGTATTTTTTTAGTATTAGTACCACAACTTTGAGGTACAAAACCATGAAGTAACTTAATCACGTTTAGCAATAAGATTGAAAGTTACCGGAATTCTAATTGGCTGCCAGAGAGGGTGCACCTTTCTCTCATTTATTTATGGGTTATGTACATCAATACAACTAAAGTGATAATTACAAATATACTTATTCTAAGTCTTCTTTTATTTTATTCAAAGATGTAACAGCATGCAGTTATATCAAAAACTGTCACGCCTTTTTTCCACGGGGATAGGCCGAGACAATGGAGAGCCACTTGCCACGATTCTTACACAACTCCCTCGCTTCCTTCACATCCACAATTCTCTTTATACAAGCTCTAAGGTTATGAGCACTGAGCAACCTAATTTTCTTGAGGATGTCTCCGATTTGATCGAAAAACACCCTCCTGGGCCTGCCTTGTTTAACACATACATCCACATCAGATTTATAAATTGCTTTCGTCAATCTACTTTCACTCATCCTTTCCATGTGCCCAAACCATCGAAGCATCCCATTTATTTATTTATTAAGTTTTGCGTCATAACCATATTATTTTATTTCTGATAGATGGGATAAGACTCATGAAGCGTTTAGTAAATTCATTACCCGTAGCGAAGTCACTGGTTGACATAAATGCGGCGATAAGTTGTAAGGTTGACAAACACAAGAGTGGATAAATAATGGCCCAGAAAAACTGTCGAGTGTATGACCCTAAAAATTAAATCTTTAATATTTTTTTTCTTTTTTGCTCGCCTCAAGCAGGCTCTTACATAACATATTCGTGTCACGTCGTATCTTTTCATAAATTCTCCCCTTAAAACATTGCGGGGTGTCAACGCGGAAAATGAATAGAAACTCCTGGCTTTAATCTTTTTATCTAGAGATATACTATAAAGCAATTGTCTCTCTTTTGCATGTACAATTTTCACTGAACAAAAATACATTTTCAACGATTTGGTGTCGGGGATAAAGTTCTTGTTTATTTAATGTATGTTTTCCGGAGGTTTTGTTTTTAGAGATTTTTGTGTGTTTTTTACTGTTTGTGGGTTTTTTAACTTAATGTAGGCTGTATTTGATATCCGCTATATACATAATATATGTTTTATAAATTGTAGAAAGCTAGGTTTCCTAGTGCCCATAACCATAAAGCTTATATGAAGAGAATTGTGAATGTGAAAAAAGCGAGTGGCGCTCCATTGTATCTCCCTATCCCTATGGGAAAAAGGCGTGACAGTTTGATTAGTTGATTGATTGAAAATTGTATCTCATCAATGTATGGCATTTGAAGTACCTAATAGGAATTCACATTATTTTACGATCACCTCATTGTAATAAATTTTGCACATATTTCAATTGTGAATTTAAAAAAAAACATAATTTCTTTTTCTTATGTTGCACCAGCTATGGTCACCATTATATTCTATTCTATTTATAAATCGCAAAGTTAAAATAAATCCAATATCACTATAATTTAATAGAAAGTACAAGTAAAAGTTACTCGCGTACCACTGAATAAATCCAATACAGATCGGAACTCTGAGAATGTTAATGGAAATGAACGAAAAACTCTGTAGCATTGCAGATTTAAATTCCTACAGTTATTGAACAATTTCGTTCGCTCTTGTATCAAAACGATTTTTGTTTATATCTTTAATAGTAATAAAAATTAATTCAAATGTTCGTAAATAATAAATTGTTTTAGTTGACCTTTTAATGACATTTCTATACTAACTATGTACTAAACTTGCTTGTATTATATGTATTATGACTGGCAGACCAATGACGATATTATAAGATAAGATAAGATAAGATAAGATAAGATAAGATTCATTGTTCTGGCAAGTGTTTTAAAAACGGGCGGTGGTTCTTGGTTGGCGAGACCATTTCACTGCCATTAGACCATGGTGGCCTTATAGGTTCCTATAACTTAGTGAATATTATTTTTATTTTACTTATTTGTGAATATTTTCAATTATTCATTGTTATTTTTTAATCCTAAGATAATAAGTATCTACTTAATTACATAAATATTTTACTATAATACGCAAAGAAGGGTCTTGAAATTTTAAATTAACAAAACATTTTACAATTTTCTATATTGAGAAAAAATACATGTCTTAAGGTGTTTTATTTACAATGATGTTTTCATACAAATGTCTTTAGTTTAGGTCAAACAAGTAACCTAACTACTTGGATATTACGTGACATATTTTTCTTATAAGTTTCCTAGATCTTCAATTTCGTGCTCAGAATTTTTCACCTTTAATATATTAGATTTTCAATAACAAATTCATCTTACTATATTACATTGCTTGAATTTAGCGTAATGTATATTTAACTATTATTATTCGTTTATGTTATTTTAGCTGAACTTCTGACTTTTATTTTAGCTAATCTATATACACAAAAGTACAGCTAATCTATAGTACAGAAAAAATCGATTAAAAGCGAATGTTGTCGTTAGCATTAATCACAAGAAATTACTACGACTTTGCTACCACAAAATAGCAGAAAAAAGGAACACGAACCATGATTCTAAAAAACGCCTTTATGTTCTTCATATCTACAACTTCATGCACGACGCCAGACTTACATTCTGTGGATACGAGTATTATCAGTTTGTGTCGGCGCGAGTGAAATCGTATTTACATATATTATTTTGCTTTACTAGGTGCTTACTTTAATTATTAAATTTACAGAAAATCGACTACAAGTAAATACACTAATAAAAACTATTCGACCGGACAAAATGCAAAATTAATTAAATTATCATTCTACTTAAGTATTATAACATAAAAGTTCTTAAATCCCTAGAATCCATTCAAAACACAGCATTAAGACTTTCTATTGGAGCCTTTAAAACAAGTCCTTGTGATAGTATTTTAGCGGAAGCTGAAGAAATGCCATTGTTTATTAGAAGACAGGAACTAAGTGTAAGCTATGCGGCAAGAATATTATCACGACCAAATAATCCAGCATATGATTATTATAATAGGAAAAGAACATCAGACTCTATATATCACAGTAATTCAAATCAACCACAGCCATTTAGAATTAGAGTTTCTAAATACATATCCAAGATCAATCTTTCGATTCCCTCTATTAGAAATAATATAATAGGGAATTATCCTCCATGGAAAGAATTAAATTTTCCAATTAATTTAGAACTTTCAGTGAACATACGTGATGATACCCCCGATTATATTTATAAATCATTATTCTTCGAAATGGTTAACGATAAATATAAGAATCATAAATCATTCTATACAGATGGGTCGTGTATATATAATAAATCAGGCTGTGCAGTTGTTTATGGAAACCAATATTATAGATTTAGACTTCCGAACTTAACATCCATATTTGTATGCGAAGCTATAGCAATTTTGAAATGTCTAGAAATTATAAGTAAGTTATCTATTGTTAATGAATATGTTATTTATACCGATTCCAAATCATGTCTTATGGCTCTAAATAATAAATTGATTAAGGATGCCCTCATTCAAGAAATACAGCAGTTAATAATACAACTTTTACTAAATAGATATTCCTTTGCCTTAGTATGGATACCTAGTCATCAAGATATTGCAGGAAATGAAAAGGCAGACACAGAAGCAAAGGAAGCTACAAATGAAAATTCAATAGATGAAAGTCATAAATGGACATACACTGATTTTAAAAGGGTAATAAAAGATGCATTTAATAAACACTGGAATGAACAATGGATTAATGGTAAACACAGATTTCTAAAATTTATACGTGCAACTATATTTGAAAAGACTCCGGTTCCACTAACATGTAGAAAGGATCAATCAGTATTATCAAGGCTAAGGATCGGTCACACAAATATTACACATATTCACCTTATAACAAAAGAAGGAAAAAATAAATGTGAAAAATGTGATGGGGAGTTGTCCGTTTCTCATATATTATTACATTGTCCTGGATATAATTCAGAAAGGGAAACATTTAAATTAAAGCGAAATATTCAAAATTGCTTAAATGAAGATAATTATAATAATGTTTTAGGCTTTTTAAAATTTATTCATATGTATGAAAAGGTATAATTTTTAATTCTGTAATCCCACTGTTAAAATCTCCACTGAAACAAAATATCTACTGTAGTCGCAAAGGACCTTGTTGTTAGAGCGACTTTAAATAAATTACATAAAAAAAAAAAAAAAAAAAAAAAAAAAAAAAAAACATATTTAAATAAAACTGTAAATTATATAATAGAAAAACTATCTTCCTCACACAAGCTATTAGTTTATTGTAGTGATAAACATTTATATAAAAAAAAAACAATTAAAAAAAACCATAGCTAATAAAAAATGTAGGTCAAATTAACTCCATAAAAAGAGTGAATTTTGAAAAGGTGTTCTACAGTGGCGTTCTATTTTTGAATCGTGACTCTTGTGTCCGTTTCAACGGTTCTTTAGAAGCGTCTTGAGGGCGCTTAGTTTCTTGTTGACTATGCAATTCACATTCCGAATGTGACTTTGAGATGTGAATATGTTTTTGAGTCTTAATTATGAAAATAAGTTTTTGTGAATAATTTTTTTTGGAAATTGAGATTATTATATCTAAAAGTCCATATTGTGGTCATGTTGAAGATGTCATGCATATTTTGTGGGATTGTGACTTGTGTCGGTCTGAGCGCACTAGGTTAATTAGTCATCTTAATATTAATTTACTTAATGTAGGCGTCTTAAATGGCATTCTGGCTGAACCAACTTCTGATCCCGCTAGAATGTTATTTGATTACGTAAATGTATATATTAAACATAGAATAAGTATATCTATAGTAATACAAGATTTATTATTGTATTACTATAGATATAAGTTTCCAGTATTATGTTTAGTGTCGATATAATGAGGCCGACATATTCATATTTAATGAAAAAGGCCACGACAAAAATTTTGTATAAAAAAAAATATCTAACACATATTATGACGTTTACTAACTGTACGGTGGACAGTTTTTCTTTTAGCTGAATAGAAACTCTCTTACATCATTTGGATATAAATATAATTGACCATCAGGATTTTTTTAATTATGGGAAATTAGGACTCTCTTTATTTTTTCCCCCACCAATATCTATTTATTTAATAAATTATTTTGTGTTTTTAATAATAAGGATCGACTAAGCAACGCCATTGCAATGAAAATATATAACCTTAATTAAATCGATTTGAGGCTTCTTATTTTTTTTTTTTATATTTGAAGATATTTTTAATTGTTACAGTACAAATAAATAAACAAAATAAATATTTACAATTAAATTTCATTAAAAGTAATAATTAAACTATAAATAGAAAATATCATCCAATGACGTCGCATCAGAGATAGTCCCAAGGAGACTGGCAACATTTCCCCTTTGTATAGCAAGGCTAATACGTTGGCAGAAATAATTGCCAGCCTTCCTGTCTCCAGACTTCTCCGTCAGCCGCCTGGACAACTCCCTGGCCAGGCGCTTAGCTGATGGTCCCCAAGGGCCCATCGTCTCGACCCCAAACGGCGCAAATTCGTAACCAGTACCGAGGTTAGCGTATTTGCGCAACTTGAGGTTCTCAGCAGAAATCGCCGCACTTCCCGCGCTTAACGAAGTCGCTTGGATGTGAGATGGGGCTAATGTGTCTACACAAGTCGCATACCACACCAAAGACCTGCCAAGCTTCCATGGCCCAACAGTCATTCCGTCAGGTCTCTTGCCATCGCTCCGCGCAATACCACAGGGTTCTAAAATTGCGGGCACTCCAACTTCTTATTTTGCTATTGGTATAAAATGTGGTCAGGTAAATAGAAGTACTGAACAAGAATTCCTTTGAAATTGATTATTAAACTTTCATGATTTAACCAAAATAATCTTAAAGGAATTTTACAAACAATAAGAATAAACATAAGGAATTTCGCTGAACATCTAATTTATAATAAAGAATTTCATATTTACGTGGATAAAGAAATATTTTAATCAAACATTCTTTGAATCAGTCTGAAACGCCACCAACATCAAAGAACCTTTGTTATTAGGCAACACATCCTTATTTATATATATTTATAAACGTCAATAATTCGTGTGAATTTAGAGGAAGAGAAATTACATTTGTCTTGAGATAAGTGGATGATTTTGTTTAAGTCGCGAAGAATAAAAAAATAATAATGTTAAAGCGTGTTTTGCCTATGTTCCCCCCCTTAGTGAGGCGTCACGCCGCTCCATCATCATGTTAATGGCCAAAGAAGAGCAATTTGCGTCGAGAGCAATCTCATTGTTTTTGATTAAAATTATTATTGTGCTCCTTTATTCTACACTTTTTTTCTTTTCTTTTTTCTTAAAATGTCGCCGGATTGAGCTCCGAATCATGTCGTGTCAATCTTTGCTTCACATTTTTTTCTCCTTTTATTAGATTCTAAGCTTTTATTTAATATCCTGTGAGGCTGCAATGATTTTTTAAGAAATTATTTCACATTAAATGCTTCTTTCATAAAAATGAGCGTTGTATTACTCTGCGTTGTTTTTTAAACCTGGAAATGAAAGGAAAACACTGAGGACGCTAGATTTGGCAGTTCATTAATATTCATTTAAGTGGCATTTCGCCGGCGGCGACGATAAAGTAGATGGGGTTGTAAATTGAGTTAAAACGCTTGTTATAGTGGAAATAATACAAATTTATTAATGTTTCAGTACACTGTTACTGTCACTCCTAATGTTAAGAGTACGAGTACTTACGATAATAATGTGTCACTGCGAGTATTTGTTATTATCGGTATTTATGTTTATGTAATTTATTTAGTTATTTTCTTTAAACTAAATAGTATTCAGCTGTAGCTACCATGCTAAATTCCAACAAAATTAAATCATATTTTTCGAATTTTTCCAATATATTTCCGATTTTAAATTCCAAACAAACCATAATATCGCTTTTTTTAATATTAAATTCTGCTTCAAATCTGTATGTAAGACACGTACTTGCCCAGAGCATGTCTTAGCGACAGCGGGTCAATTTCCTTTGGAGATTGTACTTTCCACATAGTTGCTATTCAACTGAAAACTTTCAATTAATTTTTAACTCTACACCAATACGCATAAGGTTTATTTATGAATGCACACTTTTGTATACATAACACGTGATATTACTACGGTTATTACTGTGAACTAAGAATCAGCAAGCTAACACTGTTTGGTCCATTTCCAACTAACAGCGCAATTTCAAAAATTCATTACTTTGTATACTTCACAAAATTACTAAGCTTAGATTACCTAATACGCTAATTAATTAATGAAATGTATAGTGAGTAACATAAAACTAGTCTTAGAAATAAGATCCTAATTTTATATTATTATGATTTTGCACCTATTAAAAGTTAATATTAAATATAAGAGGAAAATCTTGTGAAACCTTAAAATGAACGGATAAAGAAAGTTCAGGAAATCGGATATAATTAGTTCTACAGCTGCGGCTGAAGAATTAGGTTTGAGAGTTTCATCTCGACTTCAGTTATAAAAGGGTGAGGTGAGACTTTCTTTAAAGCCAAGTTCTATTGAAAATGTAATTAAATAGTTTAATCTTTATAATAGCGTATATTATTATTATTGCCAGCTCATTTGTTAAGCTATCTGTTTATGGGCACTAGGCAACCCATCTCTCTTGAGGATGTCTCCGATTTGGTCACCTTTCTGAGCATGCCTTGTTTGACACATTAATAACACGGTTCAACACAAAATTTGTCTTTAACTTTAAAGCATTAAATTTCTATTCTTTAGGTCGTAATTAGACGAAAAAATAATATATGGCATGAATAAGTTTGCTTTTGTATTTAGGAGACCGATTGAACGATATTTTTCAAAATCTGTGGTTTTAATTTTTAATTGAAGATGAAACCATTTAAATAAACATGTTTATTATTTTTATTAGGTTTTATTATTAAAACAACTTCCAAAAAAATAGAAAATAATTTAAAAGTGCACGCTTTTACTTTTTCTTTTATGTTCATAAGTACTTTCTCTTAATAAACCCTAAATATAGTGTCCCATCATGTTTTCATCGTATTGGCCTTGATAACGTTGTTCGAAGCTCATAATGTCCTGATGAAAACGTTCTCCTTGCTCTTCTGAATACGCTCCCATGTTGTTTTTAAATTTATCTAAATGAGCATGCAGCATATGTACTTTTAATGACATCCTGCAGCCCATGGCCTTAAAATTTTTAAGCATATTCTCAACTAGCTTTTCGTAGTTTTTAGCTTTGTTATTTTCAAAACTCCAGAAATGACTGCTTTGAAACTATTCCCACTCAATTTTTGAGTACGATTCAGCAACGTTGGCAATGTTTCATCGGTGAAAATCTGTCTGATTTGTGGACCAACAAAAACTCCAGCTTTGCTTCTGATAACTGCGGATAAAATACTTTTCTGTACTTTTCTGCGATAATTTTTTCGGTGGCTTAGGTACTGGTTGTGTCTGATCATGTGCAATTGGAGCAGAAGAACATTCAAGGTATATTCGATAGGTTTTGCATTTTTATCTCTACGTCTTTTACTCGGATTCACAATGCAAAAGTAGCTGTCGTTAACGTGGTCTTTTGGCTCTCGCCAGATCCTTGGTATTGCAAATTTCATAGACCTTTTCTCACCTCGATACCAACCTAAAATATAGAAATTAATATGTCTATTATATTTAATGCATCGTTTATTCAAAAATTGCTTACCTTCCAAACATCTTTTACAATTACTACAAGCAAAATGTGGAGCCCATGTCTTGTCTTGATTCCAAACATAAATATATGCGAAAAATATAAATAAACGAAAAAATATGCTTCGTAGGCTTCACAGAGAACGTAAGATGTCTTTAGTTTGTATTTTACGTCTCGAACTTTAATAAGTTGGCCACATATATAACAAAATGCATCAACATCATATTTACACTTTCGGGACGATATTTTAAGTTATTCTAGATTTGTACAAAACACCTGATCATTGTTTATCACTCGAGTGCCATCTAGTGGCACTATGTGAATGGTAAAACCCCAATCTGATCGCGCGGTATTTGTGAATATATTAAAATTAATTAAAATTTCAAAAAAAAATCAAAAATGAGTATTATTACTATAACTATCACAAAAGCAAACTTTATACCACAAAAAGGTATTTTCTTTTTATTTTTGTGCATATTTAACCGGAAAATCATAAAATAAACTTTAGGACAAAGAACGAAATTTTTTTTGTAGAGTCGTGTAATTGTAGGTAAACTAAATATTCAATACTTATGCCAATAAAAATATTTTTGCCATTAAAAATGCCATATAAATATTTTCATTATTTTTCTTAATGTTAATATTTCACAAAACTTTTAAATTCATAAACTATTTATACATTATTGTAAGATACAAAATCAAAGTAAATAAGGTATATAATAATATTTTTAATAGACTGCCTATCCCTGTGGGAAAAAGGCGTGAGAATTTGATTTGATTTTTAATTTTAATTGATTTTATTGGAGCAGTTAGAACACATTCATGTAGAGAATAAAAACTTGCGGCCTCCAAAATCTTTAAGAACTAAGTTAAACAAATACTTTGTGTTATTAAAGACCAGTAAACTTGAAATTATGCACTTTATCTGGGATGGTCTAAAATACCTATTAAATTCTTTGAAAGCATAATTAGTTGCAAAGAGCGCAGCTGTACCACGGCTGTTCTTACGCAAACTTCTTCACGTGAAGGCCTGTAGATAAGACCTGTAGATGGTAAAAAAAAATATTGCAGATTTTAAATTTTTTATTCTAGAATACGCTTGTATGAAGAGTAATTGTAAATGTTATAAAGATGTCGTGGAAAGAGGCGCTTTGTTGTCTCTGTGGGAATTAAATTGCAATTTGATTTTTATTATGTGTTTTTTTATTGTGATTCGACATATGATTGCCCCCCGCCAGATGTTAAGCCGGAGAGCGGTCCATGGTACTGTAAGGAGCAGTCGCATCCACAATGCCGGCCTAGCTGAAACCGGCAACACACACACTGATCTCGAAACGTGACTAGGTCACTTCACGGTCTGTATACTTGTAAGTGAAGGAACTACTCCGAATCGGCAGACTGGGCACAGTCTAGTCTAGTTCTCTTAAAAATAGTTATAAAAATAATAAATATATTAAGTTTATTTTAATTAATAATTATCAGTTAATTTATAATTTTAAATATAGTGTTACCGAAAAAAATACTATTTGCATTTTATATTTTTGTAATTTTTTAAGAGCGAATAACAATTATTATTAGCCTACATACTGCTGGCTACAAGCCTGTTGGGCAAGTCTGTGTTACGGATTACACTACTGGCAAAAAGTTACTACTGGAAACCCTTTCAGAATAGCTGCACGAGCTTGAGGATTAACACCACTCACAGACCTTACAAAACTAGACAGCGCATAAAAAGACAAACATCATTTAGAGTTTACATTAGAAAAACTACACGAATGCGAACGCTTGACCTTGTTCTTGGGCACTTTATTATTCTCTCAAGGGCTTTCGGGTGTTCGGATTTTTTATACTTTCAAATGAGAGTCTAAAGTTATTGCGTCTATGACCAGAACGAGAAACGAAATAACGAGTTCTTGAAACTTGAAGACTTATAATGTAGGAGTTTACTGTAGATATACTAACATTTAGGTTACGTAAAAAGTTTATAGTTTCAGTTTAATTTTAGTATATACGAGCTAATAAATATTATATACTGTTATAGGAATTATTGTTCTGTAATTTCTTTTAGGTGCTCTTGTGTATATTTTACATGAATTATAACTTATATTTATTTCCTGTGTATTGTTTGTGATTGGTATTGAATTTAATCTAAATAAAGCGTAAATAATCTTATTTAAATAGTAAGCCACTAGTTGGATTCCCCATTTAGTGATCATTAAATCTTCGACACAACTACTTTAGTCCCCCAGTGTCAATAATAGTGTAGTATAGTATAGTATGGTATAGTATAGTATAGTATAGTATAGTATAGTATAGTATAGTATAGTATAGTATAGTATAGTATAGTATAGTATAGTATAGTATAGTATAGTATAGTATAGTATAGTATAGTATAGTATAGTATAGTATAGTATAGTATAGTATAGTATAGTATAGTATGAATAAAAAAAATATATTTGTTTTATTCAAGCATCGAATTGTACCTATGAATAATAATGAATCCATTGAGGATATTGAAAACCACGCCTTTTAGCTTTACCGCATCATTTAAAAACTAAATGGGGAAATAATGAAAAACGAATTCATAATCCTTGTATTAAAGTTGGATTTTTGGTATAGACTTTTCTGTGAGTGATACAAGATGAGTCCCTATACGTCCTTATTTGAATTTTACTCGTGGATATGTTTTGGTTACCGTATGTTTTTATTTATTTATTGTGACTCGACATACCCAGCTTGATGTTAAGCTGGAGTGTGGTGCATAAATGAATGTCACTGCTACTATAATTCAATATGTGCGGGCATCGAAGTACTTTCTCCGCGCTGAGGTTGTGAGCAGGTTTCACTTCTTACTGGTCTGTTCGACTAATTCTCTTACGTTGGATTTAGTATTTATACTAAGTGAAGATTATATAGTGAGGATAAGACATGAGCTGGTAAAGCATTGCATTTGGCGATTGTTTTCCAAAAACGACGCGCTAAATCTTTTAATTAGTCTGCGTTCTGCATCTGCATTCAGCCAACCAAGCCGTCGGCTGAATGCAGATGCCTCTCCCGACTTGTGCGTATCACTAGAATACAATACACACTAAAAGTGTGTGTTTGTATTCCAGTTTAAAAAGTTGTGTTTTCGTGTTAAGGAACATATAAATCATATTTTAGTTTTAATAATAATATTAATCAATCAATCAAATTATCATGCCCTTTTCGCGCAGGAATAGGCAGAGACAATGGAGCGCAACCCACTTACCACGATACTGACATAAATCCCTCGCTTCCCTCACATATACAATCCTCTTCATACAAGCTCAACTCTACGGTTATCGGCACTAGGCAACCAAACATTCTTGAGAATGTTTTCGATTTGGTCGCCATCCTCCTGGTCCGCCTCGTTTAACGCAATAATAATAAATAATAATGTGATTTTAATTCAAAGAGTTATAACACACGGGACGTACAGGTTCTCCACCGATGATGCATTTGCCATTTTAAATTTAAATTCCATTATATGCATCACTTAATTCCGAATCACCTGTATTTAAATGACGAGATAACACTGGCTCTCACATAAAATAAGGTACTATATAAAACATTTTTTTGTTGTTTAAATATTAGGTGTTTTCCCCATAGATAATTGATTTAATGAAGAGAATTGTGGATGTGAAGGAAGCGAGAGAGTTGTGTCAGGATCGTGGCAAGTGGCGCTCCATTGTCTCTGCCCACCTCTGTGGGAAAAAGGCGTGATGATTTATTGGTGTTTGATTGATTTATTAGGTGTTTGGGGTAAGTTTTACTTTTTTTTTCATCTTTGGCTGAAAAGTTTTAGGATTTGATATTTGGAAATATTACTCGTAAGTCGTTTTTCTCGCTTCTGACTAATGACATTTTAGAAACGTCAATAAGGATTAGAGTAAAAATAATGACGCTGGAATGACACTTATTAGCTTTTTAGCGTGATTTGAATCCTCTTCTACTTTGTTTTTAGGATTTGTAATGAATATTATTTCGACGGCAAATTATTCGATTATAAAAGAATATTGTTTATATAATACAATATATAAATTCCAACATAACTAATGTAAATTAAATGTTACAACAATAAAATAAATGTCATAAGACGAAGATACATTTATTATTTCCACATAAAACATGAAAAGAATTTAGTTGGTAAAAATAAAATAAGGATAAAGTGATAAATGAGTAGTGTAAAGAGGTGTCTAATGTGAAGAAAAATAAATTAACTATCATTTTGAAGAACTTTCATTTACGTTAAATCAACACTTTGTTATTGCTTTGAATATTCTTCTCAACAAATTCTTTTACGGAAAACCTTGCAATTTCTGCAATTTCAAGAAAGAACTGTGTAAATCGGTCAATCCGATTTGTCAGAGCCGTCCCAGACAGACAGATTATTTTACAAAAGCTGGTTTGCGAGCAACTTTCAAGATAATCCCGGGTTTAAATAATATCAGCGAAGTTTCTGCCTTGGTGGGCACTGCCGAAGTTACATTTTAACCAATGTCATTTTAGAGATAATAAAAAAATCATTTGTATACAAATCTTTATACAAATCTATTAAATTGTATCGATATTTATTTTTAGATTGTCGCGAGTTGGCGCGATGCTCGATATCTGACAATAAATTCCTAATAAATAAATAAAAATTATACTTACTTAGGGCGACCCTGTTGCAAAGACGAGGCTGTGGTTACGTGAAAACCCTATATAAATTTACCGCAATTAAAACAATCTACAATAAATTAAGTAGGAATGAGACTACTTACAAGGTCATGGAGCGAATAATTAATGTTCGCCTTATGGCCTACCTGGAGGGTCACCAGCTGATCAATGACCGTCAATATGGCTTCAGGCCGAAACGGTCAACTAGTGACCTTCTGGCGTACACCACGCACGTCTGGGGTGAAGCGTTGGATGGTAATGGAGAAGCCCTTGCCGTTGGCTTGGACATCTCCAAAGCGTTTGACAGAGTCTGGCACAAGGCCCTTTTATCCAAGCTCGAGGCATACGGTTTACCTCGTCGTCTGCGGGGCTGGATAACCGACTTCCTGCGTGATCGCTCCATACGCGTCGTTGTGGATGGAAGCGCATCGCGCAGGATCTCGGTGAATGCCGGCGTCCCTCAAGGCTCCGTGCTGTCGCCGACTCTGTTCCTTTTGCATATCAATGACATGCTGGACCTTGGATCCGGCATTCATTGCTATGCAGACGACAGCACGGTGCATGGACGCTACACTGCCCGCCCCGCAGCCGGCAAACAGGAGATAGCCGATATGAGAGAGTCTGTTGTAGCGGGACTGAACCGGGTTCTTGGTCGTATTACCCACTGGGGCGACAAGAACCTGGTTCAGTTCAACGCAGACAAGACTCAGGTATGCGCGTTCTTGACGAAAAAATCCCCGTTTACTCCCCTTCCCTCTCTTTGTAACATCTCCCTCAGTGCTTCGGACAGACTGAACATTCTCGGAATGTCCCTTCGCTGCGACCTGAATCACAGGGACCATATCGAGCGGGCCATTAAGACCACCTCCCGCAAACTTGGTATCCTGAACAAGGTGCGGCGGTTCTTCGCGCCAGAGCTTCGCCTGCTATTATACAAGGCTAAGATTCGCTCTTGCGCGGAGTACTGTTCGCACCTCTGGGACGGCTCTGCCAAGTATCTTATCAATGCCCTGGATTCATTGCAGCGCCGAGCTGTCCGAATTATAGGTGATGCAGAGGTCACGCGAACTCTGGAGCCCCTGCAACTACGCAGAGACATGGCGGCTCTGTGCGTCCTCTATCGCCTATACCACGGAGAATGTTCCGAAGAGCTCTTTAACCTTGTTCCTACCTCGTCCTTTCACACCCGTAATACCCGCACTGGAAAAGCATCCGCACTCTATCGACCGAATCGGCAGTCGAACTAAAAAGTTCGGTGCGTCTTTTCTTTGTAGAACAATTGACAAGTGGAATGCTTTGCCTGCCCATGTCTTCTCTCCATCCTATGACCTTGGATCCTTCAAGCGATGCGTGAAGAAGCACCTTAGGCCGGCATAATGACGGCGGCTGAGATAGCCGGGAGCTAACTCTGTTTTTTCAGTCGTCGTCACTCTTGGACCTCCTCTTGCTTATCATCAGGCGGGTCGAGGTCAGATGTCGTGTCACAATAAAAAAAATAAAAAAAAGACTTGGGATATGTCATAATTATTTTATATTTAATTTTTCAATAAATGCTAGTAATACAAAAGATATCTTACAAATTAAAATCGCGTTTATTTTGGTTTTTGATGACACCGTCACTTATTTTTGCAAAAAAAATTGAATTAAACCGGGAACAGTAAAACAAAATCAAAACATCAAACACGTTAGCTTTGGAATCAACTAATAGGACAACCAACACCTCAGTGTCTCCGTGACCACGATGGCTGCGAAGCTCTCGAAACATCGCAATAAGAAAAAAATGTATATTCAAAAACTAAAATAAAAGCGAGAGTAATTCGCATAAAATTTGTTTCATTTATTAATCAATGTTCGCGCAAAATCTAAGAAAATACTATAAATTAAGGAGTCGCAATAAAATGATTTTCGATCGTGCGGAAGATGTGATCTTATTATTATCGCTATTCCCCATTTTCAATATTTCTATCCTCACCCTGTTAAAATAGTATAATATGATATTATTTGTTGCAGAAATATTGAATAGAAGTCTATTAAACACACTTTAAAATTAAATATTTATTTGGTATTATTATTATTGCATTTAATACAGCCGGGTAATGCCATTGACCGACGCGCGGTGCATGCATGATATTTTCGTAATACATTTATTAAAATATATTTTATACTAATAACTTATTATTTTCACAAAACAAACATTGAAAATTTCCCTTTTAACAATTATATTACCACAAAATTGTAATTACAAAGACAATTAAAATTACAATATAAATAATGAGTGTTAGTTGATGAGTGATTTAGGAAATGAAATGAAAATGAGAGAAAAAAAATCTATAAGCCTAATAGTAAAATAACTGTGAATATGAGTATTAAAATATTTAAGAAATTTAGTTAAATATCGATTGTGAAACATGAGAAAGAAAATCTCTTTGATGCATCCACTCCGGAAAGCAAAAGGTTTCTTTTACTCCGTCTAATTGGAAAAGTTTTAAAGTTTCCTTTTTTATTGTCTCGCCCATTGGCCATTGTTCACACGAAAGGTAAATTTTAGTAATACCCATTTCGACAATTATAAAGTTTTAATTGTTCGCACTTTTCTAATTACGAAAATTACAGTCTCGTGAACGGGGAATATTTAACGAACTGGAAACTTGGGGAGTATAGTATAGATGATAATTTTAGTCGCTTAATGATTAAACGTACAGACCCTTTGTTTGATCTCACTAAAAGACACCCCAACTTACCCATACATTATGAGATACTAATTACGTAAAATTAACCTTCAACTATATAACTTAATAGAATGTAATAAAGATCATAATTCTTTACTAGTTTTTGCTTTAATATTACTCTTAGATCCGTATGCACGTATGTTAGATACAAAACATTTTAACTACTATTATTTTTTGTTGTGTTAAGGAAATAACATTATAACATCTACTTATTATTTCTTAACACGTCATATCCAAATCGACCACTCTATTACGCAGGATTGAGCATTACATATGCTATACAAATTATTTCAAAGCGGAAATGGTACAATCAGTTTTCTCTGAAAGGGCGTAAAGTAAAAAGGGGCTGAAAGTGTCAGCGCAAAGTTCTTTGAGTTCCCGACCTTTTGTCACTTTGTGCCGCGTTGTCACATCTTTCGTTTGCAGACTAAAAAAAGTTCCACTTCTTTTGAAAGTTTCGTGGCTTTAGTGAGGTAAAATCGTCCAAGGTAAATCCGCTTCTCAAAGAAACGAAATCCGATTTAGATAGTTTGGTTGGCGATATCGATTTCTACTCAATCCTACATATAAATTCCTACAAAATCTTAACTAACAACCTAATGGTATAAATAAAATATCTATCTATATATTTTTTTTATTTTCCCTTGAATAACCTTTGACATTGCATTGAACTTAAGATTTTATAAATGTAAAACTAAAACATTGTTCTCTTAAATAAACTACAAAATTTTTCGAGGTATTTTTATTCAAAAACAAAAAAAAAACTTACTCGTACGTACACGCTTTAACAGTTTTTTTTTCTTTATACATGAATATTACATTTTTACCCATAAAACCTTAGTTTTATTTTTAGGATAACAAAATAATGTAAGTACTAGGAATAATTGATTTTAAAAATACAAATCTACTCTTATAATATTTTAATACCAGTAAGCTAATCAAATAACAAATTATGTCATATGTATAAATAAATATCTTATAATATAATCAAATGTTAAATTCCAAACGTTATTTGTTTTTTATTATTATTGTAAAACGTCATCTGACCTCGTCTTTCCTTATCCGTGCAAGATAAGAGACACTTCAACCTCTTGAAACTAAGAGGTCCAAGAGCGCCTACGACTGAGAAAAATTGTCAACGCCTCAGTTACCGTTATTATACTGATTACAAACCATAATACAAACTAAAATAAAGCTATTGAAATAGTATACGAAATATTAACAGCATAAAAGTAACAAATAATAGCAGTTATTTAAAGGGTTTCTATCGAATCAAACAGATCTGTAGTTATAAAACATGTCCTTGGTACATTTTACACGATTCCTTATTTATACTCGTAACTAAACACTCAATAGGCTCGCAGTAAATCTTGGATACGATCGTCATCTGCCATGAAAACGTTTTCACTGGGGAATAAGAGAAACGCGTGGCATGCAAGAAGTGGCCCGATAATGGTTTGCAATAAATTTAGACGCCCCGTCCTAAGTCGTCCCTATCGGAAATTTAAGTGTTATTGTGTCATTCCCGATTTGACGAACAGCGGCAGGCTTTGATTTCCGCCACGATTCCTTTTGCATACAACTACGTATAAATAAATATTATAAATATGTACTTAATATATAAATAGTTATTATTTTTCTTAAATTTTAGTTAGCAATAAAATTTGGTATAAAGAGGAAATGAATATCTCTTTTAATTTTGGCTCGATATAAAACAGTAAACAGCCTGATGTTAATCTGGAGTGTGGTTCACGAATAAAGGCGACTGCTACTACAGTCTAAATACAGAATAATTACAAGTAACAGTCGCATTCACTATGCATGGCTAGGAACCGGCAACTTTAAAGGAACAGCGACTGAATCGTTTTACGGACTTAATAGTGGTGGTACTATCCCGGGTCCGCAGACCTGGCTTTTGACTACTAACAAACTGCTTACCACTTTTAAAATATAGTTCGAATTGTTTGCATGGGACATTGCAAAAAGCATTACTTTGATCGAAATCTCAGCGTAATGATAATTGACTTTACCACAAATAGCTAATAAAATATCCATACTCGCACATAACCCCGACATTATCATATAAATGTAATAACAAATCAAATAACACGAACTCATCTATTCTCTCCGGACGCAAATCTGAATCAATGTAATAGTCTCTAGAAATCACGTGACTGGTGTATCTGAGAGTAATGCAGACCAATATTGAAGGAAATGGACTCTTCCAGAAGCGCAGTGTCTGAGGAAACGTGTCCACCATACCGATATTGCAAACGCATCGCATTTCTGTTCATTCACAGAATACTAATTCATGATCTGGAGTCGATTTTAATTCCAATTGGATTTACTGCATTCTTTAGTGCAGTTATTTCTTTAAACAATAACGTTTATTCTATTTGTACAGATTACTTTTGTACGTGCTCAATTTGTACAGTAACAGACGACTAACGATTGTCGATATTTTTTTCTGTTATTCATTTGAATAAAAGTACATTTTTAACTAAAACTAATCTAGCTAAACCTAAATAGGAAAAAGAAGATATTGCAATAGTAAACCCTCTTTATTAGTGTTTATATTTGTAATCAAATCAATAAAATTGACACGCCTCAATTTCCACGATCCTAACATATGGCTTCCGTCCCATTCACAATTTTCTTCATACATACATAAGTTGTATGGTTGTGTTAGATGTTATTGTTTTATTTTATTTTTATTAAGACACGACATTTGAACTCGACTCACCTGATGGTAAGCAGGTAATGTTGATGTTCAAGAGCGCGACTAAAAACCATTCTTTAGTTCAAAATGTAATTATCAACGGATGATTGCAAATAAAGATGTCCATATTATATCATTAGATAACTATTATTTAAAATTAATACGTAACTGTTAGAATAAGTATCTTCAATCAAGAGTATTTTTCAATTAGCATTTTAGCAAAACTCAATAGGTATAGGGAACAAGTCAAAGAGGGAAAAGTTTCTTTATCTTCAACAATCTATAGTCATTCGTCAATGGTTGTCTCAGAAAACTTTCAACTAATTTCACGGTTCAGCGATATCATTCCCGTGCCGCTAACTCCATTGCAAAGTGATTCTATCCGGAGCTCGGTGGCAGCGGCTTGCAAACAACGTGACAATCGGGTGCTACAAAATTGCTATATCTATCTATTTAACTCGGAACACATTGGGTTTGGCAAATATCGAGAAAACCTCCTTTTTGTCGTATTTCTTTTTGAGGATGTTTTCTTTACATGTTTTTGACAGCTTAATAGTACGTTTTTAATATAAGTACTCTTATTCGTGTGTATGAAAACAAATTATTGCACTTTTACGAGACGCAAAAGTGCAATAATTTGTTTTCATACACACGAATAAGAGTACTTATATTAAAAACGTACTATTAAGCTGTCAAAAACATGTAAAGAAAACATCCTCAAAAAGAAATATGTATATACACTATATATATACGAGTATATTTTTTTTATATTTTTATTGTGACTTGACATATGACAGCACCCCGATCGATGTTAAGCCAAAGTGTGGTCCATGAATGAATGTCACTGCTAATACAATTCAATAACTGTGAGTAGCAATCACATTCACTATGCCGGCCTAGATGGAACCGGCAACTTACAAGCTGATCCCGAAACGTGACCAAATCACTTCACGGTCTGTATACTTGTAAGTGGTGGTACTACCCCGGATCGGCAATCTGGGTACCACTGCCTACCACTCTTAAAAATATATGTATTAATATTAATAATACATTATTAATATGAATATATTTGTTTAATATTGTAAATCTTTATTTATTAATTTGGAATAATAAACAAAGGTAACGACTAAAAGAATATAATGTTTGGTTTAAAGTAAAAAGTTCATCTAAATATAAATAATTGTCTAGCGTAACACTAAGATCTTCTATTTGAGTCACTTCCTTTAGTAGTTTATATTGTATGTGGATTAAGGAAAAATCATTTTACGTGTAAATTGGATCTTCTTCATTTTAATTCTTATTTCATTTTAAAAAAATATATTAAAAATAAGATGTTTTAAAAATGTGGAGAAGCTCGCTATAAGATATATTTTTAAAGTATATTATAAAATTTTATAAAAATAAGTGACACACTTTTCGCCATGAGAATGTAATAAAATTTAAAAATACACGAGCGTAAACGCTTTTATATAATTAAAATTTTTAAACATTAATGAAAATTTTCCATAAAAAAAGTAATTATAAATTACTTCACGTAAATGTAAATAAAACATTTCGTACAAGCGTAGAGATCTAGGCAATTTGCGGACGAAAAAATACTAAACGCGAAGCGAATATTAATTATATTGTGGCATTTTATTTTATTTCTAACTTAGGTCATATATCATTAGACTTGGCTCCATTAGACATTTTAATAAAAAAATCGGGTAATCGAGGGACAAATAGGGTTCCATTTGTATTTGCTTCATTTGAACAGGGAATGGTAGGCAATTGCTATAGCAGATTATTACAGATTATGCTAGATGATTGTGAGCCGTATTTATTATAGTAGTTTCATCAGAAAATATGGTTTATTTCGCTTTTCATTGTCCAGCGTATTATTACTCGTATATACGCTAGTGTGTATATTATAATACCGGCGCTGAAACGTAATTAAGTCTAACATAGTATTTAACTCCTGAACAAGCCCAAAGCTGCCACCCAGTGAGTTATCGAGAGAAGGTGTGTTTCTACGTGATCGAATCAGACATAATAATTAAAATAACTTATATAGTCTACCAGATAATTCAAAACCAAGGCCGAAATGGAAAAGTTCTCAAATGGACATCACGTACAGTAAAACGCAGAGTGTCCGTCCACTTACTAGGTGAACTAACGACCTGGTAAAGGAAGCATGAAACCGTTGGATACAGGCTGTTTCAAGCAGACCACTGTGGAGATCGCTGGTTGGAGGCTTATCTTAGCAATGGACGACTCACTGCTGACATGAAGAGAGAGTGTGTGTGTTTATTATCTGTGATTCCTAACTATTCACACGCCTAGCTGTTTCCGTTGTAAACCAAATTCGTTTAATTTTATAATTATTGTTTTATTTCAAAATGATATTTTATTATTATGTTATTCACATGTTTGCACCTTTATTTCCTTGTGGGGTTGACAGAGGCATATAATCACAACTGTAAATAAACGATAAAATAGAACATGTTAATTTTTTCACTATAAATATAACACCATTTTTTAAACTTCAGCATTTTTCGAAGAACCGAAATCCGATGGGAAAGGAAGGTTCTAAAGTAGAGACCACGAACCAGAAGACGCAGCGTAGGTAGGTCTCTCACTAGGTGGACTGACGACATAGTGAAACTCATGGGTAATCGGTGGATGCAAGTGGCATCTTGTCGTTTGGAATGGCGTTCTAAGGGAGAGGCCTACTATGTGGCTATGGCCTACTATGGCCTATTATGTCCAGCAGTAGACGCCTCCTGGCGGGTGATGATAATTACTTAACACTCGAGGACATGCTTACATAGAAATGGTGCGCCATTATAATATAATAGACTCAGAGCATAGCTTATAAAAAGAGACACTTAAGACAACCTACTTTACTCACATGTGGCTAACCAACAATCGAAATAGTAACGAATGAACAAGGAACGGCAAAACTGTTTATTTTTATGCCATTACATTAGATTTATTACCAGAGAAGCCATTATCTTTGCCAAAACTACGGAGTGGGGTTGCACACTAAAACAAAGAATAAAAGTTGTAAGGCCATTTGTAAATTCAGATCGTAGCGTGTTGCTAATATTAGAGAATTCGTTCATGCCGCGTTCTGCTTTCTTGCCGCTGTTTAAATACTTTATTTCAACTAACACTTCATTTAAATTAAAAAATAATCTTTTCTGGATCGTGAACTGTCTGTGCAATTGCCTAGAACTGTGTATTCATAGGTTCGGGACATGGACACAGGTTAAAATTTCTTAATATACCAAATAGGTATATTTTTAATGTCTATGGTATCTATGGTATATATACCACAAAAAAGTAAAGTGAATAAAGTGAACAAGGACTACAATTAAATACAACATGAAACCAAATGTCATATCTTCCTACCTATTTTTTGTGACTCGAAATTTGCCTCTGGCTGCCTAATATAATATTGCTATAACGAATTATAGGTAACTAACTAATAAATTAGCTCATATATTAATGATGCCTTTTTGCAGAGCTGATCTGTCCAAATTATGAGGAGATACTAACCAAGAAAGGACGCATTTCAATTTCGCAATGCGTCCTTTTTCTCTATGTTTTCTGAAGAGCTATTTAAACATATTTCTATCTCTTTTTACTTCCGTCGTTTTTTGTATAACAATCGACAAGTGGATTGCTTTATCATCTTCCGGCATTGTGACGGCGACTGAGGCAGCTCGGCGCCTCATATTTTTTAGTCGTCTACTTACTTTCTATTAGGCAAGTCTAGATCGAATCTCAAGTCTTTATTTAATAAAATAAAAAAAACATTCGGTTCATATGCATGGAACGGAATAAATTTTATTTGTCACATAAAGTGATAATATTTGAATTATTGCCTGAATATTTACTTGCTGCAAGTATAACAATATATACAGTAGTCGATATATATATATATATATATATATATATATATATATATATATATATATATATATATATATACATAGGACATTTTAAAAGGCAAGTGTAAAATTGGACCAGTTTTATCTTGACTGCCTCTGTCGTCGTCATGGTAACGTAGTCTCTGTGTTAATATACCTTTACGGATGCTTATACCATCTAAAAATTCGTAAATAAAAATTAACTCCTACCAACAGTGAACAGTTCAAAAGTTAACAAAAATGTTAGTAAACAATTTAGAATTTCATTTCACTTATAATTAAAAATGTACACGTGTACTGGACGCGTACCTTTATTCCCTTGCGAAACAATGAAAGTTGTTGGAGTGTGCGAGACAGTTCCCAGCTCAGTTGCAATTAGCTGGAGCGCTCGCTAACTAGGCTAAACTGAAAAAAACATCGCTACCTATCGGAAACTACAAACTAAGCAGCCGTCTTGCTCTCGCTGTTTATTTGTTCCCTTTAAAATGCTTTACACAGATTTTCAAACCAAATATTATTTTAGTCTTCACAAAATCCAAAAGCTGTTGTATTATTATTACAAGGCGACCGTGGTCTAGTGGCAGTGCAAATCATGGAAGACACGGAAACTAAGTGCCTCCGGTTCAAAACCACTTGCCGATATGTAGTTTGATACGAGTAATTTGGTCGCCAAGATTCTATGTTACAACCTCTTTTATTACCTCATACCGTATAAATCCTATACGTATACGTAATATATCTTAATAACACTTTAATTGAATCATTTACGTAATTCAATTTAATAATCTCATGAAGTGTAATATTGACTTTTATCTTGGATAAAAAATAAATTGGTGTAATTAAATGTTTGTAACAAGAATAGTCTAATATCAAGAATAGGGCTTTAACTCTAAGCTAGAAATCCGACGTGCTTCAGTTGACGGAGTTTACACCAGTAGGTATACGGGTGCCAGACATATTTCATCGCAGAAATAGTTTAGAACACTATTTCTAGCACAAAGATTAACAAACATGTATGATGTAACTTTAAAATTCTAGGTTATAATGGGAAAATTTTAGGAGAGCTAAATGAATGTTTTTATATCTTGTTTTTTAGGACTCAGAAAAAGAATATTATAAAATATATACTTGTATCATTACATTCTTTGATGTATAGGTACATTTTCATAAAATATTAGGAACCTTACATTATTCTTGTGAATTCCTAATGATCAAAACTTCTTTCATGAACACATTTTCAAATCAGCCATTTGCCGTCTACAACTGGACATAGGCCAGCGATTGGCCGTTGAAAGTGGCCTGCATCCAGAAGTTTCCCTTTTCGTGCTACCTTTCGTCGTAAGTCCATCTTGTCGTTGAGTCATATCCATTTGGTAAACTTTTAATCAATATCCGTCAATTTTATTTCTCATTTCGACTCATCAGCTATGAGTTGTTAGAGACCACATTTTAGCGACATTTCATCTATCTCCGAATTTCGTTTGGACCGTTGGTTGTAAGACCGCCTGTATATGAATTAATTTATATATTTTTCATGTGTCTTTGGTTTTTGATTTTGCCTACCTCTTATCTACACTGTCGGATCAACATCCTAAAGCGTTGACTGGTAAAAAAAGCTTTTGGCATTAAGTCCACCTTTGTACTATTATGCGTTAAATTTTTAAATAAATTATTACCACTGGGAATAAACACTCGATAAATGTTAGTTTTTCAGCATCAAAGTTTTAAAACTAGAAGACACTACATAGTTTACCAATCGGTTGCCCAGCCATGTTGAATACGAACACACTCGTGACATATAGTAGATATAATAATATTTACATAATAAGTTACCCTTAATCAAAACAATACAATTTAAATAAAGGTCTAAATTTCCCAAAACTAAGGGTGCAATGTTTACCTTCTATCCTCGGAGTTTGTATTGAGTTACAACAACTAGTTCAGCGGTATTTTGTAGATGCAACTTTAGATAATTTATGCCCACACGATGGCGATCGGGTTAGATAAGGAAGTTAACAGTTAATAAGTTTGGATTGTATGTTCACTGATTTTGATTACAACTACGAGTATGTATACATCTAGGATATTTTACTATAAAATATTTTATAGTAAAATAATTTATTTGTTAATAGTAACATCGACATATAGTATTAAGGCGATTAATAAGTATCTCAAAAAAATGATGTTAGGTAATAATGATTGTAGTCAATTTATAAAATTATCTTGTATGTTTTATATTGATAAATATGTTAAAAGCAATTATAAACAGTTAACTAAATTTCAAAATATACTTAGCAAGTAATTAACAAAATTTGCTCAAACAAAAGCCAAAATTGTCGAGTGTTGTAGTTGAGAGTTTTAATTTGGAGGTTTAGTAAATTGCTTCGCGCATTCCAACTTAAAGCAGACAGATAACATTTGGCGCCAGAGAAACTTACTATCAATTTGCTAACAGTGAAGCCTTAAGCCGCATTTCGTGGTATTATGCAGCTGTGTATCCCCGTGCTAAGTTACAATGTGCCTAAAGAGTTGTCCCAACTCGCTGCTGTTTCAGTTAATCTGCTACAAGATTAATTTTATCACAGTATTTGAAAGTAAGAAGCATATTTTTTTATCTCAAGACAGAGGTATTTATTTACAACGTTTTCAAATTTTTTTTATCTTTATTTTTAAATTTCTTTACTAGTCGCTGTCACTGAGGCAACCCTATAAAGAGATGTTTTTTGAGTTGTTGACGCTCTTAGACCATCAGTCAAGGTGGAATCAAGGAAGGAAGGTCACGTCTCAATAAAAATAAAGCTTTTAAATATCCTTGTATCATAGAAACAGGACGATCAAAGTTCATATTAATGTCAATAGTAAATTGGTACCGGTAAGTGGTTTTGAACCTGACTAAATTTGCAAGATCTTTTATCTACTACTAGACGATGGTGGCCTGATGTGATAGTATGAAGCTTTCAAATAGATTTAAAAACTACACCTATGGATATCATTTTAAATCATTTATACATGATGGTAGGTAGTAACTTGCTACGTTAAATCTTACGATTAGAATAGTCATTAATGTCTTTATATCAGGCACTTAACTTACCCTTATTTAAGTTACAGGTGGAAAAATTATGTAGATATGAAACATAAAAGAAAAAGGAGTTAACCAGATTTTGTGAAAGCAAAGTTTGAAGAAACGATTCGAGTATGTGTAAATCTATTCCATACTGTTATGTGTAAAATATCAATAAATTTTCTGAAACATCCCTTCGTTATTGTAGAACATTTATTTTAATATGTATCGTCCTCCACAAGCATCATTTCCTCTATTAAATTGTTATTATGCTATAAATTTCGTAATATGGTTATTACGTTGCAAACACCTCTTAATAAAGAGAAATGTAACATCCGTTTAGGTAATTTTGAATGTTTGTATTCATTTTGCATGTCTATTTTTAATTACATAAAAACTGTGGACGTATTTCGACTTTATTAGCACTCCTAGCTTTATTTATGGAAGTAATAAATTCCCCGTACTATTGCTTCGTGGAAAAAGGCAACTATTGAGGAAACTAAAACGGAACCGGAATACACCTAATTTTGGTAAGCAATTAAAACACAAAAAAACTGTAGGTACGAATAGTTTTTAATTTAGTTGTTGGGGCTTTTAATTTTTATTGTTTTGTAACAATATAGATAAATATGTCACAAGCGAAATATTTATAGTATAGCCGGAGCTATATACAATATTAAAAACTTAGCTTTGAAATGAAAATATTTCCGTTAAAAAACATTCGCAGGTATAATAATTGAGAAAAACGAGTGGGGGAAGCACGAAAACAAATTCGTGCTCAATAAAAAATTCATAGTCGGTTCACCCTTGTCGGCGCGAGGCGTAAATAATATTTTTTTTGTGTATTCAGTCACATTCATCTCTCGTGTCAAGTCACGCGAGTGGTTTGTGAACGAATTATGTCGTGAAAGTCTGAGATTGTGTTATGTCCTAAAATATTATATGATACAAAATCCCATTATTCTCGCTTTCCGACACAACCTTACACATTGTTGTTGATGTAATACATATTTTAGTTGCGTTCGGAGATTTGAATTTGTCATATACTTCGAAATAGACACTTGATACTTTTTGCGTTTGCAATTTTATAAAGAGAAATATTTCCAAAATTTCTTCGTTCTTTTTTAATACCTTATTTAATACCTTATTCATAATTTTTGATTATCAATTTCACGGCTTAATTGCCACAGGGATAGGCGGAGACAACGAAGCGCCACTTTCTACGATTCGAACACATTTAATTTATATTTATTTAAACACTTCATTGCACAGGCATTAAATACACTTATAGGTGTATTTAATGCCTGTATTCTTCGTCAGTCTCCCTTGGGAAGAAGGCAAAGTTATATTTACTTAGGTGCAAAGTTATAAGTAAAAAATACATTACAATTTTTTTTGCACTCATATTTATAAACTACTCACTAACAAATAAAAACACTTAGGTACTTATAAGACAATCATTCAATCAAATTGTCACGCTCTTTGCACACAGGGATAGGCAAAGACGCCACCACGATCAAGACACAATTCCCTCGCTTTTCTCAAATCCACAATTAACTTCATACAAGCTTATGGTTACTTTTATGAGCACTAGGCAACCTATCTTAACTTATATCTTAATATACATATATCCAATAATATTAAATTAGGATCCTTTGGTTAGGAATTAGGAATCTGGAATCTGGAAATTAGGAATCTCGGTTTAAAGTCAAGTCAATTTACTTGTCTGTAACGAATTATGTTTAATATAATAACGATTATGTATCTTGGTCACCCAGTTTCTATGATACAAACATATAGTACTCATACCTTAGTATACAAGAATAATATAAATCCAATATTTCTAGAAATTGGTGGTCGATTACCCAGTCTTATCGACCAGGATACCAGCACTTTCAGATGTAAGGTGATGCGTCGCTTCTACGTCTGTAGAAGCAGTCACCTCCGCTTATTTATCCGCCCAGCGTAGTGTTACTTACCTGCATGGTTATATTGTTATAATATTCTAGTCTCTGCCTATCCGTGACAATATGATTAATATTTTATTTTTTTATCTGTCTGGTTTCTAATTGGTTTTGTTATTTGTAAAACTTTTTTTTGTGTGCTTATAACAATTTTGAATAATTTTAAATATGTTCATTGTATATTTGTATTCACAAGTTTCTTGTAGTTTCTTTTCATGTCCATTTTGGCATCATGGTAGCGCTGACAATGCGCTAGAGCCGGAAAGCCTATGCAAAATCAATGATTTGATTTTAAGCTTAATAATAATGAGTGCAGTCATGTGTCGTGTCGATTTAAAAAAGTATTGTTAAAAGGTAAAAGATATTATTAGAAGTTTGATGTAATTCAATGCTCTGATAAACATCTCATACAAAAGGCATTTCAGAATCACATATTAATTAAACGCGCTTTTAACAAATCATTTAAAGATAATACAAATACAAATGAACGCATTACTTAGGTTTTAAAACGTAATAAACTGATTATATTATTAGAAATAAAAATGTTAAGAAAAATACAATTATCTTTGCATAAAAGCAGTAGAGGTTCGCTTTTAACTACAAAGTAAATTACAACACATTCATAAAAATATTTACCTAGTGTACATTATTTAATATTTTTACAACTTTTTGCATGTAATTAAACAATAGGAATCAAAAATAAGGAGGATATTTCGAAAAAAGCTTATAGTAGGTACAACTATATTCATTTTTAAATTTTTATTGTAACTCGACATCTGACCTCGACCTGCCTGATGGTAAGCAAATGAATATCCAATAGTGATAACGATTAAAAAACCGCCTCAGTTTACGGTTGCCTCAGTCGCCATTACTATGCCAGCCAAAGAAATATATTTACATTACATACAAGTACAAACCTACATAACAAATAAACTATTAATTACTTTTAAACATAATTTCCTTAGTATTCCCAAGACGATCAGTTCACCCCACACAAAGTGTAATCAGTAATTACTGAGGGACTTTACTTAACTACGAAGCGGTCAATGCGACTGTTGCCCCCAAACTGCGGATTAATTTCTTAATTGCATTACATTACAATTTTGCTTTAAAATATTCTTGCGTCTCATATTAATGAGCGAGCATTTGTTTCATAGCATTTATTTTTAATATTTATGAACTGCCTCATTGGATTTACAAATAATATTTTATACGTATGTACAAATATGCGCAAATACGCCAACTTGGGTACAAATTTGCGCCGTTTGGGGTCGAGACGATGGGCCCTTGGGGACCTTCAGCTAAGCGCCTGGTCAAGGAGTTGTCCAAGCGGCTGACGAAGAAGTCTGGAGACAGGAAGGCTGGCAATTATTTTTGACAACATATTAGAATACAACGGGGAAATGTTGCCAGTCTGCTTGGGACTATCTCTGATGTGACGTCATTAGATGATATTCTTTATTTATTGTTTTATTATAGTAAATATACTTTTAATTTGTATGTAGAAAAATTATGGATAGAGATATTTTCTCCGGGTCTGGGTCCGACCACCAACTGTACTTTAGTAGAGTACAGTTGGTGGTCAATAAACCAGTAAAGTGACTTAGTCGTATTTTTATTTATTTACATTTCTATACTAAGCTACTAAAGTGCTTGTATCGTAGAAACAGATCAACCAAGTACATATAGCAAAGATATATTGCACTGCCACTACACCACGGTCGCCTTGATCAGCTTGAAAGTTTACTGCTACTGCTATTTTATATACTTACATATTTTAAGTAATTATATATGTTTATAATAATTAAATCTTAGATTTTATATCTATCGGCATAATACGGTTAACTTTTGAATGAATTTTATTTTTATGGTCATAGTGATAAAACTTTAATTTCCGCTGAGATTTAAATTAGAGTGTCCAAGTCGTAGACTTACAAATTAAAGTACTGATTTTAGTATATATTACTTTAATTACACACTTTTTTTATCCTATAATGGGTTATTATTTTTTAGATATTTTACTAGATTTAAAATACTCGTGTTTTTAACTAGTTATTTACAAGTTGGAAAGTAGTACCCTGGCAGTTTCTATAGCTAAACGTCACACAACATGATGACCTCATAGTGACGTAGAACTTTTCTAGTATATTATTGGCCAATACCATCAACACCAGGTTTCACCTCATTAGCAACCGCCGTGATCTACACTTTTTTGATATTGGGAAGACTACGTTTATTTGATATTTAAAGTTTTATTGAATCGCGAAAATAAAAGCAAGAAAATTGATTTTTTTAAGGAAAACAGCAATTTATCAATTATTTGTAATTAACGAAGTTTTTTATTCAGAATCCTAAACCTAATAAAATAAATTCGGAAAAAAGCTTTCGATAAATTTCCTGTGATACATTTAAAAGCAATAAATGTTTTTAATAGATTTTCTTCTGAATCAGCAAGTAGTCGTAAATTTTGGCAACGAAGCGACATTGTCTCGTAAGCTCTACTTTTTTAGTCCTTATTGAATGAAAAATTAATTAAAATTTCATTATTCAAGAAAAGATTATAACTTCCTTTTGCGATTTGCATATTTGACTGAAAATATTACGTAGACTCAGATTATATACCTCTAGACTCTTCTTCTCTACAAAATTTTACAAATGAAAAAAGGAAACGCTAAAAATTGTAAAGTCGATAGAGACGTCTTATGTGACGTCTAAATACGTAATGTATGTGGTCTGTAAACGTAGATCTTCTTTAAGAGTGGTCTTATTAAATTTGTTACATTAAAGTCCGTCATTTGGTCCTTAAAATTCTTTGAATATATTATAATAACTTATGATGTGATAATTAGTAATTAAATTCACAATTCATTAACTTTTCATTAATCAAGATAAACTCAAAAATAATATTTGACAATGAAGGATAAAAAATCAGTAATATAACTTAGGAATATTTCAGTCGACTTAGTAAGTATCAATCAATCAATCAAATTGTCGCGTCTTTTTCCCACAGGGATAGACAGAGTAATGGAGCGCTACTTGCCACGATACTGACACAACTCCCTCGCTTCCTACACAATTCTCTTTATACAAGCTCTATGGTTATGGGCACTTGGCAACATAGCTTTTTTGAATATTAAGATACACCGCGGCGCATGAATGGACATATAAATAGGTTATTAATAATAATATATCTGACCTTCACTTGCCTAATGGCAAGTCCAAAAGGACCAACGACTGAAAAACCGATTCAATATACGATTAAATCGGTTGGTTTTAATATATTGGTTTTAATATATTTATAAAGGAAATTGATAAGAATATGAAGATATTGAGAGAAGAGTACAAAAGGGTAACGTAGTGAACGGTGCCATCCATAGTATAATGAACAGCCAAATAATGTCCCAAAAGTCACGGATGGCTGTTCATAATGCGGTGCTTGTTCCTACATTAATGTATGGGAGTGAAGGTTGGGTATGGCAGAAGAAGCATGAGAGTAGAATTAACGCTGTAGAAATGCGGTCGTTAAGGAGTGTATGTGGAGTGACGATAGCGGATAGAATAAGGAATAGCACACTGCGTGATAGATGTGGTTTGAAAGAAGATGTAGTGACAAGGATTGACAAAGGAATGCTTCGATGGTTTGGGCACATGGAAAGGATGAGTGAAAGTAGATTGACGAAAGGAATTTATAAATCTGATGTGGATGGATGCGTTAAACAAGGCAGGCCCAGGAGAGTGTTTTTCGACCAAATCGGAGACATCCTCAAAAAAGTTAGGTTGCCTAGTGCCCATAACCACAGAGCCTGTATGAAGAGAATTGTGGATGTGAAGGAAGCAAGGGAGCTGTGTAAGGATCGTGGTAAGTGGCGCTCCGTTGTCTCTGCCTATCCCTGTGGGAAAAAGGCGTGACAATTTGATTGATTGATAAAGGAAATTATAATAAAATTTCTTATAGATATCTTAGTATTTACATAATATTTCATTAACTTTGAACCAACGAATGTAGGTCGTAGTTGAATATAAAAATAGCTCGTAAACATTAATGTTTATTTATTTTTATCTATCGAAGACATCCTCAAGAAAGCTAGGTTGCCGAGTGCCCATAACCATAGAGCTTGTAAGAAGAGAATTGTGAATGTGAAGGAAGCGAGGGAGTTGTGTCAGGATCGTGGCAAGTGGCGCTCCATTGTCTCTGCCTATCCCTGTGTAAAAAAGGCGTGACAATTTGATTGATTGATTGATTTATCTATTAATTGTAAATCATGAGAAAAGCAAAATGAAACCGCCTAAAATATGTAGAATTGATAACATTAATTTTATACTTATGAAAGGGTATATATTATTGGATCAATAAAAATCAATTAATAATGATAAATTTAAATTTTTAATTTAATTTTATTTATTGCAGCTTTACATATCACCCCGCCTGATGTAAAGGCAGGGTGCTGTTCTTGAATGGAGGCCACATTTATAAGTTAAAATTTGTAGGGGAAGAGGTGAAAACAACCTCCATTGACGTAGTTCTCCATTCATTGTGATTAATACCAGGTTTACTCCAAAATAAATTATGAAAGGAAAGCTACACACGAAACAAGCACATGCTAGGTATGGCAGAAGAAGTCTGAAAATGGGAATAAAGCTGTAGAAATGTGGTGCAGCAGGGAGTGCAGATAGAGTGAAGAATACGGTTGTACGTAATAAATGTAATTTAAAAGATATAGTGACAAAAAGTGAGCAATATATGTTGCGGTGGATTAGGTACGCTAAAAGATTGGACAAAAGAAGCTTGACAAAAGAGATTGGATAAATTGGAGGAGGAGTAAAAAGATGAAACAGGAACAACCCAGAATATGTTTTGATCCGCATGAAGTCTGTATGAAGATAATAATTATTGAAGATGTTAAGGAAGCGAAATAGTTGTGTCAGGATTGTGAAAAGTGCCTCTTTGTTGTCTCTGCTGTGTGCGTAATAAGGCGTTTCAATTAATGATGATGTTGAAAAAAAATGTATTTTGGAATTAACCTCTTAGTTGAATATATTTAATAATTAAAATTTATTTTAAGGTCATAGAACATATTAACTTTTTGTAGAATATCATAAGTAAAACGATGCCGATGAAAGTGTAAACTTCCAGTGGTTCACATGCGACATAAGGTAACAATGACAATTGCGGAAGTCCCGCTCGTTCGACGCATCCGTGAACCGTGCTAACTGCTCCCAATTGCACTCAGAATAAAACGCTCGCCCCCTGGATAAGGAAAACTTTACTCAAACTATCTACTTTTGGTTTTATCTTTTGAAATTATAGCCTAGTACTTCGGTACTTCTGTGCTCAATTTTATTCCGTACAGTTTTGAATCTTTAATATAACAAATATATGGGTATTTTAAATAAATTTCTGTTTTATAGGTATTGTTTCTGTGTTCGCATGGGTCGGGGGAAGCATCCACATTCTGTCAAACTAAAAGAGTTGTAGAACAATCAAAGAAAGGAATGCTTTATCAGCCCTTGTGTTCTAAATCAACCAATCAAATTGTCACGTTTTTTTCCCACAGGGATAGATTCAAGCTCTATGGTTATGAGCAAAAGGCAACACAGCTTTCTTAAGGATGTCTCCGATTTGGTTAAAATACGAGTACAACCTCAGGAGGTTGTATCATCTCGTTCCTCTGCCTCGTTTAACGCATCCATCCACATTAGATTTATAAATTCCTTTCATCAATCTCCTTTCAGTCATCTTTTCCATATGCCCCATGTTTCTTTGTCAATCCTTATCACTATATCGTATCTTCATATATGTAAAAGTGATCTAAAATAGCGACCTACATTGTTTCATAATAGAAAATATCATTTTATTGGATATTTATAAAAACGTCAATACCATAATCGTATAACATATTTCATACATTTTAAATGGGAATTTATGTTATCTTTATTTAGATTGTTCGGTCAACGGGACTCTATTCTGTGGTCACAGCACTAAATCGTGAGTTTGGTTAGAGCGTGCTCAAATTTGAATACCTACCACAATTCAATTTCAATATAAACCAAAGTAATTTTTGTATTTATTTAGAAATACATTTGATTTCTTATACACGTTATTTGATTATAGTGCCTTAACTTTTTTTAGTATCTTGAATCTTGTCTTAGTTTGATAATGGTTGAATGACGATGTTATGCGACAGATACTTATTTATCAAGATATACAATAAAAAATTGTTTAACCAAATATTATTCAAAAACACGTATAATATAGATAGTATTTATTAAACTTAAATTATGTTTTATAAAAAAAACGGTTTATTTAATATAATACAGCCACTCCACTGTTATTTATTATTTTAAAATTTTCTTGAAATCTTTTAAATCTAAGAAACCTTTTGTTTTTATATCTCTTAGATGTTAAATTTATTCTCTTATATTTTTATTTAAATATTTTTAAATAAGAAATCTACAAAATAGTTGTATACTGAACTGAGATCTACCATATAAGCAACTGCTTCCACAGATAAAAGCAACATGCGCCCACGCCATGCCGGCTTTATCATTATTCCATTCTTAATAATTGATTTATATTATTCTAAAACCAAGGCAACTTAACCTATGTTAAGTTGCCTAAGGAGTGGACGTCTTCTGGCTGATGATGATAATCATGAAGAAAACTTTCAAACTGAACATGAAACGCGGTTAAAACTCTTCACGGTACACGGTCTTTATTTTTATATAGCAAATCTACAAGTATATAAATAGAGGTTTTTTTACCTTCATTATGAAGAATTTCGAGTAGTCTCATCTACTGAGTTAAGGGATAATGATGGAGAGAATTAATGAGAAAGGGTGAAATAGGCGTAATGTAACTCATCGTCCACAATTTCCTTAACCAAACTTTTTTACTATCACCATTTACTTAAGACAAATGTTAACCAGTTGCAAACTTTTTTGACCCACCGAAAGCATTTACTACCCACTCATGTTAATTTAAGTTTAGGCTACAAACTGTACAAAACACCTATATTACTTGTATTTTAACTCTACGGTTGTATAAAGAGAATTGTGGATGTGAGGGAAGCAAGGGAGTTGTGTCAGGATCGTGGTGAGTGGCGCTCCTTTGCCTCTGCCTATTCCTGTTGAAAAAAGGCATGATAATTTGATTGATTGATGTTTATAATTTATTGGTAGTACCACCACTTTCTGGTGTACAGAGTGTATTATCAGTTCTAAGTATGGAACAGTAAACGCGACTGCAACTTGCAGTTATTTAACTGTAGCAGTCGCTTTCATTAATAGACCGCACTTTTATAATTATTTATTGTGACGACATATGACCTCGACCCGCCGAAGCAAGAAGAGCTTTAAGAGTGCTGACGATTGCGAAAACCGAGTCTTCACGGCTGTCTCAGTCGCCGTCACTATGCTGGCCAAAGGTGCTTCTTTACGCATCGCTTGAAGGATCCAAGGCTATAGGATGGAGAGAACACATGGGCTGGCAAAGCATTCCATTTGTCGATTGTTCTACGTAACGTATTAGTTCGACTGTCGATTCATAGCTTCAGCTATCATAAGGGGTGCTGTTATATGTCGTGTCACAATAAAAGAAAATCAGATCTGATTTACTTTTCAAAAGTCACTATAATACGAGTATTTGACAAGAGCTCGATTAAATATAACTAACGTTATCAGAATTGTGTAGAAATTTAACGAGCGACCATAAACGGCGTACGATCAACAAAAGTGCTTGGCTTATAATATTACCTGACGGATATCTCGTGAGGATTCTTTTATCTTCCCAAATCTTGTGTTTTACCTCACTTCGGTTTTATAACTGGCTTTTATTTTGAGGAAGGAGCTTCTATAAAATAGGTGATATGACGTAAGGCTGTTGTGTGGTTTAGATAGGATATTGATGGAACGTCAGCTGTTAAACGTTGTAAAGAGATTAAGAGTTTTATTATCATTATTTTTGTGTCTCGACAAATGACAGCATCTCGCCTGCCTAATGTTAGGCTGGAGTGTGGCACGTGAAAAGAGGCTTAGAACTATATCAAGCTGATATTAAAACATAACTAAGTCACTTCGATCCGCCTGATAATAAGCAAGAGGAGATCCAAAAGTGCCGACGACTGAAAGTGCTTTTTAACGCATCGCTTGAATGATTGATGGATTACTACCAACTTTTAAAAACAAGTATGTGTCAAGATAATATTGTTTGATGTATAAAACAAGATTTTGTACCACTATCTCTTATTTTCAATTTTGTTTTATTCCTTCAAATTCATTGCTACATTCGCATAGATTTTACGTTCAGACACGTATTGCTGCTGCATTTGAATATTAAAACCTAATATTGTCTATCTTTTGTAATTACCGAAGTGGTACGCTTTGGAGAAATGAATATTGATGTGACGTCACAAAACTGCCAATAGTAATTTTATTCAAATAAGCATATTTGACGTACGAACTAACATTTGACGATTAAAACAATAATGCTATAGTAATTGGTGGTATGCCTGCTGGAATAGGACTCTTATATTATTTATTTTCTAATGCTTTTAAATTCGCTTAAAAGTCTATCTCGTAAAGATTTAAGCAAATTTAAAGAGAGCAATAGGAAAATCCTTTAGTTTCAAAGTAATTATGATTCCCTGCAGTGCAATCTCTCGTAGTGTAATGTGAACATTCCTTCAGTTTCCGTACGGACACCTCATCTCCATGCAAATGGTTAAGGGTCAACTATTTAGGTGACTCACTTCTTATTAATGCTGATTACAGCTGTTATTTTGCCGCGTCCGACCCTTAAAGTGTCCAATTATTTCTTTACTTAGAAATGTGATTTTCAGAAAATACTCGGTGACTTTTATTGTTAATTATTATAAATTGAACGCAATCAAAATTAAGATAATTACGCTTTGGCTGCTTTAATTATATTAATTCCCAAAATAGTATAAGTAACTTTTGGCTATAAAATTATTTTAATCACAATCACAAACAATCACATTTTTTTCTATGACACAAGCACTTTCCTAATAAAGAAAATGCGCGAACATTGATTAATGAATTAGACAAATTTTAATCACGATATTAAAAGACGATTGTTCCTTGATCAAATGTCCCTGCATTCTAAAAATATTCAGGGACCCGCAGTGCCCATAACCAAAGAGTAAGTATGAAGATAATTATACTCGTAGATGTGAAGGAAGCAAGAGAGTTGTGTCAAGATCGTGGAAAGTCTCTGCCTATTTCTGTGAAAATTAGGCTTGAAATTGTTGATGATGATTAGGTTTTAAAGGTTTTCTATACTAATTATATTATAAACTACAGTTTTATTTAAAAAAAATAGAATAAATATTACAAATATTTGTTAATAAAAAAAGTGTCGGATATTTGACCCGAAGGTATGTCGATCCGAGGTAGTAAATCAGACAGTAAAGTAACTTATTTACGTTTCGGGATGAGCTTGTAAGTTGCCGATTTCAACTGGGCCGGCGTAGTGAATGTGACTGCTACTTTGGGTTATTGAACTAGCAGCAGTCACCTCCATTCATGGACTGCACTCCAGCCTAAAATTAAGCGGGGTTCTGTCATATTATTAGGTCGAAAGGCAATTTAAAAAAAATAAAAGAACTATACACTTTTATGAACGTGTTACCTAATTAACATTGTAAGGAGACCGCTTTTTGTTCTATAATAATTAATAGGTCACTTGAGATTCGCTGTTAAAGCATAAATGGGTAACTATTCTAAGGTAAGAACCAAACTTTGTTTACTATTTAGCAACTAATTAATCATGTACCTAGTAAAATATACTAGCTATACATAGCTCGTATTTTTTTTATTGAGGCTCGATATATCATTGCTTTTTGATATTCAAGTGCGGTCCTTAATAGAGGCAAATGCAACTTACAATTAAATAACTGTAAGTAGTAGTAACGTCCAATATGCCAGCATTATTGGTAAAATTTGTCAAATAGGCCGTCTGGTTGTGTTATCACCACTTATAGGTATCCAGACCGTCGCGTATCGTGATAAATTTAAAAGATTTCGACTCCAACAAGGCCGCCATAGTAGACATTTCATGAATTACGAGTATAAGTATGGATTACGAGAATGGATATTTGCTTCGGGTCTGGTTATCAAAGAGTGGTAGGCAGTGGTACCCAGTCTGCCGATCCGGGATAGTACCACCACTTACAAGTATATAGACCGTGAAGTGATTTGGTCACCTTTCGGGATCAGCTTGTAAGTTGCCGGTTTCAACTAGGCAGGGTATAGTGGATGTGATTGCTACACATAGTTATTGAATTGTAGTAGCATTCATGGACCACACTTCGGCTTAACATCAAGCGGGGTGCTGTCATATGACGAGTCACAATAAAAACAATAAAAAAAAATTAAAAAAAAAACATATGTAGTTATATAGTAGATATTTTATTCCAACCTCAAATATATGCCTCATCTATTTTTACTTTTAAATTCTCATATTTATTATATAATATAATAAATATGAGAATAAAATAAATCATTGCTTCGACTAGAAATCTAACTCGGGCCTTACGCCTATTTATTTTTCTTCAATTAATACATTATTTTATTACTAGCTCGTTAATTATATAGATTGTGTTATATATTGACGAATTTAATAACGCTACTAGTAATTAGACATATTGCTACCTATGATTTCAATCATTACCAATCAAATTGTCACGCATTTTTCCTACTGGGATAGGTAGAGACAATGGAGCGCCACTTGCCACGATCCTGACACAACTCCACACCCACAATTCTCTTCAAACAAGCTCGATGCCCATATGCCATAACCGTATGAGCATTAAGAAACCCAGATTTTTTATAGAAATATCCTTTTCAATCTTAAAAAAAATAATTATTTTTAAATAACGTGTAACATAATAAATGGAAACTATCCCATGTTCTAAGTACACAAAACAAACTAACAAAAAGAGTTCAAACAAAAACGTAGTATTAACCGATTTCGATTGTCATCAGAAATGTAATTTCTTTTTGGTAGCCATGCAAAGTGTACCACAGAGCGTGACCTGACAACACGAGATGAATGGTTTGCAGATAAAATATTATTTATTGTAGTCGATGACAGCCTCCTCGCGTATCCTATGAATGTTTTATTGAGCTACAATTGGTGTGGTCTATACGAATCTGAATGTCAGTTCTCTTCCACTATGAGCTCATATTTCAAAACGTACTTTTATTCTTGATAATAGCAATACTATGAGTTTGTATAGTATGTGCTTGAAATTTTCTTGTTATACTAAATCTTTTGTGATTTATGTTAGATTATATAGGTTGAATATATAGATAGGTCGATTCTGAATGTCACGCTGTTATACATGCGTTGCTATTTATAGCAAAATAGTAATCCTTTTCTTTTTATTTTGAGGCTCGACATTAACAGCACCTCTCTTAAGTGCGCTCACCTACTACTATAGTGAAATATATAAGAACCACTATGCCGACCTATTTAAAACCGGCATTTTACAACCTCATCCCAAAACACGACTAAGTCACTTCTGTACACACTTGTTAGTAGTGAAACTACCCCGTAGCGACAGTCTGAACTATTGACCACCAGATGTTGCATACATTTAAATCTCCTAGAAGCTTTTTGAAATCATATTCAAATCGCCCGCTCCAGCCACTTCTTTCAGCGCAAGCTTCATTATAAATCAAGTACTAACCTAATCAATTCGTTTGAACTTATGACTATTTTACAGTACGAAATTGAAGTAACTTTATCAATTTGCTTTAAATATTTTAAATTGTGTTACTAAATAATAATAAAAAAACAATCCAATATAAACGCAATATTAATCTAATTTACCCATGATAGATTCAGAAAAGTTGAAATGTCAGTTCGGCTCAACTACTTTTATGTACACATTTTTCAAAGGCGATTTCATTGTACAGGATTAGGGAATATTGTTAAATTTACAGCTGACATAAATATTTAACGACAGTTATGATTAAATGTTTTTGTTTCGTTAAATTGACACAGCATATTATGAATTAAACAAATTTATTCGGCTTACTATCGCCGAATAAATTTAATTTTTACTTTTTAATTTTACAATTTTATTTTATTTTATTATTCCGACGTTTTGAGAGCTTGTTAAAACCAAATAAATAAATATTAAAACCAAAATAAATGCGATAGTAAGCCGCATAAAGTTTAATTTATTCAGTTCGCGCAAAATCTAAGAAAATAATATACAGCATATTATGTTAGTTTTTATGGTAATATTTATTAGATACCGTGGTGTAATAGTAGTGCAATGGCCTCGGAAGTCAAGACTCTCCAGTTCAAAACCACTTGCTAATACCAATGTATTTTGAGCGTTCTGTTTCTATGATACAAACACATAGTAGTTTTACCTTGAAAAGTATAGAATATATATAAGTAATTCTATATATAAAAGTAGATAGAAATGAAAAAAAAAGTGGATTTATAGAACACTTTATAAACACTGCGTTATGTCAGGATTGTGTTAAATGACGCTCCATTATCTGGCTATCCCTGTAAGAATTGAGGCGTGACAATTAGCTTTTACTTTTTGATAAAATGTATTTATAAGAGATAAAATTAATATACTAATTTTAATTTTCAATTAATATAAACTTTAGTCGGCATTGTGACAGTGACTGAGTCTCTTAGACTTAAGCAAAAGCGAGTCGAGGCCGCGTCTAAATAATTAAAAATATATATATTATTATTAAAAGCTTTAATATTATATATATTTATTAAATAAATATTTATATGTATTATTATTTTTGTGTAATATACTTTGTAATTCAAAAAGAGCAGGTAGTAATAATGTTGAAATGTGAAATATATCTCATCTGTCTAAATATATTATAATTTCTTCAGTTTAAACTGAGCGTATTGCTCTTGATGGCCGTGTTTGAGGAAATGAGGGCTTCAAAGTGGCAATCCGGGCGGAAAGTCCCGACTTTACATTTATATTACAAGCCCAACACTTTTAGGTTTTTGAAACCTGAACTCTGAACAGATTGTTAGCAATCTTGTTTTTAGAAATCGTGGAAGTTTTCCATTGCATTGATGCCTTTGTTACACTCTTTTCATTGTTCAATTTTAATTAAATTTTGGAAAAACAATTGTTTATAAATAAAATGTTATTTTTTGTTTACAGTGGAAAATTTTGTGCTTAAAATCTCTTAAGACTTACGACGTCCATCGGTTTCATTTATTTAATGGTGGCAGGTAAATAGGTTTCTTGATCATTTGTCCAGTTTGCTGATCCGGGATAGTACAAGTGTACAGATTATAACTTGTATATTGATTCAGTTGCGTTTCGAGATAAGCTTGATGGTTGCCGGTTTTAATTAGTCTGGCAGTCGCATCCACCCCTGATCAGCAGACTGGGCAAATGACCCCCAACAGCAACTCTTTAACACCCATTATTTTCCAATGCATTTGCTTTATAAATCTCAGATTAAAACCGGGATCAAGTTGAAAAATGTTAGATTCTTCGGTAGTAGCTAATAATTCTACGAGCTGTTGGTAGTGATTGTTTTCGGACGCGAAAGCAGCTAGAGACAGCAAATTGAGTGCCTCTGTCTCGGGGAACGAGGAAAATGTCACAGACTAGAAAATTAATGTACTCGCGGTGCACATTATGTTCTCAAGATAGTTTCGATCATAATATTTTATTAATAGAGTTCAAATTAAAATGATTTTGTTTGTGTAGTTATTAGTACGCTCCCAGAAAAAAGTTTGTCATTGGAAAATTGTTTATGCAAGTTGTTTGTAGATTTGCGGACTACATAATTATTATTTTTTACTAATGAAACTATGGCATATCAATATTTTATAAGAAATAAATCTAACATCGGCAATACCTGTCAATAGTCGGCTTTAGAAAAAGTTAAATTGTTAAATAATATATACCTTCTAAAAATTAATAGTGAATATTGTGATTCATTCTCCAACAACCATCCCTATAAAACGTTAGTTGATATTAAAATTAGCTTAGAATTGTTTTTTTAATTTTGTCGCGTTTCGGGAAAAGCTTGTAAGTTCCTGGTTACAACTAGGCTGGCATATTGGATGCGACTGCTTCTTACAGTCTGCGTCTACCACTACACCACGGTAATAATAATAAAAGGTACATTGCAAAAAAAAACACCAGTAAATATTACCATTAATTAAATATAACAAATTATTATTTTCTTAGATTTTGCGCGAACATTGATTAAACAATGATCTAAAATCAAAACTAAAATTAACGCGATAGTAAGCCGCATAAAATTTGTATAATGGATTACTTCTGACTACCTGTGCACAAAATACTACGTATTTGGCTTAGCTACGAGTAACTAAAAGTATTTGACATAATGTGCAACGAATATATTCCTTTTTTGACATTAGTTATTTATAAAGCGCTGTTAAATAATATATTAAAACTTCCTTTTGTGCAATGAATTAACAAAGTAGTTAAAGTTAAACTCATTTTAGATTTTAACAGCCCTTTATGCAAACAAACCCTTTTTAATATATATATATAACTGTGTTTATGTGTGTGTATTTTACATGTGTTTTCATATATTTCGATGTAAGAAAAGCATCTAGATAAAAGAGTCTAGCTAGGCAGACACACTATCTGACCTAGCTAGACTCTGACGGTAACGAAGGGCGTCAAAGAGCGTAATAACTGAAAAAATCCTTTTTAGTTAACGGTTACCTCAGTAAAAAGTACTTTTTCACGCTTTGCTTGAAGGATTCTAAATTTAAGGGGTAAATGCTCAAAAAAATCTGCAGATAAATTCAATAGATTAAAAAAAAAACAGCTCATAACTTCTAGCTAAATGCCAGGTACCAGTAAAACGAATTAAATCATTATCATCATCTTTAATTTCACGCCTTTATTTCAGCTGAGACAACGAAGCGCCGCTTTCCACGATCCTGATACAACCGTCTTGCATTCTTCACATCCACAGTTGAAAAAAATTCACGGGTTTAAAACCAAAACAAAGGTACTAATGTATCTTTGATATTTGTACTTTGGTTGTGCTGTTTCTATGAGATACAAGCACTTTGGTAGAAATAAAAGTAAAATCATTTTGTAAATAATTAGGTCAAAATATTCAAATACCAAGTTTTGTAACAAAATAATGTTCCGTATTATTTACACAACATTACTGGGAAGGGTTGATTTGAAATGGAAATTTTAATAATTTCCCCAATTACATATATGTAAATTAGTCAACGGCATAATTATTTAAAAGCTTTTAATGTAGCTTTTATCGTTGAATATAACTAAATTATTAATTATGTTTTAAAATAGGCATCCGTTAGACTCAAGCATATTTGTATTGTATATTGCAAACATTTGTTATTAAAAACAGGCAGATATTTGCTCCGGGTCTAGTTGTTTAAAGTGGTAGGCAGACAGTTAGTGGATCCAGTCCGCTGTTCTGAAGTCGTACCATGAATTTTAAGTGTACAGACCGTAAAGTAACTTAGTTGCGTTTGTGTCAGCTTTTAAGTTGCTAGTTCCAGTTAAACCAGCATAGTGTATGCGACTGCTACTGTAGCGGTGGTTGGCTGTGGTACCCAGTCTGCCGATCCGGGATAGTACCACCACTTAGAAGCATACAAATAACACCCGCACTGGTCGGGGGAAGCATTCACATTTTGTCGACAGAATCGGTAGTCGAACTAAAAAGTTCGGTGAATCTTTTCTTTGTAGAACAATCGACAATTGGAATGCTTTGCCAGCCCATGTGTTCTCTCCCTCCTACAACCTTGGATCCTTCAAGCGATGCGTGAAGAAGCACCTTTGGCCGGCATAGTGACGGCGGCTGAGACAGCCGTGTACTAACTCGGTTGTTTCAATCGTCTGCACTTTTGGATCTCCTCTTGCTTATCATCAGGCAGGTCGATGTCAAATGTCGAGTCACAATAAAAATATATATATATATATATATATATATATATATACAGATATATGCGTATATACTTGTACCTATATGCGGAATACTTCTACATTTTACTGTAGTAGCCGACACCTTTATATCGTAAGTGTTTCTTTAAGCGATACGTGAAAAAGCATAGTGACGGCGATTAAGGCAGCCGTGAACTGAGACAGTGAGTTTCAGTCGTCGGCACTCTTAAACCTTCCCTTGCTTACCTTCAGGCAAACCGAGATTTTCTCTGGCCGGCATAGTGACGGCAGCTGAGACAGCCGTGTGCTAACTCGGTTGTTTCAGTCGTCGGCACTTTTGGATCTCCTCTTGCTTATCATCAGGCAGGTCGATGTCAAATGTCGTGTCACAATAAAAAAAATATGTCGCGTTTTAATAAAAACAATAATGTGGGTCTAATTACGGTTATTTATTGAAATATTTTTGATTCGTTATTGTAGCTCAATATATGACAGCATCTCACTTGATGATATTCGGGAATGTGGGCCATTAACCCTTAAGACTACAGCTACAACAGTTATATAACTGGAAGCAACAGTCGCATTTACTATGCCGGCCTTGTAGGATACCGGATTTCATTTCACGCAAACTTTTTACAAGTTTTAAGTACATCCGGCGGCGGTGTGCGGTATAATTTATTAATTTAATAAGAACATCTGCAATAAAATTTTAATACTCGTAATTTATATTTCATATTCAACTAAACGATACAAATAAAAAAAAATGTTGCTTGACTTACTTACCGTAGATAATCTTGTTCAGAAATTTTAAAAGCTTTTCCATTTTTTAAGCTAACTAAAACTAATTTATTTAATCAAAAAATAATAATACGCCTTTATTCCCATATTGATAGGCAGATAGACCTTCTTTTTCTACAATCTTGACACTCACAATAGTCATCATCAACCTCAATTCGGCAGAGATAACAGTCTCTTTCTTCCTTCACATTCTCTTTGCTCATACTTTATTTTTATGGGCATTCCTATTATTTTTTCACTCACATAAATCTCTTTAGTAAATATACTTTCATCCATCCTTATAATAATGATAATTGGAGCTGATATTTATTATTAAATAATTTAGTGATACTAGGTTTATGGGCACTAGACAACCCAGCTTTCTTAAAGATGTCTCCGATTTGGTCGACCCAAGAGACCCAAGAGAGTTCTTGGGTCTGCCTCGATTACACATTCATCCACATAAGATTTATAAATTTATTTCGTCAATCTACTTTCACTCATCCTTTCCATGTGCCCAAACAAACCATTTATGTTTTTAGATAGTGAAATAATTTGTATATAGTTAATCATTTATTGTAAAAGGCGACTCGCCGTTCTAAATGACATATAAATATATAAATAAATTGTCTCTGCCTATCCATGTGAAAAAAATGCGTGACAATTTGATTAATTGATAATAGGTGAATAAAAAGTATTTTAGGTATATATACTAGATGAAATAAATTTTGTATTTAAACTAACAGAAATGTAATTGAAAATAATAATTAAGACAAGGATAAATAATAATACATATTCATAATAATTCTATCGATTTTGGAATCTGTGCTACGGTTAATAATCTAAGTGTAGCAGGGATTCGGTGCGCCAACCACCCCCAGTATTGCCGCGGCTGTATACTGGGTCGGACGTCTACGGCGGGCGTACCCCAGTAGCTCTACTCTAACGAACACGTAGCCTAGTCTACGAGTTTCAGTGTGAACTGACGCAGTGACGATCTTTTATAAAAAAAGTGCTTTGTATATGTTTTGTAGAGTTCAGTTATTATGTGTGGTAATTAATTAAAAAGAAAAACTGTGGTTGTGTTGACAGGTATAATTTTTCTTTTAATAATTGTACAATGATTTAAATGAGTTTGCGTTTAACATTGGTATATTATACATTCAACTGTATAATTATATTATAATTAAACATTAAATTAATTAATATAACTTTTGAACTTTACCGGAATACTTATAATAAAAATAGGAATAAAAAAAAAGTTGTTTGTAAAAAACGACTAGTAACTTCCATTATAATACAAAAAGCGGGAAATTGGAAGGCATATAAAATAATGTAATTTTAACTTACACGACAAACACAATCAACCGTTCAAACAACAATGTGTGATATCAAGTTCCATAAACGGTGGAATTTTTGTTTTTTATGTTGTTTGTGTTAGTTAAGTGAATTCCTGGGATTGCATATTAAGGTCTAGTAATTATTATGTTTTGTTATATTTGAATTATATTGGAATTTTAAAAATAATACAATACTTTATTAATCAAAGTAAATCATTATATGAATTAAAGGGCCGATATCTCCATTGTCTAACACTAAGGACTTTAAATGGTTCTATAATATCTTATTCAAAGAGATTTGTCACGATTGTGCAAAGTGGTAGCTTTGTAGATGATAGAGTATTATTTGGTCTTCACTGATTTTGGCATTTAAAAGAGTCGCTTCTAGTTTAAAAGTGACTGCTGTTTTTTTTATATTTATAATACCTATTAGAAAATCCTCCTTATTTTTATTATGTTATGACGCGACATCTGACCTCGTCTCGTCTAATGGTCCACGAGTGCAGACGACTGGGAAAACCGTTTCAACTTACAGCTGTCTCAGTCGCCGTCACTATGCCAGCTAAAGGACTGTGACACCTTTAACGTTATGTCAACACATTTGATTTGTATGGCGTTACACAAATGCGTACTAATGTGATTCCTTAACGACGTCTAACTAACTAAAAACCTTAACGTATTGTTAATTCTTAGGTTTAATTGGTAGAAAATGCCAAGCGGCAATTAGCGCGCTTTTTGTATAGAGAATAATAAAGATTTTATTAAATAAATACGATATCGTATGATATCATCTGCGCGCTGAGAGATACGTCCTATTTAATTTTTATTACAAGAAGAATTCCGCAGTACTTTTAAGCATAGAGTTTGTATAAAGAGAATCGTGTATATGAAGAAATGGAGAGAGTACTCAGCATCGTAAAAAGTGATGCCCATCTACTCGTATCTCTTCTTATTCTGTTCTATATGTTGATTGATTACTGTTTTTTTATGATTTAAATTATATTGTTTTATTTATATTAATAAACTTATAAAGACTATTCCAATTGAATGAGTAACGATATACCTTAGTATATACATTGTATATTTTTCACATTGAGAAAAGGAATTATTAAATCTGATGTGATAAATCGAGGCAGACCCAGGAGGACATTATCAAGTTAGCTGGATTGCCTAAGTGAGAATAACCATAGAGCTAGGTTGTATGAAGAGAATTGTGGATTTGAGGGAAGCGAGTGAGTTGTGTCTAGATCGTGGCAAGTGGCGCTCCATTGCCTATCCCTGCCGGAAAAAGGCGAGACAATTCCGATAAGGCGACCATGGTGTAGTGGCAGTGCAATGGCTACGCAAACCGAGAGCACGTTTGAGACCACCCACCGGTACCAATGTATCTGTGATATATGTACTTTGGTTGTCCTGTTTCTATGATACAAGCACTTTTGTAGCTTAGTATAGATATGTAAATTTAAAAAATAAAAATTTGATTTGTTTTTATGACTGTACTCCGCCAAACGTTAGGCTGGAGTACAATCTATGAATAGAGGCGATTGCTACTACAGTTAAATTATAGTCGCATCCACTATGCCGGCCTACTTGCTACCGGCAACTTTTAGGCTGTTACCGAAACGCGACTAAGTCACTTCACGGTCAGTACACTTAAAAGTGGTGGTACTACCCCGGATCGGCAGACTAGGCAAATGACCCCCAACTATCTGTCTATCACCAAGTTGTAATATTTTTGGGTATTATTATTGTATAATTTAAAGTACATTATACGAATTGATTTTGAATACCCGTTCCTGATATAATATTCATTAATGTCGAATAAAAATCGACTTTTTAATGTTCCTATAGTTACCCCAATGTACATTTATCTTGATTATTTTTACGTTTTGATATAACAGAATATCGACTTTTATTTGAATTGTTTGAATCATTTATTTTAATTTAGTCTGCCAATCCGGGCTAGAACCACCATTTTAACGACTGCGGCCCTCTACTTAAAAAAACTCAGATAATAAAAAGAGAGATTTGGTGTTTTTATTTTGGAATACATTTGTATTTTCATTAGCTCTAAAATTTTCTGACTAACATACGAGTTGTTTCGACGACTGAGGCTTTCATAAACTAATATCGTTTTTTTCTTGATCATCAGCATCTTGTCGAGTCACATTTAATAATAATTTTAAAAACATTAGCTAAGATTTTTTTTCCAAATTCTCGGAAAATAGGAAAATGAGAATTGTAAATGTGTAGGAAGCAAGAGAGTTATGTCATTATTTCACTCCCGTAATAGCCGCACAGGTCGAGGAAAGCATCCGCATTTAGACGACCGAATCGGTAGTCGAACTGAAAAGTTTGAAGCGTCATTGACGACAGTTTTAGCGACTGGACATGGACGAACGGTTTAGCGACTGGTTTGTTGCACGTAAAGTCCCGGGTTCGATCCCCGGTCGGAGCAAATATTTGTTTCATAGCTTTTATTTGTAATATTTAATAGTATTAAATATTGCAAATATTTGTTAATAAAAAAAAGAGGGATAATTGCTTCGGGTCTGGTTTTCAAAGAGTGGTAGGCAGTGGTACCCAGTCTGCCGATCCGGGGTAGTACCACCACTTACAAGTATACAGACCGTGAAGTGATTTGGTCACGTTTCGAGATCAGCTTGTAAGTTGCCGGTTCCATCTAGGCCGGCATAGTGGATGTGATTGCTACTCACAGTTATTGAATTGTAGTAGCAGTGACATTCATTCATGGACCACACCTTGGCTTAACATCAAGCGGGGTGCTGTCATATGTCGAGTCACAATAAAAATAAAATAAAAAATTCTTTGTAGAACAATCGATAAACAAAAGCCGTGAAGACGAAGACTCGGTTTTCGCAGTCGTCGGCACTCTTGGACCTTTTCTTGCTTACCATCAGGCGGGTCGAGGTTAGATGTCGAGTCACAATAAAAAAAAAGTTTCTTTCATTTTTCTTACCTACATCTCCGAGTACGAAAGCATGATAGTTGGAATTTAAAAATTATAGTCAAACCATGACCATGAGATTTGATTAAAAATATTTTTTTAGCCCATATTGGTGTACAAAATATTGAGATACTTTTTTAATATAGAAATTATTGAAAAAATACGTAACAGAATGTATTCACAAAATTTTTACTCATATACTCGTATGGAGTTGTATTCCATTTTTATTCGGACATTCGTTTGAGTCTGTAATTGGAAGGCAAAATTAATCTACTATTACAGTGAATTCGTATATTGAGACAACGACATCTGACATCGACATCTGACCTCGAATTGTTTGAAGCAAGAGCGCTGACGACTATATAGTTTACGGTTGCCTCAGTAACCGTCACTATGCCAGCCAAAAGTGACTTTTACGCTACGCTTGAAGGATCCAATATTTTAGGAGAGGATGCACATAAGCTAATAAAATATTTCACTTGTCCATAAATTCTAGAAAGAGAAGACACGTCGAACCGTTCGGCCAACTAAAATTGAACTGCTAATTCGGTGGACAGAATGCAGATGTTTCCCAGATCTTAGCCGGGGAGTTAAAAGTCGTCTAAGAGCAAGGTTAAAAACTGCTAGAATACATTCGCCTTTACCATTACCTATACAAGTATAGGAATCAGTAATAAACAAATCGTCTATATCAATCTCAATTGCGGAAAACGTAAAGATATCGAACAATGATAATAGAATTATTTGCTCAATATTTCATATCATATCTCCTCAGTCATAAACTATTCCATTTTCCAGTTCTATATCAAATTCCTGTTTGATGCACGGTTGGTTTGTGCAGTGCTAAATTAAAATACATTGAAAAAATACGGGCAAACTGTTTCTGTAAAGTGTTTAGAATTTCACAATGAAAATGTTTTGTGAAAATTTTCAGTACTAGTTGTTTACTACTAGAGTGTGTTTTGGTATCAAGACCTCCTATATTATATTATGTTTCTACATAATATATATGTACATATACATTTTTGTTGCAATCAATCAAATTGTCACGCCTTTTTCCCACAGGGATAGGCAGAGACAATAGAGCGCCACTTACCACGATCCTCACACAACACCCTCGCTTCCCACACATTCACATTCATAATTCTTGTCATACAGGCTCTACAGTTATGGGTACTAGGCGACTCAGCTTACTTGAAGATGTCTCCGATTAGGTCGGAAAACAAGACGGAAAACGATCACCTCGTTTAACGTATCCATCTACATCATATTTATAATCACATAAATAACAATAAAAATATTTAGAAGTGATATATTTCATATTTACGTATACCTATAAAATATTATATGCGATATAGTATATTTATCATGTATAAAGTGGTGACATGCCTGTCTATCCTTGGGAACAAAGGCGTCATAGTTAAGTTTGGTAATTAAAAGTATATCATCTATTAAGTTGGATTCTTCCTAACATGTGAAACTACAGTGTTGTGACTCTAAGCAGCTGAATTTATCTATTCATAATTTTCGTTTAGCGCTGTTTCGTATTCAGGGCGAGCAAAATGAGAATTGAAAATTCTTCTTTATGTTCTATTTAACTTAGAATAATTTACTCTAGAATTTAAACATTAATATTTGCACTAAGGCAAATTAATATTTTGATATGATTTTCTATTCCGGATAAATTACAATTATCAGTTAAGTGAATTGTTTAAAAATATAATATATATGTGATTACGCTTGAGATTAAAGTTAACACTAATGTAATGTCGTTTCTTTGTCGAACAATTGACAAGTGGAATGCTTTACCCGCCCAATACCCAAACCCTATTCCCCATTTAATCACCGCTGCCATATTGACGACGACTGAAGTAGCTGGTATCTAATCGGTTTTGTTGATGCTCTTAGACGAGTCTAGGTCAGATGTTATATCGTAATAAAATTATTAAATTATACTACTTATTTTAGCTTCTATGAAGAGAATCGTGGATTTTAGGAAAGCGAGGGAGTTGTGTCAGAACCGTGGCAAGTGGCACTCCATTGTTTCTACCTTACCCTGTGAGCAAAAATCATGACAATTTGATTGATTGAATAATTTTAGGTCTCATTAGCGGATATATAGCTAACTTGCTATGGGCAACCCGGAATAAAACCATTAGATTACCCGATAACCAGGTCGTTCGTTATTTGTTACTGGATTTTTTGTACGTATACCAATAGAGATATATGTTATATAACTCGATGCATATACCAAGGATTATTATTAATTTTTGAATTAATATCTATATATGTACAAATTAAATCAGAGGAACAATGTGTATGAAAACACAATTTTAACATACGATAAAATTGTTGTTTAAATTAAGTTATCAAAATACAATTTTAACTTACCTTAAAACACTTTTACCTAGCTAAACTTTTTCACTTCTCCCTTTACGTGGAAGCCATTGAAATGTGTACAAAATATTTTCATCGTTTTAAGTTAAGTTTTTTTAATACACGCATCTTATCCCGTTTTGCCTGATGGTCAGCGAAGAGAAAATCCAGGATCGATGACGGCTGAAAAAGAACTAAATTAATTGAATGTTGTCTCAGTTGTCTTCACTGTGCTAGACAAAGGTTTATTTATATATATATTTAGAAACAATCTTGCAGTTTGCCTGAGAGGAGACTTAAAACTGTTAGGAAATTGCGACAAAAATAGTAACACCTCAGTCTACCCACCTACACCTATAGAAAATATAATATATATAAAGTTACCTAGTGACCTATTTTTTCTGCATATATTATTTTATATCATTCTTCATCATAACTTAATTTTGATTAATGATACCAGGTTTCTTACTAATGGACGTTTCTTATGTTGTTGTGCCGAACGTTCATATTCACTATTTTGAGGCACGTTACACCTTTGATATTAAAGTAGAATTGAAATCTATTTTCGAAAATCAACAAATATTAAAGAGTACTAGGCAGTGGTGCCCAGTCTGCCGATCAGGGGTACTTACATGTATACAAACCGTGAATGGAATTAGTCGCGGTTTGAGATCAGAATGTAAGTTGCCGGTTTCAATTAGGCCGGCATAGTGAATGTGACTGCTACGTACAGTCGAACTAAAAAGTTCGCTGCGTCTTTTCTTTGTAGAACAATTGACAAGTGGAATGCTTTGCCAGCCCATGTGTTCTCTGCATCCTATGACCTTGGATCCTTCAAGCGATGCGTGAAGAAGTACCTTAGGCCGGCATAGTGACGGCGGCTGTGACAGCCGGAAACTAACTCGGTTTTTTCAGTTGTCGTCACTCTTGGACCTCCTCTTGCTTATCATCAGGTGGGTCGAGGTAAGATGACGTGTCACAATAAAAAAAATTGACTGTAGCAGCAGTCACCATTATTCATGAACCGCATTCCAGCTAAATTTCAGACGGAGTGCTGTCATATGTCAAAACACAATAAAGAAAGATTACTTATATTGTATATAACAAGGTTTAATTTCATATAAATGACTAATACTCATATCTCATGTTTCACACGCGAAACATTTCCCGTGTTTTTCCTTCAAGTAAAAAGATTGCAAAATTTATTGAATAGGATTTTTGTTAAACTCCAAGTTCTAAGAAAGAGCGTGTTATTGCAGGGAAAGTGTTATACGTCAGTACTAATCCATTCACTTGACGATACACAAAATTAATTTTACAGGCGATTCTGAACCTAAATGTGTTCACATAGGCCTACATTTAAGGTGTATTTTGTTTGATAGTATTTTGAAGTAACCGGCCTCGAAGCCCTCGTTCAGGCGGGTCCTGACTTTGCGGAACTCGAGGCTTAAAGATAAGAATAAAAAATATTGCCTTCTGTTGGGCGACCTGATAATGTTTTGTCTCTTTTAACCTTTAACCTCACGTAAGGGTTGCCTGTGTCAAAAAGCAATTACAAAAACGCTGAGCTCCTAATTAGGCCTTAGTTTTAATTTACTTAAAACATTTTAAACATTGTTTTAAATACAATCATTTCTGTGTTACCACAAAGAAATTAAACGCGCTTTAGTCAGTTAATTTTGTACACAAAATGACGCGACGATTTACTGTAAACAAATATTCAAACGTTGTGTTAAGTATTTTTTGTAGTTTTATTTATATACCGTTTTGTTTTATTGTGACACGACATCTGACTTCGACTCGCCTGGTGATAAGCAAAAAGAGATGTAAAAGTGATGACGACTAAAAAATCCAAGTTAGTTCATGGCTGCCTCAGCCTCCGTCACTATACCGGCCAAAGGTGCTTCATATTCGTTTAGGTTTGTATTGCACCTACGACTAACCAGTTTACCTCCACTGGCCTAATACAATAGCAATAGTTGATAACCAGTGACTGTGTAAAAGCGTCAATGACTTAGGAATCACATTTTCTTTTATTGTGGTTATACAAGTAGGTATACAAGTACCGCCTGATGTTAATTAATCGGTTGTGTAATTCCTAAATTAAAGCGACTTTACGAACCATCATCTGCACAAATAATCACGGTCTAGCAAAATTTCAAGTTGTTCCCAATACGTGAGTCATTTCTTATTACCTTTTATTTTTATCGAGATGTGAGATCTATGATTTCCCTGATGGTATACAAGAAGACAGAGGTCTTAGAGTGCAGACGACTGAAAACATATTTCGTTTTCCTTAGTTGTCGTCACTGTGTCGGTCTAACATATTCTACTCGTATTTTATTCAATTCATTATTTATTCAAGTTGTATTATATTATTTTAAATGTAATTTCAGAGATAAATGAAATAAACGTATTTATGCGGCTTACTAGAGCGTTTCTTTTTGGTTATTGATTTTGATTAAAAAAAAGTAAAATTAATAACCAATAATAAACGCGATAGTAAGCCATAATAATTTGTTTACTTCAATAATCAATGTTCGCGCGAAATTCAGAGATAAACTTAATGTAGTATATATACATATATTAGTGCTGTATTAAATGTGTGTGCATAGCTTATAGTCGTTGGCAACAACCCAAACTGGATTCTCTCACCTTCCGATTGTCATTACTCTTTTAAACTCTTCTTGTAAGAAATTCATAAGATATTGGAAAATGTAAAATGTCTATGGGCTTGTATGAACTACAAAATACTATAATTCTTTATTTTTCAATAATCGAATTTAATTCTATTTGTTATTATTATTTACATTTCGAAATAAAGCTACTAAAGTATATGTATATGATGTACTGTACATGTATAGAATGATACAATGATCTGTCAAGTGGGTTTTAAACCCGTGTTTGGTTTTAGCGTAGTATGTAGCGATTTTATTATATTGTGTCAAGGGACGTTCAAGTAAAACAGCGTGACGCATTAGTTATCCACTACTCGTAAGTTCCGGTCGGAACACAGTTTGATTTTATAGTGATTTTTGTACAATAATATTTAGTTATGATTAGATTGGATATAACATAAAAAATAGCGGTGGTCTAGCGAAATTAAAAATGAGCACCGACGTTCAAAAAAAACGGCTTTATTCTCGGTTATCTCAGTCGACTTTACTAAGCCGGCCAGATGTTACTAGATGGCGCTGCAATCTTTAATTGTGACAGTATCTTAAATTATAAAATGACTCAGCTACATAAGAACAATAAAAGACCGTGCGCCGGGGGTGAGTCCCGTAGTGTTCTATCGGTGCAATATACGTATTAATACCATAGACAAAACTGCGCTTTTAAGAATGGTAGACAGTGGTGCCAAATCTACTGATCCGGTTTAGTTAACCACTTACAAGTATACAGACCGTGAAGTGACACAGTCGCGTTTCGGAATTAGCTTGTATGCTCCCGAACTCCTACTTGCAGTCATTCAATTGTAGTAGCAGTCTGCTCCATTCATGGACTGCACTTTAGCTTAGTATCAGGGCAATACAATGATAAGAAAATATTGTGAGCGGCAATTTGATAGTACCCTGGTGTACCACGTATTTCTAGTTGTAAACCCACATGAACCCTCGTACCAGCTTAAGATAAGTATGACAAGTCAAAACAATAAAATAAAAAAAATGTGATAGCTATTTATTTGGTACTTACTAAAGTTATAGCTAGATGCTAGCCTCAGCCATCATATTCTTTATTGGATTATTTCTTGTTACGAGTACTAAAAACAAAAGATTTATTGTTATTAGTCCCCGGACTGTGATCGACGAGGCGTCTAGCATCAAGATTATGAAGATCAAGGTTATTGCACGTCTGCTCAAATAAAAGATAGGAAATATTTTATATTGTGGCGCGACATCTGACCTCGCCTTGTCCAATGGAAAGCAAGGAAATGTCCATGAGCGCTGACAACTGAAACACCGTCTCAGCTTATAGTGAAACCTCTGTAGCCATCACTACTTAGCGCAAGAGCGAAATCGAGCCTTGACGGTGACGCATCGGAAATCTGTCACACATTATTCAGAATCTTCACAGGTTTTTTTGCCGTGATTGATCCCTTTGATTCAAGTCGCAGCGAAGGGACGTCACTAGGATATCTCTACCCGAGCTACCGTATGCTAAGGTCTTACAGAGATTTGGAACCGGGGAACTTATACCATAACATATGGTGCGTCATTGATATCAGAAGTTTGCCTTTAATAGTCGGGGTGCTAATATATAGAGTGACATATTATAGGTATTATATTATAGTAAGGCAAACGAAGCAAACGTAAAATATATTTTTTTAGTCGTCTGCTCTCTTAGATTTCCCTTAGCTTTCCATCAGTTAAGCCAGTCAGTTGTCTTGTCTCAATAATAAAAAAAAATGTTCCTTAGAATCGTCATGTTAAAAAGTAGTTATAAAAATATAACATAAATAACTAAAATTATTTAATAAATACTAAATCCATTATGTCTAGACTTAGCTTCGAGTAGATAGTAAATTTAAATAGTGACTAAACGTCAGACTTTTTAAAGTTTATAAAAATTATGGGTTTGCGTGCTGAATCTGTCGTGTTGGTGTATCTTTGTTTACAATCTGATAAAATAAAGAATATCATAGTCACCAAGATAATTAAATAAAACTCCAATTTTATAGCGTTACTACTATAATTTAATAATGATAACAGGATTCATACGGTTATGTGCCGTCCAGGTAAAATGCACAACTTCAGTCCAATAGATGCTTCTATGCAGAATTTATTTTTATAACTTGCCATCCTATGGTAGACACACGCGGATTGTGGAAATATAAAATCATGTCAAGAATAAAAAGTTGTTTTTATCGTGTCTCGACTTTTGGTCTCGACTCGTCTGATCGTAAGCATGTCCGAAAATGCCGACGGTTGAAAAAAAGAGTAAGTTTACGGTTGCCTCAGTCGCCGTCACTATGCTGGCCAACAGGGCCGTCTTAAGCATACTCAGCGCCGGGGTGCGAAAGTCAAGGCTCCGCTCGCGTGGACTCAGTGTAGTAGGTACCTATCGAAATTTATGGCGGTCGGCATGCGCCCCCTAGGACTCTGCGCCCGGGTGCACTGCACCCCTTGAACCCCCGGGTAAAGACGGCCCTGCTGGCCAAATAAAGATAGAAGAAGTATGATTAGTAGATAATGGATAGATTGAATAAATATATAAAATCCTATTATTTAATGGTCAATATCTTTTGAATTGACCCGACATATTATTACTTAAATATTAGAATTTGATTAGTTTTCCAATGGATATAACCCGAACCTAAAAGTAAGAAGAATACATTATACACGGATGGACTACGTTAGGAGGTACCTTATAGAAATTTACAATTACAAAATAATAGTACAAATCTGTGAAGGCTTGTTACCAAGGAAGCGCCCTTAACGAGCGACGGTTTCCGTTCATTAGCCTATTACGTCAGCAATACGAGTTTTGTGCATTTATATTAAAATAAGAATGGTTTATTGTAGTTGTATTGTAGTAGTTTATTGTAGTTTATTGTAGTTGGTAGTTATTCAATCAATCAAACAAATTGTCACGCATTTTACCCACAGAGATAGGCAGAGACAATGGAGCGCCACTTACCACGATCCTTATACAGCTCCCTTAATAAGTCTACATTAGTGGTATTAATATTAAAACAGAAATATAACATATTGATAAAAAAAAAATTAAAAAAAAATTAACTAAAATACATTATTAAAAGGAGTCCCTTTAGGCAAGGTTCCGAAGATACTGGCAGCGTTCCCCCTTTGAATAGCTAAACTAATTCTTTGTCCGAGGTAGCTGCCAACTCTTCGGTCTCCTGTGATGTCGACTAACCTTTTTGATATTTCCTTAAAAAGCCTTAAAGCGCTAGGACCCCACGGACCAAGGGTCTCGACACCGAATACATTATACATTAGAATATACAATATTCCTTATGTATACTCAAAGTTTTAGTCTAAAGCACCAATGTGTTTTTAGTCGTTCAGTATCTTTTTTTATTGTAACATGACATAATTCGCATCCTGTCTGATGTAATTATGAAGTATAATAGAGGCGACTAATCTTACTGATAAGCAGCAATTGTATCCACTATGCCCGTCGTACTAAATTGCATTAGAAAGCTTTCAAGCTTAATCTAAAATTCAACTTTGAAAGTGATACTACCCCGAATCGACAGACTGGGCACTAATTTAAAACACCTATCAAATATATATCTCCAATATATTATATATATATATTTAATTCATTCGAGTTCAGATGTTGTCTCAATAAAAAAAAACAATTTCAAAAAACACTTTTCTAGATCCGAAACTCGTACAAAAGTGTTTCGCATAAAAGTTGAAACGGTTAAAAAGCTTTTTTATGGTTAGCGTTTTGTTTGTCCTGTGGTTAGTCTGGCGTGTCGAAGCGCCAGCTGTAGTTAAGGGGAATACGAATTAGTTTAGCAATTTTTATTGTTATCGTTTTTTTTTGTTGTTATTATTTTAATTCAATTACCGTTTTATTAGTTGTTTTGGGATTAGGATTTAATTTTAGTTCAAAATATCACTTTTTTTTAATTATGGCTCGACAAATGACAGCATCCGCCTGATGTTAATCTAGAGTGCGTTCCATGGATAAAGCGACTACAAGTACAGTTAAATAGCATGTAGCAATCGCATCAATTATGCCGGTCTGATTGCAACTGGCAACTTTCATAACTGATACCGAAACGCGACTAAGTCAATGCCGTGACTTACAAAAAAACTGGTACTACTCTAGACCGGCATACTGTGCAGAACCACCAAATGCATGCCTACCACTTATATGTTTCTTTGAACAACGTGAAGTGAGATTGTATGAATCATTGTTTTTTTATTATTTTTATTGTGACTCGACATATGACAGCACCCCGCTTGATGTTAAGCCAAAGTGTTGTCCATGAATGAATGTCACTGCTAATACAATTCAATAACTGTGAGTAGCAATCACATCCACTATGCCGGCCTAGATGGAACCGGCAACTAACAAGCTGATCCCGAAACGTGACCAAATCACTTCACGGTCTGTATACTTGTAAGTGGTGGTACTACCCCGGATCGGCAGACTAGGTACCACTGCCTACCACTCTTTGATAACCAGACCCGAAGCAAATATTCATCTCTTTTTTTTTATTAACTAATACTTGCAATTTTTAATATTATTCAATATTACAAATAAAAGCTATGAAACAAATATTTGCCGGGGGATCCGACCGGGGATCGAACCCGGGACTTTACGGGCAAAAAACCAGTCGCTAAACCGTTCGTCGTCACGGTTTATTAAAAATTGTTTCTTTCATATACCTATGGTATGGTTAATTTCATGGACACTTGTTAAAAGGCGACCTTAGTACTTAAAGATATATTGAAGTAACGGATTTAGCTATTTATTATTATTTTTAGTAGGTCAAAAGTTAATGAAAGAGTCATGTCTGGATTGTGGACCTATTGTTTAGACAATCTTTTTATACCACAACCACGAATCTCAAGACCTATTTGAGGAAAACAGAGACTGAACACAGCAGGAAGTATAAACTTATCACGTTCTGTCCGTAAATGTCTGACTTTAATCATGATAAAGTTGCCTAGTAAAATATACACAATATTACCTACGCACTTCACACCGACGCGTATTACCAAAGATTTATGTTATCACAGTTACCGTGTCACATGTTAATCTATAATAAAGACATGCGTAAATCAAGTTTTACACACAATATATGCGCGAAAACGTTAGGTTTACTTACTCGTATATTTTCTATTGTTATGTATAAATAAGGCAACTATCTATGGCTTAAGCAACTTTTTTTTAATTCTTAAAATACCCATTGCACAAGAGTACAAAGGCTTCATTCTTTACAAGTAAAACCTTTAGAATGTCACTTCACTTTGACCACATTGGTCTTCACCTTTACTTAAAATGTAGAAAGCTCCTTGAGACTTATAAATACCACCACTATCACCTGAAGGTATTTTGTAGAATAAACATCGTTTAAAATATCCCAGTACATTTCGGTATGACAGGCCTTCTATAATTCTTTATATCGCTTATTGTAAATATTCGGAATAGTTGATATGTGTGTAACACGGGTCAGGCATACATACGGTTTCTTGATCATTGGTTAGTATATGACCAATTTTTAAATAGTGAGATAAATAGAAACTGATATCGCCAAATCATTATATTTTGATATGTAGTTATCATAAGATAAAACCCACCTTTATAATTGTACTTATCGAGACTTGTATATTTATATGTGCAAGGTATTGAATTTGAAAACCGCTAAACATTTTTAGACCACTATCGAACAGTCACTTAGATCTTATTACGTAAAACACACACGAGCAGAAATTAATTGAAATTGTCCTGAAAAAGTTCCCGAAATGGAACATCCAAACAGAAGCAGAATCACACAAAACTCGCCAATGAACGCGCAAACTTTTCTAGTAACGTTTCATAGAAAGTAGGCAAACATTTGTTCTTTCCTTGTAAATATTTTCTTTTCGAGAGTAACAATCGGATAGGATCTTTGCAACGAAATTACATACACACATTGCTTTTTCTTTGTTCTGTATTTTTATTAAAATATATACTTATGTTACGTTAGAAAGTGGGTGTCGATAGAATGCATAAATGAATTAAAATAGTTCAATGATCTTTTTTTATCTAAGCAAGGGCAGGTCCAAGAGAGCTGACGACTAAAATAACCGTCTTATCTTACGGTTGCCTTAGTCGCGGTCTCTATGCCGTATACCTAGATATTATAGATTTCATATAACATAACGCGAGTAAGTCACTTTACGGTCTTTGCATCTGATTGTTTCCAGGATAGGCAAACCACTCTAAAAACACTATTTAACTATCAAAAAATATATATTTAAAAAACAAAATTAATATTTACCTGAGAATTCACGTAAATCGAATAACCGACTTTAGAGCTTCCTACAATAAGAATGTTTTTCCACTAATATTTTAGAACAATATACATATCTAATACTTAGTAATCTGTCATTGTTCAGATCGTTAATATAACAATAAAGTTATTAAATAAAAATTGCCATGCCATGAATCTTTTTTTTAAATATTAGTTATAATTATTTTTTAGTCTAATTTATTTACTATCATTCTGTTCATTATTAAATTCCATCTATGCTGGCATAGTGTATCTGATTGCTACTCACAGTTATTGAATTGTAGTAGCAGTGACATTCATTCATGGAACACACTTCAGCTTAACATCAAGCGGGGTGCTGTCAAATGTCGAGTCACAATAATAAAAAATACTTTTGTAAATACACTTTATTACAAGCGTTAACACCATTTTTGGGCATAAAATCAAAATGAGTTTAATGGTTAACTTCTAAATTCCTCGCCCTTAAAGCACTCCTTTACTAAGTTAACACTTAAACAACACTGTCGAGGTCATCAAATGTAAATATTTATTTAGGCACAGTTTTAAGATTTTATTTATTTTTAACGACTACGAAGCGATCGCTCCCTCATCTTCTTTTTCCTACAATTCGTAAACTTTTAATGTCCATTTAACATTAATTTGATTTCGGGGTCTTTCTTCTCACTGAAACACAATTATCTTTTACCTGAAAACTTTTACAGTGAAATTTTTACAAAAGTATTGTATATAATTAACGTTTATTTAACTTTTGGAACGAGGTTCTAATTTTAATGTATAATAAGTTGTTCAATTTTTTTTATTGTGTCTTAACATTTTTACTTGTCTTGCCTTGCCTGATTCTATAGCGCCAACGACTGAAAAAACCGATCAGGTCACGATTGCCTCATATGCTCGTATGTTCCATTTAAAATAGAAGCTGTGACATTTCAAACATAAAAAACTATGTTCACGGATATTAGTGTATTGTTTGAGTACATAGTTGTACTAGCTTTTAAAACAAATAATAACATAATTATACGTTTATATTTCATTCATTCAAATTGTTGTGAATAGACAAAAATTACAGGTTTGTATGTAAAGTTTTAATAGCCCCAATTTCAATAGGAAATAAGCTTTTGTTTCATCAAATTAAGCCTCTACGGCAATGTTCAACAATAACATAAGGCTTTGTTTATGTGACGTGCATGTTGACTTTATAGTGTTGAAAGCTATTAAGTGAAGATTATGGGTAGTCCGGAATTAGTCAATAAAATGCCTCACTACACGAAACCTCTTTGCTGAACCTCTATAATGTATTAGTTGATACAATAAAAGCTGTATGAATTTTAACTTAGATGATACTTGCTGGACTCCATTGTCTCAGATAGAGGTATAGGTACATTCGATAACCTTTTGCTTTAATTATGTCACAGCTCTTTTTAATTTCATTTCTTTAATATAAAATTACATTTTTTACATATATATATTCAAAAAGAATTACTTTGTTCAAGGAATCATAATAATAAACTTATTACATAAAAGTTTTTCTACATATTGTATTTAAATAATATGTAAAAATTGATGCATTCAAGATGACGGGATTTTGGCTTTCGCCTTACAGTAATAAGTACACAGCCAGTATTTATTACTTATAGAGTTTTATAAATTTATTTGATCTATTCTACTTATTTTTCATTTCAATTGGCAATTGTGTTGGTTACAAACTATAAGTAGGTTATCTTCGAAGGAGAGAGCCGCACAATGCTAGTGAGAGACGGTCCCCCTTCCGACCTCAAACACCTTTGTTAGATCTAGTGCTATTTATGCACTCTTCCTGCCTCATTCCAACGTTAGCGACATGTCTTACATAATATACTATTTCTATTCAAATACTGTTTACTGTAAACTATCAACTTTTGTAAATGTTTTTTTTTCCATTTTCTCTTTTTTTTTTTGTTTATTATATTCTATTTATAAGTAATAATTAACTATAATTAAACTATAAATAAAAAATATCATCTAATGACGTCGCATCAGAGATACTGTTTACAGTAAACTATCAGCTTTTGTAAAAGTTTTTTTTTCCATTTTCTCTTTTTATTTTTTTTCAAATAATTACCTAAGTTGACACTAATAATTCTCCTATTGGCCTGTCAAAATTTTCAGAACTAATTTTTTTTTATTGTGTCTTGACGTTTGACAGTACGCCGTCTGATGTTAAGCTAGAGTGCGGTCCATGAATGGAGGTGACTGCTACTATAGTACAATCCAATAACTGTAAGTAGCAGTCACATTCATTATTTGGAACAGGAAACTTATAAGCTGGTATCGAAAAGCGATTAAGTCACTTCACGGTCTGTATACTCGAACTTGTAAGCGGTGGTACTTCTTCGGGTCGACAGACTGGGCCTACCACTCTTAACATACGAGTATTAATTAATCATCTATTGATTTTGAAACGTTACAGATTCCTGGCTTTTACATTTGAAAGTGGTGTACCTAGTACTCGGCAGACTGGTCAAATAATTACCAACAATCAGCCTACCAACTTTAAAGAAAAGTAATGCCTTGGAAAGTATTTTAAATTTAAAATTAAAAATAATTATTTTTAAATCAAAATTTCCTTTTAAGTTTAAAATTAAAAAGTAGTTAAAAATTCAAATCCAAAATTCCACTGAACTAATTTTTGTTCTGAAATGATTCTTCATGAATTTAGAATTTAGAACTAAACAAAGTCATTATATTACGATTATATATTGTGTGGATTTTAAAAAAGACTGTTATTATACTGAAGGGTAAAAATATATTCTGACTAAATTATTCCGTAGGTGCTATCGTTGTAATTCGGCTTCCGGTAACCGATTTTAGTAATTATTCACAGAGTATACTAAATATTATATTAGCTTATACAATAAACTGTGAGGTAATATATAGGTTTACATTGTTATAGACATACTAAAAGTGCTAGTAAAAGGCTGTAGTTTATCTCGGCTTAAGAACTAAATATAAATAAAAACAAACTAAACAAAATCCCTGGTTAATGCTAAAAAATATAAATTTGAGTCACTTACATTACTGTGTAAAACTATAACCTGAAATTAAAATAATAAGAATAACTAACATTAATTAAACTTTATGTATAACTTAAATAAAACTCTGTTTTTTACACCCCGCCTGATGTTAAGCTTGAGTTTGGTCTATGAATCGAGGCAAGTCAAGTAACAGTCACATCCACTATGCCGACCTAATTGTAATCGACAACTGATCTAGAAACGCGACTATGTCACTTCACGGTCTATATACTTCTAAATAGTGGTGATACCCCGGGTACTTTCACTACCTACAACTCTTAGCAATTCTTTTTATGTAATAATAGTGTATCATAATATTATGAATGTTGTATTTATTTATTTTTTAAATTATAAGTAAATTCGTGACCACTAAACCAAACCTTCATCTTCTTACTTGGATGTTTAAAGTTCAGAGAGTAATCGGGAGTGTCCGTGCAGACATCTTACTTGTCCAAACTTTTGCAACTTTGACATGGCTTCTTACTCGTATAACCCGAAGACGGTTTATTTAATAAGGAAATAGTTAAAAATATCTATCTAATACGACATTACTTTATGTATATGCACGACATATCATAGTTAAATTTGTTAAATTATCATTTTGTGTTCTTATAAAAATTGTAAATAGTTTACTTTTTCATTATTTTAGTTTCCTTATCATTTATTACGATGTGTAACGATTGCATTGTATCTCTTTTTATGTTTTATTTTCTTTTTGTTATGTTTGTATAAGTAAGGGAAAGACGGGGTTGTACTGTAACACACAGACCTAGTACAGGGAACCTCAACTCCCTTTTTTATTTATTTTTATTACCGGCTGATTAAAGCTGAAGTGCGATCTATGCTACAGATAAATGACTGCATGCAGCATTCGCATCCACTACAGCTAGTATAGGTGGTATCCAACCAATTTTAAACTGTCAAAATGCGACTTATCCACTCATCGGTCTTAACACTTGAAAGTGGTGGCACTACCCGGGTCAGCAGATTAAGCAATTGATTTGGACACATGACATTTTTGGTGTAAAATGCATTTACATATACATATTTGTAATTTAATAAGCAATCTAGTTGAATATTGAGAATACGGTTTTTATAAGAGAGTGCAGAGGTGCAAACCTTAGTCAGCACCTCAGTGTCAGTCAGTTATCATATTGAAAAAAAAAAAACTATATAACTAGGTTATCAAACATTTATTAAGTTTACTAACTATTAACTCCGAAGATTTTTATTTCTCTAACCGATTTTCCATCAGCATCTACTGTTAAATAATTCAAAATATACTTGTACTTAATAATGGTTTATCTAATAATATGTTAAAAAACGTTGCTAAGAAATAAAGTGACAAAATGATTACACGTGTATCCAATTTTTGGAATAGTGCTTACCTGTACAATAAACTCAGCGATCAATTGAATCGAAACCCTGTTGCTAGTCATCGTGACTTCCCGTTCCGATTGCCCTCTCGACTTACGCAAGGTATTGCAAGAAAATATAATTGACGATTTCCTCAAAACAACATTTGCTGTCGTATTTTGTCATTATTTTATTCAGAGAAAATACGAATTTTATTTGGTATTAAAAATAACGGTTATTATTTTAGTACAAAAAGAATAATAAATATTGTTTTAAAACTTAATATTATTGTTTATTGTAATGATTAGTTATTTTTAATTATCAATCATGTCAATTTCGTGTTCCAATAAAGAGAATAAAAAAAGGTTCTATTCTGTCCTGGCCAATTGATATTAGAATAATCATTGTAAAATAATAAAAAAAAACGCGATAGTAGGCCGCATAAAATTTATTTAACTCATTAATGCTATAGATGGTTATGGCAAATGAAAAAAATGATTGAATGTGGATTGATCAAAGAAATTTGTAAATCCGATGTGGATGGATGCGTTAAACGAGGCAGGTGAGTGTTTTCCGACCGAATCAAAGACATTCTTAAGAAAGTTGGGTTACCTAACCATAGAGCTCGTATAAAGAAAACTTTGGATGTAAGGAAATCGAGGGAGTTATGTCAAAATCGTGGCAAGATTGTATTTGCCTATTTTTATGGGGAAAAGGCGTGACAATTTGATTGATTTTGTTGATTGATGCATTTTTAAAATTAAATCGCTAGTATGTATTTTTATTTTTATTTTATTATGTAAATTAAATTGACTTATAAAGTCTTAATTATTACCACTAAGTCCTCAAAATTCTATATTATATAAGCTGAAAAAATATTTATTATATAGTAATCTTTTAGATATAAAATTGACACAGTTTGTGATTCTCTAAAAAAACAATGTTAAAATATAATATAGAATTTGTGATATTATTCTATATTAAGAATACTCATTCCTATTTCGGCCTGTTCGTGTAAGTGACAGCAATTCATATCACTTTGTAGTATTAGGTTGTTACTATCAATCGCTTTATTTAGTTTTCTATCCAGGTAAAAGATGTTTTAATAATAACTTCCATTTGACTTTTTCTTCTCTCTTTACAGGTGCTCACAATCGGCAAAATATGTCATGCTACAAAGTGTAGAAAATGTGGACTGATTTAGAAAAGGCACAGTTATTTTTACAAAGGCTATCGCCAACATGACTGATCAAAGAGTGTTAGATTAAAATGTCAATTTACGAAAGGTGATAAGTGCCAATATTTTTCGAAGATGGCGATGGTGATATCTCAAACAACGAAAGCTGCGATCGGTGGTTTCCTAGCTCTAATGATTCTTGGTGCTGTTTTGGTTGTGGGCGCTGCGTTCGGTTGGTTTGATCCTAGAAGAGAAGATGAGGACAATCCAGCCAAGGTCAGTGCAAGACTCAGTCAAGGCAAAGCGTCCTTCGTAACACATCGTGCTGTGAGTACTTATATATTACGATTTATGGATTAATATGCAATAATCTGACTTTTATTCGTCATGCTTTAATACCGCTATTGTAATCTTTACTTATGTTTAACACGCGATTTATTGTACTGAGACTTGAAAGTTCAAGACAGGCTCGCAATAAATGTGTAAGGTCGGGTAATTTATAGAACTACTTACGTTGAAAAAAGTACTAATAATGCTTACACGTATTATTTTTTTTATATTGAGACACGTACGACCTCTAAACGTATGAAACTAGGTAAATATGTATTACATTTATTAGTATTTATAAACTGACATCCACCTATGAAGTCAGTAGGTATTATGTATCATAAATGAGTTTTTCTACGAATCCATATAAAAACGTTATTCACTCGTAGCGTAGGTTATTCTATGCTTTGTGAATAACACGTTACAAAATCAACAGAATTAATATGAGTCAGGACCCATTTGTCAACATGTTCATGCCTTACTTTTTAACTATGAAATAGAAATTATGGCATATTATTGTGAATATTTCATTTATAAACTTAATAATATTAATTTAATTAAAAGGTTTTTTGGTATGTATAGATGTTATACCCCGTGTAAATGTTTTTTTTTATATTGTGGTCCGTATGTCATATGAGAACACCTCGCCAGATGTTAGGCCGGAGTGCGTTGTTAAGGTTTTTAATAAAACTTTACAAGAGGCGAACTTAATGCCTTAAGGCATTTTCGACCAGTCAACCTTTGGAAGATGTATCCTGTGATCCGGTAAAATATGAAAAGTTAATAGACATAATAAATTACAAAACATTAATGTATAAAAAAATAATAATTATAGAATTCTTTATTGGACATAAATAACTACAAAAGATTACAAGAGGCGAACTTAAGAAGAGACAACGGAGCGCCACTTACCACGATTTTTACACAACTCCCTTGCTTCCTTCACATCTACAATTCTCTTCATACAGGCTCTGTAGTGATGGGCACTAGGCAACCTAGCTTTCTTGAGAATGTCTCCGATTTGGTCGGAAAACACCCTTCTATACCTTTATACCTTTGTTATATATGTCCTGTTGGTATTATATAATACAAGTACGTGTAGTACTTGTAAATATAGATGTATAAAAGAATAGAAATGTAAAAAATGCCCATAAAGCTGGCGAAAGAGTCTTAATACTTAATACTAATCAATACTAGTCTATCAAAGTTATCGTCAAGTTAGTGCTCTCGTAGACTCATTCCGTCTCGTCGTCTATAAATATTGAAGGAATAAAATCTTTCAATTTTCACGTAAACCTTGATCATTTTATTGTTGACATAAATGATGTTCACAAACTTCATTGTGAACATTATTATAAACGATTAAAATCCAATTTATGAACCTTTATAAAACGTTTATCTTAACGAGCTCCCAGGAAGCGCAGACTTTGAATCAAATTATCACTCTAGGACGAACCTCTCTCACTTTAGTGCTCACCACATACCTTCAAAATAAATTAAATACAAATATTATGTGGGAATAATATAAGTTTTTTTTTTAATTGTAGCTCGATATGTGACGGCATCCTGCCTGATGTTAAGCTGGCCCATCAATGGAAGTAACTGCTACTACCGTTTAATAGTTTAGCAGTATCTGTGAACTATGCCGGCTCATTTAGAAAAAACAACTTTCAAGCGCATCCCAAAACGCGACTAAGTCACTTCACGATCGTATAAATTTATTGTACTATTTAGACTATAACCTATAGTATAGTTTATTTGCTCATAGAACGTAATGACTAAATGAAACAAGCCATTTAAATCAATAAATTCAATCAATCCATGAATCAAATTGCCGCCTTAATTCTCACAGGAATAAACAGATACAACGGAGCGCCACTTACCACGATCATAACTCTTTCGCTTCCATCATATTCACTCACAAATTCTTCTCATATATTTTGCGAATCTTTCCATTGTCTTTGCCTATTTCTGTGGAAAAAGACGTGACAAATTGATTAACGTTTTGCGAACCGTTTTTATCCTTACACTCACCTTTTTAAGTCTTTTCACTCCCGTAATACCCGCACAGGTCGGGTAAGCATCCGCATTCTGTCGACCGAATCGGCAGTCAAAAAAGTCGGTGCGTCGTTTCTTTGTAGAACAATCGACAAGTGGAATGCTTTACCAGCCCGTGTGTTCTCTCCATCTGCCATCCATAGCCTTGGATCTCTTCTTGCCTTCAATAAAAAAATCTTCATATTTTTAATATTAGATGTCGCATTTCAATAATAAAAAAAACAGTCAGTTTTTCAATAGCTCAATGGGTATTGTTTTAATTATAGTAAATAACACCAGTTATAAAGTTTAGTTTTTGTAATAAATAAATTTAATAAAAAAAAAACATTTTAGGCATTATTGTGAACGAACAAAACATAACAATAGACTAGCAAAAACAACTGCGTCTGTAAATCACTTTGATGTAGGACAAACCCTAATCAATGGTCTGTTACAATATTAAGACTAAGATTTCAAGGGTTAAACTAAGGTTAATCAAGGTTTCAGTATGATTTTAAAACATTTTTTATTGTGACGCGATATCTGATATCGACTGGTCTAAAGGTCACCAAGGCAACTTAACTTACGGCTACTTACTCAACTTACGTCTACTTCAGTCGCCGTCACTATACCGTGCTTTTTTACAGCTTAATTAAAGTATTTATTTATTTATTCATTTATTTATTTATAGATAGATGCCCAAACAGGTTACAACCTTAGCATGCACAAAATAAAATAGAGAAAACAAAGTTGTGAGATTGTAACCCAAAGCAGGGCATACAGCATAACAAGAAAAAAAATAAGAACACAAATTCAAAACAATACAAGAGAAAATAATAATAATAAGAAAACAAGCCAGTTACGAGCATCAAATAAACAGCAAAGATTATCCCCAACCAATCGAAACAGCGCCCATAGAATCTAGGGTTGACCCGTCATCTCGTAATGATGCTCTTCAGTGATATTTTAAGTTTAGAGAGTTTCATGTCAAAAATGTCTATGTCGTGTTCTTTGACTAGTTCGTTGTAATATCGGCACATTCTGACCACCGGATTGTAAAAGGATGTATTGTTTTTGAAGACGTGTAGACCGAAGATATTTGGACATCGAATTCGATGATGTGTGTTGATTTTTAAAGACGACAACAGGCCTTGTGAGTCAATAGTACCATGAAGTATCTTATGCAGTACTATAATGTCATATCTTTTGCGCCTGGATTCAAGTGATAAGATGTCGAAGTACGCGAGTCTTTCCTCGTACGTCCTTAATTTATGACTGAGATTGTGCCTATAACACAGGGATTTTAAACACTTTTTCTGGATACTCTCAATGCGGTCTATGTGAACTGAGTAGAATGGGGACCATACCGGACAGGCATATTCCAAAGTGCTTCTTATCAGACTATAATATAAATAAAGTAAGCTGAAAGGTCTTTTAAAATTCCTAGTAGAGCGTAAGACAAACCCCAGCATTCTGTTACACTTGTTGATGACAAGGTCGTAATGTTGGCGAAACGTGAGTTGATCGTCAAAAAGTACACCAAGATCTCTAGCAACACTCTTGCGAGCAAGAGTTTGGTTATCGATGCTATATGTGAATAAGGATTTGGTTTTCTTACGGGTGAAGGATATGACGAAGCATTTAGATATATTTACGTACATTCTATTTGATCTGCACCATTCAGATATAGTGTCAAGGTCTCGTTGGAGCTTTAATGAGTGGTCAGAGGTTTCCACAGAGGAGAAAACCTTGAGGTCATCTGCATAGAGTAAGCATGGACATGAGAGGGTACCAATGAGATCGTTAATAAATACGGAGAATAGGAGTGAGCCCAGATGGGAGCCCTGTGGCACTCCAGAGGTTACACAAATCGGAGAAGATACATATCCCTTAATGACGACAAGCTGACTGCGGTTTTCAAGGTAAGATTTCAGCCATCGGAGCAGACTGCCATGTATGCCATAATGAGAAAGTTTTTGGTAAAGTATAGAGTGGCTAACCTTGTCAAAAGCCTTACTAAAATCCGTGTAGATGGTATCTACTTGACCTACAGTGGCAAAGCTATGACATAAATAATTTTTATATTCAAGAAGGTTGGACAGTGTGGATTTATTTTTCATAAAACCATGTTGCTTATCAGATATGAAACTACTTAGGAAGTTGTACAGTGGGACGTAGACTATAGACTCAAAAAGCTTGGCCATACATGACAGTATACTTATCGGACGATAGTTACTACAGTGCGATTTATAGGTCATTTCAAGGTCATAGGATAGGGAGAACACCTGTACTGGCAATTTAGATAATAGGTTTTTTTTTACAGTCTTAGATGACCATTGTTCTGAGCTAGGTTGCCTAGTGCCCATAACCACAGAGCCTGTATGAAGAAAATTGTGGATGTGAAGGAAGCAAGGGAGCTGTGTAAGGATCGTGGTAAGTGGCGCTACATTGTCTCTGCCTATCCCTGTGGGAAAAAGGCGTGACAATTTGATTGATTGATTGATTGTTCTGAGGTAGTAAAAATCAGTCTTTAAAAACGGCACGACGTTACGTATCTTTCGTTGCCCAGTATCTACGGTTAGCAGTGTCAAGTACGTTAAGTAGCTACGATACACATACAACTTTAAAATTAAAGAAACAAAAACTAAATGTGTTCATTTTACAATTTATGTAAAAATTTAACTATTTATTGTCAATATTATTAATTCGAAGAAAATATGAATTATAAAGTTTGTATTATTATTATATTACAATAAATATTTATTGTTGCCTTACCGAAAAAGTGTTTTTTTCCACTACAATCTATTTATTATATTTCTTTGTGTACGATTTTCCAACATACTAAACCGTGCACTGACACTATTATTATACTTAATAATAGTGTATTTTATATTTAATAGGTATTTATATAGGTATTTATTAGGTAATATTTAATAGGTATTTTAAATACAAAACAAAATATAATACTTGTATGTTTCTATCTTCTGAAACTCCTAAATTTGATTTTAGGTTCTAGAACGATCCATGTCACATGAATTGACTAAATGGTCGGTTATTGAAGTTGAATTGATATTGAAGATGAATAGGGAATTATTCACAAATTGTTCACTATTCAAATTTAAAGTGATTTCGTCCAATGCTTATAAGTCTGTGCTATTCACATTCGGTTTACTAAAGTAAATTAAATTATTGAACCTTTATAATATAAAAATATTCATAAAATCTTAAATTTACAAGAAGGGGAAAATCTAAAAGACTTTCTGGACACATCTGAAACTAAATATAAAATAAGCTCCAGTAACATAATTATCATGTCAAATAGGCTTCCCTAATCCAAGCGATCTCTACAATGGCCTGCTGCAAGCGGCCTGCATCCCGTGCATCCTACCACCTTCACCAGAATTATATATATTTTTTTATATTTTATTGTGACTCGACATATGACAGCACTCGCCTGAACTGAAGTTGGAGGGCGGTCTATGAATGGAGGTGATTGCTACTACAGTTCAATAACTAGCAGTCACCTCCACTATTGGCGGCCTAGTTGAAACCGGTAACTTACAAGCTGATCCCGAAACGCGACTAAGTCACTTCACGGTCTGTATACTTGTAAGTAGTGGTACTACCCCGGGTCGGCAGACTGGGTACCAATTAAGACCCGAATTAAAAAATAATAGTACTTTATTATTTTTAAATATTAGTTTATTCTTTACAAAATCTAATTAATATCACGAAGCAACCAATAAAAAACTTTATAATAAAATAAATGTAATACTGTTATCATTGTTTTAAATCAGTTTTCATATTTCTCACGTAATTAATGTAATTGCATGTTGAACTTTTATTTCATTGAGACCGACTGTATGTCGCGAGTAAAACAGAAATAAATTTTACTCTACAACCAAGTAACGCTTCAAAAACATCAATAAATAAATTACATTTATCACCTACGTGTTAGTTTACTATAAATTTTTAAAATATTTTTTACTATAAACATTCTTATAAATCCTTAAAAAGGTCAGATTTAATAGCGATTATTAATATTAAGAGCGGTAGGCAGTAGGCAGTGGCAGTCTGCCGATCTGGGATCTGGGATAGTATCCCAACATAGGATAGTATACATACAGACCTTGAAGCGACTTAGTCGCGTTTTGAGATTACCTTGTGTGTTCCTAGTTCCAACTAGGCCGGCATAGTGGATGTTAGTTATTGTAAGTCACCTCTATGTCGCTGTCACATGTCGAGTCTTAATAAAAAGCACGTTTTACAGGGAAAGTAAAATTAGACGCTAACGCACAGGCACTTTGTACTTACGAGTAGTTAGGCCGGGGTACGATTGCCGGTCGCATTTAGCCAATATGCACGCGTAATATTTTCTACACAATTTTTAGCACTAACTTATATATTATACCATATAATATAAAGATTAATAACGCTTTAACTTTTGCTAAGTTACTATTATAACAATAGATTTTGTTACCCTTAGTCCCTTACATTATTATTAATTAATTGTATCGAAATATTTTATATGACAAAAAAATATCCAGATATATTTTATAGTTATTGTATTTCTAGAATATTCCTCGATTTTTTGTTATGAAGCTTTATATTAAAGAAAAAAAGTTATAACTTTACCCGATAAGGCCAGGCGGTCCGCATAAAAACATGCCTCGTTGTTGTAGACGAAAGGCGACTACGAAAGAATTGCGGACAAAAAGAAGTATTGTATAAATCTGAACAGAAACTGTGCTAAAGCGAAATGAGTCGGCTTGGACAATGTTATAGAACCATAATTATTTTGCAGAATGCTGCAGGATTATAAATACAAGGAATGATTATAACAGTTAGTTTTTAATAATAGAATACTCGTAGGTCATGTGGTAGGCTGTAATGCCCAATCTGCCGATCTGAGATAGTACCACCACTTACAAGTATACAGACTAAGAAGTGACCTAGTTGCGTTTTGGGATCAACTATGTCCGGCATAGTGGATGTGACTGCTACTTACAGTTAGTCACAACAAAAAAAGGCAGTCGATGGCAATTTGCCGCATTTTGCGACACGCGTTAACACACCAGTCCATTACGCGTAAGTTTCAGGTTCTATTCCAGGTCAGATCATAGATGTCAATCAATCAAATTGTCACGCCTTTTTCCCACAGGGATAGGCAGAGACAATGGAGCGCCACTTACCACGATCCTTACACAGCTTACACAGCTTCTTTCACATCCACAATTCTTTTCATACAGGCTCTGTGGTTATGGGCACTAGGCAACCTAGCTTTCTTGAGGATGTCTCCGATTTGGTCGGAAAACACTCATAGATGTATATGTTATAATTTTATTGCATTCTAGAAAGGCTTGTAGGATTTTGTTTTATGCTTTTTAAATATCTAATTATAAGAATAAGCACATACTTTGGTAATACAAAAACATCACTGAAATCTCAGTCTGGTTTCTAAATAAAATTAAAATAGTTACGGCGACTGACGCAATCATAAGTTAAATCGGATTTTTCAGTCGTTGGCTTAGTACTTCTTCTTGCTTATCACGCAAGTTGTGGTCTGAGTTGTAAAGGCCGCATTTTTATTTAGGGTTTTTCGTTATCCTTTTTTATTTTTATTTCCAGAACAGTTGATATGTTACTTATAGCACTGTATTTTGTCCTAAATTCCTTGTATTACCTGAGCTTTATATTTTATTGGAATCGGTAGTGATTCCTAATCCTTAGAGAATTAAAAGTCCCCTAAAACTTCAACACGCGAAGAGGAATTTAAATGCGCAAATCTGAATAAAACAGAAAGCAAAACACCCGAATCTGTTACACGACTTATAAATAATGTATATAGAGCTATTGCGCACAATATCAATTTCTATACGAGTACAATTCGTGACTTAGATCGTTTCAAGTGGAAGTACTTCAATAATCCGCAACGGCATATCCATAAAATGTTACGTTAGCTGTAATAAAATGTAGTCCTTGTTTGTACTTGTATGTTTAATACATAAAATATATAAATAAATTTATCTTTTTATTATAATAGTTTCCTGAGCAGATATTTTTGTATCCTACCACGTATTTTAAGAAACTCTTTCATTTCTAATATACCTTATTTAGTGTTTATGGTAGGAAATGAACAGCGGTTGAGATACCATTCTTTATGCCGTGTTTTTGATTGTCATTCAGGGCATTTCTAACCCTTCAGGGCCTCTCTAAAACTATTTTCTTTAATTGGAATGACTCTTCACGTCATTCTAATAAGGCTTATAATTATTAAAAAATATTTTTATATGTCTCCTAATCCCTAATAAAATATTTTTTAATTCTCTTCCAATAAAAAATAAAAGCTCAAAAAACCAGGTCAATTTAGTTAATTAGTTAAAGCCGGTTAATGTCAATCGTTAATTACCACAAGCGACAAACGAAAATATGTTCCTAATTTGAATGTATCATAAAATATTCATAGCTAAAATTGGTATTTGATATTATTTATCGTTTTCTGTAATTTAACTTTCTAATGTATAATTGTATAATTAGACTTATATTGAAACTATGTTCGAATAAGTCAAAATTTCAAACTAATGAAAGAAAGGAAATCAATAGTTCGATAGCTTCACAGTTAATCAGTCTTTTTTTTTTTTTATTGTGACACGACATCTGACTTCGTCCCGCCTGATGATAAGCAAGAGGAGATCCAAGAGTGACGACGACTGAGAAAACCGAGTTTGTTCTCGGCCGCCTCAGCCGCCGTCACTATGCCGGCCAAAGGTGCTTCTTCACGCATCGCTTGAAGGATCCAAGGTCATAGGATGGAGAGAACACATGGGCAGGCAAAGCATTCCACTTGTCGATTGATCTACAAAGAAAAGACGCACCAAACGTTTTAGTTCGACTGCCGATTCGGTCGATAAAGTGCGGATGCTTTCCCCGACCTGTGCGGGTATTACGGGAGTGAAATGATGAGGTAGGAACAAGGTTAAAGAGCTCCTCGGAACATTCCCCGTGGTATAGGCGATAGAGGACGCACAGAGCCGCCATGTCTCTGCGTAGTTGCAGGGGCTCCAGATTTCGCGAGACCTCTGCATCACCTATAATTCGGACAGCTCGGCGCTGCAATGAATCCAGGGCATTTAGAAGATACTTGGCAGAGCCGTCCCAGAGGTGCGAACAGTACTCCGCACAAGAGCGAATCTGCGCCTTGTACAATAGCAGGCGAAGCTCTGGCGCGAAGAACCACCTTGTTCAGGATGCCAAGTTTGCGGGAGGTGGTTTTGATGGCCCGCTCGATGTGGTCCCTGTGATTCAGGTCGCAGCGAAGGGACATTCCTAGAATGTCTAGTCTGTCCGAAGCACTAAGGGAGATGTTACTAAGAGAGGGAAGGGGAGTAAACGGGGATTTTTTCATCGAGAACGCGCATACCTGAGTCTTGCCTGCGTTGAACTGAACTAGGTTCTTGTCGCCCCAGTGGGTAATACGATCAAGAACCCGGTTTAGTCCCGCTACAACAGACTCTCTCATATCGGCTATCTCCTGTTTGCCAGCTGCGGGGCGAGCAGTGTAGCGTCCATGCACCGTGCTGTCGTCTGCATAGCAATGAATGCTGGATCCAAGGTCCAGCATGTCATTGATATGCAGAAGGAACAAAGTCAGCGACAGCACGGAGCCCTGAGGGACGCCGGCATTCACCGACATCCTGCGCGATGCGCTTCCATCCACAACGATGCGTATGGAGCGTCCACGCAGGAAGACAGCTATCCAACCCCGCAGACGGCCAGGTAAACCGTATGCCTCGAGCTTGGATAAAAGGCCCCTGTGCCAGACCCTGTCAAACGCTTTGGAGATGTCCAAGCCGATGGCAAGGGCTTCTCCATTACCATCCAACGGTTTTTTTGGTTCCTACCTAATGATAGAAAAGTAATTATAAGTATCATAATATATACGTTATATATATCATAATATATACTTTTGGTTATCATCTTACCACTCAAATATATTAATATGTTACTTAAACACAAAAACTAATACCGTACAAGACGATGTACAATATACAATACAGTCTTATAATATTTATTGTGTCCTTGACTTCAGTTTTTGCGGAGTATGTATTTTTACTGGTATATATGTCAAAGTATGTTGAATAAATGTCGTCTCTATATCAGCTTGGCGGAAATGGTGAAACGAAGGTCAAGGTTTTCACTTTTATTTGACCAAAACTTTATTCTGTTAGAATGTACAATAATTAGAATCTAGAAATATATTTTTTATGTTTATAAGTTTTTTTGGTATTGCCTAGTGCCTATTATAGTAGAGCTTGAATGAAAAGAATTATGGATGTGAGGGAAGCGAGAAAGTTGTGTCAGTGGCTAGTGGAGCTCTATTGTCTCTGCCTATCCCCGTGGGATAAAGGCGTGACAATTTAATTTAATTCGAAAGAATTATTAAGATTTTCTTTAAATAATAATAATTATTGTGGCAATAATATTAACTTAGGTATACTTATAATATATTTAACCATCAATCACATCAATCAATTTGAGACGCGTACAAGTAAAATATATTCCCCCGTGGTGAACGGGAGATAATGGAGCGTCAATTTGCACGATATTGTAATTATCTCTGATTTTTTTCTTTTCAATTATAAGGTTTTTTCTCCTGCATTGATTTATTTATAGGTTTATTCTACGATTTTAGGTTTATAGTTTTAATCTATGACTTAAACCTATATAGCAGTGTTAATATTGTGAAGACACTTTTCATCATAAGTTTTATGGCGTACAAACTATTATTTGCACTTAAGCTAGATTAAAAAACACAGTACAAACAAAAAACTTTATTATTTTATTACTTTTGGGTTTACGAGATGTTTTTTACCTATAATATATACTACGGAAGAAGCACGTTGCACTTCGTCTGACTTGGCTGCAACTCAGAACAAACTTCTCTACATCCCTGTAATTATAAAAGTTAACGTTGACATTTTTCTGAAAGTTTTAATGTTAAAATTAGATTAGAGGTTTCTGTGGCTTATGAAGTAATGTTTTAATATTATCATCAGCCGAAAAACGTTCACTGCTGAACATAGGCCTTCCTCTTAGAACGCCATTCCAAACGACAAGTTGCTCTACCGGTATTTTGTCGTTCGTAATGGGGAGGGGGAGGGGGCTGCAATAATCCCAACGATTGGCAGGCGGCTTGGGGATCTAATGGATGATGCTGCCGTCCATCCTCTGGTGAGACTGGTCGAGTTTTAGGACATTCCGGATCCAGTGGTTGTAATGTTTGAATACTAAATTATATTTAATTTGTCTTTTATATCTTTGTACGGCTCATGAGTGAAAGAGACTGGCAATAGACAAAGAGTCAATGACAGCAAACTCGTTCACTATGCCGGCTAAGTGAGATATCTCTACGCTGCGCTGTAAGGAATCAGTATTTTATTAAATTATTTATCTTATATATTCGTTTCGGGATCAGCTTGTAAGTTGCCCGTTCCATCTAGGCCGGCATAGTGGATGTGATTGCTACTCACAGTTATTGAATTTTAGTAGCAGTGACATTCATTCATGGACCACACTTTGGCTTAACATCAAGCGGGGTACTGTCATATGTCGAGTCACAATAAAAAAAAAGATGTATTTTCTCGTAAGACGTGTTCCATTTCTTTAAGGAATGACAGTTGAAGGACTGCCTTAGCTATTTGGTTTGCGTGGTGATAGACTGTCCAAAATTGATGCCTTCTATCATCTACTTTGATTACCAAACTCCACAGAACATTCGCCATGGCAGTTTCAGTAAAATAGCGGTTAATAATATCGGCCAGAAGACGTTTCCTGCAGAAGATAAGCCTCCCCAATGTCCCCAGGCCTGCCGACTATATCTTCACCTTTTTGGACTACCTTGAGAATAGTTAGCGTCTCTATCTTAACATCTTAAGCCAGTAACATATTTGTTTATAAATAAATATCGAAAGAAAACCTATGTCATGTTTGACGCAAATAAAATGTATATGCAATTATTTATAAACCTTCAGGAAATGTAAATACAATAACCCTCGAGTTGCAAACTTGTTTCTTTGGAAAAAAAACTTAAGAAAAGGCATACAAAGGGGTTTGTTTCAATATCGACAAACCCTAACCGTATGAATTATTTATACGTATAGCTGAACCTCCTATGGCTTTTTGTGGAGAAGAGTACGCGTGACTTGAGTACTTAAGAATTGCTCATTGAGATAAATACACATACAAATGTTTGCGTACGCTGAAAATTATGTCATGATGGATAAATATCTGAACAATAGATATAAAGTGAGATACGATCATGACATACTTCAGAGATCTATTTGGCTTACTCGTATATGCTCGTATTTCAATCAATCAATCAAATTATTACGCCTTTTTCCCACGAGCATAGGTAGAGACAATGGAGCACCACTTTCCATGATCCTGACACAACTCCCTTGCTTCCTTCACATCCACAATTCTCCTCATCCTCCTCCTAGCTTTCTTGAGAACGTTTTCGATTTGATTGGAAAATACCCTCTTGGGCCTGCCTTGTTTAACGCATCCATCCGATTTATAAATTGCTTTTGTTAATCTACTTTGACTTTCCATTTATTGAATTTCCATTTGCCCAAACCATCAAAGCATCCCTTTGTCAATCCTTGTAACTACACCTTCTTTCAAATCACGTCTATCACGCACTGTGCTATTCCTTATTCTATCCGCTATCGTTACTCCATATACACTCCTTAATAAGCGCATTTCTACAGCGTTAATTCTACTCTCATCCTTCCTCTGCCATACCCAACATTCACTTCCATAATCCATAATTTATTATTTTAAAAGTTTATTGGCCCTGTTACAGGAGAGAAGTGTTTTATTTACGTATGTGTAAAGATAAATAAAATCAAAACACTAGTATAGACTATATACCTACTGATATTTGTATACCAACATACAAATATTGCGTAAAATCCCGGGTTTGATTCTGGTCGAAGCAAATATTTTCTAATGTATTTTATTACTTTGTAACATTAATAATTCAATTCATTAATCAATCAAATTGTCACGCCTTTTTCCCACACGGATTAGCAGAGACAATGGAGCGCCACTTGCCACGATCCTTACACAACTCCCTTGCTTTCTTCACATCCACAATTCTCTTTATACAGGCTCTGTGGCTATGGGCACTAGGCAACCCAGCTTTCTTGAGGATCTCCTCAATTATAATTAGAATATTTAATAATTAGAATTTGCAAATATTTGTTAATAAAAAAGCGGATCCGGTTTCCGGATTTTGTTCTGGGTCTGGATATCAAGATGTAGGCAGTGGTGTCCAGTCTGCCGATCTGGGGTAGTATTACCACTTACAAGTATACAGACTGTTAAGTGAATAGTCACGTTGCGGAATCAGCTTGTGAATTGCCGGTTCTAACTAGGACGGCATAGTGGATGTGACTGCTACTGCATTTATCTAACTGTATTATCAGTTCACCTTCATTCATTAACCGCACCTTAGCCTAACATCAGGCGGGGTCCTGTCATAAGTCGAGTCAATATAAGAATCTGATAAATAAAATTTTATTATTATTTAAATTATTAAAATATGTATTAATTTAGTTTAAAGAAATACATTGGTAATATATATAATAAAAATATTTTGTTTCTTCATTTCCCTCATTTTAAATGGAATCAGAAAATGTATATTTACTATTTATTCATCACGTTATTATAGGAGGCTCAAAATTGATATCAAAAGTCCTAAATAAACAAGAGAAATTATTAACGATAAATTTTGTTGTAACATAAAAGAACCAGAATTCATTAACTCTAAATATAGAATTTATTTATATTTAAGCATTATTTATTTGTATGTATAATATTAATAAGACGAACATCAATATTAACTCGTTAAAATTAAAGATTAAAGTTTTAGGAATCTTATCCACTGTTAACATTTTCTTCGACGAAAATATTTATGTATTAGAAACAAATTAGACCTTGGACGGAGATTCGAACCTCGGTTGTTTTTATAAAAACTTAAGCCATCGCTTCACGTTATTTCCTAGAGCGCAACGCTCATGGCTTTTCCATATGCACTGCTATAATATAGGTAAATAAAAGTCCAATATCCTTTTCTAAAAATAATGAAATACCTAGCTTTTCCCCGAATATAAATATAGAACAAAATTGCTAAAGTCTTGGCTTTATTAATAATTTATGTTTCAATTTGTTCGCAGGTCAATAGCCCAGAAGAGAATAGGCTTCCAGTAATTTCTCATTCTTCACCATGTGAGTTATAAATTGTTTCTTTTATTATAAAACCTAATTTTAAGAGAATTTATTGTAAGGAAAATGCGAATTAGTGGATGACGACACGCGTAGCGCATTTGGTAACACACCAGTCCGCATGTGTAAAGTCTTGGGTTCGATTCCCGGCCAGCACAAGATTTGTTACATAGCATTAATTTGTAATATTTAATTAGATTACAAATATTTGTTAATAAAAAGCAGATATTTTCTCCGGCTCTGGTTGTTTAAGAGTGGTAGACAATTGTCCATCCGAGTAAGTACCACCACTTAAAAGTGTATAGACCGTAAAATGATTTAGTCGCGTTTCGGGATCAGCCTTAATTTTTCATTCTGACGAGGCATCTGGCTTCTACTTGCTTGATGGTAGGCAAGGGGATGTCCAAGAGAGCCGACAACTAACACTAAACTGTTAAAACGGACACAGTTGACCGTTACCTCAGTCGTCTTCAGTATGTTTTTTTTTATTGAGACGCGACATCTGAGCTCGATTGCCTCATTTTACTCATCCAAGCTGTATAATTATAGGCACCACGCTTGATATTAGGCTAGTTTTTGATCCATAAATGGATGTCACTGCTACTACAATTAAATAACTGTAAGTAGCAGTCACATCCACTATGCCGGCCTAGTTGGAACCGGCAACTTACAAGTTGGTCCCGAAACCCGACTAAATCACTTCACGGTCTGTATACTTGTAAGTGGTGGTTCTACCCCGGATCGGCAGACTGGGCACCACTGCATACCACTCTTATATCCACAAATAGGCATCCCTATTTGTGGACCCCTATTAAAAATAAGGCATTTAATTCGTTCTATATTTAAATTCGGTATAAATTATTTAAAATTCGCAAGATAATATTATTAATATAAAGTACTCGTAGATATTAATAAAGTATATTTATTTGCGTCTTTAATATTTGGACAGTTTTATAATTTATCACATTGTTAAAGTTAGCAAATATAAAAATACTGCAATAAATTAGGTTTTGTTATTAATTTTGTAAATAATGTATTTTTTACAGATTATATTACAGAAAAGGGCGATAAATTAGTTACGGTAAGTTGCTTTTAATTATAAGTTTATAATCTTAACTGCCAGGGTAAGTTATTATATTCAGATTAAGGACAAGGTAGATTCTACATTGATTTTATTGAAATCTGAGATCAGGCCCCAAAACTATATAATTGACATAATGAGGAAATAAAGACGAGTATATGTAAGGTTTAGTAAACATATCGATATCAAGATAATCAGGCGATTTCAACGGTAAGTATATTCATATATTTCTTAGGATTAGATTAGGATGTTTTATATATTTTAATTACTATTATACGACTATTTTCGACTGATTAAAAATTAATAATGTTGGAGCAGGATGAATACCAGCAAAAATCGTGCATTATCTTTTAAAAGATATTGGTTAGGTTTGGTGGACAACATTTCGTAGGGTGAGCGTTAACATCAGTTAACATCAATTTGCCTTAAATAAGAGTAGTAAGCAGAGTGATAATTTAATCAGTCTGCCTACCCGGGGTAGTACCACCACTTTCAAGTGTTCAGACCGTAAAGTCACATAGTCGCATCCTAAGATCAGTTTGAAAATTTCCGGTTCCAACTAGGCCGGCATAATTGGAGGCATAGTTCACCTCCAATCACCGCACTCCAGCCTAACGAAATGCTGTTATTTGTTGGCATATTTCTTATGTTTTGCATGAAAATGTGCACTAATAAGTATCCCACCGTCGCGTCATGCGCATCTAATTATTTTATCCAACTTTTATTAATAATTAATAAGTAAAATTTGAGTTGCCTAGTGCACATAACCGTAGAGCTTGTATGAAGAGAATTGTTGATGAGAAGGAAGCGAGAAAGTTGTGTCAGGATCGTGGTAAGTGGCGCTCCATTGTGTCTAGCTATCTCTTTGGGAAAAGGGCGTGAAAATTTGATTGATTTAATAATAAATGCGTTATAATAAATTTGACAGTTTCCTTATCTTCGTGTAAAATTTGATAATTTCTAATCAATTATCAATCAACCAATCAAACTGTCACGCCTTTTTTCCATGGGGATAGGCAGAAACAATGGAGCGCCACTTACCAAAATCCTGACACAACTCCCTCGCTTCCCTCACATCCACAATTCTCTTCATACAAGCTCTACGGTTATGTGCATGAATTACCGTCTTTATATATCGCATCAAAAGAAATGTTTTGCATGTTTATTTATTTAAATACCAAAAAGTTATAATCAAAATTATATTTTTCTGACAAACATTATTTAGGAATTGATAAATATTGTATTCTCCGAAGTACTATACTTTTAGGAAATTTCAAATAAAATTAATGTTGCTTAGAAGTATAGTCTTTCTGATACTTCAAAGGTACTTACAAACCCTCAAATGACTAATTAATATTCGACTGTCCCAAATTTCCTTTACTAGCTATTATAAATTGTTAATAATTATTTCATGAATTAATCTTAAACAAAGACACTGTAAATAACAACGAAATAATTAATTCCATTTCTCAACAGTATTATTAAAGAAATCAATTATTATTCTGAGACAACTTTCAAGTTATTAATATTTAATTATTATTTATACTTAAATACTAAACGTCAGTGTATCATTGGCAATGAACAACCTTATTCTATGCTCTAAAGACTCTAAACTGTCTATCCTTGTACTCAAGACGTGAGTGAACAGGCGGCAGGGTTCTCTCACCTTATACCGGTATGTTTGCTTTATAAAATACCGCTCCAAGATAGCTGGGAGGAAGTCTACTACCATTTGTCACGTTTGGTGGCTCATTCGTAAAAGGATGGAATAGCGTCAGCAAAGTTACAGGGACTTGTAAAAGAGGTAATCGTCCCCCGTCAACCATGACGTGGAATGCCGCAAAGGTCATTGCAAGCCTGATATGACTCCATTGCCCACCTCCATGTGTGGCGAGTGTCAGTCAGGGATGTTTACTCGCGAAATAAAAATAAATCGTTTGGGATAATTTATTTCTACTACTTCTAGATTAGGTAGTAGAGACTGTATTTTAAAAGATCTCGAGGAGTGTATCATAGGCAATAAAAACGTAGACTGTAGATCAAGTGGTTTGAAAAATATTGAAATTATCAATCAATCAAATAGTCACGCCTTTTTGCCACAGAGCAAGGCAGAGAGAATGGAGCGCCACTTGCCACGATCCAAATTATACACTAAATTATATAAAAAATATATATTATATAAGTGATCCACCGTTCCACCGTTAGCTGAAATCACGCATAGGTCTTGACATGGACTTGTTTTTAATTTTTATTTGGGATTTTTTTATTGGGACGCAAAATCTGACCTCGAAGTGCCGACAACTGAAAATACTAATGCCAGTTTACGGTTGCCAGTCCCCGTCACTATGCTGGCCACCATATCGCTATGTCTATAAATTTAGGTTTTACTGCGAAATAGTGGTATGAGGATCAGTCTCCGGGGCAGTAATGTGGTTTTGCCTACCATGTTTCAGTGTTTGCGAAATTAATTCACTACGAATAGCGTTATTATTAAATCACTTTAGAGTTTATCTAATATTTGTTTAGATAATAAACTTTAACAATATTATCCTTTTCTATTCAAACATAGGAATAAGTCGAGGAGCCTGTTAAAGGCGCGGGTGTTTCCTGATCTCCCGGCTTTCCCGGAAAACCGGGTAGGCACTTGATAGTCAACAATGTTGGCATTCCTTTAACATAGAACCGAGGTCGTTGTACAATCAAAGGGTTGCTTAGATTGTCGCAAAATGAACAATATTTATATAAACATTATTCTTAACTTGAAAATATTTTCCAAAAATAATTTTATCATTTTGACATGTGTAGACACATTAGCCCATCTCACATCCAGGCGACCTTGTTGAGCGCGGCAAGTGCGGCGATTTCTGCTGAGAACCTCAGGCTGCGCAAATACGCTAACCTCGGTACAGGCTACGAATTTGCACCGTTTGGGGTCAAGACGATGGAACCTTGGGGACCTTCAGCCAAGCACCTGGCCAAGCAGCTGACGGAAAAGTCTGGAGACAGGAAGGCTGGCAATTATTTTTGCCAACGTATGAGCCTTGCTATACAAAGGGGAAATGTTGCTATGTGACGTCATTAGATAATATTTTTAATTTATATACTTTTAATTTTTAGGGTTATACATGTTAGGATAAAACCTAGGCCAGTGAAAGTATAAAACAGGAACCACTCAGAATATTTTTCGTTTATCAAAGTACTCATAACCTTTCTGTTTGAAGTACTATCGATTTCAAAGCGCGGACGCCTGGTCGGTACACTCAAATATGATTTTACTACCCTAGGCTCTTAAGGAATGGTCGTGGAGTTACGCCGACCGCGTAACTACATTTTTTTTTACATGGGCTTCGTTTTGACAGTTGAACTCCATTCTCTATAATTTAAAATTAAAATTGCGACCGCCCAACGTAGGTACTAAGAATCGACGTTCATTTTCATAAACAGTTCAAGCTCAATAAAACTTATTGTACGAATGAATAAATTTTGTTTTTGTCACTAACAGCGACCGTGTAACTTTTTTATTATACATAGGATGGAACTAATTTCATTGCCATTACCATAGTGCAATTGCGTTATAATATTTCTATGAGCATTTCTTCAAACGCTTATTAAATTAAGGAAATACTTTAGTTTGGAGTACTAATTCAGTTGTTTTGCAATGTTTTTTTTGCAGGGTCATTGTAAATGCGATGTAAAGGATCTATTACAATTACTAGAAGGTGTACCTCATATCCGCGGTCCTCCTGGGCCTCAAGGTCCTACTGGTGCAGATGGAGTCACAGGAGCACCAGGGAAAACAGTATGTATTTTTATTTTGTTACATGTCTATAAATGACATGAGTGTATGTATCATTAAATATTTTGTTATTACGAGCATATTGTATATGCATAATACTAATATTACATATTGTATTAATACATTGCATATTTATTCTTTTAGCCGGCGACCGTGAACCGACTCAGTTTTATTAGACATCGGAATTCTTGAAGCTGCTCTTGCTTTCGAAAAAAAATAATAAACATAAATATCAGCACGAGGAATCAGACCTATTTATTTAAACAAATATCTAATGTTTTTTAGGGTAAAATGGGAGATTCAGGCCCGCCTGGTCCGCCAGGAATAAAAGGGGATAGAGGTGAAACGGGAGACCAGGGAAGACCAGGTCTTGAAGGTTTACAGGGGCCTAAAGGTGAGCCTGGATCTGACGGAAAACCTGGCACACCTGGTGCACCTGGGCCGCCTGGGCCTCCGTCTACTATAGTGGTAAGATTAGCATCAAAATTTGTGTTGTATTTCTTTTATATATTTACAATTATATATGTCCGAACCATATAAATTGGCGCAGTATTATCTCTGCCTATTTCTGTAGAAATTAAGGACTAGATTTATAGAATTTTTAGAACGGCATGTATACCAAAGTAGTAAATGTATATAGAAGCAAAAGTTGTACCACATACACTGTGCGAGCAAAGTAGTGTCGACAAAATGAGTGTCGGCTTTAAATTTTTGCTTTTGGTATGCAAGATCATTTTTTCCATTACAATATTATGGTCGCCCTAATTAATATAAAAATAGTAAATAAAACTGGATAAAATAAACTGCTTTTATACGAAGACATAATAATTTCAACCGTAGAAACGTGTTCTTACTATCATATTTTGTAAAATCTATATATTTGAATAAGGAAAATATACTCAATTAGGAGTGTAATTAATAGAAAAATGAATACATCTTAAAGTAAAAAAAAACTAAAAACATCATGGTAAAAAGAAAGCGTTGATTAAATAGTCATTAGTTCTACCCTGCTTCCTAATATGTAATCAACACATTTCTTATCGCCATCCTAATACGAACCGCAATCATTTTCCCGAAAATATATTGTTTATTTTTTCTTGTTTTGTTGCCATGATAATTGCTAGTCATCGTATCTAATGCAGGAATCAACGGGATTATTTGGGTCTACTAATCCTGGGATTGCCAACGAACGTGGGCCTATGGGTCCAACGGGCCCTCAAGGTGAAAGGGGTTATACTGGAAATAAAGGGGAAAGAGGATTACATGGAACTAAAGGCGACAAGGGAGAAAAGGTACTACAGATATTTATTGTACCTAATCTACATACATTAATCATGTTTATACATTTATTTCAAATTCATCTCCTTTTATTTTATTATTATAGTAATTTAAAAAAGTAATTATTTATTTATCGCAATAATGGATAGTTTATCATCTTAATCATCTTAGTTTATTTTATATGAAACGAAGCATTTAAAATCTCATTCTATCCTAATTGTGGTTTTAATATTATTACAATTCAATTAAAAAGATGGAGAAAAATATTTCAAGTAATTTCCATTTCTTTGTCATTTAAAATTAAAACGGAACTCTCAACTCAGCTGGGCATAATTAGGAAAAGTAACTCACTATGATAAAAACTGTCGTTATATTTTATTTTTGTTTGAAAACTTCATCTAAAAATTCATTTCGTAATAAAAAATATTTTTAATATACCACCCTTTTAGTGCTTATGCAAATATTTCTTGTTACCTGTCCTTTGATGTGGCCTCTGATATAAGTACTCGTGCATTTATGATACGCTTTTACATTATAGGGTGTATTTTACAGTCATTGTTATTGGATTTTATAATGCCTCATAATATTCATGAGGAGCCATGGCTTCCTTTTAAACTTACTACATTGACGTTGCAGTAGAACCCTTATTAATTTGAATTGAATGTCATATATAAATTACAATGTAAATATTTTTATTAACGTTAATAAAATTTAATCTTTTAAGTGGTACGAATGTGAATAATATACGAAAACATGAATATTTATTAGACGATTCAAAAACAGCCAAACGTAAATCCACCGGCGTAACAATATGTAAATAAAAATTACAATACATCAGAGAGCTTACTTTAAAAGCCCTAGCCTCCTCGACTGTTAATCAGAATGTGGATAATAAAGGTACTCAGTGTTCGGCTAACGCAATAAGCAGGGTCGACCCTCGTAACGCGCTGTTATGTTTTACCTTCGGCCTTAAGCTTATAACTCTGTTATCGTAGGGGTACCTCGGACCGCGTGGGCCACATGGTGCTAAAGGAGAGAGAGGTCCGTCGGGCCGTGATGGAACACCGGGGTTACCAGGCGCGCACGGCCGCCCAGCAGAAAAGGGCGAAAAAGGTAAAAAACTAACTGAACCATCAAATTTTATGTTATATTATGACCCTTATTTATATGTGTGGAACTCGTTTGCAAGATTTTACGCTTTTGTAGTAACGATTTGGGAAATCTTTATTTCTTCGCCTTACTCTAATAGTCTTTTGAAGGACGATATCATCCTTTCTTTAACACGAAATTCAGTTATGACATTCACAGTGAAGCCATTGTATCGAATGTGAGTATGGTTATTAGTGTTTATTTTGGAAGACGTTCTCGTTTCTACCAAGTATAGATAGAATATTTAATTATGTTTTAATAAAAAGTTTTTTGTTATATATTGTTTATTTTCTACATTTAGGTGCGAGTGGTGCACCTGGCCCTCCAGGACCACCTGGTGCTGTTACGACTTCAGATAATTCCAGTAAAGGAGAAACAATGAAAAGTAAGTTTACTACACTTTTGTTAAAATTTTGATACATTCGGAAATACCAGCGTGAAATGTCAACTTAAATGACTTACGAGCTATCATTTATTTAATTGACTCAAATGCGTCACATGTCTATCGTAACCACTACAGCATTAATACTGACCTTTGTTAATGTTATTACATTATGAATTACACGCAACTGTTGTATCACAACTCTTTTATGAACCAACATGGTTCATAAGTTCAAAAGTTGAATAAATTTGCGCACCGGAATCCCATGTCAATATTTGCAATTTCAAGGGAGCACAATGGGGTCGCTTAGACATCCTTAACCTTTGAGGCAATGTAAATAAATTATTTAAAAAATCAATTGCAAATTATGTACAAGTAACACGTTTTAATAACCTTTTCAATCATGATTGCTTGTTTATTTAGAAAATAATTAAATAACTTAACTTTGTTGGTTTATATATTTTATACACCGGACGGAATATAACTGAAGGACATGTTTTGTAGGTGTTCGAGAAGGCAGCGCCCTGCGGCCTGTGAAGGGGGATAGAGGGGAAAGGGGTGAAAAGGTAATTACCTGCCAGTTTTCGTAGATGTAAATAGAAAATCTATGCCTTGGATTTTATGACTCACGAAACCGTTGTATAGTTTTCTTTTGCCCTTCTTTACGCTGCCCTATTTTTCCTTTAGTCGGTTTAATTACTCACTAGATTTTTCTCGACTTCTAAATACTTTATTTGTATTTTGATAGGGCGAGAAAGGTGACAGAGGTTTGCAAGGGCCTCAAGGATTTCCTGGAACAGATGGAAAGCCAGGTGACCGCGGAGATATTGGTCCATCTGGGCTACCAGGTTCACAAGGAATTCAAGGTCTTTCTGGCCCTAAAGGAGATCGTGGGGAACCCGGGCCACCTGGTCCTGTGGCTATATCTATGAGTGAAGCTGAAATCATGACTAAGGCAAGCACGTTAAGAATATTGCTATAAACCAATATATGAATTATATAATTTTTGTTACTATTTTTTTTGTTATCCTAGGGCGAAAAGGGAGAAATGGGTCCTAGAGGTAAACGGGGTCACCCCGGTGCTCCTGGACCAAGAGGTCCACCTGGAGTGCCTGGTCCACCTGGACAACCTGGTATTAACGGTGCAGGTGGTGACATTGGCTTGCCTGGATATACTGTGAGTTTAATTTTTTTCTAGACATTTTTATATTATTAATAATGTATTAAATAACCGTGTTTTGTAGGGTCCACCAGGTGTCGCAGGTCAACCTGGACCGGTTGGGCAAAAAGGTGAAAAAGGTGATCCAGGTCTAGGTGCAATAGATATGGATAAGGTAAGTGTTACAAACTAAAATATATATTTAAAAAATAATAATACACATTAAAAATCAATTTACATTTTTAAATAGCCAATCTAAATTTTAATAGTGAAAACAATTTACTGAAACAAAAACTAATTTAGTAAATCAGTTATAATAGTATTCCCGTGACTCGCGTGTTAAGTAAATGAGTACACGACAACAGGGCTTGTTAGAATGATACACAGTGCAGTTTTATATCATTTTATAAAACAAATTATACCCGAGCAATATGCGAAAAACGCGTAAATCGTTTAGCAAAATGGAGCTCTAAAGGCTATAAAACAAAAACCCATTTATCCTTTTAACCAGATAAAAGGTGAAAAAGGCGACCGAGGTCAGGATGGGACTCCTGGGAGTCAGGGTAAAGAAGGTCCAAGAGGTCCTCCGGGACCACCTGGTTCTCCTGCGTCAAACATCCAATACATCTCGGTTCCTGGCCCGCCCGGACCTCCGGGGCCACCGGGAACACCCACAACTTACCCAAACGAGCTACCCTCAGACATTTTGACCGATAGACCGGGAATTAATCGCATGGAACCCACAACAGGTTTGTTTTTGTATTAAACTCATGCAGTAATTTTTGTGTACAATTTAATTTGAGCTTTATATTTTAGAATATTAAAGAGAAATTCTCATGAACAAATATTTAAATATCAAACAACTTTTGAATTAAACCGAGTATCAATTTAATTTGAGTTTCTCTTTTAATAAATGTTAAATTTTTACTTCAAGTGAACTATGTACTATATCATATAGCATTTCAGACTTCTTAGGATATATTTATTTTATAACGTTATTTATCTTTTACATAGGCAAACAGACTCCGAGAGACGCTTTGCAAATTTTACGAAGTTTAAATCAATACATGCCATACAGAGATCCATATGGTATGTAATTATTAATATTATCCCAGTTAAAGAACTTATAAAAATATAATCTAAATGTTATTTTTTTTCCTAAAGTATATCGAGATCCATTGGATTCCCTAGGGGACTCTTCCGATTTCGACGAAGAAGAAGGTAGAACATTAATGGGTCCAGTAGTATATAAAACCGCTAATTCGTTACTTAGGGTAAGTTAGAAAATAAATAAACCTACTTTTGAATAATTTGTTAGATAACCATACTTATTTAATATGTCTATAATAAATTATGACGTCGTTTATGACGAATCAGGGAGTGGCCTCGCATAACTTGTCATCAGCTCACATTGAAACTATTAATCATGAAACACTATGAAATGTTTACTCAGCATAAAATTAAAATGAACATTTTTGTCGCAGCTCGGCACGGCCAGCCCACTGGGGACTGTCGCATACGTAATCCAAGAGCAAGCCATGTTGGTGCGTGTCAACAACGGATGGCAGTATGTCGCGGTAAATTAAAAATTACATTATTTTTTTAGTATAGGCAATTTTTTAAAGTGGCGTGTATTGTGTATGTGAAAGGGCTTTTATGAAACTCACTTCAAGTGATTACGGAACATTAGTGTAAAATGTTTTGAAGCACAGCACAGTTCTTTTGAAACTGCAAGCTCATTAACTATTATTAACCGCCTTAATCGCAACATTATGTATTAAAACCTGCAGCTTTTTTAACCCACTTGAATGGTTTGTTTTCATAAAGAATAAAAAAACCATGTGACATTCCACCTTTAAAAGCCAAAGTAATTGCTTGGTAAAGCTTCGAAAAGACAAAAGCTTCGTGTAATTTAAATTTTCCCTACTCTCTATTGTTTCGGTGAAATTCAAAGAAAGTTTCGAGTATTTAATCAGACTCTTGACCGAAATCTAAATGGGAGGTATTATTGTTATAAGACAGATATTATTAAACTTATCAGTTAAGTTTCTAATATTCTATTTTATCAAGTATTTCATGACACTTCATATTTATTATTTGTTGAAACGATAAATTAAACTTATTTTGGAGAAACAGTTACATTTACTTGTCAGGTATATTAAAAGTTAAATCATCATCATTAGCCAGAGGACATCCACTGTTGAACATAGGCCTCTTCCTTGGAACGCCATTCCGAACGACAAGATGCCAGTTGCATCCACCGGCATCTTGACCTTCACGTTGGGGGAGGGGCAGTATACTCACCGCGTTAAAAAAACGCTGCTGCCAATCCTCCGGTAAGACTGACCGACTTTTAGGACATATCGGGTCCAATATCCGGGTAAAGTTTGTATCCTAAAATGTAAAATTTGTCTTTTACATTTTAGAATACATATTTTAGGAGCGAAAAAGGAATATTCTTAGTTTGTTGTAATTACTAACCTACTAGCCGGCCACGATAATTAGAGATCCTACTATGTCATCGCATTCCAACTAGAGCTCTAATTATTATGGCCGAGTAGTACACGGTACCACCCTATACGAATCTATTTACCAATTTTTGCTCGCACTGCTTCAGGAACAGTTATCACTACGGGTTCGCTATTTGTAAGCATTCATAGGCATAGCTGCTCACCTAGACCAGATAACACATAGTTTAACTATAAATAAAACGATTATGTTTTCTTTTGTAGATGGGTTCGCTATTGGCGTTAGACACAGCATCAATGGGCACCCCTACGCGTGCACCTTCACAATCTATTCTAGAGACTTCTAGCCTTGTTCATCACAAGAATGTCGCAGGAGAGGGACCTGTTGTAAGTACTAATATGGCTCAAAGAAAACTATAACTTAGATAAATTGTATATTTTCTTGAATGTATGTAATTGTGAATTGACAATGACCTCGACTTAACTGTTGGTAAGCAAGGGTAGGTCCAAGAGGGCTAATGACTAAAACAACGACTGAGTTTACGTTTGCTTTAGTCGCCATTACAATGCCGGTTAAAGAAGCTTTTTCACGCTTCGCTCAAAACGCTGAGAAAAACACATCATATGGCAAAGCTTTCCGATGTCGATGTGACAAAGAAACCGTTTAGTTCGACCGTCAATTTGGTAAATAGAATGCTTCCTGCAGATGCTTTCATCGACCTATGCGTATAGGGAGTAAAAAGTCGAGGTAGGAACTAGGGTAATTTAAAATAATCTAGTCTAGCTGAAGTCATTAAGGTAGTCATTATCTCTACTTTTGTTGACGAGGAAGCTAGTAGAGGTCATTTAACTAAAAAAGACAAATAGAAAACATTATTTACTTTGTAGGCATTGTTGTATTGATCTAACCTAAACTAAGCTCAAACAAAAAAGGTCCGAAACAACAAAAATAAACTATAAAAGCTTTTACCCTGAAATGGTTTATTAAAATTCGGCTGTTATAGTATTTGTTTTAAATCTACCATTGTGACATAAAACTCAGTTTGTAATTAAACGAAACAAAAGAACTAAAGACACAATTCATTTGTTCTGGTTCTTAGGACCAACCTACACAGGTTTGAACATTTATGCCATTTACGAGCTAATGTACCTATTTCGTACAAGACACCTCACAATCAAATCATCTTCTTCATGATTATTATACTCGTATAAGCCATTAGTCGTGCACTGGCTTACTGCAATCTCCACAGTAGCTTACTGGAAGCGGCGTTCACTTAGCGGTTTTCTTTAGCAGATCGTTACTACACCTTATACGTCCAGAATTAAATATTTACGCGTAATTTTTATCATATTTATCATTTAAACGTGGTGTAGTGGTAGAAACAGGTCGGGGGAAGCATCTGCATTCTGTCGACCGAATCGGTAGTCGAACTAAAAGGCTCGTTGCGTATTTCTTTGTAGAACAATCGACAAGAAAAAGCACTTTTGGCCTTCTTCACGGTATTTTTCTGTCGTCAGCACTGCGTGTCAGGCCTTGTTCAGGCGCTGTGTTCAGGCGGGTCGAGGTCAGAAGTCGAGTCATAATAATAAATAATAGTGAAATGGTTACGCAAACCGAGAGTCCCTGGTTTAAAACATCTATACCAATGTACAATGGATATAGATCGTCCTGTTTCTATGATACAAGCACGTTTACTACCTTATTATAAAAATGTGTAATAAGAATTACAATCTTATTACACATTTATACACATATATACAGATTTCCCCAAAATATATAAAGAGAAAAAACTTCCTAACTTAAAATAATGATCTCTGAAAGCCAACCCTTACGTTCAACCTACGCGTAGGTCTATGCAGCAAATGAAGCTCATATCTATGTGGCATGGCCCTTAAAGTTTTTCTTTTTCATAAAAGCTTTCTTTTGTTTCAGTTGAGACTGGCCGCTCTGAATGAGCCTCACACAGGAGACATGCATGGTATGAGTAGCGCGAATTATGAATGTCAGCGTCAAGCACAAAGGGCTGGCCTTGAGGGCAGCTTCCGTGCTTTTATATCATCTAGGTATGACCACTTTACTATACAAAGCATAGATAAACACAAACACATAAATATAAATTTAATGATTTTTTAAAATTTAAAAGTAGAAACCTTTTATTCGGTATTTTAAAATATATTTTATTAATTGTTTTTTATAAGTCTTAACCTCAAATCATATAATATAATATTATTATTTTATATACTTATATGATCTGATGACCCAACGTTTTGTTTAATCAATAGTTTTTCTTTTAAATTCAATAATTTGTATTTTATTAAATAAGTTACCTAATATGTTTATTACGAGTACCTCATCATTTTGAAAACAATATTTACACAAAAGAAGACTATCTTTACTAAAGTAGGAACAATATAAGTCTAAATACATTTTTCTCCAACCAGGGTACAGAACATAGATTCTCTAGTTACGTGGGTGGAGATCCCAGTTGTAAATGTAAGAGGAGATGTATTATTCAATTCTTGGGGTGAAATGTTTGATGGCTCCGGTGCCCTATTTGCACACGCACCAAGAATCTACAGTTTTAGTGGCAAAAATGTATTGCAGGACCCTAGTTGGTAAGTGCATTTACTTTATTATTGTAAAAGCTGTATAATTTACGAGGATAAATGGTGCCATAAAAGTATCAGAGATCGCAGAACCTTGCTGTTTTATAAAGGAATAAATTACGTTTGGTAATAGTGAGGTTGGTTTGTGGCATCTCATCACAAATTAACTTATACCGATTTCAGTTATATTCGTATAATAAATGCGGGTTTTAAATTTTCTTCTTTTTTCAACATCCTTTTCAATTTTCTCAAATAATTGCGGGTCTTTTATTCGTTATTTTATACGACGTTTCGTAGCTTCCCCACTACCAAGATGGCTGTAAAGCCTTTGAAATGTCAGATTAAAATAAGTAAAATAAACGTGATAGCAAACCGCAAAAAAAAAACTATTTTTAATAATAAATGTTAGCACAAAATCTCAGAAAACACTCTATTTAGAATAAGAATTCGTACAATAAGTCCTTTAGATTGATACTAACGATGTCGCATCTAATAGTAGTTACGAGTATTGTAGTTACCATTTCAAAAGTCTAAAACAGTTTAAAACCGCTGACACAAAATTGCTGACTAGACACTAAATGTTACTTTGTAAGTTTGATGAAAGAACGTACACCATTTAACTTTATTGCTGGCAATGTAAGAAAATGATTCATTCCCCCAAACAGGGCCAATAAAGCAGTCTGGCATGGTGCCAACCCTAATGGGGAGCCTGCTATGGATGCTTACTGCGATGCCTGGCACAGCAGCAGCCCTGACAAATATGGTCTGGCATCATCACTTAGGTCCAACAAGTTATTAGATCAAGAAACGTAAGTATGACGTGACACAATTACTCGTTACATTTTGGTGTTGATTTCTTTAAAGATATAGATAGCAATAACTAACATTGATATAACAGATACAGATGCAAAACTATGAAAAGAAATGAAGTGATAGTGACAATGAAAATAAAATATGGATTACAACTAGGCCGGCTTAGTGGATGCGACTGCTACTTGCAGTTATTTTACTGTAATAGCAGCCGCTTTCATTCATGGACCGCAGTGCAGCTTAACATCAGACAAGGTTCTGTTCTATTACGAGCGCCAATAATAACATAACAATCTAAATATCAAGTAACCAATTATCTCCAGCATTATGTTCACCTCCAGACTAATTAGGTTACCAATAATAAATATGATAACAACTTACAGATATCCATGTAATACTAGACTGATAGTTCTTTGTATAGAATCAGCGCCACTAGATACAGCTAGAAGAAAAAGACAATCTGAGTAAGTTATTTTTTTTATGAATATCTTTATTACTTTAATAATATCTCTAGCGTATCTAAATTGATATGATACATCATAAATTATCATATATTAATTATTTTAAAAATATTGCGTGTACCCTAACAGTAGTATCATTTCAAGTATTCGTACATACTCGTATCCCATCCCAGTACTACGATAATACTCGTATAATACTTATTGTACTAGATTACGTATACTAGTGGGTGACAATAAAAGTGATTTAAAATTACGTACAGCGATTTCAAATTTACTAGATGTAAGATGTTTTATTGTCCAATAATCTAAATTAAATTTTTATAATTTACGCAGGTTTAAACCGTCGGTAAATCATCATGAAACAAATAGTTCCCAACAGAGTAATATTCCAAATATTACGCAAGAATCGTTATAGATTAATCCCTTGTTTTATGGACTGTAAATATTTTGAAAGACTGTATATATTTTTAGGTTATTTTTAAGTAACTAATTATTGTATCAGGTGGAGCATTAAAGACAATATAAAAGTTAATATTAAAACATTATATGCCTAATTCTTTCTACCTAAAATTTACATTTATATTTAGGTACATTATAGGTTAAATGAAATCAATAAAAAAATTATAATCATTTTATTAAAATCAATAATAAAATTATTATAAACTTTTCAAGTGGTTTTTATTTCGAAGTTTCTGGAATAACTTAGACCATTCTATTAAACTAAACTTCCTTAACGGTAAAAAAATACTTTTAGTAAAAGTTAATTTTCTAAAAAGTCTATAGACCCAATGTAATTTGTATAGACAAATAACATTTTATTAGGTTCAAATGGGACATTTAACTATCTACTAACATGAAACAAACCTAAATTTACTTTTAGAGTGAATTAATTTTGTACGATTTAGGTTTTATTTTGTTTGTATAGTTCTTTGAAGTACTTACATATAAATTCTTTTATAACAACAGTGCCATAAATAACAAAAATAACGTGGTTTAAGTGTTGGTTGGTACTACGATGGATCTCCAGACATTCAAATTAAATACGTCAAATATCAATACGAATGGGAACAATATGAATTTATTTTAAATTTATAATTCATAAACTTAACAATTCCATTAAAATATTAAAATATTTTCATTCTCTTTGCTCAATATTTTTTTAGTACTTTGTACTTTGTAAAATGTAGTTGGGTCCTGTGACACATGAGAAAATTTCGGACGACTTAACATTGTAGCAGCGTCTCTCTTCGATCGTTCATTTCAAAGTTATTTATTTTCGTAGTTACAACCATAGCTTACCAATAATATTTATCATACAATAATATAACACAATAATAACACAATAATTTTTAAATCAAACAACAATAAATCAAATAAATCATGTAACAAAAAGAAATCTTGCCGCTCCGTCAAGGTTACATCTGTTAACAAAAATACGAGTACTATAATAGTGATGGGACTAGTAAAGTCATTTTGGCATCTGTCATAGGACCCCAGCTAAATTTTACAAACCTTAGTTGCAAACATCCGTTTTTTTAAGATATGACACTATTGTTTTAATAAACGTTACAATAGTCTAATTAATTGAATCGAAGTTTTATAGCTAGAGTAAAATGTATATAATATTTTTAAATATGTCGTGTATTATAAATAATGTTAATTATTTAGAAAATGTTAGTTTATATAAAAATTAATGTTGATATTATTAAATAAACGTGTACCTTCCTAAACACGATTGTATGTTGTTATAAATATAAAAAGAAAATTGTAAAAACTACCTATTTTTATTTATTTTACAAAATGGTCTTCGCGAGTACAATGTGTTAGCTAAAATTAAAATGTGTAAGCGAGTCCTTTTACAGCACCAGTGTATGTTTAATGCTGAACAATTTTGTATATTAATTAAAATAATTTGTTTAAAATCTCAAAAATATGCCATTGTTCTCGCAAATAGGTGTAAATTACACCACTGAAAACAAATTAGATTTTATTAACATCAAAGAGATGTTATTTTTATACGCTAAACAAATTTGCTATTTACGATTAATATAATTTTTATTTTTATTTTATTTAACGTCTCTATACTAAGCTACTTAACGTACTTGTATCATAGAAACAATACGACCTTAGCACATTTAAATACTCATTGGTACCGGCAAATGGTTTTAAAACATTTAACTACCACTAGGCCGCAGTCGCCCTGTTTGATATTGTTCTAATTTATTTTCAGTAGTGTAAAAAGTTATACTTTTGTACATAGTATAATTTAGGTATTTATTTACTATTTATTTATGTTTTTGTTAATTTTACGACATATTTGTAAAAAACTATTTTTAAAAAAAATCGCCCCTTAAATTCTTTATAAAATCTGATAATGGATATAAAAAAGTAGGCTGAAATTCAAATTGAATGATCAATGTTTGGTGTTTAGAAACTATTTAAGTCAGCCTAATATATAAGAAAGCCTCAACATAATCTAAAACATATCCAAGATATTCAGTATTCATAATAAAAGCACTGCCATATATTTACCCCTTACAGTTTGTTTGATACCCACATGCATTAGGACGTCAAATTGATATGTCCTTTTAGTCATTCGAAAAATGAGTAATTAAACTCACTTTCGAATAATTAGTACTCGAGGAGTTCGAAGATCTTGCTTGTACTAATCAAGTACGAGTACAACATAAACATTTACACTCTTTAGGAACGCATATCTTGCGTTGTAGCACAAAAAGAGATAACCTAATAAATTTAACAATTATAAATTATTTATAAACTTATATTTATAACTGTGATATTGTTTTATTTAACTTATCTTAAAAGATTTGATATTCTTATCAATCGAACATATTCATTATTGTTTATTGTTAAATTCCCTTAGGCGAATCGTAATCTTAAATTAATTTTATTATTGTTTTTAAAAATAAATGAAATTTCGAAACATTTTACCGCATTTTTATTTATCTTTTTACCACCTATTTGTCAATAATCTCATTACCATCAATTGTCACAGGGATTGAAGATGTCAAATGCCTTAATTTCCATAAGGATATGCAGAGGTAAGCGCCATTTTCCACGATCCTGACACAACTCTCTCATATTCACAATTCTCTTTATACCATACACTATGGTAATAGGCACTGTTGCCCTCTGTTTTTTTTAAGACCATATATTTATTGAAATGTTTTATTCCAAGTAGCAATTTAAATCATTATAAAACAAGATTCCTAAAAATTTAAAATGTACCTAATTAAAATATCATGAGTCTTCTGTATCGTAAAGTTATTTTTGAAACAAAATTCTAGACAACATAACAATACAAAATACAAGCGTACAGTGTAGACGATTAAAATATTGTTAGATAATTATAATCCAGAATCACCCTTGTCAAAATATTAAACACATGTACAGGCATAAGAATGAAAATTTACTGCTCCAAAGTGACACAGCTGTTTATAATACCACAAAATGAGGTAATATTATATGTTACATTCTGAATGGGAGTGACAGCTTTGGGGTCACGATGAGTAATTTTGTGTTAAAATATTAATCCTTCTAATAAAACGGTACGTAGGGTGACACAGAGAAAACGTGCCGACCCCAAATTTAAAAGGATTTTCGTGATATGAAAGATGGTATGACGATTTGGGTTGGTCTGTGTCATCTAATATGATTATATTTGAGTATTTCTTTGTGTTCACAAGAATATGGCTTATATTGTAAATGAAATAAGTCTATTAAAATCAAATTGTCACGCCTTCACTTCCACATCGATAGGCAGAGACAATGGACTAACTCATTTCACGATCCTGACGATAACTCTCTTGCTTCCATCACATCCATTCTCTTCAAACAAGTTCTGTTGACTACTTTCTGCTTCCATGTTAATGTGTTATTGTAAACTATTAAACCACATTTTATTTATGACCATGAAGTGACTCGGTCACGGTTCGGGGTAAACTTGAAAGTTGCCGGTTGCTAAGCCACCATAGTAAACACGACTGCTACTTGCATTTAACTGTAGTAGCAATCGCCTATAACAAAATCAGGCGGGTTATTGTAATAAAATAATTTAATAATGTTCCTTTTTGATTAAGACTTGATTGAGTTCTTCTTCTGGCATAAAACTATTTGTTATACTAAAATAAATATAAATAAAATAGATAATTTGAAGTTACTTTTCTTTTTTAACAGAAAATAATGAGTTAAATTGCTGTAAGCATCCCTTTACGTTATCATGGTCGCACACATTCCGTAGGTCATCAGGGTAGGCTGTTCATACGCGAATTGTTTACCATTGAGTTGATGAGTTGTATTGTCTACTTGCTATCTTGTATACAGCTTCAGATCACATTTACGAGATTAATCCATTACGTTACGTTATACGTTACGTTATACGTTATACCAGCGGTCCGCAACCCTGGGGTCGCGACCCCATGTGGGGTCGCGAAAGATATTTATGGGGTCGTCAAAAAAGTCAACAAGGTCCTGTATTTATCGAATTTTATTAAGGTTTATGCGTAAAATATAAACTCCCTTTACTTACACAATGTCCTTAAAACGGAAAGAATCGAAAATAATAACGACTGTACGTTCTGTCCAGTTCCGCCCGTTACAACCTTACCGCGCCCGCGCCCCCACCCCGATCTCTATTTCTTCGTTTAGTCCAGCCACTCCCAGCCAGTCTGTCTATTCAGTCAGTTCTATCCGCACGTGCGTACGCATCGCCGCTTTGTTGATTGCAAATACATACCTCTATATTTATAGGTAGATTCTACTTAATTGATTTCAAAACACGAAAGATTACTTCCGTAGAAAGTTTTTTTAGAAGATTAGAGTTCTCGTGGATAGCCGGTAAGTAACTGTGCACTTATACTTAGAAAATAAAGTGAGGCGTCATCGCGGCGCGGCCATGTTGGACGCGTGGGTTCAATATCAAAACCAGAGCGAATTTATAACTTCTATACTTTTGAAATTACATTTCATTATACATATTATTTTATTAATGGCTCAATATTTTATGAAATAAAATTATTTTTTTATTATAAATAGCTTATTGGTATAGATGGTATGATAGATAGGCAAGTGTACTCATAGAGTTGGTAACTGTCAATAAAAAAAGTTGTACGCTTCACGTATGTGTTTTTTTGCTTGTCTATTTGTGCTTCGTTAAAAAAAATTGAATTAAATCCTGTTACCACGCGAGCATATGACGAAATCTAATATTAATCGTTTGTATATTTTTTTTATTTATTCATACATATTTATTATTGCAGTTAACAATGGATAAATGGCTAATAAAACGCACATCTAAATATGCAGATGGCGGAAGTCCTGATAACGCACCACAAAACAAAAGAATTAAACACGTAGTTCTTGAGAACAGTGTCGCCTCAGATTCTACAATGACAACTACTGTTACGAGTAATATGAGTCGTGAAAACAATGCCGCCACTTCAAGTACTAGTAGTGTTTTTACTATCAATGACAGCAGAGCAACATCTAGTTCCACTACTATAACTATTAGTCATAACAGCGATGATTGTAAAGCGATTTCGGGTTCAACAGCCACATCTACCATACACATCGATACAGAGAGTGACGCTTCAACTTCAACTAAACAAGCAACAGCTACATCGGAGACAACTGGGAAGCGTCAACGCATTTTTAAAGAATCGTACATCCAGTTTGGTTTTAAATGTACAGTGTTGAATTTTGAACAACGTCCACAGTGCGTTGTTTGTTCGGAGGTTTTGGCAAACGAGAGCATGAAGCCGGCCAAATTGAAAAGGCACCTAGAAACTAAGCATTCACAGTTAAAGAATAAATCTGAATCTTATTTTAAACGACATGCCACCAAACTAACGTCACAGCAGGTTGATTTCCAAAAATACACAACAGTTCACCAAAAAGCGTTACAAGCATCTTTCGAGGTTTCCTTTTTGATTGCCAAAACTAAAAAACCTCACAACATTGGCGAGACGCTCATTTTGCCAGCTGCAATGAAAATGGTTTCGATCATGCAAGGAGAAAAGTATGCCAATGTACTGAAAACAATTCCACTATCAAGTGATACTGTTCATCGTCGTATCCATCTACTTGCTGATGATATCAAAATACAACTTATAGATCGCGTGAAAGGGAGTCCCTATTATGCTATTCAGCTGGATGAAAGCACTGATGTAGCTAATGTAGCTCAACTTCTGATATTTATCCGATACCGATATGAAAACGACATATGTGAAGATTTGTTATTTTGTCAGGGATTAGAAGGAAGAACAACCGGTGAAGCAATTTTTAATGCAGTTAATACCTTTTTTGAAATCCATGATATAAAGTGGGAATATTGTGTATCTGTGTGTACAGACGGCGCAGCTGCATTGACCGGCTCCAAAACAGGATTCAAAGCAAAAGTAACTGAAATTGCACCTCACGTAGGCTTTGTTCACTGTATGATTCACCGTGAAGCCCTTGCAGCAAAACATTTGCAACCAGATGTAAATAAAGTGTTGGAACAAGTCGTAACAATAATAAATTTTATTAAAGCTCGCGCATTAAACAGTCGCCTTTTCAAAATAATGTGTCGCGAAATGGGATCAGAATACGAAAATCTACTGTTACATACGGAGGTCAGGTGGTTATCGCGAGGAAAAATACTCCGACGGGTATTTGATCTCAAAGATGAAATCAGAATATTTCTACTTGAACGTGAACCAAAGCTAGCGGAATATTTCTTGAATGAAAATTGGTTGGCAACAGTTGGCTATCTTTCGGACATTTTTGAAAAACTTAATGATTTAAATCAATCGTTGCAAGGGAAGAGTACAAATGTATTGATTTTGGCTAACAAAATAAAAGCTTTTTGTAGGAAAATAAGTTTGTGGATGGACGAAATCAGTGCTGAAAACTACGAGATGTTTGCATGTTTGGAGAAATTTTCTGAAGAAAACAATATAAAGCTCACAGAAGAAATTAAAACCAAAATCTTGATGAATCTTACAAACCTTAAGCAAGACTTGGTAATACGATTCCCAGATACGTCACTCGACGACCAATGGATAATTAATCCATTCACTTGTGATCTTAACACTGTGAAGATGAACTTAAAAGAAAAGGAGCAGCTAATCGATTTAATGTCCGATGAAAGCCTTCGGTCTATTTTAAAAACCACGGATCTATTCAAGTTCTGGATAATGACGGAAAAGGAATATCCACTGTTATACAAAACATCTCTGCTGAAATTGCTGCCATTCGCATCTACATACCTGTGCGAGACAGCTTTCTCCTCATTGACTGCTATAAAAACAAAATATCGCTCCAGACTTAATGTAGAACCTGATTTAAGGGTGTCTATTTCTGATAATATATCACCAAGAATTAATATACTGACTGCAAGTGTGCAAGCACAAGGTTCACATTAGTTTGTAAAGGTTCACAAGGTTCACATTAGTTGGTAAACTTACGCATATATACGTAAGTTTACTAACTAATGTGTATATATTATATATATATATATGTAATTTTACAACCTTATGTTAACCTTGTGCTTGCAGACTTCCAGTCAGTATATCACATATATGTACCTTTTTTTTTTAATAAAATGTTAAAATAATTGCTTGTCTCATTTAAGGCCATCATAAATATTATGTTAAATGCATATTTTCTAGTTTGCTCTACTATTACTTTCCGAAATAAATAAACTCTTCAATATACTCTACGAAATAAAACAGCTAAGTACAACATGGAGGATAATTGAAGTTTACCTTAATTTCGTTACCTGAACCAAGCTTTGCACTTAGTGATCTAGTGATTTTTTTTTCTGGGGTCGCACATAACTCTTTTTTTTAATTTTGGGGTCGCAATATCAAAAAGGTTGCGAACCGCTGCGTTATACCATTAATCCATGGTATAACGTAATTTCTATGTAAAATTGATTTGAATATTTTTTATTCAATTTTAAAATAACTACTCATATTTAATAATATTATCTATTAATCAAATCAAATTGTCACGCCTCTTTCCCTCAAGGATGGGCAGGGACAATGGAGCTTCACCTGCCACGATCCTCATACAAATCTCTCGCTTCCCTCACATCCACAATTTTATTCATACAAGCTCTATTATTATAAGCACCAGGCAACCCAACTTTCTTGAGGATATCTTCGATATGGTCGAAAACCCCTATTAAAATATGTTTTTTTTTATTAAATAATATGTTAAATTAATAGGTAAGTATTTAATAAGATAATACTGTTCGCTTATTGTATATTTATTATTAAATAGTTAATAGAAATATATGCTATTAAAAATAAATCGATCTCGGGATTGGAGCGGTAGCGGATTGGAGTCTAAACGCGGGTCGGGAATACAATCTTTACTGAAGCTAAAACATCATAAATAATGTCAAGGTAAGTTTTTATTATAAATAAATATACCTTTATTTTAAATAGATTGTATATTTTAAACTCATTTAATGCCTATCATCAAAAAAATAATTAAAAATTACCTCGCTCAGAATTACCACAATTAATATAAACAATATTCATGGGGCTAATAATATTATAGTAAAAAGAGGAAACTGTAGAAGCTTACAGAATCTGATTAAATTTTCATACTCCTATATTAAAAAGCTATGTAAACCTAACGCTAATAAAACATTCAAACCATTTCAACAGTTTTACGTAGCACTCGCTACTGCTACGAATCATAACTAGATACAAAGTAATACGTTTTACTAATAAAAATATGTGAAAAATTCGTAAAATTTCCATTTGACTATGTAATAATGCAGCTGTTTTCACAGCACATCCATCAAATATAAAACCTTGAGGAGTTCGTTCTCACGGACATTTTCTTTATAGCGCAACTCATTTCCTAAAACTTTAGCTATAAAAATGAAGAAGTCTTTAAAACGTAAAAAAAGCCTGTAGTAAACTGTTTACGTCGTCTTACGAGGCTATTTTATTATGAAAAATTCTTTCAACATCTACCCCACAAGGAATAGTCCTCCCACGCTCCTTTGAGAATATAAAACCTGACAAAGTAAAAGTAATTACTTCTTCTAGGATGCTAAATAATCAAATTCGTGTTATACAAAAGGAACATTATAATAATTTCTTATTTATTCATGATATAACAACTGTCTAAAGGCCATCGAGTTATATATTCATATATCTATATATACGTACAAAGTACATACATATATATGTATGTACATACATACATACATAGTAGTATTTCTAGATAGTCATACATTACTAACGAACATTTATACTACTCGTATAATATAAGATATTTAATAAAGTAATTCAGATTATCACGACCAATTCTTATGAAAACTAACTATAATAAGATTTGGTTACTGGTACCTAAAAGTGTAAAAGATCAGAATGTCTGAAATATTTGTAGTAATAGTATATAAATAATCACCTTTGTTTTCAGTGTTGACTGCAATACTTTTATATGTATCCAGGATTTAACACCTGTTTCATTAATGATTGATAACTTGCCACTATCAAACATTTCCAGCATTTTTTACACTATTTATAACAATACTCCCTTTAAGTATCACTTTAAATTATGGCGTACAATCTTTTTACTCGGAGATAATCGTGTATATGAAAGAAAAAAGAAAGCTTGGTTGCCTAGTGCCCATCTAACTAGGCTGGTATAATGGATGCGACTGCTCCTTGCAATTGATTAACTATAGTAGGTTATGCCTCGATTTATAAGCACTCCACTTCAGCCTAACATCAATCGGGGTAATGTAATGTCGAGCCACAGTAAAATAAATTTTATTCACTACAAATACTAAACATACAAAAGCTACCACGTCTTGCTCTCATCATGTAAATGCTTCCGTTATTACTATAATATTACGATAAGGCGAGGCTGTAGCAGCGTTATTACAGTACTTAGCAAGGGAGTTACAATTTTTTTATTTTAAGTCAAAATGTTTTAAGTTTTAGTTGCATTTTTATCTTTTGTAGCAAAATATCAATTTTCATCGCGCAGCGGTGAGCTTAGGTAGAACCGTTATATAAGACTCGGAGTTGGGTGTGCCTCAGAGGTTTGCGTGCAATTACACGGTACTAGATATGCAGGCTTTATGGCAAAAATATGGTGTCGCTAAAGCGTGTAATGAACAAAAATTACTGCGAAAAATTTTCTGCTTTCATAGAATTTTTCATATGAAATTTAATTAACTTTTAAGTAAAATATTGCAACAATATTTTGCTTATAAGTATAAACATACTTAGTAATATAGTAAATTAAGTAAAGACATGTTTGATACCCGCTCGCGTGCGCGTGTAAGTAATAACACTATCATTGAAATATGCTATAAAACAACAAATTTAAAAAAAAAATACAATTAATTAAAAACGTTATTTTGTAAAAAGAAGCTTTTATTTGAATGCAAAATTAACTCGGCAAAACAGACTACGAAATAGACGTGGACTCAGCAGCTAAAATAACTGCACGATGAAATGACGACGGGACGCGACGCTATTGTGTAGCTTAGAGGTGTTGTTTAAGTTGTGAGTTAAGTGATTTACAATGGATTCAATCCCCGATTGCAGTTACTTGTGATTTTTTAAATTGATTGTATCACTAATTATACGATTGTTTCAGAATCGTGGCAAGTAGCGCTTCATTGTTTCTGCCTTTCCTTGTGGGAAATCATGCATCACGATTGAATCATTTAGAAATGCATATTTTTTCTACTTTAGGCCTAAGTTAGGCCGAAACATATGGAAATATAAACGTAGTTAGTTTGAGAAAATTCGAGTGTGAATAAAGTAGGTAGATTAGAGTAGATATCCCGACGGGTTAAGTCCACAAAAAAATTTTAGGCAAGATGTCGGCGATGAGCCAAAGAAGTTTGAAACCTCCGCCTTAGTTCACAGACATGTTTAAGGTTTTTTTTTATTATACTAGAAGTTCATACAGATGATGTTTTACTTTTTCTTTGAGAAACAATATTATTACATTATATTTTTATAAAAAGTTTATTAAAAAATGTTAATAGTTTTATAAAATAAAGTAAATTTTGCATAAGATGTTTTCTGCACGTAACGCCTTTACAGAAAATGTTTTACAGTTTTTATATCTATATATGTTTAATGGCTTTGATCAGAAAATAAAAAAATACATTGGAAATTCTTTTGAAAAGCCCTCAAAAATTTTATTTCACGAGAACAATACTCCAATATCTGCGCCGCCACGACGGCTGCAGCTTTCGCAATACGTCGAATAAAAATAAAACATGCAAAATAAGCAATGCATTTTTAAAATATAAATATTGCAGTAATGAAAATTAAATAGACAAAATCAATAAGTGCTCATCGGTCAACTGCAGCAACAGAAACCTGCTTCGATTCGGTATTGCTATCTTCGGAAAAATTGTTCGATCGAACAATGCCTTTATTATTTTAAATAACTAGACCGCATTAAATAGAGCTTGCATAAAAAAAATTGTGGATGTGAAGGAAGCGAGGGAGTTATGTCAGGATCGTGACAAGAGGCGCTCCATTGTCTCTGCCTATCCCTGTGGGAAAAAAAGCGTGACAGTTTGATCGATTGACCGATATTATTGACTGCGCAAAAGCTAAGAAAACAAAAATTGAAAATTTTATGAGTATGCGACCCGAGTGGCGAAGCGGTTTCAACGTCAGCAATTCAGAAAGTCCTGTGTTCGCTTTCCGGTGAATTAAAAAAAAAAACTTTACTACAAGCAAAACATCATAAGGAAACAGTTGACAGCATTATAATGCAATAGACTGCGTATATAAACGTCTATAGGATTATAAATTATGTACAGAACCTAGTTTGTTTAGTTTACTCTCAACATTTACTCATCAACGCTTACTTGACGTAACTTCCTTCTAATACATGTACACTATACGTTTGTTGAGGTAGGAGCTGCTTGCTGCTATGTTGTAAGAAAACCAAGTTCAAGTTTTAACAGAATACTTTATTATTGTACTTTAGTCTTAATATACATTTGGTATACATTGAATCGGTAGCGGTTGCGTCCCGTTGCACTCGCAGTGGATTTGCTCTTGCGGTCGAAAGATGGCGCCGCGTAGTGTGAGGTGCGGCGCCCAATACGAACAAGGTACCGCGCTTATATAAAGGGCGCTTGTCGAGTCTGCTTCAATGGAGCGCGCGCGGCGGCGGTGTACGGCTGAGGACTTCACAACCGGTTTCAACTAAGCGGAGGCCGAACCGGTTTCGGGCGTGCGTCGGCGTCGAGCTTGCTGATGGCGTCAATGTTGCAATTTTATATTGTAGTGCAGCTACAGTGCTCCCCCCCAAGCGTAGCGTACGGGTGGTATGATAACCCGTCCGGATTTAGTTGTCGTCACAGGATTGCTTGGTTTTGTAGGCGTATTCGTCTCACTGATAGGGGCTTCAATATCTTCATGGAGAACATAGGCTGGTTTAAGACGGTCGATTGAAATGTTGACAACTTTTCCGGCCATTTGCAGCGCGTAATATTTGTCATATCTCTTCACGACACGATGAGGGCCTGAGTACGGATGTTGCAATGGTTTCCGTACAGCATCTATTCGTACGAATACGCTATCGCAGGTGTGCAGGTCCTTGTGAATGAAAGTCTTCACGATCCTGCCATGCGTTCGTTGTACCGGCTTCAAGTCGCTTATGGCCTGTCGAAGTCTTTCTACATAATCGTGTGTCATCGGCGTGGAGTTCGAAGTGGGGACGAAAAAATCTCCGGGCAAACGAATCGTGCAGCCGTATGTTAACTCTGCAGGGCTAGTGTTTGTATCGTTTCTAACGGCTGCGCGAAGACCCATAAGAACGGTTGGAAGCTCTTCGGTCCATGTTTTTTTAGCGCAGAGGCGTGTCATGAGTGCTGTTTTAAGCGATCGGTGCCAACGCTCGACTATCCCATTGCTCTGAGGGTGGTATGATGTTGTACGAATCTTCTCAATGCCGAGCAGTTTAGTTAAATTTGTAAAAAGGTGACTTTCGAACTGCCGGCCTTGATCCGATGTTAGAAAGGCGGGGCAACCGAAACGCGCTATCCATGTTTCATAGACTACTTTTGCTATGACTTCTGCGGTTATTTCGAAAACTGGTACGGCTTCAGGCCATCTCGTTCGGCGATCGATCATCGTTACGATATATCGATGGCCCTCCTTAGAAGTAGGTAACGGTCCCACTATGTCAATGTGCAGGTGCTCGAAACGGTCTCGTTGAGGAAACTCTGCGATGTTGCTCAAGGTGTGTCGTTGAATTTTGGATGCCTGGCATTTCATGCACGTTTTTGCCCATGTCGCAACGTCTGTGTTCATCTTCGGCCAAAAGTATTTTTCTTGCATTGCTCTCCTTGTCGAACGAATGCCAGGATGGCTAATATCGTGTACTGCGTTAAATGCGGTTCGACGATATTCAGCTGGTAAGTACGGGCGGAGTTTTGAATTTGATGTTTCGCAATATAACATTCTATCGGAGTTCGGAATTGATACCTTCTTCATACTTAATCGCTCGTTGTTCATCAGCAATGTGGTAAGTGGGTCCTTCTCTTGCGCATACGAGACTTGATGGTAGTCGAGTGTGCCGGGACAGCTGATGGTCTCTATACGTGATAGCGCGTCGGCTACGATGTTATCTTCGCCGCTGATATGGCGTATATCCGTAGAGAACTCACTGATAAATAATAGTTGTCTCGTTCTTCGAGGAGTTTCACTGCTTGATGGTGGTTTTGACAGGGCATAAGTGAGCGGCTTGTGATCAGTATATATGATGATCTCGCGGCCTTCAAACATTTTTCTGAAATGTTTTACTGCCATATATATTGCTAGCAGCTCGCGGTCGAAAGTGCTGTATTTCTCCTGTGCACTTGTAAATTTTTTAGAGAAATATCCTAGAGGCAGCCATATTCCATTCATTTTTTGCTGCAACACAGCACCTGCGCCTTTATTCGATGCGTCACACATAATTGACATCGGCGCTGAATGGTGGGGATGAGCAAGCAATGCGGCGTTTGATATGCTACTCTTGCATGCTTCGTACGCTTTTGACGCGTCTTCTGTCCATTGTATCTTTGTTTTGTCCTTTTTCTTGCAGTTATGCATGTATGCATGAAGTGGTGCTTGAAGTGATGCAGCGTTCGGAATATTTTCGCGGTAGAAGTTTATCATACCGAGGAATCGGCGCAAAGCTTCAATATCATCTGGCCTGGGATAGTTTGTGATGGCTTCGATTTTTTCTTGAGGAGGTCGAATACCGTCTGCTGATACAATATAGCCCAAGAACTTGACTTCATCGCGGCCTAGGACACATTTTGATGGGTTAATAGTTATTCCAAACTTGTTAAGGCGTTGCAAAACCGTGCGCAGATCTTCAGCGTGTTGATCTTCGTTTGCTGACGCTATGATGAGGTCGTCAACAAATGGGAAAACGTTATGCAACCCAGTCAATACTTGGTGAATGAAGCGTTGGAATGTCTGTCCAGCATTTTTTAGCCCGGGACACATGCGCGGGAACTCATATAACCCGAATGGCGTTATTATTGCAGTTTTTTCGATGTGATTTTCGTGAACGGGTAACTGCTGATACGCTCTGTTGAGGTCAATAGTTGAAAAAATCTTCATGCCGTTAAGCTGGTAGGTGAAATCGCGTAATCGTGGCACAGGGTAGCGGTCGGGCGTTGTAATTGAGTTCAGTCTTCGATAGTCCCCGCACACACGAATGTCGCCATTCTTCTTAGGCACGACATGAAGTGGGCTCGCCCACGGGCTCATGCTGGGTCGACATAACCCCTGCTCCATCATAATCTCGAATTCTTTCTTGACTGCAAGATAGCGATGAGGCGGGATCGGACGTGCTTTAGCATGTAGTGGACGGCCTGTGGTTTCAATATAGTGTTCGACGTTGTGCTTCGGACAATTTTTCATTGATGACGGCCTCGTAATATCCGGAAACTCCGCAAGTATTCGGTGGTATTTCTGTGCTACATCTATGGTCCGTATTGTAGGCTCCGTGGACGTACAGGGCGTTGCTCGTGTAGATAGCTTTGTCTGCTTATCTACAAGACAGTGGCCTGCGAGGTCAACTAATAGTTTATGATGACGTAAAAAATCGGCTCCTATAATCGGCTTACTGACAGCTGCCACTATAAACTTCCATCTGAATGGTTTTCGCAACTTGAGGTCGAGTTCGAGAGTCTTTTCGCCAAACGTAGATATAACACTGTTGTTCGCAGCATATAGGTTAAATGAAGTCGGCGTTGTGTTGGCTCCCTTCCGTTTCGGTATTACTGATATGTTTGCTCCGGTATCAACGAGGAAAGACAACTTAGTGTTCTGATCCGTGATGAATAGACGGTGTGGTTTAACCCATTCGCCGGATCCCGTCGCAGCCAGCGTGGGTACTAGTTTTCCGTGTTTTTATTAACGTTGAAACTGCATGGTGGTATACACTTCCAAGCTTCTTTTCCAAAACGACGATGAAACCGACAGTATCTGTTGCTTTGCCCGGAGAAACGCGGTATAACTTGATGATACGTTCTTGTTTGTGCTCTGCAATGGCAGCGAGGCGCTGCTGCAACGCGATCCACATTAGTTCTTCGCATTTTCAATTCGGCGATCTCACGGCATAAGTGCTCGATCTTCTCATGTATGTCATCATTTTGTTTAGGAACTGGCGCACTGGTAGACGGCTGTGGTTCAGATACGGCGTTGATTTCTTGGCGCGATTGTTCGTATACTCTGTCTGCAACATTCGCGAGCTCAGTAAGGCCAGGGTCCTTCATAATGCTCTCGCTGACCGTGAGTGCAGCGCGGACCGCCGGGGGTAGATGGTTCGTCCACATGACACGTAGCGCCGCATCTGTGAAGTTGCGCTTGGCGAGAGTTTTCATACGACGAAGAAGCTGTGATGGTTTCATGTCACCTAATTCCAGCTCTGATAATAGTCGCTGAGTTTCGCGTTCTTCCGTTTCGCCATACACCTCTATGAGCCGACACTTGAGTGTTTTATACTGGTTTTCTTCTGGGGGGTCCAAAAGTATATCGCCAACTTCGTCTAAATCTTGTCGTTCAAGTTGGCCAACGAGGGTTGCAAACATGGCTTTGTCCCCCTTTTTTTGTGGAGATGTGACTGTCTCAAACTGAGCAAACCACATTTTGATCCGGTCCCTCCAGATAGTCGGGATTCGGATAGCCGTGGACACCCCAGAAACTTCATTTTCTTGAGTTGAAACTGTTTTTCCTCCTTGGTCTTTTGTTTCTGACATCTTCTTTAGTCGGGGTCACCACTGTTGAGGTAGGAGCTGCTTGCTGCTATGTTGTAAGAAAACCAAGTTCAAGTTTTAACAGAATACTTTATTATTGTACTTTAGTCTTAATATACATTTGGTATACATTGAATCGGTAGCGGTTGCGTCCCGTTGCACTCGCAGTGGATTTGCTCTTGCGGTCGAAAGATGGCGCCGCGTAGTGTGAGGTGCGGCGCCCAATACGAACAAGGTACCGCGCTTATATAAAGGGCGCTTGTCGAGTCTGCTTCAATGGAGCGCGCGCGGCGGCGGTGTACGGCTGAGGACTTCACAACCGGTTTCAACTAAGCGGAGGCCGAACCGGTTTCGGGCGTGCGTCGGCGTCGAGCTTGCTGATGGCGTCAATGTTGCAATTTTATATTGTAGTGCAGCTACACGTTCAAGAATGTAAATTTACTTCAAAGTAATTTCTTGAAGTAGACGAACTCCATTTTATTATAACCTAAGTTTATTTTTATCTTTAATACTTTGCCAGAGTGATTAGTTTAAAAGGACAGAGACAAAAAAGCGCTACTCTCCGCGATACTGACACACAACTCTATCACTTCTTTCACTACCGGAATTCTCTTCATAGATGGCTCTATGGTTATGTGCACTACGAACTCCTGTAGGAATGTTCATGATTTCATCGAGAAAGATAAAATAAAAAAATAATAAACACACAAAAAAAAATGGTTTGATTTGATTAAAGCGTCTTAAATAACAAAGCCAGTTATAAAGACTCTTTGTTAGCCCATCTGGCAGACGATCTTCCTACATTCTCCTTCTTGTTCGCAGTCTCTGCTGCTGAATGTTTTTATCCCTCTTCTTTCTGATGACAAACGTATTTAGCCCAATCTATATCCACTATAGTGACATAGTCATTATGTCACTATAGTGGATTTGTAAAAAGTCTCACATTTCTAGAGAATTCGTAGAGATTTAGGTACTTGATTAATTTTATATGTTATTTAAATGTCATATAATTTGCATTTGTTATATGAGACTATAACAAATGCAGATTATCTTACGTTTATTTCAAATATATTAAACAAAAACAAAAACGAAAAACTGTTTTATTCCATACGGAAAAAACTTTACTCCCCTTATACAATGAACAAACGGCTGACCTTTTTCAAGAAAACATAAAACTAAAAGTTTTGTATACAACTTTAATTTCATTCAAGTTAGTTCACTTAAGAATTCATTCATTTCCTATAGAGATCGGTCCCATTGTACCTAAATCATGGCCGCTCGTGTTTGTGCCTTGTTTTCGAGCGTGCTTTAATAGTGGAGGAAATTGATTGTAAATAACTTTAGTCCGTCCAGGGCAAGATAATCTGAAATTGCTTAGGGACGGGGTCTTTGATAAATGCGATGGAACACGGTTACGCCACAATTTATACCTACACAGTGTTTGCATAATACAACTAATAGAACAGTAGGTTACAGATTTAGTTAATTTAATAATTCGTTTTAGACTTTTACAAAGACTAACATTTTCTAACTAATATTAATGTTTTGTAAATGTGATATAACATATTTTGTACTCATTGTTTATATTGTGAGGATGACCTACATTGACCTTGACCAACAGACAGACAAATTTCCTAATTGCACTAAACAGAATAAATGCGGGAAATCAAGCTATTTCAAGTTATTTCTGCCAACAAATTCAATAATATGATGTGGGTTATTTTTAATTCCTTAAACCGTAGAGCTTGTATGAAGAGAATTGTGGATGTGAGGGAAGCGAGGGAGTTGTGTCAGGATCGTGCCAAGTGGCGCTCCGTTGTCTTCCCTGTAGGAAAAAGACGTGTCAATTTGATTGAATGAATAATTTTTGAAATATGTTTTATCCATATATTTATTATTTAATATTTTAGCATTATCCGTATATTTTTAAAGTGGTAGGCAATGGTGCAGTCTGCCGATTTGGGTAGTACCACCCACTTACAAGTATACTAACTGTGAAGTGACTTACTCGCGTTTCAGGATCAGCTTTTATGTTGCCGGTTCCTACTAGGCTGCATAGTGGATGTGACTGCCACAGTCATTTAACAGTCACCTCCATTCATTGACCGTACTCCAGCTTAATATCAGGCGGGGTGCTCTCATATATCGAACCAAAATAAAAAATATATCATTAAAGAGTAAAAATTAAATAATTAAATTCGCGCAAAATAATAGTCGAGGTATTTTTATTTTACATTTTGTTAAACGTACCAAATTAACGGTATAAGTTTCCTGACCTAGTTACGAGTATGGTATATAATGAATGATTGAAATAATTACAAGCAACCGAAAAAAGGTGTCACAGTGTTAATGACTATGTAACCAAGTGTCACGCCATTTGTAAAACATGCTATTTTGTTGTTTTCTTAACCTGTAATTTATCAATACTTCAAAGTTTTCCCCAACCATAGTCGAAACTTGTTGAAACAAATAATTGTTTCACATACATAGGAATTGTTTTAGGTTTTAAGAGTGGTAGGCAGAGAGTTGGTGGTAATTTGCACAGTCTGCTGATTCAGGATTATACCACCAGATTCAGGAGTATAAACCGTGATGTGACGTTTTGTAATAAGCTTAAAAGGTTCCAATTGGGTCGTCATACTGGATGCGACTGTTACTTGCAATTATTTAATTGTAGAGAAGTCGTCTCTATACATGGACAGCACTCCGGCCTAACATAAGACAAGGTGCTGTCATATGTAAAGCCTTAATATAATATTATATTTAAAGCGACCGTGGTCTAATGGTTGTGAAATGGTCACGCAAACCGAGAGCACGGGTTCAAAACCACTTGCGGATACCAATATATTGTTGATAATATGTACTTTAGTCGTTCTGTTTCTATAATACAAGAAGGACTTTGGTAGCTTAAAATAGGAATGTAAATAATAAAAAAACTTTAACCGCTCGACAAAATTTAATAATAATAAAATTATAACCACTTTTATATGTAGGTATACAATTTTATTATCCCACAAAACGAATGAAGTTACCGAATTTACTATAATAATTGTCTATCAAAATACCACAAAGGTTGTTAAATTTAAATTTGCAATAATGCATGGTTACGAAAATATTAACTTCACAATTCAAATATTATTTCCATTAATACAAAATATTACTCACCTTTTACAATGTATATTGTGAAATTTTATATTAATCCAGCATTATATTCGTATTCACTATTCATCATTTTATTATTCCTTGTAAACCCATGAGTTACGGGAATTACAATCCATCCAGGTTGCTCCAAACACGTTCACCTAACAATGATGTGCTAACTTCTTAGGTAGATAATAAAATTAATGCTATATAAACATAGATGTATATAAATAAATTGAACAAATCCTTTGCGGCTTACTATCGCGTTAATTTTGGTTTTGATTTTACATTTTTTATTATAATACACTATATACCTAGGTCGAGGCTACAACAAAATAATAAATATAATTATCATTACTAAACTAAAATAATAATAATCTTATTTTGGGTGTATGCATAGTGCTAATAATTTTGGCAAATCAGTCCATTACCAGGCCAACCTTCATATTCCCAAATGAACGCATTAGCATAGCTGAAGTGCTGCGAGCGTACAAGATAATAACGGCTCTAGAGCATTAATGGCGAAAATTTAATACCGATAAGTTTTTCATTCTTTAAAATGTCAATCAAACTTTGTTTCTAGGAAGTCCTAACGCAAATGCAGCCTTTGAGAATAATTTAGCACTACTTATAGTGCTAGTTATAACTAGTGCTTAAGTTAATTTTATTAAAAATGTAAGTGTATATATAGACTATAAGAGTAGTATTGTAAATTAATTGATAATATTAATTAAAACAATATATTTGTAATGAAATTTATCTGGAAAATGTTTAAACGTGCACTAATGATCAAACCCGGCGTCTGTCGCATAACACGCGAATGCTCTGGCTCTTAACCACTAGACTATACAGAGTTTGTAGAGGTCGCAGTTGACCGAAAAGTACGTTTGAATTTTTTAAATCTAATTTAAACAGAAATAATGTATAAATATTTGGAATATGTATGTCAAAATTATTTTAAAATTAAGATCACACTTTAGTAATGCACAAATGAAAGAGATAAATTATTCTAAATGTTCGTGGAACATGTCTGAATTGGGATTTACGTCAGCAATCGGTCATTCATTAGCGCTTATACACATAAATTTGTCTATTAAAGCTATCAAAGTGTCGCTTTTAAACTGATTCCGACCAAACCTTTAATGAGAGGCCAACGCTTGTAATTCCTGCATTGGGGATGTATTTTGGATTAGGCATTCCTGTTTGCGGAGGATAAGTGCGATGGCGCGTGACTGTTCGCTCCAGCGAATTTCATGTGGACGCCTTTTATTGTTTATTTTTATTACTTACCCCGAATTCACGCCCGAATAAATTCTAGCTAAAAAGGTCTGGGTAACGTTAATTAAGTTCTTGGGTTTTACGGTCTTTTGTATTGTGTCGATATTAGTTACAAGTGTTAGGACATGCGGCATTCAGATGAGGATTTCCTTTTAGGGTCCTCGTATGTGTGCTCCCAGAAGTTATATTGCTCGAGAATTTGTTTTGCCTCGTCCCCTTGCCATTAACAGAACATTGCAATTTATAGGAATATTTTATTTATGTTTACATTATTTATTATGTTTACAATTTATAGGAATTATTATGTTTAATGTCTTTTTATGTTTTTTTTATTTTATTATTTTAAAATGACAAAAAAAGTCATAAATAACGTGAAATCTTTAGACGCTTTTTTACTACACGTGCCTTTTGCCATTCCGTATGTTGGACAAATGTGCGGTGAACCGGAGTCTAGCCCTTGCTAATTACAATTTCCGCTTTCGTAATCCACAAATTCATTAATTAAGCACGTTTTAATTTTGTCCGTACGATGTGCTTTGACGTTTTACAATTTTTGAATTTTGTTTATTCAGAATGTATCTTAATATTTTGTGGTATTTACAGTAAAAGAGAATTATTAAAAACTTTGGATTATTACTACAATCAAGCAGCTCTATTTTACAGAAAATTGTATTCATAAATATATATAGATATAGGTCATGTATGCGAAAATAAACGAGCCCACCTTGAGAATATACGACATGTCGCATTAACCCGTACCTTTCCTTTACAGAGAACCCTCTGAGAGATTAAGTGTTATGAATAACTTAAAATTAATAACCCATTTAGTCCCTATGTGACCCAACTTTGCTATAAATATGTATGCATTTAACTGTGTAATTAAATAGGACAACTTCTCGAACGTTTCACACGTTGAATTGATAATTTATGAATTATGTATTTCTAAATTCAAATAATTTATTGTAACACAAAGGTAGATACGGACGTGTTTCAGACGTACAAATTCTTACATTTAGTTACACAACAATTTACAATTAATAATGAATAGATTAATAATTTTGTACATTATTAGTCATTGTAAACAATGTCATTTAACTGATTATAAAAAAGACAATTGTATTTCTGAATAGGATGAGTACACATAACGTTGTTTTTCACATATTCGTACTAAATAATAGAAACCTTTTAACATTTTATTTGTAACTCGTCAACTTAACTGGACTTGCCTGATGGGTAGCAAGGTAAGGTCAAAGAGTGCAAACGACTGAAAATAAACTGACTAATTTCTATAGAGATACATGTAATATATAACTTAATGCTCAGTTCACGGTAGCCTCAGTCGCCGTCACTATGCCTGAAAAAAAAAATTATAGATTTTTTCGTATAATATAAGCAATCATAGTTGAAAATAGCTGTAATGATAATCAGCATATCGAAAAATAAATAATTTGAATGACGTGACAATTTTGTTATACAATTTAAACGGATACATATTTTTTAAATATATTAACTTTATTTGACAGAATTAACAAATCACAAAAATAGTTAAAAACTAAATTAAAACTAAAAATTAATAAATAAAATTACGACTATTCGATGGGCGTAGTGTGCCGAGGACACTCGCTGCGTTCCCCCGTTGAACAGCGAGGCTGACCCTTTGAACGAGATATTCTCTACTCAAAGGGTCGCCCGTCGCCAAGTAGAGTTTCTCGCCAAGCTCGCGGGAGAACACAAGAGCCTCCTCGGACCACGGGCCCATCGTTTCAACTGCAAATGGAATAAAATGGTGATTGATGATGATCTCCGCGTACTTGTTGCGCTTAAGGCGTGCGGCTGATTCTGCAGCGGCCCCAGGTTTCTTATGGCTGGATGTCACATGTGACTGGCAGAGTGTGTCAACACATGTGGCATCCCAAACCAGTGCGCGGCCTCTAGTATATGGAATTACTGACATCCCGTCCGGACGCCTACCATCATTTCTAACTATCCCCGATGGTTCTAGGATGCAGGGGATGTTAGCAGTTGTAAGCGCCCTTGACAGGATGTCATTAATAGCATGATGTCTTGAGATTCTGCCGGCACTTTTTGGCAGCATAAGGCATGGCGACCTAGTTCGTCTGCATTGTCACCGCAAAAACAAATATGTTGACCGGAGACCTTGCAGCCCAGTCTTAAGGCTGCAGCAATGCGGAGTGTGCTGGCGTCTAGCAGCGTGCCTGTATAGGGAGAAGGTATAGCACGTAGCCAGGCACCAGCCTCACTCACACAAGATGCTCGTAGACGAGCCTCTTCCGTTATTGACAACCGTTATTTTTTAATGTAATGATCCACAACGTGAAATGTAGATTTGAGAGAAGCAAGGGAGTTGTGTCAGGATCATGGCAAGTGGCGCTCTATTGTCTCTACATATCCTTGTGGGAAAAAGGCAATTTGATTAGATATTTTTTAAATGGCTGCAAGTGAGTCGTGAATGTAATGAAAAACGGTATTTGCTACGGGATTCGGACTCGCATATCTTAATGCTACGATCACTATATTTTCCATTTAGTATAAAAAAACAGAATTAGTATATTTATAGAATACGAGACCCCATTTCGTGTATAATTTAAGCTAAATATTTCATTTAATAAAGATAAAATTAGGGTAATACTGAAGTTTATGTACGCGATTGAAAAACCACAAGGCTATTAAATTTTATACACAAGGTGCGGGCCTTTTAATTACTCTGAGCGCCTTTATACCAGTATTATAAATATAAATACACCAAATTACCTTTAAAATTTTGATAATACAACAAATAAAGTATTCATTATATTTTCTTCACGCAACGTATCAGACCAAAGAGATTTTCAAATGAGAGATAGGTGAAAGGATAAAACGTCGATGTCCAAAAAGTATCTTTATCAAAAACATTTTTATAAAAATGTGGAGAAAATGTAGAAAATTGTGAATGTAAACCATAAAGTTTTTTTTCGTGACTCGATATTTTTTATTATGACACGACATCTGACCTCGACTCGCCTGGCGATGAGCAAGAGGAGTTCCAAGAGTAACGACGTCTGAAAAAACAGAGTTAGTTCACGTCGACTTGCCTGAAAGTAAGCAAACTTTAAAAGTGCCACAAGTCAAAACACCGAGTCAGTTCAATCACTTGCCCTTAGTCACACTTTTTAACAGACACTTTTGTTTAAAATAATTTTAGGTTCTGTACTATATAATTTGAATAATTACAGGATAATATAATTTCGCTCTTTAAGATGTTGAAATAATATTGTTTTAATGTGTTGATAATGTTATTTTAGGTTATTTAAATTATGTATGTTTTATTGTTCATGTTTATGAGTCGATCATTAAAGTAATGTTTAATTCTATGAAAATAACCTACTAGTCCTAAAGCTATATAATTTTCCCACCCATTTAGACACAGCGTCTATTACACGGATTACATTTTTTTATTGTGGCTGGACATCTGACTTCGACTTGCAATTAAAAAAACCGCCTATGCCAGCCAAAGGTGCTTCTTCACGCATCACATGGATCCCTGGAAAAACTATATAGATAGTTACTTTCTTTCTTTTTTTAACCTTTTTGTAAAGTACAAATATCCAGTATGTTAGAAAGCTTATAGTGATCATCTCAAATAGCAAATAACCAAATAGGGACATTTGCGGTTTGTCCCTTACAGATCAATGACCGATTGAATTCGATTACAACAAGCTTAATGTTATGTGCGAAAGCTGGCAGACCTTTGATGATGTTCAACGTGATTCTAGGAATGCCTTTCCTTGCCAATTGATGTTCAATCGAGCATTTGTAATAGTAAGATTAATGACACTGATGGTTATATGTATCAATAATACATATATATATGAGTATATTGACGGGAGACATTAACATTGATATAATGCATGACAAAATCATAGGTTATACAGCTGAATACCTCAACATGTTATCTTCTCATGGACTTTATCAATACATTAATCTTCCAACTAGAAAAAATGCATGTCTGGATCACTATATGGCCAAAACGAGACAAAATGTGGTAACTATAGTATTTAGTGAATTTACAGACCATTGCCCTATATTATTCTTTTCCAAAAATATCAACACGAAAGCTGATAAGCCTAACCAGATATATGAAAAAACCATGATTGATCATGTGGGGATCACTTCAACACTAGAAAAAAGAAGTTGGGATGAGCTTTACAATATTAATGATGTAAACATTGCAACTGCTAAGTTCTCTAATACTTTGCAGGAGATTATTTCAGACAATACTTCTACCATTAAAATACCTAACAGAAGAAAACCTCTTAAACCGTGGATTACAAACGGAGTAATTAGATCCATACGAAGAAGGGACAGATTACACGAACGATCAAGATTAACAAATAGTGAAGAATTGAAGGAACAATATCGAAAATATAGAAACACTTGCAACAATATAATTAAGAAGTTAAAGACTGACTATTATAAATTTAAGTTGGATGAAAGTCGAGGAAACCTTAAAGAAATGTGGCGATTAATAAAAGAGATTTGTGATATGGATTCCAGAAAATCCAATAATTCCAGTTCCCAATTATTAAACATAAGTGATGCACCCAAGAGCTCTCTTGATTTAGTTAATAACTATTTTGTACATGTGGGAAGTGAATTAGCAAATATAACATTAAACAAGTTAAATGTGACGGACGAGGAGTTGGCAAAGTTATCTCAATCTCATGGTAGCCCTTATAATTCTATGTCTTTCTACTTGACTGACGCTGAAGAAATTAAGACAATAATTAAGAGTCTAAAAACAAAGACTGCTCCTGGCTTGGATACTATAACCACAACATTTTTGAAAGAGTATTGTCTATATCTATGTGAACCGATATCATATTTGTGCAACTTGAGCTTTGATCAGGGTATATTTCCAGCATCCCTAAAGCAAGCAGTAGTAGTTCCCATATACAAGTCTGGTGACAAGTTAATCCCTTCTAATTACAGACCAATCTCACTGCTGTCATCGCTTTCTAAGATTATCGAAAAAGCAGCCAATAAGCGTCTAGTTAATTATTTAGAAAGCAAGGGACTCCTTGCTCCAAACCAATACGGATTTAGATCTAAGCTCTCCACTGATAATGCTGTCTTAGAACTAACTACAAAAATAGTTGGACACCTGGAAAAAGGTAGCAAGTGCTTAGGACTATTTCTAGATTTGCAAAAAGCATTTGACACCGTGTCGATACCGGTACTGTTAACCAGACTTGAGAACCTCGGCATTAGAGGGACACCGCTTTTTTGGTTCCAAAGTTACCTGACAGACAGGAAACAGAGGATACGGGTTGAATCTTATGTCAGTGACACCGCTGTTTGTTCCTATGGCGTACCACAAGGAAGTACATTAGGCCCAACTTTGTTCCTAATGTATATTAACGAGCTATGTAAAATTGATATTTGTGGCGCTGAGCTATTAATGTTTGCAGATGACACGGTAGTATTGTTTCACGGTTCCACCTGGGAAGAACTAAAGAGTGTGACGGAAAGTGGTCTCAGCATAATCACAATGTGGCTAGAGAATAGCTTACTCACACTTAACACCGCAAAAACAAATTACATATGTTTTCACAAAACTGCTGCAACAAAACCTCCGAATAACTATTCGCTTCTTATACATACATTCCCGTGCAATAGGACCAGCGACAAGAGCAACTGTCACTGCCCTCAAATAAACAAAGTCAGCAAGACTAAATACCTTGGAATCGTACTAGACGAGAACCTAAACTGGGGTCCTCATATTTCTGGCTTATCGATGCGTCTTAGAAAGTTGATCTTTGTATTTAAAAGACTAAGATCAGTAGCTGACAAGGATCTCTTAATAAAAACTTACAAGGCCCTTGGACATTGTCTCATTAATTACTGCATTTGCTCTTGGGGTGGCGCCTCTAAGACTTACCTCATAGAAATGGAAAGAGCTCAAAGGGCGGTTTTGAAAGTTCTTCTGTTTCTTCCCTTTAGACAACCAACTGTATCAGTCTATCAAATATCAGGTGTTCTATCGGTTAGAAAGGTTTATATGTACCAATGCTTAAGACGCTATCATAGATTCACTCCCTTCTACAAAAATCCTAGAAAACGTGTCAACAGATGCCCTGTTCCGATCGCTAAAAGTGCATTAGCAAGAAGGCACTACACGTACCAAGCTCCGTGTTTGTATAATAAAATGTGCGAGAAGTTGGATGTTACTAGCGCAAGCAACTTTAAGATGAAATCTTTAATTCACACTTGGCTAAGCGAATTGGACTATGATGATTGTGAGAAGCTCATAAGCAACTGTCCGATCTGAGTAGAGTGTAGTTTGTATGGTGGCATGTTTTCAATGTTTATTCTGTTGTAATATGTGTATTGTAAATTTTATTTGTAATTTGTATTTTTTAAAATTTTATTTTACTATGAATTGTAATATCAGGAAGGAACTGTCTCCTGTCATACAGGTTATCCTAGTACAGGAGACAGGGGAATACTGAACACATTTTTGTATTGCTTGTGTAAATAAAGTTTTATTATTATTATTATTATTATTTTATTTATCTATTAAATACTAAAACAAATTACACTAAGACCTGAGCCATAATTTATTCCATATTATATGAAATTGAATTCAATCCTATTTTTTTATTGTCATCGACATCCGACCTCGACCTGCCTGTTGAAGCATTATAATTTTCTTTTATATCTAGCTATGCAATAAGAAGTACCGCTCAAAATTGTGTATTTTTGTCAATTGTTTAGCAAAACAAATTTATTGACAGCAGCGCCACCTACCGGGTTAAATTGTGTTTTCAAACTATCCAGGAACTGAATGAAATATACACAAAAAATATCTAAATCGGTCCAGCCGTTTAGGAGGAGTTAGGTGACAAACAAACGTAAGAATAATATATAGAAATTATATATAATATTATTATTTATGCGGTCGTTAAGGAGTGTATGTGAAGTGACGATAGCTGATAGAATAAGGAATAGCACACTGCGTGATAGATGTGGTTTGAAAGAAGATGTAGTGACAAGGATTGACAAAGGAATGCTTCGATGGTTTGGGCACATGGAAAGGATGAGTGAAAGTAGATTGACGAAAGGAATTTATAAATCTGATGTGGATGGATGCGTTAAACAAGGCAGGCCTAGGAGAGTGTTTTCCGACCAAATCGGTGACATCCTTAAAAAAGCTAGGTTGCCTAGTGCCCATAACCATAGGGCCTGTATGAGGAGAATTGTGGATGTGAGGGAAGCAAGGGAGTTGTTTAAGGATCGTGGTAAGTGGCGCTCCATTGTCTCTGCCTATCCCTGTGGGAGAAAGGCGTGACAATTTGATTGATTGATTTGATATTTAGATTATGATTTTCGTGAACATTGCAAACTTAAAACTATATAAGAATAGTTATTGCGAGGAATAATTATTGTGTATTGATAACCAGAATGATGAATAAAGAAACTGAAGTATTTTTATTCTAAAGAAAAACTTCATGTAATATGGAAGTCACTATCTCTAGCAGTAACAAAGATGAAGAAATATTCTATTATAATACATAGGCAAGATGCCCAGTCTGCTGATCCGGGGTAGTACCACCACTTACAAGTATACATACCGTGAAGTGATTTAGTCGCGTTTCGTGATTAACCGGTTTGAACTAGGCCGGTATAGTAGATGAAGCACTTATTATTGTAGTCACCTCTATTCGTGGACTGCACTCCAGCTCAATAACAGGCGGGGTGCTGTCATATTTCAAAAACTAACTATTTTTATTTGATAATCATTTACTATGTATGTAATATCTACATAAGTCTACACATAACGCCCCGTGAATATTCGAACGTTTTGGAATTTATTTATGACTCGTTTACGGTATCAGGGTATTGTTAAACTGCAATTTAACTTTACTACCATTTACATACATAACAATATTAGTTATCCACCAAAAAGAAAAGCCAGGGCATTATAAATACTATCATGTAGGTCGTAAGGTTGTGTTTTGGAGATAGGTTAATGTGAAGTAGCTGTATGTTATCCGCATCGTGCATGGGGTTTTAGACATTAACAATCAATTTCCTCTAGTAAAGGGCATCTAAACTACTTTAACATTTTCTCATAGTTGGCGGTTGATAGGTTAAATATAGAAATACACGGAACGCAACCTGATTACTTTTTAATTAAAATGTCGGACAATTTTGTTACTAATTTAAATATACTCGTAGATGATATAATTGTTATTGTTAATATAGCTTATTTAAGCACTTAATTTATTTAAATCTGACAGTTGGTAGTTATTTTCCAGTCTACTTATCCGGGGTACGAGTACTACCATTACTTTAAAGTGTTCAGACCTTTAAGCGACTTAGCCGTCTGTCGTTTCAGGATAGTGGATGCGACTGCTACTTACAGTTGTTTACCAGCAGTAGCTGCTGCCTCCATTCATAGACAGTAGGTTAACATCAGGGCATGCCTTTAACCACTTCGAAAAGCGTCACTTTTCTGGCACGACTCATTTGCTTTCTTTCCTACCGATCCACTATTCTTTTCATAAAAAAACTTTCTTCTACGGTCATGGTGGCAAGCTGAATAAGGTATATTATGTTAATTAATGTTTTTATATTTTATTAATAAACGCAAGAAGAAACAAAAAAACTAGTTAGCCAAGTGGCCATAAATTTGTAAAAAAATAGAACTTGTGGAAAAATAATTTTTATCCATTTTTAGAGCTGCCTAATCCTTTTTACTACAGGAATAGGCATTGACAATGGAGCGCCGCACTTGCCGCGATCCTAACACAACTTCCTAGCTTCCCTCACATTCACATTTCTTTTATACAAGCTCTACTTTAAGTCATCTTTTCCATGTGGCCAAATCATCGGATCATTTTTTTGTCAATGCTTGTTCCTACATCTTTATTCAAACGAAATCTATCGCACACTATTCCTTATTCTATCAGCTATCGTCACTCCACATACAATCCTTAATAACCGAATTTCTTCAGCGTTAATTCTACTTTCATGCTTCTTCTGCCACACCCAACATTCACTTTCATATACGAATTCATTCATGTAGGAACTAGTACTGCATTATGAACAGCCATCCGTGACTTTCATACACTATCCGGACATTATTATACACTATATTATATATAGTGTATATTCATAAACTTGTAATTTACATTTTCCGCATTAAAAAATAGCAAAGTAATAATGTTTTATATTTTGTATATACTTCACGTATAAAAAAACGATCATAACGGACACAAAAGCCTGAAAAACATTATATGGAAATTGAAAGAGCCTCCATTCTATGTGCCCTGAACAAACGTTATAAGCTGCGTGTTCCTTTTATTTTTATCTCACTTTTCATTTTAAAATATTCAGAAATTACTGAGAGGTAGCGAGTGCTTTTGAAAATGTTATTCAGAAGATGCATAGTGATGACGTGTTTTTTTGTTTGAAATACGAATTTATTATTAGGCAAGGAACTATTTTGTTACATTTTTTAATAAGCCGTGACATTCGACCTCGATTTACTTGATGTTAATTAGAAGGAAGTCCAAATGTCCAAATGCGCCGGGCGATTGAAAAACAGATTTAATTTACGGGTGCTTCAGTTGCTGCCACTATCCGCTTAAAGGTGCGTTTTTACGGCGCTTGAAGGATGCAAGGTTATGGTATGAGGAGAACACGTTAGCTAGTGAAGCATTCCACTTGTCGATTGTTCTACAAAGAAACGACGCGCCAAACCTTTAAGTTTGGCTGCCGATTCGGTCTAACGTTGTAAAAGACACTGTAATATGTAGGTAATATTAGATATGCAGTTCCAATAGGAAATTGATGGGGTTTGGAAAGAGATGATCGCTTAGTTTCGGTTTTGTAAAGCGTCGTCTCTTTCATTCAGTACGAGCATTTGATGTTTTGACGCTGCCTTGTGCTACGTGCGGGAGAAACGACGCACAGTCGAATCTAGCTAATTCTTTTAAAAGCCTGTCTACTTACCGCCGCGCTGAAAACTGTACTGGCATAGAATATCGAACTGCATGCGCACTTCTATTAGGTATTTTATTTTATAAGTTAACATTAAAAGGAATCAGTTGCGTATTATTATTATTCTTGTACGAGTTTAAACTGGATAACAAAGCGACAGAAGCAATTTTTTATAATCTTTCAATTTCGGAAAGTCAAATATTACTTGTTATTTGCATTTTTTAGCGTGTCACTTTTATTTAATTTTTTTTTAAACTAGTTAAATTATAGTTTTTATACTTTTTTTTTACAAAAAGTTAGTGAATAAATAATAAAACTAAAATTTGATTGTACTCACTGGGCCTCAAAACGTTTATTTTGTACGTGTTCGAAAGTTTGTCATATGTCATGTTCACAGAGTACACACAACTAGACTGCGCTTCGTAGGACTGCACAACTCGCTTGGGCCTACTAACAATTGAATTTCTGTCGATTTAACTTATAACAATGAAGTCTGGTGATATATAATCTGTAGTTGATCTATATAGAATCGTATACCAACGGTAGATTTTTGTCAACCAAGCTTTCATTTTAAAGAGTGGTTTTAGATGACACATGCAGGAGAGCAGATCAATCTGTATTTATTTCTAAATCATTTGAATCTAAGTTTCGTTTGCACTTTTGCTAATTAGAGTTTTTTTTTACTTTAAAAATGAACGTACGTATACCACTGTAACTGAAAAAGTTAAAGTCCTTGCTAAAAATAAATTATTAGAAATTACGAATATTTGTTTACAAAAATCTAGACGAATGAGATCTCATATTTTTGTAATCCACAGGGATAAGGAGATAAGCGCGATTTACTACAAATCCTGATAAAACTATGCTACTCTTCCTTCATATCCAGAATGCTCTTCATACAAGCTTTACGGTATAACTACCTACTGATAACCTTTTTTTTTAATTTTGGTAAATGACTACCAACTGTCTGCCTACTTATTCTTTTTCGCTTCCTTCATATCCATGATGAAATACTCTTTATACAAACTTTGTGGTTATAGTCACATGCTATAATTGTTTATATTTGTAGTGGAATATGTTTGCATGTACAAAAGCCATTGGTTTTCAATATCGTGACTGAGTTGTCAGGTGTGTTTGCACTCAAACCATGCACGAAATTTAACTTCACTTAAATGTTTGATTGTGAAAACGTTTCGCTCGCATGACCGACTAGAGTTGTATTCAAGTGTAAGATACAAATTACTGTATTTTTGTACTATTACTATGAATGTTTATAAATATGCAACGTATTTTTTATTGTGAAGCGAATAAAGACATTTTAAATAATTGGCCTAGGAAAAAATCGTGTACGTATATGATGCTTACAGGGATAGGCAGAGATAACGGAGCGCTTCCCAGAACAGAATCGTGTTGGGAAGCGCTCCGTTATCTCTATAACCATAACCGATATCCGATAACCACATTCTTACTTCACATCCACAATTGTGTTCATTCCACAATTATGAGTCACAATTTAAAAAAAAACGCGAATGTAAGCCGCTAAATCTATCTGTATCCTTTTCTTATTAGAAAATTATAGTGCGATGATTCATTAAATTCAATCAATCAATCAAATTGTAATTACCCACAGGGATAGACAGAGACAATGGAGCGCCACTTGCCACGATCCTGACACAACTCCCTCGCTTCCTTCACATTCACAATTCTGTTCATGCAAGCTCTATGGTTATGGACACTAGGCAACTTAGCTTTCTTGAGGATGTCTCCGATTTGGTCGGCAAACACCTCGTTTAACGCATCCATTCACATGAGATTTATAAATTATTTTCGTCAATCTGCTTTCACTCATCCCTTTCATTGCTATTAGTATGTACTAATAATTTAATTAGCTTTGAATTGCTGTCTACAATAATAAAGGTAAATATGATTTATTTTGAGCGATTATAAACCTACCTCAACTACTATTATCTTATTTATAGAAATAATAGGGTTATAATGAAAAATATCCACGTAATACGCAACCATTATTGTTAATGTTCTAATTCTAAAATTAGATACAGTCTATTAATATAAATAAAACCTTTTGTTAAACAATCAAAATACATGAATGTGATTAAAATTGTTCATAAAATACCTCACCCACTTGTTTCCTAACAAAAAATTTATACAAAACCTACCTAAAAACAAAAATCATGAAACATTTTAAAATTCTGCTCTCTAAAAGTATGTTAACTTAATTAATTATTCAAAAGCAATATGATACATATTTTTGAGTGGGAGAGGATACTTCAATATATTAGTTTATTTACTTAATTAAAATTAATAATAATAGGTTTAAACTTAGAATTTATTTATGATATTTTTTGTAAAGTTATTATAAAGTTAACGGTTGCCTACATGGTAGCCAGGGGTATTTTTCGCGCTTCGCTTAAAAGCCCCGGTTAACAACATAAGTTGTGATCATTTGAAAATAAGTTAGAAAACAATATTAGCTGCCAAATAAACATTTACAGTTGTATAAGCATACAATAAATTATTCTGACAACCGCGTTACCCGTAAATCCTTGGTTCGATTCTCGGTCGGAATAAAGATTTGTTTCAAAGCAATATTTAATAATTGATTTGGATGTTGCAATTGTCGCGGGTTTTGGGGGCAATTGATGGGCATTTGCCCAGTCTGTTCATCAGTCGCGTTTTGAAAATGGAGTTGACTGGTGCCGTTTCTAACTAGGCCGGCATGGTGTACGCGGCATGTCGTATGTTTGCTACAATAATTTATATTATTATTATCATCATCAGTCAGAAGACGTCCACTGCTGTACATAAGCCTTTCCCTTAGAACGCCACTCCGAACGACAAGATGCCAGTGGCATCCAACGGTTATTCGTGACTTTCACTATGTCGTCAATTTAAGGCGACCGTGCAATGGTTACGCTTTGCACGGTCCCTAACGCTAACCGAGAGCACGGGTTCAAAACCTATTGCGGGCGGGCACTAATTTATCTTTGATATATGTAGATACTTTGGTTGTCCTGTTTCTTCGATACAATCGCTTTAGTAGCTTAGTATAGAAATCTAAATAAATAAAAGTCTACCCAGTGGGAGGCCTAACTACGCAGCGCCTTCCGGTTCCACCCAAGAACCTTTTATTCTATCGGTTGTCGGTTCTTCGAGCGATGTGGTTCTTCGAGAATATTATTGCACAATTATACAATATTGTGACACAAATTAAACGAAAGGAAGTCTTATACAGAGTATAGCTATTCATATACATAACATCTCAGAATTAATAAGCCTTCACTTTTAGAAATTTACCCGAGGAATTTTACCTTTGCCCAGGTGACTTAATCTCGGACGTTAGGAATTTTAGGTAACGTAAGGAATTTTACATAATAAAATTGTTCTGCAAGTTGAAGTGCTTTCTTTTAGATATACAAAATTATTGTTGACTTGTTTTTCATATAAGCGGATTTACATATAATTACATAGTATTTTCTTAGATTTTGCGCGAACTAGATTAATGAATTAAACAAATTTTATGCGGCTTACCACCGCGTTTATTTTGGTTGTGATATTACATTTTTTTATTATTCCGACGTTTCGAGAGCTTTGCAGCCATTTGTGGTCACGGAGAGACGATAGTAAGCCGCATACAATTTGTTTAATTCATATAATTACATTTTATGTTATAGGACCACAGAATACTTTCTTAATACAGGAATAATATAACAAAAAAACGTTTCTTTACTCATCATCGATTATGGTATTTTTTGTGTGTCAAGAAGCGAAAGAGTTGTGTGGAAAGAGGCACTCTAATCTCTGCCTTCACCTGTGAGAAGTAAGGCGTAACAATTTGAATTATTTGTTCAATAGATATTGGGTATAAGTAAATAATAGCTGGTTTAATTTACAAAACGCAACAACAAATATATAATACTAAAACAATTTTTAAATAAAGCTTATTAGTTAAATAATAAAATATACTAGTATATTTTTTATAAATTTCAAATAAAACGTTTGCTACTATCTCCGATCCGGACTTTCTAAGATTTCACTGACTTCGTTTAATTGGATCGCCATTTATTCGATTCTTTCTGACTCTTCCTTAAATTGATTGGAGTTTTAAATCACTTTTTAGTCGGAACCAAGAGGACATCGGATGCCCCTTGAGAAGTTTAAACTTTAATTGTTTCTCTTCTAGATAAAATATTAGTGGCAATATTAAAGTGTAATAAATCCTTTACACCATTAATATAAACTTAAGTGCTTTACAATTATAATAAGATCGATCCTTGCTTAGCAATAGTGACCGATATTTATTTTAATTTATTCTGACTTTTATTTATAAACAAATGAACATACTTTATAACGGTAATCAATTCAATACGTACATGTTTTATCCAAATAAATAACAATTCTATAGAATATTGTATTATAGTAACTATAATTATATAATAATACTAGTAATTAATTTTAAATCCCAATTATGATTAATTATTGAATTAAACGAATTTTATGCGGCTTACTATCGCGTTTATTTTGGTTTTGATTCTACATTTTTTTATTATTCCGGCTGCAAAGCTCTCGAAACGTCGGAATAAAAAAATATGTAAAATCAAAACCAAATTAAACGCGATAGTAAGCCGCATAAAATTTGTATAATTCAATAATCAATGATCGCGCAAAATTTAAGAAAATACTATGATTAATTGTTTAAATTCTCCAATATTGAATTTGTTACCTTTTTGAACTTATTGCATGTCAATATGTACAGTTGAGGGGAAGTATATTCCAAATTTGTTGAGGATAGCGAGTGACTTCAATGTTGGTGAAAACCTGTGGGAGGTTGTCCCTTGAACATACTATACTATGTTTTTTCTTACCTGGCACAAGTAGTAAACAAACACAAAAATCAGAATTTACCATGCCCTTATCTAAGGAAACTGTTTACTACTGTTTTATTCTATAGAATAAACATACACAATGTAACAAATCACTTATCAAGAACCATTTATATGGAAACGGTAAATTCACAAATGACAAATTTTGTGCCCGAAATAATAATAGTATAAACCAAATTTTCACAGTAATTTATAGATATTTTTTTATATATTTGTATTGATTCGCGTCAGTAGTAATTGTTTTTCATCATTAATCGGTCATTATACCGAAAGTTTGTTTACTATTTTTGCCAAGTAAGGAAAAATGTACATTAGTATTTAGTATGTAGAATATATCAGACTTCTCGTGTTTCTTCCCCATCTGTTGTCGGTTCTTCGAGCGATTCTTGGGAAAATCTTTTATATATATTAAATTATAATTTTAAGTCATATTTTATTTAAAATCATGATTTAATTTTCATGACGATAATCTTGTTTATCAGCGAAGCGTATAATGAATATTGAAAGAGACTGATAATTAAAAATTTAGGAAGAAAAAAGTTTCACTTTAGAATTAAGGCATCTGTTAGAGACATAAAAATTCGCCGGACCAATTACTCGAGTTAGGAAACTTTTTTAATAGAACCGAACAAAATTTTATCGAATGAGTCAGTGAAATTGCTTCAATGAAAAAAGTTTACAATTGATGCCTATATCTAATTTGCTGTTAATAACTGATGCGGGTACCTACCTACATTCGTCCATTAGGGAAATAGCAAGAAACGGAAAGGTCTGTGTCATTCTAACTTTTGATTATTTCATAAAAAAAAGTTTAAATTTAATTTACAAATGTTTTTCAACGCCTTTACATTAATGCTTTTACCTTATTTAGGTAACATAAGCTGTTTTATTATTTTTTTATTGTGACACTACATCTGATCTCGACTCTCGAGGTGCAAGAGTGACGACGACAGAGAAAACCGAGTTTGTTCACAGCTGCCTCAGTCGCCGTCACTATGTCGGCAAAAGTTTATTTTGATTATTACAATATTACTTTTCCAAACGTATGCAACATAAAAGAAAATCAAAATTGTCACGCCTTTTTCCCACAGGGATAGGCAGAGACAATAGAGCGCCACTTGCCACGATACAACTCTCGCTTCCCTCACATCCACATTTATTTTTATACAATATTAATAATGTGTATAAAATATGTCAATTTTTTTTTTTTTTTTTTTTTTTTTTTTATTGTGACACGACATCTGACCTCGTCCCGCCTGATGATAAGCAAGAGGATGTCCAAGAGTGACGACGACTGAGAAAACCGGGTTTGTTCACGGCTGCCCCAGTCGCCGTCACTATGCCGGCCAAAGGTGCTTCTTCACGCATCGCTTGAAGGATCCAAGGTCATAGGATGGAGAGAACACATGGGCAGGCAAAGCATTCCACTTGTCAATTGATCTACAAAGAAAAGACGCACCGAACTTTTTAGTTCGACTGCCGATTCGGTCGACAAAATGCGGATGCTTTCCCCGACCTGTGCGGGTATTACGGGAGTGAAAAGATGAGGTAGGAACAAGGTTAAAGAGCTCTTCGGAACATTCCCCGTGGTATAGGCGATAGAGGACGCACAGAGCCGCCATGTCTCTTCGTAGTTGTAGGGGCTCCAGAGTTCGCGTGACCTCTGCATCACCTATGATCCGGACAGCTCGGCGCTGCAATGAATCCAGGGCATTAAGAAGATACTTGGCAGAGCCGTCCCAGAGGTGCGAACAGTACTCCGCGCAAGAGCGAATCTGTGCCTTGTAAAGAAGCAGGCGAAGCTCTGGCGCGAAGAACCGCCGCACCTTGTTCTGGATGCCAAGTTTGCGGGAGGTGGTCTTAATGGCCCGCTCGATATGGTCCCTGTGATTCAGATCGCAGCGAAGGGACATTCCAAGAATGTCCAGTCTGTCCGAAGCACTGAGGGAGATGTTACAAAGAGAGGGAAGGGGAGTAAACGGGGATTTTTTCGTCGAGAACGCGCATACCTGAGTCTTGTCTGCGTTGAACTGAACCAGGTTCTTGTCGCCCCAGTGGGTAATACGATCAAGAACCCGGTTCAGTCCCGCTACAACAGACTTTCTCATATCGGCTATCTCCTGTTTGCCGGCTGCGGGGCGGGCAGTGTAGCGTCCATGCACCGTGCTGTCGTCTGCATAGCAATGAATGCCGGATCCGAGGTCCAGCATGTCATTGATATGCAGAAGGAACAAAGTCGGCGACAGCACGGAGCCCTGAGGGACGCCGGCATTCACCGACATCCTGCGCGACGCGCTTCCTTCCACAACGACGCGTATGGAGCGGCCACGCAGGAAGTCAGCTATCCAGCCCCGCAGACGGTCAGGTAAACCGTATGCCTCGAGCTTGGATAAAAGGCCCCTGTGCCAGACCCTGTCAAACGCTTTGGAGATGTCCAAGCCAACAGCAAGGGCTTCTCCATTACCATCCAACGCTTCACCCCAGACGTGCGTGGTGTACGCCAGAAGATCACCAGTTGACCGTTTCGGCCTGAAGCCATATTGACGGTCATTGATCAGCTGGTGACCCTCCAGGTAGGCCATGAGGCGAATATTAATTATTCGCTCCATAACCTTGCACAGTACTGAGGTTACAGCAATTGGACGGTAGTTTGACGGGTCCGAGCGGTCGCCCTTCTTTGGGACCGGTTGCACATTGGCCCCCTTCCAAGCCCGAGGCACGCAGCCCGATGCGTACGAGAGCCGGTATAGCCTCGTCAAGACGGGAGTCAACTCCGCTGCACAAGTTTTAAGCACAAGCGCTGGGACACCATCGGGACCACTGGACTTCCGGATATCAAGCGATCGTAGCTCCATGCGGACATCGCGTTGTCTGATACGAATCTCAGGCATCGTATGTCCGCATGGACGCAGGGTGGGTGGCCCTACACCACGATCGTCAATATGCGAATTTGAGGCAAAGACTTCGGCCAGTAGATCGGCCTTCGCCTTCGCCGTATGCGCCAGTGAGCCATCAGGCTGTCTCAGCGGTGGCAGTACAGAACGACAGAAGTTAGATTCTACAGTCTTGGCGAGACTCCAAAAGCTGCGACTACCCGTTGGGTGCGCTAATAGACTCTCGCCAATCCTGGAAACGCGCTGTGCCTCCGCCTTTTTAAAGACCTTTCTGCAAGACTTGGTGGCACGATTGTAGGCTGCTTTCAACTCATCCACGTGAGGGTCATGATGTTTTCGACCCCTGACCCATGCACTGTGAGCTGCGTTTTTTGCTGAAACAGCAGCCGCGCAGTCACTGTTGTACCAGGGCCTGCTCCGGTCGTTACGAGATGCACAGTTGGATGGAACGTAATATTCCATCCCCAGTGCTATCTCATCAGCAACGGCCGAGGCACACGTGGATGGATCCTCGGAGTTGAAGCAGCGCTGCCACCAAGGGAGCGAAGCGAAATAATTTCGCATTCCCTCCCAATCCGCTGACCTGTAGTGCCATAAACGTCGCACCTCATTCCTGGCGGGAGGAGGCACGACGCGCGGCACTATCGTCTCGACCAGGCAGTGGTCAGAAGTCCCAAGAGGAGCTTTGACCGAAATTTTATACCCGGTCGGACGAGTGGTCAGTAGAAGGTCCAGCAGAGAGGGAGCATGACCGACAATGTCTGGTACCCGGGTGGGTTGGGTCACCAGCTGTGTCAGGTCATGCAGAAGGGCGTAAGCATGAGCAGCCCTTCCCGCGTGGTCGGTCCTTTGGGACCCCAACCACACCTCATTGTGTGCGTTGAAGTCCCCCAAGACCACGACCTCCGCGGTCGGGAACCGCTCCAGCGCTTCGTCTGTCGCCCGGCTCAGAGAATCGAAGAGCCGGGTTGTCTCCGAATCCCCGTGGTGGGAACGATAAAGGCACCCGTAGATCCTGGCTTGGGAACCAAGGTCTACGTGTACCCAGAGGATGGACAGGGAAGGATCCTCCAAGCAAAGCAGACGGAGACAACAGATATCGGACCGGATGTACACACATACCCCGGCTTTCGCGAGGAATCTTTCCTCAAGCGAGTAGCCGGGGTATTGGAGGTACGAGGTGTCAGCCGGTACCTTTATCTGCGTCTCCGTCAAGAAGAGCAGAGCGGGCTTTGCCGTCTCAAGATGGTGATGGACGGCACTGAGATTGGCGTGGATTCCACGTATATTTGTGAAATCCACGCCAAGCTCATTAGAAATGGGGGTTTGAGTTGCCGCTGGAGAAACTCTACTTCTTGTTTTGTATGCTTGCATTTGGAGGGGGTGGGGGGGTGCGTGAAAATGTTGGGGGTTGTTTCTTCGAAAGGGACGAAAAGTGCAGCTATCCGCTTAGCCACATGCATCCCGGCGGTGTGAGTTTGCTGATCCGTCGGACGGAAGGGCCCCCGTACCCTCCCGGAAGTGATCGCCTGGACCCCATATCCGATCACCAATCGGCAAGACGAATCACCCCGAGATTATGCGCCGCCTGGTGGGGCAGCCTCCCTCCGTGGTTAGCGGTGGGCTCAGGCCCCTGTACTGTGCGGCGGGCGGCCAGCGGTCAACCGTTGCTACGGGTCTCCCTGGCCGACGGGTCAACAAACTCTCACCGGGATACTGCAGGTCAGCAGGATGCCACTGTCCCTAACCGAATCCACAACCCCCAACGCAACTGGTGCTACACAAACTAGTCCCCGAACGCGACGTGGTCACTATGGGGGGATTTGCATCTGTGTAGGGTGGTAATTTCAACCAGCTGAGAACACTTAATGCACCGGAAGTGTCCTCTCCCACTCTTTAAATTTAAACCCGTATGAAATTTAAAAAGTGCATTTTTGGTTTATAATATATAATACAATAGACAAGCACTTAAAAAAATATAAAAAATATATTTTGTTTTATTTTTCTATACTAAGGTACTAAAAATACATTATATAATAAAAACAGGACAGGTACAGACATTGGTACAGACAGAAAAGTGGCTGTGACCCGAGGGTTCTCGGTTTGCTTGACCACCATTACACGGCCACCACACCATAGTTGTCATATTTGTTTGTAAATAACAATTATTCTATTATTTATTAAGGAATGACAATATATTAACAATTAAATTTCATTAAAATTAATAATTACCTATAATTAAACTATAAATAAAAAATATCTTCTAATGACGTCGCATCAGAGATAGTCCCAAGGAGACTGGCAACATTTCCCCTTTGTATAGCAAGGCTAATAATTGCCAGCCTTCTTGTCTCCAGACCTCTCCGTCAGCCGCCTCGACAACTCCCTGGCCAGGCGCTTAGCTGATGGTCCCCAAGGGCCCATCGTCTCGACCCCAAACGGCGCAAATTCGTAACCAGTACCGAGCTTAGCGTATTTGCGCAACTTGAGGTTCTCAGCAGAAATCGCCGCACTTCCCGCGCTTAACGAGGTCGCTTGGATGTGAGATGGGGCTAATGTGTCTACACAAGTCGCATCCCACACCAAAGACCTGCCAAGTCTCCATGGCCCAACAGTCATTCCGTCAGGTCTCTTGCCATCACTCCGCGCAATACCACAAGGTTCTAAAATTGCGGGTACTCCAACAGTGACAAGAGCCCTTCGGATGATATCGTTGAGCGCCGCGTGACGGGAAATGCGACCGGCACTTCTGGCACAAGAAAGCCCGTGGTGTCCGAAATTATCCACCGGTTCTCCGCACCGACACTAGTGTTGATGGACAGTCCGGGCTCCGAGACGAAGACATACCGCCAGGGTCAGGGTATTTCTGTCAAGGAGTGTCCCAACCGATGCAGACGGAAAAGCCTGCAACCAGAAACCCGACTCCCTAGTAGAGACGGCTATGAGGCGAGCCCGCTCTCTCATGTTACTGGAAGATAATATATCTTCCATTACCATTTTGCAGAGCGGCTCGTCCCATAGTCGTTGAAATTTTGGTGAAATTGGTAGCGAAATATTGGGGCACGCAACTGACCAGGCATCTCTGGCATCCGACATGTACGCCGGCTCCACGGAACCCAAAGATGGGTTTGTGATGCTCCCGTAGAGCTCGACAGTACTATATACTGACGACAGAAACGCTGGCAGTGCTACACTAGAAATTTTGCGAGTTCCCAGACCTCCAAACCGAATTGGCAGTGAGGCCTGGGCCCATGTACGGTCGTTCATTGGACAATTTAGGATTTCTGTTAGTGTATTTTGTAAAAGTTTGTCTAGTAATAGTAGTTCATTGGGAAATTTCCAAAGTTGGGAGCATCGGAGTACATATGTAAATTTGGGGGCAAACAAACAAAATCGGATGATAAAAAGTGCCATGTGTGGTTGAATTTGGAATAAGCGATCTGAAGTTGAGTTAAATTTTGTTAATTGTTCCTGAACGTAAATTTGAATCGATTCATCAAGGATTGGTGATCCTAGAAGTCGAAGGGTTTCGTTGTTTAAAATTTTTATATTGGGTGCCAGACTATTAAAAATGGAAATAATTTTAGATAGATATAGTTAATAAATTAGAAAGATATAGTTCGCATTATTTATTATTTATATTTTTATATTAACGGATCGGCGGACTGGGCACTACTGCCAACCAGACCTAAAGAAAACATCCGCGCCTCTTTTTTATACTAATAAATATTTAAACTTATTAATAAATGAATCAAATCTTTGCTCGGACTGGGAATCGAACACGGGACTTTACGCGTAATGCTTCAATTATATATCAACATTATATTTTTGTGTAAATTGGTAAACTAATAATTTCATTTTTAGCAATATTTTCATAAAAGCGTAATATTATTTAATGTTCCATTCATCTGTGAAGCTCGTTAGGTATATAAAAAATACAAAAAGGATTATCTCGAAAAATATTTTCTCGAAAAAATTGTTCGTAACAGAGAGAAAAAGTTTTTGAGAAAGTTTTAATTAATTCAATACGAAGTTAGTTATATTGTTGTTATTTTTATGTCTGCGAAATAAGATTATTGATAGAAAATTAGGACTAAATCATCAAACTTCTTAAGTATAAAAAAGATCAGTAATAGTCGACATTTATTTTTAATACTAGCCTTGATATTATTTAGATGAATAGGTATAATAGTATAGTCTGTCTAAGCCGAAATGACGCGCCCCTCCACTGCATTTACGCATACGAGCAAATGTAAATTGTGGATAAAACACACCGAAAATGCAATTGTAATTGGTTGGTTATTCTGTTGCTGGTTAGACACAAGGAGGAGCACGCTGATGAAGTATAATAGCATAGTTAGTAATATTAAACTAATAAAGTGGAGGGACATTTATAGTTATACAAGCTATATACACGATTAGTCTTTGAATTTCACTTATCATTTCATCAACATAATATAGTCTTGCTATACAAAGGGGAAATGTTGCCAGTCTCCTTGGTAGTCTCTGATTTGACGTCATTAGATAATATTATTTATTTATAGTTTTATTATAGTTAATATACTTTTAATTTTATATGTATCTCAATAAACAATGTATCTATAAATTGAAAAATGAAAAATCAGCAATATTACATTATTATAAAAAGTTATGTGGTTAAGGAATTGGTACCACTAACTACATACATATACCAAGTGTAAAAAAATATATTTTCAATAGTCTCGTTTACATTCAGACTTCAATCAATCTAATATTCGATTGCTTCTCTAAAATACAAATAACTTTAAGAGTTGGTTTAATTGTAAATTTTAAAGGCAAATATGTTTTTCCCGTTCATCATAGGAAAGACGACAATAAATAATGTAAATTGACGCTAAAGTATAGCGCTCGTTTTTTAATCTTTTAATGACATCAAAAACATTTCTGCGACAACCCCGACAATTTCCTTAAGAAAAACAACCATTAGCTATTAGCTTAATTGCTGGCATTTTAAATTAACTTAACTAATATAGCCAAAGATTTTATTATTTGTTCAGCAAATATGGAAAAAAACATTTTTATAACCATAACTGTTGCCTTGAATAAAATTGCCTTGAACGATTATTAACGAGTACAGCAATGCTGGCATAGTGTATGTGACTTCTACTCGTCTTTACTTCTACTACTTCTTTCTTTTGGCATCAGACTTAGTAGTTATAAACGTTTTAATTAAAAGAAACTGACTTGTGTTCATAATAAACCTAAAAAATTGTACCGAATTTAATATTTTATAATTAAACTTAAATCGGTCTAAAGAAAGTTTCGTAGAAATGTGAACTGTGTAAAGTGATCTGACACTTAACCTTCGTGTATTTTACCATCACTCTGTGAAATTCATGCAAGTCCGGCATAGTAATAAACACTTGGTTGGTAAACTGAGTCGGTGTATTTTCTTATGGTATGTCGGGTCACAATAAAAAAGACACATAGTGTTCTATAATTAATAATATATTTATGTACGAGTATAATACGTGACATGTATGAGAATATATTCAAAGGAATATTTAATAGTTTCATACATACTGCTTTTAGTTGGGAGCATTCAGTCTAAACATAACTACGGTCAAAATTGCTTTGACGTTTATATTAAATCAACGGCACATACTACATTCACGTTAGGCATTAGCAAACAACGGCCTAAATACGAACTTAATGTTACCATAACAACTATTCTAACGACCAGTCTAATAAACTACCGAACTACCATTTTGGATATAAAGTAATTATAAAACAGGAAAGGTTAAAAGGCCAAACAAACGCAATTACCTACTTTGCTTATCAAGTTTAGAGGTGGTAATTTTCTAAAATACACAAAACATTTCCAAATTAGTTTTGCTACTCCGCCCAGAATTCTCCAACACTAACAATCTATTTGTAACATCTCATTTTGGAGAAAATGGCTGCCGATTAAGTTAATGAGTACATTGTAGAAAAGGATCGCGGTGAAAAGGGAATTGTAACAATAGAAAGGGATAAACAAGTTGCCGAAATACAATTGGTAGGCTCTGTTTAGAAATTAGAATTAAACTTAGATTTTTTTTAAATTATGAAGCCCTACTAAAACATTTACTTGATTATAATTTCGTTTATAAATTAATTAAAGTTTAGCAATTATTTATTCCTAAACAACCAGGGGACTGCAATGCACATAACCATAGAGTATGTAGGTATGAAGAGAATTGTAGGGAGCGAGGAGAAAGGTGTGAGAATCGTGGAAAATGTTATCGTCTAAATTGTTATTGCGTATAAGTGATACAAGTATAATATTTAGATTTTATTTTTTTATCAGACTTACAAAGTAAAAATATTTTATTACTGGAACCGCCAATCTAGAAATAAACCTGATAACGTCAATACTTATGTCACATTTATTATTGTAGACTTTACGACCTCTACAATAGAGAAAATATGTCGAATTTTAACAGATAGGAAGAAAAAAAATATTAATCCTTTTTGTAGGTAACCTAAAAAATAAATCTAAGAAAGAATTAGACAAAAGTGTTCTGAACAATTCATAAATTACATAAAAGGTACCTTGAGAGCTGCAAGCGTGAGTGACAAGGTTGAGAACGTGCAGGAAAGGGAAAGAAAATGAGACCCGACATTTATCATTACGGGTAACAATGCTTTTTGTGGGATTTCCTTCAAGAATCTCTTGCTCACTACGAGATTAATGAAGGTGGCAATAACGGCCGACCATCCGATAAATAACAAAATAACGCACGCTTTCCGTAACGCTTCAGATTAATAAGACACATTAAGAGAAGTGGGAGGCGCTTAAGTAAATCTCTGTTTTTTCTTAAACGCACACTAATGTCTCGGAGAAGTAATCCTCTATTTACATTTTAATGGTTGTTTTCTTGGAATTGTTTTTAAAATTTACTTTGGACACGTCATTATAACAGTTCTCAAGAATTGAGCTCTTTTAAAAATAAACATTCCACGAAATATCTCATGTAATTTCACTTGCCTTTTAACAAATACAAATTATTAACATAAAATAAGAATGAAAACATGAATAAATAGTAACAGAATTATTTGCCATTTGAATCTTTTTAAAGCGTTTTATTTTTAAAAAATAATGAATTACTCATTTTAAAAATATCTTTCGTGGTAGCGATTAGACTGTGTACACCATTCAAATGAAATCAAATCAATCAAGCTATTCCTACTTTTATTCACAATACACTCAAATTCCTCTAAAGCTATTTATTTAAAATTCTAGTGTTAAGTATTTTTATAGTTAAAATAACTAATTGATTTAAGTTAAATCTGTTTGGGGAATACTCACATGTCAATTTAATTGTCATGCTTCAATTTCCACAGAGATAGGCAAAAATGGTGTGCCATTTTCTACGCCATTTTTTCTGACACAACATTAATATAATTCTCTTCAATCAAGTTCTATCGTTATGGGTACTAAGGACCCCTGCGTTTTAAGAAAGTTTTCGATTTGATCAAGGATCAATCTAGGTTCTGGGTTATCCTATTTTAAATCATAATATTTATTATGCTGATGCCTATGTGAATCAGTTGCGTTTCGGGATCGGCTTTAATGTTGCCAGTTCCGATTGGGCCGGCATAGTGGATGCGAATACTACTTGCTGTTATATACACAAAATATTAGAAGTAACTTATTTTTAGAAGTTAACCTTTACAAAAGCACTAATAACAATAAATCAATATGACAGTAGATTTATTTGCATATCTAACTTTAAACAAATAATTTAGCCATTCCCGTAATTACCTCCTTTAATATATTTGTAATACAATTGGAACCTCGTTACAGAAGAAAATTGCCTACAATAAAGATAATGGTTCAGTTATTTGGATGCTATTATTGTTATAAAGGGATTTCTTCGGATTAGGTCCTAGTGATTAGTCCCGTTTATTTATAGAAAATGAATTATATTATTTCATTTCCAAATTAGAATTTATTTCTGGCAATATTTTCTTATCATTTTTTTTCGAACTTTCGCCTTTGGTGAAAAAATCTTCTTTTCATCTTATTTTTCGGGAGAATAGTGCCCTATTCTATTCCTGATATTGCACATACTATCAAGCGTTCTTGACATCCACGTAACGTAATCAACTATAACATTTCTGGTGCTCCCATAAGCCACATTCTCTCCCTGCAAAATAGGATGAATAGTAAAACTTTCATCCTACAAAAAAATGTTTGCGGAAGAATAGTAGGGCTGTATGTTTGGGTTATACAGCTTTTGTGTTAGCTAATTAACGCAGGTTAAAATTTGCTAGTTTTCTCATTATCATCATCACGCGAACTCTGGGACCCCTGCAACTACGCAGAGACATGGCGGCTCTGTGCGTCCTCTATCACCTATACTACGGAGAACATTCCGAAGAGCTCTTTAACTTTGTTCCTACATCGTCTTTTCACACCCGTAATACAGTTGGGGAAAGAATGTGTTTGCTTTTCTATCAACCGAATCGGCAGTCAAACTAAAAAGTTCAGTGCGTCTTTTCTTTGTAGAACAATCGACAAGTGGAATGCTTTGCCAGGCCAGGTGTTCTCTCTTTCTATTTTTTTCAATAAAAGAAAAAGTTTTTTTTTTAATTTTGGATGGATGGATCCAATTTTTGGATAGATAGGATGGAGAGAACACAAAACTGGTGTTCTGGAAACTTTTAGTACGACTGGCGATTCGGTTATTAGACCGCATCGTATGATTCCCCCTACCTGTGCGGGTATCACAGAAAGAAGAAAGTCGTCGTTGTATAGACTATAAATCAGTAGAATTTAGTCATTCAGTAAAAGTTATGATGATATTATCACTATAATGTAATTGAGAAAGAGTTGTGATGGCAAAACCTAACAGCTGTTGTTAGTAATAAATCATTTCTATACATATCCTTGATTGATGGGTTGTCCGTTGAAGTAAAATTAACTTTTATTCGTAATTCATGAACTTTTTGGTATATAACCAGAAAACTTTTCTAATTAGCCTCTCGATTATAATAAATATAACATATATATTTGTGTAGCTAGAAGTAGATTGTAAATTGTAGATCATTTTAAAGTAAGCTGCTTTTTTTCAGTCGTCAGCTTTCCTGGACTTCTTCTTGGTTACCATCTGGCAAATTGAGCAAATGCCGATCATGAAAACATATATTTATTCGACAATATGAAGTTATGTGCGTAATTTATATTTTATAAAAAATGATACAAAATCCTATTCATCTATTTTTTTTATAATGGCGGACTACCACTGCAGCTATTATTACCACCAGATCTACCGTGAGCTATTCATTAGCCTACTTTAACATTAAAACGAATTTTGAATTAAAAAAAAGCTTTACCGAGCTGTAGAATAAATAAATTTAACAAATTTTATGCGGCCTACTATCGCGTTTATTTTGGTTTTGATTTTACAATTTGATTTACATTCGCGAATATAAAACACCAACGTAGTGGAAAGTCTGCAGTTTGTGAGCATCAACAGGACGGCGCCAACCACCACATCCGTTTCGACAAACCGAAGATCCTCGCAAAGGAAAGTCGACTGATACCCAGGATGGTGCGCGAGGCAATTGAGATTAAAAAGCATCCTCGGAATAATAAAAATTGTAAAATCAAAACCAAAATAAACGCGATAGTAAGCCGCATAAAATTTGTTTAATTCAAATTTCAATGTTTGCGCTAAATTTAAGAAAATACTATAAATAAATTTACTCATAATAATAACAATTTGTTAAAATCTGTTTCAAAGTTCATAATTTTAGCTTAATCAATTCTTGTTTCTTTTCAACGTATCCTCGCCTATTTAAAAAAAGGAATATCTGCATAGGTAGCTGACAAATGGTGGTCATCTGTCAATCAGGGGTACCACCACTTCCATGTGTACAGGTCGTAAAGAACTCACTCGAATTACGGGATCAACATGGAAGTTAATAGCCAACTTCAAATCAGGCCAACATAGTGAATGCGACCGCTAGTTGCAGCTATTTAACTATAATAGTAGACGTCTCCATTCTTCTATATAAGAAACTGCAACCAGCCTGGGTTGCAGTTTTTGCGTTGAGCCACAAAAGAAGGAAAAATCCGATTTAAACTAAAACGGTAAAATTTTCCTAACATACGAGCATAATAAATAAATATTACTTTAAATTTTAGATATTTTATTCTATAAAGTACAAAAATCGTAAGAAGGTTTTACATACTAGAATATAAACCTACTCTCAAAATTATGAAGGAGCGAATTCTGTAGAAACTGCTTTGAGCTCGGATGCATTCAAGTGCATTATTGGAACGTGGTCGGTCATGCATTTTTCACGCCGATGGACTTACTCTGACTTTAAAAGGAAAAACTCTGCTTTTAAAAATGCTACGTTTTAGTGTTCGGGTGTAAGAGAAAGTTTTGTACAAACAAAATGGGATTTGTCATTCCATTTAAATTAATTTCTTATCTCACCGAGCAAAATTAAATCAAAATAAATTCTGAACAGAGAATGTTTTATTTATGTTTTCATTGTTAATGTTAAGCTGGAGCACAGTCTATGAATGGAGGCGTCTGCCTAAAGTTAACTAAATGTATCAGGCACATCCACATGCCGGCCTAATCAAAACCGAGAGCTTTCAAGCTTATCTAGAAACACGGAAGTCATTTCAGGGTCCAGACACTATACCTGATTGGCAAACTTACCTTTTTGCCCACTGTATATAGCAAATTATTTTAAATAAAACATCTATTTTGCCTCTATTCTGTAATGACTGTTTAGTCTGTAATAAGTTTTAAGTATCTTTAGAAAGCAGAATATTTTTTAATCGTTTTTATATAATTGGATTATTGTCTAGTAATATTTGCTACTGCCTACCAATAAGACCAGGGGCAATTATCCGCCTTTTTTCCAATAACAAATATCGGTAATATTTAATTTTAATATCACAAATATACGCTATAAAACAAATATTTATTCAGAACCTGGGAATCGGACATTACGTGTAACGACTTGGTGTGCTTTATAAATATGACGTTTAACGTAAAGTTAACGTTTATAAATATGAAATTGTATTTGAATAAATTAGGTAAGTATATTTAAATATCCTTAGAAACGGTACTTAATTATATATCTAGTTCATACTTAATTGTATGAAACTCGTGTCTACAATGTAGGTACAATAAAATATGTATTAATGACACGGGACAATTGAAATGTTTCAAAGGGAATTACAACAAACTGATAATACTTTAAGCCTTTACTTGAGCTGTTGATACACTGAAATACAATATAAGTATACACCATCATTAGAGATGTTTTTATTTGTATTATATTTATTAACTAGCTGACCCGGCGAACTTCGTACCGCCTAAAAGTGAATGAATGCCATGTTACAGATTAGCTTAACTTAAGTTGTTGTGAATTGAGAAAATTAATATATTTGTTTTTCTTTATAAATAATACAATATAGGTTTTTAAGCAATATATTTTTACTGATATGCCAAAATGTACAATTTGTTTTTATTTCTCAACATCCTCCAAAGAAAAGAAATAAATAAAGTTGTATATCAAAGAAAATAGATGTCTTCTTAAATCTATTTTTGGAGGTGCCCTCATAATGCGTCCATTTCTCGTTGCAGATAATGCATTCAAAACCTATAATTATAATGTACCATACGGACTGGACAGGGACAGGCAGAGTCAATAAAGCGCCATTTGCCACGGTCCTGACACAACTACCTAGATTCCTTTACATCCACAATTCTCTTCATATAAGCTGTATTCATATAAACACAGCTTTCTTAAGGAAGCTTAAAACATACACTTTTGATATTTATCATTTAAAATATTTTAGAGCTTTTCCTAACCTATCTAAACTATTTTAAAATGTATGTTAAACTGGTAATACAATTAAGCCCAAGCCCTCATACAAAAAGAATGATGTCCTTTGTTGATTAGAAAATATATAAGTACTTACATTGATTTCGACATTCAATACATAGAGACATTAGTGACGGTGACTGAAGTGAATGTCAGTAATTAATCCTAAACAAAAAAATCTTTTAAAATTATTTTTGGACAGTAATATATTGTAATTTGTATTTAGTTAAAAACTATATTGTTTAAAATATAAGTGAGAGTATTATTAGGACAATATTTAGTTAAATTTGATAAAAATATTATCAAATAACATTTTGACATTTTTGACATATATTAAAATCAAAATGTAATAATATTATTTATATTACATTATAAATAATAATAATTTCAGTCATGTAAGTCCATCTCCACACGTGTAAGCCTTCTGTAGAATGTAGCAGGTACATCCAATAACAACGTAACTTTAATACAACCATATTGGTATATCTGGCGAGTTGGAAACGACCAGCAAACAGCTCGTGGGATAGCTGTTGAGAACCAAAGGTCAGAATCCCATAGAGGGAAGCCTCGACAGGCCAGTTGCAGCCAGAATATTTGCAAAGGAAAGTTTGCAGCGGGTGCATAGAAGCTGGAAAAAATTGTGAAAAATGTGTACATTTTGTTATTTTATTGTGTTTATAAATTTCTTTTAAGTTATTATTTTTTGTGAATTTATTAACCAGTTGTGAATGCAGTCCGTGACACAATCTTGTGATGGCACGTCGAACGCGACCCATACATGTTCACAGTGCAGCAAGTCATTCAAATCTTTAAAAGGCCTCAACATACACACTACAAAAATACACAGGAAATGCTCTAGCCAAAACAGTTCACCTATAGACATTCATCCCATTATTCCGAGTGCGCCTACTTATGTAGCCAACAATTCAACACCTTTCCACAAATATCTTAGTAATTTAAAAAATAGTATACCTGTAGTAAAAAGAATCCCTCGAGGAGCACGAATAACCGTTGCTACACATTTGTCAAAATTAATACAGAAATGTTACATAAGTAATTGCACTCAAGACTGGCAGAACCTATTTTTATTTTCATACAACACACTACACATAATAAAAACGAATGAACCAAATTTATCACTAACACAAAAGATTAAGAATAACTGTGCTGTGAGCTCCTTGCCTTCTCCCGCACCTCTTGCGATTACGAGGAGCATAAAACATGATGCCCCTCGTAATCGCAACAAACTCATAGAAAACAAAATCAGTGACGGAGATCTCAAAGGTGCCGCTCGCCTTTTGTTCTCCAACGATGTGCTATCACCAGATACCCCTGACACTCTTCAGGCCTTACGGACAAAACATCCTCCAGCTCCATTAAACCCATATTTTCTCGACCCACCAACAGCAGGGCAAGCATGCCTTCTAATTCAAATCAAAGATGTTACGGATGCTATTTTATCATTTAAACCAGGTTCGGCTGCAGGTTTGGATGGAATCTCACCCCAACATTTGAAAGACTTAACGTCGCATTCTGTGGGTGATGCAGGCGAGCAACTTGTAAATTCTATCACAAAATTAATCAACTTTATGTATTCCGGTAATGTCAATCCAGAAATTGTTCCTATTCTTTTCGGCGCGAACCTCATTGCTCTCACCAAAAAGGACGGAGGGGTGAGACCAATTGCTGTTGGATCAACACTACGACGTCTGGCCTCCAAAATTGCTGTTCGACATATTTTACCAAAATTAAATTCGGAATTTGAACCCGTACAGTTAGGCTTCGGTGTAAAAGGAGGGTGTGAGGCAGCCGTCCATGCCCTACGCTCTTTCCTAACTTACGGACAGCCTGACGTGTTGCTCAAAATTGATGTCAAAAATGCTTTCAATTCGGTAAATAGGGATACCCTGCTGACGGAAATAAAACAACATATACCGGAAATATACAATTATCTTCTTCTCAGTTACGCTGACCCAACAAAATTGTTATATCGTTCTAATGAACTGTCCTCGGAAGTAGGTTGTCAACAGGGTGATCCCCTTGGGCCTGCAATTTTTAGTTTGGCTATAAATCCTATAATCAAAAATTTAAATTCTAATTTCAACGTTTGGTATTTGGACGACGGGACCCTAGGAGGTGATGTGAATACTGTGTTTTCGGACCTTTTTTTAATCAAAAGTAAATTTGAAGCCATTGGTTTGGAGCTTAATTTTAGCAAATGCGAACTTTTTATTAATAATTGCGCCTTAAATTTAAACGACGTAAAACAAAAATTTAATATTTTGGCTCCAAATATTAAAATAGTTAACAGTAATTCACTTTACCTTTTAGGTTCTCCAATTTTTGATGAATCTATTTCTGAATATATTAAAAATTCAATTACTAAATTTCAAAATTCTGCTGATCGTCTCCTTGAAATTAGTCCACATTATGCACTTTGCATCTTAAAATTCTGTCTTTTCGTCCCAAAATTCACGTATGTGCTCCGTTGCTGCTCTTTTTGGAATTACCCAGATCTTTTAAAACATGTAGACAACTTAATAAAAAATAGTTTAGAACCAATTCTTAATATGCAGCTGAACGAGCAATCTTGGACCCAAGCATCCCTACCCATCCGTTATGGTGGTTTAGGGATTCGCAAAATTTCCAGTGTAGCTTTACCTGCCTTTCTATCTTCTGTCCATAGTTCAGCAAATCTCATAGGTAAAATTTTAAGGGCAACCCCTTCAAACTTTGAGATTGCTGCCTTGGAAGAAGCTAGAAACGCTTTCTTAATTGCATGCCCAGGTCAAAATTTTTCAATTTCTCCGAATTCACAGAGGAGCTGGGACGACATAAACTGTAAATTGACTTATGACAATCTATTGAGCAGTAGTACAGGTTCGGCGCGTGCTAGGCTTTTGGCCGTGGGTACGCATGAGGCCGGCTACTGGCTTCACGCGTACCCTTCGTCAAATACAGGAACATTTCTTGAGCCTGACACGCTCCGAATCGCAACCTGTCTACGGCTTGGGGTTCCGGTCTGCGCTCCTCATAAATGTCCCTGTGGCAGTGATGTCGACAAGCTAGGACATCACGGACTGTCATGCCAAAAAAGTGCAGGCCGGTTCTCGAGACATGCCGCACTTAACGATATCATACGCCGGTCTCTTGCCTCCGTCAACGTGCCAAGTCTACTTGAGCCGACTGGTATTGCAAGAGATGATGGTAAGAGACCGGATGGTATGAGTTTGATTCCATGGAAGATGGGCCGGGTGCTGGTATGGGATGCAACCTGTTCAGACACGCTGGCACCTTCCCATCTACATGGAACCAAAAAAAATAGGAACTGAAAAAGCTAAAGCGTGCAAATACAGGGGTCTAGGCTCCGAGTATGATTTTGTCCCATTCGGTGTCGAGACCCTTGGTCCGTGGGGTCCTAGCGCTTTAAGGCTTTTTAAGGAAATATCAAAAAGGTTAGTCGACATCACAGGAGACCGAAGAGTTGGCAGCTACCTCGGACAAAGAATTAGTCTAGCTATTCAAAGGGGGAACGCTGCCAGTATCTTCGGAACCTTGCCTAAAGGGACTCCTTTTAATAATGTATTTTAGTTAATTTTTTTTTTATTTTTTTTTATCAATATGTTATATTTCTGTTTTAATATTAGTATTCTATTACAATCCTATATCTAATATAATAATTTATACATAGAGATAAGTATATTATGATTTAATAACGCTTTTCGGCATGCACGAAATTCACGAACACATTCCGTTGAACTTTTTGTGATGTTTTTTTAATCTTGTTTTCCTTTTTTTGTATTCCGAAAATTGCAACAATAATTTGCATTTGTTTTCGGCATATTTAAAAATTTAAAAACGTACAAACAAAACACTACTACAGTAATTTGATCTATTTGATTTGACAGGTCGCGACGCGTCGGTTACTTTGTGACTTACGAGTCTATGTCATTGTATTAAAGCTCATAATTCTACAGCCATTATCGAGATGCCGTAAGATGCCGAGTATACACGAATGCACAACGAATGTCGCAAGTGTCAGTTAAGTTATTCAGAGCAAAAGCGTCTTTACCTCATTGTAATAAATCCCATAATTCTATAGCAATTTCTTTAGAATTTCTATCTCATTTTCTCCCACGTTAAATCTTATGAATTTATGTTTTGTCTCTTTTTACTGTCGTTTACTTCAACTAACGGACATTCACATTTATAATAATAGTAGGATAATAATAATTTAATATAATATAATAATTTGTTTTAAATTCTCAAGAGCTTGATATGTTTTTCTTAGTTTACCCAAAATAAATTTCTGAACGAATGCAAAATGAATTTCTGAACGCGCGCAATTTTGTATGGGAAAATGTTTTTTCTTTTATTTTATTTATTACTAGCTGTGCCCGCGACTGCGTCCGCGTGGAATAGTTATTTTGGGAATCATATTAATTTTTTGTTTACCTACCTGCTCAGCTTTATTATAAATTACCTATAGCTGTTACTCGCGACTTATTTTAGACGATTAAATTACGTAACTAATAGAATATATTTTAAAGTAGTTTTAAAAAGAATATATTTTAAAGTACTTCTGCGTAAATTATATTTTCAGTTTTATTTTCTTGTGCGCAAAACTCGCAGCCGCTTTGCGTCTGCCGAGAACGTTGAGTCCTTTTTCTAGGCATTACAGTGACGAAGAAAGAACGATGGAAATGAAAACTTAACCAAACTAACTAAAACTTAAAACCTAACCTTGAAAGAATGTAGATGACACCTACAGGTATTATTTACAACAAAACAAAAAAAGTGTTATTGTGAAAATATTAGAAACAAAATACTATACCTAAAACAAACACTACCTACTATAGAGAAAACTACTACAAAATGAAATTGCATAAAAAAAGATTTTGCACGATGATATTATATCGCAAAAACAAATTAACGCTGCATTCAACCGATCAGTAGGGAGCCGACCGCATAGTATGCTTGTCTGTCTATAAATGACGCGCCCCTCCACTTTATTAGTTTATTTAAATGTGTGAATGCAAATATTACTAACTATACTATTAAACTTTATCACGTTCGTTCCTCCTTTGTGTCTAACCAGCAACTGAATAACCAATTACTGCATTTTCGGTGTGTTTTATCCATATTTTATATTTACTCGTATGCGTAAATGCAGTGGAGGGGCGCGTCATTTCGGCTTAGACAGACTATACCTCGTAGAGCTACACCCCCCTCCGCCTCGCCCGCAAGCACCGCCTCTCCTCACCCGCCGGTTAGCGCTCATCATGCGACGCGTGTGAATTTTGTTTCAGAGTTATTTTAAAATTGTATTATCTTATAAGATGTTTATTGAAATTAGGTGATGTCAATGACAATTTTGTTCACATTTAAACACTCTTAATTAATAACACATTTATTTCGATAAAGAATAATATTATTATGTTAATACAACTCTGACAAATAATTTGTAATAATGCATTAATTTAGACCAAATTTTACTATCATAAAAACGTTTATTGTGAGTTAATCTTAAAAGATAGACAGATACCGTCGCGGACATTTTTTTAGATAATTTAAAAAGGAATAATTCTTTCATACATATTTTTTGGGTATCTCGAACGGTTTTCGCAGCGCACGCAACGGAAACCCTCAAAGACGTAATAATATTCCCCGTTTTTTCCACATTTTCGACTGTTTCTTCGCTTCTATAAGTCGCAACGTAATGTTTTATAGCCTAAAGCCTTCCTCGATAATTGATCTATCCAACACAAAAAGAATTTTTCAATTCGAACCAGTAGTTCCTGAGATTAGCGCGTTTAAACAAACAAACAAACAAACAAACAAACTCTTCCGCTTTATTATATTAGTATTAGTATAGATAAAAGATTTTTTTCTAAAATAAACGTAGCCTAAGTTACTCCTTGTTATATCAGCTACCTGCCAATAAATGTCCCGTCACAATCAGTCCAGCCATTCAAGAGATTAGCCGGAACAAACAGACAGACAGACAAAAATTTTAAAAAATGTCATTTTGGTGTATGTACCGTATATATATTCATATACATTTATTAAAAAACGTTTATTTTAATATTACAAACAGACACTCCAATTTTATTATATGTATAGATATATTTACTATGTAAGTATTGATACCATATATCCTCAATGCATATAATATAATATATATATGCAGTTGAAACGATGGGCCCGTGGTCCGAGGAGGCTCTTGTGTTCTCCCGCGAGCTTGGCGAGAAACTCTACTTGGCGACGGGCGACCCTTTGAGTAGAGAATATCTCGTTCAAAGGGTCAGCCTCGCTGTTCAACGGGGGAACGCAGCGAGTGTCCTCGGCACACTACGCCCATCGAATAGTCGTAATTTTATTTATTAATTATTAGTTTTTAACTATTTTTGTGATTTGTTAATTCTGTCAAATAAAGTTAATATATATTATATGATCTGTATTTAATTATGATACGCTTTATTCCATTCCTACCTACTTTTTGCTTTCTTCACAATTCAAAAGTTGGTTGGTTTTAAGCCCACTTTTGTACATTTCGCAATATATATATATATATATATATATATATATATATATATATATATATATATATATATATATATATATATATATATGTAGATAATAATATATAACAAATACAAAAACTAGACCTAAAGTTCAGTTTGTAATGAATGCAGATCTACAATATAAAAAACGATCGATAAGTGTCAATGATATAAAAATGTTTGGTAGTTGCTTTGAAACATTTGCACAAGCTTATCGTATCAGAACATAATAGCAACTAATATATTAATATATCATCAAAATGCATAAATGAATATATTAATGCATATTATATTACTAGTATCAGCATTCCAAGAGACACGGTTCAAAACCACTTGCCGCTACCAATATATCTTTGATTGACGACATTAGTTAGCATACCAGTTTATTACGCGTAAAGTCCCGGGTTCGATTCTCGATCGAATAAAATCTTTATTTCATAGGTTTTATTTGTAATACTATTTAATATTAAGAAATATTTGTTAATAAAAAGAGGCGGAGATGAGCTCCGGGTTTGGTGAACAAAGAGTGGTAGAGAGTGGTGCCCAATATAGACCGTGGAGTGACTTCATATTTCGGGATCAGCTTGTAATTTGCCGGTTCCTACTAGGCCGGCATAGTGGATGTGACTTCTTATTGAACTTACAGTTATTGAACTTATTTTTATGGAGCGCACTTCAGCTCAACATAAGGCAGTCACAGGTCGAGTCGCAATTTAAAAAACTACGTACTGTGGTCATCCGAAGTGCTTCTTTTGGCACATTTAGTACGAGTGGATTAGATTTTAATTTTAAAAGATCAGAGAAACCGGAACCTCGGTGTGCATCAGTAAACTACGTCGTCTATTTCTGTGAAAGCGGTCTCAAACTCGAACCTAAGTCATATTGCAATAACAACGATAACATTTTCCATTATATCTTTTCATATTTCATAAATGCCTCCTTCACAAATTCACAATACTCTTTACCCTTGTAAAGTAATGCGACACCGTTTAGGGAAACGACAAAATAATTAATCTGGATGCCTGTTTTAGGGACAGCTATTGTTTTGGTCAGTCACAATATTTACCTCAAAATGTTTAGGCCGATATGATTTGGGATCCCTTTGGAAAATGACAAAATGTTTGAAAATTATTAAAATTAAATTAATTAATAATACTTTGGTAGTAGTAGTTGTTTCTAACGTAATTAACCCAACTATTAATTAGTAATTATTGGGCACAGTTGTTTTTTTTTTTTTATTGTGACTCGACATATGACAACACCCCGCTTGATGTTAAGCCAAAGTGTGGTCCATGAATGAATGTCACTGCTACTCTACAATTCAATAACTGTGAGTAGCAATCACATCCACTATGCCGGCCTAGATGGAACCGGCAACTTACAAGCTGATCCCGAAACGTGACCAAATCACTTCACGGTCTGTATACTTGTAAGTGGTGGTACTACCCCGGATCGGCAGACTGGGTACCACTGCCTACCACTCTTTGATAACCAGACCCGAAGCAAATATCCATCTCTTTTTTTTTATTAACAAATATTTGCAATATTTAATACTATTAAATATTACAAATAAAAGCTATGAAACAAATATTTGCTCCGACCGGGGATCGAACCCGGGACTTTACGCGCAACAAACCAGTCGCTAAACCGTTCGTCCACGCCTGTCGTGTTCCTTACTTTTAGGCAAGTCGAGATCAGATATCAATAATAAAACAAAGTATTTAAATCTTAGAACGGCTCGTAGAAGGAATGGCCTTGGACTAAAAAGTAATGTACAACGCAGCGTCTTAAGACGTTCACACACATGATAAAACGATGACCTAATAATAAGTAGCAGAAAAGCATCACAATAGCCACAATTGTGATCGCTGGAGAGGCCTATGTCCAGCACTTAATATATATATTGTGACACGACATCTGACCACGACCCGCCTGATGATAAGCAAGAGGTAGTCCAAGAGTGACGACGTCCGAAAAAAACCGAGTTAGATATTTCTAATTTGCCCTATACACCGACCCAAGGTGTGGTACTTACAAGTATCATGAAGCCACTTCGTCGCGTTTCAGGATCAGCTTGAAAGTTGCGGGTTCCAACTAGGCCGGCATAGTGGTTGCGATAGACATAGGGGCATATGGTCCAACTACTTTTAGTTAATTAACTGTACTGGCAGTAGCCTCTATATAAAGACCACACTCCAGCTTAATATGTAGAGGAGTGCTGTCATATATAATATGTTAAGCCACAAATATAGTTTTTTTTTAAATAATTACGTTTAAATAATTTAATGTACAGTCCATTAGTATATAATGAACTGATTTTCCAAACTTTTCTCTGTATCGAAATTAGATGTTTTATAAACTTATTCTTTATATTAGAATAACCTAGCATATCAATGATTACTGGCTAACAATTCTACCATTATTACACATGTAGTATATTAAATAAATAAAACAGAAATATAACATATTGATAAAAAAAAAAAAAAAATTTAACTAAAATACATTATTAAAAGGAGTCCCTTTAGGCAAGGTTCCGAAGATACTGGCAGCGTTCCCCCTTTGAATAGCTAGACTAATTCTTTGTCCGAGGTAGCTGCCAACTCTTCGGTCTCCTGTGATGTCGACTAACCTTTTTGATATTTTACCTAGCTAATTATCTAGCAAATAATTTTATCAAATCATTCATTTTGTTGTAATTTAAACTTGACAAGTAAATATTGGTTTTAATATATTCATTAAACATTGAGGTGTCAGTTTGAAGATAGCTTGCAAATATTCACGTCCAGAATGCTATCGACAGTAGCAATTTATATGCATGTATTGAACATCTCACGGATGCTACATTTCCACTTCAGTGTAAATGCATTTAATGCTGCTCAGTAAAGCTATACACAACTTCCGACTTACCAAATGAACGTGCATGGTTAAGCCGTATTTGGTATCAACAGTTCTCAATAATTTATTAATATTTTAACAGGATTTATGAATAACTAATATAAACATTAGGCGTTATCTATTTAATTCTTAAAATAATTTTAACTTTATTGCAGTCTTTTTTCTTGTGTATAATAAAGCTTATTATTTTTTTTAGCTACTTTTTTTAATTGTGGCTCTACATATGACAACACTCCGCCTGATCTTAAGCTGGAGTGCGGTCCATGAATGAAGACAACTGATACTGCAGTTTAAAAGCGTCAAGTAGTAGTCGCATACCGGCCTAGTTGGAACCGGCAACTTTTAAGTTGATCTTGAAACGCAACTGATTTACTTCACAGCCTTTACACTTGAATATGATAGTACTGCCCCTGTTCGGCAGACTGGGCAGATTTCAACCTATTGTCTGCCTACCACTATTATACCGATACTTATATTTTCTGATGAATTACCGTTCAAAGTAGATAGAATAAAAAATATTTAGACACTGCAGTAGAGTAATAAGTTTAAATTATTCACTTTTTTTTTCACAATTCTACATATTATTGCCTTTATGACACAAGTACTTCCAAACGTACTTGTGTCATAAATACAATCACCTTGACCTTTTTGACCTTTAAATCAAGAAAAAATTGTCACGCCTTTTTCCCACAGAGATGAGCAGAGACAAAGGAGCGCCACTTGCCACGATTCTCTTTATACAAACTACGGTTATGGGCTAGTGCCATTCAGGATTCTTGAGGATGTCTCCGATTACAGAAAGATACAATGATACAATGATGTATCGGTAATTGAATTTGAACCGATTACAGGTTTTTTGGTTTTGCGTGACCATTTCACTACCGCTATATCACAAACGCCTTTATTTCACATTACAATACCTATACAATATACCTATACAATTAAGGAATCTTAAATGAATACTTAAGTAGGACTATATCAAAAAACTGTTACCTAGTCAGTTAAACATCAAAACACAAAACTTAATGCACATTTAATGCTGAGCTCGTAGATATTATCCACATGATGCTAGATCAAAACTAGTGAAACCACAGATAAGTTTCCGAATACCAAATGTTTTGGAACAGAAGTTTCCGCGCTGCGGTAGAATGACTAATAGGGTGCGCTTCTTCTTTATGTATCCTCAAAATGATAATAATATTTAGTAAATAGTCTGTGGCCAGCATGGTGAATGCGACTGGGGCAACCGTAAACTGAGTCTGTTTTTTTATCCGTCGGCTGTCCCCTTGCTTATGATCAGCAGGGGCCCGGTTTGACTTCTTCGTAACCAATCAGCGAATAACAAATCAAACGTTGATTGGTCACTTGCAACCGCTGTGCAATTTCGCCATCATAATGTATATATAAAGAATCGGGCCCTGACTACATGAAATGATGAGTGTCTAAAAGACATAAAGTCATCACCAAATTGGTTGTTTATTTTATTGAGAATCAACATCTTTTATTAAATCTTCTTATTGTGGTTTATGTTATTGTTTATTTTATTTATTTTGGCCAGGACAGTGTCTCTCGTGTGAACTAGTGTATATATTTAAATTATTTAAAGCTTTTAGAGCAAATTACCTATATAACCTCTAATCGAAATTAATTAAATCCTTTTATGAACAGTCACCGTTTCGCTTTTAGTTTCTACTACAAGTGCTTGCATGTAGAGACCTGAATTTTAATTGCGTTTGCACATTCTGAGGTAATTCACGTCATCATTGAAATATATCTTAAGTTTTTTTTATTAAGGCTTGATATATGACATCACCCCGCCTGATGTTAATGTAACAGCAAGTAGCTGTCGCATCAACTATGCCTAGTTGGAACAGACAAGCTGATCTCGAAACGCGCCTAAGTCACTTCACGGTCTTTAAACTTACCCCGGATCGGCAGACTAAGTCAATAATTACCAACTGTCTGCCAACCACTCCTAAATTTTAATTCGGATTTATATTTTTAACAATCCTTTTTTATCTACAATCAATCAATTAATCAAATTGTCACCATTTTTTCCCATAGGGATAGGCAGAGACAATGGAGCGCCACTTACCACGATTAAATAAATAAAACTGTATATGTTATATGTATGTCTGTGTGAATTTATCTATTGGGCTAATTTCTCTAATTGACCTTCTATTCTCCCAAAAGTTGTCTGCTAGAGATTGCTAAATGTATGCCAAATTATAAGATATAATATATAGGTGCATGCATGGCTATATAAATAATATGATGTGTATAATAATGTGTGGAGGAAAACTCGACACTTTTTACACAGCCACTCCAAATAGCAAATGACGTGGATCGTAAAGTTTTCCTTCGTCTAACGAGTTTGTATATGGAACATGAATTCCCAGTTTCCTTATTTTTATTTAAAAATAAACTCTTCTTCCACAAACTTATTTATTGTAACTCGACTTGCCTGATGTCCAAAAGGAGGTCCAAAGCGCTAACGACTGAAAATACCGACTAAGTTTACCGTTGCCTCAGTCGCTGTCACTATGACGGCCAAATAAACTTTGTGTATGTACTTTAATAATATTTTATATCTGTGGCTTTATTATTATTTTTAATGTATAACTATTTAATCATTTTAGTAATTTCCTCTTCAAGAATAATTCAAAGAGAAATGAGGCTGACCAATCCATTTATACAATTATTTCCAACAAGGGTAAGATTATAAATATTGGATATTAGTAATAAATGATATAGTCCTAAAGACTAAAATCGTTTAAACATACTTATATACTCATAGCAATTTTTCATATGATGTGGAATTCTGTTAAAAGGAATGTGAAACATGCCGACATTCCGTTAATACATGCGTCAGATATGTTATATATATCTATATATTTAAACTGAAATTTTATCGGGGTATTATTTACTTCATAATAAATTATGAAAACTAATATATTTAGACTTCAAAATTGGAAACTAATAGAAAATACCTGAAATTTTGTGAAACCTAAATACCTAACTTTAGGCAAGTGCGTGGGTCTGCTATGTTAATTAAAACGATTTAATTGTACTTAAAAGTCTGTTCTCAAAGTGTTCTCTTTAGATCTAACTTATAATAAATTTAAGATTTCCACAGAGTCCTTGAATAGCGCGATTCACTTACTCTATAGATCGAACGCGGTGTATCTGACTGGCTCAATTATGAAAATTAGAAATAAAATATTTCAAAAGGGCAAATAAAAAAAAATGTAAAAGTACTGATACTATTTATTTGGGAATACACATAACAAGTAAGCAGTTGTACCCAGTCTGCCGATCCGAGGTAGTAGCACCACTTACAAGAATACAGACCGTGAAGTGATTTAGTCGCATTTAGGGATCAGCTTGTAAGTTTCCGGTTCCAACTAGGCTGGCGTAGTGGATGTGATTGCGACTTACAGTTACTGAGTTGTAGTAGCAGTGACCTCCATTAATGGACTGCACTAGAGCTAGAGCTTTACATTAGGCGAGGTGCTGTTATATTTCGAGTCACAATAAATAAATAGAACCCGATCACCCTTGCCGAACATCCAATGATTGGTCGTTTAGTAGCTATAGTACAAACATGCTACGTTAAAAATATAGCCCCTAAAAACGTCTCGCCCTTTCTGTCGACGGTGTAGGCAGAGAAGTATGAACGCCACTTTCCATGATTCTGACGTAATTCTCTCACTTCCTTATTGGTTAATACTACTGAAAACCCTGCTTTCTTAGTGTTCACCCAACTGAAATGAAACATTTTTTTAGCATGGGGTAGTTGGGAGAGCTCTTAAGCCATGTCAATACTCACCTTCACTGCCCTCACTTTCCCCTCTACCCAACTAAATTTTGTAAGACTAATGCTGCCTTAGATATTTGGTCTGCAAAAAAAAATATTACGTATATTTTGAAGAAATTGAGAACCCTCGAGTATCCTTAGTTATTCCATAGTTTACATTATTTTATCTTTTAATTTTAATAGCGTTTTCTTCAATTCCTGTGAAATATTTTATCGAAATATTTTATTATGTAGTTTTTATGTTCCCACAGAGCTACTTATTCATGGCTGGTAACCTTAATAAAGTACAAAAAAGAAACTAAAAAAGGCTCAACATTAAATGACCTTTATGGGTCCTGTTCAAACATTGATAAACCTTGTGAAGGTACATTTTCAAATACAATCGTTTCTAAGAAAAAAATATGCAACTTACAAGCTGATCCCGAAACGTGACCAAATCACTTCACGGTCTGTATACTTGTAAGTACTTCTTTAACTGTAGTAGTAGTCACCTCCATTTATTGACCGCATTTCAGCCTAACATCAGGCGGGGGTGTGGTCATAATATGTCTAGCTGTTTTTGATAAAAATGGAAATGGAATATCATTATCTAATTTAATGAATATGATAGTGACATAGATTAAATTTATTATGTCGGACTATTGTATAAATTAGATGATTTCCAAAGCTATTTCGTTTGGGAATCTAGACAAATAAAAGAAAGTCTTCTATTGTTAAAAATAAGAATTAAAATCTTTTAACTACTCTTCTATATTACTTTGTATAGTGTACCTATAGTTAAGGTACTCGACATCGCTGGCGAAGGCAATTTATCAGGAACGACAAAATTGAACCAGCTGAGTTGGAAACGGGGTCAGGTGCGAAATGCTTCTTTTTACTTAGACTTAGTTTTTACTAGACATAAGATTTACTAAGTTATTTTAGATTTTATTTTCCCAGAGCTTTATTTATTTACAAATCGAAACACTTACACAAGATTAATGTATGTTCACAACAAAAAAGACTGAAATAGATTTATATTTTTTATTTATTCAGTTACCCAATCCGAGACCATTTACACCGGGGGCGGTGTATAACAAAATCCTTGAAAAATAGCACAGATTTTTCAACTTGATTTTCACCAATCGTGCAAATTCACAGGCCGATACATATAAAGCGATTTTTCATTGAATGTAAGTGGGAAACGTATACAATGTAATGTGAAAAATGTTGCATGGCTCAAAAAAGAGGTGAAAAATTAACATGACTATGTTCTTGGTGTTTCATTCATGATTCAACAAGACGCTGTTGATTTTTAGGAACGTTACGTCGGAACGGTTGCTTCATGCTATGTATTATTCAGACCTTTGGCTTTGTATTTACATAAGCAAATTGGGCGCGATGACTGAGTACGAGGAATACGGATGAGGCATAATGCTAGACCCACTTTTTGTAGCATTTGAGAGCCAAATTAGTTTACTGTGAAAACGACATTGCTATTTGCTAAATTAGGCATTCGGAATAATTTGCTCTTTCTGATCCATCATTATAGTAAATGATAGTAATTCGCATATGTCAAAATGTCAAAAGGGTTTGAAAACCGTATGTTACTTAAGTGAGTTTGCTTTGCTGCATTCACAATTTATATCTTACTAGTGACTTCAAATATTGATGTTTTATTGGTGATTTTTTTATTACAATTTTAATTAGCTTACTCGACAGGTATTGTCCTAACAAAAAGGAAAAAAAATCGCAGCGCTTCTTACCTGGTCCAATTGTAAATCTAAACTATTTAGGGACTCCTATAACACGAACAAACATTTGCATTACAATCGGTCCAGCCGTTTAGGTTAGGAGTTCAGTTACATACGGACGGAAGAAATATAATATAAAGATATTTACAAACTAAACATAATTTATCTTTCCATTTTTATTTTATAAATAAAGTAAAACCCTGACTGACCACTAAATAAGTCTCATAATAAAATAATTTACTGAGCGCGATTATTACTCAAAGAAAATTATTTAAGTGTAATGCTTTCAGTACTTAGTTCGTTTTCACGGTGCATCTGTTTCGAAAAGGCATTCTGTTCACTCGTTTTACTCGGACATTGAAAAGGTTCTAGTAAACCATTTAATTTCATTCGTATGAATACAGCCAATACGGTTAATCTAGTTTTTAATATTACACTGAGTAATTTTATGTTGGTTGAATAAATATTATCTATATATTATGTAATACGAAATATGATAATAAGACTCTATTAACATAATCTAGTTAATTATTCCATTCAAATTGTCACGCTTTCATTCCCACAGGAAACGAACAACGGAGCGAAGCGTTACTTTCAATGATCCTGACACAACTATCTTGCTTCCTTTATATCAATCTTTGGCTGTGTTTAAATGTAAAGGCAATTTATGGAGAAATTTAAAGTTAATAATAAAAATTGTAGAAAGATTTGATGTCTAACGGACAATACTAACGGTGGTTAAAGGAGACCGTAGTCACAATCGTCACACAGAGAGCTCGGGTTCAAAACTACTTACCGGTAAAGGACATCATTCATTTTGTATGGGGACTTGGGCTTAATTGTATTAACAGTTGCATATTCATTTTAAAATAGTTTGATGTACGAAGATTACAATGTAATTGGAATATATCCTTTATTTTGCATAGTTTAGGTGTGAAAAATGATCAAACTATAATTATGACAGTAAAAAATAACTAAGATGCACAGCAATTTAAAGCAAAATTGTTATTAGTTTTATCAATACAAGTATCGAAACTACCATTTATAAATTTTTTCATGATTGGACATTACAAAAGTAGTACATAAAAGCCCAAAATGAATGATGTCCTTTGGTCGACCTTTTGGTCCTATGATACAAGCACTTTAGTAGCTCAAAATAATAAGCTGTAAAAATAAACTCAATTTTAATGAAATTTATTTAACAAATCGTAATGAATTATGCCCCTAACATATCCATGGTGTTTCTTAAAATAAAGTAAAGCATTAGTGTAAGAAAAAGAAAAAGTAACGAAACAAGATTTATAAATTGTCTTTTCTTGCTCACTTTAAATGTCACAAGGAGCAGAGTGATATTCGTTGACAGGAAACAGAGTCAGTAATTTTAGCCTAATTTTATCTCTACGTAAATTCCACTGTCTTTTATTATGTCTTCACACATTTATAAATTTGTCATTTTCTTTTCAAATCAAAAACGACCTTCTAAGATTCTTTTCACGGGTTTAAAGTAATGTAGTCGCCTGAATAGCGTACAGTTACACCAAATGTAAAGTAAAATTGTAAAACCTTACATAACGCGAGTGTTTAGAATATAGACAGCTTTTCGCATTGCTTACTCCTATTCCAGTCTTCATCTTTCGCCGCACAGTTTACGTACATGATGTACCTGCCAGTCACAAGGCGAAATTCTGTGAATATTAAAAAACCTCGAGCGCTTTTTTTCGGCCTATATGGCCGGCCTTTTATTAATTCTTATAATAAAGGTATCATCTATATAACTATATAAAGCTATATGTTTTTGTATTATGGACTATGATTTAATTTTTTAAATAACATATCTAATCGTACATACATGAGGTATATTGCAGGTCTCTATCCGGATAGCCACTATATAGACAGGATTCAGGATTACTACTCAATGTGGAGTGTAGGGACTTGCAACTTGGATTGGGATGCGACAGTTTTTTGAGGATATGCCGGCGTCTTAACGACCGCTATCTAGTAATAACGAATTGATCCTACCGTTTACCGTGCCATTTAAAACACGAATGGGGATCTTTAATACTACCAGCGGTCACCCATCTAAGTACTGACCGCGAATTATATTGCTTTACCTGCGTTATCGAATGATCTGTGTGTTATAATGTCGTAGTACTTGGCTACAGCATCATCTTTTTATTTATTACGATTGTATAAATTTAGTTTGGTAAGGAGTGGTGCCCATTTTGCGATTCTGGGTCCATCACGGTCTTACAAGACCGTGATGGACCGTATACAGACCGTGAATTGACTTAGTCCTATTTCGGGATCAACTTGCGAATAGCCGGTTTAAACTAGACCGACATAATGAATGTGATTGCTACTTGCAATTATTTAACTGTAGTAGCAGTCATCTTTATTCTGGAATGCACTCCAGCTTAACATCAGACGGGTGTGCTGTAGAAAACCAACACATGTATAATGTAGTCGCTCTTGCAAGCTATATTGCTCTTTGTAAACCATGCATATTCTCGTAAAAGTGTCCTCTTATGAGGTCACTATGAGAATGAGCAGTAATCTAGTGGGGCTTAGAAGCAACGAAGGAAATTGTATTTTATTTGAAACCATTCGTGTGCTCTATTGTGCTTAGAGTAGATAGAGATTTTCCTCTTACCCTCAAACGTAAGTTGAATATTTCTTAACCATCTTATTTGAGTTACTTCTCAGATAGAAACTTTATATTTTTTCATTGTGACTCGATATATGCATCACTTCGTCTGATGTTAAGCTGAAGTGCGGTCCATGAATGGAGGTGACTGCTACTACAATTTAATGACTGTAAGGATCAATCACATTTACTTTTAATTTATCTACAGAAGCATTCGCCTTAACTGGATCGTGGATCGGTCCAGTTAAGGTGAACTCCAGTCAGGACTCCAGTTTAACCTTAACAGTATACGGTCATAATGATTATTAAAATAATAAACACAACGTTTACGCCTCGCGTCGCTCAGATGATCTTACAGGCAAAAGCGACCGTGGTAAAGAAGTGATTGTACAATAGTCACGCAAACCGAGAGCTCGGGTTCAAAACCATTTGCCGGTACCAATGTATCTTTGATACATAATTATGTACTTGGTCTTTATGTTTCTATGATACAAGCACGTTAGTAGCTTAATATAGAAATGTAACTATAAAAAACCGTAACCGTAGAGCTGTATGAAAAGAATTGTGAATGTAAGGAAAGAGAGGGAGTTGTGTCAGGATCGTGGCAATCGTCACTGCCTATCCCTGTGGGGAAAAGGCGTGACAATTTTTTCGTTGAAATTATAAAAAAAAGGAATATTTTTTAACATTTAATAAATTAAGGAAATTGAGCCTGGAAGATACAATGCGCCTGATTTAAGGAATTTTAAAGGGGCGACCGAGAGGGATTAATCAAAGCGACTTAAATTCATCAATACCAATAAGCTAATAATGAAATATATGCAATAACACTGATACAAAATTATTTGAAGAAATTCATAACGTTCAATTTAAATTAAAATTAAGCTAATCTGTTATAAAATATCAATGCAAATTTTACAGGCGTATAAGTACCCCAGGCAATATCCGACCGAAGTTCGTTTCTACAAACAAGCTGAATTATATAAGGCCATTTTATTTAGAAACTCAATTTACTAAAGATACTCTTATTGGCTCCCGTCTGGAGATATTATTGGAGGCGATCGCTACGATTTTATTTTCCTTGGTTCCCTCGGGGTCGTATTGCAATTTCCCCTAAGGGCTTTTTGTACGTGAGGGTAATATTCAAAACGAATGATGTAGTGAATCTGTTTCGGTAGGAATTTAAACAGCCGAGAAATTTTTCGCGAAACAAGTTTGGCATACGATGCCTACAATCTCACCTTGGGCTCTATTTTGTCGAAGGGCTGGCTGGATTAAAGGCCAATTCACACGCACATTTTGTGTTTTTCGCAACCGTGTACTTATTTCGTTGAATTATTTTACTCTGAGATCAAATATATAATATATAAAATATAATATATATCTTCTGAACGTGTGTTAGTCATCTATCTCCTGCAAAACGGCTGAACCGATTTAAATGAAATTTTGTGTGTATATTTCAATAGGTTCCTGGATGGTTTTAAATTTTAAAACACACACATGTAGACCCTGTAGGTGGCGCTGCTGTCTGTTGGTCACCAAATTTGGTTTGCTGAAAATTTCAATAAAAAATTATAAGTTATTAGTCATACTTCCACCAAACAAGTTTTGGAATAAAATCAAGAATTAAATACATAATTTAAACATAGAGACTATAGTAAACAGTGAGATAATGTAAAAGGTAAATTTAAATATCATATTAAGCACCATATTATATACGTAACATGGCATGGTTGACATGACATGGCAGTGTTTTCCCGGACAGGACGGCGTCTGCCGGGCCCGCTAGTATCTGTTACCATAAAATACCTTCACTGCAATATACGCCTACATTTGATATTGAAAATGAAATGAAATAAAAATAATTTATTAGAATGCACTTGCTAATCGTCTGAATCTACACCAGCTATTAAACTGGAATCTAATAGATTGATTGATTGCCTTTATTATTATTTAGGCGTTTCTTGTTTCTCGGAATCTTTGTTTTCCGTGTGTTACTCAGTTAATTATTTATTATCAAATCAAATTCTCACACCTAATTTCCCACAGAAATAGGTAAATACAATGGAGTTCTGTCCACGATCTTGGTATCTACAATTCTCTACACACAGGCTTCCTAGTTACGAGCACTGCACAAACCTACTTTTAATTTAATAATTTTTATATAAGATTTAATAAATATTTTACATATTTATTTGCTCTTTTAATTTCAAATACAACTATTGTATATAATACCTACATAAATTCCCTATAGTCATATTTTAAGTCTTAGCATTGCCAGAGCTAGAAATAGTTTGTCTACCAATGCAAGGCAGATCACATTCGTGAAAGAGGATTAAACAAAATAAAACATTGTCGATCCTGCGCGACGCACCTGACTAAAAAATACTTTCGAAATGCACTATAAGATACCTAAAGCAGTATCAGACCGGTCAACGTAGTTTACTCTCTACGCCTGAAATACTATTATTCTTATAGAGCTTACCGTTCCGTGGGAAACAAACATTCCACATCAAGTCAAATAAGTATTATGACAAAAAATAGATATAAATCCCAGCTATACGCAGTAGGAGTCGGTGCAAGAGGAATACAAGCTACAACATTGAAGAAATTGAGTACGTTTTAGGCCAAATGTTGAAGGCGGCATTGGTAGGGTCTCATAATGTTTGGCTTGGCAGAGGGAAAAGTGAAGGCAGTGAAGGCATTTCGGTCACAAGTGCAAGTCGAAACACTTGCACTGCCTCCACTCTCCCGCATGCCATGCGATGGACTCGGCACCCGCACGGAGAATCCATGGAAGCTAAAAAGAATTGCAGCGATCGCTATTTTATTTTTATTTATTTAGTCTTTTAATGCACAATTTATGGAAAACCTTTGTAATATTTTTGAATATCTGCCAGTCAAACTTTGGGTTAAGCAAAGAAGAGCAAAAGTAGGTAGAGAGCGCATAGTAGCTATAATATTACTATCTAGTAGAGCTATCTCTTAAAATACAGCGAGAACTTAGTTGAGCCTATGTAAATAGATACAGAATATGGAAAATATAGGGGAAATTATAATACTTAAATAGTAATTAAATATTAATACTTATAATACAATAAAAAAAAAACTTGCTCGATGATTAATAAAAAACCTAAATGAATATTTCTTAAAAGAATTTTAAAGCAGAGTCTAGCTGCTTGCACTCTAAATGTAACAAATCTTTGCTTCGACTGGGAATCGAACATTACGCGTAATAAACTGGTGTGCTAACCAATGCGCCACGCCTGTCGCCAACCTATATTCTTAGATAAGTTAGATAAATTATTCTTGAATTTAGATACAATTTTGGTACCAAATCGTAGTGTTTAGAGCTATTTTCACTCTTGTATACAAATTTCTATTTAAAACAGTAATATAGTCATAGTTTAGCTAGCACTGCTACATGTTATTATGCAAAATGCAATGGACATTTTGCATGGAAAGTTATTTACGAGCATGTTAATGCTGAGTGACGAAACTTCACCATTAACGATAAAGTTCGTTCGTAACTAAACTATAATAAAATTCTGGAACGACACTGAGTTTTAGTTAATGTAGTGCTAAATAAAATATTTAAAATATATTTTTATAATATAAGTAATATATAATATAATATAATATAATATAATATAATATAATATAATATAATATAATATAATATAATATAATATAATATAATATAATATAATATAATATAATATAATATAATATAATATAATATAATATAATATAATATAATAGTTAAGTCGTCCAAATACTATGGCAGCTTATTGAGATGCCTCTTCACACTGCCCTATAAGGATTCAGAGTTATTGAACAGAAGAAAGACGTGTTTAGAAAATTTGAATATTTTTTTTTTAATAGAAAAATGTCGAAACCAAAGTATAGTTAGTTAGACAGTAACAAAACAACTTTCTGCTACGACTAAACCACTGCATGCAGCAGTCGCATTAACTATGCCGGTCTATTAAAACCGGTAGCTTTCAAACTGATACTGATAACTAAGTCACCTAACGGTCTGTATACTTAAAAGTGGCGGTACAACAGCGGCAAATGAAAAATGGAGCAAATGCCTACCAACATGTTTGCCTACCACTTTTAAACGACCAGACCTGGAGCAAATATCTGCCTTTCTAAACAATGAATCTCGCAATATATAGAAGCCATTTTTTTTTATTGTAGTCACAACCTATGACAGCACCCCGCTTGATGTTAAGCCGAAGTGTGGTCCATGAATGAATGTCACTGCTACTACAATTCAATAACTGTGAGTAGCAATCACATCAATATGCCGGCCTAGTTGGAACCGACAACTTACAAGCTGATCCCGAAACGTAACCAAATAATCACTTCACGGTCTGTATACTTGTAAGTGGTGATGCTACCCCGGATCGACAGACTGGATACCACTGCCTACCAATCTTTGATAACCAGACCTGAAACAAATATCCACCTCTTTTTTTAATAACAAATATTTGCAATATTTAATATAATTATTAAATATTACGAATAAAAGTTAAAATTATATTAAGTTATATTTTAATGGATTCCAAGTAAATATTTCTACACGTAAACATATTTGTTTTGCTTAACAGTTCTGTGGGTTTTAACGAGTTCAATCACATGCCCACACGTTTCATGATAATGTATCGTCAGTCACAAACCCACCACGAATGTGTACTTAATCTTATTTACACTAAGAGACCTTGAACTTCACTAACCCCAAAAACTTTCATACCAAATTTCGTTTCTTACATTTATATAGATTCCATCCATTCTATGTTGACTTTCAGAACGAGAGTCAAGCGTTCACGTCGTCCAATGAATAATTCAGAGTAGAACGGAAGCTGCGTATTTACATAAGCAAATTGGGTGCGACGACGGCTGCGTACGACGAACGACAAGGACTTACTGTATACGTCGGAACTCTTGAAAAATGTATTCTAGCTGTCAAATTATACAATACAAATGATGTTTATTAGCATTCAGTGGAATTATGCAATGAAAAAAAGAGTTGCGTGTAAGCCTTGAGCTTGTCACTTCTCCAATTTCAGTGGTGACTGTTTTGTTTTAAATTAAATAACGGAAATTACATTTTCAAAAGGACCCAAGTTTTCATGTTGAACGATCGACAAGTGGAATGCTATACCAGCCTATGTATTCTCCCGGTCCTGCAACTTTGGATTCTTCAAGCTGAGAGTAAAAAACACCTCTGGTATTCAAAGGAATGAGTCAACCGTAAACTGAGTTGTTTTTTTTAGGCGTCGTCGCTCGTAGAACTTCCCTTGCAAGTCAAGTCAAGGTAAGATATTGCACCACAATACAAAAAACAAGAAATTTTATTTTTAAATATTTTATAAATTATTTAGGATCCCACAATAGTCTAGTAAATCTAGATTGTTCAGGTATAAGGCTAGAACGTTATCTGCTCGAGAAGTTTGAAAACAGAATTAAACTTTAGTTAGTTTATATTATAAAGTACACTGACCAATATACATATAAATAAACTTAGTTATTCGTGCACGACTCACAAACTTTAATCAACTATTGTTTTGCGGTCTCCTAAATAGGGATCTGAGCTGAAACCTTTATAGAGGGGAAGGTCGGATAATCCTGTACAATGTCTCTTCTAAGAGGTATCTTTAATGTCGAGGGACCGGCCGTAGACGAGGTGTTAGATACATTTTACCCACATTATAGACAACGTACACTCACGAATCTCTTTTAGAAACTATATCTATAGATAAAAAACGTTTATACTTTAATTTTATCCAGAAATATACAAGCATAATTATATGTTGCGCAATAAATAATTTATAGTCCAAGATCCCAGGGTTACCAGACGTTACTTATTTTCTCATGAACAAAATGTGTACGATTAAGTAGTGTTAGTATGTACAACGATCGTATGAAATCTGAATATTTTTATATATGTTGGCCAAGCACCTATAATATAACGATTCACAAGCAGATAGACCGATATGGTCCATTATGGCATCACACTTGACAGCACGTCGCCTGATTTTAAGGCCGTCGCATTAACTATGACGGCCTAGTAGGAACGAGTAACTTTTAAACTGATTCCATCAATCAAGGCTACTTGTATCAAAGAAACAGGAAAACCAAAGTACATATATCAAAGATACATTGTTACCGGCAAGTGGTTTCGAACCCATGATTTCGGTTTACGTAACCATTGCTCTACCATCATATAAGACAATAAGTACATAATAATATAAGGTTTGTAAAAAGTATGTATATTTTTTTAATAATGATTGTATAGTTTAATTGGAAAATACCGGGCACGCAACGATATTTTCGTGTTCATAATTTATCGCGGTTCTCTTTGTCGAGTTGGGCAGGCGGGGATTCAAAAAATTTCGACTATAAATTTGCCGAGTCACCTTTGACTCGTTTATCAAATAGAGCTCTGTGTCACTGTGGCCTGGAAATGCGACATTTACTCTATACATAGATGAAATGTGGCGTTTTGAATATTATGTATTTTAAAATGTATTTAAAATACATAATATTAAAAAGTTGTATGAAGAGAATTGTGGATGTGAGAGAAGCGAGGGAGTTGTGTCAGGATCGTGGCAAGTGGCGCTCCATTGTCTCTGCCTTTTCCTGTAAGAAAAGGGCGTTAGAGAAAGGGAAAAAAGTTTGATTGATAAAATGCATTTAAAAAATATACATAAATGCAAAATGAGGATGCCCAAAACCATAGATTTTGTAGGAAAAAAATCCTAATATGTCATTGTCTCTACCTATCTCTTCAAGAATAAAAGCGTGTCAGTTTGATGGAAATAAACCAGTATACGAGTAATAGACTTATAACCAATGAAACCGTATAACGTTAACCTTGGTAAATTAATAAATTACTTATTATAATTATTAAATCCGCCTGCACTTTAATGGTATCTGTTATCGTCTCGTCTACGAATATTCTCTTAGAAAATATACATAATTTACATTATATTATGTATATTTTATAATATACATTAGAAAATATACATAATATAATAGGTGTAATGTTGACTATAATATCAAGCGAATATTACTATACCCCGAAGGCTTCGCGAGGAAATCCGGTAACCACAACACGCGATTTTGGCTTTAAATTTAATATTTACTAAATATGGAATTGCAACTGTAAACGATTCTGTTTTGCCTAGAGCCTTACAATATTGAAGGCGATCTTGTGTGGAAAAATATCGAAAGTAAGCGGCTCTATTCTCTATGCTTACACCAATGATTTTTTTATTTATATGTAAAAATATTATGACATATAATAGCACGGATTGCAATACACTCTTTGCTACTAAAAATTTCCTCTCAACAGAATCTTATCATAGAGAATTTCCCAGGTACTATGTCTGCGAATGATAAGCTTGCCTCTTATTTATGTTAATATTTGTCTTACTGAACACGACTACTACAATAATTTCTGTTACAATAATCTAATACGGAAATAAGCTAAATGTTTCAACAAGTTTTTATTCATACGTTTTATTATTATTTTACCTAATTCTTTATTTTAATAAGAAAAGACGAAGATACGCGCTATAAAAGAGGCACGTTAAAACCTTGCTAATAAGCAAACCTGAACTAAGTGTCGCGATGTAGAGCAACATATATTAGTCTCTTTTTTGCTCTCAATAACTACCATTCCGTCCTACTTCCACTTCGTCGTGATTAACCGTTCAAACTCGTGCCACTTGCGAACTCTAAAACTGGAGTGTATAACGTATCTACTTCATTTTACCTATTATCATTGGGTGTAACCAACAAGATTAGACAATATAGTAAATGACTATATTTACTATATTGAAATATAGTTATTGAAGTTAGCATTTACCTAATTATAGGACAATAACGACCTTGTCTCTCATGTGAACAGGTAGAAAGAAGTAGGTTAATAGATAATATAGAATATGAAGAATGAAAAACTTTTAAATATATTAAATAACAAGAAAGCCTAAAGTATTATTAGCAAAAAGAAATAAGCCCCATGCATGTCACAGTAAAATTAGATTTGTCATACATTCTCGTCCGGAGTCATAATTTTATGCTCTGTTCCCTGTTCCAAAGTAGGGACAATTTGAAACAAAAGGCTTTTGGCGGCGTCGAGAAGAAATTCGCCAGCAAAGGAATGTAGAATGATGAGTTATGTGCCGTGACTTTGACAAAGTTCGTTGAATTTCGTTTGAACGCGAGCAAATTTTCTGCTAGCTCAAAGAAAGTCGTTTCTAAAGTGAGTTCATTTAAACTTGTTAAACATGGATGTCCTCTTTTAGTTCATTTTTAATTTAACCCTCTTAATTGATTAAGGTGTCGTTATTATAATTTCGACGTTGTAAATGTTAAAGGGTATTTACAATATTGAAAAATTTGAATATTATATTGTACTATTACGAGTATAATTACCATTTTGATGAATAAACGGCTCTTATAATTTTATTTTATTTTTAGACTATTCACTTTTACCTTTTTAGCATCGATTTGCTTTAATAAAAGACTAAAGTTGTTTTTAATTCATTTTGATCTTGTTGAAATAATAAATATACTTTAAAATCTTGTTAACATAGAGTTTAAAATGTAGAAAATATTTTTCAGATTATAAAACAAAACTCAATTTTCTTAACTCACAGTGACAAAATCTTTGCATAGTATGAACATTACACACATTTAGGCTGCAGACTAAAAACAAGCTAGATAGACGCCGCAGACTGTCTTACCTTAAGAATTAAGATTAAGTTGGGGAACTGTGTGACTGATATGTTAATATTTTTCCAATATATGTAGCCGTATGTCTATTTAATACTGGTTGTCCATAGTCCGTAAAAATATCGGCTCCCGGTTACTGTTTTGTCTTTGTAAATGTGTTCACCACTGCCAAGCTGCAGCGGTTTATGTTATGTTATGCTTTGGATGTAATTTTCTTAAGCGTGTTTAGGCATTTATTTATTTATATTATGGGTATTCGTCTTATTTTTTATATGTCTATAAAAAGTTTGTACTTGTATGTAGTCTATGTTTTAGGCGCAGAGTTTACTGCAAAGTGGATTTGGCGTAGTTTCCTGTAACTTATATTTAAACTTTAAGGTCAATGTATTTAAAGTTTCATCGGTTACCATGAATTTGCCTAAACCAACTATAAATTTGCTTATACCGGCATAATGACAACCGACTGAGGCGCCCTTAAACTGAGTAGTTATTTGGATTATCGTCGTTCTTGGTCCTTCCTCCTTTTGCTCACTGATGTCAAATGGAGGTGAGATGTCACGTCACAATAAAAATATAATTATATCTATTATATTTAAAATGTTTTGGCCGGCATAGTGACGGCGACTCAGGCAGCCGCGAACTAACTCGGATGTTTCAGTCATCGTCACTCTTGGATCTCCTCTTGCTTATCATCAGGCGGGACGTGGTCAAATGTCATGTCACAATAAAAAAAAAATACGGACATATACTTAAAAAACCAGGGACTGAAGTGCCTACAGCTGTATACGTAGAATGTGCATGAAGAGTATAGTGGCTGCGAGGAAAGTGAGAGAGTTGTGTCACAATCGTGGAAAGTGGCTCTTCATTGTTTCTCCCAGTGGGGATTGAGGCGTGACTTTGATTTAATCAATAATTTATTAAATCATTTGTTTTAGAATGACAAACGCAGTAAAATAAATTATTAACAATAACAACTAAATGCATCGTAAAGAAATTATCTATACTTGCTTTACGATGCATTTTACACTTTCTTATTGTTAACAGTACTTATACTTTGTACAGAAAAATATTATTTAGTTAAACATTGTACAGTATATCCAACAACTACATAAAGGAAACTTAAAGGAAAATATTTATCTACAAAGAATAATGAAACTTCAAAGATACATGTGAAGTCAACCAGGAGAAAATAATGAATAACCATGTTTGCAACAACTGCAATTGGTTGTTTTGAATTGAATTATTTATTACCTATAAAGACATATATGTGCAGTGATCCCTTATAAATGCAGACTTAAAAAAACAGTCCCCTGCCTATTACTTTTATACTTATGGCTTTGTATAGATATTATTGTAACAATCCATTACTAACTAAACCCATTTGGATTTGAAGAATGACAATTTTAATTGGATTAATAGAACTAACTGCACATGCCTTCATTTTCTTTTTACAAACGAGGATAGGTAAAATTTACGCAAGCACATTGGTGAACTGGCACTCGGTTTAACTATCAGCTTCTCGGCGGTCCATGGACGTAATTTTCACCGCGTAAGACGTATACACCTACCAACGTCCAAATAGTGTCCTAAATCTATAGCATCAGACCAAAGTACTTTCACAGTTCAGCAATAAAAAAGACACAAAAAATGCTACGCAAGGACTTAATACTAACGAGACTTTAAACAAATTAACAAATCAATCCATTGCCAAAACAAAATCGACACTCTGTGTATTCACAAATAAATGAATGGGGATTACACAAAACGTCGACGCCGACTTTAAACGGACGAATTTTGAATTGAGGAAATTCAACAGTATACAACGGAAGGCATTGTAAAATTTGTGAAAGGATAGAGGAGTCTGCTTCGTCTGCCGATAGACTCTCTGGACTGTGACTAATGTATCTTGAGTATACTTGGCTTTTTCCTGTGAGACGAAAGGTATTGCGATACGAAAATACGCCTTACTCGATAGTGTTGGCTTAGCTCTAAAGTGGAAATGGTTCAAGTATTTCTACACAGAAGTATTTGCATCATAGTAATACAAATTTTGTTCAAATAGATTATAGTCCATATTTAGATTTTAGCCTTAGAATACTTTAATTATTATTTACTTGGTTGTTAAGCTTAATAATTGGTTAAATCGGGGATATTCTAAAACATAACCGAAGAGCATGTATGGAAAGAAATGTGGATCTGAAGGAAGGAATAGAGTTTGTTAAAATCGTCAAAAGTAGCGCTTCGTTGACTCTGAGCCTAAAATTAATTATAACTGTAAAAAAAATTGATACAGCTATATTACTTTATCTTCAAAAATTCCATATACACAAATAAATATTGTATACTTTCATTAAAATGAGCCCCTTGCGTCTACCGGCTGTAGTACCCGGTATAAAGGCGCTTACAATGATTTAGCATTCTTATTTACAGCCTTAAAAAGAAATGAGTTATTTTAATACATAATCAAAGAACGGCACAAAACCGAATTTTGGCCCGTTCATAAATTACCCTTTTCCCTATTACAGTGTCGCCACCATTTAAAAATCCATCATTGCATTAGCCAGTCATCGCTTGATCATTTATATAGCGCCACGGCAATGACAGTCTTTTATGAAAAAATACTACTACATCTATTATATTACATAAAAGTTAGTTAAATAATATTACAATTAATTTTAACTAAACTTTATTAAACGTTCTTCATAAAGATATAAAGATAGTCGTTTGTAGACAACTGTATTAAGCTTGTTTCAGATTGTAATTTTTTCCCGAATTATTTTTTATTGTGACTCGAAATAAGATAGCACTTCGCATGTTGAGTGCTGTCCATTATGGAGACGACTGCTTCTAGACTTAAATAAATGTAAGTAACAGTTGCGATAATACACTGGCCTAGTTAGAACTGGCAATTTTTAAGTTGATTCTTAAACGCGATTAACTCACTTTATGGTCTGTACATTTGAAAGTGGTACCTCAGATCGGTAAACTGGGAAAATTACCACTAACACTGTCTAACTAATTCACTTAAAAAACACATTTTTTTAAATTAAGCTGTGCTTTTTTATTTTCATAACGAAAATAATTATAATTTTCGTATGTGAGAATATGAAAACTAAAATGAATGTAATATCTATTTTCGTAGTACATAATTCCATTTTCCTCATTTTATTCAGCAGAGAAAATTTAAAAATATGTTTTTATGAACACTATAGAAACAGAGCTCAACCATGCTTAAATTATTGGGACGTAAGTAAGCTGGTGAAGAGAGAAAAAAGTCCACTCTAGCTATGGATTAAAATTTTGTGTTGAAACACAATGGAATAATCCGAAATTGCAAAAACCTGTTTTTGGCTGTAATGGCTATTGAGGCGGTTTTCAATGCTTACGTACGGCCCATTTTGGACAACGGAAAGACAATAGAGTATTTTCGTACTGATAATATTATACATATTTTCGATATTGACGCTGAAATGTTTAACTTAATAGTGTTTTTTTTTGTCATGATATTGGTATATGACCACGCGGCTACGATAACTGCAACACCTTCGAAATATCAAAATATATTATTTAAAATAAAGACCTATTGTCTTTTTATTTCTTGTAGTACCAAGAAAATACTCTCTTTTATCCTTCATAAATCTCAACGTACAAGTTTTAATTTTATAAAATTCACATTCAAGTAAAAATAATATACATAGTACTTTGCGCAAACATTGATTAATGAATTAAACAAATTTTATGCGGCTCACTATCGCGTTTATTTGGTTTTGGTTATATTGGCGTTTATTTTTTTTTTTATTATTCCGACGTTTGGAGATCTTTGCAGCCATCGTGGTCACAGAGAGCTGCAAAGCTCTCGAAACGTCGACATAATAAAATAAACGTTCTCTGGTTTACTATTAGTAATTTTTCCAAGAGTTTTATTGCTAAAATTACTTTTTTATTCTTTACTTTTTATTCGTGGTTATACAATTTTTTTATTATCGAGCAGTGACATCTGGTCTTAATGTTCTTGATTGTAAGCTAGGGGAAATTCCAAGAGGCGACTAAAAATATATATTCAGCTTACGGTTGCCTCAGTCGCCGTCAATATGCCGGCCAAAGGTGTTAGTTCATGCTTTGTTTAAAGGATCTCAAGTTATAAATCTATGTACAGGGAGGGAGAACACATGGGCTTATTAAGCACTTCTCGATTGTTTAAAAAACGACGCTCTAAATTGCATAGTTCGCCAGAGTGTAGATGCTTCCCCCGACCTGCCCTATGCAGGTCGGGGCAACAACTCCTCAGAACATTCTCTATACTTGTATATAGTTTATACAAATTTGCATACACAAAAACAATAACATAAACGTGTAATTGTTAAAATTTGTTAGTCATTACACAATAACTCTTTATGCTTGTGCATAATTTAATGAATAAATTTAACATAATTTCAACAATGTAGATTGAACGTGGGCTGAATTGTGAAAATGTTACAGGCGTAACAACAACACATCACTAGACTCCGCATCCGGAAACAGAAGCGTTTGATAAATGATGGAGTGTAGCCCTGGGGCCAGCCTGGGAAATTGTCTTCAAGTAAACTTTAAATAAAGTTATACATTAGATATAAGATTAGGCTATACTTGACTTAACATTAAATTATTTACCTTTTATTACAATTATTACCAACATTTGCCTTTCGTTTCCAAATAATGGGAAACGTTATATATATATATTACAAATATTTTATATTTTAACAAATTAACGAAAAATGACGTGGTGTCAACTTACTTATGTTCTGTATACTAGAATGACGACTTTTGTTTTATTTTTCCCCGATTAGCATGTTTTATTCAATATTTCAGTACAACATCTTGCTAAGATGAAAAGGTTAGCATACACGTCAATTTTTCAAATTTTTTCCTTTCCTTTATGTTTTAGGATAATACATATTAGTTAATTGAAAAACATAAATGGTAGAAAATTACTTAATAGTAAAGTTATATTATCTTGAATATTACACCTCCCAGCCTAGCCTTTTTATATTGTTTTTGTTTTGCTTCACGACGAGGCCAGACATCGCACAATTGATCCTGCAAAAATTAACGTACGAAATCCTACCATACCCCTATACTTGCCAGACCTTTCACCCACTGACTATCATGTTTTTAACCATTTGGACAACTTTTTAAAGAATAAACGTTTGAGAAACCAAGAACAGGCCAAAAATGCTTTCAATTATTTTACAAGATTGGCATGAAAAAGCTCTTATTTTGACTAATAAAGGACATCATTAATTTTGTATAGAGACTTGGCCTTAATTGTATTAACAATTGCATATACATTTTAAAATAGTTTAATGTACGAAGATTACAATGTAATTGGAATATATTCTTTATTTTGCATAGTTTAGGTGTGCAAAATGATCAAACTATAATTATGACAGTTCAAAGCAGAACTTTTAATAATATGGCTTTTCCTTGTAATTGACAGACGATACAAAATACATATTTAATTTTCTAAATAACTGAATTGCACAGCAATTAAAAGCAAAATTGTTATTAGTTTTATCAATACAAGTATCGAAACTATTATACCATTTATATATATTTTTATCGCTGTTGACATTATAAAAGTAGTACAAAGAATGTATGATGTTGTTGTACTTGAAATACACAATAAAATTTTAAAGTTAAAAACTGCCATTTATTTTTAAACAATTTAGTTTTGTCAATTTACTGAAATGTTGCAACTAAGTTAATAAGTACCCTAAACATGTTTGCAAATAAATTTTAATAGAATTATAAATTAAACATTTTATTGTGCTTTCCTATACATATTCAAAGACTTTAATAGGATTAAAACTTTTACTTGATCACGTACTTTAAACCGGGACAATTCCTTGAACATTTTCGTGAACCAAGTCCTAAGTAAACTTCTTAATTACTTGTCAGCTGAAATAAATTATTCAAAACAATTTGTAGATCAAACAACAACACCTTTTAACTACAGCTCACAACAATTCTTTTATATTGATCACGTTTAGGAATAAATTATAAAGACAATAAAAATATTGGATCTCGACATAGAATAACACCACGCCTAGCATGCCTGGATTGCGGTTCATGAATGGTGCCGCCTGCTACGACAATTAAATATTAGCAGTCTTAAAATCACTTGAAAACAGTATTTCGAAGAAGCGATTTTTTTAAATTATGGTTAACCATCAACTGTAGGCAGACGGTTGATGGTCTTTTCAGTGCTGATTCAGCGTTAGGACTTTAAAATGTTCAGACTATAAAGTGACACAGTCGCGATTCGGGGTCACCTTGAAAGTTTAGACTTAACTAGAAAATATGGTTTATGCAGTTATAAATTATATCTGTAGTAGCAGGTGTCTTTATTCATGGACTGCACTCCAGCATAACATTCATATTAATAAAAAATATAATCTTTACATCTACTATATTTATTTATGTTTAGTACTATATTGTTCATTATTATATTTTATTCACATTGAAATAAGTACATAAGTAGTCAAATAAATAAAAATATCTTGAAACTCATCATCTTGTTACCTGAATTTTATGAAAAACGTTTATTATTTATTCGGTTACAATTTACATATATTATAATGCATTTAATTTTATTACATTTTTTATTGAGACTTGACATCATACCCCGACTTGATGGTAACCAAGAGAAAGTCCAAGAGCGCCGACGACTGAAAAATCCGACTTAGTAGTTGGGTCCATCCATCAATCATCAGGTCGAGATCAAATGTCGAGTCAAATTAAAATAAACGTTGTATAATATACGATTGCCTCAGTGCTATCACTATACTCGACCAAATAAATAAATACAAATTTGAAATAAATGCATTGATTTTGTAATTCACTACTCAAAAAAAAGAAGATATCACATACTAGTATACTAAACTCAAAGTATAATCAAAAAACAATCAAATCAAAAATTAAACGTATCGTGAGCCGTCTATTAAAATATCAGAGCAAACAATGCAAAAACCAATTACAAAGATGGATAACTGGTGTTCAGTAACAGAATTCAGTCCAATTTGTGGACCAATATATTTTAATCCCTCACTACGAACCAATGAATCGCAGAAATCCAATGCGACTTTAATGAAAGATTTAAATGAATATAATGTGTGTAACTTTAGGGAGAAATAACGAATGAGAATAAAATAAAATAGAATAATGCAATAAAGGGTAAGAAGACCGAATAAAATTCTATGCTAAGATCAAAAGTGTAGCAATTTCGATTTCACCGTTCATAAGTTTAAATTATGTATATTAAAAAAAACATTTATTTTAGGTGGAGACTTAAGTCTGCTGATTTTATTGGTTTTTGTATGACTCGAGCATGGACAAATTATAATGAAATGGTTTCGTAAACCAAAAGCCGCATCGTTGTTTATGCCGATAACAAAGTATCTTTAGTATTGTTACAAGCATAATAATACTAAAGCATAGTACTGTTACAAATAACTAATTGTAAGTAAAGAAATTTACAAATAAAATATGTTTTATTAAATACAGCCGAATAAAAATATATGTGCCTACTTATTTACTATTATTATATGTATATATCTACATAATAATATAATTAATTATGTAAATAGCGTGAATGTTTTGTGCTCAAATAATTTTGCAAAAGTTGCAATGATAATGGACGTTAAAAAATAATTAATAAATAATATTTAATCGGAGCTCGTATTGTTACTCGGGGATTAAGAAAGTTTCAATAATGTCTGTTCGCTTGTCCATACATCAACATGCTTTCATAGTTACTGAACAATACCTTTTATCCTCATTCATACTATGAACTCTTTACAATATAAAGTTCTCAATATAATGTCTGTAACAGCTCCGCGCCTCTTTTTTATGGCCGATAACGAACATGTTAATATTCAATACGAAGATTTTATTAGAAAACTTTTCTCGTTAGTTCGCACCAAGTTCGTTGAAAATGTCCTCCATCGATACGGGTACACGATACAACGTCGTCTACTCTAATACAGTTTGGAAACATTTTGTAGGTAATAAAGTTTTCATATTAAATTTATTTTCATACCCCCTCCCACTTCTTACTTCTGGTATTAGCTAAGTTCGCAATTTTAATGTAATATTGAACTAATAAACGTGACGAATACCTCCGTAAAATGATCAGCTTTTTTCCAAAAGGAACTTGTTAAAACTTTTATAATAACATGTTACTTACGACAGAATAATTTTAATCTTATTTATTAAACGTCAGACAAACATCGGTTATTTAAAACATAAAACTGTTTTTCAACACATTTCCAGCGAAACAAAATGTTTCCATTTGGGTACTAACCAACAAAAAAATCAACTAATCAATCAAATTGTCGCGCCTTTTTCCCACAGGGATAGGCAGAGACAATGGAGCGCCACTTGCCACGATACTGACACAACTCCATCACTTCCACAATTCTTTTTATACAAGCTCTGCGGTTATGGGCACTAGGCAACCTAGCTTTCTTGAGGATGTTTTCGACAAAAAAAAAGTAAAATTGTAGCATTGAAAAATATTAAAAATACATAAAATAAAGTATCATAATAAAATTATTAGAAAGCAAAGCCAATAATAAAATATGACAGTTTGCGAAAGTTTTAGACCACCCGAGACGATCTAAGATATATTACAGTATAGAACAATAAAGTTTATTCTCTAGGACTTGCGACGGGAACAAATTGCTTGCGTGAAAACCCGAAGGTGCCGTAAACACTACTTTTACATAGTTCGGTTTCAAGGTGTGCTGAAAATGCTCCTGAACAACTTTCACTAAATTAAAACGTACACGAAGTAAATTAAACGTCTAAATACACATAACTTTGAACATTGCTCTTATTTTATTACTTGTTTAATAAATAAATGGAATGCTTTGCCTGCCCATGTGTTCTCTCCATCCTTTTTTTATTTATTTTTTTATTGTGACTCGACATATGACAGCACACCGCCTCATATTAAGCTGGACCACACTTAATAAAAAAAGAGGCGACTAATTACTTCGAGTCTGGTTATCAAAGAGTGGTAGGCAGTGGTACCTAGTCTTCCGGTCCGGGGTAGTACCACCACTTACAAGTATACAGACCGTGAAGTGATTTGGTCGCGTTTCGGGATCAGCTTGTAAGTTACCGGTTCCAACTAGGCCTGCATAGTGGGTGTGATGTTACTTACAGTTATTGAATTGTAGTTGCAGTGACATCCATTCATGTACCACACTCCGGCTTAACATCAAGCGGGCTGCTGTCATACGTCGAGTTACATTAAATAAAAAATTAAATAAAAGGAGTTTTAAACTAATACGTTGAACAAAATAATATTACAAACAATATAATAATTGTATAATATAATTTCAAAATGTGGTTTTCATAGTAGTCATTAATTTGGCTGCACGCTTTAGGTTAGGTGTGAACAGTTTTGGCAAATGCACTAATGAGGTGCAAGCATTAACTAATGACTGCATATTAACCTAAATAAGTTTTAACATAAACTAAAGTTAGCTTTCTTTTACTTTAGTTATAACTCGTGTTATATTTAACTAAAACAAAAACTTTATGGTTTAATTTAAGAAACGGAATGAAAGTGACCTAATCGTAAAATTTTCTAAACATCGGATTAAAGTAATTCACCTAAAGTTGTAATATAAACTGTTTTATCACTAGATTGCAGAACATCACAAGGTGTATTTATTTATTTGTTTTTATTTATTTATATGTATTATTCATTTCTATACCAAGCTACTAAAGTGCTTGCATCATAGAAACAGGACAACCAACGTACATAATATGTTTATAATATCAAAGATACATTGGTACCTGTGAGTGGTTTCGAACCCGTGCCACTCGGCTCACGTAGCCATTGCACAGCCACTACGCCACGGTCGCCTTTAATCGAAGGCAAAATTTATCGAATAAAATATTTTTGTAATAGCTGCAATAATATAAACAGTAGAAACTATATTCTCATGCAATACAAAGAGTAACTAAAGACAAACACTGATCAATCAATCAATCAAAGAAATTATCAAGTCTAAGTTTCTACAGGAATAGGCAGAGACGCCGACGGAGCTCCAATTTTCACGATCCGAATACATCTTTCTTGCCTCATTCATACCCACAACTTTCTTCATGAATTACCCCCTAGAGTAAAAATACCCCAATTAGATCGATGAACAATCTTCTGGGTCGTTGTTTTACCTTCCACTCACTCAGATATTTTATACAATTTGTACGTGTATTTTTATTTAAGTAATTATCGTGTACTTTTGATTATTATATTATACCTCCCTATTTTGTTTCACAACCTTATTTATTTCTTGCACCTAGCTTTAACTATCTGGACAACTCTAAGGTTGACTGGATGATAAAGCTAATAAGGCTTTTCTCCTCTATTTATTTATATTATTTAATAAATAAATAGAATCTAAATATAAACCAGCTATACAAGTCTAGTTTTTCTCTCTTAAGTAAATATAGAACTTAATTTCATGCACGATGACACATTATCCATTACTTTCAAAGCATTTTCCAAATTGGCATGGTGTCCCTAAGCGATCTCCCTAAATGGACTGCTAATAGCTAAACTTTGACGATCAGCTATAGACAGATTACAAATTAATCGTACCGAATCCCTTGCTTGCTTTGTAAAGGCTCTCCATGTTAATTACTTTAACACCTTTTAAACTTCAGGTATTTCTATCTGATTGCTTAAAACCATATATATTATCTCAGTGATTTTTTTTACAATAAGTATACAATTTAAAAGATTTATATAAATAAATATAAATATTTTAAATAGGGCGACCTTTTACATATAATCTTAAAGATAAGACGACCGTGGTGTAGTGGCACTGCAATGGTTACACAAACCGAGAGCACAAGTTCGAAACCACCCACCGGTACCAATGTATTCTGATATAATGTACTTTGGTTGACCCGTTTCTATGATACTAGCAAACACTTTAGTAGCTTAGTATAGAAATGTAAAAAATAAAAAAATAAATAAATATATAAATGTTTTAGGTAATGGGAATCCCAAAAATAACTTATACAAATTAAATAAATTACATTCAATTTTGAATAAATAAGAACTCTAAACATAATATATTTCGTGAACGACCTTTACATTGTTAAACTTGAAACTCCTTACATAGTAAATTATCCTGTAACTACGTCTGGCTTTGGAAAGGCTTCGTCGAGAAGAAGATCATAAAAGTAGACATAACTAAATTTTTTTGGCTAGCAACTGAGTCAATCGAACTGTTAGTTTGTTTTTTTCAGTTCGGCGCTCTTGCACCACCTCAAAAGTGAAGATGTCACATCACATAGTAAGTAATTAAAATAATTTTGCGTTTATTATTAGTGTTTAATTTAGTTATTTATTACCAGTTGCGTTGGGGGTTGTGGATTCGGTTAGGGACAGTGGCATCCTGCTGACCTGCAGTATCCCGGTGAGAGTCTGTTGACCCGTCGGCCAGGGAGACCCGTAGCAACGGTTAACCGCTGACCGCCCGCCGTATAGTACAGGGGCCTGAGCCCACCGCTAACCACGGAGGGAGGCTGCCCCACCATGCGGCGCATAATCTCGGGGTGATTCGTCTTGCCGATTGGTGATCGGATATGGGGTCCAGGCGATCATTTCCGGGAGGGTACGGGGGCCCTTCCGTCCGACGGATCAGCAAACTCACACCGCCGGGATGCATGTGGCTAAGCGGATAGCTGCACTTTTCGTTCCTGCCAATGAAACAACCCCCAACATTTTCACGCACCCCACCCCCCCCTCCACAATGCAAGCAAACAAAAAGAGTACAGTATACCCAGCGGCAGTTAAAACCCCCATTACAAATGAGCTTGGCGTGGATTTCACGAATATACGTGGAATCCACGCCAACCTCAGTGCCGTCCATCAACATCTGGAGACGGCACAGCCCGCTCTGCTCTTCCTGACGGAGACGCAGATAAAGGCACCGGCTGACACTTCATATCTTCAATACCCCGGCTACACGCTTGAGGAAAGATTCCTCGCGAAAGCCGGGGTATGTGTGTACATCCGGTCCGATATCTGTTGTCTCCGTCTGCTTTGCTTGGAGGATCCTTCCCTTTCCATCCTCTGGGTACACGTAGACCTTGGTTCTCAAGCCAGGATCTACGGGTGCCTTTATCGTTCCCACCACGGGGATTCGGAGACAACCTGGCTCTTCGATTCTCTGAGCCGGGCGGCAGACGAAGCGCTGGAGCGGTTCCCGACCGCGGAGGTCGTGGTCTTGGGGGACTTCAACGCACACAATGAGGTGTGGTTGGGGTCCCAAAGGACCGACCACGCGGGAAGGGCCGCTCATGCTTTCGCCCTTCTGCATGACCTGACACAGCTGGTGACCCAGCCCACCCGGGTACCAGACATTGTCGGTCATGCCCCTTCTCTGCTGGACCTTCTACTGACCACTCGTCCGACCGGGTATAAAATTTCGGTCAAAGCCCCTCTAGGGACTTCTGACCACTGCCTGGTCGAGACGATAGTGCCGCTTGTTGTGCCTCCTCCTGCCAGGAATGAGGTGCGACGTTTGTGGCACTACGGGTCGGCGGATTGGGAGGGAATGCGAAATTATTTCGCTTCGCTCCCTTGGTGGCAGCGCTGCTTCAACTCCGAGGATCCATCCACGTGTGCCTCGGCCGTTGCTGATGAGATAGCACTGGGGATGGAATATTACGTTCCATCCAACTGTGCATCTCGTAACGACCGGAGCAGGCCCTGGTACAACAGTGATTGCGCGGCTGCTGTTTCAGCAAAAAACGCAACTCACAGTGCATGGGTCAGAGGTCGAAAAAATCATGACCCTCGCGTGGACGAGTTGAAAGCAGCCTATAATCGTGCCACCAAGTCTTGCAGAAAGGTCTTTAAAAAAGCGGAGGCACAGCGCGTTTCCAGGATTGGCGAGAGTCTATTAGCGCACCCAACGGGTAGTCGCAGCTTTTGGAGTCTCGCCAAGACTGTAGAATCTAACTTCTGTCGTTCTGTACTGCCACCGCTGAGACAGCCTGATGGCTTACTGGCGCATACGGCGAAGGCTAAGGCCGATTTACTGGCCGAAGTTTTTGCCATAAATTCGCGTATTGACGATCGTGGTGCAGGGCCACCCACCCTGCGTCCATGCGGACATACGATGCCTGAGATTCGTATCAGACAACGCGATGTCCGCATGGAGCTACGATCGCTCGATATCCGGAAGTCCAGTGGTCCCGATGGTGTCCCAGCGCTTGTGCTTAAGACCTGTGCAGCGGAATTGACTCCCGTCTTGACGAGGCTATACCGGCTCTCGTACGCATCGGGCTGTGTGCCTCGGGCTTGGAAGGAGGCCAATGTGCAACCGGTCCCAAAAAAGGGCGGCCGTTCAGACCCAGCAAACTACCGTCCGATAGCTGTAACCTCAGTACTGTGCAAGGTCATGGAGCGAATAATTAATGTTCGCCTCATGGCCTACCTGGAGGGTCACCAGCTGATCAATGACCGTCAATATGGCTTCAGGCCGAAACGGTCAACTGGTGACCTTCTGGCGTACATTACGCACGTCTGGGGTGAAGCTTTGGATGGTAATGGAGAAGCCCTTGCCGTTGGCTTGGACATCTCCAAAGCGTTTGACAGGGTCTGGCACAGGGGCCTTTTATCCAAGCTCGAGGCATACGGTTTACCTGACCGTCTGCGGGGTTGGATAGCTGACTTCCTGCGCGACCGCTCCATACGCGTCGTTGTGGATGGAAGCGCGTCGCGCAGGATGTCGGTGAATGCCGGCGTCCCTCAGGGCTCCGTGCTGTCGCCGACTTTGTTCCTTCTGCATATCAATGACATGCTGGACCTTGGATCCGGCATTCATTGCTATGCAGACGACAGCACGGTGCATGGACGCTACACTGCCCGCCCCGCAGCCGGCAAACAGGAGATAGCCGATATGAGAGAGTCTGTTGTAGCGGGACTGAACCGGGTTCTTGATCGTATTACCCACTGGGGCGACAAGAACCTAGTTCAGTTCAACGCAGACAAGACTCAGGTATGCGCGTTCTCGACGAAAAAATCCTCGTTTTCTCCCCTTCCTTCTCTTTGCAACATCCCCCTTAGTACTTCGGACAGACTAGACATCCTTGGAATGTCCCCTCGCTGCGACTTGAATCACAGGGACCACATCGAGCGGGCCATTAAGACCACCTCCCGCAAACTTGGCATCCTGAACAAGGTGCGGCGGTTCTTCGCGCCAGAGCTTGGCCTGATATTATACAAGGCTCAGATTCGCTCTTGCGCGGAGTACTGTTCGCACCTCTGGGACGGCTCTGCCAAGTATCTTCTCAATGCCCTGGATTCATTGCAGCGCCGAGCTGTCCGAATTATAGGTGATGCAGAGGTCACGCAAACTCTGGAGCCCATGCAACTACGCAGAGACATGGCGGCTTTGTGCGTCCTCTATCGCCTATACCACGGAGAATGTTCCGAAGAGCTCTTTAACCTTATTCCTGCCTCGTCCTTCCACACCCGTAATACCCGCACAGGTCGGGGAAAGCATCCACATTTTATCGACCGAATCGGCAGTCGAACTAAAAAGTTCGGTGCGTCTTTTCTTTGTAGAACAATTGACAAGTGGAATGCTTTGCCAGCCCATGTGTTCTCTCCTTCCTATGACCTTGGATCCTTCAAGCGATGCGTGAAGAAGCACCTTAGGCCGGCATAGTGGCGGCGGCTGGGGCAGCCGGGAACTGACTCGGTTATTCCAGTCGTCGTCACTCTTGGACTTCCTCTTGCTTATCATCAGGCGAGTCGAAGTCAGATGTCGTGTCACAATAAAAAAAAAAAAAAAAAAAAAAATAAGCTATTTACGAGTAAGCAACGTAATCATACATTAAATTGCAATTATTACAACCAAAATTAATCTTGCAAAAGAAATATTTATATTTAGGTATATACTTTGGTCACTCAGTTTCTATTATTTAAACATGTTTAATTGCTTCGTATACAAATGTAAAGAAAATTGGTTCAGGTTTAAAATTAACTTTTATGGATAGTATTTATAATTGTTTTAAAATAATATATTATATTTATGAACTGTTTTACATCCAGTATTTGTAATAAATATTATTTACAATTAATACAAGTAATAAAACACAAATGAGTTTAATTAAATCAAACATAACGGTCCAATAATAATTATGTATAATGAAGTAAAATACATAATTATGTATTTACATAAATGCACGTTTTAATTATATCATATTGCTGAATTTATTATGAATTATAAAAAGCCTCTATAACAGGGTTTCATATAAGATGAATTTGTATAACACAGCATTTTAAATACAACAATTTTGATCTTTGCTTAGTTTTTATCAGGCCCATGTATTTGAATTATTTAAGTGACAAATACAAATTCGCAAAACACTCGAGATCCTTCATACTTGATCGTGAATATGTATGAATATGTATGAGATCACTTGTATACATATTCCTTGTCCATATCGCTCAAAGAACTAACAACCGGGTAGTACCACCACTTACAAGTATACAGACCGTGAAGTGATTTGGTCACGTTTCAGGATCAGCTTGTAAGTTGCCGGTTCCATCTAGGCCGGCATAGTGGATGTGATTGCTACTCACAATTATTGAATTGTAGTAGCAGTGACATTCATTCATGAACCACACTTTGGCTTAACATCAAGCGGGGTGCTGTCATATGTCGAGTCACAATAAAAAAATAAAAAAAACCGATGGGGAAGAAAGGTTCTAGACCACAAACCGGAAGACAAAGCGTAGGTGGACTGACGACATAGTAAAAGTCACACGGTGGATTCAACTGGCATTTTGTCTGAAGATGATGTAAACATAATATCTCTTGTATATTTTCCTGTCAAAGGGTCTCTACTGCAGTGAATAGTATTATTTTTAATTTAAATAGAAAAAGTAATATATATTTACAATTAATATTGTTTAATATTTACTAAGTTATTCGCCTCGAAATGGAGAATAGTTAATTTAGTAACTAAAATCTAAAAAAAACAAGTTTATTTTTTGCATTATAGCGATGAGATTGATCCAATTGTCCAGTTAGCCATAATCTGTCGCTACATAACGTAAGTTGTCGGTTTACAATTTACATCGTTGACAAATTCTGATAGAAGCGTGTGTACATGAATTAATATGAACGAACTTTTGTTATTAAAGGATGCCTTAGAAAGGCTCTAGTCAAAGGTAGAATTAATTACCTGTTGATTTCATGGTGAATATATTTCTATCGAGATATTACAGTTTCTAATTTATATGCACATACATAATTATTATATACCGGGTAAAATCAGTTCAATAACACTTGTGTTGTGTTATTATAACACAACACAAGTGTTATAATAACACCTGTTTACATCGAAATACTGAACAATAATTTAATTTAATTTTGGAATATGCTGGTACAATGATACTTTTTAATTAAAATTATAAATATAATTTTATAAATATAAATTTATTTTATCTATATCGTATTGTATCGTAATATTGTTTTTTTTTTTTTTCATTTTGGACGAATGTGACTACAGTTAAATCCCTGCAAGTAGTAGTCGCATCCACTATGCCTGCCTGGTTGAAAGCGGCCTCTGCACTGATTTGATCTAAGTCGCTAAGGTCTGTACACTTGAAAGTGATGGTATCTACTACTCCGGATCGGCAGATTAGCCAATTGTCTGCCTACTACTCTATATTGGGACGAACTTGGTTATAAATTAATAGTATGATTATTTGGTTCCATGTCATTATTTATTAAGAATAAATTATAAATTATTTAACTTATTTAAATATATTTATTAAATCTCATTCTGTACGGTACAATCAAAATTTTTCCATACTGCCACACTATAATTACATAAATAATATTAAATAATTAATATAAATCAATAACATAGATATTAAATTAATATATTTTTTACAACATACACAATGACCGAGGGCGTTTAGTTTTATGTTTTGAGCGCCATCTATGCTTTGTGCGATGAACTAATACAAATATCTAAGTATTTATACAAAGATATGAAGAGGTAAGATTAAAATAAAATAAATATATTTTGTATTATTGGGATATTCGCAATGACAATTGTTTCATGTTTGATACCGATCATATTAGATACCCTTTGTTCGAATTTCACGCCCTAATTCCCACAGGGATAGGTAGAGACAACAGAGCACCACTTTCCACGATCTCAAAACTCAACACGATGACACAACTTTCTAGCCTCTTTATTTATTAAATAATGAAATGAAATCACAAGATACAAAACAATTATTTATAATTCACAAAATTACTAAAAATAGATTAGTATTAATAGACAAATGGAGTATGAATTAAACAAATTTTATACAATTTTTTATTATTCCGACGTTTCGAGAGCTTGGCAGCCATCATGGTCACGGAATAAAAAAAAAATCTAAAATCTAAACCAAAATAAACGCAATAGTAAGCCGCATAAAATTTGTTTAATTCATTAATCAATTTTTGCGCAAAATCTAAGAAAATATCAAATGGAGTTATGCTATCGTATAGTGGAAGTGACTGCTGTTTGTAATTATTTAATTATATTACTAGTCGCCTCCATCCATGGAACGCACTTCAGCTTAACATCAGACGGAAAGCTGTCATATATGTCGAGTCACAATTACTTGTATACACTCAAATAATACTGCTGTAGAAAGCATAACTGCTACACTCATTTGTATATAACTCATTTGTTGTTATATTTACATTTGTTATAGTTACATTTAATAAATTGTAATTGTTTAGTCGGCATAGTGGCTGTAACGGTTTGTGTCATCTGCGTTTGTTATTACCGTCTGTTTTGATAGACGCACTTCCAAATGACGCTAAAGTTAAAAGTAGGTTCCGGGATGTCAATATATATTTAAAAAAAAACAGATTGTAACTATACGTATTAAGCAGGTATCAAAAGAGTCATTACACCTCAGATATTAATTTATATATAAATATACTCGTACGTAGGCTTCTATATGTCTGCGTAGGCGAAATGTCTGCCTAGGGTAAAACATTGGCTCTTCATAAAATAACCGCGAACTGTTATTACCCCCGCCTTAATCAAAAGATAACATCTTAACAACAAGACAGAGGTGCCTTAATCTATAGTTGCACTTTACAGAGTTAAGCCGAAGTTAAAATAAACTAGGCTTTAAATAGGGTACTGGAGTTGAATGTATTATCCTGGAGGTTTCGCAACAATATGTGGTTTTAGCGATAACATTTTGATCTTTGTTTGCTTACACACAACTTGTTAGCTAACTAGAAATAATGTGAGATTTTATGAAGACTAAGAGTCATTGTTAACAGAACAAAAACTGAATAATTAATATAGATTAGCATTCGTTTTATTTACTAACACTTTATAAATTTTAAAGTTGTGAACGAGTAAACGCAAGAGCTTAAAAATGAATATATTAAGCACTTGTTTTACGCATGAACATGAATTTTAAATTTATACCCTCTTTAACAAATGAGCATACATCCATCAAATGAATGTGTTGTCGATGAGCGTAATGGTCCATGTGGGAAGCTAATGCGGTTACTACTAAACTTCAACACAATTTTTCGCAACGTTTCTAAATACTTATCCTAGAAAATTGTAAAGTTTAAAATTACAGTTCGTTTGTTTTTGAAATAAAACTGAGGTTTAATTTTGCAGCTGATGTGGTCAAAAAAATTTGCGCTTTATATTGGTTACGGACAGATGATAGCGTCCCAGAGGATTTTAGGGCTACTAATTGTTGTTTACATTTTTAATTGAGTGGTAACCGCTGCTGAAATTCCACAAATGCGAAAGCAACGTTCTCGCTAGGCGTTAATGGAATCTGCTGTTTGGGAATGGGAATTTGTTACATTTCCTGTGAATAATTTAATTCTTAAATATGAGTGAGTTTATTTTTATATTCGACATTTTCAATTGTTACCTATATTTTTATGTCCTTACACAAGGAAAAAAAATATTCGCAAATAAACCTTGAAAAATGGTTTTATTGAAACAAAATAAAAAGTATTCGATTCCATTTAGTCAAAATTGTTTCGTTTTTTAATGTTTTTTTTTGTGACTCAACTAGAATGGAGGCGACTATTACCACAGTTAAATAACTGCGCTTTCAGTCGCTCTCAGTAAGTATGTGGCCTAATTGGAACCAGCTATGTATGAGGAGAATTGTAGATGTGAAGGAAGCGAGGGAGTTGTGTCAGGATCGGATCGAAAGTTGTGGAAGGAGGCGTGACAATTTGATTTGATTGATTGATTGATACTCTGCCTTCAAAACTCGGCTGAGTGATTTTACAGTCTGTACAGTTTTGACAAATGACCGCTAAGCCCCGCCTATCACTCCTAATTTTATAATCAAATTTACTAAGCAGTAAACAATTATAAAATAACTAGAAACGACCTGGGGCTACTAGAAGTTGATTACAAAAATGATTAATGCGAATTACTATTAGTTTAATAAATTTTCTGGTCACTACTACCACCTTAATGGGTTTCTAACGAGATAATAATAATTTTTGTACACTATTTGTTTTAGTGTTTTTTCTAAGAACTGGAATTATTTTGCAATATAATATATTCATATGAAGTTTATTAACGAAACATATTACATACAATACAAACGAACAGAAAATTCATTTATATTATTTTCTACGTCTAATTACTACATATTTTGGGTTCACTGTGATTACTCAAGTAGTTATGAAGTTACCAAGTCATTAAGTCATTAATAACTGACGACATGCGTGGCGTATTGGTAAACACACCAGTCCGTTACGCGTAAAGTCCCGAGTTCGATTACCTGTCGAAACAAAATTTTATTTCATAGCTTTTATAAGTTTAGTATTGTCGTCTAAAAAGTCTTGTATCCAGTCTGCCAACCCGGGTGTACTACACCACTCAGTCTCACAAGTAATACCGACCGTGAAGTGACGAGTGCAAAGTGACCATATGCCAGCCTAGTTGGAACCGGAAACATACAAGCTGATCCCGAAAAGCGACTAAGTCATTTCACGGTCTGTATACTTTTGAAATAATAAATTAAATAGTAAGTAATAAATACTCGTATATAAATAGCGCAGAAAAATGTATGTATATAAAGCTAATTCGAAAGCCATTTTTATTCCTTTATTACAGTTTTATGCACAGTTCCCAAACGAACTCGGCGAAGCTTAAGAAATTGAATGGTTCTTCCTTAAAGATATTTATTATCTCCCTGAAGAAAATTTAATATCGTTGGATCATTTTTACTGACTCTTTAGTCCGGCATTTTAGTGCTTTTAAAAATATATATATAGATTATTTAAATCATAACCGTGTTTAAATAAATTTTCATATAAATTCTTTGTTGCATTATATAAAAAAAAACTCTTCATATAATCGGAATAGTTAAATATTTTACGATTCTTTCAATTATCATGAGCATAAAATCAAAATAAAGCTATAAAGCTCAATTGATGCATTCATTCTCAAAATAAAAGCAATAAAATATCGCTAACACTCAGAAGACGGGTATCATTGGAGTCTTTTTCTCCCGTGATACCCGCACAGTTTTTTTTATAGTGACACCGACTACTGACCGCGACCCGCCTGATGATTAGCAAAAGGAGGTCCAATAGTGACGACGACTGTAAAAACCGAGTTTGTTCACAGCTGCATCCACATACTGTTGGCCGAATCGACAAGTGGAATGCATTGCCAGCCCATGTTTTCTCCCTATCATATTACCTTATAACCTTTAAGCGAAGAATGAAAAAGCACATCTGGCCGGCATAGTGACTGGGACTGAGGCAACCGTAAACTGAGTCGGATTTTTTAGTCGTCCGTGCTCTCGGAATTTCACATCCAAACTTCAGTTTAGTAAAAGAACTGTACAATAAAAAAAAGAAAATTTAGTAACCTTATTTTTTTAAACTAATCAAGCAATTGTGAGAATTGTGGATGTGAGGGAAGCGAGGGAGTTGTGTCAGCATCCAGGCAAGTGGCGCTCTATTTTCCCCTTCTATTCTTATGGGGAAAAGGCGTGACTATTTAATTGATTGCAATCAAATAGTGAATAATTTATAGTCTGATTCAATAATCAGACTATAAATTATTTAACACGTCACGTCTTAATTTCCACAGAAATATACAAGTTCTAAGGATATGGGCACTGTGAACCGCTGCTATTCTAACAATGTCCCCAATTTAATCGAGGAATAAATAATCTATTGGGTTCGTCATTTTCAAGTTGTATTTAAATGAAACTTTAACGTTTTCTTAATTTTTTTGCTGGTATAGTTACGGCGACTAAAAGTTCAATTGGTTTGTCAGTCATCGGCGCTTTTGGACTTCCCTTTGGTTACCATCAGGCAAGTCAAGATAATGAATTAAACAAATTTTATGCGGCTTACTATCGCGTTTATTTTGGTTTTGATTTTACAATTTTTTAAGTATAATAAGTATAATTTTTTAAGATAGTAAGCCGCATAAAATTTGTTTAATTCATTAATCAATGTTCGCGCAAAATCTAAGAAAATACTAAGTCAAGATAAGCTTAATTAAAAGTTTTTTTATAATATAAAAAAGTTTATTTTTTTATTTTGGAGTAGTATGTCTGATTGCATAAGTGGACATCCCGTCCGTCTAGTGTTGAAATCTTTTTAATAATAAGGTTACACTCGTAAGTAACGTGAAGATTAAATTAAGCGACTAACGGGGCGTTGAGTCATTCTTCATTTTTGTTAAAGAACATTTTAAATGTTTGTAACGAATTATGAATCAAACTGTATGAACTTTGACTTTGAAAGTATTACTAACTTCAAATAAATAATAAATTTAAATTTAAATAATTCAAATTTATACAATTTGAGATTTTTAAAATTCAACTTCTAATTTTAATTTAATTTAACTTTAATGAATGAAGGCGACTGCTACTACACTTTAAAACCCTTAAGTAGCAGTGCACCCGCTTAGATGTTTAGAAGATCCCAAAACACAATTGAGTCACATTACAGTCTGTACACTTTAAAGTGGTGGCACCAACTATCTGCTTACATGGACCTTAAAAACCAAGAAATAGGAATGACTGAAGCAGCCGTAAACTAAGTCGATTTTTACTGTCTTCGGCGCTTTTTGTCCACGCATCAGGCAAGTCGAGGTTAGATGTCGAGTCACCATAAAACAAAACGTGTTTTGCATACCCAAAAGGTACATGAGTATAATATCACACGAGTTAATTCAAATACTTTTACAAGTTTCATAACTCAACAAATTAAATCTGTTGGTAACTTCATGATTTATTAAAAATACTCTCTTTTTGTAAGTAAGAGGATACGCGAAGTGTCATAATATATTCTCATTGAGATTGAAATTATTTCATATGTTACAAAATAAAGAATGTCACGTGCATGCTTTATGGTTCTCATTTCTTTGACATTAATAAAGCTTAATGGTATTCCACATTTTATGAATACGTAAGTTTTGAAACGAGACCTTAACTGTGAAGCTTATGATGATTTGTATGATCTCCATACAAATCATGAGGTAAATACATTAACCACGTATGTAAAAATATATATAAATATATAAAAATATATAAAAGATATTTGAATCAAAACAGAGCTTTGATTCAAATAAATTTAATGCTTATTTGTGGTTTGATTCAAAATTTAAAATCAATTAATACAAAGCTGAAGTGTGGTCCATGATTGGAGGTTCATAACTGTACCACAATTCAATAACTGTAAGTAGCAATCGCATCCACTATGCCGGCCTAGTTTGAACCGACAATTTACAATCCGATCCCGAAACGCGACCAAATCACTTCAAGGTCTTAATACTTGTAAGTGGTGGACTGGGTACCACTGCCTACCACTCTTTGACTACCAGACCCGAAGCAAATATCCGCCTCTCGCAATATTGAATATGAATATTAAATATTACAAATAAAAGCTATGAAACAAATATTTGCTCCGACCGGGAATCGTACCCGGGCGCAACAAACCAATCACTAACCGTCCATCCATGCCTGTCGTCAAGATAAAATTTTGTCGGAGATAAAATATGATTGTTTTTTTAATTTTATTTTTTTAATTATACATTTCTATACTAAGATACTAAAGTGCTTGTATCATAGAAACAGGACAACCAAAGTGCATATATCAAAAATTGGTACCGGTGGGTGGTTTCGAACCCGTGCCACTCGGCTTACGTAGCCATTGCACTGCCACTACATCACTGTCGCCTTGGTTGTTAATAGTTATGGTATAATTGTTAATATAATGGTAATTATTAAAAAACACTTGTTATTCTAACCATAAAGTATAACAATATTATTATAAAATAATTAACAGGCCATAAAATCGATTAGGTTAACCTAAATAAAATCTATTACTTAAACACGACATTTTACATAAATATGTAATTAAAAGTTTAATTATCAGCAATACGAGATTTTATTCTGTAATTTATTGATACAATATTTCTTCGTTAAATCCTTTCTAATGAATTTTAACTGTAAAATCAAAGTATCTATTACGGAGTGCAGTTTGCAATAATCCACAAGTTATGCTCATATTATTCATAATTTTATTATCGACCACTATAGATCAAGGGTCGGTAATTTAATCTTAGCTTTTACCTAGAGTTGTACCTAAGTATAATAAATAATACGTAAAAAATGTATATGTACTTTCAAAAATATTTTAAACCGTTACATATAATATTAGTATAGTATTCTAAAATATATCTATACTTGACGTTTTAACATTGTACAATAGTAAGTTTAAAAGACTATTTTTTTTTATCGATAAAAATATAGTTAAGTTCGTGTTCTCTACAGTTGTTTCCTCCATGTTAAGGATCGTAACTCTCGTTTATATCTCTCCTCCAGGTCTCCTTATCTTCCGCCGCATAGATCGCCATGATATAATGACCACCTTAAATGATCGCCTCATTTAAGGTGGTCTTAAGGCTGTGGGCTATTTGTTTCTACCAGCGTATAGGGCTTTATAAGTAACTCTAGGTTGGTACTCAAAACAGCTATCATAGAGTTTCGTTATTTTATTTTATTAAAATACTAAATTATATTATTATTATTGCATGCACTTACTGTACAATTTCTATATTTTATCGTTAGCTCGAAGTCCTAACTATGTACCGGTTGAATTACTAAACCTAAATCTGAACCCATTACACAGACATTTTGCAACATTATCTTAAAATAAAAGAGGTAAATCCTTTTTAAGTTAAATCTAAATTCAAATTTATTTAGCATAATTCTACGCTTAACGACAAAAATTAAATATATTTGTATTACATTAAATTTGTATGCCGTGAAGAGAAATACGAGTAGTTCGCCGACTTGCTACTCGTCACTAGTTTACATTATAAAGTTAATTATTTATTTATTTATTTGCTAATTGAAAAAACAATGTCAACGAAAATAAAATGTAAATAAATCTAATTAAATGGTCACTAATTTTCCATACTACAAAGGAAAAGGGAAAAGCACTAGAGTTCAAACTCTATTGTTACTCTTCACACCCACAAAATAAATGTTCAAGGTTATAGGCTGGTTTTTGGGGTAAGAACCAGGGTTATGTCGAACGGGCTAAAACGGCTTGATGACCTTATTCATCACAATTGCTGAAAATTGGGAGCTGAGGATACATTCGTCCTATATCTCCAGTAGTACCGGCTGTTCTGAGCGTTCCCTAAGCCTGATGTGATGTGATTTTAGATAGGAAGGAGCGGATATAATCGCGCTTTCTTCCCCATTCTAGGACAGCGGATAAAGAATACCCAGATGTTATTTCTCTTTCTCTCTCCGCTATCTCTTTCTGACTGAGAATAATCTAGCAAAATTAGGAGACTGACTTACTTTCACTTTCGACTATTATATATACTCGATTTACAGCAGAAAGCGAGGAGATCTCAGAACTAAGACGCTTTTCATTAACTTTGAAAGTCCCTGCCAAAACAGTAAACATCCAATGATTATTTTATTTATTACAAACATGTATTATATAATTTTACTTTATAAGATTTGATAAAATCAACTAATTGGCTGACGTTCTTTAACCATATTACAAACTCAAAGTGACTACTCCAAATGCCAATTATCTGCCATTCAATGTTAATTCGGTAGTTAAGTCAAGCTTCAATTATTTCAATGTGAGGCTAACCATGATTTATGATGTCTTAAAAATGCTTTAATTAAAAACATTATTATTAGATATATATTTACTTGTTTTACCTTTAAAGATGTATATTTTTATAAAGGTAGGCAGACAATAACTATTCACAACAACAAAAAACGACAACAATTAAAAAAATAATTTTAAATATCCTTACTTTTGATATTTTTGTTGGTCCTTTCGGTTAACTGGCATAAAATGTCTAGCGATATAGAGGTTGTCTTTGTATATAAGGTCTTTTGAATTTAACATATTTATCTTATACAAATAATAAGACATACGTAAAACAGTAAATTAAAATGTAAGCAAACATTTCGCATAGTACAATGATAAATCTTGATGGTTACTCAAACCAAATGTCTTCAGTAATCACGGTTGCATGTATAACAAATTACATTACATGGCTGGCGAGGTGCCATTCGCATACAATGCGATGCAATAAAGTACTTCTAAGTGCACCTTTGACACTCGGCTTGAGTGATATTTATATTCCTTTGATTGTATCTACACTGATATTCAACACACCCACTTATTTCACACGTCATAATGTCAATTGATGCTAAAGTTAATTCCGTTACGAGTCAGTCTCAAAATAATGTATAATTTTCGTTGTGCCATTCTGTATGCAGATATAATGTGGCCGAAATGTAATAGGAAATAAAAAAGTTATAATCATTAGGCCTAAGTTTTTGCTTAATATAATTGTTTATTTTTTTTAAAAGATTCTATATTTAATATAATTATTAAATATTACAAATAAAAGCCAAAATTTTGTTTCAATATTTTCTCCGACCGGGAATCGAACCCGGGACTTTCGCTAAACCGTTCGTCCACGCCTGTCTCAAATGTCGTTTTGTTATAATATTTTTTATTACTAAGTAGGTTTACTGAGGTTTACTTTATATACTGAGGTAATCTTATTAAATTGGATAGTGTCATGGCTTCATTAAAAATGATCGGATCTTCTTTTATGTACAATATTGGAAAACTACTCGTTATGCAACGAAATCATGGCACTCAGAGAGCTTATATTCTGAATCTATTTCAGTTTACTTCTCTTTATGCCATTACATAAAAGGTTATTTAATTTTTAGCAAGTTTATCCATTCTATTCATAGCCGGTTAATAATCTCTAGACATACAAATTACCTTATTTGTAAACTAAGGTAAGATGCCAATTTGGCTAACTAAAATATAATCTCTACTTATTGTTCAAGGCACTATTTTTTTAATTGTCACTTGATGCATGACATCATCTCGCCCGATGATGTTAATCTGGAGTGCGATCTACGAATGGAGTTTTAGTTTTTTTTTTTTATTGTGACTCGACATATGACAGCACCCCGCTTGATGTTAAGCCGAAGTGTGGTCCATGAATAAACGTCACTGCTAATACAATTCAATAACTGTGAGTAGCAATCACATCCACTATGCCGGCCTAGATGGAACCGGCAACTTACAAGCTGATCCCGAAACGTGACCAAATCACTTCACGGTCTGTATACTTGTAAGTGGTGGTACTACCCCAGATCGGCAGATTGGGTACCACTGCCTACCACTCTTTGATAATTCAGACCCGAAGCAAATATCCATCTCTTTTTTTTTACTAACAAATATTTGCAATATTTAATATTATTAAATATCACAAATAAAAGCTATGAAACAAATATTTGCTCCGACCGGGGATCGAACCCGGGACTTTACGCGCAACAAACCAGTCACTAAACCGTTCGTCTACGCCTGTCGTCAAAGTTTCTACATAATTTGATGTATTTATTTTGCGTGAACATCGATTAATGAATAATACATTTTTTTTGCGTCTTATATTAAAATTGTAAAATCAAAACCAAAATAAACGCGATAGTGAGCCGCATGAAATTTGTTTAATTCATTAAAATGTATTAGTTTAGTTTACACTTATGCAATACTTTAAACTTAGTTATTACACCCGCTACCTCAATGTTTACAATAATAATAACTGCAAAATGGTAAGCAGCATGCCTAGTGGCATTTTAAGTCCGCCTTTTGTAATTATAGTACAAGAAAGTGCAAACTATAAAAATACATCGCAAAGATTGCAATTCTCTATATAAAGTTATCAACATTTACGTCCACTGCGATTAAGCTGCATGCATTTTACAATTTAACCTGTCATCGGGCGATTGGTTTGAATAAACATAATAAAAACATAAATAATTATAGTAAGGCCGTCTCGTCGTAACCATCGCTGTTTCCGCTGTTTATTTTATCATCGACAACAAAATTGTGTGCTTATATGATTTATCGACAGAAATCGCTATCGGAATACTCTCTCTGCATAATCGGTTGTCGAAAGTAAAAACATATTACAATATAAGTTAAACCGTGAAGTGACTTAGTTGCGTTCCGAGATTAGCTTGTGAGTTGTTGGTTTTAACTGGTCTGGCATAGGCGATGAGACTGCTGGTAACAGGTAATAAAACTGTAGTGGAGTTCATGAATGGAGGTCATAGACCGCTCTACAGCTTAACATCAGGCGGGGTGCTGTCATAATATGTTGAGTCACAATTATTAATATAAAAAAAACATCAAGATGAAGTAGATAGACATTAAAACTACTTATTATTTATAAATATTATAATTAAATACTAGTGTTTGTATCATAGAAACTGGTATACCAAAGTATACATACACATCAAAGATATATTGGCACTGGCAAGTGGTTTACAACCGCCCCCGGTTTGTGAACTCATTGCACTACCACTAGACCATGGTTGCTCCAATTAACGTAGAGTCCAAATTTGAACCATGCAAATCTCTTGCTGATATTATTTTAACTTAAATGTAACTTGTTTAGCGCTCAAAGTTCATTTTATTTACTTTTCTATATTAAGCTACTAAAGTGCTTGTATCATAGAAACAGGACAACCAAAGTACTTACCTAAATATTTACACACTTACACTCACGCACGCACACACACTGTATTTTATTCTTTTTTTTTGTTATTGTTAACTGTAACAAAATGTATATCGCTCACCAAATATTGTTATAAAATGTTTCTGAAAATCAAGTTTTATTATTATATCAAAGATACATTGGTAGTGGTTTTGAAGCCGTTCTGTCGGTTTGGGTAACCATTGCACTACCACTGCACCACGGTCTTCTTAGAGTTGTAAGTACTTACCTTTTTTTTTTTTTGTAAATTATAGATGAATTATTTTATTTACAAAGTGTTTTTATTTAGGCTGCCAATATAATAAATATGATTCATGTAAACTTGAACTATGTTAATAAATATTATATTCACTATTATTTAGAACCGGTATCACTGTTTATCTTATAAACTAATATAAATATTATTATGACATCTGCATAGTAAGATCTTAAGATTCAGTTATGATTGTGTAAATCTTTACTGTTATGATTTGTTATGGTAGAGATACTTTAGAATACTTCAAATAACAAATGAAAGAAGATTCACAAATTCAATTTATAGGCTTAGAATAAAACAAAAGGAATAGTTAAATCAATGTTTATCGAAGAAAAAAAATATATTTAAAGGCTTGGATTCATAAAACCTATAACCATTTTTTATATTGGTGCTTAATATATAATGTTAAACTAGAGCCCCACACCATGAATAAAGGCGCATGCTACCAATTTTTTTTCGTAATAGATATTCAATCTAATTATTATTAAAGGACCTTATTCATTTTGTATGGGGACTTGGGCTTAATTGTATTAACAGTTGCATATACATTTTAAAATAGTTTGATGTACGAAGATTACAATGTAATTGGAATATATACTTTGTTAGGCATAGTTTAGGTTTGCAAAATAATCAAACTATAATTATGACAGTTCAAAGCTATAGCGTGTCTCTGTGATTAGCAGACGACAAAAAATCCATATCTTATTCCCCAAATAACTCAATTACACAGCAATTAAAAGCAAAACTGTTATTGGTTATATCAATACAAGTATCGAACCATTTATATACTAACATTTATATAATTTTTCATCATTGGACATTACAAAAGTAGTACCCCCAAAATGAATGATGTCCTTTATTAAATATTACAAACAAGAGCTTTGCCTGAACTGGACTTTATGCGTAACATACGTAAAATAACGAACACAATTAAATGTAACGAATTTCTAATACAATAGTAATCAAATAATACTTTAGTATTCGAATAGTATTTCCCATCAATAATACAAAAGTTATTTAAAACGATAAAATTAAACCTATGTAATTAACACTGATTAAATTGTTAAAGGCTTCGCTTAGCACAACGCTGATTGTATTAAGTATTCTATTCATGATAGAATTACGTAACGGCATAAATAGCTTTGGGTAGTAATAATAATTGATCAGCAATTTATTGTGTATAAATATTATTTGTGTATATAAATATTATGCTAATATTAATTATGTATATACATATAACACCTAAAATATTGTTTTGCGATCAAACTTAACAAGCCTTCAAGCAATGCGTTATTAGGCCAATACAGTGACGCTGGCATTTCTATATTAAGCTACTAAAGCAAGTAGTAACAGAAACAGAACTACCTAAGTGCATACATTGGTATCGGCAAGTGGTTTTGAACCCGTGCTCTCGAATTATGTGACCATTGCATTGCCACTACACCATGGTCGACAAGCCGTCCTTTCGAATTCTATCAGCCTAGACGAGATCAGATGTCGAGTCATAATAAAAACAAGCATCGGTCCAATGATTATGTGTTCTCTCATAAGAAGCGTGAAGAAGCGCTTTAGGCCGGCATAATGACGGCGACCGAGGCAGCCGGGAACTAACTCGTTTTTTTTCAGTCGTCGTAACTCATGGACCTCCTCTTGCTTATCATTAGGCGGGCGAGGTCAAATGTCGTGTCACATTAAAAAAAATGTAATCACAATCTATGTGATTGCAAAGCCACACATTGGTTTTAACTTTGCGTCCAAGCTTGCCTCCACTTTAAAATGGCCAATATTGCACCCGACTACTATGTCAAACATTGGCGCAGTACCACCACCTTCCCGTCGCATCGTGGTGGTACTACCCTAGATCATCATAAAATCTACCAATTTTATAAACTTTTTTATAAAAAAAAACTTTTAGTTTACGCGTTTTTTTTTATATAATTCAAATTACAATAGGTATTTGCTATACATTAGAAGCATTTCCATGTCGAGCTACTAAGTTTTCATGTGCCAAATGCATTCCCACCACAACAGACCGGCTGTGTCGTCCCAATTGCATTGTAAACAGGACGTTACTCCATCCATTACAGGACTAATGCATGCATTTCCTTCGGCGCACCTCCTATTATTTAAGAGCGGAAGCCCTCTAATTACGTTGCCGCTTGTCGAATGCTATCAACTGAATCAAAGGGATCAAGAGCTTGATCTATCGATAGCGATTGACAATGATACCTTCGCTACTTGAAATCACGTTTCTTAGCGATCGCTTTGTTCTTAGAAAAAATACGAGATACGAGATTCTGGAAGAGCATCAGATAAAATATTTGATATTGTTTGAAATAGTAGTACTTTGTAGTTCTTTGTAGTTTAATAAAAGCTAAGAATAATAATGACTATGAATAAAGAGTACATCGGCATAAATGTAATATATACCTAAAAGAAAAAATATATATATATACAATTATCACGCCTCAATTTCTACAAGGATAGGCAGAAACAATGGAGTGCCACTTTCAACGATCATGACACAAATCGCTTTCTTTAATACCACAATTCTTTTCATCTGAGTATGTAAATTTATTTCGTGCAAATCTTTACATTCTATTGCTCGATTCATTGCTTTTTATTTGATTGAGATGAGATGTCGAATCTGGCCTCGTCTCACCTAATTAGTAAACAAGGAGAAGACATAAAATTTAATAATTTATATTCTATTTATTTTGGGCAATCGAGGTTAAAGCGCGATTTGGATAATCAAATATAATCTTTGTCGCAGTGTAAGTGAAAACGTGCAATACTTCTTGCTGTCTGGAGTTATAAAATGTCAAGTAAACTGCGCCCAGAATTCTTCAGACAGCTTAAAAGCTGGATCCGAGGTAAGCTTAATGTTTTTATAATGCGAAAATAATCCTCGAGCAATATTCCACGGTTGGCGCAAAAATTTGTGATTTAGATAGATGCAGCACCAGTTGCCAACTCGGCTGCATAAAAATATTACTTTATTCACTTTTTATGACCACCATTGTAGGAGTTAAACAGTGAGGAAGTAAATTCAGACGGAGTTTGTTGTTTTAAAATCTTTTATTTTTCTTAGGCTATTAATGCACTGTGAGGCTTCATTGTCTTAGAAATGTCGATGAAGGTTTTGAATCTATGTTTTGAATTTGAATATTTGAATATATTCAAAGATAGTGCTATAAGTCTCCAACTGAGATAGTTTGTTCTAAAAAAAGTATTCTGTCGTTACATTTATTATGCGGTGGAAAATTATACTTTGTTATTCATATAGATTTATTAGTGCAGTTTCAATGGCTCTATAAGATGGCTCACATTCCTAATAAAAGTGCTTGTATTATAAAAACTGAACGACCGAACGAATATGCAACTGACAAGTTTTTCCTAATTTAAAGTGTAATTCGGAGGCATTTGGTTTGCGTGAAATTTTTAACCAATCAGCGAATGACAAATCAATAGGTAAACTACATTGATTGGTCACTTGAGACCGCGGCGCAATTTCACTTCCTTTCATCATCATCATGTATTAGGAGTATCAGATCCTGTATACCTGTGCTAGATTAAAAAGCTAATATTATACTTAAGATGCTTTGTTACGAGATTGTTTGTCTATAGTGGAAAAGTAGAGATACTTAAAGGATGTTTTAGAATATAAAAGTATGTAGAATAATAATTAGGGAAACCGTGGTGTAGTGGTAGTGCAATGGTTATGCAAACAAAGAGCACGGATTCAAAACCACTTGCCCGTACCAATGTATCTTTGATATATATTATGTACTCTGGTTGTCCTGTTTTAGTTGTTTAATATAGAAATGAAAATAAAATAATAATAATAAAAGCTTACCCAATACTCACAAGCATCTCAGTTTTATAATACAAGAACAGCTTGAGCTAATAAAAAGCTTTAGCATTTTTACTTTCCTTTGTAACAATATTATTGTTTACGATTTATTTATAACAAATTATTTACTCTTTCGTTTTTAATATTTCTTAAATACATTTAGGGCTATTAAATTTCTGCGAAGTACTTTATTATTATTACGATCATAAAATTCCAAACTATGTTTAGCTTATATTAGGGCTATAAAATATATATATAAAGCTATAAAAATTAACTTACAGTTGAATTTACGCTGCATTACGACTATTAATTTCTTACTGTACAAATTTAGGCAGCGCGCTCTTAAAGTTGCATTTGCCATACAACAACAATAAATAGGATGCGGCATATTTAATGATTTAATTTTATTTAAATTTTTATTTTTATTTTAAACATTTATTTTTGGTAGTTTTTCCGTGCGGTCTATTTCTACGGCCCACTCTTAGTGTTTTCTCTAAAGGCCCAAAACCTATTCCTTATACGACCCAATTTTTTTCTTCTTATTAATTAATATTTATTACTTGTACGACCCGATAGCTATTCCTTCTAAGACCCCTTTTAAATAACAACGGTTGTATGACTTTTAAATAATAATTCCTTGTATGACTGTTTGCTAAACCGTACTTAAAAAGTACTTGAACCTTTAACTTTTTTTTTTTACAATGATAGGAAGAGACAACTAAATATCGATTTAATGAATAAAGTTATGCGACTATATATTTGTAGTTGTGATTCTAGTTTATTTTGACAGATCTTTAGGGCAATTTTAATTTAGAACCTTAAATGGAACTAAGGGTTTAAATTTAGGGTGACCATAAAATGGTTGCACGAGAGTCCCTGGTTCAAAACCACTTGCCGGTACCCATTTTTCTCATTATAATCTATTTTTATTGTCATATTTCTATAACGAAAATATTAGTATAAAAATAGTATTAAAAGTACGTTAGTATAAAAATGTGAATAAATAAAATAAAAGTTATAATTGCTTATTATTATTAATAACCAACATTTAATCATACGTCTTTTACAGATTATTCATTATTATTAACATTGTAAAATCTGTTATTAATATCTATAATTGTTGTTTAAAACATAAGTTTATATCAGCCAAAGAACCAAAAGAACAAATATATTTATTACACAAAACAGAATACACAATATATATCACAAAAATATATATCAAATATTACCACATCCAAAATGTTACAAAATATTTGTAAATATTTCTTTCTATTGTCTCATTCAAAACTAAACGTGCATGTTTGTCGTATAATCAATCAAATTGTAAACGGTTTATTCGTCATGTATGAACGTTGACTTGAATTATAAATTAACTTTAATAGATAATGATGGGCGTTAAATTTTATTGGGCATATACCCAAAGATGCAACGTGGGCGTGGCAAGATATGGTTTCTATTCATTGTAAATGATTTGTTCTAGGATAGAAAAATATTTATAAACTTATTGTTTATTATAATAATATTGGTTTACAGTCTCTGAATATTCAATCAATGAATCAAATTGTCACGCCTTTCTCTCACGATCCTGACACAACTCCCTCGCTTCCTTCACATTCACAATTCTCTTCACACAAGCTCTGAATATTCTTTATGTTAAATCTTAGTAGGTATTTGGCGTGCTTAAAACACCAGTTCGCAATGCGTAAGTGCTAGGTTCGAATCCCGGTAGGAGCAAATATTTGTGTCATAGCATTAATTTGTAATGTTTAATATTTATTTTACATTTCTATACTAAGCCACTAAGGCGTTATCATTGAAACAGGACGACCAAAGAACATAATATATCAAAGATACATTGGTACCGGTGAGGAGTTTTGAACCCGTGCTCTTGGTTTGCGTGACCATTGCACCGCCACAACACCACGGTCGCCTTATTAGATTACATATTTTATAATATTTGTTATTGAAATAAATGAAATAGATATTTCCTCCGGGCTGGGTATTTAGGAGTGGTGGATAGACAGTTGGTGTGAATATTTGCCCATTCTGCCGACCTGCGGTAGTACTACCACTTTCAAGTATACCTACGTCCAAAAAGTAACACAGTCATGTTTCGGGATCAGCTTGAAAGTTGCCGGGTTTAATTGGCCCGGCATAGTGAATACGACTGCCACTAGCAATCCTTAAACTGTAGAAACCTACTGGACCGTTCATAAACCGCACCCCGGCTTAACATCAGACAAAGAGCTGATGTATATCGAGACACAATATTTAATCGATTTAAATAATAGGTCAAATTTTTAGGACGAATTGGGTCCAAACCTAAGAGGCCGTTGATTAAATTAATTCTCGTAGATTTGTAAAGCGATCCCTGTATTAAAGTTACAAGTTCAAAACCAGTACAGTGATTACGAAATACAAATGAAATGGTGATGCAGAGGTCACGCGAACTCTGGAGCCCATGCAACTACGCAGAGACATGGCGGCTTTGTGCGTCCTCTATCGCCTATACCACGGAGAATGTTCCGAAGAGCTCTTTAACCTTATTCCTGCCTCGTCCTTCCACACCCGTAATACCCGCACAGGTCGGGAAAAGCATCCACATTTTATCGACCGAATCGGCAGTCGAACTAAAAAGTTCGGTGCGTCTTTTCTTTGTAGAACAATTGACAAGTGGAATGCTTTGCCTGCCCATGTGTTCTCTCCATCCTATGACCTTGGATCCTTCAAGCGATGCGTGAAGAAGCACCTTAGGCCGGCATAGTGGCGGCGGCTGGGGCAGCCGGGAACTGACTCGGTTGTTCCAGTCGTCGTCACTCTTGGACCTCCTCTTGCTTATCATCAGGCGAGTCGAGGTCAGATGTTGTGTCACAATAAAAAAAAAAAAAAAAACGATTTGTTAACTTCACAGAAACATTAATATGAACGAGAGTGGGTCATCTTTACTAAATTCTTCACAATAAAAATATTTGTAACTGTGCATATTAAATTTTAGATAAACCCAGAACAGTTTCTTGGTTAAATCGGGGATGTTTTAAAGATAGTAGGGGTCTGCAGTGCAGTGCCCATAAGCAAAGGGCATCATGTAATAAAACAATTATTGTGGATTTGAAGAAAGCAAGAGAGTTGTGATAGGCTTGTGGAAAGTGACGTTCTGTTGTCTCTGCCTATCTCTGTATAAATTAGTAGTAGAATATTATACTGTGTCAGAATCATACTGTGTGAGTGGGAAAAAGGCGTGACAATTTGATTGATTGATTGAGTATTGTCAGGTGATAAGATGACTCGAGTTCTACTTAAATAAAAGTGCATTTAAATAAAATAAAATGCATCTAAATAAAAGTTTTACCCGAATAGTGCGGCTATCTCGAAAGTGAAAAGACGAGATAGGAATAAAGTTAAAGAGTCATTCAGAGCATTATCCGTGGTATAAGGGGATAAAGAACGCAAAGACAATGTATACGATAAGATGTGTCCATGCGTTAAACGAGGCAGACAGACTCAGCAGGGTTTTCCAAATTGGAGACTTCCTCAAGAAAGCTGGGTTGCCTAGTGGATAATTGTGGATGTGAGGGAAGCGAGGTAGTTGTGTCAGGATCGTAGCAAGTGGCGCTACATAGCCTCTGCCTATCCCTGTGGCCATTGATGTCACTATGCCGCTAAGAACAAGTGATGAGTATTTTACAAGTATGATACTATTTGTAAAAATCTGCCAAGTATGGAAATAGATCGATAGGTGCATAATTTGGCATTCCAGAAACACATTGCATCCGACAAAGCGTAACCCGCAAATTGTTCGTTTATTAACTGACTGCGGCGAGTCGCATACGCATTTTGCAATTTAAATGTCACTATCGGAAATTAACGGACCCAACTAAATGACAAATCAACCACCGTGCTATGAATCCGTGCACATATAAATTAGTAACCGACTACTAATTTTATTTGTACTGTACTTTATTAATTGCGATTCGTCTATGGACTTATTTAAATAGTAATTTGATTCTGATGTGATTGATTGTGTCCCAGTTTTGAAAGCATAATGACGTTGGTTTTAATGAGAATTTTACGAGTAGATATATATAAATATCTACATATCATTCACTGATCACACATCTACTAATAGGAATAACTCAATAGTAACTTTTAACTGAGGGCTTTTTTGATCATTAAGTCATACCTATGTGTGGCAAACTCATCGCCGACTGATTATATCCTAGAAAGGGAGGCAGTGGTACCCAGTCTGCCGATCCGGGGTAGTAACACCACTTTCAAGTATACAGACCGTGAAATGATTTAGCCTCGTTTCGGGATTAGCTTGTAAGTTGCCGGTTCCAACTAGGCCGGCATAGTGGATGTGACTGCTACTTACATATATTGAATTGTGGTAGCAGTGACATCTTCTATTCATGGACCACACTCCAGCTTAACACCAAGCTGGGTGCTCATATGTTGAGCCACAATTAAAAAATGTACTTTGGTGGCCCAGTTTTTATAATACAAGAATGTTTAGTAGCTTGATATAGAAATGTACAAAAAATAATATTGAGGCTCGATACAAAAAATATGGGGCCGCCTGATCTTAAGCTGGAGTGCATTTCCGTTTTATCCTTTGACAAACTTTATAAAATAAAATGCACCAAATTATATTTTAATTCTACAATACATGAATTAAATTACCGGGTTTTAATCGTCATTTATAGCGATATGTGTTTTGTGTTCTAATTGTAAAGGGACCTCAGTAAATTACTTATTTTATGGTTGCCTCCATCGCGTCGCCGTCACTATGCCAGACGTGCTTTTTCGTGCTTCACTGTATAGTTTCAAGGCTACAAGATAAGGAGAACAAATAGACTAGTAAAACATTTAACATATCGATTGTTCGACAAAGAAAGGACACGCCTAACTGTATGTTTAAAGTTTAAAGCGTTTTTCCAAATATACATTTAAGGCGACCGTGTATAGTGGCAGTGCAATGGTTACACAAATCTAGTGCACGAGTTCGAAACCACCAACCGGTATCAATGTATCTTTGATATATGTACTTTGGTTGTCCTGTTTCAATGATACAAGCACTTTATTAGCTTAGTATATAAAGAAGGAAAAAAAAACACGAAAAAATGGTTTTACTCATTATAAATTGTATGTAGATACGATGTGTTTTAATTACATTTGCCTTAATAGTTGTGGCCTCATTGCAATACTTCATGTGAAAATTTCAACATTTACTATATTTTGCGTTCATTAATTCATTTTAATTATAATTTGCTTTTATATTACTTATTTAAATGAAATATTTTGAATGGTTTATATGCTTATTTCTTTATTTAAATTTGGATTAATCGGGTCATGGAAATGATTTTAAAATTAATTAAAATTAGGAAAATAATTTTAAAAACGAATGGATTTAAGTGAGATTACAAACCAGACATCTTTTTAGCGGGTAAGCTCGTTTTAATGTGATTGTATTAATACGAGCGTACACGCGCGTATGTGCATACCAAAAGCGCATACACGTGGCGCAGTATGTACGGGCGTTAACAATTCATACGATCGTATGGATAAGCACCGAAAATACGCCAACTTAACATAAGGCGGAGTGATGTCAATATAGAAAAAAAATCGGGCGGTATACCCTAATTGCGAAGTTGGATTAGCATCAAAGTAAAGTAACAAAAACATTGATAATATCTTCCGCTCTAAATTTTTCTATTGGATTTATGCGAGTTAGTAATAAAATTCATGAGCCCATTACATACTTTATAAGCCGAAATAATTCCTCTCAAAGTCTTGAGTAAATTTTACAACACCATTCTAGTTGTTATCCTTCCAGTTGCACAAGCTTCCGCATCAAAACACTTTTAACCTAATACCTTAGTATGGATATACATAGAGTGCGTAACACATACATGTATGCTGTTCTGTTTTTTTAAATTATTTTTATCGACATATGACAGCACCTGCCTGATGTTAGGCTGGAGTCCATGTATGGAGGTGACTGCTACTACAGTTCAATAACTGTAAGTAGTAGTCACATCCACTATGCCGGTTTAGTTAAAACCAGCAACTTACAATTTTCAAGGTCATCCCAACGCGACTAAGTCATTTCACTAAAAGCGGTAAGGAAGATTTGGTTAATAAATGAAACCACTAACTATTTGCCCACCATTTTATAGTACTGATATCTACCTTAAGAAGTCAATAACATAATATTAAAAAATTATACACTTTCTTCGACATATTTTTGTTGAAAATTCGACAATTCTCCCCATCCTATCCTTGGATCTCCCCTTACTTACCATAAGGGAAGTAGAGGGCAGATGTCGTGCACAATAAAAATTTTACTTAAGTATATTTTTCACAATTTTATATTAAGATCATACTAAACGTGCTTTTATTATACGTACAAAACGACCAAAGTACATTATATCAAAGTACCGGCAAGTGGTTTTAAACCTTGGTTTGCGTGACCACGATCGCCTTTAAAGCTATTGTTCATAGCAGTGCTTTCGGTCAAGATCCCAACACTTGCGCTCTGTTATTTATACTCCAAACCTAATACCATTTTTATTTGTAGTGATAAGAAATTAAAACATTACTTGTTCTAAATTTGGTTGTAGATACAAAAGTATTTATAATGTTAGACGCCCCATATGCAAAGTCAATAAATCAGTAGAACAAAAATAGTTTAGAGGATTATATTTTTATATCTTTTATAGTTTAATGGATGAATAACAAGATATTTTTTTTTATTTTCACAACTTTTATGATGCTCCTTTTAGGTCGACTAGAATTCCACACTTATAGTTCTATAATTGTGGCTATTACAATCAAATAATTGTAACTACCAGTAACTATGCCGGCAACTTTCAAGTTGATCCCAAAACGTGACTTAGTCTCGATAAGTACACTTGAAAGTGGTGGTACTGCCCCGGTTTGGCAGATGGCAGATCATCACCAACTGTCTACCTACCACCATTAAATAACCAGACCCTGAGCAAATATCTGCCTAATCTTATTATTAACAAACATTTGTAATATCCAATGTTACTTTTTAAATAATATATTAATATTCTTACAAAAAAATGCAGGCTTGATTTTCCGACAGGGAGTTCAACCAGATACTTACGCGTGATGTATTGACCGGTGCGCCACGCAAATCTTTATTGCAAAAAACACGTTTCAGTACACAAGCCTATGCAACATAATAAACTAAAATGTTACCTAAAATAGGCCATAATGGCATAAAAGACGGCCTTACTACTAAAGTCATCTCTTTCAGGTAAAATTTGGCTAAAAATTAAACATCTGTAATAAAAAGTAATCTGTAAAAATATAACACAAATAAAATTATATTTAATTTCATATGTCTATTAATTAGCATTATATTCCGTGACTTAGAAAACTATACAACTTAATAAAACAGTCAATAAAACAGCAATTCATTTTATTAGTCACGAACAACAACTTAAAACATCGTCAATAATATGCCCATAATTGTCACTATGCCGGCTTCCCATCAATAACTTTTTATAAGAATAAATGTTCCATGTAATAGATAGAGTGGTGTCCGCTAAACGTATCAATCAATGTCATTCAATGACGCAGGTCGCCCTACATAAGTAAGGAATGGACAAGCCATTCGATGCGGGTGTCATTCATTCAGTTTAGTCCAAGAATCTACTTATAGACTAAGATTTTTGGAGAATTTAGTATCACTTATCGGTATTATAAAGTGTTTTTAGTTCGATTTTGGCACAATATATTTGGTGGATGCACCAGATGTAGATGTCTGCTACAGATTTATCTCGAGCGACTCGTACTGCCTCGAACACAACACTGGCAACTTTTAACCTCAGATACCGCAACTTGTACTGATTACCCTGTGTGTAGACGTAACTTGTTGGGGCACGTTCTCAAAACCTGCAGCCTGGAATAGCATTGGATTCAGAATTTCATGTGTATAGATGGAACTCCATAAGTAACTTTAGCATCAACATTTAATACGCGAGGAACTGCCTTTTCGATGGTCAATAGCAAGACACCAAAACCTGTTTATGTGATAAAAGAACCTTACTTGATTAATTTAAAAATGCACGCACATAAATAAATAAAAAATAGTCATATGTATTAATTGTTAATAAAGACAGTTCTATTGTATTAGTACGATTGTCTAGAACTCTAAAATGTAATTGATATTAATATAACTCATTAGGGCGACCCAAAAATGACAATGAATTGCCAGAAGCAATTTAGGCGTTCAGTCCAAAGTAACCAGTAACTAAAAACATCAAGACCAAAGTAACATTTCAACAGATCGTAAAATTAACGACTACAATTAATTAGACGATGTCCCCAACATTAACAATGTACGTATCTGTTACTCTATTCTTAACGTACAAGTATTCTCTATTTCAAATTCGAAATAAAACTTTCATTTGTTATTTGTTCAAGAAAGATATCATGGACCTATAAGATCGACTAAAGCGCATAGTAACGAACACATAGTGATTAGGGCATGTTTCGTGTCCTTCAGCCTGTAAGCCTCACCATCTAATTTAAAGATACCAAATATACCAAAATTAAGTGCCGAATTGGTGATAATTAGTGCCAAAAAGATAAAATTTGTGCCACTGTATCTTCGGAGATATACATAGGTGTTGGTGAGGCTTGCAGAATGAAGCTCACCCCAGAAGTCTCACCATCAGATCTCATCAACGGTATGAACTATCGACATAATTCTAATTCATATATCTTGTGCTAAATTTTTGCCACCCGTCACACCAAATTTCAAGAACATTGAGTTTAAGATCTCCAAGATACAGGGGTACCTTAGTGAGGCTTGTGGAATGAACTTCAGCCTGTAAGCCTCACCATCAGATCTCATCAACGGTATGAACTATCGACACAATTCTAATTCATATATCTTGTGCTAAATTATTGCCACCCGCCACACCAAATTTCAAGAACATTGACACTGTATTTTTGGAGATATTAAATGTTAAACTTCTACATACATTTAGAGTTTGTACAGTCATGTACCATAGACCAAATCTGTGCAACATCATTTAGCAAAATATTCCTTTGCGCCTGACAGGAGCATAAGCCACGCCTCCTTTACCTTCAACTAAACTGGTCCAAGAGCCAGCGCCCTAAAAACTGTTTGAATTTACTAAGGCTAATTTTTTTATAGTTCATTAGAATGCTTGCGTACACAAACATACTGCGGTCAGTCAAGCGAACCTGAGAACAGGTGACTCAGGTGCGCTATCAAAGGTGTCGTACCTGCGGGGTAATAAAATGAATTTACTAGGGCTGAAAATTGTTATACAACTTTTATATTGCATATAAATAAAAGTTGTAATGGTCAGTCAGCAGAATATGGGGACAGAGCTGGTCAGTCAGCCGCAATGTATGTGCAAAAAATAAATAATATGCAATTCATTTACTACACTTCAATTTTTTTTTAGGAGTATTAAATATTATTTTAAACATGAAAAATATAGTCAGTCATCTTTTTAACCGGACAAGGCCCGCCAGTCAGCAAAAATAGAAATAAATAATTTCGTGCGCGCGCTCGGCATCGCAGATAACGGCTTGCTTCTTTTTTTATTATAATCGTTATTTATTGCCTTTAACAGACTAGATTGAACAAAAAAAATATTAAATATAATTCAATAATATTATTATTATTAGTAATGAAACATTAATTATCGAATTCTTCCTCCGACTCGTCAAATTCATTGATTTCATCGTTATCGGAAACGTCAATGTCGGTTGTTTCCGATTGAGTTTCTGATCGAGAATCTGAAAAATTAAAATAACTGATGCAATTATCCTTACTTATATTATAAACGCAAAAGTTTGTGAGTATGGATGGATAAATGGATGAATGGATGGATGGATGGATGTTTGTTACTCTTTCACGCCAAAACTACTGAATGGATTTTAATGAAACTTTACAATAATATAGCTAATACATCAGAATAACACATAGGCTACAATTAATGAAGATATTGTGTGAATTGTCCAAAATATGACGATAAGTGTCAAGTAAGTAGAATAAAAATCTACCATCTGCGAGCTATTCTGGCGTGCGCTGCCAAAAACGCTGGAGTTACACATATGTAATGTATGATGAATATGTGCATCTTAAATAGACCAATAAAAAAGCCCGCGACAGTATATATCTATATCTTACGTGTAAGCCATTATAGCCAAAATAGTGTCGCGTAAATCCTACGGCGGGTGAGGTGAGGGAAGAAGTCGGTCATCATTGAGTGCGCAACCCGCGGGCAGTCGCGTGAGGGCAAAAGTAATTGACAGTTGTGTCCCTTTTGCGAGTTTTCAAGCGATTTGTTAAAAACGCATTGTACTTAAAGTAATATAGGCCCGAGGTTAGATATTGGCAGGTGTTTTTTTTGGTTAGGAGTTACACGTACAAAAAGATACTTCATTTTTATTTTAGTTTATTCATTTTTAATAGGTGCGATAGTATTATAGAGTAGAGTCTGTCCACCCCGAAATGACGCGCTCCTCCACTGCATTTAAGCACACCTGCGACTATAAAATATGGATGCATCACACCGAAAATGCAATCGTAATTGGTCATTCAGTTGCTGGTTAGAAACAAAAGGAGGATCACGATGATAAAGTATAGTAATATAGTTAGTAATATGTGTATCCACACATTTAAATAAACTAATAAAGTGGAGGGGCGCGTCATTTAAAGTTAGACAAGCTATACTATAATACCATCGCACTATATTACCGACAGTCACGTCAACATCTAATCCAATTAACTATACTATGAAGACTATACACTATACCTTCCATAGACTATACTTTCAGCTGTTTGGAATTTTTCTTTATTGTTATTTCTTTCCGTCACTATATGCGTATCCTACTATTATTATAAATGTGAATGTGAGTTTGTTTGTTACGTTTTCACACAACAACTACTTAACCGATCATTTCATGTATTGTACACATATTTTTGGAAGTACACATAGTTTCCAATTGACTATAGTTTTAGCTGTTTGGAATTTTTCTATATTTATTTTTATTTGCTTCTGTCATTTTTATATGAGTTATCGAGTTAAAGATACAAAAAGGCATATACAGTCGAATTGAGAACCTCCTCCTTTGTTATGACTGTGTTATAAACCTAATTTTATGCGGGTGAAACCGCGGCCACAGCTAGTATATAATATTTTTTTTTTACTTTGCTAACTATTATTTGCATACCTGAATTTTCCTTTGAAGGTTGAAGGACGACATCGTTGACCAACTGTGGCAATTGATCGCCTTGATACCAATCGAATTCATATTTTCCCTCGACAATTTTCCACCCGTGATCGATTGGAGGCAGTTCCGTGATAACTTTTGCATGTGCATTGCCCCAAATATTTGCTATGTAAGCAGCTCTTAGAAATTGTTGCAACAATTCTGATTGACTTGGCGGTATACTTGATCAATATTAATGGCTTATTGAACAGTATTAATGGCTAATGCTTCTTGAGGCAGAGTACACAAACTTTGTTCATTTTGAGAAACAGATGATTCACTTACTACAGTTGAACTATTACTGATGCTATTAAGCAGAAAAGCCGTTATATTTTTACGTTATATAAGACAAAGGTCTATCTATCCTTATACTAGAGTTACAATGACCCCGATCTATTGTGTATACATTCGACCTCTTGCGTGCGAATATACCTGCGCTCTTACCTGTTCAAATCGCTTCCAACGCCGAGCGCGCGCGCGAAATTTTTATTTCTATTTTTGCTGACTGGCGGACCTTGTCCCGTTAAATAGATGACTGACTATTTTTTTTTATGTTTAAAATAATATTTAATACTCCTAAAAAAAATTTGAAGTGTAGTAAATGAATTGCACATTATTTATTTTTTGCACATACATTGCGGCTGACTGACCAGCTCTGTCCCCATATTCTGCTGACTGACCATTACAACTTTTATTTATATGCAATATAAAAGTGGTATAACAATTTTCAGCCTTAGTAAATTCATTTTATTACCCCGCAGGTACGACACCTTTGATAGCGCATCTGAGTCACCTTAATGAAACTGAGAAGGTTCGCTTGACTGACCGCAGTATGTTTGTGTACGCAACCATTCTAATGAACTATAAAAAAAATAGCTTTAGTAAATTCAAACAGTTTTTTGGGCGCTGGCTCTCCGTCTATAATAGACAAAACAAAAAATAACTTGCTTCTAATGCCAATATTTTTGCTAATGCCAATAGAAAAGGTTTGTTACCTGCAGATCATAAAACAATAAAATGGATTATAGAAAAATACTCGTCTTCAATAGGCTAACGTCGAAGCAGCCAAGAATGGGCGTATTACGTGCGCGAGAGTAGTTTATACCATTGTATCCCTTAAGGTGGTGCAGCGAGCGTTTTGTCGACTTTACAGAGAAACGTTAGTAAAAATAGTAAAAAATTGATTGTTTTAAGTTGCCGGTTCCATCTAGGCTGGCATACTGGATATTACTACTACTCACAGTTATTGAATTGTAGTAGCAGTGACATACATTCATGGACCGCACTCCAGCTTAACATCAAGTAAGGTGCTGATTATGTCAAGTCACAATAAAAATTTAAAAAGTAAAATTACTATTTATGAAAGTTGAATGAATTTTTATTAATTTTATTAAATGAAGAAATTATTTTATAGAGGCGTATCAAATGATGTATTTCAGAGTAGATACGAATATGTACGCAAGTCGAGCGATAAATTTCATATTAACGTTTTTATTTTATGTAAATTGATTTGCGAATAAATGTGCATTTTGTCAATTTTAAGGTCTACGTTTGAATGGAAAAGAGAAAAATAGGTAGGTAGTACATACTCGTACTTATTATTTTAATAATAAATTACAAACACAAATTAAAAAAATGTACGTTTTAAACATTATCCTTTATTAATTGTAACAACAAAAAAAACTGTAAAACAAATAATAATTATGTATTTATATTTACTTACAAAATGCCTATCCGTAAGTACCTTAATGCTTCTGATATATAGCATTAAGGTGTGATTCCGCTGGCGACTGCAGACCGCAGACTGCACTACTTGTTTGTATGAGATTGATTCCGTGCAAGGCGACACTATTGCGACAATCAGCATTTGCTAAGTCATAGATTATAAATATGATGTTTGGAAACAATATTGACGCGGCGGCTGCAGACTAGTGTCGCCTTGCACGGAATCAATCTCACACAAAACGTCTGCAGTTGCCAGCGAAATCACACCTTTAACGGTATACTGTGAAGCACATATTGCTTTCTCCCTTACACTTATATTTTTTATTTATTTTATTTATTTAAAAACTTTATTACAATTTGTGTAAAGGCGAACTTAATGCCGCTAGACATTATCTACCAGTTAACCTTCGGGACAGTCGAAAAGTTAAATGGGAGTATTAGATATAAAACTGATAACTTAATATAACACAATACAATACAATACTATACAATACAATATAATATAATAAAATATAATATAATATAATACAATATAATACAATACAATACAATATAATATAATACAATATAATATAACATAATATTACAATAAAGTAAAATACAACCGTTACGTTTTATAAAGGTGTGCATAAACCAGTTTTTTAAAAACATATCTATTCGGTGCTTGCCTAATTGAGACAGGTAGATTGTTCCAAAGAGAGGTTGCAACAACTGAAAAGGATTTTGATACAAAGTTAGTGCGATGAACAGGAGTGGAGAGAAGGGAGTTTTCCGATGACCTTAGGGTTCTGTCATGGAATGAGGAAAGGAAGGAAAATTGTTCTTTCAGATATGAAGGGGTATTAGGTTCATTAAGAACAGTAAAAAGAAGACACACTGTTCTGAGGTTCCGTCGGGAGCGAATGTCAAGCCATTTTAGTTTCTTGCGATGTTCAGAAATGTGGTCGTACTTTCGAAGAGAAAAAATGAACCTAATACAGGAATTAAGGATACGATCCAACTTATCCAGCTGAGCTTCTGTCACGTTCACGCAACAAATGTCACCGTAGTCAATCAAGGGGAGAAGCAAACTATGGGCTAGTGTGATTTTTGCACTCAATGGTAAAAAGTTTTTCAATGCATTTAGGGAGTGCAAACTTGCAAAAACTTTACGATTTATGCCACTTATCTGTGTGGTCCTGGTCCTGGTCCTGGTATCGGCCTCATGGGCGACATAGTGAGGTTACTATACTCGTAAGGTTCTACTTTCTTATAGATTGTTTGGAATTATACATCTATACATATAATAAAATTGGAGTGTCTGTTTGTAATATTGAAATAACCGTTTTTTAATACATGTATATGAATATATATACGGTACATACACCAAAATGACATTTTTTACAATTTTTGTCTGTCTGTCTGTCTGTTTGTTCCGGCTAATCTCTGGAATGGCCGGACCGATTTTGACGGGACTTTTATTGACAGGTAGCTGATGTAATAAGGAGTAACTTAGGCTACTTTTATTTTAGAAAAATACTTTTATAATAAATAAAATAAAAGAAAATCATTTTCACATACAAAATTGCGTGCGTTCAGAAATTTATTTGGGTTCAAGCTGTTAAGAATTGAAAACAAATTATTATATTATAATATTATTATTATTATCCTACTATTATTATAAATGTGAATGACCGTTTGTTTGGTACGCTTTCACGAAAAAACTGCTCAACCGATCATCATGCAACTTTGTACACATATTCTTAAAGGAATCAGAAGTAACATAGTATACATTTTTTTTACGAAAATAAAAAAGTTTTGTCAATTTTTTTTCCTATTATAAAAATAGATGCAAGGCGTTGGTTCAAACCCTGAGTACTATAATACCATCGCACTGTATTACCGACTGTTACGTCAACATCTAATCCAATCTACTGTACTATGGAGACTATACACTATACTTTCCATAGACTATACATTCAGCTGTTTGAATTTTTTCTTTATTATTATTTCCTTCTGTTACTATATGCATATGCTACTATTGTTATAAATGTGAATGTGAGTTTGTTTATTACGTTTTTTATTTTTGGAGGTACAAGAAGTAACATCGGTTACTTTTAATTAAAATAAAATATCTTTTACTATAGTTTCCAATTGACTATAGTTTTAACTGTTTGGAATATATATTTATTTTTATTTCCGTCTGTCATTTTTATATGAGTTATCGAGTTATAAATACAAAAAAGTCGAGTTGAAAACCTCCTCTTTTTTTATGACTGTGTTATAAACCAAACTTTACGCATGTGAAACCGCGGACACAACTAGTTTATAAATAAAAGGTAGTGGTATCATGTTAAATAATAGTATTAAAATAGTTATTACTGGCCGAATTAGCTGAATAATACATACTATGCCTCATGTGAAGACAAGCGTGGACGAACGGTTTAGCAATTGGTTTGTTGCGCGTAAAGTCCCGGGTTCGATCCACGGTCGGAGCAAATATTTGTTTCATAACTTTTATTAGTAATATTTAATAATATTCAATATTGCAAATATTTGTTAATAAAAAAAAAAGAGATTGAAATTTGCTTCGGGTCTGGTTATCAAAGAGTGGTAGGCAGTGCCGATCCGGGGTAGTACCACCACTTACAAGTATACAGACCGTGAAGTGATTTGGTCACGTTTCAGGATCAGCTTGTAAGTTGCCGGTTCCATCTAGGCCGGCATTGAATATTGAATTGTAGTAGCAGTCCATTCATTCATGGACCACACTTCGGCTTAACATCAAGCGGGGTGATACCATAAGTCGAGTCACAATAAAAAAAATGTGTTTTAAATAGTGGATAAAAATAATCAATGTCTTGTAGTTTCTAGAAATCATCTTTAATTTTACACAAAAAGCTGAATAGTTTACATATCAGCTTATTGATACACTTCACTAGTAAAATGTGTTAATTTTCATAACGAGATTTTAATAATAATTTTCAATACCGCGTCGTAACGAGTATGTATGCGACAGCAATACGGAAACAATGGCATAGAAAGAGATAGCCTAAAAGGGTCGGAGCGCAGGTAGAAATTCCATCAAAAATAAAATTACGTAATACAATTTGTCCACTGCCGAGGGTTATTAGTTACTTAGATAATTTAACTGTTAAATTATCTAAGATTGGTTAGTATTAGGCTGACCGTTACCCGGAAAGTCCCGGGTTCGATTCTCTAGCAGATATTTGTAGCAAATATTTGTTTCATAGCTTTTATTTGTAATATTTAATAATTAAATTAAATATAACAAATATTTGTTAATAAAAAGGGCGCGGATGTTTGCTGCGGGTCTGGTTGTCAGAGAGTGGTAAGCAGTGGTGCCCAGTCTGATCATCTTGAGTGGTACTTGTAACTACAAGTATGCAGACAGTAAAGTGACTTAGTCACGTTTCGGGATCAGCTTGTAATTTGCCCGTTTCAACTAGGCTGGCATAGTGGATGTGACTGCTACTTACAGTTATTTAAGTGTAGTAGCAGTCACCTCCATTCCTGGACCATGCTCCAGCTTAACATTAGGGTGATGGCATATGTAGAGTCGCAGTCGCTTGATTGATTAATAAAAATAAATCAATCAAGTTGTCACGCCTTTTTTCCACAGGGATAGGCGCCACTTACCACGATTTTAACACAACTTCCTCGCTTCCTTCACATCCACAATTCTCGTCATACAAGCTCTATGGTTATGGACACTAGGCAACCTAGCTTACTTAACCTCATTTTCATGTCCTAAAAATCAAGACCCTCGCGTGGACGAGTTGAAAGCAGCCTATTATCGTGCCACCTTGCAGAAAGGTGTTTAAAAGAGCGGAGGCACAGCGCGTTTCCAACGGGTAGTCGCAGCTTTTGGAGTCTTGCCAAGACTGTAGAATCTAAGAATGTCGTTCAGTGCTGCCACCGCTGAGACAGCCTGATGGCTCACTGGCGCATACGGCAAAGGCTGTTCCACGGGCCGAAGTCTTTTCCAAAGATTCGCGTATTGACGATGCCTGAGATTCGTATCAGACAACGCGATGTCCGCATCGAGCTACGATCGCTTGATATCCGGAAGTCCAGTGGTCCAGTGGTATCCCAGCGCTTGTCCTTAAAACGTGTGCAGCGGAATTGACTCCCGCCTTGACGAGGCTATACCGGCTCTCGTACTCGTCGGACTGTGTGCCTCGGGCTTGGAGGGGGGCCAATGTGCAACCGGCCAATGTGTCGCCAGCTAATCAATGACCGTCAATATGGCTTCAGGCTGAAACGGTCAACTAGTGACCTTCTGGCGTACACCACGCACGTCTTCACCCCAGATATGTTTGATGGTAATGGAGAAGCCCTTGCTGTTAGTTTCGACATCTCCAAAGAGTCTGGCACAACGGCCCTTTATCCAAGCTCGAGGCATACGGTTTACCTGACTGTCTGCGGGGTTGGATAGCCGACTTCCTGCGTGACCGCTCCATTCGCGTCGTTGTGGATGGAAGCGCATTGCGCAGAATGTCGGTGAATGCCGGCGTCCCCCAGGGCTTCGTGCTTTTGCCGACTTTGTTCCTTCTGCATATCAATGACATGCTGGACCTTGGATCCGGCATTCATTGCTATGCAGACGACAGCATGGTGCATGGACGCTACACTGCCTCCCCGTAGCCGGCAAACAGGAGAAAGCCGATATTAGAGAGTCTGTTGTACCGGGACTGAACGGGGTTCTTGATCGTATTACCCACTGGGGCGACAAGAACCTGGTTCAGTTCAACGTAGACAAGTATGCGTTCTCGAGTATGCGCGTTCTCGACGAAAAAATCCCCGTTTACTCCCCTTCCTTCTCTTTGCAACATGTACCTATGTACATGTGTTTTATTATACTGTGCAATATACAGACTAGACATTCTTGGAATGTCTCTTCGCTGCGACTTGAATCACAGGGACATCCTGAACAAGGTGCGGCGGTTCTTCGCGCTAGAACTTCGCCTCATATTATACAAGGCTCAGATTCGCTCTTGCGCGGAGTACAGTTCGCACCTCTGGGACGGCTCTGACAAGTATCTTCTCAATGCCCTGGATTTATTCCGGCGCCAAGCTGTTCGAATTATAGGTGATGCAGAGGTCACGCAAACTCTGGAGCCCCTGCAACTACGCAGAGAATGTTCCGAAGAGCTCTTTAACCTTGTTCCTACCTCGTCCTTCTACACCCGTAATACCCGCACAGGTCGGGGAAAGCATCCGCATTTTGTCGACCGAATCGGCAGTCGAACTAAAAAGTTCGGTGCGTCTTTTCTTTGTAGAACAATTGACAAGTGGAATGCTTTGCCAGCCCGTGTGTTCTCTCCATCCTATGACCTTGGATCCTTCAAGCGATGCGTGAAGAAGCACCTTAGGCCGGCATAGTAAAGGCGGCTGGGGCGGCCGGGAACTAATTCGTTTTTTTTTCATTCGTCGTCACTATTGGACCTCCTCTTGCTTATCATCAGGCGGGTCGAGGTCAGTGTATCTCACAATAAAAAAAGTATTTAAATAATGTTTTCATTTTTAATGTTAGTTATTAAACCTAATTAAATAAAAATAATATAATCCGTCCCTGTATGAACAGAATTCTGATACAGGGACTTGCCGTTGTATTTTGGTTGTCCTGCCGTTCGCACATAGAAACATAGAGTTACTCGCTAAGTAATAAGATCTATTTTAGATTACAAATGCTATGCTATAAGTTCTTTTGAATTCTGTTCAACGCATTTTATCCTTACTTTACTCTTATGTCTATGTAATTAGAGACCATATTTGCGTACATGATTGCAATTACTTGGAGTTTAAATAGTACTTGGATTTTTTTATGTTTAAAGTTCTGATGAGTGAAAGAAATGTATTATTATTAAAGGTGTTTTGTTTCGTGGCATGTATGCAGTTTGACCTTGGTGACACATGCATGCGTTTCGGATCAACGTAAATTAGTTATTTTATGTTATTTTGGTCCTAGGTAATTCTCGGGTTCTAGACTGTGTAAATTTATATTATAATAAAAAAATAAATAGGTCATATGTCTGTCAAAAAAATGTCAAAAGTAGTAAAATCCTGTTTTTTTATTTTTTTTATTGTGACTCGACATAAGACAGCACCTCGCTTGATGTTAAGCCGAAGTGTGGTTCATGAATGAATGTCACTGCTACTACAATTCAATAACTGTGAGTAGCAATCACATCCACTATGCCGGCCTAGTTGGAACTGGCAACTTACAAGCTGATCCCGAAACGTGACCGAATCACTTCACGGTTTGTATACTTGTAAGTGGTGGTACTACCCCGGATCGGCACCACTGGGTACTGGGTACCTACCACTCTTAGATAACCAGACCCGAAGAAAATATCCATCTCTTTTTTTTTATTAACAAATATTTGTAATATTTACTATAATTATTAAACATTACAAATAAAAGCTATGAAACAAATATTTGCTCCGACCGGAAATTGAACCCGGGACTTTACGCGCAACAAACCTATCGCTAAACAGTTCTCTGTACATCGATGTTTATAGATAGGCCCATTTCATACAATGCGCTCTATAAAAATGTTCCTGGCGCACCACTGCGATTTCTACGACACGTGTATCAAATCAAGGTCATTGAGGCGCATAATGCACCAATCAACACACACGCCGCTCCTGATTGGAGCATAAAAATTCAAAAATAGTCACAATAGTAATTAGAACAAGAAAAGGGAATGGAGTCGTCAGGGGATATTTTTTAAACAATATTTAAAATTAAAAGTTTTTTTTGTAATATTTACATTACTTTAAGTTAATTACAAATTTGTTAAGCAAATAAAATCATATTTATTTTGGCTATTTTAGGTGTATACTTTAATCGATGGTTTCTCTTTTAACCGACTTCACAAAAAGTGTGTTACCTTATAACTTTTTTCTGAGTGACCAATTTAGATGTTTTTTTTTATTTGGAAGCTTGTGCTTTTTGAGTTATCCCTAATAATGCGTATTTAATTGAGGACTGCATTACCAATTTTTAATATATATTTCCCGATTTCTCCGTCAATTATGAATCGATTTAAACTTTTTTTTTGCAATGGTATACCTTCGGGGCGATTCCATTGTGACCAAATCTGAATCTGATGAAAGGATCCCATAAAAATCAAGGAAAACCTTTAATTTCCTATGTTCGCCGTCCTGATTTCGCCGTCAATTATGGATTGATTTCGAAAATTCTTTATTTGTTTGCAAAGGTATACTCTCAAAGTGTACAAAGTCCCCAAGTCAGGATCTGATGAGGGAATCGAGAGAAATTTTCATTTTTCTAATTTCTTCTCGAGGAAACCTACACTAAAGACTATTTAAACAAATTTAAACTAAAAAAATGTAAGATTTTATAATTAATACCGGTATTTAAGTAGAATTTTTCATTTAGTAATATTAAAGCATAAAACAACATTTTAGAATGTTTGTCTATCTATCTGCCCCAATGATTTTGATGAAAGAGTGATATAACACGAAGTCGGCTTTACGAGTCTTTAATAAAAAATTGTTTGAATGAAAGGTAAATTGCGGTTTACTCTTATTTTAGAAGTTACAGGGGGGACTCACAGTTAACCACTTTGAAAGTGTCTTTCGCGCAAATAATTCAGTTTATCAATAAATAATATAAGAAACCTCAATATCATTTTTGAAAACAATGCACGTATGGGTTTGTTGAAAAAAAAATTCGAGTTTCAGTTTAAAGTATGGGGAACCCCCAAAATGTATTGTTTTTTTTTCTATTTTTGTATGAAAATCTTAATACGGTTCACAGAATACATCTATTTACCAAGTTTCAACAATATAGTTCTTATAGTTTCAGAAAAAAGTGGCTGTGACATAGGGACAGACATGACAAATCTATAAGGGTTCAGTTTTTTACTACGGGACCCTAAAAACGAGCTATAATTAAAACATAAGTATTATATAATCAAGAAATTATATTATATTTATAAAAAAAATTAAAAGCCACTCCATAACTTTTTTCATCTCAACTCCATATGAACAGTGAGCCTATTCAAGGTCATTAAATAAATCGTATTATTTCTAAAAACGGATATATTATTGAAAATAGTGATACTTATACATATAATGTAATTTTACTTCTTTTTTGGTGTTTTATAGGATAATTTTTACATGATTTTATAACACGGGAAGGCATTTTTATTAGTGACAAGACGAGCGACCTTGACTCACGAACGACTGTCGATAAAACTAATTGTTTTTTACGTTTTAGATTACTTTTTTTTACCAAAGCAGGGCCTATCTATTAACATCCATGCATTTAGTACAAACGCTAAATGTATGTAGGAGTTTAACGTTTAATATCTCCGAAAATACGGTATCAATGTTCTTGAAATTTGGTGTGGCGGGTGGCAAAAATTTAGCACAAGATATATGAATTAGAATTGTGTCGATAGTTCATACCGTAGATGAGATATGATGGTGAGGCTTACAGGGTGAGGTTCATTCCACAAGCCTCACTAAGGAACCCCTGTATCTTGGGAATCTTAAACGCAATATTCTTCAAAATTGGTGTGGCGGGTGGCAATAATTTAGAACAAGATAAATGAATTAGAATTGTGTCGATAGTTCATACCGTTGATGAGATCTGATGGTGAGACTTACAGGGTGAGGTTCATTCCAGAAGCCTCACCAACACCTATGTATATCTCCGAAGATACAGTGGCACAAATTTTAATTTTTTGGCACTAATTATCACAAATTCGGCACTTAATTTTGGTATATTTGGTATCTTTAAACTAGATGGTGAGGCTTACAGGCTGAAGGACACCATGTTTCTGTCAATTGCCTTAATCACTATGCCGACTAAAATGTATTTTCACTCTTCGCTTCAAGGATCCATGATTATAAAACATGGAAACATTCCAAAACACGGTTTGCCTTTGTCGTATAATCCTCTATTCTTTTAAGCTGGCATAATGAATAAGAATGCAACCACAGATTCTTTGTGCCTGGTAATAGTTTCCTTTAGACCCTAAGCATGTAGATTTCGATAACATGCTGGAGCCTAAAATAAAATAAAAACGCATATTTACGCCTCACGCACTTTGTAATTAAACACCAATAAAAATTTAACACACTGATAAATTTAATATACTCCCCAGGGTGTCGAGTATCAAGAAAGTTTTAAAAATTCTGAATGCACTCCGTTGAAATTAAGTTAGACCAATTTTTGTTTCTTTTGTTCTTAGTTTAACAGAACTTGTTTCAATAGAATTTAAAATTTAAACAAAACGTTTAGATACAACTAAGTTACAGTAATTACAATCACTTTCAATCGCGTACTCGTATTAAAATATAAAAGTAAACCATTTTTTTTCCGCACAACTTTATTCCATTCATAATCGTTACAGCATCCTACTTTGGTGCTTCTTTTGTCACAACCAGCATTCACTTCCATACATTAATGTAGAAACAAGTACCACATTGTGAACAGCAGTTTTTGCACACATTTGTTTTGATTATAAATATAAATGAATAAAATATAAATTAGATTTGTTTCGCAACAAGAATAAAGTTTGATAGTAAGGTCCGTGGTCCCTTATTCCAAAACAACGTAATGTTCGTTTTACTAGTTTTATTGCTTTCGGCTATTTACGAGTATCCATAACAATGTACGGTACTTGTTTAACGAGATATCAGGAAGACGTTAAAACATTTTTGCATTAATAGATAGGTAGTAATTATTGCCAATAAAGTACTGGACGTAAATTGAGGACTATAGGTGGTTATAATGCGATTAAAAAAAGAATAAGACGGAATCGGCGCTATTTTGTAACGTCTAACTCTCCAACCAACTTTACTTTAGTATGGTGTCTTTTTCTCTGCAGACCGTCAAAAAAAGACACCTTTGAATCAGTCAAGCGAAGGTAGTCAAGAGCCCATCCTATTCTTATTCTAATAGCATAGTACCTCTTATTACAATAGATTTATTTACAATAGTTTACCTCTTATTGCAGTAGATTTTTCACTCCGGGGAATGAAATAAATGTATTACAATGCAACAATAGATTCAAAACGCGACAACTATTACGTCTATACGTTTTTCATTCTCAATTACTTACATCAAATCAATTAATCAAATCAAAGCCCCACTTGACACGATCCCGACACAACTCCCTCACATCCATAATTCTCTTCATACAAGCTCTACAGTTATGGACACTAACGGTTTACCGATACTTGTAAGAATGGAGGCGTGACAATTTGATTTGATTAGAACTTATTTTTAATGCAAATTGTTATCAGTACTGAGTCCTCCATATTGATCATTTCTAAAGATCTATCTCAGCACTCATCGTTCATAGATTTATTAGTAAAGCAATTTTTTTTATTGTGACACGACATTTGACCTCGACCCGCCTTATATTCTCTTGATGATAAGCAAGACAAGATTCAAGAGTAACTTCGACTGAAAAAAAACGAGTTAGTTCCCGGCTGCCTTAGTCGCCGTCATTATGCCTAAAAAAACATGGCTCTCTGCAAAAAAGCAGTATAAAATTTCAACACAGAGAAAAGATTTGATCGTCACACTCTAACGTTACAATAAAAATATCACAATAAACCCTAAATGACTTCACGGATAATCTTAAATAATAGATCGATTACATTAATAGGCGGATAAGTTCATTATGCAAGTCTACTATAAAGATAAAGGAAAAGGTAATAATTATCTCTAAGCGTTGGCGTTGGCGTGGACTTTTGTTTTGAATTAGAAATTTCTTCGTTTATAAAGTAAAAATAAGTATATGAGGACTGCAGTGCCCATTACCACAGAGCTTATATATTTTATTACATTTCTACCAAAGATAATTAATCAATCAATCAATCAAATTGTCACGCCTTTTTCCCACAGGGATATGCAGAGAATATGGAGCGCCACTTGAATACAACTTCCTCTCTTCCTTCACATACACAATTATTATGTGCACTTGAGGATGCCAGCTTTCTTGAGGATGTGTCCTATTAAAGACGACTACAAAAGCCGACTTAGCTTACGGCTGCCTCAGTCGTTATTATTATGCCGGAAAAATATCTCGCTTATTTCAAACAGACTTTCTGATATTTAAGTTTGTTGATTTGATCTGAGAAAAAATCTACTGGGTTGTCTATCCACCCTATCAATGAGCCCAAACTTTATTTATCCAAGCTTTCATTGAGGTGGTAGGCAGACAATCAGTAATCGTTTGCCACCACTTTTAAATACCTTGAAGTGACTTATTCACATTTCGGGATCAGTATGTGATTTGTGCATTGTGGATGCGATGGATGCTTTAACTGTAATGGCAGTTGTCTCTATTTATTAACCGTACTCCAGCTTAACATCAACAGAGGTCTGTCATATTATGTCATATAAAATAAAAATCTCATTCAGTACTACAAGGCGACCGTGGTGTAGTGGCAGTGCTATGGTTATGCAAGCTGAGTGGACCGGTTCTAAACCACTCACCGGTACCAATGTATCTTTGATATTTGTACTTTGATTGTCCTGTTTCTATGATACAAGTACTTTAGTAGCTTAGTATAGAAATGTTTAAAAAATAAATATGTAAATAAAGTGTATATTTAAAATATTGTATATATAAAAATTACCATAACGGTCTCCATTTTACATTTCATTCACAAACTCGCTGACTGATCCTGTCAATTAAGTGTTAAAATTTGCTTGAATGCTATTTTCAACGTTCATTAAAATTAATTTTGCACTTTCAATATAAAATTGGTTATACTTTTTAAGCGAATTTCTCCTAATTGGAATTTAATAAACTTTTATTGGAAATAAAAAAAAAAACAGTAGTAGCATACTTTTATTTATTGTAGTAGCAGTCGCCTCAAATAAATAGGAATTTGCCAAAAAATAATATAATTTCATGTAATTTATCCCATAAGATGTCCCTAACTTTATTTAGCAACATACTTAGATACTTAATAAAGAAAAAAATGCATGACCCATTTTGTTTGTTTATTATTTTGGTTAGTTTTCAAGTCGTCTCACAAAAACTCGGCCTACATTTTTGTATGACGATGATGCAATTTAAGTATTGTCGATTTTGGGACTTGAATGGACTCATCACCCATTTATCTGCCGTAATAATTGTATTATATCTTAATCAATTTAAAAGCTCATGTAGTTTATTTTACGTATGTACTTTTATATGAATTTACATAGTTTTTTATAATATTTAGGTCGCCATATGACAATAACCCGTTCGTTGTTAAGCTGAAGGGCGGGCAATGAGTAAAAACGACAGCCACCAGGAGTCTAGACTGGCAGCAGTCGAATCCACTATGCCGGAATAATTTTTATCATTATTTTGGGTAAGACTGGTCTTTCTAAACTCGGCTAACTTTGTAGTAGATTATCGGGACAAGATTTTGCTTGCCAGTTATAGACTAAGTTACGAGTATTATTTTTAATACGTTTTACAATCAAAATACACATAATAATGTTCACCGTGTCATTTAATATCTTCACAAATTGTCCTCCATTCTTCCGACTTCTCTCCATTTAATATTATGTCAGAATAATGGAAACATTGTATCTACTTACATACATTTTGAAGATTATAAAAGAATATCTTTTGTAGATGCACACGTTAATATATATTTTACATTAATTTAGCGAGGCCGGCATAGCAAATAGTATTGCCTGCTTGCCAACATTTTTCTGTGACAGCAGGAGGGTATGTTTTGATGTTTTTTTTTTATTGTGGACAGCACCACGCCTGATCTTAAGCTGGAGTGCGGTTTAAAAATAGAAGTGATCGGCCTAGTTGGAATCAGCAATAGTTGATTGGCAGAGAAACCTTTGTATATTTTTTGCAATAAATAAATAAATAAATAAATCAAATTGTCACGCATTGTTTCCACAGGAATAGGCAGATACAATGGAGCGCCACTCGCCAAATTAACAATATTTTAAACGTTTATCAGTTTATACATACGACTGAGAGTACGCAGTCCACAACGCTGGAGAGAGCAAGCGTTGGAAGTTCTCGAGGCCGCAACAATCAAAGCATAAATCAGGAAAAAGATCGACGCCGGCATTAGAGTGACTACATCAGAGTGACAATCTACCTTATGTACTGTCTGCGCTAAATTCCAATCCACTTTTAGTCTATGCTCATCCAAAAACATAACAGAGTCTTGTGGTAACAACGCAATTCTATGTCACTCTGTGTAACATATCGTTTTCTGCCACGTAACGTGATGACAGCTGTTTAGTTCACAGGATATAAAACACGTTCGTGTACGTTTCGTGAAACTATACAGAGAAAACATAGTTTTGGCAGCCCTGGTTATGAGTACGATATTTTAATATTAAGTTTATTTATTTGTATAATAATTATTTTCGGTATTGGATGATATTAATATTTTTAGGGATCACGTGCCAAATAAATCAATATCAATAAAATTGTAAAATCTAAACCAAAATAAACGCGATAGTAAGCCGCATAAAATTTGTTTAATTCATAAATCAATAAAATTGTTATTGTTTTCCATAGAGATTGGTAGAGACAACGGAGCGCCACTTGCCACGATCCTGACATTACTCCCTCGCTTCCCTCGCATCAACAATTCTCTTTATACAAGCTCTACAGTTATGGGTGAATCAGCTTTCTTAAGGATAGCTCTGATTTAGTTGGGAAACACCCAAATACGTCCCAAATAAAAAATATATATAATAAAACTGTTACATTGTAAGTTGCGGGTTCCGCCACAGTGGATGCGACTGCTAATTGCAGCTATTTAACTGTAGTAGCAGTCGCCTTCATTGATGATATTTGAAGCCCCAAAAAAAAAAACACTGATTTATTCCATTATGCATTTGTTGCATTATGCTTGGTAAATATTGTATATACCTATTTTACATTAAAGCATACAAATCTGTAACCTTTGTACGAAACATAAACATATGTATTACAATTATTATTTATACATTAATTATCATATAATATACAATTATCATTTTCGGGGTGCACAAATATTTTTTTATAATAAAACAAAATCATCTAATAAATTTTGTCTCAAAATAAAAGGAGGAAACAATTTTATTAGAATACCGACCTAATCTCTGTAAATTCCCTTTCCTCTCTACAATTGCTGCTTTTTTATTATTATACAAAATTCCTATTTGCAGTTAAGATAATAACGTTTGACAATTACCATTCAAGTTTTAGTAAGAGTCATGAAGATTGCCTTGATTAAATTGCAACAAGCGGCGTGTTTTGAAATAAACTTAATATCAATCAATCAAATTGTCACGGCTTTTTCCACAGGGATAGGCAGAGACATTGCCACGCCACTTGCCACGATTCTGACACAACTCCCTCGCTTTACTCACATCCACAATTCTCTTTATACAAGCTAAGGTTATGGGCACTAGGCAACCTTGCTTTCTTGAGGATGTCTCCGATTTGGTCAGAAAACACTCTTTTAGGCCTGCCTTGTTTAACGCCATATTAGATTTCATCCATATTAGATTTATAAATCAACTTTCACTCATCGGTTCCATGTGCCCAAACCTTCGAAGCATTCCTTTATCAATCCTTGTCATTGCATCTTCTTTCAATTGCATCTTTTGTTTTGTCTTTATGATTGCTACTTACAGTTATTGAATTGTGGTGAAATCCATTCATGGACCACACCCCAGCTTAAAATCAAGCGAGGTGCTGTCATATGTCGAGTAAAAAAAATTATAAAAAAACACATCCATCGCGCACTATGCTATCGTTCTCCACATACGCTCCTTAATGGCGGCATATAAATTACTTAATATAACTACTTATGATATATAATATAACTACAGTATGAGGTATAATTTAATAGGAAAGCCAAAAAATATTCCTCGATCAGTTCGGGACATCTTTCATTGTCCGGCATAGTAGGCAACCGTAACCGTGATTGGTTTTTACCATCGTCGGCACTCTAAGACCTTCTCTTTTTACTATCAGGCGGGTCGAGGTCTTGTGTCGTGTCACAATAAAAAACAGTGCCTGTAACCCTAGAGCCTGTATGAAGAAAATCTAGGATGTGAAGGAAGCAAGTTAGTTGTGTCATAATCGTGAATTGGATATGGATACTTACCTGTAGTACTCGTATCAGTCGCCTTTATTCATGGACCTTACTTCAGCTTAACATCAGGTTTCATAACAACATGTTTTTCATTACTATTAAGATTTTTTAAGTAGACTGATCATGTTCATTTACCAAATCAGTCGTGCCGTCTCCTCTACTGTTGTTTTAGGACTAGGTTCTTCGAACGCATGACGTATACTTAGAATGAATACGGGCAACTTTACTGGACTATTAGTCCAAGTTTTTGTTCCAAGTTGCCTTTAAGTGGTAAAATATAATACATATATTTTTAAAATATGTTTTGTGTCTCTTTCTATCTCCACCTATCCAATAACTTTTCAAACATTTACCTAAGTCTTCCATATATAATTGTCGTTTTTTTCTTTTTTTAGAAAGCCTAAATTATTAGGATGCTAGTTATAAGTGTTTTGTAGAGGTGGAATACCATTAAATTTTCCGCGCGCCGGTCAATACGAGTATGTTTTTGTTACTCTTTGCAGACCTATGTTCTTAGTAGGTTCGCTACTAATAAATCATACAAAAACGTAAAGTTATGTTGTGCCAATATAAATAAAACAATAGGCCGGCATATTGGCGGCGGCTGGGGTAGTCGGGAACTGACTCGGTTATTCCAGCCGTCGTCACTCTTGGACCTCCTATTGCTTATCATCAGGTGGGACGAGTCACAATAAAAAATAAAAATTATCGCCCGGTATATTATTTTACATACGTACGTACCAAAATTATGACACACAGAAACAACGCCCATAGTCGGCGTTAGTTCGTCAATGAAAATTTATCGAAGGTAATAAGAAGAAAGAACTTTTGATTTACTTATACTATTACTTTCAACATGGCCTTAGGTGAAGCAAAGGTCATGCATAAAGACCCTTGTGGGCAGCATCATTTACCATTAAATAAACATAACATTTCTATACAACGAGATCGAAGTCTTTGTCACGATATACGCATCGTACAACCATGATTTAATGTATAGGGTTTATTCACACTTCCTTCGACAAACTCATCAAAACATTTAGTTAATTATAACTTTGTGTATAATAAAGTTTATTTTATATGTGATGATATTTCTGTCTATATTATATTATTATAATTATACGATACGTGTTATTTATGTATCTATGTATTGCATGTATGAATTAATTTATATTATTTAAATATTTTTTTTGCGTGCTTTCTCATCTCTTATCTACTTCTCTCATCTACATCGTCGCATCAACGTGATACTATTGCATTAAGTTTTTAAATAATTAAACCATTAAAAAAATGCATAATTATAATTTAACTAAAAGCAGAAATGATTGGTTTTGTTTAAAGGCTCTATTTTTGCTCATCACACTATTTTTTCCAGTAATTTTAAAATTTATATAAAAAGGCGAAGAGTTGTGTCAGGATCGTGGAAGTGCTACTCTATTATTCCTATTCTTACTATGGTATCGACTCGTTAAATTTTTATTGATTTATTTTTATATACTAAACGGCCAGGCAATAAAAGTCCCTGGCTAGATCAAACTACTTATCACGATATTGGCACAATTTTTTACACCAATCAAGTTTACTTGAATCACAATAGACGATAATAACCGTCTATTATTATTAATTACAAAAATAATTAATAAGAATGTCTTTTAAACTGTCATTTTGCTCGAATCGGTTTTCAAACTCGTTAATAAATTAGTGAATTGTGTTCGTATAGACGTCTATAAGTAGGCACTAATCTTGTCACCCTACCAGTATTGTATTTACGTTAAACTTGTATCAAGTATAGTTCCAGCTTACGTTAGGGAAACACTAGTTTATGGATGTTCCCGTGACCGCAGTTCGCGTAAATATCATTCGAACTCGGTTTTACGGCTCGCTTTACTTTTATCGCAAACGAATTTCTTGGTCTTTTTGTGACATTATTCGAATTGTACACGTTAAATTGAATGTTTTGTTTATAAATAGAATTCTTAAACGTTTTATTTTTACCTTCGGTAGTAATTTGTTTCAGTTAAAAATAAAAAATAAATCAAATAACTATGGGAGGCGAGTTGAAAGATTATACAGGGACGAAATTGAAGTTTAGGGACATGCTTAAAAATAGCAGGCGTTCGGACTGCCTACAATCAGAATATTTATAAAAAGAATGATGGATGTAAAGAAAGCAAGAGAGTTGTCAGGATCATGCACACTAACGCTCCATTTTCTCTGCCCATCTATTTATCCAACCCATTATTATATAAAATTTAACAAATAAAGTAAATTGTTAAACTAATTCTTAGTCGATATTATATTATTATAATATAGATCCTTTCGGTTCAAAAAACTTATCTTTTAAAACAATATTCTCCACAGGAAATGACAAAAATAGTTAATTACTTTATGTATAAAATAAATCTTATTAAAATTTATGATAAATTAACACAAGGGTTCCCGTTGGATTGCAACAATTACTAACGAGTCATAAAATCTATGATTTACATGGTTTGAAATTTATTTGGTGTATAAGTATTACGTAGAAACTTCTTGCTAACTACATTATTAGTCATAATATTTATTATAGGTGCTTAGAATAGATTTAATTTATGATGGTGGGTTAAGCTAAAATAATTTTAGTTAAGTAATAAAATCTTGGTTATTAATTACCAGGGAAAAATTCAAGCCGTGTGTAAGTTTATGGATTAGATGTCTTATTACGAGTATAAGATAAGATGATAGTGCTATAACATAATAACGTAGGTTAAGTTAAAGTGCTGGTCAATTGCCCGGTCTGAGTTAATACACTACTCTCAAGTATACAGACCGTATCGCCTATACCACGGAGAATGTTTCGAAGTGCTCTTCTTTTTACCTTGTTCCTACCTCGTCTTTTCACACCCGTAATACCCGCACTGGTCGAATGGTCGGGGGAAGCATCCGCATTATGTCAACCGAATCGGCAGTCGAATTAAAAAGTTCGGTGCGTCTATTCTTTGTAGAACAATCGACAAGTGGAATGCTTTGTCAGCCTATGTGTTCACTCCATCCTATATCCTTGGATCCTTCAAGCGATGCGTTAAGAAGCACATTTGGCCGGCGTAATGACGGCGACTAAGGCAGCTGTGAACTATTCGTTTTTTTTAGTCGTCGTCACTCTTGGACCTCTAACCTTATCATCAGGCGGGTCGAGGTCAAAAGTCATGTCACAAAAAAATAAAAAAACCGTAAGTGACTCAGTCGCGTTTTGGAATTAAACTTGTAAGTTACATTACTATTTAGGATATTGATTTAATAGTATTTTCTTAGATTTTGCGCGAACATTGTTTAATTCATATTGTGTTAAAATAATTCAATGAATAATCTGTGTCGTGTTACCTGATTACGATTTAGTAGATAGTAACAGCAAATCGAAATGCCAAAGCTCATAATGCAATTGATGATAATTGTAAATAATATACGCCTATTGTATTTTATTGAGAAATTAAATTTAGTGGAAGGAAATGAAAGGTCGATGATGTATTCAATTTATTACTTTGATAAACATCGTCTATTTGTTACTTGTGTTTATAAATATGATAACGAATCAAATTATTCATAAACACTAAAGTAACATGAGTTGTTATTCGTTATCAAATATTATAAATTACTCTTGGTTCCCGTGTCCAGGATTACTCAGTGCTGGTACACGTCTTATGTATTGTTAAATGTTTTTATTTTTAGTTATTTTATTTATTCATTTAAAACGTCCAGTAGGTATCTATTGATACACTTGGACTAGTCATACACAAAATAAGATGTCATACAATTATAAGTGATTAAAATATTATGCAGCCTAAAATAGCCTTGTCAAATTTGTATAATACAATTTATAATAGGTATAGTGTTGCTTTATATGTAAGTCCAAGGTGGCGATGGCAATCAAGCTTGTATTAAAAGAATCGTGGTTGTAAAAAAAACTAATAATAAAAAAGAGTTGTGTCAGGGTCGTGAAAAGTGACGCTGTGAGGTATCTGTCTATCCCTGTGGGGATTAAGGTGTAACATTTTCTAAGAAAGCTTATTCCTCATAAAAAAACATTTTTTTCTGCCGAGGACAAGGTCTATAATGTTGGTCCAAAGTTTGTCTAAGTAACATCACTAAATATCTGCTTACGAGCGATTGACAGTCTATTTTGGTGATAATAAATAGACATTGAACAGCATAAAGCAATATTTAGTGATTTATAAGATTTAAAACTAAAATTGAAGAATAAGTAAATATATATCATAGATGTTTTATCAAAAAATGTGGTCATATAAGATCGTGTAACATCCTCATAACAAAGTCATAATATTAGGCAGCCGAACTACACAGTGCAGTGAAGGTAAGCAATAAATAAATCTAAAGGCCAATCACCTACAAACAGGCGAATCGTTAAATTGCCGAGATTTACTACTGTTTTAACCCTAGTTTATTTTAGTTTACTTGTACTTACGGCTGTTTCTGTCATAAACTGACTATTTTATACAATAAAAAGAGTTTGATATGCGTCTTTGCGTCCTTTATCGCCTATACCACGGAGAATATTCTGAAGAACTACGAAGAAATACTCTAATTAACCTTGCTCCTATCTTTCTGCAGTAACCGTAAACTCCATCTAATCAAGAGCACCAACGAATGATAAAAATCATGTTATTTTTGCCTCAGTCGTCGTCACTATGCCGGAATATTCAATCAAACCAATCAAACTGTCGCCTTTTTCCAACAGAGATAGGCAGAGACAATAGGGCGCCACTTGCCACGATCCTGACACAACTCCCTCGCTTTCTTCACATCCACAATTCTCTACATACAAGCTCTAAGGTTATGGGCACTAGGCAATATAATACAAGTATATTCCATTATAATATAATCTAATCACAATTAAGTATTAAAGTACCTTTAGTAAGTGCATTGGTCAATATTGTTAAGCCATGACCTAATTTTTTGACATAATATTTATTTTATACTGTATGAAGTTTATTAGGAAATTAGATAACATTTACATAAGCCGGCATTTTTCTAGGCTGGTATTGTGAATGCAACTGTTACTTACAGTAATTAAACTGTACTGACAGTCGCCTCCATTCATGTACTTCACTCTAGTTTAACATCAAGCGGGATGCTGTCATATGTCACGCCAAATTACAATATAAAAAATGTCCTCGTTTCTCGATACATAAAGCCATTTTTATGTCAACTTTCTTTGTCACAAAGTTAAATTAAACATAAATAAAAACGCTATAGTAAGGAAATATAAATCTTTATTTATCAAGTTCTATAGGTACAATAGCATAGAGTAGAAATTATGCTGTCAATTTTCTATCATTATAATTTTTCTATTTTTAATTGATAGAAAAGTACCGGTTTAGTTTATCGATGTGCACAGGTATAATACGGCAAGTATAATGGCCGAAAAGCTTTCAAAAAGCCGCAAAAATATTTATTTCAATTAATCAATCAAACTGTCACGCCCTTTTCCCACAGGGATAGGCAGAGATAATGGAGTGTCACTTGCCACGATCCTGACACAACTCCCTCGCTTCCCTCACATTCATAATTTTCTTCATACAAGCTCTTTGGCCATGGGCATTAGGCAACCTAGCTTTCTTGAGGATGTCTCCCATTTATTTCTTATACAATATTCGTCCAAACCTCAAAAAATACTAATAATAAAAGCGTTTGAATATGCTTTTATTTACATATACATATGCTTTTGTTAGTGTTTTTATTTACTTTTTAATTAGGTAATACCTAAATAAAGCAATGAACAGAATAGTTTTCAGTGGTAGGCTGCAAATTGCATCGAGGCAGTCTTTGACAGGCGCGGTTGATACGGACCTTTGTACATTTAGGCGGCAACGAACCACAGCAATCAAACTCAGTAATTAGCAACAGCGGCGAACCAAATTGTACGTCCTTTCGTTGGCGTATTCTCAAATGTATTACATTGGGAACAATTCTAAAATACATATTCTATTATTGTTATTTGAAATAAACAAATTTTATGCGGCTTACTATCGCATTTATTTTTGGTTAATGATTTTACTATTTTTTTCATTCCGACGTTTCGAGAGCTTTGCAGCCATCGTGGTCACAGAGAGACGGAAAGGAATAATAAAATCATTAACCAAAAGATAGTACGCGATAGTGAGCCACATAAAATTTATTTAATTCATTAATCGATGTTCGCACATAATCTTGAAAAAATATTTTTATTTTCTTAATATTTCAAGACTGGGCACAGTGTACACAGAAGTGCTTAGTCGCGTTTCAGGATCAGCTTGAAATTTGGCGCTCGCAAATAGGCTGGTTAGCATAGTGTTTATTTAACTGTAGTAGTGTTTTTTTTGTGTGGCAGCCGTAATATGACTCGGTTTTCTCAATCGTCGGCACTCTTGGATCTCTATTAAGCTTATCTTTATTAAGAACTTGTATTAACAGCAAGCCATATTTATTTGTCAATATGTTAAAGTGAGCCATATTTTGCAGGAGAAACATTAAAACATGCACGTTTACGAAAATAACGCATTACACCATCTGTTAATAGTGAAAACGGGGACACAACACAAAAATGGAGAAAAATTATAATGTAACAATTCGCAAGTTACGTGTTAATTTGGTATGTACAGTGCGAACGTAATTAAGGTCTATTTGATCTACCCTGAGACAAAATAAGTTCTCAAAAAATTGGTCCTTAATTCGTAAAACCTGAGACTACTTGGAAGATTACTAAATATAGATTAAAAAATATTTAAACAAAGATTACAATTTAATATACACAGCGGAAGAACCCCTAATTTCTTCCGCTGTGTATATTAAATTGTAATCTTTGTTTAAATATTTTTTAATCTATATTTAGTAATCTTCCAAGTAGTCTCAGGTTTTACGAATTAAGGACCAATTTTTTGAGAACTTGTTTTTGAGAACATTAATATGGGGACATTAGCCAAGCCATAGGGACATTAGTTAAAATAAGGTAAGACCGAGAACTTTATTTACGTTGATTTATTTCATAAAATTAGTTAGATAAATATAACCTTTTATTGGTAGAAAATACCAGATTACTTTTGAAAGTGATTTAAGTGACGCTTTATTTCATCTGTAAAATCTTCCTATATAAAAGCTTTAAATTTTAATTAAAGTAAACTTGTTTTAAAAAAAGATTTTACTTATATTTAATATTCGTATAATTCTATATTCAAATACCTAATTAATTGAGTCGCTTCTATTATCACAGGAGTTCCAGTCATCATGTAAAATGTTATAACTATTTGTTTTATTTTAAGAATAAACCGTTTTCGTGAACTAAATTTGGAATTGCAGTAACTGAAATTTAACTTGGAAAACGAGCGTGAATTTGTCCCATTTTGTGTACAGTAATTAAGATGGTGATAGAGTAATGTGGCCGTCTGAATATTTTAGTCACTTCCGGCTAGAATTGTAAAGTGTACTTTAAAAAGAAATTTGGAAATTAGTTTTATTAAGCTCGTCATATGACTACTTCCTATCTGATATTAACCCTGAGCGCGGTCTTTGAATGAAACGAATGCAGCCACTGTCTATGCTGACAGCAGCTGTTCCACTATGCTGGACTTGTGTGATTCCTGTTCACACTGCTCTTGTAGGATCCAGGATTAATTGACAGACTAAAGATGTGTTTTCTTTATAATTATATTAGTTTTATTTGCCGGCATAGTGACGGCGACTGTTACTGTTGTGAACTGACTCGAGTTTTTTTAGATGTTGGAACTCTTGGCCCTCCATCATGTTTACCATGAGGCAGGTCAAGGTCAGATATCGAGTCACAATAAATAAAAATGTAATTAATGTACTTTGAGCTTTTTAATAAGGGTTTCTCTTTATTCTTATTAGATATAAGAGTAATAGACACGAAACATATTGTGGTTGATTCCAATTTTTTTTTACATTTTCTCTTCTCGCGCGACAGTTAGTCATAGTCAGAGGTATGGAGGTATTTTTATAATCTTTAATAAAATATAAAAATAATGTTAATAAACTCGAACAGACACGCATATATACCTGTATATAAAGTAGATAAAATGATTTTAAGAAATTGACTTTTATTAGTAATTGAATAAAACGAGATATCTGGAGGTATTAAGATTGTTTTTTTTTGTTTTCAAAGAGCTGACTTCCTCATAGCAATATTTGCGGTAAATGAGAATCGCTTAAGATTTTATAAACCTATTCATATTGGCATTGAAGCTAAAAGGTCTGGATTATATCAAAAGAGTTCAATGACTCATGCAAAAATATCTTTTATTTGCTTGTTTATTAAGACAAAGGTGAAGTACAACTCAATTATACTTCGACTTATTTATAGCTACAAAGCATGTTACTGTACGTAAAAACAGATGTAAACGTGTGTGTATCAATCATTTTTTTGTTTCGACTTCAATACCCAAAAATCAATATTTTGATCAGGTATACAACTTACACTGACTTACATTTGCATTTACATACAACTTGCATTTTTCACAAACTTTTCGCCACAACCGCCATCTGTTCTTCACAGACGATCTTTCTTTACGAGTCATTAATTTACCGAAAAATATTTATATAAAACTATTGAATAATTAATATAAAATAAAATGTATTAAAATTATAATTTTATTTAAATTTTTATTCTAACCACGTTTAGTAGTGCTTGTATCATAATCATAGGATCTGGGTGATCAAAGTATATCAAAGATCAAAGTTTGTTTTTTGAACAGGGGTCTCTTGACTCTTGGCTTGCGAGACCATTTCCCTACCACTAACGGTCAAATAAATCACGCCTCACATGCTTAGTAGAAGTATCCTTAATCTTTTCATTCGTAAAACAAATTCTATATGACAAATTATGTTGTATTATATTAAATGGCACATCTAAAATAAAAAAAAATGCTTGTTAAGTAAATATTTTCTCTTTTATCAATATCACCCATTTTTTGTTTTAACTGGCATTCTCAATTATCACTTCACCCAAAACAGTAACAGTAAACTAATATTGTTATCGCTTATTATCGTTATTCAATAAAGTCAAGTCGAAGGGTCAACAGGTAAAAGTTTGTTTGAAAGTGTTGACATTGATTGGGTAACGAATGGAGAAACCTTCACACGTTCAAAAGACACTGATTAGAAAAATACACAATGTCATTTGCAACTATTATATTTTGAACTTCATCAACATATTCCACATTATGCAACTTAATGAGATGTACTTATTTCCAACAGAGCTAATCCACAGTTCCGTTCATAGCATATACCTTAAGCATACAACGTATTATTATCTATCTTGAGAAATGATATAGCTAAGAGAAATAAAGTGTTATTTAAACAATTGTACTATTTCCCCGTCGGTCAAAGAGGTGGAAGCAGGGGCGTAGCTACCGCCGTATCTGCCGTTTCAATTATACGGGGCCCCCAACGTGCGTAAACAAAAATTAATAAAAACTTTCCAAAAAGAAACTCTAGAATAAGTAAAGTCATCATCAGCTATAAATAATTTAATAAATCAGTTTGCCGAAAAAAAGACAATGAGAGTATAATTTCGTTTGAATTGTTTGTAAAAATTTTGGAAAAAGTGACAGATAGATAATTATTATGTTGCATTTTCTTTTGTGAGAAATGTTTACCCTTCCTAAGAGCCCCCAAACATTTTTTTCATGCTGCGCTTCTGGGTGGAAGTCTTTGTCTGACCGTAAAGAGACTAAGTCGCGTTTCGGGATCACCCCGAACTAGGTTGGCATAGTGATTTTGTCTTCTTCTTACACTTATTTAACTTTAGTAGCAGTCGCCACTCTAGCTAAACATTAGGCTAGGTGATGCTGTCATCGATCCACAATAAACAAAAAAAAAAGTGTTTTTAAATTAACATTTTCATAAAAAGAATGATCAAGATCGAGAAGAATGATCAAACATAGCTCAAACGTAAAAGATACAATAAAATTCTCCGGATAAAGGGGGAAGATTAAATAAAAACTAAGTTTCAAATAATCCTTTAAAAGTTTCAAGACAAAAGGAGACTATAGTTACACACCGAGGGAAACTTTTTCAATATAAAACTCTAAACAATGGAGATTTTTTTCATGCTGGCCTGGAACAAATTTTGTATCAAATTTATCTCGGTATAAACGTAACAATATACCTTTAAAGCTAAAGACCAAAATCCAACATCGAGTTATCTGCGAATGAGCGAGCACAAAAGCGATCGGAAGATCGTCTATAAAACTTTAAGTATAATGCACTTTTAGTCATATCATGGTCAGTATGGGGCATACACACACTTAAAACGCCACTACGGAAATACTCAGTGTGTAACGTCCCATATTCTGGCTCATCTCGCCGGCTCTAGGTATTGTGAAAATTGGGCGAAATAGTGTTCTGTGTGAGTGAGCGAAAGTTGAATTTTGGAGACAATATAGCCCGCGATGGAAGGGCGGCCGTCGCGTAAGCCACGGGCCACGTGCACCTCGACAACTTGCGCTTAGTTCTTCACGAACTGTGTGGGAGGTTAGTCCTCTCTACATGAATATGCTTCGTTATAAGTCATGCGCTATATTGAGGGAGAGGCGGGAAAAAGCAATTTTCGCTACCGAGCATCACTGAGGTGGTTCGGTGCGCGCACCACGTGATTTTGACAGCCGATCCGGTCGACTGTGACCGAGTGTTAATTGGATGTTTTTATCAGCTGATAACGTGAAGTTTGTTTTGGCAGGATAGTGAATGTGATTTTATTTAAACAATAAACTAATATTAAAGATTAGCCGAGATTTTGTGAATGAACCGTTTAATGTTTTGGTGTTAGAGATGTTTGCATAGATCAAAGAAGCCGCATCAAAGGAAGTTTCCGCAAAAATTTTCGTGTTGGCGCAAAATTTGCCAGCTATGGAGTGTCTCGGGTAAGAAGACCTTTGATTAGGAATAACAACTCAAATTAATTTTCTTTACAAATGTAGATATTTTCAAGCTATAATTACAAATTGTTATTTTAAATTTGCGCAAATATTCAAATTACCTTTTCAGAAATGTTAATTTTCTTGAGGAATGCGGCAAGGAATTTATGAGAATATTTTATAAAAATATATATATAAGAACATATTTAAAGTCCGGTTTTAAATAACAATAGCACCGAAAATGGGTTTATAATCCAGCCATCTATGCCCAAAATACATTGTTATCAAATAGGCAACTATTTTGCTCATGTCAAAGTTGCGCAGGCGCTGTAGCTGTCAACAAAACAATAAGTAAAAAATCATAACAAAATACTTTCTTAGCATTTCTAATGTTACTTCAAAGTAATAGGATATGTAGTTATAGAACAAGCTACTTACGTGAAATATTAAGGAGTTTGCAATGTCATCTGTGAGCCTTCCCACGCTTGCGAGCGATATATTTTCTATTAGATTTCCGTCTACAAAGGAGTGTTTTAGAGGCAATAAATTCATTTATTTTGTTTCTTTGTTAATTATGATACCATTATTTAAATACCCACGTATCTTGACATTTATCTTTTCTTTATTATTTATAAATGCCTTTTTATACGTACATTAAACGAGATTTTGTTTACTATTTTAATCTGTTTTAGCGACCGTGTTTTCTTTTTTTTATTATTTTATTAGGACTTTAAATATTATAGAAGCCCGATTAATGTTAAGATGGAGTATGGGTGCATGTTAATGGAACTGCTAGTACCTATGCCCGCCTGTTGGAATCAGCAACTTTTAAGGTGATTCCGAAACTTGATTGAGTCACCTCACGGTCGGTACGCAGATATTTGCTTCGAGTCTGGTTGTTCAAAGGTGGTAGGTAGTGGTGTGCAGTCTTCCGATTAAGGCTAGTAACACCACTTACAAGCGTATGGAGTCTATAGACTATAGACGAAACATGTAAAAGACTTTGTCGCGTTTCGAGATCAGCTTGTAACTAGGCCGGCATGTGGATGTGACAGTTATTTAACTGTAGTAGTTGCCTCCATCTATGGACCGCACCTAGCTTAACAACAGGAGGAGTGCTGTCATATATTATCGAGCCACAATAAAAAAAGTATTATGCATGAGTAGATTATAAAAGATTTCATTAAATTATTTTTGTAATCTTGTTATTTTGAGTTAATGAACTTGTAGTAAGATACATTATCGGTGTACAGTTTAATTAATCATTTGTTTAAAGGGCAATTAACACCTAATAATAAAACTCTGACCTTTCCAGGTTAATGAACCCGTTCTATAAAATCTTAATCTTTATTTAAGGCGACCGTGGTGTAGTGGTAGTGGAATGGTCACGCAAATCGAGAACCTCCGCGGTTCAATACCAATATATATTTGATAATTGTGTGTACTTTGGTCGTCCTGTTTCTATGATATATGGTATGAAATAGGATAAGTACTCGTACTTGAATACAATCATTAATGTCAAATATGATTGGATAACTTTAATCATAGCATAGTCTAACCATTTAATCATGGTTAGACAAACACCTTCAACCAATCAATCAAATTGACACGCCTTTTTCCCACAGGGATAGGCAGAGACAACGAAGTGCCACTTGCGACGGTCCTGACACAACTCCTTCGCTTCCCTCACATCCACAATTCTCTTGTGGCACATTCACTAATGTCAATTATGAACGGCTTTAATCGTAGCTTTTTTTTATTGTGATACGACATATGACAGCACCCCGTTTAATGTTAAGCCAAAGTGTGGTCCATGAATGAATGTCACTGCTACTACAATTCAATAACTGTGAGTAGCAATCACATCCACTATGCCGGATCTAATTAGCTACAACTAACATTAAATATCTTTTATCTTATAAATATGATTAGTGACATGCCCGTATTTACATAAATAAATAAATAAATAGGATAATTACTTGAATACATCAATAATGTCAAATTTAATTACTAATTTTGAGCAATTAAAGATGCACTCAGTGCTCTTCTTAATAATTGTATGAACAAACAAATGGCCGTCAACATCGCCCCTCTTTGATTAGAGAGGCACAGGCATTTTGTGTGGCCTATATATGTTTTTAGGGTTCCGTAGCAAAAAACGGAACCCTTAAAGGTTCGTCATGTCTGTCTGTCTGTCTGTCCGTCCGTATGTCAAAGTCACTTTTTCCGAAACTATAAGAACTATACTGTTGAAACTTGGCAAATACATGTATTCTGTAAACCGCATTAAGATTTTCACACTAAAAAAGAAAAAAAACAATAAATTTTAGGGGTTCCCCATACTTAGAACTGAAACTCGAAATTTTTTTTATTTGTGGGGCATTTATGGATAGGTCTTTAAAAATAATATTGAGGCTTAATGCACTATGTATAAAGGCGAACCAAATGCCACTAAATAAATAAATAAATAAATAAATAAATAAATAAATAAATAAAGTATTAAAACTTAAAGCATTTATTAAATTCATTAAGCATAACAAACACAAGAAGGCGAAAAATTTTGAATTTCTCAGTCACGACCGTTAAAACGCCAATTAGTTACCGCTGAAAGATAAAATTATAAACTCTTAAAAGGTGACAACAGAGTTACCCACGGAACATAATATTACGAATAATATATTTATGAGTTCTGTGGAGTTACCCAAACTATGCGGTTATGTTGTTGGGTGCGACAGTTTATTTTTCACGAAATTATTAATCAATCAATGGTCACGCCTTTTTCCACAATCCATAAAAATTGGAGTTGTAACTAAAGCCGAAGCCCGACATTACAGATAGTGAATGTCATATTTTAACTTAGTCAAATGTGATAAAAGATATTAACTTTTATCAATCGATCAATCAAATTGTTGCGCATTTTTCCCATGGGGATAGGCAGAGACAATGGAGCGCCACTTGCCACGATCCTGACACAACTCCTTCGCTTCTTTTACATCCACAATTCTCTTCATACTAGCTCTAAAGTTATAGGCACTATGCAACCTAGCTTTCTTGAGGATGTCTCCGATTTAATCGGAAAACACTATGTCAAAGATTATAAATCTGACGACAGTACTATGTAACATCCCCCCTAGGAGCAAAATAAAAATAAAAAAAAACACCAATTTAAAATATTTTTCCCACACACAAATGTTTCTTTGAAAAAAACATATTGCGTTTATGTTCTTCTATCGATTCGATTATACCGAGTTTATTGTAACAATATGTTTTGTATAGGGTTCTTTAAGAATTTTCGCATGATAGCAGACAAGCTGCTCAATATCAAAATACAGCAAAGTACAGATAGAAAATTTTTAGAAACATATATTTTTTTCTAACTGCAATAATTTACCATTCATTTCGTAATATTGAATTTAATAAGTCAATCAATCAAATCGTCACTCCATTTTCCCACAAGGATAGGCAGAGACAATGGAGCGCCACTTGCCACGATTCTGACACAACTCCCTCGCTTCCTCCACATTCACAATTCTTTTCATACAAGCTCTATGGTTCTGGGCACTAGGCAACTTGGCTTTCTTGAGGATGTCTCCGATTTGTTTGACAATTTAATAAGAAATCCGTAAAAATTTAATTTTTTATTATTATGTCAAATCAAAGACAATAAAAAACACTATTATATGTAGATAGTGATGGGCGAAAATAGATTCTTTACTGAGCAGAAAATACAAGTGTGATGATAAGAATCTTGGCCACAGTAGTGATGAGGACTGAGATAAACGTAAATTGAAAGCTTTTTTAGCCTCGGGGCTCTTGCTCCTCTTATTTAACATTAGGCTAGCCGAGGTCAGAATGTCGTGTCTCAATAAATATATAGATATTAGATACATACAAAATTTATGTCACAATTGAAGTTTTTATTTTTATTTCTATACCAAGATATCAAAGTTCTTGTTTCATAAAAATAGGATAACCAAAGTACATAATATATCAAAGATACCTTGATACTAGTAAGTAGTTTCTAACCCGTCTCGGTTTGCATAACCATTGCACTGACACTACACCACGGTCGTCTTCGTTATTAATAATATATATAATAATAATATTTTCCACTGCTACACTATATAAATTGCATGAGGTATTCAACCAGAAATATGTGAAGTAGACCCAACTGTTGAAAGAACTGGACGACGAAGGGATTGAACAAAAGAATTTCAAAACGAACACATTGGCTCATTGTAGCTTAGTAATCTGGGCAGTCGTGCGTAAAGCGACAGACGTCGGGTTTAAATCATATTATGATCGTACACAGACTGTTCAATTATAATATTAATAAGCTGGACTGCAATCCATCAATGGAGGCGACTACTACTATACCGTATTTTGATTGTATGCTGCCGAGATAACGACACGTCTTTTTGGGATGAGTGAGTCAATTTGCGTGTACGTGTCGGGAATTGTTGTCACACGTATGTTATAAGCAAAAGCCTTTTTTTACGAGGAATTTAACAAAGTCCTTGATCTTAATAAACATGGCTTTTTGAAAATGATCTCAGAAAGCTTCGTAGTTGGAAATAGCACTCACGAGCTATGTTTGATCAATCTTCCTGAGCTTATTTAATTTAAAAACATTTTTTTTATTGTGGGTCAATAACGTCATCCCTAGCCTGATGAGAAGCTAGAGTGGCGAATGCTACTACAGTTAAATAAGTGTAAGTAGCAGTCGAATTCACTATGCCGGCCTGTTTGGAATGGGAACCTTTCAAGGTAAACCCGAAACGCGACTCTAAGTCACTTTACGGTCGGTCAAAGTGGTGGAAGTACAATTGTTTAGAGTCGTTTAGAAGGTGAAATGTAATTATTTATTTTACCAATTTCATCATCAATATTATGTCTGACATTAGTCGTCTGTTGCTGGACATTGGCCTTCCCCAGCGATCTACACAGTAGCCTGCTAAAAGCATTTGTTTTTCTTGTGTCTTGACATATGACAGCACCCCGCCTTATGTTAAGCTGAAGTGCTGTACATGAATGGAGGTCACTGAATAACTGTAAGTAGCAGTACCATCCACTATGCCGGCCTAGTTGAAACCTAACTTACAAGATAATTCCAAAACGCGACTGAGTCACTTGTAAGTGGTGAAATTACCCTAGATCGGAAGACTGGGCACCACTGCCTATCACTCTTAGACAACAAGACCCGCAAATATCCGCCTCTTCATTTGTTACAATAAAATATTAAATATTACAAATAATAGCTATGAAACAAATCTTTGCTCCGACCGGGAATCGAACCTGAGACTTTACGTGTAACGAAATTGTGTACTAACCAATGCGCGAGGCCACGCGCGTCGTCTAAATAGTTTATTTCAGTTATTTATTTAGATTCATGTTAATCAGTATTCCTGTTTTTTCTTTAATTCTCGATGCTCGAACCAAATAATATTATTTCAATGTCTTTTAATAAATACTTTGTATTTTGGTATCATTTTTTTATGGGTCAATATTTTGTAGTTACGTATTTAGATATATTTCGTTCCAAATTTGAACGACCTTGCACACAATCTTAATTCAACTTACAGTAACAGATCTCGGCCACTAACCTGAATAATAACAAACACGTCATAATAATGATAATTTTAAATGACAATTATTTATTCATATATAAAATAACAATAATAAACTATTTTCTGTTACCTATCTTGTATACTTCACAAAAACATTATGTTTTGTTCAAGAGTGGTAGACAGACAATTTCAGTGCAAGCTTATAACCGGCAACTTACAAGCTGAATCTGAAACGCGACAAAGTCACTTCACAGTCTGTATAATTGTAATTGGTAATTCAGATGACCCCAGATTTAGATGTCCGCCTCTTTTTATATTCAATCTTAATATTACAAATAAAAGCTATAAAACAAATCTTTGCTCTGGCCGGTAATCGAATCTGGGTCTTATGCGCCACGCCTGTTGTTAATTTTCTTTTAAATTATTCACTCGTACACACATAAGTATAATTAAATAGGTGATAGATATTCTATAGCGAAGATAAAATTTAGATCGGATAATAAATTTTAATTTGATTAGCTTATTAATTAAGTATTGGCTTCTTTATAGGCGATTAAGCGCATTTTTTTCTTTATTAGTGCACACTTGACCACATTCCGCATTATATCGTATGTAGTATATAGTATGTATGGAAAGATAAATCTCGCTATACCGACTCTTCTATAGAATATCTGTGACAAGAATATCTTCATGACACTTCCTATCCCTTGTAAACATACTTCCCAAATTAACAAATGGTTTGACTTGTTTCGTCCATTATCATCCACACCAGCCCGAAGGCGTCCACTGCTGATATGTCTTCTTAGAACGCCATTCCGAACGACAAGATGCCACTTGCATCCACCGGTTATTTGTGACTTTCACAATGTCGTCAGTCCATACCGATTTGTTTTATCAAATATAAAACACAAAATATGACATGCACAATAAATTAATATCTGCCATAGATAAATATCGGTCTGCGAGCACCAATCGCACCCCCCTCTGAATCATCAACTATATCTCACAACGCAATATCTACTAATTAAAACAAAGATTTACTGTCATATTTTATTAATATTCTTTAGGATTCCAAATATATTAATTTCTATACTAGTTTAACAATATTATATTGAATACGTTCAATATGATTTTATAGACACGTTCACGAATTCTTAGTATGATAGTGAGGATAGGTCATGATAACGTTATTATTAACTTTAAGTAAATATTGGAATTTAATAAAACAATTTAATTATCGCCAATGTTGACCTCTCTTTATTTATTTAGGTCAAATATCGAAATCATATGAAAAACTTAATCAATTAATTACTCATTCTTATAGCGGTTTATAAATTCCGTATATTTTATTATAAAACTTTATGCAAGTGAACCTAATTCTGCTGGACATTATCTGTCAGATATAAATTTAGGGACCAACAAACAGAAAAAAACAAAAGAAAGCTAAAATGAAATCAAAATCAAATTGTCGCCTTTTGGGGAAAAGGCGTGACAATGGGGACATGGATATGCAAAGTCAATGAATATTCATCAGTCATCAGCAGTAAAAAATATAATGAAGAATAGCTCAGGTGACCATGACTTAGGTATGGTGTATACCTGATCGGCATACTGGGCAAATGACATAAAACCTAATCTAATTTGTGACACAACAAAATAATAATTATATTAAGTAACCGATTAAATTATCGAGTATACTAAAACTTGATAGTTTACACTCGTCACATAGCTGCTTTATTTGACAGTGTTACCTTTTCTACCCGTTTCATGACAAGGTGCTAAACATCGAATACACATTACAGAATTTAATATTTTAGTTAGTAAGGTAAACATTAATTACGTTAGCTAACTTCTGATTTATATTTAGATAGTTCAAAAGTTTGGGGATTTTCTATTATCTACTCGTATCAGTAAATATAATATATTGTAATGCTATTTATTTTTTATATTTGGCTTCATGTCACCTTACCCATCTATATTTATTCAAAACATTAAGCTGCTTTTAGAAACCTTATCTATGTCATATTTGATCATCTCAATAAATAGACAGTTCAAAATAAATCCCACCTAGACTGAACAAAATTATTTATAATAATGTTCATAAAGATTTTAATTACCTCGTTGGTTCAGACTAGATCCAGACTTGTCTAGTCCTTATTTAATTTAATATAAACATAAATATTTGTTCCAATTTAGTTAGGAAATAAATAAATCAATCAATCAAATCGTCACGCCTGTTTTCCACAGGAATAGGCAGAGACAATGGAGCGCCACTTACCACGATCCTTACACAACTCCCTTGCTTCCTTTACATCCACAATTCTCTTCATACAGGCTCTGTGGTTATGGGCACTAGGCAACCTAGCTTTCTTGAGGATGTCTTCGATATGGTCAGAAAACACCCTCCTGGGCCTGCCTTGTTTAACGCATCCATCCACATCAGATTTATAAATTCCTTCCGTCAATCTACTTTCACTCATCCTTTCCGTGTGCCCAAACCATAAATACAAAAAAAACAACTCAAACCGCATCTCGACTAAATCGTTTCAACACAACTCAATTTGTCAAGACCCAAGAGTCTCTTAACAATCCATGTGCGTAATTAGACAATGTCCTAAGAACGACAAAAGTAAACAGTAGGAGTACAAAGATAAATAATAGTTTACGACGTACAGAGGTCTTTGCCGTCTTTGCGTTACATTAAATTTAATTATAACTTAAATGAATCACAAATGAACAATGTACTAAATATTCTTTATCGTTCTTACACTAAATTACATTTTAAGTGCGTGATCGTAAAATACTAAATTCCTTATACCAGACTGGGTTGAACTCTTTGCTATATCGGCCACTGACCTTTCCTTTCTTTTGGCCGGCACAGTGGCAGCGACAGAGGCAACCGTAAACTAAAACAGTTTTTTTTAGTCGTTGGCGATTTTCAATGTCTCCTTACTTACTAAGTCGAGGTAAGATGTCGCGTCTCAATTTTTTTTAAATTCTGTCTCGACATATGACGCACCCTGCTTGATGTTAAGCTGGCGTGTGGTCCATTAATGGGTGCCACTGCCACTATAATTCAATAACTGTGAGTGCAATATCATCCACTATGCCGGCCTGGTTGGAACCGGCAACTTACAAGCTGATCCCGAAACGCGACCAAATCACTTCACGGTCTGAAAAAAAAGAAAGAAAAATGCAGTGCAAAATGTACAAATAATCTATTGCACAAAGAAAACCTGTGTTAGAATCATCAAACAACTACGAGTACGACTAGATACATACGTGATATGTTATTATTTTTTAATATTGTTATTTTTAATATTATTTATTTTAAAGTTATATTTATTTAAAGATATATTTGTTATTTTATTTATTATATAATACTTATATTTATAAGTTATTGCATTGTCAATTGTCACGCCCTTATTCCCCCTCGTGATAGGCAGAGACAACAGATCGCCACATTCCACGATCTTCACAAATTCATAAAACAAAGTCTGAATTTCATGGGCATGTGGGGGAAAACATACATAATAAACAGTTTCGCCGCAACCAAGGTGTTTGGTAAAGACGACGGTTTGTCTGTATAATGGTGTAATTACGATTTCCTACTGGTTTTCCGTGAATGTTATTTTGTGTGAAATTCACAATGAAATAAATTTTACCCACTCTGTATGGAAGTTTTGACTTGTTAACGATTGATTTTACGACGAAGCAAAACAATGTTAGAGGCTTCGCATCTGGTTGTGTACTAATAAACAATGTATTTGATACATTAGGTGTACTTATATAGACCGTGAAGTGACTAAATTGCGTTTCGGGATCAGCTTGTGAGTTGCCGGTTCCAACTAGGAATGTGACTGACACTATTAAGTATTAATAACAGTCATTAAACTGTAGTAGCAGTCGCCTCTATTCATGGACCGCACTTCTGCTTAACATCAGGCGGGTCATACAAAATATCGAGTCAAAATAAAAAAAAAAACATTAAAAAATAATAATCCAAGTATGAGAAATAATTTTAAAACTTGATGCTTACTAAAGTTATGTTATGTATAAAAAAAATGTCACGCCTTATTCCCACAGGGATAGGCAGAGACTTGCCACGATCCTGACTCATCTTCCTCGCTTCCCTCACATCTACAATTCTTTTCAAACAAGTTCACATAACATCTAGCCAGTAAGAGAATGGCTAATGGCATTAAGTTCGCCATTATATACTATATTTTTTTATGTAACAAAGTTTTTTTAAAAATTTTATTTTTTAAAAATTTGTAATAATAACAATAGTATTCGTTCTTCTGTGATGTATCGTAGTTATTGATAGTTACGAACAACAATTATTAGTTATTTACCTTACTGATAAGAGTAGAGCTAACTAATTTCTTTGAAGTTTACCACACAGCCAAAGTCGTGAGTCTAGTTTCTGTTAATTAGAAGCAGCAGGTTATGAAAGAGACCACATCAAAGCATACCGCTTCCACCTGCACCTTACTTCGGAAACCCGCAATACTGTACAAGATCTAAGTTAAACAACTTTCGTTGAAACTTACGCGAAGACGACAAACTTACATTTGAAAACAATTTGTGACAATGTGACAAAGAGCTTAATGTTGTGAAAATATTTTCTAATATAAATAATACTTACTTTTAATGTTGATAATCTTTATTGAGAAACAATAACTTACTAATCTTACTAACTCACTTTACTTTTAATTATTATAATCTGACATTTCTAAGGGTTTGCAAAGAAGGGTGAAGACAGATATTAATTGGACGTCTCATTTCTCATTTTTGTATGTTTCCTTGATTAATATTATGTACCCTTATTATAATATTTTTAGAGAAATGTGGATGTGAGGGAAGCGAGGGTGTTGTGTCCGAATCGTGGCACGTGGCGCTTCTTTGTATCTGCTTATCCCTGTAGCGGCGTGACAGTTTAATTTGATTTGTATAATATTTTATGATTTTTTCATATAATACAAGAATTATTTACATTTATTATTATAACAAATCAAAATATTATGTTGAAATCTAATGAAGGTATGCGTAAAGAATTTGACAAGAAATGTCGCTAGTAAGAAAGTTCACGAAGCAGAGAATTAATATGGGATCTTTTTAGATTTTTAAAAACTAGATTTTTAAACTTTTTTTTGTGACTAGACTGGCCTGAAAAGCAAGGCTAATTACTAAATCAACGAATTACTGTTACCTCAGTCTCCTTCACTATTTGACAAAGTCGTCCTTGAGGTGGCGCTTATTTTAAATTGTTGTGTTAACTGTATCATTGCTTACTTTCTTATTTAATTCTTATTTATTCTTACATTATTTCTCACCTAGTCTTTATACATTTCTGTAATAACACACATAGAACTGAGAGACCAGAGTGAATAAAGGTACCGACAACTGATATTGAACCCAGGGCTAAAGGTAAAAGAGATAAAATATTATTTAAAAAGTCCCAGAACATTGAAGATATTATATTTGAATACAGGATATTTATAGTAAATTATTCATACATAGTAAATATATAATAAAACATATAAATTTACAATAAAAATCAAAATGTCACGCCTTTTTTCGACAGGGATAGGCAGAGACAATGGAGGTTGCCACTATCCAGACGATACTCCTTTGTTTCCCTCACAAAAATTATGCACAATAAATGATTAACCACAAAGATATTCAACCTGAGAAGAATTTAATTGATTTTTTATATCTCTGAAGTCGCTAAATACTTCATTCTATGTTAAAAGAAGGCTCTCTTGAATAAGAAAAAATTATCACTTATCCCATTTAATTTATTTTAATCGTACTCATGTAAGGTAGAATCAAATAACAAGACCTCCTGACTCTGAGCAGAATCTTATATTTATTCAAAGGCAAATATTTAAGTGCAACAGTATGTAAAAATAAATAATTACAATTCTTTCCTTGCCCTAAAGTTATGTTTGGAATTTCAATACCACCTATATTTTACATATTCTCAGAACATATTTCATTTCAAATGGAAATTAGTTCCCTTGAGTTGATGCTTTGAGTGACAAGACAAATTGTCTGTCGGCAAACTATCTACATAATGAAATTTTGGCAACGATTTCTACACTGGACACGTACTGCTGAGGGTAAAATTATTAATTTTGATTATGTTTCAACAAATTTCATTTTCATTCAAGTCAACTTAGACCGGTAAGATCGTAAATTATATTAACAAAATAATACGTACCTATTTCATATGGTATACATACTTTTTATTCACTTTAAAAAGACAAAGAGTTCTGGTTGCCACGAATAGTGATTTGTGACATGTCAAATGGTACGAGTCTACAATAATTAGAACAACTTGTATTTATATTTGTTAGGCTGGAGTGGGGTCCATAAATGGAAGTGACTGCTACTATAAATAAATAACTGCAAGTAGTAGTCGCATTAACTATGCTGGCCAAGTTCGCTCCGGCAACTTTTAAGCTTATCCCAAAACGCGACTAAGTTACTACACGGTTTGTGCACCTTAAAGAGGTTGTACTACCCTCGCTCGACGGATTAGGTAAATTACCACTTAATGTCCGCCTTAAATTCTTTATAATAAAAAATAATAATAATACTTTTTACCTGCAAGGAGAGGAAGAGATAATGGAGATACCACTTGCCACTACCCTGACTCAACTTCCTCACTTCCCTCACATCCACAATTCACACAAGCTCTACGTTTATGGGATGTCTCCGATTCGCTTGGAAAACACCCTTCTGGGCCTGCCTCGTTTAACGCATCCATCCACATCAGATTTGTACTTTTACTCGTCCTTTCCATGTGCCTAAACCATCAAAGGGAATTGTCAATCCTTGCCACAACATCTTCTTTAAAACCGCATCTTTTGCGTACTGCGAATAGCTCATTCTAATCACTATCGTCACTCCACATACACTCCTTACAAAATATTATAATATTGTATTGTAAACGAATATTTAAATTGAAAGACAAAGTAATGCTGCGAACTTAACATTGTTACATGAATAAGAAGCCACAATAAATAAAGTTTACAACATACAGACATTTACAACTAAAACATATAATTAAAAATTTACGAGATTGCGCTTCATGTGTATCGAATGAAATGGATCATTAGACACTCCGGATGTATGGCCGGGCGTCCCAATTATTTAATCACGTCGTAAATCGTAGAAAAATAGGCTAAAGATGACGTGATCTTTTTTACATGTGTATATCATTTTATTTTAATATGTTTATTTTATAATAAGGACTTACTTACGTTTTTTAAATTCTGCAGGATTTTTTCTGCTTGGCCTAATTTACTTGCCTGTGAGTGTACACTTAGTAAAAGTAATCCGTAAACCATTTTTTTCAGTTCAATACTAAGCTACTAAACGTTTTTGTATAATAGAAACATGACGACCAAAGTACCGGCAAGTGGTTTTGATCCGGGGACATTTGATTTTCGTGACTATTTCGTCTACACTACGGTTGTTATATCACACCACTTTGATTCGTATTGCAATAAATCAAAATACAGGATTAGACTTTTGACTCTGTACTTATTTCATTTCATTATTTTATTTTACTTAGTTAATTTCATTTAGAGATTCATATCTTGTGATCAGCGCTTATGGGCGTCAATGAATAGTCAAAGATGTAAACTAAAATATTCAAAATTTTAAACTAGATTAATACATATTTATTTTTTATATCACATTAGCGTCCAAATATTTATACAAATGTCAAAAGAAGATGCAATTCAATCAAATTACGGATGTGAAGTCGCTTGTACGTTAAATTTAGCATAAAAACTTTATGTTCAAAGCAATAAGACTCAAATTTCATTTGTGCTTAAATGATTTATTTTTAGTTTTTCTTAATGGAAGACAAGATAATTTTTACATGATTAATTTATTACATGAGTGGTTTTAGGCCTAAATCTCAATCTTTGATTACTATGTAGTCGCTATATTTAAACAGTATTAAGCGTAGATGGATACTTTGCTTTGGGCACATGGAAAGGAATTTATAAATCTCATGTGAATGGATGCGTTTAACAAGGCAGGCCCAGAAAAGCTAAGTTGCCTAGTGCCCAAAACCATAGAGCTTGTATGAGGAGTATTGTGAATGTGAAGGAAGCGAGAGAGTTGTGTCAGGATCGTGGCAAGTGGCGCTCCATTGTCACTGCCTATCCCTGTGGGAAAAAAGCGTGACAATTTAATTGATTAATTGAAATGAATAAGTTTCTGAAAATCTCAATAAATTAATAATTAAATTTCTATAGAAAAAGTGAGATATGCCAAACAAAACCAATAAAGAATACTATGTAAGTATGAGTAAATTTTATTTTTTTATATTGGGTACCCATTGTTATGAATCTCATCACATTATGTACCTCATGCTTATATTGTTTATAGCGAAACGCTACCTTTAGCCCACGTGTTCTACCCATCCTATAACCTTGAGTCCTTCAAGCGATGCGTTAAGAAGCACCTGAGGCCGGCATAGTGACGGCGACAGTGTGCAGCCGTGTACTGAGACGGTAATTTTCAGTCGTTGGCACTCTTGGACCTCAACAGGCAGATCGAACCCCAAAAGGAATATATCGCTTTTTAGTGATAATGCCCCTGATTATACATGATCGCAGTCTTTCTATTTTACGCTATAAATAATTTTGTCGGTCTGTAATTGTTTATTAAAACGCCCTATGTAAAGTTAAAAATATGTCCCCTGTAAAGTTAAAAATAAATCATGAAAGATTGATCTTAAGAGATTGTCTGTGCCACTTGTGATTCGCAGAATTCAATTTACGAGTAACTATTCAATGGATTGAAGCAACAATGCCTATAAAGTTCAATGACGCATTAAGAGAGCCGAACAGTTGGCTACCTAGCTTCGACCCAGTCAGTTTTATTTTTAGGAATTGTATTTCTTGTAAAAGTTAGCACTAGCTGTGGCTTCATTTGCATGAATACCGAACGAACGGCCGTTCTTTGTCTTTTAAGTTGCAATTAATTATTCCATTTTATGTAAATAGAGTCGCAAACGCGTCAGTCGGGGACCTCCTCGCATTTTGCTGCCTTTACAGAGTTACATGAAAGATAACAAATTGATATTTTATGCTGAAGGCGACATCAAGTTATGTAAATATGAAAATATTCTTATTTTTATGTATTATATTATAGCAATATTCAAACGCTTAAGAATAGTGATAGGCAAGAGTAACTTAGTTGTAAGTGGCTGGTTCCAACTAGGACGGCATAGAGAATATGACTGCTACTTGCAGTTATTTGCAGGACCGAACTCCATCTTAAGATAAGTCATAATGACGGCCAACGATACCAAAAGCATTATAGTCTGATACTTAATAAACAAAATATATAATTTTGATTTAACTGCAATAAGGTGACCGTGATGTAGTGGCAGTGCAATGGTTACACTAACAGAGAGCACGAGTTCGAAACCGGTATCTTTGATATTTGATATATGTACTTTGGTTGTCCTGTTTTTATGATACAAGCAAGCACTTTAGTAGCTTAGTATAGAAACGTAAATAAAAATAATAGGTATACATATATAAATAATAAAAATAAATAAATGAGGGACGTGTTTTCAGGTCATCACGTGATAATTGTGTAATCCTTGAAAGAGTAAAAACATTAATTAAAACAACATATAGAGATATACGCATATAAAATATTACGTAGGTATTTACGTAAACGTTTGTGAAAATAATTCTGTTATTATTTATTCCCTTGATGCTGTAATAAATTACGACGAGGTCGTGGTCAAGTTTACTCGGTGAAATAATTCTGATGCATTATGTTGAAACAAAATGATGTAAACTTACAGGCTACAATAAATGTAACAAGTATTCTTAAGAAACATATCATTTTTTAAATAAATAATTTTACATTAATATTTGTTTATTAAAAGTCGCTTGCCTCAGCCGAGAATCAAAGATAAAATATCATTATTAAACAATTGATAGGGATCAAATTATTTTTATAATCCTATAAATATCTTATCTATTGAGTTTTGTTACTTTTGTATCTCACTCATAGTACATTTAGGACCTCGTGCCCTGTCGGTCGCCAAGGAGAGATCGCTTTTTATATTATAATATAAATAACATATATATATATAATATAAATAATATATAATATAAATAATATATTATAAAAAATTACAATATAAAGTGATAATTTTAACTTTGTAAAAAGAAGTCGGACATGATAATAAGTATTTAGAATTAAGAAAATCCTACATGAAGAATTTATTGACTAAGACATTGCATTTTTGCTGACATAATTATGTTTTTAAATTAAATCTTGGCACATGTACAGAAAATGTTAATTATAACTATCTTAAATACTAAGAAAATTAAATTAAATTGTTATTACAAAACTCAGCTGCATTCTGTTATGATATTTTGTACGTTGTATACTACGAATAGTTTTCTTTAAATTCTTAAAAGCTGTTTTCTTTGGATTGCCTGGTGATCGCTAATTTGGTAATAAGGCCGTCATTTCTGTACCTACTTTTGTATAGTTTTAAGTTGCATATTTTTTATGGCAAAAAATATTTTTATCTGTAATTTTATAATATTTATTTTTATTCTCTTGTGACCTTTAAAATATGTTTACAGGCGCTAGTACTAATAGTAATAGCTATTCAATGAGTAGTGGAGCGTTGCGAAAGGAGTGCGATACTCGTCCCGCAACGCTTCAGACACATCCTTAGTTTTTTTTTTATTGTGACATGACATCTGTCCTCGACCCGCCTGATGATAAGCAAGAGGAGGTCCAAGAGTAATGATGACTGAAAAAACGGATTGTTCACGGCTGCCTCAGTCGCTGTCACTATGCCGGCCAAAGAAATTATACTACTCGTATTAGTTAAATGCTAATACCAGTACTATAATACAATTGGTGAAATAGTGAGCCTTTATTACGCCATGGCAATAAAACCGTAAAGATATTTAAATAAATTTATTTTTATATATAAATAAAAGAATTGGCTTTGACCTTTTTAGCAGAGACAATGATTTCATTATTTTCACTGGAGACAATGATTTTACTATTGATTGCAATTATGATTTATTGCATCCTACACAAGAACAAAGTAATTTAAACTTTAATGACAAAGTAATAAAGATTTGATTCAAAAAGGTTTATTAATATTATAATGAATATGATACCAAACAAATGACAAAATAGATAAACAAGAAATAGGAAACTTATGATTGGACCTAGTAATTTAGATATATAAGTTATTACAAGAAAGTCGGCTAACGGTCAATATAAAATTAAATTATATCAGAAATACTAATGAATTTATGACTGTCATTTAATAGAATTTATTACAAGAGTTAATTGTTTAATTTATTATTAGTAAAACAAATAAGCGAGCAATTGTGGGTGTTTGTAGGACCTTTCAAATTATTTTGTTTTTTACTTATTTTAAGGATAACACTGTAATCAGCCACGGATCACCCATAATTAAGTTCTCAAAACAACATAGATCCGTGGTATGAAGTGATTAGGTTATATCGATTCGACTTTATAAATCAATTAAATTTCAAAAAGGATAATATCAGTACAAGTTATTTACAACTTCCTTACAGCTATAATTCACATTTATTAGATTCCTGTGTTCATTTATACACATACCATTCCCTTCCATGTGTACGTCTATACTTTCTAGACCACCTTCCGAGAAATTCGAGGAATAAGACATAGCTCTGCCTCCAACGAAAAGGAATATAAGTCTAAAATTTGTTTATACAGTCATTATATCATTCACAGTTATTAATTTTTGACTTGCATTATTGTTCTCTTGAGGTTTGAATATATTCTTAACTAGAATAAACATCGTTGGAGAAGTGTGTCATTAGGGTTTTAGTATACTATTTCTGGGAGAGGGAACTCGATTGTACAATTTATATTTAGATGGTCGTGATGTAGAGGACGGATCATCGGTGATCGGAGTTTATTACACCGTACGGCTGACGATTTAATCCAGACGTTATTTCGTCTAAACATAGCATTGTGCGAGAAGAGCGTGTTTATATATCGTTTTATAAACTTGTATGTATCTTTACAATTTAAATGTAATATTTATGTAATAGTATGAGGCAACCGTAAGTTGAATCCATTTTTTCTGTCGTTGGCGCTCTAGAGTTACTCCCTTTGCTTATTTTAATTATCAGACAAGGTCAGATGTCGCGTCTCAATAATGCAAGATTTATGATGATTATTATATGTAATTAAAATAAAATGAATTTTTTTTAGCATGGGCATGTGCTTAGCATGCACTTGCTCATCAGATTCTCGTCAGCTTGACAGATTCTATCATTGCTTCGGTAAAGCATGTATAATATTTTTTTTATAAACCAAATAGGTACTTATATAAAAAAGTAAATAATTATTGCCCACAAATTATGGACACTAAAATTTAAATAGTAATGTGTGTGCGTACGTGTTTTTGTATTTTTTTTTTTGTAAAGCTTAGACTATAATGTTACCGATATGATATCTCTGGATTTATATTTTTGTAGGAAAAGTAGAGGAGGGTGTTCAGAGACATCGCCAAGAAAGTTGGGTTGCCTAGTGCTCATAACCGCAGAGCTTAATAGAGGGCAATTAGTGCCACCTTCTGTTAAAAGAATTGTGGATGTGAGGGAAGCGAGGAAGTTGTGTCATGATCGTCACTTGCGCTCCATTGTCTCTATCTGTGGAAAAGAGACGTGACAATTTAATTGATTGATTAAAAAGTAAACAAACAAACAACACACCTTTTAGAGTCATGTAAAACAAACATGTAATTATTATTTTATGGTTATAATTAATATAAATTATTCTATAGTTAAATTAAAACATTGTAAAAATTCCAATAATTTTAAATTTTATATCACGACAAATATTTTGACATTTGAGAGAGAAATTTTTATTCCGCAATAAAATTTGTAAACGGTAGTTAATATCGTATACATTTTACAACAGAAATAAAGTCTGAATTGTCATTAAAAATGTTCATAAAATTGTCATGACAAAACTTCGAAGATCGTAGAAACGAAAATTACATTTTTTTGTCATGTTAAAAGCATTGAGATTATTGGATTGATAAATCCATATTTATTATTACAATTTGTATTTGAAATAGAACTCACCGCAATTACATTAAGAAATAGTATTCTTATTTTAATACGAAAAATTTTACGACCTACACCAGTCCGCTTAGCGTAAATCCCGAATTTGATCCCAAGTCGGAATAAAGATTTGTTTTATCTCATTTGTTTGTGATATTTCAATTGTGCAGACTGCGAAGCGACTCAGTCACGTTTTGGGATCAGTTTAGAAGCTATTTAACTGTAGTAGCAGTTGACTCTATTTCTGAACCACACTCCAAGTTAATAGCGGGGTGCTATCATAATATGTCGAGCCACAATATAAAATATAATTTAAATTTAATTTCACAAATAACTCCAACCATAAACCTTATAAAACAATGCACACATTAATCACATAATCATCTTTGACGCTACATTGTTGTCGAACGAGAAACCATTGTTTAAAGAACTGCATTCAAAAGTTTAAAAATAACCAATAAGAAATCATAATTATGACATTACCAATAAATACTGCAATTCTATTGGTCGTAATTACACATCACATTATCAATACGACCGCAGAGCTTTCTTAGTGTAATATTATTGTCAATAACAGACCGCCCGAAGCCTTAAGAATTCGTAAGCAGTTAAAAAACGATTATTCACACGGTTCTGCTTGATATCGTGATGAAACAACTATATCACACAGGAAACAAAAAGTTGATATATGCAAAACCTTAACGATATAGTCCGAGAATATTATACAGCAAGACTAGCATGGTTGTTTTAAATTAGCCTTGAGTTCTGAAGCCGTTACTTTTAAAAAGATCAATTAAATCGTCATACCCTTTTCCTGTAGATCTTCTATTGAGAGAATTGTGGATGTGGGGGAAGCGAAGGAGTTGTATCATCAGGTTCGAAGCTAGTGGCGCTCCATCGTCTCTGCAGGAAAAGTAGGAAAAAAGCGTGACTTTAAATAGAATGTCCAATAATGCAAATTATTATTAAACTACAAGAGCGCCGACGACTGAAAATAGCGTTTCAGTTTTTGCCATCACTATTATGATTAAAATAAATCTTTACCTTTAAATTACATTACTGCGTAAACGGTTGGTTTATGTCATTATATTGGAACGTGATATTGTAAAGAACCGATGGATTAATAATAATAAACACTCAGCTCTCTCTCCCACGCAAAGCAAAACAAAACGAAGTATACACACAAAAAAATACATTATAAATATTAGCGTGTCATAGACAAATCTTTTCTAAAATACGATATTTATAACACAGAACCGCAGACACATTTAAATATATTGGAAACCAAATCGATGACATCTATGAATCTAAAATGTCGCAATTATGCCTATTTTTCTCATTTCTTTTTATCTTAAGTTATACAGTATTTACTCAAGTTACATTATTTATTAGAACGCTTTAAAGAAATTGAATCGATTAAAATTCTAAATAACCTAACGTGTAAGGAAGCTTGTAGGAAGTCCATAAAAGTCTTCACACGTTCATCAGGTTTCTTTCCGTGAATCTGATGAGGATTCATAGCTATGACCAATAAAGGGGAAAAACGATTATTGTATTTATGTAATAAATAAACACATTTATTGAATTGTAGTAGTAGAATAATTTAATAAATTATCTTAATTTTAAGTATGTACTAACCAGGACTAAAATTTCTCTCTTTTGCTTAGCACATGGTTTGACTTTATCTCTTTAAAAAGAGCTTTTTAGGTACATAAAATATATATTGTCATCTATAATGTATTCTTTACCATCTAAACCAGGTTTAATTTGTTATTGACCACCTAATAAAACCAAACTATTTTTAATATCTAAAAGTGAATTATTCAACTAGACCTTTGCAACTCAGATATATTTCTTTCATTATCATCACCATCATAAACAAAGCTCTCCCCTGCGATCTCCACAGTGGCCTACTGGGATCAGCCTACATCCAGAGATGCCTGCTACCTTTGGCAGGTCGTCAAGTTCCTATCAGCTAAAAATGTACAAAATTCTACATATATGTACCCTCTCCTACCATAGTGTTATGCAGTCCTTTATAACGTAGAAGTAACAAAGGCTTTTGTTAGTGGATCCAACTTTACCAACGCAACCGCCTCACTCCTTCATTTACATGAATAATGCGGTGTAGTCTTAGCTTTCTTTAACGTATATTTAATTATGCCACTTTATGTAAATAAAACTTTAGATGCAGTAAAACTTTGTGCTTGATACTACTTTTTTATAAGTTTAAGCTTAAAATGTTTTTATGATAAGGATATTTATAGAACGTAAACTACATTTGTGAGCATTAGGCTAAACGGAAGAAAAGGAGCGACTTTTGCGCGGGTCCCGCTACCGTATCGCAGTCGATGTTAATGTCACGTAAAATATCAAATGCAAAATTTTGTCTAACAGCATTAGCCAAAATCTCTTACCAATTTTTACCAAATTTTAACGACACGACATCTGACCTCGATCCGCCTGATGATAAGCAAGAGGAGGTCCAAGAATAACGATGACTCAAAATGCCGTCTCATTTTACGGTTTCCTCAGTCGCCGTCAGCATATTTCTTTTATAGCTATTGTGATTATTATTTGACATCAGGGCTAATTGTGATTTTGACTATCCTAATGGTAAGCGGGCTCAGAAGGGTCGCTGATTTCATTATACGAGGCGAAGAAAAATAAATATTGTTAATAAAATCAAGAAATTGTCACGTTCTCCACACATCGACAGAGACAATGAAGCGCCTCGTACTTTTTTTAAATTTCAATTCCTAAAATTAGTGCTTCATTTTCAGCAATATTTTAGAGTAATAAAATATTTTAGCCTCTGCAACCATTAACCTCTAAGCTAGCCTCCAGTATTGATTGCTCCACATTACAAATTGGTTAAAAAATATTCATGAATGATTGGTAAGTACCATCACCATGTACAAGTGACCGTAAAGTGACTAGGCCAACTGCAGTGGATGCGACTGCTACTTGCAGTTATAACGGTATAGAATTCGCCTCCATTCATAAACCGCACTACAGCCTAACATCAAGCGGGGTGCTGTCATATGTCAAAATCCCGATCAGTATCTATCTACTTTATAAAATAGTACATTTTCTACGCCAGTTATTCATGTTGTATAACGTAAGTACAATGCTACCCTAACTACAATGTATAATCACACGTCTTCCGTCATCATAAAGGATTCATTGGAAAATTGAATGTTCGATTTTCAGGTCAATAAACTTAGTTCCATAGCATTTATTATTCACTATATTGCGGAATGGTGGTAAAAATAGCTACGTACATTTTATATTCAATTTAAACGCATTAGCGTGGCGCATTGGATATTAGACCAGTTTGTTACGCGTAAAGTCACGGGTTTGATTCCCGGTCGGAGCAAGGATTTGTTTCATAGCTTTTATTTGTTATATTTATTAATTAAATTGAAGATTACAAATATTTGTTATAAAAAGAGATGTATTTTGATTCGGATCTAGTTGTCAAAGATTGATACAAACATATAGACCATGAAGTGACTTAATCGCGTTTCAATCACTTTAGTAACAATCACCTCTACTTATGGACTGTAGTTCAGCATAACATCAGGCGGGGTGCTGTCATAACAGTCATAATAGTATAAAAATATATAAATAGAAAATTTTAAATATTGTATAACTGAGGTTTTGACTCAGGTTGTAATTACTGAAAGGTAGGTTCGAGAAGTTGCTAATGTGGTAATATCCTGCACTTTTTATAGTTTCACCTAACTCTTAACAAATGAGAACAACGGTGAATGAGAAGCATTAGATGTCTACTCTATGATGTTCATGTCATGGAGGTACGTCCAGTTACTTTTTGTTAGTATACACACAAGTGGTAAGAGAGGGCAAGCTAGGGTGGAAAAGGGAAATAACAATTTTAGTTCCTATTATTATAGGGGATCGATTATATCCTAAGTGCTAGTTAGCTAAATGCTACCATAAAGCGTTACCGAATTTATTTCATCAGATTTAATATTACATCAGAAGTTAATATAATTTCTAAGATTTAGTAATCAATCAAACTGGCACGCTTTAATTACAACAAGGATAGGCACAAACAATGTACTTACCACGATCATAATACGAGTATACCAACCTAAATCTCTTACATTCATAATTCTCTTAATACAAGCTCCAGCGTTTTTGGCCTTTGCTTTTTTTTATTTTCTTTTCTTTTATTAATTACATTTTTATACTATATCATAGAATCAGGACAACCAAAGTACATATATCAAAGATACATTGGTACCGGTGGGTGGTCTCGAACTCGTGTTCGTGGTTTGTGTAATCATTGCACTGCCACTACCTTTACACCACGGTCGCCTTTACAAATAATGTCACCAGAAGAAGCTTTTAAATTAAAATTTGTACGAAAGAACATAATATCTTGATGTTTAGTTAGCTTTGAAAGTACAAATTTCTATTACAATGATTAATGTCACAAAAATTAATGTAGGTAATTAATGTCACAGGAGGCCGTGGTCTGTAATCGAGAAGGGTTACTTCCAATTTCCGGTATCGATTGGTTAAGGTATAGAAGCACCTGTTAGGAAGTGCCTTATAAAATAGGTATAGTATAGGTAGTAACAACACCGCTAAATACTCTTTAATAATAAAGAATGTTTAATATAAGTTAGGAAAATTAAACTCATAAGAAAATGGTAGCTTAATTAAAATCGTTAGGAAAGGTGTAGTTATTTAAAGTGAATTTACTGTCTATGAAAATGTTATTTTTCATACTTTTTATTCTGTCATTCTTAAAATAATATTCGAGGAGATCCGCCTATTTCTTTTGTAAACTAAAACATATTAAATTAATATTAACAATTAACAATTAGAATGATAAAACAAATAATCAATTAGAATGATTAGTTAGTTGTTTTTAAAATTGGGGATATATTTCTATTCTTGGTAAGAATTGGACTAAACTCATACCCGCTCTTTTTGAAAAATCTAATGTATAGACATTCGGGTGATTAAAAGTTATAAGTCTAAAATTAACTAAACCCGCTTTTCAAAAATATTTATTATATTTTATTTGTATAAGGTATGAGATTTTCATACCTTTTTTTATAAAGCAAATACTAATTAAGCACAGTTCTGAGCACTTTCCTATTTATTATTCAATATGCTAGAGCTTTACTCGACCATGTTTCTTATGCAAATAACTAACTAAACCTTACTTTAAATACAAAATTAAAGCATGCATTGTAAGGATAACTATGATTAAAATTAGTATTGGATTTTAAACCTTATTGATCAGAGTAATAAGCGTTAAAATAGTTTCGTCAATCTTAATATACTTATTTTAAATGTTTGTTCTTTGTTTTTGTTTACAAATTGAACTTCAATTTGACATTGATTAATGTTCTTTAAACTTTGTTATGATTCTATACCTTACTGGAAGGCATTATAATAGGGCGCTATCGTCCGTCTGTCCGACTTCTAGGTCTAGGTCCGATATCTAACACTATAAAAAGTCTTAGTTCAAACCTATCTACTAGTAGCTAAGTTTTAGTTACTAAAGTTAGCGGTAAAAGTTGTTCGATAGGTTACGAACAATAATCATTTATACTTACACCGTATCCACGTAAAAATTACTTAAATGTTTTTTTTATTTTTAGTATAATAGGCAACTTTTAAAAATGTGTACATTTTTTATGATTTACTGATATTACTATGCGCCAGATCACCATACGGACTTACACCACAAGAACAAATACTGTCCAAAGTCATTTATTTGTCGGGTATTTTTATTATAATAATTAATAGGACGAGTCTTCTTAAAAGTCTGGAAGTCCTGTGTCTACAATTATAAATCAAACAAAATCAAAAGGGTAGTGTTAGGGTGTAGGAAAAGGTCTAAAAGGTCTACTCGGTTATATTAAAATTCATATTGTAGTATCAAATGCGAACGAGTACACTTAGACTAATCCTCTAAGTATTATTACACCTATACTCCAGTCTCTGATAGTTTAAAAATAAACATTGAAACTTTAATCTAATTTAAACTAACCAACATACGATTCTTAGAACTCCAATTAGTAGCGTACATTGATAAATACTCATATATCCGGAACACACATATTTCAGCAGCTCAAAGTAAGATCAGAGGGAGACAATCAAATACAAGAACAATTTTCATTTTTATTGCTGAGACGCGAAACTTAACTTGCCTTCCATCCCCCCTTTTTTTCGTGGGGAAATCTTCATGGATACTCCTGGTTTCTCGGGGTAGCAACCAGGATTATGCCGGACTCGTACCGGCTAAAATCCCACGGCGGCCTCCGTCACCACGAACGCTGGAGATTGGGAGTTGGGGTACATTCGTCCGACATCTCGACAGTGGTTGCCTTCCATCCCCTGGGTTGCTCACTTTTAGGGGATGGAACAAGAGCACTAACAACTACAAATACCTATTCAGTTCACGCTTACCTTAGTTTTCCTCACTCGGTTTCTAAAATTGCGGACCCCAGCTTTTTTTGAGAATATTTATTATTTTATTATTATTTAGATTTCTATACTAAACCACTTTCTATACTATACTTCTAACTAAAGTGTATATAAACAGTAACGTGCGCTTTAAACAATCATAGAAACAAAATACCCAAAGTACATACATTTTTATATCCTTAGATAAAAACAAAAGAAGAAGATACGGCATGCGCTTTATTGTTCACTACAAAATATGGAACTAATACCCCCAATACACGCAAATTCACACCCACCATAGTCGCATCTCCGATTTCGTTAACAAAAGAGATAGAAAATTTTGTCACAGTGGGACGTGAGCGAGACAGTACGCATAAGAGTAGGTTTGATCTAACGGCAGTAGGTAGTGCATTGGATTTAAGTGCGTCAGTTAGACGTAGTTTGCCAGTTCCACTCGTATTGTGTTCGTACCGTATCTTCCTCTTTGTTAAATCAATGCATATAAACTGTTTACTGACATTTAAGATACATTGGTACCGGCAAGTGGTTTTGAACCCGTGCTCTCGGTTTGCGTAACCATTGCACTGCCACTATACTACAGAGTTTAGTATCGTATACGTTTCTTAGGCTAAGGCGTAATTTTTAAAATAATGTTTTAATAACCTATAATGTTTGTATTTCTCTATATTTATTGGGAGCTTTTGTCCTTTAAGACGTGTTAGCTACATAGAGCCTAAAACATAATCATCCCGTTTTAATATTTTTATTATAACGTGTTTTGATATAGAACAACCAATTTCGAGAGCAATGAAACAGCCGTGTATCACGCCTGAATGGCCCTAGACGACTGGATGATTCTAAATTAGACCTAACATGAATCATAAGTAGATACTAGCCCATCTTTTAACGTCCGTCTGAATCACTTTGAACGCCTAAAGCATTTCCGTTCCGCTTGTCTCTCATCATGATTGTATTAAAGCTAAACAATAATGGTTTATTTTGTTTTGTACATCAATTATCTATAATTAATTTTCAATATATTACTATTTTTCGATTTATTGACGACAGTGCACCTAGCCCTTGTACACTGTTGGTAACAAGAGAAATGTGGATGAAGAGGAAGCTAGATAGTAGTAATCGTGAGAAGGAGCGCTCTGTTTTCTCAGCATATCCCTGTGGAAATTAAAGCGTGACAATTGATGATTATGATAATTTTAGCTTAAACAAAGCTTAAATTAGCAATGTCAAAATTTGTCATTGAAGAAATATTTATCATTGATGGGTTATAGTGCTAAGAGAAAATTGTATACACTTTTGGCAATTTGTGCGGGACCGGGTCGACTAAATCGAACCTCCGCAGAACTTGGAAACGCGGCCGTCGAAAGACGAGCTCAGCCGTGACGACGAAAGTCGATCTACGGGTTTCCAATTCTACGGCAGGCTGACTCCCGCGCTCACCAGTGGTCTCTCCAGAGGACCAACGTCCGTTAGCCTAGAGCTGGAGAGTACCGGTGAGTTTGGGCTTGCCGACGAACGGTCCGATGCACCGAAGAAATGCCGGGGTGCACGATGGGTGGTGATGCGATGAAATGAAACACCAGATCTTGAGAGTTCAGGCTTCGTTCCTCTTCTATAGTCCCCAGTCTTGGTCGGATGGCGGTGAGGTGGCGTGTGCGGCGGTGGTGATCTTCGAACTGATTTTTGCGTGCTAGGCCGCCTATATTTATTCGCCACCTCTCCCGGCGCTCGGTGACTCTCGCATGCCGCGACGCGAGAGCCAATGAGCGTCGAGTATTCGCCGATCAACCAAGAATGGGGATAAGAAAATTGCACGAAAATACTATTTATTACTATTTACAATTCTCTTATACTATTAACAATTATTATTATATCTATATTAATCTATAAACTATTGGAATTTACATAAATCTAATAAGAAACCATTCTTCTATACTATAACTATTCTAAGTGACTATTCTAAGCTCTAAGTGGTGCTAACTAAGTGCTTATAACTATACAAAGAGCTTAAATCTATCCTATTCCTATTTACAATGTCTATAAACTCTATTCCTAGCCTTAAATCGCGTCCGAATAATCCTATATGCTTAAGTAGCTCTATACACTTTACATTGGTTACTTTTACCAATTTAACTATCTATAAGTGTAGTAGAAGCTATAATCTATCTAAATACTAAGACCTAAAGTAGAAAAGTTAATACTTAAACTCTATAATTAGGTCCGAACATTCTAGTATGCCTAATGCTGACTAGGTTTTAATATTACCTCTTATTTAAGTGTCTTTACATAAAATGAGATATCGTCTATCATTCTATATTAGAACTATCCAATTCCACATAAAATAATTGGTATCACTATAAAACTATTAGCACTGCAATGGCAAGGATTCTAGTCTATTGCGCCGACCAATGGCAGCGCTTACATTATCAGCTAATGGCGTGAAAGCAGCGCGCCGTTATTGCACCTTAGCTTGGTATTTTCCTATTGACTATTCCTGTTGGAAAATACCAAGCTGTACTAGAAAAGGCCATTGCAGGTTTTCCTGTTCTATAAACATAATTACATGATCAAAATCACATATCTATTCTATGCTATACGATAACGTGATTTGATAAATTATGTTACCAAATCACACATCTATGTGATTTGGTACGTATATCGACCCTGTAGTGGTAGATAAACTATTTGTTCTTTTAAAGAACCGAACTTAATAATTTAAGCCCTAACTATTATATTTCCCTGAAGCAGGCGAAATCTATCTTACGAACATTTAGTGTTTGTGGCGGGCTAAATTATTATCTATTGACACGTTATGCTAGTCTATATACGTAATAATAGATTCGTATTCTCGAATGTGCTAATTATGTGTGATTAAAAACTAAGCTAAACGTGACGCGACTTAAGACTAGACGTCTACTTATAACTATGTGCGATACGTCTTATTAACTATACTTTTTTAACGGCTTATAACTAAACGAGTTATATCTAAAGCGCCTACCTATGCCTATAAGACGACTCATATCTAGAACGCCTACCTATTACCTAACGGCTTATGTCTAGAACGCCTACCTATTACCTAACGGCTTATATCTAGAACGCCTACCTATTACCTAACAGCTTATGTCTAGAACGCCTACCTATTACCTAACGGCTTATATCTAGAACGCCTACCTATTACCTAACAGCTTATATCTAGAACGCCTACCTATTATTGTAAGACGACTTATATCTAGAACGCCTACCTATGACATTGCGACTATCTATCTACATTGACGATCAGAGCAGAGAAACTTGTAGTGACGTCAAGAGCAGAAACCGAGGAAATGCGCCGTCCTGTCGATAGCTCTGAAAAGAGCTGTTTTAGCACCCGTATAACACGTAGTAGCTCTGAAAAGAGCTGTTTGTGAGAGAGGAGTGCTGTGCCCAGTTTCTTTCTTGACGCGACGTGAAGTCTTCAAGATATCCTTCAAGGGTCCTTTGTTCTTCTATGGCGTGGGCGTAGCGACGATGGGCACAGCGATGACGTCCTCTCTCTACGGGTGCGGGCGGCGCATTGAGCGGCTGCGCTCTGTGCGCCCTATTTATAAGCGCGCCGTGAGACAGGAATTTCGTCGACGTGGGAACATTCGCGAACAATAGCATTCCAACGGTACGCCTACATGCGAAACTATTTGACTATTCGGTTGAATACCTATCTATATACAAAATGCAATGTCGTATTAATTAATAAACTATATTTACATGTGAGGCGTCGTGCACATACTCCCGCCGTGCAGTGACGTAGGCTGCTGTTGGTTGACTATGGCGCTGCATCCTCTGCTACCGGTGTCACGACGTCTGGCTTGTAGTCGGTTGGCAGGACGATGAGCTTCTTTGTGGGGCGCCTTAGAACTCCACCCTTTGTTTGCACGTCCACGGCTCGTACAATGTTGTCCTTGCCCGGATATGTTGCCACTACCTTACCCCTTGGCCAGGTATTGCGGGGCAAGGTATTATCGCAGATCAGGACGACGTCTCCTAATTTTAACGCCGCTCCCTTGCTCCTTGGCTCCCGCCGATTTTGTAGGTCGGGCAGATATTCTCTGAGCCATCGCGACCAGAAATGATTGGCGAGTTGCTGAGCCCGGCGCCAGTGAGATTTATGGTTCAAATCTCGCTCGTCGAAGGTTCCTGGCGTTTGCACTTGACCTGATCCTCCTATCAGGAAATGATTCGGAGTTAGAGACTCGTCGTCTTCTGCGTCTGTTGATACATGGGAGAGTGGTCTGCTATTTACTGTGTATTCTGCTTCACATAGTAATGTGTGTAGAACCTCTTCTGTGGGGTGGCGATTCTCTAAGACATTATATAAGGCTGTCTTGACCGATCTCACCAACCTCTCCCAAGCCCCTCCCATAAATGGGGCTCCGGGCGGAATGTACTTCCACACTATCGATCGTTTTGAAGCTTCATGTTTCAACGCCTCTCGGAGTTCTCTATCTGCGCCATGGAGGTTAGTCCCATTGTCCGAGTATAACTCTGTCGGACAGCCTCTTCTCGCTATCATACGTCTTAGTGCTTGGATTGCTGAGTCAGCAGACAGGTTTGCAGCAACTTCCAAATGTACTGCGCGAGTCGTCAGGCAAGTAAATAGAGCCACGTATCTCTTCTGATGGTGGCGTCCTACTGTCACTGATAGTGGTCCAAAATAATCGAGCCCTGTATATGTGAAGGGTCGTTGATGATGAGCCAGCCGGCTCTTAGGGTGGTTGCCGGTTTGTGGCACGGCTGGTTCGGCTTTCCTTATTCGACATTTCAAACAGTTCTTTACTATAGTTCGAGCAGTTGGTCGTAGGCGAAGTATCCAGAGGTGTTGTCGAACCTCGTTAATTAAAGTTTCGACTCCTGCGTGATTTAATTTTTCATGAATATGCGCCATATATAGTCGAGTGTATATATGGTCGCCATGGAGGACTGATGGCTCACGCTGACTTGCTGAGATTCTCGGAGTTTCGGCTATTCTTGATTTCAGGATTATTTTCCCAGCTGCATCTATTTCCACTGCTAGTAGACGAAGTTTACTATTTTTCTGGTCTATTTGATTCTCAGATCTTAACGCGATTAATTCTTCTGGGAAGGATTCTTCCTGCGCCGCTTGTATCCAAAGTTCCTCTGCCCTCTTGATGTAATGTGTATCAAGTGGGGTCTGGGTACTCGTACTATGTAAGGATGGGCGTGGTTTGATAACCTTCTTCTTTTTCTCTTTCCCATACGTAGGGTCTTCCTGTGACCTTCTCGCCGTCCTTTTGTAATTTACTTTTTCGTTAAGACTCTTGAATCGATTTATTGCTTCTAGTACTCTCGCCGTTGTTCGGATAAGACGCAACCACGATGAAAATCGTTCTATTTTGGGCAGCGCCTCTAATATACTTGAAGACTTTGTCTTTATATGGCAAGTCCTTTCTTCGCCAGTTTGATTTAATACCTCTATCTTCTCCGTAGGCCAATCTTCTATATTTTCACGCAAAAACTCTGGGCCTGTGAACCATCGATGATTGTGGTCAAAGTGCGGGGGCACGTCTCTGGTAGCGTCATCGGCTACATTATGTCGAGTCGGGATCCAACGCCACTCGTTAACTTTGGTGCATTCCTCGATCTCGGCGACCCGATGAGCCACAAAGGACTTATATATTTTCGGCCCAGCCCTCAACCATGATAACACGGTTCTGCTGTCCGTCCAGAAGAATCTACTTTCTATCATTATCTTGTACTCCTCTGCGACGGTGCAGGCTAGTCGACAGCCTATCAGAGCTGCTTGGAGCTCCAGCCTTGGTATGGATACGAGTTTCAGTGGTGCTACTCTGGCCTTGGCTGCTGCTAGAGTCACATGAACGTTTCCATTGCTATCTATTGTTCGCCAGTAGACGGCTGCGGCGTATGCCCTCTCGCTGGCATCTACAAAGGTGTGAAGCTCGTTCACTACATTTTTCTCGCTTAGGTGTGGGTGACAGCGAGGTAAATGGATGGCTTTTAGAAGTTTAATGCCTTTTACCCACTGTCTCCAGCTCTCAGCTAAATGGTCTGGCAATTTCTCATCCCAGCCGGTTCCTGTTCGCCAGGTCTCTTGAATAATGTGCTTCGCCTGGACTGTGATAGGCGAAACTAGGCCCAGTGGGTCGAATACCGACATGATTGTCTTTAAAGCTTCCCTCTTTGTTGGGACCTTTAAGTCATCGGTGATCTCCTTGGGTACCCTAGCAAAGTTCAGGTTAAACCCTAAGGTATCCAATTTAGGCCGCCATATAAGGCCTAATATTTTCTCTATTTTATTTCCGTCTTCTAGATGACGATCTGTTATTTGGCTTTCTGTAACTTCTTGAAACTCCGCCACAACTTCGTCGCTATTAGAGGTCCAACCTCTTAAGTTGAAATTCGCCTCGCTATGTATTTTCTTTACTTGTTTAGATATTTCGATGGCTTCGCCAACGCTTCTAAAACTGTGTAGATAATCATCCATGTAGTGGTTGGATATTATTGCTTCTACAGCTAGCGGGTACTCTTCTCTATATTTTTCAGCGTGCGTGTTTTTTATGTATAGTGCGATGCTGGGGGAACACGCCGCACCGAAGATAACTGACCGCATTCTATATTCGTTGGGTGGGCCCTCCCGCCGGTCAGCGCGCCAAAGGAATCTAAGGACGTCTCTGTCGGTCTCTTTTATTCCAATTCTCAGAAACATTTCTTCTATGTCGGCGGCTACAGCTATCTTATGTTGTCTGAATCTCATTAGAACTCCAGGTAACGATTGCAATAAATCAGGGCCAGTAAGGAGGTGCTCATTAAGGGTCGTCCCTCCTGTGCGTGCGGCCGCGTCGAATACAACACGTACTTTTCCTGGCTTTGCTGGGTGAGTAACCGCGAAGTGAGGCAGGTACCATGTCTTTCCCGGTGTAGGAACAGCGGTGGCGGGTTCGGCGTAACCCTTTGCTAACAGGTTTTCTATTTGTTTGTTGTATTCGATCTTCATGTTGGGTTCTTTGTCTAATTTCTTCTCTATCGTGTAGAGTCGTTTTAGAGAATTATCGAAGTTGTTCGGCAGTCGAGACTCCTTTTCTTTCCATAATAGCGAAGTTTCGTAGCAACCTGACGGTAACCTCACGGTCTCTTTGTTCAGCAACTCTATGGCGCGTTTCTCGGGGTCCGCGCGTGTTTGGCGGGCCGTTATCCCCAATCCGTCTATGGCGAAATACTTTTTTATCTCTTCGTTGATATCTTCATCTGAGTTCTGAGTGTATACTCGTTCGACCACGTAATTTAATCTATGTCCCAGCTGTCGAGTCGTTGCTCCGTGCAGAACCCAACCCAGTTCTGTTAAGGAGGCTACGGGTTGGTTAAGCGGTCCTGTCTTCGTCTGCTGGGCCATTAACAGGTGCCAATTATCTTGGCCTATCAGCAACGTGGGCGTTGCTTTCCCATGGTGCAAGTAACTCTCCACTTCTTTAAGATGACGACATCCTCTTATATTTTCAAGTTTTATTGTTTGCGGCGACAGCTTGAGTCCCTGGATCGTGCGAGCCTTCAACTCGAAACTCTTCTTTTGACCGCTAATATTGATAGAGACTCGTCGAGAGCGCGTCGCCTTTGTTTGTTTCCCGGCGACGGCTTCTATATTTAAGGGGTCGATTGGTCCCTTTGCGCCGATACGCTGAGCTATGCGTTCATCTATGAGGGTGACCGTTGATCCATCGTCAAGCAGTGCGAAGGTGTCGACGGATCCTTTGGGTCCCGTTAACTTGATCGGAACTATTTTCAAATATGTGTATGTTCGGGAATAAGTAGAAGCCACTACTTCGTTCTTCTCTGTGCTAGGTGGGTCGAAATGTAGAAGAAAATGATGAGTTCTGAGACACCCGTCTTTCTCGCACCTCTTCTTGGGACAAGTGTGCTTGGCTGCTTTATATTGTAGGCAGCGATAACACATTCTATTCTTCCTTGCCAATTCCCACCTTGTCTTTGAGTCCGCTTTCTTAAATATCTCGCAGTCGTGTTCTGCGTGGTTTTGTTTCTTGCAAAGAAAACAGCTCGATGCCTTTATGGGTCCTCTATGCCTATTGTTGTCGCAACTCTCAACTTTCTTTTGTTGTTTCACAGTAGTCTGTTCTTCGATGTAATTCGACCGCTGAAACCTTCTATTTGATATAAGAGTTTCGTCTGTTATGACTTCTGGTGGGGCGAATCTTCCACACATCTTCGCTTCCCTTTTGATAAATTCTTCGAATTGAACAAGGTCTGGCTCGTCTTCGGCTCTATTACTTGAAAAATCGATCCAGCGGTATCGTAGAGCAGGCGTCAATTTGTCCACTATGTCTTGAATTATCTCCGGGTTATACAGGTAGCGCGATTTCTTTAATATTTTAAGTGTAGCTACGCTGTTTCTAATCTTGCTTGCGAAGAGACATATATCTCTGGGTGAGTCCGTAGTTCTCCCAATGCCACGTAGTTTAGCCATCTCCGCCTTTGCGATGGCGTCTGCACGTCCGAAACTCTCTTCTAATTCTATCATGATTTCTCGAGCGTCGGCATTCGCTATTAATAGGGGCTGCACTGTTTCCTTCGCTCTTCCTCTCAGGGCTCTTCTTAAACGGGCCGTGTTCTCGACCTTTGACAAGTGCTCGACTGACTCATCGAATGCTGCTTTAAACGTCAACCATTGTGTATATGAACCGTTGAATGGTGGGAGGTCCATTGTATATCTTGTGACATTTTGCGTGGGTTGACTGATACGGCAAGCTTGTGTAATTGCCATAGCTAAGTCTGTGAGTCCTTGCGAAGATCCGTGAGGGTTCGTAGGAGGTTGTTCGGTCGGCTTCAGCTCTTCCGACTTCGGTTGCGATGCCTTATATTTGCATTTGTCCCTTTCTTCCTTAATAAGCGATTTCACTTCTTTTCGTGAGTGTGAGGTGCTTCTTCTATTTGCTTCCGCCGTGACTCTGTCATCCGACCAAGACTTGTTGACAGAGTGTTGAGAGATATCGTCTTCTTGCTGTGACTCGTTGGAGCTATATTCTTCTGACTCGGAGGCCTCGAGTTGTAATCTATGTGCTCGGAGTTCGCACAGCTTGAGTTGAGCTAGAGCTATATCTTCTAGCGCCTGGGCGAGTCGGCGATTTTCGTCTCGTCCCTCTTTTGATGATCTCTTCTTTCTATGTTGCGGCGCGGCCATGTCATAAGTTGAGGCTAACGGCGCAGGTATTGAGGCGGTCGGCGTAGATGCGTAGTGTTCAAACGACGTAGGTGCGACACGTAGCTCGTATTGAGATGTGATTTCGTGTCTTGAAACATGTGGCGTCGGTGAGCTTGTACGTATCGTAGGCGAGGTTGTGCGCAGCTCTGGCGAGGTTGTGCGCAGCTCTGGCGAGTTCGTGCGCGGCGCGGGCGAGATCTTGTGCGACGCTGGCGAGGCCTTGCGCGGCGCTGACGAGGTCTTGCGCGGCGCTGACGAGGTTGCTTGTGGCATCGGCGACGTAGCGCGCGGCGCGAGCGGTGCAGGGGTCATCGGTGGCGTGCGTCTGACAGGGCGATAGTCTCGCGACGACGGGATGTCGAATGACTCTGCGTGTGAAGCCTCGCCTTGGTCCCTCCCCCTCTTCGATCTGGTGATCGGCATCGTGCACGGATCCGGCTCGAAGGACCAAAATGTGCGGGACCGGGTCGACTAAATCGAACCTCCGCAGAACTTGGAAACGCGGCCGTCGAAAGACGAGCTCAGCCGTGACGACGAAAGTCGATCTACGGGTTTCCAATTCTACGGCAGGCTGACTCCCGCGCTCACCAGTGGTCTCTCCAGAGGACCAACGTCCGTTAGCCTAGAGCTGGAGAGTACCGGTGAGTTTGGGCTTGCCGACGAACGGTCCGATGCACCGAAGAAATGCCGGGGTGCACGATGGGTGGTGATGCGATGAAATGAAACACCAGATCTTGAGAGTTCAGGCTTCGTTCCTCTTCTATAGTCCCCAGTCTTGGTCGGATGGCGGTGAGGTGGCGTGTGCGGCGGTGGTGATCTTCGAACTGATTTTTGCGTGCTAGGCCGCCTATATTTATTCGCCACCTCTCCCGGCGCTCGGTGACTCTCGCATGCCGCGACGCGAGAGCCAATGAGCGTCGAGTATTCGCCGATCAACCAAGAATGGGGATAAGAAAATTGCACGAAAATACTATTTATTACTATTTACAATTCTCTTATACTATTAACAATTATTATTATATCTATATTAATCTATAAACTATTGGAATTTACATAAATCTAATAAGAAACCATTCTTCTATACTATAACTATTCTAAGTGACTATTCTAAGCTCTAAGTGGTGCTAACTAAGTGCTTATAACTATACAAAGAGCTTAAATCTATCCTATTCCTATTTACAATGTCTATAAACTCTATTCCTAGCCTTAAATCGCGTCCGAATAATCCTATATGCTTAAGTAGCTCTATACACTTTACATTGGTTACTTTTACCAATTTAACTATCTATAAGTGTAGTAGAAGCTATAATCTATCTAAATACTAAGACCTAAAGTAGAAAAGTTAATACTTAAACTCTATAATTAGGTCCGAACATTCTAGTATGCCTAATGCTGACTAGGTTTTAATATTACCTCTTATTTAAGTGTCTTTACATAAAATGAGATATCGTCTATCATTCTATATTAGAACTATCCAATTCCACATAAAATAATTGGTATCACTATAAAACTATTAGCACTGCAATGGCAAGGATTCTAGTCTATTGCGCCGACCAATGGCAGCGCTTACATTATCAGCTAATGGCGTGAAAGCAGCGCGCCGTTATTGCACCTTAGCTTGGTATTTTCCTATTGACTATTCCTGTTGGAAAATACCAAGCTGTACTAGAAAAGGCCATTGCAGGTTTTCCTGTTCTATAAACATAATTACATGATCAAAATCACATATCTATTCTATGCTATACGATAACGTGATTTGATAAATTATGTTACCAAATCACACATCTATGTGATTTGGTACGTATATCGACCCTGTAGTGGTAGATAAACTATTTGTTCTTTTAAAGAACCGAACTTAATAATTTAAGCCCTAACTATTATATTTCCCTGAAGCAGGCGAAATCTATCTTACGAACATTTAGTGTTTGTGGCGGGCTAAATTATTATCTATTGACACGTTATGCTAGTCTATATACGTAATAATAGATTCGTATTCTCGAATGTGCTAATTATGTGTGATTAAAAACTAAGCTAAACGTGACGCGACTTAAGACTAGACGTCTACTTATAACTATGTGCGATACGTCTTATTAACTATACTTTTTTAACGGCTTATAACTAAACGAGTTATATCTAAAGCGCCTACCTATGCCTATAAGACGACTCATATCTAGAACGCCTACCTATTACCTAACGGCTTATGTCTAGAACGCCTACCTATTACCTAACGGCTTATATCTAGAACGCCTACCTATTACCTAACAGCTTATGTCTAGAACGCCTACCTATTACCTAACGGCTTATATCTAGAACGCCTACCTATTACCTAACAGCTTATATCTAGAACGCCTACCTATTATTGTAAGACGACTTATATCTAGAACGCCTACCTATGACATTGCGACTATCTATCTACATTGACGATCAGAGCAGAGAAACTTGTAGTGACGTCAAGAGCAGAAACCGAGGAAATGCGCCGTCCTGTCGATAGCTCTGAAAAGAGCTGTTTTAGCACCCGTATAACACGTAGTAGCTCTGAAAAGAGCTGTTTGTGAGAGAGGAGTGCTGTGCCCAGTTTCTTTCTTGACGCGACGTGAAGTCTTCAAGATATCCTTCAAGGGTCCTTTGTTCTTCTATGGCGTGGGCGTAGCGACGATGGGCACAGCGATGACGTCCTCTCTCTACGGGTGCGGGCGGCGCATTGAGCGGCTGCGCTCTGTGCGCCCTATTTATAAGCGCGCCGTGAGACAGGAATTTCGTCGACGTGGGAACATTCGCGAACAATAGCATTCCAACGGTACGCCTACATGCGAAACTATTTGACTATTCGGTTGAATACCTATCTATATACAAAATGCAATGTCGTATTAATTAATAAACTATATTTACATGTGAGGCGTCGTGCACACAATTCATGGTAAATCTTAATTAATGGCCAAAATTGGCGCAAACATACCAGGAATTCTAATAATTATTCTTTAATTAATATGAATAAAACACCAGATTTTAATTAAAACACTGCGTTGATGTTGTATAAAACATCCGAGTAAATAAAGAAAGTTTATCATCGTCCCCTGTAAGCAAAACAAATAGCGAGGCTCCTACTAAATTCTTTACGCCTCGTTAAATGTCAGTAAACAGTTTTAATGAGATTATAAAAAAGGGCGTTTGCGGGTACGAATGTTATCAATTTTTAATGTTAGACGTTAGTGTCAAGAAAGTAATTCAGTGAAATCGAGTTTTGTGCTACCAACAGATTTTAGTAGCACTTCGTCATCACAAATGTTCATTTATTTATTTAACTTGTTACATACTCCGTTGGTGCGTAAACAATAACTTTATTTTTTTATACTATAATATTACACTAAATACTTTTTATCTATTATTCGTTTTTTTTTAGGCGACAGACATCGGGTTTGATCCACAGTCGCAGTTATTTTTTTATTTTGACCTCGACCTGCCTGACGTTAGGCATGATGAAGGTATCAACGACTGAAAAAACAAAAATTTCGATTTGTACATAAGCGCTTTTTAGCTTAGAGGTCAGACGGGTCGTGCATAAAGCTAAAGTTCGACCCCGGTCGCAGTCGAGCAATGTGCTGCGCAGGCATGAATTTTTACTATTCCAAAATCATTATTAGATTAAACAGTTAGGCGTAATGCAGTAGATAGTATAGACATTTGAAAAAGTTACTAATAAAACACACATAGTTTATTAGTAACTCAATAAATTTAGTTTGTAATAAAATTACACAATAATTTATTCAAATGCGCATAAATTTGACTCGAAAAATATATTTCGTTTAAGCAATCTTTACAATACTTTGATGTTTGGAAGTAAATGAATTTATGTTTCAATCTCTGTCGTTATAAACCTATCAATGTTCGATTTTATATACGGAACCTCTGATTCTGGGAACAGAATCGACCTACAATAAATCGACCACACATGGAAGCGCTAAACTGTCAACAGTTGACAGCTGACGAGTGTCACTTGTAAACTGTATTGACGGATCCAACTCTCTAATTTATTCGCCTCTTTTACAATTCACACTTTGAGATTACTTATAAAGTTTGTTTAAGACGACATTCCTCTATTCACACGCTTTTTCTGTTTAACTTACTTCACTTAGGCATTATAATTTATTCTGTTTTTTAAACAAATAAATTTTAAATAAATAAATTGGCACGCTTTTTTCCCACAGGGATAGGCAGAAACAAAGGAGCGCCACTTGCCACGATCCTGACACAACTTCTTTGCTTTCCTCACATCCACAATTCTCTTCAAACAAGCTCTATGGTTATGTGCACTAACTAGGCAACCCAGCTTTCTTAGGGATGTTTCCGATTTGATTGGAAAACACACCCTTCTGGGCCATTCACGTCAGATTTATAAATTCTATTTTGTCAGTCTACTTTAACCCATCCCTTCTATGTGCCCAAACTATCGTATACAAAAATAAATATACATAGGTATGTAACAGATATAGGAAAAAAGCTTTTACGAAAATTGCATGTCATTGTTTTTGTAAATATTAAACAAAATATAGTTGTAAATATTTGCTAACCATTTTTGACAAAGTTGCGATATGTTAACGTAAACACAAAAAAACTATCAATAAAACTTAAGTGTCAATTTTAGTTTGTTTTCTAAGTGCAACAAGCACTTGTCTTGAACACTCTATCAACACAGTAAATGGCACAAATATTTTGTCAACTACGTAGCTCTTTCATGCAAGAGAAAAGCGTTTAACGGCCATTGTCAGACGTCACGACATGAGCTTCACTCAACAATATAAGTTTAAAAGCTCTAAGTCAATGTCAACAGGGTTCAAGTTACCGTGAAGCTTTCATTGTTATCCATAAACACACGTAAAGACGTTCGGAAACTACTTAAGAGAACATAAAGAGAGGTGGCAACAAGATGCAAATTTCCTGCTTTCGCAAAAGCGTTAAATTATTTTAAATATTTCCAATTATATGACATTTTAATATGTTTTCTTGTTAACAAAGCAAGAATAAAGTATAATAAAGTTTTATTTAATATAATATTATATAAACTTTATTCTTAAATAAAGTTAATTGTAACTAATATGCTTCAAAACTAGAGTCATGATAAACTTTTAGCATACTTAAATGATAATTCTTGTATGAGATTTAATTAATCCAAGTACTGTTTAATAAACTTCGTATAAACATGTTTTATTAAGTTATCTCGGGTAGGTATTGGAGACGACAAGCAATAGTCAGTTTATGCCACTTACTTCAAGTTAAAAATCTAATACATTAGCAAAAAATCTGCTGTAAATACAATGAGTTTTTTTTTGTGAGCCGACATCTGACCGTCAGACAGACTGTCTGATGGTAAGCATGATGAACTTCAAGGAGTGCCGACGACTGAAAAAACCGAGTCAGTTCACGGCTGCCGCAGTCTCTGTCACTATGCCGGATAAATGAATACGTCGTTACTTGTAAAATTGACATTATTTTTGTATGAGAATGGTTTTTTAAAGAGACATGACATCTGACATTGATGCTAATTACGTGATGGTAGTTTGAAAATTAAATTTCAATTAACCGCGAATAGAACACGATATACTGTTAGGAAAGTCTAGGGATCGCTAGACAGTGATATTTTCCTTCTGCCAGTGTTTGCGGACCTCTATTGTTATACCCTATGTTTATATATATATAAAACTATACAAATATATACAAAACTATATATATATATATATATATATATATATATATATATATATATATATATATATTGTGTGTATTTTAAAAAAAGTTTTGGTTATAAATGCTTACTGATATTGTAAACTTTATTATTATTAACTTTATGAACAAAATTATATAAATATTTATCAATTTACATCTAGATAACCTATTCATCAAATGTAAACAGAATTTCTCAAATAGGTTAATGTAACGCATACCGAAATGTCATCTGTTTAGGTTCTTGTAATAAGGACGCCTAATACAAAAACATCATAGATAAAGTTTGTGATAAGATGAAACAGTAATTTTCATTTATTGTCAATTTACATCATTTGATTTCTAAGATAATAAAAACATCTGCATATCTCATAAAACACCAATGTAAAAATAAAATTCCTCTGCCTCGCAATACGATAAAGGTAGTCCGGCATAGTGAAGGCGAGTTAAGCCACTACGAATACCTGTCAGTGCTTAGAAATATATAAAGTAAATTAACAATAATCCAACTAGGACGACACTTGCATTTATTTAACTGTGAGCCGCAAATAAAACAATTATGATACAGTTTTTTCTGCAAAAATATGATATGAATAAACAATTCAGAAATGTTATGTTATAAACCTTCACAAAAAACTCAAAGTCAGTTACCAACACCATGATGGTAGCCGAAATTTCAGGTTTAATAAACTTTTATAACAATAATGTTTTCACTCATCTTCGATTCTTGGCTTTCTCTTCCCAAGATATTATGATAAATTATAGTAATTTTATATCTGTATATACTTTTGAACAAAAGTTTAGTTCACACGGAAACATTGTAAAGAATCCGATATGTCGATGTTATTAATGGCGATCGATAATGATCGTCATAGCGCCACAATAAAAAATAAAAACTCACCGCGAGAGTTTTGGTTTTTATTTTTTTTCTTTTACTTTTACATACCAACTTAGTAAATGTAGTAACTTATTGTAGTATTGAATATTTTTTAAATGTTTACATTGTACCTACTTTATATAAACAATGTAGTGTAGATGAGATATTATGGATAAAAGGTTGTGAAGCATACGAATTACGATGCGATCTGACAATTTGTGGTGATTGGCGATATTACATTAATTTTGCCAATCTATATTCGCGACTATTTTATTTTTGTACCTACATTTTTATGCTAAGCTAATGTTCAAAACAACAGTACAATACAAACACAACAGTTAACTTGCAAAAAAGGTGTATTTTTACGTGTCTTACAGAAAGTGTTGGTAATGATATCCATGGAACACTAAGATTCTTGCATTGTGGACTAATAATGAGAAATGTTTTAAAGTTAATTATCTGAAGTCATTTTTGTGAAAATCTCACCGTTGCTTTAGGGCTTAGGGTATCGAAATAAATATCTATATATCCCAAATCTACGGTCAATGGCACTAGGCAACCCAGATTTCTTTAGGATTTCTCTGATTTAGTCTCCTGGGTCTGCCTCGTTTAACGCATGCATCTACATCAGATTTTTAAATTTCTTTCATGTTTATAGTACTAAGTAATATTATTTACTAAATGCTTTAGGTATTTATGTTATTCAAATCAGGGTGCACTCGATACAATTTGCGAGTAATGACATTATCAAGGGCAGGTAACATTTGCATTAACAATGTTTGTTGTTGAAATACTAAGAAGCTTGGAAAAGTACATTATTCATTATGTATAAGGACTTGGGCTTAATTATATTAACAGTTGCATATACATTTAAAAATAGTTTGATGAACCAAGATTACAATGTAATTGGAATATATCCTTTATTTTGTATAGTTTACGTGTGAAAAATGATCAAACTATAATTATGACAGTTCAAAGTAAAACCTTTAATATGGCGTGTCTTTGTGATAGACAGACGATACAAAATCCATATCTTATTTTCCAAATAACTCAATTGCACAGCAAATAAAAGCAAAATTGTTATTAGTTTTATTAATACAGATTAGTTCACAAATAACAGCCCAAAATGAATTAAGTCCTTTAAAAGACTGAGTAATGACTGATTATAACTCTTTGTTTTAGGTACTTAGTCGCAGTTACAATAAGGTAAGCACATGGTTTGGTTTTAACTTTCGTTCTAGGCATATTAGGTTAATGTAAATAAAATAATGTTAATGTAAATAAATGTTTAATGTAAATAAAAAATATTATAGTTTACTTTTAATTTACAAAAAAAAAACCACGCCCTTTTCCCACAGGGATAGGCAGAGACAATGGATTGCCACTTGCCACGATCCTGACACAAATCCCTCGCTTCTTCACAATTCACGATTCTCTTCATACAAGATCTATGGTTATGGGCACTAGGCAACCTAGCTTTCTTGAGGATGTCTCCGAAATTTACAATGATATCGATAGGCCAATTACATTGTATCCGCTAAGGAAACAAAAACGCAATACAAAATAATCCGTCAATCCCTCAAGTCTGGTGCTCAGTAGTAAAGTAAATTATTAAAATATTGTGATGGCTCTGTCAGACTCATGATACTTATTTTTATATTTTACGCTTTTAGTTGAGTGGTAGAGAAAGTCTGATATCATATTTTTTTACTATAAAGTTATAAATAAATAAATAAATGTTAAACAAAACAATTCTTGAAGATATTTCAATAATGCACTCAAATGAAGAGATACAAAAATCTCTATTTCTGTATTGAAGAATGGTCGTATTTTATATATGAGGAGATATCGACGTAATCTCCGGTATTCTAAACACTTTGCTCCCGTTCAACTCTGTATCTTCTATAGTGGATTTATTTTAGATTTATGTTACTTTACGTACATGTTATCTAAGAAATAAACATACATTTTCGTACAAAACGGTGTACGTGTTGAGATTATCTTACTTGGTAACTAGATATATTCATGTAAAATGCAATAGAAACATTGTACCGTTTTGTAACATATAGTACAATAGTAATTGTACTACATGTTTTTTTTATTGTGACTCGACAAATGACAGCACCCAGCTTGATGTTAGGCTGAACTGTGGTCCATGAATGGATGTCAATGTTACTACAATTCAATATCTGTAAGTAACAGTCACATCCACTATGCCGGCCTAGTTGGAATCGGCCACTTACATGCTAATCCCGAAACTTGACTAAATCACTTTACAGTCTGCATACTTGTAAGTGGTGGTACTACCCCGGATCGGCAGACTGGGTACCACTGCCTACCACTTCTAAGTTGTACTAGATTAGATCTTCTTAAAGTAGATAATACCCGTAATATGGTTTTTAAGGTTTTTCATTAGTTAGAAAATAATAAATTTAATATATAATTAAAAAGCATGTCCAATTAGGAAAAAATATACTATTCAAAATAAAATTAAGCGCAATTTGTTATGATTGATATACAAAATCTATGTAAAAAAATGAGATATGAATATATTTCAAATTGGAAAGTATGTTTCGCATTTTCAAGGAAAACGTGTCGCCATCCGGATTGCATATAAGATCTGTTTTCCTCACGACTGGGAACTGAGAAAATCGGAGGAACGTCTAACTTTTAAAAACATTTTTATATCAATGAAAAATATGAAATAGTGATGCAATCTCCGGCCGCCTGAGAGCTCGGGGGATGCTCCTTCTGCTTTTATGCCGGATACCACAATGTAGTCCAAGTTTTATGATCGAAAGTTTTGCACTACGATTCCTTGGATATGCGATTTTGATATCAAACAATATTATGTTTATTCCGCAAGTATTTTATGGCTTCCTAGTAAAGTAGTTTCGGATAAAGTTTCAAAACACATTTTTATGTATTTTAAAGAATTTTAAATTCGCTTTCTTTTGAGTTTTATTGCAAAGCTCTAGTAGCATTAACAATTCAATACAATTTCTATATTTAGAATACTTTAATCAGAGTTATATATAACTTCTTCGCATCTAATTACAGTTTATTTCTCACTGTATAATTAAACAAAAACAATTTGTTGTGAGAACATCGTACATAGTAATACGTTGCTTAAAACTTTTCCTGAGTAAACTTTGTCAATAACATTTCCCTTTCTTTTAGAAATGGCAGAAATTCGTTCAGTTCCCTGTAATAAAACTCAAAGTATACGTTCTACTAACTGTTACATTATTATTTGTACCGTAATGTAATATAATATGCAGGAAAATTACAAGAATTAGTGAAAACTTTTGTTAAAGTTTTACAAAAGGGGAAAAGTATTCTTTACTGGATTAACAATTTAAATAAGTTGAACATGTTTTTTATACTTATATTAAAATAAAAATTGGTCTCAATTTTAGTTTTTAAAAGATAATTAGCATTAAGATGCTTTCTTTCACCATCGATACATTTTATTAGCAAATTGTGCACTCGAATTGAACATTAGATAACTTTATATTATAAATGCACAACTTTTTAATGACACGCGTGACGCATTAGTTAGTTATGCGTAAAGTCTCTGGTTCGATTTCCGGTCAGGGAAAAAGATTAATTTCATGGAATTTATTTGTATATTTAAAAATTAGTTTAAATATTACAAATATTTCTTGAAAAAAAGAGGCACGTATTTGCTTCGGATCTGGTTGTCTAAGAGTGGTAGGCAGTAGTAGAACCACTAGTATACAGACCATGAATTGTCATGTCGAGCCGGGGTAGAGCCGATAAAGACCAACATATCAACCGACAGAGAGTCTAAAGTCTACCAGAGCATCAAAATTATATGTTTTGAACCTTTATTTTTATACATACACAAGTGTCCTATAAATTTTGTTGTAGTTCTTGGAAAACTTGAAAATATTTTGAAAATACTTCCCGCTACAGCGGAAAATATAAGAGACGTCCTACATCTCTAGCTTATATAATGTCCCTTACATATTGTTTCTTGTTCCCACGGGATTCTACAAGAATCTATGTTACATATTTCCGTTCAACTTTATTGATATTGAAAATGCACGTTTCCTCCCATTCTATATTTCTGTTGTAAATAAATACTTTGTTAACCAATGCGCAATGATTTTCGCGAAATAATAATGTTACAAAATAGGTATTTGTTTATTTGTTCTATAAAAATCAAAATTCTGAATGTACGAACTAGTAAATACCTATTTTTTTTTTGTTTTGGTAAATATGTTTTTAATTATCATTTATTATGGTTCGACTAATAACAGCATTCAGCATCTTAAGCAGGAGTGCGGTCCAAGAGTAGAGACGACTAGTGACTTCTACTACAGGTGCAAGTAGTGTTCGCATCCACACTGCCGGCCTAGTCAAAACCGGCAACTTTTAGGCCGATCCCGAAACGCGACTCTGTAAAAGTAGCAACACCACTTCGGATAGGCAGGCTGGGCTAGCGTAAGCGTGATGTTAAAACAAAACTTTTAACATCACTTACAAAGCTCAATATCTGATGTTACATAGTAATTTGGCAGTCAAAACTATTTATATACAACATAGCGGTTAAGCCGCAGACAATATTAAATGCGGATTGCTTCACTTAATAGTCTCGCTTTAAACATAAAACGTATTTAATAATAGCATTAATTGTGCAAGAGTTTTAACTTTTATTTAGGACGCACTTTAGCTTAACATCAGGCAAGCCATATGTCGTGCTAATATAAAAATATAGACCATGTTGGTTTTATATACAAACTTTTTTTTTTTTTTTAATTATTCAAATATTTCTTAAGTAACTAAAATGTCTCATTTGTATTCTCACAGGGATAGGCACTTTTAATATAATGGTAATACTCGAGGTTCTTTCATATCTACAATTTTCCATATAGCGTCATTATTTAAAAATCTAGAAACAAAACGAAAAATAAGAAATTATTGCGGGACAACTGACCAAGAGCGGCACCGACTAAAGAAGTTTACAGCTGCCTCAGTCATGGTCACTATGCTGGCCAAAGTATATGAATGTTTGTATAACTTTTTTTAAAATAAACACAACCCTGTTATCAAATATTATATTTTTTTTATATGAAGCGATATACCAGAAATACGACGATGATAACTAGTCGCTGTTCAAACGAAATATTATATGAACTAATCCAAAATCGATTGTAATAGGTTCTTTTCAAATCAAATAGTAAATGCAGATGAACCTAAATAAATAATGACGTTTAAAGTGTATCTTTGTTATAGTTATAGATCATTTATCAATAGACCCCTTTGAACTATATAAATATCACACCCACATTCTCATAGATTTCCACTTACTTCCTTACAATCTTACTTACTACATCAACTATTTGCTTTATACAAGCTCTATAATGGTTTTCGATTATAAGCACTTTAGATTTTTGATTTTTCAAGGATATACCTAGATTAGATAAATATTTTTTTAAATCTTTATCATTTATCTTCCAAAAAAAATGTCTTTGTGATGTGACATCTGACCTTGACTTGCCTGATCGTAAGCAAGGGGAGGTCTAAGAGCACTGACGACTGAAAAATAACTCAGTTTACAGTGACCTTGGTCGCCGTCATTATGGCAGTTAGAGGTGACCACTGACAGTTCGTGATAGAGGGAGGATGGACATTAGCAAGCAGTATCTATTAGGTACGTTGTCTGTGATCCAGGTGGTCGACGTGGGCGACCATATTTGTTTGATATGTAAATAAACCAGTGTACATTGATATGTGATCGACACGAAATGATTTTATGTTGTAATTGAAATTTGAATAGTAACGTATTTTATTTATTCCACTATTTAGATAGTTTATTAATTTATATTCGAATATAATTTAATTTAATTTTAATTCGAATTTAAGTACGACACTATTCAATTATAATACTTATTTTCTACTTCAAATAACACATTATTGTTTAGTATTTTCTTAGATTTGGCGCGAACATTGATCAATGAATTAAACAAATTTAATGCGGCCTACTATTGTAATTATTTTTGTTAATTGATTTTGCATTTTTTTATTATCTAGACGTTTTAAGAGCTTTGCAGCCATCATGGTCACGGAGAAACGTCGGAATAATAAAAAATTGTAAAATCAATAATCAAAAATAAACGCGATAGTAAGCCACATTATTGTGTATTCTGTTTATCTAATGAATAGAATATTCGAAAACCTCTATTCGAATATTATATATTGGAATACTTCTATCAATTTTTTTTACAAAAATTATAAAAGATATGAATGACTCTGTAGTTATTTATTATAATAAATCCTGATTCCTGACACAACTCCCTCGCTTCCCTCACATCCACAATTCTCTTCATACATCTACATCAGATTTATAAATTTCTTTCACCAATCTACTTTCAATTTCTATAGTTTTTCGTTATAATCATGAAAATGAATTATAGTTTGTTAAATTAATAAAATTTTAATTATGTAAATAATTTATTTAACAAACTGTATTTATTTTCATAATCTTAATGACGAACAAGAGAAATTAAAAGTAGATTAAGGAAAGGAATATATAACTCTGATGTGGATGTATGAAGAGAATTGTGGATGTGAGGGAAGCGAGGGGGTTGTGTCATGATACAGGATCTTGGCAAGTGACGCTTCTTTGGCTCTGCTTATACTTGTGGGAATTGAAACAAGTGTTTACAAATTTTATGCAGCTTACTATTGCGTTTATTATGGTTTCGGGTAAATAAAAAAATGTAAAATCTAAACCAAAATAAACGCGATAGTAAGCCGCATAAAATTTGTATAATTCATTAATCGATGTTTGCGCAAAATCTAAGAAAATTAGTGTTTATGTTTAATGAGAAGTTATAATTAGGTAATAATTATTGTAACGAACTGTAATTCATTTTCATAATTTTAACGACGAACTACAAAAGGCGCCTTGTGTAATAATAATTATAAAGCGTAGTGTAATATCGCCTAATCAGCTCATTAGCACTTGAAAATGAGAGAATACGCGTAGTTTCAAGAAATGTTTGAAGGTTCGGTCGGTCTCTGTGGTAGATTGTTTACTAAGCCTTTACATTATTGTTCTTCTTCCAAGTGCAATACGTCCTCGTACTTACGGCATGTTAGGTTCTCAAATTAAGCGACGTAAAGTTTTCATATCTTTACATATAAAACCCAAGAATTAGGTTTTGCAAAGACTCAAAATAAATAAAAAAACTGCATTTATAACAAAAGATATACTTTATTATTAAAAGTAAGTAAACTGTTATTGTTTTGTTTAGGTGGCATAGGAAAATTTAAATTCACAAAAAGAATATCTAATATTGTCAAAAATACAAATAAAAAACTTTGCATTACGTCTTGATTGTCCGTTGTCCATAAACTAACTAAAGAAATTCGTCAGCGGCATGCGGGAGTGATCCCCGCTTTCTCCTAATGCCGGATATCGAAACAATTGACGTACGCTTGAGGAATAGTGTCAAAATATTGTTCGATGTAACCCGAAACGACGTAAGTCGAGGACTGCCTGTATCTACGCATAATAGCGCGTCTTAAAGTGGCCGGCTATCGAAAACGACTAAGGCAGCCCTATGTTTTCAACTGTTCTCTGTTTCGAACTGAGTCGATATTTTCAGTTGTCGGCGCTTTTGGACCTCTTCTTGCTTACCCTCAGGCAACTCAAATGTCGCATCACAAAGATTTTCACGATTCTGACACAACTCTCTCACTTTCTTTACATCCACAAATCTCTATGCACTATGTCAATAGTTTTTTAGATAATAAACACTACCTAACACGACCGACACCGGGTTCGAAACCTGGTTGCAGTTAACCAAAGTGCTCGCGTGTTTTTTAAATACAATTTTCATTATTAATTTGTACAGGAATAATACCCATTGGAATTAAGCCAAAATTAATATAACCAAGAATTGATCGTGTAACATTTACACCTTCCGTTGTACGTCTTGTTTTGTAATTCAGCCAAGCAATTTGGGACTTTAATAATAAATGAAATAGAACATTAACCTATTAGATTCCCTAGACGATAGCTTGAATTTCCGGACTACGCTGCTTCCTATTCCCTTATTAATTTAAACTAAGCTAAATCACAGTGGAATTACTCTGAAATCGTTAAGATCTTGTGCCATCTGTATTACTTAATACATATTACTATATTTATATGTAAAATGTATATATAGCACACTACGTGATAGATGTGGTTTGAAAGAAGATGTAGTGACAAGGATTGACAAAGGAATGCTTCGATGGTTTGGGCACATGGAAAGGATGAGTGAAAGTAGATTGACGAAAGGAATTTATAAATCTGATGTGGATGGATGCGTTAAACAAGGCAGGCCCAGGAGAGTGTTTTCCGACCAAATCGGAGACATCCTCAAAAAAGCTAGGTTGCCTAGTGCCCATAACCACAGAGCCTGTATGTATTTACAAGTATACAGACCGTGAAGTGATGTGGTCACGTTTCGGGATCAGCTTGTAAGTTGCCGGTTCCATCTAGGCCGGCATAGTGGATGTGATTGCTACTCACAGTTATTGAATTGTAGTGGCAGTGACATTCATTCATGGACCACACTTTGGCTTAACATCAAGCGGGGTGCTGTCATATGTCGAGTCACAATAAAAAAAAAAAAAAAAAAAAAAAAAAAAGAAGAGAATTGTGGATGTGAAGGAAGCAAGGGAGCTGTGTAAGGATCGTGGTAAGTGGCGCTCCATTGTCTCTGCCTATCCCTGTGGGAAAAAGGCGTGACAAATTTGATTTGATTGATTGATGTATATATTTAGATATTTTGAGCAATTTGTTATCCTAGAAATCAAAAGTGACCGGGATAGTGACGGCGACTGAGGCAACCGTAAACTTAAAAAGTTTTTCCAGCACGGTTGCCTTAAATATGTAAAGATACTTTGATTGTCCTGTTTTACTTACGTGTAGTACAAGCATATTTCTATACTAATTACTTTTTTTTTAACTTACAATTGAAACAATTTGGGTCCGGTTATTTATAAACGCCAAAATTCAAGCTATTTCTTTATGGTCTAATGTTATTAGGACCTACAGTAGGTTATTAGAAACTACCGCGACTTCTGTTGATGATGACTGTTTTTAGAATATCGTATACCATAAGTTATAAACTTTATATCAGAATTTACAATTGTGACCTTTGGAAACCATTTATAGAACAATTAAACTATACAACTTCATTATAAACAAACACTTATTTATTTGTTTAGGAATTTATTTGTAATCTGTAATATTTAAATATTAAATTAGATATTACACTTATTTATTATTAAAACAATGTTGTTTTTCCTTTTTCGCACGTAGATAGGCAGGGATAAGGGAGCACCACTTGTCATGATCCTGACACATCTCCCTCCCTTCTCCTCATAACAATAATCAAATTAAATTGTCACACCTTATTTCCACAGGATAGGCAGAGACAACGAAGCGCCACTTGCCACGATCCTGACACAACTCACTCACACCAACAATTCTCTTCACACAAGCTCTACGATTATTGCAACTATGCAACCCAGCTTTCTTGTGGATGTCTCCAATTTAGTCGGAAAACATTCTCCTAAGCCTGCATCGTTAAATGCATTTTAAAAAATTGGGCTAATATTTGCCGCCCCAGGTCCGTTATTTAATAGTGGAAGGCAGTTGATGGTCATTTGCCCAGTTTGCCGACCCTCATTTTCTAATGATCAAGCAGACTGTGTGCCAACTAAGCCGCACCGTGCCTGTCGCGTTCGGGATCAGCTTGAAAGTGATCAGTTCCAACTAGGCCTCTAAAGTAGACGCAAATACAGTAGTACAATAGTAGTATGAATGCAGTTATTTAGTTATACGAGTAGTGGCAGTCAGCCGCCTCCATTCGTGGAGCGCTCTCCAGCCGTAAATCAGGCGGGGTGCTGTTATACGTCGATCCACAACAATAAATCAACCAAATTGTCACGCCTTTTCCCCACAGATATAGGCAGGCACAGTGGAGCGCCACTTGCCACGATCCTGACACAACTCCCTCGCATACTACAAATTCACAATTCTCTTTATACAAGCTCTATGATTATTGGCACTAGTCAACCTAGCTCTCTTGAGGATGTCTCCGATTTGGTCGGAAAACACCCTCCCGAGCCTGCCTTGTTTAACGTATCCATTTACATGAGATTTATAAATCATTATAAATTGTTATTATTATAAATTAAATTAAAAATAAATTTTGCGAAGTCTAATAAAGCTATCTTGATAAACGACCAACAAATTACACAAATATAAGAACTACTTAGTTAGTAAAGAGTTAATAAATTGAAATGCCTATGGTCCATAAGACGCTGTCACCAATTTATCTCAAACTGACAAGTGTAGTTATGTTGCTAACTTAAGTGAACGTATTAAACATAAATCTTGAAGGAACATCCTAAATGTTGTCTCACAACCGCGTTTGTTAAGCCATCACACCGCTAAGTGCTGAGGCCTATAAATCTTGCCCTTAAACAGTTCCCCATAATGTAATGTATTTGAAATTAAATTGTATAAATGTCTAATTTATTTATGTATTCAAATAATTCTTGTGTCTTCAAGTTTTGTAATTTTGTCTTATTAGGTAGACGGAGTGAAGCAATAATTTAATCATTTTCTTTGAAATACAAGCTTGTATCTATGTGTTCTCCTCATCTTATAACCTTGGAGCCATAGAGCGATGCATGAAGAAGCACCTTTGATCGGCGATTTGTTGGCCATCTTGGATCTCTCCTTGCTTTATTTAGACCATCAGGCAAGTCGAGGTCAGTTGTCGAAATTATAACAATGATTTGAAATTGTATTGTAGTTAATAAAATTACATATGTCAAATTATATATAGTTGGTTAGTAACAATGTTGTGTTTAATTTTAATATTAATTTTGATTAATGTATAATAATACGCATAGATTATAAATATATATTGTATATAAATAAGTTAATAAAATTATTTAAACGGCATTTAAAGTACAAGACACATTATTGCCGTCAAGTGTTTTAGAACTTCTTGGTTTACGAGATTTCATTGCCATCATACCACGATGATAATAATGTGATTTAAAAGAAAATAGAGTGACGAATATAAGGTATATTGCAATGGTTTGGTACAGATTAAAAAATGATTTGAGTTTGTAGATGAAAGTTGATTAAAGAAGAGAAAAATAGATTTATAAAAGTAGAAGATAAAATGGAGACGACCCAAAAGATTGTTCTTTAGTCAGATCAGGGACATTAAAAAAGCAGGTTTTCGCCGTGCTGATATTTAAAGGAAGAGAATTATAGCTGTAAAGGAAGAGAAAAGAGAGTATCAGCATCGAGAAAAGTGGCGCTCTGTTGACTCGGCCTATTCTCCAATAAATATAAAAGAAATTCGATATTAAAATATAGGGAATATAATTCTAATATAAAGAGAAACTGTGAGATTTATGAAGTTGTCTGTCGTAACATTATTCAAATTGAAATATTAACACTGTGGTTTATAATGTTAACTATAACGCCCACAAGGCTTTTAATTATTAATTGATGGCACTTACATAATAAGGCTCGAGTGAAAAGGTACTTAAGTACATTTTAATTTTAAAAGCAAAAATAATAAAACACATTTTTTGCTAAACGAACGCTTTTATTTAAAATGGAAATTTTGTCAGTTAGTAAAATGTATCATAGAAACAGAACAACCAAAGTACATATATCAAAGATATATTGGTACCGGGAAGTGGTTTTTAACCCGTGCTTTCGGTTTACGTGACCATTGCACTACCACTGTGGCCCTAAAATATATATTATATCGGTATATACAATATATTGTTAAGTACTTATACAACAAATGTTATATTTGCGTAGTTAGTGGAGGAAGCATTAAACTAGGCTGAGAAATGGAACGATTCCTTTCTGACACAGCTCTCTTGCTTTCTTGGCACATCCACAATTCTGGTCACATTTACTCTTTTGATATTGTTTTCGATTTGCTTGTTTTTAACTGGGATATTCTTAAAAAATAATGACTGACAAATAGTATCTTTGAGCAGAATTGTGGAAGAAACAAAAGAGTTGTATCAGGATCATGGAAGCTGCGTCCGTTGTTTGCCTATCCCTGTGAGAATTATAGCGTGATAATTGATGCTGAACATCGTTTATAATTTATTTATATTTAAAATTGACATTTCCCTTAGCAAATTATTAAAAAAGCAATTCTCTTAAATTCCATCGAAATAGGAATTTCAAATACTTTGTTAAAATTGTTTGAAATTATTTTTTGAGTAGGCGACGCGTAGGTAGATATTTATAGGAATATTATAAAGTGTGTATAGTTTTTGAACAAGCTTTTGGTGTTGATATCATTGTGAAAGCTTCATCGGTGTCAATAACAATAGTTATAGAAATGTTAAATGTTACTTGTAAATCAGGTTTTATATGCTCTTTCTTTTATGACTTTAGATGTGATGTTTTTATCAATTGATTTTAATTAATTATGTCATTTTATGGTTGGATATTATAATGAATTAAAAGGTGTGGCGGCGTTTTAAAAGAGAAGAGATCCCGTTTAATCATATGCCGACGCTTCGAAATTATTTTTCGGTCTTCTTCGATAATTCCTATAATGACAAAAAGAGTAATTGTTACTAAGTTAAGAGTAGTTGTCTTATTAATGGTCTCTGTTACCAACAATGTATGTATGTATGTATGTATGTATTACATGTTAAATAATTTTAAATTAATAATTTTCAAACCCGGGAGGGTTTTCTCCGACCAAATCTGAGACATCCTCAAAAAAGCTGGGTTTGCCAAGTGCCCATGATTACCCTAGAGCCCTAGAGCTTTTATTTTTATGAAGAGAATTGAGGGAAGCGAGAGAGTTGTGTCAGAATCGTGGCAAGGGGCACTGTATTATCTCTCCCTGTCCCTGTGGGGAAAGAGAGTGGCAATATGATTCAATTTTATAAATTTTCAGTTGAACTGGACCAATAAATGGGGGTGACAGCTTTTACAGTTAAATAACTGCAAGTAATGGTCGCCCTACTATGCCGGCCAAACTGAAACAAGCAAACGAATCAAATGTTGTCACGATGGGCCGTCACATTCCAAAATAAATATACAGAACAACACAGACTTTCAAAAACTGGATAACTTCAATTTATAAATTAGTGTTAAAAGTTGGATAGAAAATATCAATTGTTATGGCGTGCTATTGTACTTGTGTTATGGCCCAGTAAAGTAGGTGTGTCGTAGAAGTAGTTGTATAAAAGTTCCTTCCTCCTTTCAACTTTACAGGAGCTCCAACGTTACAGTTCCGGAACGATTGCAGGAAGTAATAGGTCGGTTCTCTTTGTAATAAAATTGCTCTCTACAAAAATATAAAATACAGAACAAAATCCCAGAATGCATTCCAACAAATTCGTAATTTTGCCAAGTTTTCTTTAAACGACGTCGTTCTAAGAAATCGTCTATGAGATTTGTATGTTTTCTGCAACATTTTTAGAATAAATACAAGGCATTTTATGAACAAATAGTCAAAAGGTTTTTAGAGCAAATGTCGAAGGCGGCTTTGGTGGCGTCATACAATATTTGCTTGAGTAGAGGGGAAAGTGAGGGCAATTAAGGTGAGCGTTGACATGTTGAAAAGGCCTTAAACCTACATTTCGGTCACTGTTACTGCCATGGACTCGGCACCCGCATGGAGAATCCATGGATGCTAAGAAATTGTTTCATAGGGTATTAATGCTGTAATATGCGACACGGACCCAGCAGTTGGAGAACTTATATAAGCAATAAGATGTATTTTTTTTAAATGTTTTTATTATATCGACATCTAACCTTGACTTGCCTGATAGTAAGAGGAGTGTCGTAGAAGTAGTTGTATAAAAATTCTATTATTTCATCCAAGAGTGCCAACGACAGAAAACTTCGACTTTGCCGACAGTTGCTGTCACTATGCCAGCCAAACCTGGAGCAGCATAGCTTAAAGGATGTGCTAAAAAATATAAACAAATACAGAATATAGTTTTCCTTGGTACAGCTAGTGAACCAACTACATTTACTCATTCATAACGGCCCAAGTCTCGATTGATTCTGCAAACAATAAGCCCTTTGTATCAAATAATTAGTGAATTCAAAATTTGAATAGGTTATTAACACTGAATTCTAATTTAACATGTCGAATATTTCACTTAGTTAATGAGTTTGAATTTTGTTTTCAGAATTTAATTGCTTTTCGGCTATTCAATCACTTTTACGTGCACACGGTGGTCTAATTAATCTAATTTCCATACTTTTTATATAATGTTGTTCATTTTTAATATTAATTGATTTATTTTAATATTTTTTTATAGTGACACGACATCTGACTTCGTTTATTTTAATTTATTCTTAAATATCCTATTATTATTATTTTATTGAGGCTCTACATATGATAGCGCCTCGCCTGAAGTTAGGTTGAAGTGTGATCCATGAAGCGACTGCAACAGTCAAAAAATTGGAAATAGTCGTCGAACCAGCTATACTTGCTTTCTTGGATCGTATTTACACAATTATCTAAATAAAGACAATAAAAATCTTTAGCTTTCTAATTAAAATTTTTGGAATATTCCTAATAATAATTAATATAGGGCTAATAGTAATATTTTATAAAAAAAATTACGAGCGCACACTAAATATGTATGCGAAGTATATTAATATATAATTAGTATATATAATTATAAAGTGACTTTACAAGTAAACAAAACAAAAGATAAAACCGGATTCTGTAAGATACCTCAAGAACACTAAACAATAAATTATAATAAAAACACATGATTTATAATAGTGAATTCGTTGTTTCAATAGTTCCTGTTAAAGTACAATCGTTGTAGTTGTCAAGATAAATTATTTATTCAAAATAGAAAAGCGAGATACGTGTTAAAGTCACAACATGCAAGATATTGCAGTTAAAACAGAATAATGTCTGAAGGAAGTTCTGCGAAATCAGATAAATCGGCGACAGCTGCGTGCGCGCAAAATGTCGCCTCGATAAACAAACACCACCTCCGAGACAAAACAAATAATGCTAAATCTTAGTTTTGTTATTTTAATTCCTTAACTTTTATACTTGTTTACTATTTCTATATATTTATTACACCTAGTGCTAACAAATGGAAGTATTATTGAATATTGAATTGTTGTTTGTGTTGAAGTTGTTAACTAAGTGTACAAAGTCCCTGTCCAGTTGTGGAAAAATATATCCATTAAACATTTCTATGCCAAGTTACTAAACGTGTTTGTATCATATAAACAAAACGATACATTAAAGATACATTGGTACCGGTAAGGTTCAAAACCGGGGTGTCCATTTTTAGGGTTCCGTAGTAAAAAACGGAACCCTTATAGATTCGTCATGTCTGTCTGTCTGTCCGTCCGTATGTTACAGCCACTTTTTTCCGAAACTATAGTAGATATACTGTTGAAACTTTGTAAATAGATGTATTCTGTGAACCGCAGTAAGATTTATATACAAAAATATGAAAAAAAAAATTAGGGGGTCCCTATACTTAGAACTGAAATTAATTTTTTTTTCATCAAACCCATACCTGTGGTGTATCTATAGATAGGTCTTTAAAAATGATATTGAGGTTCCTAATAACATTTTTTTTTCTAAACTGAATAGTTTGCGCGAAAGACACTTCCAAAGTGGTAAAAAGTTGGTCCCCCTGTAACTTCTAAAATAAAAGAATGATAAAACTAAAAAAATACATTATGTACATTACCATGTAAACTTCTTCCGATAATTGTTTTGAACGAGATCTAGTAAGTAGTTTTTTTTAATACGTCATAAATCGAAAACCGCAGTTAACCTTTTCTTCAATCAACTCAAATATAAAAATCTATCAACGAACTACAAGAACTTTTATATTATGTTACTAGCTGCTACGTTACCCTTCATGGGCGAGTCCGAATTGCACTTGGCCGCTTTTTATCATACCACTGGCCCCACTGACACCTTATGTTATTGGGATTAGCTTAATAAGACGAGATTTAAAACGTAGAGAAATATTGTTTATCTACGTCTCTACGTTTTAAATCTCTTCTACGTTGTTCATTAAGCATATTTACATAATTGAATGAATTTTAATAAATGCAATAATTTTTAAATTAATTTTAGATAGATATAATTTTTATAGATTATATCTATTCTATAGATTATATTTCAATTTATTAATTTTATTATTATTTAATAAATATTGTATAATAAATAAAATAAAATCATACAGCTTACAGTGGCTTTATTTTAAATTAATTTTATAATCCGACAATTCGTGGGCAAACTTTTAGTATCACATTAAAAAGTAATGATTTAATTTTATAGTTTTTTTATACTTTTAATTCAATTCATTCAAAGCGGTGATAATTTTCAACTAATTTAATTTCCCTAACAGCATTTCTCTTAATTGTTAGGTCGATATTCGCAGTTCTAATCTACAAAGTGCTCGCCTATCTACTCATTACTGAAAGAAACTTGCAACAAGCGCTTTTGCTTTAAGTTTTGACTGGGCTTTTAATTGCGACAGTCGTCTACTAACGACGCGACGACATTTACGCTATATTTAACCTTAAAATGGCTAACGAAATGATGTTTCGTTGCTTCATTATAGAATTTTGTTTATTTATCATTTTGCTCGTTAGGAGAATACTGTTTGTTCTCTACCTTCTTTAGTATAGTCTGCAATGTGTGTTTGCGTCCATTTTATTCTTCGTTTTTGCTTAACAAATCGTATAGTGGCGTTTTTGTTCTTAGAAACAATTTTATTTTTCTGTTATTTATTTTTCTAAAATAAAACAATCGACAAGTGGAACTTTGCTAGTCTATTCATCTTATAACTTTGGATCCGTCACTATGCCGGCCAAAGGTGCTTCTTTGGCCGGCACTTTGACTGAGGCAGCCGTGAACTAACTCGGTTGTTTCAGTCGTCGTCACTCTCGGATCTCCTCTTGCTTATCATTAGGCGGGTCGAGGTCAAATGTCGTTTCACAATAAATAAAATAAAAAAGTAAAAATCCTATGATTGACTCACCATTTTATTGACATTACTGTATTTTCATACGTGACGCTAATCCTCGTACCTATTTATTATTTAATGGACAGTACGAGTAAAAACTACATTAATTAGCGATTTTATTAATTTTTTTTATTAGTCTGACTGAACATATCGGCAAAGCTAGAGCAAGTTTCATTAATAAAGACGATTGCTTCTACAGTTAGTATCCGCTATGCCAGCCTGATTGAAACAGGAAATTTTCAAGTTTATCTTGATAAGCGACCACGGATCATCTGATAACTACCACACTCCTGATATTAGTAAATATAAAAATCATAACTAATTCTATTCACTGATCAATTAAATATATTTGAGATCTAAAATTTAAAGCTTGACATATTAGTTTTCGATGTTTTCAAACAAAATAATAACGCAGGTACCCCACTGAAGTAAGCGAGGGGTATTCATACAGAATGTCACATATCACACTGAGGACGACAGGTAATTTCGTGTTTTGAAATACAGAAAACAATAGGCGAGTGTGTGTGACACATCATTAGTCGAAAGCTATCGACCAGTTTGATAACAATGGTATGCGAGTATGTTGTAGTATTGTGTTAATAAACAACTCATTTTGTAAGACTTCTGTCGTATTGATTGAGTTGCTAATACAGGTCGAATAAATTATATAGAGCTGAAACATAATTATTGTAATTTCGTATATGAAATAATATTACGTACTCGACGATGAGTGAATAAAAGATTAAAACCGATCTAACATTTTAATAAACATTACCAATATCCCTTTAAGATCACTTTAACATTCACAAAAAGTGTTTTTTTTATATATATAAATATATTAGTATCTTCAGATAATCTACCTAAGCTACAGTACTGTCCATGGGTAGATTTCTGACGATTTACTGCTGAAAAACAGAGATCGCAATTCAAACTTTATATAAACATTTATAATAAAATGATAACTGACCTTCACTTGCCAAAATCCTAAACTTTCCTGCAAATACATTCATATAATAAAAATCCAATATAATATAGAATGGCCTACCTCATGGCCTACCTGGAAGGTCACCAGCTGTTAAATGACCGTCAATATGGCTTCAGACCGAAACGGTCAACTGGTGACCTTCTGGCGTACACCACGCACGTCTGGGGTGAAGCTTTGGATGGTAATGGAGAAGCCCTTGCTATTGGCTTGGACATCTCCAAAGCGTTTGACAGGGTCTGGCACAGGGGCCTTTTATCCAGGCTCGAGGCATACGGTTTACCTGACCGTCTGCGGGGTTGGATAGCTGACTTCCTGCGGGACCGCTCCATACGCGTCGTTGTGGATGGAAGCGCATCGCGCAGGATGTCGGTGAATGCCGGCGTCCCTCAGGGCTCAGTGCTGTCGCCGACTTTGTTCCTTCTGCATATCAATGACATGCTGGATCTTGGATCCGGCATTCATTGCTATGCGGACGACAGCACGGTGCATGGACGCTACACTGCCCGCTCCGCAGCCGGCAAACAGGAGATAGCCGATATGAGAGAGTCTGTTGTAGCGGGACTGAACCGGGTTCTTGATCGTATTACCCACTGGGGCGGAAAGAACCTGGTTCAGTTCAACGCAGACAAGACTCAGGTTTGCGCGTTCTCGACGAAAAAATCCCCGTTTACTCCCCTTCCTTCTCTTTGCAACATTTCCCTTGGTACGTCGGACAGACTAGACATTCTAGGAATGTCCCTTCGCTGCGACTTGAATCATAGGGACCACATCGAGCGGGCCATTAAGACCACCTCCCGCAAACTTGGCATCCTGAACAAGGTGCGACGGTTCTTCGCGCCGGAGCTTCGCCTGCTATTATACAAGGCGCAGATTCGCTCTTGTGCGGAGTACTGTTCGCACCTCTGGGATGGCTCTGCCAAGTATCTTCTCAATGCCCTGGATTCATTGCAGCGCCGAGCTGTCCGAATTATAGGTGATGCAGAGGTCTCGCGAACTCTGGAGCCCCTGCAACTACGCAGAGACATGGCGGCTCTGTGCGTCCTCTATCGCCTATACCACGGGGAATGTTCCGAGGAGCTCTTCAACCTTGTTCCTACCTCGTCTTTTCACTCCCGTAATACCCGCACAGGTCGGGGAAAGCATCCGCATTTTATCGACTGAATTGTCAGTCGAACTAAAAAGTTCGGTGCGTCTTTTCTTTGTAGATCAATCGACAAGTGGAATGCTTTGCCTGCCCATGTGTTCTCTCCATCCTATGACCTTGGATCCTTCAAGCGATGCGTGAAGAAGCATCTTAGGCCGGCATAGTGGCGGCGGCTGGGACAGCTGGGAACTGACTCGGTTGTCCCAGTCGTCGTCACTCTTGGACCTCCTCTTGCTTATCATCAGGCGGGTCGAGGTCAGATGTCGTGTCACAATAAAAAAAAAAAAAAAAAAAAAAAGAATAGCTAAGAATACTATGGAAATATTAATTTTAAGGTTTATGTAAAATATAACAAGAAAATTTACTGGCTAATACGAAAATTAATTATGTGGCATTGTTGGGTGAAGTTCAAAAGAAATAATTACTTCTGGGGAAGGCCGTTTCTTTTTTTTTAATTTTCTTCTTTACAGAAACAATGTGAATCAAATTCAGTTAATAAGAAAGCTCTTTGAATTTCCTATTGTAGGTTATTTTTACTATTTCAATCTGCCGCAGTGGGGATACATTCGTGAAAGTACAAATTTTCTTTGTACCTCCCAAGGGCACGGGAAGTCGGGGTTTGAATTTATTTCAAAAGAAAGAGGAATTTATGTAATTCAAAACAAATATTATTCATTATATATTCTCTACATTTTTTATTTATTTATATGACATTAATAGGTACAAATTATTTTATAATGTAATCATGCTAACTCTACAAAAGCATGTACCAGAACATTCTCGTACAAATTATAATCATATTTTAATTTTCGCATACCGGTCGTAGTCGCCCGATTGCATAAGTTGAGGTTTTTTCATTTAATTTTCATTATGTACTTATTTTTGAGTAATAGAATTAGCATTGGATTATGTGAGTAATATTTAAAATATTTCTAAATATATTCGTAATCAAATGCATAGAAACAAGTAGGATAAACAAATCTAATGTGCAAACTTTGAGCACTTTAGACCTCTTGACACCAAGACATTAAGCACAATGAGACAGCATTCATTAAATGCCTCGAATGCAAATTAAATGTGATCTGTATCTAAAAATAACAGACTGTATATTTATTAAATACTTAGTCTGCACTCCAATTAAGAATGTTAATTCTGATTAAAGTTCTGAGAATACAATTTATTTATTGCTTTTAATTTTCTCTTAAATCCCTATAATGTTGAAAACGTAGTACGAGCCTTGATATTTTTTACCGAATAATATTATAACCTTTTTTATTTTGTTGACTTTGACGTTCCTGATAGTAAGCAAGAGCAACTGACAAAACCGTTTTAGTTTATAGTGGCCTCAATCACCATCACTATATCAGCCAAAGCTAAGGCAACCGTGGTGTAGTGGCAGTGCAATGGCTACGTAAGCCGAGTGGCACGGGTTCGAAACCACTCACCGGTACTAATGTATCTTTGATATATTTACTTTGGTTGTCCTGTTTCTATGCAAGCACTTTAGTAGCTTAGTATAGAAAATATAAAAATATAATAAATAAAATAAAAAAATATATTAAAGCTTATGTTTTGTAATTAAACATTCTGTAATAAGAAATCAAAACAGTTACGTATAGAGATTTCGCCGGCGACTGCAGACTGCACTGCTTGTTTGTATTAGATTGATTCCGTGCAAGGCGATACTATTGCGACAATCAGCATTTGCTAAGTCATAGATTATTAATATGATGTTTGGAAACAATATTAATGCTGCAGATGCAGACTAGTGTCGCCTTGCACGATATCAATCGCATTCAAACAACTAGTGCAGTCTGCAGTCGCCGGCGGAACCACACCATAAAACTATATCTGAATAACTATAACTAAGTTAAATAATATAATTCAAATAATAACGGTTGATTTTTATAAACTATTATTGTTTCGATAGGTAATTGAATCGTTATACGCAATTGTCTTTCAGAAAGTATGAAGAACCACATCCTTTTACTTATTTTTTGATATGTATAGGATTCGTGGAACGTGGTGAGAGTGGTACAGACCGAGAAGTGACTGGTCGCGTTTTCGAATTAGCTTGTTAGCCAAATTAGTTGCCGGTTCCAATCAGACCGGCATAGTTGATACGCCTGCTACTTACAGTTGTTTACCTGTAGTAGTAGTTGCATCTCTTCATGGACCGCACTCCAGCTTAACACCAGGAAATTCGTTTCTGTCATAAATCGAGCCATAATAAAAAAAAATGGTTGTGCTCCATTGTCAGCACAACCTTTATGGGAATTCAAGTAATTAAGAGATTTTTTAGTAAATAATTATTTAAAATGTGCAATTACTCGTAAATATAATGGGTTTTATTAGCCTTTATAGCACCAAATAGTGTACATAGAAAGACAAAGTACTAAAACATGATATACTTACAATTGCTACTAAAAATGATCTCTTCAAATAGAATAAAATTGTAATTCAAAAGCAGCTTTCATTAAAAACAAAATTGGATTTAAAATATATACCTTATATCAACTTTCTGTAAAATCATACATGTAAGTTACTTTTAATAAATAAACCAACAAAGTTTAATTGAAAACATATAACATCTGATTTTTATAATGAAACAAAACACATCAATGGCGGTCTAAGTAAGAATTCGATGCAAGCAGCTGCGATTAATTTATCAGATTATTTCACACTACAGTCTTTCATTACTACTTAACGAGCTGAAGATCTCACGTCCATTTTTATTATATTTTTTAGGGAGCAGGAATAATAGAGCAAGTAAGATACGTCTAGTGATTGTGGGCAGTTGTATGTGCTAACATGACCAACTATAGTAATGTTAGTAAATAGAATTGCTTACAATCAAGGGATTTATCTTACTCACTCTATTGTTCTTGCTCTCTAAAAAATAGATCAGGGGGAGCTGTACCCCCCCGCCAAGTCTTTTCTCAAAGCGACTCACAACACTTTCGTTCGTTCGTTTTTTTATTTAGTTTGATATTTTAGTGATCAAGAGAACATTCGAGTATTATAAGTGGATGTATTGTCTGTATACCTAATAATTATTCCTTGTGTTATCGCTGGTCAAATTTCTTTAATTTTGTCACTGACACACCGATCATCAAAATAAAAATTCAGTTCTTCTAGCAGTTTTACAAACTTAAAATTTTGAATTTAGTCAACGTTTAGCCTATGAATAAAGGAAAAAATATGTGTAAAACATTACATAATCAATCACCTATCAACATTTATAGTGTCTATATCAAATTTATTCAGATATTTTCAATAAAAATTATAATAATTGCAGAGCAATTGCGCTGCGCCATATTTCTAAAACAATAATCTACGGTTGCGTTATCCATACTCGTAGTAGGCTTTAAATTATTCATACTAGAGTACTAAATAGTTTGCAAAGTAATTCAATCAATAAAACCACGAACCTTACAATAGTTACCAAGATGCATAAAATACCATAATAAGCCATTAATTAGTCAATATTGGAATTACTTACAAATGTTCATACATTTGCTTATGGAGCATACTTATTGATGCAAGCTCTAAGTGTGTATTTTCCTACAATCGTTTTTAATCTAACAGAGCCGAGTTATATTTAACACTACGTCTTATTGGTTAACGAAGCGTAAGGATACTTATTTGAAGAGTATAAAGACCGTTGTATTTTGTTTGAGAATTGTATATTTTGTATGTCCATTTAAATTAGTAACATAAAAGGGTTTTACTTGTTTTCTTTTTGTATATTTTGAGACAGCTTATTATTTATCTATTTTTGGTATTTCTTAGATTTATGCGGTTTAAATTTTATAATAGCTGTTTGCATGTATTGTTATTTTCGTTCGACATGTGAATATCGCTGGAGTGTGGTCTATGACTGGAGGTAACCGCTACTATGCCGGCCAAAGCATAGGTGCCTGCTTCTTTACGCATCGCTTGAAGGATCCGAGGTTATATGATGCCCTAAAGCATTCCACTTGTCGATTGTTCCACAAAGAAACAACGCACCGATGTGCGTTTTATATTTCTTGATAATATCTATGGGTTATATTAGATATGGTTGGTAGAGAGTGACGCTATTTTTTTATCAACTTACACAAAAGATGCAATAAAAAGTAAAAAATGTTTCAACTTAATTAAAATGTTCGGATGTCGAAAGCAAAAACATGTATGCAATTTGAGAATTCAAAAGCAATCAAAATCAGGACCTGAACAACCGAACTGCCTCGATTAGCCTCAATTTTTCGGGAACAATACAAAATAAATTAAAAATCACTTCCGTTAAAGCCATCAAAATAACTTTACGTACGTACAAAGTCAATGTTCATCTAAAAAAATATTACTGTTATTTTGTTAACGATAAGTTAATGGTTTTTTTCGTCGCGTTTCTGGACCCGACTTGCTTGATGATAAGCAAGATTTCCAAGGGTGCTGACGACTGAAAAAATCTGCTTCAGTCAGCTTACTATGCCGCCTAAAATGCTTATGCTTAAATCCTTATACGTACGATGTTTTTTTTATTACGGATATGAAGATAAGTGGCGATTTGTGGGAATGAATGCGTGACAATTTATGAAGATGACGGTAAACAAATAAAATTTCTATAAAATAATACAATGTAATAATGTTTGTATAAATGCTATAGATCCCGGCAGATAAAAAAAGTTGATTTTTGAACTGCACAGCATAAGGATCAGCTAGACGAACCTTATGCTGTCGTGCTTATAATTGATAAAATTCTAAAATGTATATACATTCGAATAACTAAAGTAAGTTGTACCCGTAGGCAGTGGTACCCGTCTACCGACCTGGGGTAGTACCACCACTTACAATTATACAGACCGTAAAGTGATTGGTCGCGTTTCGGGATCAGCTTGAAAGTTGCCGGTTCCAACTAGGCCGGCATAGTGGATGTGACTGCTACTTACAGTTATTGAATTGTAGTAGCAATGACATTCATTCATGGACCACACTCCTGCTTAACATCAAGCAGGGTGCTGTTAAATGTCGAGTCACAATAAAAAATAAATAAAAAAGCTTTAATGCCAGCGCTCTCTTTATCTTCCGGCATCTTTAATAGATATTTAACCCCTACTGCCACGGCAAGCGTTTTACCGGAGCAGGTGTTAGGATATACCAGCTCACCATGCAGCTTATTGTCATAACAACTTGAAAATTCTAGCAGTACTTTCTCTGATATCGTAAAATAGAACAAATTTCCCAAACACGTCTTTCCTCTGTTCTATACCTAATTCTGGACCCTTAAACCACAATGAGGAGCCACCTCATTGTGGTTAAGGGTCCACTATGGCGGCTTAGCAAGAAGCCTCTTGCTAAGCCGCCATAGTGGACACAGCTGCTGCCAGCTCAGACCTCTATCCGTCGCAGCAATCGTCTCAATGATTGCGTTCTAGCTTAACGTTATCACTTGATGAATTAAATAGGTGACCGTGGTGTAGGGGTAGTGAAATGGTCACGTAAACCAAGAGCCACCAGTTCAAAACCACTTACTGGTACCAATGCTTCCTTGATATATGTACTTCAATCGTCTTGTTTCTGTTATATAACTTTTATTATTACAGTGCGTAATAAATGTGGTTTGAAAGAAGATGTAGTGACAAGGATTGACAAAGGGATGCTTTGATGGTTTGGGCACATGGAAAGGATGAGTTAAAGTAGATTGACGAAAGCAACTTATAAATCTGACATGGATGGATGCGTTAAACAAGCCAGGCCAGAGGGGTGTTTCTGATTCAATCGGAGACATACTCAAGAAAGCTAGGTTGCCTAGTGCCTTAAACTCAGAGCTTGTATAAAGAGAATTGTGAATGTGAAGGAAGCGAGGGAGTTGTGTCAGGATCATGGCAAGTGGCGCTTCATTGTCTCTGCCTATCCCTGTGGTAAAAAAGCGTGACAATTTGATTAATTGATTTGATATTCTAGTATATAAATATATTATTATATTATTATAAAAAAAAAATGTTTTATGTACTCATCGCTAGATGCTCAGCAAAACTATTAAAACGACGAAAACAATTCACTCACCCAACCTTTGTCGTGAAATAACAAAATTGTTGGTCCTCTTTATAAAAATATGATTGGAGTATTTCAGAAATTTTGATGCCGCATTTCATTATTAATTAAGTACCAAATACTCGTCCCATTTAGAGTGGCTCAATTCCATATACCAATGTTACGAGTGCGTACATTTGTTTTTGCTAATGAAATTGAAATTTTATGCTGAATATCATACAAGTAGGTATGGTACAAATATTCGTGACCGTAATTCCTATAATTTTGTAATAAAAGTATTTAGATAAGAAATAGAAATTTAACATGCGACTCTTGATTGAGTTTTAATTAGAGTTAGTTAGTCTCTTACACTTTATTTATGATACCCAAGTATCGTCTAGAGTTTTTTTTTTTTTCAATAAAAAAAATATCACGCTTTTTTCCCACAGACAAAGGCAGAGACCATGGACACAACTCCCTCTCTTTCCTCATATCAACATTTTTAGTCTGTGGCTCTTTAAAACGAGCATATGCCTATATACATACGAGCATACATATACATGTATATGCAAACAGATATATAAATATATGCTTAGATTTGATGTTAATGAACGCGACTATTGTTGAAAAGTTGCAATATAATGACTTATATAGGTAACATTTTGATATTTGTGTTACATTGTTTCAATTTAGGTTTTTGAAAATATAATATAGCCTATGTTACCCAGCGTAAACGTAGCTTTCTTAGTGTTAAAGAATTTTTAAAATCCGTCAAGTATTTTTTAATTAAATCATAACAACCCCACAAAAAATAAGACATTCCTCTTTATATAATGGTGTACATATGAACTTGTATAAAGATAATTATGAATTTGAGGGAAGCGAGGGACTTGTGTCAGGTTCGTGGCAAATGGCGCTCAATTGTCTTTGTCTATTCGTATAGGAAAAGGCGTGACAATTTGATTGATAATTGTAAATTATAAATGTAATTTACAAATCTTTACAACTTTGTATGTACGAACATTGTCATACATTGTCACGAAAAGTTAAGATTTAAGTTGTACGGTAACTGCTCACGTGCCAGCATCTCGGGTCAATTAGTTTTATTTACTGAACGTGCTCTCTCTGTTGCATGCATGGATAATCTAGGCATGGTTCGTTACTAACTTTAAACTTACTAGGTATGGTACAAGTTTATTTATCTTACCTCATTAACAAGATCATCTTTTATAGACTACTGTTCTTGCGTAGGTATTACTAAAAGTCATCTTAGGTAAATAATGTAGGTATCTATAAATATTCTATACCTATATTTATTAATGTATGCAAGATACATATACATATTTGTATATGCATCTATGTGTTTTATGTCTCTATGTAGAGATTTGCCCTTTTTCTCCTTCACATTTTGACTTGCTTTTATTATCCTAAAAGTTTGCTGATATACAATGCTAACAAGCATGAATTCGTGTATTCAGGAAAATTATAAATAAATAATTTTTAAAAAAATGTAATCGTTGAAAAAAAATAATTAAAAAAAACTCGTGGTATAAGATCGTTTAAGCTCGAGTTGCCGGCCTGGCTGAATTTCGCCAACAATTCCAGCTAGCTTAGTGACAATGACTAAGGCAATCAAAAACCAGCCGGGTATTTTTTGGCGCTCCTTTACTTTCCCTTGCTTACTGTCAGGAAATACAAGGTACAGGTCTATTTATTTTCCGGTTTTAATAAAAGATCAATATTTATTCACTAAGTACTTTTAAACTAAGTAGGTATTTCACTCCAGAAACTTAATAAAGATTTTTTTATATTCAAATTTGTGAGAAACAAAATAATGTTGACGTTTTATCCAAATAAATTTAACATTTCGGAACAAGTAGCGGAGTAGGTAGAGCTCTTAACATTGGACCCGGGGGAGTCGGTGAAGTGACATTTTCCCTTTTTTTTGGGCCAATACGAAATTCCTTCTCATAAAATAACTCTTGGCATAGCTTTATGTGATGTCACGCTTATCGTAATGCCAAGGTTCGATGCTCAATGTTTGCGATCTTCTAGCAAACATATATCAAAGGTACACTTATATAACCTCAATTTTTTTTATTGAGATTCGACATCTGACCTCGACCTCGACTGGTGAGCATTGGGCATTGGGAGGTCAAAGAGTGCCAGCGACTAAAAAAACAGCTTTTTATCAATCGGCTTTGCTGTCAAATATCGAATCATTATAATAATCAGTATAGACATTCAAAGCTACAATCTTAATTGGGAGAAAATAATATTTCATTGAAAAAAAAATTAGGCTACTAACTAAAATAAATAAAAATAGTCTATTAACGAGATAACTAAAAAAACTGATGCTTATTCTCTTAAAATTGTCCAAGTTAAAGCTATTAATTTTTATGACTGCCATTGTGACACCGACTGAAACAACGGTAAACTTGACTTCTGCTTGATTCTTTACTTAGAGTCAAATCAGTCAAATGTCGCGTCTAAATAAAAATAAATAAGAAAAACCGTTATAAATCAAGTATACAAGTATATATATTCTGTCATAACAGTATAGCTTTTAACATTTCGCTCATGGGAAATTTGCTTGTTGTCACTCACTGTTGAGGTTACATCGATTAAAACGCTAATCACAAATGCATGTTGCATCGGCCATTAAATTCGCAGTGAGGCATAATAATATAATTTGTATACTCGAATGTAAAATGCTAATGTAAAATGCTATTCAAGTATATTACATTTATTGTGAGGGATTTCTTTAATGTGTACGAAGTAAGAATACTTAGAGTATTTTTTACTTAGAGTAGAAGTAAGACTTTAGAGTATTTAACGAATGAGAGATTCAAATTTAATTCCAATAATTTTTTGCCAATGTTTTCGCTAAGCAACACATCTATAAACTAAGGCAACCGTAAAGTAAAACGTTCTTTTCAGTCTTTGGCGCTCTTGGACCGACTTACCATCAAGCAACATGACGTCAGAAGTCGTGCATGCCAGAATTAAAAATTAAAACAAAAGCGATAAAAAAATATTAAATAAGGTACTTGAATACTTGGGTACTTAAAGATAGCAAGTTAAGAATGATAAATGAAAAATTTTATGAACACAATAAACAACAATAGCTTTAGATTTTCTTTACAGTAAACCGATAATAAAATGCATTTAATAAATAACAAACGTATTAAGTGTAAAATTGATAATATTGAAACCAATATATTATTTAATTCCCAACGCTATTATGTTGCCAACTGTACATTAATGTTAACGTTTTTGATAGGTACTTGCAGTTCACGTAGTTGTATTACATCGAAATTTTGCTTGCATTTAATAGTACAAAAGCTCATTGAATATTTCTACGTTGAGTTATTCAATGTGAGCGCTTTTAATATTAAATAAAGTTTATTCAATAGAATATTGTATTGTATCTTTCTTTTCGCTTTTATTTTTGAACCAATATTATTTCTAATAATGTTTATCTCGAGAAAACTATTAAAGTAAGCAAAGCTGTGTTTTACTACAATAATAAAACAACTCAATTGTACTCAAATCGTATGAGCTTAGTTACGTTTTTTGTGTAACTACGCTCATGACATGTATAAATTTATTATTATGCACAGAAAATTAAATAAATAAATAGCTAAAGATCCCGAGTTTGCTCTTACAACTAAAACTTTATTCTTCTTCGCCTACTTTTGCCCATAACCACAGAGCCTGTATGAAGAGAATTGTGGATGTAAAGGAAGCAAGGGAGTTGTGTAAAGATCGTGGTAAGTGGCGCTCCATTGTCTCTGCCTATCCCCGTGGGTATAAGGCGTGACAATTTAATTGATTGATTGATTTTTGAAATATTATAGAAAATTATTATTTGGTGTCCTTATTTAAAAATAAAAAGTAATTTTACAATAGAATAAAATTGTAAGAATAATTAATCTGTTAATTAATCATTCATCAAAATATCTGAACCGAAGATTTACAGAACATTGTGTTTAAACGAGATATTATTTGAATTCCATGTCCGAGCTTTGACCTCAACCGTCTTAATAAATTAATTAAACGAATGATGTGACTCCAATTTATTACAATTCCCAATTAACTTGTAACCCATAGATAGTTTAATATTCTTATTCTCCATTCTATTAATCAATATTTGTTTTGTTCAGATCTGATCGATGTGAATATTAATTACATGATAAATAACTACATAAAATATTATCACATTAAGAATCATAGAAGCCATAGAATCACTCAGACTCCCCTTTTTCGAATACATTCCTATAACTTGCTCTCGCCACCACTACTAAGGCATAGGGATCAACATGATCACATCACACAAATTTGCCGGTGCCAATCAGGCCACAAATGTGAGTGCGAATGCTACTTGCAGTTTTTTAAGTGTACCAGCAATAGCCTTTATTTGAGAACCGCACTCAGGTGACGAAGTTTGAAAGTGCCGACCTAGTTGGAATCGGCAACTTACACGCTGGTCCCGAAACAGGACTTAGTATATGGTAACAGGACAAGTATATAGTGTATACTTGTAAGTGGCATATGGCCCCGTATCGGCAGACTGGGCATCAGTGCCTACCATCCTTTGACAACCGAATCGTTGTCAAACTCAATAATAATTAAAATGTAATGACAAGGACAAAATTAGTTACAACGTCAAAATTAATTGTCCTTACAGACTGATCTGTCTCATCAAAGTTGAGGTGATAAACGGTTAGAAACGTCTATTGTCTTTTATTTCAACGAGCAGGATCTAATACAATGGGTAATTGATGAGAAAATTGTATGGGAAATTGGTAGCTATAGACTTTGATATATGAGACTTTGTTACTAAGTGATCCTTTTTGAAATTCTTCTTCTTTGTCAGTATCAGTACGCTTTAATCAAATCGGTCGTGGTCATCGTATGCCACCCTCCTTTATTTATCATTCTTTCACTGAGACACGACGTTTGACCTCGACTTGACAAGTAAGATAAAGTCCAAGCAAGAGCTGACGAATCCAACTTCATTGACGCCTTGGATACTTCATGCAGCGGATCGCCTAACACTGACAATCTGATCGATTTATCGTTTTATCGACCTTCCTTGCGGTCTAGTGCCTTTTTTGAGCTCGTTTGCGCACTTGACTTCTTTGCGGCGTCCTTGTGCGTTCTTTAACGGTTTGCTCTCAGCGGAGCCACCCAACCCCCTTCAGGAAGGTCAGGAGACAATTATAGAGTGAAAATAAATTATACTGATAATTTATATTATTTTTTTAGCTATATTTATTGAATACCTGATCTACGAGTAACGCTGAAGCATAGTGAGTACGACTGCGACGTGCAGCTGTAAAACTGTTGTAGAAGTCATGGACTGCACTCCAGCCTAATATTAGGTGGGATGTTACTAAAAAACAATAAAAATATAACTGTTGTGTTATTTATTTAAATTGTTACTTATTATAAGCCCAATAATCCTGCTGGTGTTCCATGAATTCAATACAACATTGTATTAAATAATCCTAAACTTAAGATAAGCCGCAATCATAATAATCATAAATACATCGGAATTTTGCTAAACCTAATGTTGCGTAAATTGTTTTAACCTGTACCTGAGTATGAGGTCACTACCTACACGCTAACTTTATCTTTATTATTGAATAATAAAATCACAGATACTATTACCTTTATCTTTAAATCTTTTAATTAAATGTAATATTAATTAATTTATAAAAGGTCACATCGAGTAACTTTTTAGTTGACTTAATTATGTGTTGTGTTATTCTGTATTTAGCTGTGTTTCACAAGGTTTATATAGTTTTTAAAGTTTAACCCTTCGTTAGGCGCGGCTGGTCCCATAGAATAATAGGAATGAAATAAATGATTTCTCGGCTACCCATTTCACTTAATTACCTAAATAGCAAACGTTAGATTTCGCAAGGTTAAATTAAAAAGCGATAGTAAGCCGTGAAATTTATGTTATACGAGTAAACTATGTCGCGCAAATCTTTGTATTTTTCTTTTTTAAGTTGTTTTTTCGTACCAAATCGGAGACGTCCTCTAGAAAGCTGTGTTGCCTAGTGCTCATAATAGTAAAGCTTGTATATGATTTATAGATGTGAAAGAAGCGAGGCACAACTGTCAGGATCGTGGCAAGTGGCGCTCCATTGTCTCTGACTATCCCTGTAGGAAAAAGGCGTAACAATTTAATTGATTGATTAATTTAAGTTCGGTCTTTTTGTGTTTCGTTAGAGTTTTATTCTTTATTTTTTTATTGTGACACGTCATCAGAGCTCGACCCGCCTGATTACAAGCTAGTGGAGGTCCAAGAATGACGGCAACTGAAAAAACCTAAATAATAATTCTTTATATCTTCATTTTAAACATTTCGATAGAGACCTTCATTTTAAAATTTTACCTTAAAATTAAGTAGACTAATTTGATTACTAATAATCAAAATTGAGCCGTCTAATTCACCTTGTCCTATCTAAGCAGGCGTCAGTCGATCCGTTAGGCTGATGGAGGGTTAAAAGTTCCACATTTCATTATCTCTATTACAGCTTAATAAAATCAGTGATACTATTGCCTTTAATTATCTTTTAATCTTTTGACTGTATTTAAATGTAAAGTTAATTTGTAAAAGGTTATTAAAAACAACTTTTTAAGTAACTTTATGATGTGTTAGTTTGCCCCGCTGTCTATTAAATAATGAACTGTTTTCATTAGATGATATAAAAAGGCTGTGCAAGAGAATTAAATAGGTATTTAATGAACCTAAGAAATACAACGCACAAATAAAATAATATGCAGCATTTATAAAGTATTTCCAACGTATTCCAGTAAAAATGAAGGTAAGTTTGAGATGGCCAGTTCGTTTTTGTAAGTCAACAGTGTCTGTAAAATAGAGTTTACATGAAAAGAACTGTTGATGCAAAAAAGGTAAGAGAGTTTAGTCAGTATTGTGGAATGTGACGCTTTTTTGACTCTGCCTATCCCTGTGGAAGTGGAGTCGTGACATGATTTTCTTACTAAGACTTTACACGTAAACTCGATTTGCCTGATGGTAAGAAAGAAGAAAACGAAGAGCGTTGACGACTGAAAAAAACGATTCAGTATACGATTGCCTCGGTCGCTGTCACTATACCGTCCAAAGAATTTCAATTATTTTAATTGCCTAACTTGGAAAACAATAGTTATTTAATCCGAAAACAGACACATATGACATACAATAAAATTATGAAGACATAAGTAAATTATTATTATTTAAATGTTAAAGTGTTTGTTAAATTTATAGGAATCATAATTTACTATAATATAATTCTCACAATAAATACTTGACAGCAACTTAATCGCTAAGTTGTGTAATTTCAATTTAACAATTTTAGTAATAATTTAATAGAATGATGTTTTATTAAAACGTTACTCATTATTATTACTGGGTTTCTATTATTTACAATTCCAGTTTGCGATTACGATTATAATAACATTATAAAGTAGGTATTATTCGATTTGCTAACAATCTTTTGCTAATAATTATAATTAAAATAAGTATCCGTTATAGCAACATTAAAAATATTAGAAATTTATACAAAATCACGATTTAATTTAACGATTATAGAATTTTCTTGAATTTTGCGCACTCGTTGATTAATGAATTAAACAAATTTTATGCGGCTTTCTATCGCGTTTGTTTTTCAATCAATCAAATTGTTACGCCTTTTTCCCACAGGGATAGGCAGAGATATTGAAGCGCCACTTGCCACGGTCCAGACAGAACTCCCTCGCTTCCTTCACATCCACAATTCTCTTCATACTAGTAGCTCTATGATTATGTTTATTTTTGGGGTTTGATTTTACATATTTTTTCCGACGTTTCTAGCCATTGTGGTCACGAAGATTGTGGTTAATTTATTTAACGATAATAAATTTTGGGTAGGTTCAAGAGCAAAAAAAATACCTTAAATATAGATCAATGTAGTTTGAGAGGCATCAGCTTTTTTCTTTATGCATATAAAGAAGTATATCTATCCCTTTATATTTTAATTACCACAATAATTTACACTCCATATTCTGTTAATTTCAAAATAAAAGATGTTGCCATCTTGTTTATTTTTCTGGCAAGGTTTAACAAATTTGCCCGCCTTTCGGTCCAAAAAAAAAAACAATAAATATACAAAATATTGGAACGAGTATGTAGTGAGTGCATAATTCTCAAAATATACCTAGATTTATAACATATAAAGTGTACTTTAGTGACGACGACTAAGGCAAACGTAAACTAAGTCCTTGAATGGCCTTGGTCCTTCTTCCTTTTCTCACAAGCAGGCAAGTCAAGGTCGTGTACCATCAAAACAATAATATATTTTATCTCAAAACACAAAAGAGATACAAAATACTAATATAAGATTTCAGCGACATCGACACTACGTGTAATGTAATCTGATGACTAAACCTTGTTATTTCCCATACCTTTAATTACATTACTGCTTACCTATGAAAGCTCATTCGTTTATCTGATAACGGAACCGCATTGTAAATCAACTTTTATCTTTACAAAAGGAATAGTAAGCACATTACTTTCTGATAGTTACCTTAATTGGAACCTTTTTGCTGTTGAAGATGTTGGGGCTAAGAAAATAATTGCCTATTACATTACTTACTTACCAAGCCTCCGATATATCTTACGAGTATTACCTACGCTTTTTCTTAATACTTATTTTTCTTAATCTTAATGGAAATCGTTTCTCGTTTATTACAAATGTTTACTATAAATATATTTTCTAACTATTTATCCAAATATCACGTCTCAATTCCCACAAGGATAGTCAGAGAAAAAATAGAGCGCCACTTTCTACGATCCTGACACAACTACCCTTGGAAAGAGGCGCTCCATCGTCTCTGCATATCCCTGTGGAAAACGGGCGTGACAATTTGATTGATTAATTGTACGTGAAACCTAATTATATTTTAAAACCTATTTAATATTGTTACTTTGACCAAGAATTCGTTACCATTTTACTATAAATGACTGAATTTCCGATCTAATTTTCATTGGAAAAGTGTTATTTCAGACGTAAATGACCTAATAAAATCCAGGTTTTATTCCGATTTCAAAGTGCAATGAATCCATTTGAACACAAATTTAGTGTAACGAGAAGCAAAAAGATTCGAGCATTTCTTTTTCTGGTGTATAATTAAATAATGGAACAACCTTGCCAGTTATTTAACTGTAGTAACAGTCACCTCCATACATGGGCCGTACTCCAGCTGTCCATGTATGTCGAGGCATAATAAAAAAAAATGTATCTTTCGTTTAATCCTGGATCCTTCAAGCGCAGTATGCCTACTTAAACCTCTGTCCATAGCAGCGTTAATGGACTGCTCTGCATTTTAACATCAGACGGATAACAACAGAACATATTATGTCGAATCACAATAAAATGCAAAATATATAAACAAAAATATATGTCAAAACAAATCATATTGTTACGCTTTTTTCCCACAGGTCAGAGACAAAGGAGCGCCACTTGCCACGATCCTGAAACAACTCTCTCGCTTTCCTCACATCCACATTTCTCTTTATACAAGCTTTACGCTTATGGGCACTGGGCAATCCAGCTTTCTTGAGGATGTCTCCGATTTGGTCTGAAAACGCCTTTCTGGGACACAACATCCATCCATCCATCCACAACAGAATTGTAAATTCCTTTCGTCAATCTACTTTCACTCATTCTTTCTATATACCCAAACCATCAAAGCATTCCTTTGTGAATTATTATCACTACATCTTCTTTCAAACAGCATCTATCGCGCACTGTGTTATTCCCCATTCTATCCTCTATCGTAACTCCACATACATTTCTTAATGACCGCATTTTTACAGCGTTAATTTTACTTCTTTGGCCACACACAACATTCACTTCTATACATTAATACAAGTACCGCTTTATGAACACACATATATGTATATATATATATATATATATATATTCCGTTTTTGTCATTGCAACTAACTATATCGGAGTTTAAATCTCAGTCGGAACTATTGTTAGTAATTACAAGAAAAAAATAACGTTCTAAATAAATAAGACGGTATTCATTTTTCTACAGCTTTTACGTTTGCAGCCACCGAAGTTGTTTTCGTTTCAGAGAAATTGCTATAAATTGCAGTCAGTATTCCAATATTTCTCTTCAAAAAAAACATCTTTAACCTCGTTCTTTTCAAGAAGTCTATTTGTGTTTTCTTTTCCTTTTTGAGAAAATTTATTACCTTCATACATACCTATATTCTTTACACATTTAACATTAACCCAAATACATACTATCCTTGTATTATAGAAACAAAACTACTTACGTACGGATATCAATGATACATTGGTACCGGCAAGTAGTTTTTACCCGGGAACACTGTATCAATTTTCAATTCAATTTCAATACCACTACATCACATTAATAAGCCAGTAAATAAGTAAACCCCAATTAAACGTTGTAGGATTAGAATGTTTTAAACTTTCGCGATTTAAATTAGAAAGGCATAAAATGAATCTTAGCGCGTTATTAATCATATAATTCAACTCGAGGTTTTGTCTCTGTTGCAAGAGTCGTGGATAAGACTTATTAACCACGTGACCAGACATGTTCGTGACATGACGAACTTACACTAATATTTGACATCTTTGTAACCAATCGGCAAATAACTAATCAATAATTTTATATAATATGATTTTTTTACATTTCCATGCTAAGCTACTAAAGCGCTCATAGAAACAGGACAACCAAAGATGGTACCAGCAAGTGGTTTTGAAACCGTGCTCTCGGTTGCGTAACCATTGCACTGCCATTACACCACGGTCTCCTGCGTTGATTAGGCACTTGGGACCGGGACGCAAATTTACTGCTTTTTCTTCGCCATAATGTATTTATTAGGTGAATCGGGGCCCAGGGCATAACAGATCCGGACGGGTATGTGTTACACCAATTACCTAGTGATGTTACCATCTGGTCGTTGTATATTGTCAATTTTTAAAAGGCCGGTCCCAAAAATTGTTGTTTTATCAATTTGTTAACGTTGTATTCAATCATTTAGCGTAATTAGCGTGCTGTTTACGGTATTATTGATAAACCGAATAGACAACAAAATAGTTGACTGTTGAGTTTTTAGGGTTCAGTAACAGTTATTTTTAAATTAGTTGCAACATGTCAATGTTATGAGATAAGACGGAATCTTGTCTTTAATATTGGAAGATATCTGTATAGTTATTGTTTTCTCTATTTTCATAGTGCATTTTTTTCAACTTCTAAGTCTAAGTCGCATATTGCCAAAACAAATATATATATTATCGTGGCTCGTCACAACATCCCATCTGATGTTAATGTCCATGAATGAAGACGACTGCTACTGTAGTCAAACAACTGCAAGTAGCAGACGCCTGCCTTGTCTGCATAGTTGGAACCTGAATCCATTACAAACTGAATTCGTAACGTAGTTACTTCACGGTCTACATTTATATGTGGCGGTACTACCCCGGTTCGGCAGACTGGGTAGTACCACCACTCAATGAAAATATCATTTCATTCCTATATATTGTCTGCAGCTTGATATTAGACCGCCTGAAATTCTAGAATATGGTTGGTACATAGAGGAAAATACGTTTTTTACGAACCTTTGAATAATATTATAGGTAAAATCAAGTGTCGGTAAGAAAGTATTTTCCTTTACCTATTATGATGACCTGAAAACAAAAAGGAGTGACTTTTTGGCCGGGACGTAGTGATGTCAACTGGGGCAACCGTAGAATATAACTGGTGACAAAACAGTTTCATTCTACGTCGCCGCTTTTGGACCTCCCCTTTCTTACTGTCAGGCAAGTCACCCGTGGTATAGTGGTAGTGCAACGGTCACGCAAACCGAGATCACAGTTGCAAAGCTACTTGCCGGTAAATCTTTGATATACGTACTTTAGTCGTCCTGTATTTATGATACACTTTAGTAGCTTTATATAGAAATGTAAATTTAAAAAAGGCAACAACGGATGTCGCATCTTAATAAATAAAAGTTGGCATGTAAACAAGTCAACCATGCCAAATATCAATATAACAGAAACCTCAACACCCTACTAACATTTATTGTACTTATAAGTACAGACAACAAAAACAAGTATTTTGAACTACTTACAAAACTCAACAATTTATGGTTACCTAATTTGTCATGTAGTTAGTACATTTCTTTGTTCTCGTTTCAAGGAAACATGACATTAGAATGAGTACCTGTCTGTGACCCTGCTATTCAGGTTCTAGAAGTTAACTATACACAGTGCGGTCACGATCAATGGCTCTATTATGCATTTGTAAGTTCATTTTTTTTTTTATATGTACAAGTGATTATTATTTATAAATTTATTATTCAAATCAAGTTGTCACGCTTTTATTCCACGGGGATAGGAAAAGATAATAATGTAATAAATTATATTAATTATTCAATCAAACTGTCACGCCTTTTCCCATGGGGATAGGCAGAGACAATGGAGCGCCACTAGCCACGATCCTGACACAACCCCTCGCTTCCTTCACACCCACAAGTCTCTTAATAAATAACATTGTGAACAATGCGATAACTCTATTACAAAAATTAAATAAAAAATCTAAAATAAAAATTTTATTAGTTCCGTTCTGACGCAAATCTACTTTTAAAGTCATAGCTGCAAGCTAATAGAGTAGAAATAAATATGACAGTACGCCACAAAACTCGTAGTATAACATAATTAAAACATATAAATTAAGCAGTTATGACATATATAAAAAAATATATTAAAATGCTCATGGCTGTGTGTGAATCTAAACTATTACTGGGAAAAGTATCATCATCATCAGCCAGAAGACGTCCACTGCTGAACATAGGCCTCTCCCTTAGAACGCCATTCCGAACGACAAGATGCCAGTTGCATCCACTGGTTACCCGTGACTTTAACTATGTCGTCAGTCCACCTAGTGGGAGGCCTACCTACGCTGCGTCTTCCGGTTCGTGGTCTTCACTCTAGACAAGAACCTTTCTTCCCCATCGGTTGTCGGTTCTTCGAGCGATGTGGCCAGCTTGAGAATCCTACGGGCTACGTCGGTAACTTTGGTTCTTTGGCGAATATCCTCGTTCCGTATTCTATCGTGCAAAGAAACACCAAGCATAGCTCTCTCCATTACCCGCTGAGCGACTGTGAGTTTTTTCAACAGGCCAGCATTGAGAGGCCACGTCTCAGTGCCATATGTCATCATTGACAACACACAGAAAAGTAAATCGACTTCGGTGATAATACGAAATTTTATTCGATTGGACAAAATCATTCTGTACCAAATAGTTTTTAAGCTCAGAAATCATGATAGAGCTAACGAACACACTGAATATATTATTGTGATTTATAGCTGATTAAGAGAATAGGAAACATTCATACGCATAATACTATTGAACATACCATACAATCTAAATTGTGATTCAGTCGCTGGTCGTGACATTTGTCCGTGTAATTGGCAAATATTATACATATAGAAACAACAGTAAGCATTGCGACCTAATTTAATTAATATTAAATATTATAGTTTTTCTTTTACGAGTAAATATAAGTTGGCATAGTTAAAGCAATCTTAAGTTGAATTAATTTTTTTTGGTCTTCGGCGCTTCTATCCTTCCGCTTGCTTCTGTGATATACTTATTGAAAAGGCCACTGTAACAAATATAAACCGAATCAGTATTTTTAATTGTCGTCGCTCTTGGACCTTTTCTTACTTGCCATCTGGTAGGTCGAAGACAGATGTCTAAATACAACTAAAAACTAATACAGTGTGAAAAAACATTACTAGAAATGAGAGAGTAGTTTAAAAATAAAAGCTTACTTTTCGGCCATGATATCTGGTAGGTTGGAGAGTAAGACGAGAGTGGTGTAATGGTAGCGACTATATCGCGTATATCAAAAGGCCCAGTACCAATGTATTTTTGATATACTCGTATGTACTCTCATTCACCTGTTTCTATGATACAGTATAGTAAGATGAATTTACTTCTTTGTTACAGATTTCTTCTACTATTACTTGCAATAACACAACACTGCACTGCCAGCGATGGATTATTTGGATCCAAATATCCAAACGGTAAGTTTTTTCAGATATATTTTAATATCTGATTTTTTATACTAATTTATTATTTAGAATAGTATAATAGTCACAATGATAATATTTGTGGCGCTGGAAAGTCAATGATATTGCGATGATATTTGGCATTCTCGTAGGTAGTCAATTCTTACACAAGTCGTTTCGCTGTTTAATATTACGAGAATCTAAACCCTGGTATACAATGACTTTAACAATGAATTCACCAGCATCATCAACAACTAGAAGACGTCCACTGCTGAACATAGGCGGCCCTCTTAGAACGCCATTCCAAATGACAAGATCCTCCGGTTATTTGTGACTTTCACTATGTCATCAGTCCACCTAGTAGAAGGCCTACCTACTAGGAACTTTCTTCCCCATCGGTTCTTCGAGTGATGTGGCCCGCCCATTGCCACTTCAGCTTTCAAATCCGATGAGCAACAATGTCGACAACAATGAATTGTTAAAAGATTTTTTTATGATCATGTCAATTTCTTCTGCTGCTGAATATAGGTCTTTCCTAACGATCTTCACAATGACCTGCTGGAAGCGACTTGCGTCCAGCAATTTCAAGCCTGCTACCTCTAGCAGGTCGTCAGCCTACACGTATTATTATTATTATTATAGGACTATAATAATAATAATACACGTATTAGAGGACTATACGTATTTTTTTTAAGTCAAAATTATTAAGTAAAGTAATAATAATTAATTATTTAAACAAAGGACAAGAGCATAGACTTGGTTGCGTTTTGTTATCAGCTTAAAAGTTTCTGTTTTTAAATAGGCCAGTATAGTGGACACGATTGATACGGTTATTTGACTATAGTACTGCATTCATGGATCGCACTCCAGTTTAATATCAGGCAAGGTGCTGTCATATGTCGAGCCACGATAAAATAATAATTACATTAAATGAACAAAGGACAAACTTTAGCACTTATCTGATTCATCTCAGTGCCTAGTTCAACAAAACACGTGTACATTAAGTAAATTGTAAATACCAACTTGTCTTACATTATAGTACATCAAAAACCGCAATGCCGACAATGTGCCCTGTAATTTATAAACATTTGCTTTGTTTCAAGTTAATTGTTTGGCTCCGGTTACAAACAATTTATTTCCCATAAATTAGACCACGCCGCCAAAAGTGAAAATTAAATGGCTATTTTCTGAATTAAAACATGGCGCATAGTGTATGCGGTTCGGATGAGGCAACACTGTATTTCACTCAAATGATTATCATTTGACTAAGAATAGTCACAATTTATTTTTTATGACGTTTAGAAGAAGATGTTTAAGGGCGCCGTTGACTGAAAACACAGATTCAGTTTACGCCTGCCTTAGACGCTATCACAATGCTGGCCAGCTGTTTCTTTTTTACGCTTAGCTTGAAGGTTTAAAAGTTATTGTATGGCTCCAATTCAAAGTAATAGTTATAGTAAGTTATACATTTGTCTAATATTCGACAAAAAATAACGCATATTAAGGAAGGATTTTAATTAATTTCTGTATAATAATTAAGTTAAAATATAAATTTAATTTGATTTTCCATACATTTAATTTCACGATTCATTAAAGTTTTGTTCGGGATCGTAGAAAGTAGCGCTCCGTTGTCTCTGCCTATCGTGTGAATTAGGGCGTGAAATTAATGATGATGATGAATATCCCCAATTCCAAATTTTGTATAAAAATTTCCAAAACAATATTTAATAAATAAATAAAATAGTAAAATAACCTGTGTGAGCTTGCCTTAAATTTCAATCCACTATTATCAATTAATTTTCTGAAATCAATATGTTAATATGTGGTGAGGATAATAGATAGCTAATTGCTTACAAATACATTTATTTGCAAAATTCAAAACAACTACATTTAACATTCGTACGTTTTGTTTCAGAAATTCCCGAATTTGATCTCCTCCACGCAATCGGAGTACCATTTAGCAATCCGAAAACTCAATATTTCGACGAAGGCCTTGACGGCTTCCCAGCTTACGGGCTAAGACCAGGATCCGATATAAAATCACCGTATCGTCTCTTTATACCGGAAAAACTTTATTCTGAATTCTCTATCACAGCGACAGTCAGACCTGCTAATAATGATGGAGGTTTTCTTTTCAGTGTAGTCAATCCTCTCGAAACTGTGGTGCAACTTGGTGTTCAGCTTATACCTTCAGGGCCTGGTCTAATGAATATTTCTCTTCTATATACAGACGCGAATGTCTATGCTTTATCTCAAACAATAGCTTCTTTTGTGGTACCATCATTTGCTAAGAAATGGAGCAGATTCGCCTTGAAAGTGGAGCCGGAGAATGTTACATTGTTTCTTAACTGTCATGAGTTTGAAACCGTTACTGTGAAGAGGAACCCGACAGAGCTGGTGTTTGATTCTGCATCCACTTTGTATGTGGGGCAGGCTGGGCCGCTCATCAGAGGAGCCTTCCACGTAAGTATTGCGTTTTTATTTACAATTAAATATGCGTATTTATCGAAACTTCTTACGTTCGTTGACTAATTAAAATCAATACCACAATTTAACTCGTATGACTTTCGCTTTAAAATGTGAGGGATTTATTATAAAAGAGCAACGGCAGTGCCTATTTTATAATCCTAATTTAATGACTATGGCTTGGGTAACACAGATAACAAATTGTTAGACACCACAAGAAGAGCGCCAATTTTTTTTTCAGATTCTATAATTAGGCTATAATTTTTCATGGCAATTGTTAATAAAAGAGTCTAGGGGCATATAGTCTATGAATTAGACAGAATTATTCTGCTCTTAATTAACAAAGTTTTATGCTAGTATAAATAACAAACAACTACTTACTTTAAATAACAAACTAAAACATAAAATGTCAAAATGTCATGAGATTTTTTACCTTTACTCTTAGTTACAATTTATTTTGTTATTAAATTTTACCTAATGGTACATTTGCTTTTAATGAGTTTTAATATTTTTTTGTTTAAAAACTTTTTTGCATAGTTACCGAAACTATGCAAAAACCAATAGATTTCGAAAAGGTACGAATTTAACAGCCTTGAACATTATTTTAGCGCGGTTGATATTCTCTTAAGAACACTAAATTACTGAAGTTTTTTAATTCTCTAACTGAGAATGTTTGATAAATGCTCCAGACGTTTAAAAAAAACTTATTAGCTCCTTTTCGATTTTGTCAACTCAATTTGTTATTATAGTCAAAAACTAATTTAATCCTACATACCCCTATAAATTAAACAAAATCTAAACAGAATTATTTAATTATTGATCTTTGTCCCTCCACAACTACAATAATGGAAAACAAAACACATAACATAATAATTAATTAACAAAAACCAAACCACAATGAAACCGCCTCAGAAGTTTCTAACCAATCACGCAATTGATCTCTAATCCTGAGAAATAATTAATGTAATTGGCCAAATTGTAACTAATACCACAAACTAAATCAAAGAAAGATAATAATCGTGATATAACTAAGTAACTATGTATAAAATATTGGTGGGAAAACTATGAACGTGCGTATACAATATTTAGGGTAATGTATTCTTCAAAAATGATATTACAAACCTGCCGAAATTTAAATAGTAAACAGACAGTATATGGTCATTTTCCCTGTCGTTCCAGGGTAGAACAACCACTTGTTCTGCTATGCCGGCCTAGTGTAACCGTACAGCCGGCATGTTGGACGCGAATGCTTCTTGCAACTATTAAAAAGAAAACATGAGGAATTAATAGTTTTATGCTATTTACTAATCCAAAATTAGGTATTTTTTGGCTTGCAAACATTAATATCTGATGCATAAACATTGAGTCATAGATGACCCTTCCACCTACCATGAATTCCATATATCATGACAATATAAAAAATATACAAAAATAAATTTGATTTATTGATATAAAATAACTAAATAAATATACGACTATACAGTAATATAATGGATTGTTTGCAAATAAAGTATTCACACAAGAAAGTTATATTAAGTGTTATTGAGACGAAAAGTTTTCTATTAAATTAGGGACATTAGTTTTATGAACTTAGAAGTATCATTACTTTCTGCTAACTTATTTACGAACTTAACCTCACTTCGCAGTCTAACACTAAAGAAAGTTTTGATGAAAAAGCAACACGTAACCTTGTTAGTAAACTCTTGGTTTATGCATTTACTGTGTTTAAATATTAACCACATGCTTTGAAAACTACGAGCGCATTTCGTTTCCTAGGAAAATGTTAATACGTTCTCATTACCTAGTTCGTGTGAGAGAAAACATAATTACTATTACAAAAGGATTAAACAATACCTAATCGTAAATCTCAAATAAATATCCCTTGGTTACATTTTAAAGGTCTACAATTTACCTTTAATTGTAGCATATGTCATAACATATTGGCCGGCATAGTGACAGCGAGTAAGGCTTCAATCTTCCCATCAAGCTTTCCTACCAAACATAATATATTTTAATTTATAAATTATCAAAATTATTTCATAGAACAAAGACTGACGTACGTATAAGAACAAAGAGTGGTTGTCAAATGAGATAAAAAAATCTTTAAAATCTATTTTTTTAGGTTTTATTATTGTTTATCACACGATCATACCTTTTGGATATTTTGCTTTAATGTCACATAATTATGATCGTGTAATATCAGTTTGTTAAATACGTCACTGATGTCACAGTCAGAAACTAATCTCTCCAGTTATTTAGCTTAAACCTTAGGGAATACATGCTTCCCCTATATTTGCGAGTACATACGGGAAAATTTGTACATATATATATTTTACATATACTTCAAGTCTTTTGTGAGCTGCTTGTTAAATCTCTGGAGTTGAGATACGTCCTGTTATCGCCCTTCCTTTGTAGACAAAAGCCCCATCTTTGTGACAGATAAACAAAATTCCTCAACATACACTTTAGTACCTACTTAAAGATATAGTATGTTTATTACATTATTAACATTGTTATTAATTATTATTTATAAAAAAAATAATATTAGAAATATTTAGGTATAAAATTATGTATTTGGTGACTAATAAAAACTTATACGACATAAATATGGCAGGTCCTGATATTAAGCTGAAACGCGACTAAGTCATTTATGCCGTGAACGGGTTATTCATCCTACCGGCAGACTGGCCAAATGACCACCAACTTATTGCCTAGAAATCTTAAACAACCGGACTCGGAGCAAATATGCGCATCTTTTTTCATTACCAAATGAAAAAAGAGGCAGATAATAATTTACAATTATAATAATATACATATAGGTACGAGTATAATCTAATATAATTTAATATGTTTTTTCTTCTTTTTTTACATTGCTATACTAAGCTACTAAAGTGATTGTATCATAGAAACAGGACAACCAAAGTACATATATCAAAGATACATCGGTATCGGTGGGTGGCCTCGAACTCGTGCTCTCCGGTTTGTGTAACCATTGCACTGCCACTACACCACGGTCGCCTTCGGTCGCATTGCACTGAAACAAATCATTGCTTTAACCAGACATTGAACCCGGTACTTTACCTGTAGCGGACTGATGCATTATCGAACACGCCATGCCTGTCGTCATAACTAGACTCAGATATTCCGCCGCGTCACAAAGAGTAAGGAGTTTTTATCTTAAGTAAATTCTCATTTTGTAGGTGCCCTAATCTTTTGTCTAAAGTTCTATGGTATTTTGCCTCACAAGTTCCTGTCACGTTCCTACTTCACCCAAAGAATAAAGCGTTTATTGTAGGTTGATATTATTTCAATATTTATTCTATAAATTAAACGATATAAATCATAGAGTAGTAAGCAGATAGACCTGAAGCAATACCACTCGTGAAATTTAGCCTAAACACTATAGTGCATGAGGCTGATGCTTTTAGTTTTCAGATACTCTATTCATAGATCGGAGTGGTTTGTGGTCATATGCGTGCAATAAAAAAGAAATAAATCACCCCTATAAAAATATGTAATGTATTACATCTAAGAACCAAAACAACCTAATATACTTAATTAAATATAATATAGTAATTAAAACCTCTTCGAATGTATTCTAATTATGTATTAAAATCGTCTAACAATAAATTGTGAATGTGAAGAAAGCAATTTATGTCAGGATCATGAAAAGTGGAGCTCTGCCTATTCCTGTGAAAATCAAGGCAATTTCACGCTTTTAATCATGAAGGTATATTAGGTATAATATATTTAAATAAAATATGTTTAACGCCTGACCCTTTTATCAATAAGGTGTAAATTCACACATAAATTACTTAAAACAACGTAATGTTTTCATAAACCTGTAATTAATACTCCTTTGTTTGTAATCCCTTTTCTGCGTGTTATCATTATCAAATCCCTCCAGACAATGCCTTTGGTGTACCACAATATATGCGGTATTCCGTTGCCTCATACCGTGTCCTAAATACCTTAGTTTGAACTCTATATAACTTCCTTTTAGGCATAATATTTATTTATTTTCAAATCATACTAACTTAACATTGAGCTTTTAAGTTTCAATTTACGTGTGAAAATGGCCATTCTAATTTTGCTTTTTTTATTGTGAATTGGCATATGACAGCACCCCGCCTGGTGTTAAGCTGGAGTGCGGTGCATAAATGCAGGTGATAGGTAAATAACTGTAAGTAGAAGTCGCATCCACTATGCCGGCCTAGTTGGAACCGGCAACTTACAAACTCATCCCGAAACACGACTAAATAACTTCATGCTCCGTATTGAAGTGATGGTTCTATCCCGGATGACAGACTGGGCGCCACTCTTACCTACTTATTAAAGTTACATGCTTTAAACGCCTAAAAAACTCGACATAGCAATGAATTTTAAGTCTAATTAATAAAAGAACTGCAGGAAACATTTTTAAAGTCTCGTTTATTTTAAAGCTTCGGTCTAGTTGTTGTGGGCACCAGGGTGACGTTCTAGGGTAGTATCATCACTTTCAACTAGTCCCGTTTCGGGATCAGCTTGAAAGTTGCCGGTTTCAACTAGGCCGGCATAGGTGCAACTAGGATGCGACTGCTTCTGCAGTTATATAACTATACTATGTCCGGTCACAATAGAAAATAATCAATTAATCAAATTGTCACGCCTTTTTCCCACAGGGATAGGCAGAGACAATGGAGCGCCACTTGCCACGATCCTGACACAACTCCTTCGCCTCCTTCAAATTCACAATTCTCTTCATGCAAGCTCTATGGTTATGGGCACTAGGCAACCTAGCTTTTTTGAGGATGTCTCCGATTTGGACGGCAAACACCCTCTTGGGCCTGCCTCGTTTAACGTATCCATTCACATGAGATTTATAAACTGTTTTCGTCGATCTCCTTTCACTCATCCTTTCCATATGCCCAAACCATCGAAGCATCCCTTTGTCAATACTTGTCACTACATCCTCTTTCAAACCACAACTATCGCGCACTATGCTATTCCTTATTCTATTCTATAAAAAATAACATTTCATTTAATTGATTTTACATTTGATTACATCATAATGATAAAAAAAAAACGTAAAATAAACATTAGTTAAACAATGCATTGTTATTCTGGAGACAAAACTCCACAATGTTTCAGGATTATTCGAAACATTTATTTTAATTCTATTTTTCTACGCATATTAAATTTTCTTTCTCGTATCTAATATAAATTCTAGTACTCTAGTTTAGACGACGTTACCGTACTGTTGGTTGCAGTCCGCTTTTATTTCGTGTGAATACATCCCACATGTGTATCTTGACTTTTTTCTATTTAGTTTAAATTAAATTTTCGTGAAGCAAAATAAAACTAGAATAAAATAATTATAAGGTAACGCTATATTTTTCACCAGCACTGACACTTTTTCAGTAGATGGCTCTTGGATGTCGAGTAACAATACAAAAAAGTTGAATAAAATTTCCCAGCAACAGCAACTAATCAATCAATAAAAATACTGGCGGTTGACATTTATATTTATTAAGATTTATTGTTTTGTTTAAAGAAAACATCCCAAATTTAATCTCTACGTTAATAGAAGTAATACTTCACATATTTTATAGTGCAATTAAAAAAAAACAAGTGATGTTAACAAAATATTTACAGTCATGTTTTAGAAAAAATATATGTCCTGAAAATAAAAAAAAAGTTCAGTATTATACTTATATATAAAAAAAAATATGTGTTGCCCATTATCTCAAAGCTTGTATGAATTGTGGATGTGAGGAAAGCAAATACTCTATTGTCTCTGCCTATCCCTGTAGAAATAAGGCGTGACAATTTAATTTTTGGTTTGATTTGTAATATATAAGTACGTTCTCAGGCTGGGCGATTCAAAAATTCATTTGAATAAACTACGTACAAGCTATAGATTTTACAGATCTTTTCTTTAATTTTTACCGGTATATTTTATATGTTAATAATAATTTCTAAATAATATTATTTCTTTAATATTATTTACTTCATACGAGCGTCTCATATTTCTCTTTCAGAGACACATAACATGAAATTTTTAAAAGACACCTTTTTTTTATGACTGAATGGTTTTCATTTCCCAACGTTATACTGAATTCTTATATCTATAAATACTGAATTCTTTTGATATCATTCCTACTTATTATACTATTATACGAGTACAATTTACACAGAAATGATTTTGAAAAATAAAAATATATTTCTATTAATTTAATAATTTTATACCATGTTGTAGTGAGCGGACATATGTCGTGAAATAATAAAAGTTAAATTTTATAAACGCAACTAAAATTGAAATTTTAGATAATCAATCAAATGTCACGCCTTTTTCCCACAGGGATAGGCAGAAATAGAGGAGTGCCACTCACTACGATCCTGACACAATTTCCTCGCTTCTCTCACATTCATAATTCTCTTCATACGGCCCTACGGTTATGGGTACTAGGCAACCTAGCTTTCTTTAGGATGTCTCCGATTCTATCTGTACACACTCTGGCATCCGTCCACATCAGACTTATAAACTCCTTTCGTCAATCTACTTTCACTCATTCTTTATTTTGGCTAATGATGTAGGTACTCATCTAAAATTTGATATAAGTATTAACATAGTATAAGTTTTAACATAAAATAAATAAATAATGATACAAGTAACATAAAATAAAACAAAAAGTTTCAATCAAAATTCACAGTCTCAACAACCGTGCGACAGACGCTTCTCCGCTCGTCCTAACCTTAATCCTCTAGATAAAACTCTCATTTATTTACGCTAAAGGTAGTAAGCTCATGTCGTCTTTAAGTACACTTTTGAACAACGCGTTACGAAAGAAACTAAAAAAAATATTAACATAAAGGTTACATTATTTATACAATTATTGTTAGTACCAATTATTATAGTAGTAGTATATATTAGTTTAGCAAAAATATTGGTAAACTATTTTAGAGATTTAGGGTTCATGGTCGCTTAGATTGGAAGTTTGCCTTTAGCCTTAGGGCACTGAGGGGTTCAGACCACTCAGACAGCTTGTGCAATATTAACGTGTCTTATAAAAGTAGAGAGATGTCAACGCGACAAGTGCATTGCTTGGTAAGAGGTTAAGAAAGGATATATTGAAGTTTGTTACATCTGCGGATTCCAGTTACGTTATTTGCTTTGCTATTTGAAAATGTGCCGACGAATGAAAAATCCGAGCCAGTTCACGGCGCCACAGTCGCCATCACTTTGCCGGTCAAATTGATTAAAAGGTCGTTTTAAATTAAAGAGTATTTCAAATTGAGAAGACGCGATATCTACGAGTAAGTTCTTCTTGCCTGATGCAAGGGCACCGAGGATTGAAAAAAAATTAATAATGTAATGAAACCAAAAATTAGTACGAAAGTACTTTCTTAAGTAAATAATCGATTAATCTCCATTTAGTATCATTGAAATAATTACAATACTTTCGTTTGAAGCTCTTTGTTGATGTAAAAGTTAACTTTTATAAGAAGATAATTAAATCTATTTAACACTAAGTTGACGGGAATACTAAAATGTTTATACTTATTAATTTTATTTTGTTGACATAATAAGGAGAATATATGTAATAAGTAACAAATACTTTGACTGAGGCAACCTTAAACTGAGTCGGTTTTTAAGGTCGTTTAAGGTTCCCATTGCCTACCACTAGTATTGGCATTGAGTCACGATATTTTAAATTTGTCATTATTATTATAATATACAAATAATAAAAAAAGTTTTCAAATATTGACCAATTTTATTACTAAATTGTAGTAGCAGTGACATCCATTCAAGGACCACACTCCAATTTAACATCAACCGGGGTGTTGTCATATGTTGAGTAACAATTAAAAAAAAAATGTTGAAACAATATTTAACGAATATCTCATTTATTACCCTGCTACTTACATTCATTTAATATTTTTGGGCTATAATCTCTCACAAATATGACCATAATTTACCTTTATACCTTTATAATTAGGAATATCCTTTTATGAGAACACCATCCAATAAATTTAAAAACTCAAAATTGTCGGAGTTCTGTAAAATTTATACTTTCCTCCTCTCTTGGAGTTAAATGGGGTGTAAGAAGGTACATGGGGCTGAAATCTTAGCCACAGCCTTTCCCAAAAGATAACAACCTTTAACTTAATAAAAGAGCCTTAACAACATAAACTTTGTCAGAAGCAATGAAACGAAGTCTTCTCTTAAACATTAAGTAAAAGTCTTTGCTCGTTGAGTCAACATTTTCGAATCACATGTTTTAACATGAATTTTAAAAAAGGACTATTACATGATACATGGCACTTTATGGCTATTGGATAAAGGTTTATAATATATAAAAATATAACTAAATGTTTATCATGAATTAAACAAATTTTATGCGGAATAATAAAATAAATGAAAAATAAACGCGATAGTAAGCCGCATAAAATTTGTTTAATTTATTTATCATTAAACACAAATATTCATATTATTGAATTGTTAATAATTGGATACATTTAATAAATTTTAATAAAAACTGATCTTAGTAATTTCAACAAAGTTATTTAATTTTTTTTACGGATCGACAGCTCCCTGCCCAATGTTAGGCTGGAGAGCGCTTCATGAATGACTTCTGCTATAGGTATTCCAACTGAGTCACTGTACGATCTGTCGTACTACTACTGATCGGCAGACTGGGGAAATGATCACCAACGGTCTGTCTATTACTCTTAAAATATATGTATTTGCTTATAAAGACAATAAGATGCAATCCAAACAATCGGCAAGTTGAAAGTTATATTAAAATAGTGTCTGGACTCTGCTGTATGAACGTTTAGTTAATAGAGGACTTTTTATTTTGTTAACTATACGTGTATTTACATGGACTGTTTACAGATTCTGGTCAGTGTAGCCTGTTATAAATTCAGTTCCATCAACAGTCCATATCTATCCACAAGTACAACCGACTGCAGAATTGTTAATTTTAATTTCACCCAAATGTCAGGTTTGTATGTCAAATAGAATTCAAAATGTTCATAGGATAGATTTATAGTTTAGTTATCTAGTACGCGCTTAGGTTTTTAATAAAGATTAAGGTAATAAATTATCTATTATTTTTCAACAAAATTAATAAATTAATGTTTTTTTTTCGTTGTTTTATTAACACGATAATTTACCTAATATTCTTAAAATTAATATTTATTTTGTAATATATTTTTATAAAAGATTCGATTTGAAAGTTTTTCGAGAAAAAAGTTAGCTTTTAAAAATGTGAAGCTACAGTTTGCCTAAATCTGACAACACTTTATTGTCGACGTTGTACAAAAAAGCTTACCATGTTAACTTTTTCACTTTTATTTACGTGCCAACGATTTTCGCAATAAAAGTTGCATCTGCAGGTTTATTTTTTATTTAACACTCCAAAAATAGGAGTTATGTTACATAAATTATTCTTTTTACTCTATTTTGCTAACTTCAAATAATATACATCATAACATATTAAACAATTTGCCTGTTATTAAGTCAACAATTGAAATTAGTCCTTATACTCTTAGTAACAGAGTTTATTAAAAAAAAAAAACGTTAATTTCAATGTAGTGAATTTCAATTGTGCCGCCTACTGTACGTTATGCAGAGATTTAAGTAAACAAGCTTCGGATCAAATCAACGAATCTGTCAACCTGTGCAAACATAACCACGGTTACCTTTGATAATATTTAGATTAGCTTTTTCAATTTAACAAGTGAGTATTTTTGTATAATGGAATCTACAGTTAAAAAGGAACACTCGCAACCCACTTTAAATGCTAACTCTTTAATGTTTAAATAATGAAACTACTGCAACGCAGAAAGATCATACGGAAAACATTAATTAAATTAAAAATGTTTTCCTGACACATCTCTCTCGCTTTTTTAACTCTTTTTATTCGAGCTCGGTATATCTCTGCTTTTTAAGAAGGCCTATGATCTCTTGGGCCGAAAAAAGAGGAAAGTTGCCCATGGTTATTTCTATCTATCCCCATGGAAATTAAATGAAAATAAATCATTAGCATGGGATTATCATCTCATTCTACCATGGCTTTAAAATTGCGTATGACGAGAAGAAATCTACAAGAAACTTCTTACAAGAAACTTACTTTTAGTCTCTACATAACATAATTAACAAATCAACATAATAAAAAACTGACTATTATTTATAAAAAATAAAAAATAAAATTACAATCCATAAATTATAGAACATTGAGTTGTGATTATTTGAATAATTAATAATATAGCTTTCAAGTCTGTTTTTAAATAGATATTTATACTACAATAAATATATTGCAGCCATTTTTTAAATATGTATAGAAAAATTATCGTAATTATAAAATTAACGTTTATAAGAGTATCACTTTGTTACCAGCAATTTCAACCCCTATCACACTCAAAACAAATGTCACGGCCAAGCCCTATTTAAATAGACTAATCGTATCGTGGGAATTATCAATACTATTTACATCCTATATATTAGAATCGAGGTCGTTAAGTTTTAACAGACTTGTTTATCCTAGAAAAACCTCTTTCCACTATAATTTGGCCATGTGTTTAGATCAGGCGTAGATTGGGAGTTATTCAGTCTGGTTCGGTCTGTTCTCCCGCGCGCACGTGATAAAGCTATATGTATATGTAAAAGTAATAAGATATATATATATGATTATTATTATTTAATCACTGCAGTATATCAGTTTGTCTAGCTCTAGTTAAAGCGACGGGTGTCATGTGTTGACGCATTCGGACGTGCTACGCGCGCGCTCTACGGGTGTCAAATAGTTCACGTGGCTACGGGAATATGACGTGTGCCGGTGCATAATGTGACATTTGACGTGTCAAAACAGACATTACAGGACAGTGATTTATCGCATTGTGTGAACATTTATAGACAATTTACTATTTTAACTGTTAATTTAAAAGACTAATTAACTTTATTGTTCGATTAATTTTTATTTTACACTAATAAAGGCTTTACTTTAAATAATTTAAAGTAAAGACTTTTCTTAATCTTGTAGTTTTATCATTTATGCGAATTCAAACTTTAAGCCCTAACGTTAAGGTTTATTTTAGAAAATGTTTATATGTCAATGTTTACAACTAATTTAGGCTTAATGAGGGCTTCACCAAAATATCATACATAGGTTACTTTATATGCCTTAGAGTATTTACTCCGGTAATTGGCGTGAGATAAACAGAGAAGGTCGTAATAGTTATTTTCGGTGTCGGTTGCGGGTCTTTGATGAGTTATCGTTATAATTAATGATAATTATTTATTTAATATTTCACAATAATAAGTGAAATTATTTTATTTTAATATTATATTTCACGATTTATTTAAATTAAATATTACATAATATAAATAACACATTATTTATTCCGTTTAACCAATCTAAACTATTAGTTTCGTAAAAAACAAATAAAAGATTATTCTAGATATAATAGTTTACTCAAAAATAAGTATTCCTTAGTATGTATAATCGAGATAAAATAAGCTTTAGACAACCAGGTCATTTGGGCAGACTGTCTGTCGCCAGAGATATTGACTGTTCTCTGCGCCAACGACGCAATGTAAGGGGGTAGAAAAACATGGGATGAGGGTGAACTACCCACGACTACGTAACACATTTCAATGTCAAATTCAATTTAAGATAAAGATATCGCTATAAGGCATTATTGTTAAGTAATTATTAGTTAATATTGAATTACAATACTTGGTTGTTTGTTTTGTAATTATTATTCATTTAATTAATTATAGTGTAACTCAAATATATATGCATAGATAGCTACACAAACTAAACAGCAATCTCTTTCTAGAAAATGAATTATAATGGTAATTTGAGTTACCACTTCCGTTGGTACTTCATCATTTATTTATTCAGAGAAAAAAAGGTGCAAAAAAGAAAACAATGATAAAGATATTTTTTTTATTCTTTGTTATTGTAACTCGACATGTTATAGCACCCCGCTTCATGTTAAGCCGAAGTTGTGGTTTATGAATGATTGTCACTGCTACTACAATTTAATAACTGTGAGTAGCAATCGTCTTAACATACGTCGGGGTGTTTACATCAAGCCTCAATAAAAAAATAAATTTGAGAAGAATGTGTGATAAAGTATAATATGGAATTTGTCGTAATAGCTTCTATACGAGCAGTTATATAAACGAGACCGCATGAAACGTCTTACATAAACGGTTAAGCGTAGCAAAGTCGCATACAGCCCATTTTGAGATTGTCATTACGAACGTTTAATTCTATTTTCATATTAACGGTGGATAAGAACGCCGTTGTGCGTGATTTAGAAGATGTAGTGCCAAATATTGAAAAAGATGTGCTTGATTTGGGCATCTTTTCTTTTCTATATTAGGCTAGTAGTGCTTGTATCATAGAAACAGGACGAATAGTGTACATATATTAAATATACATTGGTACCAGCAATTAGTTTTACGATTGTTGTGCTGTAAATCGTTTGAATATTATGCATTATAAAATAATTATATTTAATGAAATACGAATATTATCATCAAATCAGAGTGGCAGTAGTACCCAGTCTGCCGATCCGGGGTAGTACCACCACTTACAAGTATACAGACCGTGAAGTGATTTGGTCACGTTTCGGGATCAGCTTGTAAGTTGCCGGTTCCATCTAAGTCGGCATAGTGGATATGATTGCTACTCACAGTTATTGAATTGTAGTAGCAGTGACATTCATTCATGGACCACACTTCGGCTTAAGATCAAGCGGGGTGTTGTCATATGTCGAGTCACAATAAAAAAATTTAAAAAATGTCACGCATTTTACCCACGGGGTTAGTCCATTAGTCACGATCCTGACACAACTCCCGCGCTTCCCCTATATTCACAATTCTCTTCATACAAGTTCTATGGTTATGGGCACTAGGCGAATTGGAGACATCCTCAAGAAAGGTGGGTTGTCGAGTGCCCCCCATAACGAATTATGAATAATCCTAAAATTGAAGTGGCTTCCATCCCGAAATAAATATCGAAGTTGTTAAAGCAAATGATTGACATGCCTAATAATATCTCTTCACTGAACGGACTAACTTTAGTGGTAAAGTAAAATTGTCATATGATTCACAAATGTCAATTTTCATTTATAGATTAATTTTATTTATACATTGCAATATTGGAGCAGGAGTACTGACTGGTGAATGTTACTATAAATGTGGTAACATCAATATACAGACCATATACGTTTTGACACTGCTCTAAAAGTTTGAAATATCTATTTAACAAATAGAAGAATTACGCCACGCTTGCACGGAGTTCCTATGGGTCCTTGCAAAATATCTATTGATAGTTAGCGACAAATTGAATTGTTCGGAGTGACATCTTTAGCGATCAATCGACACGCAAACTAGAGTGCAGGGTGCTTTCAAGAACAAAGAGTTGTGGCAGCCTGGTGCTTAGAATATGCATCTACTTGCTTAGCAGGAAGGGTCAAGAACAGTGTTTCCCAACATTTTTAGGCCATGCCACACCATAACATTTCTAAAATCTTTATGCCCCCCATACATAATTTTTACCCTTTAAAAATTGTTTTATTCCCTCAAGAATTAAAAATGATTACATTTTTTTAAGAATTTGTCACCGATAACTAGCATTGCATTTAAATAACCTAAAGCGAAAGGGTTAAAGTCATGTCGAGTCTATTTTTAAATGCCCCTTACTATCAAATATTCCCCCTGTGGGGCGTGGGCTCCACGTTGAGAAACACTAGTCCAGGAAGATACGACAGAGGAAAGACAAGTTTAGGAAATGTCATTCCATTTCTCATCACCTGTTTTTATGGTCACTATATAATTATGTATGTTGTTTAATTTCTGTGATCGCTTTGGGATCTACGGTACCCATAGGCTCCCCTTCCATGCGCTCTCTAGTGATATATGCCCTATACACCAAAAATAGTGCAAAGAACCCCTTATTTTTAACTTGTTTATTTTTCCTAACCATTTACGTTTTGTATGTATATTGGAAAATAATGTTGGTAATAAAAGTTTAATCTAATGTTTTGCTTCGATATTAACCAGAAGTTAACTTCAGTTTAAAAGTTAGGTATCAAATGAATTTGGTAAAAGTTTTTTTATAAAAGAACAGAATTCTTTAATCCAAAAAAAAAACTGTCAACGAAATATAGTTAAATAATTGTACTCTGTTCATTTTTATGCTTAGAAACATCTTATCATGCATAATCGAAAAATAGTACTAGTCAGGATTTTTATTTACAATTCATTTCATTTACATAGGAAGAAATAAATAGACAATTTCTAGTCTCAACATTAGTTGCAACATTATAATAAAACAAAAACAATGCACATTTCATAATTCCTAAAACATTTTAAAATTTCCTCAAAACGATCAAGGAGTTTACTGTAAAGACTGTTGTCTATTATGAATTCTTAGAAGTGAAGGTGTTGTGTTTGTGTCCCTGGTAGCCGGGTGCACTCAGAATTCTGACCATGGTCATTGTTATCCATTGCTCCGTAATACTGCGTGTGATATTGAGTCCTTGGTAACCATAAATTTAAAGTAAATTAATAAATACTAAAAAGTATTTTATATAAAAATGTCACATCGATATATAATTTAACAGTGAATTTTATTGTAACGCGACATCTGACTTCGTCCAAGGGACTAAAAACCCCGACGCGACGCATTGATTTGTTCGCTATCACTATGTCACTAATTTAAAAAATATTAATTGTATAATAATTAATTAACCGCCTCTAAGGCAATAGATTACGAGTAATATGAGACCCCAGTCAGTGCTCGTCTTGCACCTATGGCAAAAGTCAGTCAAACCATGAGTGCTGCACTTGTGTGGTCTAAAAACATCATTTAATTTTCAAAACACGTTTTGTTTTGAGACGCTCGCCTCGTACGCGTCCTAATATTCCTTGCGCTAAAATACAATTCCTATGCATATTGCAGTTGGTCATAAATATTTAAATATTACAAAGCATTCTACGATGATTGATCGTAAAAATTTATTGATCACTTACAATGTAAGGTTTTACCATTGTAAGGGTAAGTCTGGAAATGTTAAATTATTTAAGAAGATAGTTTTCTTTTAATAGTATTATTCTTAAGTTTTATACTTAGTTTTTATTCGTATTAGGTAAGGACATTTCTATATGCCTTTTTAAGACCTCCAATTTTGTTATACTTACATTGTTTTGTTGAATCTCTTAAGATATGGGCAAACACAATATTTACTTGTTATACACCAACTTTCCTCGTTTATCATTCGTCGCATCAAAATCATTTGCGTAATGATCAAAGACATTCTTGAAAAAGCTGGACTCCGTAGTGTCCATATCCAAAGAGGGTGTACGAAGAGAATTGAATTATGGATGGTTGTGTCGGGATCTTGGATCGCACTCTGTTGACTGTGAGAATTAAAGAGTGACAGTCGAATTATGCAATGCTATATTGTTATTAGTTATAAATCACTATAGATGTGTTCATACATGATGGACTATGATAGAGTCAGATAAGGACTCTTAAATGAAGATAACATTCATCTCTAATATAATTTATGAGTATTTATTTTTTATATATTATATTATTATTATCTATTCTTCTTTTTCTTCTCTAAATTGAACACCACCTTTTTTATATCTAGCGTTTAAATATTAATATTAAAGTTCTCTCTATTCTGCGATAAAAGGACACAAACTATAAGAAAGTAAAACTCTAATAAATGAATAATGTATTAATAATGTGTTTTCGCGTAGTTCTCTCCAAGTGACTCAAACGAAGTGAAGTGAATTGTGACTTAAAATGGCGATGGTTATGTCGAAAAAGTCTAAATTAGCAATTTGTTCAGTGTGCACTCTGGTGATATTAGGTACATTATTAACAATATTATCAACTTTTGGTGTTTTTGAAGAGAAAATTAAACAGAAAAAGGCAACAGCTGAAAAGTTTAGTCAGTGGAAGACGGAGCCACAGATTGTTGATAGAGTGAGTATATTTTTTTAGATTCAATTAGTTTGATGATAAGTTAAGATGCAAGAAAAACCCAAGGGCTAGTGTTTGTTTTATATAGAAGTTTGTTTAATATAGAATCATTGTATTCTATATTATACAAACTTTTATGTAATATTTATTTAATTTCTTAATAATAAACGCGAAATTTTACCATTGTCAAAACTGACCCAAAAATTCGCTTTTATACAAACAAAAATAAGCAGGAATTATTTCCATTTAAAATTGAAAATCACGTGTTAAATAGTTTAAGTCCAATAACTATTTTACATTTATCTGCACATTACTCACTTTTACGTGGTAATATTAAAGTTACATTTATCTAAATTTCTCTCCCACTCAGCATTTACAAGAAACAAGAAATTAATCCAGGACATTAAATTTGTTTCTTTCAGATTAGTCTCAAGAGATTTAATCTTGTTTCTTTTACTTCATCATAAATAATTATACTCGTGCCATAATAATGTCTACTCAACTAAATTAGTTTGGAATTGAATTATTCATATAACTGGAAATAACTTTTGTGTATCTTGCTCTGTTATCTTTTTATTTCTCTGCCTATCCCTTCAAGCGTAACAATTATACTATAGATTTTATTTTTTAACAATTTCTACTAGACAACATAGATTATGTCTTGATCAAATTAGAAAGATTATTAAAATAGAAAAGGTCCGCAGTGTCCATAACTATACTTAGAAGGTATTTGTAAATAAGAGAATTTTATTGTGAATGTAAAGAACAAGAGTTTTTTAGTTGATTTCTAAGATATATTTTATTCAGATAAATATTCGATTCAAAATTATGGTCCATATTTTTCAAATCATAAAGGTATGATGAGAATTGTGGATGTGAAGGAAGCAATGTCAGGATCGTGGAAGGTGTCTCTGTCACTTAGGGAATGCGACGTGGAAATTTGATTGATTGATTAATAAAAATTATATAATAAGTCATCCTATTACTAAGTAAGTGATTGTGATATTCTAATGTTGTAACAAATAAATTAAATTAAATTAAATCAAACTTGCATGAGGCGGTGTAGCAAACCAAGAGCACGAGTTCGAAACCACCCACCAGTACCAATTTATCTTTGATATATGTACTTTGGTTGTCCTGTTTCTATGATATAAGCATTTTAGTAGCTTAGTATAGAAATATAAATTTAAAAAAAAATGAAAAATAATGATATCCCGAAATATTTGTCACTTATCTTTGTTGAAATCTATAGCAAACTAAGTACTTATGTTATTCAAATGACATATTATAAGATGTTAATATGTTATTCAAATCTATAATAACATATAACATTTTGATTAATTATAACGATCCCGAATATTAATGCAAACGTAATTATTAATATTACTATAACATCGATTATTAAAGCAATTAATGTCCGCATTCACACAAATGACCAATTCAATCTAACAAATTATTCACTAGCTCTTTGTCCATAAAATTGATTGGATAATCGTTTGACCGCACCCTAATTTATTTGTCCCAATCACATCCTTATAAAAATACTAAAAGGAAAGCTATGGTACCTAAACATAAGATTTAATAGAGTGCCTATTACTTCGATGTAGCAACGAACTATTGTAAGCACGTAATTCCTATGACATGTGCAGTAAACTGTATTTCGATGCTTGTTTCTAAAAAGAGTTCATTAAAAGGTATTCTATGTCAAGTTATAGATCAACACGAATATATTTGTTTTTAATTAAGTTCTGTTACACTACAACTGTCGTTAGACGGGGATACCTTCTGATATATTCGTCAATTAGATTTAAATTAGACCTTGGATTCAGCCATTTATTGCTATGCAGACGAAAGTGCGTGGTATGGACGCCTCACAGCCGTAAAAATTCAACTCGTCAATTGTTATTTTTGACAAATAAATGACGCGCACAAAACTCAACTGTGTCACGGAAGTGAAAAGTCAAGGTAGGAATGAGGTTAAGTAACTAAAATAACTTGTTCGTATGGAATAACTATTCGAATTAGGCGTATTCTAGATAACACTTTTAGGCGATTAACTACTTGTTTTGTCACGTCATTAGACCAGCTGTTCATAATTTGACTTGCTGTTCATACTCGGTCACGCGCTCTTTATGTATACTATGAGTATGGTGCTCCTTCAGTAAATAGCCAGCCTTTAGCGTTACAGGGTTATTACGTGATCTCCCAAGAAGCAACTCTAGCCTATAAAATTAATGGCTTTCGCATGTCTTCCGAAATGGCTAAGGGTCTATCCTCATTTTACCTTTATATTGCATTTATTACCGCAAGTAAAGATGTAATCTTTAGGAAGCTTGTTGATGCTCAATTTCGTTAATATCAATAATTTTGTTCGTATTTTGTTTGATTATTATTTATTTATTATAATCTTAGTAAAGTACAGTAAATTTTACTTTTTTTTATACTGATGTTTATTATGATGATATGTTATATAATAATATAATTATAAATGTAGTATTTCTGTATTAATTATTATGTAAGTATGTATACACTTTTAATATAATTTACTTTTCCTAGAGTGCATTTATTCTTATTAATATTATTTTGCGCTCTAACCCTTATATAAATATTTCCATCGGTCTTGGAAGTTAATTTACGGAGAAAGTAAATTAACTTCCCTGCACATAAATAAATACAATATCCGAACAATTATGTACACTAATTACGAGTTTTTATTCTCTTGTAAAAATATTTCTCTAACCGTTTTGTATTTTGTACTAACGCACTCTTTGTATACTTATAGCAATATAGGTTATAGGTTATAGGTTATATAGCAACACCACGCCTTGTCTTCATAAAAACTCTACGGTTATGGGCACTAGGCACCCTCAGCTTTTTTACCTCCTTGCCTCGCTTAACCCATCAATCTACATGCGTCCACATCATATTCCTTTCGTCAATCTATTTTCACTCATCATTTCCATGTGCCCAAACCATCAAAGCATTCTTTTTTAATCTTTGTACTACATCATCTTTATTAAATATATTTAAAAATACGAATATATTAAGGTTTGGTTTATTATAAAGCAAGTGCCAATGACTAAAAAACAGAGTCAGTTGCCTCAATCGCCTTTACTATGCCAGCTAAAAGTGCCGCATCGCTTAAGGAATCCTAGGTTATAAGATGGGGAAACACATGGGCTGGTAAAAAATTCCATTTGTCGATTGTTCTACCTTTGCTATTTTTTAATGCGACTCGACATAATATGACAGCACCCCCCGCCCCGCTTGATATTAAGCTGGAGTGTGGTCATGGAATGGATGCCCCTGCTGCTACAATTCAAAAACTGTGAGTAGCAATCACATCCACTATGCCGGGCTAGTTGGAACCGGCAAATTACAAGTTGATCCCGAAATGCGACCAAATCACTTCACGGTCTGTATACTTGTAAGTGGTGGTACTACCCCGGATCGGCAGACTGGGTACCACTGCCTACCACTCTTTATAAGTAAATAATCTGTAATATTATCTTTAAATAAGATGTAAAAAAACATTATTCATTCATCACTATCAAATGACATTTTGCAAAAAGACTAAGCTACTTTTCCTAATATAAAAACATTTACTTTACATAGTAATCAAGCCCTAACTATATCTCATTTACTCTAACACCTGATTAAGGGGCAGCAATCACTAAATAAGGTTCCTCGGGCCACTATAACAATTTGCACTCTGATCAACCCACTGTCCCTTAGGAAGGACTACGGGGCCGTTAACAAATATTGCTAGTCGTTACTTGGGTCGGCGAATATCGTGAGTTCTCAACGTGAGCACACACTTGGGATTCTTACATTTAATGTCTACCTACCAACTACTTGAATTAATATATTAAAATAATTATGTGTTTATTACAACTAGAGCTTGTATGAAGAGAATTGTGGATGTGAAGGAAGCGAGGGAGTTGTGTCAAGATCGTGGCTAGTGGCGCTCCAATGTCTCTGTCTATCCTTATGGCAAAAAGGCGTGACAATTTGATTGATTGATTATTACAACTAAAGATGTAAACATGTATGGTTATAAGGCGACCGTGGTCTAGTGGTAAAATAAGTTTGCACAAACAAAGAGACCCCGCCCCGGTTCAAAACCACTTACCGCTATCAATGTATCTTTCATTATATGTATCTTTGAGTATATGTCATCCATACATTTTTGGCCAGCATTGTGACGGCGACTGGGGCAACCGTAAGGACTCGGTTTTCACAGTCACCTCCTCTTGCTTACCATCAGGCGGGTCGAGGTCAGATGTCGAGAAACAATAGAAAAACAAACTGTTTTTATTATACTAGTATTAGTCCCCAGTACAAGGAACTAAATTTTTTTTGATACATACAAATGTAAATCTTTGTGAGTGCCTTTTTTGTGACGAGTTCGACAAACTTTTTAATGCGACAACTTTCGGCGCTGCTGCGTTTTCGTATGCCTGATTCCAGAAATTGTCGATATAACGTCACTATGACTCTCCATACATACAAGTTTGATTTTTTGAGAATTGTTTAATAAAATTAGTTTAAAAATAGTGGTCAAGTTGTCCGACAAAAATCACACTGCGTATGGCGTGTCCACCACGCTGAAATTGTCGATATAACGTCACTATGACTCTCCATACATACAGGTGTGATTTTTTGAGAATTGTTTAATTAAATTAGTTTAAAAATAGTGGTCAACTTGTCCGACAAAAATCATGCTGCTTATGGCGTGTCCACCACCCTGAAAATGTCAATATAACGTCACTATGTCTCTCCAGACATACATGTCGGACAAAAATAACAATGATGTATAATAGTATTCTAAATGCAAATATCGACTTGTCCGACAAATATAATCTGTTAAATAATCAGTCCGACAAAAAAAACATTACTAGTGGTAAACTTCTTTTGGTCAATTTCTGACTAAATAAACTTAAATATTCACGTATATTATTTAAATATATTAAATTAACATGTAATTTGTGGTATGTAATTACAACTATAAAATAATTTTAATCCAAAAATCTGTAAATTTTAAAAATCTTTTTTTAAATATTTATTGATTGTAATAATAGTACGGGAGGTAGCGTCAAATTTGACCGGAGCATTTTCTTTTTTTGTATAGTCAGTTGTTCCAACGCTTATTAATAAACGAGGTGTCAGTTGGCCCAAGACCGGGGCATAAGATGAGAAAATGCCAGAAAACTTGATAGAAAAAATTCTTAACAAAGATGAAAAAGTATTAATGATTAATTTATGAATGGTGGATCTTAAAAAAAAGTGTCAGCTGCATCATGTACTTGACATAACATGTTAGCTGACCATGTGAACATGTCAAAAAAATTTGAATATATTAAAGATAATCATAATAATTAATTTATGTCAGCTAATTTATTTTTTTCATTTTCTCAGTAACTTTTAAGTTTGTTTCAACTTTTGCAACTTTCGTAAAACTATGCTAAACTACACATTATTCGTGACTTTCACTATGTCGTCAGTCCACCTAGGGGAAAGGCCTACCCTTCAGACACTGTGAGATGTTTGACAAGAAGATATAACGCAATTTCCTAAAGGCCGCCCATCCGAGTTGGATTCTTCGAGCGAACTCTTTTTCAAAGTCGGACAATGTGGCCGAGATAATTATAGTAGTCAACAACTTCGAGAGTATCGTACCCAACGACTACCGGTATGGGCACAACATTGGACATTGGACATGATTTTTGTCTTGTCCATGTTTATTTTGAGACCCACCTGCTGGGAAACGTTACCCAGGTCGCTGAGCATAGCATTGAGGTTCTCCAGCGACTCGACCATAATGACTAAATCATCGGCAAAATGAAGGTGAGTGATGTATTCGCCTTTGATGTTGATGCCGTATCCGTTCCCGTCCAAGAGCTTGAAAACGTTCTCCAGTGCATTCGTGAACAGTTTCAGAGAAGTGATGTCTCCCTGTCTCACGCCTTTCTGCAACTAAGAGTGGTAGGCAGTGGTACCCAGTCTGCCGATCCGGGGTAGTACCACCACTTACAAGTATACAGACCGTGAAGTGATTTGGTCACGTTTCGGGATCAGCTTGTAAGTTGCCGGTTCCATCTAGGCCGGCATAGTGGATGTGATTGCTGCTTACAGTTATTGAATTGTAGTAGCAGTGGCATTCATTCATGGACCACACTTTGGCTTAACATCAAGCGGGGTGCTGTCATATGTCGAGTCACAATAAAAAAAAAACTGGATTGGTTTTGTGCTCTCATCCTGTAACCGGATCGAAATAGTGGCGTTTCTATACAAACACTTTAACACTTCGATATACCTATAGTCAATATGACATCGCTGAAGGGGCTGCAGTACTGCCTAGGTCTCGATTGAATCAAAGGCTTTATCATAGTTCACGAACGCTAGACACAGTGGCCGATTATACTCTTCAGTCATCTGTATAATCTGGCAGGGCGTGTGTATGTGGTCTATGGTGCCTTTTAGGAAACCGGCTTGTTCGGGAGGCTGGAAGTCATCAAACCTGCGTTTGAGACGGTTCGTAATGACTCTCGAAAACAACTTCTACACATAACTGAGATTCGAGATTCACATTAATAAAAGTTTTATAACTGCGAGTTTATAATACGAGTTTTTCTAATTAAAAAAAAAAAGTTTACATGTGGCAAACGAATTCTTCTAAAGTCTCAGCGTAAGTCTCTTCCAATTTTTTAGGTGTATTGCTAGAGATATTAATCAAAGCTTGATTAAATTTAGAATGTTATCTCAATAATTCAAACGGTTTTCTTCTTTCCTTATCTGTAAAATGCTGGATTAAAATGATAGCCAGTCAAAGCATGAAAAGCTGGAAGAGCAAGAAGCAATTTTAGAGTAGGCCGCACTGTAATTTGAAAGTCCAGCTAACAGCTTTTGACTCGTTTAAATTCCAGCTGACATGAATTATTATGATTATTAAATTATAATCTTTAATATAAACAATTTTCAGCTTTGCCAAAATAATACGAGTTTTTCTAATTAAAAAAAAAAGTTTACATGATCAGCTAACATGTTTTGTCCCGTACATGATGCAGCTGACACTTTTTTTTAAGATCTGCAATTTATAAATTATTTATTAATACTTTTTTATCTTTGCCAAAATATCCACGAAATTTTTTTTTCCATTTTCGTTGATTTTTTCTCTAGCCCAAAAGCCCCAGAGTCGCGCCAGCTGACATCAATTTTAGTTCTCATACAAGTACTAACCATCAAAATAAGTTCATAGAGTCCGTGCCAAAATCACCCTAAAAATTTGACGCTACCTCCCGGACTATAGGTAAAAAAATACGTATTTTTACGGAAAATTGATAGTATATCTGATTAGGATATCCAGGAATAAGTTTGTTACACCACTACAATTTCAGCGTGTATTTGACGGACACATATTTTTTTACAATTAGTACTTTTTTAATGGATGTACGGAGAGACATAATGACGTCATATCGACACTTTCTGGGTGGTAGAAACTCCATACGCAGCATGATTTTTGTCGGACAAGTTGACCACAATTTTTAAACTAATTTTATTCAACAATTCTCAAAAAATCAAACTTGTATGTATGGAGAGTCATAGTGACGTTATATCGACATTTTCAGGGTGGTGGACACGCCATACGCAGCATGATTTTTGTCGGACAAGTTGACCACTATTTTTAAACTAATTTTATTCAACAATTCTCAAAAAATCAAACTTGTATGTATGGAGAGTCATAGTGACGTTATATCGACATTTTCAGGGTGGTGTACACGCCATACGCAGCATGATTTTTGTCGGACAAGTTGACCACTATTTTTAAATTTACTTTATTAAACAATACTCAAAAAATCAAACTTGTATGTATGGAGAGTCATAGTCACGTCATATCGACAATTTCGGGAATCAGGCATACGAAAACGCAGCAGCGTCGAAAGTTGTCGCATTAAAAAGTTTGTCGGACTCGTCACAAAAAAGGCACTCACAAAGTTTAACGTGTGTATGTATAAAAAAAAAATTAGTTCGTTGTACTGGGGACTATATGTTAAGTAGCTTAGCATAGAAATGTTTAAAATAATAATAACATTTAAATATAGCTATTATAAGCGTCAGTTTCCTCTCAGTGTAATGTGAAGTCAGTAATTAGAAATAACAGCATCTCACAGCATATTACAGGTTATGATTTGGTTGTATTAATTAACTAACTGGATTTACTATGCATTTTTAATCTGCAAACACAGTAAACATAATATACAGTTTCATGTAGCAATCCTTTCTTATTAACATCACCAAATAATCCTTTTAATGCAATCTGTCCTTGTATTTATTCTTCGCTAACAACCCTCTCTTCGCCCCGACTGCCACGCTATAAATGCGTTCTCTAACGTTGTCCGCTTCAGAGTTGCCATAATACCGATAGTGTATATAGATTATCGTATATTTTAGTTGATTAAAACTCAGATACCAACCAAAAGTGAATAACCTGTAAAAGCACACTTATGCAAACCCAAATGTAGGTATAGGCAATATTGAAATAGAGGTGTAACGAAAAAGGGTTATCCCTGCCACCTAACTGCCATCAATTACATTTCACACCCATTGTAAGGTCCTTATCTAACGGTCACAAAATCCGTTTAACCCCTAATAAATCACGCGTGTTGGAAAAATTAGCGTTATTTTTGGTTGCTGGGAATTGAGGCCGCTTGTCATTGACAAGACAGCGTCTATCGTTTCGTCTTTTGCAGTGTTTTCAGGCTCATTTTTCATACATGTCATAATTTACGCTGATTGTCTTTTTAGGGTTGATAAAATATAGGCTAGAGGTTTTTATATATTTCTAATAACAGTCGCAAAAATCCAATATACTTAGTAAATTGTAAGATGGAATATAAAATGTTATTATGTTATATTCTACAAGTTTACACTTACAATATACACTTTAAGGTATAACTTTAAAAACTAACAAATGAAATGTATTATAATTTAATTATTTTAATTTGTTATTTAAAACAAGTATAACAAAAATGTAGTATTGTGAATAATATACCGATTGTTACTGAAAAGCAAAAAGTGTTAAAAATTATACGTCTGTAGAGATAATAAAATCCTATAAGTATTAAGTATATAAAATAATATAAAGCAAGGTTTTTATTACAAATAAAACATTCAAAACATAAAGGATTCATACTCGTATATAACTTATTTTATAGAGGAGAAGGGTCAACATAAAACTTGGGGCAACAAACAGTTATTGCGTTGAGAAATAACAATATTTAAAAAAAACACATACTTTACGAAGATTGCACAATTAGAGTCAAAATATTTATTCTCTCAGGGTCTTTTACATTGCTAAATGTTTTTACAACTACAATGGTTTTGGGAAGACTCCGTCGAGAAGTGAAGATAAAGAAACCCGACATCATTATCTTACAATTTAGATTAAAACAAAAGGATCTGTTAAATCAATGGTTATTAGTAATTTTTTCACAACTTATAAGTTTTATATGTATTGACTGTTAAAACGTAATTTCAATTTATTTTTTTAACTCGATAGTAGACCTCCCTAAGCAAGAGAAAATGCAAGAGCGCCCACAACTGAAAAAAAAACAATGCAGTTGCAGCCTCAGTCGCCGTCACAATGCAGACCAAATTATTGAGTATTTACCTTTATTGCAATGATAATAAAACTTAAAAAGTAATATGTATATAAAATGGAATAAAAAGTAAAATTTTTAGAAATTCAAGTCTGGCTCCACCCTCCCCTACAATCAGAAGTTACGCATGACTAAGCCAGATTTCGTTTATACTCGCTGAACTATAAACCTGTGAAAAACGTTAGAATTTTCATTTAAAAAAATATCAATTTTTCGGTAACATGAAAAAAATATTTATATATATTTTAATGAAAATACGAATCACTGCGAAATATCAATACTCGTGTGATAAAAATGTTTCATGTTAAAAATTAGCTACTAGTTAACATAGTATCGTGGGTGTATCACGTGTGAAGTTCGTAAAGCGATTAAGTTGCGTTTCAGGATCACTAAGAAAGTTGTCGGAGTTCACCTAGATAGGAATAATGGTCGCATGGATCAGACCCCAGGTTAATATCAGAAGAAGTGCGGTCATAATTATGTCTACCAATATAAAAACATAAATACCAATCATTAAAAAAGAGAATTCTTCTTTAGTTTTTTTAAGAAACACTTGCCTTTTAAGCAAACTCTACGCCTTTTTTTATTTATTTATTGTGACTCGACATCTGACCTTCATCCGCCTACTGGTAAGCATGATAGAGGTCCAAGATTGCCGATGACTAAGAAAACTTATTTCACGACTGTCTCAGTTGCCGTCACTATGACGGCCACTTGCCGGTTCTTTATCGCCTTAACCCTACCCCGTCTTTCGTAGGTCGTATGTATCCGCTTCGACATTTGATATCACGGCGCTTTATTCGTCAAACAATCGACAAGTGGAAGACACATTAGCTAGCAACCGTGGATTCTACAAGGCGTAAAGCACCTCTGGCTATCATGATGGCAGTGACTGAGGCAGCAATAAACTAAGTATCAGACCAGCTGAAGTCAGGTGTCGAGTCTATCGAGAAAATAACGTAAAGCTAGTATTAACCTGATAAAGATTATCGTTACTAAGTTATCTTTGTATCATAAACCAACATTACCAGATTGTGTATCTACAAATCCTACAATTAATATTCACCACTGTTTACGATCACGTAATCGGACGTGTTCGAAAACACATCCCAACAATACCTTAATAATTAGTCTTAAGCTAGTAAGCACGTCAGCAATCTAAAAAATAAACAACAACATAATCATTTTAGAATTAAAATTATGCGGAAAATTTTGTATTTGAATATAAATAAATAAATATTTATTTAAAACTAATTATTTCAGTAAAATTATCACGTCTTTTTTGCCAGAGGGATAGCCACCTGACACGATACTAAAACAACTGCCTCGCTTCCCTCACATCCCCATTTCTGTAAACTAAAATATCACTTAATACCTAACATTACATTAATATCTAAATTCTTCCAATGAAAGAAAAAGGTTCATATTTTATAAGAAGAAGCTTAAAATATACTATGCTAACAAATTCATAGTCCATATTCTATTCACTACTACATTTAAGCTCACTATATGACCACCTATTGTGGTCCGCCATTTATAACCTCTATCCTTTAAATTTATTAACTTATCATAAAATACAAGGAAAATGTTCGCCGTCGACGTTGCTGCTAACCTAATAGATAGTTGGTACACGAGCATGGTGCCAGAATTCACCAAATTCTCTATAAAAGAGAATGGATGCGAACATAACCTAGTTACCGGTAGAATAGTCGCTCTACTACTTAACACTATTGTTTTTATCACGAAACATATTTAAGTGTTCTGTGTTTTATGGGTTTAAAAAATGCAGTTATTTATTTTACTAAAATATCTTATGTTTAACCAGCCGAGTTTCTATAGTTTATTTCATTATTATTTACATTTATATATTAGGCTACTAAACTGCTTATATCATAGAAACAGGTTGACTAAAGTACACATATCATCGATACATCGGTACTGGCAAGTACGAGTAGTTTTTACTTGTGCTCTCGGTTTGCGTGGCCATTGCACTACCATTACACCACGGTCGCCTTAAATACAATACAAGGCGCGTAATTTGATTGTTTGATTGTTTTCTTTTAATTTGGGAAATGCATTTACAGAAATTTAATTATTAGTTTATTTATTTATTTATTTAATTGCTACACCATTAGCACATCACAAAAACTTACATAATATTACAATAATTTCGATATTTATGTTCCGTATGATGTACCTTTACAGGTGTATCCAACATTCATTATACAAAATAAGAACACAATCAAATTAAATTACCTTAAAAACTATTGAATTACAAACAAAAATTAAAAAAATTAAATAGTACTGATTTAAATTAAAAAATTAATAATAATGAGTAAAAAATTAAAATCAACATAGTTACATAGTAAACCTAACAATTCGAGTGCCAGGAAATAAATGTCAGCCTCAGGAATTACTTTTTAACATCCGTTCAGACATCATCAGATCATGCTCGTTGTAATTTTTATAACCTAGGTGGACTCTAAAGTAGCTTAGTACTCGTATTAAAAAAGAAAAATAATAATAATAAGAGGTTTACATTTGGTGCTAATTTGCCTAGGTTGCCGATCCGATGTAGGACCACCACTTTCAAACCGTAAAAGTGACCCAGACGCTTTTTGATATCAGCTTGAAAGTTGCCGGGTTGCTAGGCCTCAATAGCGGATGCGACTGCCATTCACAGTAATTATCTGTAGTAGCAGTGGCCTGTAGAATGAATGCTACAGGCTACAATGCTCCCATGTGCCCAGCCAAATGCCAATTTAAAAAAATACTTTTTTTTAATGCGATTATTAATCTATCAATTAAATTGTCACGCCTTATTGCCTTATTGATTAAACCGGATAAATAGAAAAACAGAGTTAAAACAAACAATGTTCTCAATGATCTATATGTATGATTATGATCTTTGTACCTCAAGAATCAATAAAAGCATCAAACAATTTGGCACTCACTATGATGAACAGTAATCAATCATGCTGTTGTGGAGTTTGCGCTGATGTTTAATTAGGAGATTACCTGCAGAACCTATCCCACAGTATGTCTTTACAAGTACACTTGCGAACACATTAACTTAAAATGTTTAATTATAATAATATTATATAAAAACTTTAATATAGCACTAACGCTATAGAAAATCATTTAGGAGTGTATGATAGTTAATAGAATGAGGAATTGCACAGTGCGCGATGGATGTGGTTTGAAAGAAGATGTAGTGACAAGGATTGACAAATAAAATTAAATGCTTTTGGTATATTTTTATTGTAACTCTACTTATGACAACACCCCGCCTGATGTTAAGCTGTATACTTGTAAGTGGTGCTACTTCCCTGGATTACCACTCTTTAAATACACTTTTAAAATCAATTTATGTGATTGCAACACACAGTGTTTTCTATTCAAAATAAGATATATGGTAAATGAGCATAAATCTAGTTCTATGAATTTCACAATCGTACGAAATCCTTTGAAGTTGTATGCGACTTGTGATTATAGGAAGAACGCAACAAAAGCTCATAAATTTGTACATATATTATTTTAGTATAGCAAGATTGTTGTGATATTCAAATTACTATTGCAAGAACAATTTTTGCGAATTGTTAATAGTTTCCTTAGAATCAATTATTCAAATAGTCACGCCTTTTTTCCACAGGGATAGACACAACTCCTTCGCTTCCTTCACATTGACAATTCTCTTCTTCCTTAGAAAACAATTATAATTTATAAAAAGTATTTTTCTAAATATTTTTACAAATTATTTGCAGTAAAATCATAGACGACAATGCATAAAAAAGCCAAGACGTTTTGTACGCAGTAAAAAAGTAGGCATTATAAAAAAAATATATAACAACAATTTTTTTACTTAGTTGAATGATAGGCAGGGACAACAGACCGCCACTTTTCATAATCCCAACACAATCCTATCGCTTCTTTTACATCGACAACTGTCCGCCTGTACCTGGAACAAATATCTCCTTTTTTTATTATTAACAAATGTTTTCCGACCAAATCGATGACATCAAGAAAGCTGGGTTGCCTAGTGCCCATAACCGTAGAGCTTGTATGAAGAGAATTGTAGATGTAAGGAAAGCGAGGGAGTTGTGTCATGGTCGTTTTATTGTCTCTGCCTATACCGATGGGAAAAAGGAGTGACAATTTGATTGATTGTAATATCTACATAATCTAATAACTAAATATAACAAATAAAATGAACTTATTTCGATTGTGACTGGACAACTTGCCTGACTTAGCTAATGATGAGCAAGAGGAGGTTTCTGAGTACTGCAAAAACCGACTCAGTTCGCGGTTACCTCAGACGCCGTCACTATGCCAGCCAAACGTTGTATGTTATTGTAAATCGACGATTTTTGCAGACGACTGTACTTATTCTTAACCTAATTAATATTCTCGTACTCAACATCTATACTGTATGTATCGGCTTCTATTAACATTGTAATCGATTAGATTTTGGTATTATCTCTGGCTGGCATAATGGCGAAACGACTAAAGACTGTTAGTAAAGATTAAAGACGGCCGTGGTCTATTGATAGTGAATTGGCCCCATGTTCAAAACCTCTCACCGGTATCAATATATCTTTGATTTATGTATTTTGATCATTCTGTTTCTATTATACAAGTACGGTTAGTAGCTTAGTATAGAAATGTAAAAAAAGATGTGTAATACTACCTTACACAGCCGACCTTAGATATGTTTATAGAGGGAACATAATTAATAATACTTTAAAAGTTTCAAAACCTAATTTAAAGCGAAATACATATTTCAAGTACTAAATTTTAATGCAGAAGAACACAAAGGCTTCTGTATAATATTTCTTAATTGAAAATGGCAGATCTTGCACACAAAAAACTTTATAATTACCTGCTATTAAAAATCCCATCATACTTTCGCGTCTGTTTCAAACAGACGAAACTTTCATATCTTAATGTTACTTCGTGTAAAAAGTATTCGGATAAATTAAGGGAGACGTGGAGATACAAACAAGAGACATTTATCATTAAATTCTTGGTTATTTTAGGCCATTTTAAGTATTTTGTCTTAATAAAAAGTGTTCGAATAAAAAAGATGTTAGGTACATTCAGAGACATTTTCAAAGAGTGATAAGCAGTGGTGCCCAGTCCGCCGATCCGGAGTAGTAGCACCACTTACCAAGTATAAAGACCATGAAGTGACTTTGTCGCGTTTCGGGATCAGCTTGTAAGTTGCTACTTACAGTTATTTAACTGTAGTATGGACTGCATTCCAGCCTAACACCAGGCGGGGTGTTATCCTAATGTCATAATTTAAAAAAAAGGTAGGTAAATGGTATTTTGAATATTATATTTATGTGGCTCACTATATGAGAGCACCCCGCCTGATGTTAAGCTGGAGTGTGATCCATGAATAGAAGTAACTGCTACTTCAGATACGTAACTGCCAGCAGTGGTCGCATCCACTATAACTGCCTCGTTGAAATTGGCAACTTTTAAACATAACCGAAACGCTACTAAGTCACTTAAAAGTGGTGGTACTGCCCTGGATTGGTAGACTGGGCATATGACTATTAACTGTGCTTACCACTTTTATTTTACCTTGGAAACTTTGAGTCATAAAATTGAATAAAAGAATCATGCGCTCGCGCATTGTAGACTCCCGCCATCTTAGGAAATTTTTATGAACTATTTCCATTGATAAAGCTTTGATATCATGAGTTTTAGATAGGTGGCGCTGCTATATCTATTGAAAAATATAATAATAATTGGATGTTTTCGTATTTATATTTATGTACTTACCGAAAAAACATTTCTTGCATTTTTGTGAACAAAAATTCCTGGTTATCCTTGGTATTTGTTTCTCATTTACGATTCATTCCAACAGAACTTGCATTTTTATTTAGGTTTATTTTGCTACGTACTTTTTTTTAAAAAAAGTTTAATATCTAAATATTAATAAAAGAAATAAAACAATATAAGTAAAACGTGAATGAAAACAATCAACTGCTGAGATGCGGACTTTTTTTTATTGTGACTCGACATATGACAGCACTACGCTTGTGATGTGTAAGTGTGGTCCATGAATGGATGCCACTGCTACTACAATTCAATAACTGTAAGTAGCACTCACACCCACTATGCCGGCCTTGTTGAAACCGGCAACTTACAAGCTGATTCCGAAACGCGACTAAATTACTTCACGGTCTTTATACTTGTAAGTGGTGGTACTACCCCGGGTCGGCAGACTGGGAACCACTGCCTACCATTCTGCAACAATCAATAGCGAACAAACATGAGTCCCGCAGCCGCATACAACGCTATGAACCGCTCAGATAGTTTTGCACCATTCAAAATTAAGACTTTTGTACAATTATAAAAGTTTGGTTACTATCTACTACATAATTTTTAAAACAATTTTTAAATGTGTGAGCTTTCTCGTCAGCTTTGACCTCTGGTACTTTAGCTTTATAATAACATAAATTCTCTGTTCCTACAAAAATATAGAAATATTAGTATTGTAATTCATCTTTAGTAGCGCCATTTTAATAATTAAATACAATAGAAAAATTGAAAGCATTTGTTATAGATAGACAAAAAGTTTTATTATTTAAACTTAATTTACGTTTTACGCAATATCTGATTAAAGGAACTACATTAAGGCGTTTTACGTCGACGGGTGTCTTAAATTTAGTGCACCTCAGTAACTCGCCGGTATGCAGTTGGTGCTGAGTTATCCACGCACATTTTATCATTGCGTTCGTTATAAACGGAAGAATATAATTTAAACTATTTTATCGAACTTTTTCGGTTAAAATTCATTATAGCTTTTTTTAAGTATTGAAAGGTATAAAGTGTGGTGTTTTTGGTGTTTAATAGTAATGAAATAAATATTCTTAAACATATTATTATATTCCTAATATTTAATATTTTTAATTATACAAATAATAATATTTTAAATTAACCAAAAATATTTAAATATGAAATTAAACAAATTTTATGCGGCTTACTATCGCGTTTATTTTGATTTCAATTTTACTTTTTTTTTATTCCGACGTTTCGAGAGCTTTGCAGCTCACGTGGTCACGGAGTCACGCGATAGTAAGCCGCATAAAATTTGTTTAATTCATTAATCAATGCTCGCGCAAAATCTAAGAAAATATTATTTGAATAAATAAATATTTAATCACCATCAATATATATAGCTACTAATCAAATTAATCAGGATCGTGAAAAGTGACGTTCTATTGTCTGTGCCTCTCTAGGAGAAAATGAGTCTTGATGATTTGATTGATATAACTGGATTTATTCAACATATTTTAATAAATTAAATGGTATTTTTTTACGATCACGGTTTCCTAACACAAAAGTCAACATCCAATCAATTTCGCTAACAAAGTTCTTATAGCAAACAGAATATGTATAAACTAATAATATAAGTACGTTTAAATATATAAGTATATTTTATTCAGGCAATCTTATCTAATTATAATTAGCATAGAACACATACAGCCATAAAATTATGGTTTAACATCAGATAACATAAATAGAGAGAGACCATACCTTATAGCCCCGAAATTCTTTTAATGTAACCCTAATGCAATGTATTCTAAGTAAATTCAAAATACATCTAAATTTAGCCGAAGCGGTAAAGTCAATTATTGTATAGGGTTACAGTTCAAATTCTATGAACTCTTAATCCCGAATAAGATCAATTGAAGCCTGCTTTACATTGTTTGCAAAGTATGATTTTAAAAAGTTACGGTTTATGTTTAAAAGTGAAGTAAAGAACTTCAGTGAAGAAGTAAATAAATTATATTTTTTTATTCAAATAATTAAGGGTTCCAAATATGTATAATTTTGTCGGTGTACCTAATCGATTAAAGGTACAGTTATTTGTATTTCCCAACCTGCGTAAGTTGTTCTATAGTCATTGTATGATTTGATTTTCTTATTGATTTGTTTGTTATTTTACTATGGATTATATTGTCTTATACTTTATTATAGGATAATAATTAAACTAAAATTGAGTTAGTTTTATACTGATAATACTAATCTAATATAATATAATAGAATCACCTCGATTAAAAGAAGAAAATAGCGGTCGGGTTATTATTATTTGTTAAGTAAAATGCCTAAAAATCGTATTTACAGTAATAAACAGTCAACGTTTCGTAAGAAATTTCGATAAATATTTCTAAACAAAATGATACGACAAGTCATTGCGCTGGTTATAATGCAGGGAGCTTTTCAAGAACTCAAGCTGTATGGATCACCGACTCAAGCTGAAGTGCAGTGTGTCAACACATTTGAAGTAAGTAACATTTTGAATATCTACATTACCTTTTTTTTTTTTTTTTTTTTTTTTTTTTTTTTTATTGTGACTCGACATATGACAGCACCCCGCTTGATGTTAAGCCAAAGTGTGGTCCATGAATGAATGTCACTGCTACTACAATTCAATAACTGTGAGTAGCAATCACATCCACTATGCCGGCCTAGATGGAACCTAATTTATTAATCGTAGCTTAAAAAGCTTTAAACTCCCCGTCGGGCGTGGCCCAACATTTCCAATACAGTACTGTAAGGACATTTATTTTAAAAACATTTTTCATCTTACATAAGATACTTAAATAAATACATTCATTTTTAAATTTTACCTTATAGTAGGATTTGTTTAATTGCCAATTTTTTAAATTAAGTTGTCAGATACATGTGCCCGGTCTTAGAAGTATTTGTGGGGTGCCCGATAGAGTTAATAATAAAGAGCTAGAGATATTAAAACGACTGTTGAAGTTTAAATTACTAGTGAAGTAAAATACTTATAATACATAAAATAGTTCAGAAAGCTCTTAAATAAATAGATGCCCTTCTTTAAATATAAGTTGATAGAAATATTATTAATATGTATAAAATCATTTTTACTTATTATAAACCGCACTTCCACAGGAAATAGGTAAAGGCAGTGGCGGCGACGAAATTGATATAGACAATTTTTTGGTGAATACAAAATATTATGTATTTCTTAGCTTCACTAACTTTGGTTATGTCCGTTTACTTTTAATTACAGAACAATTTACTAAATAACAACGCTATCAACGCACAAATTAATTAAAAAATCTACTATCGGTAATGAAACCCTTAAAAGGAGATTTTCCTAGTCGTCAGCGCTCATAGCTTAATAAAAAGAAATGTAAACGGATAACACCACATTCCTAGCATTATACACTAATATAGAATTACAAATTAAAGAATTAACTAACTTTATTAACCATAAAATCAATGCAAAGCAATAAAACCATTTAGATATAGATACTTTAGTAAATGTTCTAAATAAATAAAATCAATGCTCAAATAAAATAGATACACGGCGATTACATTATGTTTATGTTTAGTCACTTTATTTAAATTTATAACTTATGATATATATAACAAGTGATATGTGATTTAAATATATATATCACTTGTGATGTCTAACAAATGCTATATTTTGATTCCACAAAGATTTCTATTGCTGGAAAATTTAATCGTATATTTTGGAATAAAAAATACATTTAGCACCAAAACAAAACATAAAGTCCCAAATAGCATGTAAATGTATATTCAAATTTCGCGTATTAGAATGTGAGGACATCAAATCAAATAAAGGCTCTGCATATAGCAAGTCATGTTGAACTAGGGTTGGCAGGTGAACAGATTAAAGGAGGGAAAAAATCTAATTGATATATTACTTTTAAAGTACAGGTAATAGACGACAGAAGGTGACTTATAAGACAGAAGGTAGTAAAAATAGTCATCATCATCATCAGTCAGAAGGCGTCCACTGCTGAACATAGGCCTTCCCCTCAGAACGACAAGATGCTAGTTGCATCCACTGGTTATTCGTGACTTTCACTATGTCGCCAATCCACCTAGTGGGAGGCCTACCCACGCTGCGTTTGCCGGTTCGTGGCCTCCAATCTAGAACCTTTCTTACCCATCGATTGTCAGTTTTTCAAGCGATGTAGCCAGCCCATTGCCACTTCAGCTTACAAATCCTACGAGCTATGTCAGTAACAACTTCTGATTTTGTCGCGCAGATACTCTAGGCAAAGTTCTCTCTATTACCCGCTGAGCGACTCTAGCTTTTTCAACAGGCCAACATTTAAGGGCCACGTCCCAGTGCCATATGTCAACACACGCAACACACACTGGTTGAAGACAATTATAATAAAAAAAAACAGTAAAATGTGTGAATCTCAGAATAATATGAGATACAAATACTAGACAGAAGGCACGTTGCAATATAAAAACAAACAAAAAAATGTGAATATGTGACATACATGGAGCTTAATTACATTTTACAGCTATTTTCTATTAATTTCTTCACTTCAAAAACCTTTATATAAAATAGTTAGTAGTCGCTTTAGAGAAGTCATCTCTAGCAACCCTACGTAGAGCCCGCATACGTAAACATTCAAAATGGACGAATAAACACAATTTTAGCATTTGTACCCGATTATAGCTGAAATTCAGCACCCAATAGTATTTAAAAACAATAATGCTTTGTTATAGTTTAAAATGATAGCGTTAAATGTTTTCAACCCCATATTATTGGTACCAACGTTTTTGTTTAATATTAAATTACTTATGTAAAACTATTTTATTTATTCAACCTAATTGTGTAATAATTATTCGCCTATTATATATGTACGAGAGATAGACACAATAATATTGTATAAACACCTACGTCTTAGTACAAAAAATAATTAAAACAGTGTTTAAATATTTGTATGCAGTCAAACGTTATTTTGTGGTACTAAATTGACTTAAAACATATTTAACTCCTTTCTAAAGTGCGTTTCATTTTTTGTGGAATAGATCATAGAGCTTCTGAATAGTTTATAGAAAAGTTTTACTAACGAATAATCTCTAACTTTACTTAAATTAACTCAATTACTCTCAATAATCATAACGAAAACAAAAGTAAATAATTGCTCTTAACTGCCTACAAAATAACTAATCTAACAATGTGTGTTTACTAAAACAATGTGTGTTACTGTTTAAGGCTTCTTACTAGCTGGGCATCGCGTTGTGTTGAATCACTACTTCTCTTGTTCAAGCAAACAAACCACTCTACTTGCCTACCAATGTAGCTTCTTCTTGACTTATGTTGCGTGAAAAATGTTTGCTTACCATTTTTATGTATGTTTTCAGTGGTAGGTATATAGTTAGTGGTCATTTACACAGTGCCTATCCGGGATAGTGTACACCATTTTTAAGTGTACAGGTCTTGAAGTGACTCAGTCGCGTATCAATAAGAGTAGCTGTTGTTACAACAGGTTGGCATGATGGGTGTTATTTAACTAAAGTGACAGTCGCCTCTATTCATGGACCGCACTCCAGCTTAATGTTCTTTTTTTAATCCATTTATATAAATAGACTTTTTCCCCATTTGATCGATTATTTCCTACGCGACATATTTGTGTTCGTACGCTCACTGCTCAGCTAGGACAGTTTGGAACATAAATGATTTTAGTGCCATGTTTACAGGTAGACCAGGAAGAAGGTGACGTGGAAGGTTCAGGGAGATTTGGGACTATCCCACCATTCCCCCCACCACCTCCAGGACATGATGGTAATTCTTTATTAGTTGTTATTGAATGATGATACTAATTATTGTATTTTTTTATAGCTTTCATACACGAAATAAATGAACATTTGAAAGACATATTAGTCGAGATCTTGACACATCAATTCAAACTATTATACTAAATATGGAAAAGGAGCGGTGATGTGAATATTGATTGTTTTTTTTTTCATTGTCCTGACATCTGACCTCGACTTATCTGATGCTAAGCAAGGCAAAGTCCAAAATCTGACGCCTGAAAGACTCGATTTAGTTTACAGTTGCTTCATTGCCACTGTGGAAAATGTTGTGTAAGGATCGTCAATCCCAGTGGGAATCAAGGCATAATAATTTGATTAATTAATTTACTGAATATTAGGAGCACAATGCAAAACACGTTCGGTCTTACTACAAAACATATTTTAAATATTGTTTAAATTTAAATAAACAATCAAACGTAATTTTTTTGCTACTAAATTGACTTAAAACATGTTTAATGCCTGTCTTAAACAAGTTTAATTTTTTTGTGGTAACACGGTTTGTGTTTTCATTATTATTCGCTTTTTTTCAGGCTACCAGCTACGTCTGAGGGGCGAGAAAGGAGATCGAGGATACAGGGCAAGAATACAATTTTTAAATTATTTTTTGTATAATAAATAAAAATAATAACCATGAAAAATATGTTTTTCAACAAATCGGCGTGCAGTTTTTAATAGAAAAATTAAAGTATAATATTTCTTTCATGAAATACTCTCTTTCATGCAGTATACAAATTGTGGGTTTCAATAATTTATTACACCAATTTACGTATACTTTATAGTTACAAAATTGCTCAATTCTGTTTCTTTATTCAAACGTTATTACGAATGTAAGATATATAACTTTTCAACACGACATCGACATTATACAACATTTAAACTTTGTAAACTTTCCCATACATTTTTAAAAATTGTTATCGTACATTATTGTCGTAGTGACAATTTAAAGTTTTATTAACTTTTAATTTGTTTGAATTTAAATAATATTTAGACGACAGGCCAATTGGTTGGCACACCAGTTTGTTACGCATTGTCCCGATATTTGTCCAGGACTGGTTATCCAAGAGTGGTAGGCCGTGGTACCCGTCTGCCAATCCGGTGAACCACTTACTAGTATACAGACCGTGAAGTGACTTAGTCGTGTTTCGGGATTAGCTTGTAAGTTTCCGGTTCCAACTAGGCCGGATAATGGTTGTGACTGCTATTTACAATTATTGAATTGTACTAGAAGTATCCTCCATTCATGGCCGCACACCAGCTTAACATCATGTGGGGTGCTTTCATGTATCGAAGCACAATCAAGAAATCTTTATTTAAATCCTTATGGACTAGTATACAAAATATGTGCTTTATCCACAGAATTTAGTCCTAAAGGATAGGATCCTTAATAATTAAGTTAATAATACAAATAAACAGTTTTTTTATACATTTCTATACGAAGCTACTAAAGTGCTTGTATCATAGAAACAGGACGACCAAAGTACATATATTAAAGATAAATTGGTACCAGTGAGTGGTTTCCGACCCGTGAACTCGGCTTGCGTAACCATTGCACTGCCATTACAGCAAATTCATTTTAAAAATATATCTTTATATCGCAACAAGTTGATTAACCAAGGAGCTGCCCCCTATTATACTCCAACTTATACCAACAACACTATTTTATCGCGTTAACCCATTTGTCATCGTTTTCTGGTGATCTACTTGTGCTAACATTAAGGTTGTATCGGTTTTATTAAAGGTTATGTTGAATATAAATTCTCATTAATTTATGATTGCTAACAAATATTTCAAAGCAATAAAATTATTTGCAAATGATCGAATCATACTAATTTCTTTTTTCTTCGTCAATTTCAACGAATAACCGCCTTCCATATAAAGAAGAGATATTTGGCATTACTCCAAATTGGCCCTTTTCGTATTTATTCTCCCATTTGGAACCAAAAGTAACAGCTTTGTATCTATCACATAGCCTGATATTAATCTGGCCTAAATTCCAACGACATGTCCAAATTCGGGCAAGTCGAGGTCGGATGTCACAAGAAGTTTAACAAAAAACAAATCCAAATATTATTTTCAGTTTTACAAAATATTATTTAATAATTACTATTTTTATTTAATGATAATATTTGAACCAAACCAAGCATTTGTTAGAATTTTATTTACTTACTTATAACTATTATACGAAACCCATAACTTTACTTTCCCAAGAAGCACAGAGTATACAGATTTTAGAACCCATAATTCGCATTAAAGAAGTTTCGATTAATAAAACAGTAATCCCATCGCTTAACTACGTTTTCCTTTATACTAAAGTACCTATATAACTCATCGAAGTTTAACAACTTTAGTACAAAACCAAAATGCGAATATACCGACTGTAAACGTACAAGCTCTTTGTTCGGAATATATCTTGCTTCAGACAACACCTTATTCTTGTAATTGTCGATATCTGTTTGGTATCAAAACACGAATCTACGTTACTTTTTGTATTTCTCACAATAAATTTTAATAAAATACTCGTAGATAGAATCTGTCTTTAATTTAACGATAGGTATACATAGTATATTCGTCTTCGGTCGCTGAGTATTCTTAAAACAAATCTAATATTTTTACGTTTTTTCACTAATATTAATATGCGATATTTTTATTCTTTCTTTCCATTTTTAAATTTGATCAATGTTCCTTAAACTCTTAAAAAACTTCCATAACAATAATGTCAATAATAATAGAGCTTGTATAGAGCATGTCAGGATTTGAAAAAAGTGTCGCTTCGTTGACCTTAGCTATTCCTGAGTGGATTAGGGCATGACAATATGATTGATTTTGAAATTCACCATCGTATTTGAAACTGAATAGGATGGTAAAAGGTTAATTTTTGACTTTTGGTAATGGTAGTAATAAGTAGAAATGGTATATGTACCTAGTATTAAATACCAGGTAAACAAAAATTTTTCTTTTGTGGCTCTACATTAGACCTTGACTTGCCTGATGGTAATCAAGGTCTGAATGCCGAAGAATGACGACGACTGAATTAAAAACAAATTGGTTTCCGGTTGCTTCAGACGCCTAAGCTATGCTAGCCAAAGTTGATTTTACACACCCCGCTTGAAGGTCCAATTAATATTTGAACTATTTTACAAATAAGAGAGGTTTGTATTTAACAATATGTTGTTGAAACTAAGATCGAATCGGGTTCATATTGAGGGGTTCTCAGCAGTTTCATGATATAGTGCCATTAAGGCACACTTAACACCATTTTGTTTGAACTTCATCGCGTGTTGTTAAGTTGATGCGCAAACTTGAATACGAACTATGAGTTAAACTTCTTGTTTGTTTATTAGTGGGGATGTTCTTTGTGATTATTAGATTTATTTTTGTTGTTTTCTTTGTCATTTTCCGGGTATACCTTTTTATATCTATCTAATTGCCTTAGTTCACTATGACATAGTGCCCCACTTTTCATGATCCTGGCATAAAATTATATTTCTCTATTCTGTGGGTCTCTCGCTTCTCTCACATTCACAATTCTCTTCATACAAACTCTATGCTTAAGAGCACTGCGGACCACAAAGTATTTTTTGTAATCTAAGTTTTATACATAAAAAATATTTACTTGTTTTTTACCAATTGGTAAACTTAAAGCTTTGTGTTTTTTTACCTTGAAAACAAAAGACAATCAATTTTTATTTTCGTGTTGGATATTATAGTATGTTATTAAATGTTTGCAACCATGTTTGAACACTAAAACGAGTACCCGCAATAGATTAAGAAAACTATAAAGACTAGAAAGTAAGCAGTTTTCATTTGATAAACGATTAGTGCCTCTGTGAAAATATTTATTACTTAGTATATAAGCTTCCACCTTTTAAGTGTTTTCAAAACGAAAATACTCGTAAAAATAAAATTTTAATTCTTTATTTCCTTTTTAATATAAATATATTACATTTAGGCCGGCATAGTGATGGCGACAGCCGTGAACTGAATCGCTTTTTAAGTAACGGTTTTATTGACGACGACTGAAAAAAAACGATCTAGTCACGGTTGTCTTAACTGTCGTCACTATGCCGGCTAAAGAAAACCAGTTACAGTTTTTAGTTTTAACGTAGTCTTAAAATAATATTAACGGAAATTTTGATGAAAGATATTTAAAAATAAATTTGATTGAAGTAAATTACGTACATACTTAATTTATTTTTAAAATGTTAATTTTTTATTTATTTTTAGTATACAGTTAGGTCCTAGAATTATTTATGTGATACATTTGTCACTTTTATGTACCTACTGACTAGAATGACATATTAAGAACCACTGTACTTAATATATCATTGTACACTCAACAGGGGCCTCCGGGAGATACTATACGTGGACCACCCGGACCTCCAGGACCTCCTGGCCCACCAGGACCCCCAGGGAGCACAGCCATCGCTGAACTATCCGGATCTGGAGAAAACGTAAGATTTATTTTTTATGTCTAAAATATAATGGAAACAGATTAAATTTATTAAAACTACCTTTTATCGCGATAAAGATAATTAATCTAGTTAGAATAATTTTCTAGGAGTGGTATTGCCCCGTCTGTCGATCTGAGGTAGCTTACCAACACTTACAAGTGTACAGACTGTAAAGTAACTTAGTTTCGTATAAGTAAGTTGCAGGTTCCAAGTAGGCCGGCATAGTGGAATATTTAACTGTAGTTTAATATTCTACTATGCCCTAATATTCCAATATTTCACTATCCTATAATTAGTAGTCACTCGTCACCTCCACTCATGGACCGCGCTTCATGGAATCTTTGATACACAATTTTCTAAAATAAAAAACAAATGTAAACAAAAAAACTCTATCATAATACTTTTCCCGCTAATTGTAAAGCGGTGGGTATCACGCTCGTCGTTAACTGCAAAGGATTGGTAACGCATAACTGATTTTGTACAATCAAATTTTGAGGAATAATTATGAACTCTATTTCCATTGGCTAAGGTTTATTTGAATAATGGATAACATTCTATTAAAGCTGCGTGTAGCCTGCAGCACTTATGCATGTACCTGCCACTCCTGCTTCGAGATAACGCAAACAAAGCCTCGCTTAATGTTATCTTGACTGTTTGTATTGCGAACAGACTATCCTATACTTTGTTAAACTGGATTTTATATAGCTGTTTAATGGGTATACGAAGAAAGGTTGTTTACGTACATAATAAAAATAATGAACATTATTCGCTTATATGAGAAAGAGGTTACATAGCTGTTGATCTGATGGCCTTTTGATGTCAGTCACCTAAAGGTGGCACCACATCTCCAGATGTAGACTTTTAGTAAGCACTACACAATCACTAGAGAAAGCCTATGTCCAGCGGTGGAGGACTTGTAGCTAACAATTTTTTTTTACCTTTTCGTACCAAGGTACTAAACGAGCTTGCATCATAAAACTGGCTAACCAAAGTACACAAGAACATATATCAAAGATATATTGGTAGAACCGGAAAGTGTTTTTGAACCGAAGATTGATTTGCTGACCATTTCACTACTACTAGACCACAATTGACTTAAATAAATATGAAATTTAAATTAAAAACAATTTGTTCTCTAAATTCTTGTATTATCGAGCAAGTCATAAAAAACAGTATTTTTCTTTTTTGTTTGTTTTCTTTTAAGTTGTAACTAGCGCGTTAAAAAAATTATTAGGTCGTTAATTCAAGACCCAAACACCAATTTTGGTTTTATAGCCGTGAATTGTGTTAGTAATGTAAATTACTACTTATTGTCTTTTAAATGTTAACACAATAAAATTTTCACTTATTTTTTCTAATATGGCTCCACATATGACAGCTGATATTAAGCTGGAGTTAAATCCATAATTAGAAATGGGCATATTTCTGGCTGAGGCACCTTTGAGAATCGTCAAAAACCGACAAACGCATGGTCCGGGGCCGAGGCATTTGCTCGCGAGGCTACCTCGTTAGCCGTGCTCTATCTGGACACGGCACCTGAATTGAAGTTTATAATTTTTCTATTATTATTTCCGATAATTGTAGTAATTGGTATAGACCAGGCATAGAGCATAGGCTGGTCTAGCTAAATTCCGGCAATTAAAACCAAACTAAATCACTCCACGGCTTTTACACTTGAAGGTTGCGGTTTTTCACCCCAACGCAGCAAACTGCGTAAATGACCACTGACTGGATTACAGAATAATAAATTGGTATTAAATCTCAATAACTAGTTAACTATCATGAATTTCAGTCATTTTATTAGTCATTGGCAACGAGCCAAGTATTGAAGCGAGCTATCGATTCATTAGGGTCCTCCCGAGAACACTTTTCAAATGCAATGCTATGACAATAGCATCAATCCATGTACATATTTTGCAGTTGTACATTTGTTAAATCTTACAGATAGGCACTTATATTTATTACACATTTTCCAAATCTAGTATTATTACTTAAAAAGGTACCAGAAGTAAATGTAGATTGACGAAAGGAATTTATAAATCTGATGTGGATGGAGGCAGAATTAGTTTTTGGAGCAAATTGAAGCATTTGGGCTTGCCTAAGTTTTGGAACCTGAAACCTGCAACATTTCTGATTAGTAACTATCATCCATTATTCAGATTTTATTAAACCTAATAAGAATTAAATTGTTTTTATTATTCATGCTTCATGGAATTGTTATAGCGGAACACTGTTAAGGTAAAATTTTGTTTCTGTGATAGTAGCTTAGTATATAAAAATTATTCCAATTATGTCAAGTTGGGGAATTTCATAACGTACCTAGTATTATTATTAATTATGAGACGACATCTGACCTCGACTAGCCTGATGATAGGCAAATAATCCAAGGTTATAAGCAGGGGTTATAATTCCATTTGTCGATTATTTACCAAAAAATGTAATCGTGTCCAAACCATTATTAAATATTAAGTATTCATTTCAGCAAGTTTTTGGAGAGAACTACGCTTCATTGGGACAATGCGGTTGTAATTCGAGTGTGATTTTATCTTTGCTTCAACTGGAACCTGGATTACAAGGACCCCCTGGGTCTCCTGGACTTGTTGGTGCCGACGGACGGACTGGTGCTCCTGGGTTACCTGTAAGTGCGATAAAAATGTTTATTAACTCGACCTAATTATTGTCTAGTAATTTAGGAAATTTTGATAATTACTTTAGTCTATAATAGTTTTAAACTAACCAGTTTTTTTCTTCTTTATATTCTCGGCAATTTTAAATGCAGTGGAAGCTTGTTAAACCCAACATTTTTATTATTTTCTCTGGTAATATTGGTCAATGTCAATATAAAGTTATACCGTCTTGTTACGTCACGATTCAAGCGTATTAGCAACTTTCAGAAATAAATAATATTTTACTACTTTAAAAAGTGTTTAAATTCTGAAATTGTTTTCAGGGTCAACCAGGTGCCCCAGGAGAACGAGGAATCGCTGGACCTCGAGGAGCGAAAGGTGATCGGGGGGATTCTGGTCCGCGTGGCTTAGAAGGTCAACAAGGACTTAAGGGTGAACCAGGAGTCGATGGTAGATCTGGGAACCCAGGTCCCCCTGGACCACCTGGACCTCCCGGGTCCTCCGATTATAATAACTTTGATGTAAGTTCTATACATTTAACAACGTTATATTTATCTATTCATTAGCTAGGAATATATTATTGTAGTCAAAGGAAAAAATATATGTTTTAGTTAAAACTTTTAGAATTTTATGCTTCAATCATTTAGGAGCTTGTTCTAGAATATTTCTACTATTGGGTTTAAATATTAATTATTATCCACATTATGGTAGATGCCTTATTAATTTACCAAGGTTTTGTTGAGTTGATTTCGACAGAACATTTCAAGGTTTGTATGTGGTATTTTACCGCGTTTATGCTAACACTATAATATTCTGATTTTTACCATTTTCATGCAATCCTTTGTATTTATATAGTCAAATTGGAAGCCTAGGCAGATATATAAGGTAAGTGATGTTTCAAACAGAAACTGCTAACGAAATATTACGAGCACACATACTACTCAATTCGGTAGATTTCGAGGATGACAATAAGACTTAAAATTCTTCAAATTAAGTTAATAATAGACAAACTCAGCTTAGCTCATCGCTATAGTAGCGGTGACTGACGAAGGTGAATTGAGTCGGTTTTTTCAGTCGTTGGCAATCTTGGACTTCCCCTTGCTTACCATCAGGCAAGTCGAGGTCAGATGTCGAGCCACAATAAAAATAAAATTTTAAAGAACCGAATTTTAAAACCTTTATTTCTGTATAGGAATCGCTATTGGGTTCGTATGGTGGTGCAATTGGTAGACCTGGTGCACCAGGACCTAAAGGAGACGCTGGCCAGACAGGCCCCATTGGACCTCAAGGTGAACGAGGCTTTGCTGGTCATAAAGGAGAACGTGGTACTCCAGGAGCAACTGGGCCTAAAGGAGAACGGGTACGTATTTAAGCAAAACATATAAAAAATTAAATTAACATGTGCCTAGTGCCCATAACCACAGAGCCTGTATGAAGAGAATTATGGATGTGAGGGAAGCAAGTGAGTTGTGTAAGGATCGTGGTAAGTGGCGCTCCATTGTCTCTGCCTATCCCTGTGGGAAAAAGGCGTGACAATTTGATTGATTGATTGATATAAAAAAACATGTGTTTAATATTAAATAATCTGTAGCCGGTTTTATTAAAGTTTACAATATTCTTAAAGTTTTGTTAGTAGAAAATGCCAAGTGGCTTTTTCCCGTGGCAAGTGGCAAGCCCGCCTTTTGTATAAATCAATAAAGATTTAAATAATCTAAATTTAAATAATCTATCTCAGGGATATACTGGAGCTCAAGGTGAACCTGGTATAAAAGGAGATCGTGGCACACCAGGTTATGATGGCAGACCCGGTCTTCCAGGAACCAATGGTCGTCCAGCTGATAAAGGCGAGAAAGGTATTAAATAAATACATCGATATTTTAAACATACATTTAATTTCAAGTCATAGATCACTTTTAAAATAAACTGCAACCGTGCTATTGCTATCATAAATTATGTTTGATTTATCAGAAACGTTGTGCAGGAAAATTTGAATTCCAGTCCGTTGAAATATGATCGAAAATCTATCTTGATTTGATTATGAAAATGTGATATTAAATATGTGTGTCATGATGCCGCGATAACCACACAATATTGACATGGAATAAATGGATGTGGTCGCGATTATTAAAACATTTTCATGTGTTTTATTTCATTTATATAATAAATAGTTCCCATTTCATGTCATTAATTTTATTAATAACTTTTTACGGTAACGATGATGTTGATGTTTTTTAACAGAGTTTAAATTTTAGATTAAAAGATTTGTAATTAGAATGCACACTTATTGAGATTTTAATGCGTCTTTAATTTTACGCCCTAATTCCCACAGAGATAGGCAGGGCGCCAGTTTCCACGGTCTTGATACAACTTTCTTACTGTCTTCATATCCAGAATTCTCGAATACATGTTTGAACCTAAAAAACTCCCAAATAGGTTTTTATTGTCATTAGATAGATGAAAGTGTAGGTTATCATTATTATTATTAATTATGAAAATTAATAATAGAAAATATAGGTATAAATATAGTGTTTAAAATAGATTCACATTCATCCATTATCAACATTATTATTTATGTATATAATTCAACTTTTAGGTGAACAAGGTGTGCCAGGACCACCAGGACCTCCAGCTATTCATTCCTCTGTCGTATATAGTTCTGAAGATCCCAGTTTTGTGTCTACGGGAGCTTATGGTATAAGCTATTTATGTTTTTAAATTACTTTTAAAATAGTATCTTTAGGCTTTATTATAAAATGATCAAGATTTGTTTCATATTTATTTTTGTGTTTAAAATTTATTAGAATATATACTTTACCTTTAATATATTTTTATTCACAAGGTACACATCAATTGCATGGAACAAAGGGCTTGAAAGGAGATAAGGTAATTACCTAGAACATTTATTTATTTATTATAGTGACTCGACATATGACAGCACCCCGCTTGCTGTTAAGCCGAAGTGTGGTCCATTAATGAATGTCTCTGCTACTACAATTAAATAACTGTGAGTATCAATCACATCCACTATGCCGGCCTAGATGGAACCGGCAACTTACAAGCTGATCCCGAAACGTGACCAAATCACTTCACTGTCTGCCTACCACTCTTTGTTAACCAGACCCGAAGCAAAAATCCACCCCTTTTTTTTATTAACAAATATTTGCAATATTTAATATAATTATGAAATATTACAAAGAAAAGCTATGAAACAAATATTTGCTCCGACCGGGAATCGAACCCGGGACTTTAACCCGGGATTGGTGTAACAAACCAATCGCTAAACCGTTCGTCCACGCCTGTCGTCAAAATTATTTTTTAACAAAATAATATTGAACTTTATATTTAATGAATTCCAACTCCTAATATTATTAAATACTCTTAAATATATTTAGAGCAACGTTGAACGTGTGAATAATTTAGTACTTACTACCCATTCGGACACAGGACTTCCGTGAAGTGATTTAGTAAACTTTCACAGCAAAATTTACTTACCTTATGACTTATGACATACCTTGTGTATAAAATGTCTACCCATATCTGTTTTACTAACTTGAGGTTAGTAACCAGGACGAGATCGCATTTTAGTCTATGTAATTTGGTCCGAGGAGCTTGTGTGAAGAGAATTGTGGATGTAAGGGAAAAGAGGGAATTGTGTCAGGATCGTGACAAATGGCGCTCCATTCTCTCTGCCTATTCCTGTGGGAAAAGGGCGTGACAATTTGATTTGATTTTTATAATTTTGATTGTATGCAATAAATAGTTTTATTTGTCTGACATATTTTGGCATAATCTGAACTCTTACGTTCTGCATATCAAGTTTTGACATATTCTAATCCTAGAATTATTACTGTATGAATTAGCAATAATAATTAGGTGGAATAAAATTGACGATGTGTACTTTTTAGTCACGTGTTGCGCGTTATGCGACAGTCACCAGGTTCGATCCCCAGTGGAAGTAAAATTATCGACCGATGTGCACTCGTAAAATTATTCTGTTCAATTTTCCTTACAAACATTTATGGTTTCGTTAATTTCTTTTTATTTATTTAAAGATAAATTATTATTTATTACTAGTTTCATAAAACTTAATTTCCACACTAATTATTTAGGGAGAAAAAGGTACTCGAGGTATCGATGGAATGAACGGATATCCTGGCAAAGATGGTAAACCCGGTGAACGGGGTCCCATTGGCCCATCAGGAATGCCTGGAATTGAAGGACCTTCTGGATCGCCAGGCCTTAAAGGAGATCGAGGCGAACGTGGACCTCCAGGACCTCTTAGTATCGCATCTGGAGGATCTGATATTATTACCATAAAAGCAAGTATAGTATTATTTGTTATAGTAACAAAATAACCATCGTAGATTTCCTTATTCAATCATGCGGAGAACAATATAATTTAATATTATGTCCTCTCAACGTTCGAAAAGCACCATCACTTAAGTGTTTAAAAAAATTACTTACCTTACACCTTCACAAAAAGCAAGAAAAGTCCACATAACTTCTCTAACTTTGTATTTTATTATATGTATTTTATAATTATTTATATATTACATATAGTATATAAGTAGTTTTTAGTAATTGGAAATAGGTTCAATTTAAAGAGCGTAAACTCTTATTTTAAATAAGTAAATGCACCTACAAATCCTGCTCACTATCCCAAAGGTTAGCTGGTAGAAAATGTCGCTAGATATTAAGCTCGCCGTACATGTAAAATGTGTTTTATATACAGTGTAATAAAGAATTTATCTACTTATTTACCATATAGGGTGATAAGGGAGAAATAGGTCCTCGTGGTCGCCGCGGAAGACCTGGACCAACAGGACCAACAGGCTTACGAGGCATAGTAGGCCCTCCTGGACCACCTGGAAAGCCGGCAGATAAGGGTGACACTGGAATGCCCGGATGGATGGTAAAAACCTTTATATAATTATTATTTTATTTTTCAATCCATTTAATAATTGTCTTATGTTTTATCTGCTACGGAAAAAGAACATAAAGGTAAGTTTAATTGTGAATAAAAGAAAAACTCGTTCGTTAAATAATATATGTATTATATTTTTTAAATATTTTTATAGGGTCGACCAGGTACATTAGGGCCACCAGGAATTCCGGGCCCTGTAGGCCCTAAAGGCGACAAAGGTGACCCCGGTGTCAACGTTCTCGACGTTTCAATGGTGAGGCAGTTTTATTGGATAACAATTCTTTTCACAGGCGAAGCGAGCGTTTGACAGTAATAAATCATAAAATATATGTTTTGAGTTTACTTGACATGTGAGCACCCCGCCTGATGCTAAACTGAGATGTAAATGGATATATGGATAATGGATAATAAATGGAGGTGACTTCTACTAAAGTTAAATAACTGTTAATAGTACGACTATGCCGGCCTAGATGAAACTGGATACTTTCAGCAAATCCCAAAAGCACGACTCTACACTTAAAAGTAGTGGTACTGCCCCGAATCGACAGTATCCATTTATTACTTTATTTTCTACTCTTTATATAATCATTTGAGGATGTCTCCGATTTGGAAGGTGGGTTGCCTAGTGCACGTAATCGTAGAGCTTGTATGAAAAGAATTGTGGATGTGAGGGAAGCGAGGGAGTCGTATAAAATGACCTGTATTTTTTTTTTCATAGTTCAAAGGAGAAAAGGGAGATCGCGGGTATGATGGAATTCCTGGTACGCCTGGATTGCCAGGTCCACCAGGTACCCTTTCTGGTGGACTATCAGATGCCTTGCAGTATGTTCCTGGACCGCCTGGACCACCAGGCCCACCAGGACTTCCAGGTGCTTCTATAGTAGGTCCCAAAGGAGAACCAGGGGCGACTTATTACGGTGAACATCATGTACATGGAAATACAAAGTATTATGGACGGCCAGGTAGGTTATATTACCAACAAGCGAGTCGAAGTCAGATGCCATGTATAAAATTATTTGAATTTTCTTAAATTTTGCGCGAACATTGACTAATGAATTAAACAAATTTTATGCGGCTTACTATCGCGTTTATTATTATTATTCCGACGTTTCGAGAGCTTTGCAGCCATTGTGGTCACGGAGAGACTGAGCGATAGTAAGAACGCGATAGTAAGCCTCATAAAATTAGTTTATTTCATTATTTTTGAACTGTTGAATTGTCTAATTCCATAAATAAAGATTTTAATTGACAATTGAAGTTTTTGGCACCGCTGTCACGACGGGTACTTTTTCCAATCTAAACTACAAACTGATATTGACAACATCGGTAACCCTTTTCGAGTTTCACAGTAAAGTTACTCGAACTGAAATTTATGTAACGACTTTGTCAAAATTATTTCTCAAACTGAGTGTTCTCGAGAGTAAACCAACCGTTTATCCCCACCCATGCCGCCGGACCACAGTTGTTAAGAGCCCTCTTGACGAACTTAAAGCTTTGAGAGAGCTTAAAGATCTGAAGGATAAAGAGAAGGACGGTAAGTGCCCTTCGATTGTTACAAACAAATATTTGGAGCCAAAAAGGATTACGTTTGTACAAATATATTTTATTTGTTAATCTATTAATTTGTTTTGTAAAGTTAAGTACATCGTACACGTAGTATATCCAGTAAATATAGATAGTACTTCTGAATATATTTTTTTACATTATTATACTTGGCTACGTATTATAGAAACGTGCTAGTATCATAAATTAGTCGTCCAATCAATCAATCAATCAAATTGTCACGCCTCTTTCCCACAGGGATAGGCAGAGACAATGGAGCGCCACTTACCACGATCCTTACACAACTCCCTGCTTCCTTCACATCCACAATTCTCCTCATACAGGCCCTATGGTTATGGGCACTAGGCAACCTAGCTTTCTTAAGGATGTCTCCGATTTGGTCGGAAAACACTCTCCTAGGCCTGCCCTGTTTAACGCATCCATCCACATCAGATTTATAAATTCCTTTCGTCAATCTACTTTCACTCATCCTTTCCATGTGCCCAAACCATCGAAGCATTCCTTTGTCAATCCTTGTCACTACATTTTCTTTTAAACCACATCTATCACGCAGTGTGCTATTCCTTATTCTATCAGCTATCGTCACTCCACATACACTCCTTAACGACCGCATTTCTACAGCGTTAATTCTACTCTCATGCTTCTTCTGCCATACCCACCCTTCACTTCCATACATTAATGTAGGAACAAGCACCGCATTATGAACAGCCATCCGTGACTTTTGGGACATTATTTGGCTGTTCATTATACTATGGATGGCACCGTTCACTACGTTACCCTTTTGCACTCTTCTCTCAATATCTTCATCACACTTTCCATCCCTAGTAAACATACTTCCTAAGTAAACAAATTGTTTGACTTGTTCCACTTTCTTTCCGTCTATCATTATCTCACATTCTGTCATTTCATCCTCTCTCTCCAAAACCATTACCTTAGTTTTACTTACATTCACTTTCATACCTTTCTTTTCTAATTCCGCATTCATTATAGTGACCATTTCCTGTAACTCATACGCCGAAGATGCAAGGATAACTTGATCGTCGGCGTACAATTTACATGCATATATTAATAGTACATTGTTAGTGGTCTTTAACCAAGAGCTCTTGGTCTGCGAATTTATCTACCACTAGACCACGGTCGCCCTAACCTTTTTTTTGCATTTCTATACTAAGCTTCTAAACGTGCTTGTATTATAGAAACAGGACGACCAAAATGAATATATTAAAGATACATTGGTACCGGCAAGTGGTTTTGAACCAGGAGCTCTTCGTTTGTGAGGCCATTTCGCAACCACTAGGCCACGGTAATTAAACATACTCTTTATATTTAGGACCACCAGGACCACCAGGTCCTCCAGGGCAATCAGGTCGGACAAACTCGCAATATGCTGATGAAGTTGGTACTAAGTCAACAATACCTAGTGCGGTTGTCTTTCAAACTACTGAAGAAATGATGAAGGTATTCTTTTTTTTAAGACTTTTACGGTAATGTAGGTTTAATAATTGGAGTTCGGTAGCGTGAACGAACCTAAAAAAAGGTACATGAACGAATAACCTTCCAGAGATCTGCAGGCAAGTAAAGGGCCTTCCTGGTGATGCAAACCACCACACGCAAAACGAGCAGGCCTTAGCCGCTCAATTATACAGGTATACCTACAAACCGGGTACTCGTATACCTACTTGGCTCAATAATAAAAATATTTATTACTATCCCCTCGGCCGTGCGCCGATCAGTGTCATCTGCAGTGTAAGTGATTTTTTCTTATGACGCTCATCTGAGTTATTCGTAACTGAGGAATTAATCATCATGCAAGCCATTAGACGTCCACTACTGGACAAAAACCTCCTCCAGCGATTTCTACAGTGCGGTTATTTCTATCCAGCGGTTTAGTGAGTTTAGTACCTTGTGAACATCCTTCGCTGCGTTTTCAATTAATACTTTCATAATAGTATTTTTTTTAGAATTACTAGAACTTTAACGTGGTAGGTGGTCATACCGCCATTTTCCTAGTCCCTCCTAGTTCCTAGATCCTAGATTCCTAGATTCCTAGATCCAGAATACGACCATTTTCTTGTACCACCCGAAACGCAAGTGAGTCGCTTTACTGAGTCTATATTTAATCAGTCACTCCCTTTTCGGGTGTTACTTGAAAGTTACCGGTTTCAATTAAGACGGCATAGTGGATGCGCTCTACGCTTTAACTGTAGTAGCAGTCGTTTTCATTCGTGGATCGTACTCCAACTTAACATCAGTCGCGTTGCACAAAAAAGTGATCAGATATTCACATTTATAAACTGACATGTGTTTTGTCCACTTTCCTGGAACAACTCATTTTGTACTCCATTATTTATACTAGCCGTATCCGCGGTTTCACCCGCGTGAAATTAGGTTTGTCACACAGTCTTTAAATCCAAAAACATTTTAGCCGACTGACAAAGAAGTAGGTTCTCAATTCGACTGTATATCCTTGTTTTTGTATGTATGTTACGCGATTACTCCTTCGATATCCCCACCTCGCCCGCCGCGAGACGTCATTATACGTTTGCTGTTTTCGTTTCAATTCAACTGTCACAGCTATGAAATTTATTGGAATGATAGTGGTGCCATCTGTTGAAGATTGGTCGTACCAACTCAGGAACCTTCGTAGACTTATGCACAACATTTTGCTGAAGATCATCACATGATCAAATGCATAGTTTACGATTCTATAAAGGACATACAGACATTCATTTTTATATATAGATTTAATATTGAGTAATTGTTACAGATGACATCTTCAAGCCCGGTTGGTGCTTTGGCGTATGTAGTAGAGGAACAAGCTCTGCTAGTGAAAGTCAATACTGGTTGGCAATATGTTCTGGTAACGTATTTAATAACATCGTATAGGTTGCCTAAAGCTCATAACCATAGATATTGTATGAAGAGAATTGTAAATGTGAAGGAAGCGAGGGAGTTGTGTCTGGATTGTGGCAAGTGGCGCTCCATTGTCTCTGCCTATCCCTGTGGAAAAAAGGCGTGACAATTTGATTGACTTGATTAATCTTATAACAAATTACATGTATGTACAATTAAAAATGTATGTTTTTTAAGAGTGCCGACGACTGAGAAAACCGACTAAGTTTACGGTCGCCTCAGGCACTGTCATTATGCCGGCCTGTCGTTTTATGCTTCTCTTAAAGGATCCACCTTATTATTATATTATATAAACTGATTTTGTTGGATCATAATTTCAAAATTGACAAAAGTGCTATTACTCGTACATAAATAATCTTATGCATTATGTACGAGTAATTAAACTTGAAATTGTAACTCAAAAAAACAATTTCATGCCTTACTTCTCACAGAGATAGACAGCGACCACGGTAACACACTTTCCACGATCCTGACATAACTCTTTGGCTTCTCTGAATATACATAACAACACCCTTAGAAAATACCAAATAAAGTTTTTTTCTATACTTTTAAAGACTAATTTAGTATAATAAATAAAAACACTACATTATAGATTTTATATTTTTTTTCCCAATTAGCTTGGCTCTCTAGTGACGCAAGCTGCACCAGCCACCAAGGCGCCTCCACCAGCACCTCTACCTCTGCCAGTCGCAAGCCTAGTCCATATACCACCAATATCCAATAGCATTGAATCTTCTTTGGACGTAGAACCTGTTGGACCTAGCGTAAGTTAGATTTTTTTTAAATGTTCAATTTATGTACATTTTTTTTATTGTAGCTCGACTTGTGACTGCATCCTGCATGCATGTACATTGTACATGTGTCGTTTAAATGACTGCAAGTAGCAGTCACATATTATACTATGCCGGCTTAAATCAGTGCGGACCGGTAACTGATCCCGAAACGAGACTAAGCCACTTCACGTTCTGTTTACGTTCTGTTGTGCACTACAAAATAGTGGTTACTACCTTGAATTGGCAGACTGGGCCAACTTAATTTATCAACTGTCGGCAAACTACGCTTAAAATATAATTTTATTGTTTAAAATATAATGATAGTTTATTTGAGCCTTCTCTTCGAATATGATAACAAAACTGTTTTAATGAATATTGAATTAAACAAATTTTATGCGGGTTACTATCGCGTTTATTTTGGTTTTGATTTTACATTTTTTTTTTGTTTCGATAGCTTTGCAGGTTTAATTTAATAATCAAACTAATCTAAGAAAATACTGTTTTAACGACTTTTATTTTGTTGTATACTTTCCTAATTAGTTTATTTTTTATAAATTTATAGTATAATTTTTCATTATTGAAATTAATAATGTTTTTTCATGGTGAATCAAAGATTGCAATTTGTTTTGCACACCTACAAAATAAATATATTATTTTGTACTTTTATATGTAGTTTAAATATTGCACTAAAGTATCATTTGTTTGTTTCACTGTTAAATAAATTAACGATGATATTGCTAAAAACATTAGTCTATACTCTATAGTATAACGATTGTAGAATTCTGTTTGTAATGTCTTCATATCATATAGATACACAATTGCCGCTCAAAAAGCAACAAAATAAATGCAAGTACGATTGATGTTGGACTTGCATTTGTTCTCAGTCCGAAATGATGTATGTGACATTACATTCGTGACAAGTTTATACTTTAAAACAATGTGGGAAGGTTCAGTTTACAATTCACATTTAATTCACTTCCACAGTTTATACGTGAATTCTGACGCGCGAAAACTTTTATGACTTTCTTTTTATGGGACTGTGTATCTATTACAAATACATAATCGATGTGTAGTCAAGCAAATAAGCAGCCATGCAAATTAATGTATAATACACTATTCGACCAAGGTGAAGTCGTAGTGCAATAGACACGCAAACCAAGAGCACGGGTTCAAAACCATTTGCCGGTACCAATGTATCTTTGATATACGTACTTTGATCGTCCTGTTTTTTAGATACAAGCACTTTAGTAGCTTAATACACAAATGACTATTAAAAAAAAAGTAAAATAAGTAATATAGGTAATACATATTTAAAATAAAACGGTGATTTGGTAAATATAAAATATACGTATTTGAAAATGCTAAATTTAACTAATAAAATTAAAATGAACGAACATATTTTTATTTTAATAATATATCCTACATTTTGTTGTGAAATCTGAAAAGAGAACAATATACATTATTCATTATTACGCTGAAAACTGTCTGATTTTTCATATTCTCGTAGATAGATTACATGTTACAGGTTTTAAAATTTATGCAACAATATTTTTCCATAAAGCTGACATTGACATGGGCAAAAAAATGTGCGGATCGACCCCTTTAGGCGATAAGGTTCACGTAAACAAAGCATTTACATAAAATCAATTTTTTCAAACTTTTTTTATTTGATACACTTATTTTTGCTTCACGGAACCCTTTTAGGGTCTAAAAAACACTTGATATACCTTATTGAATAAATAGAGCTATGATGCGAATAAGAAAGGCAGAAAAATAAAAGTAGTAGGCAGCGGTGCCCAGTCTGTTGCCAGTAAGTTGCCGATTTCAACTAGGCCGGTATAATGAATGCGACTGCTACTGACAGTTATTTAAGTAGTTCATGGACCACACATAAGCTTACTACCATCAGGTAGGGTTTTGTCATATGTCGAGTCACAATAAATAAGTATCCCCTACCTGTGGGCGGCATTGTAACGAATTGGATTTTATTTTTCAGTCGGCGCTCTTTGATCTTTCCTTGTTTACCATTAAGAAAGTTGAGATCAAGATTGCTTTATTTTTTTTATTGGACTTTTTTTCTAAGCTTACTGCTTTTTTAATGCAATGCAAAACGAGATTCGATTTTGTGCAATTTAATGAGTAGGCAGTAGTGCCCAGTCTGCCGATCCGGGGTAGTACAAGTCCCCCAATTGTGAAGTGACTTAGTCGCGTTTCGGGATCAGCTTGTAAAATGCCACTATGCAACTGGGCTGACATAGTGGATTTGACTGCTGCTTACAGTAATTTAACTGTAGTAGCAATCACCATATATGCAAGTCACAATAACAAAAAAAATGACGTATAAAAAAAATTATCCGCTTTCTCGCTCTTATTGGAATAAACGTAGCCTTATGAAAATCGTCATAACATTCACAGATTCGTTTGGCAGCTTTAAACGATCCTACATCAGGTAATATGCAAGGCGTTAGGAGAGCTGATTACTCATGTTACAGACAGGCTAGAAGAGCTGGACTAAGAGGAACTTTCAGAGCTTTCATTACGAGCAGGTACGTTTACCCATGCACTTAACACATTCATAAACTTAACTCATTCATTCAGTTAAAGACGTTCATCTTAACTTTACACTTTTTTTATTGGTAGGTAATTTACTGAATGAAATGTCAACTAATACTTTATTAGCTAGTTAAAAGATGCAAAAGGTAAAACGTTAAAAGAATGTTCTGAGGAGCTTTTTAACCTTGTTTCGTACATCGACTTTTTACCCCAATGATATGCATTGGCACTCGAACTTAAAGTATCTCGAAGAAAATGTGTTCTCACTACTGTGACAATATGTAATCTTGGATTCTTCAAGCAAGCGTACATAGTCATGGCGACTTAGGCTACCGTAAGATGAGACGAATTTTTCAGTCGTCGTCGCTCTTGGACCTCCCCTTACTTAGATTAGTCAGATGTCGTCATCTCAAAAAAAAACATTTCCAACTCTAGGTATATAATAATATGTAAAATCTAAATGAAATTGGTATTCAATCAATAATATTAATTGCCATTTATTTCTTCTTTCTTCGTTATAGTATTTTTTTATTGGCTTTATTAGTAATTTTCGTTAATTATGTTTAAAGGATTCATGTTTAGCTTTAGTTTTGTTTTTTCGATCACAATTTTCATATAAATGTGTACAATTGTAACTGATAATAATATTATAATAATAATATATGTACTTATAATAACATATGTACCAATTTAAAATTTATATTGACATTAAGTTACCAAAGATGTACCTTTATAACAAATAAATAAATAAACCTATTTTACAGAATACAAAACCTAGATTCCATTGTACGCTATGCAGACCGTGATCTACCTGTAGTAAATACTCAAGGAGATATCATATTCCGTTCGTTCAACAAAATGTTCGACGGCTCCGGGGCTATTTTCACGGGCTCGCCTAGAATTTACAGCTTTAACGGCAAGGACATAATGAAGGATATGCATTGGTAACCTTATTTTATTTATTTATTTACGTAAACTTTACACGTAACTGCAAAAGTTATTTTATTGGTGCTCTGTACTCGTATATGACAGCATTCTTCCTGATGTTAAAGTTGAGTGCGGTCTATGAATAGAGGCGTCTGCTACAATTAAATCCATGCAAGTGGTAATCACATCCAAAAGTGGTGGTAAAGGTAAAGTGGTAATGGATTTTTGCTCCAGGTCTGGTTATCAAAGAGTGGCAAGCAGTCTGCATACTTACATGTATGCAGACCGTGAAATGACGTAGTCGCGTTTCGGGATCAGCTTGTAATCAAGCCGGCATAGTGGATGTGACTGCTACTAACAGTTATATAACTGCGTTTATTGATCGACTCTAGCTTAACATCAGGCTGTCATATATTGAGTCACAATAATAAATAAACAAAAATAGGTATCTTTAATAAAACAGGCCTCAAAAAATGGTATGGCATGGATCTCATGCAAGTGGTGAACGAGCTCTGGACACATTCTGCAATGAATGGCAAAGCAATGAACCGGCTGATAAAGGATTGGCCTCTTCACTTCATTCCCATAAACTACTATCACAAGAAAGGTTTGTATTTGTTATTATAATATTAAATACTTGAGAATTAATATCATCATCATCAGCCGAAAGATGTCCACTGCTGAACATTGGCCTCACCCTTAGAACGCCATTCCAAACGACAAGATGCCAAATGCTACCCATCCTCCGGAGAGACTGGTCGTATTTTAGGACATCCCGGGTCCAATTATAATTATTTTTTATTTAAAAACTTAATGCACAATAGTACAAAGGCGGACTTAATGCCAAAGGCATTCGCTACCAGTCAAACCTTAGGATGTTGATCCGACAATATAGATAAGAGGTGCAAAAAAAAAATACATAACCAATTACATTATGAAAAACATATAAATTAATTTATATATACATAAATATACTCATAGATATATAGATACACAAATAACATGTATAACACATATACATACTATACCATATAATTAATATAACACATAAATAAACACGTGGATGCAACTAGCATCTTGTCGTTCGGGGGAGGTCTATGTTCAGCAGTGGACGCCTTCTGGCTAATGATGATGATAAATAAATGCGAGTATAAATCTGATGTGGATGAATGCGTTAAACGAGGCAAAATAGTATTTTTTCTGACCAAATCGAAGACATCATCAAGAATGCTGGGTTACCTAGTGCTCATAATATTAAAGCTTTAATGAAAAGAATTGTGGATGTGAGGGAAGCGAGGGGTCAGGATCGTGGCAAGTGTCGCTTCATTGTATCTGCCTATCCCTGGAAAAAGCGTGACAATTTGATTGATTATTTATTGAATAAATATTTTTTATTGCGGCTCAACATATGACAACATTCCTCCTGATGTTAAGCTGGAGTGTGGTCCATCAAAGAAGGATATTTTATGTTTTTTTTTTTTACACATAAATGATAAATTACCCCAATCGCTGTCACTTTGCCGGTCAAATTCTTATTTGACACGTTTGTTAATTTAATTTTATAATATTCTTTTATGCAATAAATAAAAAGTTATCCTTATTATAAAAAAAAAGTATTATAAGAATTAAAAGAAAAAATAACAATAAGGTTCTTCGTTTTTTTTTAAATGTATAATTTAAACTTTGGTTCCTTTCTAGTGAATACGTACCTCGGTCGTTAGCCACGCGAGAATGCAATAAATACCAACTTGATAATGGAAAAGATAAAACTGCACTCCTTGAATTAATAACTTTTCCTACCAAATCGTTTTTGATCGGAAATAAATTAGTAACAAATTCCTTTTTAATCTTTCAAATTTAAATAATGTCTAATGAATATATTCATATAAATATGTGTTATCACGATTAAACTTGTATAAAGGGAAATGTGAATTTGAAGGAAGCGAAGAAGTTGTGTCAGAATCGTGAAATATGGCGGCCCATTATCTCTGTCCATCACTATGGGAACATGTGCATTGAACCGAAATATTTTAAATGATTGTTTGTAATATAGTGATTCAGCAATAAGTATCTAGGCTGCATTATAAAATCTATTGACAAGGGACGTTTTGTGTAATCAAAATTTTCATCTCTTTTTCGAGGTTCGATCCCCGGTGGCAGTCAGTTGAGCGATGATGTGCACTCGTATTTTTTTCTGTCCAATTCAAAAGTTATAATCCTGACATTAATATAATATATGTCAAAAAATGTACTCGTACATCTGCAACTCGGTCCACTATCTGTCTATAATTAGATTATTAGATATTCGTGTCAACTGTTAACTTCTATGAAGTGTGTTTATCAACATCTTTTTGTTTATTTTTCAGATATTCGTGCAATAATCATTTTGCTTTACTTTGTATTGAAGCAAGTTCTACTGGTCATAGAAATAAGCGATCTGCTCCTGATTTGTGAGTGTATATAATAAAATATTTTCTTATGTGTAATTTCCAAACTGCAAGAAAGAATCTCTGTCTCAATGACTTTAATCTCCAGACGCGTATGCTCGCTCATAGGGCAGTGTTTGACGATACCTTATAAAGAATCGACCTTTTATTCATTTGGACGATGAGTTTCAATAAGCTTGAGCTGTTGATAAAAAAGCGTGTTAATGAACATCGACTCTCAGTGTGTTGCGCGGTCGCAATTTTAATTTTAAAACTTAAATTCAACTGTCAGATCGAAGCTCATTCTCATTTTCATTGAGTTACGTGGTCGTCCCGCTGGTCCCTAGTATTGCAACATCTATATTTATACGTTGTATGTAAGAAGTTGTTATATTCTATAATTTTTTCAGAAACAACGAATCATCATACTTGGACGAAGAAGATTACATGTACAACGCAGAAGAATACGAACAATTGATGAACGAAATATTTGCTCAACCACATAAAGAAATTTAGTTAAAAACAAAACCTTTTAAACCTAATCTGCTTACGCGAACGACCAGTTAATTAATTAAACAGTTCTCAAAACAGTTACTGGCATTTATAATATTTATATTTACTTACGACTGCCAACTAGGCCTACGCGCAATTGTGTAACTATAGCAGCAATCGCCTCTATTCATGGACCGCACTCCATCCAGCTTAACATCAGGCTGGGTGCTCTCGAGCCACAAAAAAAAATCAATTGACCATTCCGTCGGGTATCGCAGCATAGTTAAGATAACTGGAGACGTCGCAGATGACTGTTTTATAAACTAAAGCGCACCGTTAATTACAATAATAATAATGAGCTTTGGTCGTTTAACCTGTTGAAAACATGTTTAAAAACAAGTTATCTAAAATTTCTTAACTTAAAAGACTTCTGGGTTTGGCAGTAATTTTGTCGTAATATAGCCAAAAGTAAACTAGTTGTATTACCTTAATGTTAAATATTTAAATATTTTACCTAAAAATTCAGCTTAAACCGTTAAAAATATGATGGATGACTACATCATCAATTCAGGAGCGTAAATTTGCAACGTTTTAAAAATATTAGCTTTCTATAAACTCTTTAGTTAAACGTTTTGGATATTTTATTCTACATTCATTTTATTTTAATAATTGTGATAAATTATTTATTTATTCATTTTTAGGATCATTCGCCTTTTGAAAGATTAACATCTCGTGAGAATATGTAGATACTTATTTAATATACATTAATAAGTATTAATCGGCAATCAAACTAAAACGTTTGGCGCGTTTATTCTTCGGTTTTTTCAGCCATGGTCGGCGCTCTTGGACTTCCCCTTGCTTGCCATGCAAGTCAAGGTCAGATGTCGTGTGTGACATCTATTGCGTTCTCGACAGCTTTATTAAAAACCTCTATTTAAATATTTTCGTGATTTAAATGTATTCAAACGAGATGCAAATCTGGTGAAATGTGAATATCACTTTAAAATAGCTTTTAGATTTTAAGTTTTGCATAACTGAGCATAATATTTGTGGATTTGAAGGAGTATTTTTATTTAGAACTATAAAAAGACAAATTTAATTTAATTGAACGTCAGTACATAGTAAATTATAAAACAATTCTAATGTTTATAAGATTTTATTATGAACATATTAATGACGTCTGAGACAACCAATCTTTAGTTTTCAGCGCTAAAGGACTTACAATTATCAAGCGAACAGAGTCGATATATATATACAAATTAACTTTTAAAAAGTTTTTAATATATTTGACTACACTAATTACATATAAAATTAATTATACAATAAAATTATTGAATGTATATAAATGTGTGTATTATATAATTATTGCTTTATCATCATCAGCCAGAAGGCGTCCACTGCTGAACATAGGCCTCCCCATTAGAACGCCGTTGCGAACGACAAGACGCCAGTTGCATCCACCGGTTATTCCTGACTATGTCGTCAGTCCACCTAGTGGGAGGCCTACCTACGCTGCGTCTTCCGGTTCGTCGTCTCCACTCTAGAACCTTTCTTCCCCATCGGTTGTCTGTTCTTCGAGCGATGTGGCCAGCCCATTGCCACTTCAGCTCGCAAATCCTACGAGCTATGTCAGTAACTTTGGTTCTTTGGCGAATATCCTCATTTTGGATTCTATCGCGCAAAGACACATCAAGCATAGCTCTCTCCATGGCCCGCTGAGCGACTCTGAGCTTTTTCAACAGGCCAACATTTAAGGGCCACGTCTCAGTGCCATATGTCATCACTGGCAACACACACTGGTTGAAGACTCTTGTCTTTAGGCACTGCGGGTGGTTGACGAGAACATACAACGCAATTTCCCGAATGCCGCCCATCCGAGTTGGATTGGCAGAAAATGTGGCCGAGGTAATTATAGTGGTCAACATCTTCAAGAGTTAATTATTGCTTATAAACTTAATAATTTAGGTTAATTGCAAAATGCATACGTAATGCTTTGTTGCTCTTCTGACATTTAGTTGTTTTGCAATCAGTACAGCTAATTACTATTAGATTACTAGTTTAAAATAATTAGCTTTGTTGTACTCGTAATTATAAATTTAAGGTGTGGTCCCATAAAAATTGGCCTAGTTTTCTGTATAAAATTAATTTAAATTTGTAAGTTGTTATATAAAAAAAGTGGGCCCAGTTTTTGTGGACCTAAATGCTGACTATCCCTAAATATTTTAATGCCTAGTTAAATACCTATTTGGTATGTATGTATTTGTTATATTAGTACGTAGCAAAATAAGATGAATTAACCAAAAAATATATTATATTGAAATTAGTGCTTCAATGAAATTCTTAAACTTAAATTAAGTAACGCTTTAAAAAATTATACAATTTTTTATTAATTTAATTTATACACTTTAAATTTTATGTGTTCATTTTATTTATAACAGATAAGTGTAAAATAAGGTCCTTAACTAAAGCAATGGCGAAAAATTTACGTCTCTTAGTGGACTAATGACCTAACTGCAAGTATAACATTTAACAGAGTTTAACAGAGTGCCATTAAAAATAAATAAAGTCAAAGTCTGATTTTAAATGGATTTTATACGTACCTATACTTAATTTTGTTTTGTAATTAATAGCTATAAGTATAGTTATACTAGTCTATTAGACCCTTTCTATTCGCTAAAGGTAAGCACAATAAATGGAAAATCTATGTACATTTAATTTATACATATTTAAAAAATCGTGTCAAGTGGCGCTCAACTGTCTCTGCCTATCCCTGTAGACAAGGTGTGACAATTTGCTTGATTGATAATAGATCTGATCTGATTCAATTGTTTACATTGTATGTAATCAATTGTATGTAATTTGTTTTTGTAATAAATTAACAGATTTAAAAGCATTTTATTTCGTGTTATATTTTAAGAAAGGGTCATTATTATTAACATGACATACCAATAAGCATTTACGACCCTTATTTAGATGTTAAGGCTTTGTGCATAATATTTGATATTCACTAATCGCTATCGTCAAATTTATATAACTACATATAGTTATATAATATTTCTTAAACGCTATAAATTTTTCGGGAATAAAACCTACAAGCACTTATCCATTATTTCACTACAGAAGCGAAAAATTAAGAAAAAATTATTATACCTACTTATGTATAAATCTATGTACTTGTATAATTTTATACATAAGTAGGTAAATACACAAATGGCGACTACTAAATCCAACTATAACATCTAATCATCTAATGCAATACTAGAACTATTGTACTACCACTATATATATATATATATAACAGGTGACGTTTAAAACCACTTAGCGCGGTGAACAAAACAGGACGTCCGTAATCGATGTCCATCGATATTTTTAACTAGATTACGAGGGAACATCTCTATAAATAGAGATTTCCACTCGCGAGGCTCAGATTTATTACGTTACTCTTGTCATACTCGTATCTATTTTATGAAAATAGGTAAAATATTATTTTGGTTCGGTTATTCTGACATTTAATATTTCCGTAAACAAATTATCTTCGAGAAACTAATTTACTTTCAGGGCTCCTATTCTATATATATATATATATATTTTGTTCACCGCGCTAAGTGGTTTTAAACGTCACCTGTTCGATAGCGATTTATGGGTATCTTTAGAACTTTGTATTATACTGACTGTGTTTATATTAGTTAAATAAAGTGTTTTAGACAATTGTCTTGGTGTGTTTTATTTGTCTACAATACACACTTAGTGAACCATTATCGACCAAAATAATTTAAAAAATATTTTTTGTCGTTTCTTACAAGTGAATAAAGGCAACAAAACAAACTGATCCCATAACGCGACTGAAGCACTTAGTATTTACGATTACATCTAAAATTCGTAGCCGAGATTGGTAAGTGACTGCCTACTTCTACATTTATATTGACCTTAATTTCGCTGTTCACTGTGTAGCTGTAAATCATAACAAGATTGTGGCTCAAATTAACAATTAGGAATCAATTATCTGAACAAACAAAGCAATTTTAGGACAAAGATTTCATAAAAGAAATTAATTGATATTAAATAAAAACTTCAAAAGCATGCTCCTCCCCTTCAATGATTTACATGGTATGAACACGAAAGGTCGAGATTGCACGCCCCGTGCGATTGGCAGGTTAATTGATTTCTATCTACCCATCTAGACTACTTTAAACTGGACTTCTGAATTACGCGACAATCATGAAATAAAGATTTATTGTTGGTTGCACAGTATTAGCGACAAGAATTTACTTTTTTTTTGTAATTATCAATCAAATTAATTGGCACGCCTATTTCCCACGGGGATTAGCAGAGACAATGGAGTGCCTCTTGCCACAATCGCTTCCCTCACAGCCACAATTCTCTTCATACAAGCTTTACGTTATGGGCACTAGACAACCTAGCTTTCCAAGTCTTTTACCAATGCTCAAACACTAAGAAACGTATTTGAGAAACTTTAATAGCTAGGTGTAAAGAACCATCAAAATAAATATTATGTATGAATTTAAAATATTGGAGTGCCCGCCCGTCAGTGGGAGGCCTACGTAAGCTGCGTCTTCCGGTTACTGGTCTCAAGAAGAACCATTCTTCCCCATCAGTTGTCGGTTCTTTGAGCTATGTGGCCAGCCAAATGTGTCAGAGGGATTCAAATGTGATCGCTTTATTCAGAAAAAGTTAATGGAAACAATATTTCATCGAAATGAAATCTATGTTCAGCAGACCATTAAAAGGCTTTTATCAATCATTCAAAAGAATCACTTAGTGTAAGTGATTTCTAACTAGAATGCCCTAGATTTTATGACGGTTGTCAATCAAACTTTACTTACCTTCTATTTTTTATATTGGCTTTTTAAATGACCACACACGGCCAGGTCCCAGATTCTCTTTATACACGACAGCGAAATGACAATCTTACACTGATATTTGACAACTGCGTAACCAATCAGCGAATAACAAATCAATAGGTAAACTACGCTGATTAGTCAATTGTGACCGCGGTGCAATTTCACTGCTATTTCGTCGGCATAATGCATGAGGATAAGCTTCATAAGCGGTACCTCCTGTTTCCATAGATAAATGACTGCAACAAACAGTCGCATCCACTATTCCATCTGATCCCAAAATGCAACTCAATCCCTTCATGGTCTTTACATTTGAATGTGGTAGTAACCTCGGATTAGCAGACAAACAAATGGCCACCAACTGCCTACCACTCTACTTTTTGCTAAGACCAAGAATCGAACCCTTTGTAATTGTGGGCGAGGAATCGGGTCGTTCTTACGCACACGTTTATTATATGTTACCTAAAATTAAGATTAGATATCCTAATGCAGATCGGATTAGAACGTCTATCGTGTAATAGTATTCGAAAATAGCAAAATCATTTTCAATGCTTTTGCGTAAGGAAATATTTGTATTATTGACGACAGATCAAAGATTTGCTTCATAGTTTTTATTTATAATATTTAATTAAAAGATTGAATAATATAATACAATACAAATCTTCGCTCCGACCGGAAATCTAACCCGGGACTTTAAGCGTAACAAACTGGTGTGTTAGCCAATGCATGGCCTGTTGTTAATACAACACAAATGTTTACTTATATTTACGCAAAAGCATTGGAAATAATTTTGCTATTTTCGAATACCATTAAAAGAATAAAATTCTGTTGTAAAACAAACGTTTCCGAAACAAATTTATATAATTTAAAAGCCACTCGCCTCAGGTGGTATCAAAGGAAATTTTTCCTTCCTGTATACTTTGGCAATCGAACTTGAAAGTTTTCTTGTTATAGTCCAATGGACATTTCTTGAATTACTTCAGATTTTTTAAGTTTTATCACACAGACTATCGAAAAATTCTTTGAATTGATATTGATTTTATTGCAAAAACCTGCTGCACATCAGATGCATGTCATGCAAAATATATGCCGATGCATATCGATGCCAAATCGATGCATTTATCGCGCCAATAAATAAAACCTTACCGTATAATTTCTCTAAGCAAACAGCTGCTCAACTAAGATCCATTACTCGGAATTGAACATTAACCTGCTCTTAGGAAATCTCTCTGTACCTAAATCATAATGCACGTTTGTAATTGAAATGTAAATCTAAATTATGTACATAGAGCACTAAGGATTCAATTAGTAGTCTCGGCGTACTCGTATGTGCAGTTGCTTTGATCTTGTTTGGAATGCTGGAATTCGGTTCACACGGAATCCTTGATTGGTAAAGCTAGCAATGTCTGACACGACCTCAATTGGACACTAACTACCCGGACATAGATACTTTTTAGCCCGAATAAAGCCTTGTAAGCTGTCTGTCGGTCAATTTTTGATGAGTCTGTGATTTATTCTGCGAGTGTGAACCTCCACTTTGTTAATATTGTAAACTTATCTATTTAACACGCATTATATACCAATACCTGTGTTTTTTATATTTGTTTCAGTTACTTGATTTGTAATAGATTAAGTATATGGAGTAAATAAATTATTATACTGACTTTTAAAATTGTTTTCACTTTCTGATATGTTCAGATAAATCTCTGTATCTGTGATTATTATCAATACAATGTGGAATGCTTTACCAGCCCATGTGTTTTCTTTACCCTATAACCTTGAATCCTTCGAGCGATGTGTGAAGAAGCACCTTTGGGCGGCATAGTGATGGCGGCTGGGGCAGCCGTGAACTAACTAGTTTTTTTTAGGTGTCGGCACTCTTGGACCTCCTCCGCATCTTTAATCATTAAAGATACATTTGCAGGTGTTCGAAACCCGTGCTCTCGGTTTGAGTACCACTACACCACAGTCGCCTTAAATTATTAATCTTCTTTCAATGTGTTCATGCCGATGTGTTCATCTAAGGCTTCTTTTAAATTACATAAAAACACATAATTTAAATATATAGTATACGATTTATTTTTGAATTCAGACTAGTTCATTAAAACATAAAACGAAGAAGATTTAAAGATAATTTTAGTTTTGTATTATTATACAGGAGACAAAACTACTAAGATACACATAAAAGAGACACACTATACATACAATACTTATACTTACATACAATATTTTTGTATGTAAGTATTATATTATTTCGTATTGAGGTACATTTTATTATAGTTTTACGAGTAAAGTATAAATGATAATACTTGTTACTTATTAGAGTTGGTGATTTAATATTTACTTACGAGTACATAATTTTTATTTGGCCGCCTAGTAGTATCTAGCACTTTTAGTAGATTCATTAAAATCTGTGCTGCTGGTAAAATAAATATAATAAAGAGCCAATAAATAGATTTAATCAAAGTATTTCATCACATTTAGGGTTGCCAATGTTAACAAAGTTAGGAACAAGTCTCAGCATTCCACAAAGGGAGGGGTTTATTAAAGTGTGAGTAATTATGTCGTTCTGAATAATACAAGAGTAGTTACAATTATGTTTCCGCCCTACCTGTTTAAATGTCTGCTTTACCACTCGCCTCCTTCACAAGCACAATTCTCTTTATACTTCTACCGATAATTTTATATATTATATTATAATTTCTATTTTTTTTAAAACCACTATTTGTATACAGACTCATAAATACTCTTAAATAGTGATGGCCACGTTTTTAAATATTCAGTATAAGAACCGTAGAGCTTGTATGAGGAGAATTGTAGATGTGAAGGAAGCAAGGGAGTTGTGTCAGGATCGTGGCAAGTGGCGCTCCATTGTCTCTGCCTATGCCCGTAAGAAATAGACGTGACAATTTGATTGATTGTATACAAACAGTAAAGTGTGTATGATTCTGAAAGCTGTATGAAAGCGGATTGCACTTCAGCCAAACATTAGGCGGGTTGCTGTCATATAAGGTAATAAAACAAATTGTCTCGCCTTAATAATCTAGACAAATGTTTCTATCTTTTTTCTACAGCTATAAATAAAAAATAAATAAACTATTATAAAGTCAATTTTTACTCTCTGCGGTTATAAAAAACGCGGTTGGTCAGGGCAGTTTTTAATTTTGATTGGGCGCGGTGTTTAATTTTAAATATTATTAATTAATATTTCGTGGTAAATTTTAAAAATATATCTATTGGAACGAAATTAAATACTATATTTCGTTAAAGTATACAATAATATATAAAACCTCTAACAGCAAATGTCGATATATCCTATACAAATATCCAGTTCATTTGAAAGTTAAAACGTAATCCTAGTACTGCCATGCGGAGACTGCACTTGATCTCAAAAAGCCACAAAGTCGAGATCACTGAGAAAATACTTCAGATTATTTCCAAACTGACGCAGACTCTGTTACTGTAAACCTTAAAATGGATAGACAGGACCATAAATATAAATATCATTACTAAAAATAAGTTTAGTGTAGTCGCGTTTTGTGATCAGCTTGAAAGTTGGCGGAGTCAAGAGAGGCCAGCATGCTTCTTAGAGCGACACTTAATGTGACCAATTTGCAATCCCTGACGTTCGCGCTTTTGATCGCAAACGCTTATTCCAACTAATATAGAAGCTCTGTCGACCAAATTGACAGTCAAACATTCGGCAAGCCTTTTGCCAGCTCGTTTTGTTCCATCTATCCAATTTGGATCCTAAAAATGAACTTATGCCGGCCATAATAACGGTGACTAAGGCAGTTGTAAACTGAGTACTTAGCTTTTTTCAGTCGTCGGCACTTTTATACCATTTGTACCGGCAAGCAAGCTATGGTTAGATGTCGAGTCACGATAAGGCGGCGCTTAATGTGACATCTGACCAAGTCGAGATCAGATGTCGAGTCTTAATAATTGAGCGACTTCTAAAAATCGTTAATTCTATGTTTTATCAACAACGTACTGAATGCTTTCCTGGTTTTATTCTTTGAACAAAGAAAAATCGTTAACATGAGTATTCTTCAATAAAAGACTGTTTTACTCGTAAACCTCAAGATATTGATATAATAATTTATTTTAGGGGGTTCGATAATCTATAAAAAAAATTAGAAATTGTCATAGAACTATATTTTTAATAATAGTATTATCTTTTTTATTACGTAATTCTCTTCATCACTTATATGCGCATATATGTCATCACTTATATGACATATATGCGCTATTTTAACACATCAATTGTTTACATAACCGGTCTTGATTTCCCAAGAGAGTTGTTCAAAGCAAAAGTATATTCCATAGTTATTCACGAGCATAACCAAATATTATTAGAATACAAACCTACATAAACAATGTATTTTCGTTTTAACCATATCAACAATATAGAGAATAATCTAGCTTATCTGTCCACTGGAATTCTATAAGTCCCAACAAAATAAATTCCTTTTGCTCTCACATTTTCTGATTAAATGAATTCGATAGGGATGGCAAATTACACTGTTAGTTCGTTACCGAATCGACGATTCAATCCTCAGAGTCTACAATTTATTACACAAGCTCTTAAAACGCGGTTCTAAATATTTGTAACTATAATACCCTGATTAATTCTAAATTTATAGCTAGATTAAAGAAATAGGACTATTGCTAGATTTCAATGAGTTTCAAATGGTGGATTTATCTGTCGGTTAAGCATCCTGATGTATGGTCCTGTTCGTACGAGTGCTCAGCGTCTGATTTTCAGGGGATTTCCCGTTTCAATTAAATCCGTATCGCTTGCGGTGCACAAATAGAGTCATTGAAGATTTTCCGCTTACTTTTATTAGGTCGAGCTGCTCTTTTAAAGCCATTCTTGTTGATAATGTTGCAAACGGTAATGAAAAAACTTTGCTTTTTTACTTATAAATAGAAGAAAAATAAAAATATCTTTTAGGTAAAATAAAGGGTTATTTGATAAATGTGAAAGAAATTTTTATTTTTTATTGTGATTCGACATCTAAACTCGACCCGCCTGATGGTAAGCAAGAAAATGTCCAAGAGTGCCGACGACTGCAAAAACCGATTCTTCACGGCTGCCTCTGTCACCGTCACTATGCTGGCCAAAGGTGCTTCTTCACGCATACAGAAGGATAATAGGAACAACCCATTTTTTTGGATTTTTAAAATCAAATCTTTTTTTTTAACACAAATGTCCGCAGTGGTCAACATCATAGATCTTGTATACTTATAAAGAGAATTATAAATGTGATAGAATCGGGAGAGCTGAGAGAATCGGAGAAAGTTACGCTCCGTTGTCTCTGTCTATCCCTGTGATATTTACGGCGTGATGAGTTGATTGATTGAGTATAAAGATAACATGAAAACTACTAACTCCGTAGTTTTTTGCATTTGTGTAATCAATCACTAGAAAAGCAAATCATCAAATCAGATAAGCAAATCGGTAAGTGTATGTTAAACGAATATTTTTGTTTTGGGAAAATGTATTATAACAACGGCTAATAAAACTGAATATTGAAGATTCAGCCAAAAAATATAAAAAAAGAATTGATTCGGGATAAAGCAAAAAAACGGCACCCAAGTTCCGTCGCAAGATAATCAGTTTTGAAATATGTTTGTCCTACGGAGGTCTCCAAAACCCTTCGATTTCAGACATCTTTATCGTTGTGAGTGGATACTTATCTATCGGCAAGATCGACAGGCGGACGGCACTCTCAACAAATCACTCTTCATTTATATAAAACGACCTTTTTGGCAGTGAAGCGAATATCTGCACTTTATGTTTGTCGTTGTTCCATTGAGAGATGATGCCGTTGACAGTTCTATTGTCGTTGTATATATAAATTATTTTGGTATTTGTTGTGCCGTGACAAGTGGATGTCGAACATGGTTATATCAAAACGAAAATAGAAGGAAATATTTTGAAATAGTCAACTACAAATTATGATACAAGCGTTTATAATTTTATAACCATTTAAATGATAAAAGCGAAACATTAACTGTTTAAAATTATATTATTATATAATTTTAGTGAGAATAAATATTGTATTTAATTATACATGTATGTATTTAATACACTTATAAAGGTAAGTATATTGTATATGTGATGATGATCCTGTCCATATTATGTATTGTATGATGTATGTATGTGTTATTTGTGTATCTATTTATTGGAGCATATTTATGTGTATATATGTTTTTAATAATAAAATCTTTATTTTCAGAAACATTTTATATGAATATGATGAATTATTTATATATTTTTATTAGTTATTTTCAACCTACCTCTCATCTACATCCTTAAGGTTAGTCAAAGGTTAGATCTATCTACAAATAGATAAGTATTTAAGTAAGTATTTAAACCAATAAATAAATTAAATTCTCTGCCATATATTTGGCAATTACACAAAATGAATTCCGAAACATTTTATTTTTATTCAAGGAAATCTGTTTAAAATATAAACGCCCGATGGATTGAAAGATATACCAAGGGTCGCTTCTCAGGCTCTTTTCAATTAGTCTCAAAATCCTTTCTGATTAAAATGAGAAGGACCTCTGCTTCGCCGACCGAGCACTTTAATTGGATGAACTTCAATTAAGGAGGAGAAGAAAAGAGCAGAACAGTAAATATGATTTGAAATTAGAATTTTGTCTCATTTGAAATTAAATTTGAATTGCTTTTAAATTGGTGTTCGTAATTAAGATTTCCAATAATGAAATGAAACGAAATTAGAAGTATGAACAATAGATATAAAATAATACGACAGATAAATTAAACTTTACTAAGGCGACAATGGCTAAAAAGTGGTAGTGAAATTTCGGTATTATGTGTCTTTGATATTTATGAACATTAGTTGTGCTGATTTTATGATACATAACAAGTACGTTTAGTAAAGAAAAAATAAAAATATACAACATAAAAATTTATAAATATTAGCGTAGGTATAGCAATCCTTTTAGTAAAATTTTAAATTATATCTATAAATTAAATTGTCACGCTTTTTCCTACAGGACACAACTCTCTCGATTCTGTAACATCCACAGTATTTTTATACAAGCTCTACCTACTATTATGGGCACTAGGCAAACCAGCTTTCTTGAGGATATCTCCGATTTAGTCGGAGAAAATCCTCCTGGGTCTACCTCGTCTAACATGTAACATTGTCCACATCACATTATTAAATAGGTTAGACTAGGGCGACATAGTGAATGTGATTGCTACTTACAGTTATTGAATTGTAGTAGCAGTGACATCCATTCATGGACCACACTCTAGCTTAACATCAAGCGGGGTGCTGTCATATGTCGACCCACAATAAATAAATAATCGAATCACCATATTGTTTAGTTTGTGTTTATATCAATAACATAACAATATATAATATTTCCCTCTACTTAATAACCAAACTTAATTATCGACTAAAAGCAAGAAATTGTATTAAGTCATCCAAACACGAGGAAGGTCAACGTAAACCCCCTGTCAGAATCAATTAACTTGGTCGGGGAAACTAGTAATAGACTAGACCCTAAACAAAAGGTTCATACTGTTTACTTATACGTGGTTATGACATTTTGTCAATTTACTAAATCAATGTTATTATAATAAAATATAATGTTTTTAATCGTAGAGCTTTTATGAAGAGGATTGTGGATGTGAGAAAAGTTTTGTCTGAGGGAGTTGTGTTAGGATCGTGGCAAGTGCCCTTGTCTCTGCCTATCCTTGTAGGGAAAAGGCGTAACAATTTGATCAATATATTGATATAACATGTATGAGAAGTTTCATCAGCGCCTGTATAATATAATATCGCAATAATCCAAGTTTTTTTTTATGTTTTACATTAAAAATAAAATAATAAATAATTCATCGTTACATTACTTATCTGCTCACGTTATACTGAAAAAAATATATATGAGGACATGTGCACTTGCCCATCCAATACGTAATAAAACTGGATGAGTGTCATAAATTCGGAAAAAGTCGCTCCCAATCCCACTGGCTCGAATTTCAGGAACTTGGTCCTAGAGGAGCAATCAAATTGTGATCAGGAGACCGTGCCTAGAATATTTATTGATGTGGACCCCAAACTGATAGGAAAATGAATCAGAGCTATCGGCCGATCCGTCTTCAAATATTGAGCCGTATAATATCGTATTTTTTATCCTATATCCGATCCGTGTCGTTAAAGAAAATTATAACGTATTTTATTTTTGTATACTCAAATTTTAAGGAACTTAACCAAATTATTTTATAATAATGTTTAAAGAGATTCTTTGGGTAGTGAATATTAATTAAAGGACTCACTACTATAACCTCCTAATACCTTGGATGCTACAAGCAAACCATAGTCACTATGCCAGCCAAAGGTGCTTAGGCTGTGACGGCGACTAATAAAAATAAACGGTTTATCGTCGGTGCTCTTGCTAACCATCAAGCAAGTCGGAGTCGCAACTCAATAAAAAATGAACCTTCTTTTAACACCTAATTTGTTTTATTATTTACATACAAAAATCTTCATTCAGATAGTTATGTCGGCGTAACAGACATAGTATAAATTATAATTATCACTAAAAATAGGATGTAAACTTTGCCCTCAGTCTTCGGACTCTTTGAGAAATAAGAATATATTTTTATCACTAAAATTAATAAATTACTTTTATCACTAAAGTTATCAATATCAGAATAATGTATTAACGCTAGAATCATGGGATGGAATCTTCCATGTTTTTTTGTAACTGTTCGACACCAATATATAAACCATTGTGAATAAGAATTAAATCAGTATCGTCTTTATCTTCGTTTAGTTATTATTTAACCCAAGTCCTCTGTCGAGCTACACACGCCACCGAAAATATAACTAGATTCAAAACCTTTTTATTTTACAAAATGTCAATAATCACTGTTTCAGAAAAATTGATAACTAATAAAAATTACAGTGAGGATGTGGAAAGTAGAGCTCCATTGTATCTGCCTATCTCTGTGCTTATTAAGGCGTGACAATTAGATAGATGATTAAGAAGTTTGAATAAATAAAATTATCTTTATTTAAAGATACTAATAATAAAATTAATTTAATTTAATTTATTACGCCAGGTTATATCCACAGACACTTAATTATGTACAAATTCTCTTGCCAACAGTCGCAAAGTTAGTAAATATTGATTTTATCTTAGCAACGTTATTCAAAATCATATTTTCAGGCATTCATGAACGAACTTTCATGGGAAAGTTTCTGTGGTTGGAAAATCTGAATAAGCAAGTTTTTCATCGTAACTTTGCTTTTGACTCCAACTTGACAAAACCGCATTCATGGTAACCTACTAACTCTTTCTATACTGCAATAAAATTCAATAAATAATATTTTGTAATAACAAACTTAAACATCTTTAGTATGATAAATTACTAATTAAACAAATTATTTAAAAAATTAAAAGGCTAAAGACATGCTGAAAAATATATTTTCTTTATTTATTCAGCACATTTAATAATAACACCACGGCATCAGAACAACTTTTTAATTCCAGCCGTTTAAGAGTTGCATAGATCAACTTCCGGGCTTTAAAAACTGGGTTAAAGATACTTTCAGAGATGCTTTCAACTTAACCTCGGGGCAACTTTACGGAAAATTCAACAAAAAATCCAACAGATAGTAATGTTTCTGACTGAGCGTTCTACATAAATCTTGGTTACAACTCTTCACAGAATCATATTTTAGCTTGACAGAGAAGAAGTGTTTTGCTACTTTGAAGCTACGTCGTGGTAACCTGCATTCTGATATTTGACATTCTACTGCAGCTGCATTCTCTAATATTTTTAGATTGCCTTTTCTTGCTAACAAATTTCCAAAGATGAATTTCCTTTTAAAGTATTTTCTTCTACTTTTCATATGATCCTATATCAATTTGCAAAACTATTTATATTGTATTAAATCGCTAATAAAATAAATAAAAATGGATGATAACAGGTATTTACTAAATCACAAAGTATTTCAAACAATAACTGTAATTATCAATAATTGTAATAAGCTTTCCTTAAGGGTTTAATTAAATATGTATGTGTATAATGGTCCTTGCATTCGCATTTTAAGTAAATATTTATTATTGTACCAAAGATTGTAATTGTTTTGCCAGCAACAAATATCCCTGCAATTTGTAGTTGAAACATGAGCCTTGCGGTTGTGAACAAAAGCGATTTTTATCAAAACAATGGGTGGGTAGGAGTTCTTTTTAATTATTGCTTTTGTTTTGCTACTATAAATCCAGTAGGCGTCCTGTCTGCAGCCCCAAGGGAAACAAAACAGGCAATTATACAACAAGATAATTACTTTTTTCCTTCGGTAATTAGCCCTTTATATTTTTCTAAAGACTTATCTTAAGTTGTGAGGATTTTTTCGGGCATTATCTAAATATTATTTCTTCACTTTACTTTCTACTTTATTTTGGCGATTGATGTGAATATATTTCAACATTACATTATACTCGTTCCCTATACTTGAATATCTGGTCATACATTAATAAATTCATACATATTATCACTACAATGTTTGTTATTAAAACAGTAATCAATAATACGAGGTTTTGTCGATAAGATAGTCCATTATTCTTCAAATATTAGGCGGCAGTGATAAATTTGCTGGAATCAGATTAGCCAACCATTTCATTGCGGACGTAAATCATGGAAAAACAATGGACAAAAAGGGCACAGACTCGATTTTACATATCAAGAATGCACGAGAAAGTGCAAAATAAATATGAAGAAATGCAACGAAAACTTGAAAGATCTAAATCTGTGGATGCTCTACACACAATACCTGACGATGATAACGTTATATCGAAGTCTTTACACTCAGTGCATAACGTCACTGATTTTGATGTCAGTTTAGCTAAAAAAGAAAGATCTTCAAGTGTAAGCAGTGTTGTTGTTGAAGAAATAAATCAAAATTGTGTTGATGTTAGCGATAAGATTGACAGTAGTGCGATAAGAGAAGATACATTTTCTGGTTTTAATGAAATTAACGATGATAATATCAGTATATTCAGTTTCTCGAACGTTAGTCTTGAATCGTAAGTAAAATTATTAATATGTTTTTAATTTTATTCTAAATTATTAAAATATTTACCTAACAATGTTTTACCAGTTTAAATGAAGGTTTTGGAAGCGAAAGTGATTTGGCAATATCTCCCAAAAGTCCGCCAAGAGTAAGGTTAAGAGACAGAATAGCTGCCGCGAGAGAAAGAAATCGTCAAAAGAGAGAAGAAGAAAAACGTGAAAAAGAAGTTAAAAGAAGAAATTCGGAAGTTGAAAAGGTAAGATACAAACATTTATTTTAATATTCAGTACGTACCGCAAAATATCTATTATTATGTAATAATTAAAAATATTTATTAAACTAAATCCATACATCTAAATACGTAACAACGTCTTTGAACATATTTATTTACTTGATTTATACAAATTTTCAGCAGTTTGGTAATAACAACAAAAATGACAATAGACTGAGTAGAATTTCAAGGAGGATTCGAACTGCTACAGTAACAATAGCTTTGATCAATGCCAAAGGATTTAATGTTAGAAACGATGAGAAAATAAACCTATTTTATTGCAAATTTCGGTAAGAAATACTGCTTAGGGTTAAGGAAGGTGAGGATTAGGAATATTAGCAAGTTAACGGTTTAATTTTTTATTAATGCAAGTATAGTAGAATATCGCATCGCTAAGAAATAAGTGACATGACATGTTACTTCAACTTGCCTTTAAAACTGACTAAGTTTATGGTTACTTAGATCCCGTCCCTATATCGGCAAGAGATATTTTTTCACGCGCCGCTTAAAGACTCTAAAATTTGAAAGATTTCTCGACAAAGAAACGATCTTCAATTTTCATACCGTTCAGTTCTACTGTCGATTCGATCGAAAGAATGCGGATGCAATGTGGGTGTAAAAAATAAAAAAAAATCATGATAAAGACGATAACCTCGTACTACTCGTTGCTCTAATCAAACCAGGGTTTCATGGAGTATTTTTTTTATTGTGACTCGACATATGACAGTACCCTCCTGATGTTAAGCTGAGGTGCGGTTCATGAGATGGAGGTGAGTTATACAACATTTGATATTGCATTACTCCTTGAAACAGATTGCAACCTCTATCTCTAATCTATCCGACTTTTTTTATTTGACGAATATGTATTTTGTGTTGACATTTTTAGTTTAGGTTCAGATAAATATAAATCCAAGTTTGCAAAATGTGAACCAGAAATACATGAAGCAAATTGGCAAGAATTATTTAGTCTTAATATTTATGAAGATTTTATGCTAGAAATAACTTTATGGAGTAAGGAAAAACACGACAATTTTATTGGAAGGTAATTAATAAATATGTTATGCTTTTATTTTGGTAAATCGGAAACTCTTAAATATCTACATTTTTTTTAGAAAAGTGATAGATTTATCGCAAACAGAAAATGAAAAAACTCATCAAATGAAATTAAAATTACACGGTGAATCCGACACCGAACTTTTTATGCTATTAACCATAACTGGAACTTATCTTTTAAATACAATCATGAGTAATAATGATTATCAATTTACTCAAGATAAAATGGATAATATGAAACAGAAGTTTGTAAGTACACATTTTATAAACTGTAGAGTATCAAAAATTTTAAATGCGTTTCAATATAGGTAAGATCTTACTTCTGCCTAAATTGTCCCATAAAATTTAGCAAAATAGAACTTTAGATATTAATCAAAAATAGCTTTCGACAGAAATTTTATTATTTATTTTTAAATTTACTTTTAAAAGGCATGGTATCATCTAGCTGAAGATTATAGCGATGTTGGTTACTTATCTGTATTAATTTATGGTGCTAAAGGTTTATCAATAAATGATGCGTTCTGTGTACTTGAATTGGGCAACGACAGACGCCAGACTCACACTGAAAGCAAAACTCATAGTCCGAATTGGATGAAAATATTTAATTTGTAAGCGACAAATCTTTTACTTTTTAAATAATTCTATTTCTACCATTTAATATCAGTTTAATCAAAACATGAAAGCCATAGTGGAATTATTCCTGGCTCTGTCCTTAAAGTAGCACAGCCTACAGACAGATTATGTGATAATTTTACAACCAAAAGTATGTGTTTAAATGTTTCAAAGAAACAAAATATGTAAAATAATAACAAACATAATTCATATCCTATTTGGAAGATATATTAAAAAGCTAAAAAAAGAATTATGCAATACAATCAAACTCCTTATTTCGTACAGTACAGTTACAGATATAACATCAATTCTTGAAGTAAGTGTGTGCGACGAAGGCAAAAAACATGAAGTAGTTGGCAGACTTTCGATACCACTATTAAGTGTTGAAAATGGTGTAAAGAAATGGTATGCTTTAAAAGATAAAACACAACGTGAAAGAGCAAAAGGCAGTTGTCCTAGAATAATGATGGAAATTAGAGTTAATTGGCATCCAGTAAGTATAATTGGCTATCTATAACTAACCTTATAGTTAGATTCTTTACCAATAGTAATTAAATTATAACTATTATATAAAACACGCATTTATATGTAAAAGTGATGCCAAAACTACAGTAGCTTTAACAAAGTTAAAAGTACAAAGCTTAGTATAAAGTTTACTGCCTATTTATTTTTTTATTTAAGGTAAAGGCTGCAATTCGTGTTATAAATCCTAAAGAAGTAAGATATTTAGAAGCTGACCAAAAATTTGATAGACGATTGTTTGTGAGAAATGTTATTAGATGTAAAGCTATTATTTCGTGGGTACTTGATGCTATAAAATGGTCAAAGTAAGTTTACATTTAAAAAAAAATATGGTGGGTCCGTAGAATATTATTATAGGAAATTTTCAATTTTTTTAACATTTCAAATATAATTTCAAATTAACAATTCCCGCGCCTTATATTTAGCTGAATTGCCGATATAAAGGCATTTGTTGTCTCCTTTTTCTTTGCTTACATTAGTTTCGTTAGATACAATCACTACACACTGCATAGATTTTAAGTATAGGAAATTGAGTCCATAATTAATAGAACATTCTAAAATTTCAGGATGTGTTTTGAATGGGAATCAAGAAAACAATCGTTTGTGGCTTTAGTGATATGGTTAATATCTTGTTGGATATTTAAAACTTGGATGTTACCAATATTATTACTCATACCATTTATTTGGTTTAGACCACAAGAGTATCGTATGACAGGTACAATACTGAATTTATTTTCTATACTAATTGCATGCGCCATTATTTAGGTAATATAAGACCCTACTTTTCGATTGTGTTCGCATCCCGAGTTATTAAAAATCAATTGTCGAAAATCGTTTCGCAAGTCGAAATATACCCAAAATAAACTTACTATTTAAATTTCGATCCTAATTTACATTTCATTTAGGACTCTTGCTTTTTTTTATTCTGACTCGTCATCCAAGAGTAAAAAGAGGCTGACTACGTACAAACTCTGATACTATTTGAGAAAACCATTCACCAACATTTTGAATTTAGGAACATTGTTGATAGCTATCCGAGTTTAAAAATTAAGAAATATTGTTGATATTTTTTTAGGTGAAGATGAATTTTACACTATGCTCAAGAAAGAATTATTTGACATAGAAGACACAGTTGTTCAAGTAAACAAACCAGATAAGGTAACTTATTAAATAATACATAATTCCAGAATCCTAATAAAAGACCTTGTTTTATTATGGGAATGATTATTTAAACCATAGAAGTCTAACCGTAGTCTCTGTTATTTCCTGCATAATAACTTAATACAGATTGCGGTCTAATAGTTAGTTAAAATAAAAAAAATAGTTTTGCGCTAGCAGACAAAAGATGTTCATTGAAGTCAAGGGGTATATCATGTACCCCTTCTAAAGCTTCTTACTAGGCTACTTACAAAAGAAGCTACAAGTTGTATCCAACGCAGAAGTAATTTATAGGTATTACTTACCACAGAACAAAAATAAAACCAAGTAGAAATGATATAATTATATTTTTCATTTCGTTCATAAACATAGTTTTTTCTCTTCTGTGGTACCTACTAAAAACATTTTACAGGAAGAGAAAAAAACTCTCAGAGAGAAATTAACAACTATTCAAGAAATTACACAGTTAGTGCAAAATTGGTTGGGAAAGGCAGCCTCAATTGGAGAAAGTGTTAAAAAGTTGGTAAATGATGATTTTGTTTATTTAAATTTTAGCAAACTAAAACTGTTAGTCGCGTTTCAGTATCAACTTGAAAGTTGCCGGTACCAACTGAGCCTACATACTGCAGTTGATTAACAGTTTTGGCAGTCGCCTCCATTTATCCGCACGCAGCCTAACATCAGGCGATATTCTATCATGCAGCATATCGCCTGATGTTGGTCGACAAAGAACCTATTGTTCAGCACTGGATATATATCCAACCTTAATAAAAAAATGGAAATGGAATCTATTTTAAAAAATCTACCGAAAATAATGTTGCCGTAGAAAAGTTTTCAAAATATGCAAATTCTGCTTTCAGTAGCAAAACTTAATTCGTACAAAAAATTCTAATATGATGTGTTAACTGTTTACCCTTTTGATTTTGTTGCAGCTTAGTAAACTTCACAGTACCATTTTTGAGTTTTCTGGCAATCTTCATTATTTTAGCAATAACCATTTTTATTTATTTAATACCAATGAAATATATTTTTATGGCTTGGGGTAAGATATCTCTAATTTATCTTAGTGATGTGTTTATCAAATATATTATTAAATAATAGATTTTAGAGGCAACTGAGGGAGCTTAAGTTGAATCGTTTTTTTATCAGTCGTCCCCCTGTTTACCAATAGATATCGATCGATGAGATCAGAAATCGAATATCAATAAATAAAAATTATTCCTAAATTATAATAGTTACAAGTATTTGACTTTGCCCAATGGATGCCACAGGCACTTTGTCATTCGCAATGGCGTTCTAAGGCATAGATTTAGATTTCTAGGTCTGTGGGGGGAGGCCTATGTTCAGCAGTGGACGTCTTCCGGCTGATAATGATGATGATGACTATAAAAGCTGTTTTATATAATGTTTACAAAATTAATAGATCGATGAAAAATATTAGTTCCTGTAAGACAATAACAAAAATAAACATTCCCATCTCCAAAAATATCAATGAGACATCGTATGTACAAACAATATTTTTTTTCAGGCATAAATAAATTTACTAGAAAAATACGACGACCAAATAGAATACCAAATAATGAGGTGCTTGACCTACTTTCAAGAGTTCCTGATGATGAAACACTAGTACGTACATTATTTTAAAAAATATTCATAAAGTAATTTTATTTTTATTGACATAAATAATTTGTGTTTAATGTGACTTGACTGACGAGTTGCCTGATGGTAAGCAAGAGTGCCAGCGACTGATAACCCGCCTCAGTTCACGGCTGACTCAGTCGTCTTCACTATGCCGGCCATAGAAAAGATTTAGATCGAAGGCCGCCTTATTCCCAGAACTGAATTGCAGTCTATAAGCGGAGGCGGTCTATGCATGGAATTGCCGGCTAGTCCATTGACTGCAAAACTTACTTATACAATATTAATGTATTAAAAATGAAAGAGGTGTTTTTTGTTTCAGTTGGATTGCGAAGAACTTGAATTAAATGAAATCAACGAATAAATTAATTTATTATCTATCTTTTTATTTTTTATTGTGATTAGACATCTGACCTCGACCTGCCTAATGGTGGTCCAAAAGTGCCGACAACTGAAAAAACTGATTTAGGCTCTAGAGTTTGTGTGACCTCTGCAATAACTCAGACAGCCCAGCGCTGCAATGAATCTATACTAGGGCACCAAGAAGATACTTAGCTGAGCCGTCCCAGAGGTGCGAACAGTACTTCGCGCAAGAACGAATTTGTGCTTAGGATACCATTTTTTTTTTACCATCTAGATTAGGATACCATGTTTGTGAAGCTCGCTGTGGTCCTTGTGATTCAAGTCGCTGCGAAGGGACTTCTCTAAGGTATTCAGTCTGTTTAAGATACCGAGCGAAGTGTTACAAAATATATTCTTAAACCTTTTGTAAACAAATAGAATAAACTTTTTTAAATGGTAAACTATATTACTTTTTTATTATTGTTGTGGAACGATATACGATTTGAATATAGGCGACTGCTACTATGCCTTAATCACAGCAATTAGCAGTCGCATTCATATGGGTCTATTCTTAAGCCGATCCTAAAACGGGCAAGTATAAACGGGCAAACTGGTCATCAGCAAACTGCGGATCGGCAGACTGGGCAAATAAATGGGCTCCCACTCTAGAAATTTTATCACTATAAAAAAATATCATCAATCTATATCATAATTCATTAACGCATGATACCGGATTGATAAAAACATTGTTATCAGAATGTACATTGTACATATATCCTTATTATAAAAAAAAGGAATTTAAGTTTTGTTTTTGTTATTTAGAAATGTGGGAGCGTCTAATTCCCAATTTATCCTTTTATAATAAACTTATTTTATTATAAAAGTATCTAATAATCAAACAATCAGTCAAATTGTCACGCCTTTTTTCCACATGGATAGGTAGAGACAATGGAGCGCCACTTGCCACGATCCTGAGCCTGAAATAACTCCCTCGCTTTCCTCATATACGATTTTCTTTATACAAGCTTGCTTGAGAATGTCTTGGTTTTGGTCGGACAACACCCTCCTGGCTCTGCCTCGTTTGAAGCATTCATCTATATCCTAATAATTATGTTATTAAATGTCTCTCAAGGTTGAAGTAATGAAACTGGAAGTCTTTGCATTTATTTATTTATTTCACAATGTATTCGTTCACAAAAGAGTGCTTAATTCTTAAATATAATAATATCTATTAAACCAACCATTTAAGGCTGGCGGGTACAATCGAATACGAAGATATTTTGAATGTTAAAAACATGCATTAAGTAATTAAAGAGTCATTGCAACATTTTATTTTAAATTGTGATTGTGGTAAAGACATTGGATTTGTGAATTTCCGTAAAAGTCCAATGACTCTTGGTGACTGTAGATTTTTATTTAGGTACAAATTGTACTCTTATTTGATGCAAAAACAAACAAATATGGTAACTGCATGTATTTAGGCAGTTTAGTGTCGATCCGTGGTAGTACAACAAGTATTAGAACGTGAAGTGACTTAGTCGCGTTTTGCGATCAGCTTGTAAGTTCCCAGTTTCAAATACGCCGGCATAGTGGATGCGACTACTTAAAAATCCTAAAATCAGGCGAGATGCTATCATTTTTAAAGCCATAATAAAAAAAACTCATTTAATATTTTAAAAAATATATCGGATTTTTTAAATTAAAGATTTTATCATTTCATTATCATTATCCAGAAGACGTCTACTGCTGATCATAGGCCTCCCCCTTAGAACGCCATTACGAATGACAAGATGTTAGTTGCATCCACCGGTTATTTGTGACTTTCACTTCGAACGTCTTCGAAGTGCGTCTGCGTCTTCCGGTTCATGGTCTCCACTCAACAACGATTTAGGTCACTTGTATTCCCATTTCTCATACAAGTCCATGAAATTACCATAAATAACAATTTGACTTGATCTCAATTGGACCAACAATATAATGATAGTAATAGATTTAATTGCTAATGGCTGAGTGGCATCTAAGTAAACACACAGGGGAGTCATTTGCAGTTTATGCATATTAACGGGGGAGCTATCATATGTCAGACAATCGATAAATTAGTGTGAAGATCCGGCGTCAGGATGTTAGCGGCAAGATTTATATCACCCTAAAGATTTCACGCCAGTTCCTAAAATAATTTCCTTTTTTATTATAATTCTTCCCTTTTTTCCTTAATAAATACTTTTCCTTAATATTTCTCTTAAAATTTTAATAAATTAAATTAGTTACTTTACCTTAAATCTAATAGTAATTATACGTTCCCTCCATTATAAATAAATTGATAAATCACAGGTTACACAGCTTATACTTTTTTACGCTTCAATTTTAGTATTATACAATAATATCTTTACCCAATCGTTCAATCTCGTTAGCGAAGTAAACCATATCTTTAGAATCTAGAGCAGAGTTTTGAAAAACAATACGGAAGAAATTTACCAAATTGCCTTGTGGTTGATACGTGACCATCATACTTCCTTCCTTGATCATTCGTTCCTTTACTTTGGGCGCAACCTTGTGAAGCCTTTCTTTAAAATCAAAGTCGTTCTCGCAACCACGAAGGCAACTCGGTATGTACCAAAACATTACGTTTGTACACTCTGGTTTGTCAATAACGAGACTAAAGCCTTCGCGTTTTCTAATATGATCAAGGAAGTAACTTGCGTCATCGAAAAGTCGATCTATGTGTTTTTCAAAACCTTCGCTGCCCTTCGCTTTCCACATGAACCAAAATTTAAGAACGTCGGCTCTTCGTCCGCATTGGATATGTTTGTCGCCAGTATCATAGGAAGTGTCGTAGAATTTATCCTTTTGAAAGAGATACTTAGCTTCGCACGAGTGCACTTCTTTAAGGACGTTCTTGTGTCGAATTAAAAATGTAGAGCATTGTTGTGGAGCGGCCAAGAGTTTGTGAGGATTCCAAGTCACTGAGTCGGCTCTGGAAAAATATATATTTTAATATGAAAATGAGAAGCGACCTCGGTTCTATGTTAAATACACAAGATTTTGATAACAAGGTGAACTTTAAATCTTTGCAAACAAATGTTACTTAATTTTGTTATCCAAGGATTCATCGAATCGACCGACTCTTGATTTTAATTGAAAATTAATATTGGTAAAGTAAGGACTCTACTAACGACGATAATGACTATAATGATTACTTACTGTTCAATTCCATTGAGAAGATGCTTATGTTTCCTTGACATCAAAGCGCCACCTCCCCAAGCAGCATCGACGTGCAACCATAAATTATATTTCTTGCAAATGACAGATATTGGTCTCAGAGGGTCGAAAGCACCATAAACTGTAGTACCAGCAGTGGCTGTTACTAGGAAGGGCGTTGCTCCCATTTCAATAGCTTCAACAACTTTCTTTTCCAAATCCTTAACATCCATTTTTCCAGCTTCATCGGCTTTTACCAAAATACAGTTGTCACTTCCGATTCCCATGAACATCGCCATCTTTTTTGTCGAATAATGAGCGAGTTCTGATGTAAATAATACAAGTTTAGGGATCGCGTAAACTCCTTTAGTCTGAAAAGTTTAGGAATATTAATAGGTAGGTCCCACTTGGAAAATTAATTGTTTAACTCCATAAATTCAAATATTAAATTAAAACTTGAAATGGTTCATCGGACGATTGTTTATCATAGATATTAAATTAACTTGATTAAGAATTTAGTATTGAGTAATTATTTGACAAACCAGTTTGACGGAAAGGTCGTTTTGCTTCGCTTTATTAAATTTTTGTATTATAAAGATTCGCTCTTGTATTATTGTTCTGTTATATTTTACTATTAATTATTCTTTATTGTTTTGTTTAATTTAATTAAAAAGTGCATGTCAAAGATAATGAATGGCGTTAATTAATCAAACTAATAATACCTAAATCATTATTTTTTATTTATAATTTAAAACGAAGTCGTTTTTACTTGAGACAATTGACTTTTTTTGTTTTAAATAAGATATTATAATATAAAATATACAAAAAAATGATTGTGCAGCCATCAAGGCTTAGCACGTTTAATGAACACGCGATCAGTGATCCGTCAAACCTATCGAGGTGAAGGCAAACAGGGAATCTTCGTACTTCCTGCAAATACAACTCAAATTCTTTATTTATTTTAAATATATAAAATTACCTTTTCTAAACTATTATATAACTTATACTTTATTTACCATTACAATAGGAGTTTTATTTATTTTAAAATATTTAATTCCTAGTTACTATTATTTTAAAAATTAATGTAGAGCAAAAGGTAATTTCAAAAATCAGAGTAAGGTCATTAACTGATCGATTAATTAGGACTCATTGTTTCCTTACACATTTATATGCACTAATTACTAATAGGAGTTATTAGGAATTCCGTGTTTTGTATGGAAGGCAAACCATTATTATCTATATCTATGTTGTCTTTTATTTTATATCTACAGGTATACTGGTTTAATTTTGCTCTATTTGATAATTATTTCCACGATGACGATATCCAACGTACCGTACCCACCACATGAAATCTATGCAGATCTTTTGAGGATTAAATTTAAAACAAATGTCAGTTGCAGGAAACTCTAATTAATTTAAACATCCATTAAATCTAAGGAGTTATATTGACAACTGTAGCACAAAGCTTTTTTTGTTCTCAATTAACTAAATAATGTGTTTTAAGACATTTGTGTTATTTACATTTGCCTTTATCAATTATAAGGCCTGTATATTTATGCAGTATTTTTATTTTTTGTATTTTTAATTGGAAACAGGCGTGGCGCCTTAGTTAGCACACCAGTTTGATAAGCGTAAAGTCCTGGGTTCCATTCCCGGTCGCAGCAAATATTTAAATATTACAAATAAAATATTGCTTTTATTTGTAATATTTAATAATTAGAATAAATATTACAAACATTTGTTAATATAAATAGAAGAGGTGGATATTTAGCTCCGGGTCTGGTTATCAAAGAGTGGTAGGAAGTGGTTGGTGCCCAGTGTGCCGATCAGAGGTAGTACCACCACCTACAAGTATACAGACCATGAAGTTACAGCTTTTTTTATTGTGACACAGCATCTGACCTCGACCCGCCTAATGATAAGCAAGAAGAGGTCCAAGAGTGACGACGAATGAATAAACCGAGTAATTCACGGCTGCCTCAGTCGCTGTTACTATGCCGGCCAAAGGTGCTTCTTCACGCATCGCTTGAAGGAGCCAAGGTTATAGGACGAAGAGAACACATGGGCTGGCAAAGCATTCCACTTGTCAATTGTTCTACAAAGAAAAGACGCGCCGAACTTTTTAGTTCGCCTGCCGATTTGGTCGATAGAATGTGGATGCTTTCCCCGAGCTTGCTGGTTTCAACTACGCCGTATAGGACCGCACTCCAGCTTTAGGCTAAAGTGCGGGGCTAGACGGTCATATGGCACAATTAAAAAACAGTAAGTGACTAAATGAATAGACAACATGACCATAGAGCATATTCATTCATATCAATATGGATTATGTAGCAACTGAAATATCATAGTGATTCATATTTAGCGCGAATTGATTAATGAATTAAACAAATTTTTATGGGGCTTATTTTCGTTTTTGATTTCTCAATTCATTATTATTATTCCGACGTTTCGAGACCTTTGTACCCATCGTGGTCACGGAGAGACTGAGGTGTAAATAAACGCGATAGAAAGCTGCATTAAATTTGTTTAATTCAATATGATTCTGTTACATTAAGCCCAAATAAGTATTCTAATTTTACGAACGAAAATATTTAATATAAAGATTTAATAGAAATAATGAGGCAGATACTGCTTAGGGTCTGTGTGTTCAAGAGTGATAGGCAGACAGAGTGGTTAGTGGTCATATTCCCAGACCGGCGCCCATCCGGAGTTAAATGCCACAGGCCACAACATTCAAGCTTAAAAGACCGTGAAGTGACTTAGTCCCGTTTCGGGATCAGCTTGTAAGTTGCCGGTTCCAACTAGGCCGGCATAGGACTAGCACTTGCAGTTGTTTACCTACAAGTAGCAATCACCCGCATTTCTGAACCGCACCCCAGCTTAACATTAGGCGGGTTGCTGTCATTCGTCGAGGCGCAAATATTAATACCTACTCGTATTTAGTTAATGTATATATACTTAGGTAAAAGTATGATATATTTGTTATTAGTATTATATTAAAAATCCTTAATACTTTTATACTTTCCACCACTATGCCGGCCCAGTTAGATACGGCAACCAAAACGCGACTTGGTTACGGTCTTGGTTTAAAGTGGTGGTACTATTTCAAACTTGGTAAATAAACACCAACTGACTGCCTACCACTCTGAAAGTTGAAATCCTAATTTGCAGTATTTTTTTTATTTAGTTTCTAACTCCAAATGAAAATCTCTCCAAATACATCAATATAATCATTATCGATTCTAACAAGGATAGGCAGCAACAACGGAGCGCCACTTTCCTAAATCCTGATAAAACTCTTTACATCCACAATTCCCTTGATTTTTTCTTAGACTGTAGATACAGACTCTATGAATATGGATCTAAAAAAAAATTACAAATACCTTGATATCTGGATAGTAAAAATGGCGGGCACAACTGATAGCGTAACCATTAGCGATCGACCCTCCCGGACAGAAAATACCATCACCATCTCCATCCGACCATCCAACTATCTTCCTCATCTCCTTCAACACTTCTTCCTCCATCAGAGTAAAAACTGGAGCAACTTCGTAAGTATAAACACTTGGGTTTAGAGCGTCAGTCAACCATTGACCAATCAATCCATATGGATCTACGCTGGAGAATAACTGGTTCACGAAGTATGGATGACCTGTGTTTACAGAATATCTGGCCACCTGAAATTGGTTATAAGTATAATTTCTATTTATTTTTATAGTTTTTAATATTAACTTAATAGTTACTTTTGACGACAGGCGTGGCCGATTGATCAGCAATTGGCTTGTTGCGCGTAAATTCCCGGGTTTGATTCCCGGTCGAAGCAAATATTTGTTTCATAGTTATTTGTAATATTTAACAATTTATATTAAATACTCCAAATATTTGTTAATAAAAAAAGAGGCGGATATTGGCTTCGGGTCTGGTTATCAAAGGTACCACTGCCTACTAGGCAGTGGAACCCAGTCTGCCGATCCGGGGTAGTACCACCACTTACAAGTATACACACCGTGAAATGATTTAGTCTCGTTTCGGGATCAGTTTGTAAGTTGCCGGTTACAACTAGGACGGCATAGTGACGGTGATTGACACAACCGTATGATGAGAAACGGCTTTATTAGTTGTCGTGATTCTTGGAGCTCCCTTTGCTTACCATCAGGAAAGTCGAAGTCAAATGTCGCGACCTAATAAAAATATGTTATTTTTTTGTTTTATTATTTTACTTTTACTCCTTCTGTATATCTGTGAAGAGAGGACAGAAACGACTACTTTTTTATTGAGACGCGGCATCTGACCCCGACTTCCCACGATTCTAGATTTTTTTAAGTATAGTTTAAGTATTTTACTATTTTTTCATTATTTTTTTTTTAACTAAAATTAAACTATTATTGATTTTATACAGATTATTTGAATATGTTTTAATTTAGTTTAATTTTAAGTACTCAATATTGCCAAAAAAAACATTGAAAAGCTATTGATAAATAAAAAGTAGGTACTTACATCAGCCATGATGCCCAATAGATGCTCATGAGTGAGAGGCTCGGCTCTAGGTTGGAGATCAATTGCTTTCTTAATCTCATCTGGGGTCGCCCATTCCACGACTTTAGCTGATCTGTTAGCCCTCCCAAAAACCACCCTCTCCACGAGTAAGTCCACAGCTCGTCTTATAAAGTCTTCATGTTTTGGTCGTTCAACCAAACTTTGAAAACATTCCTCCTTTCGCTCTTCATTTCCCGACAATATAAGAGTTGAATCTGCAGGCATTTTGTATTAATTCACTTATTTTTATACACTTTTATTGCATTTGTATATATTGTTTTGGTTCGGGCGACCGCAAACGCGATTGCCGCGATTTGGCCTGTCACTCATTGCGCTGGCTTCTTAAATACGTTGTTATTGACGTCGCTACAGTAAGGTTAAATTGTATTAAACGGTTTGTTTTAGCCGCTCTAATATAAACACAGGTAATAAGTAATTTACTAATAAATACTGGGTCTACATTCAAGTAATTGGGTTTATTATTTGTACATTTATTGCTAAGCTTGAAATATATGTAGATACTGATTTATTTAACAACAAAAGTTAAGTGTTGAACAATTAAATAATGCCGGTTTATTTATTTAAATACGACTTAGTCAATAATTATATTTTAATGGCTTAATTATGTAATAATCCGATTTTATTTCATCATAAATATGAAAAATCCCTTTTAATAAATATAAAAACAATATTAGGAAAATCGGTAAGGAACTTAATCCAAGTTTAATTACTCGTTTTATAAACTTATTTATCAGTAATTAATAAATAGTTTGACCTTAATCCACTAAGAATAACTCAATTCAATTGTCACGCATTAATTCTCACAGGGATAAGCAGACAATAGACAGTAACTTTTCTCTGTTTTGACATTCTCTACTTTAATATTCTATTTTTTTTTATTTACATTTCTATACTAAGCTACTAAAGTGCTTGTATTATAGAAACAGGACAACCAAAGTACATATATCAAAGATACATTGGTACCGGAGGGTGGTCTCGAACCCGTGCTCTCCGGTTTGTGTAGCCATTGCACTGCCACTACACCACGGTCGCCTAGAATTCTCTTCATACAAACTCTATTTTATTGTGACTCGACATATGACAGGGTGCTGATGTTATGCTGGATTGCGGTTCATGCTTAGAGGCGACATATACTCCGATCGCTCGAAAAACCGAAAACCGATGAGAACCACGAACCGGCAAACGCAGCGTAGGTAGGCCTTCCACTTACCTAGTGGAAGGCCTAGTTCACGACATAGTGAAAGTTACGAATAATCTGTGGATGCAACTGAATCTTGTCGTCCCATGTTCAGCAGTGGACCCCTTCTGGATGATGATGATGATGATTATGAATACTTTAATAAAATAACTGCACTAGTTGGAACTTTCAATCTAATCGCGGAAATTCACGATCTCGGGAATAACCACCAAACTAAATGCGTACTCTTAAACAACTATTTACAAAATTAAAAGTTGGATAATTATTTAAAATAATTGTTTATTATCATTGTTGAAATACAAAAGCAACATAGGTCGTGATACAATGTAGTTGGTTAAATTAATATTTCCGGTTTTAAGAAACAAAATAAACTTTCAACCTTTTAATGAGTGTTTATATATAACTGTCTTTTTTATTGCAGATTGGATTAATTTAACATTCGCTATATCGTTATAATAGACTATACAGAACAACCTTTTATATTATTTACACGTTTATATAGCTACAACTTTACTTATAAATAATGAACTGCGTCTTTTGTTTCATTATACATTTCTATACTAAGCTACTAAAGAGCTTGTATCATAGAAACAGGACAACCAAAGTACATATATCAAAGATTCATTGGTACCGGTGAATGGTTTCGAACCCGTGCCACTCGGCTTCCGTAGCCATTTCACTACCACTACACCACGATCGCTTTTTTTATAATCCTTTTCAGATAATAAAAAAATGTAAGTAATATGCGTACGCATACCAGTCCGGTATGCATAAGTCCCAGGTTTGATTCCTCGTCGGAGCAAAGATTTGTTTTATTGGAATTGAATATTATTGGGTGTTTAAATTATAAGTGGTGTAGTTTTTGGTCGTTTGGCAGTAGTGCCACCATTTTTAAGTGTACTGACCAAGAAGTGGCTTATTCGCGTCTCGGAATCGGGAACTATATTTGTATATAAGATTTTATAAGACGAGGCGCCCAGATTATTCACAAGTACAACTAATTTGATACAAATTTTACATATTATGCTAAAATCTTTTGGCATTAGTTTTCGAATATCTTGAATGAGTTATTTTTATTAAAAATAATAATACTATTTATTTAATTATCAAAACAACTGTAATTAATGTTAAGGTAAAACCATTTCTCTAATATTTTCCTTAGTATTCACACCATTACATTTCCCAGAATTTATTAACAAAAGTAATATTGTTTATCTAACTCATTGTTTTTATTACTACTGTTTAATTGAATAAATAACCCAAATTCGTAAAACTCTATCTGTGCTTTGCGATTTCATACGTATCGTGAGAAGTATATAACTTAATTCCTTGGTCCATCATTACTCCAGGTCTCCAATTAGATAACAGCATTGGTTTATGTTTTGTATTTAAAATTTATATTTTACCGTAGAGCTTGTATGTAGAGAATTGTGTGAAAGAGAGGGAGTTATATCAAGATCAAGGTAAATGGTGCTTCATTTTCTCTGCCTATTCCTGTGGGAAAATAGCATGACAATTTGATTGATTGATTTTTTTGTTTACAAATTTTATGCACTATGTACGAGTACAAAGACTAACTTAATGCCGCTAGCATATTCAGGGCCAGGTGAACAGTCCATAGGGACCAACAGAAAGGTCAAATTAATTAATAATTTGTAAAACAATCTGATCAGAAAGGATCCTTTATAAGGTTCTTCAGAACATATAACAAAAACACTTTTTCCAAACAGTCTGTTGGTTCCAAGTCACATTTAAACAAACAAACTTTTCATCTTTATAATATAAGGTTTTACAAAGCTATTTCATTTTTTGTATTGTAGTCACTATACAGTCTGTACACTTAAAAGTGGTGGTACTACCCCGAATCAGTAGTCAGGGCAAATTACCACCTGCCCTGTCTGCGTAATGACCACTCTTCTATAGATAATTATGAATTTACCAAGTCAATTAGTTTTAAAAAAAACCATGAGTAACACATTTGTCATAATACGAGTATATCAGCTGTGAGGAAAAACTCAATTACTATTACCGATGTTGGGGAAAAACCTTATAATTTAAAAACTTGAGGTCCCGGAAAGGGAATTATTTGTGCTAATTGCATCAGCGCGGTGTTCGTCTTTGGATTTATCCTTGTGCTTGCATTTTTAAAATAAGGAAATTCACATTTTCCTTTGTATGTACACTGCAAAATGTGAATTTCATCATGGTCTTTTTTGTGAGAAGAATTGCCTTTTTCCACTCGAATATATCAACGCGATTGAGTGGTGGACCCCCCGTGAGAAATAGAATTGATTCCAAAGTCGAGTAAAGCCCGACAATGTGAGGTATGGCATCATGGTCAATAAAAAAATGGATTTTTTCATCGTGGCTCGTTATATGACAGCACTCCGCCTGATATTAGGCAGGAGTGCGGTCCACAAATATAGGCGACTGCTACTATAGTTAAATAACTGCAAATATCTGTAGCGTTCACTATGTCGGTATAGTTGTAACCGGCAACATACAAGCTGATCCCAAGATGCGACTAAGTCACTTCACGGTTTGCATTAGTTGGTGTAAGTGGTGGTTGCCTACCAGTCTTTGATAACCAGACTCGAAGCAAATAACCACACCTTTATTTATTTAATTCGGTAGGACAGGTCGCAAACTGAACATACCAAAAAATGAACATTCCAAGAATTATGCTGGTTTGCGACCCAAGAATGATCCAGGAAAGCCAAGCCTTTAACAACATTGATCATATGCTCACAACTTCTTTAAAACATATGAATACAAGATTTGAAACAAATATTTGCTCTGACCGGGAATCAAATCAGAGAATTTGTGCGCAATAATCTGGCGTGCTTTGCGTTTTTTTTAGTCGTCCGCGCTCTTGCATCTCCTCTTACTTTCCACTGGACAAGTGGATTCAAGTAATTCATTCATTTCTTTTGCTGAACTTTTATTACTTGTAGTTTGGGAATAATAACTACTAATTTCTACATTCATAATGAAATTAAATTTCTTGCAGTTATTATAGAGACAATACCTGCAATTAATCAATTTGATCAATGAATTTTCATCACGAGACCTTGCTTACCAATCAGGGACATTTTACAATTGACATTGAATTGCTCGATTCCTTGTTAACATAGTACGTCGCGCTGTTTGAAAAACTACGCCGTAAAAACTACCTATTGTTTTTTTTTATTAGGGCTCAACATTGACAGCACCGCTCCTGATGTTAGGCTGGAGTGCGGACAATGAATAAAGGCGACTAAGTACTCGTAGCTTATTCTGAAACACGACTTCACTAATTGACCGTCCGTACACTTGTAAGTGGTGGTACAAGACTTGTACTTATAAATTAATGTGCTTTTTCATTGGCTCTCTAGCTATCAAAATTTTCCATATTTTTTTTTATACATTCAACTTGATATAAAAGTCAAACTCGACACAATTTCGCATTTTAAGGATAGGCCGGTTAGTAGAGCACTGGACGGAAAATCCACGCATTGTTTACAGTCGTGCACATAATTATTATTGTGCACGAAAGGGCCGTCCTAAGCATATTTGGCTCCCGGGTGCGAAAGACAGCCTACGCCCCCCAGTTTTGTCAACAACAAAAAAACGCTATATATTTTTTTTGTTTCATTTATTTATTCCTCTGAAATTAAATTATACGTGGGGTTCACTGATAGTTTTTCGTATGCGCCCCCTAGGACTTTGCGCCCGGGTGCACCGCACCCCTTGAACCCCCGGGTAAAGACAGCCCTGGTGCACGACGTTAAAATTATATTTAATGGTAAAGGACATCATTCATTTTAGGCTTCTTTGTACTGCTTTTGTAATGCCCAATAACAAAAAAATATATAAATGGTAGTTCCGATACTTGTATAGATAAAACTAATAACAAAAGACATCATTCATTTTGTATGGGGACTTAGGCTTAATTGTATTAACAGTTGATGCATTTTAAAATAGTTTGATGTACATAGATTACAATGTAATTGGAATATATCCTTTATTTTGCATAGTTTGGGTGTGCAAAATGAATGATGTCCTTTTTCGAAATATAGTCATTAGAAAAAAACGAAAAGTAAGTAGTTTACTGCGCGGCTTGAATACCATCAATTTTTTTTCTGCCGGTTCTCTACCATGTATAAAACATATTGTAGTTGGATAATCATACCTTCTTTTTAAACCCCGACTCAAAAATAGGTGTGTTATAAGTTTTTATTTTTTTATTGTGACTCGACATTTGACAGCACCCTGCTTGATGTTAGGCCGAAGTGTGGTCCATGAATGAATGTCACTGCTACTACAATTCAATAACTGTAGCAATCACATCCACTATGCCGACCTAGATGGAACCGGAAACTTACAAGCTGATCCCGAAACGTGACCAAATCACTTCACGGTCTGTATACTTGTAAGTGGTGGTACTACCCTGGATCAGCAGACTGGATACCACTGCCTACCACTCTTAAAGTTAGTTTGACTTGTCTGTGTATCTGTGTGTCTGTCCGTGGCATCGTTGCACCTAAACGAAAGGACAGTTTACGATGCGAGTTTTGTTTGTTTGAAAGCTGACATGATCCAGATGGTTCTTAGCTACAATTAATGAAGATCTGATCAGGGGTTTCAAGGTTATCAGCTCGTTTTGTTAGCTGCGGTAGGGCTCTTAGACGCATAATCGGTATTTTCTTTACATTTAAACATATCTGTGACCTAAACTTTGAAACAAGAATGTATACGCATACATGGGTGTTTCAACTGGTACCACTGAGCTATTCTGATCGAAGGAGCTCGAAAGTAGGAGACGTAATACTGGATGGGCTCAAAATTAATGAGTTAGATAACATTAGATTCGTATTTACTGTAGAGAAATAAGTGTAGAAAAGTAGGTACAATGAAAGAAAACATTCTGGATTTGAAGAACCTGCTGATGGATACTCCTAGGTCAGCAAATCAACAACAGATAGAACTATAGTGCTTTAACTAAAATTGTTCCCTAATATGAACCATTAGCTAGGCCGTTATCAAATTGAAAACCTGGAGTATCTGACGATGCACCATCATGGATCCTCTCAGATCAGCAAATCAACAAAAGATAGAACTATAGTGCTTTAACTAAAATAGTTCTTTACTGTGAGCCATTAGCTGGGCCGTTATCAAATTGAAGACCTGGAGTACTTGATGATGAACCATCGTCCATCAGGATTCAAGGGATATATAGAGATATAACTATGATGATATAAATAAAGTTGTTTCTTACTATAATCCTTTAGCTAAGCTGTTATTAAATTGAAGACTGGAGTACCTGATGATGCACCATGAGGGATATTTATGCAAGGGATATTTACGATATTTAACAATGGTGCTATGACTAAAGTTGTTTCTAGTGTTCAAATGGGGGTTCCTTTAAATTTTTTATTTTGATTTTTTATTTAAAATTGTTATTCGACATCTGACCTCAATTTTAATATTAGGGTCAATTTTCTATCTATTTGATAGTTTTCAGCGCGGTTAAAAGAAAAATCTGAGAAGGCAAAGGAAACTTATTTCATACTGCCTAGTCTTCCGAACACGAATAGACACGATACACAGTTTCAAATCACTTGTCTATACTCGATAAACTTATAAATGATTAATGGATAAAAAATTCACTATTATTACACATTAATATTTAAGAAACAAAAGCTTTACAAATAATTTAAAATCGCAACGGCTGTCAACTGCTATTTCCCGCCAAAACTCTCTGGATCTTGAACGCAGTTTGAAGTTTATGACCGCTGTCATTGAGGCGGGAAAAAAAGCGCGGGAAGCCTCCAAGTTGACAAGGCGGGTTTTTTGAGTTGAAAATTTTATTTTAATTGCATTACGTTGTTTTTTAGTTTTTCTCTCTCAAAATGGGCAAGGGGAGAGTGAAAAAAAGAAAAAAAAATGAAGAAACATCGGACGTGGAAGAAACCATGTCCACAAATAATGCATCAGAATCAGAAACAGACAGCGACAACATCGATGAAAAGGATATGTATAAACCATTTTTAATAAATAGTTATACTCGAACATACCCTGAGGATGGGGGTAATTTTGAGTACGTTGTTTTTTATGAAAGTAATGATACTAAACCTTTGGGTGACCGGGACATGATGTCCTTGTCAAATGTAATGAAAAGATACAATAAAGGTGTTAAGCAACTGCAAAGACTTAACAAATATAAAATTATTGTTAAATTTGAAAGACCTGGATTAGCCAATGCAGCATTGAGGAATGCTAAATTCCTAGATGCTTATTCATTAAAAGCTACCATACCTGCAGCCGCCACTGAAGTAACTGGAGTTATTCAACATGTTCCTATCAATCTTTCTAACGAGAAAATCTATTCAAATATATCTAGTTCGAAAAACATAATATCGGTGCGCAGATTCTTACGAAAAGTCAAAGATAATAATAAAGTAACGTTTGTTCCAACTAAAACCGTATCAATCACATTTTCATGTCCTGTACTGCCAGAGAGCGTCGACCTAAATAGTTGGCGCTTTGAAGTTAGATCCTACATACCACCTGTTAAGCAATGCTTGCGATGCCTAAGATATGGCCACATAGGCAAATTCTGTAAAAATTCTGAGCGATGCTCAATATGTGGGGAAAACCATAATTTTAAAAACTGTACCAAAACCTCTCATGAAGCCATCTGTTGCCACTGCAAAGGCAATCACATCGCAATTTCTTCAACATGCCCGATTAAAAAAGAAAAAATTAATGAGAACCAAAAGAAGGCAGAAAATAAAACATATGCTGGCTTTTTCCAATCTTCAAAGTCTTCTTTCCAAAATTTCCCACCATTACCGACAAATCCTTTAGACCAATTATCAAAACTATTAAACTCCGATAATGTTATGAATTTAGTAGTTGAAGCAGTGGTTAAATTAATCACTATGTCGAAGCTAAATGAAAAACCAATTTGCACACAAAATGTCAAAGAAACTATATTATCTACATTGTCTCAAAAGCAAAAAAAACAATAATTTTATTTATTTATTATTTATTTTACAATGGATTATTTGAATATTGTACAGTGGAATGCTCAGAGTTTACTAAGTAATCGAAATTTATTTACACACTTCTTGAGATCTAATAATATACATGTTGCTTTAATCTGTGAAACATGGTTACGATGCCATCATCAGTTTAATATTAAAGGTTATACAATGACAAGGTTGGATTCTGGCAATGCTCATAATGGAGTTGCCATTCTCACAAAAGACAGCCTAAAATTCAAAAAGATTGATACATATCATGATGATTCTTTGCAAAATATAGCTATAAGATTGTGTTACAATAACAAAGAGATAACAGTTATGAGTCTCTATAGTCCTAATAAGTGTACACCTTCTTTTTCAAAATATAAGTTTGACAGCTTAGTCAATAGCCTACCTAAACCAGTGTTGATTGCAGGAGACTTTAATGCCCTTCACTCGGCCTGGGGATGTACTTCTACAGATGTTAGAGGGCGCGACATTCTTGAAATCATCAATAATAATGATTTAGTTTTACTTAATGATGGTCAAATGACCACAGTAGGATCTTTAACTTGGCGTCAGAATGCTTTAGATCTCACTATTGTGTCTTCTTCTTTGGCTTTATCTTGTGAATGGAATGTTCATGATGATCCTTTGGGCAGTTATCATTTACCTGTAATTACAAAATTGTTATATAATAATAATAAAATGCACATGGACAGTAATTCCCCTACCTTCCCTAATTTTCGTCATGTTAATTGGGAAATTTACAGTAAAAATGTTAATAGAATTCTTAAAGACTTTAACTGTGATGAATCAGACATACTATCTAATTATATAAATGTCATCAAATTACTCAACAAGGCATTAGAAATGTCTATTCCTGATACATACAGAACCAAGAGATCACAAAATAAAAGTTTACATAATTCAATTGAAAGAAGACTTCCACTACCATGGTGGAATGAAAAATGCAATAATGCAGTTCAAGAATCAAAGAATGCTTATATTCAATTTAAACACTTTCCATCTCAAGACACCTACATTAATTTTAAAAAACTACAAGCTAAAAAGAAACTCATACTTAAACAAGAAAAAACAGTTAGTTGGCACAATTTATGTGAGTCATTTAATAGAACTACACCTTTAACACAAATATGGAATACAATGAAAAAATTTAATAAAACCTTTGTACATAGGAACTTTGATAATACCAACTGGATTTCTGATTTTCTTAAAAAGTATACTGTAGATACCGTGGAGGCCCCTTTACTTACACTAGCTAGTGACGACTCTTTAAAGAATGAGTACTTAACAAAACCATTTACTTTTCAAGAATTTAATTCAGCTATTATTTATAGGCGGGACACAGCTTTTGGCCTTGATGGTATTCCATATAAAATGTTGAAAAATATTGACAATGGTAGTAAATATATTATTTTGAATGTTTTCAACATGTTATGGAAATTTGATGTTATTCCTTCTGACTGGAAAACAGACTGTGTAATCCCTATTTTAAAAAAAGACAAAGAAAAGTATTCTGTTAACTCATATAGACCAATTGTGCTAACTTCTTGTCTGGGTAAAATTTTTGAACAACTTTTAAAAAATAGGATGGAGTTTTACATTGAGAGTAATCATATTTTGCCATGCAGTCAATTTGGGTTCAGGAAGGGACGATCTTCACGGGAGAGTCTTGCTAATTTTCATTTAGATATTTTTAACTCTTTTAAGAACAAAGAAATTCTTCTCAGTGTTTTCTTTGACGTTGTTGGTGCTTTTAATAATGTAAATCATCATATTCTGGCATATGAGTTGTCATCCATGGGTATACCTGGAAAAATTATTAATTGGATATTTAAGTTTTTACATGGGAGAAAAGTATTTGTTAAATGTAATAATCAATTATTTGGCCCTAGACTGTCTCATAAAGGAGTTTGTCAGGGTGGAATTTTAAGTCCCTTACTATTTACTCTGTATATACATAAACTTAAATCAATTTTAAATCCAAAAGTAACCACACTTCAATTTGCTGATGATTTGGTTATATATTCATCTGGCTCAAATGTCCAGCAGTTAATAACTAATGTAAATGATTCCTTAACTAAGCTGTTAACTTACTTTAATTATTTAAATTTGGAAATAAATGTGGAGAAGTCAAAAGTTCTAGTTTTTAACAAAGTTCAACCCATTAATATAAACATTGTATATAATAATATGCCAGTACCTGTCTCTTCAACTGTCAAATTTCTGGGTGTTGAATTCAATAATAGGCTGTCTTGGTGTCCATATATTAATAACTTGGTAAAACGAGCATCAAGAGCATTCAATATTCTTAAATCCTTAACAAAAACATATTGGGGGTGTGACCCAAAGATTTTACTGATGTTATACAAGTCTTTAATACGTAGTCATTTTGAGTATGGTTTTTTCTGCTTTGCTTCAGACGACAGAATTATAAACAAACTAGAAATATTACAAAATAATAATCTCAGATTAATTACTGGTGCAATGAAAACCACTCCCATTAACTCTCTTCAAATTGAATGCAATATTCTTCCACTTTCACTTCGTTTTAAATATCTGAAATTTAGATTCCTGGCTAAATTGTTGTCTATTAATAATCATACATTAATAAATAAACTTAATTTAATTTATCCCACTGTGAAATACATCCGTAAAGTCCCATATTTGTTAAAAGACTTTTCTGAAATTTTGGAAATTGACCAGCACTATAATATACATAAAATTGATAATTGGATATGCTATCTGGGTAATTATGAGAGTCAGATGGAAAACATTAACATTGCAATAGATAATAAACTAAAACACAAGGAAGAAGTATACTCTAAAATAGCAGAATATTCAAACAACCCAATTCAGATATACACAGACGGATCTAAAAACGAGGATAACGTTTCAATGGCAATATACATCCCACATCTAAAAATTGGTCATGGAAACAAACTACCAAGAATTTTAAGCATTTATAGCGCAGAAAGCTTAGCTATACTATCAGCATTGCAATATATTAAATCTAACACAGAAATCAAGAACTGGTTGGTAATTACAGACAATATGAGTGTATTAAAAGCTTTGAAACATACAAAGTTGGATCCAAACACGAACTATATTATTCACCACATTAGAACTTTATATGTAGAACTAGTCACAAGGAACAAATTGAAAATAGATTTTATGTGGACACCTTCCCATATTGGTGTCAGAGGCAATGAACAAGCCGATTATCTCGCAAAATTTATTACTGACAAATTTGACAACCAAGTCAGTGTAACGAATCCATCAATTTTGACAAATATGAATAATGTTGCCATCCCGATATCAGATTTAAACAATATAATCAAAACTAAAATTATACAGGAATGGGCAATGGTATGGAAAGAAAGTTTAAAGCAAAAGGGCACATGGTATGCTAATGTTAATAAAAGCTTGAATAAAAGACCATGGTTTAATGCTGGCTATTATCATAATAGGAACTTTTATACAATAATAAATCGATTAAGATTAGGACACGGAAAATTTAATGAACACTTAAACAGAATGAAGATTATAGACACCGATTTATGCAATCACTGTTATAAAGAAAAACAATCACTACATCATATTTTCTTTTCTTGCCCTAATTTTACGTTACAAAGACTTACTCTAAGTAGTCATTTCCTAAAAATATATAAGAAACCAGACAAAATTCCGCGCACATTACCAGATTTACTAAAGAACATCGAAAATTTTATACCCATATATGAATATATATCTACAACAGTTGTAAATATTTAAAGAAATACACGGATTTGTAAAAACAAGGACTATGAACTACAAACAAGGATTACGAAAAAAAAACAACACGGATTTGTAAAAACAAGGACTATGACCCACAAACAAGGATAAAGACAAAAAAAAAACACGGATTTGTAAAAACAAGGACTATGAACTTAAACAAAGGATTAAGACAAAAAAAAAACAAGGATAAGGACAAAATTATTACAAATAAATAAGACTAGGCTATGCCTTTAACTATATTAAATAGTTTATGAAATAATACTGTAGACAAGGCTGTATGGGCTATGCTCTTTGCCTTCCCAAAATGGGAAAAGTTAAAGAAAAAAAAAAAAAAAAAAAAATGTCATTGAGGCGGTGCACGTGTGCGGTGTGTGCCTTGTTCATTAAATATAGTTTCTGTTTAATCTACGTTACTTTGCATTTACTTTTATAATTTTATTTCCATGAGTAAACTAAAGGAAGCAACCAATCTATAGGTTCTAGTGCATCTAGATCTACGGGTCGTTAGTACCCAACACAAGTAAGATTGCGCAATATTTTTGATATCTGTTCACTTATTTGATTTATAAATATATCTTAATTATGTATTTAATCGTCATTAAACAGTATATGTGAAGCGTAAATAATACAGGTTGAGTCTGATAAGAATGTGATTTTCTTTGCAGATACATGGTCACCAAATGTAAATGAATACAACAAAACTATATTTGTAGAAATCTAAACAATTTGGTTTATTTGATGTCTTGATAAATACATATTTCAGCAACATGATGGTAAGTTTATATTATTTTTGATACAATTAACACATATAATAATTTTGTACTAGACATGAAATGGAAATCTGGTAACTATCCATTATCTTGCCCATTCAGCCATATGGTATCTACCAGCCAATAATTAATCAGTTTATTTCTTTTTGTGCTTTATTAAATAAAGAAATTTTATCTCTCATGTGCCATGTCATCATGTCACAGATCTGTACTAAGAGATATTTTTAATAATTTTTGTTGACGACAGGCGTGGACGAATGGTTTAGCGACTGGTTTGTTGCGCGTAAAGTCCCGGGTTCGATCCCCGGTCGGAGCAAATATTTGTTTCATAGCTTTTATTTGTAATATTTAATAGTATTAAATATTGCAAATATTTGTTAATAATAAAAAAAAGAGATGGATATTTGCTTCGGGTCTGGTTTTCAAAGAGTGGTAGGCAGTGGTACCCAGTCTGCCGATCCGGGGTAGTACCACCACTTACAAGTATACAGACCGTGAAGTGATTTGGTCACGTTTCGGGATCAGCTTGTAAGTTGCCGGTTCCATCAAGGCCGGCATAGTGGATGTAATTGCTACTCAGTTATTGAATTGTAGTAGCAGTGATGTCTTTAGCGGGCTCGTTTCCGCACTTGAAGTCCTCTTCGGTATCTTTGTGCGTTCTCCAACGGTTCTCCTTCAACGGAGCCACCCGATCTCCTCCAGGAAGGCCAGGAGACCCTTCTCGTTCCTGCAGACCTCCGGAAGCGTCCTCGCGTTGCCAAGGAACTTCTGTCTCGCTTCTGCTACTGTTGTGCTCCTGCAACTCAAGAGCACATGTGCAGCTGTCTCCTCCTCATTCAGACATCCCCTACATAGGGGGCTGTCCGATATGTTGAGGTTGTACAGGTGCTTATTAAAACCGCAATGCCCCGTTATAACACCTACCAAAGTGCGGAGCTTGGCTCTGCTAAGGTCTAGCAGACGTCCAGTCAAGCGTCTGTCTATGTGAGGCAGAGCATCTCAGGACTGTCTGCAATCCGTTGTTTGTGACCATGCGTCTTCATGTTGGTTACCTGTTCTTTGGCGTAGCCAGCTGCGCAGGAATTGGAATGGTAGGGGCACAATAGGTCCCGGTCCCATCAGTTGACAGGACGACCCCTTTCTGGCCAGCTCGTCCGCCGCGTCATTGCCCAGCGATCCACTATGACCCTTGATCCATTGGAGAGTGATCTGGTTCGACGTGCATACGTCCTCCAATGCCAGGTGGCATTCATAGAGTAGAGCTGAGTTTTTGCAGTTGCTTTCCAGACCCAAAAGTACCGCTTTGCTATCGGAGAGGATCTTTATTTTATGGTTGGCAATTCCCCTCCTCGCTATTGCATGCGCTGCCTGCAGAATACCAACACATTCTGCCTGAAACACAGAGCTGTTTACGTCGAGCGTTGTTGAGATATTTATGTTTAAATCCCACGAGAAGGTTCCTGCCCCTGTTCCCGCACCGGTCTTGGATCCATCGGTGTAGATTCTTAGTTCCTCGGCGCCAGAGTGGTCCTTTTCTTCCTCGCACAGTTGTATTTTATAGCTCTTTTCGAATACAAACTTCTTCGGGATTCTGTCAATGATCGATACTAGGAGGGGCTGTTCCTCAATTGCATCGTTGAGAACTGTTGTGTGTGTGGCTCGGCAGTCTATGTTCCAGAGGTTCAATGTTAGAAGCCTCGTTGCCGTCAGTGTCGCCTCCAGCTGCACATGCAGATGTAGGGGCAGTATGCCCAGGATGACCTCCAGCGCCTTTGTGGGTGTTGTAAGCATGCAGCCTGTGATGGCCGTGCACGCCATGCGCTGGAATTGTTGCAGTCTGTCTTGAACGGTCTTCAGCCTGGTTCTGGGCCACCAAGTCGACGCACCGTAGGTGACGAACGGTCTAATAATGGAGGTATACATCCATTTCATAATTTTGGGGCTTATTCCCCATTTTTTGCCTAGTAATCTACGACATTGCCATAATGTTACGGTGGCGTTGTCGAGCTTGTTTGATAAGTGTTTGCTCCAGTTCAGCTTGCTGTCCAGGATGACGCCCAGATATTTCACCTCTGCTGACAGTTGAATTTCTGTGCCAAACAGTTTTGGTAGTTTGAATTTTCCTATGTTCCTTTTCCGCGTGAACAGTACTAGTTCAGTCTTGTTAGGGTTGACAGACAAACCGGATTCGGTGCACCAATGCTGCACGACCTTCAGTGCGGATTGCATAACGTCGAAGACAACGCTGGTTACCTTTCCACTGATCAGAATAGCTAGATCGTCTGCGTATCCTACTGTGTAGTAATTTTTGTTGTTCAATTTGGTTATGAGGTCGTTGGCTACTATATTCCACAGCAGAGGAGACAGGACCCCGCCTTGAGGGCAGCCTTTTGCTGCGATTCCTCTTTTAATCCCGTTAGCGTCGAATTGAATCGCCCGTTGTCTTAGCATGCTACTTATCCATTTACGTGTTGTCTCATCAGTGCCATGCTTGTGTAGTGCCCTTTCGATGCTGTTGAAGCTTGTCTTGTCAAAGGCTCCCTCTATATCTATGAAGGCCCCTAAGCAGATTGCTGTATCTTCAATGGCCAGTTCTATCTTCTTCACAACGTTATGTAGCGCTGTTTCAGTTGATTTGCCAGTGGTGTATGCATGCTGTTGTGGGTGCAGTGGCACCTTACTCAGTGCGTTATCTCGTATGTGTCGATCACATAGCCTCTCCATTGTTTTCAACATAAACGAGCTGAGGCTTATGGGTCTGTATGATTTGGGGTTTGTGTAGTCACTTTTTCCTGCCTTTGGAATGAAAACGATCTTTACTTCTCTCCAGGCTTTGGGTATGTAGTGTTGTGCTAGACATGCCTGCATAATGGAGGTTATGGGTGGTGTTATCTCGTCCGCACCCCATTTTAGAAGTGCGGGAAATATACCGTCTGGTCCTGCTGCCTTGAAATTTTGGAAGCTGTTCAGTGCCCACTTTACCTTGTCTGGGGAAATCACGTCGTGGGCGATGTCCCAGTCTTCTACAGTTGGTCGGGCTGGTGGTGTTACTTCCCATTCGCTAGAGGTCGTTATTAGACAATCGGGGAAGTGTGTTTGCAGAAGTACTTCACTGATATCGGAGTCGGTTCTTGTGAAGGTTCCATCTTGTTTCCGAAGGGTGCCCACGCCGTGTCTTCCTTCGTTTGATAGTAACTTTTTGACTCTGCACACCTCACTTGTTGAGTCTATTTTAGTGCAGAATTGTCGCCACGCTTCTCTTTTCCTGAAGCGGATACGCTTTTTGTAATAGAGCTGGAAGTCCTTGTATTGGTCCCAATCTTCGTCCCTCCTCGTATTCTTGGCTCTGTTAAATAGTTTTCTCACCTTTCGCCTCAGCCTTTCCAGTTCAGGACCCCACCAGTTTGACCTGGCTTCCAAGTCATTTTTGACCGTGGTTAGGGGGCATGCAGCTTGATAGCTTTCAGTGAGTGTATTAGTCAGTTTTTGTAGCTGTTCTTCAATTTGGTCTTCATTGTGAGGGGGTTCCTGCACTTCAGTACCTGCGAGTTCCTGCTTCAAGGTGTTTATAAACAGCTTGCAGTTCGTTTTACGCGGGTTGCGTCTGGGTGCAGGTGTCGTGGTATTCACCTGTATGCTATAACGAATCCAGCGATGATCGGAGCATGATGCTTCATTTGAGACATTCCAGTCAGCTATCAGTTTCTCGGCTCCCTCCGTCGCCAGTGTTAAGTCTATTATGGTTCTACACCTTCTCGTTACAAATGTCGGTTCAGAGCCTGTGTTAATCAGGTGCAGCTTGGTAGTGAGGAGATAGTTAAACAATTCCTCGCCGCGGCCATTAGTCTTTTCCATACCCCATAGTGGATGATGTGCGTTGGTATCTGAGGATATTATCAGCTTCTGATTATTGGCCTCACAATGTTGGACAAGGTCTCCGATGTCTCTTGGTGGTACGATGTCATCTGCTGGCATGTATGCGGATGCGACGACTACTTCGTTTGTTTCCGAAATTCCACCTGATTTTATCCTGACTGTCGTCAGGTCCCTGGAACAGAACTCAGTTAATGGTGTTGATATTAAGTTCCTGGGTATGTAAATACAGGTGCGTGGGGATTCGGAGTTAGTGTAAATTAACTTACCGCCGATGTTATTGAGGCCACAGATTTGTCCTTTCCTGATCCATGGTTCTTGGACCAGGGCCACGGTCCTATTGTTCACCTCCAGCGCTCTCCGTAGCATTGCCGTGGCCGTTAAACTGTGCTGGAGGTTGCACTGGATGACGTGCAGCGCCATTTCAACAGCCTGCTACTCCTCTGCGAGGAGCATCGCTTCCGTCTCCTCGGATACATCCCCTCCAGATGGTGGAGATGTAGCAGTGATATTCATTCATGGACCACACTTTGGCTTAACATCAAGCGGGGTGCTGTCATATGTCGAGTCACAATAAAAAAATTAAAAAAATATATATTACACTCTTATTTATATAAGTAAATTATAGCTTTATCAGAGTAATTTATGCACTATTTCAAAATATTTAATAACCAAAATTATGGTAAAAGTAAAAAGAAGCTTTCAGAATGAATATGTGACACAGGACACAAACAGTTAATTCACATGACTAATGTTATCACATTATAAAATTAAAACTTTTTTATTTTACTTATGGCAATTCATTTTACACTATGATGTAGGTCACCTCACAATAGAAATACAATGTGAAATGTAGTTGAGCAAGATTAAAAATTCAAATGAAATATATGTTCTGTTTAAAATAATAATAATTATTATTTTTTTATTGTGACACGACATCTGACCTGGACTCGCCTGATGATAAGCAAGAGGAGGTCCAAGAGTGATGACGACTGGAATAATCGAGTCAGTTCCCGGCTGCCCCAGCTGCCGCCACTAAGCCGGCCTAATTCACATTTATGCTCTTATAATTCCAGCATTTTTCTTCAGAAGAGTTTAGTGATTCTGAACGCTATGATAGTTTTCACAATGAATCTGATGACCTTGACTCAGATGATTACGTCTGGAAGGAAAATTCTGAAAATTCATCTCAAATTCTAAAGAAAAATACACAGGTACCATCAAGCAAAGTCCAAACATATCAGCCATCAGAAAAACTATTCAAAAAGTATCTAAACAAAATAAATGTTGATCAATATGAGCCAATGATTTCAAGTAAAGCTATGAAATTATTAGATTTAAATGATAATGGGAGGATTAGAACTAAAGACAAACATGATAGGGCTACAGCTGAACAAGTAATGGACCCTAGGACTAGAATGATTCTATTCAAACTACTAAATAGAGGAACTATAAGTGAAATAAATGGATGCATTTCTACTGGTAAAGAAGCCAATGTGTATCATGCTACATCAAAGGATGGGTTAGATTTTGCAATAAAAATATATAAAACATCAATTTTAGTATTCAAGGACAGGGATAAATATGTTTCTGGTGAATATAGATTTAGGAATGGCTACTGTAGATCAAATCCCCGTAAAATGGTCAGGACATGGGCTGAGAAAGAAATGAGGAATTTGGTTCGAATGCATAATGCTAACCTGAATGTACCGGAACCAATACTATTAAGAAGTCATGTGTTGGTGATGACTTTTATGGGCAAGGATGGGTGGCCATCACCTAAGTTGAAAGATGTTGAACTTTCTGTGTCAAATGCAAGAATGTTGTATAGAGATTGTGTAATAATGATGTGGAAATTATACAATATATGCAAGCTTGTTCATGCTGATCTATCAGAATTTAATCTTTTGTACCATGAAGGTAATCTTACAGTAATAGATGTGTCTCAATCTGTGGAACATGATCATCCCCATGCATTAGAGTTTCTAAGAAAAGATTGTACAAATATCTCAGATTTCTTCCAGAAAAAAGGTGTAGCAACATTGACTGTTAAAGAATTATTTGATTTCATAACTGATCCAGCAATAAACGAGAAGAATTTGGAAGATTGTTTAGAGAAAATGTCAGAAGTGGCTGCTAATAGGGACATTAATGAAATGACTGCTCAGGAACAAATTGAAGAAGAGGCTTTTAAAAATATTTATATTCCTAAAAGACTTACAGAGGTATGCAATTGATTTGGTTTTTTAAATATATCACAAATTATTAAATACTACGCAGAGACATGGCGGCTCTTTGCGTCCTCTATCGCCTATACCACGGGGAATGTTCCGAGGAGCTCTTTAACTTTGTTCCTACCTCGTCTTTTCACTCCCGTAATACCCGCACAGGTCGGGGAAAGCATCCGCATTTTATTGACCGAATCGGCAGTCAAACTAAAAAGTTTGGTGCGTCTTTTCTTTGAAGAACAATCGACACATGGGCTTTGCCAGCTCATGTGTTCTCTCCATTCTAACGGACTCGTTTTTCTCAGTCGTCGTCGCTCTTGGACCTCCTCTTGCTTATCATCAGGCGGGACGAGGTCAGATGTCGTGTTACAATAAAAAAGGTCCAAGAGTGAAGACGACTGAAAACGACTGCCTCAGTCGCCGTTACTATGCCGGCCAAAGGTGCTTCTTCACGCATCGCTTGAAGGATCCAAGGTCATAGAATGGAGAGAACACATGAGCTGGCAAAGCCCATGTGTCGATTGAATTGCGGAGTATAATGTGAGTGAGTATAATAAGTAAATCTCTTTATACTCACATCTCTTATATAACTGTCTCTTATTGAGTCAGTGTGATTTAAATTTTGAGACAACAACCTGAAAGAGGGAAGTACAGATGTCCTTTATCCTTGAGCCCTTTGTTTTTCTTATCTTTACTATATTCACTGAAATTATTACTGTTAATAATTTCAAACAAAATGGCGTCTCCTAAGCTAACTGTTAGCGCGGTTTCGCTCAGGTACTAACAGTAGGTAATAACAAGCTCTCTCACCTACTTTAAGCCCTGCAATATCGTGTTTTTTGTATATTGATTTGCGCCTAACTACAGAGCCCCTATTAAGTTTGAATTAAATTATACATGGGTCGACAAATAAAGATCGAGTTGAAAAAAACATTCAACATTCAGTCATTAATTCATTTGGTTTTTACAAACGTCATTAAGATAATGACTGATTGGCCAATATAATATATGTATGATTTATCAACAATTTCAGGTGGTGAATTTCGAGAGAGATATTAACAATGCAAAGAAAGGCGACACAGAAGATTTGACATATACAAAGATCACAGGTTTTAATTCAAATCTCACAGGAACTGTTAATACTCCAGACATATTGAAGTATGATGATATTGACTCTGAAGATAGCCACTCTGGAAGTTCTTCTGATGACGAAGATGACGATGATACGCGTAAGTATTATTATTATTATTGGTAGTAACCAATTAATGGTTAATAATAATAATTATTAAATAGACTAGCAGCTTTTGCTGTCATGTGTTTGTCATGTCTATTTTTAAATCGGTTTACTGCCTCTGCTCGAATGACATCAGCTGGCAAACAGTTCCATGAATCCACAACATGGTTAGGCATGAAATTATGTAATGGTTTGAATAGATTTCGTATAAGTCCAAGATAATATCCCCGAAGTCTGGTGTTGAATTTCTTTTAAGAAATCTCCCAGTAGAGGTCATAGTGACCATTATTTGACTTGTAGGTCTCAATGAGATCTTCATACTGTCTTCTATCTTGTGGTTATGTTTAAAAATAGCAATCTTTCTTCATAGGATTATTTATTTAACTCCCTTGGAATTTATGGCTCGTCCGGGAATCAAACCCGGGACACCCACTTAACGGACTGGTAGCAACACTACGCCACGCTAGGTGACTTGGCTCAGCTTGAAAGTTATTAGAGTTCACTAGGCCAATATAGGTCGGGACTGCTATTTGCTGTTTTACCTGTGGTAGCATTTTTTTTTATTGTGGATGGTGAGTCTATGAATTAAAGAGACTGCTTCTACAGGTAAATAACTGTGTGTGTAGTCACATCTACTATGCCGGCCTAGTTGGAACCGGCAACTTACAAGCTGATTCTAAAAGGCAACCAAGTCTGTATATGTTTAAGTGGTTTACCGATCAAATCGGAGACATCTTCAGAAAGCTGAGTCGCCTAGTGCCCATAATCATAGAGTTTGTATGAGCTTGTTTTGGTTGTGCGGGACACAAAATTCTCTTTCTCCGTTTGCACCCAAAATTACCTTATAACTAAATTTTTTATTAAAATATATTCCGTGAAAATTATTCAGACAAATGATTAAGGTTATGCTCGCAGAAGACACACTTGCCCAAAAACAACTCCCAGTTACAAGGTGACGTTAAAGGAGAATTCTGTGTCCATACAAATAAATGCCAGACCATTACAAAATCGTAGGCCCCATACACTGTATAGCGAAAGATCTGACAGAATAGGCAAAGCGTAGACAGGCGTGGCGTAGTGGTGTGCTACCAGTCCTATAGGCGGTTATCCTAGCAGCAAATATTTATTTCATAGCTTTTCTTTGTTTATTTTAGACTATAGAATCCACAGGATCACTCAGCCAAGTCAGGATTACAGTTTTCATATTGATTAAAAAGAAAACTTAATTCTAATGATGTGAATTTGAATAGATCACGATGTAATATTTAATAATAAAATTTAACTTAAAAATATAAAAGAAGTTTGTTGATCCAGTTATACAGACCGTGATGTGACTCAGTCGCGTTTCGGGATCAGTTTGTAAGTTGCCGGTTTTAACTAGGGCGGCATAATGGATGTGACTACTACTTACAGTTATTGAACTGTAGTAGCAGTCACCTCCATTCATAGACCGCACTTCAGCTTAACATCAGGCTGCTGTCATATGTCATATGGTGCTGTCATATGTCGTCACAATAAAAAAAATACTCCTTTTCGCCTTTCGCGTTTAATTCCTTCCGAGTTTTCAGTTCAAGTGTTCTTCCTTACCTAAATCATATTCGTTTGCAGATTTTATCAATTTTTAAAATTTGATTGAATTAACAAATTTACAGAAACTGCATTCAAGAATAGTGCCCGTCCACGCGATGAGTCTCCAAATAGTAAAAAAGAGCGAAAGAAGGCTGTGAAGTTAGAAAAGGCAGAGAAGAGGAAGACCAAGGTTAAAAAGCATGTTAAAAAACGACGAGACAAGGCTATGGGTAGAAAATAGAGTCTTTAGATTAAGTTTAGAAGTATTTTACAATCTGGAAAATTCCTCCAATGGCTTAAGCCATCATTTTTTATTTAAAACGGGAGACCAAAGGTCTTGTGTCGAAAGCAATAGAGATTTATTAGGGAAAGGTAATAAATATCCGAGAACTGGCTGTGGACTACCACTATATTCCACAATCCTAAAATAAGATTTGGGGTTGGTTTAGAATCTGGCCGCAGGCTTTGAGGGTTGAGATTAAAGGAGGTGGTGCAGGTCCCCCCTAGGGCAATCCTCCTGCGACACTTAAACCGCGCGGAGACACTTAGTTTTTTTTCTCTTATTAATTGCTCTGATTAATTCCATAAATGGATCCTTTTTCCCTTTTGTCACTGATCGACGCTATAAATATTCTACTATGGAGTCTCCAAAATTTTCAGGATGATTGTAATTATCCTTATAGAGAAATCTTTTTACAACTCTCCTTAGGGACTCTATTCTTTGGGTATGAGTCCCATCATCAGCGACAAAAGGGTTATCAGGTTCACTGTGATTTACTTTTTTGTGGATAAATCCATGTTGTGACAGACAGTCATACGCCCTCCAATAGTGGTGCCCTTTACATGTTTTTTAATTAAGGGCTCCAAAACATCGGCAGAGCGAATATTATCAGTGCACACCTCCAAACGCAGGTCCTCACTTTCATCTTCAATTAAGCCGAGGACCCAGTGCCTATCAACTCTCCTCCCTTTAACCTTCCGTAAACCACGTGGGTAAAAGTTGTGTCCTGCACTATTTGGAGTTTCCTATACCCGAACATAATTCTATCTATATATAGAGAATATCTTTAAAGTTTATTTTATACATGTTTATATTGTTTTTGGACTATTAGGAGATAGAAATAAAATAAATTTGTTAAGTAAAATAAACATTTTTATTATCTATAGGCATTGTAACAAAAATTGTACTTTAGGAGTTTGTAACTAAGAGGAGGCCATCTTCTTTGGTTTAGCCTTATAAAAAAACTTAACTAAAAACTTTTCATTACTCTTTATTTTATGGCCTAATGAAATAAGAAACAATAATAACTTAACATAATTAGTCTTCATGAGATCCCAGTTGGTTCAATTCTGCACAATTTTTACAAAATAATTTCCGTGCTCTAAGCATATAGGTCCTTCGCATCGCTTGCAACCGTACTTAGTCTTTCGATCTTTTCTTCTATCGCATTCCGAACATCTTGTTACACGTCTTGGCATCTTCTTGTTCCAGAATTGGTTCACCAGGTAAGACATGTATACATGTATGCTTACGTCAATCCCTTGGATTTTGTGGATTATCTTTGCGGTTTCTCAGGTGGTCTTCAATCAAAGCCATTCCGAGATCACGAATGAACTTCCTCCTAGTGTTAGATTTTCCGAGATTAACAAGATTGGCGGTCATCTTTTAAAATAACCTCAAATATAACTTTATTTTATGACCAATGGTGGGCGAAACAATACATTAAATAATAAATGTGTGGCAACTGCAGACCCGTCATCTCAAACCATATTCCAGTTGCTCTTGATAACCGAGGTCGGACTCTGCAATTGCCTCTGCTACACACAAATGACCCAACAATGTTGTTATTGCGCATTGGTTGGCGATGTACCGGACACTGTTTGGTCGCCAAAACAAGCCCTTGGCCTCCGCATATACTAATCCTTAGGCTCGAGTCCCCAGATTTTGGATCAGTCGAGCCAAGTTGTACATCCCCAATATTTCAGATGCATATAGGCTACGATTTACAATCTCCTGGGGTTCTCCAGCATCAGGTTCCAATTGAAAGTGTTGACCACTTGTAGAAATAAAATAAACATGTCAGTAATTGTACGTACAACAGTATAAACCCCAAAGCCCCTGGCCAGATTCTAAACCCAACCCTAAGATTTTCTTTTGGTTTTATATTTTCCTGCTTAAATTATACAACTTGTACAATATAGATATTTTATATATAGAATATTTAATTAGAATTCAACTTTTTAGAGCTATCACAGACTTATTAGAATCAAGTACCGATAGCGTCTCTAGTGATAGCTGTCAACACTATCAACAGACGCTAAACGAATGCATATTTATGTTATTTTTCAATATGATTATTGTATTCGAGATCATCTTTAATCAATGCTCTAACAATACCTGCTCTAAATATTTATTGCTTATTTACTATAGTAGTTATAAGAAAAGACCGTATGGTGCTAGTTTTTCAATAGTACTTTACGTGTAAAGTTTAACTTTTGTAACATTTTATTGAAGAATTATATATATCTTTGTTTTGAGGTTTGAATGAGCTGTAAATGTAATATCGAATAAAATAATATAATGTAAAAACTTTTTTCATTTCTACAATAATTAGGAGATCACATCTTTCGTCATAATATATTATAATATCACGTTGTTTCAAGTCGTCATTCGCCACCATTCCTAGGAGAGTGTTAGTGGTCTCGCCACAAAGTGACTTATGGGGCGTTCTCACGGGGCGATTTTAGTTGATCAATATTTATCGTTTAACAAAAAATCCAAAGTCAATATTGACTGTAGCGTTCTCACGCTTCAATAATAATCGACTCAATATAACACGTGTTATTACACTATCTGTCCATTTTAGCATTTTTCTCGTTGATGCGGACACCACAATTCACATTTTATTTTACAAACAAACAAAATACTGGTGATAGAGGAATGCAATATACAGTACATAGGTACTCAATCGCGCTGATTGACTGACTGAATGGACTCAATTGATTCAATGCAAGTGAACGAACAAGTTCAGACGAGTCGATTCGCTGTCAAGCTATCAAATGAATCAACAAAATTCGAAAGGTATTTAACTTTTGTTGAATAGATATATTTATTGTTTCAACTTGATTGAAAGTCTGTTCAGACGGTTCAAATCACGAACTATTTCGCAGTTGATCAACTGAAATCGCCCCGTGAGAACGCCCCATTAGACGTGTTTCAGGGTCCAGCCGATTAAAAGTTTTCAGTTTCAACTTGGCCGACATAGTGTATGTGACTGCTACTTTCATGTTACTGTGCAGTTATTTAAATGCAAGTAACCAGTACCTCTATTCACTCCAGTTTATAGGTGCTGACATATGACAAGTCACAATAAAAAGATGGGCCGAGCTTTTCTGCCTACAGCCGCGTCCACATGTTTGGCAAACAACAAACACGAACCTCGATTAGATTATCATGCCTTTTTCCCACAGGGATAGGAAAGGACAATGGAGCGCCACTTGCCACGATCCTGATACAGCTCCCTCGCATCCGTCACATTCTCAATTCTCTTCATACAAGCTCTATGGTTTTCGGCACTAGGCTTTTCTGAGGATGTCTCCGATTTGGTCGGCAAACACCCCACATGAGATTTATAAATTCTTTTCGTCAATCTACTTTCACTAACATGTGGATAGGTATTTTTTTATGTTTGTCTGTTTGTGGTCGCCCGTGTTCAGCGTCGGTGTCGGTTTTACTTTAACAATCAAAGGATGTTTGGCAAACAAAACTCCAAACGCTTGGTAGTATACGAAATAAATTATACGATTTCTGTTAATTTTGATTATCTGCATTACAAAATAAATACATCACACTAAATTCAATTTATTACTGAGCATATAAGTATTTATAGACCGTTATTTTTAAGGATTTTAAGGCACTATATACTTATTTTTGTTAACAAAATGTTTCAGATTAACAAAAAGGAAAGACGGAGTGCAGAGATTAATTGGGCACTGTCCGCGCCTGTCCAGCCCCGAACTAAATATATACACTAGATTTCACAGAAAAGCTAGCTTAGTAATCACATATAAATCAAATAGTAGCTTTACTAATATTTGAATGCCTATTGTGCCAAACAAAGTCCCAAACATTGTGGTCAATGTTTGGGACTTTGTTTGTATGTTTGGTGTTTGCGGCAAACAACAAGGACGTGAAGAAAGCATACCACTTTTAAAAAATCTATTATACTATATATTATGTAGTTATGTACATATTTAATTCATTTTAATCTTTCTGTTGATAAGGTCAACTGGCAGACAATGTGTAGCGGCGTTATGTTTGTACATAGTGCATTAATTTTTAAAATAAAATATTTATTTATTTAATGGACCCACGATGATTTTAAGAAGAAAATAAAACCCAACAACAGTATTTTTAATAACTTTATTACAAAAATGCAAAAATATGTCTTTATTAAAACTAATTAATTTATTAATTAGGTATCACTTAATAATAACATTTATAAAAATTATCTTAATATATATTTTTTCTTAATCTTAATTAGAAACATCCACCACATACTTTATCACATTTTTTTCTCACATAAATATTCCTTATTATTAAATTAGTACAGATAATTTAGATCGTATTGGATCCCTTCAGGTTTGGTTCAGATTTGGACCAAATCAATCAATTTTCTTAAAGGCCTAATCCGAGAACCAACAGAACGTGGTGACTTAGTCGCGTTTTGGGATCAGCTTGTAAGTTGCCGGTTTCAACTAGGCCAGCATAGTAAATGTGAATGCAACTTGCGGTTATTTAATCTGACTTCGAAAACTTACATCTAATAAATCAGTAATATCTTAACTAAATGGACTGGGTAACAACCAGAAGGTTCTTTTCATCTAACATAAATCTATTAATTAGAACCAATTGGTCCCATAATCCTATTTTTCTGTAACATCATCTACATCAAATAGTAATTATTTTAGTCGATATATAAATCTTTTACCCGATTATATTAATTCAATTATTTACATATATGAATTGAAGATTCATTTTTCTTAACTATGGTTCACTTAACTCAGTCTATTAAATCGACACTATTTCCTATCTAACTCATTAACGTCACTGGACTCAATTGACTACAGTGACCTCTGAGTTAATATATTTTCAAAATATATTAATTTTTATATGTCAAGGAAATAAATACATCACATTTCATTACTGAGCATTTAAGTATTTACGTTATATTAGATTTTAAGGCACTTTATATTTTTGTTAACAAAATATCTCACACCAACAAAAAAGAAAGACGGAGCGCTGCTATTAATTAGGTATAGCGTACGTGTCCCGAACTGAGTAAATACACAAGCCTTTACAGAGTAGCTAGCTGATCAATTACACATAAATCAAATAGCTTTACTAATAGTCGACCGCAACGTCCTATTTATCTTCTATTTTTTGCCTAAATGTATTATAAATAATTTGTACTATTATATACTAGGTAAAGAATTATAGCTAGTGTCAAAGTCGCTATTCCCTTCCTGCTGCAAAAAACGACAATAACCTTATTTTCGGATGTCTTTAGCGTCTTATGTAGGCTCTTAAATCACGAAGAAGATACGGGGATCATTGCATACGCGCAGTTCATACCCATTTTATCTCTGTCAAACTTTCATTGTGTGCTGATTCACCATGAACAGCGCTTTACATGCACTCCGCAGGCACGATCATGCTTGGACCGCTTTAGTCGTACGGTGTACTCTTTCTTTCTTTTTTGTTTGTTTTGTGGGCTTTAATGAATTTAGTAAAATATAAAAATAATGTTTTAAATTTTAAAAGGTAATAATGGCTATTAAATTGTTTATAATAATTATAACTAAGACTCGTAAAGAACAACATAATGTTATAGAATATTATAGAAGCGAAAAGAACAAAATTGTACAATATAAGAAGATACGTACAATATAAGATTGTACAATATAGAAAGACAAATGAAACTTGCCTTCTTATTTAAACCAAACTAAAACTATAGAGGTCATAATAAAGCTCTAAAACAGTTCAGAGTTAAGGGCGATTTTTTTTGTAGCATAAAGTTTTGATTCAGCCGGCTACTGCAGACTACACTACCTGTTTGCATGGGATTGATTCTGTGCAAGGCGACACTATTGCGACAATCAGCATTTGCTAAGTCATAGATTATAAATATGAAGTTTGGAAACAATATTAAAGCGGCAGCTGCAGACTAGTGTCGCCTAAAACCAATCTTATACAAACAAGTAGTGCAGTCTGTGGTCTGCAGTCGCCAGTGGACTCACACCTTTATGCATGATTTTTTTTTAAATATTTTTATTGTGACACGATATCTGACTTCGACCCGCCCGATGATAAGCAAGAGGAAGTCCAAGAGTGACGACGACTAAAGAAACTGAGTTAGTTCACGGCTGCCTCAGTCAGCGTCACTATGCCGGTCAAAGGTACCTGCTGCCACAATGTTTCAAGTAGCAGTCGCAACTACTATCTTAGACCACTGTTCAGTATTAGCATTGAAAGTAGTAGCATACTACATCAAAGCAGTATACCTACTCGAAGGTGGTGCTACTACCCCGGAACGGCAAAACAGCCTACTACTCTTAATGTAAACAAAATTAAAACCTAAATAATAATATCACTTGCCTCGATTTATACTAAAATTAAATACATAATGTAATTGAATAGAGTGGAGATTTGAGCATTTTATAACAATCATCTTAACAGCTAAGTCACTCTCAGAGAAGTCTAATGATCCGTTAAGTAATTTTCGTTAGGCTAATATTACCTAATTTTACACTATTACACAATGATATTAAAAAATATACGGCAATCAAATTGTCACGCCTTTTTCCCACAAGGATAAGCAGAGACAATAGGGCGCCACTAACCACGATCCTTACACAACTCTCCTGCTTCCTTCACATCCACAATTCTCTTTATACAGACTCTGGCACTAGGCAACCGAGTATTAATAATACGTAGAAATGTTATACGCTCTCCGAACGAGGCACATTAAAACCATGCTAATAAGCCTAAACGAGCAGACCTAATAATAAGCAAACCTAAACGATGCAGAGCAACATATATTAGTATCCGTTTCGCTCTCAATAACTATTATTCCGTCCTATTTTCACTTTTGTGTATGGGCCGGATTTTGTGTATCGTGGTTGATCGTTCAAACTCGTGCCATTTGCGAACAGTAAACCCGTGTCGGTTACATATCTACCTCAATTTACTTAATATCATTGCTATTACATATATCAAATGTATGTATAGTGAACAAACTAATCATATATTTGATAATATGCGTATGACCGTGTAATATCAACTTAATATTGTTATTTTTATTAATAAAATCTGTAAACAGATCATTATATGCCCGTTTACCGGCAGTTTGAACCTTATCAAAGGAACATAACGTAAGGAATTGTTTGCTAATGGTATCGCCCAAGGCGAGTACAGTCCTGCGCCACTATGACGTTACCCCGTCGTGTGACGTTACAATCCAAGCGCAACAGGAAATAATACCTAAACTAAAAGCACATATAACACGATAAATTAGGTTCATTCTTTATTACATTATGATTGATCGTGTAACAGGTACCGAAGTATGTTAGGTTAATTGGAGATAAATATTTTCTATGATTAATTATTACCTGAGCAGTTTATCACTACAGCACGCATTACACGTTCATTCAAATCTATTGAAAAAATACACCAGTCTCTGTAATGTGATGATTGATTCGACTGATGTTAGTTTTATAACCGTGTATTCTATCAAACGTGCCGCTCGCTTATTATGTCAGTTTCGAATATTTAACACCCAAAGGGTCAATAAATAAGCTGCATGCATTCTTATTTATATTTTATCACAAAATGCTAGCGAAACCGATATGTTGAAAGCGCGTGTAGTTTTACAAAAATATTTACACGAAATGCGCTTAAAATGAAGAGTAGTTCTTAAGTAAAGCTGGCAGTAGTCGCAGTGGAATGATGTAAGTCGCCATATACAACATACCAACAAGACGTTTTAAAAGAACACACGGCATAACTATTAGCCGAAAACTTGTCAAATTAACAAAATGTAACGTTTTTAAGTACGTTAGACGTTTTAAGTAACAGCTGGGCCTCGATTCTCTTAATACATTTGGTGTCGAAAATATTTGACATCTTCGTAACCAATCAGCGAATAACAAATCAATAGGTAAACTACGTTGATTGGTCACTTGCGACCGCAATTTTCACTGATGTTTCGTCGTCAGGAGAATCGGGTCCCAGATCGTATTTTCCAACGCCATCATTACTACGTCACTGTGAAGTCAACCCACCGTGTCGTCACAATCGAAGCGCTTAAGCAACTACCTGGGATACTAAAAAGGATATTGAACGACAATATTAATAGTGAAAAAAATCACGTCGTAAATCTCCACCGAAGACCAATGTAACATAAACTTCTAAACACCATCATTATAGTAAATATAAGTAATATTTCTATTGCTACTGAGCTATGTTCTACATCTAAATATTTCAACAATACATCAGGCTTGGCGAAGTGACAATAAACATCGTTGCATTCTAAAGGCTCCCTGTCAAAGCCAAATATTGTCAACACTGTGGCAACTATACCACATCTGACAAATGAGGTCTTCATTAGAAGGTTCATTAAGGTAGGTATCCTTGGAGCGAAGTCAAAGCCATAGATGCCCAGCCCGAGGAAAGGAGCCAATGCTGTCGGGCCGATAGCGCAACCATTCTGAAAGAAGTACGATAATTTGTTAATGGGTGAGATCATTCCATAACTCGGATTAGGCAATAAAACTGCGGTCAGTAGTGGATGGGTGAAAATTGTGTTGATATTTGGCATTCTCGAAGGTAACCAGTCAACAATTAACAAATCAATAGGTAACATCATTGCAAAGTCATTTTGGTATCGTATATAAGGAGAATCGGGGCCTAGATGTTTTCTTTTATTGAAGCTCGACAAATGACAGCACATTATCCAATGTTAAGCTAGAGTGTAGTCCTCGAATGAAGACGACTGCTACTACAGTTACAATAACTGCAGTCGCATACACCACCGGCCTAGTTAGAACCGGCAACTGGAGTCAGTTTAAGGTATGTCTCTCTACCGTCTCACTTTACGTCACGTCTAACTCTCCAACCAACTTCACTTTAGTATGGTGTCTCTTTCTTTGCGGACCGTCAAGAAAAATACACCTTTGAATCAGTTAAGTGAAGTTAGCCAACAGCCCGTCTTATTCTGACACGGTAAATTAAAAAAAAGGAAAAAACTTACTCTAACATTAAACACAGCACCTATAGCCAACCCCATGCCTTCAGAACAAAGTGATATGACATTTCCTACAATCAAGAAAGTGCCAAATCTCGGCCCAGAAAATGGTACACCAACCATAAAGTATACAATAGTACAGAATACTATATTTAAAGACACTTGCACTGGTAATTTGGATACTGTGAGTGCAGCATAATATGACGATATGCAATACCAATGATTGAAATGTTCCTTTTTCACCAATTTAACTTCTGATGGATCTGTAATAAGAAAATATTAAATTTATATAGATTTTATCGCTTATTTTTTAAATATATAATTTTATATATTTAACAGCACCCCCGACTTTCCGTATCTGTACTTTATACTTTATATACCTTTAGGTGGTAACACTGCGAAATTATGATATTTTTTCCTTCCTGGCAACACTTTCTTGTGCTTCTTCTTGTAGGGGAAAGGGGCTAAGCGGTTATAAGGGGCAAAGTGAATAGTCAAAATAAAATCTGATCGTACCAAGCAAAAAGCGTAGTAACGAAATGGGGGCACTGATTTATTATCCAAGAGTCGGGTTTTTAATAAATTACAGTTGTGTTTTAAGAATGTAGTAGTATGTTTTATAATACTTACATACTAACACTGGTACCATCACTTGTGTGTACGCGAAGAATATAACAAGACCAACACACATTTTGAGATGATTGAACATCTGCGCACCGTCATTGGCCATATTGTAGAAACAAAAACCAACTAAGAAGGAACACATCAAGTGATGTATTACCTGAATCCATATACCTGGAAAAATAAAAAGAAAAACCTTTACAAAAATCTTAATCAATCAATGATAAGTAAAATGAGGTAGGTACGTTACATACACCAGTTTTAGTGTTCGCAAATGGCACGAGATTGAACGGTCAGCCACGACGAAGTAGGACAGAATTATAGTTATTAAAGGCAAAAAAGACAAATATATGTTGCTCTGCATCACGACACTGAGTTCAGGTTTGCTTATTGCTTATTATAGTTTTAACAAGCCTCTTTAGGAACGCGTATAACATACCTACGTCTTTTATTATCAAAATAACGATGAACAAAATACTCGAAGGATATTCGAAATCGACAGCTAAACTAAACAATTTGGTGCGGCATTTTTTTTATCAATTAGCAAGTTAAATTCGTTGCCGCCCATGTGTTCGCCATATCCTGGAACCACTCAAGCAAAGGGCAAAAATACACATCTAGCCAGCTCAAGTGAACTCGCCGTCAAGCCAAGGAACGCCGACAACTATAAGCAATGTCACTATGCCTGCCTGAGGTGCTTTTTCAGCTACCTTTAAAGGAACCAAGGTTTCAGAATGTGTAGAACACAAGAGATGGTAAAGCATTCCACTTATCATTGTTCCGCAGAGAAATGACGTGCTGAACTTTTTGGTTCGACGGTCGAATGTGGTCGAATCCCTCGACCTGCGCGGTTAAAGAGCTCCTTAGAACTTTAGGCGATAGAGTCCTTCACGCATAGAGCCGCCGGGACTGCAAAATCGTGGGGACTAAGGAATTCCTAACGGCACTATTATTGTAGTTCAGTAAAGTTTTATGTAAATATATATTGTAAAAATACCTTGTTTATTTCTAAAAATCTGCAACAACATTCTAAATAAGATCGTCTTAAACTGCTTTCCCCATGAAGTCGCGTATCTGTCCGTGTCTATTTTCTGAATCTTCATCCAGTCATTGCCACTTAAATCTGACATTTGGCTAGACAGCGAACTTGAGGAACCAGTTTCATTGCATTCGGCTACTTTATACGTGCACCCATTATTGGACAACATTACGTGGCTCTCTGTTACCTCTTCTTCATTAACATAAGTAATTTTCAATTCCATGTCTTTTGGGTTAGGTGGTTTCAAAGAAGGAGATTCTAGCTTGGCCGATTTGTATACCTGGCCATTGAGGATTTCTTGTGATAATAACTGAACGTATTGTGGCTCTTCTGTTAATTCTATGACTGAAAAAAAAACAATATTATTCAAATAACAATTATAAGAACAAAAAGCAAGAAATTAGAATTAATTCTGTAGTAGGTTATTGGGGAGGTAGGGTAAGGATTGAAAAAGGTTTAGGGTCTATTAATAGGATAACCGTAGATCTTGTATGAAGAGAATTGTGGATGTAAGGCAAGCGAGGGAGTTGTGTCATGATCGTGTCAAGTGGCGCTCTGTTGTCTCTTCCTATCTCTGTGAGAGAAAGGCGTGACAATTTGATTGATTCAATTGAAGATAGAGGAAAGAAGATTGACAATAAAGATTTATAAATCAGAAGTGTTTGGAAATAACGCGGACGTTCAAGAATTTTTATAAAAAGTGGAAAGGTAAATTAAATTAATTATATATTATTTTATATTTAAAAATAGTAGATGACAAATCTAAAGTTTTTAAATAATAGTTCGTTGCGATGCGAGAGACCGCAAAGTGTCGTGGAAAATAGAATTTCTTTTTAGATGACTCACTACACTTTTATTCATAGACCGCACTCCAGCTAACATCAGGCAGGGTGCTGTCAAATGTCAAACCACAATAAAAACACTGAATGACTAAAAACTATGTATTTCTAATGTATGTACTGTACCCTCTGTGTCATGGTCGAACTATTATTTGCTAAATTTTCAATTAAGTTTGATGGGTGACATCAAATATTTGCATACGCCAAGTCTATGTTAATTTGTTAAGTAAGCGCAAACAAGACGTAATGCAGATGCAGTGATGTGTGATACAACTTTGTTTATAAATGGGAAAGGCGTAATCATTCATGCATCATATTAAAAAAAATACATTTCTATACTAAGCTACTAAAGTCATAGAAACTGAACGACTAAAGTACTGTCGGGGAACGAGCTATATAAACGCAGTAGGAATGCTGTTGTGACGTCATGGTCACGTGTCTATTATGAATAGTGAAGTAACATGCAAAATGTTGATAACGATAAACACATACTTTCCTCAAAAAACAAATAGATTTAGTTATTAAAAATTATAAATGTGTATTAAATTTAAGTTTAAACATTAGACAGCAACAATTTTTAATAAATTATGTATTAATTTAATTTTAAGAATAGTGACTGCATGTTTTTTTTTCACACATTTTAATTACGTTTATCATAATGATTCTAGCCTGACTACGGATGACGACTCTCTTTTATTCAATTAACTCACAAATTTTTCAATAATCAAACAAAGAAAATATGGACACGTTTTTATCGATATTAAATGACATCGCCGAGCTATGAGCGTCACTAATAGCGGCTACTATGGTACGGGTGGGGGTTTTTTGACGCCACACCGCACCTCAGCCCCCGAATCTATTTAACTCGTTCCCCATATACATATATCAAACCCTTGTACTGCCACTACAACACGTTCGCCATTGCACTGCCATTTTTTATTGTAAACATAAACATGTGATCTAATGTTATTATTTTGTGTCTCGACATATAACAGCACCCCGCCTTTTTTTAAATTGTGACACGATATTTGACATCTACCTGCCTGATGATAAGCAAGAGGAGATCCAAAAGTGCCGACGACTGAAACAATCGAGTTAGTACACGGGTGTCTCAGCCGCCGTCACTATGCCGGCCAAAGGTGCTTCTTCACGCATCGCTTGAAGGATCCAAGGTTATAGGAGGAAGAGAACACATGGGCTGGCAAAGCATTCCACTTGTCGATTGTTCTACAGAGAAAAGATGCACCGAACTTTTTAGTTCGACTACCGATTCTGTCGACAAAATGTGAATGCTTCCCCCGACCAGTGCGGGTGTTACGGGTGTGAAAAGACGAGATAGGAACAAGGTTAAAGAGCTCCTCGGAACATTCTCCGTGGTATAGGCGATAGAGGACGCCTGTTGCTAAAGTGCGGTCCATGAATAGAGGCGACTGCTACTACAGTAAATATCTGCAAGCATTCACATACATTGCGCCGACGTCTAAAAAAACGATTCAACATAAGGTTCCCTCAGTCGCAGTCACTATGCCGGCCAAATATATCCATCCAGTTTCATTAAAATGTTTAAATATATTTTTTTAAATAAACGCAGTTTAAAATAAACACAATGTTGAATAGCAAATATTTAAAATAAACTTAATATAAAAAAATCAAAATAACAATAAATAATAAATCTTATAAAAACAAGCAAAAAATAAACTTTAGAACGTTGAGTTTTTACACGCATTATAATTTTACTGATACCAACCGGATATACAATGTATTCATATTTTATTAATTAGTATTTTAATATAATATACCGGATTCTTGTTTATATTAATTATTTTTAGGTCCGTCTTCAATGACTTTGGTAATATTTTCTGCTAACGAACTTTCAGATAACACAGCATATTATTATTTTTATCACAATAAAAATAATAATTCTCTTCAGACAAGCTCAGCGGACCCCTGTTTGTTTTTCATGTCCCCGTTTTATCTTTCCACAAACCTCTGATTTATAAATAAAAAGAGAGCGAGTCCTCTTGACTCAGATCGCCTAAGTAGACGGATGATCTGTCTTTTTGACTGTATAAAGTGATTAAAATTCACAAATTTATATCCGGCAACTGCGCTGTCTGTCGCTTATTAACGCTATATGTATTGAGCTGTCAGTCATATTATGTTTTGGTAAGAGTATATTTTGCAATTCATTGAAAATTTACTTTATTATCAGTAATTTCAGTAGTTTTTGCTTATTATTTATTATAGTATTATTTTGTATATATATATATTTTTATTGTGACTCGACATTTGTCAGCACTCCGCTTGATGTTAAGCAGAAGTGTGGTCCATGAATGAATATCACTGCTACTACAATTCAATAACTGTGAGTAGCAATCACATCCACTATGCCGGCCTAGATGGAACCGGCAACTTACAAGCTGATCCCGAAATGTGACCAAATCACTTCACGGTCTGTATACTTGTAAGTGGTGGTACTACCCCGGATCGGCAGACTGGGTACCACTGCCTACTACTCTTTGATAACCAGACCCGAAGCAAATATCCATATATTTTTTTAATTAACAAATATTTGCAATATTTAATATTATTAAATATCACAAATAAAAGCTATGATACAAATATTTTCTCCGACCGGGAATCGAACCCGGGACTATACGCGCAACAAACCAATCGCTAAACCGTTCGTCCACACCTGTCGCGTGTGTATTTATTTATGTATATATACCTGTAGAATCTTATGTTGTTTACACTTGCAACAATTTTTATTATACACCTAACTTATATACTCGTATTTTTAAACGTTAATTTATTTTAATCAAAAATGATTTAATTCGGAGACATCTTTAAGAAAGCTATGTTGCCTAGTACCCATAACCATAGAGCTTGTATGAAGAGAATTGTTAATGTTAAGGAAGCGAGTGAGTTGGGTCATGATCTTGGCAAGTGGCGCTCCACCGTCTCTGCCTATCTCTGTGCGAGAAAGTCGTGACAATTTAATTGATTGATTAAAAAATGAGTTTTGTTTTCTTCTTATATTATTGCACTTTTCTGCGCTAACCTAAAATTCACAATAATTCTGTAGGTTTAGCAGGTATATAATGCCTGGCAGCATTAAGTCTGCCTTTTCTCATTATAGTACAAATAAATCAGTAATATAAGATCGCCTACATATACAAGTTGCGAACTCATACGATGTAATTATATGTGTTTTAGTGTCTGATACGATAGTATATATAAAACTACTACAATACAATATGACTTCGACCTGAAGGATCCAAGGTTATAGGATAGGGCATATACACATTAGCTGGCAAGAAGTAGATACAAACTCTGGAAATCTAGGACTAGAACTCTTACAAATACTTCACACGGTTGGCTACATGCGTGCAATTAAAAATCCGTAATAGACCTACCTACTGAACATTGACCTACTGTGTTATTTACGAGTGTATTAAATTATGTAATTTTCCAACATAGACCACGTGCTCTAGACTCCGCTACATTCACAGACGCACACACATAAAAGACAGATTATTGTTTGTTTTGAAGTTTGAAAGTTACCGGAGTTCACCGAGGCCGACGTAGAGTACCTATGCGACTGAGTTCGCATACATTAATCTGTAGCAGCAACAGATAAATGTGTTAAAGAGTGTGATACCAAGAAGGATCACCCGCCTCACGGAAATCAAGTTCTTACTCACAAATTTGCAAAACTCTCACAAGAAAAGGAAGGACGTTCAGATGTTCACCATCCCTATGTCATAATGCTTTCTAGTATATAGTACTGCGTAAAACCACAAAGTCGTGTTTAGGGTTAAAAGTTGCCGTAGTTTAGCAAGGGGAATGTGCGACACGAACGAGGAAACTTTTTCAGTTTATGTGACTGCTGAATGCATTGCATATGAGTTTATTAGATTCAATAAGCCCTCTAAATGTATATAGTCTGTGTTTAGCATTTTCTTATGATTATTATAAAAAAACTTCCACTTATTTCTTTTAAGCTTATTATAATATTTCTACACGTGTAATAATATGTATATTAAAAAAAATACACGTTATGACTATTTTTAGTTACTAATATCACAATACAAATACGTTTTTGGTAATTATATATGATTGCTAAACTATTTACAATTTATTTAATTATTATTTATTTAAATATTTTAAGAAGTTCGTAATCTGACACTGTGTAAGGCGACCGTGGTGTAGTGGCAATGCAATGGTTACACAAACCGAGTGCACGAGTTTGAAACCACCCACCGGTACCTGTTTCTATGATACTTACTTTGGTAGCTTAGTATAGAAATGTTGAAAAAAATGTAAAGAAATGTAAAAATTTGTAAAAAGCAATTGTTTTTAATGGTATTTTTTATATCCTAATTTTGTTTTAATTAGGTTTGCTTAAAAGCAGACATTTGCCTAGTCTGCTGGCTTGGGGAAGAACAACCAGTTTCAAGTGTGCAGACGCATAGAAGGAATAATAACTGCCTAATTCCTTTTTCTATGCCGTAAAGCGACTCACGGCATCTTGAAAGGAGCTGGTTCCAACTAGACTGGCATAGTGGGTGCTACTGCTACTTGCAGTATTTACCTATAGTAGCATTCGTATCCAACCCTAAACTGAATTCCAGTTTAACAGCATCCGCGGTGCTGTCTTATATCAGGCCATAAACTATTTTTTTTAATAATTTTCTATATAAAGATAAATAAATAACCCGTCATTTTATGTAGGTGACCGCGGTGCTGTCTAATATCAGGCCATAATTCAAAAAAAGAGGTCACTATGACTTAAGGCAGTTGTAAACTAGGTTGGTTTTTTTCAGTCTCTGGCACTCTTAGACCTTACCTTGCCTACGATCAAGAAAGTCGAGGTCAGAAAAAAACTGTTAGTACTTACTAAAATCAGCTGGATTGTAGTGTATGGGACATGGTAATCCCACACTCTGCAAATATGGTACCATGGCCGCTGTATCACCTTGGTAAATGCACAATCCATCCGCTAACACATAAACCTGGAATATAAATATATATTTCATAAGTATTTTTTTTTCTGGCACGACTAAGTCATTTTACAGTCCGTAGTGGTACTACCCCGAATCGTGAGATTAGGCACCACTGCATACTGCATACATACTCTTTGACAACCAGACCCCGAGCAAATATACGCATATTTTTTATCCGTAACATTCAATCTAATTTTTAATATTACAAATTAAAGCAATGAAACAGATATTTGCTTCGACCTGGAATCGAACCTGGGACTTCACGCGCACCGAAGTGTTGTGCCAATGCGCTACACCACACATATTTATAAAGATATATTTAATGAATTAAACACATTTTATGCGTTTATTTTGGCTGCGATGTCTGACCACGATGGCTGCAAAGCTCTCGAAACGTCGGAATAAGATAAATTTGTAAAATCAAAACCAAAATGAACGCGATAGTAAGCCGCATAAAATTTGTTTAATTCATTAATCATTGTTCGCGCAAAATCTAGAAGATATATTTAATTCATGTTATATTATCTGGTTATTTAGATTGTTATAAAGGTATGTGATTTAAATCCACAATAGAATAAAGCGGGTCTTAATGCATTCTCAATGATAATGATTGTTAGCAACTAGATTAAATAATGTTCACAAGAACTCCTTTTTTATATTATAATGATTGAATAATTCGATACATGTAGTAATCGATTGTAAGTGACAGCCTCCCCACCCTTTCTCCTCCCCTCTTCTTTGTGAGGGATGGTTGAACGAACGGTCGGCTGTCACAGGGACACATGGTGTGCCACAGCGGAGAGACGAGGACGTAGAACCTCCGAATAGTAGCCTGCCTTATTGCCTTTCTCTTATTATTGTAATTATCATGATTACATGTGAGTATTATTATTGTGTTAATTGAAGTTCTTATATAAGTGGTTATTCATATCATGTATGTGTTAAAGTATTATATAAATTGAAAACCAAGAGTAAATCATATAATTTATTATTATGATATAATAAACATATTAACTAAAATGGAGATTCAGTTTTAATTTCTATAATGCCCACTAAACGGTCCTGACATATCAGAAGTGGGATAGATAAGATTTTTTTTTTCTTATCTACCCACAAACAATAAATTATTGTTAAACTCATGCAAATAATTTTGTTAGATTTATTAATTAATTAATTATATAGTTTTTTTTAAATATATACCCACATTGTAATAAATTTTAGTTTTCAAAATTTATTATAATTATTGTTGTGCTATATATGCACAATTATTATATATACGTTTTGTATATATACCCACATTATGATTAGTTTTTGTTTTTACAATTTATTATAATTTTAATTGTGCTGAATATGCACAATTATTATATATAAGTTATATATATATACATACCCACAATATAATTAATTTTTGTTTTCACAATCTGTTATACTTATCATTGTGCTTTATACGCACAATTATCCTAATAGCTTTGTCAAAGTATACAATTCGTAATTGTTTATTTTATTTCGTCCGGTTATTCTTTTTTCTCTTGGGGTTTCATTTTTTACATTCCAGTCAATATGGAGCATACACTTGAGACCCCTCCACGTTTGGTATATTCCGCCTCAAGTCACGAAGTTGGACAGGAACGAGTCTCAGTACGGAGCCGTCGCGGGTGGTGCCACCGAGAGCGAAGACCCTCGCAGAATCACCACTAGCGTTCCCGAAGTTAAAGGAGCAGGATATGGGGCCAACTGGATTGGTGTTCGCGCAGCCGGTGGCGGTCGCCAAGCCGGTGCAGGTTCCGGTCACGGAGCCGTTGCAGGTTCCGGTCACGGAGCCGTTGCAGGTTCCGATCACGGAGCCGTTGCAGGTTCCGGTCACGGAGCCGTTGCAGGTTCCGGTCACGGAGCCGTTGCGAGCGGCGATCATGGAGCTCGTATGACCAGCGGCAGTTTCGTGACCAGTACGAGCACTATGCAGAATTCACCGACTCCGGACGATTGGTCAACCAACGAGATGGAGAATCCAGCCGTCTTTGAAGAGACCAGTCGCTGCACAGCGTGCGTAATGGTGGACAGCAGGGGGCGCAATTGCCGGACAAATGCCAACAATCTGGAGGCGCAGCGTGGTCGCAGGCGCCTGTTTCCCGCACCAGTAGAGAAGTATATCACAAATTAAATACACATAACTATAGCATTGATTCCTAAGGAAAGTCAATAAACTAGTCGGATTCGTTAGACAAAATACACTGTACCTGTGTTCAACCCTAGCAAAAGGAAACTGACAATAAATATATAGCGGTATAAAGTAAACGAGTGTGTCACTATTTATGGACGGACTAAAAAAAACAAATTGTGCATTCTGCGTTGCCTATATTGCAGGGGATTGCTGGATGATGGATTCAGCAATTGCAATCCCCAGGGATTGCAATATAATGGTCTATTGTCTATTCTTTACTCTAAGGACGAATGTCAAAGTGAGCTTAACTCAGTGTTCCCCCTATCCTGAGCTCACTTCTCTGACTCACTGGGAGAGCTGTATTACGAAAATTAGGTCTAATAAATGGATGCGGAATCGTAGGGAATCTAACGGTGGAATGTGTAGCACATGGTACTGTTCACGGAATATATGGATAAAACTGGAAGTGTTTGTAGGCGTGGCAAGCGCGCGACTGTTCAAACCGCGCACACATCAGTCACATTGAAAGATACATCATAACTCGTACCTACAAACGAAACATCGTGATAGCTAGGTTTGTTTTAATTGTCTAAGGGCGCATTTCCTTTAAACTTTTATTTCGTTACGTCTAAGCCTATTAATTTTGTGGAGCGTATTACGCGTTTTTGTATTACAATAAAACAATAATCAATTGTATAACTTAAAGATATTTACTTAACCTTAAAACATATCATATATGGGATTTAACATTTGAAACACAAACTTATACAAATACATGGGTGTTTTAACTAGCACCACTGAACTACTCCGATGATGGATCCTTAAAGATCAGCAAATCAACAAGAAATTGAATAACACTACTTTAACTAAAATTGGGACTCATTATGAGCCTTTAGCTGCACCGTTATCAAGTTGAAGACAGGGAGTATCTCATCATGCACTATCATGAATCCTCTCAGATCAGCAAATCAACAAATCAACAACAGATAGTACCGTAGTGCTTTGACTAAAATTATTACTCACTATGAGCCATTAGCTAGACCGTTGTCAAATTGAAGACCTGGAGTACCTTAGGAAGCACCATGCAATAAATATTAAAGGGATATAACGATGAAGCCATGACTTATGTCGTTTAGTACTGTAAGGCTGGTGATATGACTAAAGTGGCTTCAGGCGTTTCGGGATTTCTTAAAATGTTAATTTTGATTTATCAATGTAGTTTATCAGTTTAGTGTTATATTCATAAATACAAATGTTGCTTAAAGGAACTTTTAACCGTATTTGTTCTTGAGTTCTATGGTATTGATGACAGACTGTTAATAGAAGCCGTTGATCGAAGTAAAACTATTCTGTTAAAAAGAGATATTAAAAGGACCAGGTTCGTCAGTTATTGAGGTACATACGGATGGATTCCACAAAGGGATATTTATTAAAGAAAATTTACGTGTTATAAACACACTCGATACTCAGTGTCCCCTTTTATGTTTCGAACAAGAATGATGGATACGCCAATTTTCAATGTAAGAATGTGGGGTGGCATGCCTGGCAAATCAAGCAAATCCATAAATTCGGTTAGATAGTTGACAAAATAGCACGCGTACTGAGCCAATGATGATTTTTGTAAGTCTGTACAATATTAAGGAAACATCTGTAGACTCATACACAACACTTTTCTGAAGATCGTCACATGATAGAATGCATAGTTTACGACCCTATAAAGGACATACAGACAAACCCTCATATATTTATATATATATATTGAAGGACGTGGCCATATAGTTGTCAGTTGCAACCCATCGGCAAAATTACGAAAGGATTATTTTATCGCTAGGGAATGTGTGGCAAATGAACAACTTGTAACTTAGACCACCAACGCAAATAACTGTGGGATTGACAGATCCCATCCGATGACTTTTTGACTTATGACTTATGACTGATTCGGACTTAAATATTGATGATTTATTTCTTAAGGATGGACAATGACATTATACTTGCTTCCACTTCTGCGCATTCTAATCCAAAAGAGAAAACAGGAGAGTAGCGCCTTTGTAGTGACTATGGTGCTCTTAATAAGAAAAACATTAAAGGAAATTATCTAATGCCTCTCGTTGGTGATCAGTAGATATTTTCGCAGGAAATAAATTATCAAGTACCGATTCGTAAGGAGGATAGATATGAAACTGTCTTAGCGTAAGCATTGCCGTACGCCAGACGGGCAATGCGAATTCAATCGCATGCCCTTGGTCTTGCAAATGCGCCTGCAATCTTTCAAAGATTGATGAATTAAGCTCCCGGGACTATTCATAATGGAGAAGCTTTGGCATAATTAGATAACCTAATTATCACTTCTAGGACAGTTAAAGAATATAACAGAACTGTAAACGATATTGAATTTGTTCAAGAATGCAGGACTCTTTTTAAATCCGTCAAATTGCTTATTAATTAAGCACACGGTGAAATATTTGTCGTTTAAAGTATTAGAAAATGGCATTCAGCCAGGCTCTGATAAGATAGAAGCAGTTAAGCGTTTTCCCACTCTATCAAATCAATATAACGTTCGCCTGGTTATGGGGACCTTTCAGAAAGAATTATCGCAAAAACCTACTTTAGTATAAAATGAAAGCTGAGACAGACTTACATACCGACGCTTGTAAAATAGCAGTTTCAGGAAGACTTTTACAAAGAGATAAAAATCGTATTCTTAGAACTATTGCTTAGTTTAGCAAACAAACAACTCCTGAAAAGAAAGACATGCCCCTCCATCACGATGGTGGGAACGGATGCAAGAATATAACTTGGTGATCGAATATAGACCTGGCATATCTATGTCGCACGTTGATGCTCTCAGCTGGAATCCAATTTCTTATACAATAAATTTAAACATACTTAGTGATTTATTCTAATTGGTTCGCCACAGTAAAGGAGACGGATGACGATATAAATTAAAGGGTCTTCTTAAAAATCTGAAGGCCGATGACGTAATGAATATAAAAACCTAATAGATAATGATATGTTAATTTTTTTTTTTTTTAATTATTATTGTGACTTGGCATATGACAGCACCCCGCTTGATGGTAAGCCGAAGTGTGGTCCATAAATGAATGTCACTGCTACTACAAATTAATAACTGTGAGTAGCAATCACATCCACTATGCCGGCCTAGATGGAACCGGCAACTTACAAGCTGATCCCGAAACGTGAAGCTGAAACCAAATTCACTTCACGGTATACTTGGATACTTGTAAGTGGTAACTTATAACTCCTGTTGCTAACGCTTACTCAAAATCCCCTACAGCAACCTAATACCTAAAGCAACTGCATACTGGTCTATTTGTACGAAGTACTAAAGGGAATATGTGTATATTAGTATAATTAGACGCGTTTATACGGCACATTTTTTTGGCACTAGTCAAATATACTTTAATAGCGATTTCGAATTGTCTAATGAATCTGAATAATGCTTGGCTATTATTATTACCGTTTTCTATTATTATTATTCTTTGTTATCAATTGTAATACATAACAGGTTTATATGGGCTAAATAGCCCTATACTCTGCTATATAAATGTGTATTTCATATTAATTAGGCAAAATAGCCTAAATACTTTATATTTTGAACAGAATGGTTCAGAATTTTATTTCATTATTACTTTATATACTTTCATAGTAATCAGGCAAAATTGCCTAAATACTTCACATTTTGAACAGAATAGTTCAAAGTTTTATTATATGGAAGAATAGCCTAAATACTTTATATCTTGAACAGAATGGTTCAAAGTTTTATTATATGGAAGAATAGCCTAAATACTTTATACTTTGAACAGAATGGTTCAGAATTTTATTTCATTATTACTTTATTTACTTTCATAGTAATCAGGCAAAATTGCCTAAATACTTCACATTTTGAACAGAATAGTTCAAAGTTTTATTATATGGAAGAATAGCCTAAATACTTTAAATCTTGAACAGAATGGTTCAGAATTTTAGATTCATTATTACTTTATATACTTTCATATTAATCAGGCAAAATGGCCTAAATACTTTATATTTTGAACAGAATGGTTCAGAATTTTAGATTTATTATTACTTTATTTACTTTCATATTATTAAGGCAGAAAGGCCTAATCAGATATTAGGTTTATATTTTTTTTTTGCTATTACTTCATTTACTTTCATATTATTAGGGCAGAAAGGCCTAATCAGATTTGGTTTATAATTTTATTTTTGTTATTACTTTATTTACTTTTGTATTATTAAGGCAGAAAGGCCTAATCCGGTATTGGTTTATAATTTTATTCTTGTTATTACTTTATTTACTTTTGTATTATTAAGGCAGAAAGGCCGAATCAGATATTGGTTTATAATTTTATTTTGTTATTACTTTGTTTACTTTTGTATTATTAAGGCAGAAAGGCCTAATCAGATATTATGTTTATAATTTTATTTTTGTTAATACTTTATTTACTTTTATATTATTAAGGCAGAAAGGCCGAATCAGATATTAGGTTTATAATTTTATTCTTGTTATTATTTTATTTACTTTCATATTATTAGGGCAGAAAGGTCGAATCAGATATTAGGTTTATAATTTTAGTTTTGTTTTTACTTTATATACTTTCATAGTTGTCAGGATAATGAGTACTTACATATGTTGAATGACTCAATGCAATCATAATATTTTGTTATTTGTACCAATTAACGATTAATTATATTATATCTTACTTTACTAAGTAGAGAATGTAATTTACGTAAAAATGTATCTCATTAATAGAATTAGAGAAAGCATGAGGTCATGCTTAGTATAGGATGGCCGAATGTTAGCAACTAGATTAAATAATGTTCACAAGAACTCCTTTTTTATATTATAATGATTGAATAATTCGATACATGTAGTAATCGATTGTAAGTGACAGCCTCCCCACCCTTTCTCCTCCCCTCTTCTTTGTGAGGGATGGTTGAACGAACGGTCGGCTGTCACAGGGACACATGGTGTGCCACAGCGGAGAGACGAGGACGTAGAACCTCCGAATAGTAGCCTGCCTTATTGCCTTTCTCTTATTATTGTAATTATCATGATTACATGTGAGTATTATTATTGTGTTAATTGAAGTTCTTATATAAGTGGTTATTCATATCATGTATGTGTTAAAGTATTATATAAATTGAAAACCAAGAGTAAATCATATAATTTATTATTATGATATAATAAACATATTAACTAAAATGGAGATTCAGTTTTAATTTCTATAATGCCCACTAAACGGTCCTGACATGATAAAGAAAAAAGACGTGACAATTTGTTTAATTGATATTTTCCTTGATATTCGATAGTCTTTTCTTTAACTTAGTCCTTTCTTAAATCGAAGACATCCTCAAGAAAGCTGAGTTGCCTAGTGCCCATAACCGTAGAACTTGTATGTGGCGCTCCATTGTCTCTGCCTGGCGTGGCAATTTTCATTGATTGATTAATATTGTAATCTTTTAATAAAAGTTCTAATAAAAAGTTAAAATAAAACTGATTTAAATAAAAACCGAGTAATTAAAAATGTCTTATTGAAAAAAATCATAACAAGGTTATCAGAAATTTATAAATATACGAATATATCACAAAGTATAATTTATCAAATTGTGTAAACCTACTGTCTAAATCAAAATCCATTGTAGATTTCTATCGTAGTTTTATAATATTTATTTATTCATTTTATTACTTGCCGTACTATGGTGCACGCAGGCGGACTTAATGCTAGTTAGCATTCTCGACCAGCCAATTTGTTCTCTATAATCTATCTCGCGAGTTTGTAAACTGTCGATAAATTGTGAACTGTACCATACTGCTTACAATATAACGTATTAATTTACGATAGTATACAATCTATCCATGTCAAACTATGTCGTATATAACGATATAACATATAACTTGTCATATAAACTATCGTAAATTAATACGTTATTCCGTAAGCAGTATGGTACACAGTTCACAATTTATGAACAGTTTACAATCTCGTGAGATAATTTATTAACTAACGGTATTCACAATAGTCGTTTTAAACCCCGGTAACTAAGTCGACTTTATTTTTTTTAAATACATTTCTATACTAAGTTTGTACTAAATATGCTTATATACCATAAAAAACAGGACGAACAAAGTAAATAATATACTAAATATTCGTACTAGCAAGTGTTTTTGAATCGGAGGCTCTTTGGTTTGCGAGAACACAAGACCACCTTTAAGGCCGTCTTTAAACTAATTATGCATAAAATTAGAATCAAAACCTGCAATTGTTGGGTGATAAAATAATAAAGCTCAGGAAACATTTAATAGGTTAACTACAGCATAATGCAAAATCTTCACAGACCTCATTATAACTCTAGACGTCGCATTATGTAAGACGACCTAATGAGCCATATTTATTCCCTACTTACGGCAGTGATATAGTTTTTTTTTATTATTGAGACTCGAATCAGACCTCGACTTTTCTGATGGTAAGCATAGGGAAGTTTAAGAGCACCGACGACTGAGAAAACACATTTAACTGCGGTTACCTCAGTTGGGATCACAATTTTCACAATGGCTGTCAAAGTGAAACAAGCCGGAATAAATATCAATATACATTTTTTTTTAATTTGAAAACGAAATATTATTTTATTCCCCCATGCTAAATATGCTAATAAAATAAGATGCATTACTAGATCATATGAATTAAGTTCAATAAATTATAGTTCTACAATCTACATAATTTAATATATTTCACTGGATTAGGATTTAGGCCGGCATAGTAGCGGCGGCTGGGGCAGCCGGGAACTGACTCGTTTATTCCAGTCGTCGTCACTCTTGGACTTCCTCTTGCTTATCATCAGGCGAGTCGAAGTCAGATGTCGTGTCACAATAAATAAATAAAAAAGGTTGAAACCATCTGACCTGTTCGTCGTGACTCACGAATAGAAACCGAACAGATCACATAACAGGAAACCGAAATGCAAACCTTGGCGCAGTTAACAAAACATAACTCAGTTGTGGATCCGTCGGTTTTGACGAACTGGAAAAAAGGCGAGACGAAAAGCTGGTATAGTCCGTCTAAGCCGAAATGACGCGCCCCTCCATTGCATTTACGCACACGAGCAAATATAAAATATGTATAAAACATGTCGAAAATGCAATTTTAATTGGTTATTCAGTTGCTGATTAGACACAAAAGGAGGAGCTCGCTGATAAAGTATAATAGTATAATTAGTAGTATTTGTATTCTCACATTTAAATAAACTAATGAAGTAGAGAGGCGCGTCATTTATAGTTAGACAAGCTATAGATCTTTCTTTACACAATAATAAAACATAGGCAAGCAAGGAGAGATCTCAAAACGTTTAAAAACTGAAAAACCGTAATAGCCTACGGTTGCCCCAGGTCGCCTCAACTATGTTGGCCAAAACTGTAACTGACAGTTTATACATAGTTTATTGAGCGGTGTCTAGTACTATGTTGTTTCTTTTAATTCATATTATAGAAACAAAGGAATTATGCGCATATCTGTCACGGAGTAGTCGTGACGGGCTTAATAACCGGTGAATACATAGTAACAACCTTTGTACAATAAACAGAGATATTATGTTACCTATATTTCTTTATTATAAACAGGATGTTTTTCACATTATACATATTAAAATAATATGTAGACAACCGTTACGCGTAGGTCCCGGATTCATCCTGATCCAAGCAAAAATTCGTTTCTTGCAATTTTATTTCTATTTTTTTAAATTACATTTATTTAGATATTTTTTAATAATAAAAAAATGGGCCAGATATTACCCAGGTCCGGGTGTTTAGGAGTGGCAAGTTAGGAGGAGTGTTTAGATGGCAAGATGTTTTTAGGGTGGTAATTTTCTCAGTTTGCCGATTCTGGGTAGTACCACCACTTTAAAGTGTACAGACCGTAAAGATTTTTTTATTATACATTTCTATACTAAACTATTATACAAGAGCTTGTATCATATAAACAGGACAACCAAAGTACATATATCAAAGATACATTGGTACCGGTGAGTGGTTTCGAACCCGTGCCACTCGGCTTACGTACCCATTGCACAGTCGCCTTTACGACGCGTTTTAGGATTATCTCGAAGTTGCCAAGGTGGCATTCTCACTCATTCTCTTCATACCATCAAGAACCATCATTCTTAATGGTAATAATTTGTTAACAAAATTATTAATAATATTTTAGACTGTACCACTTATTACATGTCGACAACTGTTAAATAAAATATATGAAGAATCGCACAATTAATTATTATATTTATTGACGTATCTAAGAGCATTTATTATAATTATAATTACATTATAAACAATTAAATTAATATGCAATATTACACGTCTTTATTTTTTTCATTGATACGCGTCATCTGATATGACCTCGTCTAGCCTGATAGTAAACAAGGGGAAGTCCAAGAGCGCTTTAGACTGAAAAAACAACTGATTTTATGGTTACCACAGTCGTCGTCACTTTACTGGACTGAGGTGCTTTTTCACACTTTACTTAAAGGATCCGAAGTTTTATGATAAAGCACGTGGGCTGGTAAAGCATTTCAGTTGTCGCCTATCCGACAGAGTAATTTTTTAGTTTAATTGTCGATTCGATCGATAGAATGCGGATGCTTCCCCCGACCCTCACCGAAGTCAATATACTTCTTTAACTGTTTTTTTATTGTGTAAATTTGTTATCCTTGAACTTTTGTTAAATGGAGTTTGCTCGGTATCAGAAGAATAAGAATGGAATGTAAAGCTTTGCTAAATTGATCAGGATATGTAAAAAATCTTTTATATTTAATAATGTATCATTAAAATCTGTCTGTGTTTCGCGTGTTTCCTTTTTCATAATTAGTCCAATTTGTATCTTCAAATGTTTTTTTTTAATCCCTCTGTAGGTATTATTAAGTTATTTATTTCTTATGTTTTTTTTATTACATGGAAAAATACTTACACGCAGTCGTCAAGTAGCAATACCGGCCTAGTTAAAATCGGCAACTTTAATGCTGATCCCAAAACGTAACTGAGTTATTTAGTTTAGGATCAAAAAATGGGAAATGTATATGAATATAACGAATTATTATTTATACACAATTATAATTTCCAAAAGTACATTTTAAGGTGGCATTATTAGGTTAGATAGAGGGTAAAGTGAGGGCAATGAAGGTGAGTGTTGACATGTCATAAAGGCCTTTAACCTACTTTCCGGAAGAACACTGCCTTCTCTATTTATTTATTTATTTATTTTTATTTCTTTAAGGATAACTTACAGCTAACTAGATATATATATAAGTAGATAAGTTGTATACAGTAAAAAAGGCCAGTAACAAGTTACCACCGATAATTAGGTTTAAAAATAGCTTAATAATCTAACTACGATAAATAAATCTAAAAATAACTTACGACTAAGAGTGGGAACCCATAGCATATCTGCGTGTAAGCAAGCGTTTTAATGACGCTGGCGTTGTAACGAAGGGATCAATGTCAGCACAAAAATCATTATAGTAATTGCAAGTTCTTATAAAAAATGCATTTTGTATATAGTTGGTTCTGGCAAATGGTACGTGAAAAATCCTCTTAATTCTAACAGAACAAGGTACTTTGAGTCCTATGTACTGAAGCAACTCAGAACAATCGACTTTAGATTGGAGAATAGCAAGCAGATACGCAACGTCAGCGATGGAACGACGCAATGAAAGGGGTAATAAGTGATGGCGCCTACACTTTTCATTATAACTCAACTGGCTCTGTCCAGTTCTGTGACATATATATCTCAGGAACCGCCTCTGTATGGATTCAATGCGATTTTTATATACGCTGTAGCAAGGGTTCCATACTTGGGATGCGTATTCCAGATGAGATCGTACTAGGGTGCAATACAGGACTTTTAGGGTTTTAATATTCTTGAACGTCCTACCCATTCTAATTACGAATCCCAATGCTTTGGAGGCTTTGGTAACTATGCTGTTAATATGCTCATCAAAAAGCAACTTACTATCAAGAAGCACACCTAAATCAATAATATTATTTGTTTGAGATAATAAGTGATCTTTAATATAGTAATCGAATTGAATTGGTTGTAGTTTCCGCGTAAACGTTACAACTTTACATTTTAGCGGATTTAGGTCAAGTTTGTTTGTTGCACAGTAGGTATCAAGTCTATTCAAGTCCTTAAGAAGGTCCTCACAATCCCCCACAGTATTAATGCTCTTTAATATTTTCATGTCATCAGCAAAAAGCAGGACTCTGGAGTGTTTAAAACATGAATCAATATCCTGTATAAAAATTATAAACAGTAAAGGACCAAGTAAAGATCCTTGTGGGACTCCCGACGGTATCCCGGACCATCCTGATATGTAACCACATGTAGCTATAGCTTGTGACCTATTTCTGACATAGGAACAGAACCATCTGAATAGATCTCCATGTATACCAGCTTTAAACAGTTTGTGCAGCAAGATACCATGATCTATCCTATCGAAAGCTTTGCTGTAATCAGTGTAGACGACATCCACCTGACCACCACCTCCCATATTAGAGGATATAAACTCACACGAAAGTAAAAGATTTGAAATAGTAGACCTGCCTTTCAGAAACCCATGCTGCTGGTCATTAAAAGTCCCTTTTAGCGATTCATAGACCTGGGTATACACTATTCGCTCAAAGACTTTGGCAAAAATACAAAGCTTTGATATGGGTCTATAATTAGTTACATCATTTTTTGAACCCTTTTTATGGATTGGGGTAACAAATGCAGATTTCCATAAATCAGGCATTAGACCCTCGTTGAGAGATCTACGGAACAGAATAGCAAGCGGGCGGGATAGGCTCTTAGCACACGATTTAATGAATATGGGCGATATATGATCAGGTCCGGCAGATTTGTTCAGGTCCACGGCCTCAAGTAGTTTACGGACATCGGAGTCAAGCACTTCAATATTACTAACACTATGAGGAGTAACAACCTCATTCAGGGACAAAGTATTTGGATCCAATTCACTAGAGGTGGATAAAAATGTCGTCAAGAAATAGTCGGAGAACAGTTCACATACCCCCAATCCAGTACTTGATGAAGCTAAGTCATAATTCATAGTGCAGGGAATGGAGGATGATTTGTTTCTTTGCTTAATGAAAGACCAAAAAGCCTTGGGATTTGATGCAATATCAGACTCAACCTTATCTACGTAAGCGGCATATAATTCACTCTCCACCGTCTTGGCTCTCTCCCTGAGTATCTCGTAAGACTTTCTATCAGCTTGATTACCGTAAACTTTAAACTTCCGCAAGTATCTATATTTTTCTTTCAGAATTTTTTTCAAAGGTGTGTTGTACCAGGACGGATACGAGTTGTTATTTATCAATCTACACGGTATATGTTTATCGCGCAATGCGTAAAGCTGATCGTAAAAGAAATTAAGACTTTGGGAAAGACTATTAACTGATAAAGAAGAATCCCAATCAATGGCATCTAGTTCATGGGATATTAAGCTGTAATCAGCGTAGCGATACCTGTACACTGACTTGGGTGCCTCCTTTAGAGAAGGATAGTCAACATGGTTAGATACGAACGAAATAGCTGGATGATGGACATTAGTATGTACTAAAGGAGCTAAACATTCATTTACGACGATAGTGTCATTGGAAAGTATCAAATCCAATAATCGATTGTTACCATTGCGCACAGTGTTGAATTGAGCTAGATTGCAAATATTCAAGACATCAAAAAATTCCGTCTGTATGGGACCTGAGATATTAATTGGTGACAAAAGATTATCACCCTCACATTTCCAATCAACATTAGAAAGATTGAAGTCACCTGTAATGATAAATTTGTCAAGAGGTGAGGAACTAGTTATATTGAGTAACTGTAATCCAAAGTTATGAAGTTGAGTATCATATGAATTACCCAAGGATTGTGCGCATAAATAAAGGACTCCAATATGCAAGTTGTAAACTGAACGGGGTTTTGTTGTGGTTAGCGTTAAAGTGATCCATAAATCCTCAGCTGAAGAACGCCACTCATAGCGCTCCGCACTTAGTAAGCGGCGATTGGCCGCGATGAGGACCCCACCTCCATACTTTTGTCCGGTCCTGGAGTAGTCCCGATCCCTACGGTAAATGATATATCTGTCATCAAAAAGTTCCTCATTATTAATCCCATCCAATAACCACGTTTCGGTTAAACAGATAATGTCAAATACTTGCAATGATAGATTCCTTCTGAATATTTCAGTCTTTGTTCTAAGTCCCTGCACATTTTGATAGTAAAACGAAATTTTATCACTATTCATTTTGTTTTAGAATCTTAAATATATAAATAATAAGTAGTACAATATAGTAGTATTTAAGTAGTATATAGTTATTACAAAAATAGGTAATATTATTGAGGCTTAATATTGTAACCAAATGAGTAGAAAATGATACCAAAATAACAAAATAATAATAATAATAATCGTGGTAAATTATCTTTAAATAATGTGCATTGTAGGTAGTTGTATTTAAGTCAATTAGAAATCGGTAAGTATTAAAGAGTATTATATGAAGACACCTGCAAAGATATAGTTGGTACCACAGACAAAGAATCCGATCAAAGCAATGCTCAGCTCTATTCAATAGAATACAACACAAAAGAAATCGCAAACAACTAAAGGTTCCCAATCTTAAAAATAAAAAATATGTAATAATATAAAAAAAATCAAAACAAAACTTAGGAAATAACTTATAAATAATTTTCTTTAGATAATATTTTTCTTGATATCCTTTTCCGATCGAATATCTACTATTGGGCAGGATGGACTTTTTCTCGCCTTTATTTTTCCTTCCTTCACCCAGACATATTGAAACCCCTTGTCCTTGGCAGCTAATTTCGTCTTAGTAAGTAGTGCTTTATTGAAAGCTGACAGATGTTCGTTAATATAAACACGTCCGTCGGTCACAAATCCCAGATCCTTGCAGGTCAGCGATTTAAAGTTTTTACCTGCTGCTACAAACTCACGCTTGATGAGTCTGCTTAAAAAGCTCACTACAATGGATTTAGACGTTTGCGATCCTCTGTTAGCGACTCGGGAGACAAAATTTATGTGAGTTGGCAATATGGGGTTACCGATTTTGTTTCCAATTAGAGCAATAATATCAAGCAGATTTTCTTCCTTTTTAAAAGGTATACCTTTAATTTCAATATTATTTATTCGGGCCCACTGTTCTCTATCATTTTGAGCGTCAACAGATTTCCTAACAGCGTCACTGTAGGAAGAGATTTGGGAAGAAACTTCCTCCAACCCGAAAACCCGGTTTTCCAGTAATTCCACATTTTTTTGGATTTTGTGCAGGGTGTCCGTATCAATATTGAATTCCTCTAGTTTTGTAATTCTGTTCTCCAATTCTAAGAACCTGGCATTGTTCTCACGGATTGCGTCATGTGCGGAATCAACCGAGGTTTTTATGTTAGACAATTCCTCTTTAACACTTCTCATGTCACCGACGAGTGAAGCCATATTGACTGACATATTTCTTACTTCCGCCAATACATCATCAAGGGAAGCAGTTGGCGAAATTGGTATTGGGCTAAGTGTTCTAGAACTACCGGTTTTACAGGAATGACACCGCCAATGAGCCTTCCTATCACCTAACTTGCGAAAGCCCACTTCCGTTATACCGGCACACTGAAAGTCGTACCATGCACCACAAGCACTGCATTGCGGTCCTTCGGAAACGTTTTTTCTGCAATCCGCACACTTCGGCATTTTGTAATAGCTATGACAATCACTTTGAAAACAAAATAATTATAATTATTATAAAACAGCCTCTGAGAGGATAGCTAAGGAACTACAAAGAACTAAACGCGCAACAGAATATTTGTTCTATGGCTGTGACGTCAAAACTTGTTCAGGCAGCCTGCAAGAGCGCGTTGCAAGCGATATTGACCCGTCCGCACAGAGCACGTACGCGTCAAAGTTATCTGCACGGTTTCTCGATCCACGGGAGGGTAGGCGCGTGAATGCACAATACGATTACAGTTTTTTTCACAAAATTCACCAAATTAACAGTCAAAACAGTACAATAAATGTTTAATAACAAACTTACAACACTATTCTTGCACTTAAGTTAATCAAACGTTTTGTTTATGCACTTTGAACACTATAAAACAATAATAAATGTCGGAAGAAAAATATATAAATGTTTACTGTACGATCAAAGATTAGCGATCTATCCCGCCTACAACTCAATGGACAAGGCTCAAAGCCAAGAAAATTGTCTCAACTGTCTTAGCGTCGTCTATTTATCCCCTAAACTTGACCAAACCAAATTAACCAACCTAAATTTAATGATTGTTTAAATTTTTCTCACAAAGATTCTTTAACATCCATTTTACTTCTCATAGCATATTTGAATGTGTAACTCGTGTTCTTTTTATTATTAACATAATTCTTATATAAACGGCCATTAACATTAATAAATTTACATATCTACAGAATAATAATCCAGAAATCTGTAATGTCAACTACGTCAATTAGTATAATTTATATTAAGTAGAGATGACAAAGAAATTATTTACATAAAATATGAGCTATTTATTAAGAATTTACAACCATTATTATTCTATTGTAAGCATCCGATACACAACGTTTGCGTTTAACGAGCAAAAATGTTTAATGAGTATGTGTTACCGGTAGTGACACATGATCTCCAGCTATCGGCCTTGTGAATAAGCTCATAGCTATACAGCTATAGCTATCTATTTAGGGTATCTCTACGTACTCAGAAACGAGAAGATTCATAGAAAAATTCAAGAGGGTAAGTAAGCTAAAGTGGTAATGGCTAGGGTACATGGTAAAGTCCCGGGTTCGATCCCCAGTTGAGGCAAAGATTTGTTTCATACCTTTAATTTATCATATTTTATAATTAGATTGAATATTTTAAATATTTGTTAATAAAATAAAGTGGCGGGTCTAGTTGTCTAACAGTGGCAGGTAGTGGATCCCAGTCTGCCGATCCGTTTTCTTTCACCAGGAATCAACGCGTGACGGACTGATGGTGTGCTAATCAATGCACCGCGCGTGTCGTCGTCGGCTTCAAAGTGTGCACAGATCGGTCCTCTACTCATATCTGTCTTCAAGGAGCATTCACCTCGTTGTCGTCACCTGTTTGTGTGAAGTAATATCTAGGTAATGAAATGCGTCTTACCTGATCAAATAATTCCAACAAAGAGGCGGCTGGCTGATGTATAGTAGTGACGACAGTCCGACCCTGTCTGGCAAGCGATCGTAACAGTTTGACACACTGAAATGTAGTCACAGTATCCAGACCACTCGTCGGCTCATCCAAGAAGAACACTGGTGGATTATTCACTAATTCCAATGCTATTGATAATCTGAGAAATAAAAAATAGAGGAAGTCAGTCGTTGGAGCTTTCGGACCTACCCTTGCTTACCATCTGGCAAGTCGGTGTCAAATATAGTAACGACGACTGAGGCAGCTGAGAACAAACTCGGTTTTCTCAGTCGTCGTCACTCTTGGATTTCCTCTTGCTTATCATCAGGCGGGTCGGTGTCAGATGTTGTGTCACAATAAAAAAGAAGTCTCGTCTCAACAAAAAAATTAATGAAAAAGAAACATTTCGCTTTTAAAATAATAAAAATCTCTCGCCTGCATAGCTAAGCTAGAACGCTTAGCTATGCAGGCGCGCTCTTGGACTCCCCCTTGTTTACCATTAGACACGTCGACTTCTAATGTTATGAAAGTCTTTATGAAACTCGGGATGTCCTAAAACTCGACCAGTCTCATCGGAGCATGGACAACAGCGTCCTTTTAATCTGCAGTGAGTATACTGCGATACTCAAACCGCCTGCCAAGCGTGGGGATTATGGCAAACCCACCCACCACTCCCCCCATTATGAACAACAACACACCAGTGGATGCAACTGGCATCTTGTCGTTTGGAATAGCGCTCTAATGGGGAGGCCTATGTTCAGCAGTGGACGTCATCCGGCTGATAATGATGAGGTTAAAAATCGTACCTTTTCTTTTGGCCTCCGGACAACAAATCAGTCATTGTATGTTGATGTTCCAGCAATCCCAATTGTTGTAATATTTGATCAGCATGCGCTTTGCTTCCTATGCTTAACTTTAAATTTGCAGCGACATTCATGGCTTCTCGTACAGTTAGAAGTGGTTGGAGAAGATCCTCTTGTGTTATGTAGCAGGAGGATCTTTTGAATCTTCGCTCGTTACGATGTTCTCCATTTACAAGAAGACTGCCCGATACACCAGCTGATCTATAGGATAGATAATAACCTTTAGAATATCATAAACATTATTTTTACGCGTAAAGTCTCAGGTTTTATTCCCAGTCAAAGAAAATATTTGTTTCATAGCGTTTATTTGTAATATTTAATAATTAGATTACAAATATTTGTAAATAAAAAAGAGGTTGTGAATTGCTTCAGGTCTGGTTATCAAAATGTGGTAAGTAGTGCCCAGCTGCCGATCCGGGGTAGTGCCATCACTTACAGACAGTGAAGAGACTTAGATCGGCGTTTCGGGATCAGCTTGTGAGTTGCCGGTTACAACTAGGCCAGCATAGTGGACGTGACTGTGTAGTCATATGTCGAGTCAAAATAAAAAAAATGTAAGAGTAAATTAATCTGTAAATAAAAGTAAACAAAACACATTACATGTATCCAGAGATTGCGTTGAGTAGTGAGCTTTTTCCAGCACCAGATGGTCCCATTATAGCTATGAGTTGACCAGATAGAAACTTCCCATGTACACCTTTCACTACATCACGAGATGGCCCTGAAAATAAATACATTTTAAATTAATATACGTTAAATAACATTAATAGAAAATAGTTTGTAAGATATGGAATGCAATCTAAAATGTAATAGTTTAAATCTTAACTTTCGAGTAGCCCAATTTTCCAGTAAATTATTTTATTATATATATTATTTATCCTTTATTGCACCAACATAAACTCAAAAATAGGTACATAGGCGAGTTGAATGCCTATTAGGCATTATCTAACAACTAACCTTTGGGATGATGAGCAATTATATGCAGGGTGCAAATATAATACAAACCACAACTACATAAACTACATACTCAACACAATTATATTTTGTGCCAAATTATTTATTATGAACTAGATGCCGTGAGCAAGTTGGTTGTTTAAAGACATTGACAGACGGTGCACGTCTAATATACTTAGTAGACGAGATGTATAGAAAATAAACATCGATGTAGAAAATAAAATACACGCGTAAAATTTCTATGTTTAATTATTATTAATAAAATAATTTATACAGTATTTTTATAAATATATCTAGTATAACTAATAATATTAATTGGAATATGCCAAAAATAATTATATAAAATGCCATTTATTAATATTATATATCGAATTTTGTTTTTTATATTATTGTGGATATAAGAAACAAAATACACAACAAGCTACAAAATTTAATATTAATAATTACAAACAAAAAAAGATCTTACATACGTAAATTATAAAAACAAAATTAGATTTAAATTAAATTTCGTTTTGGAATGGTAGTATTTTATATTCAAATTTATTTAATTTGATGAAATAAAAAAAAATATGCGGTTCACTATCGCGTTTATTTTGGTTTTGATTTTACAATTTATTTAATTTGTCATTAGTAAGGTCCAAGTCCACACACACACTTTGAGTCGAGCGAATCGCTTTTGCTCCATAGAGATATATAACATTTATACAAAATTTTAAGAATATCTCTGATAGGAATGATAGGAGATATATAGACATTTCTATGTTTGGCTCGCGAAGCCATACAAATTGTAAAACTACTGACTATGTACAAATCTCTGCTTAAAAGAAGCCTATAAAAAACCATTAATATTTAACAATAAATATTTTTATTTTGATGACACAAACAATTGAAATTTTGCTGTTGATAAACGTATTACGCGCTTAAATTCGATAAAAACTTATCATTCATTACTATAACAAAATATATTGTAGATAGTTAATTGACGTATTTTTTATTGTGACTCGACGAATGACATCACCCCGCCTGATGTTAGGCTGGAGTGCGGTCCATGAATGGAGGCGACTTCTAGTGCAGATAAATAATTGCAAGTAGTAGTCGCATTTACTATGCCAGCCGAGTAGTTTTAATAACAAGATTGACCTAAAACACGAATAATCAGTCACAATTTGATCGTCTGCTAAATTACATCATGAAATTATAAATCTATGTCGATGGGTCATTAGGGTTTGGTTTCTCCCCAAAATGAGCGGTGCTAACACAGAAAAGAGAAGAAGGTACTAAGTTCACTATGGCTTTTTGGCGGGAAACTGCGAGTGACAGGTCGTGCAATTTTTAATTATTTGTATAAATACCCTACAAAGCCGCTTAGACACCGCTCGTCTTCACGCATCTCCTCGCGGTTGGAAACTGGGCCTAAGAGACTCAAGACTCTATTTATTATTAGATAATAGATTCTATTCCTACTTCGTAAAGGTTGAAAATTAAAAGACGTTCTGAAAACTTGTGTGAATAATGTTGCGTAGATCTCATTAATAATCGAGCGCGGCTTATCGAATATGGCTTCAAATGGAAAACCGCAATACCTAGAATTTTCAGTGTAAACAAAGACCTTTTTTTTCTGTTACCATTCTTTTTTGATTCGCCCCATTTCTTTATGTAAAATTATATTTCCTTACACCAGGAAAAATCCACAAAATCACTACACAATAACTTTCCAATAACCTTTTCACCCAAGGCTAAGGACAAACCCACCATACACTCTTAGATTCCCACCAATAGGATTCCCCGCAAAAAGAGGGGTCGGCTTTTGTCTCACCATGCCGATGGTGGGTGCCGACTCTTAGTGCAAAATCCTCTAGCTCTTCACATTATTATTATTTAGTTTTTTATTGTGCAGTAATTTTGATTTACATGCTCCGCTTGATGATAAACTAAAGCGAGGTACACGAATGAAGGCCACTATACCACTCTGAACTCGCTCGACTTTACTCGAATTTAGTTTCAATTGCAATTTTCCTCTTACCTGTGTCCGCAGTGAAATACAACAATGCTCTCACTAAAAAAATATATATAATAGTGAATCGTGAGAAAGCGGAGCATACAAAAAAGTGGAGACACATGTCTGGATCATGATAAACATGCGTGCTAAAACACCTACTGTTTAAATTTATCAATTTGAATAGATTTAATTTTATTAACAACTTCCTCCCTGCGACTTCTTTATTCCTTATTGTTTTCATATACTTATATTATAAGTACTGGCTAAATATAAATTTCCCATCTGTACCGTCAACCTGACCATCAATCGACTATCTGCCTATCAGTATTTATTTGAATGGATTGTGAAATAAGCATCAATTTCTTTTATATTATAATTAAGACGCGAAGTCTGACCTCGAGTTGCTTGGTCGCCGTCACTATGCCGGCTAAAGGTGCTTTTCACGCTTGATTTGTAAGAGTTATAGTCTGGAGAGAACAAATTGGCCGGTAAAGCATATTTTTTAACAAAAAAACGACGTGCCTTTTAGTCCGTCTACTGATTTAGCCGACAGAATTCGGATGCTAAATCTGTAAGTGTTGGTACCCAGATCAGCAAACTGGACAAATTACCACGAACTACCGCCTATCCTTCCTAAACTGCGGGCCGATCGCGTAACTCAATAAGAATGAGCTTCCTTTTGACAGTTGAACTCCATTAATGAGCTTCAAAATTAAACTGCGATCGCGACACACTGAAAATCGATGTTCTTTTTTAATAACATTTCAAGCTCTAGAAATTGAAACTCATTATCCGAATGAATAAAATATGTTTTGGACACTAACAGCGTAACTTTTAGACAAATGGGAATGAATTTCATTGTCATTAATTCCCATTGAAGTTACGCGCCCTCTGACTAATATAAACATAATACCTACCTATATAACCTATTAAATATATAACTTTATTGTCTTAACGTAATCCTGTGGTTAATTGTGTAGATGAGAATGCGTCACATCGCCTAAGATCAAACTCTAATACGGAAACCGCATCTGATTCATTATAATAAATACTTTAAATAGCTCTTAAGTTTATAATTAATGCTAAACGTGGCCTCTTACAAATGCGTATCAAACAAAAAGGATACCTACCTACAACCAGCTTTTTTTTTTTCATTGATATGCGACACGTCTGACCTCGGCTTGCCTGATGGTGAACTATGGAAAGTCCAAGAGCGCCGACGACCGATGATGAAGAAACTATTCAGTTTACGGTTGCCTCAGGCGTCGGCACTATGCTGGCCAGGGGTGCTTGTTCACGCGTGAAAGTTAATTGAAGGCATGGGGAGAAAAGAAACGACAAGCCGAACGTTTCGGTTCGACTGCCGATTCGAAAGCACTTCCAGGACTCGGTAGCACTCGTACATATAAACATAAACAAATCCAAATTTAAAAGACACCTTAAACGATCACAAATTTGATTATTATTTTCCAAATTAAACTTAAATTATGTATTTGTATTGTAATTTTAAAGATTTGATTATTTTGTTAATGTATTATAGATACTTCTACATGAAAAAAATCACATCATTGCCTATTTTTTCCTATAAATTAATGGTCAATATATTTTATCTTAATCTCACCGGTTTTAAGCTCATCTCGTAGACGATTTCAATTCAACGGTTTTCCCTTTACCAATAAGTGGGCAGAATAAATTGTCTATGGAATCAATAAACAACAAACAAGATGTTTTTATGTGGATTTATATGAAAGAAATCTGTGTGGAAATTTTTAATATTCTACAGGGTCTAATTTTGAATCTCAACCTTTCGAAGACCCACTTGGGACTAATCACAAAAATTTTGATTAGTCCCAAGCCGTTTAGTTCAGTCACTTAAACGGACAGAAATATACCTATATATAGAGTATGTATTGTTTTATAATTGTTGTATTACCTCCTAGTAATTATTATTAGTTTCCAATAACTGTAAGTTATCCTAAAACCATAAAATAAAAGGATAATCATTCAAATAAAAAGATATTATTATATAATATATTATTATATTAAAGAAGCATAAAACTGACCTATAACATGTTTGCAAAGCGATGCTAAAGTGTAATAAAAAAAAAACAAAGTAAATTTTACCATAACAGGTCATACTACTTAACTTTGGTTTTCCTCCTTCGTGCCTTAGATTTTATATTTTGGAAAATATTCCTTTGTGTCACTTCGTACACGTGTATGCGATTAATACAGGCAGGATATTTTTGCGCACAATCTCTAATCTCCACACAAAATAATAACAACTTGTTTAATCTAGGCGATACATTTAGTTTTAGGTGATAAGAAGCTATAATATTTAGAGTAGCTACATTATTGTATTCTTATAAGTTAAGTGATAATATTAGGTGGGTTTGTTATATGTAATTCACGTCGCTCGAAGAACTGACAACCGATGGGGAAGAAAGCATCTTGAGTGGAGACCAAGAACCAAAAGACGCAGAGAAGGTAGGAATGACGACTTAGTGAAAGTCACAAATAACCTGTAGATGCAACTGGCATCTTGTCGTTCGGAATGCCGTTCTAAGGGGGAGGGTCTATGTTCAGCAGTGGACGTCTTCTGGCTGATGATGATGAATATTTCAATTCAATTCTTGTCCTTAGCACAGCAATCCAAGAAAATCGACTGCTAATAATATCATTGTAACTCATTACAAGTCGTCCCAAGCCGTTTTTGAAAACATGTGGTAAGCAGTGATACCAAGTCTGCTGATCTGGGATAGTACTACCCAGACAAGCCCTAGACAAACAGACATTTTATATTTTAAATATTTAATTTAATTAATAAATATTATGAATAAAAACTGTAAAACAAATCTTTGCTTTAACCGTAAGTCGAACCTGGGACTTTACGCTCTGGTGTGGTGTGCTAACCAATGCGCCACTCCTGTCGTCAAAACATCAAAACTAACAACTTTGCTATTATCGACGATAACATTTTTTTTATTTTAGAACATTCTAGAATAATCGTTGTGACCGTATTAAATCAATTATCCGAAACTAACAGTTGGTTGTCACAGAACTTTCTAAACCCGGATATATTGCGCAACTGCACGGTACTCGCATGTAAACAATGAAAGTTGACAAGTACGTTACGACCTCTGTCACCAATTATGCACAATGACTCATATACCATGGCTTTTATTAGGAATACATTTTCTTAATACCACGGCCCTGATACTCTTAATATGTATGGAGACGAAAAGCAGTGAAATTGAGTTGCCAAATAGGCACTGTCGCAGTTAAGCAATCAATAGTTGTTACCTATTGATTTGATTCGCTGATTGGTTACTAGAAAGAATGCCATTATAGCAATTTCGTCGCCTCTATCTCTTAGTTAGAGCATTATTAATATAATCTTACGTATCACTTTTTTTATACAAAACTATGCTTATTTTAAATAACAATACTTTTATAAAGTTTGGGCTAGGCCGCACATATCGCTCGACCATGGAGTTCAAGCCATTAAATACGTGGTCAGTAGTAGAATGGGTGACCGCTAGTGGCAAGAAATCTACCCTATACGTGCTACAGATGACACGTCACACTGCCACGCCTTGGCAAGCGTTGGGGAGTAGCGATAGCGATCCGGATAACCAGGATTCGGTCAGAGGCCTACCTGTGACCAGTAGCGAGATGATAAGGTTTGAGGATTTATTATACTAATCGTAGATGCATTTTTATCCGTTAATTGTCACTACCCGAAATAGATAATTTTACTCTGTAATCGAATAAACTAATCTATCAATCTATCAACATTGGAAAGGTACTCGTAAAAGTCATTGTAAGATTTGTAAGCAAAGGGGTCCAGGAGTGTCAACGAGTGACAGAGTCAGGGCCGTCCTAAGCATATTCAGCGCCGGGGTGCGAAAGTCAAGGCTCCGCTCGCGTGTTCTCAGTGTAGTAGGTACCTATCGAAGTTTATGGTGGTCGTCATGCGCCCCCTAGGACTCTGCGCCCGGGTGCACCGCACCCCTTGAACCCCCGGGTAAAGACGGCCCTGGACAGAGTCACGCTTTGTCACTATGCCGGCCAAAATCATGAATGATGGTGATTAGTAGGTTTAGTGGACGCAGTATTATTATCAGTCTCTTATATTCATGGACCGCACTCCAGCTTAACATCAGGAGAGATGTTGTTATATGTCCGACCACAATAAACAAAAACATGTTTATTATAAAGTATCGAACATTAAAACAAACTGACAAGCATAAGAAACGTGATTTGTTTTGAGCGTAAAATATGTCAAAAACACAAACCGCTTTATTTATTACATAACATTATGTAAATAAACGAAGTATTTAAATGATAATACAAACATAGCTGAGTACGAAAAAATGTAAATATTAAAGCACAAAACGTTTTTTAAGAGAATAATATTTCACAGTAGAGTGATAAAGGCCAAAAAACTATGCAAATATTCATACACACATTAACACCTGCTATCATAAAATACATAATAAGTAAATATAGATTACGACATGGTCAATCACTAACAATAATAACGCATAGTTTATGACTCACTGACCAAAAAAATGACGTACAATTATCAAGTTGACTAGCCTCGTGATTTGCAACGAAACTGCAATAACAATACAGAAGATCAACGAATAACCATAGAAATAACTTGTAAGTTTCCGGTTCCAACTAAGCCGGCACAGTGGATGTGATTGCTACTCACAGTAATTGAATTGTAGTATCAGTGACATCCATTCATGGACCACACTCCAGCTTAACAACAAGCGGGGTGCTGTCATATGTAGAGTCACCATAAAAAAAAGTGTACGAAGAGAACTGTGGATATGAAAAAAGCGATTGAGTTGTGTTAGGATCGTTGTGGTCTATTTCTGTGGGATTTGTAGATGATAATGATAAAGATCAATGAATAACCAACGAATAAAGTCTGTGTGAAAAGAACTGTGGTTGTAAATGAAGCAAAAGAAGATCGTAGAAAGTGGCGATTTGTTGTCTTTGCCTATGTCTGTGAGAATGTAGATGATAATGATCATGATGATGATGATCAACGAGAATGAAGTTTTACTTATTTAAGTATTTATCATAATATGTGATTTCATTGTCACCGTCACTAAGCCGATGATCTATTTATCGTATAGGACGATAGGGTTAGGGTCTCATTCATTTTTGATACCGTGTCTTGGAATAAAGAACTCCGTCCTTGCAAAAAGATAATTCGGTCTATGTCAAAAATGTGACTCGACTTCTGCGAGCCACCTTGCAGATTATTATTTACCTGTAGTAGCAGTCACCTTCATTCATTGACCGCAGTCTGGCCTAATATCAGGCGAGGTGCTGTCATACCTGTGTAGAGCCACAATTAGAAAAAATATACTAATTGACCTGAACAAAATATAGCTAAAGTAGTTTCCGATGGAAATGACGGTTTACGACGGGATATTGGAGTAGCAACGTTTTTGCAATTGACAATGTTGTTAGGTCAAAAACTATGTCGTAAGTTTTAATAAGGCAAATTAAAAATGACGCAGATTCGTTAATCTAATATGCATATCTCCCTCCTTTAATCGTGTGATAATAGCCAACAGGTACCTAAAACGTTATTGCCGGCAGATTGCGGCTCTCGGTTTGCGTGACCATTTCACTACCACTACACCACGGTCGACTTAGCCCAAACCTAACATTTGAACCTCTATTTTATTAAGGAATGCGGTAACAATTGCGGTTATAGTAAAGAATATAGTTAAATACAGAGAAAGAATAAATCTGATTTAAAACAAGATTCAGTGACAAATATAGAGAAAGATTGTTCCTTCAGGGATATCCTTTATTGGTGATGATGATATTGGAAAGTTAGAACCTTTTACTAAATTATCAGAAAAATACGTTATATCAGTGGTTGACACAAAAAGTTTCTATAATATAAAAGAATATTTAAAAAGTAAGGACTGAGATTATTAATATTAATAATGATATTTTTTTATTGTGACACGACATCTGACCCGTCTGATGATAAGCAAGAGGAGGTCCAAGAGTGACGATGACTAAAAAAAACGAGTTATTTTCACGGCTGCCTCAGTCGCCGTCACTATGCCGGCCAAAGTTATTATAATGAACTTTTGACATTAAATTGGATTTCAATAGTATTTTTTAAAAAATGCATGTTTAAATGGTGATCATACGAAACTACTATACGTATATCTTTATTTATATTATACTATGCATCCTGCAAATAAAGTTCATTTCAAGTTTCTAAGCTGGAGGTAATTACGACCACCCAAGCATGGCCGCTATTAGCATGTATCTGTCTATTTAAAACAATTGAAACATTATTAACAAATACGATAATAACTATAATTTTACTAACTTTCCTAAGACATCGACTGGTATTGTTAAATAAAATAGAAACAACTGTATTCTTTGAGGAAACAAAATAATTGGACAATTATACAATTACCTAATAGTACTTGAATGTACAAGGACTTTCGTCCAAGTATTATAATTAAGTAACTAATTTATAATCCTATGGCCAGCATAGCATTAAGCACCCAGCATTAAGGCTAACCGTAGTGTAGTGGCAGTGCAATGGCTACGTAAGCCGAGTGGCATGGGTTCGAAACCACTCCCCGGTACCAATGTATCTTAGATATTATATACTTTGGTTGTCCTATTTCTATGATACAAGCTATTTAGTAGCTTAGTATAGAAATGTATAATAATAAAAAATAAATAAATAATCGTGACGGCGGCGGGAGCAACTGTCGCTGTATCAGTATTTTCAGCCGTCACCGCACTAAGACTTTCCCTTGTCTTAGAACATTAAACAAGTTGAGATTAGATGTTGCGTTTTAATGACTGAAAAACGGTTTTGTCATAGAACGCGACCTTTTTTTAGTTAAAAAAACCTATTACTGATTAAGAAACCCTACTTTTACAGTCACTTTTACTATGCCGGTCCAGGTTATAGAATGCAAAGGGACGCGCAGAATCGTTTAGTAGCCCCGGCTTTTACGCTTAGCTTAAAGAATGGGGAAAACTCATGAGCTGTTAAATATAGTTTTCATGTACATATAGATATATTTATAACATATTCTGCGGTTAACTTATAAAACTTATGGGTGTGTAAAAACGCAAACAAAACTAACATTTAACAATAAATACTTAAAACTTGTTTTTGTTCATCATATCTTCAGATAGAAAACTGTACTTTCAAGTGTAACTAACCAAGTAAAACCAGACTATCTAGAATTCTAGATTCTCAAGTAACTATTGCGACTTTGACTTAGGTCTTTAGGTCTTAGAAGTTATGTTGGGGGCTAAAACAAGTTTGTTATCTCATAACTCATAATAATTAATTTGTTATTTATTGAGCTACCCTGTTATTTGTCGCTCGACAGAATGAATAGAGATGATTGTTACTACAATTAAATTATTATTATTTTTTATTTATTTACATTTCTATACTAAGCTACTAAAGTGCTTGTATCATATAAACTGGACAATCAAAGTACATATATCATAGATTGGTACCGGAACTCGTGCTTTCGGTTTGTGTAACCATTGCACTACCACTACACCACGGTCGCCTTAAATTGTAAGTATCATTTGCATCCACTATTCCGGCCTAGTCGGAACTTGCAACTTTCAAACTGACCCTGAGAAGCGACACTTCTCGTGTCTGTAAACTTGAAAGTTGGCCTAATCTGCCGATCCCAGTATCCCGGGTCAACGAACTGGGCAAATGACCACCAACTGCCTGCCTACGACTACCCGAATATATAGGCAGATATTTACATATATATTTTTTTTAATAACATTAATTATATTTAATTTCATATAGCATTTCGGTTGTTATATGTAGTTTTTATCAATTTTTTAATCAAATTGTCACGATCCTGACACAACACCCTCGCTTTCCTCACATCCACAATTCTCTTCATGCACGCTCTACGGTTATAGACACTAGGCAACCCAGCTTTCTTAAGGATGTCTTCGATTTTGTCGAAAAACACCCTTCTGGGTCTGCCTTAACGCATTAACATCAAATTTACAAATTTCTTTCGCCAATCTACTTATAATAATTAATATTACTTTCACTTATCCTTTCCATGAGCCCAAACCATCGCAGCATTCCTTTATCAATTATTGTCAATACATCTTCTTGTAAACCGTATCTGTCGCGCACTGTGCTATTCCTCAGTCTATCCGCTATTATGGCCTTATTATTCTGTCCTTTCTATTTGTTTTTATTAGCTGTAAATTGTCTAGTAGTATCATACGAGTACCCTATTTTATGAAGCCCTATCTTAATATCTTTACACAAGTATAATAAATAATAAAAATACGGTAAATGCAAGGTGTAAAGATACTTTATTGCCCATTACAATAGTAATTTATAAAGTGAGAAACATTTTTATGACACGTGGTGCAGTTAAAAGCGTTATTAAAAAAATTATACACCTTTAAATACATTTAGTACTTTTACAAGTAGGTATTTTATTTTATTGGCTGAATTAAGGAGGTAAATAAAGAAAGCGAGAGAGATATGTGAAGGTCGTAGTGTTACTGCATCGTGTCTGCATATCCCTGTGTTAATGGAAACGTGAAAGTTTGATTTGGTTTGAATCCATGCGATCGATACTATATTTTACCCAAATAATTAACAACAAATGCAGTTTTAATCTCTTTTAAACATATTTTTATTATTCTTTTATTGTATATATATTAAAATAATTTTGACGACAGGCGTGGACGAACGGTCTAGCGATTGGTTTGTTGCGCGTAAAGTCCCGGTCGAAGCAAATATTTGTTTCATAGCTTTTATTTGTAATATTTAACAATATTAAATATTGCAAATAATAAAAAAAGGAGATGGATATTTGCTTCGGGTTGGTTATCAAAGAGTGGTAGGCAGTGGTACCCAGTGTGCCGATCCGGGGTAGTACCAACACTTACAAGTATACAGACCGTAAAGTAATTTGGTCAAGTTTCGGGATCAGCTTGTAAATTGCCGGTTCCATCTAGGCCGGCATAGTGGATGTGATTGGTACTCACAGTTGTTGAATTGTATTAGCAGTGACATTCATTCATGGACCACACTCCAGCTTAACATCAAGCGGGGTGCTGTCATATGTCGAGTCAAAAAAAAAAGTCTTAAACTTAATCCATTTAAAGCCTTTATAATCAACAGTTAGAGTGTGCGTGCAAATACTAAAATCAGATTGTAGACCTTTGTTTCATTTTTTTATTAAACAGTTTTATACTAAGCTACTAAAAGTGCTTGCATAAAAACAGAACGACCAAAGTAGGTATAGTAAGGAAACGAGCTAAATAAACGCGTTAGGAATGCGGTTGTGACGTCATGGTCACGTGTTTATTATGAATAGTGAAGTAAAAGGCAAAATGTCGATAACAATAAACACACACTTTCCTTAAAACGCAAATAAATTTAGTTATTAAAAATTTTAAATGAGTATTAAAAATTTTTTTATGAATTAAATATTAATTTCATTTTGTGAATAGAGACTGCATGTTTTTTTTCTGTTTCACACATTTTAATCAGTTTCTAATAATGATTCTAGCCTGACTACGGATAACGACTCTCTTTTATTTAATTAACTCCTAATTTTTCAATAATTAAACAAAGAAAATATGGACACGTTTTTATCGATATTAAATAATATCGCCGAGCTATGAGCGGCCACTATGATACGGGTAGGGGTCGTTTGACGCCCCACCGCACCTCAGCCCCCGAATCCATTTAACTCGTTCCCCATCTATACATATATTAGGAATACATAGGTTTTGAACCGGGGACTCTCGGTTTTCGTGACCATTTCACAACAGTACCAGATTGGCAAAGAGAAACTTTGTGAACTGCATATGGAGAGAAAGTACGAGTATGTACCTACTATAAATATATTTGTGTAATATTTGATTGTCTAGATAACAAAATTCAAGAACTGCATTCGCAAGTTATGCCAAAATCAATTTAGAAAAAAAAATTAACAGTGATATTAAGATCCGTGGTGTAGGTGCAAGCTGAGAGCACGAGTTTGAAACCAGTCACCGGTACCAATGTATCTTTGATATATGTACTTTAGTTGTCCTGTTTCTATAAGCACTATACTAAGCTAGTATAGATATGTATAAAAAATATGATGGAAAAATATCACTTCTGCCATATCACGGTTTGTACACTTGAAAGTGGCGTTACTCTTATACAACCGACCCGTAGCAAATATCCACATCTAGATTTTTCTAATACATATTTGTAATTTATAATCTAATTTTTATCAATCAATCAAAAAAATTGTCACACCTTTTTCCCACAGGGATAGGTAGAGATAATAGAGCGCCACTTTCTCACTTCCCTCACATCCACAATTCTCTTTATACTCGTATAAGCTCTACGGTAATGGGCACAATGCAAACCAGCTTTCTTGAAAATATTAGAAATAAAAGCAACTCTTTCTCCGATAGGGAATCGAATCCGGGACTTTACGTGTAATGGACTAGTGTGCTAAGCAATCCGCCACGCGTGTCATAATTTGTTAACACACTTCACAATCTCAAAGGCTACATGCGCAGTAGTGGGCGAACGGCCTTAAACTTGGAGATTGTATTCATTGTGTCGAATGAAAAAAAGCGAAAGTCGCAAACATGACCACAGAAAATGTCACTAAACGACGTTACTCAGAAAATATTTGAATAGTTACAACATTATGGTAATGAACTGTGCTACTTTTCAATAGTTCTTATCTTAAGAGTACGACAGATGCCAAATATTCATTAAAATCAATATTTTCTTATAATTGACGCAATATACACATACCGTAGAGCTTGTATGGTGAGACTTGTGCATGTGAGGGAAGCGAGGGAGTTGTGTCAGGATCGTGGCAACTGGCGCTCCATTGCCACTGCCTATCACTGTTATAAATACTTTTTTTACACCTTGATGAAAAGTTTTTACGGGATTAAAATGCCACAATCTCTCCAAGAAAAATAGAATGAAAAATCAAACCTGATGGACTCACAAAAAAGTTTGCCATGGTATATACCTAAAATGGTTTCATAATAATTAAGGCTGATTTAATGGTAGGTACAAAAATTATGTATACATACATAAGAGGAAAACTGATTATTTTATCATTAAGCGTGCGACGTATTTTGACCCGGGCAACGCCATAACAAATAAAATTAAAATAATAATTATACTCATCACGTTTCCCATCAAAAACATTCAAAAACATTCTCTTAGAAGTCGTAAAGTAATCTTATTTACTTAAAGGAATAATTATGATGTTCGCGAATGTTCATTAATATTTATTAATCGTGACCACAAACGCATTAAATTGTCATGGAAATAGGTCAGTGGCAAAATAATATCTTCCGCGATCTATTACGATTCACTATAGTAAACTTTATTAAATAATAAATTGGCAAAATTGAATAAAATTACGCGCTCACATTTTGACTGTTTATAAATGCATTATTTAGTAATTTCTTAGATTTTGTGCGAACATTAATTAATGGATGAACGTCTCTCCGTGACCACGATGACTGCAAAGCTCTTGAAACGTAAAATTTAAATATGTAATAAATATAATAAAAAAAAAGTTAAATAATAACCAAAATAAACGCGATAGTAAGCCGCATAACATTTGTTTAATTTATTGATGCATTATATGCCAATAAATTACAAAATAAATTTATTTTATTAGTTTAAGCTACTTAAGTGCTTGTATCATAGAAACAGGACACCCAAAGTACATATATCAAATAGACATTGATATCGGCAAGTGGTTTTGAACTCGTGCTCTCGGTTTGCGTGACTAATGAACTACTACGCACTATACCACGGTCGCCACTTCTTATTTAGAAAGCTATTCAGATTTTTTAAAGCGAAATAGACAACTGTTCTCTTTTCTTATTGTGACACGATATCTGACCACGATTCACTAAATAATAAACTAAGGATGATCCAAGAGCGCCTACGAATGAATAACTCAGTTTACAAAAAGCTGAAAATCTAAAATTAAAATATCCAAAAGTGCAAGATTGAACACATTGGCTGTATTATTATCTTATAATTTTAAGCATTATTTCCATACTTAAAGTAGCTTCCTGTAAAATTCCTGAACTGTGTAAGTAACAGTATCGGATTAAGCCAGCGCGGGGCCTGTAGGAAATTCTGTCAAGGGGCCCTTGGTTTGCTTTAGGTTCTCAAGTTTAGGGTATTAAATAAAACAAAACTGTTACAAATAAACTTTTCTGGATTTAATATGGGAAAATTTAGAGATAACACTTTCAATATCGACTTAAATTTTCAAGTAAAAGTGAAGCATAACCTAATTACTTTTTTAATTAAAAGTTTAAGGCGTGCAAGATATTTTACGCTTCCATTTAAATTAATATTTTTTATTACGGTCAGACAGGCGTTGGAGCGCGGGGTCTATAGCATTTGTTACTCTTGCTACGTGGCTAATCCGGCACTGGTAAGTAATAATGTCACTGCACAGTGAATCTGTAGTGCACATAGCCCAATTAATTGCTCAATAACTATTCGCGACAATGACGAATATTCAATTGCTACGACATCATTGTTTTATTATACGCGATAAGTAGAAAAATATTCCACGAGTGTTCCTCATTAGTTGAACACTCATTATCCAAATGATTAAATTACGTTTTTTCAAATGACGCTCAAAATTACATTCCACATGTTAAAAATAAATAACAAGTAATTATATTTTTATTATTTTTATATTATAAATTTCTATACTAAGCTACTGAAGTGCTTGTATCATAGAAACATGAGAACCAAAGTACCATATTAACCATATTAAAGATACATTGGTACCGGTGAGTGGTTTCGAACTCGGCGTACATAGCCATTGCACTGCCACTACACCACGGTCGCCTTGTAAATTATACTTTATTGATTACCACATATGGTTCTATTCTGAAACAAAAACTTTGTACTCGTATTTGTCCAACATCAAAGTTTACTACAACAACTCTTATTACATGAACTGGTAATGAATTCAGTTAAAGACCTCGCTTCGACCCTAGGTTCTAATCAATCTAAGCTCCAATCAGAATAAAAGCATAAGTAATCAGTTACGTCACGTTATTGTTTTTCTATATAAACAAGGCGACTTCTTCTAAATAAGGCGAACATCGTGTATCTATAATATGTTAATGGATTAAACAAATTTTATGCAGCTTACTATTGCGTTTATTTTTGGTTAATCAATCAATCGATCAAATTGTCACGCCTTTTTCCCACGGGGATAGGCAGAGACAATGGAGCGCCACTTATGGTTAATGATTTTACAAAAAAAAATGTTCAGAAGTTTCTAGAGCTTTGCCGCCATTGTGGTAAAAATTAACGCGATTGTAAGCCGCATAAAATTTGTTAAATCCATTAATAAATGTTGGCGCAAAATCTAAAGAAATATGTATTCTAAAATTCTACATGTAAAATTCTAGGTATATATTGTATGTCATTTAAAAAAAACAATAATATTCCTACGTGTGTCCATCTCTCTTCTTGGAATGCTGTACTTCAGATAAACTCAAAGCTAAAAAGACAGTAATGTAATCTTCTAAACAGATTTTTATTTATTTATTATTTTATTGTGACTCGACATATGACAGCACCCCGCCTGATTTTAAGCCGAAGTGTGGTCCATGAATGAATGTCACTGCTACTACAATTCAATAACTGTGAGTATCAATCACATCCACTATGCCGGCCTAGATAGAACCGGCGACTTACAAGCTGATCCCGAAAAGTGACCAAATCACTTCACGGTCTGTATACTTGTAAGTAGTGGTACTACCCCGGATCGGCAGACTGGGTACCACTGCCTACCACTCTTTGAAAATTAGATTGAAAATTTGAAATAAATTATATTCTATATTAATTCAATTCTATTCAAATAGAATAGAATAGAATTGCGTTATTCATCCCTATACGAGATTCCACCCGGACGCGACATTCCGATGTAAGGTTAATGAGCGTAGGCGACAGTTGACCTAAGTTTAATTATTTTCCTAATCAGTAATCGATTACCAAGTTTTAATTAAAACAATTTTATTATTTCACTTATGTCTGATGCATTGGAGGACTGTAGCACATAGTGGCTTCCAGAGGTTCCTAAACCTCATACGTCAAAACAGCCAGATGTTTTTCAAGATAACAGGGGAATGAATCACGCAAAACAAATGTTCGAATATAACTTAATTAAATAATTAAATTATCACGCCTTTTTCCCACAGGGATAGGCAGAGACAATGGAGCGCCACTCGCCAAGATCCTGACCCAACTCCCTCTCTTCTCTCACATCCACAATTCTCTTCATACAAGCTCTACGGTTATGGCACCAAATCGAAGACATCCTCAAGAATGTTGGGCTGCCTAGTGCCCGATTAATTGATATTAACACGTTAACATACATAAGTTAGGTATCTATTTACGGGATTTCGTTTATGTTAATATTTTTTTTTCTTTTAGTACTTAATCTTTGGCCGACATAGTCACGACGACCGAGGCAACTGAAAACTAAAATTTTACAGTCGTCGGCACTTTTAGACTTCCCCTTGCTTAACATCAGACAAGTCGAGGTCAGATGTCGCCTCAATAAAAATAATAATAAACATCAAAGAGAATCATACAGGTTATCAATATAGATAAATATTTTGTAACAACTTATTTGCAAGTAATACAAACTAATTAATTTTAATATCTGGATGTAACCAAGTAAATCAACGATACTACTAGGAAAATTTGAAATAAATCATACGTAATTTAAGACAAACTTCTATTATAGTGTCTTTAAACTAAAGAAATCATTAATCATTGGACGGGATGTCATTAATTCCATATACTAGAGGCCGCGCACTGGTTTGGGATGCCACATGTGTTGACACACTCTGTCAGTCACCTGTGACATCCAACCATAAAAAACCTGGGGCCGCTGCAGAATCAGCCGCACGCCTTAAGCGCAACAAGTACGCGGAGATCATCATCAATTGCCATTTCATTCCATTTGCAGTTGAAACGATGGGCCCGTGGTCCGAGGAGGCTCTTGTGTTCTCCCGCGAGCTTGGCGAGAAACTCTACTTGGCGACGGGCGACCCTTTGAGTAGAGAATATCTCGTTCAAAGGGTCAGCCTCGCTGTTCAACGGGGGAACGCAGCGAGTGTCCTCACACACCTGGCACACTACGCCCATCGAATAGTCGTAATTTTATTTATTTATTTTTAGTTTTTAATTAGTTTTTAACTATTTTTGTGATTTGTTAATTCTGTCAAATAAATATTCTTATTCTCGTTAAAAAAAAATCTTTAATTTTGGGCTACTTTTGTAATTCCCGATGATGAAAAAATATATTAATGGTAGTTGTTTCTCTATACTAGCAGACGCCTCTATTTGTGGACCGCACACCAGCTTAACATCAGGCGGAGTGCCGTTTTATCACAAGCCACATTTAAAAAAATGGATCGTCTCCCATTTACGCGATAAGTAAATAATTTAATAATTTAAGAAGGGGTAGTACCACCACTTACAAGTATACAAACTATGAAGTGACTTAGTCGCGTTTCAGGATAAGCTTGTAAGTTGCCAGTTTAAACTAGGCCGGCATAGTGGATGTGACTGTTACTTGTTATTTAACTATAGTAGCAGTCACACAGGCGGGGTTCTGTCATATGTCGAGTCACAATAAATAATATTAATAATATATAATAAACTATCACTCAACACTCGTTGGCAGTATGCCCTTGTACTAATAAGCGATAATGAAATTTAGGTCTTGTGCTGACCCAAAATACTTTGTATGAACTTGATATTGCGTCCTAGTTTTATTAAGAAATGTTCATTTTAATTGGAATAAAACAAAACAATGTGACATTGAATTTTTTGAGGCGTGGAATCTTTTTTTATTGGGGCCCAACATACTATCGTACAGTGTAGTTTGACAGTACCCTGCCTGATGTTAAGCTGGAGTTTGGTCTATGAATGGGGGTTGTTGAATTAAAACCTAAATAACTGCATGTAGCAGTCACATCCATTATGCCGGCCTAATCGAAATGGGCAACTTAAAGGTATGTACACAACAGACATTACTAATAATCGCAACAGATTCATTTCGTTTTTTTATTGTGACCTCGACCCGCCTGATAATAAGCAAGAGAAGGTCCAAGGGTGACGACTGAGAAAACCGAGTTTGTTTACAGCTGCCCAGTCGCCGTCACTATGCCGGCCAAGGGCATAGTGACTTAGTGAAATCCTTCACGCATCGCTTGAAGGATTTAAGGTCATAGGATGGAGAGAACACATGGGCAGGCAAAGCATTCCACTTGTCAATTGTTCTACAAAGAAAAGACGCACCGAACTTTTAGTTCGTCTGCGGTCGATAGAATGCGGATGCTTTCCCCGATTGATTGGTTAAAAACCTTAAATAGTGGACGGCATAATGACGAAGACTGAGTTGTTTTTTTTTCAGTCGTCAGTGCTCTTGGACCTTTTTGATTACAATGAGGCAAATCTAGGTCAGATGTCAAAAATGATGGAAAAAATTTGGTGCGTAAACGGTATACTTTAATATCAAAATCAATCAATTATATTGTCACGCCTTTTTCCCACGGGTATAGGCAGAGACAATAGAGCACCACTTGCCACGATTATGGCAAGTTTTGGTTATACTGTTATGGGCACTAGTCTAGGTCACCCAGCTTTTTGAGGATGTCTCCAATTCGTTCAGAAAACACACCCCCTGGTCTGCTTCGCTTGACGCATCAGATTTATGAAGATTGTAAATATTTTAATATCCAAAATAACCAATAAAATAATAGGATTTTCCTTCTTAATTTAAATTCTAATTATTTATAACTAATGGGTATTATGTAAACATTAACTAACGTGAACCGCCTTCAAATGAGAAAACAAATTAAATATAACTTTATTAAATTTAATAAAAATGACATATAAATTTCCCCGATCATTAATTTGTGATTAAAACATTTGTTGTTTCATAAATATAGTTATTATGATAGACAAAGGTATGACGGAATTATAATAAATTACTTACTTTATTGCTCATTTTTATGAATAATTAATATATTAGCTTTTTATTCCGTGAACGTGGCTGGCTACATTGTATATATTATTTTTTTAAATTGAGGTTTGATTATAAAAACACCTTACCATAAATTAAGCTAAAATGCGGTCCTAGAATGGAGGCAAGTAGCAGTCATATCCACTAGGCCTAGTAGGAACCAGCAACCTATAAGCTGATCCCCAAACGCCACTAAGTCACCTTATGGTCTGTGTACACTTGTCAGAGGTGGTATAGGCCGGATAGGCAGAAAATAAACAGAGAACAAAATAATAAAGAAAACCAAATGGCCTAAAAAACCAAATAGGTACAGGTTGGACAAACTCGTATCTTGTAAACTTTTGCGGTTTATGGTTGATAGGTACTTTAATAAGTTATGGTAGATATGTTTCTATTTTACTTTTAATAATAACGAAATTGACAAATATTGGCTACCATAGTGACGGTGCCTGAAGCAACTGAGTCGTTTTTTTTTCAGATGTTGGCACTCTTGTACTTCTTCTTGCTTACTATCAGGTAAGACGATGTGGGGTGACAAGAAAAAAAACTTTGCACTCCGGGAGAGCCGGCAGAAGTGAAAACCGTTGTGCATTTTGATATTTTGGAGTGGTTAGGGAATAATTTTGCACGAACTGCTTTAATTATCAGTATCATTTATGTGGTACTTTAGAACTATTAGAATTATTTTACACTAAAAAGTTTATCTCTCAGAAAAATCAACTTCCATCCATAATTTCAAGGACTCTTTCACCATCATCATTACCAGAACCATCATCGCCAATCTCTAAAGTGATCCGTTATAGCTAATTTCTCTATAAACTTTACTAAACACATTTACCGTATATCTTCGTCAAGGCTATCAACTATCATTAAATGAACCACATAAACAACCAAAAAATTGCACTATCAAATTAATAAAAAAACTCGTGATTCAAACCAATTATTCAATTAGCTCACGAATATATTGGAGTGCTACAAATCAAAACACAGTTATTCATTTTTATTGTAAATTCTTTTTCTATTTATGAAGACGCGGCATCTACCTTGACTTGTCTGATAGTGGGTAAAAGGAAATCTAATTAATTTACAAGTAAGTACAACTTACAAGCTGATCCCGATACGCGACTAAGTGACTTCACGGTCTGTGTACTTAAAAGTGGCAAATTCTTGGACGCAGAGCAAATAACTACTACTTTTTTAATAACAAGTATTTGCAATATGTATTAAAGTTATTATTATTAGCTTATTAAATATTACCAACTAGCAATGAAAAAATATTTGCTCTGACCAAATATTGAACCCATGCCCTCCTTCCTGAACTCTGAATAACAATTTTCGAAGATACAAAATGTATTTTAATTTGGAGCAGCCAATACTAAGTCCAATTCTGTTATTCTATTACATAGTTGTACGAAATAGTATTACATAATAACAGTATGAGTAAATACAGGTTAAAGAAACTTGTTTTTTTTTACGGAAATCGTAATTACTAGGTTAGGTTCCGTTAAAATTTTAACCTTTATTAGGGCTAAAATACCTTCGCAAAATTCACTATTACATTTATTAGTATTTAACAAAATATAATATTTAGTTATTAAAGTTATTTAAAGTAACTTTAATTTTTAATAAATAATTTGAATAAATTTAAAGACTAAATTTAATTAATTATCTTAATTAAAGTTTGAAGTGCTTCGAATTCATACCTAGACATTTTTGCTAAATTCTTGATTTATTTTATAAAAATAATCGGTTTATATTTATTTTAATTGAAATAATTGACGAACTAATTTTTATTTAATTCAAACATGGGAAATAAGACTAAATAATAAAAAAGTAAAGTTAAATAATCGGTTTATTAAAATAATAAACAGATTACATTTGTGTTTTTATAAATTGGGTTTCTTTCAAAAAATTCAAGGGCATATTATTTTTAACATACTACCTTTCACAACAGGTGTTGTTAACTCTGGTAACAATTTAAATGCAGCCTCTTTTTATCAAACAAAATATTATATAAAATATATTATTGATCGACATATTAAACCCCGCTTAATATTAAGCCAGTGATATAAGTACAGTCTTTATTTAAATAAAAAAAAGCAAACACATTAGTGATGTGTAGAAAACTCAATTTTCCTGTAATAATTTTTTATTTATTTATTTACATTTCTATACTAAGCTACTAAAGTGCTATCATAGAAACAGGACAACCAAAGTACATATATCAAAGATACATTGTTGCCGGAGGGTGGTCTCGAACTCGTGCTCTCGGTTTGCGTAACCATTACACTGCCACTACACCACGGTCGCCTTAATTAATTCATAATATAGTTTGATGAATGATACAAGTTCTATTTAAGGTCTAACTAGGTATTAACTATGCAATGCTAAGGTGGTCCAGAGGTGTGCCATTATACCTAACGACCTACAATTTATATAAGATAACTTCCTGACTTTTTAGGTAAACCTGAAATAGCTTGATTTCATGGTTCATCGCTAAGAAACATAATATTATGATACGGCGCGGACAAATTAAAAAAAATCCATCCGTGAACAAATTATTTCCCCCACTATTTTTTTATTGTGCCTCGACATATGACAGCACCCCGTTATAATGTTAAGCTAGAATGCGATGTATTCATGAATGCATCTGCAACTACGGTTAAATAACTGCAAGTAGCAGTCACATTATCAATTCCGTCTAGTTGGAACCGACAAGTGAAAAGCTGATCCCAAAACGCGACTAAGTCACTTCACAGTCTATACACTTGTCGTGTTGTAAGTCGTAGTACTTCCCTGGATCGGAAGCTTGGGCACCACTCTAAAATTAGTTACAACTTCTACAGCTGGTTTTGAGCTGAATAGTAGCTGTAAATCAGCATTAAAATACGAACTGTTTGAAAAGTTATGAGAATACAGGCCAAGTGAAGAGTTCACGCATAATTGCATACATTTGAATTTATTCCATTAAAGGTTTTATAAACATTTCCGTTCCTTTTATGCTTCTTCATAGTATACTGAGACACGAGGTTGTAGCATGACCCTGATTGCTACCCCAGGTGTATGGATTCTCACACAGCTGCGAGGTTTTCCAATAAAAAGTTAGGTAGTTTTATAATGAAATCAAATTTTATGCACGTGCAAAAATGGATATTCGACGAAATACGAGTATCTCGTTATAGTGTCGCAAAAATTGTGTCGAATTACGTAAATTTTAAAATTCAACCTTGGGTTATTTGATAAGCATTAGGTTCCTTTCACGCAGCATTTGACACTACCAAGAGAATCCAATTAGGTCAAAACAACACTATTTACCGACATCGATAAAAACAATGACATTAAGTAAATTGAGGTAGGTATAGATATGAATTAAACAAATTTTATACGGCTTACTATCGCGTTTATTTTGGTTTTTGTTTTTTTTTTATTATTATCAAATCAAAAACCAAAATAAACACGTTAGTAAGCCGCATAAAATTTGTTTAATTCATTAATCAATGTTCGCGCAAAATTTAAGAAAAACGAGGTATAGATATTTTGTATATGACATATCTATACCAATTTTAGTGTACGCAAATGGCACGAGTTTGAACGGACGACCACGACTGGAAGTAGGACGGAATTATAGTTATTAAGAGTGAAAACGAGACAAATATATGTATCGCGACACAGTTTTAATGTGCCTCTTTTGGAGTATGACATATTTACGTCTTTTTTTATTAAAATATTATTGGATAAAAAGGTATAGTAATTTCTGAAGTTGAAAAAATAAACACAATAGTCAACAACAAAATTTTTTTTTTTCGTGATTAAAAGGTAATTTTACTACATAAAAATGTTTATAATTATTAAAGGGTGTCATATTATTTTTAGTGGAAAGAGGTAAACAAGACAATAATAAGGCAACTGTGATGTAGTGGTAGTGCAAACTAAGAGAACGGGTTCAAAATTCAAAAATTCAAAGTCATTTATTCATTTGGTTTTTACAAACACTTAGAAACGTCTTTATGGTTCAAAGCTACTTGCCGATACAAAAGTATTTTTAATATATGTTCTTAGCTTGTCCTGTTTCTATGATACAAGCACGTTAGTACCTTAAATAATGTAAAAAAATACATACTTGTCTTTTATGTCTTTAGTTCTATTAAATATGGTGTGAAACACATTATTGTTTTTTCATCCAAACTTAAGCCTAAATGATATTTTAGTATTTTATCGACAATTTATCCAAAGCTCATCTCTATTTTCGAGTATGTTACCAGTTCCGGTTTTTATGACCAGTTCCGGAGGTGCATAGAAGTCATTTCACAGAAGTTGAATTGCATATAATTACTCCTATAAATGGTACTAAATTAAATGTACTTAATAAATAACCAAAATGCTAACAATAATTATACATTTAATAAATCTATAGATACAAGGGCGATATAAATATTATTTTGTTTAACTACGTACTTAATTGCTTTAACAAGATATTCTGTATTCTGGGCGTGACTGATAACAGAAATTCGAAACACCATACTGCGCTTCAAAACAAAAGTTGCCGACGTAGCCAAAACAGCCACCAAACAGAAGTGGGACTGGGCAGGTCATCTCTGCATATCGGAGTGGAGATGTAGATTGCAAGACATAGGCCCAAACGGAGGCGAAAAAGATAGACTTTTTTGATAGATCTACCTACTTTTGCTCTCTGCACAATCCAATTGTGGCAGAGAAATATGTACGGGCGTTGTATATACTTTTATAATAAAGGAATAATTAAAAATATTATTAAATCGGTATGGAAATACTTCGCAGTCCTCAATCAGGAATGAACAAATATTTATACTCGTACATAACTGTGTAACTGGGTCACTAAACAATTTTTCCCTGTTTGATAGCGCAATGTACTTATTATGCTTGGTAATTGTTCTACGCAGTATAATGATTTTATGTCGTTTTAGAAAACCCTTTATAACTTTCCACTTTCCTGACAAAACTCTTTCACTTTCCTTCGTACAACATTATCACTTCATACAAACTCTATTTTTAAGTATTTTCTTAGATTTTGCGCGAACATTGATTAATGAATTAAACAAATTTTATTGTTCAATTCATTTCAATTTTTTTTTGTCACTATGCCGGCAAAAGAAATATACCTTGTATAAAAAGATAATACAATTTGATATCATTTTTTTCCTATTGAGTAGAAATAAAGTTTGAGTTTTTTATTAAACCCACATTAGGGTTTTCCAAAATAAAATCGTTATAAAAAAAAGGTTGGAAAGGTTGAAATTAATGCTACTTTTATCCTTATTATTTTTCACACATATATTTTGTTCAATTGAATATTAATATTAATTATGGCACAATATTTAATATATATTTCCTTAAAAACGATGCCAAATGAGATTTATTAAATGCGTTACTGTTTGTTTAAAACATGTTTTTTTTTCATTTATGGCACGACATATTGACCGCCTGATGCTAAGTTAAAAGTATTGCCACAGACAAATGTCTGCATACAAAAGTCGCATCCACTATGCCGGCCTAGTTAAAATCTGGCAACTTACAAACTGGTCCCGAAACGCGACTGAGTCACTTTACACTTAAAATAATAAATAATGTTTACACTGATAGACTGTTGGTTATTTGCCTTGTCTGTCCATGAATTGTGGTAACGTGGTAACCATCAATTTTAGTTTAAAAATACTATTGCTAGTTACGTTTCAAGAACAGCGAGGTTGGAATAGCGGATGTTGAGACGCGATATCTAACTTAGACTGTCCTGATGGTAAGCAAGGGAATACCCAAGAACTCCGTTGCTTCAGTTGTCACTATGCCGGCAATTCGTCGCAACATCAAACGTTAAACAATATAAAAAAAGGTTAAAAGGTTACCTTTAAAAAATCTCGGCTTAACTGTGTATGTTAAATCTCGAAACTCCAAATCCATGTTTGTTCTGAAACAAAGACAAAAACCATATTAAAATACGCCTAATTATATTTTTAAATCCTTTTGTAATATGAAAACCTTAAATGAATAAAGTTGTATATCCATCGTTTGTCACCATTCGATATCATGAGAAAAATAGCGTCTTGTCATATATTTAAAATAGGAACACGAACTATGTATTTAATACCACTTTGTTATGAAATAAGGAATATTCAATCTATCAAACTGTCACGGGATACGACACAATAAGATACAAGTTAGAGTGATGACATCGCGATTTTTTGCGTTCTTTATCGCCTATACGTATACAATGGAGAATAATCCAAGGAGCTCTTTAACCTTATTCCCGCCTAGTCTTTCACACCCATGATACCCTGTGATGATAGCACAGGTCGGGGGAAACAATCGCATTCTCTCGACAAAATCGGCAGTCGAACTAAAAGGTTTGGTGTGTCGTTCCTTTTTTGAACAATCGACAAACACCAATCTCCTTATCCTATAATCTTGGATCCTTCGAGCGATGCGTGAAGAAGCATCTTTATGCGTAGAGCGGCATAGTGACCACGACTGGGGCAGCCGTGAACTGAGACGATTTGTTCACGGCTGCCTTAAAACCGCTGAATGCAGCAGGCCACTGTGGAGATCGCTGGTGGAAGCCTAAAGGCAGTAGACTACCAAGTCAAGAGTAATGCAAAAGCAAAAATGCAAAAATGCACGACATCTGACCTCGACCCGCCTGAGGTCCAAAAGTGACGACAACTGAAAAAACCGAGTTTATTCACGGCTTCTTCAGTTACCGTCACTATGCCGGCCAAAGGTGCTTCTTCACGCATCGCTTGAAGGATCCAAGGTCATAGGATGGAGAGAACACATGGGCTGGCAAAGCATTCCACTTGTCGATTGTTCTACAAAGAAAAGAAAAGTTATACGACTGTTGCATTTTCTGTGGTTAATATACTGAAGCATCTGAGTCGGTTATTCCAGTCGTCAGCACTCTTGGATCTCCCCTTGACTACTATTAGGCAAGTCAAAGCCAGATGTCACAATAAATTACTGTAAAGTTGTTATTTTTAGTTTATAACATTATCATTTGAAAGTGTCGATGCCTCATAAAAAATCACATTAATTTATCCTTGGTTTGCCATTTTCCTCTTAATATCAGATTTTTGTGATCGACATTTAGCAAAACTGGTTTTATTATTTATTAAGCAATTTGCATTCCGGTTTGATAAAGAAGTAACATCTTTTTATTATAAAAAAACGTTTCCTATAAGGAAGCCTTTGTACTCATTAGTAACATAGTCTATTGTCTGTAGTGTTTTCACCCGGAGTGCAATAAAGCATAATTACAGGTCAGGATAAGGGTAATGACTTAATAACTAAGGTTATGCCAGCCGGTCTAATGACGCGACAAAAACAGAAGAGTTTTCATACAAAACAATGTCAAAGCAATGACAAATAGTAGTTGGTTGTCTTTTGCTAAATCGGCATCCAGGGTAGTATGTCAAGTATATGTAGTATGTCACTCAAGTGCCGAACACCCGGCGGCAAAGTGTATGAATGAGCATTACGTATGTGAAAGCCCATACACTTCGACTACTCGGCAACCGGAACGTGTGAAAAGGCATTAAGGGTTTTGTTTAAAATGCGTCAGCTCTCTTAAAATTTCTTCAATTTAAACACTTTTCCGACATGCTTAATCGCCAGTATTAAAAAGTAATGTATTAAAAAGTCTATAGTGACGTGTTCATACCAAAAACAGACAAGATGATTTTATAATGATGGATTATTTACTTCCGCAACTTTCTGCGACATTTTTGGTTTAAATATAGTTACACCAGACAATTACGAAACTTTTATAGTAGTATATAAATATTATGATCTCACGGACGTGATAAAGAAGAATGGTTTTAAAACTCAGCTCTACGCAGTAGATGTTGGTGCAAGAGGAATACCAGCAAAAACCTTGCATCATCTTTTAGGTAATCTAGGCCTCCCAAGGTCAGCCGTAAGTACATTTTTAGATCGTATGTCGAAGGCGGCATTAGTGGGGTCTTACAATATTTTGGTGGGTAGAGGGGATAGTGACGGCAGTGAAGATGAGTGTTGCAAAAAGCTTTGAAACCTACATTTCGGTCACAAGTCCGGAATGCTGCCTTCATTTTCCCGCCTGCCACGCAAAGAACCCAGCACCCACTCGAAGAATCCATGAATGCTATGAAATTGTTTTATTTCATAAATATCGCTGTCCTATCATTTTATTAAATAAAAACCGTCTGACAAATTATTATTTTGCAACCAACTAATGCTAAAATAATCGTTACGCAAGCGCACTCTCTGCATCTACACAATCTGTCCATTTTTCGTTGATTACTTGACTTGATCTGTACTTGACATAAATTATCATTTGGCAAACATTTACATGGTGAAACAACACTTGGCCTTAAAAAATATGTTAGATTACTTTGGTACAATAAAAGCAAGACGTGAGCGGTGAGCTGAAGGGCCCACTTCTATGCTAATGAAATAGTTATAAAACTCAAATGGATCATATTAGGTTAAGTTAGTTGCCGAATGAAATACCTTTTATGATATAAGCCGGCAATTGCTTATACATTATTTACATTATTACTTTAAACTTATTCTATGGAATAGTACTCAGTAGTAACGAAATTATAAAAAGATTTCTTTTTTTCAAATCAACGAAATTTGATTACCAATCACTTATTTTGTATTAGCCGTCTACACATGAGATACTCAGGGTAAAAACATATGTCGTAACCTATGATATTTTTCTTGTAGAAACGTAAAGGAAGAATATAGATGAAATAGATAAATCTATAAAACAAAACGTAGTCCTTTCCTTTAAAATCCTGTTTAGAACATTATTACATTATTTAAATACTATAATTTAAAAGTATAATCAACAAAGTGGCGGTTTTTTTATTGGAAATTGTACCCTTTTTGTATTATGTTTAGTACGAGTACATATTAGGTATATGCACCCTATATGTAATAATTGTTTGTCATATTGGGGTCAATTTTCTTAGCTTATCGATTTTATTTTGGAGTTTTTCACTATAATTTATATCATCACCTATCTATGTAAAACGTATTTAAACTAATTTTACTACTGGCAGCACTATTCGCATGCGAGTTGCATTATTGCATTTCCTTGTACGCAGAGTTCAAGCGCGAACGATGATCTCAATAAAGTACATGAAGTACTTACAAACGTCAGCGAGTCATTCAGTAAAATGTGCAGACGTACGTGAGAATATTTTTAAACACTTTAATTGTCGTTTACTAGGGATATTAGATAGACCTAACCTCGGTCCAAATGTCAATACCTGGTCCAAAAATTTGGGTTTAAATAACTTCTGAAATTATCAAATTAGGTATTTGTCAATAATTATTGGTCCAAAGTTTTTAGTTTAAATAACTTCTTAAATTAGGTATTTATTAATAATTTTTCGTCCAAAGTTTTTGGTTCAAATAACTTTTCAAATTAGGTATTTGACAAAAAAGGGCCAAATTATCGATAATATTCTTAAAGTATTAAAATTCATTGGAAATCTTTTTAATTAAATAAAACTGTCTCTTCAACTAATATTTTTGGGTGATTATTGACTAATTTAGTGTAACAAATTAACCTAGAGTTAGAGTAACTTAAAATTTACTCTATAATTTTAAAATTCCGTAAAAAAACTTAAAGTCTCTAATCTCTAAGACTAATCTCACATCTGAGTAGACTGATCTACCGGGCGGGTGTAAATATTTTATAGTTTTGTGGTTAACAGATATCTCTTAACATAAATAACTTCTTCATAAGATGATGTAATAGTATTTTATACATTCCCTAAAATAATCTAGACATTAATCTAATCTCTGTTGTCTAAAAAGTGAATGTAAGGAGGTAAACGTGTATTTTATGGACCAGTCTTTAGTTTTCTTTGACCTTTTTTAGCCGACATAGTGACGGCGATTGAGGCAATATATACCTAAGATTAGAAGATTATTTCAGTCGGTGACGCTCTTGAGAACCTTTCTTACCATCACGCAAATCAAATGAGATATTAAATTTACTTATAAAATAGGTATTAATAGATTATATTTATTAATTTTAGCGATCGGAACACGGAAGAATATTAATAGCTAGTGTTGTGCATAAATAACGCTTGTTAACAATAAATTAAATGATAAATCATTAGAATTATACATAGTTTATATAATATATGAAGAATATTTAGAATTTAATAGTTTTTTCAATCAGGAAATATATTCACTTAATAGGAAGTTATCTTCATTAGTTCATATAAAAATAATACTTGATCAAAAATTTGCATCATAATTCCGTGTACCTATTTATATTTTGTTACAAAAAAAAATACTTCAAAATATTAAAAATAACTTTTGAAGGTTATCGTCAATTACAAACAGTACTGTAATTAACGACTTGAACGAAATATGAACGTTTTTTGCGAATTAAAGAGTCAATGATTAAATACTAAATTGAGTATAAGAAAACTCACTCGGATCATTAATAAAAAATAATTAATTGTAGTTTTGGCCAGTATAGTGGCGGTGACTGAGAACACCGTATACTAAAACGGTTTTTAAATAGTTTTTTTTCATTATTAAAACGTCATCTGACCTTTTGTCTAATGGTAAAATGGTAAAGGAAAATCCAAGAGCGCCGACGACTGAAAAATCCCTTACAGTTTACAGTCGTCTCAGTCTCGAATGCTTGCTAAAATTATTATAAGATAAAAGTTCATGATCTGTATTCAAGATCCGATTTTATTTAAAACCTAATTTGGTACTACTATCAGCTACTATCAGCCGGTGCAAATATTAAATTACCTCCTACTCGTATTTATATTAAAATGGGTTTTCAAGTCATCCAATACCTTATTGAAGGATGTCAACCAAATTATTTCAGAACTTATTAATACAACATTGACCTAGATTTAATAACTTTTACATTTATTTTAAGTAACTCAGTTTTAGTTACAAAAACATAACAAAAAACAAGTTATGTGTAATATTTTTTTATTGTGAGTCTACATATAACGACACCTCGCTTGATGTTAAACTGGAGTGCGATCCACGAATGGAGGTGAGTGCTAGTACAGTAAAATGCAAGTGGAAGTCGCATCCACTATACTGGTAGCTTCCAAGCCAACCGCGTAACTTAAGGGCAATGGGCTTCATTTTGACAGTTGAGCTTTAAAATTAAAATTGCGACCTCTGACAATCGAAGTTCTTGTTCATTTACAGTTCAATTGACACTAATAGCAACCGCGGCTCCCTGATCCTAAACGCGACTAAGTCATATATCATCATTAGGAACCGTCCATCTTTAAACAGATAGAGATTTATTATTTTATTATAGAGATTTATTAATTAATTTATTAACCACTATTTTCCTACTATTCTATACTACACTAACAAACGTGCTTGTATCATAGAAACAGGACGACTAAAGTTTATAAAACAAATATACATTGGTATCGGCAAGTGGTTTTTAAGCGGCTCCTGCAGGCCGACCGCTTAACTCAATGATTCGTTTCGCTTCGTTTTGACAGTTGAACTCCATTAATGAGCTTCACAATTAAAATTGCGACCGCGCAACACCATAAGAATTTATGTTTATTCTCATTAACAGTTTAGGCTCATTGAAGCTTATTGTCCGAATAAATAAAAGTTGTTTATTCATTCGGCCGCGACTGCATAACTTTTGAGAAATAGGAATGAATTTCATTGTCATTCCCATTGAAGTTGCGCGGTCGCCGCCTGGTGACAGCACGGCCTTCTCAACTACATCTTATTTTAATAGATTTAATCTTTTTTTAAATCTTTTATTGTGACTCGACATATGACAGCACCCCGCCTAATGTTAAGCCGAAGTGTGGTCCATGAATGAATGTCACTGCTAATACGATTCAATAATTGTGAGTAGCATCCACTATGCCGTCCTAGATGGAACCGGCAACTTAAAAGCTGATCCCGAAATGTGACCAAATCACTTCACGGTCTGTATACTTATAAGTGGTGGTACTACCCCGGATCGGCAGACTGGGTACCACTGCCTACCAATCTTTGATAACCAGACCCGAAGCAAATATCCATCTCTTTTTTTATTAACAAATATTTGCAATATTTAATATTATTAAATATTACAAATAAAAGCTATGAAACAAATATTTGCTCCGACCGGGGATCGAAAAGTTGTTGCGCGTAAAGTCCCCGGGACTTTACGCGCAACAAACAAATCGCTAAACCGTTCGTCCACGCCTGTCGTCTTTTTTTAAATATGATTATTAGCCTAATTAAATTATCCCAGTGCACATGCTGCACTGGGCAAAGACCTTCCTCTATTTTTTGCATGATTCACGACCCTTGCGATCTCTCTCCACTAACTACGAATATCGTAATTGGTTATCTCATGTCGCCTTTTGTATTTAATGATGTTTGTAATCTTAAAAAAATATAATATTAAAAAAACGCCGACGCACGTTAGAGAACCGTGGCGTTATTATCATTACAACAACGCCCTTTTAAATACAAAATATTCGCCAAAAATAACTTTTGACGCACACCTGAGCTGTTTTTAGCCCATAAAACCAGTTCTTCTAATTTAATCGATATGCGGTACATTTGTATCAGAAATAAAAAGTGACTATTTATAAGAAGTTAATTTTAGAACTAAACACAATCCGGTTTAAGATAGTAAATTCATTGATAACACTTTATAAGCACAATAAAGTAATTTGCGAAAATATTACTGGGAACAAATTGGGATTTTTTTTAAACAGAGTTCACAGGTTGCTGGATCTCCAAAACTCAAGGTCTTAGCGGAACTTTGCTGAAATGTTTGACTTACATTGCAATTTATAAACATCATAGAAAAGTTAACCAAAGCCTTCTGTAATTTAATTATAAACTCACGAATTTCATAAATGCATTTGAGTTAGTGTGTGCCGCTAACTATGTTTGCGTTCTCGTTTCTAATCGATAATATTTCATGTGTAATAAATTGGTTTTAATGCTTTGTTACTGCACTCACGTCCTAGTTATGGCATTTTATATGATTTAAAATATATTTTATGCCTTTTACAAGCGACAATGGATGACGTTAAGGTAAACAATCAATATAACAAAGAATTAGTCTAGCTATTCAAAGGGGGAACGCTGCCAGTATCTTCGGAACCTTGCCTAAAGGGACTCCTTTTAATAATGTATTTTAGTTAATTTTTTTTTTTTTTTTGTCAATATGTTATATTTCTGTTTTATTTATTTAATATACGTTTAGTTATATATAACAAGTGCCAATTTCATTGTGACTTGACATATTATAGCACCTCGTCTAATATTAAGCTACTGCAGTCACATCCACTATATCGGCCTAATTGGAACCGGCAACTTCCAAGCTGATCCCGAAACGCGACTAATACGCTTCACGGTCTTGTAAGTAGTGGTACTACCTCGGATCCTACGAATGCCTACTACTCATTAACATGGGTTGCATTTAAATCTTAAAAATAATTGTGTTGTTATATTTTAATTAGATGTAAACTAAAGCAAACAGCAGGCAGTTTAAATTATAAGACATAAAAAAGAAAGAATAAATATCGATTGGATCTTTGTTGAAAACTTTCACTGCTAACCACTAACAGCCACGAAGCATCACCGTGAAGCAATGCTGACCAACAAACCGCACTGACTAATGGAAAACTGTGAGTTAGTTACGCAAAAAATCTATGCCATTGGCCCGGCGACCATGAACTAAAATTAACAATAGCTTCCATACAACTAGAACATGAAACATAAGTGAATTAATGTGTTGCCAGGGTAGGATATGTGCTTTTTGGCCGGCATAGTGACGGCGACTGAGGCAGCCGTGAATAAACTCGGTTTTCTCAGTTGTCGTCACTCTTGGACCTCATCTTGCTTATCATCAGGCGGGGCGAGATCAGATGTCACAATAAAAAAATATAAAAAATATGGCAGCCATAGATCGAACAATTTTTAGTGTGGCACGACATGTGATAACACTTAGTCTGATGTTAAGCTGGAGTGTGGTCCATGAATGGCCTGCTACAACAGTTAAATAACTACAAATCCCGAAACGCGACTAAGTCTTAAAAGTGGTGGTATCCGCCTATGACTGTTAAAAACTGTAGGTATATATACAACAGTGATAAGGAACTAAATAATGTTATGGAAATAAACCATTCATTGAAATTCATTCATATTTTTTGTATCTCTCTACCATGTAATGGAAAAATAAATTTATTTGAGTATGTCATGGTATATAGACATACCATGACAGTTTTCTTTAAACCAATAAAAATAACATTTCCAATATTATCAGACACTGTAAAAATATCCAATGAAATTTAAATTAATTGTTTGTTTGCGTACATATGTATTAAAATTAATTGCGCAACTGCATACACAATATTAAATCACGAGAAGTATTTATTTATAATGATAAAATTCCCATAGGAATAGGCAGAGACAATGGAGCGCCACTTACCACGATCCTTACACAGCTCCCTTGCTTTCTTCACATCCTCAATTCTCTTCATACATGCTCTGTGGTTATGGGCACTAGGCAACCTAGCTTTCTTGAGGATAAAATAAAATATATCACCAGTAAATGTGATAAATTTATCACTTAACCACGCTTGTTAGTAACCTATAACCTTTTTAAAAATATTTCTTTACAAAGCTACTAAACGTGCTTGTATCATAGAAACTGCACGACCAAAGTAGATACATTGGTACCAACAAGTAGTTTTGAACTTAGTTATTGGATTGCGTGACCATTTTACTATGGTACATATTAAGGTTGGTTGCTGCCTAGAATCTGAACTAGCACTATGAACTAATACCTATAGTTGCATCATTCTCGTATCACCTTGAATAAAAATTTACATTAAAAATATGTTTATAATTAGGGAACATCAAAAAAATGGTTGCAAAAACAATCGTAAACAACCAACCCATTTGCAACAAGTAAAATTATTAAGTTTATAATGCGCATCATTTGTCAAGCAATATAATCCGCCAAAAGTAGAACTTTTAGCTTTTTTGAATAAAATATTAAAACTCCATACCCTTATTTGTATAAAATAATAATAAAGTATCTTGATCTGGCTCGCGAGGTTGTCGACATGTGGGAGGTGGATACAGCAATTATTGTGCCAATAGTCGTCACTGCCAATGGTTTAATAGCCAAGAGCCTCGATGAACACCTAAAGAGGCTCTCGTTAGGTAGCTGGATCAAGCGTTTGATTCAGAAAGCGGTACTCCTGGACACGGCGCGTATTGTTAGGAGGTTCCTTTCTCAGGAGCCCTGACCACCGGTGGCTGGGACCCTGTTCCCGATGCCGGTGGACAGCTATTTTTTATATTTATAATTTTTTTATTATTTTAAAAATATAAAAAATAAGATTTAAAATAAATAAATGGAAAAATAATAATTTTATTTAACTAAAGTTAAAAAAAAACAGAATTACCCAAATTTATGGATTTTTTTGGAACTGTTTTATTATTATTCTTAGACATTTCATTGTTTCTTTTAAAGAAACCTGTGTATTTTTCCAATATTAGAATTTTCGGCGGCAAAGTTGAGCTGTACGAGCCAAGCGTAAACTGAAACGTTTTTTCCATCGTCGCGTCGGAGCTTTTGGACCTCCCCTAGCTTACCATCAAGCAAGTTAAAAATATTGGGTTTTAATAAAAAGCCTTGGATTGTCAAAATAACGAAGAAAATTACAATAAAAATAACAAAACTTAAAAAGTCATTAGACGACAAAAATAGTCCAAAGTTTACGGTGAATATCACTATCTAGTATTAGTTATAAAGATCCTTTTATACGGAAGACTTGTTTATGAGAACTAATCACAACTTAAATCGATACGCTTTTTTGCGCTGTTTGTTTTTTTTGTTCCTCCAATTCATAAAATACTTTTTATTAGACGATAAAATGACTGGCACAAACGATAAATTCGATCATAATAAATAGGGGCTCCTGACGGGTTTGGTCAATCGTAATAAATTGTTGACTTTTTGTAATTTTATGATTTGCACTAAGCGTACCATAACGAAGCTCTATTGTAGTTTAGTAATTAATTTAGATATTTTTATTAACTAAACACAGTAATTTTCCCAAAACCAAGGTTCGGGTTGGGCGTAAAAAAATATTGCGATTTATATTTTTCTAAAATTTTTGATCCGACAGTCGATTCCGACGGGTAATAAACCCGGTTTGTTTAGCAACAAAATTACAATCCAAAAATGAGGCACATTAATTTGCAATGATTTCAACTGCGAAGAGGTACTACTGCACTGTACATCAAGAAGTATTAACCCGAAAACAAGTGACGTGGACCCAGCAGTTGGAAGAACTGCACGTTAAAAATATAGAATAAAATAATTTGTAACTGCTTCCGATCGCTACTCCAACCGAAATATCTGTGCCATTTTCGTTCACACATTTTAGATTAGATTCTAACAGATTTTAGATTAGATTTAAATTTAGAGGATTTTTTAGCATTGAGACAATCATTTTGTACAACCTAATTATTATTTAACTTAATTATGAATATTACTTAGTTAATAGATATATTTATATTTTACAAATTAAATTTTAAAAAATAGGTGCTTTGTTTTAAAATACATAACATAATTTTATCCTTAAAATTCTTACTCATACAAATAAGTGATGCAATATAATACCTTCTAACCGATGATTAATTATTCCTAACCGCCAGCTGTCAATAATATTCATTTTAATTATAATCTTTATGTGTTATTATTTCAGTAATATCCGTATTAAATTTAGCACATCAATTGTGAAGCGTGAAATAATAATGAGCTACTTTTAATAATAACTATTGCTATTATAATAGTATACACCAATAGTTACAAAAGGAAATGTTTAAAATTACGTAATTACACAAATATAGCAATGGTTTTTTATACCCAGTTTAACGATACGGGATAGTTAGTATCATCTCTTTTAACTTTTCTAGATCATCTTGAATGTTGCTGGTTTTCTACTTGTAGTAGCCTCCATTCATGGACTCCAGCTTGACATTTGGCGAGTTGCTATCATAATGACAAGCCACAATAAAAAAACAATCATATTGCCTTATAATTCACAAGTATAGGGTGGCCACTAAATGACTCGAGCGTCGACGACTGAAAACACAGACTCCGATTAATGAGTGGTAGGCTCGTGAAGTGATTTGGTCACGTTTCGAGATCAGCTTGTAAGTTGCCGGTTCCAACTAGGCCGGCATAGTGGATGTGATTGCTACTCACAGTTATTGATTTGTAGTAGCAGTGACATTCATTCATGGACCACACTTCGGCTACAATAAAGCAGAGTGCTTGTTTATCGAGTCACAATAAAAAATAAAAATTCTTTAGTCGCAATTATATTACTCGCCTAAAAATAACAAATAAACAAATCGTTACGCTTTTTTCTCGACAGGGATATGCAGAGACAATGGAGCGCTGCTTGCCACGTTCCTAACATAACTCCCTCGATTGTGGGCACTGAGAATCCCAGATTTCTTGAGGATGTCTCCAATTTTGTCAGAAAACAGCCTCCTGGGTCTGCCTCGTTTAACGCATTCATCCACACAGATTTATATGTGGATTACATATAGATTGCCTAAAAATATAAAATAATAATGATGTTCCTATAGCTATCAAAACGCGTCTAATTACTAAAAGCAATGATAAACATATAATAACAATGAATTAACCTAACTATAATTTGCTTTTATGTTGTTGAGTTAAATCTGATAAAATATATCTACAATTATAATTGAGAAACATTTTCGAATCACTATGTAAACATATTTATCAAATATTACAAAATCTAAACGATTTTATTTGCCCACTAAATCATCATCATACAACTTTTTTCCGATATTTTTTTTAAACACCAACAAGATGAATCTTATCCTACCTTACTTGTTTACAGTGACGGTAATGAGACTTAGTCGCGTTTCGGGTTCAGCTAAGCCGGCATAGTGAATGTCACTATGTAAATTACTGTAGTTAAATAACTGTAGTAGCAGTCACCGCACTCCAGCTTAATATTAGGCGGGTGCTCTCATATGTCGATCGAGTCACAATAAGAACTGCGAGCAAAGTTCGAACCCTGTGCCTGTTTATAACGCGCGACCTCTCAAAACTCTATGCAAACTCTAAGAGATATACCGCCTATGCGATTGGGTGAATTTTACTCTATTTATATATATTATAATAATATATATATATTATCGTATAGTCCTTTTAACTGCTGAGTCCACGTCTTGATACCACATTTAAACACGCAAGCTTTATTTTGCATTTGAAGCCTAGTTTAAACTAATATTACGTACGCTAGTAATATTAGTTCAATGGGTAATAAGCTGCAAAAATCTTTTATTTTATTATTTATTTAGTTTAAACAAATTAAACCATAAAAATTGATATTGTTTCTGGACGTGATGTATAACTTTTGGCAATTACATAAGTTAATTGAACAACTTTATAACTTGTTTTTTGTTTTGTTTTGAGTGAGACAGATATGCCGGATATCCGTATCCGCGTATGTCCAACAATTTGCAGTGAGGCAGACAATCACAAATCACTAATTACATAAGATATACAAAAAAAAAATATTAATTATTAAATTTTGATTAATAGTTTTGATTTGTTTCATAGCATTTACGAGTATTTGTAGTATTTAATTAATAAATTGTATTATAAAATTGTTTATAAAAAAATATTATTATTCGCTCCGGGTATGGGTATTTAAGAGTGGTAGGCAGACGTTTGATAAAAATTTGCCCAGTCTGCTTACCCACCACTTTAAACCTACTCTCCGGTCACAAGTCTGGAACGCTCCCTCCACTCTTCCACCTGCCTCGCGATGGAGATTGATAGATGCATGGATGGTAAGAAATTAAATTGATTTTCCCTCTATTCATGAACCGCATTCCAGCTAATCAACAGGGGTGCTGTTTATGCCGCAAGCTGGTTATAATGTTGGTGGTATTAACGATAAATATTTATTTTGTCAGTTATAATTTATCAAGTTTATTGGGCAAGTACAAACTAGATGCAACAATGTTGCTCTAAGTACTGATTTATTTCATTGATAATGCATCGTTAATTATTTATACGTGTGATGCAAAATTTCCGGAATTTAGCAAGGCCGCAATAGTGCGCCTGCTACTTACTTGGCGCAGTCACAACCATTCATGTAGCGCATTTCAGCTTCACATCAGGCTTTGTGTAGTAATATGTGTGTAGTAATTCTGAGGAGCTCTTTAACCTTGTTCTTACCTCGCCCTTTCACACCCGTAATACCCGCACAGGTAGGGGAAAGCATCCGCATTCTATCGATCGAATCGGCAGCCGAACTAAAAAGTTCGGTGCGTCTTTTCTTTGTAGAACAATCGACAAGTGGAATGCTTTGCCAGCCCATGTGTTCTATCCATCCTATGACCTTGGATCCTTCAAGCGATGCGTGAAGAAGCTTAGTGACGGCGACTGAAGCAGCCGTGAATAAACTCGGTTTTTCCAGTTGTCGTCACTTTTGGACCTCCTCTTGCTTATCCTCAGGGGGTTCAAGGTCAATTGTCGTGTCACAATAAAAAAATGTCGTCACAATAAAAAAAAGTTATTTACGACGTAACAATTTTGCATAACAAAATTTATTAAACGAGTTATTATTTAATTAGTACGAAACATATACTAACATATAAACATATACTAAAATATAATTAGAACATCACTATCGCCTTTACCACGGAGAATGTTCCGAGGAGCTCTTTAACCTTGTTCCTGTTCATCCTGTTCATCTTTCACCCGTAATACACGCACAAGTCGGGGGAAGCATCCGCATTCGGCATCGGCAGTCGAACTAAAAGGTTCGGTGGGTCGTTTCTTTGTACAACAATCGACAAGTGAAATTGATTGATTGATTTATTTATGCTATTCTTATTACGAATTTAAATCGCGTAAGTTTAAAACGACCTTTGTGATTGATGTATTGCATGCTTCTTCTAATTAGAAAGGATGTTGTGCAAAAAATATAAGGAAAAGTAAAGTAAAATTTGTTTTCAAAGTTTACCTTAATAGTTAGTTAGCATTGAGAATTCTGCAATACCCACCAACTAAGCCACGTTCAAGGTTTGCACGTCCAAAGACAAAGAACCTCCTAGTTAAAATTAGTCGATAATCGAACGTCTATCGAGAACACATCCCACATTCTGTACTTATCAATACAATCAATTAAATTATCACGCCTTTTTCCCACAAAGATAGGCAGAGACAATGGAGTGCCACTTGCCACGATCCTGACACAACTCCCTCGCTTCCCTCATATCTATAATTCTCTTCATACAAGCACTACGGTTATGGGTTACCCCAGCCATTTTGAGGATGCCTCCGATTTAGTCGGAAGCCACCCTCCTGGGTCTGCCTCGTATAACAATTATCCACATCAGTTTTTTTTTATAAGAAGAGGCAGATATTTTCTGAAGGTCTTTAGATTGGTAGGCAGGCAATTGGAAGTCATCTGTCCAGTCTATAAATCCACCACTTTCAAGTCAATTGATCGTGAATTGACTCAGTCGCGTTTGAAAATACTGGTCCTATTTAGGCCGGCATTGTGAATTCTGCTACTCGACTGCTAGTCTGCTATCGTTATATAGAGACGTCATAACAACCAATTCCCGGCGTCACCGAATATCAGCTTATTGTATTTATATCAGTGTAACTAGAGCCCCATACTTCATGTACAGTGTTGCAAGCAAGCCTTCCGGCAAACCTGGCATCGACATAATTACACAACACAAAGTTCTAGTTTTCTCAAGTGGTAATGAACTCCAAGTTGTCCGCTTACTCGCTTTTTATTGTCAAGGTTGCTGCAATTTACACACAGATAGGCACTATATACTTTACATTATTCTACAATGCACAGTAATTTCACAATACACTGCTGATTTTATATTACAACAGTGGAGGTTCGTGTATAGAAAATAAGCAATGAAAACCAAATGAATGGATAAGGCTTTCAATGAAATTGAGGTTTAGAACATTAATGTTGGAGAAAACATACATAAATATACAAGTTTATGATATGAAAATAAAGTTGTTTGAGGTAGGTTATATTTTTGTTCTATTTGTATCTATGAAAAGTCACGGATGCCTGTTCATAATGCGGTACATACAATAATAAATGGAAGTGAATGTTGGGTGTGGCAGAAGAAACATGAGAGTAGGATTAACGCTATAGAAATGCGGTGTGTATGCGGAGTGACGATAAAAAAGGAATAATAGTACAGTGCGCGATAGTTGTGGTTTGAAAGAAGATGTAGTGACAAGGATTGACAAAGGAATACTTTGATGGTTTGGGCACATGGAAAGGATTAGTAAAAGTAGATTGACGAAAGAAATTTATAAAACTAATGTGGATGGATGCGTTTAACGAAGCAGACCCGAAAGGAAGCTTTCTGACCAAGGGAAGCGAGGGAGTTGTGTCAGGATCGTAGCAAGTGACGGTTCATTGTCTCTACCTATCCCTTTAGGAAAAAGAAATTTGAAAGATTGATTGATATTGATAGAAAAAAATATCAAGTTTATCGCATATAAATAGTATAAGAATAATAGAAAACCACAGGTAAACCTTTATCCTTTTAAAACCTGTAATTTCATCATAATGGGAAATTTTCGAGCATTAGTTATACTGTTTGTAAAAGATGATGCAAATTATATCGTCAAGAGAAAAATGTAATCGACCATTATTTATTTTATTGCGAAAAGTGATTTAGATATATCGTTAGATCAAGAAATCTCAAAATAAAAAGAATTATTTTTTTATTTCACTTGTGTCGATATTTATAGATACAAAAAGGATTTCATAAAAAGTTATTATTTTGCACTGATTTGTTTGTAAGACAGATTAGCTTACGAAAGTAAATTATAAGTGTACGTATGATACTAAGCATAACGATATATAATTTATATTAAGAAATAAACTATGAAATAGACATGCACAATGTCATTGAACTTCGCTAGGTAAATCTTGGCAAATCACCAAATTCTATACAGAAATAGTTAACACTTATTGACAAAGATAAAATTACCTACATACTATTTTAATTTAAGAGAAAAAAGATTGGACCATGTTATGTTTAAAAATATATAGAAAAAAATATGAAAAAAACGCAAGAGGGGTGCCAGGAATTTAAAATCGTAGCATATTTATGAATTTTTCTGTATTCTATTTAGCGTGAAGCAGGTGACCCTTAAGAAAATTGTAGTTGAAAACTTTAAACTTTAAAGCCAGACTTTCGATAGTTAAAGAGAGAGTTATACTGAAAGACGATGAATGACGCCTGATAGGTCTTTTAGCGAGTCATTCTATTGTATGAGATCTTGATGTGAGAATAGTACGTTAGCGAACGGCCTTTGATGAGGAACGGTAGAGCGTAGTAGCAAAGGAGATCGTGGAGTAGTGATTACAATCATGGCCAAAACCAAACGATCCCGGTTCAAACGACTTGCCGATGCCAATGTTTCTTTGATATATGTACTTTGGTCGTCCTGTTTCAATGATACAAGAACGTTTAGTAGCTTTGTACGGAAATGTAAAAAAAACAGTTATAGGCAACAACATTTGCTTGTTCATATTTCCGCTACTCCGCCATACGTCGTAATAATAATAGCGATTGAAAGATTGAAATCACGAAAATTAACCTTCGCTTTAGTCTAATTAATTTTATTTTTAGTATGTTGCACAAATATACTGAAGTTAGCCATAATTTAGTTATCTTTGATCATCTTTAAAAGTTCATTTAGAATATTGCATTATCATTGTATTTATATTTTTTGATTTTTATCTTTGTTTGATCGTTAAAATTGTATTTGAGAATGTTGCACCAACTAGTTATGTAAAGTTGCCTAAAACACCTTCTAATAATTTAGAATAAATTATAATCATAGAGGTGACTCTTATATATACATATATACTTACCTAAATCATATATCTAATAATAACAACAGTTGTTCATTGATTGATTTACAAGTATTACTGACGAGTTGTTGCCTTTCTGAAGCCATGATAGAATCTGATGATGAGTCCATGCTTAGCCCATGCCCATACTAATAAATATATTATTAATATTGCAATATTTGACATGACTTGACCTTGACCCGCCTGATGGAAGGAGGTCCAAGAATTCCAACGCCTGTAAAAACCGAGTCAGTACACGGTTGCCCCCGTCGTACTTGTACTAAGGTGGCCTCAAAGGAAAACAGAAAACAAAAAATCTAATTTGAATTCTTTACCTAACATTACTATATTTAAAAAGAAAACGTAGTACACATTGTAATTACGTAACAATTTAAATGGATAACGTATCTGCACCATTATCCTTGACCCAATTATAAGTATTTGCGCCAAAGGATTTTTTTAAACATTTACTTTATATATTAAGCTACTAAAGTGCTTGTATCATAGGAACAGGACGGCTAGTAGGGACATCATATAGGGAATACATTGATAACAGTAAGTGGTTTTGAACCTGTGCTCTCGGTTGTCGTTTCCATTGCACCACCATACCACAGTTATTACTATGCTATTAGAATAAAAATAGGACGGGCTGTTGACTAACTTCACTTGACTGATTCAAAGGTGTCTTTTTCTTGGCGGTTTGCAAAGAAAAAGACACCATACTAAAGTTGGTTGCAGAGTAAGAAGTCACAAAATGGCGCCGATTCCGTCGTACTCTTATTTTAATCGCATTGTACACCAGGATCTTGACGATTTTTTAAATCAAATTATAATTATTCGGTTTTTATTTCTCTACTATACGTCTGCTTTTTTGTTCGCCAATAAAATGTTTATTGACGTTTTTTCATGCTTGGATTATCGACTCAAAGCTACTTGCTTTATATAATAACATAAACAGAACTTCAAAGTTCTGTTTTCCCCGGCATAGTGAACTTTGCAACTTTAAAGTTGATCCCAGAACGCGACTAAGTTACTTTACAGTCTGTTCACGGGTAAGATAACTTTAAAGTGATGGTACTACCACGGATAAGCAGACTGGGTAGTGGCAAATAACCAGACCAAGAGCAAATATCTGTCTTATTTTATTTTTTAATAACAAATATTTGTAATACCTATCCAATGTAATAATTAAATATTACAAAAAATTGCTATGAAATTATTATTATTATAAGAAAAGGACGGGCTGTTGACTAACTTCACTTGACTGATTCAAAGATGTATTTTTCTTGACGGTCCGCAAAGAAAAAGACATCATACTAAATTGATATTGGTTGGAGAGTTAGACGTCACAAAATGGCGCTGATCTGGTCCTATTCTTATTTTAATCGCATTATACGCTTAGCTTACGGGTGTGTTAACCAATGCTTCAAGTGTAAGTGCTTCAATTCAAGATTATCATTTAATTGAAAGTAGTCAATTATAATAGGTAATATAAAGTAATTTAATTGAGCAACATTTATTATCAATTTTATATTTTATGAGCAATGTCTTTAATAACATTGATACTTTGTAAATAATATGTAGCAATCTATTGCACGTGGTTTTGTTGCGAAGTGTACTTTCCGCTTGCGGTTTTCAATTTCAATTGGCTTCTGTGGGAATTGTAAATTGATTTTCAAGTGTATCTTTATGTTACTGAGAAACTAAACACTTATACTATGTTTAAAGCAAAATTTATAAATATATCAATAAATATTTTTAGATATGTAACGTAAATAATTTATGATAGAAATAAGGAATGCGTGATTTCTCTTACACAGATAATGCCAAACAATAACTGCTTAGTATTTTCGAACTTTGACCATAATTTTTTTATATACTTGACCTGCCGTCTTAATCTCTTATTCGGTTTTTAGCTTAAATCATCAAGATCTTTCCAACGACACTTAGGGAAACGGACACAGTCTATCATATTGCTTCTCATTACAGGGTTATTGTAAGTCGATTTTAGTTATGCGCTTCAACAAAGTTCGTGTTTTGAACAAGAACGAACATGCAACCAACTGACTGACTGACTGACCAACGGATTTTTTTTCTAAAAAATATATTATCAAAATATATTAACACCTATATTTAGGTGTTCGTTTCGATTCGAAAAAACGAAAATTAAAAAGAAAAAAAACTGTGGAAGAATGAAAATCATAAAAACTGCCATCTTTTGTCGTAATGTTTGTTAAGAATACATTTACTTTGTATATTTAAACAGATAATTTGAAAAAAAAAATTGTTAAAGAAACGATTTATTATTTATTTGCATGACTTTCGATTATTTTAAAACAACGTCACGAGAATTTTCTTATCTTATAAATAAAAGTTATTGTTTTGTTTTGTTTATATATTTTGAACTTTATATTTATTTTGATTGTAAGGCTACTGACTACGAATACAAATCACGATCGGCCGGGTACCAAGGAACACAATCATGATGCAATGCAACGATGACTCACTGAAAATGTATAAAGATACCTATTTGGGCTGTTGTCGTGATTTATAGGATCACTTAAACCCAAAAAGCCTTATCTCCGTAGTCAACCTACTTGTACCTATGAAGTTTGATGAATCTAACATTTTTGCAATAAAATAAGATTGTAAAAATATTTACTCAAACAATATTATTCATTTGTAGCTTTACATATGACAGCACCCGCCAGATGTCAAACTGGATTGCGCTCCATTAATGTTTGCGACGCGAATTGACAATGAACCACCGATAGAACGTAGAAAAAATACATAGACGGAATAAACCACTGGCGAATTTATTAGTAACGGAACCATGGACGTCATAGGATATAAAAATAGACACCGTGCGAAAATCATTAATATTATGATTAAATATTATGTATATATTTAAATCGTCACATGACAACGCCCGCCTGATATTAAGCTACTCGTATAACACGGTGACGACCACTGTCACGAACAGAGGTCTGAGCTGGCAGCAACTGTTTCCACTATGTCTGCCTTAATAGTAAATTGCCCTTGAAGACATGGTTTAATGATAGTGAAGTGGTCATGCAAACCAAGAACTCCCAATGTATCTTAGATATATGTACTTTGGTCGCCCTTTTTATGTTAAAAGAACGTTTAGTAACTTAGTATAGAAATAGGCGAGTAGATAATAGAAGAAATAGCTTAGTATAGATGTAGGCGACCGTGGTGTATTGGCAGTGCAATGGTTACGCAAGTCGAACATGCACGGGTTCGAGACCACTCACGAGTACCAATGTATCTTTGATATATATACTTTGTTTGTCCTGTTCCTATGATAAAAGCACGTTTAGTAGCTTAGTATAGAAATAGGCGAATGGATAATAGAATTGCCTAGTGCCCATAACCACAGAGCCTGTATGAAGAGAATTGTGGATGCGAAGGAAGCAAGGGAGCTGTGCAAGGATCGTGGTAAGTGGCGCTACATTGTCTCTGCCTATCCCTGTGAAAAAAGGCGTGACAATTTGATTGATTGATAATAGAAAAAATAGCTTAAAATGTAGGCGACCGTGGTGTATTGGCAGTGCAATAGTTACGCAAGTCGGGTTCGAAACCACTCACCGGTACCAATGTATCTTTGATATATGTACTTTGGTTGTCCTGTTTCTATGATACAATGTATAATAAAAATATAAAAAATAAAATGTAGAATAAAAAATACTTTGACATAGTAATATATATATTTTTAATAAATTGCAATTAATTTGTAAATTGGTCGCAGCACTATCGACATCCTTGATTCGATAACCCTGTCTCAGATATATTTTTTTAATTATGTATATAATGAACACAATTATCTTAATTTGCAGCTACATTAAATAAATAAATCCGGTGACATGATTTTGATAACCTACGGTATAAAATTGCACGTTTAATTTATTACGTATCGTTTGTAACAACGATCGATGAAGTTTATGTACTCGTAAACAGGTGCCTATACAATTTTGTATACGAAGAGCTGGCTGTGAAAAAACTTTAAATACGTATATGAGATGTCATGGATTTTTAAACATTTCTATACGAAACTACTAAAACTGACGGCCTACTAATGATAGTCTATGAAGAAATCATAGAAACAATAGAATCATAGAGCAAGACGACCAAACTACACATTTACGAGTATATAAAATACGTCGATATAACTCCTATTGATATTTGATATGCTGCAAAAAATATATTGATATAACTGCTAAGAATTCGAGGTCCGTATGATAAGGCGTGTTTTGCCGATCATATTTTTATTGAGACATCCAGACTATTTTTTTTTTTACTAGAATTGGGTTTAAAAAAATTATGTTAGAATGACCTCTAACTTAATTTTGATTGTGAATTTTTACCATATCTATATATCTAGCTATAGTTTGAACATCTGATTTAAGAAACAATAATAATAATATAGCTTTTAAATTAATGTGGAAAAGTTTTTTATGAAACCGGAAATATTTTCACATTATTTTCCACGAGATTTGGCAACATAAGATTTTGTTGTGGTTTAAATATAAAAATGCAATTAATGTTTTAAATTTGTTATTGAATCTCGTCATCATTACTGTGTTGTTTTTAATACCTAGGTTAGGTATATTATCGTTGTGACTTTTTTCTTTCAATCAATTAAATTGTCACGCCTTTAAACTAGGTAATTAAAAAAAACTTGAATTTAAAATAACAAGGTATATAGAGACCTAACAATACTCGTTTGTATTAATACGATACTATTCTGACAATGTCAAACATAGGCCAAAAGGCCAAAAAGATAAAATATGACGACACTTTCGTGTTAGCTTTAAATTGACTTTCACCTGAAGGCAGGGCTACGATAACCTCGTCCGAGCACAACCGCCTAGGTAAAGTCCACGAAAACGATAGGAGAATAATTACTCGACTCGACATTATGACGGCACTCCGCTTGATATTAAGCCGAAGTGTGGTCCATGAATGAATGTCACTGCTACTACAATTCAATAACTGTGAGTAGCAATCACATTCACTATGCCGGCCTAGATGAAACCGGCTAATAAATTAAATACGAGTACAAATAAAAATCAAATTAATTTTTTACACAATAGCAGGTCATATCGGCTCTTAAGATAATTATTATTGGTATTATTTTGTTGATGGGTAATTTTAATTACATATATTTTGTATGTTTTAGTCATTAGTTTGTGACAATTGTTCACTAGATAATAAGAAGAATCAGTGCATACTGTGGTGCCTATTTAAAGCCGTCTATAATATTTCGATGGGCAAATGATCGTGTTATGTGCATTAATTTATTAATGCTTAAATAAATTAAATACAAATAAAAAAATATTTAATGAAACGTATCTATTTTGATTTAATGACAGAAACATGTTTTTATTTTTACAAAGGTAATTTTACATTTTGGCTAAGTGAACTTGGCCAGTAAACGGGGCTTTAACAATTACCACGCCTTAGAAGAAGTAGGTTTCCTTACACAAAACTGAAAAAAATATTGCGGTGTTAAATTAATAAAGCAAGAGAGTAGTGTCAGGATCGTGGAAAGTAGCGTTCCATTGTTTCTGCATGTCCCTAACGGAACTAAGGCGTAAAATTAATGATGATAATAGAGTCAGGAAGTAATCAAAATTTAATCTACAACAATAATATTTTTACTAAAATATTTGTTCATTATAAAATTAGATCAATTATTATTATCGCTTACAAATGATAATTTGTTATCCTACGGATTTATTAAGATTATTGACTAATCATATTGAAAGGATATGATAAGAGTGGTAGGCAGTGGTACCCAGTCTGCTGATCCGGGGTAGTACCACCACTTACAAGTATACAGACCGTGAAGTGATTTGGTCACGTTTCGGGATCAGCTTGTAAGTTGCCGGTTCCATCTAGGCCGGCATAGTGGATGTGATTGCTACTCATAGTTATTGAATTGTAGTAGCAGTGACATTCATTCATGGACCACACTTTGGCTTAACATCAAGCGGCTGTCAAATGTCGAGTCACAATAAAAAAAAAAAAAAAGGTGACCGTGGTGTATAGTGGTTGTGCAATAGTCTCTCAAACCAAGAGCATGGGTTATACCACTTGCCGGTACCAATGTATCTTTGGTATCAATGTATCTTTGGTACCAATGTATCTTTGGTATCAATGTATACAGTTCAGGTATTATAGGTACATAACAATTCACAAGGGTTAGTTCACACCATCACGGTTTTTTATTTATTTATTTAGGCAACAAACAGTCATACAAAAGAAGGACTTATATAATAATATACTAAATAAAGACCTTATAGTGCCGATTTATTATATGATTTTCTTACCGTGTAAACGGTATACAACCGTTTATCTGCTTCACATTCATTAGGTTTTTATTGATTCATTTTTCATACGTTTTTTAAGTTTACTGCGGTGATTCGTGAAATATGGACGTATATAGTATAATAATCAAAAGGTTTTTTTACCTCAATCGGTTTTATCGTATGAATAAAATACATTTGTATTCGCTACTAAAAACCGCATAAGCAAAACACTGCGGTAAACCGTAACATGTAAACCCACCTAATTACTTCACTTGCCATACACCATAATTAGTTTATTTACACATTATTTTCTTGCTACAAATAATTGACTTATTCTGAATAGATCTGAATCTAACATCATTCTAATTCGAATATAAAATATAGGTGTAATAATTAGGTAATAACTGAGGCAACATGTGAGCCACTGTAAGTAATCTTACGCAAATAAATCTCGCAGCAGTTTCGTCAGAAGAGATAGCTACCGTCGTTTTTTTACAATGTTACGATACTAATGCCCGTTTTTTTTTTAATTTTTATTGAGGCTCGTGAAGAAGACAAGGGTCTTCAACCAGTGTGTGTTGCCAGTGATGACATATGTGACACTAAGACGTGGCTTTCAATGTTGACCTGTTGAAAAAGCTCAGAGTCGATCAGCAGGCAATGGAGAGAGCTATGCTTGGTATTTCTTTGTGCGATAGAATCCGGAACGAGGATATTCCCTAAAGAACCAGAGTTATCGACAAAGCTCGTAGGATTTGCTAGCTGGAGTGGGGCTGGCTACATCGAAGACCCGACAACCAATGGGAAAAAAAAGATTCAGCGTAGGTAGGCCTCCCACTAGGTGGACTGACAACATGGTGAAAGTCGCGAATAACCAGTGGATGTAACTGGCATCTTGTCGTTCGATATGGCGTTCTAAGGGGGTGCCTATATTCAGCAGTGGACGCCTTCTGGCTTCTGACCCCGCCTGATGTTAAGGTGGAGTGCGGTCCATTAATGAAAGTGACTGCTATACAGTTATAACTGCAACCAGGAGTTGTATCCACTCTGCCGGCCTAGTTGGATTGGCAACTTACAAGCTGTTCCCGAAATGCGAAAATTTAAGGATTTCTTTTAATTACCCCAAGTAATTATGGTTTACCTGATATGTTTAATACAGCAATAGTTTTAGCGTTTTATAGAAGGCAACCGTGGTCTAGCGGAAGACATAATGATATCTTTGGGATATCATTATCAAGAGCTCCCGGTTCAAACCCACTTCGGTATCAATGCATCTTTGATATATGTACTTTGGTCATCCTTAGTGTAAAAATGTAAACATAAAATATTTAAAAAATCAATATTATTGTGAAGAAAAAGATAACACAAAAAAATAGCAAAAAAGAAACTTCTGGTTGTATCTAAAATTATTTTTAAAGTAGACAAAATAAAAGGGAAACCAAACACATTACGAATGCCACAAGTTTATACAAACGCATCCCAAATAATAAAAAAACACGCAAGCATCCGTTCATAGTAATACAATTGTAGTAATTCAACAACCATTACTCTTTTTCTTAGATATATACATATAGTTTTCTTATTAAACCAGCAATGAATATTACAATTAGTGAATTGCTTTCGTAGTCGTAACAAACGTACTCCGTTTGCCTAATTTATTAATTCTAATAAGAATACAGATTAGAGATTCCACTTTAACATTTAATTGAATTATTATTAGTTAATAATTATATTAGTAATTTTTGGAATAGGAAAACCAATAAAACTTCAAAATTTGATGAAGAATTAGATAATAATTATAACTTTTCATCATTTATCTCAATCAATCAATTTGTCACGCCTTCCTCCTACAGGGATAGACAGAGATAATGGAGCGCTACTTGCCACGATCCCGACACAACTCCCTGGCTTCCTTCACATTCACAATTCTCTTCATACAAGCTCTACGGTTATAGTCCATAAATAGAGATGAGTACCTCCTACTACAGTTACATAACTGTAAGTAGCAGTCGCATTAACTATGCCAGCCTAGTTGAAACCTAGTGTACATACTTAACTTACTCGTTCTGTACACTTAAAAGTGATGGTACCTTGGCAGACTGGACTTATAACCACTAAATACATATCTGCCTACCACTATTTCAGCCTGGATCTTGGTATTAATATTATAAATGACACAAATAAACAAACGCAAATACATGTTAATTGTGCCAAGGCTATTTTTTTACAAGATTAATTAAAAGAACTCATCGAAGATTGATAACGTCTTATTAGAGAAATAGCACGTAAGTATTGATAAAAAACGCAAGGACGGTCGGTGTCTCTTATCGTATTCTTGTGTTGTCTTGCCGTGTGCCAATGACCTTTTTTTATAAAAGGAACGAAAAACTGATAAAATGTGAGGCTAGGAACTCACGGAGCGACCTAAATCGCACCACGGCTGCACCTGTGCGATTTTATTGTAAAACTCACGCAGACGGCCACAAAGTCTGCGAGAAATTATTGCAGGTTGCGCGATTTAAAAGGCAAAGTTTGCAATCAATTTTTTATATTAATTAATTGTTCATTCCTTTATTGTATTTATTGGTCCACTTCAAACTTCATAATTTCAAATTTATGTGTAAACTAAAGGTCATACAGTTAGTCGCTGCTGCGGCGGGAAGTAACCGCGAGTTTATCAATCTCCGTGCGATACGCCTTCGCAGGACAAAATCGCGTTGTGAACTTTCACATGCATTTCAAAATAAGGTTTCGGTCCCGCCGCCGCAGCGGGCGCGGCACAAAATCGCTCCTAGACTTAAAGGAAGAATAGTTTAATGAAAGCGTACTTTAAGTAATTAGAACCCACGCTCGGGCGCTAGACTGTCGACTGATTGTTTCGCGAGCCGTCTGAACGTACTTTTGATTCTGTCTGCCCACAACGAAAGGCAGAGGACATCCTGACATAACTTCCTTGCTTCTCTCACATCCACAATTCTCTTCATACAAGGTGATGGGCACTAGACAACCCAGCTTACTTAAGGATGTCATCGATTAGCTCGGAGACCACCCTCCTGGGTCTGCCTCGATTAACAACAGAATAATAATTTTAATTTAATTTTAATTTTAGGATGTAGTGACCAGGATTGACAAAGGAATGCTTCGATGGTTTGGGCACATGGAAAGGATGAGTGAAAGTAGATTGACGGAAGGAATTTATAAATCTGATGTGGATGGATGCGTTAAACAAGGCAGGCCCAGGAGGGTGTTTTCCAACCAAATCCTCAAGAAAGCTATGTTGCCTAGTGCCCATAACCACAGAGCCTGTATGAAGAGAATTGTGGATGTGAAGGAAGCAAGGGAGTTGTGTAAGGATCGTGGTAAGTGGCGCTCCATTGTCTCTGCCTATCCCTGTGGATTTGATGAATTGATTTATTAATAAATTTTTTTCATCAATGTACTTTTTCTGCGGTAAATATTATTTCTGCGGTAAGATATAATTTATGAATATAATACTTAAATACTTTAAAAAGTATTATTTTAAAACAATACCTAATAAATATCATGCTTAAAAAAATAACCAATGAGCGTAACAATGAAATATGATCATTAGTTTTTGCAACCAACAATTAATATAAATGTATATGGCATTAGTAGAGCAAACGTTGTGCAAAACTTACTCATGCGGAAATACATAACTTTAGACTACCAAATAATGTCAGAATCTTTGGCCGGCATAGTGACGGCGACTGAGGCAGCTGTGATCTGCGATGGGTTTGGGAATGCTTGTCGTCATTTTTCATTGCTTTGTAATTTTAATTGTCACAACCCCCCCGCCTCTCCCCCACGTCCTGACACAACTCCCTCGCTTCCTTCATATTCACAATTCTCTTCATACAAGTTCTATGGTTATGGGTACTAGGCATGCTTTTTTGACGATGTCTCCAATTTGGTCGGCGAACCAATTTGGACCCTCCTGGGCCTGCCTTGTTTAACGTATCCATTTTAATTGTTTATTTAAATTACGCCACAGTGACGACAAACCACCAATATTATTCGTAATTTAGACGCTCATGTACAAATGATAAGATCGATTATTGCGTATAACTTTCCTTGTTAAATGATTAGGAAATAACAAACGAAGTGGAAATTTTGTTAATGTTGTGGTGAGCAATAATGACATTCAAGTAATAGAATACTATCCACGGCAGTTGATAATGTGCTTTAATTGTGACGTCACACGACGGGATGACGTCATAGTAATGAGGCACTATGATCTACTTAGACATGATCATTGTTTTTAGAGTTCTGTAGTAAAAAATGGAACCCTTATAGATTCGTCATGTCTGTCTGTCCGTCCGTATGTCACAACCACTTTTTTCCGAAACTATAAGAGCTAGACTGTTGAAACTTGGTAAATAGATGTATTCTGTGAACCGCATTAAGATTTTCACACAAAAATTAAAAATAACAATAAATTTTAGGGGTTCCCCATACTCAGAACTGAAACTCATTTTTTTCATCAAACCCATACGTGTGGGGTATCTATAGATAGTTCTTAAAAAATGATATTGAGGTTTCTAATATCATGTTTTTCTTCTGAATAGTTTGTGCAAGAGACACTTCCAAAGTGGTAAAATGTGTCCGTCCACTATGCCGGTCTAGTTGAAGCCAGAACTTTTAAGCTGAACCCGAAATGCGACTAAGTAACTTCACGGTCTATAACACTGGTACATATATTGTCAAAATAATTCACAACCAATCTGTTTTATCAATAACCTTGACTGATATAGCCGCATTATCTACTCGTATTAATGATTTTACACATATTAATTTTAATTATTTTTTGTGTTTGCTCATCGTGATGATATTTTTTATCGAATAATAATTACAATTTGTATACTGTATAATAGGGCAACCATGGTCAAGTGGTAAATAAGTGGTCTTGCAAACCAAGAGCTCCCGGTTCAAAAACGACTCACCGATGCCAATGACGACAGGCGTGGCGTATTGGTTACAACACCAGTCCGTTACGCGAAAAGCCCCGGGTTCGATTCCCAGTTGGAGCAACTATCTGTTTCACAGTTTTTATTTGTAATTATTAATAATTTGTAAAATATAAAAAATATTTGTTAATAAAAAAAAAATGGAGATTCACAATATTTAAAAAATGTATCTTTGATATAATACATTATGGACTTGATTTGTAGTTTATGTATGTTTTTATTGTAAAAATATTCCTAATTATATTAAATAATTATTCATTAAATATTTACGCATTAATTATTTATAAAATCTAAATTAACGTAAAATCTAGTTATTATCTTTATAATTAATAAGTTAATGAGATTAAGAACTAGTTATATTAATGTGATTTCTTGTTTGTCATATTTATTTTATCAACAGGGTTTTTGTCTTAGAATAATCATTCGTCTTCTTAGATAATTCAACTGTCTGTAATTAAGTTAAATTATCTAACATTAAAACATAGCCGGCCAAACCGAAACGGACAAGATGGGGAAGAACGAAATTGACACCTATAGTAGTTGACAGATGACAGATTTGAACCAAAGTGACAGAGGAAAGATTTAAAACAAAGTGATAGTAAATCAATAATCAATCAATCAAATTGTCACGCCTTTCTCTGCCTAAGAGACAATAAAGCGTTATCGAGGATGTCTTTAATTTAGTCGAAAACACCGTCCTGGTCTGCCTCGATTCACATCGGATTTACAAATACCTTTCGTCAATCTACTTTTACTCATCCTTTTCATGTGCTTTACTATCGCATTCCTTTGTCAATCCTTGTCACTACATCTTCTTTCAAACCACATCTATTGCGCAAATTATTGGTAAATAAAATAAAAAAAATATACTGAATTTAAAAAATAAAAACCCTAAAAGCGAAATACCGAATAGAATTAAAAGCTAAGAATAGAAATGTTAAAAAGTAGTATTTCATATTTCAATCAATCAAACAAATTGTCAAGCCGCAAAAAAAAAAAGAAAAAGATTCAATGAAGCCTCTTATCCACAATCATGACAATTATTATAATTGTTAATCCTGATAACAAACTTGATAATGTCACTAACTATTTTTAAACAGTGACATGTTGTGTCCTAATTAAAATAAAGTCGGAAAATTAAGTGTATACGTCAATAAAACCGATAAATCGCATTCAATGAATAATCACAATACATATTATCCTACTTTATATTAACACTCGTCACCTTTGTGAAACATTCGACAAACGCGATGTCGAAAATCACAATACTCCTTCACGAAAACATGACAAGTCATTGATTCAATTCCGGACGAGGGAAGGTCAAAGAGAGCCGACGACTGCAAAGAACTTATACACTTTAAGGTTCCCTCAGTTGTCACTATGCCACCCAGAAGTGCTTTTTGACGCTTCACTTGAAGCATTTCAGTTTATAGAATTAAGGAACACGTAGGCTGGTAAAGGATTCGACTTGTTCAAAAAAGATTAATGCTCAGTTTAACCTTTTATTTCATCGACAGGCTTTTATTACATATAAAGTTACTGCTGCTGCTCATTTCGGTATCATGTATCGAAATAGATCAATCATTTATTATTAAAAAGTGTCTTAAATTTAATACAATGGACTTAGCTTATAGTAGGCTGGAAAAAGCGACGTTGGTTGGTTGGCCACGGACAGAGCGGAGTAACGACTTGCTAAAGGTGACAGAAAACCGCTGCATGGCAGCTCGGTTCCAGTAGACATTGGTCGTCTCCAACGTCACTGAAGAAGGCCAATGAGGTTGCTAATTTTAGTATGGCATATACCCCAGTCGCGTTCGACCGACACGTGATATTTTCTTTTCAATTTTCAGTAATAATTTATAAAGTATTAAAGTAAATACTAGTAATACATTATTTTTAAAAAAATCGGATGGTGGAATGAGCCCAGTATAAACTTGAAATATTGGTTTGGTTTAGTCAGATCCTGTTGTCTTTGGCTTTAGATGATAGGTAAGTATTGTTGGCACTAAATCAAATATGTAGTCAGTTAATCTAAAAAGAATTAGCAGCAAATAAAATTAAGGCGTGCGTAGTGGTAGTCGCAATGGTCACGCAGAGCTTCCGGTTCAAAACCACTTACCAGTACTAATGTATCTCGTACGTACTTTGGTCATCCTGTTTGTATAATACAAGCTAATCCTAGTAGCTTAATTTATAATTTTAAAAAATAATAGCATATAAAATATTAATCAAAATTATGTTTCATTATTTTATTATTGAGACGCGAAATCTGATCTCGACTTGCCTGGTGATAAACAAGAGCAGCATGGCGCCGACGATAGAAAAAACGATTTAATTTACGGTTGCCTTTGGCCGTCGTCACTACTCGTATGCCGGCCAAGGTGCCTTACCATTTCTATTTTATAAATAGGTACTATTAATTTCAGTATAAAGTTACGTCCTCATGTTTTCAATCACAATACAATGTCAAGAGCGCAATAAACAATTTTATACCTCTCCGCAAAATAATTTGTTTATTGTTTGTTACAAATAAAATATATAATATATTTTATACTACGAGACGACCAAAGTACTAATATATTAAAGATACATTGGATTAAATTACATTATATTTAATGTTATCGTATTCTTAAATATATCGTATTCGTATTAGTCTTATTTAAAAAAGATATGTCAGCCCCATAGACCCTATAGCCCATTTAGATCATGATATAGATCAAACTAATTATAAAGAGTGGTAGGCAGTGGTACCCACTCTGCCGATCCGGGGTAGTACCACCACTTACAAGTATAGAGACCGTGAAGTGATTTAGTCACGTTTCGGTATCAGCTTGTAAGTTGCCGGTTCCAACTAGGCCGGCATAGTGGATGAGACTGCTACTCACAGTTATTGAATTGTAGTAGCAGTGATATCTATTCATGGACCACACTCCAGCCTAACAACAAGCGGGGTGCTGTTATATGTCGAGTCACAATAAAAATAAAAATAAAATCAATAGCTTATTATCAATTTAATAATATTGTTTGTATGTTAAGTTAACCATTCGATCGACTTTTAAAGAATTCAGTAACTTTTCGTTTATCATCGGCAGCCTCATGTCTAATGAAATTACGAAACAATTTGTAAATTGATTGAAAGTCTTTTGAGAACACGCTGAACTCGAGTGATTTCCCATACAGACAATACTATTCTGACATGTACCCTTAGCGTGTTAGACCGGTAGCAATCGTAGTTTAGCTAGTGGCTCTAAGTAAAAGAAAACAGATACGAAAGATAAATTTTAAATCTAATTCATTAGGTTTTAATCAATAAGATAATTTAAATTATTAACAATATCTGTTATGTAAAATTATAATTATATTTTGTTATTGATTGGAATATTTACTGTTTGAAAACTAAGTACAGATCTTTTAAACATACGAGTATTTAAAATATAACCAAAGTTTTTTTGAAATAAAATGTATATAGCCATGTTCTCTACTTATATTATATTATAATTAATCAAAATGTCACGCCTCAATTCCGACAGATATAGGCGAAGTCATTAAAGTGTCAGAGTGTCACTTTCCTGACTTATTATTTCTGACTTCCTTCGTAAATTATTCTGTAATATATAAGTTTAAAGTAATATTTATTAGTATTATGTTTATTTTAAATTTTAATATAATATTATATCTAAACAAAATTACGAGTCGAACCCAGTGTCATTGGATTTTTTCTATACAATTTTCATTACTAAATTATACAATACATATTTATATTCACTACTATGACAGTTTTTTTAATACTTGTTAAAATAAACAATATTGTTTTTTTTTTTAATTTATACTATAACAGTTTTGATGCACATATCCTAGGGTAAACCCTAAAGGTCATTAATGCCAATGGATACAAACAAAATATATTTATCGGAAATATATACGAGTATATTGGGAACTTTTTGTGATTATCCTTTAAATCACTTGGTCTACAGTCCGCAATATAATTTACACAAATAATGTCCTATAAGACCCTACTTCTACTAGATATGTATGTATGTATGTATTTGTGTATATGTATATAAATACACATAATCATTATATCATATGATATTGTATCGTGTTATTTATATATTATCATTTTAATATACATTACATTATACTAATTTATTTTATTGTGTTATTTTATATATTCTGCATTCTTTAATAAGTCCAAGTTTCGGTAATTTTAGGTCGTTTTTTGTTAATATTATATAGGTATGTATGTCCTAATTTTCATTGTATAATTGTTGCCAAAATAAAATCAATAAAAGATAGCTTAATAGAGCCTAACACAATACACAACTAGTTGACGAAATCGCCGATGGAGTGAAGATAATAATATTATGCGTGTATTATAAAATATAATATACACCATATCCCTCACACAAAATATTTTGCACCAAACCAACATCGTGTATAAAAATATCATATAAATAAAAAAGGTTAACATTATATTATTAAACAAATATAATATTATTCAACAGTTAATGAAATGACAAAATAAACTTTCATTAAATATCTATGCGTTTTATGTAACATTATTTGTTTCTATTAAGGATTACATAATTTGTTAATTTAGTAAATTAAAAACTTAAAGTAATAATTAAATAACTCAAAATCAAATTTGAAAAATAAAAAAATACTTATATCCAATTGATTCAAAATTAAAATAAAATTTTACCTACCTTCTCTCGATGCTTGTTTACAAAAAAAATCACCTATAAAAATACACAACGAAACCACACATGTATCTATAAAGCACAATTAGAAAAAATATAGTTCACAACTTTTATTTTTCATTCAAGAATATTTTACGCGATATAAAGTTCGTTGGCATGAAACAGTACGCACGGCACTAACTAGAACGAGCGTCGACACCGCTCAAAGCACTGTGCTGCACTAAACGCAGGGAAACACGCACAGCACAATGATTTTGATAGCCACAGTTTCGATTAACCAACACCTGTTTAATAAATAATAACAAAGGACCATTTTTGGTTCTTGCTTTTGTCTCTTGCCTCGTCGTCACGTTTGTTTTTCATTAAAAAGTCTGTATACATTTAGCCTACTACTAGCCTTTTTTAACTTGAAAGCTTCCTTATATTTTGATATATTATATATTATATTCAATTTATTTTGTTTGTCTTTTAAAGAAAATTTTTACGGACATTTCAGCGTAGACAATGGATAAATGCGAGGTAGAGAGGTGGACCATCGGAAAATTAGAATTGAAACTAAAGCCGAGTAAAGCTCAACTTTGGATACATTAAATATGAGGTATGCTGAAGGATACTTATTTGGCTGACGGAGAGAGAGGAATGCCACGTGGGCGAGACCTCGTCCTGGGGAAAATCTTGGAGTGAGTCGTGATTTGCGAATGGCCTTGGGTGGGTTCGGTGGTTGAGGACTTTTGTTTATAGTTTTCGAAAGAGTTTTTTGTCTACATATCCCCCGGGTTAGAACTGTCCGGGTGATAGGCCCAGGACCGGTTTCCGGTGGTGTGGCTGGGTGCTGTCATAATTAACCAGCCACAACAATGTAAAAATAAGCACAAAATAAACATAACTTTAATAATATATACCGGATACAGAATAACAATTTTATAGATTAGTAGAATTGGCTGCAGGCGTGGCCCAGTCCAAGGTTTGATTCCCGGTTGGAGGAAATATATGTTTTTTAGCTTTTATATGTAACATTTAATACGAGTAATTAATATTACATATATGTATTTGTTATTAAAAAAAGAGCCGGATATTTGCTCCGAGTCTGGTGATCTAAGAGTGGTAGACAACATGAACAAGTGTACAGACTGTAAAGTGACTTAGTCGCTTTTCGGGGTCATCTTGTAAGTTGCCGGTTCCAACTAGGCCTGCATAGTGGACGTGACTCCTACTTGCAGACATTTAACTTTAGTAGCAGTCGTCTCCATGGACCGCACTCCAGCTTAAGATCAGGCTACAATATAAAAAATTGGCACATAATTAATTTCAATTATTATTATAATATCAATCAATCAAATTGTCAAGCCTTTTTCCCACAGGGATAGGCAGAGACAATGGAGCGCCACTTACCACGATCCTTACACAACTCCCTTACTTCCTTTACATCCATAATTCTCTTCATACAGGCTCTGTGGTTATGGGCACTAGGCAGGCAACCCAGCTTTCTTGAGGATGTCTCCGATTTGGTCGTAAAACACTCTCCTGGGCCTGCCTTGTTTAACACATCCAACCACATCAGATTTATAAATTCCTTTTGTCAATCTACAATAATATTACAATAAACTATATAATATACATACCGGATACAGGATAACAATTGTATAGATTAGCAAAATAGAATGAATGCTTATAAATACTTGTCGGGGTTCAGTGGCCTCTATACACAAGGCCTAGCATTCATAAGGATGCACGTGAATACTGCTCGCAGATGTCAACTTGTCTCGAGGGCCCTTGAATAGTGCCTAGAGCCTGACTGGCACTCAAACGGTATTCAGCGTTAAAAAAAACGTTACGTTACTGTACTAAGCTAAAACTTTTATCTGTACTACTTATCTACTACATATATAAAAGACGACTCAATCAACTCACAGACCAAACCCTTAGGACTAGAAGCTTAAAACTTTGCACTCTTCATAAGAGGAATACGTGTGCAAAATTTTAGGCATCCTACGTCATAAGAGGAATGATTTTTAAAATTCATAGGGGATGTAAGTTATATGAAACTTTATATGCCGTTAATTTAGAAATAAACTGCTCTAAAATATCAAATACGCGACACTATACGATACGAAATACAAGACAATTTTATTAATTTTCGCCCAAAAATGTTTACCACCCAACTACTATCGACGATAAAATAGTTAGTTTTGTTAGATATTCTATCTAACAATACCACTGAACTTTTATTGTATTTTAACTGTAAATCAATTTTAAATTTAAGTGTTTTGGCGTTAAGGGCAAGTGGTTTTTGAACCAGAGGCTTTTGGTTTACGAGACCATTCCATTACCACGATCGCCTTAATAGTTTGAATTTTTTCACAATAAATATAAACGGCCGGCATAGTAACGGCGACTGAGGCAACTGCAAAATTAAACGGTTTTTCAGCAGTCGGCGCTCTTGGACCTCCCCGGTTAGATGACCTTTGAAGACAGACGCCGTTTTTTAAACAGGGATAGGCAGAGACAATAGAGCGCCACTTGCCACGATCTTGACTTAATTTCCTCGCTTCTCTCACAACAACAATTCTCTTCATACAAGCTCTACGATTATAATTACATATGTTTTTTTTTGTGACATATGGCAGCACCCCGCTTGATGTTAAGCGGAAGTGTGGTCCATGAATGAATGCCACTGCTACTAGAATTCAATAACTGTGAGTAGCAATCACATCCACTATGCCGGCCTAGATGGAACCGGCAACTTACAAGCTGATCCCAAAACGTGACCAAATCACTTCACGGTCTGTATACTTGTAAGTGGTGGTACTACCCCGGATCGGCAGACTGGGTACCACTGCCTACCACTCTTTGATAACCAGACCCGAAGCAAATATCCACCTCTTTTTTTTATTAACAAATATTTGCAATATTTAGTGTTATTAGATATTACAAGTAAAAGCTATGAAACAAATATTTGCTCCGACCGGGAATCGAACCCGGGACTTTACGCGCAACAAACCAATCGCTAAACTGTTCGTCCACGCCTGTCGTCAAATTACGTATCGTCTCAATATAAAAGAAAAGTATTTATTGTGTTTTTGTATTTTAGCTTTTGAGTACCGCAAATTTCTATAGGGCCAACAGAATATTCGATAGATTTTTATTATAATCGATTGTATTGGTTTCCAACCGCTAAAAATATCAGCCAAGGCCCAAAAAATGGTAAAGATGGCCAAAACAGTTTTTTTGCGTTTAGAAGATAAACAAAATATCATCCACAAAACAGTGTGTAATTACAAGTGTGAAGAAAATGTGTGGCGATGGAACATAATAAAAAGCTTACTTTTTATTTATTGAGACAGGACATTTCATTTAACCTGCCTGATGGTAAGCTAGAGGAACTATAAGAGCGTCGACTATTGAAAAACCTGAATAGAATAGTTTTAGGTTACGCTTTGCTTGAATCTTGAAAATCGCTTGAATGTATCGCTCAGTACAAGGTGGATATAATTTACAATAATCTAATTTGACGACACGCTTGGCGCATTGGCGTACACCAGTACGTCGCACGTAAAGTTCCGGGTTCGATTCCCGGTCGGAGCAAAAATTTGTTTCATAGCTTTTACTTGTAATATTTAATAATTAGATTGAATATTACAAATATTTGATAATAAAAAAGTGCTCCGGGTCTGGATTTTAAGAGTAGTAGGCAGTAGTGCTCAATCTTCCGATCCGGAATAGACAGACCTTGTAGTGACTTTCGCTTTTCGGAACTGTTGTTGCCTTTTCAACTAGGCCAGCATAGTCGCATCCACTTGAAGTTGTTTACCTATAGTAGCAGTCGCCCTAAGACAGTCCATGAAGACTGCCTCCAGTTTAATATTAGACGGGGTGCTAACGAGTCAAAATAAAAAGCAATTACCGCCTGATTTTAGTATAATCATTTTAAATTCAACAATAACGTGTACAATTTTATAAGTTGTTACTTTTGTAGGCGTTATCGTAGGCGCCTGATAAATAAATATCACGAGTATAATAAATCTCGAAAAGGTTATTTAATACTTGGTAATTTACATTTTAGGCGCGATATTATAAGTCTGTTTTTGTTTGAATTCTGTACTAATGCAAACTGGTTAATAATTTAATAGTTAATTATAATATTTTAAACAAGTTCAAAGTTTTTCATTTACCATTATCTATTGTATACTATTTCATTTAGACTAATTATAAATAAATGCCTATAATAAACATAGCGACTGTGGTCTAGTGGTAAGGCAACGGTCACACAACCGGAGAGACCCCGGTTCAAACCACTTGCCGGTACCAATGGTATCTTTAATATAATAATGTACTTTGTGTCTTCCATATTTTAATAGCTTTAGTAGTTAAGAGGTGGTGATAAAATATTATGATAAAAAAAGGCGACCGTGGTGTAGTGGCAGTGCAATGTGTGCAAACCGTGAGCACAAGTTCGAGACCACCAGTACCTGTATCTTTAATATCATAGTCCTGTTTCTATGATACAAGCACTTTAGTAGCTTAGTATAAAAATGTGAAAAATATATCAATAGTGCTTTAAAAGTTCTTAAGGTATAAAATGAGGCAATAGAGTTGTGTCTACCTGTCCCTGTGGAAATTGAGCCGTAAACTATTTAATTGATATTTAAACGATTTTAAAGCTTCAAGTGTACAGACCGTGATGTGACTTAGTCGCGTTTCGTGACTAGCTTTAAAGTTGCCGGTTTAAACTAGGCTGGCGTAGTGGATGCTATTGTTAATTGAGACGCGACATCTCTTGGTGTAGTGGTGTCCGTGCTAAGCCACTTGCTAGTACCAATTTATCTTTGATATATGATACAGGCACTTTAGTAGCTTAGAATAGAAATAAAAAAAAGATCAAAAAAGCTTGTATAAAGAGAATTGTGAATGTGAAAGAAGCGAGGGAGTTGTGTCAGGATCGTGGCAAGTGGCGCTCCATTGTCTCTGCCTATCCCTGTGGGGAAAAGGCGTGACAATTTGATTGATTGATTGACCAAAAAAGAGCCCCGATGACTAAAAAAACGGATCATTTTACAGTTGCCTCAATTTCCGCCACCATGCCGGCCAAAGGTTATTTTCACCTCTATTCATAGACCGCACTTCAGCTTAACATCAACCGGAGTATTAATATTAACAAACCTTGGTGATTAATATGAATTTATAATTAATAAACTCCTTGTAAATAATTACTATACTGATAGTTCAATAGGTTAAAATTATCTTTGATGCTCTTACTAACGAATAACATGTTTACGATAAATTTTTTAGCATTCTACCGCTGTAGTAATATCAGAGTACTGTTTACAGACGGTGTTTTGTAGAAATTATTATTCCCGCTACAAACATTAATTAGGTTCTGAATTAAATTTACATTAAGAATACGAAATTCTGAAAAGATACCCGTTTTAGATACTAGGCTTTTAATATTCATAAGTTATTCCTGAAAATACAAACATAATTATAACAAAGTTTTGGTTCTTCTCCCGTATATAAGGTGAGGCTTAATGGAAGTTTCTCCATTGAAAGTAAGAGATTCGAGAAGGTTCGACTTGTTAATTCTAAGGAAAATTACAACTATTAAGAATAAAGTTGATTTTAGTGTGAGAACAAAGAATCATAAGGTATGACTCTCTTTTTATTATATTTTACATAATTAATCAACTAGGCTGGCATAGTAGATGTGACTGCTACTTACAGTTATTTAACTGTAGTAGCAGTCGACTTCATTCATAAGCCTCACTCCAGCTTAACATCAGGTGGGGTGTTGTCATATGTCGAGTCACAATAAAGAACATTAAAATGTTTATAAACAGAATATGATATTGTGGAGTGACAATATTTTCATTTCTTTACAAAGCTACTAAATTTACTTGTATCATAGAGACAGAACGACTAAAGTACATAATATATCAATAATGATTTATTAATTAACCAAATACAATGACAGTCAATATTGTAGTACAGTGTAACCAATGCTTTTTGTAATAACGACGACAGCCGTGATGCTTTGGTTAGCACACTAGTTCGTTACGGTCCCGGGTTCGATCCCCGGTCTAAGCAAATATTAGTTTTATGGATTTTATTTGTAATATTTAATAATTAGAATGAATATTACAAATATTTGTTTGTATAAAAGCGGATATTCGCTCCGAGTCTGATTGTCGGAGTGGTAAGCTGATCTGCTGATTCAGACCACTTACAGACGTGATGTGACTTAGTCGCGATTCGGGATCTGCTTGTAAGTTTCCAGTTTCAACTAGGCCGGCATAGTTGAAGTGACTGCTACTTTAAGTTATTAAATTGTAATATAAATAAAAACTAATAATTAAGATTGTAGTTACAGTAGGCTTCCTGTAACAGATTTATTCAACCTAATACCTGTAAATGCACCTTTGGCCGGCATAGTGGCGGCGACTGAGGCAGCCGTGACCTAACTCGGTTTTTCAGTCGTCGTCACTCTTAGACCTGCTCTTGCTGATTATCAGGCGGGTCGAGGTCAGATGTCGTGTCACAATAAAAAATAAATAAGAAAACCATCCTGAACACTCCCACATTTTTAAAAAGGTGACCATGTAATAAAAAATGGTTCATCATTATCAGTCAGAAGGCGTCCACTGCTGGACATAGGCCTCCTCCTTAGAACGCCATTCCGAACGACAAGATGCCTGACTTTCACTATGTCGTCAGTCCACCTAGTGGGAGGCCTACCTACGCTGCGTCTTCCGGTTTCGTGGTCTCCACTCTAGAACCTTTTTTCCTATCGGTTGTCGGTTCTTCGAGCGATGTGGCCAGCCCATCTCAGCTCGCAAATCCTACGAGCTATGTCGGCAGCTCCTGTTTTTTGGCGAATATCCTCGTTCCGGATTCTATCGCGCAGAGACACACCAAGCATAGCTCTCTCCATTGCCCGCTGAGCGACTCTAAGCTTTTCCAACAGGCCAATATTTGGGGTCTTCACTTCTTCTGACTTTAAGCACTGTGATTACGCAAAATTAAAGATTCGACGCGTCGTTTCTTTGTAAAACAATCGATAAGTGGAAAGTGAAAAAACGAGAGCCTTGGTTCAATATAACATAGGATTTTGCGCGAACATTGATTAATAAATTTAACAAATTTTATGCTGCTTACTATCGCCTTTACTTTGGTTGTGATTTTACATTTTTTTAATTGTTTCATGTCTCCGTGATCACGATAGCTGCAAAGCTCTCGAAAAGTCGGAATAAAAAATTGTAAAATCAAAACCAAAACAAACGCGATTGTAAGCCGCATAAAATTTGTTTAATTCAATATCAATTGCCGGTACCAAAGTATCTTTTATGTATGTGTACTTTGGTCGTCCTGTTTTTGTTATTCAAGCACTTTTAGTAGCTTAGTATAGAAATGTAAAACAAAAACCTGTTGAAAATTTAATAAATTTGATAATTTAATGATTTTTAAAATCGAATTAATTTTAACTTAAAGCATATTAATTCAAACCACTTAAATCAAAAGTTACTTATTTTGTGTTATATGGTAATAAAATCTTAAACTCATGTAAGTTTACATTCTTCTCAAATTTCAATCTTATATCTATAGCCACAAAGTTGAAATATATCTATGTAACTTGCTTTTGTTACTTGGTTGTTTTAAACGTGTCTCAATATTCAGTAATTTTCCGTATTTACATAAATATAGATACATACCTAATAATACTTATATCTACATAATAAAATTAGATCACGATGAACTTTAGTTCTAAATTTGTCTGACCAAAGATACTGTCTGTATCTTTATAAACATGTTTAATAATTTAATTAAATAAACAAATTATTCTCACTTATTAATTGCAAAAAAAGCTTGGAAAATGTTCCATCAATTAATTAAAGAAAAACATAAGATGAATCAACAAAATGCATTCCTAATTACAAAAACAACAATGTACGGCTATTTATTGTTATAATGCGATTAAAATAAGAATAGGACGGAATCGGCGCCATTTTGTGACGTCTAACTCTCCAACCAACTTCACTTTAGTATGGTGTCTTTTTCTTTGCGGACCGTCAAGAAAAATACACCTTTGAATCAGTCAAGTGAAGTTAGTCAACAGCCCGTCCTATTCTTATTCTAATAGCACAGTATTATGTAATTGATAATTAAAGCAATTATTAACTAAACAAAAATTAAATAATCAAAAATGTGTTATCATGTACTAACTAAAAATATCATCGTCTTTGGCATGACATTAAGCATAAAAAACTTCCTACATTATCAAAATAATGTGATAAAGTTTGAATCAAAGCTTATAATTAAAATTACAATAGTTCATTATACCTACTGTGGGATACAGGCTGTATAATTTTCAAAAGTAAGACGCAACTTCTGAATTTAACTTGCCTGATGATAAGCAAGGGAACGGCTGAAAAAACCGTTTTCGGTTTACAGTTTCCTTCGTTGCCGTCACTATGTCGAAATAAATTCTCAACGATCTAAGTTGAGTTTTAAGGAAATAAAATATATATATTAATTCATAAATTTCTTTCCACTATAAAAACGTTGTTTTTATAGTGATTACTGTCGTTATCAATTAATGTTACTTGTGTGGAGTAAATAGATTTTTTAAAGTATTTTCTACAAACACGGGTTCATGCGGAATACAACTTCCGCATTTTTAAGATTAAGGTATTGTTAATCCTCCTAGATAGGTAGATTTCTGCATATAGCCGCTATCTGACTGAATGACACACAGTTAATGATATCAATACTTGTATAATAATATATGTTATAATTAAATAGGTCAAGAATATTTTGGTATTAAACCTTAATTTGACCTTATTATTCTTATGCACGCCAATCTTTTTTTCTTGTATTGCGCCGTATCTTTTTATCTTATTAGATAAAAAAAAGAAAACATTCACTACGGGTCGAGTTTACGGGTCTTTGAATGACGCAGGGCTAATGTTATGGAGCGTGGTTAAAGAGATGGTAGCGTAGAGCTTTAAAAAAAATTGAATAATAATTAAACTTTCATGACTCTCTTCCAGCGGTGATAGGCAGAATCAATGGAGCGCCACTTTTTATTATCCTGACACAGCTCTCTTCCATCCTACACATCCACTATTTACTTCTTCAAGTCTATGTTTTTGTAATCTATTACAATGGGAAAACTAATAGGTAGAGAAGGGAGACGTGAACTTTAAGGCGGAACAATATTCTATAAAACAACATTAAACCCAGCTTTGCTTTAAGCGTAGCTTGAGAGGTTTTTGTGAATCTTTTACAATGCAATGAGGATGTAACCTGTCAATTGCTCTCGATGCAAAATATGGGTATTGTCGTATTTATTTTCAATCTCTGTGAAAAAGCCACGTCGAACTGTTCCTGGTAGTATATGAATTACCCAATGACCAAACATTGAAAAATTGGGAAAAGGCCGTACGTCGAAAAATCATCATCTCACTCTGTTGTTAACTGAATAAGATGCCACGTCTAATACATGTTTATAAAAACTTCTATCGTTTATTTAAAACAAAAAAGTTAACGCTATCTACAAAAAGTTTAGATCCCCATTGTAGTCACTGTAAATACGCATTGACAAATTTTTCAAATAAATACAATTATATTGATAGCTGCTGTAAAAAGCATTGCCTACTTACAACACTAATATTCCCTACGACTCTAATCTGCCAAATATATAATCGATTTAATGAATATCTTAAAATGTTATCTTTTTTTTTAAACTTTTACAACTATAGTTTATATTATATTACAAATATACAAATAAGAGGTGAGTGGGAGGATAAAACTGGTACGATGCAAAAGATTGTTTCTGGAACAAAAGGGGCCATACCTAATAAAAGCAGTGATTTGCATAAACCTTAATTTATATGAAGAGAATTATGGATATGAAGAAAGCGAGAGTTAAGTCAGGATCATAGAAAGTAGCGCTCTATTATTTGTATTATTATTGAAATTCGACGTCTGACGTTGACTTGCCTGATGTTAAGCAAGGGGAAGTCCAAGCCCTCCGACGACTAAACAACCGATTCAGTAACGGTCACAATTGTTGATAATTAAAAAAACGTGTATATCAGCCTGTATATAGAGTAGATGTATATTTATAGAGGATGTAAACACGAGTTGGATATCCTTGTTTTCCCGCGCAATGACATTAATAAGAAACGTGATAATTTATATAGAACGGTGACAGAAACGTTATCTTTAATAATTATTATTTAAAAAAACTTTTTAATCAAATACAACTGTTTATAACTAGATATACGCGTAGTAATTTCAAATGATAATTTTATTTAACTTACAATATAATGTTTAGTGTTCCTCGAACTTTTTTTATTGCGGCACCATAATATGATTCCCATGACATCCTAAATATTTTAGAGATGGTAGAGATTACCTTTGGTATTAAGTCCGCCTTTGTACCATCGTGTACTAACTTTTTATAAGCTATTGTTAGTACAGTTAAATTATCGCAAGTGACAGTTGCATCCATTACGGCCTGGTCAACTTTTAAGCTAAACCCGAAACGCAACTAAGAAAACAATTGGTCGGTATTGTGCACGATATTCTGCAATTTTTATCAAATAGAATTTTCTATTAAAAGTTTCCGGTTATCTTCCCTTTGCTTCCAATTAAAACCTAAGGACATGAGGTGTTTTCGTAACGTGTGTTAATAATGGAAACGCGCTCTTAGGCGCACTACTACAAATGCAAAAACGTCTTCAATCTAATTTGACTATAACACGCTTCAAATCCCACAGGGATAGGCAGTTTATTATTTACATTTCCATTACTGATACAAAATACAAATAGAAACATACTGATTGCATTACCAGTTACCACTACACCACGGTCACTACATGTACACAATTTCTTTATTGCAGGATCGTTAAAATGAAAATAGAAACAATGAAACTCTTCATGGTATTGCCACTGATCTCTGTGAGTGTCATAGGGCACGTGGTGACTCCAATCTATAGGGATGCCAACTTGAACCGCTGCCTGGATACGGTGATCAAAGCACGATCCATTGCATGTACTAGGCAACAAAGTTTCATCTCCAAGATGTTTACCCATACATTGAATAATGGATTTAATTTCGGTATGTGTAAATATATATTAATTCTTCTTTATCAAGTCCGCTACGTTTGGGAGCGGGTTCGACTCCCGCTCAGAGCAAAGATCTGTCTCGTGGCATTTATTTGTAAATTTTTTTTATTGTGACTAGACATATGACTGCACCCTGCCTGATGTTAAGCTGCAGTGCGGTCACTGCTATTACAATTCTATAAATGTAAGTAGCAGTCACATGCAAAATGCCGTCCTACCTGAAACATGCACTTCACGGTCTGTATAGTTGTATGTCACCACCGTAGTACCCCACATCGGCAGACTGGGTGTATTAACCAATCAATCAAATTGTCATGCCTTTTCCTCACAGGAATAGGCAGAAACAATGAAGCACTACTTGCCACGATCCTAACTCAACTCCCTCGCTTTCCTCACATCCACAATTGTTTTCATTCTTTTGTACAGTATATATTTAATATATATTTATTTTAAAAAAACACTGCAGACCATGTTTAAGTGAGATTGGTTGAGAAAGTCGAGGTCAAATATTGAGTCACAATAAAACAAAAAGTTGTGTGTACGTGTATGTCTGCTTGATAGCGACCTGTCTCGCCTTCTTGCCTTTTTAACCTATAGTATGCCTTATCTTGCTTTTTATTTATTGTACCTCGACATATCACGGCACCCCTCCTGATGTTAAGCTAGAGTGCGGTCCATGGATAGAGGCGACTGCTTCTAAAGTTGCTTTTTATTGTGACTCGACATATGACAGCACCCCGCTTGATGATAAGCCGAAGTGTGGTCTATGAATGAATGAATGTCACTGCTACTACAATTCAATAACTGTGAGTAGCAATCACACCCACTATTCCGACCTAGTTGGAACCGGCAACTTACAAGCTGATCCGGAAACCTGACTAAATCACTTTACGGTCTGTATACTTGTAAGTGGTGGTACTACCCCGGATCGGCAGACTGGGCACCACTGCCTACCACTTCTTGGGTTTTTAAACCATTATTTTATTCAAAATGTATAACAATTTTCATATTCTTTGCTACAGATGCTTCCTACTCCGATGAAGAGGACACAGTTCCCATGTATTCAAATGACTTCAGACAATTCTTCAAAAGGAGCGACGGTTACATTCGAAATATAAAAGCTTGCTGCTTCAGACCTTGCAGTATCGATGACATTCTGCGTACATGTTAAATTTTCTATGAAAAAGCTTTAAAATTGCTTGATTTATTGATAAAGGTCGAAATAAGTTTAAATAAAGTTGAGTTGGTGGATCATTATTCTTAGACCATTTTGCAAAAGGACCGAGGCGTTCCCTGTGTTATGGTCTGCCGATAATGTATTAATTAAGGTCATTTATCCAATATTTTTAATTATTATTTATTTACATTTCTATATTAAGATATCAAAGTGCTTGAATCACACAGACAGGACGACCAAAGTACACATATGAAAGATAAGGTGGTACCGAAATGTGCTTTTGAAACCGTGCTTTCGGTTTGCGGGTTGCACTACCTCTACGCTGCGGTCGTCTTGCAATATTTTGTATGTCTTAGAAATTATTTTAGTGTATGTATTCAATTGTAAATGTAACCTTGTCTACCGCAACTTTGTCGGAAAAATATGTTCAGGGAATTGTCTTGTTGAATCTCCTCGGGTTAAATGATCTAAGAGATAAACCGATCAATTTAAGAAGGAATTTGTGTTGTAGATGGTAGTGAAAGTGTTGGGTTATGTTTTCGTTTGAAATCGAAAAGGAGAATTAGTTAATTATTTATGTAGGACTATTTAGGTTAACTTTTTGTAGTGTCATTGAAAGAGATGTAAAGAATAAAATTGGTTAAATAATAAATAATTGTTATGTTAATATTTAAAGTGCAAAAAATATTAAAATAAATGTAATAATATATACATAAAGGTTTATTGTCCAAATAATTTTGGTTTACTAATGATAAAAATAAGAAATAAAAAATATTTAAAATTAATTCATCTGTTTTATTACTCTAACTTAAATATAGGTACTTAAATCTATTTTGACATATACATCGATGACTCCCAATTAGGTATCAACCTAAGCGATATTTACTCGAAAACTAAGTCTATCTCACTTTAGCGAGTAACGAGTAAAAGAGACAATACACACTTTAGTGATATTAAATTGGCATAGGTCACGTTCATTTAGCTATCTAATTTAGTAAAACAAGTGAATAAACAATATTGTTGTTTGTTTTTTTAAAGTCCAAATGTCAATATCATAATGTGACTTTCACGACAATTACTCATACAAAATACGGTTCGTTCCATTTAGACCCGCGAGTTAGTCCCAGCGTTCCTTCTGTGGGTCTACAAAAACGAATGAGGGGATTAAATCGAGGGGACTAGAATAGTGAACTTCAAAATACCTGTTATCAATATTATTTTTGATCAAATCTATGATTCCTATTTTCCCCGACAACCAATGGGGAAAAAAGATTCTTGAATGGAGACCACGTCCCGGAAGACGCAGCGTAGGCAGGCCTCACACTAGGACTGACGGCATAGTGAAATTCACAAATAAATGGTGGATGCAACTGGCATCTTGTCGTTCGGAATGGCGTTCTAAGGGGGAGGCCTATGTTGAGCAGTGGACGTTTTCTGGCTATTGATGATGATGTTGATATTTGTATATACTGTGTTTTTTCTTACTTGGCATAAATAGTAAAGAAACATAAAAAAAAACCTTTTCCTATGCTCTATACCTAAAGAAACTGATTCATTTTTTAGAATAAACATACACAATGTAAGAAATGCACAAAAGTTACTAAAATGACACACATATATAATTTTATAAAAAATATTAATATGGAAACGATAAATTTACAAATGACAAATGTGCCCCAATAATAATAATAATTAAACATTTTGTCTATGTTTAATTATTATTCATAGATATTTTTATATATTCGTCAGTAGTAATTGTATTTTATCATTAATCCGTCATTATGCTGAAAGTTTGTTTACTACTTTTGTCAAGTAAGGAAAAATGTATAATAACTAATATATTAATCGTCAGTAAGCTTTCTGACGAGATGCGAATATACCTTTTAACATACATAACCTTGATAATTATAAAAGTCCCTCCATTTCCTTCATAAAGAGAGAGTAAGCGTCGTCTTTTGTTGGCGGTTGCTTTGGCGCTTCGTTAATTCGCATGGGGTGAGCTGTTTTGTTAGGGCGAGCTCTCTTGTCGTCGCGTTTCACTCTCAATGTCGATGGAACAAATCTCGTGACGTCAGCAGAAAGATTCCTAATTTGAGGTTTCGCGCTTATCGTTGCACCTGATTAGGAGGTAATATTAAAATTAGTATATAGGAATATTATTTATTGTGCAAATTGTAGCCTAATAAACTAATAAAGCCAAATAAACGTTACAAAATGTCGCCGATTCGGTCCTATTCTTATTTTAATCGTATTATACATATGTAGGAGCGGTAGGCAGTAGATCTCATGTGGTATTAACCTGACAATATGCGACGTGGATATAACTGCACGACATAAAAAAGGATAGAGGAAATGTCACACGAGCAAATGCGCGCTGTGTCCGGTCCGAGCGATTGCACATTAAAGGACGAACGCCGGGTTCAATGTCCGGTCGGAGCTGACCGATTTGAACCCGTGAATTTTTTTATCTAATTTTGAGTCTCTACATACGGCAGCACTTAGTCCATGTTGAACTTTAGTCCATGAATGAAGGCGACTGCTAGTACAATAACTGCAAGTAGCAGTCACATTCACTATGCCGGCCTAGTTGGAACCGGCAACTTACAAGCTAATACCGAAACGCGACTAAGTCACTTCACGGGCTGTACACCTTAAAGTGGTGGTGCTACCCTGGATTGGCAGACTAGGCATGGGTGTATGCTAAAAATTATGGCATACCAAATACACCACAGTATAAAAAAGTGCATAAATTATATAAAAACTTACCATGTGAAGAGTCCTTTTTGGGCAATAGTTGAGGACCCGCAGTTAAAACTGTCAAAGGGTTCGGCTTTGGTGGAGGTGGTACTAATGGTCTGGGTAACCTTGGCATTCCAGGTGGAGGCCCTGGTGGTCTTAACATACCACGCGGGAGACCAGGAGGAGGCCCAGGTGGTGCCCCAGGTCTACCTGGAGGTGGACCAGGAGGAAGTCTCAATGGTGGTGGTCCACCGAGGGGTGGACCCATTAGTGGACGAAGACCTGAAAATAAATAAATAAATACAAAATGGCCCTCCGCTGCCCGCTTTTCGCCTTGTGAGATCATTAGGCGTGATTCATTTGGGAGTTGTGTCAGGGTCGTAGCAAGTGGCGCTCCATTGTCTCTGCCTATCCCTGTGGGAAAAAGTCGTGACAATTTGGTTAATTGATATAAATACATATAATAATTGACTAGATCGGTATAGTGTATACGACTGCTACTTGCAGTTATTTAACTGTAGTAGGAGTCACCTCCATTCATTGTCTGCTGTCCAGTTTATCATCAGTCTTCTGGTGGGGTACTATCATATGGCGAACCTCATCACTTAATGGGGAAAATTGGGCAAAAAGTATCACTTGTACAAAAAACCCCATCGCTGGGGATTTCTTAATGGATTATTGGTCCATACCAATAAAATTTATCTTTGTTTATTAAAAAAAAAGAAGGCAATGTTTGCCAAAGATAAATGTCTGCTAGTAGCAGTCACATTACTTATGCAGACCTTTTTGAAACCAACTAAAATTGGTGGCATCACCTCAGAATTTCCAGATTCAATTACTTCAAATGAAAATGAAACAATTTCTTAGCATCCATGGATCCATGCATGTGCACTTCTTTTTGCAACATGTCACCACTCACCTTCCTTGCCCTCACTATCCCCTCCAGAATATGTCTGGCAGTTCCAATGGCACCTTTCCCCCACCTTACCATATTGCTCTAGTCGGGCAGACATTTGGAATGCGTTAAGATAGAATTTTAATCATTCATTATCGTTCGCCACTTCAGGTCTCGGTACACATATCTCTCCAAGGGTGAGCCACCCATTCTGAACCTCTAGAGTTCGTGAACTCTATAGACGTGTGCCTCGTCCTGCTTGAGTAAGGATTTTATCACCTTTTTATTGCTTTTCTGCTTTTCCCACTTTTTGTTTAGTTTCCTAGCATAAAATGTAAAATAAATCTAAAAAATTGAAAGTGAATGTAATTCTCACCAGGTGGCATGAGAGGTGGTGGCAGTTGTCTCATTTCAGTTCCAGGTGGTTCCACCACAGCACATTCCTGTGGCATTGGTACATGCATAGGCCTATTTGGTATTTCCTCCTCACTATCTGATTCGCTATCATTGCCCTTCTTCCGTTTCAATGCTGACAATCTATAATTAGGAGGGTAAATTAGGTTTTTATTTTAAATGCCCTGGATTCATGTTTCTTATTGTCGACATGATATTAAGCTGGAGTGTGTTCCATGAATGGATGTCATTGCTTCTACAATTCAATAACTGTAAGTAGCAGTCACATCCACTATGCCAGCCTAGTTGGAACCGGCAACTTACAAGCCGATTCCGAAACGCGACCAAATCACTTTACGGTCTGTATACTTACTTGTAAGTGGTGGTGGCTCGGCAAACTGGGTACCACTGCCTACCACTCTTTGGTAACCAGACCCGATGCAATTTTTTTTATTAACAAAAATTTCCATTATTTAATATTACAAATAAAAGCTATGAAACAAATATTTGCTCCGACCAGAAATCGAACACGGGACTTTACGCTCAACAAACCAAACGCTGACCGCTCGTCCACGCCTCCTGTAGCAATAAGCTGCTACAGGAGATTCTGAGGTCAAGAGAACCATGAAGACCCGGAAATTATACAAAAAAATGGCGCCTCCATGCCACAAAGAGCTTCTAGGCACATTCTCCAGGGTATAGGCGATAAAGGACGCATACAGCCGCTATATCTGTGCGAAGTTGTAGTGACCTCTGCATCTCCTATAACTCACAGAGCTCAGTACTACAAATAATCCAGGGCATCAAGAAGATACTTGGCAGAGCTGTCCCAGACGTGCGAACAGTACTCCGCGCACGACCGATTTTCAGCTTAGTAGAAAAAACGCACCGATTTTGGGGATAATATCACAGATTAGATAATAAATAACAAGCATTAAACAAATTTTATACGGCTTACTATTGCGTTTATTATAGTTTTGATTTTACATTTTTTTATTATTCCGACGTTTCGAGAGCTTTGCAGCAATCGTGATTACGGAGAGACTGACCTGACCAACTTTCGCGTAATATCTAAAAAATACTAAATAATAAGGCAGATAATCCATACCAAGATTATGCACTAAATCATTAGATTTCAGTGATTCGTCAGCTTGTAAGTTGTCGGTTCGAACTAGGCCGGCATAGTGGATGGACTGCTACTTGCAGTTGTTTAACTATAGTAGGAGTAGCCTCCATTCATGGACCGCTCTTCAGCTTAACATCAAGCAGGGTGTTATCATATGTCAAGCCCAATAAAAAATTAATTAATTAAAGTAATTTACCGTGCATTTAAATCTGCCGCCCTATCCCGTTCCCGTTTCTTGTGTACCTCTTCCATTTCCTTCATAAAGTCATCTATGTTTTGTCCGGAAAGAGCTAACATTCTTTGCTGCAAAGACGTGGGCTTTGGTCCATGTGGCTTAGCAGTGCCTGGTGAGGGAGGCCTCTCCGTTGGTTCAGGATTTTCTGTCACATTCTCCCCAGTATTATCAGGTTTTTCCTTGAAAATAAATTTAGTTATTTTAAAATTATCATAAATCAAAAAGTGGGTAACAAAAGAGTGTCAGGAACATTCCAATGCTATTTAAGTGAAACCAACCTTGCAACTAAGGGTGGTTCATTAGATAGTTGATGAACATTTACGCAATCTGTTGATTTGTGTACAGACCTTGAAGTAACTAAGTCGCGTTTCGGCGTAATGGATGCGACTGCTAAATTGAGGCAGTACTTGTCGCCTCCATATATGGACCGCACAAAAGCTTAAGGCGAGGAACCTCTGTGTTATGAACCAAAAGTGTTTTAGGCGCAATGAGGTTGATATTTGCACATTTCTCTTGAGCGTGCGATGTTTTTCGTACGATTAATTTACCTTTTATAACAATATTTAGTTAATTTTCAGAAAACCGTGTACTTAAATTACATATTTAGCCGAGTGTCCAATTTAATAATTGACTATCGATATTAACGAAAAAAATCTAATGGTTATCGCTTGAAAACTTCAGTTTTTGACAGGATGATGTCAGTGTCAAGCCCTAATAAAAAATTCAACATGACTTACCTGTTCATCTAGAGGTTGCTCCTCATCAACATCAGAAAATCTAATAGTCTTCTTTTGAGGCTTCTCCACTAATAAGTCCTTAGATGATTCTGATAGTAACATTGCATAATCAGGAGGTAGTCCTGGTGGTACTCCAGGTGGTCCATCTCCAGGTTTTGCCTATAAAGATATGTCTATTACAATTTGTGATGGTATGGAATGTTAGTGATGCAACGGAAGTGACCACAGATCTCGAAAAAAATTGTGTAATCGTAAACGAAAACGTTTTATAGAATTTTCTTAGATTTTGCACAAGCATTGATAAATAAATTAAACAAATTTCATGCAGATTACTATCGCATTTATTTTTGGTTAATAATTGTACATTTTTTTTTTATTCCAACGTTTCGAGAGCTATGCAGATCGTGATCATGAAACTATTTTATATTATATAATAAGTCAAATGTATTTTATGAAAAGTAGCTTGACTGCTTTTATAGCAAGCAATATGCCTCGATGTTCAGTGATGATGATCTTAAAAGGCATTGGATTTTTATTACTTAAGGATCGCCTCATGTCCATCATCTGACCTTGCGAGTGTCAATACTAAATCATATTGAATTATGGCCCATTACAAATTGATTATTGCTATCCCCAAACGCAACCGTTACGACTGTCTTTCCACTTGAAAGTGGTAGTGCTTCCCCACATCAGCAGACTGGGCAAATAAAAATCAGCTGTCTGCCTTAAATTTTGCTATAATGTTAAGACATCCTCAAGAAATTTTCTTAGATTTTGCGCGAACATTTAAAAATGAATTAAACAAATTTTATGCAGCTTACTATCGCATTTATTTTAGTAGAAAAGCTCTCGAAACGTCGGAATAATAAAAAAATGTAAAATCTAACAAACGTACGTGTAAAATAAACAACGTGATAGTAAGCTGCACCTTGTTCTGTTAGAATTAAGAGGATTTTTCACGTACCATTTGCCAGAACCAACTATATACAAAATGCATTTTTTATAAGAACTTGCAATTACTATAATGATTTTTGTGCTGACATTGATCCCTTCATTACAACGCCAGCGTCATTAAAACGCTTGCTTACACGCAGATATGCTATGGGTTCCCACTCTTAGTCGTAAGTTATTTTTAGATTTATTTATCGTAGTTAGATTATTAAGCTATTTTTAAACCTAATTATCGGTGGTAACTTGTTACTGGCCTTTTTTACTGTATACAACTTATCTACTTATATATATATCTAGTTAGCTGTAAGTTATCCTTAAAGAAATAAAAATAAAATAAAATAAATAAAATTTGTTTAATTCATCCTCAAGAAAGCTGGGTTGCCTAATGCCCATAACCGTAGAGCGTGTATGAAGAGAATTGTGGATCTGAAGAAAGCGAGTGAGTTATGGAAGGATTGTGCCAAGTGACACTCCATTGTCTGCCTAACACTGTGGTGAAATATGAGGGAACAATTTGATTGATTGATTAAATTATTTTTTCCATTACTTACCTTGTAAGCAGAATCTCTTTTAAGTATAGGTTTAGCTGGCATCTGTGGCATAATTGGTTCTACACTAGGTAAGGGTATGTAAGGTGGTAAGCTACCATACATCATTTCCTCTGGCACCTGGAATAAATGGATACTCATTACATTTTATTTAGTAAATAGACAGATGAACTGTACTTTTACATGTTGTATATACTTTTAAGGCCCTGGTTTAGTGGTGTATAAAAGAAATAGTTTAAAACTAAAAGTATGCATTTGCATTGTCAAATTTCTAAATTTTTTATTTTATTGTGACTCAACAGCACCCCGCCCGATATTAAGTTGGAGTGCAGTCCAAAATGGATGTGACTGCTACTAAAATTCAATAACTGTAAGTAGTCACATCCTCTATGTCAGCCTAGTCAGAACAAATATGTACATAGCAAATTTATTATAGGTTTAAAAACTTTTTATACTTAATATGCAGGACCGGGTTCAGAAGTGTAGAGGTCCAAACCAAAGAAAGGAATGGAGACCCCAAATTATTATCCGATTTTTTTTCCATCAATTCTGTCTTTCAAAATTTCATTGCCAACAAAGTTATTTCAACAAAGAATAAATAATTAGTTTAAAAAATTTGGGAGTTACTGCCTTAAGGAAAAAAATTTGAAGCTTTTCGAACTCTGACAATAAGTTGTTGATAAAGATGAACAATATTATTATGTTCATGTTAAAAAGACGAAAAAAGACTGTGTGGAATAAAAGCTATATGGAGGCCCCTCTCTTGTGATGGCCCTGATAGTAAGCATGACTGTAAATATTGATTTACAGTTGGCTCAGTTGCCGTCACAATGCACACCAATTTATTATTGTTAGCCTACACAGTAATTATTATTTGCCCAACATAATGACAGCGACTGAGGCAATCGTAATATGATCTTTTTCAGTCGCTGGCGCTTTTGGACCTCTACTTGCTTACCAAGTTGAAGTCAGATGTTACATAAAAAAATATTATTAACTTACATGTAAACTAGGCAGCGGAATATCATTAACTTGAACAGATTGTGCACGTTTCACAGATTCAAAGTATGATATTAATAGAGTCTTCTTCTTCTCATATTCCATCTCTTGCTTTTTCAGCTCAAACCATTTTTCAGGCTCATCTTTATCCTGTAAAAATTACAATATCACTATCACCGACAACGGATAGGGAAGAAAGGTTCTAGAGTGGCAGGCAGACGCGGCACAGGTAGGCCCCCTACTAGGTGGACTGACTACATAATGAAAGTCCCAACTAACCAGTGGATGCAACTGGCATCTTGTCATTCGAAATAGCGTTCTAAGGGGGAGGCCTATGTTCAGCAGTAGACGCCTTCTGGTTGATGATGATGATATTAGTATGAGTCTGTGGGAAAAGGTAAGGAAGATCTCCATGCTGCTTGCCTGTCGCGTGCAGGTCCACTGGCTGTAGCGGTCTCGCATTGATATGCGTATATATACTAATACTTGACGAAATACCACTTGCGAGATATTAAATGCCCAACACCATTGGTAGACAATCTCTTTCAATCTTTTTGCTTACTTATAGACAAATAATACAATTTAAGAAATAATATTTTTTTATATTATCATATGTTGTTGACTACTTACATACATCTTGAGGACTCTATCAAATGTTTCTCTTAATTTCTTCCGTTTCTCCTTTAATACTTTTTCATTAAGTGGTGATGGTTGTATTACATTGAATTCTGTATAATACATAAAACTATTTCAATAAAAAATCATAATTAGGTATTTGTTTGAAGAAAAAATAGATTTCAAGGAAACGAGTTGGTTTAGAATTATGGGAATTGACACTACTTTTGCCTATCCCTGTGGGAATTATGACACTGAGTCAAAACCTTGCCAACACAACACACAAAAAAGGCACGAAAGTTTCAAGTGTGGAAATAAGCCCATACATACCAACAACAAAATAATATTGTCAACTCTAAACTTGCCCTGATTATTTACTTTACATTTCTATAAGGTCCGGATTCTCTTACACCAGTGAAATTGCATCACAGTCTTGCAAGTGGCCAATCAACATAGTTTACCTATGAATTTGTTATTCGCCGATTGGTTACGAAGATGTCATATATCTGCATTTCGCTGTCATGTATTAGGTGAATTGGAGCCCTGGTTGCACTGTATTAATTATTCTTAGGCCGTAGCTAAGTGCAAACAAAAGCTGAACACAAAATAGTATGCTATTCCCCATAAAATATCTTCCATTATGTATGTGATTTGTGTGTTTGGTTAGAATATGCACATATTTAATTTTATTACTAAAATGAGATCAAATGTTCAGTTTTACATAAATTTATAAATATTTACTCCATAGACATACCCATTTCATCTATTTTTTGTAGCTCATCCAATATTTGAGTTGGATCTTTCATCTTAAGGACCGCAGCACGCACCATCTGTCTTTGCTTCTTATTCTTCTTCAGTTCCTTTTTTCGAGCTTCTTTCCCTAAAAAAATAGTCGCGAGAAGATTAATAAATGTACTTTCTTATAAATAAAATTATAATATTAGGTAAAAGCTAATATAATTGTATACTCACGGGCTTGATCGGTTGGATTCATATATTTACCACTTTTAGTGGTATTTATAGATCTGCGTCCCATTTTTATGAATTTTGTTACTTATCGTTAATCACTGATATAACTGAGAACACACGCTTGTACACATTTACCGATATTTCAACTATAATTCTAAAAAAATAACATAGTTATCAAGAAACATTATTGACATTTTTATTCTTAAAAACAGTAGACTTGGCTGAGGCTCAGGCTGAATATTAAACGCATTCGAATTTATTTAGGTTTCTAAAAGTATTGTTTAGGTTTCTTTATTATTTAAACAACAAAATAATGTGCATTATAAAAAGATAAAGAGAAATCAGATATTACCCCGGATAACTACGGGGTAATATACAATATCCGTATATTGGGAGACAAATCACGGGATTTGTCTCCCAATTTACGTATAAAACAATATCAAGGGGCTTAATATTATCTCATGACCATACATTAACGTTTTAATATTCTCTGTCGGTAATTATAATTTCTTTCTTTTTCCAATCTATTATTAACAAAGCAATAAAAATAAAACTAATTTATTTAAAAAATAAAACACATTTTTACTTATACAAATAAAATAGCTCTATCTATAATCTATGTAAATTGTAAGTAATTAAATTACTTTAAAAATTAAAAATAAAATTGGGATAAACAAACTTATTACGTGGGGGGACGTGAGTCTTTTTTCTATTCAATTTTGAATAATAATTATCATACAAAAATAGCTCTGTAATATGCTGACAATTAAAATACTCGTTTATTACATAAGGCATTCTCATAGGTATGTGAGGAAGCGAGGAAGTCATGTCAGGATCGTGACATGTGGTGCTTGATTGTCTTTGCCCATCCCTGTGGGGAAAAGGCTTGACAATTTAATTGATTGATTGATATACAAAACATCATTTTAATTTCTATAATCGTTATCGTTTCGATCGAACCATTTTTCTAGTTAATTTTAACTCTTGAATTTAAATTATGCAAATATACCAGTAATAGTTTTAATAATTAAAAAAAAGCTACATGCCACTATACTTAGTACTTATAACAAGTAGATACTTAATTTACGTAGCCAATGACGAAATAATGTAAAAACTTACTACAGTCGATGCCCTCAAGTTTGGATTGATTTTTAGGTCATCATCCTTTTGATCAAATGGATTTGATTATCTGAGGTCATTTACTCTATCTATTTATATGTAGGTATTGTATTTAGTTGTTGGTGTTTTTCGCAACAAAAATACTACCGTTCGTACAATGCTTGCTTGAATTTTACTGTTTTATTTGGCTTGGATTTTAAGGAAATGTTTTTATTGGCATTCTACATCTGACTCCATGCCTGATAGTAAGCAAGGGGAGTTCCAAGAGCACTGATGACTAAAAACACCAATTCAGCTTACGGTTGCTTGAGTCCCCATCATTATGCCGAGCAAAAATTTTATATGATTATTTATCGGTAATCCTCAGGGCCGTCTTTACCCGGGGGTTCAAGGGGTGCAGTGCACCCGGGCGCAGAGTCCTAGAGGGCGCATGCCGACCGCCATAAATATCGATAGGTACCTACTACATTGAGACCACGCGAACGGAGCCTTGACTTTCGCACCCCGGCGCTGAATATGCTTAAGACGGCCCTGGTAATCCTAATATTGTGATCAATATCATACATCCGTTACAAATATATTACGCTTTCATCTAAAAGAGGTACTAATAGGCAGCAGTGGATAGAAGAGGACTAGGGACTGGTGATGATGACATTTTTTTTTCATCTCTATGATCGTGCTTGTCTCATAGAAACATGACGACCAAAGTTTTTTTTATTTTTTATTTTTATTGTGACTCGACATATGACAGCACCCCGCTTGATGTTAAGCCAAAGTGTGGTCCATTAATGAATGTCACTGCTACTACAATTCAATAACTGTGAGTAGCAATCACATCCACTATGCCGGCCTAGATGGAACCGGCAACTTACAAGCTGATCCCGAAACGTGACCAAATCACTTCACGGTCTGTATACTTGTAAGTGGTGGTACTACCCCGGATCGGCAGACTGGGTACCACTGCCTACCACTCTTTGATAACCAGACCCGAAGCAAATATCCATCTCTTTTTTTTTATTAACAAATATTTGCAATATTTAATACTATTAAATATTACAAATAAAAGCTATGAAACAAATATTTGATTCGACCGGGGATCGAACCCGGGACTTTACGCGCAACAAACCAGTCGCTAAACCGTTCGTCCACGCCTGTCGTCAAAAAGTACATTGATACCAGCAAGAAGCCTACTGACTAATACTTGATACTAGCTGACGACAAACGTGGTCAATTGGTTAGTACACCAGTTTGTTACGCGTAAAGTCCCGGGTTCGATTCCCGGTCGCCGGTCGGAGCAAATATCTTTTTAATGGCTTTATAATTATATTAAATTTACAAATATTTGTTAACAATAAAAGACGCGGTTATTTGCTTCGGGTCTGGTTATCAAATAATGGTAGGCAGTGGTACCCAGTCTGCTGATCCGGGGTAGTACTACTGCTTACACACGTATACAGACCGTAAAGTAACTTGTCGCGTTACTATGTAAGCAGGTCAAAAATATGAGCAAGAGGAAAAAGAATTAAATTCTTTGGCTGGCAAATTGACGGCGACTGAGGCAACAGTGATCAGTCGTCGCCGCTTTTAGGCCACCTCTTGGCATCAGGCGACGACATTTTATTACAATAAAAAGAAGATATATTTTTTTAAGCGTTTCCACCCTGAACAAAGCTCGGTAGACTCCGTTCTCCCTAGACCCCTACGACGGCACTGCCAAATATTACCTGGTGCCCTGGAATCATTGTAGCGCCGAGATGGAAGTCCTGCAGCTTCGGAAGTAGCTGCAGAGACAGCTAAGAAGGATGTTCCAAGTAACTGTTTAATGCTTGGTGCAGTGGTAATGCTTATAACAGGACAACCAAAGTAGATGTACGGACTCGTTTCCGCACTTGACTACTCTGCGGCTTCTTTGTGCGTCCTCCAACAGTTTGCTTTCACCGGAGCCATCTCATCTCCTCCATGAAGGCCAGGAGACCCTTGTCGTTTCTGCAGATCTCCGGAAGCGTACCCGCGTTGCCAAGCAACTTCAGTCTCGCTTCGGCCACGCTGCAGGCGGCAGCAACTCAAGAGCACATGCGCAGCTGTTTCCTCCTTGTTCAGGACGCCTCTACAAAGGGGACTATCTGAAATTTTGAGATTGTAAATGTGTTTGGTAAAAGATTGTAAAGGTTTTGGTACTATGATGCGGAGCTTGGCTCTGTTAAGATTTAGCGGTCGCCCGGTCAAACCTCAATTTGTATGAGGAAGGGCTTCCCGGGACTACCTGCAGTCTGTTTGCGACCAAAGTACATTATATTAACACTACACTACTACGTTTTCGGTTTGCCACTACACCATCATGGTCGCCGTAATAAATGCCTACCCTATCCTATCAAAAAGTGGTAGGCAGTGGTGCCCAGTCTGCCGATCTAGGCAGACCGTGAAGTGACTGTGGATCAGCTTGTAAGTTGAGGGGTTTTAATCGGTGGATGTGGATAGTGGAACTGGGCATAGTGGATGTGACTGCTACTTACAGTTATTTAACTGTTGTAGCAGTCCCCTCCATTCATAAAAATCCAGCTTAATAAAAAAAATTGCCACTATAAAAAAAATGTCTACATACACTTATTATGTAAACGCTCTACAAGTTGCTTGTCCGTCTATTTCATTATCGACATAGATTATGCATTTTTATGAATGAATTTAGAACGTCTAATGGGCGTCGTCCACAGAAAATTAACTTTATTGGCGTTATTCATTGCCACAGATCATTCATTCATTATTAATGATTTGTGGCATCAACAAAATATTAATTTGTCGATAGGCGTGGGCGGCGTTAGCACACAGTTGTTACGCGTAAATTCACGGGTTCGATTCCCGGTTGAAGCAAATATAAGTTTTATAGCTTTTATTTACTATATAACAAATATATTAAATATTGCAAATATTTGTTATTAAAAAAAAAAGAAGATACGGATATTTGCTTAGGGTCTGGTTATCAAAGAGTGGTAGGCAGTGATACCCAGTCAGCTTGTAAGTTGCCGGTTGCAACTAGGCCGGCATAGCGAATGCGACTGCTACGTACATTTATTGTATTATAGTAGAAATGACATCCATTCACCGACCGCACTCCAGCTTAGCATTAAGGGGGGTGCTGTCATATGTCGAGTCACAATAAAAAAAATATATCCATGTTTATTATATTATTGCTCGACATTTATGAATGTGGGCGACTGCTAATACAGTGAAATAAATGCAAGTAGCAGTCGTATCCATTATGACGGCTTAGTTAGAACCGAAAACTTTCAATTTAATCCCAAAACGCTACTGAGTCACTTAAAAGTGACCAGTGAACCGGCAAGCATATTATTATTGTATTAACTGTCTGAATATTAACGAATATTGACGGTCTTACTACAAAACACATTTAAAACAATGTTTAAATATTTGTAACGTCATTGTGTGGTACTAAATTGTCACTTAAAACGTATTTAATGTCTGTCTAAAGTATTTAGAAATACAGAGGATTGAGGAGTGTTGTAGCTATAAAACCTATAATTAGGATTTAAATTCTCAACCAGTTAGGCATCTAGGGACCTACCTGACCATCAAAAATATTGACGCAGGTCGTGCATCGTTGTGACGTGCACCTATATAAATTATAACCTTACTAAGTAAATTTATACACATAGTCGGGAATTTCTCAATCGTCATGTTATGTCTGGACTTTCATAAATAACAATTTCTAAAATACCACGAGTATGGTGTACGTCATAGATAATTTCTAACAAGTAACCGAACCGCGACAGTTGTACCTACCCAATATGTTTACTCGAGACGGCTTTTGTGTCGCGTACTACGTCCCACTCACACATACAAATCTTTTACGAGCTCTCCACCACTCACGCGTTTCATTCATGTACTGAAAGTGGACTTTACTTTCTATTTCATTCAAGCACGCGAAAGGTACGCGCGTGCGAGCGGGACGGCAGATTTGCCAACTGCGTTTGTTGAACCGATTTGACTCGCATCGCGGTCGAAGTCTCGCTCGCTCGCGCAGTGGCAGAGAGCTCGTTTGACTTTCGGGTCGCGACGTACTCTAGTGTGTATGTCTTCATTATTATTTTACAATGGTCGATCATAATGAGAGATTGTTACTCGAACTGCAAAGAAAAAGTGGAAATAGTGCCTGTGCCGATTGTGGAAGTAAAAGTATGTGTTTAATTATAGTGTTGTCCTGTGATAGTGTATTTTCCCTGTGAAGCGTGGTATTTCCATGGGGTGGCGATTAGGCGGGGGGCGTAAGTGCGTCCATGCTTTCGAGTTCAGTGACCTCGGCGTAAATGCATTCATAAATAATATTACACACGTTTTAATTGTAATACTATACTCGTAAATAAAATTAACTAGGCTAAGGTGGCTGCTGTTCTGTTAGTTTTCTGTAATTGAAAATTGATTTTGTGTGACAACCAGCTACAACTACGCATTTAGTTACGCATTTATTTATGTTAAAAGTAAATTCACAAAGCGCTACACAGTAAAATGTGTCCGTATAATATTTAGATTGTTTAATAAATGTGAAATAAACTGTCCATGAGTACTGCAAGGGGCTTGACTCTTAATAAAAGGAGAACACGCGATGGTATAGGCCACATATGTTTATCTTTAGACATTTTAGTAATATTGAGATAGCGATTTTATTGCATTAATGCTTATTACACAACTATTATGACCAAAACATAGCGTGCCGAGTTATTTACGAGTGGCGCAGAGGCCACGTTTGTTTGTGTTAGTGACCGCGGGCCTAACGTGCGTGTGTTGGCGTTTTGCTCGTAAACACGGATGTTTCGCGGTCTGTCGTTCGTGTGGCAGACGCCCAATAATTCCCCGGACTGTACCAATTCAACAGGACAGTCTTTTCGCACACAAATAATTCATATCTCTGCGGGAATCTGCATTCTATTTCTATACGACCATCGCAACGTTCTGTTTCGGCCCGTACTGTCGTCTCGGCGCGAGCCTATCGCGTAATCAATTCCATTCATAAATTTAAAAGCGGATGTCGCGAAAGTGTTTTTATTGGTTACTTTTTTTATTACTTAGTAAAATGCATTCCACAACTGAATGACGTTGCTTTCTACGCGTCATGAGTAACAATTTTTCTACAATGACGCCAGTCACCATTATCATTTATAGCTATTTCATGATAAGGTATTTTCTATATACATACCTTTACAATCTTATTATCTAGGTACTTATTTGTTACAAACAAATGACTAACACAAAATATTAGTTTTACCTATTGTCCGCATAATTAGGAACGTATCATACCTATAAACAGATTTATATTTTTACAATAAAACTACCCACATTCTAGTATTGTTGAGTCTTCATGAAGTTCACTAAACATTATTACATTATTGGATAACTATTTTTACATTATTGGAAATCAATTCGGTAATAATAAAATTAAAACATATTTAACTAGTAGAGTACTACTTTATATCGCCATAAATTATTTGGTAGGTGACCAAGGCCGTCTTTACCCGTGGGTTCAAGGGGTGCAGTGCACCCGGGCGCAGAGTCCTAGGGGGCGCATCCCGACCGCCATAAATTTCGATAGGTACCTACTACACTGAGAACACGCGAGCAGAGCCTTGACTTTCGCATACCGGCGCTGAATATGCTTAAGACGGCCATGTAGGTGACTACTATATAACTACAGCATAATCCATGTTTTTAATTTAATTTTGTCTACTTACTTTAGCTCTTTGTTCATCCCAAAGGTTGGCTGGCAGAGGAAGATTTCATGGCCTTTAATCCCGCCCGTTGTATATTTTCTTTACAAAAAAAGGAACAAAATAAACAAATACAATTCCAAGTATAAGTATAGGTAGTACCTACTTAAATGTCAAATTTTTCTGTTCTCTTTTCCTTCACAATAAATCCGCACAACAACCATTGTTTGAATAACAAAGGTAGCCTATTAATTTTTACTTACAAATGTGGTAAAGATAATTTTTGCCACATTTTTGTCTGTTTTTCTGTGCACTTGCCTAGGTGTGCAGGGAGATTAGACCGGAGAGTAATCTTTTTACTCTTTGTAATTTTACCCATTTTGGGATTTTATCCAAACGAATTTTATTTTATCTCAAAACGAAAGCTTTTAAAGTTTTCCCGCACTTTTAACATTATCCGATACAACAACATTTCCTGTACATTTTCACAGACCAAGAGCCCTTGGTTCAAATCCACAACTATTATGACCAAAACATAGCGTGCCGAGTTATTTACGAGTGGCGCAGAGGCCACGTTTGTTTGTGTTAGTGACCGCGGGCCTAACGTGCGTGTGTTGGCGTTTTGCTCGTAAACACGGATGTTTCGCGGTCTGTCGTTCGTGTGGCAGACGCCCAATAATTCCCCGGACTGTACCAATTCAACAGGACAGTCTTTTCGCACACAAATAATTCATATCTCTGCGGGAATCTCGCCTAATAATCATTAATCGCCTAAAAGCTAAGGAAAAAATAAACTATTTTTTCCTTGGAACCCAAACCCGAGTTTTTTTATTCTATTTTAAATCCGTTGCTAGAACCCGTATTTTAATCTAACAATAATATTTACACTGGTGATTTTTACCTATAATCTGTAAAATTGCCTTTTTCAATTTGATTCATCTCCCCAATCCAGCTATAAGTTTTCTTTTAAAGTACGGCATTTATTGACCGCATAGTGCTTGATGTTAATTAAATAAACAAATTTTATGCGGCTTACTATCGCGTTTATTTTGATTTGGATTTTACATTTTTTTTATTCTGACGCTTGATGTTAGCCTGGAATTCGCAGAGCTCAAACCTTCTACCCCACATCGCTCGCGCATGGCAGGCGATAGACACATCAGCTAACGATGCAGGCATTTCTTTCTCCGTTTTACCTCTGTCCCATAATCCTGGTTTCTTCAAGCGCGGTGTAAAGAGGCATCTCTCCAGGCTGCCATATCGGACAAGGCTGCTGTCAGCTCGAAACTATGTACTTAGCAGCGTAACTCCATCTTAACATCATGCGGCGCGTTATTATATATGCAAATATAGGTTTATAAAAAACATTAACCGTTGTTTCCACCTCCTCTTTTCACAGCCGTGGGTATCACTTATCTGTATCAATCATCCGCACACTGACGACCGCATCATTGCTTCTTCGTTTCGTTTCTTTGTAGAAAATTTGACAAGTAGAATGCTTTACTAGCCCATGTGTTCTCCCTATCCTATAACATTGATTCTTCAAGCGATGCGTAAAGAAGCATCTTTGACCGGCATGGTTATGGCGACTGGAGCTTCCGTGAGCTGGGGCGTTATTTTCAGTCGCTGGCGCTCTTGGGTCTTCCTTTGCTTATCATCAGGAAAGTCGTCAGGTCAAATGTCAAATTACAATTTAAAAAAAACGTATTGTCTTGTCTATCGTATGACAGCATACCCCATGTGGAGATATGAATCAATTCTTGAGTCACAGATGACTACATACAAAGTTTTAATTAAAAGGAATGCAATTCCGTTAGTTCACGAGGTAAACACTAAATTGGGCGCACAATTACTCCCTTTATTTTTAGTTATTATTTATTTTGAAACTAAGCTACTAAAATGATTGTATTATAGAAACAGGACGACCAAAGTATATACATATATCAAAGATACTTTTTCACGAGCACGAGTACGAAACTAGCCATCACACCGGTACCAATGTAGCTACAAAACAAAACAAGATGTGTGCCAAGAGTGGTGCCCAGTCTGCCGATCCGGGGTAGCACCCCCACTTACAATTATACAGTCCGTGAAGTGACTTAGTCGCGTTTAGGGATAAGCTTGTAAGTTGCCGGTTACAACTAGGCTAGCATAGTGAATGTGCTTGCTTGCTACTTACAGTTAGATTTATGTTTCAAAATATGTAGTTTGGTTGACCTGTTTCTATGATACAAGCTATGTTAAATCATCTAGCCTAACTTTTCTAGTTTTAGATAAGGCATAGTTTTTTTCCGAATGATTATGTTTGAATGTAATTTTCAGATCCAGAATGGGCTTCATACAATTTAGGTATATTCATTTGTGTGCGATGCGCGGGCGTACACCGTGGCATGGGTGCACACATTAGCAAAGTCAAACATTTGAAACTTGACAGATGGGAAGATTCACAGGTAACATATATTTATAATAATTTTTGTTTATTTTTTATTTATTTATTGATTTAAGGTTGACTTACAGCTAGTATAATATATAATATAAACAGAACATCTTAAACTAATATAAGGCCATCTAGCAGTCAACACAACTTGCAGGAAAAAAATTAGAAACAAAATATAAAAGTAGGTTAAAGTACATTCAAACAAAAACTAGTCAATTTTATATAAAAAATAAAAATAATCATATAATGTTCTAGGTTTTTTTAATTGATTCATATGTATGGCAAGGTATAACTTTTAAATTCTGTAAACCCACTGTTAAAATTTCCACAGAAGCAAAGCATTAACTGTAGTCGCAAAGGACCTCTGTTGTTAGAGCGACTTTAAATTAATTAAAAAAACATCAATTGATTAAAATCATTGATTGAGGCAGTCGTGAACTAAGACGATTTCTTTCAGTCGTCAGCACATTTGACACTTTTTGTTTTTACTTTGTAATATTTAAAGTATTAAATATTACAAAGTACTGCTAAAAAAGAAAATCTTTACTCCGACCGGGAACCGAACCCGGAACTTTTTGAGCAACGGTCTGGTGTTCTAACCAATGCGCCACGCCTGTCACAAAACGTATAGATGTATAGAACAATCCTAACTTCTAATATCGTTCACAGGTCCAAAGAATGAAGGAGGTCGGGAATATCGCTGCCAAAGCTAAATACGAGTATAGGGTGCCTTCCTGTTATAGACGCCCCGTCGAGAATGATCCTAAGTAAGTGTAATTTATTAATTAGAATTTAAAATGTGGTAGGCAGTGGTGATTATTCTGTCGATCCGTACTGTACATTTTTTCTTACTAGGCAAAATCAGTAAACAAAGAAGATAGATAGCATTTCATACATTCTTGGGCCTGAATGTAATAAGATGAAAATGGTATTATAGAATAGCATATTATTAAATATTATTAACCTCTTAGCTTAAATTTGACGCATTTAGGCAATCTAAGACAAGAGTTTTTAGAAGTTTGGTAAAAGTAAAGTTAACCCTTTCCGTACGGCGCACGCCAATTGGCGTAAATTTTTTCCTATTTACCGTACGGCGCACGCCAATTGGCGTGCGAACTAAAATGATGATATCTTCGCGAAACAAGTTTTGTTGATAATGTCCTTTCTATACAAGCTTATATACAATGTTCTTAATAATATACTAGCCTTCGTTTTGTAAATCACGATATTTAAAAATATGATCTTTTTTATCCACATACGGCAAAGATAAATCAGAAATTGACAACATTTTGTCTGAACATGATAATGAAATAATATAATTAAAATAAAACATATTTATGTTCCTCATAAATATCGGTCGCATTTATTGATAGATAAATATAATGGCAGATAAATCATAACATGTCCGAATTTGTTTGGAGATGATATATTTTTTTGCCAGGGATCTTATACAAAGTCGTTATTATTGAATAATAATGACTTTGTATTTATGCAATTTAATGTATATTAGTATACCGTCACGGTATTATATACTTTGGGGGATTCCTGTGGTAGTGCCTTACATCATACCGACATCAAGTTCAATGCCACTACGATTTGCATGAAGTTACCTCGGGTACCGCAAACATTTCACAATGGACTCGCTAGGCGAGTTAGCGGCATTACAGTTTGAAATCAAAGGACTCGCTAAGCAATAAGAAAAGATAAATTTAAGTTTTTGCTATTTTCGTGATCAAATAGTTATTATCAAACGGACATGAATAGCTTGGTCACATAATTAAAACAAGTAATTTAATGTTGTAAAATTTATTAATTCAGGCTGATACCTTAAATAACTAATTATAATTCCTCTAAGAATTTCATTGTTATGTTTATAATAACATAATATATTATAAATAATGTTAAAAGTTGTTTTGTTAAATAATTTATTGCTGCAGGTTTTTTTTGTCGGTGACTCTGATAGTGTAACAAAGGCAACTCTTTTGAATATGAATTCTTTTTGTTACTTGCGCCATTTCTCGATAAATTTACTAATGAAATTATAGAAACGCTTTCTTTAGATAAACATGGTTGTTTGGTGAAAACAATTACTTTTTTTTATTACTGCTTGGTTATAAAAATGAAAAAAGACAACAAATAAAGCACCGCTTCTTTTTACCCGAATACGGCGAAGCACCCGATAATGGGGAATGATTCAAACATAATTTTTATCCAAAACTACTTGAAATACGTATTTCATTATAAACTATAATACACTTGTTCAAATTATATTTACGTGTGTAACACAATGACATAAGATGGAAACTCTACATATTAAAGGCGGTAGGTTAAAATCTTAACAAGTGATATTTTTTTTTAAAGCGGATCTGCAAACCTTTTTTTTTCCACAAAATTATAACCCTGAAAAAAATGTAAGTTGTTTATTTATTACACAATAAATATCGAATAGTTTGCACATAACAATATCATATGAGAATATTTTCTTGATTTTTGTTTTAGAGCGTGATTTTCCAGTACTCGGGTTTAAGATTTTGAGCTTACTTTTTATTAACGTAACTTCTCTAAAGGTCTTGGCTTGAACTTGTGACTGTGAACGTCATTGCCGCTTCTTTTTAACCCCCGACCCAAAAGAGGGGTTTTATAAGTTTAGCGCGTATGTGTATCTGTGTGTCTGTCTGTGGCATCATAGCTCCTAAACGAATGGACCGATTACATTGACAACAAGAGATAGAACTATTGTGCTTTAACTAAAACGTTTACTTACTATGAGCTTTTAGCTGGGCCGTTATCAAATTGAGGACCGACGCGACGCGCGAGGTCCGCGGAATGACGTATTAAATTACACAAATTGTTTAAAAAAAACTAAAATATTATTAAATTAAACAATTTAAATTTATAACCAAAATTATTTAAATATAATTTACCATAGATGGTAAATTGACAAAATGTTTACCATCTATGGCGTAAATAAAATCTTTACCTACGATCGGCGCACGCCAATACGCGTGCCAGCGATAATAGCGGGCCGTACGCGGGTATAATCTGCGTTGTTGAGCGTCGTGTTGAAAGGGTTAAGTAATAAATTATGCGTAAGTAACAGCTGATAATTCATTTTGCTTATTATAATATACCTGTAAATAAAATAAGTTTTTTTGACTAATGTGTCACGATTATAAAATCAAAGCAATTGTCGTCAAGTTTTATCAGATAACAATGCAAAATACACTTAAAAAGCACACGAACTATACGTTTTTTTAGACGAAAGATACAATGCGAGCAACTTTTTATCGCAACGAAGAAAAAGGATTTCAATAAAAAATATGTATGAATATATATGTGTGAATTTGATACATTGTGTATAATTCCTTAGATAAAGGGCATGGGAAATGGTGATTTTCATGTTTGTTTACTACTTGTGCCAAGTAAGAAAAAACCGTACATGGCACTACCACTACACAGGGGACAGGCGTGGACGAACGGTTTAGCGATTGGTTTGTTGCGCCTAAAGTCCCAGGTTCGATTCTCGGTCATAGCAAATATTTGTTTCATAGCTTTTATTTGTAATATTTAATAATATTAAATATAAATGCAAATAAAAAAAGAGATAGATATTTGCTTCGGTTATAAAAGAGTGATAGGTAGTAGTGGTACCCACTCTGCCGATCCGGGGTAGTACCACCACTTACAAGTATACAGACCGTAAAGTGATTTGGTCACGTTTCGGGATCAGCTTGTAAGTTGCCGGTTCCATCTAGGCCGGCATAGTGGATGTGATTGCTACTCACAGTTATTAAATTGTAGTAGCAGTGACATTCATTCATGGACCACACTTCGGCTTAACAGAAAGCGGGGTGCTGTCATATGTCGAGTCACAATAATAAAAACAACACCGCGGTGTCGCCTAATGAATAATTAAAATAAATAGCGGTTATGTAATTAAAATAAATAAGGAAATATTATTTAAAAAACGTAACTCAGCGTCTATAAGTTGTTGTTTATAAATTTGTAACCGCATTAGTTAATTATAGAGCGTAATGTCACTTTCGCTGACACACAACTTTGTTTTTAATAACAAAATAAACAACTTTTTAAAGGTTACAAGACATAAGCGCCACTTTGATCGATTTTCAATTCTAAATTTTATAAATTTCTTCTTCTTTTACTTAATAGGGTCTGTGTAGTTTCTTTTTTATTATTTTATTTTATATTTCTATACTAAGCTGTATCATATGTGCTTGTATCATAGAAACAGAACAATCAAAGTACATATATCAAAGATACATTTGTACCGGTGGGTGGTCTCGAACTCGTGCCCTCCGGTTTGTAACCATTGCACTGCCACTACACCGCGGTCGCCTTTTGTATTGATACAAAACGATTTCATTCTGCATTCTTCATTTTCATTTCAGCTGTAGTTCCACGCTTTTCAAGTGTACAAACCGTGAAATGACTCAGTCGCGTTTCCGGATAAGCCTGAAAGTTACCGGCTTAAACGGCATAGGCAATAGGACGGCTATTTTTTTATTGTGACCCGACATTTGTCCTCGACCCGCCTGATAATAAGCAAGAGGAGATCCAAAAGTGCCGACGACTGAAACAACCGTGTTAGTTCACAGCCGCCACAGTCGCCGTCACTATGCCGGCCGAAGGTGCTTCTTTACGCATCGCTTGAAGTTAGTTATTATTTGTAGTTAACTGTAGTAGCAGTTGCCTCTGTTTATGGACCGCTTTTGATCTTAACATTAGGCGGAGTGCTGTCATGATATGTCGAGATACAATAAAAATATATTTTGAAGGTAAAAAGTCAAGAGGAAAAAGTAATTTTAAACACGACATAGTCCACTGTAAAGTTTGCTTTATGGCGCTTATGTATAATCGTCTTTATGAGATTCGAAGTCCAAAGTGCATTTATTAGTAGAATTGTTAGTCGTATTTTCTAATTGTCAGCAGTTTTAATTGGTAATTCAAACAAATAGGTTAAAACGGGTCTTAACGCAATATAAACATGTCGGTTCTAACTAGGCTGGCATAGTGGATGTGTCTAATACTTGCTGTTTTTTAAAACTGTAGTAGCAGTCGCCTCCATATATGGGCCGCACTCCAGCTTAACATCAGGAGGCCTGTCATATGTCTAGTCATAATAAAAAATATATACGCTAGATAATTATATTATTATTAGGTAATTAAAAAAAAATTAAGACTATGGTGTAGTGTGGGTACTAGTATGTAGTAATACCTACCAGCAGTCTTCGTGTGACTGTGGGTCCTTAGGACAGGGACGAGTTTTTCTAGACTAGCGTATATTTGTTAAAATATTTTTTCTCAACAAAATTTTTTTTTCAGTTGTCGGCACTCGTGGACACTCTGATCATAAGATTGTTTGTGACTCCACATATGTCAGCTCCCCGCCTGATGTTAAGCTGGAGTGCGGGTCAGCAGACTGGGTACCACTGCCAAACCACTCCTTGATAACCAGACCCGGATCCAATAAACGCCTCTCTTTTTTAATAATAAATATGTATTTGCAATTGCATATTTAAAATAATTATTAAATGTTACAATAAAATCTATTCTCAGGGTTTTTTCTTCGTATTTAAATACTTTTTTAATTTTTACAGAGTATTAATAGAACAATGGATTAGGGCAAAATATGAAAGGGAGGAGTTCTGTCATCCCGAACGTCAGAGTTACACATCAGGGTCCATGGAGGGATTCCTCATGAAGAGAGGGAAGGAAGACAGTCGATACCAATTAAGGAAATTTGTCCTTTCTGAGGCTGAAGATACATTAAAGTAAGTTTTATTATTTAAATTAATTTTAACCTACAGAGAGGTTGGCGCATCAGTCAGCACAGCAATCCATTTCGCGATCGATTCTCGGTTGGACTTGTGAGATGCATTTATTTGTTAATCAAAATTTTTAATTTTAATATCTATAAATTTTTAATTTCATTATGTACAAGTTCGTGTTAATTCGGAAACACGAAGATTGTTATTTACCTAGTCTATATTGTAAATCGTATTACGTAGCTGAATCGGCAGACTATGGGCACCACTGTCATTTCACTCTTTGACAATCAGACCCGGGGCAAATATCCTTTTTTTTTATAAATAATTTTATTATAAGTAAATTTCAATCTTTGTATCTTCATCTATCTATCAGATTAAAAAAAAAATACTTTTTTATACTAAGCTACTTAAGTACAAGCACTTTAGTAACTTAGTATAGAAGACATAGAAACAGGACAACCAAAAAGTTAAATTTGGAGAGTGGCGAATCCGTACTACCTTACTAATTTCCGTAAAGACCTTGAAGTAACTTAGTCGCGTTTCGAGATCAGCGTGAAAGTTGCCGGAATTCAGCCTAAGCCCTTTCAGCTATTTATCTGAGCAGTATGGTTACAAATGGGATAACAAAATTATAAAAAAAAAATAGTGGGCACTTAAAATGAAATATTCATTAGAAGTTAAAAGTCAACGGTTTATTTAAGCTAGTTTTCTAGACAAATATCATTATAATCTACAAGGAAAACGCGCAAATTCTCCGAAATCTGTCGAGGACTTTGGGCAACTACCAAACATAAGTATATTTATTTTGAAAGTCAAATTACTATGAATCATGCTGATATAGGTAGAGTACTACGGCAATTTTGTGATTACTCATACACCGAAAAAATACGCACCAAGTGAAAGTCAAAATAATTCTCTATGAGTCATTTAATAGAAAAACAACATTTAGATAGCCCAAACAAAACAAATTCCTAAAAGTAACTAAACAACTCAATTAGTAAATGTTTTTCCTAATTTGTTATTTTATTCGAATAACAAATATTTTGGTAGTAAAGGAGTAATTTGGAGACGCGCGTGACGCATCGGAAAGTTTATCTACTACGCGTAAAGTCCATTCCAGGGTTCGATTCCCAGTCGAAGCAAAGATTTGTTCATAGCATCCATTTGTATTAGATCATAATTAAATATGTAAGACGTTAAAACTATTTTTTAAATAAATTAAAAAAGTAGATTTGCTCCAGGTGTGGGTGTTAAGTACGGCATAGTGGACCCGACTGGTACTTGCAGTTATTTTACTGTAGTAGCAGTCGCCCTATTTCTTAACCGCACTCCAGCTTAACATCAGGCGGGGTGCTATGTCAAAATCCTAAAAGTCCCAAGTCCCATTGAGTTCTTAATTAAAATTTTAAATAAAGAATATATTGCCTTAAAATATAGATGAATCATCTTTGTTTGTAACTCAATTAGATTTTTGATAGTGTCTTTTACTTGCGCGTCTTTTAGTCATTCAAATATTTACTGGTGGTTCCGTAGGCGTTAATATACACAGGTTCAACGTCAATGTAATTAAATGTGTTTACTAACCGTGTATAGACAATAGACCCTCCTAAAATCACCTCTTTTTCTTGTGACCCAACATATGACAGCACCCCGCCTGATGTTAAGCTGGAGTGTGGTCGATTCATGAAGGTCACTGCTACTACAATTCAATAACTATCACATCTATTAAGCTGGCCAAGTTGAGACCAGCAACTTACAAGCTGATTCCGAAACGTAACTAAGTCACTTCACGGTCTGTATACTTGTACTACCCCAGATCGGCAGACTAGGAATCACCGGTACATTGTCTTTCTATGTATTCTGTTCTGTGCATTAAATAATTTTGTCTGTCTTTGGTATGGGGATGTTATGGATATGGATACGGATATGAAGACAGGCGTGGACGAACGGTTCACACCGCGTTCTCACGAGGCGATTTGAGTTGATCAACTGCGAAATCGTTCGAGATTTGAACCGTCTGAACAGACTTTTAACCAAATTGAAGCAATTAATATATATAATTTTTGTTAAACGACAAATATTGATCAACTGAAATCGCCCTGTGAGAACGCGGTTTTAGCGACTGGTTTGTTGCGCGTAAAGTCCCGGGTTCGATCCCCGGTCGGAGCAAATATTTGTTACATAGCTTTTATTTGTAATATTTAATAATATTAAATATTGCAAATATTAGTTAATAAAAAACCGTATATTTATAAAAAGAGATGTATATTTGCTTCGGGCCTGGTTATCAAAGAGTGGTAGGCAGTGGTACCCAGTCTGCCGATCCGGGGTAGTACCATCACTTACAAGTATAAAGACCGTGAAGTGATTTGATCACGTTTCGGGAACATCTAGGCCGGCATAGTGGATGTGATTGCTACTCACAGTTATTCAATTGTATTACCAGAGACATTCATTCATGGCTTAACATCAAGCGGGGTGCTGTCATATGTCGAGTCACAATTAAAAAAAAAAGGAATAATGAAACACTGATTTTAATTATTTCGGAACATCCGATAGTTTCAGATAATTTCGGTTACTGATATTAGGAATTTAAAGAGTAAAAGCCTGTCATAACATTCATTTAGCCTCCGCCTTTATAACGGATTAGGTTATGGTTACGGTTAGGTTTTTATTTCGGATATACGATGGTTTCGGATACTTTTGTACTAAATAAATATAAGACTTTCGACACAATTACAAAGTAGGTACCAAGATATATTATCGATGTTTGTGACATCTCACAATAGTAGGTAGGATACTGTGAACTAGTTTCGACACACACAAAATAAATCTCATGCAACGAAATAATATTGTGGCGAAACTTTAACATTATATTAAATATCATAAAAGTCAACAAGCGTGGGAGCCTCTTATTTACTGAAGCGTAAGACAGATAACAGATGGTACAGTTAACTTCAATTACATGTCAATATTTGGTAGAAATTCAAACCAATAATCAATATGTGGGTAACCTATTTTCGAATGGGCTGTGGGAATTTTTAACTATTCTAGCTTTAGGCAACCGTGGTCTAGTGCTCTAGTTTCCGGCCTTGCCAAAAACCTTTCCGGTACCTATGTATCTTTATATATGTAGATACATAGGTATATGTAGGTACTTTTTTAAATTTATTTCTTTATTTCCATTTAGGCAATCCAACTGTAGAATTTATGGTTTATATGTATTTACTACTATAAACAAAAATACTACCAATAGGATTGATCAATATGTGTTTACACTTCAAGATATCTAAATATTTTTTACTAAAAAACAAAAAAAAAAACTAAAAATACTAAACGTAACCAGTATAAAATTTATGTGTGTTGTATGTTGGCGTGTGTGTATTTATTAATTTATAAAATTTCCCTTAACAATTTCTTGATCAAGGAAACAATATTGTAGGTCGTGAAATAAGGCCCCATTTATTTATATACTTCTGGTATATATTTTTTCCGTAGGCTTACGACAGGCGTAGCGTATTGGTTTGGCAAACTAGTTCGTTATGTGTAAAGTTCGAGTTTGATTCCCGGTCGGGGCAAATATTTGATTTTTAGCTTTTATTCATTTGTAATATTATATTATTTGATTAATAAAAAAAAACTGCGGTTTAGTTGTCTTTGGGTAGGCAGTGGTACCCAGTCAGCCAATCCGGGGTAGAACCACCACATGCAAGTTACATACCGTGAAGTGACTTATTCGCGTTACTAAGCCGGCCAAAAATATTTCGAACCTAACCGGTATTAGTAACTAATACAATATTAGCTAATAGTAAATATAACATAAGCTAAAGATATCGGTATGTCCACAACGTGTCGTAGGGCAGCGATCGTGGGCAAATCCGTGACGTGTCATTACGAAAACTCCGACGCCTTAGAAACAAGCCTACGTCAAATGAACCTAAGTAAATATTTGGTACTGCGTCATACATTTCACTTGATTATTATTATCGTTCAAAGAAAACACGAGCCTCTTTATTTTTAACCTACATTGTTAAATATTGCAATTTATTGTGAAATTGTAAAATTAATCAATTAATAGTATTATTTTATGGCGACCGTGGTCAAGTGGTCAAGTGGTGGAATGGAGACCAAACCAGGAGACTCCGGCTCGTAAACCTCTTTGATATAGTAGTGCATCTTTGGTTGCTTAGTTTTTATGACATTTTTTATAATTCCTACAATAGGCTACTACAGTGCTTGTATCATAGATACAAGACACCCAAAGTACATATATCAAAGATACATTGGTACTGGTGAGTGGTTTCGAACCCGTGTTCTCGGCAAGCAGTAGTTTATTTAGTTATTGTGACTCGACATCTGACCTCGACCCGCCTGATGGCAAGCAAGAAGAGGTCCAAGAGTGCCTACGACTAAAGTTAAGTTTATACGGTTGCCTCAGTCACTATGCCGGCCAAAAAAATATTTAATGAAATTATTGTATTGTCATCGTTTTTAAGTCAGCGCTGCCGGCAGTACCTGGGTACTATATCATACCAAATTCTTTTTGCAGATATCACGTAAAAGAACACAAAGAACCAAAGGGAATCCTGAAATTGTCTGAACTAAATGTGGCGTTTGCACCGAATAAAATCGGCCACGGGAACTCAATGCAACTGACTTTTATGAAAGACGGCACAACAAGACATATCTACGTGTATCATGAAGATCCAGAAGTTATTAATTGTTGGTATGTAATTTGTTTTAATTTGGGGACCTTCAGCTAAGCGCCTGGCCAAGACGTTGTCCAAGCGGCTGACGGAGAAGTCTGGAGACAGAAGGAGTGGTAGGCAGTGGTACCCAGTCTGCCGATCCGGGGTAGTACCACCACTTACAAATATACAGGCCGAGAAGTGATTTGGTCACGTTTCGGGATCAGCTTGTAAGTTGCTGGTTCCAACTAGGCCGGCATAGTGGATGTGAATGTGGACAGTTATTGAATTGTAGTAGCAGTGACATTCATTCATGGACCACACTTCGGTTTAACATCAAGCGGGGTGCTGTCATATGTCAAGTCACAATAAAAAAATATAAGTTACTATACACCTGCGTTCCGACTGCGCAACTTCAATAGGAATGAAGATAAAATTCATTTCCATTTGTCAAAAAGTTACGCGGTCGCTGTTAGTGTCAAAAAACAACTTTTTTTTATTATTTATTTCATTAGTTTCGATGAGCTTGAACTGTAAATGAAAATGAACTCAGACCCGATCCCCAGACCCGAAGCAAATATCCGCATCTTTTTTTTATTAACAAATATTTATAATATTTAATATATTTAATAAATATTATAAATTAAAGCTATGAAACAAATAATATATTATATGAAAACAATTTCAGGTACATGGCAATCCGTTGTGCTAAACTACACATGCTTCAAGTGGCTTTTCCAGCTGCATCCGAATCGGAGTTAGTCACGCGGTTACCACGAGACTTTGCGCGGGAAGGTTGGCTTTGGAAGACAGGTCCTCGCGCGTCAGATGCCCACAGAAGAAGATGGTTCACGTTGGATAATAGAAAGCTAATGTATCACGATGAGCCTTTAGATGCATATCCCAAAGGAGAAATATTTTTAGGTAAGAATCTTGGCTGTGTAATAGGGATGTTATGGATATGAAATTTCGGTTATGGATACGGATAAAGGAATAATATTATACCGGTTTCAGATACGGTTACGGATAAGCAATTATTTCGGATCATCTGATAGTTTCGGGTACGGATATTAGATTTTTAGGGAATTTAAAGAGTAAAATACAAATTAGGTTTTGGATATGGAGCTCCACCCCTATTCGAATTGTTTATAACGGATTAGGTTACTGTTACGGATAGGTTTTTATTTCGGATGTCCGATAGTTTTGTTTACGGTTACGGAGCTTTTTGATATCCCTGGTTTGAAGTAAGCGTGGGAGTTCCATTGTCTCTGCCTATCCCTGTGGAAATGAAGGCGTGGCAATTAATTTAGAATTCGGAAATTTAAATTATTGACGTCATTGTGGCTCATTGGTTAGTTATGCGTAGAGTCCCGAGTTCGATTCCTGGTCAGCTTGTAAGTTGCCGGTACAAAACTAGACCGCTTTAAATCGGCATCGCTTAATTTTAGGCGCGGTGTTGTCTTATGTCCTACCCTTAATTTTTATATTAAAGAATGAAAACTATACTGTATCTATTATACATTTTTTTATTGTACCATGACAGCACCCCGCCTAATATTAAACTGTGACTAAAGGTGTCCATGTGTGGTCCATGAATTAAGGTGACTGCTACTACCGTTAAATAAGTGTTAGGAGCAGTCGTATCCACTACCCCGGCTATTACATTCGCAGTGATAGAGAAGAAGACTAGTACATAGTATTTTGTTCGATTTTGCGCGAACATTAATTAATGAATTAAACCCCTTTTTTATGCGGCTTACTATCGCGTGACCACGATGGCTGCAAAACTCTCCAAAATCGGAATATTATTGTTAAATCAAAACCAAAATAAACGCATAAAAAGCTGCATAAAAAAATGTTTAATTCATGTTGTGCATAAAAAAAAGGTGTACACTATGGAAGACGTTGCGTAGATAGGCCACCCACCAGGTGGACTGACGACATAGTGAAAGTCACAAATAACCGGTGGATGCAACTGGCATCTTGTCGTTCGAAATGGCGTTCTAAGGAGGAGCCCTATGTTCAGCAGTGGACGTCTTCTGGCTTATGATGACGATGATACTATGGTGGTTCTTCTTTAGGTTTCTAATTCATTCCTTTTAATCCAGGTCACGAATCAAATGGTTATTCAATAAAAGTGTCGAACACTGGTAATGGATGCAAAGAAGCGCGATTTCCATTCCAATTAATAACGCCAGAGAGAACATATTGCGTTGCAGCGTCATCTAGTGAGGACAGAGCGGCGTGGCTCACGGTTATTCAGATGACCCTCAAAAGACCTCTAACACCACAAGATTCCACTGGTATGTATACGTTTTTAATACTTTTGAAGTTATGAAAACGACAGTTGTGTGTGTTTGTGAAATAGTGTAGTGAGAGTCACCGGTTAGGAACCATTTGCCGGTACCAATGTATCTTTGATATATGTTCCTTGGTCGTCCTGTTTCTATGTTATAAGCACTTCTAGTATAGATCCCGGCAGAAAAAAGAGCGCTGACTTTTGAGCTGCGCAGTATAAAGATTGGCTAGTCAGTAAAGCACTGGACGACTGCGGCGAGAGCAAGTCCGCGTGTCTATACACAGTCATGCATATAATTTTGGACACATTGGTAAAACGGAAAGTGACGTTAAATGATGATTTAGAGGTCGATGGCATAGGTTTAGGAGCTCTAAAAGCTCATTTCGACTTGCAAGAGGTCTAAGTCAAATACAAGAAAAATTAAAGGTTCATGAGGTGAAAAAGTGCAAATCATATATCACGTATACGTATAATTCAATAATATAGGTTATTATAGCATAGGTTTTTATACAATTATTGCAGACATGGTGTCTACTCAAAATAGAAATAACCGTCAAGTGGTCTACGGGCCAAAAAAATTGGGAAAGTTGTTAAAAAACTGGTTAATACTTAAACTACTAAATGTAATCGATGTAACCAATTGTATGTATTAGTGAATAAATAAATGTAACATATCCCAATAAATAAATACATAAATATAAATGACATATTTTAAGAAATAAACGTAATAATAAAATTGAAAAGGTCCAACCTAAAATACGCTCTTAATTAAGATCTAAATGTAATAAAATTGAGCCGCATAAAAAAATGGTAATAGATTAATCAATATTCGCGCAAAATCTAGGAAAATACTAAATCTAAATGTCTAATTTGAAATAAACGTGGAAACAAGAGCCTCTGGTTCAAAACCACTTGCCGGGACCAATGTATCTTTTATAATGTACTTTGCTCGTCCTATTTCTGCGACAAGTACGTTTAAAATAGCAATTGTAAAAAAATGTATAGTAAAATTGAGGTGTACGACTGAGGATCGTTCGTGGGCCTCAAGTTTCTTAATACATTATGACGGGGAATAATCAGTGAAATTGCGCCGTGGTTGAAAGTGACCAATCAACGTATTTTACCTATTGATTTGTTATTCGCTGATTGGTTACAAAGATGTTAAATATCAGTGCGACGAAAGTTCACTACTATTTCGACGCCATAATAATGTATTAGGAGAATCAAGGCTCCGGTGTCTGACGATAATCTCGCGAATAAATCATTTAAAAATTAAAATAAATATAAATTGTATTCTCAATTCCATTTCTTACAATTAATTTTTTATATTTAATAGTCTTATGTTATTTGGATATTTGTTAATTTGGTGTTGTACTTTTAGTGTATTATTTAAATTTAAAAAACTATTTATTTATGGAAAATTTGATTAAAAATATCAGCTTATTAACTTTATTTACTCAATAATATCAGAGGAAAGAAGTGATAGGCAGGTTCTGGAGTAGAACCACCACATACAAGTGTGCAGACCGTGAAGTGAATAAGTCGCGTTATGAGATCAACTTAAAAGCTGCCGGTTCCAACAAGGCATGCGATTGCTACGCGATTGCTTTTATACTTAACTCGACCACAATTCAGTTTAATAATCAGGCGATGTGCTGTTGTGGGAAAGGTTAGGGATGATGGTATAGACTTACCATCATGGGCTTTATATCACGTGATTACGTCGGGGTCACCAATGTGGGAAAAGTTAATGAAGATCTCCCTGCCACACGCATGTCGCATGTAGGGCCGTCCATTGGCCGAATTAGACTCGCGTTGATGCTGATATATTGTATATACTAATACTCTGTAGAAGTACCGCTTGCGAGATATAAGATGCTCAACGCCATTGGTTGTTGAAGTTGCCGCATGTGGTGACCAATCAACGAAATTTACCTATTAATTTGTTGTTCGCTGATTGGTTACATAGACGTCAAATATCAGTGCGACGAAAGTTTACTACTATTTCGATACTATACTATTTCGTATTAGGAGAATCAAAGCGCCGGTGTCTGACGATAATCTGTATGTAACGCCATCTATTTGTTGTATGTGGCGACGACCTTGCCACTTGATTGCGCCCGCATGTGACGACCGCCACGCTGTTATATGTCGAGCCAAAATTACTAATGTCAAAACGAGACAGATATATTTTCTTGACTCTTCTTGCTTATCACCAGGCAGTGGAATCCCGATGTCGCGTCTTTATAAAAAAATACTATGATTTTAACGACTTTTTTGTTTTTTTTTCAGTGGAAGCGACTTTAATACGAAAACGTACGACGTCTAACTCTATAAGTATATTTTCTGGAAGGTAGTTAATGTTGAATATTATTAGTTTTAAGTAAATGACTGGTTCATTCACTCACAATTATCATTCAGTCATAAATATGAACGACTACCGACCGAACTAATGAATTCGTTCATTGTACTCATATTTAATGTAATGAAATGAATGAATTTACTTAATTGAGTAATAATCAATGTGTTAACTAATTCCAAATATATAACTTTTAATATTAGAATTAAATATTATATCATCACAAATTTAATTTAATTGTATTGTATATATTTTGGTCGATTGTCGTTCTTTATAAAGTTAGTAGAGTCTGGATACACACTTCTGTTTATTTTTTAAATAATAAAATGTCTGTCCCTGGATCATTTACTTTTTGCTCCTACTATGAAGGTGGTAGGCAAACAGTTGGTGAACATTTTTCCAGTCTGCTAATCCGCCCATTTTTGACCACCTTCAGTACCACTTTTGACCACCTTTCGGTTTCAGCTTGAAAATTCTAACTATGCAGACTAAGCAAACTTTATATTTATTTAAAAAACGACTCGCTAAATAAATTAGTTACTTTTGTAAATATTATATAATTTGCGAATTTTAGACAAGCAATCATTATTATAATGTTTTAATTATAAGTATCAAAAAGTATCTCTAAGACAATTTTTGTACATATTTTGTTCTCTGATTAAAAAATAATTGTTTATATCTTTAGCTTTCCTATTTTTAAATATAAAATAAATGTTTTAAAAAATAGGTTTAATCCATGTTCATAAGTGATTTTCTTAACCAGCTGTGAGAGAAAATGTTTTCGCCATATCTGGGCCATAGGCCGGTCCAGGTTTGTGTAACGTATCACTCAACGTAAAGCTTGAAGAGCATTTCATTATTTTTAACGTATAGCGCGCATGAAACGCTCACATACCTATTCGCATCTGTCCCGTTGCACGCACGAACCGTGGATTGATAACTGTCACTGCCCCGCTATGTGCGGGGCAGTGACTTGCTTTCGTCCTAAAAGCAAAAGTAAAGACTAATTTCGGTTCAATCCTCGCACGAGTTCTAATACTCATTGCGTACACTGTTCGAGCACGCAATGTGTCCAGACTATGAGATTCGTGTTACCTCACGTCAGTGTGGACGGCAACTTTTTTATCGTATGATACTAATCACCAAAGTGGACCGGGCATTAGGAAACACAGTTATGAAATGCAAAAAATATATTTTCCTACTGGTTATGAAAACCTGTCATAAATAGGTCGGTTTCCATATATAATTACTCCCGTCGCCGTAACACGGATTTAATTAAATATAGCCCCTTTTGGCTCTTTTGCGTTGTTAGACTCTACCACGTTTTCGGAAAAGCATATTACAATAAGAAACCACAAAAAACTCGATATTTTATTGCCTGTAACAAATATTAGCAAAGGTAAAAAAAAGGATAAAATATATCCAAAAAAAACAAGCAACCACACAGATTCAAGTGACGTTTGCCGAGCGATTGTGGTGCTTCGTCCGAAAGGCGAATCATTCGAGGAACTGCCATTTTGTTATTTTCGAACGCTTGGTAAATGTCAATAAGTTTACAAATCAGAGTGTAGGCACAGTGAGTGCGAGTATAGTTCACTAATATTGTATGACTATACTCTGGTCCCCTCTTAAAAAAACAATTCAATAATGCTAAATGCTAAAAAGCTTAATGCTAAACAGAAATTCTCTACCAGTTAACCTTTGTGTGAGAGGCCTTCTTTATATTTTATTATTTAAATCTATTAGCAGATTTACTCTTAATCACAATCGTAAAAAAAACGTAGCGTACATTATATTGTAAACGTCAGGAAATTAATTTAAAATGCTCTCTGCATTTTACTGCATTAATGAACCTTATGACATCCTTAACAAACAACGTACAGTTTTGGCGTATATTGTACAATAAAATGTACAATATTACATCAGTGAATAATAGGCGAAATCAATATTATGTTACACTTGTCTTATAACTTTACTAAAACAAGCTCCATAGCGGTCCGTGTTGGTAGTTCCGTCCTAGCGTCGATCTCCGTTCAGTGTCGTTTAATTTCTTCCGCGACATAGGGTTACACTCAGTGGCGTAGCGTGGCGAGGGCGGCCCGCCCCGGGGGCACATTTAGGGGGCGACAAAAGTTAAAAAAACTAAAATAATTCGTTAAAATTTAAACCTGAAATTGATATTTTCGTTGAACCTATGATTTAAACTTCTAAATAAGGGGGCGGCAATTTTTTTTCCCGCCCCGGGCGGCTGACTTCCACGCAACGTCACTGGTTACACTCGCAGTTTTTAGTGCGATAAACCATAATAATAGTATCTCGTTTAAATTGTTACAATTTTAAATTGATTTTATTAATAAGTTAATGAAAACTGATTGATTTATAAATGCAACTGTCAATGCAATAAAGTAGACAAACAATATAACAGTTTAGTGTAGACATTATATATATACAAATAAAATATACTTACCTATCTATATTAAATACTCTATAAATATAAACGCTTTAAATATTATATACTTAATTCTTTATATAAAAATATTAAAAACAATTATTTTTGCGTTTACTTTTAAGTTTATATTTTTATTCACTCCTATTTTAGTTTGTATAAATTAAGCGAAGCACTAGAGACTCCAGAGCATAGGTTCTAAGGTGCTACCCTTGAGCACCTTGCGAGCGTTTAAGGCTTTCAGGGGGCAATAGAAGACCAAGTATTGAGTAGTTAAAAATAGTTGGAGGCGGCCCAAAGTAGGCGGTTGAGAACCTAAGCTCTGGAGAGTTATAGATATCGCTGATCACCAGAATTTCTACTCCAATTGAAGACCAAAGTTTTTTCTTAAGAGCTAACATGAATATAATAATTGTAATAATGCATTGTAAAATCAAATTTGTAAATTAATTTGTAAAACTCGTTTTTCCTATTTTCCGTGGAAAGGCGGGAAAATTGTGTTATTAGTTAAATTTATTTTCGTATGTTTTATAAAGAGTTTTATAAATCAATTATATTAATATACAATTTAAAATCAAATAAAATATAATATATATTTAATGAAAAAATAATAAAGTCATTGCAGATTTAGTTTTAATATTTAAAGTTGTTTTTTTATTATTTTAGTTATTATGCTCGGTCCTGGGGGCCGAACTTCAATGACAATAAAAATGAAGTTAATTCTCATTTGTCAAAAACAACTTTTATTCATTCAACTATTTATTCATTCAATGATCTTGAACTGTTAATGAGAATAAACTTTGATTCTTAGTGTGTTGCGTGGTCGCAATTTTAATTTTAAAGTTCATTAACGGAGTTTAACTGTCCAATGGAAACCCATTGTCGTTGAGTTACGCAATCGGGCGAGGCTTGGGTTAAATTTATCACCCAATGAATGAATTTGCTGTTCACACTGACGCATTGTAACATGTAAGATGTTACGTTTCGCATAGTATGAACGCCTTTCACGCGCGAAAACTATGAGCATTACAGTGCGTGATACGTTACACCAATTTGTACCAGGCATTAACGTTATCTGATTTAATAAAAAATAATTAAGTTATTGATTTAAATAAACTAAAATCTTTATTTGCAGACTACAAAAGTCCAATTCAAATAGGCGTTGGAACTTTTTAAGTTTTTATAACACAAAACATTTTAATTTAATTTTAATTTCTTAATTTTAAAAAGTGTGTCTTGCTTAGCAATACCTACTCATAGATTAAAATTAATTAGGCGCATGTGTTTATGGAGAAAAATTAATTATATGGTTACCAAATAATGTTTTAATGGCGGAACTACAATCGATTTAAAATAATTTTAATATAAACTCTTTGCTCACATCACATTTTAAGCGTAAATTAAATTAAATGGCCAATTTTAAGAGCTACATAAGTAATACATACTGTAATATTAATACAGGAATTGGCATATAATTGTGAGTAAATAAATGAATAAAATTCATATAGATAATTATTTTTGCCTAATGTAATTTGGATAGATGAAGACTTTAATAAGTGGAGTTGGCGATCTATTGTCTATGCCAACCTTGGTGAAACAAATGTCTCGATCTGTCCATCAGACTACTTATTACTTGACATCAACGACTAGTTACTAATCAAGAAACAAGTCGATCGAGAATATGCTAAGAGTTTGATGGAACTAAAGTTAAAGTGACTTTCAGTACTCGTATTGTCGAACTAAATTTAAAGTCACGTCGAGTAAAGTCGAACTAATTTAAGTGACGTCAAACAATGTCGAATTTATGACATTGTTTATTTGGGAAAAGTTCACAAAGCTCAGTGAACTTAATTTACTTTTATTTTCTGTTGTAAAAGGTCTCTATTAAACCAATATAAATAAGTAGTAAAACTAAAAAGAATTTTCTTAAAAGTAGTAGCCAAACACAATTAGATTAATAAATAAATATCACATTAACAATTTAGCTAATATTGTAGCTTTTTATATTAGGAAATTTAGTAAGTACCTACATCTATATCTTGATATAAAACTATTTTTAGAATTAAATGAGTTTTTCATTGTTGAATAATATAATAATAGATAAACTAAGTTTGAACCAAGTTAAAGGCATTTAATCTCCTATTTTACTAATAGATACCTACATGTGTTTTTGGTTTGATCTTAGACATTCAAATGTGTTCTTTGCAGCGCTTATTAAAAGGGTAGAATTTAAAAACGCTGCTCGGATTGAAACTACTATCGAACTTCGGAACTAGCGACGCAGCATCATACTCTGAATAGCTATATCAAAATTGAAACATTGTTTAACGTAAATATAAATTAGGAATTAGGAACGATTTTTAGACAGTTTAAAAAAAAAACACTACAATATGATATGAAAAATGAGTACTTTTAGCAATAAAATTTATTGCTAAAAGTACTAATATCAAAGTAATTGGCTCATTAGAGTAGAGGTAATGTCTAATTAAAGTCAAAATTGACAGTAACTAAAGGGTTCGGTGCGTCGGATCTTTGTAGAACAATGGACAAGTAAAATGCTTTAATAGCCCATGTGTTCTCCCTATTCTTATAACCTTGGATCTTTCAAGCGATCCGTGAAGAAACACCTTTGGTCGGCATAGTGACTGCGACTGAGGAAACCGAGTCTTTTTAGTCGTTGGCGCTCTTGGACATCCCTTTGCTTACCATTAGGCAAGTCGAGTTTAAATGTCGAAAACAAAACACTTGAAGCGGTCTATTGTAAGCCAGATAAAATCAGGAATTAATAAATATGAAAATCGCTTATTCCAATCGGACAGCAATTGATCGTTTGTTATTCTATAATTAACCTAATTACTAAGCATATAAGGTTACTTTTTACTACCATAACTTCGAATTTATTGATATGAATTAGAATAACACCTCCGAAAGATTAAACACTAGAGTTAGATGGATAAATCACAGAGTAAATTAATACTCTTTGATTATGCTGATAGCAAACTTTAATATCACTATTAGTTCAAATAGTAGTAGTTAATGTATTCAGGGTTGTACTCGTATAACAAATGGATTTAGTTTTGTTTTTAATTCGAATATTGTAAATGACAGTTCTTGCCTGCTTTTATATTCGAGGGTATGATCGATTACTCATGTTGTCTATTCGATAATTTTACGTAGTTCCAAATTAAAGTTTAAAGATAATTTCAAGTTATTTATTCAAGTATGATTTTTCTCACCGTCACTGTTAAAATTCGAATTAAACTATATTTGTAAAAAATACTAATTGTTAATTTATAAAGCAATACCTATTATTAAAGTTTAATTGTATTTATTTTATGGCTTTATTCGCATTTCGTCGAATTATGTTTGTGTTATACTTAATAAAGGTTGGCTGGTAGAGAAAGACTCATGCCTTTTAAGTCCTCATCCTGTACAATAAATATCAGTGGCGGCCTTAGGGGGTGGCCAACAGGGCAATCGCCCGGGGCCTCGCGTCAAGCAAATTAAAATACTGATTTTTTACCTATATTTTTTTATTTAAAACTTTTGTTTTTAATTCTTAATTATTCATTTAAGTCTTAGTAAAAGCCGCAAACATCAATTTTAAAATTTATCATCACTGTATTTGTTAATTTTGTAAAACCTTCAATGTAAGTAAAATATTTTAAAACCTAAATTTTATTTATTTGTATAACTAGCATTTTTCGTCAAACATAACGATCACCTACCTACCAAACAACCAGACCTACTTTCGAATCATATAGACAGATCGAATCGTAGGACAAAGGGCCTCGCAAAGACCTGCCGCCCGGAGCCTCGCAATAGGTAAGGCCGCCGCTGATAAATATCAATCATTTTCCCACTGGGATAGGTAGAGACAATAGAGCACCACTTGCCACGGCCCTGACACAACTACCTCGCTTCCCTCACATCCACAATTCTCTTTATACAAGCTCTACGATTACAATAAATAAATGATTATTATTCTGTACTATATTGTATGTCATAGAAAATTAACTATTATTATATTAATATAGCGCGCCTCGTGTTTGGACTAGGCCAGCATGGTGGAGGTGACTGCTACTTACAGCTATTTACCTGTAGTAGCAGTCACCTCCATTTATGGATCGCACTCCAGCCAAAGATCAGGCGGGGTGCTGTCATATATCGAGCTTACAATAAATAAATCAGCCCAGGTTAACTTTTTTAGTAGTTTTTGACGAAATGCGAACCAATTTCTCTACTGCCTCCAATTATATTATTAGATAACTTATGTTTTTTATATAGTTATTTTAGTTATATTATGTAAACAAAATTTTACCAAAATATTGCCTCGCTTAAGTTTTATTTTACGATTTTTTGTTGTAAATAAATATTAACTACGATATACAATTTTGTAATGTATTTGCTCAGGCATATACATAGATTTATTATTATTCATTATTATAAAATAATAAATAAAAATTTTCACTGGCTATTTTAAGTTGTTTTATTGTTTTAAAAGGTAACAGTCAGCGTCAGATATATCTGAGCACGCAAAGTGATCAAAAGTATCTATACATTCAGACTGATCATAAATATCTACACACATTAATTGTCATAATGATGTGAGCATTCAATGCGTCAAAAATATCTACACACGCAAATAGTCAAAAATATCTACACACTCATAAAATATGTAATATTTTAAAACAAATTTACTGAATTGTCTGTTGACATATTTTTGACAAGTGAGTGTGTAGATATTTTTGACTAACTGATTGTATAGATATTTTTGACGCATTGAATGCTCACATTATTATGACAACTAATGTGTGTAGATATTTATGATCAGTCTGAATGTATAGATATTTTTGATCACTTTGCGTGCTCAGATATATCTGATGCTGACTGTACCTAAGTGAATCCAAACTTCCTAAGATAACAAAATTAGTAAAACTGGCCTACATAAGTGTTATAGAAATAAACCTTTAAAAGTATTTACCACGAACTAAGGAGACCGTGGTCTAGCCCTTCGCGTGTCTTAAGCGCTAATCAGCGTAAAGTTGTCTATTTTTGAATGAAATTGTTTGTTACATATATGAAACTTAGAGACTTGACTTGAAACTTAGTGAATTGATTAATTGTTACTATAGTTATTTCATTAACCATACGGTTAGGCAACATTAAAATAATAACACAACAAAGTACGTATTTTTCTGAATAAATATGAAACAAATATTTGCTCCGACCGGGAATCGAAACCAGGACTTTACGCGTGACGTGGTGTGCTAAACAGTGCGCTGATCTTAACCAACAAATGTTGAAGAATATAATTTAAGGTGTTATTCCGATAGCAGAAAGCAGCTGCGGTTGGATTAAATAGCGTGCAGTCCTTATAGAACTTTGCGTGATATAAGATGTCAGACACTCATCTTTTGTTACTTTTGTTAAAAGAGGAGAAGGATGACAACGATTTCTTCATGTTAATACTACAAGGAATAGAAAATCAGCTGATCCTACATTTAAATGCAGATCAGTTTTAAAATCGTGATCATTTTTAAATTAGTAACACGTGTCGACGCTCTGCGGTCAGCAACAGGACTGATGGTACCGCATTGTCTCCATGCACGGAATTAATTTCATACATAATATCATAAATTAAACTATGCGGCTTACTATCGCGTTTATTTTTAGTTAATGATTTTACATTTTTTTACTATTCTGACGTTTCGAGAGCTTTGCCGCCATCGTGGTCACGGAGAGTCTCTTCATACACATTTATTAAACCAGTAGTGTGGCCTGCAGTCGCTATCGGAATCACACTTTTATTCAGCAAATATTATTTATTCATTGTTAGAGAATGCCTAATAGCCTTATTATGCCTCGCCCATGTACCTATTCTTAAGTTTATTTTGTGCTGATTACCTGATGTGGATGGATGCGTAAAACAAGGCCCAGGAGGGTGTTTTCCGATTAAATTGAAGACATCCTCAAGAAAGCTGGGTTGCCTAGTGCCCATAACCAAAGCGAGTGAGTTGTCATCTTCTCAAGTCATTGTCTCTGCCTATCCCCGTGGGAAAGAGGCGTGACAGTTTGATTAATTGACTTCTAAAACTATCTAGTAGTTGAAAAAACGACCGCACCTATAAAGTTGTTTACTTTGGTCAGTGAAATATTATGCAATTAAATTGGTTTATTTTTTGCAGTTTAGAGAGTTATTTTCGTGTTATGTTTTGTCAGGTTAACTGACGTGACGCCCGCTTGACATCCACTTTGTCAAAGTATTAAGTTTCAACGCACTCAGGGCTCTTTCAGTTCACGCCTCCCTCTAAAGTTTTTATAGTCATTTGTAAGTTAATATGCCTCTTATATTCCTTCCGTTTAAATTTTGTCTTTGAAATTAATATTGTATATTGTGTCTTTGGATTTATGTAGAGGAATTGCAATTATAAGTTCAAAGAGTACCATCAAAATAACGCTGTCATTAAATGTCGTGTTGAAATTATTTACTGCGAATTCTAGGTAAAGTAATAACTTTTAACAGTGTCATTAAGCGTGAATAGCTTTTTTAATTAACCCCCGACTCAAAAAGAGGGGTGTTATAAGTTTGACTTGTCTGTGTATCTGTGTATCTGTGTGTCTGTCTGTGGCATCGTAGCTCCTAAACGAATGGACCGATTAAGATGCGGTTTGTTTCATTTGAAAGCTGACGTGATCGAGATGGTTCTTAGCTACAATTGATGAAGATTTGATCAGGGGTTTCAAGGTCATCAGCTCGATTTGTTAGCTGCGGTAGCGATCTTAGACGCATAATAGGTATTTACTTTACTTTTAAACATATCTGTAACTCAACATTTGAAACAAAAACGTATACAAATACATGTGTGTTTTAACTGGTACCACTGAGCTACTCTGATGATGGAACTCGAAGGTAGGAGACGAAATCCTGGATGGGTTTAAACTTAATAGGTTTACTAAGTTTGGACGCATTAGATTCGTATTGACTGTAGGAAACTAAGTGTAAAAAAGTTAGTGCGATGAAATAAAACATTCTGGATCTGAAAAATCTGATCATGGATCCTCTCAGATCAGCAAATCAACAAGAAATAGACCTATAGTGCTTTAACTAAAATTGTTACTCACTATGAGCCTTTAGCTGGAACGGTTTCAAATTGATGATCTGAGTGTCTGATGATGCACCATCATGAATCCTCTTAGATTATCAAATCAACAAGAGATAGAACTATAGTGCTTTAACTAAAATTGTTACTCACTAAGAGCCATTAGCTGGACCGTCATCAAATTGAAGACCGGGAGTATCTGATGATGCACCATTATAAATCCTCTTAGATTAGCAAATTAACACGAGATAGAACTATAGTGCTTTAAATAAAGCCTTTGGCTGGGCCGTTATCAAATTGAAGAGCGGGAGTATCTGATGAGGCACCATCATGAATCCTCTCAGATCAGCAAATCAACAAGAGATAGAACTATAGTGCTTTAACTAAAATTGTTACTCACTAAGAGCCATTAGCTGGGCTGTTATCAAATTGAACATCGGGAGTATCTGATCATGCACTATCATGAAACCTCTCAGATCAGCAAATCAACAACAGATAATATCATAGTGCTTTAACTAAAATTGTTACTTACTATGAGGCATTAGCTGGACCGTTATCAAATTGAAGACCTGGAGTAGTTTTCTGATGATGCACCATGAGGATCCAAGGGATATTTAAAGGATATAACTATTGAGCCATTGTCTATTACTATAAAGATGGTGTCATATACTAAAGTGGTTTAAGGCGTTTCGGGGGTTCCTTTAAAATTTTAATTTTGATTTTTTTGACTGTTATATTTTTAACTTTAATTAAAGCACTCAGATTATAAAAGTGGTAGACAGCGGGGCCTAGTCTGCCGATCCGGGGTAGTACCACCACTTACAAGTATACAGACCGTGAATTGCGTCGCGTTTTGATATCAGCTTGTGAGTTGCTGGTTTCAACTAGGCCGATATAGTGGACGTGGCGGCTACTTACAGTTACTGAACTGTAGTAGCAGTCACCTCCATTCATATATGACAGGTATGAAGCAAATATGACATATTATGATGACTCTTGGATAACTTACCTGCGCAATTAATTAAGTAGGATTATAAATTAATTAGACGTTAATCAAGGCTACCCGGGAGGGTATTGTTTTCTCTGTAGGAAAAAGGGGTGACAATTAAATTGATTGATTATTAAATGAAAGATTATTCCATTTACACATAGAGTCATATATTTGGTACAATTAGCTTAAATTTAAAATACAGGTCATACATAAGGCACTTTTGAAATTACCAACATATAAATATATATAGTGTTTCTTTACATTAATCTTTACTTACTGAGCTACTAGTGGTCCTTGTATGATACGGGAACACCAAAGTAAATAAATATCAATGATAAATTGGTACTAGCAAATGGTTTTGAACCTGAGACTCGTGGTTTGTAAGGCCGTTCCACAACCATTGCACCACGATTGCCTTAAGTTGGCCTTTTAGTATGCTTTTTGGCTTCTATTCTAACTTGTTCTTTTATATAGACAAAGTTTTAAAATTAAATTAAAATATTATAAAATACATAATTAATACATCCTCCGCTCCATAGAGCTTGTATGAAGATAATTGTGAATAGTTTTTTGTTCGGACTTGACTTCTGACCTCGACTTGCCTGGTGGTAAGCAAGGCGAGGTTCAAAAACAACCGATGGATTATCCACGAGGTAAAGAAAGCAAGAGGGTTAGTTGGCGCTCTATACTTTTTTTCATTAATATTCGTCATCTGATCTTTACATGCTTGATGGTAAGTAAGAAGAAATCCTAGGGCGCCGATGACTTAATAAATTGATTCAGTCATAGTCTAAGTAGCCGTCGCTATGCCGACCAAAGGTGCTTTTCATGTTTCGCTTAGAGGATCCAAGGTTTAAGCATTATTTACTAAACTACCAGAAGAATAATTACTACTCGCATTTCTTATACCATAATAATTATCTTTATACTGGCATTGTGAATATTGTCCGTTTTGTGTACACTGTGACCTTTCCTGATTATTATTTACGTAGTCTTTGTCTCTATAATTGTTATCAGTGTATTCGTGACAATAATCTGTGTTCTGTTGGTGGTTATCTTGATTTGTTCTTGTGTTAGGCGTGATCGATGTTGAATCCGGCGGCGACCATCTTGGCGAGGCTGTCGTTGATGAACCACCGTGTTGGAATGCGAATGGCCATGCCTGGTCAAACAAAAAAATATTATATTATTATTAGTAGAGCTAAATATTGCGCTACGCCTATTTTAAGTCCACGGGACCGGTATATAACCGATATAACAAAAAGGATTAGCACGCTGAAATGGTAATGCAGAAAGCCGAGCGATTGAGGACTAAAAATTAAGAAAGGTAATCGAACCGGTAATTGTCTCTTAAAGAGTCTGCCACACTTATTTTTTATTTTATTTACAACATCCTATTTTTTCTTGTCTTTCCTATTAATGTTTTTAACTGTTACATCCTAAGGGTTAATAAAGTGTGGAACGACCTCCCAGTTGAAGATAAACAATCTAAGCTGAATGGATAAACAACCGTAATTAATACCACACAGTTTTTTATGACCAAACATCAAGATATTACAATGTTTTGGTAAACACATGTGAGTATAAACAATACTAAAAAAAATCGCACGTGACTTGATGTAAAGGAAGCGAGAGAGTTGTGTTAGGATCGTGAAAAGCGACGCAACGTTGTCTCTGACTGTGGTGTAGTGGCAGTGCAATGGTTACACAAACCGAGAGCACGGGTTCGATACCACTCACCGGTACCAATGTATCTTTGATATATGTACTTTGGTTGCCCTGTTTCTATGATATAAATTTTTTGTAGCTTAGTATAGAAATGTATAATAATAAAAAAACCGAGGCGAGATTTTATTAGATTTTGTAGAGGAAAAGAATCATTTAATATTTCTTAATAGTTGTTAATTTTTTTTGACACTGGCGTGCCTTTAATAAAAAGTGAAATTGTTGTTAAAGACAAATATATATTTCAAAATGCGGACAGTTATTGAAAAATATACAGTCACCTAAATTATGTTATTATGTATTACATTTTTGACCGGCTTGGCATAGTGACGGAGTTGAGTGAACCGTGAATCGTTTTTTGTTTTCAGTTGTTGGCACTCTTTGACCTACTATCAGGAAGGTAAAGGTCAGATGTCGAGTAACAATAAAAAAAGAAAAAAATATATATTTAACAACAATAAAAAAAACTATATGTTCTCATATATTCCAAAAGAGGACAGTAATTTGTAAATAAACCAAGTGCTCTTGAACGTTCTAAGAGATGTGAGTTTTACGTTCATTTTATTAATACCAACAGCTGCAAACTTTTGGTCCACCAGTACCGTTGAATTCCATGTTTATTGTTTTAACCCGTCTCTTTTTGTCTTCATGCTATTGTCTTACTTTTATTTCTTCCTAATGTTTACGTTTTAATGAAGGACCAGAAAGTGGGCCGTTATATCTGTATCCGCTTTTTTTTCCTTAGACAGCCTAGTAAGATTTGTCGAAGAATTTAGAGAAATAGTTTATATAGAAGTTTATATAGAATTCAATATGGAATTATTGGTACACTTATTGTAGTTCGTAGTTTATTAGCATATTTTGAAGTTTTTCAGGTTGTTTAGAAATAAAATGGTAATACGACAGGGGAGGAACATAAATAAAATAAAAATTTCTTAATACTTAGGCTGGTTTGAAATCCAAAAGAACCAAGTTCACCAAACAACATGAATAAGAGAAAATTTTATAAAAGAAAAATATGAAAATAAGCAAAAGTTAAACAACCAAAATTACAGTATAATTGGATTTTGACGACAGGCGTGGACGAACGGTTTAGCGATTGGTTTATTGCGCGTAAAGTCCCGGGTTCGATCCCCGGTCGGAGCAAATATTTGTTTCATAGCTTTTATTTGTAATATTTAATAATATTAAATATTGCATTTTTTTGTTTTTATTGTGACTCGACATATAACAGCACCCCGCTTGATGTTAAGCCAAAGTGTGGTCCATGAATGAATGTCACTGCTACTACAATTCAATAACTGTGAGTAGCAATCACATCCACTATGCCGGCCTAGATGGAACCGGCAACTTACAACTTACTTATTTGTTAATAAAAAAAAAGAGATGGATATTTGCTTCGGGTCTGGTTATCTAAGAGTGGTAGGCAGTGTTACCCAGTCTGCCAATCCGGGGTAGTACCACCACTTACAAGTATACAGACCGTGAAGTGATTTGGTCACGTTTCGGGATCAGTTTGTAAGTTGCCGGTTTCATCTAGGCCGGCATAGTGGATGTGATTGCTACTCACAGTTATTGAATTGTATTAGCAGTGACATTCATTCATGGACCACACTTTGGCTTAACATCAAGCGGGGTGCTATCATATGTCGAGTCACAATAAAAAAAATAAAAAAAAATTGGATAATTAATCACACGCCCATATCAAGCGCCTTTGACCGGGGGTTTTATTAAATTTTATTCTTTACTGTACAATACACTAGTTGATTTACTATTAAAAAAAATATTTTATTAGTTAAATATTAAACAAATTTACTAGTTTAAAAATATTTTAAAACATCATTTATTATTTTATCAATAAATTTGAGAGTAAACAACATACGTACACGTCCTCAGACATACGTAACCCAATTTGTAAAATATTAATATGCAAACGATAAACAAAATTAGTTTAAATAGCGTTTCTATTTTTTCAAGACTTTTGCATGAAATTCGTGTTAAATTGCAAAGGTTAGGGGCAGTATATCATCTTGATAATCTCTCTATCGATCACAGCTGAAGACCTTCGTGGAACGTGTCGCTTAATCCCCTCGTTGACAAACCCGATATAAGTTTCACATACGCCCTTTACATTCATCGGTTTATCGTTCGAGTATGGATTCATCCGAAAATATTGACAATGAAAACAAAATACCCGTTTAAATGATTTTTTTGGAGAATGTACGTAGTTATAGGTTTATTGGTTAATTACAGCGGTTTGGCAGACTGGGCAAATAACCATAAACTGTCTACTAAGTATAAAAAAAACTAGCTTTTACGGCAACATTTTTTGTATAATATAATTAATGCTATTTTTTCGCAATTATGTTGATAATTGTTCTATCATCGAAATCTTACATTTCATCAAGTTTGCAGTGAACGTAACTATTCTGTTGTACTCGTACAGTCGCTAGTTTTTATCATACAAGCACGTTTGAAATGCTTATAATAGAAAAAAGTAGTTATAAAATATAATTCCCTAATTCAAAGTTTTTAAAATTTTAATCATTTGAATTAAACAAATTATATGCGGCTTACCATCGCGTTTGTTTTGGTTATTGAGCCAAACCTGGTCACAGCCTGGTCACGGAGACGATTTAATCATTTATTGAACAAAACAATAATACATCTAATTAACTTGAATAAGATTCGTAGGTGAAACGGGCACCAACCTTTGGTGTTCCGTTTGGCAAATGTGGTAGTAACTCATTGTGGTTTGATGCAGAGCGTGCCATGGATCCAAAAGAATTAAGGAGATGACAAGTGTGACAGAAAATAAATTGTTAACAATTAGGAATTAAGGGCGGCAGCATTTTTTGTTGTTTGTTTTGCATCTGTGGTTTATTTGCTTTTAGATGCAATAAAGTTCAGTTAAAGGACATCATTCATTTTGGGCTTTTACGTACTACTTTTGTCGTGTCCAATGATGAAAAAATATATAAATAGTAGTTCCGATACTTGTATTGATAAAATTTATAACAATTTTAATTGTTGTGCAATTGAGTTATTTAGAAAATAAGATATAGATTATATGTCGTCTGTCAACACGCCATAGCTTTGAACTGTCATAATTATAGTTTGATTATTTTGCACACCTAAACTATTATATGCAAAATAAAGGATATTCTCCAATTACATTGTAATCTTCGTATATTAAACTATTTTAAAATGTATATGCAACTATTAATAGAATTAAGCCCAAGTCACCATACAAAATGAATCAATTGTTTACCATAGGCCTAATGCTCACCTAAAGAGGTACCTACGAGAGTAGAGCGGTGCAGGAGGTTTTGACATGTGAACACACCCCTCCCGCACTGCTTTTTGACATCCACAGTTGTGCAGTTTTAATTTTAATTGCTTTTTTCATGTTCGCGCAAAATCTAAAAAATACTAACATTTTTTTTTTATTAGGATTAGAGTGCAGTCCATAAATAGAGGCGACTGCCATACTGTGCTGGTCTAGTTGGAACTGGTACTAGCTGGTAAAGCTGTCCCGGAACGCGACTGAGTCTCTTCACGACACGATAGATAGAACTTTTTTTATTTTCACATACGACAATAAAAAAGAGAGACAGTGTGTGACCACTCAGCTTTGTAAAGATCGGTAGGCGACATATTGAAAAACTACTGTTTAAAGTTTGCAATCAGCAGTCATGTTAACTTTTTTTATTCATACGCGACATTATACTTCGACTTGCCTGAAATTGAATAAAGGGAGGTTCATGAGCGCAGACGGCTGAAAAATCCCGATACTGTTTACGGTATTCTCAGTTGTCTTTACTATGCCGGCCAAAATTTATTACTATGTTCTTCGAAAACTGTATCGTTTTTGTAAAAATTATAAGGCAACCGTGATATAGTGCAATGGTCACTCAAGCTGCCCTGGTTCAAATCACTTGCCGGTATCAATGTGTCTTTGGTCGTTCTATTTCTATGATACAAACAAGTTTAGTAACGTAGTATATAAATTGAAGTAGTATATAAAGGAAACGAGGGAGTTGTGTCTGGAACGTGGCAAATGGCGCTCCATTGTGTCTGCCTATCCCTGTGGGAAAGAGGCGTGACAATTTGATGATTGATTGTATATAAATTGAAAATATACTCACCAGATTAAGTGGATGTGGAAACATTTGTGCAGCAGCGCAAGGCTCCTCTTGCAGCAGAGTCCTCAAATGTGCAATATAGGATGCTGCAAGCCTTAATGTATCTAATTTCGATAGCTTTGTGTCCGCCGGTACCCATGGTAATGTAGTTTTTAACCTGGTAAATTAAAAATATTTTAATAAAAATCAAATCAATCAAATCAAATTGTCACGTTTAATTTCACAGGGATAAGCAGAGACAAAATAAAAAACAAAACTTATAATTAAATGATTTGTTTTTCGTAACTAAACAATAACTTTATAAGAATGGTATGCATTGGACAGGGTCTGTGATACAAGTACATAATAAAAAGTACGTTTAGCCGACTTAGTGACGGCGACTGAGAAAACTGTGATTCGTTTCAGTCGTCGGCGCTCTTGGACTTCCCCTTGTTACCATCAGCCAAGTCGAGGTCTAATAAAAAATATTCAAAATAATTTTACAATTACATACAAACATAAAATACATAGTACATACGAGTATTATGTTGTTTAAAAAAGATAATTGTACCTGCAAAAAGCTTTGGACAATACTCGCATTCTCGCTCTTTCTCTGGCATTGGCTGCGTTTCTTTGTTGAGGTTCATGAGATCCACGACCTAAGAAGATTTTAACAAATTAATAACATTCCAAAAGACCACAACATTAAGTAAAATAAGAAGTATGATCTCGCGAACGAGATGACAAGAGATGGATACAAAACCCAGCTCTAAGAAGTGAAAGTTGATGCAAAAGGAATACCTGGCGACAGGCGTTTACGAACGGTTAGCGATGGTTTGTTGGGCGTAAAGTCCCGGGTTCGATTCCCGGTCTGAGCAAATACTTGTTTCATAGCTTTTATTTGTAATATTTAATAATTATATTGTATATTGCAAATATTTGTTAATAAAAGAAAAAGATGGATATATGCTTCGGATCTGGTTATCAAAGAGTCGTAGGCAGTGGTATCCAGTCTGCCGATCCGGGGTAGTAGCACCACTTACAAGTATACAGACCGTGAAGAGATTTGGTCACGTTTCGGGATCAGCTTGTAAGTTGCCGGTTCCAACTAAGCCGGCATAATGGATGTGATAGCTACCCACAGTTATTGATTACCACAGTGGCAGTGACATTCATTCATTGACCACACTTCGGCTTAACATCAAGCGGAGTGCTGTCATATGTCGAGTCACAATTTTTAAAAAATACCAGCAAAAACCTTGCACATCTTTTAAACGATCTTAGCCTTCCAAGGTCAGCCGTAAGCACATTATATAGACCAAAAGTCATAGGCGGTATTGGTAGGGTCTTACAATATTTGGTTAGGTCGGGTCATCCCAGGGTCGTTGACATGTCGCTAGCTTTAAATCTACTTTCCGGTCGCAAGCTCGTAGACTTCCCTCATTTAACTGTAAGTAGCAGTCACCTCCATTCATGAACCGCACTCCAGCTTAACTTTTGATAATATCATCTAAATTCTGTATTAAAACGCTACTAGTGATCGTGTATCATCATCATCAATTGTTTCACCTCATATCGTACAACGGAACCCATTTTTCACAAACCTGACATAAATCTATCGCTTTCTTAACAGCCACAATTATACTCAGACTATGATCGTCCTACAATAAAAAATTAACCCACCAGAATTACTCTGATTATCATCAAAATAAAAGTCATCTTCATCAGCTTCCGAGCTTCGTCTTTCAACCGGTGAAGCCCGACTAGTTCTTTTTCTAGGCATTTTCAAAAAAAGCACTAATACACTAAATTCACTAATCAATTTTACACCATTATTTTATATTAATAAACACATAATTTTTTTTTTAATAATATCAATCAATCAAACTGTCACGCCTTATTCCCAATAATAAAGATTAATAGGTAGTCTTTATGCTAGGGATGTTGTCAAGACCCGCGGTAGTTCCGTTTTGAAACTCCTGCGCAGTTAGGCGGGCGGGAGTGATTTTGGGCGGCAACGGTTACAGCTCCGCCTTACAAACTTTACGGACTTAAATCTCGGCAAATGGACGATGTATGCCGATGATTAATATACAAAAATAGTTTCGGTTGTTTGGTTTGTAAGCCGGGGGTGGGTAATCAGGTATATTTCCGAAAAAAATAACTGTTTTAAGTTTTTTTTTTATTGGGACGCGACATCTGTCTTCTACTTGCCTAATGGTAAGCAAGTGGAAGTTCAAAAGCACTAACGACTGATAAAATTATTTTATTTAAAGGCCTCAAGTCACTTTCACTATGACGCCTAAAAAATAGTGAAAAATTAAAATATAGTTAAATTTTTTTAGTGTGACGACATTTGACATCGACCCTCTTGATGATAAGCAAGAGGAGATCCAAGAGTGACGACGACTGAAACAACCGAGTTAGTTCACGGCTGCCTCGGTCGCCGTCACTATGGTGACCAAAAGTGCTTCTTCACGCATCGCTTGAAAGATCCAAGGTTATAGGAGAGAGAGAACACATGGTCTGGAAAAGCATTCCACTTGTCGATTGTTCTACAAAGAAATAGAATAGAGCATGTATGAAGGGAGCAAGACATTTGTGTCAGGATCGTGAAAGGTGGATCTCCATTGTCCTCCCTGGGAATGAAATATTAATTGATTTTATAAAATGACAGATAGTTGGTGGTTATTTGTACAGTCTGCCGATCCGGAACTAGTCGCGTTTCACAATAAGTTTGAAAGTTGCCGGTTCTAACCAGGCCGACGTAGTGGTTGCAAATGCTACAACAGTTAAATAACATTTATGGACCGCATTCCAGCTTAACATCAGAAGGGGTGCTGTCATCATATTTAAAACAACATTTAAAAATTCCAATAATACGGTTTCTTGTTTAAGTTGTGAGTTAAAAAAATTGACTTTGACATAGAAATTGTTTAAAAGATTGACAGAGCTACAAAGGTTAACATTTCCGGGACACCTAATACTTTTGTCTTCATGCAGTTAGCGCCTCCTTCAACAACACATGTCATAGAACGTAAGTAAAGTAAAAAAAAATTTTTTTATTGTGACACGACATCTGACCTTGACCCGCCTGATGATAAGCAAGAGGAGGTCCAAGAGTGACGACGACTGAAAAAAAAATGACTTGCTACCTCAGCCGCCGTCATTATGCCGGCCAAAGGTGCTTCTTCACGCATCGCTTGAAGGATCCAAGGTCCTAGGATGGAGAGAACACATGGGCTGGCAAAGCATTCCACTTGTCAATTGTTCTACAAATAAAATAGCTACCTACAAAAGTTTTGTACATTTGTAATTGTTTATTTTATTTGACGACAGGCATTGGTAGTATAGGTTAGCATCATCCATTGCTTTGGTTATCACACTCGTTAAGCGTACTATGGTATTAGAATAAGAATAGGACGGGCTGTTGACTAACTTCACTTGACTGATTCAAAGGTGTCTTTTTCTTGACGGTCCGCAAAGACTAAGACACCATACTAAAGTGAGGTTGGTTGAAGAGTTAGACGTCACAAAATGGCGCCGATTCCGTCCTATTCTTAGGAAAGATTTGTTTTATAGATTTTATTTGTGATATTTAATGATTAGATTGATAGAGATACTATTTGTTATTTAAAAAAGCGGGTCTAGTCTGCTTCGGGTCTAGTTCTCAAAGAGTGGTAGGCAGTGGTGCTCAGTCAGTACCTTACAAGTTCACAGACTGTGACGTCATACAACTAGGCCGACATAGTGGATGCAACTGCTACTTACAGTTATTTAATTGTAGTAGCAGTCACCTCCTTTTATGAAACGCACTCCAGCTTAACAACAGGCGGGGTACATTCCGGTGTTGAGACACAATAAAAAATAATTGGTATGTACTCGTACAACAGGTCACATTTTTTGTTAATAAAGTAGACTGGTTTGTATGGAGAATGTGAATGTAAAGGATCTAACTTTCTAAGTTGTGTCGGGATCGTAGGAAGTAGTGCTCCGTTGTTTCTGCCTATATCTACAGGAATAAGGCGTCGAATTGATGATGATGATAAAAAAACAAAAAATGTAAACTAAATATTATAAAGTCATAAGCTGAATCATTAAAATCAATAAAATAACAATTATAATTTGCAAAAGGGTAAGTAAATTTCTAATACCTACTTGTCTTTATTCTTCTTTTATTTATTATCTATCATACATTTATTATTTTTTTTATTATGGCGCGACATCTGACCTCTATTTACCCGATGGTACGTCCAAGAGCACCGACGACTGAAAAATCCATCTCAGTTTTGCCTCAGTCGCCTTCACTATGCCTCTTGCTTACCATCAGGCAAGTCGAGGTCAAATATTGTATCGCAAAATAAAAAAATGAAAATTATTTACACTAAAAGTCAACAAGCTATTAAATTAAATAATATAGCTATCATATTATCATTTAATTATTATTGAGGCAGGCCCAGGAGGGTGTTTGCCGACTAAATCGGAGACATCCTTAAGAAAAATCTAGGTTGCCTACCTAGTGTCCACACCCATAGAGCTAGAATGAGCAATGTGAAGGAAGCGAGGGAGTGGTGTCAGGATCGTGGCAAGTGGCGCTCCATTGTCTCTGCCTATCCCTGTGGGAAAAAGGCGTGACAATTTGATTGATTGATATTATTTAAAATTTTGTAGATATTAAAATTTGTGCCAACCCTAACTCCAGGTGTTTTGTCTCAAACAATTATATTTAAACGATGAGTTGAAGAGGTAATACCGTCAAATACATAGGATTTACAGCCATTTCATACGTTAAATAAACATTTGTATTACTGTACACATAAATTATACATAGACAGGTAAACAAAATTCTTTATACACAAAACAGAATACATACATAGAATAAAAAGATAATAAAAATATGTACTAAAAATCGCAACTAACATTAAAGTAGTGAACATTAAGGCGAACCTGATGTAGTGGTTACGCAAACCGAGAGCACGGGTTCAAAACCACTTGTCGGTACCAATGTATTTTTGATATATGTACTTCGGTTATCCTGTTTCTACACTAATAAAAACAGGACAACCATAACTTAGTATAGAAATGTATAACAGGTATTTATGAATAGTTGTGATATAGCTTGTCTAACTATAAATGACGCGCCCCTCCACTTTATTAGTTTATTTAAATGTGTGAATACAAATATTACTAACTCCACTTTATTAACGTGCTACTCCTTTTGTGTCTAACCAGCAACTGAATGACCAATTACAATTGCATTTTCGGTGTATTGCATTTATATTTTACATTCGCACGTGTGCTTAAATGCAGTGGAGGGGCGCGTCATTTCGGCTTAGACAGACTCTAACAAACTATGTCGAATAATACCTTCATACCGTAATGATAGCTTTTTTTTTTTTTTTTTTTTTTTTTTTTTTGACTCGACATATGACAGCACCCCGCTTGATGTTAAGCCAAAGTGTGGTCCATGAATGAATGTCACTGCTACTACAATTCAATAACTGTGAGTAGCAATCACATCCACTATGCCGGCCTAGATGGAACCGGCAACTTACAAGCTGATCCCGAAACGTGACCAAATCACTTCACGGTCTGTATACTTGTAAGTGGTGGTACTACCCCTGATCGGCGGACTGGGCACTACTGCCTACCACTCTTTAATAACCAGACCCGGAGTAAATATCCACTTAGTTGTATTTTATTATAACTAAATATTAGTAATATTAATTTTAATTATTAAATATTGTAAAGAAAAGCTATGAAACAGTTATTTGCACAGATCGGCAGACTGGGTACCACTGCCTACCACTCTTTATTTATCTTATTTATTTATCTCTAAAGGGGATAATACGAGATGACAGATCAGTGACAGATCTAGAAGGACTTCGACCTCGACACAGCACACTCAGGGCCGTCTTTACCCGGGGGTTCAAGGGGTGCGGTGCACCCGGGCGCAGAGTTCTAGGGGGCGCATGCCGACCGCCATAAACTTCGATAGGTACCTACTACACTGAGACCACGCGAGCGGAGCCTTGACTTTCGCACCCCGGCGCTGAATATCCGATGAAAGTCACTGCTACTACAATTAAAGAACTACAAGTATTAGTCACATCCACTATGCCGGCCGCTAAGCTCACCCCGAAACGCTTCTATGTCACTTCACGGTCTGTATACTTGCAAGTGGTGGTACTACCCCTGATCGGCGGACTGGGCACTACTGCCTACCACTCTTTAATAACCAGACCCGGAGTAAATATCCACTTAGTTGTATTTTATTATAACTAAATATTAGTAATATTAATTTTAATTATTAAATATTGTAAAGAAAAGCTATGAAACAGTTATTTGCACAGAATCGAAATCGAACTCGGGACTCTAGTCGTAACAATGCGCCAGGCCTGTCGTCATATTATGTATATTTCTTAAGTTAATTGCCTTATTGTTTTTTATGTATTATTACATCATTCAACCACGACATACATGTTAATTATTATATGGGCTGTATAGACTTGATACATTTGCCTTTAACTAAACTGATTGGGCGGGCAACTGCAAGTCACAGGTTATGAAATCACAAGTGATTTGTAATGCTCGTGTTTATTAAACATTAATGTGTAATTATTGTGAAATTGTTATCTAACAACCATTTAAAATTTGTCGAGTACAGATAATTCATTTATTGCTATGAACCGTGTTACTTCGTGTTCCCTTCAAGACACCTTCGAAAAAGTTTTAGTAAAGTTTCTCCACCACTTTAAAATCATTTTGCTCATGTTAACGACGCAATACTAGAGTATAGAGTGTTTAATTTTCGTCATTCATTCATTGAAGATATAACAATTTTTTTTTGAAGACTAGGATTTATGAACTGTTTCTTTTGCCTCCCCAGAATAGAAGAACTTAACTATAAAAATAGGAGTTTTGGCGGGCAACTGCAACTGACAGGACGCGCAATTTTGAATTATTTGAAAAGCTTGTGTTTTTCAAAATATTAATGTGTAATAATGGTGGAATTATTATCCAGTAATAATTTTTAAGTTGATCAAGTATAAACAAGTAATTTAAAGTTGTGAAACGTGTTTTTTCATGTTCCCTCCAAGACTCCTTCTGAAGTTTTAGTAAAGGCTTTCCGCCGCTTTACTAAAACGAGCATCATCAACCTCACTATCATCATCATCATTTGATGAATCACTCGCATGGTTCATCTTCATCTTTACTTGACAATGTTGAAACATTGAACCATATATTTTTACTTTGACACTGGCAAGTTAAATACTAAAGCCATATACAAGAAGAAAGAAAGAACTATAAAAATAAAAAAAGTTTGTTTTTATATTTTGCTGCAAGGAACATTGTGCTCAACATTGTACTGTTTTGCTGTGTTTTACGTCTTGAAGTGCATAAATATAAAGTATACAAATTTAATAAATATGCAATTGAACTAACATTTAAAACATATTATCATGTTACCGGGAATTGGTGTATTCGGAACTGGGTCGGTAGCTAAAGTGTTAGTGCCTTTTTTAAGGGAGAAAGGCTTTCAAATTGAGGCTATATGGGGTATAACGTTGCAAGAGGCCGAATCAGTAGCTGGGGAATTGAACATCCCGTTCTTTACAAACAAAATAGATGACGTACTATTAAAGAAGAATGTTAACTTGGTTTTTATCGTATGTGCGCCACATTTGCATGCACAGATATCTGTGAAAGCCCTTGGGATAGGCAAGCATGTTGTATGTGATAAACCTGCGGGATTATGTCAAGCTGAGGCATTAAAGATGGTTCGTGCGGCACAATATTACCCTACACTCATTTCTATTATAAATCATTCACTGAGATTCTTGCCTGCATTCAGCCACATGAAAAAATGCATTCAGGATGGATATTTAGGTGATCCAAATGATTTAACACTCATTGATGTTCGGGTACAGATGGGCCCATTACTAGGTGACACTTATAACTGGTTATGTGATGATACAATGGGTGGTGGAACTTTAACACTGGTTGGAAGCCATGTGATAGACATTGTTACATATTTAACAGGTCAAAAAGTTGTTAAAGTCCATGGTGTATTAAAAACATTTGTTGAAGAAACAGCAAAAGTTAATGGTATAAGAAAGATAACTGCTCCAGATTTTTGTACATTCCAATTGCAGATGGACAAAGGTTTACTTGTAACTGCAACATTAAATAATCATTTACCAGGCCCATGTTTTAATCAGGAAATCTATGTGTGTAGTAAAAAAGGATATTTGGTCGTAAGAGGTGGGGATCTACATGGCCGACTGCACAAACAAACTATAATTAGAAATGGTATTGATGATGAAGGGAAGAGAACTCAGGACAAGGAGGAAGTCATATATGTTGATGTTGAGGACCTGAGTTGTGCATCAAGTCAAGTTGTACCAAAGCCCTATGTAAAAGGCTTGTGTAAAATGATTAGTGCGTTAAAAGAAGCATTCTTGCCAGTAAAAGAACAAATGGACTGGATTAAAGAGCCTGTGCAGGCAGCAGCTACCTTTGAAGATGGACAGAGAGTTCAGGCAACTATGGAAGCATTGAGACAATCCAATGAAGATGGTTGTTGGAAGGCAGTGCAAATATTAACAGAACCCCCTGATCCTAACCCAGCTCTGTCTGCAGTTGTCCGACGAACTGCAATTTCATTACAATAGTAAAATTGAATTCAGACTTAATGGTATCTCCACACACAATATATATAAAATGGTACAGCTGGGTGTGAAGTGGGTTAGAATGCCTATTATTGCTACAAGCTTTGAACTTGTTGAAGCTAATTTCATTAATGTCCAGAGCACCTGTATGGAGAATTTATATACATAGCATATGCCAGGAGAACATAGTTTTTATTTCTTATAAAAACTATGTTTATTTATCACTATTGAAAATAGTTAAGTATCATTATTGTAAGCATTTACTGTTCCATGTGATTGAATTGATGTTTTATTATATGTATATAAGGCCTTATATTGTGATCTGTGTTAAATATGGTTGCCATTATTTATCTAAAAATATTTATAAGTTTGTAACAATGTATTATAAAGTTGATTGTTGACCTTAAATTGGATTTGCTTGCATAGCTGATGTTACTCTTTATAGAATCATTAGATATAATAGAACTTTGACAGACAGCTCTATCTACAGAGTGAAACTTTTAAAGTATACACATGAACTTGAATTATTGCGGATGAGAAGGAAGCTAGGGAATTGGGTTATAATTTTATTACCAAGTGGTTATTTGTTGCATTGTCTATTATATGTGCTATAAAATAATATCCATAATTTTGATATGCATAATAAACAATTAATTTTATTATTATTAGCGCATTTAGTTGTACCTGGGCAAGCCTTACTCTTTATCTTAATACATGACACCTTGTAATCTGTTATTACGAACTATTTAAAAGTATAAATAAAGAAAGACTTCAGCTTTCCTGTATAGGAAACAATTAGCTTAAATGCTTATTAGGTATTATAGTAATAATAAAAATAATATTAAGTTATATGTACTTATTTTTAACATTACAAATGTTTTGTCAATATGCAACAGAGATTGTACTTCTGACCTGCACTTTAAAGTATTGTTTTTATATATGTTAATGCTTGTAATTACAAATATTTAGTACAAAAATATATTTATACAAATTTAATAATTTAATTTGTTTTGGAATGCATAATCATTAATAAATCCTTTTCCACTATAGCTATCATAAGCCCCCGCCTTATAGCTATAGTGCAGTTTATAAGTGAACACCACAGAGATCTAAGCAGGTAACAGCTGTGTCCCCTTTGCCGACATGGTAAGATGTTTATTTATATTGTCCGAAGGATACCAAATTATAGGGGAAAATAAGTATTTTTCCTAGGAAGGTCCTATATTTTGATGAATCTCATGGTGAGAATGTGCGTCTTTTTTATTTAATTTTTGTGGTTTATATGACATTACCCCGCATGATATGTGGTCCATGAATGAAGGTTAAATATAAGATAAGAATGAACTTCTGTTAAATAACTGAAAGTATCAGTCACATCCACTATGCAGGCCTAGAAAACTGATGGGGTCTATATGCTGTACATAGCACCCTTTTAGCAGAGTTCAGAGACCTACTTCCAGCAGGAGGTACCTGGTGACCCCCTACCCACATGAGACCCATACCTTACTGCACTTTTCCTACATATGCAAACCACACACACAACCTTTGCCGGCAAAGTGACAGCAACTGGGCCAGTCGTGAACTGACCAGGTTTTTTTCAGTCCACTCTTGCTTACCATCATGTGCCCAGTCACAATTAAAAAAAATATAGTTTGTACTTTGGCCATGGAATACAATTTCTCCGCATTCCAAAATCAATAGGAAGGGTTAGGTTATTTTCAGGCCAAATAATGTAACCTCAAAAATTATGACGCAATTTTTCTTGTTAATGAAATAAAACAATAATTTTATAACAATATAACTATAATCAGAAATGCAACGAAGACAACATTCATAGTTCCAGAAGAAAAGCCTATTACACAATCACATTTGTTCATTCACTACCTATATAAAATTATTAGATACAAATTATAAAATAAAAAGTCTAGTTTGCTATTTTAGCCAAAATATCAGATTCTCTGAAGAGGTGGTATTCTTTGTCGTCGTCCTCAAGACTCACTTTGGTGCCTCCGTATTCAGGTAGAAGAACTTGGTCTCCTACTTTTACTAACACTGGGATGAAATCGCCATTTTCTTTTCTGGTTCCTGTGCCCACAGCGATGACTTCTCCGTGCAGAACTTTGCCTTGTGCCTTTTCTGGCAGGACAATACCTCCAGCGGTCTTGGTGATTGCCTCCGCCCTTCTCACCAATACACGATCCAAAAGAGGAATTAAATTTTTCACAACGCGAGTCGCCATTTTTGTGACAGCTGTTTTAAATTTTTAAAACAAGAGCTAGGGTGCAAAGCACACTTCAAAGATATTTGAAATTCTAGAATATTCGAGAAACAGCCGGCAACAAATTGATAAAATTAAAACCATGCGTTTTCTGTGTTGCCAGGTATAATTATTGTTTTGGAATAACTTTGATTCAAGAATTTTACGCCAATTATTCAAGTAATAAAGTTTGCATTAAAAAAAATAACAATACAATTATAAAGGCAATAAAATACAATTTTATACAATGTATGAAGCAACTTAAGCACCGACATCTATTGATGAATAGTGGTAACAAAAAAAAGAAGACATCTATTGGAGAATAGCGATAACAATTATACGAACAAATGGCCGAAGTCTTACCATATTTTAATATTAATGAGAAACACCACTAGATGGCGCTATACATTTTGAAAGCCTAATTTTCTTAAACTGATTTTTATCTTTATGCGGTTGATTTCGCCGGCAAATTCTAATATTAATTAGACGATGTGACCGGGTATATGGAACTAATTCGTTTTAGATTTTAGTTAGCCGAAGTAAAAACAGGTGTATTTAGTATTACTACTAAGTAATACCCCTGAATTTCCTCCCAAATGATACGAACATTAAATAGCCGCTTTTATGTGATAAACAAAACATATAAAAATTGGAGTTGGCTTTAAATAACTCTACGACTATGTAATTCAATGATTTTTTAGTGTTTCTGTTCTCTTAGTGTTAGTGTTCTAGGTAATTGAAAACCAATTAATTTGAGCTGATTTAGTTTTTTTATTTATTCATCGAAAGAGATACATAATCCACAATTTTAAGAGTCTGGTTTTTCCTTACAGAATAGAAAATACTTGAAATTTTCGAAAATTTTGCTGATTAGAGAACTAATATATTCAAGCGGTTTTTTTTTCAAATTCTGCAGGCCTAATTATTTTATTTTTAAAACCATAGAGCTTGTATGAAGAGAATTGTGAATGTGAAGACAGCGAGGGAATTGTGTCAGGATCGTGGCAAATGGCGCCTATTCCTGTGGGAAAAAGGCGTGACAATTTGATTGATTGATAAAGAAATCGGTTTTAATAATAATTGTTCTTACATCCTTTAACTTAAGGTTATATTTCAATTAACGACAAATGCTTCAGGCTTTCAGGTTTTTTTCAGGCAGCTGAATCCATCTATCTAGGTTTTATACAAACTTCATACAAAAATATCAGTTGACTAATTATGTTAGACGTACCTAATGGTAAAAGCTTAAATGACAATTTGGTATTCAAGTATTGTCAAATGAACAATAGCCGTCGGGCTGGTCTGCTTTTATGTGGCCGCTCTTACGTGAGGCAGTCGTAAATCGCGATGCGCGCTCCATACAAGGCCGATAGTGTGGATTTAAAGCTCGCTGTAGACGGGCACACATGCGTGGAAGACATTACTGCATTCGCTCAGCTTATACGGCGTTCTTACGAGACGAATTTAGCTGTTTAACTTTTACCGTACAAAAAAAAATTGAAAGCGAATATTGACTGAAGCGGTCTCACGGTTAAATAATAATCGACTCAATATTACACAGTCATTACACTATTTATCGATTTTAGCATTTTTCTCGTGGATGCGGACGCCATAATTTACATTTTATTTTACAAACAAAAACTGGTGACAGAGAAATAGAAGACATACTCAAACCCGCTGATTGACTGAACTGATTGTGAGAATCAATGTGAGTTGAACAAACAAGTTCAGACGAGTCGATTCGCTTTCAATTAATAATTGAATCAATAACCTTTTAGTCTTTAACTTTTGTTAAACCTATATTTATTGCTTTAACTTTTCAATCAAGTTCAGGCGGTTCAAATCGCGAACGATTTCGCAGTTGATCAACTAAATTCGCTTCGTGTGAATGCCGTGTTAGTTGATGCGAATCGACTGCTGCTTGTAGACTTTAATCTGCGGCAACCGTTGATATATGGTTTTATAGATGTTTTTTACTCTATATACTAACTAATCTGTAACTAAACTTCAATCAAATCAAAGATTAATTGGTAGCAGCAAGTGTTTTTGAACCGGAGCTTTGTGATTTGAACGGACCATTCCACAACTAATAGACCACAGTCGTGGTCTCGCTATAAACATTTTGTTTATTTGCAAACCAAGAGCTCCCGCCGGTACCAAAGTATATTATATAATAGTATAGACTAAAGTACCAAAGTACTTTAGTTGTTATGTTTTATGTTACTAGATTAGTAGAAAAATGTACAAAAATAGTTTGATAATATATAAGTAAGTAATATTTTATTTAATTGAAAGTTTGTGGCTCATTACACCTTAGAGAAGACCGTCTGCGCTGAGCTTAAAAGATGTGTGTTGTATTTGTATGCACGCAGATTTGTTATTTACGCATGTGTGTGTGTGTGTTCGAGAACTGCGCGCAGGTGTGTTTGAGACTGGTCGGCGCCGGAGCGCATTCCATCGGCGGTCACGGCGCCGTAGACTGCGTACTTGATGATTGCGGACATGATTCGTATGTACCGATACTGCCTTGTACGGTATGCCCACTCCGTGAAGTGAGTTTGAATGTTTTTCAATAGTTATGTCTCTACCTAAACAAAGGCTGTTCAAAATATTTGGGTATTAAAATAATTTTGGCTTCAATGTGTGGAGAACACAGAGTAATTGGATATAATTATTATTGTGTCCGACATCTGTCTGATCTCTTTCCGCCTGACGGTAACCTAGAGGAGGTCCAAGTCAGTTTACGGCAGCCCCAATCGCCGTCACTATGTCGGCCAAAGGTGCTTCTTCATCTTCACGCATCGTTTGAAGGATCCAAAGTTATAGGATAGAGAGAACACCATGGGCTGGTAAAGGATTCCATTTGACGATTGTCCTACAAAAAAAACGACGCACTGAACCTTATTTTATTTCTTGGTATACCAAACTATTAAACGTACTTGCATCATAGATACTGGGCGACTTAAGCATCTTAAGTATATATGTCGCCTTTTTTATATTATAGATTTCAAATAATAAATGGAAATTGTGGATGTAAAGACTAAAGAAAGCTAAAAGTTATGTCAGAATCGTGGAAAGCGGCGCTCCGTTGTTTCTGCCTATCCCCGTTGGAATTAAAGCGTAAAATTAAAGTATGAAGGCGACCGTGGTGTAGTGGCAGTGCAATGGTTACGCAAACCGAAAGCACGACTTCGAGACCACCCACCGGTACCAATGTATCTTTGATATATTATGTCCTTTGGTTGTCCTGTTTCTATCATACAAGCTCTTAAGTAGCTTAGTATAGAAATGTAAAAAATAAAAAAATATATAATGATGACAAAATGAATTTTTTATTGCGGCTTGTCATATGACAGCAGTCCGCCTAATGACCAGCTAGAGTGCGGTCCATAGGAGGGACGACAGCTACTGTTGATATAATTTAATAAGTACCTAAATATAGTGAATCATTAAAATGTTTATGTTATATTAACACGGCGACTACGGCATTTCCTAGTTTCCTGAAACTGAATATTTTTATTTTCACATAGTTCATTGAACTTCTTCAGAGTTTTATACTAGTCATAATGTAGTATAATCATTTCAACATACACCTCAAAGTGTACAGACCGGATGGGCAGACTGGGCAAATGACCACTAACTGCCTGCCTACTACTAAAAGTTTGTTTTATATTTTTAATGTGACTCGACATATGACAGCACTACGCTTGATGTTAAGCCAAAGTGTGGTCCATGAATGAATGTCACTGCTACTACAATTCAATAACTGTAAGTAGCAGGTACATCCCCTATACCAGCCTAGTAGGAACCGACAACTTACAAGCTGATCCCGAAACGCAACTAAATCTCTTCACGGTCTGTATACTTGTAAGTGGTGGTACCACTGCCTATTACTGTTTAATAACCAGACCCGAAACAAATATCCGCCTCTTTTTTTTATTAAAAAATATTTACATTATTTAATATAATATAATAATTAGATATTATAAATAAAAGCTATGAATCAAATATTTACTCCGATCGGGAATCGAACCAGAGACTTTACGCGCAACAAACCAATCATTGGACAATCGTCCACGCCTGTCGTCGAACTGGGCAAATGACCACTAACTGCCTGCCTACTAATATAGTATCTGTTAACTTTACACCATGGGATTGGCCTACAACATTAAACGAGTAAAAAAAGTATTAAAAAGCCGAATTGAAAGAACGTAATGTAATAAAAAGAAGTGGGCTTATAAGTTCACACGACTTATATTTTGGATAAAATTCGCGATCCCTCACGTGTGTCTCGAATAGGGTGACCATTTTATTCAATAAATACAACTTATCCACCATCTATTTAAAGGTACTAAACGGGCTTGTATTATAATGTACGACCAAAATACATAAATCTATATTAGTATCGGCTTCTGGTTTGTGTGACCATTTCGTTACCACTAGACCACGGTCGTTTTTATATACAGTAAAAGCTCCTTATTCGCGCTTCCTTTATTCGCTTTTTCATTATTCGCGGATTTAATAAATTCGACCCAATTCCTATATTCGCGCCGCGGCTAAAGATTTCTTTATTCGCGGATCTAATCCGTACATCAGTATATATAAATAATAAAGATTCAAATTTCAAATATTTACGGAACACATACCCCACGAATCTTTAAGCATTTTAGCTTTTGCTGTATGTAATGCCTCACAATAGTATGACATCTCGGCCCAAAAATTTACAATAAGTTTTGTGTTCCGAGTTGCAGGTTAACCCGTAAACTGAAATACCTATAAATAAATAAAATTATAGTTACCCTAGTTATTTAAACTATTGATAATGGGTAAGTGCGGGCATACAAAAAGGTACAAAACACATAACACGATACAACAAAAATTTGCAAAAAACCATTCGAGATATTCTCACGGGGACGAACGAAAATTTCGTAATAAGCCTGTATCCAAAAATCAAGCTTACAATGGAGTGCTTTAAGTTCATAATTCTTTGTGTTTTAGTGTTAATGTAGTTGTTTGTACACAGGTGCGCGGGCGCACATCCGGTTATCTCTGCCTTGGAAGGATCTACGTGATACAGATTACTTTAAAGATTATTTAGTTTTTCTTCAATCGAGATTACTTTTTTACTACTAAAATCTAGATTTTCTAATTTATAGTTACACAATCACTCTTCAATAATATTGTTACGCCTTTTCCCACAGGGATCGGCAGAGGCAATAGAGCGCCACTTTCCACGATCCTTACACAACTCCCTCGCTTCTTTTACATCCACTATTCTCTTCATACAAGATCTATGCAACCCTATGCATGCACTAGGCAACCCAGCTTTCTTGGAGATGTCTCCAATTTGGTCGGAAAACACTCTCCTGGCCTGCCTTGTTTAACGCGTCCATCCACATCAGATTTATAAATTCCTTTCGTTAATCTACTTTCACTCATCCTTTCCATGTGCCCAAACCATCGAAGCATTCCTTTGTCAATCCTTGTCACTACATCTTCTTTCAAACCACATCTATTGAGCACTATTCTATCCGCTATCGTCACTCCACATACACTTCTTAATGGCCGCATTTCTACAGCGTTAATTCTACTCTCATTCTTCTTCTGCCATACCCAACTTTCACGTCTATACATTAAGTACGTAATTCTGGTAAAAACCATAAAAGCAATAAAAGAGATTTGTGGTATAGTTTGACTATAGATAGGAGTAGCCTGTCTAGTTAAAACCGGCAACTTTAAAGCTGATCCTAAAACACGACTGAGTCACTTTATGGTTTATAGTTTATACACTTGAATGTGGTAGTACTACACGGTATCGGCAGAGTGGGTAAATTACCACTGATAACTATCTGCCTATCACTCTTGTTTCACTTATTATACATATATCATATTGTGTTATGGAATAAGCGAATACTTTTTTGTTCCTTTAAGACAATAATGATTTGAAACCATTCACGTTGCTGTCATTTGTCTAGTCAAAATAACAAAAAATACGTTTTTTGGATATACTTCGGAGACACACTATTGTACTCCGTGGTAAAATTTGAACTTACGAAACGTAAAGTTTAATCAAGAAAAATTATAATTAATAGAATTATAAAATTATATTGCATATAACATCGATGTTTAAACATCGATGGCTAAACATCGATGGCATAAAACTGCTATAATTGTCACTTGTATTATCTTTAGTAATTAATAAAATAGAAGCTGTGGTGAAGACTGAGCAACTTCGCCGGATGCATTATGGACAGTCGGCTAATAAATGGCCTCCAAGTCATGAGATGGAATCTTGTGGTTTATGGTAAGAGATGCAGTGCCGTGGAAAAAAGGCTATGTAGGACAATCAATAGGCTATTTACCTATGTATTTTTTATTTTGTGTCTCAACTCAACATATGACAAGACCGCGCCACGTGTTTACTTGGAGTGTAGTCCAATGGAATTCTTTACCAGCCCATGTGTTCTCTCCATCCTATAGCCTTGGATCCTTCAAGCGATGCCTAAAGAAGCACCTTTGACCGGCATAGTGACGGTGACTGGGGCAGCCGTGAAGACTCGGTTTTTGCAGTCCTCGGCACTCTTGGATCTCTTCTTGCTTACTATGAGGCGGGTCGCGGTCAGCTGTTGAGTCACAATAAAATAAAAAGTCCATGAAGGCGACTGCTACTGTAGTTTAATAAATGCAAGTATAGATCCCGGCAAAAAAGAGCACTGACATTGAAGCGTAACTTGTTTTCTTACTATGCTATTATAATAAGAATAGGACGGACTGTTGACCAACTTCACTTAACTGATTCAAAGGTGTCTTTTTCTTGCCGCTCTTCTTGAGTTGGTTGGAGAGTTAGACGTCACAAATGGCGCCGATACCGTCCTATTCTCATTTTTATCGCATTATACCTACTTATTTTCGTTTTACAAATGTGTATAAAAAATATTATTAATTACGTGCTCGACTGTATAGATAGGCGAACTTGCACCTACCGCAGTCATCCAGAGCTCTTTTAATCTGCCAATTCTTATACTGCGCAGATCAAGTCAGCTATTTTTATCTGTCGGTGTCTATAGATAACGCATCCCTTATGCTGGCCTAGTTGGAATAATAATAGTAATAAATCTGCTTTATTATTATTGGTACACATTGTGTAATATTGTGAAAATTATATCTTTAGTAAATAACATATCTTCATAGTGATATTATATTATCATATTATAAAATATGATAAATAATAATTTATAACTTAATTAATACCAAGCATAAGGGAACAAAAAATAGATTAGATTAAACAGTTTATTGGTTTTAAAAATCTAAATTACATTCCTAAGGCTTTTATTATGAAAAAATGTGTGTGTTGTTATTTCTCACGGGCACAGGTGTTCATCCGGAGGTCGATGCCAGGACGACGCGGACGGAGGCTGTGCCGAGGTTTCCTTTGCTTCCGTCAAACCTTACAAAAATAAAGTAAAATAAGTTATTGTTTATTATTTAAATATCAAGGCACATTTTGGAAAAGGAAATGATTTTTTAAACATACATAATGTAATTGACAAACAATGATTTCGAGTTTCTTTTGGTTTTATTTTCGACAGAGATTTTCTGAAAGCATAGTAGTTGTAGAATTATTTGACAATGTAAAAGAAGCCATAAATACCAATTTACAATAAAATAAATTGATTTTGAAAGTATATATAACATTATTTAAACACGACAGGTTACAATATTTACCCAAATAAAAATAAAATGTTTGAAATTGAATTCACAGTATCAATCAAAGCATATTTTAACAATGAACTTAGTTAATTTTACATAAAAAAACATGTTAATAAATAAAGCTACTGCTGTTGTGTCAGTATCGTGGAAAGTGGTGCTCTGTCTCTGCCCCTCCTTATGAAAATTGAGGCGTGTTAATGATGATGAGAATCATTATGAGCACTTTAGGTAATAACACGATTTTTATTTTATCTCCAAAACTTTATTGCATAAATGACAAATTTCATAAAAGGCGTAAGATGGTATTCGTTGGCACTCTTGGACCTCCATCAGGCAGATCGAGGTCAGACTAAAATAAAGTCACAATAAAATATATAAGGTTCGTCGGCGATTGTTAAAATAATAAAAGCTAGGCTAAATCCAATAAAACGAGACTATTAATCGTTGTGACGCATATCGTCTGTGCGATGACACGTTTGATCATTATCATCAATAGTCTCATTTTGGTGGATTTATCCTAGCTTTTATTATTTTGCCAATCGTCGACGAGAGAACGAAAATACCGATTCGCCTGACTTACAGTCGCCTCAGTCACCGTCGCTGTGTCGTCCAAAAACACCGCTTTAATTTCTCTTCCTGTCCTGATATTTCACTTCAAATTGAATTCGACCAGAAGGAATGTTAGTAGGAAATAGCTTATTAACTTCAATAATAAAGGCTTTCCTGTCGGCAATAATGCGTTAATTTTAAAACACACATTGCTCATGAAAAGATCCAAGTGTACACCTGCATTGACAGAGCCATGTCAATATTTACAATAGTTATTTACTCATTGTAAATACTTCGGCCGACTTGAGAAAATGTCAATTACATCAACATATTTATAATGCCATATCATATTATACTTATATTACCTGGCCAATCAACATGATATGATTTTATTATAAGTTTTCTTTTTATAGAATCGACAGGTATCGGTTAATTAAGTTATTCTTACTACCTGACGACCGAAAGTTTTATTGTTTTTATTAGGAACCTAATGTAAATAATAGGTTTTACTTAAATGTAACTATAAACTATAGCAGCGGCACGTTACGATCACCGTTTTGACGTTTAATTAGCTCAGGAAGTTATTATCTTAGATTTTGCGCGAACATTGATTAATGAATTAAACAAAATTTTATGCGGCTTACTATCGCGTTTATTTTGGTTAAGATTTTTTTTATTATTATTCCGACGTTTCGAGAGCTTTGCAGCCATCGTGGTCACGGAGAGACTGCGGTGTTGGTCGTCCTATTGGTTGATGCTGTTATTGTTTCCAAACATTTTTTGTTCTTTATAGTGTTAATAAAGAACAGCAATTATTAATTTATACGAAACTTAATGAGCTGGTCAAACGTCAAAACGACCATCATAATGTGCTGCTGGTATAAACACAGACCTAGAATGGGTATTAAGCTAAATCCATTTTCTTTATATACAAAAACATCTCCTGTTTCAGTATCTTTAGGTACCAACAAAGCTATTTCAATAAAAAATATACATTTAATCTCTAGTAAATGTAACTAAATTATATTAATTTGTACAGTAAATTCCATTGCACACGTGCACCTTCATCGAGTTTAACACGGTTTTTTTTATCTCGTGTTTGCGTGGCCAAGGAATTATTATGGGACACCTGTGCGCCTGCGCCCACTCGCTTGACTCTTCTCAGTGATTTAATTACAACAAAACGATGTTGATACTTTAAATTACGTGTAAAAGTTTATATGTAAATCTTATATTGTAAAGCGATCGTAAAGTTTAATTGAATCAGGTTTCATATAGTTTGATACTGATAATAATAAAAATCTTTATTATTTCTATAATAAAATAAAATAAACACAGTTTTAATATAAGAAGACTTATAATCACGTCGATGTGCACTATTACAGTTCGTAGTATTATTTCTTATTATGCACGTTATCCTTCTGTTGGTTCTTAAGGTTAGTGCATAAAGTTAAAATAACAATACTATATGAGGATCTCTCTCTTCTATTTAATTGATTCATGAAGATTACAGGTATTTTCTGTCTAGATTTTTCAGCGACCTCAATTTCTGGCATAAGACAGAGCAGCATTGTTCGCAATGTTATATAGGTATTGCAATATCAACAATGTTAAATTTCACTTACGTGCACTTAAAAGTATTGTAATGCCAGTATCAAAATGTATAAATTCACCTATATGCGGCTTATTGAAGTGCACGTTCATTTTGTTGAATGGTAATCGTTGTCGGATGAATGTTACAGGCGGAATAAGGACATAGCCGTGACTGTGACTCCTGGGAGGTCCAAACAATACTTAAGTATTATAAGTTCAAGCAACTCGACCCTGTAACAACTCGACTTTGTTTATTAAGTTGTTATAATTAATAAGTTTTATACTTACCTATTGACATTGACATATGAATTGTTGTTTGGTAAAGGAATTACATCACAAACTACTGTATAGATGCGGATACGACGTATGAATTACATCGGAAGCGGACCGACAAGAATTTAATTGTTCATCTAGTTTTGTCGCCTTATTACAATACCTAATAATTATCCCTTGAATGTTACTATACCGGTAATACAATAAGCGATTAACAATAGATCCGATAATATAATATAAGTATGTAAATTTCCGAAACATTTATAAACTAACAAAAATAAACTTTACAATTAACTTTAATTCTCGTTTTTTAAAAATCTGTGGTTAATAATTTATCAGCGTCATCTAGTGAAGATAATTGGAACTACATCAAGCGTTTAACAACAACGTTCTCAGCCATAATCTCGATTTCATTGACTGAACGAAAGAACTCAGCGTGCTGATAGTAGCGTTGTGTGGGTTCGCGCGTCATATCTTTCAATATTTATTTAAATATAGTATTTTGAGTTATTTTGACTATGTCGTGTCCTATTGTGGAAATAGCACAAGGGAAATTGAAAGGTTCATCGCGCAAGACACCAAATAATTTAGATTATTATGCATTTAAAGGAATACCGTATGCTAAACCACCCCTGGGTGAACTGCGCTTTGCTGTAAGTTAATGTGTAGATTTAATAAGCATTAATATAACATTTGGCTTAATTACACTGACAGGTAGTAATTATCATTTTTTTTTGTTGTGGAACGAAGTGTCTTGTTGCTATATTGCTATTTAGTTGCCGGCGCACGCTGACTAAATAACAAACATCACAGACCTGACAATACGAAACAGTTGTTTCTTATTTGAAATAACTATTGTATATTATCTTATTAGGTTTATTACCTAAATTCCAATTCTATTATTACTGTAAAAATTAGTAATAATAATATATAATTTGTACCATACATAATATACTAACTACATTACATATACTACCTAAATATATTTTTTAATTATATCCTTTCTTTTAATTATGCAAATTTAACATTAATGACATTCGTGATAAGGTTTATATTTCTGTCAATATAGATACCGCAACCACCTGAACCATGGGAAGGCGAAAGAGATGCAACCAAAGATGTTAATGTATGTATTCAACTTGACAAAATGAAAGGAAGTTATATTGGCAGTGAAGACTGTTTATATCTAAATGTGTATACACCTAAATTGCCAGCTGATTCCTCTGCTGCCCTGCCTGTAATGGTATATATACATGGTGGTGGTTTTATCTCTGGCAATGGAACTGATGACCGTGAATGTGGTCCTGATTATCTTGTTGAAAAAAATATAATTTTGGTCGGATTTAACTATAGGCTTGGTATCCTAGGATTTTTATCTCTCGACCGTAAAGAAGCACCAGGTAACATGGGTTTAAGAGATCAAATTGAAGCCCTCAAATGGATTCAACAAAATATTACATCATTTGGTGGTGATCCTAACAACATAACAGTATTTGGTATTAGTGCAGGCAGTGCTGCTATTGAATATCTTCTCTTATCACCGTTATCAACAGGCTTATTTCATAAAGCTATATTACAGTCTGGTTCATGCTTAAATCCTTGGGCATTTAGGGACAACAATAAAAGCTTAGCTTTTAAAATACCACTTTTAAAAGGTAGAGTTATTGTTGATGAGGAAGAATTGTACCAATATTTAAAAGGTATGCCATTACAAGGCTTGGTGGAGACTTCTATGATAACAGTGGGTACTGATACAAATAAAACGCACATATGTAGTCTTAGCTTTGGATATGTGCCAACAATAGAGAAAGCTGGAGATTGGGAACCAGTAATTGATAAGCCACAATATGAGTTACTTAAGAGTGGGCAGTTTATGAAGATTCCCACCATTATGGGTTTCTGTTCACATGAAGGCCTGCTGTTTCAAGTCTATTTACCATTTGCAATTAAACAGTTAGTTAAGGAAAAGAAATTTACAAAATGGCTTCCATTTCCTATTGACATTGCAGATGAACCTGAAATAGAAAAAAAGTTAAGAGCTTTGTATTTAGATGGAAATGAATATAATAAACCTGATGATTTTGCTATACAATATTTTGGAGACGTCGAATTCTTTGGAGGAGTGTACGCTGCAGCTAAATTAAATAGTAAAGTAAATCCGTCATTGTACTTCTATAGATTTGCTTACGATGGTGGTCTTAATTATCTCAAGAAGAAAATGAATATCCGAAGGGAGGGAACATGTCATGGTGATGATGGTGGATATTTTATGAAAAACAATTTTTTTACGGAATGTTCGGAAACTGATGCTTTAGTTAGGAACAGGATGGTCGAAATGTGGACTAACTTTGCGAAAACCGGGTCAGTTTTCATATAACTCTTTTAAGTAATTAGAATTTTTAAAGATCATATACATTATTTAACACTTTTTTTTTCTTTTTAGGAATCCTACACCAGCTTGTAATGATATAATAACTACAAAATGGGATTCTGTTACGGAAATTGGCTTTAGTTACCTGGAAATAGACGACAAACTCAGAATGAAACAACAATTTGACCATCCAAAGGCTAAATTCTTTGAAGAGCTTTATTTAAAATATAGAACCGAATAAACATATATTTTGTAATACAAGATTTTACAAGGGTTTCAAGTGTGTTATTTTCATGCAGTCTACGTTTGGTAGCGTACTTAACGATTTCTTTCTCTTTTAGGCTTGTATTTTGACTTCATATATTCACTTTGACTTTATTGAAATTTAAATAAATTTTGGATGGCGTAGTGACGGCGACTCAGGCAATCGTGTATTGAATCGGTTTTTCCAGTCGTCGGCGCTCTTTGACTTCCTCTTGCTTACCATCAGGCAAATATATGTCAGGGTTACTGAAATAAATATTTTTTACAAGGTATAGTAAAAAGTACCAGCTAGGATCTTTGTATAGTAATAACTATAATTTTAGCAGAAACGGATATCATACCGAGTCTACTAAAACCTAGATTGCGATCCATAAGAGGAATCGACTACAAATAATTGCATGTAGTAGTTGCGTCCACCATACCAGCCCGGAAGTATTCAAGCTGATCTTAATACTCGGATGAGTAAACATTTAGCGAATGTTCCCAATTTGGTACAGTCAAATTAGCTTGGAGACGTTTTTGCATTTGTAGTAGTGTGTAGCCTAAGAGCGCGTTTCCATTATGTCGTGGCGGTAGATTAAGATGTTACGATCTCCTACCATTATGTTTAGTTTTAAGCTTGGAGACGTGTTAGTTTTAAGCTTAGAGACGTGTTAGTTTTAAGCTTAGAGACGTGTTAGTTTTAAGCTTAGAGACGTGTTAGTTTTAAGCTTAGAGACGTGTTAGTTTTAAGCTTTGCGTTTGTAGTAGTGTACAGTCAGCGAATAATTAAATAAACAACTTTTATAAATTTTAATTTATTTTTATTTAAATATTTTGCCTGATTGCCCTTTGATATTGTATGTCGCTTTAAACCTGAAGTGCTTCCATCTAACCAAGATTTCGAAAGGGTATGTGACGTATGTTTCGTCGGTGAAAATCAATATAACTATTGATTTTCACCGATTTATCAATTTTTATCAAATAGTTAATTCGTAAGTACCGAATTTCTTGCTATTCCATTTGACTGTACTCTCATTTTGAAAGTGTTAAACAATATGTTATGTGGATCTTACCAAGCAGAGGGTCAGTTGTTTCTGCCCATATGTGTGGCTTCAGAAATCATATATTGTTTACTTCTTATATTTTTCATAAATTTCGTTGAATATTTCCATCTTTGCAGGTTCATAGTTGGTTTTCAAAAACATCTTGTCAATGTTCAAATATATCATATCCTTTCTTGTAAATTTCGGCCATTTTATTGTTATCAGATCTTCGAGTTCTGGCGTCGGATTTCTATAAAAATATTACAAAAGGACATCATTTATTTTGGGCTTTCTTTGTACAACTTTTCTAATGTCCAATGATGAAAAAATATATAAATGGTAGTTTCGATAATTATATTGATAAAACTAATGACAATTTTGCTTTTAATTGCTGTGCAATTGAGTTATTTGGAAAATAAGATATTAATTTTGTGTCGTCTGTCAATCACAAACACACGCTATATTAAAAGTTCTGCTTTGAACTGTCATAATTATAGTTTGATCATTTTGCACGCCTAAACTATGCAAAATAAAGTATACATTCCAATTACATTGTAATCTTCGTACATTAAACTATTTTAAAATGTATATGCAACTGTTAATACAATTAAGCCCAAGTTCACATACAAAATGAATGATGTCCTTTAAGAGAAGTTAAAACAACACATTATTATTGCCTTATGACTTATAACTAAGGCTTCGTCGTATGCTGGACTCTGTGTAATTTAGATGTGGCATCTTCAGAGATGGCTACATTAACGACAGGCGTGACGCATTGGTTAGCACACCTGTACGTTACTCGCGAAGTCCCGAGTTCGATTCCCGGTCGGATAATTAGATTGAATATTTTAAATACATACATTGAACAACTTCTACTCTATTCTGCACATTCGCCTCTATTCGTCGACTGCACTCCAGCTTAACACCAGAAGTGGGTTTATCTTTATCGAGCCACGGTAAAAAAGTATGTAATTTAATTAGGAGGTATTATTAAAATACCTTTTGGAAGATTACTTTTTAGCATTACGCTTGCCTATTCTTGTATCCTATTTTTAAGGTGCAGTAAATAATAATAATATTTTAGAATAGTGCTTAATTCTTCAGAGTAAAATCAATTATTTTTGAAATCCTTACCCTGCCTTTGCAAAATTAGTCCACATCATTACAAGTCTGTTTCTCATAACTTTGTCTGATTCACTTGTTGGTACCAAGTTAGGGATCTTCAATATGTAACTAGTATCATCTCCGTGAAAACTGCCTTTGACGTCACCTTTATATCCAAGCATAGTTTTCAGAAAGTTTACCTCTCCGTTGTATGAATTTTCGTACATATACAATGGCACTCTATCCGCCATGAATTTACTGGCAGCCCATATCCCGGCTACAAAGTCGAAATCAGAAAAGAAATCTAATGAGAAATTTCTTCCTTTGATCAAGTAAGCCTTTTTAAGTTTTTCTTCGTAAATATCGTCGATTTTCTGAGGCCAATACGGAATGAATTGTTTGTTATCTTCTAGTTCTTTAACACCTGAAGGAGTCAACAATTTTGACATCATTCCTTCAGCATCACAAAAGCCTCTTATTACAGGAACTTTGATCACTTTCCCTTGTTTTAAAATATTGTATGGATTGTCTGTCAAGAGTGCGTCATTATCATCAAAATCTTTTTCCACGCAAGGAACGAATGCGAAATCAGTTCTAATGTTTTGTCTACTTTTTAAAAACTCTATCATACCAGTTTGAATTTCTAATGTTGAATATTTGCATATGTGGTTAAATATGCCGCGGTAATCTATCTTCAATCCTTGAAATCCAAGACTTTTTGCTAATTCAAATGCCAGAAGCTTGGGTTCATACGTGATCGCCCATGAATTGAGACTTGACCCAGACTGTATGATTGCTTTATGAAAAAGTCCCCTTGCCTTGGGTGATAACATTAAATATTCTATGGATGCTCCTCCAGCGCTGATGCCAAATAACGTTACGTTGTCTTTATCTCCACCAAAATTAGCAATGTTATCTTGCACCCATTTCAAAGCCATTACTTGGTCTTTGAGGCCCATATTTCCTGCTGCTTCGGGTATGCCCAGAGATAGGAACCCAAAAACATTAAGTCTATAATTGATGAAAACCAGTACAACATCTTTATTCATAAAATAATCAGGGCCAGTCTCTGCTTTAATGATACCACTTCCGAAGGCAAATCCTCCTCCGTGAATGTACACCATGACTGGAAGCAACTTCTCATTATTAGAAGGCAGTTTTGGTGTAAAAACATTAAGGTAAAGGCAGTCTTCTGTTCCAGCCATAAAATTTCGAAGAGAATCTGCTTGGGCCGCTATTTTAGTAGCTTCTGTTGCCTGTCTTTCCCCAGTCCATGGTTCAGGTGGTTGGGGGCTCCTAAATCTTAAATAACCAATTGGCGGTTTGGCATATGGTATTTCTAAAAACTCGCAGTATACATTGCCATCGTCAGTCTTTGCTATTCCCCCTTTAAGAACTCCGTTTATAGTTTTCACAAGTATGTCAGACATTTCTTGTTTCTTCGCCTAAAAGTGTATTTGTTTTAATATTGTGATTAAACTGGAGTGCGGGTCATTAATGGAGGTGACTTCTACTACAGTAACTGTAAGTAGCAGTCACATACATTATGCCGCCCGGCCTAGTTGGATTCGGGAATATACAAGCTCATCCCGAAACGCAACTAAGTCACTTCACGGTCTGTAAGTGGTGGTACTACCCCGGATCGGTAGACTGGGCACCACTGCCTACCACTCTTTGACAACTAGACCCAAAGCAAATATCAATTTTATTACCAAATATTTGTAAAGGACATCATTCATTTTGGGCTTATACGAGTATGTACTACTTTTAAAATGTCCAATGATGAAAAATATATAAATGGTAATTTCGATACTTGTGTTGATAAAACAATTAACAATTTTGCTTTTAATTGCTGTGCAATTAAGTTATTTGGAAAATAAGATATGGATTTTATATCGTCTGTCAAACAACGCCACATTTTTTCTGCTTAGAACTGTCATAATTATAGTTTGATTATTTTGCACACCAAAACTATGCAAAATAAAGGATATATTCTAATTACCTTGTAATCTTTGTACATCAAACTATTTTAAAATGAATAATACAATTAAGCCCAAGTCCCTTCCTATACAAAACGACTGATGTCCTTTAATCAAATTACAAATAAAAGATGTGATACAAATTTTGTTAACTTATAATAAATAAAACAGAAATATAACATATTGATAAAAAAAAAAAAAATTAACTAAAATACATTATTAAAAGGAGTCCCTTTAGGCAAGGTTCCGAAGATACTGGCAGCGTTCCCCCTTTGAATAGCTAGACTAATTCTTTGTCCGAGGTAGCTGCCAACTCTTCGGTCTCCTGTGATGTCGACTAACCTTTTTGATATTTCCTTAAAAAGCCTTAAAGCGCTAGGACCCCACGGACCAAGGGTCTCGACACCGAATGGGACAAAATCATACTCGGAGCCTAGACCCCTGTATTTGCAAGCTTTAGCTTTTTCAGCCGCTTCACAAGCCGCACCAGCTCTGCTGTTGGTTCCATGTAGATGGGAAGGTGCCAGCGTGTCTGAACAGGTTGCATCCCATACCAGCACCCGGCCCATCTTCCATGGAATCAAACTCATACCATCCGGTCTCTTACCATCATCTCTTGCAATACCAGTCGGCTCAAGTAGACTTGGCACGTTGACGGAGGCAAGAGACCGGCGTATGATATCGTTAAGTGCGGCATGTCTCGAGAACCGGCCTGCACTTTTTTGGCATGACAGTCCGTGATGTCCTAGCTTGTCGACATCACTGCCACAGGGACATTTATGAGGAGCGCAGACCGGAACCCCAAGCCGTAGACAGGTTGCGATTCGGAGCGTGTCAGGCTCAAGAAATGTTCCTGTATTTGACGAAGGGTACGCGTTAAATTTAAATTTAAATTTTGTAAACCCCGTGACTTTTGCGTAACGGGCTAGTGTGCTAACTAATACGATAGGTGTGGCGTCAGAATTTCAATTAAATGAAGAAATTAAATTAATCAAAACAACGATTATTTGTATTTGATAATGTAATCTTTATTGTTTATCACACATTACGGAAAACTAAATTGATTTGTCACTGTAGATTAGAAGACTGCATTAGAACTTTGGCCGACGGTAAATGGACAACTGCATCGGAATTTTCAGACGTCGGCGCTCTTGGTCTTCCCCTTGTTTACCGTGAGGCAAATCAAGTGACATATCGCGTCTGAATTTAAAAAAAAACCTTAAAGATTTAAATCAAACGTCAGAGATCGTAGAACATTCCAGTGTGCTCTCGCTATTTAACCTTTGTTTAGCTGTCTCCTTTTAATTTTCTTTTTATGTAGGTACCTTATTTATTGTAACTCAACACCTGACCTTGACTTGCCTGATGGAGATGATCCAAGAGTGCCGACGAATATAAAACCAACTCAGTTTACGGCCGCCTCAGTCGTCGTTACTGTCGAAAAGATTTTAACACGCTTTTATTAGCTTGACTTGTATGTATGTATCTATCTATGTAACGGAGTCTTTCAAATTAATTTTCACCTACTAAAGGTCTGAATAATTAAAAAATTGGTACACGTATTAAAAACCGATAATAATACAATAATTTCATTGAAAAGACCTCCTCTTGCTAATCATCAGGCGGATCAAGGTCAGATGTCGTGTCACAATTTTTAGTTTACATTGTCATATAAGCGTTGTTTTTTTAGTTTTTATTGTAACACGACATCTGACCTCGACCCGCCTGATAATAAGCAAGAGGAGATCCAAGAGTGACGAAGACTGAAACAACCGAGTTAGTTCACGGCTGTCTCAGTCGCCGTCACTATGCCGGCCATAAAACTATAGTTTTTTTATTTAACAAAATAAATCAACTCACCAATGTATTTAATAAAGGTATAGCCGTGACAACCTGTCTTCGCAAAGTGGACCATGTTCAATATAATATCGATTCGAATGGCTATCTTGCACGCACACAGATAAATCGAATATTAGCATGCCGTGGGTGGGGAATGATTTGACACTTTTGTATTTTAATTAAATATCAATCAAATTGTCACGCCTTTTTCCCACAGGTATAGGCAGAGACGATGAAGCGCCACTTGTCACGATCCTGACACAACTCTCCTGAACACGCTTCACATCTACAATTGTTTCCATTTTTCTGAAAACAATTGTCTTTCGTCTAAGTGAGTCGTCGACCTTGGTTGTCTACCAACTGACTAATTTGGGTGATCAATGGCTCACTCTTAGAGTATAAATAAAATTAGCTAATCTTTACTCTGAGGGCTCACTAAATCAAGTCAGAAAAACTTGGAAAATAGCTACCAAACACCCAAAACTATCAGTTCCCGAACGACCTTAATTTGCCACTTTTCTGTTTTTATGGAGAACCTTGATAAGCTAATAAATGTCGGACAATTGGTTATCAAGCAACTTATTTGCGAAATATCAATTGTTGATGTACATTCTCACTGTCAAATTATTAATATAAAAGGCTACCGTGGTGTAGAGGTAGTGAAATGGTCAAGCAAACTGAGTCCCTCGGTTCAAAACCCGGTTCCAATGTATCTTTAAAATTGCACTTTGGTTAGCTGTACTATGAACAGAATTGTGGATGTGAGGAAAGCGAGGGGGTTGTGTCAGGATGGCGCTCCATAGTCTCCGCCTATCCCTGCGGGAAAAAGGCTTGACAAATTAATTGATTGATTGGTCGTCCTGTGTCTATGACACAAGCACTTAGTAGCTTAGTACAGAAATGTAAAAAAAACATTTTCAATAAACAAATCATCCTCCTCACTAATACATTTCACATTAAAATTATCTTTTACTTGTATTATGTTATAAATTTTAAAAGATTCATACCTCACCTAATATAGAGAATGACCATTGTCCGTTTTGAAAGGGCGTATCGAAAAGAGGCTTTATCTAAGCGGTCCAGTCACAGGCTCCGTCGGCGCCAGCGAGTCGCGGTGTGAAATACTCAGGTGCATCCAAACCTGCCCACGAGAGTCGCGTTTTGATATACAGGCTGTCACACTTTGAATGGTAATCTTTAAACGGCCCACTTTCCTTCGGCTTTTATGATGATCTGTTGTTAAATGTTTACTGTTGTACTAATAAATATATATAATATAATTGAGAATCAGATAAAATTAAAAGTATGTTTTCTAAAATTAAACTCTAAATGAAAAATATAATCTAATGACGTCACATCAGAGATAAATATTTGAATAATATTTAGTAGTTGTTATTTTTATTATACATAATTTAAAATATTGGATAGAAGACAACTGCGGTATTTAGAATTACATTATTGTTGGTTGCTGAACAATACACAAATTTAATAATATAAAAAAATCTTTCTCAATAAATAGTTGCTAACACATATTAACAGATGTGGGCCCTTTAACAAGACGCAAACTAGAGGAAGCTGCAAAAAATATAATGCGAAGTTTAAGACAATGAGAAGTTCCAACAAAGATCTTACAAGTGACTTCAGAGAGTCACTTATAGTATTTTCTTAGATTTTGCGCAAACATTGATTATTGAATTTAACGAATTTTATGCGGCTTACTATCGCGTTTATTTTGGTTTTGATTTTAGTTTTTTTTTATTACGTTTAATAATTTTTATTATTCACTTATACTCGTTTGCTAGACTGGTCGACTGATCGTTTGCTTTTGACTCCAGCGAAAAGGAAATGCATAGTTTTACTCGTAGCTCGGTGCCTACATTGTGTCAATTTTAAATTAAAACGATGATAAATCATTTTCGTCATGTTTTTCTTAGTTTTAATCATAAGCTTGATTCCTGTAATTTTAAAACGGTAATTTAATTAAATATTAAGAATTATTCATTGTAGACTAAAAGAAAAAGCAGCCTGTATACGTACTTGTCCCAGGAACTTCACGGGCGATGCCTGTGGGTCGTGATTTGATTCCCACAGAGCCTCGCCGACTATTGCGTCTTTCTCTTACTTTAGTCTTAACATATTGACCTCTCCCTTACTCTAGAAACTTCGTCAGGTAAGTGTTGTTGATGCGCAGACGACACAATATATTATTCTGAAGATCTATTAATTTAAGGCGTTTGAACGACCTTTTTGAGCGATGATTTTTTATTACCACTATCATAAATCACATTAAATAATTAATAATTGTAATAGAATATATTAGTAACACTTTGATTTTTTATTATTTAACGATTTTGCAATGATATGCACGATTTGTAATAAAAGTGTATCATTTAAGGCTGTATCTGTACTTATATAGTGGAATGCTTTACCGATCCTATAATTTTTGATCTTTCAAGCGATGCGTAAAGAGGTACCTTTGGCCTTTGGTGAACTCAGTAGTTAGCTCTCTTGGATCGCCTCCTTGCTTACCAACAGGCAAATCAAGGTCAGGTGAGGAGTCACAATAAAACATAAGTACCTTCTTTTTAGGATTAATTATACACTATACACTACCTAAATAAATATATAAAACTTTTTAATATACTAAGCTTCTTCATACAAGCTCTACAGTTATTGGCACTAGACCTAGCTTTCTTAAGGATGTCTTCGATTTGATCCTTTGTCTCTGCCTATCCCTGTGGGAAAAAGGCGTGACAATTTAATTTGATTGTTATAATATACCAACTTGTCAAAACTAACGGTAACAATATAAGTACGTATATATACTGTTTATAACATAGTTATCCATAGCTGTCACAAATTTGTAAATCAGTTACTAACTGTTTCAGATTTTTTAAGGCAAACGTTTTTTGCCAAGCCAAGGAAGTTGTTTTTTTTATTTATTGTGACACGACATGTGACCTCGACCCGCCTGATGATAAGCAAGAGGAGGTCCAAGAGTGACGATGACTGGAAAAACCAAGTCAGTTCCCGGCTGCCCCAGCCGCCGCCAGTATGCCGGCATAAGGTGCTTCTTCATGCATCGCTTGTTATATTAGAATCGTTGCTAGTAGCCTTGCGTACTCTTCGATTATTTAGATGTAGCCGTAAGACTTATTACTGAAGTCTCCATTTATTATTAACAAAATATTGCAATCACAATTAACCATTATTTTTAATTAAATTTCTATAACAAGCTACTAAACATCCTTGTATAATAATGGCAAGTATAGTTATGAACTGGGACTCTCAGTGTGTGTGACCATTGTACTACTAATAATACCACTTATTATAATATTAATCAATCAATCAAATCGTCACACAGGGATAGGCAGAGACAAGTAAATACTATATATTTATTTACTTACGTGTTTCATAGAAATCGTCTTATCGTCTAGAACTGGTTAGGACTAAAAGTAAATCATTGTTTAATAAGAGACAATGATTATTGATTACTGTTACTAATCAATTAATCGCTAATTACGGATTAATAATTTAATATTAATTAATTAAAATGACATAACTATTGTTTATTTAGTATAAAATGACATTTGCTGACATAGTGGCCGCGGCTGAGCCAACGGTATAATAAAACATTTTTATTTTCAGTCGTCGACGCTCTTGGATGTTCTCTTTTTTTAACCCCCACTCAAAAAGAGGGGTGTTATAAGTTTGACTTGTCTGTGTATCTGTGGCTCTGTGTATCTGTGTGTCTGTCTGTGGCATCGTAGCTCCTAAACGAATGGACCGATTACAATGAGGTTTGTTTCATTTGAAAGCTGACGTAATCGAGATGGTTCTTAGCTACAATTGATAAAGATCTGATCAGGGGTTTCAAGGTCATCAGCTCGTTTTGTTAGCTGCGGTAGCGATCTTAGACGCATAATAGGTATTTACTTTACTTTTAAACATATCTGTGACATAACATTTGAAACAAAAACGTATACAGATACATGTGTGTTTTAACTGGTACCACTGAGCTACTCTGATGATGGAACTCGAAGGTAGGAGACGAAATCCTGGATGGGTTTAAACTTAATAGGTTTACTAAGTTTGGACGCATTAGATTCGTATTGACTGTAGGAAACTAAGTGTAAAAGAGTTAGTGCGATGAAATAAAACATTCTGGCTCTAAAAAATCATGGATCCTCTCAGATCAGCAAATCAACAAGAAATATAGTGCTTTAACTAAAATTGTTACTCACTAGGAGCCTTTAGCTGGAACGGTTTCAAATTGATGATCTGAGTGTCTGATGATGCACCATCATGAATCCTCTTAGATTAACAAATCAACAAGAGATAGAACTATAGTGCTTTAAATAAAGCCTTTAGCTGGGCCGTTATCAAATTGAAGATCGGGAGTATCTGATCATGCACTATCATGAATCCTCTCAGATCAGCAAATCAACAACAGATAATATCATAGTGCTTTAACTAAAATTGTTACTCACTATGAGCCATTAGCTGGACCGTTATCAAATTGAAGACCTGGAGTAGTTATCTGATGATGCACTATGAGGATCTAAGGGATATTTAAAGGATATAATTGAGCCATGACTAATGTTGTTTATTACTATAAAGCTGGTGATTTGACTAATTTGGTTTCAGGCGTTTCGGGGGTTCCTTTAAAATTTTAATTTTGATTTTTAATTATTACATCAAGCAATAAAAAGTAGTGAAAATTGAAAAGATTGTTTATACATGAAAACAAAATAAAATAATAACAACAAAAAATCTTTTATCATTATCATTATCAATAGTTTATTTTTATTGTGACTCGACTTTATTTTTATTGTCTTCACGGCTGCCACAGTCGCCGGCCAAAGGTGCTTATTCACGCATCGCTTGAAGGATCGAAGGCTATAGGATGTAGAGAACAACACATGGGCTGGTAAAGCATCCACTTGTCGATTGTTCTGCAAAGAAACGATGCACTGAACTTTTTAGTTCGACTGCCGTTTCGGTCTACAAAATGCGGATGCTTCCCCCGACTTGTGTTGTGACCCACAATTATCTTCATACAAGTAATATTGTTATGGACATAGCGGACTGATTTGTCTATAATAGTTGTATTCACAAGGATCGTGGAAAGTGGCACTGTTATCTCTGCATATCCTTGTGTGAATTGAAGCGTGGCAAGTTGTGTTTGGCATATTTTGTACATTTTGTGCGTTTTACCTAAGCTTATAAAATATACAAGTAACCTATTTAAACGAGGCAGGCCCAGGAGGTTTTTTGCCTAACAAATCGGAGACATCCTCAAGAAAGCTAGGTTGCCTAGTGCCCAGAACCATAGAGCTTGTATGAAGAGAATTGTGAATATGAAGGAAGCGAGAGAGTTGTATCAGGATCGTGGCGCCTCCATTGTCTCTGCCTATCCCTGTGGGAAAAAGGCGTGACCTGATACCTGATACTACGGCGAAGTGCGGTCTACAAATAAAGGCGACTGATTCTACAGTTAAATTGCAAGTAACAGTCGCGTCTACTATGACGATCTAGTTAAAACCGGCAACTTAGCTTGTAGCTGATCCTGAAACGCGACTGAGTCACTTCACGGTCTGTACATTCCCCGGATTATTAACATTAGTAAACACATCACGAAATAAGTTTATATAAACGCATAAGGCAGTTGCATTGTTGCATTAAAGTTGCATCAGTGCATCCATATTAGGCATTCTTGCACATTAAATAGATTTAGAGATGTCGAAGCAAACATGGATTGAATTTAAATTACATATTTATACACACATTTATAAAAACAACAAGTTATTAATCTTTTATGTTATATTTATACAAGAATTATAATTTATCATTTATCCAATAACATTATTATTAGTGTTTTTATTACATAAAAAGCTTTTGTTCTCTGTTTGTTTTGATGAAAATTAAAAGATTATCACACCTTGTATATTATTCAATCAAGGGGGTTATGTCAGGATCGTGGTAAGTTGTCTCTGTCTATACCTGTAGGAAAAAGCCGTGACAATTTGATTAAATAAAAAAGTACTGGCTGGATCGATTTCCATTTTTTGTAATATGAATTTTAATCTATATATGTATATGTATAAAAAAGATATTTATAGAAGACGAAGGTTATTTGTCTTCTGAATTAAATGCTTTCTGGACCTTCGTAACTATGAATAAATTTGTTAAACAAGAATACACGTGTGACACACTCTAAAACGATATTACTATTATTTTTTTATTTTTTATTTTACATTTCTATACTAAGCTAGTAAAGTGCTTGCATCATAGAAACAGGACAACTAAAGTACATATATCAAAGCTCAGAGGAATAATATATATGGGAACTCTGTGTATCAAAGATACATTGGTACCGGTGGGTAGTGTCGAACTCGTGCTCTCGGTTATGATATAAATTAACAATGACAAGGCAAACGATTATTACGAATAAATAGATAGAAGAAATATATAAGTAAACAAATATAATTAATCCCGATCTGTTGAACAACACATTCGAATTAAAATGTAAACAAATAATAAATCAATATTTGATAATGTCATAATTTTTCCGTTGATCTCATAATTCTGACAAAGAATGTTAAAGGCATATACCTTTGAGCGGCTTTGTGCGTCCTCTATCGCCTATACCACGGAGAATATTCTGATGAGCTCTTCAACCTTGTTCCTACCTCGTCCTTTCACACCCGTAATACCCGCACAGGTAGGGAAAAGCATCCGCATTCTATCGATCGAATCGGCAGCCGAGCTAAAAAGTTCGGTGCGTCTTTTCTTTGTAGAACAATCGACAAGTGAAATGCTTTGCCAGCCCATGTGTTCTCTCCATCCTATGACCTTGAATCCTTCAAGCAATGCGTGAAGAAGCACCTTTGGCCGGCATAGTGACGGCGACTGAAGCAGCCGTGATTAAACTAGTTTTTTTCAGTTGTCGTCACTTTTGAACCTCCTCTTGCTTATCATCAGGTGGGTCGAGGTCACATGTCGTGTCAGAATAAAAAAAAATTATTGATTCGATTGTGCGATAAATATTGAAAAACTAAAATCGCCTCGTGAAAACGCCGTATTGAAGTATGTATGTATGACCTGTATGTATGTATGTATGAAGTATGACCTGTCTGTATACTTGTAAGTATTGGACTGATAGTATTGTTGGTGGTATTGGACAGTGCCTATTGCCTTCGTCACTGAAAAGGCAGCCCGTCGTGTGACGTCATACACCGATCGCATTAGCAACTGCCGGTCATAGAAATGTTCATAAAATGCTGGTATTAATATATATATAAATAATAGATTTTACTACTAAATATAACTTTATTCAGTGTAATCTAATAAATCTATTTTCTACTGAAATGTGCATACTAACTTTGCTCACATCTAGTTATGATAATAAGCTCGCCATTGTATTGTAAAATTTAGTGTAATAAAGATTTCTTAATAATTAATTAAAGAGAGGTGATTTTGATTTAAACAAATTTTATGCGGCTTGCTATCCGTGAGCACGCAAAGCTCTCGAAACGACGGAATAATAAAAAATGTAAAACCAAATTAAACGCGATAGTAAGCCGCATAAAATTTGTTTAATTCATTATAATTATTATTATATTCGTATTTAACTGTCCTGTAACAAGGATTCAAATGTTACCCTGGTTTTGCAATAAAGATGAATTTAGTTGGTTCAGTTGCAGAGAGATAAGTCACGTAGATGGGATTTAATCTGTGTCAATATTGTATTGGACGGAGATGGTGAGAAATTCATAGTGTGCACAGGTGACCATTTTATGTTATAAATTTTAGTCATCCTATTATTGACACAATAAGTTTTTTTAATGACAATAATAGAAACCTAAAAAATGATATCAATATTTATTTAAAAAATTATCTAAGCTACGAATATAAATATATTAAGGTTGCCTAGTGCCTATAACCGTTTTATATGAAGATTTATATGAAGAGAATTGTGGATGTGAGGTTAGCGAGGGGAGTCAGGATCGTGGCAAGTGGCGCTCCTTGTATCTGCCTATCCCTGTGGGAAAAAGGCGTGACAATTTGATTGATTGATTGAGTATTGGCATAGTTATTTTAGGAATCCTTTTTCTGATCTTCGAGGCTCTCTGATACCTCTACAAATAAATAACCATATTGCAATATTGGTATATCAATCAATCAAACTTTTACGCCTTTTTGCAATAGGGATAAGCAGACACAATGGAGCGCCACTTGCACAATACAAGCTCTTCATACATCCCTCTTCATACAAGCTCTCCGTCAACTTAATCAAACACAGACCACTATGAAGAACGATTTTGTATTTTTCAGCGGTTTTAAATCTCCTCTTTTTTTTTATTTATTTTATTTATACATATATGTAATATAGTAAATTAAACATTGAAAACAATATATTATAAAAAGTCCATACATATAGTTAAGAAACAAAATAAATATTTACAATTAAATTTCATTAAAAGTAATAATTAAACTATAAATAGAAAATATCATCCAATGACGTCGCATCAGAGATAGTCCCAAGGAGACTGGCAACATTTCCCCTTTGTATAGCAAGGCTAATACGTTGGCAGAAATAATTGCCAGCCTTCCTGTCTCCAGACTTCTCCGTCAGCCGCCTGGACAACTCCCTGGCCAGGCGCTTAGCTGATGGTCCCCAAGGGCCCATCGTCTCGACCCCAAACGGCGCAAATTCGTAACCAGTACCGAGGTTAGCGTATTTGCGCAACTTGAGGTTCTCAGCAGAAATCGCCGCACTTCCCGCGCTTAACGAAGTCGCTTGGATGTGAGATGGGGCTAATGTGTCTACACAAGTCGCATCCCACACCAAAGACCTGCCAAGCTTCCATGGCCCAACAGTCATTCCGTCAGGTCTCTTGCCATCGCTCCGCGCAATACCACAGGGTTCTAAAATTGCGGGCACTCCAACAGTGACAAGAGCCCTTCGGATGATATCGTTGAGTGCCGCGTGACGGGGAATGCGACCGGCACTTCTGGCACAAGAAAGCCCGTGGTGTCCAAGATTATCCACCGGTTCTCCGCACCGACACTGGTGTTGATGGACAGTCCGGGCTCCGAGACGAAGACATACCGCCAGGGTCAGGGTATTTCTGTCAAGGAGTGTCCCAACCGATGCAGACGGAAAAGCCTGCAACCAGAAACCCGACTCCCTAGTAGAGACGGCTATGAGGCGAGCCCGCTCTCTCATGTTACTGGAAGATAATATATCTTCCATTACCATTTTGCAGAGCGGCTCGTCCCATAGTCGTTGAAATTTAGGTGAAATTGGTAGCGAAATATTGGGGCACGCAACTGACCAGGCATCTCTGGCATCCGACATGTACGCCGGCTCCACGGAACCCAAAGATGGGTTTGTGATGCTCCCGTAGAGCTCGACAGTACTATATACTGACGACAGAAACGCTGGCAGTGCTACACTAGAAATTTTGCGAGTTCCCAGACCTCCAAACCGAATTGGCAGTGAGGCCTGGGCCCATGTACGGTCGTTCATTGGACAATTTAGTATTTCTGTTAGTGTATTTTGTAAAAGTTTGTCTAGTAATAGTAGTTCATTGGGAAATTTCCAAAGTTGGGAGCATCGGAGTACATATGTAAATTTGGGGGCAAACAAACAAAATCGGATGATAAAAAGTGCCATGTGTGGTTGAATTTGGAATAAGCGTTCTGAAGTTGAGTTAAATTTTGTTAATTGTTCCTGAACGTAAATTTGAATCGATTCATCAAGGATTGGTGATCCTAGAAGTCGAAGGGTTTCGTCGTTTAAAATTTTTATATTGGGTGCCAGACTATTAAAAATGGAAATAATTTTAGATTGTTCGCCAGGTGTTAATAAATTAGAAAGATACAGTTCGCATTTCGTAAAATTTAGCTCTAAACCAATGGTCCTAAAATCGTTTATAATATTTTTTAAATCGCCAAAAACTGTATCTGCATTTCCTGCAACCGTGCCATCATCGTGATACCATAAATTAAATTTTGAATATAGGCTGCTTATGATCTTGTGAATTGTTAAACTGAAGATGGCAGGACCGAGTGGATCGCCCTGTTGGCAACCAACTGCTGATACTAAAGAGTGGTTTTTATAAATTAATTTAGAAGGGGTGCTGTAACATTGCCAAACATAATTGTAAATTTCAGGGGTGTGTTGTTTAATTTGTTCCAACATGGCACCTCTATCGACTGAGTTGAAAGCATTTTTGACGTCCACCTTTAACATCACATCTCCTCCGTTATTCACTGCAAAGCTCCGAGCAGCGTGGACAGCAGCTTCACAGCCACCCTTGGAGCCAAAACCCACTTGCAAAGTTTGGAATTTTGCGGTCAAATTGGGTAATATTTTTTTACTCGAAATTTTGGATACTATACGGCGCAAAGTGCAGCCGACGGCAATGGGTCTGATACCACCGTCTTTTTTTTAAGAGCGCATATGTTTGCGCCATATAATATATCGGTAATGCCAAAAGGAACTTTTCCGGACAACATAATATTTACAAGTGAGGTTATAGCAGCAAGGAGAGGTTCAGCGGCGTCGCCTACTGTCCCGCTGATCATGTCCTTGTAGTGTTGTGGCGTAAGACCATCAAGGCCACCTGCTGATCCATTTTTGAAGGACAAAATGGCATTTTTCACTTCTGTGGATGTTATTTGAAGGCAATGCTCATCCTGTCCAGGAGAATCAGGGAGGAGAAGTGTTGCCGCAGGTGGAGGGTGTTTGCTCTGAAGAGCAGCCAGAGTTTCTGGGGAGTCAGGAGCGACGACATCATTAGAGAAGAGAAGGTCAGCGGCTCCCTTTAAGTCTCCGTCATTAATTTTGTCTTCAATTTTTTTAATACTGTAATTTTGTGTTTGGAGTTTTTTAGGTGGTGTAATGATGTTAGGTCTATCTAAAATTTGGTCACAATTGTCCTTGATTTTTTGAGTCAGGGAAACGTTGTGACCCTCTCCTCTATTGACATATAAAGTCCGGTACGCAAATGTTAACAAATCTTCCCAGTTTTTTTTGGAATTTTCATTTAAAACTTTATTTATTAATTTAGTTAGTGACTTTGCAACTGTGATGCGCGCGCCACGAGGTATTCTTTTAATTAATGGTAAAGAATTTTTGTACTGGCCTAAAATTTTTCCAAAATCTAATTGGTCCGAGAAGGTATTCGAGGAAGCTTGAATATAATTTTGTTTATGAGCTTTCCCAATGTGAATTTTCAAACCTCTGCTTCCTCGAAAATAACGGGGCTGAGAGCATTGCTCACACTTTACGTACACGGATTGGCTGGGGACGTCACTTGATGTGGATGCGACATCTGAAGACATAAAAACAAAACACTTATATAAGAAACTTAGATTATAATAATTTACATATACAATATTAAAATTAATTAAAAGTTATAATAAAAAATAAATAAAAATAAATAAATAAATAAAAACTGGCCATTTTTGCAGCATTGGCGGCCTTCGCTCCTGCGGCGGCTTTCTATCCTATTCGTCACTTGCTGCACACTTTCCTTTGGAATTATTCTGGCTGCAACTGGCCTGTCGAGGCTTTTGCTCTATGGGATTCTGACCTTTGTTTCTCAACAGCTATTTCTCTGACAGACAATCCCTCCACGGCGACCAAAATAATTAGAAAACACAATTTTTATTCCTTTATTTTAAATAAGTGGCTTTTGTTGCCCCACAGCATAGACTTAAATATAAATTTAAAATATTTTTATCCGGAATAATGAAAAAAACGTCCGACTTATTACTTTGACATTGACATCATCCTCTTTTATATCTATTTATTTTCAGGCCCATATGGATGTATAAAACATAAAAAATACTTTAAAATACTCATTTTTTCAGTCGTCGCTCTTGGACTTCCCCTTGCTTTCATAAGGCAAATCAAAATCCGATGTCGAGTCTCAATAATAAAAATTTACTAACAAAAAAAAATACCATACATATAATACATCGTATAGATGAATGTGTTCGCTTTTTTGTTTCCGTTTCATCGAGTTTTAAATCACAACGATGCTAAAATAGTTTTCACTTCAAAACAAATAGATACCTAACTATAATAAATATACATAGGAATCCAATCCAATATATTGCTATCTAAATGTGTATTGGTATTGATAGAAGATTAATATTTGCTCTCGCTAAACTGCCACGATTGCTCCGGGGCACGACTGCAAACATTCTCCGTAAATAAGTATTATTTACAATAGCTGTTTGTATTATCTTCGGATGTTTACTTTATAGTTTCATTATTAAAGATTATTAAGGTGACCGTGGTGTAGTGGTAATGCAATGGTCACGCAAACCGAGAGCCCCTGGTCCAAAACCACTTGCCGGTATCAATGTATCTTGGATATATATACTTTGGTCGTCTCTTTTCTATGGTACAAGCGCTGATAGTAGTTTGGTATATAAATGTTAAATAATATAAATTAGGCGACTGAAGAATCACTATCATTATCATCAGCCAGAAGGTGTTTACTACTGAACATAGAACGCCATTTCGAACGACAAGATGCCAGTTGTATCCACCGGTTATTCGTGACTTTCACTATGTCGTCAGTCCACCTAGTGGGAGGCCTACCTACGCTGCGTCAGCCGGTTCGTGGTCTGAACCTTTCTTTCCCATCGGTTGTCAGTTGCTCGAGCGACTGAAGAATAATCCATACATTTTAATCTTATGTTATCGTCATCATGTTTACGCATCAATTCCCACAGGTATAGACAGAGACAACGGAGCGCCATTTTCTAACACACTGACACAACTCTCTCGCTTCCATTACATTCACAATTCTCTTATTTCATGCTCTTTGGTTATGGGCACTGCGGACAACGTTTTTTTTACTTGTACTATATATATTATTACATACAATGTATGGAATATAATTTATAAACGCGAACGACCTAGAAGATTAAACCTTATTTAAATCGGTGACATTTAAATAAAAGCAAAGGTTTGTAATGAACATGACCATAGATAGGACTTGTATGAAGAGAAATATATCAGGATCGTAGATAGACGCTCTACTGTCTCTGCTTATCTATACGGTGATTGAGAAGTGAAAGTTCCATTTGTTTGAATTATTATAATATTGTTGTTTCTGCCTAGCCTTCATACCAGCTTGTTTCTGCAAAAATTGCCCTTGTAAATTCAATATTATTTATCCTTTATTTCGTTTCCTGTTTTAAAGAAATCATCGGATAGGATCTCCCAAAGGTTAACTAGTAGAAAATGCTTTTTAAGGCAATAAGTTTGCCTCCTGTAAACTTTTGTAGTTTTATGGGCAATTAGGATTTTTTAAAAATATTATTAGTCTTGAGGAGAATCGAGAAGTTACAATTTCATTGATAAATAAATTAATCTAATGTCTGTGACATTAGTGAAAAATAATATTATACCGAATTCGAAGTGATTTTATTTTATTTAAATGGTAAATAATATTATACTGAATTAAAAGTGATTTTATTTTATTTAAATGGTAAATAATAATTTTATTCCACATTTTTAAAGTTATATATTTTAATTTTCTACTAATATTGCTAATTCCGCATCTATTAGCATTCGTTTTTACTTAAGTAAGTATTATTTTTTATGAGAAGTAAATTCAAATTGATAGTGACGCTCAGTTGTCTTTGAGAGATGATAAAGGTGATAAATAGAGCAGCATTGAGTAGAAAATAATACAATTTGTTTCATAGTAATAACATTCACACATTTAATATTACTAAAACTAAACAATAGTCAACCATGTTTTAACAAACACACAAACCGACTTAAAAATAATTAACTAATATGGTTGTACGAAGACATTATTTATTGTGGCACGACATATAGACAGCAATCTGTCTGATGTTAAGCTAGTGTGCTACTAAGTGCAAGTACCAGTCGCATCCACAAGTTGAACCCGAAACGCGACTAAGTCACTTTACGGTCTGCACACTTGAAAGTGGTACTACCTCGGATCGGCAGACTGGGCAAATGATCTCTAATCTGACCAACAGTCTGCCTACCACTCTTAATACATAAATAATTTACATTCTAAAATAAATTATATTTCCTGTAAATATGTACGACTTCTGAGACTCCTTTGATGCCGACAGAAGAAGCAGTAATCTCGCTTTTCTCCCTCTTAAGCCTAATTTATTAGGATCATATGAAAATAGCGAGTTTAATAATAAGTACTATTATAAATTATATTATAATACGGTAAATTAATTATATGTAATTAAATAACTAGTATGATATAATTATACCTATTCTGGTGAATATTTAAGGCCTGTATCATTCAACACTGTCACAACCCATGCGTCTGGGGGAAGACGACCTGATTTCAAGACCCTTATTGCCGCTGCGACGTTAGCTGCGCTTGTGTAACCAACGAATAAGCCTTCCTTCTCGCCAATCAGAGCTCGGTATTCTGCAGTTTCCTCATCAGTGACACTGATGGTGTCAGTCATCAGGTCATACTTGAACAAATCGGGCACCCATCCGTAACCGGATCCTTGTAATGTGTGCAGGGGCTTAACAATAGGTTCACCCTTGATTGGCTCTGAACCTTGTGGCTCAACAACAAACGTGGCAATATTAGGATTTTTCTCCTTCAGAAATCTGGCAGTTCCTGTAAATGTGCCAGCAGTGCCCACCGTGGCAACGAAGGCGTCGACACGTCCACCGGTTTGTCTCCAAATTTCAGGTCCAGTAGACTCGTAATGAGCGAGAGGGTTATTATCATTGCTGAATTGATTGACATAGTACGCACCGGTCTCTTCAATGATTTTCATCGCAACCGTTTCAGCTTCCTTGACATCAGCGAGAGTGACGCTGCCATAGGTTCCCTCCACCTGTGGCACACGAATGCATTGTGCGCCCAGTGCCTCGATGTGCATGGCTCTCTGCTTGCTGTTACCAGCGGACATGGTTAGAGTCAGAGGGTGGCCCAGAATGGAGCACACCACTGCCAATCCACATCCTTGGTTTCCAGAAGTTACTTCCAAAACTGGACCACCGGGTTTTAAGATACCCGCTTCACGGGCCCTTTTGATCATGCTGAGGGATGATCGGTCCTTAATTGAAGCACCAGGGTTCATGTACTCACATTTTACTAAAAGACGTCCTGGTCCAGTGTAAAGACGGTCCAAAGCGACGATAGGAGTGTTACCGATGAGCTCCAAGGCTGAAGCTTTGATCTCATTGGTGGTGCCGTTAACATTCATCTCGTTGTTAGGTGCCATTTTACTCACACGAAAATATTAATTACACTTATTATTTGTTTGACTTTATTGTCAGAGGTGTGCCCGTGAACTGATAAACAAGCATGGCCAACCGCTCCTTAAATGGATTTTAGGAACAAGATAATCTTGGTGCAAAAATGAGCGAGAACCACTGAAAATGGCGTAATTCGACTCTTTTCTTTACTATTAGGTTGATGTGCGGTAATGATACTGATAGCTTATCGATATCAAGTGACATTTGTTTTGGTAAGCAATTCGTCAATTATTAGTGGACACTTCATAATATCATTTTTATTATCTATTCCCTCAGTGAAGTCATATTTTTCTATGTAATTTTTTTAACAAATGTTTTCGAATTAAATAATGCGTCACGAAACAAATATGTATTACTATAAAACTAAATCGCCTTGTCAACAAATTACATTATGTTTGCGCCAACTGGCAAAACACACAAAAAGTGCAAATATCTGTTCACCCCTTGAACAGCCGCGCTATTATGTCACAAGTGGCAATACGCCTATATTTAGCATTATGTCACTGTACCTTAACACACAAAGCTCTAATATGAAACTTAACACAATGTATTAGAATACTTTATCCTCTATTTTTGACTAAATGCAATAAGGCAATCATTTTTTGTTAATGATTCTAAAATCATAATGCTTTGATTTTAAGGTACATAGTTGTGTCTCGTTCAAATTGGCACATACGACCTTTTGATGTGCCATAAACTGAGTAATGCTTCATAGTAGCAACAAATAGAAGAGCCACCAGATGTCAATGCCGTGTTAGGGCCATTGTGAACAAATGTGGCTACAATTGTGCACAAAGCATTACATTATTTGGTGGATGCGAGTGGGCTGAATGTGCCAAATGTCAGTCTATTTTATAATTGGTATATCAATGGTGCACTTTATGTATTTGTCGTGCTTTCATACCGTGATTTATTCTATAATTGGCTTGTAAACCCAACACATTTATATTTATGGATATTGTTAAATGTTTTATTTAATACGATATTAAAATTTATATTAGGATTATTAATATTAGTAGCAATACGACAGAAAAATTAATAATTGCATAAATACGAACAGTATAATTTTTAGATAAGAATAAGAATTTCTCTATAAAATCGTTTATATTTTTAAAAATAGTTAAAAATATAAACGAGTTAATAATAATCAACATTAAAAATATGATCTATAATTTCAGATATAAATGCGTTGCATAGTAAGTAGTTGGAATGTTAAGAGAATAGCTCTTAAGTCAATTAAGAATCCATAAATAAAGATTGTCAAATTATTTACCAACACAGACTATAGACAGTTGCCAAGTTAGCCGAATAGGTAGGGTAAAAGCTCAACTTCTGAGTGTTTAGACCGCGATGTGTCTCCTTTGCGTTTCGGGATCAGCTATAATCGCCTTCGCGTTTCTGGATCAGCTTAAAAGTAGGATCAGCTATAATCCTGGATCCTTCTAGATAAGCATGAAACCTTGGTCGGCATAGTAAAAGCGACGGAGGCAACCGAATAATTAAACGTTTTTTTTAGTTTATTTCAGTTAGTTTAACTAGGAATTCATAGACAAACGTAGTAAAGTAAAGGAATGTTCTGGTATACTTGATTGAGTAACGGAATGGAAGCAATTGATTCAAATTAGTTATATTTTAAGTTGTAAGCGTGAGAGAGGTGTTTCCCACGAGTGAACACCTGCATCATTTGGTCCAGACAATGTTGCCCGCATTCCATTGTAACCTGCCCTAAATAACCGTTGTATGATTTTTAAAATAATGTATATTTTGTTTTTGTGTTTTCTTTACGGTTAGTAAGTTTAGTTTAAGCAGTTTTAATAATTTAATATTGTCTAATTTATCAATCAACCAATCAAATTGTCACGCCTTTTTCTTACAGGAATAGGCAATGGAGCGCCACTTGTCACGATCCTAACACAACTTCACATCCCTCGCTTCCTTTACATCCACAATCCTCCTCATACAAGCTCTACGGTTATGGGCACTAGGCAACCCAGCTTTCTTGATGTGTACTGTATAGTACAGATATAAAAGAGCTCTTACGACTGAAAAAAATTTAATTAAGTTTACGGTTGACTTAGTCGCCGTCACTATGCCGACCTTAAAAAAACTACATAATAATTTCTAATATTGCTATACTGACCATGCTTCGTCATTTTTATGACTTATGACGTCACAACTACGTATACTAAGAATATTACAAAGAATTTTGACTTAAGAAATAGAAGGAGCCCTAAAATAGCTACAAAATACAACCGTTTATACTATTTTCACTTATGGCATTAAAAAGAAGTCAGAAGGGGATGAATATACATTTTAACATTCGTAATTTAGAAGGTTGTCACTAGTTTTTAGATTATTTGACAACCTAATTTGACAGAATAACAAATGACATTAAAATACTTTAAAAAAGAATGACGGAACAATTATGCCGCTACTCTTGTTACCACGTGACTTTTAATAAGGCAGTATTAAAATACAACGAAGTAGTTGTAATTGCAAAAAGTAGTGACAACCTTTGAAAGAAAGGAATAGAAGTACAAGTAGTTGTGGTTTAAACATAGTATAAATGAGATAAATAACATTGAATTAGTTTTTATTTTAGCATAGCTTCTATCCTTTCCATATTCTTAGGAATATTATGAATATTTGACATTCCATCTAAGCCATGTAGCAATTATAAAACAAACGATTAAATTATATTGTCTTTGATCTAAGCGATTAATCCACCAATTTGCGATATCTATAGATATCCATTAATATCTATGATAAATAGATTTTGAGAAGGTAGCTAGCTTTTATTGATTTAATGATAATAGTCATTTTCGAATTGTGATACAATTGATGTCGTTTATCTGTTAACAGATCAAAATAAATACTTGCTTATTAAAAACATTAAAAATCTTAGATTTTACGCGAACATTGATTAAAAAATTAAGCAAATTTTATAAGGTTTAAATGATAACCAAACAAAAACGCGATAGTAAGCCGCATAAAATTTGTTTGAATCATTAAATATTTTTAATTTATTAATTGATCAGTACAAATAATAAATTATATTTAATAATAATATATCGTAATGAAATGTATTAATTTTAAATTAGGAGATAATTGGCATGTGGCGCAATGGTTAAACCAGTATTCCCAGTTGGAGTCAATTTGTTTCAAAGCTTTTATTGGTTTCCCAGTCTGCGTTTTTTGAATGGAGTTGACCGCTAGCACAGTTAAATAGCTGCAAGTAGCAGCCAATTACACCGCCCACTATGCCGGCCAATTCCATCGGAAACTTACAAGCTAATTCCGAAAGGCGACTAAGTCACTTCGCGGTCTGTACACTTGGAAGTCATAGTACTGGATAGGCAGACTGGGCATAGACTGGCTTCAATTGTTAAAAAACCTTACCATAATCTTACTACATTGTGGCTCTAAATAAACATAAATCCATGGAAAATTGTTTAATTTGTTTCTATATATGTAGTTTTTAATTACAAACATTAAAATAGCGTTATCATAATAATGTCTGGTTTTGATAAACATATACAAAAGTCAATCGTCTACCTCATTAAAGGATTTAAGGGATCAGTAAAATTCCATTGTCTCTGATTTAATAAAATTCAACCCAAAACAAATAAACGTATTTTTTTGATGATCAAAATTCTTAATAGCCCCTAACTATAATTTCTCTGTTTCATCTTCGTCGGTATAAGTTTTCTGTTTCACAACATCTTATTAAGCATGACCATATAGAGAATGGCAAATTTCATCTATTCCATATTGCAGCTGCCCATAATTACATTAAAAAACCTCTGCTTTTTATTTAGGCGTGGCCGTTACATTTTACGGACGACTGCTATTTGGCATTTATCTAAACGGTACCAATTCCTAACTTAGTCCACTCCATTCAGAGTCCATTTAAATTTAAAATCGAAGGCTTCTTAAACCTCGGTTTGATTTCCTTCAAGCTATGCAATCATAATTCGAAATAGAAGTGAGGCAGAAATAGAATTTCAAACTTATTCTTATATCGACAAAATTTCAAAAGGTGTGTTGAGGCGGTTAGATTTTTTTTGTCTAATTGGTCGGCAGGCTCTAGGCATGGTAACAGATAAAAAACAAAATTGGCGAGTTCGCTTCGCTAATTACAAGGATGAGAAGATTTTGCAAGGACTCTTAGAGATATTCGTGGAAAAAATCTACCCGTGTTTTATTGTAAAACTTTGAATGTGACTTTAGAATACTAGGCAGGTGTGTTCCGAATTTTTATTAGGGATAAATACCATGTTGATATTCATAAACTTGCCAAAATCCCATTTTAGTTTTTTTCGCCACAGTAAAAATAAATCTGTTAACAAGAAACGATTTCAAAGGCATATGTTTTTTAATCACTAGTTTTGTGATTTACAAACGTAAATATTTGAATTTTAATGTCTATTTTGTCATTAGTCAATTAAAGTCATAAACAAACATAATATAGATACTTAATGAGTTATAGTAAATTATTAAAACACTAATTTACGGCATTTGTTATTTATCGGTTCGCAAAATAAGTTTATGTCGTAATATTCTACTCGTACTATTGTTATGTTATTATTTTATGTTTATGGTAGACGCATTGGTTGATAAATTTTATATTATTATGTCGATTTATATCTCGCCAATAAGGAATTCAATTTAACTATTTCACATGTAAACTATTTATGTATTCGTATTAGATATCATGATTACCATCTGTTATCTATTAATTATACACAAAATACTAACGATTTTATTATTTTTCCTGGATAGATAGAAGAAAATATTTGAAATAAGTGTCCCTCCCGTATCATTGACATGATAATCTTTATAAAAACAGTTTTTCAGTTATTTACCACAGGTATTTATTTCAAATTATTTTGTTATTTAAAATAATCCTCAAAAAATATTTGTTTTAACTTCAGTAGATATGTGATTAGAAATTGAGATATTAAATAAGAATAAAAATGTGTAGCCTCAATTCCCAGAGGAGTAATACGGTAATACAGCACCACTTTCTAGTCTCTCGCTTCTTTCACATCTACAACTCTCTTTATAAAGATTATGGTTATGTCCACTGCAAACCCTTTCTTTTTTAAGAAGACCCTATTTTTACAATCTGTACAATCTGATAGATTTTACTAACCTCGACTTTCTTTATGGTAATTAAGGTGTGGTCCAAGAGTGCTGACGACTGAAAAATATAGATTTTTTATTGAGACACGTCATCTGACCTCGACCCGCCTGATGATAAGCAAGAGGAGGCCCAAGAGTGACGACGACTGAAAAAACCGAGTAGTTCACGGCTGCCTCAGTCGCCGACACTATGCCGGCCAAAGATATTTTTAGTCAATATTTTTTCATCCATCATTTCACTGTTTCCGACCTAAAGCAACATATCTTACATGATATATTTAAGTACATGGTTAAATGTTAAATAGTACTTTAGGCATTATAAACTATAATTTCCTCCGTACATACATTTGCTTTCGAGGAGAAATCGTAAATAACATAAGGACAATGCAATACAAACAATGAGCCAGCTTATAACAAAGATTTATCGTCATATATAAAGTTTCATAGTTGGAATATCAATGGTTAGTTTTATGAGCGACCGTTGGGCATTAAACCTACGCATGTATCGGCTCTGCCAGCAACTCTATCACCAGTTTTCAACATCAATTAAATTAACGTATAAATCTTTATTACACAAAGGTAATTTTAATTATATTTCATAGATATTTTCTTATAAATATAGATACTATTGCGAGATGAAAGAGGTTTTTATATTTTAACGTGTCTTTGTCTTCGTATTATATAATATATTATTAGGAGGTAATATAGTACCTTAATTTTTAGCAGGTATTTCGAGGATTCCTATCATAGGGGCTGCACTGGGTTATATCAAGTTTACGCAAAAAACTTGAAACTGATGAAAAGTATGAAATTTTCATTAGACTTATAGAAACTATCTGGGTACCTAAAATTACCCTAGAGTTTAATTCATGAGTGAAGGCGACTGCTGACACCGTAGATCTCTGCAAACAGCAGCTTCCTTTTAGGCTACTTTTAAGTTGGTACCGACGACAAACGAATTACGTCTGACGTCGACGACAGAATTAATTTAGGTTCTTAACATTTGACACTGATTGTCAACTAAGCGAATGGTTACCAAACTTTTGTTCTGAAAGTATCTATCACTTTGTATCAATCAATCAATCGAATTGTCACGCCTTTTTTCTACATAGATAGGGAGTGAAAATGGAGCGCCACTTGCTACGGTCCTGACACAACTCCCTCACTTTCTTCACATCCACATTTATCTTCATACAAGCTCTATGGTTATGGGCACTAGGCAACCCAGCTTTCTCGAGGATGTCTCCGATATTTAGCTCTATGCTATATACAAACACATGATATAGGCTATGTACTCGTATTTGTGGTGTAAGCTTCTCCTTGCTCAAAAACTTTACGGGTGGTCGAGGATTTTTCCGTTTATCTATTAGATACTTGTTAAAATTATTTAAGTTTTCTAATATAAAGATCTAGCGGACAACATGTGCGTGTGAAATTCCTCAGTTTATTGCAGTTTGGCTGCGCCGGTTCGACGCACGTTCTGGGTGGAATTACACGTGTGATACTTAAAACTTCTGACGAGTATTTTAATATAGGTTTTATTGATACTCGTGGCTTATTAAAAATTAATTTATAAATGGAATAAAAGGTTATGAGTGGCGCTCAAAGTGGCGTGACAATTTAATTGATTGATTATTTAATCAATCAAATTGTCACGCTTCTTTATCACATGGATAGGCAGAGACAATGGAGCGCCACTTGCCACGATCCTGACACAACTCCCTCGCTTCCTTCACATCCACAATTCTTCTACAAGTTCTACGGTTATGTGCGCTAGGCAACCCAGATGAAGTTAAAGGTCAGAAAACATGCTGAATCATTTCTATGTTTTATAATAAAATTTTAGTCATACCACGTAGTTACCTATAAAAAATTGAATCTCAAAGTATTTCAAAGCCAACATTGTTTATAATTTTTTTGCGGCTTACTATTGCGTTTATTTTTAGTCTCCTCGCGACCACGATAGCTGCAAACCATCGTAAAGTCAGATTCAAATTAAATCGATAGTATTATTTCAATGCACACTTTTGTCAGCTGAGACCATTGAGGTAATAATTGCAATACTACTGAGACCGAGGATCGAACCCGGTATTTGTCACTTAACGCGCCACATCACATTGACTACGAATTTTCTTTTATTAGTTGGTTTATTTATAATACAGGCACTGGTCTTTAACTTAAAATATTATCTATCAATTAAACTGTGACGCTTTTTCCCCACAGGGATAGGCAGCGACAATGGAGTGCCACTTGCCACGATCGACTATCTCGCTTCCTTCACATCCACAATTATTTTCATGCAAGCTCTACTATTATGGGCACTAGGCCACCCAGCTATCTTGAGGATGTCTCCAATTTGGTCGTAAAAACCCCTGCTTGGTCTGCCTCGTTTAATGCATCCATTCACATTACATTTATAAATTCCTTTCGTCAATTTACTTTCACTCATTCTGTCCATGTGCCCAAACCATCGAAGCATATAAAAATTTCCCACCCTTTTCCCACAGGGATAGGCAGAGACAATGAAGCACCACTTGCCACGATCCTTACACAACTCCCTAGATTCTCTCTTATCCACAATTTTTCTTTATGTAACATGTATATAAATTAATAAGTATATCTCCGGAACATTGCCTAAAGAGACTTCTTTTTATAATATATTTTAGTTAATATATATATATATATATATATATATATATATATATATATATATATTTATATATTTTATTTATGATATATATTATTGTGGCACGACATCTGACCTCGTCTCGCCTGATGATAAGCAAGAGGAGGTCCAAGAGTGACGACGACTGAGAAAACCGGGTTTGTTTTTTAAGGTTTTTAGTATTAGCAGAATAGAGGTGTAATTAGTAAAGATATTTATGTTAATATATTAATATAGTATAATAATTTGTTTTCAATTCCAATAAATAAATAAATAAAAATGACAAGTCCTAATAATGAAATAGATATGCTGTATAAATAAATATATACATATCTATATATCATATGGTATCTGTTGTTTTATTAGTGATGTTCGTACAGTTATAGAATGTCTCTGTCCACGCAAAGATTGCTATCATTAACATTTTAAAGTTATCATTTTATTTAATCGCTGTAATATATTTATTTATTAGTTACGTATGATAATTATTCATTTATCAAACACATTGTTATAAATATTTGTTGACATTCTTGAAATTTATAGTACAAAGTATTATGTTTTATTTTGTAGCTTGGCATATAATAGAAATCCGCCTGATCTTAAGCTGGTGTCAACTCTAGGAATGGAGGTGCCCGCTACTACAGTTAAATAACAGTAAGTAGCAGTCACATCCACTTTGCCTGTTCGACTAGGCTAATTCGAACGAACGCAACTAGGTTACAGTCTGTAATACTTGTAAATGTTAGAACAGAAAAAAACCTAACCCAGATCGCCACCGCTGCCTACCACTCTTAGTTTGTATATCATGAGTATTCGAGTATTAGGCAAGTTGGTAGTTATTTGCCCAGCCTGCCGACCAGAAATAGTAGCACCATTTTTAAATGTACAGACCGTAAAGCGACAAATCGCAATTCGGGATCAGCCTTATAGTTGACGGTTCTAACTAGGCTGGCATAGCGGATGCGACTGTTGCTCGCAGTTATTACCTGGAGTTATTTAACTGAAGTAGCAGTCGCCTCTATGCATCCTCTAGCTTAACATCAAGCGAGGTGCTGTCATATGTCGTGCCACAACAAAAAAATGTATTTATTTATTTATTTTCAACTTTATGCACTATGTACAAAAGCGGACTTAATGCCGAAAGGGATTCTTACTAGCCTACCTAATCGCATTTCGGAATCAGCTTGATAGTTGCCGGTTCTAACTAGACGGGCCACAGCAAAAAATAGTTAAAAATGTTAATGAATTAAACAAATTTTATGCTTACTACCGCGTTTATTTTGGTTTTGATTTTACTATTTTATTTTATTTTATTATTCCGACGTTTCGAGAGCTTTGACCACTCTCCGGGAACACGATGACTGCAAAGCTCTCGAAACGTTGGAATAATAAAATAAAATTATAAAATCAAAACCAAAATAACGCGATAGTAAGCCGCATAAAATGTGTTTAATTCATTCATCAATGATCGCGCAAAATCTAAGAAAATATTAGAAATGTTAAATTAGAAGAAAAATAATGTTAGTATTTGCATCATTATAATCAGCAATTATCTTATCACAAGTGATGTTAATTGCGTGATATATACGTAATAATTACCATTTACGGTTGTATGGCATTTGATATGCTATTTTGATATTTATCATCAAATTCTAATAAATATAATTTAGGTAGGTATATGTTTATGTTTCCAATTTATATGTTTATATATTTTTTATAAAACCTAATAGAAATATGTTAAATTTTTATCTTCTATAATTAGAATATTTTTTAATTATTAATTAATCAATCAAATTGTCACGCTTCTTCCCACAGGGATAAGCAGAGACAATGGAGCGCCACTTGCCACGATCCTGACACAACTCCCTCGCTTCCTTCACATTCACAATTCTCTTCATACAAGCTTATGGGCACTAGCTTTCTTGAGGATGTCTCCGATTTGTTCGGCAAACACCCTTCTAATAATTCTTTATTGTTTAAAAATTTTACTAATTGTTATAATAATACTTTGAATCTCTCACTACGCGAGGCCTGTGTAAATATTACATAATATGTGTCTGGTTTAAAATTAAGTTTGCTTTTGGTAGTAATTTTACTAAGCCATGTTTTATCCCCATCTATCACTTTGGATGCTTAAAGCGAAGCGTTAATAGTAACGGGGATTGAAACAACCGTTTTACACTGTTTTTCAGTCGTCCGCACTCTAGGACCTCCTCTTCTGACCACAGGCAAGTCGGGGCAAGTTAAGTCACGTCACAATAAATAATTTATTAATTACCTATGTTTAATTACTTTACGTCACTTATTAAATACCAACTATTTAAAAGCACTTTTATATGTTTTGCGTCACAAAATAAAACATGGCGAAACATTATATCTACACAATTTATTCTTAGGTACGTGACAGGCCTCCGGGTGTATGAAGAAAATTGTCATTTTCCTGCGAATTATAGAGCTTATACAACTAGACTTATTAATACAAAATAAGTCCTTGTTGTAACCTGCAGCTCATCACGAAACGCAACTGAGTCTCTACAGTAGAAAGTTGTGTTACTACTGCGGGGCAGCAGACTGGGCAAAACCTCCAAAGAAATGACTCTACTTACCACTCTAATTGACCCTACCTACCACTCTAATTGACTCTACCTACCACCCTGATTAAGTCTACCTACCACCTACCAGTCTAATTGACCCTACATACAATTCTAATTGAGTCTACCTACCACTCTAATCTACTTTACTAACTACTTTAGTTGACTCTACCTACCACTCTAGTAACTCTACCTACCACTCTAGTTTACTCTACCTACCACTCTAATTGACCCAACCTACCACTCTAATCTACTCTACCAACCACTTTAGTTGACTCTACTACCACTCTAATTGACTCATAAGACTCTCAAAGTGACGGATTAGCATTATTACGAGTATAAAGAAGAAATGTGGCTATTTTCTAAACGCTGAACAATCAACCCAATTTTCAAATATTAAACTTTATCTAGCACTATATTTATTGGAATTTGATGTCTTTTGATGCACACCTACTGATGTTAAATCATCAGCAGCCAGTATTTTTTTGCCTATTCTCAAGCTAAATCGTCTATTCGTCACTCACTTAGTTAATTATCACATTATGCGAGGTCTAATAGTAATAAGTCTGTGTTGCGAATAACGCGCGGGTGTATTTTCCGCAATATAATGAGCGCGCACCTGGCTTTTATTATAGTCTAAGCCGCAACTTTGTGATTTAGCAGTTTTTGCATCGTAATGACATTGCCAAGGATTTCCTGTGTCATTAGAACTTAGAACCCATGATGCTGTGATAATTATTAGGAAAAATGAAGTCACGTCTTATACTATTTTAGTATTATTCTACGAGCAAGGAAATATGGTAAAGAAAACAAGGGATTAAATTTTAATTAACCCCTATATAAATTTATTATAAATAAAAAAATATATGATATGTAATTATTATATGTAATTGTTCAAATATTGTTAGTTCAATAATATTAAATCTAATATTAGATAGATATAAATTTATACGGTAATAATACTAGAATTGGGATATGCCAAAAATGTTTTTTTTTTATTGTGACACGACATCTGACCTCGACTCGCCTGATGATAAGCAAGAGGAGGTCCAAGAGTGACGACGACTGGAATAACCGAGTCAGTTCCCGGCTGCCCCAGCCGCCGCCATATATAAACTACTAGCTGTTTCAAAACTGTGTCTCGTAACGTGTCATAAATATCTTGGACCTTCATGGCCGATCATCAGGTACTCCATTAAGACTTCAATTTGATAACAGTCTAATAGTGACAGCGGCTGTGGCAGCCGTGAACTGACTCGGTTTTTTCATTCGTCGACACTCTTGTATCATTATCATGCTTACCATCAGGCAGGTCGAGGTATCGAGTTACAATTAAAAAAAAAAAAACAATTTTAGATAAAGCAACTTTATTTTGCCTCCTACATATCCCTTATATACTTATGCGCCATCACCAGATACTCCAGGTATTAGGGCTCACCCTTACTAGACCTAAAGACTTAATTGTTTCTTACTATGAGTAGTAAGAAACAATTTTAATAAAAGCATCATAATTCTATTTCTTACATATACATCAGATCCTAATGGTCCATCATCATTTACTCAGTTGTAGTTACTACTGATTACTATCACTTCTTATTTATTATCAGAAAATTGTGGGCCGGATCCATTAAACAATTTATTTGCAGATTTAAAAAAACAATATATATCACTAATATATGTCAATTGTTTTTTGATTGGAAGTAAAATTTAAAAATATTCCAAATAGAGCCTCCGGTGTTCCTATCGTGTACAATAAACAATTTTATTATATACGAGTATTTTTTTCTAACAAATGTGGTATTTAATCAAAGCTGACAGTGGACTGAGAGATTTGATTGCTTACAAGCAGCTGGCGGATGCCGCGGCCGGCCATTACTCCTGCGGCACGTTTCCTATTAGAATCGTGTTAGAGAGGCTATTCTGTAATTATTCGTTCGCGGCAGGTGTGCACCGAGCGCCCACATATCTACAGCATATATTCAATAGTCACCATTCGTGTGATTTGTGCTTGTGAAGGCTTTAACACTACCGAGACGGCAGCACCTATTTTTAAAAAGATGTCTAACTTCAGATTCATTTTGAACATAAACAAAAAATATTTCTGAGTCGTTACTGATAATAAAATGAGTATCAAAATAATTATCGTTGTTTACCTGAATTTTATGTGTTAAATCTTAAAAACATAAAGATTGTTTACGGAGGATTGATCACTAACACCTCACCAAACTGAAGAAAAATAAAATACACAAGTTAAAATACATAATTACATAAAATTAAAACAACTCTAATGTGCTCTTTTATCTATCTAACAATCACGGAATGTTTTTGTTGTAGAGTTTTAACATACAATATTTACAGCCCAATAAAGCTCAAAATAATAACATGGGTAACATAGCTGTTGTGATGTTTGGTGATGTTTTCAAAATTGCGAATTTATAATCCACAGTTTAAGTGATTACTTATATAATTTAAACTTACTTATCTTATACGTTAGGTATTATTAATTGTAAATTATTAATTATTAAAATAAATTATTAATTAAAATTGAATAGAATTTTATTTAATAAAAAAATCAATTTATATAATTAGTAGTCCTACTAGCATTGGGATATGTCAGAAATATAGTAAGTGTAATATAAGTATATTCAAGTCTATATAATTATATTTATCACAGACATATTTTTCTTGCCAAGCTAACATAGTTCTAACGCTAGCCGCACCACCTGTCCCTATTTCTTTTTGTTCATATACTATATCCTTATATGAATGTACTCAGATAGAATTACGCCATTACACCTTAGCATAGAGTTATTAGAATTTAGACAGTACTCTGCTATTATATAATCTCTCCTGCTATCATTTAACACTATAAAGCCAATTATAGTGTTAATGGATAATGGAAGAACGGACAACTGATGGGGAAAAAAAGGTTCTTGAGTGGAAACCACAAACCCGAAGACGCAGCATAGGTAGACCTCCCACTGGGTGGATTGACGACATAGTGAAAGTCATAAATAACCATGCAAATTGTATTTTGTCGTTCTAAATGGGAGGTTCTAAGGGGGAGGGCCATGTTTAGCAGTGGACATCTTCTAGCTGATGATAAAGCTGATATTGAGAGTCATGGATTAACAGTTTTAATTTTATTAGTATATTCATAATATGATAAGAGGCACACCCAATTTTATTTAAAAGAACTACCTAATCAACTTTTTACCAGACGAATTATTATTTACTCATATTTGAGTACTTGCCTTATAGCTAGTTATAAAATGATTCAAAATACGCCTTAAGTTATCATCAACATCATCATCAATTGTCACACCTTAATTTCTATAGGGATATGCAGAAACAACGGAGCGCCACTTTCTACGATCCTGAAACAACTCTCTCGTTTCCTTCTCATCTACAATTCTCCTCATCTAGACGTAGAGTCTTACTTAAGTTACCTTAAGTCAACCTATCGTTTATCCTATTCACTTGTAAGTATTATCCAATATTGCATTGAAATTGCATGTACTGATAATGAAATCAGTATGGACCAACATGGATTTATTGATAAGTAATCATTTTATACACATACAATATAATATGTCATCGAACTGAATACCTTGATCTTGCAATGGTTACTATATGAATCTTATTATCTATTGATATAATTTGTTATTGTTTGTGAATGCAACGAACCGATTTTAAAGTCGTAAAGCGAACACACTTTCTAAGAACTTAGCAACAGGTTATCATTGTAAAATACTTTTTATTTCACTATCTAAATAGGTGTAGATTTCAGGCTGATGTAATTTATTTTTAAAAGTTGAAATGAGATGAAGGTGTGCACTTTAATCAGTTTTCTTTTAAATGCATATATTATTTATGACACATTATGCGTCATTACTAATATATGACTGAGGCCTGTGGAATTGAACGGTTTTGTTAGTCGACGGCGCTCTTGGACAGGTCACATTTAGTGTTTTAATAAAAAAGGTGTTTAATACGGTAGCCACTATTATAAAATTATACTTAAGTACTTAACCAATATAATAATAACGTCTAGTATTAAAGGAAAATGACTTTTTAGTTAATTAACAGATTTTTTCTCATAGAAGTATAAAAATCTTTGTTTTCTTGTCTATTCAAGATAGTTACTAATATCTATGGTCGGTCATAGTCCTGTGGTTAATAGTCGTGATTTGAGCGCTCTGTGCACAGGCTGCGCGTACGCTCGTCCTGTCACCTGCTTCTCCTACATTCCTACGAGAGATTACACCACACGCACCTGTTGGATTTACTCCTTCTATTACATAATACCCTGGTACTTGATTATATTTACATATTACGTAGGTGTGGTGATTATTTTTTTATTTTTTGAAGTGTTCTTTATTATAGCGCTTTGGCTCTCATCTTGCTTACCATCAGGCAAATCAAGGTTGTTGCGTCTCAATAAAAAAAAAAATTAAACCTAAACTAAAAGAATAGAAAAGATCAACTTTCCTAAAATTTATTGAATCTGTACCTTACAATTAAATTTTTCGCGTTTCGGAATCGCTTGTAAGTTGGCGGTTCCAACTAGGCCGGCATAGTGAATGTAACTGCTACATGCAATTATTTAAACTGTGGTGTAACAGTGGCTCCATTCATGAACCGCCCTTCATTAGGCGGGGTGTAGGTAGTCATATATCTTAAAAATTCTCTTGAAACTTATGAAACCTTCTTCTCAAACCTTAACTTTTTACTTCAGGCATTAGTAGGAGCTGAATGTAAACATTATAGGACTCAGACCTTTTTTATAGGAAATCTCAAATGAAACTCATAACAAGAATCATTAATATTTCATTATTATTTTTTTATTGTGTCACGATCTCGACCCACCTGATGATAAGCAAGAGGAGGTCCAAGAGTGACGACGACTGAAAAAACCTTGTTTGTTCACGGCTGCCTCAGTCGCCGCCATTATACCGGCCAAAGAGCATAGTGACGGCTAATCATAAGGCATTTCATTCTTTTAGATATTATAACTATACCTAAGTACTTATGAATAAAATAAATATTTAATATTGAATGTATGCGACAACACATCCTGGGTCAGGCGCCTCACGTAGCCTTAAGGACTGCGCGTGCACTTCAAATGAAATTTAATTGGCTTAGCTAATGTTGATATTTATATAGAGCAGGTAATGTATTTAGTAAAACAAGGCAGGCCCAGCGGGGTTAGGTTGGGCAAGTTAAAACGATAATCGTCCCTCATCGGCGATTGGCAAAATAATCTTGTAAAAAATCATCAAAAAAATAATAGGCGTTCACCGACCAAATCGGAGACATTCTCAAGAAATCTAGGTTGCCTAGCTTAACCATAACCAAAGAGCTTGTATGAAAAGAATTGTGAATGTGAAGGAAGCGAGGCAAGTGGCGCTCTATTGTCTCTTACTATCTCAGTGGAAAAAAGGCGTGACAATTTATATGGTTGATTGATTATATAAAAATATACGAGTATTTTAATGTTGATTCTTTTAGATTATGAGAGAGTCCTTTAAGTTTTAATAACTTAAATCTTTTATTAGCTATAATTTTACATATTTTAAGTTCACATGTTGTCTCTGGCCGATAAAGTGTTGGCGACTGAATCAGCTGTAAACTAAGTTGTGTTTTCAGTCATCTGCACACTTGGACTTCTCCTTACTTATTATCAGGCAAGTTAAGATCAGATGTCGAGAATTGAAACTTTCATTTATTGCAATTAAAGGACTTATATTATTCTTATAATCATAAAATCTGATTCTATTTAAGCTAGTGGCCGGTATGGTTAATAGCAGCAGCCACCTTTTTATCTATTAAGTGTATTAGAAATAGTATTTTTTATTGTGGCGCGACATCTCACCTCTGCTACGCAACGGGAGGTTCCAAGCATTGAAACAAACCGATTCATTTACGGTTGCCTCAGTCGTCGTCATCATCACTATGCCGGCCAGAGTTGCCTTTTTTAATTTTTGCCATCAACCCATCCAAGGTTATAGAATTGGTCACTCTTCGACCTCCTCTTGCCATCAACCGATCGGGTCATCAGGCGGGTCGAGGTCAGATGTCGCGTCACAATAAAAAAAGGACACAGGCTGGTAAAGCATTTCACTTGTATCGCTATCTTATCGCAAATATAACTTTCTATTACTTTAGTATATGTGATTTTATTAATTTTAAAAGTCAATAGCTCAATATAGATATATTAAAATTCAATCCTATAGTAGGTACAGGTTGTATGTGATTAACTCCTTGATTTGAATAAAGTTACGGCGCCTGTTAGAGTTGGCTTCATTTTTATGTATAATTGGTATGCACCTATAGCGTTAATTGACACTTGTCTTCAGTATAGGCATGGTTGGGTATTTCAAATGGTATATGGTATGGGTTGAATAATTATTTTCATTTAAAAATGAATGGTTTTGGTAAATATGGCTGAAACGCCACATCTGCCTTGGACTTGCCTGTTGGAGATTTATAAGTAAGACCTAAACAGTGAACGTGTTAAAAAGAAGTATAAATTATCTACAGAAATAAAGCTTACAAAATTGTTTTTGATTAGACACATAAGAATAACATCAATTAATACGTAATAGTTAATATTTTGTTATAAAACTAGTTATACGAATTTTGTCATGATTGTTTGTGTTTATTTTTCCTCACCACAAGGAAAATAGAATATTCCAGTCACCTCTAGTTTTTACGTAACAAATACATATTATTTTTGTAATTTTATTTTATTATAGCTTGTATGAAGAGAATTTTGAATGCGAAGGAAGCGAGGGAGTTGTGTCAGGAACGTGGCAAGTGGCGCTCCATTGTCTCAGCTTATCCCTGTGGGAAAAAGGCGTAAATTATTATTTAATTAACAATGTGAAAACACATGCATTCATGACTTATTATTGCAAAAGAAAATCATATGTCTGAGAATCACGTTTTTATGTAGAAATCACAACATTACATTAGTGAGAGGATATGCTAAATGAATGTAACTTGTAAAACTTGTTAACATTAATTATAAACATTTGTCGCGTATTTAATTGACTTGTCGCAAACATCCTTTGATTAAACTCAACAAGTTTGTGCTAAGTTTAGATATTATTATTACCCACTTGCATGTTAGAACCACTGTCTCGTTATAAAGTATAGTATTAGCATGTTTTGAATTGAAATGGTTTTAACCTCACTTTCGAGTAGTAAAACTTTTTTATTTATTTTAGAGTGGCTCGTCATGTGACAGCACCTCGGCTGATATGAAGCTGCGATCCATAAATGGAAGTGACTGCTCCTTACAATTATTTAACTCCCAGTCGCATCCATTAAATCATTCTAGTTGGAAACAGCAATTTACAAAAACTAGAAAAAAAATTGACTATTTTTCTAAAATTATTCCACTTTTAAATGCATAAATATTTCTAATATACTCGTATTTATGTAACTTTACCTTCTATTTTGGATATTTTTCGACCAGTCGGACTTTCTCAAAAAAAAGCAAGGGTCCACTCGCCCGTAACAAAAGAGCTTGCTTGTACGAAGAGAATTGTGGGTGTGAGGGAAGCAAGTAGATTTTATTTTTTTATAGTATCCCTACATCTGACCTCGACTTACCTCATGGTAAGCAAGAGCGCTGACGACTGAAAAACGCGAATTAAGTTGAGGTTGCACCCATCGCCATCACTATGCCGACCAAAGGTGCATTTTCAAGCATCGCTTCGTAGAAACAAAGTAATTTGATTTTGAGACCAAGAGTACTAAAATTTAAATTCACGCATATCGTAATGACCGGTCAATATTTATTATAAGATTTATAATAAATAAATATTTATTTCATATTATTTAAATTATTATTTAATAATTCGGACATCGATCTATTCTGCACCAAGCCATCAATTGTCCGTAAGCACATGACAAGACAGACACCCTAAATCCGTAAAAATTTTAATTGATTGGATTTTTTTTATTATATATTTATATTATATGGAATTGTTTTTTTATTATGAATAGAGTCTTTAATGTCTAACTTTTCTCCATTGAGAGCGAATTCTTCTGGATTTTCGTTTTGATAAGCATAAGACAAAGCATGTTTGGCCGGCATAGTGACGGCGGGTGAGACAGCCGCGTACTAACTCGGTTGTTTCAGTCGTCGGCACTTTTGAATCTCCTCTTGCTTATCATCAGGCAAGTCGATGTCAAATGTCGTGTCACAATAAAAAAAAAAATGTAATTTAGCCAATTCTTCAATTGCCTTTAGCATTTTTTATTTAAATGTACTCAAATTTATATTTTGTTTTTATTTTTTTGCCTGCTTGTTGTGTTGACTGGTAAATGGCCTTTTATTGTTTTTTTTTATTGTGACTCGACATATGACTGCACCCCGCTTAATGTTAAGCCAAAGTGTGGTCCATGAATGAATGTCACTGCTACTAAAATTCAATAACTGTGAGTAGCAATCATATCCACTATGCCGGCCTAGATGGAACCGGCAACTTACAAGCTGATCCCGAATCGTGACCAAATCACTTCACGGTCTGTATACTTGTAAGTGGTGGTACTACCCCGGATCGGCAGACTGGGTACCACTGCCTACCACTCTTTAATAACCAGACCCGAAGCAAATACCCATCTCTTTTTTTTTATTAACAAATATTTGCAATATTTAATATTATTAAATATTACAAATAAAAGCTATGAAACAAATATTTGCTCCGACCGGGGATCGAACCCGGGACTTTACGCGCAACAAACCAGTCGTTAAACCGTTCGTCCACGCCTGTCGTCAAAGTTAAATCTTCTTATATTATTATACTAGCTGTAAGTCAACCTTAAATAAATAAATATTTCAAATGCGTGTTACTGATTATTAAGTATTTTAATGATCTTTATCATAGTACACGTCGATGCCAATCAATCTAATCTATTTATTACATACATGATATTATTTATTATTATATTTAATTGCTTAAACCTACCTTTATAATATATCTAAAAAAACTTCCGCGTGTATTATTACGTAAGTACTTAAATAGTTTTATTTGTCAACAAATTCCTTTAAATCAACCAACTAAATTGTCTTAAAATTAAACTGCCTTGTTTAGCATACGTTAAACAAGGCAGGCACAGGAGGGTGTTTTCCGACCAAATTGGAGATATCCTCAAGAAAACTGGATTGCCTAGTGCCCATAACCGTAGAGCTTGTGTGAAGAGAATTGTGGATCTGAGGGAAGCAAGGAAGTTGTGTGAGGATCGTGGCAAATGGCGTTTCTTTGTCTCTGTCTATCCCTGTTTGTTTATCCTGTATATCCCCTATTTGATTGATTATTTGATATGTGTAAAACTACACCATGGATAATAAAACGAAAGTAGTATTAAATATTATTTAATCATATAGAACGATACTTATATCAATCTATTAATAAATCTGTCTGTATCATAAACACTGGGCGACCAAAGTACAAAGTAAACAGAGCGCCACTTTTTTAATTAGGCAAACGTTGTCCAGTCGACAGTACGAAACACGAATCAACTTTTTATTTCTTTATTTGTCCACAATTACTTAATAAAACGAAAACACCTTTTCACATAAAAGGCGTTTTCGTTTTAAAGAACAAACTTGTTTCTAAATAAACCTTAGACATTACAATATTGAACTAAATGAGTAAACATTTGTCTAATATTTAGAAACATCTTCGAATTAAGCCATTCTAAAAAGAACCCTCAGACGTTCAAATTAGAGTACAAATAAGATCAATTACTCATGACAATAGTTAGTAGCAATAACGGTTTGAACTACGCCCATACATAACAATTAGCGTTAAAATGTCAGCAGGTTTAAACAGAGTAAGGCCTTCGTCCACTTGGTGTTATAGGGGTATAGTTGTCTAATTATAGACACCGACTATATAAACTATATAGAAAAAAAAAACTGGCATAGTTTGACGATTAGGCAAGTCAACGTCAAATGTCGCAATATGCACACTATGCACCAGAGTGAAATCAACAATACTATTAAGTGAATATTTTGGAAAAATAGTCATCATCAGCCAGAAGACGTCCACGGCTAAACATAGGCCAGAGACTGGTCGAGTTTTAAGAGGAAATCCCGGGAATAATATCTTAACGCGACCAATACGAAATCTTGACTTCATAAGAGTGGTAGATAGGTAGATGCGGTTGGTGATCATTTGCCCAGTCTGCTGCCCCGTACAGACTGTGATGCAGTGTACATGATGATGCAGTGTACATGATGATGCAGTACTGTGATGTAGTTGCGTTTTGGAATCAGCTTAAAACGTTGTCAGCTCTAACCAGGCTGCCATAGTTTTTTTTACCATTGCGTAACTATTGCACTGCCACTACACCATGGTCGCATTATTACGAAGAATATTGTAGTTATTTACCTGTAGTAGCAGTCGACTCCATAATAGGCTTTACATCAGGCAGTAGGTCGAGTAACTATTGTATGTATGTAACTTTGCCGATGCCATGTGTACAAACGGACTAAGATTTCTCAATAGTGACTCGAGGCATATTTTCTGTAATACTTTAACGCTATTAAAATTTTCAAAGGTGTCACCAAACACGTCTCAGTAACACCTGTTCAAAAATATTTATTAAGGTTGACACTTTTATTGAAAGTATTTATATTTTTAATGTTACGTTTAAACTGTGGGCGTTTTTAGTTGAGATGTTTTTCGTTAACTTTCTACATACATTATTTTTTGTCTTTAATTAATTATTGATCTTATACTTGTGAGTAGAACCAAAATTGGACACAGAAATGTGGTCTGCCAACCCATGAGATGATACTGGAATTCCCAGGAGTAAAGTTGACAGCAAGAGAAGTCACAGAAGCCTACGAGTATATGCAGCGTTGGGTGAATAGAGACTGAATAAGAAGAATTGTTGATTCATATGTTAAACGGATATGAAATTGAAATAAATTATCATTATATATAATAAAAAAACAAAACGAAATCTAATATTGTTTTTAAAGTACGGTGTATAATAATGCGCTTAAAAAAAGAATAGGACGGAATCGGCGCCATTTTGTGACGTCTAACTTTCCAACCAACTTCACTTTAGTATGGTGTCTTTTTCTTTGCGGACCGTCAAGAAAAATACACTTTTGAATCAGTCAAGTGAAGTTAGTCAACAGCCCGTCCTATTCTTATTCTAATAGCATAGTATGTTAGGATTATTTTGTTATTTTATTTATATTTAGAATTTTGTACCTATAATTCTATATTATTTTAGCGCTAAATAGTATTATACGAGTATTATATGTAGTTTTATAAATGTATGGGCTCCATCGACCGTTGAAGCTGCCTGTTATTATTTATTATTTTGGTATATTTTACTCAAAGCTAATAAAAATGCTTGTATCTTAGAAACGAGGCGATGAAAGTACGTTTTATTAAAGATACATTGGCACTGATAATTGGTTATGAACCGGTAACTCTCGGTTTGCGTGACCATGGTCGCCTAAACCGTGGCTAAAACTATTAATCTACTTTAAAGTAGCAAATTAGTTTTTTTTTACTTTGAGAACGACGACCATTTAAATGTTTGGTTTATTTTAGCACATAATTCGTTTAAAATGTGAGAGCTACTTAGAATTATATTATACCGGTTCCACAACCACTTCCCACGAATCGTGATCTCTATAGTAATGTTTTTTTTTTAATTTTTGTTTCTTGTTTACATTTAGATATTATGCATTAGGTTCAAACTAGTTATTTTACATTGTATGATCCATAAGTTATTACTTTTGTGAGATTATTCATCATCATCATCATCATCATCATCAGCCAGAATGCGTCCACTGCTGAACATAGGCCTCCCCCTTAGAACGCCATTTCGAACGACAAGATGCCAGCTGCATCCACCGGTTATTCGTGACTTTCACTATGTCGTCAGTCCACCTAGTGGGAGGCCTACCTACGCTGCGTCTTCCAGTTCGTGGTCTCCACTCTAAAACCTTTCTTCCCCATCGGTTGTCGGTTCTTCGAGCGATGTGGCCGGCCCATTGCCACTTCAGCTCACAAATCCTACGAGCTATGTCGGTAACTCCGGTTCTTTGGCGAATATCCTCGTTCCGGATTCTATCGCGCAGAGACACACCAAGCATAGCTCTCTCCATTGCCCGCTGAGTGACTCTGAGCTTTTCCAACAGGCCAACATTTAGGGGCCACGTCTCAGTGCCATATGTCATCACTGGCAACACACACTGGTTGAAGACCCTTGTCTTCAGGCACTGTGGGATGTTTGACGAGAAGATATAACGCAATTTCCCGAACGCCGCCCATCCGACTTGGATTCTTCGAGCGACCTCTTTGTCGAAGTTGGACCTACCTAACTGGACAATATGGCCGAGGTAATTATAGTGGTCAACAACTTCGAGAGTATCGTTCCCAACGATTACTGGTATAGGCACAACATGGACATTGGACATGATTTTCGTCTTGTCCATGTTCATTTTAAGACCCACCTGTTGGGAAACGTTACCCAGGTCGCTGAGCATCGCATTGAGGTTCTCCAGCGACTCGGCCATAATTACTATATCATCAGCAAAACGAAGGTGAGTGATGTATTCGCCGTTAATGTTGATGCCGTATCCGTTCCAGTCTAAGAGCTTAAAAACGCCCTCCAGTGCATTCGTGAACAGTTTCGGAGAAATAACGTCTCCCTGTCTCACGCCTTTCTGCAACTGGATTGGTTTTGTGCTCTCATCGTGTAACCGGATCGACATAGTGGCGTTTTTATACAAACACTTCAACACTTCGATATACCTATAGTCAATATGACATCGCTGAAGGGACTGCAATACTGCCCAGGTTTCGATTGAATCAAAGGCTTTTTCATAGTCCACAAACGCCAGACACAGTGGCCGATTATACTCCTCTGTCTTCTGTATAATCTGGCGGAGCGTGTGTATGTGGTCTATGGTGCCAAAGCCTTTTCGGAAACCGGCTTGTTCGGGAGGCTGGAAGTCATCAAACCTTCGTTCGAGACGGTTCGTAATGACTCTCGAGAACAACTTGTACACATGGCTCAGAAGTGAGATGGGTCTATAATTCTTCAATAGGGTGTTATCACCCTTTTTGAAGAAGAGCACCACCACACTTCTGTGCCATGCTTCTGGCGTTGTACCTTCGAGTATGACGGAATTGAATAACTTCTGGAGGACTAAAAGTATCGGTTTGCCACCCGCTCTCAGAAGTTCTGTCGTAATTCCGTCATCACCCGGCGCCTTGTTATTCTTAAGTTGTTTGAGAGCCATTCTAATCTCGTACAGGCTGATGTCTGGGATGTCCTCAGTGTAGTGTCGGGTCAGTTTAGCTCTGGTGTCCTGAGCTGTACTGCCAATGGGTTTTGGTGTCGAGGTGTACAGCTGTCCATAAAACCTCTCAAGCTCTCTCAGAATCTCCGGCTTCGACGAAATGATACTGCCGTCCTCGATCTTCAGCTTCGTCATCTGGCTTTGCCCAATAGACGAATTCTTTGCGAACACTTTCAAGCCTTGGTTCCGCTTAATTGCGTCCTCAATACATGTTGTATTGTAGGAACGCAGATCGTGTCGCATAGCTTTCGAGATTCGTCTATTAAGTTTGCCATATTCCGACATGTCGGCTGAAGATTGCAGTCTCATTTCTCTCCGGTCTTCCATCAGTTTGATGGTTCTTTCTGAGAGCTTCTGCGGCTTTTTCCGGCGTGGGGTCTTAAAGAACTTGGACCCCACAGCTTGGACAGTTTCCACCAGCCCATTGTTTATCTCGTCCACAGTTTTGCATTCGGCTAGGCACTGGAAGCGATTTTGCAGTTCAAGTTGAAAGCTTTCTGGGTCTTGGATCTGGGCAAGACCAGGCCGGAGCGTGGACTTCACCAGACGTGACCTTTCAAGCTTGACATTGATATTCAATGTGCCTCTAACAATACGGTGATCGCTACCGGTTTTCACCTTGGCGATCACGGAGACATCATCGAATATTCGCTTCTTGGTCGTCATGATGAAGTCGATCTCATTTCTGGTTAAACCATCGGGGCTCATCCATGTCCACTTTCTGGACGGTCGCTTCTGGAAAAAGGAGTTCATTAAATAAAGTCCCTCCTTCTCCATGAAGTCGACCAGCCGCTGGCCCCTCTGATTCCGCTGACCATATCCATATGACCCTACTCTCAACTCATCGACATTCCGTGTGCCCACCTTAGCGTTGAAGTCCCCCATAACAACAGTGAAGTATGTTTTGGAGGTATGCATGGCCTCAGATATTTCCTCATACAATACCTCTACTTCATCGTCTGGGTGTGTCGAAGTGGGCGCATATACCTGTATGACCTTCAGCGAATACCGATCGGTGATTCTGAGTATAAGGTACGCTACCCTGCTGGACACACTATCGACTTTTACAATGTTGTTTATGAGAGACTTGTGGACGAGAAACCCAACACCACCCTGAGATTTACGTTTTCCTTCCCGGAAGAAGAGCATGTTGCCAGATTCAAGGACTATCGTATCCTCTCCCTCTCGTCGGATTTCAGATAGTCCTATGATATCCCAACGCATTTTGCTCAATTCTTCCTCCAGCTCAACTATCTTCTCGTCAGTCCGCAGCGTGCGGACGTTGTGCGTTGCCAGGGCCAAGTTTCGTTGGGGGTGGTAGCGAGATATCTGCCGGGGATTCTTAGCACCCCTTGCTCCACCGTTACCTGGTCTGCTACCTAGGCCAGGAATAGCGGAGCCGCCGGGGACTAGGGGCCGTAATATACTTGTATCTTTCATGGGGGGGGGGGGGGGGGGGGGTTGCCATAATCCCCACGCTTGGCAGGCGGCTTGGGGATCGCAGTATGCTCACGCTCACCAAACGTCAAGAGGACGCTGCTGCCCATCCTTCGATGAGATCTGGTCGAGTTTTAGGACGTCCCGGGTCATAAGGAAAAATAGGAATTTGGGGAATTGTGGGAGTAGGCTTGGGTAGAATTGGATACCATTACTATGGACGGAAAAGGATATAGTAAATGGCAGCTCGAGGTGTCCGGGGTCGCGCACCCGTATTCGTCCTATAAACACCGGACAGATATTTATAAAACGAACCCTCTGAACAAGATTATTGTGGAACCAAAAATATTTATTATTTTCCCCTATTATAAACGTTTAATACTAGACAAGATTTGGGGATCATAATGGCCAATTTTGCACTACCAATTTAGACAGGAAGACCATGAACCTCAACATGTCATCGCTCCTACCGGAAGGTGATATTGGGATTTTAAGACATGCTACGTCCTAACCGCCATCTAGTGATAAAGATCGCGATTCATATTATAATTATTTCATTTCAATAATAAAATAGACATGAAAGTACATGATATAGTCTTTAAGGCGACCGTGGCGTAGTGGCAGTGGCTACGTAAGTCGAGTGGCATAGGTTCGAAACCACTTACCGGTACCAATGTATCTTTGATATTGTACTTTGGTTGTCCTGTTTCTATAAACAAGCACTTTGGTAGCTTAGTATAGAAATGTATAATAAAAAATAAATAAAAAATAAATTTGTTGCAAATACCTCTAAAGAGTAATAATTGTTTCGAATTAAAATACAAAAGTATCGTAATCTAAGTAATTACTACTAAATTACTCGCCCACATGACGTTGTATTGATAGTCATTTATCGTTCACTATCATGGCTTTATTTTAATCTTATCAGATCTTATTTGGCGATATTTTCCTTACCCATGTGAGTAATAAAGAAAAGCATTAAAACATCGTTTTGAAGAAAATGTTGCGTCAGAAAAATACACAGAAAATGCACGAAATTTTGATAAGAATTTTCTCTAACAAAATGTTACGATTATTGAACTTATCTGAATTTGTCATTTACATATTGGGGTACTATCACATTTAATTATTATATTTCTAAAATACCTTATTCATTTTGTATGGGGACTTGGGCTTATTTGTATTAACAGTTTAATATGCATCTTAAAATAGTTTGATGTACGAAGATTACAATGTAATTGGAATATATCCTTTATTTTACATAGTTTACGTGTGCAAAATGATCAAACTATAATTATGACAGTTCAAAGCAAAATAAATATGGCGTTGATTGACAGATGATACAAAATTCATATCTTATTTTCCAAATAACTAAATTGCACAGCAATTAAAAGGAAAATTGTTATTAGTTTTATCAATACAAGTATAGAAACAACATTTATATATTTTTTCATCATTGGACATTACAAAAGTAGTACATAAAAGCCCAAAATGAATGATGTCCTTTTAAGTTAGTTTTGAAGAGAATTGTGGTTGTGAGGGAAGCGGGGGAGTTGTGTCAGGATCGTGGAAGGTGGCGCTCCATTGTCTCTGCCTATAATAACGATGGTTAATTTTTAAATTTTGTTTAAATAAATTCAGGTAAAGGTTGTGTCCTGTTGTGAACACCTTTAATAAATAAATAAATAATATCTACCAAAATATTTATTCCTATAATTATTTAAAAAATACGTCTTATATAAATACAATAAACATTAAATAGCAATATTAAACTTAAAAAAACTGTTAAGATTATCTTAAAGTGTCCTAAAAGTCCCACTCATTATATTGTTACTAATTGCATTCCTAAAATAAAAACCATATTATATGGTAACTCTATTATACTCATAGCTCTGGCCACCTGAATATGCGGAAACGTCTTCATGGCGCCAAAACGTAACCTCGATGACCTAATGCTATTATTTTGCATTTTGAAAAAACAAGGCAAGCGGATTTAGAATGATCAGGCAAATGGACTTACGGGTATAAGATGATTTCTGATGCTTTGTAAAGCGAATAATAGACTATAAATGAATGAGCATATAAATGAATTTGCTATATTGATTTTGTTTAGATATCGTTTTCCTGTATTTTTTGTACAATTATGAATTAGAAAATGTGAAGGACGTTTTTTTGTGTTTTTCGCAAGAAACATACATACATATTATATGACCGCACACTACGGCTTGCCACAGATAAATACCACGCCCCGGCCTCGCTGCAACGTACAAGTTGTTCTGAAACATGGTCTTCATATCTGAAATCTGAATGCGATCCACTTCCGGAACCCCGGGTCGGAAAACTACCAACTGAATTCTACTATAATTATCCCTCCGCCGGATTATTTTTGTCTCTTTGTTTACGTTGATAAAAAAATATTTTGTCATAAATTACTTTAGAACGTTTCAATAAAGACTTAATTATTTAGAATAATTTCAAATATTAAAAATTGTGCCTATCATCTGATCATCCGCGTACCATCTAGGGACTTTTTAAGGGCCACCAAAATCAATAATAAAAATAATAATTTGATCCTATGAAACCATTAAGGTTAGAAAAAAAACAAGTCTATTAGTCTGTATGGTATACGATTGTAAGGAATGTGAAAGAAGCGAGAGTTCTTTTAGGCTAGTAGTAAATTCTCTGCCTATACTTGTTGTATTCCATTTGTGTATCGCATTAATGCATCATGATTAATCGATCAAACAAGTTTTTGTCTGTAAGTAGATAACAACAACAACAAAATTAAACTTTTCATTTTTAAAATCTGCAATAAACATATAATAATAACAAATTAATTTATCAATAATTGTATATGTAGTACAATTTCTGAAAATTATGTTCAAGCTTTTACAATTAGATATAGTATTATTATATTATCTTTTTTATAACTAGAAATATGCGGTTTTTAATCAAGGATTTGTAAAAACTTGGGTTTTTCCGATGCTCCGAGTTGTATTCTCATTTTTTAATTAAGAGGTTTTTCTGGCATAAAACAAGAGGTAATACTTGGGTTCATGTATGATCGAGATTGTAGTGGAGACACGTGATTATATTTGATGCCTTGGTTTGCAATATGATGTCTTTATAATGAACAGCCCTTTTCGCTGGATACTCACCACGTACAATGCTTCCTACGTGTGCAGACCGAAGAATGCACTACTTGTTTGTATGAGGTAGAATCCGTGCTAGGCAACAATAGTCTACAGCATACAAGATCTTCCTTCTCGTGTTCCACAATAATTTAAACCTTATCTATCGGTGAGGGAACCGAGAGAACAGGATCGTGGTAAGTGGTCTCCTTTATCTCTGGTTATCCCTGTGGGATAACCAGAGACAAAGAACACATGGACTTTGCCAGTCCATGTGTTCTCCCTATCCCATCCCCATCCTTACGAGTATACAGACCGTGAAGCGACTTAGTCGCGATTTGGGAACAGCTTATAAGTTGCCGGTTCCAACAAGGCCTTTAATCGTAGTAACAGTCACCTCCATTAACGGACCGCACTCCAACTTAACATTAGCCGGGGTGCTGTCATATGGAGATTGTCGAGCCTTTAATTATTTAAGCAAAGCGTGAAAAAGCGTCTTTGGCTGGCATAGTGACGGCGACTGAGGCGGCCGTAAACTTTCCAATCGTCGTCGACAGCAGGCAAGTCGAATCAAAAAAATAAAATAACGGATGAATGAATATAATAATGGCTAATTGTTATTAATTATATTAGATTAAAATCTCAAGTGTGATTGTGTTGCACGATAATGATATGTGAATGAACTTTGTACTTTAAAGATTTACAGTATTCATTTATAAAACATATGTTGTAAAACATGGTTTATAAAACATATTTTTTTAATGTGACTCGACATATGACACAGCACACCGCCTGATATTAGGCTGGAGTGTGGTCCATGAATGGAGATCACTGCTACTACAATTCAATAACTGTAAGTAGCAGTCACATTAACTATGCCTGCCTAGTTGGAACCGACAACTTACAAGGTATACTTGTAAGTTGTGGTATAACCTCGGATCGGCAGACTGGGTTATCACTGCCTACCACTAGTTGATAACCAGACTTGAAGCAAATATCCGCCTCTTATTTTATTAACAAATATTTATAATATTTATATAATTATTTAATATTACAAATACAAGCTATGAAACAAATATATGCTTCGACCGGGAATCGAACCCGAGACTTTACGCGTAACAAACTCGTGAGCTAACGAATTGGCCACGCTTGTCTTCAATATTTTTAAGGCTTTCCATTCTTGTGTCTGCAAAGCCTTCGAAGCAACGGATTAGAAGAGTAAAGAAAGCTCTATAGTAGGCCGCAACATATTTAGGTTAAAGTATTTGAAAACTACGAGTATTATGGACAAATTATTTCACAATTAAATTTACCTCAATCACATCTTGACATTAGATTTAACTTAGGTTTAATTATCAATCAATCAATCAAATTGTCACGCCTTTTCCCCACAGGGATAGGCAGAGACAATGGAGACATTATGTATAGACATAAATATAGTACATATCATTTTTAAAATAATTTTTGAAATTCTAAATTCTTATTACAATTAAATGAGCTAAACTTCATTCTTTATTAGTAATAATAACTTAATAAAAAACTATAGGTAAAAAAAACACGCTAGAGGAGATTCGAGAATGCCTACGGCTAAAAGAACCAAGTTAGCCACGGTTGCCTCAGTCACCATCTCTATGCCGGCAAAAAAAATATTTTATGAAATTATTGTATTGTCATCGGTTTTAAATACGTATACAAAATTTCAAATTATTCAGACCTCTAGAAGTGGGTGAAAATTAATTTGAAAGATTCCGTTACATAGTTACATAATACATACAAGTCAAGCTAGTAAAAGCGCACAGACTAATGGATACTAACGTAAAAGCGTGTTAAAAATACAACCAATTGATCGGTCTGGCATGACTTAACTAAAATATGTATAATACTGCCTCATTTGGATATCACTGCCCGATCAATAAAAAGCAACGCCATCTAACTCCAGGAATTTCAGGTAATTTCACAATCTTTTTTCATACACTTACAAAATACTTAACAGTTGTTTAGTTTCCAAGACTATAACTAGATGGCGCTGAATCAAAACTATAAAGAATCATTTTATTATTAATCATTTTCTGTTATCTCTGGTAATATATTACAAGAAATCTTTTACAAAACATGTTTGTTTTTATAGTTCTATTAGTTTATATAAAAACATAATAATTAAATTAAGATATTTTAAATAAAAATATGAATTGCCAATATCTCACAATCGCTTTATATATGTCACTAACTATATATACGTTCGTTTCGAAGCGAGATCTTAGTTCTGGCCAGTTCAGCTGTCGGGGTTACATGCAGAGTCTTTATGACTCCTTCACCCGGTGGAAAGTCCCCGGAGTCTCGGCGGAAAGCGTCTCCAATCCGAGGTTTGCAGGATGAGTTTCAAGTCGTAGGGCGGGATTTGATCTGTGCGGCTGCGGTTACTTATTCATTGCTCAGAGCGCAGCTAATGCTGATAAGGGCGCGCGTTTGCGCTTAACAAAATGGGGCTTACTCGGCCGGATCTAACTTTCTTTTATTTTATTTTATTTTATTTCTGTTACTTTTTTTCTTTTATTTAAATATATATATTGTGTAGTTTTGTTATTTCTTAGTGATAATATCTGCACGTTAGAAAGCTTTCAATTTATTTTCACATATTTCAAAAAATCATAATATAATCTGATTTTTTTTAGACGTAACATCTGACCTTGACATGCTTAAAGGTAAGAGCGCCGAACACATAAAAAACGACTCAGTTTACGTATGCCTAAGTCACAGAGACTATGCCAGCCAAAAGTGTTTTTCCTGCTTTCTTTGTAGGTTCCAATATAATAGGATGGAAAGACCACATGGGCTGATAAAGTATTCCACTTTCACATTGTTCCACAAAAAAAAACGATGGGACCCCGACTTGCCGAATCTTTTATTTAGTTCGATTGTACAATAAGAATACTTTTGTTATTAATTTCTTTTACAGTCGTTTTACAAGACTTAATTTGGATAGGTTACAGCCTGTTTTAGTGCGAGCATAGGACGTGTTACCTGACATGTCTAAATAAGGCTTTAAGACTGCAGTAATTAAATAACTGTTCATTAAACAGGTACCGGTTGCCTTACGTGAAAGTTGCTCTTGGTCTCTTGCCACGTGCAACAAGCCTAGAACCAAGAAAACACTCATGAAGCACTTTCTCATGAACAGGTGCCTGCCTAGGCGACACTTAGGCGAACCTAACGTTGCTTGGCGTCAGACCTTTAATAGTTCAGAGGTGACATTTTTCTTATTTTAGTTTTATTCATATAGAAAGTAACGCTACGCTAATAAACTCAATGAATTCAATTTTATGATTTATTAAAACAGCGCGAACTTAGTTGAACCTATGTATTAATCAGTTAATTACTTTTAATAATATTAACTGCTACTTAGGTACGTAATAAAAATAGGATAGAATAAATCCCCGGAATCATCATCTCGTTCATCATCAATTCCTAAATTCCCACAGGGAGTGCCACTTTCCGTGATCTTGCTTCCTTAAAATAAGCTTAGACAAGGAATAATAATTCTACAATCCTCAGTTATGTTTTATTCCTTAGGTAAAGGAATAAAATATAACTTAAAATATAACATTATTTAAAACTGGTTCGAAAATATAATATAATAAAGTTTTTGAAGAAAATTATAGAAATTAAATCAGAAAGCCTCCTCTATCAAATTGTAGTATCGTTGGTTTGCGGTAAGAGGAGCTGTGTCGATTGATGCAGGTGTCAGGAAGTGAGAGCCACAAACATAAGATTTAATTATTACACCAACCAACCAACCACTAAACTTATTTTACAACATAAGCATATACATTATTTATTATTCAATCAATCAAATTGTCACGCCTTTTCCCACATGGATAGGCAGAGACAAAAGAGCGCCACTTGCCACGATCCTGACATAACTCCTTCGCTTCATTATTATTTAAATGATATTTATTCGTATAATGCTAAATTATGGTATTATACAATCATTTTGTTTATAGTACTTTATGTATTATACTTTTTGGCAGACATAATAACGGCGACTAAGGCAACCGTGAACTGACTAGGTGACTTTTCTGACAGCCATCCGTGACTATTCGGATAATTACACCTAACACACCTATCTTATGTAGCTACCAACATATACTTTTTATTTTTTTTATTGTGACTCGACATATGACAGCACCAAGCTTGATGTTAAACTGGAGTGAGGTCCATGGATGAATGTCACTGCTACTACAATTCTATATCTAGTTGGAACCGGTAACTTACAAGTTAATCCCGAAACGCGACTAAATCACTTCATGGTCTGTATACTTGTAAGTGGTGGTACCACTGCCTACCACTCTTTGATACTCAGACCCGAAGCAGATATCCGCCTCTTTTTATTTTATTAACATCACAAATATTTGTAATATTTAATATAATAATTAAATATTACAAATAAAAGCTATGAAACAAATATTTGCTCCGACCGGGAATCGAACCAGGGACCATACGCGCAATGAATCAATTGCTAACCGTTCGTCTAGGCCTCTCGTCGCTACCGACATACGAGTATACTTACTATATAGTATATAGTATGTTAGAAGCGACCTAAAATGTAAATTATCAACCATACAGGTTACTCTATTTCTAGCTGTGTTTTCAGTCACTTTTCTAACGGCGTAGAATATTCTTGACCCAAAAAAATTACTACGCATTGAGGCAAATGCAAATTCTCAGAAACACGTACGAATCTTTTTACCATATCATTTATTATTTTAGAAAATTTCGACTGCAAACTACACTAAAACGTTTTTTTCAGCCGTCAGTACTCTTGCATCTCCTCTTCTTCATTCTTGACTTGCTTCTGTTAGCACCTTTCTTGATGGCAAAGCGAGATTAAATGTCTATTCTCGAAAAAAAATTGCTTGTATAATTTATCAGCTGTATATTTCTAAAAATTAAAAAAAAAACTTCAAAGAGGAATCATTTAAAAGAAAAAAAAACGATATTGTACAATATTTCTAGGCGGCACAGTGGGTGAGTCTGCTACTTGCATTTATTTAATTAGTGTTCTCCTTTCATTAATAGATCACACTTTAGCCTAAAATCAGGCGGGGTGTTGCCATAATGATATTTTGAGACACAATAATGATAAGGCGACCGTGGTGTAGTGGCAGTGCAATTCTTACGCAAACTGAGAGCACGAGTTTGTGGCCACCCACCGGTACCAATGTATCTTTGAAAGATGTAATTTGGTTGTCCAGTTTCTATGATACAAGCACTTTAGTAGCTTAGTATAGAAATGTAAATAATAATAAAAAATAAAAATAGGTTAATAAAAACATTTTGTCCATCTTTAAAGGTTTGTCTACTGATAATTGCAATTTGAAGTGTATATACAACCGTATGTTGAACTGTGTTTCTGCATAAATTTCCACAAAAATTGTGCTCTTACGCAACACAACAAGTGTGCTTATATTCGCTAGAGTCACGTAACTAAGTATGCTCTAAACTTGTTTTGTCTTATTGGGGTTTTACCCGAATTGTTTTTACAATAAAGATAGTGGTCTAATGTTTTGCGTGGTAGTTTTTTACGTTTTTTATTTAATAAGTGATGTAAACAAAATTTTAAAGTACGTCTCAAGATATGCGCAATCTCCGTGTTTCCCAATTAAAACTAACATCTAACAAATGTATAATTCCAAATATTTAGAGTTATACATGTACAAAAATACTATAATATACTCGTATATCTGCGGTAATTTAATCATCTGCGGGCCGCATTCCAGTTTAACATCAGACGGGGTGCTGTCATATGTCAATAAAAAACATACAACTACAAAAATAGTTATATAAGTATATTAGTAGATAAAGTAAGTGTCAATAGTAGATAATTAGATGTATTACGTAACTAACAGACTTAATTAGTACGACAATATTTTAATAATTACACAATTACCTCAGCAATTACTGCCATTTGCTGTCTTATTAGTGTTAGATCAAAAGAGGCATCAATTAAATCAAAATACATATACTATAATTTATAAATCGGTTGGCAACGCGTTGGTATGCAAAGTGTATGCAATACTATATTTGGTGTTGCTCCACATTTGGCACAACCGCTTTTGGTTCGCGTCCGGTGCACATGGTGATCTGCTAAACACCTCGTCTGACCATGTCTGAGGCTCAGGTGTTCTGCTAAATCGTTATGTCTAAACATGAACAGATGCTGTACTCTAGCAATTAAATCTATAGGTGAATGGATCCATACCGTGAAAGGGATCAGCGGCCCGACCGCGTAACTCAATGACAATGAGAATGAGCTTCGTTCTGACAGTTTTACTTTACGTTAATGAGCTTCACAATTAAAATTGCGACCGCGCAATACACTGAGAATCGATGTTCATTTTCATTGAACGTTCAAGCTAATTGAAACTCATTGTCCGAATGAATAAAAGTTGTTTTTGACACTAACAGCGACTACGTAACTTTTTGATAAAATTTTATTGTTGAGCGGTCGGCCCCAAGTTCTTTAATTTTAAGAAGAATTACAAAATAAAAAATAGTGAAAGGTTCTAATCTCTGTAAGAATTAAGGTCGTGACAATACGTTTTTTTTATTGTGGTTCGACATAGCACAGCGTGATCTTAAGCTAAAGTGCGACTCATGAATAAAGGCAACCGCTACTTGCAGTTAAATGACTGCAACTGAAACATCATATTGAAGCCATAGTTGCAAACAAACGATACATGTTGAGATTAGCTTCACGATACTGTTGGTATCTCTGCGTAAACGGGAGCTACTAAGATATAAACAGTTATTAAGGAACCAACTATCTATATATAAAAATAAAATCAGAAGATATTATCTTCTTAACAATGAGTATCATCCATCATCACTCTTGAATCTGATGGAGATTCAAGAGTGCCGACGACTGCGAAAAACAAAACCAAATCGCAACAGTCGCCGTGAACTGGTTCCGGCTTGTAGAACAAGTTCTTTGTAGAACAATCGACAAGTGAAATTCTTTACCAGTCCATGTCTTCTTTCCATCTGACCTTGGATCCTTCAAGCAAAGCGAGAAAAGCACCTTTAGTGACAAAGTGACTGAGACAACCATTTACTGCATCTTGGCCTTTCCTTTGGTCATCATCAGGCGTCGAGGTCAAATGTCAAGTCTTAATAAAAAAAAGTGGTTACAAGGAGATGTATATAATATATAGTAATAAATAACAACTACATCTTACCAAGTTGAAATAAGTCAGCTAATTGACGTACCAATGCATCGTGCTATTAAAATCAAGCTCTATAGGGTATTGCGGTAAAAAGTATCATCACAAGATCGTAGACAGGATCACAAAGAAATTATTATTAGGAAATTAATAATTATTATTATGTATATTTTTTTATTTTCTATATCGCCTATAACACCAATAAATAAAATTCTCACGCCCCATATGTAACAGGAATAGGCACAAATCTCTCAATTTCCTCACGTCAACAATTCTCTTCACTCAAGTTATTATTATAGGGAACAATTTTGTAGATGGTGTATATATGGAATAATATTGTACTTCATAGAAGCTCTACGGTTATGGTATACGTACAATATTATTCCATATATACACCATCTACAAAATTGTTCCCTATAATAATAACTTGAGTGAAAAGAATTGCAGATGTGAGATCGTGGCAAGTGGCGGTCCATTATCTCTGCCTTGAAAAAGAACCAACAACGATAACATGTCACGCCGTTAACGTTAATCAAATTGTCACGCCTTTTCTCCATAGACAGAGACAATGGAGCATTAAAGGTAAATAAAGAAAGTAAAATTTAAATATGATGGAGTTGTTATGTTTGTTCGTTGTAAGCATGGGCGTTTTCATTTTTTTTCGCAAACCGATATATATCCGATTTTTGATTTTGAAATCGATTTCAAAATCCGATTTTAGTTTTGTAGCGACTTACCATAGCACAGATAAGAAAATTGAATAATTTAAAAAGTAAAGTACGAACGTACGGTACAAAAACATCGATGGGGGTACAATGATTTAATATTATCTATCTTAGTATTTTCTTAGATTTTGCGCGAACATTGATTAATGAATTAAACAAATTTTATGCGGCTTACTATCGCGTTTATTTGGTTTTCAACAGGACGGCGCCAATCACTACATCCGTTTCGACAAACCGAAGATCCTCGCAAAGGAAAGTCGACTGATACCCAGGATGGTACGCGAGGCTATTGAGATTGAAAAGCATCCTAATTTCAATAGAGAAGGTGGTTGGCGATTATCTAACACCTGGGACCTCATAATTCACAAACTCAAGTTCCAAGTCCAGCAAACTGCCAAACTAGATGACACCGTCAGTTATTTTTGCAAAAATTTGAAATAAACCGGGAACAGAAAAACAAAATATGAAACGGGGTAGTTTTGGAAACAATAACAGCATCAACCAATAGGACGACCAACACCTCAGTCTCTCCGTGACCACGATGGCTGCAAAGCTCTCGAAACGTCGGAATAATAAAAAATTGTAAAATCAAAACCAAAATAAACGCGATAGTAAGCCGCATAAAATTTGTTTAATTCATTATCTATCTTATTTTTTTATATTTTATTTCTTAATAACATATATTTTTAAAATTACTGTTTTATTTGGTAAGTATATACTCATACAATGTATACTAAAATTGTACCTATAATAATTTATAATCTATTATTTCATAATATAATTTATACATTTTTAGAGTGGTAGGCAGACTGTAAGGTGACTTGGTGGCGTCAGCTACGCATTTAGCTTGTAAGTTGCCGGTTTCAAATAGACTGGCATTGTGGATGTGCATTCATGGACCGCACCGTCACATGTCGAGTCATATAATAATTTTATTTACATTTTTTTAAATCTGTTGACTCTTTTACTGAAAATGAGGTTTTCGTGACATTTCAAGGAAAAATAAAACAAAAAAACTTAAAACGATATATAAAAACTAAATATTTTAAAGTCTAAGTTAAATTTAAATATGTTTTTTTTATTTGTGACTCAACGTATGACAGCACCCCGCTTGATGTTAGGCTGGAGTGTGGTCCATGAATGGATGCCCCTGCTACTACAATTCAATAACTGTAACAGTCACAATCACTATGTCGGCCTAGTTGGAACCAGCAACTTACAAGCTGATCCCATAACGCGACCAAATCACTTCACGGTCTGTATACTTGCAAGTAGTGGTACTACTCAGGATCGGCAGACTGGGTACCACTGCCTACCACTCTTTGATAACCAAACACTAAGCAAATATCTATCTCTTTTTTTACAATTACCATTTACAATTATATACACAATATAAAAACACAACACTAATATGTCCTATCTATTTTTTAATTATAATATAAATTTACAAAGTCTAGTACTTGAGAAATTACCTATTTAAATTATTACCAAAACATAAAATAACTAATTTACGTAAACGAAGTGCACGCATGTGTCACCAAGGTCAAACTGCCTAACTTGCAACGAAACAAAACACCTATAATGATACATTTCTTTCACTCATCAAAACTTCAAACATAAACAAATCCAAGTATTAAGTAATTGCAATCAAGTACGCAAATATGGTCTCTAATTACATAGGCATAGGGGTATTGTAAGGATAAAATGCGTTGCACAGCGTTCAAAAAAACTAATAGCGTAGCAAATGTAATCTAAAATAGATCTTATTCCTTAGCGAGTAATTCTATGTTTCTATGTGCGATCGTAAAATATCCAAACCGAAATCTAAAACCGTTAAAATTCGCCCCATCCTTTTTACTTCGCTAAGGTATGCTGGGTTAGACAGAAACAAAGCTAATTTCCTTATCAGTTTTTAGTTTTTAACGTTTTTGTGCGATTTGTGTTTTGGTTCGGCTACATCGCTAGTTCGTTTTTTATGGTTTTTTAAAATCCGATTTATTAGTTTCGGAAATCGATACAAATCGATTTGTGACTGGAATCGGATTTTAGATTCGTTTTGATATATCCGACACATGCCTAGTTCGTTGTGTTTGCGATCGACTTTTAGAGTACCTATTCTTAACTTGCGTGATTTTGCTATTTGTTTATTATTTCCTTAATATCCTTATTATTATTTTTTTGAGAAATCCCTGTCTGCGGCCCTGAGAACATTACCGGTCTGTAACGGTAAAATGTAACCTATACTTACGACTATATCGATCATGGGTACTTCGCTCGTGCACCAAAAAAAAAATACATAATAGGTGATTATTATAAACTTGATCTGAATCGTTTTCGCATGACGTCTCATCATATATTAATTATACCATTTTATAAAGAAAATTAACTTAAAATTGTTTCCAGAACTAGGTCAGCTAACCCCAGAAAAATAACAAACTTAAAAATAAAACAAAAAACCGTTTTTACCTATGATGTTATATAATATTTAGAAAATTGAGTATTATATTAATACAATTAAACACTCGGAACATTCTCAGTGGTATAAGCGATTTAAAAAAAAACTGCAATGCTTAAATTCCTACAGAAATAGGCAGAGACAATAGAGCACCATATTCCACTATCCTTACACAACACTCTCGCTTCTTTTATATTTTCATTAGAAGTATAAATTAAAAGAAAGTAAAAATATTATTTAATTTAAGAAATACTTTATAAATAGTGTTTTCAAATCAAATGCCCCAGCTTTAATTAATCTACCTATACAATATTGTAATACAAAACAAAGACTGGTTTTTAGAATCGATAAAACGATCGATAGATTCATTTGTAAAAAAACACCTGATCGAGATTTCTATGCGATTTTAATAAATTAACATAATACTAAAACTTTTGCTACCGGATTTACGCGTTCTTTTGTAGATATATATATAAAGTATCGTTAGATATTTTTCTAAGTTTATTAATGAGTTTTACATTGTAATAATTTAATTTTTATTTACATCAACAAGTCTCTCAAGTCTCATATCATATACTGATTACATTTCATAGCTACGTATATTTATCATAAGTTTCTTTCTGTATTAATATTATGTCATATACTGGGACTTAGACCGGGAACTGCAGAAGTCGGCCGAAGATGTCTCTTGTGGTGTAGGTAGGAGAAGTCTTTGATGTTGCTATAGGTTGTCATTTCATTTCACAATTCTCAGTTTGTTATAATGAATGTCCTTGATTTACGAAATATACATTGTTATTTTATTATTATTTATTACCAACAAAATAATAATAAACTTCACCAATATCCTTGCAATTTCAATTACGATTCCAATTTTTTAGGCGAATAATTTATAAAGGATAGGTAGGTAATCACAGTGTGTGGTATCTAATTTGGGAGGTTACAAATTGCAAATGACTGCTACCGAGGTAGCTCTCTCTACCGTCTGTAAATGTTGTACGTAGAGCTGGCACCGTCTACTAAATTTTAAGAGATTCCGGGGGTATATAGAATAACTGAAAGTAATACAAATAACCTAAAATTATAAATTTTAACATTGCCGGTTGTACCAAAAATTATAATTTACGATTTTGTAAAAAGTATCGTATAAGTAAAAGAAAATTGGATTGCATCCATTGATGTTTAAACATCGATGGTTGTACCACTCTTTAACTTTACATTTTACAATTACGTTTAACGGATATTTTATACAGAGCTAAAGGGCGTCATTCATTTTGGATTTCTATGTACTACTTTTGTTATTTCTAATGATAAAAACATATATAAATGGTAGTTTCGATATAAAATTATTAACAACCCGATTCACGATTTCGTAATAGTAAACGTAATAGAATAAGTATAAAGTAAAACTAAATTCGTAAATTGAAACTTTATTGGTACAACTGGCTGTTTGTCTAGATAAATATAACGTGAATTTCTTATTCCGACTTGACTGGACTACAATGAAGTATTCAAACAAAAAAAAAACGTAAACATATAAAATAACGTGTCTCAATTTATAATGTCATTACAGGAATATTGTCTTAAAAAAATACCAAACACAAGTTTTTTTTTAAATATATTTGTGAGAGGTGAGAACCCTAATTGTACGTGGTAATTTAACGCTAATGGAATTAATGAACCTTATTTTTATTGGCAACTTATGATTGCAGACAAACTCAACCATAATCATGATAAAGTAATTTATTGAATTATAAGGCGCTGAATTCATATTAAGACTTTGTTTCTCTCTGTTTTTCATATATACGAGTACAATACTGCATGTCCGTACATTCAGTACATACTCTGAAGTCAAACTGGTGTTAAAAGGACTTGAGGGTATAAAATGTAATTATTAAGTATTATTATTATGTATTTGTTGTTTTATTCTTACAAACTGTCATCATTATATTGCACCTACTTACTATTAATACTGTCTTATTGTCCTAAAGGTTTGGCTGTCAGAGAATGTCTAACAGCATTAAGTCCGCCTCTGCACATAGTGCAGTTAAGTTTTAAATAAATAATTATTTAATTTACCAGTGAAAGAAAACTATGTTCAGTAAAAATGAAGATGAAATACGCCAGTGACTTATCTTAAGTATGAAAGTGAGATTGGTGATGATGGGTGGTTTTAGTAAAGCGGTGCTAAATACTTTGCTAAAATTTCCAAAAGTGTCTTGGATCCTGATCCCATTAAACACGTTTACAGATTTAAATCACTTTTCTATAGTCGATAAACTTTTAAATGAATATTGGATGACAAATACCTTAATATTCAAGAAACACAAGCTTTAGATACAAAGGACATCATTCATTTTATATGGGGACTTGGGCCTAACTGTATTAACAGTTCAATATACATTTTAAAATAGTTTAATGTACGAAGATTACAATATATATATCCTTTATTTTGCATAGTTTAGGTGTGCAAAATAATCAAACTATAATTATGACAGTTCAAAGCAGAACTGTTAATATGGCGTGTATTTGTGATTGAAAGAACGATACAAAATCCATAATTTATTTTTCAAATAACTCAATTGCACAGCAAAAAAAAAAACGAAATTTTAATTAGTTTTATTAACAAAGTATCGAAACTAACATTTATTTATTTTTTCTTTATTGGACTTAACAAAAGTAGTACATAAACGCCTTAATTGAATGATGTCCTTTAAAATTGCACGACCTGTCACTTGTTAGTCAAAATTCACAATTTTATTCCTTGATTAACGCCTAAATGACGTAAAAGTAAATGCTTTGACATATAAAATTGACATCTGTCTTCCTCTTCCTGACCATCTGCTATCAGCTTGGGTTGAGCTGTCCATCCGCCCAACGAGGCGAGTTGTGCGTCCACGAGACGGGTGTATTGGCGCGTTGATTCAACTCTTGTTACAAACTGACGGACGCCTCATATCAATTTACACCGCATTTCCATTTGTGAATATTATTAGTATTTACACTACATGGCTGTATAAAGGCGCATGACAAAAAGAAAGCAACAACAAACTCATTAAAAACTATGAATATACCAAACTTATATAGTTATATAGAATATACCAATCAGAATTATTTACCTGCGGGCCGACCGCGTAACCTAATGATAACAGTTGACTCCATGAATGAGCTTAAAAACAAAATTGCGACCGCGCAACACAGTAATAATCGATGTTCATTTTCATTAATAGTTTAAGCTCATTGAAACTCATTGTCCGAATGAATAGAAGTTGTAACAGCGACCGCGTAACTTTTTGACAAAAAGGAATGAATTTCATTTTCATTCCCATTAAATTGAGCAGTCGGCCCCAATTCATTTTATCTTAACAGTGAACCTTCAAGAATAGATAGGTAGTGGTGATAGAGAAAGGACCGTTAAGTGACTGGTAGCGTTTTAGAGTTAGTTTAAAAGTTCCTAAAGCAAATGCTACTGCGGTAGCCCAGCCCTCGTGGTAGAAATATTCAAAACAAACGCGCTGGTAGTAACAGCCGCATCCACTATGCCGGTCTAGTTGGTACCGGTAACTTTCAAGCTGATCCCGAAACGAGACTGAGTCAATTGACAGATGAAACCTTTGACCCTGGATCAGCAGACTGAGCAAATTAACCTGGTTGGTACTTCCACAAAAATTATTACAATTCTTATTTTTAACAAAAGCGAAGTGCAATAATTGTTAAATAATACAAATTTTGTCGCTAATGACTATGTTAAATAATCACGTAAACAAATTATAATGCATAGGCGATAATTTTAGAATTTTCTCACCAAAAAAAGGTGGAATAGATTACACGGCTGAGTGCAATTTCCGTGTTACCTGTGGAGCCGCACGCGCATTCAGACTGCCACCCTCGCGCCCTAATATCTATTGTCATGGGATAGATTTTATGGTAATTTTATGTTTAATGACGTGTTGTGATTCAGTTGTTTTGATAACAGCTATATGTGTTAAGTACTTGTTTTACATTAATATTTTTAACACAGTTTTAAAACATGCCCAACCAAAAACATACCAGCGGCAAGCCGTTTTGACGTTCGACCCGCTCATGAAGTTTCGTGTAATTTAATGATTATGTTTGAAGGAGAAAATTTCTGTTCTTTATTATCTCTATAAAGAACAACAATTGTTTCTTCAAACGTAATTAATAATTTATACGAAACTTAATGAACAGGTTAAACGTCAAAAAGGCTATCATAGCGTGCCGCTGGTATAATTTGAAAATGATTTTTTTTCCGCTAATATCAAATTCTCACCCTCTCTCCAATCGGTATTCCGGTCTGCAGGCATTATTAAGGATTGGTGGCCTCGACGTCGAATTTCATTGACGATTCGTTTCTATGTTTTTTGGTCATCGGCCCTCATGACATCGTCCCATCTCCTTTCAATTTAATGTATATACTATAATTAAAATGACATTCTGTATAAATAAAAATTACGTTAGGTATATCGTGCAATGCACAGAACATGTTATGAATATATTTAGGTGTTCTGTAGTGAAATGACTCTCCCTTCATATACGATACCTTTGTCGTAGCCTAACACAAATTGCATTTATAATTATTATATAAATTCTCAATGTTGTATGCTCTGTATTAATGTAGGTAAATACAGATTTTGATTAGGCGGCAAAACGAATTGATAGCAAAATTAATGTATGACTCATACTCATACTGTGGGATGAGGTAACTTTTATACTACTAGCTTCTTACTATGACTTTCACTATAACTTACTAAATTTCATACGAGCTAGCTTATACTACTAGCTCTTTACTGAGGTAGTAGTTTATACTCCTGCTTTAGTGAAGCGGTGTATAAAGGTGTGTTTTCGTTCATATGTCACGCTTCCGCACCGCAGGAACCTAATTAGTTAGGCTCTATGTCTGTAAGTATACATAGACTATAGAACGAAGAGCGGATATAATCAGAGAATTGTAGACAGCAACAATAAACATGTAGATTTCAATTGGCAATAAAATAAAACCGTCACGTGATATCCTTGTACGTAGGAACTTGTTCTGCTTATAAATGTGCGTGGAGGCGTGAGAAACGCGACTTCTGTCCTGTTCACATGATCATAGCGAGACGTCATCTCAGCACCTGCCAACGTGTTGCGATCAATGTACCGTTTTAGCGTATTGATTGTTATTCAAGGATGTAGGAAATAAATAATGGCAGGAGGAATGCAAAATAAAAATGACAACTCAAACTGTATTATGCACTGTAACACTACATTGCTTTTATTATTAAGTAATAGATTAGTTTTTCAAGAGTGGTAGGCAGTAGTGCCAAGTCTGCCGATCCGGGGTAGTACCACCACTTACAAGTACCGTCGCGTTTCGGGATCAAATTGTAATTTGCCGGTTTGAACTTGGCCGGCATAGTGGATGTGACTGCTGCTTATAGTTGCAGTCCCTTCCATTCATGGACCGCACTCCAGCTTAACATTAGGCATGCTGTCATAAATCGAGTCACAATAAAAAAAATATTTAGGTACCTACATAAATCCAAAAATGATATACGAAAATTAATAAGCTGTTTTTTATTGTAAGGCACCATCTGTTCTCAAAATGGCTGGTAACCTAGAGCGCCGACGACTCAAAAACTCGGTTCAGTTCATGGTTGCCTCAGTCATCGTCACTTCACTACCCAGAACCAAAAACTATAACATATATAAAAAAAACTAAAGACCTACATAAATAGAGAAAAAAAATAGATAAAGAGTCTTCATACAGTTAAAGATAACAAGTCGCAACAAGTAGATCTCGGTGTGGGAATAGCAGCAGGTGTATTACTTGTGCAAGGTACAGTCACGACCCAAATTATTATTAACAACTATTATTAAACTATAGCCTCTGTGGAATTTAAATTCATTGTTAATTAATAGGCAGAGACAATGAAGAGCCACTTACCACGATCCTTACATAACTCCCTTGCTTCCTTCACATCCACAATTCTCTTCATACAGGCGCTGTGGTTATGGGCACTAGGCAACCTGTCTCTGCCTATCCCTGTGGGAAAAAGGCGTGACAATTTGGTTGATTGATTTGATTGATTGTTAATTAATAACCTGAACAAATAATCACTATAACGGTGTCTTTAGTTTATAAGCGATTTTTTATTGTGACATCTAACTTTAACTATCGACTTGCCTTTTGGCCGGCATAGTGGATATGACTGGTTTTCACAGTTATTGAATTGTAGTAGCAGTGGCATCCATTCATGGACCACACTCCAGCCTAACATCAAACGGGGTGCCGTCATATGTCGAGTCAAAATAAAAAATAAAAAAAGTACGCAAAGGGTGCCGACTGAAAAAAACGACTTAGTTCACGATAGCCCTACTCGCCTTCACTGTGCCGGCCAAATGTCACCATTAGTTCACTGTCACGCATCGCTTAAAGGATCCAAGGTTTTATGATAGAGAGAATCTATTAAAACATATGACAGCAATCCGTCCGATATTAAGCTGGAGTGGCGGCCCATGGATAAACTGCTACTATATTTAAATACTGCAACTAGCAGTCAGTTCTACTCTGCCGGCCTAGTTGAAACCGGCAACTTACAGGCTGATCCCGAAACGCGACTAAGTCATTTCAGGGTCTGTATAGTTGTAAGTACTACCCTGGATCGGCAGACTGGGTACCAAGTACCACTGCCGCCAACCACTCTTTTATAACCAGACTTCCGAGTCTGGTTATAAAAGAGTGGAGTGAGAGTGCTCCGCAAATGACCGCTTTCTTATTTATTAAAAAATCAATCAATCAAATTGTCACGTTATTTTCCCATAAGGATAATCAGAAACGATGTAGCGCCACTTGCCACGATCCTGACACAACTTCCTCGCTTCCTTCAAATTAATAACAAATAATTTGTAATATTCATTCTAATTAATAAATATTACACATAAAAGCTTAAAATTTTGCTCCGCCCGGGGATCGAACCCGAGACTTTACGCACAACGAACTGGTGCACTAACCAATGCGCCACGCCTGTCGTCAAAAACATGTAGAAATAATTACTATAACGGTGTTCATGGTTTATTAGTTGTCGATACGCCTCCTCGTTTATTTATAGATAAACATGCTTTGGGTGTGTAATGGATACATTCATAAAATAATTATTGTTTTGATAATAAAGTTTGTTTGGTTTGTAAACCTCCAATAACCACTAATTAAATAATACTAATTAAATCCTTCTATATACATGTTTTCTATATACATATTATGTTCTATGTAATAGGTTATGCTTTAGGTTTTTAGTTTTTTTAGAACACGGCATTAATTACCTACTAAAAAAAAGAATTTTTAATCTTTTAAATTCTGCACTATTAAAATATTAAAACTTTTTTCATTGTTTACTCGACATATATATTTTTATTGTGACTCGATATATGACAACACCCCGCTTAATGTTAAGCCGAAGTGTGGTCCATGAATGAATGTCGCTGCTACTACAATTCAATAACTGTGAGTAGCAATCACATTCACTATGCCGGCCTAGTTTAAACCGGCAACTTACGAGCTGATTCCGAAACGCGACTAAGTCAGGCAACACTGCCCACCACTCTTTGACAATTAACTTCATTTATATTGGTTACAATTTTATACCTCCGGCAGACATCGACAGCTTTCTTTTTATATGTCGGCACTCTAGGGTAGAGACCTTAGAGTGCCGACGACCCATCAGGCATGTCGAGGTTAGATGTCGTGTCACAATAAAAATCCTCAGATCCTTCGAACTAAGCGTAAAAATGCACCTTTGACCGGCACAGTGACGGCGACCGAGGCAACCGTAGTCGGCGCTCTTGGAGATGTCCTAGCTTACCATCTGGCAAGTCGAGATCAGATGGTAAGCAATAAAAATATCAATTACACGAAGAATCAAGACTATATAAATTAGTATTTAGTAAGTTAAATAATAAAAGGACATCATTCATTTTGGACTTTTATGTACTACTTTTGTAATGTCTAATGATAAAAAAATATATAAATGGTAGTATTGTTATTTGTATTGATAAAACTAATAACAATTTTGCTTTTAATTGCTGTGCAATTAAGTTATATGGATTATTAGATATGGATTTTGATTCATCTGTCAATCAACGCCATATTGCACACCTAAGCTATGCAAAATAAAGGATATATTCCAATTACATTGTAATCTTCGTACATGAAACTATTTTAAGATGCATATTAAACTTTTAATACAATTAAGCCCAAGTCCCCATACAAAATGAATGAAGTCCTTTAAGAAGAGAATTATTGCACAAAAATAAAAAATCCTAACGTGAAATGAAGACAAAAAAGGAGGCGGTAATAGTTGAATGATTTCTTATGTTAAGTACTTGTATATAATACTCGTAAGGACAAGTGTTGTGGGAACTTTGGACAGGTGCGTGTGATCGCCCGAGGACGCAGTGATACAAGCTACTGTGTACTCGCAAACAACTCTTGTACTACAACTCTATCACAATTTGATTACAATTTCGCTGCTGTGTAGCTCCGTAGTCAGAGTAGTCGTTGAAAGCGACACAGACTAAGTTGAATTCCCGTTTCGCGACCAACCTAGGTATTATGCGAGCAAGTGAATTCTTATTATTAATATATGCCAAAAAATATCAATAATGAAATTGTTTGAACACTCAACAATGAACTAGAACAGAGAGTTTTTTTACATTCCTATACTAATCTACTAAAAGTGCTTGTATCATAGAAACAGTACGACAACAACATGCATCAAAGATGTATTACTATCATGTATTAAGATACAAGTAGTATTTGAACCGATAGCTCTCGGTTTACGCGGCTTAAAATTAGAATTTGGTTAAAAATACTTTCTTAACAAACTTGTTCTCTTTGAATTTCTCATTAAAACTTACGAGTACTAAATAAATTCAACTACAGAATCAAACGTGTGTACCGCTTTCGATTTCATTTCAATCAGATTTATTCCAAGAGTCTCGGTGCTAATTGGAGACCTGTTCAATGCGCTTCCATATATTAAAATTCATCCCTAGATTACACCAAGTAATGATCATGTATTATTCATAGTGTTTTTGACAAGGAGGAAATTAAATGTTCGTGGCGTAACTTGTGGAAGAAATAATTAGCAGAAAGGACATCATTCATTTTGTATGGGGAATTGGGCTTATTTGTATTAACAGATGCATATACATTTTAAAATAGTTTTGCTTTTGCTTAATTATGACAGTTCAAAGCAGAGACGATACAAAATCCTCATGTTATTTTCCAAATAACTCAATTGCACAGCAAGTATAAGCAAAATTGTTATTAGCTTTATCAACACAACTATCGAAACTACCATTTATATATTTTTTCATTCATCACTGGACATTACAAAAGTAGTACATAAAAATCCAAAATAAATGATGTCCTTTATTGGCAATAGTTCTTTGGCGACATACTCGTAGATAGGGACGTCGACTAAGGCTTACGTAAATTGAACCTGTTTTTAAATCGTGGACTTAATTTTGTTTACCACCAGGCGAGTCTAGGTTAGATGTCAAGTCAGCAATAAAAAAACTTATGAAATTAACTTTTTAATAATCTTGTTGTTTTTACTCCCGTGATAGGTCGGGGAAAGCATTTGCATTATGTCGACCGAATCGGAAGTCGGCACGTTGTTTCTTTGTAATACAATCGACCACCAGCTAATGTGTTTTCCTTATAGTGACGGCGACTGAGGCAACCGTAAACTGAAACGAGTTTGTTCAGTCGTTGGTGCTCTTGGACAACCCCTTGCTTACCATTAGTCAAGTCGAAGTCATTTGTGGCGTCTCAATAAAAAAAAGTTGTATTCATTATCATCTGCAGCCAGAACGTGGACGCGTTCTGGCTGCTGAACATAGGCCTGCCTTAGAACGCCATTTCGAACAACAAGATGCCAGTTGCATCCACCGGTTATTAGAGACTTTTACTATGTCGTCAGTCCACCTAGTGGAAGGCCAACCTACGCTGCGTCTTCCGGTTCGTGATTTCCACTCTAGAACCTTCCTTTCCCATCGGTTGTCGGTTCTTCGAGCGAAAAAAGAAAAAAGTCTCGGAAAAAAGTTGTATTATAATATTTAATATATAGTCGTTTCGAAATCAGATTGAAAGTTGCCGGTTCATACTAGGCCGTGACTGAGTGGATAATTACTTGCAGTTATTTAACTGTAGTAGCATTCACCACCATTCTAGTGGACCGCATACTAGATTAACATCAGGCGGGCAGCTGACATAATATTATATATCGAGCCTGTCGGCAATACAGTTTTATAAATACATTTTATTTAAATTGTGACCCTAAATATAACTTTAAAGAAAAGTTCCTGAATTATATTCAAGGCGACCGTGGTGTAGTGGCAGAGCAATGGTTACGCAAACCGAGAGCGTGGGTTCAAAACCACTCACCCGTATCAATGTATCTTTGATATGTGCTTTGGTTGTCTTGTTTCAATGATACAAGCACTTTAGTAGCTTAGTTTAAATATGTAAATAAAAAAATAATATCATAATAACTAAAAATATTTTTTTAGTTAAAAATAATATTAACATGTTTTTGAGGCAAATCTCTGAGAAAAAGTACAAAAAAGTGCAAGGAATATACTAGTTGATATGAGTCATCGTGGGAATTGAAGCAGGTGACGTGGCGCTTACGCATCTTGTATGACTACCTTTGTTTTGTACTTTCTATATTTATTATCTCAGTCAGTTGTTGTATTTTTATGATCACTTAAACTGTGATTATAAAAATATCCGTGTTACCACAAAATAATAAAATGCTCTTCAAACAGGCATTAAACATGTTTTAAGTCAATTTAGTATCAAATATGACGTTTGACTGACAAATATTTACAATGTTTTAATTTTTTGTAGACATAACTAAAGTAGTAATTATGATAGTCCATTTCCTTTTAATTTAGAAATTTCACATATTTATTAGTTAATTTGTTATAGCTATATGACATATATATAAACAATTCTGACCAAAATTTAAAAAAAAACTTTATTGCAGTCTTCTCTATTCATGGGCACTCTAGCTTAACATTAGGCAGGGTGCTGTCATTTGTTGAGCTATATTAAACAAAAAAATAATGAAAAAATCAACCAAATTGTCACACCTATAGGGATAGGCTGAGACAAGGAAACGTCACATTTCACAATATTGAATTTCTTATAATATTTCACGATATATTTTGAGATTCAGATTGTCAGGTACTCGTACTGAGCGAGAAGTCTGCGCTTCATTGAGGCTGATATTCATATTTTAGCCAATATTAAAAAAAATCATTTTTATTCAATTTAAAGCTAAACACAAATTTATTTGACATTTCTAAATTTAGTTACTAAACGTATTTGTACCATAGATCCAAAGTACATAATATTAGAATAACCGATGAGTGGTTTTGAACCAGTGGTTCTCGGTTTGCGTGACCATAGATACTCGTAGATAGCACTAAAACTACACTACGGTCGCATCGTTACTTATTTCCTTAACTAAATAAAATCAATTTGTTACTTTTAACCAAAACTACATTTAAACAGAGACGTGATAGAATTTAATACGATGTTGGAAAACAAAACACAACATACAAATAGCATTAACATTAAGAAAAGTTTGTGTAAAATGTACATAATGCTTTGGGCCACACACATTGGGCCATGTGGGAAAGATTTTTAATGTTATTTTCTTTTGTAGCCTAATACGAGTATTAACGTCTATTTTTTAAAACTCTAATGGTTCTATTTAAATTTAATTTGATATTATATATTCATAGTTTACATAATAATTAGTAATTGTGAATGTGAGAGAAGCGAGGGAGTTGTTTCAGGATCGTGGCAAGTGGCGCTTCTTTGTCCCTGTGGGAAAAGGCGTGACAATTTTATTGATTGATTGATAGTTTACATTCTTTTAGCTATTTATTCAAAAATACTTCATTGTGGTTTTACTTGTTTATTCTTCATTTAATAAAAAAGTAAGCGACTTTAGAACATAATATTATATATAAATATATTACATACCCAATCAATTATGAAGTTTAATTCACACAATAAAAAATATTACAATTTCTATAAAATAGATTTATTTTAAAATCAATTAAACGGTTGAGTGGAACCACGGATATCCTCATAGAAATCGGTCGCGCAGAAAAAATACTCTAATCGTGGGAAAATATTTAAACGCCTTAATTGTTCATATTTATTGGTAACTTGACAATTTTGTTGGAATATTGTGTGTCAATTGCCATTAGTCTTCTTTTATTCATATAGTTCAGTTTCAGTTTATTTATTAAGTAATTAGGCTCCAAAGAAGCACTTTTACACGTCAAAAACTTTATAAACATTAGGTAAACAATAATTACATTGGTAAATAAAATAAAAAAAATTGAATACAAAAATAAAGATAAAAAATTTCAGGATACCATTGTAAAAACACACACAAGTTTCAAATATACGTAACTCAATAGCAACATTGCATATTAGCTGCTGTGAGAAAGCATTGTCAACTTATAAACTATAGATATACATATACCATTTTTGATATAGTAAAATTGACTACAGAGTAAATTATAGATACCATCGTTGTTCTAATTACACTATTTTTAGTCGTCGTCACTTTCGGATCTCTTCTTGCTTATCATTAGGCGGGTCGAGGTCAGATGTCGTCTCACAATTAACAATATAAAAAAAAAGTTGCTAATTTTTGTTGTTATATTCCCTTATACCACCAGATATGATCCATGGCTATTTTCTGCCACAGAATACAAAAAACAATCAGCTGGGTTGGTCGGCCTTTTTATCGTCTAGGTTTAGAAACTTGCAGATGCATTGTGGCAACTACAGCTTTCATGCTGAACCCGAGCGCGACTTAGTCATTTCGCAACTAGACTTCGTAGTACCAGTTTTGGCTGGTAGATTGAACAAACGACCGCTAAGCTTCAAATGATACTCGTAAAAAAAATTAATGCTTTGAATAAGAATGAAACTTTATCGAATTGTGTATACAAGGAAAAAAACATAAAAATACTAAGAAACATGTTATTTAACATAATAAACATAAAATAATTTTTGGCTGGCATAGTGACAGCGACAGTTAGTTCCAACTTGGTTTTTTCAGTCGTCGTCACCCTTGGACCTCCTCTTGCTTATTATCAGGCAAGTCGAGGTCAGATGTCGTGTCACATTAAAAAATAAATAAAAAACAGTTCATATTTAAAGAACCACTACAACTTGTGGTTTAAGTAATGAAAAATAACCAAAAAAAATTATCTCATTACACTTAATAATGTATTTGCAACATTGTAAGGGACAACATTTGTTACTGCCGGTGATAATAAAGGGATATTTAACAATAACAATATAATCTTGTATAGAAATGTTGCATTATGCGTAAGCGCAGATGTGATGTCATAATTTGACAACAGCTGCTTATTGGATGGAGACAATGAGTTACGGCGGGCTCACCAAATCAGTTTTGACAATCATGTACAATTTTTTATTTTATTCACATTTCTATACTAAGCTACTAAAGTGCTTGTATCATAGACACAGGACAACCAAAGTACATATATCAAAGATACATTGGTACCAGTGGTTTGTGTAACCATTGCACTGCCACTACACCACGGTCGCCTTTTAAAAATGGAGTTATCAGTTTAAAAAAATATGCGGCTTACTATCGCGTTTATTTTTGGTTATTGATTTTACAATTTGTAATTATTCCGACGTTTCGAGAGCTTTGCCACGAAAGCGCTCGAAACGTAGGAAGTAAGCCGCAAAAAAATGTTTAATTTATTTTATTCAATGTTCGTGCAAAATCTAAGAAAACTTTTATTATACGTTTAGTTAGGTATACTTGGATAAAGTGGTAGTCAGACAGTTGGTAACATTTGCATAGACTGCCTACCAGTACCACCACATTCAAGTTAACAGAACGTAAGTGACATAGTCGTTCTTGAAAGTTGCCGGTTCCAACCAGGCCGACATAGTGGATGCGACTGCTACTCGATATACGAGTACTATTCATGGACCGCACTCCAGATTATAATCAGGCGCGGCAGGGAGCTGATGTCGAGCCCCAATACATAAATAAAATCAAATTGTTAATTGTAAACACCTAAAACACCTAACTGACGTCAATTGAAATTTGGAAGTTCCCATGATTTGAGCAGAGTTTAAGGACTCAAACTAAGCGCATAATTAAATCAAATTGTCACGCTATCTTCCCACAGGAATAATAGGTAGAGACAATGGAACGCCACTTGCAACGATCCTACCACAACTCCCTTGCTTCCCTCACATCCACAGTTCTTTTTATACAAGCTTTATGGTTGTGGACACTAGGCAACCCAGCTTTCTTGAGGATGTCTCAAGAAAGGAGGATGAGGTCGGAAAACAGCCCTCTGGTTAACTTTCTAAAAGTAAAATAACATTATTATATGATTTCGATAATTTAACACCTTTTAATAATGTAAAAGGCCGGCATAGTGAGGACGAAAATGAGACATTTTGTTAGTCTTGGACGCTTCTTCCTTTCTCTTATCATCAGGAAAGGCGAGATCATTTTTTTAACGCGACTCAATAAAAAATACATGCATGAATTGTTCTATTGATAATTAATATGTATATTTAGTAACGACATCTACAGCGGACACCCATCTGCTTAACATCTGACGTTAGCCAGAAGGGAGCAGCATGTACCAACGTATTTTAGCATCTGCTTCTAAACATCAGCCCTACGAACCTACCCCCTGATGGAGGGTGAGATTTTCAGTCCAGGTGAGACTTAAGGTTAATTATTTAGCTACCGTTCTTAAACTGAACCCTGTTTTGATGGATTAAGGTTTAAATTAAATGATATATTGTAAGGGTAGGTATGTGTACACAAAATGCCACGTGTATGGGGGGTTACCTAATACAGGTGCGCGCGCGCAGTCAATGAGTTCTTTGTTAAAAATATTCATTGACAACTGTTTGCTATTTGGCGGGCTTCTGTGGCGGGAATTTTTCGCTTTATTCCATTTCTTTTTCATTGTTAATATTAATATAATTTTTTTTATTGTAATAATAGTTTATTGTTCAAAACATACAATATAAATGTCACATTTAAAAAGGTAATGCATGTTTACTAAATTTTATCAAAATATAAAGTTTGGGTGTTTATACATATTAGAGTACACTTATATTAATTATGTGTATGTAGTACATACCATGAAATATTTTTTACAATTATATATGTATATATTTATTGTTATCTATACTTTATTCTGATTGTTCATCATTGGTATCTTCATCGTCTACATCAGCATCCTAAAAAAATAATTAGTAGAGAATGGCTCTGGCATTAAGCCTGCCTTAGTACCACTGTATATTAAGTTAATAAATTAATAAGTAAAAGGAGTTATTATTAATTTCATTGATAAAAAAAATTGCACATGATTATGTACGTCAGTAACTAGTTCTAAATATCACTGGACAGATGGCCGTAACGGAAATATATTCACCTTCCTTCTTCGTCTATGTCGACCCCAGTCTTGATTCCCATGATTATAATTCCCTAAGAAACAATTGTTCCGTTGCAGGACAGGTGCCCGGGATTAAGGTCAAGAAGTTCCCATAGAGATGGGTCAGTGAGCACAAGGTGGCACAGACTTTCTTTAGTTTACCACTAGACCATGGCGATCCGTTGAAATATACATTTATATGCATTTTTATTGTGTTAATTATGATAAATTTTACTATTGTATTCCTAGAGCATCATTCTATTTCTATTCTCAACTAAAATTAAAGTGTATTTCATTCTTCTGTAAATAATATTAGCTGAATATTTTAGAATATGATTTTTTATTGTGACCGAATTTTGACCTTGAAAGGGTGGAATTGGGATGTGGTGAAAGCATAAGAGTAATGTCATGATCGTGAAAAGAAGGCGATGCACGATGGCTGCGAAGCTTTTAAAAGGAATAAAAAAAATTACAAACATTAATCAAATATAGACGCGATAGGATTTGTTTAATTTATTGATTGATTTCTAATAATATCTTAACATATAAATATTTGTGAAAATCACTTTTGCACTGTCCTGTATTATTTAGAAATGTTTGTAATACTTATACAGTTCAAAAATGTTTTATTTTTTGTGGGCGTAATTTCTATTTTTATTTTGTAATTTTTTGGGTATATTATTGTGCTGTAATTGGGAGTATAAATATCACCTTAATTTAAATATCAATCAAATTGTCTCGCTTTTTTCCCACAGTGATAGGCAGAGACAATGGAGCGCCACCTGCCACGATCCTGATACAACTCCCTCGCTTTCTTCACATTCACAATTCTCTTCATACAAGCTCTATGGTTATTGGCACTAGGCAACCCATCTTTTTTGAGAATGTCTCCAATTTGGTCGGCAAACACCATCCTGGGTAAATACTAAATAAATAAATGGTTACTTAAAGAATAACAATACAAAGCTACATAACCACACAATACACGAATCCATATGTATAGAACACAATAAGAGGGCCCTGGTAAGTAGGATATAACTCCGACAATATAACTGCTTCCTCATTAGATCCCCGTAATGGCCGTTTCCTCCCTCATTATGACCAATGCCCACACCAATAAGCAATACAGTGACTAATGCTATTTAAGTATGCACACAAACCAACTTGTGTGAATGCAGTTTTGGTGGGTGTCACACACAATTGTACTCGTTTTGTTATAAATGAAATTATAAATATATGTTTTTGTTTCCATTGTCTCTGCTTTTACCTGGAAGAATTGGGGCGTGACAAATTGACAATAACCGAGAGCATGAGTTTGGAACCACCCACCGGTACCAATGTATCTTTGATATATGTACTTTGTTTGTCCTGTTTCTATGATACAAGCACTTTAGCTTAGTATAGAAATGTAAAAAAATGTTTTTAGGAAAGGTGAGTAGGAAAATCAAATGGAGGACGCAGAAGACTGTTCCTTAATTAATTCATATCGCTGTGTCTATAACATTAGAATTTATATGAAGTAAATTGTGGATGTGAAGGAGCGATATCGAGGATTGTAGAAGTTATATCAGAATCGTGATAAGTGGCGCTCTATTATCGCTGCCTATTTATGTGGGAATGACAGTTTGAATGATCAAAATCAAATGTATTCCAAATATTCTTTAGGTTTTGACGACAGGCGTGGACGAACGGTTTAGCGACTGGTTTGTTGCGCGTAAAGTCCCGGGTTCGATCCCCGGTCGGAGCAAATATTTGTTTCATAGCTTTTATTTGTAATATTTAAAAGTATTAAATATTGCAAATATTTGTTAATAAAAAAAAAAAGAGATGGATATTTGCTTCGGGTCTGGTTTTCAAAGAGTGGTAGGCAGTGGTACCCAGTCTGCCGATCCGGGGTAGTACCACCACTTACAAGTATACAGACCGTGAAGTGATTTGGTCACGTTTCGGGATCAGCTTGTAAGTTGCCGGTTCCATCTAGGCCGGCATAGTGGATGTGATTGCTACTCACAGTTATTGAATTGTAGTAGCAGTGACATTCATTCATGGACCACACTTTGGCTTAACATCAAGCGGGGTGCTGTCATATGTCGAGTCACAATAAAAAAAAAAAAAAAAAGGTAGGTAATTATGGTTTTAATTACTCTTGCCAGCATGGAAATCGTGATTTGATAATAAACATTATTCACATTATTTTGTAATATTTTTTTTTACATAAAATTAATTTTTATTTACATTTCTATACAGAGCTACTAAAATACTTGTATCATAGAAACAGAACAACCAAAGTACATCAAAGATACATTGAAACCGGGAAGTGGTTTTGAACTACTACACCACGATCGCCTTATACATACAAGATATGTTTTTATTAAATTAAATATCAGAAGTCGAGTCACAATAAATAAATAAATAATAATTGTTTTTACTTAAATAGGCCATTAAAAATAATAAAATCAATAACTACAATTATTTATTTCAGGTTTGGATGGAATCTCACCCCAACATTTGAAAGACTTAACGTCGCATTCTGTGGGTGATGCAGGCGAGCAACTTGTAAATTCTATCACAAAATTAATCAACTTTATGTATTCCGGTAATGTCAATCCAGAAATTGTTCCTATTCTTTTCGGCGCGAACCTCATTGCTCTCACCAAAAAGGACGGAGGGGTGAGACCAATTGCTGTTGGATCAACACTACGACGTCTGGCCTCCAAAATTGCTGTTCGACATATTTTACCAAAATTAAATTCGGAATTTGAACCCGTACAGTTAGGCTTCGGTGTAAAAGGAGGGTGTGAGGCAGCCGTCCATGCCCTACGCTCTTTCCTAACTTACGGACAGCCTGACGTGTTGCTCAAAATTGATGTCAAAAATGCTTTCAATTCGGTAAATAGGGATACCCTGCTGATGGAAATAAAACAACATATACCGGAAATATACAATTATCTTCTTCTCAGTTACGCTGACCCAACAAAATTGTTATATCGTTCTAATGAACTGTCCTCGGAAGTAGGTTGTCAACAGGGTGATCCCCTTGGGCCTGCAATTTTTAGTTTGGCTATAAATCCTATAATCAAAAATTTAAATTCTAATTTCAACGTTTGGTATATGGACGACGGGACCCTAGGAGGTGATGTGAATACTGTGTTTTCGGACCTTTTTTTAATCAAAAGTAAATTTGAAGCCATTGGTTTGGAGCTTAATTTTAGCAAATGCGAACTTTTTATTAATAATTGCGCCTTAAATTTAAACGACGTAAAACAAAAATTTAATATTTTGGCTCCAAATATTAAAATAGTTAACAGTAATTCACTTTACCTTTTAGGTTCTCCAATTTTTGATGAATCTATTTCTGAATATATTAAAAATTCAATTATTAAATTTCAAAATTCTGCTGATCGTCTCCTTGAAATTAGTCCACATTATGCACTTTGCATCTTAAAATTCTGTCTTTTCGTCCCAAAATTCACGTATGTGCTCCGTTGCTGCTCTTTTTGGAATTACCCAGATCTTTTAAAACATGTAGACAACTTAATAAAAAATAGTTTAGAATCAATTCTTAATATGCAGCTGAACGAGCAATCTTGGACCCAAGCATCCCTACCCATCCATTATGGTGGTTTAGGGATTCGCAAAATTTCCAGTGTAGCTTTACCTGCCTTTCTATCTTCTGTCCATAGTTCAGCAAATCTCATAGGTAAAATTTTAAGGGCAACCCCTTCAAACTTTGAGATTGCTGCCTTGGAAGAAGCTAGAAACGCTTTCTTAATTGCATGCCCAGGTCAAAATTTTTCAATTTCTCCAAATTCACAGAGGAGCTGGGACGACATAAACTGTAAATTGACTTATGACAATCTATTGAGCAGTAGTACAGGTTCGGCGCGTGCTAGGCTTTTGTCCGTGGGTACGCATGAGGCCGGCTACTGGCTTCACGCGTACCCTTCGTCAAATACAGGAACATTTCTTGAGCCTGACACGCTCCGAATCGCAACCTGTCTACGGCTTGGGGTTCCGGTCTGCGCTCCTCATAAATGTCCCTGTGGCAGTGATGTCGACAAGTTAGGACATCACGGACTGTCATGCCAAAAAAGTGCAGGCCGGTTCTCGAGACATGCCGCACTTAACGATATCATACGCCGGTCTCTTGCCTCCGTCAACGTGCCAAGTCTACTTGAGCCGACTGGTATTGCAAGAGATGATGGTAAGAGACCGGATGGTATGAGTTTGATTCCATGGAAGATGGGCCGGGTGCTGGTATGGGATGCAACCTGTTCAGACACGCTGGCACCTTCCCATCTACATGGAACCAACAGCAGAGCTGGTGCGGCTTGTGAAGCGGCTGAAAAAGCTAAAGCGTGCAAATACAGGGGTCTAGGCTCCGAGTATGATTTTGTCCCATTCGGTGTCGAGACCCTTGGTCCGTGGGGTCCTAGCGCTTTAAGGCTTTTTAAGGAAATATCAAAAAGGTTAGTCGACATCACAGGAGACCGAAGAGTTGGCAGCTACCTCGGACAAAGAATTAGTCTAGCTATTCAAAGGGGGAACGCTGCCAGTATCTTCGGAACCTTGCCTAAAGGGACTCCTTTTAATAATGTATTTTAGTTAATTTTTTTTTATTTTTTTTTTATCAATATGTTATATTTCTGTTTTAATTTTACTTAATTGTTTTATGTTTTGTCACAACGATATACTTTTAATTTTATCTGTAATATACTTTTTTCATTATTTAAAGAGTGGTAGGCAATGGTACGCCGTCTACCGATCCGGGGTAGTACGTGAAGTGTTTTAGTCGCGTTTCGGGGCAAGATTCTAAGTTGCCGGCATAGGCGGATGTGACTGCTACTTACAGTTATTAAAATTGTAATAGTAGTGATATCCATTCATGGACCGCACTCGAGCTTATTAGCTTAACTCGACCGCACTGATAACATCATATGTCGAGTCAGAATAAAAAATAAAAAATATATATTTAAACAAAAACAAGTACCTATTACATAAAGATAATAATAATTGTGCACTTTCGTTTTTATGCAATTGCAACGACAATTTATGCAATTTATTTTTATGCTATGGCAAAGGCGTAGAGAGAAAATAACAGTGTTTGAAATTCGAAGACACAGTAATATGGCGGTGTGCGTGCTCGTGATTGGAAATCTTAGGCCAGGTGTGCGCATGCGCAGACGACACCTACTCGCTTCGTACCGAGACATCGCCCCGTAGTAATTGGCCGTCATTTACTGCGATTGTTATCGTGAACGCAAATCCTAACAACAAAACAATGCAAAGGAGATACTTACAAAATTATTCTACAATAAGAAATACAAAGATATAGTTACTGGGAGAAAAATGTATTAGTTTTTGGCCGGCATAGTATACTGACTCTTTAACCTTGTCTTTTCACTTCTCTACTGCACAGGAGAGCCATGCATTCAGTATGCATTCTGTCGACATTTGAACAAAATGTCTCGGTGCATCGTTACTTTGTCGTATAATTAAAAAGTTGCTCTTCCTAGCCCATGTGTTCTCCTTATCCTATAATCTAGAATCCTTCGATAGAAACGTGAAAAAGTACTTCTGGCAGGCGTATAGGGCAACTGTTTTTTTTAGTTATGGGCATTCTTAAAACTCCCTTTGGCCCCACAAATGTTAAATTGTGTAATTATTTATATATCTATATGAAATGTGGTTTAAAAGAAAATATGGTTTAAAAAAAATAATAAAGTGACAAGGATTGACAAAGTATGTTTCGATGATTCAGGCATATGGAGAGAGGTTGTAGGTTGACGAAAGGAATTATTAAATCTGTTGTGGATTGAAGCGTTAAACAAGACCAAAGAGGAGACATCCTCAAAAAAAAACTGGGTCGCTTAGAGCCCATAATCGTAGAACTTGTTTAAAGAACAATGTGGATGTGAGGGAATGAAGAAAGTTGTCTTAGGATCATTGCAAGTGGCGCCACAATCCCCGTAGGAAAAAGGCGTGACAATTTGATTAATTGATTCATGAAATGTAAAATTAGCTGTTAAGTCTTAAATAAATAAATAAATAACTTTAGTCTGTATTTTTAGTTCTACAGTAGGTACACACACCGAACAATACAGCATAACAGATTGTTCCAGGTTGCACATCGTACCTATCGCTGTTGTATCAACGTACGTGCTTATGCAGCGTAATTCCGGCGATTCACCTTTTCAAATCAAAACGTGTCGGACCATTCATCAAAATGCACTCGACTGCGACCAAGAATTGTGAATAAAAAGGTGCGGTAAGGAATCACGGTGTCTACACACCCTTCTAAAGGAAAATGACAATCTTACAACTGACTTTTAAGATTCAAACATGCAATTGAGTCAGGCGATAATAATTTCCTCTGTCTTCGAAGGTTCACTTCTGAACTTAGCGACTGGAGCAGTGGTCTTAATTAACTTATATACAGTTGACATTTGTTAGTGTTGTGTTTGTTGTGTATATATGTTTGTGTATATATGTTGTGTAGGCGTTATAATTATGATAGATCTAGAACTTTGTCATAATTAACTCATCATTTAAGTATTTTAATATATATTTTTTATTGCGGATCGACAAAAGTCAGCACCTCTCCTAGTAGTGCTGAAGTGGGATCAATTTAATAACTTCAAGTAGTAGTCGCATTCATTGGTCTGCCCTAGTTGGAATAACCTTGAAGGTTCACGTACTTTGTACAAAACTTGAAGAAGACTGGGCCACTTTACGGTCTGTACTACCCCGTGGTGGTAGTACTAACCCGAGAGTCTGTCTACTGTCTGTCTAAACTGCCTGCTTATTTATTTATACAAACATTTTATATTAACGTTATACAATCCAATGTATTAATATGTTCTACACTACAATACATTTTTTTTTATCAATTTTCAATCATTTAATCATTCAATTTTTGTCTTTTTCCCGCATGGCACAGGCCTAACACAACTCCCTCGCTTCCTTCATATCCACAATTCTCTTCATACAAGCTCCTATGCTTATGGGCACTAGGCAAATCAGCTTTAATAATATTTAATAATAAATTCCAACTATAATTAAATATTTAAGTTAACATTACTTAAAAAAGTTATTCGTTTGAAGGACAAAATATAGTCGCTTAATTCGAAAATTTATCTTAAGGATGCATTGTCAGTATACCCTCAGGAAGTTCAATTTGTCTGATTACTATAATCGCATGTAAGATTTAACAATCATTTGGGATATTACAGCGAGCGGCTACTGTACATGTCATTTATTTTATTCACAGTTATTGAGTAATTTATTTTAATGGTAATTTTGCAATCTACCATCAGAATTAGGCATGCATTTCTTTAAAAGAAATTGCTTTATAATAGCGCTTTTTTTGGAACAAAAGTAAATACTGCTGCTCTTCGTGCACTTGGAAACAGAATCGTGTGTCATCTGATGGTTTTGGGTGATTCATGGCGGATTTGTACGAGAGTCTACGCATAAAAGAATGTGAATGTGAAGATCCAGATTTCTTTTAGCTTAATATCTCCAAATAACTTGGAATAATCAATCAATCCATCTTAATTGTCACGCCTTTTTTCCATGGGGATAGGCGGAGACATAACTTGGAATAAAAGAATTACTATTTGTAAAGTTTCATTGCGTATAAATAATAATGTAAATAAACGTTGTAAATAAAATAATGTAATGTAATGAAAAAATAAACACATAAAAAATAATGTAATACATTTTTTTGGGCGTAATGATGGTTGGATTTGTGGTGGAATTAAACGAGAGCCTAAGAATAAAAAAGTGAGAATATACCAAAAGTATCCAGCAATCACCCGAACTGGACGACATAGTTTTTATTCGGACTCAGCAAAACTTGAGTTTTATTGCATTATAAAGTCTATTACACAAATAATAATGTAAAGAACCGTTGATTTCTTAAAATAAAATAAAAATCCAAGTAAGGTAAGGAACGGAAATTACAGGCCAATTTGGAGAGGAAAGAAATCCCATAAGGCACCCTTTATAGTTGGTCACGCAATGTAACCAAGTTGATAAGTGTTCTTATTATTACTTATTCCGTAACTCTATTATGAGTTTAACATCCTAAATAGACTACATCTATCCACTCAATACCATCGTAATAAAATAGCATAGAGGCGGCGACTGAGGCAACCGTAACATGCAGGGCCGTCTTTACCCGGGGGTTCAAGGGGTGCGGTGCACCCGGGCGCAGAGTCCTAGGGGGCGCATGCCGACCGCCATAAATTTCGATAGGTACCTACTACACTGAGACCACGCGAGCGGAGCCTTGACTTTCGCACCCCGGCGCTGAATATGCTTAAGACGGCCCTGGTAACATGAAACGTTATTTTCAGTCGTCTCTTGGACCTCCTCTTACTTACCTTCTGGCGAGTAAGATGGCTTAGAGGTAGAGGTAGTCGCGTCTCACTAAAAAAAGTTGATGAACAGGAATTTTTGTCGGTACCCTTAACGTTCTCCAAACGTCCAAGCTCAATAAAATTTTTCTATAAAAAAAAAACTAGAATATATTCCTTAGCTTGATAAACTACTTGAAGAAAACCAATATAAATAAGCTCGACATAGCATCCTCGCCTGGAAAGCTGGACTGAAGGCTACTGCTATTACAGTAAAACAATTGCAAGTAGCAGTCGCATCCACTACGCCGGACAAGTTGGGATCAGCAAATTTTAAGCTGATTCTGAAACCACGATAAGTCTTTTCACGGTATTACTAGTTTATACAAAACTGATTCTTTGAATACTAAATTGAAATTTTCTTTTAGTCCAACCTTCAAAAGGTTCGGACTCTAATACCGATTGCTGTACAGTAACTTTCATTCACGATATAAGTCTTGATTGAACGTCTTGATTCCATAATTTCTCATCATCCCAAAGGTTAGTTGTTAGAGAATGCCTAATAGGCATTAAACTCGCCTATGTACTATTTCTAAGTTTATTTTGGTGCAATAAAGGATTTAAATAAATAAATAAATAGAAATGGTGTAGTATTTTCTTAGATTTTGCGCGAACATTGATTAACTACTCCGTCAACACGATGGCAGCAAAGCTCTCGAAACGTCTGAATAATAATAAAGTGTAAAATCAATAACTAAAAATAAACGCGATAGTAAGCCGCATATTTGTTTAATTCAAGAATAATGTAGTTTGTGAAGCCGTGATAGGGTTCGCGTTTCGTTTCTGCACTGACGGTCATCGTCGCTGGTGTCTTGGAACATAACGTATGCCCGCGCACCTGTTTCAATCACGCAACTGTGACTAAATACGTCTTGATTGCATCTTTTGAATCCTGTATAGTATAGTTAGACCTTATATATAAGTAGTTGTTTTTTTTAAAGAGGATTTCTAGTTGGCTTGTCACTGCTATTCTTGGCATGAAAAGTTTTAATTATGTACTTATAAAATCAAGTTTTTGTAATGTATGTTAATAACGATTTATGTAATAAGATGTGAGGAAACGAAGGGGTCAGGATCGTTCAAAGTGGCGGCACTCCGTAGTCTCTGCATATCTCAAAGGTAATTAAAGCGTAACAATTAATCTTCTTCCTTTTTTTGCCAAAGCTTCACCCCCCCTCCCCCACGCCTTCTCCTCATCCTACAGTCTTAGAGATTGATTTTTTAAATTAATAAGAATTGTGACACGACATCTGACTTCGACTCGCCTGATGATAAGCAAGAGGAAGTCCAAGAGTGACGACGACTGGAATAACCGAGTCAGTTCCCGGCTGCCCCAGCCGCCGCCACTATGCCGGCCTAAGGTGCTTCTTCACGCATCGCTTGAAGGATCCAAGGTCATAGGATGGAGAGAACACATGGGCTGGCAAAGCATTCCACTTGTCAATTGTTCTACAAAGAAAAGACGCACCGAACTTTTTAGTTCGACTGCCGATTCGGTCGAAAATTCGGTCACTTATTGATTGCTTTACATAGAAAGAATTGAGAATAGATTCGTAGTGTACTTTCGATAAAAGTAAAATATAACTATTCGAATGAATCAATTCGTTATTCGAATACTCGCTCATCGCTAAGTATAAAAAACCCTGTAGATATGTAACATGCATTAAAAACTTTTGTATTTTGTCGTGAAGTTTTGCAAAACCAGTTCCAAAGTCCGTGGCCGCGGTGTGGGTCAGCACTTAAAGAATGCAATAAGAATAAAAGAGTCGAAACCTGAGGAACAAAGCTCTTTGTTAGGTGTTCCAAGTAATCGAAATGGTGTACGATTACTTGACTTAGAACTAATAAGTAACACAATATACCATTGAAAATTGAATTAAATTTGAAACTACATGGCGCTGGTTACATGAGGAATGCAGTGTGTTAGTAGCCGCTGTGTAGTTTTGATATTTAATACTATTAAAGTTATTTTCTTCACATTAATATGATAAAAGTAGTGCTGTGGTAGATAAATGGTCTGACAAACCAAGAGCTTCCAGTTCAAAAGAAAATCTGTGATATTTTGGTCGTCATGTTTCTATGATACAAGTACGTTTAGATATGGTAGCATAATATATATGATGCCTATAATCACGGAGAACCGTATGAAGAAAATTATGGATGTGTAGGAAGCGGGAGTCGTGTGAAGAATGTCAAGGACTGTGAAAATGATTTTGACGCTCCATTGTCTCAGTCTATCCCTGTATAAATCACTTCACGGTCTGTATACTTTAAGTGGTGGTACTAACCCGGATTGCAGACTGGGCATCACTGCCTAACACTCTGTGATATTTATTCTCAAAACTCAAATATTATATTTGCAAATATGTCTGCACAAAGACGTGCACAAAATCAGATTATAATGTTATCCGTTCAAGTTCTATATTTGTTGTATATTGAACGAAACACAATAGCTTTTGAAAATTGTCTGTTTAGGGCAAGTTTGTTTACACTTTAGGTTGAAAATGACATCATGATCAAATATGAGCTGTCCTTTTTCGTCACATGAATGAACAAATATCATAATATACAAAAATACAAATAAATAATATTATTCAACTAAGGGGACCGTGGTCTAACCGACATTCTCGTACCATTTTGTATACAGTGTAGTATATGTACTTTGGTCACCCAGTTTCTACTTTACAAGCACGTTTAGTAACTTTTATTGTTACTCGACATCTGACCTCGACCCGCCTGATGGTAAGCAAGAGCAGGTCCAAGAGTGCCGACGACTGAAAAATCCTTAGTGTAGAAAAGCTTAGTGAAGAAATGTAAAAATAATAACAATAATAACTACTTAAGATTTCGATTGTACAATTTACAATAGCCATGATCAGGGCCGTCTTAAGCATATTCAGCGCCGGGGTGCGAAAGTCAAGGCTCCGCTCGCGTGGTCTCAGTGTAGTAGGTACCTATCGAAATTTATGGCGGTCGGCATGCGCCCCCTAAGACTCTGCGCCCGGGTGCACCGCACCCCTTGAACCCCCGGGTAAAGACGGCCCTGGCCATGATAAATGATAGAAAAACTGCGCTTTTTCCTCTGCCCAAATTTTTTTGTGAACTAAATTTTAAATTAGCTTTGCCTAATAATAAGCTCATAAATGATATCCAAGAATGCCGACTCAGTTAATGATAATAATCAAAAATAAATATATTGTTGTGTACTTTTATAGATTAATTTATTCGCTTGAACTTCGAGCCAATACGGATTTTTTTTTGGGAAGAAAGCGGAATATGCATTTCTGGTCGAATATTTGCGGGTAAAAACGGAATGATTCGATTAATCACTCTCAGATAATTATAACATGGCAAAAAATTAAAATATACGAAGACGTACATGACATAATTGGTTGTCTAAAGCAAACAAACCCTATTTAGTATGGCGCCTGATTATCATTGAACGGGTGACGTGGGTCAGGAGTCGAGAGCCAGGCGCGGGTCACAGCTGCGCGCGATTCAATGGACTACAGCTGGGTGAATTGGCGGGAATAAACTGTTTACAACTCATATCATTCATAATTACCACTTCACTAGCAGTGTGGAATGTTTTTGTACTCATATAACAGAGAGTATAAAACCACCACATATGTTATTATCAAATCAAAATACCATTTTTGATGTGAACCCACACAACAAACGGTATGACGCTCTTTTATGCCGCCGTACCTTTCCGTCTCTACTCTCTTGCGTATGCTGCTTATTTTCTGTAAATAATAATAGATATATACACATACTTATTATATTTCATTTTTATTTAAACTGTATTTTACTCTATATTTATTTATTTTATATAATTATATAATCGTAGAGCTTGTATGAAGAGAATTGTGTATGTAACAACAACAAACCCCAAACAAATATCTGACTCCCTTTTTATTAACAAATATTTGTATTATAATATTTTCTTAGATTTTCGTGATCATTGATTAATGATCTAGACAAAATTTATGCGGCTTACTATCGCGTTTATTTTGCTTTTGATTTAACATTTTCTTATTATTCGGAATAATAAAAAAAATTAACGTATTGTAACGTAGTAAACCGCATAAAATTTGTTTAATTCATTAAATATTTGTAATAATATGCCTTCTAATTATTCAACTATAAGTTTACCGACCACATTTTTTTCATTACCTGAAGCTGATAGTAAATATGTAGTTTCTTTTTATAATTTTAGATGAAAACCTAAGTAATACACTTCCTAAAATATGAGAATTGCAAACAATTGTTGAACGAGATGACGTATTTGTGAATAAGGTTCCAGGTCAGGTCACAACAAGGCGCCATCTCGGCCGCCACACAGCTGTGTTACTTTAAGACCAATTACACCTTCAATTTCTGTCCCATTTTAGTGACTATATGACCCAATATTGACACGTCATATAAAAAGGGGAAATGTTGCCAGTCTCCTTGGGACTATATCTAATGCGACGTCATTAGATGATATTTTTTATTTATAGTTTAATTACAGTTATTATATTTTTGATTTTATCTGTTTGACACGTCTTGAAAAAAGGCTCACAGTATTTAGGTAATAATAACCAAATTAATATTGGCTAATTACCTCAGCACCAACCAAGTCGACCGAGGTGTAGAGAGTTCGCGGTTCAAAACCACTTGCCTAATTGTATCTTTGATGTACGTTGATCGTCCTGTTTCTATAATACAAGCTCTTTTAGTAGCTTAGTATAAAAATTACGTCACATTTGTTTACTTCGACAAGTGCATTTGACATTGGTTCCAGTGCATTTTGGACTACGGGCGGGAAAAGGCTGTGGCTTTGAGCCCGGCAGTGAGAAAAAGCAGGGAGGCGCGGAGCGATGCGGGCGACGCCGCTCTACCGCTATGTGTGGTTTTTAACAACGCTATCAGTAGCAGTAAAACATGAACGGCGGGAGTGATGAAATCAAACTTTATTGTATTTACCGCTGCCGCCACTCCTGTAGCTCGTGCACCGCTCCACGTTGATCTAAACTACTGCTACTGCGGCCATACACTGCTCCGCTCTCACCGCTGGGCTCAAAACCGCGGCCTATGGAAGCAGTCCTATCCCCAATTGTTTGAAAAGATCAAGTGGATATCATAAAGTTCCTAATAGAATGGTTGAAGCAGTATAATACCTTCGGGTGTCTGTTGGCATCATATCAAATTCAACACTAACCACAACCAGTTGCTTAATAAGTGTGCGAGATAACTAATTCCGTGTAGGTATGCGTCCACGGAATTTGTAATTTGAATACTTATATTTAAAGTGGCTCTTCGTATTTTAATAATGTATTTATTGCAATCATAAATGTTTTTATAAACATGAGATACTAATTACATGACATGTAGTAATTTTATTATTTTTCACTATCAATCAATCAATTAAATTGTCACGCCTTTTTCCTCACATCCATAATTCTTTTTATACAAGTTCTACGGTTATGGGCACTAGGCGACCCAGCGTTCTTAAGAATGTCTCCAAATTCGTCGAAAAACAGCTCTCCTGGAGCTGCCTCGTTTAACGCATCCATCCACATCGGATTTATAAATTTCTTTCGTCAATTTTTTATTAAAATTAAGTTTGGCACATTCCATTCGTAATATAGGAATAACGTCGTTAAAAGCAGCTATAGAATTATTTTAATCTCATCCATTATCTCTCGAACAGCTCGGTGATCTGATATATTCCCCTAGAATCGAGAAGATCTAGGGAAATCTTGAACATTGGCAGAACCGTCTCAGAGGCGAACAGTAGGTAATTTGCGCAAAAGCCAACAATATTAAGAACCGCCGCACCTTGAGTAGTCTTAATGGCTCGCTTCATGGTCTCTGTGATTCAAGTCGTAGCAAAGAGATATTCCTAGGATGACTTAAGTTAACTTAAGTTTGACGTATTCCTAATCGACTTTTAGTCTTATTATGACTTGTTTTGTCACGGCATTAGACAATCTTTAGCTACTTAGTTACACTGTGCTTTTTAATCACAAAACAGATTATAATAATAAGGTAATTATATAATTTTGTTCCAGAAATACATTTTTAATTTTAATAATAAATAATGCAAAATATTAATAAGTTACAATGGAATTTTATTGCAAACTTATTTCGCATACGAAATAACACACGTCATAGATTCCTCCAACAAAATTGAATTAAAATGCTATTAATAGTAATATCGGCTAAAAAAATATACATGTTATGCCGTTTGAAACAAACATTCGGTGATTTTCCTATGCCATTTTAGACTAGTTGTATCTTAACTTGAGATTCAGCTAATTTGACGTCAAACGTGGGTTATGGAGGTCAACAAAACAATATCAAGTTTGTAGAAATTCTAAGTATAGACTAATGTAAGCATTTCCTATATTATTGTAGATTTTATTCAAGCTAAAAATAGCTACAAACAATATATATATATATATATATATATTATTATGGCATATAAAAGGTGAAAGTTTCAATAGTTAAATAACTGCAGGTAGCAGTCGTATGTACGAGTACTATGCCGGCCTATTTGCGAGTCACTTCACGGTGGACTAGGTAAATATCCACCAACTATATCAAGCTGTGCGTGGAGAAGCGCCTTCGGTCGGCATAGTGACGGTGACTGGGGCAGCTGTGATCTGACTCGGCTTTTTCAGTCGTCATCACTCTTGGACCTCCTCTTGCTTATCATCAGGCGGGTTGAGGTCAGATGTCGAGGAACCATTATTAAATGACCTTTTTATATTTAACATTTTGAACATAGAAAGCTTTTTTTCAAGACTCGATATCTGCCCTTGACCCGCCTGATGGCAAGCAAGAAGAGGTCCAAGAGTGCAGACGACTGCAAATACCGTCGAAGGTGCTTTTTTACGCATCGCTTGAAGGATCCAAGGTTACAGGATGGGAGAACACATGGTTTGATAAAGCATTCAACTTGTCGATTGTTCTACAAAGAAACGACGCACCGAACCTTTTAGTTCAAATGCTGATTCGGTCGACAAAATGCTGATGCTTTCTTTGACTTGCAGGTATTACGGGAGTAAAATGACGAGGTAGGAACAAGGTTAAAGAGCTCCTTGAAACATTCTCCGTGGTATAGGCGATAGAGGACGCAGGTCTCTGCGAAGTTGCAGGGGCAGTATGTAAATATTATTATTTTTAAATAACTTTAGAAGCTTTACAGGCTAATGTAAGTACATTTTATAGTAATATTCACTGAAAAAGCTTAAATTATTTATGTTTATCGTATTATGTATACTACTAGTGCTTAACTGAGGAAAGGGGTCCCTGTGATAGTAAAGCGGTTTTTTCTATCACATATAACCCTTTCCACACCGCACTTCTATCGCAGAAACCTTCTCAGTATGCCTTTAGTTTATTTTGCTTACCATCAGGCCAGATGTTGAGTGACAATAAAAAAAGAAGTATTAAAAACACTTGAAAAAATATCCACGAATTTGAATAAAAATATTGGACACCCCAGTAACTTGTCGACCTTGCCGCTTAACGATATAACTGTTTTCCTATCTTAATTAACATGGACAAAATTAAATAATACATAATGTTTGATAATAGTGGAGCCAACAGAACGGCCTTCGATAGAGTCTTTAATAAATACATAATATTATTAATTTGGTTCAAATAAATGTAGTATTTTCTTAGATTTTGCGCGAACATTGATTAATGAATTAAACAATTTTATGCGCCTTACTATCGCGTAAAATTGTAAAATCAAAACCAAAATAAACGTGATAGTGAGCCGCATAAAAAATATTTAATTCACAAATAAATGTAATTTTTACTTTATAAATGCATTCTTATCCATTTTTACGACAGGCGTGGCGTATTGGTTTATACACCAATCCGCTACGTGTAAAGTCCCCGGTTTGATTCCCGGTCAAGGCAAAATTTTGTTTCATAGCTTTGTGATACATATTCAGTAATTCAATTGTATAAGTATTATATTTTATTAAATTATAAAAGTTGCTCCGAGTCTGTTAGTTTATGAGTGGTAGGTAAGCAGACAGGTCCTAGTCTGCCGATCCGTGGTAGTAACACCACTTTTAAGTATGTAGACCTTAAGTGACTCAGTCGCATTTCAGGATAAGCTTGAAAGTTGCCGGTTCCAGTTATGCCGACATAATAAATGCGCCTGCTACTTGCAATTATTTTACTGTGGTAACAGCCGCGTTGATTCGTGGACTTGAACCTTCTCTTAAAAACAGGCAGGATAAGGATAAGTATTCGATACATGAAAATAAACAGAAATGCTATAATGAGATAAAAATGTGACCTTAACTCCAAGCATTAGACTAACACCCGTGTTCTTCGACATTTCGTCAACTTCTCCACTTAAACGATCTTTCCTCAACACTATTTGTAATTTTAGTTGTCAAAAGTTTTCTTTCTCGACACTTCGCCTTACACGAGTCTTAAGAATAGTATTCAAGTAAATAATTTATGATTGGCTATCTACATATATCTCATAAAGAGGTCGCGGCGTCAATCCTTCCTCATTAGCGACGGCCTTGCACCTGCCGACTCGGAGCTAAATCTCGGTCAACGGCTGACGTCAACCTACCCGGAACCTACTCAGAGCATCTCAATTTGTGGAAAGTTTTACTTCTTTAGTTGATTATTTTTCTTTTTTAGTTAAGCTCAAGAGGGTGTTTTCTGACCAAATGGGAGACATCCCCAAGAAAGCAAGGGTTCCTAGTGCCCATAACCGTAGAGTTTGCATAAGGAGAATAATTGTGGAATAAGTGTGTGAGAGAAGTGAGGGAGTTGTCAGAATCGTGGCAAGTGGTGCTCTATTGTTTCTGCCTATACCTGTGGGAAAAAGGCGTGACATTTTGATTAATTGATAATTAAGCCCGCCGACTGAGAGTAAGATGGAGTGCGATCCGTAAATAGAGACGACTGTTCTCACAGATAAATGCAAAGTCACAATCACCATGCCAGTCTAGTTGAACCCTGGCGAAGTTCTAGTTGATCCTGTAAGCTCATTGAGTATCAATCAATCAAATTGTCACGCCTATTTCTTACAAGGTTAGGCAGAAACAATGCCACGATCCTGACACAACTTCCTCGCTTACCTCATATCCACAATTCTCTTAATACAAGCTCTTCTGTTATGGGCACTAGGCAACCCAGGTTTTTTGAAATCTCAGATTTGGTCGGAAAACACTCTCCTGGGTCTGCCTTGATTAACGCATCCATCCACATCAGATTACACATTAAAATGTTTGTTAATACACAGTTTGTTTTAAATGGCCAGTTTGCAGATAGTCCGACTACAGCAGGTCATGTTCTTTCTTTTTCTTTCTTCTGTTTGGTATTTAACTTGCCAGTGTCAAAGTAAAAATATATGGTTAAATGTTAAAACATTATCAACTAAATATGAATATGAAAGTGAAACATGAGAGTAATTCATCACAAGATCACAATGATAGTGAGGTTAATGATGATCGGCTTAGAAAAGCGGCGGAAAGACCTTACTAAAACTTCCAAAGGAGTCTTGAAACGAAGAAACACGTTCACTAATTTAGATCATTTGTCTATACTCTAGCAATTTTAAAATGGTTACTGGATAAAAATTCCACTATTATTACATATTAATATTTATGAAAAACACAAGCTTTCAAATAATTTAAAATTGCGCGTCCTGTCACTTGCAGTTGCCCACCAAAACTCTCAACAGTTTCGTTTAGTGACAGATCAAAGTTGTGAGACGTGCCAGAGATTATTTTATGTTATTTCTTAAATTTGCATTAAGGTAATAAAATATTAATTGCTCGTTAACATCTTACATAGTTACATAATATTAAAAGCGGAAACTGTAAATCTTAATTTTAGCCTTTAAACAGCTGTTTCATCTAATATTACTATTTTATACATAAATTCTAGAATTCAGTTTATCTTCAAGGACGATCGATTTTAAAACGATTTTATTTATATTAATTCTAATATTTATATTCATATCTTCGTCTTTAATTCATAAAATACGATTACTTATTTTTTTTTCTTAAACTGGGTTGATCCTCATTTTGTGAGGTTGTTTTTTATCCCAATTTTTTTTTTGCAATATTTCTCAACCTGTTCAACCTGAATTTTGTGTATCTTTTTGATTTTCGTACCAATACAGGTTTTAAATGGCACAGTTCCTCATTTGTTCGGTAATTTAAAAAATCGTGAGAAGGCCTGGCGTAGAAGTCCCAATAATTATAATTTAAAGCGTGTAGTTTAGAGTCGACTGACCACCAGAAATCATCGTTATTTTGGAGTATCCACAAAAAAGCATTTAATATTTTAAAATAAAAAGGTCTTATAAACCTAAAGAGTGGTAGGCAGTGATGCCCAGTCTGCCGATTCGGGGTAGTACAGACCGTGAAGTGACTTATTTTCGTATTGAGATCAGCTTGTAAATGACGGTTCCAACTAGGCCGGCATAGTGGATGTGACTGTTACTTGCAGGTATTTGAACTGTAGTAGCAGTCGCCTCCATTATCGGGTGGGTTGCTGTTAAATATCGAGCCACAATAATAAAAATAATGTTAAGGAAGCGAAAGAGTTGTGACAGCATTCCACAGCATGTGGAATGTGGCACTTCGTTGTCTCTCTGTGGGGATTAAAGCATGACCATTGGATAAATAATAATGATATTAAATGTTACCGTATGACCTTACATTTTATTGATTTGTCTTTTATGTTATTGTGGCTCGCTATAAGAGTATGTCAGCTTCCGCTTAATGTTAATCAGGAGTGCGGTCAATAAATAGAGGTGACTGTAATTTACTACCCGTAAATGAAGGTAACTGCAATAACAATCGCACTCACCTAGTTGAATTATTTTTTATAAGACAGGTAAAGACGAATGGTTGTATATATATATAACATAGGTATATTATGTCAAAGCTATAATATATATTTTTTTTATTTATTTTTATTGTGACTCGACATATGACAGCACCCCGCTTGATGTTAAGCCGAAGTGTGGTCCATGAATAAATGTCACTGCTACTACAATTCAATAACTGTGAGTAGCAATCACATTCACTATGCCGGCCTAGATGGAACCGGCAACTTACAAGCTGATCCCGAAACGTGACCAAATCACTTCCCGGTCTGTATACTTGTAAGTGGTGTTTAATATTATAAAATACTGCAAATAAAAACTATGAAACAAATATCCGACCGGGAATCGAACTCGGGACTTTACGCGCAACAAACCAATCGCTAAACCGTTCGTCCACGCCTGTCGTAAATTAATATATGATGAGAAACGTCGGCATAATAAACGAAAAATAAAACCCTAAATAACGTCCTAATTCTGTGAAATATACTTTTATTATACTACGAAAATAGCTGTTCTGTTACAATCAAAGTGATATCAATTTGATCGTGAGATTCCTGAGCAGTCGTGACGATCGCACGTGTACCGCGATCATGCGCAGTCGCAGCTGCCCGGGAAGCTGTCTACTACAGCTGTGCAGTTATACAAAATATGTTTATCCTACAACAATGTTTTTTAGACTATTGCAATGGGGTTATTTAAAAAATGATGACAAAAACTTTTAAATTTCAATGAGAAATTAACAAAGGAGTATTTTTTAAAAAACGTGTTCTATTCTTAATAAAATTTTAAAATAATTAATTTAAGGTCGAATAGTGTCTATTTTTTGTATTTTTCATTAAGTGTTTGTATCATAGAAACAGGACCACCAAAGTTCATTAAAAGATACATTGGTATCGGCAAGTGGTTTTGAACCCGTGCTTTCGGCTTGCGTAACCATTGCACTACCACTACACCACGGTCGCATTATGTTTTGATTATTGCTTTTGTTAATTGAGGATAGACATATAACAGTACAACCGCCTGATGTGCGGTCTATGAAGAGAGACTGCTACTACAGTTAAATAACTGCAAGTACTAATCAGATTAGTGTCAAAGAGTGGTAGGCAGTGGTACCCAGTCTGCCGATCCGAGGTAGTACCACCACTTACAAGTATACAGACCGTGAAGTGATTTGGTCACGTTTCGGGATCAGCTTGTAAGTTGCCGGTTCTATCTAGGCCGGCATAATGGATGTGATTGCTACTCATAGTTATTGAATTGTAGTAGCAGTGACATTCATTCATGGACCACACTTTGGCTTAACATCAAGCGGGGTGCTGTCATATGTCGAGTCACAATAAAAAATAAAAAAAAAAGATCCACTATGCCGGCTACTTACAAGCTAATTCACTTCACGGTCTGTACGCTTGTAAGTGGCTATCCCGAATCGTCAGTCTTTGCAACACTGTCTGCCACTCTTAGAAAATAACAAATATCAAAAATATAAATACATGTAAGTAACTACTTCCTAGACTTTACAATAATGGCACTTGCAATCGAATACTTAAACGGTTTATCATAAAGTTCGAGAACATAAAGTGTGACGTCACAACATGGCTGCATTCACCTCAGGAACCAATATTTTCGATCGTAAAAACTCGCAAGCAACACGGCCTGTCATGCGCTCGAATAATTTATGAATCATTTGAGGTTGCTGCCTAATGACACAATGCAATAAACTGTTGCAAGTTATTGTGATAAAGGGCAGTGATTTTATTGTGTTCGCTTGTAATATTGTATTTATGTGAAATTACTTCAATAACTATGACAAGAATTGAGTAATGATAATTTATCAAATATTATTTTTATAGTTGGTGCTTTTTTATTTGTTTATTTCTACGTTAGTTTAGGATGCTATACTTTAAGCTAAAACCTAAAACTGAAATGACAGTAAAAATTAAAAATCTATAAATACAGATATAAATAAAAAAAATATATTAATTACAATATATATCTTAGTTTTGAGGTTCCCTGTTCGTAGGTCCGCGTAAGACACTGTTTTACAGGATAACCCTATCTCTTTCTAACCTATACAGTAAGCCATCAAATATATATTTTAAAAAAGCACAAACCAAAACAAAATAAAAAGAGATGCATCAATATAATTGTAAGTATCGTGAGTGATATAGTATTATAGTGTTATATTTATTTTATTAGTTATTTAATTTTGGCAGGGCACTATTCTTTCCAACATCAGCAATATAAATATTTTTTTTTTTCATTTACTTTTCTATACTAAGCTACTAAAATGCTTGTATCATAAAAACAGGACAACCAAAGTACATATATCAAAGATACATTGGTACCGGTGGGTGGTTTCGATTTATCCGCTTTTATTTATCATTTTACTGCGATGATAAACATTTGTATACTGTTAAATGGACAGTTAGCCTAAACAGTTTGGTGCGTTCGTTTTGTTTCTGACAAATTGATAAGTGGAATGCTACACCAGACCATGTGTTCTTCCCATCCTATAATATTGAATAGTACAAACGAAGCGTGAAACAATATCTGGCCTGCATAGTGACGGCGACTGATACAATCGTAAACTGAATCGATTTTAACCAGTCGTCGGCGCCTATGGTTCTTCCCTTGTTTATCATCAGGCCAGTCGAAGTCAGTCAGATGATAATTAAACATATCGCATTTTGCTTTTACTCCTCAATGTTTTAGTGCATTCGCCGGTGTAGGTTCGTCACAGAGCAAGCTATGACACTCCTAACGAATTATTTTGATGGTTCTTTTATAGCTGTACTTTAATTACTGAGTTTCCTTTTTACTAGCGGATAGAAACACTATTGTTGTTTAGTAATATTTGGCTGTAATGTTTTTATGAAAAGGCAATTGTTCTAGAGATTTTATGAACTGCTCTGTGGTAGGTTTGGTTCCCGGGGTTATGTTTTATGTGCTATAATAAATGCTTTTCTTATTAACGAAATAGTCTCGCGTCTCTATGTAGAGACAAAGGACTGACTACTACTACTTACATTGCTATGATCATAGACCGTATAAGTAGTGCAAGTATAAGTATAAGTAGTATGAGTAGTACAAGTATAAGTAGTATGAGTAGTACAAGTATAAGTAGTGCATTTATTACCTCAATGGCCATGATAATGACACAAATAAAGCTACTTTTTTATTTAAATTTTTATATACTATCTTTGCGTTTATAAGCTCGTTAAAGCTAAAAGATAATTTAATTGCATAAAATTAATGCAATAAAGTTAAAAATTGTAAATATATTATACCTAACAGAGTATATTGGTTATTATCAATCAATCACATTGTCACGCCTTTTACTCACAGGGATAGGCAGAGACAATGGTGCGTCAAATGCCACGATCCCGACACAAATCCTTCGCTTTACTCACACCCACAATTCTTTTTATACGAGCTCTACGTTTATGGGAACTATGCATAGACCGTATAAGTAGTATATAGATCGTATAGATCGTATAAGTAGTATAGATCGTATAGACCGTATAAGTGCAATTATTACTTCAATGGAAATAGTTCCATAGCTGGATTGCATAGGCAATCCAGCTTACTTGAGGATGTCCCCGATTTTCTTTCTATTATTTCTATTTTTTTCTTTTATTTTAAAACCATTTCGTATTTTTTTTATTTATTATATTTTCTTATATAAATGAATGTACGAATGTCCAACCAAACCTATGTAATTATGACATTACCAACAAAACTATCCCACATCTTAAATTAGAGTGTCCAGATTTTACTTCTTACACATGTACACGTGCATAACAAGTACCTACGTAAGCCCATAAAACGTTAACACAAGCCCCTAATAAATATTCAGGAAGTCGTAATATACCATGTGGATAGAACAATGAATATAATATTTACCAGGATTTTTTTCCCTACAAGTGTTTGTCATTTAAGTCCCAATATATTTTGCCATAAAATCTCCAGTTTACGGACCGTAATCTTGACATATGTCAAACAAATTGTTGACACTTCCAAATGTTGCACAGCCACTTAAAGAAAAGCTGTAAATGTTGATTATACACAGTTTTTTTAACTTAACCGTGAAATATTGGTTTTGAAGTGTCGCAGCCCTTTGGCTATCATCACTTCTAAGTTATGTTATTTATACATACCTCATATCAAGATTTCATTTTTTTCTAAGATTTAAACTAAGAAATAAATTATAATTATTAAGTAAAATGTTCTCATTCTAGAATTAAATAAATTTTATGCGGCTTACTATCGCGTTTATTTTGGTTTTGATTTTAATTTTTTTTTATCATTCCGTCGTTTAAAAAAATGTAAAATATAAGCAATAGTTAGCCGCGTAAAATTTGTTTAGGTAATTGATTAATCAATGTTCGCGCAATATCTAAGAAAATACTATGTTCTCATTAATTCAAAATAATTTAATTGGTTGATTCGTTCAAATAGTTTTGTGGTTATGAATGTCTTTAAAGTTACTTTTAATTTTTTAATCATTTCTTTTAATCTTTCATTTCTACTAAGCTATTAAACGTGTTTTTATTATAAAACATGACCTATCAGCGAAATGAACTTACACTGCTTTACCAATGTCACTTTTATGCTAATTTAAATAATAAAATTTATGGCGAATTTCAGATTGCGAAAATATTTGGCATTTTTGTAGGTAACTAATCAACGCAGTCACCTATTGATTGATTTGTTATTCTTTGATTGGTCACCTATGAAAATGGCAAAAATCATCGCAATATCACTGAAATTCCGTTGCCACAAATATTATTATTTAGATTGGAATAAAATACACGTTAATAAAGCACTGATAGATCGTGGAAAAGTCATTTTGCTGTTGTGTATGAGTATTAAAACAATCGGGGTCTAAGACGACCAAAGTTCATATTTAAAACACACATTGATACCGGCAATCGGTTTTAGAGTTGAGAGCTCTAGGTTAGCGAGAGTGCTAGGCCACGGCCACCTTCCTTAAATTAATTGTATCTATTTAAAGTTAAACGTCTAACTTTATCAGGCTGAAGGTACCTATGGTCTATAACATAACAAAATATTTGTGAATACACTATAATAAATATATTATTGAGCATGTATAATATACATGTATAGAATACAACATTAATAAAGATAGGAGTGTAATTATAAATATATTATTTTTATGTATTTTAATATATAATAATACTAACAAAACTACAGCCAGCAATTAAACCAATAAAAAGTTATTATTGTTATGTTTTAACTACCCCAGAAAAATATGTAAATAAAATCTATCCGGTCTACCTTGTAAAAATAAGTACCTTGTATAAACTCGTACTTTAGGTCCTCACGACACAGGCTTGCCTAGTGTGTGGGAACTGCTGTGTATCACATTATTCTAAACCATTATTGTTTAAATAAAGTTTCATTTAGACAGTGCAAAAATAAAAATAATAAAAATATTAGCGCTCTAAATAATTCTAAGTGTGTATAGTATAGGAAAACTCCAATAATAGTAATAATGGATGGTAGGTATGAGCGGTCGTTAGTTACACGTGCTATATCAATGCGTCTGGGTTAGCGGCGCCCGCGCAGTTCGCAGGTCGCGGCCTCGTCACTCATCAATTGCTAATTCATTCATACGGCCAGCTGGCTGCTACAAAACAACAAAATATCTCATAGAATATTTAACGAGATATTAAAATGTATGAATCTTTTAGCAATTATAATTTTTATGACGTCAATCATAATATTAGGTTTTTTTCTTCTGTTGCAAGTATTTATAAACGAATTAATAATTAAAAAAACAATCAATCAAAGTGCGACCGTGGTGGTTAAAAGGCGACCGTGGTCCAACCGACAACACGAGTTCGAAACCACCCACCGGTAACAATGTATCTTTGATATATGTACTTTGGTGGTCCTGTTTTTATGATACAAGCACTTTAGTAGCTTAGTATAGAAATGTAAAAAAAGTGTCACGCCTTTTTTACTACAGGGATAAGCAGGAACAATGGAGCGCACAACTTTCTCGCTTCCCTCACATCCATGATTCTCTTCATACAAACTCTACGGTTATGGGCACTAGGCAACCCAGCTTTCTTGAAGATGTCTCCGATTTGGTTGGAGCCGACACGATCATTGATTACGATTAAATAAAACTTTATAAAATACAATACTTAAACATTTAATTTCATGCTAGAAGTTTTCCGTACAATATTTATGTTTAAAATTGTACAGCTTTCTCTGCATCGCGTTTCCTGCATCTGCAGCTCCTCATTTCCTTGTTGTGAGACACGTTACATGGAAACCATACAATGGTACTTGTCAGCCATGTGGCACCGTTGACTACCACGTGCGTGTGCGCATGCTCTACGGAGACAATAACCAGATATAGTTTAGTTATAATTATAGAACAAATATGTGTATATTTTCTTCTTGTTATGATTACATTTAAATCGGTATCTTTTTTTTGTTACTAGACATCTGACCTCGACCTGCATGGTAGTGGTCTAAGAGTGCCTACGACTTAAAATTCCAAGTCAGTTAACGGCTGCCTCAGTCGCCTTTATCGCCACGGGTGTATTCAAGCGTTTAGTCAACTTCCCCGACTTCTTATTGTCAAAATTATATTCGAATTGCGTTTAATGAGAAAAAAACTTATGACGTCAAACATCTAAAGTCTATACCATAATTGATCGGAAGCCTAAGTACGACTTTATTTTAATAATCCTCTTTGCATATATGAATACAATAGGTAATAAATTACAATTACATTGTTGACTTGCAAATATAATGAGATCTCTTCTTCAATAGTATTTAGATTTAGTAGTCCTAGGCTAGAAGAAGCCTAGCCTAGGACTATAGACAAATAGTTAAAATTCCATCTCCATATTTATGATTAATTAATTTAAACCTACATAAATTCAACGGGTGTAGACGCCTCCTTCCAATATTTACGAGTATATTTATTCCATTCTGTGTAATCTATTAAGTTCGACTAGTTCATTCAGCGTCATTCACCCGAAACACTCAGGCTTGACTGGGACGAGACAATATTTTTTATTCTTTTATTGAGAGTCTAGTGCCAAAGTGGTAGGCAGTGGTGTCCAGTCTGCTGATCCGGGGTAGTAGCGCCACTTACTATACAAATACAGACCGTGAAGTGAAGTGACTTAGTTGCGTTTCAGAATCACCTTGTAAGTCTGTACCATCGGTAAGTGGATGCGGCTGCCACTTCCCTCCATCACAGCTACAGCTTAACATCAGGCGGAATGTTGAGTGTTGTCATATGTCGAGTCACAATAATTAAAAATAAAAACTCGACATCTCACATTGCCTCACTTGCCTGATAATAAGCGCCATCCAAGAGCGCTGATGCCTGAAAAAACCGGAGACATTAACAAAAAATCTGAGTTTTACATTACCGTAGAGTTTTCGATGTGAAGATAACGCGACAGTCAAAAAGGTGTGGTCTAATTATCCCCATTATGATATCCCCATTGATAGGGAAATTATTAGTCAAGTGATAGGTACATTTTTGTCTAATTTTCCCCATTGAAGCTAATAGGGAAAATTAAATATTTTCGCGTGACAATTTTGTTTTATTAAGTGCTATCTATACCTATTCGTACATGTCTATGTTGCGAAAGTTTAAAAACACATAAAAATTCATGAGACCATCTGCCAGTTCGGCGAAACGTCGAGTCGGCAAGTTCAAAAGGCATAACTTGCGATAGAATCACAACTGTTGTATAGTATGGTCAGATTATAATAGGACGCGTGCGCAATCTGATATTCGTGGTTTGTTATATTAAACAAAATGAATATACGTGACTTTGATTGGTGCAGATTGTCAACGGGTGGAGGGAAACGGTCTGATGAGGAAATGTTGATTATTTTGATTGTGGCTTGGCATATGACAGCACATCGCCTGATGTTGAGTTGAAGTGCGGTCCATTAATGGAGACGAGGCAAGGAGCAGTCGCATCCACTATGCCGACTTAGTTGGTATTAGAAACTTACACGAAACGCGACTGAGTCACTTCACAGTATGTTATGTACACTTGTAAGTGGTGGTACTGGTAGACTAGGCAAATGAGCACTAATTATCCATAATTGTATAAAAATATTATAAGTAAGTTTATTGTACTTTTTCAAAGACTAGAAATCTGACCCAAATAGTAGGCAGTCGCTGTAACTATGCAACTGTCGGTGCATTTTTACACCTCACTTGGATCCAAGCTAATAGCTAAATTGCCTAACCCCCAATTGTCGACTGTTTGACAAAGAAACAACGTGCTACACGATTATTTCGACAGTGGATTCAGTCGGTACAATCCGGATGCTTTCCCAGTAATTGTATTACGGGAGTAAAAAGACGAGGCCGGCATAGTCACAGGGCAACAGTCGGTCTTTACATTCGTCGGCACTCTTACTATACTTGCTTACCATCAGGCGTTAATAGAATGTCGTGGGCGAATATCGAGTCACAATAAAAAAATAAAATAGGTGGTAACAAGGTTAAAAAGCTCTCAGAACATTCTCTTAGGTATATGCGATTATGTATAATATTTAGTCTAGTGTTCTTAATTTATTGAATAAATTGATCCGTAATAAAATCAGGAACATTTATAAAAAAAACCTATTTTATTACGGTGTATTTTCTTAAATTTTGCGCGAACATTGATTATTGAATTAAACAAATTTTATACGGCTTACTATCGCGTTTATTTTAGTTTTGATTTTACAATTATTTATTATTCCGACGTTTTGAGAGCTTTGCAGCCATCGTGATCACGGAGAGACTGAGGTGTTGGTCGTCCTATTGGTTGATGCTATTATTGTTTCCAAAATACCCTGCTTGATGTTTTGATTTGTTTTTTCTTTTTCTGTTCCCGGTTTATTTCAATATTTCGGAATAATAAAAAAATGTAAAATCAAAACCAAAATAAACGCGATAGTAAGCCGCATAAAATTTGTTTAATTTAATTTATTACGTTGCTAAAATTCAGTTCAAAATATTAGATAAGCAGTAAATCTATATTTTGACATTGACGATAAAATTCTCGTTTACAGTAGGAGCGGCGGCGCAGAGAAACAAACATAATTATGTCTGGCATCAGCTAGTTTTTGAGACAATAAACCGCTTTGGTTTTCAGCGATATTTACTTTGGCACATGCGTGTTCAATCTGCTCAGCACGTGGCATCAGCGGTGTCGGTGTCGTTCACAAATCTCAATGAAGCTTTTGTGCGGAACAAACATTTGACTCGCACATGCTCTCGGCTGCAAATCATTTCTTAACTACAATTTTAGCATATAAAACTTATTCTAAGTATTTAGTTTAGTGATCAACATGTTAAATGTAATGGCTGATGAATGATAAGGGTCCGTGTGAAAGCTTAGGTTTGTTTATTTTGTTGATATGATGTGTAATTTTTTATAGAGACTCTACATCTGACCTCTAACACTACTTGCCTAGTAGTAAGTAAGGGGAAAGACTAAAGCGCTGGCGACTGAAACCCCGTTTCAATTTACGGTTGCCTCAGTCGCCGACAATATGGCGGCCAAAGTAATATAACGAATTCTTAGTAGTTATAAATTTTCTTAGATTTTGCGCGAACATTGATGAATTAAACAAATTATATGCGGCTTATTATCGCGTTCATTTTTGGTTAATGATTTTAGATTTTTTTGTTATTCCGCCGTTTCGAGATCTTTAAAGCCATTGTGGTTACGGAGAGTCTGATCTGTTGTCGATAGTAAGCCGTTTAAAATATCCTTTAATCAATCTTTACAAAGTGTCAACTCACACAAGTCTATTGCTTTCTCCGCATACACAATTACTTTCATACAGGCTCTAAAGGGATTTTATTCGGGAATATTCTACCGAGTAAGCAGTCTACATGGTTCGGTGCGTTGTTTCTTTGTAGAACAATTGACAAGTGGAATGCTTTACCAGCCCATATGTTCTCCCTGGCCTATAAACATGGATCCAAATGCGTGGAAAATGATGCGCGAAGAATTACTTTTCGCCAATATGGTGACAGCAACTGATACAACCGTGGACTGCGTCTTTTTTTTCAGTTGTCGGCACCCTTGGTCTTGGTCGAAATCAAATGATGAGTATAAAAACATTTGTTTTTCAACATTTTTCAAACGTGCAGTTATCGACTGACTTCTACTTCCAAGGTTTCAAAATGGAGAGAACACATATTTATAACTACTTTTTTCTAAGATGCCGGCTCCAACTAGGCTACGACTGCTACTTACAGTTAAATAACTAACTAACTGTAATATAACTAACTAACTAATAAAATAACTAACTAAATAACTGTAAGTAAGAGTCACCTTAATTCATGGGCCGCACTTCAGGTTGGCGAGGTGCAATTTAAAAAAATGTCTAGAACCTTGCATAGACTTTATTATATACAGATTAGAAGTAAACAATTTTAATAGAATATTTGCTTGCAAATCACATGCTTATTATGCAAGCAGTATACGCATGCGCGAACTATCATCCGCCGGATGTCGGTTATATTTAACTGAGAGCCTTCGTAGTCACTTCTAAAAATAAACTATTAAAATAATGCATTAACATTCATACTACATCTTAGGTAGTAAAAGGCTATAAGAGCCAGGAGAGGGAAGTTCTGGTTAATGAATTAAAACTGAATGTAATTAATGTTGGTTTAGTGCGGAGAGTGAAGAAACACCTTTAGCCTGCATAGTGACAGCGACTGGGGCAGCCGTGAACTGACTCGGTTTTTTCAGTCGTCGTCACTTGGTTTATCATCAGGCGAGTCGAGGTCAAATGTCGTGTCACAATTAAATAAAAAGAGTTGACTCATAGTACATAGTAAACAATTCTGAAATGAAAGAGTTAAATGAATTTGATAAAAAAGTCTTTAACTAAAAATACGATTCCCATTTCAAAGACCTCTTATCATTTTCATAACGGAGAAACATTAATTTATTTTCACTTCTAAAAAGCTATTATTTCGTTCTGTCGCAAAAGACTTGTAACTTGACACCTTTTTAGTTCTTAATTGGCTATTAAAAGACCTGAAAAAAAGCTTTAATTTTCTTAAATAAACTGTAGATTATGTTTGATAACAAAACTACTAAACTTTTTATTTGAACGTGTTAAGTAATTAACCATGTAAGATACATAGTTACTTAGTAGATCATAAGTAAGCAGTTTTTTTTAATGTTTTTTAATAATTTTTATACTAAGCTACTAAAGTGCTTGTATCATAGAAACAGGACAACCAAAGTACGTATATCAAAGATACCTTGGTACCGGTGAGTGGTTACGAACCCGTGCTACTCGGCTTACGTAGCCATTGCACTGCCACTACACCACCGTCGCCTTATTGTACTGCCCACCCCAATTTTTAATGGTCTCAAAGGTTAACTGGTAGTGAATAATAACTCATAATAACTATACTCATAATTAGCTTTGAAGATAATTATGATTGTGTTGTGTCGGATATAATTTTATTTATTTATTTAAACACTTTATGCACTAGGTACAAAGGCGGACTTAATGCCGCTAGACATTCTTACTAGCCTACCTTAGGAACAATTTAACGCACTTTTTTGTATGAGGTAGGTGCAAAATAGAGAAAGAGATAGTTGTGTCGGGATCGTGGAAAGTGGCGTTCCAATGTTTCTGCCTGTTCGAGTTGAGGCATGACAATTGTATTGATTGATATTTAGTAAAAATGTATACAATATTAATTGTTATTTTTTAGGAATAACATGCATTTAAATATTAACGTAAAACACCTTCAAAATAACAAAATAAAAATTACGTAGGATGTCATGTCTCTTCGCGATAAACACGTTATTATAAAAATTGGTTACTTGATCTATATAACGAAATAGTTTTCAAAATAACTGAACACAATCGTTAAAAAGTTTATGACTGAAATAATATAAAAAAATACGTGATATATAATATTGTGTTATATTTTTAGTGGACCAGCATCACGTCATAGTGTCACGTTTGTCACCAAGACATTTCCCGGAGTGTCCATATTTCATGACGAACGACGGGTGACAATTTTCACAACATATTTATTTTCTGTTTTAAATAATAAGATGTGAATTTTAAGATTAAAAACACCTTGCTCTATATTTGAATTTTAATAATTTATTTTAACATTTTATTAACAAGCGTAGAGGTGTCTTTGGATTTAATTAAGGATATGAGGTAGTAACAGAGTTGTGTTAGGATCGTAGAATTTGGCATGACAATTTTATTTAATTATATTACCAAATCATACAATTAATTTGTAGCGCCAATGGAGCGCCACTTCCCACGATCCTGACATAACTCACTCGTTTTCCTCACGTTCACAATATCTATCATATTATTAAACTAATTTAAAATATAGGTACTAAAAGAAAATAAAGGGGTCAGTATGGAAGTTACCAGAATTACTTCAAGAGAATAGGCTGCATACGAGGCATCCCCCTCATTTGGTATAATAAAAATCCTCTAATTATCGCAATACATCATTGTCTCCGAAGTCAGGCTTCATTTAACTTTTGTTTCTAATTTTCTCAGGAATCACCACCTTTATATAATCCACCTCTTCCATGCTGATATGTCCATGCGACTTTTGCTTGCAGACATTTACCTGTGGCAGCAGTCGACTTCACTAATGATTGCATTCCAGTTTATCACCAAGCATTCTTATGTACAGCCGACTTAAAAATACTTTTATATCATATATTATACCATACTTTTATGTTATATTTAGTAGATTTTAAGCCCCGTCTGCATTTGTTCAAATCTTCTCAATAAATAAATATTTAAACAGTCCGAAGCAGCTTAGTAAAACATTTGTTTATTTTTACTAACAGTATAATGATTAGGAATACAGAAGCAATGTCTTACAAATGTAAAACAGATTTCACTGAAGGATGATTGCCAAAAAGCAACTGCACATGGCATCGTGCTGCACGTGGGAATGGGAACTGGCGAAAGAAGAAAGCTTTGTTTTCTATATTTTTACTGACGTCCACATGTTTCCAAATATTTAGAAATACGTTCCTAATCCAATTGTTTTGTTGTAATGAAATTATTTTATGACAACATCTGCGCTCTTAATTATTTAGGTTAACTAGTCGCATACAGCTGCAGTTTATGTTTAATGTAGGTAGAGATGAAAGATAAAAGAAATGTAGGTACATAATCTTAGAATTATGCTTTGAAATGTCACATCTGGGAATATAACATTTGTGTAAGAAATAAAGAGTTAAATTTTTATTACCTATATTTTCAATTTAGGCTACCGTGGTAAACGAGATCACAAGTCAAAATTTTAAATTGCTATACCATTATAAATACGAACGTATCGTTGTTATTCAAGGTTGAACATAATAAGGTTCTTATTAGTTTTGTTTATACACTTTTGATTTATTTTTCGTTGTTTTTAATTTTTTTCAACAGTGGTACATGAAATTTGTATTTTTCTTAAGTTGTGTTATTGTATAAGAATATTGTACATAATCGTAAATGATGCAGTTTATATTAGTATAATCCTAGAAATTAATATATTCTTTTTATTGTGACAAGACATCGGACCTCGACCCGCCTGATGATAAGCAAGAAAAGGTCCAAGAGTAAGGAAGACTGAGAAAACCAAGTTTGTTCACAGCTGCCTCAGTCGCCGTCACTATGCCGAGCAAAGAAAGAAATTAATTTAAATTTAATTAATTTAAATCCGTAGGGTATAAATGAACGAAAAGTGGATGTGTTAGGATCGTGGCAAGTGGCGCTCCTTTGTCTCTGCCTATCTCTGTGAGATAAAGGCGTGACAATTTGATTGATTGTTTAATAGTTTCTTTTCTCTATTTGGTCTATGAAGTAATCCAATTGTTTTAAAGCTCATTTTTGGTTTAATAAGTATAGAGAATTTTATAAATAATAATAAAAATTGCGCTAGGTATCGTAAAAAGTGTGTATTACCTTCACACGTGCACACAGCTGCCTGAGGTAGTGAAATGATGAACCGGTCACCAGCGCACGTGTGCGATATCTCACACAATACATCAACTTACTACACTCGGTTATTTTGCGAATTCTGTTTAATTTTTTTCAAATTATTTAGAATAGGTATTAAAGGACTTATTAAATTTTACTTATCTAGTTTAATTCGATACTTAGATTTGTTATATAGGTATAAAGAAAAACTGTCATTTTTTACATATGTATTTTAAGCTATCATTTAAACTGGTGTCCAACAAAGTATATACGAGTATATCAAAGAAGAATTGATACCGGCAAGTGGTTTCAAACCGTCTCCGGTTTGAGTGATTATTTCACTACCACTACAACACGGTCGCTAATGCACTAAATGCTGCTGGACGATTTATTATATATTTCGTATTAGATTAAATATTACAAATATTTATTATTATTAAAAAGGTATATATTTGCTGGTCTTTCAAGAGTAGTAGAGTAGTAGTAGTACCCAGTTTGCCACCTCTTAGAAGTATACTGAAATAAGTGACATTCGTAAAGTGAAAAGTCGCGTTTCAGGATCAGCTTGTAAATTGCCACTTTCAACTAGACCGGCATAGTGGATGTTACTGTTACTTATATTTATTTAACTGTAGTAGCAGTCACCTCCATTCATGGACTGCACTTTAGCTTAACATCAGGCGGGGTGCTGTCATATGTTAAGTCACAATAATAATAAAAACTTTGTTCTCGCATATTTTTTTAATTTATCGATAAAACCCTCAGCACTTTTAATATCAGATGGCGAAGTGCTTGAAGCGAGCGAGTGTGTCAATGTGAGTCAAGTGCGTAATAAATGTAATAACGTCAACTTTGAATGTGCGTCCTGCCACTTTCCTATTGAAATCTGTCACTTTTCTGATAACATTATCAGCTCCACATATGTCGTTGAAAGTTACATTAGCTTTTGTGTAGTAATGAATACACAACATGCTAAACTAACTCCCTGCGTGTACAATTTAATATAATATGACATTATTTATTATTTACAATTAAATATTACATTTATTTATAAAGAAACAATCAATGTAAAAATTAAAATGTACTAATTAGTCAAATTTTTCTTAGTTACTAAAATGTTAGTTACAATGAATGTGTATGTTAGCTGTAAGTTGAGATTTATAGTAATTATTGTGTTTCTAAGAACTAAGACCACTCCATATTATGATGGACATTTCAAATAATTTTGGACAAATAAGGAACAAAATTCAGACCGAATACGGAAAATATATATATATATTTTTTATTTTTTAGTTATTTGGTAGAAACACGGAATAGTAAATGGGCCGAAACAGGAAATTATAATGTTTACTTTTCGGTCCGAATGCGGAATATATTTCGGTATGTAAGCGGAAAAATAAAAATATAAAAAAATAACTAAAATTCATTATTAAAAGGAGTCCCTTTAGGCAAGGTTCCGAAGATACTGGCAGCGTTCCCCCTTTGAATAGCTAGACTACTTCTTTGTCCGAGGTAGCTGCCAACTCTTCGGTCTTCTGTGATGTCGACTAACCTTTTTGCTATTTCCCTAAAAAGCCTTGTAGCGCTAGCCTTATTAGTGTACATTATTTATAGAACACAACAAATGATGAGTGAAAGTAAATTGACGAAAGCAATTTATAAATTTAATGTGGATGGATGCATTAAACAAGGCAGGCCCAGGAGGGTATTTGCCGATCAAATCGGAGACATCCTCAAGAAAGCTAGGTTGCCCATAACTATAGAGCTTGTATGAAGAGACTTGTAAATGTGAAGAAAGGGAGGGAGTTGTCTCAGGATCCTGGCAAGTAGCGTTCCATTGTCTCTGCCTGTCCCTGTGGGGAAAAGGCGTGACAATTTGATTTGATTTGATGATATTTATAATTCATAGAACACAATAAACCATATTGCATCTATTTTATTTTATTTAGACTCAATAATTTAACGATTTAAAAGCGACCGTGGTGTAGTGGCTGTGAAATAGGCATACAAACCAAGAACACGGATTAATACTACTTGCCGGTACAAATGTACCTTTGATATTAAAGTGTACTTTGCTCGTCCCGTTTCTATAATACTAACTAACACTTTGGTAGCTTAGTATAGAAATAAAAAAAGGAATAAAAGAAATGTAAGTAATTATTTAAAATACTATTTTAATACTATTTTATTTTTAGTATGACTCAAAATATAACTCAAAATGACTCGTACGACATAGATTCCAATTTTAAAGAGTGGTAGGCAGTGGTACCCAGTCTCCCGATCCGGGGTAGTACCACCACTTACAAGTATACAGACCGTGAAGTGATTTTTCGTTTCGGGATCAGCTTGTAAGTTTCCGGTTCCATCTAGGCCGGCATAGTGTATGTGATTGCTACTCACAGTTATTGAATAGTAGTAGTAGTGACATTCATTCATGGACCAAACTTTGGCTTAACATCAAGCGGGGTGCTGTCATATGTCGAGTCACAATAAAAAAAATAAAAATAAAAATAAGGGACTGCTACTTGCAGTTATTTCCGTGTAGTAGTAGTTGCTTCTATTCATGGACTGCACTCTAGCTTCAGTTGGCGGGGTACTGATATATTATTTATTTATTTATTTAAAAACTTTATTACAATATGTATAAAGGCGAACTTAATGCCGCTAGACATTATCTGCCAGTTAACCTTCGGGACAGTCGAAAAGTTAAATGGGAGTATGAGATGTAAAACTGATAACTTAATATAACACAATATAACATAACACAATACAATACAATATAATATAATATAATATAATATAATATAATATAATATAATATAATATAATATAATATAATATAATATAATATAATATAATATAATATAATATAATATAATATAATATAATATAATATAATATAATATAATATAATATAATATAATATAATATAATATAATATAATACAATATCATATTATTATTATGTTTAGTCTCAATAAAAAAACACATACCTATTTGTTCAATTTTTCTTATTATTATTATGACTCGACAAATGCTGCGCTAAAGTGCGGTCCATTATTGAAGATGACTGCTACTACAATTCAACTGTAAATAGCAGTCACATCTACTATGCCGGCCTAGTTGAAACCGGCAACTTACAAGCTGATCCCGAAACGCGACAAAGTCTATTTACTTGTAAGTGGTTGTACCCAAAATTGTTTTACGCTCAAATCGTCAGAAAGTTGACTTAACCGTAGACTTGTATGAAGAGAATTTAGGATGTGAGGGAAGCGAGGGAGTTGTCTCAGAATTGTGGTAAGTGGCGCTCCTATCCCTGTTGGAAATGGTGTGACAATTTAATTAATTGATTAATTCGACAATTTAATTACAACCCTGTATCGGCAGACTGGGTGCCACTGCCTACCACTCTTAAAATAATATATTTCTGTACAGTTGCATATGGTGAGTTTTTTAAAGATTAAATGTGTCGCGCAGATTTTGCGACTTCATTCTGTATCGTTTGGTGGCCAAATGTTTCTTCCTTGCACGTGTACTCTGTGGGAACAGTTGAAGATGCAACGCAGATGCCAAACTCTAATCTAATACCTTCCCAAATTACTGCACTTTAGTAATAAACAGCCAAATAGGCACCATTGTTTTCTGGGCTGGTCACTACGGCTATACATAGTTGGTACACCATCTGCTGAAGTAATAGTTCCCAGATTTATGACTAATTTCTTTAAGCAGCCGATCACAAAAAAACTTATCTAGTTTTTTTAAATTATGGCTCAACATATGACAGCCTGATGTTAAAATGTTATTTAGGTATGGACCGCACTTCAGCTTAAAGTCAGGCGGGGGCGGGGTGCTGGCAGTGCAATCGCTACGCAAACCGAGAGCACGGGTTCCAAACCACTCACCGTTACCAATGTATCTTTGATATATGTCCTTTAGTCGTCCTGTTTCTATGATACAGGACTTTATTAGCTTAGTGTAGAAATGTAAAAAAAACACACGATTCTCCTCAGTTAAGCGCTACCTATACTTGTAATTACAATTATTTTTCCTATACTGACTAGACATTTCTGTAATATATGAGATATAGATTATGTTAATGAATATAATAAGCCATGAAATTTGAACTGTATATCATTAGCCAAATGTACTGTACTAAAATAACAGGAGTTGATATGACACAGACAAATGACTGGACAGACGCAGCCTCCGGACACCTGGCACATGTAATGAGCACACATGACAAATCGTGACATATGACACATAGAATGGTATCTAAAAAATATTTCGTACTTTGTAATAACAAAATATTGTATTTTTTTAGTCTGTGTCGTTAGAATGGATTTAAAAAGAAATGAATAAATTGCGATGCCAATCTATGAAGTTTCATGTGTGGCCATTTTTAAATAAATAAACATATTGATAAATCAATCAATTAATCAAATTGTCACGCCTTTTTCACACAAGGATAAGCAAAGACAATGGAGCGCCACTTGCCACTATTCTGACACAACTCAATCGCTTCCCTCACATCCACAATTCTTTTCATACAAGCTCTAGGGTTATGGGCACTAGGCAACCCAGCTTTCTTGAGAATGTCTCCGATTTCGTCTAATTTTCTTTAATTTGTATTTTCCCATTTATATATGGCAATGCTGTCTTAAAATTACATTGGGATTAATTACAAATAGACAGCATTGGGATGATGAGTAATCATTCCAATGCTGTTTTTTTGAGTAATCACAATAGCAATAGTTCGTCTCGAACCCCAAAAGCAAATAAATTTCGACCAATGTCCATTTCGAGACGTGACATTTCCTTCGTTAAAAAGTTAACCCGTCATCTCCCTAATAATTTTAACAGACAAAAGAGTTACATTGTATACTCAATGTCCTTAAATCCGGTTTAATATCATGTACTATTAAATTATGCAAGTGATAAAATCCTATTCTGGTTTATGCGACAAAGCGGTCGGAGTGGAGCACGCAATTTCTCAAATAATTCTCGCGTCATTTCTCATTGCATCAATCAGGAACGAGGCTGGACCAGACTGATGCCATTAGGGTTGACGCATACAACAAATTAAACGAATGAACGTTACCTACCTTAACGTTAGTTGCATCGAAGCAATAAGACCCCCAATTGTATTTTACATTCCAAGCTACTAAACGTGCTTGTATCATAAACACAGTACGACCAAAGTACATGTACCAAAGATACATTGACACCGGCAAGTGGTTTTGAACCGGGGGCAAGTAGATTTGAACCGGGGACACTCGGTTTGCGTGACCACTACAACTACACCACGGTCGCTTAACGCCACGGTTTTATTTTTATTGTCTTTATGTATCCTATTTTGCAATTAAGAACTTTGTCTAGCTATCTCCGGCATTTGCTAATACAGCTGGTCCGTGACGTCACACGACGGGATGACGTCATTATGACGCAACACTACTGGCATCAGCGCAAAACGTCACAAATGACGTGATTTTTTATTTCGTTAAGTTTTTATTTCGCAAAAAAATATCGTTTTAATCAATCCAATTGTAGTTACTAAAGTTAATAAGTACTTATTAATTAAATAATTGGAAAGATGAATTGAAAATTGAAAAAATTGGACATTATTCAAATAAGGCGACCATGGTATAGGTAGTGCAATGGTTACGCAAACCGAGAGCATGTATCTTTGATATATTACATAATATGTACTTTGGTTGTCTGTTTCTATGATACAAGCACTTTAGTAGCTTAGTATAGAAATGCAAATAATAATAAAAAATATATTTTATTATTATTATTGAGGCGTGATATATTCTGAGCTGGAACTGCTTGACGTTCAGGAGCGCCGAGGTCTGAAAAATGCGTTTCATTTTATAATTTGATACAACCCTAACACCATGTGGATGTCTCATCATCTGTTAAATAGAGTGTGAGCGAATGAATATTTTTATTGACGAGCCTAACAAGTTTACTTCTTGCATACTGACAACCACCATTCATTATAGGCTTGTTCTCACTACACTTTGTAATGCAAATGAAACTTAAACTGTAATGTATTAGAATACATTTTCCTATGCACATTACAAATTAAGATTGATATTTGACAATAGACCTTAATTCGTATCCTTTAGGATTAATTTTCATAAATGTCGTATCTGATATTGTATTGTCAAAAGCCATCAAAGTAATGACAGTGAACACGAAGATTGCAGGACGATAGCTCTTTTCTTACGTATTTCTTATGCAAATATTGATACAACGTTGCTATCATTAATCAACGGCATATGAAAGGGTTTTATAGTAAAGTACAGGCGGGGAAGAACGATTCATAATACCGTACATTTATTTTGTATCATTTATCTACTTAACCAAACGAATGACCGGTAATAAATCTGTAAATGGCGAATAATCAATAAGAGAATAAAAGTCACTTGTAAGTCAATTTGTTGGATGAGAGAGAATACTTATAATGTTCGATCGAACTAATCCACATCCCGTGAAGTGACTCAGTTAAGTTTCGGGATCAACTTGAAAGTCGCCGGTTCCAACTAGTCCAGCTAATTATATTACTGAACTGAACTAGCAGCGTCTAACATCAGGCGGGGTGCTGTCATCTGTCGAACCACAATAAAAAGTACAAAAAAGTGTAATTCACTAAGCCGGCCCATTTAAAACCGGCAACTTTCAAACCGACGAAAAGCTACTAACACATTTTACGGTATGTGCAGAAGATTTTCAACAGTACTCCGGATCTAATCTAAAAACTAATATTGCGAAACTAACCTAAAAATATTAACTCATCTCGGCTTCAAACAATAAAAACGACCGACAACAAACATCATTCTCATTACTTCAATTAACAAAATACATCAAAAAGCACCCATCGCAATTAGTAATCAACATCAGTCAGTTCAATCACTACAACAGCTGTCGGTTAACAAAACATAAAATATACAAAAGAAAAAAATATATTTTCACCATTACGTGTAGGGAATAATGTTCAATTTGTATTTGGGAATTGTATGAAAAGGAGGCAATGTGTTCAAACGCGGGCGGTAGCAGCACCCGCCCTCGCTTGAAGACCAAATGTTTGCAAGTTGCGCCCGCGCACAAGGCAACCACGTGTGCCGGACAGATATAGCACAGAAAACAGATATTGCTTTATTATACCGGCTGCTCATAACAGTCCTTTTGTTGTCTATATCTAGTTATTCAGTAAGAAACCAAGGTTGAAACTCTGGGCTAAATTATTACAGCACTACATCTGTGCCACACATTTCCCTGTTTTTCAATGCAATTCATTACTCCAACAATAAATGTAACTATTTGAACAATTAGAAAAATATTTTTAATCAACCACAGTGATAGGCAGAGACAATGGAGCGCCACTTGCCACGATCCTGGCACAACTCCCTCGCTTCCCTCACATCCACAAACAATAACAAAGGGATAAATCATTTATAAAAGGGAAATTTATTTCAAAACTAAAGATCTTTGGGCAAATTAGTATTATTAATATTCGATTTTAGGTATGAAATTGTGTTTTCCTGAACAATATAAGAATCAAACACAGCGATAAATTGGTGAACTTTAAGAAACTTTGTGTATGAGCAAAAAATAATATTTAAGTGGACATACACAATATATTTATTGACACCTTTGAGTATACATTAGGAGTATCCCTAATGTATACTCAAAGATTGACACATATTAATATTTTGCATTTTATCCATGATTTTCATCGTTCCGTTGATACCAAAGGTGAATTGGCATAGATTGTCTAGCGGCATTAGGCCCGCCTTCATACATAGTACATAAAGTTTTTAAATATACCATTGTAGTAAACATATTTATATTTAACATCCGTCTGGATGAGGAAATAGTATCTGCACAATGTACACTATATTGTCGTTATAACATTAATAATGTAAGTTTGCACAGAGCAGCAAACCGCCAGATGTTCGATACAAAATACTCGTACGTAGCAAATCTCGTAGACGATTATACCATCTGTCTATATTGAACAACGAACTTTATTCTTTAGCTTTGGATCTAAGAGATAATACGCCCATCATGTACCAAGAAGCACAACCTTGACAATACAAGGCCTGTCTTTAATTCGAATTCATAATAAAAAGTGTTAGTTTATTAGGGTTTGTAGGGCAGTTTGCATATCGCGCAGCTGTAACGAGAGACCACGAAGCAGCTGCGTGTACTGCTTGTGTGAAAAGCTCGCCGGAACAATTCACAAGCCCTATTTGATTTTATAGGGGAGTACGAAAAGTCAACACCTTGCCTAGATTGAAGCAAATGTCGATTTTTAGACAATATCTGCATATGGCCATATTTTGCTTTGTGCAGCGGCGATTATTAATTTTCATATTATATTAAGTAGGTGCTTCTTAAACACTAATACCAATACCACATTACCTAATATAAATAACTTAAATTAGAAATGGTCCCTAGAATTTCTCTAAACATATTTTCGTGGTAGAATATGTTTTATTGTGGTTACCCACATAATTATGACATCCCTGATGAAACCCTGATGTCAACCCCAGATTTGCAAACTGAGAAAATTACCCTGAAAAGTCTGCATACCAATTTTAAACATCCCTTTTAAAACCCAGAGCAAACATCTGCTTAATTTTCATTTTATTTAAAAAAATCTGTAATATCCAATCTAAAAATTTAATTCTTTGAAACAAATCTTTACTTCGACATGAAATCTACTGACTTAGTGTGTTACTGCCACAGTTCTTATAAAAAAATAAACAATACAATTGTACATCGATAAAGATATCAAATATCAGTCAATAAGTCAAAATTAACTTTGTTCAAACATCAACACAATACGCCACAATGGACCCGTAACAAATTTTATTCTAAACACAATATGGGGGCACATCTACGCTCAAACCAACAATAACAAACTTTCAAACACACAGCCGCTGCAACCAACCGTTCATATAATACTTCATAATAGAGAAAAAAACTAAACCAACTAAACAATTTACTTACACCATCAAATAGGTAACAATACATATCGCATCATCTACAATTAGGGGTCACGAATAATTGAAGCCAAAGGTCTAAGGGCGTTACTTACAAAATGAACCCACATACAAAAATACCCTAAGAAATGTATTTTAAATCAAGATATAGCATACACCTGGCTTTCTCCCTTAAATTCCATTTAAACAATTTAAAAACCAAAAGTGCTATAGAAATTCAAACTGTACTTGGAGTATGAGAACCGTTTTGCGTGCATTTTTTCAATACAATGGCAAAGTTGTTGACATCATTGATATGAATCTTCGTATAATTATGCAAATACTGATATAATCTGAAAACAATCATATTCAGTGTAAATTCATCATCAAGTACCAAGCTTGTTGATTTCTTTTAATGAAAACAATAGCCATTATTATTTCAGTGCATTATTCAGCTTGAGTTATTTTAAATTTTATAATTACCTCTTAATTTATCAATCAATTTGTCACGCCTAAATTTCAACCGGCTTTATCCCTGGTCCTAGCACTAACTAGTTAAAAGTACTGAGGAGCCTAGATTTTTTAAATATCCCTTATTTGATCGTGGTCTGAGTCGTCCCCGTTTTATCCTTCCACTTACCTTTCATCATTTCCCTTTAAATGTGCCCAAACCATCATGGTTTTCTCTGTTTATCGTTTAGTCTATATATGTTTTAAATTGGGACGCCATATCTGATCTTAACTTACCTGGTGGTAAGCAAGGTAACATCCAAGAGTGCCGATATCTGAAAAAAACATTCAGTTTACAGTTGCCCCAGACACCGTCGCACAGTGCCGGTTCTTAGAGGTGTAGCCTTCTAAATTCTAAAACATTTCACTTGTCGGTTCTTCTACAAAGAAACAACGCTCTAAACTAAACTTTTTAGTTCGACTGCCGATGCAGTCGGATAAAATGCGGATGTCACGTACTTGTCACGGGAGTATGACAGGGTGAAAACATGGTATAGGCGATGAGAGAGGTATAGAGCCGCCGTGTGTCTGCGAAATTGAAGGGCTCCAAAGATCTCTAGCATTCTGCACGTATACAAATACTATTAAAGAGGCTATTCAAGAAGTTTAAAGTAATTTTACCAACGCAGAAAAATATCTTACTTTTTTTTATTTTTTTATTGTGACTCGACATATGACAGCACCCCGCTTGATGTTAAGCCAAAGTGTGGTCCATGAATGAATGTCACTGCTACTACAATTCAATAACTGTGAGTAGCAATCACATCCACTATGCCGGCCTAGATGGAACCGGCAACTTACAAGCCGATCCCGAAACGTGACCAAATCACTTCACGGTCTGTATACTTGTAAGTGGTGGTACTACCCCGGATCGGCAGACTGGGTACCACTGCCTACCTACCACTCTTAGAGGTAATAATATAAACCTTTATATTACAATGTCTATAACGGTAATATAAAGGTTATTATATTGTAGCATAACCATCTACTAAAAAAATTAAATATGCAGAAAAAGTAAAAATGCAATTATGCGAATGGAGTCTAGTTTCGTATAATCTCTTGCAATACCATTGGCCATTTTAGTTGCAATTCTTGTTGTCCCATTGAAATCTCATTCCGGGTCATAATCCGCGTGCCATTCATCATATACAACGAATGGCCAGAACGAATCCGTCTAATGGCCCAATAGTTCCTTTATCATGGAGTTAAGTGCATTTACAATACGAACCGCTCCCACGCACTGTCACAACACCCTATATGTGAACCCTAATGGGAGGGTGACGTCAACGCACGCGCACTATTAAGAACACATGAAATTATACACATAAAGTCTCATTGGAATTTAAACCCTCTGTCTAACACGTTAATGTATAAATTAATTAAAAATAAAAGTTCACTAATAGGTGACTAAATCTGTAATGATGATCTCGCGCTCATTGTACATGATGTTGTGGGAAAAATTGCAATAGTTTTTGTTATAAATCTGTGGGAGTTTCGCTTTGACATCGCAATTGACTTTATAAATACTGAGAACGCGTATTAAAATAACACAAATGAACAATGCAATTCACAACATATACTTTCATTGTTTATTTCTAAAAACTTTTATATGCAATTATTATACTTTATATGTATTTTGCATTAAAATACTCATTTCACTTTCTACGAAATATAAATAATGATTTGGCGTATCAGCACTAATTTAGCAAAACTTAGTATAGTCGCGTTTCGAGATGAGCTTGTAAGTTGCCGGTTCCAACTAGGGCGACATAGTGGATGTGACTGCTACTCGTATTTACAGTTATTGCATTGTAGTAGCCGTCACCGCCATTCATGGATGTCTGTCTGTATGCCTGTCATGTGCTGTCATATGTCGGCAATAAAAAAAAGTTACATCCTCGAAGGTTAATTGGTAGAAATTCCTAAGGCATCAAACTCGCCTATGTTAAAATATTTATTGAATTTACAATACAATTCCATAATTACAAAAATAGAATAATTAAACTATAAATTAAAAAAACTCTAGAGACGTCCCATCGCAGATCAAAGACTGGCGACATTTTCCCTTTGTATAGCAAAGCTAATACGTTGGCAGAAATAATTACTAGCTTTTCTGTCTCCGGACTTCTTCGTTAGCCGTTTGGTCAACTCCTTGGCCAGACGCTTGGCTGAAGGTCCCCATTAAGCAACCATCGTCTCGACCCCAAACGGCGCAAACTTGAGGTACTCGCTACAATTATATATGAAATTATATATACGATACATATATTATAATCTGATATTTTCCCAATATTTGGAAAGGCCTTAGGGAAAGGACTGCAACCCTAAGCCGAATCAGTAATATAATGCTGCCACGTGACCATCACGTGACCCATCCCTCCCTCCTGCAACCCCAACACCCGCACCTTCATTAGAGCGATTGCTAGAGTATTTGTGCATGAACGAAGCACGCGATCAAACGTATGCATTATTAAATGCCTTTTACGCTTATTGCGAAATAGATGCACTCCCTATTAAAATGACAATAGGCGTTTTGTATTAGGGCTTCATTAATGAAATGGTAAAAAAACCTCTCCATTTATCTTTTTTTAATCTACTTATTCCATTATGAAATAATCTTCAATGTAAATATGCTACTTGTATGTTCAAGTACTGTAAAGTTAAGTTGAAACATTTTCCAAGCATAATATTATGGCTTCGTCATGATTGTATGTCTTCCAAGAATCGTCATGGTTTAGTTTGAAACGTAATACATGGTTGTATTTAATCTCAACCCTCATTAGTCAATTAACCTAGTTAAAAGCCAGAGGCCCTTAAAGTCTTTGTGAGGAGTCTTTTTTCCACGCTTTTCAGATGATCCCACGGCTTGAACTCTCACGGGGCATTTCACACAGGAACGGCCTGGTCTCACGGCTATCGGCCAGAACGCACATATTTGGTCGGACCTCAAATTATGCCGCGATTTGCTTTCGGAATTCCATTACTCCCACGACCTTTAGGAAGTATTCTAATTTTCAACAATTTACTTTCGTTGTCTCTTGTTAGGGATAATTTGTTTAATGAGTCAGTCTGTGTTGTCATCATTTGAATTAAATGTATAGTTGTTGTATTGTATGGATGGACTCTTGACAATGACAATGACAATGACAAGACATCCTTAAATATTTGTATTAAAATAAGCTGATCGACTTTTATTGCATATTGTGATTAATTTTTTTATGAATACGAGTATAATTAATGTTTACGTCATTCAAGATGAAATTTATTTTTTTATTTTTTGACGCTAGTATTTTTTTTCATTGTGATTTGACTTCTGACCTCCACCCACCTGATGGTAAGCAACAGAGTCAGTATACGGCTGCCCCAGTCGCCGTCACTATGCCAGCTAAAGCATATAAATAAGTCGCTAAACGAAAATGTTTGAACCCAAATGCGTATATTTTTAAGACGCGACATAAAACCTCGATTTGCCTATTATTATATGGGCCTATTATTATATTATAAGTATGGGCATTTCCAAGAGCGTTTACGACTGAATAAAAATCCGGCACGCGTGAATTTTCCCTGTCTTTTTTTACATTTCTTTACTAATCTACTAAAGTGCATGTATCATAGAAACAGGACAACCAAAGTACATATATCAAAGAATACATTGGTACCGGTGAGTGGATTTGAACCCGTGCACTCGGCTTGCGTAACCATAGCACTGCCACTACACCACGGTCGCCTCTATTCATTTTATTTACTTATTTATACAGTATCAAACCTCTTCTTAATTTACAATGTTCATTCACGTCATTAATACAGAGCTAATAATTTAAAGCAAAAGATATTGTTCGATCGTGTTTTGTAAGGGAGGGCGTGTCTCAACTCTTCGATATTATCCAGTTATTATCCCAGGGCAGTGCCGACCTCCGACCTTCGCGAGGGTTCACGTTAGTTCCCGCGCCTTCTACAACCTCAGTTCACGTGGGAGTATCATTTTTTCTCACTATTAAAATATTTTTCAACAAACCATGTGAAGACTTTTGATTGTAGTTGTTATGCTCTGTGGAATTTTATGTCCATTAATAATTTTGTTATTTTCTTTGTAACCAATTAGGTTTACTTTTAACTGGTTGTGGTTTTTCGAATTCATGTTGTTGTTTTTTTAATAGATATAAATAATACCAGAGAGCACGGGTTAGAAACTACTTGCCGGTACCAATGTAATTTGATATATGTACTTTGGTTGTCCTGTTTCTATGATACAAGCACTTTTGGAGCTTAGTATAGAAATGTGAAAAGAATTATAATAATAAAACATATATAAATTGAAAGTTGTTAAATATATGGTCCTTTCTGTGCAGGACTTTTTTAATTTTATTGTTCTAGAGTCCTAGGGCTCTATGACAATTTAAAAAATATATATAAAAAACATTGTAATGAAAGATATTAGAATACATTATCCAATCATTTTTTATTGTGACTCGACATATGACAGCACCCCGCTTGATGTTAAGCTGAAGTGTGGTCTATGTATGGATGTCACTGCTACTACAATTAAATAACTGTAAGTAGCAATCACATCCACTATGCCGGCCTAGTTGGAACCGGCAACTTACAAGCTGATCCCGAAACGCGACCAAATCACTTCACGGTTTGTGTACTTGTAAGTGGTGGTACTACCTCGGATCGGCAAACTGGGTACCACGGCCGGCCGGCCTACTCTTTGATAACCAGACCCGAAGCAAATATCCGCCTCTCTTTTTATAATCCTATTTGTAATATATAACGTATTATTGGCCTAAGAATAAAAGGAATAATCCTTCATTTTCTATGAACAGAGACGTCATTATTTCCTTTCATGTCATGGAAAAGTGTTTGGCCCTTAAGCCCCGTGCACACAGTCGCACGCGTCGGTCACGTGGCCGCAAAACGCGTAATGAGCCCACACCTGCGCGATGCGAATTATGGGATTTCTCGCGCCCTCCCATGGGAACCTAACTCTATTTGTACTGTCAATACATGCGTGCGTCCACGAGAAAGCAATAACGTGCTGTCAATAATACCAACTATTATGTTTCATTCAATATAACATTCTCACATATCCAATTTACTAAAACTAAAATGAGACCAGGATATTTTTTTAATGTGACCAGTCATATGACAGCATCTCGCCTAATGTTAAGCTGGAGTGCAGTCCATGAATGAAGGTGACTGCTACTACAGTTAAATAGCTGTTAAATCACAGTTAACAATAAGTTAATTCACATCCACTATGCTGGTCTAGTTTGAACCGGCAACTTCTGAAACACGACTAAATCACGGATACTTTTAAGTCGTGGGTGGTACTAACCGGGATCAGCAGGCTGGGCTGAAGCCTTATAAGACTGGGGAATTATAATTAGATTGAATGAAATATTTGCTCCGACCAGGAATCGAACCCGGAACTTTACGCGTAACGAACTTGTGAGCTAACCATTGCGCTACGGTTGTCGTCATAATACAACGTAACTGCACAACTATGTAATAATGGTACAAAACCAAAATAATTGTACGTTTACTTTAATGTTTAATAACAAAAACCGCTACTACGAACATTCTCACAATCATTATAATTAAAGTTTTGTTGATCATATGCAGTCGTACGCGACACGTGATCAAATATCGATATTTAGTTATTTATCGTGAGGGCAAGTAGAAAGCACGCGATGGGAGAGGCACGGGCGGGCACTCCCACGGCACGCGTCAACTCTAACTCCGCCTTAACATCGCTTAACTTAATTACTTTGTGAAATAATAGTGTTCGTTATTATGGTCACTTTAAAACTTGTGGAGGAAACTAATACTTTGAAAGCAATTACGTTGAAAGGTTTCAATGACATTTAAAGGTGCGATTCCGATGGTAACTGCAGACAGCGGACTGCAGACGAGCTACACAGTTGTGGAGTCCTTATGAAACTTTGCGTGATTAGGGATGTCAGAGAATCTTTTGTTACTTTTACTAGAAGAGGCGGCTGTAGACCAGTGTCGCCTTGCACGGAATCAATCTCATACAAACCTAGTGTAGTCTGCAGTCGCTAACGGAATCCCATCTTTAAACAGGGTGATTTGCCGTCTACAGAACTAATACCTACCTAAGTGATCTCAGATAACACTACCTTTAAGGTTGGTTGCCAGAAAGAGATCAATCAATCAATTTGTCACGCCTCTTTCCCACGGGGTTAGGCAGAGACAATGGAGCGCCACTTGCCACGATCCTGACACAACTCCCTCGCTTCCTTCACATCCACAATTCTCCTCATACAAGCTCTACGGTTAGGAAGAGATCCTAATGCTTTATTTTCATTATGTTTCTATGTATTTTGTTTTGTGAAATAAATAATTTTGTCTATCTATCTATGACAGCAATAAAAATTCGCCCATGAATTCTTAGGTCTTTTTAAAAAGATGCATATCTCTATAAACGACCTTTAAATTAAACAGCATTAATAAAATTAGCATTGTTTTTGATAGAGACATTATTGTTTTATTATTGTGAAAGATACCTTTAAGGTGCTAGACAAAATTATTTGGAAGTTAACATGGATGGATGAAAAGAGATTGATTGACAATAGAGTTTTAAAGTTGGAGGTGAGTGGTTTTTCCACGAGGATATTGAAAAGAATAAATCTAAGACATTTTTAAAAACCCGAACTCTGCAGTGCCTTTAACCATGGATTATGTATGAAAAAAATTTGGGATATAAAGGAAACAAGATAGTTGTGTTATGATCGTGGAAAGTGATGCTCCTTTTTCTCTATCTATCACTGTGATTTTTAATTGATTGTACACAGGGACAATTTAAAAATATATAGTGTTTAATTTATTATTAAAAAATATTTTTTTTTAAAAAGAGTAAAAACTTCAACTCTAAAAAAAACTCTATAACTAAATTTTTTTTTTTTTTTTTTATTGTGACTCGACATATGACAGCACCCCGCTTGATGTTAAGCCAAAGTGTGGTCCATGAATGAATGTCACTGCTACTACAATTCAATAACTGTGAGTAGCAATCACGTCCACTATGCCGGCCTAGATGGAACCGGCAACTTACAAGCTGATCCCGAAACGTGACCAAATCACTTCACGGTCTGTATACTTGTAAGTGGTGGTACTACCCCGGATCGGCAGACTGGGTACCACTGCCTACCACTCTTTGATAACCAGACCCGAAGCAAATATCCATCTCTTTTTTTTTTATTAACAAATATTTGCAATATTTAATACTATTAAATATTACAAATAAATGCTATGAAACAAATATTTGCTCCGACCGGGGATCGAACCCGGGACTTTACGCGCAACAAACCAGTCGCTAAACCGTTCGTCCACGCCTGTCGTCAATACTAATAATACTAAATAAGTCAATATTGACAAATAAAAGTCAGGAAATGATTTTACAACTGTCAAATATAAGTTTTAAAGTACAACTTCATATTGAGCAGAATTCACAATAAATTAAAATTAAGTGTCCGTCTTTAATAAAAAATCACATTTTTGTTTCGCGTCACCTTTATTGCACCCACAATAAAAACACCTTACGAATGTATTCTTTCTAAGATTTTTTCTTTGCTGTTTAAACAAGTGAGTTGTATCTGTTAGGACGAAGCTTGAAACAGACAAAGAAATATACCTGTTCTATCTAAACACCTAATATAATATAGCAAATTGCATTTTGTCAGGTGTCTTTCTAAAAACACTTCCATAGTTCAAAATATTTCGGTACGTGAGAGAACAATGCTTCCGAATCAGTGGACATTGGAAAGGATAATTTTTAAATAGACCGCGAAGGCACGTTTGTTCAATACCTTTAGCAAATAATGATGTGAAAATGTTTATAGCTTTAATTCTAAGGTATAAAACCTCCAATAGTCATTGTGGATTTAAATGCAAAACAAATTTTATTATAGTGAACACAAAATGGTCATACAAAGCAAGAACACCCGGTGTAATAACCACTCGCCAATACAAATGTATTTGTTATACGTCCTACAGTCGTCCAGTTTCTATGATACAATACAAAGAATTAAATTTTTGATACAATTACGTTTAGTAGCTTAGAATGGAAATGTAAAAAAATATTCGTAAAATTATTGTACCCATAAAAATTATTCTATTATTATTATAAACGCGATATTATGACGACAGTTTTCATAGTTATTATTTGTAATATTTAATAATTAGATTAAAAATTGCAAATATTTGTTAATACAAATTACATATTTTATTTAAATATTATGCAAATGATATTTTGAATAAGATATGTATTTATTAATATTTTTTATCTTTAAATTACTTATAAATATTATTGATATGTGTTATTACATTAACCTATTAGCATAAATTATTATTTGTCTGAATACGCACATTTCCTTATTGGATTCGAAAGATACAACAAATGTTTTTTTTAATTGTGACTCGACATATGACAGCACCCCACCTTATGTTAAGCTGAAGTAGGCACGGTAATGAAAGTAGTAGACACATCCACTATGCCGGCTTAGTTGTAACCAGCAACTTACAAGCTGATTCCGAAACGAAACTACTTACCATACTTGTAAGTGGTAGTAGTACCCCGAATCGGCTATCATTACATTTCCATATTAAGTGCTTGTATCATAGAAACATAACAGCCAAAGTACGTATATCAAAGATACATTATTAACCTCTACTTATGATTTATACCCAAATACTAATATAACAAAACGCAACCAATAATTACATTTAATCTACAAATTGCATTAACAATATAAATTTATTTATAGTTATCCAATTATATCCTAAACTTGAAGAAGCAATAAGTCAAAACGAAGCAATTTTACTACCTGAGACCTCTTAGCTTACCTCTCCAAGGTGACTTAACTTTTTGCTTGTTTTTTTTGTCGAGGCAGGCTTATATTATGACTATTCGGACCTCTTTGTGTGGTCAAATAGGGACGAGCCTTTTAGTCGTATCAAAATTGGCTCTTTGTCGCGGCAGTGGACTGATAATAATACATTACATACCTCTTATATTATATACAGTAGACAGTTGACTACCAAAGAATGTCAATGACTAATTTTTAACAGAAAGGTTACAACCTCCGAATCGGACACATCCTCAAGAAAGCTGGGTTGTCTAATGGCCATATCCGTAGGGCTTGTATGAAGAGAATTGTGGATATGAGGAAAGGGTTTAATTATGTCAGGATCGTAGCAAGTGGCGATCCATTATCTCTGCTTATCCCTGTAGAAAAAAGGCGTGACAATTTCATTGATTGATTCATAGTCCAAATTTCAAAAATGTTATGTATTAATCTGTGTTAAATCTATAAATCTAAGTTGATTTCCTATTTAGACTCAAAATGTTTAACATTTATATTCTAAGCTGCTAAACGTCTTGTACCTATAATAAAAGAAGCGTGAAGACGCATCTTTGGCCGGCATAGTGACGGCGACTAAGGCATCCGTGAAGATTAGGTTTTTACAGTCGTCGGCACTCTTGGACCTCCTCTTGCTTACTATTAGACGGGTCAAGGCCAGATATATAAATTAAATTGTTTATACTTTATTAAATCTTCTAAGTCAATCAATCGAATTGTCACGCCTTTTTCCCACGGGGATAGGCAGACACAATGGAGCACTTCTTGCCACGATCCTGGCACAAGTCCCTTGCTTCCCATACATTCATAATCCTCTTCATATAAGCTCCACAGTTAGCTCTACGGTACTAACTAGGCAGCCCAGCTTTCTTGAGGATGTCTCTGATTTGAATATTCTTGTAATATAATTAAATTATTAAATTAAATTTGTGTAAAGATCGTGGCAAGTGGCGCTCCATTGTCTCTGCCTATCCCTGTAGGAAAAAACCGTGACACTTTGATTGATTGATTGAATAAATTACCAAACAACGGAAAATGTTAGCTACCTATTTGTATTGTATTTATTTGTATTGTGTCCAAGGTACATGTCTGGGGACCTGTCGTGTCGTTATGGGAAAGCGACAAGTGGATGCCGTCACGTACGGGCTATTGTTCGACGACCCACACCCCCTCAACGCTTCAGGACTAAAAAGGTTGTTATGAAAAAGTCCTCTACAAAAAAATGTCTGGTAGTGTGTGAATTTGATTGAAATAAACTACCTAAGCACCATTTCTTAGGCCAGCATAGTGACGGTGACTGGGGCAACCGTGAAGACTCGTCTTACAATCGTCGGCACTCTTGGACCTCCTCTTGCTTACCATCAGAAGGGTCGAGCTCAGAAGTCCAGTCAAAATAAATTTAAAAAAATCACTGTCATAATTAATAGATTTAATAATTAAATATTATATATGTACTTAAATTATTATTTTCAGAAATATACTAAAAGAAATGTATTAAATGCACACAACAAAGTATATTGTGAAAAAAAATTATTAAATACAAAATACTTAAATAAATTTCAATTAATACAGACGAGAATAATGCAGGGCCACGGAATGCGCGGATGTTCACGAGGCGCCGTGATGGGAAAATCAGGCTTCACCGCGCAGGCTGCGGCGCCTTGTGATCACAACCGCTGATTGGACGGTTCCGCTGCTCCGCCCCGCGCTCATTGGCTGGCTCCCTCACCCCGCGGCCCACCCCACGACATGCATAAATACTCTGTCGATACTCCGCACTCTTCATTCTTCGTCAACTCTCTGTGTTGTGCGCACGTATAACTCGTGTACGCGTTTCCTAATCGTATTAAGTGTTCGTGTTTAGTGATTCAATCATGAAAGCCATAACAGCAGTGTGCGCGACTGGCGCTTCAGTCCCAGCCATCGCCGGTGGCCGTGTCCATAGGCACAGGGAAGGAGAAAACGCGGAAATACAAATGTATTTGTCGAAATTGCAAGATTTGGTGCCTTTCATGCCCAAGAACCGTAAAATCTCCAAACTTGAAGTTATTCAACATGTCATCGACTACATTTGTGATTTGCAATCGGCCCTGGAGAACCATCCTGCCGTGGGAACCTTCGACGCAGAAGCTGCCTTGGCCTCACCTCCTTGTGCAGTGTCCCCTCAGACACGACAGCAAAGGCGCCCTTTAGGACCACGGCCTGCACCAAACACCATCCTGAGTTCAGTTGCAGTTAGCCAACCGGAACACAGACACTATCACCCGGTAAGTCGCATTTGTAAATAACTAAACCCAATGCTATCATTGTTTATACACAATCAAGTCTCAATTGGATTAAATTCACAAATAAGGCACTACTCACAGTCTCTGAGTAGCACAATAAATTGTTATGCACAGTCATCGACCTACGTTTTTTGTGCGCGCTCAATTACTGGAGGCTACTCGGCGCTATCTAGGAGATTGCACAAAAACTAAATCTGCGTATTTGTCGGCGCACCTGCACGTGTCGCAAGCTCTCAGCCGGAGATGCGGGGAGTTTCGACATCGCTGGCGGCACCATCTACTCACACAAATTATTGGCTCACTATTTACTAATGCAAAATCAATACTAGATACTCACTAAATGACCAGCTTCATCAATAAACTACGTAGATACTAGGTATATGTAAACATTGGCCAAATCTTTCATCTGATAAGTTTCATCATATTAATGTTTACGGTGCACATCGTAACCAAAACCGCGCTCACGCATGCGTAACTGCTGTTTTGAATTTCAGCCTTGACGTCGGCCACCTGCGCCGGCGCCGCGTAAACGGCCCTGTACTCGCTAACAATCTGAATATTCAATACCTATTTATTATGCCTTGTCATTTGACATTGTTGTTCACACCTGCGACATTTCAAATCTCTTTATTATTCCAATGAAAACATCCTATTTATGTGGTCCAAGATGTTATTTTTGTTTTGAGGAGACAAAACAAGATTTTAAGTGCATCTCAGACAGATAACCTCGTGGCAGGCGTCAGGTGCACCCAGAAGGATTTATTCGCGTGAGATTACAACGCGACGCGAGCGCAAACTCGCTCGTTAATACTTAGCCATGCCACGTAAATTTTAATCACTGGCAGTTGCTGGTCTGCGGGAATAAGTGGAAATAACTGTGATTTAGGTGACACGACGTGCCGCATGATATTTAGTACAACGCATGTGCGACAGTAATATGCATGGAGCTACGTTTATAACTCAACCACATCGCAATAGTGATTTGAATAGCCGTATGTTTATGTAAACGCCGCAATAGCATTTAGTAACTAATGTATAATCAATTGAATTGCAGAATTATGTAAAGTTATAATGGTAATGGACAACACGTCTGAATCGTCAACAACCTATTTTGTAATACTTAATTGAACAACCCATCGTAATCAACTTATATCAAAACAAAATAAGCCGTCATAGTAACGGCACCCACGGCAAACTAAATCGGGTTTTTCAGTCGTCGGCGCTCTTGGACTTCCCCTTGCTTATCATCAGGAAAGTCGAGGCCAGATGTTCATTTCTTTTCAGTTCATTTCAAAAGGGAATTCATCTCTTATTTATACATGAATAACTATGCTGTCATGATACTCATAACATAACAGTTCCTTCCCAAGGGAACAGTCTGGACAGTCAGCACTGTTGTGGCATCCACAATATTAAAAGCTAAGTTCAATCCATCACCGTATCGCCATAACTACTCGCCATCATTTATGTTAGTAACAATGAAAAGCTTACATCAGCATCAAATAATGAACGGGTTATTATTAATGAGCAATTGGCGCCCGCCCGGTCAAACTGAACAATATTTACTAATACGCCGCCTACGACACCATCGGCCGGAATGTTGACCAAACCGACCACATTCTTGTATACAAATGCGTCGCTCTCGCCCTAGGAGTCTATGTATCAGCTAAGATATTAAATTACAAGAACCGGTAATTAGGCATACGTCCTCGAACTCTTATGTAACCGTACGATTATAATGTCCAACCGAATGCCTTTCTTTTTTATGCGATCACGTGAAGCGATCGTGCAAGAATTTGTGAGTCGTGAAGGAGGCAACGTTTTAGAGCAATATCTGAGAGGGCATCGTTGTTCTCGCGTTCTACAAACTGCGGTCACGACGAAGATACGCTACGGAGGCGATGTTGTACAGTAATTGTTGCCGCGGGCGCCGGCACAGTCACGAGCCCGTGGGAGCACTCCTCTATCCTGATAAATGTTCCTCTTTATCTTTTAGAAACCAGACAATCTATATTCGAGCTTTATGAATTTCTACAATATATATAATGCGTCCGATTGTTCTCAATTGTTTCTACATTCGCCCTTTCACCTTCACGATTGTAAATGTCAGCAAAACATTAACATGAATTGTTTGACTTTTCATTTAGAGCATAATAAGCTGTTAAGTATCCAATATAATGAGTATGGTTAGCCGTGTAATCCTCCAGCCATCCCCATTTATACACGCACAAAGGGTCCCACGTCACCCCATTCATAATCATATCACAGATACAGGGACATTCATTAGGTGTTTTTGTTGTAGGAGAAAGTCTCATGATATTAACTTCGTTAAATAATCAATTAATATAACTTAGTCATCCAATTACTGACCCGCATACTGCCTTTCAGAATCAATTTAGAAATCTATAACACTGCCATGTGTCGATTCTATGACGTCACGATTATGTTAAAATACAAAGAAATATATGTTTTGACTTTTCTCCTTTTATCTTTTTCTCATGGACTCCTTTGCATTGTACTATTAGAAAGTTAAACTCCGTTACATGATGTTTGGACGTACCAAGTAAGATTAACGTCTCGCGGTTGCGTCTTGTCGGAGACACTAATGAGACGCCAGGTGGCCGCCGCCCGCCTACACTCGTTCAAGAAGTATCTTTGTCTCCGCGCAGTTCGTTTCGCATAAATCGCGCACGTGAAAGTTTACGAACACCTTTACGCTTCTGCGAACTAATAAAGCAGGACGGCTTTCTTGTAGGCCACAATGAATTCCACAGGCACACCGCAAATTGTCTCCGCAGAAATCCATTCGCACACGTGCATCGATTTCGCTGATCAGACGCGATCGATGGCGCGATTGAGGGCATTGTGCGGGTAACGGTCGCTCGCAGCTGCGTATGTATGTATATACGTGTACACGTGATGGCGCCGGTGGCCGGATAGCTAAATAAATGCCACGTATTCATTATCCAGCCGACAATGCGTGTCTCATAAAGGGATTTCACGTGTGCGCTCTCGCGAAGTCCCGATCCGCTTCGGGACATGTGCGCGCTCCCTTTGGTATGTGTCCGTAAATAGGGAGTCCGCACGTGGTCTCTCAGCTGCGCCAGTCCATACCGATCATATCCGTCACTATACCGAATAATTACTTCCACCGCGACAACAATCACTTCTTACATGAGCTAGGTTATTACGTACTAAACGATGTACCATAAGGTATATAAATTGTTCGGACCTTAATTAATTAAAAACAGTTGTCGTTGTGCGCATATGCGATGACAGATGGCCGGACGCGGGATCTGCTTCTGTTTTCGGTGCACTATTATATTCATACAAGCAATACACATGACATGAATTGATAAGAGTTGAAACGAGTCTATATGAACACATTTAAAAACGAGTTCGATAATAAAATTGTTTGTATGGTCTAGCTAAGGAAAATTAATCTAGTAATTAGTCACTCGTCTGGTGTCATAACATTCCTTTTTTTTATAAAACGAAGCCAATACTAATGATGTTTTTTCCATTGTTACAGACGCCAGAGAAAACCAACCAGCCGGACAGGTTATCGTGCTAAGTGATCATAGTTTGTAAGAAATGAAGACTTATTAATTTATATTGTTAATTACCTCGAAGTTGGTGTTGTGGTGTTGTGCCGGGAGATTTGGTGGACCTGCTCCGGTCTGACCTGCAAGACGGTTCCAGTTCATCGTGAGATGAAGTCCTACTAGAGATCTCGTTTCGATCAATATAATAGTCAACAAGTGGCATTATCAGCGCAAAACTTGAATGTTGCAATACAATCGTAGTTGATCACCAACTGATTGTTTTGTTATTTACTTATTATTTTGTAAAAAGCTTTATTAGTTATTAGATTTGTAATGTAAATAAGATTAGGTTCTTTACCTAACACACAATTAGTGAGTGTCTCAAAATTGTATAGAAATAAATTTATTGCGAGGTGTTTCCTTTCAAAATCTAGGCTTTTAGTTTTTAAAACGATGCTTCCATGTATATCAAAGAAAAGAACCAATTGTAAGTTGGTCATTATTAATTTTATTATTTCTAAGTTATGATTTATATTGAGTGTGATTTTTGCATGGCGATTTTTGTTGCTAATTCAGAGTTTGTTTTTCATATATTATCCTCTCCTGTTTGTTTAGTAAATTAATTATACATATAATTTTAGCCAACAGGATATGAGAAAATGTAAATATTGTATGTATTTGAAAGTGATTAAAATTTAGTGGAAAACTTAATATTGAGTTATAATGATTTATTTCGATTGTAAGGTGGCAATGCTTTAATTATCTTTTAAAACTTTTTAATTACTTTATCCCGTATTACTTAAGTAGACTGTTATAGAATTAGTTATGATGGGTGTGTTATTAGTGGAGAAGACAAATTATTGTTAAATATATAATGGATATGATTTGTGAGCTATGGTGTAATTCGTCTTTGTTTTAAATTAACTAAAATTTCGAATAACACAGATCGTATCAATTTCACATAAATATTTGTTCACATAGTATATATGACATTATGTAAACAAGCACTGACAAAGAAACAATACATATAAAAATAAACAAATTGTGACTATAATTACAGTTTTTAATTTTATCCCAGTTATTTCCTAACATAATGGTTAAAGAGAATTATATCAGGTGTCTTTTATTTGACAGACTTAATAAGATACCAATATTTTTTTTTTTTTTTTTTTTTTTATTGTGACACGACATCTGACCTCGACCCGCCTGATGATAAGCAAGAGGAGGTCCAAGAGTGACGACGACTGGGACAACCGAGTCAGTTCCCGGCTGTCCCAGCCGCCGCCACTATGCCGGCCTAAGACAAGCGTTGACGACAAGCGTGGCACATTGGTTAGTACACCAGTCCGTTAAGCATTGAGTTCTGGGTTCGATTCCCGGTCGGAGCAAAGATTTCTTAAATAGCATTTATTTTCATACGGGTCGGGTTGACCAAGAGTGATAGTAGCCCCAGTCTCAAATCAGGCGAACCGGGATAGACTTAGTCGATTTTAAAATCAGCTAATAAGTCGCCAACTAGGTGCGAGTTCTATTTTACAAGTATTTACCTGTAGTAGCAGTCACCTCCATTAATAGACCGCGGCTCTATGCCGAGCCACAATAAAAAAATACAATAGCAATAATAATAACATTTAAATTTAGGAATTTTCATCAATCATCAGTCATGTCAGTCAAAGACATCCACTGCTGAGTGGCGCTCCATTGTCTCTGCCTATCCCTGATTGTTATATAGTTCACTATGCCGGCTTCTTTCAAGGTAATACCAAAATTTATGTTGAAATGAAAATCTTAAACCGCAAAACATTGTGGTCATAATTAGATACGTCATAGTCAATAGCGTCTAACATTATTTGATCAGCTGTGCGTACAAAAATTCACACAATATCATAAATTAATTCAACAAAGGAATATATACCTTAATGCCCTTCTCCATAAAGAACGTAATCCTAAATCAAAATTGATTTTAAAATTTTAAATAATAATATTTCTTAAATTGTAGGTGGTAAAGATCATTTTGCAGTGCATATACAAAGTAGTTTATTACTTAATTAAAGAGCGTTGTTAATCAAACATGGTGCGATCATGACTTTTCACAATACAGTGCCCAATTAGTACAATGATTATTAAAATATTGGCAGACTGTTTTATTAAGGTGACCGTGGTGTAGTGGTAGTTGTAGTGGTCAGGAAAACTGAGAACAAGGGTTTAAACCCACTTTCCACTTCAGCTTATCTTTGGTTGTCCTGTTTCTATGATACAAGCACTCTAGTAGCTTAATATAGAAATGTAAATAATAAAAAATATAACAAAATAACCAAATAAGTGGTCACGCCTTTTCCATACAGGGTTAGACAAACTCGTCTTAGGTCAAGCTGATATTCTTTCTTCAGGGCATTTTTTTCTATATAATAAAAATAAACTAGCAGACCCGACAGGCGTTGACCTGCCCGACGGAAAAATTGTCCAATTGTAAATCTAAAACATCCAAGAACCCAGTATATATTTATTTATAGTTTAATTATAGTTAATTATTACTTTTAATGAAGTTTAATTGTAAATATTTAGAACCCAGTTAAACACTCTTTTTTTATTAAAATTCATACAGGAGTTCAGTCACATAAAAAAGTACATAAATAAATTTAATTATTTCGACACTTAAAACTTACAAATTTTAATACAAATTATTATATATCCATTGTAATAATGGTAAAAAGACTGAAAATATTATTACTTCTCGACCCTGCCAGGATTCGAACCTGGAATCTTCTGATCCGTAGTCAGACGCGTTATCCATTGCGCCACAGGGCCCGGCGAACGGCAATGCGAAATAGGCTATGAGTATAGTATACTTTGTATACGAAAATATTTGTCACTATTCAAGACATTTAATATTACAATATAGCTCTTATTGTATGACAATAAGAACTATTTTTCTATGGCATGTTTTTTGACATTACTGAAACGCTAGGGAATTTTTATATCTCTTTCTAACACTTTACTTTCCAATTTGCCATGCATTTAGTATCTTTCATAGAAAAGAATATAATAATTTAATTAATTAATTTGTGTATATGTTTGTAAAATATAGGTATATGTATTTTTAACAGGGACAGGCGACGAGAAAAATTAAATAAAAGAAAATAGATAATATATTATACCAATATAAGAAAACGGCCGGCATAGTGACGGCGACTGAGGCAACCGTGAACTAATTCAGTTTTTTCAGTCGAGGTCAGATGTGGAGTCATAATAAAAAAAACATGAAAAATTATGATAAAATTATCTAAATAATAACATCAATCATTTTGGGCTTTTATGTACTACTACTTTTGTAATGTCCAATGACGAAAAAATATATAAATGGTAGATTTGATACTTGTATTGATAAAACTAACAACAATTTTGGTATTTAATTACTGTGCAATTGAGTTATTTGAAAAATAAGATATGGATTTAGTATAGTCTGTCAATTACAAAGACACGCCATATTAACAGTTCTGCTATGAAGCTTTGAACTGTCATAATTACAGGTTGATCATTTTGCACACGTAAACTATGCAAAATAAAGGATATATTACAATTACATTGTAATCTTCGTACAATAAACTATTTTAAAATGTATATGCAACTGTTAATACAATTAAGCCCAAGTTCCTACAAAATAAATGATGTTTATTTTATTTATATAAAATAAATGTTTTGGTAATAGTATCGTAACAAGAGTGTCTTGGTGATTAATGATGGCCGTTTCGACGTTTGACCTGCTCATGAAGTATCGTATAATTAAATAATTACGTTTAAAGGAGCAAATAGCCATTCTTTATTGTCACTATAAAGAACGGCAATTATTATTCCTCCAAACGTCATTATAAAATACGAAACTTCATGAACGATGCAAACGTCAAAACGGCCTTCATATCGTGCCGCTGGTATAGTCTATCGTAATAAAGTAGCACTTTATGCGATACGCTATCAAGTAATAGAAAATATTACTGGCAATATTATCTATACACATTTCTAGTGCATTTGTACTAATAATAATAATTTTACCTATATCCATTACATAGTGAGTTGGCAACAAGTCAGTTTTAACTGTTAATACAGCAAAGTGCCGGCAAAAACTTGAGAGTTGCCGGTTCTATTTAGGTCGGCATAGTGGTTGCAGTAATTTGACTGTAGTAGCATTCATTGTCGCCTGCATTAATGGACCGCATTCCAGATTTTTATTTTTTATTGTGACACGACATCTACGACCCGCCTGATGATAAGCAAGAGGAGGTCTAAGAGTGACGACGACTGAAAAACGAGTTAGTATACGGCTGACCCAATCGCCGTCACTATGCCGGCCTAAGGTGCTTCTTCACGCATCGCTTGAAGAATCCAAGGTTATAGGATGGAGAGAACACATGGACTGGCAAAGAAAAGACGCACCGTACTTTTTAGTTCGACTGGTGATTCGGTCGACAAAGTGGTGCGACAAAGGGGTGCTTTCTCGTGTCGAGTCACAATAATAAAAATCTTATGAACTAATGTTACAGCCTCGTGATCTTTAAGCCATCTCTGAAACATCGGGGATTCCCTCAGGGTTCCTTTATTTTTACTGCAACAACCTATTAGATAATCGGCACTCTTGGGCCTTTTCTTGCTTGTCATCAGGCGGGTCGAGGTCAGATGTCGAGTCACAACCAAAAAAATACTTATAAATATAATTATAACCTTTTCAACCCAAAAAATAGATAAGAGATAGGGAGGGCTAGGAACGCCACTTTCTGACATTCTTCCGCTTCCCTCGCATTCACAATTCTCTTAATGCAAGCTTTATATAGATAACTATAGAGTTCTAGACATTGTGGAACTCTGTCTTTTTCATTGACCCGTTTTATTGAATTGTTTTATTATGTCTCGACATATGACAGCTACCCACCTAATGTTAAGTTATAGCACCGTGTTTAGTACACAGCGCATTTACAGTTAAATAACAGTAGAAACTAGCAACATTCAAGCTGATCCCGAAACGCGACTAAGTCACTTCACGGTCTGTATACCTAAAAGTCATGGTACGCAGTTTACACCGAGTCGGTAGACTGGGTAAATACCCAGCAATGTTTCCATGTATGTGTACAATTTTATTTGATAAAAAGATGAATTATAACGATCGTACCACAAAGCAGAGAAATATAGATATATTAACTTCTATATATTTAATATATTTGTTTAAAAAAATCATCATCATCATCATCAGCATCAGCCAGAAGGCGTCCACTGCTGAAAATAGGCCTCCCCCTTAGAAAGCCATTCCGAACGACAAGATGCCAGGCGCATCCACCGGTTACCTGTGACCTTTACTATGTCGTCAGTCCACCTAGTGGGAGGCCTTCCTACGCTGCATCTTCCGGTTCGTGGTCTCCGCTCTAGAACTTTCTTTCCCATCGGTTGTCGGTTCTTCGAGCGATGTGGCCAGCCCATTGCCACTTCAGCTTGAGAATCCTACGGGCTATGTCGCTAACTTTGATTCTTTGGCGAATATCCTCGTTCCGGATTCTATCGCGTAAAGAAATACCAAGCATAGCTCTTCATTGCCCGCTGAGTGACTCTGAGCTTTTCCAACAGGCCAACATTTAAAGGCCACGTCTCAGTGCTATATGTCATGACATTAGAAATATATATGTTTTAAATACAAACATATTATATATTATATATTTTTTCTGTTCTGTGGATCATACGCAAATAAGTAGATACCCACAGGAAGTACATTATAAATAAATATGTATTATAATTGTATAACAAATAATAAAAATTTTAAAATTACTGATAAAATACGCTATAAACCTATAACCTGCTCAATAAACAATTTTAAATTCACGATAAGATCTTTTCCCTCGCTCACACCAATGTAAACGTATATTTATGTTCTTGTTATTGGTAAAAGTAAGTATTTAAATTGATTATTTAAAAAATATATATAGATGGGCCAGGTGCGACGCACTTGTCGGTTCATATGTACTGAAACTTGCTGATAATATTCCTGATAAGAGGCACTTGGCCACACTGAAACGGCACTCACAAGGTTATTTACCTCGTCACACCTATATAGCTGAAATTTGTATTTCATTTTCAGATATTTTTTTATACATATATTTTTTTATTGTGACTCGACATGTGACAGCACCCCGCTTAATGTTAAGCCGAAGTGTGGTCCATGAATGAGTGTCACTGCTACTACAATTCAATGACTGTGAGTAGTAATCACAACCACTATGCCGGCCTAGATGGAACTGGCAACTTACAAGATGATCCCGAAACGTGACCAAATCACTTCACGGTCTGTATACTTGTAAGTGGTGGTACTACCCCGGATCGGCAGACTGGGTACCACTGCCTACCACTCTTTTTGTTAGTTACTAATATATTCGCTTGAATCTCTCATTCAAGCGAATATATTATACCACGTGGAGGATTGTTCTATGAACTTTTAGATTGACTGCCGATTCGTTCGACAGAATGGGGATGCTTCTCCGACCTGTAAAAAGGCGAGGTAAAATCTAGGTTAAAGAGTCCCTCAGAACATGCTTCGTAGTATAAACGATAAAGGACTCATACCTCTTGCCCACAATCAGGCAAGATGAGATTAAATGTAGTCTCAATAAAAAAACTAGCATTGCTATGTAGTGAATGAGGTAAATTGCAATGTTGTAATAACAAGGTATTATCATTTTCTTATATAATTATTATCAATGTCACGTACAATTGACGTATGTAGTTTTTTTTATTGTGGCTTGACATATGTCTACATCCCGCCTGTAGTTGAGTTAAGATGCGAGAATGCTAAATATCAACGCTATATCACTGATTTTTTGTCGCCATAGATTATTTTACCAATTATTCAAGCAGGTAACCAATCAACGAATAACAAATCAAGAAAATCAGGGCCCAGAGAGCATGTATGAAGTGAATCGTGGATGTTAAGGAAGCAAGAGAGTTGAAAAATGGCAATCCTCCTCCGGTGTCTCTGCCTATGCCTGTGGGAATTAGGACGTGACAAATGATAATGCTGATGACGATAAAAAGATTGCCGAAGCACATAAGGTAAACTCGAAGAACCGACGAAGAAAAATGGGGAAGAAAGGCGGAGACCACGAACCGGAAGACGCAGCGTAGGAAGGCCTTCAACTAGGTGGTCTGACGACATAGTTAAAGTCACGAATAATCGGTGGATGCAACTGGGATCTTGTCGTTCGGAATGGCGTTCTAAGGGAAAAGCCTATGTTTAATAGTGGGCGTCTTCTGGCTGATGATAATGAAAACATAAACCGTACTATAATACGTATTCGTACATACGTTGGCTATTGTAGGTAGGTATTACAAAATAAGAAGTAACTAGGCAACACGGTCACGTTTACAAGCAAACACATAATGCTAATGGTTTACGCAACCAAACAATGGAAGTATACCTAATATTTATGAGAAATTTCACGTCTACACCTGCGACTGCGAAAAGCAAATCCACATTCCACGGGAAATGTGCGTGGAAATTTTACGACTTTTTAACTCATAGAAATCTAAGCCATTTTTTTTATTGTGACGCACATTTTATTTATTGTGACTCGACATTTGACAGCACTCTGCCTGATGTTAAGCTGGAATGCGGTCAATAAATGGAGGTGACTCCTACTACAATTCAATAACTGTAAGTAGCAGTCACATCCACTATACCGGCCAAAAACAGCACCCGGCTTGTTATGATATAGAGCTTGTATGAAAAGAATTGTGGAGGTAAGGGAAGCGAGGGAGTTGTATCAGGATCGTGGCAAGTGACGCTCCTTGGTATCTGCCTATCCCTGTGGGAGAAAGGCGTTGATTGATTGATTGAGCAGCCTGATGGTAAGCAGGGGGATGTACAAGAGTTCCAGAGACCAAAAAATCGCCTTAGTCCACGGCTGCTTTACAATTCAATAACTGTAAGTAGCAGTCACATCCACTATAACGGCCTAGTTAGAACCGGTAACTCCATTTTATCCACTCACCTCCATTCATTGACCGCACTCCAGCTTAACATCAGGCGGGGTCTCTCTTGAGGATGTCTTCAATTTGATTAGAAAACACCTTCCTGGGCAAGCCTCGTTCAACGCATCTATATAAATACATATAGGTACGTAATTAGTACATACACCTGTTACTAGATAAACAATGCTGTTTATTGTGCGTATATGACGAAACGTGTGATACAATTATTGTCCAAGTGTTTATGTACTTACGAGGCAGCTGTGTATTTAATCTATTAAGGAAAAACCAATCAATCATGCGGAGTTGTAAAAATAACTGTTATCGAACTTAGGTCCGTGGTAATTTGCTACAAGGCGAGAAACACGTGACAATTTACAATACAGTTTATTTTGTAAAATCAATCAATCAATCAAATTGTCACGTCTTTTTCCCACAGGGATAGCCAGAGACAATGGAGCACCACTTCACACGATCCTTACACATCTCCCTTGCTTCCTTCACATCTGTAATTCTCTTCATACAGGCTTTGTGGTTATGGGCGCTAAGCAACCTAGCTTTCTTGAGGAAGTCTCCGATTTGGTCGGAAAACACTCGCGTGGATCTGCCTTATTTAACACATCCATCCACATTAGATTTATAAATTTTGTAATACCTTTTTTTATTGTGACTTGACATATGACTATGACATACCGCCTAATGTTATGCTGGAGTGCAGGCTACTACAGTTAAATAACTATAGTAGCAGTCACATCAACTATGCCGGCCTAGGTGTGCCGGTACAAGCTGATCTTAAAACGAGACTAATTTATGAGTATAACAAATTTTACCCGGCATACTATCGCGTTTATTTTGGTTTTGATTCTGAGTCTCTCCGTGACCACGATGGCGGCAAAACTCTCAAAACGTCGGAATAAAATAAAATTGTAAAATCAAAACCAAAATAAAAGCGATGGTAAGCCGCATAAAATTTGTTTAATTCAATAATCAATGTTCGCGCAAAATTTAAGAAGATACTAATTCACTTCTGGGTCTGTATACTTGTTGCCTACCACTCTTTCATAACCGGGCAAATAAATATTAATAACAAATTTCCACCTCTTTTTTATTAACATATATTTGCAATATTAAACTTAATGCAATTTAGAATTAAATACAGAAATTCTAAATTGTCCAATGAACGACCGTACATGGGCCCAGGCCTCGTTGCCAATTCGGTTTGGAGGCCTGGGAACTCACAAAATTTCTAGTGTAGCACTGCCACTAGAAATTTTTCTGTCGTCTGTCGAGCTCTACGAGAGCATCACAAATCGGGTTCAGTTGCGTGGCCCAATAGTCGCTACTATTTTCACCAAAATTTCAACGACTATTAGCCTGGCTAAGGAGTTGTCCAAGCGGCTGATGGAGAAGTCTGGAGACAGGAAGTCCTTGAGACTTCTGACGACAGGCGTGGACGAACGGTTTAGCGACTGGTTTGTTGCGCGTAAAGTCCCGGGTTCGATCCCCGGTCGGAGCAATATTTGTTTCATAGCTTTTATTTGTAATATTTAATAGTATTAAATATTGCAAATATTTGTTAATAAAAAAAAAGAGATGGATATTTGCTTCGGGTCTGGTTATCAAAGAGTGGTAGGCAGTGGTACCGTCTGCCGATCCGGGGTAGTACCACCACTTACAAGTATACAGACCGTGAAGTGATTTGGTCACGTTTCGGGATCAGCTTGTAAGTTGCCGGTTCCATCTAGGCCGGCATAGTGGATGTGATTGCTACTCACAGTTATTGAATTGTAGTAGCAGTGACATTCATTCATGGACCACACTTTGGCTTAACATCAAGCGGGGTGCTGTCATATGTCGAGTCACAATAAAATAAAAAAACTATCTCTGATGCGACGTCATTAGATGATATTTTTCATTTATAGTCAATATACTTTTAATTTTATCTGTTTCTCAATATAAATTATTTAATTTTACAATCAAGAGGAACTTAAAGAGCACTGACTGAAAAAAAAACATATAGGTTCGGCTTCAGATTCTTTTTCGCGCTTATAGTATGGGGAGAGCACATGGACGGATAAAGCGTTCCCACTTTTTATTATTAAGCGATAATGTAAAATTGTACTCTTACTACAATTATCATAATTTTTATTGGGTCTAACCGGGTGCTGTCATATAACAGCACTCCGGCTCATTTTAGGCTTGTATGGAGTGTAGTTCACGCATAGAGGCGATTGATTGCTAGTACACTTAAATAACGCCAAGTACTCTCCTTCGCACACCTAGAGGGAGTCGGTCCTAGGGGCAGGCAGCTTATTTAAGTTCCAGCAAATTCCAGTGTTAAGACTGGAACTGGAACTGTTCGACTAATAAGCCAGCCTCCTACCACAAATTCAACATATTTCACAGACGCTGAGCCAAACCCTCGATAAATCAAGAGTAGCCAACGTTCCAAAAATCCACAACTCTCAAGCTTCAACTATGGTTAATTGAAACCCGATCCTGATAACTCCAACTCAGTTTGCTACGTGTGTTAACAAATGTATGCAGCCAAAACGCAATACGTTCTTAAACAACACTAGCGCCATCTAGTAACGATTGTTGAAAACAAATTCTTTATACATTGTGATATTAAATATATGATCTCGTGGAGCATAAATTATCCAATAAACTAGGACCCGATTTCCGACATATAAACAGGGAAAATTCATTGACTTAAAAGACCAGTCACTGCTCGTTCAAGTGATATGATATCTCTAAATAATACCTATTTGGTCATGTAGAAGCGATTTCATGTCATAACTATTGCGACAACGTTTGTGTTAGGAAACTGCCGAAATAATACACTGTGGCAATGGGATCGTCTTTCAGACGCTTTGCGGAAATTTTTGTAATTAGCAGAATTGAAGCCCTTTTGTGTTCAGTGCCGGTAGAGCAAAAGGAGCAGCCGCTCTAGGCGCCAAGGCGACCATATATGTGCCACTACACCACAGCCGCCTTACCAACATAAAATAAAGTACAAAAACTTATGCTACAGCCACACTATGCTCCTTCGCGCTGCTCCTCGCGCTGCCGCAAATAGTGTCCTAATAGCCACACACACTCCTATTGGCGATGTTCATCGTGTTGCTCCGATGGACGCCAACATTGTAAAGGACATTATTTATATTGGGCTTTTATGTACTACTTTTGTAATGTCCAATGATGAAAAAATATATAAATGGTAGTTTAGATACTTGTTTTGATAAAACTAATAACAATTTTGCTTTTAATTGCTGTGCGATTGAGTTATTTGGAAAAAAAGATATGAATTTTGTATTATCTTTCAATCAAAGCCATATTTGTTCTGCTTTGAACTGTCATAACTATAGTTTAATCATTTTGCACACCTAAACTATACAAAATAAAGTATAAATTCTAATTACATTGAAATATTCGTACAAACTATTTTAAAATGCATATTAACCTGTTTATACAATTAAGCCCAAGTCCCCATACAAAATGAATGATTTTCATTTGACTAGCACTAAAAACCCGACAAAAAAATGGATCGCCGAGCAGGACGAGCAGCACGACGAGTAATGCTGGCAGCTATGTCTCTGCCATTTCCCTCGGTATTTTTCTCGCCCCTCGTAGAGTGTCTGACCGCGGGGTTTAATTTACATCCACCAACGAGCGTTGAAAGACAATCTTGCTCTACCCTGATAAAGGGCTTGGACCGGCGCTGTTTGGGTGTGTTATTCGCAATGCGCTACGTGTTAACATGCACTTGATAGTTTATTGTGTTAAAAAATACTTCCATATGAGTAATGGATAAACAAACAACAATGTGTATCACCAGTCACTACTTTATCAGTAGAGCAGGTGCTTGCACTAATTAGGTACTCACCTACTTTATGAGGAAGTTCAGTGCAATGTACCTATAGATATAGTTAGATACTTATGTTACAATTTAATTTTGTCTAACTGAAATATAACGCTCTTCCACGGCCCTCATATAACTTTTTAAAATTGCAACTCGACATCTGACAGCAACCCCGCCTGATGCTACCCCGGATCGGTAGACTGGTCACCACTTTACTCTCCTCAACTCTCTTCGTACCTACAACCTCTACGGTTATGTGTACTCCAGAACCCAAATTTCTTAAGGATGTATACTATTTTATAGGTAACATTGAAAATTGTCGTTCCATGTTTAATGCCTGTCTTAAAGCTCGTCTATTTTTTTGTGGTAACATGGAAAGGGTTAATATTCTGACCTATTTAAATTTTAAAAATATTAATCCCATTTTCACGCCTATTTACCACAAGGATAGGCAGAGACAACGGAGCGCAACTTGCTACGATCCTGACATAACTGCCTCGCTTGCTGACACATCCACAATTCTCTTCAGACAAGATTTACTATTACTTCCTAGATTTATGGGCACTAGGAAACCCAGCTTTCTTGAGGATGTCGGCGATTTGGTCGGAAAACACCCTAATGGGTCTGCCTCGTTTAATGCATCACATCAGATTTATAAATTCCTTTCGTTCACAATTTAATAAATTCATTAAATTGTAATTTTTTAAATTAAAATTTGTTTCTCATTAACTATAAAAATAAATCTTAGGCTGTATTGATAAGCATTAAAACTTATATTTATAACTTCTGAAAAAAGAGGAAAATAAAAACAATGCACTGAAATCGAACTCACTGAAGATTCAGTACACAATAACTGACACAGCCTTGAGTTTACACCTGTGTTTTTATCATTATAATTATCTATTATTAGGATTTATCATTTGAAGAAGCAATTAATATTATAAACGTAAATGCGTGAAATTAATCAGGTGTCTTTTAATTAATATTGTGTTGTTCTAATTTGATAACGCCTTTGATTAAGGTTACCAAGCAGTACTTAAACAACCTGCATGTACGAATATTTAACTAATTGTTCTATTACTTGTCGTTATTTTAGTGTCATAGAAGGTCACCTTCCTATTGACCTTCTTTTTATTCTGATGGATCATCACCAGTCCTTCCACTGCTGCTACTGAACATAGTTCTCTTCCAAATCGCGTCGTTGCCTCTTACAAAGAAGCCGCGTACCTTTTATTTCGACCTGATTCAATCAGCAAAATGCAGATGCTTCCCCCGACCTAGAGTATCGAGGGAGTAAAAAGACGATGTAGGAACGAGGTCCTGTCTAACTCCGCGGCCACACACTCGAAGAGGGAAATGGGCTCGTGTTGCCGCTCGTCCTGCCCGGCGATCCATTTTTGTCAGTTTTTTAGTGCGAGTCAAAATTAAAATGTTGTCGTCCAGTAAGGTCAATATTCGCGACAGTGCGAGGAGCAGCGCGAAGGGCATAGTGTGGCTGTAGCATAAAGCGGGACACGTGACAGTTTAATACCAATTGCCGGTACCAATGTATCTTTGATATAATACTTTGGTCGTCGTGTTTATATGATACAAGTACGTTTAATATAGAAATTATAATAAATGTGGCTACACTGATGGTACCTATACCTAGTTTATATAGTATAATGTATATAGTAAATAATAGTAAGTTTGACAAACACTTTGTTCTCGTTTACACTCCGAGTAAAATTTCATGTCAGACTAGTTGACCTTTCACGACACCAAGGCACAATCTTATTCATAAATTATTATGTATGCGGGCACCTGTGGTAGTTACCAATATACTTTTCACTTTGCTGTATAATTTAAGTTAATATTTTATAACATTTTATTGAGGAGACGGCTACAAGTTGAAGGGTGGGCATTTATAAAGATGATTACTTCGAGACAAATGATATTTTCGATGTTGATTAACGTCTTTATAAAAACGAAAATTGAAAATGAATCTTACTAGATAAAAAAATAGGTGCATTATTGTTTAATAATTGATTTATAAAAATTAAATATACGAGTATATTAATAACTATTTAAAATATTTCGTAAACTTTTCTGCATATGTAGTTACAAGTACCTACTTACACTTACTTAGTTGCGTTACGGCATCAACTTGACTAGGCAGGCATCCTTGATGCAACTGCTACTTTCAGTTATTTAACTGTAGTAGAAGTCGCCTTTATTATTGGACGGCGCTCCAGCCTAACATCAGGCGAGGTGCTTTCATACTCGTAAGTCAAGTCACAATAACAAAAATCCTAATTCTTTCATATTCAATATCGTAGAAGCTGTAACATAAAATAATTAACTTGGTAACAAAAGGCAAGGGGTGAGGGTTAGGCAAAGGGCAACAGCATAAAGCCAAGGTTTTAAATATTCAACACAGTAACAGGAGGAAGGTAAGAATTTCCCTTGAGACAAAATTCATTTTATGATACAAAATTGTATGTTCGTTATTGATTTTTGGTATGAAATTGCAAGGGTATAGTTAAAATACATTTAGATATTTATCTTAACTGTTTGTTATAAATATAATTATTATCATTATAGTATAAGTCAACTAACTGATATATTTTTTAAAACAATTTAATATATCCGAGCAAGGCCGTCTTTACCCGGGGGTTCAAGGGGTGCAGTGCACCCGGGCGCAGAGTCCTAGGGGGCGCATGCCTACCGCCATAAATTTCGATAGGTACCTACTACACTGAGACCACGCAAGCGGAGCCTTGACTTTCGCACCCCGGTGCTGAATATGCCTAAGACGGCTCTGTATCCGAGTTAGTTGACTTCTGATCGATAAAATTATCACAATTCTATTTTCCTCTTTCCACGTTCCAGACACATTTCTATCGCTTCTTTACTTAGTAATTTAATTTGAATATTTATTGATATTTTTCATTTATAGTTTAATTATTTATTTATTTATTAAAAGGTATCTACACTTACAGTATAACATATACACCAATGGTAATTATAGTTCATATATACCTTTAGTTTTATCTGTTTCTCTATATAAATAAATATTTATATTTAATTAAAACAATACTTTACATTGTAAAATAATCAACTTCTCAAAAATTTTACTAATGAATAATATATTTATAAAATAAGTATGTTTCAAATAATCCATTTCAGAATAAAAATCAATGGTTTGTTTGCATGATACAATAAGGATTTTTAAATATATTTTATTACTATTATTTACTAATTAATACTTATTTAGATAGATATATTTTGTGTTATTATTAATCTAATTTCTTCCTAAATATGCACCCAAATGTCTACCCACATCTAACCATGGTTTGCTAAAGAGAATACCTAATGGCATAATATAAGAACGCCAAGGTACTGCAAAATTTAGTTCAATAATATATTCGAGATTAAATAGATTATTCCAGTTGATGGACTTTATCCGATTACAGATATATAACAAAGTAAAAAATATTGTTATACTTGAGCAACCAAGGTTTATTTAGTACAAATTTAGTACTTACACCTGTTAGATAAACATGATTATTATTATACGAGTATGAAGAAAATTGTGGATGTGAAGCGAGGGAGTTGTGTAAGGATCGTGGCAAGTAGAGCTCCATTGGCTCTGCCTATCCCTGGGGGAAAAAAGCGTGACAATTTTATTGAATGATTGATATTTTAGTGTTCCATAATTTATGGATACTATGTATTTACTTTTATGTATGTATGAGCAAGAGCATGAAACCCATACTCACGCTAAAAAAATCACCATTTTATTTCCTTTTATACGGCGTTCTCATGAGGCGAATTTAGTTGTTCAATATTTATCGTTCAACAAAAAACTAATATTGACTGTAGCGTTCTCACGGTTCAATAATAATCGACTTAATATTACACGTGTCATTACACTACCTGTCCATTTTAGCATTTTTCTCGTGGATGCGGTGCCATAATTTACATTTTATTCATATTTTGTTTTACAAACAAAAAAAAAACTGATGGCAGAGAAATACAATACATAGGTACTCAATCGCCAATCGCGCAGATTGACTGACTGATTGGACTGATTATTCAATGTAAGTTCAACGAACAAAATCAGAATCAATGTGTTTACCCCATTTATAACCTTGGATCCTAGCAGAACCTAAACAAGATCCTCTGCTCGGCAAAATGACGGCGACTAAGGCAACCGTAAACCTAGTCAGTTTTTTCAGTCGCCAGCGCTATTTGACGTTATTCTGCTCTGTCACCAGGCCAATAAGCAAGTCGATTTATAAAATGAAACTATTTTTATCTTGTAAAATTATTTATATTATTTTTTTCCTCGTATCGTTGTCATGTACTCTATTGCGGACAATAAAATGCATTGTACCGCTGCAAACCGGAAGTGATGGCCCAGTCACATGCATTGTTCAGAAACTATACACAGTTGACGACAGGCGAGGCGCATTGGTTTGCACGCGAGTTCGTTACGCGCAAAGTCCCGGCTTTGATTTAATGATTAGATTAAATATTACAAATACTTGGTAATAAAAAAAGGCGTACACGTACAGACCGTGAAGGAACTTGGCCGCTTTTCGGGATCAGCTTGTAAAATGCCATTTCCAACTAGGCCGTCATAGTGGATGCGATTGCTACTTACAGTAATTGAACTGTAGTAGCAGTCGTCTCCGGTTTGACCGTACTCCTGCCTAACATCAGGTGGGGTGCTGTCATTTGTCCAGCTGTAATAAAAATTGTTTTATTTTTACATTTGCATGTCTAATATAAAATTGTAGTACTCAATACGAGCGCCGAACGAGGCACTTTCAAACTATGCTAATAAGCAAACCTGAACTCAGTGTCGCGATGCAAAGCAACATATATTTGTCTCGCTCTCACTCAATAACTATCGTTCCATCCCATTTCCACTTTCCTGTATGCCTAGTCGTGGTTGATCGTTTAAACTAAAATTGTGTAGATTACTATGCCATTAGAATGAGAATAGGACGGCTGTTGACTAACTTCACTTGACTGATTCAAAGGTTTCTTTTTCTTGACGGTCTGCCAAGCAAAAGACACCATAATAAAGTGAAGTTGGTTGGAGAGTTAGACGTCTCAAAATGGCGCCAATACCGTACTATTCTTATTTTATTTCGCATTATACCTCATTTTATTTAATATCATCGGTAGTAATGACGTTTTTTTCGCTTGGTTAGTTCGAATGGAGTAATTGGGCGCAGTGCAATGTCCTGGCGACATTGTGTGTACGTCACGGTCTCTAAACGTGAACTATGGCGAGACTTCTGTATATGTAATATTCCCTCATGTAAATCATTCATTTGACTCTGTCACGTTTTGCTGTAGTTTTGTATGAGGAAAACAAACAGTAACAGCCGGTTGTATCAAAAATTATAATTTACGGATTTGTTAAAAGTATCGTATAAGTAAAAGAAAAAATGAAAAATGGGTTGTACCCCTCTTTAACTTCACATTTTACATTTACGTTTACGGATATTTTATACAGAGCTAAAGGACATCATTCATTTTGGGTTTCTATCTACTACTTTTGTTATTTCAATATAAATGGTATTTTTGATATAAAATTATTAACAAACCAATTCACGATTTTGTAATAGTAAACGTAATAGAAGAAGTATAAAGTAAAACTAAATTCGTAAATTGAAACTTTTTTCGTACAACCGGCTGTAAATCTATAAGTTTTTTTTTTATTGTGACTCGAAATATGACAGCACCCCGTTTGATGTTAAGCTGGAGTGTGGTCCATGAATGAATGTCACTGCTACTACAATTCAATAACTGTGAGTAGCAATCACATCCACTATGCCGGCCTAGATGGAACCGGCAACTTACAAGCTGATCCCGAAACGTGACCTAATCACTTCACGGTCTGTATACTTGTAAGTGGTGGTACTACCCCGGATCGGCAGACTGGGTACCACTGCCTACCACTTTTGATTTCATTCTTACATTACTTATACCTTATATTCGTATTTGATCATAATGAATACGTTTTTTTTCTTTTTCTTCTTTATGGCTTAGTATTCATCTTACTAGTGTCAAAGTTAAAATGTATGTTTAATGTTATATCATTGTCAAGTAAAAATTAATATGAAAATGAAACACTCGAGTGATTCATCACAAGATAAGGATGATAGTGACGTTGATGATGATTGTCTTAGTAAATCGGCGGAAAGCCTTTACTAAAACTTCTGAAGAAGCCTTGGAAACTTAGAAGGAACACGAAGAAACACTTTTCACAGCTTTAGATCACTTGTCTATGCTCGATTATCACAATATTTGACGACGGGCGTAGCCCAACGGTTAGCGATTGGTTTGTTGCGCGTAAAGTCCCGGGTTCGATTCCAGGTCGGAGCAAATGGACTTGACTTTTTGTATTATGGGGTCTCAGGTGTTAGATAATCGCCAGATAATCGCCGATAATAAGTCGCATAAAATTTGTTTAATTCATTGATTAATGTTCGCGCAAAATCTAAGAAAATACGATATACCTAGGTTGTATTTTTTTATTATAAATTTTCGATGGGTGCTTAAGTAACCAAACTACGATCAAAATACCTAAAAAATATGATTTTAAAACGAACTATGTAATTTATTTAGGAATGATAAATGACGGCCCTGTTAATAAAACAGAGAAACAATAACTGTACGGATAATCATAAACAATACAAAACGTTCGCGTTAAACTTACCTACCTATAATTTATTGCAAAATGTGAATATAAAAGAACATGTATTATTTTCCTGTGATATTTCTTAGTTATTGTACAGTCGGTTAGTAAAATACATTAAATTTTGACGTCAATCCGTTACGGAAAGTCCCGGGTTTGCTTCCCGGTCGAAAAATATATTTGTTTTATAGCTTTTATTTGTATTGTTTATTAATTTAATTTAATTATTTTACCTTTTTAATTTTTTTGCCCATGACCACAGATGTATGATGAGAATTGTGGATGTGAAGGAAGCAAGCGAGCTGTGTAAGGATCGTGGCAAGTGGCGCTCCATTGTCTCTGCCTATCCCTGTGGGAAAAAGGCGTGTCAATTTGATTGATCGATTGATAATTTACAAATATTAGTCAATAAAAAGAAGCGAATACACTACAGACCGTAAGTATACAGACCGTGAAATAACTTTGGGTTCAGCTTATAAGTTGCCGGTTCCAACTAAGCCGGAATAGTGGATGTGACTGCTACTTACAGTTATGTAACTGTAGTAGCAGGCACCTCCATCAAAAATCACTGAACAATTTGTATCTACTAATATGTACTCGTAAAGAAATAATTGTATTTTATGTAGGTATTACGTGTATGTATACATTCATGTTTTTTTTATTTTTTTTTATTGTGACTAGACATATGACTGTACCCCGCTTGATGTTAAGCCGAAGTGTGGTCCATGAATGAATGTCACTGCTACTACAATTCAATAACTGTGAGTAGCAATCACATCCACTATGCCGGCCTAGATGGAACCGGCAACTTACAAGCTGATCCCGAAACGTGACCAAATCACTTTACGGTCTGTATACTTGTAAGTGGTGGTATTACCCCGGATCAGCAGACTGGGTAACACTGCCTACCACTCTTAAAATAATATGTGTTTGCTAAAACATTACATATCATAAAACCGCCTTCGCGTAGTTTTCACGCTTCACATAATTTTGTCTTACAGCTGAACAAATATATGGGATATCTCCACAGATAGATGTTTCCGTTAATAAAAGATAACAGCTTACTTGAGGCGGTGAACTCGACGACATTATTCGTAAACTTTAACTTCAAATTGTTCTAAGTCGATAAACATGTGTACTATGTAATCAAACTTAAAAATAAGATATAATCTATAAAGATATATATATATTTAAAATAGACAAGTTCTTATTTTTAAACCGTTATTCTCAGCCAAATAATTTTGTATTAACGTGTTTGTAGATTGGTACCGATATTTTGACGACCGCCGTCATGGCAGTCGTGGCCGAGCGGTTAAGGCGTCTGACTAGAAATCAGATTCCCTCTGGGAGCGTAGGTTCGAATCCTACCGACTGCGTACTACTTTTAAAATGCCTCTTTTTTTGGAACCTACATTTTTTTTTATTCTATGGAGATGTAACTTTTATTGAGAAATGAAATAGAAATAACAATATTTAAAAAGCACAACAAACAATTTTGTATCACTGTCACGTATTTGCCGCGGAAGATGAAGGCAAACGAGAGTGGGATCAGACGGGGCCTCATTAAACCACGTCCGTGCACGTGCATCGCCCACGGCTACCGACGACGGCTAAGATGTGTCCAGGGCTGCGACTCCGGCCATCTCAATGAGATATTATGCCGACGTGAAAATATGCAGAGACCATGAGGATTACCACAACTTAATTGGAATTTATGTAAGCGTGGCAAACTGTTATAATTATAGGCATCTCTATTATTTCATAGAATATTACAAATAATCAGCTAATTACGATCTGAATTAAAGTTTTTTTTTATGACACGACATCTGTCCTCGACCCGCCTGATGATAAGCAAGAGGAGGTCCAAAAGTGACGACAACTGAAAAAACTGTAAGTGGTGACGTCACTGTATAGATAGTGGTACTACCTCGAATCGGTAGACTGCCTACCACTCAATGGGTACCACTTCCGCATTAAAAGTTATCGTGACCCGGCATAACAAAATAATCACGACCGTGATAATATGAAAATAAACCTGATCATTACTTTGGCCTTTAAAAGACTCAAATTCGTCTTAAATTTTTGAATTTTTTTTTATAATATTATATTTTTGTTAAATATCCTGTATTAGAAATCAATAAAATGAATACAAAATTGTCACGTCTCCATTCCCAAAGGGCTACGATTCTGATATACGAGTAAGTCACCCACTTCCTTAACATCCACATATGTTCTCATACAGTGGACCGAGTCGACCGCGCAACTTCAGTGATAATGACAATGAAATTCATTCCCATTTGTCAAAAAGTTACGCGGTCGCTGTTAGTGTCAAAACTTTTATTTAATCGGACAATGAGTTTCAATGTAAAAGATCATCGATTCTTAGCTTTTTGCGGAATCGCAATTTTAATTTTAAAGCTCATTAATGAAGTTCAACTTTCAAATCGAAGCCCCTTTTTTATTGTGTTCCGCGGGTTCTATAAGTAGTTATACAACTATAAAAATGGTTTCACTGGTAAAAATAATCGAATAATTCTTTTAATTTGAACACATAGCGATTTCTCTCTTTCACTCGCAAATCAACTTATGATAAAGATCTTACTTAGCTGCTGTTGGAAACGACCTAGATATTTGCTTTATCTTGCACTTCAACTCGAGTTTATAACCTCATTTCATAAAGTGTGTTTGTTTTTATAATAATCTTATTTATCCTTTTAATTTAATTTATTTTAAAAATTACACTTATTTTGGTATGTTCTTAGAATTTGCGCGACCATTGATTAATGAATTAAACAAATTTTATGCGAATTACTATCGCGTTTATTTTGGTTTTGATGTTCATTATTTTATTATACCGACGTTTCGAGAGCTTTGCATCCATCGTGGTCACGAAAAAGCTGAGGCGTTGGTCGTCCTATTGGTTCAAAATTCATTACACTTATGTTATTGAACAATACGGTAAATTGAATAAAGTATTGTATTATATTGTTTCTTTTTATAATGGTAATTTATAGGTTACCTAGAATAGCATGTTTCTTAACAATGTCATAAATAACCTTGTTTTATTAATCAGACATTTCTTCCAGTTAATCTTAAACTGAAAAGAAAACTAATATAATCATAGAAACGGTCACTATATACTATATTATTATAAATAACATGTGCATGTGAGGGAAGTGAAGGAGTTGTGTCAGGATCGTGGCAAGTGGCGCTCCATTGTCTCTGCCTATCCTTGTGAGGAAAAGGCGTGACAATTTGATTGATTGATTGATATGTGAGTAAACTTAACGATAATAATAAATCATTGCTTCGTAATTTTTAATAAGAATAAAGCTGTTTATATAAATAAAACTTGTGTTGAATTAAAATTAATATTTTTACAAATTACAATAAACATAGAAAAACATTATTATAAAATACAAAAAGACACAATTTGCTTTTCTAATGCAATTGTAAACCACATTAGGTTCGGCCAACTGGCACCCCTACACAATGTTACTCTTCGTCATGGGATTACGAGTCCGGACCAGGGATTTAAGGTTTCATTACTTTGCTAGGTATTCGAAGTCCCTCCCCCTCTCATCCTTAACGAGGGAACACAAAGGGGCGAGCGTAGATAGGGAGCGAAACGACGCGAGACCTCTAATGGACAAATATTGCGGATCAAATGAATATATTCCGAATGCCACCCCAAGTCATAAATGCACGTTTTGATTGAGACACTAGGTGTCATGAATTGCTATACAATATATATATGTTTTATATTATGACTCGACATATGACCCAGCTTGATGTTAAGCTGAAGTGTGGTCTATTAAAGGATGTTACTGCTACTACAATTCAATATCTGTAAGTAGCAGTCACATCCACTATGCAGGCCTAGTTGGAACCGGCAGCTTACAAGCTAATCCTGGAACGTGACCAAATCATTTCACGGTCTACTCGTATATAGGTACTTGTAAGTGGTGGTACTACCCCGGATCGGCAGACTGGATACCACTCTGCCTACCACTCTTAATTTAAATAATGCATTTAACTTAATTCTGGGTGTGAAGTCAGGATTGTGGAAAAAGCTGTTGTCTTTGCCCAGGTTATTGTGCTCCCTGTCTTTGCCTATGCTGGTAGGAAATTGTGATGTAGCAATTCACTATAACAACTTCCTTACGTTTTTTTATAGAGACAAGTCGTGGTTACAAGTCGCGTCTCGATAAAAAATCGATAAAAGGACATCATTCATTTTGTATGGGGACTTGCATATACATTTTAAAATAGTTTAATGTACTTACAAATATGACAATCTAATTGAAATCAATTAATCAATCAAATTGTCACGCCTTTTTCCCACATGGATAGGCAGAGACAACAGAGTGCCACTTACAACGATCCCTACACAGCTCCCTTATTTTGCATATAGAACACCTATCAAAGCAGAACTGTTAATATGGCGTGTCTTCGTATTAACAAACGATATAAAATCCATATCTTATTTTCCAAATAACTCAAGGGCACAGCAATCAAAAGCAAAATTGTTATTGGTTTTATCAATACAAGTATCTAAACTACCATTTATATATTATTTCATCATAGGGCATACCAAAAGTAGTACAAAAATAGTCCAAAATAAATGATGTCCATTATTTATTTGAACGTGTAGTGATTATTGAAAGTAGTTTGTCTAGTGAAATAACCTAACATTTGCTCCATTTACTTGATTACCATACGAAGTGCAACATTTGTGCTATAGATGCAATCCTTACTCCCAAGTGCAATACGACCTAATGCTCCATATGTCATACACAACAAATATAATTTCGCTTAGCAACTTTCAACCCTACTTTTTTAGTGGTAAAGTTAAAAGTTGCTTGAATATTGAACGACAGAAAAGTGTATCTAATTACGTTACTCTCTTAGGATAACACATAGGGCGGGAAAGTTTTTACATCGCCATATGCAATAAGACTGTTTATACAGACCGTTAAGTGATTTAGTCGCGTTTCGGGATCAGCTTGTAAGTTGTCGGTACCAATTAGGCCGGCATAGTGCATGTGACTTCTACTTACAGCTATTGAATTGTAGTAGCAGTGTCATCTATTCATGGACCACACTCCAGCTTATTATCAAGCAGGGTGCTATCATATGACGAGTCACAAAAACAAAAAATAAAATAAGACTGCTAAAATAAAAAAGAATGGTTAGCAGATAGTTGGTGGTCATTTGCTCAGTCTGCTAATCCAGGGTACCACCATTTTCAAGTGTAAAGCCCGTGTAGAGGGAGTCGAGAGAGTTCTGTCCGGTTCGTGGAAGGAGGCGCTCCGTTGTTTCGACAAGGCGCGATGTTGTTGATATCAATCAAATTGTCACGCCTCTTTCCCATAGGGATAGGCAGGGACAATGGAGCGCCACTTGCAACAATCCTGACACAACTCCCTCGTTTCCTTTACATTCACAATTCTCTTCAGGCACGCTCTATGGTTATGGGCATTAGGCAACCTAGCTTTCTTGAGGATATCTCCGATTTGGCCGGCAAACACCCTCCTGGGCCTGCCTCGTTTAACGCATCCATTCACATGAGATTTATAAATTCTTTGATATATTTATGTATAAAACCTGCGTTAGTCAATAACAGAGCTTTATTTGTATCTATAATTATCAATTTCACGTCAGAGGAGCGCCTATTCCCACGATTCTGACACAACTTTCTTCTGTAAGTTAAAAATATGACCTAAAAGCATAGTTCAAAGTCCATTACATATCGTGGGAAGGAAAGAAATTTATAAAGCAATTACTTAGGTTCTATTTGCAAACTATATAAATGAATTGAACTATATATGGTAAATAAATTTGAATCAGTACACCTACGCTTTATAGTACCTATACTATATGTTAATTAAATTTACACTGGATATAAACATCATTGACGAAATTCTTTCTTTCTAAAATCAAACGAAGAAAGAAGAGCTCTTCAAAGGAAGAAGCTCTCTGATCTTTTTCCCACTATGTCTTTTACTCCCGTACCTAATACCCGAGGTCGACAGAAGCGACCGCATTCTGTCGACCTTAGTCGAAGTAAAAGATTCGGCATGCAGAACAATCGAAATGATTTACCAGCTTGTGTGTTCTTCCCAACCTATCTTCCAAAATAATTCTTCAAGCAGTGTTAATAATCAATTTCGGTCGGAATAGTGTTGACGACTGTAGCAACCGTGATCTGCCACTTGTACGTCCGTTTTGTCTTCTTTTTTACCATCGGCCAAGACAAGGTCAGATGTAGCGTCTATTAAAAAAAATACATCTCATCTACATCGGCGGATCGACATCCTAAAGTTTTGACTGGTAAATAATGAATTTGGCATTTAGTCCGCCTTTGTACCAGTCTTCATTAAGTTTTTAATAAATATATGCATTTTTTTTATTGTACATTTCTATACTAAGCTACTAAAGTGCTTGTATTATAGAAACAGGACACCCAAAGTACATATATCATAGTTACATTGGTACTGGTGAGTGGTTTGAACCCGTGCCACCCGGCTTACATAGCTATTGCACTGCCACTACACCACGGTCGCCTTATTATTATTAGTCAGTTGAATAGTTATTAATAAATAAATGCAATAAGTTCAATAGAAAATTGTTTACCTTTAAAGAAGATTGATTGAATTATAGTATGAGTAGTAAGTTGTACGAAGCTAAGCGTTCGTGGAAGGATGTCACATAACGCCTTCCGTAAGCAAGCAGACTGGCGCCAGTAATATTAGCAATTTAATTAACAAATAACAGGTAATAAATTAGATAACGCATTGTTTTCAACTGCTTACAAGATATTTTTAAAGATGAATTTTATTTAACGTAGGTCATTAAATAAAATTCCAAGTATTAGGGTTTGCTAACGTTTATCATTACCTACTAGCAATGATAGGAATTTAACGTTTGCTATTGTGACTTGACATATGACAGCACCCCAACTGATGTTAAACTGGAGTGTGGTCCATGAATTGAGGCGACTGCTCCTACAGTCAAATAACTGCAAGGCGTGGACGAACGGTCAGAGATTGGTTTGTTGCGCGTAAAGTCCCGGGTTCGATTCCCGGTCGGAGCAAATATTTGTTTCATAGCTTTTATTTGTAATATTTTATTTGTAACTAGCTGTTACAAATAACACAGGATTATAATTTGGTTTATAACACAGTCATAAAAAAGGAGGAGGTTCTCAATTCGACTTTTTTGTATTTATAACTCGATAACTCATAAAAATATGACAGACGGACAGTTAAACCTATAGTCAATTGGAAACTATAGTCAAAAATTTATTTTTTTAATTAAAAGTAACCCATGTTACTCCTAGTACCTCCAAAAATAAAAACCGTAACGAACAAACTCACATTCACATTTATAACAATAGTAGGATATGCATTAGTAACAGAAGAAAATAACAATAACGAAAAATGTCAAACAGCTGAAAGTATAATCTATGGAAAGTATAGTGTATAGTCTCCATAGTACAGTTGATTGGATTAGATGTTGACGTGACTGACGGTAATACAGTGCGATGGTATTATAGTACTCAGGGTTTGAACCAACTCCTTGTACCTATTTTTATAAAAGGAAAAATAAAATTTTGGCAAACAACTTTTTTATTTTTCGTAATTTTTTTATTATTTTTTATTAAAAAGTTTTTTATGTTACTTCTGATACCTCCAAGAATATGTGTACAAAATTTCATGATGATCGGTTGAGCAGTTTTTGCGTGAAAGCGTAACAAACAAACGGACATTCACATTTATAATAATAGTAAGATAATAATAATAATTTGTTTTTAATTCTCAACAGCTTGATATATTTTCTTTAGTTTACCCAAAATCAATTTCTAAACGCAGGCAATTTTGTATGGGAAAATGTTTTTATTTTATTTTATTTATTATAAAGGATTTTTTCAAATAGCCTAAGTTACTCCTTATTACATTAGCTATCTGCCAATAAAAGTCCCATCAAAATCGGTCCAGCCATTCCAGAGATTAGCCGCAACAAACAGACAGGCAGACAGACAAAAATTGTAAAAAAATTTATTTTGGTGTATGTACCGTATATATATTCATATACATGTATTAAAAAACGGTTATTTTAATATTACAAACAGACACTCCAATTTTATTATATGTATGTATAGATATGTATAGATATAAGTCTTTAAGAGTGGTAGGCAGTGGTACCCAGTCTGCCGATCCGGTGTCGTACTACCACTTACAAGTATACAGACCGTGAAGAATTTGGTCGCGTTTCGGGATCAGCTTGTAAGTTGCCGGTTCCAACTAGGCCGGCATAGTGGATGTGACTGCTACTCACAGTTATTAAATTGTAGCAGCAGTGACATCCATTCATGGACCACACTCCAGCCTAACACCACAAAAAAAAGCATTACGTTGGTATAGTTAGAACCTTAGTGGGACATAGAAACAAGACTAAGTCACTTGACGGTAGGCACTATGTACACTAAAAGGTGGTATTCCCCCAAATTATTGTCACGCCTGAAATTCCACAAGGATAGGCAGAGACAACAAAGCTCTCGATTCTTTAACATCTACAACTTATGAAGATTTAATTTTTTTTTGACTCGGCATATGACAACACCCCGCTTGATCTTAAGCCGAAGTGTGGTCTATGAATGAATGTCACTGCACAATTCAATAACTGTGAGTAGCAATCACATCCACTATGCCGGCCTAAATGGAACCGGCAACTTACAAGCTGATCCCGAAACGTTACCAAATCACTTTACGGTCTGTATACTTGTAAGTGGTGGTACTACCCCGGATCGGCAGACTGGGTTCCACTGCCTACCACTCTTTAAAATTGGTACTAAAACAAGACAATTAGTGGTGGTAGAACACAATCTGCCGACTGGAGGTAGTCAAGTGTTCAAAGATCAAACCATGAATTGACTCAGTCGTGTTACGGCATCAGCTTAAAAGTTATCAGTTCCTACTAGGCCGGTATAGCAAATACGACTGCTACATGCAATTATTTAAATGTAGTAGCGGACCGCACTTCAACTCCACATCAGATGCAGTTGCATGTCAAGCCACAGTATAAAAAATAAAACCATCCAGAAATATTAAGATGACCGTGGTCTCGTGGTAATGAAGTCTTCATCGAAGTGATCAGGGAAACCAATAACACCGGTTCAAAACTAGCCGGTAACAATGTATCAATCTGTTATATTTCTACTTACTTAGTCGCCTAGTTTGTATGACACAAGCACTAAATGTGTAATGGTGAAAAAAATTATATACATGAATATTTTTATATAGACAGGTATAAATGTCTATCAAATAGAATATAGACTTGTTTTAATAATGAAAATATTTCTCACGTCAACTATCCACATGAACTTATGGTTATGATGACGCCTACGTGTTAGGGTCCCATATTTACCTTTCCCACGATTGCTTGCTATCTCATTTACACCTTAACTATGTCCGCCTACGTGCTTTCAAGGGTAATTATTTCCAGGGTAACCATAGTAAAAGGTAACAATTAGGTATTAACACGTAGGTATTAGTAGCTACGTAGGTAAATATGATCTATTTCCAACTTGAGTTTTTGATTATTAGAATCCTTATTTTTTTATTCTGATGTTACCTAAGCTGGAGTGCGATCCATGAATATAGGTGACTGCTACTTCATCATCATCATCATTAGCCAGAAGGCGTCCCACTGCTGAACATAGGCCTCCCCCTTAGAACGCCATTTCGAACGACAAGATGCTAGTTGCATCCACTGGTTATTCGCAACTCCCTTCATTGATTATCATACCTCTAGATAAAATTCAATAAAATCAACTGAAATTCTTGGTAGACAAGAATCAAAACACGGATATAAAATAAGTAGATTGCTTCAGTCATCGTGGTCACTGAGCCATCAGTCTCTCCGTGACCATGATGGCTGCAAAACGTCGGAATAATAAAATAAAATAGTAAAATCAAAACCAAAATAAACGCGATAGTAAGCCACATAAAATTTTTGTTTTATTCATTTATCAATGCTCGCGCAAAATGTAAGAAAATATTAGATTGCTTTAATCATAGGTGTTTTAAAACAAAATTGCGAACACTGAATTTAGTATAGATCACGTATCTATATATTTGTTAATACCATTGGCTTTACTATTATAAAATAATAATAATCTTAGTTACCTTGATTTTAGGATTACTGTCCCGATTGCTGTAAAAAAATATATTATCTTTTTAATTTGTGTTAGAGCTATAACTATAAACTGTTTTAAATCTAATTTTATTTCACCACAAACATTTGCTACCACTCACTCCTCGTTATACATTTGTAGAATTTTAAGAAAAAACTATTCTAATCAACACCTTATAGAAAACCATTTAGATAGTGTCTTATAATATAATATTAATCAAATTGTCACGTCTTTTCCCACAGCGAAAGGCAGAGACAATGGAGCGCCACTTGCCACAATCCTGACACAACTTCTTCGCTTCCCTCACATCCACGATTTTATACAAGCCTCCTATTAAGGGCACTAGGCAACCTAGCTTTCCAAAAATAAATATATAAGATATATTTATTTAAAATTATAAAATAAATATTTATTCCGCTAATAAATACTTATTATTGGCTGACATTTTCCTATTGGAGAGAAATTCCCATATTGATACGAGGGAGAGGGAAATTGATAATAAATGAATCAGAGTAATTACGAAGATAAAAAAACGGTATTTTTAAAGTAAGAAACATGTAAACTTTTATATAATTTAGTAAGAGCATATAAATATTATGTTAAACATATATCTATATGTATATATCTCTATGAGTACGAGTGGTATTGTATAGCCCGAAGTGTGGCTTGGCGGAGATAGGTATATATCCGTCAACGGGCGCACTCTATGAAGTTTATTTATTTGTTCACGAAACACTTCACTACCAGTGTTGATATTAATATTTTTCGCTCAACATCAACCATATAATAAACTTAATACATTTATTATAAACATTAATATTAAAAAAAAAGGTATTGGAATACTTTTTCAGTGTTTTTAAAAATATATTTACAAAGACTTTTGCTTTTAAATAAAGTATGTTATGTATTTTCTGTTGTCTGGTCAAGAAAATCAAACAAAATTTCACAGGGAAATGCAGAACAAACGAATCGCCGCTTTCTACATTCTCACATAGCTTTCTTTTTTCTCCTCTTCAGACATAACGCATCATATTCACCCAAGCTCATTAACCGGAAGACGACATAGGCCTTTCCGCCATTCCGAACGACAAAATGCCAGTTGCCTCCACCAGAATTATGTCGTTAATAACGGGAAGGAGGGTCCTATAATCCCCACGCATGGCAGTCGGCTTAAGGATCGCAGTATACTCACCGCACGTAAAGAGGACGATGCTGCCCATCCTCTGGTGAGACTAGTCGAGTTTTAGGTCATCCGTGTCCAAGCTCTATAATTGACCCATATTCAAATGATACGGCATCCCCACCCAAATAATACGACAGCAGGTCGACTCACTTATTCATAAATAGCTCATTGACATAATCTAATTAGTACGGTCAGTTTCGAAGCGGAGTGGTTAACGCGCATATCATTCGGTTTTAGGTCATTGGTGGTGATTTGTGCCCAGTCTGCCGATTTCAAGTGTACAGGCCATGACTTATGGTCATGGTCGCGTTAAGGAGTCAGTTTCCATAGGTTGGCGGTATAGTGCATGAGATTGTTATATGTACTACTCATGTTTCGGATAGCACATTAAATTGTACTTCCCGGTCGTTACCACTAGATGGCGGTCGTTAAGATGTCGGAATGTTTTAAAACTGTCTCACACTCACACAATTGACAACCATGGGGAAGTAGCAAAATCCTGCTTGGATAACCACGATCTAGACAGAGGTCTGTGCTGTAGTGGTACGCATGATGATGATTAGGATCGGTATAAACAGTTATGTTTATAGAATAAAGTCGCAATTAGAAATTTTCGACAGAAAATTATTAACAAAAATATATAATTAATACTTATTAAAGATTGTTTATTATTTTAATGCTGTTATTATTTCAATGCTGTTTACTTTGTTTATAAAATCTCTTCGCGAATGAATGTTTATGTGAAATACACTTCAACGATATCAAATCTTTGCTCGTACACAGCCCATACACCACTAGACCTTTTTTTTATTTAAACATAAATAATAAGTTTAGTAAAAAAGTCTAGAATTTTCGAGAAACGTCTAGAAGTAAAGCAGTAGTAGCTCATTTCAGTTATTGATTGAACGTCAAAGAGTAAGCTTCAGATACATGACACAGCGGTTGAAGCAGTGTACAAAATATGCCAACGGGTTGTGCCCCAGGATGCGTCGGAAGCTATAGCTAAAATGTTGTTCTATCGATTTCGTACTGGTGATTCTAAGTTGAATAATCAACCTAAGTCTGCCTGGCCAGTGGAAGCAGACATTAAAAATTTAATGTCTGCTTACACTATGCAGGCCCCAGTACTTAATTGAGACGTGACAACCGATCTCAACTTATCTGATGGTAAGCAAGGGGAGGTACAAGAGTACTGACGACGGAAAAATTGGATTCAGTCGCCGTCAATATACCAGCCAAAAGACTCCTGATCTAAATAAATTATCATAATTAGTAGGCCATACGTTACTTTGTCAAGCTTCTAATGTCAATGTCAAAAATACTGACGTTAAAAACAATAGACAATAAATTTTCAAAGTTTTCTAATTTTTTGACCTGTTTTACTGATTTATTAGCTACCTATAGTTGTTTGCCCACCAGACTCCTCTAGTCTGAAAGACACATGTAAAAAATACTTAATCCGTCTAGTAATATGTTGTCTGTGTGTTAAAATACCCACTCACTTCACACTTCTTTGCACTTAACTCCACATTATTATCAGCGATGATAAACAGCGCGTCTTAAAATTGTATCTTTAGCAGAGATTAAATCCGACAACATTCGCTGTCATGTTTAGTCATAAAATGGTAGGCGGAGAACTCTAATGTTTTAAGCTGGCGTGATGCGGCTGGGGCTGGGGGACCAGTTCATGAAGCATCATTGTTACAACACAGGAAGGTATCGAGTTCTGAGGGTCTTTAATCTTTAGCAGTCATAGACCCACTTAACAAGAGAACATGCCTGCTACTAAAAAAATGCCCCCATTGATTGAAAAACAATTTCTGGGCCGTAATATTAATATTAGTAATGAAATATATATATTTTTTATTTTATTTTACATTTCTATACTAAGCTACCAAAGTGCTTGTATCATAGAAACAGGACAACCAAAGTACATATATCAAATATACATTGGTGCCGGTGGGTGGTTTCGAACTCGTGCTCTCGGTTTGTGTAACCATTGCACTGCCACTACACCACGGTCAGCTTAATCGCCATATCGAGAAAAAATTTAGATCATTTCTATCTGGTAAATATATTTTCTTTTCTTCTCATATTAGTTTGTCCTAATTGTCATATGATTTTTAGCTAGTCGGTCAAGTATTCCATACATAAATTGGCCGGCATAGCGACGGCGACTGAGGCAACCGTGAACTGACTTGGTTTTTTCAGTGGTCGGCATTCTAAGACCTCCTTTTACTTACCATTTATTCACTTTTAGGTCCATGCTGTCATATAAGCTTGATTTTTCGTTTTTTAAATAAAAAAACAACACAAATAATAGTTTTATCATTTTCGTTGTCAATAGTTAATAATTGATGTCCCAAATCAGTATTTGGGACTAAGTATAACCCGTATTAAATGACTGAGCTAATTTCGCCACGACGCACAACTGGCCCTGTGGCGCAATGGATAACGCGTCTGACTACGGATCAGAAGATTCCAGGTTCGAATCCTGGCAGGGTCGATCCTCTTCGTTTTTTTTAAACCTTTTTTATTAGCTTTATTTATACCAATCGTTTACTAATTTTATTTAATATTAAAAAAAAACATTTTTATTTATTAATTTTTTTAAAGTCGCTTATTAACTACAGGATCATTTGCGACTACATTTAAATAATTTTATGACAATTTTTAAAATTGTCATAAAATTATTTTAATAATTGTAATATTATATCCACGGCGGAGAAGACAATATGAATTTATTCCTTATAGAACGAATTGAAATACCGAAAGCGAAGTGTAATTGGATACACTAATTCTTAGAGGTTGAGACTAAACTGTTTTTTCTTTAAACGTACAATCTAATAATTTGCTCTTGCTAAAGTATTCATAACGCGGGATTTTAGGTCGGGATAATATATTTTTTGCATAAGTTATACATTTTTCTTGGCGTCTAATATATAAAGCACACTCTTCGGCTTCTGCTAAAATACTATGGACCTTATTGTTTACTACTGAATCTATAATATTGATGATAAGTTATTTTTCGAATAGAATGATGAATGAATGGCGTCTGTGAATGAACAGGTAATTAAGTTAAATATAGTTTTCATCAACAAAACATTATTAGTTATTAAAACAAAAAAAAGTTAAATAAATCCCGGAAAGGAACATACTTAAGTTGCTATATTTAAATATACGTGAATTTTGTATTTTGCAGTTAAAGTTTTCTAATAAAGTGTGACTGTGTGATTTGATGGTAATCGGAAGAGGTCCAAGAACGCCGACGACTGAGAAAAATGTCACTTTTTACGGTCCGAAGATTTAGATACCGGCAAAAATGATTGTTTTAAAATTAAAAAGTTGTAAATTAAGTAAGATAATATAATTAAAATGTAGTCCTTAATGACCTTTTAGTTAAGCGACCTAAATAAATAAACTTTAAAAAAATATGTCTGACAAAAACACCCAATAACTTCATCATCGAGTTATTGGGTGTTGAAAAATTAAAGGCGACGTTTGTTATCTAAACTTCTGCGAAAAATGTCACAATATTATAGGCGACAGTCGTAAGTTAGACATAATATGATAACGAAGAACTTAAAATACTTTACGGTTATTTTCTTATACAAAAAGGAAAGATATAAAAGTATATGAGGTCGGAGATCAACTAAATATTTCAAGTTAATATGGATTCTATTTAACTTTACTAAGTTAATATATTAAGCTACTTTTTGTGACTTTTATTATTGACATTTAAGATTAAAATGTCAATAGTTTATGGCAAAGAATTTAGATTTAAGACACAGAAGGAGCCCTAAAATACAGTAGAACCTCGATAACTTAAACCTCGGTAACATAAAAACCTCTGTTACTTCAAAAAATACTATGTTCCCTTCCCATCAGAGCCCAAAACCTCTATAACTTAAAATACGCAACCTCTATAACTTAAATAAATAATCTCTGTATAGGCCCTCAGTAACTAAAAGAACAAAAGAAAATCACAGATTTTTTTAAGTAGACTAAACCTTTAGTTGTTGTTTTATTTTTATGTAATGTAAGTAATGTGAATAAATATGATTACATATTTAATTTTCAGTATTTTATTGAACCCATCCTTCTGATGCATTCGAGTAAAAATGGGAGCAAGGGTACATAGAAACATGTACATACCTCTATATTAACCTTTACATAACATAAACCCTTGATAACTTAAAACCTCTATAACTTAAAATATTTTCTGTTTCCCTTGGACTTTAACTTATCGAGGTTCTACTGTAACTACAAAATACAACTGTTTATACTATTTTCACTTATGGCATTAAAAAGAAGTCAGAAGGGAATGAATATACATTTTTACATTCGTAATTTAAAAGGTTGTCACTTGTTTTGATGATCATTTGACAACCTAATTTGACAGAATAACAAATGACATTAAAATACTTCAAAAAAGGATGACGGAACAATTATGCCGCTACTCTTACTACCACGTAACTTTTAATTAAGCAATATTAAAAGTCAACCGCAATTGCAAGTGGGTTTATTTGCAAAAAAGTAGTGCCAACCTTTGAAATAAAGGAATTTAAGTATAGGTAGTTGTCTCTTTCAGTCACACGTGGTATAAACATAATATAAATGAGACAAATAACAATGAATTAGTTCTTATTTTAGCACAGATTCTATTCTTTCCAAATTCTTTGGTTTATGGCAATGATATTTTAAGAATTTTTTTAAATTATTAAATAGGGCTATGGGCTATTACATTACGAAAACCCGCGTAGAGCAATGGTTTACGAGTACGAGTTCGCTATGCATAAAACCCAGTTTATTATTTATTTTCCCAATCGCAAAAAGATGTCTTTTGTAATTAGTAAGTAGCATGTTTTGTAATATTTATATTTTGTGGATGTGAAGGAAGCGAGGGAGTTGTGTCTGGATCGTGGCAAGTGGCGCTCCATTGTCTCTGCCTATCCCCGTGGGAAAGAGGCGTGACAATTTGATTGATAGTATTTATATTGAATAACTGGTAAGTACAAATTTAAATGAGGAGGCAGGTTATTTTTTCCAAGTCTGAGTGTTGAAGTGTGGTTTTCTGCGTAGCTGGGTATTTTAAGTGTACAGACCGTAAAGTGACTCGGTCGCGTTTTGGGATCAGTTAGGCTGACATAGTAGATGTAACTGCTACTCACAGTTTTTTAGTTGTAGTATCAGCCACCTCCATTCATGGATCGCACTCCAGCTTAACATCAAGCAGTTATAGGAGATAAATTTAGTAAATATGCGCTAGTGAACGCATAGAAGGCCAAAATTGACTTGCTATCAAGCTTGTTAGAAAAACTAAAATAAACAAATATTTTCGTTATTATTATAAATAACCAATTCATTGTTGTGAGATGAATACTATCGAATCGGGGGTCAAGACCGCGACTTCCTCTGATAAAAGTGACGCGACATGGGACGATAACAACAAACCGAAAATCACACAGCATCCGTATCAACAGCTGCCACAGTTATATATTTTTTATAGAAAAAAAACACGACATTTTTAAGATCAAAATGTCAAAGATTTTTTATTGGTTTTCATGATAAAACTGACATTGATTTGGTCCTTATTTTTTATGGGTAATATCGTCGGTATTTCAATATTGTTTAACTAACTAATATCTAATCTAAATTTCTGCTGAGAACATCAAGCTGCGCAAATACGCCAACCTACGAATTCGCGCCGTTTGGAGTCGAGAAGATAGGCCCTTGGGGACTTCAGGCAAGCGGATAATGGCCTTGGAGTTGTCCAAGCGGCTGCCGAAGAGTCTGGAGACAGAAAGGCTGAGAATTATTTCTGCCTGTATTAACCTTGCTATACAAAGGGGAAATGTTGCCTGTGTCCTTGGGACTATCTCTGATGTGAAGTCTCTATGATATTTTTTATTGATAGTTTAATTATAGCTAACTATAGTTATAGCTATAATTATAGCTAGCTACATTAATTTTATTTATAGTTTAATTACATAAGTACTTTTAATTTTATTTGTATATCTAAACTTAAGTATGTTATCTACTTTGTTGATGATCTCTCTAAGGTGGTGTGGTGTGCTCCAATGTGACTTGTAAAAACAATTGGTTGCGCGTGATTGCAGAATGGGTACACAAAAGACTGCCAACACACAGACGCATACTTGTTACTCATGTCAAAGAATTATTAAAATAGGATCCATCTTTTAATTAAAGGCTTGTAGGCAGTGGTACCCAGTCTGCCGATCCGGGGTAGTTCCACCACTTACAAGTATACAGACTTTTAAGTCATTTAGTCGCGTTTTTTTAATCAGCTTGTGAGTTGCCGGTTACAACTCTCTTACTTCCCTCATTTTTTTTCGTATTTGAGACGCGACAAATGACCACGACTTATACTATCAAAGACATATTAGGGGAAAGCCAAGAGTTTTACGGTTGCCTCAGTCGCCGTCACTATGCCGGTCGCAATATTCTAAAACGGACTATCCGGAGATCCATCTCATATTTAATAATAAATCTCATCATCATCAGCCAGAAGAAATCCACTACTGAACATAGGCCTCCCCCTTAGTATGCCACTCCGAACGACAAGATGCCAGTTGCATCCACCGTTTATTTGTGACTTTCACTATGTCGTCAGTCAACCACGCTGCGTCTCAGTTTCCACTCAAGAATTTCTTCCCCATCGGTTGTCGAATCTTAGAGGGATGTACTAAATCTGATTGACACAAACTTGTAATAAATATCTACAAAATCATCATAGTTATTTATTTAAGACAATTCAATGTTTTAGTTTATGGATGAGCCCCGCAAACATCCTGTCCAGGCACAATAAATATTGACACGTCAAATGCCACGGATCTCGCGGACACTTGCTAAACCATTATCTTCTAGGTATGTTTTTTTATGGGATGTCTATTCTTGATGGTGTTATCTAATGATATTAAGTAAAACGAGGTAGATACGTTATAAGCACCAGTTTTAGTGTTCGCAAATGGCACGAGTATGAACGGTCAACCACGATGAAGGGGAAGTAGGATAGAATGTTATTAAGACCGAAAAGAGACAAATATATAGTATTTTCTTAGATTTAGCTCGAACATTGATTAATGAATTAAAACAATTTTATGCGGTCTCTTTGTGGCCGCAATGGCTGCAAAGCTCTCGAAACGTCGGAATAATAATTAATTGTTAAATCAATAACCAAAATTAACGCGATAGTAAGCCGCATAAAAATTGATTATTTTATTAGATAAATATATGTTGCTCTGCATCGCAAAACTGAGTCCAGGTTTGCTTATTAGCATAGTTTTAACGAGCCTCTTTTGGAGCTCGTATAACATATCTACGTCTTATTAAAATATCATTGCTGTAATCTATTTATAGTTTATTTTGTTGTTTACAGTCCTCACTCCTCTATTTAAATTGTAGATTAAGTTTTGGGTCTAATTTTTAGCTTTCTATTTTTTAGTTATTTAGGAGTGATAAGCAAACAGTTGATGGTCAGATTGTGAATTTTTTTACATTTCCATACTAAACGTGCTTGTATTATAGAAACAGGACGAACAAAGTACATATGTAAATATCAAAATACGTTGGTACCGGACCGGTTTTGAACCGAGGACCCTCGGTATGCTTGACTATTTCACTACTGCATATAGTACTGCAATAAAATATACATTTCATATTAAAATAAAACCGTATTCCGATGTATGTTTGTGCATATCGAATCGCTTGTCATCTCCGCCGTGATTGTGCAGTGAAGATGGCGTGGGGGAACTTTATCGTCAGCAATTTAATTATCTTTACACTCACTGAACCTTACACCGTGACGTAATGTATTGAACGGGGATGTAAGATTTGTTGATCAACACAAAATAACAAGTGCTTTATCCAATATTCGATCCCAATTTGATTAATACTCGTATTTTTAAAGAAAATCTTATACTGAGCTACTAAAAGTGATTGTATCAAGGAAACATGACGACAAAATCACATATACGAGTATCAAAGATACATTGGTCGGTTCTTTGTTTTGGGCATTCTTGGTTTGCGTAATTTTTTTACTACCGCTACACCACGGTCGCCTTATATTTCTATTTGCTTTGCTTAGGCTTTGGAGTATTTATACGAATATCGACAAGTGGAATCTTATAACCTTGGGTCACACAAGCGGTTTCAACCGCATGCTACTTGCAGTTTTTTGACTGTAGTAGCAGTCGCCTCTATTCATGAACCGCACTCCAGCTTAACATCAGGCGGGGTCATATGTCGAGCCACAATGATCGCGACTGAGGCACTTTTTTCTCGCCTGATCAGACAATTCTAAGTCGTGTCTCAATATAAGAAGTGTCCTTAAAATGGCGGGGTTACCTGTAACACAGTTTTCTACAGACCCAGTATAGAGGCATTGTATCCTGTGCGTAAAGTTTTTGTTAGAAAGTTTTGTGCTATCGCGTTTATTTTGGTTATTGATTTTACAAAGATAAAGATTTTAATTTAACACTATCTGTGCCCGCGGATTCTCCCGCGTAAAATTAGGTTAAAGGACCTTTTTTTCAAACAGCTTTTCAGACAAAAATCCTATGTTACTTGTAGTACCTTCAAAAATATGTGTACAAAGTTTCATGATGTTAAGTTTAGTAGTTGTTGCGTGAGAACGTAACAAACAAACTCACATTCACATTTATATGTAATAATAGTAGGATGAATATTTTTGTTGTTGCTTATAGAAATACCATACGCATACGCTTTTTACCTTAATAAAATACTCTATTTCTATAACAAAGTAATAAATTACATATAGCCAAAAGATACAATTAAAAAAGTAACATAAATCTCCATGTCATGTATCATGTAAACATTTTATGCTACTACCCTCATTCTACACGCGACTTACACGTGCCGGACGTTTCCGCGCACTATCTTAAAACGTTTCGTGCTGATCGGACGTGTGGCGGTCACACGACCAAACGAATGGATAATGTAATATAATAAGTTGGAACAACTATTGTCTATTAAATCTTATAATATATCATTTTTGTATAAAGTAATAAAGCTATTAATAATCTAATAATTTTGTCCTGATTTTATTACTACTAAACCAATTACTATAATTGCATTTTTTTATTGGATCAACATCGACCCGCCTCCTTTTTAAGTTTTTTGTAATATTTAATCAAATTATCCAAATCACGAACAAGGATATTCGCCAAAAAAACTGGAGTTACCGACATAGCTCGTAGGATTTGCAAGCTGAAGTGGCAATGGGCTAGCCACATCGCTCGAACAACCGATAGGGAAGAAAGGTTCTAGAGTGAAGACCACGAACCGGCAGACGCAGCGTAGATAGGCCTCCCACTAGGTGGACTGACGACATAGTGAAAGTCACAAATAACCAGTGTATGCAACCGGCATCTTGTCGTTCAAAATGGCGTTAAGAGGGGGCCTATGTTCAGCAGTGGACGCCTTTTAGCTGTTGATGATGATGAATCAATTTATTAAATATTACAAATAAAAGTTTTAAACAATTATTTGCTCCGACCGGGAATCGAACCCGGGACTTTACACGTAACGAACTGGTGTAGCCAATTCGCCACGTTGTAGTTTTTTAGTTTAATGCAAACAGTGTACTTTCTTTGTTTAACTTTACCATTATCGATTGTAGCTTGCTTGCATTACATAAAGCTGACTCAGAGTGCTCGTGGCTTTTCACGAACTTCCGGCACGTGGCGTAGCACTTCCGCATGTTTTAATGGTGAAAAATAACACTATAAAAGCAGCCGAGCGGAATGAGGGGTTCGGCTAAGGACATGTACTTCAAATCGAGCTTCACTACACAACAGATTTAAAATAGATATATTTTACATACATATTTATAGCTTTGTACAAAATGAACATGAACATATAAATATAGATCTTGTACAAATGAGTTGTACAAAATATAGCTTTGTACAACTCAGATCATATAAATATAGATCAATAAATTTTATTTTATATGATCGTAGGGCAGTTCTTTAACGCCGACGACTGAAAAAAACTGATCCAGTAGTCATCAGTTCAGTAGGCACCTTCGGTTTTCCATGGTTCGTTTGAAGGTTCTAAGGTTATAAGATAGGGAAAACAAACAAGCTTTTGGCCGGCATAGTGACGGCGACTGAGACAACCGTGAATTGACTCGTTTTTTTTTCAGTCGTTGACACTCTTGAAATCTAATAAAGCTCGTTGATATTTAAACTGATATATATGATATATACTCAAAGCATTCATCTCCCTGCCCATAATCGTATGGAATGCGGTTATAAGTACAGCAAGCGAGTTGTGTCAGGTTCGTGGAAATTTGCACTCCATTGTTTTTGCCTATCCCTATTTGAATAGGGATCAAAATTGTTAAACAAAATTGGCGACCTTGGTCTAGTAGTAGTGGTATGGTCACGCCAACCAAGAACTCCCGGTTTAATGTATCTTTGTACTTTGTTCTCCCAGTTTCTATGATACTAACACGTTTAGTGGCTTAGTACAGAGATGTATAAAAAGCAGTGTAGTAGCTCCCAATAATTATGTACTCGTAAATGTGCTATGGTTAAAATATAATATAAATATGTAACTATTATTCTCAACAAACAACTTCATCATTAAAACTGTTCAAATATATCATCTGTGTGACGATCAATGGTGCTTGTAACAGCCAAGGCGGGGTCGGATGAACTGAACCTTAGTCCCCAGGGACTAAACCCTTTCACAACATGAAACGTTTATTTTTAGTGTTATTCTAAGCATAACTATACAATCAATACATTAAAATTTAAATACAATAGAATTTAGTCATGTCATTTTAATAACTTTTTCATTCCAAATATTTTAAGATAATTATAAAAACTAGCAGTATCAGCCTATAGATATTTAAGTTACAAGTATAAACTGTCATCCTTAACGTGCTCAACGTTACGTGGGAAACAAGTTTCCAAAGGACCACAACACGAATACTAAAAAGTCTCTAAATTCCAAAAATCTAACGCTCCTGCCGTTCCTCCACTTTTTTGTCTGCTACGTGATAGACTGGGCACGACGAGCCTATGGATGCTAAGAAAAATTACTCTTTTACGGGTAAGTATATGGTTTTTATTTAATGTTTCTCAGCGTAGAATGAATTCGCAAAATCAATTTATCGTTTCTGTCAACACAAGAACACAAATGTTTTATTATTAATTATTCGTAATAGTGCTCTGACCCCAACTTCCCTGATATGATGCTAGGTCCAAAATCGCCGACGACTGATTAACGCATAACCGACTTAGTACTAAATTATCTCAGTCACTGGTACCAGAGGTGCCTTGTCTGCTTCATTTATAAGATCCAAGGTAACTGGGGAGAAAACATGGAAGGAAATTAGTATAATTCTACTAGTTTTGAAGCAAAATTATAGTAATCGTTTTAAAATATAATTTGATTATTTAATAGCATGTACTATTTAAAGAATGACTTTGTAGTTTCATACATTATAATGAAGTTATTAAAAAATATTCGAAACGTAACTCTCATTATTAAGAGATTACAAGGCATTTAGATGTCAAATTGACGTGTTTTCTGGCGAATCATTTTCTTGACGATCTGTAATGTTTCTCACCTGCGTCTGCGCTTTATAATAATACTGCTTCGGGCCATACAACGTGCAATGTCGTAAACATATGAACGGAAGGTAATTTTACTAATAGGAACATGAATAAATGACTTTGAGTATTTAACATTAATCTGCGCTACAAAAAGAACAAATAAATAAGCTTTGGTGAAATTCATATATCTTTTTTTATATTTAATACAGTCACACTAAAAAACAAAAATAAACATACCATTATTTTTAACACGCTTTTATTAGCTTGACTTGTATGTATTTGTATGACTTGCATATTTTTCAATATTTTTTAAGATGACAATGCTATCACACAGCAGCTCACGCAATATTGTTATTGGTGTTAATTTTTATTAAATTGAAAATGGTATCTGCTGCTGTCGTAGGTATTTATTTTATTGTAATTATTGTTCTATTAATTATTGTTATGTAATCTTGAGGTGTAAAAGTGCTCCTTTGGAGCCTAATTACTTAATAAATGAATCTGAATCTGAATCTGAATCTATTTAACTATGTAACGGATTCTTTCAAATTAATTTTTACCCACTTCTAGAGGTCTGAACTATTTGAAATTTGTATACGTATTAAACACCAATGACAATACAATAATTTCATAAAATATTTTTTGGCCGGCATAGTGACGGCGACTAAAGCAACCGTGAACTGATCGTTTTTTTTTCAGGCAAAGCGTGTTTTCGTAGATTTTTTTATTTATAGTTTTATTTATTACTTATGACTGCAGGTTGAAATAACAACAGCATAGTGACGATGACTGAGGTTTTTTCAGTCGGGCAAGCGGTCCAACGCTCTTGGACTTCCCTTGTTCACCATCAAGCAGTTTGAAGTGGGTTCAAAACTGACTAACAATTCCAAAAACTATGAAACCGCATAAAACTTTTATAACTCGTTTGGTTGCAAAGTTACATAGTTTTCCACTTACCCCATGCCAGGGCTAAATTACTCGAAACGCGCACTGAATGTGAAAATATTCAAAGAGGGGGCGGAACGAACAGTAAAACTCGATGGGGTATAAAAAGTTTAAGAAATATATTGGAATTCCAGCCGGGGGTTGACCTAAACGATTCGTATCGTAGGGAGCAATAACCAATAAAGCAACGTGTATTTTAGTATACAAGTAAAAAGGGTATATTATTTTACATTTCTATACTAAGCTATCACGTGCTTATAACATAGAAACTGGACGTTGATATGTCCAAGTAGTTTTGAACTTCCTTCTCTATGAGCTCCTGCACTTGGTTTGCGAGGCGATTTATCTATCAGTAGACCACAGTCGCTTTTAGTACTTATATTTATAACATAATAATAAAATAGATTCAGATAGATATTGGTAATAATAAATATTATTTTGTCAGGTTTGCATATCGTTAGAATACACTTAAATATTATCATCATCGCCTAAATTTCCACAGAGATAAGCAGTGACAACGAAGCGCCACTTTACTGACAACTCTCTTGCTTCCTTAACAACATCCACAAATATCTTGTTAAATAGCCGCCTCCGTCCATGGTCTGCACTCCAACATACTACCACCCGGAGTAACATACTAACATACTGTCATTTTTCAGCAAGTCGACATGTCTCATTTCTTTTTATTATAATTTAGGTATTATTAATGGACTATAATAAAATTATTCCAATGACATGCGAATCAGAGATGGAATATTTGTACCCTCTCTCTTTTCCCTATACGTAGTACTCTCTGATTTTTTTTAATTTTTTTTATTGTGACTCGACATATGACAGCACCCCCTTGATGTTAAGCTAAAGTGTGGTCCATGAATGAATGTCACTGCTACTACAATTCAATAACTGTGAGTAGCAATCACATCCACTATGCCGGCCTAAATGGAACCGGCAACTTACAAGCTGATCCCGAAACGTGACCAAATCACTTCACGGTCTGTATACTTGTAAGTGGTGGTACTACCCCGGATTGGCAGACGGGGTACCACTGCCTACCACTCTTTGAAAATTACAGAATGGTACTCTTTTTATCATCTTTCTTTGTATTCCAGTGTGTTTTAGTATAGAGTAGTAATTTGCAATTAAAAGTTCTAATCAATAACTTAAATTAAGTTGTGTATGTAAATACATTGTAACTAAAACCAGTTCATTTATTAATTATATTCCTCACGTGTTACAGTGTATTAAAACTCAAACAAGTCAGTCATTAATCCAAACAAATACACCAACGCCCTTAAAGTAACAAATGTTATAGTAAATGTAATTTAGGTAAAATGTTAATTAAATTATTGACAAGCCGAGCCCATATAAGTTTGCCGGCTGTTTCCCTTTATTACTAGGGTTGGCCATTACATTAAAACTTTCCATTGTTGATTTATTAAAAGGACATTGCTCCTCTTCCCTTTTATACTTCAAAAAAGTTACAACTGTCCAAAAGTAAATAAGTCAAGAGAATTGACAATACAAGTTAAACAAATGTTCGATGCGCCATCTAAACTCGACCTGCAAAGGGAAGTCAAAAAGCGCTTACGAATAATAATAATAAGGAGACCGTGGTGTAGTGGCAGTGCAATGGTCACGCAAATCGAGAGCACGGGTTCAAAACTACCAATGTATATTTGATATATTATATGTACTATGGTCGTCCTGTTTCTGACGTAAGCACTTTAGTAGCTTAATGAAGAAATGTTAATAATAATAAAAACTTAATCAGTTTATGCCGCCCAAATGATTTTCATGCTTCGCTTAAAGTATCCAAGTACTTTTTAAGAAGTGAAAACCATACAAAAGACTTCAATCATTTTGTATGGGAACTTAGGCTTAATTGTTTGAACAGTTTAATGTGCATTTAAAATAATTTGATGTACGAAGATTACAATGTAATTGGAATTTATCCTTTATTTTGCATAGTTTAGGTGTGCAAAATGATCAAACTATAATTATGACAGTTCAAAGCAGAACAAATCTGGCGTTGATTGACAGATAATACAAAATCCATATCTTATTTTCCCAATAACTCAATCGCACAGCAAATAAAAGCAAAACTGCTATTAATTTTATCAATACAAGTATTAAAAATACCATTTATATATTTTTTCATTATTGGACATTAAAAAAGTAGTACAAAGAAGCCTAAAATAAATGATGCCCTTTGTGATTAAATATGAGAAATTATCTTTGTGCCTTAAAAAGTCATATACATGGAAAATATTAAACGCACCCTAGTAAAACTTCATAGAGCGTGTGCCTAGCCAGCACATTTTCATTAGTGAACCCTGCATTCAATATATTCCAATTTAATAAAAAGGCTTCCGATTAAGATTAGTCTAATGGAAGCCCCCTGCAGGTCTTGGGGGAACGTGATGTTTCCCCGTGGTTTTAGTGCGATCGATTGTGGTTCTATTTGGTCAAATAAAAATTTTGTAGTTACGCCACAAATTATAGAATTTAAAGAAATCTCTATTCAAAGAAATATTTTTATTTATTTATTGTGTCCCGACATATGGCAGCACCCCACTTGATGTTAAGCTGGAGTGTAGTCCATGAATGGATGCCACTGCTACTACAATTCAATAACTATGAGTAGCAATCACTTCCACTATGCCGGCCCAGTTGAAACCGACAGTTTACAAGCTGATCCCGAAACGCGACCAAATCACTTCACGGTCTGTATATTAGTAAGTGGTGGTACTACCCCGGATCGGCAGACTGGGTACAAGTAAAATGTTATGAGTAATTCTTTGTATATGTAATTGAATTAGATAAATATATTTTTACACAATAGATTATTATCTTTTCAAATTAATATAAATTAGTAAATATAAGCTTTTTGGATGGCATAGTAACCAACTGTAAACTGAGCTGTTTTTAAGTCGTCGGCGCTCTTGCATTTCTTCTTGCTTATCATTAGGCAAGTAAGAAGGAGATATCGCGCCTCAATAAAAAAATGTATTTTACTTTCCTAAAAATCCGTAAGGATTAGTAAAAATGCTTAGTACATTTTATTACAATTCATATTACTCGTATAATACAAAAATTGGAAATCTATTTCAGTTTACGTTGCCTCAGTCGCCGTCACTATGCCGGCGGTTTTTTGTTCAGCATTTAGTCTTTGAGTATTTTACTATCGACGATTTAAAATAAAACTTTTGCGACACGTACCGCAAATCATTATCAAGTCAGTTTTTTTAAATAAAATATATTTAACCTTTATTAACTATGCGGGGATTTAAAGTTTTACAATTCCAAACAATCAATCAATACATTTTTTCACGCATGATTATTAGAATAGATCTCAGATTATATAAGTATATTATATTATATTATATTATATTATATTATATTATATTATATTATATTATATTATATTATATTATATTATATTATATTATATTATATTATATTATATTATATTATATTATATTATATGAGGAATAGATAAATTTATTTATTGTATTACAACGAACGACATTATTATATGCAAATAACAATAACAAAACAAGCGTCACGTGTTCAAAATATAGCTAAATCAAACAACATCGCCATAACACAATTATTACAGCTGGTACTTAGTTTCCTTTCTCTTGCTACAATATATACAAATTGGCGAGTGCATGTCAACTAACTTAATCACAACCCCCCGAGCAGCCCCTGCGCTCCAACCAGAAATATGAATAGGGATCCGTACACTTACAAGGACATTGACTTGTCTAATGTATAAGAGGAAGGACTATGAATTTATCAGGATTCATTACCAAATATTGTGTGCAGTTTTTTTTTTAAGACTTGTTATATAATTGCAAAAAACAGTCGCATCTACTATGTCGGCCTAGTTAGAACCGGCAACTTTGAATATTTAAAAGTGGTGGTACTTACTCGGATCGGCAGACTGGGTATTAACCACCATTTTTTTTACATATTTATATTGTATTACAATTAAAATAAATTCTAATAAAATAAAAATTAAAGTATTTGACTTTGTATTATTATCAGGGATCTAAAGTACTCGATTCTCTCTGCCTTAGAGTATACATTCTATATGTATACTCTACTACTCTGCTTATCCCTGTGGGAAAAAGGCGTGACAATTTGATTTTTTTATTAAATTTAATCTAAAGTATTACAGAGCTTATATGAAGAGTAGGTATTGTGGATGTAAAGGAAGCGAGAGAGTAATGTTAGAATTGTGAAAAGTGGCGCTTCCTTTTGTAATTAAGTCGTGTCATTTTTATTGATTCATTAATAAATAGACAATTTAAATAATCTGAACTTTGGGAAAAAGTTTTGTTTATTTAAAGTTTGTTTCTTGATCATATTATATTGTTGATTGGGATTGATGGGGATAATCTTAAAAAATAGCCGGATCAGAAGTACCCATTACTGAACTGAAGAGCATAAAGAACTGTGAATATAAAGAAAGCAAGAGCGTTGTGTCAGGATCGTGCAAAGTGGCGCCCCGTTGTCTCTGCCTATCAATCAATCAAATTGTGACGCCTTTTTCCCACAGGGATAGGCAGAGACAATGGAGCGCCACTTACCACAATCCTTACACAACTCACTTGCTTCCTTCACATCCACAATTCTCTTCATACAGGCTCTGTGGTTATGGGCACTAGAAACCCTAGCTTTCTTGAGGATGTCTCCGATTTGGTCGGAAAACACTCTCCTGGGCCTGCCTTGTTTAACGCATCCACCCACATCAGATTTATAAATTCCTTTCGTCAATCTACTTTCACTCATCCTTTCCATGTGCCCAAACCATCGAAGCATTTCTTTGTCAATCCTTGTCACTACATCTTCTTTCAACCCACATCACGCAGTGTGCTATTCCTTATACTATCCGCTATCGTCACTCCACATACACTCCTTAACGACGGTATTTCAACAGCGGTAATTCTACTCTCATGCTTCTTCTGCCAAACCAAACCTTCACTTCCATACATTAATGTACAAACAAGCACACCGCATTATGAACAGCCATCCGTGACTTTTGGGACATTATTTGGCTGTTCATTATACCGTTCACTACGTTACCCTTTTGCACTCTTCTCTCAATATCTTCATCACACTTCCCATCCCTAGTCTCTGCCTACTCCTGTGGAAATTAAGACGTAAAATAGATAATGATGAAATTAACAAAACAAATTACTAACGACACATAAACGCTAACATGTTAAACTTACCACATAATTGTCTCAAGTAAGCAAGCAACAAGAATTATTACAATGTATGACTAATGGCGATTAAAATCTAATACGCGCGTGCACAGCTGTAGTAACAGTGTAATGCTATTCGAAAACAGTAAGTTATTCTAAAATCCAACGAGTTGCTCCACATATTTAGGCGTACAATTTTAGATGCGTACTTATGATAAATCATAGAATAAAATATTGTTTGAGTGTATGTTACGTACATAGTTGCAATATAATTTATGGCAAAATTAATGTTATGGATTTTAGTAGAAAACTAACGTTCTTAAGGCAGAGATCTTCCACGATATTCTATTTTGAGGTACTTTTGAAGATCAAATAACTATATCTACTTCTTCAAATGTTATCATTTAAAAAAATATATATGCGTAAAGAAGAAATGCTCAAAAACACTTAATCGAACAGAATTTACAAATAATTGCAATTTTATCACAAAAATAGTTTTTGATATCCAAGTTCTTGGTTTTTTAATCGATAACCATTAGATTTTATTCGTAAATATGAATAGTCAATAACTAAATTGGACATTTAATCGGCTAGATAATTTAGTACACGATTTTCTTAAAATTAACAAAATGTTGTTATAAAAGGTAAATTATTCGTACGAAAAACATCTTACGCTCAAAAGTGATGTGTAAATCTCAACCTTATTTCGCCTAAAACACGTTTTGTTTATAACGCAGTTTCCTCGCCTTAACTAACGTTCTTCTTGTTAAAGGACTATTTACATTGTGTTTACCGGTGAGTGCAGCATTGGTAACCTCACCATTCTCTTACTTGTAGTCTCGAATTCAATTCCTGGTCGAAGCAAATATTGCTTCATAGCATGATCTGTTTTTCTAAAAGTGGTAGGTAGTGGTGGTCAGTCTGTCGATCTAGGGTAGTACCACTTACCTAAGTGTACAGTTTTCGGGATCAGCTTGTAAGTTGCCAGTACCAACTCGGCCGGTATAATGGATGCTACATTCAGTTACCTAACTGTAGTAGCAGTAGCCTCCATTCATGGACCGCACTCAAACTTAACATCAGGCGGGGTGCCATTTGATGTTAAGTTTATTCCAATATATCATCAAATTGTATTTATTTAATATACTACTCGTATACGCGCTTGCTTTTTTCTATCTACTTTTTTTTGTGACTCGACATGACAGTTCCCCGTGTGATGTTAATCTGATTCAATAACTGTCACATCCACTATGCTGGTCCAGTTAAAACCGGCAACATGCAGACTGTCCCCAAAACGCGACTAAATCACTTTACGGTTTGTAGATACTTGTAAGTGGTGACCACCACTGCCTAAACTTATTTGTGAAATATATGTATGTTTTTTTTATTATTGTGACATGATATCTGACCTCGACCAGCCTGATGATAAGTGAAAGGAGGTCCAAGAGTGACGACGACTGAAAAAACACGGCTGCCTCAGTCGCCATCACTATGCCTGCCACTATGTAGGTACATGAAATAAATCATACGATCGTCGATTGATTTGGTATGATAATTTTATTCAAAAGCAAAACATAAACGCCTTGAGTATAATATGTTGTAGTGCGTAAATAAAAAAAGCAAATGATTAATTGTTTTAAATAACATAATATAAAACTAAGTAAATGACTTACGTGAACACGTGTTCATGATAGTGGTGTCAACTAGACTGATGTATGTGGCGCTGATATTCCTAAATTAATCACTGCAACGCGGCACACAAATAAGAAAACAACTTCTGTTATAGTCTTATTTACATTTCACGATTGGTGAATGATATTTTACATAAAACGTCCTGTTTTTATAATAATAGCACGTTACGTCCACGATCGACCACGATCGTCTTTGTGACCACGATGGGTGCAAAGCTCTCAAAATGTCGGAGTAATAAAAAAATGTAAAATCTAAACCAATATAAACGCGATAGTAAGCCGCATAAAATTTGTTTAATTCATTAATCAATGTTCGCGTAAAATCTAAGAAAATACTACGTTTAATACAAGCTTTATACACGTTTAATAGAAAAGGTTATTTAAAAAACTACAAACAATATACAAATAAATAAATAACTGAGCACAATTGTTACAAAGCCTTCGGAATAAATAAATAAACAAAATGAACGCGATAGTAATGCGCAAAAGTTTCATTTCAGAGTTCAACATCAAAACAGAAATAATGCAACGACTGTAGTTAACCGGCAAAGAGACTGAGGTAAAGTAAACTGAAACGTTTATTTCACTTGTCACCGCTCTTGGACACCAGGCATTTCGAAGTCAGATGTCATCTTAGCACAGTATCAAATATATAATCAAATATAAAGACTAAACTGTTTTGCAAAACATTTACTGAAAATTTGATGATAAGCAAAAGGAGGTCCAAGAGTGACGACGACTGAGAGAATCGAGCTTGTTTACAGCTGCCTCAGTCGCCGTCACTATGCCGGCCAAAGGTGCTTCTTCACGCATCGCTTGAAGGACCCAAGGTAGGATAGAGAGAACACATGGGCAGGCAAAGCATTCTACTAATGCAACCAACAGTTAAGTATGTTAGATATAGCTCTATTAGAATACATTAAATTCGAACAATGTAAATGCCAATATAAATTTATACTAGCGCGCAACAATTAATTTGTTGTAGTACAAAGGCGAGCGATTTTAATGAGTTATATGAAACAGCGGCTTAGTGACAGGGACGTTCAATAATGAGAGGTTCGCAGCTGTCTAAGATGCGCAGACGGCAGTTGTCTCTAATGTTTGTCTTCGGAACACATCTAGGGCACAACTGTCTCTCTGAGCTCTTTATTCGTATTTCAATTGTATACAAGTGACCTATTCCTCATCTGTCGGGCTTTGTATTGCGCTGAACTGATGTCGCGTGTACCGTTATAAGCTCCACCCTTAGTCCACAAGCTACAATAAGATGATTTTTATTAATATTGTGACTCGTCATATGACAAAACCCCGCCTGATGTGACGTTGGAGTGCAGGTAATAAATATGTAATTGCTACTATAACAGGTTAAAAACTGCATGTAGAAATAGCATTTTTTAACTTTTATTTTTTATTGTGACTCGACATATGACAGCACCTCGCTTGATGTTAGGCCGAAGTGTGGTCCATGAATGACTGTCACTGCTACTACAATTCAATAATTGTGAGTAGCAATCACATCCACTATGCCGGCCTAGATGGAACCGGCAACTTACAAGCTGATCCCGAAACGTGACCAAATCACTTCACGGGTGGTACTACCCCGGATCGGCAGACTGGGTACCACTGCCTACCACTCTTTGATAACCAGACCCGAAGCAAATATCCATCTCTTTTTTTATTTTTTATTAACAAAATAAAAGCTATGAAACAAATATTTGCTCCGACCGGGAATCGAACCCGGGACTTTACGCGCAACAAACCAATCGCTAAACCGTTCGTCCACGCCTGTCGTCAAAATGTCGGCCTAGTTGAAACTAGCAACTTTCAAGCTGATTTAGAAAAATTACTAAATCACTTCACGGTCTGCACAATATAAATGGGGGTACTCGTACATACCACCCCGGCTCGGTAAAACTACCGTTCTCCGGCGAGGTTAGGAATCTCGGTATTTACCTGGATTCTCATCTTTCCTGGGGAGCGCAGATCAGTAATATTAGTCGTAAAATATTTTCTTCACTTCATTCTCTTAACAAATTAAAAAACTTTTTACCTATTAAACCTAAAATTGCGCTCGTTCAGTCCCTTCTCCTGCCGATACTTGACTACGGTGATGTATGTTGTGTAGACCTTTCGCAGGAATATCTTAATAAACTAGATAGATTACACAACGCATGTATAAGGTTCATCTTCGGCTTGCGGAAATATGACCATATTTCGTCGTCACGAGATCAGCTAAAATGGCTGCCTATCCGTGAACGGAGAAATCGCAGGATGCTGTGCTTGTTATACAGTCTTCTAAATGAATCTAATGCGCCCAGGTATCTTAAGGATAACTTTAGGTACCTGAGCTCGCATCATGTTAAGACCCTGCGCTCCTCTTCCAACTCCACTCTTTCCATTCCCTCTCACCACACCTCCTTCGTCTCTAAATCTTTTTCTGTCGTCGCTGCAAATCTATGGAATGAACTACCTCAAAGTATTAGACAAGCTCCTAATCGTGCAATATTCAAGAGTTATGTGTATAAACACTACCTTTCTCTTCCCCACATCTTTCATGACAAGAGTAGTTTTATTATATGTTGTGTATTATTGTGTTTAATATATATGTATATGTGTTTATGTATATGTGTTTATGTATATGTATAACTTATTTATGTACTTATGTGTATTAAAATGTAAATATTAAGTATTATTATTATGTGTTTGTTGTTATATTCGTACAAATTGTCATCATAAAATTGCACCTACTCACCATTAATACTGTCTTAATGTCCTAAAGGTTTGGCTGTCAGAGAATGTCTAGCGGCATTAAGTCCGCCTTTGTACATAGTGCAATTAAGTTTTAAATAAATAAATAAATAAATAAATGACCACCAAATGAAGAAGCACCTTTGGCCGGCATAGTGAAGGCGACTGAGGCAGCCGTGATCTACTCGGTTTTTTCAGTCGTCGTCACTCGTGGACCTCCTCTTGCTTATCATCAGGCGAGTCGAGGTCAGATTTCGTTCCGTAATAAATAAAAAACAAAAAAAAAACTGTCTGTCTACCACTCTTAAGTATATAAAATATAATTCTCATAAAATTCTTAACATACATACCTGGATTGCATGTTACATCGCTCAAAGAACCGACAACCGATGGGGAAGAAAGGTTCTAGAGTGAAGACCACGAACCGGAAGACGCAGCGTAGGTAGGCCTCCCACTAGGTGGACTGACGACATAGTGAAAGTCACGAATAACCGGTGGATGCAACTGGCATCTTGTCGTTCTGAATGGCGTTCAAGGGGGAGGTCTATGTTCAACAGTGGATGCATTCTGACTGATGATGATGATGATGATTGGTAACGCTTAGTTGTGTATATTTCTAAGAGTATTTTACATATCAAAATAATTCATGACAAATTTTAAATTCTATAATTAAACTGCATAATAAAATGCCTGTAAAAATCTGAAATTTGTCTCTTTGAAATTATCTATTTATACGAACATTATTCATTATTAAAATTTTCATCGCATCTTTTATGTTTCTTTTCACATCTGCAGGCCATCTATTTTACATGAAGATTGTTTTCCGACGTCGGCCGCAGCTGTCGTTCTAAAACGCGCAAACAACAGTTGTAGCGGATGTCCGTCGATGCTCCTGCGCAATTAAATCTCGCCACTCACACTACTACTGCACCGCACGCCAAAGCTTACACAAGAAAATACTTTTCATTTTTCTGTAAATTTTGTAAATTTTGACGTTCATATTTTTCAAATGTTAACCACAATGTTAATCTCATAAGTCGTTAAGGTAAATCTTTGATGTTAGGGATATTTACGACATTTTATAAATGAGTCGCTAATAATTCATAAATGAAATAGTAACTGTTATTTTTATTCATATATTATAACCAGCCATTATGAAGAATTCAGACGTTGAACACCGGCAATCTGGTAAGATTTATTGCTGATACAGTTTATTATTACCGCAGTCTCCGAACCAAAAATAACGAGTGATAAAACGTACAATTGCTGTAACGAAATGCTCTGGCCGGTTATGATGGATTGTTTTGGCGCAAAATTATGAACTGGCGGCGATAATAGAAAGATTGTTGCGTGTGAGCACGGGCCACACCGGCTAGTATCAATCATCAGCATTCAAATGGCTCGACCAACTTTCTTGGCGATTCCCTGAATATTACTAATTATGTTTATTTTTATTTTACAAAATATTTTTTGTTCCATGATGATAATCATGTCCGGTTTGTCATTTGAGTTATATATATAAAAGAATTGTATTAACGGGAGTGATGGTGGAATCTTTTCAGGTTTTTCCTGTCCAGATGAGCTTCTTCGTCTTTCTTGTGACATGAACGAAAATAATTTGACACAGCCGGTGCGGCTGCGACATACGGCGACACGTGGCTACGATATATTACACGCGGGCTGTGCACTAAAAATATTGTGTTGGCAAATTAATGGGCATTCCCGGCGGTAGGTACTGGGATAAAAGGAGCCTGCCTTTTATATGTGAAACGTTGGTTTTGTATGAAAACGCGTAGCAGCCGGCCGCACCTGTCCGAGCGTGTTGCCGATGCCGCTGGCGTGGCGGACCGAACCAGCCACAGCTCCCTACATAGTCTACTAAAGAAAATATTTACTACATAACAAAAAATAATTTCCTTACTAATTATATGATTGATTATTTGATTAATCAGTATTTTTCCATGAAAAAAGGTTTATGAACAGTATTCAGAACTGTTTCAGGAGTTAAAAACGTGTAAGAAATCGTGATCATATAATTTTCACGTCAAAGGTATCTCTGAACTTTACAATTATTTTTTAACATATCAGTATAAAAATATAATATTTATGTTTGGCGCCACATTTTTTTTTCTTCAAGTTACATGTTTTTATTTTACGGAGTCTTATCGTCCATTTCTAATAATGTTACAAAATTTTCAATAGAACATGAGTGGGTATTTTCCTAAACTTTCATGATTAACAGCTTTCTTTAATAGGTACTTCACTTACGGCGGCAATGGGATGCGTAGTATTTATACGCGGCACGTGCGCAGGCGCAGCTGGCCGCCACGTGGCTGCCTCTTTACGTGATCCACGTAAAAATAGATCATTGTCTTCGGCCGCGGACACGCCCACATCACAGATAAAACCAACATCAAACATGTAAGTTATTGAAAAGCGCTCGTAAACGCCTCCGAGAGGCAACATTAGTACCTGCTGTTTGAAGAGGACCCGCGGAAATTTGGCATTATATTGTGTTTGTAATTAATTAGTTTATAGGTTGGTCTGTTTATTTTGTTTGACTGCCTTTGATATTGCACGAAAAAGACGTCAACAAAGATTTTACTATTATCAAAGTCTAAATTTAAAAGAATACAGTATGATCATATGAATATTGAATTGTGAAAACATAAAATACAAAATTATCTTTAAGTTATACATATACTATACCATTAGATACACGATGATCATTGTCCCCTCGCTAAAAAATGAGGCAAAACGACAATCAGACGCTTCCGGTGTTAACGCTTCCGTTACCAGATTATTCCCCTATAGTTCCAGGTGAACATCAGTACGTGTTCCTAAATACGTATTACGTAAATTAAATTACAAAACAAGTATTTGATATAAAAATTATAATTTAGTCGCAATTATTTGGAACACATTGCAAATAATAAAATTCCACAGTTGATTTGAAAACATTAAGGAGTATAGGAAAAAAACTGCAATAGGTTAAAAATAAAGCGAATTATAGAAATAATAAATAACGTGACTTGCGAATTGCTCAAAAATCTGCACAATATTTTTAAACAGGATTTCTTATGACGAAACCATCTTAAATTATTATCAATTCAGTGGTATAGTTGAGAAACTAGAGATCCGCAGTAACCATTACTTGTATTTTATAAGAATTGTGGTTATGAAGTATGCGTAAGGATTTTCTTTCCTGAAAAGTGGCGCACGATATTAATAACTCCGCTTATCTCTATAGAAATTGAGACGTGGCATTTTATTTGATTGATTGATTACAAAGAACTAAGAATTAACTATAGAGATATATTACATATATATCTATAGTGATAACATATATCTCTATGGAATTAACTGACAAACATTTTGTTGATTTTGTTGACATTAACTTATAGATCTTTTGCTGAACAAAGGTTTGCTGAAATCTCACTTATACTTTGATACATCCGAAATGTGTTTTAACTATTAGTGAAATTAAAATGACGCATCGCTATAATTTATATTACTGCTCTATTTGCGACATACAAAGAGACAATTGTAATTTAATGACATTTACCGGCCGTCAAACGTCAACGATCGACACACGACGACCTGACTTCCTATGTCAAAAATACATGCACACGTGTTCTCGAACAACAAACGATAGATTCTTTCATTTGTTTTACAGACATTTTTGCCCTTTATTATTTAAATTTACAATACATTTGATGGCTAATGCATGATTTTTCTTTCCAATTTTCATTACTAACTTATACAGTAATATTAAAAACCAAAAGACTCAGATTCAAAAAACACTTGTCTGTATACTTGATATATATTTACATACGTTGGTTGTCCTATGATACAAGTACGTTTAGTATAGAATGAAAAGAAAAGAAATGGAATTGGATGACAATAAACAAAAATAATTATTAGGTTTATAGAAACTTAATTAACTCAAAAGAACATAGTACAATATTCGCTTATATGAGTATTGTTAGGTTTTGTGTTAGTATTAATACAGTGACAAATTATTAGGTTAATTAGTTAAGTTTCCATTAGGATTTTTTTACTGCGAATTTAAATTGATTCAAACATTTAATACATTTTACTTGCTCTGGCAAGCTATTAAACAACTGTGCCCCTTCAATAGCTATTTGCTTTCTTCCTGTTTTAGTTTTTGTTCTAGGTATATACAGACTTTAACACTTCTTGTTTTCCGCGTGAACATTTCATCATTCTTTTTAAAGATTAGTTGCGAGTGTATATTATGAGTCATTATTTTACGAATGTGTATGAGTGTTGTATTTGTATAATATTAAGGAATTTTGTTTCTTTGTATTATTAATAATAATAAAAAAATATCTAAAATAAAATAGCGGTCCATTGTCTCTGCCTATCCCTGTGGGGATAAGGCGTCACAATTTAATTATTTGATTGACATCTGACCTTGACTTGCCTGATGGTATGCAAGGGGAAGTGGAAGAGTGTTAACGATTGCAAAAACCGACTCAGTAGCCGTCACTATGCTGACCAAAGGAAACCCTTCTGTTTATTACCTTTTGTTGAATCTTACCTTTCGTTCTTTAAACTAAAACTATAGTTTACTAATACAATAGTTTCAGTTTTAATACTATTAAAATATATCCAGTGCAAGCTCTATGTAAAAATAATAATAACTTCATAAAGGTAAATGGAAAACTCGTGCATATTCTACGCCCTCAAAATCAACAGCCTTTTGTATAAATATAGGTACAAGTAATTCAGCCCTCCCTGTCTATAAAAGGAAACCGATCGATAAAAGCGGCCATCTTGAATTTTCCGACCAATAAGCGTAGCCATGGAAAGCCGTTGCTAAGCAACCGCGTTCACCAGGGTCGGCTAATCGCAAAGGGGAAAGTGTCGAGGGGCTTTCATGAAACTGCTGAGAGGTTACTACGCGTGTTTTCATTGTGTTATGTGAAACTGCGTATATTCACTTTACCAATAAACAAACCTAATTAATACTTATTAGAACTGACACAAGCGTCTTTAACAAACAATAATGTATATTAAAAGAAAAATCTGCTTTTCAACATTAATGCACTTTGTATAAAGGCAAACTTAATGCCGCTGGAGACTCGTATTTTCTGCTAGTTAACCTTAGGGACTAACAGAAATAAATATCCCTATAAGTAATAAGGTGCAAAGTAATAATAAAAAGACATTCTAATAATACACATAAAAATACATAATAAATAATACTTAAAAATACAATGTTAGACTTATATAAATAAAAAATAATATTCATCATCAAGTTCACAATGAGAATGGCAGAGAATGGCAGCGCCACTTTCGACAATCCTAATTTACAAGTCTCTTGCTTTCTTCACATCCACAATTCTCTACTTTTTTTTACTTCATCTTACTTTTTTTGTTATTATAATAAATTTATTTATTTATTTAGGCAACAAACAGTAAACAACAAACTTAAAAAAATTACAACAATACCAAATAGTGTCGATAAGTTATACAATTTGTGGTAGATAAAACTAGTCATACAATGTAAACAAAATAAAAATTAATAAAGGAAAATAGGATAATCTAATTAAAAAAAGAGAAATTAAAAGAAAATAAACAGACTATAAATGTATTGTACAGACAATAAGTTTCTTGTGGTCTTCTCTTATCGTTACACCTTTCCATTGTAGAATCGAACGATGAGCATACCCATGCTAATACTTTTCAATTCATTTCTGCATACATTTTTTATTGTGTCTTTGCATCTGACCTCGACTTGCTGTGTGGTAATCTAGGATATGTCCAAGAGTGCCAACGATTAAAAAAACATAAACCGTTTAATCGCGTCACTATGAATAAAAAATATCAGCGCACAATAAATAATCCTCATTAACAATCAATAAAAACCACTTATTGAACAACAATAATGTTAGCAAAACATTATTGTGTTAGACAATAGCATCCTCTTTAAACATTCCAAAACTTGTTTCGCCAACACCGTTTTGCACGACGCCGTCCTCCATCATAATTGATATATTCTTTACATTTCGCAAATCCACACAAACAACTTCCGCTCTATTGTGAAGCAATCCTTTAATAATAGACGTTCTCTCTTCAAGCACTTACTGGTACTCGACATTGTTTATCTACTTGTTTACAATTTCGTACTCTTCTTGACAATATAGACAGACACCTGTATGGACCTACCTGTAACTATTTACTTTTCAAAAATAATCTCTATAACAACAGCACAAGGTGTTAAATTAAAAAATAATCGCGTTTGTTAGGCGTAGTCTCTCAAATACAATCTTTAAAGTTTAGAGTTTCCTGCGTTTGTGCTTGAACAATGGGCAATAAGACATAAGAGAGATGCTAGGCCCCACGTGAAGCCTTCATAATGCCCTCACTTGTGTTGTGAATTTGTTACAATACTTATAATATTTATGTTAATTTATTTATTAATATGTTTGTTGGCTTTAGACTTGTATGTTGTCAGTTGTACATACATATCAAAGATTCGTTGGTACCGGCAAAAGGATTTGAACGTGAGTTCTTTTACTTTCACTTGAGTCTAGACTACAGCTGTCTTAAATTGTATTCTACGTCATATCATCATGTGCCTATTCCTAATAAATCTGGTGCTTCTTTTTTTTTATTGTGACTCGACATATGACAGCACCCCGCTTGATGTTAAGCCAAAGTGTGGTCCATGAATGAATGTCACTGCTACTACAATTAAATAACTGTTAGTAGCAATCACATCCACTATGCCGGCCTAGATGGAACCGGCAACTTACAAGCTTATCCCGAAACGTGACCAAATCACATCACGGTCTGTTTACTTGTAAGTGGTGGTACTACCCCGGATCGGCAGACTGGGTACCACTGCCTACCACTCTTTCTGCTAGCTTAGGACCTGCCAGTCTAAGCAAGCAAGTTGATTGAGAGTACGATTGATCTATTGTCAAACCGTCCTTGTTTGTATAAGAAGTGACTAAAATTCAGCGTCATCTTAATTTTATATATTGTGACTCGACATCTGACCTCGACTTGCTTGATGGTTAGCAAGAGGAAGTCCAAGAGCGCCGACGACTGAAAAAAACCGACTAAATTCACGGTTGCCTCAGTCGCTATTGGTTAAAAATTCGTATAGTGAATGCTGGCCAAATACTTTTTACTGATTCATCATACTCTAGCTAGACTCTAGTGACATATGACGGGCCAGTGTGGTCTTATTGCGACCTAAATATGAAATATTAATAGTACCTATATCTAATAATTGGAAATTTCACTGTGAACTTATCTTGACATATTTATTGGCTATTGTTATAAAAGTAGCGGAACAATATGTTTTATGACAAAGATATGAAAACACATAGGTACTTAGAAATCAATATTAACTTTGTTACCTAGATTATCACTTTCACCAAGAATAAAATTATGTTCGAAGATTGTACCAAAATCAATTCGGAGACATTCTTAAAAGCAGGGGCGACAGTGCCATAGTTTGCGTCGGAATCGCTTTATTGTCTCTGCCTTTTACCGTTCTGTATTCTATTTTGTTTGATAATTAAAATCTTATAAAGATTAAATAATAGTCCTTCATTCTAATTGCCCTCTTCAATCTTTTTAGTTTAAGGCATTTTTATAGTTAAATAGTAAAATTTGTTATATTAGAATAGAATAGTTAGATTTAAAAGAGGGGTAGGCAGTGGTGCCAAATCTGCCGATTCGGGATCAGCATGTAAGTTGCCGATTCCAACTAGGCCAACGTAGTGTATGTGACTGCTACTTACAGTTATTTAACTATAGTAGCAGTCACTTCCATTCATGGGCCGTACTCCAGCTTAACATCCAGCTTAACGTATATGTTAAGCTACAATAAATTACTATATATGTACAGCATATTTAGCCAGAATGATTGACACGTATTGTTGTGATGTAAAATGCAGTTTTATCTTATCTTGTCTGACTCCTGTGGCACCGTCACATTGGCGCCCACAGTTATCACCACCGTTTGTCCGGCTGGACCACACATTGCAATACTATTAGTCACCATACACTTTGTTTTACCACGTCCTTACTAAGCCATTAACATTCCTTTCACCTACTTAAAACGGGGGCGACAGTGGTCTAGTTGTAGTCAATCAATTCATTGATTTCGCATAAAACTTCCAGCTCTTACGCATTGTCAGACTCTAGTTTATCATGATTTCAGAAAGGCATATTACGAAGTAAAATGGTACTACTGCCTACTACTCTTTTATAACCAAACCCGAACCAATTTTTTTTTTATTAACAAATAATTGCAATATTTAATATAATTATTAAATATTACAAATAAAAGCTATGAAACAAATATTTGCTCCGACCGGAAATCGAACCTGGGACTTTCTTTACTCCCGATTTAAGACTATTTGCCGCTCAATGTATGATATAATATATTATGTACTTTAGTCGTTTTGTTTCTATGATACAAGATACAATCACGTTTAGTATCTACCTAAGTAGCTATAGCTTACTGGTAAGTAGCTATAGAAATGAAAAAAAAATTAATACATGCAAGTGTTACGCATAAACCAACATATATAGCTTTTATTACCTCAAAATATTTAGCTATGTTATACAATTTGTTCTCTGTCCTACCAGTATAACCTTGTATCGTTTAGGCGAAGCACAAAAAAGCACCTTTTATCCGGCATAGACTGAGACAACCGTAAATTGCGCTGTGTTTTAAGTAGTCAGCGCTTCCTGGCTGCCCTTTTGTAGGCAAAATCAATCAATTGATTAAATTGCTACGTCTTTTTCCGGTACCAATGTCTTTTATTTATTTATTTTATATTTCATTTGATTTAACGTATTTTGGTCGCCTGTTTCTATGATAAGCATTTTTAGTAGCTTAGCATAAAAATGTGGAAAAAGTTAAGTGGAAGACAATATTTAAATATCCCTAACAATGATGTTTTTTTGATATAACCGAGATAGTTTCCGAGTAAAAACCTCCAAGGAATTGTAAATCAGTGTTGTTACCGCACACCTGTGTGGGCTCACCAGGGGAAAAAACCCATTGCACCCCGGACCTTTTAAACGAATTATAAAAACTTCCTACGTATATATAAAAACTCTTAAACGACAGTTTGTTTTTGATAAATACTCAATACATTAACGGTTATAGTTAAATGTTAATCATAAGTGTCAGGTTTGAGCAAGCAGTGTACGGCGATGATTTTTAAAATCGTCGGTATTTAATTCTAGTTAAGTGGACGTTCACCGTGTCTTCACAGGTGTATTTTTATATAAAAAAAAGTTTTTTCCTTTTTTGTCCTGTTTAATATGTGTTTTATGGAACAAGAATGTACCTTGAGAATTTTGATGAGTAACTCTGTGAAGAGCTTCAACCTAGTTCTTTATTTCTTAAACGTTTATTTCTTATTTATATTGTTACAAGTATTTTGATTTCAAGGTTTTTTTGTTAAAAATTATGTTTCATATTTTTTGATTCCCTTTCATATAAAAAAGTAATAGAACTCCTATATATTAGGCAATTATTTATTTAATTAATGTTATTATACTTTTATATATTGTCTATGATACAAAATGAGGGTGGGAACAGTATTTATTTTATATTTTTCCTAAATATAGACATTTTAACTTAAAATATGACATTAATTTTTTTTCTGTAGGTCTTCAGATTACTTCACAATATTTTTTTAAAGATTGCAATAAATGTCCACCGGCTCACGTTTTCGTTGAGCCACATGCACTGGCCGTGACGTCATCGCATACCTCTCTTTGGGAAGCTTCGTCGCGCGCAAGTTATGTTCAGGAATATTATAATAATGTCTTCTTAAAGTACGGTGTATAAATACTGTATTATTTCTCAATGTACAAATACCTCCATCAGTACACCAAATAAAATGTTTATTTGTGTGCCAAAAGGTGAAAAAAAAAGGTGAAATGTCATGAAAAGGGACTCCAAAAAAATCAAGTATAAGCATTCGTCATTGCTGTGAAGATCATTTCGATATAAGTTGCCTAAAAGATAAATTATTTTCTCTCTATAGCTGCTATTTGCGAACTAGTTCACACGACCAACCGACTGTCAAATGTCAAACTGAGGACGCTTCTTTTATCACATGTTCATACTTACATCAAACGCATCAAGCAGGCAAGCTCTGACTTATTTTCTTTATTTACATTTATTTTATTGTGACACGACATCTGACCTCGACCCACCTGATGATAAGCAAGAGGAGGTCCAAGAGTGACGACGACTGAAAAATCCGTGTTAGTTCACGGCTGTCTCAGTCGTCGTCACTATGCCAACCAAAGGTGCTTCTTCACGCATCGCTTTGAGGATCCAAGGTCATAGGATGGAGAGAACACATGTGCTGGCAAAGCATTCTACTTGTCGATTGTTCTACAAAGAACAGACGCTCCGAACTTTTTAGTTCGACTGCCAATTCGGTCGATAGAATGCGGATGCTTTGCCCGACCTGTGCATGTATTACGGGTGTGAAAAGACGAGGTTGGAACAAGCCTAAAGAGCTCTTCGAAACATTCTCTTTGGTATAGGCGATAAAGGACGCACAGAGCCGCCATGTCTCTGCGTAGTTGCAGGGGTTCCAGAGTTCGCGTGACCTCTGCATCACCTATAATTCCGACAGCTCAGTGCTGCAATGAATCCAGGGCATTGAGAAGATACTTGGCAGAGCCGTCCCAGAGATGCGAAAAGTACTCCGCGCAAGAGCGAATCTGAGCCTTGTATAAAAGCAGGCGAAGCTCTGGCGCGAAGAACCACTGCACCTTGTTCAGGATGCCAAGGGAGGTGGTCTTAATGGCCCGCTTGATGTGGTCCCTGTGATTCAAGTCGCAGCGAAGGGACATTCTAAGAACAAGGGACAAGTGACAAGGGTTGCAATTTTTTATAGGGAAATAAAATATGAACATGCATAAAAGTTATATAAGCTATTATTTTTTATCTATTATTAAATTAAATAAATAAAAATAAATATTGTCAATTATTTTCAGGGAGTTTATTGTTTGGCCACCCAAAAACAAAGTAGCTCGGTGTTTGCCTATAGCTTTTAAAAATATTTATTTCAATGTTTAGTAAATAAAAGACGGTTTTGAAATCAAATTTTAAATAAATTTATTTATTTGTACATTATTTTATGAACTCGTAAAGTAATGTACAAATAAATAAATGATTAAAACAAGACTAATAAATATGCGACTTTGGTCTATTCTAAACCAGTGCGAAGCGAATAATGAATGAATGTTCGGCCGTATAGGAAGGAATCCGGTGACGTCACGCTTTCTTAAGTGAAGGCCAGCTAATGAATCGAGGTATAGTGTTTTAAGTAAATTTATTTATTTATTTATAGATAGATGCCCAAACAGGTTACAACCTAAGCGTGCACAAAATAAAATAGAAAAAACAAAGTTGTGAGATTGTAACCCAAAGCAGGGCATACAGCATAACAAGAAAAAAATAAGAACACAGATTCAAAACAATACAAGAGAAAACAATAATAATAAAAATAAAATAAAAAAACAAGCCAGTTACGAGCATCAAATAAACAGCAAAGATTATCCCCAACCAATCGAAACAGCGCCCATAGAATCTACGGTTGACCCGTCATCTCGTAATGATGCTCTTCAGTGATATTTTAAGTTTAGAGAGTTTCATGTCAAAAATGTCTTTAAAGCATTATAACTTTGTAAATACGTATCGTATCGAAGTGAAATAAAAACTATTGGTTTAGTTAACTTGCGATCTTTAATTGTAGAAAATAAAAATTATATTTTTTTTTCACTTTTCCCACGCTCATTGTAAAGAAATAACAGAAAATACTACCACGTCACCTCAAATCACATATGTATTTATTTATAAAGCATCATAAATATACCTAACACTGAAAACATTGTTCATACCTGGTCTTTTTACTCTCGTCGGGTCTAGGAAAGTATCAGTCTACTGAATCGACAGTCAAAATAAATGCTCCAGCACTTTGTATTTTTATTGGATAATCGACAAATGGTATGCTTTACCAGCCCACGTGTTCTTTCCCTATAGTGGATTCTTTGACAGTTGAGGCTGTCTGAAAACTGTCTGAATCAGTTTTTCCAGTCGTCGACGCAATGGAAGGTCAGGCAAAGAAGGTCAGTAGTCACGTCTCAATGGAAAAAACTTAATGGAAATTATAAGGGCAAACGCCGAATTGTAGATTCGTGATCAACGCAGGCATCATAGCTTACACGTGTGTCACGGGTGATCGATAATGCACCTCTCACGAAGACGATATTCACGATCGATATTACAGACCGACACTTAACAAAGTATTTCAACACGTACCAAGTTAAATTGAAAATGGACCATTACTGAACCTTTACTTATATATTTTTATTATTATTTACAATTGTATTATAGAAACAGGACAACCAAAGTACATATTTATGAAGATACATTGGTACCGGCAAGTGGTTTTGAACCCGTGCTCTCGGTTTGCGTAACCATTGCACTGCCACTACACCACGGTTTGATTCGTGTTTTGTTTGTTTTTGTTTGTTTTTTCTTTATTGCGGCTCTATGCCGACACAGCGCCCTGCTTAATGTTAAGTTGGAGTGCGGTCCATAAATGGAGGTGACTGGTACTACAAATAAGTGTAAGTACCAGCAACTTACAAGTTGATTCCGAAACGCGACACTACTATATACTTGTAAGTGGTTGGTGACGATCGGCAGACTGCCTGCCTCTGCCTACCAATATTTGATAGAAAGATATCGTCATACAAAACGATCATCATTCCACACATCATTGAGGAAGTTTATAATTCGATCCGTAAAAGAATACTTATGAAACATAAAAGTGAGGGCCCAATAAAGCGCAGAGTCGAAGCCACGTTGAATGCGATTGTATTGTCACTGGGAGGTCCGGCATCCGGCGAGGCGCCTCCACAGCCCATTTGCATTAAACATGAATAGAATCGATAATTAAATTTAACTATATTCAATTTTTTTATTGTCATGTATTGATTTTATAATCGACAAGTGGAATGCTCTACCGGCTACACAGATTTTCACAGTGACTATTCTAAATTTCATTATCCCTTTAGACCCCTGGACGGGTCTAAGTTGCCAACTTAACCTTGACTTTCGTTAATATTCATCACCACTCTATTAGGACTCGTAGGACTCGTATTAATGCGGTAGTTTCAGGGGATGCCAAAAGCTATTTATTTATTTAATAAATAAAAAAATCATAATATAATAGGATTGAAAGTAAAAAACCTTGCTCCACAAACGCCTAGCATACGAACGCATACTTGGCTCACCATCGACTTGTAAGGCTCCACACCACAAGTAAACATTATATATTTGTGAGTTTTTAATTAATTTACCTCAAACATTGGAGAGAGTGCCGCCACTATCATGTTTCTGCCCCGGTTTGAAAAAATCGTAGATCCGAAGCTGGATACGTTTTAGGTAGCTGGTAGCATATAATGCTAAGGCTCCGTCCTTTCGGCCTTATTCTCTAAGACTTTCCGAACACAGGCAGCCCAGATCTGTCGAACTAGGACGCTATATAAAGAGCGAAAAAAGTAAAGAATGCGTGATAAAAACTGAGAAGTATGAACTTTTCTTATTAGACAATTTATTACTGCACATCTGCCAGGACATGACCATTTGCTTTAATCTGCATTTAGTCATTAGAGACACACCACTTGAGTATGCAGAATCAAATGACAGGTGGCGCCCTTGCACGTGCCTCTTCAAATAAAACGCAATGAATGTCAAATGTCACGCTCGATGTAAAACTGCAAATATCGCATTAAATACTGCCAATCAAAAACGTCACTTATAATTATTAGCGTAGAATTTAAATTCTATGGATTATGTTACAAACTTAAGTCGTTTTACTCTTAAACACCATCAGAGATACTTTTTGATTCCATATCAAATGAGTTATGACAAGATACAAACTGTTCTTTAATTTTAATACTTATGATCTAGTGCATAGAACTTAATTTCGATACTTTGAGAAGGTACCGACTCTAGATTGAGGGTAAATTCGCCACCCTCTATGACTCTCTGACTTTTCATTATCGAGATGTTTTATTAAAGGAGGGCGTCTAGATAGGGGTCACTAGGGTTGACACCTTATAAGTATCTGTTTTATTAGACCACATCATAACCATAAAACCATAAAACCATAAAACTAAATTAAAACTTTTTTTATAATACAATACAAAATGTACAAAGTCTAATTAATATTATGTAAAACTTACATAGTTCATATTAACGAAATATAATAACGGATATTATGGAAGACGTATGAAATGCTTTCTACCTGATTTTGTGGCACGAACTCAGGATACAGAACAAACTAATTCTGATCTATAATCTAAGTTTGTTCTGTATTCTGAGAGCACAACATATGATAACACAGCACCCCTCCAATTGTTAAGCTGAAATTCTTAATCTTAGGCTACTTTTACTACATTTAAAATAGCAGTTATATTAAACTATTAATAAAACCAGTAACTATTAAGCGATCTTAAAAATTAAGCGACTTAAAAATAGTTGTGCCACTACACTGCATTGGCATAGACTGGGGAAACGACCACTAACTATCTGCCTACCACTCAGTGCTCCAGTTTACATCAGGCAAGATTTAATTTATCACACAGACTTATTTGCTGTATTTAAAACATTGTGTCAACCCTACGTTATCTAGTATTTTGCGAATATTGAGTTACACGGGGTGGGTGGAATGTTTACATTTGGATTTGGGGATGGCGTTATTGCATTCCTATGCAGTGCCTACAATGTTATGGCAAATATACAACAATGTAACCAATATACGTTTTAATCCCTTAGAATTATTGCAGATAAAGATATGAGTATGTAGAGGAGAACACCGACCTTGTTTAGAAGAGAGAAGCGAGAGAGATGTGTCAGAATCCTTATGGTAATTGAGACGACGTCATTAGATTGTTTTTTCTTTCTATTTTCAGCTACTCCGAGCCTTCATTTCGATAACAGCCCAAGTAAAGGCTTCCAGTAAGGAACTTTTTTCGTTAAAGCATCATAGTTTAATCTCTTGTAGCTTTGCTGGCTAAGAGGAATCATCGTCAGGTACTTTAGATCCAGAATGTTTAATAGCATATAATTAAAGAATTGGGTTGTTAAATGCATAAAGATTTTTTGTTAAACCCGACTAGTAGTTTAGAGATTAGCGTGTTCAAACAAACAAATTCTTTAACTTTATAAGCTTTATAAGGCGACCGTGGTGTAATGATAGTGCATTTAGCTTGTCTAACTATAACTATGCTACTATACTTCATCAGCGTGCTCCTACTTTTGTATCCAACCAGCAACTGAATGACCAATTACAATTGCATTTTCGGTGTGTTGCATTCATATTTTATGTTTTCTCGTGTGCGCAAATGCGGTGGAGGGGCGCGTCATATCGGCGTAGACAGACTATACTTTGATTGTCCTGTTTCAATGATACAAGCACTTTAGTAGCTAAGTATTAAAAATGTAAATAAAAATAATTAAATTAGATATTGAGATGGTCAAACATAGATGATAAATATAAGAATCAAGTTTTGCTTGTAAGTTGGGTCATCGACTGCAATGATTCAGGTTTTGTCTAATGTTTATAATTGGCACGTGGCATTGTCAATAATGTTTTGTTAGCCATTGCCTTTGTTTTAATGGCTATGCCAAACAGACTCATCATTGCAGTACATATTATGTAGGACAACCATTTATGGATTTATGTAGGTATTGGAACGCCTTAACGGTAGGTAGGTATTGAGCCCACTTGATTCTCACCGTTTAGAGAAATTTACTTAGTAGTATTTTCTTAAATTTTGCACTAACATTGATTATTGAACTAAACAAATTTTATGCGGCTTACTATCGGTACCAAACAAAATGAGGAGCTCTCCTCTTCAAATAAGTAGCTATTACCTAAACATTTAACACAATTATTGTTATTGATATACTAAAGTTTCCACATAACCAACAAAACATAATACCTTAAAATTCACACCGCTATTTCCAAGAAACCCTATGAATTCAACATTCATCCGTTGTGCTTTCATTCATCCTTTTTATCGGTTATATTCTACAAAAAACATACATATAATATTATAATAGATGTTTTGTGCACTTGTTCTCTATTGTGGTCCCCACAAGGATCTACTACTACATACATTGAGATCAGAAAAAACATCTGCCAATTACTGTATTCTTACAGCCGGTTGTACCAAAAATTATAATTCACGAATTATAATTTTATTAAAGTATCGTATAAGTAAAAGGAAAATGGGTTGCACCACTCTTTAACTTCACATTTTACATTTACACGTTTAACGGATGTTTTATACAGAGCTAAAGGACATCATTCATTTCGGGGTTCTGTGTACTAATGGGTTGTTATTTCTAATGATAAAAACATATATAAATCGTAGTTTTCATATAAAATTATTAACAACCCAATTCACGATTTCGTAATAGTAAACGTAATAGACTTTTATTTTATTTTATTGTGTCTCGACATATGACAGCACTCCGCTTGATATTAAGCCGAAGTGTGGTCCATGAATGAATGTCACTGCAACTATAATTCAATAACTGTAATAATAAGTACAAAGTAAAACTAAATTCGTAAATTGAAACTTTTTTGGTACAACCGGCTGTTAAAATTGTTCATAGTAGGCAACCTTTAGTTCGCTACCGCATACAATTCTTGCAAGCCGTGTCTCAACTACAATCAGACACTTCCGAACATTCAATATCTTAAGCTATTTAAAATACAATTTATCAATATGTTATTCAATAAATGAATAGGTATGGCGTGCTTGGCGGCTTTGGCGTGTTATTACGGCAATTAGCTGAGACTGGCAACACCGGTAGTCGACCAGCGATAAATTGCCGATGTTATCTGTCTCTCAGATACGAGCGCGGTGTCTAGGCTTTAAGTCAGGGCCTACGCTCGCCCACGGGATCTTGTCGCAGTTCGACAGAATTATGGTTTGCTATTCCTCCCTTTTAAATTGCCACCAACGTTATCTAGATTGAAAGCCTCGAGCGGTGATAGAGACGATTCCGCCTCAATGGTAACCACTATTACAATGCGATATTGTTTATGAATAATAATGAGTTAGTTACCAATCACCTCAGGGACTTACAAATCGTCAATAACATTCCATTATACTTTCGAGTTTATTACATTGTACTTCTTAATTTTAGCGCAACACACCAATCGGCTACGCGTTAGTTCCGTGTTAGATTGGATTCCTAGTCGACGCAATAGTATAAATAAAAGTTTGGTCATTTACTCTGTCTGCCGAAAAAAATGTTGTATGTCGCGTTGTAGGATTAGCTTTACAAGTTGTGAACCGCACTTCAGCTTATTATCATAACATCAGTCGGAGTGCTGATATCTGATCACAATTAAAAACGTATTTAATTAATCATATAAAATTAATCAAATAAATTAACGCCATGTTCGAAATAGTATAATAATTAGGATCAAACTGAAACAATATCCATGCATGCTTTGGTTGCCGCATTTTATTACTTGGGTTCGAAAAAAATAATAAAAGAAACGAGAGATGGCGATATTCGACCAGGAATAGCGGCTTCTCAAAGCGAAATACTCAGGTGCGCGAGCATCGGCGATCGGATACATTGTGTGCAGCGAACGGCGCAGTCTCGACCAGAAAATAGAATTAAAAGACGCGCCGCATCACAATGGGGCAAAGCCCTTTGAAAGCCTACACAAATACATATTGGAATTTTAAATCCCAACGAAACAGACTTCAGGTGTTCCGGCCGTACCACTTAACAACGAACTACTCTATTGATTACAGTATCAAAACGACGTATTCACCTTAAATATTTATATTGTTATTGTTAAAAGATTTATTTGTATGCCACATCACTGACTTTATTATAGGCCGCATTATAAAATAGGCGTTTTTCTCAACGCAATTATAATTAACGGTTCTATACCTTGGCAAGCAAATAAAGACAACGGATTATAATACTAGTATGTTTTTATTATTAAAGTTTGACATATTATGACAGAACTCCGCCTGATGTTAAGCTGGAGTGCGGTCCGTGAATGGAGGCGATTGCTATAACAGTTAAATAAATGCAAGTAGCAGTCATATTCACTGTGCCGACCTAATTAGGACCGGTCACTTTCAAGCTGATCCCGAAACGCGACTGAGTCACGACACGGTTTGTACACTTGTAAGTGGTGGTACTATCCGGATCGACAACCTATGGGTCTCATACAACCTTTAAAAAAATATTATTATTTAAAATAAGCTCACATTTATATAAAAAAGTGGTACAAAATGGAATGGATAAAATTGTAATGATATTGTTCTAAGAGATGGCGGTACATCCTCTGGATAAAATAACCACTAAAGGTATGATTCCGCCGGCGGCTTCAGACCGCAGACTGCAGACTAATATTGTTTCCAAACATCATATTTACAATCTATGACTTAACAAATGCTGATTGTCGCAATAGTGTCGCCTTGAACGGAATCAATCTCTTCCAAACCAGCGGGGTTAGGTTGGGCAACCTTAAACAAAAATCGTCTCTCGTCAACGATATTTTGACAATCGCCGACGAGAGACGATAATCGTTTTAACTTGCCAACCTAACCCCGCAGTAGTGTAGTCTGCAGTCTGCAGTCGCCGGCGGGATCACACCTGTCTGCCTACCACTCCTAAACCCTACTATGAGCAAATATCTACCCCATTTTTATTTGTAATCTTTAAGTATACATTAAGGATACAACTAATGTATAAGTACTCAAAGTTTGTAATAAACAACCTAATTAAATAATACAAATAAATGCTAAGTAACAAATACTGATGGTACCTTATTACAAATAATACTAATTCATTACGGAATTAAAAACTTTACTTGGGTAAAGTATCTATCGTAGGTACTATATCTTACATTATTACCTACGTCATACTAATAGGTATGTAGGTACACCTACGTAAATGTCTGTGTACACAATTTTATTAAAAGGTGAATCACTTGCCGGTACCTACCTGTATGTACTTTGGTTGTCCTGTTTCTATGATACAAGCACTTTAATAGCTTAGTATAGAAATGTATTTTTTTTTCGTATTTACAATAATACGTAATACAACTAATATAAAAGTATATTTTAATGAGCACCTCGCCTGGTGTTAAGCTGGAGTGCGGTCTATGGATGGCAGTAGCAATCGTGTCCACTATTCGAAACCGGCCTAGTTGAAGCCGGTAAGTTTCAAGCTTATTCCGAAACGCAACTAAATTATTTCACGGTCTTTTTTTTTTCTTTCTTCTTGTTTATGGCTTTAGTATTTAACTTGCCAGTGTCAAAGTAAAAATATATGGTTCAATGTTAAAACATTGTCAAGTAAAGATGAAGATGAACCACGCGAGTGATTCATCAAATGATGATGATGAGAGTGAGGTTGATGATGAGCTTCCGTTTTAGTAAAGCGGCGGAAAGCCTTTACTAAAACTTCAGAAGGAGTCTTGGAGGGAACATGAAGAAACACGTTTCACAACTTTAAATTACTTGTTTATACTTGATCAACTTAAAAATTATTACTGGATAATAATTCCACCATTATTACACATTAATATTTATAAAAAACACAAGCTTTTCAAATAATTCAAAATTGCGCGTCCTGTCAGTTGCAGTTACCCGCCAAAACTCCTATTTCACGGTCTCTACACTTGAAAGGTAGATACTACCTAAGATCGGCAGTCTGGCCAAATGAACACCAACTACTCCAACTACTCTTAAAATTTGTGTGTAACCAAGATATTTATATCATTCTTTTTCAAATCACATTTATTGTAAACCATAAATTGATTCTTTGCAAAATATACAACGCCATCTGTATTGTGTTATTAGTTATTGGTTATTAAAAACTTTATTGTAAAACTGCTATTCACTAATAGATGTCGCCACAACACTTATTAAAGTGTACAAGTACATTATATTGATTATTTTTGTTTTGTTTTTATGTATTTATTAATTAATATTATTTATATATTAATTTATTTAAAAATATTAGGTCTTTTGTGTTCATTTTTGTTTGTCAACATTTTTTACGCTGGCAACTATTTGTTTATAAGGCACCGCCATTTTATAATTTCCTCACTTTTGATTGGTCCGTTGGGTTTGTAGGTCTGCGCGATTCGTTCGTTGGGATGGCGTCCTTTTCATCCTCCACCATCTTGTGGTTGTCGGTGTGTCCGAGTATTGATCGAAGAATTGATATTAGAAATAAAATCAAGCCGCATCGCGGCCATCCGCGTTTAATACTTCAAGGTATTTATTAAATTTTATACGAATTAGTTAAATAAGGGTTTTCCACTTTGTATTTGCACCATTTGGTATCTCCACGATTCATTCTTCACAATTATCGTGGTCGTAGTTCAGGTGCTATAATAATGCGAGCTCACCCATTCGAAGGCACTTATTGTATTCTGTCTTCGTTAGTTAAGAGCTCTACATATTCATAATTCTTAAACTAAGTTTGAGTCTCATTCTGCGCGATCATTAATTAGACATTTTATTTCAGATTTAGGTTAGGACGCCGGCAAGATGTTTTTATACAGTTTAACACTACAAGGCGCTACGGCGATCACCCACGCGATTCATGGAAATTTCTCTGGATCGAAACAGCAAGAGATTATTGTATCGCGTGGTAAAACGATGGAGCTTCTGCGGCCTGACCCTAACACCGGAAAGGTGCATACTCTCATGAAAGTAGAAGTGTTCGGTGTAATCCGGTCAATGATGGCTTTCCGCTTGACTGGCGGAACTAAAGGTCAGTGAACTCATACACTTGGGTGGTAAACGCCTATAAATAGCTAATTTCACTAAATCGATAAAAGTTTGGTGCATTATGCACGTACTGCTGCATTACTTGCTCCATATCACACATTCATGTGCGAATATGGGATAACTAGATGCAAAGATTATTATGCCGGCGCGTCGCTCTTGGCATTATATTCAATATAAGCCTGGTCTGAATGTCGCTCGGCACATTGATAGCCCAAATTCGAAATTCACTAAAGCACATGGTTGAATTTTAGGTTAGGTTTCTAAATCTTGTAATATGTGAGGCCCGGGGCAGACTAGTTTTAATTTATCAATACTGAATTGCTAATAAAATACTGAAATTCATAAATTAAAGTAATACAAGATAAAGAATATTACATATTCAGATATTTGTGCACTGGAGAATGTTATCTTTTTACAAATAGTACCAAACTACAAAGTTTATTTTTATTATTTTCTAGATTACATTGTTGTTGGCTCTGACTCTGGAAGAATAGTAATATTAGAGTATATTCCCGCCAAAAATATATTGGAAAAAGTACATCAAGAAACGTTTGGGAAATCTGGTTGCAGAAGGATTGTTCCGGGTCAATATTTGGCAATTGATCCAAAAGGCCGTGCAGTTATGATTGGTAAGAAATTTTATTTACTTGGTCATTGGGAATTAGGGCTTAAGCTACATAATGTGAATATGCTTTGGAAATGCTTTATGTACATTTATTTACAAAGTATCAGTTTATTGAGAACTGAAAATTCATAAATCATTACTGCTTTTCTCCTCTCTATTCTATGGTATATGGTTTGCTGGGAATGGGGTGTGCTTCTGTGATGTAACAACTTTAACCTCCAAATAAACTGACAATAACCTTGATGCGACTGCACCAGATCTGATAATTCATTCTGCTTTAAATTAAATTCTGCTCTTTATTAATTATACTATAATTGTAATATTGATCATAGGTGCAATTGAAAAGCAAAAGTTGGTGTATATCTTGAACAGAGATGCCGAAGCAAGATTGACAATATCTTCACCATTGGAAGCACATAAATCGAATACTTTAGTTTATCACATGGTTGGAGTTGATGTTGGCTTTGAGAACCCCATGTTTGCTTGCTTGGAGATTGATTACGAAGAAGCTGATTCTGATCCTACTGGTAAGAAATAATTTATGTTATATTTTTTTATTAAAAACAGGACCATTATCTTTGAATTGCCTGGTGGTGATCAGGAGCTATGATAACTGAAAAAAAGTCTTATTGCCTATCACTATGCCAGCCAAATCAACTTTTCTTTAAATACATAATGATTTTAAATAATTGGTCCGTGTTACTGAATAACTTTGACGCTACAACTAACCATTTATGAATGTAACTCTCAAAACTAAATGTAATGTTTCTTTAATTATGTGCTTTTACAAGTATTTTTTTTATTTTGTAGGTGAAGCTGCCCAAAAAACTCAACAAACATTGACATTTTACGAACTGGATTTGGGTTTAAATCATGTTGTGAGAAAATATTCTGAGCCTCTTGAGGAGCATGCTAATTTCCTCATAACTGTTCCCGGAGGCAACGATGGCCCATCAGGTGTACTTATTTGTTCAGAAAACTATTTAACTTACAAGAATTTGGGAGATCAACATGATATAAGATGCCCCATACCAAGAAGAAGGAATGACTTGGATGACCCAGAAAGGGGCATGATTTTTGTCTGTTCAGCAACACATAAAACCAAGTCTATGTTCTTCTTCCTTGCGCAAACTGAGCAAGGAGATATTTTTAAGATTACAATAGAAAATGATGAAGACATGGTCACGGAAATAAAGCTCAAGTATTTTGACACTGTCCCAGTAGCAACGTCTATGTGTGTCTTGAAGACTGGTTTTCTATTTGTCGCCTCAGAATTTGGGAACCAGTAAGTTTATTTTTTATTGATTCAACTCTAATTGCGCTACAAGTATATGGACCGTTGCATGACTTAGTATCGTTTCGGGATCAGCTACAACTAGGCTGGCATAGTGGATTTGATCTCTAGTTAGTTATTTAACTGTAGTATCAATCGCCTCCATTCATGGACCACACTCCAGCTTAACATCAGTGGTGGTGTCCTGTCTAACCCACAATTAAAAATAATGGTTTAGTTTACAATTAAGACCAATAAATTCAGCTCAGAGAGCAATAGCAATCTGTCGTTGAAACCTTTTAGTATGTGCATGTATGCCTTGTGTGACAAGATTGTTCTTGTTGGACTACTAATTACATGCCAGATCAGAAGTCTCTGAACCAAGGGCCTCCTTTCTGTGAGGAGTGAACACACTGATGTGGGACATACAAATGAAACAAGTACTTTTATCATAGAAACATGATGATCAAAGGTTCATTGTAACAGCCAGTGGTATTGAACCAGGAGCTCCTTGTTTGCATGACTGATAAATAAAATTAACAAACAACTAAAGTGATGGCTTTATTTCAGCTTCCTGTATCAAATAGCCCATTTGGGAGATGAGGATGATGAGCCAGAATTCAGTTCAGCAATGCCCCTAGAGGAGGGTGATACATTCTTCTTTGCTCCAAGACCTCTCAGAAATTTAGTACTTGTTGATGAATTGGATTCTTTATCACCAATACTTGGTTAGTATAATACCTTGAAATTAGCTTCTGATTTTTCATTTCTAAGTAGTCAATTAGTTTTTAATTTTCTATAGGTACAGAAATTTGTATTTAGATCAAAATATTTTTTAGATTTGATTCTTCCTAATTAAAAGAAGTTTTAACAAACCCATAAACTCAATTTAAAATAGAAGTCAGATTGACTCATCTGTTTGTTCAAGTTAATCCAGAAAAAAAATCTTTACAGCATGTCATGTGGCTGATTTAACTGGTGAAGATACCCCACAGGTTTATCTTGCATGTGGTCGTGGGCCAAGATCCTCAATCCGTGCGTTGCGACATGGTTTAGAAGTCGCCGAGATGGCTGTGTCAGAATTGCCTGGGTCCCCAAATGCCGTATGGACTGTACGACGCCATAAAGATGGTAAATATCTTAGCATTTAGAAATTCTTCACCCAACCAAAGATTTAAGGGCTAAAATCAAACTTATTTGCAGTTATCAAGTCCATCAATATATGGCAATGTAGTACCAAAAAAAGTCTAGTAATTACAAAATATGCTGGCTGACAAGTATTATTTCTGTAATTTATTTAAAGTATATTGTGAGATAATCTCTGAATATGCCAATTGCAAATGGGATTCTGGGGCATGATGATTATAAATAATTGGTCCGTGTTACTGAAGAACTTTGACGCTACAACTAACCACTTATGAATGCTCCCATTTATCAAAACAATATACTAATAAAACCCTGGATGTTTATAAATATAAACACCAGTGGTTTTTCTTTTCAGAATCAACTATCCAGCCATGTGATTGAGATCTACAACTCGCAAATAAGGTAGGGACAGATTAGACCAATAAGCAAAGGGACGCCAATTCTACAGGAAGAAAACTACAAACACTCTTCTAAATATTACATACATTACCTTTTGTTTTTCTCTTTTGTTTACAGAGGAGTATGATTCTTACATCATTGTCTCATTCGTAAATGCTACTCTAGTACTTTCTATTGGAGAAACTGTTGAAGAAGTGACAGATTCTGGCTTTTTGGGTACTACGCCCACACTAAGTTGTCACGCCTTGGGCAATGATGCTTTGGTTCAAGTTTATCCTGATGGCATACGTCATATTCGTGCTGATAAGAGAGTGAATGAGTGGAAGGCTCCTGGCAAGAAAACCATTGTTAAATGTGCTGTCAATCAAAGACAAGTTGTTATTGCTTTGACTGGTGGTGAACTTGTGTACTTCGAAATGGATCCAGTAAGTTTGATTTCTATTAATTTTTTAGTACGTCGACGTGTTCACATGCGACTGATATTCTTACGAATGGATGTTGTATGTGGTGCGTAGCTGTCCCTTATACAGTGATGTGCCCACCGCGTCGTAGATCATACTCGGTCTCCTGCTTGCAGTTGAGGTCGAGACTCAGCATATTCCATCGCCGATCCGGAGTCTTTCTGACTATGAAGGAGGCAAAACCATGCTGTGGACAAACCTTAAAAATTAAACTAATTTTATTATTGTTTTCTGTTTTTCTAATAAGATTTTTCTTTCTTTATTTATAATATTAATAAGTTATTAATTTACAGACTGGACAATTAAATGAATATACAGAAAGGAAGAAGTTATCGTCGGATGTATCTTGCATGGCTTTGGGTTCAGTAGCGGCTGGTGAACAGCGCGCATGGTTTTTAGCTGTTGGATTGAATGATAACACTGTCAGAATCATCTCTTTGGATCCAACTGTAAGTGTAATTTATAGTGGAATGTTTTAATAAAGCCCTCAATTTTATATAAAATGATGATAAAAGGACACCAATGAATCTTTTTGATTACAACAACCAAAAATGCGTTATTCAATCTTTTCTGATTTAAATATTCCAAATTGATTTTATTAAATTATCATTATCAAATAGTAATGTTATTTTCTCTCTATAGGATTGTCTAACGCCAAGATCTACACAAGCTTTGCCCGCTGGTGCAGAATCTCTTTGCATTGTGGAGCAACCATTTGAAGGAGGACTTAAGTCAGCCCTTCATCTGAATATTGGCTTAAGTAATGGAGTATTGCTTAGAACCACATTAGACTCTGTCAGCGGCGACTTAGCTGATACTAGAACGAGGTAAATTTTATTTATAAATCTACGTTTGTTGCGTTTGTGCGTAGATTGATAAAAAAATAGGTATGAGCAGGAAAAATATTACTTCATTTTCTGTTTATCCCTGTGGTAATGGAGGCGTGAATAGATTGCTTTATTTTAGTGTAAACAGGATTATTTCAGCCACAACTTTGCCCCAGAATGGAAGTGACGTGTCCAAACTGGCTTCTCTTGTTGTGGAGATAAAATTGTTGACTTAAGCTATACCTGATAACCTTTACTATAGATAATCTGGTACGCACGTCAACAAACATTTAACCTATAACCAAAATAGGATTTTGATACATCATAGTGTTACTTCTGGACGACTAGACATGCTTTTAATTTAAATGTCCACTAGTTTCATCTAAGTTCTACAGGCATAGTGCGGTAGAGGGGGTGTGTAGTGCGTCGTTTCTTTGCAGAACAATCTAAAAGTGGAATGCTTTGCCAGCCCATGTGTTCTTTCCTTCCTATAGCCTTGGATCCTTCAAGCGATGTGGCGTGGCGGCGGCTGGGGCAACCGTGAAGACTCGGTTTTCGCAGTCGTCGGCACTCTTGGATCTCTTCTTGCTTACCATCAGGCAGGTCGAGATCAGATGTCGAGTCACAATTAAAAAAAAGGGGACATGAGAACAAAAACACTCCACTCCTCAGTTAAGCGCTAGTAATTTATACATTCATAATACTGATCTAAAGATACTGTGATCCTGTTCTCGTAATTTCGACATTTTCTGGTGTAATTAATCTTAAAATATTTTATAGGTATCTTGGATCTCGGCCAGTAAAGTTATTCAAAGTAAGAGTTCATCATGCGGAGGCTGTGTTGGCAGTGTCATCCCGTACATGGCTCGGTTATCACTATCAAAATAGATTTCACCTGACACCACTCTCATATGAATGTTTGGAATATGCAGCTGGCTTCAGTTCTGGTAATTATTAATATCTTTTTCAAACTGAGTTTAGGATTTTGTAAATGTGTAGTAAACAGCTATTCAAAATGTGCAGCTGGTTTTTAACACTGAAACAATATTGGTTTTGAAACCTGCTTAGTTTTCGCCAATACTGAACAACCATATTCTGCATTTTCCTACTACTAGAAAAGTCCATTGTAGATACATAGCGACCCTTTAATGCCTAATTATAATTTACGTTGTTTAATAAAATCGCCAACTGCATTGATAGAAGGTCGTTGATATTATTAAGGTAGTCCAGTTTTTATCAAGTTAGCGATTTGTTGGCGACGTTTTTATTAGTACGTCGACGTGTTCACATGCGACTGATGTTCTTACGAATGGATGTTGTATTGTGTATGTGGTGCGTAGCTGTCCCTTATACAGTGATGTGCCCACCGCGTCGTAGATCATACTCGGTCTCCTGCTTGCAGTTGAGGTCGAGACTCAGCATATTCCATCGCCGATCCGGAGTCTTTCTGACTATGAAGGAGGCAAAACCATGCTGTGGACAAACCTTATTATAACGCCGAAATTATACCAAAAATTTCATTTAACACATTTTATTTTTCTAAGCATATGTCTTTGTTTATAATATTTGTAGTTTAGGTTTACGGGAGTTTTTTTTTTTAAGTTATGACATAATAGTATTTTTTATTAACAGAACAATGCGCCGAGGGTATTGTGGCAATTTCATCCAACACTCTGAGAATTTTGGCTTTGGAAAAACTTGGAGCTGTATTTAATCAGACGCACATACCATTAGAATATACACCAAGGAAGTTAATAATTAACCCAGAAAACAATAACATGATTATTTTGGAGTCTGATCACAATTCCTATACGGAAGAAATGAAAAAGCAGAGAAGGTACTTTTAATATTTATTTATTACAAGATATTTTTCAAAAAGTCAATTTCAATTAAATAGTTTATAAATTTAATTGTTAGAATGTAATATAAAAACAGTAATTTCAATTTTTAGTAAATATCTTAAAAGTTATTTTGTGATCATTTCAATGATGTAACCATTTTCGCTCCGTGTTTCATCTGAAAACTATGACGAGTCTTAACCAGATCTGAGAATAATTCTGTTTAAAAATCTTATTATTTATATACCTTCACTATTTTAATACAATTAAGTATTGTTTTAGAATCCAAATGGCCCAAGAGATGCGGGAAGCTGCGGCCCTGGGAGGTCCCGAAGAACAGCAATTAGCGAAAGAGATGGCTGACGCATTTATGCAAGATATTTTACCAGAGAATTTATTTGCTTCACCAAAGGCTGGTCATGGTGTGTGTTTAAATTACATTTACATTTTAATCTTTTTATACCTCGTTTGCATACTCTCTGATGTTAAGCTGGAGTGTGTGATCTTAGAGTGAATGAATACATCTACTAACCTTGGGTTCGCCACGTTCTCTGGGCAAGAGCGGAATATGCTTACAAGCATGCTGACTCTAATCGGATGTGGCAATAGTGAAATCCCTACGTTAATCCCAGATGTTTTCATTATAAAACATTTGATTCAGGTAGTGGAGACAATTCTATTCTTACAACTTAATGGACTTAACCTCCACCCCATACAAACCTTTTTACATAAACAACAAGAAAAAACATAATCAATCATGATAGCACTTTGTGTGGATGGGGTATTAGGAAATATTGAATAATAATAGGTAAAGGCATATTATTTAACAAAAAAATAATAATTTTGTATTGAAAACTATTGATAGTTTATTCCGCACCATAAATCTTAAACAAAGAATATACAATTAGTAATAAAAGTTTTTTTTTTCATTGATCAGGTATGTGGGCATCGCAGATCCGTATAATAGACATGGCTAATGCTGGAGGACCTAATACATTAAATATTTTGAAATTGGAACAGAATGAAGCTGCTATCTCTGCTTGTGTTGTCAGATGGACAGCATTGCCAGACTTGTATCTTGTCGTCTCAGTTGCCAAAGATCTCATTTTATCTCCTAGATCCTGTTCTGAAGGAAGCTTGGATGTTTATAAGGTGAGACATGTGTTAAGAATAAAGAAGTGTTTGTGTAGATAGACAGATCACCATGGTCATCTTTCGAATTTAAAGTGGAGTTAACAAATCTTTTACCTTTTACCAATTTAACATCACATATCTATAATGTTGAGCTAATAAATAATGATTGTCAAATTCTGGAATGTAGCCATTGTAGTTAATTCTTATATCTTAATAAAATAAATCGGTATTTTTTTTTTCAATCTGTGACGCCTTTTTTCCACAGAGTCGATGAAGCGCCACGGTTCTAACACAACTCCCTCATATCCACAATTCTTTTCATACAAGCTCTACAGTTATGGGTACTAGGCAACCCAGCTTTCTTGAGGATGTCTCATATTTGATCAATAAACACCCTCCTGGGTCTGCTTTGTTTAACGCATTCCTCCACATCAGATCTTTACGTCAATTTACAATCCTATATTATAATAAATACGATGATGATAAAAGTACAAAATTAACCGAATTCTAATGTAGAATACCTGCAGTGCTGAGTTACATAAAACGAGCCCTATATTCATTCACATTTTGCACAATGATTTATTAGTATTATCTTATTTTTAGATTCACAATACGACTGGTAAATTAGAATTAATACACAAGACTCCAGTTGATGATTTCCCTGGAGCTGTTGCTGCGTTCAATGGAAAATTGTTGGCTGGCGTTGGGAGAATGCTGAGACTTTATGATATTGGAAAGTAAGTAAACTTAATAAATAGGGATTTATTATGACTTTCACGCTGCTAGTTATACTTTCGCTAGTTACTTAAACTGATAGAAAGTGTTGTTATTAAGCAAATAAGGTCTCTGAAAGTTATTTCTTTTTTCTCTCAGATTTACTGTTATTATTAATTAGGTCCGTAATCATACGGCCACAAATAGAACAAGTGTACCGCGACCTGTCAGATGAAAGATGGCGTTTGCGTTAACATTGTGTGGTTTTAAGTAAAAGTAATTTCAAGTATATCAATTACTAAAATATGGTGTCAGGTGTGGGGTTCGAAATCATGCTCCCTCTCGGAAACCCGGGGAGCCCATACTATGCTTTGTTAGTAGACCAGACAACTACTTTCCTAAAAAATGTAACTAATTAAATTCTTATTTCACAGGCGAAAATTATTAAGGAAATGCGAGAACAGACACATTCCAAATCTCATAGCAGATATAAAAACAACGGGCCAGAGAATATTCGTCGCTGACGTTCAGGAATCAGTATTTTGTGTAAAATATAAAAAAAGAGAAAACCAGCTTATTATTTTTGCTGACGATACAAATCCCAGATGGATAACAAGTACCTGTATTCTGGATTATGATACAGTGGCCCTGTCTGATAAATTTGGCAATGTATCCATTATGAGACTGCCTCCGTCTGTTAATGATGACGTCGATGAAGACCCTACAGGAAATAAAGCTTTGTGGGATAGAGGTGAGTTGTAAATTCGCATGTAAAACGTGATTGTTTTTATTTATTGCCTGATGGACACCAAGTGCAAGTCAAAGAATGCAGACGACTGAAAAACAAGTTACGGTTGCCTCAGTCAACGTCACTATGCCGGCCAATTTATGGCGAATTATATGTAACCCAAGGTGTGTGGATGAATAGATTCTAATTAAGGTTTTTTTGTATGATGATACAATAATTTCACATGCTAGACTAATGAGATAAAATGATTATTTTTAAACAATCTGAAGTACTACCAATTAACAGAATAATGATACATATAAAAATAAAATGGTTTATTATAATTTGTAATATTTCTAGGTCTTCTAAATGGAGCGTCTCAGAAGGGAGATATATCTGCGAATTTCCATGTTGGGGAAACTATAACTTCACTTCAAAAAGCCACGCTTATCCCTGGTGGTTCAGAAGCTCTACTCTATGCAACAGTAAGCGGTGCCCTTGGAGTCCTCCTGCCATTCACATCAAGAGAAGATCACGATTTCTTCCAACACTTGGAAATGCACATGAGAAGTGAAAATTCGCCATTATGTGGACGTGATCATTTATCATTCCGAAGTTATTATTATCCTGTTAAGGTGTGTTGACTCTTATTTTAATTAAGTTGAATAATAGTACAACTGTACATGAAAACGACCAGTCTGTAGTTTATCTCGGCAGTATCCTTGGTATAATTTACCTACGGCAGCTGGTGTATGCTGTGGTCTGCTGATAATTCGAGCCGCGTTTCCGCCGTTTGTAAACTTCATAGCGCAGTCATAAATATTTTTTTACGTCGTGAAACTATTCTTGTACGTACAATGATAGTTCTTTACTGAAACATGATAGTCCACCCAAAAACTTTACCAAACTGTAATAGATTTGTCATTGAAAGTCTGAGTAATTCACATCCACAGTTAAGTCAACAAACTCATTATATATTGGTGTGTTTGTGTTACACTGTTGGTATATTAGGCGAGGTTGTGTGAGCTCTCGATGCCATCGTTATGATGGCGCGAAAGGGAACGCAACCACGTACCTTCCCGACTGAGAGTTGGCCCATCCATTGTTGGATATAGCCATAGTGTTAGGAATAACAATTTTATTATAATACATATAGTTTCAAACTTTATGGCCTCCAAAGTTAACTGCAAGTTTAACTTCGCGGTAGGTACTATCCTATTAAAATAAGAATAGGACGGGCTGTTGACTAACTTCACTTGACTGATTCAAAAGTGTCGTTTCTTGATGGTCCGCTAAGAAAGACACCATACTAAAGCGAAGTTGGTTGGAGAGTTCAAGAGAGACGTCGCAAAATGGCGCCGATTTCGCCCTATTATTATTTTAATCGCATACTACAAAGCTCGCTCATCACTTCGGACTCCGTATTATATGTGTTGCACGTCGGCTTGCGGCCAACTTTAGAGACGCCATTAAGGTTGAATTGGTATTAAGTTTTCATAACAATTTGCTAAGTTATTTGATTGTTTTGTTCTAGAATGTCATTGATGGCGATTTGTGTGAACAGTTCAACTCGTTGGAACCATCGAAGCAAAAGGCAATTGCAAGTGACATGGAAAGAACTCCAGCAGAAGTATCAAAGAAATTAGAAGACATAAGAACTCGATACGCGTTTTAGGCGTAAATTATCTTAAAATTAATTAATTAATTGTTTGAATCCCAATAAATTTTTATTTAATAAAAAATTGTATTACTTATTTCTTACCCGTATTGGGTAAGAACTACCTATACTTACCATCGAGTCACAGTAAAATAACATGTTCATGTCGTTTGCACCCCGCTTGATGTTAGCTGGAGTATGGTCCATGAATGTATGTCACTGCTGCTACACAAAACTAAATAACAATCACATCCACTATACCGGCCTAGTTGAAACCGGCAACTTACAAGCCGATTCCGAAACGCGACCGAATCACTTCACGGTCTGTTTACAAGTGGTGGTACTACCCCGGATCAGAAGACTGGGTACCTCTGATACCAGACCTGAAACAAATATTTAATATAGGTATTACAAAATATCACTGCGACCGGGAATCGAACCTGGGACTTAACGCGCAACAAACCAATCGCTAACCGTTCGTTTAAAATGGCGGACAAGATACACTTTTAGTATGGGGAGAATACGTGTGCTGGCAAGGCATTTCACTTGTCTTGTTCTACAAAGACGTACCGAATTTTTTAGTTCGACTGTTTGGCCGACTGAATTCTAACCGGCCTCCCCTGACCTGTGTAAGGTGGCAACAAGGTAAAGGACGCATGAAGCCGCCATGTCTAGAGTTCGCGTGACGTTTCAATACGGTTGATATGGTATTAACTCATGGACATTGCGTTGGCCTTTCCTTTAACGTCCCCCATAACAAAAGTGAGGTTATCTGATGTATGGTATCTGGTATGTCCACATACAAAACCTCTACTTCATTGTCGAGGTGGTAATTCTGAGTACAAGGTACTCTACCATGTTTGACACACTAACGATCTTTTACTACGTTGTCAATGGGGGACTTGCTGACAAGAAATCAATGTCTAAGAGTCGTTGGGGGTGGTAGCAAGGCAACTGTTAAGGATTCTTCCCATGCCGTCTTCTAGCCCGCTACCTAGGCCAGAAATAGCGAAGCTGCCCGCGACTAGAAGCCGTAAAATTGTATTGTCGTTCACAAAGGGGGGAGGGGGGCTGCCATAATCCCCACGCTTAGCAGGCGGCTTTTGGATCGCAGTATACTCACCGCACGCAAAGAGAAATCTGATGCCCATCCTCCGGTAAGACTGGTCGAGTTTTAGGACGTCCTGGGTCCAGGTTAATTGCATTTAAGAAGGATCGCGGTCCAGTAATGCAACTGTGACTGCAAGCTGAAGTCATAACCACTTTACGGGCCTAGTTAGACCCGACAACCTTCAAGATGATCCCAAAACGTCACAGTCACCTCACAGTCTGTATACTTAGAAGTAGTGGTCATTTGCCCAGTCTGGAAAGGCAGACTGTCTTCTACTCTTAATAAAATAACGTATGTACTCGCACACTCAATTGAGGGACTCTTGCACTTCCGGTTGCTGCAATTGTTATGACATACACCCGTTTTAAAACCGACATAAAGACATTGACCGCTTATAAAACGAGTGCAATGCCGGTAAATGTTTGCATTCATTGAAATAAAGTCTACACTTACAGCCGGTTGTTTCAAAAATTATAATTTACGAATTTGTAAAAAGAATCGTATACCTGTAAGTAAAAGAAAAATGGGTTGCACCACTCTTTAACTTTACATTTTACATTTACGTTTTACGGCTATTTTTTGTACAGAGCTAAAGGACATCATTCATTTGGGTTTCTACTTTTGTTATTTCTAATGATAAAAAAATATATAAATGGTAGTTTCACGACAACCCAATTCACGATTTCGTAATAGTAAACGTAATAGAATAAGTATAAAGTAAAACTAAATTGAAACTTTTTTGGTACAAACGGCTGTTAGAATATTTAATAATGCGTTTATACCGCTCTATAGATAGATGTACATTGTACATACCATTATTACCTATCTTTTTACAGATAAATCCAATGATCCAACTCAATTACATAAAATATAATTTACAGAACTCGACGATAGCCTATTTCGCTATGTGCTACGTGATTATAATCATTATGTAAAGTAATATAACTTCATAAATACGAAAGAGTGTGATTAAAGCAATTATTCGTTGCATTTATTGTACTTAATGCTCCACTTCCAGAAACTAGAGCAATGACCCGCCACCCTGCGGTTACAGCAATATGTAAACCTCCTGCTAATACAATACTTCTCGGCCTAAAATGCAAATAACAAGGAAAAATACCACAAATTGCTCGGAAAAACACATGGAAACAAACGTAACCATAGCGACTCTATCGACCGGCGGCTTTTCTACAAAATTCCCTGTAAGGCTCGCACTCGCGTGTTGACCCCGCTGAAAAACACGTCTGAAAAAAGTCTACAGATATGTTACGATAAGCGTTCCACTTATAATTTATGCTAGGTAGAATAGGTCGCATTTACGAACAAAGAACTGAAGCCTTCATATACTAACTTTGCTGTAATTAAATTAAAAAGTGCGTACACAGGAGGAATATAGTTTATATTAGTGATTATTTGCGCGGCTATCGGAAGCATGGGTGGACAATGAGCGTGCAGACGAAACGAACTGTGACGGACTAGAGCGCAGTGATCAGTGTAGAGCGCTTGTTAGACACGATGCACCGTAACAGTGGAAAAAATAGTGTTTGCAATACGGGACATTAGAAAGTGTAATGTATAGGGTTTTGTGCGATGCTGACCGTGAATAAGCAGGCATCGCTTGTGCAGCAGAAAAAGCAGCAATGGGCGAAGGAAAGAGGTACAGTATGATACAGTCGCTGAAACCGTCGAGCCAACCGCGGGTGCCTCGTTGTACGCTCGAGAATTACTGTGCAGTTTGCGGAATTTTAATGATTAGTTCTTGTGATTTTTTAAATTCTATGAGATTTTAATAACGTAGGTGAGTTTTATAGGAGAGTTTTTGGGGTGTTATAAATAAAAGATTAGTTTCTATTGGCAAAATTGCAATTTTATTAATTTTTTATCTGAATCTAACTTATAAAAGTTCGATGTTTTGGCTGACAACTGCATCTGACAGATCGTGACTGTAGCAGCAGTCCCATCCACCATTGACCGTACTTCTGCTTAACATCAGACGGGTTGCTATCATACTAGCTACAATAAAAATAGTATGGCTAAGTAATTTAAATACTGAATCATCTTTAATAATATTAATATATTATATTATATAAAAAGAAACCTAAAACTTAAAAATATATAATATAATAACTAAAATATATTATTAAAAGGAGTCCCTTTAGGCAAGGTTCTGAAGATTTTGGCAGTGTTTGAATTGCTAAACCAAATTTTTTGTCCGAGGTAGCTATTTATATTCGGCTTTTTTAAATTTATTTTTGGTATAAACTATAATATATAAAAATTTCCATTTCTTTGAATAGTGAGTAGGTGGAGTTAATTTTATTTGAACCAAAACGTTGACCTTTAATTTTAATCAAATCTAATTGATTTATCATTATCATTATCTGATTATTTATTTGATTTATCTGATTTATAAATCTGATTGATTTATCATTCTCCATTGTAATTTGTGTCGGTTTCATACATTATTCGTGACTTTTGTCAACAATTGAAGGGTCACGGTTGTCTGGTAATCGATGCGGACAATGGCCGACAACACGCATCAGGACGTATTCATGGCCAAAAGAGATTTAACCCATCATTCTTCGGATTATGAATTTTATCAAATAACTTTTGAAAACAAAATGCTAATTCTTCTTTTCTACATATTCTTTATTATAGGCCGGCATAGCGTCAGTGACTGAGGCAACCCTAAAATGAAAACGTTCATCTTTCGGCGCTCTTAGATGATCCCTTGCCTATTTCGCGTGTTAATAAAAAAGTAATTAGGTACTTAGGTAGTAAACGAAATACCAGGATAGGTATTAAAAATTAAAATGAATATCTTTCATTAAAAATAAATAGAACTAGGCCGGCATAGTAAATACGACTGCTCCTTACAGTTACTTAACTGTAGTAGCAGTCACCGCCATTCATGGACCGGTAATGTTTATTCCAGTAATCATATTCTTCATGTTAACGAATAAGAACCTATCTAATATTATCTATATTAGAAAAGATTATTTGCCTAGTGCCCATAACCATAGAGGTTGTATGGAGAATTGTGGATGTGAAGGAAGCGAGGGAGTTGTTTCTTTTTTCTGTGGAAAAAAGACGTGACAATTTGGTTGATTGATTAACTAGTATTGGATAGATATATATTTATTTAAAGCTCTTGAAATAACTATTACACGCACTTAATAACATGAGCTTCCGGGATGGTATATTTTAGTTGGTGCATAAAATTTGTTTTCATGTATAAAGTGACATGTAATTGCCAACGGAGAACTATTGTTTGCTACCTAGCCGTGATGGCCTAGGCTTCAATTGCATCAACAAAAACAATTTTACAAAAATAACAAAATTCCATACCGTAACGATTCACCTACTTTTGTATCCGATTTCAACCGGAATACAGTACTATTTAAAAAATAATAAAAATCTGAGTTTTACATTAATTTAATTAAATTAACGTATTTAATTGTGATATAACATTGTTAATTTTTGTTCTGAGCTCACGAGAGCGTGACACATAACGCGCGTAAACTTTTAACTTACCAGTTGATAACTTTCATTTCTTTTATACAATAAAATTGTGGTTTACTGCTTCTGTGTAGGTAATGATATTATAATAAACCCTATTTTCTAATTTCATATATCAAACTACAACGTTGCGATCACATTATTCTCTGGATTATAATTAGCAAAAAAAAGCCGAGTTGCCTTGTGCCCATAACCGTAGAGCTTGTATTTTTTTTTTATTGTGACACGACATTTGGCATCGACCTGCCTGATGATAAGCAAGAGGAGATCCAAAAGTGCAGACCACTGAAACAACCGAGCCAGTACGCGGCTGTCTCACCCGCTGTCACTATGCCGGCCAAAATAATAAGTAAAAAAATAAGTATGAAGAGAACTATAAATATGAAGGAAGCAAGGGAGTTGCGTCAGGATCTTGTGGCAAGTGGCGCTCCATTGTCTCTGCCTATCCCAGTGTAAAAAAAGACTTAACAATTTATTGATTGATTGATGATTAGCAAAAATGGAGTCCCTCTGAATGGAGAGGGTTTCAGAGCAAGTGCATGTAGTGGTTGCGGAAAGTAAACAAAGTGTCTCCTGTATGTGTTCTCCTGTACTACTATGTGTGTATGTATGTGTCTCCTGTACTAATGTATCTTTGAGATAATGTACTTTAGTCATCATGTTTCTATAATACAAGCACCTTTAGTAGCTGTATAGAAATGACTAATAAAATGGTGACTCTAGTTTGAATCATGTAAACAAAAAACAATAATATTTATAAATATTGAAAAAAAGCGATTGTTTCTTTCATAAATGAGTTTTATTTAACAAGTCCGTTAATTTATTTATTTACATAAAAACTTTATTTAATACAAAGGTGCACCTAATGCCAAAGGATTTTTTTATTAGTCAACCCTTCAGAATGTTGATCCAACGACGTACTCGTAGATGAGAGGTTTCCATGTTGGTTTTAGGTAACGTAAAAAATACTAGAAATGTTAAGGGCATGGCCTAAAAATTGTTGAGAAACACTGGTCTAATACATATTTAATACAATACGTACGTATTGTAGTTTGTCTTAAACTTTCAAAATTATTTATAATTACATTACTGGTCCTAATAATAAAACATAATTAATAAGTGTTTAACTGGCCGTTTCACTCCTACCCTGGTGCAAAGATAGTAAATAAAATTATTATCACTATGATTTTCAATTAAACCAAAGTTTACCTATACCCGGCACATAAAATGAACCCTTACACTTGGGCTTGTTTGACTTAAGCTTACTTCTTTTGTTTTGTTACCTACTGACTTATCGTTTAAAATATTATTAACTTGTGCTCGACTGTAATTATGCGCAGACTTACTTTCACCGCCGTCGTCCAGCGCTCTTCTTATTGCCGGGAACTATAACAGATCATACCTATTTGGATCATATTTTGACTTACATAATAAAGTGGGATACAAATATGAAAAAGCTGTAATTTTAGTCTCCACAATAAAAAAAATCATACTCGTATATATCATAAGTAACAAAATTATAGTATTGCTATAATATCCAATTACTCGTAAGGCAATATTACTTATATACCTATGTTAATAAAATATGTATTCGTGATATTAAAAAGTAGGTAAACCTAATTCCTATTAACTATAAAATGTTAGATAGTATTAAATATTAACGTTGACTTTTCGTAATTGTTATAAGTATGTACTAAATAACTTCAAAGTACAATTTAGGGCATCTCATATACATATTTAGTTTAATGATCCCAGATAAGTTTAACAAATTAAAAAATATATTTACAGTAGCAGTGGCGTAGCGTGAAAGTCAGCCGCCCGGGGCGGAGAAAAAAATTTGCCGCCCCCTTATTTAGGAGTTTCAATCATAGGTACAACAAAAATGTGAATTTCAGGTACAAATTTTAACGATTTATTATAGTTTTTTTAAATTTTGCCGCCCCCTAAATGTGCCGCCCGGGGCGGGCCGCCTCCTCCGCCCCCGCCACGCTACGCCACTGAACAGTAGGTTATTTAAATTTAAAACTTTGCTACTTTTACATATTACCTATATTTAAAAGCATATATTACCTACTTTTACCAATTAATTAATACCAAATCGGTAACATCCTCAAAAAACAGGGTTGCCTAGTGCCCATAACCGTAGAGCTTGTATGAGGAGAATTGTGGATGTAAGGGAATCGAGGGAGTTGTTTTAGGATCGTGGCACGTGGCGCTTCATTATCTCTGCCTATCCCTATGGGAAAAGGCTTGAGTAAGTAAAAAGCGTTTTAACTTAATTTTGTATAACTTTTAACGTTGAATAAGTATTAGATTTATTAAGTTGAATAAATGTTGCGTGTAGAAAAATCGTAAAGTTGTGCATTGCATTTGTCCTAATTACTTTTTTTTTGCACAATCAGAAATAGATACAAAATAACACTTATTTGAAAACAACAGTTATAATGCGTCGATCAATGTTGTTTTTAATCACGATATGTCTGCGGATAATTGGCCAAGCGATTGTTTAAAATTAGGTTAATATCTTTTAAAATAATATGTTTTTATTTTTGTGTCAATATCGATGTGTGTGGGGTGCTGTAACAGTCGTATCTACTATGCCGTCCTACTTGGAACCGGCATCATCCAAGCTGATTCCGCTTCACAGTCTGTACACTTTAAAGTACTACTCCGGATCGGCAGCCTGACAAATGTTCACCCAGTGTCTGTCAACCACTCTATATTATTTAATTAATATTTCCTTTCGTCTAGTCTTATTATTAGTAGGGGAGCCCAAGCGGGGATTTCTGGATTTACTCCAGCGTGACAGATTAAATTATGGGAGATACCTTGTACCCTGTAGAGTATATCTACCAAGTATTAGCCCTTAATACAGGGGGGTACGTGTATGGCAGCTGGTCAGAATTGTAAAAAAAATCGATCTTTGAATATACTCGAGCGCGTCAGATTAAGCTAAGGTGAGTTAATTACATACTAATAAGTGCACATTTTCTTAATCTGACGGATTGAGTATGACGGAAGAGAATGGGAAGGTCACAAACTTGTAAAAAAAAATCGTCACCTGGACATTCTCGAGCGCGGTCGATTTTAATTTTATTTTGAAGAAAAATGACTAAGAATTACTAAAAAACTATAATCTGTCAATTTCAACAAGCCGAAGTAGCAAAAATCGTTGATAAAGTTTTGTGCGAGCAGTTGCAGTAGAGCATGTATTCCCCACTCCGCGTCTCTCGTTCCCTTTCACTTCTTTTTTATCTATTACTCTCTCGCACAGTCTTAATATACAGGGTGTTACAAAACACCTCCTAAAGCCGAACCCCCTTAAAGGTGTTAAATGGTCTCTTATAAAATATTTATTTCAATAATGTGCCAACCCTGTTTCAGTGAAATTAAACAGTAAATTACATAGAACATATATTTTATGGAACGCCTATGAACATTTTGACCTAATGTACAATGTAAAAAAGTATAAACTGTACAAGAAAGAAGATTTTAAGATCTTATCTTAATAAGATCTTAATAACCATAAATTATATATACTTTTTCGTAAGTAAAGTAAAGTTTATAGTATGTATTGTATGGATGGATGGATGGATGTTTGTTACTCTTTCACGCAAAACTACTAAATGGATTTTATTGAAACTTTACAATAATATAGCTCATATTCCACACAGTTTCTGAGATATTATTACTTATTAGTAAAAGTGGGCAGTGATTGTGAGTGAAATAGAGAGAAATAGTCTAAACTATACCGCGATTAGTGTGCTATAGTGAGTGTGTAACAATTACCTTAAAAAAAATTATTCAAATTGTCAGATTAAAGAAATCCCTCCAGATAATTGTCAGATTAAGGGTCAGTACAATTGGGTCATCTTACTGAACCTTCTGTATAAAAGACTGACGCGCTCGAGTATTTCAAATTAACGATTTTTTTTTACATTTTCAAAACTCCGCTACAGTATTATGGACACGTGGAGTATATACAATATCAAAATCTGACGCGCTCGAGTATATTTTTTTAATTGTTTTTTTTTTACATTTTTGAAAATCCGTACACCCTTCCCCCACCGCTAAAACCAAAAACCCACATAACATTTAATTTTTTTTATCACCTAAACTTTAATATTTAATAGGTCCCTACGACGCTCGAGTAAATCCCCGATTAGCCTCTTGGGCTCCCCTACTATATGTAATAGATAATTTGTTGTATTGCTTCCGTTTTACTTTTAAACGTATTACGAGTATAATCTAGCGAAATGAAAATTTCACTTTCAGTTATACTTAGGAGTAGGGTATAACAAATGCAAGTGAATAACAGGAGACATCATTAGCAATATTAATTAACGCTAATAGCAATCTGATTGATAATCTATTGGATATCAACACGCATAATCACATTTATTATATTAAATATAAATTCAATTTAACATTAAAAGACACCGCAGGAAATTTATCATATTATCATGACATTTATTGACAGGAACCTAATTTTTACTATTACTTACTTGGATACATATAATATGTTTTCTTTTGGGTGAAATAAAAACTAAATTGTGTTGCGCTGTAAAGAGAAATTTTATTCATTATAAATATGAATTATAACTAAAAAAACAAACTAAACTAAATAACTATATTGTACATAACATTTACCTGTAAAGAGAAACAACAATTAAAGCTAATATTTCACTACTTATTTCTATTTATTTTAACACTGATTTTCACACGCGTAACATAACCTCTCCATTACATTGACAAAAGTCCGCGGGGTCCGCAGCCAGCGACAACGCGGCCACAGACGCATAGTTCATACGTTTGCGCGGCAAGTTCAAAATTTAATGAAGGGCGTCTGATTTAAAACATGAATTATGACGAACTTCATTTACATCTCCCTCCCCCAAAGGAAAATTAATTAATTTTATATTTTACTCTATATTGTCCACCAGTACGGGAATAAGTTTAGTTATATGGAAAAGATTGGATTCGTATTTCTTATGTCCTGTGTTTACATTGTAAATTGAATTTGATAGTTTTCCTATAACTCTGTAAGGGCCAATTTTTAATTCATCTAATTTTTTTCTGTTTAACCTATTTCCGTTTTCAACATATACTAAGTCTCCTATTTTTAATTCCAATTTTATTCTCAAAACTTCCTGACTTTTTTTCTAGATTCCTCTTATTTACTAAATGTTCCAATCCTCTTATTTCATTAAACAAATCTTCAGATTCTTTTAAGTTTTTTCTATTAATTTTATCAGCAATATAATTTGGTAACCCCGTGGCGATTAAATCTATTATAATTGTTTTATCCATTGATTTATTTATTTCCAATAACAATCTTTCCTTTTTTAAAGCATATTCTAATAATGAGCCTTGTCTATATTTGAATAAGATTGCATACCTCACTGGGGACCACCCTTTGTCTGCATAAGTTTCACAAAAATTATTCTTCCACAAACACCATTCTGAATTTATTGTATATTTTATAAGCATAGAACTGTACCAATCAAGGCACGAGTCTTCCAAGAATAGTCTAAAAGCTTCAATTTTCTTAGTTTCTTCTTCTATTCCTAAACGAGTACATTCACTTTCAAATATGGTCATCCATTGGGACACATTAGAAGTTTTTTTTGTAAATTTTTCTAATACAAATTTTTCTGACAAATATTTTATATTTTGTGGTTGAGATATATCCGTTTTCATTTTACTAAAGTTTTCAAGGATTCTAGTTAAAACTTCCTCTGTAATTCCAGTAGTAGGGGCACAGCTTTCCTCTAGCAAATAACCCTTAAATTGCATATTTCCATCTTCATCTCTATAGCTCTCATTTATCTCTGGTGTCACAGGAATCCATATTTTTCTATTATCATGTCTTTTTTGTAATGTACTCTTTATCTTTTTTAAAGCTTGAGTTTTCATAATTGTATCATGCAGTTTTACCGGCTGGAAATGATCCGGGATTAAAAAAGTATGATTGTTAACATCAGTAATTGAGGTTATGCACATTATATTTGTTTTTGGGTCTTCACCTGATTTTAACATAAATGCAAACTGGAACTTCTCCATTATAGTTTAATCAGCTATAAAATTGTTGTTTTATAATATGTTTTCTTTTGGGTGAAATAAAAACTAAATTGTGTTGCGCTGTAAAGAGAAATTTTATTCATTATAAATATGAATTATAACTAAAAAAACAAACTAAACTAAATAACTATATTGTACATAACATTTACCTGTAAAGAGAAACAACAATTAAAGCTAATATTTCACTACTTATTTCTATTTATTTTAACACTGATTTTCACACGCGTAACATAACCTCTCCATTACATTGACAAAAGTCCGCGGGGTCCGCAGCCAGCGACAACGCGGCCACAGACGCATAGTTCATACGTTTGCGCGGCAAGTTCAAAATTTAATGAAGGGCGTCTGATTTAAAACATGAATTATGACGAACTTCATTTACATACATTTACGAGTAAATCGGTTCAGCTGTTCTCAAATGATGCTCTTACCAACCTACTCGTACATCATTTCATTTTTATTACATTAAGAAATGTAATAAAAATATTTGTTAAAGACGTACTAAAATTAAAAACTTGATAGGTTGTAAACTACTTAGTTGTAAAATTTAGTTTCATATTTAGAATTAAGAGGTCGTAAAAGTAAACGACATGAAAGTAGGTTGCCGTCCCATGCAATGACTTCACATATAGGTAGTTCTTTTATTGGTTGCTTGCATGTGGTATCGACAAAACTTAATAAAACCCCTTTTTACAGGGGGAATCTCCTAATAGCTATTTCCCTTCTACTTATCCAAAAGATATAGAAAAACTAATCATTCGTGTCCTGTCTATACGGTAGTGAAGAATAAAAAATGTCCTACAGTAATATTCAAAAATGTTTTATTATGTTAAATTACCCGCATGGTTACTTAATTATATGATTGTTTTAACTTACAGAGGAAATGTCACACATGTACTTGCCTTGGGGATCAGGAAGCAGCAGATTTTCCAATAACTTGCAAGTACGCAACCAATTCGCAAGCTCCCTAGATCTTCACGATACTTACGAGTACCAGCAAAATTCTGTGCAAAGACAAAGAAGCCCAAGTCTTCCACCAATAAGGAATTCCGAACAAGCTGTACCAAAAGAAGAATCTAGAAGAATATTGAATAGAAATTTATCTAGCGCTCAAAGGTTTTCCTTTTACGATGAAGATGGGGAAGGAGACACTTCTGGGTATGGTAGCGAAACAGTAAATATAAGTAGAAAAAATGCAACTCAAGATATCAACAGTAACCCTGTTGTAGCCTGGCAGCAAGAAAGTAGAGATAACGGGTATGTTACCTGCTTAAAAAACATTTTAATGCATTGTCACTCACTTAAAATACTCAACTTTGAAGCACTTCATAGATTTTAAACAATATTTAGAAAAAGTAAAATTATGGTAATGTTGTGAAATTTATCATGTCATGTTTAATGAATTAAATCAAATTGGTTTACTACCGCGTTTATTTTTGTTATTGATTTTAATACATTTTTTTATTATTCCGAAATTTGTCTCATTCATTAAATTTAAGAAAATACTATATCATGCATTTTTTAGAACAAAAAATCTAACTGAAGATATGCCCAGTAACGACGGTCGCTGGTCTGTCCGAAGTCCAAGAATGACATCAGAAGAAGGTAGACCTCGTTGGGGAGATCGTGGTGTAGCTACCGGAAGATTATGGGAACCAACAGAATCCAACGCTAGATTACCACAAGTAAGCAATATTTAAAATAAAATTAAATTTTCATTGAATGTTATATAACTGGATGTGAAATTCTAGATGCCAAGTAGAAAAAAAGGAACACCTGCCTGGGTTGAACGTGGATTGAATATGATAGACAATGCGTCTGAAATTCTTGTCATTGATCAACATAGCGCTTCCACTCCTGGGATGGATTATGATAGATCTTCTTGTAATGGCAGCGATGAAGGAAGGTAACTATAAATAAAATGGACGTTAACACAATGTGTATTAGTCAGGACAATAACCTAAGTAAATGTTTGATTTCAGAACATATCTTAGAGGTCAAAACGTTCCTCTAGAACCCGAAGTAAAGGCTCAAAGAGAAAACAAAAGGATGAAAGCTTTGGAGTTACAATCAGCGATATTAACTCAATTGGAAGACCAAGAGAAAAGAAGACAAGACGAAAGAGAGAGAAAACTAAAAGAGGAAAAACTAGAAGAATTAAGAATACAGCGGGAACAAGAAGAAGATAGATTAAAATATGCAGAGGAACGAAGGAAAATGGAAGAACGTCAGTTAATGGAACAGAGGAAATTGGACACGTTAAAGAAAGCTTTAGAAGTGGCAGAAAAAAAGGCGAAACAAGAAAAAGAAAAACGATTTACCAAACTTAAGAGCAATCTAAACAAAAATACTGCGTCTGTAGAAAAATCTTTGTCTTCAAGATGTGAATCTACAGTGAATATTCAAGACACTAATACGGATGTAAATAAACTTAACGAATCATTAAGAAATAACGACAGTCCAACAAAGTCTAACAGAACATATGACTTGAACTCAGCAAAGAGCCAAACGATTCGCATGAATAACAACAGCTCAAGACAGAATACAGAATTTAACTCCCCTAGATCAGTAGGTACAGGTAACCTAAATTTTTATATACAAAATGTGGCTCCTATACCTTTGCAAGAAAATCAATACAATGTAGTGCCCCTAAGTATTAACAGCGACATATTAAACAATCAACAAAATGGACTACAACTAGCCGTTTTAGTACCACAAAACCTAAATAACAATATGTATAGTTTATCATTAAATTCGCTGAACAATACTGAATATGTAGATAACTCTGCTAAAGTCCTAACACCACGAAAATTCCGTAATCCTAGATATTATAAGGATGCTTCAACACAAACGGATTCAACCTTCCTTAAGTTTACAGTAGACAGAGCAAATGACACCAATACAGATAATGAACGAAGCATTAGCCACGACTATCAAAATATCGATGAAAATGCACCACAAGAATGTAGTCACAATACTTTAAAAAAAGAAAGAAGACTACGCTCGGAGGAAAGATTTAAAAAAGAAATAGAAAATCGACCTAAATGGGGAGTGAATAGACCGGCTGCCCAATATAAGAAACAGAGTGAAAAAGATCCCTTTTATAGTCAAAAGCGTAAAATAAGACAAAAACATAGACCTCAACCTTGTCAATATTTGTCACAATCTAGTGACGATAGTCGTTCACCTAGCCCACTTTTAAGATCTGAAAAAAATGATTCAAAACAAAGAAGTTCAGTTACACAGTCTTACTGGAAAAGCAAAAGATCTAGCCAAGATTTATCAAAACCCAATAATGACTTTGCGGAGGATGTTCTTTTACAGACAGGTTATAACCAAATGGGTCAAGTTACTATAAATGATATTACAGAGAAAAAATCGCCTGTGTCAAACAATATATCGCCTTCAAAAAGAATAAGTTTATCTCAAAAATTTATTAACGATAAATATGGTAATAGAAAACTGTGGAATGAAGATGTTGTTACAGATAGAAGTGTTAAGTCTGTAAGTCTGGATGTTGAAAACCGTAAGAAAATTATAGAACAACTAAATATAGCTAAAAGAGAGTATTTAGAAAAGTTTGAAGATCAAGAAAACTAAAGTAAAATAATATAAGATCCTTTAGTTATAAAACTAGAGAAATAACACAAATAGTTTATTTAGTCGTGCAATTTAATATAATTTGGGTTACTTGCTAGTCCATATTGATCTAACCGTTGTTGTTAGAAACGGTCGTTACATCAATAGCCGCATTTAGTAGTTTGTGGTTGTGGCACTGATTTCTTATCTATTGTATTATATTGTAAATTATGTCTAAAATAGATGATCTCTTTGATAAAAAGAAAGATGAAGCTCCTATGTTGGATTTGTCAAAAACTATTATTAATACTGCCGAAGAATATCGAGCTGTATTAGATAAGGTGCCGGATTTTAAAACGAGGCCAGAAAAGGTATTTGGAATTGCCCAATCAATTATATTCTAAATGTTTGATAATAATTAACTGAATATATCAAATAGGTTAAAGCGGAAGATGTAAAAATCAAGGATAAGCCTGAAGACCAGAAAACTAAGACACCTCGGAAGGAAATTCGTGCTTACGAAAAGTTAGGCACACGTGGTTATGAGGAAAAAAACTTTACATTTATGGATCCAATTCCAGTCGAAATGCGAGGTTTAAAACTTGAAGATCTTTGCGCTGTGCCGATTGAGTGGAGAATGTTGACTTCTATAAGACCTAAATCAAAACTGGACGAGGAATATTTTAACAGGTACGTAAAACCCGTGTAAAAGTGAAGAATTGTGAATGTGAGGGAAGCTAGGGAGGGAGTTGTTTCAGGATCGTGGCAAGTCGTGCTTCATTGTTTCTGCCCATCCCTGTGGGAAAAAGGCGTGACAATTTTCTTTTATGTAGGTATTTATCTCCCATTAAAGTAAGTACCAAACTAAGTAACGATATATTTCAGATTAATTGAGCTTCGCAAATCAGAATTGAGAACTAAAGCCCGTGACAAAAGGGAATTCTCTAAGAACACTATGATACGAAAAACGAAAAATCGTTCAGGTGTTACTGAGATGAGGATTGTAAGTTGCTCTGAATGCGGCGAAGAATATTGTGATGGTAAGAATTTATATTTCTTAAAGATCTGATTGTGTATAAGCACCTGACCCCGACTGGCTAGAGCAGAGGCCACATAGACCACTTTCAAAATATTGCTAGTACCGGTGGACCCCCTATTCCCGGTGGCAGCTTCATTTCTACCATATTCCCAATACTTGACAAAAAACCGCCTTTGCAAGTGTCGACACGTTATACTGAATATGAAATATGCAAGTTATTACAATTAACAATCTCTGACATTCTTAAAATTATTATCTGTAATTTAGGCAGATAGGTGACATCAAACCAACATTTTAGTTCTTCGCTATCTAAACCAGATAAATTTTCGTAGACCTCTGCGAAATATGAACCTCAAAATATGAACCCCCTTTTTTTCGCTCTAACGTATAATTTAGACCAATGGGCTACGGCTAGAGGATAAAGCAGATATTTAGAGGTCATGAGCGGCAGCGACAACTAAACACAATCCTAATATAATGCTAACTCCAGTATTAATGTATAATTTTAGTATAACTTTAAGGCGACCAAGGCAATGATACTGGTTTGCATGATCATTGTACTACCACTAGTAGTGCAATAACTACGCAAACCGTGAACACGGGTTCACAACCTTGAATTAATATTACTAGCGTAATATTAATTTTACGTTAGTAATATTAATTCAATGGTTCAAAACCACTTGCCGATACCAATGTATCTTTAAAACCCAAGCTATCATAGAAATATGGTAGCCTAATATAGAATTGAATTTAAACTCCCTTTATTACTTTAATGAGCCTTAGTGCAAGTGAATAAATGAATGGTTATTTTATTTGCAGGAAAGATGTGCATCATAACAAACTACGACATGTTTGCTCGTCTAAAGGTCGAAATAGAGCAGAAAGCAACTCGTTCGAATGCGACTCAGGCACAGGGCGCAGGCAAATCACGAAAAATAAAACGCCGCATTCGCAGGAAACCCAGAAGCAAGAGTGCAGCACCAGCGCCTAGTAATGTGAAAATTAAAAAATCTGGCGCAAAAAGTGATTCTGAAATTTAAAAGCACTTTTTACGTAGATGTTTTATACTATTGACTCCTATAACCACTGCCTTTTATACCTACATTGACTGAATATATTATATATAAAAATTACAAACTAACTCGGCTTTAGACTTTTTTTCATCATTGTGAGTCGACATCTGACCTGACTTGCCTGAGTAAGCAAGAGGAGGTACAAGAGTGCTGACGACTGAAAAAACCGAGTAATTTCACGGTTCCCTCAGTCGCCGTCACTATGCCGACCATAACTTAACTCTTATTATGTAGCTTCTGTTACTACTGATATGTACTTTTGTAACTTTGAAATAAATTAGTAAATAATAAGTTTTTTTTTATTTTCAACATTTGCACTCCCAGTGAAAAAAAAACGTAGATATTCCAATCTTTTGCCTCTTGGCTTTTATAAAAAAATGTGGGTCAAAATGGGATCCAATATTTTTATATTCAAATATAAAAACAATATATCTTTATAAATATATCTATAAAATAGAATAATTTTTTTATCACAATCCGATCTTGACTAGCCTGGTGGAAAGCAGAGGGAAGTCCATAAATCCGACGACTGTAAAAACCGATTCGTAGCCAGCGACGACGACTATTTCATCCCATTTTTATTGTGGCTCGACATCTGACCTAGATCCGCTTGATGCTAAGCAAACACTCTTGGACCTACAAGAGTGCCGACAACTCACTGTAACTCACTCAACTCAGTAAAAACTGAGTCTTTACGGTCTCTATGCCAGCCAAAAGTGCTTCTTTACGCATCGCTTCAAGGACCCAATTTTATAGGATGGGTAGAATACATGGGCTGGTAAATTTCACTTGTCGATTGTTCTACAAAGAAACGACGCACCGAACCTTTTAGTTCGATCATATTATTCTTTTGCGATAGAAAGAAAATTTTCGAATATGAAGAACAGAAATATTCGACAGGTTCGGCGATAAAATAATAGTAAGCATATTCCCTCTATTTCTCATAAGAACAGAGCTTTCGCTGCTTGAATGCAATGTTGCTGCTGCTAACCGCGACCACACTCGACTAGGGACGATAGATATAGCGAGGGAAATAGGCAGACATAGTGTGGCTGTTATGCTGCTCGTCCTGGCGATCCATTTTTTGTCGTTTTTTTGTGCGATTCAGTAACAATGTTGTAGTACATCGCGTAGGGCAATATTCGCGGCAGCGCGAGGAGTCTGGTGTGGCTGTAGCATAATGCATTGCAATATCTACAATGCCATGTATCACAACGGACTACAGAGTAAAATAAGGCTACTAAGATAATTACATATTTATATTCCCTTAGCTTTGACTTACTTCACTGATAATGCAAAGTAGTATTGGTAGTGAAAAATAGGATAGAATGTGTTTGAAAGTAAAATAAAATAGACAATATTCAATATCACTCTTTATTGATAATAAAAAAATATTTATATATTATACATTCACATTTAAGAGCCTTCACGACAATAAAATGCCTGACTTATATTGGGTTCAGTACAAATATCGAACGAACCGCACTACAAATATATATTTACCCGAAAATAACTTGTATGTATAATTAATTATGCACCTATATCAAATGAGTAACACTCCATCTCAAATAGAATTCACCAAAACTTAGGCCCAAAATGAGAACATAATAATAACAAGCAAAACAACTCAAAGTAAATTCACATTATAAGCTCACCACTTAAAAAACATAATAAGTGTCTTAAAACAACTAAACACAAAATCCAAATATTGTACAAAAATAATAATTTATTACTCAATTCTCAGTGACAACCCATTGTTTACCATAGTTAACATCACTATGGTATTCTACACACTTTTTATTCATAATAACAACATTAAAAATTTACTATTACAGTAATAAAAATATTGTCAAACACCTATGTAAAAAAATAAATAACATATTTTCATTTAAAATGTAAGATATATTATTTGAGGATCATTAAACCTACTCTAAAAATATTATGCTATGGTGTGAGATAACCCACTACATGACTGTTGAAGTGGCTCCTACTATTATCTGTACAAAATAGGAATCTGCAATAGTATTAGATACCAAAGTAAATATAATTAAGTCTAACACAGACCTTGGCCACTCGATTGCCTTACTAACACTGCCTTCATAAGAATGTTAGCAAAGGCACTATATAAACACAGATATGTACAGCTATATAAAGCAATGAACACTATTATGTAATTATGAAGAAGTAGGACGGTAAACAAAACCAATGAAATATAAACACTATCTATACAACATATATATCACCTCTATATACATATTAAATGTATTTTATTGGTCCAATTTGTTATCTCATAACATTTGTCATGGTTATGTCACAACACATTTTTTTATTAAACAAATTCTTCAAATTAGTAACAGAAAGTAAAATGTAAATTGGAATGAGAAAAGATTGATAACTAGGAAAGCATAGTTCAACACACACACACGCACACGCCAATAATCACAATGTTGGGAGTTATAAATATATTACCTGTAATATTGCAGATTCCCAACATTACTAAATTATAAAAACTACATAATAGTGACTCAAGTCTAAGTAAAATTTAAAAACAATAATTTTTATGATATAAATAAAAACAAAGACAACATGAGCTAAATTTTAGAATAAGAAAATAAACAAAAAAAAATGGACGAAGTTGACTTGAATGTCTGTGAACAAAATTATAAAACTTAATAACTAAATTAACTTACATACTTTCTATACAAAACCAATGTTAACACTTTGATTAGAATTTGTAATATTTTACAAATTTCAATAATTTAATAATCATATGAACAGTGATTCTGTTAGAATGTTCAAGTGGTATTGAGCTAGTGGCAACAATGCCACATTGTGGTCCTCTGTACAGATACCATTCACTGGTAATAGAATCAATCCTTACGTGCCTTCTTTTTGCTTTTCTTGGGCGCCTTCGCTTCAGTCCAAGTATCTGGAGGAACATTTACGAGTAACATTTTTATTAAAGAGAATTTAAATACAATGGGTAATAACAAAACGTGAAGATTAAACAAGGATGACCCAGAAGATTGGCCATGCCTATTACAATAGTCTGTATGAAGAAAATTGTGGTTGTGTCAGGACTGTACGTACCTATTATTAAAATAATAAATTCTGTTTTTGTTATCTTAACAAAATAAAATTATTTTTAAACTTTAAATATAATAATATCAGTCATAACTCACCTCCAAGCTCATCAAATGCTGGTGCATTTTGTATCTCCTCTTGTTTATCAGAAGAGTCAGAATTATTATCAACCTCAGTTTTGGCTACGGTTTTAGCAGCAATGGAGGCCTGAAAATATTTTATTAAATTATAATCTTGAAAAATAAAATGAAGGAAAAATGAGGGAGGTTTTACCCAGCAGTGAGACAAATAATTAGGCTATATTAATATTCTTGTTTCTTGTGTCTATGAATTACTGCTGAGAAAAAGTTTCCATGGGTTACTAGCTTGTGCCTGACAATAAGTCACCAATGTTTCTGACCCAAGCCATATGTACAGTAGCATGCTCAGAGCCTACTTTAATTAATCTGTCCAAAGGTATGGGCTGGATCCACATAGCCTCTTTCTACTTATAAGTGAAATACTTGAGAGAACAACACAAAAAGATTGTGAGTGGCAATTATAATTTTACCCTGTTGATCAGTCAATCTATGACTGACTGAGCATTTGTCTCCTATAGTACCACAAAAAGGTGGTACTAAAGGGAACAAATGGTACAAATGGTCTCCCCAGTTCAGAACCATATAATCTCAAATTGTTAAATATTGCAATATACACTCACATCATTAGCTTTCTTCTTATTCTGCTTCTCCTTATTTTCTTGTTTCTTAGTGCTTCTTAAATCTTTAACTTCAGACAACTCCTCTGTTGAAGATGGTTCCTCATCCTCTACCAACAAACCTTGATCACGAAGTTCGGCCTAAAATATTTACATATTAAAATAATGAACTAATAAAATAATGGTTTAAATATTATTATAATGAACAAAGTATGCTACTCACAGCCTTGAGAACTCTTTGTAGTTCCTCCACCTGAGCCTGCAGTGCCCGAGCAGCTTCCTCATTTAGTCCAGGTCCACTCATTACCACTTTTACAGGTGAATCATCAACTTTCTTGTCACTTACAGTAGATGTGTTGTACTTGACTTTTAAGTCAGGTTTAGCCTCCTCAACATCAGTTTCCTTTTTCTTGTCCTTACTTTTTTTGTCCTTGTTCTTCTTCACTGGGCTATCTTTTTCATCACCACTTTTAGCTTTCTTTTTTTCGCTCTTCTTAGGTACCTCCTCCCAGTCACCATCATCAAAATCATCTGGTTTGGCCACATCTATCAGCTTTCCCTTCTTACTCTTTTTTGCCTCCACTGGAGCAGCGACAGTCTTCACCTTAGGCTCAACCGCCTTCTCTTTCTTGTCAGATTCCTTTACTTTATCCTCTTTCTTTTCCTTAGACGGAGATTTTTTACTTTCCGATTTTGCTTTCGCATCATCAGTCGTGTTACGGTTAGGTGAAGATTTCTGCAATTACAAAATGAAAAATTAAATTGATTTCGCACCAAAAATCCCAGTCAACCTATAAACATATGCCTACAGGTTAAAAATAAAATGAGCATTGAGCACAGACGTATGCAACTGAACGGGACCAACCTTATCCTTGGACTTCTTTTTCTTGTTGGCCGATTTCTTATCGTCTATGACAAGCGCAAGCTTATCAAACTGAGGCTGTTCAGCCGTGTGGAAACCGAACACAAATACTAAGGCAGCACATATTAAAACTACAGCCACTGCAGCTGCAGCGTACAGAAACTGTGCGTTCGAGACTTGTCGCAAGAGTTCCATTTTAAAACTTTAAGAAATATATAATTATTATCTACAGTTCACATATAAAGGTAACGATAAGGTATGATAATGCTCCACAAATTAATTTCCGAATGATAAAAGTAGACACGGTGACATGATGACGCGGCTGTGACGTGCCAAAAATTTATAAAACTGCTCAGTAATGTTGCCAACAATATTCAGAAATAACGAAAGAAATTCAGTGTATTTTCTAAATACCAATAGATTAATGTTATTTAAATATTCCATAAAGTGCATAAAAATATAATTTTACCGTTATGAATAAAATAATAATAATCTGTGAACATCCAAAGTAATATAGATATACACGACCGTCAAAACTTCTTAGAATGCCATAAATTATTAAGAAATATAATCTATGGTAATGGCGCTCTTTTTAAATTTTAACCTTTTTTGCATTACATATTTCCTACGTTTCTATTATCGACGGAAGTGTTCATAAATAATTTTATTAAATCTAATCATTTTTTATATCACGCTCAAAAAATACGCGACAATCGTGGCGCTTTAGTTAGCACACCAGTCCATTACACATAAACTCCCTGATTCGATTACCGGTCGGAGCAAAGATGTAGTGGTTCCGTGCAAGGCGACACTGCATCTTCGGCCGCGCCATACATAATAGTACTGCAGTCTACCGTCGCCATCGGAATAACACATCAGGTGGAGCTCGGTATATACTATTATACGTGTAGCCACAATAAATGTGGATGTAAAGGAAGCAAGGGAGGTGTGTAAGGATCGTGGTAAGAGGCGCTCCATTGGCTCTGCCTATCCCTGTGGGAAAAAGGCGTGACTTAATATTTTATTATAATAATAATGTGGTAAATAACAGGGTAATAAAACTACAGAAAATTAAATACAGTATAATAAAGATTTATTATTAAATCTTACACTAGGTAGGTAATACTTTCACAAAACTTATTAAATTTCAACATCTGATTGAACGCGACGCCTCTTCGGTGGTTGGTCTGAGTTATCATCATCCAAGCATACGCCATCATCATCCTCCATAATGTCAATGTCACTATCATCTGAACTGGGTGCCTGTTGAAACATTTTTTTAATTTCTTCTTCTTTATTATTGAATTCATTCTTTATTTCAGATTGTGTAATGACTTTATATGATTTCTCTTCCTCATCATGGACAACGCGAACGCGCACTTCGTAATTTTGTAAGAAATCTTCAACTATTAAACATGCCCCATCATTTATGCCGATCTCAAATAGTGTTTTGTCCATATTCTGATCTGTTTCTCCAGGCTCCGAGGATATGACAATGACACCCAGGCCATCCAAGTAAACATCTGCAGCTTGAATATCAAGACCTTCTTGGAGAGCGACTTCTAAGTCCTTGAGAATCAGCTTATTCACATTACAAGTAATAGTGACTGATGGTTTTGTTGAACATACATGACATTTTGGATTGGGTGGTGTCAGTGCTGCAATAAAAATGATTATTTTAAGTATACTGAAAATAATAAATACTGACTTTAATAATTCAGTAAAACGACCATGCTAGTAGAATAGTCTCGCAAAGCAAGAGTTGTTCAAACAATAGTTCTAGTGTGAATATCACTTGCTAGTATAGTTCCCTGGCAGTAAAGCGCTGACTTTTGAGCTGCGCAGCATAAGATTCGGCACATAAGAACGGCAGTGGACGACTGCGGCAAATCCGCGCGCCTATTCTGTCGTGCTCCTAATTGATAAAATTCTAAAATTTATAGACATTCGAAAAACAAGTAGGTAACAAAACAAGTTGCCTAATTGCCAGCACTCTTTATCTGCCGATGTCTATATCAATGTATTTTGGCCACCATGATGCAAGATTAGTGCAAGTTTAATAGCATAGTACAGAAATGTAAAAAATAATTAGCAGATTTTTTATCTGACCTTCAAATGCTTTATGTGGTAAGCAAGGATTTTGAATTTTGATCAGTTGCACTATGGCAGCCCTTGCAACGTCATTGCAATTTTTCAACACTACAAATGAGTTATATTAAACAATATGTTAACCATACAAACCTTTCTCAGACACCAACAGTTGTCCATTATGGTTTGGTCTGCTCCTCATGAAGACCGATGTGCACTTTTCTAGTTCACCCCTTAGAACTGTTTTCGCACGCAACACTGCCAGACCAGCAACAATTGCATTAGCAGTCGCAATTGCAGGTATTATGTTGCCAGCCATTGCTATAAAATAAAAGACAACATTAATACATAATGAGATATGACGCAATTTCCCGAACGACGAATTGTAACAAATATTCATGCATTATGTATGAAAGCAATGTAACAGGATTGTAGCAAGAATGGAATTACATTGTACCTCTGTACCATTCTGATGTACGCCTTTAATTGGTTTTGTATTATAATTTGTCTCTATATACAAAACCAATTAATGACAAAAAAATACAAAATACAGTGTTTTTTTTTTTCACTTTATGAAATTAAATAACAATAAATAAACTACAAAATAATAATGAATAAAAATAAAAATAAATCAAAACAATAAGCGACTGAAGAAAATAATAAGTAATAAATGGAGTTCAAATAACTGCAAGTAGTAGTCACATCCACTATGCTGGCCAAGTTGGAACTGGCAACTTTCAATCTGATCCCGAAACGCGACTAAATCACTTCCCAGGTCAGTCTGTTTGTTTTCTTGCAGTATTCACCAAATGTGTGTTGCTCACCTTTAATTTCGAAACAGGAAGTCAATGGCAGAATGTTAAAAGCATATGCACGTATATTGGCACTTGCTGCGACAAACTTCATAGCATTCTTATGATCTTTGTCCCACACTAATTCACCATCTGGCTGAGAAGACAACTCTTCTTTGAGTGCATTCACTGTCTCAACAAATACCTGTCAAATAAATCATTATCGATATGTTACAACTTTATTTATTTACTAGCGGGTCAAATTACATCGCATGCTTAATGTTTAAATAATCAGTTTTTCTCTTATGTATGTATACATAATCTTTATACCAACCATTATATGAATGTTGTTGTATATAGTGTATAAATAAAATTGATTCATTAAATAACTTATCAAAATAAATATAAATCAAATTCGGAAGTAGTTTTTTTATATTTAATTGCATATTTACAGTTTTATAAACAATTATTTTGTTCTATCGTCAATAGTTTTTGCAGTGTACACGATGTAAGGAATTTTATGAGTAATTTTTTTACACCTTGCCACATTATTCGAGATTTCGTACGGAACCCTAAACTTTTTGAAAATCCAATATAGCTTATGTTACTCACAAAGGAAAGCCTAATATTTTTTAAAATCGCCCCAGTAGTTTCTGAGCCTATTTATTACAAACAAACTTACAAATCTTTCTTCTTTATAATATTAGTATAGATATTGTATTTTTTTTTAGCTGGCTTAGGCATAGTTCCCGTGACTGGGGCATCAGTGAAAAGAGACGTTTTCTTTTCAGTTGGCGGCACTCTTAGACCTACATCAAGCTTATGATCAGTTAGGTTGTGTACAGATGTCGAGTCACAATAAAAATAAACTTACCTTGATGCATTCTTGAATAGACCACACCTTATGATCTATTAAACCAGTATAATTGTCTGAGGTACTAGATTCACACTCCATAATTTTGCCCCAAGACAATGCCTGGGGTGCTTTTCTTGTAACCCACAAATCTTTCATAGCTAACAAATAATTAATATCTTCATAAAATAACTTAGTGAACAACTTCTCTGGGTTGTAATCAGTTTCAACAGCCCATTCCCTGGTGCTCTTTCTGGCTATTTCCTTCTCCAATGCTGCTTGGCCGGCTGAACCTGCCGTTTCAGGGTCTGCAGCATCAGGGCTAACATTTTCATCGCCATCTTCATGTCCGAATAACTGGTTAAAGAGATGTTTGCCCCATACAATGCAATGTATAGGCTTGGATGGAGTATTACGGATGGTGCAGCTTGGGAAATCCTTTTCACCCCTTGTAGGAACACATTCATAGCATTGTACAATGCCCTTCTTAATCAACTCCACCTGTAATGAAATAAGTTTTATATAGAAACTAGGAGACCCAACAGAAGTTGTATTTCCCTATTATATGTACTAAACATATGTACTTATAAGTTCAATGTGTTCTCTATCTGCTTTTTAGAACATTCTCTGTCTAGAATATTTACAAGTGATATTGACGACAGGCGTAGCGCATTGGCTTGCACACCATGTAAAATATGTTAGGTCCTGGGTTTGATAACTGGTTGGAGCAAAGTTTTATTTCGTTGCTTTTATTTTTAATATTAAACATTGAATATTACATTGATTAACCATAACCACAGAGCCTGTATGAAGAGAATTATGGATGTGAAGTAAGCAAGTGAGTTGTGTAAGGATCGTGGTAAGTGGCGCTCCATTGTCTCTGCCTATCCCTGTGGGAAAGAGGCGTGACAATTTGATTAATTGATTATTAATAAAAAAAAGAGGTGGTTATTTGTTCCAGGTGTGGTTGTTAAAGAGTGGTAAGCAGTGGTGACCAGTTTGCCACCCGGGGTAGTACTACCACATATAGTAGGGGAACGACTTAAAGGAACGTGCGAGGAATGCAGTTGTGACGTCATGGTCACGTGTCTATTATGAATAGTGTAGTAACATGCAAAATGTCGATAACAATAAACACACACTTTCCTTAAAATGCAAATAGATTTAGTTATTAAAAATTATAAATATTAAATTGAAGTATAAACATTAGACAGCAACAATTTTTAATGAATTATATATTAATTTAATTTTGAGAATAGTGACTGCATGTTTTTTTTTCTTTTTCACACATTTTAATCACGTTTCTAATAATGGTTCTAGCCTGAATACGGATGACGACTCTCTTTTATTCAATTAACTCACTAATTTTTTAATAATCAAACAAAGAAAATATGGACACGTTTTTATCGATATTAAATGACATCGCCGAGCTATGAGCGTAACTAAAAGCGGCCACTAAAATACGGGTGGTGGTCGTTTCACGCCCCACCGCACTTCAGCCCCCGAATTCATTTAGCTCATTCCCCAACTATACAAGTATACAGTGAAGCGACTTAGTCGATTTTCAGGGACCACTTGTAAGTTGCCAGTTTTAACTAGACATCCATAGTGGATGCGACTACTGTTTACAGTTATCTTACTGTAGTAGAAGTCACCGCCATTCATGAACCGCATTCCAACTCAACAATAAAATATATAAAAAAGTGTCAAAACCCTATTCAGTCTTACTACAACAAAAGTTTAAAACAGTGTTTAAATATTTGTATTCATACAAACATCTAATACCCGTCTAAAGTGAGTTTATTTTTTAATATGGTGATTTTTTATTATTTACATTTCTAAACTAAGCTAATAAAGTGCTTGTATTATAGAAACAGGACAACCAAAGTACATATATCAAAGATACATTGGTGCCGGTGGGCGCTTTCGAACTCATGCTCTTGGTTTGTGTAACCATTACACTGCCACTACACCACACGCCTGTATGTGACACACACACAGAGATGCGCCGCATATGTCCTGTAATATTAGTTTTTATGAATAATTCAAATGATGTACCTGTCCCACATATCCAGCAGTTCCTGTCTCAATCAGAGGTACTTCAGCTGCAAGACATACTCTGTTTACATGATTTCTTGCTTTGCGATTATCAAGAGCATTCAACACAAAACTGAATTTCTTGAAATATGACATACTATATTCTTTACTGAAATATAAATGGTTTATTAATAAAATACTTTATTAAAATAATTATAAAATTAAACATGACTTTACAATAATATTATATGTAGTGATCATGGATAAGATTAATTTATTTTATTTACATTTCTATACAAAGTACATATATCAAAGATACATTGGTACCAGCAAGTGGCACAGGTTGCACTCTGTTTGCATAATCATTGCACTGCCACTACACCATGGTCACCTAAAATATTCTATGCTTAAAGTCAACATAATGTATTAAATCTCAATAACTTCAACCTTCATAAGTCGTATTTCTCAGTAATATGATAAAAAGGCCATTCCCTTCTGCTGAACCTATGAATACCTAATATTTCAAATTATTTAGACTTTATAACATGAACAAAGATGTATTTCTCTGCAAGGTTTTATTATACAGCACTAAACAGCAGACTATGCAAGTCAAAGTTGGTAAAATATAATGACACATTTTTTGTAGTTTGTACAGTTTGTATGGTACATATTTATATATTTCAATAAATAAGTATGTACTATAAAACCTAAGTCAATTTTTTATTGAACTTCAGCCCAAAAATAGAATTGGCCGTCGAAACTTTAGCACATAAATCCTTTGTACCTCGAATATCTTGTTAAGTCAGGAGTTTTGGTGGGAAAACTGCAAGTGACAGGTCATGAGATTTTTAATTATTTGTAAAGCTTGTTTTGTAAAGATTAATCTCTTCATTGGAAAAGTTTTGGTAAAGCTTTTCCACCACTTTACTAAAACCATTACCATCATCTTCACCCTCATTTAATGAAGTGTTTCATCTTTATCCACTGAAGACATTTTACTATTTTACGGAAGACTAGGCTGTATGGACAAAGTTTCCTTTGCCTTCCCAGAATGGGAGAATTGAACTGAAGAAGAAATCTTATTAAACTCTTTTTTTATGCATTTCTCTTGAAATCCGAGTTATCACGATTGCACATTATTGTTTTTAAGTATATAAATAATAATTTAGTGTATAAATATCAACAGAGGTCAACTGGCAAAGTTCACATTTCGTGTACGTTTTACAATAATAAAAAAAGTAATTATTCTTACTTGAAAATAGTATCATGACGTGCAATTATTTCCACATTAGGATTAAATTGTAAAGCACTGTCTTTAGCCACTTGTGCTTTTGATTTACCGACATGTTCCTTGCGAAATAAAAATTGCCGATTCAGGTTGCTTACTTCAATCGTATCAAGGTCAATCTGAAATTAACACAAACATTACTTACTCAATTATTAAGATGTTTGAGTAAATAAATATAAACAAAACATACAACTTCGATTTTGGGAAAACCAGAGAGCACGAGATTCTTCAACACTTCACACCCAATACCGCCGGCACCAATGAGTAATACACGTGAATTTGCGATTGCTTCTGTTAATTTCTCATCAAACACACCCGCTAACATTTTTACTGCTACTATCTCCTTTAATCACAATAAAATTTAATACAGCACCCGTGCAAAAACGCCGACGGACGCAAGTTGGACGCAAGCAAGCTAAACGCCAAACGCGCCGGCGCGATCCAATAAATTGGAATTGAAAAGAGCGTCGGTCCTAGTCTATGGTCGGTAGTTTGCCGTTGGCACAGATTGCGAGCGCCTCGAACTAACAACTCTTTAACTGGTTATTTTGCGGGAAACTGCAAGTAACAGTACGTGCAATTTTAAATTATTTGAAAAGATCGTGTTTCTTAAATATTAATGTGTAATAATGGTGTAATTGTTGTCTAATAATCATTTAAAAGTTGATGAAGTTTAGAAAAGTGATTTAAAGCTGTGTTGCATGTTTGTTCGTATTCCTTCCAAAATTCTTTAACTATTAGATCCCACTCTGTACAGCTTGTGAAGTACTAAATTAGTTTGTTAATTTTTTTTTATAGTAAAAGTTGCATTATTGAAACGAAATTTTAAAAAAAGTTTGTTGTCTGTTAAGATAACCTCACAAACTCGTGTAGTAATTTTGTAAATAAACAAAATGAGGAATGTAAAGAAACATAAAAGTAATAAAAAACATAATAAACGAAACAAAAGTAATAAGTTATTGACCCCACATAATACGGAAATTGAGAATAACGAAGAAACCTTGGACGACCAGCAAACTTCTCAAGATAATGATGATAATCGTAAGAGAACAAATAGTGATGAAGATTCTGACGTTGAGGAAAGGCCTAAAAAAAAGAAGAAGAAAAACAACCCGCAGGCACAAGGACCCCCTAGTAAAGGAAAGAAATCTAACAGACAAATTAAAAAAGAGAAATTTGCTCAGAGACAAGCAGAAGCCGATTCTGTTGCTAAAGATGCCCTAAAACAACAATGTTTAAGCTACCTTTCACAATGGAAACATGCGAGAGACCAGTGGAAGTTCATGAAAGCAAAACAAGTATGGCTTTATAAAAATAAATTTTCTTCTAAATTGGTTCCTGATGAGTCATGGTCACTATTATTAGAATATTTTGAATCTGCAAAAGGAAATATTAAGAATATGTTACTTGCAGATGCTAATAAAATTATTAAGCAGATGGATGATTATTTGGAAAAGGAACATTCTACTAAAACTACAGAGGAGACAGAGGTTGATGAAGATGAAAATGCATCATCAAAACCTGATGATATAACATATAAAAGAGCAAGGGATATAATACAACATTTACAAGAATAAATAATTATTGTTTTATTTTCCTACACTTTATTAACCAACTCTCATGTTTATAACAAATAAATTAACTTTTAAGGATTAATATATTGTTCCAACTATAATTTAGGCTTTAACTTCAGCCTTGTCCTCTTCAGTAGTGAATTGATCAATCCATTTGCGCAGTTTATCGGAATCCTGAAGACCCACAAGTCTATGTTGTATCTTTCCATTTTTAATGGCAATCAAGACTGGAACAGAGCTCACATCATAATCAAGAGCCAAGTCTGTTTGCTCATCAATGTCTACTTTAGCAAGGAGCACTTTACCCTTGTTTTCTGAGATGATAGATTCAAGTCTTGGTGTTAGGAGTCTGCATGGGTTGCACCATCTGAAAAATTAAATACATCAATGTCACACATTAATTTCCACACGGATAGGTAGAGCGCCACTTTCCACGATACTGACACAACTCTCTTGATCCAGAAACTGTGCTGGTTAGATATTTCAGTAGGTGTGTACATACCTTCTGCCAAGTTAGATGGCAAGATGCAGTGTTATGTCCAAATGAAACAAGATTTTTAAGTTTCTGCTATTACTTGAGCCACTCAAAACTATTTTGGGCTATATTAAGGCTTATTAGAGGCATGACAAAATACTTTCAGCACATATTCAAGTACGTAGACCACTCTTTTAAAGAGTGGTAGGCAGTGGTACCCAGTCTGCCGATCCGGGGTAGTACCACCACTTACAAGTATACAGACCGTGAAGTGATTTGGTCACGTTTCGGGATCAGCTTGTAAGTTGCCGGTTCCATCTAGGCCGGCATAGTGGATGTGATTGCTACTCACAGTTATTAAATTGTAGTAGCAGTGACATTCATTCATGGACCACACTTTGGCTTAACATCAAGCGGGGTGCTGTCATATGTCGAGTCACAATAAAAAAAAAAAAAAAAAAAAAAAAAAAAACCATTTTAGCAGCACTTTGATATGACCCAAAGTTCACTACTCTATTTACAACCTATTAACCACTTTACTGCATGTGCTTATTAATTGTAAAATAACTGTATATGGCTTGTTCTGAATTGTCATAGATGAAATCAAAACTGCACTTATTTTCCGAAATAATGTTTTTTTTATCATAACTCTGGATCTTGACCTCATTTAATGGTTAAACTTGGCAGAAGGTTTTTCCAGGTTCATGTCTAATTAGCAGAAGGTTTCCAGATTAGTCACAAACTGTTGTAAACACCCCACCCTCCAGGTCTGGATATAATCTTTGACTGCTGAAAGTTAAAAACTATATCCAGGCTACTTGGGGCATGATAGCTAACGGTTTCTTTATCAGACGGTTAATTATATGGTAAGCTAAGTTTTTATCAACTGATATTATTTTTTAAATTTTTAAAATAAATCTTACAATGACAATTTTCACATAGAATGGGGAAGCAAGTAGGCTATGCAATAAGGTGTACATTTTATGCCATATACAATAGTCAAATCTCTATTTTATATGTGTTTCAGGTTATATAACCTTGACAAAACATTATTTATAATTAGGTAACCTAGAAGTAATAAAAATCATAATTGCGCATCGCAAAAATTATGTATGATGCAATTTTTATATAACAATGTAAACACTTATTTCTTGTAAATAATGCACAAGCCACTAGTAAGGATATGAAGCAGAATGTTAGTGTTTGCTTACTTAATTGGAATACATATGCTATTGTAATTTTACTAACTATACTTACTCTGCGAAAAAATCAACTACAACAGGTACTTTGCTGTTTAAGACTTTGTCATTGAAGTCCTTAGCATTCTGGATTTTTACAATATCTCCAAATACAGGGGTGACCGAAAAATTCCTGGCCACATTTACTTTGTTATATATAGTCTGCTTAAAAACAGTGCTCGCGATTTTTTTTGCCAACATCTTGTCTTCGCTGTGAATCGCCGATAAGATATGGAATTATGGACAATAATGCGAAAAATAGGTAGGAAAATATCACTCAAACCGCTGGCTGTCAATCTGTCAATTACAGGACAGTAATTTCGCACAGTAATCGGGTCTCGACTCTCATTCAAGGTCATGGCGGTGCTGTCGAATCTTCCGGGTTGATCTTTATTCGCACCAAATGTTTAGGTATCGCAAACGTCATCAATTTAATGTTGTTTTTTGATTGATTTTTCCTTCGATTTTGCTCATGATTTTACCAATTCTGTTTTTCTGCGCTGATCGTCGATATTATTATTACTTCGTTTTTTTTTTCATTAAGTTATACCTAATTGTGTAAAAAGTGTTCTTAAGATAGTGACTCCATTATGTTCCATGTAAATCCATTGTGTTGAAGAAGTGACTTTATTATATTATGTTTTATTTTAATGAGATAGTGATATTATTTTATTGTTAACTAGCAATTAGCATACATATTTTTAGTGATACTATTGTTTCGAAAAGTAAGTTGAAATTAAATAAAAAAGATAATGTTTTATAAAAAGTCGTTTTATTCATCTAATTAGATTATTTCCTGCTGAGTTAGGTTCACTTTCACTAACATCTAAAATACGTCTAATATTGATTGTTATACTATTATACGTATTAGGATGTGAACCTAATATGTTAACAAATACACAATATTAACCAGACCATTTCAAAATTGCCACCAATTTTAGTTCGCGTGATATCCCGTCGTGGCGTCGCTAATTGCCACTTTTTGTCTATAGCAGTCGAGCTTCTCCTCTTGAGTACAATGTTCCTTATTTCGCACTGTCTATAACATGGACGAATAATCATAATTCGTCCATGGTCTATAATCACATTGATAACCGGTCTGAACATAGGTAAAATTCATAGATATTTTTTTAAAATTCTCCCATAAATTTCATAGAAATGAGTCTTTTAAAAAAATTAAAGACATATAATAAATTTTAACAAAAAATTTTTTTAGACGATCCGCAACTATTTCCATAGAGTCCCCTCACTCTTTCTTAATGACGTTTCTAAGTGTTTGTAAAAACCAAATGAATAAATGACTTTGAATTTTGAATTTTGAATATGCATATAAGAGTTAAGACCATCTAATGAATAATATTGATCTTGAACGCTGTAAAATTAGTCATCATCAGTCTGTTTCAATGTCCGAGACGGCGTCACTACTGTCTTGGATTTTTATTGGTTGAAAATTACATAGTAAATGCTAATTAACCAATCCGAAATATGATCACAAAATCAATTTTAGAGTTGCCACTAAAACAGTATTTTTTGTGTTCTGTCACCAGGGGGGTGACAGCTTTGTTCTTCGAGTTCACACGAAGCGCTGCAGTAGGAGCGGAGTAGCGATGTGCAAGTCGAATAATTTCATTAATCGAATAACCAATTGATTTTTGAACTAATATAATCGAATGATAATACTAATACATTTACATTATACATTTACTTATACATTTTATTTTTATCTGAAAAAATTAACTCGTCGTATTCCATTGTCGCAGATCTACGACAAACAAAAAAAATTTTTTGTTTATTTCTTTGTGTCTAATTGAATGATTGTTTTTAAATATTAGTTTTGTTTTACTTTAATACGCGGACGATCATCTTGCTCGGACACGCTTGTTGTTACTTTTTGTTTAATAAAACAGTAGTAGTTGCAATAAATCCATAATACTATTTTTTAATCAATTTATTCGAATTGTCGAAAAGCTAATTTTTTAAACGAATGTATGCTAGTAAATAATTACAACGGAGTTTATTGTAATTATACAATAAACTCCGTTGTTGATTGTTAATAACTAATCCTTATTAACAATCAACTAAGTCGAATGATTACTGAAATCAATTAATTCGATTATCGTCATTCGATTATGCACATCACTACTATGGAGTAAAAATGGCGTTCGCGTCCTTCTTGCGTGTTATTTTCATTGTGTTTTTGTTACTTAGTTTTCTGTTATTACCATCTGCTGAAGAAGTTGTTTTTAGAATATTATGTACACCCGGTAAGTTTTACTAAAATATCGCATACTTATTTGCAATAGTAACAATAGAAAAGTCATTTAATGTTTGTAGGTTGATAAGGCTTTTATAATGTTGATGTTTGTTTTAGAATTACATGAAGACCATACATATAGCTGCAATGTTGAAGAACTATCATGCAGTATACGATGTTTAAGAGATAAACTACACATTTGATGCAACATAATTAATATATTGCTAAACAGATCAATCCAGGAAAAGTTTGTTTTGAAAATGGAAATGCTACAAAAGTTGGCATTAGAAAAGTACTAAACATAATATATATATTTTAAAAATAAACTGTTTTGTTTTATTATCATAATATAAGATTTCTATTTAAAATAAATAAAGGAAGAATTTTTCTTTTTGCGGAGAACTTGTCGAATGCAGCCATTTTGATTTCCTTCGTCCATTTTGATTTCCAAAATCAGCTTGTCAATATCAGTCATATTCGACGCTAGCGCTGCGTGTGAACCTTTAAAACTCAGTCAACAAAGTCAAAGCAGCTGTCCTATCTGTATTACTAGTATAATAGTTATCTGTGTCTGTCACTTGTTCATTTTTATTCAATGCCACACGGTCGCTTGGTTTTACTGTTATTACCGAAGTTAAATATAATAAAATAAAGAATCAAGAGAGACTTTAAATAATGTATTCTAGTGATGATTATAATGAGGTGAATTTAATTGTGTTATTATTTAGATGTAGTTTTATAACATAACCTAATTCATGCATTTTTATTTATAGGGCGAATATGAGTCTTATCCAGAATATGAGCCCCATACTGGGGACCCTCAATATGACTTGGAATATGATCGGTCCTACAAAATGCCTGAAATGGTAAGGCTAACATTTTGATAAATGTATAAACTATAACATTCACAATTATATTATTACTTTATTTCATTGAAGAGGGCTATTAACTTGATGATTAAAGAGCATCCATGTATTCTCCGTGTGGGTGCCGGGTCCATAGCGTAGCAGTTGTGAAAGTCAGTTTTGAGTCGTGTCAACAGCTTCACTGCCCTTTACCCAGCCAAATATTGTAAAACCCCACCAATGCCTGACAAAACTCTTATGACAGAGCTTTGGATGTACTATGAAATTAAATGTTTTTCAGTGTATTAAATCACTTGCCTGAGAAAACTATAATAATAAATCCCCAATTCTGCAGTTAATCTATATATTTTTTAAAGGTAAAAAAGTTTATCATATACTTTCGTACTATGATAAATGAGGGTGTTGCCTATGAAATCCTCAATTTGTATGAAAATACATTCCCAAAGCTCACTGAGCAGTATTTTGAGAATACATCCTGGCCTGACGAAAATGAGGTTGCACCGCTTGTGGAAAATGACACTGTAAGTTAAATATCTGTTAAAATTTATTAATAAAAGAATATGAAATAGATATGTTTAGGAAATATGCATATTAAGCAATTTTCTATAATTAAGGACTACCAAGCATTTATAATTATATAGATAGATATAGATGAGCATAAATATTTTGTAATTTTTAAATGAGTAAAAACTCGTCTTCACTTATTTTTTTCAACTAGATTTTTTATCTACTGGATAGTGAAGAGTATACAAAATGGATGCAATACGACAACACAAACCCACAACATTTTGCAAAGCCAAAATTACACCAAAAGAAGATCACAGTGACTGGTGTGAATCTGGTCTCATTCATCCAACTTCTTGAATCTGAGCGAAATGATTACTGCATAGGTGTGCATTTCGTCACCAAATAGACGAAATGCACTTCAAACTTCAACAACTTCATCCAGCATTATTAGTCAATAGAAAAGGACCAACTTTGCTTCATGACAATACAAGACAGCACATAGCACAATTGACCCTACAAAAAAATAACCAGTACAAAATATGGCCACACCCACTAGTCCTTTCACCCACTGACTACCACTTCATTGGACAACTTTTTGAAGGATAAATGTTTTAGAAACCAAGACGACGCCAAAAAATTCTTCAATGGTTTCATCGTTTATAACTCCAGAGTTTTACAAGATTGGCATATAAATAAGCTCGTATCTCATTGGTCAAGATTGTATTGAGACTAACTAATAAAGATTTGTTTTACTTAAAATTACACACATGAATAATTTTAGGTTAAAGACAGATTTTTTTTTCTTTTAACAACCTAATCTTTATATAAATTACGACAAAAATAATGTAGTCGCTTTCGGCCGATTATTAAATATTGACCCGCATATATAAAATATAGATGGTACTAACTAGGCTGCCATAGTGGATGTGACTGCGCTTGTGTTTTGTAATAGCAGTCACCTCCATGTACCGCACCTAACATCAGGGTGCTGAAGAGGTGACTTCCCCCTACCTACTACTATAATATCTGTGATACAAATATTTGGATTGAGTGCGATAAAGCTCAGTGGATGAAGAGAAGCAGATGCCTAGAATAAGAAGTAACTGCATTCGGAACCTTCACTTTTTTCACGGAAACTATTTTTTTATAAATGTGATGTCTGGCGAAACTTATCGTCCTATGAAATATGGTCTAGCAAATATGACTGTCCAAAAATGTCTAAGAGCATTAAGTTCACTTATTGTATAAACAATGGAGTGTTAAAACTTCTACCTCTATTTCCCTTTGTTGTAGATCAGCCTGCTCCAGTATTTTTTTTTCTAATTTTTTTTGGGCTCGACATTTATTTCTTAGCAGGTGCTTTAAAATTTTATGGTTTTTAATTTACTTTTAGGCTTTCTTGATTCTGTACAAAGAGCTGTACTATCGAGATATTTATGCGCGTGTTCCTGGCGGCCCTAAACCTGATCAAAGGTTCCACTCATTTTACAACTATTGTGATTTGTTTAATTACATTCTCTCCGCTGAAGCACCTGTGCCATTGGAGTTACCCGACCAATGGCTTTGGGAGCTGGTTGATGAATTTGTGTACCAGTTCCAATCGTTTGCTCAATACAGGTTTGTTTATTGATTTTTTATATATAAAAAAGGGATAAGCAGAGACAATGGAGCGCCACTTGCCACGATCCTGACACAACTCCCTCGCTTCTTTTACATTCACAATTCTCTTCATACAAGCTCTATGATTATGGGCACTAGGCAACCTAGCTTTCTTGAGGATGTCTCCAATTTGGCCGGTGAACACCCTCCTGGGCCTGCCTTGTTTAACGTATTCATTCACATGAGATTTATAAATCATTACAATATAAATTAGATTTTTAATAATTGCTTACTTTAAAACAGCCCGATTTTTATTAATATTAAGACTTGAAATCTGATGTTTCTTGCAATTTACAGGTCCCGTACATCAAAATTGAGCCAAGCTGAGATTGAGGCCCTGAATACTGAAAACAAGGCCTGGAATGTCCTCTGCATACTCAACGTATTGCATTCACTCGTTGACAAATCTAACATCAAGAGGCAATTAGAAGTATGACTTGATAAAAATATTTTTTTAAAATATTTCATTATGTCTAAATACCTTCTTTAAAGAAAGATTTGGAAATGTAGCCACGCTAACAGCTAAAATCTAAATGACTTATCAAGATAGGGGTTACTTTACTCATTGGCCCAAACATTTTTTTAAAATATTTCTATACAAGTTACCAAAGTGCTTGTATCATAGAAACAGGACAACCAAAGTACATATATCAAAGATTCATTGGTACTGGTAAGTGATTTTGATGCCAGTTCTCTTGGTTTGCATTAACCGGATAACTAGAAACTAGCTCTATAATCTACGTTGCAAAAGATATTGTAAATGGGAGACATCAAATGATTACAATATAATTTATTTTAAGGTAAACTACGATCAGAAGAGAAACTAATAAAGGAAACAACTGAAATAGTTCCAGTATTTTTATATTTGTCATCTAATATAATCACGCGCACGTCCGTTTCAGTTTATGATGATGAAGCTAACGCCGAAACCTGTCATCTTAGCCAACACGTCAACGTCAACATGACGGCACTCTCCTAACAATATATTATATTTTTCAAAGGTATATGCTTCTGGCGGTGACCCAGAGTCAGTGGCTGGTGAGTTTGGACGCCATTCCTTGTACAAAATGCTTGGATACTTCTCACTTGTGGGATTGTTGCGTCTCCACTCACTCCTCGGTGATTACTATCAAGCCATCAAGGTAAGATATTTAGATTAGATTTGGATGCTGTAATAAGATTTTGTGGATATCACATCAAAGTTTATGTTAACCGTTAGAGTGCTAAGCAGCGCAAAATTGATGCTATAGTTTAAATCGAAAATTGCGCCGCAGCGCAAAACTGCCGCGCGTATCAGCGTGTTTTTGGTGCTTCGTGGTAGTGGACGTATTCTAATCTCGCGCATAATTTGTTACGAGAGTGCATATTTATACATTTAAAAACAACTTTTTACAGTTTTTATATTTTATTTAGCAAAAATAGCCATGTCACTTGCTATTACATCGGACGATGATTTGGTCTCTATATCGATATGCTTCCCAGTTTTTGGCCTCACACGCTATTTCAGATAATTCTCGAGCAAAAAAGTGAAAGCCTTTATTGCAGTCATTTTCGAAATAGGTTTCAATTGATTTTGAAGTTTTTTCACTTAGTTGACAATGGGTCATTATTTGAACCAGGCCATCCAAATTATGACCCATGTGGCAGGTTTGATATTCTTGTCAAACACGCAAACACCATATTTCAGCGACATTATATACCGAACCAACAGTTATAAATCGATGAGTCGTTCAAAAAATGTACAGCAATTTTCATATATATTCACAAAAATTGCTTAGCACTAAAACGGTTAATTATCATACAAATCGCGCTAGCATTTCGTATTTTTATTTCCCACTAAAAGTATAGTGGCTCTCTTTTTGCTAAAATATCGGCTGTCTAATCTTGTAAGTGGCCTTGTCTTTAAATATTTATTGTTTCTAGACGTAAGCTGTCCAATTACTCTTAAATAAATAATTTCAACATTACGTGCTAACGTAACCGACGTTTTAAACGCAGGGATTTTATTATTATTGAGACTCGACACCTGATCTCAACTTCCTTGATTGCAAGGGGAAGTACAAGGGTGCCGACGACTGAAAAATAAGGTTCAGTTAACGGTTTCCTCAGTCGCCGGCTTAAAGGTGCTTTTTTTTTTTTTTTTTTTCGCTGGGAGAATCAAAGGTTATAAGATGGGGAACCCAAACTGCTAAAGCATTTCACTTTACAAAGAATCTACGCACCAAATCTGTTGAATGTTGAATGAATGTTATGTGCGGGTTCGTTTCCACATTTGAGTCCTTTTCTGTTTCTTTGTGTGTTATTCAATGGTTCTTTAATGGAGCCACCAGGGAGGAAGGCCAGAAGACCCTTCTCGTTTCTGCAGACCTCCAGAAGAATCCTCGCGTTGCCCAGGAAGTTTAATCTCGCTTCGGCTACACTACTGCAACATAAAAGCACACTCACACGTGTAGCTGTCTCCTCCTAAATGTTGAGGTTGTAAATGTGCTTGTTAAAAGCACAATGTCCTACGTACGTTAGAAGTACGAACTTGTTTTCTTGAATCCAAATTAATTCTCAACTTAGTTAATTAATAATGTTTATGTAAAATTTGCAGGTATTGGAGAACATTGAGTTGCACAAGAAATCCCAATACTCCCATGTGCCCGCGTGCCAGATCTCCACGTCGTACTACGTGGGCTTCGCGTACATGATGATGAGACGTTATTCTGACGCAATTCGCACTCTGTCCTCTGCATTACTCTACATGCAACGTACGAAGCAACTGTTCTCGTCGCGCTCATACCAAAATGACCAGATCAACAAGCAAACGGAACAGATGTACCATTTGCTTGCCATCTGCTTGGTGTTGCATCCTCAGTGTGTCGATGAGTCTATACATCAGGTAAGATTACATTATCTTTTATTATTATTATTTTATATAAATTTCTATACTAAGCTACTAAAGTGTATCATAGAAATAGGACAAGCAAAGTACACATATCAAAGATACATAAAGACTGTGGCTTCTTTAGTGCGGAAACGAACCCGCACATAACAGTAAGATACATTGGTAATGGCAAGTGGGTTAGAACCAGTGCTCTGGGTTTGCATAACCATTGCACTGCCACTACACCACTCGCCTTACATATGACAGCACCCTGATATTAAGCTGGAGTTCAAGTTCGGTACAAGGATGAAGGTGACTACTACTACAGTTGAATAAATGCAAGTAGCAGTCACATCCACTATGCCAGCCTATTTAAAAAGTGACTTAGTCTCTTCACGGTCTGTACGAGAAGTTGTGGTACTAACCCAAATTGGCAGACTATGCAAATGACCACCACCAACGTTATGGTTAATCATATTAGCTAGATAACTAGTAAACTGCTTGATTTAGGTGCTTCGTGAAAAGAATTACCACGAGAAAATGTTCAAAATGCAATGCGGTGATTTGACTGAGTTTGAGAACTGCTTCACTTTCGCGTGCCCAAAATTCTTGTCGCCATGCCCACCACCCACTGAGCCTGGCACCAACGCTGTCAAACATCAGACACAAGTCTTCATGGATGAGGTTTGTATTCATCATCATTCTTCAATTCCCACAGGTATAGACATACTTAATGAGGCGCTACGATATTCAGACACAATTCTCTCGCTTCCTTCACATCTATCACCATTAGTGGAATGCTTTGCCAGCCCATGTGTTCTCTCCATCCTATAACCTTGGATCCTTCAAGCGATGCGTGAAGAAGCACCTTAGGCCGGCATAATGACGGCGGCTGAGGTATCCGGCAACTAACTCGTTTTTTTCAGTCGTCGTCACTCTTGGACCTTCTCTTGCTTATCATCAGGTGGGTCGAGGTCAAATGTCGTGACACAATAAAACAAAAAAATCATCACGGCCAATTTGCCACGTTACTGACACAACTCCCTCGCATCCACGATTCTCCTCAATATATAATCAAATCAATTAATCAAATTGTCAAGGATACGCAGAGACAATGGAGCGCCACTTACCACGATCCTGACACAACTCCCTCACTTCCTTCACATTCACAAATCTCTTCATACAAGTTCTATGGTTATGGGCACTAGGTAACCAAGCTTTCTTTAGGATGTCTCCGATTTGGTCGGCAAACACCCAATAATATAATAAATGAAAGATAATACGAGTAAAATTATTTTGACGACAGGCGTGGACGAACGGTTTAGCGACTGGTTTGTTGCGCGTAAAGTCCCGGGTTCGATCCCCGGTCGGAGCAAATATTTGTTTCATAGCTTTTATTTGTAATAATATTTAATAATAATAAATATTGCAAATATTTGTTAATAAAAAAAAGAGGTATATTTGCTTCGGGTCTGGTTATCAAAGAGTGGTAGGCAGTGGTACCCAGTCTGCCGATCCGGGGTAGTACCACCACTTACAAGTATACAGACCGTGAAGTGATTTGGTCACGTTTCACGGTCACGGTCACGGGATCAGCTTGTAAGTTGCCGGTTCCATCACATCCACGTGATTGGTACTCACAGTTATTGAATTTTATTAGCAGTGACATTCATTCGTGGACTACACTTTGGCTTAACATCAAGCGGGGTGCTGTCATATGTCGAGTCACAATAAAAAATAATATAAAAAAAAACCTTGGAAATTTACATTCCTACTCTTCAATTACGACCGAAACCCCTTTTAGTAGGGTTGCCAACTCAGTTGCTTATTAAGGCGTGAGATAAAAAAATATTAATGATAATATATTTTATTTAAAGTTGCATTTTTTTACACTGAGAGCAGCTTGTAACCTTTGCTTTACAAACGATATAATCATAAAAATGTTAATATGTGTAATTATTGAAATTTGTATTTTATACTTTTTTCCGGGAGAATTCCCAATTCTACTTGAGCCGGCATAGAGACGGCGACTGAGACAACCGTAAACTGAATCGGGGTTTTCAGTCGTCGGCGCCTTTGGACTTCCAGGAACAAAAATCTATTGCTAAATTACAGGTTCGTCAACAAAAGATGCTACCGACCATTCGCTCTTACTTAAAACTGTACACCACTCTACCGATGGCTAAACTGGCGGCGTTCATGTCAGCTGCACGCGGTGGTGAGAGAGATGCAGCTCGCGAGCATGCGGCACTGGCCATTCATCTCCTGTGCTTCAAGCATAAGATGAAGAATGTTGTTTGGTCTAAGGGCTCAAGTGGACTCGATGGGAAATTCCAAAGTGGATCTGAGGTAAGATATTTGTGAATCTTATTGAGCAAATTTCCTAAATCAAATCTTATAAAGAAAAAAATATATCTCTGCTACTCTATTCTTATATCTCTATGATATTTTTATTGTGTCTTGACATACCCGCCTGATGTGCATTCGTTGACAAACAGACCTGGAGCAATTTTTTAGACGACAGGCGTGGACGAACGGTTTAGCGACTGGTTTGTTGCGCGTAAAGTCCCGGGTTCGATCCCCGGTCGGAGCAAATATTTGTTTCATAGCTTTTATTTGTAATATTTAATAGTATTAAATATTGCAATTATTTGTTAATAAAAACAAAAAGAGATGAATATTTGCTTCGGGTCTGGTTATCAAAGAGTGGTAGGCAGTGGTACCCAGTCTGCCGATCCGGGGTAGTACCACCACTTACAAGTATACAGACCGTGAAGTGATTTAGTCACGTTTCGGGATCAGCTTGTAAGTTGCCGGTTCCATCTAGGCCGGCATAGTGGATGTGATTGCTACTCACAGTTATTGAATTGTAGTAGCAGTGATATTCATTCATGGACCACACTTTGGCTTAACATCAAGCGGGGTGCTGTCATATGTCGAGTCACAATAAAAAAAAATAAAAAAAAAAAATTATCAAAGATTTATATATGTTATCTTATTTTTAAATATTACAAATAAAAGCTATGAAACAAATATCAAAATTCTTTGTTGCACAAAAAATTGAATATATCATTAGGAAATCCAAATGATATCAATTTTTGGCCTCATTAGTAAAATTATATATTATGTGTTACAGTTGGATTTCTACATCGACAATGATATGATTCACATTGCTGATACGAAGGTGTCGCATCGTTATGGAGACTTCTTCATCAGGAAAATTCTCAAATTTGAAGAGCTCAATAGGAAGCTGCATCATATTAAGATTTAATTTTGGACATCTATTTTAATTTTTTAACTGTATGGATACCATGTGCTGATAAATGAGTTAACAATCTTAGGAAGCTGTAATTTTTTTTATTGTGGCTGATGGTAAGGAAGGGAAAGTCCAAGAGCGCCAATGACGAGAAAACCGGGTCCGTTTACGGTTGCCTCAATCACCATCACTATGCCGGCCAAAATTCACGAATAATGCATTTTGCTTAGTGAAAGATGTAACAATAGTTTAATTACATAATTAATAAAAATCATTCGCTTCGAGCAGCCCTGGTCATCAGTTAAAATCTTATTATAGAAGCATTGTATTACATTGTAACAATTGAAATAAAATAATCATAATAATAACATTTGTATTTATTTCACAATATAAGGCACAAATTTCTTATTCCTTCTATAGTATTTCTTTGGTTCCTCAATATGGAATTGTCTCTGAAACGGTTCTGGAACATCTTCTCTAAACTGTTTCCAAGGGTGTACATTATTTAACACTTCCTCAACATTAATTTCTTTTAACCATTTTTTATATGCCGTTTGGAAGACATCATATGATTTTATAAATGTATCGTTGTCTTTCTTACTGTCCTGATGGAATAAACAAAAAACAAATTTAGTTTGGTAGGCAGTGGTACCCAGTCTGCCGATCCAGGGTAGTACCACCATTTACAAGTATACAGACTGTGAAATGATTTGGTCGCGTTTCGGGATCAGCTTGTAGGTTGCCTTGATCAACTTGTTTTGTCACCTACTTTGTTATCGTTTTTCGAATGTGTATAAATTTAAAAATATCAAGAGGACTTGACCCCACCGAACCGTCCAGCGCTCTTTTAATCTGCAGATTCATATACTGTTGCGGCGTCTTGCATCAACATTTGTCGGTAATTAAAAAAAAACTAGATGTACTTGTGTGTAGTACATCTAGTTGTACTACACACAAGTACATCGGTGTGTACCCTACAGATGTAGGGTGATAATTTGCCCAGTATTCCGACCCGGGGTTGTACCACCAGCTTAAAGTGTACAGACCGTTAGTTACTCAGTCGCGTTTTGGAATCATCTTAAAAGTTGCCGGTTTCAACGAGACTGGCATAGTGATGCGAATGTTACTTGCAATTATTAAACAGTGGTAGCAGTCACCTCCATTCATGGCCCGCACTCTAGCTTGATATCAGGAAGGGTGCTGTCGTGAGTCGAGCAACAAAAAAATGCATATAATTTTTTATCTCAGTCAGCATAGTGACGGTTACTGAGACAACCATATAATGTAACGGTTTTTTCTTGGACCTCCTATTGCTTACCATTGTCTAAGTCGAGGTCAGATGTCGCATTTCAATAGAAAAAGTGACCAATTCTTATATAGGTAGGTCAATTAATCCAGTCAAGTGTTTTATTGCTGTTCTTTTTCATCTACACTTACCAATATCTTCGAACATTTTTCATTGAACTGTTCTAAATGATTTAAGAAAGCTTCATTTATTTGTAGTTTTTCATTGGTAACCATGTTCATAATAAACAATACATAACCAATGTTATTCCGATAAGTTCCTTGCTTCAATAGTGCACCTAATATTTCGGCATTCATTCTGAAACAAATAATTTCGTAAATATAATAAATGGTTCACAATGAACAGATTCTACAGACTGATAATGCAGTATCTGAGTATAAACTGTCGCCTTAAATGGCGAAAACACATCTGGACCAATCAAAAACAGCTTGATACCAACTAAGTGCTATGTACACATGTGGTCCTGTGCCATAGCCATAGTGTAGTAACAAGAGCAAAGTTCTTCTATACAAAGCTATTTTGAATCCAATATGGACATATGGTATCAAGCTATGGGGTACAGCTTGCAATAGGAACATATATATTCTAGACATTACAATTGGAGACCTAGCAAATGTGATGTTTTGTTTGCTTAAGATCCTTTGATTGTTAAAGAGAAACCGACTCTGAACATGGGCGACCAAAAACATAAATAAATACCCATGTTTATTGTTTGCCAAACATGTGAAGAGTGTTTTAAGATTATTATTGATATAGTTAAGTTTAATTATAGATTATCTTACTTTAAGCCATCTTCTTCCATCTCTTGTAAGAGTTGCATTGCTTTCACTTTTGTATCACATGCCATTGCCAGTACTCCGTAAGTCATAACATTCAATTTTAATTGCAACTTCTTTTTTAATGGATGTTTTTTCTTACGTAATTTGTTTTCTGCTTTTATTAGGTCTCTCACTGCCTGAAAAAAAATAGTAATTATATATATATTGTTTATTACTAAAGTTAATTTTATATATGTACTTAGTTTTATTTTATTCTAACTGGCCCAACAGATGTCCTGCCCGAAACAATTAAAAAATTATTTTAAACAATATTTAAAAATTTGCATCTGAACCATTAAGAGATGTTTCAGAGTGACACAGAAGGTTTATAACAATTTTAGGTTTATAACAATTTATTTTATAAAACACTTACAAAAGCAGCACTGTAATCTTGTCTTAAACATCTTTTTTTAATAAGCATATTGTAAAAATCTATATCAACTTTAATTTGATACTTTTGCACCAATTCCATTAACAACGCCTCATCTTTTTCAGTGCTCTCAATTAGGAAGAGAAATTGTGTAAATGTTTTGATATCAGGTTTCACAGAATATGTATCCATTTGTTTTAAAAAGTCTTCCATACCACCAATTACATTAAACTTGTCTGGAGTTTTTGAGATTTCTTGTAATGATAGTACTTCTTGTAGATCTGGTTTTACTGATAATAAATTTGGGACAGATTTTGGTTTTTGATGAGGTATTATTTCTGTTCCTAGACTGGACTGAGTTATTTCTAAACTATTTTGTTTCGTTTCATTGTTTTCCAATAATTTAACCTTTCTATTTTTGACTAAAGGATTGTTTTTCTCAATTGTTTCTATTAAGTCTATAATATCTTGCTTACTACCTAAGTTACATTCTTTAACACATTTCAACATCAAATTAAAGCTATATATATTTGGTTTCTCTCTCATTTTAAGCATTTGCCTCCAAACAATTATTGCATGTCTCAGCCCCTTTTCTTTGTCTGAGATACAAGATTGTAATAAAAAATTGAAAGTATGAACTCTTATTTTAATATTTTTCTTTCTCATCTCATCTGCAATTTGAAAAGCTGTTGACAAATCACCACATCTGCCAAATGCTTTAATCATTGCATTATAATTTGTTATATTGGGTTCCACTCCTTTCTCCAACATAAGTTCTTTTAAATGTTTTGCTCTTTGTAATCCGTCAGCTGGCCACGGACTATTTGCACATGCATTAAAGAGGCATGTGTATGTATCACCTGTAACTTGCAAAGCTCTCCGTTTCATATCATTGTAGAGTTTAAATGCTTTCTTTGTGTAACCGACATCCCCGCATGCACCAATAAGGATATTGTAAATATAGTTTTCTGGTTGAACTCTGTCTTCAGTTAACATCCTCACTTCTAAAACTTCGATAGCTTGTTTCAGACATTTGTGGTTTAAATACTGTTTTATTATGTCAGCATATTGCTTTGTAGTAAGCTTTTGTGAAGGAAGAGGTTTCTGTTCGATTAGATTTTGCTCTTTTATTTCATCGTCATCTACTATATCTTTTCTATAATGAGTAGTTTCGCGGGATAATGTACCAAACACATCTGGATCATCATAGAATCTTAAATTTTCTTCTCTAGATTGCTTATTTACTGGTAAACTACAATACTTAACAACAGGTGTTTTGGTTAATACACGAAAGCTAGACAATGTGGAGTAACGAAGATTAATTATTCGTAGAAAAGGAAGAGCATTTGCTGCCATTTCGTCTTGATTTAATTATTTCAGAATAGCACAACACATTTTTCCAATTAATTTTAAATAACAATGCGCTCATTCCCTCACTTGTTTGCTTTTCGTTCCGTCAAAACTACGAAAGGCACAGGAATTACAGCGTTGCCATCAGAATAATATGTGCCTACAATATTCGTATTCCATTGAAGAGAAAGCATAATTTATTAATACACTCTTAAAACGTTTGCTGTGGCTTAATTAATGTCAAATCTACCACATGAACTTTTCTTTTTTTGCTTTCCTAGGCCATGGAGAAATAAATTTTAACAAAATTTGGCTGTCAATGTCAGTTAGCATTTTGCAAAACAAAATTTTTAATTCTTGAAAATACACGTGTTATTGGCACTTTAGCTAATTTTCATATTTGGTTTAATATAGAAGAAGTAGACATGGAGGACATCGAGGAAAATGATCCAGAAATGATGGAGGACAGTGACGAAGAAGAAAACGAGGCACCAAAAACTTACCTTCCGGGTCAACCTCTAAACGAAGATGAACACCTTGTTTGTGATGAATCGGCTTATGTTATGCTGCACCAGGCACAGACTGGAGCACCATGTCTTAGTTTTGATATAATCAAAGACAACTTGGGCAATACACGAGTTAACTTCCCTATGACCGCTTACATAGTTGCCGGTACACAGGCGTCCAGCGCACACTTGAATAGGTATGGTTTAGATATTACATTTTGTACAAATGTGGTTTTAAGTTGGAGATAATCACATCTTTGCAATCATCCAACTTATTTATAGAAAACTACATTTTTGTGTATTTTTTTATTGATCGCAACAACTACATGGTCTAAGAGCGCCGACAATCAGAAGACTGTTTGAAAACTTAGTAAATGGTTGCCTTAGGTGCCGTCACTATGCCAAACCTTAAAACAACAATATTGTTTTATTGTAGCTTTTGCTTTTTATAGATTTTCTTTCTAAATAGATTATTTAAGCATATAGTTAAATGAGTCACCTTTAAACAAATCTTGTCAAAACTAAGTTGATAAACATGTCAAAGTTTGTGAGGTTGCTGTTTGTGATAAACTGTGCCAAGTAAAGCAATATCGGGCAGTGGCTGGTTAAAAAAGAAAACATATTTCTGTGAACAGAAATATCAAACTATTCTTCTACTTTCTACTCCTACCCACAATTTCCTAGAAAGCATATCATCTGGATACTACCTTTTATCTTTCATGTGCGGCAGTGATGCCCAGTCTGCCAATCTGGGGTAGTACCATCAGTTACAAATACACAGACCATGATGTGACTTAGTCATGTTTTGGGATCAGCTTATAAGTTGCTACTTTCAACTAGTCAGGCACTGTGGATGTGACTGCTACTTACAATTATTTAACTGTAGTAGCAGTCACCTCCATTCATGAACTCCAGCTTAACATTAGCAGTCATAAATTGTAAGCTTATTTTTTTAAAATTTTATAAGTATTAACAGCAGTTCATAATGTTAACCTCACGTTAATTAATAAAGCATATTGGTAATTATATTCATATAAATATAATTACTAGGAACTTATTATTATTGTAGAATTGTTGTGCACATATATTTTGAAAAGTAAAGAACCTTCATTTTAAATGATAACGAAAATTAACTTTAAAATAAAATGATGCTGACACCTTTGATAGTGATTTTCTGTGCATAGTGACAGAATAATATAAGCTGTGGCATGATAGAAAAGATTGCTGGGCGGCTGGCGCCTGGCTGGCTGGCCCTTTAATGTTGTATTGTAATAGACACAAAGATTGTTTTGGTAATAAAGCAACTTGTATTGGAAGTGGCATTAATCAACAAGTATTATTTACCCGCTTCTATAATAAGCTGTGGGTGTAAAAACATGGAAGTGTAATCTATATTTTTCTGTTTAGTGTGATAGTAATAAAAATGTCCAATCTGAATCCGACGTCAAAAGGAGAAAGCGATGATGATGATGACGATAGTGAAGATGAAGATGAAGAGAATAAAGCACAAATGTCATTTGCATTTATTAAACATCAAGGATGTGTTAATAGGATTAGAGTAAGTCCATAATTAACTGATTTTAAAACTACATTGCTTATTTGTATCAATCAATCAAATTGTCACGCCTTTTTCCCACAGGGATAGGCAGAGAGCCACGATCACACAACTCCCTCACTTCCTTCACATTCACAATTCTCATATTTGTATCATTAGTATTATATTACTAATTATTTAAGGTGACCGTGGTGTAATGGTAGTGGTATGGTCATGCAAACCTAGAGCCATGTTTACAAGTTTTTTAAACGTTAATCAAATAATTAAATTGTCGCCTTGTACCCACAAGGATAGACATCCACAATTCTCTTCATAGAAGTTATAAATCTAATTGTTATAAAATGTAATTTTCAGTCTACAAACTATTTGAATTCAGTGTTGGCAGCAAGTTGGTCTGAACTTGGACAAGTTGATATATGGAACATAACTCAGCAAATTCATGCTGTGGATGATTCACCAACTTTGGAAAAATATAATATGGATGTACTTAGTAACCCTATCAGACCATTATACTCATTTAATGGACATCAACAGGAAGGATTTGGTATGGATTGGTGCTCTACAGAACCTGGTGTAAGCAAGTTGACATATTTTTTAAATTGTACTTCTAACAACACATATGCCGATAGCCAGTAAAGTCTTCCAAAGATATATATTTTTAGAAAATTATACGGAGTCAATTGTCTTAGCTTCCATGGATTCTCCGTGTGGGTGCCAGATCCATTGTGTGGCAGAGGGGCGAGTGGAGGCAGTGTTTCAGATATTACCGAAATGTAGTTTTAAGGCCTTAACATGTTAACGGTAACCTTCACTGCCCTCACTTTCCCCGCTACTTAATATATAATATCAATATTCAAGACTCCACTAACGCCACCTTTAACATTTGGTCTAAAAAAATACTTAGGGCTGACATCAAGAACTTGGAATTTCTTATGAGCCATATATATCATTTTTAAATATCAAGCATAGCATTTAATTCTAATCTCGACTTGCATGATGGTAAACAAGGGAAGATTCAAGAGCGTCAACACAACTGAATACAAGAATATTTTAGGTATTAGCTACGGGTGATTGTAGACGTGACATTCACATATGGAAACCAAATGAATCTGGCACATGGAATATTGATCAAAGACCTTTAGTTGGACACACTAGTTCTGTTGAAGACCTCCAATGGTCACCCAATGAAAGGTAATAAATCATTTGTGTAAATAAAACTTTTTCACATGTTTCAGCTTTTAAGCAGTTTGCGTTTAAGAAACGCGTACGTCACACTGCGTTACTATCTGTTTACTTAAAGTATATTTAACGTTAATTGAAAAAGGTGGACGTAAAATGCAGAGTTCAGACAATGAAGCATTACTTCTGAAGCATTAATTCACTTCCAACAGTTACTCACTGAGCACACACCAGTGCAACAATTCTTTGCTCTGATCAGGAATTGAACCCGGGACTATGTGCGTAACATACTGGTGTGCTAACCAATATCATTCTTCATTTTGTTTTAGGAATGTTTTAGCATCATGTTCTGTTGACAAGACAATAAGGATATGGGACACGCGCGCAGCTCCACACAAGGCATGCAAGTTAACAGTTGAGAATGGACATGAAAGTGATATTAATGTTATATCATGGAATAAATCTGAACCTTTTATTGCTAGCGGTAAGACTTTTTAATATAAAATATATTTTTTGTCTTAAATGTACTATTCAACTCTTTAATGTAACAACAATAAATAAAAACAATTAGTGGACCGGCAAACAGTCTCATTTCTATAGTGTTTTTCCTTACTGGGCAAAAGTAGTAAACAAACATTCGGCATAATGATGGATTAACGATAAAACACAAGTAATTGTTTTTGACGCAAATCAATACGAATATATAAACTTTCAAAATGGTTTCATTATTATTGTGGCACAGCATTTGTCATTTATGAATTTACCGTTTTCATATAAATGTGTTTTAATAGAAATAATGTATATGTGTGTGATTTTAATAACTTTTGTACATTTGTTACATTATGTATGTTTATTCTATAGAATAAAACAGTAGTAAAGCATTTCCCATGGCATCGGAAATGGTGATTTTCATGTTTTTTTTTACTAGTACCAAGTAAGAAAAATCACAGTATAACCATGTCGCGTAGATGGTTCAAGCATACCATAGCTCTTTGCTAAACCTTGAATTTGTGGATTATACCAAATGTCGACCCATTTTATGCTTGCATTTGTCAATACTGGTAAAACACACTGGTTATTCAACTGTAGTAGCAGTTGCTTTCATTCACTGATCACCCTCCAGCTTAACATCAGGCAGGACTTAACAAGTCGAGCCACATTAAAAAAAAATGGATTTATTTGATTTGTAATATACATGATCCGTTATGCAGTAGTTCCTATTCTCAATAAATATCACTATATCTTTGTTGTAACTTGACATATGACAGCATCCCACCTGATGTTAAGCTGAGTGTGGTTATCAAATGCAGGTGTTCGCTACTACAGGTAAATAAATAAAATGAGGGTAACAGTCACATCCACTATGCCGGCTAAGTGGAAACCGGCAACTTACAAGCTGATCCCGTAACTTCATGGTCTGTACCCTGAATTGGCAGACTGGGCACCAATGCTTACCACTCTACCATACCCATTAGCAACCAAATCCGACTCTTTCATTTTTTTTACAACTATTTGTAATATTCAATTTAATTAATAAATATTACAAATAATAGCTTTGAAAAAATCTTTGCTCTGACTGGAAATTAAATTCAGGACTACGCGTAACAAACTGGTGTCGTAACGGTTTTTAGTCTTAAGCGCTCTTGGACTTCTCCCCTTTTACCGTCTGGCAAATCCAGGTTAGATGTAGTCTCAATAAAAAAACCTTCATTGTAAACCTTCTTGTACCTAGGTGGCGACGATGGATTCTTACATATATGGGATCTAAGGAGGTTTGTTGGTGGAACTCCAGTGGGTACTTTTAAGCATCATACGGCGCCTATTACATCAGTAGAATGGCATTGGACTGAGCATAGTGTGCTCGCATCATCTGGGCAGGATAATCAAGTTGCTTTATGGGACTTGGCAGTTGAAATAGATGATAATGATGAAGACATAGAAACTGATTTAAAGGTAATTTAATAAGTTTTACACTGAATCTTTTTGACTGACACGTCGTATTATTAAAAGCATCACCCATTACCATAGTCTGTATAAACTGAATTGTGGATGTGAAGGAAGCGAGAGTCGCGTCAGGATCGTTGTGGCGCTGTTATCTCTGCCTTTCCCTGTGGGAACCAAGGCGTTGATATAATGATATTAAGCTGGAATGCAGTCCATGAATGGAGGCGACTGCTACTACAGATAAACAACTATAAGTAGCAGTTGCATTCACTATCTGTCCACGGCCTAGTTGGAACCGGCAACTTACCGGAATCGGAACTCTCATTTCAAATAATATAATTAAACAATTTTTATTTATTTATTGGTGTATTTTATTTAAATAACAATTTTAACTTGCTATTGAAAATAAATAGAATAATTTTCCGCTATTATTAAAGCACATTTGTTTATAATGTGTATTGTATAAAAACAGATTTAACTTTACATTTTACTCTTATCATAGAAACAGGACAACCAAAGTACATACAACAAACATTTTTCTTTATTTCAGAACCTACCACCGCAACTGTTATTTATACATCAAGGACAAACAGATATAAAAGAATTGCATTGGCATAAACAACTTCCAGGTGTTGTTATAACAACAGCACATACAGGCATTAATGTATTTAAAAGTATAAGTGTATAAAATAATATATAGATATATATATTACATGAAAATGATTTTTATTTATAATATTCCAGTCACGATTTCATAAAAACTTAACAGAAAAAATAATCTTAAAATTAATAACAATATCAAAAATCACTATTTTTCGTTTTTTATATGCACCATAGCAAGATTTACTAAGTGTCGAATAGTGGGCCTGCCATGGGGACAATTCTGAAAGTAAAAAGACAAGTTAAAATTACTTAGAAAATTATTCCTTAATCTTCTGCAGAATTTCTTGACCTCATACTATTTGCCCAACATCTCTCGCGATCCCATGACATCGCAACCCATCAGATGTCATGGGATGCATCAGCTCACCATACACCCGAGAGATATGGGCAGACGAGACGAGAACTAAAAGATATGGGTCCTTTCTGTCGTTCCATTGAAAAAAGGGAACAACCTTCCCAAACCTTCGGCCGGCATAGTGATGGCGACTGGGGCAGCCGTGAACTAACTCTGTTTTTTCAGTCGTCGTCACTTTTGGACCTCCTCTTGCTCCTCAGGTCAAATGTCGTGTCACAATAAATAAAAATACGTCTTTGCACAGTCCTGGATCTTTTAAGAGCCTGCTATAGTTGTCTTCATTCATGGACCACCTTACATCTGGAATACTATCTTTACTCATTTTAAATACTTTTTTGAGCATTTAGATGATATTAAAATGAACCCAGGACGGGTTCATTTTAATATCAGATGTCTATATTGCTTCTTCTGACGACCATTGACATAATTAAGGTATTAGCAGGGGCGTAGCTACCGTCGTATCTGCCGTATCAATTATACGGGGCCCCCAACGCGCGTAAGCAAGAGGTAATAAAAAACATATTTTTTTATTTTTTAAGAAATCTTGAGGCCTCCAATCAAATTTTTATACGGGGCCCCGCCAAGGCACGCTACGATTCTGGGTATTAGATTTGTTTATTATACTGACTTACCCAAGGTTTATCTATTTCAGCCATATGATTGACTAATACTTTCATATCAGCCTTTTTAAGAGCTGTTCCAATCATTACAGATTTCCTACAAGCCCTCGAAGCAAACATTGCTCTTACACGACTAGGTCTGCAATCCTCATTTGGAGATTCCTAAAAAGAAGTCAGTAAAGGACATCATTCATTTTGGGCTTTTATGTACTACTTTTGTAATGTCCAATGATGAAAATATAAATAAATGGTAGTTTCGATACTTGTGTTGATAAAACTAATAACAATTTTGCTTTAATTGCTGTGCAATTGAGTTATTTGAAAAATAAGATATGGATTTTATATTGTCTGTCAATCACAAAGACACGCCATATTAACAGTTCTGCTTTGAACTGTCATAATTAAAGTTTGATAATTATGCACACCTAAACTACGCAAAATAAAAGATATATTCCAATTACATAGTAATCTTCGTACATCAAACTCTTTTAAAATGTATATGCAACTGTTATACAATTAAGCCCAAGTCCCCATACAAAATGAATGGCTAGATGGCGTTGCATGTGTCCAATATCTCGCAAACGATTTACCGACAAAGTAATCAATATATATGCGCTTCAAGAAAGAGACGCCACCCGGCTAAGTAGAGCCCTGTACGCAACACGCGTACAGCTGGGAGTACTCCTTTCTTTTTCCAACATAGTGGAATAATGCTCCGCTAAAATGTCATTTGAGTATATTTGATTATTGTGTTCTATACCTAATGTAATATATATAAGCAACCTTATGCTACTTGAAAAAGACGAGCCAAATGTTTACATTCGATAAGTCGGCTGTACAACAAATCATGGAACGACAGCGCTTTATGTCGCTATAATTCGACTAATTGAAATTAGTCATTAGTTTCGTATTACCCGTATAATAATTAAGGTAGTTTGGATTTGATTACATTACGCTACGAGGAAATCAAATTGATGGTTGGGGTATTGAAATTTGATTGATGTACGAAGCTTCTTTTATATAGTTATCTTTTATATTTATATCTGATCTTCTCGTGGCGGGGACTATAGACGTATGTATGATAAGATTATATATGGGAACTTACTCTAAGCATAAACAATAACTCCTCAATATCTTCTTTACCAAAAATCCAGTTTTTAGACATGGGAAGTGTTAAAAGCTTAACACGTTTCGTTGGTTCAGCGTCCGCGTTTATTTTAAAAGTGAATCCATTTTTCCTAAATATGTTCAAATTATCCATAAGTATCTGTTCATTGACGCCTGTCAATTCTAATTGTTGGGGGCTACAAAATTTAAATTAATTATATTAAGTGAGGTTTCAATTAATCAAATTGACACGCCTTAATTTCCCACATATAAGAGGATCAGAGGGGATTCCCACATAATATTTATCTGTAGATATTTACTCCGAGTAGTAAGCAGACAGGGTCTCGATTTTCTTAACACAATATGTCGACGAAAAAGCACTGAAATTGCGTCGCGGTCGCAAGTGACTTAATCAACTTAGTTTACCTATTAATTTGTTATGCACTGATTGGTCACTGGCGACCGCGACGCAATTTCGTTCACATGCAGTTAGTGGTCATTTGCCCAGCCTGCCAATCCAGAGTAGTACAAGTTTATAGAGTCGCGTTTCTAGGTAAGGTGGAAAGTAGCCAGTTCCAATTAGGCTAGCATAGTGAATGCGGCTGCTATTTGCAGTTATTTAAATGTAGTAAAAATCGCCTCAATTCATGGACCGCAATCCAGCTTAAAATCCTGACGGTGCTATCATATATATATTATATGATATGGCCTATAAGCCACAATAAAAGATATAACAACTCACATAACTAATTTCTGACTAGTCAATTCTGTATTTTTCTGTAATGTCTCGAAATTATAAATTTCATCTGTCGCATGTTGATCTATTATAAACAAATCGTCATCCAGACGTGTTATAATAAAGCCTAAATTAAATTGTCCTATAACAGCCATCTTCTTAAAAGATTCTTTTGATATTTCCTTATTTAATTCCTCTTCACATTTGCTATTAAAAACAGGGTTTATTTGACTACGGAATTTGATTCTGTTTGGCATGTTTTTCTTATTCTGATTCACAAAAGTTGTATGTAAAGCTTTAACATGATTTATACAAGTGTTTAGTTTAATAACTCTTTTATGATTCTTTCCTAAATCTTCTTTGTCAGTAATAATGTTATTTGCATTATTATCTTCTTTCTTTTTTGGACGTTTTTGCTTAGGTGTTGTTGTCTTGCAATAAATAGTATGTTCATCTATCACTTCTTCTAACTTTCTAATTTGTGTTAAAGGTAAATGGTCTGTACTCTCTAAATATATTATGTCTTTCTTTAATTCTGGATCAAATTCTGGAGAATTATGTACTCTTTCTGATGTGATTCCTGTAATTGTTTTCTCATTAATTTTAGGAGAATTTTTTTCAATGATTGTAGTCTTACAATCAATAGTATGTTTATCTATCACTTCTTTTTCTAAATTCCTAATTTGAGTTGAAGGTAAATGGTCTGTACTCTCTAAATATATTATGTCTTTCTTTAATTCTGAGTCAAATTCTGGAGAATTATGTACCCTTTCTAATGTAATTCCTGTAATTGTTTTCTCATTAGGTTTAGAAGAATTATTTTCAATTGTTGTAGTCTTACAATAAATAGTATGTTTATCTATCAATTCTTCTTCTAAATTACTAATTTTTGTTGAAGGTAAATGGTCTGTACTCTCTAAATATGTTATGTCTTTCTTTAATTCTGGATCCAATTTCGGAGAGTGATGTACACTTTCTGGTGTAATTTCTGTAATTGTTTCTTCGTTAAATTTAGAAGAATTTATTTCATGTTTAATTTCTTGTTCGGGATCAGTATTTTCCAACTGTTCGTCTGATTTTTTCTTAGTTAAAGAATTTTCCTCTTTGACTAAAGAGTTATTAGTATTTTCCATACTTGCATTAGCATTAGCTCCTGGTTCGCCAAGTTTCTCACCATTTTCAATTACTTCACTCACCTTGTCATCAGTATAATTTGCAATTTTTATCGCTTTTGTTGATATAAAGTTTAACATTGTTGTAGACTTTCTCTTTAATTCTGTAACTTTGGCATTTACTTCTTCATTTTTTATTTGATTAGATTTAATAGAAAATTGCTGTATGAACGAGTTAAAAATTCGCGGTTGACTTAATACAGGTTCTTTTTCTGAAGATTGACTAGCTAATAATTTGTCTGTTCCTTCCACTTTTAATGTTCTTGGTATACTTTCAAAAGTTTTAGCTAGAGATGCTTTGATCACATCCAAAATTATCTTTTCTTTTGTTAGAAATACTTTTCTCTTGTCAGGAGTAACATTAACATCAACAGTATCTCTATCCAGATTGACATTTAAGAATACAAATGGATATTGATTTGAATTGTACTGTTTATAAACCTCATTAATTAATTTAATAATTTTGGTTGGTTCACATGGCCTTGAATTTATGTAATAAAATTGTCTGTCTGTGCTGGATCTCCCACTTCCATGTGCACATGATGATATGAAACCAGTAAAATTTACTGGACATATTTGGTTTTTATGTCCTTGAGATTTAGGTGATTGAGTACTTTTAATATCTTCAGTATCATTTGAATCTTCAGACAAATCTATTTCAACATCCTCAACATCTACAGTAACATTAATTTCTTGAGATTCTTTTTCTTGAGACAAACCTTTAAATATGTTTTCCTTTATATTAGTCACACACTCTGGTTTTATTTCTAAAATTGATTGAAGCTGTTTTGTACCAAAAACGCTAGCAATATTATCTTTATAAGACTTAGAACCATGGGTTGCAACAACCACTGATTTTGTATTTGATGCTGTAGTATTTGTGCAAACAATTCTGAAATAACAAATGTACTTTTAAAGTCAAAAACTATTCTGTAGGAGGAATAACTACTATTAGTATTTTAAAGTGTGGCTATCACATTTGTATTGTAAACAAAGTACACACATATTAAAATATGTGATGGTGACTGATACAGCCATTGAACGAAATGGTTTCGTCAGGTAGTGGAGGTCAAATGTGGCATCTCTATAAAAACAAATGGCCATCTTTATAGATGGTAATTTTGACCAGCATAATGACAGTGACTGCAGCAACCATAAACTGAGACAGTTTTATGTACTCTTGGACTTTTCCTTATTTATCATCATAACGAGTTAAGGTCAGCGAGTCTTAAAAAAGTAAATAGGTACATTACTTGACTCCCAATGATATTAAACAATATGAATACAGCAACTGTGTCATCTTATTGAATTCTCTCTTAGAGTTTTTCTGAAATTCTTTCTGTCTTACTGGTAAGGATGAGAATAGGTTGGATAATGTAACTGTGGTGCCAACTTGACGGGAACATGGTGTATTCTTTGTAATATTCCCTTTGTGGTCATATTCTATTTTTGATGCTGGAATTGAAAAAGCATTTTTTTAAGGATAAAGAATGTTAACTTATATATTATTAATTCAAATCTCAATCCTTGTTTTCAGGTCTGGTTTTTAAAGCCTGTCTGGTTGTTTTGCCCAGTCTGCTGATCCAGGTCATTTTTTAAATATATTTCTATATGAAGCTATCTGCTTGTATCATAAAACCAGGATAATCAAAGTACATTGGTACTGGCAAGTAGTTTTGAACCAGTGACTTGCTTGGTTTGCATGACCATTGCACTACCACTACACCATGGTCACCACCAGCACAGTGAAGTAAGTTAGTTGTGTCTTGGTATCAGTATGAATGTTGCCCATTCAAGCTAGGCCAGCATAGTGTATATGACTCCTACTTGCAGGTATAACTGTACTAGCAGTCGCCATCAATTATTGACCGCACTTCTGCTTAACATCAGGCTTGGATTAATTATCCAAGCCTTTTATTACATTGTGATTCAATTTAAATATTTCAGGCAATTAAATTTATATTATAAAACCATCATAATAAAATTTATGATTTAATCATACCATAATTTGAAGAAGCATGTCTTGTTGTAATAGTAAGGTCAGCCAAGGCGCATAATGAACTAAGAGCTTCGCCTCTAAATCCAAAACTTGTTAAACCCAGCAGGTCAGAATAGTCATTAAGTTTTGATGTACAGTATTTTTGAGCTGGAAATTCAAATATGTAAATTTAATTGGTTACATAATTTATACAAATATAACTTGTTTAGCATACTCTTACTCTAACCATTATTGATTATACTATATAGTTATGAAATAGATAATGTGTTCAATGTACATTATTTCATTAATCTACTCAAATTATACTTACTCAGAGCTGCAAAATTATCTTCAATGACCCCAGTACCATTGTCTGATACTTCAATAAGATCAACACCATAGTTTTTTAATCTTACATCTACTACTGTGGCTCCAGCATCTAAAGCATTCTCAACAAGCTCTTTCACAGCCACTGCTAAATTCAAAACAACCTGCAGAATTTCGTGATATTCTTTTATTCTTAAGAATAAATACCTACAATAATAAAACAGTAAAAGACTTACCTGTCCCGAGCATATTTTATGAACAGTATCGCCATTGATTGGTTTAATCGATTTAACTATAAAATTATTCTCATTAGTTACTTTTGTTTCCATTTGTAAAGATATAAATTAATATATTAAAATAAATAAATGCAATCACAATATTTCAAATTTCAAAAACAAACTTCTTTATTTTTTTTTAAGTTTATTTCTTCCTTTCTGAAAAGGCAAAGGAAACTTAGTCCATACAGCCTAGTCTTTAGTTATATTGTTTTCAGTAGATGAAGATGAAATACTTCAGTGTTTTATCCATTATATGAGGGTGAATATGATGTTAATGATTTTAGTAAAGCGGTAGAAAAGCTTTACTAAAACTCTTTAGACGGAGTCTTGGAGGGAACACGAAGAGATACGTTAAACAGCATTGATTCATTTCTCATACTCGATCAACTTAAAAATAATTACTAGATAAAAATTTCACCACTAATACACAATAATATTTAAGAAACACAAACTATACAAATAAAAAATAAAATTGCACGACCTGTTACCTGCAGTTTCCCGCCAAAAAACCCTTTTTTTTATTGGAAAGGCAAATGAATCTTAGTCCATGCAGCCTTATTTCACTTCTTTAGTTTGACATTGACAAGTGTAATACTAGGCCACAAAAAATAGATAAAAAAAACTTGAAATTGACGAACATTGACGAATATTCCTGAAAACTTAGATCGTTAGAGAAACTACGCAATATATTATAATTCACACTGTATTTAATTGGAGTGTACTGAATTGGAGGAGAAGAAAGACCAAGAAATGTCTCTTAATACTGCTCACGCTGATCACGGCGTTTTAATTCATGCAGGAGAAATGTGAGTCATGTTCAATAGATAATATTTTTCTCAATATTAGACCAACTTGATGAAATATTTGATTTAAATATTTTAACTGGATAAATTTTATTATGAAAATTGGATAATATTTGTATATTTTTTGCAGCATCATACTATTCTCTGACAATGTTTCACTCGAGTTTTATGGTAATGATACTCCAGTATTTAAAGGAACTAAGAATGGAAGGATGTATCTAACATCTCATAGAATGATATACAACTCCAAAAGTGCGTCCGACCAATTGAGATCCTTCAGCTTTCCATTCATTACCCTTCAGGATGTAAGTTCTTTGCAATATCAAGTCTAATATTGTAATATTCTTTTATGCATTTTTTTCTGTCCCAATATAAAAAAAAACTGTGTTATAAATTTAAAAATGTAAGTTTGATATAAGTTTTGAAAAATATAAGAGGGAAAGGAATCTTTCAATATATTAAAATGAGGAAAATTTTGTTTATTATTATGCAATAATAAAGTACTATAATTCATTTTTTTTATTGTGTCACATCTGACCTCAACCCACCTCATTATAAGCAAGAGGAGGTCCAAGAGTGACAATGACTGGAAAAACGCATCATCTCTACCCGTCACTATGCTGGCCAAGGAAGAAAAAGTGTTAAATTAGGTTTATGGAGTACCTCCATTGTCTCTGCATATCCCTGTGGGAATTGAAGTGAATTGTTGAAAATCAATCAATCTATTCGATTGATTGATTGTTACAGTATACTGAATAGCAGTATAAATTCACACATGAAACATGTTAAATTACTAATCACCTTTATTATTATGTTAATCATATTATTTTCAGTGTAAGTAATGTGCAATTTTATATCCTATGTGTAAGTAATATGTAATTTATAGGTCACAGTAGAGCAGCCAATGTTCTCCGCTAATTTCCTCAAAGGGAAAGTCCGATCTCAACCTAATGGTAATTTTGTTGGAGAGGTGAAATTTAAATTGACATTTAAATCTGGAGGAGCTATTGAATTTGGACAAGCTATGCTGAAAGCAGCTCATCTTGGTAAATTGTTTATTATGTATGGCTATAGAATAAGCATATTCAATTGTCATAATTTGGCTTATCTCTAATAAACATCATACAGTAATTATTAAAATATGATCTTAACATTTAGGAAGTTCGTAACTGATAACTGATAATGCTATCTAAATATAGGTATATGTACTTTTTGATTGTTATTTATCACAAAGCAACCAGTCTAGTGATAGTAAAATGGTCATGCCAACAAAGACCTCATGGTTATATTATACAAAACACATTGAGTAGCTTAGTATAGGACTGTAAGAGAATGATAATAATCTTCTTAAGACAATTTATTATATTATTTTAATTTTATTCATATTTTTTTGCTCATGTTGAACCCCAAACTTATTATACCGCCTAGAGAATGTTCAACTGAATTAAGTTAAACAGGCAAATCTAGTTGTAATAACTCTAGACTACTTAAAATGGGTTAATCATATGAAAATGCAACTCTTGTCAGTAAATGCAACCCAAATAGTCAGCACCTGCTAGGACTATCATTGTAACGTGATGCACTATTTAAAATTAGTTACAATGACTTTGACGGGCTGGCCGACAACAACCCACAACCGATGGGGAAGAAAGGTTCTAGAGTGGAGACCACGAACCGGCAAATGCAACGTTGGTAGGCTTCCCACTAGGTGGACTGACGACATAGTGAAAGTCACCAATAACCAACATGATGCCAGTGGACGCAACTGGCATCATGTCTTCGAAAGACTGGGTTGTATTTTAAGTTATGGAATAATGTGCATCCTGTATCTTTCTCTATCTATTTATCACCAACTTAGTAATGGGTGATAGACAGACAGATAAAATTATTTATTATATAAAACAGAATACAAAAATAAAACATGATGTATAAATACAAGTGATCTCATCTGGGCAACCAATCATCTACTTATTAAATATATTATGTTTGTGTTACAGCTTCCCGAGGCATGAACGCCAATGCCCCACCCCCACCATACTCTCCACCAAATGGACCATGGATGGCTGCCCCGCCACCAGCATATACTCCACAACCACAAGGATATTATGGATGGGTCCCACCATATGAAGTATGTATAGTTCCAAACATAGGTTTGTGCTGTTAAAAAGGATATAGAGTCTGTCTAAGCCAAATGACGCGCCCCTCCACTGCATTTAGGCACACGTGCGAAAATAATATGAATGCAACACACCGAAAATGCATTTGTAATTAGTCATTCAGTGGCTGGTTAGACACAAAAGGAGGAGCACGATGATAAAGTATAGTAATATTTGCATTCACACATTTAAATAAACTAATAAAGTGGAGGGGCGCGTCATTTATAGTTAGACAAGCTATATTATGACAATGTTATGAAATGCAGCTCAATTGTTCACCCATTACTAAGTTATTCCGCCAACTTCTAGTATAGACCCTATCTATACTAGAAGTTGGCGGAATTCTATAAGAAGAAGTTCTATAAGAATCATATGTATATAAGAGCTCAACAAGAAGGAGCTCTTGAGTTAACTCTAGTAGCTTATTTTGATCCCAAAGATATCAGTCATGAAATAATGAAATTAAGTTTTTCACTTTATTTTATATTGATGTCTAGCCTGTATGTGAAGCAGCTACTACAGTAAAATAACTGCAAGTAGCTGTCATTACTATTATGCTGGCCTAGAATATACTACTATATAATGTTTTTTACAGGCATTCCCAGATCAGCCACCGGCAAATTCAGTGTTTATCTCTCCTAATCCACCACCGTACCCAGGAATTGGTGGTCCGGGAGCAACCTATCAACCAGGACCAACAGGTGGGGGCTTTAATGCTGGTCCACCTGCTTACCCGGGTAACTCGGGTGGATTCTCAGGGGGCAGCCATGGGTACCCTAATGGTGCCGCAGGATTTCCTAGCCCCAGTGCTCCCCCGGGTTACCCAGGTGGCTTTGCAGCACCAGGAGTCTCGACTGGACAATCATCGCATGGTGAGATTGGAATAATATATTTGGATATATAATCTTTGGAATTAACATCAAAATAAATTATAACAAATTTGAAATTGTTTATTTAATAAAAATTTATGACAGTTTAATCACAAAATATACAGCCGAGGCTCCACATGTGAGTTATATGGTTTAGTTGTATTTTGTATCGGCTTTATTATTTTAGTTTCAGCTAGTATTATTTTAATATAATAAAATGTAGAAGCTTTATGACATTTAGTAAAGTATTTCATTATTATGTTGCAGTATTTATAAAACACTAGTTTGTTTTTAAATTATTTAAATATTTAGTTTGTTTGTTTATTTTTTGTATAGTTTTATTTAAGTATAAAGTTGCAGTAGATTGTTATAAAATATTTCAGATGCTAAAGCTGCGGAGGCGGCGCAGAGTGCCTACTATGATCCTAATCAACCGCAGACTGCTTATGTACCGCCGCCCTATGTAAGTAATTTATGTACTTCATTATATAGAGCCAATCAGAAACTCGAGGATTGTTTTTACATCTATGGTAGTCTCACTGTAGAACACATTAGAATCTATGAACACTATCTCCTAAACATATAATAATAAAATAAACTAGTTTATATTCTGTTATCTATGTATATATACAGTGTATGTATTATGATTAGTATGTATATCATAAGAATATCTTATGTATGTATAATATATTAAATAAGTGTCGTTACAAACTTAGTACCATGTCTGTTTCTGTTTTTACATAAAGGACATAATTCATTTTGATCTTTTTTGTACTACTTTTGCAATACCCTATTATGAAAAAATATGTATAGTTTCGATACTTGTATTGATAAAATTAATAACAGTTTTGCATTTAACAGTTCTGCTTTGAACAGTCATCATTGGACATTACAAAAGTAGTACAAAGAAGCCCAAAATGAATGATGTCCTTCACTGAACTATTGGAAAGTATGTACCCACCGCAGTACCATTTGGTACTGTGTTTGGGCCTCACCCTGGTTAGACAATGTGATATCTGTAAGAGCCATATAGTACACAAGCTAGTATAGTGCGAAAGCCCATAACCAATAACCCATAACCAAAGAACATGCATGAAGAGAATTATGGATGTGAAGGTAGCAAGAGACAATTATCTTGCTTTCTTCACAATTGTCTGGTTCGTGAAAAATGGCGCTCTGTTGTCTCTGCTTATTATTCTTGTGGATTTTTTATATTTTTTTATTGTGACACGATATCTGACCGCGACCCGCCTGATGATAAGCAGGAGGAGGTCCAAGAGTGACGACGACTGAAAAAAACGGATAGTACACGGCTGCCTCAGTTGCCGTCCTTATGCCGGCCTATGGCCTTCTTCACGCATAACTTGAAGGATCCAAGGTCATAGGCTGGCAAAGCATTCCATTTGTCAATCGTTCTACAAAGAAAAGATGCACCGAACTTTTTGTTTTTACTGCTGCGCCGATTCAAACTTAAGACGTGAAGATATTGATTAGCGCGCGCCCCGAAACGAATTTTGGAACGAATTTATCGCTCAAACATATACCACACGCCTAATCAGGGAGGGGCCCCCTCATAATGATTACTCTTATCTGTCATCAATAATGACTCATGGCGTTATCAATAAACACAGTACAAATCCACTACTTTCATATTGGTTCTGATAGTTTGTTCAATCCAGCTTAAAGTAATGTACTTATGTTTGAAATGTCGAATTCACTGGTATTTAATGCTGAAATTTAATAGCAATAAGACGGAAACCAGCGCTTTTTGAAATATTTTTTTATTATTAGGGGAACTTGCGATGTTGTTTCCATTGTAAGCTCATGTAAGGTAAGGTTCCCATTGTAAGGTGTGATCTGTATGGCGCGCCTTGCACCGAATTAATTTCCTGATTCATTAAACCAGTAGTGCAGTCTGCGGTCTCTATCGGAATCACATCTTAAACAAAAACGGTGCTTTAGAAAAAAATGACAGCAGCTAACTCATTGGTTAGCTGCATTATCACCAATCACGAAAGTTTTAGAATTCGACATCTCGAGCGTGGGGTGCATCTTTTGCACTTTTATAATTTTGAAAATGTACATTTTGTTAACAAATATTAGATTTAATACCCAAAGTGACCTCTACGAGAAGCTAGAAATGGTATAGACAGTCAGAAATTCGCAACATTTGGATTATATAATTCAAGCAAATTCGAATAAGCGCGTCTACATCAAAATGGAGAAAGAACCAAATGTTTATATTCGAAATATCGGACGCAACATCGAACTACATAAAACCGCTGAAATACAGTCCGACTAATTGAAATTGCTATGAGACACAGTGGCGTAGCGTGGGAGTCAGCCGCCCGGAGCGAAAAAAAAATTGCCGCCCCCTTATATATGAATTTCAATCATAGGTACTACAAACATAAGAATTTCAGGTTCAAATTTAAACAATTTATTTTAGTTTTTTTTTAATTTTGCCGCCGCCTCCGCCCCCTGATGAGACAATTTTTTAGCTTCCATAGATTCTTTGCAGTGACATAACTTGTGACATAAAAGAAAGGTTAAGGCCTATGACATGTCAACGCCCTCACGTTCCCCTCTACCCAACCAAATATTCCCGCTAAAAATGTACTTACAGAACTTTGGGAGGCCAAGATGATGCGAGGTTGAATGGTATTCTTCTTGCATAGATTTCTATTGCATAGAGCTGGGTACACATATTATATAGTTTCGTATTACTCGTGTAATTTATTTTTATTGTGACACGACATTTGACCTCGACGCGCCTGATGATAAGCAATAGGAGGTCCAAAAGTGACGACGACTGAAAAAACCGAGTTAGTACCCGGCTGCCTCAGTCGCCGTCATTATGCCGGCCTAAGGTGCTTTTTCACGCATCGCTTGAAGGATCCAAGGTTTAGGTTTATTGAATTTGGTTTACTCGTAATTGTCGCTACATAAAAGTTTTAACTTAATGATAGTTGGTTGATGTACTTATTTTCTAACTTCTCGTGGCAGGGACTTTAAAGTTTGTTTTTGATGTTAATTATATATTTATGTTTGTAGGATCAACCGCCGACTTATCAACAATCTATGTCGAAGAAAGAAAACTAATGCATTGCCCGCATTACCACATGTGAACAGAGACATATAAAATGTTATCCAATATTTATATTACTTGTTTATTTAGTTCATAAGTTTTTTATTTTCATTCCTTTTTTATAGATATATACAGCTGTTTAATTAATTTGATCTCTGTTTAAAAGCTTTCTGTTGTAAAGGTATTAATTTTGTTTTTAATTTTCTTTTATTAGAATTTTATTAATGGTTATTACTAAATTAAATGTGATATTAAAAAAATATATATATATTTCAGGCTATATAAGCATAATATTCAGTTTAGTGCATTTTATTTCTATTAATATTTATTTAATATGCGCCTGCATAATTATCTATGTTCATACTGGTGTTCGAAATGTCAGTTTTAGTTTTATAAATAACATTTGCCGCGATAATTTGACTCACAATAATTATATAAATGATTTATTACGAGATGTCTCGAAAAAGGATCGATTGGGTACGCTGGGATGATGTTAGCAATTTGTTAAACCTAGAAAAGCCACCCTTATTTGAAGAGCCTTAAGGTCTTGTTTTGAGCCTCAGTGCCACATGCGTCTACATGTGTTGTGTAGCAATGAGGATGCTGCCTAATAAAAAGTATATATAACGAATTTTTTTCTAAAATTGTATAAACTTATAGTGGCGCTCCATTGTCTCTGCTTATCCCTGTGGGAAAAAGGCTTGACAATTTGATTGATATATTCCCATAGTGCTTTATAGCACAAGCTTTGCATAATATGTAACTCTTATGCCTTTTAATGTTAAATAAAAAAAATAATCTTTATTGTATTTGTTATAATAAATTGTATTTTAATCATGTATCTTTTTTTACTTAAATAAAATGTTAGCTAATGAGTCATTAAGATCTTTTAAATTATCATTAATAGATAATTTCTTGATTGATCATGAGCGTTTCTGAGTACAGCAGATGGTGTACCCAAAGAAATAATAATCTGCAAGAAACAGTCGCATCTCTCACATTCTCTCAAACGATCGTAAATTTTTGATCAATTTTTTTTTGTTTCGCACTTCTCAGATTTGCATCTCGTCAGATTAGGTTCTCGTTAATATATTTTAATGCAGCTTCAAAATGCGATGGCTTAGTGCGATATTACGGACTACAGACAGCTGTTTTTTTATAGAATAAAACATGTTAAAGACATCCGTGCATATCCATAATTATAATTAATTTGTATATTTGTAGACTACCTATTCTGACGAGATGCGACACTAAAATACAAAATGAGTTCATACACAGAACTGTATATTTGACAAATACCAGTTAAGAAAAGAGAAGTGGAAAGGGAGAAAAGGAAAGAAAGAAAACACACAAAATAGGATTAAAATACATCATTAAAGTCACGGTTTGAATAAAAGTTTAGGGCGTCTAAATTGTTGATGGCTGATATACTTTTAGAGACACCTAGTGCCAGAGTGCATGCCGCTTATTTTGAATATTAATGATATCAAACAGGCAGACATGCTAAATTTGTAAATTATTATTGTGGATTGAAATATGACAGCCCTCCGCCTGATGTTAAGCTGGAGTGCGGTCCAGGACTTTACCTTCTTTCGTATTACTACAGTTAAAGACCTATAAGTAATAGTCACATCCGATATGCCGACTATGTAAGCTATTTCGCGGTCTGTATACTTGTACGTGGTTGTACTAACCCGGTTCGGCAGACTGATCACCACTGTCTATTACCCTTTGACAACCAGACTCGAAGAAAATATCCGCCTCTTTCTTTATTAACAAATATTTGTAATATTAATTTTAAGTATTAGATATTACAAATAAAAGCCAAACAAACATTTGCTTCGACCGGGTATCGAACCCAGGACTTTACGCTTAACGTACTGGTGTGTTAACAAATTCGCCACTCCTACCGCCAAAAATGTCTGTATATCGTCGTCTATTTTGTTTTCTTTGGCGGGAAAGCACGAACATTCGTATGGGTTAGTTATTCTGCCAGTGCCCATGCTCACAGACTATCTACTAGTTAAAAATACACTAAAAATATTCAACTCGTGTCTGCTATATTATAGCGGTGAATTAAAGTTATATTATTCAATTACAGTGAAACTATACTTTTTTACCTATTGAAATATTGAACATTATTAATTTATTTGCGGTAGCGCGATATCGTCCAATAATAAAAACTCATTTTACAAAAGGAAACAGATTGTCACACAGATTGAAAAAGAAGAATGTTAAATTGACACTGTCTGCCAAAATACAAAATTCCTGTACAAAAACAATAAAACCGCAAAAATGGCCTAATTATTTCAAAACCAATCATTTATACATAGATTATGAGTAAGTAATTTGTACTAACAACGTAGTTTTGAGTTTAAATTGCCAGTTTTACACGTCTGTCACTCATTGTTTCATTTCACGAGGCTTTGCAATGAATTTGTACCCTTGTAGTTCTCGTGCTGCCTTAAGCCGTCTAATTTGTTATGATAATGTTCCAAGTTGTTTGCGAGATAGGTAACAAAGAGTCATATGCCAAATCTTTTATCTGCTTGATGTTCCTGTTGCGCAGTCTCGTGCAATGAATTTGTACCAAAAATCCCAAAGATTGACTATCTTTTCCATCTATAGTGCACCCAGGCTGAGCAAGTTACTGACACCACGAGGTCAACTAAAATATGAAAGAGTAAGTATCAGTACAAATTCAATGTTCATAAATACGCGATTTTTGTTGTGTGTCTTGGCAGTGTTTGTTTTGTTTTGTTCTAAGGTAAGCTTGTTTTGAAATCCTTTATATGAGTGGCAGTTCGTTGTATAAAACTGGCTCCTGATTAGAAGTGATGAAAATATTATAAAATTTTCAGATTGACAAAGCAAAAACATAATGACTCCGCCAATACCCCCAGCCTGTACCCCTCAGCCTTCATGTAACCCTACCTGCAAGCAGGGACCACCATGTGCCACGCCGGAAAAATGTTTGCGACGAACAGTATCCAAGGGACTGAGGCCATGTCCGAGTGCCCTATCTATAATGAGATCTAGATCGAGGTCCTCATGCGGAAGTTGCAATAAAAATATTTCGGGCAAAAATAAAAATAAAGTTGTCTCGAGTTTCTTGAAAAGGAAATCTCGCGAGTCAAAACTAAGAAGACAAGATAGAATACAAGGAAAAAATAAATATTTTAAATATCAACGAAAAAGAGGATCAGTTCGCAGGCCTACCTGTTGTGAAGGCAGAGGTCATCGCGGAAGAGTAAAAAGAAAAAGAAAGTGTTGTACAATTCTGTAGTGAATTAATATTACCTAATAATAATCTTTATATCTATATATTTTAATAAAAACTAATATCTGCCTAATACAAACTTTATTTTTGTTAAGAATATATTCCTAAAATCTAGGATTCGCAGCATGCAAAGGAATTTATTGTAACGATCCTTAAACGGCGGCGTCAAAAATATATTGATACAGTGCCAAAAAACTACTATAAGTAAGACATGTTTTTTAAATGTAATTTATTATATTCTAGTCATATGATAAGCACCTACCCATCCGTTATTAAATTAAATATTATATACACAAGATGCGTGAAGAAGCACCTTAGGCCGGCATAGTGACGGCGACTGAAGCAGCCGTGAATAAACTCGTTTTTTTCACTTTTGGACCTCCTCTTGCGGGCGGACATCAGGCGGGTCGAGGTCAGATGTCGTGTCACAATAAAAAAAATAAAAAACAGTTACAAAGGAATGCTTCTATGGTTTGGGCACATTGAAAGAATGAATGAAAGTAGATTAACGGAAGGAAAAATAGATAAATGAGGCAGACACAGACGGGGATTTTCTGACCAAATCGAAGACATCCTCAACAAAGTGCCCATAACCGTACAGCTTGCTTGGTATGAAAAGAACTCTGGATGTGAGTGAGGGAAGCAAAAGAGTTGTGCCAATATGGATAGGCAGATACAAGTGGTGCCCCCATTGTCTCTGCCTATCTTATTCTATCAAAAGGCGGGACAATTTGATTTAAGTATTTATACTATGCGCTTTTCTCCATATACTATCTGCATAACCCAAAGGTGGACTTTGCAGTGAAAGGCTTTTAACTCCGCTTTTAGTGTTACTTTTTCAAAATAGGGATAGGAAGGTTGACTTTCTTATCGACAACTGCTAAGAATGCCGTAATGCGTAATGCCGCCGTCACAATGCGGCATTACATTGAAATTCTTAGAGGAAAAATGAAATAGATTAACTAAATGGAAAACCACATTCATAGAATTAAATGCTATTGAATTTGAAACAGTATTAAAATATAACCTTAACAACAAATATTTTATCAAAGGTTGGAAAACACTGGTTTAATTAGGGATAGGAAGGATGACTTTCTTATCGACAACTATTAAGAATGCCGTAATGCGTAATGCCGCCGCATTACGCATAGTGACGGCGGCATGACGACTGAGGCAACTAAATGGGTATTTTTGCAGTCGTCGGTGCTCTTGGACTTCTCTTTGCTTACCTACTATCATCAGGCAAGTAAGGCGACATCAATAAATGTCGAGTCTCGATAAACTCAATGTTTTGTTTATTTATTTTTGATGTGTGTATTTTAATAAAAATATTAAACAGTTTTAATGGCACAAACTTAAATTTTGGCACATAGGCGAGGTACATTACACAACCCTTTAATTCGCAATGTTAAGTGTACTTAACATCCCAAACATAAAAAAAAAATCCCGCGTATTTATAACTGACAGCCTAGTATTAATCTTACTACTTGAATAAATGCTCTTATAAATACGCGGGATTTTTTTTGTTTGGGATGTTAAGTACTCTTAACATTGCGAATTAAAGGGTTAACCAATATAACATAGTGATAAAAATGTATGTGTTTTCAGTGTACTCGGTGACAAGCGTAAAAGGATGTGTATCTGCACCTAGTTGCAGTGTGCATAAGCATAGGCATCGAGTTGAACCATGTCCGAAACCAGATGAATGTTATAAAAAATGCATCCGTAAGAAGAAAAAATGTCCAAGTGCATTGGAAATAGTAAATCGCCGAGGATCACAATGCGCGTGTCACAAAGCGCAAAGCAGATCTTCTGTGTTACATAAAAAGAACAAAAAATACAATAACAAAGTCCATAAGAAAAGAGTTAAGAAAATTGGTAAGAAAAGATCTCAAATATCACGATGGAACTTTAAAAAAAAGTGTTGTGTTATACTTTAACATATTAAAACATAAAAATGAAACAAGACTTTAATTTGCATATATTTAGTATCATTCTTTATAGGTAAACTTCCACACATAAATATTGGATCGGCAATCGAATTAAAAAGCTCGTTGCGTCTATTCTCTGCAGAACAATCGACAAGTGGAATCCTTTACAGCCCATGTGTTCTCTCCATGCTATAGCCTTGGATTAATTAAAATGCGTGAAGAAGCATCTTTGGCCGCCATAGCGACCGCGATTGAGGCAACTTTCAAAAGAGTCAGTTTTTTCAGTCGTTGGCGCTCTTGTACCTCCCCTACTAATCAGAGAAGTACATTACCACACATTTATGCATTGATACAGAACGTTATTGTTGATTTATTTAATTGTGGCTCGACATGTGACACCACCTCTGACGTTAAGCTAAATTATCATGAACGAAGGCGGCTGCATAAACGAAGTGCGACTGCTCATCCACTATTTATACAACGGTAGACTGGGTAATGGCGAAAAGGAAGGCAAAAAGTACGGCCGCTAGTTCACGGAACGATGATCATGTTGCGAGGCCTCCTTTTTTGCCTCCGTGCGGACATACGATGCCTGAGATTAGGGTTTCAGACAACGCAATGTCCGCATGGAGATACGGTCGCTTGATGTCCTTTAGGTCTAGTAGTCGGTAACGTAACCTCAGTCAGTACTATGCAAGCTCAAAGAGCAGTTAATTAATGTCCGCCTCATGGTTTTACCAGATATCAGTTGATCAATAATGCTTAAGGCCGAAACGAACGACTGGTGAACTGTACGTCACGCAGCGTTGGATAGTCGTAAAGCCTTTGACCTCTCGAAAGTGTTCGACAGAGGTCTGGCACAAGGCACTTTTTTTTAAGCTTAAGGCATTTACTTTGTGAGCGACTGCGTGCCTGGATAGCGGACTTTTTCGTAAGCTTTCCATATTTATTATGGTCTGTACCATAATTACATTTATTATTGTATATTGTATAGTATGATTCAGATCCGGAAATCCGTGAGACTAGCGCAAACTACTAGTTTTTTTTATTAGGAATTTTTACGACTAGTACTTATAGAGAAGCTATTGTGATAAAATTTAGTTTAAGTAAAGCTGCAGTAAAACTGAAACTCTTCTTACGGGCGGAGTCTTCAAGGAAGCAAGTAATAAACTAATACACATTCTAGTACATAAGACTATATTAATATAATTTGTACATAATATAATACATAGTATTTCAAATCACTTGCCTACTTTTTAATACATTATCAAAACTTATTTTATTATAAATCTATTTTTATTATATACAAATGGGGAAACATTGTGTGAGGAAAACATTGCCAACGAAAAAAATAATAATAGACAAGTGTTGTCAATGCCAGAAAAATGTGTGAAAAAAAGTAATGGTTGAGTGCTGCGAAGTGGAGGACGTTTCATATTTTTCGCGAAATTTATTTATTTATTTTTGTACAAAGTTTTAACATATAATCGATATTAAGTTCGGTACATGTTATTGAGCAACTTGTGAGATTATTTACTAGAAGATTCGTTGGTTGTAAATGAAATTTAGTATTCATTATTGGCTGTTTGGCCCGGGTTATTGACGTTTCCTTGCATCTACCTTATAAATCACTTTTATAATTGTGTTTGTGTATGTATTTTATTGTGAACGTTCGTTTTGTAAAGACGTTGTGTGAAGTGTAATTATAAAGCATACAAAATTTCATATTTAAATAGTCTAGCATATGAAACGAACCGGATAGCATGGGAGAAAATGTGACGCTGCTTTAAGGTAAGCTATAACGTTCTAATTATTCTTAATATAAATTATAAATAAAAAATAATATTCCAACAATTTAGCTAAATTTTTGTTTTTTTAATGTTCAGATCTTGGCACTAAAGCTAAAATTCTTTTTATTTTAATTTGTATTGTACTTGCTATAAAATCACAATACAACTAGATGCCTACCTATTATATTCCTATACGTTATTTGAATTTATATATAAGTTAGGATTGTCGAATATCAGTCTAATTGGAAAATATAATATTCATTTAGATATTTATTGTAGCCATTAGATTCTTTAAATAAGTTTGGGGATAGTAAGCCTATAGGTTTATACTTTCTTGTATATGTCTGCATACATCCACCCAAAAGTCAGTCTGATGCCTGCTAAATGTAGTAGGAAACTGCTGGATGCAGGCTGCTTTGCAGATTGTCATGGCATTGGACAACTTACATCAGACATGATATAGTACATCTGGGGGTTTTCAAAAACATTTTAAATCACAATACCTGAGAGAGTGCCTTATCCTGTGCAAATCTATGCATAGGTACTTCTACTGTACAATCATGTTAGATAATAAATAAATATATATGTAACATTTATTAAACTAATAACAACCTGTCGCAAATCATTCATTTTAGTTATTTTACTTATTATTAAGTGAATGCATGATCAAAGAAACCGCAAATGACTCAAGTACGGAAACAAGCCCGCACATAATATTGCGTGGGATTGGGTAGGTATCAGTGGGCCCACCTCATCAGATTGCAAGACTCTGTGGTCAGCCTAAACAAAGATAGTGAGATAATACAGATATAGACTTCTATAATCCTATGTTCACGATGAGAGACCCCAAAGTGTTGAGTTATGGAAAAAAAGACATAGGCTAATAATAATAAATAATAACACTATGCAAATGAGAAAGAATAAGTACCCTCAAAGTTTTTTCAGTAATGTTTATTTCTCCATATGTAATATATGTTTAAAAATAAACGTCTAAAAATATAATATACATATGTTGAATTTTGCATTTTACCTAATATAATCAAATTATGTATTTTCTAATATTTTTTTGTCATAATATAAGTGTGGGGCCTTTGGAACAGCTGTAATTCTTTTCTAAATAAAAGAATAGAGTTTCCAATGAAATGTTGCCCCATTTTTCCACCAAAACATCTGCCAAATGCATCAATGTTCTTGGAGATGGAAATGTGCTCCTCACTCTCTTTTCTATAGCTTCCCATAGAATTTCCTTAGATTCCTAGAACATTGACGAATCGATTAAACCAATTTTGTGCGGCTTACTTAGATACTCCACATGTCCATGATGGCTGCAAAGGAATAAAAACCCATAACCAAAAATAAAGCTACAAAAAATTTGTTTAACTAATTCCCATAATAGTTTAAATTTGTTAAGGGCTGGCGTTTTGTGATGGCCATGGAAGACATTTGTTGATATTTTGATGCTCTTCAAACCAAGGCTGAAACCTCTGTGCATGGACACGCTTATCTAGGATTTTGCCACCATTATGATAGTCATAATAAGAACTTCTGCATTGAGGATGTTAATATTCATATGCAGAAATCCAACCAGTATTGTGAATGGTAGGACTAGCTAAATACCATTCTGTGCCGCCCAAATCTTGCAAAATGATTCACTTTATTGCATAGTGTTCATATATAATATTTTTGTTTATCCTCTATACATAAATACTTTGTACAAAATAATGGAGTAGAATTATTAATTTAATAATAAAACATAATTATATTATTAATATTGAATCCTTTAATAAATAGTTGGCCCAGCCAATCACAGCACAACACAACAAAGGTTAGCTGGTAGATAATGCCTAAGGCATTAAGCTCGCCTATGTACCTTATTTTGTGCAATAAAGAGTTTATAAATAAATAAATTAAATAATTTATTTTAGCTGCTTATCCTGATGCTGACTTCATGTGAGCACCTAATTTAACTGAGCACCTAAATATTTGTGGTTTTCTGTTTCTTATTTGTTTGGGGTAAATGTTTTAGAAGTTATTAATGCCTATGTTGTAAGCTTCAGGAAAGAATTTACTTAGGGCAGTTTTTGGTGAGATATTTGCTTCGGTCTGGTTATCAAAGAGTGGTAGCTAGTCTGCCAATCCGGGGTAGTACCACCACTTACAAGTATTCAGACCCTGAAGTGAATTGGTCACATTTCGGGATCAGCTTGTCAAAATTCAAAGTCATTTATTCATTTGGTTTTTACAAACACTTAAGAAAGAGTGAGGGGACTCTACCGAGTGTTCGGAAAGGCTACAGACTGAGAAGAACACTCAAGAAACTCCAGTCCGGCTTTTGTAAGTTGCCGGTAACAACTAGGCCAGCATAGTGGATGTGATTGCTACTCACAGTATTGAATTGTAGTAGCAGTGACATTCAATCATGGACCACACTTCCGCTTAAAATCAAGTGGGGTGCTCATATGTCGAGTCCAAATAAATAGACAAGATATAACTAGATAGCGTTGCAGTCCCTTAGCCAATATGAAGTTCTAGCCAATAGGTACTTATCTGAGAGACTACTTCCTTTTTGATCGGTGCCCACAATCTCATTAGATGAATGCCTAAGTTTTTAGGCATGATTTTGCAGGTTCAGCACTTCATTTCTTTGTGAAATTTCTTCATTATATATACATTTATGTAGGTAAAAATAAACACACACAAATATATTATATTATAGCTCTAAACAAGCACTTAAGCTTGGCTTGATCTTATAAATCGCGTTTTAGGATCAGCAATTATAGTTGCAAGTTCCAAATAACCTAGATTGTGTTTTTTTTTTAATTTTTTTTTTATTGTGACTCGACATATGACTGCACCCCGCTTGATGTTAAGCTAAAGTGTGGTCCATGAATGAATGTCACTGCTACTACAATTCAATAACTGTGAGTAGCAATCATTTCCACTATGCCGGCCTAGATGGAACCGGCAACTTACAAGCTGATCCCGAAACGTGACCAAATCACTTCACGGTCTGTATACTTGTAAGTGGTGGTACTACCCCGGATCGGCAGACTGGGTACCACTGCCTACCACTCTTTGATAACCAGACCCGAAGCAAATATCCATCTCTTTTTTTTTATTAACAAATATTTGCAATATTTAATACTATTAAATATTACAAATAAAAGCTATGAAACAAATATTTGCTCCGACCGGGGATCGAACCCGGGACTTTACGCGCAACAAACCAGTCGCTAAACCGTTCGTCCACGCCTGTCGTCAAATGATGCGACTGGTACTTAACAACACATAGTTTGCATACCAATCCGTTACCCGTATGGTCCCAGGTTTGATTCTAGGTGGAAGCATGATTTCTTTTATAGCTTTTATTTGTATTATTTATTAAATAAATATTTGTAAATGCCTATATTTGTCTGGGTCTGGTTGTCTAAGAGCCAATATAGTTAATGCGTCTGCTATTTGTAGTTTTTAGCTGTAGTAGCAGTCGCCTCCATTCATGGACCACACTCTAGCTTCACAACAGGCTGGTTAGGGCCTAACAGGCTTACATTAATAATAAAAAAACATGAAAAGATTACCAGTTGTTATAATTTCTACAGAAGAAATCACTTGGGGGAAACAAATTTATAAATAGTGATTGTTAATTCTAAAAATATGATTAGTCTTATAGACAACGTGGCACCCCCAAGTGTAGGCATGGTGACGTGCTCAAGTGGCGTGCTCCGTGTCGTGTCGGCAATCAACCCTCCTTCAAAAAAAATTCAACAACTAATTTGCCTTTATTATAGTGCTTTTATTGAAAGTGTAAGAAATTTTATAATTATGTTTATATCGAATGTTTACTTTTTCCTGTTTACAATTTAAAGTTAATTATACGTTTAAGTTTTAATTGGTTTTTTTTTGAGGCCCGCATAGTGACGGCGACTGAGGCAGCTATAAAGTCGAACTCTAGTAAAAAAACGCGACATCTGATATAGCCCCGCCTAATAGTAAGCCAGGGGAGCTCAGTCCCTGTCACTATGCCGGTCAAAGGGTAAAATAATTTCCAATAATAAATTGTTCTCAATCTTCCACATATTACGCCCGTTAAGTAATTTACATACTCCTAGCAGAAGTCATTGCTCTCTCAAGTGCTCTCTCACTACGATATTGTTTAAAATTAGATTTCTCATCGTAACCAACGTAATTTGCGAAAGTTTGAAAAATAGCAAGTCAGTTACTATACAACTTAAAATCCTTTACAACTCAGACCCGTTGCCGGAAGACGCACGCTTATTTTATATGAATGGGCGTCGCGCGTCGTCCTAATTTGCTAACGATTGTACGAGCGATGCCTTTTTGTCGCACGACAAAATAAATCACTTTAAAGTAAAGCTCGCGAGTCGCGAGCGTTTGCAAGCACAGAAAGGAAGTGTACGAGCATTTTCATCGCGCGACGAAAGCTCACAGTTCGCTTCTACGTTCGTTACCAATTTTATTTATATTAAAGCTTCCTGCACCCTCCTGATGTTGAGCTAAAGTCCTGCCTATGAATGGAGGCGGCTGCTAGTTAAGTTAATTAACTACTTGTAGCAGTTCCATCCACCATGCCGGCCTAGTTGAAACCAGCAACTTACAATCTAATCACGAAACGCGACTGAGTTACTTTATGATCTGTACACAGACTGCAACTGACTATCAACTATCTGCCTACCAGATTTAGGGATACGACGACCCTAAGTCAACATCTTTAATGCTTACTATACCAGCGGCACGATTTAATGGCCGTTTTGACGTTTGACCCGCTTATGAATTTTCGTTTAAATTAATAATTACGCGTGAAGGAACAATTACTGTTCTTTATAGTGACAATAAAAAATGAAATAATACGAACTCGTTCAAAAGAAATTATTAATTTATACGAAATTTCATTAGCGGGGCAAACGTCAAAACGGCCGTCATAGCGTGCCGCCAGTATCAGGGCCGGACCGTGAGTTTAGGGGGCCCTGGGCTAATACTACTTAGGGGCCCACCTAATTACTCAAAGTATACGAAAAAAATAAGTCAGTTCGAAGAACCAACACCTGAACGTAGACTTGAATTAAATAGGTTTGATTAATCGCAGGATTTGCAGTTTAATGTTTAATTTTATAAAATTATGGATTTTTTCGCATTATCGTCGATTTTTGTCTTTGACTTGACTTAGCTGGGGGCCCTGGGTTGAAGCCCAAAAAGCCATATGGTAGATCCGGCGCTGGCTAATATAGCTATTTCATTTATATCCTAGACTAATTAAGGTAATGGTTTAAGATAGATTTAATACTAATTAAATGTTGTCCTTGGAGCACAAGTGTAGTGGGGTAACTTAAGCCGTATGTTCCAGATGGACGAGCTCGTTCTTACTGCGGGCGTAGCGCCAGCGGCGTCAGGTGACACGCGGGCCTCGCCTATCTTGAACCCTTTTTCTATCTTCAGGTATTGTATTTGAATTGATCCCTTTATTATTTATACAAAAATTGTACGGCAACAGCACAGATACACAATAAAACAAAAACTCAGCTTACCTATTTTCTGATGTGTTCATTGTAAGGTCACACAGAATTTCTCAAAATAATACAGTAAGAAAAGAAAAGGTTTAAAAAAATATAAAAACCATTTTTGGCCGGCGTAGTGACGGCGACCTGGGCAACCGTGCACCCTTGGACCTCCTCTTGCTTATCATCAAGCGGTTCGATGTCAGATGTCGTGTCACAAAAAAAATAAAAAAAGAATCGGTTTTTACAGTCGTCTGCACTCTTGGACCTTCTCTTGGGTCGAGGTCAGATGTCGTGTTACAATAAAAATTAAAAAAAGACTCGGTTTTTACAGTCTTCCGCTCTCTTGTACCTTGTCTTGGGTCGAGGTCAGATGTCGTGTCACAATAAAAAAAAAAGACTCGGTTTTTACAGCGTCTGCACTCTTGGCCCTTCTTTTGGGTCGAGTCACAATAAAATCAAAATTAAAATTTTAAAGGAACCCCCGAAACGCCTGGAACCACTTTGGTCATATCATCAGCCTTATAGTAATAAACAACATTAGTCATGGCTCAATAGTTAATATCCCCTTTAATATCCCTTGGATCCTTATGGTGCATCATCAGATAACTACTCCAGGTCTTCAATTTGATAATGGCCCAGCTAATGGCTCATAGAGAGTAACAATTTTAGTTAAAGCACTATGATATTATCTGTTATTGATTTGCTGATCTGAGAGGATTCATAATCAGATACTCCCGATCTTCAATTTGATAACGGCCCAGCTAAAGGCCTAGTTAAAGCACTACAGTTCTATCTCTTTTTTTGCTGATCAATTGATATCAATTTGCTGATCTGAGAGGATTCATAATGGTGCATCATCAGATTGCCCGGTCTTCAATTTGATGACGGTCCAGCTAAATGCTCTTAGTGAGTAACAAATTTAGTGAAAGCACTATAGTTCTATCTCTTGTTGATTTGCTGATCTGAGAGGATTCATGATGGTGCCTCATCAGATACTCTCGGTCTTTAATTTGATAACGGTCCAGCTAATGGCTCATAGTGAGTAACAATTTTAGTTAAAGCACTACAGGTCCATTTCTTGTTGATTTGCTGATCTGAGAGGATCCATGATCAGATTTTTTAGATCCGGAATGTTTTATTTTATCGCACTAACTTTTCTACACTTAGTTTCCTACCTTCAAGACAAATCTAATAAGTCCAAACTTAGTATACCAAAAAAAAAGTTTGAACACATCCAGGATTTCGTCTCCTACCTTCGAGTTCCATCATCAGAGTAACTCAGTGGTACCAGTTAAAACACACATGTATTTGTATACGTTTTTATTTCAAATGTTAAGTCTCAGATATGTTTAAAAGGAAATACCTATAAGGCTGGGAATACAAGTCCGATTTTCCTCTCCGATAGTCCGATTCGATAGTCACTCGTGCCATACATTTGTTTGAATACTTAATACACGTCAGATCCGATAGTCGGATCGGATGTCAGAATCGGAAACAACGCCAAGGCGCTTACGATTTTATGGCCGATCCGATTGTCTGAAGGTGCAGTTTTCATACAAAATACAGAAACAAAATAGACGTCCGATTCCTACTTCCGATTTGTAAATAATTTGCTCAGCAATATCGGACGTGTATTCCCAGCCTTATGCGTGTTTAGAACGGGAAACCCTTGTACGTCGCTATGCGACGAAGATTGTTATTTTACGTCAAATAAATATGCCATTGTTAAAACACGTAAAAAATGTTATAATTTTTCCCCTAAAATATTCAATCAAGGTAATTGATCTAAACTGCAAACCAACCTCGCCATATGAATATTTTAAGGGAAAAATTATAACATTTTTTACGTGTTTTAACAATGGCATATTTATTTGACATAAAATAACAATCTTCGTCGCATAGCGACGTACAAGGGTTGCCATCCTAAACAGCGCGTCTAATATCGCTACCGCAGCTAACAAATCGAGCTGATGACCTTGAAACTCCTGATCAGATCTTCATCAATTGTAGCTAAGAACCATCTCGATCACGTCAGCTTTCAAATGAAACAAACCGCATCGTAATCGGTCCATTCGTTTAGGAGCTACGATGCCACAGACAGACACACAGATACACAGATACACAGAGCCACAGATACACAGATACACAGATACACAGACAAGTCAAACTTATAACACCCCTCTTTTTTGGTCGGGGGTTAATAAATAAATCGTGTATTCAGTCATCGGCACGCTTGATTTTCGCACTTTCTGGCAAGTTGAGGTCAGTTGTCGGTCGGGTTTCAATAAAAACATATATTTGTAAATTACTTGGTACTTTTAGAACCATTTATTGTCTTGTAATCATGTTTTGAAGAAATATATTTTGTATCTTTTATTTAAAAATATTGTACAACCGGGCATCCTTCAGGGGGCCAATCATCCATAAAGCCTGTAGTTGGATATCCATTACTATCTACGCAATAGTAACGTTCCCCAGCTACTTGGTTCGGACGATAATTCCCGTTCGACTGGCACACTTCGCTCACCGTCATGCCTCTTGATGGGAAATAAATAGCTGTGTCCCGAGCACAATCTGTATGAATTAAATTTTAATTGTTACAAGTTTTTATTAAAAGCTAAAGGCCGATTTACACTTTAACAAGTACAGTAGCGAGTTTAGAATTTAGACTGTTTAGTAGTAAGTAGCGTCGGCGATACTATTTTTTTTTTATGAAATTTAAATAAATATATTTTTTATACATTTCTATACTAAGCTAAAGTGCCTATATCATAGAAACAGGACAATCAAAGATACATTGATACCGGCGAGTGGTTTTGAACCCGTGCTCCTGGTATGCGTAACCGTTGCACTGCCATTACACCACGGTCGCCTCAGTTATAAATGGTAGTTCTAGTTATAAGTTGGAGATGACAGTTACAGTTTAAAAAATGAACAAAGTTTTCAATATTTTTTAGGTAGTGATAAACCTTACGTGGTACCTATGAACTGCACTAATCAAACTCGTCCGTTGACAAGATCGTCAGTTAAGTTAACTGGGGTGCAGAAGACGAGAGAGAGGATTCTTCGTAGTTAACTTACGGAAAAATAGGACGGACGGTCTATTTAACTAAACAACTTATTACTTAACTTTCTATGCTGTTCAAACGACAATAACATTAGGCGCATAGCTCGCTAATGTACTTATCGAAGTGTAAATCGGGCACAAAGTAAAATATTGATTTGTGATTAATATAGAAAGTTTGGTAGATTGTCGCGTGACGTGCATAGATTTGATCGAGACTAATAAATTAAATACGACATTTTTGTTCATAATCTTAATCGCAATAGATAAAACTAATTTTAAAATCAATGAGTTGTTTAAACTGCAATTAAAAGTAAGTAGTTTAATTATTGTTGAAGGTTAAGTTGTATATGGTCATAAGCTTCTTAAAGTGTTGGTCTCCGCATACCGCAGACGGAATGGGTGGAAGTGGACTACAGAATTGAGATTGAGAACAGGGTCACGGCCATCAACCGGTCTACACACGACATCAACACGCATGACTCTCCATAATGCGAATCCCACACCTAACGGTCATGATGGATATAAAACTGTTCATATAAGTGTAAAATAATAAATCGATAAAAAGACTATTTGGTAATTACAATAATACAGAAAATCACCATGACTTATTTTTCTACTATGTATTATATGACATTTAAACAAGTAAAAATTTCATGTTCATACTCCGCGAATCATCATATCACGCCTCAGTTCATACAGGGAAAGGCAGACCCAACAGAGTTTTTTTTATTGTAACTGAACATATGACTCTCTGCCTGATGTTAAGCTGGAGTCGCCCTAGTTGGGACCGGTAACTAACAAGCTGATCCCGAAACTTTACGGTCTGTATACTTGTAAGTGGTGGTAGGCAGAGCGGGGTCTGTTGAGCCGCGGGGTCTAGTGCTCCACCTATAGTATTACGCACACGGTGTGTGATATCTACGGGCGGGTGGTATAAGACGAAGCGAAGGGTTGAGGGACCCGCGCCACTGTTGCATTATTCACCGGCCGGCATTTATTTTGGGTAGGAGCACGTAATGATGGAAGTTTAGTGCTAAAAGTAAAAAACACCGTGCCACTGAAATTTGGTTTAAAAACTACGAATAATATCATACGGTCATCAAGTAAGTATATTGTGATTTTAACATGATTGCTGTTAATGTTTTAAGTTTCATAAATAAATTATTTTCAACCCATTTTTAGTTATTTAACATATTAAATGAAAATCGGGGAAGGGGTCATTTGAGACAAAACAATTGGGGTCGAATGAGCCATGTTCAAATGACTTCTAACTTAGCTGGAAAGGATTGGCTCACCACTTTTCTTAAGAGAAATAGTGAACTGTCTATTAGAAAACCAGAACAGACCAGCTTAGGAAGGGCGACATCATTTAATGAAACAAACGTCGGTTTGTTTTATGACAAGCTGGATACAGTTATGGATACAGTGCATTTTATGTTTGCATGAACTGTGACAGTGACTAAACTATTAAAGTGGTTTTTTTTTTCAATACGAAATTTATTTGAGTTTGTTTTCATTTCTATGAGAAATCTCTAATATTTCATTATGTTTTTGTTTCTATGTTTCATATATTTAATGTGACAAGTTAGTATAACCCAATGGCTCTAGTGACCCCGTTGGGTGGTTCAAAAGACCCCACCTGTGGGGTCTTATGAACCATATGACTGTTTTCATTTTAAGGTAAATTTAGTATAGTAAACAACGGATTTGTTAAAAAAAATTGATGTCAATATGTAGTCCAATAAATAAACTACTGATTTTAAATTAACTTTATTAAAATTATTTCTTTGAATGCACTTTACACGGATTTGAACAAAATGCTGATCAAGTGACCCCGCTCTGCCTAACTACTCCGAATCGGCAGACTGGTATAGTAGTATATAGACCGTGAAGTCTTAGTCGCGTTTCGGGATCAGCTTGTAAGTTGCCTGTTTCAATAAGGCCGGCATAGTAGGTGTGACTGCTACTTACAGTTACTTTTTCATTTTATTTACGCTCCTATACTAAGCTACTAAAGTGCTTGTATCATAGAAACAGGACAACCAAACTACATATATCAAAGATACATTGGTACCGGTGGGTGGTTTCGAACTCGTGCTCTCGGTTTGTGTAACCGTTACACTGCCACTACACCACGGTCGCCTTATTGAATTGTAGTAGCAGTCACCTCCATTCATGGACCGCTCCTAATATCAGGCGGGCGCTATTATATGACGGGCCACAATAAGAAAAAAAGAAGGAAATGTAAATAAAAATGTTAATTTCACTGAACAATTACTTTCTCTATATCCATGTTAACTATTATAGGTCCATGTTAGCTTTACTACGATTTGTTAGCAACTGACGTGACTAATTGCTCTCGGATACGCTTTGATTGCTACTGATATGAAGCGGTTTATGAATACGACTAAATGTAAGGCAATATATTTATTTTGATTGTGGCTGAAGTGGACTGCTACTACAGCGACTAATGAATACGAACTTTCAAGCTTATCCCGAGACGCGATTGAGGTATTTCACGGTCGTTACACTTAAAGGGGTGGTACTGCCCCGGATTGGCAAACTAGGCAAATGACCACCAACTGTGACCAACACCTCTTTTAAACAAGCAAACCCGGGGAAATAGCTGCCTCATTTATTATTAAGGATCTCTTTAACCTTGTTCATACGTTGTCTTTTCACACCCGTAATACCCGCACCGGTCGGGGAAAGCATCCGCATTTTGTGGACCGAATCGGCAGTCGAACTAAAAAGTTCAGTGCGTCTTTTCTTTGTAGAACAATAGACAAGTAAAATGCTTTGCCAACCCATGTGTTCTCTCCCTCCTATAACCTTGGATCCTTCAAGCGATGCGTGAAGAAGCACCTTTGGCCGGCATAGTAACAGCGACTGAGGCAGCCATGAACTAACTCGGTTGTTTTAGTCGTCGTCACTTTTGGATCTCATCTTGCTTATCATCAGGCGGGCCGAGGTCAAATGTCGTGTCACAATAATAAAAAAATATGTATAATATACAAACTAAATTAGATATTACAATATTTCTATGACCGGGAATCGAACCCAGGACTCTACGCGTTATGTACTTGTTTGCTAACCAATGCGTCACGCTTATTATCATAATTAGACAATTATAGTTAAAGTACTTCTTTGAACTTACTACAATTCATTCCAGCTATATTGGCAATTTCAACTTGCCAAGCGCCAAGAATGTCACCATCGCGTCCGGTGCAATAAGCCCTGTAATTAAGAGTTAGGTATTTAGGTATATATAGGCCGGTATATATAGGTATAGTGACAGCTACTGAGGACGATAAAGTCAGATAAATGTTAATTCGTGTCGACTTAATAAATAGGCCAAAAGCAATTTTCGGCATAGTGGATGTGACTGCTACTCACAGTTATTTAACTTTAAGTAGCAGTCGGAGTGCTGTCATATATCGAGCCACGATAATAATAATAAACAGAGATGGCGCGATAAAATAGACTCATACAATAGTTTGTGGCGACAAATCGCAATGTGTGAGAGGAAGAGGATAAGAGAAAAATAGAGAGGGAAGGTCTTTACCTATCAGGCTATTCTCTAACAACTAACCTTTGGGACAGACATTCAGACATAAATCTGAAGAAATGTCTTTCATCTTTTCATTTAGTAAATTCATAACACATAAATCTGTAAAATGTCAATAAATCTGTAAAATTGACGATTTGTTTAGAAGACTATAATAAATCGACCATAGACTGTTGTAATTGTACCTCCATCGATTAAATGGTTTAATTGTGTTAAATTTACGAGAAGTATAATCAATCAATCAAATTATCACGCCTTTTTCCCACAAGGATAGGTAGAGACAATGAAACGCCACTCGCCACGATTCTGACATAACTACAAAACTCGTCTCAGTTTAGTCAATGCAAAAGTTGTATGTATGCAGTAACCCTTATGATAATTATTGATTGCAATCTTACTGTCCACCCCTCAGTTGTATAGAGCCATAGCTTCCGTCGTAGTCGCATGTCGTGGTTGGGTTACCAATGAAATGGGTGCCGTGGTCTGATTGTTCCCTATGTATAACTCCCAATGCGTGCACCGTGCTCTCACACCGCCGTAGATATTGCTCGCCCTGCTGCGTTGAGCTGTCTGAAACGTGATACGTTTTGTACTTGACCGTGAGCTTGGATTACATACATGGTTTATGTTTTATGTAAAGTAATTATATTCATTTACAAGTAATTTTCTTATAAGTATAGTTTCATAAGTATCTTATTGGATGTCTATTCTTATAATGAAAAATTGTATCGCCTTCTCCATCTAGCGATGGCAATTAAATGTAATTAGCATAATAAAAATTCTTACGAGTAGAGTTGGAGGTGTAATAAAGTAAAAAAATCGTCTGTTTTGTATAAACTGTTAATATACAAAATCGAAGAATAAAGAGTATAAAAAGGAAGGCGATCGTGGTCTAGTGAAAGTGAAATTGTACTCAAACCATGAGGTTCAAAATCACTTACCAATACCAATGTATCATTGATATATGTACTTTTTGTAGCTTAGTATAAAAACGTAAAAAAATAGATTGATAGTTTTGGCCTAGATTGTGACAAACTTTTCGGAATTTCGAAAATTCCGGTTTAGACTTCGATTTTGTGCATTGAACCATGGTAGGTACTCTAAACGACAAACTAAAGCTGTTACCACCTGTCTTCAGCTAATCTACTGACATAATGTATTTTTTTGTATGACATTGTACATTTTAGATCAATACTTTTAGTACAAATTGTACATATTCTCGTCGATTCATTAGCACCCGATTCTGTTATTGGCTACATCTGGTCTTGGTAGTATTAATGATATACCTACTTGTACTACGTTCACATAATTTCTGCAATGCCTTTCACACGTGACAAGCAATACATCAGCTAAGTCTTGATTGTTATGTAGGTCTTTGCCTCCCACGGCCAAGTTTACTTGACATAGCGTATTGTCTATGAAATGCAAGTTTCCTACATGTTCATTATCTATACATCTATACATATAAATAAAATTGGAGTGTCTGTTTGTAATATTGAAATAACAGTTTCAATGTTTAATGAATACCTAGTCCAGCCATAAGTTCTGTCATAGATGTTTATCGATGTAAAAATGAAACGACTTGAGTTATTTCGATAATTTTTTCAGGGATTATTTATTGATAGAATACGAATACAAAAAGTTGCGTTTCATTCGAAATGGCCGCCATTGGCCTCCACACAGCGCCGAAGTCTGTCTGGCCACTCATCGATGGCTGTACGCACCTCATAAATGGGGAAATTGTCCACTGCTTCCGTTAGGTCTTTCTTGAGCGATTCCAAATTGCGGTGGCGTTTATGGCAAACCATGTCCTCTAAAACGGACCACAACTTGTAGTCCAGCGGATTAAGGTCGGGGCTGCTAGACGGCCAATCTTCAATACTGATAAAGTCAGGAAGATGATTTTTTAGCCATTTTTGTGTGGTTTTGGCCTTATGAGCTGGCGCAGAGTCCTGTTGGAATGTCCACGGTTGGTTTTTGAACATGGTCTCATTGAGTGGCTTCACAACGTTGTTTAAAATGTCTCGTTGATAGTTCTTAGCCGCTGTCTTCACACCTTTTTTGCAAAAATGGATCGAACAAAAGCCATCATAGGACACTCCCCACCATACCATAACGGATGCAGGATGATGTCCTTTTTCGACCCGAGGCACAAGCGTGGCGGCTTCTTGGGCAGACCGTGCATACACTCTGTCATTCTGTTTGTTGAATTTTTCCTGCACGGTGAAGATTTTTTCATCCGTAAACAAAATTTTTTTGTACCGCCGAGCACCGTATTTCTTCAACAGACGTTTACATTTTTTTACTCTATTTTCTTTCAATGCAGCAGTTAACAACTGGCCGGTTTGTCGTTTGTAAGCACCAAGTCTAAGGTCATCACCGATGATACGTGAGACGGATCTCTCTGAGATATTCATCTCCTGCGACAATATTTTTTGCTTTCGCACCGGGTTTCTGTTCAATCTGGAACGTACTGCTGCGATGGCCCGTGGCGTCCGAACGATGCGTGGCCGACCGGATCTCTCGTGGTCATTTATATCACCAGTATCCTCAAATAACCTAATGGCACGATACACAAATCTCAAGTTGATTTTGAGCGGTTTGAGCGTGTTAAAAATTTTCTTTTTTTCCATACCACATTTATGGAGCGCAATTACTGCGATTCGGTTCTCTTTTGTTGACCATTCCATGATGACGAGTGACGCTATACTGAAATGACTTGGCGTTTTAATAGAGCACATGACAGCTGCCAAAACCATAAAAAAAAAATTTGGGTTGCGTTCAGTTTTAAGCCGGGTTCACACCTTTGACAGAACTTATGGCTAGACTAGGTATATACGGTACATACACCAAAATAACATTTTATTTACAGTCTGTCTGTTTGTTCCGGCTAATCTCTGAAATGGCTGGACCTATTTTGACGGGACTTTTATTGGTAGGTAGCTGATGTAATAAGGAGTAACTTAGGCTACGTTTATTTTAGAAAAAATCTTTTATTACAAATGAAAGCTATGAAACAAATATTTGCTCCGACCGAGAATCGAACTCGGAACTTAAAGCGCAACAAACCAATCGCTAACCGTTCGTCTATCTGTGTTGATATGATATTAAAAACCAGGAGTACCTGATGATGAACCATGAGGACCCGTTCATATACTCGCATTGCAATTACAGTTTATAAACGCGGGTAAAACCGCGAGGAACAGCTAGTTTTTAAATATGTGTATTAAAAAGAGTGGTAGGTTGTGGGGTAGTACCACCACTTACAAGTATACAGACCGTGACTTAGTCGCGTTTCGGGATCAGCTTGTAAGTTGCCGGTTCCAAATAGGCTCGCATAATGGATGCGACTGCTACCTATAGTTATTTAACTGTAACTAACAGTCACCTTCATTTCATGAATCACACTCCAGCCTAACATCAGCCGGGATGTTGTCGCCTGATGTCGAACCACAATATAAAAAAAAACATATTATTAATAAGCTGTAATGGGCACATTAAAAACAGTAATAAAATAAAAGTGATATGACCTTTCACTACAAATCCTGTGACGTCATTACCTGTACAAATTATAACGAGATATGTATACCGAGCTCCAGTTCTAGAAACTAGGTCATTCATCGGTATTCAATTTAAAAAAATACATTAATTTCATTACGTGAACTTAAAAATATCACATTTTATGTTGAAATTTTGGAAAAATGCTGTGATTTTCCTTTTATTGTTAATTTTTTTTATTGTGACGACATGATATGACAACACCTCGTCTTATTTTAGGCTAGACTGCGGTTCATTAATAAAGGCAGGTAAACAACTATAGCAGTCGCATTCAATATGCCGGACTAGTTGGAACCGGCAACTTACAAGTTGATTTCGAAACGCAACTAAGTCACTTCACGGTCTTTAATCATTGTTAATATTCTGCCTATCCAGGGTTTTAACGTAAGGTTCTCTTTTGTAGTGCAATAATGTTTTTTTTATAATTAATTAATCCCAAATTGGCTTTAATAAAAAAAACAGGTATTACTTACAACACGGCAATCTTCTCATGTCAGCTGAGGGGACTGGTGGCGCAGTTGGTTGGCCAGTCTTTGATTCAGCACACCAACACAAACCTGAATCACATTGTAACGGCTCGTAATCACCTGATTCTGTACAATGCAACGTAACATCACCACGACCCTCCGCCTCTAGTTCTGAACGGCGTCGGCTGCACGCTGAAATTATATTCAGTGTAATGCTTTGACTACATGCATTGGTTAGCACACTTATTCGTCGTGAAGTCCTGGGTTCGATGCCCGGTCCGAGCAAATATTATTTCATAGCTTTTATTTGTATTATTTATTAATAACAAAATAGATTTACTCCGGGTCTAGTTGGACCACGATCAGAATGATGTGAAAATTATTTGCCAGTAATCTAATATTTACCACAGGTCATCTCGCTGGCTCTATCTCTCCACATTTGTCCAAAAATCCGTCTTCCGTTCTCATCTGCGCAGAAACACCTGGAATTATAATAAATTATTTAGGACAGGCGTGGCGCATTGGTTCCACCAGTTCGATTACCGGACGAAGCAAAGATTTGTAACCATGAAGTGGTCTGTATTGCGTTTCGGGATTAGCTGGTTAGTTGCCGGTTCCAACTGGGCCGGTATAGTGGTCTAGTTGGTGTTAAAACTGTAGTAACAGTTATCTCCATTCATGGACTGCACTCCAGTTTAACATCAGGCGAGATACTGTCATATGCCGACTCACCATAAAAAAATATAGAAAAGTCTTCATAGTTTTCTATTCTTATTGTCTATTATTATGATGTTTTTTCTGATTTATTCTGTTTCATAACGTCATGTTTACGTTATTGTCTATTGTTATATAATAACGTCAATCAAAACAAATATTTAATAGCATTCTTAAAAGTGGTTGTAAATGCAATCGTCCGATTTTAGATCTATCTCCGAATTACTTGAAAAGTTGGTAAACAACTGGGTGATTATCGACGATATCGTATTTTGAGGTACTTTTGACGATCAAATAGTTTGTCTTTGTCTTTGCCTATCCCTGTGGAAAAAAGTCGTGACAATTTGATTAACTGTTAGAAGAAAAATATTTCTTTCTTGTAACTGCTGCTACCATTTATAAAATGATCTTTGAGTTTCTGTACCTTGTCCTTTCGGCACAGGCCTTTCAGAGAGGTTCGCCCATGGTTCTCTTCTATAATAAATAGTTTTCTTTGCTCTATTTGATTAAAACCTTAATCTATAAAAGATATTTCTCCCTGTAGTTAATTCAGAGAATCATATGAATTGATGGATGACTTATAACCGCCGGTTAATACGACGTTAACCGGCATGACATTAATTTTGCTTTAGTGACATATTACTCGTATCTTAAAGCAATTACATTGTTGCATATATCAAACATGTTGTAAACAACAAACATTAAAAACAATTGTAAAATTAACCACTGAGAAAGTCCAATGATAAAATATACATTGAACATAAAGCAATATTATCCGCATAAAAATGTGAATTGTAACTGATAACTATCGCAATGGCACGTAAAACATTATTTATCAGTATGCGTCATAATATTGAATTGATTTTGCTTTTCTTATAATTTTACCTAGAAGTAGTAAGCAGCGAACGGCCCAGTTTGCCGTTCCGGAGTACTACCACTACTTACAAGTGTACAGACCGTACAGTTTTTTTTTATTGTGACACGACATTTGACCTCGACCCGCCTGATATAAGCAAGAGAAGATCCAAGGGTAACGACGACTGAAACAATCGAGTTAGTTCACGGCTGCCTCAGTCGCCGTCCTAGTGACTTAGTCGCGTTTCCAGATCAGCCGGTTACAACTAGGCCGGAATAGTGGATGCGACTGTTAAAAGCTGTTATATAGTAGCAGTCGCTTAGGGATCGCAATCGACAATCAACATCGCAATCAACATCAGGATGTCATATTTGGAACCGAAATAAAATAAAACAGTTTTTTTTTAATTTATACACACATACCGTCCAGTAAAAAGGTCTCCACTACATTGAACAGGTGCATAGCGTCCATCTGGCAAACAGTTAGCAGGCAACGCACAAACCCCAGGTGGAGCTGAAAACGCACACATACACACACCGAAATCATTAACACATGCTCGTGTATTCATTCAAGGAAAATTTTACAATTTAATTAATTTGTTTCGCTTAAAGATTTATTACAGACGTCGCGTACTTTAATTTAAGCTAAAACGTAGACATCTACTAGATAACTCTTATTATTGCGTTGTAAAGTATACTGTTTCGGTTTTGTAAGTGTATTTTTATTTTTTATTATTTATACATTTCTATACTAAGCTACTAAAGTGTTTGTATCATAAAAATGGGACAACCAAAGTACATATAACAAAAATACATTGTTGGTATTGGTAAGTGGTTTCGAACCCGTGCTCTCGGCATGCGTAATCATTGCACCGCCACTACACCACGGTCGCCTATGTTTGTTATAGTATAAAAAAACAATAAAAAATATGGTGTACCTAAGTAGTTAAAACTTGATTGAGTAAAGAAATAAATACAACTTTAGAAATTAAATAAACAAATGTGTTGACTATTTGTAATTAAAATTATCCTTATCATCAAATTGTGACTATGCCTGTAAGGTTCACTTAAGAGCTAATTATTCATATTTTTGCTACGCTTGATCGGTGACTTGCAAGACTTTTTTCAATAACTGTTTAGCTAACGTAAGAAAATTTCCGTTAAGACGCAGCATATCATTAAAGTCCTACAATATAGTCAACAATCTACATAAAAACATTAGCTATATTTCAATTATTATTGTTATTACCAGTTCCCGGGCGACATGTAGGGCAGCAATTGAAAATACTTGTCATAGGGTCCAAATATTCCCCGTCAGGGCATGTTTTATCACTCACGCAAACTTCTGCAATTTCACAATGGTTTCTACCTAAACTAGACTTAAAGCAAAACGCGAATACCAAGAATAATTTAAACGTAGAAAAACTAAACATTTTTCTTGTATTAATATTGAATGTTTAATGTGAAATCACTATTTGATTTAGGTTTGACGATATTATTTATCATAGTTTGCGAAATGTACACTGTTTAATATTAGAAACATAATTAAAGGAAAATGGCACTTAATTGACACTGTTATGCTTTATCAGTGGTAATAGATATAAATGCGATATCTAGATTTCGATAAACGCGATTTACCAACAATAATTCTTATATTTATTTTTAATTTATTTATTGAGACTTAACATCAGCATGATGGTAAGCAAGGGGACTTCCAAGAGTGCCGACTGAAAAACAAGATTCAATTTATCGTTGCCTCATCGCCGTCACTATTTTTGATATTGTTTATGAGAATTATCAATAGTGCCTTGTTATTATTAAAATAATGTATATTTTGGTAAGACAACAAATCCAAATACTAGCGATGTCTTATCAGTGATGTCGCTATCTTAAGTTATACAGAATTATCACGTCATGTTCAACAAACAGTACATTGTGAACTGTATCGGACGCCACCTGTTTATTGTGCTTCTCCTTGAAAACATCTGAAAAAACTCTTCTCCACAATGGTTATAGTTAACATAGATTTTTTATTTATCTTTTACAGAATAAATTGAAGCGGGTGCACCCGGATAGCATGGAGGATTGTAAAAAGAGAGTCAATCCCGGCAATAAAGTTTCCAAGATAGCTAACATATTCCAAGGGATGCCGTCGCGAGATGAAGACGATTTGCGCGGGAGTGAAGTCTCCGTGGTGCGCACAGAAAGCCATCTTGCTAGGTTTAATAATGCCCGAGCGCTCTTTGAGAAATTAGGCGAAGAAAATAAAGGATTTAATAAAATTGAGAAATCGCCATCTGCCGCTGCTAGTTTTGCTGGTACTCGGAATGCACATCCAATTGTGCCGTCGCGCTCACGATCAAGTTCTGCGGGATCTGTGAGCCCTCCTAGGCGACACACGGCTCCTTCTGTAACTACACCGGCTGTCAATGGAGACCGTCTTGCCAATGGTGCATCACAACCGCCACCTAAGCCTATGAAGCCGAGTGTCTTGCCCAAACCGGAAAAACCGGACAGAAGATTCAACAAAGAGTTAATAGAAAAGCAAAGAAATTGGACATCTCATTTTAATAAATCAAAAGTTTCTCGTCACGACTATGATATACGCGGTGAATCTAAATATCCAAGTGGTAATAATGAAAGAAAAAGTCCGGAAGTGCCAGAGAGAACAGTAATCCAGTCACGTGTGTATTCACCGCCTTTATCACCTGGGAATTCCCATTTCGTGGAACGACCAACTACTTTACCCTCTAGTTTAATTAGTGAAGAGTCTGGCACAAAATCCCCTAGTCCAGTAAAACACGTTCATGCCTCATCGCCATCGAAGCAATTCGGTTTACTTTCACCGAATAAGAAGCCTGAAGCTATTTCCTATAGAAATAACGACGACTCTGATTCGCCAAATAGGGTTGTTATAGATCATGGAGTAAACGAGGGTGTTTATGAAACTCGTTCCACTGTATCTCCTCAAAGTGACAGCGATGGAACTGCTTATGAATCTCCTCCAAGGCAATTAACATCACCAGAAAAGGGTGATGAAATGGTAACTTCAACACCATACCCTAAGGTTGCTGAACGTTCACCATCCTTATTAGGCATTTCTCCGAATCTTGCGACCTCAAGTTCTGAATCTCCAGTAAGATCGCCTCTGTCACCTGGTATTCAGTCTGCATCACCAACAACAAGGTCGCCCAGATCTCCTTTACCACCGCTACCTCAACAAGATACTGTTCAAAATTCGATTTCTCCAGAACGTGTTTCTCCTTTTCCCGTCGACGAATATTCACACGATGTACACGTTAATTTCAAATGTATTGAAGATGATGACTATGAACCTATAGATTATGCGAATGAATGGGTTGATACGAAGAAGGATCGCGAAGAAAAGGGTCGATCGTCTACCCCGGAGTCGCCGATCGTACCTCCGGTGGGCGCAAGTGCTCGTTCCCCGTTAACATCACCGTTGGCTTCTCCAGTTCGAAGAAATGATCTTGCTTCGCCACCACCTGGTCCATCTTCTTCTTCTTCAGGTTAGTTAAGTTTATTTATTGTTATATGTTTTATTTTAAAATGTTATAAGTAGTTTGGTATACATCAAAATTTTAATTTTATATCTTCCAAGAATAGTTTTTTTATTGTGTATGAATATAGGACATTAATGATATCAGTGGTGACAATATTTTTGATAGTGTTAGATATTAATAATATCGTGGGAAGTAAATTTGCTTACGAACTGCTAGACTTTAGTGGGCGGTGGCTGACGTTAGTTTGGCGTATATTATGTTCTGCGGGTTCAATGTAATATTGAGGAAGTCAAGGTATTTGAATCGTTGCGAGTCGATCCCGATTTAGATGCTCCGGCGCCGTCGCCTCCGTCGCATCGACGTACGCCAGTAACCCGAGCGACATCGTCCTGCTCGCTCCCCTACTCCTTTTATTTAAGTGGGACGTCTGCTTAAGAAGTATTTTTTAATGATCGAATGAGACAATTATAAGCAATTTTAAATAAGTATAGTGTTGTGGTTGTGTTAGTGCTAAAAACATAAAGAATTCACTGAATCTTATTTGGTTTAGAGTTTTAATATTGTGTGTAATTTATTCAACTTCAATACATTAATAACAAGTATTAGCTCCATTTTAGGTACTTGGTAACATAGTATTATAAAGTAAAATGTACATAATATTGCTAAAGGTTTTAAATTAATTGACATTCATGTGATCTTATTTGCTACCGACCATCTCGCTCCCTCTTTAATAATTACATCCAGACGTCCATTCTCGGAATACTAAATAATTGATTCATTGAAGACTCTGGTACTGGACCGAGATAAGTTAATATATCTTTGCTCTGTGAATGTCTAGAAAGCTCAATACACACTTGTTTTGTTATTCTCTTTGCGTTAATGACAATTGCGAACTACATTTGTTAACAAGTACATTGTCATTTTAAATATTTGTATTCTCTTGGCAAATGACGTTTTCTTTGTTTTTATTTTGATTGTCTTGTTACTAAATATACATAGCCTAAGGTCGGTGCCAAAACTTGGTCACTGTGTTAAATTGAAACTATTTCCATATCACGCGAGAGGCGGTAGCGCGTTCTCGATAAATAGGTTAGCAAACTGCTTATCTTCTCCGCTATTTGTTTACAAGGCGCACCGGCCGCGGCCTCAATGTCCGAAACATCGTAAAGTTTTACTATTAACTTTATGATTTTCTTTACGTGCAATTTTATCCCGCAGCAAACTTAAACATCTGGTCATATGCATATATCTGGTCAACTATTTGTTAATTATGTCTGATTAAATCAGTGCTAATTTTACAAACACGTGTACAAAATACAGCGAGACTACGAAATCCGCGTTCAAGTCACCTTAGAACGCGGAGGTCCAATATGGAGACAAAGCAAGCGCCGAACAGACCATGGTGACGTCGTCGATCATCACCGCACGCGCACTTCAGACATGCGCCTCTGCGGATGTTGCTTCGGTTAGTTTTGCATAATATAGTTTGGTGTGTTAATAGATTGCTTTCTTATAATACCTTAATACACTCATGTCTCTTCTCTTATAACTTTCTCAACATGGACACTTAAATACTATTCATTTTTAATTTAAAAAATATGTGTCCAAAATAACATTTATTATTCTTTTCACAATATCAGTTTATTATAGAATACTCTATAAATTTATAAGGAACAAAAATTTAAGTTCGCAAAATAAATTCTTATGTACGTGTAAAACAAATAGCCCGTTCTAGTTGATCATGGTTGAAAAAAAAAACCAGTATCCAATACAGCTTTCGCCACAAAGAAATGCAAATGAATAACCCGAGGCTACGCAGGCTGTAGTAATAATGTACTCTCCCTCGCTCGTGCCATGAACCGGCGCGGTGCTATGAATGAGCGGTGTGTGTGTCGTTTTTATTCAAAGAGTACTCCACAGATTCCTATTGATAGTGATGCACGTGGGTCGTGAATGTGACGGCTTCATTTACCAACAACATACCAGTGTTATCGTTCGCACCGTTATGTTGATTTTATTTGTTTATGCATTTCAATATTTAGTTTATTTTTCTTTGGAATTCTTTAAATAGATTTGAAATGAACGGTATGGCGCGCTTATATGTCATACATGTTTAAATATAGATAAATAAATAGGTTAGAACTTTTCATTTTACGGAAAGAAGTTTAAAAAACCAATACTGGACTTTAATAATAATATAAAATATCATTTGTGGATTGAGGCTCAGATAGGTTTAAGGATGAGTTTTAAAGTTAGACGCGTGGGTAAACGTGATGAGTTTACAGCCATATTACGTTAATGTTGCCTTTTTTGGAAAGTCGCTTATTTAAAGCTTACACTTTTTGTGTTAATATTGTACCTGTCATCAAATTAGTTAACATTTTAATAAGTTCATTTTTATGCTGAAGTAGAGATATAATTTGTTCAAAAAATTACGAAAATTACATATATTTATAAATATGTTACAATAATATTATTCGTATTTTTTTACATTTCTGTACTAAGCTAATAAAAGTGCTTGTCTCATCGAAACTGGCCTCCAATGTACATATATATCAAAGATACATAGGTACCGGCAAGTGGTTTGATATAAAAGAATCCGCTACTCGTTAATTAAATACTATGAAATTTTAATATAAACAAATCTTTATTTGGCGGTGTACGTGATTGTAATAATAGAATATGTAATAGTTTAACAATAATAATTATCAATATTTTTTATTATTTTTAGCACGTTCTATATCATTTAGATATTAGCGCACCTGTGTATCAGCTTCTCACCTTCTCAGAAAATAGCCTCGTTAGCCTAATTTAGCCACATCAAAAGCAACGCGGCTTCATGCTAACTCGCTATACTCAACTTTGCTTCCTTATATGTTTTATTTAAAGACTATTTTGATTAAAAACTAACGGTCTTACTCTTACTACAAAAAATATTTAAAACAGTGTTTATACAGTCAAACTTCATTTTTCTGGTACTAAATTGACTTAAAACATATTTAATTCCTGTCTAAAGCGCGTTTTTTTGTGGTAATAAATGGTAATAGTTGGTATTGTTGTATTACTCATCTTAGTCTTAAGTTGACAATTATTTTTGTTTGTTAATCCTATAGTAACTGTTCATCATCATCATCATCGCCATCAGTTAATTTCACGCCTTAATTCCTACAGCGATAGACAACGGACCGCAATTTTTTACGATTCTAAAACAACTCTCTTGATTTCTTCACGTGCATAATTCACTTTACACCGCTGCTTATGGTTATGGGCACCGCTGATTTTTTAGAATGTCTCCAATTTGATCATGCAACAATCCTGTAGTTCGTCTCCTTTCGTCTTTCCACTTGCTTTCGATTTTATCCATTCTTTCAATGAGCCTAAGCCATCGCTTTAGAAATAACTGAAACAACAACTGAAAAGACTCACATCCACAATTCTCTTTATACAAGTACTACGGTTATGGGCACTATGCAACCCCCAGCTTTTTTGAGTTTCAGGATCGTGGCAAGTGGCGCTCCATTGTCTCTGCCTATTCTTATGGGAATGGAAAAAGGCGTGACAATTTGATTGATTTATTAATATTTTATTATCTACTTTGCCCTTATAGATATACTGATATTGAAGATATAGAAGATATAGATATAGAAGATATAGAAGATACTGAATTCGGTATTTATCTAGTTAGCCTACTGGGTTTTAGAAGACCTACAGCTAGTTCCAAACTATATTACGTCTCCAAAGTGCGAATCCAGTGCGAACGCACCTTCGCACTGGATTAGTCACAATAATTAGCTCTATCACTTGCCTTGAGCCCAGCTATACTACAGAGTCAGAGCCGCCATTAAGTTTGAATCTGACGAAATATATCTGTAGTGTAAATGATGTTTAACTGTAATGTAATATTTTGCTTATGAAGTAATTTGTAATTTTCAGTGGGCGGTGGACGTAAATCGTCTTCTACTGAGGAGACAACGAGGCGTGCAGGGTCGCGGGCGTCCACTGGTTCGGACGAGGGCGGTTTCAATGAGCCCTCGCCCGAAGTGGTGGCACGATTGCGACCTGCCGAATATAGAGATGATGAATCCCTTTCAAGAGATAATCGTGACGCGGAAGGGGCTCGCTCCGACGCCGACACACTATCCGTGTTACAGCAGGTACGACAGGTATTATCGGTATTTGTCATTCGGAATTTAAAATATTAAGTATATTTTATACCTAAAATTATACGATTGCATTTTAGTGTTGGTTTCGTCAGCGAAATTCATCTTAATTATTTTTTAGTTAACTTTTTTTGTTTGCTTTTAATATTATTATTGATGATTTCTAACAAATTATGTGTTTTTTGGATCATTCCTCAACCTAACTTTACCAGAAATCAATCACAGATAATTTGTTATTTCCACAAAAATAGGGAGCGCCTCTTTCCACGAATCCGACACAACTCTCTTTTTATTAATCTCGTTAAATGTAAAATTTATTTGGTTGAAAATTCTGTAGGTATAGTCATCGTGTTATAAATATCAAATTATATAAGTCTGGGGATTTTATGTTTCTTGAAGTTCTTAGCGCATTGTTCAACACACTAGTCCGCTACAAATCCCGGGTTCGATTCCCGGCCGCAGAAATGTTTTTTTCATAGCATTTATTTGTAATATTTAGTAATTACATTATAATATATATTTAAAAAATGAGATAGTTATTTGTGACAGTTGTCAATGACACTTGGCCAACTTTGCCACCAATTTGGGATAGTAAAGTCTGTCACAGATAGATTGCAGTCCGTGTAGTGACTCAATGAAAAAAAGGTATTCATTGTTTGCTTAGGACTCCGGAGTTGTAGTAAGCGAAGCAAGTCTTGGCTCCATAGAAGTGCTCGATAAGTCGACCACTAGCCAATGGAGTGTGTCGGAGGTAGACAATTTATATGAAGCGGCCCAAGCGAACACCGAAGAGGACACAGGAAAACAACCAGACAGCATGACACCGGACGAAGCAGAAATATTACTAAGCTCCAGGTAATGTAATGGCTTTTGCTTTGGCATGTGCATTTTATGTAGTTGGCAATATTGTTCGTGTTTTTATTTATAATTTCATTGATTTTCGCACGCATTTTTTTTTGTAGAAAACTCAGTATTATTTATATCCACTTCTTGTGCCTAGCCATAGGTTTGCGTAACATGAAATGTTTGCTTATTATCTACAGTTTGAACTTCTATCTCTTTCTCACATACTGATTAGGAAAGAGAGAGAGAGATATTACTGTTTTTCATGTACATTGCGAGCTTCTTTCTGTGATGCTTTATAATTCAATTGAAATCTTAATGGCGGCTCCGAAGTTAGGCGGAAATCGATGCGCAATACATAAAGTACACAGTAGTAGGAATTGAAATAGGTGAAAAAGTTTATGATTGTGCCATCGTTGCCAGATTTTTTTATCGGGTAAAGCGGGATTGTGAAACTTTTTTTGTTAAAAAGCAATAATCTTTCGTCCAAATTGGAACATATTAAACAAACGTATGAAATTCTTCATTTTTCTTTAATTTGTGTTTCAAAATAGGTATACGTGATAATAGATAGCCAAAACAGACATAGAAAATGTATTTTAATGAAAATGTTATATTATACTAACAATAACGTTTACCAAGAATTTATGCAGTCTTCAAAGGAATATAATTATAAACCATAAAAAATACTTATTTTGTACCAATTTACACCAACCTTTAGATTGAATTAGATGAGGAATCAATCCTTGAAATTCGGGACGTCTGGCAAAAGCCATAAATTGTGGAACTAGCTGTATATTAGTTAACAATATGATATGTTAACATGTAGTATACCAGCAGCACGCTATGACGTTTGACCCGCTCATGAAGTTTCGTATAAATTAATAACTACGTTTAAAGCAACAATTGTTGTTCTTTATAGTGATAATAAACAACAACAATTTGCTTCTTCAAACGTAATTGTTATTTATTCAAAACTTCATGAACAGTCAAACTTCAAAACGGCAAAAATAGCTTGTCGCTTATATAGTTTTCATAGTAGAATGAAAAATATAATTTATTTGTGTTAATATCAGGTTAATTTATGATTTGCTTTATGTCGTAATGTTAATTTTTATTATTTGCATGCTGCCTGCCTGCACCACGCTTCATTCTTACCTCTTCATATATGCAGTATACTGGAGAAAAAGCTTAGGTAAGATGATTTATTATATATATACATCGCTTCTGGGTTATTGTTATTTCATAGCTTTATCATTTTAATTATGGAATAGATTAACTTTCTATATATTTAAGGATTTCTTGTACTTACCCAACAATATCTTTAATGTTTATTATAAAATGAAATTTATAACATTTTAACACCAAATTTTGTACTTTAACCAATTCAATCTAGTTTGGCCTGTACTAAATACTAACAAATGCTGTAAGGCCCAAGAGGCTTGACATAAGGAATTAATGTATTTATCATAAATTAAAATATGATGTTCTATAAATTAATGATTACTGCTTGGTATTAGACAAGAACCGTTGCTATCAGATGAGCAAGCCCAAGAGATTGTTGCAATGTTATCCCCTCACGATGCTGTCGCTGCAGCCGCTTCCCTCAACGATAGCTACCAATCTGTACTTTCTTATGAAAGGTAATTATATGTGATAACATATTTTATATTTAAAATGTAAGCCTCGGAATTCATTAATGTTTATTTACGTTGACTTTAAGCAATGAGAACTATAATCTAGGTTTAATATAAATTTTGGTTAATTGTTAATTAAAATACTTAAAAATTTCATTTAAAAAATCACTCAAATTGATTTATTTTTAATGTAGAAATTTACGAATTAAACAAATATTATGCGGCTTAAATTTGCCTAAAATAAGCTGCATAAAATTTGTTTATTTCATTTATCAATGTTCGCGCAATATTTAAGAAAATACTAGAAATTTAGGATTTTGTTTAACCTCGCCACTCAAATATTTAAAAATTAATTTCCTTGATTACTAACAAATGACATAATAATTACAGCATGCAGTCGGTGGACGATAGCTATGAATTCATGTCTCTAGACAACGATGGCATAAGTGCAAGTGACCGTAAACAAGATCGTGTGGACCGTGTTGAACCTCCAGAGCCCAAAGTTCGGAGCCAACCTGAAGAAGCACCAGCCGAAGTGGGAGTCTTCGAGGAATACCCACCCAGATCTATCCGAGTCCTTGCTGAAGAGAATGGCATTCACATATTTGAGGATGGACATTTTTATACAGAGGTATTTAAGGCTTATAAACATTAAGGCGACCGTGGTGTCGTGCAGTACAAAGGTTACACAAACCGAGAGAACGAGTTCGAAACCACCCACCGGTACAAATGTATCTTTGATATATGTACTTTGGTTGTCCTGTTTCTATGATACAAGCACTTTAGTAGCTTAGTATAGAAATTTAAATAAAAAATATATTAATAAATAATAATAATAAAAAATAGAGTGGAAGGCAGTGGTGCTCAGTCTGCCAATCAGGGGTAGTACCACTACTTACAAGTATATAGACCGTAAAGTGACTTAGTCGCGTTTCGGGATCAGCTTTTAAGTTGCGAGTTTAATCGAAGAAAATATGCTAATTGTTAATTTTATTGCAGGTTGCAGGATTACCGCCCATTGAACAGGAGGAAGATGATGACTATTACCCGCCAGTATTTGTTAAGAAAAGTTCAAAGGTCAAGTTTAGGTGAGGCCTTTATTTTTAACTATTAACAAGTTACAATTTTAGGCCTTATTAACTAATTGGGCCGGCATAGTGACGGCGACTATGGCAGCCTTGAACTGACTCGGTATATTTAACCGTCGGCTCTCTTGGACCTACATCATGCTTTCCATGACGAGGTCAGATGTCTAGTCACAATTAAAAAAACTTCGACCGCGGCATAGTGTCTCAGTCACCGTCACTATGCCGGCCAAAGGAAAATATTAGGGCATTTTAAAAACTTCAATTTTTTTAAAGCTAAGCTTGTTTATCAAGTTAAAATGTTTCGTGGTCTTCACTCAATAACCATTATTCCCCATCGGTTGTCGGTTCTTCGGGCGACCTAAATAAATTTTATTAATTTTAGCACCAATCCAATGCGTGTGTTCTCGACACATTCAGTAAGAGAGTACGATCGGCGTAATGAAGACGTGGACCCTGTTGCCGCGTCAGCTGAATATGAACTTGAGAAACGTGTGGAGAAAATGCACGTCTTCCCAGTGGACCTTGTTAAAGGACCTGATGGACTTGGTCTTAGTATTATAGGTGAGTATCATTGGTATAAAAATAAATAGGTTTGGTGACGGCTTCATGTCTTAGCAACACACGACACGGGCTTTTATTTTTGGCTGGCATAGTGACGGTGACTGAGAACTGAGTCGGTTCGGCAGACTGGGCACCACTGCTTACTATTCTAAATAAAATAAAACATTTTAAATAATACGGCGTTCTCACAAGGCGAAATTAGCTGTTCAATATATATCGTTCAACAAAAAATTAAAAGCTAATATTGACTGTAGCGTTCTCACGGTTCAATAATAATCGACTCAATATTACACGTGTCATTACACTATCTGTATATTTTAGCATTTTTCTCGTGGATGCGGACGCCATAATTTATATTTTATTTTACAAATATACAAAAAACTGGTGACAGGGGAATACAATATACAATACATAGGTACTCAATTGCGATGATTGACGTACTAATTGGACTGATTATTTAATGCAAGTTGAACGAACAAGTTTAGATGAGTCGATTCGCTGTCAGCTATTTATTTAATCAATAAAAGTTAAAAGGTCTTTAACTTTTGTTGAACCGATATTTATTGCTTCAACTTGATTGAACGTCTGTTTAGACGGTTCAAATCGCAAACGATTTCGCAGTTGATAAACTAAATTCGCCTCGTTTGCACGCCGTATAAATGTAATAAGAGTTAATTAATTACTATTATACTTCGCGTTAACAATTTATACTTCGCGTAAACAAATTATACTTCGCGTTAATTTATTAATCAATAATTGTGTTTCTAGATGTTAATTTTATATTTAGCAAAATAATATTTTAATATATTACAGGTATGGGTGTCGGTGCTGATGCTGGACTGGAAAAACTGGGTATCTTCGTTAAAACAATCACTGATAGTGGGGCTGCTGCTCGGGATGGTCGGATTCAAGTTAATGATCAAATCATCGAGGTTGATGGAAAGAGTCTGGTGAGTCAATGATAGATCTCTTGATATTAAATGGATCTTAGTGACCATCAATCAATCAAATTGTCACGTCATTTTTCCTACAAGGATAGGCATAGACAAAGGAGCGCTACTTAACACGATCCTGACACAACTCCTTTGCTTCCCTCACAACCACAATTCTCTTCATACAAGTTCTACGGTCACTTTTTTGTAAATGAACCAAAACTTACCGTTTATTCTAATTAGTGACCACAGAATTTAGAATGTCACTTTTTATGTTTGTCTATGTATTGGGAAGTATGATACGGTATGACGCGTCCGTTCGGCCTTAGACAATTTGTTCCTCCCACGTGTAGATTGGGTAAAAGGTTAATCAAGGTGCCGTTGGAAAGATCTTAGGCTGAAGCTATAAATGGCCGACACACGGTCGTGCAAAGACCGTATCAAAATTTCCTCGATACTTATTACAGGAATAGTGATAGTTTATGGCAGAATCGCGGATATTGTTAGTTTTAGGTCAATTCTCAAATGTATTCGACTTTAAAAAGTTGTAGAATATTATTATTATTATTAAACAGGAGAGCAGTTGATAGACAACTAATAATCGCCTGTATCTGGTTTTAATTAAATGCTTTAACAATCATGTTTGAATAGCTGTCAAATTTTATGCGACTCCATAAAAAGTGCACAACTCTACTACTAAAAAGTAATAGGAATGATACTAGAAGAAACGTCAAAAATTGTATGCAAGTTTCCTATTAAAGTGTATAAAATATTTAAGTTTTTTAGTTTATTACTTTTTTATAATGACCAGTTACGATGAGATTGTTTGATCATGTGGTAGAAAGCAAATATGTCGCGTATATTTCTCATTTAATTAACTAAATTAATTTAAATAATTTTAAAACAAGATTTTTCCTAAATACTAATCTTCTAATTTCCTTCTAAAGATAATTTCTAATGATTTTAAAGTTGATGCCATTATAAAAATCATTTGTTTTCTTATTACATTTTATAAATGTAATAAGAATTATTCTATGCAACTTTACTACATTCAAGAATTGACCCCACCCCGAATTTTTTTGCGACAAAAAATTCGCCAATATAGTCAGTAATATAAATAATTTAATTTTTAGGTTGGTGTAACACAAGCATATGCGGCATCCGTGTTGCGGAACACGTCAGGACCTGTCAAGTTCTTAATTGGCCGTGAAAAGGATCCAGACAACAGTGAGGTAGCTCAATTGATCAGACAATCTTTGGCTGCTGATAAAGAGAGAGAAGAAAGGTACATAAATAATCATTAATTTATTTTTTGTGTGCATACAGCATAGAGATAATTGACTTTGTCGCGTTTCGGGTTCAGCTTGTGCGTTGTCGTTGTTAACTAGGCCGCCATATTGGATGTGACTGCTACTTGCAGTTATTTAAATATAGTAGTAATCACCTCCATTCATGGACATCACTCCATTTTAACATTAGGCATAACCTGCCATTTTACCTTTATAAAAAAATTACACGGTGTAAAAAGACAGAAGGTCCAAGGGTAGGCTGGTGACGGCTGTGTTTGAGGAGCGAGGGTGTGCAAGGACGTGATCGTTACCCTGCTCTGAGGTGAAAGTCTATTTGAGTTTGTTTATACGAAAGTGTAATATTAATCTTTTATTTTTATTGTAACATGTGACAGCACCCCACCCGATGTTAAGCTGGAGTGCAATCCATGAATGGAGGCATCCGCTATGCCGGCCTGGTTGGAACCGGCAACATTTAATCTGCAGCGGTCGTACTCAAAGGTTCGGCGGGTCGTTTCCTTGTAGAACAACCAGATTGTGTGTTCTCCCTATCCTGTAATCTTGGATCCTTTAAGCGTGAAGAAGCACCTTTGGTCGGCATAGTGACGGCGACTGAGGTAATCGTATACTGAATCGTATTTTTTCAGTCGTCGGCGCCTTCTTGTCCAGTGTTAATAAAACACATTATTGTCGGGACATTTTTGTAAATAAACCTTCTATTCTATTTACTACAGAGCTGCGAGACAAAGACGGCAACAGTCTGAGGAGGAGGAGCCGAACATCCAACATCCGCCAACAACAAGCGAGCCACCAGTACATGCGCGGAATCCTGAAATAAACGAAATACGCGCTTTGCTACATGAGGTACAAGTTTTGTTTAAGAAATAACTATAAAGGCGACCGTGGTGCAGTGGTAGTGCAATGGTTACACAAACCGAGAGTACGGGTTCAAAACCACTTGCTGGTACCAATGTATCTTTGATTGATAGGACAACCAATGTATCTATACTTTGGTTGTCCTGTTTCTATTATACAAGCACTTTAGTAGCTTAGTATAGAAATGTAAAAAAACGCATAATAATTCATTCATTAGTATTTGTTAATTAGTTATAAATTCTATAACAGAATGTTTCTTCTCTCGAAACGTATACCATAGTTTGTTTTTGAATGACTTGAAATTTTGTTTGAACTTTCTTTCTCATTTTATATTTTATGAATTAACCTTTTTTCGTAAATGTAAATTCTGGTATTAAAATTGGATTTTACCCTTGAATATATATATTTATTATTGTGGCTCGACATATGACAACACCCCGCCTGATGTTAAACCGAAACGCGTCCAAATCACTTCTCGGTTTGTACGCTTGCCTACCACGTAAGTAATTATTTGTGTGTTGATAGGTTGTCGCAATGGAGGCGGGTGGCAATGGGGCTGACATATCCGCAGCCATTCGCACGTGGTGTGAATCACGAGCACCTCCCTTAGAGTTGCAGAGGGCACTGGCAGCCGCTACAGCGACCGCACAAAGAGCACATAGGAAGTATGAAAAGGTAATTTATTATTATTATTTTATTAAGCTTCCAACAAGATTACATTGTTATCAATATACATTCATAGTATTAAATCTCAGTTATAGGACAGAATTGCACAATAATAATGACCATATTTAACAAAAGCAGTTTAGTTACAGTATAAAGCATAATACGTTAACAAAAACTCATTAAACACTGAAGAATAATAATTAATGTATACATAAAATATTTGGAAATTAATTTACCATATAAAAATATAAGTTAATACCCTACGGCCTCACACTCGACGAGCGGCGAGAGAAATAGCGAGGGAAATAGGCAGAGACATAGTGTGGCTGCGTTATTCGTCCTGCTGCTCGTCCCGATGCCCCGCGATCCATTTTTTGTCGTTTTTTTTTAGTGCGAGCCAAAGTTATAATGTTGTCGTCCATCGGAGCAACGCGATGAACATCGCGAGTAGGGTTTGGGGGAAAGATTGATTGCTTCAAATCCACTAAAAAACAACTAAAAGTTTTTTACTTTTTAGGCACGCCGTGCACTGCGCGAGTGGCGTCGCACCAGATCGATGGTACGAGCTCGAGAAGAATGGTGGAGTAGTACATTGCGCGATGCCCATCGTCAGTACGCTACAGCACTGGCGGCACTACAGGATCGCGTCGCTAGACTTGAGGTTTTGCTACTGGTAATTACAGCTTACATGCAATTGATTTGCGCTAAATTAAAATATTAAGCTTTTAAGTCACCAGTTCTTATTTTTTTTATTTGCCAGTTTTTTATTTATTTTGTGTATGTGAAGGAAGCAAGGGAGTTATGTAAGGATCGTGGAAAGTGGAGCTCCATTGTCCCTGCCTATTCCTATGGGAATTAGGGCGTGATAATTGATGAGTTCAAAAATAAAAATAATTTAATTTTTTTTATTTATCTCATTAACTATACTACTTGCATTCGAATAGTATTTTTTTCTTTTAATATAATAAGCAATAATTGCTTTACTCATCAGGAAACACAAAAGAAGGCTGGTCTTCCAGTAATGCTTCCACATGAACCATCAGCTCGTAGAGAAACTCCGCCATTGCCACGCAGACCTGATCCAGATCCACTTCTTATTAACGGTAACTAATAATAATAAAACGTTTAATACGAACAAAAAGTTCATACATTTTCACATAATTACATAATTATATATTAGACTTTGTTAGTAACAATGAGTGGTAAACTATGTTAGTATTGTTAGTACGTAATAACTATGTATTCCCTATTCTGCGGATAGTCCGGAGTAGAACCACCACTTTCAGACCGTGAAGTGACTTAGTTAAGTTTTGGAGATTGACGGTTCCAACTACGTCGGCACTGTACGAATTTCACTTGCAGTTATTTAACTATAGCAGAAGTCATATCCATTAATGGATCGCACTCCAGCTATACAGCAGGCGGGGTGCTGTCATATGTTGAGTCACAATAAAAAGCTCTCTCTTGGCTTGCGATTTTTTTATAATGCCGGCATATTGGCGGCGGTTAAGGCAGCCGTAAACTGAAATGTTATTCTTCAGTCTTCGGCACTCTTAAGCCTCGATCATGCTTACCATCAGTCAGGTCGAGGCCTATACCAGCGGCACGATATGATGGCCGTTATGACGTTTGACCCGCTCCATGAAGTTTCCTATAAATTATTGATTATGTTTGAGGGAACAATTGTTTTTTATAGTGAAAATAAAGAACAACAATTTGCTCGTTAAAAATAAATTAATAATTTATAGGAAACTTCATGAGCGAACCAAACGTCAAAACGGCCATCATATCGTGCCGCTGGTATAGTCACAATAAAAAAGCAAGCAATGTAAACGATTTAATAACTCATTCACAGATCCATGGAGTTCAGACAGCGATCTCTCAGACTTATCTCCAATTGAAGATGAATATGCGAAAGTGGATAAGTCTGGTCGTGAACCGCGTGAAAGCCGGGAGAGTAAAGAGCCACCGGATTTGGGTGACGTGACTGTTACCACGGCAACGCCACCCGTTTCCGTGACAACAGCTACTAGTGTAATAGCTCCTGTCCTTGCCTCTTGTGCACCACCTGCTACAACCGCCACAACTCCTATAGCTACTGTGAATTCTACCATGTAAGTTTATTCAAACCTACTTTGAATTCTATAATTAAATGACCGTCGAAATCCGAAAGGCCCCGATGCATAGATCCTTCAAACCTCTCCTCGGAAAACATCTTTTAGGGCCTTAAACCTACGCCGAATTTTGTGCATTTTTAATAATAAAGGAATAAATAAATATTGACAAAGGACATCATTCATTTTAGGCTTCTTTGTACTGCTTTTGTAATGTCCAATGATGAAAAAATATAATATAAATGGTAGTTTCGATACTTGTATTGATAAAACTAATAACAATTTTGCTTTTAATTGCTGTGCAATTGAGTTATTTGGAAAATAAGATATGGAATTTGTGTCGTTTGTCAATCACAGAGACACGCCATAGCTTTGAACTGTCATATTTATAGTTTGATTATTTTGCACACCTAAACTATGCCTAATAAAGGATATATTCCAATTACATTGTGATCTTCGTACATCAAACTATTTAAAAATGCATATGCAACTGTTAATACAATTAAGCCCAAGTCCCTAGACAAAATGAATGATGTCCTTTAAGAAATATTGACAATTTATTAAATATTGTCAAATTAGTCCACCGTATAATCCAGTAAATTTTTAAAATTAATTAATAACTTTACATTGCAGCCAATCGTCGCTCGTGCCAACAAGCTCTTGCCCACCACCGACCAATCGTGACAGCGAACCAGCGATCGCCCCAGCGGAGGTTGCACGTGAATTGGATGCAGCGGTACCTCGATGCCAATTGCTTGACACGTCAGCACACCGCGCTAGAACAGAAATAGCTAGACATCGCCATCATTCAGCACATTCCACTCATTCACCACATACACTCAGTAATGCCAGCTCGGTGAGTTTAACACGACAATGTTGTCGAGTACAAAAATTGATGCTTTTAGCTAAAACTTTCATCCTTTTTCGTTTTGTCGACCGAATCAGCAGTCGATCAAAAAGGCCATGAATGCTTTATCAGCCATGTGTTCTTCACATGACCTTGGATCCTTTAAGCGTTGCGTGAAGAAGCACGTCTGGCTGGCATAGTGACAGCGACTGGGGCAGCTGTGAACTGACTCAGTTCTGCAGCCGTTGACACTCTTTGACCTCCTCATGCTTACCATCAGGCAGGTCAGATGTCAAGTCGTTTTTTGTGCCCGTAATTAGATTTTGTGTAGATTTAAGCAAATACACTTTTTATTGCAAATGTTTTGTACATGACACTGCTTTTTAGCCTAAATTATTTTTATTTTAAGATTTTGTAAATCTGTAGTTTAGTATCAAATCAAGTCAACTCCATTTGAACAAAAATCCTGCTAGACGAGTTTTTGTGTTCTTTAGTAATGCGCACACAAAGAAAACACGTGCTTTTGAAAGGTAATTAAAATTAGTTTGTTAATTACGTTTTTCTACTTTAATTTGTTTGCCTAGAACATTAAAATTAAAAAATCCTTCAATTAATTTTGGATTTGACCTACTTTGTTACGAACCTGTGGATTTGACTGAATTTGATAATTAGGTTTGTGGATTTGACTCTGTTTGATCGGACATATTAGGGATCTAGCAAGGTTTTGATAGTTAGCAAAGGAAAGAGCAGGTGTAGACAACTTTGGTAAAAAAAGACAATGTGATTTTTAATTCGACCGACCGGTTCGATTCCCGATCGGAGCATAGCTTTTATTTATAATATTTCAAATTTTCAAATTTTATGCGCCTTACCAACAGGACGACCAACACCTCAGTCTCACCGTGACCACTCACCGTGGCTGCAAAGCTCTCGAAACGGGGAAATCCCGCTGCTGCGTTAACCGATGTATGGTGTTGCCACCTTACACGGGAAAAAAAGAAATTGCTTTTTTGACTTTTGCAATTTCGGAAAAAAAAAACATTGGGAATGGCTCCTGTATACTTGATACAGTAGATATGGCGGTAGCTACGCCCCTGATCCTGTCACTAATAATAAGCTATGTAGCATTGTGACACTGTTACAATGCTTATTCGTCTGTATTTGCATAATAAATGATATAAAAGCATAGTTTTAATTGTTTATTTGCTTATGATTTATTTTTGTTTTCAGTATGATGGACTCGACGACTCGTATAACGATTCTGCTGACGAGTCACTCAGCGAGTCTACTTCAGGAGCACCCACTCACACCGGTCACACTACGGTATATATAAAACTGAATTTACCTAAAATAATGGCCATTAAAGTAAAAATATTGTTATAATTTAAGAAAAATGATAAAATTAGATGGACTCCCATTAAATTTAGTCTGTGATAATAGACTCGAAAAAAAGAAATGGGCAAATAATAATATAGTTCCATCAATTGTCTATAAATAAAATTATTTTAACAAATAATTAGTTTAAAAAATGAGGGAAAAAGGCGTAAGAATGTGATTTGAGTTAAAAGTTATATACAATTTACTAAAAACTATGTAACCGCGTTAACAAATAGAACTTTGCGAGCTTTTTTTTATAAAATCGTTGATAATGATGAACAATATTATTATGTTTGTCAGTAAAATAGCCCCTTTGCCCTCCTCTAGATCCGGCCCTGTTTATATATATATATCAATTATAGAAGAAAAGTGACTTAAGTTTTACTAAATATGCTACATTGGCAGTACTTGGGCAAAAGTTACATTTTTGTATGGCACAAAACAATTTCAGCAAATCATAGCGCGTCATGATGCGTGCATGATCGACCGCTATTGGTTGTTTTGAGGGTGTTTTAGTCGGCGTTAGGGTTTTTCTTCGCAAACGTATATTGCTGATGCTACTTAGAAGAGTGGTTGTACTATATTTTCATGTATGTATGTATTTTTTACAATAGAGGGACACGCGACAGAGTTGCAGCTCTGTTGGTAGCGCAACAGACGATGGCGTTTATTCCCGCGACGTACGCTCATCTCATGGGCTCTCAGGTATTTTATTTACGTTTACCCCCTTATTTAGATATAGTTTGATTGAACCCAAAAACAAATACTTTACATAATTAGAATATATTATTTTTGTAAAGTATTTGAATTACTTAAAAGTGTAGAAGTGGCAGATTCGCCCTGACACTACCCTTACTTAAAGCGTTTAATAGGTTCATTTTCATATTTGAGCTTTGTTGCTAAATTCAATGTCTGCTTTATCGTTAAAGACATCAACATTCAAAGTTTTTATTAACATTACCAATTTATAATCAACATTGTGATTTGCTGTTTTTAGACAATAAAATTATTTAGCCAATAATGAAAAATGTAAAATTTAATTTACATTTTACAATAATGATTAAAATGATATTTTATATTCTAAAAAAGATACTTTTATATTGCCTATTGACCGGCATAGTGACGACGATTGAGGCAACTGTAAAATAAAACTATAATGGAGTTGTTATCAGGCAAGCCGAGGTCAGATGTCGGGTCTTAATAAAAAGTAATATTTTTAATCATGGGTGTAATTTGATTGTCTTTTATTAAGTGTTCGTAATTTGTGTTTAATAAATGTTTTAATCTAAGTAGTCGAATGTTTAAAAATGTATAATAACATTATATTAGAATTTACGCGAACATTGATTATTGAATTAAACAAATTTTATGCGACTTACTATCGCGTTTCAAGAGCTTTGCAGCCATCGTCAACATGGTCTCTCCGTGACCACGATGGCTGCAAAGTTCTAGAAAAATAAACGCATAAAATTTGTTTAATTTAACATTATATTCGCTGTTCTAAATTTAAATTAGAGTTTTATATAATAGCTATATGAAAGATATACACATGTGATTAACAGAAATATACTCGTACAATCACCATTCGAATAATGTTTCTTGCTTTTAGTTCAATCACAATTATTATTCGTCGACTTTAAAACCAAACAATTTAAGACGGAATTTAGAGTCTTTATATATATTTTTATTTTGGTAGGCGTAGTGACAGCGACTGGAGCAACCGTGAAGACTCTGTTTTTACAGTCGTCGAAACTCATAGATCTTCTCTTGCTTACCATCAGGCGGGTCGAAGTCAGATGTCCAGTCACGATAATAAAAAATATTTTTCTTTTGGTTGGCATAGTGACGGTTACTGAGGCAATCGTAAAGTGCAGTGGCGTAGCGTGGGGGGAAGTGGGCGGAGGGGGCGGCCCGCCCCGGGCGGCACATTTAGGGGGCCTAAAATTTGAACCTAAAATTCATGTTTTTGTTGTACCTATGATTGAAACTCCTAAATAAGGAGGCGGCAAATTTTTTTTCCGCCCGGGGCGGCCGACTACTGCCCCGGGCGGCTGACTTCCACGCTACGCCACTGGTAAAGTGAGACGATGTTTTCAGTCGTCGGCGCTCTTGAACCATTGCTTACTATCAGGAAAATATGTTTAAAACGGCAATATACTTTAAAAATATAAAATTATTTTTTATTAAAAATGAGTATGATACTTAAGGAAAGTCGGCGAATATGCTTTTAATCAGAGCTTGCTAATGTTGTTTGCGTCCTCGTGGTGAAGGGCCCCCGGCTTCACTCGCCGAACAGTTGAAGCTCGTTTTGGCTGAACGTGAACGTCGTCTCGCTTCTGGAGGCAAGGACTACTCGACCGCAAGTTTGGGAGGGAATGGGATTGCAGCGGGAAACACACAACCTGATCCAGTACAACTTACACACGATTTAGTTGATGAAATACGTCAAGCTGTCAGTGAGGCAAACGCCAGAGGTCGGTATACGTGTATAATAATATAAATACAACTATTCAAACAACTTTCTCATCTAAATGTGTTTCGAAGCTGAGAAGATTGTTTGCAATAGTAGCTATAAATGTTTCAAAAGCTTTTTTCACATTTATGTCTCTTCTAACAATAATTTGTTGTGGTTTGTTACTATGGGACTTACTGCTCGCTTCTACACTTATGGTTTCCTTTTCGTATATTTTTGTAGTGGTACACCTTCCTTATAACTTTACCCCCTCTGTGTCGAAATTTTAATGGCAATTTTGACAGTTACTATTAAAATTTCGTTAAACCCATATGTAAATCTCTCTTTAAAGGCCCCTTCACGAGAAGCCTATAAATAGGGTAAACAAATGATCATGGATGTTGCGAACATTTGGGCCGAAAAAAAAATAACGTGCAACCTCACGCGTTCATTCTATTTTCAAATAACGCTTCTTAAAATGGCGGATCATATGTTTATATTTGTTACAAGTATAGTACAAACCGTGAAGTGTATTACTCGCGTTTCGGGATCGGATTGTAAAATGCCGGTTCCAACTAAGGCGTCATAGTGGAGGTGACGACAACTTACAGTTATTAAACTGGGTGCTGGGCGGGGTGCTGTCATATGTCGAGTCACAAAAAAAAATGTTTTATATATATATTTTGTTTATTGTGATGTAGCGCCGTGTATTAAATACGATGCTACAGATTATGCTTTATATAGCTAAAAGATTAAATTGGTTAACTCCTAATTATCGCTATATAATAGTTTTAATAAGTCAAGCTTCTCGTGATGGAATCTTTAAAATATTTTCTTATAATAAATAACATACACTAAAGAACTTATACTTCATTCCTAGTTTAATAATAACACCTGGTTACAGTGAAAAAGGCGCCAGCGTGTATAGTAGGTGGCGAGGTACCGTGGCAGCCATTGTCCGGGGCTGTATCTGAAGCCAGCCTTTCTTCACCACCGCCGTCTTTACCTACCCCAGTGCCAACTTGGTCCAAGCAACAGGTAAATACATGTTTACACTAAATTAAAATCTAACCTTTTTTTAAGTAAACTTGAAAAAGTATAGATAGTGACAACCATAAAATGAAAAGTCGGGACTTTTGGACCAACCCTAGTTAGTCAGGCAAGTCGATCTCGGGTTATCCAAGCCTAATTCTTAAATTCGTGTGGGGACTGCTGGAAAGAGCTTGTTGTGTTTTACATCATTATGCCTTATTCCACTTTTTTTATTGTGTCTCGACATGTAACAGCACCCCGCTTGATGTTAAGCTGGAGTGCGGTCCATGAATGGATGCCACTGCTACTACAATTCAATAACTGTGAGTAGCAATCACATCCACTATGTCGGCCTAGTTGGAACCGGCAACTTACAAGCTGCTCCCGAAACGGTTATCCCGATCAGGCGGGTGCTGTCATATGTCGAGTCACAATAAAAATAAAAACGGCTTTGGCTTAATAAGTTTGTTTACTATAGAAACGATGACTGGCAAAAACTACAAACGTAGTGTACTTTCTAATTTGAAGTTAATATTGCGTAATCATTTTTTATTGTGGCTCAACATTTGACAGCAACCCGCCTGATGTTAAGCTGAAGTGCGGTCCAATAATGAAGGCTACTACAGTTAAAAAACTGCGGTAACAGTCTCATCCACTATGCCGGTCTTGTTAGAACCGGCAACTATTAATCTGATTCTGATGCGACTGAATTACTTCACGGTCTTTACACAATAAAGTGCTTCTTTTGAAATTTTGGCATTTTATTTCGTCTAACGACCTATCTAAACGTATTTTCATACTATCGTTATTACACTTTCTTTCCATGCAGCATAAGCCTTTATTTCTTGTTTAAATAAAGCCTTTGCGGTTATAGTTTGTTTCTATGTTTTGTACTTAATTTCAATATTTTCTTATATTTTGCTTACTATCGCGTTTATTTTGGTTTTGATTTTACAATTTTATTTTATTATTCCGACGTTTCTAGAGCTTTTCAGCCATCTTGGTCACGGAGACACGTCGGAATAATAAAATAAAATTGTAAAATCAAAACCAAAATAAACGCGATATTAAGCCGCATAAAATTTGTTTAATTCATTACTTAATTTTACTTTAAATTTCATTGTTCTAGGTGTGGCAGTGGGTGAGCGGACTCGGAGAAGGCTTGGAACGCTACGCTGGTGCTTTTGCATCTCGCGGTGTTGATGGAACACTCCTCCTCGCTTTGTCATCTTCGGATCTCAAGACTCTAGGTCTCGGAGGCGACGAACGGCGACGTATGAAGCGACGCCTCAAGGAACTACGCCACCAACATGAGAAACAAGTCAAGGCTCTCAAAAAAGCTGAAAAGAAGGCCAAGAAGAAGTAATGTGCCATCACCAAAGAATTCAATACAAACAGTTCACGTTGCAATTTTCTTCCTTCCTTATTTCTATTTAACTTTCTAAGTGTCGCGTGAACAAATTCTTTAATTATTGTACCTTGGTAAGTTCGTATTAATAATACAGTATGCACTGAATGAAATAGATGTAACTTTAGCATAGTATAGATTCGTGGAATTACTTATTCTATTGTACTTACTTCCATTATCCTTTTTCTAGTAACTGTATCTTAGCTGTGAAGCCATGAGTCTGTATTTGTAAGTAATATATGTTAGTGTTACTGTAGTGCGAGAGCCTTGGTTGAAGTCGCCGGACTGACGCGTGCCATCTGACTGTAGCATAGTCACGTTAGAGCAGCTTCGTACGATCAAACGAATATGTATAATCGAAATATAATGTTAAGCGTAAACAAACAGGACATTTTGTAGTGTGCATTTATCTGTTAATCGTATAAAGTATAAATGAGTGTTTTAGTGAATATTCTGTGTTGCATTTGGCTAAGTCCAATCTATATTTCCTTAGGAATTAATTTGGGTTAAACTTAGAAGTAGGAGGGTGGGGCTGTTCAACTCATGATGGACTGGTAGTCTACTGGCTCAATCTAGTCATAAGAGCAATTAGATTCTACTTGGGCTATTCTAGTTAAATTATAACCATTGTCTATTCCACCATTAAAATTAATCTTAGCTTAAATTATACAAATAATCGTATAAATGTAATCAAACAATCTAATCTATTGTTGTTTCTCGATGTTATTGTATTTATGTAACCAGTATGAAATTACTTAATTCTTTTGCGTCAAACAATGCACAAAATATGAATTTGTACTTACTCTGAGTGCATTTTACGAGAGATGCCTACTTTTTTTGCATTGAGAGATTATTTTATGAATGATAGAGGCAATATGTGATCTCACTCACTCGGTATTAGTCCACGCACTTTAGATGGTCAGGTGTTTTGTATATTGTTTGTTTATAATTTGTATCTTAATTAAACATTCCACTTGTATCTCCCTTGTTCAATCAATATTCTTTCAGTGTGTGTTTTAATAAATAAGACAGGATTATTTTTACTTTAATGTCTCTTTATATGTGTGTTGTGTTTTGTTCCAAATATACCGATGAATATACTATGTTTTGTGTGTCTATCGAACAGTTTTCATGTCGGTTGCGCTTCTAAGTTAACTTAAAAATGACTGAATTAAATTTGTACAATTAACATGGGTGAACCATTATTTTTTCTAATAAAATGAATTTAAATATTTACAATGGTATATAGCAAATAGTAAACGTGTGACGCGCAACCCTCTGTTAGAGTATTTATTTAGTTAAGACAAACTAATATAATTAGAGAAATCTTTCTTTGTTTTACAAATGTTTGCCAAAATTGAAATGTATTTTTTATTTGTTTGTTGTTTTTTTATATATAAATCTCTTTCTATTTAGTTATTAAATATTTATTTTGGGACCAAATTAATTTATTATTATAATTTTATTTTACGGCTCTTTTGTATTTGGATGTGTGTTCAGAGCAGATTTAATTTATAATAAAACAAACCAAAGTTTTCATCATATTGTCTTCTATGGTACATTCGAAATCAACTATGTGTACATTTTGTGGAAAATGATGAAAATAATAACCTGTAATAAATTATTTTGTTTTATTTCACCCCTTTTAAATAAATTAGATTTATGATAGTAGGTTTTAAATACAGGAGGAATTGGGGCTCCTAGGATTGCCAGAGCCAAAGGAAAGACAGTTTAATTTTACTGTATTTTATTAATACGAGATACCAGTCCTCTACTCGCCTGATTTTACTATCAAGGGTCGGTCGGTCTAAGAGCGCTGATACCGAAAAAAAAACCTTTTTACGGTTACAACAGTCACAGTCACTATGCTTTGAAGGATCCAAGATTAAGTGGAAGACAAGTGGGCTGGTAAAACATTGTATCCACTTGTCGATTGATCCATAAAGATTCGGTCAGAGTAATCAGGGCGAATGGATGCTTGCTCTGATCACAAGAGTGAGACGAGGTAGGAACAAGCTTAGAGCTCCCCTGGCATGACTGCAAAATCTTAGGAGCTTCAGAGTTCTCATGACCTAAAAAACTCTGTGCTGCATTGAATCCAAGGGATCAAGGCAACATTATGTACTTTGCCTCGCCCTATAAGTTGGATTACCTATTACATTAACTTTTACACTTAATAGCCCAACTCGAGAGTTTTACAGTGAGACAATGAAGTCTCACTTTAAAACCCTTTAATTTAATTAATTTAGCTACCCTATTCAGTATTCTTGAAAAAGAAAAAAAAATTTAACTTTTTGTAACAAATATATATTTTAATTATTTCCCATTTGATTGTACATTCTTTTTCTTATGTCTTCTATTACGTTTTTTAATTTTTTTCTGAGGTGGTTCCTGATCTTCATCATAACTTACAGTTACAAATGACAATGGTTTCTTAACTAAATCCTCTTCTATTGATTCATCTCCAGAATTTTCTTCTTCAGAATCTTCACTTGCATTGTCTCCAACTCCTTTCTCTTCGGAATCTGACAATTCTTCTTTCTTAACCAAATAATTTTGTCTGTTCAATGACATACAAGTTATGCGACAACTTGAACTTATACTCCTTTGTATAGTTAATTTATTTTCATCACTTAGTGACCACTGCTTTATTTCCCCGGAACTTGAAGCTGAATAGAGTGTATTATTATCATAACATAGACATTTAACTCTCTCTTTATGTGCATTACAAGATACAGCTTCAGTATCTGACACTTTTAGAATTAATAAGTTTCCATTATCTAAACCAACAATAAGTTTATCTTTTGATACCCATTCTACTGTACTAGGTCTAGTATTACAAGTGATTCTCTTTTCTATACCAGCTGTGCTTATTTTCCACACATCCACAGCTTGTTGAGATATTAAGGAGAATCTATCAGAATCTGGTGAAAATATGATTTCCTTTGCTAAAGTAATTCCTTTACTTACTAAATTTATTGTGAATGCTGGTCTGCCTTTTATTAGGTTCCATGTTTTTAATGTTTTATCTCCACCTATGCTTAGAGCAAGTTTGTCTGATGGATGAACTGTTACTGCATGCACTGGTTGACCTGAAATTGTAATTTTACTAATTTGAGTTTTGAAATGGCTAACATGATCATCATTAATGTGCCTTAATATCCAGAGGATAGGCAGAGAAAACAGAGCGCCACTTTCCATGACCCTGACACAACTTTCACACTTCCTTCACATTCACAATTCTCTTCATACTGACTCAAGTTACGGGCACTGCGGGTTTTTCAATAATGCCCTTGATTTAATCAAAGAACACAATATTTAGAGTGGTTCTTATTTGTCTATTTAAATAATAAGTAAGGCATTAATAAAATAGATGAATTGTTTAAATTTGTACCTCCGTGAGCTTTTTTCCATATTTTTTCAATTTTCCAGTTCCCAACACGAGTAACTACTAATGAACCATCATCACTTCCAGATATCAAATGTGTCCCTCCATTTGTAAAGCTGAGAGCATTGACAGTTCCGTCGTGATGCAGAAGTACTGTGTGCTCCTTCCGAGTTTTCATATCAATTATGACTATTTTGTCATCTGTCCCACCAGAAGCCAGAAACCTGCCTGCTATCGTCACACATCTTACTGATCCGGTGTGTGACTGAGTTGCAAATGTTTGTTTTAATTTGCTTTCCTTAAATACAAAGACTAGTATTAAATACATATATTAAATTGCCATAAGAAATTTTACATTTGTAATAATTCTGAACATTTACCTCATCACTCGATTGTATATAACCTAATACAAAGCCCTGGTAAGTTCCAACAATTAACTCATCCATTATTTACGTATATAAACTAAAAATATCTTCTTCTTCTTTTAATTGATGGCACAGGACTAAAAATATCTCAAATGCACATAGACCATATCATAACCTCAAAAAGACATGCTTTTGACATTACTTTTTTTATTTTAAATAATGGCAAAAGAAGCGTACTGTTAATTATTATGTCTTTAGTGGATGTTTATTAATCCATTACTTGAGGGTAAAGTGGATGGTATAAGTAAAGCAGCAAAAAATTGTACTAAAACACTTTTGACAAAGTCTTGTTGCAAGGAACTCGAAAAACACTAAGATACATTATATGTGGGAAAAAGTTCATGGATTTATTTAAATTTATTAATCCTTCATGCCTTTTTTGTACAGAGATAGGCAGGGACAATGAAAAGCCACTTGCAACGATTCTGACACAACTCCCTCGCTTCCGTACAAAATAAAAATTTAATTGATTACTGGTTATCATTCAATTAGTTAATCAACGTTTAATTAATATAAACAAAATGCATTTGGAGACGTCACTAAATGACAAGTGTCAAACACAAGGCAGGCGAGGGGAAAGCTTGCACAAAATCCAATATTATTTGGATAATATTCATGGATTCTCATTAATTTATTGCATACAACACTTCCAATTTGTATTTGCCAATTGTGAGAACAGTTACATATTCATTCTGGTAAGTGTTTAACTACATATTTACTGCTTATCATTGACTTTAAAGAATTGCTGTTATATCGATCTATATTTGATGATATATGTCTACAAAAAAAATTGTTTCTGTTAGGATTCCCAAAAGAGGACCTATTTAGACATCTACAAGATGGATTTGGCAGAAACAATGAAGAGTGTGTTGGCGAAAAGCAGTGGAAGTACAAGCGCGGCTGCATCGAGTTCAAGCGGGAGCGCTAATCATGGTGCCGAGGGTTATGTTACTGAAAAATTATACATGCTTTTGCAACTTTATCTACAGAACAAGGGCTGGAGCCCTAGTATAGAGTTACTACAATGTTTTAGTGATCTAAAGGAATCTTCTATGCTACCCAGTTCTACTTATTTACAGTAAGATTCATGACCATATTATTAGAAACCAATTAGATTACCGACATTACACTATTCACATTAGAGCAATAAATACTGCTGTTTCCGTGGCACCTTAAAATGATGATGGATTCTTATAGAACTGTAATGTAAGGGAGTAATTTTTTTTGATGTCGCTTAGTTTTCAAGATATCACTTTTTTATGGATTCATAGTGTAAAGATTATTTAATGTTGATTACGGTTTACTATCCTGCGGTACAATTTATGAAAGGGGCGAAGGCAGAGGGAGCTGAAGGCTTGTTGGAGCATCCCTTGGAAGTGCAGTTTTTCTTTGTGTCAAGAGCCTACTGTTCTATGGTGGCATACTTATTATGTACAAACCTAACTTAACTTAACCAAACCTTTCAAATATGTCTCAATTTTTAAAAAACTTTTTGTTAGTTTTTTCTTTTTCTTCTTTGATATCTCGATAACTATGTAAGATTGAAAAAATATATTGTTGCATTTCATTTTATTTCATAGAGCTATAAGAACCACCATTAGATTATGGCGCCACGGAAGTGGCAGAATCCACTACATTAACATTCAAAACATAAATGTCACATAGTATTTTCTTAGATTTTGTGTGAACATTGATTAATGAATTAAACAAATTTTATGCGGCCTACTATCATTTATTTTGATTTTACATTTTTTTATATTCCTACTTTTGAGAGCTTTGCAGCCATGACCATGATGGCTGCAAAGCTCTTTAAAGGTGGGAATAAAAAAAAATAGTAAAATCAAAACCAAAACCGCTATAGTAAGCCGCATCCAATTTTTTTAATTCATGAATGTCACATATTTTTATTTATTTTTATTATTCAGTAAGTTATTCTTTTAAACATTAATTTTCAGAATGATGGCTTCCAGAGTGGGTTTAGATACACAAGGCAGGTTGATACTGAGAGAGAATGGCAAAATTATCCTCCCTTATGAACACTTTGCTAATGCTGTTATGTTGAAACATATGAATGGGCCTCATGGCTTACATTTGGGACTTGAAGCAACTGTCAGAGCTGTAAGTTATGCCTATAAGAACTACTTTACCATTTGAGATATTGAGCCTCCATTGCGACCATGGTGTAGTAGCAGTGCAATGGTTGTGCAAGCCAAGGGCTTAAGTTCGAAACCACTCATCTATACCAATATATCTTTGATATATGTACTTTGGTTGGCCTGTTTCTATGATACAAGGGACTTAGTATAGGAATAAAATAAGATAAATCTACATATATATATCTTCATTTGTGCACTAATAACTTATTAGGTCTGATTTAAAACCTTGTGACTGTGGTTGCATTGATGGCTTCCTCTGGCACATTTGTTCCACAAGTTAACTACATAATTTGTTAATTTATTGCCTTAAGAACATTGTAAGTAAATATATAAGTATTAACTTTAATTTATTATATTTTAAAAATTAGGGCTTTGAGATACATGCCACCGGACATACACAGTTTTGAAGGAGCAATTGATAGTGGTTTTATATATATTTTTATTAATTTAAATTATTTAATGCATCAAAACTTGGTTTTTAAAAATTTGGGATTTGAATGCCTGTTAGGCATTTTCTTACAACTCACCTTTGTTATACTACTAATGATTACATGCAATACTGGATCTGAATGCATGCCTTGGATCAGGTCTATTCCAAGCAGGCGGTCAATGATAATGTAGGATACTTTCATGCTAGTGTAACAAAATGTTTTATTGTAGGTTGTAGAATCATACACAATTGGTCGTGAACAATTTGGCATGGAGAAGGAATTCATAATAGAAGTGGTACAGAACTGTCCTAACCCAGCATGCCGCTATTATAAAAATCAGTTGGAAATGACACAGAAATCAATACAACAACATTTGTCACAACAACCTACATACATACCAGGTATAAACTTTAAATTGTGTTAAGTCCTTTAGGTTCAATAACTTGTTTCACATTATTATCACAATCAATCAATCAAATTTTCACGCCAGACAATGAAGCGCCACTTACCACAATCCTTACACAACTCCCTTGCTTCTTTCACAAACACAATTCTCTTCATACAGGCTCTATGGTTATAGGCACTGGGCAACCTAGCTTTCTTGAGGATGTCTCCTATTTGGTTGGAAAACACTCTCCTGGACCTGCCTTGTTTAACGCATCCAAACACATTAGATTTATAAATTCCTTTCGTCAATCTACTTTCACTCATCCTTTCCATGTGCCCAAACCATCAAATTTATCAATATTTCGATATAAAAGCATGTTTCACAATATTTTTCTTTCTTTCTTTGGCCGGCATAGCGACGGCGACTGAGGCAGCCGTGAGCTAACTCGTTTTTTTTAGTCGTCACTCTTGAACCTCCTCTTGCTTATCATTAGGCAGGTCGAGATCAGATGTCATGTCACAATAAAATATAAAATAATTTCTAACAAAAAAAAACCGACTTCAAATAGTAAACTAAAAAGCAAAAAATAAATTTTCTTCACACAAAGTAATACATATTTTCATTTAGTTAAATAGAAATGATTAAATAATTACTTTATAATTTTAAAGTCGGTGCCAAGTAAAACAATAACTGTGTATAGATGAATCTTTCTAACAACTGACGATAATATTAGTAGGTAATTATCACGAAATATCTGTTCTGTGGTAATTATCAGTACTTCCTTATTATCCTTGTTTAGGTTTTGCTAACAGATTTTGTGATTTTTTAAATTTAATACGTTCATGCTATTATTATAAGTATTGGATAGTTATTCATATTTAAATGCCATTGGATTCCATTTTGAGTATTTCATTTTAGTAAATTCTTTTGATTTATTTCAACATTGATATCTTGAGTACATTTGTTATGTAAATAGCTACTATATGTCTAAGTTGTATTCAATTTCCTTTCATAATTCGTTTTCATTTACTAGTAGTTTGTAAGCCAGTATTTAGGTACATAATATTAAAAAAGTTACTTTGATAGTTAGTAGGTACCGATTCTTATATTTTTATAAGAATATTTAATAATATTGTGTGTACTTAGTAATTTGATATAGTAGTAAGGTTGTTGTAGCATTGACTTGGCACCGACTCCAAAATTATAAAGTAATTATTTAATCATTTCTATTTAACTAAATGAAAATACGTATTACTTTGTGCGAAGAAAATTTATTTTTTGCTTTTTAGTTTACTATTTGAAGTCGGTTTTTTTTTGTTAGAAATTATTTTATTTTACGATTTTAAGTGATGGTTAAACCGAGCAAAGATGCTTCTCGAATGAAGAGAAGACGGTTACTTCAGACGGAAAATGATAGACGGAAACGATTAGACATAATAAAAAAAACTTAACAAACGCACTAGTCGCCCCTACGATGAAGATCCCCTCGATTTCTCTGGTCTGCCATCATCAAACCCTGATTTTCTTATCATGGGACCACCTTTGAAATATCTTCTTACCAACAAAAAAAGAATAATCATAATCGGTTCATTAACAACGAATATAAACGGCTGAATTAAGAAACTTCCTCTTTTTTTGAAGTCGGTTAAACTTTGATTCCCTTATCATCAAAATCGGTTCATAAACAACGAAGTTATCCGCGAACAAACATAAAAAAGATATATAGTCATTTTAGAAACCTTCTCCTTTTTTGAAGTCGGTTAAACCCTGATTTCTTTATCATGGGACCACCTTTGAAATATTTTCTTTTCAACAAAAAAAGAATTATCAAATTCGGTTTATAAACAACGAAGTTATCCGCCAATAAACATAAATTAGAATGTTGAAAATTTAAGACTTATATGATTTTCTCATGGATGCCATTATCAGAACTGGACCAAATTAAAATGGGACCAAACGGAAAGCATCAGCTATCAAATAAAAAAAGAATCATTAAAATCGGTTCAACCAGTCAAAAGTTTTGAGGTAACAAACATAAAAAAAAAAAATACTGGTCGAATTGAGAACCCCCTCCTTTTTTGAAGTCGGTTAAAAATTACTACAATGTTGAATTATAGTTTTATTTTTATCTCGTGACTTGCCTGATGGTAAGAAAGAAGAGGTTCAAGATTTAAAAAAAAAACACTTAGTTATCATTACTATGCCAACCAGTTCCATCTAGGCCGGCATAGTGGATGTGATTGCTACACACAGTTATTGAATTGTAGTAGCAGTAGCATTCATTCATGGACCACACTTCGGCTTAACATCAAGCCGGGTGCTGTCATATGTCGAGTCACAATAAAAAAAAGATGTGCCTTTTTATGTTTGCATAATTAAAGGATTCAAGTTGGAGTCCAATCCAAATTTATGATATCTTATATCAAATTATTGGATAATTTATGCTTGAATATTTACTGTAACAGTTTTTCATTTGTATATTTCACTTTAAATATTTAGAATAGATATTCTCTTCAAATTAAATATTGTATCCTATAAGACTTATTGTATAGGTATTGTAAATCTAAGTGTCAATTATTGCAGGAATTTTCTTGGAAAGAAGTTGTTCCAAAGGAATCGCGAATAGACGTGATTAACGACAACCACTCCGAGCCAACAGCTGGACACTTGGGGATTTTTAAAACCTACAGGCGTCTAGTTTTACGGTACTATTGGCCCAGAATGTATAAGGATATCGTGTCATTCGTTACTTCTTGCGACACTTGTTTAGCACATAAACATGCTAACCATACTACTTTGGGTGTAATGGGTCGCCCAAAACAATGTAGTAGACCATTTCAAATGATCTCTATTGATCTTGTAGGTCCCCTTCCTACCTATACAAGTACTTATATGTATCCTATAAGACATTAAACTTACATATCCTATACATTTCTGTTTTCACAATGGCTGGAAAATCTTTAAAACATTCGATTATAATTCAACAGGATAGTAACTCACAAAAATCTTTTATCTCATACTTATTTATAACACCAATAACCATGGGTTATATCTATATTTTGCTTCATGTAATAGATGCTGGTGCGTCCAACCTGGCGGACAGTGGTGCTGTAGAGAGACTGTTGCGTGGCTCATCATTACAAGACTATCAGTTGCCTCTTGCCCCGCATCTGGCTGCTCTCAGTGAGTTACTATGTAAAAGTCATTCCACTATTCTTACATATGGCTAACAATAGTTTTATGATTTTACTAACACATTAGCTGTAGCTGTGAATTAATTTTAAATGGATAAAATATTACATTTCAAGCAGGAATACCTTGTTTTTTTTTGAGATGCGATATCTGACCTAGACTTTTCTGATGGTAAGCAAGGGAAGGGAAGGTTCTAGAGCGCCGACGACTGGAAAAATCAATCCAGTTATTAGTGACTACTACCTCAGTCGCCGACTACTATGGCTTCTGGCTATTGTGCAATGGGTTGTCAGGTTGCTTTAATGTTTATAAATAAATCTTAATTAATAATTGATACAATGGGGCATTAGGTTCGCCCATTGTATCATGTTTTTTTACTTAATGCACAATAGTACAAAGGCGGACTTAATGCCGAAGTCGGATTTAATGCCAAAGGCATTCGCTACCAGTCAAACCTTTTACCTATGCAATAAAAATATTCAGTCATTTAAATTAGTAAGATTTAAATTATTTCAAAATTAGCTTTGAACAGTTGTTTTTTAATGCTAAATAGTTTTAAAGGCTACAAGTATACAGACAGTGAAGTGATTTGGTTACGTTTCCGGATCAGCTTGTGAGTTGCCGGTTCCATCTAGGCTGGCATAGTGGATGTGATTGCTACTCACAGTTATTGAATTGTAGTAGCAGTGACATTCATTCATGGACCACACTTCGGCTTAACATCATATGTCGAGTCACAATAAAAAAAAGATAATAGCAGTGCAAGCCTGTAAAAATTATCAGCACTTTGATAACACCAATAAAAATGATAATATTTGTCTGTATACAGCTGGACTAACTTCTGAGAAGACGGAGTCGCGTCGCTCATCACATTCACAAGATAAGCTTTCACAGCATCAACAAATGTTATTGCAACATCAGAACAGGTATCTTTTAAGATTTTGTTACAGTAGGAAATTATATATTCTGCATTTTGAAATAATTGAAGAAATAACATGTGGTATGTGGTGTATTTCCGAAATTTAATAATTATTTTCCGAATTAATAAATATTTTATTATTTAGTTAGTAGGCAATGATATTAAGTAAAATGTGTAGCACGGGTTTGAACGATCAACCACAAATGGGCATACACAAATGTGGAAGTAGGACAGAATGATAGTAATTGAGAGCGAAAAAGAGACAAATATATGTTGCTCTGCATCGCGACACTGAGGTCAGGTTTGCTTATTAGCATAGTTTTAATGTCTCTTGTTCGGAGCGCGTATAACATATCTACGTATTTTTTAAAATATCATTGGGTAAGAAAATCAGTGTTGCGGTTGAAGCTAAGCTGAAGCTGCAGCTCATACTGAGCTGATCACCTATTTGTCGCCATATATTGTAAACATGTTTTGTATGAGGATAATCAGGTTTTTTTTTCGTTCTTTCCTCCTTTCTTTCTTGTATATTTTTGTCAATTTCGTAGAAGTGCAATTCAAGGTTTTTCCCTTATTAAAATCCCTTACTTGACTTTTGGGATTAGTTTCACAATATATATTTTAATATTTAATATTAATAAATATGTATTTGTCACAGAGCTCTAAGCCATCAAAGTGCATTAGACAAGTATGGCATGCCATCACAACCGCGCTCCTCACAATCAACAAGTGCAGAGCAGCCCACAAAATCATCCAAACACCATTACAATGAGGAACATAAACTGACTGACTTTCTAAGGTATTTAATTATTTTGTTCAGTAGACAATTCATTATTATTTAAAGCCTTAAATTATAGTGAATTATGAAACAATGAAGCGCCACTTTCCACGATTCTGACACAACTTCCTCGCTACACTTACATCCACAATTCTCTTTATACAAGCTCTTTGGTTACGGGCATTTTAGGCCTCTGCTTTTTTAATTAAAATTTTCTGAATTGTTCAAGGAACAATATTACATATATTTGTTAATAACAATTTTTAAAAGGCTGGTATAATTAATAGTGGTAAGTGGTCATTTGCCTAGTATTTAGATCCGGTGTAGTACCACCACATGACAGCCGACATATGACAGCACCCCCGCTTTATGTTAAGCTGGAGTGCGGTCCATTAATCGAGGCGACTGCTACTACGCTTAAATCACTGTAAGTAGCAGTCGCATCCACTGTGCTGACCTAGTTGAAACCGGCAACTTCCAGGCTGATCCCGAATCGCGACTAAAACACTTCACATTCTGTATACTAGAAAGTGGTAATACTACCCTAGATCGGCAGACTGATTACCACTGCCTACCACTATTTGAAGTGCCGACCCAGTTGGAACCGGCAGCTTACAAGCTGATCCCAAAACGCTACGAACTCTTAACGATCTGTATACTTTGTAAGCTGTATACCTTGTTTACTTTGAACACGTAATTAAGCATTAAAATATTGTTTTTATTAACAGGGCAAACCTAGAGAGTCTAGAATCCCTATCAGGCGGTGGAAGTAGTGCGGCTGCTGGAGCAGTAAGCACGACAACAACATCAGGGTCCAGTTCAGCGGATCGAGGCGCAGGCGGACAAGAGCGTGTTGTGAGAGCGTTTGCAGAATTAGCACGCAATTTGCAACGTATGCGGCCATGTGTCCGTCCTGCTATGTGCAAACCATATGGGAAACAGAGTGAACAGTTGCAGAAAAGTATGTGCTTTTAATTTTACTTGGACCTATGTATCTTTGATATATGTACTTTGGTTGTTTTGTTTCTATGATACAGGCACTTTAGTAGCTTAGTATAAAAATAAATTAAACAAATTTTATGCGGCGTTTATTTTGGTTAAGATTTTACAATTATTTATTATTCCATCGTTTCGAGGTCATGGCCATCGTTGTCATGGATAGACTGAGGTGTTGGTCGTCCTATTGGTTGATGCTGTTATTGTTTCCAAAATTATCCCGTTTGATGCTTTGATTTGGTTTTTCTGTTCCTGGTTTATTTAAATTTTTTGCAAAAATAACTGACGGTGTCATCTGGTTTGGCAGTTAGCTGGACGTGGGATTTGAGTTTCCAGATCAATATCTCTGTCTAATGTTCTCCGCGACCACGATGGCTACAACAAAGCTCTCACGCCGAACATAAAAATTGTACAATAATTAACCAAAAATAAACGCGATAGTAAGTCGCATAGAATTCGTTTTATTCATTACACATCTCATTGAATGTTTCAGTTCTATTGGACACGATTCAATTGGTGCAATCACTGCGTAGTTATTTGCCACCTCCGCATATACAGGTGACATCGTGGAAGAATGACGATAAACTGCGGTAACTATTATTCTTTCTATTCCTTTAGGGATAGGCAGAGCGCATAGAGAGCGCCACTCTCCACCATCCTGACAACTCTCGCTTCCTTCACTCCACAATTCTATTCTATTTGTAAGGCGACCGTGGTGTAGTGGCAGTGCAATGGTTACACAAATCGGAGAGCACGAGTTCGAGACCACCCACCGGTACCAATGTATCTTTGATATATGTACTTTGGTTGTCTTGTTTCTATGATACAAGCATATTTTATTTATATTTAAAAAAATATAAATAAAATAAAAAATAACCAATATCTTCGCGGTTATACCCCTTAGAATGTCTCCGATAGAGTTCCCTAGCCACTTCCATCCATACAAAAACGTGTCATGTATGAGTAATTGTAGGTGCCGGCAGATAAAAAGAGTGCTGGCATCCAAGCGCAGTAACTTGTTTTGTTACCTACGTACTTTTAGTTTTTCGAAATTTTTATGAGCACGATAGAATAGATGCGCGGAATTACTCCTACCACAGTCCTATCAGCCGATCCTTATGCTGTGCAAATGTCTGCGCTCTTTTTATCTGGCGGGATCTATATCTGTCGTTATTAACAAAAAGAAATCTTGCCGCTCCATCAAGGTTACATCTGTTAACAAAAATACGAGTACTATAATAGTGATGGGACTAGTAAAGTCATTTTGGCATCTGTCATAGGACCCAAGCTAAATTTTACAAACCTTACCGCCATTATGCCGAAAAGACATCATTCATATGTATTAGTTTTGTAATGTCCGATGATGAAAAAAAAGGAAATGGTAGTTTCGATACTTGTATTGATAAAACTAATAACAATTTTACTTTTAATTGCTGTGCAATTGAGTTATTTGGAAAACAAGATATGGATTTTGTATCATCTGTCAAACAACGCCACATTTGTCCTGCTTTGAACTGTATATAGTTTGATCATTTTGCACACCTAAACTATACAAAATAAAGGATATATTCCAATTACATTGTAGTCTCCGTACATCAAACTAATTTAATATATATATGCAACTGTTAATACAATTAAGCCCAAGTCCCCATACAAAATGAATGATGTCCTTTGTTTACTAATTTTGTCAAGTAAGGGAAAAGGTACAGTACACTTGTTTTCATAACATTGATGTTATAAAGCTACTTTAACACAGTCTGTACATTATTGTATTCCAGTTCAAGCAGCATGGATGAGCTGGAGGGCCGTAAAATAGTAAGCGGAAATTAACTCCAGAGTTTACTAGCGAAAATCACGAATGTTTGTATTTCTTATTACCAAATCAAACTGAGAGTTTTAGATTATTTCTTGTGTGCTTTCAAGTCTATCTTTCTTAGGATTATTGGTTTGGGTTTTATGTTTTTAAGGTAAAGAAATTGCCTCTGAACATCTCTGCGAAAGTAGAGGCCAAGCAATATAGTGAAGATAAGAGAAATAATGTTTATTTTTTGCAATTGACATACTGATTCAATTAACAGATTCTCAATCAAGTAAGGATGAAAAGAAATTCTATTAATATTGTATAACTCTAAAACCTACAATAAGCTTTTGTAATAAAAAGCTAATTGTATAAGCTATCTATATCATATAATATGTATAGTACAATTTATTTTTCATAGACAGAATAAGTTAAAATGGGCCTTAACACGTAATTTGTAAGTACTGTGCATGCATATAATATACCTATAATATAATATGCTCGTATATATTCAAATATATAGTGAATAGGTAGTTGGGGAGTATTTATGAATATATAAACTTATTTACTTAGACGTTTTAGCCTTATGGTGTGTTTCCGATGGTGACTGCAGACGATAGCTGCAATTGCAGTCTGCGTTTGAAATAAGTACGCGGACAACTACACAGTCGTGCAGTCGTTTGAAACTTTGCGTGATTTAAGATGGCAGACACCCTTTTTATTTTGGATGATCTTTTGTTAGAAGAGGAGGAGGATGGACGAAGGACGTTATTCAATACCATTTTTCATTGTTTATTAAATGCTTTTTGGTATTTGATCAACAGTGTATTTACAGACTATTGTCCTTTAAATAAATAAAAAACAATATGAATAACTAGATGTGTGGCAACAATGATAAATAACTTCTCTTCATCTTCTACCTAAAAACTCATTTTGCACTAATAACACGTGTCGGCGCTTTGCGGTTTGCGACAGGACTGGTCTGGTACCACGGCCAGCTGCACTAATGCGGTCGCAACATGGTTGCTTTAATGCAGTATCGCCTTGCACGGAATAAATTTCATACAGATTCATACAAACCAGTAGTGTGGTCTGCGGTCGCCATCGGGATCACACTTTTATCCCAAAAGGCTGTCTGTGGTCACAAGAAGTCTGTACGTCAAGATAATTAAAGTATATTTAATAACGCGTTAAGACTCGTTTTAGCCTCTTCAATTTATTGTAAGTTTAAATTACATAGTTAATTTGTTATTTTAATGTTTGCTTTTTATGTTATTCATTTTCAAATGTAATTATTCTTTACCTATATTATTAATATACCGGGTGTAATAGGACATATAGCAATCCTTTTTAACTACCATTACTTTATATACAAGAATATTATCATGTAATCTATTTTCATCTAGCCGCAATAGATGCATAATATCTGTCAGGTATTGGTTGAATGATCGCGAGCGTGCGGTTACACAGGCTAAACGCGTTAACAGCTTGGTACGGGCACTGTTGGGGTTATGCACAAAATGTCTGAATTTTGAGAATTGTGAATGTGAAGGAAGCGAGGGAGTTGTGTTAGGATCGAGGCAAGTGTGGTAGGCAGTGGTACCCAGTCTGCCGATCACGGTAGTATCACCTCTTAAAAGTATACATACCGTGAAGTGGTCTTGGTCGCGTTTCGGGATCAGCTTGTAAGTTGCCGGTCCTAACTAGGCCGGCATAGTAGATGTGATTGCTACTCACATTTATTGAATTGTAGTGGCAGCCGCATCGTTCTTGGACCACACTCCAGCCTAACATGAAGCGGGGTGCTGTCATATGTTGAGTCACAATGAAAAAAAGTTGTTTTTGATATTTTAATGAGTTGTGTTTGTTAAAGAAATAATGGCACCATAATCTTATGCCAATACCATAATACCAAATTATTGGATAATGAATGTGAAAAAATGAGCTGATTTTTTAGCTCATAGCTCACCACATCAATGTATACAACCTCTTGTTCATGGAGGTGCTCTATGTGTTTTTACACCCGGTATGGTTTTATATTACATTTGGGTTACATAGTTTCTCATCGTTTTATTTGCTATTATTTCGTTACTTTGCTATTATTTTTTAAGGAGGCAATTCTCGAAAGATATAGAGCTAAAAAGTTGTAGAATAGCTGTCTTATAACAACTCTGTTGCAAATGCTACAAAATTAAATAACTTTTCAATGGTAGGTCCTTTTGAGAGTTGCCCTCCCTAGGTTCTTTTACGGCCTAAATGTTTTTTTTTTGTCTACGTTTTATTGTTTAGGTGCGTTTGTGTTTTGACTTGTCGTAAGTGCATTATATACACTGTGATAGAAGTGTAATAGATTAGGAATTGGTATGTTTTTTATTCATAGATTTAAAAGTTTACTACTCAAAACAAAATTAGATCGTGGGCCCTTCATAATAATAATATGCCCGTACCCGATGCTGATTCGATTACATAGACAATTAATTGTCATAAAAATAACACAACTCGTTATTGCAACGTATTTTCGGCGTAATCTTGGGATTGGCGTCATCTCGCCAATCCCTAAGTTTTCTTTAATCATGTTATGTCTGAATTGTACTTAAGTAAAATATTTTTTGTGGAGATGACAAAATCTGGCGTTACAAAAGATTTCCATAAGTTGTTACCAAGTCACGCAGTTGATTTTTGACAAAAATGTAGCATAAATACCCGGAACGACACAACATTGTCAGGGCCACCTGGGGTCCCTCTCCCTCCCTTAGCTAATTAAGTTCCCTCCAGCCCACCTCACATTCATTCACTCCAAAGTCGGGATCACTCGCTTAACGAAAGGTCTTACCCGCGTTGAAATGGCCGCATAGAATACAGCGATTCTATCTCACAAAAAAAAAACGTCAGGCCGGTGGCGGGCTTCGTACACGTTATTGTGCGGCAGGAGATCAAGACTATATATTTTTTGTTATAATAACTATGTATTTTTTTATGTTAGAAACACAGTTTTCTTAAGGTATGAAAATAAGATGAAAAATTCAAGCATGTAAATTAATATTTATATGGAACGTATAAAATATTCATCATCAGCCAGAAGGCGTCCTCTGTTGAACATAGGTCTCCCCCTTAGAACGCACTCCGAACGACAAGATACGAGTTGAATCCACTGGTTACCTGTGACATTCACCATATCGTCAGTCCACCTAGTAGGAGGCCTACCTACGCTGCGTCTTCCGGTTCGTAGTCTCCACTGTCGAACCTTTCTTCCCCATCGGTTGTCGGTTCTTCGAGCGATGTGGCCGGCCCATTGCCACTTCAGCTTGAGAATCCTACGGGCTATGTCGGTAACTTTGGTTCTTCGGCGAATATCCTCGTTCCGGATTCTATCGCGCATAGAAACACCAAGCATAGCTCTCTCTATTGCCCGCTGAGCGATGCAAATATAAAATTTAAATTTGTTTTGAGTAGTACTAAGTACATTCACTGTATAAGATCGGACGCCGCGTCTTGTCGTATGTAGAGTATCTATATGAAGACTGCTGTATAATGTCTTGACGTTTGTAGTTAGCCTTGTGGCAAATAGAATTTAAGTATCGCACTAGATTTATCAATTTGTATAAAAACGCATTTTAGGAGATTTTTTTGTGTGAAGTGAATGTATTTTGTAATTGAAAGTATTATTGGGAAAATATAAACTTTATACATGCATTTTTATTAATAAACAATTTAGTTTGTTTTAGAACTAAACAATCATAAGAACTAAAACATATTTTATCAATAATTAAAATAACAGATAATAGGAATGTGACTGTCTGATATAATTCAATACAAACGTCATGGCGGCTCTAAAGTTAGACGAAAGGCGATGCGCAACACATAAAATACGGTACGGCAGGTTTTAAAGTAGGCGAGAGAGCCTATTATTGTATGTATCTGCCACCAAGTCTTGCTCGCAGCTAATCAAGTTGTGTTAAGAATAGCTGTACTGAACCTTTATTTAAACTATAACATCTATTTCTTTATTCTGTGCTCGCCACTAATATGAACATTGCAAGTAGTACAATAAACGTGCGCTTTATACTGACAATAAACATGTTTTAAGTCCATTTAGTACCACAAAATGACGTTTGATTGCATATAAATATTTAAACGGTTTTATTTTTTTAAAAATTAGTTTCAAGAAAACTGGGTTGCCTAGTGCCCATAACCACAGAGCCTGTATGAAGAGAATTGTGGATGTGAAGGAAGCAAGGGAGTTGTGTAAGGATCGTGGCAAGTGGCGCTCCATTGTCTCTGCCTATCCCTGTGGGAAAGAGGCTTGACAATTTGATTGATTTTTTTTGTAGTAGGACTATATAAGTTTCTTACACACGATGACAATAAGCGTGAAGCCACACGGTTGCGGCGCGGTCGCGGCGCGGCTCTTGAGCGGCGTCGTTTGCCGCATCACTGTACACACGTGGTATGCGGCGCCGTAGTATTCGGAGTGGGGACCTAGAGCAACACTTCCTCCCCCCTCGCGTCTCGCACAATCGAAGTGCGGTGTGCCTGCGGTACGGTGCCGGAAGGCACCGTGTGGCATATCATTGTTTTTATATGCAGGACGCCGCGCCGCCGCCGCGCCCCACCGTGTGGGTTCACGCTAACTATACATGTCTGTGTGTATCGAAATGTTTACAAAGCGAATGTTGTACAATCATATCGAATGTTGTAGATTAATTATAAATAATGTAGATGATGCCTTTTATGTGAATAGCAATATCTATTTAGTGACGTTGCACATTTAAAACAAAAGTGCGTGTAATTAGGGTTAAACCGATAGGTAACAAGGATTTTTAAATTTACCGCCGTCTGTGCCAGGACCCGCTGGCGAGACTATCAGTTTGTACATTTGATTTATTGGGATATTCGTATCATTAACGATATTAAAATAAAAAAAATAAAAAAATTGAAATAAATTTAATAAAAATAATAGATATTAGATTGCCGTGCCTCTTTTGTTTTCATTGTGCAATTGTAGTTAGCAATTTTCTATTAATTCGCAGCTATATTTATATATTTTGTAAGTTAGGTTTAATTGTTAGACTGACTTATAAAGAAATGTTTGTAAGCTGAGTTATTTATATGTTATTGAAAAACCAAATAATTTTGAGTGTCGTAGATTTTAGATTGATTAAACGTATTGCTTTTTAGTCAGTTTTTCAGTCGTCGGCTTTCTTGGACCTACAATTGCTTTTTACTTTCTGGCAAGTCGAAGTCTTGAACTTTCTAAATTAATAATAATATTTGATAATAAATACATAATAATAATAAATGTTAAATAATAATATACTCGTATGATATTTTCTTAGATTTTGCGCGAACTTTGATTAATGAACTAAACAAATTTTATGCGGCTTACTATCGCGTTTATTTTGGTTTTGATTCTCTTCGTGACCACGATGGCTGCAAAGCTCTCGAATCGTCGAAATAATAAAATAAAATAAAATTGTAAAATTAAAACCAAAAGAAACGCAATAGGAAGTCGCATAAAATTTGTTTAATTCATTCATAATATATGGTTTTGAGAGTAAGGGAATGATGTGCGTTTTGAGTTAACAAATCCATTTTTGTATAAGTCAGTCTTGATTAGTTGTTTAAGTTGCAATGAACTTCCAATATTGGAGTAGTATGTTGATGAGAGAAACTACATAACGTGTTTGTTAGTGCAATAATAAATAGGGCAAAGCCTATACTTTTTATAATCTAGGTTATAGTATAATCAATCTATTCATAATAACTATATTATTATTATGCGATTTTTATATTATATTCAAATACCGGAAATATAAATAAAATAGATTTGGTATTATTGTTTAAAAAGATTTTTGGATTATCATCTTGCGTTTCGAAATTTAACGCTTTACTGCCATCGTTGTCGACTCTGTTCGATGTCTCTCGATCTGGGCTTCGATTCTCTTATAACAATATGCCGACGAAACGTCAGTGAATTTGCGTGGCTGTCTCAAGTGACCGTTTAACGTTTATCTATTGATTTGTTATTCTCTGATTGGTTACGAAGATGTGCGAAATATCAGTGCGATGCAATTTCACTGCCTTTTTGACGTCAAATGTATTAATAGAATTAAGGCTCTGGTTGGCGGCGAAGCCTTTGAAACGTTGGACAAATAAACGTCAAACAATTATGTCGCAAAATCTTTTATTTCATGATATATGTTTTGGAATTTATAATTAACAATATTAAATAAATATATATATGCACACAATGAGGGATAAACTTAAAAAATTGGTTGTTCTGTATTTTTAATAACATCTAGTTTTTAACTACTTATATTTCCGGTATAGTTTAACTTAATATTATAGGTAGATTTTTTATATTATATATTACAGTAATCTTAGTAATTTGTAAGTTTTAGCTGAATTTCTTTATGCTATCCGAAGTGATTACATATTTTTTTATAATAGAGGAATGCAGATGAGTTCCGAATAGCGAGGCTACAGTAAAAAAAACATTACTTAATGCGTGCTGTTTGTTAGCGGAGTTAGCAGTGCTGGATTTTTCACACCAAAAAAAAGCTTACTGTATTTTTTTGCCCGGCATAGTAAAGGCAATTGAGGCAGCCGTGAACTAAAGCGGTGTTTTTAGGCGCTGGCACTCTTGGACTTCTCCTCGCTTACCATAAGGCAAGTCGAGGTCAGATGTCGAGGCGCAATTTAAAAAAAAAACAGAAATTTGGGTTCCCAACGTCAGCCGTAAGTAAATTTTTAGACCAAATGTTGAAGACGACATTGGTGAGGTTGGGTAGAGGGGAAAGTGAGGGCAGTAAAAGTGAGCGTCAACATGTTGCAAAGGCCTTAAACCTGCTTTTTTGACGCACCGTCTACTCTTCCGCCTGCGCGATGGACGCGCACAAGATGCTTAGAAAATTCGTTGTCTAAAATGTTAGCACTTCTAACGCCATTTACAAATTAGACGCACGTATTGTATTAAGATGGCAAAGAAAATAAAAACATGATGAAAGTATTATATATTTTTCCAAAAGAATCTCTCTCTGTATTAGAAAATTAAGTGTTCTAGTCAAAAAATGGACTTCGCATGCTATCTCATTGGTATAAATTATAGATATATATGAACATTTAAAATATCACATCTAATACGTAACTAATTATAATTTATTATTTTATTATTGAGTGGTATCAAATATTATTTGCACTATTTCGTTCATAGAGGGACTAAATCGTACGATCTAATTATGGAAAATCGGTGGCTAATTTGTGCGACAGCCTAACCTAATAAGGACACAGTAACACTAAAAAGCAACTACCAATACTCCAAATTATCAAGTATAACATATTTTGTATACCGTATTGTGAAATTATATTTTATTTGTACCTAAGACATGTCGTTCATCAACTCGTGATGTAAATGGCTATCTTTAATTAGTTAAATTATGCCGGGGTAACACAATTCAGGCCGGAATAGTTTTATTTTTGTGGCTGGACATATTGTGACAGCACTCCGCTTAATGTTAAGCTGGAGTGCGGGTCATGAATGAAGGCGACTTAGAAGCAGGTTCCGGTTCCAACTAGACTTTTGCAGGTCTAGTTGAAACCAGCAACTTTCAAGCCTATCCCGCAACCCGACAGAGTTATTTCACGGTCTGTACTTACAATTAAAAGTGGTATTAGTACCCCGGTTCGGCGAACAGAGCTCATGACCAATTTGCTTGCCTACAACTTTTAAATGCCCAGATTAATGTCCAATAATAAGCAAAAAAATCTTTGCTTGGAAAAGATAGTAAAAATTCAAGACAGCTCTCAAGCCAAACAAGATTGTATTAGTTTTATTTACTAGCCCTGTGTCTTTAGGAATTGTATGCAAATGCGATTTTGTCACCTAGTGAACGAAACATCTATATTATAATGATGAATAATAATATTACTTTTAGTGTTGTGATGGAGGTGCGACTGATGAGCAATGTTTGCAATTCACATTTGTAGAGGATATTAGATTTATCGTCATCATACAGCGGGGTTTCTCAATGTGGGCTACGACAGTGCTCCTTAGAAACGACTCAATAATTAATAACACATATCTATTGCTCTATGTGATTTATTTTATAATAAAAAACCTTATTTTGCTTTAGAAGGGGTTCGCCGCTGTCTTAAAAATCTAATGGAGGTATGGTACTACCACTTTTATAAGTAGCATCATCAACATTCGTTTGCATAGAAAAGCGGAACCTAAAACGTCATTCATAATTCAAAATGGCGCCTACGTAACTGTCAATTGTACGGACATGCATCGCGCGTATTTATGATTGGCTGAGATAGTTTCGCGCCAAAATAAGAATGCTTTCGTCGGAGTAACTTAGGAAAGTGGTAGTTTTATACTCTACGAGGTTTATAAAATTTGAGAAACCCTGTTATAGAGGATCAAGATTTAGCGTTTCTCGATTCTCGTAATATGATGCTTTTGTAGAATATTATGGCAAATTTTATTATTGTACTTTTTACTCTTCCAATGTGAAAACAACTTCCAAAATTGTACTTTAATTATTCTAGTTTTATTGCGTGTGTATCCAAATTTTGTGTTTAAGTTGCGAACTTGGTTCGCTAGTTAAAATTATCACTGCAAATAATTTGATGTGGCATTTAATTTGGCTTTGTAATAGGCAATGATTTTATTATTATTTTTACTTCACATCTCAGTGAAAATTATTCTTAATTCTGTGATATTTTGGCACTTTTTTTTTCTTTTCAAAATATAATTTTGACGATGGGCAATATATGCAGTACTATTTTTTTAATAGACTGAAAATACACATTAATAATTTACACATTATTTAGTAGAATTATTTTTTCCTATAGATTTAATTTAGTATGTATTAATTTGGCCTTGCCATGGATGTGTATTCATATATATTTTTGCAAATGGTAATTATGGGTCAAAATATCTGCTTAGAAATAAAATTGTTTTGAAAATTACTTTGTTGTTTTATTTACATCTTTAGAAAGCTGTCTCATTTATAGATGCGAGGATAGATGAACGCCACCATTCATGGCTCGCACTCCAGTTTAATCCAGGGTGTTGTCATATGTCGAATTATAATCAAAAAAGCGAGAGAATAGTTAGTTTGGAGAATGTGACGCCCTAGGTAGCTTGATTTACTTTATTTTGGAATTAAGGCGTGACAATTTGATCGAATTAGTACGTGAAATCAGACCTTTACTAGTCTAATGTAAGCAAAGGGATGCCCAAGAGCGCCGACGACTGGTAATCCGTTTCTTTATCCAGTTGTCTCAGTCGCCGTCACTATGCCGGCCAAAGGTTTTCTTGGAGGAAATTAAAATTAAAACAATATTTTTAATTTTCAAACATTTATAATTTAATAATATGTAAAAAATATAATAAAAATAGTAAAAGATTTAAGTAAAAAAACCTATTTAGAACTAGAAATATTTGGAATAATATTAATCACTAAGTAAGACGTAGTTACGCAAAAAGGATCCTCCAGAAAACACCAAATATGTCTTTATTACAATAATTATCAACTACATACTGTTTAACCATAAATATATTAAATTTGCTATTCAATTACAAAATCAAAACATCTTTAAAGCAGGGTATCATTTAAAAAGATATGTTTCAACTTTATAGTTAAATACGAGTATCTCAAAAGTGAACAATGTGAACTGCATCCTTTTTGTTTAACAACATCCAACTGTATGTTATAACAATCAAATTGTTTAGTAAAATCAGCAAATAGAGCTCGCATGCAAATCACAAATCAACACTGAATTCAGTAATAAGATATGGAAATATTTCTTATATTAATAAAACAGTAACAATATACAATAATTTATCTTATTACAACACAACCCTAATCCGTCACTTCACTACCAGTACGTGCCGGCATAGTGACAGCGACTGGGACAGCCGTGAACTGACTCATTTTTTTCAGTCGTCGTCACTCTTGGACCTCCTCTTGCTTATGATCAGGCGGGTCGAGGTCAGATGTCGTGTCACAATAAAAAAAACGTCCAGTAATCGGTTACTATACCAGCGGCACGCTATGATGGCCGTTTTAACGTTTGACCAGCCCATGAAGTTTTGTATAAATTAACAATTACGTTTGAAGGGACAAATTGCTGTTATTTATTGTCACTATGAAGAACAATAATTGTTCCTTTATACTTAATTATTAATTTATAAGAAACTTCATGAGCTCAAACGTCAAAACAGCTATCATGGCGTGCCGCTGGTATAATAACGGACGCAAGAGGTCTGCCACCCTTGTTATTGTTATGTACGGACTTTTTTTAACGTGACTCGATATCTGACCTCAACCTACCTAATCGTAAGCATGATGGAGTTCCAAGAGTGCCAACGACACTACCTTAGCTGTCACTATGTCGGCAGCACTTGACACCTTTGCGGCTTCTTTAACTGTATGCTCTCAATGGAAGGCCAGGACACCCTTCTCGTTCTTGCAGCCATATTAATGTTCATATTACGAGTTAATTAAGTACGAGTAAAAAAAACCTTCATCTTATGTGTTATGTATAATTTTTTGCTTATTTATTTTACCTACAGTCTAGTAATCTCAAATTTTCACTAATCCTGCACTTAGGGTTGCCAACTATCATTAATTTGAGTAACTTTATCATTACACTAAAAAAGTGTAATGATAAAGTTGTTTATAGTCTATCTAAGCCGAAATGACGTGCCCCTCCACTGCATTTGCGCACACGAGAAAACATAAAATATGAATGCAACACACCGAAATTACAATTGTAATTGGTCATTCAGTTGCTGGTTGGACACAAAAGGAGGAGCACGATGATAAAGTATAGTAGTATAGTTAGTAATATTTGCATTCACACATTTAAATAAACTAATAAAGTGGGAGAGGCGCGTCATTTATAGTTAGACAAGCCATGCATGTGTAATCATTGCAAGTGCACACTTGTATATATTTCACTATATTTTCCGGGAGAATCTTGGGATTTCGGGAGCGTTGGCAACTCTACATGCACTCCTTGACTTGTACTGGTGGCGGATTAAGGAGATTGTACTGTATATGTAAACATTGCAATATTGGCAGTAACAAGAATCTTAACAATTAGGCGACGAAGGAATAATTTAAAATTGACACTAAGTAGAAAATTCACATCACATTTCACAAAATCCAACTAGATATTTCTTATATTAGCTCGACATTATATTGATCGATAAGTACGAGTAATTAAATAATAATATTTTTTGCAAAATATGGTACTAAATAAAGAGTGGTAGGCAGTGGTACCCAGTCTGCTGATCCGGGGAGGTACCACCACTTAAAAGTATACAGACCGTGAAGTTATTTGGTCGCGTTTCGGGATCAGCTTGTAAGTTGCCGGTTCCAACTAGGCCGGTATAGTGGATGTGATTGCTACTTACAATTATTGAATTGTAGTAGCAGTGACATTCATTTATGGACCACACTCCAGCTTAACATCAAACAGGGTGCTGTCATATGTCGAGTCACAGTAATTATTGTTATTAATTATTGTGGCTCGACATATGACAGCACCCCACCTGTTGTTAAGCTGCCCCCCTAGCACGGCATCCAAGAAGCAAGATAAAGAACTGCAAGGAATATTATTGCAATTCATTTAAATTACGTATTAGGCCGGCACATCAAAATATTGAAACAATATTTATTAAAGTATTCAACGTTGTTTCGTGTAAAGTTTTACAGAGCGTTTAAATATATTTTTTAATACGTTGGTCTAGTAAGTTATTTAAAATGATATATAATGATATTCTTTGCAAGTCTTTATCTTGCTTGTGCTAGGGGGGCTGGAGTGTGGTCCATGAATACACCATTACAGCTATTTAACTGAAGTAGCAGTCACATCCACTATGTCCGCCACTTATAAGTTACCAAATCGCTACTAAATCATTCACGGTCTAAATATATTATAATACAATTAACATAAAATGTGCATTTTGTTCAAATATCGATTGAATAAATGTTTTAAGACGTGACCTAAATATCATTAAACAACGATAAGTACCATAAGTGGATACGACTGGTGTCATAGATAAAAATGTCAGCAGCAGTCGTATCCACATTACCGGCCTTGCTATGTTTCAACAACTTATATGCCGATTCTAAAACAGTTCAGTAATATCATACAAAATGATTAGCAAGACATATGACATAACTACCATGAGTGGATGCGACTAATGTCAAAGATAAGAATATCAGTAAGTGTATCCACTATACCGGCCCAGCTTAGTTCTGAAAACTTCCAATAATTATGAAGCAGTATTATTTGGTTTAAAAACGAAAACTGAGTCGTCGAGCCAATAGTAAGACTGTGTAAAGTCGCCTTCACAAAAGTATGGTGTCCGTGACCACGCTGCAATGGTCCAACCTTCATCAGCCATGAATTTGACGAATGATGTTACTTGGTCTTCGAAGGTAGGTCCAGAAATGGGTAATCTCTCCTCCGGTTTGTGGTCTGTCGTTACTGAAAAAATATGATTATTATTATAGCTTTGTTGCTACTTGCTCTTTTTTATTGATTAAACTAGACATATGACAGCACCTTCCCTGATGTTAAGTTGGAGTGCGGTCCATGAATGAAGGTGTTTATTAAATAGATCAGATTTTTAATTTTAAAAATAAAATATTGTGAGATACCTGATATTAAATTTTCATATCGGGAATAAAAAAACTTTTACATTTCATAGGCGTTTGAATAATATCAAATATAGTAACAGATTTAGTAATAGATTATTTATCACAATAACTTGCGTATAAAAAGGTTTAATAATAAGTGAATTAAACGAACTTATGCGGCTTACTAACGCGTTTATTTTTGGTAATTGATATTACAATTTTTGTTTCTAGAGTTTGCAGCCATCGTGCTCGCGATGATGGCGACGAGCGATAGTAAACCGCACAAAAATTATTAATTATTATTTATTTGTCTTAATTGTCGCTTATATAGTCTACCGCCTGGCCACTTTGTATATAAAGAAATGTAGATGTATTTACCTTCAACATAAGGTTTGTATGGCAATACGAGTGCAACGATGAGCAGTCCATCATGAGTGAGCGCTTGCCTGGCAGACTGCAGCATTGAGCGCGGCTTACTACAGCGATCCAACAAATTCAACATGCATATACAGGAAAAGCGGCGCGATTCACTCCACGATTCTGCGTCTAAGATACTGAAAAAGTTATATAAGTAATTAATGAATCAATCAAATTGTCACGCCTTTTCCTACGGGGATGGAGCGCTATTTGCCACGATCCTGGCACAACTCCATTGCTTCCTTAACATTCTCATAGATGCTTTACGGTTAAGATGCACTTGGCAACCCAGCCTAGTGCCTTGTCTTATAGCTGAAATCCTACGCTGTGTTTGTCCGTAACTTTTATAACTTTTTTTGACGTTTGCCTTATGATAAGCAAGAGGAATTCTAGAGCGCCGACTGATGAAAAAACTGATTCAGTTTACAGTTGCCTCAGTCGTCGGCACTATGCACACCAGAAAACTGTTTTTCTGGCTCATTCATATAGCGGTCACCCATTCAACTCTTAACCGCGCTGAACTAGTGTATATTGTCAAAAAAACAACAAAATATACAAACTTACTTATAACCCTTGGATGCCAGTAATTTTCTCATGCTAGCTGATATTTCAGTTGCGTATCTGTTGGAGAACAGTCCAGCAAAGCGTCGTCCAACTTCTCCATCACCAGCGCCCAGATCTACCACAGACTCCAGTGACTCATGTCCGCCGGCACGTATCAGAGTACCAGCCTGAGCACGGGATAACACGAACATGGAACCCCGTCCTAACCAGCTGAAATAATAATTTAGCCATTTAAATTTGTTATCTATTTGTTCTATCGTTAACATTAAATTAGATTTTCCATGGAATTTATTATCTAGACAACGAGTTTGTGGAAACGCTTGAACCTAATTTAAGTGCAGGGATCATATAACTTCCTTGAAAGCTATTTGTTAGGTAGTTGCCCTGTACAACAATAGGGCAATTATCTACTACCGTTGATCGTGTGGTGCGGCGGCGTTCGGATCGCGTCGGGCCGCAATTACTGTGGATAAAGCACAAAACTCGCTGCGGGCGTCTAACGTCCACGGGACTGCGAATAGTGCGCCCGCGGCGGCTGAGGCGCGGGCTGCGGGCTGCGACGTCTTCATCGCGCCCCCGGCGAGCGGCGAAAGTGGATAATGAGTAGAGTATATCCAGCACTCATTAACCGCCCGCAAAAGTAGAGTTCGCGTCGCGTCGATCGATACGAATTCGTCTTCGCCGAGTAAAGGGATAATCGGTGTGCAACGCGAGCTCTGTTATTAGGCGTAGTACCATATATCACGCGCTGCATTACCCCCGGCGGTCGCGCCGCAATTACTGCGCTGGTTACGAGCGCCCGGCGACCGCGCCCGCGCAGTACAATGCACTATCTACTGCGATTAGGAGAGGCTGACTCTTTCTAAATACATTCTCCGTTTTATGGGTTTGTTATTGCTAACCAAGACCAAATGAACCAACCTGTTTCACCGCAGTGAAGAGGTATCTTAATTGACCGTTACCCATCTAGGTTGGTTATGTATAGTTTGTCGTAAGGACGCTCTGGGTAACGGGTCTAGACTGCAGTGAACGGGTGCTCGGTGGCAGATTGATTGCTTTATTGTGCGCACAGACGGGCACTGGCGACGCGCGATACATGAAACATGAAGCAGCCGCGCGCTAATGAGCCGCCGACACTCGTAATTGTCGTCCAAGACGCCACACGCCATACCCGACGCAAGCTTTTCACACTAAATTGACAATCGCAATTGAGTTACTACAACGAAAAACAATGAAGCTACTGATCGTGAAATTTTCGACATATTTTGCCTCTTAAGTACATCTCCAAATTTTCCTTGAATTCGCTAGATGATGGTGCCTATGTAACTACATATGTTTATTGATATGTCGTTGTAGGTAGTATTTATATGGCGAATGGCAAATAGCAAACGTGTGTGCATCCGTCGTATGCGGTGGAGTGCAACAAGGAATTGGATGCGGTTATCGACGGGCGAGGTGAGAGATGTGTCCTCGAGTCCGGCGCTCTGGGGAGGCGGGTGTCGTATCGCGATTGCATCGGAGAGCAAACAAGCGGCGGTGGCGGCGGCGGGCGGCAGCATTCCTCCCCGCGAGAGGGCGCTCAAATCATATTACCCCCGAGTCTCACACCCGCTCTCCACACCACACACGTCATTTGAGTGCGCGTCGCCATGGCGACGGCCCGGGCCGTGCATGATATTAGTACGTGTGTGCTCATCTCCGAGTCGTTTAATCTTGACGCGCCACCGGCCTCGTCTCTCCGCGCCGCCCCGAGCCGGGAAATTAAAACCGACCCCGGCCCGGAAGGCGCTCTCGACCCTCGTGTTTTCAGAGATCGCGCCACGTCCGCTCTTTGTTGCCGATCTAATGCTAATGAAATTACAAGAAAAATAAACGAACTTGTCTAACATTATCTATCTATAAGTTTTATTTATTTCATTCATTCCTGCCTGTCCTTTAAATACGAAAATATTCACATCTAGAAGTATGCGTAATACATACAAAATTACTCAAAAATCATATAAGTAGATTCTAAGTAATTGATAAAATATAAAATAAGAAATAACAATAGTATTTCAATATGTCACCAGAGAATGAGTTTAGATAACATATATTTCTTTGTTGCGGAGTTGGTGCGGCAACTATCTACAGTTACATATATAAATACACATCATACCTGTAGATATTTATTCAAAGACATTGTCGCTTTCAGGCACCTCATTAGGGCGAGTCCCATGTGAGCCTACCCCCTACTCCTATACACCACCCCGCACACCCACATTGCTCCCACTTTGCTTTCTTCCACGCTCGTATCGTAACGCAAAAAAGTAGATAATTACGCTGCCATTATTTTTACTTTCATCTCTGGAAAACTTCTTAAGTGCGCCATTGAATAAAACTTTATGTATAAAGTTAATTGGGTCTGCGTGGGAGAGCTTAATGTTTTTTAATTATCGCTCGTTTATGTCGAGGACGAGGAACGAAACAGAGTTATTTTTACATGTTAGCGTGGGTGTCGAGGCGCAAACAATAACTTACTTTAGCTATCGTGTTCTAACTATTCAACTCCAATAAACTATAAAAATGATAAGCAGTAAAATGTATAAACAATAAGACTATGCTTTAAACAGTTTAGTGTCAAGAGTGGGCCCATAAACCGATGACACGCACCCGTAAAATATTAACGATACCTACAAGAAAAATGACGACTATCAACGTACCGATTTTCGGTCGCGAGGACGCGCTACAAATAATGGCATGGGCCGAATTTATACGCGGACCCGAATTGCCCCGATTGAATATTTTACCAGGCCACGAACGCGTCCGACGATATTTTTCTATTACACCTCCCATTTTTACTATCAACTGTTTAGTTTCCCCTTTAATATTATTGGAGCAAAGGCTCCACTGCTCTGCTTGCGATAACGAAATTCAAATTGTGACAATTTATTGGCAATTATTTGCGATGCGAAGTAATTTGGTTAGAGGATGCTTTCCACTTAATTATTGTATTTATAGACAATTCATACAGATAACTTATATTATTCCAGCATACATTGTTGACTCGTATTATGTATTGTTTTGAAGCGATGGTGCAGCAACTGTGCGCTTGAAAAACACAATAAACCTTTAAGAGGTGTCAAAGACGTGGGTTTAGCATCTCCAGTCGGACTTTAAAATAACTTCTCGGACGCAAATGGTTTATTGCTTATTGAGTAGCGCTGACGAAATGTGCGTTCGACGATAAAACATGTCCGAAGTGGAATCTCAGTCAATATCACAATATACGGGGAGACATTGAAATTATCGCTCAGTGGGAGGCGCGCGCGACCGGTCGATGAGGTGAAAGAAAGTAAAAGAAAATAACAATCGGTATAGAAACAATGAGCATTGTCGCGATGTCTGTGCGCAGGCGCAGGTCCGGCTCGTTAGCCAAGCGACCGCCATTGGACGGCGCACGGTGGGCGTGGCGCTGCACTGCGCGCACGCAAATAGCGCACCCGCACACAAATTAAAACAATAAAATCAAAGTAATAAAACTAAATCCACACAGGAGAGTATAAGCTATCGAGAAGCTTAATGGCCGGGGCAGAAGCGCCGAGAGGTCTGTAACCTTTTATTCAACACCCTACGCGATGAGTAATCACACAACAAATACTGGAAAGAGAACTTTTCGCATTAAGACAATTTAAATAAATTACATTTTAAATGTATAATTCTTACTTTAAAGATGGACACCCTGGTTTATACCAGACTACCCGTCCAACAATTTTCTAATATAAGATTAACTTGGTTTGTTGAGGACAGCAATTCTTGGACGTGATAAAACATAGCCATAAAACAGCCACCAAAGCATTCTAATCAATAGTTATTAACAAATAATATGACATCACCCTACCTGATGTTAATGAATTTAGGCGTCTGATACTACAGTTAAATAATCACATCTACTATGCCGGCCTAACTGTAACCAAAAACTTTTAAGTCGATACTGAAACGCGACTTAGTCATTAGGTACACTTGAAAATGGTGGTACTACTCCATTTCTGGTTGAATTATGAAATTATTATATGAAACTGAAAAATAACTAGCTACAATTTAAATAGATCTTTCTCATGAAAGACCGTATAAAATGAAATTAATGTAACAATTCCTTTAGTCGTGGCAAGTGGCGATCGTAACGAATGTCTTCTCATTTACTAATGTGTCACGAGCAGGCGGTGTTGTTTCAGGAGGCTGTGGAGACTGGGGAAGGGTGCCGGGGGAACGGGGGTGACCAATGGCATCGCCGAGAATGCACCACCACCCAATCCCTCTATGTGTTGCACCCCTAATTAGTGAGCTCCAAGATTTCCCGACGTCTAGCTCCTCCAGAGATTTAGGTAGTTAGGTACTGATATATCTACCGAACACCTACTATGTTTGTGAGAATATTTTAACACTAAATCTTAGTATTAAACTTTTATTTTTAAACGAACGATAGTAACTAACAAGCGGTGTTCAGACAAATATTATTTTGTATACAAGACGTTTCGATAGAAATATCTTAAAAAGGCTGTGACGTCACGGCGTGATTCTGAAAGGGAGCTTTGATTACATTAAAGGCTGACAGTTAGTTTGATTGCGGACACGTTTCATCTCGGTGGATGCACCAGAGGCTGCGCGCGCAAACAAATTAAAACGTAAGACGCGCCCTAATCAATAGCTTGCTCACTCGGTGAGCCCGAATTAACCCTCCCGAATGAAAAAAATGAACAAAATTATATTCGCAAGTCGTCCCCCGCTGTCCCCGCGACCCCCGGCACAAGGAAATTGCTTTTCTTTCATGGCGACGCTCACACACGCCGCCGCCCGCACGCGGAGTCGGGAACGGGTTAAGGAAAAGCCAAGAGCGGGAATATTATAATTTACGTTTCCTCGTATATTGAGGTGTAAGTACCTGCCGGCTCCTTTACCCGGGAAACGTTTCGCGCCTCCTCAGACCTCGACTTCCTAAATCTGAGCTTTATATGTTCACTTGACGTGGCACACTGAATATTAGTTTCGACAACGCCAAAGCCCCTCAGCCTACTTTACTATTTATTAAAACTTGAAACAAAATATGCCCTTCAGGTGTGTAATACCTAAATACGAGTACGAGATATGTTTATTCATTATCATTAAGAATCTATGGAATCAATTGGCCTACTCTTTATTTTTTTTTCGTAGAACCAATTTATTTTTCACGATTTTTTCCTGTCTTTATATAATAAAGTTTTAATATACCTATTAAAGTATATATATCAAACTAATCAGAGGTTGTATATAGTTAAGTTACATAGGCGAGTCTCACTCACCCTTGGGGCAAACTCATGAAATCTCATTTAGTTAATCCAAGATATCGTCAGGCGAGTCTGTGGAGCCGACAGCCGCCCAATTAACGTGTGGGCGCTAAGATCTCGCCGCCCGCCCGACAGCTCGTGCCGGCCAATAGCATTCTCGCGGGGATTAATTAAGGAACTCATCCCCCTTTCACCCCCTAACTCGGAGGCTGCGGACACGCCCGGAAAACTAACCGCCTAATGAGGGGAGATGACCTCACGTTCCAAGCGTGTGTAGCTCTTTGTCTATTTGCCTCCGCTGTCTTTGTGGTCGTTTAATACGTCTCCTATTATATACCTACATGTACAGTCAGCATCGTAAATACCATCACAAATTTCATGAGAGTAACAAACTTGTTAAATTTTCATAAGGGCATTATAAACTTCTAATCTTAAAGTTTTAATAAGTTCGTTATAATTCGCACTTAGAACGACAACGGTCATCAATCCCTGATTAATTCGTTAACAACATCATCCAGCGCCCCTCGTAGCCAATAAACAAAGACACCGCTTGTCGGATGCGGCGATGACAGATGACGTAGGGGATAGTGGGACGCCACGGTCATGTTTGGACGCCCATCCCGAACTGAGGTCAGGGATGATTGAACATGTATAAGGAGATTACACTGAATTATACACAACGCGTTTATGTACCATTTACATACACAATTTTGTTAATAAGTATATAAAACAAGGCTAGTAAGAAATCACTGAATGCGATTCTATTGTAAAGTATGCTTCTACGATGATTTTTCTTCTTACTCTTATAAATCTTGGTTAACGTAAAGGGACAAACTTAATCGATTGAAATATGAAAATAACCTATATTTTTAACTATATTTCTAGGAAATAAATGAATTTTCGGATAATACCAGAGCAAACGCAACGGCAAACAAAGATTTGATACAGATTTTGCAGTGCTGAGCTGTCAAAGTAATAGGCGATGCTGACGCCATAGAACTCTAGAGCCCCTGCAATTTTGCAGACTTAAATAGCGACTCTTTTATCACCTATACCACGCAGGATGTTTTGAGGAACTCTTTACCCTTGTTCCTATCGTCTTTTTACTCCGGCGATACCCGCACAGATTAAGAGAAGCATTCGGTACTAATAATCGAATCGAGAGACGAACTAAACGGTTTGGTGCGTTGTTTCTTTGTCAAACAGCTAGCCAACATGTTGAAGGGAAAGGTAAGAAAGATCTCCTCGCTACACGCATATCGCGTCCACTAGTCTCGCGTCGATGCAGATATATATACTACTTTACTTTGTCGAAAAACCGCTTGCGAGATATTGGATGCTCAACGCCATCGCTTGTTGCAGTTGCAGCATGTAGCGGCGCCACATGCAACGACATCTAGTAGTGGCGACGTCCGCCACATTGTTTTCCTCATTCTATAATAATGAATCCTTTAAGCGAGGCGTGAAATGCACCTCCGAAAAACACTTAATCGTGGTTTTAAGTGAACACTCTTGGACCTTTAATGAGACCAGTCGAGGATAAATGTTGCGTAAGACGTCACAAAAGTTTAAATAGAAGTTGGAGGAATACGTTGCGTATAGATAGACAGACGTAGTATAGTAGGTAGGTACTTAAGTACTATTAGATGGATAATAGTAGAACAATATAAATGTATTTTAAGTATGTAATCTTTATTGAATGCAACAAATAACAATGAACTTGTTATTGTCCTTAAATGCGAATAATTTGCCTTTGTTATATAAATATTATTTAATAGTTTATGTTGGTTTAAGCCGTGGTACAGTAGACAATGCTGCGTTTATTCTAATTATTTCAATCAAACGTTGGAAGCTTAACGTTGGCCGTATCTATTAACATTGTAAAGTTCCCAAAACTACATTAAATTTTTACTCTTTTTCACTTCAAAGTTACTTATTTCTATTTCTTAAGAAAAAGCCAACTGTGAATTCAGGTCTTACTTTATAATGTTTATAAGGTTTTTTATGTGTTTGTTGTCATTGAGAAATAAGGTTGAACAGAAACATCACATGGTTTAAGTTACATGTTACGATCTATAGTAATATAGTTTTATACACAATATTATTATAATCGAGCTCTAATGGTACAATATCTAACAGCGAGCATACAAGCACGGCGGGTGCCAAAATAACTAATAGTTTCCGCGGAGGCGTGTTAGCATTTTTCTTCTGTCGCTGACGGGCTGAAAGGGGCAGAGGGGGCAAATAACTCATTTCTACGTAAAGGCTTTGGTCCATTTAACTTTTGCCAATGACATGTAATTTTAGAAAGCAATTCCGAATGCCCGATAAGTCCTAACTCTTAATACAGTTAGGATATATCGGGCATGTTATAATTAACAAACTATGAAATGATCATCATCAAATCTTACGCCTCAATTCCTACAGGGATAGACAGTGACAACGGAGCGCTCCTAGACAACTCTCGCTTTCTTCACATCCGTAATTTTAAACTAATCTTTAATTAACAATTTGAGGTAAAATTATGTTATTTTTATCATTGTTCTAATCTCAGATATTTGAGTATTTTCTGATTATTATCTTACACAAAGCTACTAGTAAACTACTACTAAAAGAGTTAATTGTAATTTCTTCTCGTTGTTTCCGAAATCTTGGTAGAGCCTGTCTATGCGCAAGAGCCGAAAGGCCTATGCGAAATATACTTATTATTTGATTTTATTATATCTACATATAATATGCTGAAAAAATATAATACACAAAGACACACAGAGAATAAAAAAACAAATATAAATAATTACAAATCTAGAGAACCATATTGTAATTTTAACCATATAAAATCATATTGTATTTTTTATAAAATTAAGGCAAACAATTGGGTCAGGAGCGTGGCAAGTGGCGCTCCATTGTCTCTGCCTATCCCTGTAACAACTTGATTGGTTGAAGAGAAACAAAAAAAGTATTGTATCAAGGCGACCGTGGTATAGTGGTAGTGCAATGGTCACGCAAACCGAGAGCATGTGGTCAAAACCACTAACCGGTACCAATGTATCTTTGATATATGTAGTTTGGTCATCCTGTTTCTATGATACAAGCACTTTAGTAGCTTAGTATAGAAAGGTAAAAGAAAAATATTTATTTATTTAATATACATACACAGCAAGTATAAGAAAACAAAGAATCGTCACTTGTGATCCTGTAAATTACAATGAAATAGCGTTTCAGGCGTAGTGTAAGTGCGAGGTGAAGAAAAAAAGCTCATTTTCCTCAAAGTGAGGGCAACTGATGTGCGTATAAACTCAATTCAAACCACCCCACATCACCCTCCCGCCTTTGACTGATACCACACAAACTTATATTAACCCTAGAGCCTTCAATACACGACGCAACTTAACACAAATGACAATTTTAGTTCAAATTAACATATACAATTGGTTCTATATATTTTTTTATAAATAAATATTTTATATAGATACGTAGTGATTATAGAGTACATTATTTTATGTCTATAATTTTTTTGAGACGCGACATCTTAATACAAAAACATTAGCGGTACCCAGTCTGCCGATCTGGGGTAGTACCACCACTTACAGATACAGACCGTGAAATGATTTGGTCGCGTTACGGGATCAGCTTGTAAGTTTCCGGTTCCGACTAGGCCGGCACAGTGGATGTGACTGCTACTTGCGGTTATTGAATTGTACTAGCAGTCACCTCCATTAATAATGCATAGTATTTTATTTTTGCGCGAACATTGCTTAATGAATTAAACAAATTTAATGCTGCTTACTATCGCATTTATTTTGGTTTTGATTTTATAAACCAAACGCGATAGTGAGCCGCATAAAATTTGTTTAATTCAATAGAAAGCATTCCAGCTTAACATCAGGCGGGGTGCTGTCATATGTCAAGTAACAATGAAAAATTGAACTAGACCTGCCTGATGGTAACAAGGGGAGGTGCAAGAGCGCTGACAACTGAAAAACCAGTTTTGTTTTGTTTGTTTAAGTGCCGTATCACATGTAGAGTTATGTTTACTTCGTTCTGTGGGAAAAGGCAGAGACATTTTTTTTATTATTATACATTTCTATACTAAGCTACGAGTACTAAAGTGCTTGTCTCATAGAAACAGGACAACCAAAGTACATATATCAAAGATACATTTGTACCGGTGAGTGGATTCGAACCCTTGCCATTCGGCTTACGTAGCCATTGCACTGCCACTACACCACGGTCGCCTTATAATTTGATTGAATAATTGATTTTGATAACTGAATTATATCAATATCAAGTAATTTGTTCAAGTGCTGTATCACATGTAGAGTTAAGTTGACATGTGTGTGGATAATATGTCCGAATGTTAATGTCATTAGCGATATCTGAAAGTAAATGAGATTCTTGTGTGCGAGTGCCACGTGACAGTGGACTAACTGCCACTCCTACCTAGCCGTGATTAATCGCCCTCCACCCCGGCCTTGTCGACGAACGCCCGGAAAATCCCTCTTCAACCCTTTCGCACTCTGTTTAATTACCACGCCCTAAAGGAAAGCTCCCTATTGGTGGAAATCTTCACTACGCTTTGTCGCCCTCCGCTTTTAATTGGTCGCCAGTAATTAACAAGACGGCAGCTTGCGAGGGGACTTGTCTAATTTGAAATTTTAATTAATACGCTTTAAGTATGCCATTGGTGGAACTGAAACGCCCATTGTCTTTTTACAAACTTGAAAACGAAAACATTTTACGGAGAACTTGCCTAATGTTAAGCTGGAGTGCGGTCCATAAATGGAGGTGACTCCAAATACAATTTAATAACTGTAAGTAGCATTGACATCTAATATGCCGACCTATTTGAAACCGGAAACTTACAAGCTGATCCCGAAACGCAACTAAGTCACTTTGAGGTTTGTATACTTGTAAGTGGAAGTACTACCCCGGATTGCCAGACTGGGCACCACTGTCTATGACTTCGGAGCAAATATCCGCCTCTTTTTTTATTAACAAATATTTGTAATTTAATTTACAAATAAAAGCTATGAAATAAATATTTGCTCTGACTGGAAATCGAACCCAGGACTTTCCGCGTAACGGACTGGTGTACTAACCACTACGCCACGACTTATGAAAACGATTCTGTTTACGTTCCCTTAGTCAACGTCACTATGTCGGCTTAAAAATCTTTAATGGAATAGGTATATGTCGTAGTCATTATTGGAGAAGTACAGCTTCGCATGCTGAATTAGCTCATTACGAGAAACAGCGTCTCTTTGGAACTTCTTTGCAATTTATTCTCGACTTGCTGTATTTAAAATTTGTATAAGACCATTAGCCACAGAGTTACCTTGCTACTGAATTCGAATTGAACAATAATCTACTCATAGAAATTTAATTCTTCTGGAGAATCTTTACGATTTCAGGCTGGCTCTTAAAACGTGAAACATCGAGAGATATACTTGATTATGGAGGTATTTTAAGAATTTATAGCAATGCGGAAAGGATTGCATGAGAATATTGGGAATAGTTAGTTGGAGGTGTTCGACGGTGGCCGTTAAGGAGGTGTTTATGCGCTGCGAGGCTTCGACGAGTGACGTTGAGTGACGTGGCCGGCCACGTAGGCACTACCTTAATAAGGTAAATGAGATGCGGCGACGCGAGAGACTGGGCTCGCGCAATGTGCGGCTAAATTAGTGCCAAGCCACGGCGCGGCTTTAACAAACGCCTTGTTACGTGGGGATTTATCCCAAGATTGTTTCAGAGCGAGTAAAATAGATAGCTTTGTATCTATGGCCATGGACTTTCTTATGCAAAGCATGCTTCAAAAACAAGCTCTCGTGAGCCGTTACGGGATGATGCCCTTTTGAGTGATTTTGTTGTCAAATGTATACAAAAACGCCAACTAGAGCGATGAGCGTCACATTTTTTACCCAATTAAAACGGCTCACTGGTTTCTACCCAGCCACGGTTTTTACTTGGGGCACGGGTCAACCGCGTTGAGACAAAGCGCTGCGTGGTTGCGCGCGCGTCGTGTCTTTTCTTTGGTTCCGCGTGCCGCCCCACTATTCAGCGCTAATCGCTTCATTCACTGCCGCCGAAGCTTTTTCCGTCACTGTCAATCGGTCATGCATTCTTGGCATTAGCTGTGTGGACAACTGGCAGTTGCACTAATATCACAAGAATGTAATAATTAGAACCAACTATCAGCTATGTTCACTTGATGCTTTTTGTTGAGATTCGTTTCGGTTACTGCAATTTGTCGTGTGGCAAAGATTGACGTCCTCATATACTATATAAACTGGTATACTGTTAATAAGGAATGACAAATATTAGTTATTGAAGCACCGTTTTTCACCTCTAGTATCACGCTAGTAATTGGAAGAGAAACTGTCGTAAACGCACCTACGTATTACCATCATAGCTATCTAATTATTTTATGGACCGTTCATTATTGTGAAATCTACAATGAAAACATGAATTTCGTCGAAATAACAGTCTAGTACGGTATGTAGCTAAGCTACCGTGAAATAAGAACTGGCCAACAATAAGCCTTTAAATAATCGCCTCTTGCTACTTGTAATGAATACAGCGCGAGCGCCATGATCAACACATCGGCATCTATCATCAACGTCACGGCCATTAGAGGAATCAATAAAAAATCATGTAATGGTAACTACCTAATAGAGAGTAATAGCTTCTGCTCACGTTCGAACAAGAAAATAATGTGAAACGAAAATGTAGGAGGAATTTATCGAGTGGTTAATTTTGTTTTCATAATTATATTTTAAGCTTAATTATCGTGCAAAGTGCTAAAGCCCCAGCACGTGATGTAAGTGGCAGTGAGAGGCAAGCTTGCGCATGCATCCCGGTCAGTGTAACCTAAGTCGCATTGGCATGCCCGCCGCCACGCCATAACATAATTAAAAATGATTTAAGGCATTCGCTCCGGCTGCTTTGTTTCGCGCATTATGTTTCACTTGTTCGCGTCGCATTCGTGGGCACCTCATTTTTATCGCGCCCGTTCTTAATTCTGTCACAGTTTTTATAACCCTTTTGTATTTATTAATTCCCTTTCGGCTCCGGTAGCGCTACGGTTCTCGGAAAGCGATTTTGACGTGACATTTCTTTGGGTCTCCGTGTCCTTGCGTTAATGAAGCGTCCGATTTCGCCGGCGCCGAACTCTGAATATTTTAACTAATTCAATAAACCCAAATAGGCATGCGGGTTTCAGAGAAAAACCAATTAAAGCCATTGTATTGGTAGTCTAAGACGTTGACTTCTAATTAAGCTTCCCAGAAGTTGCTTGTAGACTTTTTTGCCTTTTTGTCCATAGCAAATGAAATATGGTAATATAAAATATGAAACGTTTTTCATCCAAAACAACAACATTGATTTTGCCATACGAATTGTGGAGTTATAAAATTAAGTGAAGTTTAACGAGAACAATGGCAATTGTCGATTCTGTAAGCACCCTCTCGCCTTGCATTTTTAAAGATGTATTAAAAAGGATTAACTTCGGCTTGTTGACGGGTCGCGGTCAGTTATTGCGCGAACATGAGCCGAGAACAGTGAGCACCGTGTCCAAACGTTAAATTTTTACATCCGATTCTGCAGTTATCGATTACGATTGTACTTTTAATTGCTCAACTAAACGATCTTAAAGATTACATTGAATATGTTTTTACTATTTAAGAGGAGTTAAGTTTTCTTAGTTGGATAGAAATGGCTAGACGTTATTGGCGCCCACAATTCACGATCCATCACGATGACTATCCATCACGTCTCCTACTGTCTACTCAACGACAAACAAACACATGTTTTATGGATATACCTCTTTACGTATTACATTTAAGATTAATTTTATTTTTAAATTAAATAAAACTTTATCGGTCTTACTACAAAAACCGTGTTTAAATATTTGTATGCAGTCAAACGTCATTTTGTGGCACTAAATTGATTTAAAACCTATTTAATACCGGTCTAACGTGCGTTTAATTTTCTTGAGGTTCATAATTGTGCCTTGACAAATAACAGAACCCTTGTCTTAAGTTGGAGTGCGGTCCTAGAATGTTAGCTGTTACTACTGTTAAATAACTGGAATCTGACTTTCAAGCTGAGCCCGAAACGCGACTGAGTCACTCCACGGTCTGTACACTTGAAACCTATTAATACCCTCTAAGAACTAATGCTGTTTTTATTATTTATAGTGGTCATCATTAATGTGTTCATTGTAACATTGTTACTCTATTTGGATGTCAATCAACAACGAAACGCAGCAACTTGAAAGTTGTAAGTTCCAACTGGGCCAGCATAGTGGATGCGGCTGCTACTTGCTGCTATTGTAGTTGAAGGCGCCTCCACTATGCTGGCCCAATTAGATGCATAGTGGAATATTAATTATTTAGTATATTTCCCAGGAGGATATTTTCCGATTAAATCGGAGACATCCTCAAAAAAGCTGAGTTGCCTAGTGCCTATAACTGTAGAGCTTGTATGAAAAGAATTGTGGATGTGAAGGAAGCGAGGGATTTGTGTCAGGATCGTAACAGGAGACCTTTGTAAGTGACGCTCTTTTTTCTCTGCCTATCCCAGTGCCAATTTGATTAATTGATTGATTTAGTATAAGAAGTAGATAATTAATATTGTTAGGCAGAGCCTTTTATTTAAGCGATGTGTAAAAAAGTTGATGAGTAATTACTTATGGAATTCTAAGATTTCCTCATCGAGTGAGCACGCAAGTCAGGCCGCTCGGGTCCAGTTGTGTTAATTAGTTTTTTGTGAGCAGCATAGGGCGGGGCAGCGGACGCCATCAAATTACGATGAGTCGAATATTCTGGACTGCTACCGGTGGCTGCTTTTATAATTATGAACTCGTTACTACTGGACTTGTGTACAGTATACATCGCGTCTTACAGTGGGAATATTTGACGACAGGAATAAAGTCCCGGGTTCGTTTACCGGTAGGGGATTATTTTCATATCTTTTATTAATTGTAATCCTTCATAATAATATAACTTCCTACTATTATTATAAATGTGAATGTGAGTTTGTTTGTTACGTTTTCACGCAACAACTACTTGACCGATCATCATGAAACTTTGTACACATATTTTTGGAGGTACTAGAAGTAACATAGGATACTTTTAATTTTAAAAAATAAAATTATTTTTATTATAGTTTCTAATTGACTACAGTTTTAGCTATTTGGAAAATGTTTGGAACGCTGCGTCTTCCGGTTCGTGGTCTCCACTCTAGAACCTTTCTTTCCCATCGGTTGTCGGTTCTTCAAGCGATGTGACCAGCCCATTAACACTTCAGCTTCCGGATTTTATCGCGGAAAGAAACACCAATCATAGCTCTATGTATGTATTATATGTCTAATCACAATAAAAAAACAGATAATTATGCATAATAGTAGGCTCTACCTAGGTAATCTGAATGCGATATGTAGCCGTGGATTATTCAAGGGCACCGGTGTACGTTCGGCGGATGAAAACGGTGCACACGTGCCACTAGAGTGTCGACAATAAATTCCATCGATAAAATCGGCGGCGACGCCAGCGCGCTCGGTAATTTCTTAACGACAGCGTAACTCGGTGGCGACGCGTGCGCAGCCAGTTCGATGCATAACCATTTTGTTTCTCTTGCTGCCCATCTCCGAAATAATCGCCTATACTTAACATAGATGGTAATCAAGTCGACTATTAAGAAACTTAATGGACACCGCGTGAATGGAGTATCTTTTTATTTTAATTTATAAGTTGTTTTACAAGAAATTGTATCAATCGTGGCTTTAAGAGCATTAATCGTACTCATTTATTCTTTTCTATAAAAGCAACTTTATTCGTTTCTTTTTTAATTCGTTGTTTTAGCTGGCCTAGTGTCCATAACCGTAGATGTAGAGAGAATTGTGGATATAAGGGAAGCGAGGGAGTTGTGTCAGGGTCGTGGGAAGTGGCATTCCATAGTCTCTGCCTATGCCTGTGGAAAAAAGCCTATATATCAAATTGCCTATTCGTGGTAATTTGATTGATTGATTGAATTTTGTGTTCAACAGGAAAACGTGGAACAATTGATAATAAGTCTCAGGTTCGTATCCTAGTCGGAGAGAAGATTAGTTTATTTGTTATGACTGATTTGTTAATTAAATAAAAAAAACAGATATTTGCTTCGTATCTGATTGTTTAAGAGCGGTAGGCAGACAGTTGTGGTCATTTGCCCAGTCTGAAGTTGCATACCGTGAAGTGACTTAGTCGCATTTCGGGATTTGTTTAAAAAATGGCGGTTCCAACAACAGACCGGCATAGCGCAACTAACAGTCGCGTCTATTCATGGACCGCACTTCAGCTTAACATCAGTCGGAGTGCTATCAACGTCAAGCCAAAATTAAAAAAAATACTTAGGATAATTTCGTAGTATTAATATTATCAATCAATCAATCAAATTGTCACGTCTTTTTCCCACAGGGATAGACAGAGACAATGGAGCATCACTTGCCACGATCCTGATACAACTCCCTCGCTTCCCTCACATCCACAATTCTCTTCATACAAGCTCTATGTTGATATTATTTATAAAGAATTTAATTAAAACCGCAATGATAGGATTATTGTGTAGGCATCTCCACCGGTTGGCAGCCCTGCTGGGCACTCATTCGACATGCGCCAACGTGCAGCAATGCAACCAACACAGATACTTTAATTAAAAACACCTCAACGCCATCTATCTCTAGATTAGTCAGAGCACTCACAAAAAGGGTTAGTTCATTTACGACAAAACAGCTTAGTGATTCGTCACGTATTGCCTTCGTTTTGTATTTCAAATGAGAGACCCTTTGTTCAAATTAACGGAAATTGCCACTTAATGAAGGTTTGCTAAATAAAAAGAACATTAAACGAAATTGTTTTTTATTTTATTTGTTAGTGTTTAGACAACTTTTAATTACGCCCTTTCACGCCTCAAATCCCACAGAGATTGGAAAAGATAATAAAGCGATACTTTCCACAATTCTGACATAACTTCGCTTCCTTTGCGTCCACTAATCTCTTTATCAATCAATTAATCTAATTATCACGCCTTTTTCCCATTGGGATAGGCGCCACTTGCGATGACCCTGACACAACTCCCTAGCTTCCTTCACATCCACAAGCTCCTCTACAACCTAGCTTTCTTAAGGATGTCTCCGATTTGGTCTCTTTATACAGACTCTATACGTTAATTAGTTAAATTCAGCGGCATATTGAGACGCAGGTGAATATAAGATGCATTAAATTACATAAACCAGTAGCGTACGTGTCGTCGTACTAGAAAACTAAAAAGGCAAAGAAATATGAGTGCACTAGTCTGCGGTCACATCTCAAAGATGACGTCTCGGGGGAAGCAGTACATTATAATTGCAGTGGATCTGGTTAGCGCGCGCCGTGTGGCCACCGCCTAATGTGCGGTGATGCGGAATGTTAGCACTTTCCATGTTAACGAGCCTGTAACACCGCGCCCTGACGCCCCATCACGCGTATCACATCGTCACCACATTCGTTACTTTGTGTTTCTCTCTCAAGTAACACCTATTTGTGGTATCTATATTATAAGCGCTTTATAAGACATTTTATTGCAAAAGTTCGTTCGTTCATGCAGCGATCTATGTACAAGTACAAGTAAATCATAGAAATGAAATAATAACTTAACAACTGACACGAGCAAAGCAATTTCGTAGAGTGAAAATCACGTTGGATTTTTCGAACGTCAACTCGGGACGTACGCTTTCATTACGCTCCGAAATAAATCAAAATAATACTAACGTAAGAGATAGCGCCGAATGGAAAATCAGCCGCCCCCTCCCCTACCCTCGCCACCCCCACGTGATTTATGCCGGTAATTTTCCGGGCGGCTACGAAAGTAAACTCGCGATTTTTCTCTCTGCACACACGTAATTAGATAATTTTCATGGATTTCCCGGACCGGCGCACACGAACACAGAACTCGTAAATCATGTTCACGTTCAAATTATTGGGATGTCTCAAATTACGACCTTCGTAAACATATCCAGAGGTGGTTTACAACTAAGTTTATATATATACGTACTTAGGTGTATATCATTATAAAAATCTATTTATTATAAATTTAATTTGGGTTTATTAAAGAACTTAAAATGAAAAGCATACATATGAATTTTTTGCAAACTAAAAATTAAACCATTTGCACAATGTAGGTAGCTAACAAAGTAATAATTTTATTTATAAACCGAGATTAATAAAGTGTAGCAGCGGCAAATTAATAACAGGGCAGTGACCGTCCAACGCCTGCGCACACCGCGACTTATTCCCGTATTAATTTCTGTCACAGATTTAATTGCTCACCTGTGGCTTAAGCTTAATAAATTCGAGGACAGACAACGAAACGCGATGCGACCAAAAAACACACCGCCGGGCCCGGCCGGACCAAAAAAAGGACGGATTTTAATTTATAAAAGACAGGACAAACGATTAATAATTTATTTGTATCCTTGGCCGCTTCGCGAGAGGAATCGAGCGTTAAAAACAACCGTTAAAAGTTGCGACTTTGTATAGCTCGCGCTTAGCTCGAAATGCCAATTGCGGGTAGACGGCGGTAGACACAAGTATACAGGGCGCGGGAATGTCGCTTTAAAAAACTGCGCAAATAAATAAATCGCCGTACACATCGCCTACGTAAAAAAACACCATATTCGATTCTTTAATGCGATTTTTAAAAAATAGAAGCGGACAGTTCTGGCTCCGATTGGAAATGAATGAGGACGAGCGCGATAGTGGAAATTAGCATTGAGGGGAGGTTCAGAAGCGGCCTTTGTGCGATCATATCGAGGTGTATTCTTTGCGCTTTATACGGCTAAGCGGCTCATTTTAAGGTTCTATGTGATACTGTTTGTTTTATGTTTTGAATAAAGTGGCTTTGAAGGTGTTTATTTTTACAATACACTTCATTATAGTTATTATATTGGCAAATTCTATTAATTATTACGCTACGTGGCATTATGATCAAAATCAGTAATGACAGGAACAAGCAGCAGTATCGAACCATAAATTAACGATTACGCATATCCAATAATAACTGTTAACAATGGAATTGAATGCAGATGAGCGAGTATTGGAGCGACATTTGTATGCACTATCTAAGCGGACAATTGGCCTGGGCGGCGCGACTCTTCGCGCTAATGGTACACTATCGTATCATCGAAGGCAGCCTCTAGAACAGTGGAGACCGCCACGAAATCGACCGCGCCGACAACAAAATATCAGCAATGCGCGCCATGATTACTTTTCCATTGTATTGTTGCGAAGCTCTTGTAAGTATGTAAAAGGCATCGGGGACACTTTGTATTCTTGTTATTGTATTAATTCTTAAAAGCGTTTTCAGTTTTACATTTTTATTTAATTAATCTGTTTGTAAGGGACAACCGGCAGCGCTTCTAGGAATATAATTACGTTAAACAACTGACATGTATTATTAAAGAGTTCGGCGTGTAGTTAGTAACTCGGCGGCTAAACGATAACAGTGTGCATAATTTGGGTGACTTGATTGAGTGGCCATAAAATCTGAATGAGGCGCGGGCAAATTGGCAGCTGATAGCTGTCGTCGAACCCGTAAACAGCGGCTTGTTGTCGACCTCGGTGACAGTACAACGGTGACAACGAATAATTCGATAAGTACATTCAAGTTTGTTTGTTTATCGTTTCGTGATTTACAAGTAAACGTAAATGTATTGTAATATTCTGATTGTTGAAAAAACAACTAACAGCTAGGTAGGTTATTATATCGATAAACGTAGTACAAAAACAATGAGCTAGAGTTAGAAAGGAAGGCAGAATTTGTAAGTTTTTAAGAGTCGTAGACAGCACACTCCTGCGGTCCATAAAGGCGGGTGTCAATGTCGAGTCTTAATAAAAATAGTAAAAAAGAACTAGAACTAGAAATAAATTGTATAATTTGTCTTAACACGAGTAACTGTTGTAACAAATGAGTTGATGATTTAATTCCTGCGGTGTTATCTAATGAATATGTCCTTATGTTAATAGATACATAAGTGAATAAACACTACAAGATTGTACAAAATAAACATTTCAAAGACATTATTAAAACGATAGGCGTCGCGCATTGGTTAGCACACCAGTTTGTTACGCGTGAAGACCCGGGTTCGATTCTCGGTCAGAGAATTTTTTTTCATAGCTTTTATTTGTAATATTTAATAATTTAATTAAATATAACAAATATATTTTTTAATAAAAAAATGGTGGATGTTTCCTCCGAGTCTGGTTATCGAGGAGTGGTAGGCAGTGGATACCAATCTGCCGATCCACCACTTACAAGTATACAGACAATTTTAAAGTCACCATGACTTACAAAATGTCTTTAAAGCAAACGTTAAAGTTAAGAACTCTTTAGTTAAACCTAGGGTTGCTAACCCTCCCGGAAAAAATACAAGTGTGCACAAATTTCAATGATTACACTTGTAAACATTTTTTGATTATCATCATCATCCAGAAGGCCACTGCTGAACATAGGCCTTTCCCTTAGAACGCCATTTCGAACGACAAGATGCCAGTTGCATCCACTGGTTATTCGTGACTTTCACTATGTCGTTAGTCCACCTAGTGGGAGGCCTAACTACGCTGCATCTGCCGGTTCGTAGTCTCCACTCTAGAACCTTTCTTCCCCATCGGTTGTTCAAACGATGTTGACGATGATTATATCGCTTGTAATCCGAATGTATTACAATCTGCTCACTGTGTATAAAAATACAACTTCTCATGTTGTATTTCACCTTCCGGATTATTGATTAACTGAGTTGGCAACCCTAGTTAAACCGCATTTAGTTACTGCTCATGGATTGCTAACATCACATTAGAGGAGTTCAGAAGTACTTTGTAATGAGTGCTCTTCAGTTCAAAGGGAAACCATAAGATGGCATTACGAACTAAGTGGAAATAAATGTCAAAGTATTAACAGCCAACAAATATGCATGAAGAGGGATGGATGCGTTAAACGAGGCAGACCCAGGATGATTTCTGACCAAATCGGACACATACTCAAGAAAGCTGGGTTGCCTAGTGCCCATAACCAAAGAGTTATATGAAGATAATTATGGATGTGAGGGAGTTGTGCCAGGATCGTGGCAAGTGGCACTCCACCTATCCCTGTGGGAGAAAAGCGTGACTATTTAATTGATTGATTGAATTTGACAAAAAAATCTATCAACAAGTTTAAACTAAAAATTGAAAAATATTAATATTATATGAAAATCACTCATATAGAAATATATATAGTATAGAATATATTTCCGTCCGGATTACTAAACCATTTTATAGAAAAGAGGCATTCAAAGTTGATGGTCACCACTTTCAGGTGAATAGACCATGAAGTGTCTTAGTTGCGTTTCGGAATCAACTTGAATGGGTAACATCCAACTAGTATATGAGACTGCTACTTGCAGTTATTTTTCTTTACTAGCAGTTGCCTCTGTTTAAGGACCGCACTCCAGTTTAACATCAGTGACTTTTATACTAATCTAAATAATAATATTAGTGGCGACGGAAAGTCAATGATATTGCGATGATATTTGGTATTCTCGTAGATAACAAATCAACGAACGTTGATACAATTAGATTAGTATAAAATTTGATAAAGCAGCGGAAGTTCGTGGACAAGTCTATTGTGTATTTTTTTTAAATTGTGACTTAACATCTGACCTCGACCCGCCTGATAAGCAAGAGGAGGTCCAAGAGTGCCGATGACTGCAAAAACCGAGTCTCCACGGTTGCCCCAGTCGCCGTCACTGTGCCGGCCAAAGGTGCTTCTTCACGCAATGCTTGAAAGATGGAGAGAACACATGAGATAATAAAGCATTCCACTTGTCGATTGTTTTACATAGAAACTACTTACCGAAGACTGTATTAAGAGAACTAGAGCGATTTAGAGTCTCTCCGAAGCGATTTAAAGTCAGTTGAAGTTACTATGTCAGTTAAAAAATCGAGCTAGATTCAAAACGGCTTTGTATTAATTGTTAAAACATACGTGTAACCGCCCAAGGCGGCAACTTCGCGACCATGATGCGTTAAGTGATAAATAAATTGTAATTGAGCGACGGAAACGGTCAATGAGTAAATCTCGAGCGTCAATTTGTTCAAATTATTTATTAGCGGAGTCGGTTATAGACACCCGACGTGACATGTTTAGTGAACACTCCAGACAATCAAAGCCAATGGAATATTTTCCCTTTCAAATATGATTACATCCTCATTTTCGCCTAATACGATTTGATGTACATGAGAAACAGAGCTTCCTAGTTTAACGGAGATCGTTCACATGACAGACTCACGCCAGCGGAGATTTAATTTAAATTAATTGATAAATTGTTCCAACACGTACGATTGTTAATTTTATTTTTATTTCATTCCTATACTAAGTTACTAAACGTCTTTGTATCACAGAAACAGGACGACCAAAGTAGAAACATAGATTAAAGATACATTGATACCAGAGCGGTTTAAACTGATTTAAGGGGCTACAATATAGCAATACTTTTAAGACGATCGTGGTGTGTGGAATTGAAATGGTCACGCAAACCGAAAGCCACTTGTTGGTACCAATGTACTTTGGTACTCGTACATATATCATAAAAGGATATATGTACCTATCGGTCATCATAGAAGGATACAAGCTCTTTTAGTAACTTAGTATAAATATGTAAAAAAAACTATTAAACAGGTCTTTGCCTTTAAGGAGACCGTGGTGTGCAATGGTTACGCAAACCGAGACCACGGGTTCAAATCCACTTACCGGTACCAATGTATCTTTAATATATGTACTTTGGTTGTCCTGTTTCTATGATAGAAACACTTTAGTAGCTTAGTATAGAAATGTAAGATAAAAAATAAATGACTAAAAAATGCTTTACAAATGAAAATCTATCTTTTCATGTGGAGAAGCGACCTTATATTGCAACCTTACATTGTTAGTTAAACTACATTACATGAAGTAAACAATTACAGTGGTCAGCGTACTGGAGTCATATTTTATTGGAAAGCAATAATGATGCTCTGTTACTGTCCGGATGTGATTATGATAAAAGATATCATTATAGATGTAATGATTTGTGGTGTACATGGTGTTTGCGTTTAGTAGCGCAAATTGCCACTCTAATGGTAGAATTTTAATATATACGCATTAATGTACCTAGCATGTTAAATTATGAGATTGAAAGCAGTCTTTACTGGGCTTAACTTACAAAGTAAATGAAAATATTTTTTTCTATAATGTATAGTTATTATTAGGTCGTTTAATTGTCCCACTTTAGACAAAGGCCTCCCTGACTTCTTTCCATGACTTGCGACACTTTGCGGTCTCACGCCACTAACTATTTAGCCATCTCTCTTTTGGCCTTCCGCGGTGTCTTTTCCATGTGGAGTTCACTCATTAGCGGATTTTGCCCACAATGTAGCAACCATTAGGTTGATTGTCTGAGGTCTAAGAGCGCCGAATAGACTCACGTTCAGTTCACGTAATACTACATTGTAGATTAAATCTTAGTTCTCTTTGATGTTAATGTTTCAAGCCATATAAAGAATCCAATAATATTAATTATAAAAGAATGAATATAAAGTAGAATATATTTGACTCCTAAATAAATATATTCATAAGTAACACAACAAGCATGAGATTGTAATTGGCATAACTGGTTGAATCTGTGTGCTTAATAAGGCTCAATTGTTGTGATTCAAATGCCAATTTATACTTTAATGAAAGGAGAGACGTACAATCAAATTAACAACTTTTGCTCTTTTATCATTAATATTTATAAATAACACGTTAATAAAAATTAAGGTCGTGGTCTACTCGTAGTGAAGAAACAAAGAAAGAATACATGGTCCGTAATGAATGGTTAGTACCAATGTATCTTCTTAATATTAATAATTCTTCTGTACATATGTTTAAAGCAATTATATACACATCGCTCGAAGAAACGACAACCGATGGGGAAGAAAGGTTCTAGAGTGGAGCACACGAACCGGAAGACGCAGCGTAGGTAGGCCTCCCACTAGGTGGACTGACGACATGGTGGAAGTCACAGGTAACCAGTGGATGCAACTGGCATCTTGTCGTTCGAAATGGCGTTCTAAGGGGGAGGCCTATGTTCAGCAGTGAACACCTTCTGGTTGATGATGATGATGATGATAGATGCGCGGACTTACTCTCACCGCAGTCGTTCAGCGCTCTTATAATCTGCCGGGATCTATACAGCTCCCTTCAAGTCTGTAGACGTGATAAGACTCGGTCGCTTTTCGGGATCAATTTGAAAGTTGTCATTTCTAACATAGTGGATGCGACTGTTACTTGCAGTTATTACACTATAGTAGCAGTCGCCTCTATTCATGACATACATTCGGGATGCTAGGTCACAATAAAAAAATGTTATACGAAAGCACGTGGTAAAATTTAAAATTTTGACTAGGTAAATCTTTATATAATTAATTAATATAAATGTATATAACTTATGTATAAAATGTAATGTAAGTATGTATATAAAATTTTCTTAGATTTTGCGCGAACATTAATAAACACATAATGAATTAAACAAATTTATTTATGCGGCTTACTATCGCGTTTATTTTATTTTACTATCGTCTCTTCGTGACCACGATAGCTGCAAAGCTCTCGAAACGTCGGAATAATAAAAATCAATAATCAAAAATAAACGCGATAGTAAGCCGCATAAAGTATATAATTTATGTACTAACCCGTTAATATCAGTGATTGTCCAGAAGTATTTGAGAACTGTTTTCGCAAGCAAGTACCAGATCTGCGTCCACACCCACGACGATTTTTCCACACACTTCGTAAGAAAATCTTTCGTTTCTTCATCGGGCTCCAATTGTACAAATTTCTCTTGTAACTCTGTATTGAGGCGGCTTTTGTCCACTTTGTACCACTGTAATAAAATTATTATTATTATCCTTTTGATTTCTATTGCTAATAATTTCCATCTTTTTTACTTTTTTATACAAGCAACCAAAAGTGCTGACAAATGGCCGATACATCGGACATCGGACCGACAAATGGTTTTGAACCTGTAAATGTTGGGTCTCGCCTTTCACTACCACTAGACCACGGCTGTCTTAAATATAATTGTAATATTTAGATTATATTTAAATTAATCTCTATAATGTAATATAGATTATGCCGGCCAGTATAACCAGTAGTTAACCAGTACAAGACTTAGTCCCGAAACGCGACTAAGTCACTTCTTCGTGAAGTGACTTAGTAAGTGTTATTATTATTTACCTAGGATCGGCAGACTTCGCACTACTGCCTACCAATCTTGGACACACACCTATTAGGTATTCTACAAGATAGCTTTTTATGCACGTAGTCAATCTATTAAGCGGAGTGATATTGTATAAAAAGCAATTCCATTGCAAATAAGAGAATAGTATGAAAGGAGCAGCGCATCGCGCTCGTCACCCGGTGTGTGTTTAAGATAGCCGCTGCGGTCCTACAAAGGGCGCTGCGGCCGCTGTTAATTTCACGCCGGCTTGAATTAACATTTCTTTACGCCTCGGAATAATGACGAATTAAAAAAACCTCGTCTCTCTCTACACGCGGCTATAATGACGGCTGGACCCGAGACGCTGCGAACTCATCACACGAACTTAATTAATGCCCGATCTGTCTTTATATTAAAATCGAAGCAAGACGAGTGGTAAATAAAAAGATAATTATCTAAAACCGGTAGTCGAAACAATCGTCACGCCGGATCGAAGCGTCGGGGCTGCCAGACGGTATTAATTTTAATACGAGATTGTTGACTTATTGAGATTAATGTCGATGTTGTGAATGCTGTGTGTACAATATTTATTAATAATAAACAATAACGTTTGTATATAAGTAGAATATTACGTTATTTGAGTTGATTGATTGATTAAACATACTCGCATCTATACATGGATATATAAATAAATATATTTTGCTAGATATAGGATACGAATAAACATTTATAACTTATCTAAGAAAAGATTGCTTGACTTAGATTGTTAGAATTTTACCATTACTAGTATTCGTAATGCATCCATTCTCTACAGTTAAGAGTTCATTTCTAGATATTGTTGGTGTTAGAGCAGCCTTTCTCAACCTTTTCCAAGGGCGGACCCCTAGCGCCATCTTACCATGATCCGCGGACCCCTAAAAACTTATTTGCAGTACTCACATAGGTCAAGCTATTTTATTCTTAACTAGCTGTGCCCGCGGTTTCACCCGCGTAAAGTTTGGTTTATAACACAGTCATAAAAAAGGAGGAGGTTTTCAATTCGACTTTTTTGTATTTATAACTCGATAACTCATATAAAAATGACAGACGAAAATAAAAATAAATATATATTCCAAACAGTTAAAACTATAGTCAAGTGGAAACTATAGTAAAATATATTTTGTTTTAATTAAAAGTAACCGATGTTACTTCTTGTCCCTCCAAAAATAAAAAACGTAACAAACAAACTCACATTCACATTTATAACAATAGTAACATATGCATATAGTAACAGAAGGAATATAAAGAAAAATTTCAAACAGCTGAATGTATAGTCTATGGAAAGTATAGTGTATAGTCTCTATAGTACAGTTGATTGGATTAGATGTTGACGTGACTGTCGGTAATACAGTGCAATGGTATTATAGTACTTAGGGTTTGAACCAACGCCTTGCATCTATTTTTATAATAGGAAAAAAAATTGACAAAACTTTTTTATTTTTCGTAAAAATAAAATAAAATAAAATATATACTATGTTACTCCTGATACCTCCAAGAATATGTGTACAAAGTTTCATGATGATCGGTTGAGCAGTTTTTGCGTGAAAGCGTAACAAACAAACGGACATTCACATTTATAATAATAGTAGGATAATAATAATAATAATATGTTAATATAATATAATAATTTGTTTTTAATTCTCAACAGCTTGATATATTTTCCTTAGTTTACTCAAAATAAATTTCTGAACGCACGCAATTTTGTATGGGTAAATGATTTTTATTTTATTTTATTTATTATAAAAGATTTTTTATAAAATAAACGTAGCTTAAGTTACTCCTTATTACATCAGCTACCTATCAATAAAAGTCCCGTCAAAATCGGTCCAGCCATTCCAGAGATTAGCCGACAAACAGACAGACAGACAGACAAAAATTGTAAAAAATGTCATTTTGGTGTATGTACCGTATATATATTCATATACATGTATTAAAAAACGGTTATTTCAATATTACAAACAGACACTCCAATTTTATTATATGTATAGATATCTCAATTAAACTCTAATGCAATGTTTTTGTATGTAAAAGGCTAGCCTAGCCACCTATCACTTGACATATTATTCCATCTTGAAATAAAAAAAAAAGAAAATGATCTGATAAATTCGGCTGCACCACACCACTATGCTTTCGTAATTTACTTGTTTAGTCCACGGACCCTCTGGGATAGGCTGTGTTAGAGGATTGAATGCATAAATTTGAATTCAATTTTATTTTATTGTCACGCGAAATCTGTCCTCGACTTCCTTGAGGGTAGGCGAGAGTGCAGCCGACGATCGTTCGGCTGGAGCTGCTTTTTTACGCCTTGCTTGAAGGAACCAAGGTTTTAGGTAAAGCGAATGAGTTGGTAACATATTCTACTTGTCGGTTGCTCTAGAAATCGATAGAATGTTTCGATAATATATTACAATATTCAAATGTTACGATCGCTAAAAATAATAATACGATTTAGTAAAAAAAAAAGAATATATAAAAACCTACCTCGTTTTAAAATAGCGAATAAATATGTAGGTTAGTCGTAAAACTAAATCTTTCGTCTTAGTTGGGTGGTATTTTATTGAGTAACATCACCTTCTATGGCATGTGCATAAATTTTAATTTATTTATGTAAACAAATGTCGAGTGAGGTGATTAATAAATAAAACACCACCATTATAACAACAATAATATAGAATATATAACGAGAGCGAATCATGTTGGTCATTATGCAATGCGACGTTTTACATTTAAAATATTCTGCGTCCGATAGTCGATTTTGTACTGTTTTCGTAGTGGAGTGGAATATCAATTGTGGAAATTCTACGAACAGTTTATATTGCTATACGAGACGATGTGAACAACATTTCTGTACATTTATTAAGGGGTTGTTGTTTTCTTTTGCTATTACTATAGAATACAGCATAAAGATTATTAGTTTCTAATTAATAAAAAAATAATATGCCGTCTGTATTTTTCAATTAAATTAAAGGAATATATTTCTATGCGATAAATATCTAAAATACTTATTATAGTTTACTTCATTACTCGTAGTTTGGTGTTCAAATTAAATATCAATCAAATTGTCACGCCTTTTCCCACAGGGATAGGCAAAGACATTAGAGCGCCACCTGCCATGATCCTGACAGTTGTGTTAGGATCATGGCCTATCTTTTCTCCATCAGGAGAATCAGGACCCTATCTTTTCTCCATTCACTTAAAATATATACTTTCGAAAAATAACTTCCGCTCAAAGCGTTGGATTTTCATGAGCTGACGTTTATTTAAATTTAACGCGTGTAAAATCAAGTTTGCATAAATAAGAATATCCCACGATAAAAAATTCAGCAGTAAAATTGAATGATTCAATATCTTCATTGGTAATCGGAATATTTAGGAAACACTGAAAATAGGTTGTTTGCTACAATAATATTATACATTTATAAGAAGTATAATAAGCAGAACATAACTATTTATTGTATGTTTTATAAACATACAATAAATAGGCACATCTTCTAAACACTTCCTTCGATAAACTTATCAAGTACCTACATTATTGTTGTGTGAGGATCGTGGCAAGTGGCGCTCCATTGTCTCTGCCTATCCCTGTGGGAAAAAGGCGTGACAATAAATAAAGTGTTTATTATATGCAATAATATTCCTGTCTATATTATATTATTATAGTATGTCTTATTTAGGAATTATGTAAGTTTGAATTAACTTATCTTTTATTATTCTCCGTACCTCTCATTTACGAGTACATAGTCGGATCAACATCTTAAAGGTTTGGCTGGTAGAGAATGCCTTTGGCATTAGGTCCGCCTTTTTACCATTGTGCATGTTTATAATAAATTTATGTGTATGATAATTTAGAAATGCATTTAAATATATAACAAACAGTATATCAACTTGTGGGGGGAAAACATTTGTTCGAAGCAATATTTCGCCAGTCACATGCCCTTTCAATACGATCATTAACCTTGGGTTGACTCGTTAGCGGCTGAGGTCGTGGAAGGTGCATCGGCAGAGGGATGCTGCACAGCTTTTATGTTGCGGTCATTCGCCCGAACTAATGAATCAAACGATTCTTACTGAGCGTCATTCACCATATTGTCAATACGAGACGCAAAATATTAACGACCGGTCGCTCTCACTTCTCACACAAAAGGAGATTAATCCATTTAAATGTGTAAAATAAATGGACAGTTGAAAGTTTGCTCGTTTTATTTATTCGTTGTCTTTAGATATTTTTTTTTTAAATTATACAGAAGAAAAGTGATGGGGAAGTTGATTGGTCATTTGCCCAGTTTGCCAATCCGGGTATCACCACTTCTAAGTATACAGAACACTACACTACGTTTCTTGACTTGCGTGACGGTCTCAGCTTGTAAGTTGCCAGTGGATGCGACTACTACTTTTAATATTTAACTTTAGTAGCAGTCACTTCTATTCATGGACTCCAGCTTAACATCGGGCGGGGTGCTGACATATATCGAGACGCAATAACAACAAAAATGAGACGAGAACTACAAATATTGTAATATTTTATTAAGTGGTCTATTGGATCTCTAAGATTTTGCTTAGTAAGCTGTCTGACCGGCAGCTTGTTTGCAAGAGTACTCCATTAAAATAGGATCATCCTAGAGACTCAGATTATATGCAAAAATAATGCTTTGAAGGAGCACTCTGTAGGATTTATTTCCTTATACGACAGTTTATATTTTTTATTTACTTAGGTAATAAAATCATTATGTTCAACCATGGAATTGATTAATTATAACAAACATACTCATTGTTTTCTAAATTTCAATATTAAATAACTCAAACCTTTATCAAAGAAACTGGGTACGAGTACATATATCAAAAATAGATTGGTAAGTGGTTTTCAAACGGGTGCTATTGGGTTGCGAGAACATACTACAAGACCACGGTCGTCTTAAATAAGAGTACAATTTTGATAACCAAATTAATTGTTACTTAATAACGGAGGGTAGTATGTAAATTTGGATGACTTCAGCAAGACAATGCGGAATGAAAGCAATTGTCTTATCTGAATTATTATGAGTTATTACTATAAAACAATCGAATTCGATTAACACCATGCAAAGCTACTAGACAATAAAGCATGTTATTTCCCATTGAATATCATAAACGTATATATTGCAATAGATTTATATGAGTTAAGTCTAAAAGCAAAGACCAAGAATAATAGATTGGTCTGTTAGAGAAATTAAAAATAATTATTCATTCATTATCAATGCCTAATACACCTATTAATAAAGATTTTTTAAGTAAACAACATTAGCGTTATATTCTTTAGTATAGTCTGTCTAAGCCGAAATGACGCGTCCCTCCACCGCATTTGCGCACACGAGAAAACATAAAATATGAATGCAACACACCGAAAATGCAATTGGAATTGGTCATTCAGTTGCTCGTTAGACACAATCAGGAGCACGCTGATAAAGTATAGTAGTATAGTTATAAATAATTACATTCACACATTTAAATAAACTAATAAAGTGGGGGGGGGGGCGGGGGGCGGTATTTATAGTTAGGCAAGCTATACCTAGGTATTGAATAATGATACACCTCAACTAGCAGATTAGCTCAAACTACTTGCATTTTGACTTTAAAATCAGGGGGCCGACCGCGCATCTCCAATAGGAATAACAATGAAATTCATTTTCGTTTGTCAAAAAGTCACGCGGTCTGACCGCCATAGCGACGGCGACTAAAAAAGCTATAAATCGAGATAGTTTTTCAGTTGTTGGCGCTCTTGGACCATTACTTTAAACCATTAGGCAAGTCAAGGTCGGATGTCAATCAATATCATCATCAGCCGGAAGACATCCACTGCTGAACATAGGCCTCCCCGTTAGAACGCCATTTCGAACGTCAAGACACCAAAGTGACCCGGATTTTTCAGGCACTCTTGGATCTGCTCTTGTTTACCATCAGGCGGGTCGAGGTCAGATGTTGAGTCATAATAAGAAAAAAAAATCTAGTGGGAGGACAACGACGCTGCTTTTTCCGGTTCGTAGTCTCCACTCAAGAAGCTTTTTTCCCCATTGATTATCAGTTCTTCGAGAGAAGATAAGATGTCGCGTCACAATAAAAAAAGTATCCATAATAACGGTAAAACAAAATGTCCCGTCTACGAATCTAAACACACAATTTATTCTATGTTAAGTAGAGAGAGCACGACCCGCCCGCGGCCACTGTTGCGTAATTGTTTTAAACTCGTCTTTTAATTGTTCTATCGGAGGTTGGGATTTATGGGCCGACGTGATCTTAAGATAAAATGCCCATTCAGATTCATTTGCACTATTATTTCCGCATCGATCGCCCATGGGAATGTAGCCCTCCCTTTATTGTAATCACTTTTGCATTTTTAAACGGTAATTGATTCAGAACATTTTTTTTTAATTGTATGACAGCGCCCTGACTATTTAAAGTAAAGGCGACTGCTACTACAGTTAAATAACTGTAAGTAGCAGCTACATCCACTATGCCGGCCCAAGCTGATCCCAAAGGGAGGCTAAATTACTTTACGGTCCGTATACTTGTAAGAGATGGTACTACACCGGATCGGCAGACTGGGCACTATTGCCTACCACTATTAATATCTCGCGGTGAACTAATATAAAAATGTCATTGTATCTAAAAAATAAAAGAACACAGTTGAATTTCTAACTGATTACATCTTAGTTGTAGGTGGTCCAAAATAGTTCATTTAATTAATGATAATTAAGATGCGAGATGATTAGGATTCCTCTATTCGGCCTGTTTTATCCTACGAGTATAATAATATATTTCGAATGTGTAAAATTGTTTACAATTTTTTTTATTGTGACTCGACATATGACAGCACCCCGCTTGATGTTAAGCCAAAGTGTGGTCCATGAATGAATGTCACTGCTACTACAATTCAATAACTGTGAGTAGCAATCACATCCACTATGCCGGCCTAGATGGAACCGGCAACTTACAAGCTGATCCCGAAACGTGACCAAATCACTTCACGGTCTGTATATTTGTAAGTGGTGTTACTACCCCGGATCGGCAGACTGGGTACCACTGCCTACCACTCTTTGATAACCAGACCCGAAGCAAATATCCATCTCTTTTTTTTTATTAACAAATATTTCCAATATTTAATACTATTAAATATTACAAATAAAAGCTATGAAACAAATATTTGCTCCGACCAGGGATCGAACCCGGGACTTTACGCGCAACAAACCAGTCGCTAAACCGCTTTATGATACGCTTTTTAGGATATTAGTTTAATAAAACAAACCGTAAAGAGATTTGGTCGCGTTTCGGGATCAGCTTGTAAGTTTCCGGTTCCAACTAGGCCGGTATAGTGGATGTGATTGCTGCTTACAGTTTTTGACTTGTAGTAGCAGTGACATCCATTCATGGACCACATTCCAGCTTAACATCAAGCGGGTGCTGTCATATGTCGAGTTACAATAGAAATAAAAGTGATTTTAGAGAGGATGCGTGAAAGTAGATCAACAAAAGGAATTTATAAATCTGATGTGGATGGATGGTTAAACAAGATAGGAGGGTGCTTTCCAACCAAATGTAAGACATCCTTAAGAAAGCTGCGTTGCCCGGTACTGCTTGTATAACCGTAGAGCTTGTATGAAGAGGATTGTGGATGTGGGGGAAACGTGGGAGTTGTGTCAGGATCGTGGCGGAAAAAGGAGTGCCAATTTGATTGATTGTTTAAAGTGAACTAATATGAATTATTCAATACATTTATATAGTTTATTGAACCCAAAAATATAGAATTTTTATGTTAATTAATGTCAACCAAATAACTATAAATATTGAGGACTTCCTGTCATTCTGAATTAAGTTACCTAAAAATATGATTTTTTTTAATTAACGTCTTTTTTTTATTTTAAATGATTTTTTTATTGTTAAACCGGTAACTTACAAGTTGGTTCCGAAACGAACTAAGTTCACTTCACGTTCTATACACTTGTAAGTGGTGGTACTACCCTGGATCGGCAGACTGTCTATCACTCTTAGAGGGAGTGGCTTCTGACTTCGAAACAAATCGGAAATTAGGCTTCTTCCTAACTCATCTTTTCACACCCGTGATACCCGCCCGCAGAGATCGGAGGAAGAATTTGCATTCTGTTGACCGAATAGGCAGTCGAACTAAAACGTTCAGTGTGTCGTTTCTTTATAAAATCATCAAACATCGACATGTGGAATGCTTTACCAGCCCATGTATTCGCCCCATCCTATAACCTTGAATCATACAAATGATGTTTGAAGTAAATAGGCGGTCATAGAAGCTGATTGTTTATTAGTGACGGAGACTGAGGTAAAAGTCGTTTTTTTCAGTCATCGGCGCTCTGGGACTTTCCCTTGCTTACCATCAGAAAAAGTCGAAGTCAGATGCCGAGTCACAATAAAATAATAATATGAGCCGCAATTACTAAAAGGACATCATTCATTTTGTATGGGGACTTTGGCTTAATTGTATTAACAGTTTACATTTTGCATATACACTTTAAAATAGTTTTTTGTACAAAGATTAGAATGTATTTGAAAAATATCATTCATTTTGCATAGTTTAGGTGTGCAAAATGATCAAACTATAATTATGATAGTTCAAAGCAAAACTGTTAATATGGCGTGTCTTCATGATTGAGAGACGATACAAAATCCATATTTTATTTTTCAAATAACTCAATGGCACAGGAATTAAAAGCAAAATTGTTAATAGCTTTAATACAAGTATTAAAAAAACCATATATTTTTTCATCATTGGGCATTACAAAAGTAGTACATAAAAGCCCAAAATGAATGATGTCCTTTCTTTCATTAAAACGTAATGAGCAATTATCCAGGGCATAAACAATGGTAATTTAATGCAGTTTTAATTCAGTGCTCACTTAAAATTCAGATTAGTCGTCGTAAATGGAGCAATTAAACCGAGTATACAATAGCGTGTCAATTGTTCGGACCTGATCGCCAAACGACCCACCCTTTTGTGTCCGATCAAATTAAACGTGCCAACAAAAACCAGCCAATTTTAGATTGGCGTCGACACACCAATGGAAACTATAATCACTAATGAGTATATCCGAAATTGTGATTGTGAAACCTTCATTTATAAATGATGTAGTTATTTTTTTAATTTATGTATGGAAGTTAATAATGGGTTTGGCAGAAAAAGCATGAAAGTAGGATTAATGTTTAGAAGAGATAGGAATGCACGGGAGATAACTATTGCAGATAGAGAAAAGAATAGAGTTGTACGTGATGAATGTGCTTTGAAAGAAGATGTAGCGCCGAATATTGAAAAAGGTATGTTGGATTAAGAGAATTGACAAGAGATTTACAAATCGGAGACGAGTCGAAAGATTACGTATATGACCCAGAATCCGGGACATTCCTTTAAAGCGGGAATCCGCAGTGCTCATAATCAAAGGGCATGTATGAAGAGAATTATGGATGTGAAGAAAGTGGCGCTCCGTTGTCTCTTCTTATTTCTGTGGGAATTAGTGTGTAAAATTGATGATGACAATTATAAACAAACTTTAGAAATAGGAATTCAAGTTCATTATAAAACTACCACGGTCTTTATAATTGTATTTTTAACAATGGCTCAACGTATTAAATTAAATCTTTATTGAATGGAGAGTGTTGACAAAAATCTCAAATGCCAAAATTAACATTTTGATAGCATCAACGAAATAAAAAGTGATTTGATTAAAGACACATCGACAGTTTACTCCAACCCCCAATCGTTGGAGTGTGGAATTTTTATCGACTGTAGCAGTCTCGAGGCGCGTTGGCGACACATTCCGAGAACAGCATCCATTTTTTTGCGAACGACTTTCCATTGGACACAAAACATCGTTCAAAGCTTTTGTATCTTTTAATAACAGTTTTTGCTTAATAAACAAAGACAGCGGATTATTATTATTCTAAAAGAAGTACTTATACATATTTATCATAATAGTAAGGAGACCGTGGTGTAGTGGTAGTGCAATGGTTATGCAAACCAAGAGCAAGGGTTCAAAACCACTTGCCGGTACCAATGTATTTTCGATAGTCCCGAAGTAGCCTAATATAAAAATGTATATAAAAAAATAAATCGTTTTAAATGTGATTTGAAATAAGATGTAGTGATAACGATTGAAAAAAGTATGAAGTTTGGGCACATTAAAATAATAGATGAAAGGAGTTTGATGAAATAGATTTAGAGACATTCTTAACAAAGCAAAGGTTCTATTAAGTCTGTAGGAAGCGAATTGTGGATGTAAAGGAAGCTGGAGTGTTGTGTCAGGATCGTGGAAAGTGGCGCCTAGTTGTATCTTGCTATCCCAGTGGGAATCAAAGCGTGAAATTGATGATGATGATGATTATTTTGACTCAATTATTTGTGTATTTTCATTGTTTAGAACGTAAGGAATAGAGACATTGGTTTCTCACGTAGCCCTCACAGAGCATTCGATATCTCTATCGTCACATTCCGAGTTATTTTCAACTGCACGGATAAACACGTACAACATTTTTGTCAGTTATGTGTCCACGTGTGTCTAAAGATTTATGGCACAGTGTTCATTGTATAATATGAAAACTTCGAGAGTAAATTCAGGTTACATTTAAAAACATAATAAACAAGATAATATTTATGAGTGCTAGGCAGCCAATTGGTAATCATTTGCCCAGTCTGCCGATCCGGGGTAGTATCACCACTTTAAAATGTACAGACAGTGAAGTGACTTAGTCGCGTTTGCAGACTAACAGCCGGTTGTACCAAAATAAAATTTACGAATTTGTAAAAAGTACCAGTCTTTAACTTTACATTTTATATTTACGTTTAACGGATATTTTATACAGAGCTAAAAGACATAATTCATTTTTGGTTTCTATGTACAACTTTTGTTATTTCAAATATTAAAATATATATATATTGTAGTTTCGATATAAAATTATTAACAACCCATTTTTCCCGAAACCCCCGAAATTCACGATTTCGTAATAGTAAACGTAATAGAATAAGTATAAAGTAAAACTAAATTCGTAAATTGAAACTTTTTGGTACAACCGGCTGGTACAACCGCTTTCGTTCATGGACTGCATTTAGCTTAGCATCAGGCGGGGTGCTGACACAATAAATAAAAAACATAATACAGCTATTTACTACCTATCTACATTACACTTTTAGCATAAAGTGTTGAACGCAAATTATAAGAAGACACAGTCTACGAAAAGTCGTTCGGCATCTGTTTATTTTTAACTTGAGATTTATATCCCAAGTCTTAGGAAATAAAATAATCACGGCAACGATTTGCATACAATGGTAAAATAATTTTACGCGCGTTCCGCCGCGCTTAATTCTACTTTTTATACAGCCGTCCAGGCCCTATCTACGAATCAAACAGACTGTTCAAGAGGCGACCATTTAAGTGTTAACTTTTTTGCAAGGTAGTTATTTTATTGCGTACTTAAAGTAAAAAAATATACACCTATACATATATTAGCACATGTAGAAATTGAGTAATTTTAAAAGAAAATACAAAGTTAAAAATATATGTTCAAATATCACGATATTACGTTTTCCAAGATTGAATTTTGCGTTTATTCGTAGCATTGAACGATATAAGCTATGAATGTTAAGTAGGCAGAGTGCACGCAAGCCGCGGCGTGTGCGATGCAGACTGCGTGTCGTGTGGAGACGGTCTTTCCAGTCGCCTTGGCGCCGTCGTCGCCTCCACTCTCACTACAATTGTTTCACGATCTCGATCACTCTTTCATAACATACACACACATATCCTACAACTCTGTGAGAATAGGTAATTATTTATGATGGCACTACATCTAACAGCACCCCGCCATTAATGGAGGCAACTGCTACTACAGTTAAATAACTCCAAGTAGCAGTCGCATCCACTATGATGGCCTAGTTTGAACTGGCAACTTACAAACACGACCAAGTCATTTCACGGTGTGTGTATACTGTAAGTGGTGGTACTACCCCGGATCAGCAGACTGAGCACTACTCTACAACTTTGCGAGAATAGGTAGATAACTGATATTGTCATTAGAAATATATTTATATTATATTTCAGCTGCAATATGTGAAAGTGTAATAATAATGGTGGGATGGTCCTTATCTAAAACGAATTTACATTCAGTGCAAACATCGCCCGTCATAAATTTCGCACAAAAGTGCGAGCGACGTCCGAATAGCAACAAAGGGCCAAGACTTTTTCCGCAAAAAAGATGATCCTTAATCTGATTAAATCTCCATCGCAGCGGACGTCGGGCCGTGAAAGATTAATGAATATTTGTGCGAGGATTCCCGGAGCTGGGTCGGCACGTACCGTTGTCATAATCATATTAGTTGCGACCAACTGGCCCACGCACATGCCTCTGGGTCAGGAGACCTACTCCCCGAGGTACAGAGGGTGCAATCACAATAACACCTCGATCATTACCTGCATACACCAACTAACAAAATATAAATTAAAACCATTCCGAACTAGATATACATTGAATTAAACAAATTTTTGGTTTATTTTTAGTTATTGATTTTATAATTGAGTATTTTCGTGACCACGATGATGCAAAGTTTTCGAACCGTCGGAATAAAAAAATTAGTAAAAACAATAATAAAAAATAAATGCGATAGAAAGCCGCATAAAATTTGTTTAATTCAATAAACAATGTTCGCGCAAAATCTAAGAAAATACTAGGTGTACATTAAAATAATTTATACTCTTAAATCCCTATTGTTTGGAATAACATATTCGATTTAAGAGTTCAAAATGTAAATGGAAATTGCATTTTATTAATATTATGTATATTTTGAAATAAGAGTTTAAAGGTCATAAAGAAAAACGAAACTGAAATAAAACGTGAGAATGTATTGTTTGATATGGGCATAAAGAAAACAAAAACTAAAGCAATAACTGCTCGCTGCACATTTTCAAAACTGTTAACGACTTTCGTGATCGAAAATTACTCTTTATTTAACAAACAAGTATAGGAACATTTGGACGTAAAGCTTATACGTTTTTTTTGTGAAATTTGTTAACGTTAACGTTAAATTTTAACGTTAGGTTTTAAGATATAAATGAAATGGTCAAGAAATATGGTGTCCTCTTGGTCACAACCTTGCTGTTCTCACGGCAAGGGATCAGATAGCCATAATCGTATTTAATATAAAAGTACCATCCTCACCCCATAAGGCGCTATGAAACGAATTGGTCATATAAATAGAGCGTTTAATGTCGGCGCTCATATGAGGAGTTATGGTGACCTCCTGTAATAGTGCGAGCTAAACATGGAAGCGGGAACACATTCTCACATTGCGGTATACGCTTTAAACATATTAAACAATAAGATAAATAATATTATGATATGTTATGAATAATATAAATCTTGTTTTATTATAGCTCTACATATAACAACACCCCGCCTGATGTTAAGCAGGAGTGTGGTCCATGAATGTAGGCGACTGCTACTACAGTTTAATAACTGCAAGTAGCGGTGGAACCGGCAACTTACAAGTCCTGATGGTAAGAAAGATGGAGGTCCAAAGGTGCCGATGACTGAAAAAACCGTGTCAGTTTTCGACATCATTTCAGTCGCCATCACTATACCGGCCTAATATGCATCTTTACGCATTGCTTAGAGGATCCAAGGTTATAGGATAGGAAGAACACGAGGGCTGACATTGAATTCGTAAGTGGTGGTAGTGCCCCGGATCGGCAGACTGAGAACCACTGCCTTCGATTCTTAAAAGAGTAATAAAAATTGCTACTTGTAGTAATATTAAGTAAGCCCATGAACCACATTATAAGCGTACACATTGTTTCGATCGTGTTAGCTTTACGGCGCAGCTGGCCAACTTTATGGCACTGCGAATGAGAGAGTGCAGTTTTATTGATCGACTCCTACAATAAGTAATTATTTCACTGTTCGGGCTGCGGCTAGCGGTAATAAAGTCGGCTCATCAATGATTCAGCCGCGCAAACAAACCACGCGTGCTCCGCGAACATTATCCGACGTAAGACATCATAAACGACGCACCATCATCTGGCCTTATAAAAAATTCATACTCATCTCACATTTCGGCACCCCTCTTAATTTCGCGTGAGCCTCTTCTAGGCTAAAGTAAAAACTTCGGGTGTCTTTTTATGACTTTTACTGCGGTATAATTGGGGAGGGGAGAGCTTGCTTGTCCCCAAGGTGACATAAATACACCCCCCATAGCTGCTCACTACCAACACCCTAAGCTTAATCTCATGTTAGTCTTAGTGCCACTTCAGAGATAGTTTCACCTCAGGTGTATTTAAAATAATATTGCTATATAATACAAATACGACAAATATAAGGCGACCGTGGTGTAGTGCAATGGATACGCAAACCGAGAGCACGGGTTCAAAACCACTTGCCAGTGTATCTTTGATATACGTACCTGCCTTGGTTGTCCTAGGCAGTAGTAGTAAGCAGTGGTGCCCAGTCTGCCGATCCGGGGTAGTACCACCACTTACTTACAAGTATACAGACCGTAAAATGACCTAGTTGTAAATTGCCAATTTCAACTAGGCTTTTTTTTAACTTTTTTATAATATATTTTTTATTGTGAATCGACCTATGACCGCATCCCGCTTGATAATAAGCTAGAGTGTGGTCCATGAATAAATGTCACTGCTACTACAATTCAATAACTGTGAGTAGCAATCACATCCACTATGCCGGCCTAGCTGGAACCGGCAACTTACAAGCTGATCCCGAAACGCGACTAAATCACTTCACAGTCTGTATACTTGTAAATTGTAGTAGCTTCACCTCCATTCATGGACCGCACTCCAGCTTAACACAGCTGTCATATATCGGGTCACAATAAAAATAAACAAAGAATTGTATGTGTTTATTAATTTAGTAGATTACATTTCTGACGGTCGCCAAGTACGGGCGTGCTAAAAGTTACTAAAGGTTAATAAAGTCATGATAGACACATGTAATTCAAACTAAACACCAAATATATGAACTCACAGAGAGAGGGAGAGATAAATAGACTTAAAATGTAAAAGAGTTTTCTTTCGTAGTCCCAGGTGGGTGCGTCGCAAATGGCTTTTGCGTGTTAGATATCTTATGTTGCACCCCGAGCGCCCCGCGACATGTGCTGTAAATTATATATAGAACACAGTCGCGAAGCACTATTCTTTAATGAATTAAACAAATTTTATGCGGCTTACTATTGCGTTTATTTTTAGTTATTATTTTTTTATTATTATTCCGAGAGCTTTGCCATCGTGGTCACGGAGAGACTAAGGTGTTGGTCGTTCTATTGATTGATGCTGTCATTGTTTCCAAAATTACCCCGTTTCATGTTTTGATTATGTTTTATTATTCCCAATTATTATTTTTTTTGTAAAAATAACTGATATTGTCATCTGGTTTGGGAGTACCAGGTGTTAGATAAATCAATGTTCGCGCCAAATCTAAGAAATTACCACTTTTCTTTAATTAAGTATCTCGTACGTAAGTATCTCTTTAATATCATTATTGGGAGTTAGGTATCAAAAAGGACTTGGTTAGATTTCAATTTTATTTGAAGAGACACTGAAGTGTGAGGTGGCGGAGGGAGGAGGGTCGCGTGCATGTATTTATTTGTGAATTCCGAATAGCTTTCAATATGTAGAGGCACAAGCAACTCCCGGCTGTCGATCCACTTCAATATCGCAAACGCTCTTTGTGAGACGAAGACGAGTCGACGCCATTATTGAGGAGGCGACGATTGGCTCGAGCGATCTTGTTTTACGAAGTACTTCTATGATAGATGGGCACGAGAAAAAACACATAGGTAATTGAGATTTCTATTACAGAAATTGGGAAAAAGCGATCTGTTTCTTTGTGTTTGTTTACATAATGTAAGTGCCGACAGCCGATATCGTTTTTCGGAAGTGTTCGCGGACATCAATTTGTATATTGTCATTATTAGATTTGGGGCGGAAAGTTCGGTTACGTTCATCCATCATGATGTGACGGGTGGACGGTCCGATATCGCGCCTAATATGTATTGATTTCCCACTTAGCGCTTTTCTTGGGAATCGCTGCGCTCCACCCTTCCGTCGCTGTCGTCGTCTAACGAGCTGTTTGTCCTCCACTCGCGGCAATGACCGTTCCAATTGTCATATGCCCCTTGCCGATACAGATTTAATCATGCAATTAATGGTAAACAAATGAATATGCCAGTAGGCGCCTGTAATATAATCATTATAAGTAGGAAGTAACATAGTAACGTGTACTTACTTACATTTGCTTAATGCCAAAGAAAAAGATTGCGTCACCAAGGTCCCCGGTGGGGGTAGGCGGCGCGAACAATGGTTTCGGTTCTCACACGTGTGGAGGATTATTTGCATTCGGAAATAAAGAGAGGAATGATAAAAGAAAGGCGCGAGCGAGGTCTTTCCGCCTCCTACTGGGGGGTGGGAGCTGAAAGCGCGGGGTGAGCTTCAGGGAGAGGGGGTCTCGTTACGTGAACAATGGAGAAATAATGTACAGATTGCAGTGAGCGATGCGCCCTGCTTGGCTCAGGTGTGGAGCACTTTTATGAACAAACCCTTTTTAATACATAACACAAATATTGCTTATTACCATTAATACATACGAATTACACTGCTTCATTAACTTTAACAAAGATGGTAAATAATTCACAACAAATTGTGAGAACTAAGAGTGGTGGACAGAGGTCATTTTCCCAGTCTGCCGAGAGGGGGAAGTATTTTTAAGTTTACAGACCATCAAGTGACCTAGTCGCGTGTCGGGATTAGCTTGAAAGTTGCTGTTTCCGACTAGACTAAAATAGTGGATGCGACTGGTACATGGAGTTAGTTGTAGTAGCACTCCAGCCTAGCATCAGGCATGGAGCTGCGTGTTATGTAAAACCTCAATCATAACAATAATCCCTAATTTGAGCCCGAATCCGTTAATAAAGGATGCCCTCATAGGAAGCGCAAGCAATCACAACACAATCACCCCATCCTCGAGTGACACCGAAAATGTCCTCGCTCGTAAGTATAAATTAATCCATTTAAAGCGACCGACCCGTTCACTATGGCGGACGATTAACGGAAGCATCTACTTAACTAATTTATTCTCGGGTAGTTTTAACAGAATGGATAGCAGTGATTACGGGCGCGGGCAACGATAACCGTTCAGTTCAAATGTGCCGTTGTATGATGAGTAAATGCCAACGTTGTTGATGACCAATTGATTCTTGTTTAGAAATTCAGTTTAAACTTTAAAGATATAAAAATTAGGATATATTCTGCAATTAGTGTACTAAGATAATACTAACATTTAGTACACAATGATTTAGTATATATCGATAAAATACTAATGTACTGAAAAAAAAAACAATATTAAAATAGCAAAGGAACCCAGGTAAGAAATAGTTAACCCTAGAAAGATACCCTACGTCGATGTTGAAAATTTGAGATAATTCGCTCGTTAGAACTATTTTTTATTTATCCATAATACAATACCATACAAATTACGCAAACATAATATATACACAACCCAAAATATGTGCACGGAAACCTGTACACTACGAATAGACTTATGTTAATGTGGCGGTGCAATGGTCACGTAAGCCAAGTGGCTCGGGTTCGAAACCACTCACCGGTACCAATGTATCTTTGATATATTTACTTTGGTTGTCCTGTTCCAAACATACATATATACGAACATATCCTATACACAACCTTAAACATATGCATGGAAACGTGTACACTTCGAATCGACTTATCTTTAAGGTACAATAAAATATTGTAATCTTTCTAGGGTTATTTATTATAAGCGATTTTCCCTAATCCACGAAACAACATTAGAAACCATGAAAATCAAGTTCATCGAAACATCCAGTGACTATCCTTTACCTTATTATCTGCGCTTATATAGTCAGATGTATGTAATCCTGCAAGCCCGCGACATTTTAATAACATTGATCAAATAGAACAAAAGTATGTGGACCGAGCACTCGACAGAGATGAAAGTTAAAAGGGTCGTGGGGGGCGAAGGGGGTCGGTCGTCAGTGGAAGGGGGGGACGGGTTGAATGCCTTATTCCCTCCACAATTCGGAGGTATTTCGTGTTCTTCATACGCAAATATATCCTCGTTACAGAGGCACACGTGAGCCGCTCCGATTGCGTATGAGTCTGAAAATGAAAAAAATCTCGACGAAATAGACAAGATCTGATTGAGGAAATTGTCTACAAGCGAAAGATATCTAGTAATTGTACCTACTCGTACATATAACCAAAAGAGACACGGAATTTGGGCAATACCATTGTATCTACGCAAAAATATGAAGCCCAACTTTTTTTGACATTTCTATACATGTCAAAAAAAAGTTAGGCTTAATAATTATAGAAGATAGTTTTTTTTCTATTGTATAATGACTTGTGACTTGGTTGGGCATTATTCTCGTAATTTATCATAGATTATTTACTATTTCCTCAACATGAAAGAATTGAATATATTTTAACAACGATAGTAAAGGGAGGTTCAAAAGCGCAGACTACTGTAAAAAGAATTCAGTCAATGGTTGCCCAGTTGCCATTACTATGCCGGCCAAAGTATGTAATATTATACATTAGTGTCGGGTAAGTAGTTTAGGACCAGCGACTAAAACCATTTCATTACCACTAAACCACGGTACTAAGATACCGTAAACCAAAACATAAAAGCAAACATAGATTTAACCATATATCTAATTAGAGCTTAATTAAGCTTTAGAGGGCTTTTTTTATTGTGACTCGACATATGACTACACCTCTCTTGATGTTAAGTAGGAGTGCGATCTATAAATGGAGGTGACTGTACTGTTAAATAATTATATTATTAGTAGCAATCACATCCATTATGCCGGCCTATTTGAAACCCGCAAATCAGAAGCTGATCCCGAAACGCGACTAAATCACTTCACGGTCTGTATACTTAGTGGTACTACCCCGGATTGGCAGACTGGGGGCCACTGCCTACTACTCTAAAAGAGGTGGTTTCAGGATGTACATAAAGACGACATTAAAATTTTGTGTAATGTTGTAAATGTATGATTGTAATTTGTAGAGTTGACAGACATGATGTCGAGTTTCAAATGTATTTTTCTCGACGATTCGAAGTCCTTTCGAAACCTATTTAAATACCTTTAGAAAGCTATTTTTATTGAATTTTATATAGATATTAGTTATAATGTTAATAATACAAGATTATAACTAATTCATAGTAATATTGAGCCTGTTAACATTTTAGTAATGTTCCCCAATTAAGAAATTAAGAAACTAGATGAGGTTTATTAACAAAATAATTTAATTAAACAAAGAAAAGTTTATTAAAACAACAGGTGCCACTCCTCAACACAAACAGAGGAATCTTGTCATGTCCACAAGTAGGAAGGACGATGCAGGACAAGTTGGATGGAAGAAGAGGAAAGCTAATATTAATAATAGGGGTTCAGCAGTAGCCTTCAGAGCTGCTCACACATCCAAATGAACTTGCCTCTGGATTGAGAGGGACTGGTAGTGCCCAATATAAAAGTCTTAGGAGATATAGCATCCCTAACTTAACAAAAAGATTTAAACATCTATAAGAAGGTGAAACCAATGGGTTTCCCTCTTTTGCATCACATAAAAAGGACTAAGAGTCTAGCCAAAAAAAAAAAAGCAGTAGCCTATGTTCAGCAGTGGTTGATTAATTGCTGGAATATGGTTTTAATAAGCACCTGTACAACCTCAACGGAACGCCCCCTTTGTAGGGGCTGCCTGAATGAGGAGGAGACAGCTGCGCAAGCAATACAGAATTTCCTTGGCAACGCGAGGACTTTTCCGGAGGTTTGCAGGAACGAGAAGGGTCTTCTTGCCTTCCTGGAGGAGATCGGGTGGCTCCATTGAAGAGAACCCTTAAAGAACGCACAATGAAACCGAAGAGGACTTCAAGTGCAGAAACAAGCCCACATATAACTGTATGGCCTACATGTTAAGCTGGAGCACAGTCCATGAAAAAAGGCGACTGCTATTAAAAGTCCCGCAAATAGATGTAGAAAGCACCATACCATATGCCACTATTTTAACGGGTAATGAGTATACATATATGCCGACCAGGTTTTAGTAGTAGAGACGCCTTTGCTACCAAGAGCTCCCGATTTCTGAGTACCAATTAATATATCTTTGATATAATTTCTGCATTGATCACCCAGTTTCTATGATGCAAGTTTAAGTATAAAAATGTAAAAATTTAAATAAAAAGAACCATTGGTAGAATTTTAAGTTTTATGACATCCATTAATAACAAAAGTGCTCGGAAATTAACTTAATATAAAATACCTAAGAAAGTGTTATTATTGAATAATAACCTATTTCACATTTCATCACTGCATAGTGACGGCGACTGAAGCAGCTGTGAATAAACTGAGTTTTTTCAGTTGTCGTCACTTTTGTACCTCCTCTTGCTTATCATCAGACGGGTTGAGGTCAGATGTCGTGTCACAATAAAAAAAACTTTTATTTTAATTTATTTTAATAGAGACTTGAAATCTGAACTGAACTTCCCTAATGGTCAGCAAAACAATGTCCACGCCTGATTCAGTTTATGGTTGCCATCACTATATCAGCCAGACATATTCACTCTTTGAATCCAATTATGAATCTTGATTGATGTACTGTACATTATCTTCATTTATATAAAGCTCACAGTCGTGAAAGACCACAACATCAAGTCAAGTAAGTATTATAATTACACAAATGCGATGTCAAGAAGTGGGTACTAAAACAAGCTTAACACAGTAGGTGCAAGAGCAAAAACCAGCAAAAACCTTGTACCATGAAGGCAGTCCCAACGGCCAATAAATGGCTCACAAGCACAAGAGATCTATTTAATCTACACCAAGCAAAGCAAAAGGTTAATATTCTAACTGATCACTGTTTGCTCAAGAAACACCTATGGATGATTGTATCACAGACAGCCCTCTGTGCAGACTGCAAGGAGGCTGAGAAGACAGTCACGCAAGTGCTCTTGGAGTGGTGTAGCATTAACAAGCCTAAAAGAATGAAAAGAATGTAACCCAGAGGTCTGCAGTAACATAAAAGTTCTCCTGGCCTTCCTAGAGAATGTCAGGTGGCTGCAGTAAATGCAGACCACCTCATGCAAAATGTGTGAGCATTTGCCTCCCATTTCCAGAAACTGAACCAACCTACAGTATAAAACAGCTAATTATTTGATAAGAAAAGCAACATTGACATACCTGAGTTTTGTCAAAATCCCGGAGGTTACTATCATTTCTTTGCTTCTCATACAAGGCACGAGCCAATGCACTTCTTGGACGATATAATGTATTTAATTCCGAGTTGCTACCCATTTTTATAGTGTTGTACGTATTATTATGATGTTCTTGATTGTAATTTTTGGCACTTTCTTTGTCTAAATAGATGTTTTTGCAGTCCTTCATACAATAACAAAATGTATCAGATGTAATAGGAATATTATAAGTTTTTATAAAGTATAATACAATATTAACAGTTATAAAACCTGTGAGATACATACTCGTTGTTTAAATTCATTATTATGAAGAACTGCATTAAATTAAGAACTTTAGATCTGTGTCATAACCTCAAATGTTTAAATACGCCGCTCTCCCAGTAAAGGACATTTTATCCTTATTTTACCAGTTATAATAATTATACTAAATAGTTCACAACAATTTAATTGTAAAACTCTTACAAAAAGACATCCGAGAAAACTACAAAATCAAAACAGTACTTTTATCTGTCAAATTCTGTTTTCATATTTTTCCGCTAGGATCGCACGGTTTCTAAACGTTACTTTGCAAGTTAGTTAGTTTGAAAATAAAATTATTAGTATTAAAAAATCAATCTAAAATTATAATTTACCTAATTTTATTTAAATATTTAAATACTCTTTTCGTTTTCACAAATATTTTGTTCGGAAATATGGAAGATTTCAGGAAATTAATTATGAATAAGTCTAATTAAGATCTTTCCTTACCTTGGATTTAAATTATATATATATTAATCTTACCGCTCTATTGTGTAAAGAGTAAGACGCTAAAAATTGTACTGATTATTTTGTGAAAAGAATTCAAGGTAAAATGAAAGGTATGCTTTTACAAAGTTCAAAATCGATTATTAGGTTCAAGTGTTTTAAATGAGATTTAAAGTATAGCCTTGACAATGACCGTTCACTTGTATGATTGAATTCGCAAGTTTATTAACCTTTTAAAATACTCATAACAAAGTCAACCAATTTTATTGCATTATTAATAATATTGTTTTAAGTTTTATATCTTGGTAATCAATCAATCAAATTGTTACGCCTTTTTCCCACAGGGATTGGCAGAGACAATGGAGCGCCATGGTATGAGGGAAGCGAGGGAGCTGTGTCAGGATCGTGACAAGTAGCGCTCCATTGCCTCTGCCTATCCCTGTGGGAAAAAGGCGTTGAAATTGAATTGATCCCACAGGGATAGGCAGAGACAATGGAGCGCCACGTACCGCGATCCTTACACAACTCCCTTGCTTCCTTCACATCCACAATTCTCTTCATACATGCTCTGTGGTTATGGGGACTAGGCAACCTAGCTTTTTTGAGTCTCCGATTTGGTCGGAAAACACCCTCCTGGGCCTGCCTTGTTTAACGCACCCATACCACTACATCTTCTATTAGTAGTACATAATAACTACTAGTATATAATAACTCAATGTCTTAATTACTTTTGAGGATAGGGCGTGAAGATGACATATCCATCTAGACCGGCATAGTGGATGTGATTGCTACTCACAGTTATTGAATTGTAGTAGCAGTGGCATCCATTCATGGATCACACTTCGGCTTAACATCAAGCGGGGTGATGTCGAGTCACAATAAAAAATGTATCTTTTTAGTTCGACAGTCGATTCGATCAATAGAATTATAGAAATTTAAATCTTGGAAGACTATAAACGTAAATGTACATGCAAAAATATGCTAACATTAACAATAACATTCTTAAATCAATTTTTAAGAATGTGTTTTATCAAATTTTATGCGGCTAAACTATTAACAAAAAACAAATTATCGCGTTTGTTTATGGTGAATAATTGCGTTTGGAGATTTTTACATCAGTGACCTAATGGCGACAGTAAACGCGATAGTAAGCCGCAAAATCTAAGAAAATTAATTAATATAAAGTTATGCTCTTGGTCGGTGGCAGACCGGTTTAACAGCAGATATGTTATGTATTATATATGACATAACTTTAAAGTATTCAAGGATATTTATCATCATTAGGTCCCATGGTCATGTCCAGTGCATTGGTAGAAAGTTTAAAACAAATATTACTTACTTTTGGTTTTAAAGGCGGTATCTTTGATTGGTAAAATTCGGTCATATTAGTCTCAAATCTCGTTCTTTTTACAATATTTTCAATTAAGTATATATATTTCTATATCACAAACGTTGTTTATGGATTAAATTTGATAACTAACAAAACTTATCTAGTAATAATGTGTTTTATTGATGTACGCCGTTGTATGTAAAGATAAGATGAAATTAATGTTGCTTTAATTATTTAGGCTTCAACTGATCCATGAAAGGTATACCTTGGTATAGCTTAGGTAAGGTAGACCGTGGTATAGCTTGTCTAACTATAAATGACGCGCCCATCCACTTTATTAGTTTATTTAAATGTGTGAATGCAAACATTTCTAACTATACTTTATCAGCGTGCTCCTCCTTTTGTGTCCAACCAGCAACTGAATGACCAATTACAATTGCATTTTCGGTGTGTTGCATTCATATTTTTTGTTTTCTCGTGTGCTCAAATGCGGTGGGGGGGCGCGTCATTTCGGCTTAGACAGACTAGAGACAGAGTCACAGGTGTGGGCCAATAACATCAGCACAACAATTCCTTGGATACGACACGCTTTGTTACTATGATATGTTCCCAGCGGTGCCGGTGTTTTTTGGATAGACCTAGGTATGCTAGCACCCTGCTTGATGTTAACCTGGAGTGCAGTCCATAAATGGAGGCGACTGCTACTACATATAAATAACTGCACTATGCCGGCCTATTGGGAACAGACAACTTACAAGCTGATCCCGAAACGCTACTTCGTTACTTTACGGTTCGTATACTTGTAAGTGGTGGTACTACCGCGGATCGACAGACTGAGAAAGATTTTTGTGACACGACACCTGACCTCGAAACAAACGACTTAGTTTACGGTAGCACCTACCTCTATACGGCATAGTCGTCGTGACTATGCCGAATAGAGGTAGGTGCTTTTTACGCCTCGCTTGAGGGATTTAAGGTTGCGACAAACATATTGGCTGGCAAAGCATTCCACTTGTCGATTGTTCGAATAAGTGGAATGCTTCGTTGGGCATTAAATGATTAAACATTATCAAACAACAATTGTTAACGTCAATTTTACACTTTTTTCTTGTGGATTGTCGATCACGTGTGGATGGCCTGGAGCGGTGCGTCTGCGCATACTCGACGTTGTGAACGCAAGCGGGACATTTAAAATAATTATAAGCCATCCCAAAATGTTACAGCCAGTGTTTTAAGGCCATTACTTATTTTAAAGATTATTTTAAATCGCACACTTTGGCCCTATTTAGTGAAATACTCAATAAAAGTTATATCAACCGTGGAAAATATTTAAGTGTAACATGTGTGCTCGTTTAATGAATATGTTTTCGATGAATATTATTATTTATTAGTATATTTATTATAGATTGGTAGGCAGTGGTGCCCAGTCTGCCGATCCGGGGTAGACCGCCACTTACAAGTATACAGGCGTGAAGTGACTTTGTCGCGTTTCGGGATCAGCTTGTAAGTTGCTGGATTCAACTAGGCCGGAATAATGAATACTCGAGATAAATAACACATCTTTATTTAACTGTAGTAGCAGTAACCTCGATTCATGAACGGACTCCAGCTTAACATTTATGCCAAAGTTAAGCTGGAGCGCGGGCCGAATGGCGGGGTGCTATTAGTCGAACAAAAAAAATAGTTTTCATATTAAATTAAAATAAATTACTTCCTTATTAAACAGACACCGAATAGGTCACTGGCAGGGGCGTAAAGCTGAGTTGCAGTCCTTGAGAAAAGCATATATCCCCATGTTGGAAGGGACTAAAATTTTAGTGTGAATCGACATATGACAGTATCCTGCCTTATTTTAAGCTGGATTGCGGTCCATGAATGACTGCTACTACAGGTAAATAACTGAAGTAGCAGTCACATCCACTATACTGGCCTAGTTGGAACTGGCAATTTAAAAGCTGATCTTAAAACGCGACTAAGTCACTTCCCGGTCTGTATACTTGTAAGTAGTGGTACTACCTCGGATCGGCAGACTGGACACCATTGCCTACCACTCTTTAAGAAACCACTTTCTGATTGCTAACCGTGTCTAAACTGTAAAAGGAAGAAATTATATTTCCATAACATATCACTTTTAAACGATTCATATTAAAGGTAATCTGATGTCAAGTAACGCGCAGTGTAAAGGTAATGTTTCAAAATAAGAACAAGTGGTCGGTTTAATTTAAATGTTCTTAGTTTTTGCACCCCCGACCGCATTCTCACAGCGGCCGCTCGCTGAAGCACTTCAATTGTGATTGGATCATTACCGTGCTGATCATGCCCCGTGCAATCCTTAGGCATAGACTGAGACATATATAGTAATTGCAATGAGCAAGAGCGGGATAGAGCACAGGCTCAAGCGCATCGCCTAAGAATTATTTCATATCATGATTATTGGAACTTTATTGCACTTCGTAACTAACAATTGACATTAGGAAATGCAATTTCATATTGATTTCGTAATCTCGTTTGTGCTTTATTTTCAGTAATGTTAAAAAATGTTTCTATGATTTGCGGCTAACCAGATAGGTAAGTAGATTTGTTGTTTCTTCGCTACGTACTCTGTTTTTCATGTAGTATCAAATTAGCACTTGGTATAAGGAGTTTTATTTCTTTTTCCTTGTAGTTTTGCAGTGATTTTTATTATGGATTTATCCCATTTAGAAGTTTTATTTACAAAATTACCAGAAAATCAGTTTTGTATGAAATTTATTGAGAAATTGAATAAAATATTTAATATACGTGCGTAAAGAATATTCAACAAAATTTAAAATTATAAATCTACAGGTGCTTGAGATAAATTGTGTTTGAAAAAAAAATCAATCAGTGTTGGTCAAATTTAAGGTTATCCACCTTTAGACGAAATGGAGAAAACCATATTATATCCCGGCAGAAAAAAGAGCGCTAGCATTCCAGCTGGTCATTAATTTGTTTCGTCATCTACTTACTTTTCGTTTTACTAATATGTATAAATTTTAAAATACTATCAATTATATGCGCGACTTTATATAAGCGGTCTTGTAATCTGCCAATCCTTATACTACGCATCTCAAAAGGTTATTTATTTATTGTAACTTGACATATGACAGCACCCCGCTTGATGTTAAGCCGAAATGTGGTCCATGAATGAATGTCACTGCTACTACAATTCAATAACTGTGAGTAGCAATCACATGCACTGCCGGCATGCCTAGTTGGAACCGGCAACTTACAAGCTGATCCCGAAACGTGACTAAATCACCTCACGGTCTGTATACTTGTAAGGTAGCGCTCTTTTTTTCTGCCGGGATATACCAACAAAGTTATAAACCACATAAACGGGCAATTACATTTTCACAGACATTAAGTTATCAAAAAATATTATTTTCACACCGGCCGGAAGGTGTCGCCGCGATCACGTACAAGAAACACAAAAACTTATAAAACTGATGCCTCAAATAATTACCTAAACTTCCTCATGATTTTTTACATGAGGTGACTATGTATAAACACCAAGCAGGCATTATTGGAGTTTTATGGGATTCTTTAAGAGGTCTAAATTGTAGCTAGAAAGATAATTGTTGCTATTTAGAAGCTATACGATACGTATACTGGCGTGAATTAAATTTTGTCCAACATGGAAAAGATGAGTGAAAGTAGATTGACGGAAGGAATTTATAAATCTGATGTGGATGGATGCGTTAAGCGAGGCAGAGCCAGAGGTTGTTTTCCGGCCAAATTAGGTATACCTCAAAAAAGTTCAGTTGCCTAAGAGCTTGTATGAAGAGAATTGTGGATGTGAGGGAAGCAAGGAAGTCAGGATCGTGGTAAGTAGGGCTTCATTGTCTCCATCATTTTCTTAATTATATAAGTGTTTTAGTTCTTTGTTATTTGTGACAACTTGTAAGTGGCCTTGTCTTTAAATATTTATTGTTTCTCTCTGACTTTTTAGCCCTAAGTTGTCCAATCACTCTTAAATAAATAAATGAATCCCATGTGAGAAAAAAGCGTGTCAATTTGATTAATTGATTAAATTGTATAAAATATGTGTATATAGGCATTTATTAGCATTATTTGGAGCTTTTTTAATTAAGACTAGACATCTGACCTCGACTTGACTGATAGTAATATAAGCAAGAAGAACGCCAAGAGCGTCGGCGACTGAAAAATCCCGATCCAGCATACAATTGTCTAAGTCGCCGTCACTATTCTTGTCAAAAAATGCCTATATGCTAAATGAGCCACTGGTTTTTTTGTAAATGTAATTACAAATTAAATGTAATAGTATCGGAAACGTGGTCTAACTGAATTGCGGTTCCAGTAGTCATCGATACGAAGTGATTTCTTTACGAATCACGATTCTAATAAAAATGGCCGGCATCTGTCGTCCACGTCTCGTTGCGTAACCGCATTTATTGCCGTTAATGGCCCCTTTCTTAACAATAATTTATTTCCAATTGGTGGGAACTTTGGTAGTGTCGACCACAAAAAATATATTAAATTAAATGTAAATAAATAATTAGAGTAAATAGGAATAGGAAACAATAGAAAATAAATGTTGATTAGAGTTGCTTTTATTATGCAATTGTTAGGTAATCGCTACGATAAAATGTCGTAGCAATAGGCTACAATCAAATTATACATTCCGTGAAGTGACTTGGTTGCGTTTCGGGATCAGCTTGTATGTTGCCGGTTCTAACTAGGCCGGTATAGTCGATGCCCATGTGTTCTCTATCCTAAGACCTTGGATCCTTCAAGCGATGGGTGAAGTAGCACCTTTGGCCGGCATAGTGACGGCGGCTGAGGCAGCCGTGAACAAGCTCGGTTTCTCAGTCGTCGTCACAATTGGACCTCCTTTTGCTTATCATCAGGCGGGATGAGGTCAGATGTCGTGTCACAATAAAAAAAAAGGTCAAGATCAGACAAGTTGATGTCTTATGTCAAGTCAAAATAAATAAAAAACATTCTAGCGATTGGAAGTGTGTTAATTTTTTTCAATTAAATTTTCATACCTAATATATCTCTATTAATATTTTATACATGTTTAAGCGTGGTGGAAAAGCAGTTGGAGGTTCTTTTCCTTAAGAGTCAACCCGAAGTAGACTCACCAGTTTTTGGTGAAAGCGTAAAGTGACTCAGTCGCATTTCGGGTTAAGCTTAAAAGTTGTTGGAGTTTTTTTATTTTTTTATTGTGACTCGACATTTTACCTCAACCTGCCTGTTGGTAAGCATGATAGAGGTTCAAGAGTCCCACGACTAAAAAATCCCGTATCAGTTCACGGTTCTTTAGTCGCCGTCACTATGCCGGCCAAAATACCATGCCACTTTAGTTTAAATAGTTTAACATAGTTACCTTAATAACTCACTCCTGCCTATAGATCACTCTTCGGCTTAAATTCAGACGGTTTGCCATGTCATGCTAATTTATAAATCAAAATTTAAATAACAAAATGGGTTTGTACCTAATAGGTAGAACTTGATTACGATTCCGTAATCGATAGTAGATCTCGGAATCAAAATAGAGTGTAGGCACCGAGATGGAAATGAATTAAACATAATTCGAATAATCGAGTTGGAGCGATATAATAAAACAAAAGGAAGGCAAAACTGCGGCTGCGCACTGGAGGGAGCAAAAGATTTCAATTTAGAACGTGATCAGTAGAAATTTCATTTAAACGTACGAGAACATTACGAATTAAGTTAGTAATTTGAATTTTATGTTGTAAGTATAATATATAGGTATTTTTATATATTTCTGTACAACAACCCTTACAATTTAATAATTAATAATTAAAATAATTAAAAGCAATTTATGCGAATCATAAAATGTTTATTTTACGTTTTCAGACATGAAGATAGTGGAATGACTAATGGTCGTGGTCATGGTCCATCATACTGATAGTAAGTATAGTACCTCTGGGGTACTATAAGTGATAGTACCCCAGATGGGCAGACTGGGCACCACTTCCTACCACTATGTCAGTGGCGTAGCGTATCGGGGGCGGCAGATATAGGGGGCGGCAAAATTTAAAAAATATTAAAATTTAGTATTCTGATTATCTACTTGATGGTAAAGCATCGAGTCTGATGGTAAATAAGGGGAAGCGCAAAAGTTCTGACGACTAAAACTATCGAATTAGTTTACGGCTACCTCAGTTGCCAAATTCGGCAAAATTAGGACATTTTTAATACTCCGACTATTTAATTGACGAAAGGGATTTATAAATCTGATGTGGATGGATGCTTTAAACGAGGCAGACCGAAGAGGGTGTTATCTGACCAAACCGGAGACATCCTAAAAGAGCTAGGTTGCCTACTATTAGAGCTTGTACGAGAGAAGCGAGGGATTTGTATCAGGACCGTGGCAAGTGGCGCTCCATTGTCTCTGCTTAACACTATGGAAAAAGGCGTGAAAATTTGATTGATTGATTGCTTGTCTTACGATAGTAATTATAGATGTAATAACCAAGTCATAAGCAATTATTTACATCAAAAAAACATCCATAAAGTAGAAATGTAAGTACAGATAATCAGGACTACTTTAAATCATAGCCAATGTTTTACAACACGTCTATTTATATATTCGCATTACGAGGAATAATGAGCTAAAGTCATATCTCATTACTTGTCGAACCATATATTACTAGAGGGAGCTTGAACATGTGGTCTTCCCATCCTATAATTTTGGCTCCCTTTTTTTTCATTGTGACTCGACACATGACAGCATCCCGCCTGATGTTAGGCTTGAGTGTGGTCCAAGAATAGAGGTAACTGCTACTTACTTTCACTTTCACTATGCCAGCCTAGTTGGAACCGGTAACTTACAAGCTGATCCCGAAACGCGACTAAGTCACTTCACGGTCTGTATAGTGTGGTACTACCCCGGATTAGCAGACTGGGCAAAAGCGAAGTGTGAAAAAGCACACATAGTGACGGCTACTGAAGCTTCCGTAAATTAGGACGGTTTTATATGTCATCGGCACTCTTGGATCTCCCCTTGCTTATCTTAGGCAAGTCAAGGTCAGATGTCACGCTTTTTACCCTCAGGGATAGGCAAAGACAATGGTGCACCATTTGCCACATCCTAACAAAATTCCCTCACACCCCATATTATCTTTACACGAACCGTGGGGTCATGGGCACTAGGTAACCCAGGATGTTTCTGGAGGATATCTCTCATTGTCTCTGATTGTACTCTGATGTCTCTACTGGGTCTGCCTCGATTAACGCATCCATTCACATTAGATTTATAAATTTCTTTCGTCAATCTTCTTACCCTTTCCATGTGCCCTTGAACTCTTCAAAAGTTAAAGAGCGGTAGGCAGAAGCTGGGTAGATGGTAGATAGAAACGCTACACCTCTCTAGACATTTTAAGAAATTAAAGTGGCATAAAGCGGTGTCTAGTGATATTTAGTCTGAGTTAAGTCGCGGCTCAAGTAGTTGTGGACAGGCTGAGCACTTCAAATGCCAACAACAATAATACATTGGAACTTTCGTTAATATATAATTCATTAATATTCAACTTAAGTTTTAAAATACTTCAATAAATTTTCTTTAATTCATGCATATTTTTTGTATGCGATATTTTTAGCTGAATAAACTCATTAGCTAGACAGTTTTATAATTACAAAATCTAATTAAGTTTTGCTTACGAAATTCAATAAAAAAACTAATCAAGAGCTTTAGTTAATTATAATTTTGTGTATAATAAAGTATATATGATGATATTGCTGTCTATATTATTATGGTATGTATATACAATGCTACATATATGCTCGTATATGTGTCATAAGGTTCATGTTATTAAGGTATGTATTAAAATATATATTTTATTTTGTGTATGTTACAATTAATTTATATTTATTATATTATGTATTTATATACTTTTATTGTGCACTTTACCTTTCATTTACATCGTCAGATCAACATCCTGAAGGTTTGACTGATATAGAATGTCTTACCTTTGTCATTAGGTCCGCCTTTGTAGTGCTTAATTTTTTAAATTAAATAAAAAATAAAAAACTTACTCCATTGAAAAAATGAAAAGGCATCTTGACATTATTAAAGATATTATTTTTTAATATTGGCACAGGTTTGACATGTGACTGTAATTAGAATATTAATTTAATTTCACTAATACTAAATAACTAATTAAGGCAGACAACCATCTATGTAACAAAGTGAATAAATAATTATTCTTTTTACGTCCAGGTCTGAAACTCTCCTAAAGGAAAAACTAACACAATTAGAAAAAACAACAAATGGCTCAGCACAATAGCATCCGCGGACACAATTCCAAACACAAATTTGTTTCGTTGTGTCGCGACGACAATGTAAACAAAAGCTGCTTACCACTTAGTATCCAAATATAATTTTCTGGAATATTTCGATATCACCATAGATCGCCTAGATCGCGAACGGCGCGGAGTCAGTACCACAAAGATGGTGAAACGAAATCTTTTACTTGGACACTGAGATCTGCAATTACGATACAACTTTAGGGACGATATAAAGACGACTTTCGCTTGGCTATTGAATTTTGACAGTGCTTACAAATGAGTTATTTGGGTTGTATAAATAAAGGCTTCTTCAGCGAAACTTGCATTTGATAGTATCCCTTAAGAACACCGTAGAACGTCGCATTATTATAAAAATTAAGAGTTTTAGAAAGATTTAGATAACAAAACTACATATACATACGAGAACAAGTACATATACATGTAGTTAAAACGATAATTTTGTTCAAAATATTGCACTTATAAAATTTATAATAATATGTTTTTAAGGAGCCTAAACAGGTTTCGAAGGTTTTGTGAAATAACCCATTATCTTACTATCCAGCACGAATATCATGAGGTTATTGTTGAGATAATTAAAGTGGCGCTCTTTCATAATTACTTGCGCAGGAGTGCTTAAAATGCAAATATTGCGCCCGAGGTGTCTTCACGATGTAAAGTATGTGGATTGCTTCGAGATAACTGCATAAGATTTACACCTTGACTTGTTCACGAAAAGTCGTACGTTACTGTAATAATATTTACCTTCGTTTTAAATGAATGATGTACAATCATGTATTTGTCGTTTTATAATTGTCTTTTATACTATATATATAAAAGACAATTTGTATGGCTTTCGGTTAACAAGATGCTTAAACTGTGATAATTTAAAGACTGTAGCCCTAACCGTTTGTCTGTAAAACCTGTGTGAACAGACAAACGGACACGTTTGGACCCTTTCGGATACGAATTTGAAAAAGCAGTGGTTTGCAGTGCCCAAAACCACAGATTATGTGGAAAAAGAATTGTTAATGTGAAGAAAGCTAAAGAGTTGTGTCAGGATCGTAAAAACTGGCCTTCTGTTTTCTCCGCGTACACCTATGGAAATTAAAACGTAAAATTGACGATTATGGTATAAATTTCAGACATACAAATATATAATTAATACTGACATACAAATAATTAATAACAACATACAAATATATCTAATTTTAATTACCTATCACCGTATATATATTATAGTTGTGGCCGGCATAGTGACGGCGACTGAGACAGATAAAAAGGATTTGTCAGTAGTCTAAAAAAAAAAAACAATAATAAATGTATTTGTTATGGTAAAGGTTACTTAAAATAATCTATTATTACATATCAGGCTTCATGCGGCATCAAGTTCTCGTGTTTTGTAAATTAAATGAAAGTGCTGGGAATCGCGCCACTTGTCTGACAGGAACGACAGGTGCCCTATGGAAGAAATCAGTAAATTCGAATAAAAACCGAATTTGTACGTGACAATCAAATTTTGGCATATTTTGTTGGAGGAGTGAATGTTTTTGATACTTACTATTGATACTATTTTATTTAAAGTCGTAAGTTCAAATTATTTAGATAAAATAATTTTAAAAAGTTATTGTTCACCTTTATATACTAAACTACTAAAATCATAAAATCACAGAAACAGGACAACCAACAATATCAAATATACATGAATCAAGTGCACAATATCAAGTGGTTATGAACCGGGGGCTGTCGGTATGCGTGACTATTTGGCGCCAAGGTACGTGAAGACGGACGCCTTATTTTTGACCCATTAGAAAGTTTGACTACATAATTGTTTATTTATTATAATTTTTTAATTTATATTTCTATACTAAGCTACTAAAATGCTTGTATCATAGAAACAGGACAACCAAAGTACATATATTAAAGATACATTGGTACCGGTGGGTGGTCTCGAACTCGTGCTCTCGGTTTGTGTAACTATTGCACTGCCACCACACCACGGTCGCATTATTTAATGTGCTGTTCTTTAATTACTCGTATATTAAATGGATAAATAATACACAATAAAATGGTGGAAATAGTTAAACAAATATAATGATAATCTTCTTGTTGTGTGCGATAGCAGTGTCAGTACTGTAGTATGCTATAATATACTAAAGATTAAAATAGTAAAGTATCATGAAACGATATATTTTTTTGGCCGGCATAGTGACGACATCTGAGGCGACCGTAAACTGAATCGTATTTTCAGTCGTAGGCGCTCTTGGCTTCTCCTTACTTAGGTATTATCAGGTTAGTCTGGGCAAAATGTCGCCCATAAAAAATCTTTAAAAGAAAAACAATTTTTGGAAAACTAATAGACAAAAGTTATGATTTAATAAATGGATTAAATTTCTTTCCTCGAACTACACATAATTCGTAAAAAAAAGTTGCTCTGATTATAAAAAAAATTGCCGAAAATTAGATTGACGTGAACACGTTAAAGTTTTTGATTACAATTTGGTAAACATCAAAATGTGGCAAATGCAATCACATTTGAATCACGAATGCAACACGTCATTTAAATGCCTGGGGGCCGATCAAGTAACTGCAATAATATTTTTTATGGCTTGACATATGGGCCTGATGTTAAGCTGGAGTGCGTTTAGTTAGAAACTGAAAGTAGGAGTGCATCTACTAAACCGGCCTAGTTGGAACCCGGAACTCGACCAGGTTACTTCACAGTCTGTACAGTGTACACTTGCAAGTGGTGGTATCCCGTATCGGCGCACTGGGGAAATGACCACCATCTGTTTGCCTGCCACTATTAAATACTCGTTGTGTGTGCAATACAAATTAGGCCAATCGTATTCATTGATTAGCGAAATACGTTAAAATGAACCTTATTCCGATTGCTATTAAAAAGGTAAAGTATACTCGTTTATTATTATCAATCAATCAAATTGTCACGACTTTTTCCCACAGGGATAGGCAGAGACAATGGAGCGCCACTATATATATTATAATAATTATATAATAAATATTTAGTTTTGGTAAAACAAACTAGAACTGAAATCGTATTTATCTAACGTCAGGTATTTTCCAAAAACTTTATTATCTATATATTAATTAAAACAGAAATACAACAGGAAAATAAACACACAAAATAAAAGCAGAAGACATTTGTGATTTAATACAAATTATTATTAGTGAACATAAATAAGCAAGTTGTAGGGTTGTATCTCTTTAATAAGTAATAAAGGGGTCATACTTCATCGGCGGAGGCGTGGAATTAACCCGGGGACATATGGTGGTCATAATGACAACACTGGCTTAGTCGCCGGACAACGATACTGACCCTTGTTTACACTGTGATTTGTGCTCTTGCCAAATTCTCCTAGCAAATAATATGTTATTTAATTACATACTTGTATTATTTATTTCTATTTTTCTATTTTTATCTACGAGTATTTGAATGTTTTAGTAATATGTTTTATTTATTTATTTAAGTATAACAACAATAATTAGCTGCTGGTTCCAACTAGGCCGGCATATTGGATGAGACTGCTTATTTAACTGTCAGCAGCACCTCTGTACCTCCATTCCTACATTCATTGACCGCACTCCAACTTTACATCAGGTGGGGTGCTGTCATATGACAAGTCACAATGAAAAAAGTATTAATAAAAACAGTCTCACATACTGTTTTAGTTATTCGGTGTAATATTTCCTTCCACCCTTCTAGAATTTTCCTGCTATTGTCTGCCTGTAAGATTTAGATACAAAAGGGATATTACGGAAGTTAATATAATATAACTTATTACATTTTTATTTTCAGACTCGATACGACTTTGACTTGAAAGAGGAAGTTCAAAGGTGGCGACGACTGAAAAAAAAAACCATATAGTTTACGGCTACTGTAACTATGTCGTAAATATAATATACTAGTCAAAATAATTATAGTTAGTATCGATCAATTAATAAAACTGTCACCCCCTTTTTCCCACAGGGATAGGCAGCGACAATGGAGCGTCACTTGCCTCGATCCTGACACAACTCCCTAGCTACTCACAGCCACAATTATCTTTATACAAGCTCTATATTTATATAATAATAAATTAAATATCTTAGGAAGGCGATTGTGATACAGTGGTACTGAAATCTTCACGCAATGCAAAACTCCCGGTTAAAACCACTTGCCGGTACCAATGTGTTATTGATAATATATATTTTAGTCGTTTAGTTTTTTTGATACAAATACGTTTAGTAGATTTATATTTGAAATAAATTCTTGTAGGTATAACATATTTTTATTTTTAAATTTAAATTTATAGCCATAATAGAGCTTGTATGAAGAGAATTGTGAATGCTGCCTATACCTGTGGGAAAATGGCGTGACAATTTATTCGATTGATTGATTTAAATTCATTTGTAATTGTAGTACTGTAATCATTTAAGTTTGACGTTAAATTGAAAATTACAGTTTAAAAAGCTGAACCAGTAGCTGAGAGGGCGGACGTTTGCTCAACACGGGCTACCTAATAAATGAACCGACGTGTTAGACCGCCTCGTAAAGTGGCCTTCGACGCGGACGCGTTACTAATGATTCCCGGAAAATTAATTACATACATCCCCACTGAATTATTTATTTGCTAAAAACGTTTAATTAATATTAAAGAAAAGGAAATTTACTAATGTTTGAATTTTCAGATAGTACTCAATATTATTTATATTAAGCTGGAGTGCGGTTTATCAATGGAGGCGACTGCTACTACAAACATTCAAGTAACAGTTGCATCCATGCCCGGCCTTGCAGGAACTGGAAACTATGAAGCAGATCCTGATATGCCACCGAGTTGCTTCACGATTTGTACACAAAGTGGTGGTAGTGTTGCTGCCGATCCGAGGTTTAGTACTGCCACTTACAAGTGTACAAACCGTGAAGTGACTTAGTCGCGTTTCGGAATTAGCTAGTGAGTTGCCGATTCCAACTAGGCCAATATATGCGATTGTTTAACTGTAGTAGCAGTCGTCTCCATTTATGAACAACACTCCAGCACACCAACAGGGGGGGGGTGCTGTTAAGTCAAGCCGTAATATAAAAAAACATTCCGAGTCGGCAGACTAGGCAAATGACCATCAACTGCCTACTATTCTTAAATACCCGAATCAAATATCAGCCTCAGTTTTTTTTTATTTTTTTTTTAATCATTTAATTTAATAATATGCATGCCGCAAAACAGATCTTTGCTCGGTTCGGGGATCCAACGTAGAACTTACTTTAAAAAAAACTTTGTAAACAAATTAAAATCAAAATATATTTGGATAGGAAGTGTATGAAATATAGTAGTATTTTATACACGTTCATATCAATTTCATATTCCTATTAAAATCTCGCTCTGAAATAATTTTGATAGTATGAAAGCTCTGAAAGGGTTATTCGGTTGGCGGCTTGTGCTCTCAAAAGCAGTGTTATTCCAAACATAAAGGCCGCCGCACACAGACCACCTCTCTTACTAATCGGCAGAGTGCCGACGCTCTAAATATTGCTTTTGCGCATATTTATCGAACCATAAATAACGACTCTATGAAAATATAAAATGTTCCCTTTTTTCTATCGCTTTCCGAGTTGAGTATTTTTTTTTTGATAGAGTCAAAAGCTTGAACAGACCACTTTCGCATTATGGAATTGCCAAAACTCCATTTGTGTGATAGAAAAATAACGGTTTAATAGAAATATGAGGGATGGGTATTTGTAACTAAAATGCTAATACGAAAGGGTTGAATTTCGCGCGGGCATCGTGTCGTTTAAGCCTTTTTGACACGTGGGGTTACCAGTGAGCGTAGAAATGAGATATTTTGGCAGTATTACGCAAATTGGATAGCTTTCAACACTCAACGGAGTAGGTTCCGAACTTTCGCGGGGAAAATTGAATTAAAAATATTATAAGACGTAAATATGTAAGAAAATCGTAATGATGCAGATTCCGTTGAATTTTCTCAAGTTTCCCAACTTTTCTTTATAGATAACGAGCTTATGTTTTCTTAATATATTATTACACAAGAGGTTTTAATACGGTTTTAAGGTTTTTATTCGTGGCCGTTTGCCCAGTCTGCCGATCAGGGTAGTGTACAGACCGTCAACTTAGGGCGTTTCAGGGTTAGCATCAAAGTTGCCGGTTTCAACCAGGCCGACATGGTAAATGAGACTGCTGGTTTCAGTTATTTAACTGTGGTACCAGTCTCCTTTATTCAAGGGCCGCATTCCAGATTAAAATCAAACGGGTATTGTAGTTAAAATGGTCAAAACAATGTTACATATTTAATAGGTGTATAATTTTAAATATATTTAGTTATTAATATATACTTTGTAAGATAATTTTAAAACAGGTTTAGATAATTCGCTTCTCACAGTTATGATACTTAAGGGCTTTGTTTAATATGATAACCCTAATTTTGATCACTAACGCTCTGCTCCAATTTCAAAATTCATTTGATTAGAGGGTTCATTAAATTTATGTAAATTGTAACCAACAAGTTACCTAGAGATTGCTCATCATCCTTTTGTTTATATACAAAAACTCTAAGTCTTGTTTTGTCCTTACAAATAATAAAGACACAAATCTAACACATACTGTTATTATATTACGTTAGGTATATTATGTGTTAATTCAAACAAACACAGAGAGTTGGTACACCGCGCAATAAAGTTGTGAGTAAAATGTAACGGTCACATGTTCACGATGATGGTAGTTGTCAGTGAACTGAATCACGTTTCTAACTCATACAATACACGAGTGCTAACAAAAACTAAATTACCACAGAAAAGGCCATCTGTAATTTTTGATAATTATGAATAAGTGGCGGTCGAAAATTAACCGATCCAACTCCTTCCACCGTGGGATGTAGACACACGTTCCTATATAATTGTTTCTTATTAAAATCAACGTTAATCTTTTTTCGGTCCAGATTCCGAGGAACCGCTGCATCGTATTATGTTTAAGAATCGACAGCTATAATTTCTGTTCAATCAAGATTTAATTGTTTTAATGAGTCTACATGCGTGAATGGTCGGCCCAATTATTGTTTATTTTTAATCGCCTCAAGAGGTTTTTATGTTGGCAACCCAACACGCACAGAGGCCCCGAGCGATCATTTTCATTATTTTAATAATGTTAACTTCCAATAATAATTTCCATTGATTTGAGGGTAAAACACGTTAAAAGCTATTTAAGATACATTTTAGATATTTAGAACATTGTAAATTGCACACATACGTTTCACATTACATTATTTTTTGTAATTTTAGTTTACAATGTAAACTATTAACAGGTGTTTTCCGACTGAATCGGAGACATCCTCAAGAAAGTTGGGTTACCTAGTGTCCACAACCGTAGAGCTTGTATGAAGAGAATTAAATCCACGTGTGAGAGAAGCGAGGGAGTTGTGTCAGGATCGTGGCAAGTGGCGCTTCATTGTCTCTGCCTATCCCTGTGGAAAAAAGGCGTGACAATTAGATTGATTGATTGATACAGTGTAATGTAACCTAAAAATGCTTACCTACTTATATTATACTACTTTGTAACATTGAGCTTTTTCTCATATTAAAAAGTTCATCGAGTTCGTTTCTTTGTAGAACAAACGACAAGTCGTGACAAACTTTATCAGTTTATGTGAACACACATTGTGTGCTTAACATCAGCTTAACATCAGGCGGGGTGCTGTCGTATGTCGAGTCAAATCAAATCAAATTCCTATCCTATATAGCCTTGGATCCGTCAAGCCAACTGTGAAAACTTTGTGCCAGCCAACCTTTGTGACCTTGGATCCGTCAAGCCAAGTGTGAAAAACTTTGTGCCAGCCAACCTTTGTGACCTTGGATCCGTCAAGCCAAGTGTGAAAACTTCGTGCCAGCCAACCTTTGTGACCTTGGATCCGTCAAGCCAAGCGTGAAAACTCTCAGCCAGCCAACATTTGTGACCTTGGATCCGTCAAGCCAATGGTGAAAACTTTGTGCCAGCCAACCTTTGTGAACTTAGATCCGTCAAGCCAAGCGTGAAAACTTTGTGCCAGCCAACCTTTGTGAACTTGTGACAGTGACTGAGGCAACTGGTTAATCAGTTGCCTCAGAGGTCTGCGCTCTTGGACTTCCCCTAGCTTACATGAAGGCAAGTCGGGTCCGATGTCGTGTGTCAATAAAATATACTGCTGTTAGGGAGTGTAGAAGTGCGAGAGCGATCTTTGAGTGCAGAAGAAATTACTATACTGCCTTAGCTGTTTCTTTGTATTGTTAATTAAGACATAAATACTTTAAGCCGACCGTGGGCTAGTGGTAATAAAATGGTCTCGAGTCCAAACCGCAAATAAGTTCAGAATCACTTGCCTGTACCAATGAATCTTTGATATGTACTACAAAACTTTGTGCTTATATTATACAAGAACATTTAGTAGCTTAGTATATAGGTATATCGTATAGTATGTGAAAAAATATATAGTAGATTGTTAACGACACGTTCCACTAGCAACAGAAGTCCTAGTGGATTAATGACTTAAAAACGGTACCGGCTGTTTGATTTTTATTATTAATCAAATTGTTACGCCTTCTTCCCACAAGGATAGGCAATGGAGCGCCACTTGCCGCGATCCTGACACAACTCCCTCGCTTTCTTTGCATCCACATTTTTTTAAATGTGACACTACATCTGACCTCCACCTGCCTGATGATAAGCAAGAGGAGGTCCAAGAGTGTCGACGACTATAAAAACCGAGTTAGTTCACGGCTACCTCAGTCGCCGTCACTATGCCGGCCAAAACCAATTCTCTTCATACACGCCTTATAGTTTCGGCACCCAGCTTTTTTTATGAAGTTAATGTTTTCGTAAAAAATAATTTATAATAACAGAAGATGATGTATAGTTAAATTGTATGAGTAGTGAATATGTCTCGCGCATCCAAGTCTAACTAACAAGTTAATCCAGCCGCGGGGCCGATATAAAGTTTATATCACGCTTTGCATTATGCTTCATTATCTTAGCAATTTTTGCTTTGTTCTATCTACGTTCAGGGTTCTCAATTAGGTCTTTATTATATCTTTAAATATCTTTATTATATCTTTAAAATATCATATAACAATAATTTCAGGATCAGCTTGTAAGTTGCCGGTTTTAATTAGGCCGGCATAATGAATCCGTAGTAGCAGTCACCTCCATTCAACCGCACTCCAGCTTAACACCAGGCGGGGTGCTGTCATATGTCTAGTTAAATCAAATCAAATTGTCACACCTTATTCCTACAGGGATAGGCAGAGACAATGGTGCGCCACTTGCCACAATCCTGACACAATTACCTCGATCCTCTCACATCCACAATTCTCTTCATACAAGCTCTACGGTTATGGGTTTGACGCTACGTGGTCAAGGACGTGGTAAAATGAAACGCACCCGTTGAAATTGAGAAGAAGACTGAATATTTTTATTGTGACACGAAAACCAAAGTATAAATGTGTTTAAAATGACAAATGTTTTATTTTAATGGAAATGAAATTAAAACAATTTTAGTGCGAACTTTTTTGAAGATCGGCTCATTAGGCAATCCAATCTTCATGGGGATGTCTCCGATTTGCGCGATAAACTGTGGTTTGAAAGAAGATGTAGTGACAAGGATTGACAAAGGAATATTAATGAAAATAAAAGGACTTTGATGGTTTCATAATCGGGCACATGTCGAGTCACAATAAAATATACCTTTTTTTTATAAAAGTTGTTTTTAGCAACCCTAGGTGTTGCGCAGGTGAGACAGTGCGTCGCCCGCGGCGTCCCACAACATGGTACCCTGGTGCCCCTCTCCTCACATATCGATCACTCATAAAGCCACCAATTAGCATACTGCACGTGAACTATGCAATTTTTAATTTTGCACGAAGATTGCTTATAATATGAAAATAATTATTTGTAACCCTGCACTCGTAAGGATAGCAATGTGTGTGTTCTCGTTTATTGCAATTAAGTTGGTTTTCTTGATTCGTTTATATTTTTCTTGATTCGTTTATATTATATTTTTTATTATACATTTTTATACTAAGGTTTTTTTTATTGTGATTCGACATATGACAGCACCCCACTTGATATTAAGCGTGTGGTCCATGAATGAATGTCACTGCTACTACAATTCAATAACTGTGAGTAGCAATCACATCCACTATGCCAGCCTAGATGGAACCGGCAACTTACAAGCTGATCCCAAAACGTGACCAAATCACTTCACGGTCTGTATACTTGTAAGTGGTGGTACTACCCCAGATCGGCAGACTGGGTACAACTGCCTACGACTCTTTAAAGTGCTTGTATAATAGAAACAGGACAACCAAAGTACATATCAAAGATACATTGGTACTGGTGAGTGGTTTCGAACCCGTGCTACTCGGCTTACGTAGCCATTGCACTGCCACTACACCACGGTCGCCTTTAATTATTATTTAATTAATTATTCTTATTTCGTAGGAGTATATGTAGAATGCCGATAGCGAATAGAATAAAGAATAGCACAGTTCGCAATAGATGTGGTTTGAAAGAAGATGTAGTGACAAGGATTGACAAAGGAATGCTTCGATGGTTTGGGCATATGAAAAGGATGAGTGAATGTAGATTGACGAAAGGAATTTAGGTCCAGGAGGGTGTGTTTCGTTCAAATCGGAGTCATTCCAAGAAAGCTGGGTAGCCTAGTGCCCTTAACTGTAGAACTTGTTGAAGAGAATTGTAGATGTGAGGGAAGTGAGGGAGTTGTGTCAGGATTGTGGCAGGTGGCGCACCATTGTCTCTGCCTATCCCTGTAGGAAGAAGGCGTTAAAATTTATTTATTATATTAAATTGAATCAATACAATATTTGCGATTTTTTTATTAATCAATTCGGACTTTGTTTTCGAACTATAGGTAGGTATAGTGTTAATGTTAATAAAATCTACGACTAACTGAAAACTGAATAACAATCCCGCATTTGTTAATTTTCAATCAATCAAATTGTCACGCTTTTTTCCCACAGGGATAGGCAGAGACAATGCAGCGCCACTTGCCACGATCCTGACACAACTCTCTCGCTTTCTTTACATGCACAATTCTCAATATCTAGTAAATTATTAAAATAATAAGTTTATTTTCAAAATATTCAATATTGGTAAATAAAGTAGTTATGACATGTAGCTTAAACTTCTTGTCGTCATAGCAATACAAATACGATTACATAGTAAATTGGCCATTTTACTAAAAGCGGCCATACGAGCACCTCAATTATGTGCAATTGTAATAGTAACGGAATACAAATAAATAAAGACCACTTCCATTAGACATAGGTTAATCACGATGACGGAACACATTATTTCGTCCGTAATGAGCCGCTCGTGAACCTCGAACTAACAATTTACAAACTCCTAAAGGCGTTTTGACTTTGCTTAGGATAATTATGGTACCCTGCAACTCATGGAGACAAAACGTCCTACTATATTTATTATATATAGGTACATGCATTTATGGTAGATATATAATGTTTTGTTTTGTATCTAAATCGTGAATGTAGCTACAATTTATTGACACTTGAAATTCTGAATCCAAACGTCTATAAAGTTCGACGAGATTGCAATGATAGAAAATTAGTAACATCCTGGTAAGAGTTCGGGTGAGCTATGGATGGCCGCTGGCGTCGAGCGAACAATACCGGCGCATGCACAGCGCACGCAACGACAACGCTTTGACCGCGGGCATCGAGGACAGAGACGCGAATATCCCCGTGGTTGCGACGAACAGGGACAGGTGGCTTTGCTCTCGCGAGATTTTGATTTATCTCGTATAATTATCGAATAATATATATCTGCTTTGCATCTCTTGTTATAACATTACGATAATTTCGTCCCATTACATCGAGTTCTAAGCGGAGACTGTTCGCTAGCCGCACAACGATTGATAATAATCGCTCGCGAAGCATAATGGCGTACACCCACGGGTAATTATTGTTGTGCAGTCGTGAGTTCGTGAGCCGGTGGAATGCATCTCCTTCGGGGGTTGCGGCGTAAACCAACACGCCGCGACTTTGGCCCGTTCGCGTAAATAAGCACCGATCGCTTTCCTCGCGCTAATGATAGTGCAGCCTCCAGCTCTCGCGTCCTCCGCTCTTTAATCGATCTCGATAAAATAATTACGAGTATTTATAAGTGCTCGCACTTAATCGCAACATGATTAGTGATATTATGTTCCGTGTATCGTGTGTATTATGTTTGAAATTTTCTCAAGATTGCCTACATATTTTTATAATTAAACTATAATTACAGTGAGAGTACGCTCATATAACATAATTCTCTGGTGCAATATCACTTTACGTACATGTACATATATGTTTACACGTCGGTCGGTCGGTGTGTGTGCTTCCGCCAAAGCAGAGCGTTTGAATCATTGTTAAGTTATTCCATTGTCTGCTTTATGGAACACCCCGGTTCGCCTGCAGCTAACATTTTATTTGCAAAGAAGGAGACGCATTGCCAACATAAAACACACGCGTAAAATATGAAATTTTACATTGACGTTTGGTCACGGAGTATTGGCCAGTGTTCTCTCGCTATAACATAGGCGAGGTTGGCCGTCGGCTCCGTTATCCCTCGTAGCTAATGATTGGCCAGCATTAAGTCCCGACCGTTCCGTGCGATTATTGGATCTAACAGATAATTTTATATCGCATTGTCCCGGAGCGTAAAATTCCCTGTTGTTATTACGGGCGTCCATCGGCCAGCACGCGCGGATAGATGAAGGGCCGCCGAGAGCTGTTTTCAAGCGTATCTTCCGATCTTAGTAAAGGGTAAGGACTCACGAATCTCATAAAATCAATACAAATTACTGTGACACCAATCGTAATTGCTTCAAGATACTAAATCGATGCCTTCGTAGCCATATGTATTAATATTATATTATGCAGAAACTTATACTTCGTGTAGTTCTATGTTATGTTAAGTAAGAACACGTATCAAAGGGCCGGTACAGTCGTTGTTCATAAAACTCACGAGCACCATTCTTCCCGCGGTTGTAATGAGCCCTCTAAATCAAACAATAGCATTAAAGTGTCAATACTGGCTCGATAACACCTCGCCGTTTTCTTTTGCACACGGAATTATGGCTATAAATCTCTAGAAGCTTATTTACAATATCCGATTTTAATGTCTTTCCATATACAAAACATCGTCGGATTCACTTCAGACTCATCCAGATTCCGGGCCTTATACATATTTCTATACGTTAGATACATAAAAATGCTTAATAGAGATGCACTAATGAGATCACGTGAATTAAGAAAGTTGAATAGTGTAAATATCTTGTTATGGTCTGCGAACTCGAGCTGGCATTTGGCGCAGATTTGTTGTAAATGACTGTCTAAATTATGCAGTTAACTTCTTGACTATGAAACTAAACGGTTCATGACACCCTTCTCCAGACGACCTTTCCGAATACACTAAAACACCAGAGTCAGAGACGCCAAATGAAAATGTTTAATTCAAACGACAAAACAATAAATTGTCTCGTATTGACACTTGTATAGAAAGGATACAACAGCAAATTCCGGTAGCTATCGAAGGGGTTGGAGATAAATACCGTTGGCTTGGGGGTGAAGTCGTGTATTGGAGATAAACAGTGATCGCCAGGCTCGCAATTTGTACGCCATCGAAATGCACAAGCAACCCCAACTGGTAGCCCTCGTCCGCTGGGGGATAACTATTACAAATATCTTACCATTTAAATTTAACCTTAGATCTATAATAAATGTGAACATAGCGAACTTAGGAAAGAAAATCGTAGTGGTAAATTTTATTGTTTTCATAGTAGTAAATTTCTCGAGCCGGCATAGTGACGGTGACTTAGACAAACGTAAACTGCGTTATTTTTTTATGTAACTCTTGGCCTTCTTCTTTCTTACCATCATCTCCATTATCAATCAATCAATCAAACTATCACGCCCTATTCCCACAGGGATAGGCAGAGACAATGGAGCGCCACTTGCCACGATCCTTACACAACTCCCTTGCTTCCTTCACATCCACAATTCTCTTCATACAGGCTCTGTGGTTATGGGCACTAGGCAACTTAGCCCATAGGTCGTTAAGCAGTGTATGTGGAGTGACGATAGCTGATAGAATAAGGAATAGCACATTGCGTGATAGATGTGGTTTGAAAGAAGATGTAGTGACAAGGATTGACAAAGGAATGCTTCGATGGTTTGGGCACATCTCCATTAATGTCTTAATATTTTTTTATTGTGACTACATATCATGACAGTACCCTGACTAATAGAAAGCTAGAGTGCGGTCCATGAATGGAGATGACTGCTACTACAGATTAATACTAACTGCGAATAGCAGTCGCATCCACTACACCGGTCTAATTGGAACCGGCAACTTACAGCTAATCCCGAAGCACGACTAAGTTACTTGACCGTCTGTATGTACTACCCTGGATCGGCAGACTGGGCACTTGCCACACCTAATTTCCTTATATTTTATCTTTTATCCTACTTGCTTGTTATTGTAAATTAGTTACGTTAGCTGGGATGTTGAAAGAATGATGTTCAATAGCAGATGTCTTGTTGATGTATATTAAAATAAAGATATCTTTTGATATGTAGCAAGATAAGTTTAATTTTTCACGAAAAAAAAAATTGTCACGCCTTTTTCCCACAGGGATGGGCAGAGACAATGAAGCGCCACTTGCCACGATCCTGACACAACTACCTCGCTTCCCTCACACAATTCTCTTCATTCAAGCGCAATTTAAATATAAATATTTCTTTGGAATTAGAAAAAGTAAAATAAACAGTAGCAAAATGCTCATTAATCACGCCGTCAGGGTGGAAACTTTGTCTATTCAAGTGAGCAACTTCACCTGAACTCGGATATTTTCTTTTAACTTTTAAGCTTTGTTGAAAACTCTTGATGGACTTTGAGTTTTAAGTAACTTGGATAGTAATATATCTTCCTCGCTACATTGTTGTTCATAACTTAAAAATGCGTTTTACTATATTACAAACTTCCTAAATTTTGCACGAACATTGAATAATTAATATTATTTTTATTGTGACACGACATTTGACCTCGACCCGCCTGGTGATAAGCAAGAGGAGGTCCAAGAGTGGCGACGACTGAAAAAACGCGTAGTTCACGGTTGCCCTAGTCACCGTCACTATACCAGCTAAATGTGCTTCTTCACGCATCGCTTGAAGGATCCAAGGACGGAGAGAACACATGAATAAAATATATGCGGCTTAGTATCTCCGTGATCACAATGGCTGCAAAGCTCTCGAAACGTCGAAATAATAAAAAAAAATAATAACCAAAAATAAACGCGATAGTAAGCCGCCAAAAAGTTTCATTCATTTTATTACAATTCTTTAGTTACAATCTGTGACGAAAATGGAATAATAAGAAGAAAACAGCCTTTTTATTGTGACTCGACATTATGACAGCCTCCGCTGATGTTAAACTGGAGCGCGGTCCATGATTGGAGGCGATTGCTAATACAGTTGCATAACTGAAAGTAATAATCGCTACACTGTTGAAAACGGCACTGATTTGAAAACGCGACTGAGTCACTTCACGGTCTTTACACTTGAAAGTGGTGGTAGGTACTAATACTAACCCGGTTCGGCAGACTTGGCAAATGACCATCAACTGATGTCTACCACTCTAAATGATTAATCAGATATGAAAACACCGAGTATGATAATACATAATATACAAAAGAGAAATTAGTGACGTGAGAAAATGTTACCATATGAACCCCATTGTTTACTTGAATAGCTCGACGTGTAATTGACATGGAAAGGGTGCAAATCTGATATAACAATACGCAATCAGCAATAAAAGGATATCAAACTTACCGCTCGCCGGTCAATCTAAGTAAATATCTCCAATAGGTAGCGCAATATTTGATTAAGTATAATGACGATCCAATAAATTGTAATATTAAATTTCAAATTCATTGTAGCAGATAACATCTAGCAGTATTCCATTAAGCGAGCAAATTTTCAATCCAATCCGGAATTAGTTCCACCTTATTGCCGACTTGAGAATTTTTATCACAGCAAATGCAATCAAAGCGCCAATAATTTCCCTCATAATGACTTAGCGGTCGTAAAATTTGAGCATTGCGCCAAAATGGTGGCACATTAAAATTCCCTCCCTATCGTTATAACTGGAGTTATTATCTTGGCGATGTCGATCCGGCTCGAAGGACTCGAAGGCACGACAATCGGGACAATCGGCATTTCCATCTCAATCGGTCGCCCCTGCCTCCCCGCCCGTCTCCGATACCGTTAGTTTTCCTTTTTTTAAATCGCGCGTTAAGGATTTGGCGCGAATGCGTGAAGGGTTGTGTTACTCCCCAAGCTACCGGGTGGTGGTCGCCTCCCTCTCATACGTCCTCATAGCGACCAAGACACTGCGCGCGATTTAAGACCTCCAAACTGTTCTCTACTGATAAATATAGGAAAATTTGCTCAATTCGTAATTATGCATTATTTTTGCTTAAAGTAAAAAATACGAAATTTCCCATTAATATTGGTATTAATTAACAATAAAGATATTTTGTCTGTATATATTTTAATTTATTTGTCGATGAAAAATTATGAAAATATACACAATGTTTTTTTTTTGAGACGCTGCAGCTAGACTGACCTCGACTTTCCTATGTCGCTCGGAAAGAGGTAATTTTTACGCCTTGCTTGACAGATCTAAATAAAATGAAATCTTATAGTTAGTAGCTCATTAATACCTACTAAGATAGTTACTTAGTAATTTCAAAAGTTTTATTTTATTAGTCATATTTAGCAGCCAAAGTGGCATGTTTATTACTTGACAAACATACTGATCGGTATTTTATGTACGTTTTATTACTACATAGTAAAATTTAAAGTTTTAAACATATATTATACTTTCGGAGCGACACGAAACGAAAAAAAGCTACCTAAATAAAATACATAAATAGTCAAGTAGACGTATGATAGAGTCTCTATCATGTAATACGAGTACAATAACATTTACAAATACGAATAGGTAACAAAAATCTACACTGCAACAATGTTTCATATATGTAAAATAATGCGGCTGATATATCCTTTCTTACCCCCTTCTCCCCCTGAGGGTGTTGGGAGAGCAGGGAGCCTCCTCGCGACTTATTCCGATATAATCAATAACTTAGTAAGATCCCCTTTGCATCCGGCCTCGTGACAGTTCTTCCAATGGAACTACTAAGGGGTTGTGTGTGTTTTTTATTCAAACATGAGCTGATTAGAGGCGCGCCAAGAAAGAGGTGCTTTTTGATGTTTCTGCCACGTTTACGGTGTAACCTTGCCAGTAATTGCAACGTTACTGTTTTTTTGAAGAAATGTGTCTTATTATGTTTGTAGATAAATACAGGTGGGTTGTTAATGCCGTGTTTAATGAAGCTTGTCAAACTTGTATTCGTTCGTAGACGTTATCAAATTATTTTGTAGATGTCGAATGAGGCGATAAAGCTTTTTATTATGTTTATACAAGTATACAGACCTTGAATAGATTTAGTCGCGTTTCGGGATTAGATTGTAAGTTGCCGGTTCTAACTAGGCCGGCATGGTGGATCTGATTGCTACTTACAGTTATTGAATTATAGTAGCAGTTACATCCATCCATTCATGGACCACACTCCAGCTTAATATCAAGCGAGGTTCTGTCATATGTCGAGTCACAATAAAAAAAAATGGAATTCTATATTATACTGATTAGTTTTTATGAAGTTATGTAATAAATACAGATCGAACTTAAAGTGAATTTTCACAAGTGGTAGGCAGACAGTTGGTGCCCCTGTCATTGCACTTACAGTGATTTAACTGTGACTGCACTCCAGTTTAACATCAGGCGGGTTGAGGTCAGATGTCGAGTCACAATAAAACAAACTAAAGCAGCATTTTCAGTCGTCGTCACTCTTGGACCTTCTCTTGCTTACCATCAGGTAAGTCGAGGTCAGATGTCGAGTCACAATAAAAAGTACATACATACTTGTACATACATACTTGTTAATTTTTTATAGTGACGCGAACAAGAGTAACTTGGAAAAGGATTAATTCTAATGGAAAAGGATAAAAAACCTGACATAGTTTACAGCTGCCGGTCAGAAAAACGTATGTTTACTTACGATATTTATAATACTTACACACGATGACAGGCGTGGCGTAGTAGTGTGCTACCAGTCCGTTACGCGGGTGTCCTGGGTTTGATTCTCATTCGGAGCTAATATTTGTTTCATAGCTTTTATTTGTAATATTAAATAGTTATATTAAATTTACAAATATTTGATAATAAAAAAAGGTAGATTTTTGCTCCGGGTCTGGTTTTTAGAGTGGTAGGCAGCGGTGCCCAGTCTGCCGATCCGGGGTAGTACCACCACTTACAAGTATACAGACCGTAACGTGACTTTAGTCACGTTTCGGGATCAGCTTGTAAGTTGCCAATTTCAATTAGGCCGGCATAGTGGACGGCATACTACTAACAGTTATTGAATTGTAGTAGCAGCCATCTCCATTCATGAACCGCACTCCAGCTTAACATCAGGCGGGTGCTGTCATATGTCGGGTCACAATAAAAAAAACATAATATCCACTAATTCTACTTATAGAGTTGTTTATCTACATACAATATATAAATATGTATATCTATATTATAATATGTGAAGGAAGCGAGGGAGTTGTGACAGTATCGTGGCAAGTGGCGCTGCATTATCTCTGCCTATCTTGTGGGAATGGGCGTGACAATTTGATTGTCTACAAGCAGTAGTCGTGTCCGTTATGCCGGCCTTGCGGATAGACGGTGCTGATTAGGATGAGGCAGGTTATAGGATGAAGAGAACACATGGGCTGGTAAAGCATCCCACTTATTGATTGTTTTACAAAGAAATGTAGCACTGAACTATTAGAGGTGGTCACCGCTTAGTCCAACTTGTGGCTGGACGTCCTCTTTGCGTTTGCCTACGTGGTCTCCATTCGTAAACCTTTCAGCCTCTACGCCTACGATCTGTTCTACGAGCTATTTAAATTAAGCTATTCTTTAAATAACATCTGTTATTAAAAATAGATTAAATAATACACCATATTTTATATGGACCTATATTTTCTAATACCTAAATATAAAAGTAGTTTCAGGGCTAGACTATTTGTAGTTCCTTCTATAGTCTTTCTGAACGGAGCCGTACCGCCACTTCAGTTGAAAAGAATGTTCTTATGTCTTTGCCTTTATCTTTACCCCATTCTATAATCTTAGACTCTTTAAGCAAACCGCCGGCAAGTGACTACGACTGAGGCAACCGTGAACTGAATCGTTTTTTTTCAGTCGTTGGCGCTTTTTGAATTGCCCTTGCCATCATCATTAAGTTACATTTAGGGTCTTAATAAAAAAGGCGGGCTATTTTCAATATTCTGCCATTTCAGTAAACAATTCAATTTATTATCAGTCGGTTTTATTCATGGATCCGATCCAGCTTAACATCAGGTTGCTGTTTTATGTTGAGCTACAATATAAATAGGTAAAACATGGGTGACAGAGGGTAAAAAATGAAAAACTTTAATTCTGATAAACTAACTTTGAGTTTATTTTTACCATTTACACTTGACAATGTATTCGAATCTGTTGTTACCTACTACTTAATAAAGATGATGTAAAAAGAACATATATTCTTAATCTGATTAATATAAAATAAAATAACTTAATCTAAAATTAACTTAAATAAACACAAATAATATAAAATTTGCTATGGTAAAATAATACAATAATGGCTTTTTTATTAATTATGAATAAAATTAAATATATAACTAAAATATTAACAAAGGTATAAATTTAATTGTAATTTTAATACATTTAGGAACATTTACCCACTCTTGTAGGCTTCATTAGTTTTACAAAGTTTCAAATAACTCTAGAACATCTAATAATAAAAGTATATGTATTTCTAACTGAAAATAGTTATATAAAATAATACAAATAAACAGACAACATAGCCGTGGCGGCAACTCGTAATAGTAGATACAACAGACTAATCCGAATAAATCTTAAATATTAAAATTTGTATTCGGAAAGTATAAGTGAAACTCTAGATGCGATAATATTGAAATATACATAGGAACCATGATTCATCCCGCGGGCGATCACCCCGGAGACATCGCACTACCAAATGTCCACCTACGCTAACTCAAACTTACAATACTCCCGATACAAATCGACAAAATAAACATTTCCTATGGATTTCTAACGTCCGACACTCACGTTACGCGGTGGAGCTCTGCGAACATAACACACAACATACTATATTATGTACTATCTATTATAAATAAATACTCCATCAACTTTGTAAAACAAAATACATAATAATATTGTAACGCGCGCCATCGCGACTTTGGGCGGCGAATGTTGCCACTGCAGCCGACATGCGCGACCGCATTAACTCTTTTTCTCTACGCTTTTAACAGTAATAACAAATAATTGTATTGTTAATATTTAAATTTGATCGATTTTTTATTAATTTAATTCAAAGGAACGATTATAAATTGATGTCTGTTATTCGCAGTGTACACCAAGCGCCGCCCAACAATTGCACATTAAATAACAAGGACCACCGGTAGCCGGCGGAATAGAACATTGCACATATAAAAACCAACTCAATGTTGTAGTAGGATACACTCGTTGTTAAAATATTGTAGTAGACTCCAAAGATAAAATGTAAACATGTAAAATATTAAAATAACGTTGTAATTTTGTGCCAAATATTGTAGGGACTCCACGCACACAGTAAAGTGATGGACGTGCTTGCAGTGAGGGCTTCGTGCACTCGTCACACCGAGATGCTGCATGCACGTCCATGCCTTTGGACTCACTTACGCCACTACCATAATCAATTACAATATCAATAAAAATTCAAGAATCACACTTAGTTCCAAAATAAACTCACTTGTATGCGAGGTAGGCTGAGCGCTGGCGCGCAGCCCAAGTTTCGAGTTCGTTCGTTTTGGAAAAGTTTGCTACAATAATATAATTATAATATAATTAACTGTTACCAATAAGCCTACGCGGTATCGTCGCGTCTCCACGGGCGTTTCCACGAGTGATAGTTTACTGTAGGCGAGGATACCCTGGGGTAAGCTCAGTTCAACAAGATTTTGATCAAACCTTACTTCAGTGGTCAAACATTATTCTCGTTGAAATAATGAAGAACTGAAAAGTGACCTTAAATGGTCAGGAGGTTTGGTGAACATCTACTCTAATGGCGGGAGTGTTGCTATATGGAAGAGGGACCCGAATGAGAGGACGACCGCTCTACAGCCTAAAATACACAATAATAACTAACTTCGCTTTAAGTTTAAAAAATCATATACGTATATCACTATATATCTTCATACATTTACGATGCATCAGGAACTTCTTACGAGAACGTATCTATGCCTAAAATTAGAACGATTATATGTATGTATTACATAGCTTTAAACAATAATTAAATCGTAATTATCAATATCGATAATATTATATGCCATAAAGATAGGAACTTGCTTTTCTGGGAGTTGATGGTAAAGAGGCCGGAAGGCGTCCGCTCGGCCGCGGGCCGTGTCGGCCTAAACGATAAACATTATAATATAATAATAAAACCTGTCTAACGTATGATATGAAGTCAGCACGGCACGCGGCTGTGCGGGCGCGGCAAACGCCGGCCGCCTCCCAGTGCGCGGCGCGGCGGCGGGCCGGCGAGCCGATCGTCTAGGAACACGGAGCCGGCTAGGAATTTCTTACCAGGAACTCTGAAGGAGCGATCGAACGCCGTACCTAGGTATCTACATGATAAATATAAAAACGGGACAACAACGATCGGCTCCCATTAATTAACCTAAACTTACAACACTACAAGCTTTAAAAGTATAATTAGAAAAATGTCGTCTCAACGACAACATTCAGTAACGAAGGAAAGCATTAAGAGCTAATAGTGAACTGCTGCGTTGTCGGACAACGGGAAGAGCGCGCGGCTCTAAAATAAGTAGTAACTATACATTGCGTTAGGATTAGTGGCCTGCGCTAGCGAGAGGCATCTCGCCGGGCTGAGGAAAACGCCGCCCGGGTGCGCAGAAATTGGCATTGGGGTCTTTAGGAGTCGTAGCATCCTGCGCCGCTCGTGCCGCAAGTAATGTTATCTGGTTGACCACATCCTCCATCTCGTGAGATAGCGGCTCCGGTGGCGCCAAAGGTGGCGGTGCAGCATTACGAGCGTGAGCTTCAGTCTCTGCGTGTCTTCGGAAATCTAACGCAGTTCTGAATCTCTCTCCTGGACAAGAACGGCATTCGAGTGCTGGTTGTACCACCCTTATTACGCCTCGAGTTGATTCTCGACCGGCGTAACACGAACGAGCTTGATGAGCCTGAAGAGGTACTGGAGATGGGAATGCTACTTTGCAGTGTTTGCAAACATAGCACAGGTCGAAATCCAGTTCACGTGCGCCATTTGGAGGTTCAGGTGCGGCAGGAGGAAGACGTAATGTAGAGGCTCCAGGATCAGCGGCTATGTGGCGAATTTGTTCGAGGGTAGTGGCCGGTAATTGCAATACGCTGGCCCCTGTCCCCGTTTCCACTATGAGGCCTTGCGGTTGTGGTTGTGCTGTGCTGACAGGACCTCCTGAAACAATAAAGAAATTAGGTTATAATTTATCAAAATCGCAAATTTTACAAATTAAAATTTTACATCCACCAGTAATGATTCGGGTAAGTAATATCATGAGACAGATAAACCGACTCGACGTTTTCATACAACGGCGACACCCTCGCGTGCCGTAAAGGGGTTAATCCACTTACAGTGAGGGTCGACCGATAGAGCCGTGACCTGACCTCTACACGCTTTCACGTGTTCAATAACTAATCCCGATACATTGTTGCAGTACTGAACATACAAACAAACTATTGTTTCCATGTATCCAATAATGGACAGCAGTAGCTGTTGCTTCGGTTAAACACAGACAATAGCTTTGGTGCGGTTGTATATGCGTGATGCGTTTCTAACGAGCTACAGCCGTTGCTGTAATTGATTCGGGCGCGCTTTATACGTCTTACGAGTATATTCACGAATGCATAATACATGCGGCGAGTACGATTCGCAATCTCACAAGTTTTATGCGAGTTTTACATAGAGACTAGCGCAGGTTCTTAACAGACTACAATAATCGGAGTCCTCAATGCGAATATAATGGCATGCGGATGAGATTGAATAATGCTGCACGAATTTGCGTTATTTTAATGAGAGCTCAGTAATAGTTAGTTATCGTTAATAAAATTTATTAGTTCGTTTTAGAGATGTCCGTTATCGCATAATACACGTCCGTTTATCGTGTAATGCTGTCAAATAAAATAAATCATATTCCTAAGCACATTAATGTTATTATAGTAATAGTGTGATTATTAATTCTCTCTCAAACTATTGGTATTCGCAATTGCAATTTTATGTAAATGCATAAAGCAGTCACTTCTCTAACCCTGACGTTAATTTGTAACCCTGCCAATTAGCTTGAAAAGGGCCACACTATTCTGCAACCTGACCACACAACCACTTAAAATCTGTAGTGAGGCATGCAAATTTAGTTTTTAATGGTTGCATCGGTGGGTTTACTTTTCTATGTACAACTTTACGAGTTGGCTACCTTCGTTGGTGCATAGGTTTAAGTCAAGGGGCTTCTTAATCCGGGCTTGTAGGTCGTTACGCGTTATTATAACGCGGGCGGCGTCGGACGGTTCTCTGCTCATTTACATCTCATTAAGGATGCTATTATTGGACTAGAGGTCGCATTGTGCAGGCTTTCGCTAAAGGTTTACATATAAGATGGCTTATATAAATAATGTACATATTAAGCTGGTCCTGTTCCAAGAATATACTAAGTGTTCGGAGTAAATTGAAGGAGTCTGTTTGAATCATCGATACATTGAAATGTCAATTATATTTAAATTCATTATGTTAATGTTATTACTTACAAATAAAATTAAAAAAAGGGTATTTAGTTAATAATATAAGAATGTTTATTAATACAAAGGGGAAATGTTGCCAGTCTCCTTGGGACTATCTCTGATGTGACGTCATTAGATGATATTTTTTAAATTTATGTTTTAATTATAGTTATTATACTTTTATTATTTATTATTATTTATGATTATACTTAATATAAGAATCATATGTTGACAATCTTGTAATTAATACAGTTACAATAATAAAAGTAGACAACTTGCAAAGACCTACGAGTATAAATTTAAATATAAAATTTTATTTGGAGTAGATTAAATCGATGTATAACAGTCATCTAATTGCGGTTGGATCCGTATGCAGAGCGACATTGATGAGACGGCGTCTGTCTGTCTGTCCACTCGTCCATCGTGAGGTGCACGCTTTAGGAATACACCAGCGTGTTTACTGTGAAACAGTCCTTTAGAATTACAAAGATGGTCACGATAACGTTCCTATACTTTAAGTAAGGAAGATTTTCAGTAACATGCCGTAGATTTTTTTGTAATTATGATTAGTGATTAATTTTTATTGGGCCGATGACATAAATGCCATTATGACCATAATAGGGAAACTGGACTATTGTACAATTTTCCTTGCTTGGCAAAAGTAGTAAACAAACTTTCGGCATAATGACGGATTAGCGATAAAACAATTACTACTGACGCTATTTATTATAATACTATAAAAATATCTATGCATTACTGTGAAAATGTGTTTATTATTATTAGTATTGGGGCACAACATTTCTCATTTGTGAATTTACAATTTCCATATTAATGGTTTTTGATAAAAATAATGTGTGTGATTTTATTAACATTTGTGCTTTTGTTACATTGTGTATGTTTATTCTATAGAATAAAACAGTAGTAAACAGTTCCCTTAGATAAAGGGTGATTTTTATGTATGCTTACTACTTGTGCCAAGTAAGGAAAAACACAGTATAATACAGTGAGTATGTATGTGTGTGTCCAGCAGTAAACGACATTAGTCAATAAAAATAATTAATTAATCTATTGATAGGGTAATAAAAAATGTAACCTCACGTTATGACGTCACAACTTACTAATTAACTGAAAGAAGTCTATGAAACTATTAAGGGTGATAATCCAATAACATAATTTTACCGGAATGTAGGTACTCGAGTTGTCATTGAAACAGGGCAAGTTCCCACCACTTGTTGGTCGTACGATACAACACGGACGGGCTACCGTTGATCCCTTGATCCTATTTAATTACCATCCATCAAGTTGTAGTACGCCACCGACCGACACTGACGGGCAGGATTAGGCTCATGTCCCCGTACTATCTTACGGAAATCTTTACTTAGGTCACGATGTATTTTATCAAAGAAAACATTGTAGTGAGCTTGTACTCGTATTAGTGGTCAGATTGTTCATTGAGCTTTTTAGCTTTTGATTTTATCAATAAAAAACCGATATTCCGATAGATATTTTTTTGGTCGGCATAGTGAGGCGACTGATGCAACCGTGAATTGACTCCTTTTTTCAGACAGGTCGAGGTCGGATTACGTGTCACAATAAAATTTAAATAAAAAAGATATCTTATGTTTTGTAATACAAAAAAAATTGCGGCTTATTATCGCGTTCATCTTGATCATGTTATTTATCCGTTGTTTGGATGATTGGGCAAAAACTTGGAAAATATATATATTTTTTATAAAATTTTGTAACTTTTGCACAGTAGATATGCATAGTATTTTTTGGAATAAAATAAAAGAAAAAACTACCGGAGAACATCAGTATTTATCATAAGAAAATTAAGGATGTTAATAACTTTTCATAATAAACATTGTACAAAATATTAAACAACCACATTTAATTATAATTTACTCCATTAACAGATTAAATACATTAAAAGAACAACATACAAAGATATAAATATCAATCATAACATTATTAAGGCGAAAGAGATATGAAAGTTCCATTATCCAGAATTTCCTCAAGCCATCAATTCTCAGAGGAAATCTCACCGCGTTCAAATATTTAATTACTTTAGCTCCCGATCGTTTATAAATTCTGGTTGGAGTGCTATCATAAAACGCGCTAATGCCTTATAATTAAAATATTCTCAACAAGCCGTGGCGTAATGGCACCTCGGGCGACGTCCTCCCGCGTCCCGAGAAAAAAACGCATAAAAAATTACATTCACCCCAAGAGGAGTCACCCCTTGTGCCAGGAAAATCGATTAAAAAGAGGAGCCGCAGGGTGAAGTGCGCGGGGTGACCGGGGAGTTTAATATGTACGAAAAAATGCACGACGCCACGGGAGCGAGGGAGAGACGCCTGAAGGAGTGGAGTGGCCTCTGAGGTGGCTTCAATTTTTATAATTACGTTCATACGTGAGAGCGGGTGGCGATCTCCCCATTCCTCCGGCGTGCACGGGAGGCTGATTACTTATTTACAGATAGTTTGCGTTCCCCTGCTTTCAAGGATTACTTTTTTAATTTTTAAACTTTTTAAAAATTTAAATTACGCTGCCTCTTCTCATGATGGATTTCTAACATAATAGTACTATAAAAGCGGACAAAATTATTTTGTAGAGTAAAGCAGGCTTGTAATTCAACTTTGTTTTTTTATTATTATAATAATTATATTTATATTTTAAACATTTATAAATTGGTTACTTAATATTCTATATTGTTACTCTAAGATATTAAAAGTAACATTACAATACGAATTTAAAGCAATATTATCAAAATGTAGGCATTTTTCTATAATTTTCATATAAATTTATAAGAGATCTAAACGTATTCGTGGCAATCGCGGAAAACGGCATCGTATATAATAAGAACGGTATCTCGGTTGGAGGACGTCATCTCCGGAGACGTTTGCAAATGAGCGGGAGGCGCGCACACATGCATACGCTTGCCCACACATGGCTAATGCTTCGTCCATACACACCGATCTACCCACACCTATAAATAGATATCGTTTTTTTATCCCAGAATAAGAATACGTAGAGGGCGAGCGGGAGGGTCCCCTCCGGGAGAACCCCCCGCGGGGGACGTGTTGGATTTCAGATTGCTACGAACTGCAAAAATGAGGGATGAAAGAAATATAGCTTAAAACGCAGATATTTCCCGGCGTCTTAAGACGGGGGAGGGGGTGGCGGAAGGGAGTGTGTGGAACAAAGTGGAGTGGAGATATTGAACCAAAATGAAATGGTAAACGAACCGTTCGAGTCCGATCTAATGCGAATTTATAATTTGGACATTGGTCGGGCTGGGAGAATGTAAGCGCTCTTTGAGCTCCTGCAGGAAGGGAGCTTTAGTGATGTTAGGCAAATTTACAAAGAGAGCAGACGTATTTTTAAGAAGGGGAGTTAAACATCTAACGTGGCTGTTATTCTAACGATCTTTTAGAAAACATATTTACAATGTATGCATATAAGACAATATAGAAATAGTGTAACGTCTTCCTGTCATTAGGAACATTCCTCTTGGATCTTGTCACGAGCGTTTTCTAATTTGTTCCCTCATTTTGGAATTAAGTGGCGTAGTGTGTTTAGAAGCTGTATCCTTATTGTCCAGGTTAACACGTATGTCCGCCGGCCTAATTGCCGACGCCGGCGCAGCTAATCGGGATATGCGCCGTAAGCGATAATTGCGACAGATTGCCTTTGTGGTACACGTACAGTTTCACAATGATCATAGACACAAATTATACATAGACAAAGATATATAATTAAACCCGTGACTTTCTTGAGTACAGAAAATCAATTTTATATTTCATAAATACCCTTATAAAATGCCTGTATCGAGGGTCATACGCTTATCAATATTGATTCACAGTAAATATTGAATTTATGTAAAACATCTGCTTGGAATAAAATTATTTTTTTGTTATTTGCTTTCTATTCTGGTTACATTTAAACACCTTTGCGGACGGTGGCGTTAATTTTATTGCTCGAAGCAGATGACGCGGTGTCAATTTGCACTTATTATCTAATTGATAACAAGCCTCGTAGGTGTGACAAGACATTGCATATAATATGTTTAAAAATATTCATTGTGTTTTTATATTTGCAACTTAGTATCAACATAACATAAATGAAGTTGATGTAACAAAACCCTTACCTAATAATGTAATAGAGTATACAATATAAATTGAAATACAAGTGTGACAAACCTTAAGAGAGAAAGTGTATACATGGAGAAAAGTGAAAATTGCGTACGTGAACGGGAAGGAAAAATATTAAAAATTAATCAAGGCTCGGCGGGTCGGATTGCCATTCCGAGAGGGAGCACATGTGTCGACAAAAAAGCGTCTCCCTCACGCGGGACGTGCGAGAAGGCCGTTACGGAGCGGACTTGTTCGAGTTAAAAGTTCTTTCGGACAAACAGAGGATTTGTCACAATTACGGCGCGGGGCGAGCGTCCCTACTTGATTAAAACCTAAATCACGTGACGTGTTTACAGCCGCGCCGGAGGTGTTTTCAATTTGGCGACTACTCGAATCGCCATTGGCGTTCCGGACACGTAGAGACGCACCTATCTGGGGGCTGCTTCGACGTTTTGAATTTGTTGTGAATTAAATTATTGAAGATATAATCGGCCGGACCGATCTCGCTTATTTCTCAGACGTGACCCCCACCCGGAAGGAATCGCCTCGAACGGACCCGGCAGCGTTAAAAGTCACGTCTCTTAATTATTTTAAATGCCTCGCCCGAACGACATCGCCGATTCCCTCTGTTGAACCTTTATCGACGGTACAGTGGCAGCCATAAAAAACGCAACGTGAAAAAGAAGATTAACATTTGAATTAAACGGGAGATTAAACATAATGAAAGAAAATCTCATTATAGCCTGTATAATGGCGGTGAGAAATATCGCCGGCAACAAAAAGAAAGAACGATTCTTAAAAGAAACGGCGAGTACAACAAAATTAAAAGTTCCAACAAAATTAAAAAATGAGAATAAGTGTAATCGACGCCTGGTGCTATTAGGGGGAAATGCAAACACCGAGTTGGGGCAGAGCGAGGGGTGAGAGATTCAAGAAAAGCACTTGCGAGTAAAAAGTTCTCAATTAAAGAATGCTAACTGAAAATCCCGTTGTAATTAGATTCTTTCTCATCTCCTTAAATCACAGCGTCGCTCGTCCTGGACGTTAGTAGATACGGACGCTTAGCTTGTTTAATTTGTAATCGAGACTTGTTAGCTTCCGTCTTCTTTTGATTTCATTTTCTCGTTTTCTGTGTAATTTTCTCGCGGACTCGTTGATTGAAATTAAATTAGGTGTTTGAAGCCGACCTTGATGAGTTTCTGATTTCTCCGGGGGCGATAATTATTTATATGAATCAAGTTATGTCAGTTGTCGGTACTCGTTATCGGTTACCATCTTCCTAAATTTGTGAATCAATTATTAATCCTATTAAATCAAAACATTATTAAACGATTAATAATGTGTCTCTAACACACTTTATTCGTTGTCAAAAAAATATTTTATAATTGTATCTATATCTTATATTTATACAAATTCAATGCCATTCGTTTGAATAAAATAATGTGAAGAATACAACTACAAAATCATTCAACATTAGAATGGTAAAGTGATAAAGAAAACAAAAAGTTTCTAATTGAATTTGTTAAAAAGTTTGTCCCCTCTGCCATGCCGGACGTCTCAAACTTCAAACTAGATCCTACTAATTATTCAAAAAGACTCCCACGGTCCTGTGCAATATAATTAAACATCTCGCCTTGTAATTACCGGTGTTTAATGTTGTCTACAAAGTTTAAACCAAGTGGCTAACGGCTGCCCGCCCCTGGTTCAATTAGTGCCGCCCTTGAGCCGCCTAGCCAGCGATTAAGCAATTAATATAGATGGGCGGGCGGACACTCATTTAACTTAGCTTTTCCTGTCGAGCGCCTTTTCAGCGTTAGGAAGTTTTAATTTTTGATTTTATTTTTCAACTTTTCCTTTAAAAAATCTTTGAGAAATGAATTAGGAAGTAATCGCTTGGTTGTATAGTATATCCTACTATTATTATAAATTTGAATGTGTGTTTGTTTGTTACGTTTTCACGCAACAACTACTTAACCGATCATCATGAAACTTTGTACATATATTTTTGGAGGTACTAGAAGTAACATAGGATACTTTTATTGAATAAAAAATTCCCTAGTTTCAGCTGTTAGGAATTTTTCTATATTTATTTTAATTTTTCTCTGTTACTCTTATATGAGTTATCGAGTTCTAAATACATATAAAAGGGATATATATTCGAATTGAAAACTTCTTCCTTTTTTATGACTGTGTTATAAACCTAATTTTACGCGGGTGAAACCGCGGGCACAGCTAGTAGTTTTATATATATTGTCAATGCTAAATAATAATAGTAATATTAAAATGATGAGTTGACACACGATTCAAACTACAGATAAAAAAGCACAATAAAAACCCAAATATATCTCACGTGTCTTACATTTAATACATTAACAGGTAAATGTTGACTTTAATTATCTCTAAATGTCGTGAAATAGTAACCTAAATTCCAGTTCCCCTGATAATTGATAGCATTGACTAAATAACAAAGGATTAACACAGACGCTTCTTAAATGTCGTTATTAATTACAAGCTGCGAGGGAATCTTCTTTGAAAACAAAACATCACGGCTTTTCCTCACTTCCAACCCTTCCGACAAGTTTATTAAAGAGTCTTAAAAGCGAGCCGGGACTCATTGGCTTCTGAGGGAATTTGCAGGGTTTTAATTCAATCACGACTTGTAAATAGCGGCGCAGAAAGGGTTAATTTGCATGTCGGCAGATTGTGGGGTTAACCGATGCTTCGTTAGGGCGCAACAATTAAGAGGTTTTGCTGCTCGACTCGAGGGTGGATTTTAACGTGGGAATGTTGACCTAGGTCAGTTGTGTCGTGAATTTAATTAGAGGCCAGAGTTTCGTAAATTAAAAATATAATTTCAAGTTTCAGTGTATAATAACAAAATAAATATTGGAAAAACTTGAAAATACAAACGTCTCATTATGTGTACATATAAATTATATTAACAGTTATTATTGAACGAGGGAACCCTCAATTATACAAAACTTTGGTGCCGTGATTAGTAAGTGTATAAATGAAAGAAATATACAAAATGGAAAAGTAAGGCAGGTTGAGGCGTGGTGGTTGTAATGTTAAAGTATGCCGAAACACAAGCGAAGGGTGTGCCTCATGCATTTATAATTCACTAATTTGTTGTTTGAAGTGATTCAAATTACAGCCTTCCAATTATATTAGTATTAATGAGAACCAAATATTCCTTCGTGACTTTTTACACTTTTAGTAAAATAATAAATCGGCATATAATTATTATCGGGTTTTTATATTTGAATCTATATGAAGTAAAGAAAGCTAGGTTGCCTAGTGCCCATAACCGTAGAGCTTGTAGGAGGAGAATTGTGAATGTGAAGGAAGCGAGGGGGTTGGGTCAGGATCGTGGCAAGCGCTCCGTTGTCTCTGCCTATCCCCGTGGGAAAGAGGCGTGACATTTTGATTAATTAATTGAGAAAGTAAAGGATATACAGTGACGGCAACTGAGGCAACTGTATAATTAGTAATTATTTTCAGTCGTTGGCACTCTTGGACATTCTCTGCCTGCTCGGACCATCAGGTAAGTCGAGGTCAGGTGTTATGTCACAACAATAACAAAGAAGTATATAATTGTATAGATACTGAACTTTTATGACATTTATGATATATTTAAAATTAGCAATATATTAGCGAATAATAGTGCAAATAAGACAAACTATTACTCATTGAAAAAAACAATGCATCCATGTTTTATTCTACTACAAGAAAAGTATTAAATAATAAACAAGATTAATCGTGAGAAAATAATATAAAGAAGCTTAATTGTAAAACAAAAAAGCGCGCGTGCGGCTCACCGTATCATTTTTGTTTACGACATAATTAAAAACAAACGGAGGCGTTACGGATTATTAAAAACTAACAATTATGACGTCTCTACGTGTTAAAGAAATATGTTACTGTAAAGATAAGGGAACCCTATCATTATACTAAACGGGTATATTAAAGTGTTATTTATAATTAATCTTTTTTAAAATGTTACGCTTTGTTTACGCTAAGGAATTTAATTAAAACAATTTACAATCACAATAAGTATGTGGTGTAAAATATTAAAAAAAGTGTCAAACGAAATCGATTGATGGTTTTTGCAAATTGCTCATCGAAGGGAGACTTTGTGCTTTGAAACCGATAGACCGATGCAATTTTGATTGATTGCATTGCTTAGTGTAGTGTAACCAATCTTATTGAAAACTACTATTGTAGTATGTTACAGGGCTGCGTTAGACGGGCGACTTATCAATGCGATGGCGGTTTAAATTGAAAAAAAGTGGGGGACACCCCTAAACAACGTCACATTTAATGTTTCTCTGACATTTTTACATTATAGGGCGTTATGCTTCGTTGTTGGTTTAAAAAATCTCATTTATATTTTTATTGTAAATCTCATCAAGAGAATATAAATTTAGATAACTATTTTTCTAATAATAATCCTAACTTTATTATCTATATACGTCTTACTACTTGGGCACAGGCTGTCCAGAAGGATTTTAGCTATCCCTGCATGCTTGCCAATTCGGATTGGACTGCGACAGTTTTAAGTACATACCGCTACCGCCATCTAGGACAACGACCGGGACCTACACTATAACTAGTAGTTGTAATCAAGAAATAAAAATCACAAAGTTTGTATTTAGTAATATATAATTCAAAGTAGTTCAGTTTAACAACACAATGTTTGTCAAAGCTCATCGGTAAATAAATTAAAAGCAATCAATAGTGGAGGCGACACAAAGGAGTCTTCCGACTTGTCAAACTCAAATGTCGACTTTTTTTCCAATTTAAATCGATAAAAGCAAATCAAACGAAGGGTTCACCCTATTTTATATGTGCTAGTATTTATTTACATGCACGAATAAGAACACAATTTACTTTTTAATTTATATTTTAACATATAAAGTTGTGTTGGTATAAAAAGAGGCAAATATTTACTACGGGACTGATTGTTTAAGAGCGGTAGGTCAAATGCCCAGTCTCCTGATCCGGGAGTTTCAAGTGTACAGACCGTTGTGTAACTTTGCCGCGTTTCAGGATCAGCCGGGACGTTGCCGGTTCCAACTAAGCCAGAATAGTGGATACGACTGCCACTTGCGGTTATTTAAATGTACTAACAGTTGCCTCTACTCAAGGACCGCACTCTTGCTTAGTCGAGACACAATAGAAAAAAAATCAATTTAATTGTCACGTGTTTTTCCCACAGGGATAGACAGAGACAACGGAGCGCCTATATTCAAGATTCTGACACAACTCCCTCGCTTCTCTCACATCCAGAATTTTCATACAAGCTCTACCGTTCTACAGCTTTCTTTTCTGATATAGAATCATTATTAGTGCTGTTTGATTTGTAGATACAATATATAAAATATATATATTAGGTATATATATTTTGGTAAAATAAACGAACGTAAACATTTCGTTTATTTTACCTCTAAGAAAACAACAATTAGAATAATGCCGATACCGAAGCATTGCCCCGAGCGGCCTTTGTTGCTTAGGTCCACCCCATCGCTGCCTCCCCATTATTTTATCTAATCAAAAAGTTTTAAAAGGAAAAATTATGCCGGCCTTTATTATGAGTCAACTTTCTACAGAGGGGAGCAACGGATATATTTTTAATAACGACGCCGTTATAAAGAAAAGTCATCTCACGAAATAAGAAATGTTTTCGCGGGAAATGAGAAGCAGAAATCAAAGTGCCCAAGTTGTTTTCACTGAAATATTAATAGCGACTTTTTAAAAGTTTCTTCGATCATGAAAGTAAGAATTGGGACAGCTTTTTATAGATACTCCAAATTAATTGTTATTTTTAAAATTAAGTTACCACAATAGTAGTAAAACTTTGATGTTAGGTTTTGTTTTACAGTATCACGGCATTTATGACCGCAAACCTCTTCATGTTAAGCTGGAGTGCGATCCGGGAGTAGAGGCGACTGCTGTTATACATTAAAAGTCTCCACCATGCATCTATACTTTTTAATTAAAAAAAAAATAGTCTTCATATCTGACCACGACGGTAGGCAAGGGGAAGTCCAAGAGCGCAGACAAATGAAAAAACCGATTCGCGTCACTATGCCAGCCACTGGCCCACTTGCAAGCTGATCACGAAACGCTATGGATTCTTGGCCTTTCACCTAAAATTACTTATACACTGCAATAAACATGCCAAAACTCGTCGTAATAATAGTACTGACATTGCCTAAATTAGGATGGTGTATTTAAGTAATAAAATATATGGCAATATATGTAAATTGAAACAAGTTTGCTGCCGGCGTAAATATCTTTTATTTTTTATCACGCAAAGCTTGTTAGCTCAAAGGCGTCGGATGAAACCAAATATTTCTATATAAATTAAGAAGGTGAAGGAAAGATGGCACAAGAAAAAAAGAGGGTGCGACCTCCCCAAGTCGTTTCTGTACTCAACGTTTTCAGTAAATATGGTTCGTATATTAAAAGTTGTCTAAACGAAAAAGGACTCTAAACTCTCTGATGTGAACACATTTTTGTTAAAAATATTTTGTTTTAGATGTTTGAGAATGATTTTTTTCTCTTACTATTATTATTGCACACCTTGTATGCGTAAATCAGAGCCGCGGGGTGCAAAAGAAATTCTCAAACAAAAAGATGCAATTATATGCAAAAGGAAAAGCGAGGGTTCCACCCGTATTGCTCTAATGAGTCTACGAAAAATATTTTATATTATTTCCTAGCACAAAATATTATGCAAAGATATGCAATATTATTTTAAGTATTATACTGATAACTAAAAAGTTTTATTCTTATAAATATTTAATAAATTACATGAGAAAGTTTTCACAGATTGTGAGGCGATACGTCGTCACTATTTTACTAGATGTAGGTTGAGAGTAGATAAAACCTAGGAGTACATGTTTTTATTGCGGCTGGGCATATTTAAGCTATTTGCCTCATGTTAAGCTCGAGTACGGTCCATAAATAAAGGCGACTGCTACTGCAGTATTCGCATCTATCTAGTTGGAACCAGGCAACTTTCAAGCTGATCTCGAACGCAACTAAGTCGCTTCACTGTATGAATATAGCTAAAAGTGGTGGGCAGACTGGGCAAATGATCTCCAACTGTCTACCTACTATTATTAAATACTCAGACCCAGAACAAATATTATTAATACATATTTTGTAAAATGGAATCAAATAATTAAACAATACAAATAAATATTTCTAGTAGCTCTGCCAGTCCCAATAAGGCATGAATGATACATATTATTAAATGCCAAATTACAATGTAATAAATATTTATAAGGAAAAAATAATTTCTTCTATATCTCCTTGAACGGGGTATTAAGTCACTTTGAAATTAAAATGAATGTCTGTCTACTTTATTTGCAAATAATGGGTCAAGGCTGTTTGTTACATGCTTTTTATATTTTGGGTAATAATTTTTTTGACCTTGGTTAAAATATTCTTAGATTTTTAATTTATTTTTTTTATTATTTATTTATTTACAACCAAAGTAGAAACAGGACAACCAAAGTACATAAATCAAAGATACATTGGTACCGGCAAGTGGTTTCAAACCCGTGCTCTTGGTTTGCGGAACCTTGCACTGCCACTACACCACGGTCGCCTTTAGATTATTTTTAAAATAATTATTTCAGATCCATAATTATTAAATTTAGACTTGACTCTTGAGTGAGTCCTTCGGAGTGCAAGCAGCTAGACTTTCACGTGAAAATCCGAAAGGATCGATAAAAAATCATCATTACCACACATGCGTTTCGGGATCAATTGGAAAGTTAGTGGAGTTCAAATAGACTAGCATTAACTATAGGCAATAGAAAGAGGCATCAAAATTTTATTTAAATTCAAAAGTTTAGGGATTGTAATACATAGTTAACCAAGAGAAAGAAGAATATAAGTGCGAACAAAAGATATGTTTCCTGAATAATTATAAGAAACTTTATGTATATTGTATATCATTACTTTGAATTGGGAAGTATACGAATCGTGCATCCATCCGTCCGTCCCTTGACAATTTATTCTTTCTTCCTTCTTACGAAAATAATTGATTAAAAGTGCAGTACTTAACACTAACGCCATCTATCCACATTTTTAGTAACCTTTATTGCCAATAGATGTCACTGAACTGTTGCAGAATTTGAGTCGCTATTTTATTTTATTTTGACGCGACATCTGAACTTTACTCGCCTGATGGTAAACAAGCGCTGACCATTGAATAGTTGCTTCAGTCGCCGTCACTTTTTACCAGGAGTTGTTTAAGTAACTAAATCAATCAATCAAATTTTAAGGTTACGCCTGTGGGAACTGGGATAGGAAGAGACAATGGATCGCCACTTGCCACGATCCTTACACAACTCCCTCGCTTCCCTCACATCCACAATTCACTTAATACTACCTCTACGGTTATGTACACTAGGCAACACAGCGTTCTTGAGGATGTCTTCAATTTGGTCGAAAAACATTCTCCTGGGTCTGCCTCGTTTAACGCCATCCATCCACACCGGATTTATGAACTTCTTTCGTCAATCTACTTTCACTATATCATTTTAAAATAAGGTACATATATAGAGGTTATGTGTACCTACCTATAAATGAATGTTTATATTAGTTTTTTATGAACGAGCGGTAAAGAAATGTAAAGCCCCACGCTGCGCTCTTTTACGTCCACAAAAACACATTTCGGTAATCACCTTATAAAGGGATTACTATAAATAAAGAGGAAAAAGGAAATTAACCACATTAGAGGAGGAAAAATCCCTTCCCCTAAGCAATATGTGAGCTCCTTCTGATAAAACACATTATGTACATTTTTTGGGCGTAAATGAAACAATGTCTTATGGTTTTTATGACATTTTCATAGTATCATTTGAAAAAATACTTTGTTCCCTATAACATAAAGTCTCAATTTCTTTGAAATACGTGCATAGTATTTGTTATGAAGTTTTTTGATGAGTAAAGCTTGACTTGCCTGATGATAAGCAAATCGATGTCCAAGAGCGCTGACGACTGAAAAAACTGTTTCAATTCATGGTTGCCTTAGTCGTCGTCACTATGCCGGCCATAAATAGTTATCCTAAATTGCAGATAGTCTACACATGAATTTTAAGATAACATTCTTAATATTATCAAATAATTTCCTTAATAAGTACATAACTAAATGTTTTCCAAACATCTAAGTAGTTAATCAATAATAATACTGAAATGAAATATCCATAAAAATGTAATAAACCTAGAACATGTTTTGTATCATAAGTATGAGTTAATACGGTGCGTGAGACTATATAAATATATGCACCTACCCTCATATAGGTAGTATTTTACTCGACACGAGCCGCGTAAGTAGGGGGATAAAAAAGAAAATGAGGAGTTATGTTTTTGGTAATAAAGGACGGACGAGAGAAATCGTTTAAGACGCGGTCAAATGAGATGGAACGAATATATTTGATTATTTTTATGGCCTGGAATGGCGATACGAAGCGGGTACGGTTCCACGGCTTAATGTCTATTTGTTTTACCAGAATTTAATATAAATTGTTTATGATCCGAACTTTATGATCAACTATTAAAAATTAAGACAAAATAATAACTTTAGCCATTCAATTTTTTAATATAATTTGCTTCTAGATTGTTAAGGCTTTAAAAAGACCAAATACTTATGTTAATTTTTATACATAATGATTCATAATATAAAAAATATTTTATCAAAATATATTGTATCATAGAAACTGGGCGAGAAACTATTTATTTATTTACTTGAACGAACAACAAAAGTAACATCAATAACATTTTTAAAACAATCACGTGCTTAAACACTTAAAATTTAATTAATGAATATTTTTTCAACAATATTACAGACTGTTACCACATGCTTTATGAAAATCTAGACCGTGCTATACTGGTTTTGACCCGAGGTTCTATGTTGGTTTGCGAGACCATTTCACTACCAATGCACCATGGTCGCCCTATCTTTATTACAAATAAGAGCAAAAGATAATTGTAGAAATAAATAACTGTAAGATCGCGCCAATGATTTCTATATCGAAAATAAACCGATTGGGAGATGGTAGTTATTTTTATGGCTTCTGTATGAGGATCGATCGATATTGGATATAAAGCATAATTTATAAGCTTGATTCCGTATGTGTTTAATTGTAGAGAAAAAGTTTACTAAAACCCCAGCCACGTTTTGTCATAGAATTGGTTACGCATGGGGTGCGTGCGTAAAGAATAAATATGACTATTTTTTTACGTATATCAATATTTTTTTAACAGGGAAGTTTGTCTTAAAAATATTTAATTAATTAGATATATTATTTATTCAATATGTATAATGTTTTTATTCATTACTGTTGTTTGTAGTACCTCGTAGCACATTAGATGAGCACATATTTTGATTTTTTTATCGATTGAATGGTGGCGACGGCTACTACAGGTAAAAATAACTGCAAGTAGCATTCGCATCTAATATGCAGTCTGGTCGAAAATATTGCTAAAAATATAACTAATATTATAGTTATAGACACATTTAGTAATGCACATAAAACAGTTAGACACGCACACATTGAAATATACTCGCATGAGTAAAACGACCCTTGTGACACATAATGAAGGGAGGGCACTGTGATATAATGCTGTTTTTTATTGCTTACTCCTTATACCCACAAGTAAAAAAAACACTAACTATACACAGACCGTGCTATACGTTTTAACTATTAGTGTTTTTTTTTCTATGGCCGAGGGAAGGGTTCGCTTGGGGTCGGAGGGTTAAGCTTGATAAAAAATGTATGTGGATTCAAGATTCGCAAGGATGTTTAGTGACGACTGAGGGTCACTCGTTTGTTCAATTTCAATGTTTATTACGAATACAGTTAAATCTTTCTTCGTTTTGTAAATAAAACCTCACTTCCATTGGGAATTATATTGATAAACGCATACAAAAGATTAAAGTATTAGGAAAAACAAAAGAATAATAGGGATTAAAAATCTAATTCAAATTGTCGCGTCATTCTCTTGTGTTTTATCGCCAGGTAGGAGCTTTTATTTCTAAAGAAAAAATATATCTTTTTATATTAGAAATGGCATTGTTCGTGCGAGGGTCCGTCAGCACGCGACAAAAGGAACATTAATTATAATATCCGATTAAAAAACGCCATTTAGGTGCACGGGAGAGTCGCCATTGTTTGAGATGATTGAATTTAGAATTAGCAGCATTAGCAGGCATCCCGAGGGAAAACAATGAATTCGGGGCGCTAGAATTTTTGTTTTTAAGTGCTTTCGATTAGCAACTTGAGGTATCCAATTTCTTAGAAAAAAATCCTCCAGAGTATAAATTATATTACAAATATAAATAAGGAACACTTCAAATATTAGGTGAAAATATCCGAAGCCAAAAGTATTAAGTAGGCGATTGGAAGAAGTATGGCCACCAAGAGACTGTGCCAAATTATGTGGATTCGATTCCATAAACCACATCGGATAGAGGAAATATTTCTGTACGTGCTCACACATAGTAATTAGATATTACGGCTACTAGCTAATCGTAACTCGTATGGGTGTTGTTTTACCCTATAGGGAGAATAAATCACACTGGCAACATCACGGCACGTTAAAAAAAAGAAACAAAAAAAAACGCGAAACAATATCACACAGCGGAACAAAAGAAATTATGCCGACGACCGGAAAAAAAATCGTTATGATAATAAAATAAAATGGTTAAATAAAAAGCTATAATAATGGCAAAGAGAACAATGCGCGACATTTTTATGTATCCAGCAATGAATCGAGGTTTATTTTAGCGCTAGGATAAGATAAACTTTTTGACGTGTCTCATAGAGATTTCGTGTGGCAGCTGTCGCGATTTTTTGGATTAATTTCGCTCAAGTACTGCATTTTAATGTGAACATTTTGTTTTGTTATAATATTTCTACGTATTTACGACCGGTCGGCTGAGTTAAATAAGGATTTTAATTATGTTCATCTGACAGTGTATGACGTGTTTTAGTTTTTTGTACGTTGAGGCTGGCCATGAATGCACTATTAATCTTGGTCCCGGTTGTTGTTATTAAATCTTGGACGAGTGGGACGATGTCGTCCGACGTTATTATTAATGGAAGTGTATCACGGGAGCCATTAGATACGTAATTAACATCGATCTTGCCGAGAAAATAAATAAAAAATCAAAACTCTACAAGAGGAAAAACGTAGATGATATACGTGAGAGCAGTCACTCTTTGAGCGAATAAAAACGTCATTAGAGATTGATCGTCTCAACGAAGTATCATTAATATTATTCAATTAATAAAATGTAATTTTGCGCGGTAAATGCGCACCCTTAGGAGGAAAAAGCAATTAGTGGCTAGATTGCGCTCCGTCAAAACAACTGCTCTGTGAGTAAAAAAAATGCCGAATAGCATTCATTAAAGAAGAATTCGCGAGGGGTGAATATATAAGGACTTTTTTGCATAAGATGTGGCGCCCTCTTTTTTCATAACATTTTTTTTCTTTGAAAACAAACTATGTGGGCGCAGTAAGCGGTTTTCGTCACACTTGCTGAGTGTAAACATTGACGGTTTTTTTAATTGTGCTCGTAATGAGTGTTGTTATGGTCTTATGGTAAAAGAATAATTGCATACTCATTTGCATACTACGGTGGGGAGTTTTTTTTACCATTTCTGGTAATCAAGTTTTTTTAAATAACTTTTTTTGTTGTTGTGGTTTATGGTGAGTGATATGACTTAATTTCGGGTTGGTGTTAAATATTTAGAAAGTTCTTGTCATTTAAAACTAGGGGAGTTTTTTTTTATAAGTTTAACAATTTAAATTACTATTTCACAATTATGATAGTGTTGAATCACTTTTATTATTATTTCTAGAATTGAAAATAACAAAAGTTCGCTATATATACCAAAGATGTCGAAGTCGCAAAGAATCAAATCGAAATGATATTAGCAATCATTAAATGGGAAATAACGTGACGTTTCCACCAATAGGTACCTAGTATTCTTTTATAAATATCTCTCACGTGAGCCGGTGGTGCCATCTCGTGACACGAACGTCAACTCAAAGTAAATATTCAAATCGAGGAATAAAAAAGACAAGTTGAGGGAGCATTTAAAAAGCTTGTTTATTCAGGGACGAATCGCCGTTAGACATGATAGAGAGGTATGCAAGGCGCATTCGATTCACTTGAAAGAAAAGAAAAATAAAAACACTAGGGAAATGAAATAAAAAAATGTCTGACAATTTATACTCAGTTTATAAAGTTAACTAGCTGTGCCCGCGACTGCGTCCGCGTGGGATAGTTATTTTGGGAATCATATTAATTTTTTGTTTACCTACCTGCTCAGCTTTATTATAAATTACCTATACCTATAGCTGTTACCCGCTACCGATTTATTTTAGACGATTAAATTACGTAACTAATAGAATATATTTTAAAGTACTTCTGCGTAAATTATATTTACAGTTTTATTTTCTTGTGCGCAAAACTCGCAGCTGCTTTGCAGCAGCAGTCTGCCGAGAACGCTGAGTCCTTTTTCTAGGCATTACAGTGACGAAGAAAGAACGAAGGAAATGAAAACTTAACCAAACTAACTATATGCTTAAACTAAAACCTAACCTAATAAGAATTGTAAAACTTAACCTTGAAAGAATGTAGATGACACCTACACTGTAGGTGTAATATCTGTAGGTCCTACAGGTATTATTTACAACAAAACAAAAAAAGTGTTATTGTGAAAATATTAGAAACAAAATACTATACTTAAAACAAACACTACCTACTATAGAAAAAACTACTACAAAATGAAATTGTATAAAAAAGGATTTTGCACGATGATATTATATCGTAAAAACAAATTAACGCTGCATTCAACCGATCAGTAGAGAGCCGACCGCATAGTATGCTTGTCTGTCTATAAATGACGCGCCCCTCCACTTTATTAGTTTATTTAAATGTGTGAATGCAAATATTACTAACTATACTATTAATCTTCATCACGTTCGTTCCTCCTTTGTGTCTAACCAGCAACTGAATAACCAATTACTGCATTTTCGGTGTGTTTTATCCATATTTTATATTTGCTAGTATGCGTAAATGCAGTGGAGGGGCGCGTCATTTCGGCTTAGACAGACTATACCTCCAAGCACCGCCTCTTCTCGCCCGCCGGTTAGCGCTCATCATGCGACGCGTGTGAATTTTGTTTTAGAGTTATTTTAAAACTGTATTATCTTATAAGATGTTTATTGAAATTAGGTGATGTCAATGACAATTTTGTTCACAGTTAAATACTCTTAATTAATAACACATTTATTTCGATAAAGAAAAATATTATTATGTTAATACAACTCTGACAAATAATTTGTAATAATGCATTAATTTAGACCAAATTTGACTATCATAAAAACGGTTATTGTGAGTTAATCTTAAAAGATAGACATATACGGTCGCGGACATTTTTTTAGATAATTTAAAGAGGAATAATTCTTTCATACATATTTTTTGGGTATCTCGAACGGTTTTCGCAGCGCACACAACGGAAACCCTCAAAGACCCCCGTTTTTTCCACATTTTCGACTGTTTCTTCGCTTCTATAAGTCGCAACGTAATGTTTTATAGCCTAAAGCCTTCCTCGATAATTGATCTATCCAACACAAAAAGAATTTTTCAATTCGAACCAGTAGTTCCTGAGATTAGCGCGTTTAAACAAACAAACAAACAAACAAACAAACAAACTCTTCCGCTTCATTATATTAGTATAGAAGTATAGATATTTATTTTTTAAATTTGTTGTTGGTATGACTTTGTTTATGTAGATACATAAACTAACAAAAAAGAAAAAGAGCATTAAATTTTAACTTTAATACATGTATGTATGTAGGTAAAATATGATTAAATATAAAAATCTTATACGATCCAATTGGAATATCCCTCAGTACAACAAAAGGATGTTTCTTGGAATAAATTACCTGTTTATTTTTATGCTTTGAGTTTATTATTATTTATTTCAGTAATAGCGCGTCTGGTTGGGACAATCTGTAGCTACGTATTATTTATATTCCACATAACCTACATAAAATAATTGAATAAATTTAACTAGTAATGAAGAACACGTGTTGGAAAATCAGCCGGCATGTGTCACGCATGATTTATCATTTAATTCTTATTAAACTAACATCACACATTTAAATTATATACATGAATATTCATATAAATCAAAATCAATAACAATAACGCTTTTATCGGTTGGCAATTTATTTGCTTATTTATTGAAATTTGTAACGCGTTTTAATTTTTTTACTTTCATTTAAATTGCTTTTCCTTTTCCCTCCCAATTGATTGGTAATAATTTAGAAAGGGACAACGCTATTGTAGCGGGTTAATAGTAAAAGATATCAATTGTCAATCGAATTGAAGCTATTGATGGGATTTTTAATGGTTTTTAGAAAAAAAGTCGACAAAGGCGCGGAGTTTAATGCGGCGACGTTATTTATTGCCAGCTGTAAATTGCAGACGAAATTAAATTTGTACTGTAATCCTAACTAATGAGCCCCCTATCAATGATTCCAATAAATCACGATGAAATTGTATTCTTTTATAAAAATTAAACGATGTCGTAAACGAACTTTTTTATTGTTTATGAATTTGTATTTACATTTATGTATCGACGGAAGAGTTTAATTTTAATTTCCTGCACCAAATATAATCCGTAAATCCAATTTGCGTTAACAAAGTATCTTAAACCTCATTTATCATTGGGATTTCTCTTGAATATACTTTCTCAAAATTCCTACAAAGGACCCTTGTTAAAGAAACAATAGGACTCCATAAAAATCTTGAGCATTGAAAAGAAGTACGCAAAACCTAGGAGAAGATCATAGACGCAACCGCACTGTTTCCCGAGGTGCGAAAGACAATGATAATTGTTCCACGTGAAATATTATGTTACCACCGACAAAAAAATGGGCATAGTGAAAAAATTACATTTGCCATTGTTAAAGTAAAGGCCCATTCACTGTAAGAAACGAACGGTAGGGTGGGTATGGACAATGAATTCTGTCAATGGATGTTACAGATTTTTTGTAAAAGTAAAAAATATTAACAAGAGTTTCCTCTATTAATTATTTTTGGACAAAGATTTTATGCAGGTATGTGACAGAACTGTAGGCCATGTATCAATATTAAATTAATGAATAACTAGTTTTTATGTACCGTTCTCTAAAATGGACTTATTTTATGTTTACATTCTCAAGAAACTAGTGCCCCATAACCTTAGAGCTTGTATGAAGAGAATTGTGCATGTGAAGGAAGCGAGGGAGTTGTCAGGATCGTGGCAAGTGGCGCTCTATTGTATTTGCCTATCTCCATGGGAAAAAGGCGTGACAATTTGATTGATTGATTGACAATAAGTCCATTTTATCCATTTTTATTTATTGTAAATATAAAATAATGATTACCAAATTAAATCCTGTTACAACGATTTATTGTGGTATATTTTCTAGAATTAGGACGTTAGGCATACGAAGTATAACCTATTTCTAATATTTGTCAAAGTACAATCATTCATTGATAAAATTACAACGCTTTTAATTTATCACAAATTTCAAGGTTTTTCGTTATAATTATTACTCATAATTTCAATAAAAGTATGGCACATCGACTATACATTGCCTGGGGGTTATCATTATATCACACCACGGCTGCCGAAAAACAAAACACTGTAGTAATAATACCAATGCAAGAGATTGTAAGTAGTAAGTTGCCGGTTCCATCTAGGCCGGCATAGTGGATGTGATTGGTACCCACAGTTATTGAATTGTAGTAGCAGTGACATTCATTCATGGACCACACATCAGCTTACCATCAAGCGGGGTGATGTCATATGTCGAATCACAATAATAATATAAATGAATAAAAAATGGCGGGTCATTAGAAAACATCTTGTTTCTAACATTAATCCTCTAATCCGACGTAAGACACAGCCGGTTCACGTACAAACAGTGAAGTTACGTAGTCATGCTTCAGGAACATTCATAGTACTAACTATGCCAGCATAATGGACGCGACTGCTATTTGGTGTAGTTGTAGTTGCAAGTGACCAATCAACGTAGTTTACCAATTGATTTGTTATTCGCTGATTGGTTATGAAGGTGTCAAATATCAGTGCAAGTTTGTCATTTCGCTGTCGTGTATTAAAAAAATCGGGGCCACAATATATAACACACACTTGCCAAATTTTTAAATAAAATATCACTAAATATATATGTATGTGATTTGTCTTTGGGATAGGCAGAGAGACATTGAAGCGCCTACGATCTTGACACAACAACCACCTCGCCTCCAATTGATTCTGCTCATCATTGTGGAAATTGACACGAGAAAATTTGAATTGAAAAAAAAATATATTTATATGTAGTAAGCTACTCAACGTGTGTGTATTATAGATACTTGGAAACCATAGTACGTATATCAAAGAAATTGTACATTGGTGCCGGCAAGGGGTATTGAACCAGGGATTCTTGGTATGTGTGACTGAATTCGTTGTTTTAGTCGTTCCCATCAGTTGACACTCGAGGTCTGATTTCTCTATAAAAAACTACAGATGTCATGCCCGAAAATAAATGAAACTATTGCAGCGCCACCTACCGGGTCCAATTGTGAATCAAAACCATTTTATAAAAAAAAAACAATAAAATCAATTTAGGAGTTCAGTCACATACACACCGACAGAAAAAATATATCTATAAAGATAATTGTCTCCTACTATGTTTTAATTCATCGCAGCAAACTTTTGTTTGTTCATGAACGACAGCTGGCGTAGAAGCCAATGATGTGTAAATACGATCACATAGTTACAATGTCGGCCCTTGATGATTACGATAAATTAATATTACCCTAAGTACACATTGTATGGGATATCTTGTATAATAATATAGTATAGGTAAGTATGTATAATCATTTTATACTTAAACCTAATAAATATATCTACCGATATTTACAATTTTATATGGGATTTATCATATACACATTTTATACACATTTTATTTTACAAACAAACAAAATTTTATAAGTATATATATTTATCATATAATAATATATACCTACATATTTCTATTATTTATAAAGTTACCTGGTTCGAAATATCTTAATATCAGCCCTATCTATATCTTATTATAGTAGCACTGCTATATTTTTTTATTTTTACAGTAAGTAAAATTTCATATAAGTATATTTTGTAACTACATTATTGAGCTAGTTTTTTTATGTGTGGTAGACAGTTCTTTACCGTTAAAATTTACGTATCTATACCAACATTATAAATGCAAAAGTTTGGATGGATGGATGAAATTCGGTACTATAATTCGGATGGATGAAATTATAGTCTAAAATACAACATAGGAAAAATGTGAATAATTCCATAATTGAATGAAATTTTTATGCGTTAGTCCAAATCCAATTTTCCGTAGTAGGACTTAAGAAGGAAGGAGTAAAGAAAGACCTGTAGTACCTGATGATGGACCGTGACGATGCAAGTGATATAACTATGGTTCTTTAACTAAAATTGTTTTTTACTACTTATTAATATTAGCATTGACAGTAGTGAATATTCACTAGTCCTACTATCGATATCCATACATATATGATTCTCCATCATAGTAAAAAACCTTTAAATAATTAAATCCGAAAAAATATGAGAAAGTCCCTTAAGAGAATTAGTCGGAACATACAATCATTTTTCTTTTTAATTTCGGAAGCGTATCTAATGATGATCGAGCATCACAAGGATGCCGTATTGTATTATTAAACTTTTGTAACATTTATTTTCAGATTGTATCAAAATATATACCGGTTACAGGTAAAAGAATAGACGTCACAAAACAAAGAGCTATTCACTTCATGCTATTTGAAATAAAGGTTTTGTCAACCAGATTACAGTCCCTTAGGATCTTACCAAACTGCAGATTGTGTTAAACATACAAAGAACAAAACGCATGCATTCAGGTAGCGAATTTACCGCACTTCTATGAAAAGAACGTGTGATGAATGTTTTTAATCTTACTTTATGAGAATTCCTTTAATCTCTCATTGTTTATGTTATCGAAGATTTGTTTTCTTACAAAAGTGTGTTTCAGCTTGTTTTAGTGCAGTTCTTATTATATCCTTTGTTAAACTGCTCTAATTTTTTCAAACAAAAAAAACAAAATAACAATTGTTTTTTTTTTGTGAGAGAATTGCTGTATTCTAATGCGGACATTTCGGCGTGGTTAATATTTTCTTGTGTCTATTCGTATATTAATATTTGTCGAAATGCACAAAAAAGCTTTCTACGGAAATGTCGCTAAATCAAATAACAATGTTTAAGACAAAACCAATATGAGTTCTACATGGACAGTCATAAAAGTAAAAAAATCAATAATGTATCGGGTGAACCCTTCGAAGATGACTCAAAATTCTGCGAAGTGGTATTTAGTTTAGATAATTTGTACAGATGAAATGTTGATTTTACATATCTCGACCAATGGCTGGGCAAACAACTATAAGCAATAACCATATAAATTATAACCGAATATTGATACCTCGCTCTATCTCCTAAGTCAAGGTAAAAATGGGAACAAACTATTGACGAGTCTTCGGCAAACCAAGATAGAATAAATATTTTAGGGTGGGCTTGCCCTAAACAAACATCGGCTAAGATTTGCTGACCGACGATATAGTTTCAATTTAATACGCCGAATTTTCATCACCACTGTACACATTGAAAAAATAAACTCTTTTTCTTCGTATCAGGGTTTAATATTGCTCCATGATAGGCTCTACATTCTTGCCTCTTTTTATAGATTATAGCTGTTTGCTGTGTAACGAGATTTTGGCAAACATTATTTTTATACTCCAAATTGTGATAAGGTTCCCGCCAAAATTAATAACAGTACAAAATGAGAAATTATTGGAAAATATCTTTCTATATATTTTAGATTAAAGTTCTTAATGTGGTGGGTGGTAGATCAGATAGTTATGCCGTTAACGTGGTTAGCTGGTGTACCTATAATTAATATTGACCTGACTGGATGAGGCCCTGGGGCGGTGTAGTTATCGCCCTGGCTTATCAGGGGCTTGCAATATTTCTTCATTAACGACGTACCATGAGGTGCATGCGAAGTCTCATTGCACGATTAATATGGACTTCATTTAATTGAGGATGAATATAAACAAGTACCTATTAATTAATAATCGATAAAGAACCGTCACATTGTAAATAATTTATCAAAAAATATGACAGCGATCGTCTCTCATAATTTTACCCAAATTGTATAGTGTATTATGTTTCATAATTAATGAAGCAAAGGCTTTCTGGGTAACAAAATATTCTCGATCTAAGATTCGGATTGTCATTACTTGTTTCTTTGTGCGACATTCTTTTGCGCCCAGGTGTTCATATAATTATATTGGTTGAAGAATAACAAAGATAGACGAATGAGATAATGTGTAAGAGTGAAAGAGAAAAAGAACGGTCCTTGTGTTGATTGATAACTGTGACAAAAACGTAGCAGATGAAAAATAATAATTATTAGATCTTTTGTTAAAGGTATGAACTAGTTGAATAGGGTTGTCATATAGCGAACTTCTTCTCTTTTATTTTGTCTGGTCGCTATTATGCGTTTAATGAATTTCGCATAGTAGTTTTTCAAGGTTATGTTGGAATTCGCCTGAAGATTCTTTTACCATTTTTGTCCAGACGCGTAATACGATTGAAGTTTACAAATGTTAATTTGAATGTGAATTTATGTCACAACCCCAAGTTGTGCATTAAGCCGGCTGCATAGTCTGCATTTAAGCGAGGGCTAGACAATAGTTGCAAAGCGGCGCGCGCGCAGGTAGAGGCTCATACACGTACATTTTTTTTACATCTTTCATTAGCTTCGTTCGCGCTTTATGGATCACGATCAGATGGATCGACAGGAGACGTGTCTTATTGTTTCGTCAAATACATGAGAATTTTTGTATAAACTTTGAATTCTGTGTGGGTTATTTTTTGCGTTTCCTTTGAATTAGCTCCGTATTTTGTTTGAAGATTCCCTTGTGATTTCTGATGGCTTTATGGGCCTGCAGTTTGCATTGACGATTTATTTAATTAATTTAAGTTTTAAAATAATCGGTATCTGTTATATTATAACTCATTAGTTGTGAGTAAAAGTGGTTGATTTAGTATTATTAACTTGTAGTGTTAAGTTAAAATGAACTTAAAACAAATACACGTATATGGTTGTAATTACTTTGAAGAAACAAAATTAAGGAAAATCACTTTTAACATCACCATTAAGACGCCAAAGTGACAGTTAAAGGTATCTGGGTTAATTAGCAAACTCCGAATTTTGCCTCTCTCCCACGCTAATTCCATGCTTTGGTTTCTTCCTTTGTCGGCGACATCAAAGTGGAACCGCAACCGGCGGCGTTTGTTTAACAAATTAATGTTAATTGCTCAGTATGGTAAGGACAATGCGAATTTAGGTAGCGCATGTGATTTACACTACTACCTGCTTAATCTTTTACCTGCTCACGTAACAAAATTAGTATACAATTTACGTGATGTGCTAAAGTAAGCATAACTTTAGAAATAACGAATCTTCTCTGAGCTATTGTTAGTAACACATAGGTTAAAAATATAATCCACAAAAAATAAAAGTAATATTTGTAAAGTTTATTACTTTACTATTCAATGTTATCTCAATAAGGAATCAATTTATATTAAATATATTAATCTAATTAAAAGCATTACATGTTTTTTGTCCGGCATTCGAAACAAGATGGAATTAGAAGATGGTAGAGATACGAAGGTGAACTAGTATCTGCAGGTCACCAGTAAGATGAACCGATACCGCGTCAAACCGTCCATCTACTGTCGACCATATAAATTATTTATTAAATCTAATTTAATTTACATCTCTCCTGACCTTTCGGTGTTGCAGTACGATATAAAAAAGAAACAAACACGAAACATTTCTCGTGACTCATGGAAGTTTCATGACTTTTATTGTATTACTAGTCTCTCCCTCCGCTACGGGGTTCCGATTCATATAAATATTCTATTACGTTAAGTACTTGAATTTAGTATATCTAAAGAGATAAGCCTAACATTCATATACAATTGAAGAATAAAAACTTATTTCGTAAATTATAATCTTAATTCAACTCGTTTATTTTTTTTGTATGATGCTTCAAAGCGCATTGGATATAATATTTATGTATGTTTTAGTTTAAAAATATTTTTAGTATGTCAGGGCACTAGTACTGGCGGCATTGACCGTTGAAAGTAAGCGTAAGTTCAATACGTAGCCTCTTCTCTCGGGGTTAGTCTAGCTTCTTTTATCTGTTTAGTTGTTGAAGAGGTTTACGTGGAGGTTGAAGCCGTCTCGCCACGCAGTCTACGCGCGGCGCTTTACGAGCCATCGTCCACTTTTATTGGCTACCTCACATCGAAGCCTCCTCGCGCTGCCTCCCATTCACTCTGTCAGAAATATACTTTTTTATTGCTCTGTCACTGGGGTAATTTATTGACAATGAACACACGTGCATTTCTATTAATATTTTATGTTGTAAGCGTTTTTATGCGGCCGAGTCCGATGTCTTGAGTCCCATTGTTGGGATCCGTCGGTTGTTACGGACAGTTTGTTTTATGTCCGCTCTTGAGGGACGGACTCGGACGTCTAATTGTTGTTATTCGAATTAATCGTGATCGAGCCGAGTCTCTCTACAATACAGCCATTTTGTGATCATTGGATGCATTTATTTCTGGGAGGTCGAGAAGTGTTGGGTAGTTTTATAAATACATACAAATAATACAATTCTACTACAGGAATCTATTCTACAATCAGCTGTTATAGTTATCGTTATAGTTCAGACTTTACATTTTTTTATTTAGATGCGGCATCTGACCTCGATTTGCCTGATGGTAAGCGAGGACCGTTTCATTCTGCGGCTGCCTCAGTCACTGTTGCTATGCCGGCCTAAGGTAATAAACTCGTACATAATGAAATTATATATTAAAAAGGAAATTTGTTCCTTGTGAATTATGAAGCTAACACCGCTGACATTACAATGGAGCGTCGAAGTTAATTGCAAGCTCGGATGTTGATTGCATGATCGACAGAGAGACAGTTGCCTCATAAACCATGACTTCTGTCGCCATAAAAGTCTTGTGTGGTTTTCTCAACTTAATACTGGTTGGGGTTTGCGAAATTGGAGAAGTAATAAGATATAATGATGAGTTTAATTAAACTTTTTACTTAACTATGTGAATTATGTTTGGCATGTTAACGTGCGACATTCAAAATGTTTTTTAATAATATAAAGGTATTGTTATGTCATCAATAATTTTAAGCCTTTACATTAATATGTACTTATACGAGTATATCTATAGCACCTATTTCAGTGAATTTTATTTCTTTTTACATCGCATAAATGTCTTTGTACAAAAATTCCTGTGTGAATATGTACATTAAATTTATTTATTACAATGTTTTAATAAATTATCACTAATTACGTGCAACAAAATGAGCGAGTAACATTTGTAAAAAATGTTATGTTTTATTGTGAATACTCGGTTTCGCTGGATAATTAACAGTTGGGTCTTTTATGGACACTAACTCACGGCTGTCTGTTGCGGTTGAAGCAAACAATGATGTACTTGCCTTTTTTAAAATACCTAATGTGCGTGTTGATGTTGAGAGTTAAATGCAAGATTGTTGCCCAAATGAATAGAAGGACATTGACGAAAGATATTTATACATCGTAGGTGATTGATTAGAAAGATGAAGCGGGTACACCCAAAGGATTGTTCCTTGATCAAATCGGGGTCATTCATAATAAGAGAACAGAGGTACGCAATGTCCATAACCATAAAGTCTTTATGAATAGTATTGTGGATGTGAAGGAAGCGAGAGAGTTGTGTGATAGTGGAAAGTGGCACTCGGTTGTCTCTCCTGTGGGAATAAGGGGGTGACATGTGATGTTGCTTAAACACGAAGTAAACCGAAAATTTTAATTTTAACAATCTGACGTTTTTGGTCGGAAATAATTGTCACGTTTTAGTTTCGAAGACTTTAGGATGTTTTTATTGTAACTCAATGTTCTGACTTTGACTTCCCTGATGATAAGGATATCCATGATTACCAACGACTGAAAAAAAACACCCAGTTGACGGTTCCCTTTACGCATCGCTTGAAGAATAAAAGGTTATAGTATGGGAAATACTAATGGGTTGGTAAAGCATTACGAAGTGGATGTAAAATATATTGAATTAACTCACAGTAATTAAGAAGAAACATTGGAGTCTTACCTGAAATAAATAAAACAATTTATTAGTTGAATGCAATGGCAAAAACTCGAATACTTTAAATGTTATATAATTAAATAGTAAAAATGATATAGGTACGTTATTTGATTGTGTTGGTAGGAGAAGAAATATAAGGCCGCGTTCCTATCGACACGTCGGGCGTCGCGAGCGCATACCGTAACTTTTTCCCCAGATTCCAGCACGCCGTCTTGCTCCTCTAATTGCGCTTAATTTTTGCTTCGTGCTTGTTTAAATACAACTCAGTGCCGTTTAAGCCTAATTGCAGCCGTGGTGCTCTTGTCTGCTTCGCTTTTAAGGTATCGAGCTTCGTTTCACATTGAATGGGGAAAAAATCGACGGGTTTAAAAATCAAAGAAATAGATGATTGATTTTATTTTATTTTTTGAACTTTTTTTTATTAACTCAATAACTGAACTGGACTTGCCTGATGGGAAAGAAGGGCTTAAAGTGTTTACGACTGAAAAAAAGACACAATTTACGGCTGCCTCAGTCGCTATCACTAAAGGTATTAATAAAGATTTTTTATTATTTAAAAATATATTAGTTTTATATATAGTATAACAAATAATATATTAAATTTATGATGAAATCATGACATGAAAATGTATAAGTTTAAAGGCACTTACTACATGTAAATAAGCCCTAAGCGAAGATCGTGCATTCGTGGTTGGTGTGAAATTCTCGAGAAAGCTATTGATCTCGGTTCTTGTAACGAAGATAGGCCATGATTGAGAGTTAATTACAGAGAGAGGGTATCTATTGGATTAATTGACTGTAAAAATAAACTCAGGTTTCCTTCACGAGGGTATTTTGTTTCCAAACACGGCTAAGTTAGTATACTGTTGTCTGTTTCTAGAATGTTCATAATTCTTTGCTCCACTACAACTAAGAAAGTATGAGAACGCAATAACAAGCCAAACCTATTAACGGGGCGAACCGTATAGAAATATCTCACGATCCTTTGCTCATTACAAATTATGGCCGCATTCCAACTTCAAGCTCTATTAGGGAGCAACGGCTAGGAAATGACTTTAAACAAGTATGCCAGGGGACGCAATTAATATCTACTAAAAACTTGTCGCGAATAAATGACAAATTGCACTGAAGAAAAAGTCACTTTAGCATACGAGGAGGCTGGATGCCACGGACCGATGATCGCAACCAATTGCAACCCAACACGGCCGAAGGTGATAGACATTTAAATCATTTCACCCGATCTCAAGTAAACGACAGCGGTTTACCTTCGATAGCGTTAATGACAGCCTCTCTTTAAATGTTAACTACTTTTTACAGACTCATTCGGTTAACAATTTTATATTACCTAACGCCAATTGTAGAGTATAAAAAATAAATAGAGACCGTTATTCAACTTGCGACCGTTGACACGACACGACATGACACTTCGAAACAACTTTTGTGCTCTTGTTACATTTAAAACGACCACCCGATAAGAATAGAGACACGAATTCCTCAAGAGCGCGTCGATTAAACTCTTAGGTGAAAATAAAAGAGATTGTTTATAAAGCTAAAGAAGAAGACATGACAATAGATGACGATGATGGACTGTGGCTCGATGGCGCGATTGACCAAAAGCTTCATGTGCTCACTTCGCGGCCGATCTAAACGCGAGTTTAACACTCGGCTCTAAAGTTCATTAACAAATACGAATGCAGGAGGATATTAGACCTTGAGAAGATGCTTAGGAAAGTGGGGGCGTGATGCAGGAAAGAGCACGACTCTCAAGTTGAACAGAGACAGAGGTTGTCTAGGGTCACAGGCGTGATGTCAGGTCAGCCACTTTTGCACCTCGCTATAACAACGCGTCTCAAATTATTATGGACAGTTGATAAGTGTTGGGAGATTGTACCGTCTTGGTACTTTATGATGTTAATTAAGTGTTTACGTTTCGCTTTTCAGTTGCAGTGTGGGTGAGGCCGTCGTGAGGCGCCGCGACAATGTTTTTGTTTGTATGAGGCAATATCATTCAAGTTTATAGCTGCCGTGCTTTCACTTCATTACAACAATGAGTTGTGATTTGATAGTAAAGTGACTATTAAAATTTTATATTACTTTTCTGTAAAGTGTGATCAGAAAGCAATCAAAACTTACGGTTTGTGCAACAAAGATAAATGTTTATTTTGAATATATCTTATGATTTTACAAATATGATTTCTTATAATAAAGTATACGACCCATATTTCAATGGATATCCATTAAATGATGTCTATGGATCACTTGAAGAACTAGAGATGAAGGAGAAGTGAAGCCGAAAATCTATAACATTTTGGTCTTAATGCTTCTTAATGCGAATTTTACGATTGTTACACAAGCGCAGACGCACAGTTTTACATTCGAGTTAAACGATCACTATCTCCCTGTTATTAAACCCTCTGATGTTCAGAAACATCAAATTATGAATGAGGAATAAATCAACAGGCGTGCTCGTAAAGGATTTTATGTGTTACTCTTATGGTCGATTCGATAACTCTTAAATTGCAACATTATGGTGTTCAGCTTTGTTAAACCTTCCTGTATTGTCCTGTAATACGTTTTAACTTAATTGCATGATTTGGTGGAAATAACAAAGTTATAGTGGTTGTCATAGGGAATTATTAGAATATATTAAGCATGGTGAGGCGTTGGCCAATCGTGTTACCGACCGCATCATAAGCGCATTATCACTTAATGAAACATTACCAAAACCTTCACATATTAATGTTAGGGTGCAAAGACGTCGATATTTGATTAATGCTTAAAGCATGACTTGTGCAAAGTCCTAAATTCCACTACCGATTACTACGACGAAAGCAGACATACCCTAAATGATGACGAAGAAATATTCACTAATCTTAATAATCTAGGTGTAACCACTAATGGATCTAGTCACTTTGATAAAGCCAAACAAGGAACATGCCTTATTTTAATGAATTATAAAAAACACAACCCTGAATTCGTTTCGTAAAGCATACAAACAATTGGTAGATCGAAGAAAAAACGTGCTCAAAACCCGAACGAATACAATGACAACAGTATGCTGAATCAATCACAAAAAACGGAATTCAAATAAAAACAACAATTAAAAAGTGAGTTTCGGTCGCTCTGACCAAAGAAATATTTAGAATATATCTCTGGAGCCAAGTTTCCTTTTTTACTATTAACGGGCCCTATGCATGTCCCTCGAATGTCGTCTTTATTGGTTTAGTTCTAATTAATAGCCTCTAATGTTATTCTTAGAAGACACTTTGGAGATAATATATAACTAATTTACATTAATTTCTTAGGAACTTTAATCATATTGTCTGTTTATATGATTTGTAGAAGTTTATATTTTAAATACAAACCTTTTTTTTAAATTATTTTAGTTAGAAATCAAGTTTATCTTGATATAAATATTTTTTACTAACGTAAACATATACAGGGCTCATTAAAAGGAGTCGTATTTCAACGCAGAAAATTGGCTTATCTGGAATCTTATCAGAGGTTCTTTAATTTGCAAATAGGCATTCTGCTCCATAGCTGCGTGAGTGATTGAGACTGAGGGCGAGCGCAAGTATTGACAGTGCACCGCATTCTATGTAAAATATGAAAGACCCTGCCTGACCACTTCACATGGAGCTAAGAAAAATATAAATATATTTTTAACACTTTACCAATCATTAACTAATATTTTTTAAAATAATAATTTGTTATTTTTTACTGTAAATTAAGAAGAAGCACCTTTGGCCGGCATAGTGACGGCGACTGAGTCAGCTATAAACTCACTCGATTGTTTCAGTCGTCGTCACTCTTGGAGCTCCTCTTGCTTATCATCATGGGTCGTTTTCATAGCATATTTTTTAAATATATTTTTTTTATTCAGATGCAAAATCTGACCTCCACTTGCCTGATTGTAAACAAGGGAAGCTGATAACTGTAAAAATCAATTCAGTTTATTGTTTTCTCAGTCGCCGTCACTATGCCAACCAGAGATGCTTTATCATGCATCACATAAAGGATCCAGTACTATAGGATAGGAGAACACCATGGTCTGGTAAAGTATTCCACTTGTCGTTTGTGTGACGAAGAATAGACGCGCCTTTTTGTTCGACTGCCGAAAAGGTGGTAAAAAGACGATATTATTATTATAAATTTGCTTCACAAGTTGTAACATTGGTAAGTTTCCTACATCCATGTGGTCAGAGGGAATATTTAAAATGGCCTCTGACCAGATATAAGCTCTCTAGAGCGAGGTATAAGCTTCGTCCGATTGAATTATGGTTGCACTACAACTGATTAATGCGACATCGCCGGCTGACGGACTATTGTTTGGTCGAATCTGCATCGGAGCCGGCCAGTCCGACCAATAACACGAGGAAAAAGAAAGAGATCTCGAACCGGAATGTGTGTAAGTATCCGTATTTGTCTGTGTAGACAGTGTCTTTGATTTCATTCGCGAATAAAACACTTTAATAATGTCTTATTATTAGGAGCAATGTTATTATTTATCATTATTACAAATAATATTTATTATATGTATGATTATTAATGTTTAATTTATTTCTATACTAAGCTAATTACCGTTCTTCATATGAGAAGAAATACCAAAGTAGGTACCGTACCGGCAGTGATTTTGAACCGGAGCTTCTTGGTTTCCATTCCATTCACATTTCCATTTCACAACCTATATGTACATAAATAATTAAATTATGATTTCGAATAGATTTCCTTAAACAAACAAAAATAAATGAAAAATTTCTACGACCGAAATATAAAACCATAAGAGGATTAGGTGGAACGGAGATGACATTGGAAATTAAGGTTTGTTTTCTTTTGTAATTTTCTCCCTTCTCACCCTGAGGGGCCGAACACGTTAAAAATGTATGTTTTCCTTGAAGTAGCCGGTCAGTGGCTTCGAAGGCGGCGGGCGGGGAGGCCGTATCGCTAGATGCTTTCAGGACACGTCTTCGAGCCTCTCCACACTATTGCACTATTTATGAACTAAATCACTCCAATACTATAGACACAACTCTATACTAAGATAATTTGTCCAAGAATTATTGAATTATCAATCAATCAAATTGTCTCGCCTTTTCCCCCACAGGGATAGGCATAGACAATGGAGCGCCATTTGCAACGATCCTGACCCAACTTCCTTGCTTTCTTCACATCCACAATTCTTTTTGCACAAGTTCTACGATTATGGTCACTAGGCAACCCAGCTTTCTTTTCGTCGCATCGTTCATATTATATATTGAATCCAATTATAATTAATATATATAATACGAATACTTATAATAAAAACATTTACAATGAATTATGTAATGACACAAATAGTTATAGACGTGCAAGACAGCGTTTACGACAGTGTCGGCTATCATTAAAATCGAAAGCCCAGTCAGAATAGCATTCCAAAATAGTATAGACGACGTTCCTATACGGCATAATTAAAGTGATACGCGGGCAAAAAAGGCGCGATCGCATCGCGCAGCTCGCGCTCCTCAGCTGCCTTTTTGTCGCGCCAAAAACAACCGGCGCGATCTTGGCGACCTGCAATAAATTAGGTGGAGTGACGAAAGCCGACACCGCTCAATACGCAGAGGCGTTAAATAAAAACATTAACGGCTGGTTGAAATAATCTCGAGGAAAAAGCAAGTGCTGACCGATTTGGCGGAGACGAAGACCGCGCTCGACGTATTTGAGGTTCCAAAGCTCGTAACCACCAACGCATACAAGTAAAGCCTTGTATCAGTTATAATAATTGTTGTTTATATAAATTATAAAAATCATAAGTCAACATTTCTTTGGTAAAATACGTAATGGCAATTACTACGATTTTGTAAATACCTAGTGACATAATATTTTTTGACGTGAGTTTGTTGTGTTTACAACTTTATTGAATAGTGAAGTGACGTAAAAGGCTTACGTGACAGGTAGGTAGATGTATTGTGGTGCGGTGAGGTGGAGGATTGTTCGCGACGTTCCGAATCTGCTATCGGCATAACCGCCTCGGCGCTAACTCATACATAACCCAACTGAATTTCAATACAAATACTGAAGTCTAGGATGTGTCTTTGCATACGAGATGAGGTTTACCTAGGCGGTATGTTATAAAAATGTCGCCAGGTCAGCAACGAGGGAGGCCCAGAATTAGTATTCTAAAATGCAATTTTCGTGAAACTGCACACATTTCAGGGCGTATGTCTCGAGACGGTCCAGGGGGGCGGTTAGGTACATATTCATCTTGTTAGGTATGCGCCCGGATGCGCTGGCTTCGCAAACACAATAAGAGCTTCTCCGCCTCTCTCTGTCCACCCCCTTCGGGCCGTTCTTATGGAAAACTTATTAGAGCGCGGCCCTCCGGGGAATCCTTTTTCCGACGGTAAATATTTGAGAAAGAAATTAAAATTTGACAGCGGACCAAAACTCGCAGAAGAAGATCAAATTGTAGGCTTAATCTGTGATATGTGAAGCATAAAATAATATTATAATAGAGTTTTTTTTGCAGTGCTTGTTCCTACATTAATATATGGAAGTGATGGTCAAGAATCATCCTCAAGAAAGCTAGGTTGCCTAGTGCCCATAACCATAGAGCCTGTATGAAGAGAATAGTGGATGTGAAGGAAGCAAGGGAGTTGTGTAAAGATCGTGCTAAGTGGCGCTCCATTGTCTCTGCCTATCCCTGTGGGAAAAAGGCGTGACAATTTGATTGATTGATTGATTGAGTTTTCTTTTAAGATTTCCGTTATTAACTCATTTGTAGTTGCTGACTACCTATGTATATAACTCACAAATCCATTTAATAATTACGTTTTACTTAAAACAAATGAATATAGAAAAGTATTATAATAGCAACTAAGAGATTTTTACATACGAGTATATGAATATAATTTTATCCCCCCCGTTTTCTCAATATATAGCATACGTATCTTTATCCTCGTTCGTCTCCCCGTATCTCAGTTAAGCCGGATTTTCTATTTCCAGTGCACGCCAAGTTTTAATGTCTGTACAACGAGCAAGTTTGTCTATTTCTTTATGTAAAAGAGAACGATCAATACCTTTAACTTAAAATTTATTTTTCTTTGTATTAATATAATCTTGAGACACTTGAAGTTTGTCCGAATTGAGGCTCGAGTTAAAATACCATATTTATAAAAACAAATAATTACTTAGAATTGTTATTAGTATTTTGTTAGATTTCCATTATCAAATAAATATTTCTATTAGCATTTGATTTGTATATAACATAAACTTATGAGGATTCAATTCAATTACAAGTATGTAAATTGGGTATATCTTTACAAATAACTTTACAAGAACGAATACGTACTTATATTGTATATATAATATGTACCTACGTCTAATAACGTAGTCTATCTTAGAGTAAAAACCTACATAATTCACACGTAAAACCAATGTAGTGAAAAATGAGGAAGCTACAGTACGTGCGGGGCATTTACTGCTCTGAAACATCACCCCGTGTGTAACAAACGGCCACATTTGCCTCTATACACACACACACACACACACACAATGCATTATTTTTCTTCTTTTATTGTGACTCGACATATGACAGCACCCCGCCTGATGTTAAGCTGGGGTGCAATCCATGAATGGAGGTGACTGCTAATGCCGTTAAATAATTAAATCAACAGCCACATCCATTATGCCGGCAACCTACCACCCTAATTCCGAAACGCGACTAAGTCACTATGATAATAAATGCTCAAAATTCTAGTAACGCCTAATGCTCCTTTATCGGAGACATTCTCAAGTAACCTGGGTTGTCTAGAAGCCAATAACCGTAGAGCTTGTATAAAGAGAGAATTGTGGGTGTGAGGGAAGCGAGGGAGTTGTGCCTATCCCTGTTGGGAAAAGGCGAGACAATTCAGTTTGAGTATGAAATTTGACATAACTTTCAGAAGCTCGTTATAAGGATTTCATTATTGATGCATGACATATGACCGCACACTGCCTGATGTTGGTCTGAAGTGCGGTCCATGAATGATGGCAACTGCCTGGCTGAATTCCAATACCTTTTAAGAAGATTCCAAAACGCGATGACTGAAACTTAATGTGTGCATCAGTAGTTTTGTACGAATCTAAGTGATGCAAGTAAACTAAAAAGGACTACTATTCAGATGTCGCTGAAAAAATATATCATTGGGTAGTTTTCAGATTTTTAATGCCTGTGGTCTTGCAAAATGTAACCATTTTACATTACCATATCAATTTGCCTTGTTTTATAAAGTCATCGAAGTACATCGTCAACCGTAAGATCTACGACTTTGTTTATTTAAAATCAAAGTAATATAAGATCGTAGTCTACAAGTACTTATATATTTAATTAGGAAAACAATTAAATTAGAAGTATGTTTAGGTTAAAAATTGTTTATTCCTAAGTAATACATTTTATATAGGTTTCTTATTTCTTTATCTCAAGTTTGGGGGTGACTATATAAGACATTAAGGGTAATGTCTTGGTGGTAATTAAAGGAGGGTGAGTAGGTTTATAGAGTGAGTATGGAGGCAGTAGCGGAGGCTGCGCGGCTGGGCGTGGTCGACGCATGCGCTGTGTTGTTTAATTACGACAAAACAACGACTCATCGCCGCCTTGCGTTCATTAGGGTGCTGGTAAATAAAGCTGATTATGTAACAGGAAAAGTACATAGAAGAGCAGAGATTGTAGGTATTTTCCTTGTAGGTATGAAGCATTTATTTCAGCGTTTCTTTTAGTAATATGATTTATTATTGTTACTAGTGATCTCTATTGTTTAGTTCAAGAGTATTTTAGAGAAAATCTATTTAAATTAGGCCTTTTTTCAGCAACGTTACTATTATGACAAGCAATCATATTAAATGTTTAAAAAAAGATAAAATGAGTAAGACGACAATCTACAAGTAGAATGCTTTACCGGATCACGGCTACTCCTCTTTCTATTACCTTGGATCCACCAAGAGAATTATAATGGCGGCGACTGAGGCAAGAATGATGTTAATTAGGATATCTACTTGTATCCACTGTAAGATCCACTGTAGTTAGACTTCATCATACTCATCATATTTTTTTATTTATTTTTTATTATTATTATGAATTTTTATACTAAGCTACTAAAGTAAAGTAAGCTTGTATCATAGAAAAACAGGCTGACCAAAGTACATATATGAAAGATTCATTGGTACCGGTGAGAAATTTCGAACCTGTGCTCTCGGCTTGCGTAACCATTGCACCGCCACTACACCACAGTCGCCTTAATGCATGCACGTATTTTCAGATAGGACCAGTGAGATTGATGTAAGCATACTTTTTGGTAAACTTATCAACGTACAAAAATTATAAATTCTCTAAAAACCTTTTATTAGTTTGAAAACAATTTACTAAATCAACATAATAGATTTACCAAATAAAGGATCCAATAAGGTAGGCGTTTATAAAACAGGAAGGTAAGCATATATTTTTTTTACTAACAGAATGTAGGTATAAAGAAAATAATGCCTTATAATATATCTAAATAGAGCAATTTACATAAAAACCCTTGGCACGTGACGAGGTGCCTATGTTCATGCAAAGTTGCTTCACCAAATCGTAGCACGTACCACCGAGGAAGGGTGCATATTTTTGATTTGTTCCTACGACGTACTTTCTAAACTATTATACATATTTTACTCATTCTATAAGATATATTATGTAAACCATTATCTATTCTTAGATCAAATAAGGGTTTATTGATATGCATATTTTAACAAAGTCACAGCTTTGTATAATGTCTGCTCTCAGTTTAGCAACGAAATAACTAAATAAAATAGCTTTGGGTTTGAATCTCTATTACATGCAAAAGTAGCAAGGCAGGGAAGCGTTTTTCTAGGCATTCAATCAAGGGTGAGGAAAAAACAACCCAAGTTTCGGAACGTACGACCTCGAGCCTTCATTTTTCTCACTGTCGCACGACGGGCACCAAATTATGCCCTGAAAGCTGTTTCGATCTCGATTCCCCGAGATATGTATCTGGGCTGTAATTTTTCTTGGCCATTTTAGTATTCAAGGCACAATGTGTGCCCGCCCGCCACGCCTAATGCTCCTTCATCTGCCCAATACATAAGGAAAAAAGATGTAGAGGGAAATGAAAGAAATGTCAATGATTGAACGTCATACCTTTGGGAATAAATTTTCTTAGATCAGCCTTTTTTACTTCCGTAAAAATATTGTTAGAGGGGGTATAAGCGAACATGTAATTTGATTGACAAAAAGAAAACTTATTATCGAATTATTGAAAAGATACGAGGAAGTTATTAACTTGAAATTCGGATTATCTCTATTTTACTTATGTGTCTTTATTGTTGGTATTCTCATTTTATACTTAATGTGAAATGTGCAATAAAAGTTTTAAAAATCATCTAACTGTTATTAGCAAAGCTATTTCATTTGAGAGTGGAAAACATGAGGAAAAGCTATAAAGCTCGGTAGCGTCGTTAAAGGAAAGGCAAGTGATTACTATCGTGAGTTTTCGTCTCTTCCTGAAATAATTACGCCTTACAAACCATCCCCTTTATCTCGCTCCTCGTTTCCTATCTACGTTTGTCCCATTTATCCTGAGAAAGAGTCGGGCTCCCATATAAGAACATAGGCATACGTACATATATGTCACGGACGTACATGCTTGGATTTAATACATTTGTGAATGTGTTTTTGAAACAAGTAGTCCACACGTTCTATAAGAATATGTATTATATGTATATGTATGTGTAATAAAAACATTATGCATTTATACGTGTATAATAAATAAACAAAATAATATATGGTGTTTGTTATTACTAGGGTACTTAGTTAAATGGATTTTGTTTTGTTTATACCCAAGCAATACACATTATAAGAATTTCCATACCATTAATTTATAATATCGAATAAGCACAAACGTATCTACATATTCGTATACGCATAAACATATATTTTGCTTACGGTCGTTAAGACAAGGATTTATCCAAGAGAAAAACAAAAATCCAACACAAGCTACTCCGATACCGATGTCATAAAAGAGTCGGCTATCGCGGACAAAACCTCTGCACAACAAAAATACTTTATTTATATGCTAATGTAATTTATATGACGCTTAATGTCTGGTGGCCCGTATCGCACGATTTCATTCCATTCCTTCAGTGTATTATATATGCATTGAATATAAACCTTGATGGGTACGATTTAAGGCAGAATTTGTGTTGATAGCGTGTCGTGTGTGTCGATACGATTATGAATGCGCGGTAGGAGGCAGCTTCCATCCCGGCTTCCTTGCTCGAAAGGAGTGGGAAGGGGGGGGTTTTGGGAGAATCAATAAAAATACGCGAGAAAAGCGTTGATTATCCAATGTGGAAATTGAATATTATATTTGCTGTTAGCATTCTTTTGTTTATACAAATTGAATTGCTTTTGAATACATTTATTCATTACGTTCTTATGTGAATTTATGTATTCGACTTTTTGTTTACGACACGAGTTTAGGGATTTGAATGTAAATTGATATAATATGGACTCACCCGGTTATAAGTAAAGGAGACAATTTGTTGTAACGTAATCGGGTTCTAAATACTTACCTGTGAACAAAGAGAACTCTACTTTAGTGTTAGAAATTATTTGCTCTAAACACTACAGGACTATGAACTACGCGAAATAATAAACAAAAAGCTACAACAAATAAACGAAACAATATTTACAATTAACAAAATCAAGCTGTTTTCTTCAGTGATACATAAATTTAGGTGACCAGATTTATTAAAAGAAGAATTTCATTTATTGTTTATCAATCAATCAATCTAATTGTCCCGCTTTTTTTCCACAGGGATAGGCAGATAGAATGGGGCGCAACTTGCCGCGATCCTGACACAAGACTGACACTCCATCGCTTTCCTTACATCCACAATCTTCATACAAGCTCTACGGTTATAGGCACTAGGCAACCCAGCTTTCTTAAGGATGTCTCCGATTTGGTTGAAAAACATCCTCCTGGGTCTGCCTCGTTTAACGCATCCATTCTCATCAGATGGATAAACATAAATGAAAATTTATTTATGTTTATACAACAATGAAATAAATTCATATCAATATCAAACACGAATTTAGCAAATGTTCCAAAAAACGACCTCAAACCTGACTGGCATGGAATGGCGAATGGGATTGTTTTCTCTCATACTTTTTATTTCGCCTTAAAAACTTCACTTAATATTTGCAGCACGGTGAATTTAAGGAGCCATAAATTTTTGTCATTAGGATAATAATAAGAAGCGAGCTGGTGTCGAGGGAACAGGATGTTATAATGTCTTTTGTTCGAGTCACCGTAACGCGCATACCAATGATCTCTGCGGTTTAATCATTTTTTCAATACAACTGTTCTTGAGCCTTTAACGAGAACGCTTGCCGTGGTTGTTAAGTGCAATTTATGTACTTGTATAAATCTCGCTGATTAACGCGATTAATAAAGTAGAAAACGCCTAATTACCCAGTCTCATGACTGAGCTGTTTATTTGCCATGTCTTCTCAAACACTGTCCGTTCGTTACTTCTTTATTATTACTGTGGGTCGATATGATAGCTCGCCTTATGTTAAGCTGAAGTGCGGTCTATAAATGTATTCGACTACTACTATAGCTTAATAATTGCAAGTAGCAGTCTCATGACAGGCTCTGTGGTTATGGGCACTAGGCAACCCAAGCTAGTTTCAGGATGTTTCTGATTTGGTCGGACCAAAATCTATCACCTAAAATATCTCAACTTAAAATCTGATCCCAAAACACGACTGATTCTCTTCATGGTGTGTACACTTGAAAGTGGTGCGACTACCCCGGATTAGCAGACTGGGCAATTAATTACCAACTAACTAGGCAGTGGTGCTCAGTCTGCCGATCCGGGGTAGTATCACCGCTTACAAGTATCATCATCATCATCAGCCAGAAGGCGTCCACTGCTGAACATAGGCCTCCCCTTACAAGTATAGTCGCGTTTCAAGGTTAGCTTGTTAGTTGTCGGTTCTAGCTAGGCCTGCATAGTGGATTTACAGTTATTGAATTATAGTTGCTGTGACCTCTATTCATGGACCGCACTCTGGCCTAATATCAGGCAGGGTGCTGTGTCGAGTCACAAAAAAATGAGTGCTTGTGGAAACCTATAGGAAAGATAACATAGATGGTATGCAAGGAATATATGACAAATAAAAGCAAAGATTTCCTAACAATTTTGTTTCTAATGGTGCTACTCAATTTTACATAGATCAAAGACAGTTGTCGGTAGTAAAGTAAGCATGGTCATGCACCATGGAGAATGGTAACGAGGGTTAGGGAAAGTCTCACACTTACTGATTTATAGTTGTACTTTGATCACTTTATGATCGCGAAAATTGCTAGGAAACTCCATAAGGCACGGTCGATGCAAATCAAAGAGGATTACTTAGATATAACGGATTCTAATGCAGTTACGCGTAACCGATGGATAAAGCCTGATAATGATTTATGACATTATTTACTGTGTAATTCCAGATGTTTATTTGTGTGTTTAAAATTATATGGTACTGAAACTAATCAGTCTTCTTTTGTCAGTAGATTTTATTCGAAATTTCTATACTAAGCTACTATGCTTGTATCATATAAACTAAGAGTCCAGAGTATTGTAGATATATCAAAGTTAAACTGGTACCGGCAGATAACTGAAAATTCCGTCTCTTTAATACCATATATATACTTTGTATTATTTATTTTTATGCCGACGCGACGTTTCGAAAGATTTGCAGTAGGCACTCGTAATCGCAGGAAAATAAATTAATAAAAGATTATTATTGCGTTTATTATCCTAGTGAAAAAAATGCGTGACAATTTGATTGATTGACTGATTTGATTATCAGTTTACAGTTGCCTCAGTCGTAGTCACTATACCGGTGTTGGTTATAGGATGGGGAGAACACGTGGACTGGCAAAGCATTCCATATTTCGATATTAGTCGTCACTCTTGGACCTCCTATTGCTTATCATCAGGCGGGTCAAGGTCAAATGTCGTGTCACAATACATTTTAGACAAATACATTTTAAAATAGATTAACCAATCAATCTAAATATCACGACTTTTTCCTACAGGGGTAGGCAGAGACAATGGAGCGCCACTTGCCATGACCCTGACACAACTCCCTCGCTTCCCTTACATCCATATCCACAACGTGCTCAGTTGACAAAGGCTTCCCTCTCCTTTTTCACAGCACACGACGAATTTTAATTTGTAATTTATTTCCAGTCACTATTGCAGGAGTTAATATTTTAAATAATTAAAATTAAAGGCATGTTTTGTGAGATGGGGTTTAAATAGCTTATTGTAATATTGTGTATGAGTCACGTATTGTAAAAATAACATTTATAAAAATTTAGCAGCAGTTGGACTTGAGAGACAAGTTTATAATAAGAATAAGTTGATTTAAATAAAATACTCGAATTAGCATGCAGCCCCTGTTGCGTATCTTTCCATTGTTTTCGCTAAATGACATCAAAGTTGCGAGCGACATGAGAAATAAAATTATGTTCTGTTCTGAGAGGCTCAACCATGTCTTGTAGGTAACATTTTTTAAAATTTAAATTATAACATTTAAGAATAATTTAAACTTATTTAGTCAATATTTAAACGTGTCCCGATGTTAATTAATTCTATCCCAATATGGAAACGACATCAACAAGACCGAAGTACATTCTAAATTAAATCAAGCAATGGAGACATTTGATCGAATAGTGAATAATGGTAATTCGCTGGAGCCTGACCGTACTTCTATGTAAATTCAGAATTATTCTAGAATATTCTAATAGATACACATATCCATAAAAAGAAGGACGTCATGAACTGGGGTCGTACATTGAGGATTCCATATTTAGATTACACAAGAATCAGAATTAACGATAATGCTGTTCGGTAATTGTTATAATAAAATACAATAAATATTTAAACACTTTTTTATTTGATGAATTTCAAATGTAAACAAACTTATTCCTATTTTTATTAAAGATATTTTCTAAAAAAAATAATCAAATTTGAACAGAGTTATTCTATAGTTAGTCAGAAATTCTAAATAATGTAACACGAATTACGGACAAGGTCTCATGTATAATATCTATATTCGTCGCATGAAAAACTTTGTAGATAATTCCATTGAAAATTGAGCACGCACAAATAGTGATCACGTTTGTGAGACAAAAAGGAAACGAAAACCATGAAACTGATGGAAAAGAGAAAAAATGAGCTTAAATTAAAATAAACGAGACGTACGAGGCAACTGTAACACTGTTTGGGCTTCAGTCACGTTCGGCCGTAATGACAAATTCACTCCCATTGTTATTGGCGACTGATGATTTTTTTAACGCCCAAGGTTTTCATTTTGATAACAACAAGAACGTGCCAATACCACAATTTACGGGAATTAATTATGCAAAAACTCCACAGCTTATAGAATACTGTTATTGACTCACAGAAATTCGTTTCGAATTGCAAAACATTATTTATCTAAGTTCAATTCAAGTCAGACAATGTTTTTTGACACATAAAACAAATGATTTTATGAAGGATATCCTCAACAATTATTTAGTAAGCGGGTCGCTATCACAACGTTTGCCCTCAAAGCATGGATGCGTGTAATTGCGATAAACAGGCCACAATTAAACGTTTACTTGGCACAACGTTTATTAGCTAGCGGTCTACGAAATATACAATTAGCATCCGCCATTAATGTCCCACAACGAACTTGCGCTGAGGTAATGTGTATCTAACTTGTTCTACAATCCGTAAGTATTAATTACACCGTCACGGAGTCTCCATTGGCGTCCTCATTAGCTTCATAATAGTTATGTAAACATTCGAGTGATACGGAAACATGCAATTGTCGTATAATGTCCGATTTACACAATGACGACAAACGGTGGAAGTTTCTTAATGATACTTGTTTTAATTTGTGTAATTCACCACTTGTATGCACTCACTTATTAAATGTCTGTATGTTGTTATTTAAAATACAATGAATAAATAAGTTTTGTATAGTGTTGTAATGCAAAATGTATTTATGGGGTTAAAAATATTAACGATATGAGAATAAATCATCGTGTGATAGTTGGGAATTGCAACTGTAAAATTAAAGATTAGATTGATAATTTCGCCAACAGAATCAAGAGTTTATGAATAAAGAAAAGGGGCATTTGATACACTTATTCAATGTCCCGTTGCGATTATAACTACAAAAGAACTGGTCGCAAGGACAAAAGTCTTTTATAATGAGGCCAGCATATTGCGTAGAGGGTCCTTAAAATCCAGTTTTATATCGCGTCTTATAATATGTTTTATTATAAGAGCCCTTATTTTGAGCATTATTTGATACGTCATCGGTAACTAGTTTTTTTACGACCTTTGTCTAATAATATCTTGTTTTATTGTGAAATATGGTAAGGGATAATGGCAGAAATAATAGCGACAAAATCATTTAAGCTCGAAGGATGTAATGAGTTTCAATATGATTTAGTTATAGTTAGATTCGAACTTCCTTATTGTATTTGGTGCGATTGGGCTCAAATCTGTGGCTCAATCACATAACAATCCGGCTCGAAAGACTATTTAGCGCGGACACCAATGAGTCTCAATTAGGGACGCCGGGAGTTCGGCGGATATGCGGGCCCCTTCCTACTCAGGATGAGCACTGATTCACTATATTATTAGTGTAGGATCGCTTTCATCGTGATGATTTATTGCTTGTTTACAATTTGAATTAAAATCAGGTTAATTTGAATTTCCTTGTGTATTTTACAAATGTTATGTGAATCAGTTGATTGTTATCATAGACGAGATGAAACTTTCCACTATGAATAAAGTACAACATAATCGAGCACAAAGTCGTCATAAAGCTATTACACAGTCAAATCTTAAGGTAATTTGTGATGATTTTGTCGCTCATTTAATATGCAAAGAATATAAAGTACAATCTGAATTCATTGTACGCATAATCGTGACAGCTACGAAACACTAGTAAGACAATCCTGACTATCAATGTGCGTCAAATCAGACATCTTGTAATCTTAGTGGCCAAACTTCACCACTTGATATTCATTATTATTATATGAAATATGGAGGGCGATACGTTCCTTATTTTATTATGTACGTATCTTTGCAATTTCAGTAAAATTACCATAGCAAGCGTTATGGTAAACTTTGGTCTAGAACATTAGAGAACAACCTAATCAACATAATGTTGTGATATTTCAAAAGTTACGAATCAATGAATAAAAGTAAATATATTTCTTACGTTTTAGGATATGATGAAGTCATAAAGTAATTAGCTTTGTTATTAAACACAATAGTTATAACTGAATTAAGCATTTGTGGTGGCAATGAAACTGCAGGGTGAGGCACGAGCGGTGGTTTTGTTTTAACCACCGGCTTGTCGTCACGAAGCTCTGTATTCGCGGTTAATTGTAATTGCTCTAAACCTTACAAGTCATTTCTTCGCTAATAATCTCCTCCTTAATAATAAGTTAAGTCTTAAGAAACATCTTTTATAGCAAATAACTTGCAAGGTCGCACTAAACCTAGATCTTAAATTGAAATCTTTGTTTATGGTTAAAATTACCAACAATTAACTTTTTGTTTTATTACTTAAATAAACTGTGTAATGTCATTATTGTTGTTTTATGTATATTACCTACATGAAACATAAATAAATCTTACTACTCTTTTAACGCAAATCATCCATTTCACAATTTCCTATCTCATGCTTCCAAAAAGTTGTAACAAAAACCAAAAGACGTTAATTCCATAAATAAAATTTACAAATTGATTCATTTTTTGTTCTCTATAAAAGCAATCTTCATTGAAAGCGGTGATTGAACTTCTAATTGGCAATGAGAGCTGACATCAGTTACGGGCAGCCGAGTGGTCACGACAGCTTCGGGGGATGGGAGAAGACAATTTTCGTATTATTATGACTAAGCAGAGATTTAAAGTAGCAATTCTAAACAAAGATTTATATTTCTTAGGGGGGTATATTATTACATTGACGAGAAACGAAGTGGAAATTTAGATGCATGGTTTATTCATCGAGTGCCCTATTGAGTTAATATATGATTTAACTTATTCTTTAAGGAAAATGTGTTATTATACAATCGGTGTTAACTAAGGCTTAGCATATAACAATCGCGAAGTAGGTGTAGCTAGTCTGAGTCGGTAATAGTGAGCTGACAGATCATGACGCGTAACAATCACATGCTCCGTCGAAATTATCATAATTCCGCCTACTTCTTATAACTTTAACACTTTGCATTACGAATCCAACACCATCAAGTCAACGCCCTCAAACCATCCGGATCTAATTACGTTCCGTCATTAACATCAGCGACGGCACGTCCGTCTAGGAAATGGAATCGAATCATTAGTAGTTTGATTACAAAAAAGGCTTAATAGAAAAATAATAACGCCGCGGCCAGAGAAGAAATTGTAAAAAGATTGTAGAGCGATCCAATAATTGGCGGTTATTTGTCGATACGGTTTGGAGCGGGTAATGGGACGGGACTCGGCCGGATTAGTCCGACCGACGTGACTTCGCCCCGGCGACTCATCTCCTGCTGCTATTACAATTTAACAGAATTTTGCAGCTCCCACACCGATGCCAAGTGTTACCATTAAATGAAATACTACGCCAATTTAATCTCATGCAAGTAATTGTAATTGAGAAATAAATGCAAGTTTATTACCTATAAGTGTAAAGTTTTAAAACGTACATGCAACATATGAGATTTTGTTATTTTGATAGATAATATTTGATATATGTAATCCGATACTGCAATGTTATTTGATATCGTTTCTGTATAATAAGTTACCCACATACCTATTTACTATATAGTATAAAAGCGATAACTACTAAAGTTATACTCGCAAGTTTAGTTTCATTCTCTTCTGCCAGACAGAGGGGTCTAAATCCACCACTTTGCGCCTTTTCGGATTAGTAAATGTTGTAATTGTCGTGGGAATTTTCCCTATATGACCATTCAATTTAACTCATCGATCCGTTATTTTAGTATATATACGTATATCTATAACATACAAAGCTAAATGTTTGTGGTTTTTACTTTTTTGGTAAGTAATTTCAGTTATAAAATTTGGTTTTTATTTAGCATATTTTTTTATAAAACTGGCGATTGTTAGCCACGTTGAGAGGCATACGAGCGTGAATTCTGGGTCTAAACGTGAAGCTTTTGTCAACAAAATCCTTCTTTATTTACCTACGTGAGTGTCATTCAGCTGTGTGACCTTTAGTTTATAAATATATTATCTTCACGTCAAGACCGGCTATTGAACAATATTTATGAAAAAACTAGTCTATTAATTTTAAAAAATCACTTTCCTTTTGTCAAATGGGTAGACAGAGAAAAGCTAAAATTGTCTAGCTACAATCCTGGGGCAATTACAAAGGTTATATGGATACGCACTGAAAACTTTATAACTTAGGTTATTATATTAGGTTATCAATGTCTATACTTGAAATTATTTTAAACTGACGATTATATATGAGGGTGGTGTAGTGGCAGTGCAATGGTTACGCAAACCGAAAGCACGAGTTCGAAACCACGCACCGGTACCAATCTTTGATATATGTACTTTGGTTGTCCTGTTTCTATGATACAAGCACTTTAGTAGCTTAGTATAGAAATGTAAAAATTAATATATATATATATATATATATATATATATATATTAATAAATAAAAATAAATATTACCTTGCAATTAATTAATCAAATTGTCACGCCTTAAGGGGTAGAAAAAGACAATAAATATATTTCAAAATAGTTACAGCCTTTGTAGTTCCAGTTAGTACTACTTTGGTGTTATAAGTCTATACGTTTAGAGCCACTCACTGTTCATATTCACATATTTAAGTGACGATGACTTTTTCGTGACAGAAGCATCACGGTGACGACCTATTGATCTTAATTTTCTCTTATGTAATTACTGTTATAAACGTATTGTAATTTATTAAACTATATCTTCAGAATCGTCATTGTCTATCATCAGGTACTCCAGGTCTTTCTTTAGGTACTCCTTCCTACTATTGATCTTGAGTCCACTATGGAAGATTTGAAGTGGGAAGTGGTGAGCAGCACGCGTCGGTAGTTTGAGAATTGACTAACGCATTAAATAAATCATTCATTTATTTAAATATTTTTTTAAAAAACCGGTGTAAATATTCCTATGTTCTATCGCTTCAACCGATGGGGAAGAAAGGTTCTAGAGTAGAGACCACGAACCGAAAGACGCAGCGTAGGTAGGCCTCCTACTAGTTGGACTGACGACATAGTGAAAGTCACGAATAACGGGTGGATGCAACTGGCATCTTGTCGTTCGAAATGGCGTTCTAAGGGGGTGGCCTTCTGTACCAAATTTCATTAAGATTCGTTTAGTCGTCGGGCGTCATTGATCGTAACAACTAACGCATCCATTCAAACTTTGGCATTTATAAGTTTTGATATTATTGGGTGTTTTCCGACCAAATCCTCAAGAAAGCTAGGTTGCCTAGTGCCCATAACCATAGAGCTTGTATGAAGAGAATTGTGAATGTGAAGGAAGCAAGGGAGTTGTGTCAGTATCGTGGCAAGTGGTGCTCCATTGTCTCTACCTATCCCTGTGGGAAAAAGGCGCGATATTTTACAATCTATATTAAGCTACTAGGTGTGCTTGAATCATAGATACGGGACAATCAAAGTACATCAAAGATACATTGGTAACGGCAAGTGGATTTGAACCGGGTGCTTTTGGGTTGCGGGGTTATTCCAGAACTACTATTGTTATACTATACTTAACAATTGGAAAACAATAAACACCGACAATCTTTTCTCGAAATAATAACAAAAGATAAATAAAAAGTATTTTGGAAATGACGCTTAAAATCAGATACTCGTACCTACTTCAATATAATAAAATTAAAGCTATTGTCGAGATTGCCCTTCCATTAGGTTACCTACTAAAGACATGATATTGGTTTAATTTGTACGAAATAAAAACTACACAATTGTGGATAACAAAAAAATCTCTATCAACTCATATTATAAAGAATTCTACACAAAGCAGTAATTAGTTGGTTCAGTAACGGGTTTTTTTACTTATTAGCCTTATTCTATTGTACGTTGTGTAATTTAATATTTTTTTTCATGGAAATAAGTAAATGGGTGGAATCGATCCGTGTTCGTGTTTAGAAAAGAAAAAAGGTATAAGTAAGGAAAAGGTATAGTCAAAGACTAAACATAATCAGAATTTGTAATTTAGATTTTAATGTTTTTTATTAAGAAATAAACAGAATGAAACATGAGGTGTTTAATACCTCTAGCATTTTTTTACTGCTAATCTAAAGCTAAAACAAACAACGATCGATAAATGGAATGCTCTTTGATTAAATCGGTGACTTTATTATTAAGAGTCCTCGGTGACCATAACCAAAGAGCATGTTTTTTTTTATTTTTTTATTGTGACACGACATCTGACTTCGACTCGCCTGATGATAAGCAAGAGGAAGTCCAAGAGTGACGACGACTGGAATAACCGAGTCAGTTTCCGGCTGCCCCAGCCGCCGCTACTATGCCGGCCTAAGGTGCTTCTTCACGCATCGCTTGAAGGATCCAAGGTCATAGGATGGAGAGAACACATGGGCTGGCAAAGCATTCCACTTGTCAATTGTTCTACAAAGAAAAGACGCACCGAACTTTTTAGTTCGACTGCCGATATTTATTGCATGTATTATAAAAAGAATTTCGTATGTGAAGGAAACGAGATAATTGTAACAGGATCGTGGAATCTGGCACTCTGTTGTCTCTGCCTAAGTGTTTTGTACAATGAACGAGTGTCCCAATAGTGTTAAGGCGATCGTGATGTAGTGGCAGTGCAATGGTTACGCAAACCAAGATATATGTTCTTTGGTTGTCCTGTTTCTATGATACAAGCATTTTAATAGTTTAGTATCGAAATGTAGAAAAATATTGTGTCCGGATCATTGTTGAAAAATTATAAAAATTTAAAAGTGTCAGTTCGGGCAGTATCCGAATATATATATTTGTTTCCGTAACGTCGCTTATCCCTTTTTTTAGGAATCTCCCCAATTTGATCCAGTTACAATCGTCTAGGTCGTGTCTTTTACTTCATCCTTCCTACCAATCAACTCTGATTTATAAATCTCTTTTGTCATTTAACGCCTTGAAAAACAAATCAGTTTGAAGGAGGGTGTACGTACTCGTAAATGCGTCATAAATAAAAAAAAAACCGTTGACCTCATTTGTAGAAGTACTTGTATATTCTATTTTAAGAATATTGGGATTTATTATCGGATTATGAATGTCGTGGATTATTTACTATGCGTTCACATTCATGATTTTATTTAAACATTTGCGGGAATATGCCGAATGAAATAAAAAGCGTGGTGCAGCGACCGTGGTGTAGTGGCAGTGCAATGGTTACGAGACCACCCACCGGTACCAATGTATCTTTGATATATTATGTACTTTGGTTCTCCTGTTTCTATAATACAAGCACTTTAGTAGCTTACTGTAGAAATGTAAAAAAAATACGTACTAAGCTACTAAACGTGCTTGTATCATAGAAACTGGGCGTTCAAAGATAAATGTCAAGTGGATTGGATTCTTGATTTGTAATATTTAATGTAATTAAATATTATAATTAAATAATATATTACAAACATTTGTTGATTAAAAAAAAAGAGGCGGATATTTGCTTCGGGTCTGGTTATCAAAGAGTGGTAGGCAGTGGTACCCAGTCTGCCGATCCGAGGTAGTACCACCAGTACTTACAAGTATACAGACCGTAAAGTGATTTGGTCACGTTTCGGGATTAGCTTGTAAGTTTCCGGTTCCAACTTAAATCTTTTTTTTCAGTCGTCGGCGCTCTTGGTCCGCCCTTGCTTATAATCAAGCAAGTCAAGGTTAGATGACGAGTCTTAATAATAAATAGCACGTGACACAGTGAAAGCGACAAAAGCAACCGTAAACTGATTTAATCTTTCAGTCATTGGTGCTGTTGGACTTTTTCTTATTTACAGGCAAGTTGAGATTAGATCAAATTGTCAATCAATCAAATTGTCCCGGCTTTTTCCCACAGGGATAGGCAGAGACAATGGAGCGTCACTTGCCACGATCCTAATCACGATCCTTCCTTCACATAATAAGTAGTATTATTGCTGTAGAAATGCTTAAGGAGTGCATGTGGGGTAATTACGGATAGAGTGAAGAATACATGTGATTTGAAGAAGATGTCGTGACAAAGATTGAGAAAAATATGCGATGGCGACATTGAAAGAATGTATGAAAGAAGATTAACGAAACAAGTAAAGGGATAAAAGGATCCAGAACATTGTTCCCAAATAAAATCCTAGACATTTTTATAAAAGACTATGATAGCTCATAATCATAGAGTCTGTGTAAAGAGAATTTTAGATGTGAAAGAAGCGAGATTGTTGTGTCAGGATCGTGGAAAGTAGCCGCATATGGGAATTAAGGCGAGACAATTAATGATAGCGATAATTTAAACCTCGTTGAGTTCTTTTTATAGACATAATTAACACTTTTTCTTAATAATTTTTCATTTTTATTATACATTCCTATACTAAGCTACTAAACTGCTTGTATCATAGAAACAGGACAACCCCAGCACATATACCAAAGATACATTAGTACCAGTGAGTGTTTTCGAACCCGTGCTCTCTCTCTTGGCTTGCGTAACCATTGCACAGCTACTACACCACGTTTGCCTTAAATCTAGTATACCTACCTTTTTTTTAATGTGACTCGACATTTGACCTCGACTCGCCCGATGTTAAGCAAGAGGAGGTCCAAAACTGACGACAACTGTAAATACCGAGTCTTCATGGTTTCCCCAGTCGCCGTCACTATGCCGGACAAAGATACCTATTTAATACCTACCTATTCAATTTAGGCGAAATATATTTTTTTAAGTTTAAGTAAGTCCCAATTTTTTTTAGACTTAAAGTGTAAACAAAGCATTGCTTAAATAATAAAATACCTGTTTTAAAAATAATCTCAGAGAATATTCTACACGCCACTGTCAACAGTAATTGAATATAGCTTCCCTGCTATTTTACACTTTTCGAGACATGTATCTAAAAGCACTAAAAAGCATTAAACATTTTACGTAATGTCAATTTTTGTAGTTATTTATTATTGTTATCCTGGTGATGTAGCGAAGAATACATTAACCTATATATACCTAAATAAATTGTTTTATAAATAAAATATATACCTAAGTAGTATCTTAATGTCTTTTACTAACAAACCTGTTGCCAGGCCACATTTTATTAGTTGTTCTACTAATAAAATATGTTTATTATTACGTTTCACTACCCTACCCCTTATCACTACTATGTTACACTAGATGAATGTGCAAATAAAAACCAATCTACCTCGTACTTTATGTCTTCACGACACAGACTTGCCTAATGTGGGAGCCGCTGTGTTAATACACAGCACCTAACTTTACATTAAAACCAATTTTGTTTAAATAAAGTTTAATTTATTGACCTGAGACAGTTTATTTTTTTTAAGAATACGGCCATAGATATGGAGTTTGTATGAAGAGAATCGTGGATGTGAAAGAAAAAAGATTATGTCAGGATCGTTGAAAATACCGTCCCATCGTCTCAGCCTATATGGAAATATGTGCGTGAATTAATAATTGGTTAAATAGTAAGTAGACTGCAGAATCTAAATAGGAACAGTAGCGTGATGATATTCAAATACATATTAGTATCTTGATCGAAATATTATTTAAAATATTAATAATGTCATATATATATAACTAGCATAACTATTAGTCTATTACTTATTAAAGCCTCAAAAATGCGTTTCGTGCCGTGACGCCAATAACAATTAAAAAGTCTTAGAAAATACAATTGCTAAATCTGTAGTTACTTTACAGCTTTCTCTTCAGTCTGTACACCACCCACGAAGTATAATGTGTTGTTTTTAAAACTAAAAGAACAATATACTAAATTTCTAAAACAAATAGATCTACCTACAATTATTTATTAGTACTTCCAACTGCGTCGTTGTTTTAAATGTTGTAACAAAACACTTATTTTACAATAAGTAACAAAAAGTGCACCTTTCATACAAAAAGGTTCGCATTTACCTGTCTGTTCACATCTGCCCTTATTGCAAGTCGACTAGGAAGTATTACCAATCATCCCAAAAGATACGATTGTTTAAACACAAATTATTTAACATGCACCTCTTAAATAATAAAAAAAGAAACAAAAAGGAAAACAAAAGGAACGGAAATAAAGTTAAATTAAAATAAAAAACAAAAAATCAATAATATAAATATTGCATTTATTTCAACGAATTTAGGAAAATATAACTGTATATAATTATAATAATACTATCCCGTTTTACAATTATTTTAACATTGTCAAGATAAAAATAAATACATAAAATTTAGCACTGGAATTGACAATTATTGTTTATAAAATTATAAATAATCATCAAATAACATTAAATGCATTTTACATTATTGTAAAATCACAAAATTGGAAGTCGTACAATTGTGGCAAATATCTACTTATAGCATCAGTTCTCTTATCCTATCATAAAATTAAAACAAATAATAAAAAATAATAAGTAAAACAAAAATAAATACAAACATAATAAACAAAAAAAGAAAAGTAAAATCGATATGCAAATAAATATAAAATAAAAATCTGTTGGTGCACAATCTTAACAATTTGAATACAAGGTTTCGGGATATAAAGTCAATCGGTGAGAAAGGGTCTTGTAAATAATAAATCTGAAAATAATAAGCGTCCCCGCAGCGCGTGCGCTTACGTCGCATAGGATAGAATGTCGTTCGTGTAGGTATGTATTGAAGAAAGAGAAATACATGAGCGGGTGGCAGGCGCGAGCCAGCTTCATATTTAAATTTGAAGAAAATATTTGCATATCGTCTAACTCCCTAAATTCGAATCACTCTTATGTAAATGCAACGACAGAATAGCAAAAACACCCGGCGGGACCCCACACGACACTACACCGAGCTCATTATTATGTAAAAACGACAAACTTTTCTAATGTTATGTCTGTATGTATTTTTGCTTCCAAAGCTTACGTACTTTTTGACGCTCGCTCACAGAAATGATATGCGACGAAGGCCCGTTCCTATTGTACCCCCTGCGTAACACCCTTAACTCGTAATAAAATAAATATACAATACATATTTATGTATTTTGTAACCATAGATTTTAATAATAATTGCGAGCGAATGCAGGCAGGCAGTACAAGCGAAATGGACTGCAGCATAATCAAAAAGATAGATATAGTTATATCACAAGTTTCTTAAGATGCCTCTACGAAACAAACACAACATATAAATGAATTCTATATAAAATATTGATATAAGACTACTTAAAGTAAATAATTCAATAGCGTACGGCGAATACTTTACAGCGCAATACCTAATACTAATAGTATACTTTTACACGTTTAACTTATTTACAGTGGAGTTTCAGAGACAATAATAATTAATAACACTTGTATACTAAAAGGCACCTTATTTAAATAGTACATATTTTTTAGAGTTCACGCTTCACTATGACTTTAAATAATAACTAAATGTTAAATTATCTAAAATATATAAATTTGGTTTTCACGATAACCCTAAAACAATAATCCCATCATTCACAGGACTCGATCATATTTACAACTAGAAAGAATAAAATTATGCAACAGATTTATGTAATCTCTGTGAAATGTTGTTGGAATCACGTTTCAGTTTTTGTACAACAAGTAAATAGCAATAAACAAATCAAATCCTACCAAGACGTTAATAAATAAATATATTATGTATAATTTCTAAGAAATTCTTTGATTGGCATATTTTAATAATTGATTATTCATGTGGAATGGGCCAGCTCAGATCTGGCCCATTAGATATACGGCGTCCTTCACGCGTCCTACCATTGTGTTCTTTCGTCTACATTACAATATGCACCATAGACGCGGACGCCCACTTTGTGCGACCCCGCCTTAGATGCACTATTTTAATGACTAATATTCCTATAATAGCAAACTAATTAAAGTTTTGCGCTTATCACAAAATTTAATATCATAATTTAAACCACAAAGTATAATTGTGAAATAAGGAAACTTTAAGAAATCGTATCGTAATTAACTACTGTATTGAGGCTGGTTAAGTAATATTTTCTTATTCTGTATTTGCCAAGTTGCTAGGTCGTAATTACTGCCGTTACAAAATCATTTATTGATTCGTCTGAATGCGCACATTTATTGCTATATACTAATTATATTCATTATTTACTAAAAAGACTTACTCAATATATACAATCCAAATATATCTACCCAAAATGCTTTTCCAATATCACAAGTTCACAGAGACAAACTATACACGAAAGCCTAATCTACAAATAATATTTTTAATACAACAGATACAGGACTCACTATTAGGAAATACACATGAACGTCACGGCACGATAAGAGCTTCGCTTGTATCGTTAACTCGTTAGTCGGTCCAGCCGAAACGAATCGAGCGAGGCTCGCCGCTGCGAGGTTCTAGTAGCCGTCATATTGGATAATTACTACAAACAAAGCATTATGACGGCTATGCGTTCAAGTCGTACACTCACCATTGCCAGCGAGTTGTGGGCGCAGGAAAGCGTTGTGGAGATCCCCGCTGCCGCTGAGGCCGCCACTCTCCAGTCGAGCCGCCATCTGCATCAGGGCGAGTGTTCCTTCATCTCCAGTCATAGCACTACTTTCCAGTCGGGCCCTGACAGTGGCAATGTGGCCACGCGTGAACACATGATCTTGCACGGAATATTTGTGACTATATTTAAAATCACAAACGCGACACTCATCTGGTGGTGGTGCATCTGATATTTCTGTCAACCCAGCTGCTAGGCGTGCCTTTTTCTCTTTTGCACGTGCGTTTTGAAACCATACTTGCACAACTCTTTTGGGTAGACCGATTTCACGACCAAGAGCTTCACATTCAGCCATAGTTGGTGTTTTATAATCATTGAATAAAGATTTCATTATTTTTACTTGTAGTGAAGACATTTGCGTTCGGAATCGTTTACCTTGAGATCGAGGATGCTGCTGTCCAGGAATAGGCGAACTAGGTTCATCTTCTTCGTAAAATTCCATTGTTTCTGAAGCGGTATCTGATCTTTCATCAGCATCAGATCCAGGTCGCGATAAGTCTACAGGTTTGCTCAGATCTAGAGGAATTTCAGTTTTGCCACCTTCAGGTCTCTCATTTTGGTCGCTATTGCCGTTTTGTTGTGCGACAGCATGTGCTTGAAGTTCGCTGACGTATCGCTTCATAGATTCTTCGCTATATTGCTTAATAAACTTCTCCATGTCCGAATGAAAAGGAGGGAATATAGGGGGCAACATAGGGGCCCCCGTTTGCGAAAAATTTTGCTGTCTGTCACTTTGTTGGGATCCAAAACTTGGCGTTGATTCAGTGCTTAACTCTTCGTCAGGTAAAGCGTCAACATTTATCTCTCCTCGTGCACATTGGTCAGCATGTTTTGTGCTTAAATGGCTCTCGAGTGCACTTTTAACTTTAAATAATGCTGGACAAAATGGACAGCGTTTATTTATAACTTGTGCATGAGCACGGAATTGTCCTTTTCTTTCACGCGCTCTTGTATTTTGGAACCATACTTGTACAACACGTTTTTTTAAACCAACTTCACGTGCAATGTTTTCTAGCATTTTTCGAGATGGGTTGGACTCAATTTGATATTTCTGATACAGATAATCTAGCTGTTCCGGCAATATAGTTGTTCTTAGCCGCTTATCTTTTGGTTGTTCCCCTGTATCGATTTCTTCATACTCGTCAAATTTTCTTTTAGCTGCTTGTTGATTTAGTGCTGCAACTAAAGGATGTCGAGCATCGTCTCCACCAAGACTAGCATTCAATTGTTGTAGCTGAGCATGTTGTTGTAATATTCCAAAAGGGGAATCAGGTGCATAGGTGGGAAAAAGATTAGGGTTCATAATGTGAACCAATTGATGTTCACGCCAAAGATCAAAGCGTGGAAAAACTAAGTTACATTTATCGCATTGGAAGTTTCCATCTTTCTCCTCTCGGGGTACAACATGAGATAAAGGGGTCATAGGTGTTACTGGAGTATGGGGCGTACTTGGCGCTGGGGAAACAGGATAATTTGGTGCAGCTGGTGTTGGAGTACGCGGCGGCGCTGGTGACACAGCCACGTGAGGACCATGATGATCAACTGTGCTTGAATTCGAATCTTCGCTACTTAGGGTCGCTGCAACTTGAGCAGCAGCAGCTTGTGCTTGGGCTGACCGCTTAGCATCTTCTTCCTTAAAACAGTGAGTTTTTTGATGTCTTATTAATTCGTAATATCTTTGAAAAACAAGTTGACATTTCTTACATTGATAGTTCAGACCTGGTGTACGTTGAAATCTGTTGGCATCGTCCGCAGCTCCAGTAGGTGGCTCTGCAGCAGGTTGATTTTCATAAACTTTTCTGGCTTTTTGTCTTGCATTTTGAAACCAAACAACAATTACTCTAGGACTGAGTCCAAGTAATTTAGATAGATATTCGAGATCATCGTCTTTTGGATAAGCATTATTTTCAAAGAATTCTTGTAATACTTTAATCTGATAATCTGTGAATCTAGTTCTGTTGGCGCGTTTGCCAGAAGACCCCGAGCTGTTGGATCCGTTCGAGTTGCCCCCGGAAAGTCCGAAATCGGCCGGTCCTCTCCCAGGACTTAGGCTCCGATTTGGGGTCAAAGGTAGGACGTTCGGGGGCGCGGAGTTTGGGGACGTGAAATTTGGATTTAATTTCGGTGGCAACATTGATGGATGTGGTTGCGGTATACTTGTCGCTGGTATAGAATCTAATTGTGATTGTATAAGCGAATTCAGTGATAAATGTGTGGGAGTTGACGGTCTCGAGATATTTATATGATGGTCAGAGTTCCCGATAGTCGAATGGGGACTATGAGATGGAACTGGGAATATAAAGCTCTTGTCCTCTTGATGACGGTCATCATAAGATAAGTATTTGTCTTCTATTGTAGGTTCATCGCTTGGTTCTGACTTGACTTCATGATGACTATTATTAAGAGACATATCATCTTCAGTTTTAAGCTTCTTTTCAGGTGGTGGTTTACCTTCATCAGAACTTGCTGACGAGTCTAGTGGAGTGACTTTGGCCTCACCAGTTTTTTCATATTCCTCTAAATTGAGTGTTGTGGATGGAGGATTATTAAAGTTATAAGGAGAATCCTTGTTTCTTTGTCTTTCTTTAAATAGAGTATTACGGAACCAATGCTTGATCACTTTAGTTGCTAAGCCAGATGTTTTAGCCATTTTTGCAATAGCTTCATCACTTGGTGAATTGTTGATATCAAAATGTGCTCGCAATATTTTTAGTTGATCATCGGTGATGCGTGTACGGGCTCGTTTCTGACCAGATGCAGCGTTAGCCTGCGAACAAATTATTCATATTAACACCAAAGTTATCAATAATTCGAATATTAATCTATGTCTTTGTTAATGTAAGACAATAGTTTAAAATTGAGATCTGGAAATCATATAAAAAATGCCTTAAGAATAGGCGCCCCGTTTGCATTACACCACCCAATGGGCGCAGGTAAACTTAAATAATGATAAAGGTTGAAGGAATCGTATACGATGGTAACAAAGAGTCGACCCTCGTTGCTCGACAATGGACTCGCTGTTGCTTTATGTAAACAGATAGCTAACGTACGCAGACGACGCTTATCTGACGGTTTCTTACCAATATCCTTGGCTTGTATTAAGTACTATGACAAAAAGTACTTTGATGTATTTACACAAGCTGAGTATCTATGTTTATTAATCGATTTCCGTTAGGCATCATGAATTATAACTTTGAACGTTAGCACTTACGTATTTATGTCTACATTTCAGTGGGTATAGATTATTTATCGTAATTCAGGTTAAGTTCAAGTACTTATTAAAAATCGATATAAATATTAACTATATATACGCGCTTTACATTAAAATTCATTTCATAACTCTTTAATGTTTGAAAATTACATAACATTTATTTTGTATGACACCTAGCATTTAAATATTTTATATAGGTATGCTACTAATTGCATATTGTTACCTTTCTATGTTTATATAAATGGTTATATAAATTGCATGATTTGTATTAGTACATATAGTTAATTGTTGATTCTTAAAGTATGGTAATGTAGATAATTTTTAATAATAATAAAGGTTATAAAATAGAAAGTTGTGTAAGGATCGTGTCAAGTGGCGCTCCATTGTCTCTGCCTATCCCTGTGGGAAAAAGGCGTGACAATTAGATTAATTGATTGATTAAATAGACTCCTAGTTATATTAATTAAAAGTAATATAACTAGGAGTCTTTGGTATTTGTAATAATTATAAAAGTAATGTTATTTTAAGCAAATTAAGAAAGCTCACCTGCTGTTGTTGTTGCAATAATTGCTGTTGTTTCATCTGTGCATCATGACCAGAAAAGGGCATAGAATCAAATGGTGGTGGAGGCAGCATCAGTGGCACAAGAGGTGGTTGTAGATTCATAGCAGCAAGTGCGCCCATATTTAATCCAAGTGGGAGACCTAACGATAGCATCTGAGCTACCATCGGATGCAGTTGCCCAAGTTGCTGCTGAAGCTGAAGCATGTTAAGCGCTGCTTGCATTTCTTGAACTTGCGCTGCCAGAATAGCTCCAGCTTGAGCCTCTCCAGATCCATTTGGTGTTTCGCAATTGACACTGCCGGCACCATCAGCACGTGGTGAAGAGGACCGTTCGCTTTGAGGTGCGGGAGACGCCGCTCGTGGTGAGTTCGGTGCACCAGATTTCCTCTCATATTCAGATTTGAATTGTTCCGCGAACTGTTCTAAAAACTCTAACGGCACTTTATCTTTATGCACTTCTTCACAGTGCGTTTTTAACACAAATACACTCGAAAACTCTTTATTGCAATGTTGGCACGTGGATTTAATTTCACTATCGGGAGGCTTTTCCTCTGGTGGTGGAGGCGGAGGACTCGGAGCTCTCGCCATTTCGCGCTCTTCTTGCATTTTGCGACGTTGGTTTTCATTGTATTGCATGACGAGGTCAAATCCAAAAGTCTCTAATAATTGTTTATACATTTGTGGATTTCGTTTGGGCGGATTACCCTTTGCGACCATTTCGTCAAAAGCAGCTGCCTCTGCATCAGCTAACGGCGAGTGCGTCGACGCATCGCCGAACGGGCAAGATGTCGTGCGATGTGCGTCTAATAGTTCCCCGGACGGGAATGACGCGTGGCAACGATCGCATGCGGCGCTACCTGTGCGAGGGGACCGTGGGCTACTGGGTCGGGCGGGGGGTGACGAACGCGGACACCCGCTGCTTGTTGAAGATGGGGATGTGTTTTTCGGCGACAATACGTCTTGTAAGATTTTCGAAGGGTCCGTCCTGTCTGGTTGTTCTACAAGTGGCCGTGACAAGTCCACATGCCCAGCCGCAGCCAATTCTTGCAACTTCCCAGCTCGCGTTTGATGTAAAACTGACCTCATGTGTATGTCTAATGTACTACCCTGAGTGTAGGCGACTTTGCAAATATTGCACTTGTATCTTTTTCGGTCATCTTCTTCACTAGATGTACTCTTGGGTGTTAGCGTGAGGTTCGATGGGGCCGAGCCAGCGCCTGGTGAGACAGGTTGATTGTTATTATTTTGTTGTTCCTGCATTGCTCGTTTTAATTTATGCAAATGACTAACACTGTTGTAATGAACAAGAAGAATATTTTTTTGTGTAAAAGATTCTTTGCATACATCACATTTAAATGGTCGATTGGGATCAAGATATTTTTCCATTGGATATGTTAGCTTCTCACCTTTTCGATGAAGTAGTGTTTTATTATGAGCAGTTAAGTATGACTGTCTAGTAAAAGCCACTTTACAACGGTGGCATTTATATTTTCTATTAGGATCATTATAAGAATCTTCAGCCATCGCCTGTGAATTTAAATAATCTTCTAGGAACTGTTGATCTTTGTAAATTATAGAATCATCTGAATTCTCAGCGTCATTATGTCCAGACTCATCAGCCGCTGTTGCACTTGAATCTCTATCCTCCATTTCGGCCATATCGTCTTCTGGTGTTCTAAGTGTTTCTTTACGTAAAAGCTCTGCAGTTGCAGCATCTAAAGCTGTTCCGAGACCCGATTGTAACAGTGGGTTTGAAGCAATATTACGCTTAAAAGTTGTTAATTCCTCTTCAGTTAATTCGGAGTGAGAAGTTTCCAAATGTTTCTGAAGAGCTAATACGGATCTAAAGCTTCGTCCACATAGAACACATTTGGTTGCATCGCGAATGACATGATATTGAGAATGTAATTGAAGTTTTTCAATTGTTTTAAAGGCAAGACTACATTGATTACACCGGTATTTATATACATGTTTTTCTGAAACCGACATATTAGCAATTGAGTTTCGAGCGTGAGCCTCACGGAAATGGTTTTGTAGAGCGTGAGCGGCTTCAAAATATCGGTTACAGCCTTTCTTCCAGCACACATATCCCGGCCCTTGCGGTGTTTGTTTTAATTCGAGATGACCAGAATCATTTTGGTGTTGACATAGCTCATCAACATTCCTGAAAGTTCTATTACATGTGGAGCATCTTTCCATTTCTCCATCAGCGCTTCCCTCAGATCTTGGCGAAGATATTTCACGTTCGTCTTCTTGCTGTCGTGTTTCATCTCTTTGAGCTTGATTGCCACCATTAAGCCAGTGACTTTGGTCTACTAATAATAGTAATCGTTGCAAACCTTCAGAGTTTACAGAATGAATCTGCATTACATGTCGTTCAAGTGCTGTGCGATCTTTAAACGCATCTTGGCAAAGAGGACACATGAAATGACGACTAGAATCCCCATGAGTCGTTGCTACATGGGCATGTAATCTTATCTCGCTATTGCAGCTGAAATTGCAATAGGGGCACGAATGGGTGCCAGGGGTATCAAGCTCTCGTTCACGTTCTCTTTCCTCTTCTCTTTCAGTTTTAGTGAAATTTTCAGCTTGCTGCTGTTGTAGTTGCTGCTGTTGATGTTGCTGAAGTTGCTGTTGATGTTGTTCGAGGAACCTCATCATTTTCTGCTCATGTGTTAATTCAGGCTTCTGATCAATGGGCTCTTTGTGATCTGAGGACAAACAAATGACCATATTATTAAAGAATTGTAAATAAATTATTATCGGTGATGCTTACAGGCCGACTACAGCCTAACAAATGAAATTCGATTACAAGACTCCATCAAAATTTATTTACAAAAAAACTGAATTCTATAAACATAAAAACTGCTTTGTTAACGTGTATTTGTAACTTTTGTGTAAAATAAAATTCTTCTCTTTTATATTATTAGTAGGGCTAGCGTCTTTTTGTTTGTGACGTCCTGGGAAGACAAAAGTTTCGGTCTTATCCGTCTCATACGCACACATAAAGACATGCATCAATACTAATGTAAGTTTATTGTAATTTTGCACACAAAGGTGATGCAGGACGAGCAAACAATCATTGTTCATTACAACAAAAGACTTGGAATATTTCGCTTCGCATCGGATCAAATACGTTTAATAAAAGAGAAGATATACATGTACAGGTATTGGTGTGAAAGAGACAAATATACATGTGTGTGCAATTATTATTTGACCAGGGATAAGTCGTCAGCAGCGTGTGAAAGAAACGGGCATGTATTGTTTATCGTAGTCAAAGGAGATTGAAAAACGGTTACAATTTTAAAAATAAATAAGTTAGGTTCAGTGAGATTTATTCTATTATTTTATTGCTTAATAAAAATAATATATTCTTAGGTTTTGATCGAACATTATTTATAAAAGGAAAATGTTAAAGAAACTTTTACAAAAATGTTTAAATGAGAACCGACACTTCAGTCATTTTTTATTATGTCTCGATAAACTGACCTCGACTTGCCCCTGCTTTGGTAAGCAAGGTGAGGTCCCCCTTGCTTACCAAGAGTGCCAACGACTGAAGAAACTAACTCAGTTTACGGTTGCTTCAGTCGGCCGTCACTATCCCCGCCAAAGGATAGTGATATCGCTTGAAGAATCCAAGGTAATCGGATGAGGAGAACACATAGGCTGGCAAAGCAATCCACTCCAATCGATTGTTACCCAAACCAATACAGTCCTCCCTGGATAGAACACGATGGTTACAAAGCCTTTGAAACGTAGGGCTGTGGTAATACCTATTCAAAATAAACGCGATATAAAGCCGCACTAATTAAATTTTTATTTTATGTTTGTTTACTATACCTAACGGGGTTTAATAATCAATCAATCAATCTCACTCCTATTTCTCACAAGAATAGGCGGAGACAATAGAGCGCCACTTGCTACGATCCTGACATATCTCTATTGGAACTGGTAACTTACAAGCTGATCCCGAAACGCGACTAACTTGTCGGTTTGTATACTTTTATACCTACTTAGATAGTGAATTCAATAATGAATTTATGTTTTTTTAACTTGTGTCTCGACATATTATAACAGCTCTCCGCCTGATGTTAGGGTGAAGTGAAGTTCATGAAGGGAGGCATAACTGTAAGTAGCAGTCACTATGCAGTGGATGTGACTACGACGAAATCACTTCGCTTGTTTGTTAAGAAAATATCTATAATGAGTTCGTTTTTGGGCGACATAGGGTTCATTCTAAATCTGTTCCAAAATTAACTTCAAATATGTAGCAAAAGTATCTCACATTAACAAAAGAGATATATCAACCAGTTTAGATCCCCTCGTCACAAACCCGTTCTATAGTTTTAAGGAGCTAAAACCGTTACATCTAATGAGGGGAGAAGCGTCTGTGAAATAATAAAAGTTACAATATTGGGGTTTTAATTCTCGACTGACCAGTATGTGTAATTATTTATGAAATAAAATCGACGTCCCCGAGTCTGATAGAACAATGGCCAGGTAGACGGTCCATCCTCGTATGCATAAAATGGGATCTGCAAAGCTTTTTGTCAATGGACAAAGGGTCTTTTTCTTAAGAAACACCACATCGTTATGGCATCGTAAAAGTATCCATTGTACCTAGTTTGTTTCTCGAGATTTGGGTCAGAATTTTTACAGCGGCGTTTGTTGCTTAGTGAATTTTGTGATTTTGTAAACATCATACTCTTATAATATAAATGTTACTGTAACTATTAAACAAACGACGGTACTCGTATAAAGTACAATTACTACTTTTATCTCATACAGTATGGGTCCGGAGAGATAGCCGAAAGTATGATGGCCAATTTAAGTTTTTTTTAAATATATTATTGAGGCTCGACATGCCTGGTAGTAGGTAGGTCTAAGCAATGGAAAGTCTACAGGTGCCAAAACCTAAAAATCCGAGTCAGTAAACGGTTGTCACTATGCCGGCATATTATGCATGTATCTTTTAAAACCTTATGGCTCTCACAAAATTACTCTATTGGTGCTCTTATTTCGAGCATCATAAGGTCCATTTTACATCTAATCTTATTATATATATATTTAGTATTTTAAATATTAACAACAACGTGATTTCTGTATATTCAGCTTGACTAGTTCATTTCGGATTTAATTCGGGTAATAAAATTTTGTAAGAATTGGTTTCTTTTTATTGTGGCTCGACATCTGACCTCGAGTTGTCTGATGGTAAGCAAGAGGAGGTCAAAGAGCGACTACGACTGTAACTGACGACAAACTGGTTCAGTTCACGGTTGCCGTAGTCACCGTCACTATGCTTGCCAAAATTTTGTGTATCACATTTTATGAATATTACTTTTATGAATTTCAGATGGAGACATTTGTGTAAATATTAAACAAATTCGTCTGAAACTAATTTACTGCAGTATATCGATCATTTTAACGACTTCCCCACAAGGTGAAAATAAGTAATAAGCATAAACATGAGGAACACAATGGAGTAAGCCGGATTTCTTTCGCCTCCACATTTCTCTCTGAGCTTTATCGTATTTCACCGTGGTCATAAACACGCGGGCAGAGCTATGCGGCCGGCGACATTGTATGATGATGTAGCAGCCTCATCACAAGAGGGCAATCATCCTTAATGCGCGACGGCCACATACGTAATGCGAGTCATTGTCCCGCGTGCGGTACTTATGGAAAATTCGCGTTCTCAATTCAAATCTTCGCTGCATCTCCCTCGCTCACGGGGCGGAGTCGTTACCGGCCAATGACGGCGTTCGTCTGTGGCGACACTGTGTAAGGCGTACGTTATTAAAGAAACCTGTTCTAATGTTACACGCTTTAAATTAAATTTTGTCCGTGTGTAATTATCTCATTATTGTGATTACGAATTCCGCGCTAAATGTTCATCGCTCAAAATGGAGATTGCTCCGTAGATTGGACACGACGCTCGTGTCGTACGACGATAATGATGCCTTCTTTATAGTGATAATTGGTCACAAGATGCTGTGACCTTAATTCTAAGAATGACGCACATCACAATTAGAACTAATATTGGGCATTTCTAAACACGAGCCGTAAAAATACGGTTTTGTTATAAAAAGTGCAGTACACAATTGATTAAGGAACGAATTGGATTAAATTGGAAATCGATAGTGACGTTTCGAAACAGTATTCATAAGTCGATTCAAAATTTATCGATATCACAGCTAGTAATCGTTTTTTGTTGAATTAATTTCAATATGATTTTTATTGTTTACCTATAGTGAAAATGTTTCGAAATCGTTAATGGAAAACCATAAAATTCATGTAGTTAATGTTTGTATTGAACATTTGCGAAACAATAAGGTTGCAGCGACATCTATGAATGAACGGCCGAAGTGGAGTCTCGTATCGCAGAATTGCGCAAGCGCACCAATAACGTTTATTTATTAAATGTACACCGATACATGGTGTTGTTGTTATTATAATGTAATATTTATTAAAATCATTTTCATCTACATAAGATTTTAAACAATTTGAAACTTACCACTTTCGCTATCACGCTCGAATGGACTTGATAACTCCGCTGGTTGGGGGATGACGTGGAAAAGCTCTGCTACATCCGGAGTAGGATCTTTGCCTTCTGACCTTCTTTGGAGCTGATGGATCTGTTCCATTTGCAAATGCTTAACGGAGCGCACATGCTGCAGTAATGGTAGACGATGAGGACTACCGAAGCCACACAAAGCACAGCGATAGACACGCGGCCGTTCTCGTGGGATTCGGGAAGCACACTCTCTTAGATGACGCAAAAGTAATGTAGCCGCCTCATGCCTGCCGCTGGCCGCATGCAATTGTAGTTTATGAGCAGAGTTAGTATAATAGTCACAAGAGCAGCAACGTACTTGAACACCACCTACTCCAGCGCCTGTATTACCAACACCACCGCAGAACTTTAATTTCCATTCATTTCTTGGACCACCTTCTTTGACATGATTTACATGTTGCAACCTCTGCAAATGCTTATCAGTTTTGCAATGCAATTGGAAATTTGCTTTTAGGTTTGTCTTGTACGTACACAGTTTACAGACATAGTGGCCCGCGACAAGAGCCAAAATTTCTTGCTCCCGTATTTTTGTACGGTCTTGTGCTAAGTGGTGACCAAGGGCTTCCAATGAGTCTGTAGAAAAACAATTGCAAATACAACAGTGGAAGGTACGTTCAGGTTCTGGGTCTGCAGGTTCAGGTGGGGGTTCCATAGCTTCTGGATTTAAGCCAACATCAAGATGAGTACCTAGTTCTTGGGGCGACGGTCCAGGTCCTCCGGTCATTAGTTGAATCATTAAAGCTTGATTATATGCCATATCTGCCAACGCAGCTTCAGGATTCGGTGGTGGTGCATCGCCACCATGAAAATGGAGTAAGTTTTCCAATTGTTGCTGACTTTGTTGACGGTGATGAAGAGCTGATAACGTTTGCATATGTTTTACATTTTGTTGCAAAACTAACATATTGTGCGTATGTTTCTCAGAGGTCATGTGTATTCTTAAATTTCTTGCAACATTTGTTTCATAATTGCATACATCACACCGGAATGTTGGTTTCGGTTTTTGACCTAAAGGAGAATGATGGGGTAAGGGTGGCTTATGTACTCCAGGTGGCGTGTGTTGTGGCGCTGGTGGTAGATTACTTTCTCCAGGATTTCCACCGTTTTGTAGTTCTTGCATATTATTTAAATGCTTATCAGACTGCATATGGATGCTAAGATTACCCTTCGTGGTAGTAGAGTAGTTACAAACTTCGCATCTGTAAGGTTTATAACCACATGTATAGGTCTCACCACGTGCTAATCGTGGATGTGGTTGACCTGCTATACAATAAATACAGCTGGTCTCTGCTTCTGGATGTTTTTCTTTCATATGAATCTCTAACGTTTCTTGATATTTATAATGCCAGTTGCATTTTGGACACTTTAACGTTTTGCAGGAATTCCTACTGTGCATACCCGCTAGTGGACCACCCAAGCGTCCTGAATTAAGAATCAGTTCACATTTAGGACAATCGGCACCGGATGGTCTTCCACCAAGATGGTCAGGACAAACTCCAATAGTCGTCCCAGAAAGGAAAGCAGGCGGAGTTGCTTGAAAAGGCGGCGAGCTATTCGGACTGGCTCGAGGTTGAACAGAAGCATTAATTGTATGCGGATGCGCAACAGATATTAGGGAATGTTGAGGTGCTAGAGATTCAGCAAGTGACCTAGGAGGTCTCCAAGAAGGTGGACTTGGCCTTCTATCATCACAACTACCATTATGAAGCATCGAGTCGTGTTCTTTATCAATAGGAGTTGCCATTTCCTGGCGTTTATCAAGGGATGGACTTGATAATTCAGACATATTGGTTGGGCTACAAGATACAGATACTCTAGGTGCCGCAGCTGCTCCAACAGGTTCCAAAAAAGAAACAAGGGCTTCTTTATCCTTGCCAACACACTGAATAATTGCAGAAGCGTTTTCTCTCGACAGAGCATCTCTTTCTGAATCGAGCAATGATAAACTATGATCGGATTGGGCATGAGCAACAAATGATTTCGCATAGCCAAAACTTAATTTACAAATAAAACACATAAGAATAGGTTTTACTGGCACACTTATAGGACATTCGGCTGTAGGCGATTGCGGTCTGGGTGCATCTTTTCCTCCTCTAAAACTAAATACACGGTAACTATGCATCACTGGGGCATCAGATCTTGCTCGAGCTCGTTCAGCTGCCAGCCTGCCATATAGAGCACCGTAAATAGATGGATTTCGAGACACATAAAAAGCACTTGCTATCTGAGGAAATTCAAGTTGTCGTTCGACCACATTACTTCCTCTACTATCAACAATGCAGCCTGGTTCAATTTTAGGTAAATCAGACAAACTTGTTTCTCCTTCTGAGAGTTCAGGGTCTTCGATGATATATGCGGAGCCATCTGGATTGTACACGATCTTGCCATCAAATCTTTCGACATCTGAAGAAAGCGGTGGAGAATCTCTGCGTGAGGTGAGATCAACTGCATCAGGAGCTGCTGGCGGCGAAGTGGGTGCTGGAGCAGAACTCGGAGCCGGCGCGAGAGCAGCAGGAGCTGGTGGCGCACCGCGTGGTTCTTCTTCAGGGCTCATGACTCCGTCTTCGTCGTCTGGCTCGAGCGCAGCAGAACTTTGTGGATCGTCGCGCTTGCGGCGCCGCTTGCGCTCCGGAGGCGGGCCGCTAGCGGTGCCGCCGGGCTGCAGCGGCGTGGGCATGTCGCCGAGCGTCAAAGGCCGGCATCACATGCTCTCCTAAAACAAAATAATTTTATATTTAATAATGATATTACTTAAATTTAAATTTTATTCATCTATGAAAATTAAAAGTATGGTAATCGTTGCTTATCTATCAGACATTTGCGCAAACAACGACCATCAATTTATCGATATGACGGGCTGTCAAAGCTTGTCAATATTTGACATCTTTACAATTAGGCAACGGACGAATTTCTATCCAACACAGTGAGAAATTTATTAAAACTCTAGATTAAGCCGTCATCTACGTTATCTATCTTTATGTTATCAATTCGGAGATACAAATTTCCAACTAAAATGTGAATAATATATTGGGTCCAAGGCAATAACAACTAAAAAATAAGATAACTAATCGTTATATTTCAAGTGACAGATGTACGTTTCAGATTAAGACGCCTTATACGTCCATAACAATAATTACGAAATGTATGTATCATTTACGTTTTATTTTATTGTGACACGACATCCGATCTCGACCCGCCTGATGGTAAGCAAGAGGAGGTCCAAGGATGACAACGACTGAAAAAAACGAGTAAAAAAACGGCTAAAAAATCTACGTGTTTAAATCATTATAATTATACTAAAAATATATAATATTTGTGCCAAATTTCAATATCTTATTCAGTATCAGATTCAAGGAGATCTGTGACATGACTTATAAAACTTACTTAACTAAAAGTGCGTTAATAAAAGTAGATAATACCTAGGTTAAGCTAAAACACCAATAAATGACTAATATTAGAAACAGGATAATATATGTAAGAAGATAAGGTGTAAAATTAATACTAAATTGCTTATTCCTAACAAAACACCGGACGTAGGTGTCGATAAATGTTGAATTTAAATTAGATAATTTTTTTAGTAATGATGATCTAGTACTTAATTTACAAAACCACACCTATATTTACACAAACCGAAATGCTTGAGAAAATTGTGCTTAAATTGATAAAATTATTTTACGATAGTGTTTGTAAATATTTGGTAAGATTGTGACTGCTATTAGATATAGCAGAAGAAGGACTTTTGTATTTTTTGTGGAACGTGAGATTCTTATTTGATCCAATTACGCATACATGTTTATTAAAAAAAATATTACTGAACATAAGATAATTTATTCTAGCACCTATTTGATTCCTGTTAAATGTCAATCATTTTGGATAACGATAAGAAATTTCTAATTTAATAATTCAATTCAATTCATCGTTTTCATAATGTGACTCGACATCTTACCTCCACCCGCCTGATGGTAAGCAAGAGAAGGTCCAAGAGTGTCGACGACTGCAAAAACCAAGTCAGCTCACGGTTTCTTCAGTAGCCGTCACTATGCCGGCCAAAGGTGTTTCTTCATGCATATTCACGTAATTCATCATGGCAACCATTAGTGAACTCGGTAGTGGCCTGCTGAGAGGGGCCTGCATCCAGCGGTTTTTTGTTACCTATAGCCAGGTCATCAGTCCATCTTGTCATTCGCTGAGTTTTCCTGTACGTAGTGTCCATTCAAGAACTTTTCCATCCTAACAATTACCTGTTCTACAAGCTATGTTTAAATAATCAATAATCACGCCTCTTTTCACTTAAATAATAATCCTAAACTCATAATATTTATTTTACGAAAAGTTCATACTCAGAAAGATTGCAAAGTCATCTCAATCTTTAAAATCTTTTTAATTGATTAATTAATATTTACTTAGGAACATGACATGTAAAAATAAACTTTAGTAGGTATTTAATAAAAAGAAATTTATAATTAATCACAAAATAATAAAAGTAATTACAAATGTCTATTATACTCCGAGATCCAATTAGAATTTAATTATTAATAGATTCTTGTAATTTTATTATAATTAGTTTTATAAGACTATTGATTAATATCAGAAAAGTAAAATGTATTTATTGTTTTTTATTCAAATGTACACAAACTAAATTTTGTGAAATACCAAGATGAAAATCAAATATTGTTAAGTCGGTAAAATGTCTGTCTGCATCTTAGTTATAAATACTTAGACATTGTTTGACGTTAAATTCCCATCATTACAATTAATAATATTGTCAATATACTGATACACCCCGATATTTGCAGTTGAACTAATTTCCGATAAATTCACTCGCACACAAAGTAACATCCGAGTGCAAATTGCGTCAACGTTTATGTGTGCGAGCGTGAGAAAACTACGGGCGGAAATAATTGTCTGTGTGTGTGTGCCCTAACACTGTTGCAAATCTCGTATTCATATTGGTATTTTTACGCACACAGCCACTGATTGCGCGTGCGCACATTCATAGGGCCCGCATCACGCTGACCGGGCTAGGCTTTACAATATAATACGGTCCGTCATAATGAAGACGCGCTTTTCAATTCATTAATGAGGGTCCCACTACATTATTGATTGGATTGATGAATGCTGTTTTTGTCAATGCCCAATTTATGACTTGTAACGTGCCTGATCGCCTCAATACAGTAATGTTGGCTTTAGTGAAAGCGGATTTACGAATTTGAAATAAAATTAATTAGAAAGCCAATACTGCACTACACTGTAATCAAGAAACAGTAAAGTTATTACCTATCTAATTATCATCAGAATTCTTATTATTTTATGTAAAATGAGAGATCGTGAGCCGTGCATTACTTTCCAATAAGAATTTACTGGTTAGAAACTATGACATCCACGGGGCAAAGCATTTATTTTGCGGCCGATTCAATAAGAAAACGAGGAATCTTCTTTACTACAAATAGGGATTGTCTTTTATTATTTTGTGCTTTAAATAATTGAGATTTAGTAGAATCGTAAATGTTATCCAATACAAATTGTCACGCCATTTTTCACAAGGATAGGCAGAGACAATAAGGCGCCACTTTCCACGATCCTGACACAACTCCCTCACTTCCCTCGCATCAACAATTCTCTTCATACAAGCTCAACGGTTATGAGCACTAGGCAGCCCAACTTTCTTGAGGTTGTCTCCGATTTGGTCGGAAAATACCCTCCTGAGTGCCTCGCTTAACGCATCCATATACATCAGATTTATAAATTCCTTTCGTCAATGTACTATTGTTAATGTTATTTATTGTAAAATAAAAGTGACATAAAATGTGCAAACTTGTAATGGTAATGACAAGTGTAATGCAAACAACGGGCAAGTGTTGAAGACTAAGGTAAAGGCATTCCTCGCCGGACGGTAACGAGAGACGAGACTCAGTAAACTACCTTCATATTAATAATCGTCGGTTATTACGTGGGCCCTCATTAAACCGCCGCTCGGCTCCGCCAGACAAAACCGCAGAACACTGCTAAATAATTACCCACGGCATGCTTTCTTCACGAAAACATCGTAAAAGGGTATTAAATACAACATCTACTAAGTCCATTCCAGAAATTACAATAAATAAGGTATTAAGGCGGCGTTGTCAGGGCGCGATCCGAAAATGTCGAAAAGCGATTAATGGAAATAAAATCGAGTGGAGTCGAAGAGAACGATTTACTTAATACATTGATAATAAGTGCGGAGAATGTATGTAAAATGTCGGACGTAATGGAGGTAGTCTCGTTAGACGTGGGAACGGCGTTGTACGGCGCTACTACACGAACAACGCTCGCAAGACATTGTCCACCGTTAGTGGGGTTTAACTTTAAACCTTTATTAATGGTAATGATCCTGAACTCGGACGATGGGAATGGCTCTTTTTGCGAAGCTGCGGCTGCACTGCTGAAGACGAGCTTCCAGTAATAGCCTTGTTCGACACGAGTAAAATCTACCAGCGAGGGATTAGCTTAAAGGCCAACAGTCAGGTACAAGAATATTAAAATTGTTTCATACAAACATTAACCTGTTCTTAGATGTTATAATCATATAGGTAACATTTTCCTATATTTGAAGATGGTATATATGAAAATTCTAATTGGACAACATTAATGCACTTGGCAGTGGTTATTTTGATAGATTAGTGAATATTTTCATTGATGTAGTTCCAAACATAATAAAACAGCATCAATTTTATATAGATACGTAAAAGCACTCACACACGGTAATCTTTAAATCGAGATCGGTCCATAAAGCAGATGATGATTTTATGATTTATTTGCTTTCGAAACTAATTGTGTTAGGCGCCCGCCGGCTGACGCCACATACTTTGATCGCTGAAGATGCCTACCAAAATAGGCTCAGTGCATTTATCGACACTTATACTTTATAAAATTGTAATATTACACAAATTTTGATTATGCTAATGTATCAACATTCACCGTATTTAGGTTCATACTTTGTAACCTAGTTTACTTTTGTCTCATAAAATATTTATTTATAACTGAACATTGTATAAATCTAGTGTCTGAATGATCACGATTGGCTTTTGCAGGTAACCTGGTCGAGGCGCCACTCTAACCTGCTGCTCTTAGGAACCGTCAATTTGCGCCAGTAATTATTGCGGACCCTTGGATACTTATTTCTATTTTTTTCGAACTTAATTGTTGCAACAGATGACTTTTTTGTCGAACCACCTCAAAGAGAGCGGAAAGGCATCAAACGGAGCATCGAATTTGGAAATAATTATACATAAATAGTCCCTTGAGCGGCCGATTAAGACAATTTCCGAGGTAAATTGCCGCGGACGAGCATAATAGCACACGCGTTCTTCTCCGTCATAAATAAATCTGGATTACATTTCTGTACGAGATTAAGATTGATTCGATCGCGATGCTCTCTGTTTTTAATGGCTACGTGGGATAATACTTCGATCGTGTTAAAATTTAAATCATTATGTTGAGTTTTTGTGCGAGTGATTTGGACTATAATTGCGATCGACAAATTGCTTTCCGTCATTAGTGAGAGCGAGAGACGGTGTCGGCGCGGGCTGTAGTAATTAACGATCAATACGTGAAATAATTAATTAACGGCCGAGAGTCCGATCGGTTCCCGAGGCGCCTGAGGCAGCATCACAAAAAACAATGACGTGCGGTTTTGGATACGCTGGCGCCGTTGTCGACTTAGCCGCGACATCCGCCGCAGTTATGTCTATAATTTGGGAGACCTCGAATTAGTTTTAATCTCATTTCTCAGCGAAGAGCGTGACGCCAAGAAAACGTTCACTAGAAATGTGTCATTAGTGTTAATTTGAATGATTGTTATATTTTCGTCGCCGTGATACAATTTAGAGATCATTTGGAGAATTATTCGTATTTGTTTTTTTTACTAATATCTGCCCACTTTTATTTCATTTGTATTTCCCACATTTATGAGAATATGTGTATGTACTAAAGATCCAAGTAAGAGTTTACTATGAAAAGCGCATACGGAACCAACTGCGAGACTATAGCGCACAATCTTGTCGCTCGATAATTACAAGCTACGTCGAATCGTAATGTCGGAACAATTACCTGTGAGCATTAAGACGCAAGTTTCAGTCGTGTCGCCTAATGTGTCGACTTCGTAATGGCCCCTGGAGAAGAGAGGGGAGCTTATGTTCACCGACCTCTGTGAAATTAGCTTACTTAACTATTATTTAATGTCATTTAGAGGATGGGAATGTGGCGAAGAGAGGTAGATAACCATTTCAATTGTGAGAATTCTTTGTCAGTTAGAAATTAGGTGGCGTGACATGGTACTAATTTCTAAAGCTCACAAAATTATTTACTTTTCATACAATCCACCTAATGTTCTATCTCTTCAATATGGTATTGAGTTTTGTTCCCACGATTTTCCTGATAACGAAGCTAAATTCATCTCGAGAGTTGCGCTAACATAGGCTGGCGTGGCAGGTTGCGCGTGCGCAATTAAAACGAGGCCCACAATCAGCGGCCATGTTTGAACACGGTTCATGTTAATAGGCCCCTGTAATTACATACGCGTATCATCGCATCGTTGCTTCTCGGAAGGTTCGTCAAAATAATAAAGTCAATTTGATTTGTGTAACACATCCAATACTGGTAGGAACGGTTACATAATAAAGATATAAAATATGAAAACATATTCACTACATAAAAAGTACAATAAACTTGGGTAATATTAAATTCGGGCGCGGAAACGAGTCAAGAATTTCATATTGCACAAATCTCCACATTTACATCTATACCATACGCAAAAAAACTAAAGTGGGTTGGTTCCCTGTCGTCGTTATATCCGGAAAAGTAATAATATCTAAATTCAATTACAAGAAGGCTTCTTGGTGAGATTTAGTTGAGGCACCCACTCCTCCCTCATAAAGGGTATAAAACAACTCAATTTCTTCGTAGCATTAGGTAACTGGGGTGCAAAGAGTACATAAGGGTGGTGAGGGGCACAAAAAGAATGCTAATTTAAAATTCTTATTATGTGTGTGTAACGCGCTTTATAACATCACCCGTACAAAAACTAAGCTGAGCCCGTACGGTGCATAATTTCAATATAATATTCAATTTGAAGAGGATCGTGAGCTCCTGCTTAAGTATTGATTTTATTTACATTGTCTTATGAATAAATAGCTTATTGTTTTATTTTGAATCTAAATTTTACTAAATAGAAAAGGGATCTAAATATTAACCATAATTTAACCCTCTCTCAGTTTGTAAAAGACTGGGATCAATCAAAGACACCTCACATCTGTATTGAAAATTTGTTGTATGTTGTTAGTTACTTTTGAAACTAAGTAAGATGCTTTTATTTAATGTTAAATACATTAAGAGTGGTAGGCAGTGGTACCCAGTCTGCCGATCCGGGGTAGTACCACCACGTACAAGTATACAGACCGTGAAGTGATTTGGTCACGTTTCGGGATCAGCTTGTAAGTTGCCGGTTCCATCTAGGCCGGCATAGTGGATGCGATTGCTACTTACAGTTATTGAATTGTATTAGCAGTGACATTTATTCATGGACCATACTTTGGCTTAACATTAAGCGGGGTGCTGTCATATGTCGAGTCACAATAAAAGAAAAACTTTTTTTGCTAAAAACTTAAAGCTTCAAATAATAAGCCATATAGACCTCAATGACAATGAGGGTTTTTTAAGGTTTTTTACAGATATAATATTTTAAATTAAAATAACATTAAAAGTAAGAGGTGTATTGTAAATCATTGAAATGAAAATTATTGATGCGGGCCATATCATCAAACCACTATATATTCACTATACTTATTTTGCAATTGCACCCTGAAAACAGCAGGTATTGGGTACAATTTTTTTTCTCGAATAAACAATTAAATTGACATTCTATGTATTCTCCAAATTCTAAAAGCGAAGCGTGAAAAAGCACTTCCGGCAAAATAAAAGCGACTGAGGCAACCGTAAATTGTGGCCAGTTTTTAACTGGTTTGTCCAGTCTTCGGCGTTCTTAGACCTGTCCTTCTTACCATCAGGCAAGTCGAGTTCAGATGTCTTTATCCACAATTCTATCCATTCAAGTTCTATAGTTATAATACAGCAGATTGAAAATTGTTTTACTAACATTCTTTTGGTTTGTTCCAGTTTCGTCTTTCTTTCTTATTTAAAAATCTCATTGATCATTCCATCATCTATCTTTTCCAAACTAACGCAACATACCTTTTACAGGCCTTATCACTACATCTTCTTTCAGATTACATTTATCACGAACAACTGTATTCTTCAATTTGCAGATAGATTATCAATTTGCAGTTAATTCATATTCATTTCCTAATCCTAAACAATACTAAGATTGTTATTTAACTTTATATGTATAAATAACAGTATGTAATATCAAAATATAGATGTTGAATAGGAAAAGTTTCCGCATACATGAGCTTAGAAATACAATAGTATATCTAATGTTAATAATAATTATTATTAACTATTTGCCAGCGATTACTGCGTGCAGAAAGCGTATTCCTCCAACAACGAATTCACTATACGACATGTTAATATTGGTACCTACCTACTCATAGATACTCCTAAGTAGATATTTGATTATGAAGATAAAAGTATAAGAAAAATGTTTTTAATAGAAATTATAATTAGTTTATTACATTTCCGAATACCTAATCATAAGGATTTAATTTGGTAAATTATGTTTTTTTTATTAAATTGCGACATCTGACCTCGACTTGCCAACGATTGAAAGACCGACTTACTTTATGGTTGCCTCAGTCGTCTTCACTAAGTTGAGGAGAGGACCTAGGTACAATATAATATATGATGGGCACTATATATATGATTAGCAGAACGCATAACATTTGTTCGACTTACAATGACACAAGCTGAACCGTTTGGTTTGACTATTCATTCAGTCGACAGACAATGTAATCAATACAAGGTAATTATGACAAATCTGAATGACACATAATAGTTAGGGAAATATATGAGATTTTATATGACTAATAAATACAGATTACATTTTATTGATATAAAAAAAAGACTTGGTTAAAGGACATTTTTACAAGTATATGTCTTCAAATTCTTATAGAGCTCAAAATGTATACGATCTTAAACACGGACACCGTTCGGCCGCGAGAAGCTCATAATTATAATTAATATTCTCACCAGAAGGTGGCCGTCAAGAAAAAAACACGACAAAATTCGGTGCGAGAATTAATAACAAACAAATGGGCTACCTGCATAGTTTTTTGTTGATGCCTCAACAGGTAAATTCACGGTGAAAGAACATATGACTGTCTGTTTTAGGATTTTCAACAATATTATCCAATTCTGACACGGTCGCACTTTTTATGCAATATTCATTCATTGAAATTTCTTTGCGGGTTTTTTTTTCTTATTTGACTTTGCTACTTTATAACAGATGGTATTTGGTGTTATAAAACATCATAACACCAAATACCATCTATTTACAATCTCTATGAATTGTAAATTTAAGAAAATAGTTTCTAAATGTAATAAATTTTATTTATTTGAAGTAGTCAGGTACATTAGATAAGGTATTACAAAGATTCAAGTTACATTAAAACATCAAAAAAGTAACAAAAAATAAATATATCTACAGCTGCAGTGGAAACAAGAAACCATCGAAATCAGGGACAAAAGAGGTACTCTCCGAACGCGATCCCATAATGACAAAACAGAAATGTGATTTCGATTAAAAGGTGTGAAAGAGAAACTTTATAACTGAAATGTATGCGACCAAGTAGGATAGAGGTTAATAATAAAAATATTTTATTTGTACTGCGGGGTACAACACCCCCGCTGCGGGCTGTTTGGTTGGGACAGCATCCATCATCATTATATTAACGGATTTAACATTTTTGAACACATTTTGATGTCGTTTAGCGGTAGCTAGTTAAAAGGGGAGATATCGTATTTGCAACTGTTTCCAATAACTTAATGGACTTATGTTAAATACTTAGGTAGACTAGATCTCATCAACAAATTGCCGTAACATTAATCAATTAGAGTTATGTAGGTCTAGGTTTTACAGAGCTATATTTGGTAGCCAATACTTGATGTATTGCTCAGGTTGGTTACTATGGAAACCTGATTAATTATTATGCTGGGAGGCGTGGAAACTGGGTTCTTCGCTTTTTCTCAGTACAACTTAACCCATCGTGACACTTGCAGCTAATTAAAACATTACCAAATAGAGATTTCTCTGTCATTGCTTTGATAAATTTTTATTGACATTTTAATACCAAAATCATACAAATCAGCGTGAAAACCCGTTCAAGTGGAGATGGAGGGCAAAAAATTGTGATACCACTTTTGGTACGACTGAGTTTGAACTCAGACCGTTCATATAAGGAGCCTGTCCTGCATTATTTTATTGCATAATTGAAAAAGTTTTTACGTCAATTATTTCCAATATAACATTAATTGACGTGTACCATGTGCACGTAATTACATAACATGTTCGCGGGCCCTAGTGTTCACTATTTGAATTCCCAAGCCAAAAGTCAAATTATCAGCCGATCAGCTATTCAGGAAATGCAATTAAATGAAATGATGCATGTCGATATTAAACTATGTATTGATATGCAAAGTTGCTCATTATGATGCGGGCCCTGCCCCGAGAGCTGGAAGTCTCCCTGACAATAAAAATATATTTTTAGTTGAACTTATATGTGATTAATTATAAACTACATTGATGATTATTAAAAAAAAAAATACAAATCATATTGAATGGAAATTACGAAGAGCACATAGCGCGTGCTCAGTATGGCCGGTCAAAGCCAATAATTATGCACTGTGATTAGATTTTGCGATAAGCTCCATTCTGCTAATTACTCCCTACAGCTAAATGAACGAGTCGGGTCTCGATTTTTGCCATCGAATAATTTAATAAGCATATTAACCAGGCCGATGAGATAGATACGAATTTACCTCCAGGCGTTCTGCTAAAACTCAGATTAACTTCATATACATACTATACGAGTACCTTTAATGATAATGATGATTATAAATGTGAAAGTTTATACAAAACTATAGTAAATAACGGAGGTACTGTTAAGCATAGAGTTAAAGTACTAATGATGAATAATAATATCGAAACAGACAGTTTAAACTCGAATCACAGCCACTAAGACATTTCTATCACATTCAATTACAACGAACAACTTTTACATGGGTTTATTGTCCATCTCCTATATTATGAACTCTATTAGATTTCTACAATTGACAGTTTTAACAGGGCATATTGTTCTCGTATGGTTCTATTTTCATTCCGATGACTCATTAATGTTTGTGGGAAAATGCAATTTTAGTTCAAACATAACAATGATTGGATTCTCTGGTTCTCAAATCTCTGTCATTGTACTCGTAGCTATAAAGTAGCAATTTGACCTCGGCCCCGATAAATGACTCCCATTAGCATCTCATAGGTTTAATTAGGGATCCACGCTGCGGCAACAACCGCCCACGTCAACGCGCGTCTGTGTGTGGGCAATCAAATTAGAGCACGCAGACAATGGAACCTACTCGAGCGTACCACCCCACGACAAAACGTTTTCTCGCAATCTTCGATCACCGCAGGATTAAGGGCGAGTCGTCGTATTTCGCACGTTTTTATCTCCGATTGTCCGCACTTAACGCACACTTTACGCCGAGTGCCCCTCGAGAGGAAATTGAAAGCGATCGCTTTCCCCGCTATCTTATCTATGTAGTGTTACACTAATTAATCGATGTAGCGCGACGAGGTCGTCGTTACAAGTAAATAATGCTCGCATTCAAGTGAAGGAGGTGATTTATCGATTTGAATAGACAAAAGTGTCGCGGGCGGAGCGGCTGCGAACACAATGCCATGGAATGTCGTCGAACGCGCTTGCCGCGAGCGCTCGTGCTGCGAGCGTGAATGCGGATTATTAATAACTCGCTCCAATCGATGCGAGTATGCGAGAATCCCGTCGCGTTTTCGTCGTCGCATCCCGGCCGGGACGAACCCAACGGAGGATGCAGCGATGGTGATCGCCTCAAGCGACTGCGTCAACTTTGCTTACCTGTGTTTCGTGATTAAATTTTCGAAAATTACTTTTAATATTAACATTATATTCCACTGCAATTATCTGACGTCTTGACTCAATATTGAATCTTAATTAGGCTTTATTTTTTGTAATATTATATTTGATAAATCCTCATCCGTCCATATCTCCCCTACATATATATAGTTTTTCCTCTAACAATATATAACAATAGAGTTTGCGGGGATTATAATAAATTCCCTGAATTGTGTGGGTTAATATTTTCGTTTAACAATAAGACAAAATAGTGATAATGTCACATGTGTGTATGGTTTACCGCATTTGGAACTAATTGCTATATTTCATAACGCGAGAATTATTGAATGCAACATCTGTCCTATTTGTAAGTTAATAAATATTTCGTATACACATTAGGAAGCATGCAAAATTATTTAGTTTAAAAGACACCTATATAAAATGTCGTTTTATGATTCCCTAGCTCACGTTTGCTTTTTTGCGTTCATATTTTCTATTTCTTGTGTACTGTTGAGGTCGTGAGTGGTTCGATTCGTTACCGAAACTATAATTAGTTTTACCGTTATCGGATACTTTACATTTTCTATAGGTAGTTTTATTGATTGCACCAACTTGTCGTCAATAGACGTCGTGACAAGCCATTTGTTTATTTTGTTGATAGTTAATTCAGCGACAGTGACACAACTTATATTTTTGTCGTTGAATTTAATAAAGGCAAGTATATGTACCACAAATATTTTCCTAACGAAGTCAATATATTTGTATCATTAACACATTTTAAATGCTAATTGTACATAGGTTGCGACAAATTTTGTCTCGTGTGTTGCTTATTAAGGAGTGGCTCAACATTTTTGTTGAAATTTAATTATCAGAATTAGAATCAATACCAAAACACACAGCAACTTGTGAATTGAGACAAGTTTCTAGTATTGGAAATACGGTAAATCTTGAAACAAATAACTAATTAAATTTGTGTTATGTTCAAGACGTATTAAATAGGATCGATTTGACACAAATTTGGCGAAATTTTAGCACCTGTATGCGAAACATCAGTAATTCAAGATGTGTCTAGCATATATTATGCCTTATATTTCGTGATATTTAACATAGATGATGAAACCGTTGTATTGTAGTTACTTACGTTAAAAAATAACTTAGCATGAACGCGTAAAGACAAATAATATAAGTTAATTTACAAGTTTACAGCAACGACGAAGAGACTGTCAAATTAGGCGCAACTATTTGAAAATATACCATTCGTGATTGTTACATTAACACTCGGCTAGCCAATAGAAGCAAACTGAAAACTCTTCTGAATACATTAAAACGGTTGACACGTCATTATTAAAATGTATATCTTAACATAAACCCGCATAAGGTTTAAATTATATTAGCATTTAGAATCGTGCGACTAAGAAGACAGACAATTAATAAGTCAAATAGCTTTTATCAAGTGTATGGAGAATGGAAAACTACTAATTAAAGTACTTTGCACAACTTAAATGGAAGTACTTACTCGTACAAAGTTAATTAATCTGCTCTTAGACTTGACGCAATGCAAGCAAACGAATGGGTTCGTTTTCTCCTTATTAACTATCCGAAAGTGGTTTGTACAATTGATTCTCTTACGACGGCAACAAACAATCTTGGGCGCTTGTTTGTGTTTATAATTTGATGTGTTAAGTTTTCTAAAGATCGGTGAGGCGATGATTAGCAAATTGCTTATAAATATTGTTCAATAATTGAGATTGTGATTTATGATTTAGTACATTACCAAGGATATTTGTTTTACTAATAAAAATAACAATTTAATAGACTGTAAAATGTATACCTAACCTTGATTGTTATTATAATAACGCGAGTTTCAAAGATAAGTATATCAATAGTAATAGACATACGCTTGAGGGAATGCTTTGATTGATGAACTAAAATAAAAGACATAACTAGTAAGTAATTTGAAGACATAACGATAATAAAATCTCGATGCTAACGTTATTAAAATTGGTTCGAAAAGAGAAAATGTGTCCCTAATGAACGTCAGGTCGTAACTAAAAGAAATTATTTACGCCAGAGCCGACGAAAGAGTTTTGCTACGAACGTGGGTAGACACAAAAGACAAGACGATGTAGAAATCACGGTAATGATGTAAAGTGAATGGACAACAGTAATTACGGTGTGCGACAATGTCGACGCTTTGGTGCGTATCGTTTTTAGAATAATTGTCAAAACTACAACGTATTATGATGTCTTAAGTGCCTCCTATAAACTCTCAGGGAATTCATTATAAACAAAACCAGAAATACCAAACAGTAGGTACCTAGTGAATAACTCATACTTTAATAACTTTAAAATAAGACGACTTAATAGATACACACGAATTCAACTGTGACGATATTGTTAAGAAATTCCGGTAGCAATATAATTTTAATTATTTCGCTATTATATTTGGCAGATATATGGTAAGAATCCTTTTAAAGAATCTACCGGTATTTGATTACATATTAAAATGTTATGACAATAGATCCAGTTTGTGTGTGGCGCTGTTTATATCCTAATGCTGAAGACGACATTTCGAATGGATATTAAAATTCCCTGGATCGTATAATTACTTATGACACATTTTAACATTAAAACACCCACGCGTCGCCTATGTTGTGCCACTAAAGTTGTATAATTCGTGTTAAGGCTGTAATATATGAGACGTTTAGACTCTTCCACATCCGACTCGGGCCGAGACTTGGATCGTTAATAAAATTATCAAAATGTAACCTCCAAACTGGTTTTATGAACACTGTCCATGTGTTCGTAGAGTCAAAGTTCTTATGAATGGAAATTGATATGGGGAATTCCATGTATTTTTATGTCGTAAATAATAACACTGCGTGATATATCCGCCGCCCGGTTAAATTTATTACTTTCAAGATCAAACCATTTTCAATCGCTACTGGTATCGAGATTTGTTAGGAACGTAGCATAATTTAATTACAACGATATTTGTCATGGGCGTGGTTGCCGAATATTTCTTAGCTATACGAATTATTGTCAATAGCGTGTCGGTCTACTTTTAAAAAAAATATATTTGTTGTTAGTTTTTAAGCAGTAGCAGTTATGATTGCGTCAGTGGTCGTGATTCAGCCTCATCAAACCCACTTACCAGCTTCGATGCTGGCCCGTAATTATTCCGAGCACACGTGGACATGCTTTATGGCCGAGCATGGGCTGCCTTATAAACGTAATTTTATTTTGTTTAATAGGTTAACGACTTGTACTTAGCTATCTTTATCGATAGTGGATTTTAAAATAACGATAGCAACACTTGAAATAGTTTTTATGTTTATAGGTGCACGTTATGAATATTAAAATTTGAATCAAAATAAAATCTGTGTTGATAACGTTGGAGTTAGTTAAAAAGTTGTTGTGACAAGAACATTTATCTTTTTCCATAATTATAAGTTGGTTTGATCTTGGTGTAAAACCGGTAGCGTTAAAGCACCAACAAGGCGCACCTACTCGTATATGGTGCAATGAAGCGACGATGGACGGTTCTAACACCTCTGTGATAAAAAAAGAACCAACACATACCTTTTCGGTCTTCTAATGAATGATGCTACTTTCCAGATTGTTTATGTTTTCAGTTGCAACTCGCAATTGAATTTAGGTCATAATTTTAAACAATTTAAAGAAATTAAAAATAAAGCTTTTAAACTAAAAATTACATAAGCCGAATAAACAGTCTTATTACGAGTAAAAAAAATCAATCAAATTGTCACTGTTAGATTCTTACAGGAATAGACAATGACAACGGAGCGCAGCTTTTAATTTGTGTTAATCTTCCTTCACATCCACAATTCTCTTGATAGCAAGCTTTATAGTTATGAAAACTGCTATTTTTATGAATATCTCAGATTCAATCAGATGTCTTCTTGGTCGCCCCCATTTATTCATCCACCAACTTCTAATTTATACGTACGTTATATAAACGAACCATCTATTATTTTATAATCACGATTTACTATTTCACTATGAAGATAATTAAATATTACACGTTGGCATCTCTTTAAAAGGAAAACTTCGAGGAGGTATTACCAAGATTTAATTACATGTTTAAGTATAAAGGTAATACAGCTAAAATGAAAAGCAACATAACCCACGGCGAGTACTTGATTGTCTTATGCATATCGCAATAGGTGGTTTATTCTGTACATCTAATTAATAAACATCCTATTAGGGTACGATGAGCCTTGAACTTTTGATTACTAAGAAGCGGACAATAGAGCTCGTTATAAATATCTTTACTTAGTCAAATAGTCCAACAACAATCAAACGGACGAATGGACGGCCATATCTTAGTAATTAATCGTGGGTATGATTGATTAAACACATTAAAGGCGGGCACGATTCCTATTTGAATATTAAATCTATTAAGTATGTGACATAATGCATAATACAATTTTAATATTTGGCTCTAAATTATTGCATTTAAATCATTTGACATTTTTTAGTTTTGATTTGAAGAGACAATAAAGACACTCATACATAATTAATGAGAATTTAAAATTCAATATGATGTTATTGGAAAAACATGTAAAAGCCACTTTTACATTTATGACAATTATATTGTCTGCACATCGAACGGGACACATAGCCGTACTTAACTCATACTGTTATACTCGAAATTAACCCAAGTAAGTAGATATTGTAAACAGTGGACGGGTCATTGTTTGTTGGGTACACGTAACGTATTTATCGACATGACGTGTAGTCGAGTGGACAACCCTTAAAGCACTTGCACCCGTGTTCTACGACGTCTATGACAAATACAAAGTAGTGATGCGTAACGCAAATATCGATGTCGCTGGAACGGCAAACATGACACTTGATATTTGTCGAGCTCGCGAGCTAATGGCGTGAGTGAGAATGAGGCACATATCCTTGTTTGCTAAAGCAATATTCACACGGCTACTGATTTTAATTAAACAATATCTGAGTATTTAAACAGTGTACCTTCGTTAATACATATTTAGCTTTGGAAATATTTCTTCAAACATTCCTATATGGAATATAAAGTGTGGTCATTTAAGGAGCAGTGGGTATACAAGTCCAAGTTATACAATATTAATAAAATAATAAGTTAAAAAAGAGTAGAAGTCATAACTTCGTTTTAAATTCCAAATGGTATTCCTGTCTCGCTCTAAACGCTCGCAGTGGGGGGCATCATCGTTCTCACCTCGAGATGCGCGTGGTAGCTGGACCTTAATAAGTATCGATAAAATATGTCGATAAAATATGAATATGTATAAATATTTTCAATACTCTTGATTACTACTATTTACGACATGTCGTCCGAAAGTTAACGCAGAAGAATTTTAATTTAACTGAATTATTGATCATAAAGAATCAACAAATTAAAAATACTTTTGAAATCGTGAGCAAACTCATTAGATCTGTCAAATTATTATGAATCACCCATCACTTATATTGTCGATAATTTATGAATAAATCTAAACAGATTTCTGGAAACTTAAATCCATGTGTCAAAAGTGATCGTAATTTTGTATCAGGAACAGGTTTTCGAATTTCAATTTGTTTCTGTTGAGATTGTGTCCATATAAATCTGAGTTCAGTTCAAATTAATTGCCGACAAACTGTCGCGAGGACAGCACTAATTAATCTCAAACGGCCCGTCCACATTAATTAGAACCTCGAACTAATTTAGCATTTGAAAATATACCATAACATCTTACATTTACGGTAGAATTTAGATTGGCATTAAAATTCTTATATTTTTTATTCGATTTATCAGTAACTAATAAACATTATTTGTGATATACTCGTACCCATGTTTAAACAATTATAAGTAGGTATATATAAAAATGACAACTTTCACTATGTTCAAGTTGTACTTATCTATCGAAATATCATATTTCATAATAATATTACGAAATTTACTTAAGATGTTTGTCTTTAAATACATTTTAAATACATATTTACTAAATTGTGGGAGAAAATGGGACATTAGATGCCACTGGAGTACAATAAGCTATAATACACTGTAATTAATATAATAGTTATTTACATGATGTTATCAACATTTAAATTGTGAACAACAAAATTACGTTTTTTCGACACCATTTTATATAAAATCTAAATTGTCAAGCATTAGTGAATAGGAACCAAGTTGTCACTAAATATTGTAATGTTATAGATACGACTTTAGTTCAAAATACATATATTATCATAAACATCAACAATTTCACGTCCTAATTCCCACAGGGATAGGCAGAAACAACGGAGCACCACTTTCTACGATCCTAACTAATCTCTTTCTTGCCTCCTTCACATCTACAATTCTCTTACAACAATCTCTCGACTCTAATGGATAAAGCTTCTCTTTAGTTTTGGGCTGACCACTGCGGACCACTGCTCCTCTATTAAAGATTGTCCTCGACTTCATCAAATCGTCTCCGTTTTATCTTTTCACTTCAATTTATTCATTCTTTTATTGTACCAAACCATTGCAATCACTACAACATTTAACACAACTATATTCCTTACTCTTAGTTACCACACATGCACTTATTTATGACCGCGTTAAATACAGCATTAATCCTACTTTCATGCTTCTTCTACCATACCATACATTCACTTCCATACATTAATGTACCAAATTCCTAAATCTAACAAAATTGCAAATTTTATAAACGAAATATGTTATTACTCGTAATTGAATAAGTATCGACTTAATAATTATTTCAAGTACAAAACTCGACAAAATATTTATAATCATTTATTACAGGTGTGCTATTAAAAGATTAAGCATATCCATACATTTATATCAGTAATCAAAACGTGATTGTCGCAGAGTAAAAAAATACTTAATTGTGTTGGAAGCGAGTGTTGATGATATTTACAGTAATTACGTCCGCGTTCAAAAACGTTATTAAAATACGCTTAACGGACAACATTAAGTCTTAGAATTATTAAGGGTTTCGGAGCAAGAGTTAAAAAATAAATTTAAGTTCATAGTGTAGTTATTATGGGCACTTTTGAATATTTTTCTATTATAAAATTTTCCTTATGAAATTCGATTCCTCGAGCAAAGATTTATTTCGTAGCATAAAATAAATTACAAATAGCAATATTTAATATTACAAATATTTGTTCATAAAAATATTTGCTGGATGTGTAAGAGTGGCAGTAAGTAAGTGGTCATTTGCAGTACGCCGTCCGGGCAGTAGGTACCACCCACCACTTTTAAGTGTACAGACAGTGAAGTGACTCAGATTAGCTTCAAAGTTGCCGGTTCTAACTAGGTTGGCATAGTGGATGCGACTACTACTATTCATGGACTGCACTCCAGCTTGACATCAGGCGGAGTGCTGTCATATTTTGTGCCACAATTAAAAAAAATACATTAATTAAAGTATCCAAGAGCAGCTTTAAAAGAACGCAAAAACGTTTACGTTTGTTAATGCAATTGTAGAATTGCGTATTAATGGAATTAACTTCTTTAACTTTGAAAAAAGTCATTAATATTAAACCACACCTGTACCTGACAAGGAGCGCTAAGGTAGGTTACTAAAATAATTATTACGTGCATTTTATACAGAGGGCAGTACTGGCCCTGGGGGTGCTATTGTCTTAACAAAGTTTTTTATTACTTTTCGCAATACTGAACAATGGGAGGGTAATACCAAACGTCGGATGCACACCACTAAATATTATGGAAAGACATTATTAATAAATGCGTTCTTAGTTAAAAAAAACGTAAATCATAAAAAGTGTGGCAGATATTTGTTTCGGATCTCGGTGTTCAGAAGTGGTAGACATTTAATTGGTAATTTTCCGACTCTGCCAATCCAGGGTATTAATCACTTCTGTAAAGAGAATCAGAGGTGTCTTTACCTATGGGCGCCCGGGTACTGATTGCACACGGGCGCCACAAGGGCTAGAAACGCCTCTGAAGGGAATGTACCACTTTCAAGTGTACAGACCGTAATGTGACACAGTCGCGTTTATGTATTAGCTGACAAAGCCGGTATAGTAGATGCGACTGCTACAATTATTTAACTGTAGTAGCAGTAGCCTTCATTTATGACTTGCTTTACATCAGGCGCTGTCATTACGTCGAGCCACAATATAAAATAATTAAATGACTTTCAACTTCTATTTTATTTATCAAATAAAACTACAATATTAATTAAACAATAAAAGATAAAATTGTAGAATAATAAAAGAAGCCGATACGTTTTTTGGGCTAATCTGCTGATTTACAATTACCTACATTGGTACAATAATTACGGGTATCTACACGTAAATACGTTTTTTAATTGCCCGCAATTTTAATTATCAATAGCATGCAAAAAATATCGAATTTACGACTGTAATGAGTTAACCACGATATCAGTACGATCTATATTGTTATAATTCTGTTTAATATAAATTAATAAAGTCTTAGCTGGTACAAAAATAGTGAAGGGCGTTCGTCCGCTAGTCCTATTTGTACTTACTTATGAAGCTTATTTAAAGTTATTATTGTGACTCGACACTGATAATAAGCTAGACCGCAGTCTATAAATTAAGGCGACTGCTTCTACAGTTAAATAACAGCAGGAAGCAGTCGCATACACTATGCCGGTTTAATTTTCTTTCTAGCAACTTTCTAGCATATCTCGACTGAGTCCTGGTGGTGGTATTACTTTGGATTAGATCACACCAACTCGTAAATTTTACCACGTTTAAATACACAGACCGGGAACAAACATTCGCCATTTAAGAACTATGGGTGATTAGTGGCTAATTTTTAAGGTTTCAATGAGTTGATCAAACTATCTATCAATGGCATAAATACTTGTAAGATGATAATATCGCTTAGAGGAGGAGAAACCTTATTGAAAAAATATGTGAGCAAGTGAGGTGGCGTAAAACGAAATGTTGTAAGGAACAGCTTTTGCAAACGAGTTTTTGTAATTAACCGTCGCTTTTAGACAGTTTTATGTGATAATTAATTATCTAAGTCCGTTGTTAATCATCAATCAAACACCTAAAGAGTATTTAAATAATAATTTTGAATTGATTATTTATTACTTATTATATTACTAATTACTCAATGTTTTTTCTTTCTTGTTTTAATATTTAATTACCAGTTCTTTAAAATATTTTAGCATAATAAATTTATTTTTTGAACCGGCCGCAAGTAGGTGTTATAATTTTTTTTTTTGGTATGTATGAGAGCACAGTACAGTATTACAGAACGATAAAAAATTCTTAAAATATATCAAATATTGTTCGTGAAAAATATTTTTACACATCCATGTCACAAAGCTAATAATTAGATAGGAAGTGTTAGACGAAACGTCGATTAGACGTTGCATTTATTAATAGAAGTGTTACACTTTGGAAATGTTATTTTGTTTTGTAGCCTCTTGAGGTTTTAAGGTGACATACATTACATACATACATACATATGTAAATTGTGTCTTTCGTAGATAACGTCTTTTGATGTGAGAGTATCTTCAATTATATACATATCTATATCTGATACATAAAAACAATTGTACAATACCAGTGTGGTCCAAATCAAGAAGTGTATTGTAATATTAACATAACATGAAACGATTCATGTCTTGTTAATATTAGCGCATACAATTGAAATTATCTCTTGCCAGACCTAAGTCTGACCGCAGTAACACAAAACTTAATAATACTGACACTTTTGTATGCATGAAATTCAATAGGGTAGAAAGAGATGCCATAATGATGGAATTTAAAGAAAGAAAAGGATATATACATAAGGCTGTTTGCACATTTTTTTCAATTCTCACTAGAAATTAATTTTAATTTCTTGGAGTCATAAAGTTAACAAGAACATAACAAAATGTGTTGCGCCTTCTAACTTTAGAGAATACTAATCAAACGCCAAATCAAAACCTATTTTAGGCTGATTATACACAAAACACATTTTGCAATAAATTCTACAAAATTAATTCATAGTGAATTTCTTGAATTCTTTGTTGTGTCAATTAGTACCTCGTTACATTCGTGAATAAAAAATGCAAGAACTGTGTGAGTTGTATTTTTAATTAAAGCAAATTACTAAACCTTTGGTAAGCAACAGTTAATTGTAACAGCAAAGAAAGTCTTACGGCGAATGTTTGAATGAAAGAGTCATTCAATTTTAAACCATTTTTTATTGTGGTTCAACATTGACAGAACCCTACCTGATGTTTTAGGCTGGAGTGTGGTCTAGTGCTACGATAGTTATTTAACAATCGTAGCGCTAGATGTGACTGCTACTATAGGTAATTAACTGCAATTAGCAGTGACATCCACTACTGGACTTATTCATTCATTTAACTTAAAATTTTCATTCTGTTCCCGAAACCCAATGCAGGTTATTACATAATCGTAATAGCAGTCTCTTCCATTTATGGACCGCACTCCAGCCTTAAACATCAGGCGGTCTTTTGCTAGATGTCGAGCTACAATAAAAAAGTAACTAGTCTGGTCTGGGAGCAAACGACCAACTTTGAACATTCCGAACTGTTAATGAAATTATTGCCATTTTTTGCGATATTTTCATACTGAGCTACTAAACATGCTTGTATCATGGAAACAAGACAACCAAAATACATGTACAAAAAATACATTGGTACTGGCAAGTGGTTTTGAATCCAGGCCCTTGTTTACGAGGCCATTTCACAACCACGGCACCACGGTCGTTAGTTAATGTGTAAACGGCTTTATTCAACACCCATACATACAAGTGATACACAAATAGTTTATAATAGTGGTCCCACCGGCTGTATAATGTAAAAATAGAAATTGCATTTGTGAATGTGAATTGCTGAGAATTAATTCCAATTGCGAATGTTGGAATTGGTGATTGGCTAATGAAAAAAGTAAATTAATATATTCTGATAATGTTAACTTTGTTTAATCTTTACTTTTGAGTTTTTCAATTAATTTTAGAGTTATGTAAAAATGCAACCGTAAGTTAAATCGTTTTTTTCAATCGTCTTGAATATTTTATTACTTACATCAGTCGAGGTGAAGAGTTTCAATTTTAAAAAAGGCAAATGAGGCTTTTTATACCCCATAACAACGAAGGCTTGGGTAACAGTAGTTAAGTAGAAGGATAAAGCGGGAACGACTTAGAATATTGTTTCTAGATCAAGCTTTGGCCGGCATAGTGACGGCGACGGAGGCAGTGACAATAAAAAAAGATTCTTTTTAAATAGGTAGGTAAGTAATTATTTATTACCTTATAATAGTAAACTTTATGTATATAATATATATTTTTATTGTGATTCCACATCTGACCTTGGCCCGCCTGATGGTAAGCGGTAAGAGAAGGTCCAAGAGCGCCACCCGTTACTATGCCGGCCAAAGGTGCTTCTTCACGCATAGCTTGAAGAATCCAAGGTTATACTTATACACTTATCGATCATAAGACAATAATAAGACTATCGAAGTCTTAGACAATATTCACGGAAAGTTCGTGAAGGAAAGTCAAGGAAACACGTAACATGAACTAACAATTACACTGTAAAGTATGCAATGACCGTTTATCTACAGTTTTAGTTATCGATTATTTAATAGCAAACATAAAAGATAAGGTTTTTGGGGAGTTATCGTTAATTATTGGTCGATAACAAGTTTATTACAACATTCAAGTGGCTAACAAGATACCTCAATGACATTGGCGGCGCCTATAAAGCATTAATTCTCATAATCAACACCTTTTACATTAAGTACCGAGGGAAAATAGGTTTTACAATCAATCAATCAATCAAATTGTGACTTCCTTTTTCATAGGCAGAGACAATGAAGCGCCACTTGCCACGATCCAGCTACAACTCCCTCGCCTAATATATAGATATATATAAATATATACTCGTATATACGAAACATCGACATAAGACAGCACACCCGGCCTAATACAAGTATTAACTTATAGTGCGATCCATGAACGGAGACGACACGCATCCACTATTCCTGTGGAGTTAGATCCGGCATAGAGGATTTGCCGGATACTTAATACATACCATTATTTTTCATACATTTATATACTAAAGTGCTTGTATTATAGAAACAGGATAACCAAAGTACATATATCAAAAATACATTGTTACTGGGCAGCGCTGGATTTAGACTTCGGCGGCCCATAAGCAGAGCATGTGGTGGAGGCCCTCAAATCGTTTGTGGTTAACAGTTGATAGTTTCTATTACGGTCAAGGTAAAGAAGAGAGCAACTGAATAAGTTGGCTAACATAAAATTTATTTAAAATTAAACTTGCGTACCTACAAGTTAAATTATTCTTCGTCTGACTTTTATTAACGTATCGATAATATCGTCGAAGTCTGTTTCCCTCAAAACATCACTCTCTAAACTTGTGGTGGCCCTATGTGGCCTATGCTTAAATCAGGCACCGGTACTGGGTAATAGTGGATGACATACTATGAACTATATTTAATAATTATATTAAATATTGCAAATATTTGTTAATAAAAAAAAGAGGTGGATATTTGCTTCGGGTCTGGTTATCAAAGAGTAGGTAGGCAGTCGTACCCAGTCTGCCGATCCGGTGTACATAGTACCACCACTTACAAGTATACAGACCGTGCAGTGATTTGGTCACGTTTCGGGATCAGCTTGTAAGTTGCCGGTTCCATCTAGGCCGGCATAGTGCATGTGATTGCTACTCACAATTATTGAATGGTAGTAGCAGTGACATTCATTTATGGACCACACTTCGGCTTATCATCAAGCGGGGTGCTGTCATATGTCGAGTCACAATAATAAAAATATATAAAAAATACCTATGCGTTCCATCCTATAACGTTGTATCCTTTAAGCGATGCCTAAAAAGCACCTTTGCCCGCTATAGTAAAGGTGACTGAGGCAACCGTGAACTGAATTGTTTTTTTTAGTCGTCGACACTCTTAGACCTCTCCATATTAAGCAAGTTGAGATTAGACGTCGAGTAACAATAACAATAAAAATATATTTTATTTCTATCATACTAAACTGCTAGACGAGTTTGTAGTTTTGGACGCTGATGTATTTATGAACTACTATGGGTTCGCGAGACGATTTCCTTCGGTACCTACTACCTTCCCTAAACAATCTTCGCATAATTATTTAATACGGGACATTCCTAACAATCTATAAATACTTATCATAATTGTTACCTATAAACTACCTACCTAACTATTTATTAAAAAGGTCATCTAATATGATTGATTTATGAATTTCTTTTATTTATAATAGCCATTATGTATTTATGTTCTGCATGAAACAGAAATTACCTTAGGGCGTATTTATTTAATTAAGTAAGTACCTATATATTAATTTAGCTATATGTTAGAATGGTAAAAATAATGAAGTGTTGTAGGTAAGAACAAGTCAATCAATCAATCAAATTGTCACGACTTTTCCCCATAGGGATAGGCAGAGACATTGAAGCGCCACTTGCCACGATTCTGACATAACTCGCTTCCTTCACATCCACAATTCTCTTCATACAAGTCTTCTTTAATAATATTTTCTTTTTAGACCGGCATAGTGACGCCGACTGAGACCACATTAAGTTGACTGATAACCTGTCAACGGTACTCTTTGACTTCTCCTTTCTTACCATCAAGGCAAATCGCCTTGGGTCTGCCTCGTTTAACGCATTTATCCACTTCAGATTTATAAATTCGTTTTCTTATATCTATATTTTTACTAATTAACAAAATAAATATAAAGAGATGTGTTTTTGTTTTAATAATGTGTGAATTGAACAGAGTAGTAAGAAATGGTAAGGTGCCACAAGTTTGTATGAAGGGTGATCGCGGGCGACATTCCGCGGGGCGCTTGTGTGCCACCTCGCTCACCTCGGGCGTTTTTCAATAATGCAAACAATTATTATTACCGCAACACGGCAAGTTCGATGGCTGGCCTTGGTGGAACCAGTCAGTGCGCTCTTCGCCCAAACTTGTGAAGCAATTATTCAATAAAACAAAAGCATCTGCCAGCCCCTGACAGGTTTTTGGTTTAGCTATATTTGAGACTATTAGCGTGCCCCCGTGATTCTTTTATGGACCATATTGCAAGTATATCAAACTTATTTTTGTGAAGAAATCTTACACTAAATTGTTTGATAATAATTTACAAAAATGTTTTTTTTTAACAGTTTTTAAAGATTACAATCTGAATAGTTTCTGATAAATGCGATACCTATAGTATGTCAAGTATGTTATTTTATTGTTTTAATTTAATTACATATTATTTAACATAATCAAAGATCATAAAAAACATTCAGTCGATAAAGTTATAGTGGAGTTATTATTCTCATTAATATTTTTTCTAAAAGGCTTTGTAAACCTTATAAAAATACAGTCAAGATTGACTAAGCACACCTTTGTACAGCCACGCAATAGTAAAAGATCTGTTCCATTCTCCACGCACGTGCGATACAAAATTAGGGCCATTGTAGACATCCAAAAGAAATCTCAGGCACGAGCCTATGAAAAATGTTCCTCGAAATTTGATATGGCACATATCTATTAATATTTAGATCCACTGAACGCATTGTATGTCGTCGAAGGCACGAGTCACACAAAATATTTCAAATGCAAATCGTGAACGGCATGAATGTGGCGAGTCGTGTCGTAGCGCACGCGTTTCTTACCTAACCGGAAACAAATTATCATAGCCATATACGCACTATATTCTAAATTGACGAAAACTTATTGATGTCACTCCACATTGATAAATTGCGCTAAACAAGAAAATGCGCTTCGAAAGTCAGCTTCATAATATGTTGACCAAACAATTGATCAAATGAAACCACTTTGGAGTTGATATTTTCCAATTTAAAATACCGGTGCATCGTATTGGTAATAAACACAAATTGTGACTTGGTCTTATTTTGGTAGTGACTTTTTTGATAGTTAGAGGCAAGTTTTATTTTATTGTGACTCGACGCGACCTCGACTTGCATGATAGTAAGCAAACGAAGATCCAATATTACCAACGACTGAAAGCCGTGAACCGAATGAGTTCGCGGCTTTCAGTCGTCGTCACTATTCAGGCTACTAAAATTCAAACAAAATTTTAATTTAAAATATATACGAATCATTAGTAAATCCACGAAAATAGCTCACTTTGCAAAGAAAATAACGGAAGCAATTTCCATTTCAAGTAGGTGCGTGGAATAGATTTTCAGGAGGCCTCTATCATGCCGGCATCTCGTGAATGAATAACAATACTATTGTCATACACAGAATAATGTATGGATGTGGGTGAGATGCTATTGGCCTCGAGTTTAACAGGAACAGGCCACTGACATTGTTTTTAAACAAACACAACAATTATAAGATAATTTATTTACCAATTTAAAAAAAAAAATTATAATGAATAATCAATCAATCAAATTGTCACGACCTTTTCCTACAGGGATAAGCAGAGACAATTGAGCGCCACTAGCCACGATCCTGACACAACTCCCTCGCTTCCTTCACATTCACAATTCTCTTCATACAAGCTTCATACAAGCATAGGTTGCCTAGTGCCCATAACCATACAGCTTTTTTAGCTTTAAATAAATAAATATTAACCAATTTTGAAATGCAAATTTCGACAAAGAAAATTTAACATTTGTGTTAAATTAAACCTTGCATCCTTCAAGCGAGGCGTGAGGAAAGCGACTGAAGCAGGCGTAAATTGTCTCGATTTTTTTAGTCGTCTGCACTCTGCTGGACCTCCTCTTGCTTACTATCAGGCAATTTGAGTTCAGAGGGGTTAGGTTGGGTAAGTTAAAACGATTATCGTCTATCGTCGACGATTGGCAAAATAATAAAAGTAAGGCTAAATTCACCAAAATGAAGCTATTGATGATAATGATAAAACATGTCGTCGCACGGACGATATTCGTCACAACGATTAACTGTCTCGTTTTATTGGATTTAGCCTAGCTTTACACAATAAAATAAACACTCATTAAATTTACTTAAGATATATCTAAAACCGTATTATTAGTGCGTACCAGGTGGTTTGGGGTGTGGACTCGCGTTCATAAGTATCCATGTTTATACCCCAGTACAGGTGCTGGTATCAATATTACAATCTGTATATTATAAAGGTACTTTTCTTATAGGAAAACAGTCACCGAATGAAATCATCGTGAGAGATTAAATGTTTCAGTGGGCCACTTAATTTATTATGACCCTACATCTGAACCCGACTTGTCCGATTATAAGCACGGGGAACTCCAAGAGAGCTTGTCACTATTTTGCATTCCCTTATCCAAGGCGACCGTGGTGAGGTGGCAGTGCACTGGTTACGCAATTCGAGAGCACGGGTTTAAAACATCTTGTCGGTACTAATGTATCTTTGATATATGTACTTTACGGGGACAACTGTGGTTGTCCCCGTTTCTATGGTATAAGCACTTGGTAGCTTAGTAAAGAAATCTTTAATAAAAATAATACTAAATACTACTATTTAAAAAAGTTTATGCGTAAAATGTTAAACTAATCCGAGTACCTAGTTCCACCATCCCGTTCGGGAATAAGGCGTGTGTTTTTCAGTTTTTATCATTTTAAAGTTTTTTTTTCTGTATACCTCTAAAATTAAATAAAATCATTTAAAGGTAATGGTTGAATTATGATTAAATAAATCAGGTTCTAAATATATGTTTCTCTAGTCCTTTAGGAGATTTGCGGTCATGGTTAAGTAAAACTTATATTTATTTACTATTTTCTTCTATAGATTTTCTTACCTACCTAATTGATAATCGTCGAATCTAGGTAGGATTGTTATTATCAATGAGGTATCATTTAAAATTGGATAATACTGACAGTTTATCTTAGATTTAAACATCTCAACGAGCTGTCAGAAATTCTTTATCAGTTTAATATAGCTGATGAATTACTTAAGCTCCTTGTACACGATATAGTATTTAGAGATCCACAAATATCTGCATGTTATACATATAGGTATCTTTATTTTTATCTAAATAATATCTTATAAGCTAATATAGTATATACACGTATAAGATAATTAAGGTGAGGTATAAAGCTGCAGGACCTATATACATTTGTACTGATTAATTATCATTAAAAATTTACCAGAAAACTAATTAAGCTACACAGGTCCTATTGCTGGCATCGGAATTCCTTTATCCTATAACTTCTACTTGTAATTCTTTCAAGTGCTAGGTCCTTATCGCATATCAAATAAGCATTGAACTTATATCAAATAATAATAATGTAGTATTTTCCTAAATTTTGCGCGAACATTGATTATTGAATTAAACAAATTTTATGCGGCTTACTATCGCGTTTATTTTGATTTTGATTTTACAATTTTTTATTATTCCGAAAAAATTTAAAATCAAAACCAAAATAAACGCGATAGTAAGCCGCATAAAATTTGTTTAATTCAATAATAATGTAGTTAGAGTCATCCTTAATCGTTATATATACTCAAATTAATAATTACGTATTCATGTAAACCAAAAGAAATTAAAATTACTTTATTCAATAATAAACCTCTATATCGATAAAAGCTTTGTACTTATAAATTACTAAAGTATGCCAAATTCAACGAATAAAGGCTTTACGACAGGGTTTAGTTAGTTTCCTAAAAATACTAATTATTATCTACTATAAAAATAATTATTATATAATTGTAAAGCTTAAATTTTAGTTTTCAATTCAATTCCTTTTTGTAATGTAAATAATTTATAGTGTAAATACATTCTAAACTTAACAAAATGTTGTAGGTTCATATTATTGCCATTATGCAATCATCATGAATAAATTAATTTATAAAGCAAGTTATTAAAATAAATAATGGAATATAATTGCCTGAAAAGTATTACAATTAAAATATAAATGTATTCAGCAGCAAATAGTTTAGTTCCCCTATCGCATAATAGATGGCGCTATAAGACATTAGTAGGCGTTAGAACCACTAATATGAAAACACCAAACAAACAAAAATCCTATTTGTTATTTCTATTAGTGTGTTATTCAAAACATTAAACATTTCGTCAATTTAATTAACAATGCATTGTAAAGTGTATCAAAAAGATATCTACGAGTTTTTAATCTATTAATTACCTACTAATCTTAATCAATAAATATTATTAATAATATTATGACCATGATCACTTATTGTATTTACTTTAATACTATAGTAAATGCCTATCTTTTATAGATAAAACAACATAATTGGTGATAATAGAAAAAAATAGTTTTGGTATATTTTGATAGGAGAACCAAATTTCTGTAGCTTGAAATTTTGCGAAAACCTTAAGCTTAATTTAGGTATATATTTAGCTTAAGTTTTCTATTTTTAGTTAACGCATTTAGTGCAGCGCCGCTTAGATATCAAGGCGCGGCGTTTTAAAACCTATTTATTTTAGGTAAAATTACCTTTATAGTAGGTATTATCGAAGGGAAAATACCTGTAAAACCTACCTTAACTAAAACATAAAAAAAAAATTGAAAAATAATGATTGCTGATACCTTTACAAGCAAATTTATAGAAAATCTAACAGGCATGCATAGTGGCAATGATTATAGCAACCGTAAACTAAGTCGTCAGCGTTCTTGAACTTCCATTAACTCTGCCTATCACAGTAGGTAAAGAGGCGATAAAATTTATTGATTGTATAATATATACTAACAATATTACCTACTTACTATCTATTTTTGTTATTATTTAAATTACATAGATGTGTGTAAGTTTTAAGAGAAATAGGCAAACGGTTGGTGATAATTTTTTCAGCTGTTCTGGGGTCGTACAAATATTGATACAGACTGTGAGTGACTTAGTCGTGTTTCGGGTTGCATAAAAGTTGCCGGTTTAATCTAGGCCGGATAGTAGATGCGACTTTTACATGCAGTTATTTAACTGTAGTAGCAGTCGCCTCCATTCATGGACTTTAGCTTACCATCAGGTGGGGTGCTGTCATATTGTCTAGACTCAATAAAACTCGGCGAGAGGCGTGGACGAACGGTTTAGCGATTGGTTTGTTGCGCGTAAAGTCCCGGGTTCGATTCCCGGTCGGAGCAAATATTTGTTTCATAGCTTTTATTTGTAATATTTAATAATATTAAATATTACAAATATGTGTTAATAAAAAAAGAGATGGATATTTGCTTCGGGTCTGGTTATCAAAGAGTGGTAGGCAGTGGTACCCAGTCTGCCGATCCGGGGTAGTACCACCACTTACAAGTATCAGACCGAAGACAGACAGAAGTGATTTTGATCACGTTTCGGGATCAGCTTGTAAGTTGCCGGTTCCATTTAGGCCGGCATAGTGGATGTGATTGCTACTCACAGTTATTAAATTGTAGTAGCAGTGACATTCATTCATGGACCACACTTCGGCTTAACATCAAGCGGGGTGCTGCCATATGTCGAGTCATAATAATAAAAAAAATTAAACTAGGTGTGTTATAGATGATTCAGAATAATAGTAATAATTTTACAATAAATACTTTTAAGGAAAACTATGCCTCCTATGCCTAAAATACCTACCTATTAGGCAATGTTAAAACAAAAAATACAAACTAGTTAAAAAAAATTACGGGTAGTTCGTATTTTACAGTCATTGTACTCGATGTTTTTTAACGAATGAACTGTTCGCAAAAAGTGTAAAATCACATCTTTTGTTGTGTAACCTCGGGTCAACTCGATTCCGACGAGCTGTAGTCAAATTGTAGTTAAAAAGACGAATTTACCTATTCAGTTTAAAATGAGTATGAAAAATATTTAGATTAAAAAGATATTTAGATATTGTATTAATTTTAATCAATAAGTAATTATTTTCATCATCATTTTAACGGCTTCCTACGCGATATATATAGTAGTCTGCATCCAGGTCCTAATTATCTTTTTTTTTAATTATTTTAAATTAACATTTGACCTCGACTTGTACCTGATAGTAAGCAGTAGGAAGTCCAAGAGCATCTAAGACGATAAAAACCGACTATTTACTTTTACGCTTTTCTGAAGGATCCAATCTAAAAGGACAAATAAATCAATCAATCAAATCATCACGCCTTTTTCACACAGGGATAGGCAGACATAATGGAGCTCCGCTTGCCACGATCCTGACACAACTCTCAAAAAATACAGGTAAATAATATCCTAATCTTGATTGGTATGTTAGTATTGTACTTTAAATTATTTTTACGACATTTATAATCATCAAATAAATAATTTATTATGAATAAATATTTTATTGGTTACCAAATAGGTATCTGTATCAAACTAAAGGACACATAGGCGCCATTGTTATTCACTCAGATGCGCCCACGCACCTAAATCAATTATCAGAGTTGGTCAGTAATAAATTAATACTGTTTGCGATCGGCGATACAAATCTCAGACCCAATTGATTAATGAAACGATCTGACGTCCAAAATATCGATCGTTTCGATATCGTAAGAGAATGATCTTCTGATCCAAGATGGCGGACGCGCGGCCGGGGAATGCAACTTGTTACAGTTGTTGATTATGGAATTTAGTGTAACGTTATGAATTTGATGTAATTTCTTTGAGTCAACTGTTATTATTATTTGGTTTTGGGATCATGTTCATAAAGTTTAGCTATTTGAAACACATTGTTTTTGCCTATACCTGTGAGAATTGAGGCATGACGGTTAAATTTACGAGTGTTAATTTTACGAATAATATAATCGTCCCTTATATGACAGTTTGATATAAGACCTAGAGGATTCTTGTTTATGAGATAATGTAACATTAGTCATATTCCAAAATACATCTATCTAATTGAAATATTTAAAAATAAAAAAAAATGTCTTGACTCAATTACCACAGGGGTAGGCAGGGATAACATAGCTACTCTTTCTATGATCTTGGCTCAAATATCTTCCTTCTATTATATTCACAATTCTCATAAAATACTTTGAATAGGAATACTTAATTTATTATAAAGTAAGCTGTTTCTTCTAATTAAATATGCAAGTCAAAAAATATTTAAAAAAAGACTAATTACCGACATTTATAATTCTAAATTTAATTTAGGGCAAAGATATACTTATCGTAGGTAGAGCTATATTCAGAGTAGGTATGCTTCTTTAACAAATTATCTTATATTTATATAATTAATATACTCCACAGCAACCCAATCGAATGATTACATCCACAGAAATAAAACTATAAGAAGATTGTCAACGACTAAAATTTTAAAAACTTTTAATTTAATCTATAAAAACGTTATTTTTGTAAACCTACGTTATTTCCTTTCCTTTATTTAGTTACGTATAAATATAAAAAATGTGACAGATAATGTGCGGAATTAATTTCGCCTCTGTAGTACCCACATAAAGTTTTACAGTTAATAAATAAATAAAAATGAACATAATTTTATCATATCTTTTAACCCTATGTTGCATGTAACCCTATACGTTGTACTCTTTAACGTATGATTTACTCAAATGTAGTTACTTGTAATAAGGCATTTTAGTAAACTAAGTACCTACATTGCCTTAAGTGCTGTGAGCATTTCCAAAATAAATAATAAACCTTTCCTACTAGAATTTGACGTAATTGCATTTGTACGCAGAAAACTTTTCCTATTAGTTTTTCTTATGCTAAATTATCCTATTTATTATTTTTTATCACATAGGTAGGTTGTATATTTCTATGCGTAGATAGGTAGGTAGGTATAAGCGTTAAATACACTTTTGAGTCATAAAAAGTCTAGATAAAGATAAATGTAGTGTTTATTTGTATTACTGAACATAATATTTACTAAGAAATTAAACAAAATTTTATGCGGCTTAAATTTATGGCGTTTAATTTGGTTTTGATTTTACAATTTAACCGGGAACAGAAAAACAAAATCAAAACATCAAACGGGGTAGTTTTGGAAACAATAACAGCATCAACCAATAGGACGACCAACACCTCAGTCTCTGTCTCCGTGACCACGATGGCTCCAAAGCTCTCGAAACGTCGGAATAATAAAAATTGTAAAATCAAAATCAAAATAAACGCGATAGTTAGCCGCATAAAATCTAAGAAAATACTATAATATTTACTATTGAACCAACAAATATGTTTTGTGTTGTTATAACAAAACAAATTTTTTTTAAAAGGGTGAAAATAACTATGAATATTTTGAGTCGTTTCAAATTGATTGAAATACCTATAACTTTTAATAAGAAACAGTAATAATACAAATTAATTCCTTGACTTTTATTATTACTAATTAAAATACTTTAAAAAAAACTACGATAAACATGATTATTGTTTTGTTTTTACTGATATTTTCACTCCGCTGCCAATAAGACTTTACCTATAATGTTTTCAATTCACGGAAATAACTGATTATTTGTTTAAATTTCCAATGAGATTCTGTCTACATAAGATTTTTGAAGATTACCTACCTATTTACCAAAATTTTTACACAAACATTTTTGTTTATATCTACCTATATTGAATTTGATGCTAGGTACTTTTTATTTTAAAGCAGGAATATAGCAAAAATGTTATATAAAACATTTCAATAAAGTTCTGAAAGATTTTAAACACCAATTTCATTAACAGGTTGTAAAGATGACAAAGTTTTTACCGACAAAACTTACGAAGAGAAAGTTTATTTGAACTCAAGATCGCCTGATGTTGTTGTAGATATTCTAATTAGTTATTAATTAGAACTTAACTGACCGGTGAGACCATTAATAAAATTTAACAATAAGATTATCCAAAATTAACCTGTTATCATTGCCCGCAGTCGCAGTTAATCAAGTTGCGGCATAGCACGCAGTCACTTTCAGCACTTGTCCAAGAATCCAAACAATAATAACAAAATAAAAAAACACTTAAATCACACGAGAAACTGTTTAAATCACCAAACACCCGCGTAAACTGTCTCCAAGGTACGAATCAGAAGTTTGTTTTTGTTAGTCGTGCGATATGTCCTGAGGACGCGCACGCGACACCACTCGTTCAACGGTCGCCGGTACACTGCGCGCCGGCCCGCTGCGTCCCCGGCCCCCGCTTCGGATGCTTCGTCCCGCATGCCTCGGGGAGGGCGGGGCCAGCCGCGAGCGAGGCAAGGCGAAACGAAGCCTTAATTACGTTCAGCAGCCGAAGCGAGACGGCGATAGAGAGTGGGCGCGAGCTATTAGCGCGAGGAGAGCGGGACGGCGTCTTAAGTATTTTGTATAAGTAATGAGGGGTACGGGGGACGGCGACCATCTCCCGCCAATCTTTAATGTTCATTACCGCCGCCTATGTGCCCGTGCGCTTCTCATTAACAGGGAGCCACGCCTTTATTTAATTACTTTTAATTATTTCTAGTTTATTTTTACGACCCATGAACTGCCAAGTAGGAAAATAGAGCTACAACACTCGTAGGTATTTAAAATGCTACAACGTTTAGTTTTTTATTTCACATGCAGAAATAAGTTAATTGATAAACAAGTATTAAACAGAATTCTAATCTGCCAACTAATATAAAATATACTTTCTAAAACCATATATAAAATTAGAAAAGCTACAAAAAAGTTCCCAATTACCTACCAATTAAATATAAGCAAATACAATAAATCATACAAATATATATAATATAATGTTATTGTTATTTGAATTTATAATAAATATTTTTTTTAGATTACCTACTATCTTAGGAAGGGTAAAAAATATATTTAGGGATATTTTTTGGTTAACCTACCTCTTAACCAAATGTTTTATATTAGACACAGAGCTTTTATATATGAATTATTTTATATATATAAGGATCGTGGTAAGTGGCGCTCTATTGTCTCTGCCTATCCCTGTTGGAAAAACTCGTGACAGTTTGATTTTTTTGATATGAATTATTCATAATTACATTTAATATCATTTTACCAAATATAGGAATAACATACATTTTTCTTCTGCTTTACTAAAACGATCATCCCCAATCCCTATTCGCACCCATATACTTAAATATTTACAATGTTTTACGGTGTTCATTACAAATTTGGCTCATAGCGATAATTTTCACCATTTGCACTTTAACCTTAACTTCCATGATCCTGGCATAACTAGATTGAAAATCTATATCCACAACAAACTATATGGTTTGACATATTTAATTGGGGATATTATTCTGGGACACATTCTAGATTTTACTCTTTCGCTCATCTCCTATTTAAATTAGGTACTTTATCTAAAATTTATAAACAAAAATTTCTGGGCATTATTTGATTAAAGGTCTTTATAAAATATTTTTAATTTTAATAGCAGGTTTTTATACATTAGTTGCAATTAATTTAAAGCTTATTTATAAAACTGTTATGTACGACTAAATGCATAGAAATATACTTACGCAAAGACATAATTAAAATTTAAATTAAATCAAATATTTATATACCTACCTGTCAGTGATGTAAAAGAAAATAGTTCTATATTTCAACTATTCTATATTTTTGCGTAAATAAAGACTAAGCTAAGCTTAAGTATAGACAGGCATTATATAGACATTTACAGCCGGTTGTACCAAAAATTATAATTTACGAAATGTCGTGTATGTTGTCTGAAAACACACACACAACATACACGAGAGAGTGTTGCAACCCATTTTTTGCCTTTTTCTTCCACTTATACGTAACTTTTTACGAATTCGTAAATTAAAATTTTTGGTATTATACAACCTGCTGTTAGACTTAAAAAGTAAATAATTGGGCAGGTACAGTCTGTATATTACATATTTATAGTTTGTATAATGAGTAAGTGTTGGTATTTATAGCTTGAAATAAGTGATAGGTAATGTATAATATGAAACAATTTATATAATACAAAGTTTAAATTAATTACTAAGCTAAACTAAAACAACAAAAAAACACTATTGCAGAAAACTCATGTTGAGTTGATTCTGAAAGAGTTAAAAAATTGGGTTTTAAAATAAGTACGACTATATGTTTTACTAATTGTTCTTTACTAATGTAGTGTTGTTTATACCCTTAAATCCAATTAAAAAGATATAAATCTTACAAAAAATAATTGTAGTTAATATTTAACTTAAAAGCACTTTAATTTGAATAGATTAAAGACTGATTAATAATTTTTGTCTCACATTTTTCAGTTTTCGCGATATTTTTGATAACTCATTAAAAAATGTTAATTGAAGTTGATAATTTTTATTTCTCCATAAAAAAATAGACGTTGAATAAAATTCAATCGATCAAATTGTCACGCCACAGGGAGAATGGAGCGCCACTTGCCACGATCCTGACAATTATCCTATTAAGAACCTATTAAGGTAAAGTTTGTGTAGCATCCTTCGGAATTAACTGCCGATCAGGTATATTATTTATTATTGCCAGGATCGTGGAAAGTGGAATTGAATACCAACGATTTATAACCTAGTCACCTGTCCCACTGCATCTATTATTAAGTCCAAGAGCGCCTACGACTAAAAAAGCCGACTCGGTTCTGTCGATTCTGCCGGTTCTGATCGGTTTAGGGCTGCCGGCCAGAGGTGCTTTACGCTTCACTAGAAGGGAGGTGATAAGAAGAGAAAAACAAAATAGGCGAGTAAAGCATTCCACTTGTCGATTTGTCGACAAAGAAAGAATGTAATATCAATCAATCAATCAATCAAATTGTCACGCCTTTTTCCCACAGTGATAGGCAGAGACAATGGAGCGCCACTTGCCACGATCCTGACACAACTCCCTTGCTTTTAAAAATCGGAGACATCCTCAAGAAAGCTTGCCTAGTACCCAAAACCATAGAGCTTGTATAAAGAGAATTGTGAATGTGAAGGAAGAATGTAATACACAGTTTAGATTCAGACTTACCTATCTACCAATCAAATTATAAAACTATCTTTGCCTCTAAGCTACAGAAATAACAAATCAAAATACTTTATTTACAACGATAGGACATACGAATGATATCTGGGTTTGTATGGGGCCACCCACAGCGCGTGAGCAAACAGGATGGCAAAAAAGTCGCCACACGTCCTGCTACCTGCTTGTTTAAATACTTACTTATTGAGACCTATCTATGCTTTTGATGTTTTTGATTCACGGTTGGCACTTTACATCTATCTATTTGTATTCTATTGAGATATATATATAGATAATATATCTAATGCTAGGTTATTTTCGAATTTTCTATTTAAGCTACAGCTGAAAAGTTATAATTTATATCAATCAATATAAGGCAAAGTAAACTGACTCGTATTTTTCAGTCGTTGGCGTTCTTAGACCTTCTCTTACTTTTTAATGAGGCAGGTCAGGGTCAGAAGACACTACTGTTTATAAAGCCACAAACCTTCTGTAAATGATTCTTCTTACGTTTATTTTGTTTATTACCGTTCTTTTAATATTTAGGTCGTCGTATGACAACGTCCCGTCAGATTTTTAACAACGGACGATTGCTTCTATAGACAGAGGTCTGAGCTTACAGCAGCTATGACCACTATGGCGGTCAGGTGAGATGCCTCTTTCTATTGCGCTTGAAGGTTTTAGGATTATAGGACAGAGAAAAGACGTATAAATCTGATGTGGATGGATGGCAGACGCAGGAGGGTGTTTTCCAAGCAAATCAGATATCACCCTAGAGCTTGTATGAAGAGAATTGTGGATGTAAGGGAAGTGAGGTCGTTGTGTCAGGATCGTGACAATTTGATTGATTTGACTGAAAATACGTTTTCAATTGATAGACAGCGCGGTAAGCTGGTGCATCCTATCATAGTGAATAAGTATTGTTCAAATTTATTATGCCTCGGCTTTTGCTAACACCCCGCCTGATATTAAGCTAGTGCGGTCCATGAATGCTGGAACCGGCAACTTACAAGATGATGCAGAAACGTGACTCAGTCGCTTCACGGTCTACCGATCGATTGAGTGAGATAAGTCTAATTAATTCATTAAAAGTCTGATTTTATTAGATATTATTAAAACTAGGAACTAAGGAACAAGCAAAACTCATTCGAAAGGTGTTTGTTGAATTTCGTACTTTATTTTAATTTTGGTAGTCATGTTTTAAATTGTCTGTTATTACAAACTTTTTTGTCATAGTAGATTTTTCTTTATTTTTTTATTGTAACACGACATCTGACCTCGGCCCGCCTGATGATAAGCAAGAGGAGGTTCAAAAGTAACGACAACTGAAAAAAACGTGTTTATTCACGGCTCCTTCAGTCGCCGTCACTATGCCGGCCAAAGGTGCTTCTTCACGCAAAGTGCACAACAAAGTGCTAATTATAACAGAAGTAACTATGTATTTTGTGTTAGTCTAAATATTATGAAAATGCAAATTTCGTTTTAAAGGTACGAATACATATAGGTACGAAATTCACATACATAAATATAATTCCTATTTTTGTCTAAACAATTCGAATCATAATTTAATTTAGTATATTTATAATAGTTTTTTTTCTGTATATCTGACCTCGAATTGCCTGATGATAAGCAAGGAAAAGAACTGAGCAAGAGCACCGAAGACTGAAAAACAGGTTTTGATTTAAAAAAAATATAAATAAAAAAAGAACGTTGCGAAGGGCATCTATTTATGAAAGTTTTATCAACAACATATTATTGTTGTAGGTTCACGAACACTAACAAAAAAACACTCACGGGGAGATATTTCAACAGAAATTTACTCGGTTGTCTAAAACAAAAACACTGTAATAAAAACTGAAACATTTTAATTTTATAGAAGAATACAAAACAATATATATTTTTTATTTATTTTATACATTTCTATAGTAAGCTACTAAAGTGCTTGTATCATAGAAACAGGACAACCAACGTAGTCTCGAACTCTTGCTCTCGGTTTGCCTAACCATTGCACTGCCACTACACCACGGTCGCCTCTATCTACCTAAATAGGCAGCCGTGAACTGAGGCGGTGTTTTCTGTCGTTGGCACTGTTTGACCTCCCCTTTCTTACCACCAGGGAAATCGAGGTCAGATGGCGAGTCACAGTAAATATAAATAAATAAAGATAGTACATAACTAAAATAATCACTCGTAATTTATTTTTATTTATTTATTTTATTTAAATTTCTATAATAAGCTACTAAAGTGCTTGTATCATAGAAACAGGACAACCAAAGTACGTATATCAAAGATACATTGGTACCAGTGATTGGTTTTAAACTCGTGCTTTCGGTTTGTGTAACCATTGCACTGCCACGTCGAATTGTTAAGGTAAGCTTTATCAATAACAATGTTTTTGAGATATAAATCTATTATTATTTCACTATTTTAATGTGTTTTTTTTATTGTGTCTCGACATCTGACCTCGACGACACAAGGCAAGCAAAAGCAGATCCAACAGTGCTGATAACTGTGAAAACTGACAGTGCCTGTGGCAGTGCCTCGTCTAACATTAAGCTGGAGTGCCAGTAAAAAGGGGCGATAGCAGTACTACTTATACAGTCTTATGTATAAATGCAAGTAGCAGTCGCATCCACTATGCCGGTCTAGTTGGAACTGAGGATAAGTCATCCCCACAAGATTTAGTCCCACCACAACGCGAGCCGATGGCATGATAGTAAGCAAGGGGAGGTACAAGTACTTCGACGTCCAAAAAACGTCTCTTTTTATGGTTGCCCCAGTCGCCGTCACTATGCCAACCAAAGGTGCTTTTTTATGCAACGCTTTAAGGATCATCCAAGGTTTATAGAATGGGACAAACACATGGGATCGCAAAGCACTCCACATGTACAGATTGTTCTACAAAGAATCGACGTCAGAATCTTTTAGTTCGACTGCTGAATGTCATGTCAAAGCTATGTCATGTCAATGCTAATGTCAAAGAATAAAAAGTATCTACTATGTTTCGATGTGTTGCAGCTGTACTATTTCGTAAAAGTTCGCCAAAATTCGGTCGGTGAACTGTCGCCGATGTGATTGCCGGAATCCCTGACCTTGCGCTCTCGTAAAACCACGGCAAAGAGTTGGGCCGTAAAAATCTATGGCCATAGTCGACGTGTGCGTTAAATGTTCAACTACATATAAATAACCCAATAGGATTGTCTATCAAAACTGTTTTGAATACTGATTTGTATTAATACTGATTGTATAAGTATAACTTATAATGTAAGGTAACAATTAAGTTTTTAAGCTTCGGATTTACAGTAGATAATAGTCACAGTAATAAAAACATATTTACTTTAATTAATTTAAATAAAAATATAAAAAAACAACCTACTAAAAGAAATGTTCCAAACGATTTCTTCGAAGACATAAAAATAAAATAAAGTTTTTCGATTTAACATTTCATTTAAAATTGCAAGTTTATTATACGAGTATATAGATTTATTTATATAGCTTAACTTTTTGTAAAATAAACTTAAAATAAAAAGTAAACCTAGAAAAGTAACATCACTTCTAAAACCTTATACATTTTGAAGGAATATTTCAAGACGTGTTTTGTGGAAAAATTGTTGTGGGTAACGTACAAAACTTCAATAAGGCTTAACAAGCCCAAAACAACATGTGAATTCTTAAGTAAACAAACACCGCCCCCTGTGTAATTTCGTTGAAACTATGTCGAGTGTAGGGAACCTCGCGTCTTAATAAGCGGAAGAATCGGGAAAAACTCGTTTCCTTCACATGAATGGGGGCGCCACTTTCGTATGTAATACACATGTGTGTGTGTGCTGCCATCTGTTATCGAATAGAGGAACTATTGGCGAAAGTATTACCGTGCCTTGGGTAATGAATTCACGCTGATCGTTGAGAGGGCATGAGTTAATTCTTACCTGAAACAATAATAAAGTAATTTTAGTATACGTTGTTTAAATATTTTTGAATTTTCCTAAAATAGCATTCTCCAATTCTCAGTGGGGCAAAATAAAATCAAATTGTCATGCCACAATTGTCATAGCGACAGACAGAAAGGAATGGAATGGCGGTTTACACTATTCTGACACAATACTCTAACTCTAGGTTCTCTCACTTCGTGCTTGAACTAAAAACTTAGGTACTAAAAACTTTCAGTACCTAAGTTCTGTAAAGTATTCATGTGCGTAGAATATTTAGGAAAATGTAAATTTGTCGATTATATTTAGTTTTAAAAAGAAATTCCTATTACAATTTTAAAGTGTACTTTTTGCCTCTCAAAAAGAAAGGGGCACTAAACAAAAAAAAGCAAGATAAATCCCCTCTGCTTATACTCAAAAGTGAAATGCGAGAGCGAAACATTGACATTTTACTAAAAATCGATATCACCCCTTATTGGGAGTGAAATGATTGAACATCCTTATCGTGACATTTTTCTAATGGCGGGCCATGTTTTAGACCCCTTTCTTTTTACGCCGCCCGCTAACGACAATCCGAAATCAATACCAACACCATCGATGCGAAAATCGAGAATATCGTCGCGACGAATACGTATGCACTCACACATAGAAAAGTCTCATATGTAGCACAAATGATATGCAAGCTTTAAGTCTGTGTGAGCGAAGACGGTGGTGTAGGGCGACAATAGTTTTGGGAAATCTCGCGGGATAGCAACAATTTGTAAAGGTTATTTTATAGCTTTGTAGTATTTTCTTAGATTTTGCGCGAACACTGAATAACGAATTAAATAAATTTTAATAAATTTTTATAGATAATATTCTAAATAAAACACAAATAATTAAATAAAGTATACATTGAGGGTAATTGTAAGACACCGTACTAGTTTACACTGTGTTACGGCAGCCCATTCAACAAACTGAATTAAATTCAGGCTTACTATCGCGTTTATTTTAAAAACTAAAATAAACGCGATAGTAAGCCGCATAAAATTTGTTTAATTCGTTTATAGCTTTGATTATAAAAGGGACAAAAGTGGATGAACTATAAAAAGAGAGTTATGCCTAAAATGATAATAAACGTAACTAGTTCAAATCTGGTCTAAAACATATTTCATTAACATATTAAATAAAAAATATTCATTCGATGTTTCTGCTCTGTTCACGAGAAGACTGCGGGTAAGCGCTACAATCCTACCAGTACTTGGTCGGTCTTGATTCGTGGCGATATAAAAATTGCGACATACCACGCGGACAGTGTCCAAAGCTGTACGTCAATCTATTTTGATTAAATCACGTGAGTGTATTACAAACTAATTATTCATAATTAACATTACAGTTTTATCTTTACAATTTAGAAATCTAAGCCATGGCAAACTTATACTACTATCTTCGAAATCACCTTCATCATACAGCGAGATATTATACGAGTTCTACTAAAAGACTGACATATTTTACATCAAGTACTGATGAAAGTGAGCCTTTTTTTGCTTCGTCATATGACAGCATCCTAACGCTAAGCTAGAATGCGGTCTACGATTGAAGGCAACTGCTACTACAGTCAAATAACATCCACTATGGCGGCCTAGTTGGATCCGGCAACTATGGAATTCAATGAACCCGAATTCTTCAGTTTTATGTGAATAAATAGAAAGTTTAGTCTTCCTACAAATTGGTTAAAAGAAAACGCATTAACACATATATGAATAGTACAACATGCAAAAGGTCTCGCACACATTCACACAGCGCCACCCGCTCCCCACACCTAGAGGCTCTCCTTTAAAAAGCGTCGCCGCCCCACCCTCACAACCGCTTTGATAAGGAAATGCTGATATTTTAGGAAAAGCTAAGTACAATATGTATTGAAATGTAAAAGTGATGGTTTTTGCCAATGTAATCTAGTATAGATTATTAATTATTTATTTAATTTTGATTTAAAAGTTACATTATTCCGGTCTCATTTTAAAAAATCCAGCAATATGCTACGTGGACCCAGTAGTCGGAAGAACTGCACGATGAAGAGATAAAATAGAAGAATTTCGACGGTTGCGCATTACCCGACAGATACTGGATTCGATACCTGGTCGCAGTTCATGATTTTTTTAGTTATTAAATTATACAAGAAACTGTTTGCTCAATATGTCATCATCATCAGCCAGAACGCATCCACTGCTGAACATAGGCCTCCCACAACAACGCCAAATATGTTTATATAATCTAGACATAAATATCTATGTTTCAATTAAGTAATAAATAAATTCATAAATCCTAAATCTTGTTTTATTAGCCGATAAATTTAAATGTTTCAAGCTTCTCTTAATTCCGTCCACAATTGCCCCGATCTCCCCCATTTGCATTGTTCAAAACCTCGGTTTACATTCCGTTAAAATACTGCGAAATCCCGACTCTCATAATCACTCTCCCTACTAATTAAAAACCTCTTTTAATTGCTGGAAAACGCCACCTGTTGCTTGTATTTCTATCTCTATCTCATCATATCTTTTGTCCTTGTCTTTCTGAAGCTGCGACCGTCCCGGACACGGATATCCCAGTTCAGAATAATTGTCAGAAAACTCAATTTTGTCGCTATCTAATTACGGGTGTATAAAATTTTCCCAGTTTCACATTTCGCTTTGTTAACGTTCTGCGGACTGTTCCAATTGGATACTGGCGGGGTAATTAACAATTTATATTTCTCTTTGTATTCTTTTTATAAATTCTAGCTTTGTATTTCAAATTCGATTTAGCTGATTGACTTTTTGTTTGTTTATTCCAAAGGTAATTTAATAAAGATTAGTTAGACAATGTAATATTCTCAGCAATGTATACGAGCTATATCAATTTGTGTAGTCCCTTAATTTGATATACTCGTATATACCTAATTCATAAATAGAAAATATAAACACAATAACGTATTATCAATTATTCATTTCTGAAGGTAATCAAATTGTACCACTTATATTTATAATTCTACAAAATTGCTCTAAGTTAAATTATCAGGCCATTATCCAATGGAACCCCTTTCTTTAATTACCTAGTCATAATTTTTGTTTGTTTGTACGCTCTGCCCGAGTCGTTACACTAATAACTGCTGAGAAGGGCCCCATTTTAGATACAAGACGCTGATTAACGTTGATTAGAAGTAATTTTGTGAAATTATAAAATTACAACACTTTTGTTATTAAATTTAGTTGTTTTTGTTACATTTAATTTTCATGATTTGTCATTAGGCGGCTATTTACTTTTTTATTAACTTTAAAGCTAATAAGTTTTATTATTTATTTAATTTAAAAAAACAATGGTTTTATACATAGAGTGAGGAGAAGTCAATTTACTTAGGTAAGTATCTTTCTTTTGTATACATGGTATTTCTATTATTCTGGAGGTAAATTCATATATTTTATATTTTTATATCTATTACTTAAATATGTTTTATTACATATGATTATTTGCTGGGTTTTTTAAAGATCCAAGTACTTACACGTATAATTATTGTAACACGACATCTGACCTCGACCCGCCGATGATGAGCAAGATAAGGTCCAAGAGTGACGACGACTGAAAAAACCAAGTCAGTTCACGACTGCCTCAGTCGCCGTCACTATGCCGGCCAAAATGTCATATACCGAGATGCTTTCTAATATTTTAAAGAATGAAATAGTTATAGAGATTTGAGGCAGAATTAATTTGAATAAAATTAATGCATTAACATTGTCGCCAACAAATAAAGATAGAGACACGTGTCTTAAACAATAAATTCACGTCAGACCGGTCTCATGCTGAGTCGAATGAGGTTTTGATAATAAATTTACATAAAAATGTTAATTGCCTAACAGAATTAACATTAATTTCTTATCCGCATAAACAAGATTGTTGTACAAACCGTTGTGCAGATACATTAGTTAATTATTAAATCAAACTTTACATGCTTTGCAGAAAATATATCTTAATTAATATATAAATTTGGGGTTTTTATTTGAAAGCTAGGTTGCTTAATAATCATAACCGTAGAGGTTGTATAAAGATAATTATGGAAGCGAGGGAGTTATGTCAGGAAGGTGGCAAGTGGCGTTCCATTGTATCTGCCTATCCATGTAGGAAAAGTTGTGACAATTTGATTGATTAATTGAATTTTATTTATCGTTCTACTAGTAGAAACTATAAAGTACATATTTCGAAGTATAAAAGGTCCTACTTCTTTGAACAAATGTACCTAATTACTACTTCTTATATTATAACGCGGCATCTGACCTCCACTTGGCTGATGGTAATAATTATTATTTATAAATCAATAATTTCTAACATGCTTGGTTTGTAGTAGTTTTAATCGTAGAGATTAAATGAGAATTGTGGATGTGAAGGAATCATGTGGATGTGAAATTGTGCTAGGTCCGGATTGAGGCAAGTCGTGCCCTTTTTGCCTGCCTCTACGAAAGGTATTTTGTTATTTTGGAGTATTAAATATAATTTCTGCCTTTAACAACTAATTCTGTTAGTACAAGCTCTACTGTTATGGGCACTAGGAATTAGAGAAAAAAGAAAGGATCGTGGCAAGTGGGGCTCTGCCTATCCCTGTAGGAAAAAGGCGTTCTTTTAATAACCTAATTTATAGTTATATTATACATATATAATATGTATAACTATAAAATAAATATATAAGTATTTTAATTAATGTATTCAAATTAATGCAAAATGTATTGTTATACTAATAAAGTTGAGAAACCTACTCGGTTTTTATTGTCAATTAAAATGTTTTTATAATTAAAATAAAATAAACATTTATAGATAAAAGGATGTCATCAGGTTTCCTTTGTTATGCTGAAGGTACCGGTTTACATTTTAATTTTTTATTACTCGTTTATTGGCATTTTTATTTATTTATTTACCATTACATATATTCCTTAACAGGCAGGCAGGCAATTAGACCAAGCAGACAGCGTTATTATAGACCATAACACTGAATTTGTGTTAAGCTATATGATGATCCACAAATAAAATAGTTTGAGGAATAATGTTCTTTTTTTAAATACTTAATTATAATACTGGTAGTTCACGTTAAAGTCAGATCTATGTGTATCTTATACTACTTAAAAACAATTTAATTTTCAGCAAATTTTAAATGTGTAGTTTAATGACAATAGACATTGCGTTCTATTTATAAAAAGTAATGCGTTTAAAAAAAAATAAAAATAAATATATTTATTAAAATTTGTAACATAAAAACATGTGAATGGGAATTAATGTCTTTTCCCAGTTTCTTCTATTTGATTATAGAGAAAGAAAGGAAACATAGCATTTGTCGTTAAAAATAGTATTTAAATATGTATTTTTCTATTTATGACAATAACAGAACTTACCTAATAATAAATATCTGCTTTGCAATTCTACTTCGACACGCTTCAAATATTCAATATTCGTTAATTTAATATTGACATGTAAATATTTTGCAAACAAATTTAGTCATTAAACCTTAGTCATAAGGTAACTATTTGTGTAAATACACAATTGCTAAATGTACAAAAGCGTCCAGTAATGACATGCTCGAATAATCATAGAGACGACATCGTTGACATCCGTAACTCAACCCTTTCATTTTTATGTTGAAAACAGGTAGGTACACTATAAAGGTACAAATGGTTTGACATATTAAACATAATATTATTTTATCTAAGAATACTTACATTTACTTAAATAAAATCTAACACATTCTTATTATAACAATCAATCAATCAAATTTGCACGCCTTTTGCCCATAGGGATAGGAAGAGACAATGAAGCGCCACTTCACAATCACGCTACGTTCCTGACATAACTCTCTCGCTTCCTTCACATCCACAATTCTCTTCACACAAGCTCTACGGCTATGGGCACTATGTTAGGGGCAAATTGCTTTTTTTTTTCATTTAATTATATTGAAATCTTTTTTAAAATTTGTCATTTTGGAAAAAGCACTTGAGAATATTTCGCAAAAGGCCCCGGCGATAAAGTTAGCGCTCCAAAGAACTTTAAAACTATATTAAAAAGTCCTTTTTTATTCAATAATTATTAAAAACTAAAAAGACTAAAGAACAATACTCAATTAAAAAACAAAACAATATTTAAATGTGCGTGGTAGCTACTAACAGGGATCGATTTTATTATCGCATATACGATTTGGGATACAAATAAAACAAAAAGCATTTATTAGAATTCGCAGACTGGGTCCGACGCTTGCTTGTCGACTGGCTATTGTTTCAATCGAGCTATCAATCACCCACGAACCAGGACCTTCGAGGGTGTACAGAGGCAGGAGGGAATAGGGCCCGAATAACGGTTATTGAAATGAGACGAACACGGCCCCAGTTTTTTAATAAATTTAAATTTTGATAAGGCGATCGAGTCTTGTTTTGTGTCCTAACTCGGCATTCGTTTCCACTGACTTTTTACGTCTGTGATGTGTCTTTTCGTTTTTATTTAGAATATAAATTTTTTAATGAATATTTTCGTTTGTCAGTCAAAGAAGAGAATATACAAGAAACTTTTAGTCGAGTTAATATTGTTTTCTGTTTTATAGCTTAACTTTTGTTACATGTAAATAACTTATTCAATTCAAATTAATGTTTTTTTAAGACACTTCAGCCTTTTCTTTGAAAGCTTTCTTAGCTTAAAACGGTGTCATATGAATAAGCTTTAACGATTGAAGAATACCACTATCCAATTTAGTTTTTTATTTTATTTATCTGCTAATTGATTTTATTGTCATCGATTACGGTTTCACGACCTTAGGAAGTGACTTCTAACGGTATAACCATTTTAGTATTCAAATGCGGGTTTAATGTTATAATGAATTTAAAAGTTATATAATATAAATAGTTATGTTATATTTAGGTGGAATGAAAAATAAAGTGTTAATTTTCCATTCAATGTAAAGGAGTGAGATTATGAGACAATATGATGAGCTATTCGTGAAGTAAAAAAAGTCGTTTGTTTCTGAAAAAGTACACAACTTAGTGATATATTCGCGTCGCGGCCCTTACGCATGTGTTAATTCCAGTTACCGCTGTTAACGCGCCGCCGCACAATCCGAAAAATTCGCTTTTTGCCGCGCTCCGATCGTTGCGAGCCGACCACGCGGATTGAATACGATATTCAACAGAATAAAGTCGAATTAACATATCCAAGATCTCTTTTCGGATTTAGATTTTTTCCTTTTTATTCTTCCTCCCCTCTAACGATTTATGTAAACTTCAATGATGCTCCTCTTCACATTCTTAAATAAAGTTCTGAGCTCGCTTATTGAAATTTGATATCGTTTATTTGAATTTTGTCGTTTTCCTGAATAACGGTACTAATATTCGAATAAACATTAACACATTTTAGGGTGAATGAAGGTTTTTTGTTATTGTAGCTCGACATGACAGCACCCCGCCTGATATGAATCTTGGGGTTTGGTCCATAAATGGAGGCGACAGAAAGTACAGTTAAATAACTGCAAGTAGCAGTCGCATCCACTATGCCGGCCTAGTTGAACCGGCTAAACATTAAACGTATTTAAATATTCAGTCTTAAATATTGTTTTCACTATATCACTCTCAAACATTGTTTTGGGTGTTCATTGCAAAACGGGTATAAGTGCTTAAAGTATAATAGAAAATGTGTATTAAAAAATAATATTGACAAAAAGTCTCATATGTCTAATATGAATAATAAGAGATGAGAACGTTTTAAAATATATATCTAAACATCTATTTTTAACCCATAATATCCGAGAAAAAATATCCTCAATAAATGTAGACCACCATAAATAGTTTTTAATCCTCTATCAGCGACACAATGTATTAAAAAGGTTACTTAATCGACCAACGTTCATTCCATATTGTTAACGGTAATAAAATTCTATATTTATATCACATGTTTAGACATAGTCCGTTCGACGTATGATAACAAAACCCTAAGTCCATCGGACGATTCAATACGAACCGGAAATCACTGGCCATTCACAAGAAGAGAAAAAAGTCACACACACACACACACCCATACAATACACACTCACACAAACATACTTGGTTCATTCATACCGAATATCCACCTTTTATAACAGCCACAATATAGTAAGGTGTTTCTATCACTTTTCTTACTTTAGGATTGGATTATTATTGTATTGTATTTATTTAGTCTTTAATTAGAGTCAATAACCACTAAAATTTACTTTTTTAATAGTATATTCATGTAGCAGTCGCATCAATTATGCTGGCCTTGTTGAGACTGGCAACTTTCAACGCGACTTAGTCACTTCATGGTTCACTTCATGCAATTTAAAGCGGTGGTACTGTTTGCCTACTATTCTTGAACAACCAGCCCCGAATCAAATACCTGCCTCTTAATTTTTTAATATAATATAATTACCTGAAATTATTAAATGTACATATATTACAAATTATTCAATATAATAAAGGCTTTCAAGTATTTATTTCCTACACATTTATTATAACTTTTCATATTAGAAAAGTTTGTTTTATTGTGATTCGATATCTGACCTCGACTTGCCTAGGGAGGTTCTAAATAGTGCGAACGACTGAAAAATAACGACTCTCTTCATGGAGCCCTGACTACGCCGGCCAAAGGTGTTTCTTCGAAAACGCTTAAACTATAGAAAATATTGTAATTAATGTTTAAAATGTGTTAAGTTAGTTAACTGTTTATTTTTTAAATAATTAACTATGAATATTAATTGCTTCTTGCGTAGATAAGTTTGTAATTTAAAAACACATCAATATTCAAACCTACATAATATAAATAACACATATATTGACGTTAATCTATTTCCAAACTTTTGCTTATTTTAAAAATTAACATAATCATAACTATGTATCTTTAATGAATGAAACAAATACTAATAAATCACTATTATTTATTGAATAACAAAAAATAATAGTCTAGCATAGTTTCGGTTTACAAATCTGAATATTCAAGGATTAAATTAATTAAACATTTATTATTACAATTGTTATTGTTTCCCCAGGTATAAAATAATTTAATTCTAATTCTAATGTTCGTATTGGTACATGTTTTATAAGGAACTTCGAATAAATATTTATTATTATTTATAGGCAAGTGAATTTCTAATCTATTATTTCAAAAAAAACATTTTTTTTTTAATTGAGACGCAACGTCTGACTGACTTGCCTGATAGTAATCAATAGGAGGTCCAAGATTGCCGACGCGACCTCTGAATAAACATTTTATTATACGGTAACATCGGTAATAATTACAAATTTATTGCTCAAAATCCTGATCAAATATTAAAGGGCGTTACTTTAAATTATTTCCCTTCGTAATTAACTAAATCAAATATCAATTCTGGCAAATTCTCGGCTTTTATTATTATTGTGGCTCTAAATATGTGGCTGTTCAGCTGAAGTGGTGTGTATAAAAGGAGGCGTTTATTAACTAGACGTACTTGGACTCCGTAGAGGCAGATGTGACTCCACTATGCCGGGATGGGCAGACTGGGCAAATGACATATAACCACTCTTAAAAATAACCAATTAATAAATCAAATTGTCACGCCTTTTTTCTACAGGGATGGGCAGAGATAATGGAGCGCCACTTGCCACGATCCTGACACAACTCCCTCGCTTCTGTCACATCCACAATTCTTACATACCAGCTTTACGTTTATGGGCACTAACCAACCCAGCTTTCTTGAGGATGTCTCCGATTTGGTCGAAAAACACTTTCCTGGGTGATTGATCCTTATAAATTGTACAATTAATTGTGTTAAATTATTGTTTTTCATTAAAATGGTGACAAAATGAGTCACATTGACTTTTACCAAACATTGCAGTAAAGATGTTAGAAGTCCATTCATTTTATAGATACGTTGTACCATTTTACAGGAACGTTGACATCACTTTTAGAACGCTGATATCACAAATCAAAATACAGTGAGAGGATTGTTAAATATTAAAAAGTAATAAGTATAGGTAACTGTAATAATTTAATATAGGATGAGTAGAAGTAGATTGACGAAAGGAATTCGTAAATCTGACGTGGATGGATGCGTTAAACGACTCAGGAGGATGTTTTCCGCCCAAATCGGAGACACCCTCAAGAAAGCTGGGTTGCCTAGTGCCCATAACTCTAGAGATTGTATGAAATGAATTGTGGATGTGAGGCAAGCGATGGAGTTGTGCCAGGATCGTAGCAAGTCGCGCTCCATTGTATCTGCCTAATCCTGTGGGAAAATGGGGTGACTTTTGAATTGATTTTGATAATAATTTAATTATTTATTTCACATTTAATAAAAATAATATACACCTGTGTTTCAGGATACCAAGAGTTCCGATAGTATTATATAAAAGACTATGCTTAAATAATATAAAGCTTAGTTAAATTAATGATATAAAGTAGGTTAGTAGACTAAAACTGAAAAAATCTTAAAAATATTTCTCTTGCTTTCTTAAAGGCGACCGTGGTGAAGTGGCAGTGCAATGGTACCACCCACCGACCGGTACCAATTTATCTTTGATATATGTACTTTGGATGTCTATTTCTATGAAATAAAATGTAAATAAATAAACGAAAAAAATTCACGGGTATCATGATATTATTTTTGGTAACATACGAGTATTTCTGACACTTTAAATCTGTTGTAACTTTTGTTATTGCATTCTCCTGTGGGCAACTGTTGTGTTTTTATGTCAGACAACCGAACGGGTTTCCAATATGTACGTCAGATGCTAATTAATTCTGGCGTAGGCGTCAATAAAACATTATCGATAAAATTATGTGGTATATAGAAACTTTATGATCAATATTCTGGTTGTCAAATATGATAAAGTTATATTTGGGGGACCATTTGATTTTATTTGACATTTTTGTGCCAATTAACATAATTTTTACGTTTTTCTTAATTATTGTACTCGTATGAGCCTAAAAACATTCTACATAATCAAGATACAACATACAAACCAATGCTTGATACTACATTAATTAACTATATTTAATAATAATTGACTTTCATACATTTTATGAAAGACAATGCTGAAAGGCACCAGAAGGCGACCGTGGTGTATTGGCAGTGCAATGGCTACGTAAGCCGAGTGGCACGGGTTCGAAACCACTCACCGGTACCAATGTATCTTTGATATATGTACTTTGGTTGTCCTGTTTCTATGATACAAGCACTTTAGTAGCTTAGTATAGAAATGTTAAAAAAAAAGTATGAAATTAGGATGAGGTCATTAAGGAGCGCATTAGGGGCCTCGATTGCGGATAGTGTGAAGAATTCGTTGTGCGTGATAAATGTGATTCGGAAAAAGATGTTTACTAATAGCTTTAATACTAATGAAACAGTATTATTATTATTCAAGCGATGCGTGAAGAAGCACCTATGGCTGGCATAGTGACGGCGACTGGGGCAGCCGTGAACTAACTCGGGTTTTTTTAGTCTTCGTCACTCTTGGATCTCCTCTTGCTTATCATCAGGCGGGTTGTAGTCAAATGTGTCACAATAAAAAAATATAGTTTTAAGAGTGGTATGCATCTGCCTAGTTAGTCTAGTTGGTGGTCATTTGCCTAGTCTGCCGATCCGAGGTAGTACCACCACTTTGAAGTATACAAATCGTGAAGCGACTAAGTCGCGTTTCGGGATGTTGCTTTTGCCGCTACCAACTAGGTATGCTGATTGGTTTGAGCACATCTAAAGGTTGGATGAAAGGTGATTGACGAAAGAGATTTATAAATCAGATAATCCCCCGTTCGACCTCGAAAATACATACGAGTATACATAGGAAGGTATATGAGGTATTAAAACTTAACAACAATAACATAATGCGCCGTAAATAATTAATTTAGAATGATTGCATGTAGCAATTAAGGGTCGTCCATAATTTGCGGTATTACATTCACATAACTCGGCCCGTGATGGACTAATCCGTGTGCGGATAACGCCCCGAGAGCACCTTATAAATAACGAGATCGCGCACTACACGGAGACAAAGCCTCCTGGGTTATTCTCTTAATAAAATATGTGTATACAATAATTTAGAATAGGAAATATTTATTGATTTTAGATGCTGTCAATTTCTTAGTTAAAGAATACGAATGTGTGTAGATAATAATACCATTGTAAGTAAATTTTGGCCGGCATAGTGATCGTAAACTGAATCTTGTTTTTCAGTCGTCCGCGCTCTTAGACTTCTCCTTGCTTACCACAAGGCAAGTCGAGGTCAAATATCGAACCTGTATAAAAAAGGTAATATCTTGTTCTCTGCTATACAATCACGAATAACCCAACTTTAAGATTAACTTAACAATAAAAAAAAGTTTTTTTTTATAAACATTAATTACGTTGACAGCAAATGCAGTGGTAAAAAATGTGTTGTTTGGTGAAGACTACTGAGACAACCGTAAATTAAAAAATGTTTTTTTTATTCGTCGGTGCTCTAGAACCATCTCTTTCTCGCTTGCCATTAGGTAAGTCGATGTCAGATGTGGCGTTTTAATAAAATAAAATTGTAATATTGCCAATCATGATATATAAGCTTAATTATAATAAAACTTAGGTATGCTTATAAAAATAATTAAATTAATTATAAATATAAAAATTTAAAGGTGAAAAGATTCGTGATAACTAGATAGATACAAATGTAAAATAATAAAATTATTATGATGAATATTTGCAGATGAGAATAGCCCTGTTAGGACATGCGCTCGCGCACTACAAATTACAATCAACACGACGGACATGTTCGCACGTGGGGACTCAGAGTGCCTCGCCTTTCGCTATCAATTCTACACAACAAACATACAATATATAATCTATAAATATATATATATATATTAACTTCTCTATTAGCTCAATTCCCTTTGGAATGACTTTTGAATTTGTTTGAATTAAAAGTTTGATGTTAACCTATTTTTTTATAATTTGAATTCTTAATTTATTGTTAGTTAAATACTTGTTTTTGTGTTGTATGTTTATTGATTGTTTTTTTTTTACTTTAAATTTTGGAAATGTATTCACCTAAAGTTATAACCGAATTCATATTCGAATCTTATTAACGTAAATAAATAAATAAGTAATCATTGTTATAGTTTTACATTTTTGCTATATATTTACATAGATGTACCTTTTTCTCTCATTATTTCGTAAGAAATATTATGAAGACTTTGTTTTGATACTTATTATAGAATATGCACTTTGTAAGGGGTAATCTCGTGCCTGCTAAACTTATTTTAAATCTGACTTTATGTCCTCATAACTTGTCGCTTGAGAAAAAGGGGATGCACCCCCTTTTTAGTTTTCAGCGTTCGTGACCGCACAAGGACATAAATATTTTAAGATTAAAAAAATAAAGTAGTTGTATTTAGACTTGTAGCCTAGTATAATTATATAAATTTATTGGATGGTATTTCAATAGAACATTCAAGTGTTGAAATATCCATCAGACGCAACAGCCAGGCGCATAATCATTCAGAAACAAGCGCACTGATTTACAATCAAGCTAGGTACCCTGTCCCTCTGTCGATCTGTTGCCATTCCTCCAACACCCACACCTTTCCAATATTATCTCAAACAGACTACACGTATTATTTATTATAAGAAGCACTCCAACTTTGAAATCTCACCAGCTTTTGATATTAAATTTTTCGCGTTCATTGCGGCCCCGTATATATCACATTTACAATGGCTATTCATAAATACCGCATTACATGTGCGATCAAAACCCACGCGCAGTAAATCGAAGTCGTCGTATAACAAGAAGCGAACGAAGGAACATCAAATCAAATTATAATAATATCAAAATACGCGTATGAGTAAAACGTTACTTGATCCCGATGGACGATGACAAGTAATATGCGCCGCCATAAACAGCTGACAGTCGGTAATCGGTCGCATGTGCCGAGCCGAGGTTGCTTGCGGCAAAACGCAGTTATGTGTATGTAAGCAATATCAGATACTCGTATATACACAGATGGCTACACCTTTGATTGCTTTAGAATTACGACTGCCGTTCCGTACTTGATTATAATTGTGCGGACAGTCCGGCTCTGATTCGCGTGACCAATGCGCTCTGGTAATGACGTGCCTACCACTCTACAACCTCCGTGCAATACCTGGCCGCGTCGAGAATGGGTTGAACGGACTTTTAGCAACTCCTCAACAAACATTGACATTTCTTTTTATTACCATCGAACTTATTGTAGCGATATTAAATCTATATAATTTGATACCAAAATTAGATCAATTAATGTGTAATAAGAATGTAATTGTTGTAATTATGCAATCATACAATTAACGTGAAAACAACAATTGACGCCGGCTACAGATGTCGTTTCCGGGATGAGTGGCGTCACATCCTCGACTCACGCGATGGATGGGTTCGCGTGTTTTATACCTGAGCTTCATTAAATTAATTACCCCATGTTAGTTTTAGATTACATCGTGACATTCCCTTGGACAGTACCGCGAACAATACGGGTATATTTAGTCGATAAGAGACGCGATTTATTGCGTGCATTTCTTTTGTCAGGTTCGTAATTGTACTCGCATAAGTTAACCAAGATTAAAGTAATCGAACTTATAAATTTTGTCGCCTCACCTCTATAAGGAGTGTGGTGTGTCGACGCGAACTTTGTTCAAATTAATGGCCACATTATCTGATCGAGTCACGTACATGGCGTTTATGTACAGATAATGTTTTAGCGCTTTTTAATTTTTACCCAAACGTGTTAAATGTCATTCATAAGATTGGCAAAGTAATATTACGAATACATATTTACTTAGGGTAATCGAGTTATATAAAAATAAGTTATAGTATTATATAAATAGTTATAAACCTACTTGAAAAAATTCCAGTAAAATAATTTGGCGCTATAAAATGCAGTCTTAAATAAAATTGCTTTAACCGGCAGGAAAAAAGTAATCTCGTCTACGACATTCCACGTTAAAACGAAACGCCTGTAGTGTTCGCAGCACGGGCACTAATTAAAAACTAAACAACCGTCAATTGCCATGAAATTCCTTATACGAGCGGTAAACCAATTTTAAGCCACTTCGAACTCCAGAGGAAACTGGCCATGTATTTTGATTTTTTATATATAATAATTTGTCTGTCAAATAAATACCATATTAGTTATGTGGTAGCCTCGCCCATATATTATAATTCATTAGTTTGTTTTATACGCAAATAAGTAAATAAAGCAAATCAATTATATGATTTGAGTTATTTTACGGATAATATGTTATAAAAGAAGTGATATCTTTAGGAACATTTGCACGACAGAATAATTAGGGCGTAGAAGAAACAAGAGAGTTTGTCTTCATTACAACGCTATTATAAAGTTAATTCAGTCCCCTGTTCTGTCAAGCGTCCCTAGAAATTAGCACGATATCACCTAATGAAAGTTAAGAGGGGCATCGAGGGCATCGCAAAAAAAATTACATAAAAAAGGTCGTAAGACAAGCGAAGTATTAATTAATTTTGGCCAACATCAGTCGGTTTATTAAGCGCTTAATTTCCATTTAGTGGGCAGTTTTTTTTGGAAGAAAAATCTTGAATGACTGGGATTTTCTTTTATTTGCGAGACAAAGAGGCGGGAAGGGAATGTGCATGTTTTGTCGCGGTTTCATTTGAATTAATTAACGAATTTAATGACGACGAACTTTTTCATCGCTTTCGTCGAGTTTTTGTTTGCCGTAACAATGTTTATGGTAAATAAAACTTGTCAAGGAAATGTTTTTTCTCCATCTGTTGGGGTTTTTTCTTTTTAATTCGCTGGGTTTGTTAGGGCTTGCCGTTCTCAGTTTTTGTGGGGAATTGTTTGGATTTATTTGTGTAATTAGTGAAGTTTGTTTCGTTTGGATTATGTTTGTTTAATTTTGTTTTCGTGATACAATTTGGAAAAAAGAGAATTTGTGGGATTCGGTATGTTTAAAATTACTTTTTTTTATGTAGATTTCCTTTATACCTGCACTAACCATTCAGAAATTCTTCTTACTTATTACTCCGATGAATTTTGTTTTTAGGTGATCGTAGTGTTTATTGACAATTGAAAAAAAAAAAAAATATTTGTGTGGGTGATGTGCTTGGATATAGGTAAAGACTGCAAATGAAAATATTTTATTTTTAAATCTCGAATCATAAAAGGCAAAGAAGAGAAAAAGAATTTGTTTATAAATTCACTTACCTTCTTAAAGTTAAGATAAATGAGATGAAGAGGTGAAAAGAAAATAACAAGATCAAGATGAGTCATGTCGAAATTTCTCCCCAATTATAAAGAAGGCTTTGAGGTCGGCTAAATTAAACATAGAATGAAAAATTCAAAGCTCACTAATAAATAAAGTCAGCGAAGGGTTAACGAATAAAAAATGAGAGATCGTCTTGTCCTATAAAATAATTTAACCCGTTTAGCGTAGTCGCGGGCGAGTAATAAAGATTAAAAAGTTAATTTTTTTAACACTTTCGGTGGGTGCTAATGAGGGGGCGTTGGAAACAATTTGAAGGATTACCTTCTAAAAGCTTCCGTCAGCTTTTTAATTGAGACTTTTTTGTAGATTTGTAATGCTTTTAGCATCTTTTGATTTGGGTTTAATTTTTTAATGATGCCGGTGGCTATTAATTTTAGATATATAACCGAGTTGTTTTTTTTACTCGTAAATTATTATTGGAGATTTTAAATAGTAGAAATCATGATTTTTATTATTGAATTAGACAGTATTGCAACTGTGTCATCATGTTACTTAAATATTAATGAAAAAAAAAATAACAGGAAAAGATATGATATAACTATTTTCCATTCGGTTCATTCAAAACACAACTCAAAACAAGATTCTAATCTAAAATAAGACATTATAAGAATACCAATGCATGCAAGGAAAATCGATCGCTTCTTAAATTCCTCACCCTTTTTGGAAAGGGGGCTCCCCCAAAAAAACGAAAGAATAGAAGAGGGAAAAAAATCTAAATCGTCTCATATCTCCCCCACCTCCCTCTAAAACCCCGCGGCCTCCCCGGACACCTCCAACGTCAAGCGCCCTCCTTATTTCGTATGCGAGCTTCTCCGGCAATCATTATAAGACTATCGATTAGGCCCCACGTTTCTAAGCCTACATCTTTTTAACCTGTGTAGCCATTTAATAGTTTTTACATCAATGTCATTTTCAATAGTCCTTGAAACTCTTTACTTCGCTTTAAATTTAATAATATAGTTGTTAAAAGTTTATGTCAAGGACCTGAAGGACGTATATAAATATAACATAGTAAATTCTGTATTCCAAATTTATTTTATTTAACTGTAAGTAATAAACAGTACAAATTTAGGCCGGCATAGTAGCGGCGGCTGGGGCAGCCGGTAACTGACTCGGTTTTTCCAGTCGTCGTCACTCTTGGACTTCCTCTTGCTTATCATCAGGCGTGTCGAGGTCAGATGTCGTGTCACAATAAAAAATAAAAAAAAATATTGTAAGTACTAATATGTACTTGCAAATTTAATTTATTTATTATGCTAATAGGTCCCCAAGAATATATAAATCAACTTACAAAAGAACGCATGGAAAATAAATTCGTTAACCAAAATTCTAAACAAATTCTAATGAAATGAATTTGCATATAATTTTCTAAAATAAAAATTGGCAATGAAGCATCAAAAACATCAACATGAAAGGTTGAGGCAGGTGCGCGGTCATGTTTCAGAATAACTTTATTATCGAACCTCCAACCCCACGCGCCCCCACACTGCAGCGAATTTCTTATTCTGTTTGCCCAACCTTTCCTTAGCGGACAGGAGGCACAAGCAAGCAAAAAGACTCATAGTTAACAACTAAGGACGGCCCGCGCATAAGTAGATGCAAATTGTTCACGTTAAACTATTTCGGTAGGTAAACAAGACAGGGCAGGACCCACGTGTGCCAAGATCCCTCGGACGAGATTAAAAATGCTGGATGGCGAACCGCCGTGAGCGGGGTCGCGTATGAGAAGAGAAATATTGGACTTTACGAAGAAAGCCGCTTTGGGGATATGTAAATAGGAAACAACGAAAGTGTTTGAGTTCGGGAAGGGCCGTTTGTACTGCTCTGGAAATTACTTCTCCGTCCATAATGCCTACCGATCTTGTATTAAACTTCGAGTGTGATGATATTGCTTTGTTTATACTTTTAATAAAAGCCTTGTTGTTTTTATTCGTTAGGTTTTCTGTTTGCCTTAATAAATATGTATGGACACAAAACGGACACTTAAGTACACAACTTACTATTGGATTAAAGTTAACAAGACTGTTTATATAAAAAAAACAATATAAATTAGCATCATTATATATTAGCAAACATAAATTTAATTTATTGTTGCCTCTATGTAATTAAAAATTCTAACAAACGTTTGGAAGATCTTACAAATTTGCAATCAGAGAAGAGGGCACTTAGAAGGTAGCAGACGACACTTGATCGTGTTTGCACGACTGACCTAGGGCGAGGGGTGTACTGGACTGGTCGTTAAAATATATGGAGTGGCTTAGCAAAGTTTACTAATGTTTATTTTAATTATAAACTTTTCATGTTTTTTTTTGTTGAAATTAACAGTATAAAATTGTGGTGCTTCTACAAACAAATGCTGTTTTATTACGCCAGATTAGGCGCTCGTGAGTCGACCAAGCAAATCTTGCGGCGACTTGGGCTCCCAATTCTTCTCATTACTTACCTCCCCCTTCGAGACAATGGCAAGACGACGGGAAGAAAAAATAATAATAATTTCAAGTGGAATAATGCTGAAAATCTTTTCAGGGAATGAAGAATTATTGTTGTTTTGCAAGCGAGCTCTCAGAGACAAAATGCACCGTTCTTATTACGCCATTGTTCGGTGTTATGAGCTTTATTCATTTTTACTTGGCTCGTCTTGAATGCTTATTAATTTAAGGACGTGATAAGCCCGAATTCTTTTGTAAAGAATGAAAAATATTCCACCCATTGTTATGTTGCAATTCTCAAGAATTATTTTAATTACAAAATATATAATACGAAGTATAATCAACTACGCAATTACAGTACATGAAATTAAAGAAAAAGTAACAAAAGAAAACAAATCAAAACAAAATTTACTTTTAATGGATTATTTATCAACATACATTAGCAACATACATACATGTTATTAGCTTGGAAGTTTATCGTAAAAACATTGTTACGAGCATCGTATAAGCCAATGCACGTATAATGAAACGCAAATACATATCACGGCAAGCGCTTTATGGTAATCGAAATATGCCGAAATATGTTGTTAAAAGAGGCCAGAAAACTACCAGCTGACATGCGAGGGATGAACTTACATATTTTGTTGTTCACATAAAATAAATAATGTAGAAGACACTCAAATGCGACGTGTATAACGGTTAAAAAATTTTAAGAACAAAATTAAGACGATTAAATTAAAACTGTTTTATGAAATACAAGCAAAAAATGGTGGTTTACCACCCCGTCCAAGACAAACTTATGCCTTCCCTCAGAGGGGATCGAGTCAAGAATGATTACGAAATTTTAATTATTTTTTTAAGCCGGTGGCTACGGCAGAGGTGATGTTTCCTCCCTTCTGCCTTGGCTTATGCAAACAATCGCCCGGCACTTGGAATTAATCCGACTTCGTTGAGGAGAATTTTTTCCTTCGTGACAACAAATTAACAAGCAAAGAAGTCATTAAGTCGGAAGATTTGAAGATTCCTTTTAATTGTGGCTTCTGACGTCCGGTTTCCTAATTGGTTCGTGTCGTGGAATAATTTCCGACAAATTGAGCTCGTAGTCGGAAAGTCTTTTTAATTACTTTTGAATATAATTTACAAATCAAATGACTTTTGATTGAAGTTGAAATGGAGCTTTTATTTTTTCTCACGTTTAACATAATTTAGCAATTTGTTGCGGTGAAAATATTATTAAATACAAGAAAATAATTATAGCAAATGCTCGTCGTCGACGCTGATAGCATTACACCCCCACTTATCCAATTAAGTCTAACCTTTCAGCGGGTGGATATCGCTTCAATGCACCACTACTACTGTAATTATCCTCAAGGAACATTTTAAGCGTCGCATATGACAGTCTAAGTGATTGTATGCGGTAGACCCTTCAGAATGCACTAATGAATTATTTGTGGCTCGCGTGCGCTAATCGTAGGTCGGGGAGGTAATTAGCCTGTGGTTATGACGTGGCTCTGCTTCGTAGTTAAGTTTTCCTAAGAACAACAAATCGTCTTGGCAGTCAAGGGGTCTAGAGACAATGTATGCCACTATTTACAATAAACGTTTAAAAGTTGCTTTTTATTTCCTTCAATGAGTTCAATGAATTTTTCATGATTCAATGTTCAATGAGTTTTTTTTTTAAATAATTATCAAGATTAAAAAAGAAAAGAACAAAACATACTCCTACACTGATTAAGAAAATGCTGATTTATCCACTCCAGCAACTCACTCATTTATATTAACGACCGAACTCATCAATACTCATTCAGTAGAAACGAATTTTTTCACTGAGCTCCTCCACTAATTGAAATTGAAATCTGATTTGTCTCCCTCGCTTTCCAGTGTACTTATAGAACGGAACCGAGAATACCGTGATTAAAAGATTCGCAAAAATACAAATAATGAAATTACAATATCGCTAACGATGCTACGGTTTCCCCAAAATCCTTTTATATTTTGTGAATAAATTAAAGCTTAGAGGGAACCAAATACAATCTGCCCTCAATAAGTTTGGGGTTCCTTTTAAAAAGGTAAGGAAAATGATATTCCTTTAAAGAACTAGCGATAAAACGGATAGATACAACCTAAAAATAACATAATTTGTGTTTTTTTTTTGACATAATATTCTTTGTAGACTCATTCATATAAGTCATGGTCCTAACCGAATGAAAAATTGCCCCATTTTGAGGATGGATGACGCAAATTAAGAAAGCAATTACTCATCGGAAAACGCACAGGGGAGGAATCTTAATAAGACGAGTCACTGGACCAAAGCTATTTTTCATTTGGTTTCTACAAGCATTGTTGAATTCGTAATTAGGATATCAGGCAAATGGAAAATTATAAATACATTTTACACACCGTTAAAACAACAAGGTACATTTATTTTCTAATAATATCAGGTCAATAAAATGTTTAAGTAAAATTCATGTTGTAAGAAACATTGAACATCGGTGTAGTCCATCTGCACGTTTTCACCGCTTAAGTTAGGCTCTAGGAATTTTCTCGCCAAACTTTTTCCGCCCTCGGCCACTTATCACCTCTCCCCCCGCTCGCGCCCCGATGGTCCTTCCAGCCTGACCACTAATTGCGTTCGTTAATTAGGAAACGTCATGAGTGTTTACCGAGAGAGCTAAGTGTGAAGTTCGCTCCTCGCTAATGCCTTGGCGCAAAATTACTTCCTCGGAAGTTGAAACTTTTTGTGAAATAAACTTGCCGGATTAATTAGCTGATGGGAGCCGGATTAGCTGCGGCGTCTGTCTAACAAGATTATAGGAGTTTTGTTTCCACAACTTTTCAGGTTTACTTACCTTAATTTTATTTGTTTGTTGTCGCTCATTCAAGTACCACACAAACGTTACTACACGTTGTTTTTGTAGTATATTATTCTCAACTACCACTAAATATCAATTAAACGAACAGTTAGCAACACCAAGCAATAAATTGAAAAATAAAAGAGAGAAAGAGGCGTCCAAGTAAATTTATTAAGGTGAGGTAATGCGAGGCGTTGACTGTAATTAACACCTTTGGTGGCTTAATTACAACCTGTCTGTTGTACAGCTAACAGGCATGTGTCATCTTCGCTTCGATTAATACAAAGGTAGTAAGTACCTTGCCAACAAAATTGTCTTTATCAAGGTTAGACTTACATTTGTGTCTTGTTCTTATATGAATAAATCTTATGTTTAATGTTGATGCCAAATAAAATAATGTTCATTCATATATTTTTTGGCCGCAAACCAGTGCTCATAGGATAGAGATGAGACCTTTTATTTCACAGTCCTACACGAACATGTAAATAAAGAAAACGCGAGGTTGCAAACCGTAGAATCTCTGTTCTTCATGATTTTGGCGTGTTATGACAGAAAGTTGGCAACAGTGCGGGCGAGTTCGGCGACCCCACTCGGCGTTTTAATGATAAAAAAATGCGTACTGAGGGGAGGCGAGTAAGTGCCATCGAAGGAGGAAAAAACTACACAGGAAAATATTTGGCGCGACAGGTTGTCTCGCCCCTCCCGCGCACTTCTTACCCCCGATGATAAAAATTAAATCTTAACGACGGAAATTTAAAGATGACGCTCCAGCGATCAAGAAGAGAGTGCCGCATCTGAGACCAGAGGGTGCGTTAATTGGGCCTCGTGTAGGTCCTTCGTAAGATGAGAGCCTTAAATTCGAGTTTCGTTTTTTTCGAGGGAAAATCTTGTTGATTGATTGCTGGATTTTCATTGCTTTGTTACATTTTTATTCCTGTTTAACATTTACTGAAATAAATAAATGTTATGATGTGGATTTTTTATAATTAGGGAATAAATAATAAATCGTATTCATTATTGTATAACAGTTTTACGTGATTCTGGTGACACCGCCTTCAAAACATACCAATATGCCAAAAAGTAATTAAATGCAAATCATTTCGAAACTAAACAAAACTTAATCTATCTAATTTCATAGAACCTCATATAGATACGTATCTCCAAATTTAGATATTTTTATTATGGTGCTTGAAAAATATATTTGAAATTACCCTAAAAACAAAAATAAGGAGTGTGAAAATCTACACATTAAAGAAACTATTTGGTTACCTTAGTAGTAAACTCGCCTCTTGGCGAAATATATGTTTCGATCCATATTTAGCTAATATTTTGTATTGAAGATTTTCATAAATAATTCAATGATAATAAATAATACCTTAACTATTTATGTTAATTATATAAATTATATTGTGTATTATATATTTTTTTCATATGAAACAATTTCTTAGCATCCATGGATTCTCCGTGCGGGTGCCGGGTCCATCGCTTGGCAGGCGGAAGAATGAAGGTAGCGTTTCAGACTTATGACCGAAATGTAGGTTTCAAAGCTTATTGTGACATGTCAACACTCACCTTCCCTGCCTTCACTATCCCCTGTACCCCAACAAAGATCCTTCGACATACGATCTAAAAAAATGTGGTTACGGCGGACCTTGGGAGGACAAGATTATCTTAAATGTATGTAACTTACAAAGTAATCAGTTTGAAATTATTCCCCCGTCAGAAAAAAACATCGTAGACCTACATACATTCACTCGTACAGATAAAGAACGAATATTAAAATGTTGTATAAGTTATACCATTTAACAAAAGCCGTCCTACAAACAGTATCCAGTATCCATATTTAATGATATCTTTTGAATATAATATCAGAAATTACAAAAAATATTTAAAATATAAAAATATATTCCATTAAAATTCAAATTGAATCGGTGCATTTGCATCAGAACGTTCCACTATTGATTTTGGGGCCGCAGCGTCTTGAGGGCGACCATTGCAATCCTATTCCTACTTGTTTAAACTTTTTATTTCACTCTTCACTCGCGTTTTTTGTTTCAACCACTCGCCCCAGGCAGGCTCCCCTCGTGAGTTCCCTCTTGCATAAAAAAGTCTCTAATCGATAATTTGTGTGGGGGTGCATTAAGCATATCGCCTACCCCTAGTCTCAGAGTACGTCGGTTTTTCTTCCTGTTTTAAGATTTTCTTTTGTTGTATACTTAAAAATTAATGCCTTATTGAAGAAAAACATCAAGCTTTTTCCTACATAATTTATTACTATTTTTGGTTTAGGTACACAGATATAGTCGAATTATCATCATTAATTGTTACGCCTTAATTCCCACAGGGATAGGCAGAGACAACGGAGCGCCACTTTCCACGACCCTGAGATATTGTTTTTTTTCTCTTCCTTACCACCCACAGTTCTCTTCATACAGACTCTATTGTTATGGGCATTGCGGACCTCAGCTTTTTATATGAATTGTAATAAAAGGATAATTTAAATACTATTAAAGTTCTAAAAATGTTAAAACGTTATGTTCTACATAACAAGTTTCATTCATCCCTTAAGTTCATCGTAGCAAATAAAAGTCGTAAGTCAATTGAAAGTAACAATAAAATTTCTTGTAAAAAGGTGATTTAAGTGTGACCATCCGATCTAATCAGCAAAGACGCATGGCGGCAAATGTAGCAAATAGCCAATATCGTTGCATCGGCGTTAGTTCGGGATCTCACAAGCATTGTATTTGTTTTTTATGTTTTTTATGTGGAGGGACGCTGTACGATAATGTTTTTATGGCTAAGGGAGGGTAGCTTTAATCAGAGCTGTCATTTTGATTAAACTTGCCAATGTTTTTCTTGAGCACTACGGTTATTAATATAGCCAGTAAAAAAATATCATCTTAATGTATAATTTTCCCATGAAAAGAAAAGCTTATATAATTAATGGTGGTAGAAGATCCGAGCGCTTTTAAATCAAATTACGTTCATACTATATCACACAATTTCATTATAATTTCCTGAGAACTAAAAAAGGTTTTTGTTGCTAACAAAACAGTTCTGCAAATTAATTAAATTTGCGGAAACAAAATAAAAATAACAGTTTATCATTTACATCTTTATATTGTTTTTTATATTCGAACTCGTTACAAAGTAGTAAAAATAAAAAGACATTTAAAAGCACATCCTCTTAACACATCTTTCATTTTTATTACGGACATTAAACCAGAAGAATTTACAGCAGCCGGCATATACATTCATATGTATATATATGTATGCCACTTGAAACATTTACGCATTCCACCTACGATAATGTCTCCGAAACCGTACGCAATTTAAGGCAGTTTTCATAAAACGAGGTATATGAGTCAAGAACATTGGTGCCATAAACATAGGAACTCAGCAACCACCCTACTCGCGAGCCTCACCCTTTGCTCCAAAACGTCACCCCCGCACGTACGTAGAAACACAAAAAAAGGGCACCAAAGGGACGTTACGCATCCCAAGTAAGCGAAGCTCATTGCTGGGGTCTGCAGATGTCTTTAATGGCTTTAAATTATACGAGATGAAAACTACTTGATGTTGCTTGGCACCTAATGCTAAGAAAATTGTTTTTATTGCAGCGCATGAAAATTCACTAACCCTTCGTTTTGACTTACATTATATGCTAACAGCTGGTTCAACTTTTTTAGGCATAACTTGTAATAAATAGCTGATTCTTAGTACATAAGAATGAAAAATAAACCTTATTGTTAAAAATATACATTAATTATTCCAAGAATAAATTACATGAATAAAAACATAATAAGAGTTAGTCACAAATCGGTACAGACGAGTGAGCACAGTTTTGCACAATTTCATTACGTATGAAATAAAATGGAGAAATTGGAAAATAATGTCAATTATAGTCAACAAACTCAACGAAGTCGCCGTAACGTTTTTAACGATCGTCATTACGCATTGTCGTGATTGCATAAATAGAGATGATTTGTTGTAACGCAAGCGATGCGGGGCGGAGTTTGTCGCTTGCGGTAGTAGATACTACTAACTGTTCGTTGCAGTTTTATGCTTCGCTCGTTTCCTCAGGTTAGATATATTCAACAAGTTGTGTCCTTGTTACGATTTATTAACGCAAACAGAGTTCTACAATTATTTATCGACACTTATAGCGAGTATAAACAATAAAAACACACGAAACCATCAAATAAATCTACCTTAAATCTTGTTAGAAAATATGGGTAAATTTTCTTTTCAAAAACCGACAAAAATTGTTTTAATATTATACTACGAGGTACACGATACTCGTATGTACTATGCATGTTCAATCATACGTTTTTATAATTTAATTAAATTCTATTTTTTTTATTGTAGCTCAACATATAACAACATATAACTCAACATATGTAGCTCCATCCATAACAGGGCCTGCTGTTATGGATGGAGTGCGGTCCATAAATGGAGTCGACTGCTAGTACAACTGTAAGTAAAAGACGCATCTTGCTCTTCTGGTTGGAAGAGTTGGAACCGGCTACTTTTAGGCTGATCCCGAAACACTTCACAGTCTGTTCACTTAAAACTGTTTGTTCTTCCCCGAAACTGTATGCCTCCTACTTTTAATCGTAATTATTTAAAGAATTATTAATCAATATGTAAATAAACTGAAGGCGGCCGTAGTCTAGTAGAAGTCAAATCTTACAAACAAAGAGCCCACTGTGTTTTTGATATTTTCTTTGGTCGCATAGTTTCTATGATACAAGCACGGCAAGCTTATATGGTAACGCAAAAAACTATATTGTATACAACAAAAGTTTACTTAGATATAGTTCAGTAAATACAGTCTTTGGCGTAAAGCGTAGAATAGTGTTTAGTACTCGACAGCGAGTAGCTTTCTAATTTGTGTGTATGACATATTTTATGTCACAAAATTACCAGTTACAAATTGCACTTGACTTCTTCAAGAATATAATAACATGGTATTTAAATATCTACGTTATATTTTTATGAATAAAATGTCATCGGAAGGATATGAACATTAAATTATAATAAAGACGTATTTTAAATTGCGAACTTGATAAAGGATATAATTTTTGTAGTCGGGACTTTGATTTCATGACTTAATTTAACTTGTCGTTGACATTTTTAACAATTTAACGGTTCGTAATGTTTTATTTAGGCCTTTAAAAATCTGTTGCAGTAATAAGGGCTTTCCTTTAATCATTTAATTAATTTAACTGTGCTATTTATTATGTATGTATGTTATATTTTCTACTTACTTTTAATATTGTGTATTTATTCTTAATAATAATTGGTACCTTTTCATTTATTTCCGTCTTTCTGTTGCTCCTTAAGGTTCAATGGCATTATGTTTGCCTTCGTTCGTAGTCACGCCTTTTCCCACAGGGATAGGCAGAGACAATGGAGCGCCACTTGCCACGATCCTGACACTACTCCCTCGCTTCACTCACATCTACAATTCTCTTCATATAAGCTCTACGGCTCTACTAGGCAACCCTCAATCGCGCATCAATCCATATCAGATTTATCAACTCCTTTCGTCAATCTACTTTCACTCATCATTTTCATGTGCCCAAACAATCGAAGAATTCCTTAGGGTTCTAATACTAATTAAACACCCTACACGATAAATACTAATGCGTTATGCGGCGACCGTGTAGTGATAGTATAATGGTTACGCAAACCGAGAGCATGGGTTCAAAACCATTTGCCGGTACTAAATCTTTGATATATGTGCCTTGGTTGTCCTGTTTCTATGATACAAGCACTATAGTAGCTTAGTATAGAAATGTAAATAAATATATTGCCCAAGTGTAGTTGACTGCGCCGTAAAAACTCAATATCCTCTATTAGAAAATACTCTATAATAGGATCATAACGGTGAGAGTTAGTTGTAACGTACATTATTATTGTTAATACTATGTAATTCAGTGAACCACGTTATTGTATTGTTTTATGTGACAAAACGTCGGATGCCATCGTTTCGGTCCATCGCCATTCGTGTTTCGATCTATATCGTGGACATTATACCTATTATTTGTCTACCTGTCGATTATTCTATAAAAACAATGAGATAACTTCCTGTGCATACATACTGCAGTTTAATAATAAAAAAACTAAATAATAATGCTTTAATAATCATTCGAATTCATAACAATCACTACACTGAATGATAAATCAAATAACGAAATATTTTACAGTGAAATCGATGCGTAGATTAAAATTGGATAGTCGCAGATTAAAACTGCCTTGTCGGTACTTACTAATGATTTTGCTGCTGATCCTAGTTGGAATGGACACCTTTCAGGCTGAATCCGGAACGCGACTTGGTCACTTTACGGTAGTCACTTTGAAAGAGGTGGCATCCCGGATTAGCAGACTGGGAAAATGAGCACCAACTATGTGCCTACTACCCTTAGATACCCAGATTCGGAGTATATACCTTACTTATTCATACTTATTCATCTTTGCTTCGGCTGGGAATCGAACCCTGGACTTACGTGTAGTAGATAGGTATGCTAACCAATGCGCCATGCGAGTAGTCGTATATTTACTTTGGTTGCCCAGTATCCATTTCAGTGCACGTTTAGTTTGTTTGGATATGTATGTTTTAAAGAAAGATAAAAAGTATTTATCTTTAAAGATTTAGATTTTGCCAAACATTGATTAATGAATTAAACAAATTCATTCATCAAAAATGCGGCTTAATATCGCGTTAAATTTAAAAATTAAAACAAAAAAACGCGATCGTAAGCCGCATAAAATTTGTTTAATTCAGAAAGATAAATAATTTTCTATAGTGCGATTTTTTAGAATATTATGAATAGTAAAAAAAATTAGTTACCCTATATTGTGCATCAAAAACTCACCTCCTGTAACAAAAGAGAAAAATAGAAATTTAACAAAAATCTAAATTTAATAAATTTCATTGTACTTGTATTATCATAAATTGAACAATCCAAATATATGAGAATCTTTAAATACAATTCAATGAACAAAATAAATTAAAAAAAACTAAAATTTAGGTTATAGGGGAAGTAATTTTAAAATATGTGTGACAATTATCAGTACACGACGTTAATATTCTTTTTACATTGTAAGAAGAAACAAAAAAATCCCCTCAATATCTCCGTCGAAGATTTATTCGCAAATTACCTATGAATTTAGCCCTGTCTATAGTTACATCGGGCTCGCTTATAAAAATGTATTTAAAATGTCACCGTGAAAAATGATTTATAAGAGATCGAGTGTCGTAAATTTGTCTTTTTGAGCTTAGACAATCGAGGGTAATAAATATTGGTTACAGGCATATTGTCTTCTCTGTCGTATTTGGAATATTTGGGTCTTATTTTGGCCGATTTGCATAGATATTGTCTTTTTTCGTTTTTAAAGCTTTTTCCTGTCTTACTTTTATAGCTTTATATTCACTTACGGAGTATTTTTGAGAGAATAAATAGGCTGGCATAGTGATGGCGGCTGAGGCAACCGAAAATTAAAGGTTTTTTCCAGTCGTCGTCGCTCTTCGACCTCGGCAAGCTCAATCAAATTATATCAATATCAAATTAAAAAATACAAATAAATAAATATCGTTCAAGTACTCGTAAATAGATAAATATACAGGTAAAGAGAAACCTTTTGGTCGATAGAAGAGCTTTTGTAATTTATTCACTTCGATTTAAAATTGATACTGTTCTCTAATCAAAGTAGAGTCGTTTGTTGCCTTGTGTCTAATAGATCCATTTTTTAAATGAAATATGCAAATAAAAGTAAAAATGATAGATCGTTTACAAGTAATATAATATTAAATAAAAAAACACCATTCATAAATAGATAGAATATAATATTGAGACCAGATAATAAAGACCCTAATTCACATGGGAATATTCATATCTTGCTTTTTTACAACAGCTCGCTAATTTATGCAAGGAGATCCCGGTGTTTTTTGAATTAAAAAAATGACAAAGCCCTTCGTCAAAAATTGCGATCAACGGTGTCAACCAACACTTTCTTAGGGGACGAGGAACAGGAAAAGAAAAAAAACTGCACGTCAATCCCAACCTGACGTGATGCCATTGTTACCATTATTTTTGTCACTTTTAAAGTTTTTTTTTTTTGTACAGACTTAGTTGAACAAAAAAGGTTCTAATTGTAACACTATACAATTTCTACAGAAGATTTTAAGGTCGATTATTTTTTAAATAAAAGGTATTAGGATATTTTTAAATCAAAACGAAATAAACCGTTACATGTATGAATGGCGAATTGTTTATATTTGAAACTATGCATTAGGTTTATTTTAAAATTTTATAACATTTATAAGATTGACTTTTACTTGCCTGATGTTAAATGAGCAAAGGCCAGTCCACGAGCGCCCACAATTAAAAAAACTGACTTAACTATTGTTGCTTCAGACGTTGTCATTATGCCGGCTAGAGTTTTCAATATTTGATGCTTAATATTTTATTTTATTATTATATCAAGCTACTGACGTGTTTGTATCATAAAAAAAGTACAACCAAAGTACATAATATATCAAAGATACATTGGTGCCGGCAAGTGATTTTGAACCCGTGCTCTTGGTTTGCGCAACCATTGACACTACGACTACACCCTACACCTCAGTCGCCTCCATATTATATTAATACTTTTTTCTGGGACACAAATGTCCTTATTATTCAACAAAAAAATTAAGATGCAGATGCATCCTTAAGAAACAAATGTGAAAAAATTATACTTTATATCAAATTTCACACACCTACTTGATTATTAGTAGGTGAAAACTACGTAGTATGTTATTAAATCGATTCTATCGATTGCAAGGGTTCGATTTACTGTGAAAAGGTTTACAAAAGAGATCCGGTCTCGGCACTTCTATTATTTGAACCTCCTGGATATTTGAATGTAGTTTAATTATTGGTTACAGCCCTTTTTCTTGAAGAACTTTCACGTTGTGTGTTTTAAAAACTTTCACATGGGACTCCTAAATTTTTATGTATGACAAAAAGGAAATGATCATATGATGGGTTAAAATATAACAAAAATATTTAGACATTACTTGGCGGGGTAAACGCATAAAATAAAATTAATATTAATGTGAATGTGTTATTACTAAATATTTTATTCATCATCATCATCAACTAGAAGGCGTCCACTGCTGAACATAGGCGTCCCCCTTAGAACGCCATTCCGAACGACAAGATGCCAGTTGCATCCACCGGTTACCTGTGACTTTCACTATGTCGTCATTCCACCTAGTGGGAGGCCTACCTACGCTGCGTCTTCCGGTTCGTGCTCTCCACTTCAGAACCTTTCTTCCCTATCGGTTGTCGGTTCTTCGAGCGATGTTTTATTATAAATACATTATTGTGTAACTTAAAACCTAGAGCCTAAAAATATACAAGCATAGTGACACCAAAGGCGACCTTATTACTTAACAGCTAAATAAACCAACATTTATAATTAAATATAATACAAATAAAAATATTGAATAACAAGTAGCAGTCGCGTCTGTACACTTGATAGTGGTGGTACTACCCCTTAGATCAGTCGAGGTCAGATGTTTTAATAAAAAACTGTCTTCAAAATTTTCTTTAAACACTAGATTACACATTTTGTATAAATTATTAATTTAATTTGTAGCTTTATGTTTAAAAAGAAAAACAATCGATGCTTAACTTTAAAATTTTACGTATAAAATTTTTTCTAGATAGGTAACTCCAAACGAAATAAAAAAAATTAAACTTAAATTAATAAATACGTTTATTCATAAGATGAATTGTATTGATTTTTACCTGAGTTCGAATGGGGCTGGAGAAGATTTTAATAAGCCAGAAATTGTTTTGAATGTACTTTAGCAAGCGTGAAGATTTCTACAGGATTAACCACCGTATGTCGTGATAGTGAATGAAGACGTAGTGGTACTCAAACTTAAGAGTTTCTGATTATTATTATTGTTTTTTTTTTAATATAAGTGCCTAATAGTTTTCTTTGACCGGCATAGTGCCGGTGACTAAGGCAACCGTAAAATGAAACGATTTTTTCAGTCGTCGGCGCTCTTAGATCTTCTCTTGCTTACCATCAAGAAAGTCGAGTTAAACTGAAATCATGTCTCAATTTAAAAAGTTAATACATTTTGGGTATTTTAGATGATCTTAAGAGAATTTTACATTCAGAACCACTTTCAAGCAGATATTTTAGCATTCATTAACATCATAATTATATGAAAATTATTTTAAGACAACCGTGTTTTAGTAATATATGTAGATAAATGGCCTTGCAAACCAGGAGATTCAAAAACAACTTGCCGGTACTAGTGTATCTTTACTCTTTAGTCGTCCCGTTTCTATGATAGAAGCACTTTTAGTAGCTTAGAATAGAAATGTAAAAAGGAAAAAAAAAACAATATTAAAAGAAGTTCATTTTAAGTATGTTGAGCACCACTGTCAATGAAGGAAGTAACCATAGATTGTTACCACAAAGAGGTACAAACTTTACGCTCATATTGTGCGAGTAAAGTGATATATTTATATTATTTTTGTAACCCCCTGTGAGTTTTAAGCAGAACAAAACCTATTATAATCCCCATACAAAGTTAGTAGTTTCTATATAAGGGTCTTAAGATCAACGGAGCAAGCGTATAAAGAAATGTAAGGATTGAAATTGAAAAATTACAATTTGGTTAACTCCGTGTTGAACTGTTGACTTAGCGAATACTGTTATTAACTGCTTTTTAGTTGACAGAGAGCTTTAGAGCAAAAGAGTTATAAAAATAATAATTTCCTCAGATTTATTTATCTATCTAATTGTCACGCCGCCATTTTTCAAAGATAAGCAGACAATGAAGCGCCTCTTTTCATAATTCTGACACACCTCTCCCTTACATCCACAGATCAATACGTGAGATTTAACGAATGTTAAAAATAACTAGAATTTTATGCAATTGACTGATAAATTTCTCAAGTACAACTTTTTAAAAAAAATACACAAACGAATAATCTAAACTTTAAAAAAATGTAACAAAGTTAGTCATAGCTACTATCGCAAATATCTAACAAGATACAAACATAATCAGTTACCTATAACGCAACAAATGCTATAAAAATACTATTTGACACGGCTGCTATATAGGTGTCATAAAAACCAACTAAAATTTATCAACAATTTAACCCTTCTTTCACGCATTAATAGTTGAAGATAAGCCTAGTACATTTTCTTATCATTTCTCATGTACATAGCTCGGGTATGACGTATCAAGAATTCAAAATGTTATGACAGCGGCATCTCCGTGTAACACGCACCCTATATTCTTAGGGGTGGTAATACAACACTTACTTAGTCATACACTTAGGATTCCACAATATTTTATAGTTTATTAGTTGTTAATATCATTGCATGTATATTATTATTATTATATTGTGAAAAAACTCATAATACAATAGGGCATATAGCATACCTAACTTAATTTCATTGACTGGAATTCCACATTGTTGAGAATTTTTTTATAAAAGCTCAAAACTCCTCAAAACATTATATATATATATATATATATATATATATATATATATATATAATGTATAATATTTTTGAATAAATGTTTATATTATAAATCAGTACAATATATCTTGCATAGATTTAAAATAAAAAAATATTTTTTCTTAGATTTTGCGCGAACATTGAATAATGAATTAAACAAATTTTCGAGAGCTTTGCATCCATCGTGGTCACGAAGCTCTCAAAACGACGGAACAGTAAAATAAAATTGTAAAATCAAATTATACGCGATAGTAAGCCGCAATAAAATTGTTTAATTCATAAAAAATATAATTTACTTAGTACTTATAAAGATACTCTAAAGTAAGCATTAAACAACCAACCCTTAGTGTACGATAAAATAACCGTTTCTGACATGTTATACGGCCCCGTAAAAAAGAGAAGATCTTAGTGACTGTGTGCCGTTTAAATGGGCTTCTAAACAAGTATTAAAATCTCACTGATACAAACTACTGAAGCGGAAACCGTAAAAAAATCAACATCTTTTATAGATATTACCTGAATAGATATGGCAAATATAAGAGCTCTTACAATAAGTTTATCAGGAAAAATTTAAGTGAATTCAATTTATTATTGTATTTAAAATAAGTAAGTTATATAACTTCTACCTAATAATTTTACCAAAAATATATTTTAAAAATTAAATCATATAAAACTATCCGTAATATTTTTTTTTTCATATTTTAGCAATATACGAGCAATTAGTAGTACTGGATAAAATTCTCACCAATAATACTAACTAATTATTATTTTCCAAACGCAACTATGTAGTACGCAAATTTCAAATGACCCTATCTAAAATCAATAAGATCTATGTAGCTCATAAATTTTTACCCTGAATATCTTGTTCACCTGGCATAAGTACACTAAAGCATGTGAAAATTGTATGTTTGCGACCCAGAAACCCATAAATAAGACATTAGCAGATCATGTGAGGGTTATTTATTTAATTGCTTGCCACTAAGTGACTTTCAGTTGTTTATGAGTTTATTTAGCTCTTAAATCTGTCAATTATTAGATATTTTATTATCTCTTTTTATGTTTGATTGTTCGACCCAAATGTTTACATCCCAAGAAAAGATTTCTTAGAATTCACTATGTAAACAATGCCTATTTATGAAGTAAGAAATATTTTATATTTGATTTTTATATGAAAAATACTACCGTTTCTTCAAATCTATAATTAGGCAATGAAACAAATTGTCACGCTTTTTCCCACAGGGATAGGCAGAGACAACGGAGCGCCACTTGCCACGATCCTGACACATCTCCCTCGCTTCCTTCACATCCACAATTCTCTTCATACAAGCTCTATGATTATGCCTATAGAGGCAATCTATAATTAACTATATTAAATTCCTGTAAAAATAATTAAAAAATAAGAAAAAATGATATCCAAAAATTTTATATACATATTGTATCGTAAACAATTGAACTAAACGCGGAAGGGACAAAACAACGGTCAAGTGTCAAAAATAACCGTGAAGTGGTCACAGCGAATAGATCTGTCAGATAAAGCCACCCCACACCTGTTTGAGTCACGGGCCTGAATGTAACCCCACTCCCATTGAGGGGGCGAACTGACCCCTTAAAAGTACTTCTAAAAAATAAAACACTTCTACTTGTTAAATAAAGAAATTAATAACAATTTGTTTCTTATTTGTAATACAACAGTATTACAAATAAGAAATAATTGGTCAAAAGTTTTTAAAGAGAACTAATTTAAAGTAATGTAATAGTTTATTATTATTAAGAATATTAAGTCATCATAGCAAACCAAAAAAATAGAAATAATACCTGTGAATTAAATAAATTTTATACGGCTTACTATCGCGTTTTTTTAAATTTTGATTTTACAAGCCGCATAAAATTTGTTTATATCATTAATCAATGTTCTAAAAGGTCATGTTGTAAATAAAATATATTAATAACTTTAGATATGGAATCGTTTAAAGGAAAAATAACAAAATTACGACAAACTTGTAAAAAAACTTACAAAATCAATTACTATAAAAATCTAGGTTATATACTTAACACCATAAAATATTTTAACACATTTAAATTGTCATTGATATTTCCTTATTAAGGCTTATTATGTAGTTCTTTTTAAATTACATTGTCGTTGTGTAAAACAATCATGTGATTTGAAAAACAAGTGAAGCCGTGTATAAGGTCATACCTAATTAACTTAACGGGTGTGTTTAAACTATCTGTACTTGGTAGTTATTTAAAAAAAAAGTACTTTTTATACCACCGCTGGTCAGCATAGTGACGACGACTGAGTTCCTCTTTTTCAGTTGTCTTGAACCTACACTTGCTTACCATCAGGAAAGTAAAAGTAAAGAGGTCACGTCACAATAATAAAAACGTACTCACAATCATCATCATTTGTCACACCTAGGCATAGGCAGAGACTATAGAGAACCACTTTCCACGATACTGAGACAACTCTTCCGCTTCTCGTCATAATCATACGATTTCCAGTACCATTCTGCCGGTCCTACTAAGTAAAGTGACTTAGACGCGTTCAGATCAGCCTAGTTAGACGAGATCAGCCTTTAAGTATCCGGTTCCAACTAGGCCAGCATAGTGAACGTAACTGCTAATTGCAGTCATTTAATTGTAGTAGTATCGTGTGAATGGATACGTCAAACAAGGCAGGCCCAGGAGGGTGTTTGCCGGCCAAATCGGAGACATCCTCAAGAAAGCTGCCTTGCCTAGGCAGAAGAAAGAATGGTTGGCCTAGTGCCCAAAACCATAGAGCTTGTATGAAGAGAATTGTGAATGTAAATAAGGCGAGGGAGTTGTGTCAGGATCGTGGCAATTGACGCTCCATTGTCTCTGGATTGTCTTTTATCCCTGTGGAAAAAAGGCGTGACAATTTGATTGATTAATTGTAGTAGCAGCCAACTCTATTTGTGGACTGCACTCCAGCTTAATTGTAGTGCTGTCATATTATATTAGTTAAAGGGTTGTTTTCGTTTAAACATGTTACAGACTATGATGTAAACATAAACGTAACCACGTGAGCGGTCATAATATGGGCATTCCTCAATCAATATATCGACCGGCCCTTGCCATATGTTTCCGTGGAAATGTATTACAAAGCTATGATACGGCGACGAGAGTTCCGTCTGAGACTGGAAGTGGCCTGTGTAATCTGTCTTGATGTGGGTATGCTCTTTTAAATTTTTACATTGTTATATTTTTTATTTTTTTAAATTCAGGACCTAAATCGATTTTTAATTACATAAAACCAATCATTAATTTTAGGAATTTAGGAATATTTATTGTTACTATGATTCATATTTTTGTTAAGTTTTTAATAATATAACATGTATTCCTGCTATTAACTAGTATATAAAATCAAAATTAAAATTTTAAAGGAACCCCCGAAACGCCTGGAACCACTTTGGTCATATCATCAGCTTTATAGTAATAAACAACATTAGTCATGGCTCAATAGTTATATCCCTTAGATCCTTATGGTGCATCATCAGATAACTACACCAGGTCTTGAATTTGATAATGGCCCAGCTAATGGCTCATAGAGAGTAACAATTTTAGTTAAAGCACTATGATATTATCTGTTATTGATTTGCTGATCTGAGAGGATTCATAATCAGATACTTCCGATCTTCAATTTGATAACGGCCCAGCTAAAGGCCTAGTTAAAGCACTACAGTTCTATCTCTTTTTTTGCTGATCAATTGATATCAATTTGCTGATCTGAGAGGATTCATAATAGTGCATCATCAGATTGCCCGGTCTTCAATTTGATGACGGTCCAGCTAAATGCTCTTAGTGAGTAACAAATTTAGTGAAAGCACTATAGTTCTATCTCTTGTTGATTTGCTGATCTGAGAGGATTCATGATGGTGCCTCATCAGATACTCTCGGTCTTTAATTTGATAACGGTCCAGCTAATGGCTCATAGTGAGTAACAATTTTAGTTAAAGCACTACAGGTCCATTTCTTGTTGATTTGCTGATCTGAGAGGATCCATGATCAGATTTTTTAGATCCGGAATGTTTTATTTTATCGCACTAACTTTTCTACACTTAGTTTCCTACCTTCAAGACAAATCTAATAAGTCCAAACTTAGTATACCAAAAAAAAGTTTGAACACATCCAGGATTTCGTCTCCTACCTTCGAGTTCCATCATCAGAGAAACTCAGTGGTACCAGTTAAAACACACATGTATTTGTATACGTTTTTATTTCAAATGTTAAGTCACAGATATGTTTAAAAGTAAATACCTATAAGGCTGGGAATACAAGTCCGATTTTCCTCTCCGATCCGATAGTCACTCGTGCCATACATTTGTTTAAATACTTATTATTGCATACTAGCTGTGCCCGCGGTTTCACCCGCGTAAAATTATGTTTATAACAGACATAACAAAGGAGGAGGTTCTCAATTCGACTGTATATGCTTTTTTGTATTTATAACTCGATTACTCATATAAAAATGACAGACGAAAATAAAAATAAATATAGAAAAATTCCAAATAGCTGAAACTATAGTCAATTGGAAACTATAGTAAAAAAATATTTTTATTAAAAGTAACCTATGTTACTTCTAGTACTTCCAAAATATGTGTATAAAGTTTCATGATGATCGGTTAAGTAGTTGTTGCGTGAAAACGTAACAAACAAACTCACAATCACATTTATAATAATAGTAGGATATGCATATCCAGAAGGTAATAACAATAAAGAAAAATTCCAAACACCTGAAAGTATAGTCTATGGAAAGTATAGTTTATAGTCTTCACAGTATAGTTAATTGGATTGGAATATAGTGCGATGGTATTATAGTACTCTATAATACCATGCACCTATTAAAAATTAATAAACTAAAATAAAATAAAATGAAGTATCATTTTGTACGTGTAACACCTAACCAAAAAAAAACCTGCCAATAACTAACCTTGGGCCAATATTACTTTAAGTATATAGTATACTTAAGTATATACCTATATACTTGAAAATTCGCAAAACGGACACAACCGTCAATGACGTCTGCCCTCACGCGTCTGCCTGCCCGCGTTCCGATTCCGACTTCTTCCCCCACTTCACTCGCCGTGCGTAGGATTTACGCTACACTATTTTGGCTATAATGGCTTACACATAAGATCTAGATATATACTGTCGCGAGCTTTTTTGTAGGTCTATTTAAGATATACATATTCATCATACATTACATATGTGTAACTCTAGCGGTTTTGGCAGCGCACGCCAGAATAGCTCGCAGATGGTAGATTTTTATCCTACTTACTTGACACTTATTGTCATATTTTTGACAATTCACACAATATCTTGATAAATTGTAGCCTATGTGTTATTCTGATGTATAAGCTATGTTATTTTCATTAAAATCCATTCAATAGTTTTGGCGTGAAAGAGTAACAAACATACATCCATCCATCTATCCATCCATACTCACAAACTTTCGCGTTTATAATATAAGTAAGGAAGTAAGGATAATTATTACTACTCCATATGGGCAGACGGGGTACCACTGCCTACCACTCTTTGACAAGCAGACCTGAAGCAAATATCCATCTCTTTTTATTTAATAACAAATAAATAATTATTTTTCCGACCAAGAATCGAACCCTTTACCCTTTACGCGCAACAAACCATTCGCCAACCGTTCGTCCACGTCTGTCGTTAAAAAATCTTTGCGAGATTGCCAGCATATACATCACAGCATGACCAGTATATGAATGGTAATCATCACTGCTACTCAAGACCCAATCTGCACTAACATAAATTGTAATAGGTTTACAAGTTTACTTGAAACATAGTTGCTTGTGCCTTTGAGATATCTTAAGAGCCTTTTACCGCAGCTATGTGCACACTTCCCAATGCGAATAGAATTGGCTCAAGTAACTGACTGAACGTGTACAAATTGATAAGCACAATATAGAGCCTAATATCTCCTGGTATGAATAGTCCACAATTTTTGGACCTAACTTAATGTAGGTACAAGCGGAGTAGCAGCAGAATTACAGTCTTTCGTACCATATTTATTGGGCAAATTATTTACAAATCAGAAGTACAAATCAGAAGTACAAATCGGAAGTACAAATCGGAAGTACAAATCGGACGTGTATTTTGTTTCTGTATTTTGTATGCAAACTGCACCTTCAGACAATCGGATCGGCCATAAAATCGTAAGCGCCTTGGCGTTGCTTCCGATTCTGACATCCGATCCGACTATCGGATCGGACGTGTATTAAGTATTCAAACAAATGTATGGCACGAGTGCCTTCCGATTGTCTGATCAGACAATCGGATCCGACTATCGGAGAGCAAAATCGGACTTGTATTCCCAGCCTAATATCGCTACCGCAGCTAACAAATCGAGCTGATGACCTTGAAACCCCTGATCAGATCTTCATCAATTGTAGCTAAGAACCATCTCGATCACGTCAGCTTTCAAATGAAACAAACTGCATCGTAATCGGTCCATTAGTTTAGGAGCTACGATGCCACAGACAGACACACAGATACACAGATACACAGATACACAGAGCCACAGATACACAGATACACAGACAAGTCAAACTTATAACACCCCTCTTTTTTGGTCGGGGGTTAAAAATAAAAAACATGTGATGAAACAAACATTTTATTTTTTTATTATACATTTCTATATTAACCTACTTATACATTTCTATATTAAGCTACTAAAGTGCTTGTATCATAGAAACATGACAACCAAAGTACATATATCAAAGATACATTAGTACCGGTGAGTGGTCTTGAACCCGTGCTCTCGGCTTGCGTAGCCATTGCACTGCCACTACACCACGGTCGCCTTACTCATATTTTATTATTATTTATTCATATTGTATTAATTTAATTATTATTCATATTTGTTTTTTTTTTGTTTAATTGAGACTTCACCTGATGGTATTTCAATGCCGACGACGGTATAAATAAACCTCAGGTGACGGTTGCCTCAGCCGCCGTCTCTATGCCGGCCACTTCTAAGGCATGAGATGATAAATTAAACAATTTTATGTTTCAATACTAGAATCATCAATATATACTTAAAGACAAGCACGTGAATAGAGTTGGCGGGTGCGGCGACGGACCGGTCACTCCTTCCGTTTTCCTGCCGGACACGACCCATGTCATTCAAAAACCCGAAATATTTAACAGTTAGTCTTTAACTATTGTCAATACCACAATTATTATAAATTACAATATTTAGTATTTTTGTAGCTAAGGGTGCTTGAATTATATTGGTCACGCTGAATTATTACACTTAAAAAAGGAAATACTATGAAAGAAGAAAAGAGAAATAGATTTATACTCATAAATCGGAGGTTAGTGGGAGAATAAAACGGACACAACCCTGAAGAATGAGCCTCGATAAAATCAAGATTTAAAAAAAAAATGCATCCGCAGTGCTTATAAATACGTATAGTTATAGGTATTGCAAACAGACTCTACTCGTATGAAGAGTCTGTTTGAAGAAAATTGTGAATGTGAAGGAAGCAAAAGAAATTTTTCAAGATCATGGAAAGTGGCGCTTTATTGTCTCTGCCTATTTCTGTGGAAATTAGGACGTGAATTGATGATAATGAATAAAAAACAAATTAATTAACAACCTTTTTAGTTGTAATAAATAATAATTTAATTTGCCAAATTCTTATTACTAATAAATAAATATTAGGTAATGATTTTTTAACAAAATAATAAACGATTTGTTTCGTTAATATAAAAAATGTGACGTAGTACGGAAAACTATAAAACGTAATACGTTTAAATGTAAAAGGACAAAATATATAATTAATTTAATAACTACATTAAAGTTTAAGCATTTAACTCGTGTTAAAATTTTAATTAACATTCTCATATCACGAATAGCCGACCTCGCGAGTAAAGTTCTATATTGTAAAATAATAATAATAAAAATGTTTCTTTATGAAGTTTCTGAAGTGCTGGAAAAGTACACTTTCTGTTTTAACTACTAGTAAGTCTAAGAGGAATTTAAAGTGATAATTAACATTACGATATACGTTCACGACAAATAATATTGATCCATCAGTACGAGATTTTTTATTTAATAATTAATCTAACATATGACAGCACATGTTGAGATAGAGTGCAAGATAGAATGAAGGTGACTACTACTACAGTTAAATAACTAAAAGTAGCAGTCGTTATGCGACATTCACTATGTCGCCATAGTTGAAATAGGCATTTTTTTAAACTGATCCCGAAACGCAACTGAATCACTTCATGACCTGTTCATCTTAAAGTAGTGAGACTTTCCCGATGCGGCATACTGGGCTAATATTAACTGTCTTCCTACCACTTTTAATAAAAATATATTATATTGTATTTTCTTGCATTCTCTATGTCAGTCTAGCCGAAAATCTTAATTAGTTTTTTCTTACCTACGAGTATTACTATATAAAATATATCACATTATATTTTCGTACCAACGATGGCCTTGGAAAGTCATAACTTTAAAACGCGAGTCATCCACGGTCAACCACGGCCGGTCATTAAACACGAAATCTGCGAGTATTTAATTACTCTAGTAGGAGGGTTAATTTGAGAAACCGTATAAAGGCGAAAGCAATATAGGGCTTCTACCTCAGTCATTTCATTAATGTTGTACTTATAATAATTTTCACGGCATTATTATAGTTTAAATTTGACTCTATAAAAATATTTGTTATTGTGTTAACATTATCGATCGATTTCTAAAACATCTATCTCATCCACGGAGATTTAGTGTAGCAAGAAGAATTACCTATCATGCACTACCTTGGCATGATTTTGTAGTCCCTTTTCGACGTGGCGACTTACTTAGCGTTCCCGGTCGCAGTACACAATTACACATGTATTTTTTTCTTGGCAATTTTATTTACTAATTTATACAATAAAAAGTATTTATTCTTTCACACCTAATTTTAAAAAATGTCTAAAGTAACGTAACTTATACGAGTTTCTTTATGAATCCACATAATTATTTTAATTATAAATTAAAAAGCATTCAAATTTCCACAATGATAGGTAGAGGCAATGAAGCGCCACTTTTCGCGGTAATATGTTATTAAAATGCGGAATCAATAAAAATATATTAATCGAACGAAAAGCTGTAACCCTATTTAGTAAAAATATTCACGGTGACTACTTGTTCGTGCATTGCATTTTGCACGAAATTTTGCGCTAGTATTTAATTAACGTCTTATTTACCGAGTATTTAATTTTAGAATTTGTGCGATGTCAGTTGTGTCATCATGCCCTATTTTAAAAATATTCCCAATACTTTGTCGATATCTATTTCGAATGAGCTCTTTTACATTTAGTCTATTTCTATCTTATTCAATATTTTACGACAAAATCAAGCTTGGAAGACCTTTGTATAGTAAAATAGAATGTTAAATCCTGCTATGTTAAATATTTTTTATTTATATTTACAGTAGCGTTTGTATGAAGAGTATGGTGGATGTGTAGGAAGTGAGAGAGTTGTGTCCGGATCGTGGCAAGTTGCGCTCCATTGTCTCTGCCATTATATAATGATATATATAAGTTTTATACCTAGCCATCTACTACTTTTCTTTTAATCAACGCATTAATTACACAGATTTCTTTCTGAAAATTAACCCATTTAAATCCCTAACAACAAATTCCGATGCAAAACAACTACGTAACTTACATTGTTTTAATTCAAAAATCTTAGTACTGCACATATTTCTAGTCTGGTATGGTAGTTCGCATGAAATTACCATAGAAACAAACGTAATTAGTATATGAATATTTTAATCCAGTCGGGTGAGTTAATCCTAATTACTTTTGTGGGGAATAAAATGTTGAACGCTGGCAACAATGATGTATCTGACAGTGGCTCGGGTGAGATGTGACTGATTCTGATTAAAACAATAATTACCTTCCATTTTCTTATTATCATATTAATGCAGTTAATTTAAAGGGTTATTCTTTTTGTTCGTTCAATCTCACATCTTTCATAGGGTTGACAATTTATTTATTTAAATTTATACGAAAGTAATCGTGTCTATAATTTGACTCAAAATATGCTCCATAAATAACAAATCGTATGAATTCTCTATGCAAATTCGGTTACTATTAACGTATGCCGTCAAAACCGTATCATATGTAGATTTCATTGTTGAATAAGAAAGAACTTTTAAAGATGCATATATAATGTAAATTGATAGTAACAATCTAGCACGTGCTGGACACAGTTCCTCCTCGTGCGCCAACCGTAATGCACCTATTTATGCAAATTGTGTATCTTAACATTGTCAAATAAACAGTCACTAAACGTCTTGAGGGCCTATAATATGCAAATAATGTCACACTTCGGCTAAGCCCAAAAGTTTTTTTATTTAAATGATTTTTTACCCTATATGCAAATTTCTATCTTATATCATTTCATGTCATGTTTAATTTGAGATAGTTGTGTGCCATCAGATTTTGTACAAGGTTCTTGATATGTCGTGAATATTGTTCGACTTAGAACAAAAGCTATTCAGAAATATGCGGCTGGTCACTTGTTCAGAGCTCGGAAGCTGTCACGCGTGCTCACACAACACCAATGTTTTCAGTAGAGGACGTGGTTCTCTTAACAATTAGGTTTTCAGTCTGTTCTAAAGAGTAGAGTAGTTTTGCAACATTCATATGCACACGAGTATAAAGTTATTGTTTACTAAGTCTTTTATTCGACAATGCTCTATATTATATCCTGTTTAGGTTATTATTAAATTTTATAATATTATCCTAAATAATAGGAATATATTTAATAATAACAAAGACACGAATACAAATTGAGAGCTCATTGCATAAAACTATAATTTAAAATCAAAATTGTCTTTTGTTGTTATAAATTACGAGAACCGTAACGGCCTGATTGAATTTAGAATAACCTATTTGAATAGTTTTTTAATCAATAACGAAAATATGCAAATGTAACAAAAAAAAATTATGCATCTATAGTGTACGACAATGACGCGACCGTTATCGCAACAATTTAAAATTTCATCAATGAGCTCCAGAAATAATAATTGATTGAATATTAAGTTAGAGTTCATTGTTGCAAATGATATGCGTTTGTGAGACCCCTTCGTATGCGGAGAGAGAATCCAAAAATCAACCAATGATAGGTCTAAATTTAATTTTACGATCCGATACCTGCTCGGGTTATGGGACAAAGGTTCAGTAATCAAATTATGCAGCCGGAGCAGTGCATTGTTAGGTACATGCATAAATTTGAGGCGTTCAATTGTACATGTCAGGATAGGCTATTGAAGAACTTAAAGGATGGATACAATAATAGAGGATAAGATGTATCAAGATGGGCTTTGAACGAGTTGAATTCGTGTGGGAAGAGGGTGAAGAATTAAAAGATACTTATCAGGTAATTGCTACGAATTTACTCACAAAGAAGCTCTTCAGCTACTTATATTGATATACGAGAATATCGGTAATCAATAATAAAAAGTAATCAACAATAATAAACATCTAGAATAATGATATTATATTAAAGTATCTCAAGTTATACGAAAACGAGAAAACACACCATTAAAGAACAAAGCTTTATCGTTTTACTCTAACAGCGAGTTTCTATTAACATTAGGAAACTGTATCGTCAAAGAGCTGTCTCGTTTGTGAATAGCAATCAGACGACAGTGTAACCAATCCCACCCTTAAAGGAAACTACGTTGCAAATATCGTATTACAAAAAGTTCGTTATAAAAAAGAAACCGTTACCATAAGCAAAGGGTATGACAGTGTTCGTAGAGGGCGAACCAATTTTAGTGAAATTCTTATACCAATAATGATATGGAACACGGGCGTTGCATACTTTAGTAAGCGAAAAAAGAAATTTGGAGACGCTCCCCGTGTTAGTACATTTTGGTATGGAGATGAGATGGCACAGGTAGTAGCGAGGGGACTTATTGAAATTAGAGATACAAATGAAATTCAAGAATAGCTTGCAAATGATTCTGACTACTTTAGAGAAAAGTACGTTACGATCGGCATCACCTGCTGCAATCGTAAATTGATTATAGAGTTTAATATTCGAACAATATTATAGGCTCATACTTATCTTTATTTAGAGATAAAAATACATTTAAAACATTATAATTACAATTCATATTTCGCTATATTATCATCTATTTGACCAAACTTGAGAATATAGGATTATAAAATTACAGAAAATAAATAATTTATTAATTTATTTATATAAATTTAGAAGAAAAGTGTGTTAATAAATTTAAATCGTAGGGGATCAAATACAAACTAACAATATTCTATACACTGAACTCACAAAGAAGATGCCACAAGCCATTACGTACTTTGCATATGAACTGTCCACGCGTTCAAATCATAAAGGCCTTCCTCAGATTTGCATACCTTCCTGCCTAAATGTGATTCAAGCTTTATCTATTTTGAAAGAGACTTTTTAATTTACATAACTACATTGCCACGAGTTAATGGTAAGTGTGTGGTGATTCAGTAGTAAGGGATCTATGAAGAGTTGAGGTGTTCAATTTGCATAAAGTCCGGCACGGGCCAATATTTTGCATAAGAAGATAACACTTCCTTGAATTCGTGGCATTTACATAGTGGATGCAGATACCCAATATAAATATTTGTCTACATTTGTGTATGAATAGCCAATATATTTGCATTAAAAAAGTCTTTAAGTGATGTAATAGTAATGTCTTTTTCAATGTAGTAAATAGGAATATTTTATTCTTTCTAAGTTAATGAAATTTATTCTCCTTCAGTTGTTTTGTTAAAAATAATAAATAACATTTGTTTTTGTATGAGGTATACTTGCTATACTTGCTTAGCTTACCGTAGTTATACATAAAAGCTTTTATAGTTTTTTTTTTAAATTGCTGTCTCTGGAACATATACCAAAACCTATCAAAAATATCTATAAAAGGTAAATATAACAAATATTAATAAATTTGATATTTTAAGGTTAAAGTCTATAGGAAATTCCTGGATCTGGAGAATCTAAGAGATATAACTTGAATGGTACTCAAACTTTAATAGATTTTTATTTTGTGCAGTCGATACATGATAGCACCTCGCCTGATTGTAGTAGCAATTACATCCCACTTTGTCGGTCCAGGTAAAATGCCACATATCGTAGATTTTTTAGGATAATAATTTCCTAACTTTAATAGTTTTGCATGTAAAGTTATTTTGAGTTTTAATATTAAATAAAAATCACTTGCATGTCGCATTGCTAAATTTCTTCGATGACATTAGTCATTAGTTTTGGCGAATAATATTTTTAGCGAGTAAATATTTTTTGTAAAAAACCATAGCGATTTGTCAGTGTTCCATATCGAGCCACGTTCAGCCAATAATAAAATTTTAAAAGTTCTTTTTTCTCATTTCACTGTAATATTAAACACGCGACTATTCGTGGACAATGTTTGTAGAAACCGTTTAAAAAGTATTCTTTATGGTACCTATATATTTATTTCTTGACTTGTTCTTTACAAAATATTAAAAAGTGTAAGATCTATAAAATATTCTACAGACCTATGAGCGCATAAAATTGTAGAATTGGCAGTATGAACGCCATTTGGAGCGATTTGCAAAGAGCCGCGCGAACGACTTCCGATGGGCGAATGCCTTGAACACTTTTGTTATTTGGGGAAATTGCTCTTTTGATTACTTCATTTTGAACGCTACTTTCGTTCGATTTATTCTTCATTGATGCAACTGTTTATAATAAAATTTTATTTCTTTGGTTTATATTCCGATTAAATTAATAAATAATGATGATATACGGTTAGTTGAAAGTAGATTAATCCATAATTATAAGATCATTATAGATTATACTAATTGGAGGAACAGTTAGCGACAAGGCGGAATATTCCCATGTTTATGACATATTCCAACAAGGACATCCAGCATTGCGTCTAACGACGAGTACTCCAAGTAGAATTAATCAAATCAACTAACCCCTACCCACTACTTTCGATATAATTAACGCTCACTTGTATGCGTGTCCGGACAATACGTGTATGACTACATTTGATTGTGTGTGATAATGAACGATTATAGGAAATGTGTTTAGTCGCAGACTACTCTATCTTTGCTCGGCTTCGGCTTTCTATAGTTTGGAACCCTTCTCCTTTGCATTAAGGTCGATAATAATTAGAATAAATGTGTTTGCGTTAATGCAGTGTAATATAGAGACGGTAGTTGGTGTGGGTTGTGTCTTGGTGTGTGTTGATGAGTCACATTTTTTTTTGTTTCGCGTGGGTAAGGCGCTAGGGTGAGCGCGTGGGGTGGTTGTGTTACCCTTGTAGGCCGCAACCCCATCTTATTAATCCAATCACTGGAGCACCGGCCGTCGATTCTCATGTTTGTTTGCTGTTCAAAACTTCTACATCATCGTAGATAGTAAATATTCCGATTAGAATAATGTTTATCTTACAAATGAAGTTTTGCGATTTTATAATGTAACTTAACGAAGATAATTGGACTAAGAATAATAACAAAAACAAGTAATAAAAATACATAAGTATTAACAGTTAACCTAAATATAAAACCAAAAATTAAATTAAAACAAATTCAATTTATAAAAGTTATTTACTTATTAACTTTTGTAAATAAATGGAAAATAAACACAATAAAATACTTAATTGTAAATTCTAACAAAGTCCCATTAGATATTTAATGACAAACAATTTTATGATAAATTTATATCGGTGCCTTCAGCTGTCGAAACTTTACAAAGTCCAATAGAATAATTACTATAAATTATAACCAGTCGCCCCTTTCATCCACCATTAGTGTGTCAATCGAGGCGTTCGTAGTAGTTAGCCCTCTATAATTAACACCCAACGACGAAAGTATCGACTAAACAATCAATAGCCGCCTGATCTATAGAAAAGAACACAAAAGCTCGAGTAGATAACAATCCACACCCTCACGTCTTACCCCGCACCCCCATCCTCCACCCGCTCATTAATAATATCGACCCCCGTTTCACTAATTATGTGTATTGCGAACGATGCATAATATACGCACACATACGCAAATCCAATTCACACACACACACACAACTACCTTCGTCAATGTACAGCACACATGGACACCCTACTTAATGGGCGAAGATAGTCCCGCATTAAAAGTATTAGGAAAAATAGAATCAATAAATTTGTATTGAAGTTATATTAGAGTTCGATATAGTTATTTTCTTTGTTTCGTGTTGGCTGATCGCGTGTTGTTCGACTGTTGTGATTGCTGAAATGTTAATCGGTGCTGGGACTTTGGAGATTTTATTAACGGCGACTCTAATTTTGTTATAATTTGGAAGTGGATTTTTACTCATAAATAAAGGACACGTTAAATAATTCCACTTGTATCTAAATAATACACTCCAATAAGAATATAAGTAACGTATTATTCATAGAAGCGCATACATTACGAATAGGTTATTATGACTTAGTTGCTTTTCGGGATCAGCATTTAAGTTACCGGTTTCAACTAGGCCGGTATAGTGGATGGACTGTTATTTAACTGTAGAAGCAGTCGTTTCCATTCATGGACTGCACTCCAGCTTAACGTCAGGCTAGGTGATATCATTTATCGAGCTTTAACAAATAAAGGCTTAAAATTTACCCTTCTTAATAACACGACACGTTCATCGTCATAAGTCGTAGGGCATTAATTACTAAGAAAGTTAATAAGCACTCTAAGGCTTTATTTAAATCGTATGACGCGTACTAAGTGTTGATGATGCTATAGGGTAATTTATAGGTTAAGCTCCCATTAGACATATAAACTTCATCCTTAATGAAATTACTCATTTAACCCAATTAAGTGTATTTAAATAACATTAATCTGATTTTGAAAGTATTTAAATACTTATGAACTGCTACTTGTATTTTACTTTAATCGAAATTTTCTATAGAAATAGGATAGAATTATTAAAATCTTCATGTTATTAAAACTAGCGATTTTACTCTGTAAGGTTAGTAGCGATTCAGGATCAGCCTGAAAATTACTGGTTCAACTAGCCCGGCATAGCTAATACGACTGCTACTCAGGGCCGTCTTTACCCGGGGGTTCAAGGGGTGCAGTGCACCATGGCGCAGAGTCTTAGGGGGCGCATGCCGACCGCCATAAATGTCGATAGGTACCTACTCCACTGAGACCACGCGAGCGGAGCCTTGACTTTCGCACCCCGGCGCTGAATATGCTTAAGACGGCCCTGCTGCTACTTGCAGTTGTTTTACGAATAAAAGCAGTTTTTAAGCAATTTTATGAATAAAAGCAACTGCTTTTATTCATGGGTGCTGTCTAAGTGGGGATACTTAAAATAATAATAAAAAGTTATAATAAAGCAATAGTTCAAATCTTATTCATTTAACAGTATTTTAACAATATACATAATCGTAAATTATTTTGTTGGCAGCAAATAAAATTATTGTTTTGGTTAAAAAATCGTTTGTTTACAAAAAGGTCAAACAATCAAGGTTCGAGTAAGCTTTCTTGGACAATCAACGACGCCTTTTGAATTGTTAACTAATTGTACAACTACCCTGCTTTAAGACTCCAATTAAGTGTTTGATAATATATTATTTCAAGTGATTTAATGTATCGATCTTATTAGAACACATACGAGTACAAGTATTAGTTTATTCTAAGGAAGAATTACCTATTCGAATAAGTTTCATAACTAATTACTATATTGGAAATAATTAGATTGAAAGCAGATCTTTTATAGAAGAAATAAAGTTACTGACATAACCTATTGGACAAGCATGCTAAAGTGGAAATGGCTCATAGAACAGATTGGAGACCGTGTTCAGTAAAATATAGCATACGACCTACAAAAAGTAGCAAGAAACCTCTGGATGCATGCATGAGATTGCTGAGATGGGACTACTGGGGGAGCAGTGGATTTAAACTAATGGGTAACATGGTTAATGGGATCTGGGGTGCACAGTCTATACTTAGACTGTGAAGTGACTAACTTCGGGATCAGCTTCTATGATGCCAGTTCCAACCAGGTAAGCATAATGGATTGTCTGCTACTGTATTACTGTAGTAGTATTCGCCTCTATTCATGGACCGAACTCCAGCCTAACATCAGGCCGAGTCACAATAAAATATAAAATTATAGATTTTCTATACCAGTTTTATTTATTGACATATTTCAAAACTTTGCATTATTGCTTGTGATGATACAGTTCAAATCTTGTACTCGAAAGATACGTTTCAGTATACGTATTTATTTCTATTTATACCTTTATATAACCAGGTTTTATTGTATGAAGAAGATATTTGGTTGTGTGCGTTTGTTTGTTATTTGGTGTGCGGGGTCGCTTTACTTGCGTGCCGTTTGTGTGTGTAACGTTGAGCAAGGTCAGGGCTGCGCTATCTCAGATCAATGGCTAGCTTGTCAATTTGCTAAATCCACGTGGCCGTCTTTCTAATACGACTGATAAAGATGGAATCCGCAACTGAATTTTAAAACTTCCAATTAAATATTAAGGTTTAATAATTGTTTATTACATAAACTTTTAAATTAAATATTAAAATTAAACAAAGAAATGAGTTTGTTTACATTGAAACACATTAACATGAAAAGCTATTATTGACATGGGAAAACTAATATTCAATTCAAATATACACAAAAGCGTTCACCGGACGTGTTCCAATAAAAATTCGGAATAATTAATCACTTGATTAATCAGTGTGACGAATAAAAACAGTGTAATGACCCGTTTCCTTAAATCGATCGACGTGACGTTAACAAAAAAACCAAATGCAACGTCACGACTCGCCGGCGCCTACGAGTTATAGAAACCAATGTATTTTATTAAATCCAAATATAGAATTAACTATTAAGTCTTAAGCTTAACACTAATTACCTATATTCTTAAAGTTTTATAATTTATAGGAAAATATCATTCTTTTAATCCCACAGGGATAGGCAAAGACAACGGAGAGCCACTATCCACGATTTCGACACAACTCTATTGCTTCCTTCACATCCACATTTCTCTTCGTACCTACATGCTTGAAGTGCGAGCAAAATATTTAATCAAATATTTTTTATGCTACTAATTTTTAAGTAGTGCAATCAAAATCATCAATAATTTGAAAAATCATTGTAGTTCTTGTGTATCATTCAGCAGTCGCGTCCACTATGCCGGTCTAGATGATTTCCGGTAACTATCAAGCTAATACCGAAACATGATTGATTCACTCTTCATGGTCTGTATACATACTGCTACTATCCCTGCTTGGCAAACTGGACAAATACGCCTAATAACTGTCTGCCTACCTCCCGGAGCAAATATCTATTTTTTTTAATTAAGAAATAATAATCATATCTTACTAGAAGATTATATAATTATAGCGGATATAAATTATTTAATTAAAGTATTGTACGATCTGCATATAAAATAATATTAATTAAATATAAAACATTATTACAAATTCAATATTAATTTAAAAAAAAATAATAAACCTATTCACATTTAATTAAATTATGGCCGGTAGATGTGTTCGTTCGGGTATCGATCGTATTTTTCGAAACACAAGGGAGGGTTAGTTCCTCTCGCGGGGTAGAAAAAAGTGAAAAGCAATCAGTGTAGCATAATTAGTGCGTGGTAGAGTATGGGGCGCGTTACTATAGCAACGGCGTCGATACTACTTCCTTACCCAGCGCGTTAATTTCTAACAAAATTAATTAAATCAAAGCATCGATATTGGGGTCTTTGACATATCTATTTATGGCCTATTGTTGTTTCGGACGCTTGAGGCTTGAGAATAGTATGTTTTTTTATTATTTATTTTTAGCCACTAGTATGTGCAAAGTGCGTAATATTATTAGTCTCCTTTCATGTAAATGCAATTATTCTTTGTTATTGTAATAATCTGTTAACATTACGTAATATCGCTACTTACTCCCATATGTCTTGAAGACAATCCAATAAAATTAAACCTCCCACTTTTTAACCGCCTTTGTATTCAAAATTCGATAATTTATTGCCGAAATAATATAATTATGGGCGACTGACGGGACGGATTGGCCGCGACCGGAAACGCCAAATTACCGGAGAAATTAAACCGGAAACATTTGGCCACCGCCGCCGGCAAGATGGCGCGCTGTCGATTATTGTCTGTTCGATTTTTAAATAATTACCAGCTCTAATTATGTTGTTTACTCTATAATGATTTTTTAATTGGATTAAAAATTGCAGGTGTTAAAAAATAATTGTATTATTGTATTATTGTATTATTGGTTATACAATAATCAATTTGAATACAAATTGGGTATACAAAGATAATTAGTGTTTTGTACAAACTATTTTATTGTTGTTTTTATTAACAGTTTGTAATGAAGCGAACTTCAATCAGAACTTAATTATTCTTTTGGTACAAAATTATATATTGTATATAAAAGTTTGACTTTGTTAATGAAAATAAGAATGAAGGCAGACATCGCGTGCACGAACGCCAATCGCCTGAGTGCCCTAAACTTTACTTAGATAATTACTTAGAATTAACTTAAGTCTGGCGAAGACAAACTGTTTAACTTGTAAGTTTTCAAGGTGATAATTTGTCACCTGTCGCTTTTCCTTTAAATTTTAAACGTTCCTAAAGATTTTACATTTTTTATTAAAGGGTAAGTTGCCTGATGGTAAGCAAAAGGGCGACTAAAACCGTCTCAGTTTATGGTTGCCTTAGTCAGGATCCAAGGATATAGGATAGGAAGAACACGGTAAAGCATTCCTTGTCGATTATTCTGAATAGAAAAAAGATTTAGTGGGATCTGTCCACCATTTTCACGATCCATTTCCATTTCTATCAGGTATATAGACACTTTAGTACACTCATGCTGTGGGCCGCCTATAACTAAATGAATCTGATCGTTCCATTGCATGGGTGACCACTCTCTTGTCTACATAATACCACAAGACGATAAATGGAAAAATAACCAAGTTTGTTTGTACAAGGGTTGATAGACGCTGCTTGATGCTGATTATCGATTATAAGTATTTAAAAAATGATACTTACCCCTGTAGTAGGTGCATTATTGTATATCACGTGAGCCATACGTCAAATTTAAAAGTCCTCTGAATATAATAATTCACCGTAGTTTATAAAGTCACTTCCTATTTGAAAGATATAAAACAAAACAAATAAATATATGAGATATAAAATATAGTTTATTCATTTAAGTAAAATAATATATAAAGAAACATATGAAGTATGACACGAGAGGCGTGCAGTGGCCGCTGTTATAAATCATATAAAAATAAATAATAAATCACTCAGGAGGTTAAAATGTGAAATACTTTCTCTAAACAAAGGGCATTGTGCATGCAAAAGCGCATTCCGATGCGAATATTTTTCGTCGCCTGCTCTTTACCATTGACTCTTGTTATATTATTTTTATATCAACGTACAATACTTGATATTCATCGATATCCCTCATATATACTTATTCACGTTTCATACTCACGAACATGACTTAAATCGGGAGCTAATTTTTTTCAATGAATAAAACTTAACAGCTAATCTTTATAAATGTCTTCAATTTCGAAGACTGTAAATCATTCAAAATCCAATCGTTATGTCCATTTCGAATTTGGAATATTGTGATACCCGAGTGCTAAGCCCCGAAAATAATTTATGATGCATCTTCGAACATAAACTTTCTAATTTGCAATCCCATCTGAACTGCAACATATAAATTGGCGGTTAATAAAAACAACACCTCAGTAAAACTATAAAAATATATTACACGTTATCCAAGTTCATTTTGTTCTGACCACACCGAGGCCGGGTTGATACCCGACCCTTAATGTCTGTCAAAGGAGCAATTAACGCACTTCGAACGAACCATAAAACGTACGAGGGATTAAATTCTTAAAGATTGAAAATTCAAATTTGCCTTACATCAGCACGACTGTGACCTTAGGGCACGTACGGTCGCGTGTAAACCTCCAATGTGTAAAGTTAACGTCACATTTATTTAAAAATAAACGTTTCAACTTTTCTATCTCACCAGGAAATGATAGGACAATATTAATAAAATGAAAAAAATAGATTATCCAATAAAATTTATTCTTCAGCGATTCTTCGTTTTTACAACATTTTTTTGACTTTAATAGCTCTTTGATTTATGGGTGTGCTATGATTTTTTTGGAGTAATTCTCAATAACTTTAATGGTTTTATAATCGTTGGGAGGGCGCTGGAAAAGCACGCGAAAAGCTATTTTTAATTATAAACATTTATGATTGCTTCATATTTTATGTGAGCTATAAAAGTTTTCATAAGTTTTATGAACTTAAAAATATAATGCCTAATTTAATTATTATATGCAGCTATTAATCGTGCTGTAAATTAAAAGTAAAAAAAAAACAAATATCACTAATAAGGTACGAAATGTGAAGAAGTCTCAGTAACAACGATTATGTTTCGCTCGAAGCACGTAATTTATGTTTAAAGCTCATAAAATCTCACTCTTTAGCCAATAAAAATAACATTTTAGCAAAGTTACTAACTCAAGGCAATAAAGTAGTGTCAAAATAGAAGGAACGTTAATTTAACAATTCCTAAACTTGCCAAATTATATATCATTACAAAGTTTAATTGTTTTAAAATTGAATCACTGTGACATCTCACATCCACAAATCAATCACAATGCTACATTACATAGAAAGTATTTCACATCGCAGTCCTCTGTAGAGAATAAAAAGTTAAATTAAATAACGGGATGGAAAAAGTTACGCTAAGAATATACGGAAGTTAATTAACAAACGAACGAAAAACAACCGTAACTGAAGGCGAAGTTGGCCGCTCTAGCTCCGTGGCCAATGGTACACGGCACTCACACAGCGTAGAGACTTCACCACCGAGGCAGCTATCTAGGCATTTGCATACCGCCCGCCCAAGCTCGCGCCACCGCCCAGCACGAACGACAAGGACAGACTGCGCAATCCCGCCATAAAGTTATAATCTTTTGATGTAAATTTCATAATTATTTAAATTAAAATAAATAATGTTTATTTATAAACAATACATTGTTTATTTTTATTCTTTCAGTACAATTATTGTATATATTTATTTTTAAAACGTAAAATGTTTAGTACTTTGGTACGCAAATTAGGCTGCGCCGCGCAACGAAAGGGATGGAAGGAAATTTATCGCCGTCGCCGCGGAAGAGACTGTGTTTGATAAGTAAATTTGGAGAAAATTCTGTATCTAAGAGAACGGGTATGAATGAGAAGCTCACATGTGTCGTTGTAATCCTTTAATGATATCATGTATGTGATTGATAGTATAGTGTCATACATTTGAAAGGGTTAGACTCTGTGGACATGAAACCAAACAATATAAATATATGTAGAAATATTACATATATATTTTTATATGTTTCGTTGATTTGGGCACACGGAAAGGATGAATGAAAGTAGATTAACGAAACGAATTTATAAATTTGATGTTATTGGATGCGTCAAAGGCAGACTCAGGAGAGTGTTCTCCGTCAAATCGGAGATATCCTCAAGAAAGCTAGATTGCCTAGTGCCCATAACCGAGGGAGTTGTGTCAGGATCATGGCTAGTGGCGCTCCATTGTCTCTGCTTATCCCTGTGGGTGAAGGGCGTGATAATTTGATTGAATGATTGATATTTTTTATTGTGGCTTCACATATGACAGCACCCCGCGGTTTAGAGTGCGGTTTAAGCATGGAGGCGAATACTACTCCAAAAAGGCGACCGTGGTGTAGTGGCAGTGTAATGGTTACACAAACCGAGAGCACTAGTTCGATCAATGTATCTTTGATATATGTACGTTGTCCTGTTTCTATGATACAAGCACTTTAGTAGCTTAGTATAGAAATGTAAAAAATACAAGTATCAGTCGTATCTACTATGCCGGCTTAGTTGGAGCCAGCATCCTTCAAGTTGATCCTGAAATGCTACCAAATCACTTTACGGTCTGCACACGTGAAAGTGGCGGTACTATTATACCTAATCGCAGATTGGGTAATTGACCGCTACTTACCACTCTTTAAACTTTTGTATAACAGAATGTATTGTAATGCAATTGTTAAAGCAATACAGTTCGCCCTAATGTTTATTTGTTGATTTTATCGAGCATGCCCGTGACCTAGAAGCTTTTAACTCGTGTAATCCACAAACCGCACTCTTTAAATTTATTTTAACGTAACCCAATTCATAACGCATAAATAAAATATCTAACACATAATATTGGGAATAAATGCTAACATAAAAGCTTGTCACAAAAACAAAGTCCTTGAATTTGCTAATTTATATTTATAGTATTTTTATTATTATTGAGACAGGCGACAGGCGTGGACGAACAGTTTAGCGACTGGTTTGTTGCGCGTAAAGTCCCGGGTTCGATCCCCGGTCGGAGCAAATATTTGTTTCATAGCTTTTATTTGTAATATTTAATAGTATTAAATATTACAAATATTTGTAAATAAAAAAAAAGAGATGGATATTTGCTTCGGATCTGGTTATCAAAGAGTGGTAGGCAGTGGTACCCAGTCTGCCAACCCGGGGTAGTACCACCACTTACAAGTATACAGACCGTGAAGTGATTTGGTCACGTTTCGGGATCAGCTTGTAAGTTGCCGGTTCCATCTAAGCCGGCATAGTGGATGTGATTGCTACTCACAGTTATTGAATTATAGTAGCAGTGACATTCATTCATGGACCACACTTTGGCTTAACATCAAGCGGGGTGCTGTCACATGTCGAATCACAATAAAAAAAATAGACTCGACATCTAACTTCAACTTGATGATAAGCAAGAAGAAGTCTAAGACTTTACGGTAGCTTCAGACTCCCTCCCTAATAAAAAAAATAAGCGGATATTTGCTATGGATCTGGTTGTCCATGAGTGGTAAGCAGTGATGTTCAGTCTGCCGATCCAGAGTAGTACCATCCTACAAGAGTACAGACCGTGAAGTAAATTAGTTGCGTTTCGGAATCAGCTTGTAGTTGCCGGTTCCAAGTTCTCTCCCGGTTCCAAGTTGCCTCTATTCATAGACCGTACTCCAGCTTAACATCAGGCGGGGTTACAATAGGAAAAAAGGGTATACTATTTGTATTTATTTACGAGTTACCGCATTGTCCAACAATACTACGAGAGCTACGAAGCGTTTTTCATATTTTCATTACATCTGTTAAAGGTGGCAATTAAATAACATAAATGATAGTGTTTTAAAACAACACACAACACAGCGTAGTGTATATTTATGATGACGGCTTTGTCAAGAACAGCAACTTCTAATGAAAACATACAACGGACAAGAACATTGTAATTACGAAGACTATAAGATTTATAACACCCGGATAGGAAAGTAACCACACATGATATAACTTATTATAACAAACATCGTATATCACAAATTCTGATCATTCAAATTTATATTCTATTTGCAAAACAATTAACACCAAATTCCTTAAATACCACAAACATTTAGGTCGTTCAGCTCCATTGTTTCTCCATGCATGCATATGCATTTAGGTGGATGTGTGTGTGCGAACCGTGTAGTAGTTAATTTTTGCGCAAAGCTTGTGTGAAAGAGATACCCACTCATTTACAAATAGGTTTACTTAGTGAGAGGGAGATGGAGATATCGGGGGTTAATTAATGAACGTGGAAGCCTGCGCTCTTTATTGCTTTCGTGGCTGGACGCTAAGACGTCGGCGGTTAAGGAGTTTTCCGAGGAGAAAATAGTGCTATGGAAAGATAATGTTAGTTTTTCTGCTCCGCAGACTGAAAAATATATTGCAGATATCTCCCTGAAGACGAGACACTATTACTTTGTTTTTGTAATTTAAAACAAAATTAAAACAAATTAATTCACATTTGTTTGTCTTTATATTGTCAGTGTGTCTAATTAAATAAAAATAAATTAACTAAAGAAAATGATGTTAATCCAAAAACAGCCAGTTCAATGTTAATTAAATTAACCACAAACATTGTCCCTCGCCTTTAAGTACATTTCATTAGACACTAAGAATCGTGTAGACGAACTCTTTTACAAGGCGAACCCGACTAAACAGTGTGCAACATAGGAAAATTTGAGAGTATAATTTTCCTAGGAATTTTCTTCCTTTTGTGGTGTGCGTGTAACATAGTCGGGTTGCATGGGTTTCGAGATATAACCATAAATAGTAGGCACTTAATGTGGCGAATGTTTTCTTAATTTCATCCCGCTGCGTGTGCGAGTGTAGTGGTTAAGAAATTAAGAATACGAGTGTATGTCTGTGAGGCACTTAGGAACGTTCCTTCTACTCGTAAGTGAATGTATTGTCTTCCAAGGTTCAAATGAAACTGTACATTTTGTTAATGATAGTAATAACGGACGTTTTTGTTTGAATGTAATTAAGGGCAGGATTAATTCTGTATACTTATTACGAGTACCACCAGAATATATTGCGTACGAAATAAATTTACTTATTCCTTTGGTGTTTATTTTGTTAGTGGAATAGTAGAACAATCAATAAGTGGAATGCTTTGCCAGCCTACGTGTTCTCTCCATCCTATAACCTTAGATTCTTTAAGCGATGCGTGAAAAGCATCTCATAGTCGGCATAGTACCAACGACTGGGGCAACTGTGATATGTCTGTTTTTTCAGTCGTCGGCACTCTTAGACTCGTCGGGGTCGAGGTCAGATGTCGAGTCACAATAAAAAATATATGATAATTTTGTCAATTATCTTTTTCCTATTTTATTTTTGACATAATATAATATCATCTCTCTGCGAGAAAAAGTACTTGAACATTAAGAATCAGTTGTATGGTTAAAGATTCGACATTCTATGCCAGCACAAGGTACTTATTTTTATATATGTATAAACGACCCTTTTTATAGTGTCTTGACTTGAAAGTCCAAGAGCGCCGAAGACTGAAAAACAATTCAGTTTACAATTGTCTCAGTTACCGTCACTATGCAGGACAATCTGCCTCATTTTCTTATTAACAAATATTTGTAATATCCAGTTTTATATTTGAATATTACAAATAAATATTCGAACGTGAATCGAACCCGGGAATTACGCGTAGCAGACTGGTGTATTAACAAATTCGGCATTTTGTGTTATTTGCATAGTATGCCGACCATTACCATTACCGTAAAGCGACACAGTCGAGTTTCGGGATCAGCTTAAACATTGCCGTACAATAATAGTATATTATAATATTATTAATATTTTATAAGGCATTATTTTTTCTTCCTAAATAACCATTTTATTTCCTTATTCGCATATAGATGTCAAGTATCGCAATTACATTAGAATAGTTAGCATTAAAATATCATTAGTTGATTTGCATGGCTGATGGCTACCCTAGACGTGGGAAGTAGTGAAAGTGTCACTCAATTGGAGCTATTGAGCATCAAGATCGTACACCACAAATGGATAAATAATGCTAGGGGCATTCATTTTAGACAATGAGCTGGTTTTGTGATGTTTTAACGGTCAAAATTATTTAAGATATTTTTATTATACCAGCTACACGCTATGATAGCCGTATTGACGTTTGCCCCGTTTGAAAATGAAGTTTCGTATAAATTATTATTAACGTTCGAAGGAGCAAATTGCTGTACTTTATTTGTCACTAAATTGTCAAATTGTTCCTTCAAACGGAATTATCAATTTATACGAAACTTCATGAACATATCAAACGTCAAAACGGCCATCATTGCTTGCCGCTATTATAATGACAATATTTACAAATATAAAGACCAGAGACAAGAGTCCCCGCTTTACAACCACTGTAGTCGTTGAGTTTCTATGACACAATGATGTTTAGTATCATAGTTTTTATTTTATTGAGGCCTGATATATGATAGCACCCCGCCTGATGTTAATAACCTGGAGTGTAGTCCATTGATGGTAGCGAGTGCTACTACAGTTTAGCGCGTCGTTTCTTTGTAGAACTATCGACAAGTAGAATGCTTTGCTAGACCATGTATTCTTTCCATCCTATAGCCTTGGATACTTTAAGCGCAGCGTAAAAAAGCACCTTTGACCGGTATAGTGACGGCGACTAAAGCAACAGTAAACTTTCATCAACTAAGTCGAAGTCAGATGTCCAGCCAGTATCAACAATACGTGTTAAGACCCGTTTACTTTTATTATATTCTTATAACTCTTTTATTATCAGATATCAATCAATCAAATTGTCACGCCTTTTTCCCACAGGGACAGGCAGAGACAATGGAACGCCACTTGCCACGATCCCGACACGACTCCCTCGCTCGATCATCAGATATGTTTCGTATTACATAGTTTTACCAGTTTTTACTATCAGATAAAAGATACTATTTTAGTCATCTAGGCCGGCATAGTGGATGTGATTGCTACTTACAGTTATTGAATTGTAGTAGCAGTGACATTCATTCATGGACCACACTTTGGCTTAACATCAAGCAGGGTGCTGTTATATGTCGAGTCACAAAAAAAAAGATCTGACAGTGCAGTCCACATAGCTTTACTGCGATATTTTATTAAAAATGAATAACTAAAAATGTACTAATAGATAAAATCATCCATCCAATGTGTTAAAGAAGCGCCCTTTACCTAAATAAACTTGAAAGCTATAATTCAATGGAATGCAATAATAAACTGTTCAAGGGTGACTCTCTGCAAGACGTCCAATAGGGGTGTACACACATTGACAAAACACACACACATGCATACAAATATACATATATAAATATAGAATATCTATAAAGTGTGGACATCACCCCCTATGGATTAGTGGTGTGGCGATGGGATTACAACAACGGCCGCAAATGAAGAATTAGAGAATGCAATAAATATCAACTGAGAGATAAATGAAGATCGCGGTGGAAATTGTTTAAGCTAAAATTAATATATAATAGTTTCAGGTATTAGTTTCTTGTTTAAGAGTATTAAAAGATTAGGAGTGAAATTGTATTAACAAAAGTTGTTATACGTCGGCCGGCATATCGAAAACGACTGTCGTCAGCGCTCATGGATCTCCAGTACTTCTTATTATCAGGCGTATGACTAAAATAAAAAATGAATATCGTGAATGTGAAGGAAGCGGAGTTGTGTCAGGATCGTGGTAAGTGGAGCACTTTTGTTTCTGCCTATCCCTGTGGGAAAAGGGCGTGACAGTTTGATTGATTGATTGATAAAAAAATAAAAAATGTCCTAAGGTATGTATAGCAGAAACAATAGAAAGGATAATAAAAATTTGTTTTCTAAACTGTGTTGTTTCTAAGAATATATTTTATTGATACTAAGTTTTTAATAAGTTTAAAATTTGTTTTAATATGCCTTACTTAAATATAATTTATGCATGTAACTAACCCATTATAACTACTAAGAGAATAGAATAGGTTTATAACAACTAAACCTACTCTAAAATAACAATCGAAAATAAACATTGTAACATAATGATATCGCTTAAAATATATCATACTAAAATAACTTTAGTTCAACACAATGTCCAGACATTAATTGAACGATATTTACATTTAATTTGTCTCAATACATTCCAAATTAAGCACGCAAACACATTTTATTACTTACTCATTCAAAAACAATCCAAACAACGCCGGTTTATTCCTCAAACTTGAATTCAACAATTAATTTAGTGTAGCCAAGTTCATAATTCATGTAATTCTCGCATCTCGTGTTGCAAATAACACCTAAATAAAATCAAAGCGAAACAAATACAAGTTTTGTTTACATTTCAGAAGAGAAACGTCACATGTATCTAACTTTTGACAGATGATCATAAAGTACGAACACAAGCGCACTCACATTTACATACGCGCACTATCTCTACACTGTCGATACGGCCGTGTAGTAGTAATCGGAACACGGGGATGTACGATAGCGGATAACTTTTCTGTTTATTGTAGGAATTACGTTCCGTTTTCAGCTCGTTTTTCGTGTGTCCGTCACACAGTTTGCGCTAGTACTGACCACAGCTTAGGGCGCCGGCCACATGTGAGTGTGTGCGTGTGTGGAGCTTTTGCACGCGATCTCTTGGCTTAACCGAGTGGGGAGTTAATTCTCGATGTGTGTGTCCGTGCATATGTGTAGCCGTGGCAGGCTAGACTCATTGACTGGGCCCTTATTGTATAGATGTGGAAAAATTATAGTCTCTAGCAGTGTTATGCCTGAAAAGGCGATGAACATTGTTTATTGTCCTCGGTCGGTCTAGAGAGGCACTTAAGGCGACCAATTCACAAAGTTTATTAATGTGCAACCGTCGTTAGTGATGTACTATTATTTATTTTTTATTGATATATCAAGAAAAATATGTGCAAATTAACTTATTTGGTTATAGGTGCACTAAATATTATAAAATGAATACTCGTATTATAATACATAGTTTCGTCTATATTGTATTGTATAAAGTTGTTAGGCCGGCATAGTGGATACTTGCAGTCGTTTAACTGTAGTAACACTCACCTCCATTAATAGACTTCAGCTTAACATCGGGCGGGGTGCTGCCATATGTTCAGCTACAATAAAACAACCCATATAGGTAAATTAAAATTCTGTAAAAATAAGTTATTATTAGTATTTGTTTACTCGGCATTCTATATTAAACACTTAACGTTGAATAAATCATTTGCAGTCAAAAGTTTGTTCGCACATTCCACTCGAAGTTGAGATTGCACATTTATCATGATGCAGGCGACTCGAAGCGGCCATGCGCAGGACGCTCCATTAAGAGATTTTTCTGAATCATAAATCTCACTCGGCTTCATCTCATACTGATACTTGTGATACGCACATGTATGAGGTAGATTAACTAGCTGCTTTCTTCAAATAATGCAAACAAAATATACAACTTGGTTTACAAATAAAACAAAACACTTTATAATTAAGGAGACCGTGGTCCAGTGAACTCGCCAACCATAAACACCCAGTTCAAGTAGTTTTCGCTGGTAACAATATAACTTTGATATATGTATATACTTTGGCCGTCAAGTTTCTGTGATATTAGCACGTTTAGTAGCTTAGTATAGATATATAACAATATTATAATAATAATGAATACAGTGAAAAGAAAAACTATCACTCAAATGACCAATAAGACAGGAACTTGAAACTCGTTGACATTTACTTTTGTCATGTAAATATAGTCTAAATTGGGAAAGCAGCCTTTAAAAGGTCTTATTAGTTCTTATTGTTGTTAAATAAATCTTGCATTTTGATTTAATTGAAATGTTTTATCTTTATCTTATTAAACTTGTATCAATAAACCAATTTCTTATAGTTTATTCTTTTTAAAAATATTTTTAATTACTTAGTCAAAGCTTTATTAACAAATTATTTCTTGTTCAGGTTTTTATTTATCGTTAAAATACAAATAATGATCTACCTATCGAATATTATGTTTAAAACAAAAACATTTTAATAATGACCTAAATACTAAATAGACCTTTGTTTGTTTTATTTTTAAATTGATCGAGCTTATGTTTTTTTCTAATTTCAAATTAATAATTAATATTCATGAAGGTCAGGCGATTTATTCTTTTGAGTGTTAGTTGGTCTCCCAACATTATAGCACAAAGGCTGGCTCCCACAAAAGACCAGAACGGCGAATTGATGTAGTAATTACAGCTTACCTTATTTAATTACTCGTCAGTTTTTACCGGTGTTTTGTCCGGTTTAGCAATGGCCTCCGCCCAGTATTCATGTTCGAGAATCGGTAACCCTTTGCTAGAAGTTCAAGAGGCTTCTGATGGGTTACCGAACGTTTTTGTTTATTTGATTAAGGACTGATTCTTTGTCGGAGAGGAAATAGACCGATTATAAAAACGTTCGTTATGATGTACGATTTTTTTTGGATTTCATTCCCATTATATTTGTAATAAATTAATATCGTCTGATCTATATTTAGGTCCTTTATAGAGATTCCTTTTATTTGGCTCAAAACGGGTTTATTTTTTTGTAAGAAAACTTATAAAATGTATTCATAAACGTATGTAATCATGGACAGTACGAAATAGAATTACACTACCATATGGCTGGCGACCGGAAGTGCGTCTCGGCTGTCATGCATTTAATATTATAATGAAACGTTCTTATTTCATTCAACTGACCAGTTACAAAGAAAACAAGGAATTATTACAAGACTGACACGGCAGGACTCATTGCTCGAGGTATTGTAGGTATGTTATTCGATTTAATATAGTTACTTTGAATGAAGCTTCCTTTGTTAATCTCGCGCATACAAAGGTGTTTTATTAATAAAGCATGTTATTAACATGTCATATTTAATACAAAAAATAACTAAAACATTTTATTCAGTAATAAACTGGATAATTTTTACAACCTTGAAAATAAAATGTTTGGTTTTATGGTTGGATAAAATAGCTTCTTTAATAAAAATGGGTAAATGAAAAAAATAAAAAGTAATTGAGTCCTATGTCAGAATCACAATAAGCACTCTTTTCTGAAGTTCGCTGTAAAGCATAAGGTTTTCTATAAGATATAAAGTTTGAGTCGTTTACTGCGTAATACGTACAAACGCCACGCGCAATTTTACAGCGGGGCGGGTAAGCAGCGCACTTTAAAATTGAAAGTGACGTAAGTGCCTTTTTAGTGCCCAATCGCGATGTAAAAGCTGTAAATCAAAGTTTTAGTATATAACGATCTTCGAGAGATGATCATTCAGGGTGGTCGCACACTTTTTTCTGTACAACTCATACTTCTCATTGACGCGTACTGGCGTAGGTCAGTAAGTGTCCGTTGTGTGCAAGGATAAATTATACGAGTATCTTCATTTATTGCAATGTTTTTTTTATCGTTTCAGAACTACAAAGGTTTTTCTTCAGGGAATTGTATTGAGTAAAAAGACTATGTAGATACGTATTAATATTAGGGTCGTCATATGATAGCGCTGCACCTGATGTTAAGCTGGAGCGTGGTTCACGAGTGTACTGCTGTATTTTTTTTATTGCATCTTGATATAGACCTTGACTAGCCTAATTCAAGGTTAAATCCAAAATGCCAACGACTGAAAAAAAACGACTCATTTTATGATTGCCTCAGTCATCATCCACCCTCAGGCTGGAGGTGCTTTTTCACGCCTTACTTGAAGGTTCCAAGGGAGAACACATGGGCTGGCATTTGACTTGTTGATTGTTCGATAATAAAACGACGCGCCGAACCGAAAGTTCGAATTCCGGCTAGTTGCTCCGAGCTGAACAGGGCGCATATCATGGGACAAGGTTAAAAAGATTCATCGAACCCGTAGTATAAGCGATAAAGAACGCATAGAGCCGCCATGTCTGTGCCGAATTGCAGGTTTTCCAGAGTTCTCATGGTGTCCCACTTGACAACCCGGCGCTGAAATAAATCAAGGGCTCCGAGAAGCCTTAAGTAGTGCGTCAAAGAGGTGCGATCTCCGGTACTCGGTGCAACAGCGAATTTGATAGAGCTGGCAACAGCCTTGTCCACTATGCCGCCCTGGTAAAATACTTCTTCAAACTGAGTATGAATAATGATAGAAGAAAGACGTGTTCAGTCCCATTTTCAATCCCTGAACTTTTAATGCCGAGAAAGGACGGCCCGAACCTTTCGGCCAAATCAAATCAAGTTGTCAAGCCTTTTCCCCATAGGGATAGGCAGAGACAATAGAGCGCCACTTGCCACGGTCCTGATACAACTCCCTCGTTTCCCTCACATTCACAATTCTTTTCATACAAGCTCTATGGCTATGGGCACTAGGCGACTCAGCTTTACCTTTCAGTACTAATTTAAAAGTGTGTACATAAATAAATATAGCTTTATATTGCCTATTTGTCATATACAAAGTTGTTAAATTTATTTAATTAGGACAATGCCCACGTACAAAGGAATTTACACCGTGAAATTTACGAGTATCTATATTCGAGTGACGGGTCATCTCGTCTTCTCCATCAACCATTGGAACATTATCTTCCAACATTGTTGTCCACGAAAGTGATTAAATTACACTTGGTCATAAAACAATGGCCACAAAACCACGAGTGTGTTTCTTGGAGAACGCTCAAAATTAACCCAAGTCGCGACAACAAAGTAACACTGCTCTTAAAATCTAAATTTAATGGGCGACCTAGGTGGCCTATCTATACGTGTCTGCATATATTTTGTTTGTATTATTTTGATTTCATTTCATAAATGTGTTTTTAATAAATACTAAAGTTACGATTTATTTAAAACATGTGAAGTGAATAAAATTAGCTTATTAATAGTATTTTAGGTATTGTAATAGTATTTTATGACATTATTGTCCGTGACCGTAGAAGCAGCAATTTTTACTCATGGACCACGCTCTAGCTATTATTTTGTATTACTGTGGCAGCACCCCGTATAATATTAAGTGGAGTGCGGTCCTTGAATAAGGTGACTACAACTAATTAACTGCAAGTTAATTAGTTAGCTGCCGAAAAGCGACTAAGTTTACATTTGAAAGTAGTACTACCCTGGACCGGCGAAGTGGGCTAACGAACACCAACTGTCTGCCTACCACTCTTTAAAACTACCTATTAGAAGAAAAATAATGAGAAACAATTATTTATTATATCATAGATTCTTTTTCAACATGTACGTTTTAATAAAACAGGTATTAAACTTTTACATTTAATATGATTCATTTTTGTTAAAATATACTACCATTAATTGTCATATTTATAACTTTGCAATGGAAATACGAGATGAAACATAAAGTTGGCACAACGAAAGTGTGGTTTTCGTTCTTAGAAGTAACAAGCGAAGCTTTCCTACTAATTACAATGTAAGAAACTCGTCTTTGCGATCTGGCAGTAAAATGATCTGATATTTTATACTTGATATTTGAAATAGCGGAGATCAGAACAACATTGATTGAAATAGACGCTCGCAATTCACATTCTAAATGCACGTTTATTCATATACAAATACATTTTACTATAAATAAATGATTAATAAACATGTCTTGGCGATTAGGACGACTAACTTAGATCGCATGGGATATCCGTGAACCATGTTAGAAATTTAAAATATGCAATTTCTATGTTTTTTATTTATTGTGACTTAACCTCGACATTGTGGCATGACCTCGACATGCCTGTTGGTAAGCATGATGAAGGTCCAAGAGTGCCGACCACTGAAAAAACCCGTCTTAATTCACGGCTGCCTCACCATCGCAGTTCAGCTTAACAATAAAAGAGGTATTGTCATATGCCGAGACACAATTTAAAAAAAGGCCGACGACTGAAAAAAACGACTCAGTCGCCGTTACTTTGCCGGTCAAAAACACAAATACGATTTTGCTTGAACATTAATTAATGAATTAAACAAATTTTATGCGGCTTACTATCGCGTTTATTTTTTTGTTATTGATTTTACAAGTTTTTACTATTCCGAAAGCTTTGCAACCATCGTGGCAAAAAAATAAACGCGATAGTAAGCCGTATAAAATTTGTTTAATTTAAATACGAGTTCATAACAATGTATGAGATTTGTGGTTAATAATAATATGTCGTGTATTAGACATAAGAGTTGTAAATTGCCCGTTGTAATTAGCGTCGGTTTAACACTTGCGGTTAACAATAATCAAAAGATACGTTACTTCTATTGTCTATATTTTAACAGATCTTTAGCAAAACGATTTACCCACACACATTAAGTACAATGACATACAGTAAATACTAAACAGTAGGTCGATTTATATTGTGTTAAAGAACTATAAACTTGTGTACAGACCGTGAAGTGTCTTAGACGCGTTTAAGGATCAGCTTGAAAGTTGCCGGTTTCAACTAGGCCGGCATAGTAGATGCTACTTGAAGTTATTTTGTCGCCTTCATTTATGGACCGCACTCCAGAATAACATCAGGCAGAGTGTTGTCATATGTCGAGCCACAATAAAAAATATGTAATTGGAGACACTATGAAATGCTATTTTATATTTTGACTTTTAACTCTACTAAGTAGAGCACAAATTTATAAGAAAAACAAATACCTAATGTAGAATGTTGTACGGCGTTCTATCGCTTATAAAATATTTGAAAATTTTGAACTACTTTTGTTTATTGTGTCTCGACAAACCTATGACAGCATCCCGCCTGATGTTAAGCTGGAGTGCGGTTTATTGAGGTAGCCGAACGCTACTACAGTAGCTAACTGCAAGTAGCATATGCCGACCGAACTACCAAATTATCTAATAGGTATTTCATGAAATTTGTGACAAGCAAATAAAATTGTGGTTAGTCAAAATTGTCTAAAGACTGTCTTGTCGAAGGTTAACGCTCGCACTAAAGTGTATAGTACATTTTTCCTTACTTGGTAAAAGTAGTAAACAAACTTTCGGCATAATGACAGATTACCGATAAAAAAACAGTTACTACTGACGCAAATTAATACGAATATATATAAATATCTTTGAATAATACTGTGAAAATGGTTTTATTATTATTATTATTATTGGGGCACAACATTTGTCATTTGTGAATTTACCGTTTCCATGTAAATAAATTTTAATAACTTTTGTTTATTTTTTACATTGTGTATGTTTATGACAAATGTTGTGCCAAATAATAATAATAATAAAACCACTTTTACAGTAATTCAAAACAACAGTAAACAGTTTCCTTAGATAAAGGGCATAAGAATTTGTGATTTTCATGTTTGTTTACTACTTGTGCCAACTAAGAAAAACACAGTATAGTATGTAACGTATCTACGAGTGCAAACTGTTATTATTGTTCATGTAAATGTAATTGTATGTTGTACTTAAATTATTTTAATTAACAAAAACTTAAACGAAATCATGACATGGTCAGCGCTTGTTCACAATCTGATGAATTAAATTGCCGTTAACAAGTTGTTAGATGTTATCAATTTATTTCTCTTCTAACCGTCCATCTTCAAGTTGTGTCTTCAATTAAAACGCGTTTAGCTCCTCGTTAAGATCTTCATTACGATAAAGCAATTATTTTTACGATATCAATTTATTGGTGCAGTGATATATGAATATGTCTTATTTGACTAATTGTCATTTTATTATTGTAAGAGAATTAATGGTAAATCGCTTACATGAATTCTAATTAACAATGATCATTAAATTGTCAATACGTAAAGGAGTATTCTGTTGTCATATGAAAACGGTTATTAGGTAAAAAAAACTCTATACTTAGATAATTTAGGTATCCACTCTATCAAGTGATAAAACTCTATCAATACCATGAATATTGATAGAGTTTTATCACTTACTTGATATTTAAAAAAAACATATTAGAGTTACAAAGAATTGCTGCTTATGTGCAAATGTGTATTTACTAAGGGCTGTCATGTATCATTCATGTCACGTGTCATATCTGATTAACTTTATCGGGCGGAGCTGCAGAAGTAAGGACAAGTTCACCTTTCGCGGCAGACTCTTAAATCTGTAATTTTCACTTTTTGCATTCCCGGCTCGGGATGCCATCGCTATAACGACACAATAAACGTATTTTATACTCGCTCACACTTAACTGCTCGACGTTTATATCGCCTTATAAGTATATCGAAGTGAAATAATAAAACTAAAGAAGAGCGAACATCAAGAATGGAGCAATAACATCATTATCATAGCGGAGTCGGCCATCTCTTTTCAATACGTGTCTGCCCTCCGTGTGCCCCGCCCATCGCGTATCGCCGCTGTCACCTGTATATCTGGAAACACATTACACATATGCAAAACTTTCGCGCTCGCATCTCTCCCCAGGAGGCTGTGTGGAGTGTGGCGACGCGGCCTCGCACGCACACACACGCGCCCCTGCAGAGCTGCATGTGTGTTCTGCTCTTGTAACGTATAAATCTGCAAGATAAAAATGCTGCTATATTACGTGTTTCTTGTATAGAAAACTTGGACGTCTTTTTTCTGGAGATAGCACACGAGGGCGCCGCTGTAGGCGTGCCTAGGAGTAAGAAGTTGTTTGCACCTCGCACAGTGGTCGATATTTCACTGTATTCTGTCATCGGATGCATAGCATGTTATCCGCAAATAGATTTTGTAGAGAAATACAAGTGAACTTCAACTTAGACAATAGTTATTGGTACTTTAAAACAATTTATATGAATTGAATAATAAATTCAATCTATACTTGGACAATATTTTGTCAAGTTTCGTTGACATTATCCACACATAGGTCTATTGTTAAGAGCAATTAGGTCGGCTACGAAAATTGTGGTTATGGCACAATCAAAAGTAATTATTTCAATTGCCGCATTATTTGGGCTTTAATCACAGAGCAATTACTTTTTGGTAAATGACATATTTTGTAGAATGTCACAGACAAAACAAACCATTCCGTTGTTCATATTGTACTTGACAATGAATGCATTCATCCATCCCTTTAATGGAGGCATTCATATTTTTTCGATCGTAATATTCATGTCAATTTTGTAATATTATAATTTCTCTATTAGGATATTTATTGTTATTACATACCTGATAGTGATTACAATTAAAGTTAAAATGGATCTTAACACGTTATTATTATTTTTTTAATTTGCTATGACATTTCAGCCTTATTGCAAGGCTCTTCTTTACGTCGCAACCTAATATAAAACAATCTGTGAGTTTTATATATATTATTTTTTATTATGATACTAATTATTAAATTATAAAGGGACAGTTAGCTCGTAGTTCAGTTGACCGTTGGGGCTAAAAAGATCTCGAACGGAGACCATGTGACCAATTCAGACAGGAAAACCAAAGCACCGATAGACTGGTGACCTGCTAAAGTTAGCAGAAAGTACTGGATGACTAATGATAATAAAGAATTGTTAAAATTAACCTGTTAGTATAAAAAACACTACTAACATTAAAATTTCTTGGAAGGTCATCAACAACAAAGTAATGGGCACATAATTATGTTTTGAGACATAATTCTGATTGTTAAATACATACAATACATTATAATAATTATGGCTTTGGAAACAGTAGCGCACGAGTCCGCAGTTCCCCGTAATTAAACATTTTAATGATTATTACAACAAATGTTTCGTTTTTAATATTTTGTAATAATGTTTTTTTTATAATATAAATTTTAACAGACGGTTGTATCAAAAATTATTATTTACGAATTTGTAAAAAGTATCGTATAAGTAAAAGAAAAAACAATAATGTGTTGGTTGCAACACTTTTTCGTGTATGTTGTGTGTGTCGTGTATGTTGTCTGAAAACACACACACAACATACACGAGAGAGTGTTGCAACCCATTTTTGCTTTTTTCTTTTACTTATACGATACTTTTTACAAATTCGTAAATTATAATTCCAGGTACAACCGGCTGTAAGTCTTTAATATATTGTTTAATCGTGTCTATTATGAGTGATCTAGAATATTGTAAAATATATTGTAACATACTAACTTATTTTATATATTAAGATGTGTTCTTCCCATTCAATATACTTGAATCAAGCTAAGCGTGAGTAGCGACTGAGGAAAGCGGAAACTGAAAACTGTTTTTCAGTCGTCGTGAGGTCCAAGAGCACCGACGACTGAAAAAATTGCTTACAATGTCAAAGTCAACTGTTGCATCTTAATAAAAACTAACTTTATTTAAACCTAATTCACACAGGGATAGGCAAGGACAACGGACTGCCCGAAGATAGGAATAAGGTTCGTAATTTTATTCATTTACGTCCTTCAAATCCACCATTCTTCTCATACAAAAATTTAATTTTTATAAGACTCTATTTTTTTACTCTATTATTTTACTCACATAACTAACTGTGAAGCTTACTATCTACCCGCTCTTAGAAAAAGCTTCTAAATAATACACCTGAACTTCCACAGGGATAGACTGTGACAATGGAGTGTCATTTTCCATGATCCTGACACAACTCTCTCGCTTTCTTCTCATCCTCAATGTACTAGATAAATTATTTTTTAATAATATTTTCAATAATAGGAAAAAAAATTACGAATAAACCATAATTTCCTATGTCTGGCATAGAGACGGTGACTGAGATAGCCGTAAACTGAGGCGGATTTTTCTCAGTTGTTGACACTCTTTCAAGGTGCATCAAGTAAAAAAATCGTACAAAGGTGTCGATTTTAAACAAATGTAGGAATTCCCTAGTGAATTAGTTGATCTTCATTTTATTCATTCTACTATAGTAGATAGATTAAGGAAGATGTCAAAGCAAAAAATATCGTGCTAAGAATTTTAATTCTAGTATTTATATCGATGACTCAAATTATAATTGTGTTTAAAAAAAACGTTGGCGAATGAGTAAACCCCCAATTTACCTGCGCTGTTTTAATAGGACTTATTAAATGATTCATAAATTAGCAATAAACCAAGTTATCAGGAAATTGTGGTAATGAAACTTAGCCCGTTCCTACACTAGACCTGAAGGGTGACTAACAATTCATTTGTGCGACAGACTATCGAAATCAAGCTAGAATAACCTAAAAATATCCACCAGTCACCCAAATAAAGTGATTTTGTAGTTAACTTTGTTACTTACATAGCAACAGAAAATTATGACTATATGTTTCATTTTGTACTGTTGTATATTTAACTTGCTGACTGTACTTACGTCTACACGATCCATACTAATACGATAAGATGTCTATCGAGGTGTTATAGGTATATAGGTGGAAATAGGTAACAAAAGTCACCGCGTTAATTATTTCACGTTTCTTTGCTTAAGGACAATTTATTTCTCATTACCGTGTGCGGCCTTCGAAGGCCAAGTTAATTTCGGTCGCCTTTATACGTAGATAATGACGATTATTTTAATTTTGCTAACCACACTTTAATTACCTAGCTTCAAGCAAGGCCATTCCAATGTTCGTAGACGATAATCACTATGCGATAATTATTGGCCATTGTAATTAAACTTTTTTATACGCTTCGAATTAAGTTTCGTATGATTTTTTAATAACAATATTTAAAGCGAAAACTTTAATCGATTTTCTTGTTGCTTGCGATATATAATTTTGTATTACTCTTATATGTAGCAACTGTTTATTGATTACATAGGACTAGAGCTAGAAGTACTTATCGAGCATTATAATTGTTCATGATGAATCCACATAAAATAATTTATAATTTTATTTGCCTAGTCTTGTTTTCGCACAATTTAAAAGTTAATTTCCTCCTTTTTTCTATGATATTTTATATTAGTGCACATCTATTTTTAGCGTAAGTTAAAAAACAATCTTAAAGAAAGGATATAAGAGAGTTTTGCCAGGGTCGTTGAAAGTGGCCATTATTTGTGTCTGTCTGTCCCTTTGGGACTTGGGAATTGAAACGTGACAGTTTTATTAATTTAATATTTGTTTGCTTTCTATCAGACAAATATTGCATTACCTTGACGACAGGCGTGGACGAACGGTTTAGCGACTGGTTTGTTGCGCGTAATGTCCCGGGTTCGATCCCCGGTCGGAGCAAATATTTGTTTCATAGCTTTTATTTGTAATATTTAATAATATTAAATATTGCAAATATTTGTTAATAAAAAATAAAAAAAAGAGATGGATATTTGCTTCGGGTCTGGTTATCAAAGAGTGGTAGGCAGTGGTACTCAGTCTGCCGATCCGGGGTAGTACCACCACTTACAAGTATACAGACCGTGAAGTGATTTGGTCACGTTTCGGGATCAGCTTGTAAGCTGCCGGTTCCATCTAGGCCGGCATAGTGGATGTGATTGCTACTCACAGTTATTTAATTGTAGTAGCAGTGACAGTCATTCATGGACCACACTTCGGCTTAACATCAAGCGGGGTGCTGTCATATGTCGAGTCACAATAAAAAAAAAAAACCTACATAAATAATAGATAACAAATAAGCTAATTTCGATAGTCTTCTTGGATAGACAGTCACATAGTCATGTGTATTTTTTCTTTACCCTAGCTAGGGGTGCAGGTTATAGAACCTTACTAACTGCAAAACTACGTAAAAGCGATTTTGTTATATGGATTCAATTTCTAAGTGTTAAAGGTCCCATGTGTATTTTAACATGATCCACTAATATAAATTATGCATTTTTGATTTCTGAATTTAGATAATAGGCACGTAAAATAGTTATTAAAGTTTTTTTTATTAATATTCAATATACTACCTATAGCATATTCTAGCAGACTTAACAGTATGAAATTCATACTTGGTTCATTTATTTTATTATATTTTCTGCACATTTTAGTGAATACTTTATTTTTATATTATAGTGAAAAGTACATATATTTAAGATACATAATACCGGGAACTAATTTTGAGCCATGGTCTCTTGGTCTGCGGGATAATTTCACTACCACTAGACCACGATGGTCATTTATGTAAACAATGTGTTAATCAAAGTAGGAAATTAGTAAAACACTATTTATTTAGTTCACGTTTTACTTTTACTGAAAAAGTTGGAAAAGCTTGTAAATTTTCCGGTTCGTTCATTGCAGTTTGACCTCCTTGTCTGTGATCTCTATAAAGAGGCTATCGACAGCTGACCGCCGTTTAATTGCCTGCACGTAGAGCCATAGTACGACCCTGCTAATCCCTAATTACTCTCTAGGGTTGCGACTACTTTCGGTCTATCGATTTAAAATATTCCCTTCACATGAATTTTCCACAGGCAATAATTTGTATAGATTTCAGATACTTGAAAAATATCTATTTATGTATAAAATCAATCTTGTTGAAAATAAGATGAATCTTGGATGCGCGAAGATTTTGGCCGGCATAGTGACGGCGACTGAGGCAGCCGTGAACTGACTCGATTTTTTCAGTAGTCACTTTTGGACCTCCTCTTGCTTATCATCAGGTGGGTCGAGGTCAAATATCGTGTCATAATAAAAAATATCTAGAATAGTTAGGTTAAGATTTAAAAATTCTTGTTATTATAATAATTTTAAAAATCGTAAGCACTTAACGATGCTCTTGTATATGTCTTCCTCTTAAGCTGCTTAACGCAAATCTAATTGACCTATGGCATAATTATATTTTGTAGCGTCAACAGTATGAAACTGCCTCTTCACCCGAAAGGACCACACCTCATCCGAGACTACATAACTATTACTTGTAATACTAAATTTTGCACTAAATACATAGGGGAATATAATCGATTAAATTTTATTGTTTACATCACTAAATACGAGGGCAATTGTTAAGAAAAACCGACAACAATGGAGAAAAGTCTGTTTTCATCGTAAAGAAAGTGTAAGGTGTGAGGGCGGCAAGCGTTTAATTGTGGACGGTCTAATTAAGGATGGGTGAGGGATACGAACGATTTCTACTAAAAGAGAACTTCGTCTGTAGAATTTACAAGGTGCTGTTATTGTTACGGTTACGTGACGTTTAATATTGAAAAGTAAGGGGAATTAAATATTATATTCTTGATTTAAGTTTTCTTTATTTATTTCAACAATTATGTAATTTTTAATTGTAAATTTCCTAATTTAACAATTGTTTTTATATAACAAATAAATATTATTACATATGAAAGTAACTTACTTTTTAAATTAACAAAAGTACTTTCATACTAATAATTTAGATTTAAACAGAAACTCAATGCCCATCTACAACTATCAAAGCCTTATTCTTACATGAGTTATTAAAAATAATTTCAAGTTAATAACAATAACATGATTAATAACTATTATCATCTATCAAATAAGACCATAAAAGTAATCCAAGTGCACCCTCTTAAAAGCAAAAAAGTAATTTTGGGACATCTCAAGCGCAGTTAAAGAACAAAGAGATCCGATTGCCATTAGGAACGATTTGCACGAATCCCCCTGACCTCACGCATTCACTCGTTCCCAAACCGTCTTTGTCTAAGTCTAGTTTCAATTCGTTCGTCCATTGTGTCTCAGAGAGATGAGTGGACGTCGTTAGTACGATCTCGTACGAGCATGATAAGACTGGCCACAAAAGATTTAAGAGTGCGGTGGGTGTGCGTGAACATTTTGTACCCTCTATGTTTTACTGTCGACACATTAACTTTTTGAACGGAGTCACTTTATTTTTTATTGAGTTTCTTGCTCTCGTTTAACACTATTTGTTGCATTGTTCTTCTTTTCTATTTTTCTATAATATAGATATTGTTGTTTTTAGCAAAACTGCTTAAGGTCTATATGTATTTTTATACAATATAGATTTTTGCTATATAGATCTATATTGTAACGAGTCTATTAATAATTTGAATGGAATAAAATAGTCTGGCTCTCTTTATGTATCAGTACTATTTGTTTTAGGCTTAATAGTACAAGATATGATATACATATTTACAAACATAAATATAGTACAAAATACGTATTTCATAGCTTATCCATGGGATGTCAATTCTATGACGACATAAGCATAATATTCATTATCTTCTAATATAGACACATATACGCAGTTTGTTATTTCTATGTAAGTGCGCGGCGTACTTAAGACAAAGATTAAATAATCTACAGAAGCGAACTTGAGATATAAAATATAAATTATTAATTGTTTGTATATTAGTAAGACAAAACAATAATTATTAACTATTCAAGTACTTTTAAAAGTCTTAGTTGTTTGTTGGTGATTTTTTGCCTACTCTACCAGCACTTTCAAGCAAACAAACCGTCGATACAAACGACGCGTCGTCTGCGCTTCGGGTTCAACTCGAAAGTTTGCGATTCTAACTAGGCTGGCATAGTAGACGCGACTGTCACTTGCAGTTATATAACTATAATACAGTTGAGCTCACTGATTTAACATCAGGCGAAGTTATTATCGAGTCACCATAAATAAAGAAAACTAGAAAAAACGCGTACATGTCTGGTGGCGGCCTTTGAAATACTTATTTTAAACATATTTATTAATTTTTTGGTTTATTCCAATAGTAGTATTTGCAAGTTAAGCTAGAGATACCGGGTTTGATGCCCGGTCGCCGTTAACTAATGTGAACAAGTGAATTTTAATATCTATCTAATTTTCATTACTAATGTATACTGTAACCTTTTCCAATTACAAATTAAAATCGGGTTAGTCTATAAATATTGAAATATATTATATATTTTATGTGAGTGTTACTCGTATGTGTTCATTCATTCGAGTAGAGACATTGTTGCGCTATATTTTATTAAAAGAAAACTTACCATTGAAAATTCTAGTGATTTCCTTAAGATATAGATCCAAAAGAATATCTAAAAACTTATACAAGAGTCGTAGCATATCTGTTGCTAAACGTTTCAAAGGAGTAATCAAGTAATATTCTTCTTAATCAACCCCACCCACCGCTCTCGGGGGTCGATTCAACCAACAAAAGAATTGATTAAGTAACTATACCGCGATATTACCCCACAGTATTATTCCAAGATAATAAAGAGGGCTAGGCAACCGTGGTACTTAATGAGAGAAAATTCGATTAGAATTCGTATTAATCTTGTAATAAGTTCGAAGACAAGAAAGTAACTTTATTACTCTACGATCTAATCTTGAGTTGATTTCCGAAACAGGGCCCATATAGGTTAAATTGCAACTTAAAATTAAACAAATATGCTTCGTGGAATACCTGCCGACGGCATGGCGTTAACGTACCAGACCGCTACGCGTAGTCCCGGATTCGATTTCAAGTCAGAACAAATATTTATTTCACAGCATTTATTAGTGATATTTATATTCATATAATGCAGTAGATATTTATTAAAAAAACGTGTAGTGACTTAGTCACGTTTTGGGATCAGCTTGAATGTTGCCAGTTCTAACTAGTTAATGCGACTACTGGCTGTAGTAGTAGTCACCTTCATTTAACTATCAAAATTTTAAAGAAAATTTATATTGTTAAAAATTGACTTATTTAACCAGTTTAATTACCCAAACCAAATGTCAAATAAGGAGAATTTCCGTTGCACAAAATTAAAGCCCAATGACATTTAGTTAACTGAGCTTTTGACCTCGTCAAAATAATTATTTCGTTAGATTTAGTGGATGTTAAAATTAAATAAAGTTTCATGTAACTAGCTGAATAGAATGACTGTCGTTTGTCCAGCCAGTGTGTCAATCCAGGTCAGTTTCACCAATTGAAGACTTAGTAGTTAGTGTTTCAAGAATAACTTGAAAGTTGACTGCTATTTTCAATTATTTTACTGTAGTAGCAGTCGCCTCCATTCATGGATCGCACTGGAGTGTGGGGTCTACGTATCACACGGAGTGTTTTATTTTTAACATTGTTTAACGACATTGTTTAAGTCGGAGTAAAAATAATAAATAAAAAAATACTTCCACATTTACGACAACTATTTAGAATTCGAAAATTTAAAAAGAGTACTCAGCTAATGTAGAAAAAACTATGTGAAGTAAAATTCTGTATCAAATATACATATAGATGTATATGTATATTTGATACATTATGTTTACTATAGTTTCTTGGCAGGAAATATTAATTAGGAGAGACGTGATAGGGGAAGGATGACGATAGTTCCAACTATTTATTGTCTATATCGTCCCCTTTTTGGGAAGGCAATAAACTAAACCAAAGTGCAGAAAACATGTTACAATCAACTAATACATGTTTAACAGAAAGCTTTCTAAATAAACATGTATAATTAAATTTGAAGAATAATATTGATTGTAAAAAAGATAATAAAAAACAGGAATCTATTTTTTTTATTAGGGCTGACATCACCCCGCCTAATTATGAATTAAAGTGCGGTCCATTAATGAAGACGACAGCTACTTGCAGTTATTTAACATCCACATCCACTATGCCGCCCTAGTTGGAGCCGGCACCATACAAGCTAATCCCGAAACGCGACCAAGTACACTGGTACGATCTGTACACTTGTTGTGGTACTACTATCCCGGTTCGGTCTACTACCATTAGACAAATAGGGGGCTGATCGCGTAACGTCAATAGTAGTGACTATGAAATTCATTTGTCAAAAAATTACGCGGTCGCCGTTAGTGGTAAAAATATCTTTTATTTACTCGGACGATGAGTTTCAACGAGCTTGAACTGTAAATGAAAATAAACATCGATTCTTGGTGCGATGCATGGTCGCAAATTTAATTTTGAAGCTCTTAATGGAGTTCAACTGTCAAAACGAAGTTACGCGGTCGGCCCACAAACATGGAACAATATTTTTTAAACAAATATTTGTAACTGGTGTGGTAACCTGTCGTCATGCCTGTCTTAAAAATCACAACTTTGATCCTGACACAATTCCCTCGCTTTCCTCACATTCACAATTCTTTTCATACAAGCTCTACAATGATGATGTGAATATTTAAATAAAAAACTATTTATTAAAAAAAAAAAGTAAAAAAAATTCAAAGATAAATAAATTCTTTGTAATATCTCTTGATGAAACTAATTTCTAAAAAAACATTGTTAATCGCATCGCATCTGTAAAGTTCTTGGCCGTTTTCGCAAAGTTAACGCCCGCGTTAGTAAAACGCGTTAAGTAACCTAACTTGGAACGTTTCTGTAAGACTAAAAGTTACGGCGTTATCTAAATGAGACCATCTTTCGTTATATAAGCTAACTTAATTAAGAACTAGCAGATGAGAGTCGGCGCCGGCGGGCGGTATTCTAACACAAACTGTAAGTAATTGACAAAACAATTAATAATGAATAAACAAAATTTTATGCGGCTTACTTTAGCGTTTATTTAGTAAGTTGCATAAATTTTGTTTAATTCAATAATCAATGTTCGCAAAATTTAAGATAATAAAACAATTATGAGCTATTAAATTCATTTTATGCTATTTATTTAACAATATTATATAACAATATTTTTTAACGAGACGCGACTATTGACCTCGACTTGCTTTATGGTAAGTGAGGAGATGTCCAAGAGTGTCGATGACTGAAAAAAACGATCTATTATTCAAGGTTTTTTGCAACCTATAACAGACGTGATGTGTTTGATAGATTGATAACTAGGGGTGAGGGGTTTCGGGATCAGCTTGTAAGTTGCCGGTTTCAACTAAACCGGCATAGAGGGTGTGAATGCTACTTCCACTTATCTAACTGAAGTAGCAGTCACTTCTATTAATGGACCGTACTCCAGCCTAACATCAGACTGGGTGCTGTCATATGTCGTCAGAATAAAAATTATATAAAATTAAAATGAATTCAAATTAGTTGTACTCCAGTACGGAACCACTAACTTACACTAATGCAACCTAAGAGGCTGCTAAACTAAGTGGTGTTAGATGTGTGTGTGCGTTTAAGAGTGTACGTACATGTCGTGTGGAAAATGTTTGGTCATGTGTGTGTGAGGGTGGGGTATATGCAATGGATTAGACTTATAATAAAAGTTTTTGCAACAGATGTCAGATATTAAAGACGACTCGACTAATAACTATGTGACAAGGGAAAATATATAAAAAGTTTGGAAATTAGTGTAAGACAGACATATTACGTCACAATAATATGTTGTTATTGGGTTTTCTGTGACATTGAGATTAATGAACGTGTTTACTTTGCTTATAGAGAGTGGAAAACTAATTAAACAGACACCAACTCTTCAGTTTATAAATACACGGAAAATATCTATGAGAATAGCTATCGGGGATTTTCCGTAGATCCTTACAAAATAACGTTTTTTGAATACAGATTTTTTCTCTGTATTGTTCGATGTAAAAAAAATATGTAATGAAAATAATATTGCTTATTAAGATAATTATTTTTATAAATTTTACCTCGAAGATGAAAGCTCTATGGACTGAAATTTTCTGCTATTTATTTTGGAAACGAGAACATATTTTATGTCTATAAAGAAAGATAAAAAGGTTTATTCAGGATATCGAATGATTGCCTGTTTTTTTGCTTACCCTTGTAATTTTATAAATCTATTTTAGCTATGTTACTAAAATATCAAATACAATAATTTTATTAGTAAATCATTTTAAACTAGAGTGACAGATCAGTTTTTAATAAAAATATACATGAAAATATATGGGAATTAATCTAATATTTAGCTTATAACATATTAAATAAACACTCATAAATTAATTTATCATGTCGATAGGTCATAGACATAGTCGATCATGTGTTGATATTGGACATTACTATAATGGGGCCAGGGAGGTAATTCTTGCATACCCGAGATACGAGTATATGTCTATTCGATATTATCGATTCTAAAACCATCATATGTCACTAATTAAACTCGTAGGGTGAAAGAAAACTTGAAGGATGTAATAAAATATATATGAGTAATTATTAATTATATGGAAAGATAATTATCACCAATTTTGATTATGATATTGTGCATATTTTATAACTTATTTGTGAAAATGGTAATATTTTTTAAAATGATAAAACAATATAATACTTTGAAATTTTACATATTACTAATTATTGTTACGTTAATTATTATAATTTCAAATGGAATATCCCAAACATAGTATTATTAGTAATTCTAAATTTGTAAAGTAATTCTAAATCGGAAAAAATCTGCGTGCGAATATACGAGTACGTCTACTGCGATTTTTTTCAATTCCCAATTCCCAATAAAATTATTTGCTGATTCTAGTAATTACTTCTTAGCAGAGCAATTGTTAGGGCGACGTAGATCACAACAGTAGAGATCAAGTATCGTATTTACTTATTCGTATTTAGCTAGAATAGGTCCCCAGTACGTTTACATAGGTAATTAGTCCAAGTCATATCCAAGGGACGAAAGACGAGATAGATTACAAACAAAATTACTTTAGTGAGCTTTCGTTATTTATTCACGTGCTACGACGATGCGGAAAGCGGTGGATAAACGATCTGTGGACTATTTTTTAATATAACCGTTAAAAGGTTTATTTAGATTATTTGATATAAAATTGATTTCATGTTTCGAGAAAAATCTTTACCGTAGATTAATTAGAAAGATATCGTTGGTAATTTAACTCGGTCGTTATTGCGTGGCTGCCTCTTATTAATTAGTGCACAAATTAACTTGAAACTGGCGTGTGATTTTTATTTTTGGGTTACAATTTTAAATGAGTAAAAATTATACACTAAAATTCTCCGAAATGTCACGAGTGCCGCTTTTTATTCGGTTTTTATCTCGACATAATTAAAGTAACCCTGTTGGTTAGGTGTAAAAACCGCGCGGTGTCAGGTAATGACTTTTTAATTGTGCAGACTGATTACGGGGCGTCGTAGGTTGGCTGTTTTGTCGCCATGCGTCCTCTCATCCTGTTATTACGTATAATTGCATTACGCTTCGTTACAGAGGGAAAAAACGAGCAAATATTGTTAATTGACACTTTCTTTGTTGAACGTGAACGCGGAATGAGTCAAGCACGTCGCACTGTTTGTATCATTTCATTTATTAACTGAACATTAGTAGCTAAATTACACGTTACCTTGGTGGCATGATGTCATTTTAAACTCTCGGTCGTATCTTGCTGAGAAAATTTACCCAATAAACAGATCATTCAATGATGTAAATACAGTGTAATCGTCACAAGCTACAATTTTGCAGGAAAATTATCTGGCTCGGTTCTTTCTCCGATAAATGTGTTTTTTCTCGAAGAATGTATTTCTTTCGAGAAGCGATTTAAAAACATATTTATTTGGTAATAAAATCTTATTATTATTCATAATTGTAGCTGGTGACCCAACCCACCCGGGTACCAGACATTGTCGGTCATGCTCCCTCTCTGCTGGACCTTCTACTGACCACTTGTCCGACCGGGTATAAAATTTCGGTCAAAGCTCCTCTTGGGACTTCAGACCACTGCCTGGTCGAGACGATAGTGCCGCGCGTCGTGCCTCCTCCCGCCAGGAACGAGGTGCGACGTTTATGGCACTACAAGTCAGCGGATTGGGAGGGAATGTGAAATTATTTCGCTTCCCTCCCTTGGTGGCAGCGCTGCTTCAACTCCGAGGATCCATCCATGTGTGCCTCGGCCGTTGCTGATGAGATAGCACTGGGGATGGAATATTACGTTCCATCCAACTGTGCATCTCGTAACGACCGGAGCAGGCCCTGGTACAACAGTGACTGCGCGGCTGCTGTTTCAGCAAAAAACGCAGCTCACAGTGCATGGGTCAGGGGTCGAAAACATCATGACCCTCACGTGGATGAGTTGAAAGCAGCCTACAATCGTGCCACCAAGTCTTGCAGAAAGGTCTTTAAAAGGGCGGAGGCACAGCGCGTTTCCAGGATTGGCGAGAGTCTATTAGCGCACCCAACGGGTAGTCGCAGCTTTTGGAGTCTCGCCAAGACTGTAGAATCTAACTTCTGTCGTTCTGTACTGCCACCGCTGAGACAGCCTGATGGCTCACTGGCGCATACGGCGAAGGCGAAGGCCGATCTACTGGCCGAAGTCTTTGCCTCAAATTCGCATATTGACGATCGTGGTGCAGGGCCACCCACCCTGCGTCCATGCGGACATACGATGCCTGAGATTCGTATCAGACAACGCGATGTCCGCATGGAGCTACGATCGCTTGATATCCGGAAGTCCAGTGGTCCCGATGGTGTCCCAGCGCTTGTGCTTAAAACTTGTGCAGCGGAGTTGACTCCCGTCTTGACGAGGCTATACCGGCTCTCGTACGCATTGGGCTGCGTGCCTCGGGCTTGGAAGGGGGCCAATGTGCAACCGGTCCCAAAGAAGGGCGACCGCTCGGACCCGGCAAACTACCGTCCAATAGCTGTAACCTCAGTACTGTGCAAGGTTATGGAGCGAATAATTAATATTCGCCTCATGGCCTACCTGGAGGGTCACCAGCTGATCAATGACCGTCAATATGGCTTCAGGCCGAAACGGTCAACTGGTGATCTTCTAGCGTACACCACGCACGTCTGGGGTGAAGCGTTGGATGGTAATGGAGAAGCCCTTGCTGTTGGCTTGGACATCTCCAAAGCGTTTGACAGGGTCTGGCACAGGGGCCTTTTATCCAAGCTCGAGGCATACGGTTTACCTGACCGTCTGCGGGGCTGGATAGCTGACTTCCTGCGTGGCCGCTCCATACGCGTCGTTGTGGATGGAAGCGCGTCGCGCAGGATGTCGGTGAATGCCGGTGTCCCTCAGGGCTCCGTGCTGTCGCCGACTTTGTTCCTTCTGCATATCAATGACATGCTGGACCTCGGATCCGGCATTCATTGCTATGCAGACGACAGCACGGTGCATGGACGCTACACTGCCCGCCCCGCAGCCGGCAAACAGGAGATAGCCGATATGAGAGAGTCTGTTGTAGCGGGACTGAACCGGGTTCTTGATCGTATTACCCATTGGGGCGACAAGAACCTGGTTCAGTTCAACGCAGACAAGACTCAGGTATGCGCGTTCTCGACGAAAAAATCCCCGTTTACTCCCCTTCCCTCTCTTTGTAACATCTCCCTCATTGCTTCGGACAGACTGGACATTCGTTGGAATGTCCCTTCGCTGCGACCTGAATCACAGGGACCACATTGAGCGGGCCATTAAGACCACCTCCCGCAAACTTGGCATCCTGAACAAGGTGCGGCGGTTCTTCGCGCCAGAGCTTCGCCTGCTACTTTACAAGGCACAGATTCGCTCTTGCGCGGAGTACTGTTCGCACCTCTGGGACGGCTCTGCCAAGTATCTTCTTAATGCCCTGGATTCATTGCAGCGCCGAGCTGTCCGGATCATAGGTGATGCAGAGGTCACGCGAACTCTGGAGCCCCTACAACTACGAAGAGACATGGCGGCTCTGTGCGTCCTCTATCGCCTATACCACGGGGAATGTTCCGAAGAGCTCTTTAACCTTGTTCCTACCTCATCTTTTCACTCCCGTAATACCCGCACAGGTCGGGGAAAGCATCCGCATTTTATCGACCGAATCGGCAGTCGAACTAAAAAGTTCGGTGCGTCTTTTCTTTGTAGATCAATTGACAAATGGAATGCTTTGCCTGCCCATGTGTTCTCTCCATCCTATGACCTTGGATCCTTCAAGCGATGCGTGAAGAAGCACCTTTGGCCGGCATAGTGACGGCGACTGGGACAGCCGTGAACAAACCCGGTTTTCTCAGTCGTCGTCACTCTTGGACATCCTCTTGCTTATCATCAGGCGGGACGAGGTCAGATGTCGTGTCACAATAAAATAATAAATAAATATTAAAACTTTTAAACATAAAACCCACAGGTCGTTTGGAATTTTATCGAATCTTATACATTAGTTTTAAAATAATATTCTTTAAAGCAAAAATATTTATACATATTTATTATATGTTTATAATAATATTTAATAAATGTACGCATTGTATGAATCTAAAGAGCACACAAAAATTAATGCTATTTACAGATAAGCGGAACATAACGGCTTTTATAAACACTGTTTATAATAATAAAACTATGAAAAGGTTAAAATAACTGAACATCAATTTAGACAATAAATAAACTCCCAACTAAAAATGTAATGTAGTGTTTTAAAAAATAAACAAAACAACATTCAAAAAATCTATTGTGTACAAAAAAAGAAATTTAATCATGAGAAACAATAATAATGACTTCTAAGAATTAGATTGGTGTAAGTAAGTACAGCAGCCACGCAAACTGGGCTTTGTGGTTACATACCAACTAGCGTGAAAAATTATAACATTATAACTATCAAACAAAAGTAAATCTTATGTGGCATGTCTTAGAGTTTAGTTTCAAGTTAAAATTATAAAAGATTTCACTATTGTTAAGACTGTATGACTATCAATTATCAGTATAGTGTGAGAGTGTATTGTGATCTAGCGACCGGTAGCCAAGCCCTGTCAGTTACTCTTGACACGATTGAAAATTAAAGAACCGATATAATTTAAGATGTTATTTGTATAGTGAGGGGCATTATTTAAATATTATTTTATTATAAGAACAAGTAACCAGACTTGAAACTAATATCCGCTATTTTTTTATTAGCAAATATTTGCAATATTTAATATAAATATTTGCTTCGACCGGGAATCGAACCCGGGACTTTACGCGCAACAAACCAATCGCTAACCGTTCAGCTACGTCTGTCGTCATGTCGTTATTTTTTGTTATGGGTTTACAAGTATTTATTTATTAAAAAAACTTTATGCACTAGGTACAAATGTGGACTTATGCTGCTAGGCATTCTTACTAGCCTATCTTAGGGACAATTTAAAACATTTTGTATGAGATAGGTGCAAAATAAAATAGAAGCATTTAATCTGAAGCATGCTGTTTAATCTAATATATTATACTTTATAAAAATGAATCAGTTTACACTAAATATACATAATACTAAAAATATAATACTAATACATTTAAATATACATTCTTATACAGTATTCTTACATCTACGAGTATGTGATAGGTATAGAAATGTACAAAAACGTACAGTTTATATTTGTTTTCGTTTTTTAGTAAGCTAGTTAACGTGCTTGTATATAGAAACAAGACGACCTAATTACATTAAAGATACACTTTGCCTGTACTTACTTGGTACCGGCAAATAGAACAAGGGTTTCTTGGTTTGCATGACCATTGCACTACTCGCTGCCTTATATTCTGTCATATAAATATTCCCTAATTTCATAAATATTATGTGGAAATGAATAAATGAGTTAGTTCTAAACGAATATCTTAAAGTATGCCACATCACTATTGAGTGTATTAACACGTCAGGTTTGTAGAGATGATAATAGCAGAAGCGGCCGTGCCTCGGTTAATTGCTTTAATCATTTCCTGTGTCAAAATAACAAAAGAGCTATGGAGTATTAACAAAACGTGTAATGACGATGAGGTAGCGTTGGCTCCTGGATTATGTTCAAACTAGGTGATTGTGTACAAATATGGTTCTCATGTTGTTCAATATATATTAATATTTAAATATTTTCATTTTTAAAATAGTATTTGGTGATATCTTCGTTTATTATTTATGCAAAGAATTGAATTATTAATGCTTATTAACTTTCTATTTTTTTATTTCTATACTAAGCTTTTGTATCAAAGATTGGTACCGAGGACTATCGATCTGCGGTTTTCGATTTAGAGATTTTATATATTAATTAAATATAGCTTGTAATCAATTTTATTATTTAAAATAATTACAATATACTCGTAGTTGTGGATCAAATAATATTATTTATTTGTATTCATTTATACAATTATCAATTATACCTAAACGAGTCAATAAAAATACATTTTTTATAACAAAACAAAACTATATGTTTTAACTCCTAAATAGTGTATGTAATCCTAAATATGTATACATATAAATATTACAAATATTAATGTATGTTATTTTTTTATTAAATATATTTTACACATTAATTATATTTGTTGTATTAATTTCTTTGTTTAGTCCCAAAGGTTAACTGGCAGAAATATATAGCAGCATTTAGTTGGCCTTTATATATAAAATAATGTAATTTTAAAATATTGATCATGACATTTTCTAGTATTCAAATTTGAACACGCACCTAGTACTACAATTAAATTGAAATCATTATACTAGCCGAACCTACTTACACAGTCACAAATAATAAATGATTATGTTCTAAATAAATACTCTATGCAGTAGCCGATGTGAATGGACTATTGTATATAGAATGATGCCCAAATTATGTTACTATAACGGGTCTGCCATTGATCGTCAGCCGAAATTAAACATGATAGTTCTTTAGGACCTAAATCCCATCATTACAAGAGGAAATAATTATTTATGCCTACTTTGGTAAGATCATTAAAGTTGCTATTAATTTTATCATAATTTATAATACTTCTTAAAAAAATATATTTTTCTCAAATGATATAAAATTAAATATTAAAGACAATTATCTAAGTCAGTTAAATAGTCACGCACTATTTCCCATAAATATGCTTCCCACTTTTCACTATCCTGACAGACACAACTCCCTCGCTTCCTTTAAATCTGCAAGTCTCTCCATACAATTTAAATGCTGATTCTGAAGATACCAACAATCCAATCAATTCAATCAATCAATAAAAATATCACGCCTTTTTCCTACAGGGATAGGCAGAGATAATAGCTTGCCACTTGCCACGATCTTGCCACAACTTCTTCGCTGCTTCCACACGGTTATGGGCACTAAGCAACCTAGATTATTGAGGGTTTCATCGATTTGGTCGGGAGGCACTATCCGGGTTTGCCTAAACATAATTCAATTTGTCTCATTAATTTACAACTTATAAGTGTATGTATGGTAAATAAAGCATGATCAGTATGACAAAATTTGTGTCAAATTAGCTATATGTGTCAAATCATAAATGACAAAAGCATATTAGTTACATTAAGTCATAAGTAAGTTTTAATGCATTGGTATTATTTAATGTAAACGGTACTTATCCGTAGAGTTGTCATCAAAAGTCACTTTTAATGTCACAGTTGTCGAAAAGAAAATAAAGGAAAGGAAGCCGCCAGGTTGTTTTGTAACTAATAATTACAGAAGGTATTCATGTTGGACACGGCATCGTGCACCCTGCCAGAGCATCAAAATACAAAAATATAATTATAATTTCCTTTATAACCGCGACGATTAGTCGCCTTGGGCTCAAAATTACTTCGATGTGTCGAAAACTATATTTTCAATGTATGTCGCGTTATAACGGCATTTGTTGCTAAGTATACTTCAATTGTAATAATAGGAATTTGTTTATAGATTATACCCTCAATAAAACTTAATTTGTTTCGCAAACATATCATAGACATGAGAGATTCGAGGATTTGAGGGAAGCGAAAGAGTTGTTTTAGACCTCAAACTTATTTAAGAGTGGTAGGCACTTGATGGTCATTTGCACATTCTTACCTGGACGACCCAGGGTACCAACACTTTCAAGTGTACAGACCGTAAAGTTATGGACCGCACGATTAGCCACAATAAAATAGTACGATTTATGTAAATTTCTTTGAAACAAATTCTAGTGAGTACTACACGTTGTTTGTCTTTCTTCACAAAAACAAAACAAAAGGTATAACAAAAACATATAAAATCTTAACAAAAAAAGAAAATAAAGTGGTACCAACGCAATTTAAATATGAGAATAAAGAAACACGTGCGTTTGAAAGGTGCTATGACCTGATTTTGTATCCAGCATGACCTCTTAATTACTATTGTTTAGACTCCAAATTGAACACGTGTGCTCATTGATTTGAAATATTTTAAGAGCTGTTTGTCAATGAAGATGTAAGTCACAAAACATTTTACGTTTAGTGCGTCTTTTCTTTGTAGAACAATCGACAAGTGAAATGCTTTACCAGCCCATGTGTTCTCTCCATCCTATGCGTGGATGCGTGAAGAAGCACCTTTGGCCGGCATAGTGACGGCGACTGAGGTAGCCGTGAACTAACTCGGTTTTTCAGTCGTCGTTTTTTCTTGATTATCATCAGGCGGGTCGAAGTCAGATGTCGTGCCACAATAAAAAAAACGTTTTAACAGCCACAAAAAAACAGGTCAATGGTTTCTAAGTGTAAGGGGTCCAAAAGTCCATCTTACTAAAGTAATCGTATAGATACTGAATTGTTTTTTTAGTCTTCGGCGCTCTTGGACTTTTTCTTGCCTAGAGAAGCATATTACATCGGGGTCAGATATTGAGTATCAATAAGGAACTGATAAGTATTTATAATTATTGATTTTATAAAAATCATTATCGTCAACGGATGCTACTTTACACGTTCTCCCAGCTTCTCTTCTTAGATAAATTACACATGAATGATTAAATAAATTAAAATAATGCAACCATGGTGTAGTGGCAGTGCAATGGTTACACAAACCCAGAGCACGGGTTCGAAACCATCCACCGGTTGCAATATATCTTTGATATATGTACTTTGGTTGTCCTGTTTCTATGATACAAACACTTAAGTAGCTTAGTATAGGAATGTAAAATAAATAAAAATGGATACATTATTGAAATTATTGACACAAGAAAAAATATACTTAATACAAAATATAACATACTTAATGCAACATTAAAAAATCTTTAGAAAAGAATTTATCAAAAGAAAAGTAATAACCGCAAGGCACATGTCATACCACAATGGTTTGTATGAAAATAGTAATTACAACTTCATACAATAATATCTTTAATAATTAATAATTACATACAATAATAAAAAAACATGTAAAGATGAGTTATCTACTTAACTTCCACTGTTATTACTTAACAGACACTTAACACCAATTACTTGAGGGAAAAAGGTGTTTCTGATAAATTACAATAGAATTTATAATCATTTTCTACGTAATGCTTTTATAATTTGTTTGTTTTATTGTCTACTTTGCATTTTATTATGGTTAATTGGAGTTATTTGTATTCATGGAAACAGACTTTTGGACGCGTGCACCCTTCTTCAATGAATGTTATATACCGTTTGAATTTGAATAATTGGGCGGGAGAGTTTCTATGTTGTAAATATTCTTGAGTAGAGCATGAACATATGGGAATACAAAAATTCACTTAATACTGAAATTATAGATCAAGCTTTTGGATTTTTGTATACATCTTTCTAATGGACCAAAAAGAAAAAAATGTCTCAATTTTATGTGTTTCATCATTTGAACTGGTTTGAAATCAAAACTTAGCCCTTATATTTACTTGATCTTTCTTTATTGTAAAAATAACAAACTGACTACAAAATATCATTCATCTGTTTACTGCTAACAAAGGCGCACAGTTATAAAAAAAGTACACAAGTGATTAATTTCGGTCTTGTTTGTGTATAAATTATTATTTCATTTATAATTGTACAGCATCTTATCTCTAAAAGCTCCACACAATAAACCAATGTTAACTGCATACTATTAACGAGATATAAAAGAAGAAACATGCTTATTAAAACTTGCAAAGTACTTTACCACGATCAAGTTGAGAAGGTTTAATTTCAGCTTTCGATTGCGAACAAAACGGTTAATTACAGTGCTTGTCGGCCTTTGTTCCGGTCTGCAGTCCTGTTCCAGGATTCTACCCTCCAGGAAAATTATTAAGTACTTACAACCTACTCGTATGTTGTCAAAGAAACAGTGCTTTTATGAATATTATCTTGTTGAAATATTGTATTTTGGATAATCACAAATAAAACACATAAACTTCGAGTAAGTAAGAATAATTAGCGAAAAATGTATCAGACAGACTTTACTGATAATTTTGCTCAATAAAGGTGGAAAATTGGGAAAGCAGTTTAACTGGCTCTCATTGGATGTTTTACTTCTATGTGTTTTAATAGAATTAGACGAAAGAGATTTACTTTATATAACGTTTCTTTTCTTTGATTGTCAATAAAAAAATATTATATTTGCGACATCTCATAACGTTTGTGTACATAAGTAAATGGTAAATAAATATAGGTTAAAAATGCCTACATTACAATCTAGGTTATTCTGACTTTGAAATGTACAGATGTACAGAGAATTTCAACATAATAAGAAATATATAAAATTCATATAATTTAACACCTTTTGTTACTATAACACTGTCACCAAAGAGTCAAAAGAACATACAATTATGCGTTCAGAAATAATCAAAATGAATTGATGCGACAACAAAGTGTAAATGATATATTTATTTAACATTAATAGGATCCTTGTCAGTTAATGTATACAATTCAAAAATGCATCGTTTCGTTGCGGTTTTAATTGTGCTAAGTATAGCAATTTTACCTTATTGTAAGGACTTTTGTAAAGAACCTGAATGTATTATCTATTATTTGCTTCAATTTAGAGTATCTAATTATATGCGAATTATTACCTAAAATAAATGAATGAAACCGTGTAGTTCATTATGTCGGTAAACTTACATTAGTATAATAAATAGATGTTTATTGTGAATTAATAATGAGGATAATAATGTAATATGTAAAAAGCATCTAAATAAAAAAATATCTAAATAGTACCAACCCTTATATTAGTCACGAACGCCTCAATTTAAATAGGGATAAGCAGATATAATATAGCGTTACTTTCTACGATCCTAGAACAACTCTTTCGCTTCCCTCACATCTTCGAATCTCTCATGTCTATGATTTGTTTGCGAAACAATTCTCTGGGTCGTTTTCGTTTTGTCCTTCCACCTTTAAGTGAAATTTTCTTTCGTCAAACTTCTTTTATTAATAAAAATAATCATAAAACTTTTAAATTATATTATTTAGGGAAATAAACAAATATATATTACAATTATATTAAAATGAGGGTTAAGGGAGGAGATACAACAGTACTTCCCCTCAATGTTTCATAAATAATGTGAGTAACCTTTGTTCTATTAACAAACGGGTGTTAACTAGTTCTAGCTTAGGTCTTTATCAACAAGTCGGTAGCCTATTATTATACTAAATAAAACGTCTTCCACGGACACCTCGGTATCAACGCCGGGATCTCAAAGGCGTTCCCCTAATGACTGCTAATAAGTGTTTTTATTATTTTACAATTGTGAAATTATTTCTTAGTTCATGTTCTTTTAGATAAACATCGAACCTTACTTCACACTACCATCTGATAATCGAATTAATGCTATATTACCATTTCACGCTGTTTTATTGCTTTTTGTATGTTTAATATGGGGTTTTATATCGTAATTTACTTTTATCAGTTGTTGGATTGAATTGATCTCTCTTTTTGACTTAATTTGTGGACTTGTGAGTACCTACATCATATTCTGAGGCTATATTCTTATGATTAATGAGGCAAATCAATGCCTATGCATACCCGATTCAAAAATCATATCATAATCACTGAAGTAGGTATAGAGTTTGAAACTTTAAGATATAACTGAAAATACTACTATGATGTCAATACCTAATTTGAGAGTTTGTTATTTTCCCAGTTTGTATACTAGCCCTTCATGATCACTACGCTCGGTGTTGTGTTGAAAGTAGACAGTTCCAACTACTCCGGCATAATGGATGCAAATGCTACTCGCAGATTTATTGTGACTCGACATACGATCTCTACTTGTCTGATTGTAAGCAAAAGGTCCATGGGTGCAGAAGACTGGAAAAACCGAGCCAGTTCACGACTGCTTCAGTCGCCGGCCAAAGGTGCTTCTTCACGCATCGCTTGTGGGATTTAAGGTTATAGAATGTGGAGTACACATGGGGTTTATCTGTAGTTGCTTTCATGGACCGCACTTCAGCTTAACTTCAGACGGGGTGCAGATGTCGAACTACAATAAAAAATAAGAATAAACAAATCACATCAAATCAGCATTGTAGCCAAAATAGATGATGTAGTCACATCTATGGATATGACTACGTTAGTTATATTTATAAATATTTGTTCCCGGTGCATCTGACTAGTTGACGTGTTCATTGCTGTTGAGATCCATCAAGTGTTTGGTTCCGTTTCAGCGCCAACATACAAAATGAAACCACACTGACATGCAACTGCATAAGTAGACATATTATAATACAAAATCCTTTGAACTATAATTAAATTATTATTGTAATCGCTAATATTTTCAAACTCTATTAATAGTATATCTAAACCATGAGTAGGTTTTAGATGTTACCGGTAAAGGCATACAATGATTTGAGTTGTGAAATCGCGTTTCAGACGTCTAGATCAACTTTGTTTACTGGAAAAATATTAAATCTTTCGTCATATTTATAACTCACTTTAATAGAGATCTATGGTTAACGATATTATGGTTCACTGCTATACAAAAATATATCACGTGGCTCGATATAATATGACAACCCCCCCCTAATAAAGCTGGAGTGAGGTTCATAAATGCAGGCGACGCGACTGAGTTAATTCACGCTCAATACACTTGAAAGTTGTGGTCACCTTGAATCTTTCAAGCGAGGCGTAAGGAAGCACCTTTGGCCGGTATAGTGACGGAAACTTGGTTTTTGCAGTCGTCGGCACTCTCGCTTACCATCAGGCGGATCAAAGTCAGATGTCGAGTCACAATAAAAAAATATAAAAAAGACTAAACAAATGACCACGCTGCCACGTTTGATCCCAGTTTGATCATATTAGGGCCCTGTTTTTATTCACCTCGATATACTGTCGATATTTAAGCCTAAATATAATATCCTATTTTCAATGGTTACCAAGACAAAGACTTAAGAGTGAATTGTATTAGTTGAAAAAGTTCTGTTTGCTAATATTTTTATTTTAAAAAATATTACAAAAATATGTTGTAAGGGGTGGGGTAGTGTGTAATTATTACGCACAATTACACACACTACAACAATCTTGCGGTGCGCCTGCGCTCATTAGCTCCGGCTAGCCTGTATCAGCGGCGCTTAAATATTCACATTTGTTTTAGTATAGCATGATCTTTTTTTGTGTATTGTTTTTTAGAAGCAGTCAGTTATATAGAGACAATTTAGTGGGTTGTGCACAAAGACCTGTTTTACTATTAAATATTACCTATCAAATAAAACTCTCACAACTCAATTTTAACAAGGATAGGTAGAGACAACGGGGCGTTGTAGGAATCGTCCACGATCCTGATATATCTTTTACACTGCCTTTCACAATGAAATTCTTTTAATACAAACTCTGTGGTTTATAAAACTGCTGCTCCCTGCATTTTTAAAAATGTCCCCAATTTGATTGACAAACAACTAAATTATTACTCAAAATATTTTTTTATATGTGCTTACAGTTAACTTAGAAACTACGTATTATGTTAGGTGGCTTTAAGGCAAATCCAACGCTGAAGTTTAGTTAGACGAGACAAAAATATTATGTGCTTGTGTAATAGTAATAGTTGTGTAATCAGAATGACTACCAGATTAGATTTAATAAAATATGGAAGTTAAAAATAGAAGTTGCGTTCCTGCACATGACTTGCGAATATTTAAAAATACCGTTAATTACTACTCATAAGCATAAATAATAACTGTGGGATATTTTAGGATATTGTTTTTATTATTGGACATTATAAATAAAATAAAAAACTTTTTGGACTTCAGCTAAAATGATTGCTGCTGAATTGTTTTGTGTTAATGACAATAATCTTGTTCATCTCTGTTTTAAGATCAAATTTTATTGGAATATCGTCATCATAAAATGAATGACGTAGGTTTAATGTTATTTATATAATATTCAGAACATCAATAAAATTAATGGATACATTATAATAAATTCGCCTCATAATAAACGTAGGTAGTTATTCTAGTCTGTTCTAAATTTTATTAAGATAAAAATTATTAGATGAGATTTTTAACCCTGATTAAAAGTGAAAATAAATTGGTATTACCTACCTACTTTATTAGCAGTGAAACACTTTTAAGTATATTAATTAGTAATGACATAAATATATAAATAACAATTATATATACTTGCAGATAGGTGAACTGTGACCAGGGATCGAACCCGCTAACCAATTTACAATTATAATAAACATTGAAAAGTGTCAAGCTCTAATTAAAAGGCGACCGTAATGTAGTGGCAGTGCAATGGTTACACAAACCGGAGAGCACGAGTTCGAGACCACCCACCGGTACCAATGTATCTTTGATATATATATGTACTTTGGTTGTCCTGATTCTATGATACTTTAATAGCTTAGTATAGAAATGTAAGTAAAAAAAATAAAACTAAAAACATTGAGTAGTTTCTTTTTCTATGAAATATCAAGTATTATAACGATAGATTATAACGTATTTTTCAGTTATATTATATTTTCAGTTATATAATTATATTTACTGTATTTTCAAATTTCGATGGTATATTTTTGTTGTTGTAACCACCTGTATACGGTGGGCCCAAACAATCAGCGTCGACCATCGAGTGATCGGCGAAAAAGATAACGTTCCCCGCGCCCAAATAACCTAAGTATTAAGAAAATGTATTATAATGAACGACTCTTTAATTCCGACTGTTTATCTTTTGTGTTATAACAACCGTGGAGTGTTGATGTTTCTTAATAACATGTAATTTAACTTCTTGATTTCCGATTTTGTTTGCCGTTCACTAAAATTAGGGAGAAAATCGTTGTTTACGGCACAATGAATTTTTATATGTGAAACTAAGAGAAATTACGACACGCTACTAAAATATCATACTATGTTCATTGATTTTCTAACACAATGGTAATTGTAAAAGAAAATGCCGTGGCTGCATTGATCAGTATCACGTCTAAGAAACCATTTGTTCAGCGTACGTCAAGAACGATTAAAACAGCATTAACAAAACAAAAGGAAAACTAATCCGTTAGATCCATAACAATAGTGACAGATATAAGGCGTTGAAAAGTAACAGGCACGTTTACTGTTCCGCTTGCCGATTTCTAAATATACGCCTATTTACACTTGGGAGCTATCGGGAACGCGTAATTAATACAATCTTTGTTACAGGGTAATTTGCCAGACTAATGCCGGCGTGTGTAATCTTCAAAGAGTATTTAGAAACACGCGTCTATTCTATTTTAGACGTGTACTGAAACAGAGAAATATTTACAATCAGCCGAACGGCACTTCAGCGCATCCGACGCGCGTTATGACCAGGCCGCATCGATTCTGACTCATTCCTATGATTACCACTAACGACCGCGATATGGCTTCATTAATAATTTACTTGTATCTTGTAATGCATTTGTGTTATTATAGAACTTATATTCGGTATCAAATGACATCAATTTTTGATAATTTATATTATCTTCCCACTTATGTAATATGGAAATAGCAGAATGAAAACAACTTATTAACAAACTTTCAAAATGCATTGCATTGGTTGGGCGTTGTATAAAACTAGTCCGAATGAAATCGCTTTGCGCGATTACAGTATAAATAGTATAGCTTTGACACGAAGTTAGTGAACACCTCAAAAAATATATTATATCGAACGGTGAATATGATTCAAATTATTTTCTTACCGATCAATCTCGTCGCGATCTTTTCAAAGACCTCTCTATAACTTAACCTAGAAATAAATTGTCCACGGACAGACACATGAGCTGTGGAGAAGCATAAAATTAAATGTATAAGTTGTACTATTTATATTAAGTACGCACTTAGTGTCCATACACTAAGTGTGTACTTAATACAAATATTATAATCATTTTGTAGAAATAGAGTTAGGCATAAAATTTGTAGTCCATCTATTAACAACTGACATAAATAATACTAAACAAGATACATTAGACGCAGCAGCTATAACCAAAGGCAATAAATTAATAACTATAATACAGAACAGAGCATTCATACATAAAATTTTAAAATTGAGTCACAATACTATCCTCACTGATCTGAGTGCGATTTGATATTTTATGATAGTAAACGTACTGTAAATTATTTATAACTATGTATACATATATATTAATTTATGTAATGTTTGTATGGTTTATGCAAAGTTTATTGTAATGCTGGCGTTCTAAAACAGTACGCACTAAATTGCAATAATTTTCGTGGGATCGCAAATGCAAATGCTCTCTATTATGTTATTATTGGCGTCATAAACTAAATCAGATTTAATATTAGAAAAGTTGGCCACAACGTTAGTGTTTCAAGCACTTTTTTCGTCATTCCCATTCCCGCCCACGGCTGTAGTAATTAAAAACAAAAATAAACGGAGCGGTTCCAATCGTAAAAAAATCACTTCTGACAGTGTTCTCTATAAATGAGTATGTACAAATAATCACACATATAGATATACAATTTCTATAAATTTTGCCACTTGAAATTTTAACTTTATTCCAAAGTGATAGAGTTAAACGTGCTTTAAACAAATTAGCTTTTATAAACTTGAGTATGCGTGAGTTACGCTCATAGATGAACAACACTAATAAAATTGAGGCGCGAGTCACAAAAATAAATCTGAGTGTATTTAAGAGCATAGGTGAGAATTTATTTAGACATTTTGTTTCGAGATTATATTTGGCAAATTTATCTGATTGGAAATTTGAGTTTAGGGTTTAGTTAGTTTATTTATTACCTCATTATAAATTTAAGTTATTTGTTTTCCTTTAATTATATTTAGACCTGTTTTAGACATTGATATAAAATATTATTTAAAATTTAAAGTATCATTTTATACGACGCCTTCTCAATTCTAGTAATAAAATTCAAAGAGCATACAAATAATTATAGCAATTAATAAATGTTTAGACTATGAAAGTTGTGTTCTACATGTGCGAGTATCGACATGAAGTTAAAATAAACATTGAAGGCATGTGTAAAAGGAAACATTAGAGCAATTAAGCATTTGGGCAATAAAAAACAAACGATTGTGCCCGCTCGTATCACTATCTCCAAAGTGTTGCAATAAAAAATTGGTCCAGATTCCAAATCGAAAATAAGACGTTAGTTGGTAGCGTGCCAAGTTCATTATGAGCGTTCATGAAATTTCGCATTTGAATTATTTTACTGCTTGACTTATGGCCGTTACTTAAATATTTGGTAAACAGAAAAAATATGGAGCTGATCGATCAAATTTAATGTTCTTTGCTGAAATAGCGTTAGTTAAGTGGATCGTTGCTATTATGGAGAATTGTGTTAAAATAGTAGAATAAGTAGTGCAAGCTTTTAATGCTTCCCTCAATTCAAACATATCTTTTACAATTTCAGCATTATCATTTATGTACTTTTATTAAAATGCAACCAGTTGAAATAAAATGCGAATATATGAATTCATCAATTAATATTTATATTATAAGATTTAGATTCCCATAATAGTCGTGCACAGAAGAGCACGCATAGTTAATGAATTAGTGCACAAATCATTAATAAAGTACTTCCTTATGTTTGAAATTGTACGAATGGTTTCACTTTTTGTTCTGTTGTAATCGTTCGCATAGTTATGTTTAATTTAGAATACTCAATAATTTATTGTTAACAACCTTTCCATACAAAACATTTGTTATAATCTCATCTGCGTCATTATTATTTCCGCCAAGAATTTCGATGATGTTATCATATCACTTTTAGTGAGATCCCCAATATTATGTAATTTGTGAATATTGTACGTCAGCCAACAATAGAATAACATTTATGAATCATAGACCGATGCATGTGCAGTGGAAGATTATCTAAGTAGATCAACTGCAGCCACTTGCCAGATACATTAAAACGCACGTGAATCTAATTTACGTTCAAATCTAATTCTCGATGGGCAGGCCAACTTTAACAAAAGTAAAGTTGATACATCAAAGGATGAATCTGTCAGAGTGGTAGGCAGTGGTGCCCAGTCTGCCGATCCGGGGTAATACCACCACTTACAAGTATACAGACAGTGAAAAGACTTAGTCGCGTTTCGGGATCAGCTTGTAAGTTGCCTCTTCAAACTAGGATCGCATATGTCGAGTCAAAAAAATAAAAAAAAGAATATATTTTTGGCTAATGAGTTGCGATCAATAAAATTTGTGCCAGGCATCCAACTTCTAGATTTGTAATGTGACAAGCATTACAAATCTATCAAGCAGACTATCAGAACTCACTCAACAATAAACTATGTCTTTTTCTTTCTTGTCATTCTAATTTCCCTGATATAATTGAATTGTATTTTTGTTTACAATACGATCTAATAAGCACTGTGGAACAAGCAACTCTGGACGCACATTGTTGCAACAAACGCTTCGCTAGTGTTTACATTTCTGTAATTAGAATTTGTATGCATGTGTTGGTGTCAGGCGCGCGTGTGCATCTGATTGAGACACGGGATAGAATCTGGAACTGATTAGTCTCTGAAGATGTGTTAGTAAACTCGTCGATACGAATAGAGTGTGTGTGTGTTACGCATTAAGTATGCTTCAGATTTTATTATTTAATGATTCATCTTAGAGATTTAGAAATAGTCGGGAATGTTCATGCTGTGTGTTCTGAAAAGCCAGTAATAATAGAATATTGGCGCATCTGCCCCACTGAATATGTTATAACTCTTCGGCAGTATGATATTTCGTTCTTAGTATATTTTAAGAATGTTTTATGTTTTTAATTGCGATGCGCGGATTATTTTAAGGCGGATTATAAAAATTTTATAGTCGTTTTTTGTATCGTCAACAGCTCGTTGACAGAATTAAGACGGTGTTTATAACTTTTATTTAGGTTTGTTATCATAAATTCGCTTTATTATTAATAAGAAAACGATGACAAATCTGGATTGCTTTGACAAAATATTAACATGTGTCTGTTAACAATAAACCAGAGTAAATGGAGGCTTTTATGAAGCAACAAATTTTACTAAAGCATTAATGCCATTTACGTAATACAAAATGTTTCGTTTTACATAATTAACAAAATGTCTTTATTGTAAATAGAATTAAGGTTGCACTTTATTATTTTGGTTTAACAATGGAGTTTCGTAATCACACGAAAGCGCCTAAATCTGATATTAACGTGTTCAAGCGACCAAGCCCGAAGCAGTGCCATTAATGTCGATCATTAAATATGAATTATAAATATAAAAGAAAGCATAAGAAAAGCAATCAGCCACGTCCATTATTAGATTAAAAATCTCATGGTTAACGCAGGCCGTGGTCATTTCTTTGTATAGCTATATTAAATTGTGATTTACTTATTATTTAACGTGGTAGGTGTGGAGCTTTACGACAATACGTTATATTTAGGTAAGTGCTTGATACATTGTCTACGTAGTTTTCTACATTCTTTTGTTAACAATTAAATGCTTACTTCATTATTATTTTTAGAATACAAAAAGTCGGTGGCAGAAAAACTAGGCTGATTTTTTTTCAATTAGACGCGCCATCTAACTACGGCTTATCAGATTGATGGCAAAGGGAGGTACAAAACAGCTGGCTACTGAAAAAATAACCGTTTCAGTTTTGGTTTGCATTAGTTGCCGCTACTGTGCCGGTCAAAAAATGGATTTACCTCTATAAAAAACTAGACGGTCTAATTTTTTAACCGATTTAGTCCGTAATTCGAAAGTGTTAAAATTCCGTGAGCGCTGATGTAATATTGAATTAGATTACTTACACGTTTCTTTTCTTATTCGTATTTTTAAATCTTAAATAAAAAACTCTTATCGCTTGTCTAACGGGTTCAGTTTGCAAGACCACATAATTTTTTTTTATATTACAATTATATATTATAATAATATTATAATAAAACAATTATTGTAATAAATAATGATTGGTATTTAGGCCTATTACATAAAATCCGTAAACCATTTACAAAATAATAGCTTATGGAATGCCATTAAACAAAAAGGTGTCTTTAAAAATAAATTGCAAATTTAAAGAAATAAGATTTACACTATAATTTGTGATTTCATATCAATCAAGGCAGTTGTATTATTAAAATCGATTATTATGATAAGACACGTTTTAATATAATCAAGGCTGTAATCATAATTAGAGTACATAATTATGAAGGGCCATAATGTCCCCAGGTAAGTGGCGGCGTTACTGTCACTCATTTAGGGTTATGAGCTAAGAGCGTGAATAACATAGAGCGCGCATAAATTTCACCTCTGTTATTCCAATGATCTTTTTTTTTATTATGTTGTAATTTATAAGATTTAAACAAAATATGGCGCCATTAGGTGAAGTGGGATTAGCCTATATATCACTTTTAACAAATTTTAAGTGTTTGTTACTGCATACTATATTATATTGTATGCTTCTTAACTTGTAATATTAATACAGAAGTTAGGCACATGACCTACATTATTTTGTACGATACAGAGTATAAATGAATATATAATATAACAAAGTACAGGTTGGGAAAAACATCTCAATTCTGTGGACCGAATTGACCTTTACCAGCACATGTGTTCTCCCCATAGAAACACTTGAGGCTTGTATAGTGACGGCAACCGTAGCATGGATCAGTTTTTAAGTTTTTGGCGCTCTTGGCTACCATTAGACAAGTCGAGGTTAGATGTTGGGTGTAAATAATAATAAAAAACATGATTGGCGGTGTAGATAAAAATGTCATAACTATAAATATGATATAAATATAAGGTATGTATAACACATCAACTACTATCTCTAACGTTCATACTTCCGCACACGCTCTCTACTTATTTATACACTGAGATTATGACCAAAATTATTGAAAGTGTGACGGAATCTGATAGTAAGTTTCTGAGGGTCTGATTAGCATGAGCGTTGGGCAAAGTGCCCCATTAAAATACTGAAATACTTTTTTTGTAATAAAGGAATTGGTGATTGCATTTTATATTACAAAATATATTTTATCGAGTAAAATATATTTTGGTTAATATCTATTGTTTTCTTATGATGTTTAAGTAAATAACATTTACCATGGTAGATCGTCTGTAATTTTAACCTAAAACCATTGAATTACGATTGAGATACGATAGTACGTAATAACTGAATGCCTAAAACACAAGGGCGGTTTTCATGGACCCAGCCTGATGTTAAGCTAGTGTGCTATCCGTAAATAAAGGCAACTGCTACAATCTCAGATAGAGAATAAGAGGTGTTATTTAATAAGGTATAGCACAATGCGCGTTAGATGTGGTTTGAAAGAGGGTGTAGTGACAAGGATTGATAAAGGAATGCTTCGATGGTTTAGGCAGATGGAAAGGATGAGTGAAAGTAGATTGATGAAAAGAATTTTTAAATTTCATGTGAATGGATGCGTTAAACAGGAGGGTGTTTGCCGACCAAATCGAAGACACCCTCAAGAAAGCTAGGTTGCCTAGTGCCTATAACCATAGAGCTTGTATGATGAGAATTGTGAATGTGAAGGAAGCGAGGGAATTGTGTCAGGATTGTGGCAAGTGGCGCTCCATTGTCTCTGCCTATCCATGTGGGGAAAAGGCGTGACAATTTGATTGATTGATTTAATAATCTAAGGCTACAACAGTTAAATAACTGCAAGTATCAATCGTATCCACTAGGCCGCTCTAGTTGGGACTAAATGTGTAAAAATTAATTCAATAATTACTTTTACTGTCATAATGACGACAGGCGTGGACGAACGGTTTAGCGATTGGTTTGTTGCGCTTAAAGTCCCGGGTTCGATCCCCGGTCGGAGCAAATATTTGTTTCATAGCTTTTATTTGTAATATTTATTCATATTAAATATTGCAAATGTTTGTTAATAAAAAAAAAGAGATGGATATTTGCTTCGGGTCTGGTTATCAAAGAGTGGTAGGCAGTGGTACCCAGTCTGCCGATCCGGGGTAGTGCCACCACTTACAAGTATACAGACCGTGAAGTGATTTGTTCACGTTTCGGGATCAGCTTGTCAGTTGCCGGTTCCATCTAGGCCGACATAGTGGATGTGATAGCTACTCACAGTTATTGAATTGTAGTAGCAGTGGCATTCATTCATGGACCACACTTCGGCTTAACATCAAGTGGGGTGCTGCCATTAGTCGTGTCACAATAAAAAATAAAAATAAATAAATTAGTTATATTATACCAATTAATTTTATTTCAATCAAATTTTCACGCTTCCATACTTACAAGAATAGCAGAGACAACGGAGCTTTACTTTTCTCTTGATTTCATTTATTTAGAATGATTTTATAGAAAGTAGTATGTTGAAATGCTCAGTTCGAAATTTGAATGTTTAGAAAATAATTATAAATGTCAACATTGGTTGCATGTTTGTTTCGATTCGGAAACATGAAGTTTGCCGAAAGCACAACCTAAATTGTACCTAATAGGTAGAGGTACATCTCATACTAGTAGTGTACGTGTTACGATTATAACCTATTTTTTTATTATTAATAAGTATAGTAGGTAAATATTTATGCTCAACGTTTGGGCTGTAACTAAGAATTCCTTCATTAGTAAAGACAACAGACATAACTTTTTATTGTTTTCCTCATATCTGATAAGTTGCGATAATTTATTAATTTCGGCGAGTCTTTTGTTTGTTTATTGTGATCAATGTTGTTTCTTTTCCCTAAACACATGTAATTCTGCTTGTTTGCAAAGAATTCTAATTACAGACAGTGCAATATGAGAGTAACTACTACGAATAAATATGAGATTGTGTAGCCTGCTAATATCATAAATATAAATATATATATATTTATTGTTACTCGACATATGACAGCACCCCGCTTGATGTTAAGCCGAAGTGTGGTCCATGAATGAAGGTCACTGCTACTACAATTCAATAACTGTGAGTAGCAATCACATCCACTATGCCGGCCTAGATGGAACCGGCAACTTACAAGCTCATTCCGAAACGTGACCAAATCACTTCACGGTCTGTATACTTGTAAGTGGTGGTACTACCCCAGATCGGCAGACTGGGTACCACTGCCTACCACTCTTAAATACTGTACTATACTATTTTTTATGGTTTTGCGCGAACATTGTTTATGATAATAAGTAATCTTAGTTTTATTTTTTTTAATTATATATGATATCTGATTTGAATTGCCAAATGGTCAAAGAGAAGATGTAAGAACGCCGATGAGAAAAAAAACCGACTCTATTGATGGCTGCCTTAGTTGCCGTTACTATGCCGGCCGAAGTTTTAAGCTTATCTTGAATAATCCAAGGTGTTAGGACGGGGAGATAGAACACATGGGCTGGTAAGGCGCTTTTACATTTAGAAAAGTTCTGCATTTCTTGTTTTTAACTAACAACTGACACGATTTTGTATTATCAATCAATCAAATCAAATTGTCACGCCTTTTTCCCACAGGGATAGGCAGAGACAATGGAGCGCCACTTACCACGATCCTTACACAGCTCCCTTGCTTCCTTCACATCCACAATTCTCTTCATACAGGCTCTGTGGTTATGGGCACTAGGCAACCTAGCTTTTTTGAGGATGTCTCCGATTTGGTCGGAAAACACTCTCCTGGGCCTGCCTTGTTTAACGCATCCATCCACATCAGATTTATAAATTCCTTTCGTCAATCTACTTTCACTCATCCTTTCCATGTGCCCAAACCATCGAAGCATTCCTTTGTCAATCCTTGTCACTACATCTTCTTTCAAAACACATTTTGTATTATTATTATAAAAACAAAGTAACAGCGACTGAAGCAACTGTAAACTATGTCAGTTTTTTCAGTTGTCGATGCTCTTGGAACTCCTCTTATTTACTATTAAAAATTCGAGGTTAAATTGCATGTCACAATAATATACAAGACAATAAATGTGTAAAATAAAAGATAGACTGTACAACTTGTAGATGTCGTATCTGTGAGGATTTATTCTGTGACACAATATACCATAAGTCGTTGTTATCGTGATTGTCTTAGATGTACTACTGCCTTAATTAATTAACAGATATTCCTCTTATATTCTTCTATGTTTACATCTATGAAGCTAATTTGTTATGTAGTACCGTAGTATTTGAACTTAGGACTAAAATTGAAAAACAGTATCACCTTTCCAAAACTCGATCTTTGTAGCCCTGAAGCGTTGTTGCTATCAATCTCATAGATGATAGCCCACTATCTTTGGTGCATGAGCACGAGATGCATAATACTCTCCAGATAGCTGTCTCAAGCACGAAGCCTCCAAGCTTTGCAATTTATTGTTTCACGATCTCGGCCCAGCTCATTATTAAAACGGTTTGATACGTGTCGAGGTGTTGCGGACGCCCCGGGCACCTCTACGCCAATTACTCGACTCTAGCAAATCTAGTATGGTTTTAACAACGCCTTTCTTGACTTTATTGCTCTTGCAGTGTTGTTTAGAGGGGTAACGTTTTAATATTATCATATTAATGGCCATTTGCACAATGTCAGGTGTTGTAGGTACTTTCAATATGTACTATTAAATAAGTAAGTGATATTCCATTAAAAAAAAAAACTATCAAAATCAATTAATACCAAAACTTTTATTAGAATTAGTAGATTGATAAACAAATAAAAGGACAACAATAAATTACAATTAATTTCAGGAAATGAACAGATAATTTCAGAAAACAATTTTGAACTAATTTCAATCAACAAAATCCATTATACCATCTAAATGACATCGAGTAATTTAGTAAACTAAAACAATTTTCTCGGACTCAAAGCAAACAAATTCGATTGAGCTTAATTGCTGTCTGATCAATAACTAATTGTGTTCACCACACGTAGGGCGATAAAGAATAATTACTGGCTGCCGGCCAAACAAATCGATCCACATCAAAATACGAGGTTAATCCATCATTTAGATATTACTGAGCGATTGAAGCTTACCGTTTTTTAATTTCCAAAATTATACCGCCAGTAAAGAAGTTAGGCGACTAACGCGTACACATAATTACCATGTCGTAAATTGTCCAACACGAGTAGGGGGTGGCGCGCGGGAGGCGATCACCTCCGACGTTAAAGTCCGCCTTACACTATCGTGTTATTTTTGTAATCACTTTCATTTCGTAAAACGCGACACTAATTAAAATTTAGTTTCAGGCCATTAGTTTCCATCGCGTTTCTTCAAATTTCATTTTTTCCTGTAATTATAGGTAAGCGGGTGCGAGGCTAAATGGGCTGGTAATGATATATAACAGTGGATTGAAGCTAGCCATGAATTTTGTATTCAAATTAGCCTAGCTAATAGGTGCGAGGTGTGGATTTAAATGTAACGCGGCTGCAATGCGCCTTTATTGATGGTGGCTTTCACTTTGTACCTAAATTACCCATAATTTAAATTTTACTTGTAATTAAAAAAACAATAAATAGAACGTAAACTTACTGTCGTATGTGTATGCTGTAACAACTTTATTGTTAAGATTAGTCAACATAACCGTTTGAGGAACTTCATTAGCAACATACGAGAACACATTAGAATACATAAATCCGTCGAACTGGTTTAAAAATCTTTAAACTCGTGACTCGTGAGAGTTTTACCTGTAATAAGGCTGTGTACACAGTAAACTATGCGCCTTATTAATTATCAGCTCGACAACAAACAGGAGAGGGCTACCGCGCTTCGCTCCGTACACAAATTGATGTTTGCTGACAAGTGACTTTTGTGGAGCTGTGTTCAACCTCTCATTACAGGGCTTCTTGGAATATTGAAGGTGAGATATTTACACTCAAATGTGGCTTGTATGCATTAGCTCAGTGTTTGCATTTCAAAGTAAGTTGTTAATTAGGATTTCTAGAACAAAGCAATTACTTCGTAAAACTCATACATATTATGTATCGACTTTTTTATTATTATGGATGGATGGATGTCATTGCTGCTACATTTTAATAACTGTAGGTAATAATTACATCTATTGTGCTGGCCTAGTTAGAACCAGCAACTTATAAGCTGATCCTGAAACGCGACCAAATCACTTCTTTCCTACTTCCTTTCAATATGGCTTACATTTACTGTATAAATTAGTAATGAAAATTGGACAGATTTTTTTAAACTTGAGCGACAGACACTGCGTACAATTAGCAGTTAACGGATGTGTACGCGTGAATTTTTCTATCTGATTTTCATTACTTTCTATTTTTATTCTATTCAATATATACGTACAGTTATAATATTGTTTAGCGTTACAAAGAGTCAAAAAATTGAAAAAAAAAAATTGTGCTACATCTAGGTGCTACCTACGAGTACATACTACATCGTCTTGAACTAACATGTTAATCAGCAAAAAATCAAATATTTTGTAAAAAAATAATGGGAAGTTTCAGCGCGTCGCTTGTGAAAAAAGTGCAACGATTAACCAGGATCCTATAACCTAGGATCCTTTAAACGAAGCGTGAAAAATCAACTCTTACGGCGACTGAAGCAACTCTAAACTGAGTCGATTTTTTAATCTGTTTAGGTACATTAAGGTCAACTGATTGTGTCAACTATCACAAAAAAATCTAAATAATCTAAAAATAATCAAGTAACAAAAAACTTACTTGAATTTAAAAGTAGTAATTTCGACTAAATCGCGCCATTTTTTTCAAGAAACAAACACGCAGACAGACACAAACAGGAAACACTTCACAACACAACTTTAATACATAGATAACATAATTTCAAATTCACGTGCCGGGAAGGGAAATTGAAAAGCGTAGGAGCAGACGCTTCGGCCACAGGAGATTTGTTACTGCAGCTGATAAAAGCGTCGCGTCGAAACTAACGCCGGCTATAAGGGCATACATATACTTAATTATAAAGGGATATGTCTAATTTTATATTTAAGTCGTAAAGTTGACCGAGTTAGAATTAAGCACTCATTTGTAACTGCGTAGACGCCATTCAGAAGTCATAGTTGCATACATTGTAAATAATGACTCTATGAATATTTTGTATTCAAAGTTGGTATTTAATATTATATAATTTGGTATTATAATTGATTTCATTATTTTGTAAATTAAGTAGGTATAGAACATTATTAAACAATCCTATTTATACCGTTATATCATTTGTATGACCTTGGATTCTTCAAGCGATGCGTGAAGAAGAACCTTTGGCCGGCTGACGGTGACTGAGGCATCATCATCATCATCATCACCATCAGCCAGAAGGCGACCACTGCTGAACACCAGAAGAACTGAACTGTTCTCCCCCTTAGAACGCTATTCCGAAACTGAGGCAGCTGTGAACAAACTCGGCTTTTTTAGTCGTCGCCACTCTTGGTCTTGGACCTCCTCTTGCATATCATCAGGTGGGTTGAGGTGTCACAAAAAAAAAGTTAGCTTGTAATGTTTGTATACATTAATAAGTTAAATAAAGTATAAAATCATCATAAATACTTTAGTAAACGTAAACCTATTAAAAATATATTATATATATAACTATGATCTCATTTCATTCTATTTCTTTTACAGTTGTGGAAAGTTATAATAAAAAGGTTCAGTTATTTTTAAACATTCCAAAGAATACGCGGTCGTTTTATTAAAGTGCGACCTTGTCTATTTAATTGAAAGTGCTGACACACGCGTGATTTATGCATTTCATATGAAACATACAATAAATACCAAGGAATCGATTAAATAAGAAAATTTAGGCCACATCTTGACTTGAGGAATTTCCAACAACATTTCCTGAAAGATATAAAAGATATTTAACTGTTAAATAAAATTTATAACGTGTTATTTATCTTATTATTCTATTCAAAATTTTATGATTATAATGCTTATTAAAATTCTTTTAAGTTCTTATTTTAAAACTGTCACAAATTATTCACTGTGTCAGTGTATGGACACATTTAAATTAAACATCTTTTTGTGCGAAGATATATTAAGCACATCCCATTGGAAACTTTTATTATTCAAATCAAATAGAATTGTCACGCCTTTTTCCCACAGAGATAGGCAGAGACAATAGAGCGCCACTTACTATGATCCTCACACAACTTCCTCGCTTCGCTTACATCCACAATTCTCTTAATTCTCTACGGTTTTGAGCACTAGGTAACCCAGCTCGGAAAACACCCTCCCTCGTTTGCCTCGTTTAACGCATCCATTCACATCAAATTCATAAATTACTTTTGTCAATCTACTTTCACTCACTATTTCCATTTTCATTTTCATTATTTTAATAAACATAGTACTATTAATTCAATAAATGAATAAAATATTTAACATATCTAAAAATTACTTTTCTATGTTCCTAAAATAATATCCAAAATGGACAGTATTTGTTTTTTATTGTCATATTATAATAGCACCCCACGTACCCCCACGGCTGGAGTATGGTCCATTAATGCAGGCAGCTACTACAGTTAAATAACTGCATTCTCTATGCTGGCCTAGTTAGAAATCTTTCAAATTGATCCCGAAACCCGACGTAGTAACATCACTGTCTATACACTTTAAAGTGATGCCGGATCTCGGGCACCACTGCCTCTTACTCTTAGACAACCAGACTCGAAGTAAAAATCCGCTTCTTTTTTATTTAATAACAAATATCTGTTATATTTAATCCAGTTATTAAATATTACAAAAAAATGCTATGAAACAAATCTTTTCTCCGACCAGGAATCGAACCCGGGACTTTACGCGTAACGGACTAACCTAACCAAAGCGTCACGCTTATTCTCATTTCTCATTAAAATGTGGATGTTAAAAATAACCATGACTTTGTATAATTTATTGCATTAAAGAGGCAATTAGCGCAAATTTAATTAGACCAAATGATAATTAAGATCTTGATCAGAATAATTAACCTAATTAAACCAATGTGAGTAGTCGGTTGCGACTCATCAATTGCGTCAATTCTTATAAGTTAAATCTGGCATGATACTAATTTAGATCAATAAAATTTCGTTTAATGTATTAAGTACTTCCCTCTTACATTTATACCTACTAATATATTATATAACGTTCATCATCATCATCAGCCAGAAGGCGTCCACTGCTGAACATAGGCCTCCCCTTTAGAACGCCATTCCGAACGACAAGATGCCAGCTGCATCCACCGGTTACCCGTGACTTTTACTATGTCGTCAGTCCACCTGGTGGGAGGCCTACCCACCCCTTGTCAGATTCATGATTCGGCGTTCGAAACAAATTGATGTTAGGCTGGATTGCGGTCCATGTATGGAGGTGACTGCTGCAACAGCAATATCAGTGCTGTCTATGTCGGTCATTATTACTCTGAAGCCCCTGCAACTACACAGAGACATAGCGGTTCTGTGCGTCTTCTATCGCATATATCACGGAGAATGTTCCGAAGAGCTCTTCAACCTTGTTCCTACCTCGTCATTTCACACCCGTAATACCCGCACAGGTCAGGGAGAGCATCCGCATTCTATCGACCGAATCGGCAGTCGAACTAAAAAGTTCGGTGCATCTTTTCTTTGTAGAACAATTGACAATTGGAATGCTTTGCCAGACCATGTGTTCTCTCCATCCTATGACCTTGGATCGTTCAAGCGAGGCGTGAAGAAGCACCTTTGCCCGGCATAGTGAAGGCGACTGAGGCAGCCGTGTACCATCCGGTTTTTTCAGTCGTCGTCACTCTTGGATCTTCTCTTGCTTATCATCAAGCGGGTTGAGGTCAGATGTGGTGTCACAATAAAAAAAAGTCATTTTTCGGTCTGTATACTTGTAAGTGGTGGTACTACCCCGGATCGGCAGACTGGGCATCATTGCTTACCACTACTATGTTTTTCATTTTAATATGATGTTAACATTCTTTGTTACCTATACCTATATCATTATACCCTATTTGGCATTATTATGAAACATTTCGTTTTCTTAGATATTATTTACTTACATATTTAGTATATTTGTTAGCGCTTCGACAACTACAGTAAGTAGAGTTTAAAATTAAACAATTTTATAAGTGTTTGTAAATACATTTTTGACATTTCGTCTTCCGCAGGTGTCGTAATAGTACGAGTAATAAAAATAAGATTTAAATGTAGAAAATTACTTAAAAATAATATTTTTATGGTTTTTTATATTATTGTGATTCGACATCTGACATCGACGTGCTTGATGATTAACAAAGGAAGCACTAACAACTGAAAAAAGCGACTTAGTTTACGGTTACCTCAGTCGTCTTTACCATGCCGGCCAGAGTATTGTAAATTTAGATAATGAATGAGTATAATAAAGTTATTCTTAAAAGAGTCTTAACATCCTTTTGCTGTCAGGTATTTGTAAGATATAACATACATTTGAAACAAAATCATATGTTTATTAAATTAAAAATACAGTTTTCTTTTTGTGACTCGACATCTGACCTCGACTTGCCTGAGGAGGTGAAAAACCCGACTAAGTCGTCGTCACTATAAAATAAATAGTTCAATATAATAAGTTTTCTATACGAATAAATCCCGTGAATGCCATTTATCATAGTTTGGTGCGTAATGACTTTTTTATTCTTTAAACAAACACAAACTTTTTTATAAATTAAACATGACGTTCTAAAATGTTACTTAAAGAACAATAAATAATATTATTTCCATTAAGCAATTATAGTGTTAATCATTCCAATAGGGACATGGTAATGTGTTAAGTTGTGACACTTTTAAATTGTCTATAGAGATTGTAATATTTAGTACTGACAATTGTAAAAGTTGTTTTCGTTTACATATGACTTTAAATATCTATGTATGTCATGTTTATTTGACATAGTTTACATAATGGTGATAATTAATAAACAATGTTGTCGTCAATTTTCATAGTTTCAAATGGATTTATAATAGGTTAAAATTTGTAAAAGAGTCCAAGAATGCCAGTTTACAATAAATGTTTGGACTGTGATATAAATATTTTAACAAAAACTGTTTCCCTTTTTCGTAGATATAAACCCATGATATTCATGGTTTCTGGGGGTAGGAACCAGGGCAATGCCGAACTGTTAAATGGTGACGTAAAAGTGACGGCGACTGAGGCAACCGTATACTAAAACGGCTATTTCAGACATCTTAGATCTTCCCTTGTTTACCATTAGGGTAGATAAGGTCAGATGTAGCGTCCTAATTATTCCTATATCAGGTGTCATACAATATATCTGTCACCGTTATATATATCGTATACTTACGTTATATTGTAAGCAGTACAATCTGTTCACAATTTATCGTCAGTTTACAATCTCGCGATATAGATTATAAACTGACGATGTTCACGATAATACGGTGAATATCTATTTTTTTAGCGAGTCATTGAATAATTAATATAGTAATTAAATACTGACAACAATTCTATAGAATAAATAAATAACAAACTTGATTAATTTCCTAAACAAATACAACCAAACAAAGGAGAAGGTACGAACTGGTTCAATTTATTCAATGTTTCTATGGAAGCGTTAAAATGCGGGCGGTCGGACCATTCGGCTAATTGTCAGGAATTAATTGTACCATTCATTTAAAAACCACAATCGGGCAGCCATTGTGTCTCTCAATTGTCACGTTAATTGCCCACCACAGATTGCAGCGGCTATTCGTTCTGTATTAAAACATGGAGCGTATTTAGTTTGGTAAATTGATTGACATTTTTATTTATACATTTGTTTATGGCTTGACATATGACTGCCCCCACCAGATATAAGGCTACAGTACGGTCCATATATAGGAAAGAATGCTACTATAGTTAAATAACTGAAAGTAGCAGTCGCATCCTTTACGGCAGTCTATTGAAAATCGACAACTTTTAAGCTATTTCCAAAAACTTTAGCGGGTCACAAAGTTAGCTTAAAAGATATAAAATAATGTTAAATAGTATACTTTAAACTGTAGTTGTAATAAAGGACTGAATAGAAATGAATAAATACGTAATCACCTACTTCATCAAAACAGTCGTGGCATATGAATTTATTATAAAAAATCACTCAACAGCGCAATGTTTGTTAATTTCTATGATCACATAGGTAATTTTTACAAAATCACTCAAAAGTGTAATGTTTGTTAGTTTCTATGATCACAGGTGTAATTTTCACAAGATCGTTCAACAGTGCAATGTATGTTAGTTTTTATGATCACATAGGTAATTGTCACAAAATCACTGGGACTTTTTTGCAATGTTTTAATGATCAACTAGGTAATTTTCACAAAATAGCTCAAAAGTCCAATGTTTGTTAGTTTCTATGATCACATAGGAAATTTTTACAAAATCTCTCAACAGTACAATGTTTGTTAGTTTCTATGATCACGTAGATAATTTTTACAAAATCGTTCAACAGTGCAATGTATGTTAGTTTTTATGATCACATGGACAATTACAATTACAATTACAATTACAATTACCATTACGATTACAATTACAATCACTGGGACTTTTTAGCAATGTTTCATTATTTTTCTTATTCTTATGTCTTAAACGTAGAAAAAGTACGAGACGTTAAAATAGTGTCTATCAGGTTGGTGATTATAAAATTTATAAGAGTAAATACTACGTAGATATACCTGTAGTGTATCATTATTATTATGCAAATTTATTGGAGGGTGAGAAGGGTATGATAATTTGATAGCTTTATGAACATCTTAGGAAATCAATACATAATTTTTTACTGTTATTACTGGCAAAACATTTAAACAAATACTCGTATAAGCCATAAAGCACTCTTATATTTTTTTCACGGTGAACCCAAGGTTCTTAAACATTCTTGCTTAAAATAAGAACAGCTAATAAATGAGTGTAATCAACATCAAAAAGAGTGTTTTTTCATAAACTATTAACGAATATTAACTCGAATAACTCATAAATAAGATTAGAACGTCCGAATGTCCTCAATTTGTGTCGCATTTAGCAATCGTTATATTTTTTCAGACCTCATTTATCATTAAAACGTTAACAACGACCTCGTCTTAGTGCGAGCCCACCAACAAAATTATATTTTTCATGTGTTTATTAAAAATGCTATCGTCATTGTTATACGTGTAGGTAGAATCAAATATAGTTCTTTTAAACAAAAATACTCGATCAGTTTATAAATAATATGCATACTTAAAATAACGTAAAATATAGTTTGAACAATAACAATAAAATGAAATTACTAAGTTAACAGATACTCTAAAGAAAACTTTAAACATTGATTTTAATTAGAAACAGTTTCACATCACGTCTTAGCCACCCTCTAAATCTATATCAATTCTGTTTGGATATATTGGTTTAATAGCCCACTCATCTCTGATTCATCAAAGGGAGATTTTAATTTCTCATAAGCCCGTCTGCGTCACACACGACCGCGTCTGGCCAAGAAGTGTGGAAGCGCGAAATAAAAGCAATTCTTTCTAATTAGCTCTGATTCCCAAGATTGAGCGAGACTTACAGACCGACAAAAATAGATACACGAACGTGATCAACTGATTTACGCATCACGACTGTTTCCAACGGATATGTATATTATAATTAACGAGTATAGTATTTATTTGATTGTTTTGATTTTGTTGGATTAATGTTGAAGAAGCAAGCATGTGGAATGTAAGGAAGAGATTTGGGATTTAAAACTTTGTTCCTCGTCTCATCGCATGCGCGGGCTAAAGTAATAAATTAATTCATTTATATTTGGATTTGGGGATTAATTTGAATTGATTCTTAGAAAAAAAAACACGAGTTAACCAACTATGTGACTCGTTTGAATTTAATTATTGTAAAATAGTATTTTCTTAGATTTTGCGCGAACGTTGATTAATTAATTACACAAATTTTATGCGGTTTACTATACCGTTTGTTTTGGTTTTAATTTTATAATTTTTTTATTTTTCTGACGCTTCAAGAGCTTTGCAGCCATCGACGTCACGGAGAGACTAAGGTGTTGGTCGTCCTATTGGTCGTCCTACCCCGTTTGATGTTTTGATTTTGTTTTTCTGTCCCCGGTATGATTAACGCAATAGTAAGCCGCATAAAATGTGTTTAAATAATTATTCAAAATTGTATAATTCATTATTGTAAAATATAAAAAAGATTGCGGAAATTATAAGATGGAAGTGTAATAAATGAAACTTCGGCGATTGATTAAATTGCGTCTGTCTTCGATGCAACGACGCTGCACTTATCTGCGGTGTGTGTTCACCTCGTGCCAACATCATTAATTGCTCGCATCATCGCCGCTGTGTTTCATTAATATTCAACTCTATATTAAGGTTAGATACAAATGTGAATAAGTCTCAGAACAACGTCCGCTAAGACTTTAATTAATTGCTATTAATTTTATTGTCGCACCTTCCCCGTTATCAATAGCATCTACAACATTCCAACAGGTTAACAACCGAATGAAGTGTCAATAAAATTAGCATGATACTGACGCTCTACATACAGGATATTTGACAAAATATTGTTGTGTTGACAAGTTTTATCATAAATTTAGCATAAATCGCTAATTTCCTTTCATAGAAATGTTTCACGTGTTTCTTGTTCAATTTATGGTGTGAGAGTTAATAAATTAATATTCATAAATATTTTAAAATATTAATATTCGTATGTCATTTACTTAATTGATGTGTTTACTTATGTTTTTATACAAATTCTAACCTCGATATCAGTGATGATTAGTTTATGGCCTAAGACTATTCAACACCTACTTTGAGCACGGTATCGATTACTATGATGCCTTCGATTACAAAACCATTTAAACACATAATTTACTATAAAATATATGATTCCAAGTGCAATACTTTAAATTTAATCAGTAAGTCGGTCGCGACTTTTACTACACCAAACTCTTCAAGTTTCTGTCACATCTCGCCTTACTAATCGAAAACTAATGGTATAAGACATTGGATCAAATTACAGTTAAAATCTTTTTGTCGTGTGTGGCTGCCATAAAAGAGCTAATTTGCATAAATCTAACATCTAATTTGGGACCACAAGTAACATATTAATCAGACAACATTTCACTAACCTTAAATTCTTCGCTTGAACCTTAATACGACATTAGAATAAGAACCTAATCAAAGATTTTAAATATAACCAAATCGTTTTTAATTTACATAAAAATGTAATTAAAAGTGGGCGATTTATTAGTAATGTTATTAGAAGATACCTTTCCTAATATTTTGAAGATTATTATACGTATAACATCTAATATATTGACTTGCCATTAATTTTCTTAATTGCAGAATTAATGAGAACTTTATCTTTATTGTATATATGTGAATGAAACGACGCTGATTTAAACTGGGCCTATAAATTCTAGTCTTCAATTAATGTATTTTTTATATTTAACAAAATACAGATTTATAATTATTTTATATAAAATATTTAATTTAATTGATTCCGTTCTTTATTATTTTAAGCTGGGTTCCGCAGTGCACATAACCATAGAGTATATTTATTTAAGGAATAAGCATAGCATAGAGTATGAAGAGAAATGTAAAGGGAGTGAGAGAGTTGTGTTAGGATCTTGGAAAGTCGCCTTCCATTGTCTTTAAATATATGCGAGTTAAATGGCTCAAAGAGTGGTAGCCAATGGTGCCCAGTCTGCCGATCCGCGATAGTACCAGTATTTACAAGTGTATATGTACTTGTAAGCGCTGGTACTAGACCGTGAAGTGACTTATGCGCGTTTTGGGATCTGCTTATAAGTTACCGGCTCCAATTAGGCCGGCATAGTGGAGGTGACTGATACTACAGTCTAATTTATGGAACGCACTTTGGCTTAACATCATGCTGGCTTTGTCGGGTCACAGTAAAAAATAAAATTTAAAATAACAAGGAAAAATTGTATTTTTTATTAAGCAGGTTATATTATATAATAGAATATAGATAAATATAATTTGTGTATTAAATTAAAATACAAGTACATATATTTCGTAATTACAGACGCGTGTCCGCCATATTGGCTCCGATAAAATAACAATTAAGGGAACATTAACGACCGATACAATGGAGAAACTCACGCGCAAGAGCTCGCGTCTCACTGATAAATGACCACTCCTACGGGACGCTAACGGCGTGTGTTTGATTTATAACATTATTTGAATAAGAAACGAAAAAAAAGTATTGTTTATTCAAGCGTAATCGATCCGAAAGATCGCTCGGAATGTAAACTCATCTCGCGTTCTTTAATTACAATAAAGGGGTCTATATTGTGTTCTTAAGTGTGACGGGTCATTGCGTGTGTCAGCATGATTATAAGAGATTTTTATACGATTGTTTTTTATCATACTTTATTAGTAAAGTTCAAAGGTTAGGTTGTTTTTGTTTAATGAAACGTAAAGGCTTTATTTCAACATTAACTGTCTAATGAGATATCTTTCGTTTCTCTTTATAAGAATAATACAATTAATTATAGATAATTTCTCTTTTGGATTTTTTGGATGGTCATTATTTTACATTTCTATAAGTACTAAGCTTCTAAACGTACTTGTATCATAGAAACTGAGCAAGTACATATCGAATATACATTGGTACCAGCAATCGGGGTCTCTTGGTTTGTGAGACAATTTTATTATCGACCGCAGCTGCCTTAATAACAAGCCGTCCACTTGGACCTCACCAAAGAAAATCTGGGTCAGATGTCCAGTCACAATATAATAAAATCTCTTTCAATTTTGTTGGTAAAAAAATATACTTGCATATATATTGGCAAATATATGCTGTATATTTATAAGAATATATAGATTATAAGAAAAGTGATGGATATTTGCTCCGAGTCTGGTTATTAGAGTGGTAGTCGGTGGTGCCCAGTCTGCCGCTCCGGTATCACTACTTACATGTTTACAGACCGTAAAGTGACTTAGCCGCGTTATGTCTTGTAAGTTTCCGGTTTCAACAAGGCCGGCAAAGTGGATGTGACTGCTACTTTTACAGTTAATTGACTCTAGTAGCAGTCACCTCCATTCATGGATCGCACTCCAGCTTAACATTAGGCGGGGTGCTGTCATATGTCGAGTCGCAATAAAAAAAACCCGTAATAATTATAATTTAAATATGAAAAAATGTTACAATTGAAGTAACTCCTACCCCGCGGCGTGAGATCAGGTTAAAATGGAACCAACAGGCACATTTTATGATCACTATAAATGCCACATAAAAAAGGATACAGCGTTTTAATTTCTCCCCTCTCAAATGCGATGGCGTTAATTTTAACTCATATTGAAAATATACCTTACACTACTAATTCTTTGTCATTATAAGAATTTTTATGATTTGGATGTACCTACAGCCAAATAGCTGGATGCTATAAATAAAGCTTTAAGTGTCCACTTATATTTGTTGGTTTAACTTAAAGGCAGTTTATGTAGATTAAATTCCTTTAGCTTAAGAATTTATACTAGGTCCTTAAATATAAGAAAAAGGACTCGATTTCTGTTTTATTTATCCATATTAGTTATGTGACATAAAGCCGCAAAATCAATTTGTTGTTTTTAATTTGTTTACATTTTTTTATTGAGTAGATACTTTTTTTGGTCTTTTGTCCAGTCTATGATTCAGTTCGGGATCAACTAAAAAGTTGCTACTTCCAACTAGGCTGGTATATTAGGACTATACCAGCCTATACCAGACTATACCAGCGACTATTACTTGCAGTTAATTTTTACCGGAACGGTTGCCTTCATTCTTGAACCTTAATCCAGCTTAACATCAGATGGTATACTGTCGTAGGTCAAGCTACAACTGTGACATTATAAAAAACTGTCGTCGTCGTCGTCGCGTCGTTTCTTTGTAGAAAAATCGACAAATTGAATACTTAACCAGCCCATGTGTTCTCTCCATCCTATAACCTTGGATCCTTCAAGCGATGCGTGCGATACGTCGGCACCCTGGACCTCCTCTTGCTTACTATCAGGCAAGATCAGATGTCAAGTCACAAAAGAAAAAAAAACTACTTTTGAGTATCCAAAGTGTTTACAACATAAGATGTAAATCTATCGTTTAACGTAGTCAATGAAAATACGTAGCTTTTATTCTCTATATTTTTTTTATTGGGGCTCACCATATGACAGCACACAGCCTTATGTTAGGTTGGAATGCGGTCGACTACTACTACAGTTTAATAACTGCAAGTAGCAGTCGCTTCCATTATGCCGAAAAGTTTATACAGGTGCAACCATAGGTTAAAAATGAGTCAATAAGTAGCATCGCTTTGCTCTGTGTTTCTTTTTTTATTAATCCGCGATACAAAGTTACAAAATCCACAATATTATTTTCATTCAAGTAACATTTAAATTTTAACTTATAGGCTTTCACGTTATCTTTAGTATGTACCTAAAATGTAAAATCAATGTTTGTGGAAAGCATGAATGAAGTTCAAAAACTTCAATGACACTTGCTTATACCATTTATGTGTTGGAAACATCATGTTTACATTGTAAGATTGAAAATAAAAGAAACGTTACCTTAACCAGTCTAGAAATGGTATAAACCAACTAGTATATATCCATTTTATATAAGTGCTTATATTTACATTAGTAATTTACTTATTGATATAAATATATAAATTGTTTACTTTAAATTAAATAGTGCTGATGTTTTTTCTCTTGTGACATGACACCTGACCAGAAGAGGTCAAAGAGCGACGACGACTGAAAAAACAAAAGGTTTTTTTGTTATTGCGGCTCGACAAATTACAACAAACTGCCTGATGTTAAGCATGAATGGAGGCGACTGCTTGTGTAGATAGATAACTCCAGTAACAATCGCATTTACTATGCCGGCCTAGTTAAAACTGCCAACTTACAAGTTGATCGCGAAACGCGATTTTATTACTCACGGTCTGTACCCGGATCAACAGACTGAGCATCACTGCCTACCGCTCTTAAACAACTCGTTTGTTTCAGTCCCTTCACTGTGCCGACCAGAAGTGCATTTAAAGAATCCGAGTGAAACTAGGACGGAATTCATTCATAGCAAAAATAAATCGTATTATATAACTTATAATTCCAATAAATCTAAAAAAATAGCTATTTTTAAAACCGTTGCACTTTTAATTAAATGTATAATGATATTTTATGCAACGGAAATTTTCTTTATTTGATATTTGAATTAGTTAATTATAAAGACCTGTCAAATAAATTTTAAAAACAAAATACTTTGAGTATAATATAGTAAACAAAATAGTACTTTTATATTTAAACAAGCATTTGTGTAACCGACCATAAGTCTACTTCTTTACGACCGTCCAACGCTTTAGTATACTAACTTTAATATAACTTATACTTGTAGAATATATTTTTATTCTATTTTGTGGTAATCAACTTTTGTTCTTCAACCCTGCATATCCGTCTACAATCCCAAGATTATATGCTAGAAATTTATCTAGTCAGTTCTCATATGCATACGACCCCAAAAATATGGTTAGGAAATATTCACGAATTTAATTTAGCCATCATAAAGTAACTGGTTAATTAGAATTTTCTTAGATTTTGCGCGAACATTATATAATATATCCGGTGTAGGTACTATTTATTGCGTTTATTTTTGGTTAATGATTTTACATTTTTTTAAATTATTTATTTTAGGTCGCTCCAACAACATAGGTCATTAGCGACCACAGTTGATGGTCGACTTTAGTGGAATTAATTTAGTGGAAAAAATTACACTTTATCAAATATATCAATGGATTTTAAAAAAATCAGTACATTTGTATAATTATCTTCATTTAAGCAAGCTTTAATTAATATTCTTCTCTTTGTAAATTGTAACCTTTACAATCTAATAATATATGAGATACAGACAACTCCCCCATCACATTTTGCACAATAATTTTTATTATTTCAACGTTTGGAGAGCTTTGTAGCCATTCGTGGTAATCAGTGAACTGGTTAATTACATACTAATGCTGTCTTCCTCATTTATTGTGGTCGTCATAGTTGTGCATCTCTTTAAGTATCTTGCAATCGTCATCCTACTGAGATTTTAATAATGTATTGGAACAGAATAGTAGAAAAACCTTTTTTTTACAGTAAATAATAAAATATAAAGCGATGCGTGATTAAGTGACCGTTAACTGACTCGGTTTTTTCAGTCGGCAGTACTCTTGGACCTCATGTTTACCATCAGGCAAATCGAGGTCAGATGTCGAGTCACAATACAAACTATTGAAACTAAAATAAAAGGTGCAGACTGAAATTGCAAATTGATGACAAAGAAATTGCGCAATTAATAAATATCATTTATATCACTTAATAGACACCCAGAGTCTCAATTTAAGAGTAAAAGTTGATTAAGTTTTAAATTGATGATAAGTGTTGAGTAAATGCAGTAAATCACAAGTCTAGTAGTGAATGTTTGTAATAATATACAATATATATATTTATATTTGTACATTTATTAGCCATTTATCTTTGTGTTTACGAAATAAATATACTAATAAAGATAAAATGCTAAAACATACCTTAATTACTGACAAATTGGTCTGTGAGGAAAATATATGGTTTGGGTAGAAACACTTAAAAGTCTTATCTTTTAAAAGTCAACAATACTAACAGCTGGTAATATCTATATTCTTTCTGTAGTTAAATACATTAAAAATATATATGCACTAGCTGTTCACCGCGGTTTCACTCATGTTTATAAACTGTAACTCTTAATGTGAGTACATGACAGTCCATCATCAGACACTTCAGAGTTCTAGACAATTTTTATATAATATAAATATTTTGAAAAATCAAGGTAAATTTATTAAAAGTAAATAAGGTAAGTTCTTGACTATATGGTAAAATAATTTATATTTAAAAAAATATATTATTTATAAAATCGTTTATATTTTCATCGTAAAATATATAGTATTAAGGCATGTTATGTTTTTTAAAAACATACATACAATAATATGCTATAATTTAACATACTTTTCTTGATTGTAATTGATTGTAATGAATCAATTAATCGAACTGTCACGCCTTTTTCCCACGGGGATAGGTAGAGACAATGGAACGCCACTAGCCACGATCCGTACACAACTCCATTGCTTCCTTCAAAATAAATAGATCATATATAATTGTTTAAAAAAAAACATTAAAGTCACCCGTATTGATAATACCCAGAAATCACCAGTAACATTTGTCGTTTAAAATAAAAACATCAAAACTTTATACAACGCTTTAAAATAAATAAAAAATACGTGGCCATTTAACGTTTTGATACATTTATATGAAATAACCAAATATCAATATTGTCTTAATAAAAAACAAAACACTCCTCTTAATCGTCTTTAAATTTCCTTTACAAGAACATTTTATAATAATTTTGATAACGAACTGCGATATCTAAACTTAAGTCAATGTCGATCGAAGTCAGACAGGCTCGTCTGAACGGCTCCGTTAACAATACCATCACGCTTTGGGTCGCTATTCTCTACAAATTGTAACGTGATTTAAACCAATTTTGTCTTAACGAACTCGCTAAATTAACGCTCGTTTTGTAATATACCTTCTAAATATTAACAATTTTTAAAGAATTTGTTTTAAATTTTATAAACAATTTTATTAAAAATACAGTTATGTTTAAATTACCAAGTTTAAATGTAAACAAGCTTAGTTATTCCCAATTTAAAAATGACTTTCGAAATATATTTAAATTTAATTCCAATTATTTAGGATCAACAATTCTCATTATAATACAGAATAAGTGTCCGTGACTCGCACGCCTGACCCGATCGTATATTTACTTTATCTTGTTAAATACACTTAAATACAAATTAATACAAGCGAAGGACCGGGCCTTAATGGCGGCTCGCACTGTTTACTTAACACCTCAGCCGAAGGGGACAGGAAAGATTTTTTGACTTTTTATTGGTTTTACTTATTACCGGACCGGATTAGAGCTTCACTGCTTTTAGCGTCTTCGCTAAAGCTTTTAAGATTTTAGTAAATTAATCACATGTAAAGTGATTAATTGGTAGTGGTAGAAAAATTGTTACACACATTTCTGTAACACAGACTGAAGTTGATTTATTGTGTTACTAAAATATTTGGTTTAGTAACATTTTTCCCGGATTAGAACGCACTGGTGCAAATTAATATTGTTTGTTTTAGAAAAATCTAGATTAACCATAAGTAACCGTTGTTTATACATATTATTATTTTTTTGAATTAAAAAAAAAGGTGTTTCGAACGACCTTTAACAACCAATGTGTGTAATAATAATGATAATTTATCACGTATAATTTTTTAAATGTCGAGCACTACAAAAGATTGTCCTTCGTCCTTCTACCAAACAGCATCAATTAACATAAAATTCATATTTATACCTACATATGACAAACGTATAAAAAAAGGTCGCCTATGGGAACCAAACTTAAAGTGAGACAGAATTAGTTAGTTTGTACATTTTATAATTGGATTATAATTTTAAATTAACAAAATAAAAATGTATATAATGTTGTTTTATTGTATTTATTTTTATGTGGTATTTGGTAAAGTAGATTGATAAAAGGATTTTATAAATTTGATGTCGATGAATGCGTTAAAAGAGGCAGACCAAGAAAGGTGTTCGGAGATATCCTCAAGAAAGCTGGGTTTTAGAGTGCATCTGCAGCCCATAATCGTAGTGCTTTTATAAAAAGAATTGTGGAGGCGAGGGAAGCGAGAGAGTGGTGGTGCGCTCTCTGCCTATACCTGTGGGGAAGAAAATCTGATTCGGTAAAACGTCAAGTCCCAGGTTATATACTGTAACTCTTATATGACATTATTGTTGTCTAATATTATTGTGACTCGACATATGACATCACCCCGCTTGATGGTAAGCTAGAGTGTGGTCCATGAATAAATGTCACTGCTACTACAATTCAATAACTGTAAGTAGCAATTACATACACTATGCTGGCCTAGTGAATTCTTTATTGCACTGTATAATAAAACATGTACACAGGCGAGCTTAATGTAATGAGGATGAAATGAAAATACACGATAAGTTACAACTACAAGAATATAGGTAAATAATAATAATATATAAACAGTGTCACCAATGAGCACTCACAACACATATTCCTGATCATTATTATCATAAAACATAGGTGCATAAAGGTTACTACACACCAGTCGATTTTTACTCATAATAGAATGGAACAGTCGACGCCAATAGTCAGTTGCTACCACACCAGGAACGAAAAGGGTCTCCTGGCCTTCCTGGAGGAGATCGGGTGGCTCCACTGAAGGAGAACCGTTGAAGAACGTACAAAGAAACCGAAGAGGACTTCAAGTGCGGAAACGAGCCCGCAAATAACTACAACTACAACTACCAATTAATCGATTGTCGACCAGTCGCAGTTTTTCTGGACGGTAAGCAAGAGGAATTCTAAGAGTGCCAACTACTGAAAATGTCGGTCAGTCACGGCTGCCTTAGTCGCCATCACTATGCTGGTCGAAGAAAACATGTGCTGTGTGCGAGTAACAAAGAATACGTAAATGTTTTATGGTATCTGCAAATAGCGGGCGTGGACATATTTTATGAAAGGATATATCGATACAAAAACATATTATGAGACATACTTCACTTGGATAATGGAAAGAAAATAATACCATAGTCGATTAAATGTCGCTCGACCATTTCTATCGATCGGTATCAATCGATCAGATGAAGCAACACGAATCGATTAAAATCGATTAATTGGTGTGTAGGTACCCTAAAAGTTTTGTTCATTTATTGAACGACTATAATACTTACAATATAAATAAATTAGATAAAATACTAATAATAACCGCATAGCCACAGCTCTTAGTTAGTTGTAACAAGCTCTTTTATAGATATTATACACATTAATATTCAAAAATATTGTCAAAGCTCCACACATACTGATAAACAGGCCGAGCCCACACGCAGCCGGTCATTAGACACCTTTCAAGGTAAAATAAATTAAACAAAAGACTTAAATTAAATCTTCACGAGCTACAATTAAATTCTATGAGATATTACAAAATGAATGAATTAAATTGTTCATAAGTTATGTTTTTATATGATAATTCTTAAGTATGATTTAATGGTTTAAGGTTATAACTTAACATATGACAGCACCCAGCCTAATGTTAAGCTGGAGTGCAGTTTATGGAGATAACAGTTCATGAAACGGCGCAAATACGTAACTATACCGAGGTTGGCGTATTGCGCAGGTTCTCAGCAGAAATCGCCGCACTTCCCGCGCTTAACGAAGTGACCTGGATGTGAGATGGGGCTGATGTGTCTAAACATGTCGCATCCCAACCAGAGACCTGCCAAGTTTCTACGGCCCAACACAGTCATGCCGTCGTTCCGCGCAATACCTGAGGGTTCCAGTATTGCGGTACTCCAAGAGCCCTTCGGACGTATATCGATGAGTCCTGCGTAACGGAGAATGCGACCGGCACTTCTAGCACAAAAGAGCCTGTGGTGTCCAAAAATATCCACTGGTTCTCCCTCCACACTGAAACTGATGTTGATGGACAGTGCGGGCTCCAAGTCGAAGGCACACCGTCAGAGTCTGTGTATTTCGGTCAAGGAGTGTCCCAACCGGTGCAGGAGGAAAAATCTGTTACTAGACACTCGACCTCATAGTGGAGACGGCTATGAGGCGAGCCCGCTTTTTCATATTACTGGAAGATAAATTATCTTTCATTACCTTTTTGTAAAATTATATTTTTATTGACAATTCGACCTACGACAGCTGCTAGGACTGCCGCCACAGATTAGCAAGAAGCAATTACACCTACTTTATAAGTTAGGTGAATTCCAGCCACTTTCAAGCTCGCCCTTCACGGCATCACTTCACGGTCTGTATACCTGAAGTGGTGGTACTTCTTCGGGTTGTCAGACCATCTACTATTAACCTACCACTCGTTGAGGTTAATAATGAATTTCTTAGTTTAGTGTTAAAGTTATTCGATACAAATTAAAAATAATATTGTTAAAGGCTAACACATTCATTAATTATTCAGATGGTCATCATGAACAATTAAAACTCTGTTCAGTATTCGGAAGGGACGCCAACTCCGTCCATCCGTCCACCTGTTGCTTTTGTTACTAATAAAACTTATTTATTATCAGTTGAGTAATAAAAGTGAAAAATTGTAATGCAAGTCATGATAGTAGAGAGGTTAAGCATACTTTGTTTAATAGCACTAACATCAAGTATCTACACATTATACACGTTGTGTACATTATTCAAGACAATGGTTTAATCCTTTGGGTGAATCGAGGTATTCAATTTTAAACTTCTGAATAGTTTTGATTTAATTCACAAGATAAACCCGAAACGTCACTACTACTTACATTTCCTATCACACAACCAGACCCGGAGCAAATATCCGTCTCTTTTTTCATTTACAATAATGTGTATTCAAATTATTAAATATTTTAATAAGAGCAATGTTAAAAATATTTGTTCCCACCGGTAATCGAACCTGAGACATTCCGCGTAACGGAATTTTTTTAAATTATTTATTGTGACACGACATCTGACCTCGACCCGCCTAATGAAAAGCAAGAGGAGGTGCAAGAGGAGGTCCAAGAGTGAGATCGACTGAAAAAACCGAGTAGTTCACTGGTATTATTTCCATTACACCACGCCTGAAGTCGAATTTTATATACTTAATAATAATATTACAAGTACAAATATTATTTTTACAAAGATAAATAAGTTTGGTTAGGAATCTTTCGAGATTCTTTCAGAATCGCTTAGAATATCAAAATTTGTGGATTTGTTCATGCTATTGTTACCCGTTGCATATGAACTAAGATATTGTGTTTTCTCTTGAAATCTGCTTATAAAATCTTGCACAAACATTATTCTTTTAAAAACTAATTTGAGCTTTCAATGTTATGAAAATAAATAAGTAATTTTAATCAATCCTAAATTGTATTAGTATGGAAAAGTTTTGTTTTTGTAATCATAGACAATTTACGACGTATCAAAGTGGTTACACGCAACAATAAATCAAGATGAATTACAACTTGTATAACAATACTTCGATCTAGCTTCGACGTCCCGGATTTATTACTTTGTCATGTAAGATGCACGTTCGTTGGTGACTCATATACAAATTAGATTAATGTAACACTTTTAGTACATGGATACTAAAATAAATGTGTTCATATCAGTGATACCAAACAACATTAGATTGATAATGGTTACTATAACCCAATGGTACCAATGTACCAGTGTACTGCGTGGTTTTTGGGCTTGCAAATCATCACAACGCTACGCTATAGTAGCAACTTTTGTTGCCTTAATCATTGAAGCAGAGGAAATTTTTATTTAGTTGTATATGAACATAGAGCGCTAAATGTGTGTAGTAAATGTTGGGTGTAAAAGAAGCATGAGAGTAAAATTACGCTGTAGAAATGCGATTATTGGGGAGTGTATGTAGAGTGACGATAGTGGATAGAATGAATAATAGCATAATGCGTGATATATGTGGTTTAAAAGAAGATGTAGTGACAAGGATTGACAAACAAAGGAATGCTTCGATTGTTCAAGCACATGGAAGGATGAGTTAAAATAGGAGTAGGAGTTTATAAATCTATTGTGGATGATGCATTAAACGAGGCGAACCCAGGAGGGAAGCTAGGTTGCCTAGTGCCCGTAACCGTAGAGAATTGTAGATGTGACGAAAGCTAAGGAGTTGTGGCGCTCAATTTTCTCCGCCATACTTGTGGAAAAATGGCGTAAAAATTTGATTGTTTAATTGTTTGTATGTACTTCTATATAATACAATATTTAAATATTATAAAGTTTCTAATACAAAGAACTAGATTTTATATCAGATGGTTAGTGCAAAACAATAGAACTGGTAATACTGTAAGTAAGTAATATAGCGATATAGTTTTAATTAAACATAATCAATACAGCCTTTCAATCTCAAGTATTTAATAACAATGAATTTCACAAGCGCAATGTAGTATTGTGCGCGGATTTATAAAGATTAGAAAGCACATTTATAAGTAGTAATAATAATCTGCTATTTTACTATGGTAAGCCATTCACAATGCTCATTAATTATGCCCAGGTGTCGTTGGTCCTGGCTCAGACTGGCCATTATAATAAACATAGATCTTAATATTTACGTTCGAGAACAATACAATTGGAAATTATAATGAGTCAGATGTGATGCAAGAGGTGCTCTTTCAGGCCATTTTCAATGATTTAGTTGATAGTTCAAAGTTTATTATTAACGCAGTTAGTATTTAATTACGCTCATAATTTCACATTAACCTATTTTCATGCAACATTCTAATAATTTAGCTAATAGTAGCTAACATAAATTAGAATGTGAGACTAGGTAAGTAACGAAGCATCTTCCTAATTCAATATCTATAAATGAGGCTCTAAATAATGAAAAATGGCTAGCTCGTTTTTATTGAGACTCGACTTGCCTGATGGTAAATAAGTAAGGGGAAGTCCGAAGATGAAAGAAACAGATTCAGTTTACAGTTGCCTGAGTCGCCGTCACTATGCCGGCAAGGTAAGTAGAATTCGAAAGTAAGCGGTTGATATGGTCGTCAAAGTGGATTGACCATCTTGCATATTTGCGAGGTTGCATCACCAACTACGTGTTTAAACGCCTAACAAACATACATTAATATGGAAAGCGGGCCCCCGCCTTCGAAGTGCCAGCAAACGCTGCCCCCACAAAGATGGCCATTGTCTTTTTAGAACGTGACTTCAAATGTTAATTGGACGATTAAAAGCCGAATGCGGGTCATTTCGAACATTACCGGCAGAGCCCTTTTGAATATGTATATAAAATTATTAGATAAAGTGCTTATTTAATTTGTGGGTTACGTTTCTAATGAGGTTTTGTGCTTTCTCGTCACAGATTGCAGGCGACGTGATGCTTGCGCGTACGCAGCCGGATGTGCGAAATGGACTTTATCGAACGAATCAGAGACTGAATTCATAAATGATCTGTGAGAACTAAAATGTAAATTTGAACTAAAACAGTTATATTAAGGAAATTTATAATTTTATTTCATCAATTATACAGTTTTATAGTATTTTAAGTGTGCGTGATAAGCTATAATTTGCACTGGCCAAATCTATATTGCGCATTAGTTTCAACTTTAGTGATATTGGTTAACGGTCGTTTAGTAGAATGTGATACGACAGCAGACACTGAATTAGATAAGAAAATTAAAGATGCTGCATATTAGATGCAAATATATTGACTTGCAAATCATGATTATTATGAAGGTACTAAGAATAATATACATGTAAGTACTTTTTTATGTATCTTATTTAAATGTTAAAAGTTCAACTTAGAATATTTAATTATATTCTGAGAATCAATGAGTCATAATAAAAAGAAAACAAAATAATAAAACACAATATTGTGTGTATGGCATAAGTAATTAGAGATTTGCTAACATTTGTGATTCCACAAATGTAGAAAATACAATACCTAAGGTGTCTTATAAATTGAGGTCCGCTATATAAAATGGTTACAGCCAACCATCTGTCAGCGCAGGCGCACGTCGTTGTACCGCAGCATATTTTATAATTATACTGCGACATTTGTTGAATAACAATCCAATATTTAAATGAAAGCGATCGATGTTCGCGTGAATGTCCTGCCACGCATGTGGTGAGCATTGTTAATATTACTCATCTCTATCAAGATCTAGACTTTATATATTGATAAAATTAGATTACAGAGTTGGATTGAAAGTGGTAGGCAGACGGTTGTGGTCATTTGCCCAGTCTGCCGATCTGGAGTAGTAAAAGTGTCAAGTGCACAGAACGTGTAGTGATTCATTCGCGTTTCGAGATCAGCTTTAAGTTGTGGTTCTAACTAGGCCAGTATAGTGGCAGCTACTGCTACTGCTGTTTTTAACTAAGCTACTTCAGGTCTCCACGATCCAGGGGCTGCACCCCAGAAGGACAGGTGCAATCAGTCGGAGCAAAGGCATATGTCTCGGTCGAGACAAAAAAAAATCGTCCAAGATATATTAAGAAGTATTTATAACGCAATAAAACTATTTATAAAGTTAATACTTATAAAAACCAATTGCGTATTATCTAAATTTACAAAACATTATATTTTATGCTTCGTTAAATTTTATTAAGCATTTACATTTTAATATATGATCAAATTCGATAACAACGAAAATAAATTTAAAGATAATTATTTTGATAGATTAGTGTATCCAAATCTATCTAAGTGGGTTTTCTAAATATTTAAAATTCAGTTCATGGCTGTTGTCCGCTAATACATGTGCTTAGCGGTATGCTTAAAGAGGATCCCGGTGCCAAATATGCACGTCGTAACAATTTACTATCCATATACGGATTATAAAGTAGAAGACCGAGTACCGACCCTTGAGGGACTCCTAGATAACAACTTCTGCCTTCGTATACGCGTAAATACATACCTATTTTGGAGAGCTAACTAGTAAGAAAATAAGAAAAAGAAATGAACTTTCCAAGAGCAATTTATACTCTTTATCAATAAGGTATTAAAGAATAACAAATGTTGCATTAGACCCAAATACGTATACTTTGGAAATATGTGTGCGCATATGGACCGTACGTACAGAGGTAGACACGTATAAATAACTTGTGACTTACTTAACTAATTTATTGTAGAAATTTAAACCTGTAATGTCGCCCAGTTTCAATGAAGTTTCTACTGAGCACGTTTAGTAGCTTAGTGTAGAAAGAATTACTGACATTATTAAACCATAATATATAATTATAACTAGTTTAGAATAGTAGAACTGCAATTACGAGGTTATGCAATTACGCAAATTCTTCTAGAATCCACAGTTGACAATGAAATAAAAATTCATGAATATGGGGTTTGAAACATTTTTGCGATGCGATCATAATGTAATAATCCAAATATAGTTCCTGTTTTAGCCATCAGATCTCCCACGGAAATGTGACGAAATTTCGCTACAGTTATAACGATCTTGTTGAATCAGCGGCTTCAAACATTTGAGCGGCACTTTTATTCTGTCTAAGATATATATCATAAACGTGAGTGTTGTTCATAAGCGCGCGCGCAACATCTACAAATGTCTTTATTACTACGGATTTAGTCGTTTTAAAAAGATTTTCTCATAATGATTGTCTCCAAAACGAGAAATCTTACAGTCAGGCTTTTGTCTAATAGTTACGTATGAAAGGACTGCTATTTTTTATTACATTAGTGACGTGGATCTTTGTTCACATTTTAAATCTTCATTTTAATTCATTCTTTTATTCACGTCTGTTATATGCCCACGCATCTTGTGTTAACGGCCCGGTATAGCCCATATTTTCACATTTAGGAATGTCGCGGTTAAATTAAATAATCACGTTTTATTACTTAAGTTTTTAACATAAAATTAATGATTTGTCATTAAAGAAAAAAGAATGCATTTCATACTACATGAACATTAGCATTAGTATAATAATTGTATTTTATGTTCAAATCTTACTGGCAAATATAATATTTAGTTTAAGCCCCGATTGTAGCCTGTATTAGCATAATTCATTGAATAAATATTATATAGACTGTTAAGATGATAATAGGAGCATTAAGTTTGAAAACACCATCAGAGACAGTTATTCTATTATAGAAATGACAATTTTTAATATAGGATTTTGATTCTTATACTAATTGCATAAGAGTTCAATTGGAATAAGAAAGTACCTTTTGAATTGTGTATACACATCTCGGCTTATCTGTTTTGATATTTTATCGTTCATTAATCAAAATGTATCCATTGGATCCTGAGAGTGGATAATTTTTATCTTAGTTATTAATATTATATTGTCGTACACGAGTATGTACTATGAGAGCTTCCATTGTCTGCGTATTATGTATTACGTATAAATAAATATGGCATAATAAATTATTTATACATTTTGATAATACTGATTAGGTACCAAGAGGGAATTAAATTTTAAACTCTCGGAAATAAAAAAATATAGGTACAACTTGGTATAGGAAAGTAAAAGTTAGGAATTCATATTTTTATTCTTCTTATTTATAAAAGCTTTGTCTCTTTTAGGTATACCTATGTTTATTTTTATTGATAAAACAGAGGCATTACATATTTTAACCAAAATACTTTTCAGGAGATTTTGTTATCTTTAGTGGCTTTTATTTTATTTACAACAGATATTAAGCAATAAGTTAGTATGTGGTATATAGAAAGGATGAGTGAAAGTAGATTGACGAAAATAATTAATAAATCTCAAGTGAATGGATGCGTTAAACGAGGCAGGCTCAGGAGGGTGTTTGCCGACCAAATCGGAGACATCCTCAAGAAAGCTTGGTTATCTAGCGCCCATAACCATAGAGCTTGTATGAAGAGAATTGTGAATGTGAAGTAAGCGAGGGAGTTGTGTCAGGATCGTGGCAAGTGGCGCTACATTGTCTCTGCCTATCCCTGTGGGGAAAAGGCGTGAGAATTTGATGGATTGATTGATGTATATATAGATTTTTTTATATCTGTGCAATTTAGACATTTAAACGAATCCACATTTAATTGATATTTTGAAGCACAAGCATGAGTTAAGATATTTCAGAAGTGTTTATGGGGTATTGTTATTTAGTATCAATTATTCATCACATGCGATTGTAATGCACATTACAGGTTATTCCTCGAAAGCCTTCAATTGTTCATTAGTAGTGTAGCCATCGAACGCTTTGGCAAAAGCATTGCGGTACAGCATATGTCAGTGTCGTGTATAGATCGTTTAATTAGTCTTGATCCTCTTCGAATGATACTATCTATGTGGGTGTCCATATATTCCGTTCACGTTTTGTTGACGAATTTTATATGCTATTTTACGAGTAGTTCGTTGGTGAAATTAATAGCGCTTAAAATTGTTTGGCTGACGGTACATGGAATGTCGCTTTGTGTTTTAATGTCATTGAATATTTAAATTTTTGTTACTTATTAATGGGTTAAGGCAATATATTGAATAGATATTTGAAAGAGTGGTAGGCAGCGGTACCCAGTCTACCGATCCGGGGCAGTACCACCACTTACACTTATACAGACAGTGAAATGACTTAGTCGCATTTTAGAAATCAGCTTGTAAGTGTCCGGTTATAACTAGGCCAGCATAGTTAATACGACTGCTACTCCATCATCTCTCCGTACTACGAGGGCTGCAAAGCTTTCGAAGCGTTGGGTAAATTAAAGCGAAGCAATTTGGCTTGTAAGTAATTATTTGATGGCTCAGTAGCATACGTTAGTGGGAACACGGTAAATAACTTATAATTTCGGGCGAGTAGATTCACGGGGCGGAACTTTGTTGCAGTAAGGAATCGCCCTTAAAATATGCATTTTGGCTTATACACGTATTGTTCATGTTAGTCACCGTCTTATGGGGTACACTTAAGTTAATTATAGGATTATAGCGGGTTGCATTTAAAGTGGTATTTTGGTAATATAATAGTCAGATGGCACGCCCGATAACAGTGCGCCTCGATACTCGGAAAGCCTTGCTCATTACGCATTCGGGTCGCAGGCAAAACGTACTTACTCGTTCGCGGGGAACAAACGAATATAATAATTATGAGTTGAGTTGGATTAGATAGAATTAACGGTTACATTGTCAAGATGTTCTTATTACATTCCATTAGTTAGTTTAATTCGTAATGCTTCACAATTGCGTTCTCTCTCTTTAAGCCATTCTCGCTGATTGTCTATTATAGACGTTGAAATAATGTCTTAGTTAACTCTGATTGTTATTTTATTACATTAGTTAACGCCCTAATAGTGTATTGCGTTTGTTTAGACTTGCATGTTGCGTACGATTTGCAAACTAAAATGTTTGAAGTCGTAAAATAGGGGTCTTAATTAACAAATACTCTGAAAGTCGGTTTAATAAATTATGATTAGATTACCACAATCAAATTATCACGCCTTATTTCCACAGGTATGGGCAGTTTCAAGGGTGAACAATTCTCTCGACGGAGATCACTCTTCTTTGTCGCCCCGTTTTTTTTCTCTGTTATTCTCCTCAACTTTGTAAATCTATTTCGTTAATTTCTTTTCACTTATCCTTTAAATGTGCCAAAAGTAACGCTACTTAATACTTTTCACTACATATTCTTTCAAATCACATCTAACTTACAACTCTTTCTCGCTTTATTACATCGTTTCTCTTAACTCTATCTTCTTTTTATACAGTCTCTATGGTTATGGGAACTGTGGACCATTCTCGTTTTCATGTAAATCAGGTTAATGTTAATAAAAACTGTTCTTGCTATGTTTACATGGTTTAAATTTATAAATGTAAGTAAGTGAGTTTAAAACGTTTGATGAATATGTAATAGACATGTAACTACTCGTATCATCAATTGAGAGGAGCCGCTCGTAATTTATATGTGAAAGCTCACACCTATTTAATATCAAAGAATGAGCATCCGTGTTTGTCCTGTGATTTGTAAAGTTTGCACGTGTCATCGCGGATACATTTAGTTCATTATTATGTAAGAATTTTCATTAGCGGTTTATTTACATATGATTTGCAATGAAATAGAATTAACATTTAATATAGGTATTAATAAAATATGAATATATAAGGGCTAATAATATATAGTTGTTTTTATTAAGACATCGCGGTACATTAAAACGGAGATGACGAGATGAGATAGAGTCCTACGAATAGTTCGGAGCGAGACACTGCGAATTGTGAGTCATGAAAATACGAGAAAGAAACCCTTGCTTTTGCACAGTGAGACAATTAAATGGGTTACACATCGATTATAAAGACATCGCGGTAGACACAAACGAAGATGGCGAGATGAGTAGTCTATGTACTACAAATAGTTCGAGGCGAGAGACCGCGAAATATCGTAAGTCATGCCTAGCAGTGCACAGTGGGACAATTAAATGGGTTATTAATACAATAATATTATATCGATTATTATTATTTTATTAAAGACATAGCGGTGGACACAAACGAAGATGCCGAGATGAGATAGAGTACTACAAATAGTTTGAGGCGAGAAACCGCGAAATGTCGTAAGTTATGGAAAAAATACAGGGAGGCCTTTGCCTAGCAGTGCACAGTGGGACAATTAAATAGAATAATACTAATATATCGATTATTTTATAATAAAATAGTTTTCAACACTAACAATTTAATTAAATACGCACGTCAATTATAATTACAAAGTATACAATAACATTGATACGCCATTATTGTGATAGTGACGAAGATTGAAGGCTCACTTAAGTAATTAAATCTGCGTGATACAACCTTGGTAACCGTTCCCACACCCCTTCTATACTCACTTGCTGTAATTATTCAACTACTAAGAAATAATTTAAAAAGCGCTTTTATGTCTTATATCCTAACAAACCAACTATTAATTTAGGATATATTTTTTGATATTAAGACGTAGGAAAAGTCCTAATAGCAAATAACTATCATTTAATGAATCAAATTGTCACGTAGTTTACCCACAGAGACAATAGAGCGCCACTTGCCATGTGGCGATCCTGAAACAACTTCCTCGCTTTCCTCACATTCACAATCCTCTTCATACAAGTACCAGTTGAAAATTATCCCAGAAAGTTCTGGAGATTTTCTTCTCTGTATATTTTTTTATAGCTCTTTCTTCTTTCTCTCTTTGCATTCTTTTACTTTGATTTTATTTTCTTCATACTCATTCATTGCTTTACATACACAAACGTACTTACCCGCGTTTATTTTTTCTTCTTCTGCAGCCTCTGTCATTCCTTAATTTCATCCACACATCCTCTATTCTCATGTATAAAGGCATCCCCTTTTATATCAACTTACTTACATACTACTTTTTCACTTCTACATCTTGCAACTTTTCTCCTTTTATTCATTTTTTAAATATAAATAGTATTTATTACGTAAAAATGTTATAAATATTTTCCAGTCAAAAGTGTGCAGCGCTTTAAGCTGATTTATCACGGGGTTTCGTGATTGTGTGTAATTGCTTTGCAATTAGGACAATCCGCACAGCGCTGCAACATAATATCTGTATATACTAATTACAAGTTCAAGCGATAATCGCTGCTCGAAAGGGTCGAGTCGTGGCTGGTCCAGGAACTCACCTATACTTTAGCTTGTTACATACTTCAACTTGTAACTTTTGATGGCTCCACACGATCTGTTCTTCCTTGTCAGACATTCTCTAAGCTATTTAGGAAAACTGTTCAAGTAAACAAACAAATAATCTAAGTAAATAAACAAATTCAATTGATTTTTTTACACATTTGCGCTCGTATCATAGAAACAGACCGACCAAAGTACATGCATCAGTATATTAAAAAGACATTTGTACCGGCAAGTGGTTTTGAGCCAGAGACTTTGTTTGTGAGGCCATTCCATAACCACTAAATCATGGTCACAAATATATGGTGGACATGGACAAAAACTTACATGTTTGTCTACCTGAAGATATACATAATATAGAATATATTTCTATTTACATATATATTTTCAGGAAGACAAATAATAACGATTATATTATAGTAGATTAACTGACAATTGTTCCAAACCTGACACATCTTGATCATGGCTCTTCAAGTCAGTACTCAAATTTATAAAACTTCTTAATGTTACTATTTTATTATAGTATTTAATTATTATTCAGATGCTAGATTAAAAGCTACATTATTTTGAATTGTTACGGAGTTTCAACATATTTTTTTAATTAAAAAACAAGGTAAATTCCACAGTTCATAATTTAACAAAAGAGTCACGTTTCAGCAGTTAAAATGTCGCCAACTATTTTGCGATTTGCTTAAACTTTTCCTCTAAGTTACTCGTAAGTATGCTACTCAGCCTCAAACTCTAAATGAGTTCATATCCTTTGTTAAATCACACTAAACCGCTACTAAGTGCTACGTTTAATCCTAAATTGGATTTTTGGCCCCAAGTATATCACCGATCTCTTCTACATTATATTAAATTTCTTGAAAGTGTAATAAAAAACATTACAAAAACCAACTAATTTCATTACATGGAGATTGATGATAATGATCAGAACACAATTACAACTATCTCCCAAACAAAGAGTACGAGTAATCAAAACAAATGAAGGAGGTGGGACCGTTTAAAAAGCAGTAAACAAAATTATATGAACCCACGCCACCAATTAGTTCGGCTAGAATTAAATCAAACGTTTCCTCAGACCAAAACTTTGGAATTAAACGTTGCACGCCAAGTAAATGTGAATAATTACGTATTTAATAACCCTTTTGTTCTTGGAAATCTGTCCGGGTCGACGAGAAAATGTAAGTAATTCAATTGTGTTTAAGACTATTTAATTCGACACGGCCAACACGCTGTTTGCTTTCTAGAGCAACTTTTGTTTAAAATTATGTGCCATATATTTTTTCATTATCACCAACACAAAAAAAAAGAAACACTTTCTTGTTATAAAAGGTATTGATGAAATTCTTTATAAAGCCATCCACCTGGAAGGTCTGAAATGCCTCTTTTAATGAACTTAAAGGCGCAATATTAAAACTTCTCCCAATAAATCAAATTTATACCAAAAGAGGGGGTCCAGTTAATCTGCTCCAGGAAATTAAGCTTCGAATTACCATAATTGATACGGTTTGTGTGTACTGGTGTAGAAAACAGATCGCTTTATAAACTGAAATGAGATTTATATTAGAATCTAAAACGACTAATAACTTAGATAGACATAATAAAACAAATAAAATAATTTAAATAATATAACATCTTACCTATTTTTATTAACCTTGACATTTTGGCCGGCAGAGTGACGGCGACTAAGGCAGCCGTAAACTAAATCTGGTTTTTCAGTCGTCGTCGCTCTTTGACCTCCTCTTGCTTATCATCAGGCGGGTCGACGTCAAATGTCGTGTCACAATAAAAAATAAAAAAATACATATGACCTTGACTTGCCTGATGATAAGCAAGAGGAGATCCAAAAATAGGCTTCAGTTTACCTATACACGTAAACTGAAACCTATTTTGTATTTTACCTATTGAATATTACGTTCGATGAAATTTATTATCTAGCAGTATGTGTATAGATAGCTTGAAAGACCAGTAACCAAAATTGGCATCTGGTTTGAGACATCCGGTATATCCTGTTCATTCACGTTATTCCTCCTCTTCCTAACATGTAAAATAGAATACTGGGATCATTGATAAGTATACCAACAAAATTGACTACGTTCAAATTATTCTAAAACAATAAATGAAATATTATTTTTTCTTAAGTTTTGCATTGTTATCCGAGCAAACCAACCAAAACCACTTGCTGGTACCAATAAATCTCTGATATATGTACTTCGAGCTTCTGTGATACAAGCACTACCAGAAGGTTAGTAAAGAAATCTTAAAAATAAGAAAAATTAAAATAAAAACTTTTTATCAATATTGTTTAGTGAATTTTATCATATCATGTCAGTCATCAATCGTCCACTGCTGGACAAAAACCAGCGATCTCCTCAGCGGCCTACATCTAGCAGTTTCCTGCTACCTTATTTTTTACATAATTAATTTAAAAAAACATATAAATTAATCATATTAATTGAAAATATATTATTTTTCGCTGCAGCAGCTACGAATGACTGAAAAGATTTGAACATGTTGGATAAAATGAAAATAATACGTTTAGTAAACAAAAAATCTAGATAATAGATAGTATAATATGGAACGATGCGATGACAAAGCTAATTTTGTTTTATTGTTAAGTTACATTCTAAATGGTGTATTTTTTATAACAATAAAATAAGTGTTGAAATTAATAATTATTAAAACAATTGCCATCTCATCGTGATTTCGATATAGATCGACACGCGTCTATTTAAATAGTTAAGATCATATCCACCCTTTTGTGTTTTAAGTACAAAATCAAATTAATCAAATCATTTTAGAGATTTTTATCTTGTGCTTTAAATTAGAGCAGGAACAGCACTTGTATTGTTTTCCTTCGCCCACGGACGAATGCCAACACTGTTATTTTTTACTATCTGATATAAGTTAGTGTGTATGTGTGTAAGGATTGTAATCATCTCATTGTGTTAGCTAAGATGCATCTATTCAATGGTACAGGTTGATAATTTATTACAGATTTGCTGTTGTTCATTTATTTCTATTATATTTGTTGATTTAAAAAAAAATAGTCTTGAAATCTGACCTTCGCGAGGGAAAGCCCATAGTTTAAAAAAAATATGGTTGTCTTATTTGCCGCCACTATAACCTATGTATATTGTATCAATCAACGAATAAATCAAATTGTCACGCCTTTTTCCCACAGGGATAGGCAGAGACAATGAAGCACCACTTTCCACGATCCTGACAAAACTCCCTCGCTTCCTTCACATCCACAATTCTCTATTAATTATTGTATCATATATCTTAAATACCAATTTTTTTATAGCCTTAAACAAAAGATTTATTGAATCTAACATTTTACTTACAATTTTAATGCGAATTCAAAAACAAGTACCTTACTGTAGTTAAAATATAGGTTTTCTACTAGATTGCGCCACACTAAACACTTATTTTAATGTCCTTTACCACAGTAAAACATTCAGTATTATTTTTAATTTAATATTTTGTATGTGAAGTAATAAAATATTCATAACAAGTAAATAGTAAACATGCTGTATATAAAAAAGCAGATAAAACAACATATGTTTCTTCACCTAACGAATCTTCCTCTAGTATATTAAGCTCAACAATGTAAAGTGTGTCCGTATTTACATAATGTCATCTAAGTAGGTGTACAGTCAAATATCATTAATCGAACGTCTTTTGGAATGCTATTGTTGTGATGTGTATTTCGTTTTTTGACAGCGCATGCTTCAATATGACAGTGTGAAAGTAAAATAATACTAACAAGAAAGTACTTTAAATTATTTTATTAATTATAACCAATAATATATAAGTTTAAGGCTACAGGCCTACCAAGGCGACCGTGGTGTAGTGGCATTTTAGTAGTTTAGTATAGAAATGTATAATAAAAAAATCTTACTTTAATACCTAAACTTAGTACATAGAATGTACATAGAAAATGTACATAGAAATATATTTTAGTTTATACTAAGCTGACAATGCCTCTTTACAGCAGCTACTCATTTAATACTTTATAAGTTGACAATGCCACTTTACAGCAGATACTTATTTAATACTTTATAAGTTGACAACGCTTATTACAGCAGCTGACACATTTTTATAGTTTTAATTTTTTTTATATAGTAATATTATTATGACGTGCAAAAGTGCTGAAACCAGCTTACTTGTAATAAAATTTGATTTGATTTGATAGTCTTAGTTCACATTAAAAAAAACTTAAAAATCGAACGTTACGACGAGTAATAGTCGCTTAGATAAAATGTAGCAGAGTCGAGAAACAATAAGATGTTTTCTTTATCATAAACAATAATAATAAAAAAACTACTTATCAAAAATTTAAAATCATTCATCAACAGTAAATAGATCAGCGTAGTAGGTGCGACTGCCACTTGCAGTTGTTCAACCTTAGTAGGAGTTGCCTCCTTTCGATGATCGCACTACTCGTACAAACGGTAAAATTAATCAAGCGGTGTATTGTCGTCATATGTCGAGCCATAATAAAAAAAGATCCCATGTTAAGTTTACATAATAACCCAAAGTCTAACAAATACATCCTATAAATATATACAATCTCTAAAATATTATAAACTTACAAAGATTGCGTAATTAGAGTTAAGAGTAAGACTGGAGGGTGGTACACAGTCAAGGAGGAGTTGTCACGAATTGGGCTTACGTGACAAAGTTTTGGCGAAAAATAAATTTCATTGTAATTGTCGATTGTTTTTCAAAATTTTAACCGTTAATTATAAGTTTTGCTTACTTTGCTATTGCATTTTATTGCTGAGGGTTTAAGGTTACTTTTTATAAATACTTTATTAGGAAGTTATAGATTTATTAACCACGTAGTACGAGAGCACAGAATATAGGTATATTTTTTGATACTCGACATTTGACCTAGACCTACCTGATGGTAGTAAGCAAGGAGAAGTTCAAGAGCTTCGACGATTTATAAAACCGATTTAGTTCACGATTGCCTCAGTCGTCGTCACTATGACGGCCAACGTGTATTTATTTAATTGTAAGATAAGAACTTATAGTAACAAATTGTAATATATAAAAAATTCAGGTCACTAAGTTAATTACGCATACCTGGTTTCCTCAAATTTTATTTTAATACTTTAATGGTATTCAAGTTAGACAATACTATGTAAAATAAATGTAAATTTAAGCAAATTAATAAGATGTAATACAATCCAACATTATAATTAGGATTTTTAATAAATAAATCAAAATAATTTATTATCAAGTCACAACTGTAACTGGTTAACAAGATGCTTTATTATCTCATAAAACGTTTATGTTTTTCAAAGCAGCATATAACAACGAAAAATATAAACTCATTTAGATGTCAGACCGTTAGTCCAATGAGGCACTAAAAACAATTTTGGACAATTGAACGATGATTTGAATTACCCCATAAAGATAAAATATACTAAAAATAACAACTAAATATCGCAAAAGCTAACCTAGTGGATATTCGACCTTATATCTATCACATACCGTTAAACCATATTAAAATAAAATGTGTAATTAAGTTATAATTCATTTTATGAAATTAATTTGTTTTCTCTATAATTATGCGTGACGAATTCTCAGAATAACTTAGCATATTATTATTTTATTATTTGTATTTTGTTGAATTAAAAAGTTACAATTTATTGTTTATATATTCTAACGTGTACTTTATATGTATAAACACATTCTAACATATAAAATATATAGGAGCATAATAAACATAATAAAATAATAGGAGCTGAAATAATATATTTATTTATAACCTTGTACTTAAATTTATTCTATTCAATGTAACTTACACTTTGGTTTTGTAATTACAAAATTTATGCTATTTCATCAAATAATCTTCTATATATTTATCTTAACATATACATTTACCTCTTCTATATACATATTTTACACACATATATTGAGTTCATACTAAATTCCGACCCATCTTATTATACCTATTTCCTTCATAATTTATACTTGTATCAATATTAAAAGCTACAGCCCCTAACCTATAGCTATAGAACTCTTTCTTATAAAGACCGGGTAAAATACAGATCCGAGATTTCAATCTAGCCGATGCTTCTACGCAGATTACTGCGTAACTTTAATGAACTTTGATTGCCCATTTTTTTGATGCACCTTACCCACGGTCTCAATTTTAATACTTATTACGAGCTTATATTGACGAAATCTTTATTTATAAAGATTGAATCCTTACCTATCTAAGAAGTGGTAGAATTGAATTGTCCATGGACGGACGTGTTATTACGTCGTTAATACTTTCCAGTGCAGGGTCAGTAACTTTCAGATTTAGAAGTAACTTAGAAGATTTTTTACATAGTGGCTCGTCATATTATGACAGGACACCGCCTGATGTTAAGCTGTAGTACGGTCCATGAAATGAGGCGAGTTCTACTGCAGTTAAATAGTTCAAACCAAAAGTAATACTTCTTAAATATTTCTGTAACTTTCTAGAGTATGTACATTTTACCTATTTTGTTAGTAAAATAGCTTTACTAAAATAATTAAATGTCTAAATAGCCTCTCGGAATCCCTGGGTTTAGTAAGACAGTAACCCTGATCTAGGTGTAATATTTTATTCACCAACAGCTATACAGCTACATAAGCTTGTAAACCCGTTCAATATTTGTTTGATATCAATCTACTTCAAACAAAATATTGGGTGCTAACACACAGTAAGTAATGATTAGAAATTAAAACATGAGTAATGCATTATTGAGGCACGGGCCTATTAACCGTCGGTCGATTGGGCACCTCACCATTTACTTGTAATATTGACTGCTCATACGAATAACATCGGAAATGAAAACCTGCTCGTTTTTAGAAGGATTGAAAATGTAAGCCTTATTTGTGGAGTAATAATGTCTGCGAAGTCCCTACAATTTCGCAGATCAATAAATCAATAAAATTATTACGCCTTTTTAACACAGGGAGACACTTTTAAAACAGACACAATAAAGCGCCACTTGCCTGACACAAATCCCTCACTTCCCTGAGATCCACAATTATTTTCATTCAAGCTCTACGATTAAGGACACTAGGCAACCCAGCTGCCTTTAGGATATCATTATTTATTTATTTCTTAATTATAATGCTTTAGGCTCTTGTTGCACAGTTTTAAAATACCTTTATTATGCATTAAAATTTATGGCACAGTAACAAATGACATTTTTATATAAGAATTTAACAAAAAGGTAGTTGATTGAATTTTGAACGGTTATAAACTTAACCGTTTTCGAAAAGTTCTGCATATCTTCACTTTCGGCTATATTCATGAGAGCAGTTGATTTATTTATAATATTACACCTTTCTATAGCGACAGACCACCGGGCACGATCGTATTGGACGTATTCTACTTGCCTTTTATGTCAACTACAATTTCAATGAGGCTCATTTCTGTTTTTGTTATTTAATGATTAATAAAAATAGAATATTATTGTAAGTTTGTTACAATGTTAGGTTTGTTTATAATTATAATAATTTCAGAAATTTACTTAAATGATTTAATGATTAAAAAAGGCGGTTATGGCAACAGGTATTTTTGGTCGGCATAATGACCATAAACTAAAAAGTTTTTTCAGTAGTAGGTACCTCTTATCACCAAACAGGTCGAGTTTCAGAGGTCGCGTCATCTGGTAACATACTATATGGAAATAAATATATTTCATACTGCAGATTTCTTTTCTACAGTAGGTACTTTATCAATTTAAAATCAAAATTTTCTTTTCATAAAAAATAAACATCTGACCTCGACCCGCCTGATGGTAAGCAAGAAGAGGTCCAAAAGTGCCGACGACTGCAAAAACCGAGTCTTCATGCACCAGTCGCCGTTACTATCCTAGCGAAAGGTGCTTTTTTACGCATCGCTTAAAGGTCCAAGGCTATAGGATGGAGAGCTAGTAAAGCATTCCACTTGTCGATATTAAACTCAAAAGAATATATATTTTTATGAATGAGTTCGTTCGTCTCTGTGTTCACTTATATTACGATTGTTTTTGATTGAGTACCACCAACAAGTACCACTTCAAACTTGACTACTAGTCAACAGTAACAACGCAGTTGTCTCTTTCGATAGTTGAAACGCCAATTTACTGGTCGTACAGTTTTTGAATTTGTTGTTTTATATAAAAAACTATCTATAGATGATATATTTTTTCTACTTTTCAAACAGTTATGACGTTCAGTTATATTTAATCACCACATTTTAATCGCTATTTGGTAATTTAGTTTTATATAATTTTCTTACAAGACCTGCTGTCTAATAATCAACAACATAATAACTAAGGCAACTGTCGGACTCGGACTTCTTCTAGTTAACCATCGACGTCGAAGTCAGATGTTAAGTCTTAATAAAGAGCATTCAATAAAAAAGTTTTATTACCAACATTTTTCAAGAATAAGTACTTTTTATCGAGTATAAATTAAAAAATAAAATAACGTTTATTGAATATAGTCATATAAGTATCTTAATTATTATTTTTTGATTACTAATAATTGTTTGAAAAATAATTTAGGTGCAAATAAAACTTTATCCAAGCAAGACAGTTTACTAAGTTTTTACATCTATGTTAATATAGATTTTTGTTAAAAGACAGTAACATCCAATTATAAGAATGAATAACCAATAGTGTAAAATGTATTTTAAAATAAAATCTTCTCGTAATGTGTACATACACCGACAATCAAATATTTGTTTATCATTAGTTAATAATTACATTGAACATTATTTTTCTATTTCCAATATAATTTGTTTAATATTCAAAACAAATGTCGTGTTTATAATTTTGTTAACCCAGTTAAATATTCCACATATATTTTTATTATTTTACTTTGAATCCTATAAATAAATCCTTGTACTATATAGTCAAGACGTATTCTATATCTTAACTAGTTTAATTGTGCAAATCGGAAACATAAACAAGTATTTAACTTTCAATACTATGTAAGCTGGAGGCTATAACTTTAAATAAAGACATATTTTTAAAGAACACCAGGCATTTGTTTTTTATTTAAAAAATATTGAGCGTAAGGCACGAGCGCATCTGCTTGTATTATTTGCATAGCGGCTGATTGGGATGCAAGATTAATTTCTATCATATTTTTTGTCTTGGCCCTCATTTAAGAGTAATCAGGCGAGTAAAGAAAAAAAATGATCATTATCATACTTCAGCCCTTAAGCCATTTTTTCAGAATGCAAACAAAGGGGTTGAATATTTATTATTAGGTTAGGGGCGATAATGTAATGCAATTACTTTTTTTTTCGTAAAAACAGATATTTCATTATTTAAAACCGCCAGCTGAACAAGCCCTTGCGTAGATATTAGGGATTTACAATTTTCTGTACGTGTGGGAAAAAAAAATGTTTTCTAATTAATTTGGTAAAATGTGCGCAGAATAATTAATCTTTTTTTTACATTTATCGATACTTTAAAAATGGATTTATAAATAATTTGTAATATACTGGTTTTGTTTAGTAACGTTATAGCTCTGAGATACATGATGGTCGCAAACTTAAGAGTGTAGTTATGAACATTTAAATAATCAATTTTAACCCACTGTGAAAATTAAATTAATAAATAAAATGATTTGCTGTTTTAAAATAAGTGTTTAGATGTTTAGAATAATACCGCTCGAATATTTAAAAAAATGTAAGATAGCTTAAGTCGTACCCCCTAACGATATAATACTGAATATTACAATTAAAATAAACCAAAATCTTTTGCGTCTACTTGATATTTTTTTTTTTTTTTATCAACAATCATCTGTGAAGCAACTTTAATGAAAGACTCCAATCACATTATAATAACAATTTCACCCCATTAAGAAGAACAAAGTTTACACAAATTATCATTTCATCTCATACTCCTAATAGACATTTATAACATTTGTATCAACCCTTCACCCCGACATCATTAGGCGAAATAAGACCATTAGAAGTCCTTTCTTTTAGCGATGCAAGGGTTAAATCGGTTCGACAAATGCATTTATACAACTAATTTTCAATCTTATGATAATAACTGTAGAGGTGATATTTAAATGATTGGTTCAAATTCAATTGAGGCTAGATACAATTCTTCTATTAGCTTTATTCTATTAGAAGGCCGCTTACACGCGTAATAAATATGAATGTGAGTTATTCTTTGATAAAGGGTCAAAATATTTGAATATTCATTAGAGTAAATTGTGAAGGGTTAATCCTGTTCTGAAGATTATACAGCGTATAAATTGCTTGTATTGTCTGATATGCGACAATATTTACAAGTAGTAGGTACCTACTTTCTTTTATAACATAATCATCGTCTTACAATTTTTATCACTTTTCTTGTAAAATTATTTTAAAATTTTATTTAGAAAGTACTCGTATAACTTTCCTCATAGAGTATTTAACTTACGGCTGGCTATCTAGTGATGTTTTAACTTTTTTTTTGCATATTCCAATTACTGCAGTAATTAGTTTATTTACTGCATAAATTAGGAATAAAAACTAGATAGAAAACATTTACGGTTGAACAAAGATCTAAAGTTCAAAGTGGATCTTACAAGCAAGTTGGCACGTTAACCTGACAATATGCGACGTGGATCTAGCAGTTAAAGGAACTGCATAAAAGAAAGAGAGGATTGAAGAATTTCGACGCGAGCGCATAGGTGCTATGTAGTAGAACCGAGCAGTTCGATCCACAATCACTGTTCACCGGTAACTTTTTTTATCAAATTATAATTACTAATTTATACAGTATTTGAAAACTTTAAAAACTATAAAAATTAAAAATATTATTTGTTCTGTTTATCTAGTTAATGATTCAGAATAGTTGAATAAAATATATTTAGTACACAGGGATAACAACACTCATTGTGGATTTGATAAAATACGTAACATAACCGGCTGCCGAATAATTATTCAAAGAGAATCAACGTCAGCGCGAATGGTTAATTACAAAGAGCGAACAGGGCATACTCTATGCGACCCTTTGTAAATGAAAAAAAAACAATTATGAACGATACAGTGGCCTGGAGTGGCCCGGTGGCCCAACGACACATCTGTTCTAAACATCCCTTGCATGGATTAAAAGTGATAATTATTCTGTTACGATAATTATCGGATTTAGGCTTTTAATAACAATTATGTGCGCGTGCGTTCAATAGCTCGGATACAGCAGGGATTCTATTTAGTACGTGTTTCAAAATTATGTTAATGTGCAATTTTATACCCATATGACGTTTTATCGACCGATGGGAAAATCACTTTTAAAGCTTAAAATCACGAATTATATTCACCTGACGACCTGCGTGTATTACACAACTCGGAGCTAAAATAATTTAATTGATAAAATTGTCACGTCTTTTTTCCACAGGGACAGGCAATGGAGCGCCACTCCATCCTGACCAACTCCCTCGCTTCCCTCACATCCACAATTCTCTTTAAACAAACTCTACGATTATGGACACTAGGTACCCCAGTTTTCTTCAGGACGTTTCCGATTTGGTCGGAGAACACTCTCCTCACCGAACCCCGATAAACGCATCTATATCAAAATTATAAATTTCTTTCGTCAATCTTCTTTCACTCATTCTTACTACGTGCCCGTTTTCTGCCCAGTCTGACTAAATATATATGTTAATTAGACACATCAAATGAACAAAATTATATAAAATATTTACCAAGTTTTGTTAATTTTATGTGTCTAACTAATATTTAGTCAGATTTGGCAGTATACCATAGTTATATGTATATAACTATGGTATAAGCCGAATAAATACTTTTTTAGCCCTATAACGAACACAAGTTAGTAACATTAATAAAACAATCACTTACTCTAATCTAAATTTGTCATTTGAGCAAAATGTTTATTTTACATTGCAGCCCTGAATTAGATTTTTCCCTTCTACAAGCATATGTTGAGCCACGTGCCGCAAAGGGTTAACTTTTGTTTCGCGTTCTCTTTGATAAAAAAAAAGAAATCTGAATGATGATATCGTTTTCAATGGTCGTTCTAATTACCGTGTTTTTAACTAATTGTTACTTTGGTTCATTCAATGGCTTTTGTTTCGCTACGTGATTCGCTTTGACCATGTTTTTGTTTACAAATACTACTTGTAGGGTTCTAGGGCTCTCAGTTTTTGTGTGGTGGCTTTTGTTTCAGATTTATTTAAGTGGGGCTTCAAGTTATATACTCGTATGCATTATTATTTACCATTTTTTTTGTGTCATTATCTCATATTAACTATGGGATTGTATTTTTTTTTATCTCACTTAGACTACTTCTTGCTTAATAGTAAGCAAGGCAAAGACCAAAAGTAGTTGAAAAACCTATTTAGTTTACGGTTGCCTCGGTGGATGTCCCTATCCCGGTTTATTATGCTTCGCTTGAAGGTCCAATTTTATTAAATAGGAAAAACACATAAACCGGTAGAGCATTTCAATTTGTGTATATCTACTATGATTTAATTTTATTTTCTGTACTTAAGGAACCACAGATCACACCTCCCAAAAGTTTCCCAAGTTTTTAGCAGAATATACTTAATGGCATAAAGTTTGCCTTTCTTAAACTAGTATTTGGTTATAAATAATTTGCACCATTGTCTTGATACGTTAACAGAAGTATTTGCTCACGCGTATTATTTAAATGAAATCGATATTATTTAAATGAGTGTAATTTACACTAATTATAACTGTTACATTCATTGTTATTTTCATGTTATTACAGTAACAAGCTGCCATACTTAAAACGTATACCACTCAGTGTCGAATAAAATATGCAACAACCCACTAAATACATTTTCTGATAATATATTGCTGGTCTTTACCGAAAAATATGCTTCACCCCTTTCGATTGCCACTTTAATTTTTAACTCTATAACATTTGTCATAAAGTTTATTTTTGTTTAATATACTTTTTGATAGGGTTACTGTGTTTTAACATTCATATCGTAGTTTAATTACACATTCATATGTAAATGAGGAGGCGAGTGTTATTCGGTTCGCAAAAAGTTTCTTTTCATACATCGCCGGTGCAGCAAAGCACATGCATTCATGCGTGTTCGAGAACGTTAAGCACTGTAATTAGCACTGATATAAAGGGATTTTTTTGTTCAAATCGCTCCTGCATGGATTTAAATATTGATAAATTCAAAGCGATTTTGCTATTTTTTAAAGTGTTTACCTAATTTTTTTTAGTGATTCAAATAGGGGTGAATAAGTTTAAATATTAATAAATTGTTATTTTGCTTGAGACTGATAATGAAGATGACAGCTGTGATTATTAAGTTTTTAAAACAAATATTAAATTGTATGAACATGAACATGAATGTATTTAGTAATAATGTCAATATAGGTACTCTTTATTGACGACCTAAACACTCTAAAAATCGAGGAAGATTTAATGATTTTTATCGACGTGTACTTGAATCGAAGGCAAAGAATCCAAACGCTGTGCTTTGAGCAATAAAATAAATCTTGTCGTAAAAGGTATACCTGATCCCCAGTACGATGGCAAAGCCCCGTAAAACAAGCTCTTCCAACCTTCGTTACGGGCTTAATTAAAAAACAAAATCAATTTTATTAATTGGAAGTGTTAAAAACGGGCGGAAGAGGCGTCATGGACCGTATCACGGCCGTATCTCTTCTTTAATCCGACACAGAATGTGTTATTTTTACTTCTCTCCATGGATTCGAATAAATTTTATCGTCGGAGACTAATTTGGTTACAAATTTATTTGGTTGTGAGATCGTTAACAAGGGCATACATCCACATGGCTATCTGGACCGTACTCTTTAGTACCTACCACGCGTGGACATTATAACAATATATCGGCACTTCGCTGATAAAATGAAGACGACACATCTCCTCAGATTAAATTATATTATCGTTTTTTATAATAATACCACAGAATGTGCTTTCCAAATATTAAACTCTTAAGTATACGCGCTGATGAGACATAAAAAAATTATTATTATATTACGACTGAGCCTTTAAGATATTCGATATTGATTTTGGGGCAAATTTTATTTTTAATAACTATGTCACAAATGTAGCTGTATAAAAATACATATTTAATACTTATTTATATTCGGTCGCATAATAAAATGATACTTTAATTGCACTCATTTTAGTATTACATTTACATTTTCAATTAAAAACAGATGAGAATTTGTTTAATATTAAAAACATGTTATTTTTACAAATAATGTAATAATGTGTAGAAATAAAGATTAGCACAAACGCTTTGTTTATTATAAGTCAACGACACAACGACAAGAATGCACTTTAGCTCTTCATTACATTCTTAGCATGGTTTTACGTCTGTTTATGGAATTCCTAAACAGGTTTTCGGAATAACTTAGCACTGTTCTTTGATAACTTCATCGAAACTTGATTTATCGTCGGGCGATCTTAAAATGAAAACAGTGTCTACTTTATATTTGAAATCTATTGTAGCAAAAGACAATGGTAGGGAGACAAGTCGTAAAATGGAATGGTGATAGTTTAAAGTTAGTTTGAAATAAACAGATCAAGTGGTATCGTAAGATATCGCCGTGTGGGCCGCCGGTGGTACACGGTGCACACGTTCCCTCCTAACTCTCGTTGACTTACAGTTACTGGGACACAATCAAGTTATACATCATATTTAAAATATTCTTTATGTCATACAAGGTTTTTAATCAAAATAAATATCGCATTTATTTTGATTTAAAATCTTTTGAAACGAGCTGTGAATTAAATAATCAAAATAAGCCGCAAAAATGTTATAATTTAACAAAGAATGCTCGTTTCATGATCTAGTTTATATATTATTATAAAACTTTTTACATTAAAATACATTGTATTTTTATTCTTGGATTATTTTGAATAAAATGCAGAATAGATTATTATATTAATCAGTACAGAATATTAAAAATGTTCAGTACTTACAATACCTATTAAAATAACTTAAACTTTATAATTTTATTAATTAGACAATAATTAATGAACAAAACAAATTTTATGAGGCTTACTATCGCGTTTATTTTGGTTTTGATTGTATACGCGATAGTAGGCCGCATAAGATTTGTTTAATTCATTAATCAATGTTCGCGCAAAATCTAAGAAAATACTAAACAATAATTAATAATATTTTTTTTTATATGTATGTAAACTTTTATTTAACGTCTCAAATATATCGCCCCGTATAGTTTGGCAGGGTAGTTGTGAATATGCGAAGTGCAAAACGTTGTAAGGCGCAGGCGCGGCGTGATTTACTGTGCGGAGGCACTGCACCGTCGCATCAAGACACGTAGGCTGAGCTTCTGGTATCATTGTTTAGGTTATGAGCCCAGTTCGACTCTAGCTTAGAGGGTCTTATACGTGACTTATCGACAAACGATGTTGAGATTGTCTAGACTTCCAAGAAATGACAATGCGGAATTTTATAGGTGGTAGTTATATTAGTGACAATAACAAACATAATTTTATATGTCAGAATAAACACTTTGCACAATGAAATTGACAAGAGATTGTGTGTTTTCATGAGGCTTGTAAATTGTGCTATTTTGTTTGAATTCATGGTGGTCCGAATATTATACTCAAACAAATCTTTGTTTGTAATTTTGTTACTATCCAGATAAGAATTTTCAATTGGCAGGGTAAAAACAAAATTAAATAGGTGGCTACCGTATATAGCAGTATTACTTAAGTTATATTTAAAAAAATCAATGTCATAGAGGTAAAAATCCAATATCTCGAACTGAACCTGAAAAGGAGATTTTCTTCTTTTTCTTCTTCTTTTAATTGATGGCACACATAACGACATTTTAAAGGGCTAGAATTAAAAGTGTTTGAAAAAGTTAGTCGATCTGTCATGATCAATATCAAGTCAAATTAATACAATAGTACCTAGTATGAATTATATTTCTTAAATAGTCAAAATATAATATATAAATTGGCATTTTTAAGACGGAATATTTAAGTATTCGCTGTCTAAAAGATGTCGGATATGTTATAAAATTAAGCGTGTCATCATTAAATAACCGCAAATTATATATAAAAACTAAAAGTCACATTTTAGTACTAATAAACGACTTTCTACGTTAATTAATTGCCCAATCCAATCTAGTACAGATAAGGCTGTATTTAAATCTTGATATTAAAAACCTGCTAATAATAAAAATCAGAATTTTAGTGACAATAACTTTTTAGGAGTTTGAAAGTGCTTGACCTGTGACTCCCTCCCACGTTCCGATTTGATTGTCAGACCCTTTTCAGTGTTAACCATTATGAATAGATATTTATTACACCTTAATGAAACTTAGATACATTAAACAGATAATAAGGTTCAGATAGATTCGAGACTTATGAAAATAAGAGTGTTAGGCAGTGCCCAGTCTGTTAATTCGAAGTAGTAACACCACTTACAAGTACAAATATACTGTCTGTGAAGTGACTTTGTCGCGTTTAGGGAGTGTGACTAGCGACTAAGCCGGCAACTTTCACGTTGATCCCAAAACACCACTGAGTCACTTCACTGTTTGTACACTTGAAATTGTTGGTATGTACTACTCCGGATCAGCAGATTGGACAAATGACCACGAACCGTCTTCCTGCCACCTCTAACTTAAATGTTTTTATTTATCTTTCGGTAGAATGTTTAATATTTGTTGCTTAAGGTTTTTATAATGACGTTTTACTTTTTTATTTTGAATATAAGGTACAACTTTGGCGTATCTATTTGAACACTAGATACTCGCAAATAAAATAGTGTCATAATTACTAATGGAATAACCTGATATGGATTATGATGTAAATATGTAAATTATATAAGATATAAGGATTGATTTGTGCTATATTCATTTAACAGTGATTTTCAATCTTTTAATTTAATATTATTACATAGTTTGTAGAACAGTTGGCCGTTGGGACCGAAAAGTTGGGAAATGGAGACAACATAGAGAAAAACCAAGCGTAGGACGTCCACCGATAAGTTGGACTGACGACCTGCTAAAAGCCTGTTACCTTTAGAAAGTACTATGAATGCTGGATACAGGCCACTGTGAAGATCTCTGAAAGAAGCCTTTGTCCAGCAGTAGACGACTCATGCCTAAAATGATGTTTGTAACAACTTTATATCACCCTTCTGCAGTAGTAAATGCAAAGAAATAACAATAATGATGTATAAATTATCATTTTATTAATATCAAATCATTATTATTATTTGTAAATATTATGACTGTAAACAGATAAAATTAAAAGTATATTAACTGTAATTAAACTATAAATAAAAAATATCATCTAATGACGTCGCATCAGAGATAGTCCCAAGGAGACTGCAACATTTCCCCTTTACATAGCAAGAATAATACGTTAGCAGAAATAATTGCCAGCCTTCCTGTCTCCAGACTTCGCCGTCAGCCGCTTGGGCAACTCCTTGACCAAGCGCTTAGCTGAAAATTTATATCTTTAATAAACTAATTAAGTTTAATATAAAATAATATTTTTAGAAATGTTCTTTTAAAAAAGAAATATGTTAATATGAAAATTAAGAAATAAATATCAATGAAAATGTTTGAGAGCTATTGCAAGTACCTCCTTAAGAAATGTCAGTTTATTTTTACGAATCACAACGTGTGCTTGTGCGGCACCCAACCACGTTAAACGTGTTCATCACATTCTCGTCCATTTTGTCTAACTGACTGTTAAATAGCTAACACACTCGGCGAGACCATCGATACATCAATCAGCCAAACAAACGGATCATTTCAGATGAATTCTTTTTTCACTTCAATTAGTCCTTTTGTAATGTCTGTCTCGCTAACAAAAATGAAGAACTTTAAATGAAATTATACACGTCTCATAGCTTTACTTTTATCTATTAATACACAAGCTATTGTTGTTTTGATGTATTGTTGTCGATTTATTAAAATTCAATATTAGTTATTACGAGATTTATTATCGATCGTGAGAGTCGATGTTTAATAAAATATTATTAAAATTTGCACTTAAATATTAACGCATATTTTTTGCTTCGTCATTTCATAAAAATGTAATGAGTCACACCTTTTCGATATTTATCAATAAGAATTTGGTCCAGGGCTTACTTGAGCCAATACAATGGTATTGAATTGATGAATCCAAAAAGACTATCAAGTTAATTGATCATTCAACATGCACCTCTCGTAAATTAAAAAATATTGTATACATTTTAAATCTTTTCCTACCTGGGTGTCGCATTGCGTTGCATCTCGGCGTCGTTGCGACACAATCAAGCGACAACGGAAACAACGAAGCGCTACTTTTCGCGATCCTAGATCATAACTCTATCAGTTGCTTTACATTATTCCAAGCGGAAATCGGGAACATTCTTGAAAAAATTAGGGTGCAAAGTATAGAACGAGTATGAAGACATGAAATTTTCTTACCTGTACAATTAAACCTACATATTTAATTTAACAAATTTAATGCTTTGTTGGAGGCATTGATATAATATATGTTAACTTGATATTTATGCGACACGAAGTCCAATGCGATTCACCGCTCAGCTGGTACAAAAGGTAAAACTCAGGCGCTTAATCAATTTACAGACATCACACCGCGCGCGCTCAATCACTCAGGTAGATTAATTCTAAGATTATTTAACTTAAAACAGATACGTCAAAATTTAAACACAAAACAAGAATTCTGCAAACACAAATACCTAATGCGCTTTTTACATAAAAATATATCCTGGTGACCTTTTTATTCTACAAACATTTAAAAAAATATCAGTCGTCTTGGGAATTAGGTCCAGGGCTTACTTGAGGATAAATTTATTTATTATTTTAATAATTAAAGTATTTATAAAATTATTAATTTTATTGATGTAAAATTTTCAACATTCTAACTCATCTGTTTTTATTTAATCAACACCTATTCGGCAACAATTCGTCAACATCTACAGGGGAATTCGGTAAAGGGCAATCTTTAAAGGATTGGGAGTGCCCTTATCTTTGGTTTATGGTTCGATCTTAAAAGAGATTTATGATAACACACGGCAAGGAGACGACCGCTACAAACAGTTTAAAATAAATGACAAGAAGTCACTTCCAATTGTGATGGAAATCCTTTCTGCAGTAAAATTAAACTATAACTCAGCCGTTTAGAGAAATTTAAATTGACTAAAGGTTTTATTGGATCTGCCTACGTTAGGCACAAGAATCAGGATTTTATGATTTTGCATCTCTGGACTTCTAATAGAATAATATTATTCGTATTTAATTTACTGTTTATTTAGCATATTAAGTATATATAATCGAAAGTAGGGTTTATATATCTACTGTATACTTAGAAAATGGAGTAGTTTAAAATCGTCGTTAAAGTAATATCCCTATTTATATTTACATACGTACGTGCAACTTTGCAATTCATTAGATGTTATTTTTATGCCAATAATTTAGAATGTTTATCCTAGAAACTATTAACATGGTACTCTTATTATGATTAAACAAAACAATTATGAATGGTGGGCTGATAGTTGAGGATCATTTGTTCTGTCTGCTAATCCTGTGTAGCACCAGCACTTTTAAGTGTACTTACAGACCTTGAAGTGATTTAGTTGCGCATCGGGATCAGCTCGAAAGTTTCCAGCTCCAACTAGGCTGGCATCGTGGATCCGACTGCTATTTATGGACCGCACTCCAGCTTAACATCAGACGAGGTGCTGTCATGTGTCTTGCCACAAAAATGTGTAGAATTTTTGTTGCATATAGATAGATACTAAGTTTCTACACAAAGCTAATAAACGTAGGTTTCATTAAAAAAGGCTACCAGATTACATAATATATTGAAGATACATTGAAGCCGGAAATTGTTTTTGAACCTGGAATTTTTCACTACCACTAGACCACAGTCGTCTTAAATAATATCTAATACCGCTTAAACATCTGTACTAGTTTAAGAGACAATCAGATAAATTGACCGTCTTAAATTTCACACGCCGAAAGTCTATTTAACGATAGAACTTAGTAATAAATTGGTATAAAACCACGGGTGGTCTGCAGTAGTCTTAAACTCGTGTCAAACGCATTATCATACTTACGACATTGTATGCAAAACTACACCAATAAATACACCAATTTAATTCTAATTACGATGGCTTGTACCAGCATATCTTTGCCTTCTTCGACTAACCTCCTTTGTGGGCCGGATCAGTTATACGGACTATCGATTGAAATTTATCCTGTGTTAAAGATAGAGTTTGAGTGTAGGGTTTTATCACAGGAATAATAATAACATTATAATATTTTGTACATTAAGTGCGTGCACGCAGTGGGTAAGGGTGTGGTGAATGTGTGGTGTCACGGATAAGTAAGCGACCAGCTTATGTATTGTCCAAGATATGAAGGTGAAGATGATATTATATTTAGATAGGATGGATGCTGGATGTGTGCCACTTGAAACAGAATCCATTATTTCGGCATAGTGGATGTGACTGCTACTCACAGTTATTAAAATTGTAATAGCAGTGACATCATTTATGGACCACACTAAAGGTTAATATCAAGCTGGGTGCTGTCATATGTCAAGTCACAATAAAAAAATGCGATTCGACATATGATAGCACCCCGCCTGATGTTAAGTTGAAGTGCTTAGAGCTGGAGATGAATTAAGGTTACTGCTACTACACAGTCAAATAAGTGCCTCTATTTTTTCATAACAATATTTTTTTTATTGTGACACGACATCTGACCTTCTCCTGCCTGATGATAAGCAAGAGGAGGTCCAATAGTGACGACGACTGAGGAAACCGAGTTTGTTCACGGCTGCCTCAGTCGCCGTCACCATGCCGTAATGTAATGTAATGTAATGTTTTTTCAAATTCATTATTATTACAAATACAATCTATGAAACAAATCTTTGCTCCGACCGGAAATCGAACCCGGGACTTTAGGCGTAACGAACTGTTGTGCTAACCAACGGCCTTTTATACATATGTTCATATTATGGAATTACCGAAATAAAAATTAAAAATTAAAATGAGGAATGTCTAAATATTTTATAAGCCGTTCGAAGGCAAGTGTCGTAGGCGTCACTAACGATTTTCCAAAACGTAATACTGAAGTGATCGAAGCACAGCCGTATACTGGCTACACCCATTCAACGAGGCCTTTATTATTTTTATGTCCTCACACTGGAGGTTTGACTTCAATTTGTTTTATTAAGTACATCATAAGAGACCCTTTTCGATTAAAAACTTTAACAATATTTAGATACGTGAATTGCTTTTATTTGGTTAGAGGTAATTTATTTTTGTCATATTAATAAATTTACTTGGCTTGTGTTGGTGGTTACGAAAACATTTATTACTAATTATATGTCCATAACCACAGAGCCTGTTTAAAAAGAAGTTTTGGATGTGAAGGAAGAGAGAGAGTTGCGTCAGAATCCTGTCTTACATCAGTGCTGGAGGGGACAGTCGCCAATTAAATTTTAGAGACACACACAGCAAGAGGAAGCGCGTATTCCTGCGCGCCACACGAGAGAGAAGAGTGTGCAGGAGAATGGTTCTCACGATCATCTTCCTTACTCCCGCCAAAGGAGGCGTCCGTTTGTCAAAAGAACAGGCTAGCGTCGACAGAGTTACTGGTTCTTGTGAAAGAGGTACTCGTGCTCTCTCAGGACGACCAAAGGAACGCCGCGAGTGTTTTTTCTATAGGCAAGCTGTCGCCTCTATAGGTAGCCTGGTGTTGTCAGGGAATTGGCGCGCCATAATCTCTGCCTAAGAAGACGTCCACTGTTGAACATAGGCCTTCCTCTTAGAACGTCATTGTCCACCTAGTAGGAGGCCTACCTTCGCTGCTCCTTCCGGTTTGTGGGATCCACTTAAGAACCTTTTTCCCCATCGGTTGTCGGTTCTTCGAGCGATGTGCCTATCTCATTGAAAATTAGGAAGTGACAATTTGATTTGATATTGATGACGAGGTTAAAAGAATTATTAAATATTGGAAATATGACGATGTAGGTCCCTAAATATCCATTAAAGACTTAAGGTAGACAAAAGTAGTCACCTGCATACGGACAATAACACAGCACATTAATATTAATTAATAATTAAAATAAACTCAAGATAAAAATAAAGACAGAAATCGAAATTCATATAATATGCTTTTAAATAAGCAATCTTAATGAAGAAAATATTCTTGTATGACTATTAAGTATTATAAAATTAAAATCAATATCCTCGGTGCAAAAGGAAGGCAATTCTTGCTCCATTCGCTTATGGAGCAAGAATTAATAATGTATTACAGAATACAGAAAGTGATTTACATTTTTCATAAACTATTTTATTTTTAGTATTCAAAGTAGTAAATTATTTACTGGCCAATGCGTGAAGCTCATTGTTTTTTAGATACTAAATATAGTTAGGTAATACTATAAGGGAAACGCGGTGTTATAGTACCACTTGCCGGTACCAATATATCTTTGATATACTTATGTATTACTTGTTTTCCTGTTTCTATGATACAATCTCGTTTAGGAGCTTAGTATAAACATTCTAAAAAAATATGCTTATGATTCTGACCCAGATTATTAACCAACCAGCCATTGTTTTTCTTAGAATTGAATTCTCATAAAAAAAATATGAACGAAAAAGTTATTATTTCGAGTTGTTATCGAATTGGGTGTTGGAATTCACACATATCAATGCGAATAAGTACATTCGAGTCATTAGACTCTGCGTTCTCTCTCAATTATTTGCATTCGACTTTTTGCAAAAAAGACGTAATGACCTCAAGTATTAAAGTACGTTCGAACAACAAAGGTGCAATAAGTTACAAGTATCTATTGCACCTTTTTTCGTATACAATGTCTTTAAAGAACTTTAATTGAAATAATGCAGGTATTTTTATATTTAATATTTTTTTTTAGGTATAAACATTTAATTTACAATTATAAATTTTAAAACCAGACACGTTTTAATATTAATTATTCAATCGAATAAGTTGTGTCGCTAAATTCCGATAGGAATAGCAACAGACAACAAAGTCCCAAATTCCACGATCCTGACAAAAAATGTAACTCCGAGCCGCCTGATGGTAAGCAAGAAGAAGTCTAAGAATGCTGATGACTGAAAAAAACCAAGTCAGTTCACAATTACCTCAGTCGCCGTCATTATACTAACCAAAGATACTCTCTTGCTTTATTCACACCCAAAAATCTTCATTTTCTACAGTTATAAGCACTAAAAAATTAAAACGTTTTAATATCTGCATTTATATATTTACTGGTACATAATTTAAATTCGAATGCTACTTTAATCTCTAAAAAAAAGAATTAATAATACAAAACGAAACAATAAATACTTCAAAAAAATAGATTAGTCGCGCTATTATTTATCATATGTCCTTTCGTTGCAGTTCACACCTTGAAGGCTTTTGCAAAGAGTCAGGTCATTAAAAACCGGCGTCTTATTCTGTAACAAGGCGACGATGGACAGACAGACAGACGTACAGACAAATTGAACCCGCTTCGCTGAGGGCTATACGGGAAACAATCTCACAAGTGGTTGTAATAAATAAATTTTAAATAAATAAAGGCCAATGTAGTGACAATGAAAAATACAAAGGCTTCTTCGCCCACGCAAATATTGTATTGTAATATAAAAATACTTGATTACATAAATAGTTATTCACTACTTGTAAGCTTCATTATGTATGCGCGAGACATATTGCCTAAAGATAAAGTAAATTGAACAAAACAGTACCTAGTCTTTTTTAGCCCAGGAGGGTTTCCTGAACAAATCGAAGACATCATTAAGAGAGCTGGGTTGCCTAGTGCCCAAAAGCGAAATGCTTGTATAAAAAGAATTGTGAATTAGAGGGAAGCGATGGAGTTGTGTCAGAAACGTGGCAAGGTGCGCTCCATTGTAAAGACAATAGGATACGCATGACAATTTGAATAGTTGAAAAACACATTGCCGCACCTAGTCTGATGTTAAGCTGGAATGAGGTCCATGAATTAAAGCGACTGTTACTACAATTAAATAACTGCAAGTGGCAGATGCATCTTCTATACCAGCCTAGTTGGAACTGGAAACTTTCACTCTGATCCTGAAACGTGACTAAGTCACTTTAGTGAATTAAACTAATTTTATGCGGCTTACAATCGCGTTTATTCTAGTTTTAATATTTTTTATTATTTTAACATTTCGAGAGCTTTGCAGCCATCGTGGTCACGGAAAGACATCGAGGTAAACGCGATAGTAAGCCGCATAAAATTTGTTTATTCATTAATCAATGTTCGCGCAAAATTTAAGAAAATACTAAGTCACTTTAGCTTTGTGGATTATTCATAGACTGCACTCCAGCTTAACATCAGGCGGGGTGTTCTCATATCGAGACACTATAATAAAAGTTTTTATTTCTTTATTATATTTATTAAATGTACATGAACGTATACAAGTAGGTATTCTGTCCTGTCACTGTCGAAACAATCTCGTTGATCGTAAAATTGTACCAAAACACAACGCGCTAACAACAATGAGCAGCTTTCGTTAAATTTATTGGCCGATTTTATTGGCCGCTTGAAGAAATTAAAGAGCCACATATATCACCAAAGACACGACTACGTCTTCACATGTATCAATAAGTAATCTTGTTTTCATCGCAATAACATTTACTTATATATAGATGTATATGTATATAGATATATATTTTTCTTATTTATTTTTCTTCTTTCTTCTACGATAATTTGCCTAACATACAATTAACATTTAAAAATGGTTCTAAGCTTAAAGTAACATTGTGTGTAACGAAGTGCTATTATATCTCGGATTATTTTTAACTCAATTATTTGTCCCAATGCTGGGCAGTCTTCCCTACCTTTTTTCCATGACTCACGACACTTCTCGGTCTTTTGCCACGAAATATATGTATTAATTAAATTTTCATAAAAAATTATAAAATTTATTTATAATAATGAACCTTTTCATAAATAAGTAGTTTGCACCCAGCCAATCACAGTCACAACACAACAAAGTTTAGCTGGTAGATAATACCTAAGGCATTAAGCTCGCCTATGTACCTTCTTTTGTGCAATAAGACGTTTATAAATAAAAACTAAATAAATAAACTATGTTAGGAGTATGTTAATTATCATAGTTTGTGTGTACAGCGCTATCTCTGGTAATCTGAAGTAGACTCAGTACAGAGGGCCGACCGCGCAAATTCAATGGGAATAAAAATGAAATTTATTTCCATTTGTCAAAAAGTAACGCGATCGGTGTTAGTGTCAAAAAATTTCAATGAGCTTCTGAAGGCTGGTTTCGATCAAAGATATTGTCGCACACACTTTAAGCACCATGATTACTCGCTCGGCAGCTCTAATGAACAGCAAATGCTGCTTGCCTTAAAGGAGATCACATGAAAGGTTTTTTTTAATTGTACAATTTATGACAACAGCCCGCGTGAAGCTGAAATGCAATCCAAGAATTAGGGCGACGGCTACTTCACTTAAATAACTGAGAGTACCAGTCGCGCCTACTATGCCGGCTGAAACCTACGCTAGATAGAACTAGAATCCCGATTCACGATTACTTTAAAATAGTGTTACTACCCCAGACTGGACCAATGACCAATAACTGTCTGCCGACCAAACTTCGCTTGCACTCCGCCTGGTGTTAAGCTGGAGGTACCACCACTTACAAGTATACACACCTATTATCTACAATTAAAACAATTATTTGCTCCGACCAGAAATCAAACGCGGAACTTTCCGCGTAACGGACTTGTGTCACGCCTGTCGACAAAAATGTGTCTTTAGGTTCAAGATACAGAAATCATATTGGATAATAGTTACCTTCCTAAAGAAATGTGTTTTGTAATACCAAAATTATTAGGTGATAAATTAAGTAAAGTTGTCCAACTATAAAATATAATTTTAATTGAGAAGATAAAATTAATTTATTTGTATTTTAAGTAAATAAATACACCCACGTACAATAACCAGCTTAAATTCGTGGCGCGAGATGAAAAATAGAAAGCCTTGTATCTGTCATACAAAAACAAATAAATTTTCTCAATGATCTCCATAACAATGAAACAGAACCAATAACCAATTTCGTTAAAAAAACCTCTGACACTAATACATATTAATAAATTTCGAACCAATTTTAATGCAACTAACCACACCTAACCGGCTATAACTGGTAGTGCCTGATTTGAGAAAATGGTGTCAAGTCATCGGACGTTAATCTATATTAAAATAAATGTCATTGTTTTCTTCTATTACAAAAAATCAATTAAAATTTCATATAACAATGGTGTTTATTTTTCGAGTCAGTTATCGTTATGAATTTCATGCTTTACTGAGAATAAAAGAACAATTTAATAAATAATAATAAAACAATATTATCATTGTATTTTCTTAGATTATGTGCGAACATTGATTAATAAATTAAATAAATTTTATGTGACATACTATCGCGTTTATTTTTGGTTATTCATTGTCATTTTTTTTATCCTTTGCAGCAATCGTGCCACCACGATCATTTTACGCCCTAATTTCCACAGGGATAGGTACAGACAACGAAGCGGAACTTTTCAATATCCTGACATAAATCTCTTGCTTCCATTACATCCACAATTAAATTTATCAAGTTCTTTAAAAACTATATTAATATTAATAATATATTTTTCAGTCGTCGGCGCTCTTGGATATCAGGCAAGTCATTGTCCAATGTCGCATCTCAATAAAAAAAAAGTAAATAAACATTATAATAACTATATATTTCTTAAAATGTAAAGACAGTGACATAAATTATACCTTAATAATTCAATACTATCGTTAAGTAAATTATTAGTTAATTATACAATTTACATTCTTAATTAACAATTGTGAAATCAAATGCCTAAATAAGATTACATAAGCAAGGCGTTGCACAATTTGTTAGCTTTCACACTCAAACGATACTAACAAAAGATATTAATGAATTAAGCCCAAACAACATTCAATAAGAAATCACGATTACCATTTAAAACAATTCTCAGCGGTAAAGCTCCAAGTTAATCAGAATGCTAAAGATCGTGTCTAAAGACAAGAATTAAAACAGAAAGAAAAAATTAATACAATACCGCAAGTCATAGCTCTGTAAGCATGGTTCTCCCAATAGATTGTGCTGATACGATGGGAGATGGGTGTTTGCCAGTTCAATTATCATTATGGATTGAAATCTGCCCAGTCACCCTGTTATGGGTGACCCGCATTAAATCGGTTAATTCAAACTATTTATCAACTCTATTCGTTATGCATAGGATCAGATTTTGAAATTGTTTGATGATGTTATGGCATTTGATTTCATTGTATTCATCTATCGCTTAGTTTAGTGGGTGTGCTCTATGAGAACACATATTTGTATCACACGAACAATTAGTTTACATTCTTTATAGGTTTCTACGTGATTTTTTAAGAGTAAGCAGATGTACGTTTTTTCAGTACATTGAACCAGAGTAGTGCAGGTCAAGTGTACAGACCGTGAAGTGACTCAGTCGCATTTCGGGAAGCAGCAGAAACTATTCTGGTTTCAACTAGGCCAGTATAGTGGATGCAATTGCGGCTTGCATTTATTAAACTTTAAAATCAGTCGTCTCCATTTATAATAGGCGGGGTGCTATCATACGTATGTCAAGCTGTTAATACAATAAACAAGTAAACGGGTTTAATGTAAAAACAATGTAATATGTATGAAAGGTAATGGTCAATCCGATTTGTTTCAAATTAACTCTATTGTACCTATTGTTAGCCTTTTAAAACCCTATTAACCCCATAGTAATCTCATCCTGAGAAAGTATCCAATAAGTAGTTAAAACTGAACAAACAATAGTCGACAGTTCAAGACAAAGCGCAGTAGCGATTTCAGATAATCCCAAAGTCTATTTGTTGACATTTTGAAGTGTGTCAGTCAGTGTTCTTGTAGTTTTGTGTTCTGTCGTGACACCCGAAGTGGCGACTTCGTGATCCAAATTAATTAAAACAGAGACACAAAACTAAAGCTATCACGATTGGTTTGCGTCTGTAAATGTTGCTATGGACAAGTCTCTTATTTAAGATTTATTATTTTGATTAAGACATTAAATAAGACCGGACCACACACACTTCACATTCATATTTTAAATGTATATATATTTTTGCTTTCCTTGGCAGTGGCTAATGCTCTTGTATAGTGATGTCACACGACGGGATCATATTGACGTAGCATTGGCCAATACCATCAGCAAAACAATCATTGAATACGTCACGTACTGTTACTTTGACAAGGTCCCAGCGCATTAATGGCGGCGATTGCTACTACACTTAAAAAACTGCAAGTAGCAGTCACAAGCAGTGATCCCGAAACGAGACTAAATCACCTCGAGGTCTGTATACTTGTAAGTGGTAGTACTACGGATGATCAGACCTACAACCAGACCTAGAGCAAATATTTCTCTTTTTTAGTAACAAATATTTTTTATATTCATTCTAATTAATAAATTTTACAAACTATGAAACAAATATTTGCTCCGACCAGAAATCAAACCGCAATAATGTGCTAGCCAACGCGCCAACTGTCGCCAGTACTAGTTATCTACATTATAACTATAAGTACGAAAAATTAGAACTTAAAATACTCGATTTATTTTTATGCAATCTAGTCGAGCGTTTACTGGATAAATTCTACACCTCTAGGCTACTAAAGCTCTTGAATTGACATTTCCATTAAGAGACCATACGATTGCTTTATACTGGTGTAAGTAATGTCCATACATTGCATTCTCGTGAAGATATCCACAGGCAGGCCCACCGCTGAGTGGCATGACGCTCCACACGCCAACCGTCACATTTCAAAATACGAATATGCTAATTAACATAGCTCTTTTTTGATTTGCGCCACGAGCTCTCAGAAGTGTATGCAAATTCACGACTCTCCTTTAATTACGTTCGAGACACGACACGACGTCTGGTGTTAAAGATGCAGTTTTAAGAAATTGTTAGAGTCGACTTGTGCCCGCGCAGTTAAGCTCATTCGTGTAATGCAAGTAATGCTTCATAGTCAGTATTGTGAGGGTTGCCCCGATGTAGTTTAATGGCAATTAAATATAATCACAATCGACATTGACTAATAGTAAAACGAGATCGTTGCATTTGATTCCAAAAATGCTTTACAAACAATGTAAAACAATAATCACTTAACTCAAAAACGGTGTTCATTCGTCAAACTATTATAAATGCTTCAAACTAACACGTGTCTCCTATCGACAATAGGAAGAGACATTAATTCTATCCATCATTTCAAACTCAAAAGGGTTGAAGTTCATTAAAGGACGCATTCCTCAGGTATTATTCTTTCGAAACTGGTAATAAAAATAATAACTGACGCCCGATGCGGCCACCCTGCCAAGTGCTATCAGCCCCATCTGTTGTCGTTGCGGACAAACTCGCCTAATGAACGATGATAAATCATATTCGAGAGGAGGCAAACCGCTCCCTTACCTTTTAAACTACCTTCTTTTTAGGGATCGATTCCTTCTCAAGCATTACATTGCTGTTATTCTTTTACTACAAAGAAATGTCTTCGCTCCTAAGCCGTAATGTACGTTTATTTTTACTGATTTCTTGCAAAGAGTCGTTCGAATCATGTCCTTATACTTGTGGACCATTGTGCTTACTAATGATTTTATGCAAATGTAAGCTCTTAAGATCGAAGTCTTAGGTCGATGTTAGGGATATAATATGAGATATTATTTTATTATCAAGATAAATTAAAGAAATCGGGTTTTTATATTGCACATTATAATTTTTTATAATTCGTTTGTCGTCTAAAATAATAAAAATACCTAAATGTCATACCATTTATAATTTTGAGTCATGACTTCATTAGCCTACACAATGCTAAATTGACACTAAAGACACTTAAAATCCCACGTTCTTCCGTCAACTTAAGAACAAAGGAAGTAACTAATAGTTGTTTAACCTTAATTGCGATAATTAAAGAACTGTTAAAGTTGCTGACAAAATGATTAATAACCATAGACTTGACTGAACAGTAGCTAAACAAATTTAGAGTGGAGTTTTAATAGATTGCTAATGTTCCTTTCATTTTCTAAACCGTGGGAATGTTTAAAATGAAGGTAATTTCTGAGAATTTGCGAATGATCAATAGTAAAAGCTTTTAACAAACTATTACTTAATACGAACCATATGAATAGAATTATTCTTTTATACGTCTTTTCATGGATTCCAAGTCTTTACAGCGATGTTAGCAAATGCAAATAGTTTAATGAAAATAGTAATACTCCTTTGTTTTGCCCATTTTTGCGAGAACAGAAGTGTTTAATTTTTTTAAATCTGATAGATTCTATAAATCTAATTCTACACTAACTTATCATTCTAGGGCTCATATTATAGTATGAAAACAAATGGTGATATCGTACTAAAAACTCCAGAACCTTGAAACATAGAATCTCTTCCAATGTTAATAGATTACCTAGTGCCCAATTAGTGGTGCTTGTATAAAAAGTGAATATGAGGGAAGCGAGGGAGTTGTGTTAGGATCGTGACAAGTGGTGCTTAATTGTCTCTGCCTATCCCTGTGGAAGAAAGGCGTGACAAATTTATTGATTAATTGATATTCCAATTTTCTTAAACTTTCAGAGCATTATTAGATAAGTATATTATTTATATTTATCAGTTGTTACATTTAAAAATGGAACAACCTTTCCAAATAGCAAGAGAGTTGTACCACCATCGTGATAAGTGTCGATCCGATGCAATCAAATCAAATTCAAATTGTCCGACCCGATGCCTTTGCATATAAATGAGAAATAATAATTAACCTTGGATGCAGTTAGGTAGGTACCAATGACAAAGTGTGAAATATTGTGAGCATCAAATTAGTCATCTTCCTAATTAAGAGGACAAATAAAAAAAACTTAATGACTAATGTTATTCTGAGTATTTTAATAATGTGTGGGATCAATATTTTAAACCTTGTTCTTACCTCGTCTTTTGACCGCCGTGGAAGCATCCGCATTCTATCGACTAAATCGACAGTCAAACCAAACCCTTTCGTTTGTCGTACAGTTGGCCAGCTCATTTGTTCTCTGCATCCTTGCATCAAAGTGCTTGTATCATAAAAACAGGACAACCAAAGTACATATATCAAAGATACATAGGTACCGGTGAGTGGTACCCGTGCACTCGGCTTGCGTAACCATTGCATTGCCACTACACCACGGTCGCCTTATGATTAAATTATTTATTAAAACTGTAATCAGTATGTCAGGTATTTCTCAACTGATTCCTATGAGCGTGGTTGGGATATTGTGTTTCGGTTCTATTGTGCACTGCAGTTTATTAATTATATCCACTTGACACAATATCTAAATGACGAACATTCGCGTCAGGTATAACTTATGTGTTTTATGTCGCGTGCTTTTCTGGTATTTTATTTAATAAATACTAATTCGTGGTATTATCTTTTTGCAGTTTTTAAAACTTCTGGGTTCACGTCATATATTACCGGGTGCACATGCATTACACAAGAATAGAGGACCGTGAAATGACTTAGTCGCGTTTCGGAATCAGCTTGTAAGTTGCTGGTTCCAACTAGACTGGCATAGTGGATGTGGCTGCTACTTACAGTTATTTAACAGTCACATCCACATCCATCACATCCATTCAGGGACTGCACTCATGCTTAACATTAGACAGGTTAAGAATAAAAAAAAACCTTTTTAATAGAAAAAATGCTTTTTTGGAAATAAAAAAAAATTCATGCGTAATCATCGGTCAACTGCGACCAAGGATCGAATCCTTGTCGATTAGATAAAAGCGGTAGACACCTCAAAACAATTATAACAACGACTATGAATAAAAAAAATGAATTATAGTTTTTACAAATATTTCATTAGACACGATAATAGACCATCCTATTCTAATGCATAAATAGAGATACCTAATTCTTAAAGTACACATAATGAGAATACTTGTTAGAGTTAACAGTTATTCAAAAGTCAGGCTTAAGAACAAGCTCATTGTTCAAGTTGTATTAAACATTCAAACCAGTTATTGGTCTATATTAGTCAGACGCAAACAAAGATTCACAATTCTAAATCTTTTAATTGGCATTAACAATGTCGACAGATAGTGACTTGCCTAATATAACCAGCCGATGGAATTCTTAAGAGCAAGTACTATTACCAAGATGGTTAAAAATAACAGATAATTTTCAAGAAACATATTTTAGGTTAGTAATTGTGTATGTTTTTAATTACATTATTATTGTATTAGAAGTATTCACATATTTACTATAAAACTTTTTTATTATGGCTGATCCGTTCATGAACTGTACTCCAGTTTAGGAGTACGGTCCATGAACGGATGCAGTTAGTTAACTGCAGGCTTAGATAATTTAACTGTTATTTATCTAAGACTGCAGGTAGTTGAAACCGGCAACTTTAAAACGCTACTTAGTCATGAATATTCCATGTTCTGTATTTTAATTTATTTATCTTTTCTCTACCTGTTTTTAGCTCTCAACAAAACCAAAACCTCATGTATTTTTTTACAATAATAAAAATTGTTTTAGACAACTTAAAAAGTATAATAAATCTGATATTGTGAATATTATTTTAAATTTTTTTTATTTAAAAACACTATTTTCAGAACGGGCGTATCAGATGGATTGATAAAAACCTTTGAAGGTGAGTTAAGAGCCTCCGCATTTCCTAACTCTTTTTTCAAATGAAAAAAACTTTAGTTAAGGTTTCAGTTTATTTAAAGTAAAAATTGTCGTTTTATTTCTAACGCCACCTTCGTGATGACAAACATTATGTTGTAACAGCTCTAAGTTTCGTGCGTGAATTCCTTTTGAGTCTGTCACGTTTGAGAGGTCGGCCGGTGTAAAGTTCATCAATGCTGAATTCAATTATCGATTACACCATTGTGTTCCGCTCTTTCGATTTATATTTAAATACCAGACGTTTACTAGAAATGTATTGTGAAATTAGATAAGTATTTGACGAAACGGACCTCCCGTGAAGCGTCAAAATTTAGATTTAAAATTATTAGAAAGTGTAAATTAAAACTTAGGTCATTTGTATCACGAATTGCACTGATTTGTTTCTGACAATTTATGATCCTAAATTAATTATTTGTTTTTATAATGTTTAAAAGTGTTTTTGTTATAGTTTTTAGATTTTATTGTATTAACTGGATTAGGTAATAATCTATTTACATTTTTTAATTAAAAAAAACTTTATTGTACACATACATATAATACACAATAAGCCTAGCTCAATCATTTATAAGCTCTGTTTTTCGTATATTTACAAAATATGATATTAGCATTATTAATTAAAATAGCTTTTAAATTTTAAATCATATTATCTTAACGTCTCTCTAATTTACACAGAAGCGTTGAACAATAATCAATCTCGAAGGAATGACAAAACGAGGAGTGTGGTGCTCCCTCATCATTTCTTATCACCACAAGCACAACCAAGTCAATTTATTTAAGCAAAGAAACAAACAGAAGCTCTCCAATTAAGAACGCGACCTGTCTCATAAACCAAAATGTATCGGTCTTTGTTCAGACATGGATAGACAAAATGCACTAGTTGGTCATTTGCCGTCGTTAAATGAGTTACCTATATTTTATTATTATTGTAGCTTGTAGTTTACATTAGTGAATAATTTGTTTAATTTTTTCAAACGAATTGTGTTTAATTGTTAGAAGAAGTTGGCGATTAACTTGTATCAATCAATCAAATTGTCACGCATTTTTCCCATAGGGAAGGCAGAGACAATGGATCGCCACTCTTAAACTTGTATACCTACCTTATTTGTTTACTTATGTTTATCTCAATTTTATTTTGCTTTGTAATAAGGAAAATTAGAGAGTTAAGATCTTAGAAAGTGGCGTTCCATTGTCTCTGTCTATCCCTGTGGTGGTAATTAAGGCGCGACAATTTATATTTTATTTACTGAACTTATTTGTTGATTTTGGTGTTTTAATTTATTTATCGAAACGTTTATAACACAGTTATTTTATATAAGCAATGCAAAGCATAACGCATATAAAATACTACTTTAATGAATTAAGTATAACAAAAAAACAAGATAACTCGGAGGGATTAACAAAAGGAAAAAAATGCAATAACTAATTCATTTTACCATGCGAGGACATTGACTTGGAGCGACAATTTTCTTGGTGGTCTTACCAACGCCTTGTAATCTGTCATCTGAACTGTCAAATTACTAACGGGCGAGCGAGTGATCAGCTACTGAACTTGTCGAAGATAACATACTACCCAACCTGCACCATATTAATAAAAACATATTTAATTATGTTTAACAATCTTAGGAAAAAAATAAAACAGTAATAATCTATAATTTAATGAAATAAACAAATTTTATGCGGCTTACTATCGTGTTTATTTTGGTAATTGATTTTACAATTTTTTATTATTTCTTCGTGATCACGATGGCTGCAAAGCTTTCGAAACGTCGAAATGATAAAAAAATGTAAAATCAATAACTATATTAAACGCAATAGTAAGCCGCATAAAATTTGTTTAATTCATTAATCAATGTTCGCGCAAAATCTAAGAAAATCTATAATTTATGCAAATAAATCGTATTGGAATGAAGAATAATTTGAAGCATTTGCAAAGGCACGGAGTGTTTAATGACATAAATAAAGAGCGAGACTTATTGAAATAAATGACCAGATAAAATGACGAATGACCGCTCAATAGGACTTTGTTATGCAAAAGGTGTCCCTAACCACTCAATCTGAACGTCCTTAATTTTTCTTACTTTAAAATTTTCGCCTGATTGGTTCTTTTTGATTAAGATAATGATAATATAAGATAACCAAACTTTTTATATCTAAGAATGCTAAGGTACATTGGTACCGGCAAAGGGTTTTGAACCAGGAACTCTTGGTCTAAACTAGAGTCGCCTTATTGTTATTATTATGCCATAGAATGGTTTGCCTAGTGCCCATAACCGTAGAGCTTGTACTCGTATGAAGATAAATTGTGGATTATGGGAATTGAAAAAAGCATTCCTTCATCTCTGCCTATCCCTGTAGGAAAAGAGGCGTGATAATTTGATTTATTGACAAATAAAAATACATACTTTTTTCCTACGGTTTAAATAAATGTAAATATTGCTAGGTACTAAAATTGCTAAATATTTCTCTCACAATTTAATTACGAACATTTGCAAGGCAATTATTTAAATTTTTATTCGAAACCTAATTCTAAAATCACAATAAAAGTGTCAAAATGTGCTTATTGGCATCCACTTAATGATACAAGACAGATATAAAACTAATAAAACGCACTCTGTGGTATGCAAACATCGTTTTATTCACGCTGCGTGCCGTTGACCCATCGGCACTTTCATTAATTATACCTTCGTTAGAGGCTCGTTGCGATCTATTTTTGGTTATTTCTATAAAAACCGTATACATTGCACGTTTCGAACTCACGTGAATGTACACGATGGATTGTAGCCATGCAGTCGGCCACGTGTACTATTATTATTTTCCCAGTTGAACAATGCGTTTGACGGCTCCAATTCGTCATCATCGTGTGATACCTTTGAATCCATCGCTTATTTTGAAATTCTATTTGCAACGTGAACGTTCCATATTTAGCAATAAATTATAACTTGTTTTTGTTTATTCTAAACCTATATCTTTGTTTTGGTTTTATTGTTTTCAAACAAATTCTTAAGGATAATTTTAATTTATACAGATTTTATACATAATATATCGATGAAGGAATAACCGTATAATACATTGGGAAACGATAATTTTAACGTAAAAAGAAATTGATGAGGCTATACAAATTGAGAATAAATTAATCATTCAAAATGATTAATTAAATTAAAAAAGATTTCTTCCGATAAAATTACTTTAAATTCGTCTTTGTGAATAAAAAAATACGACGTATAGGTATCTATAAAGGTCATGCAACTGGACGCAGACAAACCCTTCGCTGCATGCCTCAGTCCCATCTACACTTTCATTAATTATTCCGTCTTAGATAAGAACCTCTGTTCTTAATGACTACGAGACAAGGGCCATTCTTCATCGCGGTGTGATTCTGTTGTTTGTTTCTTTTTAAACATTGTCTCGGTCATATTGTTCTAAAACATTCCAATGTAAGTATAATACGAGGAAATGCACTTTCTTTAAATCAATTGCATTGATAAAATTTATGTTTTTATTTACTTAAATATAATTTAATTATGTATTTAATCTTTATTTAACTTCTATTTTTTTTACAAAACGCCATCTAAATATAATAAATGGTAAGATGATATCTAACCTTTCAGAGATATTAAATATCTCTAAGTCAAATGACATGAGGTAAATATTATAAATATGGATTTAACTAATTAAACAAAGAGGAATATTTAAAATCAAAGTGGGAATGAGACGGAACCCAAAAAAAAAACATTAAAAGTGAAATCCTCTAGAGAGCTTTGATTGACCACAAATCAATATTAATGATGAAAAGCAGCGGGTGTCCTGCCGATGCTCGCGAGGGCCACTCGCCTGTGAGCCAGAAAAGGACCGACTAATGTTTGGACACCTCACCCTTAAACCGCTTTAAGTGCTAAACGAATAAAACCATTAATTACACGCAATTCAATGTACATATTGAATTTATTCAAATGGTGATAAATGAACAACGTCGAAGAAACAAGAGGTGCGAAAGAGATGTAAAGCGAACAGGCTTCGAGTCGAGTTCGTCGCTATTTTATACTAAGTTATCTTGTTTAATGCTTTGTTGTTAAGTTTTAAAGCATGTAGATGATTCACGGTTCATGTTCACAGCTCTAGGTAATAATTTTAGTTATCTACTTTGCGTTTATAGCTCTATTCGTTTTGTGAAATTGGTTTACTGATAACTATTTGTATTAGAGTGACTGCACAATGTATTACCATACATAATCTACGCTAAGATTATAATAAAATACAATTCCATAATCATTGTATTACTTTGCTTACCTATATTAGAATTGAGATTAACGTTTCATGACATTTTGTAAAATAACGAATTTTGTGAACTTTCAGATCTAAATAAACCTATATAGGTAATTAAACTAAAATGACTTGTCTTCATTCTCACAGTACACACTGTCACTTACCACAATCCTAACAAGTCTCTTGTTATCTTAACATCCACAAAAACAAGCTTTACGATACTAAGTATTTATACATATAATAGAAAGAATATGTTAGAGAATTGCCAGGATCGTGACCTTCCAGATCACAATTTTTAGAACAGAGATAATTTGTATTTATGATGCCTATAATTTTATTGAAATTATTTTTATATATAAAAAAATACTTATAAACATGAGCCTAGTGACTAGTTTATATCTAAACAGATAACTTGTGCGTCTCGATTTCTCCCCCATAAGATCTTATTAGGTTCGCAACTACTCGTTAGAGAGGCTCACAAATCTTAACTAAACCCGCGATGTGACAAACACAAAAACCATAAAATTAAATTAATGCCTTTTGCCTTTTTCCCGCGCTTTTGGAGGCTGTATTAGCCATTAAGGGAACTTGAAGGATTTTCAAGTATTTCAGGAGGGTGTATTCCGACTAAATCGGAGACATCCTCTAGAAAGCTCGGTTGCCTAGTGTCCATAGCCGTAGAGCTTGTATAAAGAGAATTGCGGATATGAGGGAATTGTCAGTCCAAAGAAAGTAGGTACGATGAAAGAAAACATTCTGGACCTGATTAACCTGATGATGGTTCAGATTAGCAAAACTACTCTGATAAACTAATATGATGCCATAAAATTGTTTCTTACTTAGGCTGTTATCGAATTGATGGCCTGGAGTACCTGATGATGGACCATGATCATACAAGGATTATGTAAGAGATATAACTATGGTACGTTGACAAAATTGAGTCTTTAGCTGGACTGTTATCAAATTGAAGGCCTGGAGTAGCCTCATGATAAGCCATTCAAGAACGTGTAAGAGTTATTACTGTGATTCTATGACTAAAATTGATTCTTAATATAAGAATCAAGGACCACGTGGATGCAAGGAGTCCTGTTATGTAGGTACATAAGTTACGAGTCACAGTTTATAAACACGGGTTAAAGAGCGAGGAACAGCATTAATACAATAATTAGTTATTTAGATTTTCTGAAGTTTGGCGGGAATATTGTTTATGAAATTTTAATTTTTAGCGGCTTAATTTCGCTTAATTAAGTTAATAAAGAGGCTTTGCAGTCATTGTAGTTGGGGGAGACTAAGATGACTACTAGATAAATAAAACTACTGCAAAATTAAATAAATAAATAAAATTAAAATTAAATAACATTGTGGGTAGTTTTAGAAACTTTTACGAAATTGTCAAATGAGACGTCCAACACTTCAGTCTAGACCACGACTGAGGTGTTATAAATATTATATGTGCTGCCTAATAAAATATTAAGCAGCACATATAATATTTATATTTATCACAATGAATCAAAACGAGTATAACTAATATGGTATAGATAGATTTTAACAGGAATTTGTTAAATACTTAAGTTTACAGGTCTTTACAAAATGCCTATACATAAAGTGTGTGGCGATGCGTATACCCAGCGGGGTTAGGTTGGGCAAGTTAAAACGACAATCGTCTCTCGTCTAGGATTGACAAAATAATAAAAGTTAGGCTAAATCTACCAAATTGAGACTATTGATGATAATGATCAAACGTGTCGTCGCACAGACGATATTCGTCACAACGATTAATTGTCTCGTTTTATTGGATTTAGCCTAGCTTTTATTATTTTGACGATCGCCGACGAGAGACGATAATTGTTTTAACTTGCCCAACCTAACCCCGCAGTTCAATATTAACCGTAAAAACAAATTACTTCTAAAAGAGCTTTAAGTTTGTAATAAATAAAGTTATATTTTAATATCGGAGATAATAATGAAGAAAATGAAAAAGAACAAAGATTAATAAAAGCAAAATGTTAAAAACCTCAAACTGTCTTAAATTAAATTGACGAAATCGCAACGGATTGTTATAAAAACTTTGGGATCAATGTTAAAGTTTTAAATGGAAAGAACGAAGACTTAAAGCTGAAACGTTTAGAGCACAGATGACAGATTATGAACCGTAGGCAAAAGTATGAACATGACCTGTATCTATCATGTATAATTTGTATAAGTAATATTTTGATTATTAAAAAAGGAATATACGTGTTTGAATGCAAAATACCTAACCTGTCCGAGAAATAGGTTATGTTGACATCTAGATCCCCATCAGTCAAATCGGCGGTCGCACTAAAAGCTTCAGCGTGTCGATTTTTTGTCGAACAATCGACAAGTAAAATATTTTACCAGCTTGTATTTTTTCCTTGCAATAATCCATTCATCCTATAACCTTTCAGTCGTCGGCTCCACCAGTTTCCAGAGCAGAAAATATGTCGTGGAATACGCTCCTGTACAGCTGATTTAACTATGCTATCTTGTGTTATGACTATTTCAAGACTATATATCATAATTACTAAATATAATAAACTATAACATAAACATTATACAATATTGAGACTACGACAAATAGGTGTATGGGAAAATCGGCAAACTGGCGTAAAAAAAAACTACGAACTCTAATAAATCCATATGTACTCGAAGAGCACTCAACTTTATTTTATTAAGGACTTTTTTGTTCAATAATTTGTGGAGAGAAAATAAAATTCACATACATCTTAAGCTGAAAGTTTATTAAAAGTATTAATAAAGCTTAAGTATTTGTCATTTTGTATTGTTATTGTTTAAAATTATTTTAATAACTTTACACAATAATATATACCGACCGAAAATTATATTGTAAAGGTCATATTGTTAATCAATTTTTTTGATTAACAATATGACTTAATAATTAAAGCTTATATAAATATAAGAGTCTACCTAATATAAAGTTAATTTCTATGTTTTTTTTAAATTTAGAATATTCATAGAATATGCTCACACATGTACGGAAATAGTAAATCTTGAACATTTAATTCACGTACAAATCACGAGCGCCATCTAGTGGTGAGTAGCGAAAACAAACTTTAAAAGAAGCTTCGTAATAAAATTATTATTCTTATTTTGTTTTAAAAATCGTTTAATGAAATAAAATATAAAATCGTTAATAAAATTCAAAATAATAATCCTTACTATGTAAAGAATAATATAGACATATAAAGGTACATAATAATGGCACAAACATTGTCTTATCAAACTGGGTGTGCTTTACTATCGCGAAAGTTTCTTTAATTAATTTACTAAAAGACCTATCCCTAACCATTAACTGGATATCTCTAGTGTACTCAATTTAAAGATAAATTACATGATAATAAAGTTTTTATACAATAAGATGGAGTGCGATCTCCGTAAATGTATACAATCTATACAGTATTTAAGTCGACCGTGGTGTAGTGGCATTGCATTGGTTACGCAAACCGAGAACCACTTGCCGGTACCAATGTGTATTTGATGTACTTTAGTTCTTCTGTTTCTATGATACAAGCACTTTAGTAGCTCATATCTACTCTGCTATAAATATATCTGCAAGCAACAGATTCATCCATTATGCCAGGCTCTCTCAGCAATTAGTCGTCTATTGCTGGTCATAGATTTAGACATAGACCCCAGACTTTTAACAGTGGCCTGCTGAAAGCGGCCAGCATTTTGCGGTTTTCTGCCCTTAGCAGGTCGTCTGTCCTGGTCTTATAGGTGGGCGTCACATGCTGTGTTTCCCTGTACGTAATCTTCATTCGGGAACTTTTTGGCCCTAACAGTCACATATTCTACGATATATGTGCCAGCCTGGCTGTACTAAATTCCGGCAACTACAATTAGCTGCCGACAGGCGACGACGAACGGTTTAGCGACTGGTTTGTTGCGCGTAAAGTCCCGGGTTCGATCCCCGGTCGGAGCAAATATTTGTTTCATAGCTTTTATTTGTAATATTTAATAGTATTAAATATTGCAAATATTTGTTAATAAAAAAAAAAGAGATGGATATTTGCTTCGGGTCTGGTTATCAAAGAGTGGTAGGCAGTGGTACCCAATCTGCCGATCCGGGGTAGTACCACCACTTACAAGTATACAGACCGTGAAGTGATTTGGTCACGTTTCGGGATCAGCTTGTAAGTTGCCGGTTCCACCTAGGCCGGCATAGTGGATGTGATTGCTACTCACAGTTATTGAATTGTAGTAGCAGTGACATTCATTCATGGACCACACTTTGGTTTAACATCAAGCTGGGTGCTGTCATATGTCGAGTCACAATAAAAAAAAAGCTTGAACTAATTCTTCGAAATCTAAGCAAATTACTATCAACAGTTATATTAATTTAAATAATACTATTTATATTAGTTTGTTTCATTATAAGATAATTGTAAGATAACTTGTCGTAAATGTATCAATATTTTTTTTTCGCCTGTACTCACACAAAGATTATCGTGGTAGAGACAATGTACTACCACTTACCATGATCCTGATTGTTTCTATGATACAATAACGTTTAGTATCTTATTTTATATACATATAAATGTTTTTATATGTATATAAAACATTTAATTACCAATGTTCACGCATGCGTATTCTTAGTTTAGTACTATTACTACATATTAAACAATGAAATGTTACTCAATTCTCACTTACCACGGTCCTGACGCTAAGACGATGGTCAATCAACAGAGAGTCTCCGGTTCAAAACCACTTGCCGGTACCAAAGTAATCGATATAAGTACTTTGGCTGTTTTTATTTTCTATGATGCACTTTCAGTGGCTTATATACGTGTATACAGAAATATACATATAATTATATAAAATTAAATACACAATAATGCATATAATGTGTATATCACATCCTTTCCTTTTAAACATTTCCCTAGCACCTTTTCCATAAAGACATATTGCGTCTCGTTTTTGAGCTCACGCGTATTTACGAATTCACATTCCAGTTACAGGATGTACTCACAATGTTTGGGAGGAACTGTGTATGTGTGTGTTTGTTACAGATATTACGACATTTTAGGGTTTATTTGAAAATGTCTATAGGAAATGTAAATATTCATAGTTGTTTATCATAAAGTGTGTGGGAAGAGAGTTGTACCGACATAGTGACGGCGACTGAGACAACCATGTCCACGATCCTTTTCCTTTTTCTTTTATTGTGACTCGATATATGACCTTAAGTTGCCTGGTGGTATGCAAGAGGAAATCCTGCCTCAGTCACCGTCATCAGAGAAATTTTACTGATAAGAATAAATTTTCAGCGGTGAATCTTCAACAGAACAGATTTCTCGTTTTAAAGTACTAATTAAAGTATCATTTTGAAGTACTCATTTTAAATGGTCTAAATTTTTAAACTAAATCTTTTATTCAATAACAAAATATATTACTGAATTGAGAGTAACTTATTTTGTGCTTGAAAGCCGACTTGAAAAATGAAAATCACTCACGCCTTATTTCCGAATGGGGTGGCAGAACTACTTCATTTAGATGTATGCATATTGCCATATTTATATACATATAAAATATTGTTATAAAGTAGATATTGACATAACCGAAAAAAATACTCAAGGTACTTGTATGGTAATTGCATGTTCTCTATTTATTTACTTATAATTTATGATATAAAACTTTTTTTGCCAATTTCTTGGACATTTCTTAAGCGAATTCTTTTGGTCGGCATAGTAGCGGCGACTAGGGCAGCCGTGAACTGACATGTTTTTTTCAGTCATCAGCACTGACCTTGGACCTCCTCCTGCTTGCCATCAGGCGAGTCGAGGTCAGATGTCGAGTCACAATACTAAAATAAAGTACTTACTGTGCAATGTTACTTATAATAAAATCATAAAACTATTATTTAGTAATATTCTCAAATTTGTCCTTAAAATAAGTTTTAGGCGAATCATATTTTCCTCAAACGAAATTTCCTTGATCATAAGCAACATTACCTACCTTGAATGTGTTAGTGCACACGTTAGTAGATATGCAAGTACTTGTATGTTGGTATGCGAGTCGCCTCTAGGCGCGCAATAGACGGGGGTAGAAAGGCTTCGCCCGTGAGGATGGGGGCATAAAGGAAAACCATTTACATTTGAGCGATTCGTCCAATTTAAAATTCCTACAAGATAGCTCAGACACGGGTGCCATTCTTTTGAAGGGCGCCACATGAGGGGATATATTGTTCTGAAGATTCTATTAGATATTTGTGTTTCTAGCTGGTCATTATCTACCTATTTATATTTTCTTAGATTTTGCGCGAACATTGATTAATGAATTTAACAAATTTTATGCGGCATACTATTGCGTTTATTTTGGTTTTGATTTTTCAATCAATCAATCAATCAAATTATCACGTCTTTTTCCCACAGGGATAGGCAAAGACAATGGAGCGCCACTTACCACGATCCTTACACAACTCCCTTTTTTCCAACTGATTTTTTATGTTTTTATTAATCCGACGTTTTGAGAGCTTTGCAGCCTTCTGGTCACGAAGAAAAAAAATTAAACCAATTAATATAGCTGTCTAGTTATTATATACATATGTACATAGACAAGAAAATGGTGTAAAGGAAAAAGAAATATTCAGCTTTCATAGATTACATTTGTAACATACATCAGCTTATGAATTAAATAGTGCATTTCTTAATTTAAAAATATCTTATTATTTAAATTAATGCATATATAAAGAAATATAACACATTGATAAGAAAAAAAAGAAAAAAGAAAATTAACTAAAATACATTATTAAAAGGAGTCCCTTTAGGCAAGGTTCCGAAGATACTGGCAGCGTTCCCCCTTTGAATAGCTAGACTAATTCTTTGTCCGAGGTAGCTGCCAACTCTTCGGTCTCCTGTGATGTCGACTAACCTTTTTGATATTTCCTTAAAAAGCCTTAAAGCGCTAGGACCCCACGGACCAAGGGTCTCGACACCGAATGGGACAAAATCATACTCGGAGCCTAGACCCCTGTATTTGCACGCTTTAGCTTTTTCAGCCGCTTCACAAGCCGCACCAGCTCTGCTGTTGGTTCCATGTAGATGGGAAGGTGCCAGCGTGTCTGAACAGGTTGCATCCCATACCAGCACCCGGCCCATCTTCCATGGAATCAAACTCATACCATCCGGTCTCTTACCATCATCTCTTGCAATACCAGTCGGCTCAAGTAGACTTGGCACGTTGACGGAGGCAAGAGACCGGCGTATGATATCGTTAAGTGCGGCATGTCTCGAGAAGCGGCCTGCACTTTTTTGGCATGACAGTCCGTGATGTCCTAGCTTGTCGACATCACTGCCACAGGGACATTTATGAGGAGCGCAGACCGGAACCCCAAGCCGTAGACAAGTTGCGATTCGGAGCGTGTCAGGCTCAAGAAATGTTCCTGTATTTGACGAAGGGTACGCGTGAAGCCAGTAGCCGGCCTCATGCGCACCCACGGCCAAAAGCCTAGCACGCGCCGAACCTGTACTACTGCTCAAAAGATTGTCATAAGTCAATTTACAGTTTATGTCGTCCCAGCTCCTCTGTGAATTTGGAGAAATTGAAAAATTTTGACCTGGGCATGCAATTAAGAAAGCGTTTCTAGCTTCTTCCAAGGCAGCAATCTCAAAGTTTGAAGGGGTTGCCCTTAAAATTTTACCTATGAGATTTGCTGAACTATGGACAGAAGATAGAAAGGCAGGTAAAGCTACACTGGAAATTTTGCGAATCCCTAAACCACCATAACGGATGGGTAGGGATGCTTGGGTCCAAGATTGCTCGTTCAGCTGCATATTAAGAATTGATTCTAAACTATTTTTTATTAAGTTGTCTACATGTTTTAAAAGATCTGGGTAATTCCAAAAAGAGCAGCAACGGAGCACATACGTGAATTTTGGGACGAAAAGACAGAATTTTAAGATGCATATGAATATGAATGTGATGTCCAAAAAAAATCAAACCTAGTGCGTTCCATCAAAACGTCATAGGTCGCTTTCAGGACAAATTTGCCCGCTTGCCCACGTCCTCCATTTTACGAGCAAAGCCGCCGAAGATTCAGCACCCGGGGGACACATTTCGCTTCCAAAACTTTACCCGTTACAAATTTGTTTTTTGCCTTATCTGCTCCCCGCGCTTTTGGCAAACCTAATTCTGTATTCAAAAATATTTCTGCAAGTATTGTGCTCGTACGAACGTTTTATGGGCGGCCGTATAACGTTTTAAAAGTTTGACGCGTAAGTTGGTGTTATTGTGGGCGGTTTGATGCCTTTTATATGAGCCACTTGTAATTATTATTACTGTACTTTGATATATTTTGGCAAAATTTATTTTCTTTGAATGTTTGGGGACGAGTGAAATAAAAGATAAACGGTATTATAATAATATTGTTGTCAGTTGTTTGTGTACGATTGAATAAATAAACGTAGGTATTGTGCAGAGTTTATCCTTGTAGCTATTCTTTGTGTGAAAATGTACTAAGCTCGAAGTACATTCATCATGCATTAGTATTGACAATGCGTGAGTGCCTTCCAATTTCCATTCATATTTCGAACTCAATCGTTCGAGTAATTTCAAAGGTCCGCACACGTCGCTGTACTGTGACCATGGTGTGTTTAAAACAGACTAAATTTACTTGTAGGTACTCTTATAAATAAACTAAAAACATACATCAAATGTATCAATCTCATAGAAATTTTCTTAAATATATATTTTATTGATTTTTTATATTAACGCTCTTAATCCGTTACTTCAAAACCATTTGATTTTAGTTATCCTTTAATAAATAAATATTTTTTACATTTCTACACTAAGCTACTAAAGTGCTTGTATCATAGAAACAGCACAACCAAAGTACAAATACAAAGTTGTCCTTTATGCAACAAATACACCTCCCGCTTATTGATCAATAATGACAATAACTTTCTGTTAAAATATAGATACTATTATAATTAGGAAACTTATTGATGTGACAAAAATAGATGCTAATTTAATAATAAGTCAAAATAATAAATTCACTGGTGGTAGTCATTTGCCCAGTCTGCCGATCTGAGGTAGGTAGTACCGCAATGTTCACGTGTATAGGCAGTGACTCAGAGCGTTTCGTTATAAGTTTGAAAGGTGCTGGTTCCTATTAGGCTGGCATAGTAGATGCGACTGTTACTTGCTGTTATTTAACTATACTCACAGACGCCTCCATTACAGACCTAACTTAAGCTAAACATCAGGAAGGATGCTGTCACATATTGAGCCACAATAAAAAAATATTAATGGAAAAAGGAATCTCCTCAAAAAAGCGAAAAATTTGGTCATGAACATCAATCGAATGCAAGCAGCTGGTAGCAACAATGTATGCATTCTCTTTATAGGGCAGATTATGCCGCCCGCCTTCAACAAAGGGCTATTGAACAAGGTGGTCATAATCTTTAATTTAAGCAGCTTTAAGCTTCACCAGTAGTGGGAATCAATTAAACGAATGATGCCATTGTATATACATTGTCTCTGAAAGTGTGTAAGATTTACTGCCGATAAAGTATGACAGTGATTGACTTTAGAATATGATGTACTTTTTAAATGAACCGACAGTTTAAATAGAAATGAGATTATTGTAAAATATTAATTTCATATTTATTAGTGTTATGAGTATTTATTATCGCAAAAAGTAAAACATATTATAATTTAATATAATTATAATATATATTCTTCAGAGACATCCTTAAGAAAGCTGGGTGGTCTAGTGCCCATAACCGTAGAGCTTGTACGAAGAGAATTGTGGATGTGAGTGAAGTTGTTCAGGATCGTGGCAAGTGGCGCTCCTTTATATCTGTCTATTCCTGTAGGAAAAAAGGCGTGGCAATTTAATTGATTGATTGATTATAATTTAATGTGAAATAATAATAATAAAAATATATATTTATCCTTTTGTTTTATTTTAGTTTTTATTATCTCTTAAATTGACTGGATTTATGCTACTATCAAAACTTTTGAATACAATATTGATGATTACTTAGGTGCATAGGTAAATAATTTTGTCCAGAAACCTATTCCCCGGCCTGAGACTGAGAGTGGAAGTCGTGCGACACGTCCCAAATGACATTTTCAGTGAAGCCATATTCAGTTTCAATTTGATTTTCCAGCAAACGACGACATTTCATTTTTAAATAGCAATCACATGTCATTTCCTTTACCGTACACGATACCGCTAAAAATGTATTTCTAGATTTTATATTGATACTTTCGTTACATAATGCAATATGTTTGTTTTTGTAGGTTTTCGAAATGAGTCGCTATGTAATACACGAATACTACTTAGTTATTAGTGTCTTAGTTAAAGGCAATATTAAATGAAAAATAGCATTATAAAAATAGGAAATTCATTCTAAATAATTATAGGCTTTAATGTAATCCTATACGGCGAGCAACCGTGGAGACTCGGTTTTTGCAGTCGTTGGCACTCTTGGACCTCCTCTTGCTTGCCATCAGGCGGGTCAAGCATGCTATACACTTAAATATAAATTATAAATCATAAACAAGTGTACTATATGAGGGTCTCTTTTCAGCTCAGTTCATCAGTTTCAGATGAAGTTAAAAACGTTCCTTTCCAGCCACGTTTGGATTCATTGTGCTACACGGTGCTAAATCTTGCTGACACGACCATTCTTGGTTATGCAACATGGTGTTCTTGCCCATCAGGTATAGCACGGCGTACCTGTCGAGTCTAAGCGCGAGTTCGAGGTACTCTACCTTGCACTTCTTTATAATGAGCATCAGTTTTCGTTTTATATACTCAATCAATCAATCAAATTGTCACGCCCTTTTCCCACAGGAATAGGCAGAGATAATCGAGCGCCACTTGCCACGATCCTGACACAACTCCTTTGCTTCCTTCACATTCACAGTTCTCTTCATACAAGTTTTATGGTTATGGGCACTAGGCAACCTAGCATTTATATACTGACACATAATATCTACTATCAAATACTAGTATTTACTGGAATGTATAACAGTTAAATAATGTACTTAGAAACACATCCGAGATTCATAATCATAAAATTTAGTTTACAAAGCGACAGTTAGTTCCAGTACAATAAAAGACTTGTACCGTCACGCATTTACAACTTGAGGTCGACTTAATACGGCAATTGAACAGCGAGGCAGTAGAAATTTGCCCATTCTAAGTCAAATTATCATTTGAATACAAAATCAATTTAGCATTTACACAAGCAATTTGCTTCTAAGTTGCAGTAGGTTGCCTAGACATGGTTTGTGGTAGTCTTTATTATAAGGAGGGTGTTTTAACAAATATATTCTCAATTTATTCATGAACAAATTCAAATTGTTGGAGAGATTAGCCTTAGTTTTATGATGTGGTTTTCTTGTTCACTGGTGAATATCGATATTTTGCCGTTGTAGAATTTCGTTTAGTAATCATTAGAGTAAAACTGAATTAGTGACTGTTAAATATGATGCTTTATAATAATTTATTAATATTTAAAACCTATGCAATGTTTCCTCACCTTAATTTAATGATACCATTTTCTTGTTAAGTAGTTGTTTATGATGTACGAGAATAGAGAATACTTATGAAATCATCATCGTCATAAAACAGAACGATCCAAAAGATTAGATTGTTCCTCGATCAAAAAGGGGACAGTTAAAAAAAACAGGGATCGAAATACTCATGATATCTATATTATTTATAAAAAGAATTTTGGATGTACATACATATAATGAAAGCGTAATGAAAGCGAGAGAGTTGTCTCAGAATAGTGAAGTTGACCTATTACCGTGAAAATTGATGTCTGGCGTAAAATATTAATTAAAAAAAATCTGTTGCGTGAAGCTTTATTTAGTGTAAATTAATAGAAATTGATGAGTGGCAAGTGAATGTACTCTTGCAATTACCACTCTACACAAATATTATCCCCTCATCACATAATCTACAAAAAAATTAAGAACCTAATAATTTAGGTTACCCAGAGGATCCTCAGTGGGATTTCTTTTAGCAGGGAACAACATTATTGAATTTTATTATAAAAATTAATATCGCTTCATTAACTGTTAAACCAAAGGCCTTTAACAAACAAAATTAAATATTAACAAATGACGATGGTTTTAGCAAAGATGTATTGTGAAAAGCTATTGTATAAAATTGTGGGCAATTTCCTGATTTCCGTTAAACGATTTGCAAATGCCTATTCCCCATACGTCATAATTCCTTCGCACACAATAAAATTGCAAACTCATTTCTTAACGTTTCCTTTTATTTGTTCCGGCGTCGAAGAAAACTCGCTACGAAAGTACATAATGACGTCCAACGTTATGACGATGTTATGAAATTATTGTATTATTAATGTAAAGCCTATTACTATCTAGTGCTTTTATATTTCAACTAACAACGCAAAGAAAATTACCTTTAGATTTTCTTAAACACGACATATATGAGGGGACATAAATACCAATTTAAAGTGCCGGCTCATTTTATTATTTATTTACTTTTTATTTACAGAGTGTTTTCCGACCAAATCGGAGACATCCTCAAGAAAGCTAGGTTGCCTAGTGCCCATAACCGCAGAGCCTGTATGAAGAGAAATGGATGTAAAGGAAGCAAGGGAGTTGTGTAAGGATCGTGGTAAGTGGCGCTCCATAGTCTCTGCCTATAACTGTGGGAAAAAGGCGTGAAAATTTGATTTGATTATTTAGAGTCTATCCAGTCAACCACACCACAACAACAAATTTTGTAAAAACATTATATAGATCTTTATTATAAAACCGCATAGTACTTCAAACATCATTTGCCATTGTAGTGTATTGAAAAAATCAATTAATTACGCCTTTCGCTTACAGGGATTGGCAGAGACAATGAAGAGCCACTTCCCACTATCCTGATTATGGCATTAGGCAACCAACCTTTTTTGAGGATGTCTCCGATTTTCGTCAGCCTCATTTAACGCATCCATCCACATCACGCCTTTTTCCCACAGGGATAGGCGAAGACAATGGATCGCCACGATCCTGATTATGGCACTGGGCAACGCAGCTTTCTTGAGGATGTCTCCGAATAGGGTCTGCCTCGTTTAACGCATCCATCCACATCAGATTTGTCAATCTACTTTTACTCATGCATTGAAAAATTCATAGTAAAAATATAATACCAGAATTGTTTGGTGTTTAGGCACATTTAAAAGTTATTAAGCAAATTTACATGTGACAAAGCATGCCTAATTTGAGACATTGTAATAACATTTGTAAAAGGGTCTAAGCGTTTATTTTGGGGCCCACTAAATATGAAAAGTTGAAAAAATAACGACATCGTAACACGCACCGGAAAAACTTAGCTAAATTAAAAGTTTAGTGCAATAAACAATAAAAATACGAAAAAAACTAGTCTAATCATTTGTAGAAAGTTACTTTTGTAATGATGGCTATAACTATGGCGTAAAGTTTGGCAATAAGGTGGTATTAGAATAGTTTATTATGGTTACACTATGTGATGTTTAAATACTATTAAAATAGATTTATCTACCTATGTAAAGCTTTTAATATCTTAATGTTGGTTCAATACAGAAATGATAAGACGACTTACAATTGTACTTTATACTGTTTTTTTTGTAAGATACGAGTATGTAGAGAATTTGTTGTGTGCAATAAAGAATTTCGTCTTACTGTCTGTTTATCAAATGCGCGCAAATAAAATTTATAACTTATTTATTACTTATTTTTTTAATATTTATAAATAATAAAGATAATATCTTAACACTAAAATTGATAATCGGGTAAAGTTTTGGTCTTTCATCTTTAATAAATAAAATTAAAATTATTTTTCTACTTTAAAATATTCAAGTCAAGCACACATTTTACATGTAAACAATCTAGTCATACTCAAAAACTTCTTTTACTCCCATATTTTTTTCTTACACGCTTACTTTATTTCTACAGTAAACAAATATAGGAATAATCATAATTCAGTCTTTATACATTTAAGTTGCAAATTATAATAACAAGCAGTAATTTGTAAAGTTAAATTGAGCCTCAAGTACTTCAGAACAAATATAAAACTAAATGTGGAAGAAAAAAAGAAAAATTACCTTAACTGGTTATCAATTACAAAATAGATTTAATGGGCCCCTAGTTAGAGATTCACAAACGACCGTTGGAAAGAATTCTTAATACGACATTGATTAGCTTGTAGTCATGAAAAATAAACTTCACATACATAATGACAATTTAAAGACTGCTAAAGGTCGATTTTATTATCATATTGTATGCTTCTTGTAGAACTATTAACCCTTATGACAATAAATAGATAATGATTCTACAACACGCAATCCTATTTCTTATCTGCCTGCTCATTTTGAGAGTTACGATCTACATTTATATTTAAAAAGACTCAATCTTTGATATAACGTTTTATCTTCATCCTTCAACATAAAATCTCTGATGTTCAGTGATCACGCTGCTCCAGGATTTCCCTTATTTGCCTACCTAATTAGGTCACTACAAATGTTACATCTAGTTAACTTGTATTACAATTTGCAAATAATCCTATATACAAAGTCTCTTCAAAAATGTTTTTGATGGGCAACTGCAAAGAACGGGTTAACGATATTTTTTTTGTTGCGGAATACAGATGTTTTCGCTGATTTACTAAATTAAAACCATTATCATCATTCTCATTCTCACCCTTATTTTATGAGTGTTAACCATAAAACGTGTATGAAAATATTAATAATTGTGATATAAATGAATAAATATATGAATAAGTATAAAAGAGACAAAGAAATGAATAAAAATGAATAATAATCACTTTATGAATAAAAAAAACAATTATTATAGTAGTTTCTTAGATTTTGCGCGAACATTGATTAATGTCTCTCCGTGACCACGATGGCTGCAAAGCTCTCGAAACGTCGGAATAATAAAAAATTGTAAAATCAAAACCAAAATAAACGCGATAGTAAGCCGCATAAAATTTGTTTAATTCATTAACAATTATTATATCGAACAAAGCTGAATGCACTTGATAAAGGGATATCTCAAAATATACCTTATTTCCTTAAAAATAGATATTAAATTGTTAACTTTAAAAACTTGAAAAATCCAGGTTACTTAACGTAATTAGGTGATTGGCCAAAGTACTTGACAGAGTCTAAGCCCAAGGGGCACGGTTTGTGCATCTTATTAATTTACTATCGATTACGCTACTATACAGAAATTAACTTATACAATATTGCTTTCATAGTGAATAAGACGACTAAAGGATATCGATACTTTTATGTATAAAACAGAAAAAAACTTGTATTTCCAAAATTTTGATAGTTATTTTTTAACAGATATATAATTACTATTTCTGTAGTTTTTTTAGGTCATTATTTACTTTACTTTTTTAAATAATTACAAAATAAAGATAATAATACCTAATAAAGATATTATTAAAAATATAATAATTATTACATATAATAACTAACATAGTAATTATAGTTATTTAGGTGCGCTAGATAAGAAATAAGCAGGCTTTTTCCACTTTTCAGAAACGAACAAAATACATATTTACGTTTAAAATAACCTTAACACCTTTAGTTAGACAAACTTTACACTTATTTATAAAACACACTAAAAAGTTTTTATACTCAATTAGGCAAAACAAATAATACAATTTAAATTAATATAATTTAGACAATACAAACAAGGCAGGCCCAGGAGGGTATTTGCTGACCAAATCGGAGACATTCTAAAGAAAGCTAGTGCCCAAAACCATAGAGCTTGTATGAAGAGAATTGTGAATGTGAAGGAAGCGAGGGAGTTGTGTCAGGAACGTGGCAAGTGGCGCTCCATTGTGCCTATCAATTTATTTGATTGATAGATAATACAACCATCAGTATTGACGCCCTAAGCCAGAATCTATTTAAATTTGTAATTGATATCGAACGTACATCTAAAAAAAAACAGAAAAGGGTTTTTTCTCTTGGACCTCCTCTTGCTTATTATCAGGCGGGTCAAGATCAAATGATGTGTCATAAAAACAAAAAACAAGTCCTGAGCCTTTTTAAGGATTTACAATATCTATACTCCTAAGTCGAGTATAGTTATATATTATTTAAAGTATTAAGATTATTTGTTCGGAATAAAGTACCAAATTACAGCAACTCATAATAGGTTAGAAACTTTCATAGTATACATACTTAGATTTTCTTGGCCTCCAGGGTAATTCCATATACCACAACCACCTACATAGTTATGCCGTTATTACCATACTAATCTAAATTGATGGGGCGTCCAAAGCCGGGAATTTTTTTCATAACATTAGTAATTTCTTCGGCGTAAAATAATATAAGCTTAAGGTTCATTACTTAAGTTGGGCTATTAAGCTACTGACGTTTACCCCTGATTATATTAGACTACGCAGTGTTGTTTATCCATTATTTTCTACTTGATTTTATTTTACATAAACATGATATTTTTTGAATTTAGTTTCTGTACAATGAGTTTAAAGAATTGAATTTATTTCAAGACTGTTGGATAGGAATATTAACTTAGGGCTTAGCTTGTTAGTTGCCGGTTCTAACTAAGCTGGGATAGTAGACGTGACTGCTTCTTACAGTTATTTAACTGTAGTAGCAGTCACCTGCATTAATGGATGGCACTCCAGCCTAACATCAGACGGAGTGCTGACAGTCGAACCACAATAAAGAAAATGTGATACTTTTTTAGAAATATTAGGCTAGGTCTTGAACTTATCATGACAATTCCAAAGAATGGTAAGTAAGTATTTAATATATTACAATACTTATAGATGCGCTTATTTTAAACTTTGTTAGGAATGTGCATGATGCTTCAAAATTTTAAATGAAACATTTGTAATATATAAAATATATTTACTAAATATAAAATTTAATAATCAATGTTCGCGCAAAATTTAACAAAACACTATTAAAATATCCTTAGCAATTAACACAAAATTGTCTATTAAGCCTGTTAAAACCATACATAGATATATTCATGCAAATGACCGTGTCAGTGGCACGTACGACTAACAATCACCACCAATCAATAATCTATTGGTTTGTTTAATCACAGACCAAGGATGAAGTCACTTGGCATCGGCCGTAATTGGTCGCCACAGATAATAATTGACTGTACTCAATAATAATTGGAATAATTAAAATGATCTACTGTAACGTGTACAATTGATTGAAGTATTTTTATTACCAATTGTTGATGTAGTTATTGCGTTGTTGGTTAATTAAAATAGCGTTAATAACCGTTTCATTGACACCTATTTAATTTGTTTTTGTCCTAATTATTATCAATTTCAACTGTTTTTATTATTGTGACTCGACATATGACAGCACCCCGCTTAATGTTAAGCTGGAGTGTGGTACCCAGTCTGCCGATCCGGGGTAGAACCAACACTTACAAGTATACAGACCGTAAAGTTATTTAGTCACGTTTCGGGATTAGCTTGTAAGTTACCGGTTCTAACTAGGCTGGCATAGTGGATGTGACTGCTACTTACAGATATTGAATTGTAGTAACAGTGACATCCATTCATGGACCACACTCCAACTTAACATCAAGCTGGGTGCTGTCATATGTCGATCACAATAAAAAAAATAAAAAAACAAAAGATTAATATTTAAGGTTTGGGCACATAAAAAGGATGAGTGAAAGTAGATTGACGAAAGGAATTTTTATAAATAGGCAGACCCAGGAGGGTGTTTTCCCACTAAATCACAGACATCCTCAAGAAAGCTGTGTTGCCTAGTGTCCATAATCCTAGAGCTTGTATGAAAAGAATTGTGGATGTGAGGTAAGCAAGAGTATTGTGTCATGATCGTGCCAAGTGGCGGTCCAATGTTTCTGCCTATCTTTGTGTGAAAAAGGCGTGACAATTTGTTTAATTGATTTTTATCACTTTAATTTTAGTTCTGTTGTTCCTGTTCGCGATAGTATCTTTAACTCTTACCATCAAATTTCAAACTAAGAATGAGACTGAAAATGCTTGAGTGAAAAGCAAACCTAAGGGCTTACACCGGGGTATGTAGGTCTGGCTCCAACTAAGCCAGCATAGTAGATGCAAATGCTACTTGCAAAAAAAAAAAATACTATTCACTATCAAACAGTTTTGTGTCATGAATTATAACATTTTTATATAGAAGCGCGACGTCTGATCTTTACATGCCTGATGATAAGCAAGGGGGTCCAAGAGCGCCAACAACTAAAAATCTAAACAAATTGTTCGAGTGTACGGTTGCCTCGGTCACCGTTACAATACAGATCAAATGTTAATGTTTGAATATTCTAATTTTATTGTTGTAAATATTTAAAATATGTTTCACGCTATTATAATTAGACCCCACAAATATGTTCTATCTCACCCACGCATTTGTCTACTTCATAAACCAGAGACCTAAGGAATCCCACACTTCGCCGGTCGATTGTTACGTCCAGTGTTAATAAAATGGTATATATTTTAGCTATTTTGACAGTTCCGAGCTCTTTGTAATCTGGTAAGTGAGGCACCGCCTACGGTGGTCGTGAAAGCCTTTAGCTTCAATTTGATTTGTGGCGAGATTATTGCGCTTAGTGTTTCTATAATTACGTAATATGTGAACCTATTCATTTTAAATGTCATTTACGACTATTCAGCGTGATGACAATGAATAACTACTAGAAAGAAACGTAATTAAAAGAAAATATATTTAAATTATAAGTAAATAAAAGACCATAGTTTAGTGGTAATTTAAAGGTCAGGCAAACCAAGTGCTTTCGGTTCAAAACCACTTGCCGGTACCCATGTAGGTATTCGTTGATATACGTGTACTCTGGTCGTCCAGTTTCTATGGTACGAGTTCTACTATAAGTAACTTAATGTAGAAATGTAAAAGAAATTAAAGGTCACGTTATGCCGCATAATATCTTCAACGGCATACTAAGATGGCATCTGTTCCAATCTAATAAATTATTATTTTCAATTACTTATATTCAAAATTAAAAATATAAAACAAACAATTTGATAACACACTTCCTGTTGCATCTTTTTATAACAATGAAGTGCGTTGACTTTTACTTAAAATCTTCTTTTTTTCGATTCAAGTGAGCGTGTTTTTTTATTTATTTATCTTACGTTTATGACAATTTTATTAGTGCGCCTCTGAAGGCAGGTACGCAGGCCTACGCATACGCTCGCTCATTCATTAAAAAGATATGTGACGGGACGTTGGAGTGTTCCTAACAGATTTGATAATATTTATTTAAGCTCGAATTGAATTGTTTCTTTTTATTGCTTGTTCTTAACGCTACCTCTATTGTTAGAGGAATGATGAATAATACAAAGCTATTCTTACTTGCTATTGTTAACAATCTAGCACATTTGAATTCCAGTTTTACTACACTATCTTGCTTAAAAATAGATAATAAATGTATTTTTTTACATTTCTATACTAAGCTACTAAAAGTGCTTGTAGAAACAGGATGGTCATTGGTCATCGTAGAAACAGAATGACCAAAGTACTAATATATTAGTAAGTACCGGCAAGAGGTTTTGAACTAGGGGTTAAATTAGGGATCCTAATTTAACTCGGTTAACAATAATCAGTTCAATAGTTTTTGAGTTTATTCATTACAAATAAAAAACAAATATTTATTTTATAAAATATTTGTATACATTAAACATTTATATCTACCAATAACTGGTAAACCGTAACCAAGTAATTTTTAATATTGTTTCATTATAATAATCAATCATCAATCAATCAAATTGTCACGCCTTTTTCCCTCGGGAATATGCAGAGACAATCAGCGCCACTTGCCACGATCCTGACACAACTCTCTCGCTTCCTTCACATTCACAATTCTTTTCATATAATCTCTAAGTTAAAATCAATCATAATAAGGAATAAGCAAACTTAACAGGTACGAGTAGATACTTTAATCTAGAACTAAAGGTAAGCAAAGTGAAGTTTAAGAGCGCTGACGACTGAAACCGATTCAATTTACGGCTGCCTCAGTCGCCGTCACCAGTCAAAGGTTCGATTTGATTAGAACTCATGGGCTAGTACAGCATTCCACTTGTAGATTGTTCTACAAAGAAACGACATAGGCTAACAAATATATTTTCTATATAAATAATAATAATTTTAAAACAGCACCATGTATATTATTGTCACTATACGTAGCCATAGAAACATTCATACATCCCGCATTTTATCTTTAGCATCGAAACACGTGTTCGTATCTCCACGAATTATTTCATTATATCCTTTCTACCGACTCTTTAACATTTAGGTACCTGAGTTTAAAAGGAAAATTATTAAATATTTAAGAATACATAAAAGTTTGAATAAAAATAAAAAAGAGAATTAACTACTTTTTAATATCCCTAATAAACTGGCCGAATTTAACATTACATTTTGGAGAGTGTAAGTTTTAGCTTGTATTTATTAATAATAAAATCATTAAACGAATTAACAAGTATGACAAGAAAATGTAGTGACAAAGATTAAGAAAGGTGTGTTGCGTCAGTTCGGGCGCATTGAAAGAATTGATGAAAGGAGTTTGACGAAAAATATGTCCATCAATGAGTAGAAGAATAACACGGGAACACAACACAGAAGATTGATCCTTGAACAAATCGGTGACATGATAAAAAAAACAGGGATCCGTGGTGCCCGTAACCGCAGGATACAGGATATTTGTGGATGTGATGTAGAGAATTGTAGATGTGAAGAATCCGAGTAAGTTTTGCTAGGATAGCGAAAAGTAGCGCAATGTTGGATTGACCTATCCCTCTGGTATTTGATGATAAAAAAATATAGTTAGGCAAAGACTTGGCGTTAATTTAGCAAGTCTGCCGAACTAAGTCGCGTTTCAGGATTAGCTTCTAAATTGCCAGTTTCAACTAGACCAGCATAGTTGAACATTCATGGACCGCACTCCAGCTTAATACCAAGCGGGGTGCTCTCATAATATGTCAAGCCACAATGAAAACACATCAATATACAGTTGCCTACATAGGTAAGCTGTCACCGTAATACGAGTAAATATATCTAATTGTAATAATTGCTCTCTAAAAAGAACATAAAACTTACAACAGGTTCTTCATATTAAAAAGCCAAATTGTTATTTTAAAATTGGGTTCAGGAAGCCATTTTTGTAACTCGATTCCATTTCGCCTACATGCTTTACTGTTGTATCCATAACTTGGCAGATGCGTCGGATTTATCGTACACAAGATCTACATCAGGTTTACCAGAAGACCACTTGCTAATAGACCTCACATAATCCCTTAATTCACATAAAAAATTAAGCGCTAATAATTATAAAGGCAACTATGATTACTAAAGGATCTGCAGCATCTATACATCGTGTAACTTTTTTTAGTTGTTCTGATATGCGCCGTCTGGTCGTATATGATCTATGTATTTGCCACACCTACGGTCCACTAAGACTTGCCTAATTGAGATGCATCCCACGTACACTCTGTCTCCAGGAATGAGTTAATAAAAATAATTATCTCCTTCTTTTCACTTGATAAACAACTGTATTAGTAATCGAAATGAGCACAATGAGTAATGAAACTTTTTGTTGTAACTACATCTGACCTCGATTTGCCTGATGGCAAGAGGAGTCCAAGAGCGAACTGAAAAGACGTCTCAGTTTACGTGTGTATCAGTAGTCTTAACTATACTGGCTAGAGCTAGAAGCAATGTTTATTTATTTATTTAAATCCTTTATTGCACCAAAATAAACTTAAAAATAGGTACATACTAGGTACATAATAGGTACAAAATAGGCGAGTTTAATGCCTATTAGACATTATCTAACAACTAACCTTTGAGATAATGAGAAATTATGGGCAGGGTGCAAATATACTACAAACTATAATTACATAAACTACATACAAGTATAATATAAATATATGTAGGTACAAATAAACATACATAAACATACCTAGGTACACAATTATATTTTGTGTTAAATTATTTAATATGATCTAGAAGCCGTGAGCTCCTGTTTATCAATAGATTTTCTATCAATGAAATCTTTAGCTACTATTCTATCTATAAATGAAATCGTCACGCCTTTTCTTACAGGGATTGACAGAGATAATGGAGCGCTAGATTACAGATTGGTATTATTGAGGTATTATTGGAGACATCCTCAAAAAAGGATTGCTTAGTGTCAATAACCGTAGAGCTTGTAAGAAGATAATTGTGAATGTGAGGGAAGCGAGAGGGTTGTATCAGGATCATGGCAAGTGAAACTCCATTGTCTCAAAAGGCGTGACAATTTGATTGATATTGGTATAGTAAATCTAAAACCTTAAACTTGCCTAGGTACATGTCTTACCTTCCTGCCAGTGTATCATAGACACTTGGTTAATGTCTATGATACAAACTCGTAAGCTTAGAAGGCGCGTAGTCATGCAAGAAAAAAGCAGTTATTAACAATAATGCATGCAAGACTTAATTTTAGAACTAACTTTTAATGTTTGTTAATTTTATATGTTCCGATTAGACGTATGTATATTGACACATTTTTATAATTAATAAACTAAACGTCAAATAAGGCAATTCCTTCCTGCAAAAAATATCATGCTGTTTACAGAGCCAAAAAAATATTTATGCAAAAGTCAAAATATATATATTTCGTAAGCTTTAATAGATGTTAAATTTTAGTACAATTTCTAGAAATTTACTGTAAATTAAGCAAATATCATAAGTTGGATTATTAAAGCAAACTAGAAGCTACAGAGAATAAAATGAGTACTAGCGCCATCTATTGGTGAGTAGTTGTAACTATGGGTAACATTTTTATGGCCACATGAAACACTCTACCTGAAGTTCCATCTTAACTGCGGTCTATTAATGAAGACAACAGCTACTACAATGTAATAACTGCAAGTAGCAGTCGCAACAAATATGTCGGCCTAGCTGGGACCACCAACTGTCTGCCTACCACTATACAAATATTAACTAATATACTTTGTATATTATAGGCTTTTTTTTAGGTAATAGTTAATAGCATGTTCTTATCTCATTTTTAGATAGGGCAAATTACTAGTAATATCAAGTGTAATTAATTTTTAAAAAGTATATAAATCCAATTGGGTATTTACGAGTATGTTTGAAGTGTTTAAATGTAGTAAGTACTATAGATTTTTATAATGCATCAAGATACCATTGTAAAGAAGCAACCTTGCTAAACTTAAAATTTTTTACACTTATCTCTACCGGCTACATTATTTTAAACGATCACTCACCTACGTCTGTACTTTTAACTATATCACAAGGAATAACTAGTTCCTTCTGGTATACCCAAATAAATTATTAGTAACTGTAGATATTCTTCTACCTACTTATATAATTGAAATAAATAAATAGTAGTTTCGATACTTGATTAATAAAACTAATAACAGTTTTGTTTTTAATTGCAGTGTGAGTTATTTGGAAAATTAAATTTAGTTTATGTATCGTTTCCCAAACACGAAGACACGCCAAATGTACAGTTCTGCTTTGAACTTTCATAATTATAGATTGATCATTTTGCACATATAAAATATGCAAAATAAAGTATATTTTCCAAGTACATTGTCATCTTAGTACTTTAAACTATTTTAAAATGTATATGCAATAGTTAATACAATTTAGCGCAAGTCCCCATAAAAAATGATTGAGATGTCCTTTGTATTACAAACTAACGCTATTTTAATAATGAAACCATCTCATTTTATTAGAAACTACACAACTCGTATAACAAAACCAAAAAGGCGACCACGCAAAATATTCTAAATAGTTGAGGATCTCATTAGAAAGTTAAAGGGATAGACGAGTAGACGGAGCATGTTAAATTTTAATTCTCATATGAAATGTGTTCCCTGAGGAGAGAACAAAGGATTCCTTCATTTTCAATTAGGTAGCTTTAACGTGGTTTCGTTAAACTAAAATGCTTTCGTTAACTAAGTAACGAACTTCAATTTATATGGTTAGCAACTTTGTATAAGGTAAAGTAGAATTTAAGGTTTTAATTAAATTGAACTCTTTCAAGTTTATTTATATTTTGTGCATATTTATACCTAAATTATGTCTTTAATTATTATTGAATTTTACTCCTAATTCATATTTTAGTTATTTGAATTCTAATCCTAAAAGTATTTAATTATATATAATTTATTACCTTAACCCAAACTTTCATTCCTCTCTCCTTGAATATCAATAATTTACATATATATTTTAATCGATATTTTGTCCATGGGCTTTATTATTTCTGGCTGGATGACAAACACATAATAAAATGATATTATTTAGTCAGTTACTTCTAAGTTCTACTTAAAGATTCAGAAATATATATGGACGAACTTCTTAGTAAGACAAGAAGCACCTTTCTAGAAATAAAAGCCTAACTAAAGACTTCCGCAGAACAAACCCTTATCTTTTGTCAAACATTAACAATAACGCTGTCACGTAGAGGCCATTTATGAGGCCTACTCACAGGTGGCAACTGTGTGGCACGATTTTAATTGCGTGTTTATGAACGGTACTGAATATACAAAACCACAATTATAATTATACCACAAAATATATTTAAAAGACAACCGTAAAGTCAAAACAATAAAGTTTAAATTTGAGTTTTAATTGTTGGGTTTTAAATGTAGTTTTTAGCGGCTTACCTTTGGGAAGAGAATGGCATAATTTCTAATGGTGTGCACGCTCATACGTGAGATGTGAATGGTTAGATTAAGTCATTTACTAGGAAGAAGGCTTTGGGATGAGCGCCGGCGCAATAGAACCTTGTAAGGATGAATGTCCACTTAAACAATAGTTTATGAATTTTACATTTACTGCGGTTAATTTATTTTTTGTAAGTTATTGTACCAAATAGGAGACGTGTTCGAGAAAGCTGGGTTCCTTAGTACCTATAACCGTAGAACTTCTATGAAGAGAATTGTGGATGTGAGGAAAGCGATGAAGTTGTGTCAGGATCGTGGCTAGTGATGCACTATTATCTTTGCCTCTATTGATTGATTATTGTACCATTATTATTATTTTATTTGAGACGTGACATTAGACCTCGACTTGCCTGATTCTCGTAGTAAGCAAAGGTGCGGCCCAGGAGTGTCTACGATTGAAAAATCGACACAGTTTACGGATGCCTCAGTCGTAGCAACTGCCGTCCATATAATGGTTTTATCTTGAGGAAAATACGCAGGTAACGCCATCATACCCATTAACTATGGCTATGATGTTTTATTATAAATTAGGTACGAGTAATGAATTAAACAAATTTTATGCGGCTTACTATCGCGTTTATTTTGGTTTTGATTTTGCAATTATTCCGACGTTGCGAGAGCTTTGTAGCCATCGTGGTCACGGAGAGACTGTCTAACATAAAATAAAATATAATTGTATGCTAAAATCAAAACCAAAATAAACGCGATAGTAAGCCGCATAAAATTTGTTTAGTTCATTAATCAATGTTTGCGCAAAATCTAAGAAAATATTAGGTTCAAGTATACTTTTTTCAAATCTCCAGCCATATTAACCGTTTCTCGTGCAATGTATAAACGCCTTAATAAGCATTTAAAGACAAAGAAAAAGGAAACAACAGATGAGTTCGTTAAAAGTAGTGCACGTGCTGCGATGACAACTAAGGTCCAAGTTATTATTGCACTTAGATAAAAATCGCTTTAATTTAACAAGAACAGTGTAAAACTAGTTAGTTTCTAGTTAAGCCATGGGACAAACATAATGGTCTCTTTGTGCATTAGTAGCACGCAGGCTACTGACAAAATATTTTTCTCTAAAACATGCTACGTTTAATTGTTATGAGCGAAGCTATCTGAAATTTAATCTTTAAGGTTCATGGGAACGTTGTGTTACACAGCACTCTTTATATTTTGTTAATGTACTATTTATTATTTACTTAGATTTTTTTTATCGTGGCTCGACATATGACAGTATTTTACTGTCTAATGTCGTTATATATGTGTTTATATAAATCATTTTATTATTACTGTTTTATTTTTTTTATTGTGACTCGACATCAGCAATCTGCCTGATTTTAAGCTGGAGTGCGATCCATGAATGGAGGTGAATGCTACTACAGTTAGTTAGCTACTTACGTGACTAAGTTACTTCACGGTCTTTATCACGGTACTTGTAAGTGGTGGAACTATGCCGGATCGGCAGACTGGGCACCACTGCCTACCACTCTTTAATATTATATTTGATCAATTCAATTAATATAAATTCGCATGAAAATTTAACTGACCGTCCTAAAAATCGTCAGCCTTTTGAGCAGCAGGAAATAATACCTACACGTGACGTCAATTCAAAATAATATTTTAAGGAGTGGTAGAGTGGTACCCTGTCTGCCGATCCGGTGTAGTAAGACCGTAAAGAGACTTAATTGCGTTTTGGAATAAGCCTGTAAGTCGCTGTAAGTCGCTAGGCCGGTATAGTGGATGTGAGTGATACAGTTATTCAAGTGTAGTAGCAATCACCTTCATTTACATTCGATCACCTTTCATTCCAGCTTAACATCAGGAAGGTGTTAATCTTGAATCTCCACCATACAGGTCGAGGTCAGATGTCGAGGCAAATTAAAAAACACCACTTTATAAGATTATAACAATAAATAAGATTATTTGTTTAGAAAACTTTCATAACCTTCTCAACCAATTATTCAGAATAACCGGAATATATTAGAGGCAAAAGATTGAAATAACAAATTCCTTTAAAAACGATCCAAAAGTCTTCAAACGAATTCTATTCGCGTACAAAATATTCATCATAACTACCCAAACATCATCACTGGTAAAACTAAATAACTTAGCTCGGACGGGTAGAGTAACTGGTTCAAATTAGTCCGCTCTTTGTGCAATCAAGCGAGGGACTTGCCTCCCTAATGACTGTGAATACAGATCCCGCCGACGAATAAGGCAAATTTTACTTTAGCATTTCTGCTTTTAGTTATCTTGTACGGGAACAAGACATTGTTTAAAAACAATTAAATTGTTTATAATTAAATTAAATTGTTTTTTGAGTTACATTGGTCAATATTGATTATTTTTTACCAAAATGAATTTTAGAAATTATCATTAGAATTTCATAATTAGAAATCAACATAATGTACTTTTTTATTGTGGCTCAGCATATGAGCACTCCTACTGATGTTAAGCTTAAGCTGAAGTAGCAAGGTAAGTAAGTAGCAGTCACATCCACTAAGCTGGCTTAGTTGGAACCGGCGACATTTAACCTGATCCCGAAATGCAACAGTCTGCAGTACTCTTCAAAGTCAAATGTTCAAACCATTGCCCACCAATTGTATGCCTACCACAAAGGATTGAACTAAGACCTAGCTAGACCCAAATTAAAAAGATATCATTTGCGTCTATATTAGATAAATATCTAAACTAATAATAGAATAGTCTACGATATTCTATTATTATTTTTATTGCTCCAGTAATGATAGTAGATATGATGAGGAATAGCACTAACCGCGATATATGTGGTTTAAAAAAAGATTGACCGTGGAATGCTTCGGTAGTTTGGGCACATGGAAAATATGAGTGAAAGTAGATTAACGAAGGAAATTAATAAATCTGATGTGGAAGGATACGTTAATCGCCCGGACCAGGAGAGTGCGACCAAATCGGAGACATCCTTGAGAAAGCTGGGTTGCCTAGTGCCCATAATCGTAGAACTTATATGAGGAGATTTGTGGATGTGAGGGAAGCAATGTAAGTTGTGTCAGGAACGTGGCGGATGGAGTTCCTATCCCCGTGGGGAATAGGCGTGACAAATAATTAATTGATATCTAAACTGGCAATTTTAGCTGAACCCGACATTCAGTGCTAAATTGCACTGCAATCATACCATGCCTATATCGAAATATTATGTACATAACACTAACAGCTACATATCTGTTATAGTATAGAATCAATACATTGTAGAACGCAAGCACGCTCGGTTACGGGCGGGTTAGCTTAATTATTGAATTAGCATTTAAATGATTTTGGTAACCGTTCATTTGTAACTAATACAAGTAGCGCGTCGCATGAATAATATTACACTACTGGGCACCGAATAACAGTGACGATATTTATTCCCGACGTGATTGGGACATGTAAACAAAGTTTTTAACACGCCATAGTTAATAATATTCAAAAAACGTACATCTACTTTAATAATCTTGTGTTACAACGGTCTTGTCCCACAATAAATCTGACCTTTCAACAGTAAATATTATAAGGTTTAAGTACGTTTAAAAAAAAACGACGACCTTTCTGTAAGTTCCTTTATTTTAGTTTCTATTATAGTTCAACATATTATATAAGAGCACCACGGCTGATGTTAAGGTTAAATAACTGAATGTAGCAGCCTAGATGGAACGCTTCACGGTCTGTACACTCGAAAGTGATGGAACTAAAGGTTTGGTGCGTTGTTCTTTGTAGAACAATCGACAAGTGGAATGCTTTGCCTGCCCATGTGTTCTCCCGATCCTATAGCCTTGAATCCTTCAAGCGATGCGTGAAGAAGCACCTTTAGTCGACATAGTGATATCGAATGAGGCAGCCGTTAGTCGTCGGCACTCTTGGACCTGCATCATGCTTACCAACAGACAGATGTCGAGTCACAATAAAAACCTACTCCGGGTCGGTAGATAGATCAAATGACCACCAACCCTGTCTGCCTACCACTCTTTAAGTTACTGCTGTTATACTAATTGTCAATTAAAGTAATACAGCATTTTGTTATTCGTGTCCTTTATGAATCCTAAATAACAAACTTCTAACCGCAGTAAATGCGCCATCCAATCAGAAAGTAGACGCAGAACTCAGAGTGGAGCACAACAAAGAGCTCATTTGCAAGTTCATAAACTAAACGGTTGAAGGAAATGGGATTCTAAACAAATGGCGAAGTGTAGGCCGAACATTAATTAAAACAATATGATTGTCTGTCCGCGCGTATTGTCTGAAATATGGAGCTAAGAGGAAATGAAGTGCGGGGGGGACTGAACACGCGTCATAATTTACGATACCAACTCACTGCTAAATGGAAAATTGTAATTGTGTACGAGATATAGTAATGCTTTATGACTGGTAGTATTTTCTATATTGATCTCTATGTTTAGTTAAGTTTAATGACGTTATGCCCTTGTTGTTATGTCCTGCCTACTTTGTTTTTGTATTATTTTTTGTGTACTTACATGTCATATATATGACAGCATTCGGCCCGATGTTAAGCTGGAATGCGGTCACTGTAACTAAGATTACTCGTGTCCACCATACCGGACTATTTGGAACCGGCAGCTTTCAGGCGAATCTCAAAACTCAATGAGTCATTACCCGGTCTGAAATGATGGCTCTACTTCGGGTCAGTAGATTGGCAAATGACCACTAACTATCTGCATACCATTATTATTTACCTGCGCCTAGATTCTAAAAAAATATATTGCCACTTTTTTATAAAACAAAATACTCAATACAAGAAGCGGTATTTCTATCAAAAATTGTCACGCCTTTTTTCCACAGGGATAGGCAGAGACAATGTAGCACTACTTGCCACGATCATGACTCAACGCCCTCGTTCTCTCACATTCACAATTCTCTTCATACAAGCTCTACGGTTATGGGTACTAGGCAACCCAAATTTCTTGAGGATGTCTCCGATTTGGTCCTATCCTCGTTTTAAACTAAAACTCAGTATATTTAAAAAAAAGCATGGTGCTGTCACGCCTGATATTAAGTTAGAATGCGGCCTATGAATGGAAGTGACTGCCAGTACAGTTAGGTAACTACAGAAGCAGTCGCAGGAACCGACAACTTTCAAGCTTATCCCGAAACGCGGCTGAATCACTTCACAGTCTGTACACTACCCTGGATCGGCAGACTGGGCAAATAACCACCAACTCTCTGCCTAAGGCAATATTTATTAAAAATAGTAATACAATTAGAAACTGCAGTTTCAATTAATAGATTTCCATCTCAAAGAATGAGGTAATCAGCTAAATTAAACAAATCAGTTTCATATTTTACCAATAGATTGTGCTTGTCAAAGTACGACACGAAACATTAGAACCAGTGTTTCGGCAGCACGACCCATTAACTCTTTTGTTTATGGTCGACTCATTGCACGCACCTACAAACGAAGCTATAATTTATACCAATATTTTAACTGACTCATTAATTCATTGATCAAGTTAACAATAAAATCTGGTGTATTTCTGATTAGGTTTCGTTCAAAATTCAAATTGATACCTACTCACGCTACCGAAACTTGGATTTCCTTAAATAGTATTCGTTAATTAATTAATGGCATCAACTGCTACAATTGGGGACATTCTAATAGCAGGGGTCCGCAATAGACATAACTACAGATTATAATCGTAGTATAATCTGTAGTTATGGCTATTGCGGACCAATCTCTTCATATAATCATATGAAGAGATTTGGTGATATGGATGGCGCACAGTTGTTTCTACCTATCCCTGTAAGAATTGAGGCGTGACATTATTGATTTAAATAATTGATTATTATTTTAACTTCAAGCATACTAACGATATTTGGTGCTTCTAATTTAATCTATCTTTCTTTGCACAACCTACAATTTGGTACAAAATTAATAAAAAAAAAGTTTTCTATTTCTCAATTAATCAGGCAAATAAATTGTCACGTCTTTTTTCCACAGGGATTAGCAGAGAAGGCATAATTTTATATATCTATGCAAGAATAAATAAACAGAATGCAATAAAAATAAAATATTAAGCATGCTTGTGCTTATTTTGACTTATTTTATTAGCAACATAGTATATATGTAATAAAATAGAAAAATTGAAATCTTCTAAAGTAAAAGATAGTAGCGTAGGTCGGACTATCACTCGCGTATTATCGAAAGGCGTCGCTCCTACGATATAATGTACCATCGGGTATTCGTTTTACATACTATAAAAATAAATGTTCTGCAATGGAGTTGGTAAAATACCTACTATAAAAGTATAATAATTGTGCAAAATGCATTATTATATTTGGCATTAAGTATATTTGGTATAGTATTTAAATATATATAATTGTTTTTTATAGGTATGTGAAGGGAGGTAGAGAGATGTATCAGGGACGTGATAGTGGCGTTCTAATGTCTCTGCCTATCTCTGGGAATTCGGGCGTCAAATTGACGATGATGACCTATGCATTTTTTTATTGTGGCTTCACATGACAGCTTATATATTGAGTTGGAGTGCGGACTACTGGGCTGAAAACTGAATGTAAATGCTACTATAGTAAATAGCAGTCACAGCCACTATGCCGGATATTCTATAATACGTATAATTTAAGGAATAAATTAATGATTGACTCAATAAATGTAATAAATATTTCCTTGTATCCAGGGCCGTCTTAAGCATATTCAGCGCCGGGGTGCGAAAGTCAAAGCTCCGCTCGCGTGGTCTCAGTGTAGTAGGTACCTATCGAAATTTATGGCGGTCGGCATGCGCCCCCTAGGACTCTGCGCCCGGGTGCACCGCACCCCTTGAACCCCCGGGTAAAGACGGCCCTGCTTGTATCATTGGCAATAATACTAAAAAGACAATTGCCAATAAATGCATCCCATCTGTCTTTTAATTTTTATATTACAATGGCACATCCAAAGAAAACCCAATCCTATTTTATATTTGTGAAAGGAAGACAAGTCGGAAGCCCATGTCGGGCGACGCGTCCCAACCCGAATGTTTTTAAGAAAATTGCAAATGTCTTGTGTGAACCGCTGACTAGAGACGATCGATGTTAAAGGATTGCTCCTGCTTTTAGTCTCCGCAGGGTGTGGCTTTTCAGTCTCTTTAATTCCATTACTAAGCCATACTCAAGTTACACATGAAATAAATCAAAAGAGAATATACATTTCAATTCACATTACTTATACAAAGTTAAGTAACCCCCAACAAGAAGTTTTAATTGCAAAAATGATCAAAGTACAATGATCGTAAATCAAAATACCAAAGCACAATCAAAATTCCCACATTTTCTCCTCATTGCAATTAATACAACTCTTAACCCGGAAATACTCTCGTATCTACCCACTCCATCAAACTCGAACAGCGTCTACAAAGCAATCAAATGGCGCAAATGGAACAGTGGAAATTAAACTGTGCAAATTCGAAATGGGGCGCCCGCATTCCCAGAATATCTGTACAAGTGGCAAAATTAGTCGGAACAACCTACCCTAAACCCTTAACCCTTCTTGTCATTTGCGAAGAACAAATTAATCATCATCATTTACATGCAATACCAGTAGCCAGATTTGTTTCTCCGATTATGTCACCCTTTGCTTGTTAGAACTAGGGTTGGATTGGAATAGAAACTGTGCAAATGTTAACTTTGAAGAGATTGGATACAATAACCGATTGTATGCTATAAAATATTAGTTGCACAAATGTCTATATTCTGTAGATTTGGATAATAAAATTAAATAAGGCATAATATTTCCGTTGGACAAAATCTTATTAGTTATCTGAGTCAAAATACTAATTAGTAAACACTGATATGCAAAGGTTGTTAAAATAGCGGTTTATTAGATTTCTTTTTTATTTTGACGCGATGTTTAACAAATGTAAAATTATATAGATTTCTGCAAATCACTGTATGTGACTAAGATGTTAATATTTTTAATTAAATTATCCACATAATATCTACAAAAGAAGATTTTTTCAATTAAATTATAGTATAAATTATGTATTTGTTTAAAAAAATATAGATTTACAAATAAAGACTTGTTATTTTTTACTAATAAATTCACTATGTTGAATTTTAGATTATATTGTAAAGAAATTTTAAAAAGTCAATTTTAGGGCGTTTCTATCAATTTTTGTTCTCATTTGGCATCGAGAGTGACGATCACACCCGGAGGCTATTGCGAACTGGACAGCGGCAATTATTACGTTCATTTGGATAAAGCACAACGGTGGGTGTAGTACAGACTCACGCGCGCTCGTTGAAGGGTTAAGTTAGGGGGACCTTTGTTATATTCGTTCGTCTATAAAATTAACACAATATTTAATAAAAATATTTTTTCTTACAACCTTTCGTAACGTTCAAAATAAAGAAATATTCTCGAATTAAAGGAAATTTCGCCGATTCATTAATTCCCCCATAAGAGGGTTGAAAAGGCGTCTTCCTTTTAAGCCTAAGAAAACGTGTTTGCCAACTTTCTAATATCGGAGGATAAACGTTTCTCCAGAATTAAGTCTGAAATTAAGTATTAAGCGAAATGACTTCATTCACGCCTTTCAGTCCTTCAATGAAAGCTGTTTTTTATTAAAGCTAAGAAAATATAAAGCTCTAAAAGATTATTCTATCCGATATAACAAAATGTATTAAAATGACTTTAATACTAAACTTTAAAAAGGTAATTTATGACGTCTTCATAACAAATAGCTACAAAAATATCCACCGTGCACGCATGTAACGTGAGTCCGACATAATATTTCATTAATAAAGGCAAGAAAACAAACAATAAGATCATACAATCTTACTTTGCAGTGTCCATAAGTTACAGAGATAAAGAAAAGATACGAAATTTATGCTTTATCGGACCGGGTGAATTGAAAACAATGGCAGATCGTGGCGCCCCATGTGGTGAACGGCGACATTAGCGAGTGCATAGAAGTCCCGAGGTGAGGGCTTGTGGTGACATCTATCCATGAGTAGTGTAAACTATTCCTCCATTGTCCAAGACAAAGGTCAAATGTTATTTATAAGCATTTAAATTATTATATCAATGTGATTCAGAAAATCTGAATAGGATTTGAATAAGACGTGTTATATTGAGCTTTGATACTCTCGTCCTATACTATGTGCTATACCAGCAACGAGTTTGTATCATAGAAATAGGATGACCAACGAAAATTGTATATCGTAGATGTTTTTCGACACGGGGCCTCAATGTCAATGTCGCCTTCAAATGTCTATCTACTTATAAAGGAATATAATATAAAAAAAAGGTTATTATACTTTTTTATTATATTTATTTAAAATCTGTATAAAAATTATGTAATTTGAAAACTTAAAACGTAGTTGTCCACTAGGAAATTGTACGGAAATTTGCCAAAAATATTCATAAGCTGTCATCGAGCGACTGGACCTACGCCAGCGACAAAATATTTTGCTGCAAAATACTTACCACAGAAAACCACCCTCGACTGTTTAGAATCACTTACCCGAAATTGAGTCAGGACTTTTAAAAATTGTATTCGATGTTCAGTTATAAATAACTAAGTTTGCTTGTTGGAGCGCTAGATGTTCGAGTACTTAAATAATGCAACGCTTTAACTTCCATGATTTGTTGATTGATTGATTGTTAAATGGAATTGAATTTATTAAATCCAATGATAGGATCCAATATATAATTTAAAAAGATAATAAAGAAGGAGCGAGGTAAGTGGAATGATATAACCGAGACAATTCAGAATATAGGACACTGGGGAAATTCTTAAAAAAACAGGGGTCTTTAACCTTAGAGTTTGTATAAAGATTGTAAATGCGAGGAAAGCGGAAAGTGGCGTTTTTTGTCTCTACATAATTTGGTTACCTAATTAGGACGGTATATTTATGTCAATACAAAATTATGTCCTAAACATATAGAAATTCAGAGTACCTGTATACGTATCCCTTTTTAAGTTATCGCAAATATTCATAGAGAATATAATTTTTGTTAAACCCACCATTACTTAAAGTCACGAACTCCTTGTGCCATTATTTATGCGTCGCATTAAAAATAGAATGATATGCGTTCGCCGCTGAAAATCTAAAAAGAATAAGCAATAAAACGATAAAACCCAAATCTGATACATACTTTAGCCCCAACCTCCCGCGGGGTGTGTAACAGGGACAGAATTATACATACGCCAAATGAATCCAATGCTACTGTTTCATCTCTCACCTCTATCCGCGCGGGATCTGTAAAACGACATAATTTGATTTACATAAAAATGGGAAAGAATCTCTATTCTAACAGTACGTAGAATTCAAATTGTAATGTGTACTGTAACAAATGGTTTCGAGATTAATATAGTACTAGTATTGCCACCCTTTCTCCAACCCACCCCCTTCGGCATTCAGCATTCAAATCGGAATCGAATGGTCATCCAAAACATAATATCGGTGGAAGATTCAGCTGCCATAAATCAAATGAGAAATAATCTGTTTCAGAACGAGATAGTCGCCGATGCCGTACCACCATAAAAACGCAAAGCGTTTTGTCTGATTGAAATGGTTATGTTTCGGACGGCTTTTTTCGTGCCGCTATTTCCTTTTTATTTTCCTTGATGTATAATCAATGTGTTAACGGATGGCTCGCCAGCCGAGGGCTTTGGGAGCGAGTAGATTTGCTACACAAAAGATTCTGATATTGAGTTTGAAAGTAGTTTCTCTTTTCTCCTTTTATGTTAATGGCACTTTTCTAGGCGCTGCGTAATGGCTTGTGTGAATAAATGTCGCACTTACGTGAAACACTACGTACTCGCGACTTTTATCTCCAATTATTTTTTAGTTTGGTTACATACTTACTTACACACATAATTTAAAAGAAAAGTTTCTAATGTAATTTTTATGTTTTAAAATAATAAGTTAATTTTATTTAAATTCTGGCATATTTCACATAATTACTTTATAAATTACTAGATGATGATAAATGGATGAAACACGCGCACATCATCGCTAAAGTAATACTTATAGCACTGAGATGTGTCAAAATTTAAAAATAATAAAATTATATTAACCTAAAATATTAAAGAACAATCTGGAATAAAAAGCGGTACAAATATGCCACACTGAGTATAACACAAGTAAGTATTGGTTAAGAAATTAACTAATAACATAAAATTTTATTAAATGACCGCAGATCGCACCACATGTGGCCAACCTGCTCCAACTACGACGCATGCTTTAAACACACTCAAGTTCTATAATAAAAATTCAAAGTGCAGTTTAAAATTATATCTTACTGCAATAAACATAAAGGATAATATAGGTTGCAAAGAAATGCAAGTAAGAGTAAAATATAAAAAAGCAATTCTGGCCATCTGTTCCAGATGATAACTATCGAAAAATAAACAATTTGTTTAATGTAAATGAGTTTGAAGTCTTTCGTTAAATTATTGACATATTTAGCGATTTAACAGAGTTTATGCTCACCGACTGTCACCTTTCCGGTATGCTATATCTTTTTATCTGGATATCTTAAATATTAATGCCATGGATACCTATAGGAAGTTAGTAGTCGGCACGCTTCGTCAACCAACGGTTTAACACCTGTTGCTTCTTTATACGTTTTTCTATATATTTGTATTAAATTTGAGATCACTATCAATAAATTGTAATAGCCCATTAATTTTGCTCAATTATAAACAACTTTGTTTCTTTATTTACTTGTTTCATTAAAAATATGATAATTCAAATATGCTTATGTTATATTTTATGGATTCCTTACTTTTATAATCCACCTACGCAATTTGCATTCGCTTCGCAGGGAAATAAATACTTATTTGCTATCGACTCGTACATTTTTATTGTTTCTCTTTGAAATGGTAATAATAATAAAACTACCAAATAGACAATCGCATGTCGACAAGTAATTATCAAACCTCATTTACTTACGAAGTTTTTTTTTAGTTTCGTGACTTCTTAGGCAATAAATCTTCTCCTAATGAGATATTTATGTGAACCAAGGCTTCCTGTCAACGATTAATCCTTTATTTTGAAATAAAAACTCCACAGTTTTATCAATATTAATTCAGTGGCATGTCGTGGTAGCATGCCCATATTTCATTTTGGCATACCTTTTAATGTCTACTGTCTTTTACTTAGTGGCGTTTGTCTTTGAATGTTAATTTAATATATATGTTGGGTTAGTATACATTACTCTTATTATCTATATTATTGCTGCTCTATAAATATCCATTTAGGTGTGTACATATACAGTTTACTTTAAATGTTAAATTAAATATAAATTTATTTAAATATATATATATATATATATATATTAATTCATTTTTTTTAATTTAATTTATATTTAATTTAACATTTAAAGTAAACTGTATATGTACACACCTAAATGGATATTTTATATATATATATATATATATATATATATATATATATATATATATATATATATATATATATAAAATATCCATTTATATATATATATATAATATATATATATATATATATATATATATGTAATCTAAGAGGTTTTTTTATACGCCAAACGTTTCAGCTATGTTAAAACAGCAGTGGAATTAAGCAATAATTATTATTTATATGTTTTTATACACACCTAAATGGATATTATATATATATAAAATATCCATTTAGGTGTGTATAAAAACATATAAATAATAATTATTGCTTAATTCCACTGCTGTTTTAACATAGCTGAAACGTTTGGCGTATAAAAAAACCTCTTAGATTACAATGTTAACTTTTATGCTTCCTTAATTTAAGTTTACTATTTTTCACTATTAAATATAATTGTTGACAGCTGTTAATATATTTCTTTACGTGTTTACATTGAAGCGAAGACAGTAATATATAATTATAATAAAAGGGTGCATCACATTAACATAAAATAATCTGATGATGCAAAGTTAAACACCGTGTAATTATCGTTTAATTTGATACATTATATAGGTCGGACTTTTAATAGTTTAAAATTTTATTAAAGATATCATCGGATATGAGGAGGTTATAAAAATAATAATTAAGGATGCGGTCATTAAGGAGTGTATATGGACTAACGATAGCGGATAGAATAGTGCGCGATAGATGTGGTTTGGAAGATGTAGTGACAAGGATTGACAAAGGAATGCTTCGATGGTTTGGGCACATGGAAAGGATGAGTGAAAGTAGATTGACGAAAGGAATTTATAAATCTGATGTGGATGAATGCGTTAAACAAGGCAGGTCCAGGAGGGTTTTTTCCAACCAAATCAGAGACATCGTCAAGAAAGCTAGGTTGCCTAGTGCCTATAACCACAGAGCCTGTATGAAGAGAATTGTGGATGTGAACAAAGCAAGTTGTGTAAGACTCGTGGCAAGTGCGTTTTGCACATCCCTGTGAAAAAAAGGCGTGACAAATTGATTGATTGAAAAATAATAATAAAAATGTACGCGATGCATACTTGGAAGAAAATAAATTATTCAGAATACACAAATTATTATATACACAAACTATATACACAATCTGCTGCAAAAATATATACACAAACACATATAATTCCAATACATTTTTTTATTATTATTTACATTTCTATACTAAGCTACTTAAGTGCTTGTATCATAGAAACAGAACAACCAAAGTATACATTGGTTGTTCAAAAATACATTGGTACCGGCAAATAGTTTCGAACCCGAGCTTCACTTCACCGAGTAACAATTGCACTACCACTACACGGTCGCCTTTTATATTATAATAATAAACAAAATTACTAGAAAATAGATTTGGCGATATTACTTCATCTCTAATCTACAATCTTACAAATGCTTAAGTTGTCACCTGCTTTTCCTAAAGAAACATTAAACTAATTTGATCTATCAACAGTTTTAAATTAGCATAAACTTGTATAGAATTAACATAAACAAATAGATGTATAGATAGTCGAGTTAAATGCCGTGTAATTCAGCAATTCATTATAACAATTAACACTTGATGTCATATATTAAAAGTGCAGTCGACTGGAACGGGCGCGGTCTTATGTTATATGGTAACCCGATTGTTATCTGTGTATTCAATTTTGTATTAGTTAACTTCCGTAGTTTACTTTGCACTAGTACAACACAATTTAATACAATCATTTTTTTATTTAGTTGATTATTTTATCTAAAGTAGTGGACTCTGCATTATGGTCCATGTCCACTACTAAGTGGATTCCAGATTGCAAAAGACATTGCGGCAGGCCCAAACGGAGATAGCTAGATGAAATGGACTCCTAGACTCCTACAATAGTTCGTGGCGCGAGATCACTAAATGTCGGAGTCATAGAAAAAAGTCATGAATATGAGACATCCATAAGATAGCTAGGTTGCCTAGTGCCCATAATTGTAGAGCTTGTATAAAAATAATTGTAGATGCGAGGAATGCTAGGGAGTTATGTCAGAATCGTGGCAAGTGGCGCTCCATTGTCTCTGCCTATCCCTGTGGGGAAAAGGCGTAACAACTTGATTTGGTTTTATCACGCTTTAAATTGTATTTTGAAGTTTAATTAGATATTGTCTTAGTTATTATGACTGTTATTAACGCAGGACTGCATGAGTCAATCAATCAATCAATCAAATTGTCACGCCTTCTTCCCACAGGGATAGGCATAGACAATAGATCGCCACTTTTTTTTTTATTGTGACACGACATCTGACCTCGACCCGCCTGATGATAAGCAAGAGGAGGTCCAAGAGTGACGACGACTGAAAAAACAGAGTTAGCTCCCGGCTATCTCAGCCGCCGTCATTATGCCGGCCTAAGGTGCTTCTTCACGCATCGCTTGAAGGATCCAAGGTCATAGGATGGAGAGAACACATGGGCAGGCAAAGCATTCCACTTGTCAATTGTTCTACAAAGAAAAGACGCACCGAACTTTTTAGTTCGACTGCCGATTCGGTCGATAGAATGCGGATGCTTTCCCCGACCAGTGCGACCAACGACCAAGAACCCGGTTCAGTCCCGCTACAACAGACTCTCTCATATCGGCTATCTCCTGTTTGCCGGCTGCGGGGCGGGCAGTGTAGCGTCCATGCACCGTGCTGACGTCTGCATAGCAATGAATGCCGGATCCAAGGTCCAGCATGTCATTGATATGCAAAAGGAACAGAGTCGGCGACAGCACGGAGCCTTGAGGGACGCCGGCATTCACAGAGATCCTGCGCGATGCGCTTCCATCCACAACGACGCGTATGGAGCGATCACGCAGGAAGTCGGTTATCCAGCCCCGCAGACGACGATCCTTGCCACGATCCTGACACAACTCCCTCGCTTCCTTCATATTCACAATTCTCTTCATACAAGCTCTATGGTTATGGGCACTAGGCAACCTAGCTTTCTTAAGGATGTCTTCGATTTGATCGGAAAACACCCTCCTGGGCCTGCCTTGTTTAACGTATGCATTCACATGAGATTTATAAAATCTTTTCGTCAATATACTTTCACTCATCCTTTCCATGTGCCCAAACTATCGAAGCATTCCTTTGTCAATCCTCTTTAAAACCACATCTATCGCGCACTGTGCTATTCCTAATATATCCGCTATAGTCACTCCACATACACTCATTTCCGACCGCATTTCTACAGCGTTAATTATACTCTCATGCTTCTTCTGCCACTGCATGAGTCTTGTCCAATAACCTCAGGGCCGGACCGTGAGTTTAGGGGGCCCTGGGCTAATACTAATTAGGGGCCCACCTAATTACTCAAAGTATAGGAAAAAAATGAGTCAGTTCGAAGTACCAACACCTGAACGTAGACTTGAATTAAATAGGTTTAATTAATCGCAGGATTTGCAGGGCTGCAAACTTTACGATCTGTTTAATTTTATAAAATTATGGATTTTTTCGCATTATGGATTCTATTTTTGACTTTGACTTGACTTAGCTGGGGGGCCCTTGAATCCACGGGGCCCTGGGCTGAAGCCAAAAAAGCCATATGGTAGATCCGGCCCTAAATAAATAATATAGGTGTTATAACCTATTGCAATACGTATCACGGTTATTATATAAGTTTGTATTGAAACCAATACAATCTCGTTGAAAGACTTATTAAAAATTAAGCTTTATATATAAGTAGGTATAGTACTTCCCTTTTCACATTATGCTTTTATGAATGAAATGAAAAATGTACATTTATAATTTTGGGACGAGTTAAATTTCACCATTAATGAGGCATCAATAATTGCCAAGAACGTTCATACATGAATAGGATTACGACATCGTGGAACGCTAAGCCTCCTTAAGTCACAAAAAGCTCCGTTATAAATCCCAAAATAAAATCCTCTTACAGCCAGGTAATTTATGGACCAGCCGCGAATAATCAGCGAGGTGCCGTATAAATCGTGAACCATTTGTAAAATAGGAATTACGATTCGCCATCGAGGATATTGTCACAATTACTAGAAGAGAATAGACATAACCGCCACATAAATTTACGGCTTTTACTACTTTACTAAATTAATGGACCCTCGATGCTTTTTAGAAAGTAAACCGTTGTAAGTGTGAGGTTTTTTGTTACCATTTTCGTTTACGTAGGTGTGGGATAAAAGTTATAATAAAATCTTATGTAAAATTTTGCTTAACGCAAAATCTCTTAGGGACAGTGATAGGCATGAATCGCTCAAATAATGTCAATATAGCAATGTAATATTGTCAAACAAAGGCTTCTAAGCCAAAGAAGAAACTCGCAAAATTTTCTAATAAACGTGTCATGCACTCAACTCACGATCCGCTCTATGTAACCACCCGCTCCCGAAAAATATACGCGATACATTCTCTCTGAGGAATTTTTAATAGTTTTGGTACCCACCCCTTTGACGTGAGCCAAGTCTTGTAGGAGGCGTCAGCCGGATCTGCTAATGTATTTGAAATCTGTCTCGAAGCTTTATCTATTGGAAATGGCTGTTCAGAACTACAGTTCGGCCTTTGGAACTACTTTTAACTACGAGTAATAAATCCAGTATAAGGCCGTCTTCTACGGACTCTCTGCATAGCGTTAGGGGATATCGTTGCAGTAAAGAATTCTGAATTCGAAGTAGTATATTTGTTTATAATATAATAAATAACAATAAAATCCGTCTTGGACCTCCTCTTGCTTATCATCAGGCGGGTCAAGCTCAAATGTCGTATCACAATAAAACACAAAATTATAGGAAATTTTTCGTATTATAGGTAGAACCAATATACATTTTAAGATCAAATCATAATATTATGACCTTAAGGAATTATTTTTGTTACTTAAACTTTTATACAATTGATCAATTAAATTGTTACGCCTTTTTCCGACAGGGATAGGCAGAGACAATGGAGCGCCAATTGCACCGATTCTGACTCCCTCGCTTCCCTTACATCCACAATTCTCTTCATACAAGCTCTACTGTTATAGGCACGAGGCAACCCAGCTTTCTTGAGGATGTCTCCGATTTGGTCACTATTTTTATTTTACTATGGCTTGATATATTATTTCAGCACCCCACCTAAAGTAAACCTAGAGTGCGGTCTATGAATGGAAGCGACTAATACTACAGTTAAATAACTGCAAGTTGCAGTCGTATTTACTCTGACAGCCTATAGGGAACCGGCAATTTTCACAATGTTGCCGAAACGCGACCGTGTCACTTCTCATGGTCTACTTGGAACTAGTAATATTACTCCGAGTCTGCAGATTGGGCATTTCTTTTTATACATTTCTTTACTAAGCTACTTAAGTGCTTTTGTCATAGAAACAGGACAACCAAAGTACATGTATCAAAGATACATTGGTACCGGTGAGTGGTTTCGATCCCGTGACACTCGGCTTACGCAGCTATCGCACTGCCACTACACCACGGTTGCAATTGTTTTACCATGTATATTGTTTGTATTTACCTTGTGCTTGTGTTTTACTAAGGTATTTACAACTGTCGGCGACTGAGGCAACCGTAAACTGGTAAGTACCTACTTTTTTCTTAACCTGGAACGTTTTTTTCAGTCGTCGGTGCTTTTCGACCCGTAAACTGGACTTCTTTACTTAACTTAAACGTTTTTTTTTTTACGTCATCAATTCTACTAAGAGTTTAAATAAGAATTTATAAATTACGCGTACAACATTATACGACTAATAATAAAATAAAACCTTTTTAAAAAAGAGATAAGACAATAATTTATATCAGCTTGTGGAAAGTCAGGTACCTAATAGACAATTAAATTTTAAAAATACCCCCTCACTGCAGTGTGCTCTACCCGGCGCTGTATCGCAGACTTGGGCTTTATTCGAATCTCTCCACGAAAATGCACATTAATATTAAATGGCTTGGAAATGCTGCGTTGTGTGGAGGGGGGTAAGGAGTAGCGAAGTATGGGGGGGGATGTGGGTGCAATAAAAAAGCGAACGGCGTCGATGATACACCGCGATGTAGGTAGCTGTTTAAGTGTCTCGCTTATTTCTTATTGCTTCCCCGCTCAATTCGAGTACAATGGTGTTGTTTTTGTTGAAATAAAACCTTCTACTCGAATCGCTTAGATGTCCACAAGGTTTTGCGTTGTTCGCATTTTTTTTCATTGATTATCATTTTTAAATTGTGATTCACATCTGGACTCGACTTGCTAGTAAGCAAGAGGCGGACCAAGAGTATCAACGGCTGAAAAAACGACTTAATTCACGGTTGCCTTAATTGCCGTCACTACGTCGGACAAAATATTGAATAACTTTACAAAAAATATTATTTTTAAACCTAAAATAATAATTTAAAAAAGTGTAATTTCAAAAGGTTTTATAAGCCATTTTGTGTGTCAACCGGTTTAATAGGCTAACGCGTGCGGAAATGTCAACCGACTCATTTCCCTTATAAAGCTCAGCGTACGTGTTTTCCTTATATTAACTAACTTATGTTACACTATCCCCCACCTCATCCCATACACTAGTGCCGTCCAATAAGCGATGGCGCCAAGGCAGAGCAAACTAGTGTGAGTGCTCTTTCACGAACAATTTACTCCTTACACTAATTAAAAGAGGCGAGCGACTGAGACCACGCCTCTATCCGAGAACAAACAGCTGAGGGGCGCAGCATCAGCCAATGAGAAAGCTTGATTATTTCTAATTAGAACGCTCAGAGGAGATGACCAATGAGATTTTGTATTTATCAAGTTCATTTTGTCGCCTCTGAGAAAGTACGTTTTCTAATTAGAATTCTTGGTCGTAACGGAGGTCCAATCTCATTTCTTGGAAGTAATCAACGTGGTAAATGGGCGTAATATTTTAAGAATCTCGCAAGTTAATTTTCTCTCTTCAAGTTGTTACATGGAACCTGGCCTACTTTTAGAACCTTGTTTAAGTTAAATTATTTTTCGCTTTATCTTTCTATGTCAGAAAATTGATTTATTATTTAATTATTTTTCGTTCAAGAGTTCTTTTTATAAGTATTATTAACTGTTATATAAATAATAAACGGAGACGACCCTGAATATTGTTCCTTGATCAAATCAGGGACTAACTTTTACAAACAGGGGGTCCACAGTGTCCATTACTTTAGAGCTTGTGTAAGGATAGCGTCCGGATCGTGAAAACAGGGATATGAATAGTTCCATTGTCTATGCCTATCCCTGTCGGTATTCAGGCGTGACAATTTGATAGAATGAACCACGTTGGGTTCCTGCAATTATGGGCGGCAAGAAACTGCGCTAAATACTTAATGACTTATTTTGACTATATTTTTAAGTGTCAGCCATAAAGTGACACAATCGCATTTCGGAAGCACCATGTTGCCGGTTCTAAATAGGCCGGCATAGTGGATGGGACTGTTACTCGCAATATATTTACTATGGTAGCAGTCGCCTCCATTTATGGACCGCATTTTGGCACTAGGCGGGATGTAATAATCATAGTTTTGACCTCGACTCTTGGTTGATATTAAATGGTTCAATCATGATTTAAATACATTGACGGCGACTGTGACAGTTGTGAATTTCAGTCGTCGGCGCTCTTGGCTCTCCCCTTGTTTATTATCGGGCAAGTTTTTTTTTCTATTGAGACTCGACATCTGACCTTGATGGTACCACCTGATGGTAAACAAGAGGAGGTCCAAGATGCCGACGACTGTAAAAACCGAGTCTTCGTCATTATGCCAGCCAAAGGTGCTTCTTCACTCATTACTTGAAGGATCTAAGGTTATAGGATGGAAAGAGCACATGGGCTGGTAAAGCATTCCACTTGTCGATTGTTCTACAAAGTACCGACACACCAATCGAGGTCAGATGTTATGTGACAATAAAAATAAGGAATTAATATAACATATACATAAATATAGTTATCATAGTAAGCTATAGGTACTTCCTCGAACAATGTCGAGGAAAAATAAATCCTTGAAAAAACTAATATTAATCACGAACGAAAAAGCTCATTCCCTCGCTCACACTCAGACAGCGCAATCATTCACAAATAAAAAGTTGAGAAAGAATGAGAATCTAAGAAAGGACTCGACCACAATGAGAGTCCAACTTCTGGCTGCCAGTTTGCATATAGAGATAAAAGTGGGGAATATTAATGTGAATAGCCCGTCTACCCCCTATTCTACCAGTGAATCACTTATTATACCTTTATGATTCGTCCGCTTATATTCTGCTTTAACAACTGACTTGGCTTTGGAATGGAATATTTTGTCACTTTTGTAATGGAATTTTTTTCATAGGCATATACGAATATTTACAAAGTTTGTTTTTTAATATAATATTAAATTAATATAAACCTATGTTTTATATTAATTTAATATTTAAATGAAACACGAGTTATATTTTTCGGTTATGTGATGTTAACGTTTTGCTTGTCAGCGCTCATAGGCTAAATAATATTGCTAATCATCAGCCGATGATAATTATTAAATACATTTATTATTATTGAAATAAACAAATTTTATGCGGCTTACTATCGCGTTTATTTTTGGTTTTAATTTTAAATAAACGCGATAGTGAAAATGAACGCGATAGTAAGCCGCATAAAATTTCTTTAACTCAATAATCAGTGTTCGCGCAAAATTTAATAAAATACTACATTTATTATTACTGATCAGGATAATATTGAAGTTGGTTTGCAGAAATTACATTAAAATGTTTGTATTTTTCTTTAATTATTACGTTTAAATTTTAAAAAAGAAGGATATATATAGGACAAATCTTTAAAGCTTTATCTTTTTAAAGGTCAAATTGTTAGGGTTTAATGGGCTTTTCCCCCTTATTCTTTAGGAGGAGGGAGACGGGTAAGAGGTGGGGAGACTCCCAAGTCACCACTTTCTTCCCGGTGACTGGACCGTAGGGGCTGTAGTAATATTAAGTAATTATATCTAGGTATATTAATACGTACATATATCTACATAATAACTATACTTTTTTTTTTAATTATATTTTGTACTATTCGCTGTTCTGTACCTACCTATGGTAAAATTAATGGCAAATCAAAAATTGTCCTAAATATTTTATGTTTAGGACAATATATAAAAAACTAAAAATATTTTTATATTTAACTACATTTTTTTTTTTTTTTTTTTTTTTTTTAATGTAATTTATTTAAAGTCGCTCTAACAACATTATAACTACATTTATAACCTAGAATACTTCGAAGAAAAAAGATACATGTATAGATAGAGTTCTAACCCCTTATTCAACAGTAAACGCAAAAAGTCCAAACTGCCATAAATTCACTTCAACTATTACTGAACTAATGTCAATATAACAACGCCATTACTTTGCTGAACAAATTCAAAGAACTCTCCAGGAGTTTCGCTATTCCGTAATTCTCACACAGACTTACGACAAAAAACAACATTGATGTATATGTATAAACATTGATGTAGATGCCATATGTAAATATGTAGAGTTAAACTATGAAGATGTGTGATGTTCCCAGCTTCCAGAAAGAGAGGTCTAACTCATTATCGACCTTAGGTCACGGCGCATGCTCCAAAGTTCGCAACCCTACGCTAACGAACGGGGGCCTTATTGCGACAACGGTTCATCGCAGTAATTGAGTTACGACTTTTTACGTAGTATTTTTTTCTTTTACATTTACCCCGGACTCGTTAATTGGGTGTCGACATTTTTTCTACAAATATTAGGTTATGTAATTTTCCTCTTAGTAGCACCTACTTAGAGTACAAACTTAATGAAAAGATTCTGTACACAAGATCCTATTTTTATTAAATACTCGTAAATAGGAAAAAACATACCTATACATATTTTACCTTTTAAAAAATATATTGAGAAATTTCTTGTACCTTAGAACTTTTTTAATTGTGATTTGACATATTATGATAGCACCCCGCCTGATGTTAATCTGGAGTGGGGTCCATTAATGGAGGTTGTTCCTGCTTTTAATTAAATAACTGTAAGTAGCAATCACGTCCACTATACAAGCCTAGTTGGAACCGATAACTTACAAGCTGATCCCGAAACGCGACTAAGTCACTTCACGGTCTGTATGATTGTAAGAGGTGGCTCTACCTCGGATCGGCAGACTGGGCACCACTGCCTACCACTCTTTGACAACCAGACCCGGACCAAAACCTGAATTTTTATTACCAAATATTTTTAAATTTAAATAAATTATTAAATATTATACAAATAAAACCTATGAAATAAAAATATGCTCTAACCGGAATCAAACCCGGAACTTCCTCGTGCTAACACCACTACGCCACGCCTCTTCTCATGGTTCTGAATTTCTGAATTATAGTTATCTTTCTATAAATACTCATAGGTACAAATACAGGTTATAAATATAGGTAAGTACATATAGTGTAATCCCGTTAACAAGGTTGTATAATATTTATAATGATGCGGTATAAGCTTCTAAAGATTAGTAGGCAGACGGTTGTCGGTCATTTGTCCAGTCTGTCGATCCGGGGAAGACATTCAAGTCTACAGACCGTCAACTTAGTTGGGTTTCAAGATCAGCTCTAGCGGACGCTTGCAGTTGTTTCAGTAGCTGTTGCGTTCATTCACGAACCGCACTCCAGCTTAACATCAGCCGGGGTGGTTATATGCGAGCCATAATTATAAAATAGTAAATATTAATACAAATTCTGACGTTTTTAAAATGATACCTACCTACATCTTATTACGAGTACCTATTTTAATCAGCATGAAACTTACCATTACAAACCAATACCTATATCTAATCAAATTTTTATGTTCCTTGTTTTCACAGAGATGGGCAGCAGAGACAATGGAGCACTACTTGCTACAATCCTGACACAACTCCCTCGATTCCCTCACATCCAAAATTCTGTTCATACAACAAGCTCTACGGCTGTGGGCACTAGGCCCATTAAACCAATATAGGTAGGTATATATTATATTTATTATTGTGACTTAACATCTGACCTCGACTCTCCTGATGGTAAGAAAGGAAAGGTCCAAGAGTGCCAACGACTGAAAAAATAAACTCAATCTACGGTTGCCTCAGCCGCCGTCAGAGGTGCGGTGGCTTCTTTACGCAGAGCTGGCGTGGCTTCTATACTTGTCAATTGTTCGACAAAGAAACCTATATTGTATTTACAATGTTTATAGTCATTTCCAGTTGTGTTCAGGACAAGGGATCAATTGATACGAATGTGTCCACGGATGCCGTATTGTAAGAAATCAAATATTCATTAAATGGCAGCTCGCGCGGAAGCACTGCTCTCAGTTCATATTCAACAGACGCCACCGTTAATAGCTCGCCAGCTCGGCCTTATCTTCGACACTCAGACCAATAGCTCGATTTAGAGGTTTTGATATTTATAGAAAAATCTGTTTTTTAGATGAAAAGTGATCTTTACGTATTGTTTTTAAGTTTTGGATATTATTACGTAACTTGCTCCTGCAGCACCATCTTTAAATCTCAAGCTTCACAACAAAATTCAGTAAACAAGATCCTATTTTTAGGTAATAGGATCTTAAATAAAAAAAGTAAAAATCATACTTACTTCACCTTTTTTAATTATGTTTAGAAAACGACATCATTCATTTTGGGCTTCTTTGTACTACTTTTGTAATGTCCAATAATGAAAAAATATATAAATGGTAGTTTTAATATTTGTATTGATAAAACTAATAACAGTTTTGCTTTTAATTGTTGTGCGATTTAGTTATTTGGAAAATAAGACATGGATTTTGTATTATATGTCAATCAACGCCATATTTGTTCTACTTTGAACTGTCATAATTAGAGTTTGATCATTTTGCACACCTAAACTATGCAAAATAAAGGGTTTATTTCAATTACATTGTAATCTTCGTACATCAAACTATTTTAAAATGCATATTAAACTGTTAATACAATTAAGCCCAAGTCCCCATACAAAATATGTGATGTCCTTTCCTTGCAATTACTTTAAATGTACTTTAGGAATATTTACTCTAAAAAGTTTTTTTTTAATTGAGACGTGACATCTGATCTCGAGAAAGTCAAAAGCGCCAACCACTAAAAAAACCGATTCAATTCTTTCTGTGGAAGAAAAAGCAGGGTCAATTATTACAGAAGTATTCGCGATATTTTGTATTTTTTGTAAATTATTTTTCATTAATTAATACTAAAAACATTCAACCAAATTCAATGCAAACAAAATATTAAGCCAATGTTCTGTAAAATGTATTGTTTGTGTTTAAAAATGCACAGAGATTTAAATATTTATGGAAGTGTTATAAAATAATGAGAAATGTGAACACTAGGTGTAAGTTTAACGAGGCAAAATACTTGAATATAAATTTGAGTTGGTCTACGCTCAAGAGGTTGAAATCCAACTAAATTACTCCGTTCCTTACCTTATATACCAAGACTGCTACAAGGGTTGTAGTGGGATGGGGCTGTTCGTTTGTTAAGCAACGTGTACAAATAATATGGATATTCCTTTTGGTTCACATTTTATCATATATTTATTTATTGTTGGGAGGGATTTTTCTGACCAAGAGTATTGTCACCCAATTTGATTAATTATTGTGACTCGACATCTGATCTCGATTGCCTGATGGTAAGAAAGGAGAGGTTCAAGAGTGCTGACAACTGAAAATACCGATTTGGTTTACGACTTTCTCAGTCGCCGTCACTATGCTGGTGAAAAAACTCTAACGGAGCGAGAGAGTTGTGCCAGGATCATGGTAAGTAGCGCTCTGTAAAGTGTTCGACTGAAATGAACACTTTACCAATAGGGTTGCCTCAGTCGCCGCCACTATACCAGCTGAAAACTGACATGCCGGTGCTGTCACATAACGAGCCATAATAATATTTTGAAAAAGTTACTAATGCGAGTTAATAAAAGTTATAATACTAATATAAGTTAATAATACTAATATAATATGTACACAATTAGAAAAGACATATCCGTTTATTTCAAACTTGTTAAAGGGTAACGTTGTCCACAACGGGTGGGGTGGTCAACGGGGACGAAGCGGCGAACGCGCAAATTAATCTCCATACATTGTACGTACAAGACTCTTGGATCTTTGGTCCCGGGAATCGCGAATTTCTGCTCTAGCTCTACCCACTACATGTTGTCGCTCGTTACTATTTATGTATATTGTTTGAAAGTTCTACTAGGTAGGTATATCTATGTACTTATATTATTTTGCCTATTAAAATTTAATTTGTTTTGTTTTGTCATATTAATGTAATGAATTAACACATGTTGTAATTTATTACATTTTATTTATCATCATAAATTGCCAAATGGATACGCAGGGACGACAAAGCGCAACTTTCTATGATATTAAAAAATCTATTTCGCTTCCTTGACATCCACAATTCTCTTCATACACTCATATTGTTATGAGCCGTGTATATTTTAATAGGATTTTATTCAATGGTGATACCAACTTACACATTTTTTTTATCATTATCATCATTATTTGATATAATGATATCATCTTATCATTATATCATTATTTTTATCATTACACATTTTTATCGACATCTGACCTTAACTTACTTGATGGTAAGCAAAAAGAGTGCCAGCAACTAAAAAAAAACAAAATTTAACTTTGCAAATACATATAACCTGCTGATGTTTCTAGATCTCTATATATCTATATATATATATGTATAGATATTTGGCGTATGAGTGTTTGTGCTTCTGTGTGCATTTCATATTAATTTAAATTCAGCAGTTTCTTTTTCATTGGTAAAGTTTGCTAATGTCGTTATTTCTTAGTAAGAACTGTGGGAGTTGTAAAGTCATAATTAATAACCCCAAACTAATTTCTATTTCTAATTTAAGTAGGTACTTATTACATATTTTTTCCTCACTCATTCTCTATAATATACATTGTAAGTATATACAATATACATATTGTATATATATAGTATATATATATAGTATATATATACAATCAGATCTAAATCTTAGAATTTATAAATAATCTAAAAAAATATAATTATCTTAAAAACTACATCATAGATTATAAAACGACCGTAGAATCTTCTCATTTAGTAAACAATAGGTATCATCTGTGCCCAATAATTGTGTGGCTAATATTTAACGAGCACGATGACATATACAAAATTGTTATCATCAACATTCTAAAGGCATAATCTTAACAAATGTATGGTCACCCATCACGTAGAGTGACCACTGTTAATTCGGCCGTTAACAAACCTCTTCTTGTATGCAAAGCCGATGTCCAAACAACTATTATTCACGGACACTTACTAACATTAAATAGAAAGGACAATTGAGTTTATTATTTATTTTTTTATTTACATTTCTATACAAAGCTATTAAAGTGCTTGTGTCAACCAAAGTACATATATTAAATAAAGGTAGAGTCTGTCCAAGCCGAAATTACGCGCCTCTCCACTGCATTTAAGCACACGTGCGACTATAAAATATGGATGCAACACACTGAAAATGCAATTGTAATTGGTCATTAAGTTGCTTGTTAGACACAAAAGGAGGAGCACGATGATAAAGTATAGTAATATTACGTTTTAGATTACGTAATAGATTACGTTTTCACACATTTAAATAAACTAATAAAGTGGAGGGGCGCGTCATTTATAGCTAGACAACCACTTGTCGGTACAAGTAGTTATGAACCCGTGCTCTTGGTTTGCGTTACCATTGCACTACCATTACATCGCAGTCGTCTTAATTAATATGATTAAAAAAGGTAGTTAAATTTGAGCTTTTATTGGTAAAAGAAAAGAAGTAAGATGTTGCGTCACAATAAAAAATGTTTTAACAGAAATAGTTTATATGGTGGCACGCATTGTAATGCCACAAAGTCGACTGAGCTACGCCGAGAATAATTTTCACTGACATAATCACACATAATGATAGTATTATGATTACATAAGATATCCAAAAGTAGCTAAAACATAGATTATCTAACTACTCTTTCAACGAATAAATACAATATAATATGTCTGCTCTATAGTATGAATGTGAATGTTCGTTCGCTACTGTCTCTTGAAGTGGACAGTGGACACGGACATTGATGTATAATGCCGGATCAACTGTCCCGTCCGGAATAGAACCCCAGGACGGGTGCACACTCTGAACGCGCCTCATCTCCATACAATATTTCAAAGAACAGATCTTGAATGATAAATTAAAATTTCCTTTCCTGTTTCGCGTTTTAAATGTTAATGTCTGGCTTTTTTGTATTTATTATTATTATTATTATTATTATAGATTTCTATACAAAGCTACTAAAGTGCTTGTATCATAGAAACCTGACAACCAAAGTACATAGATCAAAGATACATTGGTACCGGTGAGTGGTTTCGAACCCGTGCCGTGCCGTGCCCGTGCCGAACACTCGGCTTACGTAGCCATTGCACTGCCAATAACTACACCACGGTCGCCTTATGGTAGGAGATTATACTTTTCATATAGATTTTATATGATTTTTATATTATAATTATAAAATTATTAGTTTCCAGCTCATGTTTTCTTCCTATCCTATAAAGTTAGCAGCACCTCTTGATGGCATAGTGAATTTCAAGGCCGGCATAGTGACGGCGACTGGGGCACCCGTGAACTGACTCGTTCTTTCAGTGATCGGCACTCTTGGACCTCCTTCTTCTTACCATCAGGCGGGTCGACGTCAGATGTCGAGTCACAATAAAAAAAGAGAAACTAATTATTTCGGTAGGTGCTAAAACTAGTATGAGTTTGTTGCAACTACAATGTAATGTCATGTTTACCTAACTCTAATGTAAAAAATCAATTTAAATGTTGTTTCTATCTTATATTCTCGAATATCTATAAAATATTATATAATATCATAATATAAAAGTGACTATGAAATAATTCATGTAAAGTTTTAAACGATTTCACAAAAGTAATCTCTTCCAAGCGCTTAAATCGCTTTCTTAGCAAATCGCTCGACGCTGTAAGCGCTTTATTAATAAAAATATTACTACACCTTATATTATGGTAAAACGCTGTTACATTTTGCAATATATTTTATAATAAAAATATAATTATATTGTAATAACAATTATTATACTTACGAAAGTATAATTTGTTAGAAACATATTTACCAGCTTCACAAACCCAAGTGTTCTTCCCGTCCAACCTTCAAGCTATGCTTAAAACTGACACCTCTGGCCGGCAAATGAGTTTGTTTTTCAGTCGTCCTTGCTTACATTTAACTATTGATAATACCTTTAGTTATAAACTATCATTATGTATTTAGGTACTTATGTGTATTAAAATGTAATTACTAAGTATTATTATTATGTATTTGTTGTTTTATTCTTCATAATATTGCACCTACTTACTACTGTCTTAATGTCCTTAAGGTTTGGCTGTCAGAGAATGTCTAACGGCATTAAGTCCGCCTTTGTAAATAGTGCAATTAAGTTTTAAATAATAAAAAAAATATATAATTATATATATACACCTTACCAATCTCCACTATTGCATGCTGGAAGTGGCCTGCATCCAGTGGTTTCCTGCTACCTTTAGCAGGATGTTAGAATAATTTTCTATTTCAATAACATGTGTTTGCCATAAGACGTCAACAATGTAGGTATAAGTAACACCTGTATATCAGCACATCATTGTTGACGCACACAAAAATGTTTTCATTTCATCACGAATAGATGCCTCCAAAATGAGTAGGGGAACTTTGTTCGAAAGCCTACGAGTACAATACATATTCCTTACTATACGTGTGTAGCCTATTTATAAAAATAACCCTCTTTATTTTTATTACAAATTTAAAATTTAAGCACTTGCAACTTTGCATTAAAAAAATCCCTCTAATTTGTTTTGATTTAGATCTCTTTACTTAATTTTGTATCAGGTAAAACATTAAATATCATTGAAAAGTAACATTTACAGAAACAGAATAAATGCTCAGAGTCCTCTCTACATCTCTGGGTCGGCTCTGTCAAATATATTTCCGATGCCCTAAATTCATTGTCCGAGTAATTATGTGATGCTTATTGAGGTCACAGGAGAGTTATCGTATTGAATTGAGCCCCTGTAATATAGTAAGCGACTCTATGCGTCCTTTTAATAAATAAATAAATAAATAAAAAAAATAAAAAAAACTTTTATTTCAGGCAAAAATCCATATCTGTTAGTAAACAATTTTCTTAGACTATGTTAGTGACTATATACTAAGATGCATCTTGGTCCAGTGCTTGACTAAGCGACTGTCCCATCTGCCAGCAACCATGGCCAAGATGCTGTTGGTGCTGTCCCGCACTCTGAACAGCGCGGCCGCACATCGTTTACGGAGTATGGCATTGAACCCATCAACATGCGCATCCGCAAACATGCCTGACGCACTGCAGAAGCGTGGCAACCCCAACAGCACCCTGTATGCGTTGTTATACTGAACGCACAGAGCGCATAATGATTTGTAACAATATGAAGTCCACAGGCTAGATGTATAGAATGTCGTGCAGTATGCCCAAAATTATTGACCATACCATACCATACCATGAAGAATTTTCAGATAATCTCTGTAACCTTCAAGTTCAGCACTGGTTGTAGAAAGCATCCGCATTCTAAAACCAACATTCAAACTAAAAGGTTCGCATCATTTCTTTGTCCAACAAACGACACTTTACCAGTCCATGTGTTCTCCTCATCCTATAACCTTGATTCGGTTGAGCGAAGCACTTTTGGCTGGCATGGTAATAAGGCAACCATTAATTCAGTCGGGTTTTTCAGTCGTCTTTCAGAAAGGTAGAAGTGTTTCGTAAAAACAAATGTCATCTCATAAAAAAAAGTGTTTAAAGAGTAAAAAAATGTATTTATTTCTAATAAAAACATAATTAAACAATTATTTATATTAATCAAATTGTTACCTTTTTTCCACAGGTATAGGCAGAGACAATGGAGCGCCACTTACTACGATTCTAATATAACTTCCTCGCTTTCCTCACATCCACAATCCTCTTCATACAAGCTCTACAATTAATTTATATTTTTTATAAAAACAATAAAAAGTTTCGCACCACGTTGATTTACGTAATAGATAGCAATGCTTTACACAAATAATCGAAACAAGAATTTATTAGCTCCACATGAGGGTGGTTCAATTTTCGTCCCGTGTAGCAGTAATGCGTAAAAAACTCATCTCCGCCTGCCTCACCTCTCCCTTCCAGACCCCCCTTTCCAGTTTCCCCCTGGGCTCAGTGAAATATGATGTTTGCCCGCCCCACGAGGACGCGATTAGAAAACGCGACGTGAACTATATCCTATAGTTTTGAAGCACTTTATGTATGTTATGATTATATTATGAATTTATTGCGTTATATATTTTTTTGTTTCTTTCCTATCTGTTAGTTAGATATACTTTTAGACACTTATAGGATACAGACTACTAGGAATCAGAATACAATGCAATTAAGATCACGCACGGTTCATTGGTAACCCGTCTTGTCACTATGCGTAAAGTTCAAGTTCGATTCTCAGTCGGAGCAAGGATTTGTTTCATAGCATTTATTTGTAATATTTTAGAATTAAATTGTATATTAAAAATGGTAGGCCAACAGTTGGTTGGCCCAGTTTGCCGATCCGAAGTAGTTCTTACCACCACTTCCAAGTGGGCAGGCATTCATGGAAAGCGCTCCAGCCTAACATCAGGTGAGATGCTGTCATAAGTAAGACCACAAAAAAAGATCAATCTGTTAGCTTTTAAGGAATTCTAAATAGCATTCCAAAAGTTTATAATTTTGCTAAGTTGATTAACTTATAAAAAGTAAAACTAACAAATGCATTTAATGTAAATATAACTTAGGAATAGTCGATGCATTTAAGTTTTAGAAATCGCCCAATGTTATCCTGTAATATAGTATAGTGTTTCCTGGATAGGAGCCAAGCAAATCAGTGTTCATCAGTGCAAAATTCAGACTGAGTACGCCAAAATGTACGCGAAGGAGATGGCGCTTAAACAACGATTTGTTTACTGTTTGTAATGGTCTGTCTATAAAATGTAAAATTCATATTTCATATTAGAATTTTATTCTCTAGTTGAGCGGTGTCTTCGAAATGTTAGAATTATGCCAATTCACACCAAATAGTCACCTCACTGAGGATTGGGTAGTAAAATAAGTAATTGGTATATTTTTTGGTCTGTCATTTTTTTTATTTTGGCTGGCCATATGACAGCATCCCACCAGGTTAAGCTGGAGTGTGATCCATAATTGGGGCGACTGCTACTAGAGTTTACAACTGCAATTAGTAGTAATATTCACTATGCCAGCTTAGTTGAAAGCGGCAACTAGCGAGCTGGTTCCGAAACGTGACTAAGTCTTTTAAGTGCTGGTTACTCTACCCTGGATCGGCAGATTGTGCACCCCCACTCAGACAACGATACTCGGATTATTTTTATTAAATAACAATGAGGAAGCAAAAGAGTTGCGTCAAGATCGTAAAAAGTGGTGTTCCGTTGTCTTCGCCTCTTCCTGTAGAAATTAGGTCGTGTGAAATATTGATGACAATGATAATTATTAAAATAATTGCCTGTAAAAAAACAATCACATGAAAACCTAGTGATTATATTATTGATGTGAGGAAGCGAATTATATTATTTTATTTATTCCACGCCGAAACTTTATTTGTTTTATAAACATAAACAGTGTTACTACAAGAAAAATAAACACGCTATAGACAGGCATTAAACATTTTAAAGTCAATTAAATACCAAAAATGACGTTGGACTGTATACAAATGTTTTAACACTGTTTTAAATATGTTTTGTAGAGAGACCGAAAAGCTTTAAAATCAAACATGCAAAGCTTGATAGTGACATTTTTATGGCTAACTATAAAATAGGTTTTGGTCTCTGAGTACATTTATTTAAATGATTCACAAGCACGTAGAGCGAGGTAACCATTTTTAAGGAGTAGTCGGAGTCCTGTCTCACGATATTATCCCTCATTTCTTTGCATTGCGATAATGTAGGCATAAATCATATATTGTATGTGTACATTGTGACCCGAATGCCCTGCCTCTTGACAGTACCATTCTTAAAATACATATCGATTACGTTTACAATTCCAATTCAATTTTACTATACACGACTAAACAGTAAAAATACAACGTTACCGCCTAATAAAGTCCCGAAATTTCGACAGTCCGTGGCAACCTAATCTGAATACCACAGTTTCCTATTCTTCAGCGTTTACACCTTCTCTGCATCTTGCTAGTCGTCAGCTATCATTTGGCTTTTTGACATCCTCCCTGACGGTAAACAAGGGGATGTCCAAGAACACTGACAACTGAAAAAAAAACAACTTATTTTATGGTTTCCTCAGGCGACACCGCTATCCCAGCCAAATAAATAGTAAAGTATAGTTACGTATCTGAAAATTAAAAACAAAAAAAAAATTACAATTAAGCAATCAATTAAATTGTCACGCCTTTTTCCCACAAAGATAGGCAGACACAATGGAGCGTCACTTGCCACTATTTTGACACAACTCCCCTCAAGAAAGCTAGTTTGCTTAGTGTCCATAACCGTAGAGCTTGTATGACGAGAATTGTGGATGTGAGACAAGCGAGGGAGTTGTGTCAGGATCGTGGCAAATGGCGCTCCATTGTCTTTGCCTATACCTGTGAGAAAAGGCGTGACAATTTAATTGTTTTATTGAATATTAGTTTTATTACAACTCAATTGTTAATTGGAACTTTTTAAAGTAAAAGAGTGACCCTCATGTTGAGGACGGAGGATCAAAGCTGCTCCTATATATCAAACTAATACTGATATGAAAGGTTAAATAAATAGCCCAACATCTAGGATATTGGTTTTTGTGATTCAAATCAAAACGAAATGCGATTTGTGTACGTTATTTTTGTTACATTTTTAAAATTGGTAAATAATTCGATATTAGTGTGATTAAAAAATTGTAATTGTTTAATTACTTAATAGGTTTTTAACTGAGTAATAAAAGAAAATAAAAAAATAAAGAGACGTGGCATCTTAAAAAATGCCTGATGTTAAGCAAGTGGAGGTCCAAGAGCACCGACGACTAAAAAACCATTTCAATTTACAGTTGCCTCAGCCTCCGTAACTATAGCGGCCTCTGGTTACCTAATATATATATATATGTTTCAAGAATGTTCAAGATATAAACATTGTTATAATATTTCATAAACAATTTAGGTCAATTGAATTCTTAATATTATTGGCAAATCACTTACAAAAGGCTGCCCATTACAAAGATTGTTTACAAACGTGCCTAGGGCTTGAAAAAGTGATCCTATCGACACAAAATATCAGCCACGACCAATAGTGTCACACATCACACTATCTACAAAAGAAATTACTTGTTCTTCTCTATAAACCCCCTTTGCAGGAGTTGGGGGTGTGACGTCACTAGCGAGGCTGCCTCGAATAAATGCGATGGAAATTGGAGGATTTGTTTACCCATATTCCTCTCACACTTTTGACACTAAAAGGTAGACCGAGTAACGTTGTCTGTGTGCAGTGCTTCTATTGTTTTCTATTATGGCATATACATTGGTAAAATGTGTGTGTGTATGTAGTTTATACCTACATATTATGAGTACTTTATTTTTATGTATTGTGACTCGGCATGTGACAGCACTCCGCATAATGTTAATCAGAAAGCGGTCTACAAAAAAGAGGCGACTGCTACTACAGTTAATTAACTGCAGATAGCAGTGGCATCCTTTGTGTCGGCCAAGTTGAAACCGGAACCTTTTAAGTTTTTCCCGAGACGCGACTAAGTCACTTCACGTACTGAAAGATACAGTAAAATAAAATCATGTATAGTAGTCGCGTAATTTTTAAATAATTAATACACAATCTATCAAATAAGTTAAAAGTTTCAATTTGTTATTTATAGTTCATGATTGTATACTGAAAGTTTAATTTCCCACACCCGTCTGTGCAAACAAAACATTTCTAATGCTGACACGAATATTTAAAGAACACAACGACATACTATTCGGAAGGGCCATCCTAAATACTTTACAAGTCCCACACGACGCGAACAAATGAAAAAGGGAAACCTACAAACATTCATCTCATGCGACACGAGAGTAAAAATTGCAACCACGCTCTAGAAACCTTTTAAGGCCTTTGCATTTTTTTCTCGACCCAAGTCGGCCCGAGGCGAGAAAATTATAAAAGAGCGAGATAGAATGCCCAAGAAAGGGGAAACGGGGAACAAAAGGCTCTCTTTCGTGCGTCCGCATGATTGCGCACAAAGAAGCGAGAGTAAAGTGAAATTAAATTTGGATAATACAAAATACCAATATTTAATTTGGAAACATTATAATGAAATTGTCGTCATACCTTCATAGCAATTTATGAATATTATATTTTAACTAACAAAAGGTATAAAATATAATTATAGGCTTTAATAAATTTCATACAATTGAACTGTAACCATATTTTGCCATTTTAGACATTAAATGAATCTATGAAATATGTAATAAAGTACCTTCTCCATGGTGCACAGGATTATTGTCACATTTTTCATACATCCTAGGGAAAATAGTGCAAAAAGGATTTTTTCGCAAGACAGAATGGTAGTTTAATCAAACGTTAAGGGTTGAAGCTTAAAATAATCTCAAGAAAAGTTACGGCTAAGGCCCCGGGCGTATGATAAAACTACGATAACGCTATATGAGAACGAATGAATTGGCCCCTTTAAGCGACATTTTTTATGCGGACCCACTCCAATTCTGGGTTCATTTGTCCGAAGCCGCCTATCGAAGCAGTGCCGTTTGCCGACTTATTTAACGTTATGATTTTTCTTCAGGCAGGGAGTCATTAACATAATTTTATGCTCACTTAGATAAGTGTGGGAGTGGGATCATCAGAGGATTATCAGAGTGGGAGAGGACACTTCCGGTGCATTAAGTGTTCTCAGCTGGTTGAAATTACCACCCTACACAGATGCAAATCCCCCCATAGTGACCACGTCGCGTTCGGGGACTAGTTTGTGTAGCACCAGTTGCGTTGGGGGTTGTGGATTCGGTTAGGGACAGTGGCATCCTGCTGACCTGCAGTATCCCGGTGAGAGTTTGTTGACCCGTCGGCCAGGGAGACCCGTAGCAACGGTTGACCGCTGGCCGCCCGCCGCACAGTACAGGGGCCTGAGCCCACCGCTAACCACGGAGGGAGGCTGCCCCACCATGCGGCGCATAATCTCGGGGTGATTCGTCTTGCCGATTGGTGATCGGATATGGGGTCCAGGCGATCACTTCCGGGAGGGTACGGGGGCCCTTCCGTCCGACGGATCAGCAAACTCACACCGCCGGGATGCATGTGGCTAAGCGGATAGCTGCACTTTTCGTCCCTTTCGAAGAAACAACCCCCAACATTTTCACGCACCCCCCCACCCCCTCCATATGCAAGCACACAATAAAAGAAATAGAGTTTTTCCAGCGGCAACTCAAACCCCCATTTCAAATGAGCTTGGCGTGGATTTCACGAATATACGTGGAATCCACGCCAATCTCAGTGCCGTCCATCACCATCTTGAGACGGCAAAGCCCGCTCTGCTCTTCTTGACGGAGACGCAGATAAAGGCACCGGCTGACACCTCGTACCTCCAATACCCCGGCTACTCGCTTGAGGAAAGATTCCTCGCGAAAGCCGGGGTATGTGTGTACATCCGGTCCGATATCTGTTGTCTCCGTCTGCTTTGCTTGGAGGATCCTTCCCTGTCCATCCTCTGGGTACACGTAGACCTTGGTTCCCAAGCCAGGATCTACGGGTGCCTTTATCGTTCCCACCACGGGGATTCGGAGACAACCCGGCTCTTCGATTCTCTGAGCCGGGCGACAGACGAAGCGCTGGAGCGGTTCCCGACCGCGGAGGTCGTGGTCTTGGGGGACTTCAACGCACACAATGAGGTGTGGTTGGGGTCCCAAAGGACCGACCACGCGGGAAGGGCTGCTCATGCTTACGCCCTTTTGCATGACCTGACACAGCTGGTGACCCAACCCACCCGGGTACCAGACATTGTCGGTCATGCTCCCTCTCTGCTGGACCTTCTACTGACTACTCGTCCGACCGGGTATAAAATTTCGGTCAAAGCTCCTCTTGGGACTTCAGACCACTGCCTGGTCGAGACGATAGTGCCGCGCGTCGTGCCTCCTCCCGCCAGGAACGAGGTGCGACGTTTATGGCACTACAAGTCAGCGGATTGGGAGGGAATGCGAAATTATTTCGCTTCCCTCCCTTGGTGGCAGCGCTGCTTCAACTCCGAGGATCCATCCACGTGTGCCTCGGCCGTTGCTGATGAGATAGCACTGGGGATGGAATATTACGTTCCATCCAACTGTGCATCTCGTAACGACCGGAGCAGGCCCTGGTACAACAGTGACTGCGCGGCTGCTGTTTCAGCAAAAAACGCAGCTCACAGTGCATGGGTCAGGGGTCGAAAACATCATGACCCTCACGTGGATGAGTTGAAAGCAGCCTACAATCGTGCCACCAAGTCTTGCAGAAAGGTCTTTAAAGGGGCGGAGGCACAGCGCGTTTCCAGGATTGGCGAGAGTCTATTAGCGCACCCAACGGGTAGTCGCAGCTTTTGGAGTCTCGCCAAGACTGTAGAATCTAACTTCTGTCGTTCTGTACTGCCACCGCTGAGACAGCCTGATGGCTCACTGGCGCATACGGCGAAGGCGAAGGCCGATCTACTGGCCGAAGTCTTTGCCTCAAATTCGCATATTGACGATCGTGGTGCAGGGCCACCCACCCTGCGTCCATGCGGACATACGATGCCTGAGATTCGTATCAGACAACGCGATGTCCGCATGGAGCTACGATCGCTTGATATCCGGAAGTCCAGTGGTCCCGATGGTGTCCCAGCGCTTGTGCTTAAAACTTGTGCAGCGGAGTTGACTCCCGTCTTGACGAGGCTATACCGGCTCTCGTACGCATCGGGCTGCGTGCCTCGGGCTTGGAAGGGGGCCAATGTGCAACCGGTCCCAAAGAAGGGCGACCGCTCGGACCCGGCAAACTACCGTCCAATAGCTGTAACCTCAGTACTGTGCAAGGTTATGGAGCGAATAATTAATATTCGCCTCATGGCCTACCTGGAGGGTCACCAGCTGATCAATGACCGTCAATATGGCTTCAGGCCGAAACGGTCAACTGGTGATCTTCTAGCGTACACCACGCACGTCTGGGGTGAAGCGTTGGATGGTAATGGAGAAGCCCTTGCTGTTGGCTTGGACATCTCCAAAGCGTTTGACAGGGTCTGGCACAGGGGCCTTTTATCCAAGCTCGAGGCATACGGTTTACCTGACCGTCTGCGGGGATGGATAGCTGACTTCCTGCGTGGCCGCTCCATACGCGTCGTTGTGGATGGAAGCGCGTCGCGCAGGATGTCGGTGAATGCCGGTGTCCCTCAGGGCTCCGTGCTGTCGCCGACTTTGTTCCTTCTGCATATCAATGACATGCTGGACCTCGGATCCGGCATTCATTGCTATGCAGACGACAGCACGGTGCATGGACGCTACACTGCCCGCCCCGCAGCCGGCAAACAGGAGATAGCCGATATGAGAGAGTCTGTTGTAGCGGGACTGAACCGGGTTCTTGATCGTATTACCCACTGGGGCGACAAGAACCTGGTTCAGTTCAACGCAGACAAGACTCAGGTATGCGCGTTCTCGACGAAAAAATCCCCGTTTACTCCCCTTCCCTCTCTTTGTAACATCTCCCTCAGTGCTTCGGACAGACTGGACATTCTTGGAATGTCCCTTCGCTGCGACCTGAATTACAGGGACCACATTGAGCGGGCCATTAAGACCACCTCCCGCAAACTTGGCATCCTGAACAAGGTGCGGCGGTTCTTCGCGCCAGAGCTTCGCCTGCTACTTTACAAGGCACAGATTCGCTCTTGCGCGGAGTACTGTTCGCACCTCTGGGACGGCTCTGCCAAGTATCTTCTTAATGCCCTGGATTCATTGCAGCGCCGAGCTGTCCGGATCATAGGTGATGCAGAGGTCACGCGAACTCTGGAGCCCCTACAACTACGAAGAGACATGGCGGCTCTGTGCGTCCTCTATCGCCTATACCACGGGGAATGTTCCGAAGAGCTCTTTAACCTTGTTCCTACCTCATCTTTTCACTCCCGTAATACCCGCACAGGTCGGGGAAAGCATCCGCATTTTATCGACCGAATCGGCAGTCGAACTAAAAAGTTCGGTGCGTCTTTTCTTTGTAGATCAATTGACAAGTGGAATGCTTTGCCTGCCCATGTGTTCTCTCCATCCTATGACCTTGGATCCTTCAAGCGATGCGTGAAGAAGCACCTTTGGCCGGCATAGTGACGGCGACTGGGGCAGCCGTGAACAAACCCGGTTTTCTCAGTCGTCGTCACTCTTGGACATCCTCTTGCTTATCATCAGGCGGGACGACGTCAGATGTCGTGTCACAATAAAAAAAAAAAAAAAAAAAAAAAAGTTGGACGATTGCCCGTCGTCTTACTGTATGATTCTTTTCCCTTTACGATATACAGTTCACCTACGCAATACTACTTTCCATTTAAATTGTCAAATTATAAATTAGAGAAATCTCCGATTGAATCATTATATAATCGAATAGTAAATGTTCCAAGTAATTCGAATATTATCATGGGAACCAATGATTTGTAATTTGCGAAGATAAAATTAGATTTTATTTAATTTACACGACTTCACCCCTCGTCTCCCTTTGACGTTAGAAAAATGGTGCGGGCCAACACGACACTGGAATGGAATATATTATGTAATCGAGCTGCTGCTGGTTTGTATGTGAGGTGAGTTTCACGATAAATGTGTTGGTTTTGCGACGCTTCCCGTAGGAACTCTGATAAATAGGCCTCCCTAATATTTTATTCTGAATATCGCTAAATAAATTGAATTTGTCGGCTAATTTCACATTAGCCGTTGAACGTATTATAATACTGAAAAGCTATTTACCTAACTAAATTGACTACTCGTATTGGTAAGTACAGTGACCTAAGCTACATACACTTGAACTTCTTTTAACCCACTCAAAAATCTCTTTGCCTTGATAATACATATCATCAAACGTTTTGCATACTTATACCTATATTACTTGTACTCCACTGGCAGAGAATAGGCAGAGACCTCAACCCTCATTTTATTTATTTCTTTCTTTAATTTTCTTACATCCATTCTTTTAATAATGTCCACTTGCCATATCGTAACATATTTTTAAAATATTTAAAATATACTATATCTTCAAAAGATGTCAATATAAGATATCGATATCTAACCGATGTATTGGTAAATTAGCCTGTTTAAAAATGACGCTGTGTTAAAAATCCTAAATTAACCTACTTATTTTATTTTTCCTTTCCAAAGTACAAAATAAAGTCAATAGAATCCTGAAAAGAACAACATTTGATTTATCCAAACCCATTTGCAATCCGGTCCCTCAACTATCACAAATAAAAGGAATTCCACGTATAAAAGGGAAACCTGAGAAAAGAAATAAAAAATATAATAATTCAAAATGGCGTCTGGCCACTTAATAACTGGCTGACACCATTGGGAAATATAATTTAATTTTTCTTTCTTGCTATCGCTTTCGCACTTTTATTAGTTGTATACGGTTGCTCCATTCTTGCATTTCCTCGCCTTCAGATCCACCCTTCTCCTCTCTAAGGGGGCTTCCGTTTGTTTGGGACTTCAGTGTCCCACGTCACCCAATGTTCAGGACAAGAAATATTTGCGATAGAACACAATGTATTAGATGATTTGTGTATATGATGTGGTCTAAATAAATCGCTATGCCCCGCGGTCAGCGAGACATCTAATTTGTTTGCGGAAATCGTTTTACTCCCTTGAACCGCAGTTCTTGTGGTTACAGCTATGTGTTGATGCCATAATTGTAAATCATTATTGCTATACGATTCTACTCTCTTAGGCATTACGTAGGCCTAAGTTTTTTATTATTATTATTTCTATACTAAGTTATTTAAAGTGATTATACAATAGAAACTGGACGACTAAAATACATTAGTTATAAAACCATACAGTGTGAGCCTCCTCGAATGCCATGGATTAGCGATATGCGGATTAGAAGGTTATACTTAAAATTATTGTTTAGACTACGTCGGGTCATTACCCATCTGCAAAGTTCTTACATTTGATGAATGTAATTAAATCTCCAAATTGTGACATGTGTGGTGTTTTAGATGACGTCCAACATATGATGATAAGAGCAAGAAGGAGAGGGAAGCTCTGGTGAAGGAATTTAAACTGAATGTAGTTAATGTTGGTTTAGCGCAGAGTATTTTATTTAAACCGGCATCAGAGCAATGTTATAAATTTTGCAATATTATTTCTTCCCTTCAGCGGTGACTTCCTCATATAGACTTAAGATGAATTTGGTGTTATGTTTTAGGCTCTATGGTCTTAATAGACAAAAGCTCCCAATAAATATAGATTAAAAAAATTACCGGCAAGCTGTTTTGAACCGGGGTTTGCATGACAATTTTACTACCATTACACTATCTACGGTCACCTCATATCTATTCCTATGTATAAGTCTTAATTTAACTACAAAATCGTATAAACTTTGTGAAAACTATGCGGAAAGGAGTTTCAGGCTTTAAACTAATTCCGTTTCCAACTTTACCTGAACTTACCAAATTGTATTTTATCTGAACTGTATAACTATTATAGGATTAAATGTTTTCTTTTACATATTTAATAAAAATCTTTGGAAACAATTAAGACAAAAGGTATTGACAAAAGAGATAATCAGAGGTAAAAGAAATGATTACACCTCAAGAATTGTCGATTGGGCAAAGTATCGTTTCCACATTTTTATTATAGCCCGACACCTATGACAGCACTCCGCCTGATGTTAAGCTGGAGTGCGGTCTATGAATGGAGGCGACCGCTACTACCGTTAAATAACTGCAAGTAGCAGTCTTATTCACTAGTTGAAACCAGCAACTTTCAAGATAATCCCGAAAGTGATTCACTTCAGGGTCTTACTATTATTATTATATTTTACTATTATTAGATTTTTATTATACATTTCTATACTAAGCTGCTAAAGTGCTTGTTGTCACAAAAACAGGACAACCAAAGTACATATATCAAAGATACATTGGTACCGGTGAGTAGTTTCGAACCCGTGTCACTCGGATTACGTAGCCATTGCACCGCCACTACACCACGGTCTGTATATTTGAAAGTAGTGGCACTAATTCGTATTAGCAAACTGGGCAAATGACCACCACTTAGCCTAGCTGGAGGGCGGTCGCTTAACATCAGATAGATGCATTAACTAATATGGCCTAGTTGGAACTGGCAACTTAGAAACTGATCCCAAAACGCGACTAAGTCACTTCACGGTCTGTATATAGATACCGACTGCCAATCTTACATCTATCATATACGAGTATTTATCTTTGGCCAGTCATTACCATCAGCCAGAAGACGCCCACTGCTGAACATAAGCTTCCCTCTTAGAACGCCATGCCGAACGACAAGATGCCAGTTGCTATCAGGCAAGTTGCGGTTAGATGTCGCGTCTCAAGTTCGGTGCGTCTTTTCTTTGTAGAATAATCGACAAGTGAAGTGCTTTGACAGCCCATGTGTTCTCTCTATCCTATAACCTTGGAAACGGATATCTCAGTCGCCGTCATTCTTTGACCTCTCCCTGCTTACTATCAGGCAAGTTGCGTTCAGGTATCGCGTGTCAATAAAAAAAATCTGAAAATATGAATTAAACAAATTTTATTCGGCTTACTATCGCGTTTATTTTGGTTTTGATTTTACAACTTTTTATTATTCTGACGTTTCGAGAGCTTTGCAGCCATCGTGGTTACGGAAAGGCTCACGATCGCTGCAAAGCTCTCGAAACGTCGGAATAATAAAATGTAAATCAAATGTAAAATCAAAACCAAAATAAACGCGATAGTAAGTCGCATAAAATTTGTTAAATTCATTAATCAATGTTTGCGCAAAATCTAAGAAAACTGAACATATTAAAAAAAAACATGTAAGCTGGAAATATTTTTGTAATAACCTCTTGCATTTAGTTATACGTTTGCATAGATATATCATATCATTATATTATAATACGTACCTGTAAAGGTAGACATATGAATGTGAGCAAGAAGGGGGTTTAAGGGGGTTATATTATTATGGATGGCGAGACGCTTTTACCAACATTAGAATATTACACCCCACACCTGCGTCCCACGGGGCGACGTCCGTAAATATAGTTTTTGCATAGTGTTATACTTACATATATCTCACTTATATTAAAAGTAATACGTAACTCAAGGCGGCCGTGGTGTGCAATGGTCATGCAAAGAAAGAAAAGAGAAAAGAAAGAAAAGGGTACAAAAGCACTTACCGGTCCCAATGTATTTTTGATTATGGTTGCTACTTACAGTTACCTCCATTCATGGACTACAGCTTAGTCAGGCAGAGTGTTATAATGTCGAGTTACAATAATAATAACAAAAAAAGCTCTTATCCATAGTCTCTTAACTAGACTTTTAGATTGTTTTTAGTCGTTTATTTATTGACGAGTGGAATTTTTTACCAGCTTTTCTCCGAACCTGTAAACTTGGATCCTTTAAGCGAGCTGCGAGCCGTGAAAGAGCACTGTAACGACGATTGAGGCACCTGTAAACTGATCCGTAGTCAGATTTTTTAGCCGTCTGCACTCTGCACTCTTATAGCCCTCCTTATAAGCCCCTTGCTTTCCGTACAATTTGAGTTCAGATGTAGCGTCGTAAAACACGGCATCTGACCTCGATCCGCCTGATGATAAGCAAGAGGTCCAACAGTGACGACGACTGAGAAAACCGAGTTTGTTCACAGCTGCCTTAGTTGCCGTGAACAGAGTAAATAAAAAACAAAAGCCTTACATTCCAACTAGATTAAATAATCATATTAATACTAAAATTAGCCCTACTACTAATCTAATTTTTTTATTAATATATCTTTTAGAAATTGTTAAAATGTACTCAGCGCCATCTATCCATTGTAGACTGAAGCTACATATTAAGTCATACATGTCAGCAGCAAACCTAAAAAGGGTAAAAATATTTTACCCCTATTACCCATAGATGGCAGTAATGCCTCTGCCTTCCTTTCTATAAACATTATATTTTTTTGCAATTTCGCCGGAATGAGGATATTCACCGAAGAACCAAAGTTACCGACATAGCTCGTAGGATTTGTTGAAGTAAAAACCGATGTAGAATAAAGAAAGGTTCTTGAGTGAAGACGACGAACCGAAAGACGCAACGTAGGTAAGTCCCACTAGGTGCACATATGACAGCACCCCGCTTCATGTTAAGCCGAAGTGTGGTCCATGAATGAATGCCACTGCTACTACAATTCAATAATTGTGAGTAGCAATCACATCCACTATGCCGGCCCAGATGGAACCGGCAACTTACAAGCTGATTCCGAAACGTGACCAAATCACTTCACGGTCTGTATACTTGTAAGTGGTGGTACTACCCCGGATCGGCAGACTGGGTACCACTGCCTACCACTCTTTGATAAGTAGATCCGAAGCGCAAACATCCATCTCTTTTTTTATTGACAAATATTTAATATTGTTAAATATTACAAATAAAAGCTATGAAACAAAAAATAAGTGGACGTCTTCTGGCTAATGATGAAGCAGAAATAGGAACCACTCGCCACGCTGCACCACTGCTGCTTCCTCCACATCACCAATTATATTTTTTAATGTTTTTCCTATACGATCAAATTAGACAAAAATATCGTTAATAAATAAAGAAATATATTCATTTAACGTCATGATAAATGTTATAACCTAAGTAGTGTAATAATATTTTTGTTTGCTTCGTAGTTCGTCATTGTTAAAGTTTACTTTATGATAGCTAATCCTACGTTTGTTTATGATTAGTAGTTAACAGTTTTTAACATAAACATTTTGATTAAACTATAGTGTCATTTTTTTTATGATTACCGACTAGTGATCTATTGCATCCAGGACTGCAACAGGAAGAGTTTCATTTTAAGAGGCATTTTAACTTAAAATTATTTTATTCAACACGATACTATTGTATAATTCAAAGAGTGGTAGGCAGTAGTGCCCAGTCCCGATCCGGGGTAGTACCACCACTTACAAGTATACAAACGACAGGCGCCTTTGACGACAGGCGTGGACGAACGGTTTAGCGACTGGTTTGTTGCGCGTAAAGTCCCGGGTTCGATCCCCGGTCGGAGCAAATATTTGTTTCATAGCTTTTATTTGTAATATTTAATGATATTAAATATTGCAAATATTTGTTAATAAAAAAAAAGAGATGGATATTTGCTTCGGGTCTGGTTATCAAAGAGTGGTAGGCAGTGGTACCCAGTCTGCCGATCCGGGGTAGTACCACCACTTACAAGTATACAGACCGTGAAGTGATTTGGTCACGTTTCGGGATCAGCTTGTAAGTTGCCGGTTCCATCTAGGCCGGCATAGTGGATGTGATTGCTACTCACAGTTATTGAATTGTAGTAGCAGTGACATTCATTCATGGACCACACTTTGGCTTAACATCAAGCGGGGTGCTGTCATATGTCGAGTCACAATAAAAAAAAAATAAAAAAAAATAAAAAAAACCGTGAAGTGACTTAGTCGCGTTTTGGTATCAGCTTGTAAGTTGCCAGTTCTAGGCCGGCATAGTGGATGTGACTGTTACTTACGGTTATTTAACTGTAGTAGCAATCGCCTCTATTCATGAATTGCACTCAAGTTTAACATCAGGTGCTGTCACATGTCGAGACACAATAATAAATATTAAAGAGTTTTTGAAATAATTTTGCCGCATTATTGTCAGTAATAGTGCCTTATTAATATTTGCTTAAAGATTAAAGAGCAATCTACTTTTATCTTTGTTTTATGTCCTTATTTTCTTTGTGATGATAGCGTTAAAATAGACTTCAGTTAGTTTTAAACGCTTGTTTGTGAGTAGTTGTCTAAATTCACAAATATTCAATAATAATGAGAAATGCGTCGATGCCTTTGCCACCAACTCTATATTTTAATGTAGCAGAATATTGTTTGTTTGGCATTGTACTTGGTATCATAGTTGGTATTATAGTTTATTATAATCTAGTTAATAGAAAATACAACAGTGTATCGGGGTTTTTGTTTGGTGCTAAAAATATGTCCGTAATATCTGTGACTATTGCTTTAATATCCAGGTAAGTCAGTGATTCAACGGTTCAATTGATTTATTAATAATTTCGATCGGCGGCGGAATAGAAACATTAATTTCGAATATAGACGGCATTTTATTTCCGCGCGGCGTTCTGTGTGGCCCACAGAACAGAGATATAGATATATATTTATCTTCTTTTATTATTGAGACGCGGTAGTTGACCTCGACTTGCCTGACCATAAGCAAGGAGAGGTCTAAGGGCACCGACGGCTGGCAAAACCGTTCCATTCTACTGCTGCCTTAGTCGCCGTCACTATGCTGACCAAAGGTGTTTTTTCACACTTTTGATTTCACGCCTAAATGATCCTAGATCCTATAGAAGAGAAGACTGGTTTCTTCTATTTCTCTATTTTTCTGTTCCGTAAAATTCCTAGCGAATGCTTTTCAAAGATGGATTCATGAAGAAGATTTATTTTACATTCCTTTATTAAGCCACTAAAGTGCTTGTATCATTGAAACAGGACAACTAAAGTACATATATCAAAGATACATTGATACCGGCAAGTGGTTTTTAACCCGTGCTCTCGGTTTGCGTAACCATTGCACTACCACTACACCACATTTGCTTTAAAATTGCCTTGCTATTGCTTTGTTGGATTCTTAACAATCTTCCAGCTTATTCTAAAACGTGACAGAGTCACTAGGACTTTACATCTAAACTTTAAAATATGTTATTTTTCCTAATTTAGCCATTTGACCAGTATTACACTGTTGGGTGTACCAGTTGAGATTTACCTCAGAGGAACACAATATTGGGCATCAGCTTTATCACTCATAGTTGTTACATTATTGACTGCGTTTATTTATTTACCAGGTACTTTTGCTATATATTTTAAGTTAGTAATATTTTGGTTTTATTTAGATATTTCTATACTAAGTGCTTGAACTCGTATCGTAGAAACAGGACGACCAAGGTACATAGATTTAAAGATAAATTGGTACTGGCTAGTGGTTTTCAACTGACTGACCACCTGCCTGATTCAAGTCATAGTAAAAGTCCATCCAAGGTCCCTAAACACGCACAAGAAAAACATTTAATGTGGTCCAGCCGTTTAGAAGTTCGAACCGACAACCGATAGGAAAGAAAGGTTCTACAGTGGAGACCACGAACCGGAAGACGCAGCATTGGTAGGCTTCCCCCTAGCTGAACTGACGACATAGTGAAAGTCACAAATAATCTTGTCGTTCGAAACGGCGTTCTAAGGGGGAGGCCTATGTTAAGCAGTGGACGCTATTTGGCGGATGATGATGATGTTAAGAAGTTCACAACACACGGACAAAACAAACAATATAAACATAATATCTTGTATATTTTTGCAGTATTTCACAAACTACAACTGTCCTCGAGTTTTGAGTACTTGGAGATTCGATTTTCAACACATACTCGAACTATCGGTTCAGTCCTATTTGTTATTAGTAAATTGATGCTATTGCCTATTGTACCTTATGTTCCTCTTATGGCATTTAGATTGGGTAAGTTTTAGAAAATTAAGACAATATTGTTCACTTTATCATTTCAGCCTCTCCCAGTGATATCCATAGTGGCCTACATCCAGTGGTTTCCTACTACCTATAATAGGAATAAGGTCGTCAGTCCACGTCCATTACGTAGAATTTTTCTGTACGTGGTCTCCATTTGAGAATCTTTCGTCTATCTGTTCTATCCACAATGGCATCTGTTTTATCATAGACCAACGGCCATTAGTTCTACCATATCCACAACGGCATATCATAGCCAAAACGGCTATTAGTTCTATCATAGTCACAACGGCCTATTCTATCATACCTACCACGGCCATTCTATCATACCCACCACGGCATCTGTTTTATCATGTCCACAACGGCATCTATTTTTATCATAGACACAACGGCCTATTCTATCATACCTACCACGGCCATTCTATCATACCCACCACGGCATCTGTTTTATCATGTCCACAACGGCATCTATTTTTATCATAGACACAACGGCTAAATGTTTACTCAAATCTAGAAACGTATAAATTGGAGTACGGTCCATAAATGAAGGCGACTTTTACTACAGGGAAACTATTGCAGGTGGCAGTCATATTCATCATGCCGGCCTAGTTGGAACCAGCGCTTAAAAGCTGATCCCAAAATGCGACTAAATCACTTCACCGTTTGTACACTTGTAAGCGGTGGTAATACTCCGTATCGGCAGACAGGCAGTCATTTGCCTGTACAGTCTGCTTACTGCTCTTAAACTAAATTAACCCGAGGCATCTTTCTGCATCTACATCATATCTGCTTCTTTTTATTTTTATTAGGAAATATTGTGACTTCATCTCACATTGTGTATTAGAAATCTATAACTTTAATTTCAACCTTTACAAGTTCTTAGATTTGGGGTTTCTAGCATCCGAATCTTTCTTATTTCAGTAACAAACAGATTAGCAGGCCGTGTAACAGCCGTAATATGTGTGGCTTGTGCAACATTATGTGCAATCGGTGGTTTAAGAGCAATAGTCGCAGTTGGCATTATGACATTTTTCCTAGCACTAATTGGAACAGCTCTGCCTACTGGATTGGCCCTACTGCCTTTTGGCTTCGAAAAAATGTGGGAATTGGCTCATTTGGGCGAACGGCTGGTACTATATGAGTAAGTTTTTAATCCTTATTATAATATTCGAATCATATTTGTATTATGCATACTTGGACTTGTTTGTTTACCATTACCCAGGTCTATGTCAGATGTAGAGTCATAAAAAATATCAAATGTAAAAGTGTGCACAAAATAGAAAAAAATCACCTATTTAGGTAATGATAGAATTTGTTCAATTAAACCTCCTAAATTGTCAATAAAACGATCATTTTTTTTATATAGGTGACAACCCAGAATCCTTAATCGAATCTGGGAAAAAAAAACACAGTTTGTTTTTATTGTCCATAACTTATAGCCATAACTTATTTGGTTTGTAGGAAAATGCAATGTAGAATGTGAATGTGATACATGTAAACAGAAGCGAGAGCTTTGGTATCTGCCTATTTCTGTGGAAAATAGGGCGTAATATTTGTTGATTGATTGGTATAATAATCAATCAAATTGTCACACTATGTCACACATTTTTCTACAGGGATAGGCAGGGACAATGGAGTGCCACTTGCCACGATCCTGCTACAACTCCCTCGCTTCCTTCACATTCACAATTCTCTTCATACAAGCTCTATAGTATTGGTATAATATGGTAGCAATAATTGAAAAACCATTCTTCGTGACAATAACTTATATGTTTAAGTCCAGATCCTGAATTGACCCATCACACATCGTTTTTTGTTGTTACTGTGGCTCTAAGTACGAATTGGCTTTGGAAAATTGCTTTAAGCCAGTCTTCAATACAGAAGTTATTAGCTGTGCCCACAATTAATCAAGCTAGGGCGTAAGTATTTCATATTTACATTTTTTAACATTAGCTCTTTTAATAAAATACCTTATGGCAAAATTAGTAAGTGTTAATTAGATTTTAAATATTTAAATACAAGGTGTAGTTAATAAATACACCTTGCAAATACCAACACCTTCCAGCCTATTTAAAAAACAACAGCCTATTAAATACATTCATTAGTATTTTCTATTTATTTGTAAATACAAATACTTTTGCTAAGAACCTCAAGCTGCGCAAATACGCTAACCTCGGTACTGGTTACGTATTTGCGCCGTTTGGGGTGAAGACAATGGGCCCTTGGGGACCTTCAGCTAAGCGCCTGGCCGAGGAGTTGTCCAAGCGGCTGACGGAGAAGTCTGAAGAAAGGCTAGCAATTATTATGCTATACGTATGCTTATACGTCGGCAGAAACAAAGGAAAAATGTTGCCTGTCTACTAGGGACTATCTCTAATGTGACGTCATTAAATGATATTTTTTATTTATAGTTTAATTAAAGTTAATATACTTTTATATACAAATAATTAGAAGTTTAGTTTGTAAATCAAATATATGAGACAAAATTTTAAATATTTTTCAGTTGCCTAATATTATCATGTGCTGGTGTAATACTCATGAAGCTTCTCTCTTGTTTTTTGGGTTTAGTGATTTATGCTTGGTTCGCCGGCTGTGATCCATTGCTCTCTGGACAAATCAAGAAGTATGAACAGGTACCAACATTATATTCTAACTTTGTTATTAGTTAGAGTTAAATCTGTCTACTGTCCTATCAGCGACATTGTAATTCATTTTATTATTATTAAAAGAAGGGGATAGGTAGGGAAAGTTGCAAGTTGCAGAAATGAAAGAGGAGTATGTAAGTAAGTTACGTGAAATAATTGGGAATGCCTATAATCATGAGAATGATAGTGTGCAGGCAGTAAGGATGAAATTGAGAAATGGTATGACAGAGGCTGCGGAAGAAGTGTATGGAGTGAGCAAGATGAAGAATGTGAGACCAAACATGTGGTAGGATATGGAAGCAGAAGAATTAGTATGCCAGAAAAAGAAAAAATGGCAGGATCTACTAGCAGTTCAAGCTAGTAGACGAATAAACGCGGGTAAGAAAGATGAAGATGTTTGTAATCGCGCTCCCATGTCTCTGTTTATCCCTGTGGGAATTCAGGCGTGACAATTAATAATTAACAGACTTGTACTTTTGTTATATTTATATGAAACATTGTTTCAGCTAGTTCCACATTTTCTAAATGATCTATCAACTTTATTTCCTGGAATTTCTGGCATTTTTATTATTGCAATATTTAGTGCTACTGTTGGGTACGTATTAATTAATAAAATAATTAGTTATTATACATTATATTATTTTTAGAACCCGCGACGCTATTTTCTTTGCGATCTTAGATCGCGCAACCTGCGAATAGTCGCAAAATCTAGCGGGCTCGTGAGTTTTGCAATACTATCGCACATCCGCAGTGGTAGCCAGTGTTCCTAAGACATCGTTTTAGGTCTCAGCACATTAGTCGGTTGTCCAGTCACTGTCGACATTGATGTAAGCTTTTTTTTATTGCGACACGACATTTGACCTCGACCCGCCTGATGATAAGAAAGAGGAGATCCAAGAGTGACGACGACTAAAACAACCGAGTCATTTCACGGCTGCCTCAGTCGCCGTCACTATGCCGGCCAAAGATGCTTCTTTACGCATCGCTTGAAGGATCCTAGGGAGAGAACACATGGGCTGGCTAAGCATTCCACTTGTTGATTTTCTACCAAGAAAAGAGGCACCGAACTTTTTAGTTCGACTGCCGATTCGGTCAACAAAATGTGGATGCTTTCCCCGACCGGTGCGGGTATTACGGGTGTGAAAAAACGAGGTAGGAACAAGGTACAAGAGCTCCTCGGAACATTCTCTATGGCATAGGCGATAGAGGACGTAGAGAGTCGCCATCTCTGCGTAGTTGCAGGGGCTAATAAAAATTATTACTTTCAGTTGTATTGGAGCTTTAATAAATTCTATAGCTGGTGTTACGTTTGAGGAGTTCATTAGACCATTCATGCCGCAAAGGACTAATGAGAAAACGTGTTGTAATATTATGAAGGTAGTCATGTTATTAAAACCTTTTTTAAATTTATCTAAAGAAAGCATATCACAAATGTTCAAAATAGGTCGAGATCCAGGTAGATAAAAAGAGCGCTGTCACACAAGCCGCGCAGTAACTTATTTTGTTACCTACTTACTTTTTGTTTTACGAATGTGTATAAATTTTATAATATTAATAATTATGTACACGGCTGTATACGATGCGAGGACTTGTCCCCACCGCAGTCGTCCAGCCCATTTTTTTCTGCCGATCCTTATACTGCGCCGCTTAAATGCCAGCGCCTAATTTACCTGCCGATAGTGGTATCTACATTATAAGCTGCCAATCCGGGGTAGTATAATGCGATTAAAATAAGAATAGGTCGGAATCAGCGCCATTTTGTTGACATTTTGACTCTCCAACCAACTTCACTTTAGTATGGTGTCTTTTTCTTTGCGGACCATTAAGAAAAATACACCTTTAAACCAGTCAAATAAACTTAATCTACAGCCCGTCCTATTCTTATTCTAATAGCATAGTACCTTTATTTTTAAATATACAAACCGTAAAGTGACATAGTTATGTTTTGAGTTTCAAAATAGTCGGTCCCACTTAGGCCTCTACTTGCAGTTATATAACTTTAGTAGCAGTCGCCTACATTCATATACCACAACCCAAAACATAAGGCGGAGTGCTGCGTTAATAAAAATAAAAACTCGTTTCACAATTTAAAAAAAAACTGTACACCTAAAAATGGTGGAACTACTCCGGATCAGTGGACTCACCATCACTGTCTGCCTACTACTCTTAAATATTTAAGGGTTAATATTTAATATTTTTTAGTTTATTTGTGTGTTTGTTGGTGCTTACTGTATAGCAGTGATTTGGTTGACGAAAGAACTAGATCGCCTCCAACATGTTGCATCTGGAGTTACAGGAGCCACTGCTGGCACTCTCCTAGGATTATTCACATTGGGCATTGTCTTCTCCAGAGCAAATTGTTCTGTAAGTATAAAAATTACTGTAAATTGAATTAGGATAGATGTGGTTTGAAAGAGGATGTAGTGACAAGGATTGACAAAGGAATGCTTCGATGGTTTGGGCACATGGAAAGTAGATTGACGAAAATAATTTATAAATCTCATGTGTATGGATGCTTTAAACAAGGCAGGCCCAGGAGGGTGTTTTTAGACCAAATTGGAGACATCCTCAAGAAAGCTGGGTTGCCTAGTGCCCATACCCATAGAGCTTGTATGAAGAGAATTGTGAATGTGAAGGAAGCGAGGGAGTTGTGTCAGGATCGTGGCAAGTGGCCATTGTCTCTGCCTATCCCTGTGAGAAGAAAGCGTGACAGTTTGATTGATTGATTAAATTAGAATTGTAAATGGAAGTGTATTGTAGGCTAAATAAACAGCGCCAACTAGTGCATTTTATTGGAACAAATACGCAATATTATTTATAAAGCGCCATCTATCATAAAATCTTTGAACTAATTTCTATTCACGAACTTTGTAGCATTCAATATAACATAGTTTATGATTATTTTCATAGATGGCACAATATATTATTTTTACTACCACGAATTGAATTTTAATTTAAATGTACCATGTTTAATTTAATGTTTGGGCACATGGTAAGGATGAGTGAAAGTAGATTGACGAAAAGAATTTATAAATCTCATGTGAATGGATACATGCCGACTTGCCGACCAACTCGGAGACATCCTTAATAAAGCTAAGTTACCTAGTGCCCATAATCATAGAGCTTGTATGAAGAGAATTGTGAATGTAAAGGAAGCGAGGGAGTTGTGTCAGGATCGTGGCAAATGGCGCTCCTTTGTCTCTGTCTATCCCTCTGGGAAAAATGCGCGACAATTTAACTAATTCATTGTATTTGTATATTGTATAAAATTATAATATTTTCACCAACTTTCAGGGAGCTCTGACTGGATGTTTACTGAGTCTCCTTTTCTGTGGTTGGTTGCTAATTGGGGCTGAGAACGCTTTAGCATCAGGAGCTCTGACATTCCAAGGCAAAATATTGGCAACAGCTGGATGTAAAATGAACGTGACAAGCAACGCATTGACAAATATAACACCAAAAATTGCTAATAATATGTGAGTTTTAGATTATACTACCTGAGACATTTTTTAAAGCTAAATCGAGCGGCGCGAGCGACGAAATCAAACTGAAAATTGTATTGACCGTAGCTGTAACTGCTACTACAATTATATAACTGTAAGTAGCAGTCACTATGCCAGCCTAGTTGAAACCGGCAACTTACAAGCTAATCCCGAAACGCGACAAAATCACTTTACGGTCTGTATACTTGTAAGTGATGGTACTACACCGGATCAGCAAGCAAAAAGTGTTTATATCTTTTTTAGGTATTATAACTGGCTTCGATCGGTTAATCTCATTTTTCACGTCAGAAGTGAATAACGGCGATCATCTACGTTATAATTCGCTGTAAAACTTTTAATCTTTGTAACTTATTCGATATCGTTTTTAGCTCTCATACTCTCTTATTAAAACTTTTTCCATATTACTACAATACCGTTTGTAGCAGTTTTATTACTTTTCATCTTTCGTCCTCCTTACTTTTCTAACAATAGTTCTTCAAAACTTTTCCTCACACTTATTTGGCTATTAATGAACACTTCTAAAACAAATCTATCACTTTTTTTGTACAGTGAAAAAATATTTTTATTCGAGTTCCTAAAGGTTTTTGAAAATAAAATCCTAAATAACTCGTAGAGCGGATGGCCGTTGCGTACAGACAAATGCGGTTTAAGATTATCACCCACAAGGTGATAAACGTAGGCCGCTGAATGTAGTTGTATGTTTTTTTTTCTGTTCGCTGAAGGAGGCTTATGTCCAGCATTGGACGACTGATGGATGATAATAAAAATGACGATGAAATGCACAACAGACCGCTCACCATCCGATGTCAAGCTGGAGATCAATCCATTAGTGAAGGCGACTACTTTTAAGCTGGTTCCTAAACGCAACTGAGTCACTTTATGGTATTTACACTTGAAAGTGATACCACTATGGATTGTCAGCCTGGCAAGTGGCCATCAACTGTTTTCTCACCACTTTGTCACACGTGGATACAAAAGGGTCTATTAAAGGGGTCTGTTTATTTGTGCCTGAACATCAGATAAACAGACCCCTTTACACGTATAAGTAGTGTAAGTAATGATGTTTTTGTTCTTTCATAGGCCAACCCTAACGCAACCAACGAAGCCACTCCAGTCACTCTTCAGAATCTCCTTCACATATTGCCCCTTCGCTGGAGCATTGGCTGTTATACTCATTGGGGTACCAGTAAGTTACCTCATAGGCAAATCGAGAACAGATTCAATGAATCCGGATATGTTTTGTCCGCTAACACAAAGTTTTCTAAACAAGTCCGTAGTTAGAAGCAGAACTCCGTCTATAGACGCTCGATTGCCACACACTGAAGAGGTGTACGCCGCTTTGGACGAAGCACTGAAACATTTGAAGCAAGTTATGGATCGATAAATGAAGTTTGCATTATTAATTTATATTTTCTTAGATTTTGCGCGAACATTGATTAATTAATTAAACAAATTTTACGCGGTTTTATTTGTGTTTTGATTTTACAATTTTATTTTATTTTATTATTCCGATGTTTCGAGAGCTTTGCAGCCATCGTGGTCAAGGAGAGACGCAAAAATAGGCCGCATAAAATTTGTTTAGATTGATAATTAACTAAATAATAATAGTTTAAATAATGTGATAATTTATTTATTTTAAAGATTTATGATGGGGATTATTGGACCATACCGATAAATTTAATATACCTACTTCTTCATTCTCTACTAGTCTACTTTGAAAACAAGACAAAAATGTTTAAATTACGTAGATGTCACGATGAATAATTAAAAAAAAATTCAAATCAATCATATAGTACACAAATATATAATTTATGTAGGTACTCGTACTACTTACTATGTATCTACTGTCCCATAACCATCCGAATTGGCAAGCGTGTACAAATCCTAACTGGATAACCACGATCAAGACAGAGGTTTGTGCCCACTGCCCAGTAGTTGGATGTAATAGATTTTTTTTTCATCTTTACATTTCTATACTAAGCTACTATTTTTTTTATTATTAAGGTTTTAGTATTAGCAGAATAGAGGTGTAATTAGTTTAATTGTATGTTTTCTTAATAAATAAATTATAGCTACTAAAATGATTATGTCATAGAATCAGGACAACCAACGTACATATATCAAAGTAAAGATACTATAGTTTCGGTGAGTGGTTTTGAACCCGTGCTCTCGGTTTTTGCACCATTGCACTGCCACTACACTACGGTCGTCTTAAATAGGGACATTGATGATGTTAAAATAACTATGATAAATGATTTGTTAAAAGACTCGCTGCAATAACGATTAAATTAATAGCACCAATAAAAATAATAGGCTAAAGATCATTTTGGGCCATTTAATGATTGAACGCCTCTAAGAAATTCTCCCATTCATATTCCATTATTCATGTGACGTAAGCGTGATGTATTGGTTGTCATCAAGTCGTTCACCTGCTCCGAATTCTTAGTGTCAAAGAGAATTTCATTTCACGATTTACCGCAGTTTATGAATGATTATTTTTTAAATATACATAAATATAATAGCCATTTATTTATCGTTAATACCAATTTTTATTTTTGGGATTTGACATCTGACCTTCAGGATCGCTGACGACCGAAAAAATCCGACTCATCATTATGCCGGCCGGGTGCTTCAAAAAAGGCAACTTCTGACCTCGAATTGCCTCGTCAAAGATATAGGCTGGTGTAGTGGTAGTGCAATGGCTACGCAAACCGAGGGCCACCGGTTTAAAACCCTTAACTGGTACGGATGTATCTTTGATAATGTACTTTCAGTTTCTATGATATAAGCACAAGTAGTAGCTTAGGCTGTACCAAAAATTGTAATTTACGAATTCGTAAAAAGTTACGAATAAGTAGAAGAAAAAAGCAAAAATGGGTTGCAACACTCTCTCGTCTATGTTGTGTGTGTCGTAAATTATAATTTTTGCTACAACCGGCTGTTAGTATAGAAACGTAAATAAGTATATATATATCTAGGTATATTTATAAAGTTTCTAAACGTTAGTCATCAACCGGCACAATGAAAGTGATCTGTGATCTTTTGTTCCTTCTCATTATCCGGGAAGGATGGACGAGGCTCAGGGTAAGAGGGGGTTGGTATACAGTTACTTAATCACACAGACAATAAACTAGTAGACCTATTTCATTAAATGTTTGTATGAAAAATATATTGTTAAACTGGTGAATTAGCTTCTTTGTTAGTGGGTTACTCTTTCAAGCTTCGTCTGTCAGGATATTGTCTGTACATTAAGGGTGATGTTTGAGCTTGTACCCAACGTCTAGACAACTGAGTGAGAACAAAGGATTTAACTACAGAATGTTCCAAATAAAAACTTCAACAATGTTCTTTTGTTTTTTCTTTTTGTAATTAAAGTGTGTTTTACCAGTTTTCATGGTTCTTTGTTTATAAGTATTGCATTTTATATGGTTAATTTTACTCACTTTTTTCATCATAATCATCAAATTCCCACAGCAAATTCCATAAGCAAGCATTTCTCTCACTTCCTTCACATCCACAATTTTTTGAACGCATTCTCTTTAGTTATGGGCATTAATAATACAACTTTTTAAACAAATATGTTACCTCATATTATGTAGTACAATTTAAATGAAGGTATATTAGAATTGTTCCCAAAAAACTTTTTATCTTTGCCAGAATGACAAACATCCTGTGGATATACGTGCGTGTTAAGTTTTAGACTCGCTACATTAATTTCTAGACCGCAACCGAGTATTGTCTGGGTGCTCGCCTCGTCTGAAGTAGCCCTTCCTTTCCCTTATAAGGTCCTACCTAAAATAAATTGATAAGCAAATATTACTTCTATTTCCTCTGTAATAAGTTTTACATTGGGTTGTAATTTTGTTGTATTTGTGGTAAACATATTTTTATGGTTTGTATCCCGAGCCTATAGGTCTGGTTAAAGTAGCAAGTTCTAGAGACACCTAAATGAGAGACGAGGAATTGTGAAATATAAATTTATAGTACCAATTAGGGGCAACAAGCCTTTTAACGCGTAACTTTCAATGTGTTTTAACTTTTGTTTCGGGGGATTCAAAATTATTGTGCCTCTTACGAGTGTCTGTTTTTTCATTTGTTTGCTTAAAGTTTGAACTACGCCTGAGGTTTGATTTTTAATTACATGACTCCCTTCTATTTAATTAAAATTCAAATTAATGTGATGACCTAAATTGATTGTGAAATTTATTGATGATCAAACTAAACGGTTCGGCGGGTTGATTCTTTATACAACAATCGACAAATGCCTATGAGTTGTGGTTATCTTTAAATTCATTGAGTGGAGCTTGAAGAAGTACTTTTGACAAGCATATTTATTTATTTAAATTATTTATGGCACCAAAACTTTAAATTAGGTACATAGGCAAGTTTAATGCCTGTTAGGCATAGTGACAGCGTTTGAGCAACCATAATATGCATCGTTTTTACTATCAGGCAGGTCGAGGTCAAATGTGGCATTTGAATTAATAGAAAAAAAGTTTTTTATTACTACATTTTACTACAGTTAGTAGGTAAAGTTAGCTATTCAAAAGTTTACTCCCTATCTGTAGAGTGCGTATAGTAAGTAGTGAATGAATGAAGTGTGAATGAAAATTTGTTTGACATCGGCACATAGAACTATCATTAGGTACTTTTCTTTTGACAAGACATATGACAGGGCTCCGCCTGGTTTTTGGGGTGAGTGCGGTCCATGAATTAAAGCCACTGCTACTACATTAGCCTTACTGCCTTTTTTAGACTAAGTCATTACATTTGTATAGTTTTTATATCGTGTATGTTTACAATCAATACGGCTAGACACATCTGTCAAACCCTCACACGTGAATTAATGTGGCGTGGTTTCATCTACAATTGATTGCATGCAGAATGCATTTTCCTGACCACTACATGGGCATGTGCGTGATACGCATCGCAATTGCAATTTATATTGCATTGTTAGGACACGCGTGACGCATTGTTTAGCACACCAGGCAGGGTACTGTCAATTATGTGGAGCCACAATAAAAAAAAAGTTATTTGAATATTAATTCGTCTGAGGAAATCAGAAAAATCAAATTTAATACAATGTCAAATTAGGTTCTGTGTAAAATATTTTTTAACATTATACAAAAAAAAATGTCGATGTATAGAAAGTGAGATATATAATATTTTTGTATTTAAAAAAAGCATACACATATGATATACAGCATGATGATAATACAGCACCAGAGTGTGTCGATGTTTCCTCCACGCTGAATGAAAGTGAATCTGAATGTGATATAGATGTGAAAGAGATTGCGAATGCATTGAAAAGAATGAAAGTTGGAAAAGCGGCTGGGTGTGACAGAATAACTGTCGAGATGCTGAAGGGCGGTGGTCAGCTGGTGGCTTCCAGCCCTTACTGAAAAGGAGACACACTCCTTTTCAGTAAGTGCTGGGTGAACGGTCTTGTACCAGGGGACTGGCGCAAGGCTGTCATTGTACCACTGTACAAGGGGAAGGAGTCGCAACAGGAACCCAAAAATTACCGCGGCATCAGCCTTCTCAGTATTGTTGGCAAGTTGTATGCGAAAGTATTGACTGAAAGGGTGATGCATGAAACAGATGATAAAATTTGGGATGCGCAAGCAGGATTTAGGAAAGGGATGGGATGTATGGATCAGATCTTCTCTCTAAGATGCGTCAGCGAAAAAGTGTTGGCAAAACACCAGAAGGTGTTTTGTGCTTTTGTTGACCTTGAGAAGGCCTATGATCGAGTGAACAGGAGTGAATTGTGACAGCAACTGTCCGGGTTTGGGTTGGGGGAGCGTTTGGTCCGTGCACTGAAATCTCTCTATGAGGATTCCAGTGCATGTGTTCGAATTAACAGGGCGCTATCTGACTGGTTTGGCATCTCTAAAGGTGTCAGACAGGGATGTGTAGCGTCACCATGGCTCTTCAATCTATTCATGGACAGTTGTCTGAAAGAGTTGCGTGAAAGGAAGTATGGTTTAAGAATGAATGACTTGGTGATCAAATGTCTCTTGTACGCCGACGATCAAGTTATCCTTGCATCTTCGGCGTATGAGTTACAGGAAATGGTTACTATAATGAATGGGGAATTAGAAAAGAAAGGTATGAAAGTGAATGTAAGTAAAACTAAAGTAATGGTTCTGGAGAGAGAGGATGAAATGACAGAATGTGAGATAATGATAGACGGAAAGCAAGTGGAACAAGTCAAACAATTTGTTTACTTGGGAAGTATGTTTACTACAGATGGAAAGTGTGATGAAGATATTGAGAGAAGAGTGCAAAAGGGTAACGTAGTGAACGGTGCCATCCATAATATAATGAACAGCCAAATAATGTCCCAAAAGTCACGGATGGCTGTTCATAATGCGGTGCTTGTTCCTACATTAATGCATGGAAGTGAAGGTTGGGTATGGCAGAAGAAGCATGAGAGTAGAATTAACGCTGTGGAAATGCGGTCGTTAAGGAGTGTGTGTGGAGTGACGATAGCGGATAGAATGAGGAATAGCACATTGCGTGATAGATGTGGCTTGAAAGAAGATGTAGTGACAAGGATTGACAAAGGAATGCTTCGATGGTTTGGGCACATGGAAAGGATGAGTGAAAGTAGATTGACGAAAGGAATTTATAAATCTGATGTGGGTGGATGCGTTAAACAAGGCAGGCCCAGGAGAGTGTTTTCCGACCAAATCAGAGACATCATCAAGAAAGCTAGGGTGCCTAGTGCCCATAACCTCAGAGCCTATATGAAGAGAATTATGGATGTGAGGGAAGCAAGTGAGTTGTGTAAGGATCGTGGTAAGTGGCGCTCCATTGTCTCTGCCTATCCCTGTGGGAAAAAGGCGTGACAATTTGATTGATTGATTGATTGATACACATATGTATTACCTATGCATTTATTACACAGTAGTATATGAATATATTGTTTTTGTAAATCTTTGCACCCAATAAAATAAAATAATAATTTCTCTCTTGTTCCTGGCAGAGATTGCCTACGGTCCAAAAGCTTTCCTCTTGTTCCTATGGTAGACTGGCAGCGAATTAGGTTCAAACATGTATCAATCAATCAAATTGTCACTTTTTCTTCCCACATGGAGACAATGGAGCGCCATTTCCATAAAACATATTTTTCAGATCAGTGAGACATATGAAGTAAAATTATATAAGATACTCATGAAAAAAGAATTTGTTGTACTGATAACTTTGGTACGATAAAAACATATTCACATTTACAAATTAAAGTACCTCAGAGAGTAATTGAGTGTGTTAGAGTTATAAATTTGGCGTATCATTTGCATAAAATTTTACGACACGTAATGTGGTTTACGGTTCATTTCACTTAATTCTATATTTTTATACAAATATAAACTGTAAACTGTATACTTTAAAAGTTATAATTGTCTGTGAATTTTCGCAAAGGACATTTAGATTAAAATGTGTAAGGCATGTGTGGTTTGTTACAGTAAATCTCATTTCGTATGAATTTTCATTTGGGAAATGTTGATTCTCGTTGGTGAAAAAATATTTATGCCCATTGATGTTTAATCGTTGTTTTGTAGAAACAATTTATATATAATGAAGATATAATAAAATCGATTGTACATAAATTGATAAGATTGAGAGATATTTTTGATGACGTAATAGAATGTATGTGTGAGAACTATTTTGATCGTGTTTTAAAAATTTTGAAGTAAGTACTTATATTATGTTTATAAAATATACAGTGTATACGTAAAATTATTGCTAAAACCACTGTTAAGGTTTAACCACTCAAGGTGTTTTTTTTATTGTAGTTGGTAATGATCTAGCTGTTAATAAAATACATAAATTATACGCGTATATATTTCTTGTGACGCATGGATTTGCCTGATGGTAAACAAGTCTGAAAAATAACTACTCAGTTTACGGTTGCCTCAGTCGCCGTTACTATGCCGACTAAGAATGATTTTAAACACTTTGCTTGAAGGATCCAAAATTATAGGATGTGGAACACATTAAGATTTTCGGTCTCTAGTAAACAAGGTATTAAAACATAAATACAAAGGGTAAATACATGAATGACAAATCATTCCACTAGTCAGTTGTATGAATAAAGAAATGATTTGCCTTTACGTTAAGTTCGACTATCGAATCAGTTGACATGCTTTCTTCGCTCCGGGTGAAGTTAAATATGATACAAAATTTGAAACGAATACATGCTATAAGTACTTGCAGTTTATACAAAAGATAGAAGACAGCTTACTTACTCATTGGCTGCAAACAGCCTCGTTTTACACTTAGAGTTGGTTGTCATACTGATTTTAACAAATATCGGCAAAAAATAGTGTGTATGATGTTTAAGGCATTGAGCTTCAATGAAAAACTAGCATACTATTATAGTATGACCACCCAGTATACATTATACCGTCTCTTCCTGAAAGTTATATTTTTTATTATGGACTCGTATTTTAGTGCCTGCCTGATGTTAAGCTGGATTGCGGTCCAAGAATAGAGGCGACTGCTGCTACAGCTATATAACTGCAGATAGCAATCGATTCCATTATACCGGCCAAGTTGAAACAGGCAACTTTCAAGCTGATCCCAAAACGCGACTACATAATTTTATGGCCTGTACACCCAAAAGGTCTGGTAGAATGGGCAAATACTACCAGCCACTCTTAAAAATAGCATTATACACGTAGATAAAACAGATTTTAATGTCAGTATGCAGGGAAATAGAAATAGGGTTTGAAAAAAGCCGAATTATTTTGACCAAATAGTCTATAGCCGTATTGCCATCGAAATTATCAAATAACTTTGACACCCTGGTCTGCTATGCGGTGGATCGTTAAAGAAGCGCTCTGTTGTCTCTGCATACCCCTGTGGGGAAGTAAGGCGTACAATTCAATTTTTTTTCTGAACTAATTTAAATTGATTAGAAACTAGATGTACTAAGAATAAAGTAAATAGAAAATAATGAATGAAAAGTATAATTGAGTAAGAGAAAAAGTAAAACTTTAAAGGGCTTTAAGATGCAATTTTCTAAAAGCACTTTGTGAATTTGAAGTGGCACTGCTCCCGACGGTCTCGATAAATCAAATGGAATCTCTTACCTAATTGATTTATTCCTAGGTTTCTTCACTTCATTTACTTTAATAAATTAATACTAATCAGAGAACAGTTTTTAAACAGATTAAATTGTTTACTTACTTGATTTTATTTATTTTAATATTTAATTTTATAACATTGACGATCGCTTTAACGATATTGTCTAAATCTTAGCAACAAAACTCATAGATTAATGATTGGTCGCGCTACGAAGCGTCAGGGACGTGATATTATAACAAGAGACGATTCATTGTACTCGTAGCTATTTTGTACAAACTGTCTCACCTCCATTCCCATGAGGATAGAAAAATACAAAGAAGCGCCTCTATTGCTATCCTGACTTCCTTTAAATTTAAATAAATGTGTCTTACTACACTAAGCTACTTAGTATCATAAGTGCTTGTATCATAGAAACAGGACGACCAAGATGACTTGGTATCAGCAAGTAATTTATAACTGGGGCGCTCAGTTTGTGTGACCATTACACTACTAAACCACATTTACAATAAAATATTATAATTAATCAATCAAATAATCAAATTGTCACGCCATTTTCCCACAGGGATAGGCAGAGACAATGAGGCGCCACTTGCCGGGATCCTGACACAACTCCCTTGCTTTCCACAAATCCAAAATTATCTTTAAACTCGACGGTTAAAAATAAAATTAAAGCATTTTTAGCCTACATGTCTGAATCTCTATAGATTATCTATGTGTCAGCTTGCTTATAATGCGAATTAAATAAATTTTATTTGGCTAATATCGGGTTAATTTTTTGGTTATTGATTTAACATTTTTTTATTCCGACGTTCGAGACCAACATCTTCGCCACTCTTGGACCTCTTCTTGCTTACTATCAAGCGGGTAGGTCAGATGTCGAGTCACAATAAAAAATTAACAAACTTTTTTTTCTTTTTAACTTCTACTTCTTATTTTTCTTTTATTCGTAAAATGAAAGTTAACTTAAAATTTAACGTAAAATTCTACAAACCCCACATGGTTGTTAACAAGGGTATCACGTGCTTCGAATGTCTCCTTTTGGTGCGAAGTGTTTAATGTATTTCATTAGCATCTCTCGTGACTTGCAAATTCGTGTCACGAAATTTTATGAGGGGAGCAATGGGGTACGAGTTTGACTGTCAAAAATCATGAGCCACAAAGTTATGCAAGTCATTGCCTATTGTTTACAATGTACTGATAGCTAACATTATTATACTAAAAGCTATTTAATCTATATATTAAATTGACGTTAATTGAAATCGTTCTGTATCTACAGATAATGCTTAAATTGGATAAAGAGTTGAATTCAACACGTATGATGTCTTCAAAATAACGCCTGTGTCTAATCAATAAGTACTTATCCTGAATATAACAGCGCCAAACACTTCAATAAAAACATCAACAACATCATTGAGAACATCGCAACACCATTAAAAATATCAACAACAATAATAACATCATACCATCAACAACAATTATTTGTATTAAACAACTATAATACTTATAATATTATACTATAAATATTATACCTACTCCTTGAAGAAGGCGCATCACGATGTAGTGATTAGTAATTTATTCACAATGTAAAAAAATTACTTGATACAGAATAAAAAAAAAATTAAACTATAAATAAACTTGTAGTAAATTTTAAATTATTACAAAAATAGATGTTTATGAAATGATGGCTGCAAACGCGAAATCCAAACTCGACTTGCCTGATGGAGTTTACAAGGCAAGTGGAGGTCCGAGAACGCAGACGTTTTACAATTGCCAGTTTCGGTTTACGGTTGCCTCAGTCGCCTTTACTATACCGGCCAGAGGTGTTAAGGTTATACGATGGGAAGAACGCTTGGGCTAGTAATAAGTTTGACACGATTGATTGACAAAGAAACAATTTTTGATAAAAAAAAACATCGGATCAAAATATATATACTATTGCGATTTACAAAAATATTATATTTCATATGTAATGAATGCGAAAACCTAAGAGAAAAAAGGTCCATAATAAATATTAAACACATAAATTATGCAGCATTTATCTCAACCATACATACATCTTTGTCATTAAGAATATTCCAATTAAAAACTACAAGATTTCGATCATAGTGAATTTTTAATAATATTATAACGAAATCGGGTGGATCCGAGATGCAAGCTCGTTAAGTGAAGGTGGCGGAATTCACGAGTAAACAAATTAGTCTAGCTAGATCGTATAGACACTTACAGCCGGTTGTACCAAAAAAGTTTCAATTTATGAATTTAGTTTTAGTTTATACTTATTCTATTACGTTTACTATTACGAAATCGTGTATTGGGTTGTTAGGAATTTTATATCGAAGCTACCATTTAATTATCTTTTTATCAATAGAAATAACAAAAGTAGTACATAGAAAATTAAAATGAATGTTTCTTAGCTCTGTATAAAATATCCGTTAAACGTAAATGTAAAATATGAAGTTAAAGAGTGGTGCATACCCATTTTTCTTTTTCTTATACGATACTTTTTACAAATTCGTAAATTATATTTTTTGGTACAACCGGCTGTTAACTTATCGTAGTAAGTGTATAAACTACTTAGATATTATACATATACAATAATCTTTATTTTACATTAAAATCGTTGTGTAAGTACGTTAAAATTATCACAATTAATTAATGTTTTAATGTTATGAATTTGTTGATAAATGAGTTTATTAAATTTTCGTTTCTAATTTATACAAGTCGTATTTTACTTTAAAATAAGGAAGTTAGTCTGTGTAATAATAAGCGATGACAGTACGTTTCTATTTGTATTGTGCCGCTGTTCATTAAACCTTATACGTGCCGAGAATCCTAATATTCTGTTCTAGCTATAATTATTATGTGTTGCATAAAAGATGCCTTCTCCAATAAGATGGAGAAGGCATTGTTTCTTATTTAAAAAAAAAAATAATCAAAATCAATCAATCAAATTGTGACTCCTTTTCTCCATAGGGATAGGCAAAGACCTTCTTGTTTAAACTAAATTAGTAAAGGGACATAATTCATTTTGGGCATAATTTAACTACTTTTGTAATGCCCAATGAATGGTAGTTTCGGTACTTGTATTGATAAAACTAATAACAATTTTGCTTTTGATCGCTGTGAAATTGAGTTATTTGAAAGCGCCTACTCTGATGATCCTATTATAATTCTCTAGCTTCTTTATCAATATAGGTAAATATACGATACTTTGGGTATTAGTCTTATATGAATTAAATAATATTTTCTCTTATAGCTATTTTTTATATATTTATTTTCATTTTACAATGTTACAATGTATGTTAAGCTTGAGAGCTGCAAAGGTTGGGCAGCCATGTCCTCATTGAATTGAATAAAAAATATGAACTCATTATGCTGTAGATATCATACTTTATTGGTCAACCCATGTTTTTGTACCTAACTTTTAGTCAAATAATAATAATAATATTGCCAATAAAGAAGCGCGATTCACTGAGGGTAGTAAGTAGAACATTACTGTAACTGGTCTTCATAAAGTGTAATTTTTCTTTCTTAGAAGTATGAGTATTCACACACCCGCCTTTTAAACTGGAGTTCAATCCATTATATTAGCGAAGGCGACTGTTGATACAGAAATACATTCAAGCAGCAGTTGCAACTGCTATGTCGGTGCATGCTTATTATTTGTGAAACATATTTGTATTTTTAACGGTTTAAATTATTAGCGAGCTATCGCGGACATTGATCGCTATCTTTACAGTATAATCAGTAAGGTCAACAAACCGACGCGACGACTGTGTGTTATTATCTTGCCATATTTACTAGTTACAATAAATCAGTCAAACGAAATAGTCGTTAGTTTTTATTTTTAAAGTATTTTAAAAATGAAATGGTGTGTTTCTTCTTGTGGTACGTGATTATTTTTAACTATATTTGTAATTAAAACTTTTTCACATATTATATTAAATTTAATGAAAATTAATTAATTTAAATTTAAATTTAAAAAATATACTGTTATTGATAAAACGTACTCTAACTAAAAAATGTCTGAAATATTTAGTGATGGTTTGTTAATCAAATCGGGGCTTTCTTAAGAAAGCAATGCTTGTGTTGGTTATCCAAAGAACATAAATAAAGATTTTCATTTATATTTTATTCATTTTTATATGGGTATTCTATGTATTTATTATTTTCCTAAACATATGTGAAAGGAACGTAATTTCATAATGCTGTTTTCTTTTAGGTAACTATAAAGTGGAATCTATAACAGCTTCCACATTCCCTGGAGCACTTGATGTGAGTGACAAAAATCTTTTATTATTTAGTATTGTTTGAGTATTATGATATTATAAGTCTATATTATTATCCGATAACCGATGGAAAAGAAACGTTCTTGAGTGGAGACCACAAACTGGAAGTCGCATTTTAACCAAACATTAAGTAGTGCTCGGTCATATGCCAAATCGATTGTGATATATATATATTTATAATTATGTAGGTACAATAACATGGCTGACTTTGAAAACGAACATGATAATTTATTAATGTCTTATTTTATATGCACAGTAGTTCTTAGTAGTTTTACTAAATATTTTATTCAAGGTTATTTTTATTAGTTATTGTTCTTATAAATTCTTTACCTTTAATAAAATATATTTTTGCATTGATATAAATAAATCAATCAATTTCTGGGGTTGTAGGCGAATATTATTAATAACGAACATCTAATAGATTACTAAGAAATTATTATACTTTGAGAAATATCTCTGAGGCTGAGTTTAAATGGACTGACTATTTAGATATTTGGTTAATTTTCTGGGAATTATCAATTAGTAGATATTAGGCAAACTTAAAGTAAAACATTTACCAATTGTTAATATTTCAAAAAAGTACCTAGCCCCTACAAAATAAGTTTAGATGAAGAATATCTGATTCAAAGAGTTTAAAAAGAGCTTTATTATGCTTTATTAAACTTTATAACAAAACATTTATTTTTATTCATTTAATATTTTTTGCGTCTTTTACCCGCTTACATCTAGTCATGAATGAAACAATTTCTTAGCATACATTCTCCGTGCAGGTGCCGGGTCCATCGCGTGGCAATGTACCTACTGTTTTTAGTGAAACAAATACTTTTATTTTTTTGTCTTAGAGTTGCTGTCCATGTCTGCAGTCACCTCGTCTAATAGACCAGACTAAGTCACTTCATATCTATGTTAATCTAAAAAAATATTAGGGATATTTAGAGTTGTGTCGGGATCGTGGAAAGTGACGCTCTATCGTCTCTCTCAGCCTTTGCTTGTGGCAGTTATCCACTTAGACTTTCCAGTGATTTATATTTTTTTTGAAATTATTACTTTATTTATATGATTAGTTATTTATTTATAAAAATGTGGTTTTCAGCCATTCTATTTATAAATATTGAACTTAATATTTTTTAGGTAATAAGAAAAGCATTCTGCCATGATGAATCAGTATGCATTGGATCAGAAGTGAACATCAATCCAGCGGCAATAGAAGAATTGTTAGAACTATGTGCACATGCAGCCTTGGATGGAGTTTCCTTAGTTGCAGTAGAAATTTCTTCAAATGAAGTCGTTTCCGTCGCTTTTAATAAAATTCAGGTAGGTACCTTATACATTTATTTTACTAAGAAGTTGCTTATATAGTGGATATTTTTTTCCGTTTTAATATTGAGATATCGATGCAAAACTGTTCCAATGATACCTATGATAACAGGCGGGAGTGGGTAGGTAAATTGAAATCCATTCATATTCCGCCTGCTAAAATAGGCCTTTGATAAATAATTTATGATCCTATACAAAATACAATAAGGTTGAAAGAAAGATAATGAATATGACTTAAAATTTTAGTTAGCGAATTCTGATTCGGATGAGCGGCCATTTTTCGAAATATTCGCTGATGAAAGGTGCAAAGAAGAGTCATCACGTTCACTAATAAAATTCATGGCTAACGTCGACAATAGGTGCAACCTTTTTGAAAAGTAAGTAACACAAGAAAACATTAGCATACAGCGCACACCAAAAAGACTTACTTTAGCATTGGACTTCTTCTTTTAAAGCAACCTTTGGAAAAATAATAACAAAAATCTTTGTATTTAAATAGTGAGATTCAGAAGTATATTTTATACAGATAATTCAATTATATGTATAAAATATACTTCTATATAAAATATCTGTATACAATTACAAAACATTCTACAATAGAAATAATAATAGTGGCGACAGGCGTAGCGTGGCGTAACACCACTCCGTTACCCGGAATGTCTCAGGTTTGATTCCCAGTCGGAGTAAATGTTTGATTCATAGCTTTTATTTGTAATATTTATTTTAATTATTAAAATTACAAATAGTCGTTAATATAAAACAAAGTTGTGATGCCCAATTAGCCGATCCTGGGTAGTACCACCACTTACAAGTATACAGACCGTGAAGTTGTCAGTTTAAACTAGATAGGCATAGTGAATGTAACTGCTACTTACACAGTTATTTGACTGTAGAAGCAGTCATCTTCATTCATAGACCGCACTTCAGCTTAACATAAGGCGGGATGTTGTCATAAGTCAAGTCACAACAATAATAAATAAAATAAAAATAAACTTGTAAATAAAGGAAGCTCAAGCCTCTATAAAACTATGCTTGAGCATTTTAGATAAGTTACATTCATGTGAAATTTTCAGATATAACGCAGATTGCAGTTTAGAAATTATGTTCCTAGCAACTTCAGCACCTCACAGAAACCGTGGACTTGGAAAACTTTTGTGCGAAGTTTCTATAGAAGTTGGTAGAAAACTTAGAGAAACTAAATTACCTACAATTAAACCTAAAGATTTGGGCCCGGAATATTCGCATATGACCTCCAAGCGCTGGATTAAAAACGTATCCAAAAATATGCCAGGCAGTGTTTACATCAAATATTTCTCAAGCTGTTGGTAGAAAACTGGGTTTTAATGTTGATTTAAGAGTTCCTTATACTGAATTTGAATTTAATGGTAAAACTTATGCATTTAGAATCGGTCCTTTAGCACCTGATTGTCAATTAGTATCCTTAGTTTTGTAATTATTTAATTTATCACAGAATTTTGTATCATTATGTGTGGTAACTTCTAGTTATTTAAATTAGTACTATAAATGATAAATTATTTGATTAAATAACCTACAATTTTATTTATTCATATGAATAACTTGTATCCAATGTCTCTGCTTATCCCTCTTTCGCAGTTAAGGCGTGACTACCTCATTGATAACTTTGGTTAGTACTTCTCTTTTCCTTTTTCAAATCTAATAAATATGATTGCAGTAATATTAATTTATATGTCAAATCTTATATTATCACACTCTAAAATAAACCACGATATTATATTAGCAGATCCCACCACAAAATACGTATTTGCTAACATAATTTCGAATATTATACAAATATTATTTGACAGCAAAAACAATTTGTAACGACCAAACTCTGGTTATTTAAATATACACAACAAATAAAATCCCCCAATTGTACATTGTGTAGACATCAAAATTTGGGATTAAAGCAAACAACAGCTCCAAAATATAATATTTGAATTCATCACAGAAAACATACCTTTGAACTTCGCATAAGCACCTGGGCTGTAACATAAACACATACTATCAAACAAATTATTATTCAAAACAAACTTATAATTTGAATGCAGTACTACCGTAAATAACCTCTTATAATTTGACCGCACACCCCTGGTGTTAGGTTAAAATGTAGTTCATAAGCAGAAAGGACTTAACCAATTCCAAAAATCTGAAGGTAATCGCTGTCGAGTGTGATTTCAGTATACTCGTGAATGAGACCTCGTGTGGCGATTTTGTAACTTTCTCTGTTACGTCGTGTAGACTGTATGTTGTCTGTGAAATTCCCAAAGGTTTGCACCAATGAATACAATTTATGTTTAAGGGACATGATCATTAATTATATTTTACGGTGCCTTCTTTTATCTAATTATGTAAATTGCTGATATATAAAAGGAATTTTATATGACGGGTCTAATTATAAATTAGCGATAGAATTGATTATGGTATATTTCTTCTTTGAGTTCCCTAATTATTGTTAGAAAGGTGACCGTTGTCATGGGAAAACCATTAATGTCTGAACCAATGTACGAATCTTTGTCATTAGTATTTTGGTACTCCGTGTCTGTAATACAAACACGCTTAATGGGTTAATATGGAATGTGCTTGGACGTAAATGCTAATAGTGAATTAGCAGACAAAACAGTCTTTCTACTTTTTAATTACATAATGGATATTATTTAACATTGGACGATTAATAACATAGTTAAAATCTATCCATATTTTTATTAGTTCACAAAATCCTAATCGCTTGTATATTTATTTAATACATTTAGGTAAATATAGTTTAATTAAAACAAAGTAAGGTCTGCAAAAATGGTAACGGTAAAATTCACTGTTAATTGAATTGGGGACAAAATCCGCTGAATGAATATTTTGGTTATTGCTAAGTGCAATATGCTATAAACCGATTCTTTTACTTCGGGGTGGACATTTTCTAGGCTGTAAAAAGCTGTACGAAAAACCTTTTAAGAGCTTCATTATCGTAAAAGCAATCTTGATTTGGTCCTGTACCTCGTTATTTTATAGTGTACTTTCCGAAACTAAATCGATCGCATAATGTATTTTGAGACCTCATCATTGAATACTACTTACATTACATAAGTTAGTATGTAATGTAAGTAGTATTTAAGTGGTAAGCAGACAGTTGGTAGTCAACTGCCGATCCGGAGTAGTACGTGTATTACTATTTTTACCCAATCGCGGTTTTGGGAATAACTTGAAAGCCGCCCGTTCGTACTAGGCCGGCATAGTGAACGAGACTGCTACTTGCAGTTATTTAACTATAGGAGCAGCAGTTGCCTCCTGTCATAGACCGCACTTCAGCTTAACAACAGGTACTGTCACATAAGAATAAAGAAAACACACAATTTATTTAATACAGGCATGAATATTTTTTCAAAACATTTTCATATTGTATTATTACATATTCTATAATAAAACAAAGTTCTTATATTGCGAATAAGTGATGATTAAAATAAGCAACAAGATTCTATTTTTTTTATAAGATTACTGGTTCCCACAAAAAATTATACAATTACCTAATAATTTGCGCGAACATTGGTTAATGAACTAAACAAATTTTATGCGGATTACTGTCGCATTTGTTTTTGGTTATTGATTTTACAATTTTCAATTAGTCTCTTCGTGACTAATATGGCTGCAGAGCTCTCGAAACGTCGGAATAATAAAAAAATGAAAAATTAATAAACAAAAATAAACGCGATAGTGTGCATAAAATTTGTTTAATTCATTTATCGATGTTCGCGCAAAATATAAAAAAATATATTAATGAAATAAACAAATTGTACAAAATGTACAATCATTAACTAAAAATAAACGCGATAGTAAGCAGCATAAAATTTATTTAATTCATTAATTACGAGTAAATAAAATTCAAAAATAAATAAATTTGCAATCAATCAAATCAATAAAATTGTCACGCCTTTTTCCCATGGGGATAGGCTGAGACAATGGAGCGCCACTTGCCACGATCCTGACACAACTCCATCGATCCTTCACATCCACAATTCTCCAATTATACAATTTACAAAAATCAATCTCTACAATTATAGACGATTTATAGTATCTATAAATAATAGTTTGTATGATATTGTTAGTATAGCTATGCCGTGAAGATGTCTTCTGCGGTAACATAAGGTGCAGCGATAAATCTCCCCCGAGCCTCATAACTTTATTTTTTAACTTTCAGCGTGTCCTCTTTTACTATAAAAACATATATCTGTTAAAATATTATATAGCCACAGATATATAAAACATTATATAGTGTATGTATATAGTGTCCGTAATATCTATGTATATATATAGATATTACGAGTACTTATGTGTATTATGAGTGAGGGAGTTGTGTCAGGATTGTGGCAAAAGGCGCTCCATTGTCTTTGCCTATCCCTGTGGGAAAGAGGCGTGACAATTTAAATGGTTGATATTACTATATTACTGAAATATCTGTAACTTCATTATAAATCATCATAAATTTCACTCCCTGATTTTCGCAGGGTTAGGCAGAGATAAAGGAACGCCATTTTACACGATTCTATGTCACAATCTCTTGCTTTTTTACATTTATAATAATTTTGTTGTGCGTGATAAATGTGATTTGAAAGATTACTTAGTTACAAAGATAGAGAAAGGTATGTTGCCATGTTTGGGTACATTGTAAAAATAGATGAAAAGAGATTGACGAAAGAGATTTATAAATCACAGGCGAGTGAAAAGATAAATATTACAACAAAATCATAAAATCAGTTTGTTGTATATTTGCACCCTGCCCATAATTTCTTATCATTTCAAAGGTTAGTTGTTAGAAAATGCCCAATAGGCATTAAACTCGCCTATGTACATATTTTGAAGTTTATTTTGGTGCAATAAAGGATTTAAATAAAATGTATTAGCCCCTTAAAATATTTCTCAGAATTAACGCCCCAAGAGACTAAAGTGATGTTATAATTTTTCGCTGTATACAAACATTAAATAAGTACTAAGGGTGCAGGGTTTAAGGTAACCCCAAAAGCTTGCAATGAAACCATTACGGAACCAATAACTCTTGGAAACGTTGTCATGGCGGCCCTAAGACGTTTCATTGCGCATTCCTTAATATTGTCATTGTGATATGGCAAAATGCACTCTCACAAATAAACACAAAGCTATATTTAAACTATTAATACGAGTATGTCAAAATTTTAATTTGGAAACCAACACAATGTGAGGGAACATTTCTGATGCACTATGGAATCCTTATACATAACGAGCGACGCACGTCCACCCACAAAATGGACTGACGACCTGCTAAAGGTTTTATGTCGAGCAGTGAACAACTAATTGCTGAGAGAAAGAGATGGAATTTGTTGTAGTTGCACTTTAAATAGACATGACCAGTGTTGTGTCCAGGGACTAGCCGTATTTGAAGACTGACTAAGCCGTGGCAACTCAGCAATTTCATGACTATCATCACACTTGGACCGTAATCATGCAAACCTGCAGGGTTACTTATATAAAATGTATCGATAATTTAAAAAAATGCAATTATCATGCCTTTTTCCCACAGGGATAGGCAGAGACAATGGAGCGCCACTTGCTACGATCCTGACACAATTCCCTCGCTTCCTTCTAATTCTCAATTCTCTTAATACAAGTTCTATGGTAGACATCCTCAAGAAAGCTAGGTTGCCTAGTGCCCATAACCATAGAGCTTGAACCATCTATAAATTATTCCATTTAAAATATATTTTTTAATTGTATCAAATTAATATTATATTGTAGTACATTTTGCCTTATAAGACAGATCGAGGTCTCCCATTCGTCTCCCAATATGTTGCTCATGTACCGCCTCGTGTTACGACCTACGTAATTTGATTCCAGTGAAATATTAACAGAGAAAATTTGCAGGAAAAGACAAATTAGTTGCGGAGACATATGATTGTTTGAAACACTCGCTATTTGCGCTGTAGGTACGGGCGGAACGAGAATTTACACACAGTATTAGAGTGTATTCCGTAATCTATAATAGTAAAAATATATTATAGTTATGTTTCTATTTCATAGTGATAAATGATACCTATTATTGAGGAATGCCCATTTAATGAAAATTATAGATAATCTAATAAACTTAACTGTTTCATATAATTGGTATAATTAAGATTGTGAAGCGGAGTTTCTATTCGTAAGTACATTGTTCTTGATTGTACGGAAATAAATAAAAATATATTAGATATTGTGGATGTCAGAGAAGTGAGGAAGTTGTGTCAGAATAGTTGCAATAGCTCCATATAGAATATATTTAATTGTATTTATTTTAATTCTACATTAACCATTCAAATCCACACGTAAAGAAGACGTGTTTTAAACATAATATAATAATTACTGGCAACCGTGGTGTAGTGGCACTGATAGTGGTCAACCGAGAACCATTGATTCAAAACCTTTTATCGGTATCATTTATTATGTATCGAATATACCTATGTACATGTACTTTGTTCGGTCTGTTTTTATGATACGATTTTAGCTTATTTGAGTAGCTTAGTATGGAAATGTCAAAAGTAAATCTTAATTGTCGTTAAAAGTAGCCTTTATTTATACAAATGTATGTAACAACTAGAGTTCTAAAAAGCATTAAGAATGCACCTTCAAATGAATATTTAAAACGAACATGAAACCTAGTGTGACCTCGCAGGGTCTTTGTTAATTAATTAGAAATGTTTCTACGTTCTTTATTCCTTTGAAATCTTGGGCCTTGAGCATCTAATTAATATTAAACACAAACTGTCTTACGTATTACGTCTACACATTTCCTCAATTGACTCATATGTTAAAGCTTAATAAATTTGCCACATTTGCCCAAAGATTTGCATTATATCATCATCATATCAGCTATTAGTCGTCTTCTGCTGGACATAGGCTTCCCCCAGAGATCACCAAAGTGTGGCCTGCTAGAAGCGGTCTCCATTTAGTGGATTCCTGATATCTTCAGCAGATCGTCAGTCCATCAGCAGCGTCTTCCTGTACGTGGTCTTCATTTTTGGCTCCAACAGCCTTCTGTTTTACGAGCTATGAGTGCGTTACATCTTAGGCATGATAATTAAATTACACGTGGTAAAATGCATTCTTAATTTTTGACGTGTTTTGTATCTACTACAATTTCGTAATCTTTCTAATTTTTACGAGACTAAAGCAATTATCTCAGATAACAAAATGGAGGACACCGGTGACATAAATTCGCTTAAGTCAATTATTGGCACCACAATGAACTCGATGACGTCTATGCAAATTGTAATATTGTTAACAGTGCTTAGTTAACAGCTATTGTGAACAGCACAACGTCAAATTTACCTAATTGTATTTGTCGTACTGGTTTATAATGCATATTATTTTCTCTTTCAAGCTTAATTTCCAAGTACCGGATGATAAACAAGAGGAATGCGCCGACGACTGAAAAAAAAAAACGATTCGGTTTTAGTCGCCATCACTATGACGTTCAGACTTGCCCATTCAGCCTTAAAATAAGCCTTTAATTAAATTGGAAGCAGTTTTTATTAAAAATTAACATCTTTTTATTAAATAAAAAAATACAAAAACACAAAAGAAGGAGGGAGGTTTCTTCTGAAAATATTTGTATTGAGAGATTATATTAAAGAAATTCTGCTTACTTAATTATATGCTATGTCATTTTAAGGTTATTTATCTTTCCTGCGAGATGAAATCTTGATTATTAGCTCCCGTGTACTATAAAAATATAATGTAATAATGTCAAGGGAACGTAATGGCGCCCACTTTATAGTCAAGTTTCGTTTATCACTCACTCTTTTTCTTTTATATTTAAAGGTTTTTTTGTTTGAGTATTTATGCAGTGAGATGAAATACTTATTTTACCGTAGTTGTGGATAAAGAATGTTTAAAAATTGAGGATGAGTGAAAGTAAATTGAACAAATCCTCATAGAAAGCTGAGAAAGCTCAAGAAAGCAAGAAAGTTTCCTAGTGCCCATAACCGTAGAGCTTGTTTGAAGAGAAGGGTAGATGTGAGGGAGGCGAGGGAGTTCTGTCAGAATCGTAGCAAGTGACGCTTCATTGTCTCTGCCTATCCCTGTGGAAAAAAGGCGTGACAATTTGTTTTATTGAAATATACCTAACAATGCGCCACATACCAATATTGCCTGATGGTACTTGCAAGTCCAAGAGCGCTGTCGACTGTAAATACCGATTCAATTTAGGGTTGTCTTAGCGCCGCTACTGTGCCAGCCAACATTTGAGGTAGGCAGATATTCGTCCAGTTGGCCAGTTAAGGTTGTACCACTCAGGTCGTTCAATAATCTTTGAATTATTTTGAGATATATATTTTTTCTTATTTTTTATTATTATTTACATTTATATACTAAGCAACTAAAGTGCTTGTATCAAAGTAACAGGACAACCAAAGTACATTATATCAAAGATACATTGGTACGGGTGGTTTTGAACACGTGCTCTCGGTTTGTGTAACCATTGCACTGTTACTACACCACGGTCGCCGTTAATATCTCAATACTTTAGTTTTATCGCTCACCTTTTTAATATCATATTTAAATGTTGTATTACATCCATTTTGTATCGACCGTTACATAACGAAATTTATGTGCGAGCATTTACGCGGAGGAGCAGACATAGAGAATATTAAGGCAGAATAACCCAGCTTTATTGGTCTTAAGAGGTTCCAGAAGCGTCTATATTATTGAAATATATTCTAGATAATAAAATATATCTATAAAATATATTTAAGGGCACAAACTAGAAGTTTTATTTGTGCTAGTAAATAATGCTAGTAAATTTGTGTTAGTATACCTTTATTTTTATTTCTATTTCGACTCGACATATGACAACACCCTACCTGATGTTAGGCTGCAGTGCGGTCTACGAACGGATGTCACTACTACACAATTCAATAACTGTAAGTAGCAACTTACAAGCTGATCCCGAAACGCGACTAAAACACTTCACGGTCTGTATACTTGTAAGTGGTGGTACTACCCCGGATCGGCAGACAGGGCACCACTACCTACCAAAACATACATACCTATAGGTATGATATATACATAAAACATTAATCTGATATATTCAGGAAATAATAAAACAATAGTCTTAAATAAAAACAAATTTTACAAACAATAGGTTAATTTAGGGCTAGCAATATCTATATCAAATTTCCATACCCAGGCGTGGAATTTTTCCAGACATGTCAATATTCCCCAACGAATAGTTCGTTAGAGTTCATTATCATATTTTCGAAAATAAATCCATTAGAAAGTCAACTTTATGGGAATGTTATAGAGTTTATTTGTGAACGGGTATCTTTCTGTATGTGACTTTTGGTTTCACACACAATGTATTGGTTAACAATAGAAAACGAGTGCGTTTGGTGTGTTCTATTTTCTATGAAAGGCACGGGATCGGCATAAAGAGGCTGTAAATGTACATACAATATAGAGCTTTTCTTTATTTTCCACTAAAAATTGTTCCCTGTTTTTGTAAAGAGAAAATGAAAAGGAAGCAATATTGGTTGCCATTGACATTCTTTTGAATATGTTCTGAAATAGTTTTATTTTTAAAAGAGTGCCCTAGATATTTTTACATTTTAATTACTGTCTATTTATTACTATATTAAACTCCTGGAAAAGATGAAACGATGACCGTCTGATATCCGAAAGTGACCAGTCTTATCCCTCTTGCTGGCAACGATGTCAATCAGTCAATCAAATTGTCACGCCTTTCGCCTCACAGGGATAGGCAGAGACAAATGTACTTTACCGATGTACTTTTGATAAATTTTAAGCACACTATCTATTAGTAACTATGATGAAATAATCTATATTTCGCTAAGAGTGGTAGCTAGTGAGCTAAGGAGTGACCGCTAGTGGTCATTTCTTTAGTTTGCCGATTCGGGGTACCACCATTTGGTTTGTGAAGTGATTCATTCAAGTTTCAGAATCAACGTATAAGCTTTAGGTTTAACTGTAGTAGCAGTAGCGTTTGTTATTGGACCGCACTTCAATTCGATGTTAGGAGAGGTGCTGTCATATGTCAAACCACAATAAAAAATCTTAGCATCAGTGATCAGTGTGAAGTTAATCGCACAATCCATTTGTGCGGCATGACATAGTCGTAGGACTCTCTGTATAATGCATAGGAATATTCCGTTTAGTGGAAGAAAATATGTTCACTTCAATAAGAAAAATTGTAACTATAATTTGTACAAGATTTTCCTCATACAAAACAATTTGTTTTCTCAAGCCTTACCAGTAAAAACTATAAGAGTTATACTAGCCTGTTTCTAACGTAGTCTTATTGTTCAAGCACACTTCAATGTGTAGGCATTTTGATATGGAATACCATAGCTGTCTAAAATCAAAACACACATGAAATAAATTATTTACACTTAAATAATCCAAATCAAATTGTTACGCTTAAATTACCACGGATTTGGGCATAGACAACTAAACACACTTTCCACGATCCTGACACAACTCTCTCGCTTACATCTAAAATCTCTTCTGTCAAGCTCCATTATCATGGACATTGGGGATATCTGCTATTTTTTTTAAGAAGGTCTTCGATTTCATCAAGGGTTATATATTTTACATTATTACAATACTTCAATAAATAATACGCTTATATAATGAACATTGTATATTGTATACATGTCTTGAATACATTTCCTGAATTTTGAAACAATTTGTTATTTCATAGTATTTAAACAATAGTTGTTTTAAATATTATGAACTTTAAAACTAGAGAATTTATGTATTAAGAGTAGCACCATTTATAATAATATATATTTAAAAACAAATTATATAATGTAAAACAAAGCACACTCACAAAATCTCTTACACATATACATATCAACACGCCCCTATCAAAATTATTTTACAGCGAAATTATTGTAGTCAGACTGTTAAACATTGATCTGTGTTATGGTAGTGTGTTTTGATATATGACAGTAGACCAGCCATACAAGTGGCAGTTGGAGTGTCCCATCTATTGTACGAATACACAGAATACACATACTTTGTATCAAGTTACAGGTAGGATTAACAAATGGAAAGCTTTGGATTAACTTTGTAGTTAAACAAACAAAAGCTAACTGGGAAAATGTACGCAAACTCGTTAATAAAATGTTCAGTGGACTGAAAAAAATTACGAGCTTAGTTTTGTTTTTGTTACTCTTTAAAGTTATTTATTGATATTTGTTAGTCTGATATTTTATGTTTACAAGAAAAAGTATTTTTTATTAAGCTGGAGTGCGGTCCATGAAGAGAGGCGTTTTTTTTAAATTATTGTGACTCGGAATTTGATAGCACCTTGCTTGATGTTAAGCTGGAGTGTGGTCCATGAATGGATGCCACTGCCACTATTTCATACTGCTAATTCAATAACTGTGAGTAGCAATCACATCCACTATGCCGCCCTAGGTGGAACCGGCAACTTACAAGCTGATCCCGAAACGCGACCAAATCACTTCACGGTCTGTATACTTGTAAGTGGTGGTACTACCCCGGATCGGCAGACTGGGTAGCACTGCCTACCACTCTTACAAAATTGCTACTAGAGTTAAATAAATTATAGTTACAGCTTTAGACGTTAGATTTTAGGTCATTGGGACCCGGGATGTCCTAAATCTCAGCCAGTCTCAACTGAGGATGGGCATTAGCGTCCTCTTAACGTGCAGTGGTGAGTATACTGCAATGTCTAAACGTGGGGATTATGTCAAACATTATGAACGTTAAGATGCCGATAGATGCAACTGGCATCTTGTCGTTCGGAATGGCGTTCTAAGGAGAAGGCCTATCTATGTTCAGCAGTGGACGCCTTCCGGCCTTCTTCACAGTCCAGTGCTGCTAGCCAGGTGTTAAGGATCTATCGCCATTTAATTGTCCATAGTCGTCGTTTTTCTTTACGATTTATTTCTCCAATATATTATTTATCTCGTATAAATATTGTATAATATTGTTGTTTGTTTGTTTTTGTTTAAATGTACTCAACTACTTTATATTTTGTTTTTATTTTTTTGCCTGCAAGTTGTGTTGACTGGTAAATTGCCTTATATTAGTTTAAGTTATTCTGTTTATATTATAAGTAAGGCAACCTTAAATAAATAATATAATAAACATTTGTTTTTTAACAGCTGGATTTGTGCCGAATTATATTTTTGTTAACGCTGAACGTGTTTACACTAAAAAAATCCAATAATGATTGGTTTCAGCTAAACAACTCGAGCTGGCCCAGACCTGGCTTGTTTATAGAACTAGCATTAGCATTCTGGCTACGTCTAACTAAACTATGCAATATATTTTATTATTAACGGGTTTGAATTACGATAGAAGTAAAGTATTAATTTAAGAAAGATTAGATTAATAAATTAAATATTTGTTAATAAAAAAATGCAGCAGATATTTTCCAGATCTGGAGTAGGTAAGTGACAGTTAGTGGTTATATTATGTCCAAGTACGAGTCTCATTGCCGGGGTCTGTACACTTTTAAGTGAACAGACCGTGAAGCGTAAGTGTATAGATCGTTTCAGAATCAGCTTGAAAGTAGCCGGCTCTAACTAGACCGGTGTATTTGTACACGACTGACGACGATTTGTGTAAGACTGACTGTTAATCAACAGGAACTTGAATCTGGAACTGAAACTTTGAAACTGGAAGTAAACATTATTTTACTGCATGTGACCTCAATCGGACAGGTAGAGGGGGGGGGGGGGCTACGATTTATTTAAAAAGCTAATTCACAATAGTACAAAGGCTCAAAGCTAAAGTGCAAAATAAATTACTTTTTTATATTTTTTATTGTGACACGACATTTGACCTCGACCCGCCTGGTGATAAGCAAGGATCCAAGAGTGACGACAACTGAAACAACCGGGCTTCAATCGTCGACCGAGACACAGCCGTGATGTCTCAGTCACCGTCACTATGCCGGCCAAAGAAGGTCCGTAAAGGAAGTAAATAAATTATGTATTTATTTACTTAACATAATAAAGTAAATAAATGCATAATTTATACATAACTAGCTGTGCCCGCGACTGCGTCCGCGTGGAATAGTTATTTTGGGAATTATATTAATTTTTTGTTTACCTACCTGCTCAGCTTTATTATAAATTACCTATAGCTGTTACCCGCGACTTATTTTAGACCATTAAATTACGTAACTAATAGAATATATTTTAAAGTAGTTTTAAAAAGAATATATTTTAAAGTACTTCTGCGTAAATTATATTTTCAGTTTTATTTTCTTGTGCGCAAAACTCGCAGCCGCTTTGCAGCAGCAGTCTGCCGAGAACGCTGAGTCCTTTTTCTAGGCATTACAGTGACGAAGGAAGAACGAAGGAAATGAAAACTTAACCAAACTAACTGTATGCTTAAACTAAAACCTAACCTAATAAAAATTGTAAAACCTAACCTTGAAAGAATGTAGATGACACCTACAGGTATTATTTACAACAAAACAAAAAAAGTGTTATTGTGAAAATATTAGAAACAAAATACTATACTTAAAACAAACACTACCTACTATAGAGAAAACTACTACAAAATGAAATTGTATAAAAAAGAATTTTGCACGATGATATTATATCGTAAAAACAAATTAACGCTGCATTCAACCGATCAGTAGGGAGCCGACCGCATAGTATGCTTGTCTGTCTATAAATGACGCGCCCCTCCACTTTATTAGTTTATTTAAATGTGTGAATGCAAATATTACTAACTATACTATTAAACTTCATCACGTTCGTTCCTCCTTTCTAACCAGCAACTGAATAACCAATTACTGCATTTTCGGTGTGTTTTATCCATATTTTATATTTGCTCGTATGCGTAAATGCAGTGGATGGGCGCGTCATTTCGGCTTAGACAGACTATACCTCGTAGAGCTACACCCCCCTCCGCCTCGCCCGCAAGCACCGCCTCTCCTCGCCCGCCGGTTAGCGCTCATCATGCGACGTGTGTGAATTTTGTTTCTGAGTTATTTTAAAATTGTATTATCTTATAAGATATTTATTGAAATTAGGTGATGTCAATGACAATTTTGTTCACAGTTAAATGCTCTTAATTAATAACACATTTATTTCGATAAAGAATAATATTATTATGTTAATACAACTCTGACAAATAATTTGTAATAATGCATTAATTTAGACCAAATTTGACTATCATAAAAACGGTTATTGTGAGTTAATCTTAAAAGATAGACATATACGGTCGCGGACATTTTTTTAGATAATGTAAAGAGGAATAATTCTTTTATACATATTTTTTGGGCATCTGGAACGGTTTTTGCAGCGTACGCAACGAAAACCCTCAAAGACGAATAATATTCCCCGTTTTTTCCACATTTTCAACTGTTTCTTCGCTTTTATAAGTCGCAACGTAATGTTTTATAGCCTAAAGCCTTCCTCGATAATTGATCTATCCAACACAAAAAGAATTTTTCAATTCGAACGAGTAGTTCCTGAGATTAGCGCGTTTAAACAAACAAACAAACAAACAAACAAACTCTTCCGCTTTATTATATTAGTATAGATATAAATAGACATTAGTACATAGATTCTCAAACAACACGTACTTTATAACACATATCAAAATTCAGTATAATATAAATATTCACTTTATTATAAGTTCACAGAATTAGTTTGTCAAAAGGAATGTAAATAACACCATTATTTTAAAACATTTATTAATATAGTCTATTAGCGAACAATACACTCAAACAGAATAAAATTGATAACTATTAAAACTAATATTAGATTTTAAATTACTGAATTTACTACCTCTTTTACGAAGTAAAAAGTAATAAAGTGATAATATTTTTATTTATTTTTCTCACCTTAATAAAAATAATGGTCTCGTAAACACGTCCTTTTGAAATTAAAAGCGGTTTCGAATTGTTTCGTGGCATAATAAAATAAATACAATGTTGCAATAAAAAATATTATTAAGCAAAGTAACTAAGGTCTTCTTAGGTTTTACTGTATAATAAACCGATTTATATTGACAAAGGAATGCTTCGATGGTTTGGGCACATGGAAAGGATGAGTGAAAGTAGATTGACGAAAGGAATTTATAAATCTGATGTGAATGGATGCCTTAAACAAGGCAGGCCCAGAAGAGTGTTTTCCGACCAAATCGAAGACATCCTCAAGAAAGCTAGGTTGCCTAGTGCCCATAACCACAGAGCCTATATGAAGAGAATTGTGGATGTGAAGGAAGCAAGGGAGTTATGTAAGGATCGTGGTAAGTGGCGCTCTATTGTCTCTGCCTATCCCCGTGGAAAAAGGCGTGACAATTTGATTGATTGATTCATATATTGGATTAACTAATACGGAAATTCATGCATTTTCAAGTCCTAATTTACACAAAGTTTTTCAAATCAGAAGATCAAATCAAACTGTGAGAATTAAAGTAAAATCATTTCTAAAAACAAATTCTTATAATGTATCTTCATTGTCATTGTTCATTAATCACATCAGCAGAATTCACTGGAGTAAATTGAGACGAGAACAACTAAATCAAGTTAAAGTTTATTTGTACTAAGTTACACATTGAATAATTTTGAACAGGCGAACGTAAACATTACTATTTGATTAGTTATTGCTACAAAGCGTTTGTGTTAATTAACGTTTTAAGTTTGTAGATATTTATGCCAAGTAATAATATAATATTTAATGTACACATAACATAAGATAGTCAAAGAAAATAATTTAAATATTTTAAAATATTTAATATTTAATAATATTTAAATATATTTTGGAATAAATAGGTATAAAAAATTAAAGAAACACTTTTAAAACTTCAACATTGACTTTTTTTTCGATACACTTCTTTAGGTCTTCTTGATCTTCTTGTAAAATTAATATCTTGTAAAGATATAAAGAAGAAAAAAACGGCTATGAAACAAAACAATTGTTATATATCTATTTTTGTATTATAGATATAAAAAAGATTACCGCAAAAAGGTGGTCGATCTCAATCATACAATTTTCCTCATAAAGCAATAACAAACCTTTTTTCATAAAGTTTGTGTTATTTGTTCGGGAAGATTATTAATAATATTATAGGGCACATCTCTCGTGAAAAAACCTTTTTAGCGAATAAAATAGTAGTGGTTACAGCGACAAAAAATATATGAAACATTTTCGAGGTTAATAGCCGTCCTTTATCGCCAGCCCATAAAGTATGTCTTAGTTAAACCACGAGGTATTTATCTATATTAGACCTCAAAACACGACCCTTTCATTGGCAAGTATCATTTATCCTTAGAAATTATATAACTTCACCCGACAGTACCCCGCCCGATGTTAAGCAGGAGTGCAGTCCATAAATGGAGTCCATTAACTCTAAGTAGCAGTCTCATCCACTATGCCGACCTAGTTGAAACCGGCATTTCACAAGCTGATTCCGAAACGCGACTAAGTCACTTCACGGTCTGTATACTTGTAAGTGGTGGTAGGTACTACCCCGGATCGGCGGATTGGGCACCACTGCCTATCACTCTTTAATAACCAAACTAGGATCAAATATCCACCTCTTATTTTTATAAGCTAATATTTGTAATTTTAATAAGTAGATTAAATATTACAAATAATAACTATGAAACAAATATTTGCTCCAACTGAGAATCGAACCAGCAACTTTCCGCGTAACGGACGGCAAACCACTACGCCACGTTTGTCGTTATAAAGTTGTCGTAATTAGTTGAAAAGATCTTAGTCTTTTATTTTATAATAGTGGATCTTTTCAACTAGTAATGCATAAAGCCGGTACAGTGAACGGGAATATTGCACCGGCATAGTGGATAGTTTTTTTAACTGTCGCAGCTGTTGCCTCCACTCCAGTTTAACGTCAGGATGCTGTCATATGTAGTATGAAGAGCCTCCTTGAAAAATAAATAAATAAATAAAATTAGTTTAATTAACTACATTCATATGTCCGTGATTTGTGAAAGCATTCTTCTTTACCTATTTTTCTGCTTCTTAACATCCGTCGAAAGTAATTAAATAAGGATTTAAAGTAAAGATGAAAGGTCCTATTTTTAAGGTTGTATTTGTTTTAGGACTAGGGATTTCGAAACTTTTTAAGTTAGCTAAACTGACCGCTTTATTTTGTAATAAAGATTAGACATTCTATAATATACGAGTTATTATACGCGGTTTCGGAACAAACATTATATAAGTTAATTAATAGGTTAGGTTAGTATATAATTTGATCAAGAAATCACGTAGATACAATAGGTAATAGTTAAATAGCTTGGAAATCTCAATATTAAAGTCACTTTACTCGTACATACAATAAAAAATAAGAATTGATATTATATCTGCAGTATATCCAGATATTTCATATCGTGCATCTAAATTGCTTAATTAATTATTATTATTCATGAAATAAAAATAAAAATAACCAACACCTTTTTCGCACAGGAATAGGCAGAGACAATGGAGCGCTATCAGGCGGAATGTTGCCATATGTCGTGTCACAATAAAAAAGAGAGCCAACTGATTTAGTTATCGCATTCTTCATTACTGTGCCGGCCATAATTTTAATACCATTTTTATGCAGTCTTTTGAATAGGTTAATCGATAGTCTCTATGTTAGGGGTGTGAATCAATTATTTCGCACTTGAAGTGATGTGGGGTGTAAAATATTCAAACATTTTCTTTCTCGTAGAAGATTATTCTCATGTTGTATGCAAATACTCACGTAGTTCTGACAACCACAAATTCAGCCTCCCTTCGGGGTTAAGGGATGAAATTTGACGTGAAACAAGAGGGGAAAGAATTTAGAAATGGAACTCAGTCGAGCTTCGTCTCTTCATTTTTTAACTTATCTATGACAGTAACTAGTTTTTCCTTTTAAAAGAAGATTTAATATTCATTGAGACGAATAAATGTCTTAAGAAGGAAAGTTTATTTACGGTTAAATATTTTACTTACCTAAGTTAATACAAAAGGAAATTATATGACTTATCCTTCGTTGTTTATATTAAATTATCTCATTAAATTAATATACACGAATACATGATAAATAATAAAATAAAATATTAGACATTGTTTTATTTTTAATTGAGACAAGACATTTGTCCTCAACTTTCCTGATGGATAGCAAGTGGAATTCTTAAAGCGCTGACGACAAAAAAACTGACAAGAAAATTAAGTACTACGTTATAATATTTAGGCAGGTTTTATCAATGTGTTATATCAATAATCAAGCTCATCTAAATAATGTGCAAAAAATAGGAATATTTAAGACAAACACCATTGTCTTAAATATGCTACTACTTTTGCTTGTATCGGTGACAATGTACTGAAGTACTTATGTCAAAGATGTATTGATACTGAAATTTTATTATAATCGAACTACTATATAAGGCAGACCCAGGTCATCTCCTCAAGAAAGCTGAGGAGTACTAGGCAAAGTACACATAACCGTAGGGCTTGTATGCAGAGAATTGTAGATGTGAGATACGTCAGGATCGTGGCAAGTGGCGCTCTATTATCTCTGCCTATCCCTGGGGGGAAAATGCGTCACCATTTTATTCATTGATTAATTAAACTACTTTATTTACCGTACTTTTTACAATGTAACTTTATCAGTATAAAGAATTTATAATTATTTCTGTATTTAATTATTAATACTCCCCAACATGCATATTCTCGTGATGAAATTATTCAAGTTGTGTTTCAAATGTGTCCGTTGTTAATAATTCAGGCCTCCCCAAGTGAAGGGTTGGCGATGAGGCTTTCAAGTGCACCCGCCAGGAAGCGAGGGACGGATTCCTACGATAATGTTACGTTTGATTGAAATACTAAATTGCTCCCATTGGGGAAATCCTTGAGCCTTTAATACCGACATAGTTACTACAGTAGTATCTTAATAATTTTAGGTTATGTTGATTATTACCGTTTAAATCGGCTGCAGATACGGTTGACAAAATGCGGATGCTTCCCCTGACCTGTGTCTTCGATTGGACGGCTGCAACTAAACATAGTTGACTATCGTGAATAAATTAAATACAAGAAACCTTTTACTATTAATATTCTCCGCTGAAACGCTTACTGGACATCAAATTTATGAATATATTTTTCTAACTGGAAAATAAAGATGTGAAAAACAAACATATTTAGGTATACAATGTTTATGTCCTACCTAAAATACACTCACACATTCAAAAATAACTTTTATTAAAAAGAAATAAAGCAAAAATTCGTACGAAAATGATCTTTTATTTATAACTCATAACATTTAAGTAGGTACGTAAACAAACGAAAAAAATTAAGCCCACAAGAATCATGGGCTTATTTTCCATGAAAAATTATTATCCTAATTATATATTTTATTCGTAGGTAGGTAGGCCGCCTAGTGAAAGGTGGATTGGTGAGATAGTGAATTACGAATAACCTGTGGATGCAACTGGCATCTTGTCGTTTGAAATGGCGTTATAAGGGGGAGGCCTATGTTCAGCAGTGGACATCTTCAGGCTGATGATGATATTTTATTCTTTTTTTTATATAGTGGGTACGACAAATAGCACCGCGCCTGACGTTAGGTTGGATATCGGTCCAAGAAAGGATAAGATTGCCACCAGTTAAATAACTACAAGTAGTAGTCGCATCCATCCTGGTATAGTTGGAACTGGTAACTTTTAGGCTGATACCGGATACGCGATTAAGTCACTTTACGGTCTGCATACTCGTGAGTGGTCAGCAGACTGGACTTCTCTGTTTACCACTCTTTGACAAGACCCAAAGCATAGAGCAAATATCTTTTTTATTTCTTTATTTACAAGTATTAACAAAAATAGTAAATATTACAAATAAAAGCTAATACCGAAACGCGACTAAATCACTTCTCAGTCTGTGCACTTGTTAGTGGTGGTTCTGTACACTACCTTATATTATACAGAATCTTAAATATATTTGGGTATTCTTACAGTACACAGGATAATTTTAATAACCGCAATGAAAAAGCGGGTGTCTGCATGTTCCCGGTGAAGTAATTTTTATGACAAAGTATCTCATTAGGATGATTTGCAACTCGCACTCGTGCCTCAGCTATTAAAAACAACATTACCTTTTACCTGTATAATTTTAAACTTAGCTAATAATAACACAGGTACTTTATTTATATATAAATTACCGGTAGACAATGACATGTAGTAATTTTATAAATATGAGTGGGTATATTTATAAGGCAGTACAAGGATTGACAGATAGGAGAGCTGTGGATGACTGCGGTAGGTGCAAAGGTTTCACAGGCGACCGTGGTGTAGTGGCAGTGCAATGGTTACGCAAACCGAAGAGCACGAGTTCGAGACCACCCACCGGTACCAATTTATCTTTGATATGTGTACTTTGGTTATCTTGTTTCTATGGTATGGTACAAGCACTTTAGTAGCTTAGTATAGAAATGTAGATAAAAAAATAAATAAAAAATCCGCGCATTGTTTTCAGTCGTGCACATACTCATTAATATTTTAAAATGTATAATCATTTATTAAAGGAATGTAAGTGGTTAACAAAAAAATTTACTTCGCAGCTTGAATGCCAACGCTCTTTTTATCTGACGGCGTCTCTACTTGTGCTAATAAAAAACTAAGGTATCAGCCTAAGGCCTTTATACCATAGAGATCTTTGCTCTTTAACTTTGCTCCTACCTCGTCTTTTTACGCAAAGGACGGGGAAAACATGCGTATTTTATCGAGCGAATCGACAGTTAAACTTAAGGGTACTTTTCTATCTCTATCAATCGACTAGTGGAATTATTTACCAGCCCATGTGTTCTTCCTATCCAACCTTATGTAGATTTTTGACGACAGGCGTGGTCGAACGCGTAGCGATTGGCTTATTGCGCGGTTCCCAGGTTCGATTCCAGGTCGGAGCAAATATTTGTTTCATAACTTTTATTTGTATTATAATATTAAATAATTAAATTAAATATTTCAAATATTTGTTATTAAAAAAGGGGTGGGTAATTGTTTTGGGTCTGGTTATCAAAGTGGTAGCCAGTCTGCTGATCCGAGGTAGTACCACCACTTAAAAGTATACAGACCGTAAAGTGATTTGGTCACTTTTTGGGATTAACTTGTAAGTTGCCAGTTCCAACTAGGCCAGTAGTGGATGTGATTGCTACTTACATTTATTGAATTGTAGTAGCATTGACATCCATTCATGGACCACACTCCAGCTTAACAGCAAGCGGGGTGCTGCCATTTGTCAAGTCACAATAAAAAGAAAATTTAAGCGAAATGTGAAAAAGCACCTTTGGCCATAGTGACGACGACTAAGGTACATGCCCGTAAGCTGAGTCGATTTCAGCTGGCGCTCGAAGTCGACTCACTAAAAAAGGAATCTATAAGTAAAAGTTATAAATATTTATATATTAATATTAGGAACCTGTATTAAAAACGTTTTTTAATTTAAAGTATATTGAAAAGGTATTTCATTTGATATACCTATTTCAAATATTTACAAGTTATTACTCAACGGAAAATCAACAGCAAAAGTTAAACACAACCAACCTACTCGCCACAAAATTGTAGGCAACTTATTTTTCTATGTTTTTGTTTTTCTTAGAAACTACGGGAAAGTCGTCCCGGGAAATTGAGCGTGACGAGGGAAGAGACAACTTTTAGACCAACTCTTAGAAAAAGGTAAGTTAGGTTTATAACATGAATTCCGGTTGCTTTTATACGTTCTAGCAATTGGTAACAATTTGCAGGATTGAATGAATAACTTGTATTTCTTTATTTTTTAAAAATTATATTATATTAAATATTTTACTTACATACATTTATGTATTATTTATTTCTTTTTTAACAGTCCAGAGTAAGGGACAGTGAATACTAATTAATTAAAATCCATCGGAAGCATACATTAGGATACATGCCTTTTCTACTTTAAATATTTATTTTGAAATTGTATGCACAATGGCAAACTTAATGCCTAGCGGAAAACCTCTATTCTCTGCCAGTAAACCTTTGGGCGTCAACTAAAATAACAAAATGTTTCAGTTCATTCAAAATCTTTTTTTCCAAATGTTTTTCTTTTTTACACTGAGATAAGCAGAGACAATGTAGCGCCACTCGCCACGATCCTGACACAACTTCATCGCTTCCTGCATTATCGTACAAATAAATAATAAAAATGGGAAAGAGTATTTATTTTTATGTGTGCACATCGATCAACTACGACTGAGCTTGGGTCAACTAAATATTATACAATCAATCAATGAAATTGACACGTCTTTTCCCCACAGGGATAGGCAGAGACAATAGAACGCCACTTGCTCATAAATAAAATTAAGATCACTAATCATAATAACATTGTGAAAAGTAAATGTTTTTTTCACAAAGAAAAATAAATATGTACGACGAAAATATATTTAAAAAATAAACGAAAAGTCATGTGCATTAACTTTGAAATAAATATGGTATACAACGTTTTTTACGAGGTGAAAAATGGAAAAAATAAAGCTATCTCAACTGTAAACTAAGCGGTACACCAAGCTAAGCGTTTTAACCCGCCATTTTCGCTCCCCTAATGCATTACCGTCCATTTTTCTAGACAGGTCGGCCAATACGACCCAAACATCCGTAAATCCCGATAAAGTGCGTACCTATCCTTACAAATAGTTTTGGGGTTAAATTTAGGGTTATAAACCGATTTGCCTACTAGAAAAATTAAGCTATCAATATACTTATGTCTTTTTATTCCTAATATTTCTTTCAAACGAAATTAATAATTAATTAATTGTTTCAATATTTTAATAAAGTTTATTAAAGTTAAATTTAGGTAATGCACAATTGAAAGTGAATTTTCTATTAATTTGAGATAAATCGTCCAACAAATTAAAAATAAATGTTGTTTATTACAAATTAACTCGTTTTAAAAAGTATTTAAATATAAAAACCTACCTTTGTCTAATAAATTAGTAAAAAAGATTTGACCGTATTTTGTGGTAAACAGTTTGACCTTTTAACTTAAGCAAAGAAGAAGAATGAAAGAATAGCATCAGCAATACGTGTCTGTCTTATTTTGACGAGGGTTTTCTTATTTACATTTGTATACATAACTTAGTATATTTGGGTAAAGAAATCCTCTTTTCGTTATACTTTGAAAAAATATAAAAAACGAATTAGAAAAATCTGTATAATTGCGGACATTTGAGCGTGGGTAAGTGGCGGAACAACCCGTGAGGCGGGGTGATCCTTGAGAGAATTTGGTGTTGAAACTAAAGTCGAGTGAATCTTGTCTTTGAAATCAATGAATGAGAGGTGGAATGCTTTGCCAGCCCATGTATTCTCTCCATCCTATAACTTTGGATCCTATAAGCTATGCGTTTTGGCCGGCATAGTGACGGCGACTGAGGCAGCTAAGAACTAACTTGATAGTTTCCTCTTGCTTATCATTTGGCGGGTCGAGGTCAAATGTCGTGTCACAATAAAAAAAAGGTATGTATTATCGTATCGCAAAGGTTACGATAGTTATAAATATATGTACTAGTATAGAGTGAATAAAAGTTATTTTTGTATTGTATTTTTAATCTCGTAAATCTATATGTTCGTTATATTTTTAAAATCTAATTTTACGAAATCAACATCTTTTCATATTCCTATTCATATACGAGTACACATTGATTAAAGCAAGCATGGTTGTTTTTGGCAGAAACATTATTTCCAACCATTATATTGTCAAAGATATAATTATATATCGACAAAAACAAAAATATAATAGAACTCCTTATGAAAAAAATATGTTTTTATTACTTATAGGAAATCCATTAGGATGAAGCTTCTTATGTGTATGAAAAAAGGCATGAAAGATACAATGGTTAGATTATCTCATATTTCTTTTTCGATACATTACTATTTTTTCCTATTTTCTTTGATAAATTAATTATATTTTGCTATTATATTACGTAATAAAAGCTTAGCCGATATTGTATTATCATTTCTCTTGTCATGAAACATGTCTATTAAACGCCTTTGCTCAATTAAAATCAATCAAATTGCCTTTGATATAATTCCAAAACTTATAGGTTTAGGTATAATATGTATTGTTAATTTTTTCTTGCGCAAACTCTATAAGGCAGACCTAATGCCGCTAGTAATTCACTTTCTTAAGAGCATTCTAAACATATGAGTAAAGGGTGGGTGCAGTAAATGCCAGTAAAACCACCTACCACTTACGGCAAAAATCTAACACATATAAACATAATATAACAAACACTAAAACTAATAGTCGAATTGGAAGGTTCGGCACCTCGATTCGGCGTGCGAAATTGTAAAACAGTCTACTATTGAAATGCTTTACCAGAGCATATTCTTCTTAACATATTATTATCATATCTATGTGCGAAAACTTGTAAAGGCCTAGTATTACTGCTGTTACATTTTTATTGTAAAATATAAGGTTGTAAATTTTCCAAATAAAATAAAATAAAATAAAATTATATAACATATATTATTATCTTAAAACCCTCAAGCGAATGACAGCGACTGAAGCAAAGTTTTTTTCAACTGTCGGCGCTTTGGACCACCTGATTCCCATCTGCCAATTCAAAGTCAGATGTCGAGTCTAATAATCATCATCATCATCAGCCAGAAGGCGTCCACTGCTGCCTCCCCCTAAAAACGCCATATCAAACGACAAGATGCCAGTTGCATCCACCGGTTATTCGTGACTTTCACTATGTCGTCTGTCCACCTAGTGGGAGGCCTACCTACGCTGCGTCTTCCGGTTTGTGATCTTTCTTCCCCATCGGTTGTCGATGAGTCTAATAATATAATAATAAAAATATTAACCATTCGAGTATAATATTAAGACAACGACCTTAGAAAGTTATAATGTTATGAGGTCTTCAAAGATTTTTTTAGTAAATAAAAAATATATTTTGAATAAATAATTAGAAAGTTTCTCTAACTATTGAAGTGATTATAACTCGACAAACAATCTAGCAAAGGATCAATTTGCAATGAAATACGAACTCAGTTCAAAGCTTTAAACGGATCCAATAATCTCTAGTTCAGGCAAATTCCACCTCGAATATCTAAAGTTTACAAATCATCAGTGGATTTTAGTGAAAGTTTTGACTAAATATGGCAATTATTAATAGGTATGTATATCGTTAAGTAACTTATGTGCATGAGTATATGCAAATATTATCAATGAACCTTGTTGAATAAATGTTGTTCAAAGGCACTTCTACTTATTTCTTACATTTCTATATTTAACGTGCTCGTATTATAAACACATACGAGTATCAGTCAAGTCGGTTTGTACGGGCAGTTCTTGGTTTGAGTGACCACCACGGTCGTCAATAACATTTCATTTTGAATTTTATTTGTTATGCTTGTGTCTGTTTTTTGTTGTTGTTTTGATTACAAAAAAATAATTTATGCAAGTGAGGGAAAGAAAATCACAATCTTTAATTCACAGGATTAAATTATGAAATTGTTGAGGTAAATAAACAATATACATATAAAAATCAATCAAATTGTCACTCCTTTTTCCCACAGGGATAGTCAGAGAGACAAATGAGCGCCACCTGTCACGATCGAAAAAAAAAATCTGAAGAATATTGAAGTCGACATGCGAGACATTAAGACATGAAATGGAATTGGAATTATTATTAGAACAATTTATTACTAGTTCTTAGCAACAAAAAATACGCAAAGTTAGATTCGTATTGATTTTATTTATTAGTCCCTTTTAATACAGCTCTCATAACAAAACTCATCCAAGCACATGCACGGTCTGGAAAATATTTTCTTAATAATTTTCCGAATCAATGATTCGTGAAATAAGAACTACATTGAGTTTTTAAGCTTCCCTTCAACTATAAAATATTCGCTTTTGCTAACTTTTTAATTTGTTCATCTTTGACTTTGTTGTGCTGTGAATTCTAACTAGTTCTATAGTTTAGAGTCCATATTGAATAAATGTTTAAATGTTTAATCCATTATTAAATATTTTTTTAATAATGGTTAAATAAATTTTATGCGGCTTACTATCGCGTTTGTTTTTGGTTTTTGATTTAATTTAAATATATATGTGTTTATTATTATTTCTATATCTGACCTCGACTTGCCTGATGGTAAGCAAAGAGGGGTTTAAAAGAACTGACGACTGAAAAATACGATACAGTTTACGGATGCCTCAGCCGCCGTTACTATTGGCCATGGTTGCTTTCCACGGCTCGCTTAAAGGATCCAGGGTGGCAAAGTTCGAGTTAGTTTCACTGCCGATTCGCATGATTCACCTTACCTGTGCGGTATCATGTGCCTCTTGGATCTCCATCATGCATACCATAAGGCAGGTCGAGATCAAATACAATATATTTATATATAATTATTTGTATTAAATTTGATATAATCGCAGACATCCTTAAGTAAGTTAAGTTGCCTAGTGCCCATAACCTTAGAGCTTGTATGAATAGAATTGTAGATGGGAATGAAGCGAGGAAGTTGTGTCAGGATTGTGGCAAGTGGCGCTCCATTGTCTCTGCCTATCCCCATGGGAAAAAGGCGTGACAATTTAATTGATTGATTTATATTTGTATTTCATTGTTAAAAGGTACACAGAGTTTAATAGACTTAATTACGGAATACATCTACGTGATATAGAACTATAGAGTTAGACAAAGTTCGTGCTAAGCGCTAGTTGCTTTCATTTTCTAAATGCTGAAGCGCCTAACGAGGTTTCTATCAAAGCAAAATCAATTAGCTTGCCATGGCAATTGATTTAATGTGCAATTTAATCAGTGTACTCGTATAGATAGAATGATGCTAATGACTTTATTTATTAGTTATTACTACACAATGTCAGTACATCTTAGTATACACAATAGTGAATAGTAAAATCAATCAATCAAATTGTCACGCCTTTTTCCCACAGAGAAAGGCAGAGACAATGGAGCGCCACTTGCCAAGATCCTGACAGAACTCCCTCGCTTCCTTCACATTCACAACTATCTTCATACAAGCTCCAAATCGGAGACATCTTCAAGCAAGCTAGGTTGCCTAGTGCCCATAACCATAGAGCTTGCATAATAAAATTTATGATACCTATATAAATAACATAATATGTATAATTTATTGTAAATCTTTGAGCATTTGGCACCTCATGACCATTCTTTATCCCTTAAGGCTGGAAAAAACAACGCTTTTTAATAATAACACCACCAATTGTACATCGTCCTGCTTTTGTAGTCTTTCTAAACAACCTATAATATTTAGTATATGTATTTGTACCATAAATACTTCTATTTGTCTCTTTATTTACCATTTATTTCCACATTAGCCTACATAGTTCTGAAATAAATTATGTTTGAATTGTGTAATATGCATAAATAAATTAAGTTTATTGCAGCAGTTTTATTAGTGCTGCACAAAAGTTTTCAATTCGAATTGCCCAATGAATTCAACCGAGTGAAATTAAGTACCCGCTCGTCGGTAAGCTAACTTTGCAATAGAGAACTTTATCTACAACTAAATAAACTAAGTTTTTGCTTATTAAACACCAAGTTTAAAATGTAAAGAGCTAACTTATGTTTCCAAGTAATTTAATTACTTTGTATTGTTTTAATATACTTTTTTTTAATTTTTAGACATTTGACACAAACCAAGGATATTTTTCAAGAGTGCCAATGACTAAAAAACTGACTCTATTCACGGTTGAATCAGTCAGTTCAGATTTTACGAAGATTAAAAGCTCTACAAAAATAAACTACGAGATTCCAACATCAAAGTTAATTTCAATAACAAGCGTATCCTTTTTGAAATCTAAGCCCTGAATACAATAAATACTTTCAGAGAGAAAATATTAATGGCGTAGGTATTCTAATTTTAAAATCTTTGATTGTATCGACTAAAAGACACTTGATACAGTCGTAATAATCCACTTCGCCTGGGGTTGGGATAGGATTCACTTTGCATAGTACTTGAAATTCAAATCGTGCAGTTCATATTGAGCCTCCCCTATCGGAACGAGCTGTCTAAGTGCCTATCCTGTTGCCATGACAACGGTACTGAACTCGCCAGTACGAGTACACGTATAGACTATATATTACTAGATATAACGACATTACTAACGTTACAAAGTCATTTTCTTAGATTTAGCGCGAACATTGATTAAAGAATTAAACAAATTTTATGCGGCTTACTATCGCGTTTATTTTGGTTTAGATTTTACATTTTTTTATTATCAAACACCTGGGACCCCATAATACATAAACTCAACTCCCAAGTCCAGCAAACTGCCTGACACCGTCAGTTATTATTGCAAAAAATTGAAATAAACCGGGAACAGAAAAAAAATCAAATCATCAAACGGGGTAGTTTTGGAAACAATAACAGCATCAACCATTAGGACGACCAACACCTCAGTCTCTTCGTGACCACGATGGCTGCCAAGCTCTCGAAACGTCGGAATAATAAAAAAATGAAAAACCTAAACCAAAATAAACACGATAGTAAGCCGCATTCGTTTAATTCATTTACAAAGTCGATCAAATTGTCACGACTACCCTTTCACACGGATGGGCAGCGCCATTTTCTAGTATCCTCTTTTCTTGCTTCCTTAACTTTTTTACATTATGGTTGATGTTAGGGTGGAGTGTGGTTATTGAGAGATGACTGCTGGTAGTTAGCCTAGAAATTATATTCGCATGCGAAAATATATTCATATGGTTAAATTAATTATTATATTCACCCTAATCAATTTGATCAATCCTTTTGAGTCGTCCTATGCATAAGAATAATAATAATTTATCGTAAATTGCCAATAAATTATTTAGACAGGCAAAAGTCATATTTAGTAAGTGCGTTATTTTTGTTACTGTGACTCGACTTAAATTACTAGAAAATATGAATCTAAGAAAACCCAAATCGTGTGTATTCGAAGCGGAATGCACGCAGATTCGATTACGCCTTGCAATTTTAAAAAATAATTCCGTTGTTGTTTTAGATGTTTCGACATAAATATATGTCGACTGTTAAGGCGACTGTGGTCTAGTGGTTATGATTTGTTCACATAAACTAAGAAACTTCGCTTGGTCGTCCTGTTTCTATGATACAATCATGTTTAATTTCTTAGTATAAAAATGTGCAAAGTGCATCTTGTTGTGTGTCCTGCTTGGCTTATAGGTCACCGTGTTGTATTTGATCTGTGATGATATATAATAAATTGATCTTCTGAACCACTTGAAACGGTTCTGTATCATCTCAGATTAGCTCATGTAGTGATTCTAAGTGAATTTGATTAACTACGACTATGTCATGTTTGTTTATGGGCTATGAAAGAGGTTATTACGATTATTGCGTAATAACATTTAGGTTTAATGTTTACTTATGAAATTATTATCTTTGGGTATCATGGTTAGTTCCTTATTACCAGAAAAGAAATATTATACTCGAACATATAGCTAAGTATGAATCATAAAATAAACTAATTTTTTTTCTTTATCTTTATTTTTCTTAAACTTTCTTGTTTTATGATTACAAAATGAGGACTTAAAGCCGTTAGGCATTATCTAACACAGAAATGATTTATCTTCAGAATTAAGTAAGCGAAGGAAACTGGTAAAGATATTAAGATAAGAGAAAAATCAATTCATAGACATTCAGATATATACATTATATATAAACATCTTTCAACCGTGAACTCACTCGGTTTTTTCAGTCGTGGTCGGCACTCTTGGATCTTCTCTTGCTTATCATCAGACGGGTCGAGGCCAGATGTCGATCAATATGATAAATTTAAAATTTATTTCTATCTTATTGACGTTTTTAAATTTGATGTATTAGTTAACCTAATAATGTAAAATACAGCTTTGATTTTTTTTTTCTTTTCTAAGATTATTTTAGAATAATATGCGACAAGAATGTTATTTAAATCTTGGTTCATAGAATTTTAGCATTTTTAATAAAGAAAACTTATAGTATAATAATATTAAAGGCTATATAATTCTATTTAAGTGTCGTAGTATATGAAGCAGCTCTCGCATCATTAAATATTTTATTGCGGACTATGCTCATTGGGATATAACGTACTTAAACGTACTCGATTTCCTGAAGTGTCTGATTTAGTATTTCAATCAAAATGTAACGTTATCTCTGGGATCCGGTCCTGTCCGGTGTTTGCTTCCTGGAAGGGTATTTTAGGGTTGGAATTTCAACCCTTCTCCTCTTCAAAGTCCTAAATTATTCATCTGTCTTTAAGCTTGGATTTGTTTACATTTATTTGCTTCAGTATAATTTAAAAAAAATTATAATCTTGTTTTAAACAACTTTTTGAAATCAATATTGTATTTTTTTATTTAGTGAATGTATTAAATTATAATGTTTTATAAAGTTTTATATAAGGAGGTTAAAATAAAACGTATGTACGAGTACCTACTCCACTGTTGGTTTGTTTATATAAATATCTAAAAAAATATGTTTTCACGATATTTTCGTGGTACGTAATCCGAAACGGAATTCCACTTTTACGATCCCGATACAACTCACATTCGTAAACTTAGTAAGTTCTATTTGAAATATATATTTTTTTAATTGAAAAAATAATATTTTATTGTTTTAAACGAACAGGATATATAATTTAGCAATGAATAGGTTTCCGGAAATTTGCGGCGCGCCATTTAATTTTGGCGTGCCTTTGATTTCTGAATTTCATTTTACTCTATTGACTTCCACATCAAACAAAGCAAGGGAAGCGTTTAATCAAGAACTCTTTAATCAAAATAAACGGTAATAAAGAAACATTTTATTACAAACCCTGTGAATAATATTTTTAGAAGTAATATAATATTATACATTTTTGAGAACCAAAAAAAATTAGGAACATAAATATAAAAAATAGGAAAATAATTTGTACGATAGGTTACATATTACAAAATTTGGTTAGATTCTGGCAAAAAAAAAGCGCTGAGTTTTGAGCTGCGCAGTGTAAGGATCGGCAAATTAGAAGGGCTTTGGACGACTGCGGGAGAAAGTCCGCCTAACTATACACTCGTGCACATAAATAATATTATTTTTAATTTTATATGTGTATAACCGAAAATTAAGTAGGTAACAAAACAAGTTACTGCTCATCTTCAATGCCAGCGCTCTTTTGACTGCTGGGACCTCTACCTATGTCTTACAAGTCTTACCTATGTCTTAGAAGTGCTTGCAATACTTTGATATCTAACTAGCGAATGTGCGGATAACTTGCAACGATCGAACGTAATTCTCAGATCAGGCATATCGATCATTTATTTATTTATTTCTTATTCAATCATTGTAATAAAATATTTAGGTATATGAAGTTTTTAATTTTACATCGTCATCCTTGGCGATCGTTATTAGGAATAAAATAAAATACCAATGAAACCCAATACAAGCTAGCTTGTATATTAATATTTAATTAATTTAAACTTAATTATAAGGCATTTGCAGTTAATTAATTGTTTGTTTTGTTCCTAACCAGTTATTAAGAAAAATACATTTTTCCTCAAAGGATTGTATAAAATAGAGTAATTTAAATTTTCAATATCTAATTACCTTGCACCTTTGTTTAAACTAATATTAAAAATTGTAATCTACTTTTATTATATTTAAGGGAATGTCGTTACCTTAATAAAATGTCTAATAAAGGTATAAACGATGAGTTCACAAAAGTTATTACAATTATTCGGTCCGCTTTAAAATATGTCGGTATTCGTTTGCTCGGAAGGCCAGCGAATGATCTTAAAGAATTGATTTTAAGTAACATATTCTGCTATGTAAATATAGTGTGGCTGGCGTCAGTTTTCTTACAATTTTTGTACTTTATTCGCTTGAATATAGTAAAGAGAAACTTCTACGACATCCTCTTTATATGGCCCTGTGGCTCTTATGCAATTTTGGCGTTAAGCAAAACTTTCGGTATAGTTTACAACAAAAAACATATTGAGAAGCTACTTCTAGAATTAGAGGCTTATAATATAGAGGAAAAGGATGAAGAAACGCAGAAAGCATATGAAGAATCTCAAGCACAGGGTTTCAAATATTTAAGAATGGTTATGTCCATAACAATAGTCTCAAACTTCTTCATGGCCTTGATGTTTTGTTTAACACCATACATTTTGATGATTGATAGTTACATAAAAACAAAGAAGTTTGATGTAACTATTATGTTTCCCGTGGAGTATGGGCCTATAGATCCTCTAGCTAGCTTTACTGGGTTTATTATCGTTTATATACATCAGGCTGTTTCGGGTAAGCTTAAGATATTTTATTTTAATTTAATTGTCCAACACTGCTTGCATTAAAGCGGAAGAGCTACTTTGGCCGGAATTGTGTTGGTTTTTCATTCGTCATCACTGTTGGACCAGCCTTTGCTTATCACCCAGTAAGTCGGGTTCAGAAAAAAGCTAAAACCTTCACACTGATGCGACTGGTTATAGTACTTTATACCTTATCCTGAAACAAAAAAAGACTATTTGATGATAAATTAGATAAGAGAACTTAAAATTAGTGACGATAATAGAATATTATTAAACTCGGGCTTTGACGTTAAGATGCTCTGATTATATTATATGTGGCTAATAAGTTGCCATTGAACACATAATTTTCAATTTTATTTTATTGTTTGTAGCAATATACGCAGTGGCAGGGACGGCAGCTGCGGATATGTTATTATTTTTCCTATGTACTTGTATTAATATGGAATTTCAACTATTGGGATTTAAATCAGAAAAGGTTATACAGGATTGCATAAAATCTCGTACTCCGAATTTTGATAATGATGTATTGGATACCGCTGAAATAGACGAGGAAGAAGTTGATGCAATACTTTTGAAAGAAAAGATTAGGGCTATAATTTTGAGACATCTAGAATTGTTAGAGTAAGTTATTTATTTAGTATAATATATGTTTTAATAAGAATCAAAATGTTAAAAAAACGTCTATGATTATTTGCACATTTTGCACATTTTACTGATAAAATTTAAGCTAATGTCTAAGAGCATTAATCCTTAGTTGTGATAAATATCGTCTGAATCGACGTAAAAATAAATTTTAAAATATTCTACTCCTATGTAACCTATGTAAATCTTATTTTTAACTTAATAAAAAAACATTTAAACAATAGATTTATCATGCCTTTATCCCACAGAGATAGGCAGAGACAATGAAGCATCAGCTGCCACGATCCTGATATAACTCCCAAAAGACAAATGACAATGAATATTTATTAATTTGTACATTTTATAATTCCTTACAAATGCTTATTTTCAGAAAAGTAGACTTAGTTGACAAAACACATTCAAAACAAACACTATTAAACTTTGTTGTAAGCTCCATTCTCATTTGTGCTACTGCATTTAACACTGTCGTAAGTATGACTTTATTATTATTTCAACACAGTCTTTGTCACTAGATTATGACGTTGGCATGTCTGATAACTGTCTCATCCCAATTAGCATTGGCAAGCGTGGGGGTATAGCCAAATCCAGTCAAGATAACCACGATCCGATTAGAGGCCTGTATAATCTTACAATAGTGGGTCCCGTATATAGGCTGTTGATGATAATTATAATAGTTATGGCTAAATTAGATTCTAAAAATACCCTAATTCAGTGGTTTTCAAACTTTTTGGGCTACAGAACCCTAAGCTACAAAAGTCTTACCCTTAACGAAGACAAATTCAGCCTAAAATCTTATTAAAAGTTGTTTAATTTTACACATTTACACTACCTATTAGTTACTGAATCAGAATCGGTTCAAAAAATGTAATTCTACATTTAAATTCTACTTTGTATTTGATTAAACAATTAAGGAAAAAAATAATAAAAAATATGAAAAAAAATATGTAATATTTTTTAAATTGTTATTTTTAGAACTTGGGCGATTGGAATGTATTTAAATTCGCATTAATGCTAATTTGTGCTTTGTGGCAGTTGCTACACTTCTGCTATTACGGAGACCTTATTATGAGATCTGTGAGTACAGGTTAAAAATAAAATATAATTTGGGTATATATTTTTTTAGTCGATTTTAGGCAATTAGAGATGTGACAGGAGTAAGAATAACAAGCCAAGAATGGACGAAAAGTTTCATTTCATTCTTAAATTGGAGTATAGAGCTCATTGAATAACTACATAAAATATATATTTCTTATTATTTCAGAATTCGGTACTGGCAGATTCAATAGTCAAATGCAGCTGGTATCTGGGGAGTAAAGATTTTAAAAATATTATGATAATTATACTAACAAGGTAAAAATGACCACAACATTTCTAATTTTGTAATGAAATTTTCTAAATTAGTAATAGAGAAAATTGGATAAAACCTGGTGTCTGTCGCAGAACGCGCGACCGCCCTGACCACTAGGCTACACAGCGCCCATGTGCTCGCATTGAAATACCTCTATTGTCATATTGCCACATGCATTAATAATACTAGCATTGGAATTGTGTTTTCCGACCAAATCGGTGTCATACTCAAGAACGCTGGGTTGCCTAGGGCCACAAGCGTAGATCTCGTACAAAAATTATTGGGAGAATATATGTGAGGGAAAGGGCCACAAGCGTAGATCTCGTACAAAAATTATTGGGAGAATATATGTGAGGGAAGCGAGGGAGTGGTTTTCAGCATCGTGGCAAGTGGCGCTCCATTCTCTTCCTATCCTTGTAGAAAATGGGCGTGACAATTACCTTAATTTCAAAAAAAATACTTATTTACTTTTTATTTTACAGAAGCGAAAAGCCTTGTAAAATAACAGCTTACAAGTTTGTAGATGTAAATTTACAATCATATAGAAAGGTAAATAATACAAAATTATTATTAGCCAAATTCTTGATTTTATACTGTGGAAAAGAAAGACCAAAAGAAATAAAACTAGGCTGGCACAGTAGGTGGGACTGCTACTTGCCAATTTAAGCGTACTAGCAGTCGCTATGGACCGCATTGCAGATAAACATCAGGCGGGATGCTATCATATGTCGAGCTACAATAAAAAATAACATTATAATTTATAGACCTTATACAAAAACGCGCGAACGTGTGGTACCTTCATTTAAAAAAGTCATACTAAATGAATAACTAAATACAGCAACTTACTTTTGCATCTAGACAATTTTAGGTGGGTGCTGTTACAAGTAATCATCAAAGGTATAATATGTCGAACAATAATAAAAAAGTTTAGTATTTTCTTAGATTTTGCGCGAACATTGATTAATGAATTAAACAAATTTTATGTGGCTTACTATCGCGTTTATTTTGGTTTTGATTTTACATTTTTTTATTATTCCGACGTTTCGAGAGCTCTGCAGCTATCGTGGTCACGGATAGACTGAGGTGTTGGTCGTCCTATTGGTCGATGCTTTTATTGTTTCCAAAACTACCCCATTATAATACGTCCGAATAATAAAAAAATGTAAAATCAAAACCAAAATAAACGTGATAGTAAGCCGCATAAAATTTGTTTGTTTCAAAAAAAGTTTAATCTTAACAAAACTTATTTTAGAGCTAAGAGTTAATGAATTTGATGGTATTTTGTAACATGAATTTTAGATAAATATGAATTTAAACTACATTTAATTTGTATTAACAGTTGCACGCTCTACACGTATGTACAAAAGTAGTAATTTAACATTTTAGCAACTCACGTTTGCTATTGCAACAAAATTCATGTGGGAAAATTAGAGCAACATAAATTGCTGAACATTAAATATACTCATACATAGACAACTTACTATTAGACGCCACCACCATGAAAGACCAATAATAATCGTCGTGATCTATATTCATTCTAACCGTTAAAAGCTATTGAATAAACCCCGATTGGTTCTAATTACGTAGACCAGGCGACTCCGTGCGGTCTTTATCGCCTATACAACGAACATTGTTTTGAGATGCTCTTTACCCTCGTTTTTTGACTGTCGATAGAATCAGCAGTCGAACTAAAAGGTTCGGCGCGTCGTTTCTTTGTAGAACAATAAAGCGACACGCTTCACCGACCTATGTTCTCCCCATGCTATTACTTTGTGTCCTTCAAGCACGCGAGGTTTTATCAGGTAGTCGGCGCTGTTGTCGGCCAGTCAGATATCGCGTCTCAATAAATGTATTGTGTCTGCATGAAACGAATAAGTTCGCCTGTAAGGCTTAAATATAATTTATCACAACGTACGTAGGAGCAGTCTAGAAGGTCGTAGAAGGTGGTCGAAAGTCAATGCGGAGTCTAGTACATATATCGTGTGCTGCAACGATTTTAGGTATAACGCCTGCCATTTAATATTGACAGCCTATTTCCTAAACCGCTCTATCTAGTCACATACCTATCTAAACAGAACACAGCAGTCAAATATCGTTATAAAATTTAGAAGCTGTGGTCTGGTGGTAAGGGGAAAGTTTATGGGAATTCCCCCGTTTCAGTACTTTCTTATTGTTGTGGCTAGAAATTACAATCGCACCACGCCTGATAATAAGCTAAAGTGCGGTCGAGTTAAGTATAAGTGCAATTAGCAGACGCGACCATTATGCCGGCCTAGTTGAAACCGGGAACATGCCAGCTGATTCCGGAACACGACTAAGTCACTTTTCGGTCTGTAACATTTGAAAGTGATGGTTCTACCGTGGATCGGCACATTGGGAAAAATGACCTAATAATGAAATGTCTTATGAAATAAGATACTTTAATTTGTTTCGTGCAAATTTAACAACGAGTTACAAGTAATATATTTGTGACTAAAATCTGAATTTAAAGTTATCTGAATCTGAATAAAACTTAAGAGTTTTTATACAGACTCGACATCTAACCTTGACTCTGGCCTGGTAGTAAGCAAGAAAAAGTCCGAGAGCAAAATCGGTCGACAATATTACAATATTGTAATGATAAATCCACTAGTAATCATTAATTTTATTTGTGTTACAGATATTAGCTACATCATGGTCCTATTTCGCACTGTTAAACACCGTCTACCAGTCAAATAAATAGATAATGATAATTTAGATGAAAATACTTACATTATAAATAATATGGTTACTTAGAACACTTTTAATTATTATTTAAACCTAATTTTCATCATTATCTCCATCATAAGTTTCACGCCCTAATCCCAACAGAGGTAGGAAGACAAGTCTCTTGCTTCCTTTACATCCACAATTATCTTCATACAGACACTATAATTATAAGCACTTCTGAATGTCTCCAAAATTATCCAGGAACACTCTTTGGGGTCGTCCCTGTTTTGTCTTTCCTCTCGCATCCAAATTAGATCTCTTTCGTCAATCTTCTTTCATTTTACCTACAGATTAAATATAACTAATAAAGAATCAGGACATTTATAAATACATTTAAGCCTATTATAGCTGTTGGTTTTAATTATCGTATTAAACATCTAAAAGCGACATCATTTATATTATATCTTTTAAGTGGAAAGTACATAAATAGAAATATTTGTTTGTTACTTCATTATTCATTATTTGTCTTTGCCTAACCCTGTGGTAAAAAGGTGTGAAATTTGATTGATTGATTGATTGAATGAGAAGACTATTAGATGTACAAGTATGTTCAAAGAATAATCACTGACTGACCAAAATACGTATTTAAATACATATTACATATATTTGAAGTCAATCAATTTTAGTATCGTTTAATTAAATTATAGTTTACATTAATTAAAATGTTTTGCTACATGTTTAAAGCTGCGGCATGTGATTACACTTAAGCTAGAACGGAGACGATGGAACGACTGCTGTCACGGGCAGAGATCTGAACTGGTAGCATCCGTACCCACTGTGCCGGCCAGGTGATATGCTCTTCACGCTGTATATGAAGGAACTTATCTATTATTGAAGCTTAAAGTGTAAAATGGAAATATTTTTTATAGATATGCTTGACATCTGAACTCTTACCGTTAACTTGCCTGGTGGTAAGTAAAAAAAACTCCAAAAGCGCAAAGACTGAAAACAACAATTCAGTTTACGGTTACCTCAGTAGCAATCACTATGCCGGCCAAGGATAAAATATAAGAGGATACGAATATTATTAATAAATCAAGTACAGTTTATTCAGTGATCACGATACACTGTAGTTCGGTTACAATCAGTCTAAATCATGAATATTCAAATCATATCACATCCCTGTCGAACATTTTGCTTTGTGCCGTTATTGAAAGGTTGGCGTACGTGAACATTTTTTTTTAACATTTTTGTTCGTAAAAATACAATTAGAATATATTTTAAAGTATTACCTAGAATTTTATTAAATGTTTTCTAAAATAAAAGTTACTTTAAACCTAATTGTTTATCGGGCATCGAAAAAACGATTATTTCATAATTCTTTTTTGGAACTTAGATACTGACAAAACTCCCTCGCTTCTTTTACATTCACAATTCTCTTTATACAAGCTCTATGGTAAAATAAATAATATATAATAATAAAATAAAAAAAAAACATTTATTCGCAGACTACACTTATGAACTAAATTAGTACACAAAAGAGAATATAAAAGAAATACAACTATGCTTATACTATTAATTAATGCAGTAGATCTTTTCAGCTTTTGGGTTCATCAAGGCCGTTGTCTAGTGCCGTTGCATATAATAAATATAAAAATTAAATTAAATATTAAAAGAAAAAAAGTATATGTGCTAATTAGTATTTATCATCAACAATTGTCCCAACTCTTTCACAGGATTATTTTTTTGTTTATGTGACTCGACATATGACAGCACCCCGCTTGATGTTAAGCTGGATTGTGATCCATGAATGGATGTCACTGCCACTACAATTCAATAACTGTAAGTAGCAATCACATCCACTATGCAGGCCTAGTTGGAACCGGAAACTTACAAGCTAATCCCGAAACGCGACTAAATCACTTCAAGTATACAGACTTGTAAGTGGTGGTACTACCCCAGATCGGCAGTCTGGGTACCAGCCTACCTCTTTAATAATCCGACCCGAATATCCACCTCTTTTTTTTTATTAACAATTATTTGCAATATTTAATATAATTATTAAATATTACAAATAAAAGCTATGAAACAAATATTTGCTCCGACCGGGAATCGAACCCGGGACTTTACGCGCAACAAACCAATCGCTAATCGTTCGTCCACGCCTATCGGTTATGCAGAGACAAGGAAGAATTACTTTATACGATCCTAATAAAACACTTTCGCTGCCTTTACATCCACAATTCTCTTAATACAGATTCTGTAGTATCTGATAAAATAATTTAGTACTAATTCAATATTATTTAATTTGGTAAAGTAATAATGACTTTAATGTCGAACGGAAGAATTGGTTTCCTGAATTGCCTTCTGCTAGTATAAATTTGACTTTCTTGGCTAAAAGCCAGTACTCTGAAAGGCACGCCTAAATTCCTGATCGCAGATATACGTAGGGTAGATAGAAACTGTCTGATAAATAAATCTCTTTGAAAATGTTTACGTGACAGGATTTGAAGCCTTAACCTACGATATTTTTCTTTATGGTTTTTTATTACACAGAGAGAATGATGTGGTAATATAAGGCCTGTATTATCCTAATACGCTCTCCGTACGCTAAAATAAGAAAACGTGACGTATGCAATATTGTTTTGCTGACGGTATTGGCCAATGCCAGTCATCATCATCATCATCATCAGCCCGAACGCGTACTCTGCTGAATATAGGTTTCCCCTTTAGAACGCCATTTTGAACAAGATGCCAGTTGCATCCACTGGTTATTCGTGACTTTCACTATGTCGTCAGTCCACTTAGTGGGAGGCCTACCTACGCTGCGTCTTCGGGTTCGTGGTCTCCACTCTAGAACTTTTCTAGCCCATCGGTTGTCGGTTCTTCGAGTACAGTACAGTGCTACATCCCGTCGCGTGGCGTTACGATCCAACCACATTACCAAATGCCATGGATATTATTAAATTTATTATTAAAATAATAAATATGTTTTCGCTTTCATTACTTAGTTGTGTTTCTTTTGGATCAAGAAGAGTGGCGATTCAATATATAGGCAGAAATGGGAAAAAGACACAGTGCTTTATTTATTCTTTTGTAAATTTACGTAAATATTGTAGTTTATAAGCAGAAATAGATCGAAGTACAAGAATCGATCTGGTAATCTTCAAGTTGGCACCATAAAATATATATGAATACACAAAGTTCAAGTTATTGCTTAGTTGCTTAATAAGATACAAAAAGTTATAAATTACATGGTAGAAAACATATATAATGTAATAATTATTATATTATAATGAACATCTGGAGTTTTTCACTTGCTTATTGGTATAAAAGAAACTACACAGATTTTATTCATAACAAGGTTTTTTGAAGAAGAAGAAATAGTCTATTCCAAAATGAACGCTGAAAGCGAATTCGAAAGAATCATAAATCTTATACGATTAACTTTAAAATGCATTGGAATAAAATTATTAGGAAGACGTATGAAGAATTTTCGAGAACTAATAACAAGCACCATGTATTGCTATATTAACATGGTTTGGTTACTTTCTATATTTACACAATTAGTTTATTTCATTCGCTTGCATTTAATGAACCGAAATTTCTACGATGTATTTTACCTATGGCCGTGTATGTCATACACCATTTTGGCATTAACTAAAACATTTGCACTTGTTTATAATAAGAATGAAATAGAAATGTTATTAGTGACTTTGGAAGGTTATCATTACGAAGAGAAAAATGAAGAAATGCGTTTAGCTTATGCTAAATCACAGAAGGAAGGTTTTAAATATTTAAAAATTGTCATGGTCATTACAATTGTTTCCAATGTGGTAATGACATTATTGTTCGTTTGTACGCCTTTTGTACAAATGATAAATATTTATTTAGAAACAAATGAAATTAAAAGAATAACGATGTTTCCTATCAGATATAGCTTTTTAGATCCAGATCGAAGTTTAACTGAATATATTCTAATTTATATTCATCAGACTGTATCAGGTGAGTTTGATTGTATTTTACAAAAAAAAAAACAATCAATTGAATTGAAATTGTCAAGCTTTTTTTCCACAGGGATAGGCAGAGACAATGAAGCGCCACTTGCCACGGTCCTGACATAACTTACTAGCTTTCCTCACATTTACAATCCTCTTCATACACGCCCTACGGTTATAGGCACTAGGCAACCCAGCATTTCTGAGGATGTCTCCGATTTGGTTGGAAAACACCTTCCTGGATCTGTTTAACGCATCCATCCACGTCAGATTTATAAATTCCTTTCGTCAATTTATTTTCTCTCATCCTTTCCAAGTGCCCAAACCATATAAGCATTCCCTTCACATTCCTTGTCGCTACATATTTTTTCAAACCACGTCTAATTTTTTTCGCTAACGTCACAATAAGCACCATATGCACTTCTTAATCACCGCGTTTCTATAGCATTAATTCTTTTCTAATGCTTCTTATACAACACCCAGCCTTTACTTCCATACATCAATGTAGAAACAAGTACCGCATTTTGTATAAATAAGTATTTGTGACGTTTCGGACATTATTTGGCTGTTCATTATACAATGGATGACACCGTTCACTACATTACCTTTTTGCACTTTTCTCTTTAAGTTTTATTAAAATTTTATTAATTTCTAGAGGATATCTATTAATTTTTGCAGCTGTTTTTGATATAATGAATACGGCAGCGCCAGATATGCTACTTTTCTTCTTATGCACTTGCCTTCACATAGAATTTAGACTATTGGGCTTCAGATCAGAAAAAATATTAAGTGATTCAATTAAAGTTTATACTAATAATAATTTATGTATTACTGATGAAGATCCAGAAATAGATGAAATCGTATTGAAGGATAAGATTGTTAAAATTATTTTGAGACATTTAGAACTTATAGAGTAAGTAGCTAATACAATCAATTAACACAATCATTAGTTAGCACATCGTTACGTTACTAACAACACATATTCAACTCTGGGACGGCTCTGCCAAGTATCTTCTCAATGCCCTAGATTCTTTACAAACGCCGAGCTGTCTGAATTATAGGTGATGCACACATGGCGGCTCTGTGCGTCCTTTGTATTACGAATCTACAGTAGAACCAAAACGTTCGTTTCTTTTTAAAACAATCGACAAGTGGAATATTTTACCAGCCCATGTGTTCTCTCCATCCTATAACCTTGGATCCTTCAAGCGATGCGTGGAGAGGCACCGTTAACCGTCGTTTTTAGTCGTCCGCACTCTTGGAACTGGTCTTGTTTACCAACAGGCGGATCACAAAAAAAAATACATTTAAATTGGTATTGAAAGATCTGGTGGAAGTAGGTATATTAAGCTTAGAACTCAAGTACATAATCTGATGAATTAAACTTAGAAGAGAATTAGGAGAGTTAAATAAATACAAAGCAAAGGGATTCATTTTTAAAATATTTATTAAATTCTAAAACAATTTTTAGAAAAGTTGAATTAGTGGATGAAATACACGCGAAGCCAACTCTCTTGAATTTCGTTCTAAGCTCTGTTTTAATATGCGCCTCAGCTTTTAATTCTGTGGTAAGTATTGCAATAATTTGTATTATTCTAAAATAGTTCCTATCCTAGCAGTCTGAATAAATTAATTAGTATTTTGATTAATCAAAGCAGAGATAACTAAGTTGACCTTTCCTCCACTTCCATAAGGCATCAGTAAACTAAATTAATATTTCAGTCGACGGCGCCTTTAAACATTCCATTGTTTACTATTAGGCAAGTCGAGGTTAGATGTCACGTTTAATAAGAAACACACTCTTAAAACATATACTCGTATTACTAACAATAATAATCTACTTATAGGAGCTCTTTAACCTTGTCCCTACCTCGTCTTTTCACTCCCGTAATACCCGCACAGGTCGGGGAAAGCATCCGCATTTTATCGATCGAATCGGCAGTCGAACTAAAAAGTTCGGTGCGTCTTTTCTTTGTAGAACAATCGACAAGTGGAATGCTTTGCCTGCCCATGTGTTCTCTCCATCCTATGACCTTGGATCCTTCAAGCGATGCGTGAAGAAGCACCTTTGGCCGGCATAGTGACGGCGGCTGAGGCAGCCGAGAACAATACTCGGCTTTCTCAGTCGTCGTCACTCTTGGACCTCCTCCTGCTTATCATCAGGCGGGACGAGGTCAAATGTCGTGTCACAATAAAAAATAAAAAAAAATAAAAAATGTTTTATTGAGAAAAAGTAATTTCTTTATACACAATTATTACCACCATATAATAAACTATCCGTCATCGGTAACAGTAACCATTCGTTGTTCACTTCACAATTCACTGACGTTTGAAAAATAATAAATAAAAACAGTTTTACTCTTTTTATACTAATAGTTGTCGGTAACTTAACTTACGAGGGGTATTTTATAAAAACGGTTTTGACCTACGGCTGGTAGATATTTAAACTGTTTGTGTAAAACGATCCATTTGACAGATATAGGAACCGGGCAATAGGATATGTTCTATATATACATCTTAATTTACTTTTGCCTGTTACCAGACTATGAAAGATCTAAATGCATTCAAATTTATACTGATGCTGTTGACGGCTCTATGGCAGTTACTACATTTCTGCTATTATGGTGATCTTATTATGAGATCGGTAAGTTTCTTTAAATTTTATTTAAAATCAAGACAGGTTATTACTTGCAGATTCCAAGCGACACTTATACATGAAGGTTTGTGAACATGTTGATACCAATATCTTTTGGACTACTTGGGCCTGCTTTAATTAGGCTGGCATAACGGATGTTACTTGCAGTTATTTAACCGTAGAAGCATAATATTTTTTAAATAAAAAAAAGGTTTTAACAAAACAACAATTGTCTATTAAAACTATATTAATATATTAGCTGAGTGACCATAACCGTAGAGCTTATGTGAAGAGAATTGTGAATGTGAAGGAAGCGAGGATCTCATTTTTCTTTTTTCTCTGCCTATCCCTGTGGGAAAAGGCGTGACAATTTTGATTTAATTTGATTGATAGTTTTATACGAGTATTATAGACTATAAAATATACTTGTTTGCAGAATACAATAATAGCCGAATGTATCGTTAAATGTAACTGGTATACAGCCAGCGAAGATTTTAAACGAATGATGTTAATTATACTCGCAAGGTAATTAATTTACATTCAATATATTCACATTATTAAAAGTTTGAGTATTTTTACCTCTGTAAAACGGTCACAATGTAAGTAATTAAAAAATGTTTTTTTATGACCGACATCTGACCGCGACTTGCGTGCGGATACCGAAAATAACAGCTCAGTTCACGGTTGCCTCAGTCGCATTGACATGCTGCTAGAGGAGATTCATTATCAGCCAAAAGACGTCCACTGCTGAACATAGACCTCCTCCTTAGAACGCCAAAAGTAAAATAAAAATCTCAATGTAAAGCCAAAGTTTATATGCCACTTCAATAATTATATTTGTTACGGATTTCTTTGTTTTTTCTAGAACTGAACATCCATGCAAGATAACGGCATTTAAATTTGTCGACGTTAATTTGCAATCATATCGAAAGGTAATTTCTGTTATTTAATTATTATTCTTAATTAAAATAAACTGTCACGCATTTTTCCCACGGGGTTATGCAAAGACAATGGAGCGCCACTTTCCACGATCCTGACACAACTCCCTCGCTTTCACAATTGTCAATTTTTCTCTGCTTACTCTTATGTCATTTGTGGCTCGACATATGGCGTGATGTTAAGCTGAAGTGCGACGACTGCTACTACAGATAAATGGCTGTAACTAGTAGTCACAACCACTATGCCGGCCCATTTGATCCTGAAACGCAACTAAGTTACTTCACGGTCTGTATACTTGTAAGTATACAGACCGAAATCGGCAGACTGGGCAGAGCCAATATTCCGCCTCTTTTTTAATTTTATTATATTACATGTTAATATAGAAAAGATATTAACATATAAATGTATGGGGTATTTATACATCCTTTATTTATCTATATCTTTATTTATATAAATCTATTTATTATTCATTTATAGTATAATTTGCAATATAAAGAGTATCCTAAAGTATGATTTGTACTTTACAGATTTTAGCAACATCATGGTCTTATTTTGCTCTGCTGAACACAGTTTACAAGAGGAAACAAGGACTTTAAACTCAATAAAAAACCGACATACTAAACATCTTTAGACATGACAGCTATCAATAATCTATTTTTAAATATTTTTATATTATACATTTCTATACTAAGCTACTAAAGTGCTTTCATCATAGAAACAGGACAACCTAAGTACATATATCAAAGATACATTGGTACCGGCAAGTGGTTTTGAACCCATGCTTTCTGTTTGCGTAACCGCGGTCGCCCAAAATTAAACTTTTTTTTGGTATTGTTTAATTTATTTGAAATATCTTGTTTTATTATAAATGTTAAGCATCATAAAAATAAATATTTGCAAACGTGCTGCATTGTATTTACAATTATTTTTATTTATTATTTTGACTCATGGTAAGCAAGGAAAGGTACAAGAGTTCTAAAATTCTGATTCAGTTAAAGGCTGCCGTTACTATGCCCGCCAAAAGGTACTATTTTCATGCCTTTATCATTTATCATCATCAGCCAGAAGACGTCAACTGCTGAACATAGGCCTTACATTATTTGTGGCGAAGCAAAGGTCGTGGCAAGTGGCGCTCTATTGTCTCTGCCTATCCCTGTGGGAAAAAGCCGTAACAATTCTATTGACTGATTGTGTTTTATATATAAAGAGAAATGAGGACATAAAGGAAACGATTGTGACTGTATAATAGAAAAAGGCGCCTTATTGTTCCTGCCTATGCCTGAACTGATAATAATTGCTTTATTAATTTGTATAAAAAAATATAACGAATAAGAAAACATTATCCATATTTTAATAATAAAAGAAAGGCATGATTAGCAATGGTAAAGTTTTCAAATCCTATCCGTGTAACATTTTATTAATTTTGAATAGAATCCTAATAAACTTTTATTAATACAAAGGAACAATTTTCAATTCTTTCAAATGATTTTCATCTTCATAATTTTTATTATCTAACAGATGTTTTTCTTCCCTCATCCATCTTAGCTGTCCAAAATCAAAATACAAAATCATTTACCTTTCATTTGCATTTATTTATCATCATCAGAAATTATCTCATCTCCTTATTTGGGACAGAGACAACGGAGCGCTACTTTACAATTATCTCGCTTCCTTCACATCCACAATTACCTTTATACAGATTTTAATGTGCACTGGAGAATCCTGCTTCTTTGAAGAATGGGTCTAATAATCTTTGGGTCACGTAACAATCTTTCGGATTGTCCTCGTTTTATCCTTCTACTCACCTCTAATGTATGTTCGTTAATTTCATTTTATTCAATCTTTTAATGAGTCCAAAGTTATGCAATATAGAACATTTGTTTATCATAATAACATTTATATATTAATATATATTTACGAAATAGTTAAGCTGTACTTGTTAACTTTGTCTTTGTAAATCAAATAAAGGATTCATTTTGTACTTCAAAGCCTGTACAGGAACGAGTAACGACTCTGAATCCGCAATATGCGGTTGCAATTTGCAGTTCGTGTTACACAGGCGGACTACTTACACAACTATCTAAGTGACATAATCACTATCGAAATTTCTCTTACTTACCTATATATGCAATGTTCACATTCACGTTGAGCGATTACCTTAAATTACTCCAAATTACCTTGCTTGAAATTACCTCTACGTATCTTACCAATATTGTTAGAGTCTATTTTGTCTCGCTATCTCCGTTTTGCAATCTGAAGTGGACTATTCAAAAGAGAGATGTCAGTCATGGAAAATATATACTTTTGCTCAGCAGCAATTTGTCGTAATTTTGGGAATAAATGCCTGTGATATTAAGGGATATTGTTTTAGTTTAAACCTATTTTTTATAATAATGGAAACCGTTAGACGGCCGATGACAGAAGGGAAGGGAGGAGCCAATGTTACTAGATTAAATATAATATTGTAGCCTACATTTATTTTAACAGAATTGAACATTCATCATCATCAACCAGATGACGTCCACTGCTAAACATAGGCCTCCTCCTTGGAACGCCATTCCAAACGACAAGATTCCCGTTGCATCGACCGGTTATTTGTTGTATTTTTATTTTGGGCAGCAGTTCCCTTACAATAGGTATAATACCCTTCTTTGTATTATTTCACCGCTTGGATCAAAGTCCTGTGCATAATTATTTCTATTCAAAAAAAACAGGCAGAGATTAAATGTATTCATACTTCAAGTCGTACTGGGTAAAATCTGAGTTATTATACTTACAGCATAGCATAGAGGTATTATATTGTCCACTACTTGAAACACGCCTACCTAATTTTCCTCTAACTTCCCTTGTTGGGGAATTTGTGGTTCAGCCTATCTACGTAAATTATTATTCAGTTTTAAATAGGAATCTAATATTTTATGAGAGAAAACATTCGAAATATCTTATTTACTTACCTCTTAATTTAATTAGGACGGTGGTATATACGAGTTTGTAGACCTATCAATTGTGGCAGAAAGATTTAGATCAATCTTTATGAGATTTTAAATAAGTCACCTATCAGTAACTTATTTAAAATGGTCGTAAAACTAGCACAAGTATTCTTATTATCACCGTCAGAGTCATAAAGAGAAATCGCAAATTATTATGACCATATAAATAGATATAAAACTATGAGTAAAGTATACTTCTATCTTTTTAAATTTTTACTATCCTTTTTTAACCATCTATTTGTGATTTTTCCCCCGATGTGTCGCACGTCTGCGAAGTCATGGCGTTGTCCATTTCACTTTGTGAATTTCAGTCCAGTGAAAGCTTTCGATATTGAATTTTTTCAAGCATTTAAAAGTAGCTAATATTGTGATGAACATTTTCTATTCAACAATTTCTAATTGATGTCTAATATTACAGTATATGGTAGGTAAGCCTCCCCCTTTCACTGACGACATAGTGAAAGTCACGAATAACCGGTGGACGGCATCTTATCGTTCGAAATGGCGTTCTAAGGGGGAGGCCTATGTTCGGCCTTCTGGCTGATGATGATGATAATTACAATATATCCTGGACTAGAAAAAATATATCATAAAATTATTTTATTTCATACAATTATACTCAAGTTAATTGTGTAATGCAGTGGGCAGCCGTGAAGACTCGGTTTTTGCAGTTGTCGACACTCTTGCATCTCTTCTTGCTTACCATCAGGCGGGTCGAGATCAGATGTCGTGTTACAATAAAAAAAGTTTACAATTCATACAATTATGAATATCCTAATATATTTTCTCTGTGGGAAAAAGGCGTGACTTGATTTAATATGTTTTGTAGTAATAAAATTATGTTTTGTCTACGCCTACTACGGGCAGCTAACAAAATATCACAAAACTCATATTATATCTACTTGGGCTGGACTTAGGCATTAATGAAAAACATTACATGAATTCATAACTGGAGCGAGATTTCGCAATGAAAACACTGGCTTTTAAGTTAATTTACAATTCTATTTAATTTATTTTACTAATAGTAAAAAATAATAAAACATATTGCAAGTGAACAATTTAAATTTTATGTATTTTTTATTTTTTATTGTGACACGACATCTGATCTCGTCCCGCCTGATGATAAGCAAGAGGAGGCTAGTAATTAATTAATTAGTAAGTAATTAGGCTAGTATGGTAAGAAGTAGGAAATAGACAATAACTTTTAAAAACACGTTGTCGAGTTAGGTTGCGAGTATGTCGCTCGCAACCTAATTCGATAATACCTCAAAAGCAGAACTGATTCAAAACGGATGCTCACTAACATTCATTATCACAAATTAGTGTTAGTTCAACTAAAATGCACTGAGCTATGTGTTACTAATTAATTCCAGTAGAATTGTAGATTTTGAATATGTGTTGATGGCTAATACTCGCAGTAATAATACTCGTACCTATTAAATAATTCCATAATATATTGAAAATTATTTTAATGATGTTATTAAATAACTTTGACAATTTAGTTAGTACATCCAGAAGGCAATGAAGTAAAACATTAAATAAATCAAGACGACCTTCAAACCCCTGATCAGATCCTCATCAATTGTAGCTAAGAACCATTTCGATCACGTCAGCTTTCAAACAAAAAAAAAATCTTCATCGGTCCATTCGTTTAGGAGCTTCAATGCCACAGACAGACACACAGACACGCTTAACTTATAACACCCCTCTTTTCTGAGTCGGGGGTTTCATCTACGGTACCTAAAATATAAAAATTCTAGACTACTAAAATAACGTGAGACAATCAGAGTTGGAAAGTTAAGATTAATATATTTTAATTTAATTAGAATTATCTAATAAAAATGTACTCGTATATTGCTAATAGACACTATAATGGCATAAGACCTGTTTATTCTGAATTTACTATAATTCATAGAAAATCATGTCTTATACCTTACCATTAATAAAAATTAAAATAATCTTTTGAACTTGTTTACTTTTATTCATTTAATTAAGATTAAACAAAGCTATGAATATTTAATTTACCACCTGGCTTGCTCGTTGCTTTGATAATTTTTATATAAATGCATCGGAAATTTTATTCACTTCAGAACAACATTGTCTTTCGTCCAATATGGAAGAAAAAGAAGAGTTCAATAAAATCATTAAAATCGTTCGTTTAACTTTAAAATGTATCGGAATACGTTTACTTGGCAGAAGAATGAAAGATTTTAAAGAATTAATAACTAGTACTATGTATTGTTATATAAATATGGTTTGGCTATTCTCTATTCTAGCCCAGTTCTTATATTTTATTCGTTTGCACTTGATGAAAAAGAATTTCTACGATGTATTTTATATTTGGCCGTGTAGTTCTTATAGTATTTTGGCTTTAAGTAAAACTTTTGCTGTTGTTTATAGCAAAAATGATATTGAAGAACTCCTTGTCAAGTTAGAAGGTTATCACAATGAACAAAAAGATGACGAATGCAAAACTGCGTATCGCAAATCACAAGAAGATAGTTTTAAATATTTAAAAATGATAATGATCATTACTATCGTAGCAAACTTTTTTATGACATTAATGTTTTGTATTACACCGTTTTTAATTATGACACAGATTTATATAAAAACTAATAAATTTGAAATTCTAACTATGTTTCCTATAACTTATATTGGTTTAGATCCATACGCGAGCTTTACTGAATACGTAATTGTTTATATTCATCAATCATTTTCAGGTAAGCCATTAATCACCTTTCAATACTTTATTTATGGATTTATTCTTAATGAATCATTAATATAATATATTATTATAAATTATTCATAAATATTTGTTTAATGGGAAATTGTACACACTTCTCCTAATACTTAGCAACTTAGGGCATGTCGAATATGTCTATCAATAGTTCAGTTTTTTAATTGATCATTTCTTTACATTTACGCCATCTTAACTTAAAGAGTTTAATTCACGTCAAGTATTCTTACTTATATTAGTAAGGTATAGTTACACGTATAAGAAGATGTTTTTATTTTTATTACATAGGTAGTTTACCTACTTACCTTTTCTTTGTTGGTACTTATCAGGGGACGCGCGATTTAAAGACTGTGTGATAAACCTAATTTCACGTGGGTGAAACCGCGGGCACAGCTAGTCTTTTTATACAAGTACAAGACATGGATAAATTTATTTTTAGCAATATTCGCAATTATGAATACAGCGGCTCCAGACATGTTATTATTTTTCTTGTGTACCTGTCTCAATATTGAATTCCAACTATTAGGGTTCAGGTCAGAAAAGGTTTTAAGAGATTCTATTAAAGCAAAAGGCACTGAAGAAGTCGAGAATGTATTGTCTGTTGAGGACAAAGAAGATGAGATCGATGACGATGTTCTTAAAAATAATATAAGGAACATAATTCTAAGACATTTAGAATTGATGGAGTAAGTAATAAACGTTGTTATTTTATAAAGCTAAAATGATATAATTATAACGCTGTAGTTAAAATAATATCATATTATAGACGACCGTGGTGTAGTGGCAGTGCAATGGTTAAACAAACCGAGAGCACGAGTTCAAAACCACCCACCGGTACCAATGTATCTTTGATATACTATTATGTACTTTGGTTATCCTGTTTCTATGATACAAACACTTTAGTAGCTTAGTATAGAAATGTAAATAAATAAATATTATTATTGTACTTATAAATAATAACTTATTTATTACCAAAGTTTTTTTTTTGCAGAAAAGTAGAATTGGTGGATAAGATACATGCAAAAGCAACTCTATTAAATTTCGTAGTCAGTTCTATTCTAATTTGCGCTACTGCTTTTAATTCTGTGGTAATGATTTTATTTATTTAGTTTTATTTGGAATTTTTCAGTTATTTTTTTTTATTGTGACAGCACCCCGCTCGATGTTAAGCTGCACACTCCAGTGGTCCATGAATGGATGTCACTGCTAATACAATTCAATAACTGTAAGAGCAATAGCATCCACTAAATTAAATATTGCACAATAAATTTATACTTTTATAGAGTATAAATAACATCGCTCGAACTCAAAGAACCGACAACCGATGGGGAAGAAAAGTTCTAGAGTGAAGACCACGAACCGGAAGACGCAGCGTAGGTAGGCCTCCCACTAGGTGGACTGATGACATAGTGAAAGTCACGGGTAACCGGTGGTTGCAACTGGCATCTTGTCGTTCAGAATGGCGTTCTAGGGGGGGAGGCCTATGTTCAGCAGTGGACGCCTTCTGGCTGCTGATGATGATAGAGTATACTATTTTGTATTATTCCATATGCCTAAAGACATCAGTCGTTTCCACTACGGCGAAAACGCAAAATTGGCCAAGTAATAGGAATACGGGAATTGAACTCGGTACTTACGGTACTTATAAACATTTATTTCTGCTTTTAGACAATGAAAGACTTGAACGTGTTTAAGTTTGCGCTGATGTTGATGACAGCATTGTGGCAATTATTATGGTTCTGCTACTATGGAGATTTAATTATGAGATCGGTAAGTATAATCGATATTTTTTACATTTCTATACTAAAAATACTTTTATCATAGAAACATGACGACCGATCTGTTTTACATATACATAAGATTGCCGGTTCATTGGTAACGGCATTTATATATACCGGTACCAATTTACCGGTATCATATTATAATTTAAACTCTACATTTTATTTATTTATTTTTATGATTTTTTTATTATTATTTTTTTGGTTATGAGATCGGTAAGTATGATAGATTCGCCTATATAGATGTAGTCTATATAGATGATATAGACTTCTCCTGGTAAGACGAAGGTCATGGAATTCTATTAGACGAGTATCAAATCATACATGGGCGGCCATCGAAAGTATGTAGATGTTTATGATAGCTATAATTTATATCAAATATTAATTAACAGATTTCATTTCATTTCAGAATGGTATAGTTGCTGATTGTTTAGTTAAGTGTAATTGGTACATAGCCAATGAAGATTTTAAGAGTATGATCCTAATAATGTTAGCAAGGTACTTTTTTATTGTTTATTGCCCATAACCACTAAAGTTTTGGGCCTAGGTTTTATTGTCCAAGCTATGCCCGATAGTCTAATCTAAGCTATTGTCTAATACAAATTATCTTAGAATACGAAAGACGAACGTACAAAATACCAAATCAAAAAATCAATAAGTCACGCCTTTTTCCCACAGGGATAGGCAGAGACAATGGAGCACATCCACTATGCCAGCCTAGTTGGAACCAGCAAATTACAATCTGATCCCGAAACGCGACTAAATCACTTCACCAGACCCGAAGCAAATTTTTATTTTTGTTAACAAATATTTGCTCCGACCGAAAATCAAACCCGGGACTTTACGCGCAACAAACCAATCGCTAACCGTTTGTCTACGCTTGTCGTCCACGCCGGTTTCAACTAGGCCGGCATACTAGATGCGTCTGCTAGCAGTTAATTACCGGAGTAACAGTCGCCTCCATTCATGAACCGCACAACAATAATAATTACATAGCAAGTTGCTTAGTTGTGAAATGAATATAAATAGCTTCGGCGCTACTACTTTAACAATATTATTCAAATCAACTACTACGTAGAAGTAGAGGGGAACGTAGAAAATTTTGTAAGCAAAGCACGTTCTGACGTCGCGTGTCGTGCCTATCCCAACATTAAAGCATAGGCCGTGTTAAAAATATGTCATCTGCAACATTTTTCTAAATTTAAAATACTTTTTTATTTTTATTATTATTCATATTTCTATACTCAGCTACTAAAGAGCTTGTATCATAGAAACAGGACAACCAAAGTACATATATCAAAGATACATTGGTACCGGCGAGTGGTTTTAAACCCTGTGTTCTCTGTTTGCGTAACCATTACACTGCCACTACACAACGATTTTTATTATTTTACTAACTTGTACTAACTTAGTAAACTTTACTAACGATTTACTAACTTTACATTTTATTTTTCTAGAACGGAAAGAGCTTGCAGAATTACGGCATTCAAATTTGTTGATGTGAATTTGCAATCTTATAGAAAGGTAACGTATTTTTATATGAAATATACATTTGAGCTCAGCTTTTCAAGTACGCACAAATACGAGAATAATGTAAATTATTTACGAATTATAATTTATTTTATTTTTAAATAGTGGTAGGCAGTGGTACCCTGTCAGCCGATCCGGGGCAGTAGACTGTGAAGAGTTTTGGTAGCGTTTCGGGATCAGCTTATAAGTTGCCGGTTCCAACTAGGCCGCCATAGTGAATGTGATTGCTGCTTACAGTTATTAAATTGTAGTAGCAGTGACATCCATTCATAGACCACAATCCAGCTTATCATCAAACGGGGTGCTGTCATATGTCAAGTCACAATAAAAAAATGTATACAAGTTTTTGATCGGCCAATAAAGTGCACTTTCACACTCTTGATTGCTAGTCAAAGTTTTTTTAATGACACAGTCATCTGATCTCGTCTCTCCTGATGGTGAGTAAGAGAAGGTCCAATAACGTCGGCGACTAAAAAAACATTTTATTTTATTACTTCCTCAGTCACCGTCACTATGCCAGCGAAAGAAATTTTTAATAATATTTTTTAAAAACACTAGCGTGGTTCATCTTTATCAATCATCTACTAAAGACATGATAATTGTTTAACTAGGTAAAATGGATTCCACTTTAATTGAATCGTAACATTCGCAAAAGCCATTTTTACAAACAAAATAAAATACTCGTGTCTTATCATTCTAAGAATGTATGGTAAATGTACCCATACTTACTTTATTAAATAGATATGGTGTTATAGGTATTAGTACTAAAAAGTTATACTAACTCTTTAAAACTTATATTTAATATTACTGGAGTACCAGTTATTTCCGTTCAGAAATGGCCCGTACACGCTGTACCACATCCCATTAAAAGATATTATGCAGAAGGTTAGTTGATTTTTACGATATGCTACCAACTTTCATGATAAGTACCGTAAGCCGTTGTCCTAGCTGGGCGTCACATAGACGGTGAAACATGTTGCATGATTTTTGTGTTAGTGGTGGCATATCACTAAAATTATCGCCTTTTTACAGTCTTTTTGTAGCCACAATGGTTCGTAGCCATATTAAAATCGTAAGATTTAAATATTCAAAATCAATGCGATAGTAAAGTGTAAAAAATGTTTTGTTTCATTCATTCGTCAGCACTTCCCTTGTTTATCATCAGGCAAATCGAAATCAGATGTCGTGTCAGATGTGGTTCAGCAACCAAGACTTTGTGTAAAAAGCAACCAAGACTTTTTGCTTGACATTTTCGCGCACCGATACGCAGCACCGCTAAGACAAAGAGTAAATGTAGCGACCATTGCAGCTGTAGACAGAAGCAATAACCCTAATACTCTTTCCGTGTATCTGGATCGATAGGCCAATAAAAATATTATGTTTGTTTTCTTTACAGATTTTGGCAACATCATGGTCTTATTTTGCTTTGCTGAATACTGTATATGCATCCAAGCAAGCTGAATCGAATCATTGATTTGTAAAAGGAATTAATGTTTTTTTTGTTGTTAAGTTTTGTTGCGCACAATCAATAATAATATTGTGACCGAAAAAGGGCACTAAGGATTGCTATTCCCTGGATGAATAACAATTCTTACGAAACTGCACTATTCATCATTAAACCAGTCAAGAGGAATGCCAAGAGCGCCGACGACTGAAAACTCGATTAAACTTACGGTTGCCGTCACTATGTTCTATGCCACATGTTACAAAATATAAAATTTAATAAGACACTTTAGATTTGAAAATTGTATTATCCTTAGATAATAGAATTTTAACGTTTATGTTTAACGTTCCGAGCATTTAAGCAAAGTAATTTAAAATTTAAGCACTCATCCACCTGGCCTACCCAGAATTAAATTAAAAGTGTCAGAGTATAAAAAGAAATATAAAATAGCAAGGACACAGAGCAACAGCTGCGAATACTTCAAAACAAAACTAAGTAAAATTATATCACGTTTTGTTGTCCGGGATTTATTCCAAAATTGCTACCGTACTGCCTTGTATTTATTTTTTAATTAAAGTTTCAAAGAAATGCTACAAGACTTTAACAAAAGATATAATATTTCTTATGTTATAAAATACATAATTCTCATGCCAAAATCAAAATAAATATTATTAATTTTAACACATTCTAATGTTAGTATCCAATAATACTATTAATTAATTTGAATGTATATATGTAATAAAATGTATTGATTAAACCGATTCAGCAGCGCCCGTGAATCAAACCCGGTGCCTGTCACTTAAGGAGCGGTCGCTATGATTCGCGCGTCGAAATGATTCTGTATTGGTGAATTCATGCAGACTTCGATGAATGAATTCAAATCGAAATATAGAATACGCTGTACTCGTTTTACACGAATTATTATTAGGCCTGGTCTCCTGATAATTCGTCAAAGACCTAGTCTGTGCACGCACATCCTTAAGCACTCTCTCTGTATTTACCATTTTGTTAGTTTTAAAATGTATTTGTACTCGTAGTAAACATTTAAAAACAATGTTATATTTTATTTCATAAACAATGTTAGCGTAGAACCTCAGAAAACACTATTAAAAAATCTTTAAAACATTTAGAAAACTCTAATAAAGAAACGTTAATCCGTTTTAAGATTTATTTAGAAGATAAATAACAAAGAAGTGTGCCTTGATTGCTTGAAAAACTTTATTTTTCTTTCTATAAATTATTGTGAAAGCTTTGTTGTTGGATTAAATGTATTTTCAATTGCACAAGATGGCAGATTAGAGGGATCAAGTCGGCTCTTCATTGGCGTAAATAGAGTCTCTCATCAGCTAAAACGGCAGAAACCCTCATTATCATTTAGGCGCGTGGGTCTTACGAATATTAACTAAGAGGAGCGAAATAGATAATATTTAGCAGAATGTGATACGAATATTTAGTTAAGGTTTAAGCAATTTCCCTTATGTTTTAGTTAAATTGTTTATAGCTTATCTTATAACTTAAGGTTTTGATTTAATTGCTAATGAAATTAGTGGTAGATAATTTGTTAATCAATATATTATTTTACGATTTGACGACAGTCGTGGCACACCAGTTTGTTACGCGTGATGTTTGATCCCGGTCGGAGCAAATATTTGTTTCATAGTTTTTATTTGTTTCAACTAGGCCAGTTTATAGATCACATCAGATAGAGCTTAACATCAGGCTGGGTGCTGTCATATGACAAAAACACTTTTTATGAATATGTTACTGTGAATGTACTTATGAAAAGGTATATAGTTTATAGTACAATCTTACTAGTATCACTAAACAGATTTGGTGATAGTAACTTAATCATCATCATGTCAGCCGTTAGCCGTTCACTGTAGGCCTCTATAGTGACCTGCTGGAAGCAGGCTGCATCCAGTGTTTTTCTGCTACCTTTTTCACGGCATCCTATGCTTCGCCATCTGTTCTACGAGCCATATGGTAACTTCACACCTAATAGGTACTAATAATTAGGTACTAATATATTCCGATGAAAACTCACTATGCGAAATATAACAGGGTGCATACTCGAATAAAGCTTAGGTTCTTCATCAATCTTTGGATTAATTATGAAGTTTAGATTACACTGCTAAAGTTCATTTGTATGCACACTAGCTTCATTAGCTATATCATTAATATAATAGTTGGGATTAATTACAAAGATATATTACTTTGTAATAGATCTTTACAATCTTAAAAACGATTGTTGAAAATTAAACGATTATTAATCTGTATTCTTAATTATCTCTTAAACCTATATATAAATTATAGATATGTTCTCTATCTAAATAATAGATTTGTAAAAGATAGCGAAAATATTTAATTATTTTTGAAAATTTATGAATGATATTAAAACACGTCATCTGCAGCCACTGTTTCAAAATAATTGTGTAAGTTGTATGATTGTGTTTGTAAATCTTTTATAATAATATTTGTGTCTATTGTTATTCTAAGCGTATTTAGTTAATTAATGACACATAACGCGTGGCAAATTGTTAGCACAACAGATCGTTACGTGTAAAGTCCCGGGTTCGATTCCCGGTCGGAGCAAAGATTTGTTTCATAGCTTTTATTTGTAATGTTTAATAATTAGATTAAATGATACAAATATTTGTTAATTAAAAAAAAACCAGATAATTGCTGCAGGTCTGGTTGCTTAAGAATAATGGGCAGTGGTGCCCAGTCTGGCTAACCTGGGTAGTACCACCACTTACAAGAATACTCACCGTAAAGTGACATAGTCAAATTGCGGGATCAGCTCTTAAGTTGCCAGTTCCAACTACGCTGGCATAGTGGATACGACTGCTACGAGCAGTTAATTACCTGTAGTAACAGTGGCCTCCATTCATGGACCACATTACAATTTAACATCAGGCGGGGTGCTGTCAAATGTCGAATCACGATAAACAAAAAAAACTGAGTGTCATTTAATCTGTACTCATATTCATCTTTATAAATTAAAATATATATCTGAATAAAGGATTCGTAACAAGATAAAAAAAACTTGACTTCCTAATCAAATGTTTTCATTAAAAACATTCATCTAAGAAATAAGAGACTTAAATAATTCACGGGACAACTTAAAATGGAAGTTTTTGAAAGTGTAAAGTTGTGCTAGAAGTTAGTGCATCGTCTTATGGAGCATCACAATCAACGTCAACGTAAAGCGTCCTCCTGAGATCTTTAACCACTTACTCTCGATTCCAATTTCAATCCAAATCTAATTTAATAGACATCATAAAAAATGATTATAGCAATCCCTGGTAATCGGCGCCCCCTGTAATTCGACAAGTCTATTATTATTAAATATTTTTTTGAGAATCTTCGCTAATGTAGACAATGCATGGTTGAACAGGTTACAATTTGTACGCGCCACCATTGTGGTTTGTCGGATTACCAGGTACTCTTTGGTAAAACATTCTGGACTATAGGGGGTCTTAGGCAATACTCTATAATCCTACAAATTTGATAGTTCGACACTGCCCTGCAAAACGTTTGCCGCATTGCCGGGGGTCCAGCGACAGATGACAATGGAATCCGAATTGGGATCAAGAATACGTCTACAAGAATGTTGTAATTAACTTTAGTCTCTACTTTGTACATCTAGAAATGGGTCCCATCTGCCATATTGACAATTTCATCAGGCATTCAAACTTTTGCCTTTATAAAGGAGAACATAAATTATTATAGGTAGGGGAGGGACCCTAAGCGCACTTAAAATTATATACAAATGAATTATAAACTTTCATTCTACATATAGGTTAACTTAGTTTTTAAACTTAGGTAATTTTAAGAGTAGTTGACAGACTGTTGGTGGTCGTTTGCATAGTCTCCCGACCCAGGGTACAAGTATTACCACCACTTTCAGGTGTAGACTGAAATGACTTCGTCGCGTTTCGGGATCAGCCTAAACGTTACCGATTCAAACTATGTTATCATAAAGGAAGCGAATGTTATTAGAAGTTAAATCATAGTAGTAGAAGTCGGCTGTCATATGTCAAGTCATAATCACAAAAAATAATTGATTGATTAAAAATCAATGTTAACAATCTGTCGTATTGTCAACTAAACAAACAACTACACAAAAGCATTCTATTTCTCAACTGATTCAATAAATGATATAATCAGAGTGGAAGGTGGGACAACAACAATACGGAAACTCCGATACCACACATCTCTTTTACTGCCTCTCAATAAAATAAATAACCATGGTTTCTCGAAGACTCCCCTTGGGGCTCTGCGGTACGAATATAAAAAACCCCAATTTACATCCCCTGTTTGACATTATCCACGTAAGTAAATACACAAAACCTATTATTGTATAGGCCGAGACAGAAACGGCAATAATAAAAAAAGAATTATAACAAAATTGTTTTTTATATATAAAAAACATGCTGGAATATTGAATCCTTCAAGCGAGTCGTGAAAATGTACTTCTCGTCAGCATAGTGATAGTGACAGCTACTGAAGCAACAATAAACTAAGTCGTGTTTTTTAGTCGTCGGCACCTTTGACATCCTCTTACTTACCAACAGGCAAGATGAGGTAAGACGAGTCATGATAAAAAACGTAGGTATGTCAACATACAGAAAATATCAATCATAAAAAGTTCATAAATAAGGTTTTTGATTTGTTAATGAAAATATACATCGTGGTGTCTCCGTGGCCACGATGGCTGTAAAGCTCTCAAAACGTCGGAATAATAAAAAAATGTAAAATCAAAATCAAAATAAACGCCAAAAAATCAAGTAAGCCGCATAAAATTTGTTTAATTCATTAATCAATGTTCGCGCAAATTCTAAGAAAATACTATAGTTACAATAGACAAATATCTTAATTTACATAAAAGTTTACAATATCCGAAAGCGCCCGTGGTATAGTGGTGGTGAATTGGTCACCTAAACCAAGATTTACCGGTACAAAACCACTTGCTGGCACGAAGCGAAGATATCATTGATATTAAGGCGATCATGGTATAATAGTAGTGCAATGGTTACCCAAACCGAGAGTACGGGTTCAAAACCACTTGTCAGTAACAATGTATCTTTGATATTTATGTACTTTAGCTGTCCTGTTTCTATGACACAAGCACTTTAGTAGCTTAGTATATAAATAAAAAAAGAATTATATATCTACTTTTGTCGTCCAGTTACTATTACTTTTGTCGCACGTTTAGCACAAGCTAGTAAAGAAATGTAAAAAAACATTCTAACAACAGCAGCGTAAAAGAGTAATATTACCTATCAAACTATCGAAAAGCCAAAATCTTATCATCTTATGTTACTTACTCCCACTATAGTATTGTATCAAGATTTAAGGATCTTGGAAAAAGCACAAAAGGCGCTAAAGCGGATAGTGTTACTTGACATAAAAGATGGGGTGAGAGTACGATCACCTTTCTTATACACAAATTGTTAAAACGAAAGTTAACCTTATCGCTATATAGATACATATCTAATTCAGTTGCAATTTAAATAAAATATAATAAGAAGTGAGCGTTTGTGCTTTACTGTGATTCGAATATTTTAAGATTTAAATCGTAAAATAATATTCATATAAGGATTTTATGGTTAGAGATACGTACTTTAAAAGCTTTTTGTGGATAAGATGCTCGATCGCTTCCTATAAGCGTTCCAAAGGCAGACTTAACAGTTGTCTTGGACAGCTAAGAGCATGTCTACCTACCTTACCAGATCTAATTTTGTAACAATTTAAGAAAAATTATAATGTATTTTTTTGGGATGCGATATTGGACCTCCACTTGTCAAACAGGTCCATGAGCTGAACCATCTAATGCATCATCATTTACAGGCCAAAATTGCAAAGTTATACTTTTCAAATTCTTCATTCACCCCGTGCTTAAGGGAATAAAACAAATATAAGTACTGAATAATATAATTTATTATAGTTGAATAGTTTTAGAATTATTACTTGAGTAGAAAAATATGTATTTAAATGGTTTTTATACTTTATACTTTGTTGTGCTTATATAATAGAAAAAAGCTTCGCACCGATTTCGCTGAGTTTATTCTTTAACAAGCCAAATGTCTGAAGTGCAGTCTCCTCCAGGATATCTATAACAAAATAATTAAATAGATAAATATTTTTATTACCATCACCACATTTTGATGGTATTTTAGTAGATAATATAATTTAAAAAAATAATAAAAGATTTTATAACCTATATAAAATGATAGATAAAACGACCATATATCACCCGTTGCAAGTGAAGTGATATTTATTGTGGCTCTTCTTAATGGCAACACTCCGCCTGCTGTTAAGATAGAGTCTATGAATGCAGGCGAATGCTACTACAATTAAATTATTGACTAAGCTGGCCTAGTTGAAACCGACAACTACCCAGCTACGTACTAATGTTAGGCAGACTAACAAATGACGACCAATTTTCTGGCTACCACATTTTATAACTTCATTGTAATTATATATTTTTCATATTATGTATTTAGTTACGTACTTTTATTTTCCATGTTACCTCTCATCTACATTATCGGATCAACATCTTAAAGGTTCGACTGGTAGGGAATGCCTGGTATGGAATAAGTCCTTTGTACTATTGTGCTTAAGTTTTTAAATTAATGAATAATTTTGGCTATATTACTAACACAGAGTTCCCATTAAATATATTATTCCTCTAAGATTACTAAATATTCTTTTTTTTATGTTTGAGTAAAAACTAATAAAAGGTATTCCCGTTGAATATCTCTATAAATATTATCTGAATATGTTATCCAATTTACAAAATGATATTCACCTCATTTCGTGACCCAACACCGGCCCATTCGGTTCCTTTCCGAAGTCGATTAAGAAGTCTGGGTCGAGTTTCATACCTCCATTCTCATGGTCCACATTTATTTTCACTATCCACCCTCCCTGTGAAAAGAAAAGGGTTTGTAGCTGAATAGAGTGAGGCGAAATAATAGGCGGACGGTTGCCTATTAGTCTAACCCACAAATTACTTATGTGAAATTGTTTTTTGATTTGGATAAAACTTTACAACTAATATCAGTAATTTATCCTTCTTTGATCAGTTCGACATATAACATCATATCGAAATCGAGCGAGTTAACTCTAGCTCAAACTACAATAGGCATAGTTGCCACAAAAGCGAGCATCTTTATAACCATCAACCAGTCCACATCCATAAATTTGTTACATATATTTTTTCGACTATAACTATAAGTTACATAACAACACCTTATTATAGGCGATTTATTATAATTGCCATAATACCACCGCCAACATAACACAGACCATATACCACCAGACGCTACCGTAGAATGGAAAAAAAGGGCAAACGTTTAACTTTCAAGCAACTATAATTAGATATTATACGATTTACGAGTTAACTTCATACTTTCCAAGGAAGTATAGTCTGATGACTTGTTTTCTGTGTTACCTACTAAGCACTTCAAAGTTATATTGCATGATTTCGTGACAAATTGGTAAATTTAAATATTACTGCTTATGTTAATCCGTTAATCGCTGTATGTAATAAATTTATATTGCAACGTATTTAACGTATAACTATACATTATTATAGTTATAGTTATACCTTCCTTAAAATGTAGAATTAGGTATATTTTGTAAATATTATCAAGCCGACTAAAATCCTACAAAAAAGTGTGCACCACTGCCTACCGCTCTTGTATTTTTAAAAAGGTAAGCAGTAGTGCTTACTCTGCCCATCAGGGGTAGTACCACCACTTACAAGTACCTATACAGACCGTTTAGCGACTTAGTCGCGTTTCGGGATCAGCTTTTAAATTGCCGGTGCCAACGGTGGCATAGTGGATGTGACTGTTACTTACAGTTTTTTAACTGTAGTGGCAGTCCCCTACACTCATGGACTACACTCCAGCCTAACTTCAGGCGGGATGCTGTCATATGCCGAGTCACGATAATATAAAATAAAGTAAATACATATGACCGCACACCGCTCGATATTAAGCTGAAGTGTAATCCAATAGCAGAGGTAGCTGTTAATAATAAACCAACATACAATATCCCAAAACGGACTAAATCATTCGTAAAACTCAAAAAGGCGACCGTGGTGTAGTGGCAGTGCAATGGTTACGCAAACCGTGAGCACGGATTCAAAACCACTAGCCGGTACCAATGTATCTTTGACATCATATATCAATTATATTATTACATATTATGTATGTACTTTGGTTGTTCTGTTTGTATGATACACTTTAGTATAGAAATGTAAAATAAAGAATAAATATAAAATAATATAAAATGAACTGAATCACAAATGTCAAGACAATTGCAAAGAACACTTTATAATTAAAGACCTGAAAGGAGGTGATATTTGAACCTAAAGAATAAGCCTATAGTAAAATGGTCACGCAAACCCAGAACCTACGCTACAGTTTAAAATATATATCACTGATAATAATGTATTATTTCAATGATACAAGCTTATTAAGAAGTTCACAAAGTAAATTTAAAAAAAATATTAATATAAAGTAATCTTAGGAATTGTCGCCTTGTTTCAATTATACACGTTCGTTTACAAGCCTAGTAGTATACAATGTATATTAAAAAAAATATATAAATATAAAGTAATTTTTGGAATTATACAAAGTAATCTTGCATTTATTCAAGAACATAATAGATGAAATCTAATGTAAATTTACTTACCTCTTGAGTCATTTTGGGGTAAAATTGCTTATCCCAAGGCGAGTAAAGGGATGAAGAAACGTACAACCTCTTTCCATCTAATGACAGTTGAAGCATTTGGGGACCTCCGTATAGACGCTTCCCCTTTACGGTAACTGGCTTTGGTGCAACCTTAGAATTTAAAAAATAAAATGTAAAACATATCCCCAAAATGTATATAGGCTTAAAACATAAAACTGATTATGATTATAAATCAGCATAAATAGTACTGGTATAATAATAGCTTAAATAGTTCATAGAGTCAAACACATAGTAACCGGCATAGTGATGGCGACTGAAACAACCGTGAACTGACTGGGATGTTTCAATCGGTGACAATTTTGGATCTACACTTTGCTTGCCATCAGGCGGGTCGAGGTCAGAGGTCGAGTCATAATAAACAGAAAGTCATATCCTGAACCCTAAATAAATTTATATATTATGATTTTTAGTGAAAGTAGCGGTAAAATAGATTTCATCTAATATTCGGAAAAATAAAGTTATTATGTTGGAATGTTATTTCCAGCAATATCGAGAAGTCCCACCGTGCCGTAAACAAACGCATAATATACGGGAGTCGCGACAAAGGCATTTCATATGGACATTTCACACATGCTATTTGAATTTTATATCTATACTAATATAATAAAGCGGAAGAGTTTGTTTGTTTGTTTGTTTGTTTGTTTGTTTAAACGCGCTAATCTCAGGAACTACTGGTTCGAATTGAAAAATTCTTTTTGTGTTGGATAGATCAATTATCGAGGAAGGCTTTAGGCTATAAAACATTACGTTGCGACTTATAGAAGCGAAGAAACAGTCGAAAATGTGGAAAAAACGGGGACTTTTATTCGTCTTTGAGGGTTTCCGTTGCGTGCGCTGCGAAAACCGTTCGAGATACTCAAAAAATATGTATGGAAGAATTATTCCTCTTTAAATTATCTAAAAAAATGTCCGCGACCGTATATGTCTATCTTTTAAGATTAACTCACAAAAACCGTTTTTATGATAGTCAAATTTGGTCTAAATTAATGCATTATTACAAATTATTTGTCAGAGTTGTATTAACATAATAATATTATTCTTTATCGAAATAAATGTGTTATTAATTAAGAGTATTTAACTGTGAACAAAATTGTCATTGATATCACCTAATTTCAATAAACATCTTATAAGATAATACAATTTTAAAATAACTCTGAAACAAAATTCACACGCGTCGCATGATAAGCGCTAACCGGCGGGCGAGGAGAGGCGGTGCTTGCGGGCGAGGCGGAGGGGGGTGTAGCTCTACGAGGTATAGTCTGTCTAAGCCAAAATGACGATTGAGTGAAATTCACTGCATTTACGCATACGAGCAAATATAAAATATGAATAAAACACACCGAAAATGCAGTAATTGGTTATTCAGTTGCTGGTTAGACACAAAGGAGGAACGAACGTGATGAAGTTTAATAGTATAGTTAGTAATATTTGCATTTACACATTTAAATAAACTAATTAAGTGGAGGGGCGCGTCATTTATAGACAGACAAGCATACTATGCGGTCGGCTCCCTACTGATCGGTTGAATGCAGCGTTAATTTGTTTTTACGATATAATATCATCGTGCAAAATCCTTTTTTATACAATTTCATTTTGTAGTAGTTTTCTGTATGGTAGGTAGTGTTTGTTTTAAGTATAGTATTTTGTTACTAATATTTTCACAAAAACACTTTTTTTTGTTTTGTTGTAAATAATTACTGTAGGTGTCATCTACATTCTTTCAAGGTTAGGTTTTACAATTCTTATTAGGTTAGGTTTTAGTTTAAGCATGTGACGTGCATATAAGCAGTGACGTTCTTTCTTCGTCACTGTAATGCCTAGAAAAAGGACTCAGCGTTCTCGGCAGACTGCTGCTGCAAAGCGGTTGCGAGTTTTGCACACAAGAAAATAAAACTGAAAATATAATTTACGCAGAAATACTTTAAAATATATTCTTTTTGAAACTACTTTAAAATATATTCTATTAGTTACGTAATTTAATCGTCTAAAATAAGTCGCGGGTAACAGTAATTTATAATAAAGCAGGTAGGTAAACAAAAAATTAATATGATTCCCAAAATAACTATTCCTACGCGGACGCAGTCGCGGGCACAGCTAGTGTTTTATGTAATGTTCAAGCGATGCGTGAAGAACCACCTTTGGCCGGCATAGTGACGGCGTCTGAGGCAGCTGTGAACTAACTCGGTTGTTTCAATTGTCATCACTTTTGGATTTTCTCTTACTTGTCATCAAGCGGATCGAGGTCAAATGTCGTCGACAAAAATAAAATAGTTTTACTTGGGTTGAAGCATGTTAAGTTTTTCAAATGCTTTCGATACCAATAACAAAATATTTCCTCATTTACCATCTTATTAATTTGTTATCCAAAACAGCATCATCATCAATTGTCACGCCTCAATTTCCACATGAGTAGTCAGAAACAACATATTGTATTATCTACTACCTACATATAATATATACCTATAGTAAAATATGTTATACATATAGTTCCTTTGATATAACTTACTATTAGTATTTAGTACACTTACTATATCATATAGTAAAGTAATTTTAAGACATCAAACATTTTCCTTATAGCATAAGTCAATTTATTTGCAATACTCGTCCATACTCCGCTCTGATTTATGAAAACATAAACTTAAATGAACTCGTAATTATTAACTTTAGATATGGAAGAGGGGTCAACAGAACAGAAATAAGTATAAAAGTACATTTTTAGCGATTTAAGATGTCTGGCATGTTTAATATCAGTACAATAACATTTATATCTCTGTCTACAGATGACAATAATAAAATTATTGTGTCACGTATTATGCTAAGAAATCATTTACAGAAAATGTAAATTAAATTATATAAATCAAGTTAAAATAATGTTATTTTTACACAGTTATTATGAGGATGGATGTTTTTTTAGTCCTCGGCGCAATAATAATCAAAAAATAGCATGACCTATCCAATCTAATTTATGAAGGGGTATTGAACTAGTGATTACCTTAATATTAAACATATTGATTTGAATACTACAAGTATTGAAATCAAAGAAATATCTAGTATCTATTTCTAAGAAATAACAAGAATATATTCTATTTCAATATACCTTTGATTCTTTATCTTCAACAACAGCCAGATCATCATTCACCGCTTTTCCTCCAAGTTGAATTTGTCCAGTCAGTTTGGGGTTGGCTGGATCTGTGACGTCGTACTGCCTCACATCTCCGTGCAACCAACAATTCACGTACAAATATTTGTCATCCAATGATAACAGGATATCGGACATTAAACCTAAATAATATTTTGTAAGAATAATAAACGAAGTGTAATAATAGGAGGCAATGTGGAATAACCTAAAAAGTATCTTAGACTAATCAAAAACATTTTAAATAAACCAGATAATCGTTAGTCCTATCACTTTAAGAGCTTGTTTTGGATTAAGAATGAACATCCCAGGATTATAGAAAGTATTGGCTTGAATAAAAAATCGTTCTATCTTTAATAAATATTAATGTGTAAGAAAAATTATAAAAAAGTAGCTATTGTAGATTACTGAGCTGTCTAACAAGCTAAAAAAACTTTTCGAATACCCACCGTTCATTTCGCTTACAACGCCATCTTTACCGGCTAACTTCTTAGCTGGAATATCGATTACTTTATCAGCGACCCATTTATTATCTTTTTTATAAAATCTAAAAATAACAAGTACGTTCAATACGTTATTTTAATTCAAACTTATCGAAGTTTATTTTGAGTCCAATAGGTTTTTGCAAGCTCTTGTGATTTCTACTCGTTTTGACGACATAAGTAAATTTAACATTCAAATAAGTTTAGTTTAGTGGTAAATAATATAAAACATTTGTAATGAATGAATCATTAAATATGTCGATAAGAATCAATAAAGTTACCTGAATACATTAGCTTCAACTGCGCATCCGACGAAACCTTGTTCAGCTTTGGGATCATGAAGGAATCTAATTTCTAATGGAGCGCAACCTTCTTGTCCCAAGTCGATTGTTTGCAAAAGTTCATGAGTTGACCACTTATACACGTTCAGAGAAGTTCCGTACTTGTCCTTCTCAAATATATGTTGAGGGTTGAATCCTCTAGAAATATTTCAAATTGTAACTATAGCCTCTTTAATTATATAGGTAGACATATATAATACTTACTTCTTAAAAGAATTCGGACATCCCCATTCTGAAGCAACCATGACGTCATAATAAGGTTGGTACCAAAAATCGTAACCGAACTTAGCAATCTTTTTCCCATTAGTCCATGTACCTGTAACAATATAAAATATAATAATTTTATATAGTACAACATCATTATCATCAATTTAGTTACCTTAGTTACCACATAGAGCGCCGCTTTCCACGATCCTAATACAACTCTAGCGCTTCCTTTACATCCAAAATTTCTTTTCATTTACAGTCTAAATACTACGTATGATAGGCAGTGCTTTTTTAATCACTGAAAGAATAATAACTCGAATCGAACAAGGAACCATCATAAATCTCTTTCGTCATTCTTCTTTCATCCATTCTTTTAATGTGCCTAAACCAAATAAATATACCGCATTAATACTGAATTAATACCGTACAATTCATAATAAATCACTATTTTGAACTAAAAGTGTTCTTATAAAATAAATCAATATCTATATAATTTTTATTTATTATTCTAAAAAAAAAGTTTACAAAGAAAACCATTTACGTACCCTTCATCTCCAGTGTCTTAGCATCGATGAGAACGAAATCCCCTTTACCGTAACCATCCTTATCCCCCATAGTAGAAATCATGATTTCCCCAGTCGCTAAGCAGTGGGTAGTATGCGGGAAACTGCAGTTGAATGACCTCATCTTCGATCCGTCGATTACCTGGTAATGAGATTTTAGGAGCTATAAACAGATAATATAGGGGGGAACTTTGTAACATTAAGTAAGCTAGGAGTTTATGTTTGTTTCATTTTAGTTCTAACCTTTCTTAGATTAGAATTTTCTCAGATTTTGCGCGAACATAGTTTAATTCTTTCTTTGTTTCTTTTTACCAATATTTTTTTATAATAAATTAATTATTAAGTCGTTAAGATTCTGTTTGGCCTATTCCGATTTCGAATTATATCGAGTACATAAGTTACAACTTAGCTTTTATTCCTCATCTTTTTTTTATTGTGACACGACATTTGACCTCGACCCGCTTGATGACAAGCAAGAGGAGATCCAAGAGTAACGACGACTGAAACAATCGAGTGAGTTCACGGCCGCCTCAGTCGCCGTCACTATGCCGGCCAAAGGTGCTTATTCACGCATCGCTTAATGGATCCAAGGTTATAGGCGGGAGAGAACACATGGGCTGGCAAAGCATTCCACTTTGTTCTACAAAGAAAGGACGCACCGTAATTTTTAGTTCGACTGCCGATTCGGTCTACAAAATGCGGATACTATCATAATTATTGTGGATGTGAGCGAAGCGAAAGAGTTTTGGCCAGGTCGCAAAAATTGGAGCTCTATTGTCTCGTGGCACAGTGTTTGTTTCAGTGAGTTAAAGGTAAAATATTTAATTTATTGATTTCATTTTAAGATAGGGAGCGATCTATGTGTTGTTAAAATATCTTGACGAGATAAGTTTTGATTCAGTATTTACTAGGACGATCGTGGTTCGAAAAATAATAACAAATAACGCTCAAATAAGTTACGCAATAAATAAGGAATTAATTTTTTTTTGTGTATTATTATTTATTAGTCTGTAATAGTGTATACCCAGACATTAAGATTTCGTTATTTTTTTATTGAGACTTCTTTATTTTTGACTTCAACTTGCCAACGACTGAAAAACTCGACTTAGTTTCCGGTTGCCTCAGTACTATACAAATCATTAGGGCAAATACTTACACATTAAACAATCACTATACACGGTTTAGTTACCCAAATCTGTCTATTTTCCATTCACGCTGTCGTAAACATGAAAACTGAAAGGTTACGCGAAATATTCACAAACATGTTCATTAAAATTAATTTCAGCTTTATGCATTAAGTAGGATAATGGTTCCTAAGTTGTGTTCAAGTGTAAGGTTCAAATTAGCATAACACATCCTCTTTTGTATGTTGCAGAAATTTGTAACTTCGCAACGAGAAAATTAGACGTTGTGTGAAGTATCTTGTTTAACTTATGTTAATTCTGTCATATCGTTGTATCTAATATTTATTTAGTCATTTACTTAAATAACATATCTTTATTTATTTTTTTATTTTGACTCGACATATGACAACACCTCGCATAATGTTAAGCCGAAGTGCAATCCATGTTTGGAGGTGCCTCCTACTACAGTTCAATAACTGTAAGTAGCAGTTACATCCACTATGGCGGCCTAGTTGGAACTGGCAACTTACAAGCTGGTTCAGATACGCTACTAAGTCACTTCACAGGCTGTATTCTTGTGTGGTACTACCTTGTACTGGGCACTACTGCCTACCACTCTTTTATAACCAGAATCGGAGCAAATATTCGCTATTTTATTATTTACAAATATTTGTAATATTTATTCTAATTAATAAATTAAAACGACGATTTTCTAGTTGCTAGTTCTAGTTTTTGATTTTTAGTAATTATTTTTAGTCACTTTGTAAGCATTTTTTTTTTTATTGTGACACGACATCTGACCTCGACCCGCATCTTGGTCTAAGAGCGCGAACTAATTCAAAATCCGTCTTTATTTCACGGTTGCCTCAGTCACAGTCACTATGCCGGCCAAAAATAATTCTCAATAATTTAGTATTTATGAATATTTATATATAAGCATGCCAGCAGTGAAAGTTTACTCGTAAAAATGACACGAATTAAATAACTTTTACCGAGCCATTGTTGACATAAAAATTCTGTTTTATGACAGTTTTCTAACAAAAAAAAGGCTGAGCCTTGTGTTGCTGTATAACTTACATAAATTTTGACTAATTTTTTTTCACATTTTGTTAGTTATTACTTTTTCTTGAAATCATAAACCTATTTTAGAACTAAATCTTGTTTTAAATTTATTCCTGAATAAAAAATGTTTAAAATATTATATTTATAGGTTTATGTTACGTTTCCATACTAAGCTACTATATGTGCTTGAATCCTAGAAACAGGACAACCAAAGTATATTTTATCAAAGATACATTGGGACCGGCAAGTGTTTTTTTTTGAACTTGTGCTTTCGGTTTGCGTGATCATTGCACTACCACTACACCACAGTCATCGTATAGCAGACAGACGCTTAAATTTTGATTAATGTTAGATATGCGTTAAATTGATAATGATAACATTATATTAATAGTCCAAAAAGGCATTTCGTGGAAGTAATTCAAAAACCATCAATTCGGAATTAATGAGTGCTTCTGAAAGAATTTTAATTTTCAATAAACTATGACAGTATCTACTCTTTTCATAGCCGATGGCATAGATAAATGATACACTTGTTCGTGACACCTAACTACATAAATAGCTGGTGAACAATTCTAAATTGATTTATCGATTTGTTTAGGCCCCAATTCACTTAGTAACTAAATATTTTGTTCACATTTTTCATTGTCTGGAAAAGAGGGATTTTCTTCATATTACCTAATATAGTTCGATATAGGAATGCTTTGATGGTTTGGGCACTTGGAAAGGATGAGTGAATGTAGATTGACGAAAAGAATTTATAAATCTGAATTTGATGGATGCGTTAAGCAAGGCAGACCCAGGAGGCTGTTATCAGACCAAACCGAAAACATCCTCAAGAAAGCTGGGTTGGCAATAGCCCATAATCGTAGAGCTTGTATGAAGAGAATTATGGATGTGAGGGAAGCGAGGAAGTTGTGTCAGGATAGTGGCAAGTGGCGCTCGATTGTTTATGCCTATCACTGTGGGAAAAAGGCGTGACAATTTAATTGATAATTCGATAGCTTATAGCTATAATAGTTAATAGCTATATCATTCTATACATATTGGTACAGAATGATTTACTGACAAACGCATCTGTTCTCTCCATTCAATAATCTTGCGAAGCATCTTTGGCTGCTAAAGTGACTGGGGCTTTAGTTCGAAAACTGAAACTATATTTTCAGTCGTCGGGGCTCTTGGACCTTTGCTTGCTTACAAGTTAAGTTAAGTTAAGGTTAAATGTCGTGTCGCAATAAAAAAAAATAACGGAAAAAGTTACCTTTTCTATTTAAAAGTATTTAATCAAATACCATTAGAAGACTGCACAACGATGTTCTATTCAAAAATAAAGTGTAATCTTAAAATATATCAAGCAAAAATCCGCTTAAAATTTTAAACTTTACCAAAATCAAGAGAAAGTAAGCAACAAATCGTACCTTATGAAGTTTCGGCTTTCTCGGGTCTGTGCCAACGTCTATAGCGTAAACATTACTGGAGTGTAAGGCGGGTGCAATCAACAGATCACGCTTTAACGCCGGGTTGTCATAGCAACTGGAGCAGACATTCCAACCGGTGTGATGAAGCTCATCGCCTGGATTCCCAGTGAATGTACGGTGAATAACCTTAAACATTAACACTATATTAGATCAAAATTTATATTTGTGCTTAAATTTAAATACTTTTAAATTTAAAAAAAGGCGACGTTAGGCGATGCGCTTAAATAAAAAAAACAGCTTTAAACACAAAATATTCTATAATACTTTTTTACCTTGACATCTGATAAGGATTTTCCAGATAGATTTGTCCATCTGGAAAGTCCAATAGAGCCAACAAGAAAAAATGTCACTCAAATCACGGTTTTCTCGGTCGCCGTCACTATGCCGGCCAACAGCTATATTCTATATTTTATATAATATATTTAGCACGTTAAATAAGGAAAAAAAATGGTTATTTAAAATGTATGTATGTAAAAAATGTAGATAACTGAAATATGAAAGTTAAAAAATATATATTATATCGACTAAAAAATAAGTAGTATTTTTATAGATAGGTAGAATTAAAAAAAAAGGTTTAAAATTCTCTCAACCCTACCTTCTAATATACAATACTTAATAATAGTTCCCCTGAGAATAATTATATAGACTATGAAAATACTTCATTAAAAGTTGTAATCACATAGTACTTTCAGTTTACACGCTGAATACTTTATAAAGTAACACCTTACAAATAAACTTTGAAGTAAGTACCAATATAGAATAAACAAATATTAAACGAAATAAAATGTGGCCTTATATTTTATTAAAATAGGTGTTTTTATAAAGCTCGACATGTGAGGTGACCCCCTCCTGATATCAACACCGCCTGCAATGCGGGTTATTAATGAAGGCGACTGCTACTACAGTTAAATTTGGCATTCAGTAGTGCTCAGTCTGCCGATCCGGGGTACCAGACCGTGAAGTGACTTAGTTGCGTTTCAGGACGAGCTCGTAAGTTGCTGGTTCCAACTAGGCCGCCATAGTGGATGAGACTCCTCATGAATGGATGTCACCTCCATTTATGGACCGCACTCCAGCTTAACATCAGGCGGGGTGCTGTCATTATGTCGGATCACAGTAAAAAAAGTTCGGTGCGTCTTTTCTTTGTAAAACAATTGACAAGTGGAATGCTTTGCCAGCCCATGTGATCTCTCAATCCTATAACCTTGGATCCTTCAAGCGATGCGTAAAGAAGCACCTTTCGCCGGCATAGTGACGGCGACTAGGGCAGCCGTGAACTAACTTATTTTTTTCAGTCGTCGTCACTCTTGGACCTCTTCTTGTTTATCATCAGGCGGTTCGAGGTCAAATGTCGTGTCACAATAAAAAAAAAGTTATACTCTACTTCTAATACTTGTTAGAAATAGATGGCTTCTATAATTGAAATTCAAAGTGTAGCTTTACTCACTTGGCTATATGTAGAGGATTTAGGATCTACATCCACAGTAGCGACGTAGTCCTCTTTACTTAAATCTGGCTGTACACAGATTACATAAAGCAATTCCTCTCTGGGTCCATTCTTGAACGCATCCAAAGGGGACGGGTATCCTGGGCCTTTACCTGTACATGCAATACATCTCTGCGTTTTTATAAAGGCTTTTTATAAATAATAATATAAAGGAAGTAATGGATATTGAAATAAGTGAGTACCGAAACATTACGGTGTTAATTTTTTTTTTGCAGGATATAATAGATCAATAAAAAATATTTCTTTATTTATATCGCGTAAATTGAAAATAATTTAATCCTTTTTATAATAATTTTGAGGATTATTAAAGAGAGGTATCTCCGCCTCCTTTGATTCTTAAAGCTCCGAAGATTTAGCTAATTATATTACTAAATCAAAATGTTATATAACAAAATGTACCCAAAATTAATATTTAAATGTATCGTATTTATTTATTTATTTTAAAAGATTTAAAAAACGAGAAGGGTTTCTCTTCTTCTGTATCTCTAGCCTTTTTGAAAGAGGTTCATCCACTGAAAGCGAATAGAAGAAAACGCACAAAGAAGCCGCGTAGGCCTCAATTACGGAAACGAGCCCGTACCTAACAAAACAACAGTATAACCTTAGCGACCAGCAGAAAGATCTATATAAAGGATAAACAAACACAGTATGTATAGCGATAATATAAAAATATTTTATCAATCAATCAATCAAATTGTCACGCCTTTTCCCCACAGGAATAGGCAGAGACATGTTTTATTAATAAAATAAGCAAAAACAAAATCATTATTCAACAAAGAACCTGTTCCGAAAATGCTGATTCACACACCCTAAACAAACAAATCAATTTATAACTCTAATAAACTACATAATTTAAAAACAAAAGGGGTGTTATTTGAAATAACATACACACCAAATAAGGGAGGGTTTCATCCCCCAGCAATTTGATGATCGTGCCAGGTAATGCCTGCATATAAATGAGTCCTTTGTCGGGGTAATCCTATCAATTGGTCCATTGTTTGTTTGTAGACCCAACCCGGATTAATGCCTTTAATGAGCCAAAACATCACAATCAATTTCATAATTTCAACAATATTGTTATGAATTTCAATTAAGTTGGCTTATCGATGCGATAGTCATATCAATTTGATAAATTGCATAAACAAGAGTAAAAAAGACAAAGTGACTATGATCATTAAAGTTAACGAATATTCACGAGTCAATTGTTTATTATTTTCAATTCGTTCTTGACACATGACAGCACCATGTCTGATTATAAGGTGGAATGCGGTCCATGAATAGAAGCAACTATTATTAAATAAATAATAAAAAAAGCTATAAAACAAAATTTTGCATTGAACAGTATTGGAACCCGACTTTACGCGTAACGGAACGGACGTACAATTATTGTATGAATTTGTATAAATAAATAATAAGGGAAATTGGAAAAATAATTAGGCGTATACATCATCACTCCCGGTCGCAGTTGACGACAAAATTTGGGTGCGTGAAGTTTTTTCTATCCGAATTTAATTACAAAATACAGTTCATGTAATACCAATCTTATATAGTAATTTATTAAAGGTAATTGTATATAACTCTTTATTAAAAACGGCTCAAGGTTTTGATATTGAAAGGCTCAGTTTTTCCATTCCAAGACGGTTTTATTTAAACATCAAGATTAAAGTCAAGTCGGAATCGTTTGCAAAGAAGTTCGTTTGAGTCAGCTTCTTTCTTTGATGTTGGGCCTTGGGGCAAGAATGATAAATTGTGCGCTTGATGTGCTAGCTTGATGTGTCTGTCACATTTTTCTACAAAACGTTTAACGTTTTTTTAGATACCTTCACTTATTCTTAGCTACTTTATTTATTGTTTTGTTTAATAAAAAAACCTTTCAAGATACACTTATAAATTAATCAATATTTTATGCAGGACAAGTGACGACGACCAAAAAAAAAACTGTCTCAGTTCACAGCTGCCTTAGTCGCCGGAACTATGCCGGTTTCTTTACGCATTGCTTAAAAGGATCCAAGGTTATAAAACGAGGAGAATACATGAGCTGGCAAAACATTCCGTATTTTGTGTACTTGAATATAATTTAGCTTTTTGCTGCTAAAACCATGGGCCGCTCTTCTTCAGATTAACACCAGGCCCCGAGCCCCGAATATGTCGAGTGCCATATATATATATGCCACAATCAAAAAAATCAATACATATAAAAACAAAACATATTTTAATTTTATTCTACGTTTCTATACTAAGCTGCCTAAAGTGCGTGTATCATAGAAACAGTACGAAGAAAGTAGGGAACTATTTTTATCCATTAACAAAGTAAAAAACAAGGTAAATTAGTCTATGGTAATCCCTAGAAAACGGAAAGGTTTTAGGTTAGTTACATAAAAAATATCCAATATAATAATTGTTGTGATTCAATTCTCCAATAAAATTCCACAATAAATTTTATTGTTGATACGCAGTTACTTCTACAGGTTACTTGCGGTTGTTAACACATTGCTTGGAGGTATAAATAAATATTTTTATTGAGATAATTTTAGTTGACATCCTACACTGTGTGAACATAACCTATTTATTTAAATTTCAAGCTGACTGAATAAATATGTTTCTATTTAAATATTAATGACATATTATGTGAATGTGAAAAAAGTAAGAGAGTTTTACAGAATAGTGAACTCTTTGTCTCTGTCTTTCCCCGTGGAAGTTGAGGCTAGACAGTTGGTGATGAATATTAAATATTTACTGAGTTTTTTTATTCTCCACTCACTTCATCTACATGAACAGCCGTACTCTTTTAATTAAAGTTACATCTAATTAAAGAAAAGTAGATATCGTATCTACTGGTCTTATTATCTTCTTAGCATGATAAACAATAGAACCTTATATAACATCGTTAACGTAAATAAACAAATTGTCTACACATAATAATAATTTAAATTGATTAGTCATTACTAAATGTACTTACAGCAAGCCATTACAATTGTAGTCACTGGAATTAAACGATAACAAAATAAACTTATTCAAAAAATAGTCTTGTCAGGGAATGCAAGCCGGCCGGTTATCGCGACACAAGCTACGTACAAAATGTTTTAAATTGATGCTAAACACTTACGCTATCTCACTCTCGCTAATGGATAAGTCTATTACATCAAGTTTGACCGTGACTTTGTGTAAGTAAGGTCAACATATTAACCGTCCGTCTCTCGTGTGTTTGTTTTAATGAAAGTTATTCAATGTTATCTTAAATAAAAGTAAATAACAATTCATAATATTGGTAATGCAATAAATTAACTAATTATATGTAAATATATGTAATTAGTTTATCCATTGTCCACTATGCTAAGTCCAATATGCCGTCCATAATACAAAATTAGCGATTTTAAATAAAACTATGTTTATATTGGTATTTTAGTTAGAATTTTTGAATATTGAAAAAATCCTAATTATACTTGTGTGACTATTGAGTCCATAATCACGTACCTGCTTGTATTCAAGTATTTGTATCACGGTACACGCTCCATTTGTTTATAGCCAAATGTGATGATATTTTCCAATTTAGTAGAATTTGTAGGTTTTTTTTTATTGTGCCGAAGTGTGGTCCTTAAATGAATGTCACTGCTAATACAATTCAACAACTGTGAGTAGCAATCACATCCACTATGCCGGCCTAGATGGAACCGGCAACTTACAAGCTGATCCCGAAACGTGACGAAAACGTGATACCACTCTTTGATAACCAGACCCGAAGCATATATCCATCTCTTTTTTTTATTAATTTTATTTTATTATTAAATATTTCAAATAAAAGCTATGAAACAAATATTTGCTCCGACCGGGGATCGAACCCGGGACTTTACGCGCAACAAACCAATCGCTAAACCGTTCGTCCACGCCTGTCGTCAAACCGTCGCCTTTCTAGAGATCAAACATGTTTTGCTGATGTTTTTTTTTTTTTTTTTTTTTTTTTTGTGACACGACATTTGACTTCGTCCCAATGTTATGTTACTCGTAAGTCCAGCTTTCCTACTGGTTTTATAGAGTCTGTTCACGCATGTCTGCAATAATAATAGTATCCAGTTCTTCACGATCTTTCTGATTATCTTGATTCACAATTATATTTGATTTGTTGAGACATCCTCAAGAAAGCTAGGTTGCCTAGTGCCCATAACCATTGAGCTTGTACGAAGAGAATTGTAAATGTGAAAGAAGCGAGGGAGTTGTCTCAGGATCGTGGCATTGATCGCTCCATTGTCTCTAGAGCGATCCTTGACAATTTGGTTGATTGTTTTTAATTTAATTTTTTACCTTTTCTGCTATCCCTACATAACAGTTAACGGATCTTATCATTCAGTTATTCACAGATAGAAAGAAATGACAACATGCGTTGTTGGCAACAAATGAAAACAACATTATCACCTTCACAATAAATATATTTTAAAAAATACTTATAATTAAGTGGCGTGATTCTGTTATACAATTATTTATTAAATCCAATCAGAAAGCGATAGTGTCCATTTAATCTTTATAGATTACTTTTACCCAACCGATATACTTATCTTGTACTTAAATAGCTATTGTAAATTATGTCAGGGATATTAATTTAAATTATTTATCTTTAACATTGTTCCCACCTTGTCTTTTTACTCCCGTAATACCCGCAGCTGTCAAGTCACAATAAAAAAAAATGATAACGCAGGACAGCATCATTTAAAAAAAAGAACATACATATAAATCTAATACACGTTTCCGATCACTACGTAACCATTTTCCGATAATAGCTATAGCTAAAAAAAGGACAGAAAATGTGGCACATGATTTTTCACCAATACAAGTGATACTTGAATAGCTTCGAAAGTTTTGTTGTGTTGTGGCTCCGGCTTTACTGCGCCCCATTAATGGGGGCGACTGCTACTACAGTTAAATAACTGCAACCAGCAATCGCATCCAATATGCCGGATATAATATGTTGGAACCGGCAACTTTCAAGCTGATCCGAAATGCGACTGAGTTACTTCTAGGAATGTACACTTGTTAAACCGAGTTGAGACCTAAACCGAGTTGGGTCGGTTAACATCTACAATAAACCGGTTTGAACTATTATACACTTACGTATATATAATTTTATATTTGACATCCGTAATTCTATAGCAAACCATACTGTGTATCAATTCAGTTTGCAAATCGGGTTATCCATATTTTTAAATCGACCTAACTCGATTCAAAAAAATTCGAGATTGTCCCGTCTTTACTTGGTACTACATTGGATCGGCAAACTGGGTACCACTACCTACCACTCTTAATATTTTATCATTATATTATATGGTAATTGTAAAGTCCGTAAAGTAGCCAATAGATTTCATGAAAACAGTAAAAAATTTGCAAAAAGTAGACATATGAAGTGCAAGTCAGCTCTTTGAAGAAATAATGTTATATTCTAGCGGCTTCATCTCGTTAAAACGGGTAAAGGAGAAGATATAGCACTATAGAAGTAAAATTGTAAGAAAGAAATAAGACAGACATATGGTACATACGTGCCTCGTAAAACAAACGCAGCTCTCCTCCGATACAACTTCGCCAGATGTCGCCAAGTAAATTACAACTTAAAAGTATCTTATTGTCAACTTGAGAATATTAAAAGTCTTACACTAGTAGTCTATATTTAAAGTCCTATACTAAAGTCACTTTAGAATTTAATCTAAAAACCTTTTTCTTTTATTAAAATTTCTGTGCTTATGAGTGTCCAACATAATACGCTTTAAACTCGCATGTTGGTGGAATTCGTGTCGTATAGAAATATGTCTACTTATATTCTTAAAGAGAATGTGCCACAAAGCTTTATCTTTATTCTTCCATAATAAATCTGCAGTCTTCTCCTTAATCCTACGCATATTTTCCTCCAGTCTCCTAGCTTTTATTTCCATTTGTATGAGGGAGCGAGTGGTATTTGTCAGCAGCCGGTAAAGGTATTCTTTTCTTCTAGATTTAATGTTTGCACTCGCTGCAGTGGTATTTATCACAGAGTCGTTGTATTCTGTATACTCTGCTAATAAATTTGAGTTATTCCCGTGATACACAATGACCTCATTAACCCTTTCTTTGGATGTTCTCAATATTACTCCCATAAATATGATGGTAATAGCGAAACCCAATAACATAAAAAGTTTCGCATGATTATAGAAGTGATTTACTATAATATTCATGACAAAACTTTTTTGAGCCCACGAGAAAGTCTACATTATGCACAGGATGGGTAAGTCACATTTTTATTGGTTATGAAGAAGCCGGCGATTTGCAACAGTAATCACGTGACGTAAATTGTGCGGGAGCGTTAGCGCCCTCTCGCGGCGTTGTCGAGAATGACACTGGCGCGCTAGGGAAAATACGCCCGGTACGACGCACCCCACGAATTTCCCGAATGACTTTCCCGCATCACAAGAAGAACTATTTAATACTGGATGTGGTAGCGATGCTGTATTATAATATTTTCTTTGAAATATTTTATGTTGCAAAATAAATTTAGGTTTCTATTACAATTTAATAATGATCAATATATTAATTTTAACTATTAAGTATGTATAAAATAACAAAGTCCAATTAGATATGAATAAAGTTCCAACATACATGACGCCGTATTATAAGTGTGACTCATTTGAACCTACATGCCGTGTGTTTCCTTATTAGGAATATGCGTTAAACTTAATTCAGAACAATGCGTATTTAAAGTCCCAATTTATTAAAATTAGTGCACACAATGAAAACACAATGTTATTAGAATAACTACAACTACTATGTTATTAAAATAAGAATAGGACGGGCTGTTGACTAACTTCACTTGACTGATTCCAATGTGTCTTTTTCTTGACGGTCCGCAAAGAAAAAAAAATATACCATAGAGAAGTTGGTTGGAGAGTTAGACGACACAAAATAGCGCTGATTCTGTCCTACTCCTATTTTAATCGCATTATTCCATAATTAATTTATAAGTTTGAATGGTTTACCTTTGTTTTGTTTATGCCTGATGTTTAGCTGGACCTGGAATGTGGTCCATGAATGGACATCTGTTGCTACAGATAAACTGTAAGTAGCAGTCTTATCCACTTCGCGGCCTAGTTGAAACCGGTAACTTACAAGCTGATTCCAAAACGCCACTCACATCAAAAGTCACTTCACGTCAGAATAATTGTGAGTAGTAGTACTATCTCGGACCGGCAGACTGGGCACGACTGCGTACCATTCTTTGATAACCATAGCCGGAACAAATATCCACCTCTTTTTTTATTACCAAATATATAAAATAAAATATTAATCCAATTATTAAATATTACAAATAAAAGCTATGTAATAAATATTTGCTTTGGCCGGGAATCGAACCCGGGACTTTACGCGTAAAAAACTGGTGTGCTAATCAAATTACACCTCGCCTTTTGTGTTAGTTGTTAAAACGAAGTGTAAAATCAAATAGTTTTTAATAATAAATTATAAAAGTTTTAAAAATTCAATGCGGCATATTCTACTTCGTAACTCCTTGGTATTGAAGAGGTGCGTGAGTGGAGGGTTAGGAGGGCGTGCCTTCCTCAGACCTCTCACCTCCAAAAACATAGTTTCCACGGAGTGCCATCAACGTTTGCGGCCTCCTTTACTCATTTTATTTAAGGTCCTGTAAATTGCCTACGACTTTTTAGAGAAAATAACTTACGTTGTATGTTTCCAAGCATGTTTTGATTCATTTTTAAGTTGACCGTACGTAAAATTTTAGTGAATTTTATGAATATTTGCAATAGTATTGTTACTCTAGCGTTTTTGTTATAAAATATGAATTTATTTAAATAGGTAAGTATTAGGCTTTTCCCAAACGTAAATTGATAAAATAATTTAAAATCAGAACAAATTAAGTTATAATTTAAAGAATAAAATAACAAATACGAGAAATAAATTTGTTCAAAAGAATATCATAGCAAATATAATCGAAATAAATATTAAAATAAAGATAACGGATTAAACGGGGAATAATAGAACCCTTTCGAACGGATAAATTGAATTTGAAATGAAAACGTAATACTGAAAACAAAGTCTCAATAAAGCTTTTAAATATACATTGTAATAAAACGCAAACCTTCCCCAAAAATCATTGGTTCATTGGTTCTGTTTTCTCAACAAAGCTGCTGTAAGGAGATAAGCGACCCTTTCTTTTAACTTGCTTGCCTCAAATTGATTTTTAAAGGCCAGCAAGATCATAAAATATTTAACAGTCTCATTTATAAGATACCCTGGATACAGTAAACAGAAAACCAATTTGTTTTGAACCATTTTCAACTTGAGAAAATCCCTAATAATAATAAACTATTGTTTTTCATAAATTTAAATGTATGTAGTATATCTACAATCTAAAGCGACTATGGCGTAGTCGTTCAACAGACCGGTGCCAATGTATATTTGATAATATGTACTTTAGTCGTCCTGTTTCTATAATACAAGAAGCATTTTAAGTTTAATATAGAAATGTGAAAAAAATGCGTGAAATTAAATAGTGAAGTTATACGGATATTACTCATATATTTGAAAATAAAAAATATAATTATTCATATTGCGATTGTGTTGAGGCCCTAGAGTTCTAGGGCCTAGACGGTCGACGACTGAAAAAAAAATTAGCTTACGGCCCAGTCGCTGACACTATGCCGGCCAGCGGTGTTCCAAGGACGGGGAGAACTCATGGGGTGGCAAAGCATTAAAAAATGCAATTAAACATAAATTGTTTATATTCAAATATACAGACCGTGAAGAGAGTCGAGTTTTGGGATCAGCTTTAAAGTTGCCGGTTCCAAATAGGTATTCCAACCTGGTATGACTGCTACTTTCAGTTATTTAACTGTAGTAGCAGTCGCTTCCTATAATATAGGAAATCACTCCAGCTTAACATGAAGCAGTTTGCTGTTATCAAGCCATATAAAGGAAAAGAGATAATCGAAATTGTTTTCTTGCAAAATAAAACCTCTCTATGGACATGAAAAAAGTTTAATGGCAGATTTAGGCTGAATTCGAGACAGAAGTAATTTCAGTCCTGTATTCGTAATTGAGTATGTTTTGTCAATTAGACTAGCCTCCCTAGGGGCTGTAGATTCCCATTTGCTGCGGAGTCGACTGTGTGATTATCCTTTTAGAGAAGGGTGGCCTAATTTATAGTTTTCCGGTTAACTCCATTAAATAGATCGATATTTACGTCTGCTTTTTACAATCCTTGTATTATTTTATTTGGATGCGTCTATAAACTGCTTAATCTAAAAAAAAGGTAGTCTATTGGTTATATTTTATATTGTATTATATATAGTGGTTATATTTTATAAGAAAAAAAATACTTAGCAGTTTACTTCCAGAAACGAGTAAACTTTTCTCCCTTGACTATGTAGACTCAATAATATATTATATTTGTCGACCCGTGTGGAACCACACCATTTCGGTACGCGCATAGACATAGAGAATGGACTAAGCAATAGTCTCACAAAATTTACCACTCTCTAGAAAGAGACAACGCGACTGTGCAGCCCACGACCACCTAGATTAACAGACTTTTTTCTAGGTATTTTAAATTATTGTAAAACAATTGCTATTTTATAAAATATGCACAACACCTATAGATGAGATAACTGCTGGTCGCACGATAGTTTTGTCTCTCTCACGCTTTGCCGCCCGATTTACTTCATACCTGGATAGCGAACGCTCATTTCATTCTCTGTGTCTATGGGTACGCGTAAGTTTTAGATTCGATTCCCGATTTAATATTTACATCACATGTTAAAATTATTTGTCAATAAATTATATTCGCAATGAGTGTAAGAGATAAGCAGACAAAGTGGTTAGCGATCTCTTATAACCAGTCTGCCGTGAAGTCTATACTAATAGACCGTAAAGTCTCTGTCACGTTTCGGGATCAGATTAAAAGTTGCCTGTTTACTAGACCAGCGCAGCGTAGTGAATACGATTGCTACAGATGGTTTTTTTTTTTCATTCATTTTAGTGAATTAAATTTAAATTAGAAAACAGTTAAGTAACATTTGCTTTGGATACTTCACCGAAGTAAATGAATGTGTTTCAATCAGTAATCAATTGTGGAGTTTGAATCAAACATGTTCTTCGTTCCTGAATAGAGTCTAGATCATTCTAAAAGGCATTATTGTTTGTATTAATTACTATGGACATAAGATCTATTAGTACTTAGATGATTTATTATTTCATTTATGTCTTTGAATGGTTCGTTAGTGAATAGAAATCTTTAGCTTTATAAACTATTGGAATAGAGTCTTATTGAGATGTAATTACAACTTGTCGAGTACTAGCATATATGACTGAGCATCTATGAATGGCCTAGTGGTTCTAAAATGGCCTGGCAAACCAAGAGTTCCCGGCTCAAACCCACTTGCCGGTGCCAATGTAACTGATGTGTGTACTTTGTTTGTCCTAATTATATGATACAAGCACGTTTAGTAGCATAGAAATATAAAAACAAAATGAAAAGGATTAGGGACATTAAATTTAACTTCATCCAGTTTCCTTACAATTTACCATGAAAAAAGAAACCATTCAAAACAATATGTCACTCCTGAAATAACAAACAGATAAAAGAAGGCAAAAGACGAAAATTTAAATTATTCACATATTCCTAAAAAAAACTTGTGTGGGAAGCGGAAGTTTTATAAATACAATTTATTTAGGTTGTATAAAATAGTTTAAGGAAGATGCGAGGGGTCGTTGGAACATTGGTTTTCTAGCCAAAGTGCAAAAGTTCTACTTAAAGTTTGAACAGGGATAAATCAAACCCGCATCACTGTGTTCAGCTTAGTGCCACTTCGTTTTTACCAAGGGATACTAAAAAAAGGAGGCAAACTTTGATTTTCTTTAAGAATTTATACGTATAAATATCATTTTATTTTTAGAATATAAAGTAATAGTATTTCAAATAATTTTTAGATATATTTTAATATTCAATAATTGTCAATTTCATTAGCTATTGAGTACTTGTTTACAGTCAAATATTAAATTATGTTGGTGATTAGAATGAAAAAGTGGAAACAATTTCCAAACGATTATCAAATTAATTTATTTTTAAAGTAAATACACTTATTTAATAATTTAAATAATTAATTTGAAAATTTTTATTTGAAAGATTCGTCTATCTACATATATTTGGTAATAAAAAAAGACGTGGATATTTGCCCCGGGTCTGGTTGCTAAAGAGTGTTTTATAGGCAGTGGTACCTCTAATTACAAGTATAAGTGACTTAGTTGAGTTTTGGGATCAGTTTGTAAGTTGACGGTTCCTACTACGCCGTAATAGTGGATCTGATTGCTGCTTACAGTCATTTCCACTCATAGACCGCACTCAAACTTAATATCAGGTGCTATCATATGCCGAGTTTCAATAAAAAAAGCATGAAGAGAATTCTAAATGTAAAGAAAGCGAGAGAGTTATCATAAGATTGTGTATATTAGCACTTTATTGTCTCTGCATATTCCTGTAGAAAATGAGGCTTGACAATTTATGTAATTAAAAATTTAACTCCTTTGTATTAAATTTTTATATAGACACAAAAATTAGACTGTAATTAACCAATTCTTCAAATTCACAATTCTTTTAACATATAAACTTACTTTTCGGAGCGGTAACGTAATCCTTTAGGTTGGCAAAACTTCTAGTAACCCATTTATAAGAAAAAAAGAAAGTGCTGGCTGTAAATCGGTGTTAGGCAACTCAACGACAAGAACAACACAAAACTTGGGTCATTACGTTGCCCCGAGAAAACTCAAAGTGCAAAGTTTTCACCATCTGGTGTGACCAGTATATTTAGTTCTTTATCTACAAATGAAATTTTCTTTTTAAACTTTCTAGGTTCAACATAAAGTTAACGCAAAGTTTATTAACGCGGAATTACTTGAATAAAACTGTTTTTTTTTTTTCAATTTTGCAACCCTAAATTGACTTGTTTCATTTCCAGTCGTTGGCGCTCTTGGACCTCCCCTTGGTCACTTCATTGTACATCAGGTAAGCCGAGACGAGGTGTTGCGTCACATTAAAGATATTAATTATAAATAAAATTAGTATCGAGGTATCGTTAAGGATTGCGATTAACTAGTTCTTAAGAGATATCTAATAAATTTAAACTTAACATTAGACTAGCTATTAATTTTTTTTTATTGTGTTTTAACATCTGTCTGCAATTTTCCTGATAATAAAAGTGCCGACGACTGAAAAATTTACTCAGTTTAAGGATGCCTTAAACTGATTTAAAATTTTATTTAAATTTCTATATTAATTTACTAAAGTGCTTGCTTGTATCATAGAAACAGGACAACCAAATTACATATATTAGATTCATTAGATACCATTGCACTACCACTACACCACGGTCTCCTTGATATATATTAACATAATTAATTAACTATATATCTAGTTTCTTAAAATGTTGCACTTATGAGAAGAAAGTGCATTTTAAGTTTCATTAAATAAGTAATGAAACTTATGCAATTTTTCCAAGTTCAACAAATTAGGTAAATGGAAACTTCGCGACGTCGACATACGAGTACATAATATAAATAACAACATTACTTGAGTTATTATTACACACAATATGAAGTAAACATCACGTAAAACATACATTAAAAGTTATACGAGTAGTATATACATGAACACTAATTATAATTAAGTACGGGTATATTATCCCATAATAACTTAGTATTACATTATATATACCTGGTGCCCACTTTGACTTTTAAGTTTTTTAAAATCTCTCTGACCTCAATCTCTGACCTTAACCGCAATCTTAGGAGTGTGGTTTATGAAAGCAGGCGAATGCTACTACAGTTAAATAACTCCTATTGGAACCGGCGACTTACAAGCTGATCCCGAAATGCGACTACGTCACTTCACGGTCTGTAAACGTACATTTGTAAGTGGTAGTACTACCTCGGATATGCAGATTGAGTACCACTGTATACAAGTTAAAAATAAATGGAGGAATATGGTGGTTTTGTGTCTCTTTAATTGCTCCTAAATGTAGAACTCAAAATTCATTACAGAAGTAAAATATAACGCCTTTGTATGTTTCACATGCCAAATTAATTGTTGTTTGTAGGTACCCACTTAGTTCATAAAATTAGCAAGTCTTAAACTAATTTAAGAGTAACATTAATTATGAACTTCGTAACTTAATTACCTAATTAACTTTTCACTAATTATTTATAATTTTCATGTCGAAATTTATATAAAAATTATAAAAAATTCTCTGTTATAAAAATATAGTAAAACGTCTTTTTTATACTGGCTCGAAATATGACAATACCCCGCTAGTTATGCTAGAGTGCATGAATGGAGGCGACTGGTTGCAGTTGCATCCACGACGCCGGCCTAGCTGGAACCGGCGACTTTCAAGCTGATTTCGAAATGCGACAAATATGTCGTGCCACCATTAAAAACATCATCATCACAAAAATGTTAGCTATTCGTCGTCCACTGCTGGCTGCATAGTAGCAAAAACGTGAAGAAATACAATAAGGTTTTATAAATTAAAAAAAAAACTTTTTACAAAATATATATAGTGTAGACTTTACTTTACTTATAACCTTACTTTTAAGTATATTAAGGCATTAGGTGCAAACTAAAACATCAATAACGTAGAAAATATCAAGCCGTAATAACAGCCTAACTATACCATTTCATATCAAAATTCAAAGACTAATAGACTATAATAACAGGACATAAAACCAAAAGGCATATCAAGTAATGGGTATTAAATAGTCGTTATAACTAACTGCGGGGCTTATCTAATGAAAAACTGTCCAAGCCATCTACTTGTATTATCCCCTTTATACTTGTATATAATACCAATTTAATATTTATAACTGTCGAATGAAAATGAAGTTATTGAAACAATATAAAATATTAGTTTCTCCTTTTTTTACATTTCTATACTAAGCTACTAAAGTGCTTGTATCATAGAAACAGGACAACCGTGAAGCAACACTTTTGGCCGGCATAGTAACGGCGACTGAAGCAGCCGTGAACTAACTCAATTGTTTCAGTCGTCGTCACTCTTGGATCTTCTCTTGCTTATCATCAGGCAGGTCGAGGTCAAATGTCGTGTCACAATTATATATATCAAAGATACAATGGTACTGGCAAGTGGTTTTGAACCCGTGCTCTCGGTTTGCGTAACCATTACACTACCACTATACCACGGACGCCTTCTTTTGAATCTCGACATTTGACAGCACTACACCTGATGTTAAGCAGAAGTGCGGTCCGTAAATGGAAGCGACTGCTACTACCATTAAATAACTGCAAGTAGCTGGCTTAGTTGGAACTGGCAACTTTAAAACTAATCCTGTGACGCTACTGAGTCACTTTACCGTTTATAAGTGGTGTTACAACCCCGGATCGGCAGACTGAGCAATTGGATATCAAGCCAAATATGCCTCTTTTTTGTTATTAACAAATATTTGTATTATTTGTAGTAATAAACCGTATTTTTTTAATAAATGCTATGAAACAAAATTAGCTCTTACCGGGATTCGAACCCGTGACGCATGCATGTCCTCAATTATAACTTGATTTCTTCAGTTGTCAGCACTCTTGGACCACACCTTGCTTACCAATTGAGGCCGACTCCGTTCTCTTTGCCTATCCCTGTAAGAATTAGGGCATGATCATTTAATAAATTGAAGTTTTAATCTTTATTAAGTGTGGTAGGCAGTGGTACTACCATTTGCAAGTAAACAGATAAACATACCGTAAGTGACTTAGTCACGTTTCGGGCTTGTAAGTTCCGTCTAAACCAGCATAGTGGGTGCGACTGCTACTCACAGTTTAACTGTAGTGCAGTCACCTCCATTAATGGACCGCATTAAATCTTAACATCAGGCAGTGCTGTCATATGTCGAGCCACAATGAATAAAGAATAGTTTAAATTATTCATCATTTTCACACAGAAATTCACATACATATATTTGCGATAAGACTGTTATTCTATGTAATGTAAGCATATACGAGTACACACATTGTACGTGTGTAAAGATATCAGTAGGTGTTCAGTTGGGTATTTAAAGTTCTGTGAATTCAATCTATAAGATAAGCCACTTACTCTTTACACTGACTTTAATCCAATTCCGATTTAATTAAAAGGCCACTGCGTTTGTCTTGCTTATTTGTTTATATAAGACTATATGCTGTGGCATTATGCAACCACCATTATGATTGGTAATGACGACGAAAGAACCGTTTTTTTATTGCGACTCGACATCCGACAGGAAGTAGGAGTGCGGACTGATGAATGGAGGTGACTGCTACTACAATTAACTAAGTGTGAGTAGCTATCACATCTACTATGCCGGCCTAGTTGAAACCAGCAACATACAAACTGATCTAAAAAACGATTTTGTTAGTGGTGATACTATTCCGAATCGGCAGATTGGACACCATGCATACCACTCTTTGACAACCAGACCCGGAGCAATAACCACCTCTTTTTTATTAAAAAGGTTGTAGTATTCTTATTATTAGGTATTACAAATAAAAGCTTCAATCGAAACCTGGGCAGTATTGCAGTCCCTTCAGCGATGTCATATTGACTATAGGTATATCGAAGTGTTGAAGTGTTTATATAAAAACGCCACTATGTCGATCCGGTTACACTATGAGAGCACAAAACCAATCCAGTTGCAGAAAGGCGTGAGACAGGGAGACGTTATTTCTCCGAAACTGTTCACGAATGCACTGGAGGACGTTTTCAAGCTCTTGGACTGGAACGGATACGGCATCAACATTAACGGCGAATACATCACTCACCTTCGTTTTGCCGATGATATAGTCATTATGGCCGAGTCGCTGGAGAACCTCAATGCTATGCTCAGCGACCTGGGTAACGTTTCCCAACAGGTGGGTCTTAAAATGAACATGGACAAGACGAAAATCATGTCCAATGTCCATGTTGTGCCTATACCAGTAATCGTTGGGAACGATACTCTCGAAGTTGTTGACCACTATAATTACCTCGGCCATATTGTCCAGTTAGGTAGGTCCAACTTCGACAAAGAGGTCGCTCGAAGAATCCAACTCGGATGGGCGGCGTTCGGGAAATTGCGTTATATCTTCTCGTCAAACATCCCACAGTGCCTGAAGACAAGGGTCTTCAACCAGTGTGTGTTGCCAGTGATGACATATGGCACTAAGACGTGGCCCCTAAATGTTGGCCTGTTGGAAAAGCTCAGAGTCACTCAGCGGGCAATGGAGAGAGCTATGCTTGGTGTGTCTCTGCGCGATAGAATCCGGAACGAGGATATTCGCCAAAGAACCGGAGTTACCGACATAGCTCGAAGGATTTGTGAGCTGAAGTGGCAATGGGCCGGCCACATCGCTCGAAGAACCGACAACCGATGGGGAAGAAAGGTTCTAGAGTGGAGACCACGAACTGGAAGACGCAGCGTAGGTAGGCCTCCCACTAGGTGGACTGACGACATAGTGAAAGTCACGAATAACCGGTGGATGCAGCTGGCATCTTGTCGTTCGAAATGGCGTTCTAAGGGGGAAGCCTATGTTCAGCAGTGGACGCATTCTGGCTGATGATGATGATGATGATGATGACAAATAAAAACTATGAAACAAATATTCGCTTCGGTCGGAAATCGAACCTGAGACTATAAAAATCATTAATCAAAAATAAAAATTAAGTGGCATAAAATTTGTTTAATTCATGATTCAATGTTCGCGCAAAATCGACGCCAATTAAAATTGGAATTGCAGTGGAATTGAGATTGGTATCAAGAGTGGGGAACTGATATCTACCTACACAGTATTAGATCGACGTTAATAGGGTTTGCATCGCATGCGATACTCAGCATAAAGTCCGCAGGGCATACCCGTCCAGTCACGTATTCTATCACTGTACTGCAATTTCTTGCTGCCCGAAGCAGGAAATGACATGTGGGACTTGACGGTCTCCCTGAATATGGAATATCAATTGCAATATTATGGTTTTCATTATGGAGGGTTGAGCTTGCTTGCTGTCAGTAATAGATTGATATTTGATTTTACAGGATTTTAGACATTTTTATTGTGACGCGATATATAACTGCACTTCGCCTGATTTTAACTATGCCGGTCTAGTTAAAACGGCAACTTACAAGCCGATCTCGAAATGCGACTAAGTCACTTCACGGTCTTTATAAATGTAAGCCTTTAGATTGATGTTTGATTTTAGACTATGCGATAATAGTTCTAGATTTATGCTATAGGGGCTCTACATATGACAGCACCCCGCCTGACGTTAGGCTGGAGTGCGGTACATAAATAAAGTCTACTGCTACTATTTAACTGCAAGTAGCAGTCGCACCCACTATGCCGGCCTAATTGGAATCAGCAGCTTTGAAGCTGATATTATAAAAATGTGTATGTTTGTGGAAAAATAAAATGTTCTTATATGGCATATTATTCTCCTAATCTTATGAAAAAACTGGCTTTTACATTAAAATTATAATTCGTTTAAAACATATGACAAGATCGTGTCTATGCCTATCTTTGTGGGAACTGATACGTAACAATTATATATAAATTATACATGTAAAAATTAAATATATTATTATTATAAGTTATATTAGTTTATTATTAAATCCGAAAAATAATGTCTAAAATTGTCATGGTTAGGTTGTAGCAAAAAGTCGCTTATAAACAGCGTGGTCATTTGCGACTGTGTTTAAAAACATTATAATACTAAAATATTTAACAATTATTTAAATTTTGTTTAAAAAAAAAAAAACAATGTGAGAGCATTGTTCAAACCCAAAGTTCAAACATTCAAGTGTACTATATACGTTCAGTTTTTATATACTCTAATTATTGAATTATTTACTTTATTCAATTTGATCAATAGAACGTGTGACTTCCAAAATATAGATCTTTTAAAAGAAAAAAAAACCAATGAATTATACTGTCTAGACGTTCCTAATAAAGTTATTAATGTAGGACCCTAGTGGGGATTATTTTTAAATGCTTTAATTCTCAGAATAAATTGCCTCGCGCCTTCAGAATTGGCGCCCTGGAGGTAAAGTCCTTTGTTACATTAATTACTTGTAGCTATTATAGTTATATTTTATTACATTTTCTTTATTATAGTCACCTCATAGTTTTTTTTTAATTTGTTTTAAAGGTATTTTAATGTTTTAATTGAAAAGTTTTGATGCGTCGTTTTTTGTAGAACAATTAACAAGTATTCCTCCCCCCTCTAGCGACAGAATAGTGCGGTTTGGTCAGTCGTCGGCACTCTTGGGCCTCACACGCAGTGAGCGCATCCTAGTGCTTATGTTATTCAGTCGGCGACGCAACATTAATTATCATCATCATCAGCCAAAAGACGTCCACTACTGAACATAGTACTCCCCCTTAGAATGCCATTCTGAACGATAAGATGCCAGTTGCATCTACCGGTTATTCGTGGCTCTTACTATGTCGTCAGTCCTAGTGGCAGGCCTACCTACGCGGAAGACGCTTCGTGATCTCCACTCAAGAACCTTTCTTTTCCACCGGTTATTGGTTCTTCGACGCCACATTATAAGATCATCAATTATGTATTATAAAATGATTACTGGAAGATGTTATTCGGTTATTACTAGAGGTTGATAAATTATATTAAATTTAACCTTTACTAGAAGCGTACAAACAAGTTTAGTATATTTACATTAATGTGAATCCTCAGGGCAATATAAATATCACTTTAAATAAGTAATTTGGTCTAGCTATCATAACTTCTGAAATGTTAAAACCAAAGGTAACTTTGATACGAACTTTGACCTTTCAACTTCCAATGTTTTCAACACATAAATTATTTTATGTTTGAAGTTTTTTTCGTTATGACGCGACATTTGACCTTGACTTGCCTGATGGCAAGCAAGAGGTGGTATTAGCGCCGCTTAAAAAATGACTTAGTTTAAGGCTGCTTCAGTCGTCGTCACTATGCCGGCCAGCAGCGGACTTTTCAAGCTTTACTGCAAGCAATTCACTGTCGATTGTTCTATTAATCTGGCTTATGGAGGAGAAAGAAAGGACCCATAACCCTAAGGAGTCTCTGAGCATCACATAGGTCTACACCGTGAACCGTGAATCATTTTTTTACCAGGCACAACCCACCAGGCAATTCAAGGTTAGATGTCAAGATGAAATAAAAAATATAATATATGCTATAGTATATATTATATATGCTATTGTATTATAGGGTAGCAAAGCTTGTAGCTTTTTACTTTTAGAGATTTGTTTTTGGTAGTTTTCGCGAGTTTCTTGGAATGTCTTCTCGTCAGATACCTTTTCAATATCATGGGAGAGTCTAACCATGCTGTATAAATAATTTAATTTTGATTCCGCTACTTAAAGAGTAAGTACGAGGAAGAAGGAAAGTTTTGGCCGCAAAATAAATGCAGCGAAGGCGACTGAGGCTATCGTAAACTAAGTCGGTTTTCTCAGTCATTGGCATTATTGAACCTCCTCTTGCTTACCATTACTCGAGATCACAAGTCGATTAAAAATATATTGTGTATGTCATGTGCAATTGTTAAAGGCGACCGTGGTGTAGTGGCAGTGCAATGGTTACGCAAACCCAAAGCACAGGTTCGAAACCACTCACCGGTACCAATGTATCTTTGATATATGTACTTAGGTTGTCCTGTTTCTATGATACAAGCACTTTAGTAGCCTAATATAGAAATCGAAAGTACAATATTTTTTTTAGTATTATTAGCAGTTACCTTTTTCTTTTCGATCAAGCTAACAGGTTATTAAGTAGGACAATAGCCACCTTCCGACCACGTCTCCCACAGAAACCATAGTGCGGAGATAAAATAAAATCATTTTCCCAGCTTTTATTGTTATAATTGTTGAGGTAGGAGCTGCTTGCTGCTATGTTGTAAGAAAACCAAGTTCAAGTTTTAACAGAATACTTTATTATTGTACTTTAGTCTTAATATACATTTGGTATACATTGAATCGGTAGCGGTTGCGTCCCGTTGCACTCGCAGTGGATTTGCTCTTGCGGTCGAAAGATGGCGCCGCGTAGTGTGAGGTGCGGCGCCCAATACGAACAAGGTACCGCGCTTATATAAAGGGCGCTTGTCGAGTCTGCTTCAATGGAGCGCGCGCGGCGGCGGTGTACGGCTGAGGACTTCACAACCGGTTTCAACTAAGCGGAGGCCGAACCGGTTTCGGGCGTGCGTCGGCGTCGAGCTTGCTGATGGCGTCAATGTTGCAATTTTATATTGTAGTGCAGCTACAGTGCTCCCCCCCAAGCGTAGCGTACGGGTGGTATGATAACCCGTCCGGATTTAGTTGTCGTCACAGGATTGCTTGGTTTTGTAGGCGTATTCGTCTCACTGATAGGGGCTTCAATATCTTCATGGAGAACATAGGCTGGTTTAAGACGGTCGATTGAAATGTTGACAACTTTTCCGGCCATTTGCAGCGCGTAATATTTGTCATATCTCTTCACGACACGATGAGGGCCTGAGTACGGATGTTGCAATGGTTTCCGTACAGCATCTATTCGTACGAATACGCTATCGCAGGTGTGCAGGTCCTTGTGAATGAAAGTCTTCACGATCCTGCCATGCGTTCGTTGTACCGGCTTCAAGTCGCTTATGGCCTGTCGAAGTCTTTCTACATAATCGTGTGTCATCGGCGTGGAGTTCGAAGTGGGGACGAAAAAAATCTCCGGGCAAACGAATCGTGCAGCCGTATGTTAACTCTGCAGGGCTAGTGTTTGTATCGTTTCTAACGGCTGCGCGAAGACCCATAAGAACGGTTGGAAGCTCTTCGGTCCATGTTTTTTTAGCGCAGAGGCGTGTCATGAGTGCTGTTTTAAGCGATCGGTGCCAACGCTCGACTATCCCATTGCTCTGAGGGTGGTATGATGTTGTACGAATCTTCTCAATGCCGAGCAGTTTAGTTAAATTTGTAAAAAGGTGACTTTCGAACTGCCGGCCTTGATCCGATGTTAGAAAGGCGGGGCAACCGAAACGCGCTATCCATGTTTCATAGACTACTTTTGCTATGACTTCTGCGGTTATTTCGAAAACTGGTACGGCTTCAGGCCATCTCGTTCGGCGATCGATCATCGTTACGATATATCGATGGCCCTCCTTAGAAGTAGGTAACGGTCCCACTATGTCAATGTGCAGGTGCTCGAAACGGTCTCGTTGAGGAAACTCTGCGATGTTGCTCAAGGTGTGTCGTTGAATTTTGGATGCCTGGCATTTCATGCACGTTTTTGCCCATGTCGCAACGTCTGTGTTCATCTTCGGCCAAAAGTATTTTTCTTGCATTGCTCTCCTTGTCGAACGAATGCCAGGATGGCTAATATCGTGTACTGCGTTAAATGCGGTTCGACGATATTCAGCTGGTAAGTACGGGCGGAGTTTTGAATTTGATGTTTCGCAATATAACATTCTATCGGAGTTCGGAATTGATACCTTCTTCATACTTAATCGCTCGTTGTTCATCAGCAATGTGGTAAGTGGGTCCTTCTCTTGCGCATACGAGACTTGATGGTAGTCGAGTGTGCCGGGACAGCTGATGGTCTCTATACGTGATAGCGCGTCGGCTACGATGTTATCTTCGCCGCTGATATGGCGTATATCCGTAGAGAACTCACTGATAAATAATAGTTGTCTTGTTCTTCGAGGAGTTTCACTGCTTGATGGTGGTTTTGACAGGGCATAAGTGAGCGGCTTGTGATCAGTATATATGATGATCTCGCGGCCTTCAAACATTTTTCTGAAATGTTTTACTGCCATATATATTGCTAGCAGCTCGCGGTCGAAAGTGCTGTATTTCTCCTGTGCACTTGTAAATTTTTTAGAGAAATATCCTAGAGGCAGCCATATTCCATTCATTTTTTGCTGCAACACAGCACCTGCGCCTTTATTCGATGCGTCACACATAATTGACATCGGCGCTGAATGGTGGGGATGAGCAAGCAATGCGGCGTTTGATATGCTACTCTTGCATGCTTCGTACGCTTTTGACGCGTCTTCTGTCCATTGTATCTTTGTTTTGTCCTTTTTCTTGCAGTTATGCATGTATGCATGAAGTGGTGCTTGAAGTGATGCAGCGTTCGGAATATTTTCGCGGTAGAAGTTTATCATACCGAGGAATCGGCGCAAAGCTTCAATATCATCTGGCCTGGGATAGTTTGTGATGGCTTCGATTTTTTCTTGAGGAGGTCGAATACCGTCTGCTGATACAATATAGCCCAAGAACTTGACTTCATCGCGGCCTAGGACACATTTTGATGGGTTAATAGTTATTCCAAACTTGTTAAGGCGTTGCAAAACCGTGCGCAGATCTTCAGCGTGTTGATCTTCGTTTGCTGACGCTATGATGAGGTCGTCAACAAATGGGAAAACGTTATGCAACCCAGTCAATACTTGGTGAATGAAGCGTTGGAATGTCTGTCCAGCATTTTTTAGCCCGGGACACATGCGCGGGAACTCATATAACCCGAATGGCGTTATTATTGCAGTTTTTTCGATGTGATTTTCGTGAACGGGTAACTGCTGATACGCTCTGTTGAGGTCAATAGTTGAAAAAATCTTCATGCCGTTAAGCTGGTAGGTGAAATCGCGTAATCGTGGCACAGGGTAGCGGTCGGGCGTTGTAATTGAGTTCAGTCTTCGATAGTCCCCGCACACACGAATGTCGCCATTCTTCTTAGGCACGACATGAAGTGGGCTCGCCCACGGGCTCATGCTGGGTCGACATAACCCCTGCTCCATCATAATCTCGAATTCTTTCTTGACTGCAAGATAGCGATGAGGCGGGATCGGACGTGCTTTAGCATGTAGTGGACGGCCTGTGGTTTCAATATAGTGTTCGACGTTGTGCTTCGGACAATTTTTCATTGATGACGGCCTCGTAATATCCGGAAACTCCGCAAGTATTCGGTGGTATTTCTGTGCTACATCTATGGTCCGTATTGTAGGCTCCGTGGACGTACAGGGCGTTGCTCGTGTAGATAGCTTTGTCTGCTTATCTACAAGACAGTGGCCTGCGAGGTCAACTAATAGTTTATGATGACGTAAAAAATCGGCTCCTATAATCGGCTTACTGACAGCTGCCACTATAAACTTCCATCTGAATGGTTTTCGCAACTTGAGGTCGAGTTCGAGAGTCTTTTCGCCAAACGTAGATATAACACCGTTGTTCGCAGCATATAGGTTAAATGAAGTCGGCGTTGTGTTGGCTCCCTTCCGTTTCGGTATTACTGATATGTTTGCTCCGGTATCAACGAGGAAAGACAACTTAGTGTTCTGATCCGTGATGAATAGACGGTGTGGTTTAACCCATTCGCCGGATCCCGTCGCAGCCAGCGTGGGTACTAGTTTTCCGTGTTTTTATTAACGTTGAAACTGCATGGTGGTATACACTTCCAAGCTTCTTTTCCAAAACGACGATGAAACCGACAGTATCTGTTGCTTTGCCCGGAGAAACGCGGTATAACTTGATGATACGTTCTTGTTTGTGCTCTGCAATGGCAGCGAGGCGCTGCTGCAACGCGATCCACATTAGTTCTTCGCATTTTCAATTCGGCGATCTCACGGCATAAGTGCTCGATCTTCTCATGTATGTCATCATTTTGTTTAGGAACTGGCGCACTGGTAGACGGCTGTGGTTCAGATACGGCGTTGATTTCTTGGCGCGATTGTTCGTATACTCTGTCTGCAACATTCGCGAGCTCAGTAAGGCCAGGGTCCTTCATAATGCTCTCGCTGACCGTGAGTGCAGCGCGGACCGCCGGGGGTAGATGGTTCGTCCACATGACACGTAGCGCCGCATCTGTGAAGTTGCGCTTGGCGAGAGTTTTCATACGACGAAGAAGCTGTGATGGTTTCATGTCACCTAATTCCAGCTCTGATAATAGTCGCTGAGTTTCGCGTTCTTCCGTTTCGCCATACACCTCTATGAGCCGACACTTGAGTGTTTTATACTGGTTTTCTTCTGGGGGGTCCAAAAGTATATCGCCAACTTCGTCTAAATCTTGTCGTTCAAGTTGGCCAACGAGGGTTGCAAACATGGCTTTGTCCCCCTTTTTTTGTGGAGATGTGACTGTCTCAAACTGAGCAAACCACATTTTGATCCGGTCCCTCCAGATAGTCGGGATTCGGATAGCCGTGGACACCCCAGAAACTTCATTTTCTTGAGTTGAAACTGTTTTTCCTCCTTGGTCTTTTGTTTCTGACATCTTCTTTAGTCGGGGTCACCACTGTTGAGGTAGGAGCTGCTTGCTGCTATGTTGTAAGAAAACCAAGTTCAAGTTTTAACAGAATACTTTATTATTGTACTTTAGTCTTAATATACATTTGGTATACATTGAATCGGTAGCGGTTGCGTCCCGTTGCACTCGCAGTGGATTTGCTCTTGCGGTCGAAAGATGGCGCCGCGTAGTGTGAGGTGCGGCGCCCAATACGAACAAGGTACCGCGCTTATATAAAGGGCGCTTGTCGAGTCTGCTTCAATGGAGCGCGCGCGGCGGCGGTGTACGGCTGAGGACTTCACAACCGGTTTCAACTAAGCGGAGGCCGAACCGGTTTCGGGCGTGCGTCGGCGTCGAGCTTGCTGATGGCGTCAATGTTGCAATTTTATATTGTAGTGCAGCTACATAATAATACGGCCGACCTAGTTTATGAGGTAAAGCACTCATACGTACTTTACTTATAAATAATATACAAATAGAATTTTCACCAGAATTATTTCATAATATAATTTAAACCTAATATTAAAATTGTGATAATTAAAGAGATTATTTTCTAAGGTATCATGAATGAATTTGCCTAGTGCCCACAACCACAGAGCCTGTATGAAGATAATTATGGATGTGAAGGAAGCAAGATCGTTGTTTAAGGATCGTGGCAAGTGGCGCTCCATTGTCTCTTCCCATCCCTGTGGGAAAATGGCGTGCCAATTTGATTGATTGATTGATATCATGAAGCATATTAATTTAAGCCTTCTGAAAGTGCGTGTATTTATTGATACTGGGTAAAATGTTGAAGATTTCAATTAGGCCGGCATAGCGGTTTTGACTACTGCTTACAGTAGTAATAGGGTAGACATAACGCTGGCTTCACATTATCGATGATGAACAACGTACCAATTTAATCTGATTAAAGAAAATATTCCGCTATCAAAAATATCCCGTTTCTACTAAAATTCTGTTTATACCGTTCACTTGAACGCCAAAAGCATAACCATCATAGTTCGAAGGTCTCGATTCGTCGTTATTGCTTCTACCTTTCACAAATGACGTTGCTTTAATATTATGAAATTCCAGTCGTTTTCATCGATAGGTACAGGAGGCTATGTTCCCATTTTGGATATACACTTTAAGACAATGTTATATGGGTGACGGGAAAAATAAAATAATACCTAATAGTAATAAAGCTACTGTCGAGCAAACAAGGATAACTTTGTATACATAAGATTATCTTGTATAAGTTGTTTTTAATATAGGATTTGGCATATATACAGCGGGATTTCGACTTTAACAGACTTTTATCAAATAAGATATTTTTTCATCTTCAATAAATTTGTTTCATTCGGACGTTTAAAAGCTTTGGATTAAAATGTTTAAAATAAAAGCGATACTAAGCTGAAAAAATATTTAATTACGATAACAATGTTTGCACAAAACCTCATAAAACATTTAACATTCAAAGCTTTTGAGAAATCATAGCTTTAAGGAAAAACTACTGATTATGACGAATGTGGAATCGCAATTGAAGGGGCGAGTTTGATCCTATGTACGACACAAACCCCTTCTAGAGGCATATATCAGAGACAAATGAAGCGCCAATAGCTAAACAATCCATCTAAAGTTTTATACTCGTAGGTACATCAAATACACTGTTGATTTATTTTATAGAGACTCGACTTCTGACCTGACATTCTTAAGGGTCCAAGAGCGGTATCCAAGGCCCAGTATGATAGGCAGAGACAATGGATCGCCTCTTTCCACAATCCTAACACAACTTTTTTTCCTACTTTACATCCACAATTCTCTTCATAAGCGGTTATGGGCACTGCGGACCCCTTTTTTATTGTGACTAGACATCTGTCAAATTCTTATGAAGGACCCTGCTTACCGAGGAATAATATTCTAGGGCGTCATCGTTTTATCTTTCATTTCACCTCTCATTTATAAAATAAAAATTATTCAAATAATTTAGTTGATAAGTGTTATTGAAAACAGGTACGCAAGGTTAGGTGGAAATTCAAATTGGTAAAATAATGCTTCTCCAAACAGGAAAGGTAATACAAATATCTGGATATTTGATTTCAACGCAATATTATAATGAAAAACAAACATATTATTTTATTTATACTACGAAGTTATACCTTTTTTGCTTTACAATAATATTAACAGAAGAAAATATTCAGAATACTTCAAGCGTACCTTTCCAAATATAATTGATATGAAGTTCCGACACCCTATTTTTAATAAGGGCGGTAATTAAGAGTGATAGGACCACAACTTGAAAGTAGTATGAACTAGTAAAGCCCCTTAATTTGCGAGACTACACTAGACCCACGGTCGCCTTATGCATATCAATCAATCAAATTGTCACGCCTTATTCCCACAGGGATAGGCATCGACAATGGGGCGCCACTTGCCACGATCCTGACACAATTCCCTCGCTTTCTTCACTATTCTCTTTATACACGCTCTATGGTTATGGGCACTAGGAAACCTAACTTTCTTGAGGATATCAATCTACTTTCACTTATCCTTTCCATGTGCCCAAACCATCGAAGCATTCCTTTGTCAATCCTTGTCACTACATCCTCATTCAATGAATGAGAAATTATGCACATTATTCTTTTCTTAATTAATGTGATTCGATATATTACAGCACCAAGCTTGATGGTAAGCGGTTTATGGGTGGAGAAGGTAGTACCACCATTTTCGAGTGTACAGACAGTAAAATGACTCATTCGCATTTCGGGATCATATCATGTCGAAAGTTGCCTATTCAAATTAGGCCTATTCAAAGTGGATAAGACTGTTACTGTAGTTGCATCCTCTACTCATAGGCCGCTCAACTTTAGGCAAGATGCTATATCGAATCACAATAATAATAATAAAATATTGATATGCAAAAGGCGAGCGTGGATCAAAATCACTTGTATGTACCAATGTATCTTAGATATAATATGTACTTATGTACTTTCGTCGCCAGTTTCAATGATACAGGCACAAACGTAGCTTGGTATAGAATTTTCAAATATATATCCAAATTAAAATACACGATTTATTTTAGAGTGTATAATTTAAGCTGCGTTAGTCAAAGATCGTAATAAATTCCGGCAAGTTCCTTACTTTGAAAAGTGGTAACAAAGAAAATAAGTATAAGTAAAAAGTGTCCCCAACCGGACAATCCGATAAAGTCCTCAACAAAGACTTTATTAAGTTGCACGGAGATTTATTCAAGCCCCTTTTTGTGGTTTATCCATGAAAGCATAAATTTCGTTTTGACCATAGTAAGCGGTTTATCACCCAGGCCGTTCGCTGTCAAATCAAATTATAACGCATGATATCAGGATGAACTGGACAAAAGGCACTGAATTTTATAAAGTTAATTGCTCCTTTTTTTACTCTTACATGTGACTCTTGCAGGCCCAAGAGAGTGTTTGCCCACCAAATTCGATAAATCCTCAAGAAGGCTAGGTTGCCTAGTGCCCATAACCATAGAACTTGTATGAAGAGAATTGTGAATGTGAAGGAAGCGAGGGAGTTGTGTCAGGATCGTGGCAAGTAGCGCTCCATTATCCTGCCTATCCCTGTGGGAAAAAAGCGTGACAATTTGATTGATTGATTGACATGTGACTTTTGCAAAATGAACCGAAATCAAATGTCACATTGCTTTTAGTTTTCATTGGAACTCTTACAAATATAACAGCATCCTGCCTTATGTTAAGCTGATGTGCGGTCCATGAACGAACGTGACTGCTATTACAGTTCAAATAGCAGTCGCATCCACTATGCCGCCCTAGTTGGAACCGGCAACTTACAAGCTGATCCCGAAACGCGACTAAGTCACTTTACACTCGTAAGTGGTTATACTACCCGGGATCGGCAGACTGAGCACCACTATCTTCCACTGATACCATTGTCGGCAAACGTCGCTGACCCGATACGAAAATATAGGTGGTATTTACCGATTACAGAGGTCACGTAAGGTAGTTTCAAATAAAAATAATAAAGACACATAAATTAATATCTATTTATAATTAACTCAGCACAACACATTACCACAACAGTAATTTTGTTTTATATTACTCATAAATACGAACATAAATAATAATTTTATTAAGTAAATCAGGTAACAATGTGTTCAGTCTTCTCGTTGTGCACAACTACAATACTGATAAGACGTCGAGACATCGACATTCCAACAATCCACTCATAAGAAACACAGCCCTCCACAGAATAAAAAAATCAAACACAGTATCGCATTATTTCAGCCACAGTACAAGGATTCTCACAACATTGTTCAGCAATCTGTCTCTTTAATCTCAGTCTGCGTTCAGCCACGTCTCTTCTTTCCCTATTTGATTCCTCGTCATCTCCAACATAAGTTACAATGACATCGCCGGAACATAAAGAGTTGATAAGCTGCGGTAGTAATCTTCCACATCGAATGATTTTTCCATCTCCTTTAATAATTTTTACCTCTCTACAATGAGACACTGTTGCATATATAAATAGAAGTAATACAATTATAAAAATAATTCTGACCGCCATGATGCGTTACTTATTTCACTTGTATAGTGTATGAAGTGAGGTGCTCAACTGGCGTTATAATTGGAATGTATCCTCAGGCATCGGCAATAAATAGGGCTGATAACTTATGTCAGCAAACAAGACATATTCAGATCAAAACAACATTATAGAAATGAGGCGGTTCATCGAGAAACCCCACATACTTTAAGATATATTGTTGTAGGAAAATTCACAATTTTAATTATATTTAAGTTAGGCTGATGTGTGGCGACTGCTACTACAGTTAAATAGCTAAAAGTAGAATTCGCATTTAATATGCCGGCCTAGTTTAACCGGCTTCTTACACTCGTAAACTAAATAAACTAAATGATATTTTTATTTTGAAAGTTATTTATAATCTCAAAATAAACAAAACTTTAGCATCTGGCATTTTGTAAGGCTTAAATGACTCTCTAATAAAAAATATTAAGTTATTTTTTTAATATAGTAACTCTATTATTTTCGTTTGACTTCATGGTCTTACTAACAAAAATATGATATCTAAGATATCCATAAATGTTACCTAAATAATAAAAAAAAAACGCGTTTATTACGGAACCAATAAAAATAATAAAACGTCTCGCTTAACCGAGGTGAGGGCGCCACAAATCGTCCAAGTTCACTCACTCATTAAACATCAATATGACAGTAGTAAACAACTAATTAGAAATTGTAACTATTTACGCTAATTTTATTGATAACGCCTTGTACCAGATTCTCAGACTTCACGCGTCTACATATCAATGTAGACACATCTTGTACTCGTAAATTTGACTATTTTTAACCCAAGGACCGAGGAAGAAAGCGTTCCTACATGTTTATAATTATAAATGGCCCTTGAAAGCCCATTATTATGGTATTATTCTTGCAACATCTTTTTGTTATAAATTGTTTTCGTGTTTTTACGTATGTATTTACATCATGTGGATACTCGTAATTGCGTTAAACAAGGCAGGCCCAGAAGGGTGTTCTCCGTCCTCATCAGAGACATTCTTAAGAAATCTAGGATGCTTTGTGCCCATAACCATAGAGTTTGTATAAAGAGAATTGTGAATGTGAAAGAAGCGAGGGAGTTGTGTCAGGATCGTGGCAATTGGCGCTCCATTGTCTCTACCAATTCCAATGAAAAAAAGGCGTGACAATTTAATTAATTGCTATTTAAATACTAGAAACATGCGTTAAACTGTAGATTTTAGCCGGCATAGTGTCGGTGAGTGAGGCGACCGTAAATGAAAACGGTCTTGGAGGTCCAAATTGCTTACCATTAGTCAAGTCTAGGTCAGACGTCGCGTCTCATTTAAAAAAAGGTGTATGTTGGTAAGGATTTGCAGAATAATATGTTATGGGATTTTATGTTGTGTGACCTCCATAGCAAATGTAATGCTCAAAACTTTATTTATATAAATAATTTGACACAAATATTCAAATAGGTTCGCTCTTATCTCTGAATAGGGTTTCGTAAAGATTGGTCAGAGTTCAAATAACCGTTGCTATGTTTATTTCCATTTATTTTAGAAATAACAAAACACACTTTATCTTAATAGTTATAATATAAATCAACCACTTTATGTGCGGGGGGGTGCTTTATAAATACACGAGTATAAGATAATATTAATTAGTAATACATAAATCATTAAAGTTTAAACGTAAATATTTACTACAATTTGTACTTGAATTTGTTTCAAAATAAATCATAATATGTTTATATATTGATAAAAATAAATAACCTATTACTCAAAATATTTATTTAGGACTTCATTAGTTTTTTTGTACATCTGACCTCGACTTGCCTGATGGTAAGCAAGGAGAAGTTCAAGAGTGCCGACGATTGAAAAAAAACGATTCAACTTGCGGTTGCCTCAGTAGCCGTCATTATACCGACCAAGACCAATATCTATTTTATTTTGACGACAGATATGGGCGAACTGTTAGCGATTGGTTTGTTGCGCGTAAAGTCCCGGGTTCGATTACCAGTCGGAGCATATATTTGTTTCATAGCTTTTATTTATAACATTTAATAACTATATTAAATATTGCAAATATTTGTTAATAAAAAAAAGAGGTGGATATTTGCTTTGGGCCTGGTTATTAAAGAGTGGTAACCCAGTCTGCGGATCCGGGGTAGTACTACCACTTACAAGTATACAGACCGTGAAGTGATTTGGTCGCGTTTCAGAATCAGCTTATAAGGTGCCATGCCGGTTCCAACTAGGCCGGCATAGTGGATGTGATTGCTACTCACAGTTATTGAATTGTAGTAGCAGTGGCATCCATTCATGGACCACACTCCAGCCTAACATCAGGCAGGGTGCTGTCAAAGGTCGAGTCACAATTTAAAAAAAAAGTATAGCCGCCCATGAATCCCATGAAAACAATGGTTTCATAGGCCTGTCACCTTTAATGTTTTTGCCAAACAACTTTGGAAACTTTACAATGGTCATTATGTGATGTGATGGCGTAATAAGAAAGGGGTGACGAGTAGCGAGTCCTAAAACACATCGACCCCTAAAGGCCCTCTAATGCTTTTTACTACACCCGTGGGCAGAATTTGAATGGTGCACTTAAATGACGATACATGCGTAAGCATAAGTAAAAAATTTTCCCTGGAGTAATAAATAGATTTCTTGACATATGATTAAGTTCGTTTGTTAATCTAGAACTAGATCATAGGTTCTCAACGTGAGCGGTAATGCCCTACTGTAGGAATTTGGATCTAATTATTATTATTTTTTATACCGACAGCACACATATTACACAGTTAAAATTAATAATAAACACAGTTAGTCTTATTTCTGATATGTGTGCCTATTATAGGCGCACGCAGCATTCACCAAAGGAACACAGTAAGAATAAAGAATGTTTCTTAAACTAAATCTTATCAATAATAAAAAAAAACTAAAAAAATAAAAGGAATATCATGCAAAACTATATGAATATAAATATAAACAAGAAAAAAATAACAAATTACATTGAGTGGAAAAACTTCAATAACTGATTTTTGAATATGTTAAAGGTGAGCAAATGTTAAAAAGGGCGGTGGGAAAAATGAGTTTAAGAACCTATCTTTAATTTAGAATATTAGGAAACTATGGAAATCTTTTACTAAGTGATCAGAAGTTTGCTCTTTTAGATGACAAAATTATTTAAAGAAGAAGCCTTAATTCAATTATAATAAAATGGATACACATTCCATATCCACAACTCTCTAGCTACCATTATATTTTTAGATCTCTATAGGTATATATTGGCACTGCGGCCTTTTGCTCTATTTAGTTGATCCTAGCTTAAAAAGACTCTAAGCTCTTCAGTCTATGAGCTCTTGCTCCATAGTCACGATCCAAGGGTTATCCAAGAACAATTCTCTGGCGTCTTCACATCCACCATACCTACTAACGGACACCATTCACCTACGGACTCTATGGTTATTGGAACTGCGGACTCCTGCTGTTATAACTATGATCCCGATTTAATCAAGAAATCTTCTGGTTCATCCCCGTTTCAAAATTCTATTTTTTATAAGTAGTTTTTAAAACGTGTATTTTTTTTATTGTGTCTCGACATATGACAGCACCCTGCTTGATGTTAAGCCGAAGTGTGGTCCATAAATGAATATCACTGCTAATACAATTCAATAACTGTGAGTAGCTATCAAATCCACTATGCCGGCCTAGATGGAACCGGCAACTTACAAGCTGATCCCGAAACGTGACCAAATCACTTCACGGTCTGTATACTTGTAAGTGGTGGTACTACCCTGGATCGGCAGACTGGGTATCACTGCCTACCACTCTTTGATAACCAGACCCGAAGCAAATATCCATTTTTTTTATTAAAAATATTTGCAATATTTAATATTATCAAATATTACAAATAAAAGCTATGAAACAAATATTTGCCCCGACCGAGGATCAAACCCGGGACTTTACGCGCAACAAACCAATCGCTAAACCGTTCGTCCACGCCTGTCGACAAAAATGGTAAATCTAACATGTGTACGTTTGGGAATGTAGAAATAGGCATTGTTGGTGCGAGGGATCGTGTGTAGCGCGATTATCGTTCATCACACTCAAGTAGACCTAGAGCGGCATACTAATGGACTTGGAAGGGACATACATCATAAGCAAGCGCTTTTGCCTCTCTCTACATGTGTTGCCAGTGCAGAGAGTAATGGAAAATTGTAAACGAACAAGACAAAAACGTTTTACACGCAATGTTTTTATTTATACATGATTGTTAGACAGTAAATTGGTAAAAGCCCTGAGTTTGATTCCCGAACGGTACAAAACTTAAAATAATTATTGGGTATCACAATTCGTGTTTCTGGGTTTCCTAGTGCCCATAACCGTAAACCTTGCATGGAGTGAAATGTGGATGTGAGGGGAGCAAGTAAGTTGTATCAGGATCGTGCCAAGTGGCTCCCACATCTGACTTGCCTGGTGGTAAGCAATTGGAAATTTAAGAGCGCCGAACGCTGTAAAAACTATTTCAGTTTATGTTTGCGCTGTCACTATGCCGACCAAAGGTTCCATTTAACTCTTCAATACAAGAATATAGGTTGGAGACTGAAATAAATTTAAAAAAAAACATTTCTAAGCTAAGCTACTAAATTGTTTGTATCATAGAAACAGGACGACATAGAAAAAGTAAGAATTGGTACCGGCAGGTGGTTACGATCCCGTGCTCTCGGTTTGCGTAACCATTTCACTCCCACTGCACCATGGTCGACTTTAATTCAATATTTTTGTGGTAGATAAGCCTTCACATTTTTCGCTTCATTGAACATTTTTATTTCCCCATTATAATACGTTCTTATCTGCACTTGCCACACCTGACGTGGTCGTTTACTTTAACAGTGTACGAACGAGATACAAAAATGAAATTTTAGTGGAACTTATCCGATATTATCGTTATACTTACTACTTTTCGGATATTTAGTATACCTATAGCTTTCTATGGTATAGCTTTTAACAACTATACTTAAAGGCTAACTTAAACTTGGAATCGTAGAGTGCCTTGGCGGGGCCCTGTATAAAAAAATGTTTGGGGGCACTAAGGGTAGATTTCTCACAAAAGAAAAAAATAGTTTTTTAATAATCTTTGCTTACGCAAGTTGGGGGACCCGTGGCCCGGGGGCCCCGTTTAATTGATACGGCAGATACTGCGGTAGCTACGCCCCCGCCTTAACTATAAGACGACCATGTTGTAGTGGTAGTTATTTTCATTATTATATTTATATAGGCTACTAAAGTGCTTATAAAAAACAGACACATATATCAATCAATCAATTAAATTGTAACGCTTTTTTCCCACAGGGATAGGCAGAGACAATAGAGCTTCACTTACCACGATCCTGACATATTTCCCTCGCTACTCTCACATCCACAATTCTCTTCATACAAGCTGAACGGAACGGGCACTAAGCAACCCAACTTTGTTGAGGATGTCTCCGATTTGGTTGGAAAACACCTTCAGGCAGACCGCTCAAATATATGAATACCTATAATATAGAAACAGGACGGCCAAAGTACATCACAAAGATACATTGGTACCGGAAAGTGGTTCCGGCTCTTGGTTTGCGTGACCATTGTACTACCACTACACCATAACCTGAAGCTGGTAAGCAGTGAAAAAGATCATCTTGTTAGTGGACAAATGCTGATAACCAGCTGCTGATGCTGGATAACAGTAGCACCCCCAGCGTCGGTATAGGTTGTCTAACTATAAATGACGCGCCCCTTCACTTTATTAGTTTATTTAAATTTGTGAATACAAATATTACTCACCATATTACTATACTGTATTATCGTGCTCCTCCTTTTGAGTCTAACCAGCAACTGAATGACCAATTACAATTGCATTTTCGGTGTGTTGCATCCATATTTTATGGTCGCACGTGTGCTTAAATGCAGTGGAGGGGCGCGTCATTTCGGCTGTAACAGACTCTACAGCAATTTGTGCAAATGACCACCATCTGTCAGTCCACCACTCTTTAATAATATAAATAAGTAAGGTGTATTATAGGTGTGGATGTCAAGTGATGAGTTTAGACTTAGCTATAACTTTAACAGCAGCTTAAAGTGATCGAAGTCCAAGATTTTAAGAGAAATTCCTAGTCTAGAAAGGCAATTGTGTAATATATGACACTATTAAGAATAGGAGGGAAAACTCCTCGGAGTAACACTGATCGATGTGTCATTTGACCTCAGGTCCTGACAGCTCCCAGGGTACTGAAAAATGTTGGCTGTTAGGAAAATACCTCTTTCAGCAATGATTTTGCTACATGTTTTAGCTTTTTTTTTACAAATACTAAAAATATTATGGAAAATTCTGAAAACTTATAGCTGTGTAGAAAATGTTGTTATAAAAAAAAGGTTTTACGTAAGACATATGACAGCACTCCGTCTGATGTTAAGCTGGAGTGATGAATGGAAGCAATTGCTACCATAGTTAAATAAGTGTAGGTAGTAATCACAAACTGATCCCGAAACGACTAAGTTACTTAACAGTCTGTATATGCATGTAAGTGGCGGTACTAGCCTGGATCAGCAAGCTTGGCACTACTGCCTACCACTCTTTGACAACCAGACCCGGAGCAAAGATCATTATATTAATGTAATATTTAATCTAATCAATAAATATCACAAATAAAAGCTGACGACGGGGATTCGAACCCGGGAATTAAGGCGTAACAAACTGGTGTGCTATCCAATCCCACACGACTGTCATCTAAATTATGTTCTTATCTTAACTGGCATGTGTGGTAAGCAGATAGTTGATAGTCATTTAACTAGTCTGCCAATCCAGAGCAGACTAGCTAAATAACCTAATACTAAGCACCACTCGCAAGTGTAATAAAAACTGTAAAGTGACTTAGTCGCGTTTTAGGACTAAGCCTGTTGCGGCTTGGTACATCCCTATCCAATAATCGACATTACCTTGACCCATTTCCCATCACTAGTCCTGCACCCGCAACTCGTTTTTGCATCGACCAGTAAGAAGAGTCAAAAAGTGCAAGTTCAACAGTGAACAAGAGCGGTCGTCTTTCGAATGTGACGTCCCAAAAGTCAGCATCGCGTAGCCTTCAGACAAACAAAACGTCGTCGCGCGCCGTGTTGTAAAGAAACCCGGAAGCCGCGATCTTGGAGGTTCACGCGGCACTCAATGTACCTCGCGTAGTTGCCAAATCAGCAACATTATTGAACAATTGTAACATATCCCGCGTATCAAACAGTTCGCTCTGCAGAGTGTTAAGTGTCGACGGGTGCAATCCTCGGTAAGTCCCTTCCTTTTATCATTCTGTAGCATTCACCTTCACCCAGCGAGTTTCGAAGCTCTCTGCCGGCCAGGAACCGAACTCGGCCTGACGTCGAGGGTGGATGAATGCGTCAACAATAGTTTTACGTGGCGTGTCATCAAATTTACAGTCCATTGTCTCTCATCTTCCATCTCCCACCGAATGGTGTGTGTCCGAAAAGGAGCACCATCTCAGCCTTCTGCTCGAATACGCACCATTCCCCTTTTTTCACGGTCACGGTTTTTAAGTTTATTGATATTTTAAAAGGTATTTTAGATATATTTGATATTTAGACTTTACTACGATAAAGCCAAATCGGAGCTTGTATAGGCACATTATTTATGTTGAACTCTAAGCGGGATTGCCACATATGAGATACGATGCCGTTCAAAGCATATCCGTTTCAAAACTTATTTATTGCTCTGCTGAAACTGTGGAGCAATAGTAATTGAAATTTGTGTAGATATATCAAATGTTAAACTACTTAAATGTATGCACAAGTTAGATTTGTTTGTTTACAAATGCAACGAGTATTTCTGTAGATATAAAATTGTAGATATTATACTCCTTTATAATATTATTAACTGGTTTTTTTTTTTAATTATTTATTTATACAAACTAATAACTTTACTGTAAACAATCCTATGTTTAATAATATTTCAATAAAACATCAAGTATTGGTCTATAACGTGCTGACATAATGACTGCAACAAAAAAGTTATATCATATCAATGAATCAAATTGTCACGCCTTTGTTCCACGGGGATAGGCAGAGACAATGGAGCGCCACTTGTTACGATCCTGACACATTTCCTTCGCATCCACAATTTTTCTTCATATAAACTCAAAAAAGTTATACGAGTACCTACGTATATAGTATTTTTGTCTTTTTAACACCTGTTTTAAAATAGAATCATATTAAATAAATATTTAATAAATTAAATGAAACAAATTTATATATATACACTATATACTATATATATATATATATATATATATATATATATATATATATATATATATAAATTTGTTTCATTTAATTTATTAAATATTTATTTAATATGATTCTATTTTAAAACAGGTGTTAAAAACACAAAAATATATAGTATATATATATAGTATATAGTATATATATATATATATATATATATATATATATATATATATATATATATACTATATACTATATATATATACTATATATATATATATATATATATATATATACTAAGAATAAATCTAAAAATTTGTAAAAATAAATCTTAAAATATTACTAAATCCTTAAAATTATGAATAACTAAGATTGTCCGCTGAAGTGCTGTCCTCTATTAACATCTCATAAATTATAACTTTTGTTTTGAACCCAAGTATTTCACAAACTTTGACAATCTCCCACAAAGTTGTAATCCCTATATATCTTTAACTCGAACGAATTTTTGTGTACATAAATTTACTGTCTCATTATTTTGACAAATTATAAAATCGTTATAAATAATCAATAAAAACACGCTTGAACTAAAACAATGTGAGTCGACATCTCGCCTCGATCTCGATACGCCTGTTGATAAGCAAGAGGAAGTCCAAGAGTGCCAGTTTTTGTCATCGGTTTTTAATACGTGTTCAAAATTTTTTGACCTTTAGAAGTGGGTGAAAATTAAATTGAAAGACTCTATGACATACATACATTATATACATACATTTAATTAAGCTAATAAAAGCATTTTAAAAATACAAATATAATAAATCGTATACGAGCAATAAAATAAACCTAGGTTTTTGTAGTATAAGCTTTTTTTGTTTATTTTTTAACTACAGTTTTATTTTGATAACGATTTTATAATTTATACAAATAAAAATACACAATTCCAAATTTTTAATTTAGTATTACATTTAATTGCCAGGCAAGTCGAGGTAAGATGTTAAGAAAGAAAATAGTTGAAAAAAACACAATTATTTTCCTGTATACTTTTTTATACGATCCATTTCTTTGTGCGCATTTATTCGTGTAACTAACCGAATTACACTACAAGTGTAGCCGCAAACCTCGACAGTCGAAACGTGGGTATCTATTATTAATACTCGAACTAAGTCTCTTCTGCCTAAAATCATCCAGCCATTCCTTATTGTGTTTAGTCATAACGACGTTTCCAAGACAGGGCGCGTCTCCTCAGGCTAGAGTCGAACGTGCTGTTCCAAATAAAACGCAGTGACTACAAAGCACTGCATGTCGATTTACAGGATTCCTTTAAAGTGAAGTGAGTCCTATACTAAATTTGTTTGTTACATAAACTCTGTTACACATCCAAACTTCTTTTCGTTAATAATTTTGTAAAAAAAAATCCGGGCCACAGCTAATGTTAAAAAATATAATAATTACCTTCTTAAATATTATGTTTGTATGTATTTATTCTAATAATAATAATGAATGCATACAAATATAAAAAAAAACAATAAATATTTTAAAATAATAATATAATTTTAATACTATATTTTTATGAAATAATATAACAATACAAAACCGCACTTATTATATTACTCTTTAAATTAGAACGAATAAAATAAATTGAATGAAAGAAAAATATGACAATACTTTTTCTAAATATACGTAGTTTCTACTTTATTTCTGTATTTTTTTGCTGGAAGCTTTTAAAGAAAAATATTACAGAACTCTTAAGTAAAGACTTAACACTTTTACTGTAAAAGGAAAGTTCCAATAAACTTTCTACTTTGAACTTAATTACAATGTAAACTGTCAATTTAGATTAACTTTTAACATAATAATATATTGTGAATAATATTATCAACTTGACTACAGAAATAATTATTTAATAGTGTGATTTGTCTGTCTATATGAATAGAACCGTATGTCCCTAAAACAACTTTTCTGTTGACTACACGAGTTATTTTTTTACGTTTCTATACTAAACGTGCTTGTATCCACATCAGAATTATAAATTCCTTTCGTCAAACATATTTATTATTACATTGATATATTTCTATTAGGATATCAATATAAATAAAATATTAAGTAATAGAAAAAACTACGGGATTTAAAATACAATAAATATAATCTGAGTGATAAAAAAATCAGTAAGTACCGATTGATTTTATTACCCACGTCGCTCTACTGTAAAGTAACAATTTTGCATTTGTGACACTATTCGTGAGAGCAGCCGACTTTTAGTTGCCACGCATTTGCTGTGATAACATACTTAGAATAAAAATAGATTTTGTTGTTGTTATTGTTTGATATTTAGTCTGTAATCGAAATGTCCTATTTTGTCAATGTGTAGATTTTTTTTAAGACGCGACATTTGACCTCGTCTTGTCTGATGATAAGCAAGGGGAATTACAACAGCGCTGAGGAATACAACCGATGCAGTTCACGGCTGTTACTATGCAGAACTGCAGGTGCTTAATAAAACCGATGCAGTTCACGGCTGTCACTATGCAGAACTGCAGGTGCTTAATAAAACCGATGCAGTTCACGGCTGTCACTATGCAGAACTGCAGGTGCTTAATAAAACCGATGCAGTTCACGGCTGTCACTATGCAGAACTGCAGGTGCTTAATAAAACCGATGCAGTTCACGGCTGTCACTATGCAGAACTGCAGGTGCTTAATAAAACCGATGCAGTTCACGGCTGTCACTATGCAGAACTGCAGGTGCTTAATAAAACCGATGCAGTTCACGGCTGTTACTATGCAGAACTGCAGGTGTCTTTTCATGCTTCTCTTTAGAATCCAAGGTTTTAGAATGAAAAGAATGCATGGACTGGTAAAGCATTTCATTAAATTTGTCGATTGTACTATAACGTCACGCCGCGCCGTACACTTTACATTGACTGTCGATTCCATCGACATAATGAGGATGTTTCTGCATTCCGTAGCCAAGTATCACAAAAGTAAAAAGTCGATGGAGGAACGTGGTAAAAGAGCTTCTCAGAACATTCTTATTTTGGCTAGTTATTTTTATAGTTTTATTGATGGGCACGACATATTTACAATCGTTGATGTTAGGCTGAATAAGTGCTGTTTTTGAGCGGATGATGCTGTGAATGTTGCCATAACTAAGTATCTGCAATAAGTAGTATTTTATGCTCATTCAGAAATGTGACTGAGTCACTTTACACCTAAAAGTGGTACCTACAACTCCCGGTCAACAATAATAAATTAGTAACATTAATAAAATATACAAAATATCTTTTTTGTTTCCTTCTAAACTATTGTACAAAATACAAACTTTATATTTATTTGAAATGATATTTAAAATGTACAATAATAAAGACAAATTTATATCATTTTATATCATTTTATTATCATTTTATAAAGTCTCTTTATTTAAAAAATAATAAACGGCATATTTTAGCTTCGTTATTTCTTTTCGGTCCATTAGAAAATGCTTTACTATTAAAAGATGAAATAAAATATCTAGAATTATTTAAATTGAATATCGTAGGAAATATTGTGGCCTACAAAACAATAATTATTTTAATACCACATTTTTGTTTCGAAGTAGTATTAATGACTAACCTAACCAGTTAACTTGTTTTTTGTTAGTACTTACTAAGTAGTACCTAAATATATTACTAAACAGGAAATTCAAAAATTCATCAACTTACGAGTAAATTTAAATAGAGCTATTCTTTTAATACTAAATAGAAGGAGTCTACTTTTAAAGAGAACAAATGGCAAAATCTTTTTTTTATCGAGACCTAACATCTGATCTCGACTTATCTGATGATAAGCAAGGAAAGACAAGATGCACTGTTTACTCAAAAAAAAAAATTGTCAAAGTACGTCTGCCTCAGCCTCCCTCACTATGCCCGCCAAAGGTGGTTTTCCAAGCTTCGCTTAAAGATTATAGGCTAGGGTCTACATGGACTTATTCTACAAACCTTTGAGTTCGACGGCCGATTCAGACGACAGAACGCAGAATATGTATCAACAAATGTATTTAAATTTCAATACCACATAGTACTTCACAATTCCGACATTTATTCCGTCACATAAAGTATAAGTCTTATCTAAAAGCAACATGCATTCGGAGCAATTTCACACAATTTATACAAGTAATATTTTTAAAACTATATGCGTCAAATGGTATTTCAATTGAGTAAGCGTGTTAGCTATAAAGTGCTCTGAACTAGGGATGTTATGGAGCTTCATAACCGTAACCGAAACTATCGGATATCCGAAATAAAAACCTATCCGTAACCCGTTATAAAATTTTCGGATAATTTCGGATAGGGGCGGAGACTGAATGAAACACGTTATGGCAGGCTTTTACTCTTAAAATTCTTTTAAAAATATGATATCCGTAACCGAAATTATCCAAAACTATCAGATGTTCCGAAATAATTATATATCCGTAAACGTATGTAAAACCGGTATAATATTATTTCTATATCCATATACGAAATTCCATATCCATAACATCCCCACTCTGAACTATTACAGTATTACGACTCGGTAATGTTGTAAAGTTTTCATAGTTTAGTTACTACTTACGTGGGCACACACACAATCAAGAATCCAATGTTTAAATCTTTAAATTTTATCGTACTTTTTCTTTTTATTGTGTCTCTGCAGCACCCCATCTGATGTTATACTAGAGTCCATGAATAGAGACAACAGCTACTACAGTTGAATAATTGCATCTATTTACACCCACTATGCCGGCCTAAGAGGAAAACCGTCAGCTTACAAACTGATCTCCGAAACGCGACTAAGTCAGTTCGCTTGTAAGTGCTGGTACTAAGCAGTATTACTAGCGATATTACCCCGGATCGGCAAACTGGCCTATCGCTCTTAAAAGTAAAATGAATATGAAAGTATTGACATGTAATTAATACACCAGACCGGCAAAGTGAAGTGGATGCGACTGTTGCTTTAAAATATTTGTTTGTTTATGATTGCAGTCGTCTGTAACCATTTATTAATTATATTTGCCAATATTTAAGATGTAATACTAGATGCATTACTATCCACTATAATATAATAGTGGCTAGTAAATCATTCATTAATTTAATCAATATTATTTATTCATTTATATTTTTATTGTCCAAGGTATCAAAGTCCAAAAACGCCGATAACTGAGGAGTTTACGGTTGCTTTAGGTGTGGTCACTATACCGGCCATTATGTAGTTTAGATGAGAAGTTTGACTGGTAGATAATGCCAAGTAGTATGAAGTCTACTTTTGTAATAACAGTATAATAAAGTTTTATAAATTTGTAATTATAAAAATAAAAGATACCTAATGTTATAAAGAAGCAGCTGATATAAATGAACGACTACGGAAAGCATCATTAGTGTCATTGAAATAAATTCACTAGTACATTGAAAAACTTTCGCCCAATTTCACCAAGTCCTAACCTAACTCTAAGTCTACGATTTACGACATAACTTGATTTGATATTACATTCATAACTCTTGTTTTTATTTATTGTGACACGACATCTGACCTCGACCCGCCTGATGATAGGCAAGAGGAGGTCAAAAAGTGACGACAATTGAAAAATCCGAATTTATTCACGGCTGTTTCAGTCGCCGTCACTATTCCGGCATAAATGAAGATATGGTGTTGGACTAGAGTGCGATTCGATGAGTGCGATCCATTTGTTGATGTTTAAATTTTTGAAGCGACTGTCTACTGCCACTTAGCAGCCCAGATTAGCTGAACGGCAATAACTTTCAATCTGATCACGAAACGTGACAGAGTCACTTTACAGTCTTCACACCTAAAAATGGTGGTCCCACACCTAGTTGGCAGATTAAGCAATAAACTCCTGTACCACTGTTAGTTTGGTGATATTAGGCCAGCCTTTGCTTATTCCATTTGAGAACTTATCTTTTTTGTTTAATTGTGTTGTGAATTCGAGTTTGTTTGAAAACTTCTTTTTACTTCTTTAAACGATCATTAAAATTTATTCACAACATTCAAGTACCAGAAATTGTTTTATTTGATATAACTTTGTATCTTATCATATTTTTGGGATTTAATTGGTAATTTGAATGATTCTATTCTATTGATTTAAAATCTTTGTTTTGTTCCTAAACTGTTCGGAAAAGTGTTGTTTCTTTATCGAACAATCGACTAGTATATCGCTTTTCAGCCTCTGTAGATTCCTTATGCAAGGATTCTTCAAGCGAAGCATGAAAAAGCAGCTCTGATCCCTACAAAGACGGTGACTAAGGTAACCGTAAATAATTTTCAGTCGGCAGCGCTTTTGGACCTCCCTTTACTCACAAGGTCAGAGGTCAGATAAAGAAAAATATATACACATAATCTCTTAAATGTTTACGTACATCGTTAAAAGATTTTAATGGGTACATTTTTTTTTTTTTTTTTTTTATTGTGACTCGACATATGACAGCACCCCGCTTGATGTTAAGCCAAAGTGTGGTCCATGAATGAATGTCACTGCTACTACAATTCAATAACTGTGAGTAGCAATCACATCCACTATGCCGGCCTAGATGGAACCGGCAACTTACAAGCTGATCCCGAAACGTGACCAAATCACTTCACGGTCTGTATACTTGTAAGTGGTGGTACTACCCCGGATCGGCAGACTGGGTACCACTGCCTACCACTCTTTGATGACCAGACCCGAAGCAAATATCCATCTCTTTTTTTTTTATTAACAAATATTTGCAATATTCAATACTATTAAATATTACAAATAAAAGCTATGAAACAAATATTTGCTCCGACCGGGGATCGAACCCGGGACTTTACGCGCAACAAACCAGTCGCTAAACCGTTCGTCCACGCCTGTCGTCAAAATACGCATACGCATGAATCAACATTTTAATGAAGGTTTTTACAGATTTTCTGCGGCAGCAATCCAATTCTGAATGATTTATAAACAGTCTGTAAACTCGAGCATATAAAAACTCAGCTGACTGTGGATTTCCTTTTAAAGTGTTCCCAGAATTTTTATTAAATTTATGACAGAACAGAAAGAGGAAATTTGCTACAAGAAACTTTCAGAGTGGAAAATTTAATATATCATATTTTATCAGGCGTTTTCTGTTTGGTGATATTTTTTTAGGGTTTAAAGTTAAAATGGAGTAAAATAATGAATGTTCTTTAGGTTAAATATAATATATAAAGTCGTATGGTGACTCAGTCGTATGGTCGTATGGTTGCAGCAATACAGAACCATAATAAAAAGATTTGAAAAATATGTTGTCGCGACATTTGTTCTCGACTTACCTGATGTTATCGGGCGGGAACAGGAGGTTCATAAGCACAACAAAAAAACTGACTCGGTTTACGGCTGTGTCAGTCGGCGTTACTACGAGTATGTCGTTCAATATCAATTTTACATACGAGTGTATTATATTACTATTACACAATAATAATTGATTACGATAAAAACAATGATTCAATTTGGTACTCCTCTATTTTAATTATTGGCTTCAAGTTCGCCTTGTACATAGTGCATAAAGTTCTAAAATAAAAATTAATTATCAATCAAATTGTCACGCCTTTTTCCAATGGGGATGGGCAGAGACAATGGAGCGCCACTTGACACGATCCTGACACAACTTCCTCGTTTCCTTCACATCCACAATTCTCTTCATACAAGCTCTAAGGTTATGGGCACTAGGCAACCTATATTTTATAGTAATGAATATAAGAAAGAAACTCTCAAAAGGTAGGTGACAAGGGCCACATTTATCTATGTTAATATTGGTAGATTTTAAAAGAAAATTAACAAAACCTTTGTTAGAGCTCGTTGGTTCACATTAGCATATTCAAATTTGTGCTGCTTCACCAGTTGGATAGCGTTGCTCCGGACACTACTTAGCCACTGAGGGTGCCATAAGCCAACGTTAAGTGAGCCAATTCAAACTACGACAGACCTATTCAAATTATCTTGACTAATGCGATAACGTAGTTAGGCTTGTTTATGTGTGCTATAAATTATTTTGGAGTACAACTTGGTAAGTTTCATTTGCATCGTATGATTTAGATCAGATTCATGGTTTGTAGTGTAGATACTCGATATTGCTGTATACTATATACCTATAATAAACTCGTATAAAGTTATACATGTAAGTAAAACTTTAATATAATATTTAGTGTTATTTAAATTAAGTGCGGACTGGCACAGTGGATGCGACTTATTTAACTGAAGTATCAGTCGTCTTCAGTCGGACTCCGGCTTAACATCAGGCGAAGTGATGTTATATGACGTGTCACAATAAATAAAATTCCAAGCCGGTTTACTATGAGTACGTTTAGTGCCATTTGTATAGATTCTTAGACCTAAAGCTGATGCGAGTAATAACTTATATGAAAAGAATTGTGGATGTGAGGGAAGCGGGGGAGTTGTGTTGGTGTCGTAGCAAGCGGCGCTCTATTGTCTCTGCCTATCCCTGGCAGAGACAAAGGCGTTGAATAATTAAATATTATGAAATACTATTTATTTACTTATTTAAATTTCTATAGTTAACTTATAAAGGTGCTTGCAAAATTTTAATTGAACGCCTATTTCTTGAAAATTAAATAATAAAAATCAAAGAATCACAACAAAAACAAAGAAAGATAAATGTTATTGAGACCGGCTGGTAATAGTAATCTATCAGAGCAATTCAATTAGCGCGATGCGCACCTTCTTGTCGACAATAATAGTAATGCGACCGACTATTAGAACGTTAATCAATTATACCTACTTTATACAAAGATAAATGTTGAAGTCTTAAGAATAGACAAAAACTATTTGAGTTCAAAAGAAATTAATTAATGGGCTAATTAAGGCGCCAGATTCTATGGGCGCTGTTTTGATTGGTTGGGGATAATCTTTGTTGTTTATTTGATGCTCGTAACTGGCTTGTTTTTTTTTTATTATTATTTTCTCTTTTTTTTCTCTTGTATTGTTTTGAATTTGTGTTCTTATTTTTTTGTTATGCTGTATGTCCTGCTTTGGGTTACAATCTCACATCTTTGTTTTATTCTATTTTATTTTGCGCACGTTAAGATTGTAACCTGTTTGGGCATCTATCTATAAATAAATAAATAAATAATTCATTTGTTTAGGCCAGTACTGTAATAGCGACTGAATTGAGTCGATTTCTTTTTTTTTGTCGTCCCGTCGCATCAGCGGTTTTAGATCTCTCCTTTCTTACCACCAGGAAAGTCGATGTCAGAGACATAAATATTATTAATTTGAAATAATACGAACTTATAAATAAGTTTTATTAGTTGACCTTTGATATACATGGATATTGTTAGATCTAAGTATAAATTCCTGTAAATCTAAGTGTAAATTCTTGTATTTATTAAAAGAATTCACCTTGTTAAGTTACACCACAAATGAGACCTTATTAACTGCCCATTTTGGTTTTATTGTCATAAGACAATTGATTCTAATTATAATAATGAAAGAATTTATTTTTATAAAATAAATAATAAATTAACAGATAGTTGAAGAATATTCTAAGAGTAATTAAGTTTTATAATTTAGGAAACTTGTTAGATAATGATTTTCTGTTAAAACAGATAAATCTTCTGTGGTCTGTACAATTAGCTACAGCTTCTCAATAAAGACGAATGACTCGACATTTGAACGGTCATTAGTAACACCCTCGTTTTGTTTAACCGACAGATCTATTAGGATCCAAAATTAAAACAAATTTTATCAACAAAACCAACTTTTGTAAATTTTAATACTTATGTATAGATCTTTTATAATCACAAAACCTGTAATCTATAAAGCCAATGAGGACAAACTCTTGATAATATATTGTATTTACGCAAATTCTATGCGGCATTTTTCTTGACTTCGATAAAGTACACTCAGAGTGTTAGTACCAAATATAAAAATACGCTGTATAAGTAAATATGCTTACTATTTAATGATATTAAAAAAAATAGGTTTAAAAAAACCGAACAACATGTCTTGAATTACAATATTTTTTGGCAAAGCTAATACTTCCGTCAGACGGACAAAGTATGCCAATAATAAATTACTAAGAGCAGGTGTGACTCAGACAAAATAATATTTCTATAAACATCTTTAAATGTACATGCAAGGTTATAAATACACAGAAAACCGTATACATGTATATTTTTCTGAAGTGTTAAATTCTTGTGGTTAGTTTTGTGGAAAATTAGGGAAAAGTGACCGCCATTACGTGTAGCGCATGTGGCAGACGTGACGTATTCGCGGCCCTAAACACCCGACCTTGCTTGCTTGTAAATATAGACCGGGCGAGTAGTGTCGCCAAGTGTACGAGTAGGCAATCACGCCCGCCTTGATAACATACGCGAAATTATCAGTGAAAATGGGGCTACGATTATTACAGTATAATCGTTTTACGTATTTCAATATCAGCCACTGCGTGTTTACAGTTTTCAAGAAGTGTAAATTTGTTTTTGACGTGGTTTAATTTTGTGAAGTTCGTGTTATTTCTAGACATGTCATCGACGACGTCGTTGGCTGGTCGGAAAGGTCTGTAAATTTTGAGATCAACACTGAGCAACACTTCCTTTAAAATGGCGCTCACTTTTGTTATGATAACATTACTCGTTTAGTATTACGTACATTAAATACAAGTTTTGGATACCAACTAATTAATTTACTTATGTATTTTTACCTATTATATATGTACGTTTATTGTTATTTAAGTCTTTAGTGATAAATATTTATTTGTTCTAAAAGTTGTATCTATCTTCATGCACCTGCCTTTCACTATCTGTTTTCCTTAAGGTTTACTGAAAGATAAAGCCATCGGGCTTTAAGTGCGGTTGTATGCCTGTTCGAAGAAATAAATAAATAATTAAAATCGAGTTCTATAAACATACTTGAGACATATAGTATTATCTATTTGAGAAACTATAGACTATAGACACTAAGGCTAAAGCAATTTCATTCTTAATTGTTTTTCGCATTCAGTCTGGTGAAATAAACATTGTACTGGCCGATGTCCGATGACTCCAAAGTTTGTGCTTGGTTTAACGTAACTGTAATTGTGTATTCTAATGGATATGGCGTGGTCAAAAGTACTGCAGTATTACTAAAGCTATTCACGTAATGTACGCAAAGGTTCGTTACACATGTGGATCGATATGGAACACATTTCTACACTTTCAGTGGTCGTACCAATGGCCCTAAATGGCGTTAATATTTCAACTATGCGAGACGGTGGTGTAATTGGGACTTGTTGAGTTTGGTGTTATTATTACAGTTTTAAAACATAGTTTACTAGTTGTTTTGTTTTTTATTTACTTATATTAGTAATCTTATATTATATTATACAAAGGTATCATTTTATTTAATAATATGATACCTTTGTATACCTTATTAATAAAATTTAGACTGAATAAATGTTTCCTAAAATTAAACACATTCACTTATAAAAATTTTTCAACTTCTTTGCAAGTGTGTTTTACTTTTCTTAAGCATTACTATTGCAAAATAAAATATGTTTATTTATCTATTGATTCTATTACTTATATATTATATATATTCAAGTGTCAGGGGATTTTATTGATACAGGTCTATATCGATACAGCTATCAAATAAGTCATTCTTATCTAACTTCAATTGATATTTCTGAATTCCAACATGTTGAATTCAATACCATGTGGGCTATGAATTAAAAAGAATGTAACAGGAGAAACAAGAGCACGCTATGAATGAGTTCTTATATAAAGTATAATAAATAAAATTTTTGTTTAAATATAGGTAATTTTAAATTTTCTTATTTGCATAGTTGATACAATTACTAACTAGTAAGCTAAGCTACTCTATTATTTACTATTGCTACACTCGATTAACGAACGACACCCCATTCTCACACTGACAGACCAGGAGTGTGTGGTCTACGAGTCGGAGTCCTTTCCCAAATTCAGTAGGTGCACTAATTCCTTTTAGCAATTCAAATTGCTTTTAATTTAGGGGTGACTGCTATAACGCGTGCAATTTTCCAATTGTTAAAAATTTTAAAAGACTGTGATTGTAGAAGGAAATATATCTACTCGTAATTGTAAAATCGGTAGCAGTTAACATTTTACACTTTCTAGTAATTGTCAAAACAAAACAAATTGTGACACCTCAATTTACTCTATAAAGCAAAGGCGATTTACTTCAAAATTCACGGGCATTTGCTAAAACGCTTGCAACGTGACGTTACACGACGCGATGACGTCATAGTAAAGTAGCACACTAGCATTGGCCTATACCATCAGCAAAACATTGAATACGTCAAATAGAGTTAAACATAGAGTTAAGGTACCTACTAGTTAGTAGTCAGTAACTAGTCCATCATCAATCATCTTTATCAATTGTCAATTTCCCGTACCTATTACATTTACAATTTAAAGTAAAAGGTTTTGATGATTTTCAAATACTGACGAGTAAAACGTAACGTAAGTCAAGATAAGAAACTCATTAGACCCGATTCTTTGTTATGCTCGAAAAATTGCACGGGGGTGGGTCTAGCTCTATATGCCTGTGTAGATTTTAATCTATAAACTCTAAAACAGTACGATACCTCCAAGGGACATCGCAACATACACCCAAAGATTAGAATCCTATGTAATAAGTACTTTTTTCTTATATTTAATTTATATTTCCTAATTCCAAGGTGACTGTCACACAAACCAAGAACCTCCAGTTCAAACCACTTGCCAGTACCAATGTATCTTTAATATAATAATATTTAAGTATATACATATGTAATTTGGTCGTCCTGTTTGTATGATACAAACAAAAAATATCCATACAAATTTCCACAGCTGTGCTGAACACATTACTGGAGACGGATCACTATGGGGAACTAATAAAGGAGTTAACATGCACAAAATGTACCAAATACATGAAACCGCCAATTCACCTCTGCGTGGATGGCCACAGCATATGCGGACCCTGTTTTGGTAAATCATTCGAATGTCACGTTTGTAAGGTGAGATCTTTATAATATTTAATACTTAACATTTTTTTAATGGGACTCTGCATACGACAGCACTCTGCCTGATGTTAAGCTGGTGTCCATGAATGAAGGAGACTTCTACTACATTTAAACCTTGTTGTACCGGGCAATATAAGCTGATCCCGAATCGCGACTAAGTCACTTTGCGGTCCATACACTTGAAAGTGCCGAATCAGCAGACTGGGCACAGCTATTGCAATTAGGCCGGCATAGTAGATGGAACTGCGACTACAGTTATTAAACTGTAGTAGCAGTTACCTTTATTTATGAACCGCACTCCAGCTTAACATCGGGCGGAGTGCTGTCATATGTCGAGTCAAATAAAAAAAAATATAGTATACAAATTTACTCGCATAGCAATATTAAACAATAATTTAATTTTCAGAAAGAATTCTCGCCTGTCCGTCCTCAGGTATTAGAATCTTTGGCCAACAAAGTATTATTTCCCTGCACAAATGCCAATTGTCCAAAATATGCATCGCTGCAACAGCTTGATAAGCATTTGGGGGCTTGCCAATATCGGATTATTAACTGTTTTATGGCTAGAGTTTATGGTGAGAATTTCTATTCAAATCTATTATATTCGGTAAATAATGCCACTATATATAAACCGGTGGATGCAAGTAGCATCTTGTCGTTCGATATGGCGTTCTAATGGGGAGCAGTGGACGCTTTCTGGCTGATGATGATGATGATATACGCTAAGTAAATATGAGCGAATATAAATAGATAATAATTTTAAAATGCAAAGCCAGTAAAGAATTTGTACATTGTTTCTCAAATTATGTATTTTCTATCTCAATAGTTATTCTATTATAATGAGAAAATGACAATTTATTTAATAACTAATTAGGTTTTAATAATCATTCGTCTCTCTCCGCCTTTCCCCGTGGGAAAGTGACGTGACAATTTGATTGATTGACCATTCGTCTGTCATTCGGCTTTCTCTGCCAGTCACCTTTAAGTCCGCCTTTTCTATAGTTTTTGCCATAAAGAAAGAAATAAATAATAGTCATAATATAGAAACAAGAAACGAAAGTAATTTAGTACAGATTTTAGAAGTGCAAAACCAACTATATTATATTTTCGCTTAAGCAAATAAAAGAAAAAAGGCGTGAATTTATGTGAACAAAATTAAATAACAATGAAAAATAAATCTTGCTGGATTTATCTATTTTCTTTTGCATCTATAAATCGTCTAAGTAAATTGTCCGATCTATTTGCTCAGTACAAATAAATCTTCAGACCACATACCATTAAAACATAATGTGGCAGGTGGCACCGTCTATCACCGTAATAGGGCACATTACTACCACCATATTTTTTACTACACATACGCAGACTAGTAATTTACCATTTTAATCCACATTTACACAAAACTGTTTACCTATTGCTTTGTCTAATCTTCTACAGAATTCATCTTCTATAAAATGTTTATTTCTACCAGTACCAGTACAAAAAACTAAATATGAAATATCGCACTTTTCTAGCAATTTCTTCATCTAAGCAGTAATGTATATTTACCATTATATGGGCTTAATGTATATTTACGATTAATGTTTTGTAAATAAATAGAGAGACAGACAGCCTAAATCTAAGTCTCTTGTAGCAGTCACTATGGCAGTCTAAGGCTTAGTGACTACGGAGGTATCTGTATACTGAATTGCTTACACTTTGTTTTGATTAAATATACATACACATACACAATTTTCTCTTTCAATTTCTGCTCTTTCTAGCTAGTCAATAAAAAGTACCGCTAAAAATTATGTTGTGTTGTCAATTGTTTAGCAAATCAAAGTTGACCAACCGACAGCAGCGCCTCGGTAGTTGGCGAGGACCTCCAATCCGGGGTGATTTTTAGCAAAGAGTGGCCCTGTGTTTAGTGGTCACGTAAAAAAGCACTGTAATTTTGAGCTTCATCATAAAAGAAGTGTGTTTTAAACCATCCAGGAACCGATTGAAATATACACACAAAATTTTATTTAAATCGTCCCAGCCGTTTAGAAGGAGTTAGATGACAAATACACATACAGAAGAATTATATACATTAAGATATTGACCTCTATAACGTATTATTTAAATCCAAATTAATTGTAATCACCTAAATAATTAAGCAACAACCCTATATTTATTATAAGCTAATTATATTATATTTTGATAGGTGAGTGCACATGGGAGGGTTGTGCTGGAGAATGGTTAGATCATTGCTTCAAAGAACATAAACAAAGGGTTGCCGAGCTTCCGTTTATTACTGTGAAAGATAAGTGGGACCAAAAACGCAAGGAGCCCGTCCTTAACTACTTCTTGCTGAAGTGCTATGATAAAATCTTTAACGTTTATCAGATTTATGACAAAAGGGGAGGTAAGTATCATTTAATGAAAACATTTTAATGATTTAATAAAGTGTTTAGCGTATTTACAGCTACTTGTAGCCATTAATAGCCTCGCGACCCATGGGTTCAAAATTACTTGCCTGTACTATTTTCTTTATTGATGCTCGACATTATGACAACACACTCTCTCTCTCTCTCTCATGTTAAGCTGGAGTGCGGTCCATAAATGGAGGCAATTGCTACTACAGGTAAATAAAGAACTGCAAGTATCAGTCGCATTTACTATACTGGCCTAGTTAGAACCAGAAACTTACATGCTGATCCCGAAACGCAACTAAGTTATTTCACGTTTTATACATTTGTAATTGGTGGTACTACTCCGGATCGGCAGACTGGGCAAATTACTCCAACAGATCTACCACTCTTAAGATGTATCTTTGATCTAGAAACGAAGCGGAGTATATAATCCGGCCGGCGATAGGTAGATATCGTTATTAAGAAATGCTTCGATAGTTTGGGAACATGCAAAGGATGAGTGAAAGTAGATTGACGAAAGGAACTTTCGACCAAATCGAAGCCATCCTTAAGAAAGCTGGGTTATCTAGTGCATATAATCGTGGAACTTGTATGAAAAGAATTGTTGATCTGAGGAAAGGGGGAGTTGTGTCTTATTTAATATTATTTCTGTTTATTTGAGGATTCTGATTATAATATGTGTTGTACAAAAGATATTCCAAAGTCGTCAGTCAGCTTTTTACTGTCCTTTGCTTATATTAGTTTTCTATGCCTTTTTATATTCAAAATTAACATATTATCTCAACTTGTCAGATTTAGGCAAGGGAATGTCTAAAAGTGCTGATGAGTAAAAAGTACTGATTCAGTTTCAAAATACCTCAGTTGACGTACAGGTTAAAAACAAGGAAAATATTGGATAAAATAAGATAAAATATAGGAAAATATTATATTTCCTAAAAAATGTAGATGAATAATATATTGTAACTTTTTCAGGTCGCATGATGTGGACAGTCCTTGTAAATGATAATGTAGCTGACAAATTTTACTTTGAAGTGGATTTATTTATGCCAAATGTTCCATGCAAAAGGATTGTTTACAGGTAAGCTATTGTCTTAGCTGGGTATTTCTAAGAGTAGTAGGCAGTGATGCCCTGTCTGTCGACCACTACTAACAAGTGTGCATTCAGTGATGTGACGTTTTCATGTAAGACAAGTAAAATGCTTCACCAGCTTGTTGATCTAATGTTATAGGATGTGTTTTCCCATCCTATAACATTAGATCCTTCAAGCGAAGCATGAACAAGCCGTATACTTAGACAACCGTAAACTAAATCGGTATTTTCACTTGTTAGCCCTTTTGATTTATTCCTTGCTTAATTAAATAAGCAAGTTCATGTTAGATGTCATGTCACAATAACAAAAGTCTCTCTGTAGTACATTTAATCTAGACAATTAATCGCGTTCTATTATAATTAATATATATTGCACACAAATACATAATATTGCACAATATTTATTTATTATAAATTTATGTCGTATGGAAAAAATCGTAGGTCGCGCACTAATTAGTATTTATCTGCCAACTTCCATGAGTAAACAATCAATTCGATTTACAATATTATTAACACATAATAAAATCAATTTCTTTTGTTCTTATCTTTAATTATAATTAAAAATGTTTTTATGACCTTAGTTGTAAGTTTGCACTACGATTACTAGACTTACTGCCAATGTACTGCTTAGCTAGGACGATGGGTTAAACTTTTTTATGTGGGAACCGGATTAGAATACATTTGTCCCCTCAGTCTCTTTTTCCATAAGGAAAGCGAATGACAAAAGACATTGCTATTTTGCAGAGCTAATTTATAGCCATTATGGAGCTCACTCTTTAACATCATATATGCACTATGTAAAGTGATGTACATATATATATATAAAGTGACTAAGTCGCGTTTCGGGATTAGTTGGAAAGTTGTCGATTTCAACTAGGCAGGTATAGTGGATGCAACTGCTACTTGCGGTTGTTTAATTATCGCAGCAGTATCCTTCATTCATGTATCGGACTCCAGCTAAATCAGGTTTAACATTAGCTTAGTACAGAAATATAAAAAATGTCGAGCCACAATAAAAATAATATGTTTCTGAATAAATACACAATAACCGCAAAAAATGGTCCATCTATATCCAAAAATAATACCCACGAATCACACAAATAATTTACTTTTATAGCAAATACCCTATATTGCCCTGTGTATGAATGGTTTTACTTTATTTCTCGTGGGTGTCGTATGAGGTGAATAAGAAATTAGGCCAGCAAAAGATTAGGTGACGCGATCTTAAAAGACCACTATTTCCTTTTTTATATTTTTGTTTTCACACAAAAAGTTATATATATTCGTCCTTATTTTCCGTTTTAACTATTTTTTTATTATATTTAGTATTGACAATTATTTTTAAGCATTTATTTCCAATGTCAATCACGATATTGGTGATTCCCAGTCATGACATTGGCGAGTGAATATGATGTGGTGGGTTCATTAAGAGTTTCATTTATGATTACAAAAGTAGGTGTAGTATCTTCATAAGTTTTAAATTTGGGTTCAACTTAAAACTTGGATATTGAAACACCATAAACCTTGACCATGTCGTTTTCATTCACGTAAAATGATAATATTTTCAATACTATTCAACAATGAAAAAAAGTTTCAGGTATAGACAAAATATAATTATGAAATTTACAATCAGCGTTTAAATATATTTAAATTGAGTTCACATAAATTCATTTGCCAATCCATGAATTAATATTGCAAAAATGAAGAACTTTAAAAAACTTTTTGGTTAAAGTATTATAAAGTACGAGAATATGTATGAAAAGAGCACATTCTAGTATGTATATTTTTATTAGGCATAGTTAAATTTAAAATATATTTAAAAATGAACCCATTGGATACTACCAAACTACCTACTCATATTTTAGTCTTTGAAGTAATAGAAGTAATAGAAAGAAATTTAAAAAATACTACTTCGAATAATTTATATAATAAAAAAAAACTATTGTTCTAATACAAATAAATTATTTTTAGGCGCCCTTGCAAAAGTGAAAAAGACGCTGACTTTCTTGAGCACACGCAGAACGTATTCATTCCAGTTGAAAACGTCTTTTCCATGCTGGACGAAACTGAGTCAATCAATTTTACAGTTAGAGTAGGTAAGTACAGTTTATTTAAACCAATTACTACCTTCAGTCATTCAAATATTGCTAAAATTGACGAATAAAATGCCAAAGCCATAATGCATTTGACAATATTAGTAAGTATTTATTTTCATTACAGACTAGAGTAACTAAGAGTAGTAGGCAGTGGTGCGTAGTCTGCCGATCCGGACGGCACCTCAGCTCTACATCAGGCTTGGTGCTGTCATATGGCGAGCCACAATAAAAATAGTGATGTCCAAAGGTTATATTAATAAAAACACCTCCGATAACAAAATAACTATTTTTTAAGTTATTCTTTAGACAGAATTCCCATTTAGGAAAATTTCTCTACGCTACATTTTAATAATTGTAATTGATTGTATTGGTTCCGAAATAGCAAATTTTTAGATTTTTTCCATACATCCATTAAGTGAAATTAAACAGCAATACAGTATGTTGTACTCGTAAAGTTACAATCGACGAAGAGAAGCGCATTTAATAAATGGCCCTATGTAGTCCAACTACCTTTTTATGGCTGTTTTTCGAAAAAATACATTCTTGGCTCTTTTAGCGGTTCTCCAAAAGATTACAGCCGATCTTGCTATTAATAAAATTTCTGCTCTTAATATTAATTAGAAATCAAGTTAATCGAAAAATGGGGGGAAAATTACTTTATTTAGCAAATTAAAAATGTGTTACTTATCTACTTTACCGTTGTCTTTGGCTATCCCTGTGGGAATTAGGCGTTAATTTTAAAAATTCCTAGGTATACTACAGTAAATTAGAGTATGAAACTTTGTCTAATACTAATACTTGCGATTATTAACTAAATTTGCTTAATAAAACAGAAATTTTATCACGTTCTACAGCTCACAAAAACATAATATTACTAATCTCTAAGTTACCTATTATGACATGCACGGAAAGGCCATCATGTGCTTCTCTTGACCTATATTATTTGACCAATCAAATGATTGTTCTACAGAATTTAGGGCACCAATTATTTATATGTATTTTATCACTATCATACTCAATGAAATGATGTAATACGTACACGAATTAAAAGGGCAAAACTAACTTTAGAATGTTAGTTAATAAATTTAGATTAAATTATTATTATTGTGGTTTAACACTAGAGCTTGATCTTAAGCTGGAGTGCGGTTTATAAATAAAGGCGGCTTCTAGTACAGTTATATAATGTCACTTTACTATGTGGATACTTTATAGTGGTGGAACTAACCCGAGTCTGCAGTCTCCCTCCACTCTTGACTATGACAAAATAATACTCTTATTTGCATTGTCTATTCATAATTATTGAAATACTTTATTTCTGATAATGTTTTTTTTTCCTAATCTAATCTTAAAGGCTGTACATGCTTTTAATTGGAGTTCATACAAATTATAAGGTTGAAAAACATCTTTAAGTAAATATATTATGAAATCCGTTAATTTTTTTTATAATTCCTAATAAAAAAATACAGACGTGTGTATAGTACTGGGTAATTTAACAGTAACGTATATTTTTCGAGTCCAAATTCTGGATAGGATAATATATTACAAACAAACTTATCTAAAAAAAAGAAGTAATACTAATAAGTAATATTTTATTTTACAATAATACCGTACCATGTTTTCATTCACAGCACAGGAGGTTGACGTTAGAGTATCAGAATGGTTACAAAGCCTCGATAACGATAATAATTTTGAGAGTCATATCAATGAAGCAGATTAAACAATAACCAATTAGCTTTTAATTTCGCTTACTAATAACTATCTTAATGTAAGTAATAGAGTCAAAACTTTGTAATATACTTGAGAGCGAAGAAAATGTACCACACCACAATTTTAAGTACTTATCATATTAAAATTCATGTTAAACCAACGTGTGGCGATTCTATTGCCGATCAAAGCATAGATTTGTTTCATTTTATTTTGTAAAATTTAATTTGTTATTTAACAAGTAAAGCTGATATTTGCTTCATAACTTGGTATTACAGGGCAATAGGCAGGCAGTCGGTAGAAATTTGCCCAGTCTGCCAAGCGGGATAGTTACACCACTTTCTAGCGTGCATACCTCGAAGCGACTCAGTTGCGTTTCGGTAAAAGCTTGAATATTTAGCCTGAATAGTCAGTCGTCGGCACCCTTGGCCTTTCCCTTACTTACTATTAGGCATGACGAGGTCAGATGACAAGTATTAATAAATTAAATGTACTAAAACAGAATATTAATAAAATTAATTAAAGCAATTAGTGGAAACTCTGCAAACCACTAAATCATTCAACAATAATAAAGCAAAAATAACGAAAGTCAGACGAAATTAAACCACAATTGCACTTAGCTGGAATAATTCAAAGAAAACTTTGTATTTCAGGTGAGGTGGAAAACTTGCCTCTACTAGATACGCCTGCAACCAGTGAGAGTTTAATTTTACTACAGACAGAAGAAAAAGCAAACATCTGAGAACACTTCCGATTTGAGCGTGATTTGAGACGTTTTTGTTGAGTGCGACATAAAGAATAACGTTTTCATTAAGTATTTAATTTTTTGTTTTATTAAATGTATAAATTTTATTTATTTATAGACTCAATACTTATTTATTACAATTATATTTATAATGATGAAAGTAAATAATTGATGTTTTATTAGTTTCCCATTATTTCGTTCTAAAAATAATGTTATATTTTAGTTACTGTATATTCACCGGCGCCCATTGATTAATAATCATTTTGTGTACATTGTTTGTTATACAAGTAATAATTACTTGTATAACAAACAATAAAATGTTTTTATATAAAAAGGACTTTTCTTATTTAAATTTTATTTTAATCCTTTAATGAAAAACTCCCGTTTGGAATGACTTAATTAAAATCCTTCAGCGTCTTTTATTATATTTAATTAAGTGATAAGTTGGCTTGAGATAAAAGTTCTGAATTAAAACTTGGACATTGTCTTCATAGTGACTAAGATAATATTTATTAAATTGACTTATATTTTTATTAAAATTTACCTCTTTTTATACAAATATTTCATGACTATAAAATTGCAATTGTAACAACTGAGGCAGATACAATAATAATATAGTTGCCTACTCTTCGGCGCTTACGAACCTTTATATTACAACCTTTTTATTACAACAAGCCGACGAGGGTGTATATAATAAAATTTTGAATCTTATTTTTAAGAGTGGTTGGCAGATAGTACCACCACATTAAAGTGTACAGACCGTGATGTGACTAGGTAACGCATGGGGATAAGCTTGAAAGTATCAGTTCCAACCATAGCGGATGCGACTGCTACTTGCAGTTATTTAGTTAAATACCAGCAGTACTAGCAGTCGCATCCATTCATAGACCACACTCCAGCCTAACATCAGGTGGGGTGCTGCCATATAACAAATAGTATAATGAAAATATCCTATGATTCAAAATTCATATTTGTAATATAAAATTTAATATCAAACACTATAAAAACACACATATACTAAACCTTTCAGGCGATTTAACCTATTTGACTTTATGTACGTCCTGACTACTCAGTCGTAACCTCAACGAACAACTTTCTCCGATATGTGAGAGTTTGTTTTTCTATTCTTTTATTCAGAACTGCGGTTGATAGCAAACGAACTGAAAATTTACTACACATATAAAAGTACCGTTGCAATCGCTTTTATATATGTATGTTATATATATATATACCATGAGTATATAAAGGAGTGCGCATTACCTTTTTATATTTTTACTTAAGAACCTACATGGAAGAGGAGCATTAAGATCTCACTGAGACCTACACAAGTTAATGAATGGTTACTAAAAAGATTTTAAACTAGATTTCTTTAAAATGAATACCGACATAGGAATTCGGGTATGATGTTAAACTTGCCATTTCACAGTTATTTAACTACTACCTCAGGTAAATAACTGCAAGTAGCGCCTACTATTCTGGTCGGCTTATCCTGAAACGTGATTGAGTCGTTTCACGGTCTGTACATTTGTACGGTCTGCAAGTGGTCCTACCCCCAGTCAGTAAACTGGGCAAATGACTAATTGTATTATACCTACCACTCTTACGAGCAAAGTCTACTTACTAAGGTTTAAATTTATATAACAATAATCCGACTGTATTTCGAAATGATCTTCCTATATAATAATGTGATAATATGAGTGAAAGTAGATTGACGAAAGGAATTTATAAATTTGATGTGGAAGGATGCGTTAAACAAGGCAAGCCCAGGAGAGTGTTTTCCGACCAAATCGGAGACATCCTCAAGAAAGCTAGGTTGCCTAGTGCCCATAACTACAGAGCCTGTATGAAGAGAATTGTGGATGTGACGGAAGCAAGGGAGTTGTGTAAGGATCGTTGTAAGTGGCACTCCATTGTCTCTGCCTATCCCCGTGGGATTGATTGATTGATTAATAATATTAGGAAAAACAAGTTAACTCTACATAAAAATAAATAAACCCAGATACTACGTCTACTGTTCATACTTGTGATTACAGTCCAAACCCTGACTCTCGAACTCCATAATTTATGCTGTAACTACAAACCATTAAACTTTAAGCGAGACGATAGAAAATATCGGAAATAGTGCAGTAACAAAAGCAAAATATTCTATTAAAAACTTCGAAGCTGTTTACTGATTCATTTCCAAGTAAAGAAAAGAAATATTTATTTATTGTTTAAATATTTATTTTATAATAAACAACTTATTATTGTGAGTTTCTTAAATAAACAATAAATGTTTTTTCTTTTTTAATAGCTCCTTCATTATTTGAACTGTAGTCTAGAAATAAAATATTGTTATATGTTATATGTTTATGTTGTGATTTACTTATAGGAACAAATAAAATAAATCCACAGCAAATATTCTTACATATTCTTACATTACGGATTATGACCTTTGTGTAAACCTTTGCTTCATTTTATTGCATTATGTGTATGAAATTGCAGGCATAAATCCATGTTCATTTTTTATTTATTATTTAATATAAAGGCCTTCATATAATACATAAAAGCGACCGCGGTCTAGTGGTAGTGAAATTATCACGTAAACCGAGAGTCCCCGGTTCAAACCCACTTGGCGGTACTTATGTATTTTTACGAGTATATGTGTACTTTAGTCGTCCTGTTTCTATGAAGCAAACATCTCTAAAAGCGTAGTGTATAAATGTTAAAGAAAAATCAATAGTCCTCCTTGAAAACCTAAAAATAAACTTTATTTTAACTTTATTAATAAAAATTGTGTTTAAAATAAATTACAAAATTAAACAAAATATTGATGTTTTTACTCTAACATAATTCAATTTAACAGATTGAATTCAATTTTAGGATTGTCAGAATACAGGCGTGGGTCTATGAATATTGTTTTTTATTAAATAATATGAAATACAATAAGCATAACAACATTGAGGCAGACTGCTGCGCGTTGCTGAAAAGCTTGTTGTAAATCATGCCACAAAATTATGAGAGCATGAAATTTATTACTTTCGCGTCCTGTTGCGAATTTGCACAATGCAACATAATTGCCTACATACAATTATGTTTGATGTCAAATAAATGTTGATATTCATTTTATTATAGTCAGAATTTATTTAATTCTGCGGGTCTAATTACTAAAATAAATACAAGTGCTAATCGAAAATAAATCGATAAAAATAGGTGACGAACTTAATACTTGTCGCCATTTCAGTCAATCAAAATGTCACGCCTCGATTTCTACTGGGATAGACAAAGACAATGGGGCGTCACTTTTGAATATCCTGACACAACTTGCCATTTTACTGTTAAATAATTATTTAATAATATCTTAACTTGCTTATCTTATTAAGCAAGTTAAGGTATTATTAAATAATATGTGGTAATAGTTCTATTTTTTTTTTTATTATTAAGACGCAACGTATATGACAGCACCCCGCCTGATGTTAAGCTTGAGAGGAGTCCATGAATGGAGGTAACTGCTACTTACAGTTAAACAAATGTAAGTAGTAGTCACTTTTACTATGCCGGCCTAGTTGGAACCGGCAACTTACAAGCTGATCCCGAAATGCAACTTAGTCACTTTACGGTCAAAATGCTACCATTCAAAAAATAATTTAATAGATGTGTATATATATCTATTTATTTAAAACAACAATTAATATGTAGGTTAAATAATTGCATTGACAAAGGTATATACATTTATAATAAAATATATTCCAATCTGAAGTGGCGTCTAGAAATAGCTCTGTTTATTACACGACTGACGGTTAAATATATCAGATGTCAAATGTTATCACATTTGACATCTGATGAATTAATACTTACGGTCGTTTTAGAGTTAGCAACAGTTAGCCAAATGGTCAGTCGAACTATAAGGTTTTCGGTGCGTCGTTTCTTTGTAGAATAATCTACAAGTGGAATGCTTTACCAGCCCATGTGTTCTCTCCATCCTTTAACCTTGGATCCTTCTAGCGAAGGCGTAAAGAAGCACCTTTGGCCGGCATCGTGACGGCGACTGGGGCTACCGTAGAGACTCGGTTTTTGCAATTGTCGGCGCTCTTGAACGTCTTCTTAGTTTACCGTCAGGCGGGTCGAGGTCAGAAGTCGAGTCTCAATGAAAAAAAAAAAATTGTTAAACGATACAACGTTTACTCTGCGTGCAATATTGTAACGAATCAATCAATCTATTTATTTTATTTATTTATAGGCATACATGACAGGACACAATCGTTACATTAAATTTATTTACGCAAAATGACAATTATAAACTAGATTGTGTCCCAAAAATTATGTACACACAGCAAAACAATAAATTTAAAACTCCTAAAACATAAAATAAAAATTACCAATAAAATCCATAAAATTACATCCAAATAATTACAATGACTACATTCAAATAATAAATTAAAAATAATGTCTTAATCAATCAAATTGTCACGCTACTTGATGTGGATGGAGCGCCACTTGCCACGATCCTAACACAACTTCAACTGTAACGAATCAACGCATTATTTTTTCTCTTATATTATCAAAATTAGTTCATTATCGCAATAGTTTTGATATCCAGTTGGAACAACACTATTTAGGAAACGTAGCTTTTGCCTTTGTGGTTTACTCCTAAGGAAAGGAGACTACCGTTTGACTGCTCATTAACTCGAATCACAGCTACCGGGTCGTTGAGGCTTCACTTCATTATTCTCTGCTTTTCTCAAATTGCGAGAGAAGCGTCTGCGATTCACAGCTGCTGAAATGTTTAAAATTTAAATACCTACGCAAGTCCCCCTTCTACTTCATCTTTCATTCTGTAACTTTTCTTTACGGTCTATGTCTAATGAAATTTTAATTAAGTTTGGATAATGTAATCTTAAACATGGCGTAAACGAAGGGTTCGTATTCACTGTAATTTAGAGTTTTATAACCGTACACCTTTAGAAATTTATATTTTTGGAGAACAACAAGAACAAAGAGTTTGTCTTTAAACAAGAACAAGATTTTTTAATTATGCATAGTAAATTATTTTTGAAATTACAATAACTTATAGATAAGTTTATATTCAGCCTAACTTGCCTAACTTAGATTTAGCGGTAATAGTAAATCTCCCTTGTGATTAAATACGTCACCAACAGCTGCCCCAACGTGTCATCAAAGGTCGTACCTCTTCGTAGCTGTCGCCCAGAATTAATTTTAATACCCCATAATCTTCAGTTTTATGTTAAAACTACAAATTCAAAAGTAATTTGAATGTTAAATTAATGAAGGTTTGTTTATTACTCAAAAGTCTGCAATATTATGTTACAGTGACCGAAAATTTTGCGTAACAAAATTAATAATTAAAATAAAGCTGAATGGATTCCACGGGGAATGATCAATCTGTTATCTTCTGCCTCTCTTGAGGCTGTTATGAAGCCGAGACAAAGCCAATTAATTAACTCTGGTCGGTAGATTGGCTTCGTAATTAAATTTTTATTATACTTGAGCCTCTTGAATGCTATTTTCAATTAAGATTTTTGTAACAGGCCTTGTAAATAATAACGAACTCTAACAATATCTACATTGTTGTTGATATTTTTAGAACGTGTATATTTATTGTATTAATTTATTTAAGGCGACGATCATTTTAGGCGACCGTGGTGTATTGGCAGTGCAATGGTTACACAAACCGAGAGCACGGGCTCGAAATCACTTACCTGTACCAATGTACTTTGGTTGACCTGTTTCTATGATACAAGCACTTAAGTAGCTTAGTATAGAAATGTAAAAAAAATATTCATATTATAAGTTATATTTTTATAATAGGGATCAAAAGGTAATTAAAAATCATATTTATTTTAGGTATGTAGGTATGTATTATCTTTATTTTACTTTCTCTTCGTTAAATAAACATTAACAATAATAGTTTTTGTAAATGTGGATTGAAAAAAGGTTTGGCTGGTAGGTTTAAGGTGACCTAGGTGGAGTGAATGTGGAACCAAGAGTCTCCAGTTCAAAACTGCATACTTGCTGGTACATTGTATGTTTGACATATTTAATTAAGTCGTCCAGTAGTGTAGTATAGAAACGTAAAAAGAAAGGCCTAGCGGCATGTAGTCCGCTTTTCGTAATGAATTAAACGATAGTATTTTCTTAGATTTTGCGCGAGCTACGCGAAGATTTTAATGAATATTAAAATAAAATTGTAAATCGAAACCAAAATAAACGCGATGGTATGCGAAATTTTATGCGATAGTAAGCCGCATACAATTTGTTTAATTTATTTATCAATGTTCGCCCGCTTTTTGTAATTAGATATCAATTGTCACGCCTATTTCGAACAGGGATAGGCAGAGGCAACGGAGTGACACGTGTCAATATTCTAACACAACAACAAATGTTGATATCAAAGTTTTAAATATTATAAATAAATAAATTTCTTTGATTTCCGTTCAAATCACACAAATCGACTATAAAAATTCAAGTGAGAGATTTAAAAGTGTGTCGAATTCAAATTTTACTTGACATAGTCGGAGCTCGGATATTCCACTCGTGACATTCAATTTCTAGATAGCAATGGCAGGCACGCGCGACAACGAGAACCAAATAGTAGTTTAACACAAAATTGTCACAAAATATCTATCTAGGAAAGGCAGGCTATTGTGGTAAAGAGAGCTACACCTTTGGGAAATCGGACTCGTTGGCAGAACAAAGAAAAATATTGTAGCGCCAAGCATTTGTAAGAAATTTCTGCAGTAAACAGGTGATACACTAAACGGTACCTGTTTAGTGTATTAGCTGTTTACTATATATTGCACAATTTATTCACAATTGTAGGTTGAGAAATTGGTTCTGTTTCATATTGTTCTTGAAAATAAATATTGAAATTTTAGCGGAGCATTATTCCACTAGTTAGAAAAGTAAAGTACTCCCAGCTGTACGGGTTTGGCGTACAGGGCTCAACTTAGCCGGTGACGTCGCATCGTCGGAGCGCATATATATTGACTACTTTGTCGGTAAATCGTTTGCGAGATATTGGACACGCAATGCCACGCCATCTAGCGGTAGCATGTAGCGGTCGCTATAAAATAATACCTTATTTGGGGAATTAATTGTTAATTAGAAAAGGAATATATTTGATTGCCTAGTGCCTATAATCGTAAAGTTTGTATGAAGAGAATATAGATGGGAGGGAAACGAGGGAGTTGTGTCAGGATCATGGCAAGCGGCACTCAATTGTCTCTGCCTATCCCTGTGGGAAAAAGGCGTGGCAATTTAATATATATAAAAGAATTTTGTTTTGTAAATTAATGTTGAAATTTACAATTGTAAATTAATGTTTTTTTAACAAAATCAATTCAAATTATAATGCTCTTTGCCCAGGGAGATAGGCAGAGACAATGGAGCGACACTCGCCATGATTGCGACAGTTCTTTTGATTTAAGCTTTACTATTATGGGTACTAGGCAACACAGCTTTCTTAAGGATGTCTCCAATTATGCCTTAGGCCGGCATAATGACGGCGACTGAGGCAGCTGGGAACTGACTCGGTTTTTTCGGTCGTCGTCACTCTTGGACCTCCTCTTGCTTATTATCAGGCGGGTCGAGGTCAGATATAATGTCACAATAAAAAAAATTGGTCTCTTTTAAACGTATATTTTTATGTAAGTAGTAATCATCTTATCTAATTATTTCTTTCTTATTTAGATATACAGAACTTATATACTAAATATAATTACATACAGCAATTAATTATATATTTTTAAATAAGAAACGAAACTAATCAATTTACTAAAACTAACTGAGATTTTCTTAAAAACTTAAATTTCTTGTTCATTTGCTCCACTTGTATTTCAAGAAACAAATAGTAAGAAGTGCAGCTTCTGCTAAGAAAAATCTTGAAGGAGTAAAGTTTTCTGAGTAAATTTTAAATTGAACGAAAATAAGTTTCCTGCTCGTAATTATGTATTTATAGTCTTGACCTCTTGAAACGTTATTTATGTGTTTAACAAATAGTTCCTTGAAAGATATATAATAAACGTGAGTAAATAGATAATAATATTATCGAGAACTTGTTTGTTTACTTTGTCTTAAAATTAATTTAATTTTTAAAGACTAACAAAACTAAAGGATATTAAATAAAAGTCAATTCAATAGTTACCTTGAAAATTGAAACGAATTTCATCTAAAATGGTTCAAAAGGAATATTAAAACGTGCATTGAAACAAAAAATAATGGACGGGAATTCCATCACTTTTTCCAGCTACGCTTTTAAAATATTAACTGTAACAAAATGGACTTTACTTTCAATTAACTGCATCCATCTAGTACGGCAATCATTGCAATCGGGATTCACGTTGTGCTCACACACACACACACATGCTCCCACACATACGTAAGTTGTTCACACACATTAACAGTTTACATACGAGTACAAGAGGTTATTTCATAGTGAATTTATTTAGGCATAGTGGAAGTGACAGTAAATTCTGGACACTCATTGATGGTACTTCATATTAGGGGGTGTGCGACGTGTGACAAGTTTTAAATAAAGACATCTTATGTCAATTTTCAATTTTCACCCCTTTTTCCTACAGGTATAGGCAGAGACAATAGAGCGCCACTTGCCACGACCCAGTCACAACTTCCCCGCTTCCCCTCACATCCACAATTCTTTTCATACATGCTCCACGGTTATGGGCACTAGGCAAGTCGACAAAGGTAGAAGCTTTGTCAACTTGCCTGATGATAGGCCTGATGGTAATGATGGGGAAGTCCATAAGCGCCGATGACTGAAAACCGATTCAGTTATATTAATAAAATGGATCACGCAAACCGAGTCCACGGGTTCTAAACCGCTTGCTCAAAGATACATTGGTACCCAATGTATCTTTGATATATATATTCTTTGGTCGTCCTATTTCTATGTAGCCTTATATAGAAATATAAATAAATAATAAAACTTCAAAGCATTATCTCGGATCGACAGTCTGGGCTGTCTGCCTTCTACTCTTTTTAGGTACATTTCATGGAATTTTTCAGAATCAATTAATATAAGTCTATACGGTTTTCTGTTATGTGTGTGTACATTGTGTTTTGTCAAGTCAACCGTGTAGCCGACCCTTAATATCGCCCGAAGCCTCAACATTGTTATTACCAAACTGTGAATTGTGCACTGCTCCCTAAAATTGAACTTTTTGTGCCCTCGGCTTGTTTAAGCTATTGTTTATGCTCCCAACTCACAGACAATGCGAGGTAAATCATCACGTCTAGCTTTTTAACCGACTTCCAAATACGGCTGTATAATTTTTTTGCGTATATGCGTGAACGTGCGTTTTTGATGGGTTATAAAAAAATCAAAAGATTTGTATAATACTCGTATTTGGTTGCACATATATAATTAGTATGGCGGGGCACTATCGTGCCCTCAGATATTTTGTAATCTGTCAGTTTTATTTTGTTTCGGCCTTGGCACCGACTTCGAAATAATCAGTAGGCAGTAATATTTTAATATAGTTAGTTATATGTAGATTTGTTAATTTTCTCGTTTTAGTGACTTCTTGTTGTATTGGAAGTCAGTATTCCTTGTTCGCTTGTTTGAAACCCTCTTAGTTGGGATAATCACTTTTGGTCTTTTCACAGCCATGATACAAGCAAAGGTCGGGCGGGGTACGTCGATCAAATCGGCAGTCGAACAAAAAGGTGACCAATCCTTTGTAGAACAGTGGACAAATAGAATACTTTAATAGATAATATGTTCTCCACCCATCTTACAATCTTAGAACCTTCAAGCGAAGCGTAAAAATACACCTTTCGCCGACATAGTGATGACTACAGAGGCAGTCGGTTTTTTCAGGATGGGATGGGATTTCAGGATGGGAAAGAACACATGGGCTGGTAAAGCATTCCACTTGCCGATTATTATTTTGTAGATACTACGAAGTCAATATACTTGTTTGCTAAGTTCAAACATTTCAAGCTTACGGACGGTAAATATTTGTCTACTACATAAGCTACCTGTTATGGATCTATTATATAGTTTAAGTTATATATAAATAAACATACATATTTACCAGGAAAATACGTTCCACGAAACCATGTTGTTGATAAAAAAAAAACATTGTTCAGTAAAACAAACCCTCACAAGATTTGAGAATCAAACTCGATATTTTTAAATTAACTTACCTTATTTTTGTACAGTGTTGAACTATAAAACAAAATTAATATTTTTTTAATGAATTAAACAAAATTTTGATTTAATTTTTTTTATTATTCCAACGTTTTGAGAGCTTTGTAGCCATTGTGGCCACGGAGAGACTAAGGTGTTGGTCGTCATATTATAACGTCCTAAAATAAACGCGATAGTAAGCCGAATAAATTTTGTTTAATTCATTAATTCGCGCAAAATCTAAGAAAATACTAATCTTATTATTACTATTGAGACTACACAAATTATGTTAAGCTAAAGTGTGGCCCATGGATGGAGGCGACTACGATACAGTTATAACTGCAATAGCGGCCGCATCCACTATGTCGGCCTAATTGGATCCGGCAACTTTCAATCTGGGTCAGATTAAAAGTTGCCGGCTACTAAAAAGCTACTAAGTCACCCTTGTAAGTGATGCTACTACCCCGGATCAGACTAGGCACATAATCTGCCTAGCACTAATCTAAAGATGATGATAACTGCATGCCTACCAATCCTAATAATTACAAATCTTGGTAACAAATTTTGCATTTTTTTATTGTGGCTTGACTTATGTTAGCACCCCGCTTGATGTAAGCTGGATTGAAATCCATGAATGGAGTTAAATAAGTAGCAGTCACAAACACAATGTCGGCCTACTTTGTACCGGCAACTTATCATCTGATCCCGAAACGCGACATTTCACTACGTATACTTGTAAGTTGTGGTACTACCCCGGATCGGGAGACAGGGCCACTGCTTTCCATTCTAAAAATTACGTTAGAAATAAATAATATTTTTGTAAGAATACTTAGTATGTAAAAGAAAATAGTTCCTTGTAAGTAAATAAGATTTATTTTTGGTACCTAAATTTATAAGTTTGGACGTCCGTGAAGTTGTCATACCCTCGTTATTCGTACAAGGGCCCACATATCGGCATATCAGTGACACTCTAAAATACATCACGCCGATCAACCCCAAGGAGAAGGTAAATTTGTCATGTCATAAAGATGATTGATAAAGGATTAACAGATATTGAATATTTTTTGTTGTGGCTCTACATAGTCGTATCTTTGACAGCTCCCTGCCTGGTGTGCGCTCCGTGAATAAAGGCGATTGCTACTCATCATCATCATCAGCCAGAAGGCGTCCACTGCTGAACATAGGCCTCCCCCTTAGAATGCCATTACGAACGACAAGATGCCAGTTACATCCACTGGTTATTTGTCACTTTCACTATGTCAGTCCACCTAGTGGGAGGCCTACCTACGCTGCGTTTTTAAGCTCGTGATCTCCACTCTAGAACCTTTCTTCTCCATCGGTTTTCGAGCGATTTTTACTACTACAGTTAAATTAGTGAAAACAGCAGTCGCATGAACTATGCCGGCCTAGTTGGAACCGGCAACTTTCAAGCGGATTCCGAAACGCGACTAAGTCATATTCAATATTTTCTTATTATACTATAATATATTTGAATTTACAGTTGAGTCGAGAGTACGAACGCGAAAAAATTAAAGCAACTGTCTGTATTGATTTTTTATTTATTTCGCCATGAGATATTATTAACAGCTGAATGCGGTATAAGAGAATAGACAATCGTCTGCAAGGAGCGCATCCGCTATACCAGCTTACAAGAGTGCCGATAGTTTGTTCAGTTACATTGTAAAATAATGACAATATCGGAGCACACAATATTTTGTGAATTGTTGTTACCCACAAAGCGTGTCTGTAGCGTATTATGTAGTCACTTTAAACAATCCGCATGAAGGACGAGAGTAATATACACAGACTACATACCTACATTTCGCACATTATTACTATTATTAGCTATTAGTTAGTACACTATTCAAACGCAAAGTAGCCAAACATACCATTCATTTTTTTATTTTCCTTGTGTATCATTTCATTTAATCTTCGTTAGTTGATTTTGTAAATTTATATCGATGCGAAGTCTAGTAGTTTGTGATCTATGGTAACAAACGAGAAGAGCTTCCTATGAATTATTTCTATAGCACTGCATGTGGCTGCGTTCGTCCATGTTTCCAGTATTTTCTATTGTATTGCAACCAGGATGTTCTACTCTTATAAAAAGGAAATACGATCGGATTGAGACTTCTGATATAAATTCCGATTTAGTTAAAATTGTCACGCCTTGATTTGAATAGACACGCGACAGAGATGGAGATAGAGAATAAAGTGGATTAACAAAAAAAACACAAGCGAGCAGTAGAATAAAACCAGATTATTTCCTAATCATATCGGGAACATTAAGAAAGCGGACCTTTGTAGTGTCCATAACAATATAGCTTGTATAAACAAAATGGAAACAATATATTTGCATCAAGATCGTGAAAAACGGTGCTACAATTTTGTGGCATGACAATTTGATTGAATAATTAATAGGCAGAGAATAAAATTAATGGTTCGCTACTGATAAAATATAATTGCACGCAAACTAAAATTACAAATGATATAATTCAAATTATAGAAAATAATACTATAAAGAAAAAAAAAACAAGAATATAATTGTATAAGAACTTAAACTTCGATAAATTAAAAAAATGCTTCTAGAAAGTAACTGACTAAAATGTACTGCCTATATTAAAACCACATCATAATAAGTCACCTGGACTTGAAGTTAATTATTTCAAAACATGATTTTAATACTATTATTTGCATCGGACTAGTGTCAGAATAATATCATTTTAACAATATAATACTTGCTACAATAGATGTCTAAGCAACAAGTTAGGATCCAGTTCAGTGCAAGCGTGCACAGGAGTTTGAATATATTCCACAGACGCGCTCAGGTAAATAACAAGCATGTTACAATAAAATATTCTTAAGATTTAAATTTTATAACATATTCCTTTTAATCTTACTCTAGTACTGGGTTATTTACTTTGTGGATACACTATATGTTATTTTAAATAAAATTTATAATTATTGAAACCGTAGAGCTTGTATGAAGAGTATATGCTATGCCGATTAAATGGGAAGCGGCAAGTTTCAAGCTAATCCCGAAAGGTATGTGAAAGGTAAGTATGTGATGGCACTAACCCAGAGACAGACCAATGGACACCAACTTATCAGTGACAACAAAAAAGATTCATAGGATTCATTGTTAGGTGAAATTGAGGACATTTTTATAGCAATTGGCTATTTATAATTAGAATATATTTAAACAGGTCCTAACGAGTTATTTGGCATATTTTATTTGACTCGACGTTTGTGCTCTGTTGCAAGAGCCGTGGTCTTTCCGAGAGATGTTTAGGATATTTATATTTTATACTCGACTTTGAACATTATGCTACTCAAGTAATCCACCTACTTGGGAATCAGTCTCATTCATATTCAGAGAATCAAGTCACGAATCTCAGAGATGAGACATGGATTCCTAACAAATATTTGTCAGAATTACGAGGAAAAACTATGTCCCTCGGATTGTGAAACATACAAATCTTTTGTTTCATAAGTGAATACAAAACCTTTTATAAATACCACTGTTAAATATAAAATATCAATAAATCAAATAAAGAAATCAAATAATTAAAAGTCTTTTCACGCCTTTTTCTCAAAGGGATAGGCAGAGATAATGGAGCACCACCTGCGACGTTCCTGACATAACGTTCCCACGCTTCCCTTACATTCGTAATCATCTTCATACAAATGTTCCTGGGTCAGCCTCGTTTAACACATTCATCAACAACAGATTTATAAAATCCTTTAGTGAATCAACTTTCACTCATCCATTCCATGTGCCGCAACCATCGACCCCCCCCCCCCCCCCCAATCTTCCTTTGTCAATCCTTGTCACTACTTCGATACATCTTCTATCAAACCACATCTACCGCGCACTGTACTAATCCTCTTTCAGGAGTGTACGAGTATATCTTTAAATACACTCTATTAAGACCGCATTTCAACGGCAATTATACTACTCTCATGGTTCTTCTGCCAGACCCAGCATTCACTTCCATAAATTAATGTAGGAACAAACATTAAAATATATTATTTAAGAATGGTAGGCACCTGGGCACCATTTATCCAGTCTAACGATCTGGAGTATTACCACAACTTTCTAGCGCACAGACCGTGAAGTGACTCAGTCGTGTTTCGGGATAAGCTTGAAAGTTGCCGGTTTCAATTAGGCCGGCTGGTACTTGCAGTTATTTAACTGTTGTAGGTGTCGCGTTCATTAATGGACCGCACTCCAGTTTAACAACAGGCGGAGTGCTGTCATAGGTAGAGCCACAACAACAACAAAAAAACATGTCACTGAAATTGTGAAGCATACAAATATTTTCTTTCATAAATGAATAAAAAACTCTTTATATTTGTATTTGCAAATAAACTAAGGCCTACAATAGTATAGGGCAAATATTCCTAACAATTCCTTTGTCAGATTTATCTTGTCTGCGTCAAATTGTCACAGAGGTGTCGGGATGAACAAACTGCTTCAAATCTAGAACACAACTCTCTTTACCCGTTTGTATTTAAATATTCATACTCACAAACAAGTATGAAATTTTGAAGAAAAATGTCAGCTATGTGAAAAGAAAAATGTATGACTGAATATTTTCAGATATATAAAAATACAACATTACTTTCTTTCAAGCATTATATTTGATGAGAAAAGAATTGTTTTACTTTATAAAGAAACAAGTCATACAAGTATTTTCTATTCGTATTCAAAATCATAAAGGTAAATGTAAGTCACATTTAAATATATTATAAATATATAACAAATATTTGAAAATAAAAACAGTGAAATTGTCGAGATTTATACATAAGTAGCTGTACCCGGCATGCGTTGCAATGCCAGATAAAGTAAAAGGATGTAAAATTGTAAATAGACCACATTTGACAAATACTACAATCTAATTTATTTTATTGACAAAATAATTTTTTTTTTAAATTACATTTCTATATAAATCTACTTAAGTGCTTACATAGAAATAAAGGCTTTGAAACAAATATTAGCGAGATCGAATCCGGGACTTTACGCGTAACGGACCTAACCAATGCGCCAAGCGTTTTAATAAATATTGTTATACGTATACCTATGGATGTACCATGTATTCTTTGACCAGTAACTCCCAGTGTAAGATGCGACGTAATATCAAAGACAAAGTACATAATACCCGTGTCACGTGACAGGGAAATACACAGTCGTTAACTATTCCTTTGTCGCTTTTGACGAGCCTGTCAAAGACATGTGCCCGGCATTCTCTCAGCCTACAAATTTTCCTGCTACTTCAAAAGTCACCTCTATTGACGAAACCTTAAGCTTCAATATTGATTGCACTTGTGAGAATGTTTTAAGCAAAACCCATAGCACTATGTTGTTTTACGTAAATAGTTTCTGCTTCTCTATCAGATAACAAGAGAATTCCAAATTTTCGTGTTAAAAGGTTTTTTCCCGTTGACGGTACCAGTTATTCTATTATTCTATATTTAACACATATTTAAACACATCTTATTACAGAATGCGATAGCAAAATCTTTCAGGCCCTACTGGCAGGCAAACTAAAACGCGCCGTTTTTTTTGTAGTAAAATCGACAAATAGGATCCTTACCAATCTATACCAATCCTGGTTTTCTCCCCATCCTAAAATCATAGATCTTTGGAAGCGAAGCGTAAAAAAGCATTTTGAGGCAACCCTAAAATCTGCTGACCATCAGGCTAGTCGAAGTTAGATATCGTGTCTGAATAAAAAAAAGGAAACAAGTTCAACAGCTCAAGTACGTACAAGTTCCCTAGAGTAAGGTCATTAAAATTCTTCTTTTTATTGTGGCCGATTGTTTTTTTATTTACTAACAATCTTACTTAGGGTTATTAAATTGTAGTGGCAGTCACCTCCATTAATGGATCGCACTTCCACAGCCTAATAGCAGGCGGGATGCTGTCATAGGTTGATCACAATAAAAAAAAATAGCATCCACTGTGATCATAGCAGGAGGGTTTGGGACTGAAATTTTACGCAAAATTTTTGGAAAAAAGCAGTGCTTTTATACTTATTGATTTATATTAAAATAATCGATTTCACATACATTTTATTTTTTATTAGTTCATAACTTATGAGTATATACGTACATAAATGAGCAACGAAGTTTGTAACTAGTAACTAGTTATACTCGTATGATACACACTTCAACAAGCAAAACCAAACTTGTTGCTTCAAACCTCAAACTATAATGTAATGTCAACTTCAAGTTTGTATCACATTTTCATCTTTGTAATATAATCTGTATCTCAACAAAAGCTTTTATTGTTTTGTGGGTAATCTTATATCTAGATACTTCAAAGCACAAACATAGAGCTATGTAGTGAATTTAACACAGATAGGCCCAGAAGAGTTGGTGTTAATACTGGCGCTTTGTAGTCTTTCTGTTATGTTCTGTCAGTGGCACCTACAGGGAGAATGTGTGTACGAAATCTTCGAGAACACTGCGATTGAGAAACGAGAACTTACCCTTCGAGGACGATTAGACGAATGAAACGTTGCAAAGTAATAAAATGGGTTCTCTATTGTGCATTAGTAATCAATATAATGTTAGTAATGTATATAAATTGGATTATATTGGATAAAAACCAAAACGTCGTCAAAACGTTGTGTTTTGCCTTCATCGTCCGGCATCCAAGGGATAAAGTATCGCGCCCTCTCTCGGAACACCATTGGTTAAGGACGACTTTGGGTTGACTATTGAACTTCGACCGTGTTATTATCCTTATGATTGGGATATTTAGCATTTGATTGTTTCCTTAAGAACCTCGTGGAACGTCTCAGTAATATCAGGTAAGTAATAATGTATAAAAAAAAATCACCTCTTTTATTTATTGTACGAGTTTCATATGATGAAAATAAAATAACCTTGTTATACGAGTATAAGAAGCTGTTATAATGACATTTTACAAAAAAAATATATACAATAAATAGTTGTTTATTTTAATAGCAATGGCAGAACAATTACACAATAAAACTGTTTTTTGGATTATACCTTGTCAAAGTGAATTTGCGGTAACGGTCAAAGCAATCATTCGCCACAATTCCGATAATAATTTAGTTAGAGTTTGATGGCGTTAAATTATTCAGGGCTACAGTGGGACCAAAGCCACGAATGTTCAATCATCAAGTTTAGTTATATTAATTCTCTTTGGATAGCCAGCTGAGCACCCAACAAAATTGGAACGATTTAATTTTCTTACGATTTCCGAATCTGTTTTTTGGGATTTATGAATAATTAATGTGCGTTAAGAAATTAAATTTACATACTTAAATAATTGGTACAAAACTAAATTAAAATTATATTATAATTTATAAATACATATTGTACAAAGTACAAAGAGGAGATTAATGTCGCTAACCCGCTATAAATATTTTACAGAATAAATCGTTTCCCAGCTATCCGTCTTTCCAGTCTTTAAACTTGTTTTATTTCTACAAAGTATGCTTTAAGATAGGTCAATCAATTAATTAAATTGTCACGCTTTTCTCCACAGGGATAGGCAGAGCGAAAAGAGCGCCACTCCTGAATCAACTCCCTCGCTTCCCTTACATTTCTTGCGGTGTCTCTGATTTGGTCAGAAAACTCTCCTGTCTTTGTCTCGTTTAACGCATCCGTCTACATTATTTCTATAAATTTCTCTCGTCAATCTACTTTCACTTTTAAATAAATAAAATAATAAATAGATATTATTAAAATTAATTAGAAATAATAATAGATAATAAATGTACTTAGTATTCACTACCATTACAATCCAGCAACAAATCGGTCTATTTTTTACGTAATAATAATAAAATAATTTGTAATCACGGTAAAACCATAAAACAAACATTTTACAAAAAATTAATAAATGTTATTTGCTTTGCTACGATCTGGGTAAAACTTTCTATATTTATATCTATTACATTAGATTTATTTCTTCTAAGTAAAATATCAAAGTGTATTTTATCGCAAACAATCTTTTTGTAGAGGGTTTCTGAAGTATGTGTAAACAGTATAAGAAGTAGTCGATATATACTCAATATACAGTGGCAATGGGAAAAATGTTTTTCTTTATACTATCGATACAGCAAAGGCTTCCAACAAAGGAAACCGTTTAAGTTGGAGCAGCCTTGAATGGGAAACACGTTGATCGTTTACATTGTGTACAACGCAAAAACCTTTTAGCAACTAGAACAGTATTTTATTTAAATATCCATTGTGGCATGGTAATGTATTTCTATAATATAATATTTAACAAGGCTCGACATATGATCGTACCCTGCCTGATGGTAAGCTATTTTATTTATTTTAATCCTTTATTGCACCAAAATAACCTTAAAAATAGGTACATAGGCGAGTTTAATGTCGATTAGACATTCTCTAACAACTAACCTTTGGGATGACCTCCTCTTGCTTATCATCAGGCGGGACGAGGTCAGATGTCGTGTAACAATAAAAAAATAAAAAAAATTATAGGCGTCTAGAGTGCGGTCCAAGCTACAAATTCATGTAGCGTACTCCAGCTTAACAATATGCGGGTTGTTGAAATATATCGATGCCACAATAAAATAAAATAAAAAACATTTCAAGTCAAAATGATAAAAGCATAAATAATTTTATCATTCATAAAAGTAAAAAATAATTGTGATATATATTTTTACAACGAACTACAGTAAACATTTACAAGGGCACAAGATAAGCAAGAAGTTTTAATTAAACAAAATATTTTAATTAACAAAGTAATAGCCATTAAAATTCACCCCGGCTTACTAGGAGTTAGCCTATAAACACGAAAGAGTACGATAAATATCCTCAAAAGCACTCTCGAGATGCTAATTGTACACTTTTCGTTTTAATTTCATGAAAAGATGCTTTAGATTGCAGAAATATTATCAAAGAATTCTTTATTAGGTAATTTTCATTATTAGCTAATTTATTTTCTACTGCTTTTCTTCCTCTAAATTCATTAGATACAAAATTTATATAGTTATTTTAAAAACATGTTTGAGATACTGTTTGATTATCTTGTTTTTTTTTTTTAAAGACTAATAATAAATAAATAAAAAATATAATTTACAATAAATATAGTTTCGATTCCTGGTCGAAGCAAAGATATGTTTTGTGGTTTTTATTTGTGTTATTTGTTAATAAAAAGTAATAAATGAATAGGAGTCGTTTATTTGCTTCACGTCTGGTTTTAGAGTGGTAGGGAGTTGAGCCTAGTCTGCTGATCCGGGGTAGCACCTCCAATTTGTACAAACCGTGATGTGACGTTTTTAGCATGTTGCCGGTCCCACCCAGGCCGGCATAGTAAATGCGATTGCTTTTTTAACTGTAGTAGCAGTCGCCTTTAATAAAGGACCGCAACCCAACTTAACATCATTTGTCGAGTTACAATAAAAAAATTGTATGATATTAAAAAATAGTATTGTAATATTTAAGGTGTGTAACTATTTTAGGATCTACAAGTAACTACCTCCCTTCGCTTATTGATAAACTGCCCTTTACAAAAGGTGAAGTTTAAGTGACAAAAAAATTATGAAACCTATTAAAAATATTTATTTATTTATAACTTGTACCACGGTGTATGCACGCTGACTTAATGCTAGTTAGCATTCTTTACCAGCCAACCTTTGAAACAATAGAAGCAAGTCAAAAATATGAGTAAGAGGACCTTCTGTCAATTAGGGAAATAAGACAAATAGATAAATACATACATTTATTTTTTTGTGACTCGACATATGACAGCAATTTCAAGAGCAAGGTTGTTAGAGCAACGAAGGGATTTGCCATAAAGAGAGCTGAGAAATTTTTAAAAGTAATTAGAAGTGTCAGATTAATTTCAAAGATTTATTGAATTAAAATTACTCCTTTGTTATTATTTACAGTAAGACATATTTTCTATTAAATAACAATACAAATTCATCATAATAACGTTAACAATAATACATTTTCTCTTTATAAATCTCAACCAATTCGCTTTCACAGACATCGTAGATTAATTTTCTACTCCTTTGTTTCATTGAGGTGAATTTGTTTCTTTGTAGTCGAGACGATGGAAATGGTAAAATGTAATTACCATCTAACACATATACGAATGAATATTAAGGTGCAAAGGATTAGAAACCTTGTGATAAATCTATTAAAGCTCAAAAATGTTTGATAGAAATCACCAATTATATTTATTATTACAACCATGTTTAAGGCATAACTTATAGGTTACTAAGTTTAATTGAAATTTTAAAAGATGCCTAATAATGATTTTAAGTACGTATTTGTAGAGTAGTAAGCAGCCAGTGGTCATTTGCCTAGTATCTCAATCTAGTGGTAGTATCACTACTTTTGAATGTACAGACCGTAAAGTGACTTAGTCACGTTTCGGAATCATGAAAGGTGCCGGTTTGTATCCACTAAGCAACTACTACTGATATTTTCCAGAGTTTTTTTAAGTAAGAGTCGCCTCCATTTATGGATCGCACTTCAGCGTTAAGTAGAATTCTGTTGATGTGTCTATATTACATCGAGGTACGATAATAGTAATTTGTAATCTTTTCGTAATTTAATAATATTTTCTGAAACATATATCTTAAAGAAATAAATTTTTGACACACTCTTGGGGCCCTAAACCCTTTTAATTAAATGCCCTAATATAATAAACAGTACAGTAGAGTCTAGGCATGTGGTACATAAATAGCATCTCTCTCAGCGAGTAACGAGTGACGGAATCATTTATCACGATCGAAAGGGTGAATTGAATATGGAACGATCCCTCACATTACGTTACGCCTGTCATTTAAATGAATACATCAGATTATCCTGTATTTAATAGAAGGATTTCGTAAATTATGGAACAGTTTCGCGTGAGTGCTTTGCCACTAGGGAAGCTTTAAGAAAAAAGATATTCTATCTGTTTTTTATCTGACTTTGACTTGGTGATTCTTAGTCGCCTTCACTACGCCGGCCAGAGGTGTTAATGAATTAAACAAATTTTATGAGGCTTACTATTGCGTTTATTTTGGTTTTGACTTTACAATTTTTTATTATTTTTAATAATTATTAATAATATTTTTTTATTATTAGCTATTACGTTTCGAGAGCTTTGCAGTCATCGTAGTCACGGAGAGACCACGATAGTAAACCGCATAAAATTTGTGTAATTCATTAATCATGTTCGCGCAAAATGTAAGAAAATACCAGGGGTTAATTTATTCAGGGGTTATATAGTATACACACGCACTCACAAATACACACACACTAAACTGTTTTTGTAATTTAAATTTATTTTGGGTTATTGTAACTGAAACGGAATGTATAAGTAACGTGTTGATAGCTGCGACACAGTTTTAACTCACCTATATTTTGTTATAAAATGTTTCTCAAAATAAAGCTTTATTATTATTAGTATGAGAAGAAAACACAAAGAAAGATAAAAAGAAAAGAAAGCATTCCATTTAATAATTTATCTACAAAGATAGGATGCGCCAAATCGTTTAGTTTGGCTGTTGATTGGGTCTACAGAATGTGAATGCTTCTCCTTGACCTTGTTCCTTCCTACCTCGTCTTACTTTCGTGATACCCGCTTGCACAGGTCCGGGAAAGCATTCACAGTCTCTTGAACTAATATCGCCATGTCGAAATTGCAGGAACTTAACTTAACTACTTACTTTTTCTAAAAACGTAGTTTTTCATTAACATAGTTAACAAACACTTCTGACCGTAGAGATAAGGATAAATTCAATCCAAATCAAATTAGTTTGTCACGCCTTAGTTAATCTTAATCCATCAAGTGTATAAATCTCCTTAATCCCTTTATGTGCTTAGACCATTCGGGATAAGCTTGAAAGTTGCCGGTTCTAATCAGGCCAGCATAATGGTAACTTCTACTTCATGCTGTTTTTTTAACTGTAGTAACAGTCGTCTTTATTCGTGGATCTCACTCTAGCTTAACATCCCAAAACTCGACTAAGTCACTTCACGGTCTGTATACTAGTACGAAATGACAGACTTGGCACCACTGCCTACCACTTACAACCTCGCCGAAGCAAATATCTGCCACATTTTCATATTCACAATTATTTTGTAATGTGTAATAAATGACATTACTTACAAAAGCTATGAAACAAAGCTTCGCTTCTACTGGGAATGCAACCCGGAACTAACTGGTTCGAAATCGCTAATATTGTAATACGTTATAGCATAAAGGACATCATTCATTTTGTATAGCGACTTGGACTTAATTGTATTAACAGTTTAATTTGCATTTTAAAATAGTTTGATGTACGAAGATTACAATTAAATTGGAATTTATCCCTTATTTTGCATAGTTTAAGTGTGCAAAATGATCAAACTATAATTATGACAGTTCAAAGCAGAACAAATATGGCGTTGATTGACAGATAATTCAAAATTCATATCTTATTTTCCAAATAACTCAATTGCACAACAAAACAATTTATTAGTTTTATCAACACAAATATCGATACTACTATTTATATATTTTTTCATCATTGGCCATTACAAAAGTTGTACATAGTACATACGAGAAGAAGTTAAAAATGACTGATGTCCTTTAATTTAGAAGCATAAAAACTGTAGTCATTTATACGAGTAGCAAAAAGTGCGTTAAATGCACAGTCATGTTTATAATTTCTTAAAAGCATTTTCATTGGAATAAAAGCTACACAAAAATTACAATGAAATGAAATTTCACTATCTGATAGTATTATCATCATTTATTTTTATTTAAAAGCACGTTCAATCACTTATATTTTGAATGAATCATATTTTAGTGTTAATAAACAATCGTAGGTAGGTTCATTTGCGCAGTCTGCCGATTCGGGATAGTACCACCACTTACAAGTGTACAGACCATAAAGTAACTTAGTCGCGTTTCTGAATCAGCTTGAAAGGTCATCGACTAGGCTGGCATGGTGGATGCGACTAATAATAGAATTAATTTAACTGTAGTAGCAGTCACCTCATTTTATAAGATACTCTCTGTATGCCTTTACATAAGAGTAAAATGTATTTTAAACACGCTTTTAGTACACGTATTAAATCCAGATGACAATACAATAATTTCATTTTTTTTGCCCCTGCATAGTGACGGCGACTCAGGCAACCGTGAACTGACTCGGTTCTTTTAGTCGTCGGCATTCTTGGACCTCGTCTTGCATACCATCTATATATTTACTTTTAGTTCAGATTGTCATATTAGCGTTTTTTTTTTAGTTTTTTTAACTATAGTTTTATTTATGTATTGTTCTGGTGTTCCTTTTATCCTTTAGTATGTACATAGTGAAGTGATTCAGTCACGTTTCGGGACGACTTTCAAAGTTGCCGGAATTCAGGGAGGCAGATCATCTGTGGTAACATTTAAATAACATTGGGCTATTTTGTAAAAATATTTTAAATAATGCGCTCTTTATAATACTAAAATTCTTTGGCCGCCATAGTGGCGGTGCCTGAGACAACCATGAACTGAAATATATTTTTCAGTCGTCAGCGCTGTTGGACCGCTTATTGCTTACAAGTCAAGATCAAATGCCGTCTCAATAATAATAATAATAATGGTTATTTAACTGAATTGAATTACAAAATGTAAATCAACTTCCGTTATAATTGCTCCAGAGAATATTAAATCAAGTTAATTTGATACTTATCTAGCATTTGAATTATATAACAGCTTTTAGGATTTGTTACCTAAATGCCTTATTGAATGAAAACGGGGATAATGTTTATGACTCCGAAGATAACCTAATTGTAAGCATTTATGTAAGATCGTTTTATTAACTTTATGACTTCATAATAAAATACTATTCTTTTATGATGCAATTTTTAAAATCATTTTTTATTATGATAACAAAATTACAAGAATTTTTATTTAATTAAGTAAGGTTAGAAAAAAAAGTTGTAAAAAACAATTTCTTAATTTGTTTACTCTATAAACCAATAAAATAAATTTTCAATAAATATACAACTCTCTAGCTTTTCCACATCAGGGATCGTGGCAAGTGGCGCTCCTATGTCTCTGCCTATCACTGCGGGAAAAAGGCGTGACAATTTGATTGATCGTTTTAAATTAAATCCAATCAATGCCTTTTTTTACATTTTCTTCATACAAACTCTACTGTTATGGGCACATTATTATTCTTTTATTCAATTTAATAATATTCCTTTAATAATATTCGTATTAAAATGTTTTGTTATCATTAACAAACAAGCGCAGATTGTTCCGTGAAAATACGATTTTCGTGTTTTGCAATAGACAAAAGTGTGCGATAATTTCCACATTTATGTGCAAATTAAATTTTGTCTCGCAAATTTTAAATGTATCAGTGAACGTGCTCGCCATTTTATATTTAAAAAGTTAATGTGAATTATGTTGGAACTCATCTTCGTTATTACTATTCTAATTAACTTAAACTGTCACGCCTCCATTCCCACAGGGATAGACAGTGACACAAGACCGCTCCTTTCCATTTTAGATAAAAAATTCTTTAAATTCTTTACGCAATTTTCTTTTTTGGTTATTTACTGTGTATACTTATATAAGTATAATTTACGTTTTCAAGAGTGGTAGGCAGACAGTTAGTGGTCCCCGTGACACGACATTTGACCTCGACTCACCTGATAATAAGCAAGAAGAGGTCAATAAGGGACGACGACTGAAAAAAACGAGTTATTTCACGGCTGCTCCAGTCACCGTGACTCTGCCGGCTAAAGGTGCTTCTTCCGCATCGCTTGAAAGATCCAAGGTTATAAGATGGAGAGAACACATGGACTGGCAAAGCAGTCCACTTGTCGATTGTTCTACAAAGAAAAGACGCATATAGGCCGGCATAGTGGTTGCGACTGCTATTACTGTTATCTAACCCAGTCGCCTCCATTCATGGACCGCAGTCAAACTTAACATAAAGCATAATAAAATAATTGAATTGGAAGTTGGTGTAGGTGTAGGCGCTATTTTTACAGTTCGTATATATGCCGGCAGATTAAAAAAGCGCTGACTTTTGAGCTTCGCAGTATAAGAATCTGCAGATTATAAGAGTGCTGGACGACTGCGGTGGAAGCAATTCGGTGCATATATAGTGTAGTGCACATAATTGATAATTTTTATAATTTATTATCATCATCAGTCAGAAGGCGTCCACTGCTCAACATAGGCCTCCCCCTTAGAACGCCATTCCGAACGCCAAGATGCCAGTTGCATCCACCGGTTACCCGTGACTTTCACTATGTCGTCAGTTCACCTAGTGGGAGGCCTACCTACGCTGTGTCTTCCGGTTCGTGGTTTCCACTCTAGAACCTTTCTTCCCCATCGGTTGTCGGTTCTTCGAGCGATGTGGCCAGTCAATTGCCACTTCAGCTTGAGAATCCTACGGGCTATGTTGGTAACTTTAGTTCTTTGGCGAATATCCTCGTTCCGGATTCTATCGCGCAAAGAAACACCAAGCATAGCTCTCTCAATGGCAATGGCTCGCTGAGCGACTCAGAACTTTTCCAACAAGCCAACTTTTAAGGCCACGTCGAGACGGCCTTAATCGAGATGCTATATGTCATCACTGGCAACACACACACTGTTCGATGACCCTTGCCTTCAGGCACTGCTTGACGAGAAGATATGACGAAATTTCCCGAACGCCACCCATACGAGTTGGATTCTTCGAGCGACCTCTTTGCCGAAGTTGGACCTACCTAAATGGACAATGTGGCTGGTATGGGCACAACATGGACATTGGACATGATTTTAGCCTTGTTCTTGTTAATTTTAAGACATACCTGTTGGGAAACGTTACTCAGGTCGCTGAGCATAGCATTGAAGTTCTCCAGCGACTCGGATAATTTATACACATTCGTTAAACGAAAATTAAGTAGGTAACATTACAAGTTACAAGTTAGCTTGAATGCAAGCGCTCTTTTTATTTGCCGCGATCTATACTATAAAATTATTAAACTCATTTACCAATTACCTATTATAATAAACTCTGCAATTGGCAACCCGCATGGTTTCTATGTAATGGAATTAATTTCTCCTCAGTAAACATCTTTCTGGTTTAACGTCATGCATGTTTTTACTTATATTTGTATATATTATTATAAAATATATCTACCGTGTTTTATATTTGTTGGGTCAGGATCGTGGCGAGTGGCGCTTCATTGTCTATTCCTCCACTCCAGGTTAACATCAGGCGAGATGCTGTCATATGTCGAAACACAATAATAAAATAAACTACTTTAAATTCTTATTCAAAATTGTTTGTTCGAAGGCGTAGAAGACACTCTTAGTTGAGTTATTTTTCTTTCATATCCAAGTACTCCTACTTTGGACGTCTTCAAAGAATGGGATCATTATTTTCCAATAGCTCTACTTATGTAAACTTGCTTTGATGTTAACTCTTCTTATAACTGCTTAAAATAAAGCCATATAATAATGAATTGCATAAAAATATTATTATATAATACAATTTAAAATATAGTAAATTTTAAAATCTATAATAAATATTAGCATATGTTTATCAGATTTTCAGTGTTAATGTGAATCCAAGTGATTATTTTTGAAAAGGCAATCATTAGTTACAGTAATTATATATATTTTTTCATTATTCACATTTCTATATTAATATCATAGAAACAAGACGACCAAAGTACATATATCAAAAACACATTGGTACCGGCAAGTGGTTTTGAATCCATTGCACTACCACTGCGCTTTCAATAATATTATAAATTAAACTGAGTAGATTTCTGTGATATTGGAGCGGTGTGGGGGTGATACGTAAACGAAAACACAAACCTCCTGCACTGCTCCACTACCGCAGAAACCTCCTCAGTTAGGCGCAAGCAAAAGAGCGCTTTATTTTTGTTATGTCACACATTTTTAATGGTATTGGGAACCGGGAGTTTCCTAGCCATTTTAGGCATGACATATTAAACTTTGACACGTAGCATGGAGTAAAATCTTGTTGAAAATCTGTAGCCTCTTTCTTAGCTGGACCTCCTCTTGCTTACTATCAGGCGGGTCGAGGTCAGATGTCGAGATTCAAATAATATTAATAATAAGTAATAAATCTAAGTCATCATATTAACACTCACGTCACGGTACGTTCTAGTAACATTTTTCGTGTTACACATATATAATACCATTATAAATTGTGTAGTTTCCAGTTTTCCTACAACCCCATCGTAAGTATAAAACCGTGAATGACTCATGGACCTATGATACATACATACGAGTATGTACAAAGATAGATTAGCACCGGAACTGAGGGTTGAACCTTTGCTTTTTGATGCGAGTCGACATTCGTTACCCCTCGACCACAAACGTCCCTAATGAAACATTTTAATTTAGTTTTATACCTTAAATTCAAACTTATACTTTACTTAAAAACAAAACATCGCTGTGGTTCCTAATTTGCTCAGGCATAAACATCGAAAACAAAGCATCATTTTCCACGATCCTGACATACCTTTATGTCCACAAATATCTTTAAACAGACTCTGTGACTATAGAGACCCTAGATTTTTTAAAGAAAATATAGGAGTGCTTGTAGGAGTAACGATTTGGAGAATGGAGTGAAAAATACAGCTGTACGTGATAAATGTCATTTGAAAGAAGATGTGACACAGATTCTGAATTTATTCCACATGCATAGGCAAAGACTATGGAGCGCCACTTGCCACCGCAGTTTTAGTCGCATTAATAGTCGACTACATCGACTACATTGAGGTGAGTATGATTCCGACTCTTATAATTTATAATATAGGTAGCTGGACAGCATAGTGACGACGACGTGAACTGAGGCGGTTTTATTCAGACACTTTTGACCTTCTCTTGGTTACCACATGTCGAGTTCAGATGTCGAGTCAAAATGAAAAAAACAGTAGTATACGTAGTATTATGAAAATTATAAACCTTCCATGTAGCACCTTCAAAATTACCTGTGGCCAATCATTCAGAATGACAGAATTACTATCTTGGGGTAAACATGGGGGAGCCAAGTAATACAGATAGCTGCAATCTGGTGCGACGCCACCGAATTTCCCTGAGGGCCCGTAGAGCAGGGGTTCCTTAAGATGTAGACTTAGGGGAATTAGTAAATACCCATAGATATACATTAACTTATAACGATACTTGGATTTGTTTGACATATTTACTATTTATTTTTATTGTTTAAAGCGACCGTGGTGTAGTGGCCGTGCAAGGTTACGCAAACCGAGAGCACGAGTTCGAAACCACCCTCTGGTACGAATGTATCTTTGATCAAAGATACATTCGTACCGGAATTTCAAAATGTACTTTGATTGTCCTGTTTCTATGATATAAGCACTTTAGTAGCTTAGTATAGAAATGTAAAAAATAAAAAAATAAAATTGTGACTCGATTTTTATTTGCGGGCTTGTGCGTAGATGACGAAGGACTTTAGTTAAATAATAACAACAAGAAGTTTAAGTCGATACTTATTTAATTCTTATTGACAATGGTATATATATTCATATTTCGTGCAGTTACAAAATCCCACGATTCTAGCGTTAATAGATTAATCTGGATTTGATTATTTTTAGTGATAAACATAATTTGTTATTATCAAAAGGGTCCGGAGACTAAGGGGCATTGTTCACATTCTATTTCTAGCGATGGTATACTTTCGTATGTCTGTTACCTGACATAACTCTCGACATACTTAATATAACACCCCGCCTGATTTTAGGCTGAAATGCGTTCAATAAATTGAGGTAACTGCTACTATGGCTAAATAACTGTAGTAACAGTTGGCCTAGTTGGAACCGGCAACTTACAAGCTGATCCGGAAACGCGACTTCACGGTCTATAAGTGGTGGACCCCGGATCGGCAGACTGGGCACCACTGCCACTCTTTTTCTTTTTTTTCTTTACTATTAGATATTTGTATTGATAGTTGATATGAGGTTAACTTCAAGAAATTATTTATACCATATACGTATAGGTATTGAATAAAGTAAGTGTATTATTCGTCCCAACCACTACGTATGTTGAAAAACACAGTGACCGGCATAGTGTATACAGACCGTGAAGTGACTTAGTCTCGTTTCGGGATCAACTTGTAAGTTACTGGTTTTAAATAGGCTAGCATAGTGGACGTGACTGGTACTTACAATTATTTAACTTTAAGTAGCAGTTCCCTTCTTTCATGGACCGCACTCCAGCCTAACATCAGGCGGGTTGCTGTCATATGTCGATTTACAATTTAAAAAAACATAACATTATTTTATTACCCATGATTACTGATGAGGATGGATGCGTTAAACAAAGCAGGCCCAGGAGAGTGTTTTCCGGCCAAATCGGAGACATCTACAAGAAAGCTAGGTTGCCTAGTGCCCATAACCACAGAGCCTGTATGAAGAGAATTGTGGATGTGAAGGAAGCAAGGAAGTTGTGTAAGGATCGTGGTAAGTGGCGCTCTATTATCTCTGCCCATTCCCGTGGGAAAAAGGCGTGACAATTTGATTGATTAATTGATAATTACTGAGGTTAAAATTAACTAATATCACCTAATAAGTAATATAATATTACAATAATACCACATAGGTGATACAATATCAATCATTCAAATTGTCACCTGTCAATTACCAGTAATACCTATTATTAATCAAGCAATCACTACATACGCAAGTTATCTATGTAAATGTCACGCTTCAGTTCCCACAAGAAAGGTCAAAGACAATGGACAACGACTTTTCACAATTAAATCCAGGCGACCATTGTGTAGTGGCAGTGCAATAGTTACGCAAACCATGAGCAAGGGTTCAAAAACCACTTGCCAGTACCAATGTATCTTTGATATAATTTAATATAGACACAATATACTATATTTAAATAAAAACAATAATATGAGAATTGTGGATGTGAGGGAAGCGAGGGAGTTGTGTCGCTCAATTGTCTCTGCCTATCCATCCCTGTGTGGAAAAGGCGTGACAATTTGATTGATTGATTGAATATATATAGAATTTTCATAACATCTAGTCCGGCATAGTGGATGCTATTTGCAGTTACTTAACTATAGTAGCAGTTGCCTCCATTCATTGACTTCACTTCAGCTTAACATCAGAGAACGCTGTCATTATGTCCAGCCAAAATAATAATAAAAAAAACATCAGTTAAGGCTAACACAACTGACATTTTGGTAAATTTATTTCATTTCTTAATAGGAAATGCTGGCTATTTTCGTGCAGGATGTCTAAATGAAAGCCGTAATGCATAATTACAAACTGACAAGGGTCTGACAGTTGTATCTGGGACAGGAACTCAGTTTCTTCGGAGTAATTTGAAACTGTGCACCTGAGTTGTTACCTTGGCTTTGTTTATGCATAGAGTTTTTTTCCTAACTAGGTTATTGGATCTAATTAGAAACTATTCTTTGTGTCTGCGTATCCCTGTGTAAAAAAGACGTGACAATTTTGTTGATTGATTGATAATTAGAAGAGTTATTTCTTTAATCAATCAATTAAAGTTTGACGCGACGTTTCTTTCCTTGTAGAACATTAGACAAGTGATGTGTTCTCTTTATCCTATAACAACTATGTCAGTCGTAAACTATATCGTTTTTTTTTTCACGACTAAATCGTCATGCCTTAATTCCTACAGGAATGGGCAGACAAAAAAAACGCTTTTTTCCATATTTCTGACACAACTCCTTCGTTTCCTTTTCCTTCCTTTCCTTTACATTCATTCTCTTCTGTATTTTATATTCGTTCAATTTGGATTACTTAATGTCAAAATATATTAATTATGCTGTGTTTTAGCATTAAACCGAAAATGAATGGCTATTAAGTGGTGGATCAGGACTTGTTAAATCTGTATATATATTATGCCATTTAAAAATATCCAAATGTAGTAGTAATAGTATGTTTGTAGTAGCCTCCATTCTCACTTCACCTAAACATCGGGCGGGATACTGCTGTCATAATTATTTCATTAAAATATAGCTTTATTTTACTTATTTCAGTTGCACAGTATAAACGTGCAACGGAACTTTTTCATAACTATAATTTTCATAGCTGGTTAAGAAACGAAGTTATAAAGGTAGAATAAATATTCTTGTTTTAAACTGGTTTTGTAAATTATTATTAGAAATCTTTAATAATTGGTCCAATCAAAACCATATCATAATATTTATAATTATAATATAAAATACCTACATTATTACTATTATTTATTTAGTTTGTTAAAAAACTCGTTTGTAAAGAAAAGAAAGATTGAACGAGCTAGGCACCAAATCAGCAATAAATCAGACACATAAGAGCTCTCATCCTATTGCAACTATTTCTTTTTATTTCTTATTGGCTATTCCCTATAATAAGATCGCGACAATTACAGTTATTCCACAAAACAAAATGTATTTCAAATAAATATTTTATTTATTTATTTGTTGTGTCTCGACATATGACAGCACCTTGCCAGAAAATAAGCTGAAGTGCGGTCTGTGAGTGAAGGCGCTTAACTGCTTCTACAGTCAAAGAACAGCGAGCATCATCGCAAAATTTCTATAAAATAATAATAAAAAGGACTATATTTATTGATGAAAAATTATTTGCAAAAAATTACGCAACATTGGTCACTTGCGACTGGGATCTAACTTAGGGTCTTTCGCTGAATACTGCTATAAGTTTTACAAATTATTCAAATTTTATTGTCGTGCTTCTATTCCTACAGGAAAAGGCAGAGACAACAGAGCGGCACTTTTCCCTATCCTGACATAATTCTCTCGCTTTTATGACATACACAATTTTCTTTAAACAGACTTTATGGTTATGAGCATTTTAAGAAAGCATACCTACTTTCTTAAGTATGGTAATTATTTTTTCTAATATTATTTTATTTTATGAATTATTATGAATAAAATTATTTGAATCTAAATAAGCTAATCTAAAATATCCCAAACCAACAAACGAAAACGACTTAAATTAATGAAAAAGAAAGACGACTTTTAAGAAAGTATTTTCTTTTGTATTTAGTATACTTTTATCTAAACATTAAATAAAGCTTTGTTGAAAGAGAAATTCACCTGCTTTACAAAACTTCAACGTTAAAATTTTGAAATCAGCGAAAATCCTTGTTAACTTTCAAAAGTGTCTTTACAAAGTTTTTGTAAGCATTGTTTGAAATAAAATAATAAGCTAAATTAAGAATCATATTAAGGGAATGAATACGAATACGTTCCAATCTAATCAATCCATCAATCAAAATGTAAAGCTTTTATAGTCCAAGAGCCAGCTCCCAAAAAACTGTTTGCATTTACTAAGGCTAATATTTTTATAGTTCATTAGAATGGTTGCGTACACAAACATACTGCGGTCAGTCAAGCGAATCTGAGAACAGGTGACTTAGGTGCGCTATCAAAGGTGTCGTACCTGCGGGGTAATAAAATGAATTTACTAAGGCTGAAAATTGTTATACAACTTTTATATTGCATGTAAATAAAAGTTGTAATGGTCAGTCAGCAGAATATGGGGACAGAGCTGGTCAGTCAGCCGCAATGTATGCGCAAAAAATAAATAATGTGCAATTCATTTACTACACTTCAAAATTTTTTTAGGAGTATTAAATATTATTTTAAACATAAATAAAATAGTCAGTCATCTATTTAACGGGACAAGGCCCGTCAGTCAGCAAAAGTAGAAATAAAAATTTCGCGCGCGCGCTCGTCATCGCAGGTAACGGCTTGCTTCTTTTTTTATTATAATCGTTATTTATTGCCTTTAACAGACTAGATTTAATTAAAATCTAATAATTATAAATTATAATTCAATAATATTATAACTTTATTATGTACAAAATATACAAAAATAAAATTAATGCTGTAAGGAAACATTAATTATCGAATTCTTCCTCCGACTCATCAAATTCATTGATTTCATCGTGATTGGAAACGTCAATGTCGGTTGTTTCCGATTGAGTTTCTGATCGAGAATCTGAAAAATTAAAATAACTGATGCAATTATATATATTAAATAATAATTATTTTTTACTTTGCAGGTTAAAAATAATTATTGCAGGTTGAAGGATGACATCGTTGACCAATTGTGGCAATTGATCGCCTTGAAGCCAATCGAATTCATATTTTCCCTCGACTATTTTCCACCTGTGATCGATTGGAGACAGTTCCGTGATAACTTTTGCATGAGCATTGCGCCAAATATTTGCTATGTAAGCAGCTCTTAGAAATTGTTGCAACAATTCTGATTGACTTGGCGGCATACTTGATCCATCAACATTTTTTACTTTAATCTTGAACGAATCATTGACGGTACTTGAGTATTGGTACGTTTTTGAAAATAAAACGAACCGTGCTTCGTTCACACATTTCAATTATTTTTATGCCATATAAGTGGCACACAAATGCTTGAATTTTCTCAAATAGCTCACTCCTGTTATTGTCGTTTAGGTACCCAAAGTCGGCGAAAGCTTTTTGAAAATCCCTGCTTTGGCGAATTTTATTTCTATTTTTGCTGACTGACGGGCCTTGTCCCGTTAAATAGATGACTGACTATTTTTTTTATGTATAAAATAATATCTAATACCCCTAAAAAAAATTTCAAGTGTAGTAAATGTTTTTTTTTATTAATTTACATTTCTATATTAATCTACTAAAGTGCTTGTATCATAGAAACAGGACAACCAAAGTACATATACCAAAGATACATTGGTACTGGTAGGGTGTTTTTTTTATTTTTTTTATTTTTATTTTTTATTGTGACACGACATCTGACCTCGTCCCGCCTGATAATAAGCAAGAGGAGGTTCAACAGTGACGACGACTGAGAAAACCGAGTTTGTTCACGGCTGCCTCAGTCGCCGTCACTATGCCGGCCAAAGGTGCTTCTTCACGCATCGCTTGAAGGATCTAAGGTCATAGGATGGAGAGAACACATGGGCAGGCAAAGCATTCCACTTGTCGATTGATCTACAAAGAAAAGTCGCACCGAACTTTTTAGTTCAACTGCCGATTCGGTCGATAAAATGCGGATGCTTTCCCCGACCTGTGCGGGTATTACGGGAGTGAAAGGATGAGGTAGGAACTCGTGCTTTCGGGTTGTGTAACCATTGCACTGCCACTATACCATGTGCGCCTTATAAATTGCACATTATTTATTTTTTGCGCATACATTGCGGCTGACTGACCAGCTCTGTCCCCATATTCTGCTGACTGACCATTACAACTTTTATTTACATGCAATATAAAAGTTGTATAACAATTTTCAGCCTTAGTAAATTCATTTTATTACCCCACAGGTACGACACCTTTGATAGCGCACCTAAGTCACCTGTTCTCAGATTCGCTTGACTGACCGCAGTATGTTTGTGTACGCAACCATTCTAATGAACTATAAAAATATTAGCCTTAGTAAACGCAAACAGTTTTTTGGGAGCTGGCTCTCCGTCCATTACTTCAACAGGGAGCGCCACTCTTTACGATCCTGACACAAATTACTGTTTATTTTTTTATTTCTAACGGTATAAATTATGTCAATAATTGAAATTATAAAATATATTTTATTTTAAATGTTTATTAGGCCTATTAGGCTTCTAGCGACAAAATACAAAAGATACAAAGTTATTCGCAAAAAAAACGCGCTTTAGACAGGCATTAAACATGTTTTAAGTAAATGAATCAAAAAATTACGTGTATTTGTATACAAATATTCAAACACCGTATATGTCTGTATCTTTAGGTACTAGACATAACATTTGTATTCTTCTTCAAAAACTTCCCGGTCTTGATCATGGAACAATCTTCTGGGTCGTCCCATTTTTATTCGTCCTCTCACCTCTGAGTTGTGTCAGATTAGTAGATAGTGTCGTTTTAGTTGACGGTTGCCTTAGTCACCATCACTCTGTGATCAATAAGCTTTAATAAGCGTGACAATTTGGTCATTAACATAATATTAAAAAGATAAGTAAGTTTCCAAATTAAATTCAATAAGAAAGATTTTTTGAAGCAACTTCTTTTATTTTGTAATATCAAGAACGATCAATCATAGCCTTCGTCAACACCAGCTCTCACGACAATCTCTCTCGATAAAAAATGGTGCATAGCGGTGAAAAATAACTTTCATAAAACTTCGTCAAATATTGACTATTTTTGTTGGGTTTTATAGGGCGTACTATTTTCAGAAGAAAAAACCACAAACAAAAATAAACTTTTTTATTGATGTTAGATGATAAGAAACAAAACATCAAAACTATTACGTTTTGATGTTTAAGTGAGTTTGATTAGTTTTATCATAAAACTAAAGGAATAAAAAGGAGACAACTCAGAAAAATGTTTCTTAAGAAATCGGAGACAGTCCTAAAAAGGAGTGTCGTATGAAGAGCATTGTAAAAATTATTATACGAAAAAGAAATAGTAGTGTCAGGATCGGGGTAAGTGGATTTCCGTTGTCTTTGCCTATCTCTGTGAAAATAATCTCACTATTAGCAAAAATTTACTACTCCAGGTGGACAAATTCGGAAAATGGCCTCCCATCTGTCAACTTCATTTGTTCCTTTTTACCTGTCTCTTTAACTGTGTAAATAGCAATAGTTATCTCTTACAATATTTTTTATAATTAATCTCTTATTATATGAGCCACTATGACTTGTAAAACATATTTCTATAGACTTTAATTTGATAAATGTCTAATAATACAATAATAATTGGACAGTTTCAATTGGGTAAACTTTTAGAAATAATGGATGACCAATTACTTGTAAAATTTTCCACTACAATAATAGAAATAAATCAATTATGACGTCATATTCATTTATGAGTAACTTTTGTAAACTACATGCTATAATCATACCAAAGCTAATTTTTGTACCGATTATCTTCTTTCTTAAAGGCGACCATGGTGTAGTAGCAGTGCAATTGACACGGGTTCAAAACCATTTGCATATTGGATGTATTTTGGTGGTCCTATTTCTATGAAACAAGCACTTTAGTAGCTTAATATAGGAGTGTGAATAAAAAATAAAAATCAATTAAATTGTCACGCCATTTGCCCACAGGGATAGGCAGAGACAACAGAGCGCAACTTGCCACAATCCTGACACATGATCTGAATGAAGCGAGGGAGTTGTGTCAGGATCTTGGCAAGTGGCGCTTCATTGTCTCTGCCTATCTCTGTGGCGTGACAATATTATATCTAATGTATAAAAAAGTATTTTATTATACAGTGGTATGTATTTGTTTCAAATAAATTCATTTAATATATTTCCTAGTCGACTAACCGCAAAATATTTTGTAATAATGTTCGTGCAAAATAATATTATTGTAATTTGATATAGCGGAAGTTAATTAGAGTAGAAACAATATTTGATACTATCAAAATATAGATATCACTAACGGTTTAATGGGGTGTGGCAGAATGATTGGAAACTATTCTAAAGTGGCTTAGTCAATAATTACTTATTTTTGTATACTAGCCGTAGCTGAGTGCTTAACGGGCCGATCATTTAATAAAGCAATGAACTGCGCGGTCAGTAGTTGGATGGGTGACCGCTTTGGCAGAATAATAAACCATCAGCCTGGTTCGGTAAAACTTTTAGTTATTGGCATATTTCATTTCATATTGCGAACGAACGCCTAGAATTCTCAAAAAGGTGATTTTCACATAAAGTTATTTTATAATTAACCCTACCGCTGATTCTAACTTACCAGCACCACGTCACTAGCAAGACTAAACTACCCAACCTCCACGTTTACTTTTATATAGATAATATTGCGACATCCCTGGTTTCTACATCAGATGAGCAATGCTTTGTCATTTTTTTTGTATTTTTAGTGTGATAATTAATTAATACAATAGTCACGCCTTTTTCCCACAGGGATAGGCAGAGACAATGAACCATCATTTGCCACGATCTTGACAAAACCCTCTCTCTTCCCTCACTTCCATAATTCTCTTCATACGAGCTCTATAGTTATTGGCACTAGGCAACCCAGCTTTCTTAAAAATGATAAAGCATTTCAAAATCAAAAACACATTCAAGTCTGTAGTTCTTCTTTAGGCAAAAAGTAGTAGTCATCGTTCAATACGTTTCAGTCCAGTTATAAAACTAAAGGCGTCCTTAAATCATTATACTCGTATAAGTCACAGAATGTATGTCGATCATACGTAGCATATACGGACGGCTCATTCGAACTTCAATAAGCATTCCAATTAAAGCTTGTTCATTATATTTTGTTCATACCTTATGCATACAGAATGCAAAAGGTAATAAACAATAAAGGCGACCGTGGTCTTGTGGTAGTTAAAATGTCTAGCAAACTTTTTTGTTTAAAACCACATCCCGGTTTTCTTTGTATCTTTAGTCACTCAGTTTTTATGATACAAGCACATTAAGTATAGGATAATATTTATTTATTTCTTTATTGAGACGCGACGTCTGATCTTGACATACCTGATGGTAACCAAAGAAAAGTTCAAGAGTGCTAACGACTGAAAATAAAGATTTAGTTTACGGTCTTTTCCTTAGTTTTATTATTAATATTATTTATTTACATTTCTATACTAAGCTACCAAACGTATATTCGTATGAACGAGTATATATATACAATATTATACATATTATTATTCACAATAATATTTGGTTACTCAAATAAATATACGTTATATTAAACTGTACAATAATGTCGCTCGTTGTCTATTCAGGGACCGCAATATATTAAAGACTGATAATAAATGTCAATTTTATAATATCTGCAACATCCATTACGAAGACCATTACCCTACGTAAATATCGTACATACAATAACAAAGGACAGTTTCGTTAGTTATTTTATAGACCACAAACATGTAAAGCATGTACCAGCAGCATAACAGAATAAAATAAAATAAATAAAATAAGTTGTTTTTTTTTCTAAATACTATTAAGACGTATTCTGACTACAACTGTATTTATTTTGGGCACGACATATGTACCCCGCCTTATGTTGGGCTCAAGTGCGGTCCATGAATAAAGGCTACTTTTACCACAGTTAAATTACTGATAGTATTAATATAGTATAAACTTGCCCGATGCCGAAAGGGAGGTCGAAAAGCGCCGATGATTGAAAAAATCATTTCAGTGTACAGTTACTTCAGTCGCCATCACTATGCCGGCCAAATGAGCTTTTTCTCGCTTTGCTTGAAGGATATAAGGTTATAGGATTATCCTGTAATCCAAACTAAACAATTTTGTTCCCCCGACAGGTTTCTCCCGACCTATGCGGATGTCACGAGAGTAATAAGGTAGCATCTAATAAACGAACTATAAATCGAATGTTAGACATCACTAAAAAATTACATGAAACTCAAATGATAGTTACCGTAGCTCCAGTAGGAATTAAAAAGCATGACGTTATCGTAGCTAATCATAGCGCTCTTTGTTCTTACCCTATTCTAACTTATATCGATTTATTTTTCATTAAATATTCTAATGTAGTGTCTAATGGTTTATTATCTGTGGTTATTTATTAATTGATGTAATTTTGATAATGGTTGCGGAATAACTTTATGTGGAGTTACTTTGTCGTACGCAATTTGTTTTTTTTTTGGTTGTTAGAAATGTACTCACTGTCTCTGGTTCTCATTAGGACAATAAATATAATATATTTATTATAGGTATTCAGTAATATATTATAGGTAATATATTTATTACCTATATTATAGGTATTCAGTAAAGTATTCTCTTTGTGTATATTTAATGTGGATAGAAAAAATCCTTTGTCTCTGCCTATTCCTGTGGAAATTAGGGCGTAAGAGTAAATATTTTCTTAAAGATGAAGAAATAGAACTGGGACCAATACACTTAAATAATAAAATTATCATATATTTAAATAATATATAATATTAAATAGATATTTCTGTGTATTGGCATTGTCACCTTATGAGATGAGAGCTACACGTATTAAGTTACAAATATTAAGCTGGAATTCATCCATAAATTGAGGCGCAAATAACAGCAGTTTGTAGTTATTTATCTGTTGTAGCAGTCACATCCAATTTGCCGGCCTAAGTCAGTCTGTACACTCGTAAGTATACCAATGCCTACCACTCTTAGATAACTAGACCCGAAGCAAATATATCGCCTCTTCATTTCTTAAATAAAATAAAACATGATTATTCAGTCCAATATTTTATTTTAGTATTGTCCTAACCCCCAAGTACAATTATAATGATTTATATACAATAATTACATACTCACTTATGTATAATGTATATACATATATTTTTAATGTGGCTCGACATTTAATAGCACCCTACCTCATGTTATGAGTATCCTGAGGTGCGGTCGATTAATGAAGGCGACTAATAGTATAGTTAAGCCAGGAGCATGCGACCAAGTTCGAACCGGCATCTTTCAATCGGACAATTTACGGTAGTGGTATTACCCCGGATCGGCAGACCTGGAAAATGACCTCCAACTGCCTGCCTAACACTCTTAATAGACCAGAGGTGAAGCAAAATATATCATTTTTGAATAATATTTTAAAAAAAGCAATGACGAAAGGCGTAGCGCATTAGTTAGTACACCAGTTCATTATGCGTAAAGTCCCGGATTCGATTTCCGGTCGGGGCAAATATATATGTTTTATAGCTTTGATTTGTAATATTTAAAAGTTAAATTGAATACTATAAGTATTTGTTAATAAATAAAAAAAGAAGCGGATATTTTCTCCGGTCGAAGAGTGGTGTCCAGTCAGCCGATCCGGAGTAATATCTCCATTTACAAATATACTGACCGTGAAGTCGCTTAGACTTAGTCGCATTTCGGGATCAGCATGTAAGTTGCCGGTTCCAATTAGGCCGGCATAGTTACAGTTAATTATAACTCACAGATAATTAACTGTAGAAGCAGTTACTTTTTTTCGTGGACCGCACTCCAGTTTTGCACCCCATACGACGAGCCACAATAAAAACCTATGAAATAAATATTTGCTATGACTGGTAATAAACTAACTCGTAGCAGACTGGTGAGTTAACCACATAATTAACCAATCAATCGATTGAATCGTCACGCCTTTTTCCTGCGGGATAGGCTGAGACAATGGAGAACCACCCGCTACGATCCTGACACAACTACCTCGCTTTCTTCACATCCACAATTCTCTTCATACAAGCTCTAAGGTTATGAGCACTAGGCAACCCATCTTTCTTGAGGATGTCTCTGATTTGCCTGTCTCGTTTAACGCATCCATCCACACCAAATTTATAAATTCCTTTCGTTAATCTACTTTCATTCATCCTTTCCATGTACCCACACCATCGAAGCAATTATTTGTAATTCTTGTCACTACATCGTCTTTCAAATCACATCTATCGCGCACTGTGCTATTCCTCATTTTATCCGCTATCTTCACTCCATAAGATAATTATTATAAATATATAATTACAACACATTTGATTAACATCATATTAAAATATATTTCATATTTACATTTATATATAAAAAATTCGTTGCTATTATACTATTTAATATAATCTGGTATTGCATCTGGTCTTCTATGGTGATGTCCTCCGTGGTGCCTTAGATGAATAACAGTCGTCTTTATTGTTTGTCTTAATCTGAAGATGTATGCGTCATCTACAGCAGCTTTATGTCGCAATGAATCTTTCCTCGACCGTTCACTATCCTTAAACAACATGCACCACAGTGACTTATCCTTATTATCCCATAGCAAAGAATTCGAATACTCCTTTAACCGTCTACTATTTTCTTCAACCCGTCTCATGGCAATCTCGATTTTAATTAATTCCTGGTAATGGTCGGGCACTGGAGATGACAAGGAGCTATTCGAGTCGCTCTCCGCGTTCTTAGTCGTAGTTATATTAATTCTCGACAAGTAATAACTTTCATATCGGTTCCCTAAGCCTTTCGTCCGTAATAGCCACACGATGCTGGCCACAAAAGAGCATGACACAATGAAGATAGTTATAACTAGAGCCAGTCTTAACACTAAACTTGGGGACGCACAACTCATATCACTGTTTGTTTATATTTATCTGCGCGTTGTGCTTCTGTTTCGTACATAACGTGGACGCACGAACGTGACGTATCGTCCGCACGCCTCGAGCCTTGGCTACGAACTGCCGCGTAGTCGCTACTCAATGAGAGAGGCATCATTGTAGCGCACAATATCCTTTATCATTTCAAAATTTCAGTGAAAAAATTTCGCTCAAATTAATTTAACTAATAATAAATCTATACTAAACCAATTAAACTTGAACTAATCACAACAAACTTGAACAAACTTGATCAATACATTCGCAATTTTGTAAAACATTTTTTATTGCAAATGTATTGCACTCCTAATTAGATATAAATAAAATAACTAATATTAAAGTATAAGTTATAAATTCATCATCATCAGCTGGACGACGTCCACTGCATAACATAGACCTGTCCCTTAGAACGCCATTCCGAACGACAGTTGCATCCACCGGTATTTTGTCGTTCATAGTAGGGGGCAGGGGCATGATGGCAGGCGGCTTGGGGATCCCAGTATACTCACTGCACGTAAAGAGGGCGCGTGAGACTGATCGAGTTTTAGGACAATGAGGGTAGTTAATTTATTTGTATAACAAATGTACAGACCCTGAAGCGACTTAGTCGCGTGTCGGGATAAGATTGAGAAGTATCGGTTCCAACTAGACCGCCATAGTGGTTATATAAATAACTATAGAGTTAGCATATTATTCCAGTTATTCTCGTGGTATTACAGTTATACTCGTAGTATTACAGTTATTGTCGTAGTATTACTGTTATTTTTGTAGTATTACTAATATAACAGTAATACTACGAGTTAGGTTTATTGAATCATATGAAGTCGGTGAAAATTAATTTATGCTATACAAGCGATGTAGGTCATCGGAACCTAATTTCGTAATTCACAGTCGATAAGGATCACTGGGCCATTGCAATTACTACATACCCCGCTTTTGTGTACAAAGAATTGTGGGTCGTGTTTAGTGTACATATTGCTTTGTTTATTATAGCTACAATGTTTTAAAAGATTTTTTTATGTATTTTCGTTAATAATATACAATAACAAACGCTTTAACCTCCGCAAAAAATTATCAAAATGATAATAAGGAAACGGTTTTGAGATTAAAAAGAAATATTAAATTTATGAAACGAGAACGCCATCACGCCTGTCTCAAAGAAGCTAAAACACGTAATTTTATTTCCTGTGTATTCGTAATGCGTTTAACACGCGACCGCTCATTTCGTATTCCATTTTAAATGATATTTGCATTTCCTTGGGGTAATGAATGAAGAAACACATTCTTTTGGAACTCGACAGGTGTTCCCCGGAACTCGTTACGGTTCCTTACATTTATTTTTGACAAAAAAATATGAAATACAACGTTAACCATGTTTTATCTTGGTTTATCAATCAAATTAAATGGACGTACATTACATACTTTTAGAGAATGAATATGTAAGAAAGCTATGAATCAAAAATATAGCGTGAATTTTTATTTTAGTACGCCGCGTTAGAAAAAACGTGTAATTTGTATTTGAAGTGATATTCGCATGAAAGGATTCATACTAATTAAAAAAGGCTGAAACGTTCATTCATCTCCACCGTAAAGGTTCACAGAATATGCTTACAAAATATACGGTACATAACATTCAATTACAGTACGCGAAGCAGCCTTTTTATGAATACATTTGAATATATTCCTCAACGTTTTAGTAAATTCTACTTCAAATATTTCGGACGGCCATAAACCTTTGTGCGCATGAGAAATGATTCGCATAAGTTAAGAGTGATGCGGGTCTTTTCTTAGCTGTACTTTTGTCGGCACAAAGCTATGTGACTTCTCGGCCTAAAAGGCGAACCCGTATTCTATTGTTCCCTATTAGATTAAATATTCATATGAGTATGAAAACAGGCCTTTTATTCGATATCACGTTAGTTATATACGTCTATTGAAGGCTTAGGGATATTACAATTGTCAATAAGAATGACCCAATTTCGCATTATATTTTAATAAATATTACTTATAAGAGTAGTCGTTTCATATTTTCTTATTCTATTTTTAAATTTATTATTTGTCTTTTGTAGCCTAAAACTAAATATTAAATGAATTTATTTTATATATTTATCTCATAAATGTACAGGGGGCGTACCACCATTTCTTATAGCATTATTGTTTTAATCGTCAAATGTCAATTTGTACGTCAATGCTTATTTGAATAAAATTACTATTGGCAGCTTGGTGATTTCGCATCAATATTTCTTCAAAGCGTACCACCGCGGTAATCACAAAAGATAATATGGTTTTAGTATTCAAATGTTATTATTCAGCCCATGTGTTCTCTCCATCCTATGACCTTGGATCCTTCAAGCGATGCGTGAAGAAGCACCTTTGGCCGGCATAGTGACGGTGACTGAAGAAGCCGTGAATAAACTCGTTTTTTTCAGTTGTCGTCACTTTTGGACCTTCTCTTGCTTATCATCAGGCGGGTCGAGGTCAGATATCGTGTCACAATAAAAAAAAATGCAGCAGTAATACGTTTCTGACCGTAAAATCTATGCGAATGTAGGAATTTAAAGGAATAAAACAAAATTGCAAAAAAAATGTTTATACGAAATTAAGTAATCTTGTTTTAAACGTCAAAGAGTACTGCCCTAAAACATGCTTATTTTTACAATTTGGTGATAGGCGCCCAGGACAGTGTCCATAAACAAAGAATTGTGTAAGGTCGCGCTCCATTGTTCCTACCAATCCCTGTGGGAATTAAAACGTAAGTATTTTGTGACTTAACACCTGACATTTGGTTGCTTACCAAATGCCTGTTGGTAAGCAACGGGAGGTTAATGAGCCCCACTGAGCTGACCAAATGTGCTTCTTTACGCATCGATTGATCATAAAGTGAGGTAATAATATTTATATCATTTTTATAATCGCAAAATCAATATATCTATACCCGTAAATCACAAAATCAATTTAGCAATCAAATGCAAATTTCAAGTTGTATCAGATCATTGTCTCCTACATATTTAACGAACACGTAACACTATCCTATCCTATGAAATGTGGCAATATTGCTACCCACGTGTTGAAGAATAATGGACTTTATTGCTTTCTGTCTTTAGGATTCCATTTCGTATACATGAATTAACGATGCATTATAAACATAACAGTTGAACTATGTTTTCAAAAACAGCTTTTCTATTATTTTATCTAAGCACTTGACGATGGTGCATTGGTTAGCACACCAGTGTTACGCGTAAAATTCCGAGTTTTCCCAGTCGAAGCATAAATTTGTTACATAGCTATTATTTGTAATATTTAAAAAAAAAGTTTATTAAAAGAAGGCGATGTAGAGCAGAAGGTGAGCGACGTGGTTGTGGATCTCTGAAAAACTTGATTTCTTGACTTGATTTGATTGATTTCTTGATTTTTGTGATTTATTCAAAGAGCAGAGTTTATTGATTTATTTTAAAATTAGGCGATTTATAGTTAAAATAATTGTACATTAATTAAAAGGTGTTAAAATTAAACAATTTTCATTTAGTATAACGACAGTTATTTATGATATATATATATATATATATATATATATATATATATATATATATATATATATATAAATTACTTATAAGCATGTTAAAAAATACATCACTTTTAATTATAAACTTCTTGAAAACAATGTAAGCGACTAAAAAATATAATAAAGTGGCAAGTGTAGTAAACCAAAGGATCTCTTGGTTAACTACCACCGGACCATAGTCGTTCTAAATTAACTTTTTTTATTGTGACTCGACATATGACAGCACCTAGCCTGAGGTTAGGCTGGAGTGCGGTCCATGGAGGTAACTGCTACTATAGTCAATTAACTGTACTCACATCCACTAAGCCGGCCTACTCACAAGCTGATTCCGAAATGCGATTAAGTCACTTCACGGTCTGTAAATTTGTAAGTGGTGGTACTACTCCGGATCGGCAGACTGGGCACCACTGATTGCCACTCTATTGTTATTTATTTTAATTAAAGCAATAAGATGCTTTATAGATGAAACATCCAAGTAGAATTTAGTCATTGAAACGTGGGTAGTGCGCCACAATACGAAATTGTTTCAAAACCTCTTTCAAGTTGTACTCGATGCCTGAGTACCAGATTGCTGCTAACTGTCAAAGGACGTGGACTTGCTTCTGTAGTACTTAACGATAGATTCTATTGTAGTCTGTATCAATAATATTATCATACTTTGTAAATATTTGTATAACAATATGGGTTGTTATTATTTGAAATTAAAAAGAATATTATGGTGTTTATGTTAATACCTTATATTAAATTCATAATATTATTTAGGAAGGCTTTTAAATTATTTCTGATTGTTTTTCCACCATGAACCCTGTAATAGAACTTGCAAAGTCATTAAATTTAAATAGTTTATAATGATAGAGAATCTTAAATCCATCAAACGTTGGTAGGGTTTGATTGATTTGACCTAAAATCCTAATTTAAGACCAATATTGTAATGAATATTATAATGAAATTAATTCATTTATTAGTAGTCGCAGCTGTTATTTTATTAATTGATATTAATTTAATATGTTTACTTGAAAATTGGCATAGGTTTTAATTTTAAAAAAAGCCTAATATCCTTGCTAAATTCCCTTGCTCTATTTAGAATTTTCTTCATACAAGCAAGCTCTATGTTTATGGGCACTAGGTAACACAGCTTTTTTGAGAATGTCTCTGATTTGGTCGAAAAACACCCTCCTGAGTCTGCCTCGTTCAACGCCATCATCCACATTAGATATATAAATTCATTTCGTCAATCTATTCAATCTATTCATTACTATCTTATATTCAATCTTTTCTTTTACTATCTTCCATTTTCTAATGATCTAACTCATACATACACTCAAATGCATAGTTTATGCAACGTTGACAACTAGCAACGTCGCACTGCAGCGTTGTCAGTTCGAGTGCTGCGGAATTTAATTTATTGCTGTGTGTCGGCTAAATTTATGGCTTCAAAAAAAGTGGCGTGTTCTGAAATTGGCATCCTTTTTTTTAGAAATTCAATTGTTTATTTATTTTATAATTAGATATTTATTTAGTTTACACAAGATAATAAACAAATTTAAATATTGAGCATATAATTTAATATACGTTGACCCATTTATACACAGTGAGAAAATATCGGTTTAGCGAACGTGAGATTATCGCGTTCATTTTATTTAACGTAAAAGGAAGAGTGAGGTACTGTGACGATGCAATTAGCTGCAACTAGATGTTGCAAGGAGATTTAAGCCATACCGTCGGCCAATATTTGGCAATCGATATTTGACATAGACGTAAAAATAAAATAGAGTTTAACGATTCTCATTACTACAGCTTTTATAACAGCTGAATCGTTTAGGTAAATTAAATCATTAATTAATACGATAATACTCGTTTTAAAGTGTTTAATCCAATTTAATTATATTTATCTGGTTTCAAGTACTATCCAATACTATCATTTTCAAAGACTATTCACCTTAAAGATAATACCAAAAACAAATTCGGTTAATAACCCACGTATCGTTACAGTACTAAAAATAAAAGCTTCTATTATAATTATAGCTTTATATAGAACCGAATTCGAGCTTTTATTTCATATTTTTAATTGTTATTAGATCAATTAAATGAATGGGAAAGTTAATGATCCAAATAGAACTAAAGCATACACCAACCTAATGCAGCAGTAACTATTATAACTTATTTAACATTCATATATTTAAATATAAAAGTTTAAGTGACAGGCGTGGCGATTTGGTTAGTATACTATTTCGTTACGAGTAAAGTCCCGGTTTTGACTCCCGGTCGAAGCAAAGTTTGAATAACAATATTTATTTGTACTCGTAATATTTAAATTGAATATAATTAGAAATATTTGTTTTATTATTACAAATATTTGTAACAAATATTTTACTGCATAAAATTTCTACTTTTAATTTTATTTTTGTGCACGACCCATAATTTTAATTATATTTTTTATTGTTTTTCCTTTGCCTGGAAGAGATCGCGATGTTGGTGATAGGGCCGCCATTTGTGTGCTGCATCTACTTGTGTATAGTTTTAAGTTTTATATTTGCACAATAAAGAGTTTATCTATCTATCTATAAAGACTTTGGTTGTCTAGAAATACGAGCACTTTTAGTAGCTTAGTATAGATATATAAAAACTGTATGAATATAACATTCTTTTACCCACTGATAATCTACAATGAACAAAAATGCAGCTTGTTTTCATGCGCCCATTTTCACATACTCGTAAGTACAAACTTCCTCTACGGAGATAGGAACTCGTAAACTTGATCATAGTGCATCTAAAAAAGAAATAAAAACAACTTTCCGATGGACGTTCGTTCGCTCAAAAACAACCCGTTCATCAGTCAGAGACGGTTAATTAAAAAGCTTAGCTTTAGAGCTCTCACATGTCGATAGAACTGAATATAGTTTTGTCCTACTTCTATACCCCTACCACGGCATTATACAGTAGTACGAGTATATCCTGGATCTCTAGCATTAAACTGCTTTAATAACTTATCTTTATTCAATCAATCAATTGGATTGCCACGCCTTTTTCCTGCAGGGATAGGCAGAGACAAATGAGCGCCACTTGCCACGATCCTCCCTCAATTCCCCCACATCCACAATTCTTTTCATACAAGCTCTACGCTTAAAAGTAATTTATTTCAAATACTTAAACGGAATAAGTGTTTTTAGGATCCTTTAGCCGGCATTATTGGCATGACGGTAACTGATGCAACCGTGAATTGACTCGATTTTTTCAGTCGTCGGCACCTTTTGCGTACCATCAGGTAGAGCGAGGTCAGATGTCATGTGATATTAAAATATAATAGTAAGGAATAATAGGGATTTCACTAGACATCGATAAAAGTTTTCAAAAGTGCCCGGACTCCATATAATTGGGCGCTTCTTCTTTATCGTAGTTACATACATATACATGGTACGAGTGGTATCTAGTGAGAAGGATTGATAAAGGGATGCTGCGATGGTTTGGGCACATAGAAAGCATGAGTGAAAGTAGATTGACGAAAGCAATTTATAAATCTGATGTGAATGGATGCGTTAAACAAGGCAGGCCTAGGAGGTTGTATTCGATTTTATACGAAAACAACCTCCTAGGCCTGCCTTGTTTAACGCATCCATTCACATCAGATTTATAAATTGCTTTCGTCAATCTACTTTCACTCATTATGCCTAGTGCCTATAACCGTAGAGCTTGTATGAGGGGAATTGTGGATGTAAAGGAAGCGAGGGAGTTGTGTCAGGATCGTGGCAAGTGGCGCTCCATTGTCTTTGCCTATCCCCGTAGGAAAAAGGCGTGACAATTTAATTGATTGATTGACATCTAGATGGTAGATCACAATAGAGGCACTTATTTTATTTACAATGTTCGTATTTTTAATGGCTCCATACACATTTTTAACTTTCAAAGGCTTTGTTGGTTTAATGTACTCGTGTACATAGTTCTCTTTAATCAACAACCTTAAAGTTTGTTGTGTTAAACAAATGAAAAGCACTTCGGAAAAAACAATTCGGTATTTTTTACTAAAAGGATTTTTATTTCGTTGGATTTTCATAAACATAAACCTTAAAAGCCGCTCTTGATATTACCTTCTAGTTTTCATTTTATTTCATATTAATAATAAACTACTAAACGTTTTGAATCTCCAACGGAGGTTTCTTCGCAGAGGTTTGTACGAACTCCAATACTGGTGCTATATTTTATTTTGTAATCAATATCCACAACATGTTAGTTCGCAATAAATCTATAATTATATTAGTACGTCACGACGCCTTTCTATGCAATTTGCCGTCACTTACAAACAGAAAATTATATAGAAAGACAAGGAAAAACGTTAATTTAATTGTCACAAATAAACGGTTTGTTAGCATGCGTATTAGTTTTATAAAAGGTTTGTATTCATTCCATTTTTAAAATTATAATGCGCTATAAAATGATTTTATATTGTGGCTCGACATAATATGCCAACACCATAGTTGGGCTGGAATGTAGTCCATAAATAGCAACGACAGGAAGTAGCAGTCGCATCGACTAGTTGGAAGTGGCAACTTTAAGGCTGATCACAAAACGTAACTATGTTGTTTCACGATCACGATATGCACTTGGAGGAAGTGGTACTACCCCGGATCAGCAGACTAAATAAATGACGTTTGTTTTCAATATTGAGACTAAGCATCCAATGTCAACTTGCCCGATCTTATGTGAGCTCTGACAACTTGAAAAAAAAACGAGTCAATCTACGATTGCTGTTACTATGCCGAAAAGTGCATTTACGCTTTAAACAACTTTATATAAAGTAAAGTATGATTGGTATATTTTATATGTCATCCAACTGAGCTGATATGGTCTTAACGACGCCAACAACTCGGGAATCTAATCGGCTTTTTAATTAACATGCTGGCCTAAAAACTTTTCATAAATCAAACAATAAAGTATTAAATGAATAAATCTATATGTGGAACTAAAAATATAAAATACGATTTGTGTTGGCGATCGATCATGTACGTACGTATTAAAGTGAAATATCACAGCGTTAAATTACAAGATTTATAGACAAAAGTGCAGGAAAAGCGGACAAAGTTGTACAAACACAGATTGTCCAAGAGAAATTTATTCATGTGAACACCAACAAATGTACCAAAATCAACTTGCAGAGAGAAAACCGACGATGAAAATTCATTAACTTTAAATGAATATGGAAATCGGTTATTGTTCGAAATTCAATGTTATGTTTTAGGGTCGTCCTCATTATTTCATATTATCATACATTTCATCAATATTTTAGGCTTTACCTCAATATGTGACGTGATTAATGGTTTCGCCAGAGAGGTGTAGCTGATCCAAAATGCTTCGCTTTAATAAAAATTACCATTTATCCATATAAGAACCTTCATGAGCAAATATATTTTATTTATATAATACAATGTAAACTAATGCGCAAAATAATTATATTAATTAAATATACAATTTGTGTATTATAATAATGGGAAGAATATTATTTATTATAAATGCATTTAGTTTACAAATAATCTTAACCGTTTAATTTTTTATTTTTTTTATTGTGACTCGACACATCTGACCTTAACCCGCCTGGACCCATATTGTCACTCTGGCCTGTCTAATGGGACCAAACAAAAAGATTCTTCACCACTCGTATCACACATATCTAATTCAAACGATGAAACTCAAAGATTCCAATCCAAGCACTGATAAAAAAAAATGTAAATTTGTTTCCCAACATAAGTGATTTATTTAATTAAATTACGTTTACATATTTATAAAATATCTTAGCAAAAAATTCATTAGAAGTAAATGAAGAAATGTGGATAGCAAACTCAATATTTAGTTATGCCAAACACGATTAATTTTCTTTCTTGAAGAAGCCCAAATTTGTTATTCATTTCCCGATTTACTCAAACGAAAAACACAATTTGTGGATCGCGAGATGAAATTGAAAAAGTTTTCAGTTATTTATTTGGCGCGTTGCGTTGCCGCAAGCGAAAAGCATTAAATTCATTTTAACTTCAAGTTTTAGTCGTTCTTCGTTTTTACTTTTTATTATTATAACAATAATTATTATACATACTTTGAAATTTATAATTCCATTCAAATTCCGATGTGGATGGATACGTTAAAGGAAGTAGACCCTGGAGAAAATATTTTGACCCAACCGTCTGGAGACATTCTCAAGAACGCTGGGTTTCCTAGTGCACATAACCGTAGAACTTGTGTGAAAAAAATTATGAATGTAAGGAAAGCAAGGAAGTTATGTCAGGAACGTGGCAAGTGGCACTCCATTGTCACTGCCTATCCCTGTGGATAAAATTTGTGACAATTTGAATAGTTAAATTATTATGCCTAATTATTATAAATAGCTGGGTTGCCTAGTGCCCATAATCATAGAGCTTGTATGAAGAGAATTGTGGATGTGAGGGAAGCGAAAGAGTTTGACACAACTCCCTCGTGGCTGGTGACGCTCCATTGGATCTGCATATCCTTGTGGGAAAAGGCATGACAATTTGATTGATTGATTTTACTATACACATTTTTTATTGTGACTTGACATATAACCCTGCCTGATGTTAAGCTAGAGTGCGGTCTATGAATAGAGGTGACCACTACTACAGTTAATTAATTGTACGTAGCAATCACATCCACTATGGCGGCCTAGTTGAAACCGGCAACTTACAAGTTGATCCCGAAACGCGGGTAAGTCACTTTATTGCCTACCACTCTTTATATCCATCTTTATATCATCTTTACTAAGTATTTATATAAATATTAAATAAAACAAATAAAAGCTAACAAACAAATATTTGCTCCGACCGGGAATACAACCCGGAACTTTACGCGAAACAAACAAACTGGGGTGCTAACCAATGCGCCACGCCTGTCGTCACGGTTGTCCTGTTTCTATGATACAAGCAAGCACTGTATCATACTAGTAGAAAGCTTATAACTATAGCAGCTTAATACTCGTATATTATTGTAAAAAAAAACTAATTCTTGAAGACAATAAATACGTAATACAATAGTAAAACCTTCCACATAGCAAAAGTTAATTAGGACAAACTTAAATCTTAATTTATAGTTACAATGCTAATTGTATCAAATTAGACAAGATTTCCCGTTAAATGAATTTCAACCTTGGAATAAACCAGCAGAGTTCATACTAGTATAATATGAAATAAGATGACTTTTCTAACAATTCATTATTAATCAATTTATTTAAATAAAAATATATAGAATATACGTGGACAGAGATTTTAAGGCAACATTGAGTACGTTATATTTTCTTAGATTTTGCACGAACATTGATTAATGAATTAAACAAATTTTATGCGGCTTACTATCGCGTTTATTTTGGTTTTGATTTTACATTTTTTTATTATTCCGACGTTTCGAGAGCTTTGCAGCCATCGTGGTCACGGAGAGACTGAGGTGTTGGTCGTTCTATTGGTTGATGCTGTTATTGTTTTCAACTACCCCGTTTGATATTTTGTTTTTCTGTTCCCGGTAAATTGTAAAATCAAAACCAAAATAAACGCGATAGTAAGCCGCATAAAATTTGTTTAAATCATTAAGTACGTAAATTTACTAATTTTTATATTGGTACAACATGACCAAAAACTGCTTGATGCACAAGGCACATCAGATATCTGTTGGGATCGCAAGGTTTACGAATGAATACGAAACCGTAGTGCGTAATTCATCCATAAGATGAACTGGCGATCTGGATGCGGCGATCGCATTGGGAGTCCTTTGTTTAGCAGTGGATGATGATGGTAATAACCGCTTGATGCTAAGTAGGAGTGCGTTTCTGTTTGAAGGCGATAAATATCATAGCCACACTATGCCATAACCATTGATTTGAATAAAATGTGTTTAAATAAAATACCTAATCAAAAAGGCATACGTCTTGTAAATCTCAATATATTTAACAATTAAACTATTACTTTTCAATCTCGTCTTTTTACAACCGTGGAAAGCATCCGCATTTTGTCGACATCATCGGCAGTCAAAGGTTCGGCGCACCGTTTATTTGTAAAATTAGCCTTTATATGTTTTCCCCATCCTACAACCATGGATTCTATATAGGTAAAAAATCACATGTTGTCGTGAAATAAAAACCGTAACGGATGTCATTTTAATATACAAATAAATAACTGTTACAAATTTATATCAAAACACGACAATTATAAAAAGATGTCGGCGTAACGCCGACGTAAATGAAATAAAAAGAAATGTTGAGTCGACGGCTGCTGGCACGATGCACGACGCGATGAGGGCGGCCATCAGACGCGTCGACTCGCAGTCTTCGGTTAAAGGGCACGGCGGAATCCCGACGTGTAGGATGGCACGACGGAAACCCGACGTGTTGTGGTAAGTAGATCGGCGGCGTATGATTTCCGCTCGATCTGACGAGAAGTTCCGAAAGCAGCACGGCGGAACACAAGGTAATAACGCTCCGACTCAGCACGTAGATGAATAACCTCCGACGGATAGTGGACCCGAAGCTCGCGGGTAAGAATCCCCGTCGACAGATTACTGCCGACTACGAGTGGACGTCCACGGACAGAACCCGTCGGAGCACCTCGTACATAATAGCCGTAGAACGTCATACCTTGTGTGATGTAGTGTGGATGCCGGCTTATTTGAAACTCCTCGTCACAGCATCTGGATCAGGAGGAATAGGTCCAGATGGAGTCCTTCGATGGTAGTCTTCGATCTTCAGGTCATCGGTATTCTATTTGACTATCTTGGTATAATATCTTCTTGTTTTATTTAGATTGTAGAAATGAAAAAGTAATTTGGAGCACTGACATTTTATTTTGGCTTGTGACTTGAATGAAGATCAAAGATAGACTATTGGGAACGACATCTCCGGCAATTCTTTTCAGAGATGGAATTCGTTCCATATAGAATGCTGAAGGGTATTAGCATTCTAAAAATATTTTTTTTTTTTATTTATTTTTTTATATAAAAAATAGCTTAATAGCCTTTAATAATGGATGACCATAGTGAAATGAAGGAGTCGAAATCGGCGTACCTACGCCGACATCATATTTAATAATTGTCGTAATTTATATAAATATTGTAACAGTTATTTATTTGTATATTAAAATGACATCCGTTACGGTTTTTATTTCACGACAATGTAGATGTCATAATAACGGCGACTTAGGCAACCGTAAACTGAATCGTTTTTTTCAGTCGTCGGCACTCTTAAACTTCCTCTTCTCAGTCTCGTCTGTATGAAAAATTAATATTTAAAAAAAAAGTTGATATAATCTACATACACTACGATTTACAATGCAAGTATAAAACAAGTACACGTACAATGGTTTAGAACAAGTTGCTGAAAACAATAGCCTTATCTATATTAAAGCCTTTTGTTAAACTTTGACTGATAGTCTTTGAAAATAAACAATTACGTCTAAGCAACTTCGCATACTAACATAAATAAGTAACAATAGAATTAAAGCCATTCATCGGGTTGTGTAAATAATTATAACAATACGTTTTATGAAAATATAATAAGATTTAGTATAAAGATTTTTTTTAAACGTACGTACAAACTGTCACGTCTTTATTCGTACAAACTGTCAGTAATAGGCATAAATAATGAGATAGGCACGACTTTCTACGATCTGGACTTGATTCTCTTGTTTTCTCCACATCGTAATCATGGGCACTGCAGACCACAACTCTCAAAAGAAATCCGAGACGATTTTATGAAGCAAAATTGCTTCCCGCAAAATTTATCTAAAAAAGATAAATATAGTTTATAAACTGCAATGTATTTAGTATTAAAATTTAAAATAAGAACGTGTCATACGTACCATAGTTTTTTATATACAAAATGAAAATATCAACATTGGTTTAGTGTTAAGTTTTAAACTATTTCGATTATATAATCGAGGAATATAATCGAAATTTTCGTTGAAACTAAAATGGCTTCATTGTTGAAAACTATTCAAAGCTTAACTCAGTTCAGTTAAAGTAAACCTATCAAATTGATGAAGTTTACACTGCTAGTAATTTACACTACAAACACTTTAATCGTCGACTTTAGCACCCTTATTATATTATATAGAAATTCAAACTAAAATTTTACTATTTTACTATAAAGTTACTAACATAGAGCTGTTACTAACATAGAGCTGATGAGCCCAAGGAATTGTGAACACCCACGTGATGGACAGGCCCCTTTGTTAAATGTAGCTGGATATCGCTGGATTTAGGTCACTTCTAGCTAGCAAATTTAATAACAAAAAACAATCAATCAAATTGTCACTTCTTTTCCTCACAGGGATAGGCGGAGACTATGCAGCACCATTTGCCACGATCCTGACACAACTCCCTCGTTTCCCTCACACCCACAGTTCTTTTTATATAAGCTCTAATGTTTGGGCACTACGCAACCCAGCTCCGAACCGAAGAAGGATGTCCCTTCTGGGTTTGCCTCGTTTAACGCATCCATCTACATCAGATGTTTAAATTAAAAAAAAAAAACCCAAAAATGGGTCTATTATTATAATAACTCTTAATAAATGGTCATACACGATTGTTTTTAGTCGACCTTGACCTTGACTGTCTAAACAAAGAGAATCCCAAGAGTGCTGACTATTGAAAGGTTTCCTCAAACGCCATCACTATGCCATCACTAAAATATATATTTAAAGAAATAATAAATGATATCACATTTATCAAATAGGTATCAACAAAAATTCTATGTTCAATGTAATCAAAAACATTTGAAGGGGCTGAAGGATATACATTGCTGATGTAAGGTAAACTTAAGCTTACTACAGATAGGTCGAGATATTTTAAGCTCAATTTCGTTCATCGGAAATCCATGAAGAAGGACGCATTCGAGTAATCCCTGTGAGTACGAAAACCCGACGAAAGCCAGCCTGCCTAATCGATTTATAGCATCCCTGATTCAAGAGAAATATTTATTTACAATGAAATGGATACACTCGCCGTTTCCATTAGAGAATTACTTTACTTTGGATAGTATAAAGGTTTTAATATTGTAGTTGAAGTCAAAGGAATATACGAGAAAGTAGCTCTGTTACGATTGTACTGGTTGTATGAATCATTCGAAGTGGTTTCTTTTTTAAAATTACACTGACTGACTTATACATTTGAAATATTTTTTTTTATTGCGACACGACATCTAACTTCGTATCGCCTGATGATAAGCAAGAGGAGGTCCAAGAGTCACAGCTGTCTCAGTCGCCGTCAATGTGCCGGCCAAAGGTGCTTCTTCACGCATCGCTTAAAGGATCCAAGGTCATAGGAATTGTAATTGTAGAAAACCAGCTTTGGATACCAACCCTTGAGTTTGGGAAGAGAGTTTTGGATTTTTTTACAGCAAGAGAGTTAAATCAGGATCGTGGAAAGTGTTATCTTTGAGAGGGCGATTTCTGTATATAATATTCATTGCCGGTAATCACTCATCAGATATAGGTACATTTATTTTATTTACTTCCTTTTATTTATTAACATTTTAATATTAGGCTACTAAAGTTCTTGTATCATAGAAACAATTACACTGTTGGTGGTTACACTAAATTACACTACAATACTACTACAATTACACTAAATAAGGTCTTCTTTTTTAAGGTTTGGACCTACCCTTAAAAAAGAATACCCCTGAATACCCCGGCTCATTTCTCGGATGCCGTCACCATTCCGGCCTAAGGTAATTCGCGCATCGCTTGAAGGATCCAAAGTTATAGGATGGGGAAACTCCCTTTTGGGCCAAGCAACATTTCGGTTCAATAAAGCATAAATCATACAAATATGGTTCAAAACTCTTAACCTCTGATATAGGAATCTAATAAAAATGAAAATCTATACCGGACTTGGTAAATAAAATTAAGAACCGAATAGGATTTGTTAAATGTAATATATGGTTTTAATAAACTATTCGCAATTCAAGGTTACTTACCAACGAAAATTAGTAACGACCCTTTAGTCGTCAATATCGACAATTCACGTAATATATAGAAAAAAGGGGCTTTCTTCTCGTCATTCCTTCAACACTAAATTGAGTTACCCAACAGAGTTAATAAAGAGGGTAGTGCGTGTCCAGACTAGTAACACATAGGACAATGGTTTTCTCCTAATACAGTACATTTATAGCACAATATGAGAAAAATAAATGTTTACTACGTTTTCCTGAACGCTATATGCGTTCTTTATCGCCTTTACCACGGAGAATGTTCCAAGGAATCTTTAACCTTGTCTTTTACATTCGTGATGCCCGCCACAGGTCCTCGTTCTGTCGACTGAATCGTTATTCGCACTAAATTCGCGTTCGCGTAGTTTCTTTATAGAACAATTGACAAGTGGAATGATTTACCAGCCCCATGTGTTCTCCCCATCCTTTGAACTTGGATCCTTTGAGCGAAGAGTCAATAAGGCACCTTCGGCTGGCATATTGATGCGACTGAAGCAGCCGTATGATAAAAGGGTTTTTCTTACCATCAGGCAAGTAGAGGTCAGATATCAAGGTCAATAAAATCAATCAATTAAATTGTCACGCCTTTTTCTCACAATGGAGCGCCACGTGCCACGATTCTGACACAACTCCCTCTCTACAATTATTTTCACACAAGCGGTCGGAAAACACCCTCCTGGGCCAGTCTTGTTTAATACATCCATCCACATTATGTTTATAAATTCCTTATGTCAATTTACAATAAGAAAATCAAACAAAATAAAAGTACAATCGCCATGATGAAGCCAAGAAATAGGGAGCAAATAAACATTGTCTCGACTCTGGACGACATTAACTATTGCTTACTCAGGTCTGACATGTCGAGACACAATTTTGAAAAAACATATTTTTCTAAAGAGTAATACGAGTAGAATATTTATTTTTTATATTATTATATTTTTAACAACCATATAGGTACTTTTATCAAAATTTTCAGTTAGTCAATATAATTAACAAACACAGTGAACCAGTTTTTACCATTAGAACCAGCTCACATAAATTTAACATACATTTTTATAATCGTAGGTATATTAAGATTAACTTAATATACCTATAATAATAAGACCACTGTGGTCTAGTCGAACCAAGAGCACCCCAGTTCAAAACCACTTGCCAGTACCAAAGTATCTTTAATTTGGTCGTCCAGTTTCTATGACACAATTACGTTTATTAGCTTAGTATAGAAATGTACAAAAAATATATTTAACGTATGAGTATAATATATACACATGGGCTTAAAAAATATACTGAAAATAATAAAATATAGTCAGAAAACTTGTTCAAATAAAAGCATTTGGTGGTAAATTTCAATTTTACTGGTCTGAATTCTTTTTTGTTTAGTCATTTGTGCTGTTAATATAGGAAAAGGTTAATATATTAAGTGCAATAATCGTGATATACATAAATAATATTGCAAAATTTAGGTACAAAATAATTGTTCTGGACGTTTTTTGTAATCATTATTAATTTCACAAATACACTTATATCATTATATTAAATAAAAATTATAATCAAACGAAAACCTAATCACTTAAATCTTAATAAAATCAAAATTAAAATTTTAAAGAAACCCCCGAAACGCCTGGAACCACTTTGGTCATAACATCAGCTTTATAGTAATAAACAACATTAGTCATGGCTCAATAGTTATATCCCTTTAATATCCCTTGGATCCTTATGGTGCATCATCAGATAACTACTCCAGGTCTTCAATTTGATAATGGCCCAGCTAATGGCTCATAGAGAGTAACAATTTTAGTTAAAGCACTATAATATTATCTGTTATTGATTTGCTGATCTGAGAGGATTCATAATCAGATACTCCCGATCTTCAATTTGATAACGGCCCAGCTAAAGGCCTAGTTAAAGCACTACAGTTCTATCTCTTTTTTTGCTGATCAATTGATATCAATTTGCTGATCTGAGAGGATTCATAATGGTGCATCATCAGATTGCCCGGTCTTCAATTTGATGACGGTCCAGCTAAATGCTCTTAGTGAGTAACAATTTTAGTTAAAGCACTATAGTTCTATCTCTTGTTGATTTGCTGATCTGAGAGGATTCATGATGGTGCCTCATCAGATACTCTCGGTCTTTAATTTGATAACGGTCCAGCTAATGGCTCATAGTGAGTAACAATTTTAGTTAAAGCACTATAGGTCCATTTCTTGTTGATTTCCTGATCTGAGAGGATCCATGATCAGATTTTTTAGATCCGGAATGTTTTATTTTATCGCACTAACTTTTCTACACTTAGTTTCCTACCTTCAAGACAAATCTAATAAGTCCAAACTTAGTATACCAAAAAAAAGTTTGAAGACATCCAGGATTTCGTCTCCTACCTTCGAGTTCCATCATCAGAGTAGCTCAGTGTTACCAGTTAAAACACACATGTATTTGTATACGTTTTTATTTCAAATGTTAAGTCACAGATTTGTTTAAAAGTAAAGTAAATACCTATAAGGCTGGGAATACAAGTCCGATTTTCCTCTCCGATAGTCCGATCCGATTGTCTGATCAGACAATCGGAAAGCACTCGTGCCATACATTTGTTTGAATACTTAATACACGTCAGATCCGATAGTCGGATCGGATGTCAGAATCGGAAACAACGCCAAGGCGCTTACGATTTTATGGCCGATCCGATTGTCTGAAGGTGCAGTTTTCATACAGAATACAGAAACAAAATAGACGTCCGATTCCTACTTCCGATTTGTAAATAATTTGCTCAGCAATATCGGACGTGTATTCCCAGCCTTATGCGTGTTTAGAACGGGCAACCCTTATACGTCGCTATGCGACGAAGATTGTTATTTTATGTCAAATAAATATGCCATTGTTAAAACACGTAAAAAATGTTATAATTTTTCCCCTAAAATATTCAATCAAGGTAATCGATCTAAACTGCAAACCAACCTCGCCATATGAATATTTTAAGGGAAAAATTATAACATTTTTTACGTGTATTTACATTGGCATATTTATTTGACATAAAATAACAATCTTCGTCGCATAGCGACGTACAAGGGTTGCCCGTCCTAAACAGCGCGTCTAAGATCGCTACCGCAGCTAACAAATCGAGCTGATGACCTTGAAACCCCTGATCAGATCTTCATCAATTGTAGCTAAGAACCATCTCGATCACGTCAGCTTTCAAATGAAACAAACCGCATCGTAATCTGTCCATTCGTTTAGGAGCTACGATGCCACAGACAGACACACAGATACACAGATACACAGATACACAGATACACAGAGCCACAGATACACAGATACACAGATACACAGACAAGTCAAACTTATAACACCCCTCTTTTTGGGTCGGGGGTTAATAAAAATCAGAACACATACCTTATATTAAAAGTCTTTCCATCGGTCGTTTTATAAACGCTTCCCTAAAGTAAATGACTGATATTCACGAGCGTCGAATTTTTATAGCACATCCATTAAAGTTATGCAAGTACTTAGAGCATGAATGAAACTTTAACCGCAATATGTTCCCAAATTTGGGACGCGTGACATCACACGTGATATCTCGACGGTGGCGACCGTAGTAGCATTTTCGCACAAAAATATTTTTATTGCTTAAAAAATATTAGAGAATGAGCATAAATCTTCAAAGGAAAAATGGTTGCACACCTTCAGTTTTATTTTTCTTGTTGACTAAACAAGAAGACGGACATAAAGGACTCAAAGAAAAATTGTCGACCATCTCAGAAAATATTTTTAACTTTTGAAAAATGTGTAGTTGGATACGTTTCGCCCAGTTCTTTAGAAATTAAATATTTTGTTAAAAAATAAATTATTAGGCCATAAATTCTTTAATTTGTGTTTATAATAAAGATCCGAATAAAGTTATGATTATAATGACAATAGATTAAATAGATTAAAGCATATTCGCTCCTTAGAAAATCTTCAAATAAAAAATTAAAATATACTAAATATGACTAACAACCATTATTGGTATAACAACCATTCAATATAATTTAAAACCATTTTACTTTATTTTAATTATGAGATTAAATCAAGTATGTTTGAAACTATCAAAAGTTATGATTAGTCCCAATAAATACAAATAGGTATTATTCCTATTTCAATTATATTCGCGTACAATAATATATTCTATCTGCGGTCTGAAAATTGTTAATTATTTTTATCTTAAATGAGTTTATGAAACTTTGCTATCTGAGCGTATTTCCGGTGAGGAGAGTTGTTTCAACCAAAAATTTACTTTACGTGATAAACCTCAACGGCTAACTTTCGTTTCACAAATCAACACTTTTCCTTTAGGGAATACACGAGGAGTTACTTGCAAAAAGCAGAAAAACATCTACATTATTGTTTTATCCCCAAAGAGCTTTGATTTTCTTGATTCCTAAAAGCTTTTTAAGTACCCAATTTGTTGTCCAAATGAAACTTATTATTTGTATAAGCGATCGGAAGAATTTTCCATTCTTGACTTTTTACTGGTAATTGTACATTTGTAAATTTATAAACGTCTGTAGATATACGTTTAAGACACTTTGACAAAGATGACAGCCGTTTATATACTTAGGAGTAAACATTTAGAATTTTCTTTGATAAAGGAATAAAAAAAACACAAAAATAAGATAATATCGTAGAATAAAAAACGTTGAACTTTTGAATAAGGTAGGTATAAAAACAAAATTGGGATAGAAAGTTGAGAAAAAGCCGACGCAGCTATTCAATTTAGATCGGCAGAGTTCGTTTGGAACGTGTCGAAATAATTTAGGATCAGATTCCAACAGTGCAGGCGTGGAAAAAATGTGATTTACCTTCGAAACGTGCCTTCACGTGAAATTCATTAGGCATCCTGTGTGCTCCCAAACGGAAAATCAAATACGATATTCTCCAAATCTTCTTTGATTACATTTACTTCTCTCCAATATTACATATTTTTATTCAACGACTCGATTTACAATTTACCCGTCTACGATATATTTATAATATTTTATATTATCAAAAATGATACAAGCAAAATGAAAAATTTCTTACATTGTATTTTTAATGTTGTTGATATTAGTTTACATTTTTTTTAGTTTTCAGCAAAAATAAATATGAAATGATTTATAAATTCTAGGGAACTTAATATTTTTTTAAAAATTGGTATTTTTTTATTCAATTTCTAATTACATAAATCAAATGTAAATTAAAGCAACATACTTAAGCGACAGCTTCACCTTTTATTGTAATTTTAGTTAAGTCTACTATAATAATTTATTATTTAATTTTATCAAAAAGTTCCTTTAAAACTTTAATCAAAAGAAATTTCACCTGCCATTGATATTACAGCCAAGCTAAATATTTTTCGCAATAGTTTAAACGTCGCTCGCGTCGCCGGTTGCATTTTCATTTCTTCCAGTTGAATTGTAAACCGATATTTTTCAACAAATTCCGCCCTTTAATGGCTTACAAAAGTTATTTACAAAGTAATTACTAGACTTTTACTTGCAGTTCATGTTTCGTTTTATGCGATACCAATTGTCAACAGGTCACGTAGGTCGCGTCGTTTAATAATATTATCAATTGTCACGCCTTAATTCCCACAGGGATAGGCGGTGTCAATGGAGCGCCACTTTTCACGATCTTGACAATACAAGAGACCGAGGAAGACCGCGTCCTTCATATCCTCAATTCCTTCTCTTCTTTGAATTATTATCTTTATAAGTGATTGGCAACTCCTTTCCAAATTGACTTAAGGTAATCTTAAGTTTTGTGGTAAGTGTCTAAAGGCTCTATAATGGCCAACATATAAAGCTCCCAATAATTGACTCTCCCAATAAATAAAGAAAAAAATATATAAAATAATTAAGATGTAGAAAACGCTAAAAGTACAATTTTACATATATATATAAATATATGACAAATAGAGCTTTTATAAAGAATAACAATCAGTTAGCATTATTACCTAGAAATATAATATAAATAAACATTGTTTTCATCGGTGCATTTATTTATTTGAAATACAACTTAAAAATAAGATTTGTGGTTCAATTTGGAACCCGGCCATTTAGTTTTCATGAATTACGACATCCGTTTGGATGCAAGGTAGAGCAGTTAACATGACGGTTAGAGGAACTTGGGCTCTATCCAAGACTAAACTACATTATGTTCTATGTGCTGTGACAGTTCGCTGATAAAACGCCGTATGTTTGTTGTTTTGAGAAGACGGTGCTCAGTTTATTTACTTGTTGTATTTACACAAAAATATACAATTTCATTGTAGTGTATCACTTGAATAAATAGAACCACAATAAATAGAATACGAATTGAACAAACGAATAAATAGTTGGCGGAACGCATAACGCATTACTTAGTACACCAGTCCGTTACGCATTAAGCCCCGGGTTCGATTCCCGATCGCAGCAAAGATTTGATTCGTATTGAATATTTATTAAACCAAAAAAAGCGGTGCAAGTCTGATACTAACCATCACTCACAAGTGTACTAACGGTGATTTGATTTAGTTGCTTTTCGGGATCTGCTAGTAAGTTGCCGGCTTCATTTAGATTTTAACGGTAGTAGCAATCGCCTCCATTCAAAACCGCACTTCAGCTTAACATAAGGCAAGAGCAGTCATATGTCGAGCCCCAATAAAAGTATCCGATTATCCAAATGAAATCTTAAAAAAAAATTAAGAGCCTTCACAAGAAGAAAATAACACGTGATTGAAAATGCTGTACGTATAGTACCGACAAAAGATGTGTTGCACGTAAATTGCGGTCATTTATTCAATCAAATTGTCACGCCTTTTTTCCACAGGGATAGGCCAATGGAGGTGCCACTTAACACGATCCTGACACAACTCCCTCGCTTACTTCACAATTCTCTTTATACAATCTCTATGGTTATTGGCACTATGCAACCTTGCTTTCCTGTGAGAAATTAAATACCATTATCGTAAAAAGAACAAATCCAATCAATTTGTCTCACCTTTTTTCCAAAGGGATAGGCAAAGACAATGGAGCGCTATAATGAATATAAATGTAGCAGAATTGACGCCAGCCGTTGTTTCCGCACTTCAAGTTAGAGCAAATGGGTTTAAATTAATTAAAGATACATACAATATTTCGTATATAAAATATAATAAAACATGTCAATGAAATTAAAACAATTTGTGTCATATATCAGATAACTTTTAGGTTCAAAAGTTGCAAATGTAATTAACCCCTACAATACTCGTACGACCCATACATTGAACAAAGGTTTGCGTAAACCCAAAATGTTCTCCAAAAAGTTGTTTTAAGTCATACATATGCGCAAATATAGGTTCAATTAGTAACTATATAGGAGTGGCTACAAGATACGTACAACCAGGGGCCCGATTCTCTTAATACATGTCATTGAAATGACGTGGAAACGCGTTTTCGGCTTACCTTTCGCGTAATTGTCACGGCGCCATAATCGCATTGTATTTGCACTGAATGTTAAATAAATGTCATATGTTTTGACAATGCAGTGGCTTGTCATTTGAAGACATATCGTTATTAATTATTATTTTGAGAGAAACTTGATTTTGATTTTTAAACACATATGTACACATTTTTTGTATAGATATACGATAGATATTTAATAATATTTTTGTGTGATAGAAAAACAGTATTATTGTTAGTTAAAATAAAAATATTATTAAGTCTAACAAAAAAAACGTCAGTTGGTTATCTGCGTTGATTTGTTACCACTGCGAGAATGTCAAATTCATTGTGCAATTTCGGTGCGTTTTTGATGCAGTCAATGTTTCGTGAAAGTCACGTCGAAAGTTTGTGGAAAATTCAATTCGCTGTCATGTAATAATTAGTAGAATCAGGCCCCTGTAAAGCTGGGAACAATATTGATCGATTTTCTTCTTTTTTCTTTTGGGATTCGGTGTGTAAAGTAAAAGTGTGTTGCCAATGTATTTATTTATTTATGATAAATGGCTGACAATAACAATAATGATTTAATACAAATAATGTAACCGTGAACTAAGTCGTTTTTTCAGTCGTTCAGTCGTACTACTCGTTGGTACCATCAGTTAAAGACTGATGTTGAGTAACAGAAAAATATTTGATTAAATCGGAGACAGTTAAAATATATTGTTTTTTTATTGTGACACGACATCTGACCTCGACCCGCCTGATGATAAACAAAAAGAAGTCCAAGAGTGAAGACGACTGAAAAAACTACGTTAGTTCACAGTTGCGCCAGTCGCCGTCACTATGCCGGCCAAAGAAAAATACAGTATAGTTAGTAAAACTAATAGAATTTATTTTATTATTTATTAATAATGAATTTATACTTTTAAAATTAAAATAAAACAGAATAGGTTTTTATTAATAATGTCCTCGAATTAATTGGATATCCATATTATGTTGTTTATCTAGACAAAAGAATTACTTGACGACATTAAGCTCTATGACTATTCTTAAAAAGAAACCGTAACGGTAACGTCTCAATGAAAGAAAATGAAGTTTGCGAGAACAAGTGGCTTATAAAAGGAGCAGATTAAATTATAATTTCATGAGACCTTTTATACTTTTAATCTAACTCGGGCATATTGCGTCGCGGCTGAACAACTTTGTCAATATCAAACGTGGCGGTGCTTTACATCGCCGGAAAATATCATTTTCATACAATTTAGTCTTTAAGTACCTCATCTCTATGCACATTTTAAGAGCCTCAAGTTTTCTTTATCGAGCAAAGATTTTTTTACGAAATTTGTAAGCATAGATATTTTTATCAAGATATTTTTTTAAAGAGTTTTCTTAGTAACTCAATCTTGTGCATCGTTACTTAATGTTATTAATGAAAAAAATATGGAATAGGTGCGGTTTTGTTAACAAATCCGTACTCAAATCTGGTTAGGAGTGGTAAGCAGACGATTGTTGGTCATTTGCCCAGTGTAGGTACGTCACATATTGTCAGATCAATGCCGCTAAAAAAATTCGGTATCAATTAAAATTGATACAAATCAATTAAAATACCAATATGTGACGTAGTCGTAGTTATTGGTAGTGTAATACGCCAAAAACTTAATAATTTTTTTTATTTATTTAAAACTTAATTGCATTATGTACAAAGGCGGACTTAATGCCATTAGACATTCTCTGAAAATTAGCCAAAACGCTTTGATTTAATTAGTACTTAAATTAAATCAACCAACAAAATGAAACTTTCAAACTCATTTAAATTATAAGTTAAATAATTTATATATACGTTAAATTAAATGTAAATTCCTAAAACAAAAACACTCGTAAAATCAGTGAACATTGAAATGAACAAAACTCCCGTGCGGGCATTGAGCGAAGTTAAATTTTCAACTATAATTCGAAATCACAGCGTTTAACTTTCACAGTCTTTTACATTGAAGTTGTCTAGAAAGTTGTGCCCAATTAACATAGTACTTTTTAGTACTTATAAATATTAAATACAAAGAAAAGGTTTTTCGTACTTACAAGTTATTCTAATTATCATCATCAAATTGTCACGCCTTTTTCCCACAGGGATAGGCAAAGACAATGAAGCGCCACTTGCCACGATCTTGACACAACTCCCTCGCTTTCATCACATTCACAATTCTCTTCATACAAGCTCTATGGTTATGGGCACTAGGCAACCTAGCTTTCTTAAAGATGTCTCCGATTTGGTAAGAAAACACCCTCCCGGGCCTGCCTTGTCTAACGTATCCATTCACATGAGATTTATAAATTCTTTTCGTCAATCTACTTTCACTCATCCTTTCCATGTGCCCAAACCATCGAAGCATTCCATTGTCAATCCTTGTCACTACATCCTCTTTCGAACCACATATATCGCGCATCTACCTTATTTTATCCGCTATCGTCACTCCACATACCTACACTCCTTAACGACCTTATTTCTACAGCGTTAATTCTACTCTCATGCTTCTTCTGCCACACCCAACACTTTCATACATTGTAGGAACAAGCACCAGTCATCCGTGACTTTTGGGACATTATTTGGCTGCTCATCATACTATGGATGGCACCGTTCACTACGTTACCCTTTTGTACTCTTCTCTCAATATCTTCATCACAATTATTAATATAATCATAATATTCTAATTTATCTAATTATTAACACCCAAGAGGGTGTTCTCCGACCAAATCGGAGACATCCTCAGAAAGCTGGGTTGCTCTAGAATTACTGTTAGAATAATAATAAATTCCGAGAAGAGAAAAATAAAGACAATTTTATTACATACATTTATTTATTCCCTTTCATTGAAAGAAAACAAATGTCAGACATTGCGTTTAATACAATAAATAAGGGTACATTTATTTTGTTGTTGTACAAAACCATAAGCAAAGTATCCAAAGCCAGACTGCGGCAACTTATAAATCTTGGATACAAATATAAGAAGAACGACAAAGAAGAGAAAAACAGCTAACTTCGCATCTCATAGTTGATATATTGAATGCAATATCCATCGTAACAAATTGTGCACATTACGCTTGACAAATATTTAGAATATATTACGTGACGCGTTATATTAAAAAATATCTCAATCATTATTAATTTTAAACAGTATGTTTTACTACGCTCTACGAATCTGAAAATCTGAAATAATTTTATTATAAATTACTTATAATAAAATTATGCGACAACAAGCAAGCAAGAAAAAGTCCAAGAGCGCCGACGACTGAAAAAAATGCTTTATTATACGGTTGTCTCAGTCGCCATTATTATGCCAGGCAAAAAAAATTTCATTTATTGTCAAGACTCAATTCCCACATGGCTAAGAGCGCCACTTTTCACGATCCTGACACAACTCTCTCGCTGCTGCTACATTCACAAATCTCTTGATAGAGACTCTATGGTTCTAAAAGCTTTTTAATAATATCCCCAATTAGATGAAGCTAAATTTTTCTGGGTCTTCCCTGGGGAGATTCGGAGGGGATAAGCTTGAAAGCTTAAACTTAACAGTTTCCTATTTAACAATATAGAATGCGACTGCTACTTTGCGTTATGCAACTGTAAAAGAAGTTTCTGTCACACTTTCGAACCACAATACAAAAAATAATAATTAAAAACAGTTTCCTAATTTCCCTTGCTGTTATATAATATAGCTAAGAATTTCAATAGCAATTTTCATAATAAAAATTGTTATATTTATTTAAGCATGTCACCTATAAATTGGTCTAACACCTGAAGCAAGATCAATCATTTTAATTTAGATAAACATCAAATGAAAGTTGGTGAGAAAATAAAGTTCGGTCTAGTAGAGTAAGGGTTGCGTGACGTCACGTAATGGCCGCTTTCATTTATGTGGCAGTTAATGCAGTGCTTAATGCTTATGTTGGTTTAAGGAACTATGTTAAGGTGACAAGTTTTCTACTTTATTTATTTATTTTAATTTGCAGCTCGATACAACAAGCTACAATTTAGATGAAAAAAATACGGTTTGTTTAAATTGCTTACATTACTTGACTGAATCCCAAAAATTTATTAAATATTATAAGAGAATTAAATAAAATTATCTATCAAATCGTCACGCCTTTTTCCCACATGGATAGGCGTTTCAGGATCAGCTTGTAAGTTGCCAGTTCCATCTATGCCGGCATAGTGGATGTGATTGCTACTCACAGTTATTGAATTGTAGTAGCAGTGGCATTCATTAATGAACCACACTTCGGCTTAACATCAAGCGGGGTGCTGTTATATGTCGAGTCACAATATAAAAAAAGAGACAATGGAGCGCCACTTGCCACGATCCTGACATTACTTCCTCTCTTTTCTTACATTCACAATTCTTTTCATATAAGCTGTTCTATTAAATTAAAAATTATTCAGGAATAATGTTTAACAAAACACATCTGATCACAATTGTTGATGACAAGGGATGTCTAAGAGGACCGAAGATTGAAAAACTTGACTCAGTCAAATTAATTTAGTTCATAATAAGTATGGGCATCAGGCAACCTAGCTTTCTTGAGGATATCTCCGATTTAGACGGAAAACACTCTCCTGGGCCTGCCTAGTGCCCATAACCACAAAGCCTGTATGAAGAGAATTGTGGATGTGAAGGAAGCAAGGGAGTTTTGTAAGGATCGTGGTAAGTGGCGCTCCATTGTCTATGCCTATCCCTGTGGGAAAAAGGCCTGACAATTTCATTGATTGATTGATTGACATAATAAGTATTTCTTTGTATACATACCTTGTATATAGAGTAAAAAGTAGCAACCCAGTGACGGTGAGATTTATATCGCTATTAATATTACATTTATTCATGCGCCAATATTATCCAGTTTTCTCGTGAGCGATATCGCCACAAATGCAATATAGTACCCGAGGATGCAAAGGAAAATTGGAAAAGTTCCCGTTGTTTGCTTGTAGTCGAGTCTCAATGTGGTTGTGTCAAACACATAACTCACATTTCCTCGACGGTATACGTTACTATTTTATCTGATACTAGATTAGTTTTTGTGTAAAAATGGATGAAAAATAGTGCAGCTAGCTTGCAACTTGTTACAATGAGAAGTTGATAATAAAAAAATGGTATTACTTAACTGTATTTTACTGGACTGATACTCGTACAGTAAATCTTCGGTAGTTTTCGCAATATTTTCAATTTATTTCTTTTTTTATATAACGGATACAAAAATGCTTTTCAGGATTAACTTGAAAGTTACCGGTTACATTTAGGCCGACGTAGTGGATGTAACCGAGAGCAGTCATCTTCATTCATGAACCGCAGTCCAACCTAACATTAGGCGGGGTGCTATCCTATGTCGAGTTACAATAAAAAAAAAACAGCAAAAAACTTAACAAAAGAAAATCAGGCCTACCTTTGGGTAAGTAAAAACCTGTTTTCATTTAGAACATAAAAAAATCAATAACAATCAAAGCGAAAACAAAGTTGATAAAAAATAATAATTTTTTATCGTAACTTCTGTTTCTTAGGGTGGCATTAACATTTTCCTATTTTTTTCCACAAATCTAAATAATAATTTATTATAAAATCTCGTCGACATTACGCTTAAGCTTGTTAAAATGTCGCATGTCATATTAATAAAAAAAAATGTTAAATGAAGAAAACTATTTTCGGAATGTTATTAAGTTTATCTAATATGTACATAGCTTTATCCTATACCGTAATATTGCTTCAACATTGTTTAGTGACGCAAATAAAAGTATGAGATTATTTTGATATCGACCTTTTGTAAATATCTATCGGCCCCTTTAGATATACAATGAGGCTTGACGTGGATTTAGTGAACGGATTGCCAGCTATTATTCCTCGTCGATGATTCTCTACAAACAAAGTACCGTTGTGCACGAATTAATCCCTTTATTGGATATCAATATAAGAACGTTTTCGACTCATATCAAATAATATTCTAACTTGACTAAGATAAAGCCTAAAAGACATTTGGAAACTTTTACAAAAATAACGAATGAGATGTCTAACTCCGCAGTCTCTTTGGGACCAAGACGACAGCAAAACCTTCAAAACGCCAGCATAAAGTAATCAAAATAATCGGGGTAGTAAGCTGCAAAACATCATCTTTCAAACCAAATCTATTGCGAACTGTGCTATTCCTCATTCTACTGAACAAATGACCACCGAATTGTCTGCCTACCAAACCAAAAGTCTATTATTTTTTGTTGTAATAATGTAAATTAGGAGTAAGAAGGGAAAAAATTGCCTCAGTGATGTAAAATAAAAAATAAAATCAGTAAAAGTAAATAACAAGAAGGATAGATAATTCAATAAAGCAGGTTCTTATTGAATTTTGAACTTTGAGGGTGAACAAACATTCCTTGTTAACTAGAATCACAGAACAATCACTCTATAAAATATGAAAGGTGATTCTATTTGCAGTTCTAATTTGAAGACAGGGGTGAGATGTAATTTTCTTTCCATTTACATTTTTCATTATTATTTTTCATTATTATACCTGTTGTATAATCAATAAAGGGAAAATAAATAAAACTTCTGCAAATCAACTAACACAATATTTTTGTATTAACAATATCCTAGAAAATGAGGTAAGTACTACAATATTGAAAATAAAAAGTAATGAGAAGAGAAGAGAAATTTAAAAGAAATATCAATATCAATCAATCAAATTGTCACGCCTTTGACAATAGACAGGCAGGCAGACACAATGGAGCACCACTTGCCACGATCCTGACACACCTCTCTCTCCCTTCCCTCACATCCACAATATAATACTTTAAAAACTGAGATAAAAACTAATTTTAATGAAAACTTATTAGGCATAGAATTATATTAAAGTAATTTTGTAATTTGAATATTTCAGTTTTGTAGCAATTTTGTATAAAAATTGTTTCATAAAGTTATTAATATTTAAAAGAAAATTGTTAAAATTCTATTAATTTACAAGTAGGCTCTAGTGTATATAGTACAGTTGTACATCTTCAAATTTTAATGTAATACTAGTTAATTATTAAAAGTATATATTTCTGGAGATTTAAAAATAATAATGAATGGATTGATAGCTAGCTGCCGTGAAAAGGTTTAGTCAAAATATGTAAGCAAATAATAGTGTTACCATGGAAATGTCAGACTACCTCCTCGTGTGTCTGGCTGCTTGCCATATCGCTCCGGTAATGCGGAAATCAGATGTGCCGGTACACCCAGGGCATCAGTCAATAACTTCCCTTACGGAGTTCTTGTTGGGTGATTTCTAAAAGTCTGACATGTGGCGGTGCTCCCAGTTAATTCAGTCGTATTAATTTTTTTCGGCAATCGGCCCATACTTGACATTGACAAAGTGATATTGTTTTGTACCAATACAAACAACACTGAATACTGTAACCAGCTAAAAGAGGCATTGTCATAGTTTTATTAAAATATAAAATCAAATCGAAATAATAAATAACAATGTAGATCAAAGTATAAATTCAATTAAATTCACATAAAACACTGAAATCCCCGTCTGTGGGCATGACGTGGTCGAGTGAGCAGTACGCGCATTAATTTGTACTATGAACTTGTTTGCAAGAGGATTTCAAAACTGTAATTACATTATGTATTATTTATAAGAAACTAAGCCCTAATTTAAAACCTCTATTTACGGTTTTGGGATACATTTTGTAAGTGTTTGTGTGGAGTGGGTTTTAAAACCGTACCTTAAAACAACTTCGAAAGGATGTGTGATAACTTTAAAAATCTATTTTAAAGTAGGGATTATATCGTAATTTGTATATTGTCTCTGTACGGTGAATTGTCAATAAAGGATTATGATATGATAATGTGTTTATATTGAAGTTTGGATTTAACTTTGAGGGTTTAGCCAATATGTAGATGGGGTAGATATATGGATAATGAACCATTAATTTTGTTTTAAACCCTCACACATGCTCTCATAACTCTTAGGTATGCTAAGAGTTAGGCATAAAACTCTAATAGAACCATCAACTTTTTTGAAATTTGACATCGACTATGAATTTAACAAAGATAAAGGCTACCTACTTCTTAGAACGCAACCTTTAATTTTTTCTACGGTCTTTTGTCTTTGTATTTATTGTATTGTATTTTGTCTATTTTATTGTTTATTACGTGTTTTTTAATAAGGTTTTTATATATGACAACACCCCGCCTGATGTTAAGCGGAAGTGCGGTCCATTAATGATGGCTACTGGTACTACAGTTAAATATTAACAAGAAGCAGGTATATCCGCTAGTTGGAACCGACAACTTAGACGCTGATTCAGAAATGCGAATTCACTTCGCGCTGAGTACACTTGGAAAGGTGAAAAGTGGAATTGAGGAGTAATTAGTTAATTGATCATATTGCATTTTGCACTTAAGATGCATTTTGCAATTAAAAGAGAACGTTAGAGTATGAACACCACGAAGTTGTTCTACTAAATCTTCTAAAAAAGGCTCTACCAACATAATACAAACAAACATATTGTAATACAATATATCTAACGCGTATGTTTACATGCGCATAGCAACTGAAATCATATTCAATATATTCATTAATCAAACTGTCACGCCTTCTTTTTCCTTCCTGTGGACAGTGGGACGGGAGATAATGGAACTATACACATAAAAACAACCATTTAAATTCATAGTCAATAAATAAATCCCTTTCAAGCGATGCGTGAAGAAGCACCTTTGGCCGGTATAGTGACGGCGACTGGGGCAGCCGTGAACAAACCCGGTTTTCTCAGTCGTCGTCACTCTTGGACTTCCTCTTGCTTATCATCAGGCGGGACGAGGTCAGATGTCGTGTCACAATAAAAAAGAATATATAATAAATACGCGACTATTTCAATTAGGATCATAAGTAAGTTATAATTTTTTTTTTGTCATTTAAATCACTAATTACAAGCGTATAAAACAAAAGTTTTTTAATAATAAATGTTTGGTTATGGCTTACGACACGCAATGCAAACATTTTAAAGTAAATTTTCACTTAGGTTTATTCTAAACAAGTAAAATGAAATAAAATGATGCGACAATCGTGTGAACAATAAAATTTAATATTTTGTCTATAACATAATTATAAATAATACTCGTATATTCATAAAATACAATTTATTAGTAATTTTGTTTAATATTTTTTTACATCTCTATACTAAGCTACTAAACATACTAAAGTTAAAACGTAAAGTAAACGCAAAAGGCAAAAAATGTAACGTGCTTGTGCGGTGACATCAGTGGCGTAGCGTGGCGGGGGCGGAGGGAGCGGCAAAATTTTAAAAATCTAAAATAAATCGTTGAAATTTGAACCTGAAATTCAAATTTTTGTTGTACCTATGATTGAAACTCCTAAATAAGGGGGCGGCAATTTTTTTTTCCGCTCCGGGTGGCTGACTTCCACGCTACGCCACTGGGTGACATCACGTTTAATGTACACATACTCTTATGTCAAAGATACATTGGTACCAGCAAGTTGTTTTGGATGAAACGTTTACGAAGCCAACAACTACAACACAGTCGTTTTATTTACTTATGCAGATATGCACATTATAATTAATATCACATATAATGTTAATGATTTTAACGAAGGTAATTCCATTAAGAAGGATCGTCAAGTTCCCAAAACGAATTGCTTGGATTACATTTTGGGGTCGTGCGAGAAAGGTTAAGCCGTACAGGATTTCGTCACGACAACAAATCTTTATAAACGATCGTGTTACAAGAACATTCACGCTTTCGTACAACCATTTGTATAAAATAATACACATCTACGTTGACTGATAGGTTTATATTTATTTTAATTACGTTTTACGAGTTACTTAGATTGTTTTAATATGAAATCTGACCTCAACTTGCCCGACGTAAGCAAGGAAAGGTTCAAGAGTGATGACCACAAAAAATATCCGACTTATATTATGGGTGCCTAAATCGTTAAACACCAAGCCGTGTTTTTTTTTCGTTTTACTCAAAGGATCCAAGGGTAATGTGATGGGGGCGGCATCCAAATTGTCAACTGTTCGATTAAGAAAATATTATTTACAATTTTTAAGCTATGATAAACAAGGTTATTCATTTCATTTACTATTTTTTTTATTGTGACACGACATAATCACACCCGCCTAATGTTAGACTGGAGTGTGGTCCATAAGTGGACCGCCACTAAAGTTTAATAATTGTAAGTAGTAGTCATATTCACTATGCCGGCCTAGTTGAAACCGGCGACTTACAAGCTGATCCCGAAACGCGATTAAGTCACTTCACGGTCTGTTTACTTGTAAGTGGTGGTACTACCCCAGCTCGGCAGACTGGGCACCGTTGCCTACCTTAAATAGAGAGAAATTGTTACACGTTCCTTTTTCTCAACAACTTCAATAAATTACATAAGTATTGTAAACATGAGTATTAAGTTAAGAAAAAAAATATCTAAATATATTTACTTCAATAAAATAATATTTAATAGATTTTTTTATGTTATGTTTTTTATTTTATGTTATGTTATTTTATGTGATGTTATGAGAAAATTACATAAAACATAAATGTATATCGTAAAGTGACGCTCTATTCTCTCTACCAATTGATTTTAAAACACAATTGGCATATTATTATTGTATGTATCCCCTTAATATTTCAACGCATTGATTTGCAATAAAAATAATTTTCATAAAGAATTTAACAATTCAATGGCAATAAAGGAAAAATCTCATTAGTTAGGAAAATAAAATATCATTCCAAGTATCTCTTATACTATTCCGGTAGGAGCTCAAGTAATTGGATTTATCAATAGATAAACAAGGAATGGGGTAGGACATTTCATTCGGTTAACGGTTGACCTCAACAAAAACTATTCAATACCATTTTTATATTTATTTTGTTAGCGAAAATCCAACTTTATTTATCTAATTAACTTCATTGTGTATACAGTCAACAGATAAGATAAACTAATGAATTAAACAAATTTTATGCGGCTTACTATCGCGTTTATTTTGGTTTTGATCTCTCCGTGACCACGATGACGGCAAAAGCTCTCGAAACGTCGGAATAATAAAAGAAAGTAAAATCAAAACCAAAATAAACACGATAGTAAGCCGCATAAAATTTGTTTAATTTAATAATTAATGTTTGCGTAAAATTTAAGAAAATACTATAAGATAAACTACATTTTACACAGGCGTAGTTTAGAAGCTATACAGCTATACGTACAGTTCAAAGCTACATTGCCATTTATATATTTATTATAGCGTCACATAATAAATATCGCTTGAAAAACCGACAACCGATGGGGAAGAAAGGTTCTAAAGTGGAGGCCACGAACCAGCAAACGCAGCGTTGGTAGGCCCCCCACTAAGTGCACTGACGACATAGTAAAAGTCACGAATAAATAGTGGATGTGACTGGCATCTTGTTATTCGAATTGGCGTTCTAAGGAGGAAGCATATGTTCAGGAGTAGACGCCTTCTGGCTGATGATGATGGTGATAAATAAACTCGGTAGAGTCCCCTCACTCTTTCTTAATGACGTTTCTAAGTGTTTGTAAAAACCAAATGAATAAATGACTTTGAATTTTGAATTTTAAATATACAAATGGCACTAATCACCAAAATTGTGATCTTTCCCAGGCAACAAAAAAAGCACAACAATAAATAATTGAAAAGCAAAAATATGTAGAGCAAAAATATAGAAACTAAAAAGATTAAGGTACATTGGTAACGACAGGCATGGCCATTTGTTTGTTATGCGTAAAGTTCCGGGTTCGATTCCCGGTCGAAACAAATATTGCTTTAGTAATACAAAAAAAGATGCGGATATTTGCTTCGGGTCTGATTATCAAATGGTAGTAGGCAGTGATACCCAGTCTGCCGATCCGGGGTAGCACTACCACTTACAAATACACAGACCTTGATGTAATTTGGTCGCATTTCGGAATCAGTTGCTAGTTCCAACTAGGCCGGTATTGTGGATGTGACTTCTATTTACAGTTATCAAATTGTAGTAGCAGTGACCTCTATTTATAAACCGCACTCCAGCTTAATATCAGGTGGGGTACTGGCATATGTCAAATCACAATAAAAAGAAAATACATGTTTACAGCATATTATATTACAGATTAAAATGAAAGTAATAAGTTATCTATTTCCATAATTATCCAATTAACTGTTCTTATTGAGGTAAAACATAAATTTTAAATTTAATTATATCTACTCTAAAATAATATAATTTTATTTTCAAATTACTTTTCCCGAATTCTGCTCATGGTCGTAGAAGGGTTGAACCCCTTAGGTTCGATTTATTTTTGAGCGATAAGCATTTTTTTCACATGTACAAGTATACTTTGTCCCTAAATTATAATCATATAAAAATCCGTCTGTCAAATACGATACAAGTATGACTTTCACTATGCCGTCAATCCACCTAGTGGTAGGCCTACCTACGCTGCGTCTTCCGATTCATGGTCTCCACTCTAGAACCTTTTATCCCCATCGGTTGTCGGGTATTCGAGCGATGTGGCCAGCCCATTGCCACTTTAGCTTGCAAATCCTACGAGCGATATCAGTATCCGTTTTTTCGGCGAATATCCTCTTTCTGGATTCTGTCGCGCAAAGATACACTAAGCATAGCTCTCTCTATTGCCGGCTAAGTTTGAAAATTGTTACACATATTTTATAATAACGCTTATTTAACTCAGTTAATCTCATTGGGTTCTAATGATAAATAGCAACCCTAATTTAACATTTGGTATAGTTTGTCAATATATCAATATATATTATGAAATATTTGATATTTCAATCAAATATTTAAAAAGGGAGAAATATAACATATTGATAAAAAAAATTTTTTTTTTAACTAAAATACATTATTAAAAGGAGTCCCTTTAGGCAAGGTTCCGAAGATACTGGCAGCGTTCCCCCTTTGAATAGCTAGACTAATTCTTTGTCCGAGGTAGCTGCCAACTCTTCGGTCTCCTGTGATGTCGACTAACCTTTTTGATATTTCCTTAAAAAGCCTTAAAGCGCTAGGACCCCACGGACCAAGGGTCTCGACACCGAATGGGACAAAATCATACTCGGAGCCTAGACCCCTGTATTTGCACGCTTTAGCTTTTTCAGCCGCTTCACAAGCCGCACCAGCTCTGCTGTTGGTTCCATGTAGATGGGAAGGTGCCAGCGTGTCTGAACAGGTTGCATCCCATACCAGCACCCGGCCCATCTTCCATGGAATCAAACTCATACCATCCGGTCTCTTACCATCATCTCTTGCAATACCAGTCGGCTCAAGTAGACTTGGCACGTTGACGGAGGCAAGAGACCGGCGTATGATATCGTTAAGTGCGGCATGTCTCGAGAACCGGCCTGCACTTTTTTGGCATGACAGTCCGTGATGTCCTAGCTTGTGAATTGTGTTTATGTGTTATTTCTGTGTTTATTTTATACTTCAAAGCAATGCGAGTAATTTATTACTATTATGAAATATACGACAGAAACTAAATAAATATATAATATTTATGGCAACTGCTTGTATCCGATTTCTAATATTCTTTTACAAATATAAAAATAGTTTCACATGTTATTTTAATATTTTATGAGATGTTGAACGATTCCTTGGAGGAGTGCAAGCCGGAACACTATGTAAATGTATCTGGTAAAATGTAAATGATCCCGGGAACCAACTCACCCGGAAATATTCTACAAAATGTCTTTATCTATACTTTTGCCGTGAATCGCTTCTCTCCTGTGACTTCACGGTATAATAATCTATTCAAATTATGACTCCTATTTTGTTAAACGTTCCTATTATTGGAACGTATTAAAATAACCACCCGCAAAAGATTTTTAAAATTTTTATTTTATATTTCTGTACTAAGCTACTAAAGTGCTTGTATCATAGAAACAGGGCAACCAAAGTGCATATATCAAAGATACATTGGTACTAGCAAGTGGTGTAGAACCCGTTCTCTCGGTTCGCGTAACCATTGCACTGCCACTACACCACGGTCGCCTTAAATTGGTTGTGATTTGCCTAATCTGCCGACCCAAGTAGGTGCCTTCAACCAAGTCGCGTTTCGGAATCAACTTAATAAATTGCCCATTTGAACTACAGTTATTAAAATAAAGTAAAGTATGCTGATACTAGATTTTTTTTGTAAATCATCGTTGATATATTTGTTCCACGAAATCACCCGAATAATGATAGGTTATTTTATGACGGAAGGAAGTTACGTTAACCTTCGCAGTCCCCAAGGCAAGCAGCCATTAAAAGTTAAGGTAAGAACATTAGGCAAGTGTGGTCGAAGCAATTGCCAAAGTTGTTGGAGCCGCACGTGACTTGGCTTAAAGATTGCAATCTAGTCATAATGGAACCTTCCGAACCCTTGCGCTTTCGTTGCAGAATTTGTTTCAAACCTTCGCTAAGTATATCTAAATGTCGTTTTAATTTGGTTTATAACTTGCCTATAAACTCTTGGTTTGTAAGTCTATATAAATGTAAAGCCTATGTAAAGTCATTTTGGCATGTATTTTTATTATCAAATCAAATTGTCACGCCTTTTTCCCACGGGGATAGGCAGAGACAATGGAGCGCGACTTACCACGATCCTTACACAACTGCCTTGCTTCCTTCACATCCACAATTATCTTCATACAGGCTCTGTGGTTATGGGCAATAGGCAACCTAGCCATTTATTATAATTTTTTATATTTACAATTTTCACATAAGTTCTAAACGATACAGGCCTAACTACAAACAAACTACGGATAATACTAACTACGAAACGATACAAGATACTAAGCTACGCAACAAAGTACATACTATATTAAAGATACATTAAATGCGGGAAGTAGTTTAAGGCTCTAGGTTTGCGAGGTCATTACATCACGGATACCTTATTTAATGTTTAGAAAACATTTCATAAATACTAATTCTATGGTAATTGCTATGGATTGGTAAGTAGTTATCCTGTCTAAGGGCTTGGGTCTTGGCGCTGATTATCCAAAATCTAATTGGTTGTCTAGATAGTACGAGTGGGTTTAACGATATATATTTATTCCCACCGACGAAAGCGTTATTTTTAAACACAAATCAATAATATTAAATTTAAAAATGAGAATACGTTAAAACTGTTGCTAACGCTTTATTAAACACATTTATTTGGACAAAACGGCAATAGCCGTATATTCTTTTAATCCTAATTATGAATTCAAATCGCTTTAGTTTAATACAAATTAGATTTTTCTACGCCAAAACAAAAAAAAACATTTGTCATCATACCTTTATTCTACAAGGACCGTCATATTCCATGATTCTGACACTACACTCTAGCTTCCATCATACCCACAATTTTCTTCATACAAAATTACACTCAGACTGAATTAAACTCGATCATCTTACATACTGTTTGCTGATTTGAAAATGAAAGCAAATTCAAAATAAATACAATACCTTTCGGAAAGATACCTGAGGGACGGGGGTAAACAACGAATGCAAAACAAACTAAAGTGTAAACAAGCTGAGCGTCTACTCGCCCAGGGCATTTATATTCACGACAAGACTGAAGCCAGACCATCACATCACAATTATAAACTCAGCTAACAAACAAGTCAAATTTTTAGATAAAAAATACCCAAATATTTTTTATACCCAGTTTATACTTTGTTTGAATATATGTTTTTATTTTATTTTATTGTGACTCGACATATGACAGCACCCCGCTTGATGTTAAACCGGAGTGTGGTCAATGAATGGATGTCACTGCTACTACAATTTAATAACTGTGAGTAGCAATCACATCCTCTATGCCGGCCTAGTTGGAACCGGCAATTGTACCGGCTGATCCCGAAACGTGACCAAATCACTTCACGCTCTATACACTTGTAAGTGGGTGGTACTACCCCGGGTCGGCAGACTGGACTTGTTTGTACTTTGTTGTTCTGTTTCTATGATACACTTACACTTTTCTATGAAGCACTTTAGTGGCTTAGTATAGAAATGTATAATAAAAAATATATAAAAAGAAATATGAAAAAAATATATGTAATGACTTTAATTGTGGCTTGACATATGACAGTACCCCGACTGATGTTAAGCTTAAGTGTGGGCTATTAATGGATGCGACTACTACTTAAATAAATGCAAGTAGTAGTCGCATATATTCTGCCGGCCTAGCTGGAACCGATATTCCGCTTAACCCTGTGAGAAATAAAACAATCTATTCAGATTGATTACGTTTAACTTCTGAAATCGAGAAGGCTCCTTCGACAAAATATGATGATAATGATCTTGCAGCAATTATCATACCTATTATTTTTATTTCATTAGGATTAGTGAAAGTTGATGTATGCGCTAAACAAGGCAGACCCAGGAGGGTGATTTCCGACCAAATCCGAGGCCTACTCAAGATAGGTTGCGGAGAAAAGAGAATTGCGGATGTGGGGGAAGAGAGGGAGTTGTATCAGGATCGTGGCATGTAGCGCTCCATTACCTCTGCCTATCCCTGTGGGAAAAAGGCGTGACAATTTGATTGATTGATTGATTAATTATAATGAAACAGGGATGATATGAAACCGATATTAAAAATAGACGAAAATAATATTGTTCTTTATAAGGCAAAAACGAGTACAGTATACAAAAAAGATGCAATACTTATCAATTGATTGATACTAATAACTATATATACCTACGTATCATTCGATCTATTTCGGCGCTTCGTTTGTTTATAAAACTTTATAAATGCTCTACCAGCCCATTTGCTTTCCCCATTGTGTAATCTTGCGTGAAAAAGCACTTTTTGCAGGCATAGTAAAGGCTACAGTCAAGTCATAGGCTCTCTTGTACATCCCCTAGCTTATCATTAGACAAGTCGAGATCAGAAGTCGCATCTTTTATTTTATTGTAACTCGACATTCAGATTTGACAGGCGGTTTCACATTCGACAAGTTAGCCTCGAGCCGCTTAATAAGCAAGAGGAGGTCCAAGAGTACCGACGACTGAAAAACGAGTCAGACACAGCCCTAGTCCCCGTCACTACGCCGCCCAAATAAATCTGGATTCTTTCTTTATAAAAAATCTGAATTCTGAATTTATTCTGTGCCAAAGTTACAGTATAATTAACCTTTATGCAGGATCATAACTCAAAGCAGACATTTCATCTCCGCATTCAAGTAATATGTGGCCAACAAAGCTATCGTAATTGATGGTATATTGCTTAGATTGTGCTTAATGGATATTCTATCATGTATAACATTAATTATAAGAGCGGTGAATGGAAATGTTCAGCAAGTTAGAACAACATATTGGTGATTAATACTGGATTTTGATTGGACAAAATATCTGTAAAATAGCCTCCAAGCAACTAGAACCAAGATGGCTAAGCCGCTAAAGCATTGTGTGCGTGACAGTACATGCGCTAAAGTTTTTCCGAATTAAATTATTTTGGGTTTTAGATTTACAAAAGAATTCTATAATTCTGAGGTATGTGGAAGTATAAAAAAGAGTCGAATTCTCGATCAAATCGGGGACTATATTTAAAAAAACAGAGGCTTGCAGCTCACATAACGTGTATAAAAAGAATTGGGACGAGGCGAGAGAGTTGTGTCAGGATCGTGGAAAGTAGCACGTCTTCACCTATCCGTCTTCGCCTATCTCATTGATTAACAAACCAGCCCGTGACGCGTAGTGAACAGTCTGCCGATCCGTGGTAGTACAACTGCTTACAAGTGAAAAAACAACTCAGTATTATTATAATCGTCACCCTTGGACCTCCTCTTGCTTATCATCAGGCGGGTCGAGGTCAGATGTCGTGTCACATTAAAAAAAAATAGTGGATGTAACTGCGACATGCAGTTATTTATGTGTAAAAGCAGTCGCCTCCATTCATACTACATGCAAGCTTTATGGCCAGTATACTTACATAGTACCGTACCTATTACTTCTTCATTATTTAAAAAATTAACTCTTTAGATCTAACTACAGTGAATTATAATTTACAAAAGTACGGAACAGCCTCATTAACAGTATTTTTTTATATTAGGTAAGTAATTAGGCTCCACAGAAGCACTTTTACACGTCAAAAACCTTATTCAAACGTTAAGCAATTTTAAAAAAACCCGCGTTTTTTTTTTTGCCTCCTGGCTACGAACTTACGTTACATCGTCTGATACAAAGTTTGTCTTATCTTTTTTCACTTTTCAAAGAAAGTAATATAAGTATCCTCTAGTATTCATAACACTTCATTCATTCCGGCTTAAGCAGTTTTCTTTCAAACGGTTTTAATCTTGCGATAAACACAGTTTCATAGAACTTTAAGTTCTAATATAAACAGTCCGTATTATTTATTTAATTTTCCTTACGACTAGGCCGGCATAGTGGATGAAACTACTACATACAGTAATTTAACGGTAGTCAGTGTTGCCCAGTCTGCTGATCTGGGGTAGTACCCCAGAATCGTGTAACGACTTAGGCGCGTCCTGAAATCAGCTTGTAAGTTGCCGGTTTCAACTTGGGAAGTTGACTTATATTTTTTACTTATATTAATATAAGTAACAAATATACATTGACATATTAATCTTTTTTTAGATTTGCGCAAACATTAATTATTGAATTAATTTACAATTTTATTTTATTATTTCGACGTTTCGAGAGCTTGGCAGTCATCGTGGTCACGGAGAGAACCAAAATAAACGCGATAGTAAGCTTCATAAAATTTGTTTAATTCATGATATATTAATGTTAGTAATTTGTAGATACTATGCTAGAGATACTACTATCTTATCATAATTGTAGATCTTGCCAAGTGGCGCTCTATTGTCTTTGCCAATCCCTGTGGAAAAAATGAAATAATTTGTATTTATATTTTTATAGTGACGGCGGCATAGCCAATTCTCATTAAAAGCAATATAAAAACAGGTAGAAAACTAATTAGTTTTTTTGTTTTAATGTAAGCAGTTTATTTTACAACGTGTAAAAGCTGTAGTTTTGAATACAAAATGAAACATAAGGCTTTAATGAAGTCGTCGTGCTTACCGTCCTTTTAATAAAACCTCAGTCATAATTATTTCAGAAAAATGAGGAATTATTTAACACTGCTGTCAGCCTTCATTTCACTTCATGTAAATAAGAGAATCGTGTTATTAAAACGACGCTATTTACGCTGTATGTGTTATATTACATAATACTTAATGGAATTAAACATAAGACTCACGCTTTATTCCTTAAGGGAGCACAATAGGAAATGACTAATTTTTTTATATCAATTATTTCTATCAATTATTGGCTAGTATAGTAACAGCGACTAAGGCAAATGTCGGCGCTCTTGGACTTCCAATAGCTTCTAATCAAGCAAGTCGAGGTAAATACGAATACATAAGATTAAGTATAGAATAACGTCATTGGAATAGTACTATGACTTTGGAACCATTCAAGGATCTCTTGTTCATGCTGTATGACTGACCATGTTTACTTTTCGATGTTGTGTAATGTTGTGTGACTGACACAACATCACTTCACAAACAGCCATGTTTTCTCTTCTTGCCACTACTGACGCTATATTTGTTAATCAATCTTTATTTGTTTCCGACGAGTCTCGTCCTGAGGTTTAGAGAAAAATATATTTTATTGTTTTAAAATACAAATGTTTAATATCAGCATAAAATTCAAATGAATAACAAAGGAGAAACGTTGCGAAAATGTTTTATAATTCTTGACCGACCGACAAACACATAAAATTACCTTACCTAAATTTAGGCAAGTTAAATTCATAATTAGAACGTCGAGTAATGTTAAATACCGGTTTTTAATCTACTCTAATTGTAAATTTTAAATAGATTTAAATTTAAATTGACGACAGGCGTGGACGAACGGTTTAGCGACTGGTTTGTTGCGCGTAAAGTCCCGGGTTCGATCCCCGGTCGGAGCAAATATTTGTTTCATAGCTTTAATTTGTAATATTTAATAGTATTAAATATTGCAAATATTTGTTAATAAAAAAAAAAAAGATGGATATTTGCTTCGGGTCTGGTTTTCAAAGAGTGGTAGGCAGTGGTACCCAGTCTGCCGATCCGGGGTAGTACCACCACTTACAAGTATACAGACCGTGAAGTGATTTGGTCACGTTTCGGGATCAGCTTGTAAGTTGCCGGTTCCATCTAGGCCGGCATAGTGGATGTGATTGCTACTCACAGTTATTGAATTGTAGTAGCAGTGACATTCATTCATGGACCACACTTTGGCTTAACATCAAGCGGGGTGCTGTCATATGTCGAGTCACAATAAAAAAAAAAAAAAAAAGATTAAATTCTTCACAAATTCATAAATTCTTGACTCGCTTCTATTGTCAGTGGGTTGGCTTGTAGAGAATGCTAACTACGAGTAGCATTAAGTCTGCATGTGTGCACATATACTGTGTTTTTTCTTACTTGGCAGAAGTAGTAAACAAACATGAAAATCGCTATTTCCTTTCCCCTCCATCTAAGGAAACTGTTTACTACTGTTTTATCCTATAAAATAAACATACACCATTGTGTAACAAATCCACAAAAGTCACTATGTAAAATCACACATATACATTTACAAACAGATACTCACACATTACATATATACATTAATTTTATCAGAAACCATTTATATGAAAACAGTAAATTCACAAATGTTGTGCCCCAATAATAATAATAAAAAACATTTTCACAGTAATTCATAGAGATTAGACCTACTTATTCATGTTGATTCGCGTCAGTATCAATTGTTTTTTTTTAATTCTAAAATCCGACATTTTACTATTGTTTACTACTTTTTCCAAGTGACGAAAAATGTACAGTAGTAGGCAAATTTTGAATAAATAAATATGACCTCGTATTATTACAAATTATGCATGTTAAAATAAATAAGAACAGTAATATTAAACGTTGTTATTTATGTTGTGGTGTTACGGATAAAAGGGTATTAAGCTAATAGCGACAAAACAAGTAACAACAAATTCTCAGCCACATTATGCGGGTCATCTGGGAGTGTGTGTGATGACCCACGAGGGATGTGACCCCCTCGTTGGCGGTTTGTTTTTCATATAATTTTTATATTTATTTTGTGTTTTGTTGTTGTTGGTAATACTTAATGCATAAACCATATACATACTTGTACCTATTTTAGATTAACTATCGTTTGTATAAAAGATCTCTTTAAAACAAGATGGCAAACATAAATAAAAAAACATTATAAATTTTAATAAATAAATATAAAAATAAACGTAGTATAGTAGTAAATGTCAATAATAGATACATTTGTCTCAATATATATATTTTATTGACACTGTCCTATCTTAGAATTTTATTGCAATACACCCAAGACAAATAATACGGTCATCACACTGACCATTAGGCTTCTCAAAAGAACGAGACAATAGCCACACGAAATGAAAGCTGGTCTTTGAAGATACAATATGAAAAATTGATCTCATTAATTTCGTTGGAACTCAGTTTATGTTTTGTTTCGCGTCACTTCTGAACTAGGTCCACAAGAAAATCTTTTAGGAAATTTTTCATACTTGATTTATAATTATTATTGTGACTCGACATAATTATGACAACACTCCGCCTGTTATTAAGCTGGAGTGCGACTGCTACTATGGTTAAACAACTGAAAATAGCAGTCGCATCAACTATGCCGGCCTAGTTAAAACTGACACCTTATAAGCTATACTGAAACGCAACTAAGTTACTTCACAGTTTGTACACTTGTGTTGGTACTACACCGATTCGGCAGATTGGGTACCACTCCCTACCACTTTTGGAAAATTTAATATTTAAAGATTGCTTTAAAAAACTTTTTTGTCTTCTTTATAATGTCAAAGTGAATATAAAAAATTAACACACTTTTCCTGGCGAAGAGACTCTTTTTAAAACAGCGAAATTAATTTCTTTGACAAGTTCCTCATCGTCCATAATTACCAGGGAAAAGGGGAAATATGTACATATAATTTATACATTCACTCTATAGATGATATACTAATAGACTCCAATTTATTTTTAAAATAAGACACGTGGCAATATTGCTTAGCACACCAGTGTGACCACCACGCGTGAAGTCTCGGGTTCAATTCCTAATATTTGTTCCTAATAATTATCCAATCTAATATTTATTTTTGTAGATTTATTAATTTAAATAAATATTACAAATATTTGTTATTAAAAAAGAGACGGATATTTGCTTTGGGTCTAGTTGTAAGAGTGGTAGGTAGTGGTGCCCAGTCTTCCGATACAAAAAGTGACTTAGTCGTTTTTCGAGACTAGGCTGACATAAGGGATGTAGGTTAACAGTTTTTAAGCAGTACTAGCATTCGCCTCCATTTATGGACCGCACTGCACCTTAACATGCAAATAAAAATTAAAAAGTTAATAAAATTGAGAGAATAAAGCATGCGAAAGCATTCTCTGCTATGCGAAATAAAGCTATAAATTGGTTGTTTTTAAGTTTTTTTTCCTACTCGCATAGAAAAAAATAGTCATATATTTTGTACGTGATTAATTATGCCTGTAACTAATAGTAATTTGGCTATGCGAGGTCTAGGTTTATATCGTTTGTGATTCATTCTGTACGACAAATGAACCAAAATTAACGCTCGCAGCAACTCTGCTGAAAATTAAATTGTCGCCCAATGATATATGCAAATGAGACGTTGTTCAATCGCACTGCTTTTGTTTTATGGAACTATTGTTACGAAATAAAACGCATAGTTAAAATCATTAATTACATCACATTATCATGAAACGGTTATTATAAAACTAACCGGACCCGACAGACCCGACCGATTGTGGTTAGGTTAGGTTAGGTTAGGTGGACTAACTGGACCTAACTAGACTACAATCATTTTTTAATTAGGTAGGATAACGTCAGACAGGTCAGCGGACTAGCGGACAGGTCCACTTATAAAATTGGGTAACATATTATAGATAGTTTTGAATCTTTAACAAATATAAAGCTATAACAAAATACTTAATAAATAAATTAAACTCATGTTTTAGGTCCGCAGTGCTTATAACCATAGAGCTTGTATGAAGAGAATTGTGGATGTAAAGGAAGCGAGAGAGTGATGTCAGGATCGTGGAACGCCGCGCTCCAGTGTCTCTGCCTGACCCTGAGGCGAGACAAGTTGATTATTTTTAATAAGGTTGTTTAGACTGTTCATCGTTATCTGTTGGACTGCGGATATATCTTAAACTTTAAGAAAAAATGATTTAATTTTTTTATTGAGACTCGACATCTGATATCGACTTATCTGATAGTAGGCAAGAGTGTCAACGACTGAAAAAACTGAGTAAGTTCACGGGTGTCTCAACCGCAGTGACTATGCCAGCCAAACATTAGCAAATTTTGCTCAGATAATTAGCGTAATCTTAAAACAGCATAAAACAAATTAAAGTTTTGAAAAAAATACAAAATATGCATTTTGAAATAAACAATATGGAAACGGCCATGTTTTTCGTTAAACAAATATAACACGAAATATGTTTCGGATTATTTATCTGTTAATACAATATAAATTTTAATTGCACTCAAATTTTAAAGTGCAATATAAATAATAAACAATGTATGTTAAAGAGTGTATTAACGAGTTCGGAATAAAATATTCGTTGTGTAATAGCAACAAGGTCTTTTACATAAATGAAATCAGAAGACACGAGTATGTCGATATATGAGTAGTGGAGTGCCTTCAGGGTTTAACCTCGGAATCCAATTACTTTGAATGTAATAATATTAAACCTTATAAAATATGTTATAAACAAGTAGTAGTAAGAGGATTAATAAAACTATAGTTAAAAAACTAAAAAAACACGCAAATATGACAATGTGAACTAAAAGTGAATAAATGGTAAGCAAGAAGAGGTCCAAGAATGTCAAATCTGAAAGAACTGAGTCAGTTCACGGTTGCCTCAGTCGCCGTCACTATGCCGGGCAAAAAAAATGAAATTATTGTATTGTCAATTATTGGTACAAATTTTTAAATTATTTGGACCTCTAGAAGTAGGTGAACATTTTTTTTATTTTTATTGTGACACGACAATAAAAATAAAAGCCCTGACAATAGATAAAACCAATAATAAGGTATAATAAGGTATTAAATCCACGTATATGTGAATATAGGATAGAATTTGGTGATTTTCAGTTCTATTACGATATCAATATTGGAATGTGGTCGTTCGTGTCGATAGCGGACGAGCCTTGGTCGACGTGATAAGTCGCTGTGATTGATGAGTTCAACGTATGGGCAAAACCTAACTGGGTTAATCTACGTTGAATGCACGTACAGATACAAGTATTTCACGATAAAAATATAAAGTTATTTGGGAGCTTAAATTTATTCAGTTTTGTTTATTTCAGGGTTTTGATAAACTCACGAAATAACGCCTAAACAAACATAGGTAATATAAAAAATGGATTTTTTTAAATTTAAATATATTTTAAAATAAATATTAATTTATCTATACATAACAAATAACAGAGTTTCCATATAAATTATAGTACATGCAAGAGATAAAGGCCAAAAAAGGAATGAAAAAATTAATACGAGTACATAAAAAAATACCACTTATTCTAATTTTTATTACTTAAATTAAACAAGAAAGAAATAAGGTATTGTTTCTAAGTCATTTAAATCACACATTCTACTCAGATATTACAGTCCAAAATAACTAATCGTATTTACTCAACGCAGTTACAAGAATAGGGAAAGTATTTATGTATTTACATTTCTATACTAAGACTCTAAACTGTTTGTATCATAGAAACAGGACAACTAAAGTGTACCGGCATGTGGTGGTACTAGCAAGTGGTTTAGAACCCGTGCTCTCAGTTTGCGTAACCATTGCACTGCCATTACACCACGGGAACCTTAGTTGAGGGGGAGTTGCGCTGGTTTGAGCATATTGAAAGTATGAATAAAAGTATGTTAACGAAAGAGATTAATAAATCAGAGTTGAGTAGAAAGATAAAACGGGGACGGCTCAGAAGAGAGTTTCTTGATCATTCCGGAGACATAAATAATCAAGGGTTTGCAATGCCCATAGTATGCCCCATGAAGTGTGTAAAGAGAACTGTGGATGTAAGGATGGCGAGAGTGTTGTGTCAGGATTTCATTAATTCAAACTCGTAGGAATCTAATATAAACTCTGATGTGACGTCATTAGATGATATTTTTATTTATAGTTTAATTATAGTTAATATCTGTTTAATTTATAGAAATGCACATTTAAAATATATATATACTCGTATATATATATATATATATATATATATTATGTATGTAACTCGTAAGATAAACAAATATTTTGGTTTTGTTTAGGGAAATTCCAAGTAATTTATTACCCGTCAAATTAAAATATGATTCTGAAATTATTAAAAAACACAGTCCTTCCTTTAGTTCCCTAACTTTATTTAACTTTTGAAATTTATTCAGCGCGCGTCAACTTTTTCACCGAGAACTACACAAAAACTGTATAAAAACTTTGTTGGCATGTGAAAATTAACATTGGTGTTGCTAAAACTTGCGAAATAATGTTGAATGACAAAATTTACTGACCTTTCTGAATGTAACCACAATAAAATATTACTCAGTTTATTTTATTTTATTCTTAAAAATTGTTTTTTAACTTTAAAACATAGTTTACCTATTAATACAATGTTCGTAAATTATTTGGTATTATTACTATCAAAACGTATTATCAGGTGGGTCGAGGTCAGAAGAGTAAAACAAAAAAAAACGTTGTTAGGCCCTAAATGACAAAAAATGTATTTCCAAATTATTCCTTAACGATATGTCGCATCTGCATCTGCTATATAGAGATATGTGTTATACACTCGATGATCTACTATTGCTTGTTAAGGTACAATTCTGGTACATTGGTATGGCAGTTAATTCACACAAAGATGTTACTTGCCCAGTAATAACGAATTATATATCAGAATAGCAGCTCTATGTGAAGTGATAATTACAATTTTAAATTCCATGAATTAAACAAATTTTATGCGGCTTACTAACGCGTTTATTTTGGGTTTGATTTTACATTTTTATACATTACATTTCCACGTTTCGAGAGCTTTGCAGCCATTGTGGTCACTAAAATTCCATTCTAGATACAATTAGGTACAATCCAGGTTGCTTTCACACTTACTGCATGCCCGCCGTTTCAATATGTACACGCATAATTGCAATCGGGTGAAAAAATCTAGACATCTCATGGTAAGCAAGGAGTGTGATTGTAAACCAAGAATGACAACGATTAAAAAAACTGAGTCAGTTCACAGTTGCCTAAGTTGTTGTCACTATGCCGACCAAAGAATAAATTAAGAAACTAATTAACATTAAATTATAAGTTATCTCTTTCTTTATTTATACTTGAGATCAAATAAGAGTGGTAGGCAGTGGTACCCAGTCTGCCGATCCGGGGTAGTACCACCACTTACAAGTATACAGACCGTGAAGTGATTTGGTCACGTTTCGGGATCAGCTTGTAAGTTGCCGGTTCCATGTAGGCCGGCATAGTGGATGTGATTGCTACTCACAGTTATAGAATTGTAGTAGCAGTGACATTCATCCATGGACCACACTTCGGCTTAACATCAAGCGGGGTGCTGTCATTTGTCGAGTCACAATAAAATAAAGTAAAATAAATAGCTTGAATAAATATAATTATGGATGTGGGGGAAGCGAGGGAGTTATGTCAGGATCATAGCAAGTGGCGCTCCATTGTCTCCTATCCCTGTGAGAAAAAGTCATGACAATTTGATTGATTGATTGAAAAAATAACATTTCGAATTGAAAGATACAAATAGAACGCGGCTGCTGCGCTATGCTTAGAGAAAATTTACATACACGGATCCTTTAGGTCTACAACGGGTTTGAATCAAAGACACGAGATGTGAGCCTAGCTCATATTCTCTTTCAGTAATATTAAACCTTTATAAGAACGATTGCACAAATACTTCCACACAATATCTCAAGCTAGCAAAGCATAATAATACATTACAGCCAGGGTTGCCAAATAAGGAATTTGGGAAGGAAGAGTCAATAGTTTTGAGATTACTACTGACGGTTAGTGGTCATTAGCCCAGCCTAAAGATCGAGAGTAGTACACAGGGCCGTCTTAAGCATATTCAGCGCCGGGGTGCGAAAGTCAAGACTCCGCTCGCGTGGTCTCAGTGTAGTAGGTACCTATCGAAATTTATGGCGGTCGGTATGCGCCCCCTAGGACTCTGCGCCCGGGTGCACCGCACCCCTCGAACTCCCGGGTAAAGACGGCCCTGGTAGTACACACAACTTTAAAGTATGCAGACCGTAAAGGCGGGAAGGTTTGGGATCAGCCTAATACTTGCTGGTTACAACTAGGCCGGCATACTGAATGCGTTACTTATTTTTTTATTGTAACTCGACATATGACATATGTGGTCAATGAATGGATGTCACTGCTGCTACAATTCATTACCTATGAGTAGCAATCACATCCACTATGCCGGCCTAGATGGAACCGGCAACTTACAAGCTGATCCCGAAACGTGACCAAATCACTTTACGGTCTGTATTGTAAGTGGTGGTACTACCAGTAATTACAATTGTACAACTATAGTAGCAGTCGCCTCCATTCATGGGAATTTCGGTTTAATCCATTTGGACACAGAACTGTTTTTACTGCGTTAGGACTGTTTCTTACGTAAACCCCTTAAGGTCTAAAATACTTACAAAACATACTTGGGAAGAAAAATTCGGTGTTTATATGAATGAACCAGAATTATTTTTATTTAGACTTGATATCTGACCTTTACTTGCAATGAGTTGTATTGTAATAAGTATTAGAGTTATATTAGTTAATTTTCTTTTTCAGGATAAAATAAAGAGTACAGGAACGTTAGGAGGGGATTTCAAAGAGATGGATGACGTGTCCTCCTTGGGTTGCCTTCTGACAACCCTAAGCACAATACAGCACAATAGCATGGTAGTTTCTGTAAATGTTTCCTGCAGCAATTGCTCAGTGTCTCGGATTGGCGCGTGTTCACAGCTTTCAGCGGTCCCGAACAATGCCACGAATAATTGCAACCCTCATTTTATGCCACGTTGCGTCCAAATTACACCCTCAGTTTAGAATTAATATAAATTCCATCATTATTATGCATTGTTTGATAATCAGTGCAGATGCAATTAAAAATATATATAATATATTATCATTTTTTTATACATTTCTATACTAAGCTACTATAGTGCTTGTTATATGTGTTTGAGTGTTTTCCGACCAAAACGGAGACATCCTCAAGGTTGCCTAGTGCCCATAACCACAGAGCCTGTATGAAGAGAATTGTGGATGTGAAGAAAGCAAGGGAGTTGAGTAAGGATCGTGGTAAGTGGCGCTCCATTGTCTCTGCCTATCCCTGTGGGAAAGGGGAGTAACAATTTGATTGATTTATTGATTGTATCATAGAAACAGGACAACCAAAGTATATTATTTAGGTGTTGAAGAGATCGTGGTACGCTTATTACGCTGGCATAGCAACGGTGACTGTGGCAGCCGTTGACTGACTCGGTTATTTGAGTCGTCGGTACTCTTGGACCTTATCATTAATATTAATAATTTATTAGAATCCCAAAAGGCAACCAAGCTATCACTAGACCACTATGTTATCCTCATACAAGCATACCATTGTGTTTGCCTACTCCTAAGGGAATGATGGTACGGAAATTAGTTTCGTTCAAATTATGTTTATTAATTTTACGAAGGCCCCTTATAACCTATTTAATAAAACACACAGGCATTTAATCTGACCGGAAACGTATCCGTGCACCTCAATTACGCTCCATACAAAGGCCGTAATATTTACAAAGATATACATACATACATATAATAATACATTTACAAATTAATAAAGGTATATGTAAAACAAGGAAGATGAAAGTAAAAGCAATTAATGTATTGTCTTATGACCACAGACTACATATCACTAGATACCATTCATTAGGTTAAAACTTATAATAAAGATTGGGAGCGGTGAGCAGTGTCCTAGAGTATACACTAGCTTAGGTGAACAGTATGATGATCTTAGAGTGTATACTATGATATCTAGTGTATACTAGCTTAGAGTATACTGTTCCTAAGGAATATATACTATAAGGTGAGGATAAATATAAGCTTCCAGGAGAACGGAACTTAAGAATTAAGGAGAAAACATATTTATTTCTACTCTAATGTTGTTCGTAACACATTGGGGTAAAATTGCGGTCTTATAGATTATTTAACTTATAGACGAAATTATACGTTCTAACACATATTGACCAAAACGCAATCTTCGTCAATCGAAATCCTAGGGACTTGGACATAAAATCCCGAACAAAAATATAATGCTAGACAAAATTTAATGGAAGTTAGCGAGAAATTGAATTTATATTGAACTGTTTGACATTTTACCTTTTAAAGTGAGAACAATAGCGATTTATCGAGATGAAAACATCAGATTCCATACAAACAACAGTAACCGTTTCAATTTGACTATATCCCAATCATATACAGCAGGTCTCAGAGTAAAAATTACCTTTGTATATATTCTCTAAGCAGCAGGTATAGTCTGACAGCACATGACGTGTTTTAATACTCGTATATGTGATATGTTGTCTGTGGTAATAACTAAGTTGACGAAGTAGACAAAAGCAGTAGTTTATTAGCTAAATTTGAACAGATGTTCATATATTCCATGCGGTTCCTTTACTTTGAAACCCCAGTCTAACTTATCAAATCCTTTGGTTAACATTTGTTCACGCTAATTTCATAGGAAGGAAATCATTCCTGTATAGTTAGTTACTTTGTTAATTATGTTCTTTGATAATAGATATTCTGTATCAAATTCTGTATTGTAATTCTGTATGTATTATAAATTCTGTATGTAATTGTCAATAGATGGAGTAAGAGTGGTAGGCAGTGGTACCCAGTCTGCCGATCCGGGGTAGTACCACCACTTACAAGTATACAGACCGTGATGTGATTTGGTCACGTTTCGGGATCAGCTTGTAAGTTGCCGGTTCCATCTAGGCCGGCATAGTGGATGTGATTGCTACTCACAGTTATTGAATTGTAGTAGCAGTGACATTCATTCATGGACCACACTTTGGCTTAACATCAAGCGGGGTGCTGTCATATGTCGAGTCACAATAAAAATAAAAATAAATATTTATATTTGTATATACTTGACTTGCCTGATGATAGATGAGGTGAGGTCCAAGAGCGCCGACGACTGAAAAACAACATTTGCCTTAGTCGCCGTCACTAGCCAGGGAGGTTTTCTTTAAACTAGGCTCGGATCATTCTTACCAGTTGCTGCAAAATTCTTCATTGAGTGAACACGTCACGTTGTGGGACTAATGAGTTGAGCTAAGTCAGTAATCATTGAGTCAGTAGAGTTACAATCTTATTATAAATATTTGTCTTTATCTAATTTTCTCTATTTAATAAATCTCCGTGACCACGATGGCTGCAAAGCTCCCGAAACGTCGAAATAATAAAAAAAAAATCAAAACCAAAATAAACGCGATAGTAAGCCGCATAAAATTTGTTTAATTCAATTATCTAATTTTGCTTTTTATTATTAGTAAATATAATTAGTGTTAATTTTTTTTTTTTTTTTTATTATTATTAAGGTTTTTAGTATTAGCAGAATAGAGGTGAGATATTACTGTATATAAGAAACATCGATTACCATAACATATTATATATCTATGAAATTTAGTGTAACTAAGAAAAAAGAATGTATGTTTGTTTAATTTAATAGTTTAAACAGTAAAACTTAAAACTGCAAATGCCTTCCTCTCATTTTCTTAACTTCAATTATTTCAACGTGATAGTTAATAAACCTACATAGGGAATGCTATTGGATTTCGCAAGAACTCAGGAATTTTGTAATTGGATATTCTTAGAAATTGTGTAAATTCTAGGGAGCAGATGTTTGCGAAAAATGTTAGGATGCCCCGAATCAAAACCTAGTAAGTGAAAATCTCGGAAATCTAATTGGCTTGTAATGGCGAATTTTCACGAAATAATGGAGATCTACTTTACACAACAATATGGTAGGATATTATATAAAATGGAGATTTTAAAAAAGGACAAATAAAATATTTTCAGTATAATCTGAGAGCTGTAACATAATAAATATTAAGTGTTATCGAAATAAACACTGTTTTTCTACCCTCACCTTAACTAAAAATAAAAAGATGGTAGCTAAACGAAACGGAGACGAAGCACGTGGTGTACGATATACGAGAAGAAAAAGAACACAAACTATGAAACGTGGAACAGTTCCTATGGAGAGCTAGCCAAACTGGCGGTAGACCGTTCACTTTTTCAACTGTTTAGAGTACCTGCGTTTTCGGAGTAATCAAGTTTTAGCTATGTACCTAGAGCCAAAAACTCATTAATATTGCTTCCGTTCTCCTAACCAGAATACCACATGTGCAGTTGCAAGCTTATTAAATATCGTATACAACTATAAAAAATATAAATAATTTTGTTTTATCTGTGTGGTTGCAGTTTGGTTTTGTTATTTGTAATAACTATAAGTGAGTTTCTTTGTGATTTCTTCTCGTTTCCAATATCATGGTAAAGTCTGATATGCGCAATGGCAATGATGCAAGAGCCGGAAGAGCCTAGGCTAAATAAATGATTTGATTTTGATGAAATTTTCTCCTACTGTGTTATGATTTGCGACAACCGGCGCCATTTTAAACCTCTTTCAGTGAGATCTGCACGTAGCACGCATTTACATTGCCATCTAACTTGCATTACACTTTAAATGTTTTATTATCAACACCAACACCTAATCTTGTTTAACATAATAAAAATGTAAAGCCACTTTTGCATCTTGAATGGTAATGCCGCTGTGGTTTGTATAATAATAGTTCCATTTTCTTTACATTCAGTTGTATAATTCAATTTAAATTCGATTCTAGTCGATGCGCAATACATAAATATATTGGGACTCGAAGTAGGCGAAAGAACTTATTATTGTGTAGCTAGAAAGGCATAATTTGTACATAGTAGGAAGACAGTGAGTATTAAGGTCATAGCCGAGTTCATCATACGGTAATTCAGCAATGCAAGTTTTTTTTATTGTGACTTTTTATTGTGTTTTTTTTATCTGACCTCGACCTGCTTAATGTTAAGCCACCATGCTTGTCCAAGAGAGTCGACGACTGAAAAAAAACGAGTCAGTTCACGGCTGCCACCGTCACCGTCACTATGGCACTAATGTGCTTGTTAGGCCGCCATTAGGGATAACACATAGGCTGGCAAAGTATTCCACTTGTCAATTGGTCAACAAAAAAACTAACTAGAGTCCAACCTTCTAGTAAGTAGCAGTCCAACTAGAATCTAACTGGACTAGCGATTCGCAGTCAGTAGGATGGATGTGGAAAAATAATATTTTAGGATAGGGACGTGTTTTGGATAGGGTGTATAAACTGAAGGTTGCTTTAAATATTGTGTATTTAAAAGATGTTAAAAAAGTTATTTAATATCTATTTTTTTACATTTCTATACTAAGCTATTAAACGTGTACAAGAGAAACAGGACGACTAAAGTTACGACATATTCAAAGAGCAAGTGCTCTTCAACCTGCCGTTTTACAACCACTACACCACGCTCGCCTTAATGTTGTCTCTTATTTCAATTGTATTTTACTGTTAATTAACTCCAAATGACGTCTGAAGAGAAAAAATATTTGGAACTAAGTGTTTCCCCAACTTACATTAAAGAATAGTGAATATTTGAGAGAGGTAGTTATGAATATTCCTTAAAGGAAACTTTAAAATTTATACCCGGGGGAAAAGTTAGAGCTGTTTCCGTGTACTATTTGGCAGAGTACAGTAGCTACCCTAATGACTGCTTTTTCAATAAATTACAGAGTTTCTTGATAAATTCACCAAAACTATTATATTTGAAATAATAAAATATTCATCAAACGTTTTATTTTTCATACATAATATTATAGCACGGTATAATTATACCCACTAGATAAAGACTTGCACAGAATATCATTCCAACACATTTTTTAATAACTTACTGGAACAGTGTATCAAAAAAGATATTTAAACGTTCTGTAAAATTATACACAAAACAACGTTGAAAACTTTAATAAATATTTTTTTGATCATGTTGATGTGCCGGGCTATTAAGTTATTCAAAATGAGTTACAATAATATTCCTTGCAGTTCTTTATCTTGCTTCTTGGATTGCCATGCAGGGGGGCTGTAGTGCGATATTTACCTTAGGCGATATTTAGCTGCTATATAAAGAGTGGTAGCCAGATAATGAAATAATACAGTCGCGTTTCGAGATAGCAATTAATATCTGTTGATCTTTAACATTATATATTTTAAATAAATGGAGGCAACTGCTACGAGTACAGCGGTAAAGCAAGTAGAAGTCGTATCCACTATGCCGGACTAGTTGGAACCGGCCACTTTCAAGCTGATCTCGAAACGCAACTGTATTACTAGACGATTCTATTACTAGACAGTCCGTTTGTTTTATACGTGCATTTTAATGATCCTCTTTAAGAATACGTGGTCAATAGTGATAGATAAAAAAAAAGTATTTTTTAATTAAATTTACCTGATTATTATTACACGCTGTAAACACTTACATTACTTAAAATAGGAATTAACAAAATTAAGACAGTGATTGTAGATACTATGAAAAGATATTCAATCCTTGTTAATTGAATTAACAGAGTTCCGCCTTCAATTTCATTCCCAGAGGTTTCGTTTTAAACAGGAACATTCATTTATTGAGCTCGAAATGCACATTCGATTAAAGGACTACGGTAAGGAAAGGAAAATAAAGTGTAATTAGGAATTTAATTTTATTGTGACACGACATTTGACTTTGACCCGCCTGATGATAAGCAAGAGGAGATCCAAAAGTGCCGACGACTGAAACAACCGAACTAGTTCACAGCTGCCTCAGACGCCGTCACTATGCCGGCCAAAGGTGCTTCTTCACGCATCGCTTGAAGGGTCCAAGGTTATAGGAGGGATATAGGAGGGATCCAAGGTTATAGGACAGAGTATTTTCTTTGTTCTACAAAGAAAAGACGCCGATTCGGTCGACAAAATTCGGATGCTTCCCCCAACCAGTGCGGGTAGTACAGGTGTGAAAAGACGAGGTAGAAACAAGGTTAAAAAGCTCCACGGAACATTCTCCGTGGTATAGGCGATAGAGGACGCACAGATCCGCCATGTCTCTGCATGGCATTGCGGAAATACAAGGCAGAGCCGTCCCAGAGATGCGAACAGTACTCCGCGCAAGAGCGAATTTGAGCCTTGTGATATAGTCATATAAACCAAGAAGCCTCGGTCCAAAACCAGGTGTCGGTACCAATGAATCTTTTTTATACTAAGCTACTATGTACTTGTATCATACTCACCGACGAGTTTAGCAGCAAGCGGTGGGCGATCATATCGGGTAAGTATAAAATAAAAACACGCAAGAAAAAAGGAAGACGTATGTGAGTGATGTAAGTCTTTAGTGCGTTATGTCACCAGGTGTATTTTTTCGTATTTCTTTTATAATATACGAGCGTACACGCGTCTATACTAGCAAATGGGGGCGTATCAGGTTGGACAGTAGCATCTTGGACTACTGCTTTTTGAATTATTAATAAAAAGAAGATGTCGTCACCTACGATAAGATACTGGGTATCTTTGCTTGTTGCATCAGGGTTGATAAAATAACGTGAGACGATCGCTTGTTATTTCAAGAGATCGTAGGAAGGGGGCCTAAACGCGCCGAAAATACGATCACACTTCACATTCACAATTCTCTTCATATAAGCTCTATGGTTATGGGCACTAGGCAACCTAGCTTTCTTGAGGATGTCTCCGATTTGGTCGGAGAACACCCCCCTGGGTCTGCCTCAATTAACGCATCCATCCACATCAGATTTATAAATTTCTTTCGGTAATCTACTTTCACTTAAACTACTATTATTATTATTTATGAATCTAAAGAGACCCTTTTTTGTTGCACGGCCAGTATACTTGCGCAAACGTTCCCCCACTACGGTAAAATCTTGCCAACTTACGTGACGCGGACTATACTGTATAATTTAAAAAGACGCAATTTTGTAAGACAAGTGACAGATGAAACAAACTGTATAACCTTTTAAAGTTTTTGACACTACATTTTATTAATGATGTGTGCTCTGCAGTGACTATCCCTGATCAAAACAAAATGAAACTAAATGTTACGCATAAAGAATAGAGGCGTGACTTTTTAATGATAATAAAAAATGACCATTTCTCGTTTTATTAAAAACAGTTTATTAATTAAGTTTCGTTTGTAACAGAGTTGTTTTAATTAAATTTTTACGCCCACTTGGCATAGCTGTACAAGTATGTATTTTCACACGTTTTTCTCCTTTCAATATTATAACCTACTTGCTGGTGTGATATTTATATTTAAATGTAAATAATAAAACTATAGTTAAAAAGAAAACTAAAAAAACACGCTTATGCCAATGTGAACTAAAAAGTGGACATCGGACCTCGACCCCCCTCATGGCAAGCAAGAGGAGGTCTAAGAGTGCCGACGACTGAAAAAACCGAGTCACGAGTTCACGGTTTCCTCAATCGCCGTCACTATGTCTGCCAAAAAAAAATTAGAAATTATTGTATTGTCATCGGTTTTTAATACGTGTACAAATTATTTAGAACTCTAGAAGTGGGTGAATACTAATTTGAAAGATTCCGTTACATAGTTACAAACAAACAGGTCAAGCTATTAGCGTTTATAAAAGCGTTTTAATTAATAAAAAAGATTCAACCCAAATAAACATTTATTTTTTAAACTGATTTATAAAATATATTTTGTTTGAAAAATGTATTTTTAAAATGAATCAATCATTCATTCATGATAGCAGTGCAATAGCGGGTGCGGGTTTTCAACGCTGATGGAAATCCAAGGAATTCCTGCTACCTTTAGCAATTCGTCAAATCACCTAATAGGTGAACGTCCTACGCTGCGTTTTCCTGTACGTGGTCTCTATTTTGTTCTATTCTACAATAATAGATAATGGATGCAGTCGCCTAGTTGAAACCGGCAACTTATAAGCTGATCTTGAAACTCGACTAAGTAACTTCACGGTCTGTACACTTGTAAACATCTTAATTAAATCCATAATATGAGTAACTGAAATTAATATTATGTCATATTTAGGGCGTTCATGAAAACTAAATGGCCACGTTCCAAATAATGAAATTTTACCACAATGTAAAGTTTAAAGCACATCTGTGTATTTCCTTTTCATTGTTATTAAAATAAGTTCATTGTTACATTTCCATTTTTGCTGAACTATTTTAATATTAAATTGTGCATGTGAAAGAGTTGTGTCGAAATCGAGGCTAGTGGTCTCTGCGTATCCCTCTGGGGAAAGCGTGACAATTTTATTGATTTTTTTTACATTTCTATACTAAGCTACTATACTATACTATCATAGAAACAGGACAACCAAAGCACATATATCAAAGTGTTATGCATTAGATGGGAACACATAATAAAAAGGCTGTATTGGCTTTGACTCCTTTAATGGTTGACACTCCACTGATGCCTGCCCATAATGAACGCCTTAATAATAGTGCGTTATACATGGTACTACCCACACACACCAATACATTACACAAAGATACATATTGGTACCGGTATGTGGTTTCGAACTCGTACTCTCGGTTTGTGTAACCATTGCACTGTCACTACACCACGGTCGCCTTATTATTTAATTTGTTAATTATGGATCGATGTATGACAGCACTCCACCTAATAAAGATGCATGGGCAACTGCTACTACAGTATGTAATTGCAGCTATCAATTGCATCCACCATGCTAGCCTACTTGGAACCAGCAACTTTTAAGCCTATAGGTATACGCGACTGAGTCACATTACCTTCTTTATGTGCACTAATGATCAGCAATAGCCTACCTACAACTCTTTAGTAAAATTAAATTTAAATTAATTGGTCCACTAGGTCGGCCGGTATAGTGGATGTGACTGCTCCTTACATTTGTTTAACAGTACTAGCAGTCGCCTCTATTGATGAACCGTACTCTAGCTTAACATCAATTATATTTCGAGACTACAATAAAAAAGTTATATTTTAAAAATAACCTACTTGTTTTTTTCTGCATAGAAGCCTAATTGGACCCTTATCTGGATTTTCTCCAATAAGCGATCTTACCTAATAATTTATTTTTAACAATACCTCGACCTATTATAATACACAAAAATAATTCCCAAAAGAATCTTTTGTTATGATCTCCCATTGTGGAAAAGATAAATTATATTTTGACAGAGCTTTTTTCATTCACAACTGAAAACGAATGCAAATAAATACACACACATTTTTCACTGAATAATAAAACGCGTCTCCCGAAGCTTTTATTGGCGTAAAACATAGCGACTGTAGGAGGAGGTTAAAATACTCTTTGAAAGGGTTAAAAAAAAGGGTCGCAACATGCGGGTGCTTTTAAAGCTCCGCTCTTGATGTGTCAATGATGTTTACTCATCCTAAAAGCTCATGTGGTATATTACGGAGAAATAGGAAATGGCTTTGATGGATTATATTTTAACAATACGCTCCTATATTTATAACACATATATAATATATACACGTATATACATGTTATAATATTTGTATTATAATATATGTCTTCTCAATTTTTTGACAACTTACATTTGACGACGAATTGATCAGCGAATGGTTTGTTGCACGTAAAGTCCCCAGTCGGAGCAAATATTTATTTCATAGCTTTTATTTGTAATATTTAATGATTTATATTAAATATTACAAATATTTGTTAATAAAAAAATAGGCGGATATTTGCTTCGGGTCTGGTTAACAAAGAGTGGTAGGCAGTGGTGCTCAGTCTGCCGATCCGGGGCAGTACTACCACTTATAAGTATACAGACCGTAAAGTGATTTAGTCGCGTTTCGGGATTAGCTTGTAAGTTGCCGGTTTTAACTAGGCCGGCATAGTTATGTGACTGCTTATAGTTGACTGCTACTTACAGTTATTAAAATTGTAATAGCAGTGACATCCATTCGTGGACCACACTGGAGCTTAACATCAAGCTGGGTGCTGTAATAACAAAAAAAACTGGCGGTGACTGGGGCAAACGTAAAATGAAACGATTTTTAGTTACTTCATGGTATATTTACAGTAATAAGAGTGTCAGAATTGTGGAAAGCTTCGGTCTGTTGTCTCTACCTATCCCTGTGGGAATTAAAGGCGGACGATACGCAAAGGCGGCCTTAATGCTAAATACTTGCGGACATGACAATTTCGAGTCCGCTCGTTTTTTTTATATTGTATTTCTTTAGGTATAATATTTTGATCCACTATTTTTTTATAGTGACTTCTCATATGACAGCTCCCCGCTTGATGTTAAGCTGGAGTACAGTCCATTAATAGATGTCACTGCTACTACAGTTCAATAACTGTAAGTAGCACTCACATCCACTATGGCGGCCTAGTTGAAACCGGCAACTTACAATCTGATCCCGAAACGCGACTAAATCACTTTACGATCTGTATAATTTTTGCCTATTTATACCGGCCGTTACTTCCTATATCTACTTCTATATACTTGATTTCACAATACTTACTTATTTTCGTTTCCCAAATACACCTTTAATTCTATAGTACTATAGAGAGTGGTTGTACGCACGAATGAAAAGCAATTCAGAGTGGGTATGAAGATAATCTTTATTGATTTTTCCTTAGTCAAATAGAGTGGGGTGAAGATAATTGCCACCAAGGCTTAGAAGATGCAAAACCCCTCAAAGGACCTTTACTGTTGACAGAATATACAATTTAAACGAGTAATTGAAACATTTTGATAGAGATTGTAATCTAAAATAATTACTATGATGAATAATTATGGTTTCTATATGATTTAATTAGAATGGATTGTGTATATCGGTATTTAAAAACAGAATTTCTTTGGCCTCATTTTTCGGCGACTATTTTTTTTTTAATTTTGGCTCGACATATGACAGCACCCCGCCTGATATTAAGCTAGAGTGCGATATCAGTAAGTAGCAATCACTTCTACTATGCCAGCCTAGTTGGAATGGATTCTTACAACCTGATCCCGAAACTAAGGCCGCCACTATGCTTTACACCGTAAAATTGTAAAAAAAAGTATTTTCAGTCTCAAGGACTTCCCTTACTTACCAACAGTCATATCAAGATCACAAATAAAGAGTCAGGTCTGCTTAAACGACCAAAAAGCACTAAGCAAATTAACTTCAGTGGATACTGTGTCAGTACAGTCTTACTTGGGACTCATTTGTACAAAATATGTTTTTAATTCTTGTACATTAGTGTATTCGTCCCTCTCACCCGTCGGGCTAGACCTAGATATAAGAGTTGTTGTAATTAAGACTGTATGTGAAATAGGACGATAGTTTTTTTATTAAATAAAAACTACAAAAATTAAGAAAAAGTTATAGGGGATTTCTCGCGACATGTTTACCTAATGTAGGAGACCGTGGTGTAGTGGCAGTACAATGGTTACGACGAGCGCCACGGGTACCAATGTATCTTTGATTGTCCTGTTTCTATAATACTTGATTGCACTTAAGTAGCTTAGTATAGAAAATATATTTAAAAAAAAAATACAATGTTAGCCCAAAAGTTATGCTAAACATGTTGTTGGTTTTATTGCCATTATTAACTTGTACAATACCTGAATTAAACAAATTTTATGCGGGTTACTATCGCGTTTATTTTGGTTTTGATTTTACAATTCTCCGTGACCACGATGGCTGCAAAGCTCTCGAAACTTCGGAATAACAAAATAAAATTGTAAAATAAAAACCAAAATAAACGCAATAGTAAGCAGCATAAAATTTGTTTAATTCATTAATCAATGTTCGCGCAAAATCTAAGAAAATATTTGTACAATACGAGTATCTGTATTGTGAAAAAGAATATATTTTATTAGTCATAAAGTTCCATATAATGTAAGGTACGTAAAGAAACAGCTCCCAGCAGAATGTCACGTTTTAAATTTCATATCATCTAATATATTTCAAAAGAAAGTAGCTTCTAATACGCGCTCGACGACGTAGATGCATTTTATGAGTTTCATATAAGGCCATTGTTTGAATGAAACCTGCATGAAAATATAATATTACTTTTATTAGGTCTTATTATAGAATACCATAGAGCTTGTCTGAAAATAATTGTGAATGTGAAGGAAGCGAGGGAGTTGTGTCAGGATCGTGGCAAGTGGCGCTCCATTGTCTCTGCCTATCCCTGTGGAAAAAAAGGCGTGACAATTTAATTCGACTCATTATCGCGTTTATTTTTGGGTATTAATTTTACAATTTTTTATTCCGACGTTTCGAAAGCTTTGCAGCCATCATGGTCACGGAGAGACCATAATAAATAAAATTTGCTTAATTCATTAAGTTTTATTATATTAGTTTTGTTTTCTATATTTTGCAAACAGTAGGCAGTAGTACCCAGTCTGCCAATCCGGGGTAGTACCACCACTTACAAGTATACAGATCGTGAAGTGACTTAGTCGCGTTTTGGGCTCAGGTTGTAAGTTGCCTGTTCCAACTTGCCCGGCATAAAGAATACGACTGCTACTATAGTTATTTAACTATACTTTTAATTTATTCATTTGGAAGAGCACTAAAAAAATTCAATCATTGATTAATGGTTTCAATTAAGTCCTAATTTTTTTTAATATCCCTATGCTAAGATTCCTCTATGCTTTAACTATAGATAGATTGGTGAAGCAAGTGAAACTGGATGGTCTTGACTTGCGAGACCATCCCTCTACTACTAAACCACGGTTAGCTTTGTTGAATAAATAGTGAATAAATATGTAGATTACTGTTTAATATTAAGATACACGTCAAAGTAAGCACTCAAGACTCGGTGCATTAATCCAGTTTTAATGCGATGAAAGCCGCAATATAAAAGTATATTTACGAAGAACGAAGAAGCTCTCGTATTTTATGTTGATTTAATTTTCCCTTTTTTCTGTAGAATATAACACGTTTTAGCAGTTAAAAGTGGGATCATCAAAGCTAAGGGTCTGCATAATGCATTTTAATAATGGCCAACGAGCCTTGAATATTATTGAAGCCAAAAAAATTCGTACGCGTCTTAATACGCACTTTATTGCTACTTTACATGAAGGCTTTTGTTTTCTAATATCCGATATAAAAAGAGGTGTACTAAGTATAGATTTTATATGTAAAATGTAACTTTTTCAAGCAATGTTATTTTAAGAAAAGACGTAGATATAATCCAAATGTAAGATCTAGACCTTTAATACATTCAAATATCAGTTAATGAAGTTTTTCCACTCAATATAATTTGTTCGCTTTTTCCTGTTTATATTCATATAGTTTTGCATCATATTCCTTTTTTTTAGTTTATATGGTGTGTATGATTTTGATAATTTAATTTTGCTGAAGATTTAGTTCAGGAAACTTTTTTAATTTACTGTGTTCTTTTGTTCAATGCTGCGTGCGCCTATAATGGACACACATATCAGAAATTAGACTAATTGTATTTTTTATTAAATTTAACTGTGTAATTAGTGTGCTCTGAACGAAACTATACTAATAAGCAAACCTGAACTTAGTGTCGCGATGCAGAGTAACATATACAAAATTTGTCTCTTTTCCGCTCTTAACTATCATTCCGTCCTACTTCCACTTGTTTATATATATATGCTTAGACGTGGTCCATCGTGCGAACACTAAGTGTAGGTGACGTATTTTACTTAATATCATTGATTCCAAGCTAACAATATGTTCTGCTTAGTGGCATAGAGCGTGGCGGGGGCGGAGGGGGCGGCCCGCCCCGGGCGGCACATTTAGGGGGCGGCAAAATTTATAAAAACTAAAATAAATCGTTAAAATTTGAACCTGAATTTCATATTTTTGATGTACCTATGATTGAAACTTCAAATAAGAAGGCGGCAAATTTTTATTCCGCCCCGGGCGGCTGACTTCCACGCTACGCCACTAGTTCTGCTCCAGAACTATTTCAGGTTGTGAGATTATTTTCCACAGCATTTCATGAGCACCTAACAGAATCAACTTTTCCTGAAGTCATGATCCAAACAAAATAGGAGCATAGAAATTATCATTCTCTACTAATTACCATTACCAGTATTATTCGTTTTTTTAGTTTATTTGTTTAATTTGTTATATATGCATATGTATATATGCATTAATTTGTTATACGTTACTTAAATAGGTATTTTATATACACGTATGTTATTTCATATTCAAAAACACGTAAAACAAATTACGTTTATTAAAATAATATTTTATTAAGGCGATTGTGGCGACAAGAAACTTATTCGCTAAGTATAGAAATGTTAATAAATAAATAATAATTTTCATAATAAAATTACTTTTCAGCTACATTTTATTTCAGAAGGCTTCGTTAACAATGAATCACAAGAAACTTAACATCATGTCATAAATTGTAGTGGTCATAAAATGTACATAAATAATTATTAATCCACTCGTCAGCGCCCTTGGACTTTTCCTTGCTTACCATGAGGCAAATCGAGATAGATTGGTAGTATGACCCTTATCTAACCTAATAGTTATATAGACAAACTTTTATGATGTAAGTTACCCATATATCCCCGGAAGGAAAGGTGTTTATTCTTTTTTAAATGAAAGTTGAATATTGACTGGCTTTATCTCGTTCGGTAAAATTTTCGCTAAAACTCTACGTCCCCAGCGGAAATCCGCCCTGATACGCCCGCGTCGGTTCGCCTCTACTTACTTTTATCCTTGTTATACTTTTATGTCTCTTTCCATTTATATTCGTGCTTTTTGTAAGCAAAAATAGCCGAGCTATGTGATTAGACTAGACATTTAATTTGTCAGCAACATAGCTTTTAATATTTGTCATTGTCATAAACAATTTTATTCTATTACAGATACAATTTTCCAATGAATTTGGACTTATGACACAGAAGGAGCCCTAAAATAGCTATAAAATACAACCGTTTATACCATTTTCACTTATGGCAATAAAAAGAAGTCAGAAGGGGATGAATATACATTTTTACATTCGTAATTTAGAAGGTTGTCACTAGTTCTGATGATCATTTGACAACCTAATTTGACAGAATAACAAATGGCATTAAAATACTTCAAAAAAAGGATGACGAAACAATTGTGCCGCTACTTTTACTACCACGTGACTTTTAATTAAGCTGTACTAAAAGTCAACCACAATTACAAGTGATTGTATTTGCAAAAAAGTAGTGCTAACCTTTGAAATTAAGGAATTGAAGTACAAGTAGTTGTCTCTTCACACGTGGTATAAACATAATATAAATGAGACAAATAACAATGAATTAGTTCTTATTTTAGCACAGATTCTATTCTTTGCAATTTTCAACCTAATAAGGTTATTTATTTATATTTTAATTTTTTTTTATTAAAAATAAGATATCAAAATCAAATAAAATCATATTGTCGCCTTTTTCCCACAGGAATAGGCAGAGACAATGGACCACGATTTTTACACAGCTCCCTTACTTCCTTTACATCCACAATTCTCTTCATACAGGCTCTGTGGTTATGGGCACTAGGCAACCTAGCTTTTTTGAGGATGTCTCCGATTTGGTCGGAAAACACTCTCCTGGGCCTGCCATAAATAAATATAAATAAGATATAAATAGCAGAAGATATGAAGGAGGCAAGAGAGTTATGTCAATATGAAATGTAAATAATCATTTAGCATAGGCATCGTCTGATTCTAACATGGCTTCGGAAAGGCGTGTGACGAGAAATAGGCCACGAGAAACTCGTCAGTTACTCGACATATGACAGCACTCCGTCTGATGTTATACTGGAATGCGGTTCATGAATAGAGGTGACTGCTACTTACGATTAAATAACTGTAAGTAGTAGTTACTATTTACTATTAAAATGAATGCGTTTTTTTTTTTGAGAATGTTAATTTCATTTTTCAAATTATCCATATTTTTTTCTTACATAGAATGTAGAATGTAGAAAGGGGGCAGATATTTTTAGACAAAACTTGAAAATACAATTTATAAGTCTCGCCAAAATTTATATAACTTTTGTTTGTTTGTTGTTTCAAGTTTGATTAAAAGATTTCCGTCTTCGTCAAAGAACGGTAAAATAATGACTCTTTTGTTTTATGACTCTACAAAATTATTATATAGACTAATGTTTTTTTTACATTTCTATACTAAGCTACTGAAGTGCTTGTATCATAGAAACAAGACAAACTAAGTACATATATCAAAGATACATTGGTACCGGTGGGTGGTTTCGAACTCGTGCACTGGGTTTGTGTAACCATAGCACTGCCACTACACCTAGGGTTGCCAACCATACTTTATAATAACGTATCTTACGTTATTTTTGGTAATTATACTTTATACTTTTGCATACAAATAAAGTATGTGAAAATACTTTATTTTGATTGCGTAGCAAACGAATTGCTTATTTAAGTATACAAAGGACATCATTCATTTTATATGGGTCTTGGGCTTAAATGTATTAACAGTTGCATTTTAAATTAATTTGATGTACGAAGATTACAATGTAGTTTGAATATATCCTTTTTTTTGCATAGTTTGGGTGTGCAAAATCATCTAACTATAATTATGACAGTTCAAAGCAGAACAAATGTAGCGTTGATTGACAGATGATACAAAATTCATATTTTATTTTCCAAATAACTCAATTGCACAGCAATTAAAAGCAAAATTGTTATTAGTTTTATCAATACAAGTATCGAATCTACTATTTGTATATTTTTTCATTATCGGACATTACAAAAGTAGTACATAGAAGCTCAAATTAAATGATGATTGTCAAACAAACTTTGAAATATTTAAAAATAGCAAAAAATTGTTAGCATTTTAAAAGCACACAAAATACGTTTTTAAAGCATAAAATTTAAAAAATACTTTATTTTTCTTCCAAATACTTTATTTTTATCCTATTCAAACAATGGTATACGTTTTTTTTTTGTCAAAAAAGTTGGCAACCCTAACTACACCACGGTCGCATTAAATCCATTCCAATTTTTCGGATCCTTATATTAATCGGATGCTAGCGCTTCTGTTCACACTAGTCGGATGTCAGATCCTATCAAAGATGGAGTCTTATCTTGACAATCTACGAAAAGCAACCATAAACAATGGAAATCGATAGAAAATTTGTAGTAATGCATTTTTTTAAAAGTATACAAATAAAATCAACTAATAAAAGACAACTTCGGTTACTTTTCAAGCCTTAATCACTGAACACTAGAAAGTGTTTCGCGATTTGACTGCAAGCGGCGAGGGCAGCAGGCAACGGGTACCAGCAAAAGAGTATCTGATCCGACAAATGTGAACAGCGTCGTATAGACCCATAGAAGTAAGTGAGTGAGATTAGAGACACGATTTTTTTATTTTTAACAATGTGCGCGGCTGGTAAAACATCAGACAATACATACGTACGTGTCGAAGAAATCGTTGTCGGATAAATATGCACATCTTCATATAAAATGTTCAATCACTAGAGCATCCGACCTTTTATGGCGCTCCATTGTCTCTGCCTATCCCTGTGGGAAAAAGCGTCAAAATTTAAAACTCAACGTAAAACTCAACCTTATTTCATATCTCTCATTGAAATAAGCTTTAATGAAACAATGTATAAATAGAGAATGTGTGTCACATAATAGAGTAAATGAACAGCACAAGAATTAAATATAAATAATTAAATACGGTTACTTTATAGGCCATTCTTTACTTATTTAACCTTTTGGTGTGTAATCTTTTCACGTGTGACCCAAAAGTAGGGTAATTTAGAAAGTAAAGTATACTTGACTTATTAGTCTGGACACGCACCACCCCTCTTTATTAACTCTGTTGGATAACTCAATTTAGACGAAGCGAAGGTATGACGAGTAAAAAGCCCTTCCCTACGTGTTACATAGGTGTATATTTGTCTTAGAAATAAACATGTTAGGTGTCCTTTATTTTCATTTAGCTTAACTCTAAAATATATTCTTAATTTTGTTCTAACAACATAAAATATACTAATTTTAGACCATGTAATATGCCATGCTAGCTACTCTTTTTTTACTGAGACTCGACTTCTAACCTCCTCCATAAAATCCATAATTAACAGCAGTCAGTACCACGCCTGAGGTTATGCTAGAGTGTGGTCCAGTGGCGTAGGTGGTAATCAGACGTCCGGGGCGGAAAAAAAATTGCCGCCTCCTTATTTAGAAATTTCAACCATAGTTACAACAAAAATATGAATTTCAGGTTCAAATTTTAACGATTTATTTTAGTTTTTTTAAATTTTGCCCCTCCGCCACGCTACTATTGTTAAATAACTGCAAATAGTAGTCGCATCCAATTGGATTTATCGAAGCCAGCCTAGTTGGAACCGGCAATCTCGAAACACGAATAAGTCACTTTACGGTCTGGATAATTGTACTACCGTACTACCCTCAGGTAGTACGGTATCAACAGTCAACAGACCCAGGTACTGCCATTTTCAAGCAATTCTAAGAGCGGCAACGACTGAAAATAACATTTCAGTTTACGGTTTGCGTCGGTCGTCACAATATAAACCCGTTTATCATTTATGAAACAAAATAAAAGTACGAGCTATCTCTATCTTTATAGTTTCATGCATCTGTTCTCGATAAAATCTCCAATATCCTAAACACGAGTTGAGTTAAAAGCTTTCTTATGTCATAACTTTATTCAGGGAGACGGCAGCGAATATGGCAGTGTCTAAATAAGTTTCATAAATTCAATTGTAATATATCTTTTACAGTTCACATTACACATTTAGTACATATATACTTTACACTTGTAATAACCTACTATATTTAATTTATTAATTAAAATTGAATAGAAAAATATTGAATTAAACAAATTTTATGCGGCTAACTATCGCGTTTATTTATGGTTAATGCTTTTTTTTAAGTGTAATTCTGACGTTTTAAGAGCTTTGCAGCCATCGTGGTCGTCTTCATAGCCAAAAATAAACGCGATAGTAAGCCGCATCAATCAATGTTCGCGCAAAATCTAAGATGATTCTATGTAGAAAAATGTTTCCGTAGGTACATTTTTTTTTATTGTGACATTTTATGTTTGCGAAAAATCTAAGAAAATACTAAATAGAATCATTAAAATTACTTTTTTTTATATTGTGACCCGACATCAGACCTCGATTGCCTGATGATAAGCAAGAGGAGATGTTTGCTATGATGTTATGATGGGTTTAGCTTGTAAAATTCTATGGTATGGGTATAGTAAGCTTGTTGTTGTTTGTATGTAGTTGTTTTAATCCTCAAAACAGAAATTCTTATTAAAAAAATGTTTGTCCACATTCGTTATTCAAATTGAACTTTTCAACTTTAATAACTCGATTTTATTTGAGTTTTATAAAAGTCGAAGCAAATTATATTTGTAACTTTTTATCCGCCTAACGAGTCATTTACAGACATATTTTTTAACAAGGACTTTTAATTGATAGACCTGTAAAAATATTAGCCCATAAAAATAATAAATAAGGATAGGCATCTCTGCCGGTACGGTACGTTTACCTTAAATAATTATTTCCATATGATCTTTGGTTATTAATTTATTATTAGAAATTAGTTAGATGGATATGTAGAGATCGGAGCATCACCATCACCGTAGGTACCACAATTTATTTTTATTCAGACATATTTTTATAACGACTTCGACTTCGACAACTGCGGGGTTAAGTTGGAGCACTATCGTTTGGCACTCTCGTTGAGACGATAGCTTCTCTCGCGCGAACGATAAGTGCGAAGTTGGGACAGCACTGTCGTCCATCGCCCAAATGTCAGTTACTAACGTTTTTATACTTAATTTTGTCTATTATTTTGTTAATTTTCCTCAGTCATGTGCCGGCTAATGTTGCTTTCTACGTTTCGACTAAAGGACCGTTTAGAAAGTATCTTTACATTATTAATTACATATTAATATATTTTTATAGATAAATAATTATGTTTGTCACCCGTTAAATAACTAACTAACATTATAAGAAATAAAATAATAATGACAATAGCGCCATCTAGTATCAAACAGTGGAATTAATACATTGGTACTATCACAGCTATATCAACATTTTGAACTATTATAAAGCTTATAGTAATAATGACTAGATGGCGCTGATTGAATTATTTTTATTAAAGTTACATAGGTGGCGCTGCAAAGTTTTAATCATAGCCCTTTAATACTAAAATTACTTAATTATTCATAATAAAGTCACCGGACAATCAATCTAATAATAATATTCTATACAATTAAACCTTTATTTCTAATGACTATTAAACTACGTGTTTATTGCAAGCCACATTTCTAACAAATGTATAATAAACAATTTTCCAGACTACAAAATACCTCTGCCTCTGTAACACGAGTAAACGCCATATAACACAATAGATGACATGTTTTAATTCCCACGTGTGTTGTAAATTGCAGGTACAGACAATGGCTCGCATTTACGAGCATGGTGATGAAACCGTGTCCTATTGAATGACAACAATGGACATTGATAATGTGTACTCTATCTCCAGCCATTCAAACGTGCGACCAGTTATAAAAATGGACCTACCATAATAACTATCTCCATTGATTACTAAGGATAAAAATTACTACCTATGTTTTGATTCTGATGTGGATCCGTTAAACAAGGCAGACCCAGGAGGTTGTTTTCCTACCAAATCGGAGAACTCCTCATGAAAGCTGGGTTGCCTAGAGCCCATAACCGTAGAGCTTGTGTGAAGAGAATTGTGGATGTACAAGGGAGTTGTGTCAGGACCGAGGCAAGTGGCGCTCCATTGTCTCTGTCTAAACCCTGTGGGCAAAAGGCGTGACAATTTTATTTAATTAATTTGTCAATTGATTACTAATTGTCATGAGTCGCTCGCACTAGCAAACCTTCGGTCATGGAACTGCCCTATTTTATACTGTTTGCTTTTTATATTGTGACTAGATAAACAACAGCACCCCGCCTGTTGTCAAGCTGGATTGCGGTCCATGAATGGAGGCGAATGCTAGTTCAGTTAAACAATGCAAATAGCAGTAGCGCCCACTATGCCGGCCTAGTTAAAACTAGCAATTTTCAAGATCGCAGGCAGTCGTTTTATTGTCTGTATACTTAAAAGTGATGGTATCACCACGGATCGCCAGACTGGGCAAATCAATCTGCCTACCCATTTTTAAAACTTTCTTGTGTCTATGATACAAGCTCGTAACAGCATTAATTAAACTATTTTAGCTACCTATAAAATGTAATTAAAGGTCACAAAGAACACTCTAATTTTATTCCACGAATTCATCTGGTATAAAATTATTTTATAACTTTGAACTCGAATAAAACCGAACGTCCCTTTGCCCTAGTCCTTGTTAAAGTCATCAACCTTTCATCTTTCATTACGCTGAAACACGTCCCACCTGGGATTATTTGCAAACCTGAAAACTCCTGAAGTGGTTGTAAAAAGTTATTCCATAATAATCTCTGCCTGAACTGAATATTTCATTAGATAATACTGAAACGTATTTTGCAGACTGAGTTTTGCCATGTTTAGTTTAATATATTTCTAGCATTCAAAAACGCCATCGTATAACAAGAAAAATAATTCCAATACTTAGAAAATAAATGCTAATTTCATTTCATTTCATTCATTCATTCATTTACATGTCATGGGTTAGTAATGTCTTATATCAACTTCGCATAGAGGATGTGATCGTTACTTGCAATTGTTAAACATCAGACGTGGTCCTGTTATATGTCTAGCCACAATAAGAATAATTGGATAAAATGACCATTAATGAGATACGTAGAAAGGAGCGCTTATACATGCTCAGTCTTTTAGCTTAGCATTCTAAGCAGTTTAAGCGTAGCATATGTGCATAATAAATATAAATTTTATGTGGCATGCTTAATCCATTATGCTTTAAGATTGTTAGGTTGGAGGTTAAATTTATTCTGTCCCTTTAAATTGCATGTTTCACGCAACATCTAATACAGATGGGATGACATTAAATAACCTGCGTGGGAGACAAGTTTTTGATAGCCCTCTTTAGGGCTGCCAACATTGTAAAACAAATGACTTTTGCTGCTTTTTTTATTTATTATTGTGACTCGACATGTGACAGCACCCCGTCTGATATTAAGCTGGAGTGCGGTACATGATACAGTTACTACAGTTATTTAACTTATTACATCCACAATGCCTAAGTCATTTCACGGTCTGTATGCTTGTATTATATTCATTATAACCTACGTTTTTTCCCGTAGAGATGACTGCAAACCCCTCAAAAAGTTGGATTTATAAACAACTAGCTGACCCGGCGAACTTCATTCCGCCTAAAAGTCAATGAATGTTGTGTTACAGATTAGCCTAACTTGAGTTAGGTGAATCAAAAATTTAAATCGATTTAAATTTTTGTTGTGAATTGAGTTTTTTTTAAAGTGAAGTAAGGATAGTCGGTCAGGCAAAACCTCTGTTAATACTATACTGCTATGTTTATAATATGTAGCAAAATTGCATACCAAGATATTTATCAAGTGTATAAAAATTCTGGATGTCAGGGAAGCAAGGGAGTTGTGTCAGGGTCGTGACAAGTAGCGCTCCAATGTCTATCACTCTTATGAACCGGGACCAAAAATATGTCTTTATTTAATAAGTTGACAACCCTAATCCTGTGCCACGTGGGTACTTATTTAAATAATTCCCTAAATACCTAAAACATATTTGATTCTATAATATCGTATAGTTTATAAACTTCCATTTGAATGCATTAAAGTGTGCATGCGAACTTTACTCAACGAAAATTAATATCATTTCATCGCCCACGACACTCAAAACAAAATATGCTGAGAACCTCAAGTTGCGCAAATACGCTAACCTCGGTACTGGTTACGAATTTGCGCCGTTTGGGGTCGAGACAATGGGCCCTTGGGGACCATCAGCTAAGCTGACGGAGAAGTCTGGAGACAGGAAGGCTGGCAATTATTTCTGCCAACGTATTAGCCTTGCTATACAAAGGGGAAATGTTGCCAGTCTCCTTGGGACTATCTCTGATGCGACGTCATTAGATGATATTTTTTATTTATAGTTTAATTATAGTTAATTATTACTTTTAATGAAGTTTAATTGTAAATATTTATTATTAATAAATAAATGAATAAACAAAATATTACTCAATATACTCAATACGCAATTTTATATTACGCATTTATAAAAGGCTCCTAGGTGACTTGTCTGATGATAAGCAATAGGAGATCCAATAGCCTCGACGATATACACTCATTAATATATATTTTTTTAATCGTGACTGGACATAATGACAACATCCCGTCTGATGTTAAGCTGGAGTGGGGTCTAAGGCGACTGCTTCTAATAACTGTAAGTAGCAGTCGCACCCACTATGTCGGCTTATTTGAAACCGGCAACTTACAAGTTGTACCCGAAACGCGACTAAGCAACTTCACCGTCTATATACTTGTGAGCAGTGATGCCATATGTACGGATTTGTCCGTACATGTACGGAATTCGGAGTATGACGTACGGATAAATATTACGAACAATGATGCCATATGTACGGATTTGACCGTACATGTACGGAATTCGGAGTATGACGTACGGATGAATATTGCGTACGGATAATATTGTGTTCGGATTTCCAATGATACGTTATAATACATATAATAAAACTTGTTTTGACTTAAATATTAACATTATTATTTTTTAAATAACGTGATTTAAAAAAAACGTATAATAATTTATTAATTTGATTTAAATTTGAGTTTTTTTTTTGTACGGATTTCGTACGGAGTTTCAGATTTATTGCACGTACGGAATTTGTACGGATTTAGTTGTCGAGTGTACGGATTTTTAGTCTCTACAGTATGGCAACACTGCTTGTGAGTGGGACTACCCCGGATCGGCAGACTGGGGTCCTCTGCCTACCACTCTTTGACAACCAGACCCGGAGCAAATATCCTCCTCTTTATTTTTATTAAAAAATATTCGTAAATTTAATTAAATATAAGCTAAGAAACGTATTTTGCTCCGACCGGGAATCTAACCGGGGACTTTCCGCTTAACGTACTGGTGTGCTAACCAATCCGCTACGCCAGTCATCAGAATACTCGTATGACAAAAATAAAAGAAATAAATCTTTGTTCTGACTGGGAATCGAACCTAGGACTAGGCGTAATTGATTTGTGTACAACCTAACCAATGATCCACGCGTATCGTTAAATTATTATGATTAGCCTATTTCTTTGTGCCACTGTTGGGCAAAGGCCTCCCTCTCTTTTTTCCATGACTCACGACATTTGGCGATCTCTCGCCTCACGTAGGAGTCCATCTCATTTCGTCATCTCCGTTTAAGCCTACCCCGATGTCTTCTGCAATCTGAAGTCCACTCAGTAGTGGACTTGGCCCATAATGCATCGGACATGCGACAGAGATGACCTGCGGGGTTAGGTTGGGCAAGTTAAAACGATTATCGTCTCTTGTCGGCGATTGCCAAAATTTTTATTAGGCAAAATCCACAAAATGAGACTATTAATCGTTGTGACGAATAAATTCTGTGCGACGACACGTTTGATCATTATCATATCTCTATGATAATGATCAAACGTTTATCGAGACGATTATCGTTTTAACTTGCCCAACCTAACCCCGCTGCCCCCCAGTCCCAATAATATCGTCCCAAATAATATCGTCAAATACATAAAATTATTCACATGGTTTATATAATACGAATACAAGTACATTGGTAGGATTAGATATCGCGTCGTATGTCACCTGACCCGCGTTACTATGGCATCAAATTACATTGAACGATCAGAGAAAATGAGCTGCTTCTATTTATAATATAATACTCGTACAAGTTTTCCAATGTTATTTATTATTGGAAAATTTGTAAAAATAGATAACAATCAATCAATCAAATTGACACGCCTTTTCCCCACAAAGATAGACTATGAAGCGCATATTTTTAATTATTCTACCGTATATTAAAATATCATATATACTTAGATTTCTTTTTTTACAGATTTCATTTAGGTTTTATATAACAGCCCTGCGGCAATCCACAGGGCTCGGGGTATAAGTGGATGGTATTTAAATTAGCCTAAAATATTTTTATTTATTCAAATTAATCTTTATTGAGAAACAGATAAAATAAAAAGTATATTAACTTTAATTAAACTATAAATAAAAAATATCATCCAATGACGTCGCATCAGAGATAGTCCCAAGGAGACTGGCAACATTTCCCCTTTGTATAGCAAGGCTAATACGTTGGCAGAAATATTTGCCAGCCTTCCTGTCTCCAGACTTCTCCGTCAGCCGCTTGGACAACTCCTTGGCCAGGCGCTTAGCTGAAGGTTCCCAAGGGCCCATCGTCTCGACCCCGAACGGCGCAAATTCGTAAATTTGTTTAGCCTAAGATATGTAAACGATATAAACTGTGAATATTTCCTTTGCGTCCCACTATTTATTGATAATATGTATGTTAAGCTTTTTTGTAAAAATGTAGAGTATTTTACGAATATCTAAATCTAAAAGTAGAATATGTAGATAGATACTTACGTACTTTTCTTTCTAAAATAAAATATGTTTTTTTAATGTTAAGTATCATAATATTTACAGACTATTTTTTTTCTTGGTTTCATTTTTCCAAGTTTCTTGTGACCTTCATCTCGTCATACGCCTTTCCGAAGCCATGATAGAATAAGACTATGAGCAAGTGCATACAAGCCCATACTAATAAATTATTTTCATTAAAATATTTTTATTTCATTTCCTTACTTAGTAAAAAATATGTGTAAAATTATAGTTATTCTATCTATTACAAGCTTACCTAACGTGTGTGAAATTGCTATTGGCAGCGTGAACAATTTCTAAACGGTATTAAATGTTTGTCTCATAAAACTTTTTTTTAACATTTAACATTGCGTCGCTTAACTTGTGCAACTGTATTTAATAGCAGAACAATTCGTCTGTTGCGTGTGTAACCATAAGATAGTCATTATTATTTTATATTTTAACTAGCAGACATTTTAACTAGTTGCCCTCTGTCCGAAAGCAAAAACAATTACAGTGCCACCTACCAGGTACAAATGTGAATTCAAATCGTCTAGGGACCCCTTAAACACATACACTTTTTTATTAATACAAACGGACAGAAGAAATATTCGTTTATTATGTAATTACGTATTATTAAAAATCTTTTATTGCAACAAAAACTTAAAAAATAGGTAAATCAATTAATCTATCAAAATGATCAGGAATAGGCAGAGACAATGGAGCGCCACTTGCCACGATCCTGACACAACTCCCTCGCTTCCTTCACATTTACAATTCTCTTCATACAAGCTTTATGGTTATGGGTACTAGGCAACCTAGCTTTCTTAAGGATGTCTCCGATTTGGTCGGCATACACCCTCCTAGGTAAATAGACGAGTTTAATGGCCTGTTATGCATTTTTAAAGGTTAGTTGTTAGAAATGAGAAATGTATACGAGTACCTACATAAAAGAAAACGTAAAAAAGGTGCTACAAATTGATTGATTGATTAAGTTCATAGTAGTGGTAGACTGTTGGTGGTTGTTAGTCCAATCTGCCGATTTGTTACCTATCCCTGTGGAAATCGAGGCGTGACAATTGATGATAGTGAATAATGGTGATGCATGTGACTGGCTGAACTTCCATGGGGCACACAGAATCAACGAAACAGGTTAATCTTAGTATAAAAGTCCGTAAAATGTGAATCGTTACAAAATTATAACAGATACTAATAGGTTTACGACAACGTTTTTTTCTTTCTTCTTGTTTATGGCTTAAGTATTTAAGTTGCCAGTGTCAAAGTAAAAATATATGGTTTAATATTAAAACATTGTAAAGTAAATATGAAGATGAACCATGCGAGTGATTTATCACAAGATGACGATGATAGTAAGGTTGATGATCATCGTTTTAGTAAAGCGGCGGAAAGCCTTTACTAAAACTTCGGAACGAGTCTTGAAGGAACACGAAGAAACACTTTTCACAGCTTTAAATTACTTGTTTATACTCAACCAACTTAAAAAATGATTACTAGATAACAATTCCACCATTGTAATAATTTTATAAACATTAATATTTATAAAAAACACAATTTCAAATAATTCATAATTGCGCGTCCTGTCACTTGCAGCTGCCCGCCAAAACTCCTTACGACAACGTTATTTTAAATGACATTTATCTTACATAAGATGACAGCAAAGGTGTAAATATAAATGAAAAAAGTTACAAGAACTATACTAGAAGACGGCTGACGGAAACTCCTCATTAATTAACGGTCATCAAGTTCTATACAGATCATAAACAACACACTAGACACCGCACCATTAAATAACTGTATGAACATTATAAATGAAGAGAAAAAGCAAAAGATTATTAAACAAATGTGAAAGGCTCTATGAAAAGAGAACTTGTTGAAAAGTAAATAAACGATAATATGCCTAAAAACATGCTAAACCAAAGTTAAAATCTACACAAAGTTAAAATCTTTCTTTAGTTTAGTTAAGAAAGTTAAATCTTCTTAAATCTACAACAAAAATGTGGACTTGAGTGTGGCGTGTTTTTAAAGACTCACTCACATCGTATTTTTAAATTATTTTACTACTTCTTAAGGCCCAGCCGATTTAATATACGCTGTCGATTAAATACAAAGTCGATTAAAAAAGTGGCATTGTTTGTATGGCAAATAACGGCGTTTTCTCAATCGATGTTCCCTTAACCAACCAGCCCTTAACTTGTTTTGTTTCTTGAATTATCTTTCAATCTAAATAATCATCATCATCAGCCAGTTCCACTGCTAAACATAGGCCTGCTTAGAACGCCATTTCGAACAACAAGATGCCAGGCGCATCCTAGGTTATTCGTGACTTTCACTATGTCGTCAGTCCACCTAGTAGGACGCCTAACCTTTTAAATAATACTTTAAAATCACAGCAATTACGCGTAATGGACTATGGACCAAACCTATCTCAATAATATTTATTGAATTAGCATATTTATAGCGACTTATTATTTTTGTAATTTTCTTTTATCTTAGTTGTAAGCTTGAATACCGCACAACCGCGCCGTCTGATGTTAAGCTGGAGTGCGATCCTGAGTGGAGACGACTCGTTCGCCATTTTTGTCTACCTGAACTTAGCGATTATTGTCAGACAGAGGCTCCATGAAAGGATCTGTTTTCTTATGAGATGTCTAGTGGTATTTAGACTATGATACAGATGTACGAGTTAACTACATCTCGTATTCTTGTTTAACAGCTGGCACGTGTCCATGGGTGACATTTTACTTCAATAACTATTATTAGAGCCAGTAATTCCATTCTACATCTCGTACTTAAGTTAAATAATTACTTAAGAATCACGTAGAAAATGGCGCAAATAAAACATTTAGTCGAATAGGAAGGACACAGATAGTTGGTTCCTAGTCTACCACCACTTTAAAGTGTAGGTACAGACCGAAAATTCGCATTTGTTTAAAGGTTGAATGTTTATTTATTTTTTATTATTATTATACATTTCTATACTAAGCTACCAAAGTGCTTGTATCATAGAAACAGGCCAACCAAAGTACATATATCAAAGATACATTGGTACCGGTGAGCGGTTTCGAACCCGTGCAAATCGGCTTACGTAGCCATTGCACTGCCACTACACCACGGTCGCCTTAGTTGTGTATCTGTTATTTATCTGTTATAGTTATCGCGTGTATTTGTAAACTACAATCGAGATTAATGTCATATGAGTTGATGCTGTCATATGTTACTTGAGGGTTCCGCGAAACAATTAAAAGTTTTTTGGTAAGCGTAGGAATAAGAAGTAATAGATACTTTTCATAAAATAAACGGGGATTGGAGCTTCCTTTAAGGGTACCGGTAGTACGTATATACGCTAAGCTAGACTTTAATTTTCAAATATATACAAATAAAAGCTACGAAACAAATCTTTGCACCGAACAGTAATCGAACCCAAGACTACGCGTAACTAACTTGCTAAACCATGTCCTTTAGTAAGGATTGCATTACTGGGCATTCATTTCTTGCTACTTATTAATAAAATATACTTGTTGACATTCCAATATTAATTATACATTTCACAGGTGCTATAACGTATATTTATTCACATATTGGCACATTATTACTGCCTGGTGTTAGGCTGCTTGCAGAATTTTGAGCAACGTCCACAAGCAGAAGTAGTATCCCCTATGTCGGCTTTGCTAAATTATAAACAACAAACTTAATTTGTATTTTAAATGAGATTTTTTACGTCGTGTGTAACAGTTGTTAAAGATTCTGAGTACGATTCCCGGACGGACACCGGTATGTACGTAAAATGTTTATATTGAATTTTCATTATATTATAAAATATTTTAAATATAAAAAATAAATAAATATTATTAAGAATATGTAGTGACAAGGAATGCTTCGATTGTTTGGGCACTTGGAAAGGAGAAGTGAAAGTAGATTGACGAAAGGCAATTATAAATCTGATGTGGATAGATGCGTTAAACGAGGCAGACCCAGTGTCGAGGAGTGTCCTGTTCGAGGAGAGTGTTTTCTGACCAAAATCAGAGATATCCTCAAAAAAGCTTGGTTGCCTAGTGCCCATAACCGTAGAGCTTGTATCAAGAGACTTGTATATGTAAGTGAAGTGAAGGAGTTATAGTTATGTTAGGATCATGGCAAGTAGCACTCCATTGTCTCTTCCTTTCCCTGAGGGAAAAGGCATGGCAATTTGATTGATTAATATATTATAAATTATTTAAAATATTCATAAAATTTACTAAAATATTTGTCATCTACTAGCCGTTCAGATATAATGAAAACTAAATTAAAAAAACTGGTACCTACTCTATTGTAATGTGTACTTTTCCTATAAAAGTCTCTTAATTTGTATAAATAGAAAAGATTCTCTTTATTGAGAATTATTTTGTCAAATGTCGAGCTTTCTAAGTTTGGCACCAATATAATACTTATTTTTGTAGAAATACGTCTACGTTATAGATTTACTAACAATTAGAAAAGATCTTTTAAATAATTTACTCGACATCTCACACAAATCATACCTCGACTTGCCTGGTGAAACGAAAGAGAAGGTCCAAGAGTGCCAGCTACTGAAAAAACCGCCTCCGTTCACAGTACCGGTACTCATTAATTATAATCAAAGGAAACAAAAAATATTTATTAAAAAATATCAAAATAATAAACATAATTAAACCTATTATAAACTTTTACAATGAAAAAAGAAAATCACAATAACCATGAAATAAAAATAAATCTTAATAATATATTTTTATACCAATAAATATCTAAGGTTACCTAATAATACTCCACCATTAGATAACCTTACACATTGGAGCTTTCCTTCATTCTATTCTATTCTTACATCTGTGGTTTGTCTGGAAAAACTGTCTGCGCCCTCGAACCCTAACCTTCAAGTTAAGGTTAAATACACAGTTAGCAACGTCAAACAATTTCTATTTTGGAAATATTTATAAATTTAATTTACTTACATTAATAAAATATTGTTTCTTCTAAAATATAATGTACAATGGTAGCGACTGGTGCCACCACAGTCTACAGTCAAATTAGTTCGGAGACGTTTTTGCGTTTGTAGAGTGTACAATCAAATATATAAACAACTTTTATATATTTTAATTGTTTTGTATTTATTTGATATTTTGCCCGATTGTCCTTTGATATAATATGTCGCTTTAGATTGAAGTGCTTCCGTCTGACCAAGATTTCTAGAGGGTATGTGACGTATATATATATATATATATATATATATATATATATATATATATATATATATAATATAATATATATATAATAAGTTTCGTCGGTGAAAACAATTGGCCGGTTATGTGCAAGATATTCTGCATTTTTTATCAAATAGTTTAAATAACATTGAAAGTTTTCGGTTATCTTCTGTTTGCTTCCAAATTAAAACCTAAGGACATGACGTGTTTTCGTAACGTATGTTAATAATGGAAACGCGCTCTTAGGCGCACTTCTACAAATGCAAAAACGTCTCCAAGCTAATTTGACTGTACGCCGCTATGACGGTGGAAAAGATTGCCTGTAACTAATTACTAGGAATATGTTCTGCTCCCTTAAAGTTGTTAATGATATGATAATCAGATAAAATTTATTTTTCATCTTTACGGAGTGTCTTTAATATGTATTTTTCACTTTTCACTGAATTATTTAATGATTCACAAAACACTATACAACGTACAGCGAAGCTTAAATTAAGTAGGTCACAAAAGATACTATGGAATCGCTTAAAAGCTCTTTTATTACGTTGGTTAACACAATGTAAGACCTCACGTCGCACTAAAAGCTGTACCTATTGTGCAACTTTACGACAAGAAACTTTAATAACGACACAGAATAAAGACTTTGGCAATATTCGTAGCTAGGCAACCATCGTAGTATTTTAAAATAATAGTTAGATTACCCATATTTACACAAATAGATTTTAAAAAAGCCCTTTTAGGTGGTAAGCTTTAGAGCGGTAAGTTCCTTAAACAAAACAAAAACTAACAATTCACTCTTCCTCGAAATATTAAAAGTCCTCTGTATCCGCAGCTTAACAGTGAAATAAGTACCACTTCTTATCAATAACTCAACTACAAATTACAGCTTCAAGCCTAAACTATAAAAGCACTTACTCATAAAACAAACAAAAAGTATATTTATATATATTAAATATAGATATATATATATTTATTATTATTGTATAATATATTGTACTTATATATATATTTATTTGTCTACATATTTATATAACATTTTTTTGTATTTTAATTAATGTAAAATGTAATATAAATTACAAATTACTATTACATTTTAAAGCATTATAATACGTTTATATGAATCATAGAGATATATGTTATAATCTGTTGACATCGATATACTATAAACTTGTTTATTTTACTTTTTTGTATTTTTTTAACTTTCATTGCAACGTGAACGTAAAATTAACTGCCAAGTTAACTTTACGTTGACAATAATACTGAAGGTTTGGCTTGTAGTTATTTCTTAGCGGCACTAAATCAATCTATTGTATTTTTTTTTTCATTTTTATTATTATTTACATTTCTATACTAAGCTACTTAAGTACTTGGTTTCGAACTCGTCCTCTCGGTTTATGTAACCATTGCACTGCCACTACACCACGGTGCGATAATAGTACATATACTATATAAGTATAATAAATTAATTAATATAAGGTCTTCTAAATTATTTAAAAAAAAAAACATATTACAATTATTTTAGGCTTTAGACTGCCCTTCGTATTTTACATATATAAATATTTTCTTATACTATCTAAAAACAAATTACATTAAAAATTCGGCATTGTTTGACGTAATTTCATTAATGAGCTTATATTCAATCTCCGTTGGACGAAGATCACTGATGTAGGTAGACCACCCACAACGAATTAGAATAATATAGTAACAATAATTTGAGATATCTCTGTCTTATGATACCTCCATTTAATTTATAAACTAAATATTTTTAGACTGTAATTAGGTTAAACCTTAATTTTTTTTTATTGTGACACGACATTAGACCCCGACCTGCCTGATGATAAGGAAGAGGACACTCTTGGACGACGACTGAAAAAACCGAGTCAGTTCCCGGCTACCTCAGTCGCCGTCATTATGCCGGCCTAAGGTGCTAAATGAGACATTAAACATTTTTATTTAAATACGATATGTTCCCAATAATAGCTTGAAAACTGCTATTATCACCAACTGCTAATACCAATCCTAATGAATAGCACGACATATGACCGCACACTGCCTGTTGATAAATTAGAGTGCGGTCCACGAGCGATACAATCCTACTTTGATTGCCTAGTCTAGATTGCCAACAATTTATTCTTTTATCCATTTTTGCACTCAAGAAATTATCGGCCTCGTCTCCCTAATTATAGACCTAACTGGTAGAAAACGCTAAGGCTTTTAGTATTTTTTCAAATTTCGCGCGAAAATTGAATTAAACAAATTGTATGCGACTCACGAAACGTCGGAATAATAAAAAATGTAAAATAAATAACCAAAATAAACGCGATAGTAAGCGCATAAAATTTGTTTCATTTGCTGTGGCTCTTGTTCAATATATTTTATATTATTTTCTGTGCAATAAATATTTTTATTTTTATTAAAATTGTAACAAATGATTTAAATAAAACGATATACAAAAAAATAGGGAATAATTTTTGTCTTTCCATGTCCATATTTATATTTTCAGCGTGGTCACCATACTAGATCTATCACTATTCTTACAGAGATCACTAATACCTACTTTTTTCTTAACTCATAAACACGCTATCACCGGAAAGTCATCTGTCATCATCATTATTAAGGCTTTCTTTATATCACGAAACATTCGTATTGTCATGATACAAAATAATTGAAACTTTGGTGTATAATTTATAATTTATCTTATGTGTCTACACAGTAGCTCAGTATCTACCGGAAAGAGTGTAATAAATTACATCTAATATGGATATTCGTTTTTTCTAATTGTAAAGGCGACCGTGGTGTAGTGGTAGTCCAAGTGTCAAGTGCTCTCGGTTCAATACCCACTTGCCGGTACCAATGTATATCTGATATATGTACTTTGGTGGTCCAGTTTCTGTGATACAAGACAAAATGTTTCAAAACAATGTTAAAAAATCCTTAAATGCAGCTTTATTAACAGACCTCATTTGCCTTCACTAAAGTTCCCCTAAATGTTTATTGCGACTTAGATTATTCGTTGCCACAGCGACTGAAACATCAACAAAGGGTTCTTATATGTAGCAAGTATATTATTTATAAGCAGTACCACCCCGTGCTTGCCTGTACTACCCTTAATGTAAAACAGCCGACCATAGATTTTGGTATTAATAAATGTTTTAAATAATAATTAAATAAGAGCAACATAACGCGTTAGTAAGCCGCATAAAATTTGTTTGATGTTAATCAATGTTCGCGCAAAATCTAAGAATACCTAAAGTACGTTCACACACCAGTCGTAATTTCCTACAGTCGTATGAATACGAGTCAAAACGCGCGTATGGCGGCATGTGCGTCGTTTACAGTCGTCGCCCCTCTTGGATTATACTTACTTACCATCAGGTAGGTCAATGTCAAATATCGAGTCACAATGAAAAAAATGACCCACTTCAATATCAACTAAAATTGGAACTAGTGAGCAAGGGGATTCCCAAGAACGCCGACGGGTGCAATTTGTACCATATTACGTCTGCCTCAGTCGCTGTTACTATGCCAAGCAATAATATTAATAAGAAAAGACGTAGATATGTTATATGCGCTTCGAAAGAGCCACGTTAAAACTATGCTGATAAGCAAACCTGAACTCAGTGTCGCAGAGCAACATATACATTTTACTTAATATGTGACGAGTGTCGCTTCCTTCCTTTCACAGCTCATGAGTAAATATATTATAAAAATATTCATCCAGTTATTAAAATGTAAATTGAAAGACCTACATCGTGAAGTTTAAGGTTATAAGAGTTATCCAATAACTTCTAACCTTAAAATTCTTGGTATAAATTTGAAACCGCTTACGCTTTGACCTAACCACATCAAAGTTATTTTCTCAAACTCAAATAGCCCTTGGAACTACTTCAATAAAAGCCAATATTTATGAAATCTGTATTTTTATTTGGGTTAAATCATGGCTTTTTATTTATTTATTAGTAATAGCAATTGATTATATTTGTAGGAAATGTTATTTACATTAATTTCTTTTTAATATTTCAATTAATACTTATTAATGTAGAAAACTGTAAAGGGAAACATCGTTATTTAGGAATTTATTTTCAATATAACTAGTAATTAACCTATATTTATTGTGATTATGTTGTTTTTTCTGATTTCTTCTCATGCCTTTCCGAAATCAAAGTTTCACGAAGCACAAAAGCTGGAAATAAATGATTTCTATCTATCTAAAGGCGACCGTGGTGTAGTGGCACTGCTATAGTTACACAAACCGTGAGCACGAGTTCAAAACAGGTGATTTGATATATGAACTTTGGTTGTCCTGTTTCTATGATACAAGCACTTTAGTAGCTTAGTATAGAAATGTAAATAAAAATATATATTAATGTTTATTTTTGGTTAAATGGCGCTATAAGTCGTATTCCGAATCCACAATACGAACTCTTAAATGATTTCATTTTGTTTTATAAATTAATGTCAATTCTCTTAGATTTGAAAGCCTCTGTAAGTTTAAAAGTAAGCCAAATGTTTTTGCACAAATTACGACTTGTTTCGTTTGCCGTGATTAACATAAGCACCAAATTAAGTAACTCTACGTTTTTATTACTCGCAAGCAATTCTTAAAGCAGAAAGAACGTGAATAATTCGCTTCAAAATATTTAAACTACTTTTACGGACATTAAAATTTTAATTAAATTTTCCTACAAAATATTTTGTAAAATAATTTAAGCTTCTTATGTTGAATATAAGGTTATTATTAGGTACTTTAAATGCCCTTCTGCTGAGTAAAGGCCTCCCTGTCTTTTTTCCACGTCTAGCCATATCCGTTTGGGCCTACCGCGATCTATCTATGTATCGACCTATGCACGTCTTGTACAATCACGAACTTCTTGGATTAAATTGGACTAATAATATGAAACCAACTATTTCTAAAATGTAAAGTGAAACATAGTTGAAATAAAACTGTCTGTAACCAGCGCTATAACCGCGTTTAAACACTGTTTTTTTGTAAAATGACGTATCCCTTGGATTCATCCTCATGGTACACCAACAGATCTTTCAGGGCTTTAATAAAAGGTAGATAATGTGTTTTTCTAACGTATAAGCTAAATTATAAAATGTTATAAAAAGTCTTTCTGTTGTTATTGCGTGAAAGAGTATTAATTGCGTGAATGTATATATTAATATACATTCTCATAAACTTATGCCCTTTCAATATTGTTAATATATTTACATATTAACACTTTAATAAACAGGAAAACGCAGCGACTACCTGATAAAGAAGACAGTAAACCACTGAATGCAGAATCCTGAGGTACGCCTATGGACTACTCAGAGAGGTTTAAAGAATAGAATCTATATCAAATAAGATATAAACGTTAGCACCTTCTAAGTCATTTAATAAAGCGGATATTCTATGCCTATTTATTATCCAAAATAGGTAAAACAATTCCTTTAAAAATAAAACATATATTTTACAACAGTATCAATTTAACCATTAGAAGGGTTCGCACTAATTTGTCATCGGTAGTCTCATTCCAGGAAAGGATCCATTAAACTTTAGGGCCGGTACATCAATTAACATTATAACTTTAATAAAACTAACAAATTAGAATTATATATTTGAACTACTCGTATTTGGTTGGATATAATCAGGCGTTTTTGTTTTTGTGTTTGCAGATTAGGTACTCGTATTAAATTTACTGTTATCTGTTACAAAATTGCGAGTTGCTATTTTTTTTAGTTATTTTATTTTAAAACTTCATACACTATGTACAAAGACGAACTTAATGCTGCTGGACATTTTCTGCTAGTTAGTTTTAGAGACCAACACAAAGATCAAAATAAAAGATAACTTGTCTTATGGGTCGAAAAACGGTGGATAACAGCGCAGTTATTTCAATGATGAATTCCATTAACTTTTTACTGAAAAATCTGCGTAAGTCAATGCAAGAAATGATGTCTGAATAAGATTTTTTAAATATTTTATTTGTTATGATTATTTAATATTATTATGACTCGATATTATGACCTTGACTTTGCTGGAGGTAAACAAGGGGTGCCAAAGACGGACAAAACCGGATAAGTTTACGGATGCAGTTTACACTTGCCACAACCAACAACTCTGTACTTATTTATTTATGGTATCTTACTAAAATAATTACCTACAGTTATGGACTTGATATACCAGCCCTTAAACTTTAAGGACAAGTAATCAATAGTAAAATTATACGTGCCTTGGGTTTTTCCATTTAAAGGGTATGATATCTGCTATTTCAATTCTTTTGTTATTTTTTTCATAATAGAATTTCATAATAGAAATTTACTAGAGAATGAAACTCTCTAGTAAGAATATTCCTTATTTCGTTTAATATTAGTAGTAAAAAACTGTAGCAGCTTGCGGGAAATGATAATATTTTGGATACAAAAAGGCTTTCTTTGTTTTGTAAGTAAACTGATCTTATTATTATTTTTGTAATATGCAACTGTATTGAGGAAAAATAAAGCAGTCGTTTTGTGGCATATCTACTACAATCAGAAGTATATTTTTTTTCATTGTGACACGACATTTGACCTCGGACCGCCTGATGTTAAGCAAAAGAGGATCCAAGAGTGACGTCGACTGAAACAACCGAGTCAGTTCACTGCTGCCTCAGTCGCTGTCACTATGCCGGCGAAATGCTTTAACAATTACCCGTTAAAGGATTTTATGTACGTTATAACAAATTTTACTAGATATATATTATATCTAGTAAAATTCAAATCTATCTAATATTATTAGATAGATTTAAGATGCTTCTAAGCCGGCATAGTGGACTACCACTTACAGTTATTTATCTAGTAGCAGTATCCTCCATCCAGGGACCGCACTTCAGCTTTAACAAAATAAAAACAATTAAAAAATGTTCTAAATTCCTCTGCTTTTCCTTACCTCCTAATTGTCCATTAAAGGTAGTTTATTGTTAGAGATTCTCTCTAATTTTGTATGGTCATTCAGCAGTGTTGTTAAGGGTCGCCCATTTAGGTTTTAGATTAAGCTTGTCACACACTGAACTTTAATATAATCTATGCTATAAAAAATACCAATTATAGGTTATTTCGCATGGTAATAACATAAATACTAAATACACATATTTTACCATCTTTTGGGTAGTAGCGAATTCTATGTTCTGTGCATTTTTATTCTAGGCTACTAAACTGATATACAAACTGTATCATAGAAACACGACGAACAAAAAAATATGGCTTTAAGGTTATAGCTGGAGGCGATAGTTTATACATCTCTAAATCTACACATATCATAAAATCTCAAAATTCAATTTGAACCTTACCCCAAAGAGATAGTAATTAAAATCAATGGGCAATATTTTAAACTAATAATCTACAAAAGCGATTAAGGAATCTGGGAACGATCGTAGGACCACCCAGGTAGAAGTTACAGCTTAATCGATTTTATGTTTTTTTGGCTTTACAAGTATCATTTGTTAGACAAATATAATTAGGGTATTATTTAAATGGTTTATGCCTTTTATAACTATAAGGTAAAAAATAACATAAACAACCCGAGTTTTTAAGAGTGGTTGGCAGTGATGTCCAGTCTTCGGGGTAGTACAAGTGTACAGACTGTGAAGTGCCTTAGTCGCGTTTCGGGATCACCATGTATGTTGCCTGTTCCAACTAGACCGGAATACTGGATATGACTGCTACTTACACTTATTGAATTGTGGTAACAGTCGCCTCTATTTATGGACTGAACTCCAGCTTAACATAAGGCAGGGAGCTGTCATGTCGAGTCACAAATAAAAGTCAGTTTGCGGTCTGTATTCTTGAATGTGGTGGTACTAACCCTGATCGGTGGTACTAAACCTGAAAACGAGAAAATATCTGCCTCAAACAAACAAAAAATACTATCAAATGCTATGACATCTAACCTCGACCCGCCTGGTGGTAAGCAAGAAGAGGTCCAAGAGTGCCGACGACTGCAAAAACCGAGTCTTCACGGCTGCCCCAGTCGCCGTCACTATGCCGGCCAAAGCTGCTTCTTCACGCATCGCTTAAAGGATCTAAGGCTTTAGGATGGAGAGAACACATGAGCTGGTTAAGCATTCTATTTGTCGATTGTTCTAATATACAAAGAAGTGACGTGAATTAAACTATTACTAGTAATTCAGGCACCCTGTTTGCATAGGCTAACACACAAATACGTGGGTGAAACCTATTTATATGTCATAAAAGTTTATGAAACTCATTTACCTACAATAACATAGTTATGACCCCTCGACCATAACTACTAAGTGAGTTAACTCTAATGAAAAAGTTCGCTCGCAAACATTAATATTATTTTGGCTAACCACAAACAAAACTAACAAAACAACTGTTTAATATTCAGTTGAAACAAAAAACATTTCCCATTTTATTCATGAATTTCCTAGAATTATTCAAATTATTGTCAATTAAGGGAGTCTTTCTTTTGCACCAAAATAAAAGAACAAGATCCGAAATCTTTATTAAACAAACTTAGGTTCATTTAAAATTAAGCTAGAAAAATCCAGTGATGTAGGGATCAGAAGATTATTAAAATATATCTTGGAAAAAATATTGTTTTCAATTTGTATAGGAAATTTTATAATTTACTATAAAATAAGCTACAATAAAATACTTATATTATAGAAACCAGACAACTAAAGTACATTATTGGTACCGGCAAGTGGTTTCGAACCCGTGTCTTCTGTTTGCCGGACCATTGCACTACCACTACTCCGCGGAAATGTAAAATTAAATTTCTATAAAATGTAAAAAAAAATATTAAATTAGCTCTCGAATATGTTACGCCCACGTTTTCCTGTTGTATAGAAAATACATGTATTTTGTATATTTTTGTAAGCGTATTATTATAAGTATTGGAAAACAAACGGCAACATTGTTGTGATTTTGAAGGGAAAATTCCTTCTTTACTAGGAAAATGCTTTTCTTTTCAATGTAAACATATAACCTGGTAAAGCGTACGTAAATGCGTACGTTTTTCTTTTTAGGTACTTAAAATTATTGATACACGAATCCCTATTAATGAATTCTAACCACGATCTCTTAAACCTAAAAGGAATATTTTAATGGATAATTTATTTATAGAAATATGTAAGACAAACTGTATGCAAATTATTATGGAATTCTGGCCAGCATAAGCCAACTAAGACAACCGTTAACTGAAGAGGTTTTTCAGTTGTTGACGCTCTTCGACTTTATTTTGTTTGCTATCAAGCGATCATATGCCGATTCATAAGTCATATGTCGATTCTTAACAAAAAATATTTTAAAACCCATGCAAATGCAGCTTTAATATATTAAAGCTGCATTTATTGTTGTATATTTGGATTGAAATAACCAAAGATACAAATTCGAACCTTAATACTACAATAGATCACTGTCAAACAGATTTAAGACAACCCCGCAGTCACATAGACAAACGACATTAGATAAAACGATGTTAAATCCATTTGTACAATGTAAGGCTTTATAAAGCGTGAATAGAGCCTTTGAATTTTTTATGACTATAAATATATTTTACGCAACTTTAACACTTTAATTTATGATAAGAACATTAAAATTAATTTAAATGTTAAAAGTATATTAACTATAATTAAACTATAAATAAAAAAATATCATCTAATGACGTCGCATCAGAGATAGTCCCAAGGAGACTGCAACATTTCCCCTTTACATAGCAAGAATAATACGTTGGCAGAAATAATTGCCAGCCTTCCTGTCTCCAGACTTCTCCGTCAGCCGCTTGGACAACATTTTAAAAGTTGTTAAAAATTTTTTTTCAATTCATTCAATCAATCAAATTGTCATAGATTTTTCTAACAGGGATAGGCGGATTTCAATTTCCATTGGGTTAGGCAGAGACAGTAGACAGTCTAACGATGGATCAAAACAAGCAAACGAGAAAAAATTCTCAGTAATTCTGAACTAATTACATTGAATAATACACTTAAATCGCGTTACAATCAACAAATGCAAATATACAAAACAAAACTTTTACAAAATAATTCCAGAATTTTGCAGATCGGAGTTAATTTCCCCAGACGTACTCGTACAGGATAAATTTGGAACAGTCTATATTTAGAAACCAATGTGAAAATCTCGTTTGGATATTCTTTGTTCAAACTTTTGCCTTGTTCGCACATTAACACCTAACTTTATTATTATTATTAATATATTATTAAAGATAATAAAGATACAATACAGTTCAATGATTTATTATTGGGGCTTATGTCAAACTCTCTTACGTATGTATATTTACCTATTAGAGCTGTAACAGCGGATTTTATGGGCCAAATACTTATAATCAGGGCCGTCTTTACCCGGGGGTTCAAGGGGTGCAGTGCACCCGGGCGCAGAGTCTTAGGGGGCGCATGCCGACCGCCATAAATTTCGATAGGTACCTACTACACTGAGACCACGCGAGCGGAGCCTTGACTTTCGCACCCCGGCGCTGAATATGCTTAAGACGGCCCTGCTTATAATCGGCCCATGAAATCCGAAAAAACGACTTACTCAAAATATAGCAAAACGAAACCATAAAAATAATACGTACACGTAAAAACGAAGATTCGTAGGGACAATAATGCTAATCTAGGGTAGGATCTAATCAAAGTAATCCTACTACCACGACTTTCAAGTGTATAGGCCGTAAAGTCACGTTTCAAGATCCAGCTCAACATCAGAAAGGAAGCTGTCATTAACGAGTCTTAATAAAAAAATTAAGTTAAATAAAGATTATCAAATTTTTATGTACTGTTAAATTAGGACATAACTAGCAAAGGAGTCAATTATAAAATTGATGTTAATTGTTTTTATAATACCAAACTATAATAGTATAATAGATGGTGATAATTAACCTGTAACCGATAAAGAATACAATAACACATTTCTAGATACCGTTATTACGAAAAAGATAGCAGAACAGGTGATAATTTTGTTAGATAGCTCCCTATATGATTTACTGACCGTTTGCTGGGCAAGAAATGTCATTTCTGGTGTTGCCCCAAGTAGCCTGGATATAGTTTTTACATTTCCCCAGGTCATGGTCCCTGGGGATGACCTTGACCTGGGGAAATACCACCCAGTTTGTGACTGAATCGGAAACCGCTGCTGGTTAGACATTTCGGTAGATACGATCCTGGACATACCTTCTACCAAGTTTGAACCGCGAATAAGGTTAATTCGCGGTAAACATCTGGAAATACAATAACAAAATATTTAGATTAAAATTGTTTTTTTTTATAAATGCACAACTGTTTATGATTAGATAATATTATGATATCAATTTGATTAGTTTAAAACTAATCAAATATAAATATATTTTTAAATATTTTTTCTTTTCGATATATTTTTGGGTTATATAAATATCTTAAATAGACTATAATTGGATGTTTGGAATGAATTTTTGGGAATTTTCAGGTAAATATTAAATTATTATTGATTTTTTTTTAAATAGGATTGAATTTCAAAATGCGTCAATTTTTCTATCCAACTTTCATTACTAATTTATTATATTTAGTAATAAGTACTAATATTGGAATATGCCATAAATAAATAAAAAATGTTTTTTTAACTCTTATTACAGTAGGTACCTATAGCTGTAAATGCGATTGCACCGGTATACAGGTTCGTGATTACACCGAAGTTCGGCTGAATCGAGCGGATCTTTATTCAGTCCGTTCCGTCCGTCAGTTTGGAAGAGGCCGCGGGTGGGGCGGCACGTGCGGCGCGCGCTGTTCGTAGCGCCCTCCGTTCCAATCCTATATTATTGTTATTATCAGGTGTTCTTCTAATACAATTCCATCCATTTAAAGTGCAAGTCTTATCGATATAATATTATTTGGCCTTTAAATGATTTTAGCGAGTGGTTATCAAATTTAACAACGATTTAATCAATTTATTTACCATCCAGAACATAGTGGTGTGTATTGTCAAGTGAGACTGCTTGTTTTATCAGTTTAATGAACTGAATTATCATCAGTGAAGTGTTCTTTGTGAACGGAGCCATGCAAATCGATAATTGAGAGGATTCCCAGCTGTGTTCTGCCGTTCTTTCCATTGTGCGGCCAGTAGCACGGTTGCATATTGATTGCCAGAGAACAACAATACCTTTTAGTTGTTTTGCTTCTATTACTACGGTAAGCTTTTAATTCACAAAATGTTATATTTAAATAGCGTAAACTTCAACATGCTAATATACATTGTAAAGTTAATTAAGACAAAAGAAACAGATTTTTTATTTTAATTCAATATGTTATGGGTGTTTGCCGACCAAATCGGAGACATCCTCAAGAAAGCTAGGTTGCCTAGTGCCCATAACCATAGAGCTTGTATGAAAAGAATTGTTAATGTGAAGAAAGCGAGGGAGTTGTGTCAGGATCGTGGCAAGTGGCGCTCCATTGCCTCTGCCTATCCCTGTGGGGAAAAACGTGACAATTTGATTTGATTGATTGATGTTATAATAGATAGATATGCAATAACCTAAATAAGTGACCTACATAAAACAAGGATCGCATCTCAATCACCGTTAGAAGAAATGAAAAGTAAGACGATGGAACATCCGCTACTAGAGCAACATCAACCGGATCTACAAAACTGGCCGCTGAGATAAATAAAAATAAAAACAATCGTGGCTCTCCAGCTCGTGGCAATCCGTTGAATTCTTTTTGTGCCATTTTTTTGTTTTCTCTCCGTTGCCTTTGACCATGGAATCCAGTTGATGACCGACGTTTTATGATCTGGCTTTTTGCCAAATGTTAGTTATTATCGTCGCCTACGAGAATATGAATACATTTCTTCACTTATAATCTATCTTTTAGCAAGAATTAATAAACGTTTGTTTTATTAATAGTCTGATTACATATTCTTATTTAATAATTCTTTGTTTAAGTGAAGTATTGTTTTTACCTAAGTAGCCCATTATACGCTTGGATCCCAAAAGATATCAATGAAGATAATCTGGGTTACCTGTCTATCAGACTCGTTGATCATACATTAGAACACAATAGAAAATATACGACGACAAAAGGTAAAAGCTACCTGCGTGCGAACTATACGATAACAACCATAATATGGACTAGATGTAATATTAAAAATTATAATGTTAAAAATCTCGTGTTCAAGATTTTTAAAATCCTTACACACGCAGATGCACGCATCGTAAATCAAGACACACTCGATTGCAAAGGGCACCTGACCAAAACGGGGAGGGTTCTGAACTCGTTTCGCCACCTGGCACACGCACACATGCTCCTTTTGGACCAGCTTCAGAGTCGAGACACTGTGACAGTCAATGCCCTTCGAAATCCTTCAATATTTGCATTTAAATATTTCAACAGCAGCCAGCTTAAAGTCAAGATTAAATTGCATTAAATAGAAACCAATTTCACAGTTACAATTGAGACGATCCATTTCACTTTATATAATTCCGATTCAATTATGGGAAGACTTTCATCAAATGGAAAAGAAAGCGAAATCAGATGAACAATCGATAATGCAAGCGTGCAATTATCGCTCTAACCCCGACAGCCTATTAATTTCCCCACCGAAGATCTTGCTTAAGAGTCTTAAGACCTGCGACAGTCGCTTCATTGTGTTTTTTGTTCAATCCGAACGCTCACACTACACTTTCTAAGAGATGCCGCAAAGTAAACTGCAATTGATGTTGTAACTAAATAATCACTATTACACAACGTTATACATGCGTGCTCACTTATCTTAACATTATAAAATGCGCTGTATAAAATTTCACTTGGACGTGAATAAAAAGATTTTAAAAAATATTAATATTATCGCCTTAACCACGGATAATGTTCTGAGGTGCCCTTTAACCTTGTTCCTACCTCTTCGTGATATAATGCGATTAAAATAAGAATAGGACGGAATCGGCGCTATTTTGTGACGTCTAACTCTCCAACCAACTTCACGATAGTATGGTAACTTTTTCTTTGCGGACCGTCAAGAAAAAGATACCCTTGAATCAGTCGAGTGAAGTTAGTCTACAGCCCGTCCTATTCTTATTCTAATACCTAGTATAGTACACTACACAGGTCGCCGAATCGGTAGTCGAACTAAATAGTTCGGTGAATCGTTTCTTTGTAGAACAATCGAAAAATGGAATGCTTTACCAGACCATGTGTTCTCCCCATCCAATAACTTTGGATCCTTTAAGCGATGCGTAAAGAAGCACCTTTGGCTGGCATAGTGACGGTGACTGAGACTCGGTTTATCCAGTCGACGGCACTCCTGGACCTCCTTTTGTTTACGATTAAGTAAGTCGAGATCAGACGTTGAGTCACAACAAAAATAAGTATCTTACTCTACCATACTACTCTAAATTATAGTAACGATAAAATATCACTTAAACTTTCTATTTTCATTTAAACTAATGATAAGGTGATGCGTAATGGTGATAAGTTGCCAACCCAAAAAACATTGAATCCCTTAACCCAATACCCGTTTTTGTTATTTTACACTCATTATTTATGAGGTGCATTCTGACCCTTATAATGGAAAGACATTGTACGACTGTTGCGCGAACTATAAAACTTCATCCATAGACAGGCGACAGGCGTGGACGAACGATTTAGCGATTGGTTTGTTGTGCGTAAAGTCCCAGGTTTGATTCCCGGTCGGTGCAAATATTTGTGTCATATCTTTTATTTGTAATATTTAATAATTATATTAAATATTGCAAATATTTGTTAATAAAAAAAAGAGGTGGATATTTACTTCGGGTCTGGTTATCAAAGAGTGGTAGGCAGTGGTACCCAGTGTGCCGAACCGGAGTAGTACTACCACTAACAAGTGAAGTAACCGTGAAGTTATTTGGTCACGTTTCGGGATCAGCTTGTAAAATGCCGGTTCCAACTAGGCCGGCATAGTGGATGTGATTGCTACTCACTTATTGAATTGTAGTAGTAGTGACATTGATTCATGGACCACACTTCGGATTAACATCAATCGGGGTGCTGTCATATGTCCACTCACAATAATAATAAAAAATAGAGCGACGTCCATTTACAAGGTGAAATATATTATAATCAATAAATTACATGACAAGATTACGTCTTTTTCAATCACGGGGCACATTATGTCTTACGATTACTCATATTGTTATCCAAAATATTGTATTTGCACAACTGCCTGGTAGCCCCGCCTTCTGCAGGCATTCATAAAGCGCATTCAAATCAGAACAAAAGGTCATTTTAATAAAAACATAGCGGTGCTTTATATATTGTTTATTTAAATTTAAAAGAACCATTGTTAATTGCTTTTCTATTATCGGAAAGAACAGCTATTATTAAAATATTACTGCGTACTTAAGGTTTCTCCATATCTACTATATGAGTCCAATTACCGAAACACAAAAGTTGTTTTGGAAGGTCGTTATAATGTTTTTTTAATTGTGACTCGACATGTGACAACACTCCGCTTGATATTAAGCTGGAGTGTGGTCCATGAATGGATATCACTGCTACTACAATTCAATAACTGCAATTAGCAGTCACGTTCATTGCGCCGGCCTAGTTGGAACTGGCAACTTACAACTTACAAGCTGACCCCGAAACGCGACCAAATCACTCGGTCTGTATACTTGTAAGTGGTGGTACTACTCCGGATCGACAGAATGGGTACTGCCTACCACTCTTTGATAACCAGACCCTGAAGCAAATATCTACCTCTTTTCTTTATTAACAGATATTTGCAATAATTTTTAATATAATTATAAAATATTACAAATATTTGCTCCGACCGGACATCGAACCCGGGACTTTACGCACAACAAACCAATCGTTGGACAATCGGCCACGCCTGTCGTCAAATAAAACATTCCTCCTTAGGCACGGTAACAATATTTCGTTTTTTTATATTCATTTTTCACATATCTTGTCACTGACTCGTCCCGGTTGTATACCCAATATGTCTCAGTCACGATAAAATATGTGGTCTCACATTCCAAACCCTACCTATGATTCATCGCTCCTTTGACTTCTAAATAAGTCGCTCTCCCAACAAATTAGGTAGTATTCAAACATCATACATACATTTGGACGTTACACCATATTCATATAACAAATGTCATTTCTAAATCGTGAATCAGTAAGATCATCCCTCTTGGATGGTTTTGGTTTTGAACCATATTGAAAAAAAAAAAGTTTCTGTATACTTTTTTTCTCAGTTTACGAGTGATTGTATTTCAAAGGAAACAATACAAAGGAATACAAACGCTTTGAAGTATCATAACGAACTGGACTCGAGAAAAGAAAAATAAACAACAGTCGTGTGGTAACTACTGGTGTATGTCACGCACGACGCCTACAAACATTAACGACGTAAATTAGGTACATTTAAGGTCGCGTGGGAAAGAACTTAAGTGACCAAATAATTCCTAATCATACTAATTGCTATCTAAATTTTGCTGATGAAATGTTGGAAGGGCAAAGGATGTGTTTGTATCGGGTGTATACTCGTATATACGGATTTTACGTCCACATGAAGCGTACATCAATATAATTAATTTACTAGATCACGTACGTAATCTATTATCCTATATCGCATGCTTCATGCATTGCACGATGCAAAGATGGAGACAGTGCATGACCTATTATTAGAATAAGTTAATCATTATACAAAGATAATTGTATATAAATTTTAAGAGTGGTAGGCAGTGGTACCCAGTCTGCCGAACCGGGGTAGTACCACCACCTACAAGTATACAGACCGTGAAGTGATTTGGTCACGTTTCGGGATCAGCTTGTAAGTTGCCGGTTCCATCTAGGCCGGCATAGTGGATGTGAGTGCTACTCACAGTTATTGAATTGTAGTAGCAGTGACATTCATTCATGGACCACACTTCGGCTTAACATCAAGCGGGGTGCTGTCATATGTTGAGTCACAATAATAAAAATAAAAATACAATAGTTTGAGACAAAGGCGACTGTGGTGTAGTGGCAGTGAAATGGCTACGGAAGCCGTGTGTCACGGGATCGAAACCACTCACCGGTACCAATGTATCTTTGATACATGTACTTTGGTTGTCCTGTTTATATGATAGAAGCACTTTAGTAGCTTAGTATAGAAATGTTTATTAAAAAAGAAAATAACAATAATATTGTCACTCTGGCAATGATTACGTTATATAAATAACCCAAACATTCATTTTTACATACAGTGTAAGTATGTAGCTGAAGACAATATATCTCCTTTGAGAATCACCACCCAAAAAACTTTACCGTAAAGTACAAAACTTTTACCTACTTAATGTCAAACTCCTACATAAAAATAAATCTCAATAAAACGCAGATTACGGAAACATTAACAGATAATTCTTGTCTATTTGGACAACAATTAGGTACACGCGTGGAAGCTTGAACTAGGCCACCTTCCCACTAAGTAACTATTGCAGTTTGTCCTACAAATATTTGAGTGACGTTGAGCGAAATAACAGCGGATCATTACTCGTTTGGACTACTTTCAAGAAAAATTTAGAACAAAAGAGTTAAATGAATTTTTGGTAGGTAAAGGCTTATCATTAAGAGGAAATTTGGACTTATCATTGTACGTGACCGGATGCAAATAAAGAAAGAAGGTAAATATGCATTTCTCCGTTGTAGTTAAGTAAATTTACTTAAGCAGCACTGATAAATTTTAAGTAACGTATTTAGTAGTAATTTACTGGTTACTTCGATTTAACTTACTTGCATCAATTTCAAATTTCCTACTAATAACTATCATAATTCTGTTAAAAAAAGTAATTAAATTTTAAAATGATTAATCAAGAAAATTTGATTTAAAACTGATTTCACAAGAGAAACTGATTCTGCTAAAATCTCGAGTATTTAAAAAGTGTAAAAGTGTATTTACACTCGATGAAAATTCACGAAACAATAACATTGCATTAAAAGTTTAAATTGTTGACGTAACGAGTTTAAATGATTAGAGCACGTATTATAATAACGTTTATCTTGTATTACTTAACACTTAATACAGACTTAACACTTAATACAGTATGGCACCAACAGTAAATGCCGAACCGACAGTTATACAATCCATTGTCTGTGCTCTCTTGTACATGACTTCAAAAAGTCACAATTAACATAAAACTTTCTAACGGTAAGGCACCCTTTGTATCGTATTCGCTTCCTAAGTAACAAAATAAAATCAAAAATAAACATAGATCTCCATCACTTAAAGACAATTTATACCCTATAATTAACTTTCTAAATAAACCTAATAGATCCTGTTAGAAATACCGTTGTACGAGTATGAAAGTACTATTTGATGATAACGAATACTCGGACACCAATTAAACACAACAAGAATACATTTTCCTTTAAGCCTTGTTCGTAAAATATAGAAATAATATGTATAGCCTATCTTTAACGCCCGCTGAGTGACCTTACTAAGGTCGCTTTAGCGTCTTAATATAATTCTTCGTATTTTGTGAAGTTTTTTTAATCATAAATCATTATAATATTAAATATAGTTTCTATGAAAAGATAGATTATTTTCTAAAACTCTTTTAAAGTTATAAAGTTCTAAGAAAAACAAACCATTATCCCTAACTCAAAGAGCAAAGTGCTATATCTATGTGAATGTATAATGCAAACACTTTATTATTAGCAAACATCAAGCGTAATATTCGTTACCTAAATTTAATTTAATCTTACATTTTATTTGCTTCAGTTAGAAATTGCAAATTTCATTATCCATAGAATGAAGACTGGTAACTAATTGTATAGAAACTTGTATGGCTTTGCAGTTTACCAAGTCTGCCATAGTGGCTTTTATATAGGAGAATCAATAGGATCCTTTTCAACTGCGGAAACTATTTTCCTGTTTATTTCCCTATTGGCTTATTGATTCTTGTTATGAAATAGGGGTTTTGCCTTAAAACATATAAATAAGTTATTATTTCTTAAATAATATATTTTTGTGACAGTCTACAAAGAAAAACATACTAATATTAGGAGGTTCATTTAACATTAACGACAAAAGACCTCTAACTAAAACAGATCTTTTACTTGGTCCGGAAACTGCAAATAAACTATGAAAGAGTCCAATGATCGGGCCTAGACTAATTAGAATTTAAATTGGCTTAAAAATAAAAGATCTTTGACTCAAAATCTGTTTGATTCTCACGTTCTTAGTGACTTAATTTTTACAGGCTTCAAAATTTAACTTTAACGTGAAGTATATAAGAGTCATATTTTTTTGTGTTATGACTTGGTATCCAAACTCAAAATGGTAATGCATGATTATTATTAAAAAATTGAAAGCGTGTGGGATTTGTATCCGTTTACTTGCGTGGGCTCTAAACATTTTAATGAAAAATTATAGGTATCATTATCAGTAACCGTTGTCAGTAAACCTTTATCGCATTATTTATTGTGTCTTTAGAAGTTTAAAAAAATAAGAATATCACATTTTTATTAATAATAACTATTATAAAAATCAAAGGGGACATACTATATCATATGATTAGGTGTATGCGAAGCTGGGATTACCAAACCCTCCTCTATTACGATCGGTATTTCTAATAAGTGAGGCCACAATATTAGCGTTCGTACCTATCAGCTCTCATGGTCATTCACTCCTGCTTACTGTGACAACAGAAAAGATCAAATGTCATTCATAATATAAATTTAACGCACTTCGGTTTAAAAAAAAACTTGTTAAACGTGAGTCTTCAATGTCAATGAAAAAGGTTGAAGAAAATAAATTTAAAGGTTTCACAAATAGCCACTGGGTATTGTTATTCAACAACAGACTCTTTCTGTCACGTTTTATTCATTCTATATGTTGTACGCGGACCGACTCTATTATTAGAAGTCATTCATAAGTTCATTGCCATAATAAAATTAATTAAAAATGTTTTATTTATTTTCTACACTACTCATAAGTTAAAGTTTATTATTTAGGGTTAAAAGCGAGTTAACAATTGGAAATAACATGAACTTTAAACTAAAATCTCTTTACTGCCACAGCAAGGAAACTTTTAGTGAAAAGTATCTACAAGTATAAATCGAAAAACCTGGTTTGTTAAAAATACCAATACCTATGTGCCGTCAGGAAAATTTTACCATTCGAAATAAAGTTTTGCTGTCCAACTTACTAATCCAACTAGCTGGAGTTGGTAGTAACTGAATGACGTCATTGGAATATAGTATACAGAGATTCAAGTGGAAATGGACCATAATAAACTTTATACGTGCAGTAAAGAGTAAATTGCCTTAGCGCCGTTTCATGAATATTAATTTGTCCATTAACCCACGATATCTGATCTACAAACAATGGATAGTAAATGTGATAAACAAGCCGCAACAAAATGAGAAACTGCAGCTAGATATTTTCAGACACATTTTATTGTATCAGAAAGTCATTTGGTAAAGAAAGTCATTTAAATGGTCTAAACAAGAGGAGCAAGCACTGTGATCTCTATTAAGTTTGGATCTTAAGATCCCACTGCAGGTTATTGATCCTGCAATGAAGAAACTTTCCGCTAGCATTGTCTTAAACGAGCAAAACTGTTCTAAAGGGAACAGACGCGGGCTCATATAAGTTGAACGGGCTCTGCGTGCCCAAGTGGCCTTACTGCACGGCTAATAGCTCCATTCGCCCACTCGGCTCCTCTTCAATGTATTTTTAAATTGATATAGCTTTTGTTGTGCAATCGTATTTGCCGCATATGCTTTCTCCTAAAAGTGCTTTCAGTCTTTATTGATTCAATATTGGGAACCGATTTGTATTTTATTATACCTTCCGCATGTAATGAAGTGCTTTTACTTCTTAATTAATATTAACTGACATTGATTGGTGTTTTAAGGGTGTTTGTTATTTATAGAGTCGTACCCAACTCACTTACTAAAAGTAAGAATTCTCTATTTATATTTTTACTAACGTATATCATTTAGGAATGTTAATGTTTTGTCGTAGAGCCAAAAATGTTGGCACTTTAAGATAGTTTATGTTCAACTTTACGATTTCAATGTCCATAAAACAGTTGGAGAAGACCAAATTCCTTGACAGAATGGAAAACTCACCGCAGCCAAAATTGCAATACCAATGGCGCATGGCGTTCAGGAAACAGATAATATTACAATGCACGGATGAATAAGCAGAGCGTAGTAATTCGCACAGAAATTGCATTCCTATCGTTCTTTACTTGGAGACGCTACTCACGATAATGGGAAAATGAACATGAAGAATTTCTTTCGCCCAATAAAAGATAAAACCATTTGAAACGAATCAACCAATACTGAGGAACAATTTACTATACATACCTAAAATTTCAAGAACATTTGACTGTAACTAAGTTATTACCTAATAGAGATAGATATCTTAAAGCCCTTATTCAAGTAAATGTAAGGGCAAGAGGATGTAATTAATATGTCAAACTAGTTGTAAAGGATCAAGACATGGGTCTGTTTTATTTGACATGAGTCTTAATAATTGATAATTGATTTTAACGCCAAGTTTATGGTGTGTGGTGATACATTGATATGTCAATCTTCATAACAACCATATAAATATTTAAGTATACTTTCTCTATTTTAAACCATTATTATTAGGTTGTATATATATTATATTATAGTGTGGTAGGCCGTTGTACCCGTCTGCCGATCCGGGGTAGTACCACCACTTACAAGTATACAGACCGTGAAGTGATTTAGTCGCGTTTCGGGATCAGTTTGTAAGTTGCCGGTTCCAACTAGGCCGGTATAGTAAATGTGACCGCTCTTAAATTGTAGTAACAGTAACTATCATATGACGAATCACAATAAAAAGTAAATAAGTGAAAGAGGTAATCGAATGATAAATGGAAGTCGCGTTTTGTGACGAAAACGTTTCACCTGTAGATTTTAAAACAGCTAAGGCGACCCATAATATGTTTTATTGTAGTATGACAAATGATCGCACACCGCTTAATGGTAAGCTGTAATGCGAACTATTAATGATGCATCCTGCCTCCTGGGCTGACTAAATTCCGACTTTATAACAGCAAGGCTGATCCCGACTGATTCACTTGACGTGAAAGTCACGTCAAAGTGGTGGTACTGCACCGGATCGGCAGGCTGGGCAAATAATCACGAACTGCCGCTTACTACTATTAATCACATATATAATTTTCTTGGATTTTGCGTGAAACATTTTTATGCGGCTTATTATCGCGTTTATTTTTGTAATTGATTTTTTATTATGCCGACGTTTCAAAAGCTTTGCATCCATCATGGTCACGGAGATACGTTGGAATAGTAAAATAAAATAAAACGCGATAGTAAGCCGCAAAAAAGATTGTTTAATTTATTAAACACATATCAAACAATAAAGAAAAACAATAACAATTGTATCTATAAAATAAAGAAAAAATAGTATTGTACGTTGATCTAGAAAAGATGTGGAGCGTTAAATAAAATGTTTTATCGAAACTATATTTTTGTCCGAGCTTATTTCGGGTTAGAAGTAATCTTCGTCGCCTTACCGAAGCCAATATCCAATCCGATCGATCAAGTGGAAATACTCGTGACATAAATTATAATATATGGTTTGCACTTTTCTTTAACTGCAGTAGCGACTATAGTAACAGTCGAATCCACTATACCGGCCTAGCTGGAACCGCCAATTTACAAGCTGATCCCGAAATGCTACTAACTCTTTAACAACTAGACTTGAGGCAAAGTAAGCCGTTTTTTCATATTTACAAAAAAATATATATAATCTACCAGTACTTAATTCATAAATATTACAAACTAGCTGACCCGGCGAACTTCATACCGCCTAAAAGTCAATGAATGTTGTGTTACAGATTAGCCTAACTTACTTTGTTGTAAATTGAGTTTTTTTTATTGTGACTCGACATATAATCGTTTTAACTTATAAATAATACAACATAGGTTTTTGAGCAATATATTTTTACTGATATGCCTAAATTGACAGTTACAAAATGAGACCAGTTAGGTTCTATTAGTTTTTTTGTTTTTTTACAAAATGCGGAAAACCGCTAAAAATCGATGTTTTTTAAATAACGTTTTAAATAAACAATTTTATACCTAGACGTCTCCAATTTTATTAGACTGTAAACTTTGACGTGTAGTATTAGTGGTATTTTTTTGGAATTTTTTTCTTTTATATTTTTGGTAAATTTCCATTTTATAATTAAAATAGCACTTTTTTGCAACTTAATTATGACCTCTTCGGTAGGTCCTAAAGTGTTGTATTTGAGCTCATTCTCTTCCTTAAAAGTTGTACTTTCGGTCTTTTTTTATAGCTAATCAATTTTAGCAACGATTTTATATTCATTAAATTATTTCATTTTGAAACTTAGCACTTTTTCGCACTTCGATTTAAAAGACCCTCGTTACTAAAATTGATTAGCTGTAAAAAAGACTGAAAGTAGAACTCTTAAGGAAGAGAATGAGCCTAAATACAACACTCTAGGACCTACTGAAGAGGTAATAATAAAGTTGCAAAAAGTGCTATTTTAATTATAAAATGGAATTTTACCAAAAATATAAAAGAAAAAAATCCAAAAAAATACCACTAATACTACACGTCAAAGTTTACAGTCTATTAAAATTGGAGACGTCTAGGTATAAAATTGTTTGTTTAAAACGTTATTTAAAAAACATCGATTTTTAGCGGTTTTCCGCATTTTGTAAAAAAACAAAAAAAACAATTTGAACTCAACTGGTCTCATTTTGTAGATATTTTTAATATCTACAAGTCCTTCTCGCAACATTTTTATCTAAATAGTCAAGAAAAAAATATAATTGCGAAAAACTACGTTTTCGCAACTTTACCGGCGAATAAAAAAAAACCTGCAATAGTTCAGCTGTTGGATTTTAGGCTCATTATTATTACGTCCGGAGACGAACCTAAATCCGTCAAAATATCTCGGTTCGCATTTTTTTTAAACACTAGAGGGGCTCGACTCCTTTTCCCGGTGTAAATTTGTTTTCAATTCTTAACAGCTTGATAATTTTTCCTAGTTTACTCAAAATAAATTTCTGAACGCACGCAATTTTGTATGGGAAACTATTATATTTTTTATTTTATTTTAATTATTATTAATATTATTAAGGATAAACACTATGAAATCTTTACAAACTTTTTCACTGTAACATTTAACATTCAGTTGATCACATATCTTTCACAAGTTAAGCCAAATACTTATAGTTCTTAGATCGATAAATGTGTAGTAAGATATAGTATTTTTCCTACATCATAAAATCATTCACCCTTGTTCACTTGGCCCACTTCCAAAAATAATTCGCATCGCCATTTTCAATTTTATGTCTTACCAATTTGTCATTGACGTTCTCTATAAATCGCTAAAGGTCTCGAATGTAGATTTTATGTAGTATTCGATCGAAGTTCTTTGAATTTTCACTGAGTTTAGTTTATTTATTTACGTTAGCTTATTTTCTCACGTTTATTTGTAAATTATGGTCCATAGTGCCCATAGCAATAGAGTCCGTATAAAGAGAATTTTGTCAGGATCATGAAAAGTGGCGATGCGTTGTCTCTGCTTATCCTCGTGGGAATCGAGACGTGAGCATTGATGATGATATATGTACAACCTAGATTTGAAAATAATAATAGCGTATTATTTATATTATTTTTTGGTCAATATTCAAGTAGAATATGTACAATGTACATCAATCAATCAAATTATCACACATCTATTTACTCGGGGATAGGCAGAGACAAAGGAGCGTCACTTTTCACGATCCTGAAACAACTCTCGTCTTTTACATGCACAATTCTTTTCTCTATGATTAACATAACTTCGGACTTCGGACACTGCTTTGATTAAATATAGTCTTGTTAATAAACTAAATCAAGTACATTAAGACGAGACAATGAATCAGCCAATCCAGTTGTCACGGCTTTTTCCCACAGTGTTAGGCAGAGACATTAGAGCATCATAGAGCACAATAGAGACAATAGAGGGTGTTGTATCATCACGATCATGACACAACACCCTCGCTTTCCTCACGTTTACAATTCTCTTCAAAACGAGGCAGTGGTTTCAATTAACAATGGACAACGAATTTAAAATAATGGTCTAATCTGACAAACAATTTTGATTAAACTAAAATAAATACATAAGATAAAATGTCTGCAATATTTTCGTTATATAATTAAGATACAATCATTAATTTGTGTACATCGTAGTTGGTTTTATATAAATCGTTGTTCAAATCTTTTATCATCATTGTGGCCTGGCAATGAATACAATAGCAACCGGAACAACGCTCCAAATAACCCTGATAATCAACAGCCACAGAGTTTGATGAATTTCTTTTTAACAAAATTATTTATTCTCTCTTGTTCGTGTTATACTTTTTAAAACAAGATTTTTCTCGAAAAAGTATATATAGCATCTGTTTTTTTTAAATCGATTATGAGATTGATTAAATATTAAGGACTCATTGTAAATGTCCCTATGCTGGCCAAATATTGTACAACATAATCTACATAGTATAACAAGCAATCAATGATATTTTAAGAAAAGACGTTATTATACACGTTAAACCTGAAATCAGCGTCGCGATGCAGAGCAACATATATTTGTCTCTTTTTCGCTCTTAATAACTATCATTCCGTCCTTTTTCCACTTGTGTGTATGCCTAGTCGTGGTTGATCATTCAAACTCGTGCCATTTGCAAGCACTAACAGCCGGTTGTACCAAAAATTTTAATTTACGATTTCGTAAAATGTTCTTATAAGTAAAAGAAAAAGGGTTGCACCACTCTTTACCTACTACTTTTGTTATTTATAATGATATAAACATATATAAATGGTAGTTTCGATATAAAATTATTAACAACTGCCTTCATTCTCCCGCATCCACGCGATGGACCCGGCACCCACACGGTGAATCCATGGATGCTAAGAAATTGTTTCATTCACGATTTCAAAATAGTAAACATAATAGAATTAGTATAAAGTAAAACGTATACGTATAAAAGTATAAAGTAAACGTTCAATTCGTAAATTGAAACTTATTTGGTACAACTGGCTGTAAAACTAGTAGGTGACGTATCTAAGGTACCTAATATCATAGATAACAAATATTATAGTAAAAACCGGAAGAAAACATAAAAAATCTAATGCTCGCTCTACCTGTTCGCAGTACGTCATTGTTGTCAATTTGTATCGATTGTATCACTTCATTTCCGCTTTGACTCCATACTGTGACTGCCGGAAATGCAAACGGGGCGCGTGCGTCCCCACCAACCATGACTAGCGCAAAATTAATGAGATTTTTTTTAAAGAACGGACGTCGTTCTGATGGAAACCTTTTAATGTGTTTGTGCAAATTGTAGGTAAAAGTTTTTTATTTATTAAAAAAACATTTATTGGTGGCAAGATATGACGACGGGCGTGGCATGTTAGTTAGCTCACTAGTTTGTTACGCGTATAGTCCCGGGTTCTATCTCGGTCGGAGTAAATATTTATTACATAGCTTTTACTTGTAATATTTAATAATTTAATTAAATAATAAAATATTTATCATTAAAAAAACAGGTGGACATTTGCTCTTTTGTCTGGTTGTCAAAGAGTGGTCGGCAGTGGTGCCTAGTCTGCCGATTCGGGGTAGTACTACCACTTTAAAATAACTGTAAGTAGCGACTGACTACTTACAGTTATTTAACTATAGTAGCAGTCGCCTCTATTCATATTCGCCGGTGTGTTGCATGCTGAATACAATAAATAAATGCTTTACAAACAAATACAAAAATATTGTATAACGCATGATATAAGAATAGCCAGGGCCGTCTTAAGCATATTCAGCGCCGGGGTGCGAAAGTCAAGGCTCCGCTCGCGTGGTCTCAGTGTAATAGGTACCTATCGAAGTTTATGGCGGTCGGCATGCGCCCCCTAGGACTCTGCGCCCGGGTGCACCGCACCCCTTGAACCCCCGGGTAAAGACGGCCCTGAGAATAACCGTATATATGATATGTATAGATTCCGGCAGAAAAAAGAGCGCTATGTTTTAAGCTGCGCTTTATAAGGATTGCCAGATTATAATAGTGCAAGTCGCATCTATACAGTCGTGCATATAAAGTGCGAGTTTGTTGGTAATAAAGCGAGTTGCTTTGTTGAAACTGCTTGAATGCTAGCGCTCTTTTTATCTGCCGGGATACTCGTACCTAACCTTCCTCAAAATACATTTAAATTAGAAACTTCTTAATGAGGTTGTTTATAAATGTCACGTTGGAGCGCTATTTTTAGTAAATCTATATCGCTTCTACTCTACTTATTTTATCTCCCCTTATTTAACGCTTCCATAAACAATAGTATACCTATAAGTATAATATAGTCGAGATAAATCAACTAACCAAACTATCACGCCTTGTTCTACAGACATAGGCAGGCCGCAGTGATCGCTACGTTCATCATTTTGACATACAATACTTTTTTTAGAGCTCGGCATATAACAGCAACCCGCCTGATGTTAAGCTGGAGTTCGGTCTATGAATAGAGGCGATTGCTATACACTACATACATACAGGCTGTAAGTAGCAGTCACCTTTACTATGCCGGCCTAGTTGGGACTGGCAACTTACAAGCTGATCCCAAAACGCGACTAAGTCATTTCACAGTCTATACACTTGGAAGTAGTAACCACTGGCTTTTTTCTTACAATTCTATACTAAGTTACTAAAGTGTTTATATCATAGAAACAGGACAACCAAAGTACATATATCCAAGATACATTGGTACCGGAGAGAGATTTTGAACTCGTGCTCTCGGTTTGTGTAACCATTGCACTGCTATTACACCACGATCGCCTTTTATATTATAAATTTTGTTTCAATAATTTCTACTAATTCACAATATCTATTATTAAATAGAGATATTAAAATTTTTACACGAACATATCTAATTAAGTAATTACGATAAAACAAAGCATGTAAATATACACGATAAATTATAATTAGCTGTTTCTATTGAATACACATGCGAAATGTAAATATTCATTTCTGCATACTGTTTTACAAGCGTAAGTCTACTGAAAGTATGGGCCGATGTAATTGATGCATCGATGTTTATAGATAGGCCCATTCCATACAATGCGCTCTATAAAAATGTTCCTGGCGCACCACTGCGATTTCTACGACACGTGTATCAAATCAAGGTCATTGAGGCGCATAATGCACCAATCAACACACACGCCGCTCCTGATTGGAGCATAAAAATTCAAAAAATCATAACAGTAATTAGAACAAGAATGGAGTCGTCACGGGATATTTTTTAAACAATATTTAAAATTAAAAGTTTTATTTCTAATTTAATCCTGGCGCACCACTGCGATTTCTACGACACGTCTATCAAATCAAGGTCATTGAGGCGCATAATGCACCAATCAACACACACGCCGCTCCTGATTGGAGCATAAAAATTCAAAAAAATCATAACAGTAATTAGAACAAGAAAAGGGAATGGAGTCGTCACGGGATATTTTTTAAACAATATTTAAAATTAAAAGTTTTATTTCTAATTTAATCCTGGCGCACCACTGCGATTTCTACGACACGTCTATCAAATCAAGGTCATTGAAGCGCATAATGCACCAATCAACACACACGCCGCTCCTGATTGGAGCATAAAAATTCAAAAAAATCATAACAGTAATTAGAACAAGAAAAGGGAATGGAGTGGTCACGGGATATTTTTTAAACAATATTTAAAATTAAAAGTTTTATTTGTAATATTTACATTATTTTAAGTTAATTACAAACTGGTTTAGCAAATAAATACATATTTACTATGGCTATTTTTAGGTGTAAACATCGATGAATGGATGCGACTCCTGCCTGTAGAAATTTATTAACCATATGGCGCATTGGTTGCACACCAGAGGGCCGACCGCGCAACTTCAATGAAAATGAAAATAAAAGGACATCATTCATTTTGTATGGGGTCTTGGGCTTAATTGTATTCAAAGTTTAATATGCATATTAAAATAGTTTGATGAACGAAGATTACAATGTAATTGGAATACTTATATCCTTTGTTTTGCATAGTTTGGGTGTGCAAAATAATCAAACTATAATTATGACAGTTCAAAGCAGAACTGTTAATATGGCGTGTACATAATCCATTATCTTATTTTTCAAATAACTCAATTGCACAGCAAAATTATAATTAGTTTTATCAATACAAGTGTCAATATATATACTACCATTTATATATTTTTTCATCATTAGTACATAAAAACCCAAAATGAATGATGTCCTTTATACCCATTTGTCAAAAAGTTACGCGGTCGCTGTTGGTGCAAAAACAAGATTTTTTCATTCAGACAATAAGTTTCGATAAGCTAACTGTTTGTGTAAAACTGTGAAAAAATATCCTCATTCTCATTGTCATAGTTACGCGGTCGCCGCCGCTGGGCTTTGAATCTCTTAATACAAGACAGCGAACTGACGAACTGGCACTAATATTTGACATCTTCGTAACCAATCAGCGAATAATCAATAGGTAAATTACGCTGATTGGTCACTTGCACCCCGGCGCAATTTCATTGATTTTTGTTACTATAATCGGCGCCCTGGGCTCGTAATACACAACAGCAAAATCATTAGTACACGAACTGCCACTGCTTTAGGTAACTGAAGAGACATACCGTGTAGAGACTCAGTCGCGTTTCGGAATTAACTCCAAAATTGCCGATTTCAATTAGGCCGGAATGTGAAGGCGACTCTTGCAGTTATTTAATTGTAGTAGCAGTCGATATTTATAGACCCCACTCCAGCTTGATATCAGTCGGGGTGCTGTCATGAGTTGAGCCATAATAAAAAAAAACTAATAATATAAGGAATAGCTTGTCTAATTATAAATGACGCGCCCTTCCACTATATTAGTTTATTTAAATCTGTGAATGCAAATATTAATAACTATACGATTATACTTTATTAGCGTGCTTCTCATTTTGTGTCCAACCAGCAACTGAATGACCAATTACAATTGCATTTTCGGTGTGTTGCATCCATATTTAATGTTTTCTCGTGTGCGGTGGAGGGGCGCGTCATTTCGACTTAGACAGACTATAATCAATAAATTCAAAATGTTTTCAGTCTCTCCCTTCCTTCACATTCACCATTCTCTTTATTCAAGCTATATGATAATAAGCAAGGTAACTACATCGATAAATAGTAAAACAGGTTAAATAAACAATACGTAACCTATTGACATTGGTCCAGAAAACTAGAAAAATCTAAAATAACAAAATGTATATTTGTAAACGTATCCAAAAATTTATCGTAAAATATACGACGTCCTTCTTTAATACAAAAATATTTGGCATTTTTCCAAATTCTCTCCTAATTTGCTTATATTATAATTTTAAATGAATTCTTGACTGTTTCTCGCTTTAGTGTTTATCGTGCACGAAATATTTATTTAATAAATTAAAATTTCATAACTATACTGATACCTTTCGCATATTATTATTGTATAGAATGTATTTGTTTATGTACGAGTTATTGAATTAAACAAATTTTACGCGGCTCACTATCGCGTTTATTTTACAATTTCTCATCATTCCGACGTTTCGAGAGCTTTGCAGCCATCGTGGTCACGAAGATTTTTTAATTCAATTGAATTTGTTTAATTCAATAATTAATGTTTGCGCAAAATTTAAGGAAATACTTTTTTTATTTACAGTTTCCAATGTCATAACTTTTATTCTAATATGACATTATATTAAATTTAAACTTACCTTAAAATTCAAAATCAAATTGTCACACCTTTTTTCCACAGGGATAGGCATACACAATAGAGCGCCACTTGACACGATCCTAATACAACTCCCTCGCTTCCCTCACATCCACAATTCTTTTCATACAAGCCTTACGATTATGGCAGTCTCTGACCAAACTGGAGGCAACATCCTCAAGAAAGTTAAGTTGCCTAGTTAGTGTACATAACCATAGAGCTTGTATGAAGAGAACTGTGGATGTGAGGGAAGCAAGGGAAGGGAGTTGTTTCAGCATCGTGGCAAGTGGCGCTTTATTTTCTCTGTCTATCCCTGTGGGAAAAAAAGATGTTGCAATTTGATTTGATTCTTCGGTTACAATACTGCTGAAGGTTTGGTTGGAAGTATAGTGGAAAAGTCGGACACAATGGATCGCAAATTGCAGCAATAATATCATATCTCCGATTCTTTCGCAAAGCTCTACGTTCTCAAATCGATTTTTCGCGATTTGGTCCAAAAATAGTTCGGGATCTAATAAAATGACAAAAAGTTGATTCATAATACGCTGACTATACTTTGGGATCACTGAGGTAGATATTTTTCCTATAAAACGTATGTCGGTATTTTTATTCTTATATATTTTGCCCATTATAATGACGACTGAGGCAACCGTGAACCTTCCCTTGCTTACTATCAGGCAAGTCAAGGTCAAATGTTGAGTCAGAAAATAAGATCTCGATCGAATCCCAGTGTATTGTCAACTTATTTCGCTACTACATTATCGCATCTGTTCTATAAATGCACTTCAACATTATTACAAAAGCACCTAGAAGTTTTGCACCTATGCCTAGGCCAGCATAATAGATGCGTTATTCAACTATAGTAATAGTAAGCTTCATTCATGGACCGCACTCCAACTTAACATCAAGCCAGTTGCAGTCATAAGACGAGCCACAATTAAAAAAAGACAATATTAATACTGATACTGATTAATAATGAAGATTGTATAGACAAAATTGGCAGTATGCAACATGGACCCAGCAGTTGACAGAACTATAACAATAAACAGTAGATATGTAATGAATTAAACAAAGGACATCATTTTGGGCTTCTATGTACTACTTTTGTAATGTCTGATGATAAAAAAATATATAAATGATAGTTTCGATACTTGTATTGATAAGACTAATAACAATTTTGCTTTTAATTGAGTTATTTGGAAAATATGATATGGATTTTGTATCATCTGTCAATCACCGCCATATTTGCTCTGCTTTGAACTGTCATAATTATATTTTGCACACCCAAACTATGCAAAATAAAGGGATATATTCCAATTACATTGTAATCTTCGTACATCAAACTAATTTAAAATGTATATGCAACTGTTAATACAATTAAGCCCAAGTCCCCATACAAAATAAATGATGTCCTTTTATGCGACTTACTATCGCGTTTATTTCATTAATAATAAAAAAAATGTAAAATCAAAACCAAAATAAACGCGATAGTAAGTCGCATAAAATTTGTTTAATTCATCAATCAATGTTCGCGCAAAATCTAAGAAAATACTAAGGAGATATGTATTTACCTTGGGGATAGAGGAATTATATTAGCTAAATTATAGTGCCTTGTGTAAATCATAATAGGCGCTGTGTAGCTTACTAGTATAATAGTAAACTACACACGTATAATAGCGGCACAATATGATGGCCGTTTTGACGTTTGATCCGCGCATGAAGTTTCGTATAAATTAATAATTACATTTAAAGGAACAATTGTTGTTCTTTATAGTGACAATAAAGAACATCAAATTACTCCTTTAAACGTTATACTTAATTTATACAAATCTTCATGAGAGAGTCAAACGTCAAAACGAGCATCAATCACATCGTGCCGCTGGTACTCGTAATGTAGGCAGAGCGGTCGCAGTAAACCGATGTTAATTTTTCTATCCAATATTCATTACTTTATACAATAATTATACATCTACTGTCAGAGTATGTAACAGAAAAAATATAAGTGTAAATTTATATATGAAATGCTGGTGCTCTTTAAAAATTAAAAACCGTTTTATGCTTCGTTTAGCCTCCTAACCTACGTCTTAGAGTAATAATTACATTTTATTTAATTATACTTTTGAAGCGTCGACCTATCACGTTTGGTTGAATTTAATCACTACCTACCTGTATCTTTTTAAAGGCTCTGCTGAGTTTTCCTTACCTAAGTAAACTATACCTAACTATATATATACCTAACTGTTAATAGTGAAAAAAGTATTCAATCTGTATTAATTTTATAATTGAAATTCTTACTACTGTATATTAAAAAGAGGATTATCTAGAACAGCCTTTCCCAAAGGGGTTCGCGGGCCTATCCCAGGGGGTCCGCGGACAAAACAAGAAAATTACGAAAGTATAGTGGTGCAGCCGAATTTAGTCAGACCATTTTGCCTTTTACAGTTTCAATATAGAATAATATATCAAGTTATAGGTGGCCAGGCTAGCCTTTTACATTCAAAAACACTGCATTAGAGTTTAATTGAGATATTGAAAATAAAATAGATTGACCTATGTGAGTACTGCAAATAATTTTTAGGGGTCCGCGGATCATGGTAAGATGGCGCTAGGGGGTCCGCCCTCGGAAATGGTTGAGAAAGGCTGATCTAGAAGATTGTACCATTTTTTGTAACTCGATATTTAACAGCACCCTGCCCTATGTTAAGCTGGAGTGCGGTCCAAGAATGGAGATGACTGCTACTACGGTTAAATAACAATAAGCATCATTCACATCGGGGTTGTTGTATGTCGAGGCACAATAGAAATAAAATTAAAAAAGTTTCTTTTTTATTGTGTCACGACAACTGACCTCTTGCTTATCACAGACGACCCGCCTGATGATAAGCAAGAGGAGATCCAAGAGTAACGACGACTGAAACAACCGAATTAGTTTACGGCTGCCTCAGTCGCCGTCACTAAGCCGGCAAAAGGTGCTTCTTTATGCATCGCTTGAAGGATCCAAGGTTATAGGAGGGAGATAACACATGGGCTGGCAAAGCATTGCACTTGTAATATACAATATGAAGGTATATATGAAGAGTTATATAGTGTGGATGTGAATGAAGTAAGAGAGTTGTGTGCCTATCCATATGGGAATTAAGGCGTGAAATTGCTGATTTTGCATACTAGTAATATTTCCCTGACCTATTTACAGTCCGAGCGTGGTCAGGAGTTGGCTTGTTTTTTTTACAAGTTGAGTTTGGCAATGTTTTGTTTACAAGGAACTTTTTGTTTTCACTACACTCGCAGTGGTTTCTCTTGCTCAGCATGTTTACATTTAACGGATCCCTCAGTCAGGATTTTAATAATAAGCTGTTTTTAAAATAACTTGTTTACTTTCGAAATAATTATTACCGATACATTTTTCTTTTGCTTTCATTATTTTTATGGCGGCGAATAAATTAGACACCAAATACAATTTTCTTAGATTTTTGCAAACATTGATTAATGAATTAAACACATTTTATTACATAGAATTTTCTTAGATTTTTGCAAACATTGATTAATGAATTAAACACATTTTATTATATAGAGTTTTCTTAGATTTTGCGCGAACATTGAATAATAAATCAAACAAATTTTATGCGGCTTACTATTGCGCTTATTTTTATCGCATTATTCATTCTCTCCGTGATCACTCACGAAACATCGAAATAAAAATTATACAATCATTAACTGATTAATGCGTAAAAATAAATGCGATTATAAGCCGCAAGAAAATGTTTAAAGAATTAGGCACCTAATATTTATTTTACTCCTAATAATAAGTACTCCTTGGTTAGGTAGTGTCTTTAAAAAGATAGAAGTGAGTTAAGTTCGAAGCTGTAAAATTGGTCGCGCAAAACGAAAGCCCTCGGTTCAAAACGACTGGCCGGTACCAATGTATCTTTGATACATGTACTCTGGTCTTCCTGTTTCTATGATACAGGCCTTTTGCTAACATTAATTACACGTATCATATCATAACAATACCCTCTAGCTCTAGAACATTATTTCAGATTCACTTTTATTTAATTTCATTGATCATTTTTGGGTCATCTTTAAAGAAGCATAAACGCAAATGGCTTCAATATGGCTCTCTTTATTGCTGTACTGTATGTCCACTTATCTTAATGAGTATTATTAAGCACACTGTATCCACTGTGGTATATGCACCCGTGCGTCTCTTGCGCAATGTTCGGCCTCGCTCCCCTTGCGTCTTCATTACATACGATCTATACAAACGATTTTAAATCCTAAAGCTTTGCATTTATATTGAAATAGTAATCAAATTGCTGTAAAACATGAGTCTATTCTGGTACTATTATTAATAACAATGTAACTGAAACGGAATCTTATTTTGTTTGGTCTAGCATTAACCGAAGCTTATAAAAGAAGGATCAGGTTTAATGTTGTTGAATTTTTTGCCGTGTGCCTTATCTATTGTATTTTGTATTATCCAATCTTAACTAATTTGTAGTATACGTCATTAAACAGCTGGTGTAATGACATCACAAAATGAAAATCGCTGGAACGCCGAACTCGAGAATTGAAAAAATCTTCAAAAAATTGAAAAATTTACGAGGTTTGACTTTACGAGTAGACAATGTCACTTTGACTTTGGTTCGCTAGACTAGCAGCGTTTTCTCAATCGAATCTTTAGACTGATGTACTTAAGAAAACAATGCGTTTTATAATTATTTTAAACCTAAAATAATAAAAACCTAACATCTAATTGTTCATTTGATTACAGATCGTCACTATATGCATTATTAAAATCTAGACGATTTTGTAAATATTTATAATAATTATTTATCTACTAATATATATATATATATATATATACAGTATATATATATATATATATATATATATATATATATATATATATATATATATATATATATATATATATATATATATATATACATTATAATATATGGGTTGTTTGTTAAAAAAATAACAAAAATAAAGTCTTACATAATAATGTGGTTTTCAATTATAGGTTTAAAATTATTGTTTATAATATTTCTATAATTTTATAAGCAAGAACGTTTCCTGTTATAAGGTGGTCTGACCTCACCGCAAATTAGTTTCAAATATAATCATTGTTTGTTTGTACAACGCAAGACTATTTCAAAACTTCCTATTTATTATTTTTAATTCTATGACATTTGTAATAATATTGCAAAACAACATAATTCAAAAATCAAATCTTAACAATAACTATGAATAGAGACGACTATCGCACAGCTAAATATATATGGGAGCTGCTACTATCATCATCACGCCATTCCGACTGACAAAATCGTCTTATTAGATTGCGTCAGTCGCTGCTACTATGCCGGCCTGTATTTAGGAATACGCCAAAAATATTTATACGTACCTAATTGTAAAATTGAAATTGATAAACAACATGTTTACATAATTATTATTGTTTACATGTATTGTTTATTTTAATTTTAAAAATATAGATAATACAAAAACCAAATCATATTTTTTGGTCGGCATAATGGCGGCGACGGACGCCGTCTAATAAAACGGTTTTGTAAGTCGTCAGCGCTCTTGGACATCCCCATCGGCAAGACGAGATCAGATATACCGCCTCAATTAAAAAAAATCTCGTCCAGGCAATCTTGGGTGAAAAAGAAACCGATATGATGATAATATGAAGGAGTAATACACAATAATATAAATAATAAATATTATAAATATTGCAATTAGTTATTATATTCAAACAAAACAATAGTATAATAACTATTGTATAAATGATTGGTTTATTATTTAAATATAATTGATGACTTAATTAAAATTTTTTTATTTTTTTTATTGTGACACGACATCTGACCTCGACTCGCCTGATGATAAGCAAGAGGAGGTCCAAGAGAGACGACGACTGGAACAACCGAGTCAGTTCCCGGCTGCCCCAGCCGCCGCCACTATGCCGGCCTAAGGTGCTTCTTCACGCATCGCTTGAAGGATCCAAGGTCATAGGATGGAGAGAACACATGGGCAGGCAAAGCATTCCACTTGTCAATTGTTCTACAAAGAAAAGACGCACCGAACTTTTTAGTTCGACTGCCGATTCGGTCGATAAAATGTGGATGCTTTCCCCGACCTGTGCGGGTATTACGGGTGTGGAAGGACGAGGCAGGAATAAGGTTAAAGAGCTCTTCGGAACATTCTCCGTGGTATAGGCGATAGAGGACGCACAAAGCCGCCATGTCTCTGCGTAGTTGCATGGGCTCCAGAGTTCGCGTGACCTCTGCATCACCTATAATTCGGACAGCTCGGCGCTGCAATGAATCCAGGGCATTGAGAAGATACTTGGCAGAGCCGTCCCAGAGGTGCGAACAGTACTCCGCGCAAGAGCGAATCTGAGCCTTGTATAATATCAGGCGAAGCTCTGGCGCGAAGAACCGCCGCACCTTGTTCAGGATGCCAAGTTTGCGGGAGGTGGTCTTAATGGCCCGCTCGATGTGGTCCCTGTGATTCAAGTCGCAGCGAAGGGACATTCCAAGAATGTCTAGTCTGTCCGAAGTACTAAGGGAGATGTTGCAAAGAGAAGGAAGGGGAGAAAACGAGGATTTTTTCGTCGAGAACGCGCATACCTGAGTCTTGTCTGCGTTGAACTGAACTAGGTTCTTGTCGCCCCAGTGGGTAATACGATCAAGAACCCGGTTCAGTCCCGCTACAACAGACTCTCTCATATTGGCTATCTCCTGTTTGCCGGCTGCGGGGCGGGCAGTGTAGCGTCCATGCACCGTGCTGTCGTCTGCATAGCAATGAATGCCGGATCCAAGGTCCAGCATGTCATTGATATGCAGAAGGAACAAAGTCGGCGACAGCACGGAGCCTTGAGGGACGCCGGCATTCACCGACATCCTGCGCGACGCGCTTCCATCCACAACGACGCGTATGGAGCGGTCGCGCAGGAAGTCAGCTATCCAACCCCGCAGACGGTCAGGTAAACCGTATGCCTCGAGCTTGGATAAAAGGCCCCTGTGCCAGACCCTGTCAAACGCTTTGGAGATGTCCAAGCCAACGGCAAGGGCTTCTCCATTACCGTCCAAAGCTTCACCCCAGACGTGCGTGATGTACGCCAGAAGGTCACCAGTTGACCGTTTCGGCCTGAAGCCATATTGACGGTCATTGATCAGCTGGTGACCCTCCAGGTAGGCCATGAGGCGAACATTAATTATTCGCTCCATGACCTTGCACAGTACTGAGGTTACAGCTATCGGACGGTAGTTTGCCGGGTCTGAACGGCCGCCCTTTTTTGGGACCGGTTGCACATTGGCCTCCTTCCAAGCCCGAGGCACACAGCCCGATGCGTACGAGAGCCGGTATAGCCTCGTCAAGACGGGAGTCAATTCCGCTGCACAGGTCTTAAGGACAAGCGCTGGGACACCATCGGGACCACTGGACTTCCGGATATCGAGCGATCGTAGCTCCATGCGGACATCGCGTTGTCTGATACGAATCTCAGGCATCGTATGTCCGCATGGACGCAGGGTGGGTGGCCCTGCACCACGATCGTCAATACGCGAATTTATGGCAAAGACTTCGGCCAGTAGATCGGCCTTAGCCTTCGCCGTATGCGCCAGTGAGCCATCAGGCTGTCTCAGCGGTGGCAGTACAGAACGACAGAAGTTAGATTCTACAGTCTTGGCGAGACTCCAAAAGCTGCGACTACCCGTTGGGTGCGCTAATAGACTCTCGCCAATCCTGGAAACGCGCTGTGCCTCCGCTTTTTTAAAGACCTTTCTGCAAGACTTGGTGGCACGATTATAGGCTGCTTTCAACTCATCCACGCGAGGGTCATGATTTTTTCGACCTCTGACCCATGCACTGTGAGTTGCGTTTTTTGCTGAAACAGCAGCCGCGCAATCACTGTTGTACCAGGGCCTGCTCCGGTCGTTACGAGATGCACAGTTGGATGGAACGTAATATTCCATCCCCAGTGCTATCTCATTAGCAACGGCCGAGGCACACGTGGATGGATCCTCGGAGTTGAAGCAGCGCTGCCACCAAGGGAGCGAAGCGAAATAATTTCGCATTCCCTCCCAATCCGCCGACCCGTAGTGCCACAAACGTCGCACCTCATTCCTGGCAGGAGGAGGCGCGACGCGCGGCACTATCGTCTCGACCAGGCAGTGGTCAGAAGTCCCTAGAGGGGCTTTGACCGAAATTTTATACCCGGTCGGACGAGTGGTCAGTAGAAGGTCCAGCAGAGAAGGGGCATGACCGACAATGTCTGGTACCCGGGTGGGCTGGGTCACCAGCTGTGTCAGGTCATGCAGAAGGGCGAAAGCATGAGCAGCCCTTCCCGCGTGGTCGGTCCTTTGGGACCCCAACCACACCTCATTGTGTGCGTTGAAGTCCCCCAAGACCACGACCTCCGCGGTTGGGAACCGCTCCAGCGCTTCGTCTGTCGCCCGGCTCAGAGAATCGAAGAGCCGGGTTGTCTCCAAATCCCCGTGGTGGGAACGATAAAGGCACCCGTAGATCCTGGTTTGAGAACCAAGGTCTACGTGTACCCAGAGGATGGAAAGGGAAGGATCCTCCAAGCAAAGCAGACGGAGACAACAGATATCGGACCGGATGTACACACATACCCCGGCTTTCGCGAGGAATCTTTCCTCAAGCGTGTAGCCGGGGTATTGAAGATATGAAGTGTCAGCCGGTACCTTTATCTGCGTCTCCGTCAGGAAGAGCAGAGCGGGCTGTGCCGTCTCCAGATGTTGATGGACGGCACTGAGGTTGGCGTGGATTCCACGTATATTCGTGAAATCCACGCCAAGCTCATTTCTAATGGGGGTTTTAACTGCCGCTGGGTAAACTTTTCTCTTTTTATTTGCTTGCATTGTGGAGGGGGGGGGGGGTGCGTGAAAATGTTGGGGGTTGTTTCTTTGGCAGGGACGAAAAGTGCAGCTATCCGCTTAGCCACATGCATCCCGGCGGTGTGAGTTTGCTGATCCGTCGGACGGAAGGGCCCCCGTACCCTCCCGGAAATGATCGCCTGGACCCCATACCCGATCACCAATCGGCAAGACGAATCACCCCGAGATTATGCGCCGCATGGTGGGGCAGCCTCCCTCCGTGGTTAGCGGTGGGCTCAGGCCCCTGTACTATACGGCGGGCGCCCAGCGGTTAACCGTTGCTACGGGTCTCCCTGGCCGACGGGTCAACAAACTCTCACCGGGATACTGTAGGTCTGCAGGATGCCACTGTCCCTAACCGAATCCACAACCCCCAACGCAACTGGTGCTACACAAACTAGTCCCCGAACGCGACGTGGTCACTATGGGGGGATTTGCACCTGTGTAGGGTGGTAATTTCAACCAGCTGAGAACACTTAATGCACCGGAAGTGTCCTCTCCCACTCTGAAAATCAATATTTAATATTATTAAATATTGACTATAGTAGATAGCATTAAAATGAACAAATATACAGTGTGTGCCTTGGTAAAACGAAATGGGATGATACTAAACCCAATTTTATCGCAGAAATGAAATGGCAAAAGAAGTTCATTTAAGATTATGGGCTTTTGATTAAAAGTGTTATTTGTTATTCTAGAAAAACGCTCTTCCTGCGGCTGACACTGACAGTACGTAACAGTATTTAGGTTGATTTTACAGTTAAATCAATCAAATTTAAATTGTCACGCCTTTTTTCCACAGGGATAGGCAGAGACAATAGAGCGCCTTGCCATGATCCTGACACAACTTTTTCGCTTCCTTCGCATTCACAGTTCTTATTGCATATCACTGTCGGTTGGTGGCCGATGCCACCACTTTACCGGTCTCAACTGCAGTTTTTTATTTTTTTTATTGTGACTCGACATATGACAGCAGCACCCCGCTTGATGTTAAGCTGGAGTGTGGCCCATAAATCGATGTCACTGCAAAATTAAATAACTGTGAGTAGCAGTCACATCCACTATGCCGGCCTAGTTGGAACCAGCAACTTACAAGCTGATCCCGAAACGCGACCAAATAACTTCACGGTCTGTATACTTGTAAGTGGTGGTACTACCCCGGATCGACAGACTGGGTATCACTGTCTACCACTTTTTGATAACCAGACCCGAACCAAATATCTCTTCTTTTTTGTTAACAAATATTTGCAATATTTAATATAATTATTAAATATTACAAATAAAAGCTATGAATCAAATATTTGCTCCGACCGGAAATCGAACCCGGGACTTTACGCGCAACAAACCAATCGCTGAACGTTCGTCCACGCCTGTCGTCAAAGACCGCTCATGGACCCCACTCCAGCCTAACATCAGCCAGGGTGCTGTCATATTTCGAATTAAAACAGTAATAAAAAATCGAAGTTCTTTAGTGTATCTTCCTAATACTGGAATAAACTCTACTAAACTTATTGCAGTACCATACACGTATAAAAAATCTCTAAAACAAGTGGCAAATAGACCGGTATATAGAACCAAATATAGCCAAGTCTCGGCCTACTCATCCATATGAGTGCTATCTATGACTTGAAACCAGCACGATGACTTCATCCGTGTACTGTTAATACTAGAACGACGGGATATATGTACTAAATATCGAAAAAACATATATAAAACTACAATTTTAGACAAAAATAATAAAGGCATAGGACATTTTTTTCTTATTGTGACACGACATCTGACCACGACCCGCCTGATGATAAGCAAGAGGAGGTCCAAGAGTGACTACGACTGAAAAAACCGAGCTAGTTCACCGCTGCCCCAGACGCCGTCACTATGCCGGCCAAAGGTGCTTCTTCACGCATCGCTTGAAGGATCCAAGGTTATAGGAAGGAGAGAACACATGGGCTTGCAAAGCATTCCACTTGTCGATTGTTCTACAAAGTGAAGACGCACCGAACTTCTTAGTTAGACTCCCGATTCGGTGGACAAAATGCGGATGCTACCAAGACGCGTCGAAGCATCGCCAGAGAATTCATAGGAATTTTGTTGAATAAAGAAAATAAGACATTTAGTTTCGCGACTTACTATCACATCTAACATATACCAAACCTTTAATTTATTTTTTATTGTGACTCGACATAGGTATGTCAGCACCCTGCCTGATGTTAAACTGGAGTGCGGCCCATGAATGGAGGCGACTGCTACTACAGTTAAATAACTGCAAGCCTAGTAGTTATAACTCGAGTTTTTTAAAGGCCTTCTTTCAGAATAACCCAGTGTTTCACAACCATTTTAAGGCCCCACCTTAACATTTCTAAAATATGTATGCCACCTATTTACTTTACATATTTACTTACATATTTTTTTACCTTTAAAAATTGTTTTGTTTTCTTAAAAATATAAATGATTACAGCATTTTTTAAGACTTTGCCTTTTTTGTTAAATTTGTCACAGATATCTAGCATTGCATTTGAATTGCCCCCCTTAACTATCAAATTGTCCCCCTGTGCGACGTGGGCCCCACGTTGGGAAACACTGAACTAACTCCTTTTGCCAGCTAACTTCCCGCCTTTAAAGTGTTAAGAGAATACAGACAGACAATGGCGCATTGATAATGGAGTCATAAACTCTAAACGTATGCATCGTTTATTTATGTGTTTATTGACATTTAAATTTGTTATTTTATAACCCGTTAGAATGCATCAAGTCTTTGGTGGCCGTAGGTGTTGTAGGCCGAATACAAAGGCTATTATTGGGCTCTTTAACCTTGTTCCTATCTGTGTCGTTTCTGTGGAATGGCTCCATCCTATAAAACTTGGATACTTCTAGCGAAGCGTTAAACACCTCTAACCGCAATACACACGTTTGAGGCAATCAGATTTTCTGTCGTCGGTCTTATTCGACGGCCTTTTACTGGCAAGTTGACGACAGATAATGAGTCATAATATAATTTTTTTAAATATATTTCACAACACACGCCTTTCTTCTTTCTTTCAACACAGGAAACAAATAATATTATGCTCAATTTACAAAGGGATAGGTAGCGGCGTGAAGGCATTAAAGACCCACTTTCAACGTACTGACAGCTTTCTCACTTTTCTCATATCCAGAATTCTCTTCTTTTTAATTCTTCACTTTTGCTATAGTAGATAGCATTAAAATGAACAAATATACAGTGTGTGCCTTGGTAAAACGAAATGGGATGATACTAAGCCCAATTCTACCTACCTAAAACCAAGAAAATAATACACATTTCAATTTCACTGTTAATTGATTAAAACTTACTCATGCTGTCTCTTACCAATATTATTTGAAATGCGACCTTATTAGTTGCATTATAAGAATGAAAATTGTGTGTTAATAAATTCTCCTGTTTGGCACAGCATAAACTTATGGAGAGGTTGGAAAGTTTTCCTGCAGCAATTGAATATAACCCAGACAGCCACTTCAATTTATATTCTGTCATGTTGACTACAACTCGTCTGAAGTAGAACGGAGGATATATTACTTATTTGTTTTATTATGTTTCTATTTTTTTATTAAAACTTAAATCTCGGCTTGCCTCATGGTAAGCAAGGGAAAGTCCAAGACTAAAAACGAATCTGTTTTTTACACCTATTTCTCCACGTTGTTCACCACCACCCTTGTCTTGTTAAGCTCCAGCTACTTAAGGAGATTTAGAACAAAAGAAAAACTCCCAACTATAGGAGTTTAGACGCCTGGCTGGGCTGAAAAGTGGCCAAGACAACAACCAAACATTGCTTAAGCTGCGCATAGACTAAGCATTGCGTTGCCTTGAGCGATTAGTCGCCAACATAGGTGTCGCTCCCTTGGATGGTGCAAGTAGTGGAGCAAACTGCTGCTGCCCAGGCATAGGAGTGGCTTAAAGGGACGTGATGTGGCTTGTGAATAGTGTCATTTTGATCCGAACATATTGGTCATCTAATTTTATGTGTAAGCCTGTGTAGAAACGATCGCTTTGACTGATCTCTAATGAGCCTTGTTTAAAATAGACAAATCTTTGTATCACTGTAAAAGTTATATCATCATGACAATTGAACAATATACAAACTTATACATTCTCTACGTCAATGAAAGTTTGGGCATCGATTTGCTTTCACACATAGTAATAAAAATGTTAAGGCTCCTTTTTATATGATATCGTCCGACATTTATATCCTTTACGAGCAGACGAAAATAACATTTAAAACTTCACACTTTCACGTGATAAACACATCGGTGAAATATAAACACTATAATGTTTATATTTATTGATTTTTAACCTCTGGTTTGACTCTGGTTACATTTCCTTAGTATCTACCACATAAGAAGGAGTATAGATTTGAGGTTATTTATTATATAGAGGTTATTCTTTGGTATTATGATCAGGTCTCTGGTCAGTGGTCACCTCATCAAATGTAATAAAGAAGGTCTCCCTTTTAAACTAATATTGTTGCTAGTATTTTCTGTGGTTTTCCGCGAACATTGTTCATAAAATATGTAATTAATGTGGCTTCCTGTGTCTGTGACTACGATCGCAAATCCCTACGAAAGGTCGGATTTAACCCTTTCAACACGACGCTCAACAACGCAGATTATACCCGCGTACGGCCCGCTATTATCGCTGCACGCGTATTGGCGTGCGCCGATCGTAGGTAAAGATTTTATTTACGCCATAGATGGTAAACATTTTGTCAATTTACCATCTATGGTAAATTATATTTAAATAATTTTGGTTATAAATTTAAATTGTTTAATTTAATAATATTTTAGTTTTTTTTAAACAAATTGTGTAATTTAATACGTCATTCCGCGGACCTCTCGCGTCGCGTCGGTCCTCAATTTGATAACGGCCCACCTAAAAGCTCATAGTAAGTAAACGTTTTAGTTAAAGCACAATAGTTCTATCTCTTGTTGATTTACTCATCTCCTACCTTCGAGCTTTATCATCAGAGTAGCTCAGTGGTACCAGTTAAAACACACATATATTCATATACATGGGTGTGTCAAACGTGAGGTCACAGATATGTTGAAAAGTAAATACTGAACTGATGACCTTCAAAACCCTCATCAATTTTAGCTATGAACCGTCTCGATCACGTCAGCTTTCAAACTAACAAAACCGCAATGTAATCGGTCCATTCGTTTAGGAGCTATGATGCCACAGACAGACACACAGATACACATACGCGCTAAACTTATAACACCCCTCTTTTGGGTCGGGGGTTAAAAAGAAGCGGAGACCTTTAGAGAAGTTACGTTAATAAAAGGTAAGCTCAAAATCTTAAACCCGAGTACTGGAAAATCACGCTCTAAAACAAAAATCAAGAAAATATTCTCATCTGATATTGTTATGTGCAAACTATTCGATATTTATTGTGTAATAAATAAACAACTTACATTTTTTTCGGGGTTATAATTTTGTGGAAAAAAAAGGTTTACAGATCCGCTTTAAAAAAAATATCACTTGTTAGGATTTTAACCTACCGCCTTTAATATGTAGAGGTTCCATCTTATGTCACGTAAATATAATTTGAACAAGTGTATTATAGTTTATAATGAAATACGTATTTCAAGTAGTTTTGGATAAAAATTATGTTTGAATCATTCCCCATTATCGGGTGCTTCGCCGTATTCGGGTAAAAAGAAGCGGTGCTTTATTTGTTGTCTTTTTTCATTTTTATAACCAAGCAGTAATAAAAAAAAGTAATTGTTTTCACCAAACAACCATGTTTATCTAAAGAAAGCGTTTCTATAATTTCATTAGTAAATTTATCGAGAAATGGCGCAAGTAACAAAAAGAATTCATATTCAAAAGAGTTGCCTTTGTTACACTATCAGAGTCACCGACAAAAAAAACCTGTAGCAATAAATTATTTAACAAAACAACTTTTAACATTATTTATAATATATTATGTTATTATAAACATAACAATGAAATTCTTAGAGGAATTATAATTAGTTATTTAAGGTATCAGCCTGAATTAATAAATTTTACAACATTAAATTACTTGTTTAATTATGTGACCAAGCTATTCAAGTCCGTTTGATAATAACTATTTGACCACGAAAATAGCAAAAACTTAAATTTATCTTTTCTTAATGCTTAGCGAGTCCTTTGATTTCAAACTGTAATGCCGCTAACTCGCCTAGCGAGTCCATTGTGAAATGTTTGCGGTACCCGAGGTAACTTCATGCAAATCGTAGTGGCATTGAACTTGATGTCGGTATGATGTAAGGCACTACCACAGGAATCCCCCAAAGTATATAATACCGTGACGGTATACTAATATACATTAAATTGCATAAATACAATATTATTCAATAATAACGACTTTGAATAAGATCCCTGGCAAAAAAATATATCATCTCCAAACAAATTCGGACATGTTATGATTTATCTGCCATTATATTTATCTATCAATAAATGCGACCGATATTTATGAGGAACATAAATATGTTTTATTTTAATAATATTATTTCACTATCAGGTTCAGACAAAATGTTGTCAATTTCTGATTTACCTTTGCCGTATGTGGATAAAAAAGATCATATTTTTAAATATCGTGATTTACAAAACGAAGGCTAGTATATTATTAAGAACATTGTATATAAGCTTGTATAGAAAGGACATTATCAACAAAACTTGTTTCACGAAGATATCATCATTTTAGTTCGCACGCCAATTGGCGTGCGCCGTACGGTAAATAGGAAAAAATTTACGCCAATTGGCGTGCGCCGTACGGAAAGGGTTAAATAATGTTTTATAAAATATTTTGCTTTTAGGTTTTATATTTTTTCATGCCTATCTAATTTATTTATTATATTTTTCAGGTAGCCTAAATCCGCTATTAAGAACCAAAGATAAAAGGTAAGAATCTTATATCATCCTCGCATTATTAATTATTTATTAGGCTTTTGTTTTGTTTTTTTAATGCCACTTATTTTTTTTAATATAAAAATATTATTGCACAAAATCATTATGACAAGGTTCTTAGGGAATAATTCTGCCTTTATCTGTATCTCTAATTTATTTTCACCTCAGTAGTTAAGTAAGCTTATACATAATATATATCATGATAAAATTATTAATATAAGCATACTATAGTAAGCCGCACAAAATTTGTTTAGCTCATTAATATATATAAATATTTAATAATTATATTTACAATTAAATTTCATTAAAAGTAATAATTAAACTATAAATAGAAAATATCATCCAATGACGTCGCATCAGAGATAGTCCCAAGGAGACTGGCAACATTTCCCCTTTGTATAGCAAGGCTAATACGTTGGCAGAAATAATTGCCAGCCTTCCTGTCTCCAGACTTCTCCGTCAGCCGCCTGGACAACTCCCTGGCCAGGCGCTTAGCTGATGGTCCCCAAGGGCCCATCGTCTCGACCCCAAACGGCGCAAATTCGTAACCAGTACCGAGGTTAGCGTATTTGCGCAACTTGAGGTTCTCAGCAGAAATCGCCGCACTTCCCGCGCCTAACGAAGTCGCTTGGATGTGAGATGGGGCTAATGTGTCTACACAAGTCGCATCCCACACCAAAGACCTGCCAAGCTTCCATGGCCCAACAGTCATTCCGTCAGGTCTCTTGCCATCGCTCCGCGCAATACCACAGGGTTCTAAAATTGCGGGCACTCCAACAGTGACAAGAGCCCTTCGGATGATATCGTTGAGTGCCGCGTGACGGGGAATGCGACCGGCACTTCTGGCACAAGAAAGCCCGTGGTGTCCAAGATTATCCACCGGTTCTCCGCACCGACACTGGTGTTGATGGACAGTCCGGGCTCCGAGACGAAGACATACCGCCAGGGTCAGGGTATTTCTGTCAAGGAGTGTCCCAACCGATGCAGACGGAAAAGCCTGCAACCAGAAACCCGACTCCCTAGTAGAGACGGCTATGAGGCGAGCCCGCTCTCTCATGTTACTGGAAGATAATATATCTTCCATTACCATTTTGCAGAGCTCGTCCCATAGTCGTTGAAATTTTGGTGAAATTGGTAGCGAAATATTGGGGCACGCAACTGACCAGGCATCTCTGGCATCCGACATGTACGCCGGATACTATTATATAATATATACGAGTATATTATAGAATGGATGATAAAAGACCATTCAATTTTAGGTATAATATTCTTTACAAATATATTAAAATAAGTAGAAATGGTAGGTATTTAGGTTTAATAATATCGCAGTATTTTCTTAGACCGATAATAAACGCGATAGTAAGCCGCATAAAATTTGTTTAATTCATTAATTATATCATAATTACACTAGGAAATATATACTTTTTGACGGACGCACATAAAGAATATATCTACTGGTCACCTATATTAAAAATAAAAATGATAAAAGCTAAATGGTTGTTGACCTAAATCCTTATTCAATGAACCGTAGCGGCCTTTGCATAGCAAAGCCTTGCTTACCTGCAGGATCAGACAATGTAATTATAATTGCAAAATCGCACAAAGAGAGGGATGGCTGTATAGTGACTATATATTCAACTATTTTGTGTATTAACACAACTTTTACTATGTACGAAAAGTTCCAACTTTAAGAGTCACACCTTGAAAGTTGTATGCCGATTCAAAGTATCTATTACTATAAAACGGCAATTTCATACTTTAATCCCGAGTATAAAATGAATCACATCTTTGTTTTGACCTGGAATCGAACCCACCATTTAAGCGTAGCAGACTGGTGTGATTCTAGCATTGCACATTTCTAAACTTTTACATTTTTAACTAACAAGAAAGAAGAATCCTCTGATTCATTTAATTATTTTTCGATGCTTACCCAATCCATTAAATAAAAAGAACAATTAAATTAAATGTATTGTAATAAAATTAATAGCATTTAAATCTATCTTTTGTGACAGTATCTCTTTAGCCAAGCAAAAACATTGTAAGTTAAACCAAAAAAGGGTTTGTCAAGTTTATACCGATGTCAACCTACGTTAACTTAAATTGTTGACACGAAGCAATATTGAACCAGCAAATTATCAACTGTAGGTGTACCCTGTGACATAAATATTCATATTCAACAGTTAAATGTAATTTGACTTAAGCCCCACATAGTTAACTTTACATTTTATTTTTATTGTGTCACGACCTCGACCCGCCGGATGATAAGCAAGAGGAGATCCAAGAGTGACGACGTCTGAAAGAACCGAGTTAGTTCACGGCTGCCTCAGTCGCCTTTACTATGCCGGCCAAAAATTAGGTTAAGCTTTGAAAATGACGTTTTTTATCGTGCCTCGACATCTGACCTCGACCTACCTCATGGTAAATCTTAAATTTATCTGCTTCAATTTATTTATCTCTATTTCTTATAAAAAATCATTTGTTTTGAAATCTTTTGAAGACATTTCTTTTTTATCGTGGCTCAACTATCTGCCTACCTTAAGAGTAAGTTATACTTTACAGCAATTAGCTCACTTAATGAATTCACAGGATTGTAACGTTAACACACCTTGACAGTATAAGGCGAACGTGGTGTGCACTGCAATGGTTACGCAAACCGAGAGCACTGGTTCAAAACCACTCACTGGTACCAATCTATGATATATGTGTACTGTGGTTGTCCTTTTTCAATACAAGCACTAGTAGCTCGTATGGAAATGTAAATATCAATAATAGATATAAAAAAACATTTGTAATTGGTGATCTTTGAGTCTATTGTATATCTTCCGAATCAATAGTCCTGTGAGATGATCAGCTCAAAAGTTTCCGGAATTCGACTAGGCCAGTACAACTGATGATCGCAGTAATACGAGTATATCATCAACATTTGGCAGCAATCTCCTTCACTAACGGCCCACACTCTAGTTTAACATAAAACCATAGGTCAGCTCAATATTAAATCATAAAATGAAATCAAATTGTCACGTCATTTTTTCACAGGACAATAGAGCGCCACTTGCCACGATTCTCACACAAGTCCCTCGCTTTCCTCCCATCAACAACATCTTTTAATACGAGCTCTACGATTATGGACTCTAGTCAACCCAGCTTTCTTGAGGATGTATTCGATTTGGTCAGTAAACACCCTCCTGTGTCTCGTTTAACACATCCATTAGATTTATTAATTCCTTTCACCAATCTTTACTTCCACTCATCCTTTCCATGTGCCCAAAACCATCGAAGGATTTCTTTGTCAAGTCTTGTCACTACTATGATATGTAATATTTTTTTCCAAATTATGTTTTTTTTTGAGATGGTACTGCTGTATTCTATTGCGGACATTGCAGCGTGAATGAGTGGTGGAACACGTGAGGCGGGGTGATCCTTGGGAAAATTGGAGTTGAAACAAAAGTCGAGTAAAGCCCGACTTTGGAGTCAATGAATGAGAGATGTGTCCAAATTATGTATGTAAATAAAACTGAGAATTGTTCATAATGGCGCTTATGTCGAATAGGTTAACAACCGTCGCACATACATCAACATTCAGTGTCTATTTACAGCAACCCACGCGGGCCTATTTTAAACTTCCCTATTGCACATAGCATGTAAACTAAACAATGAAAATTACAATTCAAATTGCAAACAAACATTGTAATTTGAAAGCGGTGCGGAGCGAAATGCTGCTACTAAAACCATGTTTTTAGTATTCGTACAAAATGGATCTGCTAAGTTTTTTTAAATAAAATTAACAATTAAAATGTTAACAAGGTTTAGTTTTCTTTAATTATATTTTACGAAAAATGTAATCTTCTGTTTTTATGCGTACCACGAATTGACTTCTACTGGCAGTTTTAGAAGTGAACCTTTCAACTTCAACTTTCAAATCACTTTACGGCCTGTGCACTTAAAAGTGGATACTACTCTGGATCGGGAAACCACCAACTCTGACTATCTCTCTTAATATTGTCTTAGTTTATCTTTTGTATTGTTATTATTGAAAAAATGTATGAATTAATAAATCAAAAGATGACAAATTGTTATCCCAAAAAAACTTGTTTAAAAGAATCTAACAACTTTAAAAGAACAAACTGAGGTTTTATTATTCACTCAATAAATTCAATATTCATATTTAAAAATATATTTTTATATTTGAAAAAAACTAAAAACCATTCCATAAATAATACTAAATCTAAAATATTAATACAGAAAAAGATTTTTAGTTATTTTTATTGCCGAACAAGTACCCTTTGCTAGTGGGGTAAAGTCATATTATAGTATGATGCGTGAGAACGCGGGGGCGGCAAATTCACACACGCTTCTCCCCTTTGTACTGCACGTGTACATCTGGGTGGAAGGTGTATAGAAAATGCATCTGGAAGATCCGCTGGGAACAATTTATTTTCATTACACACTTTGCTTACACTACTGTTTTTATTTATGGATTCAGACTGGAGTCATTTGAAGTTGAAACTACCGCATATAAGCAACGATCTACCTACATAAATGTGTATATTTATATATTTTTTTATGTTTTAGTAATTATGTGCCATTTATTTGTGTATATCATCATCATAGGCCTCCCCTTTAGAACGCCATTTCGAACGACAAGATGTCAGTTGCATCCACTAGCTATTCGTGACTTTCACTATGTCGTCAGTCCACCTAGTGGGAGGCCTATCTACTCTGCGTCTGCGCTGGTTCGTGGTCTCCACTCCAGAACCTTTCTTCCCCATCGGTTGTCGATTTTTCGAGCGATGAGGCCTGCAAATATTTTGTGTATATATTTTACTTTTATTATAGTGTATTTATTTTGAACCTTATCCCTTAATTTGATCCAGTTGAAGTTTGAGGGATAACTGGCAGAAAAGTTATCCCCTAAAAGTTATGATGTGGGTGGGTGCCTTAAACAAGGCAAGCCCAGAAGGGTGTTTTCCAAACAAATCGGAGACATTCTCAAGAAAGCTAGGCTGCCTAGGCCTAGTGCCCATAACCTTGGAGTTTGTATGAAGAGAATTGTGGATGTGAAGGAATCGAGGGAGTTGTGTCAGGATCGTGGCAAGTGGCGCTCCATTGTCTCTGCCTATCCCCATGGGAAAAGGGCGTGACAGTTTTCTTTTTTATGTATTAAGCAACTAGTGCTTGTACAATAGAAACAGAACGATCAAAGTAGATATATTAAATATACGTTGGTATCGCAAAGTGGTTTTGAACACGGATCTCTCAGTTTGGATGACCACTACTACTACTCCACGGGCGTATATCCCTGAGGGAATGGAAACGTAACATTTTAATTGATCGATGGGCTTTTGACGTTCCTTTGTAAAATGAACGATTGGAGAAGTTTACACTACTAAACTAATATTTGCTATCCTGTCTTTGTTGCAACTACAAACAATTGATATTGTTTAATATCCAGTTGTAACTGGTTTTAAATTTCGCCATTAATTGCAGTTAAATTGGTTTCGTTTTCGAACTCGTATGCTACTCGTATTATTTTATTATATCATTGGGCTTTGCAAAATTGCCAATTGTCGTATCAATTTTTTGGTCGCTCAGTTTATATGATACAAACATGTTTACTAGTTTAAATAAAAATGTATATAATATACAATTCATCAACATTTAATTAAGTTTGTGGAACAAATACTTAGAACTCTAATTCTATTTCCTTGATAAATAATTGAATTATTGTTTTATAAATCGTAATTTTAATACAATGTTATATGCAATACCTTATCAACATTTATGTTTTCATTCAAGTTCATATCAACGTAAATAAACAAATATTTACGTTGAACATTTTTTGCTAAATGTAAAATTAGTCACACATGTTTACTGACGTGAAGTCATATTTTAATACACCTGCTACCCACACAGGAAATAGATGGCCCAAAAACTCGTAGATAATGCTCGTATGCAGTTCATGAAAAAATAGCGTGCCGATTTTTTCTTCCTTCCTTTTTACTGAACAGATGTCGTAATGCAATATTTTATATTTATTTATAGAGTGTATAATATAATATATATATATATATATATAACTTTTGACAATGCCAAAATTCTAAACATGCATACACTAATAAAAATAACAATTTTTATTATTGTGAAGTGATATCTGACCTCTATTTGCTAGATGGTATCCAAGAGATCCAAGAGCGCGGACGACTGAAAACATTTTACGGTTGTCTCAGTCGCCGTCACTAAACCTTCCAATTATCAACAAAAATAAAAAGGGTATTTTTAACACTTCTATAAAGTGAGTGACCCACTTGTATAGTAGTAGTCAAACCAAAAACGCTCGGTTAAAAATCACTTGCCGGTTTTTAATTTATATTAAATTTTATATAATTTATAATATATGTACTTTGGTCGTCCTGTCTCTATGAAACACGCATTTTTAGTACGCATAGTAATAAATATTAAACGTTAACCTTATGGGATTCATAAACTCGGACTTAGCAACAAAACAATCGAAATGTAATAAATAACCAACTAATAAACGCACTGTTCATTAGGGTAGTAGTAAATTTATGCATGTAAAAGATTTATTATAATTGATCTCTATTCATCCTGTTAATCTAAACATACCCACGCCACGATCAAAATGTATAATAGCTTACTGGCAGAAAAAAACACGGCTCACACGCGTCAGAGATTCATTTTTTTACATTTCTATACTAATCTGCTAAAAGTGCTTCATTTTATACTAAGCTAGCAAAGATATATTAGTGTCAGCAAGTAGTTTAAGGCCGAAGGTACACTGTTGTCGTCAATTGTACTACCACTACACCACGGCCGCCTTTATTTGATCCTTTCATTGAGACTATATCTGTCCTATGTCGTGTCACAATAATAAAAAAATGGTAAGCAATGGGTGTCGACGACTGAAAAAAAAACGATTTGTCGGTCGCCCTTACTATGCCAACCAGAGGTGATTTTACACGCTTCGCGGCCTTCAACGTAAGTTCCTAAAAAGTCCAAATTACATCAATAACTTTACCAATTTATTTTTAGTTAGGTATAAAACCGCAATCATCAAATACTCGATTGCCAATAAAATCACGTTAACATAAAATAATTTACGTATAATTTAACCGTAATTGCGTTTTCATCTATAAAACGCGGCGTCTAAACAAATTGCTGCATTGCAGTTAATTCAATCTGGTATTAAAATAGCATTTTAAGTATATTCGGACTGCAATAGTAGCGGTTATTTGATAGCTGAAGTAACCACAAATTATGATAATGATAATAATTTATCAAATAATTGAATTTATTGAAATTATGTGGTATGCAGAGAGTAGGTGGTCATTTGATCTGGAGTAGTACCACTACTTACAAGTCTACAGACCGTAAAGTGACTTAGTCACGTTTGTTTCCATAATCTCCACGCTTGATAATCGGATATTCACCGGACGTTAAGAGGACGCTGCTGCCCATCTCAAATTACAATCGCTAAGATTGTAATTTTTCGGCATTAATAATGACTCTTATAAAGTCATTGTAATTGGTTTTTTCTTAATAAAATATGAACTTAATAAAGCACGCCTAAATTTAAATAAGTGCTACCACAAATCAATTTTAAAACGTGTACCTGCAGTATTTAAAGACCTTTTCCGTCTTTAAAAAAACTGTTTTTTTTTACTTTCCATAAATGGTTTTTCATGTCTTTCCACTAATTTAGATCCTAAAGTAACTAGGCGCGTTTCGGGATCAGCTTGAAGGTCGCCGGTTGCAGTAGTGAACTGTAGTGGTAGTGGTAGTAGTCGCCTATATTCATGGACCGCTCTTCAGCCTAACATCAGGCCGGGTATGTCGAGTCACAATAATAATAAAAAGTATTTATTTTTGTTCTTTTATGCGTTTATAATTTGTGCAACGGATTTTATGCATTTATTTATGGATTTGTCTGTCAAATAAAGTCGTATACAAATAAAAAAGTATAATTCCAAAGAAATAAAACGTTAAATCATTAAATATTAATTGACTTTGACTAAGATATCATAAAATTAGTCGTAAATAATATAAATCGTAAATGTCAAAATAACTTTGTGTGTTTATCTCAAACGAACTCTAAATGGCTATTAATATATTATTGTATTATTTACATTTCTACTAAGCTACTAAACGTGTCATAGAAACTGGGTGACCAAAGTACATATATCAAAGATACATTGGTGCCGGTAAGTGGTTTTGAACCAGCAATTCTTGGTTTGCGATACTATTTTACCATCACCAGTCCACGTTCAGTTATTTATTTTAAATAGTCAATGAAATACCAATATTAAGAAAACATTATATTTTGTATGTTTGCATGTGAATGTAAGGGAAACGAGGGAGTTGTGTCAGGATCGTGGTAAGTGGTGCTCCATTGGCTAAGCCTGTAGAAAAAAGGCGTAACAATTTTATTGATTGCTTAATTGATTTTTGCACCTAGCAAGTTTTCTAAAGTATCATAATTGAAATTAATCAAACGGCCACGCCACAGGGATAGGCAGAGACATTGAAACACGATCCTGATATAACTCTCGATTATTTTTATTATGGCACGATATGTGTCAAGCTCGAGTGCGGTCCAATTATGAATGCGACTGCTGCCAGTTAAATAACTGAACGTGGCAGACGCATCCACTATGCTGGCCCAATTGGAACTTTCAAGCTTATTCCAAAACGCGACTGAGTCACTTTAAGGGCTACTATACACTCAGTTCTTTAACATCCACATTTTTTTGTATATTGTTTTTAATTTACCAATTAATAACTTGTTTCTGGACATGTTTTTTTTATATTGTGACTCGACATATGACAGCGCCCCGCTTGATGTTAAGCCGAAGTATGGTCCATGAATGAATTTCACTGCTACTACAATTCAATAACTGTGAGTAGCAATCACATCCACTATGCCGGCCTAGTTGGAACCGGCAACTTACAAGCTGATCCCGAAACGTGACCAAATGACTTCACGGTCTGTATACTTGTAAGTGGTGGTACTACCCCGGATCGGCAGACTGGGTACCACTGCCTACCACTCTTTTAATGACGTGTCTAATATTTTGTTAATCATAAAATATAAATAGTTTATGATCTTAGGATATTAACGATCTTTTTTATCACCACAAAAACTCCTAATTAAAATATACATGAATTTTCATTACGTCCATGACATCACCCACTTGACTTCGCAGTTCAATTGCTAAGTAGGTGTTATTTTGCGTCGATCTTGACATTGTAATTTGCTCCAATTACTGTATAACGCCTACGAGTACTAAATTATCGAATTAATAGTCTATTTATTTATATTATACTAGCTGCGTAACCCGACGTTGCCCGAGTCAAAATAGATCGCACGCTTAATAATTAAATAATCAGTTTTTCTCTTATCTATGTATACATATTTTTTGTACCTACCATTAAACGTATGTTGTTGTATATAGTGTATATACACATACATAATCAGCTTTAATTATCAAACCATTTTAGGCAAATACCATGGTAGACTTTTTTGTGAGTAATCATGAGTACTATTAATATATAGAACACTATTTTATATATCGTCAATATCGTACGCGATGTAAGGAATTTTATGAGTAATTTTTTTACACCTTGAATTACATTATTCGAGATTTCATATGGAACCCTAAACTTTTTGAAAATCCAATATAGCCTATGTTACTCACGATGAATGTAGCTTTCTAATGGTGAAAGAATTTTTAAAATAGGTCCAGTAGTTTCTGAGCCTTTTTATTACAAACAAACTTACAAATCTTTCCTCTTTATAATATTAGTATTGAAAATATTATTTTATAATTATCATTGATTTATTATAATAATTACAGACTCACAACTAAATTACATTTTAATTTATAATTACACTATTTTACATTACTGAAGCCAAATATAATCCAATAATCAATCAATTACGCCTTTGTGGATGTAAGGGAAGCGAGGGAGTTGTGTCAGGATCGTGGCAAGTGGCGCTCCATTATCTCTGCCCTGACAATTTGCTTGATTATTTTTTCCTAAAATGTAAAATGTACATACCAGATCTAAACTTAAAATTAGGTCGGAATAGTGAAGATTGTCTATTCATATTGTGACCCAACAAATGTGATCACCCTGCTTGATGTTAAGCTGGAGTGCGGTCCATGAATGTATGTCACTGCTACTACAATTCAATAACTGTAAGTATCAAACACATCCACTATGCCGGCCTAGTTGGAACCGTCAACTTACAAGCTGATCCCGAAACTCGACTAAATCACTTCACGGTCTGTATACTTGTAAGTGGTGGTACTACCCTGGATGAGCAGACTGGGTACCACTGCCTACCACTCTGAACATTGTACATCTATTACCATAATTTTAAACTGTATTTAAGTTTTAACAAAGTACAATTTACACGAAATTATTGTCATAAATCTCAGTAAGCTGATTTTGTACAACCGAACAATAAGCTGATACATAAACGAAAATAACTCTAAATCGTGTCATTGTAAAGTGTGTTCTATGTGTAAAGAAATAGCTTTTACAATCTTGTAAAAGAGTTTAATGAAAATCCAACTCGCAGTAGTAGGAAACAATGAAGAGAAAGGTAAATAAACATAAATACAATAGAGGATACCAACGAGTATTGTTAAAAATATAAATATTACAATTGCAATATGCACTTTTATACTTTATTCAAAACCACAGGTTTCAACTTCATTCTGTATAAATCCTGTAAACAATTTCATGTTGTTTCAGGTATTCTTTTCATCATTTTCATGAATCGAAATCCGCTGAATATTAATATTGCTTTTCTATTGATGTCCCTCCGCATTTATTCTAAAGAGAGGAGGGGGGTTGGAAATGCTTATTTATTTGTCTGACAACATTGTATGTCTTAAAGATTTGTTTTCAACTGGCTTTTGAATAACAGACGCTCGCTAACTTTTTTATTCTTTCTATTATATACATTAATGATTATAATATATTTATGAGTAAAAGTAGATTGACGAAAGGGATTTATAAATCTGATGCGGATGGATGCATTAAACAAGGCAGGCCCAAGATGGTGTTTTTCAACGAATTCAAAAACATCCTAAAAAAGCTGGGTTGCTTAGTGCCCATAACCATAGAGCTTGTATGAAGAGAATTGTGGATGTGAAGGAAGCGAGGTAGTTGTGTCAGGATCGTGGCAAGTGGCGCCCTATTGTCTCTTCCTATCCCTGTGAGAAAAAGGCGGGACAATTTGATTGATACTTATACAAAAAATAACCTTTTGTGGGACGTGTTGTGGACTGGTTTGACTTGAAATATATTTTACCAATAATTTACCATGAGGATATTAATTTGGTTAAGTAGTTACCTAACATCACTAATTAATAACTACAACATAACTAATGTCATATCGATTAATATAGTTGAATCTAATTGGAATCTGCTAAAATTAGACGCAGAATTATTTATTTCCTTTATTGTAAAAAATATACAAAAAGTTGACTTAAAGTTGTCAAGCTTTCTCTGCCAGTTGTGTGGAGAGCAAAAAGTAGGTAAAGCTCATAGAATAATAAATAAATAATTTATAGAACATTCGGTATAACTTATATATGTATAGAGGATATATAATAATACTAGTATATATCTACAATTCTCTTTATGAAAACTCTATGGTTATGGGCAATCCTTAAGAAAGCTGGGTTGCCTAGTAACCCAGCTTTCTTAAGGATTGTGGATGTGAGGAAAGCGAGAGACTTGTGTCAAGAGCGTGGTAAATATCGCTCCTTAGTCGCTGCCTATCTCTGTGGGAAAAAGGCGTTACATTTTTTTTATTGTGACACGACATCTGACCTCGACCCGCCCAAGAGGAGGTCTAAGGGTGACGACGACAGAGAGAATCGAGTTTGTTTTCAGCTGCCTCAGTCGCCGTCACTATGCCGGCCAAAGGCAAAACATTTGATTGATTGATTGATTAGCATATGTAAATAAATATTATATAATACTCATATTTTTTCCCTAAAAACAATAAAATACATGCACAATAACCTAAAAGATGTCTCAGAAACGCCATCTTATATTCACATAAAACTTTCATAATACCAACATAATAATATTTTAATACGAGCACTCAACCTTAATTCTGACGCCAATGCTACAATCTATCACATTGAGTCACGAGAATATAGGTCGAGATTATTAGGGGGACCTGAAATAAGCATTTGGAATCTGCCAACTGGGTCGCCGTTGCAATCCGGGAGGGTTGCCTCACTTATGGGCCATCATCCGTCATGTGAATGAATTATTAAATATATCAGGGACGTCCTACATAACGAAACACACTTTAAAATTCCTAACCAATGTAACCAACGTATTCTAGTGGCAGTGAGATAGTCTCGCAAGCAAAGTCCTTGGTTCGAAACCACTTGCTGGTACCAATGTATCTTTAATATATGTTTCTTTGGTCGCCTAGTTTCTATGATACAATCACGTTTTTGAGCTTAGTATAAAAATGTAACTATACATACGAGTTATATATTATTGCATATTTATTAGCGTTCTTAATACTTACAATTAGTTTTATTAATTTGGTATGATTGTTTTACGGCATTAAAATATTGAGGTTATATTAATGTGACGCGACACCAGACTTGCTTGGTAAGCAATAGGACGGTTGGCTCACTAATCTAAAAATAGTTGCATAGTAAATAGATATGTTTTAGTTTATAAATTACTTATAAAACCAATAGTTTCTGAAGTAATTAATTTATTATTTATCGTAAATACAAAATATTCACAAACTATGATTACCACGCACACACACAGCTGTTGTATATGTATTTATTGTTGTGACTCGACATCTTTCTTCAACCTGCCTGTAGGTAAGCAAGATAAAGGACCAAGAGTTCCGACGGCTAAAAAAGCTGCACCAGTTCACGGCTGCCTCAGTCACCGTCTCTATGGCGACCAAAAAAAATGATGTGGAAAGGTAATTTTTAATTTTTAATTCACTATCCGGGGCAGTATTACCACTTTAAAGTAGGTATAAAGACCGTTATAAAGTGAATTTACTTAGTCCTGTTTCGGGATCAATTTAAAAGTTACAGGTTTCAACTAGGCTTGTAGCAGTCGCATCCATTCATAGACCGCAGTCCAGCTTAACAGTCAAATAATGTCCCAAAAGTCACGGATGGCTGTTCATAATGCGGTGCTTCCTACATTAATGTATGGAAGTGAATGTTGGGTGTGGCAGAAGAAGCATTAGAGTACAGTTAAGGCTGTAGAAATGCGGTCGTTAAGGAGTGTATGTGGAGTGACGATAGCGGATAGAATATGGAATAGCACACTGCGCGATAGATGTGATTTGAAAGAGGATGTAGTGACAAGGATTGACAAAATGATGCTTTGGGCACATGAAAAGGATGAATGAAAGTAGATTGGCGAAAAGAATTTATAAATCTCATGTGAATGGATACGTTAAACAAGGCAGGCCCAGGAAGGTGTTCGCCGACCAAATCGGAGACATCCTCAAGAAAGCTAGGTTGCCTAGTGTCCATAACCATATGGTTATCTTGTATGAAAAGAATTGTAAATGTAAAGGAAGCGAAACAGTTGTTTCAGGATCGTGGCATGACAATTTGATTGATTGATTTGACTCCAGCTTAAAATAGGCGAGGTGCTGTTATATGTAAAACCACATTTTAAACCAATTATGTCGAACCAAACCCAGCCCTTATTATAAGTATTAAGTAGTATTCGATACAGAATGCATTAAATTTTATCAGTGAACAAGTGTTTAACTAAAAAGGTCATGGCTTTGTGCTGTCCTCAATAGATAAATGTTTTGTTACCGATGATTAATGTTTACTTACATAGTTTATTATTATTATAATCAATTTTCCTTTGGCCGGCATAGTGACGGCGATTGAGGCAGCCGTGAACTGACGCGGTTTTTTTTTAGTCCACGTCACTCTTGGACCTTCTCTTGCTTATTATCAGACGGCTCGAGGTCAGATGTCGTGTCACAATAAAAAAATAATCTATTTATTTTTAATTTAATTATATTATCAATCAATCAAATCAAATTGTCACGCCTTTTTCCCACAGGGATAGGCAGAGACAATGGAGCGCCACTTACCACGATCCTTACACAGCTCCCTTGCTTCCTTCACATCCACAATTCTCTTCATACAGGCTCTGTGGTTATGGGCACTAGGCAACCTAAAAAATAATTATATTATTGACTATTAATCTTAAAATTTTCTGTTTTTTATTATTATTCGTAAGTTATTCAATCTTTCTTAAGAGAGCTCGGGTATGCAGTGCACTTAATCATAGAACTTGAACAGAATATAATATGTACTTTGGTCGCCTAGTTTCTATGTGAAATCACGTTAATTTTCTATGATAAAAGTAACTCGTATTTTTAAATGCGAATATTATTTCTATATAAGACAAAATGATGATAGAGTGGTATGTATCAGAAGAGTTCAATTATTATAAATTAATTCAATTAATCTTATAATTATTATTTTATATTTTAACATTAGTTACGATATATAATAGCACAGATTTTTCATTACAATCAAACTGTCACTCTTTTTTCCCATGGGGATAGCCAGAGATAACTTGCGGATGATTTTTTATTACAATCAAACTGTCACTCTTTTTTCCCATGGGGATAGCCAGAGATAACTTGCGGATGATTTTTCATTACAATCAAACTGTCACTCTTTTTTCCCATGGGGATAGCCAGAGATAACTTGCGGATGATTTTTCATTACAATCAAACTGTCACTCTTTTTTCCCATGGGGATAGGCAGAGATAACTTGCGGATGATTTTTCATTACAATCAAACTGTCACTCTTTTTTCCCATGGGGATAGGCAGAGATAACTTGCGGATGATTTTTCATTACAATCAAACTGTCACTCTTTTTTCCCATGGGGGTAGGCAGAGATAACTTGCGGATGATTTTTCATTACAATCAAACTGTCACTCTTTTTTCCCATGGGGATAGGCAGAGATAACTTGCGGATGATTTTTCATTACAATCAAACTGTCACTCTTTTTTCCCATGGGGATAGCCAGAGATAACTTGCGGATGATTTTTCATTACAATCAAACTGTCACTCTTTTTTCCCATGGGGATAGCAAGAGATAACTTGCGGATGATTTTTCATTACAATCAAACTGTCACTCTTTTTTCCCATGGGGATAGGCAGAGATAACTTGCGGATGATTTTTCATTACAATCAAACTGTCACTCTTTTTTCCCATGGGGATAGGCAGAGATAACTTGCGGATGATTTTTCATTACAATCAAACTGTCACTCTTTTTTCCCATGGGGATAGGCAGAGATAACTTGCGGATGATTTTTCATTACAATCAAACTGTCACTCTTTTTTCCCATGGGGATAGCCAGAGATAACTTGCGGATGATTTTTCATTACAATCAAACTGTCACTCTTTTTTCCCATGGGGATAGGCAGAGATAACTTGCGGATGATTTTTCATTACAATCAAACTGTCACTCTTTTTTCCCATGGGGATAGGCAGATGATTTTTCATTGCCTACATAAATAATGACCACACGTTTATCTTCAGTAATTAAGACATCAATTAACATTTTAATTATTAACAAAGACTCTACTGTGATTATTATAGAAACGGAAATAACTAAGAAACCTTCAAAGTTGGATTTCTAATTATATTCTATATCAATTAACATTTACTTTATATTGAGTTACAAACTTAATAGACGTTTTGTTACTTGTTAAACATAAAAACATTTTAATATACAATTACAGACTGCCATAAAGCCTCCCTTTTTTTAGCTTCCTTATAGCTTAGCTTCCTTTTTTTTATTAAAAAAAAAAGATGGATATTTGCTTCGGTTCTGGTTATCAAAGAGTGTTAGGCAGTGGTACCCAGTCTGCCGATCCGGGGTAGTACCACCACTTACAAGTATACAGACCGTGAAGTGATTTGGTCACGTTTCGGGATCAGCTTTCCGGTTCCATCTAGGCCGGCATAGTGGTTGTGATTGCTACTCACAGTTATTGAATTGTAGTAGCAGTGACATTCATTCATGGACCACACTTCGGCTTAACATCAAGCGAGGTGCGGTCATATGTCGAGTCACAATAAAAAAAATACGCGTGTTATCGACTGGAGTAGGAATTTCAACCTGATTTAGATAAGCAAAAATCATAAAATGGTCTGTCGCTATCACGGCAAGGACCTTCGCAATAGAAAGCTTGAGTAGACATTAAGATCAATCCATTATTAGGCACTCAAGCAAGAAGCGCGGCCTCCTGCATTTCTTCGCGGGAGGCCATCGTCAAGGTACAGAGAACGCACCTGCCTCATCGACGTCGTCTAAGCAAACTCTGTAATCATCGTACACTTTAAAGACTTAAACCTTGACTTAAAATTTTAACTATGAGTTACTTTTTGTCTGTCTGTTGCGTAGCCTCGTGATGCGGACGTTGTGCAATTGACGGCTTAACTTTGTACCTATTGTACAAATTGTATTATTTAATTTTAATAGCGTTATCAAACGTTCCTTTTTCATTGTTTGTATTTTATTGTACTCGTACTTCATAGCTATGAATTAAGTCATTGATTTTTACTCAACCGTAATCTTAGATATGAATAACGGTTTTATTTGCAATCGGCTATCAGCTAACCTATTTTATTATATTATAGAGTCTTAAGCTTGAATGATTTATCGATAAATTCTCCAGTTGAAACACTTATCTTAGTTTATAATTTTGGTGCAATTTCTCATAGACATTGACCACAAATGGTAGACAACCTGCTCAATAGCCGGAGGTCATTTGCGAATGAGATTATGGAAAAGTATTCTTGATAACAGCTATAACAGGTTTATCGATGCGATCTACTTCACCTCACTTCAAAGCTTAGACCGGGATTCAAGTACGGATACGCCTGAATACCCACTTATTTTGAAAAATAAAAAAATGCTGTTACAGCTTATTTAGCAGTACCTTTCTGGCATAATAAGTACGTTATTAGGTAATTAGGTCGATAAAAAATACTTAGGTTAAGAAATTACTTAAATAGCTAACAGTATTTTTTACGTTACACCTTTTTATATGAACCGAAAATGTTAAGTTAGAGGGAAAGGACCGTCAAGATTCAATTTAGTAATATTAAATGAATCAATTAATCAAATTGTCACGCCTTTTGCCCAACACCCTTCTAGTCTAGGTCTGCTTCGTTTAACGCTGGGTGCGCTAAGCGAGGCAGACCATCAGGTTTATAAATTCCTTTCGTCAATCTACTTTTACTCTCCTTTCCATGTGCCCAAAACATCGAAACAATCCTTGTCACTACAGTTTCTTTCAAACCACATCTTTCGCGCTCTATGCTGATAGATGTGGTTAGATGAATATTCATAAATGGGGACAAACTTTACGCTTTCATAAATTTTCCTCTTAAGATTTCCTCTATTAAATAGGGAACAAGTGTTTGCAGTGCCTATAACTATAATAGAACTTGAATAATAATAATAATAAAGTTCTTTGTTGCACAGTAAAAACACAATACAATGGGGGGTATTAAACGAGTACTAAATAGCATTTTCTACCAGCTTAAAGAGAATTGTAGATGTGAAAGAAGCGAGAGAGTTGTGTTGTGCCGCTCCGTTGTCTATGTCCCTGTGGAATTTGAGGTGTAACAATTTGATTGATTAATTGATATTGAAAAAAACAATGCTACAGTTGATTATCACGATTACTGCAAAGCTTTAAAGAATAAGATTAAAATAATCAAAAATGACGCGATAGTAAACCGCAAAAAAAATGTCATTAACCTTATTTTTTTATTACTTGTATAGATAAACCTAAGATATTCATGCTTTACCACTATTAATTCACTCGCATTAAGTGAGATAATTCTACATCTTTCTTACTACAAACATATAATTTTGATTACCACTCGTTATTACAACACGTACGCTTCATATTATATCTACCCTCGAGCTACAATTGACATGCCACTAAATGACGTAAGAAAACTACGTAGATATTATACAATGTAAAAAAATATATTACTGGATACTTTATGTATTATTGTTTAACGCACGTTGTTTTGTTTAACGTATTATTGTTTGCACGTGTATTTATTTTTATTTTATGTATTAAGTCCGTTTGAGAGTTTACAATACAATTGGTTATTCATTACATTGGTTCCCAACAGGCCAACGTTGTCCTTATCTGTTGTCCTGTTGGAAACGCTCAGTCAGTCAGCGGGCAATGGAGTCTTTGCGCGATAAAATCTGGAACGAAGATATTCGCCGAAGAACAAGAATTACTAACATAGCTCGTAGGATTCGCAAGCTAAAATGGCAGTGGGCTATGTGGCCGCTCAAAGAACCGACAAACGATGGGAAAGAAAGGTTTAAAGTACTGGACTGGCAATGGCAATATAGTAAAAGTCACAAATAACTAGTGGACTGACAATATAGTAAAAGTCACAAATAACTAGTGGATGCAACTGGCATCTTGTCATTCGGAATGGCGTCAAGAACTGGCTGATGATGTAGATGATCATATGATACGTAAAAGCCTACAGCTACGTATTATATAAAGCTTTTAATAAGTTCGCATCATAATTCATAGTTACAACAAATGACAATGGTAAGTAAGTACTCGGTTTGTGGACAGACTGCAGACAGTCCCAGGAAGCTCTTCCTCATATGAATAGACGCTTGACCGGACGACTGCTGAATCTTGACGGAGGTAAGCTTCGCATCATACTCGTAGTAGATCATAACGGGACATAGTGCTTTTAACAAACACCTGTATAATCATGCCACCCAACATTTAGAGGCTGCCTGATTTGTAGAGAAGGACGTATTGAGTTGCAGCTGCCTGGCCGAAGCCAGACAGAAGTTTCTTGGCAACGACCTACAGGAACTAGAAGGGTCTACTTTGGCCTTCTGGGAGAGATCGAATAGCTACACTGAGAGCAAACTGTGGAAGAATGCACAAACCAGCCGCAAAGGACTCAAGTGCCGAAACAAGCCCGTACATAACAATGAGAAGTACTTAGTTTCCCAACACACTATTACACAGTAAAGTCCGACACGTTCATCGACCGCAGTAGGCTAGTAGGACACACACCACAAAACAATACTCGAATACAATTGTTCTTTTGTAAACAAACCGCATGCTGTGAAATTTTACAACTTAACTACTCTTTGAATATCACGTAGTAATTGGTGATTTAGGACGGCCATTTGAACAGTACATTATAGAGAAATGTTTTTTTTAAATTGTGGCGCGACGTATGACGACTGTGCCTAGTCTGCCGATCTGGGGTACTACCACTACTTACAAGTATACAGATCGTGAAGTGACTTAGTCGCGTTTTGTAATCAAATTGAAGTCACTTCACAGGCTGTATCAAACAATCAAATTGTCACGCCTTTTTAGGCAGAGACAATGGAGCGCCACTTATCACAATCCTTACACAACTCCCTTGCTTCCGTCACATCCACAATTCTCTTCATACAGGCTCTGTGGTTATGGGCACTAGGCAACCTAGCTTTCTTGAGGATGTCTCCGATTTGGTGGAAAACATCCTCCTGGGCCTGCCTTGTTTAACGCATCCATCCACATCAGATTTATAAATTCCTTTCGTCAATCTACTTTCACTCAAGCTGTATGTACATTTTAAATACTACCCCGGATCGGTAGACTGGGCAAATGACTACGAACTCTCTGCATTTTGCATTTGACGAGAAGCGTGCCTATTGGTTTTAACACCAGTTTGTTACGGTTCGATTTACGGTCGGAGCAACTAATTTGTTTCATAGCTCATCGATATTAGGCGTCCTCTGCCTGACTCAGTGATCTCCACAGTAAGTCCTACGCTGCATATTCCTAAATAAATACAAAAGGTATTTCTTGTGATATTAGCACGCTTTTAGGACATCGAGTTCGTTCCCAATTGCAGTCGACCGATGTTCAAGCTTAAATTTAGATTACAACTTGATTGATATAAAAAGAGCTCCGGGCGACCTACCTGTGCAGTAAACGATTTACAAATCAAATCGGTGGCGTGAGGTACGGCGCGACGGAGGAAACACGTCTCCGGCCTAAAAATACAGTCGTGCACAAAAGTCTTTGCAACGATAGTAATTAATAGAAGGGAAAGAAAAACTATTTACAACTTGGCCCGTTTTAATATTCTGTTTATTTTGTCTTAATATTGTGAATTCAAAAACTATTTTATTATTGTGTAATGTTTTATAGAATGTAATATCATGTGTAAAAGTAATAAAGTAGGTAACGGAATACTTACATTAAAAGAAATATTATAACCTATATATTATATTTATATTTGTTATTATATTTGTTTATATTATTATATTTGTTATTTATGCTGTTAGAAAAACGTATTAATTGATGTTATTTTTAATTTAGAAAAAATATATCGACTCTATTAAACAATATATAATAGCTATGCGTTTTTGTGTGCGACTATCCATGCACCGGGCGCTCATAACTCTTTTTACAAGCGTCGGATTGTACTACTCGTAATACTTGTATAGTGATAGTGAACCATACCAAAATAAACTTAGTAAAGATAACCTAAATACTATCTAAGTTTATTTATTGCAGTTTTGTATGAAGTATGGTACCAATGTTTCTTTGATATGTGTGCGTTTGCTGACCAGTTTCTATGATGCTAGTTTGGTAGCTTATTATAGAAATGTAACAAAAGTACTAGTAACAAACAGGTATACGTTATTAGTTGTTGCTGAATCGAAACTTTACCTTTGTATCTTAATTCTGTTGTTCTTCGTGATGTAACAAATTTTCCACTATTACTCGGAAAAGTACAAAGGGTAATTTTCCGATGTGGAAAACCTGTTACCAAAGCGACAAGGTTTATTTTGGGAAAAGATCCATTCAATTCAGGAAAATGAGGCGATTGTTACTGTCCCTAAATATCACTTGATTTCGCAATAAACAACGTTTTATTCTTTCACCTTAGATTATTTAAAAAATATTACACTTTCTTTATTGAGACGCGACATTTGACTTTGTCTAGCCTGATGGTAAGCAAGGGTGGCAAGAGCCGTTTCATTACAGTGTTGCCTTTACTAAGAGTTTACTAGCTATTAATCGTGCTTGTATTATAGAACCTGGCCGGCTAAAGCACATATAATATATCAAAGATACATAGGTATTGGCAAAGTCTATTGAACCAAGAGTATATCTCTTATAATTTCTTTAATTATTTTTCATTAAGGCTTTCCACAGCTATTAAGACAATAAACTATTATTATTTTAGAGTTTTCGCGAACATTGATTAATTATAAAAAAAATATATGCTTACTATTGCGTTTATTTTTGGTTAGTAATTGTAATTTTAGTATTCCGACGTTTCGAGAGCTTTGCAGCCATCGAGGTCACGGATAGCCATGGTGGTCATCGATCATTATTACAACAACAATCATTAACCAAAAATAAACGCGATAGTAAGCCTCATAAAATTTGTTTATTTCATTTTTATTATTCTTTCAATCATCCTTTCATTTAAAAGCAGAATTAAATTACAATATCATTAGCGATATTAGTTCCATTTTTTTTCAAATCCTTTATTGCACCAAAATAAACTTAAAAATAGGTACATAGGCGAGTTAAATGCCTATTAGGCATTCTCTAACAACTAACCTTTGAGATGATGAGAAATTATGGGCAGGGTGCAAATATACTACAATTACATAAACTACATACAAGTATCTCAAGTTTTTTTTTTATTGTGACTCGACATATGACAGCACCCCTCTTGATGTTAAGCCAAAGTGTGGTCCATGAATGAATGTCACTGCTACTACAATTCAATAACTGTGAGTAGCAATCACATCCACTATGCCGGCCTAGATGGCACCGGCAACTTACAAGCTGATCCCGAAACGTGACCAAATCACTTCACGGTCTGTGTACTTGTAAGTGGTGGTACTACCCCGGATCGGCAGACTGGGTACCACTGCCTACCACTCTTTGATAACCAGACCCGAAGCAAATAACCATCTCTTTTTTTATTATTAACAAATATTTCCAATATCTAATATTATTAAATATTACAAATAAAAGCTATGAAACAAATATTTGCTTCTACCGGGGATCGAACCCGGGACTTTACGCGCAACAAACTAGTCGCTAAACCGTTCGTCCACGCCTGTCGTCTATATATATATATATAGGTAAAACCAAACATACATACATAAACATATAAATTCAAATCGTAGACATAAAGAGCATATTTAATTACGGAGTTGGTTTTATCAACATTGAGACTCGAGTGAAAATGGAAAGCAAAATTGGAAATGAAGTTATCGTGTTTCTTGTTGTGTATAGTTTATCTGGTCGACCTCATTGGACTCACTGGACCCGGAAAGTCAAGTTTCGTCATAATTATGCACCTTCTGTTTTTATCAGCTGACCAAATCTCCTTGTAATAGGAATTTGAACTTCATTCATTGAGCTTAAGAGCTACTTTTGTGCTTATTCGTAGTCGAAATACCTTGAGGATACCTGTTTACAGATCTGCTAAATACCTAGAAATCCTTTATGCATTTTTCATTAGGAGTAGTATAATGTTTGTATAAATTAATTAATATGTTTTTAGCACAATATATGACCTGCATCGTGGATGCAAAGAGTTTTTCAAAGAGTCGTAGGCAGTGGTACCCAGTCTGCCAATCTGGGGTAGTACCACCACTTACAAGTATACAGACCGTGAAGTGATTTGGTCGCGTTTCGGGATCAGCTTGTAAGTTGCCGGTTGCAACTAGGCCGGCATAGTGGATGTGATTGCTACTTACAGTTAATTAATTGTAGTAGCAGTGACATCCATTCATGGACCGCACTCCGGCTTAACACCTAGCAGGTCGTCACAATAAAAATAGCCTGCGCTAGGCAGTTGCATCCACTATGCTGGCATGACTAGACTGATGTTCCGGCAGCTTTCAAGGTGATCCTAAAATGCGACTGAGTCTTTTTACAGTCTACTCTTAAAAATGGTGGTGCAAACTGATAAAATAACTATCGATACCACTGTAATATTATTTAAATAATATTTGTAATTAAAGAAGTATAAATAAAGTGTGGTAGGCAGATAGATAGTGATAACACATGGCACTGAGACCCTTAAATGTTGGCCTGTTGGAAAAGCTCAGAGTCGCTCAGCGGGCAATGGAGAGAGCTATGCTTGGTGTGTCTCTGCGCGATAGAATCCGGAACGAGAATATTTGCCAAAGAACCGGAAGACGTATATAGGCCTCCCACTAGGTGGACTGACGACATAGTGAAAGTCAAGGGTAACTTGTGGATGCAACTGTCCTCTTGTCGTTCGGAATGGCGTTCTAAGGGCGTTCTAATGAATCTACTATGTTCAGTAGTGGACGCCTTCTGGCTGATGATGATGATGATGAGGCAGATAGTTAGTCTGCCAATTTGAGGTAGTACCACCATTTTCGAGTATATATAAACCGTGAAGTCACGATGTTACAATTAGACCTGCATAGTGGATGTGTTTGCTATTAGCCGGCCTGATTGAAACCGGCAACTTACAACCTGATCCCGAAACACGACTTACACGGTGTGAGCACTACTGCTTACCACTCTAAAGGTTGTACTATCTATGTGCCGATAGTAATGAACCGTTTGAAAAACTCATTGGACTGCTTGCGTTCATTAGCATTTCCAGTTCGAAGCTCACTTTCATCACCGATCGCCATATATCACCCGCATATACAAATGTGTGTTAAAGTTGCATTTTATCTGCCATTAAATTAAACGTACATTGCAAAGTAGGCCAATATGTACAAGCATGCAATTTAAACACACCTAAGAATTTTGCTATTTATTTTTCTTTATTTAAAATTATGCGATACGTAAAGAAGCCGGCATAGTGACGGCGACCGAGGCAGCCGTTTTTTCAGTCGTCGTCACTCTTGGACCTCCTTTTGCTTATCATCAGTCGAGTCGACGTCAGATAAGGTGTCACAATAAAAATAAAAAATAAATAAGTGCTTAAAATCAATAATTTATTTGAAGGTCAGGATTGTGGTAAGTAGCGCTCCTTTGTTTCTGCCTATCTCTGTGGAAAAAAGGCGTGACAATTTAATTGATTGATATTTTTATTGATCCGCCTGCAATTAAGCTGGAGTGCGGTCTGTAAATGTTACTACAGTTAAATAACTGCAAGTAGCATTTGCATCCACAATGCCTGCCCAGTTGGAACAGGCAACTTTCAAGCTTATCCCAAAACAAATTGGTACAAAATTGCATGGCAAGATTATAATAATATAACTCTAAGAGTATGCTCTCGTACACAAATGCTTATGTAGCTGGCACGTAAAAATGGCTACTCTTTGTAAAAAATATCGTGTTTTATATTAAACTATAATTTTTTTTTATCTCGTAACATAAAATTAAGCTGAACTAAAATGTGAAATGATTTTATGCTCCGATAGTTTGACGACATGGAAATGTAGATTTGACGAAAGGAATTTATAAATCTGATGAGGATGGATGCGTTAAACAAGGCAGACCCAGAAGGGTGTTTTCGGACTAAATCGGAGACATCCTCAGGAAAGCTGGGTTGCCTAGTGCCCCCTAACTGTAGAGCTTGTATGTAGAGAATAATGGATGTGAGGGAAACCAGTTGTGCCAGGATTGTGGTAAGTGGCGCCTCTAAGTCTATCCCTGTGGGAAACCGCAAAAGGCGTGACAATTTGATTGATTGATTTTATAAAATTACCCATTACTCTATAATGTTTGGTCTAAACCAAAGTAGAGTTAACTGTAACATTTTAGACACATTGTATCATAAAAGTTCAATGCACATATAAGTGAGCGTGCCTTAATGACAGGATGAACCAACAAATTGCCGTCTTTTTTATTATGGTGGCACGACGTGTGACAGCACCACAACTCATTTTAGTTAGGTGCGATCCATGAATTGAGGCGACTGCTACTACAATTAAATAACAGTAAGTTTAAATCGGTCGAGTTAAGAATAAAAATATTAGTGATAACATTGTCCCCTTTGTATCTATCTACTTACTCCATACATCAGTATGTCTTTGATGTAAGAAAATATATTATTATAAGATTAAGTTATGTATACTTATATCAAAATAAAAATCATATCATAAATCAATTATTACAATCTCGTTACAGGTAATGTGACTCATGCATTGGAGTTCCATAATAAACATTTCTTCGTTACAATTTCCAATTCTATCGCGTTGAGTATAAGATTCAATTTACCTTGCAGACGGTGTAATGTTCCAAATAACGTTACATTACATTTACATAAACCGTGATATCAAATGTTATGTGCGATATCGGATAATGTTACAGGCACGTAGCGAAAGTAGAATGCGGATAAAATAATCCAATTAAAGTGCTATTCGTAAAATTTTTGTGTTACCGATTCCCTTACGAAATATAGCAATTAATGTGAATTATAAACTATTATCAATCAATCAATTAAATTGACACGCCTTTTTCTCACAGGGAGCGCCACTTGCCACGATACTGACACAACTCTTTCCCTTCCTTTACATTCACAATTCTCTTCATACAAGCTCTATGGTTATAGGCACTAGGCAACCTAGCTTTCTTGAGGATGTCTCCGATTTGGTCGGCACACACCCTCCTGGGCCTGCCTTGTTTAACGCATCCATTCACATGGGATTTATAAATTCTTTTCGTCAATCTGCTTTCACTTTCACTCATCCATGTACCCAAACCATCGACTATTATTTGATTTTATATTATAGCAACATTAGTTTTAATATTTCAATAATTAAAAAGTCAAATTAATATTGTAATGTCGAAATAATTTACTAAGGTTAGAAAATTGTGGTGCGGTCCATGAATGTTAAATAACTAAAAGTAGCAGTCACATCCATTGCCTGCTTAGTTGGAACCGAAAACTTTGAAGCTGAACCCAAAACGCGGAAGTCGATTCACGGTCTGTACATTTAAAATATTTTATTGTATTTCATGCAAGATTTATTGTAACAAAACCGCGGGGCCTTACAAATGAATTATACAGAAAATGAATACTTCTTGTACAAGATAAAAAACAAATGTATTATACTTGAAAAAAAAACATAACAAATTATACAATTAAACTGCTTATGTTGTTTTATATTTATCCATATTTAAGAACAACAAATAGAAAGACAAATTAGAAATATCCAATAAATAATCCTAAAAGTTATTAACGAGATACAATAGAAGTTATTCATTTATTTAAACATAACTTAAATATCAATAATAACTCAGAAAATTTTAATTTTAACACGTAAGTATACTATACTTAATTCGCCTATATATGAAGAAACATATATGTAACCAGTGTATAATAAATATTATTATAACCGCTTTAATAAATATGCGAAGTCACTAAAGTAATAGAAAATTTTAACAGTTACACAGTGAATTGTAAAATGAGTTTCACAGAATACAGACAGCATGACATCTAATCGTTTATTTAACGGGTGGACTCCGTATAAAGGAAACGGTGCATCATTCGGATACAAATAACTGTGGTATAATATTAGGTTGAATAGCGAGTGACCGATCTAACTGCACTATTAACGCATTTGAAACTAAAGATGGGACGATCTCGATTTTTTTTGAACCGAGTTAGGTCGATTAAAAAAAATGGATTACCCGATTCGTAAACCGAATTGAAGCAAAGCTCTCGAAACGTCGGCCTAATATTTTTTTTTAACATCAATAACCAAAAATAAACGCACAAAATTTGTTTAGGTCATTAATCAATGTTCGCACAAAATCTAAGAAAATTCTAAACCGTTTATAACTAAAATTGGGTATATGCGTATCTTTTCGCAAAAACGGAGATTGTTGAGTTTTCTAATAGGTAAACATTTATGTTTGGTGCAATTATCTAGACTTATTAAACTAATTAAGATTAATTTTTCTTTGTTAAAATTATATTTAGATGCGGAAGAATATACAAGTAAAAGTAAATATTTTTAAATTTTGATTTTGCGCGAACATTGATTAATGAATTAAACAAATATTACAAATTTTATAAGTCTTTTCGTGACCATGCTGGCTGCAAAGTTCTCGAAACGTCGGAATAATAAAAAAAACAACATAAACGCGATAGTAAGCCGCATAAAATTTGTTTGATTTTTATTGTGATTCGACATCTGACTTAGACCTGCCTGGTGGTAGGCATTATAGAGGTAAAGTCCAAGAGCGCAGACGACTAAAAAAAACGTCCCAGTTCACGACTACCTCAGTTACCGTCACCCATGCCAGGCTATTCCATTGGATAGGGCAAAGGGTGTTAGCGATCGAAGCAACCAAGACATTGGATTTAGCAATCTTAGATTTTTTTGTTAAATAATTTAATAAATCGGTGTCTAGTAGTATTTGTTCTGTGAGCTAAGCTTTCATTTGAAGTTGTGACGGGGGAAACTTTCACAGGTGCTTTTATATAGAAATAAGTCTCTTTGAATACACTATTTTATATTCTAGAAAGCACTTTTGCTTATATTATAGTCATTTATTTGTATCTTCCTATCCCTGTAGCAGAGGCGTAACAATTTGATTAATTGATTAACGAAACATCAGATAATTATGTAGTTAACAGTCGACTCTGTTCTTGGATCCCACTCTAGCTTAACACCAGACGGTCTACCTACCGATTTATGGTCAGATGTCTATTTTTATTGTGGTTCGACATTAGTTAGGCTGGTGTTCGGTCCATGAATAGATGCGAGTGCTATTACAGTTAAATAACTGAAAGTAACAGTCGCATCCACTATGCTGGCCTAGTTGGATCTGGCAACTTACAAGCTGATCCTGAAACGCGACTAAGCCATTTCACTTTTACGGCTATATGCTTGAAAGTGGTGGTACTACCCCGGAACGGCAGACTAGGTAAACCCAGCCTTTACTCGTACTCTTAAGGCGAGGAATCTCTGCGTTATGAACGAAAAATGTTTTAGGCGAAATAAGGTTGAGATTTGCACATTACTCTTAAGCGTGCGATGTGTTTCGTACGAATAATTTACTTTTTATAATATTTTGTTAATTTTCAGAAAACTATGTACTATATTAAGTAAATATCTAGCCGATTGGATGTCTAATTTAGTAATTGACTATTGATATTTTCGAAAAAAAATTTAATGTGTATCGCCTAAAAACCCGAGAACTTTGAAATTAGGAAAACTATTTTTGTGATAAAGTTGCATAATTACAATAAAGTGTTTGTAAATTCTGTTCAATTTAGTGTTTTTTTGAGCATTTCTTTTTTACACATTTTGAGGTTAGTTTTCAAGAAGTATAGTTATTTGATCGTCAAAAGTACCTCAAAATAGGATATCGTCGGAGATCCCTGCCTTAAAACTAAAAAATGTTTGTGACAAAATTGTTGGTAAGTCGTTCGTGTTGGTATTACATGGAATGACGTGTGAATTATAAATGACACAATTTGGGCGTCTGTAAATAGTTTACAAATTCAACAACAATTTGGGTTGTGACAGTATGAATAAGGAATTAATATTTAATGAGTTTTAAATTTGATACTAGTTATTCAATATTTAGCCAATTGAAATTAATCAAGAATAATATAATATATTAAATTAGTACTTTTTTATCCTAAAGAAAACTACGTTGCCTAGTGCCCATAACCGTATCTTAGAGCTTGTATGAAGAGAATTGTGGATGTAAAGGATGTGGCAAGTGGCGCTCCACTGTCTCTGCCTCTCCCTGTGGGAAAAAGGCGTGACATTTTTTTTCCACATTTCTATACTAAGCTACTAAAATGCTTGTATACCGCTTGGTACCGGTGGGTGGTCTCGAACTCGTGCTCTTCGGTTTGTGTAACCATTGCACTGCCACTACACCATAGTCGCCTTTCAATTTCAATTTGATTGATTGATTTTTTGTATTAATTTAAAGCATATTTTAAATAATCAATAAAATTATCACGCCTCCTGCTAACAGAAGCAGAGACAATGGAGCTCCATTTGCCACGATCCTGACATAACGTCCTCGCTTTCCTCACTTCAACAATTATCTTCATACAAGCTCTATGATTGTGCGCTTAATATATAATACGATTATTCGGTTTATTACCAGACTATCCCACATTTTAATTCACGTATAAAATTATGACTATCCAATAATTTTAGTATCAATCAATTATTAGATAATAATTTTCCTCTATTGTCCATTTTTTTGGACATGTTCTTCATTTATTTTTTATTGTGACACGACATCTGACCTCGACTCGCCTGATGATAAGCAAGAGGAGGTCCAAGAGTGACGACGACTGGAATAACCGAGTCAGTTCCCGGCTGCCCCAGCCGCCGCCACTATGCCGGCCTAAGAAAATGTTGTGGTTATTATCTTGGTGTTATTTCGTCTGGTGTCCCAGAGTATGGTACTACAATCAATTTGAAATCTGGAAATTTCTATTGATAAGTTTCTATGTGTTCTCCAATAACGTAGTAATAGAATGTCCTACATAGTTATTGGAGAACACATTTTTGTTCTATATCTGGTATCATAGCCTTGACCTTTATAACTTGTCGAGGTCAACCGCTCGGTTCTATTTTAACAACCCAAAACCTTTTTATTTAATATATTTTACACTTTCTTTTCTACTGATTTTTATTTAAGAAACTTGTTACATTCTTAATAAATTCATGTTACGTAAATAAAATTAACATTATAATTGATTTTGTAATGTTTTTTCAATATGGCTTGAAATATGTAATTGATAACTATTTGAATACAATTGTACATACAATGTTATGATAATTTTACGAATTATTTTATTATTTCTTTCGTCTTTTTTTTTAAATTGATTTTAGAGCTTAATACTGTATTATAATAGTTAATTTAACTTTATAAATTATAGTTAAAATAATTAATCTAGTTAAAAAAATCGACAGAGAAACGATGCGGCGCGGCGAACCGTCGTACACTGTCGATTTGGTCGACAGAATTACTAAACCTATTCGTAATACGTATTTTGTACCAACTTAAAAATAAACAAACCTCAACTTGAGAATTCGTAACATCCACACTAGCGTAGGGATGGTATTATGAAGAAAATTGCTTGCTCGGGGAAGACAATAGGGTTGCCAGCCAGGAATAAAACCTTATAATAAAAATTACCTTCCGCATTTATTTCGTTTTCCAATAAATCTATGTATGTTTTTATTTGTACTATTACTAAACTATTAAACGATTGTTACTAAGATTATTTTAATATTTTTACTTTTAAACTAATATGTAATTTCACCCAAGGTTTCCTGGATGATATTCTGTTTAGTAATAAGGCAGTTTTTTTGTGTCACTATATTTAATTATACACGATTGAGTTTCACTCAAATTTATTGTGCTGTACACTAAAGAATTAAATTAGTAATAAAATTAAGAATATATTCTAAATATATTATTGTCTGTATCTAGAAACTGGCAACCCTAAAAGTGCCGGAAGCAAAGTTCCGCTTCTCTCATTAAGCGAAAAGATGCGCGGCGGCTCTGCTGGAAATTGCTATCGACCATTGCGCCACATATTTACATCACTCCTAACTTTGCCTAGTTATTAATTAAGAAAAATTGTAATGACACTTTTGATCATTATTAATTGTGTCAATTATATACTTTAAAATAACGAGGTTAAAAACTATAATTGCATGTATAGTATTTGACGACACGATTGCTTACATTTCGCTATACCCGGGTACGATTCCCGGTCGAAACATTGAGGCAGATATTTTAAACTGCTTTCCCGACCATACCCGGCTTCTTAGTACCACTTCTTTCAAATGTACAGACCGTAAAGTGATGTAAAGTCGCGTTTCGGGATCAACTTAAGTTGTCGTTTCTAGCTATACCGGTATACTAGATGTGACTGCTACTTACAGTTATTTAACTGTAATGGCGGTCCCCTAGATTCATGTGATCGCACTTTAGCCTCAGCCCAATTTTTTTTATTGTGACTCGACATATGACAGCAACCCGCCTGCCTGATGTTAAGCTGGAGTGCGGTCCATGAATACTACAACAATTCTATAACTAGAACCGGCAACTTACAAGTTGATCCCGAAACGTGATCAAGTCACTTTGCGATCTGTATACTTGTAAGTGGTGGTCAATTACAATATCAACTAGTGGTAGACAGTGGTACCCAGTCTGCTGATCCGGGATAGTACCACTACCCACAAATATACAGACCGTGAAGTGGTTTGGTTGCTACTTACAGTTCTTGAATTGTAGTAGCAGTGACATCCATTCACGGACCACATTCCTGCTTAACATCAAGCGGGGTGCTGTCATATGTCGAGTCACAATAAAAAAAATGTTGCGCAACTCTACATAATTGAAAATCATCTCATTATAAGTGTGTTATAATTTAAATGATTTTTCTCCTTGTTTCAGAATAGTAAACCAAAACAGCTAGCGGCAGTTCTTTGCATCTAGAATATTGTTTAGTTGGTAAGTAAATGCTCGTAAATAAAGATACCTATGAAGATATAATAAATACCCCAATCCCACAAAGACAAGATACCGCCGCATTCCACGATCCTGACCCAACTTTCTCCCTTTTTTTATATCCACAATTACTTACATTAGGGCTCTAAGCCTTACAAGGCGACAGTGGTTGTGGTTTTGTGGTAGTGAAATGGTTACGCAAACCAAGAACTCCTGGTTCAAAACCACTTTCCGATACCCTTTTTATCTTTGACTAGCTGACTCGTGCCAAACTTGTCGCGTATTTGAAATTTTAAAATATCTCCTAAACTATGCAACCAAAAAACATACTGTAAGAAACGAATTTTATCTAAATACAATTTTCTTGGTGATAAAGCAAATTATTTATAAATAAATCAACATAAATTAGGTCAATTTATCACGTAGAAATACCCTAACGATTTAAATAATATAAAAAACTACTTTTTGCGACCTAAATGTAAAAGTTAAACCTTTGTTGTTGCTGACTTTTATGTAGGCATTATCAAGCTCTACAACTTTTCTCTAGAACTTAATCATATATCTCTCATCGATAAGCTTAGTATGAAATGTATTTAAATATATATATATGTTGTGCATTTCCGTACTAAGCTACTAAAGTGCTTGTATCATAGAAACAGGACAACCAAAGTACATATATCAAAGATACATTGGTACCAGTGAGTTGTTTCGAACTCGTGCTCTCGGTTTGCGTAACCATTGCACTGCCACTACACCACGGTCGCCTTAACGGTATATGGTTACTGTAAACCCCACGTGCCCAAATTAATCTTCAAAGTATATCAAACTGACTATTACAATAGCACTCACGTAATAATTTTCGTGAAACCTACGTTGTAGGCGCGTATTATGATCCGTTAGTTCATATGCACCAAAACGATTAACGGTGCACAGACGTGGCATGCAATTGATTATTCTTGCACACACGATGCATACGAAACGCTATTTAATCCTAGCAGTTTAACAGTAAAACTATTGCATTAATTACAGCTATGTTTTATCAAGAAATATTGTAATTTTGCGAAAAATTCTTTGCATATCTGCACGACATACAAACTAATTAAGTAATTATATTATAGTGGTGCTTTTTAAATTTTTGCTCGAATATTTGTGACTCGACATATGCCAGCACCCCGACTTTTTATGACCTCCATTTATAGACTACATTTAAATAACTGTAAGTAGCAATCACGTCCACTATGCTGGCCTAGTTGGAACCGGCAACTTATAAGCTGATCCCGAAATGCAACTTAACAGTCTGTATACTTATAAGTTATAAGTGATGGTACTAACCCTGGATCGGCAAACTGGGAACCACTGCCAACCACTCTTTGGACCACTATTTTTGACATAAAATATTTTTACTAGGCGTCCGTAATATAGTGGTCAATGTCACGCAAACCGAGGTTCAAAACCACGTGCCAGTACCAATGTATCTTTGATATTTGTACTTTGGCCGTCTTGTTTCTAGGTTACAAGCAATAAATGTAAATAGTAATAATAAATGTCAATTTATTTAGACGTAACACAAGCTTTGGAGCTATCGCAGTTTCCCGGTTTCTCCTTTCAAAGCTTTTGAAATCTCAAATTAAAATAATCATGTTTTTTATTGTAGTTTGACTGACCTTGCCTTGCCCGATGCTTGGCAAGGGGAGGTCCAAGAGTGCAGATGACTGAAAAAACAACTAATAAATTATATGTCTACGTGAAATTTAATCTTCCATGAACACTGAACTAGTGTTCATGGAAGAGGCAATATGCTAGCCTAAAACTACTAATATAAATTCAGTTTAAATGTATTTTTTGTCTACGCCTGAAAATGAGATAGTGATCTGTTTGATGATGATGATCGGAGACATCGCTCAAGAAAGCTGGGTTGCCTAGTGCCCATAGTCGTAGAGCTTGTATGAAGAGCATTGTGGATGCGAGGGAAGCAAGGGAGTTGTGTTAGAATCGTGACAAGTGTTAGTCCATAATCATAAAAGGAATAGTTTTTGGGAAGAAAACGGAATTCGCGTTTTCGGGCGAATAATTCATTGTCTCTACCTATCCTTGTGCGAAAAGGGAGTGACAATTGATGATCTGTTTTCTTCATATTTGTACGGATATTATAATGTCTTGTACTTACTTGTACTCTACACTTGTAGATAGTAAATGTAGTGAGTTAATAAGATAAGTTATAGCTGGAGGCCATACAGTTCAACTTGTTCTTCGTGCGTACGAGGTGAATGCCACAAGCGGTCAACAAACATGACCGTAGCATATAATTAATTTTGCGATCCATTGACCTTCAATTAGTAATTTCAATTACTGCCAACGATAAATTATTTCCTCCGATATGTTAGTAATTAGGAAAGAAAAAAGTTTGCTTCAATAAAAATGAAATCTATAAGGCGATCGTGGTGTAGTGGCAATGGTTACGCAAACCGAAAGCACGGGTTCAAAACCACATGCCGGTACCAATGTATCTTTGATATATGTACTTTGGTTGTCCTGTTTCTATGAAAAAAGCACTTTAGTAGCTTAGTATAGAAATCTATAATTTAAAAATATTAATTAAATTTTAAGATCTCCTATAGCAGAATATTTTATTAAAGTTTTTGCAGTCGTCGACACTTTTGTTTAACTTTAGTAATTGTAACCTTATCTGTTGTTAAGCTGGACCCCGATTCTCTTAATGGACGTCAGCGAAATGACGAACCTGCACTGATATTTGACATCTTCGTAACCAATCGGCGAATAACAAATCAATAGGTAAACTCCGTTGATTGGTTACTTACGACCGCGGCGCAATTTCACTGCTTTTTCGTCGCCATATTGTATTAAGAAAATCGGGGCCCTGGAGTTCATTAATAGAGGCGACTGCTAGTATAGTTAAATAACTCCACCCACAGTCGCATCTGTGTGCCGGCCTAGATTTTTATTTCCATTTCTTTACTAAGCTACTAAAGTGCTTATATCATAAAAATACTTTCATCCGTTTCTACTCAGAATATTTTCTCATATCAATAAAATAGTGTTCCTATCACATTTCCTGGTGGTAATTTCAATCTTTGTAATTAGATAGCTATATAAGGTAGAGGCGAAGTTGCGTCAGGTTGACTAGGTCGAGAGAAAGCTGCCTTCGTGATGATGGCGAGCCCTTTACTTTCTCTTTCCTTACCACACCCAAATGCTAAATTTATTATCACTGATAACAGCATTTCTCACGTTTTGCCGTGATTACACTAATAGTATATGCGACCGTGGTGTAATGGTGAGTGGGTGCGAAACCACTGACCAGTACCTATGTATCTTTGATATATGTATTTTGGTTGTCCTGTGTCTATAATACACGCACTTTAGTAGCTTAATATAGAAATGTTAATAATAATAAAATAAAAAAATCTTGAGTTGGCGTAATTGTAAAGCAAGGGGAAATAATATAGCTTTATGTGGATAAAGTTAACATAAAACATAAGATTTTCTTAGATTTTGCGCGAATATTGATGAATTAAACAAATTTTATCGCGTTTTTTTTTGGTTTTTTATTTTTTTTTGTTCCAGCGTTTCGAGAGGTTTGCAGCCATCGTGGTTGTAAAATCAAAACCAAAATAAACGCGAAAGTAAGATGCATAAAATTTGTATAATTCATAAATCATAACTTTAAGCTAAATGACTAACAGCAGATAAGATTAGCATTATGTCCATCTAGACATTTTGTCCTATAAACAATGACCTACATGCAAAAAAGTAAGTTGTTTAACAAGTTTTTCGAGATAGACAACTGTTGGGTTCACATACCATGTACAAATAGACTTCGTTTCTAATTAGTAAAGTGACTAAAGAGTCGCAGCGACAATATTCGAAGCGCATTCGACGCACACTTGTATTTGTTTTTGGGGTTGCGATATTGTATATCGACATGTCTTGGTGGGCTAGGGGAGATGCTTGCGTGCGATTTATAAGTGAAGACACCTCCTGCCACATATAAATGTCGTATCCACTATACTGGCCTAATGTGGCCGGTATAATGACGGCGACTGAAGCAGTCGTGAACTTCTTGGTATTTTCGGTCGTCGTCACTCTTGGACCCCCTCTTGCTTATCATCAGGCGGTCGTATTATCAGGTCGGGGTGTCGTGTCACAAAAAAAAGCTGGATCCGGCAAATGTCAAGCTGAACCCGACTGCTACTTGCAGCTATTTAATTGTAGTAGCAGTTGTCTCCATTCATAGTCCGTTCCACAGCTTAGCATCAAGTGAAGTGTTGTTATATGTTATATATTTTATTTACATTTCTATACTAAACTACTAAAGTGCTTGTATCATAGAAACAGGACGACTAAAATAAACATATCAAGCCACGATAAACAAATCTTGCCTTCTATGGGACGTCTATTGGTATAGTGTCTGTGGTTAAGGTTATCCGAGTGAGAGCACTGTGCCAGATGTTAATGTTTTCTTTTTTTATATTTATAAGAAAACGAAAGTTTTCTGAACTGTTAAATAAAATATAAGTTTTACGATTCATTTGCACTATTTAATTTATATTTTAAGTTTTATTAACAGTTTAAGTAAGAATTTTTAACACACATAATTAAATTTCTCTTTTTAATATTAAATTCAACTTTATTAATTTATTTTTTGTTTAATTTATATTACAAATCTACCTAATAGTTATTCATATTAAGCATACATTTTTACATGAATGTCTGCTAGCAATAGCAATTTAGATAGGCCAGCATAGTGGATGCGTCACTATACCGGCCTATCTAAATAGGTGGAATGTGAAATAAAACACATAATAAAATCATGTCATATTATTATTATTTTTTTTTTTGACCTTTCTATTAGTTCCTTTTTTTTTTTTATTGTGACACAACATCTGACCTCGACCCGCCTGATGATAAGCAAGAGGAGGTCCAAGAGTGACGACGACTGGGACAACCGAGTCAGTTCCCGGCTGTCCCAGCCGCCGCCACTATGCCGGCCTAAGATGCTTCTTCACGCATCGCTTGAAGGATCCAAGGTCATAGGATGGAGAGAACACATGGGCATGGAAATTATACATAAATACGTGAAAATCTATTATCATAGCTGTATGGACGGACTATGTTGTAGTTAACAGCCGTGGGATCGGACCAAAGTTCAAGTCTCAATTGCATAATTACAAAACTCAACGGCCGACCCGATGGTACTATACCATTCCACTTCCACGATCATTCATTATTGCCCAACTGACCTAAACTCAGGAACACGTAGATGTTGCAAGAATAATTATAGAAAAATATTACTGAGATTGTGACTGTGAGGGAAGCAGGATTTGTCTCGGCCTATCCCTGTGGGAAAAAGGCGTGACAATTTGATTGATACCTGAAATTAAATTAGGGACGGACTAGTGACGGTGATGAAGCAACCGTATTTATTGTTTATTTATTTATCATAGTGTTTATTGTTTATTTTTACACAGAATTTTTAATGCTTTAAGACAGTAGGTTTGATGCTGTAAGAAATGCGGTCATTAAGAAGTACATCATGTAATGTAAATTGAAAAATTATGTAGTGAAAAATACTGAGAAAGTATTATATGTTATGATGGTTTATTAAAGATTGAGAAAAGTGATAATAAATCGGAGGCAAGTGAAAAGATAAAACGCAGGGGACTGTTTCCTAATCAAATAGAAGACATTAAAAAAAACAAAGAATGGCCGCCATAATGACGATGACTGAGGCAACTGTGAACTATGTCGGTTTTTAAGTCGTAGCAAGTGATCCCCTTGCTTACCATCAGACAAGTCGAGGTCAGATGTTGAGACACATTTTTTTTTAAAGTATGTCTAGAATTGTAGTTCTAGAAAGTGGCGCTTCGTTGTCTCTGCCAATCCCTGTGGGAGTAGAGTCCCTTAGGCGTGAAATTAATGATGATTATGAAAATAGTTCTTATAGCTTCTAATAGCTCGCATCGCTCGAATAACTGACAACCAATAGGGAAGAAAGATTTTAGAGTGGAGACCACGACGGGCACTACATAATGAAAGTCACGAATAACCAGTGGATGCAACTGGCATCTTGTCGTTCAGAATGGCGTTCTAAGGGGAGGCCTATGTTCAGGAGTGGACGTCTTCTGGCTTATGATGATGATTTAAAGAAACCTGTTTTTAAAATGCCCTAAATTACATCGCTGTAGAATCCGCGCTGAAAAGTCGACGACCTGTCTCGAGTCTCGCATAATTAAAGGCCCGCTTAAGTTACGATCGCGAATGGCGACGGCGTGTCTCGTCAACTCTCTCATCACTTGTCTCTTTCTTACTTTGACGACAGGCGGGGCGCATTGTTTAGATTCCTGGTCGGAGCAAATATTTATTTCATAGATTTTATTTGTAATAATAAAAAAAATAATATAACAAAATTGGTAATAAAAAAGAGGCGATTATTTGCTCCTGATCCGGTTGGCGAAGAGTGGTGGGCAGTGGTGCCCAATCTGCCGGGTCCGGGGTAGTTACTAGCTGATCCCGAAACGCGACTAAGTTACTTCAAGGTCGCGGTGTATACTTGTAGGTGGTGTACCACCCCCCGAGACTGTCTGAGACCACTGGCCACCACTGCTTACCACTCTTTGATAACCAAGACGAAGCAAATATAATATTTAATCCAATTAATAAATATTACAAATTAAACTATAAAACCAATATTTGCTCCAACCGGGAATCGAAACGCCTAACAAACTGGTGTACTAACTAATGCGACTAGATAATACTTTACAGACAGCTTTGTAGGTTATTTTTGTAATGTTTTAATACACGTAACTAGGTGTGGATTAAAATGCTCATTTATGCAGCTATTTCAAAATATGTGTTGTTAAATTTATCGGCCATGTGTGAAACACCAAATATTTTTGTAGAATTTATTATTAATCTTTGTAATTAAAGAAATTATCCTACTATCATTCCAAATAATAATTCGTTATGTCTGTTAATTTCAGGTGCTGATTGTAGTGATGGTGCGTTTGATTGAAGGGGTAAGGTAGCCAATACCGCAGTATGGGCGCCAACATGGGCAAGAATTCGAGCTTGCTGGACGCGTTGCCCTCAGCTCAAGGCACGCTTCACGTCGTGATGCTCGGCCTTGACTCTGCCGGCAAGACCACTGCGCTCTACCGGCTCAAATTCGATCAGTACCTAAACACGGTACCTACTATAGGATTTAATTGTGAAAAGATTAAGGGCACACTTGGGAAATCTAAGGGTATTAATTTCCTAGTTTGGGATGTGGGCGGCCAAGAGAAACTACGACCTCTTTGGAAATCTTACACAAGATGTACTGACGGTATCATATTCGTTCTGGATTCCGTTGACATAGAAAGAATGGAAGAAGCAAAAATGGAGTTAATACGAACGGCGAAATCTCCTGACAATACAGGAGTGCCGATCCTTGTTTTAGCAAATAAACAAGACCTACCTGGAGCCAAAGAGCCCCGAGAATTGGAGAAACTATTAGGACTGCACGAGTTAGTTTCTTCGCCTCACGGTTCACGAGACGCGCATGCGTGGCATGTGCAACCGGCCTGCGCCATCACGGGAGAGGGCCTGCACGAAGGCATCGAAGCACTTTATGAAATGATACTAAAGAGAAGAAAATTAGCAAAATTACAAAAGAAGCGTGTTAGATAAATGTTTTACCGACAGCTTTGTAGGTTATTTTTGTAATGTTTTAATACACGTACGAGTATCTAGGTGTGGATTAAAATGCTCATTTGTGCAGCTATTTCAAAATATGTGTTGTTAAATTTATTGGCCATGTGTGAAACACCAAATATTTTTTGTAGAATTTATTATTAATCTTTGTAATGCTCAAGTTTTAAAACCTATTTAGAGGGTAATCGACCGCTACTAGCATTTTTCTTATCATTATGAAAATTGCCTAGTTAGAATCGAATTTTTCGCCAACATTTTGGCTTTCGAAATTAGTAAAATAAACCCCGATATTAAAATTATATTTATTGTTAAATTTCAAAACACACTATCCATTGTTTATCAGAAATTATTTAAATTAATTTCTTTATCAATTTTGTTATTGTTTAAGCATAATTCGATAATACCAATTATTGTACGTTTTGCGCTTATAAATACTATTTGTTTACTCATTTTTTTAAAGAATGTGATGTTTAAGTAGAACTTTAGGAGACTGTTTATTGTCTCAATGTTGTATTACGAAGTGTGTAAATATTGTGTAAATATTATCTATGTATTTAATTAGAATTAACAAATATTAGATCATCAAAATTATTCTAAAATACGTTCTATTTTTATTACCCTTTTAGGTAAAATGATATGGGGTAAAACTAATATAGTTTCTATTTTGTAATTTGAAGAAAATATTTATTCCTGAACCGGGCGTAACATTAAGATAGGTGAACAGTTGAAATTATAAGAGATAGAAAATGTTGGAAGAAACCATTGAAAAACTATAGATGACTCAGGAATTGGACTTGTTTTCTTGAGAAAATAAGTTCAAGGAGAGTACCGACGACTGAAAACGCCACTATGCTGTCATTTTCTTGTAGACAATAATCAACTTCTCACGGTTTTCAAATAAAATGACACATAGATATTGAGGAGAGCAATCTGACCAACCTAATGTTACACCGGTGTACTTAGAATTTAATTTAAAACCAAGCTTGTATACCTACCTACATTATGAACCGGTGAGAATTTTACCCTGTCCCAGCCTATAGATTTTTTAAACCTTTCAAGTTATTCCGAATTATTATAGACAAATCTATAGTTCTTTTAAGTGATGAAATAAACACTGTTTAAAACATCATCGTATTTGATCTGTTTTAGCGATGGGTAGTTATATCGAACATCGCTTAGGTATTCAGCGTAGTTAACTGGCGGGCTAGTTAACTATTAGTTGAATAGCAGTAGCTGTCAAGTTTTATGCAATTCGGAAAACAACTACTGATTTTGACAGGTATTCTTTAAACCCTTACGAGTAATACAATCACTTTAGAGAATTGCCCTCCTGCCGTATTTTTTAGCCCCTTTGTTGCACATTATACGACAATTTATTGTTTCTGATAAGAAAGAAGAGTGGTAGGCAGTGGTACCCAGTCTGCCGATCCGGGGTAGTACCACCACTTACAAGTATACAGACCGTGAAGTGATTTGGTCACGTTTCGGGATTAGCTTGTAAGTTGCCGGTTTCATCTAGGCCGGCATAGTGGATGTGATTGCTACTCACAGTTATTGAATTGTATAATAGTAGCAGTAACATTCATTCATGGACCACACTTTGGCTAAACATCAAGCGGGGTGCTGTCATATGTCGAGTCACAATAAAAAAAATAAAAAAAAATGTATAAGAAATTCAGTCGCATGGGTTTATTATGACGCCCTAGATATTGCAAGACATTTTTCGTATGTTGTATTAGACACGCTAACGCCGGTCATTTTTTCGGATGTACGACGTTGGATGTCGGCACGCATAGTGTCTTTGGCCGGCATAGTGACAACGACTGAGGCAGTCATGAACTAACTCGGTTTTTTTTAGTCGTCGTCACTCTTAGACTTTCTCTTGCTTATCATCAGGCGGGTCGAGGTCAGTTGTCGTGTCACAATAAAAATTAGTACTATGATGGTAAATATGAAATATTTGTGGAAGACAGACCAGTAATTTAAGACAAAACTTGTGAAGAATATAAATTTTGACGACAGGCACGGCGTAGTTGTTAGCACACCAATCTGATACGCGGTCAAAGATTTTATATATTTGTTTCATAGCTTTTATTTGTAATACTTAATAATTAGAATAAATTTATAAATACTTGTTAATAAAAAAGAGGCAGATATTTGCTCCGGGTCTGGTTGTCAAAGAGTGGTCAAAGGTGCCCAGTATCCCGATCAGGGGTAGTTTCACCACTTATATAGTAACGAACTAGTATGTTAACCAATGCGCCACGCCTGTCTTTATTATTGAACGCTGCCTGTTATCTCCATTGAAGTACGCGTGTACAGACCGTGGATATAATGCGATTAAAATAAGAATAGGACGGAATCGGCGCCATTTTGTGACGTCTAACTCTCCAACCAACTTCACTTTAGTATGGTGTCTTTTTCTTTGCGGACCGTCAAGAAAAAGACACCGTTAAATTAGTCAAGTGAAGTTAGTCAACAGCCCGTCCTATTCTTATCCTAATAGTAGAAGTACGACATTTGTGCATCGTACAGAGGCACGGAATTTCTCGTGTCTTTATAAGAAACAAGAAATTTTCGTGAATTAAACAAATTTTATGCGGCTTACTATCGCGTTTATTTTGGTTTAGATTTTACATTTTTTTATTATTCCGACGTTTCGAGAGCTTTGCAGCCATCGTAGTCAAGGAAGAGACCACGATGAAGTTTTGTATAATAAAATTTTACAAAACTTTCGTATAATGTGCAAAGGGGCTTAGTAGTAGATACACACAATAGTAATATAATTTAAGTTAAAATAAAATATTTAAAAACCTAACACTTTCTACTAGTCAACGCGACTTTTAAATCCAATGTTATTTGTTACCGTTTTCAAATTATCAACTTTCTATTTAATTCATTAAATTTTGTATTTAAAATCACAAATAAATTGGCCTAAAAGGCAATATTCTTATTTAAATTGTAAATTACAGAAAGCTTTAATCTATTTTATTACTATTAAAACATTTTAACGGTTTCAAAGTATTGCTAAATTCATTTTATTTTACATTTGAAGCCTAATTTTACAACTAATATATTTATTATTACCTTAATTGCGTTTTAGATTAGGTTTTGTAGCGATTTTTAATAATAATGGCTTTTTTACCAATTTGTTTAGATTTTTATGTAAATATGTATATTTTACTATTACCACGAAACCAAACATTTGTATGAGTAGAAATTGTACATTTTGTTATTTTAATATTTGTTTTTATTGTACCTAAAAGTGTATTGTGTTTTTGGTGGAGTTAACTTGCCGTTGTGCCGCTTGATTCCCCGAAATAAAAGTCTGTTTTCAATATCAAATAAGTTTTTTATTTATCGTTATATAAAGAAACCTAATTTCTCTATATGTAAGTCTTTTCTATATATGTAAAGAGTTAAAAATACCCCGGCTTGGTAACAGCAGATTGATAGCACGTCAGATCGTGTATGAATATTTTTTGTCCTCGGTATAAATTACTTCAGATATGTTATTTAAATATTTTTCTGGATTTTCACCTTCAACCCAGTTCGTAAAAAGTTGCAAATATTCTAATTCTTCCGTTGTAATATTTGGTGGTTTCTCTGTTAATTGACTTTTACCTTGGTCTACAGATATGACACTATGATGCGAGGATATTTTTCTCATTGAGTTTATAGCTGCGTCTCTTTTATGTGGCATCATAACTCGATATAAAGATCGTTCCATGTGTTTAGCACAATTTAACTCTCGCTGTGCAGCAATAGATTTATGCATCCTAATCTCATCATCTTTGATACATTGTTTCATTATTTGTATTAAAGATTGATCTTTCATACAGTCAAATCTTTTGTTATATCTCATATAAGTACTTTCCAAATACTTCGCCATGTGTGAAATGTCGCGATCATCTGCATCTTCACGTGAAATTTTCTCATAACAATAGGATAAATGTATTTTAAATTCCAACACCTCTTTAGAAGCTGTCAACTTACAAAATGGCCCATTTAGTATCTTATAAAAACGAGTCTCAAGATCAAAACATCTACTTTCGACAAATTCCACAGCTTTCTTAAAATTTCTAACAGTGTTCACTACTTCGCTACATTGTGCGGCGACCGAATTTTTCATTGCCTGAATTCCTGATTGTAACTGATTTGCGAATTCGGTAAGATTCATTAACTGCGTAAAGTCGTATGCATAATGTTGTTCATTGCGCTCGAATATGCCGATCAAATCCTCCGGTTTCTTAAAATAAAGCACTGCTTGTATTGGTGATCCACTTAATTCATTTTTCATTAGGTCGTATAATTCAATAAAGTCATCCTTGTCATCTTCGTCGTGTCCAAGTGTAAAGCCCAGGCATTCAATTTCCAAACTACGGGCGAAATCTCTGTGAGCGGCGCGCCACGTTGAAGGCGAAAGATACCAGAGGAAACGTCCATACATCTGATGTGTCCTGTACTTATAATACATGCTAATAATTTTTGAGGTAATTGCGCACTGTTCATCAGCTAAGTTATAGAGCTCTTTTAATTTCTCATCTAATTTTAAATTCATTTCTGTAGATCTATTAAGCATGTGAACAGATTCCGAATAATCTTCTGAGATAAATGTTGTAAAATACATTGAATTAGCTTTACAACGCAAAGCACATTTGTTATAATTGTCCATTTCATGTTTTATGTTCTTCTCAATATTTAATATGCAGTCATTTCTAATACCAATTGTATGTCTTAATCTTAAGACATTATTTATTTCTACCTTAACAGACTTAAAGACATTTATATAGGAATGTGGCGACTTAATTAGACCAATATCATGTTCCACGTCATTATCTTTATCAATTTCTATAATTTTCTTAAATTTGCAACAATGGCCTTTTGTACGGGATTTTGTATTCATAACAATTAATCTGTGCGACAATAATGTTTTGTCGTTCAACAATAATTTAGATTTACAGATTTGAACATCTTTGTAAATTAATTGTGTTTCACGAATCCTACTTTTATTACCTTTGTCTTTAGGGGGGGAAGCTCTTGTGTATTGTCTGCGTTTAGGTATTGCTATTGTAAATCTTGATTCCTTCTCTTTCTCCATTAAGATAATTTAAGTCGATTAATAAAAAACTAATTAAAAATTAAATATTGACTAGAACATAGCCTACTGGAAAAGTACATAATATTTGTTTGATTGATCTAATTATATATACATTATAATGATAATTCAAATACGGTAAATGTAATAATAAATTACGAACAGTTTAAATTTCTGGATTCATCGGTTTGGATAATATAGGCTTTATATATGTGTTATATTGTTGCAAATATTGTGTTGGATTCACACCCTCGCACCAATTAGTAAACACTAGTAAGCCTTCCTTTTCTTCTTGGGTTAACTTAATTTTTTCTGTTATCTCTTCGTGTGATTCGTGTTTATTAGCTTTATCATTTTGTTTATTTGATTTGTTCTTTTCAGATTTAGGTCGTTGAAATTTAGCAGGTGGCAAAAATGCTTTCTTCATAGCATTAGTCATTTCTCTAAAGGATCGCAATTCTCTTGCAGCTTTATAAGCATTTGTCATCATTTTTAAGTCCTGGGAAAAACAGTCGTTTCTTGCTTGATTTACTATTTTGAAGTCTAAAGAATCTAATTTCAAACTTATTTCCTCATACATTAGTTCTAATATTTTCATAGGATCTTGTAAATTTTCATGGCCTTCCTCACACTTACCAAAAATTTGCTCATATACGTATTCAATACATATTTTCAATTTTAAAGTATCAGGGCTGGCGACACTTTCATAAAATAGACCGTTTAGGATACGGTAACACATTTTCTGTAATTCCACTTCGTTGTGCTCTTCTCGTCTAATCTCATTATTGATTCTATCGATATAAAATTGAAAGTAGTCTAACTCTTTTTTTGTAGCCAAGTTTATTTTCTTCTTACATAGTTGTAGCTGCCTATATGGAATATCCGTTTTAGACAATTGTATCAAATATTCCCTACTTTGTATTTCCATGTCAGTAAATATATTCAACATTTGATCCGGATCATCGAAATATAAATATGCTGGAAGTGGTTTTCTCAATTCAAGCGCTGCCATTACAATCATTTTGTCTATATCTACGGTTTCTTGTATGTCTTTATCGGTTTCAAATTCGCCTGTATCAAACTGTATGGATTGAATTTTCGCGCGCAAAGTTTCGTCATATTTTTGTCTCCAAGTTATAGGTGCAACAAATAATAAATATTTTCTATAAGTTTTCAACACACTTCTAATTGAATGAAGTTTGTATAATATATTATTTAATATTGTTATTTTAGTGACATCTGTGAGGTATTCATTATACTTCTCCTGTAAATCAGTGTGTACATTTGTAGCCATAGCAACTTTAGCACAAGCTGTTTTGTAGTCTTCAGTTAAAAACCTTTGAAAATTTTTTATATGTTGTTTAAATTTCATCGAAATCATTTCATATTCCTTTGATTCGTCTATTATATTTTGTTCAATTTTAAGGATTAAATCATTACGGTAACCAATTTGCTGTTTGTTCATTGCATAATTACGAATATTGTTCGAGTATACCTTGATATCATCAAATGCCCTTAATGGACGGCCTTCGATAACAGTGTAAAACTCTGGATAGAAATCAACAACTGCTCTAACCTCATCGGGCGGTTCTTCCAAAAATAGACGCTTAGAAAGATCTCTGGTAGCAGCTATTTTGAAATTATCTTTTAAATGTACAGGTTTATTAAGAGTTTCCTTTGCTAATAATTTAGACTTTTTATCGCCGTATTTAATATATGAGAAGAGCATTTCTGATTTTGGTACTTTGAATGGGCTTCTGTCTGGTATCTTATCATTTTTCCCTGAGTCAATTTTTCTATTAGTAAAATAAAATTGGGTATTCGGCACAAATCTACGTCGAAAAATGACATCTAAAGTTTTTAATGGCACCATTGGTTTGATTTCCTTCTTACAGTCAACCATCTTTAAGAAATATTAATATATAAACTAGTATGAAAAATAAATAAAATATAAATACTTGAATCCCAATATATCTTTCACTCCAACTGTCAAATATTTGATAGAAGTTTATTTTTATTGAATTTTCTTTTTTATAATTACAAATACAAATAATCAAGGAAACATACTTAAATCCTAATAATAAAAATATTTACAAAATTAGCTACATAAATCCTTTTGTATTTGCAATTAAAGAGTTTTATCAGTAATAGGTTTAAATGCAGCATTCAGCCTTTTGCTAATTTTATCTACATTCTTTAACAATTTATGTGCTTCTTTAGCGTCTCTAATATCTTTGTCACCTTTTTCAAAAGTTGTCTTTTCTATATCTTTAACCAAATTCAAATCAAATACTGAAAGGCCCAGCATTAAATTATTATATTCATTTTCTAAAGCCAATGTTAAATGCATAGTGCTTTGGTTTGTGTCATTAGGTGCTATAACATTTTCATATGCATATTCAACATAAGTGTAAATCTGTAAGGCCATCTCTGAGGTAATTAAATATCGTATTTTTTCTTTCAGTATATTAAAAAATTCTTCCTTTAATTCATTTTCTTTAAGATTATGCCATTGAATTAGGTCATTGATCTCACTAATCTGAAAGATGATTTAATTGACATTAAACCCATTTCCGTTCCCGTGGGCACATAGAAAGAATGAGTGTAAGTGGATTGACGAAAATAATTTATAAATCTCATGTGAATACGTTAAACAAAGTAGGCCCAGGAGGGTGTTTGCCGACCAAATCAGAGACATTCTTAATCCAGCTGGGTTGCCTAGTGCCCATAACTATAGAGCGTGTATGAAGAGAATTGTGAATGTGAAGGAAGCGAGGAAGTTGTGTCAGAAGCGTAGCAATTGGCGCTCCATTGTTTCTGCCTATCCCTGTGGGAAAAAGGCGTGACACAAATTATTTTTTTAACTTATAAATAAAAAAGGTTTTTTAGAAACTCGGAAATAAAACGAACTGGTAAATATCTTAAATAGGTTAAATTAAGTACTTTTAATTAAGTAAATTAATGTAATTAATAAATCACGTTATTATAAAATTTTTCTAAATCATTTATCAAATCATTTTTAAGTTTATAATTAAAGTTTAAAATCAAATTTTCCGTAGTTCTTTTAAGAGATCAAACGGCAATTTCGTTTACCTGTAATGCTATTAAAACTAAAGTTCTTAATAATTTTCTAAACTTTCTTTCTCATGAAGATATTTTTTTTATTTACTAAATAATTGTATTTTTATAGTATTTTATAGTAAGTAGTTTTATAGTAACATACAATTATAGTTGTATTACTCGACTAATAGAACGAATGCCAATATAATTTACTATTTTTTCTAGCGAAACGATCTCAGTTGCTAGTACCACGGGTAAATAGAATTTCTCATGGTTGACAAGTTGAGGGACAAGGGAGTTGTGTAAAGATCGTGGTAAGTGGCGCTCCATTGTCTCTGCCTATCCCTGTGGGGAAAAGGCGTGACAATTTGATTGATTGATTGATAGACAAGTCGAACTACGCGATTGGACCAATGATATTCAATAAAAATTTAAAGTACGTACCTTTCCTTCTATAAAGTTTAATTCTTGTTTTAAATTGTCCTTGTATTTGTCACGAGCTTTTAAAAAAATATTTTTTAAAGAACTCATTTCCTCTGTTAATAATAAACAATTTAAATTTTGCTCTTCCAGTAAATGAAAAATCTCTAATAACTGTTCTGGTTTTTCAAAATAAAGCCTTTTGGGTGGTAAGTTTTCCAGTTTACTTAATATCGAAGCTGTGTCTAATTTTTGAAATATGTTAGAATCCATATAAAATATTTCTTTTCTCAATTTAGTAAGGTCTATGTTTTGACTCTGTTGCCATAAATGCGGAGAAATTTTATGTAAAAAATTCTCATACTCCAGCAATATTTGCAAAGTGTCGTCAATATACTGTAATTTAGATTTAAGGGAAGTCATTTCATAATGTACCTTTCTGTGATCTTCACTCTCGGTCATCAATTTTTTATTAAGTCCATCAGATTTCTTCATCACATTAATCGTTTTGTCATTATCGTAAGCAAGGAATTTATCAAAGCTTATTTTACATTCCTCAAAATGTTTAGCTGCACCTTCGTAAATCGTATTTTCAGTCATTATTTCTTTATCAATTCTTAGCATTTCTTCAGTTAAAAATCCAAACACTATTTTATTTAATGCAACGTTTCTTATATTTTTTTTATACGTATTATAAGATTTATTTGCTCTTATTGGCCTTCCCTTTACTATAGAATAATACTCTGGGTCAATATCTACGATTGATTTTACATTGTCACTATCTATTGGAGGTAATTTTAAACCATTAACATTCTTCTCACTATGTTTTACTGATTTCTTATTTTTCCATTCCATTGTCTTAAAAACGTTTTACTGACACGTATAAATGTAGATTACTATTGTTTAATCAATATTACCGTAACAACCGTTTTATACCTTCCTGATAGTTACGCATGACTTAAAAACAATTTTCTGACGCTTTTTTTTATCAAAGACAGTGATTTGAATTGATTTTTAATCTAATGATAGAAATCTAAAGGAAATGAAACACAATTACTCTTCAACATGATTTAATTTAATGATTTAATTTAATTCATACGTGTCAACCTATAGAAGACTGTCCACTTTGTTCTTGTTCGTCTTCCTCAGATTCTCTCTTCTCCCATGGCATCACGGGCAAAGGCTCTACGAACGTGTCATCAATCTTCAATTTGTACATGAGACGTGGAGTATTATGAGAAGGAAGTGGCCATACTTCTTCTGCAATTGAAATAAACACATGTGATGAAAACAGCTAAATAATTTCAATTTTTAGAAAAATAAATCAGGTTTATCACATAATCAGGCTTTATCGGCTGTGAAGGTCCACAGAGTAGAGTGTGAGAACGTGTTGAGGTACAATGTTCTCGCAAACCGAGAGCTCCCAGTTCAAAGGTCGTCTGTTTTTCATACATTTATTTACAATAACAATGTATATATCAGCGAAACGGAATGCAAACGGTTGTAACAGTGAAGCGTGAAAAAGCTTACTTATACCTTTGGCCGGCATAGTAAACGAGACTGAGACAACCATCAACTGAAATAGATTTTTAGTCGTCCGCGCTCTTTACTTTTACCATCAAAATCAGGTCAAAAGTTGCTTTTCAATAAAAAAAAACAACACCGCTACCAAAACTAAAATTATAAGGTAGTAAAAATTGAATAAATTAATATATTTTTTTATTTAAAGAACTATTATAAATGGTATGAAAATCTTACCGAAATAATATGAATAATCGTCAACACGTCGATGATAACGAAAAACTTCTCGTAAATCAAGAGTATACTTTGATGATAGAAGAAAGTCCAACAGCGCTCCTTCGGGAAATGACAGCAACTTGTGATCTGCTGCACCCAATGATTCGAGGTTGCACTGGAAATAAAATTTATTTCGTATACTTTTACTCTAATTAACACTAACAATATGAAATAATATGTAATGCAAAAAAAATGATTTGTTTGTTATAAATTATTTAAATCAATAATCGCACTCACATCTGTTCTCACTACAGTATCCCCATCCTATCTAATAAGACAATAACTACGCAAGCTAAGCTCTACGCTACAAAAATAATGTTTCTAGTGTGTCTTTTTTGGAGTGGTATCCAGTGGTGGTCTGCCGATCTGCGGGGTTAGGTTGGGCAAGTTAAAACGATTATCGTCTCTCGTCGGCGATTGACAAAATAATAAAAACTAGGCTAAATCCAATAAAACGAGACTATTAATCGTAGTGACGAATATCGTCTGTGCGACGACACGTTTGATCATTATTATCAATAGTCTCAATTTGGTGGATTTAGCCTAACTTTTATTATTTTGCCAATCGTCGACGAGAGACGATTATCATTTTAACTTGCCCAACCTTACCACCACTTACAAGTGTACAGACCATGAAATGACTTAGTCGCATTTTGCTATTCCAATTAAGCCGAGTGTTACCTGCAGTTATGTAACTGTAGTTTAGCCGCCTCTATTCATGGAAAGCACTCCAGCCTAACATCAGCCGTGGTGCTGTCAGATGTCGAGCCATAATAAAAGTCTAAGATGTTAGATTTACTTACGCCTGTAGCAGAATACAAAAGGAAATAACATGTTTTATCAATTTTATCCAAACATATTTTAAGTTGTTCCATATGTTGTTCCATTGGTGAATAGATATCCAATTTCGCCACTAATGCTGGTGGACGAATTGCGACTGAGAACCACTCATCAAAGAACCTCTGGAAAATATAGTCTGTCTAAGCCGAAATGACGCGCCTCTCCACTGCATTTACGCACACTAGCAAATATAAAATATAGATAAAACACACCAAAAATGCAATTGTAATTGGTTATTCAGTTGCTGGTTGGACACAAAAGGAGGAGCACCTTGATGAAGCATAATAGTATAGTTAGTAATATTTGTATTCACACATTTAACTCAACTTATAAAGTGGAAGGGCGCGTCATTTATAGTTAGACAAGCTATACTACTGTGATCAAAAAGTAATGTCTTTTTAATTAAAAATTCCTGGGCATATCCATATGCATAATCTGAAGCGCTTCTTCAACAAAAATATCATTTGATTGTATCTTTAAAAACACCGCGAAACGTCACATTTTTTATGTGTTTGAATCTAAGGAATTCTCAGTAGATCTAGTTTTCTTCTAGCAATGAAAATACTCACCTTGGTAATTGAATGATATACCATAAGTATTTTCATTCGCTTAAACATTGTGATTTCATTTTCTTCCTCCGCTTTTTCTGCCCCATCTACAGATTCATTTTGCTTTCTCAACTCGTCTATATACTCTTTTTCTTTTTTAAACAAAAATCGCATTTGTCTATGAATTGTGTCCTCTGAGCCCTATAAAAATAGTTTTATTGACAGCACCCTGAGTGATGTTCACCTGGAGTGCGGTCCATGAATGGAGGCGACTACTACTACAGCTAAATAACCTTAAATAGCAGTTACATCCACTATGCCGGCCTAGTTAGAACCGACAACTTACAAGGTGACCCCGAAACTCGCCTAAATCACTAAGTGGTAGACTGGGTGCCAATCGAGAAGAGTAACACCACCAACAAATTTACGCAGCGTGAAGTGACTCAATCGCATTCTGGTTCCATCTAGACCAGCGTTTCCCAGCCTTTTTTGGTCATGCCCCACCTTATCATTTCTAAAAAGATTTATGCTCCCCATACATAATTTTTAACTTTTAAAAATTGTTTTGTTCCCTTAAGAAATATAAATAATTACAGCATTTTTTTTAAGAATTTTCCTTTTTTATTAAATTTGTCACCGATATCTAGCATTACATTTAATAACCCAAAGCGAAAGGGTTGAAGTCGTGTTAAGTCCATTTAAATTGCCCCCCTGTGGGGCGTGGGCCCCACGTTGGGAAACACTGATCTAGACGATATAAGGCGACCGTGGTGGCAGTGCAATGGCTACGTAAGCCGAGTGGCACGGGTTCGAAACCACTCACCGGTACCAATGTATCTTTGATATATGTACTTTGGTTGTCCTGTTTCTATGATACAAGCACTTTAGTGGCTGAGTATAGAAATGTATATTAAAACAAAAAAAAAAGTTGATAGAACTGTAATAGCAGTTACTTTTATCCGTGGACCGCTTCACATCAGGTGGAATACTGTCATAAGTCGCGCCATAAAATAAAACAGTATAAACAGAAAATTTCTAATAAAATAGCAAACCTCTAAAACATGTATAAAATAATTATCATAAACAAGAAGTAAACCATGAAGAGGAACTTCGCAATAACTTGAATTCGTAATCCTAACAGTTTCTTTGAAGATTCTCATCATATCCTCTTTCTTAATAGTGTGCTCTCCTGCGTATATCATCCGACAGGCATAAGTTTTCTGAAAGGATTTTAATAATTATTATTATATTCAAAAAGGAAAGACAGAGGCAACGAAGCCCCCATTATCACCTTCCTGACACAACTCTCTTCATCTACAATTATTCTCTTCATACATACTTTATGATTAAAATATTTCTGTTTTAAAATGCATAAAGGGGAACTATAACGATAATTTATAGTTACTGTTACTGGCCGCTATTATCCAAAATCTATTGACATAAAACACGCAACTTGCGGCGGTTTCGTTTTTTTATTGAGGCTCAAAATATGACAACACTGCGCTTGATGTTAAGCTAGAGTGTCCATAAATTTAGACGACTATTGCTACAGGTAAATAACTGCAGGTAGCAGACGCATCTACTATTAGCAGCTGGTTTCAACGGCTTATTTGAAACCGGCAACTTACAACGCGACTTTGTCACTTTAAGGTCTGTACACTTGTAAATGGTACTACCCCAGATCGGCAATCTAGTAAAATCTGCCTACCACTCATTATCATACAATTGCTTGGGTAAACTCTCTGACACCTTCCTCTTCCCCCTAATATCGTTCAGGTCAAAATCCCAGAAGTATAAGCCAGAATAATTACAACCTCACTTACAACCTCAATTATTAATTAGACATCCTCAAGAAAACTGGGTGGCCTAGTGGCCTCCATAAAGATAGAGCTTGTAATGCTTGTATGAAGAATAGTGGATGTAAGGGAAGCAGAATCGTAGCGTGCCTTGGCGGGGCCCCGTATAAAAATTTGTTTGGAGGCCCTTAAGAAGAGTAGATTTTTCACAAAAGAAAAAAATGTTTCTTATAATTTTTGCTAAAGCAGGTTGGGGGTCCCCGTAGCCCGGGGTCCCCGTATAATTAATACGGCAGATACGGCGGTAGCTACGCCTCTGGAGGGAAGCGAGAGGGTTGTGTCAAAATCGTTGGCATTGTTATTGCGTATCCCTGTAGGAAAAAGGCGTGTAAGTTTGATTTGTTTTTTGTTTGAATTACTACTACTGAGTAGAGGAAAACAATGTCCCATACTTAACTGCAATATGAATTAAAAGCCATTTGCAGAATGTAGGCAGTCTCGGTGCTTTACCAACCAAAGTAAACAATCTAACATGGTAGGAACAATGTTATTCAATCAATCAAATGTTTTAATAGAATTCCCACAGAGGCAATGGAAGCGAGGGTGTTGTGTCAGTGGCAAGTGGCGCTCCATTGTCTCTGCCTATCCCCATTGGAAAAAGGCGTGACAATTTGATTGATTGACAATGGAGCGATACTTTCCACAATTCTCTTCATACCAGCTCTGTGGTTTTCAACCGTGAACTGACTCGTGTTTTTCAGTTTCAGACTCTCTTAGACTGCCCCTTGCACTGCGACAAGTACCTACCTACACTTAAAATATATTACATACCAATTTATGCTTTGCGAAATTCTCATTGACTACATTAAGCACAGATCTTGTATTTAATTCAGGCAATAGTGCTGCCATAGTTTATACACTTTACTACTCTATTTGATAACAATAAAACAGATTTATCGTTTACAGTTTTAACTGGAGCTTTAAAACATGATCCCTTTAGACTAACAATTAAATTTAAACAAGCTGAATATTTTTAAAACTATTTCAATTGTAATAAGTAGTGATTTTAAGTAAATATAATGTACAAAGTAAATGGCAAAATAATGATTTATTTACTGTGTTTACATTTGCTGCGGTGAGTTGCTAAGAAACGTTTGTTATTTTTATAGTTTTAAAATTAGCAACCGTGGAAATAATATAAATGCGTATAAATGTCTACTTCTTCAATTGCTGCTTTTGTCACTTGTTTAATAAAGAGGAGGCGTGGAAGCAGGATTAAAATCAGTTCACATTTATAACCTATGACCGAGACCGACATAGCCTCCGCTGCCGCTCAGTTGCGTCGGGATTAGTTTTTTAGTTGCCGGGTCCAAGTGCTGTAGTAGCAATCGCCTTCATTCATAGACCGCACTCCAGATTAACTTTATGCGGGGTGCTGTCACAATTTAAGCCTTAATGCAATAAAATGCGTTCAGGATACTTTTTGGTCTACCGCTCGGAAGTAGAGCAGAGGGTATGATTGCAGATAGAGTCGATGCTGCATGAAGCAAGCACTCTGAAGGTTGCATGAAAGTTTTAACAACCACAGTGATTTTCTTATAAATTTTCACGGTCTGTAAATCCTAAATTCCCGAACCGGCAGACTTAGAAAATAACCTCCAACTGTCTAATAAACCCAGAGCAATTATCTGCCTTCTTTTTATTTAACAAATATTTGTACATCCGATATTATTAAGTCCCGACCAGAAATTGTGCGTAAAGTAAGGCGTGTCGACAAAGAATAAAACGATTTTTCTTCTAATAAAAGCATTTATTAGGGAATATATACAATACATATTTTATCAGGTACCTACCAAAACAATCTAACATATAGTTTAAAATCTATCATCATCATTCCATCTATTATTTCTTGAATTTTTATATGATCTTGAATCGCCATAAGAATTTCTTGATTCCCCGTAGGACCCATCAGATTCATTGTAATGGTCCCTAGAATTGCCGTAAGATCCTCTTGAGTTGCCGTATGAACCCCTTGAATTCCCATAGGATCCTCTTGAATATCCATAAGAGTTCCTGGGTTTGCCATAAGAGCCCCACTTTCTAGGCTGTTGTTTCATTGCCCTGGCTTTGCCAAATGAACGAGACATCTCGAGCAGCTCTTCTGGTACTTCCTAAAAGCAAATCGCATTATTATTTTCCAGTATGTTACAACAGAAACAAGCTGTGTTTTTTTATTGGGCTTATAATACTGCTACTACAGTATTTTAAAACTCAATTAATCAAATCGTCATGCCCTTTTCCCATGGGGATAGGCAGAGACAATGGAACGCCACTTGCCACGATCCTGACACAACTTCCTCGCTTCCCTCACATCCACAATTCTCTCCATACAAGCTTTACAGTTATGGGCACACCATCCTTAATGTGATTGTAACCTATGTTTGACAAATAATTTTATTTGATTTGATTTAGATATTAAAAATACATGTACTGGTAAGTGGTTTTAAACCGGAGACTCTCAGCTTGCACTATAGCTTGTCTAACTATAAATGACGCACCCCTCCACTATTTTAGTTTATTTAAATGTGTGAATAAAAATATTACTATACTTTAACTTATTTATTAACGTGCTCCTCCTTTTGTGTCTAACCAGCAACTGGTTGACCAATTACGATTGCGTTTTCAGTGTGTTGCAATGCAACCATATTTTATTTATATATTTTTTTTTTATTATGCATATCTATACTAAGCTACTAAAGTGCTTGTATAACAGAAACAGGACAACCAAAGTACATATATCAAAGATAAATGGTACCGGTGAGTGGTTTCGAACCCATGCCACTCGGCTTATTGCCACTGGCCATTGCACTGCCACTACACCACGGTCGCCTTTTCGCACGTGTGCCTAAATGCAGTGGAGTGGCGTGGTAGTGGTAGTGGTATATTTTATTTACCTGTTTAGCTTCCTTTAATACTTCAATCAAGCTCTTGGCCTGTCGTTCTTCATCTGTAGTAAGCAAAGTGTGTGAGGTGCCTTTAGAATCCTTGCGACCAGTGCGACCAATTCTGTGAATGTAGTCCTCGGAAGTGTTTGGGTAATCGTAGTTAATCACATGTGTTACGCCATCAACATCTGGAATTAAATTTTAATAATATTTTAGCATGACGACAGTCATGAAGACGACAGGCGTCATAGTATGACGACAAGCGTGGACGAACGGTTAGCGATTGGTTTGTTGCGCGTATAGTCCCGAGTTCGATTCCCGGTCAGAGCAAATATTTGTTTCATAGCTTTAATTTGTAATATTTAATTATATTAAATATTGCAAATATTTGTTAATAAAAAAAAAAAGAGATGGATATTTGCTTCGGGTCTGGTTATCAAAGAGTGGTAGGCAGTGGTACCCAGTCTGCCGATCCGGGGTAGTACCACCACTTACAAGTATACAGACCGTGAAGTGATTTGGTCACGTTTCGGGATCAGCTTGTAAGTTGCCGGTTCCATCTAGGCCGGCCTAGTGGATGTGATTGCTACTCATAGTTATTGAATTGTAGTAGCAGTGACATTCATTCATGGACCACACTTTGGCTTAACATCAAGCGGGGTGCTGTCATATGTCGAGTCACAATAAAAAAAAAAGCATTGGTCAACCATAAGGCAAAGGTCCATGTGGCCTTAAAGTATTTTTTTTGTGGCTTACCATATGACGGCACCCCGCTTGCTGTTAAGCTGGAGTGCGGTCCATGAAGGCGATTGCTACTACAGTTAAACAACTGTGAGTATAGTCTGTACGAAGAAAATTGTGGATGTGAAGAAAGAGAGTTGTGTCAAGAATGTGGAACGTGGCGCCCCGTTGTCTCTGCCTATCCTTGTAGAAACTAAGGTTAATAATTGATGTTAATGATGATTATAGAGTTAGTTATAGAGATTAAGTTATAGAGAAGTAGTTATAGAGATTTGGCACAAAATTAGATGAATGAGGTCCATGTTCAGTTTTTTTTTAATGTAACCCGACATCTGCCTCGACTTCTGATGGTAAATAAAATACCGTCTTAACATCTGGCCTCTGTCGTCAGCACTATGTCAGCAAAAGGTAAACATTGAAAAAGGTCAGTGGGTATGAAAATCGCAACTTTGCTACCTAGTGTCCATAACCGTAGAGCTTGTATGAAGAAAATTGAGGATGTGAGGGAAGCGAAGGAGTTGTGTCTGGATCATAAGAAGTCATAGAAAAAAGTAAGGCCTTTGCCAGCAGTTTCCGCACAGACTTTGACTTAACCATCAGGTAAGTCAGAGTGAGATGACCGAGATGGCTTGTTTATTAAAATAAAATTGGACTATTATTTTTTTTAAGAGACAAGTCATCTCACTCTTGCCTGATGGTAAGCAAGGAAAGGTCCAAGCGTATATGGTTGCCTCAGGCGCCGTCACTATGCCGGCCAAAGAATAAAAAAATACATATATGTTAACTCACCAAGTCCTCTAGCAGCAACATCTGTGGCGACTAAAAAATTTATTCTCCCACTCTTAAACAATTGAATAATTGTATCTCTTTGCATTTGTGATTTGTCTCCATGAATACCAGCAGCCTTCCAACCGTTACGTTTCAAAGTCATTGTTAAACTATCAACAAATCTCTTTGTATTAGTAAATACTAGCGCTTTTCCAAATCCACCGTCAGATATATCGCTTATAATAGCTTTGAATCTGAAAGCGACAATAAACAAATTTTATAAATATGAGTATAAATAAAAGCAACCAGTTCGGGTCATTCGAGATGAAAGGTGTGATTCCGCCGGCGACTACAGACCGCAGACTGCACTACTGGTTTGTATGAGATTGATTCCTTTCAAGGCGACACTATTGTGACAATCAGCAGTTGCTAAGTCATATAAGATACATTATACATTATAAATATGATGTATGGAAACAATATTAATGCGGCATTCATATTTCATTTCAGTATATTATCAGTAATTACAAACTATAAAACAAATATTGGCTCTGATCGGGAATCGAACCCGAGACTTTACGCGCAACGAACTGGTATGCTAACCAATGATTTGGCTGTCACATTATGTACGGCGGATAATGGCGCCAAACTTTAGAGCCGCCACTTAGTTTATATTGGATACACTACACCAAGGCGACCGTGGTGTAGTGGCAGTGCAATGGTTACGCAAACTGAAGAGCATGAGTTTGAGACCATCTACCGGTACCAATGTATCTTTGGTATATGTACTTTGGTTGTCCTGTTTCTATGTTTTCTATACAAGCACTTTAGTAGCTTAGTATAGAAATGTAAAAAAAAATATTTAAAAAAATAATAATAATTACTTGTCCATTTTTTCTTCCTGATCACATATATGAATGTGTTGTGTAATATTGTGATTTGCTGAAAGCTCTGTTGAACCAACATTAACTTGTACAAACTCTCCCAAGTAATCCTTAGCTAAATTTTTCACTTCCTTGGGCCAAGTTGCTGAGAACATCAATATCTGCCTCTCAGCAGGTACACCTTCCAGCGCCTGACGAATTTGAGGCTCAAAACCCATGTCCAACATCCTGTCTGCTTCGTCGAGAACCACATAAGTGCACCTACTCAAATTTGTTGTGCGACTTGTGAGGAAATCATTCAGTCTACCTGGTGTAGCTATTATTATATCAACACCCCGGGAAAGTTTTGAAGCTTGGACATTGCGACTGGCACCACCATAAATACAAGCACATTTTATATTCAACAATGATTCGAACTCTTTGGCTACTTCTTCAATCTGTCGGGCAAGTTCTCTTGTTGGAGCCAGGACAAGGACTCTAGGCCCTAATCCTTTGCGACCTTCTGTCTCTTTTATGTGTACAATAGCAGGTAATAAGTATGCCAATGTCTTTCCTGTTCCTGTCTGTGCTATACCAACAAAGTTTTGACCGCTCAGAGCTATTGGCCAACCTTGGGCCTGTATCACAGTTGGTTTCTCAAATGCTTTCTTTTCTAAATACTTTTTAATATAAGGTGGAAAGTCTGAATTCTCAATGTCTAAGAATGGTCTGGGAATGTTTTCTCCAATAATGGTTATGTTGTTTTCACTTCTGTATACATCCTCCTCCACTTCTGCAGCTTTTATAGAGTAATTTCTTTCTAAACTCTGTGTGATATTTTGTTGACAATAATCTCTTCTGTTATACAAAATAACACATGGGATAGATTGTTCTATTTTTGGTATGACCTGGATTGTTTGAGGTTTTAAGTGGGAATATAACCTGTAATATTTTTTTAAATTAAATTAAATATTTTTTTATCAACCAAATTGTCACGGCTTTTTTGCACAGGGTTAGTCAGAGGCAATGAAGCGCCACTTGCCACAATTCTGACACAACTTTCAGGATTCCCTCACACCCACAATATATTTTTAAATACCAAATTGTTAACAAACTGTAAAATGTTGATTGTATTAATTTTTAAATACATATAATAAGGTAATAAGTTTTAAATAGCAGTTTACAATCTGTTACTTAATTTAGGTATAATGGTTGTATTCTTGGATAGGGAAGGGATCATCAACCCAATCAATCTCCACAACTCCAATTTCTAGACAACCGCTACAAACCTCACAGGTGCTCTTTGTCTTATCAGGCAGGACTGCACTTAAAGGACATAGATACTCAGCACAATTTGTCTTGTTTAATTTTAATTTTAAAAAAAATATATTGTGGCTATAAATGACATCACCCCGCCTAACGTTAAGCTGAAGTGCAGTTCATGAACTACCAGATTAAATAGGCCACTATCAAGTTGATTCCAAAACACAACTCAGAAATCACTTCATAGTATTATTTATTTATTCAGTTAAATTTATAATAAATATTATAAACATATGAAATTTCCAGTTTTAACAGTTAAGTTAGGCGTACGCCATAAATATGCACATTTCCTCGTGACAGAAGTAGAACTACTAACAAGGGTAAATCATCCCCAATCCAAATCATCCCAGCTATTTGGGAAAATATCGTGTTACACAAGAAAAATTTTAACATGAAAATTTACTTACTGTTTAGCTGTTAAAGCCCTACGTAATATACTTCTTGTAATATTCATTATAATGAAAATCTAAATAATAGTTTACAGTCTATATTTTTGTTATTATAAATTATATTATAACAAATAACGATGCACGAAAGTCAGGTTATTTTTTTAATAGAATTTAGGGAAAAGTAATAGATTTGTATAATTTATGTTTGTTTAACAGAATTACTTGACTTGTTCTTTACCAATTCTATTACCAAAATAAAAGAATTTCCTATAAGCACACTTTAACATAAATTTTTCGAGAAAAAACTTTTCTAACCTCAAAATATTTTTTTTTTTAGTTTTGTGCCTTGTATTTTACTTGCCCTGTGTCAAAAAACATAATTTATTTTGTATTATATGGGGACTTGGAATAAATTGTTTTAACAGTTGGATTTACATTTTAAAATGGTTTAAAGTACGAAGATTACAATGTAATTGGAAAATATAATTTATTCTGCATAATTTAGGTGTGCAAAATGATCAAACTATAATAATGACAAAACTGTAAGGCTGGGAATATACGTCGGATTTTGTTTCCGATTGTCCGATCAGACTATCGGATCGTATTCACTCTATACACATCCGATTCTTGCGACAAACTTTTTCTAAATACCTGACATTGGCAAAATAGTATTGTTGTATAACATACATACAACATCTGTGCCATCAATTAAAAGACTTTTTATAAAGTCAGTCGTTCTCGAGATGTGAGTGCTTGCTTGCATACGGAGCGGAGGGAATACAAGTCCGATTTTCCTCTCCGATAGTCGGATCCGATTGTCTGATCAGACAATCGGAAGGCATTCGTGCCATACATTTGTTTAAACACTTAATACACGTCCGATCCGATAGTCGGATCGGATGTCAGAAACGGAAACAACGCCAAGGCGTTTACGATTTTATCGCTGATCCGATTGTCTGAATGCAGTTTGCATACAGAATACAGAAACAAAATATACGTCCGATTCTTACTTCCGATTTGTAAATAATTTGCTCAATAAATATGGTACGAAAGACTGTAATTCTGCTGCCACTCTGCTTATACCTTCATCAATATTTTTCTTCACCATTTGCAAGATGGGAAAAACTCAAAGTCATGAGCAAGTTGTGATTGCCCAAACAGGAGCTGGAAACCAGGCGGACTCTAGTCTTTTCCACGAGATAACACACAGCAAGTTAGACATCATCATTATCATCATCGTAGCAACTCTAATAATCGCATTTTGTTACATTCTGACGAGGTGCGGAAGAACCAGATACAGCTTTCCTGAGAACTGAGATGAGCGATTTGCGAGACAGTCGACGAAATAACGAAGGCCAACGCCCTGCACCAACATATTCCGTGGCCTGATGACAGCAGAAACGGTCAGTGAAGAAACAGTAGTATAAGAAAAAAGTGTACTCGTGTTATGTGTTATTATTATTATTTTTTTGTCTCAATGAACTTTACTTTTATAACACTGTATTCACATTATGTAAGCCATTTATTTTATTTTTTAAAAGACATTAATTATTTTTTAAATTTAATAATCAATTCATATTATCACATGTCAACCTAGCAATTCACATAAGTTTACAATGATTTATACTTACGCCTTTATACATACAGTAGTTACATAAATTTACATATTTTTTTCTTGTATATGAAGAAAGACTTAGGCAATGATTTGTTTTGTTATACTTTTTACTTTAACATTTTATTTACTCTAAGTATTTTTTTTTCAGTGTAGTAAAAAAAATTTTTTTTTTTTGGAAGGGAAGTATTGTGCCAATTCATGTATTACCCATAAATTTGTATTTGTCGCTATGGCCTTGATGCCATTTATGATACATGATCTTTTCTTTGTTCTATGTGCTAAATACTAATATGGTAACGATGTAATTTGTAATCTTCATGTCTATTTCTAAGGCACTCTTTCGCCAACATTTGACTTGTGCAGTTCACTCAAATATATCAATTATACCTTTACCTTTAATTCTATTATTTATAGCCTTCCACCAACTCTTCGTCGAACATAGCCAACACTAGGCAAAACAGAAACAAAATAGACGTCCGATTCCTACTTCCGATTTGTAAATAAATTGCTCAATAAAATATGGTACGGAAGACTGTAATTTTGCTGCCACTCCGCTTGTTCCTACATTAAGTTGGATAAGGGTCCGAAAATTGTGGACTATTCATACCAGGAGATAATAGGCTCTATATTGTGCTTATCAATTTGTACACGTCCAGTCAGTTACTTGAGCCAATTCTATTCGCATTAGGGAGTGTGAACATAGCTGCGGCAAAAGGCTCTTAAGATATCTCAAAGGCACTAGCAACTATGCCTTATGTTTCAAGTAAACTTGTAAACCTATTACAGTTTATGCTAGTGCAGATTGGGTCTTGAGTAGCAGTGATGATTCATATACTGGTCATGCTGTGATGTATATGCTGGCAATCTCGCAGATTTTTTGGCGACAGATGTGAACGAACGGTTGGCGATTGGTTTGTTGCGCGTAAAGTCCCGGTCGGAAAAATAATTATTTATTTGTTATTAAATAAAAAGAGGTGGATATTTGCTTCAGGTCTGCTTGTCAAAGAGTGGTAGTAGCCATCCGGGGTAGTAATAATTATATGCAATTATTCATCGTCCATCTTTTCTTTTCGCTCCGTAAATCTTGACAAGCAAGCACTCACAGCTCGAGAACAACTGACTTTAGAAAAAGTCTAACGCAAGAATCGGATGTGTATTGAGTGAATACGATCGGATAGTCTGATCAGACAATCGGAAACAAAATCGGCCTTAGGCTGGGAATATAAGTCCGATTTTCCTCTCCGATAGTCGGATCAGACAATCGGAAGGCCCTAGTACCATACATTTGTTTGGATACTTAATACACGTCCGATCCGATAGTAGGATCGGATGTCAGAATCGGAAACAACGCCAAGGCGCTTATGATTTTATCGCCGATCCGATTGTCTGAAGGTTCAGTTTTCATACAGAAACAAAATATACGTCCGATTCTTACTTCCGATTTGTAAATAATTTGCTCAATAAATATGGTACGAAAGACTGTAATTCTGCTGCCACTCCGCTTGTACCTACATTAAGTTGGGTAAGGGTCCGAAAATTGTGGACTATTTACACCAGGAGATAATAAGCTCTATATTGTGCTAATCAATTTGTACACGTCCAGTCAGTTACTTGAGCCAATTCAATTCGCATTGGGGAGTGTGAACATAGCTGCGGCAAAAGGCTCTTAAGACTTAAGATATCTCAAAGGCACTAGCAACTACGCCTTATGTTTCAAGTAAACTTGTGAACCTATCCTAACCTAACAGTTTATGTTGGTGCAGATTGGGTCATGACTCATGAATAGCAGTGATGATTACCATTCATATACTGGTCATGCTGTGATGTGTATGCTGGAAATTTAGCAATTTTTTGACGACAGACGTGGACGAACGGTTAGCGAATGGTTTGTCGCACGTAAAGTCCCGGGTTCGATTTCGGGTCGGAAAAATAATTTGTTTTTAAAAATAGAGGTGGATATTTGCTTTGGGTCTGCTTGTCAAAGAATGGTAGGTTATCAGTCTGCCCATCCGGGGTAGTAATAATTAGCAATTCGTCGTCGATCTTTTCGCTCCATAAATCTTGACAAGCAAGCATTCACAGCTCGAGAACAACTGACTTTAGAAAAAGTCTGACGCAAGAATCGGATGTGTATTGAGTGAATACGATCAGATAGTCTGATCAGACAATCGGATTTATATTCCCGGCCTCACTGTTATAGTCCGCGGCACGTAAGGATTTTAATGTAGCGCATAATGTACACTGGCCGTGCAATAAAAAAGGATTCTTGTCGTTCGAAATGGCGTTCTAAGGGGAAAGCCTATGTTCAGCAGTGGACGCCTTCTGGCTGATGATGACTAACTTCTATTCTGTAGGTAAAATATTTATAAGGAACCTGACAAGACCATAAATGAAACAACATGTAATTTTCATACTCTGTATTTTTAATCTTTTGGTTTTACACATTCACACCGAAAAAAATCTATGCGCCTACTACGGAATGATACAATAAGAATTTCTATTGATAGAGAAGCGGCTACTGATATTAATGATTATGAAAATATCATATGTTTAAAAAAACGCCTAAGGTGAATCGCTATGTTGTATGCAAAAACTTGAACCAGTGAACCGAAAAATACTGATTGGATTATATAAACATTCTCTCTGATCTAAAAGACTACACAATGGTTGCCTGGACTTTTACGTTCACTGGAGCACAATACAAAATTATGAACTAACAAAAATCACAGAAAAGAAAATACACGGTCCACAAATTGCAAAATCAATCAACCCCACGGAAGGTGGGAACACAAAATTGCCATTATTTCACACATTAGAAAATCCTACATTAAAAAAATATCACAGTATACAAAAAGTAAAAGCATTATTTACTCATTCCAAACAAAAACCATACTGCAATGTGTACTGGACCTTGTCAATCTTAATAAATTAAACATAAGTAACAATAATGTTACAAGACGATTCACTTTCTTAATATTATAAATTTTTCTATTGATAAATAACTATTAATTAATAATCATTATTGAATCGTTTATGACCGGCGCCTCCACCATTTCTGAAACCGCCACCGCCAGCGCCGCGTCTGAAGGATCCACCACCCCTGCCACTTCCATATCGGCCCCTATTCCATCCGCCACCGCCTCCACCGTTACGCTCGGCCATGGTTTGTAATTGCGGATTCACAGTCTGCAATAAAATTATTTCATTTAAAAAAAACATGTAAAGAAAATTAATAGGATTTATTAATATCTTGTGTTTTGTAACAGCATCTGAGGATGGGATTCAGACTGAATTGTGTGAACACCGAAGGCATGTAGCTGTTTATAATATACCTCATAAAAACATTCATGTTACGTCATATAGGGACGGACCCATGCCAAAGTTATGAGGATAATTATGACTAATTAAATTATGGAATCTTTACCTGATTGGCTTCCTTCAGGACAGAGACGAGATCTTTAGCCTGGCGGGAGTTTGACGGTGTGAAGAACGCATATGAAGTTCCCTTTGATTGAGACCGGCCTGTCCTACCAATCCTATGTATGTAATCCTCCGAAGAGTTAGGATAGTCAAAATTAATTACATACTTGATACCATCAACATCTGTAACCATAAAACATGTTAATATTCTGTCCAGAAGCTCTCTTGCATAAATAAAAGCTTTATAACAAAAGAAAAATAAATAATAATTACGACTTAATTGTGTAAACATTACAAAGCAGGATAACTTACATGTATACCCTGTACAACACAGATTAAATCCAAATACAAAATTGCAGCCTCTCACTTTTACAGAACCCTGGAGTCTTGGGAAGGGCAAATTAAGTATCATTATATTGTCATTATTTTTTTAGGCCCCCATCTCAAACTCCATTTGGCCGAAACAGAAAACCCTTGACCTCTTTTGTCATTAAAGTTATTTTCAATATCTGTTGGTCAAGTTTTATAACAATGCACTCTTGGATCTTAAAGTTGATTTTGTTCTTAACTGTTGCAGTGCATCACCAGGTTTTCAATCTGTCAAGTGTATCCGTCTTATCACGGACAAACCATCAAGCTTTCGGCCTCGGTTCCAGTGAAAGGCACAAATGAGGCACCTTTAGATGACGAGTTATTGCATTCTCAATCTAAGAAATACTTTCAAGGAACAATCTAAACTCCAGTGAAGTATTGAGCCCACCATTTTAGGTAATCTGTTAGAACACAATAACATTCCGCCAGTGCCTCTGAAATTGCAAAAGATTATTATTATTTTCCATTACATATTAAAAGCTATTATTTAGATATTTTTTCCTGAAATGCAAATTATAAATTGTTAGGTGTGATAAAAGTGACAATACAATATCTAATGGAATAATTAATCGACAATTTTTTTGACGCGACATGTGAACATTATTTGCCTGATGGTAAGCAAGGAGAGGTGAAAGAGCGCTGGCGACTAAAAAACCGGGTTTCTTAGTCGCCGCCACTATGCCGGCTAAAAATATAACTGAAAATCATTTATTGCACATTAATAATATTTACTTTAACCACACCTAAAAACTTGAAACTCATATCACAGAAAAAAACATTAAACAAAGAATCTTTAGAAAGGTTAACTCACCAAGGCCTCGGGCTGCAACATCTGTAGCCACCAGAATGCTGGCACGTCCCTGTTTAAATTGGTACATCACTTGGTCCCTCTCTTGTTGTGTCTTGTCTCCATGCATGCAAACAGCAGGCCATCCAAAACGCTTGATATTTCGGGTGATGTTCTCTACTTTCCTCTTGGTCTCCACAAAAATGATAGTCTTGGCTCCTGGTTCCTGTTGCTGTCCAATTTCTTCAAGCAACACATTCAATCTATAAATATAAAACAATGTTAATACAAGACACTATTAAACAAATTATCAAACATTAAAATAATATTCAGATCTTCTTAGAGGTATTTATTTTGGCTTTTAATCAAAGTACTTCATATTTATATAAAAAAAATCATCATTAAACAAGATATAAGATTTCTATGCACCCAATACAATATGTCTTTATGATAGAGACGGAAGCTTCTATTCACATACCTGCTTGAAACTCTATGGACCCCACACCCTTCCAGGATAGGATCCTTACCCTCTACCTATACTAGAATTTGTCATAAATTCTTTGTACAAATTCCATAGTGTACAGAGAGACACTATGGAAAAACACAAAAATAATAAACACTTACTTATTCTCTTTTTCATGTTCTTGGCAAACATCCACAATCTGCAGAATATTGTGGTTAGCAGACAGTTGCAGAGATCCAATGTTGATTTGTTGATATTCTCCTAAATAGTCCTCCGCCAACTTCTTCACTTCTTTGGGCCAGGTGGCAGACCACATCAGTGTTTGTCTATCAGGGCGGATTTGTTCAATGATCTTTCTAATTTGGGGTTCAAAACCCATGTCCAACATTCGGTCAGCCTCATCTAGTACCAAATATGTACAACGTTGTAAATTGGTTGTTCCCTTGTCTAAAAAGTCAATCAGCCTTCCAGGTGTAGCAATGACAATCTCCACACCCCTCTCTAGGTCTCGGGCTTGTTCACGCTTTGGTGCGCCACCAAAGATGCAGGTGTTACGCACATATGAAGAGTGGCCAAAGTCTGAGGCAACTTGCTGAATCTGCTGTGCCAATTCACGCGTCGGCGCCAACACTAAGGCAATAGGGCCATCGCCACGTCTAATTGGGGGCTGGTTGTTAATATGCACAATTGCTGGCAGAATGTATGCCAATGTCTTTCCTGAGCCTGTCTGTGCAATGCCCACCAAGTTCTTTCCTGACATAGCAATAGGCCAGCCTTGAGCTTGAATGGTAGTGGGTTCTGTGTATCCCATACCCTTAATGCCTTGCATTACATAATCAGGAAAATTTCCTTCTTCAAAATGCTGGATTGGGTTTGGCACATCAATTCCGCTGACTGTAATCTCATTACTGTTCCTGTAGCCTTCCACTTCATATGCAGACCGATTCGAAACAGTTGGGTGAGGATTGTAGAAGTCCTTGTTGAATGGTTCCAAACTAACATTGCTCCAATTTGGCTTCTTCATATTTTGCCCACCAGAAAACTCCTTTTTGCCACCAAAACCACCATTTCCAAATTTGCCATTACCACCGCCGAATTTACCTCCACCGCCGCCGAACTTGGTACCACCATTTCCATATTTTGAACCTCCTCCATTAGCACGACCGTTACTCCAGCTTCCAGCCCTAATGACAAACACAAGTATATAAGATCCCAAAAATTGTAACAATAAAACTAAAAAAAAATTGTAGCTGTTGTTAAGAAATAATAAAGCAAGGAGTTGGGTCAGTAACGTGGAAAGCACTGCTGCCTATCCTAGTGGAAATAGAGGCGTGTCCATTTGATACATTTCATTAATACAATACTAAAATATTCGCCCGTATTATCTACTAAGCTTACTGAATAAAAAACATAACTACCACGTGTTTCACAATTCCACGTGTTAGATTATTAATGAATACATTATTTACGAAGTGACGCTTACGAAAAGTAATGGAAATCTAACTTTCGGAGGCTACGTCAGCGTAGGCATTGTGAAACCGGAAGTAGAGTCTAGACTAGAAAACTTTACTAATAATAGTCCAAGAAGAGATATGAACCTCTGATATGCTTTTAATTTAAGCACACTTATAAAAATATACAATGAAGTGACATGAATAATAACAATCCGTTATAATAATGAGAGCAATGCATAGGCGCGGCGCGGCACAAAACATATGACGGCCATTTTTAATAATCAAAGTGGTTATAAAGGTGAACTTAATCGGGTCGTTAAATCAACTTGAGAATGATATAAGTATACTAAAAGCCGAATCATATATTGTATTAAATGTGTAAAGAAATATAACTTAAATACTACAGCGATTAATATATATTTCTGTAAAAATCGAAAGACAATCTAAAGTACCATAAATCGATAAAAGTGCAAGTTTATCGCAAATTACCAAAAATATATAGAATTTCAAATGTAATATAACAAAAAGTAAATACTCACATATTTAGAAGATATGTTATGTGGAAGATTGATGTAATAAAAATGGATTTTACTAACAGTCTCTCTTCACCGCAGGGTCGAACTGTAATAAAAATTTGTATTTTAAACTGTGTAGTAGTTATTACTATAGCAACAACTATAGCAGGATGCTTTTAATTGAATCAAACTAAAATATAATCACAATTTCACTTTTTACTTTAACAATTATATTAATTTATCATAGAACACAGAAACACGTCTCACCTTGACCACCGCTGGTCGGAAAAGGATCGAATGGATGATCTGTCAAACGAAGTGAACGATTGAATGAAAAAACCCTACAGTGTTGCCTGTTCAACAAGGCTATGCGCCCACCTATAAGCTTCTAACACACCGCTGCGTTTTTACTTGCGTTCTTGCGTTTGCGATTGCGTTTGCGTTTGTTTTTTTTTTTTTTTTTTTCTTAGTTAGTGGCAACCGTGTCGAAGGCCGACTTGGCCCCAACAATTCATGCCAGTGTCAGTTGTGAAGGTGAATGTGCTCTGGGCCTTATGGTCCGAATTTCGAGAAGAACATATCCTTGTGTTGGATCTCCACCTGTTAGTGACAAAACAAAAAGCATGCATTAGAACACAAAGTATTAGTAATGTTACGGATCCACCAGATACAATGCGATTTAGTAGATTAATATCGACGTAAACATCGAAATAAACAAATTGAGTTTGTACAGACTATATTAATAATAATTAAAATATACAAATATATCACAACAAAAACAATAGTAACCACCACCTTTATAGTTTTAAGTTATTTACATTCACATAATTACACACTAGAGATATTATTTTAGAGTTGGTATGATAGAGAAGAGAATGAAAGTTTGTTGGGAGAGGGACTCTATGCTTGGGTAAGATATCATATAAACTGTAGGAGTTGTTGGGGCAAGAAAAGAAGATGTGGTCCAAGGTGCCATCCTCCAGACCACATTCGCACAGAGATGAATCACGGCATTTTATCTTGTTAAGGTGGGCTGGGGAACAACAATGTCCTGTTCGCAGTCTAGAGATAGTTGAGGTTTCTCTTCGGGATAGAAATTTGTATTTTGCAAACCACGGTCTTGTTGGGATAGTAGGTTGGATTTTAAAGTAATGCAAGCCCTTGTTTCTACTAGATCTGTGCCAGTGAGTGTTCCAACTGTTTCTTAATGTTTTAGAAGGTATAGAACTAATATCGTAGGTATGGTTCGCAAAATGTTTCCTATCTGCCACCCCAGCGACAGCACTCTTTGCCCACCTATCAGCCATCTCATTGCCGGTAATGCCTACATGGCTTGGGATCCAGCAGACAACGACCTTTTGACCCTTACATTGACATCTGTATAATGTCTCCCTGATGTCAAGAATTATTCTGCTATAGATTTTGCTACAAAAGGGGTCCTGAACCAGTGAATCGAGGCAACTTCTTGAGTCTGTAAAGATAATAGCTTTTTCCAGATTATGGCTTTCTATGAATAGAGCAGCTTCCAGAATAGCAATGCATTCCCCAGTAAATACTGATGAGTAGGGAGGACACTTAAATTGTAGCAACACGCTGAAGCTACTACAATAAACAGCTGAACCCACACACCCCTCCTCGGACAGTTTAGAAGCATCTGTGTAGAAATATTTCCACCCGGGCCATAGCTCCTTTAAAACAGAATTGAACATAATGTTAGCACACACAGAGTTCTTGTAAATACCTAGGTCCATCTTTAAATTTGGGGTAAATATTAAGGTGTTATAATCATACTCGAAAATCGGCAGTTTGGTTGAGCGTATGATAGGAGCCTGTTGTCTCAGTTGTATTAGGTTTTCATATGATTTAACTAGTAGTGGTTTAGTTTTTTTTTGCCAGTATTTTATAGAAGAACAATAGCTCTGGAGAAGTTTCAATTTAGGGAAAATAGGATGTGATATGTTATAGGATGACTTGAAGAGAAACCGGTCAGTAAGAAATCTCCTTCTCAAGGAAAGAGGAGGATCAGTACATTCCACCTGTAGGGAATTAACAGGGGTGGATCTCATGCATCCTGATATTAGGCGTAGGCATCTGGACTGAATGCCATCCATTTTCCTAAGCAGTGATTTATTGGAAGTCTCAAGAAGTGTAGAGCTAAAGTCCAGATGGCTACGTATAAAGGCGTTGTAAAATAATTTAAGACAGGAAGGGTGGGCACCCCACCAAACTCCCGCCAACATTCTTAACATATTGACTCTTCCCTGGCATCTATCTATTAAGGTATTGATGTGAGCTGCTCCAGTTAATTTTGAATCAAAAGTCACCCCAAGATATGTGGCCTCTTTTTTTATACTAGTAGGTTCTGAGCCAATGTAGATTTTAATTAGGGGGAGTTTTCTTTTCTTTGAAAAGAGGACAGTCTTGGTTTTATTAGGAGATAGTTCTAGTCCATGAGAGTTTAGCCACAATAGTAGGTTTGATATGGCTGTGTTTAATTTCTCAGCTGCAAAGAGGGGGCAGCAGTTAGTCGCGTAAAGCACGAGATCATCTGCGTATTGAAGAATGCGACATTGATCGAGAACAGATTTATCCAAATCATGCGTGTAGATGTTATATAAAATTGGGCTTAATACAGAGCCCTGGGGTAGTCCCCTCCAGACATTCCTAGGTTGGTATAGGCGTCCATTGGCCCGAACGACAATGGACCTAGACAGTATTAGGGAAGAGATAGCATGTACGAGTCTAAACGGAATCCTCATCTGTCGAAGGGTTTCTATGAGGACCGGTAGAAGTACATTGTCATAGGCAGATGTAATGTCTAGGAATGAAGCCACCACAGATTCATTCCTACTTAGGGCCAGGTGAATGTCAGTATTCAGTATGCTTAGGTTGTCTGTGATAGATCTTCCCTTTCTGAAGCCATACTGGTGTCTGGAGAGAAGTCCCTCCCGCTCGACGTGCCATTCCAGTCTGTTCTTGATCAGGTGTTCAAAGACTTTGGAGGGGACTGAAGATAGAGCTATAGGTCGATAAGCACCAGGATCTGTGGGGTGTTTGTGAGGTTTTCTGATAGGCACTATGATTTGGGATCTCCATTCCTCAGGGATCTCTCCCTCCTCCAGCATTCTATTGAATAGTCCTAACAGATATTTCCTACACTTTGTACCACTTTTTTTTAGGAAAGAGTATGTAATGTTATCCAATCCCGGCGAAGAGTCTTTAACTTTGTTAAGGACCATGTTGAGCTCTGAGATAGAAAAGGGGTTATTTAAACTATTGGCTGAGTCATAGCAGATGTCAGAGTATGAGGTTTCTGATATATTAGGAGCGTATGGTGGAGCGAGTCCTTCGATAAATGATGTGATACACTCTGTAGGCATTAGAGGAGGAGTGATAGGGTTTAAACTATTTTTAAATCTGTTAATGCTTTTCCAAACAGAGGAAAGAGGGATGGAAGGAGATAGTCTGTTGCAGAAGTTCATCCAACTTATTTTTTTCTTTTTCTTTAGAAAGCGTTTAGTTCTGGCCTGTATTTTTTTAAGGAAGATCCATCTGTCCACTGTCATATCTAGATTGAATGCTTTCTCTGCTGATTTACGTTCCCTAATTGCACTAGTGCACTCATTATCCCACCAGGGAGGGGATAAGGGTTTCCCTTTATTTGAGTTTTTTAACGGAATGTTCTCGTCTGCAGATGAGAGTAGGGCTGATATGAATGTTGAATATGCTTCTTGTAGTGTGCCATGTTCAGGGGGGTTTAAAGAGGAAACTTTACCCTCGAGGGAGAGGCTGAATTTAGACCAGTTAGCTGCATTCAGTCTGTATTTGTGCAGGTGGAAGGTATCCCTATGAATAGGAGCGAAAGAAGCAGGCTCCAAAATGATTGGATAATGGTCACTACCATAAGTTGAGTCTAATACCTTCCAGTAAAGGTTGTAAGATAAATCCACAGAGCAGACACTGAGGTCTACAAAGCTCTTAGGCGAGCCCACAGGGGTTATTCTAGTAGGGCTTCCGTCATTAAGAACACATAGATCCAATTCCTCAAAAGTACTCATCAGTAGACGTCCCTGATTGTCACAATTAGGAGAGCCCCAGGCAAGATGGTTGCTATTGAAATCTCCCATTATAACCAGTGGTCCCGTAAGCGTAAGCAAGATATCCCTGACAGCAGTAATGATTGAGCGATTCGGGTGAGGAACATAAATACAAACATATGTTATATTATTAATTTTGATACCTGTGATATTGAAGTTAGAATTAGAGTGAGAGGGAAGAGAGATTTTGAAGTAGGGGACCGAATTTTTAATGAATAGGGCGCAGCCACCCCATCCATCTAGCCTATCATCCCGGATGGCTGAGAATCCTGGGATGTTATAGTTGTCCTCTGGTTTTAACCAGGTTTCGGTTAAGGCTAATACCGAGGTGTTGAATTTATTGATTAAATAATACAGTTCATGTTTTTTGTTTTGAATGCTCCTAGCATTCCATTGTATTATTCTTGTTTGAATTATTACTGTTTCGTTTAGGTAATGAATTGAGTACAGAGAGAGTGGAGGACAAAGCGGAGGCAACGTGGGACGGTAATGAATTGTTAAAATTCTTAATGATTGAAAGAAGTAAGGAAATGAGGGTAGCGATCAAGTCTTCAGTTGTAGGCGAATGGGGGTTGTTGAGAGCAAAGCCATTTTGCATCTCAGGTATAGCATGGCTATTTATAAGGTCTTGGTGAAGTTTCCTGTTGTAGCCGGCAGAAAAGCTAGGGATGTTTTTTTTGGGTATTGTAACGGTTTTTTTGTACGAGTGTGAATGTGAGGGGGGGGCTGGGGGGGGACTATTGACTACAGAGGAGTAAGATTTTGTGTAGGAGGGGATTTTTTTGGAGGCTTCTTGATATGAGATTGATTGAGCACACATTATTGATTTTATGTTTGTTTGTCTGCCGAATTCCGGGCATATTTTGTCATTGGCATAGTGGCATTCACTGCAGAGAGCACATGTTGCTTCCTCCACCTTTACTCTACAAGTTTCGCCAAGGTGTTCTTCGGCACACTTGTAGCAGCATGGTTTGGATCTGCAGAGGGCCTTGGTGTGTCCAAATTTGCAGCAGGCATAGCACTGGATTGTGGGGTATACATAGGGTTCTACTGGTAGGGAATTGTAGCAGCAGAATACTTTTTTAGGGAGGTTTTGGCCATCAAAAGTCAAAACTACCGATTCTGTAGCCTTCCATGTAATCTCTCCATCCATTGATACTTTACGGTTTAATCTACGCACTTTAATTATAGGTCCGCAGGGGTGGGGGACTTGAATAGTTTTAATGATTTGTTCTGAATCCCACTCCTTCGGAACTCCTCTTACTAGACCCATCCTTGTGATGTTGAAATGTGGAATAGTTGCTTTGAGATTGTGTCTATTAAGGAATAAGGAGTCCGCAGCAAATTTATTTGCCTCTTCCGCATTTTTAAATTCGATAGACAACCTATTCCTACCTATTTTTTTTATTCCGCCAGGTTTAATTTGTAATCTTTCGTTTTGGAGAAGTAACTGTCCAAACTTTATGGGGTGTAAGGTTGTTCCGGATTTCGGGTCTTCTTCATTGATACTTATGTGGATTATAAAGGGGGGATTGTCAGTAATTTTATAGTATTGTCTAAATAATAATGTAGTGGAAGTTTTAATTATTTTTGGTAGGTTAGAATTTTCATTCTCAGTTGATAGGGGACGTTTTCTTAGGTTATTGTTACGCTCTTTAGAGATGTTCATGGATTCTATTTCGACAAAACTACCTACTTCAGGGACAAAGACATTTTGTTCACTCGGATCTGGTGGATCGGGCGGTTTTTCCCTATCCATTATTACTTACGTGGTTAACACAACACAACACAAACAATCAACAATCACCACACCCAACACAAAACACAGTAATAGGTGAAAAAAAAAAAAAGAACGCGGAGCACATGCACACGACACGACTCCTGACAGCCGACCGACCCTAATCCAATATCTTCAAAATAATTTTGCCGTTTGCGTTTGCAATTCCTTGCACACCGCTGCGTTTGGATCGTGCGTTTCTTTTTCTTTCTTCTTGTTTATGGCTTTAGTATTTAACTTGCCAGTGTCAAAGTAAAAATATATGGTTCAATGTTGAAACATTGTCAAGTAAAGATGAAGATGAACCACGCGAGTGATTCATCAAATGATGATGATGAGAGTGAGGTTGATGATGATCGTTTTAGTAAAGCGGCGGAAAGCCTTTACTAAAACTTCAGAAGGAGTCTTGGAGGGAACATGAAGAAACACGTTTCACAACTTTAAATTACTTGTTTATACTTGATCAACTTAAAAATTATTACTGGATAACAATTCCACCATTATTACACATTAATATTTATGAAAAACACAAGCTTTTCAAATAATTCAAAATTGCGCGTCCTGTCAGTTGCAGTTGCCCGCCAAAACTCCGATCGTGCGTTTCGAGACAGCGTTGCCATATGCCGAATATTTTTTCTCGTACCATGGTTGGCATTTATCTCGTGCTAATAGTAGGACAAATGACATCATTAATTGAATGGGGGACTTGGGCTAAATTGTGTTAACAGTTGCATATACATTTTAAAATAGTTTGATGTACGAAGATTACAATGTAATTGGAATATATCCTTTATTTTGCATAGTTTAGGTGTGCAAAATCATCAAACTATAATTATGATAGTAGTACAAAGTAGAACAAATGTGGCGTTGATTGACAGATGATAGAAAATCCATATCTCATTTTACAAATAACTCAATTGCACTGCAATTAAAAGCAAAATTGTTATTAGTTTTATCAATACAAGTATCGAAACTACCATTTATATATTTTTTCACCATCGGACATTACAAAAGTAGTTCATAAAAGCCCAAAATGAATTAAGTCCTGTTGTCTTTGGGCCAAAGCATTAATCAGTAACATATAAATGCCATTAAATTCATAATATTATATATTATGCTAAAAACGCATGCGTTCTACTTGTTTTGCTGCGTTCTAATCGCAGCGGTGTGTAACTTCATAGCCGTCCCAGTACATTTTGTACCAAAAAGGTAGATCGCAAAAACGCATGCAAGAACGCAGAACGCAAGTAAAAACGCAGCGGTGTGTTAGAAGCTTTACTGGGCGCTATTAGTGACGCGCATACCTAGGCGGTGTCACTTAATAGCAATAAAAAACGTGTCCTTATTTTCTTGTTTATTAATTTGAAAATAAATTGAGTTAAGGGAAAAAGGCGTGACAATTTAATTGATTAAAAAAAAAGAGTCGTCAGGCGAGATATGTTAACCGTGATTAAAATGTGTAAAGAAAAAACAACACCCTAAAATAAATTAAATTAATATATAATTATTCAAAAATTGTTGCTGTCAATGTTTATACTCCAATTAAATACACGTTTAAAAGTTTAATAACTAAAACTGCAAGTAAAGGAAACTGATGTTTTATTTTTATCGACATTTTGCTTTTTCATAGACACGTGACTATGACGTCACAAGTGCATTTCTAGCGCAGAGATTTAGCTCGTTACCTGACTGACAAAACCTATTTGGTGTACCTAAAAGGTGTTAAGTACTTTACAAATATTTTAAGGGGTAATTTTTTTCACCTGTTAGGCTGGGAATATAAATCCGTTTCCGTTTCCAATTGTCTAATCAGACTATCGGATCATATGCACTCAACACACATCCGATTCTTGCGTCAGACTTTTTCTAAAGTCAGTCGTTCTCGAGCTATGAGTGCTTGCTTGTCAAGAATTACAAAGTAAACAAATTGTTTGCTTGTTCCACTTTCTTTCTGTCTATCATTATCTCACATTCTGTCATACATCCTCTCTCTCCAAAACCATTACTTTAGTTTTACTTACATTCACTTTCATACCTTTCCTTTCCGATTCCGCATTCATAATAGTAACCATTTCCTGCGGACACCTTTAGAGATGCCAAACCAGTCAAATAGCGCCCCATTAATTCGAACGCATGCACTGGAATCCTCGTAGAAAGTTTTCAGTGCACGGACCAAACGCTTCCTCAACCAAAACCCGGACAGCTGCTTCAACAATTTACTCCTGTTCACTCGATCATAGGCCTTCTCAAGGTAAACAAAAGCACAAAATACCTTCTGGTGTTTTGCCAACATCCATTCATTCCATCCTTTTCCTTAATTATCCTTCCATCTTCCTAACACTTTCTTCTCTTCAGTCACTAGATCACCATTCGAATCCCTAACCACATTCACCTTAGTTTTCTCCAGTCCTCCCCGGGCTATCTTAACTTGTTTCCAGAACATATTTCACAACGCAAATGAGGAATTAACAACAAAACAAATGTTTTACAACATCCATATTATTCAAGTACAAAATTATAAGCACAATAGCCTGTCATAAAATTTTCTGATCTTTATCCAGCTTAATGTTTGGTACAAGCAGAGTGGCAGCAGGATTGGTCGTCCGTGCCATATTTATTGAGTAAATTATTTAAAAATCAGAAGGAGGAATCGGACGTCTATTTTGTTCCTGTATTCTGTATGCAAACTGCACCTTCAGACAACCGGATCGGCAATAAAATCGTAAGCGCCTTGGCGTTGTTTCCGATTCTGACATCCGATCCTACTATCGGATCGGACGTGTATTAAGTATTCAAACAAATGTATGGCACGAGTGCCTTCCGATTGTCTGATCAGCCTTAGGTCTCTATTTTATTAAGACAGAAATAATAGAGCGGTAATTTCAAAGAACTTAACACGCCTCTATTTATATAGGGATGTCCAGTGTAAAGCGCGCCTTTACATATGCAGGAATGAAATATATTATGTTTATCTGTCTGCTTTTTTCTATTTTATTCCGCCTACGGGTATCTTGTCTAGTCAACAAGTTCAAAACGTATAAACGAGATAAAGCTCCTAAAAATATGAACGATAGCTCATTCAATACGAAGATTGATGCTTTTTATATCAGATTCAGTATAACATTTGGGTTTTCCCCATCAAAAAGTTCTCAAGCTTATTATTATTGTTCATAATAAGTGCAAGGAATCGAAAAGTTCGAAAAAAATCTTTTTTAAGGCATCACTACATAGAACTTGTTTTCGTTCGGTCAGATGCAACTTCCACACAAATTCCTTCGGTCAGTGTGTCGGCGCGGTCGTATTTTCGTTAAATTATATTTCAATTTATTATAAATTAAGTGTTTGGTAATTTTTAATTATTTAAAAGTGGTACGATATTTAACAAACGTGAATCATGGCTATGCAACCTCATAGTAAAAAACGAGTGTGTTATTATTATGACAGTAAGTACTATACATTAAAATAATTTTATTTCTGAATATATGGATACAATATTTATTTAAACATCAAAAACACACATAAGCGATGACGTATTAATATAATATAAAGTTTAGAGTACATATATAGCCGTATGATTGTTCCGGTATTTTTAAAGAAATGTGTATTGCTTCACTGTTTAGCGTCCGTAGAAATGCTTTGACGCCATTGGTCGCATTGAATTTAATTGTCTCTAGCGTGAACTGGTACAGACTTTTGTGTGTCAAGCTAAGAAGTGATGCGAGTTACAATCGCTTATAATGTTCGAAATGATGATTGTGATTTATTAAAATGATTTGTTTCTTTTTAGGTGATATTGGTAATTATTATTATGGACAGGGACATCCCATGAAACCGCATAGGATACGTATGACACATAATTTGCTATTAAACTATGGGTTATACAGAAAAATGGAAATTTATGTGAGTTGCTGCTAATAAATATATTTGTCTACTTATATATTTTATATAAACATATATTCTCATGCTGAGATACTGAACGTGGTCATACTTCTTGACACTGTGCTACCAAAGTCCTTATATTAAAGATATGATTTTTAAAATAATATTTATTAGACATAACCTCACATAAACCTCACATAGACATAATTTTGTCATATTCAGAGACCTCACAAAGCAACTGCGGATGAGATGACAAAATTCCACTCAGATGACTACATCCGCTTCCTAAGATCAATCCGCCCTGATAACATGTCCGAATACAATAAACAAATGCAAAGATGTAAGTATATTTAGGTAACTTTTATTGAATTAAAGAACGATGATTACATCCATTGAATATTATAATAATCAATAATAGATCCCAGCACATAAAAAAACTGCTAAAGGACTGCAGTTGGAGCAAGTCTGTGCACATACTTGATAATATTCTAAAATTTATACACAAAATTAAACATGTTTGGTTGGGTAGAAGAGATAGTGAGGGCAGTGAAGGTGTTGACAACTTTGAAAACTACATTTTGGTCACAAGTCCAGAACGCTGCCTTCACCCTCCCATCTGCCACGCGATGGACCCGGCACCTGCATGAAGAATCTATGGATGCTAAGATTTTTTCATTTCAGTAAGCGCTGGTAACAAAGCTTAGCCTAAATGCCAGTGCTCTTTTTATTTACTGTATATGTCAAGACATGCACAAAAAATAAATTAAGTATGAATTTCAATCTGCACATTTTCTTTTTAAATTTTGCATATCAATTTTTTAATTCACATTTCTGTACTAAGTTACTAAACATGCTTGTTTCATAGAAACTGGGCGATCAAAGTTCTATTGATACAGGCATGTTGTTTTGAATGGGGGATTCTTGTCTTGTGTCACTACTTTGTTACGACTTAACCATCACCTTTTATTAATTAGTAATAAAAAAGATATATTTAAAACTAGCAATTCTCATTGGGTTAAGTAAGGTGCACAGTAAGAAACCATGCTTCAGCTTAACATCAGGCATGATGTTTCATATGTCATTCCACAATAACAAAAAAAAATTGAGTATTCAGATAAAGAAGAGATTTGCTGTAGTCACTCATATTTTTCCGAATGACCAAGTGATTTCTAAAATGTCTCAGGTTCTGTTTCTCTATTGATTATTTTATTACAGTTAATGTTGGTGAGGACTGTCCAGTGTTTGATGGGCTGTATGAGTTTTGTCAATTATCCGCTGGTGGCTCTGTGGCTGCTGCTGTCAAGTTAAACAAACAGGTAATAATATATCTGAACATGACCAACTTAGTGACGGTGACTGAGGCAGCCGTGAACAAACTCGGTTTCTCAGTTGTCGTCACTCTTGGACCTCCTCTTGCTTATCATATTACAATGTAATGAAAAATAGTTTCAAATTCATATTTAAGACTGGTTTTACCTTAATTGCTTTTTATTGATAAGTCGTTAGAGCCCTTGGGCCTCTTTTTGCTTACTAATAGGCAAATTGAGGCCAGATTTCAAGTCTCATTATTTTCATAATCATCATTATTTAGAAAAAATAAAAAAAACATTAATAAATACAATACATATAATAAATCCTATAGATAGATTAATGTGTTAAATAATTATGTTCACACTTCTGTGTCACTGACTTCATCAAATCACAATGATGCTAAAGAAGTCCAAATCAAATTGTCACGCCCTTTTCCCACAGGGATAGGCAGAGACAATGGAGCGCCACTTACCACGATCCTTACAAAACTCCCTTGCTTCCTTCACATCCACAATTCTCTTCATACAGGCTCTGTGGTTATGGGCGAACATTTTGCGCGAACATTGATTATTGAATCAAACAAATTTTATGCGGCTTACTAGTCTCTCCGTGACCACGATGGCTGCAAAGCTCTCGAAACGACGGAATAATAAAAAAAATTAACAATATAAACGCGATAGTAAGCCGCATAAAGGACATCATTCATTTTGGACTTTTATTGTAACACTTTTGTCACGGCCGATGATAAAAATATATATAAATGGTAGGTTTGATACTCGTATTGACAAAACTAATAGCAATTTTGCTTTTAATTGCTGTACGATTGAGTTATTTGGAAATTAAAAATGATTATTTTTAGTTTTCAAGACAATAGTATCACTAAAAATATGTATGCTAATTACTAGCACAACAGAAGATAATTTTTAAAAATTACATTATACTTTTACTCTATTTTTTACTAGTTTCAAAATGTTTAACGACAGTATTATATTGATGACGTTTGCGATGCCTAAACATTTGGTGCGAAGATCAAACCGGAAGAAACGCTATCACGCCATAATCTTGAATGAGAGGCGAGACCCGATGGATCGACTGCCTGATGTTTTTTTTTTTAATTAAAAAGTGATTGACTACTTTTTTTGGGCTGGCAGTGAACTTAATGGTTTCTGCATTGAACTGTCATGATTATAGTTTGATCATTTCGTACATCTAAACTATGCAAAATATAGGATATTTACCAAGCACATTAAAATATTGTTGTATCGAACTATTTTATTGTACATTTCCCACTATTAGTACAATTAAGCCCAAGTCCCCATACAAAATGAATGATGTCATTTGTTTAATTCAATAGCCTTAACATAGTTTGTTACATTATAATATTAAATATTTCTAGGCATCTGAAATTTGCATCAACTGGGGTGGTGGTCTGCATCACGCTAAAAAGTCTGAAGCATCTGGTTTCTGTTATGTAAATGACATTGTGCTTGGTATTCTGGAATTGCTCAAGTACCATCAACGGGTCCTGTACATAGATATTGACGTGCATCATGGCGATGGTGTCGAAGAAGCATTCTACACAACAGATAGAGTGATGACAGTGTCTTTCCATAAATATGGGGAATATTTCCCTGGGACAGGTGAGTTTGAAATGTTATAATTACTATACAGTGTGTGGGGGGACTTTACGACAATAAATTAAAACAGCGTCAATATTACTTTATAGGATACTTTAAAAAATATCAAATAAATTCTAACATCAAAATTTAAAAAATAATTTTTTCAAACAAACTTAATACCATAAAAATAATAAAACACCATTAGTGTACCTATGGTCACTGACCTGTGATAACAGCGGCAACAGCGCACTTGTCATCGTACCTACGTAACGTACTCCTCGGGGACTTTTGGCGGTAATGATGAACAAAACTAATCACACTAAAGTACTCACATGCACTGACTGACACTGACCTACTTAAATAAAGTTTAAACAAAAAGCGACTAACATAGAAATTAAACAACATATGTTTATCCCTTTCGCACATACTTAATTCATAATAGACATGAGTGTGTAATAAGGAGTTTCCTCAGTTTGCATTATTTTAAACTGCATAGGTAGTTTTAATAAAAATAACGATGCCAGGGTCCTTCACCTGTGTCATATGGGTCAGTAACAAATACAGCATGTAGAAAAATTGCAAAATGAAAAATAATGTCTTGTGGCTAAAGTAATGGATATTTTTGAATGATTTTTTAAATGTGGTTTGAGAACATTATTAGCTATCCGGGTTTTAATTTATTGTCGTAAAATCCCCCCACATACTGTATAAGGACTAGGTACTATTGTACATTTTTGCTTACTTGGCAAAAGTAGTAAACAAACTTTTGGCATACTGATGAATATATAAAAATCTATAAATTACTGTGAAAATAGTTTTCTTGTTATTATTATTGGGGCACAACATTTGTCACTAATGACAAATGTTGAATTAACAGTTATAATATGAATGTTTACTATTAATTAAAAAATGTATGTAATTTTACTTCCTTTTGTGCAATTGTTACATTGTATATGTTTATTCTATAGAAAAAAACAGTAGTAAACCGTTTCCTTTGATAAAGGGCATGGAAAATTGTGATTTTCATGTTTGTTATGCCAAGTAAGAATAAACACAGTATACAGATATTTGGATGACATCCCAAGACTCCTAAAAAAACAGAAAATGTCCTGGAAAAACAGGAAAGTTGGCATACCTAGTTTTAGTGTACCCGATTTTCCAGGTGACTTACGCGATATTGGAGCTGGCAAAGGCAAATACTATGCAGTGAATATCCCACTTCGCGACGGCATGGACGACGAAGCATATGAATCCATATTCGTGCCAATCATTTCCAAGGTCATGGAAACTTTCCAACCAAGTGCTGTGGTGTTGCAATGCGGTGCCGATTCTCTTACTGGTCAGTATTACTCAACTTTAACATAGCTTTTCATTGTGACACTGCCTAATGGTGTGTAAGAGGGAGCCCAAGAGTGCTGGCGACTGAAAAATCCGAGTCAGTTTATGGTTGCTGCAGTCACCGTCACTATGCCGGCCAATAATAGGCAACCGTAAACTAAGTTGTTTTCAGTCGTCGGTGCCCTTGGACTTTCCCCTGCTGATCTCGATTAACATCAATCAGCAAATCAAGATCAGATTCCTAGTATCAATAAAAAAAAACTATTTTATGACTTTTTTGTGAATTGTGAATGTGGAGGAAGAGAGTTGTGTCAGGATCGTGGCAAGTGGCGCTCTATTGTCTCTGTCAAGGCGTGACAATTTGATTGATTGTTTGATTTTTTTGAGGGATTTAGTATTCTTTACTGCAAAATAAATGTTCTTTACAATATATATATTTTTTAAATAAGTTATTTTGTTTAGGTGATAGATTGGGATGCTTCAATTTAACTGTTCGTGGGCACGGCCGTTGTGTGGAGCTGGTGAAGCGGTTTGGATTACCATTCCTTCTTGTTGGTGGTGGCGGGTAAGTTATTACAATAGAGAAGGTTCTGCAGGGCAATCAGAGTCCAACAAAATATGGCTATAGCTTCTTGTATCCCACGGTTTGAACATTATCATTGCCCTGGTCTATGAATAGATGCGACTGCTACTATTAGTTATATATATATTGCTTGTGTTATAGAAACAAGGCAACTAAAGTACATACATCATAGATACTTGGTAGTAGTTGTAGTTATTTGCAGGCTCATTTCCGCACTTCGGTTTCTTTGTACGTTCTTTAACGGTTCTCCTTGAGTGGAGCCACCTGATCTCTTCCAGGAAGGCCAGGAGACCTTTCTCGTTTCTGCAGACCTCCGGAAGCGTCCTCGCATTGCCAAGGAACTTCTGTCTTGCTTCGGCTATTCCTGCACTCCTGCAACTCAAGAGCACATGTGCAGCTGTCTCCTCCTCATTTAGGCATCTCTTACAGAGGGGGCTGTCTAAATATTTGGTACCCCCATACTCTCGGTTTACGTAACCATGGCTCTACCACTACACCACGGCCATCTTTATTATATAAGAGACTAGCAGTATTTAAATAACAGCAAATTTCCCCAATAGTGATCACAAGAAGATTCTGCTATGCAGAATAAATGCTTTATTTTGTTGTCTTGTTTCTATGATACAAGCACTCTTAGCAGCTTAGTATAGAAATAACAGGCAGTTAAGAGTAGTAGGCAGTGGTACCCAGTATGCTGATCCGGGGTAGTACCACCACCTACAAGTATACAGACCGTGAAGTGATTTAGTAGCATTTCGGGATCAGTTTGTAGGTTGCAAGTTCTAATTAGGCCGAAATAGTGGATGTGACTGCTACTCAGTTATTGATTTGACGCCCATTCATGGTCTGCACTCGCCTAACAGCAGGCAAGGTGCTGTCAGATGTTGAGCACAACAATAATAAAAAAACATGAATCACATATTTATGACAACCATGGTGTAGTAGCAGTGCAATGGTTACGCAAACCGAGACCATGGTTACTTCCAAAACCACTTGCCGGTATAGCTTGTCTAACTATAAATGGCGCCCTTTCACTTTATTAGTTTATTTAAATGTGTGAATGCAAATATTACTAACTATACAATTATACTTTGTCAGCGTGCTCTTCATTTTGTGTCCAACCAGCAACTGAATGACTAATTACAATTGCATTTTCGATGTGTTGCGCAATGCGGTGGATGGGCGCGTCATTTCGGCTCAAACCGAAAGCACGAGTTCGAAACCACCCACCGGTACCAATGTATCTTTGATATATGTATTTTGGTTGTCCTATTTCTTTGATACAAGCAATTGAGTAGCTTAGTATATAAATGTAAATAAATAAATAAAATCTCCTACAGTTACACTATACGCAACGTGTCTCGCTGTTGGACTTATGAGACATCAGTGGCTCTTGGTGTTGAAATTGCCAATGAGTTGCCATACAATGATTACTTCGAATACTTTGGCCCAGACTTCAAATTGCACATCTCGCCAAGCAACATGGCCAACCAGAACACGTCCGAATATTTGGAGAAGATAAAGAATAGGCTGTTTGAGAATTTACGCATGTTGCCTCACGCGCCGGGTGTACAGGTAATTAAATAATAACGTTTTCTTGCTCACAGGCCGGAACAATCAATCAATCAATACGTCACGCCTTTTCCTCAGAGGGATAGGCAGAGAAAATAAAGCGCCACTTGCCACACATCTACAATGTATCTTTTTAAGACAGCAGTCAAAAAGTTGATTGGTAATTTGCACAGTCTGCCCGTAAAGTGACTAAGTCGAGTTTTGGCATCACCTTGTAAGTTGCCAGTTCCAAATAGGCCAGCATGGTGGATGTGACTGCTATGTACATTTATTCAATTGTAGCAGTTACCTCCATTCATAGACCGCACTCTAACTTTACACTAGACAGGGTGCTAGAATTAAAAAAAATGAATGAAGAGAATTGTAGATTTGAAGCGAGAGAGATGTTCGGGAAAGTGTCGCTTCCTTGTTTTGCCTATCCCTAAAGGCGTGAAATTGATGATAAAAATGAGTTTAATGTCTTTATCCAATTAGCATTATTAATGTATATGTTTTTTTTTAAATAGGTTCAAGCCATCCCAGAGGATGCTGTCAATGACGAGTCTGATGATGAAGATAAGGTGGACAAGGATGAGAGACTTCCGCAAAGTGATAAGGTATACTGGCAAAAAATAGATATATAGAAGACGTTTATTTGCTTCAGTTGTGGATGTGTCTATTGATTGAAGTAATAAAAAGCATTTTAGCATCAGCTTGAAAGTACAGGTCGGTGAATGCGACTACTGGTTGCAATTATTTAACTATAGTAACAGTCGCCTTCATTTCTGGATTGCACTCCAGCTTAACATCAAGCGGGGTGATGTTATATGTCAAACCACAATAAAAATACAATTTTGGATGCGATTGTTGTTAGACTCATAGATCACTGCTGCTATGGTGCAGTCATATGCCATGCCAAAATTTTTTTTTGGGACTACATCTGATCTCGGTCTGCCTGATGGTAAGCAAGAGGAGGTCCAAGAGCACGGACGCTTGAAGGATCCAAAATTATTGGATCGAGAAAATACCTGGGCTGGTAAAGCATTCCACTCGTCGTTTGTTCTACAAAGAAACGTCGCACCGAACCTTTTAGTTTTCGACAGAATGCGAATGCTTCTTCTGACCTGTGCGGGTATCAAGTGAAAAGAGAGGCAGGAACAAAGTTAAAGAGCTCCTAAGAACATTTTCCGTGGTATAAGCGTTAATAGAGCCGCCATGTTACAGGAGCTCCAGAGCTCGTGTGTGTGTGTGTGTGTATGTTATCATCCAGAGTTCTTAATTAATTATTTTTTTATAGGATAAACGTATTACTGGTGATGGGGAACTGTCAGATTCTGAGGATGAAGGCGAAGGTGGTCGACGTGACAACCGCTCGTATCGCACACCGCAGGCACGCAAACGTCCGCGCCTGGACAAGGATTCACATATCCCCAAAGAAGAAGTCAAAAGTAAGTAATAATAAAAGATCTTTTACACGCCTTCTTAAGATAAGCCTGTCGTGTAAGATACATTCAGGACATGATAAAAATCTCTTTAAATAACATATTAGTAAAAAAACTATATTTTATATCTAGGTTGCCTAGTGCCCATAACCGTAGAGCTTGTATAAAGAGAATTGTGAGTCTGGGGGTAGCGAGGGAGTTGTGTCAGGATCGTGGCAAGGGGCGCTCCATTGTCAGTGCCTATCCCTGTGGGAAAATTCCTGTGATAATTTAAAATAATTATAGCGTACTCATACAACTTAAAGCACACCCAATCTTGCTTGTCTCTTTTTTCTCACAAATTAGTAATGAGAATTGGATAGAAAATTCACGCGTGCATCTTCACCCGGAGTCGTCAGCTTAACGCGCGACCACTCCTCTTCTATGGTCCACAGCGCATATGCGATCGCACCGGAGTCCCTCTACTAAGTATATATATACTGAGGATAGAGTCAACCCTATCGTTTTGTGCATCTACTCTACCAGAATCAAATTGATGCAGTTATTTTAACCATATGTAATACCTGCAATCTCAACTCTGAAGTTAAGAACGTTGCAAATCAACATGCTTTATTTTTGGTATATTCCAATGCTTTGCCACAAATCGTGGTTAATTTCGAACGCTTATTTCAGATGAGGAAAACAAGGATGACATGAAAATGAGCATTGACGAGACTAAAAAGGAGTTGCCGCCGAATCCCTGATATGCGTCTTATGTGTCTTCACTGATGAGGCACAAGAAGAAATAATATTAATTACAATTACGTACATATTTTTATATTAACTTATATCGTTTTATAGCGCGGCTATGTTCAAGCAATGGACGGTCCAGATTGGTGTAAATTACGCAATATAATCATCTTAATAAATTACCACTGTTTTATCAATGTTTCTTCTATAATAAAAGGTATTGAAATAAATTATAATATTTATGGCGACGGAGATCGGCGTTCTTTACGTCACCGCAAACAATGTTGATTGGTTACTTACGAGAATGCCAAATATCATCACAATATCACTGACTTTCCGTCGCCATAAATATTATCATATTATGAAAGTAACGTTGATAAAGAAGTGGCAGTCCGAGGACAAGTCATTTCACTATTGATACTCCATACATCCTTCGTTCGACTCGCAGTCGGCCAATTTTCGGGTGGCTGTGACCTTTTTTGAAGGCTGAATCCGCGCCTTCTCTATGTTGTTGTTTAGACATTTGTCTTTGCTCAGCAGTCATGGATCACTCTCCATGGCTGCACCGCGCAACTGACCGCACTTTTCTGTTCGTTCTAAAAACCGACAAATTTCGATTCGCGTTGCGCACTGGTGTAATTCTCTTGCGTGATACATTGCGCCAGTGTGGACAGCAAATGGTTTCATTGCGTAATGCATTATATGACTAAAGACCAATCTGGACGGCCAAATTCCATGGCTGGACATGACGAGACGACACACAAGCGGGATATGCCGTTGTTTTTATTATGTCGACAATAAAAACAAAGAATAATAATGAATTCACGAAATTTGAAGCGCGGTCCCGTGACAAGGGACTCTCAAACTGTCATGGGGTCTTGTGTGACGTCACTTCATTCCAATCAAATCGCGCTATACATTGTTTTAAATAGTTTATTCTTTGACTGACTTTGTTTTTGGAAAGGGACTAAAGGTACCTACACATATTAGCTCGATATTTCACGATCGTTAGTATAGATAGTTTGATTTGCTGTATTTTGACGATCAATAAAATCTGACGGCTATTTACAGAATTGCTCGATTTTATCAATTGTTGTTATCGTTTGATCAACAGTATCAAGTTTAAAATCGGGCTTTGATGGCCAACCGTAATTTACATTGATTAAACTTTTGATGCTCGACAAAGTATGACAAAATCTTTTTAGTGTTAAAAATATGGAAGGACGAAAACGCGTTGATTATTTGTTGAATTATTGAGCGAAAAAAATTAAACCATCGATAAAAAAAATCGATGTCAATGTTCGGTTTTGTTTGTTCATATGTATTGATTATCAAATATCGACTAGATCTGTAGGCATCTTAAAGAAAGTTGAAAATTGCTTTCGTATAGCAAATTTTTTTTTGCGTCGCTGCCCAATTTGAATTAACAATTATAATGTAAGAGATATATTATAAGAGTAGTAAGAGATTATGCTTATAAATAAAATTGCTTTTAAAACAGACAATTTCGTCTTCGAAAACGTATTTTATATCTATTTTTTAAGAGCTTTACTCATGCTCTTAAAAATGGCCGGCATCCGGCAAAGTGACGGCGACTGGGTTCGGCGATAAAACAGTTTTTAGACGTTAGCGCTTTTGGACGTATCTCCTTGCATCAGGCAAGTTGAAATAAAAAATTAAAGGACATCATTCATTTTGGGCTTTTATGTACTACTTTTGTAATGTCCAATAAGTAAAAATATATAAATGGTATTTTTGATACTTGTATTAATAAAACTAATAACAATTTTGCGTTTAACTGCTGTGCATTTGAGTTATTTGAAAAATAAAAGGGATTTTTTATCGTCTGTTAATCATAAACAGTTCTGCTCTGAACTGTCATAATTATAGTTTGATGATTTTGCACACCTAAACTATGCAAAATAAAGGATATATTCCAATTACATTGTAGTCTTCGTACATCAAACTAATTTAAAATGTATATGCAACTGTTAATATATTTAAGCCCAAGTCCTCGTACAAAATGAATGTTGTCCTTTAAAACAAAAGTCGATGCCAAATCGGGTGTCCGTTTTGTAAGCGAGTTTATAATCAGTCTCTTATTATAAAAATTAGTCGAATTATTTAATAACATTTTTCTGTATATTACGTTCACGTGTGTGTGTATACGTTTTAGCTTATTATTTTGTCTTTTTATATTTGTGAGTGAAATTTATACGTCTTAATAAAAAGTAAGTTCATAAACTAAAACTCGACTACTGAATTACATGTAATATTAGTAGTTTTGGAGAATGAATATGCTTGAGTCACACCTGAAGCGTGATATTCGATATTATTTTCAAATATCGTGTATATGCGAGAAAAGCCTCGAGCAACGGCTGACAATATATATATTTGGAAGCCATTTAATTTGATGTGACCTTAATGTGACGTCACAAGCAGCCCATTAAAACGCTTCTATCAATACCTCATTTGTCAAATTATAACGAGTTGTTCTAAAGTTCTGACTTACTGGTCAAAATCATATATCCTTCGCCATAGTCTGGTAAAAAAAACAGGGGTAATATAACATAAACTGAGTTATGAATTAAACATTTTTTTATGCGGCTTATTATCGCATTTATATTTACAATTATTATTTTACAATTTTTTATTATTTCGACGATTCCGTGACCGCGATGGCCGCATAAAATTTGTTAATCAATGTTCGCGCAAAATCTAAGAAAATTCTTTGTAGTAATTTCGTTGTAGGATTTAGATGGGCGATTGAATTTTTACATACTTAGTGACTGTTTTCGGTCTTTGGCTTATTTTCCATTGCCCACGATTTAGTTCTGTAGGAAGGTATTTATGTATTTTTTTACTTCACTAGGTTAGAAATTTCGTCTTAGTTTAGGAGGGCCAGATGCGTCTGCTGCTCGCGTTTATCTGTGTCGGCAGTCGGCTTAGCTCACAGTTGTTATCCCCAACAGTTGCTAATGCGCTAAAACTTTGTCAAAGTATCAAAAGTCACGTATTTAATAAGTGTTTTGCTACTGGTATTGGCTACCGCGGTGTAGTGGCAGTGCAATTGTTACACAAACTGAGAGCACGAGTTTGATACCACCCACCGGTATCAATGTATCTTTGATATATGTACTTTGGTTGTCCTGTTTCTATGATACAAGCACTTTAGTAACTTAGTATACAAATGTAAAAAAATGAAAAAAATCCATTTTAACAAGTGCTATGCAGTTATAATTATATCGTCAGTACCAAAAGTACTATTGTATTTTAACCTACATTAGGTTCTTTTTTTTTTTATTTGTCTGACGTATGAATATTGAACGATATCAAATGTACGCGTCTAAATGTACAAGTCGCATCCTCTTCGACTTATGCTGCGTGGAATCTAAATAACAGGGTTGTCAATAATTCGGAGACATTTTCAAGAAAGCTGGGTTGCCTAGTGCCCATAACCGTAGAGGTTGTATGAGGAGAATTGTGGATGTGGCAAGTAGCGCTCGATTGTTTCTGCAAATCACATAATATTCTTGTTTGATTACTGGTTATCAAACAAGAAGATAATCTACATCACATGGGTTATAATGATAATCTTGCTTGATAGATAACCAGTTAAATCCCTGTTTTATTACAACGCGAGGTGATATTAACTAGCATATAATATTATGAGTCTGTAGTTGTTAAGATTAAATACAAATCATAAGTTTTTTACGCTCGTTAGTTTTAAGATATTTTTAAGAATTTGAAGGCGTAATTTGCTAATCTAAGGTTGGTTTTTCACTGTCCGTTGTATTTTGAACGCTTCACAGAATTGGCGTTCACACTGTGAAATATACAATTTTAACCAGTTTCGTTGCAGTGTAACTGGCAGGCAAATGGAAAACAAATGTAGTCGCATACTCTATGTTGGTAACTATACTAGCGGCACGCCATGATGGCCGTTTTGACGTTAGATACGCTCATGAAGTTTCGTATAATTTAATAAATACATTTGAAGGAACAATTGCTGTTCATTATAGTGACAATAAAGAACAGCAATTTGATCCTACAAACGGCGTAATTGGCGGGTCAAACGTCAAAACGGCCATGATACCGTGCCCCTAGTATAGTTTCCAAAGAAGTTAACGAACTAGGATTAGTAGATACTACCTAGGTAATAAGTCTTTTTATTCTTCTTCCTATAGTGAAAAGCCAGTTTATATAAACGTTTTAATTTGATTTTTCTCAAAATTATTGTTTGTTGTAAAGTATAGCCTACATATTGTTCAAATTTTAATAATTTTCTCGTGTTCGAATATATTTTTGTTCATTTTTATATCTTAATATAATAGTAAATATTCCGTGTTAATCTGTAAATGGTCCAAATTGCTTAAAATGTTTCTGCTAATTCATGAAACAGTTGCCGTGATATTATATTTATAAAGCTCAATTGTTAAGTGCATTTAGACTGAATAATTTTCTTTTATCAAATAGTTATTTGAAATTTTACATCCAAAGAACGTATGAATGATGCTTATGAATGACGAAAATATTATGGACACTGTTTACTATAAACGCGGCCATGTTTCCCCTGTTTGAAGTCATCATTACAATTCTGATTATATTATTTTAATTAAAGATCACTGAAATGATTCTTGATTTTGAGTCTTAATAAATATTTTTAACTATGAATTTTGTTTAATTTATCTTTTTTTTTTACCAAAAACTACGTTATTGTGTTTCCGCTCAATATATGCAGCCTACAATCGTCTTTCAAGAAAGTTTTAAGAAGAGCGGAGGCACAGCGTGTTTTCAGGATTGGCGAGAGTCAACTAACGCACCCAACGGGGGTAGTCGCAGTTTTACGAGTTTCGCTAAAAGTGGAATCTCACTTCTGTCGTTTATCTCTCATACTATATTATGTGCGACCGGTCCCTAAGACCATTTTGACCCTGTACGCCCTCGGTACTAGGGGTAATCAATGTCTGCCTCATGGCCTACCTGGAGGGTCATCAGCTGATCAACGACCGGCAATATGGTTTTAGATCGACCGGTCCCATCGATTTTAACATCTCCAAAGCGTTTTAACAGGGTCTGGCACGAGGCCCTTTTACCTAAGTTTGAGGTATACGGTTTACCTGATTGTGGGCGAAAGCGCATTGCGCAGGATGTCGGCAAATGCCCGACGTCCCTCAGCGCTCCGTGCTGTCGCCGACCTTGTTCCTTTTGCATGCTCGCCCTCGGAATTCCGCCGGCATTCATTACTAACTATGCCGTGGACGGCAAGGTGTATGGACGCTACCGGAAAAAAGGAGATAGCCAGAACTCATTCTGGCTATCTCCTTTTTTCTGACGTATCGGGGGTGGATTAGGTTCTTGATAGCATTACCCACATGGGCGACGAGGACCACGGCGGTTTTTTTAATTTTTCTAACGGGACATAAGGCCTCAACTTGCTTGATGGTAAGCAAGTAAGAGGTCCAAGAGTACCGAAGACTGAAAAAATCCAACCATTTATGGTTGCCAGTATGCTGTCCTTTATAGCAGGTGTCCCAAGTCTCGGTTATTGTGATTGCTCTACTGGTATTATTTGGATAAATGAAAAGACAATATTGGTGTATATTAATTATAATTGTAAACAGATTATCACAACGCTCTAGACGAAATTGCACCATAATCAAATAATAGAAGTACCTTCAAATCAGTCTGGTACTGAAGAGCTTCGGTAAAATAATAAAAGTTTTACAATTAAAACCGGAATGAATATAAAATACTATAAATTAATTTCACTTAAATCTACGACAGTTAATTTTAAAAATATTAAAATAAGGACGAGTTACGTAAGAGTCCTTACTAAATAAATTCTAATAAATAGATAAAGCTGACTTTTCACTAAGTATACTACTTCTTTATCCCGCAATTGGTTTTCACACCGTGATACGCATACGAAAGTGATACTTCACTGACAGGCACGAAGCGGTGTGTAGGCTTATTTAAAATAATATATACTAGTATGCTTTAAATATCTCACCAGGGAACACGTTATACCTGCAATCACCGATTAAATTAAAACTTATACCAATTTGAAGGGTACATAAGTATAAGTTAATGAGGATAATTAAAATTTTCCATGCATTGACCTTTTCGATATCGAAGGTCAAAGGTTACGAAAAGTGCCATAGAGAAACAGCTAAAAATAGGTTTTTACCATAGAACCTAGGGACAAATACTGCCACCAGGGGGCGCAAAAACATTTAAATTTAAGATCTATGGAAAATATGGATCTAAATTTAAGAAAAAAATCTATGGAAAGTTTTCTTATCTTTCTGAGCTTATCTTTTGCTTTCTCTTTTCTTTCTTCTCTTTCCAATGCTTTTCTATCTCTCTTTGATCTTTCCCATAGACTTTCAATTGAACCTTATTTTATCTTTTGCTCCAAAACTGAAACGTGTGGAAAGCTGATATTTTCCTGATTAGTTATCAAAGTAAGTCTATTAATTGAGGTAAGTTTTGAGATAATCGGTGATTGCAGGGGTAACGTGTTCCCTTGTCAGTTTAAATAGTTTCATTCAAAAGTACAGTAACCAATACAAGTTTAAATCTCACGACGTAATAGTGGACATTATAGTGGAAAAGTCAGCTTAATACTTGTAAAAGTCACCAAATTTTATTATTTTTATTACAAATATTCGATTACTTCGAATGCGAATCATTAAAAGTAATTAATAACATGACAGCTTATAATACTTCGCAATATCGTGAATGTTATCGAATATAATCTAATGAACACTTAACATTTACGTTAATTTACCTATTCATTACTCGAGAAGTCATAAAATTGAACCGTTAGATCACTCTGAAATATATCTATACTAATAAAAACACTTGACGTTTTGAACTTCATTCATTACATTAATCACACTTCATTAAAAATTTAATCGTTAAATCTATTAGTAAAAGGAATGTAAAAATTTGGAAGAAAATTACTTAAAAGGTATTATAGTATAAAAGTTTATAAGTTACGCCGATGTGCCCGCGCAGAAGTCTTATTTCAGATTGACGTGAAACTCTCAGCCAATCAAAGTGCGATGCGTGTCCATCTGCTATTGGTTGTTGCATGGGCGCCATCTTTTCGGCAGTTGGTTATATTTATTCACGTTCGGTTTTACTCGCCGCTTTTCTGCGCACACGAATATTGCCGATGCCACTTATAAAAGGATCTACCTATACAACATTAAAATACACACAAAATGGAAGTAATAATACCTCAGATATACATTTAGGCCCAATAAAAATGACTAGGCAAGCCCAATTGCTTTTTTAATAGGCCAATATAACAAAATATGATCTCCGTAATTTATTTGCCATTAATAATTTTATATATTTTTATGTTAGTACTATATAAATAAAAACTAAATTAATCACAGTAAAAATAAAATATTCTGTCATAATAATATATCTTATTTTACACTACCATCTTATTTAAACATTAGTAAAAAAAGTTATATTCGTTTCTTACTGGCTGGCTTTGTTCAGTAATATTTCAGCAGCGTGCAGTAATGTAAGCTAGTATCTTTTTTTATTGTGACACGACATCTGACCTCGACCCGCCTGATGATAAGCAAGAGGAGGTCCAAAAGTGACGACAACTGAAAAAACAGAGTTTATTCACGGCTGCTTCAGTCGCCGTCACTATGCCGGCCAAAGGTGCTTCTTCACGCATCTCTTGAAGGATCCAAGGTTATAGGGTGGAGAGAACACATGGGCTGGCAAAGCATTCCACTTGTCGATTGTTCTAGTTAATAATGATCTATTTGACAGATTTTTTAAAAATTATATTTATGGCATATGATAAAACTATTACTGTATATAATAGTTAAGAAAATTGGATAGAAAAGTGTGCGTTAAGTAGCATTGTGATCAGTTTGTAAGTAGCGGTGTTTAACGCGCGTCCATGGGTTATGCGATAAACACCGGTTTTGAACCCCAGTCGCAGCTGACCGATGTGTACAGTAACAATATGTATCCAATTTATATAATAATCTTTAATCTTTGCCGCAAGATGTCGTTAATCATTAACCAAACAATGAACCGCACGCTTCTGGTATACCACGCAATTATTTTTGAATAATAAAATGGCAAATTACTATTAAAAAATCTAAATCTAATGACTACACTCGTATCTAAACTACAATAAAATATTTCTGGCACAAATGTGAGCATCGTTTTCAAACATTTTCGTACTGCGTCCGTTCCGTAGATTCAAGAAAGTACGGATACAAAAGCCTTTACTTTTGTATGCTCCAACATAATTCGACTCATAGTATTTTCTCGGATTCAGTTCGAAAACTTTTTTATAGAATTTAAGGACCCGTGGCCACGCACCCTGTTCAATGCAATCAGAATTGTTCGAAGCTTGTAGTTGGGAGCCGTTTGTTAAATAATATGTGCCGCCGACTCTTACGCTTCTGTGCCATCTGCGAAAGAACAAGAATGTTGTATTATAAAAGAAAGCATGTAATATAATAATTATTGTATGAAGAGAATTGTGAATGTGAACAAAGCAAGAGATGGTGTATAGGATAAGAAAAAATAAGGCGTATAATTCCAGAAAGGATGCATAAAATACACCAACCGTCATCTTTTGCGGCGGCAGTTTAACCTTATTAAAACGAGATCCGGAAAGCATACAAGAAGAAAATTATGAATGTGCATATCTTTGCGGGAACTGAGACCCGACACTTTATTTGATTGATTGATTTTATTATTGCATGAACGTCAATTTTGTTTTTATTGTAAGGTGATACTTGAACTAGTTTGCCTAATAGTAAGCAAAGGAATGTCTAAATGCGCAGATGACTGAAAAAACCGAATCACTTATACAGTTGGCTAAGCCACCGCCACTACGCCGACCAGAATTTATAACAAAACAAGAATGAATAAATTTAAAGAGCGAAATATCACTAAATTAATTACCTGATGTAATAGGATGATCCCGCAACATAGAGCCTGCAAAATCAAATAAAGTTCAAATAGAGAATTGCAATAAAAATATTAAGATATCTAATCTAAGAAATATTACTCAAATGCATTTTCCCAATTTTGCCAATTATGTTTTTAGCAATAATATTATTTAGGATGGTAGGCAGACTTCAGTCTGTACACTACTCTCAAGTGTACAGACTGAAATGACAACTAAGTAGATATAGTGGATACATCTGCTACTTATACGGGCGTTCTCACGAGGCAATTTTAGTTGATCAACTGCGAAATCGTTTGCTATAACAGTCTGAACAGTATTTAAAATAAGTTGAGCACTAAATATCGGTTAAACAAAAGTTTTTTCAACTTTTATTGATTCGATTGCGCGATAAAAATTGAACAACTAAAATTGCCCCATGAGAATGCCGTATGACACGTTATTTCACTGTAGTGCCAGACACCTCGACTTATGGACCGCTGGCGGCTTAATATCATATGTTGAGCAACAACAAAGCACAGGTTTTATTCTCAGTCCATTTTTATATAGTAATGAATTATATGAAATACATTAGCCAAATTGAGAAGCACGTAATTTATTTACTATTTGACATTTTAAATAAATACATATTTCAACAATGTACGAATGACATTAAAACAATGCATGCTCTAAGCATAAATTAATTTCATCTATAATTTCTACAGATTTTATATGATTTAGTAATTTAAGTTCCATGCGATATTTTTCAATAATAATTCAAATACTTAACTATAAATATAGCATGCAATTAATTTCGTCTATTCTTTGCATTATTAATTAAAGCACACCTAGGCGAATCATTAAAAAAGAATAACGTTACATTTTTCGTTGTCTAAGAATATATGTATATAAGATGCAAAATATAGATCTCTAATTTTATCTTTTTTAGTTGAACAGTGACGAAAACATCGTCTAATTAAGTGTGATCAGTGTCGCCGATCGAACGTAAATCAAAAGAACTAGAAAAAAATGTTTTAAATTAACTAGAAATATTTTGATTTCATAATTTAATGTTTTACTTATATATAAATGAACGCCGCGGTCATTTTACGCATGAATCAAACGAGTACGACATCGATTTAATGAATAATTATCGTTGTCATTATTCCTACGACCTTTTTACCTGTCAGAACATGGAACCCCATTTTTAGTAAGGTCTATAGAGAAATTGTATCTATTTATATTAGCAGTACTACAGCATTTTAAAGTTTCACTAACGATTGCGGGCAATAAAACATGGCTGTATGGTCTGAGTATCATACAAACATTCTCATATTACCAGCATCTTGTGTGTTCGAATAGATCTTATTATATTCATAGTTTAGTATAAAAATGTAACGTCATCCAAAGCGTTCTAGCGTTACCTAAAGCGTATCAATATAGTATAGTTTTGTTACTGGTGAGTGCCGCTCCCGGAGTGATGCCCACGATGCTGCCTCCGACACACTCCTCCACGCCCTCTGTCACCGCCACCACACATCATATTAGTTAGTTAACATTATTAATAAAAAAATATACATTTATAATCTGTACCAACTAAAAAAACAAAACTACAAGCATATCACTTCACTGACAACTGCAACTGAACCGCTCTACTAACGCAGGGACCTTCTCAGTTAAGTACTATTAGTATAGTAAGCCATGTTAGGGTTCTTAAAATCATAGAATAAATAATAAAAATAATAGCTCTAAACCATACATTTAGAGCTGTCAAACTTGTTAGGTTGACATTGATTTCACCCACTCGCTTACTTCCTATGTCTCCTATGATGCCTGCACTGTCCAGTACGGCTTGGAATCTTGGCTCCACGTTAAATATTTTAAAAAGACGTCATACCGTTTCTTGAGTTCGGGTTAGAAGTTTTTAAATTGACGGTGTTGCTGACGCTACCAATGTTGCCAACAATCTAATATTTTGACGTAGACATGTTTTGACACATTGAGTTTTTTTAGTAAAAATGTCCATGGTTTAAATATATATCGTGAATAAATATGATCAATTTAATTGGTACAGAATATAAATGATAAATTATGTTAAAATCAATGAATGATAGAAATAAAACTATGTATCATTGAAAAATATGATAAAAAATATAAATAACAATATTAAATTAGGTATTTAAAGATCTGAAACATGAAAAGCAGGGTAGGTACAAAAGCCTGAGTTCGAAATGTTTTTTGTTGTTTTAAAATTTAACAAAAAACAAAACACTTATATAATAAGTATATAATAAGTAAATGTTATATGGTTTTATAAAAGTGCAATAAACTATTAAATATCATCAGATTGAATAAACGCAAAAAAATAAGTCAAAGTAATTTGAATTATTGGTCAGACACAATTAGTTAATTATTTACATACGTTTGAATCGCGTTCGAATTATCATTTTTTTGGATTAAAATTTGACAGGCAATGGACCAATGACAGTCTTCATTGGCTAACAGCATCTCATTTTAATAAACTGACATTTCGATAGCGGAGTTTAGTACAAAATAAAGTAAGAAAATTAAAACATAAAGGTATGCTTATCGCTCTTTCTACATCTCTACATGTTTATGTAGAGATGTGATATATGAGCCCGATATGAGCCCTGTACTTGGTATCTTAAGAGTTAGATACTAGATTTAGGCCAATATAGGGCGACTTTTGCATATTTATCATTTGCATAGTCCACTCATGGACTATGCAAACATCAAGACCCAGCCTAACATCAGGTGCAGTCATTTGTCATATGATCTTGACTTGACTGATGGGCAAGGAAGGGGACTTCATAAGACGGCAGATGACTGGAAAAAAAACTTTAGTTTACGGTTGCCTGAATCACCGTAACTTTTATATGCATCACATTTTGTACTTTAATATTTTCTAATGTGACGCCATATTAGCCTGTCGAATTTATAAAAGTTTATATTTCTGTAGGAGTTACAATTTGATTGATTTATTTAAATTTTAAATACTATTTCAGGGTCCAATTTGAACGCATTCACGTAGTTTAATCCTTGTTGATGATATCAGTCCAAGTAGAGGTCCAGTTTTAATCCTATCATATCGTGAAAACCTGGCTCGAAATATATATTATCCCCGGCAGTTGTTAATGCGCTGGTACCTTGTCAAAATAACAAAACGTAACGTATTCAAGTTACGTTTTGCTGACGGTATTGGCCAATCCCAGTACATTTCTACATCACTATGACGTTACCCCGTCGTATGACGTCATGTTCCAAGCGCATTATTTTATTTATTATTTTAATTTATATATTATTCTACAAAAGTGATTGTATCATAGAAACATGACGACCAAAATTTTAGATCATTGGAACTAGCAAGTGGTTTTAAACCCGAACTCTCGGTTTGAGTGACCATATTGCACCACCACTACACCGCTACACCACGGTCGCACCGGCATCCGCCGAGGATAGTAATCTATAATTTAGTAGTTAATTGCACTTCACAGACCATAAACGAAGCGAAGGCATAACAATACGTAATAAGCATGCAGTGCTCACCGGTGGTACAAGCAGCCGCGCTGTCCGGGTTCACGCCAGCCACGGACCAAGGCCTCGCTCGGCCAGCCACGCGTGCACACCCGTTCCCTAACACCCAATATTAAGAGTGAACCCAATGTATTGCTTAAAATAACACTGAGGTTATTATTTTTACTTAGTGTATTTTTACAATTTTTATATTTTCATGGAAATATACGAATGATTGTATTAAGTACTATTTCACTAGTATTAGACCAAAGACTCCTTAAAGTTTGATACGAGTGTTGTGCTATAATTATTGTTTTTCAAAGTACAGAATTCCTTAAAATATAATTCATAAAAAAGTAACATATTCATTTTAATTTTAAATTGTAAAAATAATAATCAGTGCTACTATAACCAAACATTTCTTATAAAAACACATTTAATCTTCAATTGTAATACCACAAAGAGTTGGTCAATATGTCCAAGCACACTGTACAAAGCAACAAATACATTATCACAATAAGCAGTGGTCACAAAGGCTGTGTTAGAACAACCACATTAAACCTCACTCGTACAATTTGTGTCAACTTCCTAATTAATAACAGTAAAACAAATAAACACATATTTAGGACATATTTTATTATTATGACATGCTGTCATATGCAGGATGCCCCCGCCTAGATTTCAAGCTAGAGTTAGATCCACGAACGGAAGAGACCGCAACTACAGTTAAATAACTGTGAAACATTATTCAGTTTTAAATGATGGTACTGCCCGGGGGCTGATCGCGCAACTTTAATGGTAACGACAATAAAAGTCATTCCCATTTGTCAAAAAGTTACGCGGTCGCTATTACAAGGTGTTCTCATGAGGCGACTTTAGTTGATCAATTTTTATCGTTCAACAATATTGACTCAATATCACACGTGTCATTACACTTTCTGGCGATTTAATATTTTTCTCGTGGATGCGGACGCCATAATTTACATATTTTTTACAATACAATAGAAGAATACAATACATAATATACAATCGCGCTGATTGACTGACTGCTTAAACTGATTATTCAATGCAAGTTGAACGAACAAGTTTAGACGAGTTGATTCGCTTTCAACTTATAATTGAATCAATATAATGAATTCAAAAGTTGAAAGGTCTTTAACTTTTCTTGAACCGATATTTATTGCTTCAACTAGATTGAAAGTCTGTTCAGAGGGTTCAAATCGTGAACGATTTCGCAGTTGATCAACTGAATTCGCCTCGTGTGAACGCCGTGTTAGTGTCAAAAAATAACTTTTATTTATTCGGACAATGAGTTTCAATTAGCCTGAACTGTTAATGAAAATAAACATCGATTCTTATTGTGTTGCGCGGTCGCAATTTTAAAGCTCCTATTTTTAAGTGGGTCGGTTCGCTGGGTTGGTAGACCGAGTGGCTGCTACCACTCTAGCTTCTGTACTAATTTAAATACCTATTAGTTATTTTTAGCAATAAAAATATAACTAAAGAGGTAAAACATTGGTTACTGAATCGATGCAGCTCCTTATCAAAAGGATAGGTTAATACTTAACGAAGTTGACACAATTATATATAAATATAAAACACATTATAAAATTTACCCATAGTGTTGACATTATCTGATGACCTCGAAGGGGGTGGTGTAGAGCATGCAACTTTATTGCCTACGTTATCTGTTGACTTGCAACGGGATACCTCTGTTACGATACATAAAAAATAATAAAATTATTATTAAATATATTTTTATTACGAATTTTAAATATTGTTGATTACTTCTGAGGCCTAGGATTTAATTATTTAGTCAAACGGTATTGTCTCTTTCGGATTGTATGTTGGTGATGGGATGGAAAAAAAAGATTATGGACTTGGTTTACCATGAGACAAGTCAAGATCAGATGTCGAGTTTCAAAATCGGAACCAAACATTTTTATTTATTAGGACGCTTCCATTGAAGAAGGGGATTCCATAGAGAAAGAGGGAATATCGATTATTAAGATGTAAAAATAAGTAATAAGCAAAGTCGAAGCGGCTGATAAAAACGATTCAACTTGCGGTTGTCTCAGTCTCCGTCACCATGCCAACCAAAGTATAGTTTTCTGATTGGATAATTAACTGTAGACAAAACTGAATCATTGGATCAACTTACCGCTTTCCATTAAAACCGGTGTGCTTTCGCCAGATGTTACGCTGTACCTAAAATACATATTAATTATTATATTTATTAAAGTGACACATATCTAATCTAATAAGGGGCCATTCAAGTATTACGTACGCACTATAGGGGAGGGGGATCTTTGTTTTGCTTATTTTGCTGACAAGGGGGTAAGGGGGGGTAAATACTTTTAATAAATCTGCTTACATAATACTTGAACGGCCTCTAAGTATATTATAAAAGAAAAAACCTTTGATATTGTAAAAAATCAAGAAATCAAATTTTCACGCCTATTTCCTTCAGGGATGGGCAAAAAAAAAGGCGCGCCACTTAGCACGATCCTGACACAACTTCCTCGCATTCCCGGTCGGAACATTCCATATTTGTTTTAAAGCTTTTATTGAAGAAAAAATTTAAAAAGAGGGATATATAGTCGCCGTTTCTGTTAGTCAGAGTGGTAAGTAGTGTTGCCCAGTTTGCCAATCTGGGGTAGCACTAACACTTACAAGAATACAAACCGTGAAGTGATTTAATCGCGTTTCGGGATCAGCTTGTAAGTTGCCGGTTTCAACTAGGTCAGCATAGTGATGCGACTGCTATTTACAGTTATTTACTTGTAGTGGCAGTCGCCTGCATTCATGGACCGCTCTCCAGCTTAACATCAGAGGGGGTTCGGTCACATGTCATACGACAATTTAATTTTTTTTATTGTGATACGACATCTGACTTCGACCCGCCTGATGGTAAGCAGGAGGAGGTCTAAGAGTGACGACGACTGAAAAAAACGGATAGTACATGGCTGCCTCAGTCGCCGTCACTATGCCGGCCAAAAATTATGGTCTACAATTAACCAATCGGATGTAATACATACATAGTATCGTCCCTCTGCAGTGTTGGTGAATGCGAATGCGCTGGTGATGCCGAGGGTGAAACAAGCGACGACAACGAATGCAAGGAACGTGATGTCCTGGATAACGATGCCTCCTCACTGCCGGGCGGTGTACGACACGTGCGCCAGAACTCTTCCAAACCTAAACAATCAGTATGTATGTCACCGTATTGTAAATACTGTTAGTTCAATCTATTAATCTATTTGTAATATTTAATAATTACATTAAATTAAATTTGTTAATAAAAAAAGAGGCGGATAATTGCTTCGGGTCTGGTTATCAAATAGGGGTAGACAGTGGTACCCAGTCTGCCGATCCGGGGTAGTACCACTACAGTCGCGTTTCAGGATTAGCTTGTAAGTTGCCGGTTCCAACTAGGCCGGCATAGTGGATGTGACTGCTACTTACAGATATACAATTGTAGTAGCAGTGACATCGATTCATGGATCACACTCCAGCTTAACATCAAGCTGGGTGCTGTCATATGTCAAGTCACAATAAAAAGAATAAATAAGTTTAGATAATGAGTCATTTAACTTCAATTAAGTTACTCTAAGACTAGCTTCACACCGAGCTTTGACGTATGAGTCAAACGGAGACGTAACAAAAACGTTGCGCCAGCGGCAGTCAGCGCTAAGCTCACTGGTGTGTGCTTAGAGAACACGAGTAACTGTTTGTAGTGAATTAAAACGATTTTATTACTAAAGTTCTTTTAAAAGTGGTTGTTTCGTCGCCGGTGTCTACGCTGTTGTTTCCGTTTATTTCGTCTTTAAATCAAAATTAAAATTTGATAAATACATCATTGTATGAACTCTGCATTTCACGTTCACCTTTTACTATGAACAGTTACAAACTAGCTTACTTGTTTTTTGTTTGCACGTAGAGTGAACGTAAAACTAGCGTCGACGCAACATTCCTCGTCGACGAGCGTTTTCACACGCTCTGGTGTGAAAGCCGCCTAACTCTACAAATTTATTTATTTCAAATAAAATATTTCATTATCATCAATTGACATGCCTCAAATTATCGATTCTAAAACAACTCTCTTGCTTTCTTATGTATTTTTTATTTATTTACATTTCTACACTAAGCTACTAAAGTGCTTGTATCATAGAAACAGGACAACCAAAGTACATAATAGATACATTGGTAAATCTCGGTTTGTGTAACCAATGCACTGCCACTACACCACGGTCGCCTCGTATCTGGACAGGGTTAAAATAATTACCTTCATCGATGTCTTGAGATTGATCTGTAATTGGTCTTGTTGGTGCTCTTGTCTTTACACGCCTAGGTCGACCTAAAATATAAGCACATGGAATATTGTTGTATTTCTAACAAAAATACACGATAACAATTACGAATTTAAAGAGTGGTAGGCAGTGGTACCCAGTCTGCCGATCCGGGGTAGTACCACCACTTAGAAGTATACAGACCGTGAAGTGATTTAGTCACGTTTCGGGATCAGCTTGTAAGTTGCCGGTTCCATCTAGGCCGGCATAGTGGATGTGATTGCTACTCACAGTTATTGAATTGTATTAGCAGTGACATTCATTCATGAACCACACTTTGGCTTAACATCAAGCGGGGTGCTGTCATATGTCGAGTCACAATAAAAAAAGCCTTCGTGGTTGCAGGTAAAGTTGTTTATCGTCTTAACATAAGGCGGGGTGTCAGGCCACAATAATAAATAATAATACCTTTGACAATATGATGTAACGTATGCGCCGGTAACTCTGTGAGGGCATCGGCTGCTTCCCCATGCAACGGTGGCAGTGATAGCATTTCATTACTACTGCATTGTTGTTCAGCCACTGACTTCGGTCTAACACGACGAGTGCCACGGTCCCTGCGACGGCCGCCCAACGGCGTGGCCTGAAAACACATGGAATCAATATGACGAATATGGAATCAGTGACATTCATTCACACTTTAATAGCTTAGTATAGAAATGTGAAACAAAACAAAACCTACGAACATTACATTGCGTGATGCATTATACCCAATCTGGACCAGGCATTAGATTTTTATAATTATTTTAATTTAATTTATAATATAATAATAATAATTTATAATATTTATTTTATAATATTTCCTCATTTAATATTAATCATAAAACTATTAAAAAATGTAATTAACAATAAACTATTGTCGTCTGTTAATAACATTAGTTTTAACTATTCTTACCAAGTTCAAATAATCCAGTTTCTGTGAAGCATGTAAAAGATGAATAAATAAATACCAATGTCCCCAACATAATAAAGAAAATAATAAAGGAATAAAAGACTAATTTAATATTTATAACTAATTATAATTTAAAGAAAATAAACATTTATAACAGAAAAACATCACATTTTAATTTAACGAAAAAAAGGAACACTTCCTTTCATTATCTCTAACAAACAATCTAACTTTTTGTGAGCTGTACCTTAATTAACGAGATGCGGCGGCATTTTTTAAAGTCACTGCAGCCACTTATACGAATAAAAGTTTACAGCCACAAATAATTTAAAGCTAACGATAAAAGATCAGCCAAGTCTACTGTCACTGATAAAAGTCTATTGTCACATTATAAGAACATAGTGCCCCATTAAAGTCTATTGTCACATTATAGGAACATAGTGCCCCATTAAAGTCTATTGTCACATTATAAGAACATAGTGCCAGATAAAAGTCTTTTGTCGCATTATAAGAACAGAGTGCCATATAAAAGTATATTGTCACGATATTAGAACATAATGCCAGATACAGGTCTGTCGTCACATTATAAGAGCACAGTGCCAGATAAAAGTCTAACGTCTCATTATAAGAACATAGTGCCTAATAAAACTCTAACGTCACATTATAAGAACATAGTAATAGATAAAAGTCTAAGGTCTCATAATAACATAGTGACTAATAAAAGTCTAACGTCACATTATAAGAACATAGTGCCAGATAAAAGTCTATTGTCGCATTATAAGAGCAGAGTGCCATATAAAAGTATATTGTCACGATATTAGAACGTCTCATTATAAGAACATAGTGCCTAATAAAACTCTAACGTCACATTATAAGAACATAGTAATAGATAAAAGTCTAAGGTCTCATTATAAGAACATAGTGACAGATAAAAGTCTACAGTCATGGATTATATATTTAGTTTAGTGTTATTAGTGTAAATGTCCTAAATCATGCATGTTTACCGCCGAATGTGATACTGGCGTGAGTAGGTCAGGCATTTCTTGTGAGGTTGGCTGCTCATTATCCACACCATCGACACCACCACAGGCCGCCAGTGCCAATCTTTCGACGGCCTCGCTGTAAATTAAAATATTAGACGATTTGAGTTTTACTGTTTAAATAACGAAATTAGCACGCCACTCAGCAGGTTCCGTGTTTTTTCTGGGCAAGTAATTTTTTTGTATCTTTTATTCGTATTTCAATCAATCAAATTGTCAAGCCTTTTTCCCACAAGGATAAACAAGACAAAGGAGCGCCATTTGCCACGATCCTGACACAACTGCCTCGCTTTCCTCACATCCACAATTCTTTTCATACAAGCTCTACGGCTATGGGCACTAGGCCACCCACATCAAGAAAAAACTAGAAACTATTTTAACCTTTTGTCTATAGGTTACTTGCAGTTTATGTAACTGTAGTAGTATTATTAGCCATTATTCATGGACCTTTAGCTTAACATCAGGCGGGGTGCAGTCATATGTCGAACCACAAAAAAAATGTGCCTGATGGTTAGCACGATCGAGGTCCAAAAGTGCCCTTAATAACTCTCTCAATTCACGCCGTTACTATGCCGGCCAAAGAATAGTATCTGTGGGTCTTACTTTATCAAATCCTGTAGCATATTGGAGCATGGAGCCATTGCATCTTTGACAGCTTGCAATGTCACTAATTCCCCACCACTAATAGGCCCACCACCCATTGCTGCGAACACCTCACCGCATCTCTGAAATAAATGAATAAATCATCAACAGTTTCCTTCACATCCACAATGCACTTCATACACTCTATTGTTACGGACAGTGCAGGCCCCTGCTTTTTAAGAAACAATCCTTCTACTCGCTACTGATTTATAAATCAGAATTTTTCGTGTATGTATAAGTTTAAATATATGTATATCGTATACTATATAAAATATATAGTATATGAGAATTATATAGTTTATGATAGGAGTATAATAAATAAAATTACTAAACACATTGTGTATTAATCGAAATTGAAATAATAATAAATTTAAATTAGGTTATGAATTTCCGGCAAACAGTTAATAATATTAACTTTACAAAAATTAACATTATTAATCATTGCCAAGTGCTTTTTAAGAGCCTTGGTATGTGATAAATTTAACTGTGACAATTTCACTACCTCAACACAATGCTCGTTTTATTAGTCTAAAAAAATTAGCGTGTAAAATAATTATGTTGCAGTAGTGTAGCCGAACGCAAGGATACTTCTGGAGGTTTGCAGGAACGAGAAGGGTCTCCTAGCCTTCCTGGAGGAGATCGGGTTACTCCACTGAGGAAGAACCGTTGAAGAACGCACAAAGAAGTCGCAGAGGACTTAAGTGCGGAAACGAGCTCGCACATAACAGTAAAGCACTAAGGGAAATATACAAATATATGCTAACCTGTAAATATTGATGCAATGTCTGATGTGCAGCCGCCGCCGCCCTGTCGACTGCTGCATGCAGAGGTGGTGGTGGCAATGCCGCTGCTGCCTGCGCCGCCAATGCTGCTGCACTCTCGCCACCAGACCATGCTCTCTCCAATGCTAAGGCACGCAACCTATGCGACTGCGCTGGTAGGATGTTGTTCGATAATCTGGAATATTTTAATTTAACTTTAATTGTGACTCGACATATGACAGCACCCGCCTGATGTTGAGCTGGAGTGCGCTCCATGAATTGGGGCACTGCTACTACAATTCAAGTAGTACTTACAACCACTATGCCGGCCTAGTTGAAGGCGTGATCCCGAAACGCGACTAAGTTCACGGTCTGTATACTTGCAAGTGGTGGTAATACCCTGGATCGGCAGACTGACCAATTTTTTTTTATTGTGACACGACATTTGACGTCTCCTAGAGGTCTGAATAATTTAAAAATTTGTACAAGTATTAAAAACCGATGACAATAATTTCATTAAATATTTTTTGGCCGACATAGTGATAGCGACTGAGGCAACCGAGAACTGACTCGGTTTATCCAGTCGTCGGCATTCTTGGACCTCCTCTTACTACTTATTCACATTTTAGTTCACATTATAAAGAATTTATGAATTTCGTGTGAATGGATACGTTAAACGAGGCATGCCCAGGAGGGTGTTTGCCGACCTAATCGGAGACATCCTCAAGAAAGCTAGGTTGCCTAGTGCCCGTAACCATAGAGCTTGTATGAAGAGAATTGTGAATGTGAAAGAAGACTGGAAGTTGTGTCAGGATCGTGGCAAGTGGCGCTTCATTGTCTCTGCCTATCCCTGTGGAAAAAGGGCGTGACAATTTGATTGATTGATAGTTCACATTGTCATATATGTGTGTTTTTTTGTTTGTTATTTTTTTAACCAACCTCTCATGTAAATCCCGCCATAATGTAGCAACTCTTTCGCTAGCACCCCGACCACCAGCCGCCGCATCACATCCAGGAAACTCAACGCGACGCACACTCACAGATCTCCTCAGAGCAGTCGCTATGTCAGTTAAACCTGCAGAGTTACACAACAATATTAACCCTCCGTCGACAATAGTTATGCCAAACCTACAAGCAATTTGTATCGATCTATTTTCAAACACTTACTGCCGGTTGTACCAAAAATTATACTTTACGAATTTGTAATAAGTATCGTATAGGAAAAAGAAAAGAAAAATTGGTTGCACCACTCTTTAACTTCACATTTTACATTTACGATTAACGGATATTTTATACAGAGCTAAAGGACATGATTCATTTTGGGTTTCTATGTACTACTTTTGTTTGTTATTTATATAAACATATATAAATGGTAGTTTCGATATAAAATTAGCATAATAACAACCCAAATCACGATTTCGTAATAGTAAACGTAATAGAATAAGTATAAAGTAAAACTAAATTCGTAAAAACCGGCTGTTGGTAATATATATAAGTTCCCTAACAGATTTGTTCAATTTATATTTGACTAATTTATTATAATAAAAATAACTACTTTGATTCCTAGATCGCCCGTGTACGAAGGGCATTAAGGCCCGGTTTCTTGATGGATAGTTATCTCAACTAATCGTAAAATAATGACAGATAACTTACTATTGATTGAATTTCGAAAAAAATGCGTTTCTTGATGGATTGTTAGGCATGCTATTTATTATATGACGTCACTAATAACAATTTATTTTGACCACTCAGATGTGAGTGGTCAAACTATTTAATCTCTAGTAGTATGCGAACTAGTGTCATAATTGACATGTTTGTATTGCGTTTTTTTTGCAAATTATCTCAATTAAAACGAATTTGAGCATTAAAAATGCATTTTTCCTATTGTGAAAATTCATCATTCATTCACCAAACAATTTTCGGATGAAGATTGTTTTATGGCAAAAAGACATAAAAAGACTTTCCGTCCCAGGAAAGATAATTTTAGATTGTGGGATTAACATGATGTCAAAGAAAGATTTCGGATTAATAAAAAAACATGCACGTGGCTCATAAAAGAATTAAAAATGTTTCTTGAACGCCAAACAACAAGGTAAGAAAATAACTTTATATTCAAACTGATAGGAGAGGTTATTTAAAGTGTCCTATATCTAATTAGGACAGGGTCCCCGTAAAAGAGGTAATGCTAAGAAATCACGGCGCAATTTAAGGCGACCGTGGTGTAGTGGCAGTGTAATGGTCATGCAAGCCGAGAGCACGGGTTCGATACCACTTACCGGTACCAATGTATCTTTGATATATGTACTTTGGTCAATATAATTCTTAGCCTTAAAATAACATAAAAAAACCTATACTTTTTTGTATGACCCATTTTATGTTCTTATTGGTCATGCAAAGTTTTAAATAATCATTAACATACAGTTTCAACCAATTACTGAATATTAATCTAAATTATTTTCTTACAGAATTCATGATGTCAGTATAAAGGATCAAATATTATTAACAATAAGATTTAATGCCACTGGAAATATTGGCCCTGGAGACATCCTCAAGAAAGCTGAGTTACCTAGTGCCCATAACTGTAGAGCTTGTATGAAATTGTATTGTAAATGTGATGGAAGCAAAAAAGTGATGGGAGTTGTTTCAGGATCTTGGCAAGTGGCACTTAATTGTGTCTGCCTATCCCCGTGGGAAAAAACTTAAAATTTGATGGAATGATTATTTTTTATTCAAAACTAAAACATTCTTGAACCTTACCTCAGAATATGATCCACATTTACATTGCCACTTACAAGTATACAGACCGTGAAGAGATTTAAACACGATTCAGGATCAGTTGTATGTTGCCGGTTTTAACTAGGCCGGCATAGTGGATGTGATTGCTACTCACAGTTATTGAATTGTAGTAGCAATGGCATTCATTCATGGACCACACTCCTGCTTAATATCAAGCGGGTGCTGCCATAATGTCAGTCACAATAAAAAATATATACCTAAATATTAATATCATTTCAGATTGGAAAACGTAAGTTAATGCCAAAATGGCTACAGAGCTCACACCAAGATCCTGGAGATTTAGATTGAACAGCTTACCATTGAGGAAGTTTGAAGTGCACATTAATGCACAATTTGTCTCCGGCGCTTATTAAGTTCTAATAGTCTTTCAAAAGTCCCTACTAGATCAAAACAATCTAGTAAGGTCCCCACCTTACTAGATTGAAGCTACAGATATTGTGAAAGGTCTATAACCCCGCTTTGAGGGCCAGTTTTCTATAATGTTCATCTACAAAAGTATATAAAATAAAATTATTAATAATAATACAGGTTTTTTTAATCTGAATAATTGGATTATCAATCATGGAATCAATCAATCAATCAAATTGTCACGCCCTTTTCCCACAGGGATAGGCAGAGACATTGGAGCGCCACTTACCACGATCCTTACATAACTCCCTTGCTTCCTTCACATCCACAATTCTCTTCATACAGGCTCTGTGGTTATGGGCACTAGGCAACCTGGCTTTCTTGAGGATGTCTCCAATTTGGTTAGAAAACACTCTCCTGGGCCTGCCTTGTTTAACGCATCCAACCACATCCGATTTATAAATTCTTTTGTCAATCTACTTTCACTCATCCTTTCCATGTGCCCAAACCATCGAAGCATTCCTTTGTCAATCCTTGTCACTACATCTACTTTCAAGCCACATCTATCACGCAATGTGCTATTCCTTATTCTATCCGCTATCGTCACTCCACATACACTCCATAACGACAGCAATTCTACAGCGTTAATTCTACTCTCACGCGTCTTCTGCCATACCCAACCTTCACTTCCATACATTAATATAGGAACAAGCACTGCATTATGAATAATCCAGCCATATAATATTGCATAAATATAACATAAATTGATGACTTTAGATATAAAAATCAATCAATCAATCAAATTGTCATGCCACAGGGTTAGGTAGAGACAATAGAACGCTACTTGTCATGATTCTGACATAACTCTCACGCTTCCATCACATTTACAATACAATTTTATACAAGCTCTACAGTTATGAGCACTAGGTAAGCTTTCAGCTTTCTTGAGGATGTCCTTTACTATTATGTTATTCTATATAATATACAAAACCTATACATATAAATACTCATTATAAAAGTTTGGAAAAATAAAAGATAGGATACAGAGAAATAGGTATAATTAAATTGTCATGCTTTTTTCCCCACAGGGATAGGCAGAAACATAGAATAGTATCAAAACTGAGATATAATATAGATGTGCGCACTTGCTTCCACTGCAGACGTCCAGCGCTCTTTTAATCTTCCTATATTTCATCAGCTCAAAAGTCAGCGCTCTTTTGCCGGAAACTGTACTAGCTGTTCCCCGCAGTCAAACCCGCGTTTATAAACAGTAATTCGTAGCTTGAGTACATTACAGGACGCCTTGCATCCCTGTGGTCCATCATCAGGTACTCCTCAACCATATTGTCATATCAGCCTAGGTATGAGCTTAATGTAAGAAACAGTTTGTTAAATCAGCATAATTATGTCTGTTACATATCCCCTGCATCCTCATGATCCATCATCAGGTACTCCAGGCTTTAATTTGATAACAGCACAGCTAAAGGCGCATAGTAAGAGACATTTTTAGTTAAAACACCATAGTTATATCTCTTGCGGTTTTACCTATGTGAGATGATCCATTATCAGGTTCTTTAGATCCAGGGTTTCCTACCTATTTTTATCCATTATTATTGCCATAATCCACTAATATATCTACAAACCAATAAGATATCTAAAAGAATATTACATATGTATTGTGCATACATATGTACATTTTTATTGGCATAAGGATAGAGTATTTAGTGCATTTCTGACCCAATTAATTTAAAAAAAATAAGAAAGTCGCAACACTACATGTCAAACGGTAATCAATGCCTCAATGAATTTAAAAATATTAATTATAAATAGTTACGATCTGTCTGTTGATAATAATAATAATTTTTTTTTCAAGAAACACATTTCGCTGATTACTATTTTTTAGTGAATTTACTATAGTTGCTTAACTAATTATAAAAGTTACAAATAGACAAATTTCACCAACCATCAAGAAACCGGCCCTAAGTTGCGAAAGGTTCTATAGACCAGCAGTACAAAAATGCCAAATATCTTACAAATGATTGTATAATACAATTATTATTATATTTATTATTTTTTTCTAAACTAAGCTACCAAAGTGCTTGTATCATAGAAACAGGCCGACCAAAGTACACATATCAAACATACACCGGTAAATGGTTTTGAACCCGTGCAATTAGTTTCTATGGCCATTGCACTGCCACTACACCGCGGTCGCCTTATCATAACGCGGTTGACTAACTTATTCACGTGTCAAAAACCTACCTTGTAAGCTAAAAGCATTCCTGTCTATATACAGCGTGTGTAATGTTGCATTGCATTGTAGTGCTTTTGCTAATAATCTTGCACCAGCATCGCCAGCCAAATTACCACCCACGTCCAATGACCTTAGCCGTCTCACGCCGCCCAGTGCGTTCAGTAACCCATATAGATCACCCTGTGAAGGATAGCTATTATTTTACCATATTAAAACTTTATGAACTGTAAACAAACGCAAACCTAATGCTGCTAGACATTCTCCTTTTTATCGTGACACGACATATGACAGCACCCCGCTTGATATTAAGCGGAGTGTGGTCCATGAGTAGCAATCACATCCACTATGCCGGCCTAGTTGGAACCGGCAACTTATAAGCTGATCCCGAAACGCGACCAAATCACTTCACGGTCTGTATACTTGTAAGTGGTGGTACTACCCCGGATCGGCAGACTGGGTATAAAAAAAAGCAACACGATCGATCTAGTATCATTATGCAACCTTTCCTATTCTTGTTTTGTTATTTAAATAATTATTTACCTTTAGTTTACAATCGCTTAGATCTAAAGACGTCAATGCTGTATCAGGTTCTTGTAAAATATGAACTAAGGCCTGTGAAAACAACAAAATATATTATTAGGATATCTTGTTATGGAGACTTATGATATGATATTTTGTATTATTTTTTATTGTGGTCTGTCTGACCTCGACCTTGCTTACCTGATGATAAGCAAGAGGAGGTCCAAGAGTGACGACGACTGAGAAAACCGAGTTTGTTCACAGCTGTCTCAGCCGCCGTCACTATGCCGGCCAAAAGTGCTTCTTCACGCATCGCTAGAAGGATCCAAGGTCAGAGGATGGAGAGAACACATGGGCAGACTAAGCTTTTCACTTGTCGATTGTTCTACTACTTTGTTATTACTTTAGCATAACATACGAGAACACTCCGCCTGATGTTAAGCTGGAGTATATTATATCAAATGAGGTGATTACTTCTACAGTTAAATTACTGCAAGTAGCAATCGCATTCATTATCTGCGTTAAACTAGGCAGGCCCAGAAGGGTGTTTTCCGACTAAATCAGAGACATCCTCAAAAAAGCTAGGTGGCCTAGTGGCCTTAACCGTTAACCTTAAATTTCTATGAAGAAAATTGTGAATGTGAGGGAAGCGAGGAAGTTGTTTTAGGATCGTGGCAAGTGACGCTCCTTTGTATTTTTTTAATTGATTGATTGATTGGCTAACCTGTATTAATGGTGGTGCATAAGAACGTTTTCCTGTTAATCTGCTTAGTGACAAATGTGTTATCGAATGATTTTTCCCTATTGCTCTTACTATTCCAGATAATTCCAACTCCATGCCTACAAAACAGATAAAATTTTATTTAGATTTTTATTTTTTATTTTTAGAAGATATTTATTTTATTCAGCTAGACATACTATGACAGCACTCCGCCTAATGTTGATCTAGAGTGCGGATCGTGAATACTGTAGTAGTAGTTGTAGTTATTAGCGGGCTCGTTTCCGCACTTGAAGTCCTCTTCGGTATCTTTGTGTGTTCATAAATACTACAGCTATTTAACTGCACTAGGTTGCCTAGTGCCCATAACCACAGAGCCTGTATGAAGAGAATTGTGGATGTGAAGGAAGCAAGGGAGCTGTGTAAGGATCTCTGCCTATCCCTGTGGGAAAAAGGCGTGTCAATTTAATTGATTGAGCGACTGCTACTACCAGTTAAATAGATGGAAGTAGCAATGGCATCCACTAGACTTCTTGATGTGACTGAATAATAGTCTCACAATTCTGACTACTTTTTTTTTGTGACACGACATTTTGGGCCTCGACCCGCCTAATAATAAGCAAGACTAGATCCAAAAGTACCGATGACTGAAACAACCGAGTTAGTACACGGCTGTCTCAGCCGCCGTCACTATGCCTGCCAACGGTGCTTCTTCACGCATCGCTTGAAGGATCAAGCGATGCGTGAAGAAGCACCGTTGGCCGGCATCTAAGGTTATAGGAGGGAGAGAACATGGGCTGGCAAAGCATTCCACTTATCAATTGTTTTACAAAGAAAAGAAAAAAAAAGCGACTGTGCGCCTACCTCAATGTGACGTGGATTATTTAGATTTTTAGAAAGAAACAACTACTGGCCCCATGATTGTTTGTCTCTCTCACGCTTTTCCGCCCGTATTTACTATATAATATCTGGATAGGGATTATATAGTAAACGCTTAGTTTATTCTCTATGTCTATGGGGGTGGGAGAGATGTTACTGTACATTTTTTATTACTTGTCAAATTAGTAAACAAATTTTGAGCATAATGTCGGATTAACGATAAAATACAATTACTACTGACGCGAATTATTTCATATATAAAATATAATATATATGAAATAATGTGATAATGGTTTTCCATATAAATGGTTTTTGATAAAAAATAATGTATATATGTGTGTAACTATTGTGCATTTGTCACATTGTGTATGTTTATTCTTTAGAATAAAACAGTAGTAAACAGTGTCCTTAGATAAAGGGCATGAGAAATGGTAATTTTCATGTTTGTTTACTACTTTGTGCCAAGTAAGAAAAACTACCTATAAATACTATTAATAATACTAAATACACAATAAAAATTACTTACTATTGTCAGAGAGATCTAATGACTGCAGACACCGTACTCCATGAATACATGATTCTAAGACATGCGCTGCTTGCGATGAGGCAAGTGCTCCGGAAAGGTTCAGCTTGACTCCGGCTGCACTTTCATTACAGGCTAGGCCAAGCAGTAGACTCCTAAAATAAAATTATGTTCAGACCTTTTCTTTCACACTTATTCCGTAGTGTAGTGGTAGAGCAATAGTCATACAAACCGAGAGCATGGGTTTGATACCACTTGCCGGTACCAATGTATCTCTTGATATATTTATGTACTGTTGTCGTCCTTTTTCTATGATACAAGCAGTTTAGTAGCTAACAATAGAAAAGTTAATAAAAAAAACATTATAACTGTTCTATTTTATTTTAACCATTGTTTTATTTCCAATTCTTAAATAAACTGTGACACCGGGCGGCGTCGTTTCTCACATGGATTGGCAGAAACGTTCTTTCTATAGACAATGGAAAGCATTTTTGACATCTGAAATCAAATTGTCACGCCCTTTTCCCACAGAGATAATGGAGCGCTACTTATTAATATAGAAATATCAAAAATGTATAGTCTATGGACGGAAGGACACCAGCGTTAAGTGTATATAGTACAGTGTAGAAACATAAAAGAAATAATATATTTTTAATAACTAATATTAAACTTACTTTAAAGCGTCTGGTGGCATTTTACAGTAGGAGAAATCTAGAATGCTCAGCGATAAACAGGATGTGAAGAATTGTCTAAATGAAGGTGGAGGCTCCCTCGGTCTTCTTGCTGACGACCATGGATTTCGACCTAATTGCAATTCAGACAGGCGAGCGGCACAACCACGTAGCAAAGCACCCCACATCTATTAACAAATCAAAGAATTATACTGTGACATAATTATAATGTGACAATAAATAACAGCAATTTGCTTCTTCAAACCTTATTATAACATGTTTGTTTTATATTACAAAAGTAAAATCTTTTCAAGGCGTTGTCGAAACAGCTGATCAACATCTCGGACGACAAGAAGGCTGGGCAATGTTTGGATGAAAGGATCAGCATTGCCATTCAGCGCGGCAATGCGCTTTTCCCATTGTTACCGATTTGGAACAAGGTTTTTTATTTATAAATTATATCTTTTTATCTAGTTTTAGTTTAATTATAGTCAATATAGTTTTAAGTCAATCAACCAATAAAATTGTCACGCCTTTTTCCCATAGGGATAGGCAGAGACAATGGAGGGCCACTTGCCACGATCCTTACACTCCCTTGCTTCCTTCACATCCACAATTCTCTTCATACAGGCTGGTTATGGGCACTAGGCAACAGCTTGAGGATGTCCCCGATTTGGTCGGAAAACACCCTCCTGGGCCTGCCTTGTTTAACGCATCCATCCACAACAGATTTATAAATTCCTTTCGTCAATCTACTTTCACTCATCCTTTCACTACATCTTCTTTCAAACCACATCTATCGCGCACTGTGCTATTTCTTATTCTTTCTGCTATCGTCTTTCCACATCCACTCCTTAATGACCGCATTTCTACAACGTTAATTATACTCTCATGCTTCTTCTGCCATACCCAACATTCACTTCCATACATTAATGAAGGAACAAGCACCGCATTATGACTTTAGGGACATTATTATACGAAAGATATATAAAAACTAAATAGACTACTTACATTTTCTAATGTTGTCTCTGTATTTGTTAGATTTAAATGTGTCAGCACATTAGATTGTGCCAAAAAATTATACAAATTCTGAAATAAATAAAAAAATAGACGCATTAAAATATATCCGACCGAGAATCGAACTCGGGACTAAAAAAGTAGTGTGCTAACATCTCAACGAAGTCACTTCACTGTCAGTAGATTAGAAAGTAGTGGCAATACTTTGGATCAGCAAACCGAGCTAATTACCACCAGTCGTCACTCTTGGACCTCCTCTTGCTTAACATCAGGCGGGTCGAGGTCAGATGTCATGTCACAATAAATAAAAAAAACTATCTGTCTACCACTCCTAAACACAAGGCCCGGTGCAAATATATCTCTCATTTTTTCAATTAACGAATATTCGCTACGACTAGGAATCGAACCTGGGACTACCGAATAGCGGACAGGTGTGTTAACCAATGCGCCCTTACCTCATTACATTCACCGATATAGAGACGGCGCCTGAGGCAGCTGTAAACTAATTCTGTTGTTTAAGTCGTTCGGCACTCTTTTTTTTATTGTGATACGACATCTGACATCGACCCGCCTGATAATAAGCAAAAGAGTGGTCCAAGAGTGACGACGACTGAAAAAACCTTAGACCTCCCCTTGTTTACGATTAGGTAAGTCAAGGTCAGATGTCAAGTCCCAACCCACAAAAAAAATCCATACATACATGTACATCATCCTTAAGATTATTGTGCGATAAGTCCAAGTGTGAGAGTGTAGAGAGGTGAATTGGATTCTCTAATATTCCAGCCAAGTGAGCCACTGTTTTGCCTGTCAAGCCACACTGTGACAATGCTATGTGACGAGCCCCGTGAGGATTGCACGCTATACCAGATAGTAAACTTATTGAACCTAAAAACAAATTTACAACTATTATTTTTCAAATTTCCAAAAAGTATGCAGTTGCTATGACTGTAAACCTTGTATGAATAGAATATACAATACAAAAGAATATACAACATATTAAAAAGGCAAAAGTGACAAAAAAATCACTGTCAAGTGTAAAATCCATGAATCGTGAATCAGTCGCGTTTTAAGATCAGCGTAAAGGTATAACACGTTCAGAGACCCACGACCCCTATTGGGGTCGCATGAGTCTATAATTAGATGTCCGCGACTCTGAAAAGCGACTCTGATGTTAAGCAGTGAATGGAGGGAACTCCTAACATAATTACATAGCAACATAATTATTTATTTGTCATAAATCCATGTGAAAACGATTAACATATTTTCTAAGTTATAATTCATTTTTTTCTAATACTAATTCACTGAGTATAGTCTCATGCGTGGTCGTGGGACTGTGAACGTGTTAATGGAATCCAGCCAGGACGGAATAGTGCTGATGTCGGCATAGGCCAGCTTAAACTCTAAAAATCATTTAAATTTATTTCCTTATTAATTATTCGACTCGACAAATGACAAAACCCCATTCTGCCTGATGTTAATCTGGAATGCGGTCCATGAGTGGAGGCGACTGCTACTACAGTTTAAATAACTGCAAGTAGCAATCACATTCAGTATGCCAGTTTTCTCAGTCGTCGTCACTCTTGGGCCTCCTCTTGCTTATCATCGGGCGGCTCGAGATCAGAGGTCGTGTCACAATAAAAAAAAAAGATGATCAGCTTGTGGATAATGTGGATGTAAGAAAAGCGAGGGAGTTGTGTCCGGATCGTGGTAAGTGGCGCTCCTATGTCTCTGCCTATCCCTGTGGGAAAAGGGCGTGACAAATTGATTTATTTATTTGAAATAGTTATTTATCAACTTCACAAACCTTTATCTTCAATATGATTTTGTGAAAAATCAATAGTATGCATTCTTGGTAGCCTCCGTGCCCTTGCTAGTGCGTGACCAACTCGTGTTGCGTGATCTGAACGTAGTGATGCACCTCTCCAACTTAAACGCTCATGAGGTGGCTCAGCACATCTTAAGACCCGACTCAGTGCCTCCCAACTCTCACTACCAACACGAACCCCATCCCCGCATACACCATGAAACCACGTGTTATGTTGCAATGCTATTAGCAGTGGTATTAAATCCCTGTTACAAATAAAAAAATGGCTGTCTAAGAATAAAAAATGGCGGTCCAAGAATAAAAAAGGGCGGTTTAAGAACAAAAAAAGACGGTCTATGAATGAAAAATGGCAAGTTTAAATATATCTGAACACGTCTTTTCTCCATCCTATCTATAAAATTATAAGGCGATCGTGGAGTAGTGATAGTGCAATGGTCACGTAAGCCGAGAGCATGGTTCAAAACCACTTACCGGTACCAATGACTTTGGTCGTCCTGTTTCTATGTAAATTAAAAGTCGCCGGAGATCAGCAAGGTCAGGACACTGCTACTTGCCAAGCAGTTCTTGCTACTTGGCAGTTCTCGCATATGCACATAGATAGCACTCCTAGCCTGATAGCCTGATATTAAGGCAGTAAGCAGTATTACCTTGAGGCTTGTTAGTGTGTGTTAGTAACTAAGTGTTAGTTAACTAAGTAACTAAGTGTTAGTAAAGTGTTAGTAACTAGTAACGACGTGACTGCTACTTAGTTATTTACCTGTAGTAAGCAGTCGCCTCCATTCATGAATTGCGTTTCAGCTTAACATCAGGCGGGGCGCTGTCATAAGTCGTGTTACAATAAAAAAGAAAATAATAATTACCTTTGGTCTAAATGATCGAAATCTTTCAAATGCAACATTCTGATGTCATGAGCTAAATAAATTGTGTCAATGTCCCACGCGACTTCCGCTCTGTAAAACACAATGTATAAATTAGGCAGTGGTCTTGTGGTAATGAAATGGTCTCGCAAACCTGAGCCTCGGTTCAAAATCACCGCCAAACCATTGTATATTTGATAAATGTACTTAGAACGCTCAGTTTCTATGATACTACCAAGTTTAATATAAAATTATAGCTTCATAAATCATATAAACGCTGATACAGTATTTTTTATAATTCTATATTAAGCTACTTAAGTCCTTGTATCATAGAAACATGACAACCAAAGTACATATATCAAAGATACAAGTGAGGCAGTAAATTGTAGAATTTTTATGTCTAGATCTAGTATTACGCATTGGGTTATCTTTTGGATTTACTTATTGCTATTTGTATAATTCACTGAGCTATACGACCATTGTATATTGGTAGTGTAATGGTCACTCAAACAGAGAAACCCGGTACTTTAATCCCGGCAGATTAAGACAGCCCTGATTTTTAAGCTGCGCAGTATAAGTATCGGCATATTACAAGAGCGCTGGACGACTGCGTGGAAGCAAGTCCGTGCATCTGTACAATAGTGCACATAATCGATATTAATTATTTTTTTTATTTATAAACTCTTTATTGCACAAAATAAGGTACATAGGCGAGCTTAATGCCTTAGGCATTATCTACCAGCTAACCTTTGTTGTGTTGTGCTGTGATTGGCTGGGTGCAAACCTTAATTAAAAAGATTTAATATTATTTTTAAAAATAAATATTATGAAATATATAATATAACAATATATACATATACATTAGTCAACATATACACAAATATACATAAAATTAAACACATGTATGAGGTAATAAGGATGTTATAGGTATAAAGTTTGTTTATTTAAAAAGTGATCGATAAGTAGGTGTTTAAATTTGTTGATAGTTAGGGCTTGTCTGATAGTCAGAAGAAGCTTGTTCCACTGGTGAGCTGCAAAGACTATAAAAGATTTGCCGTAAGCAGAGAAAGAATGAATTTTTAGTTGAATATTTTGGGATGAACGAAGAGAAAGCTTATGGTTAAAATTCATATACATTTGTAAAACGAAAAGTAAGTAGTCAACAAAACAAGTTACTTGAATGCCAGCGCTCTTTTTATCTGCTGGGACCTATACTTTGGTCATCCTGTTTCTATGATACAAGCATTTTAGTAGCTTAAGTAATATAGAAATGTAAATAATATAATAAGGTCGGTGACCGTGGTGTAGTTGCGGTGCAATGGCTACGTAAGCCGAGTGGCACGGGTTCGAAACCACTCACCCGTACCATACATTGGTATATGTTTGATATATGTACTTTGGTCGTCCTGTTTCTATGATACAAGAATTTTAGTAGCTTAATATAGAAATGTAAATAAAATATAATAATAATACACTACCTAAATGGTGTTTGACATAGATCGCACATGGCTGCATATTGATTAGAGAAATCGCCGCACGTCGAATGTTTCCGAGTTCCCGGCACTGCGTCTAATTCAAATGGTAAATTCACCTGAAATTATATTATTAAAAATCACTTGCAGAAAACTAGGTAATTTTAACATTCATAAAATTTAAATTTAAAGAGTGGTACTTAATCTGCTGATCCGGGGTGGTACCACCACTTACGAGTATACAGAAGTGATTTAGTCGCGTTTCGGGATCAGTTTGTAATCCCAGTACCACCTAGGCCGGCATAGTGGATGTGATTGCTTCTTACAGTTATTGAATTGTAGTAGCAGTGACATCTGTTCATGGACCACACTTCAGCTTTACTGTCAAATGTCGAGTCACAATATATATTTTTTTATTTTATAAAGACAAGCATAAAACGTTGTTTAGCACACCAGTTTGTTACGCGTAAAGACCCGAGTTTGAATGCCGGTCGGCGCAAATATTAGTTTCATAGCTTTAATTTGTAATGTTTAATAATTAGATTAAATATTACAAACATTTGTTAATAAAAAAAGAGGCGGATAATTCTAGGTCTGATTGTCAAAGAGTGGTAGGCATTGGGCATTGGGGGGCCATTACTTACCAGTATACAGACCATGAAGTGACTTAGTCACCTTTCGGAATTAACTTGTATGTTGCCAGTTCTAATTGGGCCAGCACAGTGCATGCGACTTGTAGTTTTAATAAGTATAGTAGCAGTCGCCTCCATTCATGAACCGCAATCCAGCTTAACAGCAAGCGGACGGAGAGTTGTCATACGTCGAGCCATAATAAACAGGAGAATATCACCTGGACTTGTTTTATGTTTATTTGGAGATTTATTGGCATGACATACAGGCAGACAACTGCTTAACGATTCTTAACGACTTGGGTTTCGGGTTCAGCTTGTGAGTTGCCGATTCTAACAAGGTCGTCAATGTGGATGCGACTTGCCACTTGCAGTAATTTAACTGTAGTAGCATTCGCGTTCATGGACCGCACTTCAGCTCCAAAAAAATTACAAGCGCAATAAATTGCATCCAAAATACTGGCTCCCATGAATTGCAACATTATGAAAATAATTCATATCTAATCATTTTGATAAGATACAAATTTTTAATAAACTTCGGAGAAAATTGATAAGGCATGTAAAGCGGTAAGTAATTAAGAAATCATTTAGTTAAACTTTAATTATATAATATATACCCCCTACAACTAGGCCGGCATAGTGGATGTGATTCAGAAGCGTAGCATGCCTTGGCGGGGCCCGTATAAAAAAATGTTTGGGGGCCCCAAGAAAGGGTAAATATTTCTCACAAAAGAAAACAAATGTTTGCATAAAATTAAAATTAAATATTTAGTCATCATAATTATCTATCTGTCACTTTTTCCAAAATTTTTACAAACAATTCAAATTAAATATACACTCTCCTTGCCTTTTTTCGGCAAACTGATTATAAAATTATTTATAGCTGATGATGACTTAAGTTTTTTTCAAAAGTTTCTGCCTTTATGGACTAGTTGGCCCCGTATAATTGATACGGCAGATACGGCGGCAGCTACGCCCCTGATGTATTGCTAATTACAGTTATTGAATGATAATAGTAGTTGCATCTATTCATGGGCCACACTCCAGCTTAACATCAAGTCATATGTCGAGTCGCAATAAAAATACTAGCTAACCCGTGGCCACTTCGTTAAGCGGTAAACATTTTTACTTGTGATAAAATTATGACTGTGATTCGGTTAGTACTGAGTGCTATGATTTATTTCCTGACTGCCAAAAGAAGGTTTATATTTTTACTGCATACTCGTATTCATGTAGGAAGTAGTTCTTAAAATAACGTTTTATAGAAAAAAAACCGAAAGTAGTTCAGAAATAAAAATAAAATAAATACTGCAAAATAAATAGAACTGTTTAGAAAGTAGTTCCGAAAAGAACTTTTTAAGGGAACAATAAAATAGAAAGAAATTTTGAAAATAACTTGAAAATATTTTTTTTTGCAAATCCTACTACCACAAAAAGTTTTTTAATTTTTCGAGTTAATATATAGCCTATGACACTCACAAATGACGTGAGTGTCATAGGCTCACGTCACGCTCACGTTAAAATCGGTTCAGTAGTTCCAAAGATTACCCCCTACAACGTCACAAACTTTACCTCTTTATAATAGTATATAGATTTTAAAATGACAAACGCAACTACTTGCATAGTGACGGCGACTGAGGCAAAACACACAAACCGTTTTACCAGTCGTCCGCGCTCTTAGACCTCCCCTTGAATACCATCAGACAAGTCTAGGTCATATTTCACGACTTAATAAATAAAATATCCCATCCGGCATCCCGGATATAATAAAGCAATATAATATATTCAGTATAAAATACTTTTATACTGATGGCGACAGAATGTCAGTGATATTGCAATGATATTTGGCATTCTTGTTGGCAACCAACCAATCAATCAATCAATCAAATTTACACGCCTTTTCCCACAGGGATAAGCAGAGTCAATGGAGCGCCACTTGCCACGATCCTGACACAACTTTCTCACTTCCTTTACATTCACAATTCTCTTCATACAAGCTCTATGGGGATGGGCACTAGGCAACCTAGGTCAACCTATTTTATTTTCAAAATCTCAATTAAACTCTAATGCAGTTTTTTTGAATGTAAAAGGCTAGTCTGGCCATTATTCCATTACTTGACACATCACTCCACCTTGAAATTAAAGAAGGCAAAATGGTCTGACTAAATTCGGCTGCACCACTATGCTTTCGTAATTTTCTTGTTTTAGGCCCACGGACCCCAGGTTGGTAAAGGCTGTATTAAGAGAATCGGGGCCCAAGCCTGAGGCAGCATTCGTGTCCGCTATGCCGGCCTGGTGACAAATCTCAACACTCCATAAAATCAATGTTCTTAATATCATGAGCAAGCAATAAAAATAAAATTCAACAAAAGAAGTCCACAATTAGATTCAATTAAATTCTGTCACCATAAATAATGTGTCTCATACATAGCCTATATTCCTTTAGACACTACACCGGCCTTAATCATTCCTAATTAGATTAGACTAGCGGACCCGGCAGACCGTCATAATATTGATATTTCTTTATCATATACATTTTTTATTTATTTTGTGATTCCATAATTACTTCTAATAAATCTACGGTTAAGTCAACATTTTTTAATATCTCACTGTTTACTATGATCTCCGAGTCTGATTATGTTATTAAAGAATGGTATACAGTGGTGCCCAGTCTGCCGATCTGGGGTAGTACCACCAATAACAAGTGTACAACCGTGAAGTGACTTAGTCGCGTTTCGGGATCAGCTTGTAATTTACAGATTGTTCCAACTAGGCCGGCAAAGTGGATGCAACTGCTACTTGCCGCACTCCAGCTTAACATTAGGCCGAGTGTTGTAGAACCACAATATAAAAATCAATGAAGCAGTGTCTATAAGTATGTAGCCTGTGGTCTCAGAGTATGGAAAGGATGTTACTTTATTAACCGTAATAAAAACTCGACTTTGTGGTTAGCCGTCTCACAATCAGATGTAACCAAATATAACATGGTTTTCCTTATATTTCAATAATATTATATTATATTTATTACATTATAATAAAACAACAATTTATCCTCCTTTCCTATTATTACTCGTATTCTGTACATACATCTTTTCCTTTTTTTGTGACTCAACATTTGACAGCACCCCCGAGATGTTAAACTAAAGTGCAGTTTATGAATAGAGGTTACAGCTACTATAGGTAAATAGCAGTCATAAATAAACTATACTATAAATAAACAGCAGCCTAGGTGAAACTGGAAACTTACAAGTTGATCCCCAAAACGCGATAAAGTCACTTAATGGTCTGTATACTTGTAAGTACTTACAACTATACTAGATCTGTATAGTAAGCTAGGAGAATTCCAAGAGCGCCGACTATGATGAAAATCGAAATTGCTTAATTTAAAGGATTATTAGATACTTGAAGAACGTGAACCTTTGGCCGCAATAGTGGCAGCGACTGGGGCAACAATAAAATAAAACGATTCTTTGACATCTCCTTACCATCAGGAAAGCCGTTTTTTTTTTAAATTAGGTCACGACATGTGACCTCTTGATGGTAAGTGACTTGCCTGATGGTAAGCAAGGGTGCCGACGACAAACAAAGATCGAGAAAAAAGGTAAAAAATTCATTATTCCTTTCATTTCATATATGATTAAAGACCAGATTTAAAACTACATATTGTTATTATTTTAACTAAAAATAAAATGATAATTTTCCTTAATAAAAAAACTTAATAAACTACAGTCTCGAGAAGTTGACGTAGGTAGCCTTGTAAAGAATTGTAGGTACACTGATGAATATAAAGTGCATACAAACCTTGCATACAATATCATCCATGGCCACATTAGGAAATAAGTCATCGAAAGCTGCAACCAGTGCATGCATCACATTTTTAACACCATCCGATGAGCCCTCTTCGCCTAAAATAGATCAAAAACATTATAAAATTATTTATTCTGCATGTGGCCTTCCGGCTTTTTTAATTTTTTTATTGGGTCACGACATCTGACCTCGTCCTGCCTGATGATAAGCAAAAGGAGGTCCAAGAGTGACGACGACTGGGAAAACAGCTGCCTCAGTCGCCGTCACTATGCCGGCCAATTAGACTCTAACATGATTGCGGAAAGGCATATAACGAGAAATCACAAGCCTTTTAACCATAGAGTTTGTATGAAGAGAATTGTGAATGTGAAGGAAGTGAGGGAGTTATGTCAGGATCGTGGCAAGTGGCGCTCCATTGTCTCTGCCTATAATACCTGTGGGAAAGAGGCGTGACATTTTTTTTTATTCTTATTTTTTATGACACCCATTGATTAGCACACCAGTGGTTAACGTAAAGTGTAGTGGTATAATAAATTAAAAAAGGCGGATTTTTGCTTCGGGTTGTCAAAGCGTGGTAGACAGTGGTGCCTAGTCTACCGACCTATACATAAGTATACAGATCGTGAAGTGACTTAGTCGAGATCAGCATGTAAGCTACCGGTTCCTTTTAGGCCGGGATAGTGGATGTGACCTTGATAAGGCACCTTAGGCCGGCATAGTGACGGCGACCGTATAGTAAAACGTACAGTCGGCGCTCTTGGACCTTACCTAGCTTACCAACAGGTAGGATCAAGATCAGACGTCGCGTTTCAATATACACAAAATGTATACAAAAGTGAATAGTCATGTTTTTTGTTTGTGAAATTGCATTACCGCATGTTAGTATTAAACTGTTAATTTGAAATCTCTTAGTCATAAATCACTCGTTGTGCGAAACTGCACCTTATCACACTCATAATAAGTGACATAATCTTTTTTAAGAATGTATTGTTTTCAATTTTTCCCAAGATAATTAGTACCAATGCCAATACGTAAGAATTGCAATCAATTAACATACAATAGAGTTTAAATCCCAGATGAACGCATTATGAATTTTCAACACGAATTTTTAAGAGTATTAGACAGTCGGTGTAGACTGGAGAAATTATGGATAACATATGAAATTTCGCATATGGATACGGATATAGGCAGTGGCGTAGAGTGGCGGGGGCGGCCTGCCCAGGGCGGCACATTTAGGGGGCGGCAAAGTTTAAAAAAACTAAAATAAATCGTTAAAATTTATTTTTTTTTGCACCTGATTGAAATTCCTAAATAAGAGGGCGGCAATTTTTTTTTCCGCCCCGGGCGGCTGACTCCTGCGCTTCGCCACTGGATATAGGAATATAGGAATGCGTTTAACAAGGCAGGCCCCGGAGTGTGTTTTCCGATCAAATCGGAGACATCCTCAAGAAGAAGAGAATTGTGAATGTGAAGGAAGCGAGGGAGTTGTGTCAGAATCGTGGCGCTTCATTGTCAGCTTATCCCTGTAAGAAAAATGTGTGACAATTTGATTGATTGATTTGAAAATGTATCTAATCTGGGAGAACCATAACACTTAATTCATACCCAAGCAACAAGATGGGAAATTATATTTGTATGATTGCTTCTCAAATTAATACTATAAATAAATACATTCTTTAACCACAATTACATTTAGAGTTTTTATTATTATGGCTTGGCATACCACAGCACTAATGTTAATGTTACGAATGGAGGTGACTGGTATTAATACAGTTGGACAACTGCAAGAAGCAGTCGCACCCACCGTGAGGCCAAGAAGAAACTCACAACTTACAATAATAAATCAAATTATATTCTTACCTATAAGTATGGATACTGGCTTATGTTCATGTATTAGTGTTATTGACAAATTATTAGCCTTTTTACTTTCTATTGCTTCTATTTCCATTAGGTGAAATCCATTATCAACCTACAAATAAAGAATCATAATCATCATCACATAGGCTTCCCCAAGCAATATTTCCAGTAGCACACTAGACGTGCACCGCATCCAGCAGTTTCCTGATACCTTTAGCAAGTCATTACAAATACACACTTATATTTTCAAAATAATAAAATTATTGATTATTCAATAAATATATGTGAAAAAATATATGTGCTTATCTTATTTTCAACTTTATTCATTACGTAAATTAAAAAATATGTAGATTAAACCAAACAATTGGTAAGGGCAATTTTATTTTTATTGTGACTCAACATTTGACCTCAACTTGCCTGACTGTAAATAAAGAAGTTTATGGCTTCCTGAATCGCCGAGGTGTTATTTCTGATGTCAAAGATACAGTCCTTTTGGATGGTAATCTCAGGTCAAAGATACCCATTAAAATATATATTTTAAATATAATATATACTTACTCTTGTTGGCACTTTAGCTGTTGTTATAAATATCCGATATGAGGACACAACCTAAGAAAAAAAATTATACATTAGCCTTATAATTGATTAAGCATAGCGCTCAACTGAGAAGGTTCCTGTCATAGTAGGGCAGTGTGGGAGGAATGATATAAGAATAAAATTACACTTCATCCGACATCAGGAAGCAAGAACCTCTTCCATTAGCGAAAGTAACTTAAATCCTAGGACCAAATATTTAAAGAATAGGATACAATGGGGAAATAAATTATTATTTAATTTATTTCCCCATTGGCTATTAATAGGGTAATAAGTATACCTACTTAATATTTTGAATTACTGTCATTCCTTATAATTTGTGACATCCCTAGCTTGTTATAATGTTATCACAAAACTTGATAATTTAATATTATTGCTTAATAGCTCAAAGGTTATTTACAACTCATAATGGTTGATTGTTTTTATATAAAAACAGAGGTCATTGTCTAGCATTAATTGTTTCATAATAAAAGTGTTTAATACTAATATTTTGAATTAAAATTGGATCACAGTTATATAACTATACAACACACTAATAAATATAAAAACAATTGAATGAAGTGAGCAAAAGAAATAAACTGAGATATACTGGTGTACTTTCAATTATTTTTTCTGTACATAAATTTAAAATGTTACTTCAAAAAGAACCTACTTTACCACTTCATATCTCTTGAGGTCTGTGCCTTAACAAAGTAGTGGAAATACACTTAAAACCTTTTTGTGTGAGATTTGACAACAATTAAATCTCAGAATACTGACAGCAGAGTAAAGTGAATCAAAATATTTCCTAAAAAAAACCTTCCTGGGTTCTTTTACATTGCCAAATAGTTCTACAACTACTATAGTGGCATCATTATCCATTCATGTTTGTATCATAAAAACTGAACGACAATATATCAAAGATTCATTGGTGCAAGTGGTTTCGGTTTGCGTGACCATTTCACCTACCACTATGCCATGGTTGCTTTAATGATTAATGTGTTGGAAAACTTTAATGTGATAGTAAAGTAAACCTTTTGGAGTTAATCCTACTAATCTCTATAGCCAACATTTGAATTTTTAAATATATAAGTAATATTGATAAAGTTGCCTAGTGCCCATAACCTTAGAGCATGTATGAAGGAAGCGGGGGAGTTGTGTTAGAATCGTGGCAAGTGGCCCTCCATTGTGTGTGTCTATCCCCATGGGAAAAAGGTGTGACAATTTGATTGATTGATAAAGTATTTATAAACAGTGAATAAAAATGGAAAATAAGCAAATAATACTTAATTATAAGTGTACAATTACTAAAAAATATCATTATCAGTGAAAAACAATCAATTCCTACTACATTACAATACAACATGAATTTCATGTTATCTATAATCACTTATGAAGTACCTACATGATATGGCTGTTGTGTATAAACAGGCACACCTACAGTGACTCATACAAGACAAAGATAACTGTTATTGAATGAACCAAAACAAACCTATTAAGCAAAGAATATTCAAAACCAACAACACAATGCCACATTATTTAATAATATATTCAATTTTTAGTATTTTATTTATATTTATATACTCACCAGAACCCTGTTATCAACTTTATCCCCTCGTGACTCCATTCTAATGAGCGTTTTGAATAATATTTTAACATTTTTACCTAATGTGTGGGATATACTGTCTGTAACAACGAATACAAACATCAAAATTAAGGTCAATTCATCCAGTTAAATAACCAATAATTCAGCAATTTATATACTTATTGTACTTACCATGCAATTCAGTAGATATTTGGGATTTTGTTGAAATCTTATTAATTTTCTTTAATGTCATTCTATTGTTTTATTTTATTATTTCTCACAAATAAAAACACATTTTTTATATATTACAAAGAAAGGTTTTGAACCTAATTTAAGACGTTAAATATCGTTTAAATATATCCACATTAACAGCATTGCACTTATACAAAATATAAATTCATTGACCTAAAACTACAATCCACACACCTCCGAATTTACAATAAATATAAATACATAAAAATAATTACACAATTGTACGCATGACGGCTACTGACGGCTTCCAAGGAAAGCGACCCAAAGATACTGAAGTGTGTAATGCATGTAATTTAAATATACCTAAATATCTTCAAATCTATATTACTTATTATGTCATATAATATTGTCATCCTATTTCTAAAATATAATGTAAAAACAAAACCCAAAATTCGAACCGCAGACTAGTGTTGCCTATTGAAAATAAACTGTTTATAATAGGGAAGTACATCAATTGAATAAATAAAAATTCGTTTCTAAAATGACATAATTTAAACTTTATACCATTATTCCCACCCGGGTTGGCGTTGAAATCACCCAGTATAAATACCGATTCAACATCACTACACTCAACCAAAGCACTTATTTCGCTGAGACATTCAGTGAATACTGGCAAATTGTCATTTTTATTAGTAGGCATGTATACTGAAAGTACCATAAAATCCCGGTGTCTATCTGGTTTTACCTTAATTGCCGCTAAGCGCACACTACTACATTGTATAACAGTTACCGACGAAAACGCAGATTTCCTCCACAACAAGGCAACACCACCGTAAGGCCTTCCTGTTAGAACTCCCTGTGATGTATCCACGGCTGATTTTCCTGTATAAGAAAATGCATCATCTACGCCTCCCAGAAACGTCAAATTGTGTGGAAGAAGCCAGGTCTCCTGTAGGGCAATAATATCAGCTGAGCGGCAAAGTCTTCTTACACATTCGACTGACCTCTCCACATTCTTACAATTAAAAGTAACTAATCTAGTTTTATTTTTAGACATTATTCGTATATTTATTTATTATATTAATTAGTGCTTTCCATTAACCATCTCCTGCTTGGCATGTCGACCGGTCGTATTTCGTCCAAAATTTATAAAACGACGATATATTACACCATCAGGCCAAAAATCATCATTCAAGAATATATGCAATTTATGTTTTGGGACAAACACCTTGTAAGCATTATAGTCTTTCATAGATTTCATGTACATTTTCTCTAAGCGCACTTCGACATTAGTCTTACTTACTCTTGACATAAGTTGTGATGTCACACATGGATGCATCCTTTGAAACATTATAAATATAAAGCGGTATCTTAATGTCCGCCGCCTTAAATTTAGAATCAACACCAACTGAAGCACTTCCGGTTTTACCCACGAACCGATTCTGTAACCTTTTTCTTTGTATAAGAGTCCACTCAGCATCCTGTAATATGCGGACCTAACCTCCCAGTGCAAAATGGATCGGAAAAGCCGTGTATGGTTGCTTCAACTACTACGCTACCGCCGAAGACGTAGAATCAGACGATATTGGGTCAGTCCAATAATCGCGTTAAGAAATAGACACTGAGATTTTTTTCTCAAAGAATACAATGAGCTATTGTTGGATCCAAATAAATTTTATAACTTCATTCGAATGAGTGTGTCCTCTTTCGAAAGTTTATTAAATACCTTGGATTGGAACCACATTTACGGAAGAAATATACTACGAAGGACGTACGCCGGAGCAACACTTTCTCCCTCCTCGCTCAATCGAAGTGCGGTGTGTCTACGGTACGGCGCCGGAAGGCACCGTCAGGCATTTGTCATTGTTTTTATATGCAGGACGCCGCGCCGCCGCATATAAAAACAATGTGGCGCTAAAAACCCAGTCAGGCGCAAAATCTATCGTCACTTTCATAGTAGACAATATCTGTAGTTCTGTAGGTAGAACGATCATCAGCATAGGCAAACCTACAATGATTTCAATAATTGTAAGTTGCGATAAATGAAATAACAAGTATTATTAACAAACACCATTTAATAACAAATTAATAGTCTCCAACTAAAATAAAAATACATTATGTCAAATACTGCAACAATCCCGAAAATAGTGACGTACTATAATTTCCTATTACTTTAAAGTGTTGATTCCTAAAATATTTTTAGCCTGAAACAATGTAAAACAAGAATGGTATAGCCAGAATAGAACTCGATAGTATAACTTTAGACTTTGAAGTTACATTCAGTTAACATTTTATAATCACGATCACTCCTTTAATATCAAAAAGAATAACTAGCTGAGCGCCAGTTTTAAACCTCACGTGGCATTATCTCATCGAATTGAAAACGAAATAGGCATATGATTTTACAGTTCAAAGTAACAGCCTAATAGCCAGATTTGCTCGTCAGAGTCGTCACTTTCACGAGCAAACCCAGTACAATCCTGTGTGTCGAGGTGCGAGAGAGTATGCTGCATGAAGGCCCCTCTGTTTGTCTTTCTTTAGCACATAGGGCTTATGATTTCAGCTGCCAGCGCGTATATACTTATAAATTGAAAAAATAAACTTAAGATTGTCACCAAAACTTTTCACATTATAAAGGTTAATGAGTTACTGCTACACGACACTTGATACACTTTTTAGCCAATATATAACGAGATACTTTTAAAGTTCATATATTTAATATTAATTAAATTATTTTGTGTGTTATAACTAGGTACTACGCCACAACGCCACGCCAGTCGTCTATTGCGAAAGGGAGACAAATAGAGGGAGACTACCTGAGGCGTTCTCTTTTGCACCGCGACACACTCGACGGCCTCTCTCGGCTATTCTATTCTTCGAACTGTCAAATCTCATAATTTTCAAGTCAATTGGCATTTGACAAAGCCACCTGAGGCCATATACTTGCAAAAAACGAAATGCTATAAAAATGACATTAAACAATCATGGATAACAAAAATTTAAAAATAATTTAAGTACTCTATTTTAATGCACTACTTGTGCTTATCTATCATTTTCATTTTGACGCAGGATTCGAAATTAAGAAGGGCTGTACCCACCGTTACAAAAGCAGCAGTCATGGTATTAGGCGCAGTAGCTATGGGGTTCAAATTTAATGCTGCTTGAATTAATTGAGCGTCCCTAATGCGAGATGCTATAAAATTTCTCGTAGCATTGCTGTCTTGACTATTATCCGCTATATAAAATAGTTCAGCTGTCTTATAAATGCCAGCCAGGCCCACGCGTCGTATATACCAATTGAACTGGAACAAATTTTAATATTAATTTCTTTTTAATGAGACTAAACAACTGACTTTGATAGTAAGCAACTTTCCTGATGGTAAGAAGGTGATTGAATGATCAATCAATCAATCAATCACCGTAGGAAAGTGGTCCATATATTTTTTGTAAACTCGTATTGTAACCTACATATTGTAACCTACGTATTGTAAATACAGTTCCCCAACTACTTTCGGTACAGAGACAAATGTGTACATAGGCTAACTTACTTTAATAAAGATTATTATTATCAAATTATCACGCCTTCAATTAATATATTTGTGCATTATGAAGAATAAGCTCTCCTCCATATACTGTATTTTATCTTACTTGGCACAAGTAGTAAACAAACATGAAAATCACCATTTTCCATGCCCTTTATCTAAGGAAAATGTTTACTACTGTTTTATTCTATAGAATAAACATACACAATGTAAAAAATGCACAAACGTTATTAGGAAAAGGCATTTTTTGACATTTTTGACAAATTGGCCATACAAATATACAAAATAGTTTTACTTACATCTACACTCCTGTCTCCAGAATGGTAACAGATGTCATCAACAAGTGATAAAAGAGTTGCTAAACAATTTGGTACATTGCTTGGTAGAGCCTGTAGTGCTAAAGCCGAAGACCATGTTGACCTGAATTAGATTTAGACATAATTTATCACAAACTACTAAGCATGGTTTTGAAATAGGCGACTAGAGTAATTTCTTTTAGAGAGACTCGACTGCTGACCTCGATGATCCAGTTTACGGTTGCCTCAGGCGCCGTCACTACGCCTATCAAAGTCCTGCATTAGAAGAGAGTCGCGGGAGAGGTGACATGTGAACAAAAACACGGGGTCTGTTTTCGGACCGCGGGATCCTCCTCAAGTAAAGCGCTATTATAGGAAGCGGGAGGGATGTTGAGCGGTGAGGGTTTTTAGTCACCTTTTGGTTTGTTTAGTGGTGGAAAGTGCGTGGCGACAACGGCCGGGGCCAAGCAATATCGACCAATCTATAGAATTTTGTTTGAGTATTTCAGACTTCATTGATATTAAGCCGTAAACTTAAACCATTTACTCAGAATAATAGGATGCTTGTATGTAGAAGCATCGCTGGAATAGCGCATAGGGATTTCACCCAAGGTTGTCTTTGTATGAGATTGTGCAATAGTTCGGCGTTTTCTCGACTATTTTAAGAGCGCATTTAATGTGGCAATTAATATCTTAAATAACGAATTACTGTTGCAATTATTAAATTATCTAGGTATTATTCGATCAAAAAAACTGTTTTGTGTACTCACTTATATGGTTCTATCATAAGTAGTCTTGTTATGATTGCTTTTTCTAGAAATTCTGCTGGAACTTTGGTTTGATCGTTCTGTTCTTTAGGCCACTAAAATTAAATAATATATTTTATTATGTAAATGATTGTAACTAACCAATAATAAGTTAAAATTTATTGTGTTGTAGATAACAATTTAAGATGCCTATTTAAATTCGGAATAATTATAGATCCAGATCACTCAGCGTCGTCAGCGGCCAATTAAGTATTGTCGTGCACATAATTGATATTTAAAAATGTTTACAAATTTTAAAAACGTAGGTAGGTGACAAAACGCTATTTTTATCTGGCGAGATCTATACTAGAGCTATTTTATATTAAAATTGGTGATGACAAATTCACGCGTGATTATGGATTCACGGGGATCAAACCCGGGTCTGTCAACTACAGCCCTTAAAATTAATTACTGCTATTGTGTTTATACTCACAGATTTCATATGTTGTACTAGTTGTTCATTGCATTTTACATTGAAGTAATGCACCAAGTCTCCACCACCGTTTGGGAATAGGCCATGAGTTATGCCTGGATACCCAGCAGCTTCAGCACCAGCGCTGATAGACTCTACTGACCATCCACTCTTCTCAACAAAACCTAATGCATTCTCCATAATTTTATTTTTAATGTCTTCCTCATACTGTTGGTCATCTTGTTCATTTTGAATAATTACTTTGTTTTCAATTATTGCTTCATTGCTATTTTGACTGTATCGCCTTATAGTATTAGTTATAGCACTGTTACTTGCAACAGCACTCAGTGGTATTGTATATCTACAGCCACTTCTCAAAGCTAAAAATGGAGAAACTTAATAATTTCAACACTCAAAGGAAACTTGGTATGTATAATAGAAAAGAAAATGTTCAAACTAAAATAATTTATTGAAAATAATAATGAAATATCATAAGGTGGTTTTAATTCTATGTAAATTTATACAATTAGATACACGCGCCATTAGTACATCAATCAAATGGAAAGCATTTAATGAATAATTTATAACTTCTTTCTTATTGTGTACTGGGATTGATTCAAGATTAACACCAGCCACCGTGAATTCCACATCAGGTTTGCTTGCAGGGTCATATTCACCCTTTTCCAAAGCCAATAGAGTACTCTGATAATGTGCTTTTGACATATTCAAACCCAATCTCAATACATTCAAATATTCATCTTCAATAAATGATAAGCAATCCTTGATTCCTGTAATGTTTTCTTGGTCCTTCGTGATTATGTACCAGAGGAAGTTCAATGCAGTAATTACTTGATCAGCTAAGTCTACTACATCAGATTCTGCACCATGGGGTAGGTGACAAATCTTCTTAATCATCCTTAGTAGCTGCTCCCCTGTAAAGCAACTTGGCAATGGCTCTGCACTCCTAAAAGCTTGATCCAAAGAATCCTTATACAAAGTTATAACATAACCCATCATTCCAGAATGGTTAGCTTTATCAAATAAATAATTAATGATCATCCAACGGCCTTGATAATCAAATTTATTAACAAAATCTTTTATTGAATTAACTGCAAATTTACGAGCAGTTTCAAAATGGCTGTGAATAGAAATTAGCATCAATGCATCAAATATTTCAAAGTTAACTGATGAAATCATTGTATAGGGGACAGGTGGTGTTAGAGTTGTCAAAATTGATTTTAACAATTCCAAGCCCTTCATTAAAGGACTGAGTTGAATAAATTTTATGAGATGAAGAACGGCAAACATGGATATATGAGTTATGTAATGTGGTGCATACACCTGAGGTATCACAAATGGTGGGACTTCAAAATGACCAGATAAAACAATATAAGCCAATGCAGAGAGAGATGTTAAATTCACTTTTTCCCTATTATTATAAGGCGAATCAGCATAGTTATCGACATGAGAAACAGATCTCTTTCCTTCTCGATGCAGGTTTTCAAGAAATGGTAATATTTTAAATATGTTTCTAAGAAGACTACAAATATCTGCTAATATAATTTTACAGCACAATCGGGCTTCACTTTGAGAATTGAATTCAGGATCCAAATCTAAATAAATGAAAGGTACTCCCAATAAGCTGACTAAAAATGATCCAACAACTTCTTTTCTTCGGATCTGTTTTTTATCCAAATTTTCCTTATTTAAATCCTGAATGAATGGCTTGTAAAATGGTGGTATAGCTGAATACACTTTGATTATTCTTCGTACACTTTCATCACTATCTAGTAGGACTCTTTCCTTGCCTTCTAATTTGTTTACTGGTAATGGAAGGCCTTCAATATAAATACTTATAGAATTGAGAGACCATTCAAGGGATTGTTCCCTAACAGAAATCATCTTTTTTACAGTGTGTTGCAAGGGTTTCAGTACAAGAAGAAATTGAGCGTCATTTTTTGCTAGTTCAAGTTGTTCTATGAACTCCATTAGTGCTTCATCAGGCTGTGTTTTCTCAACAATCAGCAGGAGCAATTCTTCACATGAAGTTTGTAAAGATGGTTTTACGATTATGGTGTTGTCTTGTATTTTCTGAATTATAACACCAACCAACTCCCAACAATTATTATTAAATGATGCTGAGTACTTATCTTCATTGGGTAACTTAACAGCTTCCTTATATTTCCCAGAATCTAGTAATTTGGAAATTTCATCAACAATATTTATGTTTTGATCCATCATTGAAGAATATATTTAACAGGAACTAGAGCCAATAAACTCTGAAATTATTAAATAAATACGCTCTAAAATCACCACTCATTCGGTCCGTCCACATACGTGTCGAATAAATGATCGTGATATCTACTGATGTGAGTATGTGAAGGAAGCACATAAAATACTTACATCTAACAACAATTCGGAAATTGTTCATTCTTCCAATAAACAATAAATCTTCCAATAATCTTTGCTATTATCTATCTCTTTGATACTAAAGCACGCTAGTGAAAAGTGATTACTTAGACAAGAGGAAGAGTTATTATGCACCTCATGCAACTACAAAACTTACTTTCTCTAACAAATTAAACTATGTGAACAAACAAAACAAAAATAATAATCCGTGAAATTAGAAAAATAAGAAATTTTCAATTTGTCAAAAAATTAACCTCTAAGATGACAATTCTTTTTTTTAACGCACAGATAATTAAATACCATTACAGTAAAATAATTTATTGATATAATTTTCAATTTTATTGAGTTATTCATAGGTATTTTTAAATTGTTTATTATACATTTCGTTATTTGAATAAATTCTAATGCATTGTTTAATTATTTAAGGAAAAAAAACATAAAACCGAATGAAACGATTCCTCTGTCAAATAACAAATTGCCGGAGGGGGAGGGTGGCGAAGATTTGTTGTTTAAATAATTATTTTGTTTTACTTATTTATTTAAACCTCTTGCTTGTGCAAGGGTTTATTAATTATTTTAAGAAGTCATATTTTATATTCATTATACACCATGACTACCAGACAAAAAAGCATTTTTACTCCGAATAAACCCTTGATGAATATTTATAGTGGATTGGATCATGAAGGGAAAGAAGTAGGTTACATTTAATAACAATATGAAAAATTCTACATGTAGATAACCCTATAGTTAATTATAATTTTAGGTGGAAGTGCGTGAAGATGCTGAACAACTAGTAAAATGGCATGAGATTGCTGAGGCCTTAGTGGCTGCAGGATACTATAGAGCACAATTGCAGGGTCTTTCTGCATTCGATAAGATTGTTGGAGGTCTATCTTGGTGTATAGAACTATGTGACATAGATGTAGATATAAGTTTACTGTTTGAAGAGAATCTTACTATTGGAAAGAAAATGTAAGCATTTAATTTGCTATTATTTTACCACATTATTGTATGTATTCGTGTATACATACACTAACAAATACATACACAATAGTTGGGAATTTTAATTTAGATTACATTTTAACGACATACCCTTGTCAGTGGCGGCGTAGCATGAGTTAACACTCGGGGTGGTTTTCTATTGACCTGTGGCTGGTATAATATTATACCATTATACCTCTTGAGTATAATGTTCCTTTATGACTTCTAAGCTACACGAGAAGTTGTCACTGCGATGTCACCCCTTGGTACATGGTACCCGACCGCCCCCCTCTACGCCGCTAGTGATCCTTGTAACATATCAAAGCAATAAAGTTTAAATTATATTTCAGTGTTAATAATGTAGCCCTTAAGTTGTGAATTTTGCATTGGATTGTCAACCTGGGTCTGAAGTTAAAACTTTCAACTATACATATTTTACACTTATGACCATACTTCCCGTACTATAAGTTTACTTCCCATTTCTAAGTAATATTTTAAAAAAAATTTAATGAATGTTTAATTTTTCAAAACAGAGCATTAACAGAAAAGATAGTAAAGGTGTTACCATCAATGAAATGTCCTTATTCAATAGAACCACACCAAATACAAGGCTTGGATTTCATTAACATATATCCACTTGTACAGTGGCTTATAAAGTACTCAAGTGAATTCCGGGAAGCTAAAGAGGAGGAACTGAGAAAGTTTGCAATATTACAGTATGAAAAGGATTATATATTTGAAGTTGATCGTGCTAGTTTTAGTCAAGTTGATAAAGTGTTGAATAATTTGACTGCAATACAGGTATTTATTACAATAAAAAAAAAAAAAAAAAATATTAGGCCAATACAATTTTATATGTAAATACATATATATATATGTATATTTTATTATTTATTTTATTTTATAGGTGTGCCAAACAAGTTGCAATCTTTAATTCAGTATATAAAAAAAACATTGTAAACTTCAAACTCGATTGCAACTCAAAAATTATGCACACGCTGCGAACAATAATTAATAATTACATAATTTAAACATGAAAAAAACAATATTACTAATCACTAACTACTATTTATGCATTCTCTTAATCCATTATTCAAACATATTAGGTGTTATAATTTCATTTCAATATCTAATCAAAGGAAATAAAATAATATAAAAAACATACAAAAAACATAATATAATCACGTAGACAACAAACATTAACGTCATTTATTGAATATTGCATTAATTGACCTTTTAAAGATGGAAAAATTGGGGCCGAAAATGTCTATGTCGGTGACGACGCTCTGATTGCTGACAAGATTGTTGTAGCTTCGGCACATTCTGACAATAGGGTTGTAGTAGGAAGTATTATTTTTGTGAATATATATATATGTATATATTTATTGTGACTCAACATATGACAGCACCCATCTTGATGTTAGGCTGAAGTGTGGTCCATGAATGGATACCACTGCTACTACAATTCAATAACTGTGAGTAGCAATCACATCCACTATGCGGGCCTAGGTGGAACTGGCAACTTACAAGCTGATCCTGAAACGAAACTAAATCACTTCATGGTCTGTATACTTACTTGTTAGTGGTGGTACTGCCCCGGATTGGCAGACTGGGTACCACTGCCTACCACTCTTTGATAACCAGACCCGAAGCAAATATCTACCTCTTTTTTTTTAATTATTAACAAATATTAGTATTTTTTATTTTTTTATTGTGACTCGACATATGACAGCACCCCGCTTGATGTTAAGCCAAAGTGTAGTCCATGAATGAATGTCACTGCTACTACAATTCAATAACTGTGAGTAGCAATCACATCCACTATGCCGGCCTAGAAGGAACCGGCAACTTACAAGCTGATCCCGAAACGTGACCAAATCACTTCACGGTCTGTATACTTGTAAGTGGTACTACCCCGGATTGGCAGACTGGGTACCACTGCCTACCACTCTTTAAAAACCAGACCCAAAGCAAATATCCATCTCTTTTTTTTATTAACAAATATTTGCAATATTTAATACTATTAAATATTACAAATAAAAGCTATGAAACAAATATTTGCTCCGATCGGGGATCGAACCCGGGACTTTACGCGCAACAAACCAGTCGCTAAACCGTTCGTCCACACCTGTCGTATTATTCAATTTAATTATTACAAATAAAAGCTATGAAACAAATCTCTGCTCTGACTGGGAATCGCACCCAGGATATTACACAAAATGAACTGGTGCATGACCAAAGTACTTGCATGTCATCAAATTATTATTAATATTACAGAAGCTCTACAAACCTTGCAGAGTTAGAAAGAGAAAAGGTGGTCTTCCTACATCAGAGTTGGAACAAGTAAATGCAACATTAGCTGAATATGATCAGAGAATGTTACATATTAATGGGGATGCAACAGCCAATGATGAAGGATTAGAGTTTTTGGTGAGATATATATTTTTAACACGCTTTTATTAGCTTGACTTGTATATATGTAAGGAAATCTTTTAAATGAATTTTCACTCACTTCTAGATGTCTGAATAATTTGAAAATTTGTACATATATAAAAATTTTTTGGCCAGCTTAGTAATTGAGGCAACCGTGAACTTAGTCGGTTTTTCCAGTCATATCGGCATTCTTGAATTTCTTCTTACTTTTCATCAGGGAAGTCAAAGTCTATTGTCTAGTCAAAATAAAAAAAGTACACTCTACTATACTTTTTTTTTGTTTTTTCTTAAACTATAGTCTTATTTAACAATTAATTCATCAACTATTTAAGAAACATTAGGGTCAACACACAAGCAGGATACTGATGGGTGCTGGACACTGTCTGGAATCACGACTAATCTTCTGCACAATAACTTTGTATAGAAAGTATTGTTTTTTGGCCGGCATAGTGACTGCGACTGAGGCAGCTATGAACTAAGACTAATTTTTTTCACTCTTGGCCTTCCATTAATATTTTTTTTTTAAATACCAATCTAACGTTTAAAATATATTCAATTTATTTTACAGTACGATTATGAGAAAAAATTAGCAGACCCATCTCAACTAACAATTGAAGTAAGTACATATGTATTATGGCCTCTAATAAATGATACATTCCCAAAAAAAAGGATTTTAGTCCATTCTATAATCAAACACCTTTGGCGAGCATAGTGACGGTGACTGACGGTTTTTTCAGTCATCGACGCCTTGAGGTTCTTTTATATCTAAAGTTACAAAAAGGTGTATCATACAGTTTAGGCATATAAAAAGAGATTAATGAAAGAGATTTTCAGGATAGAAAAAACCAATTGAAAGGATAAAACATGGAAAGAATGTACCTCAAACAAATTTAAATGAACATTCTTAAAAAAGCAGGGCCCTCAGTTTTGACCTATTACTATCGTAAAACGTTTGCGCTTCATTATCTTACCTAAACCTCTGGAAATGAAGGTTTTTGGTGTAATGTATGTTTGTAAATGTGCCTAAAATAATTTGTAAAATGAGGGTTGATATATTGAGTTGTGACCTTCGCACCGGTGGAGGACAGCGGCTAGGCCTGGAAGAGGTCTATGTCTAACTTTTGGATCTCTTCTTGCTTACCATCAGGCTGGTCGAGGTCAGTAGTTGAGTACCAATAATAAAAAAACTAAGGGTTGATGATGACGATGAATATGTAAAATAAATTTTAGGCAGATGGTAAGCTAGAAGAGATCCAAGAGTTAGACATAGACCTCTTCCAGGCCTAGCCGCTGCCCTCAACCTTCTGCCTCCAGGATCAGGCTGGTCGAGGTCAGATGTAAATACTGGGTCTGGAAGAGGTCTATGTCCAAAGTCTGATGATGACGATGAATATGTAAAATTAATTTCAGGCAGATATCTATAATGACAATACCAGTATAGTACAAGATGAATCACAAACCAAAGTTCATTATTCATTATTACAATCGGAACTTACCGGAGACCTGACCAAAGAGTTAGAAATACAAGAGAAGAAAAAACAATTGGATGAATTGAACACTTTGACTGCCACATTGGAAAGTTACGAAAATGACACAGATCACAAAGATATGCATGCGAAAAGAATGCAAATTGCTAAAACTGAATATAGTAATGTTGTAGGCAAATTCAAAAATATTACTAGTAAATTAATGAAACAACAAGGTAAAGAGTACAGGTATGTATTAGACTTTTTATTTATTGAAACTTATGAAACTATTATAAAACTTAAATCCCGTCTGGACGAGGCTATACTAACTTTATATCGGAAAAGGCTAAAATGCAACCAATGGTTAAGAACGGCAATTTTAATTCTTTATTAAGCGATATAATAAACTTAAATCCTGTCTGAACGAGGCTATACCAGATCTCAAGCTCCTCTGGCTTGAAGGGGCTAGAGTGCAACCGGTAGTTAAGAACGGCGACATTGTGTATTTAATTATTAAAGAAGCGATGATATGATAAACTTATATACCATCTGGAAGAGGCTATACCAACTCTCATGCTCGTCTGGCTTGGAGGGGCTAGAGTGCAACCAGTAGTTACGAACGGCGACTGTGTGTATTTAATTATTTGATAAGCGATGATATAATAAACTTATATCCCATCTGGAAGAGGCTATACCAACTCTCATGCTCGTCTGGCTTAGAGGGGCTAAAGTGCAACCGGTAGTTAAGAACTGCGACTGTGTAAATCCAGTCTGGACAAAGCCTTACTCCTGCCGCCTTCGACATTTAGTCTAAAAATATTCTTGGGAGGCCAAAAACTTTTAAACGAAGATGCAAGATTAGGTTAGGTTGTTTCTTATGCACTGCATAATTCTGTTTCTTGACATCTCATTTGTGAGATACTTAAATTGATTACTTTTTATTACAGTGAGAAAGATGTAAGGCAATTTTATAAAGAATTAAAGAGTCTGGCACAAGAAAGGGCGGAGTTATTGAAAATTGTTAAACACAAAGAAAGTATTAATGAAAAATTAACAAATGAATTGAGGTAAAATAATTAACAGCTAGATTTTTTTTGTGAACCTTAATGGTTTATATATGGGTGCTTTGAACAATAATATTAAAATATTTATTTATGGAAGGATCAACTCTTATCACTTACTTTCTAGGGTTAGAAATTTATCCTGACTTTTATTTTTTTTAATTTCTAACCATTAAAATTATCTAATTAATTAATTTTTTTGGAGGTTAAAAGTGGTCTCATACTTCTTATTGCTTTCAATAAAGATAATACTTAATTTGTTAGGTTGTGGGTTACGCAGACATAACTCGAATGAAAACAAAAAAAAACAGCATCTGCCCTTTAAAAGACATATTGTTTTGCTGCATTGGTTAACACACCAGTTTGTTGAGCGTAAAGTCCCGGGTTCTATTCCCGGTCAAAGAAAATATTATTACCACCTACAAGTATACAAACCGTGAAGCGACTTAGTAAGTTGCCGGTTCCAACCAGGCCAACATAGTGGATGTGACTGCTTACAGGTATTTAGGAGTTCATCGATCGAACTCCATGTTAACATAAGGCGGGATTCTGTCATATGTAAAGTCACAATTTAAAAAAAACTGCTTAGTATTTTCATATCAATACATAGTAGGAATAGGCTGAGACAATGGAGCGCCATTTTTCACGATCCTCAAGCGCCACAAATGTTAATTATTTTTTATATTGCAGAAATCTAAAGAATCCCAATACAATAATGGAAGAGGAGCCATTATCTGAAGCAGAATTGAAGGAATTTCACGAGAGGGAGGAGAAAATAAAAAATTACATAAATGGTTTGCGTATTGAGTTGGGGAAGGTGAATCGGGATGTATTAAGATATAATAGAGCCATAGATGAAGTGCCTGGACCTGCAGAATTATTACAATACGAAAAGAGATTCATGGAACTTTATGAGCAAGGTATTTTTCATTTTTGATGCGACAGTGGTGTAGTGGCAGTGCAATGGGCAAGCAAACCGATAGCATTAGTACCAATGCATCTTTGATACATGTACTTGTTTCTATGATAGTAGTTTACATTAGTATACTATGTTTTTTCTTACTTGGCACAAGTAGTAAACAAACATAAAAATCACCATTTTCCATGCCCATTATGCATCCGCTGGTTATTCGCGACTTTCATACCACTATTAAATTAATTTTAAACAAAAATAAAATTGTCTGCCTATCCCTGTAGAAACAAAGGCGTGACAGGCTTAGTTGTCAATTCTGCCTGATGTTAAGCTGGATGTGCGATTAACTATGGCTGGTTTCAGGCAACATTCAGCCTGATCCCGAAACGCGACTGAGTCACTTTACGGTGATACTCTACTTAAACGGCAGACAGAGCATATGACTGGCGACCAACTTTTAAAATTGAATATTATTTTTATTTTTCAGTTGCATCGAAACACAAAGAGACAAAACAGTACTACATATTTTACAATACATTGTATGAAGTGAAATTGTACACAACAAAGGAATTGAGCTTATTAAATTCAATATTGGATAATTATGAAGTGTAAGAAAATATCAATCAATCAATCAATCACATTGTCATGCCTTTTTCCCTACAGACACTAAAGCGCCACTTTCCACTATCCTGACTTCACTTCCCTCACATTCACAATTCTCTTTATACAAGCTCTACGGTTATAAGTAAAAATAACTATTTTATTATTAAGACACGACAGCTGATCTTGACTTGCCTGATGGTAAATAAGGGGAGGTCTAAAAGCGCCCACGACTAAAAAACCGATTCCGTTCACGATTGTCTCAGTCGCCTTCACTACGCTGGTCAGAGGTGTTTTAAAGGACCCAAGGTTATAGGACGGGAAAAGCGCTTGATGTAGGTTTTATATAGATAATCTACGGCAGCTAGTCAGTAAGACTAGTTAACTGTAGCAATATTGTGTCTCGACATATGACAGCACCCTACTGATGTTAAGCTGGAGTGTGGTCCATTAATGGAGGCGATTGCTACCACAATTAAATATATGTGAGAAGCAGTCACGAGTGCTATGTCTGCCTAGTTGTAACTTTTTTAAGCTGATCCTAAATCGCGACTAAGCGACGGTCTGTACACTTTAAAGTGGTGGATCAGAAGATTGGGCAAATTACCACCAACTGTCTGCCTACCACTATTAAACAACCAGACCTGAATCAAATATCTGCATTTTGGAACGAAGTTCCTTATCGCGCGTTGCAAAAGGGGGCTAGACGAAAAAAATTAAGACGAAAAGTTGTAACGACGCTTTTTAGGGTTCCGTAGTAAAAAACGGAACCCTTATAGATTCGTCATGTCTGTCTGTGACAGACAGACAGACGGACGTACGGCAGGCAGGCAAGCAGGCAGTCCGTCCGTCCGTAATTAATCGAAAGGAACTTCGTTCCATCCGGGTGTCCCTTGACACCTCTCAAGTTTTTTTTATTGTTTTTATATTGTGACTCGACATATGACATCACCTACCTGATTGCGGTGCATGAATGAAGGTGACTGTTACTACAGTTCAATAACTGTAAGTAGTAGTCACATCCCCTATGCCGGCCGAAACATGACAAAGTCACTTAACGGTCTGTATACTTGTAAATGGTGATACTGGGCACCACTGTCTACCACTCTTTGAATCTTTTGTTGATCCTTTTTAAATGTAATTTTTACTATTTTCTAAAGAGATAATACAATATTTCTAAACTAAAATTGCATTACAGAGCAATGTCATCTTCAAGGAAAAGGGAAGAATTTATGTCACAATTTGAATCGATTGTGGATTGGGTTAACCAGACTGTTAAGAAAGTTGATCAGAAACTCAAAGATGAAAAAGATAAGAAACAAGCATTGCACATGGAATATTCTAGACTTCTGTACATACAACGACAATATGCTGCTGCCCTAAAGAAACTCGCTTCCGAGAGAACGAGAACTGGAAAGATTATGGAAAAATAAAACCTATGTCGTATACATATAAAAGCAATACATCGCTCTAAGAACCGACAACTTCGAGCGATGTATATTTAATAATTAATCATTTTAATTATTTTTTTATTGTGACTCGACATATGACAGCTTGATGTTAAGCCGAAGTGTGGTCCATGAATGAATGTCACTGCCACTACAATTCAATAACTGTGAGTAGCAATCACATCCACTATGCCGGCCTAGATGGAACCGGCAACTTACAAGCTGATCCCGAAACGTGACCAAATCACTTCACGGTCTGTATACTTGTAAATATTTGGTATAAATTTTGCAAATATTCGGTAATAAAAAAAAAGAGAGACGGATATTTGCTTCGGGTCTGGTTATCAGAGAGATTGCCGATCCTGGGTAGTACCACCACTTACAAGTATACAGACCGTGAAGTGGTTTAGTCGCGTTTTGGGATCAGCTTGTATGTTGCCGGTTCTAACTAGGCTGGAATAGTGGATGTGATTGCTACTTACAGGTATTAAATTGTAGTAGCAGTGACACCCATTCATGGTCCACACTCCAGCTTAACATCAAGCTAGGTGCAGTCATATGTCGAGTCACAATAAAAAAAAAGGATGGGGAAGAAAGGTTCTTGAGTGGAGACCATGAACTGGCAGACGCAGCGTAGGTAGGCCTCCCACTAGGTGGACTGACGACATAGTAAGAATCACGAATAACCAGTTAATGCAACTGGCATCTTGGCGTTCTAAGGGGGAGGCCTAGGTTCAAATTATACCAGGTGTAAATAAACACATTTGACGACAGGCATGGCACATTGGTTAGCTCACTAGTTTGTTATGGGTAAAGTCCGAGGTTCGATTCCCGGTCGGAGCAAATATTTGTTTCATTTGTAATATTTAATAATTAGGTTAAATAATGCAAATATTTGGTAATAAAAAGTAAGGCAGATATTTGCTTCGGATATGGTTATCAAAGAGTGGTAGGCAGTGATGCCCAGTCTGCCCATCCGGGGTAACCTGAAAAATGCGCTTGATATATTTTATATTCTTTTGATATTATTTTACAACACAGGTTTTTGCAATTAATATTTAGTCCTAATTCTTATGAAGTACTGCCAAATTTCGACTTTGATTTTTAACCATATCTACGTATTTTTAACTTTATTATAATTATGATAAGTCTGCCTTTAATGTAAGTATAAATAATAATAGTAAGTCATAATAAATAAAAATCTAGAAATTAAATAGGGGCTACACTGTTAATTTTTGTTATGGGAAAACGAAATAAATAACAAATATTTGTTTCACAGCTTTTATTTGTAATATTTATTAATTATATTAAATATTTGTTAATAAAAAAAGAGATGGATATTTGCTTTGGGTCTGGTTATCAAAGAGTGGTAGGCTGTGGTACCCATTCTGCCGATCCAGGGTAGTACCACCACTTACAAGTATACTGACTGTGAAGTGATTTCGTCACGTTTCGGGATCAGCTTGTAAGTTCCCGGTTCTATCTAGGCCGGCATAGTGGATGTGATTGCTACTCACAGTTATTGAATTGTATTAGCAGTGGCATTCATTCATGGACCACACTTCGGCTTAACATCAAGCGGGGTGCTGTCATATGTCGAGTCACAATAAAAAAAAAACCTCATTGTCCGAATGAATAAAAGTTGTTTTTAACACTAACAGCGACCGCGTAACTTATTGACAAATGGGAATGAATTTCATTGTCATATCATGCTCATTGGCACCCTTGGAAATAAAAGATTATTTTTATTGTGAATAGAGAAGTTGCTTCTTATTTAATTTCTAGGTTTTTTTGACTGACTATATAATAAAACATGCCATATGTATTTAGATATTTTAGTGCAATATATTTAATATTATTGAATTTTACTAGAAATTAATGTATAAAAACTATTATTGTAGATTTTTTGTATAAAATTATATTATATAAATGGCGCCTTGTTCTTTAATAATAACCTAAAACTCTCTAAGGCAGTGTTTCCCAACGTAGGGCCCACGCCCCACAGGGGGCAATTTAAAAATGGACTCGACACGACTTTAACCCTTTCGCTTTAGCTTATTTAAATGTAATGCTAGATATCGGTGACAAATTTAACAAAAAAAAGCATATTCTTAAAAAATCTGTAATTTTTTATATTTCTAAGGGACAAAACAATTTTTAAAGGTTTAAAATTATGTATAGGCATAAAAAATTAAGAAATGTTAAGGTGGGGCATGGCCTAAAAAAGGTTGGGAAACACTGCTCTAAGGTGTATTTTACGTTAAAAGTTTTTTCTCTTTTTCGTTAATGAAAATAAACATATGAGTAAAAGATACAAAAGACATTTTAACTAAAGTACACTTTATAGAAACGTTAAGTTTTTATTAATAAGGCCCCTTCGCAATGAAAAGTCTATTATAAGAAATATTATTGATAAATTATAATATAATAGGATTAATTTAAAACTGCAATTATAACTGATTAGATTAGTTTAAAATTATCAATATTAATTTGCTTGTCAAGTCCAATACTTATATAATAAGAGACTGATGTAGATTTTTTTATGTGTTACAGATACAACTGATTTTATATAATTACAATAAACATATTAAATTCTATAATAAAATATATTTATACTTTTATTTCGGGTAACACCTCAAAATCCTCAAATACATTAATTTTTATTTATTTACACTTCTATATTAAAGTGCTTGTATTATAAAAACAGGACAACAAAAGTACATATATCAAAGATACATTGGTATTGGCAAGTGGTTTTGAACCTGTGCTCTCGGTTTGCGTAACCATTGCACTGCCACTACACCACAGACGCCAAATTTTAAATATTTTTTATGAAATTGAGATATTTTTTGTTTTTTAAAATATTTTTTTGCTGGCATACTGACGGCGACTAAGGCAACTGTCGACTGAATCGGTTTTGTCAGTCGTCGGCGCTCTTGGACTTTCCCCCGCTTACGATGTTCATCTCGTTGCTCCGATGGACGACAACATTGTAACTTTGACTCGCACAAAAAATGGATCGCCGGGCAGAAAGAGCAGCATGACGAGTAACACAGCCACACTATGTCTCTGTCCATTTCTCTCGCCCCTCGCCGAGCTACCGCCGTATCAATTATACGGGACCCCAAGCCACGTGGGCCCCCAACGTGCGTAAACAAAAATTAATAAAAAACCTTTTTTTTTCTTTTGTGAGAAATCCTAAGGGCCCCCAAACAAATTTTGGGGGCCTAACACGCTACGATTCTGCCTTCAAGGTTCTATTTATTTATAGAAACTTCTTAGTTTCACGGAGAAAGTCACACGGAGCCTTAGAGTATAAGTAAAATCCTTGGGCTAATATATACTCTAATTACGGGGCCATGTCTGACTTACTTGGAGACGGGGGCATCGTTACGAGTACAGCGTTGTTTCTTGCCGATGAGCAACTTTTCTAATCGTGATGGTACATTTTTCAATGTTTACTATCTATCTTAAAAAAGTACCATTCGTAAACGCCTACTTAAATATTTTATTTACTTAAATAAATATTCAACATAGCTAAATTTTTATAGCAAAATTTAAAACAAATTCTCTGATATATTTAGGATTTATTTATTTAAGAATTACAGCTAAAATACATTGATATATTACATAATTTTACATCGCTGATGCCATGTATGTGGCGCTTCATTGTCTCTGCCTCTGCCTGTGGGAAAAAGGCGTGACAATTTTTGATTTGAAGCCAAATATTTTGGTGGTAAAGTAAAAGCAGCTTAGATTATTACCTTAGATTATTAATTGGTCTCTCCAATCATTAATCTAAGCCCTGTACTTTTGAATCTTTATTTATTATTTTTTTATTATTTAGGTTACCTACTGTAAAACTTAAACCTTTTTAAAACTCAAGCTTATCTTTTAGCATCTGACCGAGATTCAACATCCGAAATGTAGATATAGATAATGTTAACTAATATAACCCGTGAAAATTCAATTATATTTTATTTCTGAACACATCTCGTAGTTACGTGATATAATAAAACATTTTATTTAAAATATTTTTTAATATTTCAAACATAGCCGAACGTCTTAATGGAGATCATACTCGTATAATTACAAAACATAACTAAGACCCGAATCCACAGGCGATTTAACCTGTGCTTAACGCAAACAAAGCGTATACAAATATTGTAATTTACTTTGTAAATCGCCGGTCTTTCAATCTTCACTAAACACACACAAAAGAAATTGAATAAGTACATGGTCTTTATCGCAGAAATTTTCAGTCCCATCGGCCATCTGTTCTACAAGGTTAGTACGGATGGAACACATGACATATAATCTTGGCTTCATCAGGGTGCATGAGTGAATATCGAACGACCGACCCAAACAATCACTTCTTCCTCATGTAAATATGGTTTTAAAAATGTTCGTGCTAAAATTTGACAGCGAATGGGCAAATGAGTAAGTTCTTTGTTTGCTCAACCATTGGCCTAATCATCAGCCAGAAGACGTCCACTGCTGTATATAGGCCTACCCCTAGAAAGTTCTGGATTCTGTCGCGCAAAGATACTCCAAGCATATCTCTCTCCATTGCCCGCTGAGCGAATCTGAGCTTTTCCAACAGGCTAGCAGTTAGGGACCATGTCTCAGAGCCATATGGCTAGACACAATAATTGAAGACCCTTGTCATCAGCTTTCATTGCTCAATAGCTGTCAAATTTTAGCACGGAATGCTATCAAAACCGTAATTTCAAACAAGGGGCTTATGATCTATGCTCTAATATTCTATGTTGATGATGTTTATGACTTTGTGAATGTGAGCCTTGATCTGATTTCTTCTTATACAATGTAAAAGAGAGTAATTCTCTATTTGCATTTGTCATGGCCATTGCATGTGATACGACGTCGTAACCGAAGAGCGCGTGCAATTTGTTAACTATCATTAGTGATAGTCCCTTCCCTGCGACGCGAATGTTTTTCTCAGCTGATATGTGCGTTGTTAAACCGGCCCTTGTTATTTCCTGGAAATAAAATAAAGATCAGTTCATAAATAATGTATCGATATACGGTCTAGGTTACTTTTTTTAGTCGCTACATCTGCCCAGACCTTCCTGATGGTAAGCAAATGGTTGTCCAAGAGCGCCGTTTTTGGACAAGATTCTGTTTACCGTTACCTTAATCGTCATCACTATTCCGTCTCGAGAATATGGAGTGGTAATCTAAAAATAAGCCTTTGTAATATAATTTAGTACTAAAGCATGTTTAGTAGCTAAAAATATACAAGTAAAAATAGGCTCAAATAATAAAGAATGTTAATCATATCTATTATTCATTGTCAGACAGAACATATCACTTAACGTCGCACCTTCGTTCCCACAGGGATAGGCAGGGACATGGGAGTCTTTAGCCACCTGTTAGCAAAGTTTTATTATTAATTAATTTTAGTAGTTACCTATTAGAAGCACTGTTTATCCTACTCCAGAATAGAAGCGTGAAACACAGACATTACACAATAATTAAAGTTATTTGATTATTTAGATTGAGTATTACAAATATTTGTTAATTAAACAAAAGAAGCCAAATGGTAAAATGAGTGGTAGGCAGTGGTGCCTAGTCTGTTGATCCAGGGTAGTACCCTGTACTTACAAGTGTACAGACCGTACAGTAACTTAGTCGCGTTTTTGGTTCAGCTAATAAGTTGCCGGTACCAACTAGGCCGGCATAGTGGATGTGATAGTTAAATTCACACAAGCTTACCATTTAAAAAACAACGCAACAATACAAAATAATAATGCTATAATTAGTATGCAATCTTAATTCTAGTAGTTAATTAACTTGTTAACACGCTTACATTAACGAACGCAGTCCTTTCCTCGCTATTCAACCCATAAACCGTTGGTCCTTCATCCTGGACTAGATGTGGAGCGCTAACTGTACCCATAACCATGACATACGGCATTTTCTATCACACAAATATGAATTATTTCAACAAAACAAACACCGGTTGACTAATAAACTAATTTTGTATAACGATACTGTGTCGTTGGCGGATGGACAATCGACTGGTTAAAGTCACCCGTACTTGTAGACTTCAACACAGACAAAATACACAATAGACTCCACATTAGTCAGCACACTACTCACAAAGCATCTTTTACATAATGCTATATTAACAGCTGTGGTAATTTACCTGTAACAAAAAAAAATAAACAATCCATGGACTTAAATTATAAATATATCCACAATTCTCAAATGTACTTGGAGGTCTATTTATAAGTGGGCTGTGGCTGTAAATGTGTGCGTACACGAGCCGTGTTGAGAACGAGTATTCGATGTTAGTGAACTCGGATGGCTGTCTGCTTGCAGGTTACGTGGCTCGTGTGTGCAGCTCTGACGTACAAACAATATAGCCTTCACGGCCGAATTGTCAACAACGTGACTGCCATTGTTACTATATTATACATTATACTCGTTTATATATTTATTTGTCCCCGCTGTTTTAATATTAAACTTTTAGTATATTAGTTAGTGGCAAACATAAGCGTAGCGTGCCTTGGCGGGGCCCCGTATAAAATTGTTTGGGGGCCCTTAGGAAGGGTACAGATTTCACACAAAATTTTTGCATAAAAAATTAAAAGAAATATTTATTCATCTATCCAAAGAATTTGGACTTAAGAGATAGAAAGAGCCTTAAAATAGCTACAAAATACAACGGTTTATACTATTTTCACTGATGGCATTAAAATTAGTTAGAAAGAGACAAATATACATTTTTACATCCGTAATTTTGAAGGTTGTCCCTAGTTTTGATCTTTTTTTTTCTGCTGAAGGTAGGCAATGCTACGGAGCTAAACAAGGTCGTCAGTAGTGCACTTATCGCTAGTGATGTACAAGATCGACGTCAATATCGATAAATTTTAAATGAATCGTACACTAAAGTGCTAGTACAACGTATGAATTGTAGTATTTTCCTATCATAAAAAACAGTTTTTGCGGTGTAGTATTCAAATGAGCATTCTGTTAGATGCAAGGTAAGTAAATGCCTTTCATTTACTTACGTTACTAGACGCAGTTCTTAACGCAGAACATGGCTACTACTCAATACATTATACATACACTATTTACGCACTTAGGGATAAAAAAGTAGGACATATCAACCCGTGTGAATTGACTACAGAGCCTAAAGTGAGGTTGGCAACCACACACGCGTGAAGAGATGTTCTGAATTCTCCCGTGGTGCGTGTACATTTTTTAACATCTGTATGAATAGTTCGACTTTTTTGTCCTATTTTATAGGACGAGAATGTTGCTCTTTTTTTTGTTAAAGAGAGTGCAGTGTAATTTTTCATCAATATTAATAATGTATTCTTATCATATAAATTAAAATATATATAAACATTAAGAACATAATACATAAAGCACATACAAACACACTAGATGACTCGGTAAACTTCTCGGTAAAGGTGGTACCTAAATTTCTTTAAATCGTAACTGTTCCTTTTTTAATAATCATATCAACCTTTGATCTATAATCAATTGAGATCGATAATATTTAATATTAATAAACCGCAACGTGTACGGTTTAATGTTTGTTTGGTTATTAAATGAAAGACGTTCGTTATTTAATTAAATTTAATTACTTTAATTAGATCTACAGATGCAGTAAAAAATCAACACAAAAAATTATATAATATATTTTTAGTTTAATTCCTTCTAAAGATTATGAATTTACAACCCGCGAGCACGAACCGCAAACTTTACGAACATATTATTACAGATATATAATTCCATCTTTAGTTCGGATTGCTGGTTTGGACCGTTTTCTTTCTGGGTTTTCTTGTTGTAAATCCGAAAGTGGCCTCTAAAACAGGATAGTTTTCATTAGGCTACTGTAAGTACATATTCAAATTGAAGGCAGTTTTAACAAAGTTTTTACTTAACGCATATTTTATTTTTAACAGCTGTTAAATGTAAAATATCTCACCTTATAGTATGGATGAGCTACTTGAAAGTGAATAACTTTATCATTTAGTTCTGCATCTGGACCTGGAGCTTGAGTTTGCAATTTTTTTTTATTGTGACACGACGTCTGACCTCCCTCCGCCTGATGATAAGCAAGAGGAGGTGCAAGAGTGACGACGACTGAGAAAACCGAGTATGTTCTCGGCTGCCTCAACCGCCGTCACTATGCCGGCCAAAGGTGCTTCTTCACGCATCGCTTGAAGGATCCAAGGTCATAGGATGGAGAGAACACATTGGCAGGCAAAGCATTCCACTTGTCGATTGATCTACAAAGAAAAGACGCAATATATTAATTTATATTTCATATATTAACACTTTTACGACAATATTAGGGTAAAATGTCCGCTAGCGACCGTCGTATTGGATTAACTGTTTCTCATGGCACATATAATGTACGGTACTGACATAGTTGTAGTCATGTAATAGTAGGAGCCGTGTAGGAGCCAGGCCTGGTAACACATGAAAATTAAAAACTACTTAGTATAAAAAATATGCATGAAAATATGATTTACTAAATAAACGTACCATCACAACCACCACCACAGAAACCACTACTTCGAACAAAACTACCACCTCCATCACCACCACTAAATTACCATAGCTATCACCACTAAAATCACCACTGCCACCACCAAAACTAACACCACGAAAACCACCACCACCAAAACTACAACACCACCACCACCATCACCACTACTACCAACAAAACTACGACCACCAAAACTTCCATAACTAAAACTACCATCGCCACTACCACCAAAATCACTACTGCCACCACCACCGCTACAACCAACACAAAGAAAACCACCAAACTACAACACCACCACCACCAAAACCACCATACTAAATCTGACATCGCAACCACCACCAAAATCGCCACTGCCACCACCATCACCAAAACAAACACTACCACCACCACCACCACCAAAACCATCATTGCCACTACCAAAACCATCACCACCACCAAGATAAAATTGCCCCCAGCGTTACACAATGCCAGCGTCACAGCATTAGATATTATCAATCAATCAAACTATCACACCTTTTACCCATAGGGATGGGCAGAGATAATTAGATAAAACTACATGTCAATAGATGTTTTACACCTATAAATATAAAAATTAAATATTACCTCTTCAACACTTTTAACGGATAAATACAAAGTTGGTACAGCATCTGTTTTCAGTCTCCTCCGTTTTATATTTTTATTCGGAACAAATGAATCTGTGCAGAAATGTTTGGAACAAATATGTCTGTTTTTTTTACAGTCCAATTCGTTCTCCCAATAATCCGTGCCCACTCCTTTTTAAAATTTTCATCAGAAGGAAATCTGAAATATATAGGAAACTTTATCGATATCGGTATCCATTTCCACATCCCTCTTTTTTCCTTTATTTCTATAAAAAAAGTATGAAACAATAAAAGCTATATATTACTTTGTGTACAATCAAAGTTATGACTTCGATTTAATTATTTTAGATTGAATACCATTATTATGAATGGAAATATGTAAAAAATATGAAACTTACCGATGAAAAGATAAAGCCGCATATTATCGTTTTCTTTGCAGGATGTATGCGATTTGCATCCTTGCACTACAGATGCCATTTTATATTATTATTTAAAGTAAATTAAATTAATCGTGTTTTATAATTTTAGGCGAAAAAACAATAAGTTTAATTTATTATAATATATTAATTGACAACTCGATCACAATTTGACATAATGACAATTGACATTAAAATACTTCAAAAAATAATGACGGAACAATTATACCGCTACTCTTGTTACCACGTGACTTTTAATTAGGCAGTATTAAATTAGAACCAAATGGTTGTAATTGCAAAAAAGTTAAGCCGTCCTTTAAAATAAAGGAATTGAAGTACAAGTAGTTGTCTCTTTCAGTCACACGGGTATAAACATATAATAAATGAGACAAATATCAATGAATTAGTTCTTAGCATGGATTCTATCTTCTCCATATTCTTAGCATCTATCTGTCGAAAAAAAGAGTTTTGACTTTTGTCATTTCTGAAATAAATAAAAATTATAAAGTTTTTATTGATCTTACGCACGTTGGGGGCCCCGTATAGTTGATACGGCGGATACGGCGGTAGCTACGACCCTGGTGGCAAATTTACTATACCAGCGGGACGTTATAATGGCCGTTTTGACATTTAAATCGCTTATGATGTTTCGTATTAATTACATTTTAAAAAAAATTGTTATAGTGACAATAAAGAACAGCAATTTGCTCCTTCAAACGTAATTATTAAATTATCCGAAACTTCATGAGCTGGTCAAATGGCCGTCATAGCGTATAATACAAATAATTATAATTACAAGCTAAATAACTTATTAGGAACTCTTAAAAGCTACCGTGGCGAGTGGTTGTGGGATTCCCTAACTAAACGAGAGCCTCCAGTTCAGAACCACTTGCCGGTACCAATGTATCTCCGATAAGAAGCACGTTTAGTAGCTTAGTAAAGAAGTGTTATAAAAAACGTAAAATTAATCTATGTAACAAAATCAGTTGTTATTGATCAATCAATTAATCAAATTGTCACGCCATTTTCCCACAGGGATAGGCAGAGACAACGGAGCGCCATTTGCCACGATCTCCCTCGCTTCCCTCACATCGAGTTAACTGTAATTAACTTTTAACAATTATCCAATTAACAAAAAAAAAACTAGGTACACACTAAAGATTATATTAAAGAGATTTTAAAAAACCAACAGCGTAATTAAAACAAAATTAATGAAAGATTTCGCTGAAACAGTAGGCCACATTCACTTGACATATTTTTGTAGTCAGTCACGTAGCGTAGAAGTCAGCCGCCCGGGGCAGAAAAAAAAATTGCCGCCCCCTTATTTAGGAGTTTCAATCATAGGTACAACAAAAGTGTCAATTTCAGGTTCAAATTTTAACGATTTATTATAGTTTTTAAATTTTGCCGCCCCCCAAATGTGCCGCCCGGGCGAGCCGCCCCCTCCACCCCCGCCACGCTACTGTTTGTGGTCTAGGCTGTTCCTGTTCATGGATTTTTTTATTGTGAACCTTCAATTGTCTGATGGTGAGCCAGGGATGAAGGTACAAGAGCGCAGATAACTAAAAAACCGACTTAATATAGGTGCTGTTACCTGCTCTGCCAGCCACTGTACGCATCCAGAAAAACAAGTGAGAAATAATAATTTGCAATGAAGAAAGTTAGGATCCGATATATGTATTGGATGAAAAAGTTGTATTAATAAATAAATAAATCGGATTTTTATAAAAGTTCCTGTCAAATTAATTGTCAACGAGACAATGTAAATAAAGTGAAATAATACATTTATATAGAATCGAATTGCTTAATCGTTGCACGAGCGCATAAAATCAATAAAAATGAGTCATTCCATGAGTAATCCGAAAAATATGCAACTGGGTAGGTAATTGTTTTTGCATTTGGGGTGATTTGGGGTCATTTGTGTCAGTCACTTTAGGTAGACACTTTTACTTTTGTAAGTTGATTTATTGGATGATTTCTAATGGAGAAATGATAATTTAAAAAAAATGGTGATTCGCAAAATTTTCATAAAAAAATAAAAACCAATAATTTATTTTGGACTATATCGACGATGATGTATGCCTTCTGATATTTTTCATCGATATTTATATTTTTAGATTCAAAGTTCAAATTAAAGTTCAAGTACAAAAAAGTTTAAAAATTTTGGTTTTAGTTAGATTAGGTTTGCCGCTCTATATTTAGAAATCTAGGATTTGTAGGTAGAAATACCAGAACATTTCAATTTAAAACTAGGACGACCTATAGGATTAGTAGTAGTAGTGGTAGATCAATGTAATACGCAAATAAAACAGGGTCTATGAAACATATACTAAAAAAATAGTTGCAATCACAGTTTCTAATAAAGTGTAGTTCAATAATGAAATAAGTCATAGATTTCTGATTGGTCTCGCTGACGCTGTCGTAGCGCGACCAATCATTAATCTATAGGAATAAGTATTTATAAAATAAATTAGAATGTGGTACTCGTAGAACCAGACGAACCAAGTCAATGCTCATGCTAATAAATTATTAACATTTCATTTCATATTTAATAATTCTATATTATTCTAATTTGTTAAAATTAAGAAATTTAATTATTTTATCTAGTATTCGACACATATCAAAAAGCTCGCCTGTCTTTCGTCCAGGCAATGGCTGAACTTTCTATAAGGAGTACCAATGTCAAATGCTTAGAAAGTGCTGGTGTATTGGGTATGTAATCAAATATAATAAAGTTTTTTATATATCAATCAATCAATCAAATTATCACGCCTTTTTGTGCAGAGACAATGGAGCGCCACTTGCCATAATCCTGACATAACTCCCTCGCTTCCTTCACATTTACAATTCTCTTCATACAAGCTTTTCTGTATACCTAATTGCATATACAACTTTATGGTATTTAATAATATATCGTCGACTAGAGTCGGAAACCTTGCAGAAGGTTTAAAGGCTTCTCTGGATTTATTCCATTACCTTTTAAGAACTTTAAGTTATTAAATATTATAATTAAAAGCTATAAAACAAATATTTGCTCTGACTGGGAATCTGGTGTGCTAATCAATACGCCCCGTCTGTCGTCAAAAGCAAGGGTCCAAGAGCGCCGACTCCTGACAAAACTGAATCATATTACAGCCGTCTTAGTCGCCGTTGCTATATCTTATAATGCTGACACAATTATAAATTATTTTCTATATTATAATAAACTAATATTGAACTGTTTAGAATTCCTTCGTCCTCTGTTGTCTGATCAGTGCAGTACGGTGCGCCAATGCGCAGTTATTGCAAGTGCAAGATTAGCAGACCATTGTGCAGGGGTGGCAGAACAATTGCTCCACAACGGAATGGTCAGCATCACACTTAACAATCTTAATAAATATAATGTAAGTACTAAATTGTTATCGACACGACTAACCTATTAGGTAGAACCAGCGCCGAATTTAGACTTCGGCGGCCAATAGGCAGTGCATGTGGTGAAGGCCCTCAAATCGTTTGCGGTTAACAGTTGATAGTTTCTATTACGGTCAAGGTAAAGAAGAGAGCAACTGAATAAGTTGGCTAACATAAAATTTATTCAAAATTAAACTTACGTATCTACAAGTTAAATTATTTTTCGTATGACTTTCATATTAATAATATCGATAATATTGTCGAAGTCTGTTTCCCTCAAAACATCACTCTCTAAACTAAGGATCAAAATTTTTTTGTGGTGTGGTGGCGGCTCATAGACAACTGCCTATGCTTAAATCCAGCACTGGGCTGTTAGGTAGTGTTAAAATAAAGGTGAGGCAAAGCTTAGGAGACTGCTGTGCAAATATAATGAGCTCTGTTTGAACTATTTATAACAACGTATTTTTTTTTATAAAACAGAGACCTTTTTAATAAATTGAATAGAAATTTTGTAAACCTAATAAAAAAAATTAAACGAATACATACTTATTCCATCAAAATTTCAAGAATCTAGCATTTCTCCTTTCAGAGTAAAAAGTGTTTGTAAATTCCACAGTTTTTTTGCTTTTTTTTTAAGAAATAATCATTGAAATTCAACCAATCAGCGCTCAAATTAACCGGCTCTGAATTACCTGGGCAACAGAAAACTCAAAATCAACAAAAATTCAACTACAATCAAATCAAAATCAAGTCAAATTGTCACGCTTTTTACCCACAGGGATAAGCAAACACAATGGAGCGCCACTTGCCACGATCCTAACACAACATCCTCGCTTCCCTTACATCCACAAATTTCTTCATACATATCTCTAAGTTATCTACTTTATAACAATGTTCTGTTTGTCTTATTTGGGAGAAACTTCAGAGGTATATTCCTTACCACTTGTTTTTAACTACGGCTACTATGCTATTAGAATAAGAATAGGACGGGCTCTTGACTAACTTCACTTGACTGATTTAAAGGTGTCTTGACGGTCCGAAAAGAACAAGACACCATACTAAAGTGAAGTTGGTTGGAGAGTTAGACGTCACAAAATGGCGCCGATTCCGTCCTATTCTTATTTTAATCACATTATATCTGAAACAAATTAGTTCCATCGTTTTTTTTATAATTCTGCAAGCCTATAATGCACCCCTATTAAACATGCCCAAATTATAACAAATATAAACAAGTCAATTTAAATGTTATATTTTATTTTATTAACAACGGACCTCAACGTGCCTGGTGGTGACGATTAAAAATAAAAAAAACTGACTCAGTTTTGGCTGTCTTAACCATGGACTCTTTGGAATATCTTTTATTTTAAGACGTCTCATACCATATGCCATGCAACAGTAGATTTTTTAGGTACATTCATCATTTAATTCAAATGAGAATCCTATTTCCAGGTATACTACAAAAGATCTGTGTTGTATTTGTTGCGAGCTGTTGCTAAGTGAGTAAAACCGACTATATTACTAAGTACATACTTAGGTAAATGAATGCGACCAATGAATGAAGGTGACTTCTACTACAGCTCAATAACTGTACCTAAGTAGTAGTCACATCCACTGTCGGCCTAGTTACTTACAAGCTGATCCCGAAACGCGACTAAGTTACTTCACGGTCTGTATACTTGTAAGTGGTGGTACTACTTCCGGATCTAGAGACTGGGCACCACTGATCCACCACTAATTATTAAATATTATATATAAAAGCTATGAAATAAATATTTTTACTGAATCGAACCCGGGACTTAATGTGTAACAAACTAGTTAACTAATGCGCCACGCCTGTCATCATAAGATTACCATAGCCTTCAAATACGTCGTTTTTATTTTAGACATAACGAAAATCTCGCTTCATCGCTAGTTCGTACTGGAGCTCTTGAACATATTGTGTCCTGTCTTGAAGATTTCGACACGCAGGTTTGTACCTATTATTATGTGAAGGAAGCGAGAGAATTATGAAAAGATCCTAGAAGTGGCCCACTATTTTTTCTTATTCCTATGGGATGAAATTTCAAAATATCTGTAACTATGTCGCTCGAAGAACCGATAACCGATGGGAAAGAAAGGTTCTAGAGAGGAGACCACGAACCGGAAGACGCAGCGTAGGTAGGTCTCCCACTATGTGGACTGACGACATAGTAAAGGTCATAGCCAGTGAATAACTGGCATATTGTAGTTTGAAATGGCGTACTGAGGGGGAGGCCTATGTTTAGCAGTGGACGTCTTCTGGCTGATAATACATTTATAATACATTATTATTATTATTATACATTTCTATACTAAGCTCCTATAGTGCTTGTATCATAGAAACAGGACAACCAAAGTACATAAAATATCAAAGATACATTGGTACCGGTGAGTGGTTTCGAACCCGTGCCACTCGGCTTACGTAGCCATTGCACTGCCACTACATCACTGTCGCCTGATGATGATGATGTTTTTACATCTAAATTTAGATACTATGAGATAGTGACGGCGACCGAAACAACCATAAACTAAATCGTTTTTTTCAGTCGTCGGCGCTCTGTCTGAAAAAAAAATATATTTAGTAAAGAATATTCTTGATTAAATTCTGTTAAAGGTAAAAGAAAACGCAGCATGGGCTCTCGGATATATCGGCAAGCACAATGAAGAGTTGGCAGGCTTGGTGGTAGACGCTGGCACCTTACCATTACTATTGTTGGCTTTTCAAGAACCAGAGATCAGTCTTAAACAGGTACCATTTTAATATTTAGGTAGTATGTGAGAATCCTGATTAAAAAAAAATAATACTTCCCCTCGTAAATAAAAATTTACGAGGGGAAGTCTACCGCGGTTTGGCAGGAAAGGCGACTGAAGTCGTAAAAGTTATTTTTTATCTTTCAATAAATCGAATAGATTTATCACTTCTTTCAAATAATTTATTTATGTCTAAGTGGGATTATTTTTCTCTCGAAGATCTTTTTTCAATTACGAGAATAAATTAAAATCAAATGAGTGACAGTAGATGGACTAAAGAAATTTATAAATCTGATGTGAATCGCGTTAATCGAGGCAGACCCAGAAAATCGATCAAATCGAAGACATCTTCAAGAAAGCTGGGTTGCCTAGTGCCATATATAGTGCTTGTGTGAAGAGAATTGTGGATGTGAGGGAGTAGTGTCAGGATCGTGGCAAGTAGCGCTCCACCCCTGTGATAAAAGCCGTGACAATTTGATTGATTGACAAAGATGCTCTTCTCTTTTAACTAATCAGGCGACCCGAAATAAGTTTTAGGGTGGAATGGTGCCGCCACAGATAAGAGAATGCTTAGACCTAATATATATTTATATGTCGGATCTTGACTCTATAACGGCCGTTCGTTCGTATGAGACCATAAGACCAGGATTCCGATTCTCTTAATACATTATAGCGTCAAATAACAGTGAAAAGCAGTCACACTGATATTTGACGTCTTCGTAACCAATCAGCAAATCAATAGTTGCGTGTAGTCACTTGCGACCGCGACGAATTTTACTGCTTTTTCGTGTACATCAGTGTTTCCCAACCTTTTTTAGGCCATGCCACACCTTAGCATTTTTAAATTTTTTATGCTCTCCATACATAATTTTGTTCCCTTAAGAAATATAAAAAATTACAGCATTTTTTTAAGAGTTTGCCTTTTTTGTTAAATTTATCACCGATATCTAGCATTGCATTTAAATAATCTAAAGCAAAAGGGTTAACGTCGTGTGGAGTCCAATTTTAAATTGCCCCCCTGTGAGGCGTGGGCCCCACGTTGGGAAACACTGGTCTACATTCAGAGAATCGGAACCCAGAAATAACCATTACAACCATGCTTTTTATTTAGATAACAGCTGGAGCTCTACTAGACATGGCACAATATAAACCTGACGCTGTGACGGATACTGGAGCAATATGTCATCTCGTCCATGCATTAGAAAACCAGGATCCTAAACTTAAAGTATGTATCAGTGTTTATTATTGACATAATAGGACAACACCCCGCCTGCTGGAGTGCGGACCATGGAGGTAAATGATACTACAATTAAATAACTGTATGTAGCAGTCCACTATGCCGGCCTAGTAGAAACCGGCAACTTACGGGCTGATCCCGAAATGCAACTAAGTAACCTAACGGTATTTATACCTGTAGGTGGATGGTATACTACCCCGGATCGGCAGAATGGGCAGCACTACCTAACACTCTATGACCACCAGACCCGGAACAAATGTTAATAAAGAACCGCCTCTTTCTTTATTAACAAATATTTGTAATTTTTTAGATATTAAATATTACAAATAAACGCTATAAAATAAATCTTCGCTCCGAACTGGTTTTCTAACCAAATGTTTAGTCTGTCAGAGGTTTATAGTCTAGGCACTCTTAGACCTCTATCGGGTAGATCGAGGTCAGATACTACAGTCAAAATTAAAATTTTTTTTTATTGTGACAATGACGACGACTGAGGCAGTCGTCGGCACCTTTTGCTTACCATCAGGCAAGTTAAGTCGCATCATCATTAGAAAATTAATATGCAATTCGATCAAATGAATTTTTTTATTTTTTATTGTGACTCGACATATATGACAGCACCCCGCTTGATGTTAAGCCGAAGTGTGGTCCATGAATGAATGTCACTGCTAATACAATCCAATAACTGTAAGTAGCAATCACATTCACTATGCCGGCCTAGATGGAACCGGCAACTTACAAGCTGATCCCGAAACGTGACCAAATCACTGGTGGTACTACCCCGGATCGGCAGGCTGGGTAACACTGCCTACCACTCTTTGATAATCAGACCCGAAGCAAATATCTCTTTTTTTTAATAACAAATATTTAATATTAATAAATATTACAAATAAAAGCTATGAAACAAATATTTAACAATTATTCATTGAAATTATTTTGACATATCAAAGCAAGACAATCATTTTCGTTTAGAAATCAGAAGAAAAGGTATTTACTAAAATATAAAATCAAAGTAATAAAAGTTAGTGAGTCATTTAATAAAAGTTTAATTGAGGCTCCTTAAATTTTAATTATGTCTGGATATTGTAATCGTTATATTGTCTCGCCTTGCTGGCACATATTCGATATCATTGAATCAAATTACGAGTATACGTTTGTATATACATGGTCAAATTGCAATTAGAATTCATAACGTTATCAACCGCACGTTGGCAGTTGTCCACATTCGAACATTTTTGTACAACTACCTAAACCACCAAGAGGGTCTTATATTTTTTAATTTAGGCTACTAAAGTACTTGTATGGACGACCAAAGTACATATCAAAGATAAATTGTTATCGGCAAGAAGTTCTGAACCCGTGCTGTTGGTTTGTGTGACTATTGCACTACCATTACACCACGGTAGGTATTAAGCCGCCACTCAACCCGATACAATCCGGTTTACTGCTTCCTGGCTCTACTTTTGATGATCACTCAAATGCAATGCTCAGCTTAGACCTCGCGGACTGTACCGGCTGAGTAGCGGAGTATGGCCGATCTAGGGTTCTACAGATTACAGATCGTAAAGTTTTAAACCGGTAGTGGATGTGACTGCCATTTGCAGTTATTTGACTGATGTAGCAGTAGCTTTCATTCATTAACAGTACTCCAGCTTAACATCCTGGATTACTGTTATAATATGTCGAGTCAGAACAAATAAAAATAGGTAACTAATTAAATGCATTTAATTTAGAGAATCATCTTGAGCACATTGGCAGCAATTGCAAGCGGAAGATCAGACTTAGCTGAGGCAGTGGTTGCTGGTGGAGCCCTCCCAATAACCCTGTTGCATATTGGACATGATTGTGCACCTGTCAGACGAGCAGCTGCCTGCCTTATAAGGGATATCACTAAACAGACTGTCGAGGTATACTAAAGCGCACACTGTTATTTAGGTATATTATAATATTTGTATGATAAAAGGTCTTCAACATGATTTCTTTTATCACAAGGTCAGACGTTATGTGGTCTACATTTTATTACTACTACTATTTACTAAGCTACTAAAGTGCTTGTATCATAAAAACAGGACAACCAAGTACATATACTCGTATCTATGATACATTCGTACTGGTAAGTTGTTTCGAACCCGTGCCACTCGGCACTTATGTAGCCATTGCATTGCCACTACACTACGGTCGCCTTTTGCCTTTTCGCCCCAAATATTTATTCTACGAACTCAATCAATCAATCAATCAAATTGTCACGCCTTTTTCCCACAGGGATAGGCAGAGACAACGGAGCGCCACTTACCACGATCCTTACACAACTCCCTTGCTTTCTTCACATCCACAATTCTCCTCATACAGGCCCTATGGTTACGAACTACGTACTTATTTTAAAGTAATATCCCACAGCTCGCTCAATTAGTCGTAAATACTGGTGGATGTGGTCCTCTGGTGCAGTTGTTGACTGAGGAGACAGGCGGAGCTCGGGTGCCTGCTTGTATGGCATTGGGATATATCGCTGGACAATCGGATCAGCTCGCCGTAGCTGTAATAGAGGCTAAGGTGAGTTTTTCTATTTAAATTTATTGCACATTCCGGGTACTTTTACGCTACGCTCAGTGTACAGACCGTGAAGTGACTCAGTCACGTTTTGGGTTTATCTTGAAAGTTGCCGTTTCCATATAGGCCTCCAGCAGTCGCCTCCATTCATGGCTGCTGCCGTAACGATACCTCCAAGCAACAGTAAGATTGACAAGACAGTGGTTTAAGAGATTAATGGTTTGGAATGCAGTCCCAGTCAAAGCTTATAGGATGAGGAGCCCATGTGTTCTCTCCGTCATATAACCTTGGATCCTTCAACGATACGTGGAAAAGCACCTTAGGTCAGCATGTTAACGGCGACGACTGCGGCAACCGTGAAGTGAGTAGATTTTTTCAGTCGTTGGACTCTTGGACCTTTAAACTAAAACTTTTTAGGAGAAAAACAGAGTGGTTTTAAAGAGTGGTAGGCAGTGGTACCCAGTCTGCCGATCCGGGGTAGAACCACCACTTACAAGTATACAGACCGTGAAGTAATTTGGTCACGTTTCGGGATCAGCTTATAAGTTGCCGGTTCCATCTAGGCCGGCATAGTGGATGTGATTGCTACTCACAGTTATTGAATTGTAGTAGCAGTGACATTCATTAATGGACCACACTTCATGGCTTAACATCAAGCGGGGTGCTGTCATATGTCGAGTCACAATAAATAAAATAAATAAAAAAAAGACGGACAAAAATGGCACAAAAGATTAAAATGGTAGCTTTACTTAGCTAGTTATCAAGTTTTTTTTAAATATGCGCGGCACTGTATACCTAATTTATTTACCATCTCATGAATTTTGTGACTAATATAAATTTTGCAGGCAATACCAGCATTAGTGAACATCCTGCAAAGCACAACATCAGATGACGCGGAAATATGCGCAGTATCATGGACACTCGGACATATTGCCAAACATTCACCACATCACAGTGAGGCGATTGCGGTCGCTAATGCATTCCCAAGATTGCTACAGGTAGAACTTATATGAAGAGAATTGTGGAAAGCGAGGGAGTTGTGCCAGGAACGTGGCGTTTCATTGTCTTTGTCTATCCCCGTGGGAAATATTCGTGACAATTTGATTGATTGATTGAAAAGTAAAAGTTCGTACAACGTGTGCCATCAACCTGCTTTCACCTAAAAAGCCTACCTAATCCCGAAACGCGACTGAGTCACTTCATGGCCTTTGCACCTGTAGGGAGTAGAACCGCCTAGGAACAGCAGACTGGAAGAATTACAACCAACCGTTTACAAATCTTAAAAATAAATTCGTATTGTATTTTTTATTACTTAGCTATTCACTAGTACAAAATCATCGCCTGAAGTACAAGCTCGTACTATGTGTGCCCTCAAGATGGCCTTACAATGCTGCCTTCACCGTGCCTCATTGGAGCCCTTGTTGCATGCAGCGCCACCGCAAATACTTAAATATGTATTGGCTCAGTACGCTAAGGTAAATAAAATATATTAAATAATGAAAAGCGACCGTAGTGTGGCTCGAGAAACCGACAACTGATGGGGAAGAAAGGTTGCGTGGAGACCATAAACCGGAAGATGCAGCGTAGGTAGGCTTACGTCATAGTGAATGTCACAAAATAACAGGTGGATGCAACTGACATCTTGTCGTTCGGAGTAGCGTTCTAAGGGAAAGGCCTATGTTCAGCAGTGGACGTCTTCTGGCTGATGATGATCGTAGTGCAGCAATAGTGCAATGTCACGCTAACCGAGTTCAAAAGAAATGTATCTATACTTTGGTCGTCCTGTTTCTATGATAAAATCACTTTAATAGCTTAATATTAAAATTTCAATAATAAAAACATCGATGAATAAAATAGTATCATAATAACTTAGTACCACCCTTTTATATAAGTGAAAGTGGTTCATAAAGAGGGCTTTTTCTTTTATTGTGGCTTCACATACGACAACATCAAGCCTGTCAATCTGGATTGAGGTCTATGAATGAAGGCGACCGTCTCTACAGTTAGATATCTGCAAGTATCAGTTGCAACCACTATGCCGGTCTAGCCGGAACTGGAATCGCGATTGAGACACAATTGTCTGGTTGGTCTGTACAATTGAAAGTGTCGGTACCCTGTTTAGCAGACTGGGCTAAACTGTCTGCCTACCAGACCCAAAGCAAATATCTGCCTCTTTTTGTAATATACAATAGTGGAAAGAATTAAGGGATCAAAAAAATTTCAAAATTTTCAGTTTTTCAAGTGGCTGTATTTTCCTTTAAAATGGTCATACTGGAAATTTGAAAAAAGAATTTTAAAGCTCAAATTTTCTAATTTCGAGATCTTACGATAAAAAAAATTCAAGCAATTAAAGTCAAACCATTTAAAGTCAATTGTGATCAAAGTGATCCTTTAATTTTTTTTACAAAAATTCGATCGAATAAAAAAAAACGGCTCGATGGATTGAATTGAAACTTCGTGGGGTTCTTGTGGGCATATTGAACTGTAAAAGGCACACTTAACATTACTGGTTTTGTCGATATTTTCAAGTTAGCGCTTGATTATCCCAAAAGCCACAAAAAGCCCTTTTTTTTCTTGATTTTTCAAATTAATGTAAAAAAATAAAAATAAAACTTATTAAAAACCTGATTTTTGAGGGAAATTTATTCAAAATTTCAAAACTCTCTTTAATTTTCTTGTGCAATCAGCGGTTGCTGAGATATTGACGTTTAAAGATAAAAAGATCCTTTTACATTAAAAGTTTGATATCTCAGCGAAAAGTGGTCGTATCGAACTTTTTAAAATAGCAAATTCAAGCTGAATAAACAAGTTATCCGATCCATATAGTGGTTAAGTTGGAAAATTTTGTTCCAAGTTCGTAGACTAAAAAAAAGAACCGAAAAATTTCGAAAAATTTTTTTTTCTTATTCATTAGGATTAAGCGGAATACATTGCTTGCAACACATTTTTTTTATCGTAAAATCTTGAAACAAGATACTGCGAGCTTTAAAATTCTTTTCAAAAAAATTCAGTATGACCATTTTTAAGGAAAATACAGACACTTGAAAAACTTTGAAATTTTTTTTTGATCACTCAATTTTTTCCACTAGTATACATTCTAATAAATTTGCTTTCACTCAACTAGTGATGCTCAATTGCATATAACTTAGGCTCAACTGGTAATTGCACAACTATGAATGGTTAAAAAGTGGGTAATACCTACTGCTTAACTGTAATATAAACTGCTTAACTATAGAAATTGTAAAGAAAAAAAAAACTAGGTATCTTAATATACTCGTACTTTATTTACTGTAGTCTTATGGAATCAACTTAATTTCTCATACAATACGATCGTGCCCCGCGGTTTAACGTGACATCATGGTTGATCATGAGGCACTCCATTTATAGTAAGGAACAACTTTAGTGCGTCGTTTCTTCGTAGAACAATCGACAAGTGGAATGTATTGCCAGCCCATGGGTTCTCTCCGTCCTATAACCTCGGATCCTTTAAGCGATGCATGAAGAAGTAATATTGACCTGCATAGTGACGGCAACTGGGGCAACTCACTCAGGTTTCATCAGTCGTCTGCACTCTTGGATCTTGTCATGCTTACCATCGGGGTCGAGGCCAGATGTCGTCACAATAAAAAATACTATTGTTCTATATCTTGGATCCTCATCATTATCATTATCAGATGGACAATGCTGTGGCACAGTGATTTATGACACCAATTCACAAACTCCCCGGTTTAATTCCCAGTCAGAGCAGTTATTTCTTTGGTAGCTTTTCCTTGTAATATTTAATAATTATTATATTGAAGTATTTGATATTAATAAAATAAAAGTGGATATTTGCTCCGGGTCTGGCAATCAAAGAGTGGTAGGCAATTGTGCTAGTCTGCCGATCTGGGGTTACCACTTACAAAGACATGGAGTGGCAATGTGACATTTCAGGATCTGCTCGTATTTAACTGTAAGTAGTAGTAACCCCATTCATGAACCACACTCTAGCTTAACAGGGCAGGATTCTATAATAATGTTGAGTTACAATAAAAAATAGGAACTTCCTTCAAGCTTATCCAAATAATCATATTTATTAATCACATTGTCACACCTTTTCCCACAGGGATAGGCAGAAACAATATATATAATGCTTTTTATTATTAAAACAAGCCCTTTTTATATTGTATATTTATTCTATCTAAATCACAGTTCAGTTGAGGAATAAATATTAAATTTAATAAACGGGATCATCATCCAGATTATCATCTTCATCATCATAATCATCACCATTGTCAAAGTAATTGTTTGCATAGTCTGTACCCTCATCCACTTCATATTCCTGCTCTTGTTCATCCTCCAAATCTTCATTATCACTTTCTTTATCTTTCTTTGCATTTTGAGGCTTTTTCGTTGATTCGTCCAATTCTTTCCTCTCCAAAGTTTGCAATTTTTTCACAATATCAACTGTATCGTCTATTTTCCTTTTTCGTGTCGGCAATCTTTCACCCCGAGATGAAGGACGTAATTCCGCGGGTACATTTTCCCAAACACATTGTAACGTACCGCTTTTTTTCGTGTCCAAAGAGAGAAGTTTGTACTTGTCCGAATACCGCTCAATGTTGTCCTTTTTCGCGCGAAGTTTTACGTATGCAGGTGATTCATACAACGTTTCCACAAACTGATCTTTAACGATTAACATGTATTCTGTAGTCGAATCAGATGGTAAAGGCAAAGGTTTTGTTTCTAAATTAGGAAATAATGGAGGTGGCGCCAATATCGGGGCAGTAGTATCGTTCCGAGATATTTCCATCGCTTTCAATTGTTCATGGGTTAAAGACATAGCATTTCCTCGGCCTCTTCCACGCATTTTGCAAATTTACTTAGGTTTACTTTATTATAAAAACAAAAAAATGTCAGATCACAACCTCTGTTTACAAAATAGTCCCACGTGGTTTCCCTCTAAAAGTAAATTTGTAGGTTACGATAGTGATGTTCTTTTGTAATAAAATTAAAATCTATGGTATTCAATTAAATAAATATTGATGCTTCATATTATTTTCAGATTTTACCAAATGATGCAAGGGCACGAAGACTGTTTGTTACGACAGGGGCATTAAAGAGAGTACAAGAAATTGATAGTGCTCCTGGAACGGCATTGAAGGAATATATTAATATTATAAATAGTTGCTTTCCTGAAGAAATTGTTAGGTTAATATTTATTTTATTAATTACCTAATGAGTTATGAGAAAAAGTAATGACTTTATCCTTTAAAAATTATAAAAGTTTGTTTCCTAGAACTTATTTATCTTTCAGATACTATTCACCTGGATACTCTGAAGCCTTACTGGATAGAGTGGAAAGTTATATCCCACACGTAAGATCCATTACTAAGCAATGAATTGAAACTTGTCAATCATAAAATAAAACAAGACATTTATTGCATATAATTTTAATATTTTCAGGTTCCAACACTATTCACGGATAGAGTCCCCAGTGATTGCCAGAGTGAAATTACCCTTGAGATTGAAAATGTGAATTGATTTATATGTTTACATTATTATTTTTATAATTGTTTAATCTTCTTTACCAAGAGTCCAAGCGACTTTTTGAGTTTGAACGGTTCTTCCACCAATGACAGTTTTTTCTATGATCATTGATTGGCCGCAGACTCTGTAACTAAATAAAGAATTAAAAAATATTAATACTCTAAGTTTTATTGTATCATTTGATTATTATAATAAACATATTCTTTGCAATTTATAATTGATTACTACATAACTTTTTTGTGGCGTCTTTGTTTGACAATTTGCCACCGGAGTCTTTTCTTCTTGTTTATAGCTTTAGTATTTAACTTGCCATTGGTGTCGATTCTCTTGGCACATTCACTAACTTATCCTAAATTTTTAACTTTTTAATTATAAGTAATTTTAGCGTAAACGCAATTCTCTTGTTGTTCTATGTCTATTTCGAACCTAATTTACGCAAATGTCAATTTTAGGATGACATGCCTAAATTATTGCCAACGTAAAATTTATATATTTAAAAAATAATATGAATTAATAAGAAAGTTATATAATTATTAATAATAAGTAAGTAATAATGTACCATATTGAATGTTATAATGGTTTGAGTAAATAAAAACTTTATTTCACGTTAATAAAAATAGAAAAAACTTTGTACTTTTGTAAACGTAACACAATTCATTTCCAAACGCATCTTGTTGGATAGATGCAAGGAAATTGTAGGTAATGGCTTTACCTACAATTTCCTTGGATAGATGAGTTTTGGCGGTAATTACAGGAGACAGATTTTAATTATTTGTAATACTTGTGTTTCATGAATTTATTTGTATAATGATGGTGAAATAGTTATTAAGTAAATGTTATATAGTATAATGACAAGTAATCTAATCCTGTGATACGTGTTTTTTTATGTTCCCTCCCAGACTTCTTCAGATAAACTTTAAAATCGAAATAATTTAAGTTACCGGTTCCAACTAGGCCAGCATAGAGGATTCGACTACTACTTTCAGTTATTTAAAAGTAGTAGCAGTCACCCCCATTCATAGATCGCACTCCAGTTTAATATCAGATTAAATGATGTCGTATGGCGAGTTACTATAAATAAAAATACACAAATTACCTTATTTTACCTTTCGGCATTTTCAGTTAGAGCATTAACCACATAATTACTCATATTTCTTATTAAGAATTAATTTTTTTAGGTTAAGCGGGACCTAAAATGGTGTCGTCTAATCTTAAACAAATTTAGTTTGACGTTTCTAATTTGACACCTAAAATTGGTACAACAGAATAGGAAAACAGCCTAAAATTCTAAGTTAAGTAACTAAACTAACTTTTAGGCCTGTCAAAGCTTTGACAGCTCTAAATTAAGACTAATATGGGACACACAGAATAGCGAAAGTCCTTTGACAGGTCTAAATTATTTTTAGGAGGATTTTAGGATAATCGTGTGCCAAGAGAATTGACACCAGTGTCAAATTAAAAATATATGGTTCAATGTTAATACATTGTCAAGTAAAGATGAAGATGAACCACGCGAGTGATTCATCAAATGATGATGATGATAGTGAGATTGATGATAATCGTTTTAGTAAAGCGGCGGAAAGCCTTTACTAAAACTTCAGAAGGAGTCTTGGAGGGAACATGAAGAAACACGTTTCACAACTTTAAATTACTTGTTTATACTTGATCAACTTAAAAATTATTACTGGATAACAATTCCACCATTATTACACATTAATATTTATGAAAAACACAAGCTTTTCAAATAATTCAAAATTGCGCGTCCTGTCAGTTGCAGTTGCCCGCCAAAACTCCGCCACCGGAGTCTTTTTCTTTCTTCTTGTTTATGGCTTTAGTATTTAACTTGCCAGCGTCAAAGTAAAAATATATGGTTCAATGTTAAAACATTGTCAAGTAAAGATGAAGATGAACCACGCGAGTGATTCATCAAATGATGACGATGATAGTGAGGTTGATGATGATCGTTTTAGTGAAGCGGCGGAAGACCTTTACTAAAACTTCGGAAGGAGTCTTGGAGGGAACACGAAGAAACACGTTTCACAGCTTTAAATTACTTGTTTATACTTGATCAACTTAAAAATGATTACTGAATAACAATTCCACCATTATTACACATTAATATTTATAGAAAACACAAGTTTTTCAAATAATTCAAAATTGCGCGTCCGTCACTTGCAGTTGCCCGCCAAAAACTCCACGCCACCGGAGTCTTTTACTTTGACAAATCAAGTTAAATACTAAGCCATAGAAAAAAAGCCAAACTACATCACTTAAAGTGCGCGCTTTTTAATTTACCTATAAGGCGGACCAGCAAGCGTATTTAGGACCTCAAGCCCAGGTTGATCTATCTCCAGGAAATCATGGCTTACATTATGCATTACACTTAGTGAGTCCAAAATACATTGAAGTTGATTCAATTCATGGGACCGTAAACCCTGTAATAAAATAAAAGCTAAAACTATGCGTTGCTTGTTGATATTAGTTAGTGAAAAATGGGATACCCAGCTGGATGTTAAGGTTGATTCAATAACTCACAACAGTGATCATGTTGCAAATTTGAAGTCTGTTTAAATAGAATAGTAGAATTTACCCTAGAGATGTACAGATGTGATTAATTCAACGGAAACGAAAAAGCGTTAATTTTGGTTTCCGGTTTAGGATTTAACGTGCGAAAGAAGGAGATAGAAAGCATTATACAGTGATTATTCTTTGTGCGATATTTATTTTTATTATTATTGAGACACATCTGACCAAAACGATCCAGTTTACGGTTGCCATAGTCGCAGTCACTATGCCAGCCACAGGTTCTTTTTATCGCTTTGCTTGATGGATCCAACGTATCCTATAATAGGGAGAACACATAAGTTGGTAAACCATCCCACTAATCGATTGTTCTACAAAGAATCGACGTGCCGAACCTTCTAATTCGACTGCCGATTCGGTAGGCAAAATTCCGATGCTTCTTCCTCCGACCTGTGCTATACTGTGTTTATTTACACCGGGGGTAAGAGACAAGGTAGGAACTAATATAACCTATACAGCACACTTACCTTTATTTTCCATGAGACGACATTTTGTGACTCCAAATGAATTAATAAAATGTAATGCATTTTTCACATCCGTCTCCTAGGTCTCGATGTAAACAATTAGTTTATATCGTAGCATGCTTATTATCAATTGAAACTATTCCGCTCTAATTTGATTATTGCGGTTTGTGATACAAATGTACTTTATTACTTAGGTACTATATGTTATATTTTATGAACTCGTTTCACGGTCAAAGTGGTGGATAGGCAGACTGGGTATTTACAGGGGTAATAATAAAGTGCTTGTATCATAGAAACATGTCAACCAAAGAACATAGGCACCGGCAAGTAGTTTTTAACTCGTGATCTTGGTTGGTAGTTAAATATTATGGTATCGTTTTCAAGATATTGCTACCATGTTTTGAATTCATCTCAGGACCTTTGCATACTAATTACTTTCTCCAAGGTCATACTGGGTGACATGTCAAAAAGCTTGCTGCGTCGCTTCTTTGTAGAACAATCGACAAGTGGAATGCCTTAGTATGAAAAAGCACTTTTGGCCGATAGTGACTACCGTAAACTGATTGTTCAGTCAGATGTAGTCTTAAAAAGCACTCAGAAACTATGCTACTAGCATATACTATTTCTTTTGGTACATTTGCCATCACCCCGCCTGATTGTAAGCTGGAGTATATTCCATATATGGAGATGACTGCTACTACAGTTATATAACTTGCAAGCAGCAGTAGCATCCACTATGCCGACCTAGTTAGAACCGGCAACTTTCAAGGTGATCCCGAAACGCGACCGTGTCGCTTCACGGTCTGTGCACTTTGAAAGTGGCGGTACCAGCCCTGAAAATTTGAAAGGGCACAAAGTAGCATAAGATTGGACAAAACCAAATAAGTAAATGAAGTGGTAATGAAACAACTGCACTGGAGTAATATTAATTTATTAACAAATAAAATACATTGAAAGATGTGTTAGAAAGTTAAGTTTAATGTTACGAGTATTTTCCCCTTAATTTAGAGAACTTTTGGATCTCCCCTCGTATATACATCCCATCTATGTCAGTCCCACAATTATCGCGAAAAATAATATATATTTTTTCTGTTCTCTGAGCTCTTCATAGTCGATAGATAGACAAACATTCCCGAGGGTCAGCAGATCTGTGAATACAACATAGCATTTATAAAAAAGTCAAAATCCAAGTGTAAATTTCTTTTAGGCAGTATAATGCTCAGTTATAAAATTCACATCAATCATATTCAGGTATATGCTTGTCATAAATTCATCATTTTGTTTTACACTAAGTTACTAAATACAGAATAAATCAAGTCGGCGTGCAGCAGTACTAATAAACACAGGTTAATAAGATGGGCTCTTGTTAGTTTGAAACTATTATGGATTTTTAATATACAATTCTTTTTTGAAACATGATACGTCTGATTCATAACTGCCAAAGCATCAGTCACATACCGAAAACTTTCAACGTAATTCACAGTGGCTCAGTTAATTCACGGTATTTACATTTGAAAGTGCAAGTGGTATTACACCGGATAGGTGCACTGGGTCAAATTACAACTGTCTGCCTACAATTTTGGTTATCTGGAGTAGACTTTCCTCACTGCTGGACAAAGGCCTTATGAGCTAATTTTGTTTCGCCTATATGTATTTGGGCCTCTGTCCATAATGCATCAGACCCAGTCAGGCACACAACCAGATAGTAACCTAATATTAAAATTAAGGCAACTTACAATTTAACATCACCTAAGTGCAGCGGAATCGTATTTTTTCTCTACAACAGCATTTATCTATAAAAAGATTTCAAAATTAATTAGTTTTATGAATTTATTAAGTAATAAATAAGCAAATACCAAAATTTATCAGTTGTTACCATATACCATATTCTCCCCACGGTTTTAGTGAGACAGGGATAACTAAGTAATTCATCATTTAAAATATTATTTGTATTTTAATTGTCGCTTTGAATACTTCTACTTCCTTACATAATATGACCGGAGATTCGCATCTCGTTTGCTTCTGCTTTGTTCAGCAGCAAGCGAGATGCAAGGCATATTCGTCAAAATTTCGCAAGCTATTTGTTTCGGCAATATGTCTAGTGCAAAATTATTTTCGAACGACTTGTGTTATTTTGAATGCTAGACAATGGATGTCAACGACAATGCTCAGTGTAGTGACTGCCTTTCCTTACGGGGATCACTGGCTCGCCAATGCACGCACATATGCTGCTACAATGTGGTAGACGCTCGCAGCTCGGGTAACTCTGACATTTGTACATTTACGCACGAACACACGAGACAATGTATGTATGTCTTTGTTAGACATACACTACACTCAGTATAGGAATTGTCAATATAAGCAAATTAGGAAATAAGTAAGCTACCATATTTGCTGTAGAATATTAGTACCAAATACTTGGAAAGAACTTCTTCGGATTCTGATAAAACTGTATTATGTAAAGAACATAGTTGGCTATGTATATTGATATTTTAAATAGTAAAATAATTTATATATAATCACCTAAAATAAAATCTGAATCCGATCATCCAACCAGTAGAACACAATCTAAAAAAAAAGAAAAAACAATTGTTAAATCAAATACAAAATCAAAAGCATAATGTATATTTTAATTTTTATTATCAGTAAATCAATCAACATTATTTCTTCTGTCTGGGGCGATATAAATCATCATTTGAAAACGAATAAATACAATATTTTACTGTTTTTATACATGTATGTATGAGGTATTGGAAAGCATTATGATATTGCGCTTGTGTCCGTAGATAATTTATTACTTAATAGGTCAGGCTAGGTTAGTCTTAACCGGAAATTGAACATCAAAGTTCGGAAAAGTATTTTTTTTAGTTATTGAAACGTTACATCTGACATCGGCCGTTGAATGTGGTTTACGCTTATCTCAGTCCCGTCACTATGCCGGCCAAAGGAGACTTTTAAGAATTCTAGGTTATCAGATAGGGAGTACACATTTTCTAGTAAATTATTCCACTCCTCGATAGTTCTAGCAAAGAAAAGACGCGCCAAAACTAAAAGACTGCAAATTCGGTCAACAGAACGTGAACGCTCCCCGGGGTGGATACCACCATAGAGTAAAAGAAAATTTTGGGAGGATAGAAAAATGTCTTTATCAAATATAACTTAAGAATTCCCTAGTGTGACACAATAAATGGTTTATCATTTATGGTGATAGTCATAGTTATGAATATCTTCTTTTATTGTAAATGCTATTCTATAGAGATGTCAAACATAGCATTGCCTTACATTTTCCTTGTCAACCGTGCCCCATACGAGCAGTTGCTTTATGTGTTTTAATATTTTAAACAACAAATAATAGTACTAATACTTACAAATTGTCTAGTATAAATTTCTGTCGTCATTTTCACTCCTCAATTTTACACCATGCTCAGCAAGTGCCTGTACAAAAATAAATATACTATAAAAACTAATTTAAAATAATCATGCTTTTCTATCATATAAATTATCATCAGTCATTACCATATACCATATTTTCCCCATGGCTTTGTGAGACAGGGATAACTAAGTAATTCATCATGCTATTAAGAAAACTCATACTAAAATTAGCACTATAGTGATTAACTAAGTAATTATAATACTAGGCATTCATACCCTAGCCGAACCTTTAGTATTTTTGCAAACATTGAGTTAACAAAGTGCAATAAAGAATTAGAACGAAAAAAGTTATACAAATTATTTATAAGTGTAAACTACATAAACACATAGTTTTAATAAGGGCTGTGAAGACAGAAATCACAATCCAGATTGATATTAGACCGTGTGTGGTTATATCAGTGATAAGTTCTACATGAAGTATCTATAAATAAAAAATATATACAAATATTATATAAATAAAAAAAGTTACCATACCTCTTATACTAAGCTACAGTTACAGTTATTTGCGGGCTCGTTTCCGCACTTGAAGTCCTATTCGAGTCCTAATTCATTCACCATTTTATTATCAATTTTACGTTCTAATTCCCACGGGAATATGCAGAGGCTGTGTACCTAAAATAAAAATAAGGCAACATTAGTAACAATAAAATTTTATTTCATATAGAGATAGATATAATAAAAAATACATCAGATTTTTTCTTCTTCTATAATAATTCAGGTTTATGCTTGTCAAAATTGGTCATCATACAATTTTACATTATTCAAATTGATGTGAAGATAGATTTTATCAGGATCCGCGGCAAGGGTGACCCTAGCTTGGAAAAATTACTATTAAGTCACAATAAAACATAGGTTTATGGAAATATAATAATAATATATCGCTGAGATTCATGGTTAAATGGATTTTTTTTTATTGCGACTTGACATCTGACTTGCCTGATGGCAAGCAAGGGAAAGTCAATATTACAGTGCTCAGATGTGAATTGATCGTAGACAATCATTTATATATATATATTGTAACTTGATACATGACAGCACCCCGCTTGATTTTAAGCTGGAGTGTGGTCCATGAATGGATGTCACTGCTACTACAATTCAATAACTGTAAGCAGCAATCACATCCACTATGCCGGCCTAGTTGGAACCGGCAACTTAAAAGCTGATCCCGAAACGCGACTAAATCACTTCACGATCTGTTGTAAGTGGTGGTACTACCCCGGATCGGCAGACCTGGTACCACTGCCTATCACTCTGATATCCAGACCCGAATCAAAAATCCACCTCTTTTTAATTAACAAATATGAAACAAATATTTACTCTGACCGGGAATCGAACCCGGAACTTTACGCGCAACAAACTAATCGCTAACTGTTCGTCCACATTGCCAGTCGTCAGGAAAATTTGATTAAAATATTTACCTTTTTCAATTAGTGTTTACTGCATTACAAATTCACATAGTGTCACGTTCACAAACAGTATCTGTAAAGAAAGTAAAGATTAGATTTTGAAAAAAATAAACACTTAAATTACTACAAGATTTTTTTTCAGTTGTTACCATACCATATTCTCTCCATGGTTTTGTGAGACAGGGATAACGAGTAATTCATCATTTTAAAATTAAATACACAAGTCTAAGTGAAGTGTCAAAAAAGGTTTGAAAAAGACTGAAAAGTCGACTGTGAATAATGTCAATTTAATATTGAATACATTACTACAGTATATAATATACTCAATTTGTTCGAAATAAAAATAAACTTTGGCGAATATTAGAAATGTCAGCTTTGCAAATACGCGTTTAAAATTAAACAGCTACCAGCTAGCCAATGACCAAGCTGCTTTCTTTCATCATACCTTATTATTGGCCAGCAGTGACAGAGACCGAGGCAACCATGAACAGATTGTTTTTTTTTTAACCACGGGCAGTCTTGCACTTTACAATAATACCTATTAATTTTTACTTACTAGGTTTCTATTGTATAAGTAGCTTAGAAACACAAGAATAGGAACAAGTCGAGTTCAGATGTCATGTTACAATAATAAATAAAAATCATAATAAAAAATGTATAATTACCGTTCATAGTAGGAACACCAAGACAGTACAATCAATGCCCCAATTTCAAGTGAGACGGTCAAGCAGGTCCCTGTATAAATTGAAAACTTTTAGCAAATTTAATTTAATTATTTTTTGTCAACATATTTCTAATTAAATCAGAAATTATCAATCAACAGAACTTCTTCAGACAGGGGCGATACAATTCAACATCATTTTAAATACACTTAAGGTAAGGAATTTCATTGCGACAAGCAACGACGATGTGGGGGAAGCAGCCAAAACTAAATGTTTTACTACTAAACAGACAAGGAATGTATTTTCTTCGTCCTATAACCATGGATACTTCAAGCAAAGCGAGCAATGAAGGCCGGCATAGTGACGATGATTGAGTCAACCGAACATTGGATAGGTTTTTATTTAGTTGTCGGAGCGCTTGGTCTTTATTTTGCATATTATTAGACAATTAGAGGTAAATTTGTATTATGAGAAGACTACCACCACAATACAAAAAAGGGCAAAGTTGTCAGCCGCTGGTGATCTAAGCAACAAATATTATTATTAATATTATTAAGAAAATCATTATTACCTTTTTGAAATGGATATAGAATAATGATGATATTTCAAAACTGATTATCCATTCGTAATCTGTAAAGAAAAAAAATATATAAATTATATATTTATAAAAATATGTAGTTTAAATGTAGATTATGTATTTTAAAATTATAATTTGTAATCAGAATTTATCGATCAACATAAGCTTCAGCTAGGGGCGATACTTAAGTACATCATTTTACAAAATTGATAAGTTAAATCAGTTATAGAGTTGGTATTAGTTGTCAACTAAAAAAATACCAGAGTTTGTTAAAATATCATGAATACAAAATATTCAAGATGCCCAAGTCAGTTTTGTGGACTCTGTTATCATTACAGTTACGAGATCAGTCCCACATAGGTGTACTTTATTCAATTTTAAAGTAAAAACAATATTATATTCAGAAATATGTCATATTTGAATAAAATAATAAAAAAATTACCTCTTTTCAAGAAATATAAAGAGAACTCTTTTTTTCCACACATATTCTGTAAGATATTCTGTAAAGAAAGAAAATCTAATTAATTTTTCGATATTTTTAATTTTTATACTTAATACATTTATATTATTAATCAGAAAACTATCAATCAACATAAGCTTCAGCTAGGGGCGATACTTAAGTACATCATCTAAATAAAATCGCTAGGTTAATATCTATTTTAGGACCAGTTGTAAACATGTCTTTTAAAGGTTAAAAATTAAGTATGGGAGAGCATGAAAATTTTAGAAATGTTAAGGTGGGGCATGGCCTAAAAAAGGTTGGGAAACATTGAACTATATTATGATCCAGTTGACGGCCAACCACAGTAATATCAGTCAGCTACGTAATCGGTCAGAAAAGGAGCACAGGCAGAGTCCCAGGCAATTTTCGATATAATTTGTTTTACTTAAAATAATGTCATTAAATCTATACAAAGTTAAAAAATTACCTCTATTTGAGAAAATAATAGGATTCAAAACCTTTTAATTTGCCACACGTCCTCTGTAAAAAAAGAAAATAAACAATCATTAAATTTTCGATACATCATATATTTAATATTTTTATATACTTCAATTGTTAATCAGAAAACTATCAATCAACATAAGCTTCAGCTAGGGGCGATACTTAAGTACATCATTTTAGAAATAATAGAGCAAAATTATTAAGTAACTAAAAACTTGCTCGGCAGGCCAGGAGAACTCTACCACAAAGTTCACTTCTGAGTGGATCTATAAAAGGTAAACAAAACACATTGCTAAAATAACTAACCTTTTCCGTAGGATTGCATTCCATAAAAAAAATACTGTATTGTTCTCCATCCTGTGTTCTGCACAGGAGACCTGCATCAGAGAAATAAAACTTATTAAAAAAAATCTTGAATATTTTTAACAGGATGGACAAAATGTAACGCCACTGGGTAGGAAATCAATCAATCAGTCTGGGATGGGCAGAAATAATGGAGCATGAACCAAAGAGCTTGTATGAATGCAAAGAAAAGTGAGTTTAGTAATGGAAAGAACCTCAAATTATTAGTTAGAAGACATTCCTACATTTTATATTGTTAAACCACTTTGATTTAATAATAGCTTGCCTCAGTCTAGCTAGAATCAAGCAGATCAAATTAAAAAATAACAAAGATCAAATCCTTTTGATAAATATTAAGTCTCTTTCTACTTGCTGTCATCAATATTTCTATCCAACCAGGTACCATAGCAAAATTTTCCCTGTATATTATTGTAACACTCAACCCTTGGACATGCAGCTATATAAAATGCATGTCTTACACAGAGTGTGAATAATGTTCCTGTACCAGAGTCAAGCAAGTATGCTGTGATCATACATGCACCGGCTTTGGCAGGGTAAAAAGTAAGTTCTATAAATTGTCTGGACTAGAGCAATGAAATACTAATTTACCAAATGAGTACATATGTTTAAGAAACAATTATGCAACCAACTTTTGTCCCATTTTGAGGCAGACTAAAAGACAGCAAACATTGAATATCTGCTTTTTTAAAGAGTTCAAACAATTTATACACAACTTTTTGTTTAATATAAAATTATACAACATAATAAACGTAGACTCACCATTATTAAATGACTGTTGGACAAACTCTAATCTTAAAGCCATCAAAGGTTGTAATATCTGCAATTTGAAAAGAAAATATAAAATTAAGAGATATTATTAAATTAATATTCGTGATATGTTTTTGTTAGTATCAGATACTAATATTGTAATCAATAATTTTTTCATACGAACGAGACAAAAACATCATCATAAAAATGAAGAATTGAAAAGTATTTGAAGGAAAACTTTTATGGTCCTTTTAAAAAAATAATTAAAAACAGTGTAAAAAGTTTGTAATTGAGTCAAATATTTTTTATTTATTAACATTTCTATATTAAGCTACTAAAATGCTTGTATCAAGTCAACCAAAGTAAAAATATATCAAAGTTACATTGGTACTGGCCAGTGGTTTTGAACCTGTGCTCTCGGTTGTCGTAACCTTTGCGCTGCTACTACTACACCATGGTCGCCTGTTTGGTACTAAATTGACTTAAAACAGGTTTCAGGCAGTGTAAATTTATTATGTCTATTTAATTATGTCAGGAAAGTGGCGCCACGTATAGTCTCATAAGAAAAAAGGCGTGATATTTAATTTACGATAATTACCTGCCTTTTCCATTTTTCACGTGTGGTGAATAATGTAAGCGGCATACCTGCGACAGAAACAATAAACTTGTTTATAAAATATACCGAAATATAACTTTGAGGTTAGTCAACGTAACATAAATGGATGACGTGGAAATTATATTAATAATCATAACCACTTGTTACTTTTAGTTCTGGAGTGGTAAGCAATGGTGCTCAGTCTGGTGGTTGGGGTAGTACCACCACTTAGTGTACAGAGCATGAAGTGACTTAGTGACGTTTCAGAATCAGCTTGTAAGATGCAGGATCCAGCTAGGTCGGCAAGTCGATGTGGCTGCTATTTGTAGTTGCCACAATTCATAGACCGCACTTCAGCTTAACATCAGATGGGGTGTTTATTAGAGTCCCAGGTACAGAGGCAGACCGCCTATGAACTAAACTTAACACAGATAATATTGAACTCTATAAAACTCATGAATCATATTAAAATTGTGGGTAACATATGAGTTATATATTTTATTGTAACACTCAACCCTTGGACATGCAGCTATATAAAATGCATGTCTTACACAGAGCGTGAATAATGTTCCTGAACCAGAGTCAAGCAAGTATGCTGTGATCATACATGCACCGGCTTTGGCAGGGTACCTAAATTAACAATATTCTTCAACCCCATCAATTATATAAAGGGTGAACCATTATATGATTTTTAATGCACTCATGACACAGCTTCATTCAATAACAAAGAATATTCTATAATAATAAAAAAATGACAGATTATAGTTAGTTGCATACTAATGTCATAGAAAGTACTGCTCTAAAGGCTAATACAGCAGAAGGCAGAAGGAATTTTAAATTCAGAAACGAAAGGCGTGGCTGATTTGTTGCCCTTAAAGTACCAGGTTTGATTCCCAGTCAAAGCAAATATTTGTTTCATAGCTTGTAATATTTGTTGTTTCATACTTGTAATATTTGGTTATAAAAAAGAGACGGATATTTGCTTCAGGTCTGGTTATCAAAGAGTGGTAGGCAGTTGTGTCCAGTCTGTCGAACCAGGGTAGTACCACCACTTACAAGTATACAGACCATGAAGTGATTTAGTCACCATTCAGGATCAGCATTAAAGTTACCAGTTCTGACTAGGCCAGCATAGTGTATGTGATTGCTACTTACAGTTATTAAATTGTAGTAGCAGTGACATTCATTTATGGACCACACACCAGCTTAACATCAAGCAGGGTGCTGTCATATGGTGAGTCACATTAAAAAAACATTTGACAATGTAATACCATGTGCTTTTTCGTACCAAGCTTTTCATTTTGTAAGTACATGTTTATCTATTAGGAAACCTTAATAGTATTTAAACTTACATATTTTTTGAAGACCAATCAATAAAACAGTCACATTTCGGAAGCCGCTCACTGCCATTCTTGCTTGATGATACTCCTGCAAGCATAATAATGATATTAAAACAAGATAAAAGAAAACGTAGCTATTAAAACATTAGTTCCATGTAGTGTCAGTTATGTGGTAACTTAAAATCACAAAAGAATCATACGAACGAGACTATATTTGTATCATCATAAAATAAAACAAAAATATTTAAAGTAAAGCTAACAGATTTCATTTTAATAGAATATACATGCCCAAAAACGTAAATATTTATATAGTACGTAGTTAACTCACCATTAAAGTGCATCTTCTCAGACATTACCAACATAACCTAAAAAATACAAACAAATTATTAAACTGATAACATTTCATATAATAAATCAAATAATGCACTCACCTGGGTCACATGTAATGGCAAAATATATACAAATTTAAATAACACAACTAATATAGCTAAAAGTAATTCTTTATTATATCAGTCCTTAAATGTACACATTCACTTGATGGAAAACAAGAATTACTTCTTCGCTGGTTTCTTGCCTGTTGGCGCCTTCTTTGTACGGACTTTCTTAGCCACAGACTTGGGAATCAGTTTCTTACCAAAGGAACCACCACGAGCCGCCTTCGCTTTCAAACTCTTAAAGACAACAGTTCTGGCACGATTCCTCTTAACTCTAGCGGAGCTCAGCTTGAATCTGTCGTAGTCGGTCATTTGGGCACGTTTTTCCTTGTTGGCCAACTTTTGGGCCCATTGGCTTTCTGCCCATTTCTCATTGAGTTTAGCTTCTGTCCATGCTTTTCTTACAACACGTGTGGGTGCTGAGAATGGGTACTTCAGAAGGAATTTAGTCAAATGTAGCTGGTTAAGGCGGATCTGTTGCCTTGGAACACCGCTACCAGGCCCGTCAACTAGGGCCCGGGTCTGATCGATGACATCTACAACACTGACGAGCTTTCCTTTCAAGGGACCGTGGGCCACAAGGGCCACACGACCAGGTTGTACGTATCGAGCAAACGGCATGACGTCTGGAAAAATATTAAACTCAATTAAGAAAACATAAGTACAAGTCAGAAAACTTACATGGCCAACATTGGTGGATGTATACAAACAACCTCAAAATAAGGAGAGGGACTAAGATTAGTAAAATATGTAAAAGGTTTGGTAAAACTCATTACATTGAAATATTCGATTGCATTTTAAATCACAAACACACGTCAAGTTACGAGATTAAAACGGATAAATAAATTCTAACCTGCGTCCGACCAAAACTACCACGAAAAGAGTTTCCGGCTTGAAGTGTCATTTTTGACAGAACTCAATAGTGTTGTAACTTATGCAGGTAGTAAAAATAATAATTGAATTAAATATAATAATTGATAGCTATTACAGTTTTGCAATAAATAGTAAAATGTGATTTTGGATACTAAATTCGTATTATTATTTATTAAAGAAATAAAAGAAAGGTTTTATTTTGACACGAACAAATTCTAGTGCGGATTGCTAGTGCCCATAAGACCGCGTTCTCACGAGGCGATTTGAGTTGATCAACTGCGAAATCGTTTGAGAATTGAACCGTCTGAACAGACTTTCAACCAAATTGAAGCAATTAATATATATAATTTTTGTTAAACGACAAATATTGATCAACTGAAATCGCCCGGTGAGAACGCGGTATAACAGTAGAAGAGAAATGTGGATGCGAGGGAAGCTAAAGAGGATCCTGGCAAGTGGCGCTCCATTGTCTCTGCCTATCCCTGTGGGATTTAGATCTATCCGTCACAATTAGATTGAATCATGGACGAATAATCACAATTATCCATGGATTGAATAATCGATAAATACAAGAGCGGGCATTTAAATTCATAATTGTCGCTTAGCAACAGCTTAACAATGACAACATTGACAATTTAATTATGAAAGTCTGAAATCTACTTTAATAATACAATTTTGTTGAATAACTACTTGCTTGAATACATCAAAATAATTATTTACAATGCGCTTAAAGTTTTCTAAAGCAATATTGGAGGCACAGGTAAATCCATATTACAGGTTTTTATTAATTTTATTTTGTATACCAAGCAATAATTTAATTTTATAGGAAAATGAATACCCTGTGGCGGATGTGTGCTGGTCCCCTAACAATGTTAAACTTGCTGTTGCAACTTGCGAGCGTGTTATATACTTATTTGATAGGGAAGGTGTCCGTCGTGATAAATTTAGCACCAAACCTGCAGATCCTGCGGCAGGGAAGAAGTCTTATGTTGTAACAAGTAAGTGTAGTTACGACGTTTGCTTTCAGAAACTTTATATTGCTCTCTATTATTTTGTTTCATTTGTTATACAGAAGGATGTAATCAAAAACTGGTTGTATTTTTGGACTATTGTGACCGCAACCTAACGTTTTATTGTTTCAATTGTAATAAAATTTACATTATTCAATGGAGTATAATAATTTCTAATATTTATTTGGTCAGGTTTGTCATTCAGTGAAAATAGCGAGTTACTTGGAGTAGCGCAGAGTGATGCTATGGTATTTGTCTATAGAGTAGGTATTGACTGGAATGGAAAAAAAGTTATTTGCAATAAGTTTCCATTGTCTGGCGCCCCTACTAAATTGTTGCCGTCTGATACCGGGTTTTATACTGGGACCACTGATGGCAAGATCAGGTATGTCATTTTAATGTTTCAATAATATTGTGTTAAATTAATTGAACAGTACTCGTTTTAAAGGTTTAGGCATAACTAAATGCAAAGAGCATCACTATAATATAATTAGGTTTAGATTTAGGCTTAAAGACATGTGTTAATCACACATCGATGTACTCACAAGAACATAACATTCACTTGCGTGAGTTTAGAAAATACCATTAGTTACAAATGTTTTCGTAGTAATCAATAATAATAACTAAAGAGAAACCCAAAAAGATTCATCAGTTGTAATAAGCCTTTAACTTAAGATTTAAATACTATAATTAATCCAAGGCTAAGCTGTAGTAATTAAATTTAAGAAAGGTGTTGTGTTGAATTTTACTCAAACCTGCCTTCAAAGAGCAGTCCACATTAACGGCTTATTGTGACGATCAACAGATAAAGGCAATCACGAATCGTCTACGATCGATCGTAATCGCGCTGTGTCGGTTTTTCGGATGAATATCAAAGTACCCCCATGATTGTGACGTGGCCATACGGGCGAATGCGCGTTAAAAATACTAAATTTTGTAAGATTATAGATATTTATAGATCGCGTCACGTAAGTTGGCAAGAGTAGCCAGATGCGCAGAAGTCGTTTTTAGGTGTGTTTAGATACGCGAGGGACGCGGGGCATGAGGTAACAAAGTTCCGTGCGCGCGATTGGCTGGCCAGTCGATCATCGACTCCCGCGCGGCGTCCTCGTTCCATTCGCTCTCGCGTACACTTGGGTGCACTGAAATTTGATCACTGGTTTTCGTATCATACTAATACTTTTACTACATATTAGTCCCCCGACGCGTCTGTTCGCCAAAAACTCAAAAATCAATTAAATAATTGTCCCGCCTTTTCCCCACAGGGACAGGCAGAGAAAATAGAGCGCCACCTGCCACAACTCCTTTCTTCGCTTTCTTCACATTCACAATTATCTTCATACAAGCTCTATAGTTATGGGCGCTAGGCAACCTAGCTTTCTTGAGGATGGCTCCGATTTGTTCGGAGAACACCCTCCTGGGTCTACCTCGATTAACGCATCCATGCACTTCAGATTTATAAATTTTTTCGTCAATCTATTATACTTTCACTTAAACTACTATTATTATTTTTTATGAATCTAAAGAGACCCTTTTTTATTGCACGGCCAGTGTACGTGCGCAAACGTTTCCCCACTACGTTAAAATCTTGCCAACTTACGTGTCTCGTACTATATCTAATTATAATATCGAATTCGAAGACTAATGACGAAACATTAAAATTTATCGAATTGTACCAAAATGAAGGCGCAATTTGGAAATGTTTTATGTGTACTTGTACTTAGTTAGCATCCACATCTAGCACCTTCTTTTCACCACATTTATGACCCCCGTTTACTGGTTATGGACACTATATAAATAAAAAGCGACGTCATTTGATGACACGCTTAGCGGCCTTAGCGCATGGGTTAATACACTAGTCCGTTACGCGTAAGACACGGGTTCGATTCCTGGTCGAAGCAAAAAATTTAATAATATTAATAATAATAGTAATATTAAATTTACGTTTTAAGTAACTTAAGCATTAAGGTATTTTATTCATTTTATAATCCATAAAAAATAATAAAAAATGTATGTTTTTAGGACATTAGATTGTAAGAGCAATAAAAGTTCTTCACTATGGACTAGCGGGTCGTGTTGTGTGTCTTTGGCCCGTGGACCTTTAAACGATGGGTCACCGTTGGCTTCAGGACATATCGATGGCACTATATATGTAAATGGACGATTACTGCTAAGATATGCTTTACCTCCAACAGCGCTGGTACTTCTGCCACCTTATGTTAGTATTAAAAAAATATTTTCCAAGGCACATTGGTACTTAAGTAGATAATTTAGAAAATATTTATTATAATTTCTAATCTTTATTTTATTAAAAGCCATCACATTTCATAAGGCGACCGTGGTGTAGTGGCAGTGCAATGGCTACGTAGGCCGAGTGGCACGGGTTCGAAACCACTCACCGGTACCAATGTATCTTTGATTTATGTACTTTGGTTGTCCTGTTTCTATGATACAAGTACTTTAGTAGATTAGTATAGAAATGTATAATAATAATAAAAAAATCGCCTAAAAGCTCTACCTTTACTTGAAATTTAAATGAGGTTTAAAGGTTTAAAATCAACAACAAAATTTATCTAAAATCTAAGAAAAATAAAATCAAAGAAAGCAGCAAGCACCTTTTGGTCCTTCGATTCTGATCTACAAAAATAACCTATTTATTATTTGTATAATAGTTGATAGTGGGATCGTGCGATAGCCGTATTGCAGTTTACGATGCCCAAAGAGGAGCCTTATTAAGAAGCATAGAACCACCTCAACTACCACCTGATAGACGTGATCTTATTTGTGCTGCACCAAGCCCATCTGGACAGGTACATAAAGATTTTATATAAGAAGCCGACGACATAATAAAAGGAAACATTTGAGAAGTAGCTTTAAGAATTTGAAAATACTCGTATTTACAAAAAGTTATACATAGTACTGTAAAACTTGTATACTGTCACTAACTTAACCAGTTCTTTTATTTTTTTAAATTATGAATCGATATCTGACCTCGACTTGCTAATAGATGCTAAGCAGAAAGAGAATAGAGCACTTTGTTTACGGCTGCCTCAGTCACCGTCTTGCTGCTTAGAGGTTAAATTCACGGTTATCGATTGTTCGACAAAGAAATGACGCGCGAAATTTTTCAGGCGTCAATTCCAATGTAATTAGGCCCCGGGAGTAAAACGACGAGGTAGAAACAAGATGAAAGAGTTCCTAGGTACATCATTTTTTTATTAACGTGGGGCAAAGCTCTACCAGTCTAGTGCCGTGCCCGAATTCTTACCGGCTAAAACCTCCCACGCGCGGTCTTATCTACAAAACTGTTTAAGTTGTCGAAGCCGCGAGTATGCGATAGAATCACAGGACTGGCCGGAACTGGTCTTTTCGACCATATCTCATTTTGTGGCCTGTTCGGTTTTCATTCATGACTAACTAGTACCTTCTCTCGTATCCTCGTCCAGAAGCTTTTCTAGTAGCCAGAGGCTACAGGAAAGGGATGAATGTGAGCGATGGTGAACAGCGGACCCGTCAGCGTCTCGGCAGCACGTCATCGAGCCTGGGTTCCGGTACTGTGACGGAATGCCCCTATCCGTCACCTATGGGACGCACTCGATTATTGACCAGCGACTCCAACAACCCTCTCAGAAGGTTGCTGTCCCACAGTTACAAAGACCATAGGATTAACGGGTTCTAAGAACATCTTGATCCTAATCTTCTAAGGCTACGGATTAAAAAAGCTGTCTGTTGCAAAAATTCTGGCCTGTGGTATCTTCGTATCTAAAAAATTGTACTCCATTGTATTAAATGTTTAATTTGTAGACTATAGCATTCGGAGTATTTGACGGGTGCCTTTTGGGAGAGTTAAAGGATTCAGGTGCATTGGAATTGAATATGTTTAACATATCCAACTTGTATGCTGCACGTGCGTTGGCATGGAGCGGCGATGGAACTGAACTGGTCGTAGCCTCACAAACTGGTGCTGTTATGCAGTTGGAAGCTGTACTTAGGTAAACGCACTCTTTTGATATATATCTTTTTATATTAGCTAGACACATCACAGACATATCAGTACCCCGCTTGATTTTAAGTTAGAGTGCGGTCTATAAATAGAGTTAACTATAGTCTATAACACTATAGTTAACCAGCAAAAAAGGCTGATTGCGAAACGCAACTCATTACTTCTCAGTGGAACTACGCCGAATTGGCAGACTGGGAATTTGAATAGCATATTACTTTTAAATTACATGAACCATATTGCTTTTACTAAAACGACTTATCTACATTATTAAAGATACATTGCTAACAGGAAGTGGTTTTGAACCGAAACTCTCGGTATGTGTGATTAATGATCATTGTGCAATATCGCTACAGCGCGGTCGCCTTAAATCTTCCCTATGTGAACTCTTTTAATAACTTTCTACCTTGATTATTCATTTATAATTTTTAATTAGACGCTGGGTATGGAGGGATACTGTAGAAGTTCAGCATGTGACGCCCAAGCAGTTGGTGCTGACAAGATTAACAGACAATGGAGTACCATTGACAGTCACTACGAGACTTGCACCAGATATCTTCAATGTTAGATTTATTGGTGAGTTTTATCACATAAATCCTCTAAGTCATAAGGCGACCGTTGTTCTTTTTTTATTTTTTATTGTGACACGACATCTGACCTCGTCCCGTCTGAGGATAAGCAAGAGGAGGTCCAAGAGTGACGACGACTGAGAAAACCGAGTTTGTTTACGGCTGCCTCAGTCGCCGTCACTATGCCGGCCAAAACTGCTTCTTCACGCATCGCTTAAAGGATCTAAGGTCATAGGATGGAGAGAACACATGGGCAGGCAAAGCATTCCACTTGTCCATTGATCTACAAAGAAAAGGTGCACCGAACTTTTTAGTTCGACTGCCGATTCGGTCGCTAGAATCTGGATGCTTTCCCCGACCTGTGCGGGTATTACGGGAGTAAAAAACGAGGTACGTACAAGGAACAAGGCGATAGAGGACGTAGTGGCAGTGCAATAGTCATGCAAACCGAGAGCACGGGTTTGAGCGCATATAGTATCTTTGTATCATTTATAATATCTGTATTTATTATTATTTTTTACAATTATTTAAATATCTTTCTAGGCAACGATTGGTACGCAGTTTGTAGGACGAGTAACTCTTTGATTTTATGCGATATAGCTCGGGGACTTACAAGCGAGGTGAGCTATTATGGTTTATAATTTAAAGAACTAACAAAATAAATATACATATATATGCTATAATCCTTAAAAGCTACTCGTTTACTTTTACTACTACTACTTTACTTTCCCTTAGTTTTTTTTAAATATATTTTATTTATTGTGACTCGTCATATGACAGCACCCCGCTTGATGTTAAGCTGGAGTGTGGTCTATGAATGGATGTCACTGCTACTACAATTCAATAACTGTAAGTAGTTGTCACATCCACTAATGCCGGCCTAGTTAAAACCGAAAACTTATAAGTTAATCCCAAAACGCGAATAAGTCACTTCACGGTCTGCATGGTGGTGGTGCTACCCCGGATCGGCAGACCAACCCTCTTTGATAACCTGACCAGAAACAAATATTCGCCTCTTTTTTTTATTAACAAATATTTGTAATATTACATATATATGATTAAATATTACAAATAAAAGCTATGAAACAAATATTAGCTCCGATCGGGAATCGAACCCGTGACTTTACGCGTTACAAACTAATGTGCTGTACAATCGGCCACGCCTGTCGTCAAAATTTTTAAATAATAGCATGTGAAAACATATAAAACCCCCTTGTTATTTTATTTGTTTTTTTATTTAGATACCATGGTCTGGCACAGGGGAGCGTATTTACGCAGCAGTAGGTGGTGCTTGTCTCTTACATCGTGCTGGAGAACTAAGCGTGGTTGAATATGGACTTGATAAAGTTTTGCATACAGTAAGCCTTCAAGTTATTAGTTTTTCAAACTAAAAAACCGTTAGCGAAAGAATTCCAGAAAAGGTTCTCAAAGCTACCTGAAATCAAAAGCGGGCTATTAAGTAGAAAAATACCAAACAGTGGAATATCCGCCATAATAATAACTGCTATTGTTTTGTCTAAATTTTGATACACAAAACTATAGTTAAATCAATCAATGAAATTGTCTGGCCCTTTTCCCACAGGGATAGGCAGAGACAATGGATTAATTAAATCCATGAAACAAATTTTAAAAACTATTTATAATTAAGAATTTCTGCGTGAAACAATCTGATTGTAACGGAGGGTATAACCAGGGCCGTCTTTACCCGGGGGTTCAAGGGGTGCGGTGCACCCGGGCGCAGAGTCCTAGGGGGCGCATGCCGACCGCCATAAACTTCGATAGGTACCTACTACACTGAGACCATGCGACTTCGCCTTGACTTTCGCACCCCGGCGCTGAATATGCTCAAGACGGCTCTGAGTATAACCAGTTTAATTTGAGTAAACTCCGTTTGGACGGTCGCATTTTTTACACTTTACTCCAAATAGGCAAGTTGAGGTAGAATTTCGTATTCCATTAAAAATATATATATTTTAGGTTCGCACTGAAAGAGTAAATCCTCACGTTTTAAGCGTTCGTATTAATGAGGCACGACCCGTTCATGATCTACGAGATAATAAAAAACTTGCATATCTATTGGACAGACAGACTATAGCTGTTGTAGATCTCGTAACTGGTAAGTGATTTTATTTATTTAATTTTAATAAAAGAAGGATTTTCTATGCTTACCGGGGATGTTATGGAGCCCCGTAAAAGAAACCGAAACTATCGGATTTACCAAATTAAAATCTATCCGTAACCGAATCCGTTATAAAAGTTTCGGATAATTTCGGATAGGGGCGGAGCTCCATAACCAAAACCAAACCAACCACCTATTTCTATTTCACTCTTAAAATTCCTTAAAAATCTAAATCGGGACATCTGAAATTATCCAAAATTATCGGATGGCCCGAAATAATTTCATATTCGTAACTGAATCTAAAACCGGTATAATATTGTTTCTATATCCGAATCCATATCCGAAATATCATATCCATAACATACCAATTACCTTCCTCTGGGGCCTGCTGCCTCCATTTACCCGTCAATAGCGACGAATGTTTGTGACATCAGGGAGTATAACAGGAGGGCTTTTATTTATATTTTTAGGCTTTTATATATATTTATATTTATATATATTTATTTATATTTTAACATGAGGGCTTTTATTGATCGGTATATTACTAAAATTGATTCTTTGCAACAATTTGGAAATGATGTTTCGGCTCGGAAAATTCGGAAAATTAAGTTTTGGAGTCATGTATTAATGAAAGACGAAGAACTTAAAATATTTTATAGATAATTTAATAATCACATTACTTTTGAAGGTGTACAATTAGGACAATGGTGGCATGAGGCTAGAGTCGATTGGCTTGAATTAAATGAAAGTGGACAACTTTTATTATTGAGAGACACTCGTAGAAGATTAGCTTTGCTTAGGCTTGACAATGGAGAAAAGGTATGAAGAATAAAATGAAATCTATTACAACTGACAGACTAGTTTTAGTGACAAACTGGAAAAAACAGACAATGTAATTATAACTAAATAAAAAAAGGACTGTATTTTACTCGTAAATTTGGTACATACAGTTAAAAAAGTAACTTTGAAGAAAATCCACCAACTTTATAGGTAGATATACCAAATATATGTACCAATTTGCGAATGGGCGGTAAATCTTAGGTAGTGCATATTGGTACCACCACTTTTTGGGGTAAAAAACCGTGAAGTGCCTTATTTCGAGACTTATTACATTTAGTGTCTCGATGTTTACTGAAGCCGGCATAGTGGTAGCGAAATTCTGTTATCCCATCAAAAACAATACTTGTCAAAAAAACCAAGTCTCGCAACTCAGTTGTTCTGCGGTAAAAAGTTGTGAGATCCATGTAAAACCAAGTCGGTTATTAATTTATTCAGTCTCTACTTAAGCGACTTTCTGTCTTAATACGTCCAGTCTCTAAGACCACGATCGTGGTCCATAACAATTGAAAATCAATTGTGTCTGGAATCTCCGTACTCGAAGCATTAAGTTATTACGTAATAATTAACAGCATCTTATAGTGACGCATATCAATATTAAAATTCTTTAATGTTTTATATAAATATATTGAGACTTGGCCATCGCCTGAAAACACGTGTAAATTCAATCGCCTGAAAACACATGTAAATTCAATTATTTAGTGCGATGGCCAAGTCTCAATATATTTATATAAAACATTAAAGAATTTTAATATTGATATGCGTCACTATAAGATGTTGTTAATTATTACGTAACAACTTAATGCTTCGAGTACGGAGATTCCAAACACAATTGATTTTCAATTGTTATGGACCACGATCGTGGTCTTAGAGACTGGACGTATTAAGACAGAAAGTCGCTTAAGTAGAGACTGAATAAATTAATAACCGACTTGGTTTTACATGGATCTCACAACTTTTTACCGCAGAACAACTGAGTTGCGAGACTTGGTTTTTTTGACAAGTATTGTTTTTGATGGGATCTCATTTCTTTTTGTATTTTGTAGACGGTTATTTTGTAATGCGCTACCACATACTCGATTATAGCAAGTCTAATATCATACGACGACTCAATATTCCCATACATAGAGGATGACAAAGAATGAAATAAACACGAACCATCACCAGGTATAGGAATAACCCAGTGTGGACAAGGCTGATCATTCACATACAGTATTACTGAATCCATTGCGACTACCTACAAGTTAGATTGCAAAGTTATTTTTATGCAGAAATACGATTAGATAATAAGAAAATTATAAATACTTAGGTACTTAAAGTATCAATATTTAATTTAAATTATTTATCCGAACAACGTCCAAATTGTAAGCAAATAATATCAGTAAACCAATGAGAGTAGCCTTTAGTCGTCAAACTAATATAGCAATCGAAATTATCAATGAAAATCGCAAACTTATAGGTAAGAATTCTGGGCACATCCGAACAGCATTGGGTCGCTCGCGCGTATGAGCGCGGCTGCTGCACGCTCGGCGACATTCACCTTTCCGCGCGCCCCGCCATTGTCCCCGCCCCGCGCCCCGCCACTGTCCCCGCCCCGCGCCCTCGCGCTAGCAATAATAATAATTCCCGTAAATAAATAGCAATAATAATAATTGCCGTAAAATAAATAAAATCTTAAAACATCGTTACGAATAAAGCTAATATTGAAAAATTTAACTGAAGACTTGGCTGTATGGGCTTAATTTTCTTTGCGGTCTTTTCTAGATTTTTTAGTTTTTCCTTGATTCATACACCAAACACTACATATATTCCAAATTTGAAGCTTCTAGGTCTGCTAGAAGTGCCTTAGAATTTTGATGATCGGTGAGTCAGTGAGTGACAAAATTTAAGAAATTTGACCCGTTATAATTCTTAAAATACTGGTTCAAATTGAATGAATTTTGAAATATACGTGTCTTTACAATGCCTGCATGTGGTTACTGAAAATTTCAGTCTTCTAGTTTTATCCACAACGAAGTTACAGGGGGTCGAAAATGGTCTGAATTGCTTCGAGAAAAGGATGGTACGGCCGTGACGCTTTGCTCGACTTGGTCGGGGGCACGACCGTGCCCCCAGATAGACATTACTGAATTGGTTCACATTCTAGCTTAATATTGGATGGTGTATAATACTAAGCTAAACACCGTTTTAAATTTATTTTCTATGCTTCAGGAAATTATAGCAAGCGGTGTAAGCTTCGTACAATGGATTGAAAATAGCGATGCAGTTCTTGCACAAACGCCAACACATATTCTGGTTTGGTAAATACGTTTCTTTTAAATTAACTATTTTCAGTACCTCGTCAGCCAGTTAGAAGATTTTTTATTGATTTCGTTCAGGTTTCATTTTACATTAAAAAAAAGTAATAGAACTTTCTGGCTATCTTTGAAGGACTGATAATGTTGATGATGTTCATCGTCCTAAATGTCGAACAATATGCTAAAATTAAATTTTGTATAGGTATAGTGCATGGGAGCCAGATAGTGTGGAAATGTCCGAAAGTCCAGCAATAGACATGCGCGAGCGTACTGACCTCATCGGACTCGTAACACTTGATGAACATAGACTAGCCTTTAGTAAGTCTACTTTTTTTATATTAACATGTAATGAAAGTTCGACAATGTGGCCTCTTCTGCTCTCCTAAATAGCACCAGGTTGAATAACACGCAACGACTAGAGAACCAATGTTTACACATTCTCTATGATCAGTTTTTTCCACTTTTTTTCTGATAATTTTAATATATAAAGTTAGATCCAACAATGTTATTGAGGAAATAAATATATATCCATTTTAAAATTAAGAAACTCTTTGCAGATAGTGCACTAAGAAGCGGTGATTTGGTGGAATGTGCTCGTTATTTAGATGTAGTAGGAAGTTCTGCTGATGTTACACCGTTATGGAGGCAGCTAGGTGGACGAGCACTTGTTGATAATGATGTTAAAGTAAGAAAAATGTTGACAGATATTTTTATGAATTCATAATATTTTATTGAATGTCTAGTGCAAACTTTTTGCTTTAGTGCCAAAAAGTCAAATCAAATAACTTCATTAAGTACTATATAAGCTGAATTCAGAACTTTAACACGTCAAAATATTATAACAATATATAAATGTAATTAATTAACAAAAAGTTTAACTAGAAAAATGTGCCATCTGCTGGAAAGAACATTGCCAACTTAAAGAAATATTAAATAGGTAGTTGAGATAAGTAGGCCGTGGAGAATTATAATACAATATGTTATAAAGGTTCTTTTTTGTTTATTTTCAGTTGGCAGCCAAATGTTATAAAGAAATAGGGGATGATGCTCGAACATATTATTTAGATGAAACGGTTGAGTTAGCCAATTCGGAAGAACATGGTTTTGAGTCATCTCTAGTAAAAGCGAGATTAGCAATTTTCTCTGGAGATTTGTCTGCAGCGGAAGACTTTTATGTAAAGAAGGCAGCAAAACCTGAAACAGCTATTGATATGTATAAACAATACAATAAATGGAATGAAGCCATTTCGGTTGCAGAGCGTTATGACAGATCGTCTGTTAAACTTCTTAGGGAACAGCATATGGATTATTTAACTTCTACAGGTGTGTAATATCTATTATATTTACATAAGTATTCAAGTTATGAGGTTAGTGGAAATTCGGCCATTAAGAAGTATATACATGTAAGGTAACGATTGCGAACAGAGTAAATACTACAGGTGTGCGTGATAAATATGATTTAAACGCAGATGTAGTGACAAAGATTGAAAGGTGTGCGATGAGTTGGGTACGTTGAAATAATAATGAAAGACACATATGAAAAATTTGTGGCGAGTGAAAAGATGAAACGGGGAAGACCCAGAAGATTGTTCTTGACGGGGACATTCTTAAAAAACAGGGGTCTTAGTGATTATAACCATAGAGTCTAACTAAATAAAGAAAGTAATTGGAGAAAGTGATGAGTTATGTCAGGATCGTGGAGAGTGACGCTCCATTGTCTATGCCCATCCCTGGGGATTTAGGAAGTAAAATAGATGATGACTAGTATCTATATAGTAGTTTGTGAATGATGATGTTTTCATATTGTGAAATGAAATTTTACTATTCGGAAATTAATTTTAACGATATCGTGTTTATTTTAGTCAACTTCCTCAAATAGTAGTTTTGCTACTTTTTATATTTAATATGCAGGTCGTCTTGGAGAAGCCGGAGCAGCTTTAGCATCAGAAGGAGATATTCATGGAGCAGTGCGATTATGGCTAAAGGGAGGTCGGGCAAGGAGGGCTGCTAATTTATTATTACAAAATTCTGTTCTACTTCGAGATAACGAATTAGTTGACGCAGTTCACGTGCAACTTGTTAAAGTAAGTACTTTTTTTGTGTAAATTCGTTTTTGAAAAACAGGTGTGGTGCATTGGTTTGCAAACCAGTTTGTAACGCGGGTTCTATTTCCGGTCCGCGAAAATATTTTACAGTATTTCATAGTTTTTATTTGTAATATTTATTATTTAGTGTAAAAGTTTGAAAATATTTGTTATAAACAATTTGCAGGAGGAATGGTGGGAAATGGCTGGCGAAATATCGGAAAAGTGTGGTGATAATATGGCCGCTGTTGATTATTATGCAAAAGGACACAACTTCGCTAGAGCTGTACAATTAGCGCGAGAGGTATTGAAATACTTTATTATATGTTCTGTTTCTATATACTTTAGCAGAGTAGAAATCCCTATAACCTTGGATCCCTTATGCAAAACTTACGGGCTGTGACAGGCGTAAACTGAGTTGTTTTTGCAGTCGACTGCGCCCGACCATCAGACATGGCCCTCCTCCTACCATGTCTGATGTCGCGTCTTAGTAATAATTAAATAATTAAGTAAGTAATATTTTCAAAATTCTTTGATTTCAGTCGTGTCCAGGACAAGTAACAGATTTGGAAGGTTCTTGGGGTGCGTGGCTTGTGTCCTCCCGGCAGGCTGGTGCTGCCGTTCCACATCTCATAGAAGCTGGTGATACTAAGGGTGCTCTGGCTGCTGCATTGAAGGCACATCACTATAAGAAAGCACTACAGATTGTACAGGTTAGTCAATTAGTCAGCTCATTCGAGTTGCTACATGCTAGTTTTATTTTGACACGACATTATCATTGTGCGGCCCATTAATGGAGGCATCTGTTACTACAGTTAAATAATTGCAAGTAACAATCTTTTCCATTATGCCGGCCTATTCAAAACCGGAACTTTAAAGCTGATCCAGAAATACGACTAAGTCACTTCATACAAGTAATACCAACAAGTGGTACACTTGAAAGTGGTGGTATTACCCCGAATCGGCAGACTGGGCGAATGACCACCTACTATCTGCCTACTACTTTTAGAAATTGGCTTTTTGATAATAAATGAAGCAATGTGTAGTCTGAGAGCCAATGTGAGCCTTAATGCCTAAACCATCAAGCCAGATTTGTTTGTGCCTAAAACTATGGGATTTGCTTATGTCCAAGAAAGAGCGGGGTTACACGTAGCAGGCCTTTTGGGATTTTTCTCTCTACCCGTAAAGTTTCTGCTGTAGTGATTTAAACATATTTTTTATTTCATTTCTTTGTAGACTTTGCACCAGTATAATCTAAGTTCTCCTTATCCTACTGAGTCAGGCACTCATCCGTGGTGAGCCTCTTGCTTACAGATGTCGAGTCACAATAAGAAACGAAAAACCCAAATATACACTTTTTTTTAAATTTCAGGTGATAGATGACAAAGAATCAATTAAAGAGCAATGTGAGCAACTTGGGGAACATTTTATAAATACACAGGTAAAATTTGTTATTAAAAATAAACCAAAAATTAGCAACGATTCGTAGGGTAATTATAGCTACAACAGTATCAACTCAAGAAAGGTGGTTTTGACGAGAGGCGTGGCACATTGTTCGTTACGCGGAAAGTCCCGGGCTTGATTCCCGGTCGGAGCAATGATTCGTTTCAAAGCCTTTATTTGTAATATTTAATAATTTGATTGCATATTACAAATATTTGTTAAAAATAAATCTAAACTGGGGCGTCTTCCAAGCAGACCCCAAAACTTCAGTCTTTCCTGCTTTCACATCTTATTCGCATGTATTTTTAATATAATGACAATATTAACCTAAGTTTATTTGGTTATAACTTTATTTGGATTGAAACTTAATTTGGCATAAATTATATTATCCAAATAAAATTCAAGGATTGGGAAACAGCTGAAAAACTGTTCAGTGATTGTGGCATGGCTGACCATTGTGTGCGGGCTTACAATACAGCTGGAAGATATTCAGATGGAATTAAACTAGCAGCTAAACATCTTTCTGAGGATGAAACTAGAGAGATATTCTTACCACTTGCGGAACAACTACGAAAAGAAGGTGAGAAATAATTTGAATGAGATATTGAGACACTTTGGCCGACATAGTGACGGCGACAGAGGCAAGCATAAACTAAAACATGTTTTTATTGACGGTGCTCTTAGATCTTTCCTTCCTTTTGACGACAGGCGTGGACGAACGGTTTAGCGTTTGGTTTGTTGCGCGTAAAGTCCCGGGTTCGATCCCCGGTCGGAGCAAATATTTGTTTCATAGCTTTTATTTGTAATATTTAATAATATTAAATATTGCAAATATTTGTTAATAAAAAAAAAGAGATGGATATTTGCTTCGGGTCTGGTTATCAAAGAGTGGTAGGCAGTGGTACCCAGTCTGCCGATCCGGGGTAGTACCACCACTTACAAGTATACAGACCGTGAAGTGATTTGGTTACGTTTCGGAATCAGCTTGTAAGTTGCCTGTGCCATCTAGGCCGGCATAGTGGATGTGATTGCTACTCACAGTTATTGAATTGTAGTAGCAGTGATATTCATTCATGGACCACACTTCGGCTTAACATTAAGCGGGGTGTTGTCATATGTCGAGTCTCAATAAAAAAAAAACAATCATGTAAGTTGAGATTAGATGTCGCGTCTCAATCTCTTCCGAAGATTTATCAACCAACAATGATGTCATGGATGATATCAACGACCATCTAACCTCTCGATCGTCTGGATCGTTTTGGATGTCGACGTCTGTTGTCCAAAACGATGTCAGATGTCGCGTCTCAATAAATAAAAACAGATTGTTCTCTGAGATTTTACGCGAACATTGAATAACAAAATTTTATGCGGCTTACTATGCAAACCTCTCTGTGACCGCGATGGCTGCAAAGTTCTCCAAACGATAATAAATTGTACAATCATTACCCAAAAATAAATGCGATAGTGAGCCGCATATTTGTTTAATTCTTTAACATATTGTGCCTTAAGATTAAGATTAACATATTCCCAAATGGAGTAAACTAATTACGATTGACTTATAAATATCACTTTATTTTAAAATAATGAATAGGAAAATTATTTTAAATTAAAATTAACAGGTAATTTAAGAAAAGCTGAACAGATTTACATAGGCTTGGGTGAGCCAGATGAAGCTATTTCTATGTATAAGGAAGTGTCACAATACGAAGCTATGCTACGTTTAGTAGCTGCACATCGGAGCAATCTATTGGAGCCTACTAGGAAACACATTGCTCAGGCATTGCAAGCTCAAGGGGATTTGAGAGCGGCAGAAAACTATTATATACAGGCTGGTGAGTTTATTTTCATGAGATTATTGCTGGTATGATGATACTGATGTAAAAGTACTTTTATGCGAATATGCGTAGAATGTGTATGTAAATTACTTTTACACTTGAAAATAATGACAATAAAAGCGAAATATCAACAAACGAATAAGAATAAGACAAAAATTAAAATAAAATAGGAGGAATCTGCTAAAACTCTCAATACTAAACATAGCCAATAATAAATTTACAGCACGATTTTTAAAAGTATATTTTTTTTACTATAATGTTTATCAACATCAACATTAGTTCGACGTTTTTTTACATTTCTATACTAAGCTACTGCTATATACTAAAAGTGCTTGTATCATAGAAACAGGACAACCAAATACATATATCAAAGATACATTGGTACCGGTGGGTGGTCTCGAACTCGTGCTTTCGGTTTGTGTAACCATTGCACTGCTATTACACTACGGTCGCCGTTGTCTATTCAGTGTCAGTTTACCAACAAGATCCTGTCCTGTGGAGAGAGTAAATAATTCTACAATATCTTGGAGAATATTATTTACTATCTATACACTTACAAATAATTTAAAATTATTGTTTTAAAGGACATTTGGTAAGAATAATAATATTATCCACAAACAATTTGTGGATGTGAGGGAAGCGAGGGAGTTCGGTCAGCATCGTGGTGCCTCTCCTTTGTCTTTGTGGGGAAAAGGCGTGACAATTTAATTGATTGATAATATATTTTAGTTGATAATATAATTTTCTTAATAGGCGATTGGAAGAGTGCCATCCAAATGTATCGCTCGGTGAACGAATGGGAGGCAGCAGAACGTGTTGCTCGTGCCCATGCCCCAGCAGCTGTTCAGCAACAAGTAGCTTTACTATGGGCAGGAGCTTTAGGTGGGACAGCAGGAGCACGCCTGCTAGCTGCCAGAGGATTGGCTAATGTTGGCGCTAAATGGGCTTTGCAGGCTCATAGGTAATTCGTTTTTAAAATTATGAAAAAATATTTAGACATCCGCAACACGGACAGACTAACAGGTTAATATACGAATTCTTAGATGGGATATTGCATTGGAACTAAGCGAGCTTGGCGGTGGTGTCTCGAAACGTGAGATAGCTCGACATGAAGCAGCGGTTTTAGCTGATGAAAGACCCGAAGAAGCTGAGGCAGCTTTCTTAAGAGCATCAGCACCAGAAGATGCTGTACGGATGTGGCTTGAGAGAGGAATGCATGATCGAGCCATTGCTCTTGCAGAACAACATGCTCCTAATATGGTGAGGTTAAAATCTAAAGAATCTTTTCACGAATCCTATTCTAAAAAAAATTAATGTAATGCTGAACCAACTTCAAAAAGTATCTATTACTTGAATAACAATTTCAAGTTCAAACATTGATTTTTATTCGTAGGTAGAGGAAGCTTTGGTTGAAGGTGCGCGAACGATGTCAGAAAGAGGCGACTTAGCCCAATTTGAGACTTTAATGATCAGAGCAAATCGACCTAGAGATGTAGTGCAACACTATAAGGAATTAGGTAAAATATGGTTTACTAAATAAATAGATTTTAAGGCATCCCTTAAATGCTATTTAGTATTTATTTTTTGTACAGGACTGTGGGAAGAAGCAGCTCGTGTCTCTCGCGAATATTTACCAGATAGCGCTGAACCAGTTCCTCCAACAGTTCCACCTCTCTTGCAACGAGCTGCTGATCATGCCGACAGGTCAGAATTAAGACCCATTTTTTCCATAAATCCACATACTAGTACATCAAGCAGAGTGGTAGGTAGTGATGCCCAGTTTGCCGATCCGGGGTAGTACCACCACTTACAAGTATACAGATTGTGAAATAACAGTCGCGTTTCGGGATCAGCTTGTAAGTTGCCGGTTCCAACTAGGCCATTATAGTGGATGTGACTGCTAATTGCAGTAGATGCCGCCTAATATTAGGCGGGGTGCTGTCATATTTTGAGACACAATAAATAAAACACTTTGCTGTAAGTTTAAATAGTGTAAACTGATTTAAAAAATGATGAATATTTCAGGGAAGAATGGTGGGAGGCAGTTGAACTTTTATGTAGCGCGAGCGCAGCAGGATCAGCTGGTGGAGCTTCACGATTAGCTGAGCGAGCGGCTCTACGTGCTGCAAGACTTGCGAGAGACCATCTACATGAACAACTACGAGTCAAAGCAGCTGATTTGCTTTATCAAAGGTTTTTAATTTCTTCTAACTCTGTCATTTCTTTTTAATGACATTGGAAGAAAATAGTTATGGAATATAAATTACGTTATATCTTTACCCAGTATACATTTACTTAAAAGTATACCTTGACTCAAATACAAAGTATTTTTAATCAAAACTTAGTTTAACTAAAAAATACCATAGTATTTTATACTAAGGCCGGCCACTTGTAGTTCTTTAACGGTAATAACAGTCGCCTACCGACATTTTAAAATGCATTATGATTATTAATTTTTATTCATTATGTGACATAAAATTCAAATTAATATATTATGTCAAATTAGAATACAAAAATTATCAATAATTTATGGTGTAGAATTTAACAGTCCTTTATTGACATGCAAGATTTTAAATTAAACAAATTTTATGCGGCTTACTATCGCGTTTATTTTGGTTTTGATTTCACAATTTTTATTATTCCGACGTTTAACGACGACGTCAATCTCTCCGTGACCACGATGGCTGCAAAGCTCTCGAAACGTCGGAATAATAAAAATTGTAAAATCAAAACCTAAATAAACGCGATAGTAAGCCGCATAAAATTTGTTTAATTCAATAATCAATGTTTGCGCAAAATTTAAGAAAATACTATGTAAGATTTTGTTAATAAAGGACCTTGCTTATGTATATAGGTTTATTATTTGTATTGAATATATTTCATGTCAATATTAGATTCGTAGCAATTGGCCAAGCCGATGTTGGTGAACAATTAAGGGCGGCCTTAACTGAAGGCTATTCTGGAACTGAAGACACAAATGGTAAGGAAATCATCTTAAAACTTACAATAAACCTATTGACGTGTTAAAATAAATGATTGTCAATGTTTCTAGTTGAAACGACAGAACAATACGAAGATGAAGTAGCAGGACCTTCAGAGACAATAGACAGCGAGGCTGAAGCTTTAGAGAGATTGGCAAGAGCCGGACAATGGGAAAGATGTCTGGCACATGCTGGCAGCAAGGCTCCACATTATGCACTAAGATATGCTTCTTATATCTTTAAAACTCATCCGGTAAATAACATTTTTTTAGTATACAAGAAATCAAGAAACCTTGGATATATACCTAGATGGCCAACTGCTGTCGATGCAAACCAGAAGCGGCGGCGACTAGATGAATAAAATTTAAACTTGACCTTCCACAGCGCATAGAAGGAGTGGACATCGAAAGTGAAGAAGTACCAGAAAGTTTGTCTATAGCATTAGATGCCCTACGGCGTGGGTTACACACAGGAGCTGAAGGAGATTCTCCAGTTAATCCCACTGATGCACCGTTAGCACGTTCCGTTTGCACAGAACTTTTAGCTCGTGTGTCTACCGCTCCTAAAGCAGTAATGGCTTTGAAGGATGCTTGTGAGATTTTATTGGCATCAGGAGCTAACGGAAGACTTATTCAGGTAATGTTTTAAGGGTGTTTTATTTAGTAAATTAAATTACCTTACTCTTTAAATTTACTTTCAATGTTTCTTTGCCCGTAATGCACCAGGCATTTCGGGCAAAGTCCATTACTAAGTGGAGTCCAGATTGCAAACAACATCACAGCAGGTCCAAACGAACATGGCTAGATGAAATAGACTCCTACAATTGTTTTTAGCTAGAGATCGCAATGCCTTGAGTAATGGAAATAAGAGTCCATTGCCCAGCACCGATTTTAAAATAATATTGATTATTATGTTCTACGAATAGCTGTTGCGTTATAATAAAAATACGAAATTATTAACTGTCAAATTTGCTTGAAATTCTATAGGGAGTTTTGGCGGGCAACTGCAAGTGACAGGACGCGCAATTTTGAATTATTTGAAAAGCTTGTGTTTTTTATAAATATTAATGTGTAATAATGGTGGAATTGTTATCCAGTAATAATTTTAAGTTGATCAAGTATTAACAAGTAGTTTAAAGCTGTGAAACGTGTTTTTTCGTCTTCCCTCCAAGACTCCTTCCAAAGTTTTAGTAAAGGCTTTCCGCCGCTTTACTAAAACGATCATCATCAACCTCACTATCATCGTCATCATTTGATGAATAACTCGCGTGGTTCATCTTCATTTTTACTTGACAATGTTTTAACATTGAACCATATATTTTTACTTTGACACTGGCAAGTTTGTTACCTATATTTTTAATATTTTAATAAGTCGATTGATTGACTCACTACTAATCCTTTCCACTTGGCTAGTGCCCATAACCGTAGAGCGTGTATGAAGAGAATTTTGGATGTGAGAGAAGCGAGGGAGTTGTGTCAGGATCATGGCAAGTGACGCTTCATTGTCTTTGCCTATCCCTGTGGGAAAAAGGCAATGGCAATTAATTGATTGATTGATAAAATGCATGTTTACACACAGGCGTGCACGATGCTGTTAGGGCTCCATGTTCCAGTTATTGCAAGTCGTGTAGCACGTGCGTTACCTCGATATACTGACGTTTTAGTTGCGGATGTAGGTAAGTATTATTTTGTTTTGGTTTGATGTAATCTACTTACTTCCCTGTTTGTTGATTTCGACATAATGTTAACTTAGACTAAGAATATATGCGGCAACTGATGTAAAGCCGGCTCTAGAAAGAGTCAGAACATTATACAATAAAGAATTTAGTAGTGGTTATTTTGGATTATTCCCTTTACTCAGTTCCATTGTGCCCGTTCCAGACTGGTGTAACGTATTACGCAATGTACGGTACACCAATTTGGACAGCGCATTAACTATGAGTTCTTTTTTATTCTACCAACTGTAAAGCATCGTAATACTTATGCCACTAAAAAGACAGGCGGCCGAACGGTTGGCAATTGATTTGTTGCAAGTCCCAGGTTTGATTTCCGGTCGGAGCAAATATTTGTTTCATAGCTATTATTTGTAATATTTAATAATTATAATAAATATCGCAAATGTTAGTTAATTTAAAAAAGAGGCAAATATTGGTTTTGAGCCTGATAATCAAGGAGTCCACTTACAAGTATACAAACCGTCGCGTTTTGGTATCAGCAGGTAAGTTGCCGGTTCCAACTAGGCCGGCATAGTGGATGTGATTGCTACTTACAGTTATTGAATTGTAGTAGCAGTGACATCCATTCATGGACCACACTTTAGCTTACCATCATATGTCGAGTCACAATAAAAAAAGGAGAATCGTTAAGACATTTAATTGGTTGAATTTATTTGCGTTACACAAATTTAACCAATACTAGAAGGTCATTGGAATTGTGTTATTGCAGCATTTTACATCTCTGGTATGGTGGTGCGTAATGAGAGTAATTCAGCAAGGGAGGCATTTGTATTGTTGAACCGATGTCTAGACCTGGCTGAGGCGGCCGATGAAGATTCCGCACACCTTTTAGATTATACTGATTATGGTAATGTTATAGATGAATATAAATAGAGACATAAAATATGTATGTACTTCAAAATATTTAGGAATTTGCTCTTCAGTGGGTGCTGGTAGAGTCTGTCTAAGCCGAAATGATGCGCTCCTCCACTGCATTTACGCATACGAGAAAGAGAATATAAAATATGGATCAAACACATCGAAAATGCAATTGTAATTGGTTATTCAGTTGCTGGTTAGACACGAACGCGTGGAGGAGCACGCTGATGAAGTATAGTACTATAGTTAGTAATATTTGCATTCACACATATAAATAAACTAATATAGTGGAGGGGCGCGTCATTTATAGTTAGACAAGCTATAATTTGTTATCAAGCAATGGTTACAACACACTATGTCAGCGAAATTACGAGTATGTTTTTTATAACGAGTAATGACTGTTCTGCTATACTACGGGATGACCTCTCGGCTGCGAATGACGCCGATCAGCGTCATGAGAATCTTATTCCTATTCATTTATTTATTTATTTATTTATTTAAAAACTTTATTACAATTTGTGTAAAGGCGAACTTAATGCCGCTAGACATTATCTGCCAGTTAACCTTCGGGACAGTCGAAAAGTTAAATGGGAGTATTAGATATAAAACTGATAACTTAATATAACACAATATAGTACAATATAACATAACACAATACAATACAATACAATATAATATAATACAATATAATATAATATAATACAATATAATATAATATAATATAATATAATATAATATAATATAATATAATATAATATAATATAATATAATATAATATAATATAATATAATATAATATAATATAATATAATATAATATAATATAATATAATATAATATAATATAATATAATATAATATAATATAATATAATATAATATAATATAATATAATATAATATAATATAATATAATATAATATAATATAATATAATATAATATAATATAATATAATATAATATAATATAATATAATATAATATAATATAATATAATATAATATAATATAATATAATATAATATAATATAATATAATATAATATAATATAATATAATATAATATAATATAATATAATATAATATAATATAATATAATATAATATAATATAATATAATATAATATAATATAATATAATATAATATAATATAATATAATATAATATAATATAATATAATACAATATAATATAATACAATACAACATAATATTACAATAAAGTAAAATACAACCGTTACGTTTTATAAAGGTGTGCATAAACCAGTTTTTTAAAAACATATCTATTCGGTGCTTGCCTAATTGAGACAGGTAGATTGTTCCAGAGAGAGGTTGCAACAACTGAAAAGGATTTTGATACAAAGTTAGTGCGATGAACAGGAGTGGAGAGAAGGGAGTTTTCCGATGACCTTAGGGTTCTGTCATGGAATGAGGAAAGGAAGGAAAATTGTTCTTTCAGATATGAAGGGGTATTAGGTTCATTAAGAACAGTAAAAAGAAGACACACTGTTCTGAGGTTCCGTCGGGAGCGAATGTCAAGCCATTTTAGTTTCTTGCGATGTTCAGAAATGTGGTCGTACTTTCGAAGAGAAAAAATGAACCTAATACAGGAATTAAGGATACGATCCAACTTATCCAGCTGAGCTTCTGTCACGTTCACGCAACAAATGTCGCCGTAGTCAATCAAGGGGAGAAGCAAACTATGGGCTAGTGTGATTTTTGCACTCAATGGTAAAAAGTTTTTCAATGCATTTAGGGAGTGCAAACTTGCAAAAACTTTACGATTTATGCCACTTATCTGTGTGGTCCAGCTCAAATTAGCATCCATGTGTACGCCAAGATTCTTCACACTGTCGCTAAATGGTATAACCAAGCCATTATAGCGAACATCATCCACATTGGCAAGATTTAATTTACTACGAAGAATACTGCTGGTGATAATTATAGCCTGGCACTTGACAGGGTTCACCACTATACCGTAGCGATTGGACCAAGAGTGAATATAAGAAAGATCTGCGTTTAACCAGGCAATGGCACTATTGATTGCAGTGACATCCGTCCTCACATAAAGCTGCAAGTCGTCGGCGTAGAGGTGATACTGACAATGTAAGGAGGCAGTAATGGCGTTAATAAATAACGAAAATAATAACGGAGATAGAATACCGCCTTGTGGAACTCCAGTGCTAAGACCACACCAATCTGACAATTTCTCACCTATTCGTACCCTTTGCCTTCGACCATGAAGATAGTTAGAGAACCATTTTAGCGTTTCTAAAGATAAGTTGTATCGAGACAGCAATGCCACTAGCAGGTCGGGATCAACTGTATTGAAGGCGCTCGTAAAGTCGATCAGCACGAGCACTGTAGCCTTCGACTCATCCATACCATGTCTGATGTCTTCGGTAACTTTGAGTAAAGCTGTGGTCGTACTATGGCCGGTGCGGAAACCAGATTGAAAAGGGTTAAGAAGATTGTAAGAATTGAGAAAAGAGAAAAGTTGTTTAAAGGCTATATATTCTAGAACTTTGGAAAGAAAGGGGAGAATAGAGATTGGCCTGAAATGAGTGGGAAGTGTGGGCGATGAGATTTTAGGCAAAGGTATGATAAAAGCATTACGCCATAAAGTAGGAAATTGGCTTGTAGAAAAGGAAAAGTTAATAAGGTGAGTAACAAGAGGTAATATGGAGTCAAGGATGGGTATTATCATAGCACGACCAATGCCGTCATGCCCGATAGCTTTAGAGGTGATCGAACGAATTGCCTTGAGAACCATATCATTAGACACATCGGCAAATAAGAAAGTTTCCGTATCAGGCGTCGGTAAGCAGTTTATTTCAGTCAAAGTCCTTGTTCTAGTGACATCATCAAGCACTGGAGAAGAAGAAAAATGAAAATTGAGGTCGTCCGGAGAGACAATGTCAGTATTGAATTGTGTAGAAGACCGACCCAAACCAACAGATTTTAAAAATTTCCAAATCTTTGAGGGACAATTGTCCTTAATTCTATCAGAGAAGTAGTGTCGCTTAGCTATACGACACATCTGATTACACCTATTTCTTGCAACCTTATATGCGGCAAAGTTGCTGTCACTACGATTCCCGCGATATATCCGATAAGCCTTGTCCCGTTTCCTCATAGCCAGTCGAATTTCATCATTAATCCATGGTGCAGGAGGACGCTTCAGTTTAGTACACTTGAGGGGTGCATACTTATCATACAAACCAAGAACCACCTCAGTAAAAAGTGAAACCTTAAGATCGATAGCATCGGCCTCGTAAAACGGTTCCCAATCCACGCTTTTCAGGTCATCACTCAGTGCGTCCAAATTCAAACGACCATAATGACGCATGAGAATTACGGGAGGTCTAAACTTTGGTGGCTTTAATTTATATGACGCGAACAGAAGGTCATGGTAAGAAAAGTAAGGCGCGGGTATCTGGCCATGAGAATGAATAAGATCTGGGCGTGAAGTTAACATTAGATCAAGTAAAGTATCAGAAGACGAAAGGTGATGAGTAGGACCAGTGGGTAAAAGTGTTAGATTAACAGAAGAAATTATGTTTCGTAGTTTGAATGCTCTGGAACTATTTTCTGGAGCAAACAAGTGTTAAAATCTCCCATCACAATATGGTGAGAGTACATAGCTAAAGAATCCTCCAGGATAGTTTCAAGCTTAGAGAAATAGTTAATGGAAGGGGGACAGTAAACGACTCCCAGGACTACTTTTATCCCTAAAAAGAGTAACTCAATAAATAAATATTCAGGGCCTGCGGAATACTCACTGGAAGACGCGCTAATGACTTTGTATGATAAGTCGGATCGTAAGAAAATCGCAACCCCACCCCCTCTGGAACCAGTTCGGTCATTTCGTATAAGCACATACCCAGGCAGACAATATGACGTAGACGGCAAACTGGGTTTGAGCCACGTCTCTGAGATAAGAATTGCATCAATAACCTGTGGAGAAGAAAATGTGCAGATTAAATCTGTGTAATGAGCAGGTATGCTTTGTGCATTTATGTGGCAAACGTTGAAATTGTTTTTATGGTTACTCAGCACATTGCAAAGAGAAACATCAACATCTTGAGCATTTACAATTGAATCATCGCTACTAGAGTGTGTAGAAGAGTTGATCGACATAACAGTAATATTTTTGCAATATGATACAATACAATATAATACAATACAATATAATACAACACAATATAATATAATACAATATAATACAATACAGTCTTATAATATTAGATAATGTAAATATATGAATAATAATAACTTAATAGATCTAACTTATTTTAACTTACACTAAAACTAAATCTAAAATAACTACAGGTTTGGCAAGCTTACAAATTTTACACAATATGAGAAAATAAAAATAATCTAATAACAATATAATAATAGCTATACCAATACGTATCTAACACAAATGAAAAAAATAAATAAAAAATAATAACACTATTTGCACTACCTGCCAGTTTACAGTACATAACGAATACTACGAAAATTAAAAAGTAAAATAATATATGTTTACTTAATATCTTAGTAAAGCACAAAGCAAAATTATTATTATATTAATAAGGTTCAATGCTGAAACCGAAAACCAGAGCCTTTAGTTTCAAACAATAATTTAAAAAAATACGTATATTGGATGCATGAAGATGGTTACCTTTGTCTCGAAAATAATAAAAGTAAGAACTGTCAGCAACAACCGCTAATTACGTCAATCGGATCCAGGGGGGTGACAGCTTTGTTCTTAAAGTTCACACGAAGCGCTGCAGTAGTAGCGGAGTAGCGATGTGCAAGTCGAATAATTTCATTAATCGAATAACCAATTGATTATTGAACTAATATAATCGAATGATAATACTAATATTAGTAGCAACAGCAGTAGTGGAGAACTTACAAAAACATATTCATCATTGTATAGCACATACTATAAATTTAACGCAATAAATACTAGTGATGAGTGCGTTTCCCTGTGGGCACATTTTGATCAAAAGTTTTCACAAAGAATACCTCTGAAACCCCCAGTATTACGGCTTATATAATGGTAAAACAGTATGTAGATATGGCTCTGATAGATAGAAACACGATCCTCTAATATTTTGGGAAGATAACGCGAAAATGTTTCCAGATTTATATAAATTAGCCAAAAAATATTTATGAATTCCTGCAACATCTGTGCCAACTGAAAGACCTTTTCCAAAAGCAGGATATGTTTTAACTGATTGGCGTAATCGGTTAAGTCAAGGCGTAATCGGTTAAGTCAAGAGCAGCTAGATTCTTTCTAAATGATAATGTCTAAATTATTTTTAGATATGTATTTACTTAAAAACGTATTTTCAATCTAAATAGTTATGTTGATAATTTACATGTTAACTTCTATTTAAATTATTCGAATCGGATCTTTGGTTTAGATGTTACGACGACGGGTATAAAAATGTCTTTCGAATGACAGATAAATAAATGCTGTGGTACGAGCGAACAACTCTATGCTTAGTTTAGTTTATTTATTACTATTTATCAGTAATTACTTATACATTTTATTTTTATCTGATTAAATTAACTCGTCGTATTCCATTGTTGCAGATCTACGACAAACAAAAAAAAAACATTTTTTTTCTTATTTATTTCTTTGTGTCTAATTGAATGATTGTTTTTATATATTAGTTTTGTTTTACTTTAATACGCGGACGATCGTCTTGCTCGGACACGCTTGTTGTTACTTTTTGTTTAATAAAACAGTAGTAGTTGCAATAAATCCATAATACTAATTTTTAATCAATTTATTCGAATTGTCGAAAAGCTAATTTTTTAAACGAATGTATGCTAGTAAATAATTACAACGGAGTTTATTGTAATTATACAATAAACTCCGTTGTTAACAATCTAATCCTAATCCTTATTAACAATCAACTAAGTCGAATGATTACTGAAATCAATTAATTCGATTATCGTCATTCGATTATGCACATCACTACTATGAAGTGAAAATGGCGTTCGCGTCCTTCTTGCGTGTTATTTTCATTGTGTTTTTATTACTTAGTTTTCTGTTATTACCATCTGCTAAAGAAGTTGTTTTTAGAATATTATGTACACCCGGTAAGTTTTACTAAAATATCGCATACTTATTTGCAATAGTAACAATAGAAAAGTCATTTAATGTTTGTAGGTTGATAAGGCTTTTATAATGTTGATGTTTGTTTTAGAATTACATGAAGATTATACATATAGCTGCAATGTTGAAGAACTATCATGCAGTATACGATGTTTAAGACAGAAACTACACATTTGATGCAACATAATTAATATATTGCTAAACAGATCAATCCAGGAAAAGTTTGTTTTGAAAATGGAAATGCCACAAAAGTTGGCATTAGAAAAGTACTAAACATAATATATATATTTTAAAAATAAACTGTTTTGTTTTATTATCATAATATAGGATTTCTATTTAAAATAAATAAAGGAAGATTTTTTCCTTTTGCGAAGAACTCGTCGATATGCAGCCATTTTGATTTCCTTCGTCCATTTTGATTTCCAAAATCAGCTTGTCAATATCAGTCATTTTCGACGCTAGCGCTGCGTGTAAACTTCTAGAACTCAGTCAACAAAGTCAAAGCAGCTGTCCTATCTGTATTACTAGTATAATAGTTATCTGTGATCGGATCATGCATGAATGTCATACTGAATGATTTGTAATTCTTTGAGGTTTTATCATTATTAGAGGTATTTAAAGAAAAGCGGCTATCTCTAACATAAATAAGTGAATTAATCAATTGCTAAAAAAAAGAAATAATAATTACCTCTAACCGTGCTTATTAAATATTACAGTAACAAATTGATAATTTTAACCAAAATATAGTATTCGATGCGAAAACTATTGGGGATTGCAACTTATTATCTTCTCTTTGTTAGCTTCGTGAAAACAGTTGTGGCTGCTGCCTGCAAAGAGTGCCCCAGTGTGTCGGTGGACGCCTCAGTGACAGGGTATTTTTCCAAAAGTGATTCAAAATCCTCCATACCATTAATGCCTCGACTCACCACCGAAATGTTGCCATCAAAAGTCCATACATTCCTCATCCCGTAGATCTTGCGAGCCTTGGAGAATACCTCCTGCCTTCGACGTGTTAGGAACTCGGACAAAGAGAACTTTGTGCCCTTTAGTTTAGCCTTTGCCTTCCAAATGATAGTTTTAAGCTGTTTATTATAAAAGGATACTAGTACTGGTCGATTCTTGTCAGCATTCCTAACTCCAATGCGATGACAAGTTTTTAGAGAGGACACGGTTACATCAGGGATCTTCATATTGCCGGTGATGATAGCAACCACGGCGGCAGGCAGCTCAGGAATATCCTCACCAATCCCATGGATGATTACGAACTTCCTACGACCATTCATCTCAATAGAATCAACTGTTTTTAAAAGTGCTGCTACTTGAGTATTTAACATTGACATAATATCAAAAACAGTACTGCGGAAAGTTGTGAAAGTCTCAGAAATTTTCTTCACAGTGTCCGGTGTTGTGGCAGCTTTGAGTTGAGCTTCAAACTCCGCCATTCTCTGCATCAATTTGTGCTCTATATCCCGCTGTGCCTCCTGAACAACATCCACTGGTGACATCTTGAAATGTTGCACTTTTATAATACTGACAGGGTGTGCAAATACAAACTAATTATATCACATACATAAATTAAAGCACTTGTGAATGTATATAAGTTACTTCAAATGAGAAAGTTATTAAAATTTGATTTTATAATAATAAAAAACTCAGAGCGCAAAAAAATACATGTACTCAGTTTGACATCTACCCCCAAAAAAAAAAGCTTTCACTACTTACTATTTATTTATTGGGGATAATAAAACAAGCAAATTAAAAATACTAACATAGAAGACCTTGCGTTGATCAGTGTCATCCGCAGTATAAGTGATTTTTCTCATGACGCTGATTAACGTCATCGCAGCCAAAAGGTTACCTGTAAGTAGCAGTCACGTCCGCTATGCAGGCCTAGTTGGACCACTTACCGCTAAGCTAACAAATCAAATTGTTGCGACCTTCTCCCACAGGGATAGGCCGAGACAATAAAGCGCCACTTGCCACAATCCTGGCATAAGTACCTATTATGATCATTGAAAATTAACGTGCCTCATTATTATTTAATTATTAATTTTCGGGATATTTCTATGGATACTATAGATAGTACAGTATTAATATAGTAGGGACTAATTTATTGGTTAGATATTCCAGCATCCATATAGGATAAACATAAATTAATGTTTTTTCACAGAATCCAGTGACTGGTCAACGTCACCACTCTTATTTGAGCGTTCATGTGTTGGTACATCTGCTTTGCACGATGTCAGAGAATGGGTATTGGCACTATCTATGGATCAAGCAGTGGAACAGGTTAGCCTTTACTTTATAAATACTGCATGTATGTATGAAGAATGTGAAGGGGCAAGAGACTCAACATACTCAAGAGACTCTCGGACTAAGGCTAGGAGTGGTGCCCAGGTTGCCGACCCGGGGTATCCGGGATAGTACCACTACTTACGGGATCTGCTGAAGTAGCAGTCGCCTCTGTCTATGAACTCCACTCCAGCTTAACAACAGGCGGAGTGCTGTCATATGTCGAGTCACAATTAAAAAGGGATGATCTAAGAACATGATTTCCTCTCATCTTACGGTTTCCTCAGTCGCCGTCACTGCCGGCTAAGTATACTTTTTCGCGCGTCGCTTGAAGGATCCAGGATTATAGGAAGGGGAGAGAATACATGGGTTTTTTTCAAATATATGTGTTACTTTCAGACTTTACCACTGGACAACCGCAATATGTATGCAGCGAGTGTTTCACCCGATGAGCCATGTTGTGTACTTACGGGATATCCATTGAGTTCCAGACTTGTCACTTTTACGAATGGTAAGTAGTGGTTTACCGATCCGGGGTAGTACCAACACTTTGTAATACACTTTGTGTACAGACCGTGAAGTGATTTGATCGCGTTTCGGGATCAGCTTGTAAGTTGCCGGTTTCAACTAGGCCGGCATGGTGGATGTGATTAATACTCACAGTTATTGAATTGTAGTAGCAGTGGCATCCATTCACGGATCACACTCCAGCTTAACATCAAGCGGGGTGCTGTCATATGTCGAGACACAATAAAAAAAATGCGCAATGTAATAAAACTATCGATCAAAGCTAAATTGTGGTAGGCGTACAGTTAGTGGTCATATGCCTGGTCTGCCTAGCTGGGGTTCATTTCGAAAGTGTTTCGGGAGCAACTTGAAAGTCGCTTGACTTCAGTTAAGTAGCATTCACACGAGTGTCTGTCTGCCTTCCGTTTGCGTTTAAATAACGTACTCGTGGACGTTGCGTTTATTGCGGTTATTGCGTTTATTTGTGGTAAAAACGCAACTTGCGGATACTTAACCACAAACAGAGCGCAGAAGCTCGTGTAAAAGCACTTAGGCAGGCATAGTGCCACACAACATCTGTTAACATATTAAACATTAGCCGATGTTGCGGAAGAAAAAAAGCTAGTAATTAAAGGTTTGATAAAATTTCCAAGCGTAGAGTCTTATGTCTTGAAAAATACTTGATTGATGGCAAACGTTTATTACGTTTTTTTAGTTTCTTTCTAAATATTAATATTGGTTGTGGGGTTTTAGGTCGTTGTGCGAATCGTGAATGGTGGGCTCGTTTGACAACGGCAGCAAAGAGCAGCGGGCCACCAGCTTACCTCTTGGAGTTTATAACACTATGGTGCGGACCAGCTGACTATAGACCACTTTAAGTTACATGTAGGACTTTAAAATCTATTTTAACGTATTGAATGATTAACTATTTAATAAAGAGATCTTATAAAAACAAAATTGTTTTATTTATACATTTGTTAATAAAAAATATACCTTTGTGACGTGCGTGGACAGCCCCCTATGCGGAGGATGAGTAAACAGTTACGTACGGGTCTTTGGTGCTCAAAGGATCCGAGGAACCTCCCTTCGTAAAACGTGAAAGGTTTTCCTGACCTTCCTGGAGGGCATCAAGTGGCTGCAGTTAGTGCAATCGCTCTCACGCAAAACAAACGGGCCTTAGCCGCGTGTAGATAAAAAAAATATACGACACACGTAGTGCATTCGTTAACAAACCAGTTTTCTTACAAATCTCTGGAGCACGTGTAGAATCGTAGCAGTGGCGTCTGCACTGTACTGCACCCCTATTGCTACGCAAAATCAAGTGGGTTTCAATAGGGAACGGGAATTTTACAAAAATAGGGCTTTTACAAACCAGGCATGTTCGACGCGTACAAGCTCGATTTCATGGGGTTGCGGTTAATATTCATACGATTGTATAAAAAGAAGCCTGTACGTGTCGGAAATACGCCTAGTTTGTATAGAGTATACGTTTCTATCTATTTTAGCTTCGGAATCGCACTACATCTTGCAAAATCAATGAATCTATCAAATTGTCACGCCTTATTCCCACAGGGATAGGCAGAGACAATGGAGCGCCACTTACCACGATCCTTACACAGCTCCCGTGCTTCCTTCACATCCACAATTCTCTTCATACAGGCTCTGTGGTTATGGGCACTAGGCAACCTAGCTTTCTTGAGGATGTCTCCGATTTGGTCGGAAAACACTCTCCTGGGCCTGCCTTGTTTAACGCATCCATCCATCCACATCAGATTTATAAATTCCTTGCAAAATCCTGTATAAATAAATGGTAGGTAAGTGAATAGTCAAAAATAAAACAAATATTATATTTTTTATATAGCTATAATAAACTCTTTTTTCATTATCACATTTATTTAATAATATATCTTGACACATACTAAAGTTTTGTTCACATTTCTATTTGTTTCAATAAAATCTGGGATAGTATACCATCCACCACGTCTACGGTAGTAACAATAAACGCAGATATTATATATTCTTTGAATTCAATGTAGAGTTCGCGCAATATTTTGGGAAGTCCAAGTTTTACGCGGACATTGTTTATTAAATAAAATATTTATGCGGCTTACTATCGCGCTTATTATAATTTTTTGAACCTGACATTTATATGGCTGTTCTACAATAGCTACAAAGCTTTTGGAATATCGGATTCAAATAATTAAAATTAACGAGAAAGTAAGCAGCAAAAATGTATAACTTTTGATATAATAGTTTCCTCCATTTTAAAGTTAGAAAAATAACTCGATGTTATAAATCCTAGTTTACTACCTTAAGACGTGGTTGTATGATTGGTTGTTTAAACAAAGCCACAAATTGGCAATGTGTGAAGAATTTTCTAAAGAAATAAACTCACATAAAGGTTCTAACATAACATTTACTTTTTTCTAAAACACTAATTTGATAAATAACTTTGCTTATGAAAACCTACTCTTTATAAGTTTCTAAAAAATGTGAAGAATAAATTATTAAATAAATTTGCCTTTTTTGAAACATAATATTTTATCTATACAACGTTTTAGAAAAATGAAGATTTCGATAGATTTTTTTTTAATTTTTAAGGTTTTCCAATTGTTAAATTTTTCCGTTTTGAACATTCGTTAAATTGTGAATATAATATTTATTAAAAAAAAATTTTCACTTCTGAGAAAAAAAAATCTAGAACTTTCGATTGCATAAAACTAAATTGCGTTAAACTTTATTTATTATTATTTAATTGCCCTTTGAATTGTCCTACTACTTCTGGGCAAATGCCGCTTTTTTCCATGACTCACAACACTAGCAGCCGGTTGTACCAAAAAAGTTTCAATTTACGAATTTAGTTTTACTTTATACTTATTCTATTACGTTTACTACTACGAAATCGTGAATTAGGTTGTTAATAATTTTATATCGAAACTACCATTTAGCATATATACGTTATGTTATATATGTTTTTATCATTAGAAATAACAAAAGTAGTACATAGAAACTTAAAATGAATGATGTCCTTTAGCTCTGTATGAAATATCCGTTAAACGTAAATGTAAAATGTGAAGTTAAAGAGTGGTGTAACCCATTTTTTTATTTTATTTTACTTATACGATACTTTTTACAAATTCGTAAATTATAATTTTTGGTACAACCGGCTGTAGGATAGGAGTCTTCATTGTACCTTCATTTGCATTTGGCTATGTCTTTTGTAATTTAATGTCTTAGCGTAATGTCTTGTAATCTAACATATATACCAATATAATAATGAATTATATTTTGCTCATAGTGCATCAGATATGTGGCAAAGACGTACTGCCCAGTCCCACTTCCCAATGGAACATTAAGGTAAATATTAATAATTCTCGTGTTAAGTTTTAAATTATAAATACCTTCTTTTTATAAAACGCCGTATAAATAATAATTTATGACTTGATTATATCCACAAGCCAACACCAAATTAAATTCATCTACACACACATATATATTTAATAAAACAATAAATAAATAGATATATTCTTAAATATTTATTTCCATTACATTTTACTCCACAAACAAGATATCTAAAGTTTTGAAAGATCAACATTTATATAAGAGATTTGTTACACAAGACAATTGATAGCTTTATGGAAAACTTGACCTAATTAAAAACTAAACAAAAATATATTTAGAGAAATAAGGTCAAAAAACATTTTTTAAGGAAGGGAAGTCAACATTTAAATCTATTAATCAATTAAATTGTCAGGCCCTAATTACCATTGAGATAGACAAAGACAACTGAGACAAAGACCACACGATCCTGACAGGATCCTGATCATGACAGTTTTTTGGTTCACCCTCGTTGATTCTGTTGAACTTTAACCATAGAGTCTGTATTAAGAGAATTGTGGATGTAAAAGAAGTGAGTGTAGTGTCAGGATCGCGGAAAATAACGATTTGTTGTGGGAAATGAGGCGTATTGTAACGTTACGATGATGATGCCAAATATTGTTTTACTTATATATTAATTAACATTTTTATATTTAGATACCAAAGTGCTATCATAAAAACAGGACGACTAAAGTACACATATCAAAACCAATTGCCGGTAGTAAGTGGTTTTGTCCGTGTTCTCAATTTGTGTGACATTGCACTACCACTTCATCGTGATCGCCTTATATTTCAAGGCTCAGTTCAACAGGGATAAGCTTTTCACCGAGCTACCAATTGTCATGTATATTTTATTTCACTATAATCACAATAGGGTAGGAAAATCTACCGGAAAGATATATATTTAAATAACACAACACAGTTATATATTTTAATTTGTTTAAATATGTTCACAGCACCTATGTTAAATTTTTTTTTGCTTTAGTGTGTTTATAAACAAGTCGTGTTTTCAGCGCGCATATAGTGCGGTCGCGGAGCAGAAAGAATTTGTACAATGATTCATCACTACCTTTCTGTGTCGCTTGCACATAAAAATATTGCCGTCGCGCTCAAATGCAGGTAGCAACCGCCGACATGTGTGAGCGACAAAGAAAGGTAGTGATGGGACATTGCACAAAATTCTTTCTGCTCCGTGACTGCACTATAGGCTCGTTTTCTTACGAACGTATGAATGTTAAACGCGCGCATGTTGTTACGCGTACGCACTTTTACAACCGCATGAAAACGAGGCTATACGCGCTGATAATACTCCTTTCAATGCACTCATATTCACATTAACAATTTTCGATATTGTCCGAAATGAAATCCTTTTAATATCAGATTATTTAAGCTTCAAAAAGTCAAACGTTTTGAAGAGTACTTTAAGAAAAACAATTTGTTTCACCATAGTATTTTTTGGCATATTAAAAAGCCAATTAAAATGTTGATATAAATAGTAATGAAAATTGGATAGACAAAATAACGCCTTCACTTTTTTGCATTGGTATTGATCCGAAAATATTCCAAGTCGCGACGTTGACCTATCAGTTCAAAAAAAACTGTATTATGAGTAGATAGGATAGAAGAATTTCGACGTGACCATATAGGTGCTGTATAGCTCAGTGGTAAAAGCGGTCGCGCCAGACGTCGGTGAATATTTCCTATTCATTATTTAACCCATTCCTTACTTCATTGTTTCATTTAAGTTACTTATTAAAGTTATTTATTTTAGACCCAGTACCTGCCGATTAACGCGATAAGATAACTACCGACCGGGTTCATTTCCCGGTCGCAATTGACCGATGTGCTTTCCTAAATTTTGTCTAACTATTTTCATTATTAATTTGTAATTTACGGAATAATATATACTTTGAAGTAGGTATGCCAAAAAAAAAATATTAAAATAATTAATAATCAATTTGTAATATTTATTATTCAATTTTAAAATGTGATATGTTGGATTGAGAGTGTATTAAAAGTATACTTTATTTCAAATATATGCATAAAATATGAATGCATTATGCGAATTTCACGGATATGTTAAACTTTCATTTGATATAGGGGTCATTGAGGCACATACATATATACCAATATAATAGATCTATATAAGTAATAATTTGTTCATGTATAGTAATTACCTAATACAATAAAATAGTAAGCGTAAGTTTATCGATTTTTATTAAGAAATCGATTGGAAAATTTGTTAGGTTTAATTATTATATCTATAATATAATTACATCTTTATATATGAATCGACCTTAAAACGTTTCAAGAAAACGTTATACCTTCATTAAAAAAAACTATTTTATCCGATTGTCTTATAGTAGTAAATCTATACGTGTTCTGCCGTTTGTAAGCCGATCCATACACAATGATGCAAAATATGCTACATCATCATACAAGTTAAGACCCAAAAAGAGAACGATATGATAGGAAAGTAAAGTAGGTATGTCTTATAGTTATATTCCAAATTTGATTATTGAATAGGGAAACCTAGACAAACATTCGATTTGATTTGATTCGATATTTATAATTAAATGTTCTGGAAAAAAAACGAAAATTCGAACCTTACGATTATACATGTAGGTATATAATATTCCTTGGTAGGCCCAAGAAAATAAAATACTATTGGTTACATCCTAAAATATCGTTCGTTTTTTAAAATAAGTCCTGTACACAATTTAACTACAGATTTAAAAAACACCAATTAAAGATTTGAGACGACTAATAAAGACATTAGTGTAAAAATATAGTTTGACACCTAAGTAAATATATCTTTTTTTATAAATATAAGAATTTGTAATTCGTTACAAAAGTAACCTAATTAATATACACTATTCTAATAGGAGAATAGAAGTATTAAATATTTCTCTCTCATTGGAAAATTTACAACCGTAACATAGAATGACATTGATGTTTTTGTTTGTTATGGTATTGGGTCTATATCCCATTGATGTGCATGTAGATGATTCACGCAGGTCAGTGGTAAAATAGCGTTGGAAATGGGCGGTGGTTGTTGTAAAAAAATATATCAGTTGTCAGATTCGTACGATCGTATGCAACATAGACGCAACATACATGTTGCGTTTCTACGATTCAATAACCGCAGCAAAAACGATTATCTTACGTTCCCTCTGTTTGTTTACAAAAAGCAAATGAGCAGGTCTGTAAATAATTTCTTCTGCAAAAATATAATTAAACAACCCGAAAATAATCAAAAATAAAAAATATTTCCGGAAATTTTCGCAAAAATGTTAAATGAGACGACCGACCTCGGTACCCCGCAACCAAGAAACGCTTTCGAAACCAAGAAATACCTATGTTTAATTTCATAAAGTGAAAGCCAGAGAAAATATTGTGTTCCAAATTATTTTAAAATTTTAGGGTGTCGGAAAGAATTTCAAAGGCTTCATAGTCTTTTTTTGTGTATCACTGAATCGCGTGTATCATTTACGTCACTGTATTGTGGCCTTTTGATACATTTCTTCATGGTGGCCATCATTATACCGGCTTGTCATTTATCGACATTCTTGCATTAAATGTTACATATTCTTTGCCAAAGTCTTCGAGGACCTAACAAGCAAATGTACTGCGTTTTTAAAATTGTAGAAAAGTATGATTACCTTCTGTAACAACTAATCTGTACAATACATGCGACAGTTTATTGTAATACCTACTTAATCTTTATTGTTTTTTTTTTTTTATTGTGACTCGACATATGACAGCACCCCGCTTGATGTTAAGCCAAAGTGTGGTCCATGAATGAATGTCACTGCTCCTACAATTCAATAACTGTGAGTAGCAATCACATCCACTATGCCGGCCTAGGTGGAACCGGCAACTTACAAGCTGATCCCGAAACGTGACCAAATCACTTCACGGTCTGTATACTTGTAAGTGGTGGTACTACCCCGGATCGGCAGATTGGGTACCACTGCCTACCACTCTTAAATATAATAATGTATAATGCATTAAGTGCACTAGTCCTCGAAGACCGAGCTTTTATACATATATTACTTAATTATGAAGAAATGTAACAAAATCTAGTCAGGGACAGGGAAGACATAATGATCAGCTAATGTAAAATAGTAGCTAGGTATACGATAGGTGAGATTCAAGCTTGGCTTGTGTGTCTGATGTAGAGTGGAAGTTTTTAATGATATTTTATACAGAGATATGTCTTTTAGCTACGTCGAGTTAAAATAACTCATTTTATTGTATGCTCTATGCTTCATAAGGAAGCTCAAAATAGTGATGAAGTTATTAGTCTAAAATCCAAAACAGTCTAAGTCGTGGAAAAACTTGGAAAGTGGTATCAACTCCAATTAGAATGAACAGAAGGTTCTATAAAGGCGTAGATGAGAACAGCTGGAGACAAAAAAGAAAAGTGAGTGATGATTCGCAAGACTGAGAGGAAGAAGCGTGATTTAATTAGCCTTGTGTTTAGCTAAAACATTTCATACAGCAGCACAGTTCCAAGACAATTTCACACATTGGTGTCAGCAAGAAAAGTCTTTATACGAGTATCTACTTACATTGCAGCTCTACCTAGGCTGTTATAACTACGGTTACACACACATGAAAGCATAAAAATACACTTTCTATTCGTTAGAGTTAAGAATATAGTAAAATCATTCGCACACCGATGAAACATCTCGTCAACTGTTCAGAGCAAAGCGTGATTTGAGGATTTTTCTAAACTATTCTTTTTACTAGCCCCATAATTGTTATACTGTTGGGCAATGATCTTCTTCTCCTTTGTCCAGGACTCACGATCTTTTGAGATTTAAAGCCGCTATCTGGGCCTGCCCTATTGCAATCTTAAGCTTTTTCACAATTTGATGTAGTGGCTTTGTGTCCGAATGAATTTACTATATTAGGTACATAACTCGAACGAACTCTACGAGTAAATTAAAAAGTTAGGCGACAGGACACGAACATTAAAACCTAATTTTTCAAGATATTCTTGGAAATTATTATACAAAAGTTTGTTGGATACGCGAAGACAAAAGTATCTATATTTAATTTCCATAAAATGTATAAGTTCCGTGTTGTTGTAAACTTTTTATAAATAAGTTATGCAGAATGAAAGAAACTTGTCGATGAAATCCTCTCAAGTTTGCCTGAGTTTTTATTTTCTTACTAAGAATACATAAGTATTACTTACTTGTAGAAAATTTATAAGTGATGTAAATTATAATAAAATGTTCTCGTATTTTTTATTTTCTTTTGCATGACAATAATAAAAGCACTTATATAATTTTAATGTTCGTTTTACTTGTTTTGAACAAGAATAAAGGATACTTATTAATGATATAGAGACATACATATTATATGTGATAGATACATATATATATAAAATTACCTTGTGCTGATTATTTTGTACAGTATAAGGGAGAAAATCACTAAAAGCACAACCTTGGAAGAATAGTACCTAGAGAGCCTTATTACTAATACTTTTTTACATTTATAAGAATAAATTGTATAAGGCATAGTGTAAAAGTCGGGGTTCATTTCAAAAGTATATATACACATACGTATTTATATAAATTAGTTATAAATCTGGTTACTGACACGATTACGTTTGACTAAACAATACCTAAACTATTGAATATTCATCTAAAAAGAAGAAACATAAAATCTACTTAGCTAAAGAAGGAATGGACATATATGTTATCTATATCTACAGTAAATACGTAAAGATTACACACATTATATAAAATTTCTATGTAAACCGTGAATCAACCTCGTTTAAGCTCCTTTCCATATGTTCCTACAGTACGTGGTGTTATTTATGTTCACGAAGGTTGCCCGCGAGAATACGTCTACCATCTATTAACACTGATTATAAATTATGAGATCAAAGCATTATAAACTACAATACGACTCTCTTGGGGGGCAATTATAGCATATGGGAGGTAGTCCTCTAGCAGCTCGTCGGCCTAGCGGTCGTTTCGCTCGAGCGACGGCTCCCTGGATCAGTCGGGCGACGCGTCGTCTGTGGCCGCAAGCAGGTGCGCCGGGAATAACGGATACCAGCCGTAAGTGCGTTGAGGCAACGTCAATTTGTCCAGCGCAATTTCAGCGCCACCCAGCGCCAAGTTGTGCTCGAAGCCGCCGCAACGTTGCCAGAGCATCACCACCAGTGTACGGCCTAAAGCCTCGCTCGCCTGCTATATAATAACATTACATTTATTCATGTCATCTATAATAAGGTACTCTATGACCTAAATGAATCATTACATAATATCAAAAATAATCGACCTGATATTTTAGTGTTTGTTTGAAGTGAGGCTCGGTGGTCCTTCGCACAACGCGTGTTTTGCGTTTGTGCAACCACTTGTCGCCATCGCGCAAATAACACTTGACGTACGAGTCCGGCACTTCGCCATTGACGCCATACACACGTCGGGCGTGTGATACCTGTAAATGCAAACAAATATGTGATTCGTGTGTGCATATTAGAGAGGATGAATATTACCTTATATGTACTTATATATTGAAGTACCTCAAGTTCGAGCTGGCCCTTTATCATGATGATGCTTATGTTGATCTCTGCGTGCAGCGGTGGCAGGTGCGCGTTCCTCGGTGGCAGCTGCCCGGGGCCGAGTGGCACGCCGTCCTCGTCGTCGCTGTTGGTGGCTGCGTCCGCCGGCACCGCTGGCACCGCCGCCCACATGCTGCCCTTGCGCCCCGTCGCCGTGCCTGCGCGCCGCCACGCAAACAATACACGCTCACCACACTCAGGCCACATATACGAACACTCACTATACAATGTATCAACATATCCCCCATTCTCTTATTATAATTAAATAAAATATCGTAACAAATAAATACGAAAATCAAAAACATAACAAACTCGAACGATAGGATATTTAAGAACAACGAAAGACAAAACGAGAAAAAACCATTGAACACTGAAAAGTAGGTCAAACATAAATTAAGCACGTCAAACAGCTTCGTGCCAAATGTACAGATTTATAACATAAAGGTTGATTTTACTTTAACCTAAACATAGAAATGAAAGAAAAAAAGCGTATAACTTGTGCAGCCAAGAGTGTAGTCGAGTTACTAATAGTTTGCCTTAAGCAGTTTGTTTTTAAATAATTCATCATGTTAAGCATTCAGTGTAATGACAGCCATTCTTAAGTTAATTTAATATTGTGGACGACTAGTCGAACATATCATTGGAAGCTCATGCCCTCGCTGGCCGCACGGCTTCGCGAAGTGAGTGCATCAACAAGTGGCATGCCCCTCTCTGTCTCCGGCGTTTTCCCACGCAAGTCAAACGCCATCGTTCTACGGCCTACTTAAAGTTATATACAGGAAAACTAATAGAATGCGTATCGTAATGGATGACATTCACGGAGATAATGAGGTCCAAATAACATAACGACGTCGTCGCCGCATTGACGGCACACAGAGACAGATGAAGTGAGCGTGATAGCCCGCGACCGGGCATGCTTCAGGACAGAACACAGTGGATGACAAGCGTTGGGCTCAGCCACATAGATCGTGTGCGCGGCGCGGCAAGCGGATGTATGACCCATGCTTCTACTTGGCCGCTTAGGGGACCGCGGCACACATTAACAACCACGCACGCAACCAACCCACTACGGGAGAGCAGTGGCTTACCGAGGCACTAACGGTCCGTCGCTGCTGACCAAACAAGCAACACATTCTCATTACTACCCTCGAAACACATTCGTGTACCTAAAGGGGCGCGCTATTTGGAGCAAGATATTAGTGGCGATCGGTGGCTTGCAGAACTGCTTGCAACACCTACTTTACAACATAATCGCCAGGTTTACCAATTAGCACAATGCAGTTTTCAAAATAAATACAATAAAACATTTTTTTTACAATTGGTTCTAAAAGTGAATCAAACGGAGTTAAGTACGTGTCATAATAGTGTAAACTAATATTATTACTGGTAATTATAATAATTAGCATTAATTGAGTATATTATTAAATAATTATTGAACTGCAAAATAATAGAACGGATTAAATATGTGTTATATATATCTCATTATAAAGGTTGGTGTGAAACTTACGTCGCGCCGTAGAGCCGGAGAGCGAAAGTGTACGTCCCAGCTCACCCTTGACGGCGCGCAGGCTGCGAAGAATGTCGTCCGGATCACGCCGCACGCAGGAGGAGCGGCGACGCTCGCTGCGACGTGGCGGTGGCTCGGCAGCGCCTTCTGTCGGCATCACGTGCCACACACATAGCTCAAACACTACAATGTGCTTATCGAATACGCCCTAACCACTCTCAAACGTTCGGTGATAAAGCCAAATTTAGCTAAGCAACACAATACAATAGTCTGGACGTAAATATTAATACAATGATAATAATAATATATTTAAAAACCAAAAATTTAGAAGTTCGTGTTTCAATTTCAACCGGTAACTGGCCACAGAGTTTTAAAGCATTGTATGAGGGTCAATGGAGATAATCATAAATAAGTTCCATATTAAATTTAAATTCTATTATATTTAATCAATCAAATTATCACGCCTTTCTCCCACAGAGATAGGCAAAGACAATGGAGCGCCACTTGCCACGATCCTGACACAACACCCTCGGTTACGTCACATCTACAATTATATTAGCGTACAAGCTCTGTTATAGGCACTAGGCTACCAAGCTTTTTATTATATTAATTTATAAATTAACGCACACTGCAGAAATAAATGTTTTATGGAATAAACGATATTTTCTTTGTAACAATATTTATGGCTTGACTAAGTAGGTATATTTCTGCAGAATTGCCAATAAGTGTGACAGTTATTTTCAAAATCGTTCCTGTGCTTTTAGCGTTTAATACTTGTAAATCTACAGTGATATCAACTCGAAATGTATGTACAGTGTAATAAATATAATTAAAACGTTACCCTTTTCTTGTTGTTGGAATGACGAACGTCGTGATCCTGGTAGAGAGCGGGAGAAATCTTTGCCGAGCTGGTAGACTTCTACTTCAAGGGTCTCGGACTGAGATGACCCACGGCGTGAACCACCAACCCAAGCGTGGTCAGGATGAAGTAACGATGCACATTCTCCAATCGAATCCACATCATCTGTAATAAATAATAACAAAACTTTTATAAAATGTGAGTAAGGTACAAAACAATCTTATAAATATTTAAGTATTTTTCAGTATATTAGCTCTGCATCGTCCTGAATATACTAAAATATATTTAAACCTGATACTGAACGTTGAGAGGCGAAGTCTCCACGTCTGAGTGCGCGCATGCCGGTCAGAGAACCCCGCGGAGATGCATTAGCAGAGCGAGTGCCACTTCTTTCGTCTAAAGTCCACCATACAGCACGCTCCTCAGCAAACGCTTTTTCTAGGTCCATCTTAAACAAAGGTTACAATATCATTTCACGACATTTGTGGCACTAGTCCGCGCGCGTGGGTTCCGGGTTCGATTCCCGGGCGGAGCAAAGTAAAGATTTGTTTTACAAAATTTATGTGTAATATAATAATAATAATAATATGCCCATGTGGATGTGAAGAAAGCGAGGGAGTTGTATCAGGATCGTAGCAGGTGGCGCTCCATTGTCTCTGCCTATCCCCGTGGGAAAAAGGCGTGATAGTTTGATTAATTGATTGATATTAAAATATGTGATTAGATATTACAAATATTCGTTTAAATAAAAAATGCTCCGGGTATTTCAAAGTTTTTTGCCTAGTGGTCTTTTAGGTAGTTTCAAGAGCTTTGCAGCCATCGTGGTCACGAAGAGGCTGGTCAACGTCGGAATAAAAAAAAATGTAAAATCTAAACCAAAATAAACGTGATAGTAAGCCGCATAAAATTTAATTATTTCATTATTCAATGTTCGCGGAAAATCTAAGAAAATACTATTATTAACATTGTTTTATTATTTTTTAAATATACAAGTATATACTCACAGTGCATTCAGCTAAGAGCAGCGGATCTATTCCAGGGCAAGCATCCCATAGCGTAAGTTCTAGCGCACGGCCAGCTAAGACTTGTTCAGTTAAACCACCAAAACCAAGAGTGGCATTCCATACAGGTGAACATGATGCTGAGGCTGGGTCAGTTTCAACTGGCGGGCAGCTTTCACTGGAAATAAAAGTGGTTTACCGATAAAACGATAGATTAAAAAAATCCGCGGATCTACATCAAAATATTAGACAAGTTCCAAATTGTGCAATATTCAAGAGTTATCTGTATACTTGTCTGTATACTTGTAAGTGGTGGTATTACCCCGGATCGGCAGACGGGGTACCATTGCCTACCACTTTTAAAAAATTGTTATTATATTATTGCACCTACTTACCATTAATAATGTCTTAATGTCCTAAAGGTTTGGCTGTCAGAGAATGTCTAACGGCATTAAGTCCGCCTTTGTACATAGTGCAATTAGGTTTGAAATAAATAAATAAAATGTAAAACATCTTGCCAACTTACAGTGATGGAAGCAAACGGATGCGCGCAAAGGCCTCTGGTTCATCACCATAACCTAGCGCATGGTCTCGCGGTGGTAGATCATCCGCAGCAATTAGTACCACCACTAACTTGCGAAGTTCGCTTTCAAACCAGACCTGCAATTGAGCTCTGGCTGGTGGACGCTCCCGGGCAGCCGCAGCAGCGCGTTCTTGCTCCTGCATTGATAATAACAGTTTATACATTCGATCTATTTAGTAAGCACATGACGGAATTGAGATGCGATACCAGCGTTAATATAATTTAAAAAATAGCAAGCCTAATCTTTGATACATATTAAATGACTCGAGCTATGTTACTTGTTAAGCTGTCACATCGCAAATCGTCAATTGCAACATATACCACTACACAATAAAATGCGTTTTTCTTATCTTATTTTAATAAAATAATAATAAATAAACGTGATAATATTTCCAAACTTGTAATGCATAAACTCTAATTTATTCGTAATAATATTTGGGGGTATGCATAGAACGTTCATCATTATTCATGCAGCACCAGCTATGTTTACCAGCAGGAGTAACTTTAACCGGAAATAATCATTCCTTTGTGCGAATTATAGCAATTACATTCTTCATTGACATTAGGATTTAAAGTTCATTTTGTCTTACATATTTTAACATGCTTCGAGCTGAGGCATTTATCTATTCAAACGAAACATAAAGTAATAAAACGGATCCCTCAATCCGCCATGCACAAAGCGTTGTCATGCTATACCGGTATCAGAAGCTGCACTCGCCCGGATCTAACATTATTAATTTTAATATTAATCTAATTCAATTTACTTTTCAATTCTATGTTTGATAAATTGCTTAATCTAGGACTAAAATTATAAATAAGGAAACGGGTGTCCTTTATTTTGAAAGCTTTAATATTATTGAAATCTAGGGAGCTATTAACACTCTACAGCACTAAATTGTATAACACGTGTCGAAATTTTCAGGAAAAAATAATGTGTTCAGTGAGTGTGAAGTTCAAGCAATTAATTTCCTAAGCTTTAATTGGAAGTCAAATTAAATATTAAGGCGAAATATTTCAGTTGAAGTAATCTGAAGTATTATTAATAAGCCTGATTTTGAAAAGTTACATAACAGTAAATAAACTCTAATCATTAATAATAATAGCTTTAAAAACGAAATTAATATGGGACTTACTTTTTACGAAGTAAAAGATATAAAACATTAGTTTGTTAAGAATATTTATGGTCTATTTACTTTATATTAGATAACGTCACAGGTAACAAAAAGAAACGAAATCACACTGATGTGTTTGACATTTAGGTCTCTCGGGTGCTTCCACTATGCACTTTATTTTTGTGCCGTTCCATGCAAAACATGTTTTAATTTATGGGTAGTAAAGTCGAACATTTATCTACAGCTTAGCTTTATGTACAATAGTGGTTGATGTTGTTTTGTCTAAGGGCTCGTGTATGATCACGTGACTGAAGCAAAACCGTGCGGCGGCGGGCGTGGGCGGCGGCGCGGCCTAGCGCCTGTCGCACAAGGTTTTCGCCGACCGAGTCGCACAACTATCGTGCAGCGCATGTCGAAGCTGCTAATGTGGGCCAGCTATCTCCTCGCGAGCACCTCTGTACAATGTGCAGCATAACACACTACACTAAGTCAACATAGAGACCTCAGACGTAACAAACAGGGAGGTGCGGCGTCGTGGATGCGGGAGACAACACAGGGCTCACCTCGCTCGCGGTCATTTTTTCACTGCACTTCATCAAGCTGGTCTTCAATGTGTCACATAATGTTTCTTAATCGGACTTTCCCATTATTGTTCTTCCCTAGTACTCTTTCATGTCAAATTAATTGTAGTGTGTGTTTTATGATGATGCACCGTTTCTCTCTGAGCACGGGTGTCATACAAGCTTGAAGCAGTAGCTACAACATTCTACAATCATTTGGCTCGACTGAACGAACGTTATTAACTTTTTTTTACCCAGTTTTCGTTAGTTTGCCTACGTCTCGGAGGGATTATTTGAAAACCTCTAGTCTACGATATAACATCTAGGTATAGCTTCGCACGGACTACACTTACAGAAATTATCGCGAGTCAAACTTTATAATTTCTACAACATTTGACTCCGTCGCAGCCATTGTTGGTGGTAATATGTTATTGTTCGGGTGATAGAAAAAAATAAAAATCTGAAAATAAGTAGGTAGTATTTTTTCACACACTTCACTTATGAGTAATCATATAAACGATAACATATAACGAGTATTACAAACAAAGATAAAACAGGTATAAATATATCGAGTTAACAAACATATAACATAATGCTAAATAGTTACAAGATTAACATTAACAAGAGTAATTCTATAAATGTAGATAGAAACACTAAAGTCTTAGAGCTAATCTAACGTGGAAGATGTCTCGAGTGGTTAGTGCTAGAATTATCACAGCAGAGCAATGGAGACGAGCGCGCACAGGCGCCCACACTACAATCACACACCTCACCTCACACTAGGGTTGTTGATTCCTATTACACACACGCACACCCAATAACTATTAACTTTGGTATAAAATTTATAACAAACGATCAACAGCCCTAATGCACATTAAATAGTAACGTACAGTATAATTAAAGAGACAGTCCATGTATTGTAGACAGCAGGCACTAGTGATGTCCCTACGAAAGTGACGGAGAGCAACGTATGGATTGTTGCTTGACAATGATTCACAACACGTATAGTAAAGCCTATAAATGGGTATTATACCGGGGTTTTCGGCAATTTCCGTCTGGTCGGCGACGATGGCGATTTGTCGGTTTCCGGTTCTGCGAACCAAAATACATATTTATTGACCAATTTAATAATACATTAGTAATTATAAAGAGAAAAGTAAAGAAAGGAAATAGATGAAAAGAAGAAAAGTTAGGAGCGATAACAACTGTTATTTTTATAGCAAACTTTTACTTTTACAATATTTGTCTATAGACTTTTCTTTGAATATATTTTAATAAATAATTGAGAAGTGAAATTTACTAGCCCAAAAGCTTAATTGTGGTGATAAAGCAAGAAGATAAGTGAGAATGAAGGAAGAAATAGATCCGTAGTACAAAAATCATTTGTACCAAACAGCAGTTGTGGTGGTTGACTGGATTGTGAGGAGACTCCTCCGTGTTCATCACACGGTGGTGCAGGCTCGACCAATAACTCCACACTGTCACCTCCTCTCTCAAGTACGGCACATACTTCCTCGAAACTACGCTCTGTTAGGGGAACACCACCCCATTCCAGTACCTGCGCACACCAAATATTATATATAAACAGATTTTGGTTTAATTACGTCTTTTCTGTTGGGTAATTAGAATCATTAAATTTAATGAAATTAATTGTGAATTTGCATGAAAAGCCTTTTAAGAAAATTATTATTCATATCTTTAAATACTTAATTGTCGCGAAATAATTGTAATTTATTATTACTTATTCTTACTAAAAATCTAGATTTTTTATTTGTGGATAATAAATTAAAATTAATATAATTATAAGAATTACAAATAGAAGTTCGATTATGTTTTAGGTAATTATTTAATTAAATGTTCTATTTACCGGTTCTTACACACCATACCCTATCAAGGCGCACCGGCATGGTGTGTAGAAGCTAAGATAAACATGTTTTTTACCTTGTCACCTTGTTGGATACCGGCCACATCGGCAGGCCCACCTGGCACAGTCCATACTACCACAGCTTCCCTTCGTCCGCTCAAATCAGGCTTACCACCTACGACTCGCATACCAAAACCTCGAGCTAGGAACATTGAAAAATGCGTTGTTATTGATCTTTTATAATTCAATATTCCTAAAGTATAATAGGCTACTTACACCGATGTCCTTTATCATTGGGGTCACGTCGTAAAGTGACCCTTCTCGGTGTTCGGTCGTCAACATCATGTATAACAATTTTTATCGCTTCAGCGTCGACGGACATTTGGCGTGCGGCCGCAATTGCTGCTGCCGATTGTTCGCTAGATTCAGATGTCCTTGCAGCAAGGGCAGCCAATGCGCCTGTACGCTGCTGTAATGCTGCTATATCTGGCCTAAATTTTAAATCAATATTAATTATCTTTAAATTAAAAGTATATTAACCATGATTAAACTATAAATAAAACATATCATCTAATGACGTCACATCAGAGATAGTCTCAAGGAGACTGGCAACATTTCCCCTTTGCATAGCAAGGCTTATACGTTGGCAGAAATAATTGCCAGCCTTCCTGTCTCCAGACTTCTCCGTCAGCCGCTTGGTCAACTCCTTGGCCAGGCCCTTAGATGAAGGTCCCTAAGGGCCCCTCGTCTCGACCCCAAACGGGGCCAGGTTGTAACCTGAACCTAGGTTGGCGTATTTAAACCAATTAAATTTAATAATATGTGCTATATAACAATAAGGTTTTTCTTACAATTGGCTTCCCCGTCTACGTATTGGTCTATCTTCATCGACACTTAAGCCAGGTATCTGACCTGAAGCATCTATTGATGGATCATCAGTTCTATACGAAGAGCGTCGAGAACCGCCACCCTGAGGGGTGGACCCACCCAATACATCCACAGCAGAGGCCCTAAAAGTGTGACAAATTAGGTAAAACGATTACCATTTTAATGTTTTAAAGTAACTTTGTTTATTCAGTACCTTCGAGGCATTGGAGGGGGTGCGCCTAGTCCTCCAGCCATGGATTGGCCTCCAGGTCTCTCATCAGGCTTCTTGTCTTCATCGCAAGACCTCTGTCGTGGCATGCGTACAGAACGGCGCCGACTTGGACTGACAGCTACTGCAGTGCTGGGCCTACGTGACTCTCCTTCTACTGGTGTTTTACTGCCACCGCCCTTTAACTGCCACAGGGCAGCGTGGTTAGCCATATGAATATTAACATTACAAGGAATAACATCTACTTATTTTACGAGCGTACACAACTAACTATATCCGGTTATTGTTTTTTTTTATTGTTGCTCGACATATGACAGCTCCTCGTCTGATTTAAGCTGGAGTACAGCCCAAGAAAGGAGGCGACTGCTACTATAGTAGCAGTAAGTAGCAGTCACATCCAATATGTCGGCCTAGTTACGCTGATTAAGAAACGTGTTAATTAAGAGATTAGGATGATTAAGAGTCGCTTCACGGTCTGTCACTACCAGCATCTTTTTTTTAATGACAAAAAATTGTATACAGCATCTAATAATTATATGTTTCAAATAAATGCTTTAAAATGAATTTTCAGACATGAATGTGTAAGTTAGTATCACATAAAACTGTTACATGTGTTAGCCATTGAATGTATATTTCCTTTATTAGCACTTACGCTGAACATTTAGTAGTATTTTATTACGAATTAAAAACTAAGTGAGACCTCAAACATTACCTTTTCTAACTCTTTCAATGATGCTGGGGAAACATCAGAATGTCGCCTGTGTTCCGGGGATCTGGGCGGAGCAAGGCCACTGCTGGAACTTCCGCCACCAAGACGGGCTTCAGAATGTCGTCGCTGGAGAGCATCCAGCACTGGCACATCGAGGAGTGAATCTGTACTGTCTTGAGTCGCAGGTGGTAAACGTGGGGCAGCTTTGCGGCGACACACGGAACATCTCCATTTATTCTTAAAGCAAAGTCAGTTAATATAATAAAGGTACATGTAAAGGTATATAGTGACGGCGACTATGGAAACTGTAAAATGAAACGGTTTTTAGTAGTCGGCGCTTTTGGACTCCATTACCATCAGGTCAAGAGATCTATTATGCTAATAATTGCTATTGCGATTCTATTACCACTGTATAACTGAAATAACGGTAAACTACTAACATAGTCGTAACAATGATTATGACACTGCAATGGAATTGCTTCAACACGTTCAACATGGAATTTGTACGTGTTATTCATGCCTACAATAGAGTTTCGTATTTACTTATAAGTTTAACAAACAAACAAAAAAACACAAAATAGTTGTTTTCAGTTGGAGAATGTCAAAATACGTCGCGGCCCTAAAAGGCCACTGATTTTCCATTGCTGCAAATATGGAACTCCAAAAGATTAAAAATAAAAATGTCACTTAGACATATATATCTATACGCCGGGCGCCGATTCGCTATTTAGAATTATGAGAATCGGGCCCAAGAAATGAAGAAGAATAAGAAAATAAAATCTCAATTTAACTTACAGCCTCCTCATCGCTGGCCGGTTTAGAGTATGAGGAACAGTCCTCGCATACTCGATGTTGGCACCCATTGCAGATATGGAATACTTCGCCGGGTTTTAAAGCTTTCAGACACACGCGGCATGCTCCGGCTCGAGATGGGGTTTTACCCGCTTCCCTGTAAAACAAATTAGTCCTCTGTACTAGCAGTCACCCCTTAACAACAGGCGGAGTGCTGCCATATAAAAATATGTCGAGCCACATCAATAAAAAAAGGCGGCTCCACTCACCACTGAAGAAGTTTGTGGATGACCTTGCAAACAAAGAACCTTTGGTACAAAATGATCATTGATATATACTTTAGTCATCCTTTTCTATGATTTTTAGATTAGCACGTTTAGTAGATTAGTTTAGAAATGAAAAAGTTCCTTCATAATTTTTTTTTATTTGACTGTAACTGAAATTATAGTTCGGGGTAATTTTGGTTGACTTTAAATGTATTTTAGGTTTTTATTAGGCCCATGTAGTGGAGTTTTTAAAGGATTATTAAATGAAATTATAGTTCGGGGTAATTTTGGTTGACTTTAAATGTATTTTAGGTTTTTATTAGGCCCATGTAGTGGTGTTTTTAAATGATTATTGTTATTTGTGAATTGTATAATAATACCTTTCAGTCTTAGCGGTTGCTGGTGCCGGGGGTTGGACTGGCGCAGGCGCTGGCGTCGGTTCTGGTGTAGGCTCAGGGACACCTTGCCTAGGACCCAGTTTGTTAACTATAAAAGAAAAATCATTAGTTGTATTTGATAAATATGAAAGTGTTATGCGTATTCTTAATTCTATAAATCATCATAAACCCTTATTTTCTTCAATGTCAGTCATTTAACTTTTGATTAACTGGATTTAAATTGACTGATCAGGCATTTGATTTATGGACAACAATTTACTCGTATAATTATTATTCGTACAACTGGTGAATAAACTTTTGAGATCTTATGAGATCGCATTTATTATACATTTTTACTTTATTTAGGCTACAAACAATAATCAACAAACAACGCAAAGTCCCGGGTCCAATTTCCGGTCGGAGGAAATATTTGTTTCATAGCTTTTATTTGTAATATTTAATAAATAAATATTGCAAATATTTGTTAAAAAAAAAGAGGCGGATATTTGTTTCGGGTCTGGTTATTAAAGAGTGCTAGGCAGTGGTACCAAGTCTGCCGATCCGGGGTAGTACCACCACTTACAAGTATACTATACAGACCGTGAGGCGATTTGGTCTTGTAAGTTGCCGGTTCCAACTAGGCCAGCATAGTAGATGTTATTGCTACTTACAGTTATTGAATTGTAGTAGCAGTGACTTCTATTCACGGACCACACTCCAGCTTAACATCCCTCGCTTGTCATATGTCGAGTCAAAAAAAATTAACATATATTTTTTATAATATGAATATAAGATGGTGTCGAAAAGTTATTTTTTGTTTATTTATTATTTAATAGCTTCTTGTTTGTGACTAGACATTTGACAGCACCACGTTTGATGTTAATGTTCTTGAAGTAAAGTCCATGAATGGAGGCGACGGTAGTTAAATTACTATGGTAGCAGTCGGATCCACTATGTCGGACTAACATAGTTAAATTTGCCAACTTTTCGCGCTTATTTTCAAAGAGTGGTAGACAGTGGTACCCAGTCTGATGATCCGGGGTACTACCACTTATACTACAGACCGTGAAGTGATTTGGTCGCGTTTCGGGATCAACTTGTAAGTTGCCGGTTCCAACTAGGCCGGCATAGTGGATGTGATTGCTTATAGTAGCAGTGACATCTATTGATGGATCGCACTCCGGCTTAACATCAAGTGGGGTGCTGTCATATGATAGTCACAATAAACAAAACTCGGTCATAAAGAAGCCTATATTATGGCAAAATATAAAATATCTATTTTACATACGAGAGGGTTGTCACAAGCAATAAGAAGTTCGTAAAGATAAGTATAACTAGGGGAAACAAATTTGAGATAGATCCAGGCGTGTGTAACAATCCGATAACGGCGCCTCAATATTTTAGGATCAAAATATTTAAGCTTGACAGGAATGGTCGTAGAGAAAGTCAGGAACGGTAATGTATTTTCTAGGGAAAAATCCATAGACAATGTTTTTAATGGTAGGTACGAATAATGTTAAGCCGGGTCCAGACGTCCAGCATTTTGTAATCTACTCGTATCTTGTAATGTAACACGAATAGTATTGATGGCACACGAGCTCAACACGCATAATGGAGATATTTAAGGTGTTTCGCAATTACCACGAACATGTCAAATAGAAAGGTCGCGACTATATAAACTTATACTTCCAAAGTATAAGTTTAATCAAATTGTTACGCCTTTTTCCCACAGGGATCGGCAGAGACAATGAAGCGCCACTTGCCACGACCCTGACACAACTCCCTCGCTTCCTTCACATTCACAAGACAATCACATGCTTAAAAACAGAATAATTTACCTTTGACAATGTCAAGGCTTTATACGTATGTATTTAAAATTATGTACTTTTATGTATATATAATTATGCATATGTAGTTATGTATATATAATTATGCACACTACATATTTTACACATATAATTTATATTTTATATCTAGTTATTCTTCATATTTAAAATTGTATCTTTTCATTTTCTTCCTGCACTGAAGAAATCAACGGTTCTGTGAACAAATCAACGCATAGTCCCAAAGGTTAACTGGTACAAAATGCATTAAGGCATTAAGTCGCCCCTTGTAAACTTTTGTAGTTAATTTTGTGCAATAAACTTCTACTACTATTAAAACACGGATGCAACAATTTTGAAACTAAACTAGAATTTATGTTTAATTTATTATAAACTACCTTAGTTGTCAGAACATAAATAATTTTGCGAAATAGCTGCGGTTGTTACCAACATAGGTGTATTGCGAGCGATAAACTTTATAGTTATACCTCGCGTACCATATAGAGGAATTGATCGTATTCGGGATGCTCGGGAGAGATAAATAGGGTGCGGCCTGTTGTTAGGAATACCTGTATAATAAGTTTGTTTCGGACTTCTTAACTAAGGGTCGGGTGTACCAATATTTAATCAAGGTGAATGTCAAAATTTTTAATAGTTCTTCAGGTAATTAAAGAACTTCCAAATACCTCTTTTTGGATTTTTTTATTGTGACTCGACATATGACAGTACCCTGTCTATGTTAGGTTGGAGTGCGGTCCATGATTGGAGGTCACTGCTACTACAACCTTGGCTTATAGCTTTATATGAAGAATGTTAATGAGAGAAAGAAAGAAGTTACGCAAGACTGCAAAAAGTAGCGCTCGATTGTCTCTACCTGACTCTGTTAGTGTGAGAACAAAGGCGTAAGTGTGATTACACGCCAGGCGTAAGTGTGCTTACACACCAGGCGAAAGTGTGCTTACACACCAGGCGAAAGTGTGCTTACACACCAGGCGAAAGTGTGCTTACACACCAGGCGAAAGTGTGCTTACACACAAGGCGTATGTATGTTTACACACCAGGCGAAAGTGTGTTTACACACCAGGCGAAAGTGTGTTTTCACACCAGGCGAAAGTGTGTTTACACACCAGGCGAAAGTTTGAATACACACCGGGTGTATAGGCTCGTTTTCATACGATTGTATGAATTTTAACGCAACGTATATGTGCTTTTGGGATGCACGTTCGCGCGTTGTCGCTGGTATAAATGCAACCACACAAAACGAACTTATACGAGCTGAAAATACGCCTAGTGTAAACACACTAACAATTTAGTTAGTTTAAATTTATAGTACATATAAGCGGCTGAAAACAATAACGTTACAGTGAAATGATTACAAAATGTCAAGAATGCAGGCTCACAATATTCGTCAGCATCTCTGTCAGTTGCATACATAGCATGTAGATTACATAGAAGTAGACTCCGCATGAGTTGTCAATTAGAGCTTACCCTACATGACAAATTCTACTCAAATTTTAAAATATATTTATCTTACTTTTTTTATATATTTTGCTTCATTTTCTTTATAAAATTTATTTTAATAATTTTTTTTCATTATGGCTCTTAATATGATAGCACCCCGACTGATGTTAGGCTGCAGTGCGATCTATGAATGAAGGGAACTGCAAAATAGTAAACTGCAAGCATTCCCGAATTAGAGCACAGTAAACCACTATTTTTACAATTAAATTATTAACTATTATAAATAAATGCTATAAAATATTTTTATAGATTTTTACTTTGATCGGGAATCGAACCCGGGACTTTACTCGTAGCAGACTATTGTGTTACCAATTCGCCACATATTGTTGAAAATTTGCAGACACTATTGCAGCAAAGACGCGTGACTTTTAATTAGCTAATTAGATTGCTTTGATCCTACCAATTATAATCGATTTATTATTAGTATAAACAAAGCGAAGTCTGGAGTTATATGATCTGTAGTTGCATACCTAAGGGAGTATGTAGATAACGTTACATTCACATGCTTCGTGAAGCGGTAAGGCAACGAAACTACGAGCGGTGTCAGCCAAGTGGAATGTCGATTATCCGAGATGCGAACTTTTACTGTCCCCGGAAAGCATTTTCCTGTGCCACTAAATTATAACTTAAGCTGCTGTTTAAATTATTTATAAGTTCGAGGAAACTCTGTATCGAATTAGTGCTGAGAAGTACTACTCTAATATTATATAGGTACCTATATATGAAGACTAATAACTTTTAGTTAAGAGTGCTAGGCGGCATCTTGTACCGTGGTTACGAGTAAATAGTGGTAATTGCCTACTCTGCCGTCCTAAAGTAAAGTAAAGTGCCGAGCGGGATCAGTTTGAAAGTTGCCGGTTGTATTTAAATGTACTATGCTGGCCTAGACCGAATCGGCAACTTGCAGTTATTTTACTATAGTAGCTATAGCGTCTATCCATGGACCGCACTCCAGCTTAATATCAGGCGGGTGCGTGCTGTCATATATCATGGCACAAAAATCATGTCATCATTTTAAATTACATGATGATAGTATGATAACCTCAAAAACGTTTTTGTAATAAAAGTAAAAGCCCTTTATTATATTTATAATTTATATAATAAAATATTTATATTGTAACTAGCTGTGCCCCGTTACTTCACTTGCGTTTGTAAACTATAAAGCCGGTTTGCCTGATACCCATGACCGTAGAGTTTGTATAAAGAGAATTGTAGATGTGAGAGAAGCAAGGGAATTGTGTCAGGATCGTGGCAAGTGGCGCTCTATCACTATAGGAAAAAGACGTGACAATTTGATTGAATAAAAACTAGGGCTTTTAATATTTATTTAACTCAGACCGTTATGGTTCATCATCAGGTATTTAAACCAATTCTACAAGTTTATAACAGCCCAGATAAACACTTATTATAAGAAACAATTACAGTTTAATCAACAAGTGGACGTCGCAACCACAATGCGGCTTATAAGGAACACGAAAACTTTAAGCTAGTCCCGAAACGCGACTTAGTCACTTCACTGTCTGAACTGTCCTGGATCAGTAGACTGGACAAATTATCACCAACTGTCTACTAGAAAATCCGTCCAGCAGTTTCAGTATGAAAGAGGAACACACATCCTCACAAACTATCTCATTTAGAATATTAGTAGGGTATGTTTGGTACAAGTTTTATCTAGCACAGAGTTTCCCCAACTTTTTTTTCTAATAACCACTTTCAAAATTTTGCTGGTTTCAGTGGACCCCCTGCAGCTACATTTTTACGGCGAGTAACAGTAAAAACTTGCACATTCCATACTCAAATTCGAGACTTGCAAAGGTGGTTTTTGTCAAGCCAACAGCCTTACGAATTATGAACCACCGTTTCTTTGTCACGCCAGTTACCCGTGGACCCTTAGGGGTCCACCTAAACCACACTACATCTAGATCGATAATCTAGTAGTACAACCAACTTTTAGCCATTTGAAAGTCTGTGGTCTGACTGGTCTCCTAAATCAAGAATAAACAACGTTGTGTCATGTTTCAAAACTTAAATAAGCATCATTAAAGTTAATACAGAAAACAAACGATGAATTTCCTTCACGAGTGTTCTTCGTAAACGGCTGATGTCAGACACAGGGTTTAGGTCCTTTACACATTTAGCAATTTCATTGTGTTGTAATTTAAAATTTTGCAGGTTTTTTTTACTAAAATTGTAAAGCTTTAATTTATTAAACTAGGACAAATGTAAAGGAAGCAAAAGAGTTGTATCGGGATCGTGGAATCGCTTAACATAAGGCGAGGTGCTATGTCAAGTCACAACAATAAAAGAAAACATGACACTTACATGAAGTGTTTTAACATTAAGTCCGATTTTTAACGTATAATATTACATTATTTTAATCCAATGATATTTTAAGAAAAGACGTTGATATGTTATGCGTGTTCCGAACACGTTAAAACTATGCTAATAAGCAAACCTAAACTCACTGTCGAAATACAGAGCAACATATATTTGTCTCTTTTTCGCTCTCAATAACTATCATTCCGTCCTACTTCCACTTGTGTGTATGACTAGTCGTGGTTGATCGCTCCAACTCGTGCCATTTGCGAACAATAAAACTCGTAAAGGTGACGTATCTACTTTATTTTACTTAATATCAATGCTTTTTGACAATAGGCGTAGACGAACGGTTTAGCGATTGGTTTGTGGCGCGTAAAGTCCCGGGTTCGATTCCCAGTCGTAGCAAATATTTGTTTTATAGCTTTTATTTGTAATATTTAATAATTATATTAAATATTTCATATATTTGTTAATAAAAAAAAGAGAAGGATATTTGCTTCGGGTCTGGTTATCAAAGTGTGGTGGGCAGTGGTACCAGTACATCCGTCACAAGTCACAATAAAAAAGAAAAAAAAGGACATCAAATTTTTAGAATCCCAGCAATACTAAAATCCGCGAAGTGTATGAATGCCCTTAGTGGGCTGAAAATGTATGGAGTTACCAAATGAGCGAAGTCAGCTGCGGGAGATATAAATAATGGTTAATGGCTTCATACATTCAAGCTCCACTCGAGTTGAATAACTTTAAAGCTCCATTGCAAACTCTATTGGTGTATAATTTATGTACAACCCAAAACAGTAATCAATATTTACTGATATTTTGTGTTTTCACTAAGCTGCAAGTTAATTAGATTTTAGAGAGGGTATTTTAATAATAATTTATTATTTAGATTATTTATAAACAGAGCTTAATGCGTAATAAACAGGGTTTCGATTCTCTTAATTGTGGCGCCGAAAAAGGAGTGAAATTGTGCCGCGGTTGCAAGTGACAAATTGACGTAGTAATTGACGGACTCGACCCGCCTATTGATAAGCAAGAGCAGGTCCAAGAGTGACGACGACTGATAAAACCGAGTTAATTCCCGGCTGCCTCAGTCGCCGTCATTATGCCGGTCATATTGTTATTCGCTGATTGGTTACGAAGATGTCAAAAATTTCACTGTCGTGTATTAGGAGAATCGGAGCCTAGATCTGAAATTATGAATTTTAACCGACCGTGTATTGGTTGTAAAATAGAGTCAAATCGAGAGTCTTCAAAACCACTTACTGGTACCAATGTATCATTAATATGTACTTTATCATACATATCGTCCTGTATCATACAAGCACTTTAAAAAGCTTAGTAAAGAAATAAAAACATAATAAATAAAACAATACATTTATTTAAATCACAATAAAAATAACAATGTGCTACTGTGGTCTAGTGGTAGCAAAGTGGTCGCGCTAACCCAACGGCCCGGTTCAAAGCCTTTACCAGTTTATATTTAATTAATTTAATGTATTATACAAACTGTCACACTGTTCCATAGAGATAGGCAGAAACAATGGAGCGCCACTTGCCGCGATCCTGACACAACTCCCTCTCTTTTCTCACATCCACAATGCGATTATTACAAGCTCTACGATTATGGGCACCAAGCAACTCAGCTTTCTTACGGATGTCTGTTTGGTTGGAAAGCACCCTCCGAAAAATGTCATTAAAAATTATGACGTCAGATATTTATAAAAAAAATTAATTATGGAAAGAATAAGTCAAAGTAGATTGACGAAAGGGATTTGTCTCTGCCTATCCCCGAGGGGAAAAGGCGTGACAATTTAATTTATTGAATGAATAACAATAAACCAACAGTTAGACGTATTGAAATTTTCATTCTGTTTCGATATATTTTTTTATAGTTTAACCAAGAATATACTCGTATAAAGCCTACAATTATATTACAAATAATAAAGCAATTATTGCTCAATTTGGTTATTCATATTGTTCGTACAAAAATGAAGGTCAAAAGGTATTATTACAATTGTTCATCTAAAATATTTCAACATATTAAAACAAATGTTTTTATTATATTTAGTATAAAATCTAGTTTTTCTTTATGGCTCTACTTATGACAGCAAACCGCTTGATGTTAAGCTGGAGTGTGGTCCATGAATGGAGGCGATTGTTGCTAGTAGCAGCTAGGCCTGAATTCACTTTACCGGCCTAGTTGGAACCGGCAACTTATAACGTGCATCCTGGAAATCTCTTCGCAGTCTGTACACATCTTGGATCGGAAGACTGATCCAAATAGGCCGGCATAGTGGATGTGACTGTTACATGTCGTGTCTAATAAATTATAAAATAAAATAAAACTTGTAATAAGTAATAGTAATAAATAAATAAAGCTTGTGTAAATAGCGACGATATTGAAAACTATTTCAAGTTATTAGTTGAAACAAGTTTGTGATTAAGAAGTTGCAAGCTCCTCTTATAAATATTGCCTGGATGTTTCCTTACAATATTTAAAACTTTATCATTTTTTTTTGTAATTTGTTTAACTGTAATATATAATAAATAGCCTTTATTTGTATTTGACTTTGATTTTCGTATACTGCTGACATACCGTATGTACGTTTTTTGAAGTGAAGGAAGTCCAAGAGCGCCGACGACTGAAAAACCGACTCAGTTTACGATTGATTCAGTCGTTGTCTCTATGCCGGCCAGAGGTGTTTTTATTGTGGCTCGACATATAACAGCACACCGTCTGATATTAAGCTAGATGAAGGTGACTGCGGTGAGTTAGATAACTGTTAGTAGTAGTCGCATCCACTATGCCGGCCTAGTTGAAACTGGCAACTTACAATACTGAGGCAAATGTGAACTGAGGCGACTTTTGGACTTCAACTTGCTTACTATCAGGATAGTCGAGGTCAGATGTCGAAGCAAGAAAAAAAGAAAGAAAATAAAAAAAATAAAAATGTAATAAGGTAAAACACCCAATTCGACAAGGCACTATTTAAATGTCGTTTCAAAATAAATATGTAAATACCTTTATCCTGTGCATTAAGAAGCGATGAGGATAACGTTTGACGCAGCTTGCCGAAGGTCCCGGCTGGCTCTATATGCCCCGGGACAGTGCTAGGTGTGTCATCCGTTGCCACCATCTGGAACAACATTGCGAAATTATAAAAAGAATAATTAAACCTAGATGAGTTAAAATATACAATCAATTAAATTGTCACGCTTTTTTCCCACAGGAATAGGCAGGGACAATGGAGCGCCACTTGCCACAATCCTGACTCAACTCCCTCGCTTCCTTTACATTCACAATTCAAAATATACAGTTATAAACTATAAACATAAAAGCATATCCAAAGCTTAGGTGAAATTATAAACAAAGGAAATATCCCTAACACTTGGAAAGGATACCTTTTGTTGTCTGTAAGTTAATTAACCGTTTCAGCATCTTCATTTGTTCATTTTCAAAGAGTGGTAGGCAGTGGTACCCAGTCTGCCGATCCGGGGTAGTACCACCACTTACAAGTATACAGACCGTGTAGTGATTTGGTCACGTTTCGGGATCAGCTTGTAAGTTGCCGGTTCCATCTAGGCCGGCATAGTGGATGTGATTGCTACTCATAGTTATTGAATTGTAGTAGCAGTGACATTCATTCATGGACCACACTTTGGCTTAACATCAAGCGGGGTGCTGTCATATGTCGAGTCACAATAAAAAAAAAATAAAAAAAAATTTCAAGAATAAATAATTTTAATATTATATCGTCGAATTTCTCTCTTCAATCCATGCTTTTAAATATATTGATTATATTGAGTTAGAACGAGCCTGTATTCTAAATATAAAATAATTTTCCAAGAATTCTGAGCAAAAATGTCTTCGCCATTACCAAATAACTTCAACAGGTAAATAATATATTTTTCTTGGAAAATGATCGTTCATCTGTGTAATATAAAGCCCGTATGAAATTACACATAAATAAAATAGAAGAATCATATTCAGCACGATATATTCATTCTAATAATAAAACCACAAAAGAGAGTATACATGCGAAAAATAAGCAAAGAAAGATAAATATAATGGATCTTAATAAACAATAACAAAGTCCCTTTGAGCGAAAAAATTTGCCATCTCAAAATAGAGCGGGTTCCTGTGATAAAACTCTTCATACAAAAGTAACGCCTGGGTAATAACGTCGTAAATTTTATGGCGAGCAACAGATGGAGGCTGGAATATATCAACGTCGTAGAAATCAATATTGTCGTCTCGTCTACTTCAATACTGAAAGCTTTTATTGCAACCTTCTACGCTCGCTTCGTAACTTTTCTAAAACTTCCACTAAGGTAGTTTTTAACCCTCAGTACCCAAATTGGTATGTATGTAACACGTTGTATATGTCTGGCCTGTATAAATCTATTCGTTGGTATAAATTTCCTTTGTTGTTGTTGCGAAATAAAAGAGAAAAAGTAACTAACAAGGAGTTCATTCGTACATTATACCTGCTTTTGCAAGTAAAGAAGTCAATAAAATGTTACGTAGGTATATAGATGTTGTACAATTCAGAGAAGAAATTGCTTGTCTGAACAAGATGGATCTTATTTCGGGATCGCATGTTTCTAATCGAAACAAAAGCACGCCTACTCAAAGTATATCAGATTAATCTTGTCCTAATTAGTTTAGGTCACATGTTAATGTTAGTATATAATTAAATCAAATTGTCACGCATTTTTTCCACAGGGATAGGCAGAGACAATGGAGCGCCACTTGCCACAATCCTGACATAATTCCCTCGATTCCCTTACATCCACAATTATTTTCATACAAGCTTATTGGAACATTTATTACTAAATACAATGCTTATTATTTTCTTGTAATTGATTTTATTTTCAGGAAAAAAAAACTTCAAAGATTTCTCTTTTAAATTGTTCGTTATACAAAAGTCTACAGCGTTGTAAATTACAAAAAAAGAAAATGGTCAGATAATCACTTTAAGGAAGGAAACGGTTGAGATCGTCTACAAAGCTCGTTCACTGTGGAGGTTGTAAAGGGAACTGTTCAAGAATAAGAGGAAGGAAAGCGGCCGTTTGCGGAGACGATGTAATTGAAGAAACCGCAAGGGGAACACAAGCCCGACCCTAAGTGATCATTATTGGTGAGCTTTAAGGCGGATCCTAAACAAATGTGATGTTTTAGTGATGGCTACAAGCAACCAATGCGAGTTATATAAATGCCTTTACGACTATTTAATGTCTATCATTATTAATGTTGCACTGATAATTCTTAACGTGGATTGTTTGTCACTTTACTTAAATATGCAAACAAAAGGACTGGGCCCCGATTCTCTTATGTCGACGACAAAGCAGTGAAATTGCGTCGTGTTCGCTAGTGACCAATCAACGTAGTTTACCAATTGATTTGTTATTCGCTGATTGGTTACGAAGATGTCAAATATCAGTGCGACACAGTTTCGCTGGAAGTTATTAATTATGGTCGCAGTAAGATAAATTTGAGTCTAGTTAAGTTTTATGTCATAATTAGGTTTTTTTTAATTGTTTTTAATAAATAAATAAATAACATAAAGATCAAGATGACTCGGCGATGTATTTTTGCGAGACAATAGCTGAGACTGAGATGCTGTCGTTTGATGGTGAGCGCGGACGACTGAAATAAACCAATTAAGTTTAAGATTGCCTCAGGAAATGACTTAGTCGCGATTCGACATCGGCTTGTAAGTTGCCGGTTCCAACTAGGACGGCATAGTGGATGTGATTGCCACCTTCTGTTAAAATTGTAGTAGTAGACACCTTATTTATGGACCTCTCTCCAGCTTAACATCAGGCGGGGTGCTAACATATGTTCAGTCACAATATTTAAAAAAGTTTTTTTAATTACACGTATACTTGTATATGTGTCGGACGTGGTCTCACTATAATTCACTTTACTCAATACAAGGAAATATACTATTTCCATTTTGTTTATATTACTTTTGACAGCTCGAGTATATATGGTCAAGTGGTTTACCTATTAATGGTAACATAATTATTTATTTAATGGGAACAGCTTTATTTTTGTTATAAATATTAAAAGCAAGTACAAAGGTTCATTGCATAGATTTATGATTGGCCTCGCTGACGCTTCGACGTAGCGCGACTAATCATTATTCTATGGGTTTATTAAATAATGTCAGTACAGTTTTACTACATGGTCACGCAACAGGGTATAAGCGCTGGAATCACGCATAGGGTCCACCTGGACCTCAATCAAATTGTCACGCCTTTTTTCCACAGGGATAGGCAGAGACAATGAAGCACCACTTGCCACGAACCCGACAACTCCCTCGCTTTCCTCACATTCACAATTCTAAAGGAATACTCCTATACTATACTATAAGGCTTATAAGTTTCTTGTAAGCCTTAACAAAAATGTTGATTACATCTCCTTAATTACCGTTTGCAGTTATAATAATAAGAAATATAAATATGGGCATGTTTTTACAGTCTTAAAATAACATAAAATAATTTGTTAAAGTTATATTTTGATAAAGTTTTAATTCAAATACGAAATATCATTTCCAAAGTCCAAACATGACATTCATTCAATTTATTTAACCTTCTGACTAAATTGAATGTCACATTTTCAGTAAGTTTGCTTTTACAATATTGTTTTTTTTGTTATTAGGCCTCGACATTTGACCTCAACTAGACCTAAACTAAGCAAGGGGAAAATTCAAAAGCGTCGATGACTGAAAAATACCTCTCAGTTTATGGTTGCCGTCACTATGCTGGCCAAAAGGAAAAGATTAAAAGTAAACATTTTCCCACGACACGACATCTGACCACGACCCGCCTGATGATAAGCAAGAGGTAGGTCCAAGAGTGACGACGACTGAAAAAACCAAGTTAGTTCCCGGCTACCTCAGTCGCCGTCACTATGCCGGCCTAAAGAGGCATATTGGCAATAATTCTTCAAATACTATAACTCTATAAGTTCATATTCACTTTTATGATGTGTATAAAAAATTGATTAAAATTCCAACGGAGGTTTTATGAAAAATAAATTGCAATGCTTTTTTATGCTTGTAGGCAGATGAAAGGTGTACCGCATATTGTGTTCCCTTAGCATCTATTAAAAGGCTTTGACTGCGCCACACGTGACGCGGCACAACGCTGAAAAATGTGTTTTCATAGCTGTTTCTACACTAATTAATGAAACAAAAGATTTCCGCCACTACAAGCACCTTCGTACATGCAAAAGCTGCACGGTTTCTCTTTAAAGTGAGTATTTTATTTTAATTAATTTACGGTGTTTCTACCTTAGAATTATTGTGGGGTATTGTGAATGTGAAGGAAGCAAGGGAGTGGTGTCAGGATCGTGGCAAGTGGCGCTCCATTGTCTCTGCCTATCCCTGTGAAAAAAAGGCGTTACAAGTTGATTGATTGTTTGTTCTACGAGAATGTATTACAAAATAATAAATATGTTAAATATTAAAAGTAATAAAATACGAATCAATCAATCAAATTGTCACGGCTCATTTTCATACGCAAAAACCAATACTGGCAGTTATTTAATTGGGGTGCTGTCATATGACGTGTAAAAGTAAGATGAAAAAGTCAAAAGAATGCGTTTTTCGAGTAATCACTCGAATAGATTAAGCACAAAGCTGTGAATAAATTCTCTTTGAGAATGTATTATTTCTATGTACAGCAGGTAATATCTACAACACGGCGTAGGTAGAGATTCATTCAAGTAAGAAAGGTCAAGGTCTACTTGATTTCATTTTGGCTTTGTAATTAAGATGTTGGAGGTATTTGGGTCATCTGGGAAAATCTTGGTTTAATATTACTACGAGTATATTAATAAAGCCTACTGCAAATAGTCATGGATATCTTCAACGTGATAATCATTAATTCCCACAATCAGAACACTGTATATATGTATATTATATTTATAAGTATGTATAATATATATAAAAAATCAATTAGCTATAATTTTAGCCTCGAAGTATCCTTACATGTTCTTCTAATAATTCCAACTAGATTCAGATTCATTTTGTAATCATTTGTACAGTCTTATTTCAAAATAGGCTGAGACAACAAAGCACCACTTTCCACGATCCTGGGCGGGTTGATAGAAGTTATTTTCCCAGTCTACCGAACTGGGTGTAAAAAAGTTACTCAGTATTGTTTCAGGATCAGCCTAACTGTTCCAGAGTTCAGGTTTTGCAGCTCGGTTGATTAGATGGTACAGACCTTTAAGTGTGGCAGAAGTCGCTTCTATTCTGATGGATTACACTCCAACTTAACATTACGTGTTGGCCAATCGTACTAAATAATAATAATAATAATGGGGACCTTCAGCCAAAGAGTTGTCCAAGCGGCTGACGGAGGAGGCTGGAAATTATTTCTGCCAACTCATTAGCCTTGCTATACAAAGGGGAAATGTTACCTTAGGACTATCTTTAAAGTTTCTAGATGATATTTTTTATTTATAGTTTAATTATTATAGTTAATATATTTTATTTGTTAATCAATATATTTCAATATATTGTAAAATCATCAAAATATAAATCTAATAAACTGATTTTATGAAATATTATCCGAGTCATATTCATAAATACTTTTTACGGCGGAAAGATTCTCACTGAAAAATACAAAATACACACGCACACGCAAACATACACGCACAAAGAGAGAGAGAGAAAGAAAGACACGTAGACACTGCGATACTTGTACTACTAAAGCGGGTTCTCCTAAAACAAATATTCAATTACTTAAAAGCAGGATTCAATTATAATAATTTAAGTATTGTTGTTGTTTTTCTTTTAAGTCTTGAGTACACAGATAGTGTTTTACAGAAAATAATGTTTTATAAATATGTACATTATTTATGAAGCACATGCATCGTCGCCGGTTTAAATATTTATTGAAAGTAAATAAATAGTATTTACACTCATGCAGTCTGTGAAAACAAATACGAGTAAGTTTGTATTTGCTTGAGTGGTTATACTTAACCCCTTTTATAGGCAATGCTATCAATTTTGTCTGTATATCCATGTAAGAATAGTGGCCTTTTTAATTGTTAAAAAGGATTGACGAATTTATAAATCAGTGAATGGATGCGTTAAACAAGGCAGCGGGGTTAGGTTGGGCTAGTTAAAACGATTATCGTCTCTCGTCGACGATTGGCAAAATAATAAAAGTTAGGCTAAATCCACCAAAATGAGACTATTGATGATAATGATAAAACGTGTCGTCGCACAGGCGATATTTGTCACAACGATTAATTGTCTCGTTTTATTGGATTTAGCCTAGCTTTTATTATTTTGACAATCGCCGACGAGAGACGATAATCGTTTTAACTTGCCAACCTAACCCCGCAGGCCCAGGAGGTTGTTTGCCGACCAAATCGGAGACATCCTCAAGAAAGCTAAGTTGCCTAGTACCCATAACCATAGAGCTTGTATGAAGAGAATTGTGAATGTGAAGGAAGCGAGGGAGTTGTGTCAGGATCGTGGCAAGTGGCGCTCCATTGTCTCTGCCTATCCCTGTGAGAAAATGTCGTGACAATTTGATTGATTGATTGATATATTCAAAAACCCAAACTTGAAACCAAAACTTATAAAACCAAAACTTATATTTAGACAAATATAATAAAAAACATTAATTTATTCCTGAAAAGGTCGTTAGAACACTTTTTGTATTTTTTATTGTGGCTCAACAAATGGTTTGTTGTTAAACTGGATGTTAACATACTGATGTTAAGCTGGAGTGCGGTCCATGAATGAAGACGATTGCTAAACAACTGTAGTAGTCGCATTCACGCGACTGAGTCACTTCACTGTATACTTGTAAGTGGTGGTACTACATCGTTTCAGCAGACTACTGACTGACCACTGCTTACTACTCTTTGCCAAGCAGACCCAGAGCAAATATCTACCTCATTTTCTTTACTAACAAATTTTTGAAATATCTAATTTAACAGGCACTACGGCAGTACCACTACTTATAAGTATACTACAGACCGTGAAGTGACTTAGTCGCGTTTCGGGATCAGCTTGACTTGTAAGTTCCCGGTTCTAACTAGGCTAGATGCATTTTTTTAATGTGACACATTTGACCACGACCTGCCTGAATATAAGCAAGAGGAGGTCCAAGAGTGACGACGACTGGAAAAACCGAGTTATTTCACGGCTGTCCCAGTCGCCGTCACTATGTCGGCCAAAGGTGCTTCTTCACGCATCTTAATTACAGTTATTTAACAGTAGCAGCAGCAATCTTTATTCATGGACCGCACTCCAGCTTAACATCAGACGGGGCGCTATCATATGTCGAGTCACAATAACAAAACAATAATGTACATTTGAACGATCTATGCTAAACAGTTATCGTGCAATATCGAATAGATTTCGTGACGAGATAAAATAGGTCATGAACAGAGCCGTGTGGTCATGACCTGATACCCTCCTTGTATCTGGGGCCGCAGCTGGGGAGGGTTGACCCACTTGTTGCGTCGCCACCGCACCACCCTGACCCTTTGTTATTTACGTTACGAGTCTAATTGGTGTTGGCAGGCGGCAGGTGTGTTTGTATAATCTGTCACACTTATCTGATCAATTATGACGGCTTTGTTAATAATCTTAATCGTTACTTGCAATAATTCTCTTTACTAACACCGATTAATTTGATTTTGGAAGTGAATTGGGTTTGGCTTTGAATATATCAATTAATTAATCAAATTCATCATCATCATCATCATCAGCCAGAATGCGTCCACTGCTGAACATAGGCCTCCTCCTTAGAACGCCATTTCGAACGACAAGATGCCAGTTGCATCCACCGGTTATTCGTGACTTTCACTATGTCCTCAGTCCACCTAGTGGGAGGCCTACCTACGCTGCGTCTTCCGGTTCGTGGTCTCCACTCTAGAACCTTTCTTCCCCATCGGTTGTCGGTTCTTCGAGCGATGTGGCTCGAATTAATCAAATTGCCGCGCCTCAATTCTTACAATTTGTAAGAATGCACGCAATTTGCAGTGCATATTTCTACCCATTACACCGCATCGGTATAGCATTCCATTTGCCGATTGTTATACAAAGAAACGATGCGCCAAACCTTTTAGTTCGACTGCCGATTCGGTCGACAGTAAACGGATGCTTCCGACTGGTATCACGAGTGTGAATAGACGACTTCCTTTATCTATACATAAAAAATATTAACGAAAGATATTATAAATCAGAGTTAAATAGTTTCTATCAAATCATTATTTAAAAAATCTGCGGCCTTTTGAATGAAGACAGTTGTGAATGTGAAAAAAGCGAGGGGGTTGTGTTAGAATCGTGAATAGTAGCGCTTCGTTGTCTCTGTCTATCCCTGAATTAATTCAATTGTATATATTTACTTCAAGTCTGGGTATTTAAGAGTGATACGCATAGGTGGCTATTTGCCAGCATACCGATCCTTTTGTGTTCAAACCGTTCCAACTAGGTCAGCATAATGGGTGAATTTCTACTTGCTTTTATTTAACGGTATTAGCAGTCGTCTCTATACATAAGTCGCACTAAAGTTTGACGACAGGCGTAGCCGAACGGTTAACGATTGGTTTGTTGCGCGTAAAGTCCCGGGTTCGATTTCCGATCGGAGCAAATATTTGTTTCATAGCTTTTTTGTAATATTTAATAATTATAAATATTGCAAATATTTGTTAATAAATAAAAAAGAAGCGGATATTTGTTTCGGGTCTGGTTATCAAAGAGTGGTAGGCAGTGGTACCCAGTCTTCCGAGCCGGCGTAGTAACACCACTTACAAGTATACAGACCGTGAAGTGATTTGGTCACGTTTCGGGATTAGCTTGTAAGTTGCCGGTTCCATCAAGGCCGGCATAGTAGATGTGATTGCTACTTGCAGTTATTGAATTGTAGTAGTAGAGTGTAGTAGAGTGACATCCATTCATAGACCGCACTCCAGCCTAACATCAAGCGGGGTGCTGTCATTTTTCTTATTTTTTTATTGTGACACGACATTTCCCTCATCTTGCCTAATGATAAGCAAGAGGAGGTCCAAAAGTGACGACAACTGAGAAAACCGAGTTTGTTCTCGGCTGCCTCAGCCGCCGTCACTATGCCGGCAAAATGTCATATGTCGAGTCACATTAAAAAAAAAACTGCTATATTTCCTTTGTATGTGCTTTACAACATAAATAAAATACACAACGCAATTTAAAATATAAAGGCACATAACATTGTTCTCGAATATTCAACAAACGCCAAGATATTCAATTTACGCTTCACGGTTTACGCTCTTACATTATTTTCCTGTCCGTTGGGTGTTCTTTTTGTCGATAGAATACAATGGAGGTCTATTGAATTGCGTTATTTCACGTGTTTAAGACATGAGGCGAGCACCCGGCCACAGAGGAGACACTAACACCAAGCCAAGAGAGGGCGGCAATGCCAACAAAGGAATGTAATTACGCGTCAGTGACACACACCCTTCAGACATCTAACGATAGTTCGCTATCTAAATTCAGGGTTGTCAACAAGTTTAAACAAAATAAATGCAATTAAGAAGCTAAATAGGATTCAAATTTCAAAGGCGTGTTTAGTAATTTAAATAACGATAGACTCACCTGTACAGATTAAGGCTAAGAACTCACGGTTCGATTTTGTGTAGGGCCCGCAGCGTATTCGGGCTCGTGACTGCCGTAGAATGTAAAATGGTATGTTAAAATTACTTTTAAAACTCAAGATTTGGCCCCGCAGCGTCTCCGATTGTTAACTAATGATTGTCGCAGCTGCGGTGACCAACTAATTGAGTCGTGCGCCTCACGGCTGTCGTACGCTCTCCGCTTTCAGATCGGAGGACTTGCGGGCTATAGTCGCCGCGGCTGCGATTCATTGTGTGACTGTTTGTTGACATATAAACACGTTGTACACAAGCTACCGCTAGATGGCATTGCAGGTGTCCAATATCTCGCATACGATTTACCGACAAAGTAATCAATATATATGCGCTTAGTTGTTGAGTTGAGAGTTGAGCCCAGTACGCAACACGCGCACTGTAGGAGATCTCCTTTCCTTTTCTAACATGCGGAATAACGCTCCGCTAAAACGTAATAAAACGATTTTGATACGTTTGAATAATAAAATGAATTAATAAAATGAGTTTCAAGTGGACTAATAAATAAATAATATAGATAAAATCGTACAGCTTGCGATCATTTGTCTCGGCCGTGCAGTCGCAAATACGTGTGGGCTCGTGAGTTTTAAAATTAAAACACCCGCATTCGTTGCGGGCCCGACACAAATACGCACCGTGAGTTCTTAGCCTGACTCAAGTAGTTGCTTGCGGTTTTGTGTAACATCCTTATTTAAAGCTATTTAGGGGTCCTTTGTGAAATATTATTTGATCTATGGAAAGAATTATGACACGTGAATGATGAGTGCTTGTTATATTTTTGATATTATTATTGTATTAATCTGACGCTTTTCTAATTGGCTTTTGTTAAAATTTACATTACATAATTAGGATCCAATGCCTTGTATATTGTTCAAAATTAACGAACTAATTATAACATCCTATTTATATTATGAACAATATTATTTTGGAGTTTCCTTTATACTTTCCCCAAAAATAGCAACAGGTTCTTATAGGTAAATACGCTACATATATTTTTTTTATTATTGTAACGGCACCCCGCCTGTTGTTAAGCTGGAGTGCGGTGTAAGTAAAGTAGTGTAAATGGAGTAAAGGAGGTGACTGCTACTACAGTTAAATAACAGTAAGTCGTAGTCACATCCACTACGCCGGCCCAGGTGAAACCGGCAACTTACAACCTGATACCGAAACGCGACTAAGTCACTTCACGGTCTATTATATTATACTTGTAAGTGATGGTACTACCCCGGATCGGTAGACTGGGCACCACTGCCTACCACTCTTTAATAACTAGACCCGCAGCGAATATCCACCTCTATTTTAATTCTAAAATATTTGTAATATTTATTATATTTACTAAATATTACGCTATGAAACAAATATTTGCTCCGACCAAGAATTGAACCCGGGAATTCGCGCTTAACAAACTGGTTTGCTAACTAATGCGCCACGCCTGTCGTCAAAATATATCGTAGCACTTGTTATCAAAAAGGGTTATTTACATATGTAGGATGGATTTGCAAATAAAATAAATTAGTTGGTAGTCCGTGCCACCGCTGAGATGTATTTCGTTTGATCCCAACCCGGGCGATATGTTTGCCCGGCCGAATCTCTACGAATCACTATTAAGACTTGATACGTGATGTTTGCCTCGAGAGAAGAACCAGATGAAAGGCTTTAAAGGAGGTTAGCAGGCTTTCGTCTGACCTTTTTCTCCTATTAGAGCTTACAAGGAATTCACTACGATCTCTAGAAAAAGCTAGTGGTAGATTTATCTACGACAATATTACAAAGAATATACTAAGTTATTTTTAAGTAAATATAGACGCATCTAAATAGAGTTATAAATAGTGAAATACTAATCTATCAATACTAGTAAAACATTACTTGTATTTTTATTTGAAACAATTTAAACAATATAGAGTAGTAGTAAGTACCCATAATTTAAAACATAACATTCAAATGACTCCAAGAGGGTGTTTTCCGATCAAATCGTCGCTATCCTTAAGAAAACTGCGTTTCCTAGTGCTCATAACCGCAAAGCTTGTATAAAGATAATTGTGGATGTGAGGGAAGCGGGGTAGTTATGTCAGAATAGTGGTAAGTGGCGCTTAAGCTCACTTCAACTTCAAGCCGATCTAAGTAAATCAATAATCAGTTAAATTGTCACGCCTCTTTTCCACAGGGATAGGATAGACAATGGAGCGCCACTTGCCACGGTCCTGACACAGCTATCTCGTACCCTCACATCCACAATTTTTTTCATACAAGCTCTGCGATTATGAACACTAGGCCACTCAGCTTTCTTGAAACAAACAAAATAAAACTCCAACCGAGAATCAAACCCGCGTAGCAGACTGGTGGATTTGATTCCCTCAACAATTACGTTACGCGGGTCGTCTTAAAATAACCACGCGTTAATTACTTACAAAGAACATCAATAAATGTATTGGCAAAGAAATAGAAAATATATTTTTCAAGTTATTTTTAGATATCTCTTTAGAAAAGTAAATAATAGGTTACGGGTATACATAGATCATAATAGCTATTGAAAAGCGAACCACTAAAGACCGATGTGGAATGAGATGTACGAGGTTTGAGATTGGGTGCCCCCGTAGTGGTCATCCATCAAATCAACTAAAAGAAATTCGCACACAAAAGCTTGACTCTTTCTAAACTGGAAAAGGTTTTATAGTTCCAGACAATATTTTTATACATTTTGGTTTTTTTATGGATATGATAATAAATCATTAATAAATCGCAATATTTAAAAAAATTGTGATTTTTTATTTTATATTTATTTACGAGTATATACTAAGCTACTAAAAGCGCTTGTATCAGAGAAACTGGAGTATTTTTTATTGTTTTATTGGGACTCGACATTTGACCGCACCCCGCTTGATGTTAAGCTCGAGTTGTATGAATGTATGTCATTGCTACTACAATTCAATAACTGTAAGTAGCAGTCACATCTACTATGCCGGCCTAGTTGGAACCGGCAACTTACAAGCTGATCCCGAAACGCGACCAAATCACTTTACGGTATGTATACTTGTAAGTGGTGGTACTACCCCGGGTCGGCAGTATATATCAAAGTATATACCGGCAACGATCTCGAAGGTGTTAAAAATCGACAAATGGAATGTTTTGCCAACCCATGTGTGGTAATAATCTTAGAACCTTCAAGCGAAGCCTTAGGCACCTACCGAGGCAACTGTAAGATTATTCACGGTTTATTAACTGTAAGATTACAACGGTTTATTAACTGTAAGATTATTTACGGTTTATTCAGTCGTAGGCGCTTTTGGCTCTATTGCTTATTATAAATCAAGTCGATGTCGAAGTCTGATGTCGAAGCTTGATAATAATAAAAAAACTCGGGAAATAAAAAGTCATTTTACGTACTGCATGTTCTCGTACGAGTATATGTTCTATTAAACGTCTACTTTTACGTGGAAAAGTTGTAAACTTTAAGAGAAATTAATTAAAAAGTTGAATAAAACTTACCTGTCTACGAGTCAACGTAGCTGCAGCGAACAGCTTTTAAAAACTAAGCAGGATTATGTTTTTATTCTGTTTTATTGTGATAGGACTTCTGACCTAGATTTGCTTGATGTTATGGAAGAGAAATTCTATGAGCGCTGATGATTAAAGAAACAACTTAGTTTACAGTTGTCTCAGTCACTATGCCGGCTATGCTTTTATACGCAACGCTCGAATAATCTAAGGCAAAAGGAATGAGTGAAAATTTGAGCAAATAAATCTTTCCAGTTGTCGATTGATCAACAAAGAAACGACGCGCTGAATCGTTTTGGCTGTTATTAGGAAGTTCTTTGCAATATTTTCTGTGTTTTAGGCTATTTTAATTTAATTACTGTTATTTAGTGGTAGTGCAATGGCTACGTAAGCCGAGTGGCACGGGTTCGAAACCACTCACCGGTACCAATGTATCTTTGATTTATGTACTTTGGTTGTCCTGTTTCTATGATACAAGCAAGCACTTTAGTAGCTTAGTATAGAAATGTATATTTAAAAAAATATAATTAGAGAACGGTCTGTTACTTAGGTAACTTATATGCCCATTGACTTAGTCGGAATTAGCTTCAAAGTTGCCGGTACCAACTAGGCCGGCATAGTCAATACGGCTACAACATGCAATTGTTTTCATCAGATGAGGTAATGTTGAGCCACAATAAAATATAGAATAATACAAAGTGTATTAATAAAATTACTATTGAAATTCAGTTCCTATATTTTGTGAAATATTACTGTGAACTAGATTTTGACGTTTAATAAACTTCTACCGGATAATATAATCATGTACTCCCACAATCCATGTTCAATGGATGAACATTGCTTTGTACTTATTAAGTGAGGCAATCTGACGCAGAGGCGTTATTGTTCTATTATATGTTAGTAGCAAGTTTATAGGATATTTGTATCATATATTATTAGCACACAGCAGGCATTGGTTAGTACAACAGTCTTTGTAAAGACACGGGTTCGATTCCTATTCGGACCTAATTTTTGACGACAGGCGTGGATGAACGGTTAGCGGTTGGTTTGTTGCGCGTGATGTCCCGGGTTCGATTCCCGGTCGTAGCAAATATATGTTAATAAAAAAAAAATAGAGGCGGATATTTGTTTCGGGTCTGGTAGTCAGTGGTGGGCAGTAGTCTGCCGATCCGGGGTAGTACCACCACTTACAAGTATACAGACCGTGAAGTGATTGGGTCGCGTTTCGGGATCAGCTCGTAAGTTGCCGGTTCCAACTAGGCCGGTATAGTAGATGTGATTGTTGCTTACAGTTATTAAATTGTAGTAGCAGTGACATCCATTCATCGACCACACTCCAGCTTAACATCAAGCGGAGTGCGTAAGTATGCCGCATCCACTATGCCTGCCCAGTTAAAACCAGCAACTTACAAACTAATCCCGAAACGCGAGTAAGTCTGTTTACTTGTAAGTAGTAGGAACTATCCCGGTTCGGTATACTAAACTCCACTGCCTACCACTTTTTGACAAACCGGACCTGGTGCAAACATCCGCCTCTTTATTTGTGATATTTAATTTAATTATTAAATATTACAAATAAAAGCTATGAAACAATTATTTGCTCTAACCGGGAATCGAACCCGGAACGCGCAATAAACCAATCTCTAACCGTGCGGGCTACGCCTGTCGTATTATTACTTTATACAATTGTAAAGAAAATTGGTTGGATAAATACATTCGCGTAGATACTAGTATTATTAGGTCGGCTGCGAATACCCAATTGAGTGCGCTTCGTTAAGGTTTTATTAAAGGAACAAATCTATTGTCAACATAATCCTACTATTATTGTGAATCCCTACTTCCCTACTAATATTATAAATGCGAAAGTAACTCTGTCTGTCTGTTACGCTTTCCCGCCTAAACCTCTCAACCGATTTTGATGAAATTTAGCACAGACAATCTTTAGACCCTGAGAAAGAACATAGGCTACCTTTTATTGCAAAAAAAGGTATACAAAATCTTAACCACTGAGCCTAGGAAGATGATATTTAGAAGTTTTGGGTGAATCAAGTTAAAAAAAATTTGGCTTTTGAAGTAAAAGTTCCTTTTAACGAATACTCTGCATCGCCGTCGCTGCCGTCAGTCGTCGGTCGTCGTTTCGCACATTCGTCGAAGTGTGGCGGTAGGCGACGGCGCTGTCGTGTGGCGGGGGAGCGCACGAATCTAACTATTTCTACCCGAACGGGCAGACACGTGAGCGCAGACGTCGTTGTCGGATGCATGCGATTAGAGAAATTTGCACTACAGAAAATTACATATATTTTTTATTTTTATTGTGACACGACATCTGACTTCGTCCCGCCTGATGATAAGCAAGAGGAAGTCCAAGAGTAACGACGACTGAGAAAACCGAGTTCGTTCACGGCTGCCCCAGTCGCCGTCACTATGCCGGCCAAAGGTGGTTCTTCTTCTTCTTTTTCGATCCAGTAAAATTATTTTATTGTTTTGTATAATTTTTTAAGTAATAATTTTTTAAGTAGGTCCTGTAAATTAATTTTGTACATACTTAATATTTCGGGATCTTTTAGTTCATAGTTAATAGTAGGTAAAATAATTTCCGTTACTTTAAATAAATCCGATTTGCTTTTATTTTCTTTTTTGAATTAATCTAAGACTAAGACTAACCTAACCTACTTACCTCCTACTCTTTTTATGCATTGGTTGTAAATAAGTATTGATAATTTAATTTTTTAGTTTCTTTTTTCCATTTAAACGTGACTTAAACACATCGCCGTGCGGTGAGCGCATCATTTTTACTACGTAGGTGCTTATTAAAGGTTTTTTTTATGATAATAAATCACAATCTGTACATCTGTTTTGTTCGATTCATTCTATTTTTGTTTTTCTATGATGCCTCGCAAACGAAAGTTCAATTTAGCTAATAGCTCTAGCAAAGCTCGGGCTGCTAATCGAGTTATAAATACAAAAAAGCATATACAGTTGAATTGAGAACCACCTCCTTTGTTATGACTGTGTTATAAACCTTATTTTACGCGGGTGAAACCGCGGGCATAGCTAGTATTGTATAAATGTAAATGTTAGTTTCTTTGTTACGTTTTCACGTAACACCTACCTAACCGATCATCATGAAACTTTGTACACATATTTTTGGAGGTACTACAAGTACATAGGATACGGTTAATTCGATATACAGTCGAATTGAGAACCTCCTCCTTTTTTATGACTGTGTTATAAACCTAATTTTATGCGGGTGAAACCGCGGGCACAGTTAGTATACTAATAATACAATAGTAAGTTCCATTGTGAAGATCGTTAAGTAGGTAATAAAGCAACTAAACTAAGTCTTCATTTTAATTTATATATACATGATTTGGTTCAATATGGAGGTCAGATCACGTTCCTTTTGACGACAGGCGTGGACGAACAGTTTAGCGATTGGTTTGTTGCGCGTAAAGTCCTGGGTTCGATTCCCGGTCGGAGCAAATATTTGTTTCATAGCTTTTATTTGTAATATTTAATAACATTAAATATTACAAATATTTGTTAATAATAAAAAAAGAGTTGGATATTTGCTTCGGGTCTGGTTATCAAAGAGTGGTAGGCAGTGGTACCCAGTCTGCCGATCCGGGTAGTACCACCAATTACAAGTATACAGACCGTGAAGTCACATTTCGGAATCAGCTTATAAGTTGCCGGTTCCATCTAGGTAGGCATAGTGGATGTGATTGCTACTTACAGTTATTGAATTGTAGTAGCAGTAACATTCATTCATGGACCACACTTCGGCTTAACATCAAGCGGGGTGCTGTCATATGTCGAGTCACAATAAATAATAATAATATTAGGAAAAATATATATGAACAAATTACTATGCGCTGAGTTCAACAATTGTGCAAATATGCACTCCGAATATCTCGGGTGTAAATTGAAAAAGTTGTTGGTCAAAGTTGGGGGTGAACAGAATTTAGAGTTTTCCACTGTTTGTTGTGCAGTCGGATTCCGTTTAATTATTTACAACATTTTGTTTTACTTAGTTGCGGAATAGTTTCTTGTTTATTAGCGGCGAGGGTCCACTATACATTATCCTTTTAAAATAGAAGCAAGATATTATAATATTAAGTAGATAATTTATAAGAGTAGTGAATTTTGCATTGATTTTCTTTCTTTGCATAAGTAACTACTGATTTATTGTAAAGAAAATTAAAAAAAAAATTAATATAAAATCGTCACGCCTTATTTCCACAAGGATAGGCAAAGACAATGGAGCGCCATTTGCCACTATCCTGACACAACTCCCTCGCTTCTCTCACATCTACAATTCTCAATAAAAAATATATATTAGGCTTAATTACAATTACTTCTTTTTTAATTTACAATTCTAATGTTATATTATTCGATAAAAACTGTAGAGCTTGTATGAAGAGAATTGTGAATGTAAGGGAAGCGAGGGAGTTGCCAGTCCATGTGTTCTTCTGCATCCTAAAACCTTGGATCCTTCAAGCGATGCGTGAAAATGCACCTTTGGCCGGCATAGTGACGGCGACTGAGGCAGCCGTGAACTGACTCGTTTTTTTTAGTCGTCGTCACTATTGGACCTCCTCTTGCTTTTGGTCTAAGATCCGGCTGCAGAACCAGTGCACTTATCGCGTGTTGGCTAAAAACCAATTTTATATGCATACCTACTTATGATTAGGAGGATATATATTTGTATTGCCGCAAGAATTTTTAATTAAATTAATATGATTTTACGTAAAAAAAATTCATTGACTTGTTTTTTAAATAAAATATCGTCCACTCCACGGCAATATAAATAGAGACTCCGAAAAGTCACGGTGCGTAAAAATTTGGTTCGAGGCGGGGCGAGGTCAAATATCGTGTCACAATTAAAAAAAAGTGTCAGGATCGTGGCAAGTGACGCTTCATTGTCTCTGCCTATCCCTTTGAGAAAAAGGCGTGACAATTTGATCGATTGATGTTTTATTTGCACTTAAAGAAGTTTATTTATACCCTGTTGACCAGCAATCAGTCACTTAATTCTGTTAAAAGTTGCAAATACCAAATATCAATCAATAAGAAATATTTAAAAAATTGTGTATTATATATTTTAGATACTAATAACAGTATGTTATATTTTAAGTACCTTTATTTAATTATTATTTTGTCAAAATAATATGCGGACTAAAATATGATTTTCCGGTCAGCTCGCCTAATCGGGTAAAGGTCAGATAATCCGTTATGGCTATCGATTTTAACAATTTGACTGATGAAGCCCCTTTGTTTAGTGATGAATATAAGCTTGATTATTAGGTGTGAAAGAAGAGACATAATGTAGAGGCCGATATGCGGCATTAAAGGCGACTGTGGTCAAGTGGTTATATGCGCGATTGCAAGAGTACTAATGCATATAATATAATGTACCTTGATCGTCCAATTTCGATGATACTGGCGGTTTAATAGCTTGGAATAGGAATTTTTAATTTAAAAAAAAATGAATAGAAAAAATCTTCCAAGTCTTCACCGCTCAGTGATCTCCGCTTGCCATAAAAAGGCCGGCATGTTGCTCAACGATATATAAAGCAAGTTTTGTTCGTTATTTCAGAAACGCATGGTCTCTCTCATAACCATAGCGCCTGGCAAATATTAATCAATGTAAAATTAAATTGTCACACTTTTTCCCACCAGGATAGGCAGAGAAAATAGATAGAGAAAACAGATCGAAAAGAGAAACCAATCGCTAACCGTTCGGCCACGCCTGTCCTCACCCTTTTAATTTATACATAGATTGACAAAAATAGGGCGGACGTGGTGTAGTGGTAGGCCAATGGTCACGCAAACCTAGAGCATGGGTTCAAAACATTTGCCAGGACCAATGTATATTTGATATTTATACTTTGCTCGCCCTGTTTCTATGATACAAGCTCTTTAAGTAGCTTAATATAGAAATGTAAATAATAACAATAACCTTGTTTATTATTCAAATCCCATACGCACTTTGCACGTTCCGAATTCTCAATTTAGACAAAATAGAGTATAAAATAAGGGAACAATTTGAATAAACTCGTCAGCAATTGACTGTTTCTGACAGGCCGACAGTACTATGAAAATAAAAATTAATCTATATGAAAGTTAACAATTACTGAATTATCTTGAAACATCTTTGAATTATAATATTTTAATAACAACATTTTAGACATTTTTTTATTGACGCATGACGCATAATTTGACCTCGACTTGCGTCGTCGACGTTGTTGGACCTCAGTTTACCACCACAATCAAGTAACCTAGTCGCGTTTCTGGATAAACTTGAAAGTTGCCGGTTCCAGCTAGGCCATAATAGTGGATACGACTGCTACATGTATGTAGCAAACGCCCCTATTCATGAACCGCACTCTAGCTTAACATCAGGCAGGATGTTGTCATATGTCGAGTCAAACTTAAAAAAATGTATAATGTATTACTCGTATATGATATATACTTATATTATTATATTATATATCACTATACATATAACGCTAATGGACAACTCTTTTCTGTACCCTGCAACCGTACATTTAAAAACTAAAATTAGTTTGGCGAGTCACATCATAGTAATGACTAAAGAGTCGCTGTTGCCGGACACGGCAAAGAGATCATCATCATATGATTCACCGAAAGTTCTGAGGTTATAGGATAAGGAGCATGGGAAGTTACAGCACTCACTTGTACATTGCTCGATAAAGAAACGGTGCGTCGAATCGTTTATACTTACATATCATAAAGTTATGTTGGTGCATATCAAACTACTTGTATAGTGAAGCCATTATCAAACATTAAAAAAATATCTATACGGTAGTTAATGTACAATAACCACTAAACCGCGCGACCGAGGACTAATTCACAAGCTTTGACGTTATTATTACAAGCCATTAAGGATTATGGACTGCCTGTAAGCCATATAACCGTATCAGAGATTATTATATTATCGATTAACAGATTAATTATGTATTTACTTAAGTAAACAATATTATTTATTTACCATAGTCTAAAGAACCTCCCGTTCAAAACAACTTGCCTTGTATGTATTTTGTTTAATCTTTAATTTTATTATGTACTTTATCGAAATTTTTTCAAGAATGCTGGGCTGCCTAGTGCCCATAATAGTAGTGCTTGTATGTGTTGAATATTTAGAAAAGTTATTTTAAATATAGCACCGTTCTAGCGTATCTAGGATACCATTATTGTTGACAAATAAACAATTCAGAGAACTCCCTTGCTTATTATTTCCAATAGTATGAAATGAATTGTGAATGTGAGAGAAGCGAGGGAGTTGTGTCAGGATCGTGGCAAGTAGCGCTCTATTGTCTCTGCCTATCCCTGTGTAAAAGGCGTGACAATTTGATTAATTGACTTTAATCTTTTTATGATACGATCATGTTTAGTAGCTTAGTATTAAAATGTAAAAAATATTATGTATTAAATTTAATCTTATGTAAAGTATATGTGCCTAGTTATTTTATTTATTTATAACTATTTAATATATTTTTTTTAAATTTTTTTATTTGTTTTTAATATTTACTGCACTTTTCTCTGCTAACTCAAAGTTTGTAATGATAATAAAGTTGGTAGATACTACGTAAAAGATTAAGTCCACCTTTTAAAATTATTGTACGATAAAGTATTATAAATAAATAATTCATAATTGATTAAAGAGTCCTACTTGGCAAGGCCTGGGTTTGAGTTCGAAACGTGAATTTATTTAAGAGCATTTATTTGATTACATGTATAATTAAAAAGAAAACATGTGGGATTTAGATTAGTCTTCCAAGTCTGGGTACCACTGCCGGTGACTCAATCGCGTTTCCGAATCAACTTAAAAGTCAACCCTGGCATAGCTGATGTGACCACAGCTTGTAAAGATTTGTTAACTGTCGCATCTGTCAGCTAATTGTTAGTTGGTATGCTGTCAAGCCGTGCAATATTATTTTAGGATATTCGTAATAGTGCAAAACGTAGAATTATGAATAATTTTAGTATAAAATTACCTGCACCAAAATAATTATGTTTAAATGGCTACATTTAAATGATTCACGGAACGCGCCCCGGTGACATTGCTACGGATGCCGCCGGGGTTTCGCGGAATCAACTTCGGGAAACCCTCTACTCAGGCGGAGCGAGGTCAATTAAGTTGGGCTAATATGGAAGGTAAAGTTTGTACTAATAGTCATATTTAGAGCATTATATATTTATTATACATGTTATGAGTTTAGAACTTTATTTTATTGTGACTGTACATCTGACCTCGACCTGCCTGTAAGCATGATGGAGATCTAAGAGTGTCGACGACTGAAAAAAAACGAGTCAGTTCAGGCTGCCACAGTCGACGTCGTGTGCTTCGGCCAAATGTGCTTCTTCATGCATCGCTTAAAGGATCCAAGATTGGAGGATCCAAACTCTGGATTCCCTGCAACTACGCAGAGACATATCGGCTCTGTGCGTCCTCTATTCCCTATACCACGGAGAATGTTCCGAAGAGCTCTTTAAACTTGTTACTAACTCGACTTTTCACACCCCTTTTCGCACAGGTTGGGAAAAGTATCCAACAACTTTTTTATTTTTGACGACAGGCGTGGACGAACGGTTTAGCGACTGGTTTGTTGCGCGTAAAGTCCTGGGTTCGATCCCCGGTCGGAGCAAATATTTGTTTCATAGCTTTTATTTGTAATATTTAATAGTATTAAATATTACAAATATTTGTTAATAAAAAAAAGAGATGGATATTTGCTTCGGGTCTGGTTATCAAAGAGTGTTAGGCAGTGGTACCCAGTCTGCCGATCCGGGGTAGTACCACCACTTACAAGTATACAGACCGTGAAGTGATTTGGTCACGTTTCGGGATCAGCTTGTAAGTTGCCGGTTCCATCTAGGCCGGCATAGTGGATGTGATTGCTACTCACAGTTATTGAATTGTAGTAGCAGTGACATTCATTTATGGACCACACTTTGGCTTAACATCAAGCGGGGTGCTGTCATATGTCGAGTCACAATAAAAAAATAAAATAAAAAAAACACATTCTATCGACCGAATCAGCAGTCGGTGTTAAAAGACGAGGTAGGAACTATTTTACTTTTTATATTTTGATATTATGTTTGACATTACTCGTATAATTGTCTAATAAACAGAAAAAATATACGAGTACATATATACTTTGTATTTTATTATGTAATATATTAAATGAAGTTGTTAAATTAATTACAAACAACTACACAAAGCCGAGGCTATTTTCAGAATTGCACTCCATATTGTGTAATAATGCTATAGTAGTGAAATCCAATTTAATACGCCATATGGCTCCAATGCTCGCAGTGTAATGGTCCGGCCGTAGTAGTAACTTGTACAGGGATACATATCGTATTAAATGTAGGCATCTAAATACTAGCAAATATCTACATTCTACTTTATGAGTTTATGTACGCGACCTATAATAATTCATGTGAAAGTAAAAATGTTTTCAAAAAAAAAAAGAGTGGTAGGCAGTGGTACTTAGTCTGCCAATCCGAGGTATTACCACCGCTTACAAGTATACAGACCATGAAGTAATTTGGTTGAGTTTTGGGATTAGCTTGTAAGTTTCCGGTTCCAACTAGGCCGGCATAGTGGATGTGATTGCTGCTTATAGTTATTGATGTGTAGTAGAAGTGACATTCATTCATGGACCACACTCCAGCTTAACATCAAGCGGGGTGCTGTCATATGTCGAGTCACATTATAAAATCAAATCGATCAAACATATTGTTACGCCTTTTCTCACAGGGATAGGCAGAGAAAATGGAGCGCCACCTAATACGAGGTTAATACTTACAAGCTGATCCCGAAACGCGACTAAATCACTTCACGGTGTGTATATTTGTAAGGGGGGGTAATACCCCGGATCGGCAGTCTGGGTACCACTGCCTATCACTCTTTGATAACCAGACCCGAAGCAAATAACCGCCTCTTTTTTTTATTAATAAATATTTGCAATATTTGATATAATTATTAAATATTACAAATAAAAGCTATGAAACAAATGTTTATTTCGACCGGGAATCGAACCCGGGACTTTACGCACAACATGTCGGCCACATGTTATGTATTGCTTAAACTTTAAAGAATAGATAGATGAATCAATTTATTCTCCCCGCTGCAGGCTGTATAAACAGTATACGGAGTACTTTATAATATTATTCATGAGCTTCAAATTCAATAGTTTATACACGATAACGTGTCGGTAATTTAAAACAATACGTTGTGACATTTTACAAGCTACGGTCTGTTATATAGTAAACGTTGAGTTCGTTTTAGTAAAAAAATATATAAAAGTTGCGAGTTATCATTATGGACTTGGAGAATTCCCGAGTGTGTTTATGAAATATAAAAATGCTCTTCACAAGGTGTTAACTTACATCAGTGCATTTTATATTTTTGGGTAGCTGAAGCGGACTAATGCTCAGGAGAAAACAGCACTGAGCTGACAGCGCTACTTGTTTTGTTGGACTTTGTAAGTGACAAGCTTTTAGGTTCTACTTGAATTTTAACTGTAACCAAAATGAAAATTCTACCGCAACAAAATTAGATTTGGAAAACATTCCGTTTTGTTTATAAGGAAAAAACAAAAGGAAAGAGTACGAAAAACAAAGCGAAAAAGTAACTAGCTAATGACCCAAAGTTTTTCTAATACTGTTATACTAGACATTAACGAAATCAATCAATCAATTAAATTGGGACGCCTTCCTCCCACAGGGATAGGCACAGACAATGGAGTGCCACCTGCCACGATCCTGACACAACTCCCCCGCTTCCTTAACATAAGTAAAGGAAACAAAAGTATTTTTTTTATAATTATACAATTAAAGTAGAAAAAATCATAAATTGTTATTTGAATATTTGTCCGTAAGTGGGAATACGTGTGTGGGCGAAGGGTTCGCAAGGGAAGGGTGGGGTCCGTTACTGAAATAGTAACGTTGTATTCGAAGGCAGATGTCATTTGTGTGTTTACCTGGTAGTCAGACGTCAACCCGCAAACGTGTTTGGAACTGGGTCGGTGGGCGGTTTCAAATTTAACAACAACCCCGTTTGAGGGATGTCAACGTTCCTCACGATATAATGTGTGAAAATTATTGGCCTATTTTTTTGGGAAAATGATTAATATTAAAATACTGTCACATAAATGTAAAAATATTATAAATTCTCTGTTCGTTTTATTTACCACAGTATTTACCGTTAGCTATAGCTATGCCGGCCTGTAAATGAGACTTTTTTTATGGTTATTGCGAAGGTAAGCAGGAGGAGGTACAAGAGTGTCTAAGACTGAAAATACCGACTTATTGCACGGGCATCTCCGTCGCTATTCCAACCAAAGATCCTTATGAATGCATCCTTATGAATTAAGCCGTAGTCTCATTTTTATTCGTAGCATATAAAAACTTCCTATCGCAAACATTTTATAGTTTTATGAAGTTAATTCTGTTACTAAAGTTGTGGTTGTGATCCTTAATAGAATCTATTCTATTAAAGATCACTAGTCTTTAATAAAATCTATCCAGCTAATGAAAAATACTCGTCAATCAAAAAGCAATTAAAGCGTTTACATCAATTTACTTTCGATGGATAATTAAAATATCGTTTAACTTTTCACGGTATCCAACTTTTAGCTTAAATTCGTATAACAAAAATATAATTTAATCTATAAACATTTTATTAAATTGACTGATTCATTCTCGCCCCCTTTGTTTTCATTGAATCGCTACAGCCGGAGTGAAATTGGTTTGATAAAGTTTTATAAAGCTCCGGGGTAAACATTTTTGTTCGATGGGACATTCATTACGGCCTCGGCGGGATTGAAACGTGGTGAAAAGAGGCACCCACCCACGCTACGCGGCCACCTAAAATATCTTATGATGCAGGTATCAATGTACTAAATTGTTTACGACGTTAAATTGCCGTCAGGTGTTTATGAGCATTTTGTAACTTTAATACTATAATAACTTATTAATAGAATTACAATGTTTATAGACTAATAAATTTTGGAATTCTATAATTATATTATTAGAGAATTTAAGCTTTTGTTAGTTAAAACATTACTAAAATCTAAATTCATAATCTTGAATTATTTGTGAATTTTATTCAATCAATCAAATTGCCACGCCTTTTTGCCACAGGGGTTAGGCAGAAACAATGGAGCGCCACTTGCCACGATCCTAACATCCCTCGCTTCCCTCACATACACAATTATTTTTATACAAACTCTACGTATGACATTAGACTAGACATTATTACATAGGCACTAGACATTATTTGTAAAACCTCGTATATATTCTTATTATCCGATAAAAATACATTTGTTGATTGAATTTGTGTACGATCTTTGGAAGTGAATTCCAAAGATCCATCACTGCTGTCATATGTCGATTCACAATAATAATAAAAAAATGTATTAAATTTAATTGTGTATTAAAATGTATTTATTTTATTTTTTGAACTGATCACACCTCCCAGGTTAACAGAAAATATCTAAATGCATTATGTTCACTTTTTGTAAACTAGTTTGTAGATATTTGGTGCTATAAAAAAGAATATTTATTATTATTTTATTCACAAATAATAAAATAGCATATTCGTGCAAGACTACTACGCGTCTTTTTTACAAACCATAATATCTTTTCATGAATTCCGCAAAACCTGCCTCTTAGTAGGTCAATGGATTCATGAGCTCGTTTTTCGTTAAGGTTCATTGCAGTTTTCAATGCGCTCTCTTTTTTATAAGAGATGAAAATATTCAATTTTTTCAATATTGATATTGCTAACTTATTTTATAAAAAATATATTTATCAAAAACTCTGGTTAGTCAGTTAAATACGTTCAGGTTTTTTTTATTTTTTATTGTGACTCGACATATGACAGCACCCCGCTTGATGTTAAGCCGAATTGTGGTCTATGAGTGAATGTCACTGCTACTACAATTCAATAACTGTGAGAAGCAATCACATCCACTATGCCGGCCTAGATGAAACCGGCAACTTACAAGCTGGTCCCGTAACGTGACCAAATCACTTCACGGTCTGTATACTTGTAAGTGGTGGTACTACCTCGGATCGGCAGACTGGGTACCACTGCCTACTTAAACAGCTATATATATTTATATAGCTTTTTTAATTAGTATTTTGTAATAGTTATATTTATATAACCATTAAAATCAAAAACATGTACATACTTTTTTTTTATTGTGACCCGCCTGATGTTAAGCTGGAGTGCGATCCATGAATATAGGTGACTGCTACTACAGTCAATTAACTGTTAGTAGCAGTCACATTCACTATGCCGGCCTAGTTGAAACCGGCAACTTACAATCTGATCCCGAAACGCGACTAAGTCACTTCACGATTTTTATACTTGTAAGTGGTGGTACTACCCCGAATCGGCAAACTGGGTACCACTGCCTACTACTCTTAAATACCACTTATACAGAATGGCTCTCAAATTAGACTGGCTTGTAAGTTGACGGTGTCTAGGCCACCATAGTGGATGTGACTGCTACTTAGAGACGTTTAACTTTAGTAGCAGTCACCTCTATTTATAGAACGCACTCCATCTTAAAATTGGACAGGGTACAGTAATATGTCAAGTCACAATAAAAAAATGAAACAAAACGATGTTAAATTTCTTTATTGATAAACAAATATGTCGAGCGAATACTTTCAGCCACTTTATAGGCGTATTAAATATTAATTTATAGTGACAAGAGGAGGGCTATCCTTCACCGAGTAGCGTTTAAATATGCAGTCTTTGATAAGTTGCACCTTTGTGCAGCTTCGCTGTGCTAATAAAGCCATCAGAGAGGAAAGACGCCATTGAGGTGCCCTCTTTCACCCACCTCGGAGGTTCTTTCGCAATAAATCTAAAACTTCTCTCTTTTAAATTCACATTAAGGAAACTTTTAATGAAAATGTTAACAGATTATTTTTGATAGAGCTACGAATAACGAGGTGGAGCGTCCTCGTTATGTTTTATAAGCAAACAGATAAATGTTATTTTTAGCATCTTTCTTGAATTAGTTTGCAAATATATATTTTTATTTTCTGAGATAAATATATTTGTTGATTTGATTCTTTATATTATGTTTGTAATTTGGTAGATTTTTAGAGGTGAATTCTAAAAGAAGCGAATATCAAAATATTTCATAGATGAGTTCTATGAAATATTTTGACATTGAAATATTGAGTTATGAAAGAAAAAACCAAGATATTATTTCGGTGTATTGCCTTTTTTTTACAATTATATATTAAAGATACTTCTATTTATTGGGACGCGAATATTGGGACCATTTGCTAACAAAACCGTCTCGTCTTACGGTTGTCCTAGTCACAACCAATATGCCGGCCAAATGCCATTAAGACTAAATACTTCCCTTAATGCAATAATCGTAATGCAAATCGTAGATGTATCGCAGAAATATGAAGAAATCGCAAATATATGGCCAAATCCTTAAGGGAAATATAATCATTAATTTGGAGTTAAGCGGAATATGACCTGACCATTATCTTAATAAACAATTAATAGTTAAATACAAAACACAAAATACTCTTATGAGGATGGATATAAAATACAAAAATTAAATAATAATACTTATAATAAAAGCGTAATTAAGAACATGAACAATGAGTCACCTGCACCATATTTCCCGAGAATATATTATAATAAAATAGAAAAATCAGAACTAATAGATTTGTGCTTTAAGTAGAAAGGTTGTAAGAAAAATCACTTAAAAGAATATCAATTTTAATAGATGGCACCCAGAAAAGCTTTCATGAACGTTCTCTGTGCTATTAAGTTTTTTTTATCATTATTGAACTGTAGAATTTTATTGGAAAAGATAGTTAACTACTAATAATGGGTACTTTATTTTGATTTAATAGTATTTTATTCACTTTGCGTAATGTGATGCACTTTAAATAATGTTTAAATAAAATTCACATGAGACTATATAAAAGGACATTATTTATACGATGTAGCAACTTAACTAATAATTAATTAAATAGTTACGCTCTAATTCGCACAGGGTGGAAAAGACAACGAAGATCCACTTTCCACGATTCTGACAAAAATCTCTCGCTTTCGTCATATCCACAATTTTCCTCATATGAGTTCACGGCAATTTTTTTGACCGGCACTTGGCAATCGTAAACTAAGGCGTTGGCAATCTTGGACCTCCACTTGCCACGATCCTGACACAACTTTTTATACAAACTTTTATTCTATTATTGCCCATAATGTTATTTTTAAATTATAAAATATCACGTACATTTTAGTTTGAATTGTTTGAGCGTATTTAGTAAAAACAAAATACCAATCTATTTCAAAACGACAGACTGGTCTGTATAATTGACAAGTTAACTCATTTGTTAACAAAACTATCAAATATTGTTTTATTATTAAAAATATATATCGTTTATTTATGCTAGAGACAGAATAGAGAATATAGTTTGAGAATATTATATTCATAATGTCATCCATTAGTCGTCAAGTGCTTGAAGTTTACGGATCCACTTAAGCCGGCACTGTGGGGACGACTGCTACTTGCAGTAGTAGTAGTCCTCTACATTTAGCCTAACATCAGACGTATGTTTTTGATTTGCGACACAATTTTATTGCCACTTGGTTTAGTGACTGATAGTGACTGTGACTGATAGTGACTGTGACTGATAGTGACTGTGACTGAAGGAACTGACCTAGACCCGCCTAGTCGAGGTCAGTTGTCGCGTCACAATAAAAATAAACTCAATGAAAATCAATGAATGCAGTTCTCTTATCTGTAAATAGGTTCCGATAAGTAAGGAACTGAAAATTATAAAATTACAATATAATATTTTCTATCTTTACTTTCTTACTGCATTTACATAACTTATTTTAATGACTACGTGGCATATTTACTTATTTATCATTGGCTAATATAAAATTTAATAAAAATCAAATCTTATTTTGGTTTAAAAATAAAAACAAGAGTTTCTTGCTGCAAGAAGCTGGAAAAATATGGTTTTGATTAAAAAGGAAGGTGTTTCTGCTCAGCGAAGCACTAATTCATCGCGCAGGTTTCAGCGCCCGCTCTCCCAACACAGGCGTCCTTTTACGTTGACGACACAAAGAAACAATTCACATGGTTGAAATAAAAATACTCTTTATAATGCTTTAAATACTTTTGCATTAGATAGACGTGTTTTTCTAATGTTGAGAAATTTACATATACTAGTATCCATTCAAAAAGATTTGTAATATTAATCTCTTGTGATTTTCTTTGACCCTTGCAAGGTAAGCAAAAAGATACTGACGACAGTCGTCAGTCCAACTTGGACGGTCCAAGCATACTGACGACTGACAAAACCGTGTCATTTAACGGTTGGCTCAGTCGCCGTTACATTGCCGGCCAAAGGTACGTTTTCACACTTCGCTTCGCTTCGGATCCAAGGTTATATGATGAAGAAACGGATGTTTGCTCCAACGGGAAATCTAACCCAAGACTTACTTGTACGCGTAGCGGATTGGAGTAATTGGTAAGGTGTGTGTACAAAATTTACCTATTATAAATTTATAGTTATATTTTCCAAGCAAAATAGGAGTATAATATTTTATACAATGTTGCTGCTATTACCTAATTTAAGTTATAAAAGTGAGCTTCTTCCGCTTACGTTCACGTAGATAAGCATAAAAGAGATATAAAAACTTTTACGAAATTCATTCTAAGTAAATCCACAAACTCACATATGGTAATCATACAATATAAATTATATCTTAGTATAAAAAGGTATCTTTTAAACATTTTTATACTAAGATACTTAAAGTTCTTGGTATCATAGAAACTAAATGACCTAATTGGATACCGGCGGTACATTGGTACCGGTAGGTGATTTAAAACCGAGTATCACTACCACTACACAGCGGTCTCCTATTTTCATTTGTGGTACGTGAAAAGTACTGAAAAAGTTTGTGGTCTGTACATAAAATTGAATAAGTTAAATTGAATAATAAATTTATAATTGAATATTGAGTTATTATTAAACATATTTGAGTTAGATTGATTGTCAATAACTTGAACATTCCTCATCCCTTTGTTCTTTAAGCCCTTATAAATGTTAAAAGCGAACCAACTTTCTGTGGTAGGCGCCAAGAACAAGGAATTAATTAATGAAATTTCTTACAATCCCGCGACACTCGAATTTACATAAATTTTATTTGTAAGTTCATTACAGCGATCATCATGTTTAATTTTGATCAGAAACCTTTCGTTAGATAAGTATTTAAATATAAGTTATAAGCTCTTATTTGTTTTAAGAAGAAGAATAAAAGTTTTAATTATCTTTTTATTGGAAAAAAATTGTATGTAGTTAGAATTTATTCGAATACAAATATGTATAATTCAATATATTCAATGAAATCATCGAGGTACATCACTATAGTAGTCAGTTTTTAGTGCTAATTTTTCGATAAGCTTCGTACACACAAATCCATGATCACTACGAGGGCAGGTATTATACCAGCCAAACAGCAGTGGTATACAGTGGTGCCCAGTCTGCCGATCCGGGTACCGGGTATCGTAGTACCACCACTTAGAAGAATAAAGAAGTGACTAAGTCGCATTTTTTTCCACAGGCAGAGACAATAGAGCGCCACTTGCCACGATCCTGACACAACATCCTCGCTTTATGGTTATGAGCGTTAGGCAACCTAACTTTCTTGAGGATGTCTTCGATTTGGTCAGCAAATACCTTCCTGGGCCTTGTTATTTATTTTTTACATTAGTAATAAATGAATAGTAGAAAAAAAACTACAAATCGTAATCTTAACTTAACACTCTGAAACAGTTTATTGTAATTCGGCAACCATTACACATGGCAAATTAATTCTGTGATCTCCTAAATCCTTTTTGGTTTGAACATCAACGAAATGGGGAAAATAAAAAGGATTTTATAGGCAATTAAACAATGTGTCTGACAGCTTTTCTAAACGGGAATCTCCCACAAAATCATTCTTTGTAATTTACACCCGATAGGGGTCAATTATTTTAAAACAGTATTTATTAATGGATTAAAGAAATACAGAAAATTCCAATAGACAAGCGAATTAATAAGTTAATGTGTAATGATTATTAGTAGCTCATCATCATCTTCATCAGTCCTTAGGATGCACTGCTGGACATAGACCTCTTTCAGACTGCGCCAATTCCCGCGATCTTACGTATTCCGTGGTTACCAGCCACCCTACGAAGGTAGTTACTCTTCTTAGCCAGATACGTATGCTATAGTTTAGAGTTCTTCGACAGTGTACTTTAGCATGCTAATCTTTATCACGGTTATCTTTTTATTTTATTTTTTACATATCTATACTAAGCTACTAAAATGCTTGTATTATAGATCCTAAGTACATATACTATATCAATAATACATTGGTACCGACAAGTGCTTTTAAACCCGTGCTCTCGGTTTGCGTAATCATTGCACTGCCACTAAACCACGGTCGCCTTGAATTCTTTAGCGAAAGTATTTTTAGCGATTGTTTTGGAGGCTATGTAGAGAAACACCGAGCAAAGTGTACACGTCTAAAGCACGTCTTTTGTCTTCAGACTTAGTTGTATTTGCGACAAATCGTTTTACAACTCTAGAGACAAGCTCCCATGAAAGCATTGAATTTCTGTTTTTTTTTTTCGATATATCTCTATCAGTAGTATAATATAGTAGTATATGGAGGCTTCTATTTAAATCTGAATAATAACGGTTTATTCGTGATTCGTAAAATGCTATGAAATGTAGGTAAATAGTGAATACAATATAATTTTTAATTAAGTTTTTTGGCATATTCCATATTTGGCATTTACTTTTAATTCATTACTACTTTTTCTTACAAAGTACATGTTATTTAATTAATGATTAATATTGACATAGCCAGAATCGTGTGTGAAAGTATGTTTCGTTCTCAAAAGCTATTTTAAATTATACACCAACTTTATTTAATTATAACTTATTATAACATTATAAATTATGACTGTATATTATTTGAATGTAGTAGCGGTCACCTCCATTCATCCATTCATGGACAACACGTCAGCCTAACATCAGGCGGGGCCCTGTCACAACAAAAAAAACATTGCAGCTGCCTCAGTCGTCACCACTATACCGGCCAGTGGTGCAATTTTACGTTTCGCTTAAGGGATCTAAGGATATAGGCGAGAAACACATGGTAAAAATTCCAATTGTTGAATGTACTTCTATTTTAAAAAATCATACACTAAATTGACATTTGTCGAAGACCTTTAAGACGAGTCTTTTGAAGAGCTTGTAATGAAACTCTTCCAACGCTCAGAAGTTCCAAAATGAAATACAGATTTAAAGTTCTATGATACATTGTAATTAAGTAATTATAATATAGTACATTGTACCCATACATACCCTTCATATTATAAATACATTTTCGTTTTCCTTTTCATCCAAAGGTTGCCTGGAAGCTATTGCAGTTTATATAAGTTCTCCTTTTGTGTCACTATACTTATATATTATTAAATTTTTATTATTATTATATTTATTTATCGTCGTTCTTATTAACATATGTATGTTCTTTTTAAATAAAAATATAAAAAAATAGTTGTCCACCAGCATCGGTAAACAGGGTCCAAACCACCGGTAGTCAGGGCTCCTGAGAAAAGAACCTCCTAACAATACGCGCCGTGTCCAGGAGTACCGCTTTCCGGATCAAACGCTTGATCCAGCTACCAAACGAGAGCCTCTTTAGGTGTTCGTCGATGCTCTTGGCTATTAAGCCATATTATTATTATTTTATTTACATTTGTATACTGATTTACTAAAGTGCTTGTATCATAGAAACATGATAACCAAAGTACATATATCAAATATACATTGGTACCGGAAAGTGGTTTAGAACCAGTGCTCCCGGTTTGCGTAACCATTGCATTGCTTCTACAACACAATAAATAATTGTAAACATTAAATGAACTTAGCAACCCGATACTAATATACAACCATCCATAAAATAAAGTCAATTAATGTATTTAATTATTAATTGTCAATCTGCATTGCTAAAAGCTATTTTTGGTTGAAGTTGGTTTACAAACTTCATTATACATTAATGCATATAGATGGACGACGAGCGTTTGGAATTTGTTGGTTGCTAAAGTAATTATGAATGGTTTTTTTAATTAGTTACTAGATGTGACCTGCATTTAAAAACTGTCTCGTAACGTGACTACATGTATCTCTTACATCCTAACAAAGTTAAAGTACTATAGTTATAACCTTAGGCCCTCATGGTCCATCATCAAGAAGCAAATATCCAACTTTTTTTATTAACAATTTTTTTTTGTGACTCGACATATGACAGCACCCCGCTTGATGTTAAGCCAAAGTGTGGTCCATGAATGAATGTCACTGCTACTACAATTCAATAACTGTGAGTAGCAATCACATCCACTATGCCGGCCTAGATGGAACCGGCAACTTACAAGCTGATCCCGAAACGTGACCAAATCACTTCACGGTCTGTATACTTGTAAGTGGTGGTACTACCCCGGATCGGCAGACTGGGTACCACTGCCTACCACTCTTTGAAAACCAGACCCGAAGCAAATATCCATCTCTTTTTTTTTATTAACAAATATTTGCAATATTTAATACTATTAAAAATTACAAATAAAAGCTATGAAACAAATATTTGCTCCGACCGGGGATCGAACCCGGGACTTTACGCGCAACAAACCAGTCGCTAAACCGTTCGTCCACGCCTGTCGTCATTTGCAATATTTAATATAATTTTTCAATATTACAAATAAAAGCTATGAAACAAATATTTGCTCTGACCGGGAATCGAACCTGGGACTTTACGCGCAACAAACCAATCGCTTAACCGTTAGTCCACGCCTGTCGTCATAACTTTGTGTAACCATAGCACTACCACTATCCCACCAATGTTGAACTTGTTTATGTACCATGTTTATGTAGGTAATTATTATATTATAGGAATTTAATGTTTATGTGGTCAAGAGCCTTTTTGGTCGGCATAGTGGCAGCGACTGGGGCAATCGAAAATTGTCTTTTCAGTCGTCGGTGCTCTTGGAATCATCAAAGTGTGGAAAGATCAATCTTTTTCCGTCTTAAACTAACTTTGCGACGCTCAATAGCAGAAGCAAAGTACATCGTGAAGACGTGAAGCGCGACGCTGTAGACCGGTCACAATGGCGAAAGGCTGCGGGGCTTCTCTGTTTTAAACAGGAGAGGTAGAAGTTTGGAACCAGAATCAAAAAGTATTCGAAATAAAATTTTACCAATTTGATTGATTAATCAATTAAATTATCACGCCTCAATTTCTACAGGGATAGGCAGAGAAAACAGAGCGCAACCTACTACGCTTTATGGTAAGATCTCCGTTTTTTTACGTACTTGTATTAAATTTGTGTCATTAAATTAAAATTTTAAAAATTGCACAACTGGGAAGCCAAATTATGAATGGATACATTGGTACGGGTAAGTAATTTCGAACCGGGATTATAATTTATGAGACTAATTCATAACCACTAGACCACGGCCGCCTAACATAATAAACCTAATAATATTGGTAACAATATAAATTATTTGCTTATATTTCTTGATTAAATTATTTAGTTTACCTATTCTATATAGTAGTTTATTAAGAGATATTCTCGACACGTCTTAATAAGATAAACCTCGTATCTCTTTGTAAATACTTATAAGATAACAAAGGATACATTTAAACCACTTTCAACTTAGTTTTAATCCTGAAGTAAACTACCTACACTCTGTATTTAATCTAATACGAGTAGCTTACAAGTGGGCGCTTAAGAAAATATTGAGTTTAAAAATACAAATTTAATCAATCAATCAATCAAATTTCATCAGGGATAGGCAGAGAAAATGGAGCGCCTCCCTCGCTTCCTTCACATTCACAATTCTCTTTAATGTTTACAAGGGATGGGAAGTGTGATGAAGATATTGAGAGAAGAGTGCTGAAGGGTAACGTAGTGAACGGTGCCATCCAAAGTATAATGAACAGCCAAATAATGCCCCAAAAGTCACATATTTTAAACATTTAAAAAATAATAATTGTTAAAATAATATGGTTAAATGTTTTTTCCATTGAAAAAAAAATCCGGCGCTAGATAATTAAAAAATATTTACTGCTTATTAAAAAAAAAATAACGCTCAATTAATATTTTTTAAATTTATTATTAAAAATTAACTCACCTTTTTCATGAACGAAACTACATTGTTAGGCAGCATGGTGCTTTTTATTGTTTAACTCCGTATTTCATCACACACAACACTGCAATCGGCACATCACTAAATAGGGGGTACGTCCACACTGCTAGTCAGGTATCAACGGACTGCCGCCAACAAAACACGACATAGCGGACAAACCGCGCCGACGCGGTACTCAACCTGCCTTACCCAAATATTACACTTTTGGACAATAATTTTACAAATTAAACTGTCCACTCGATGCACACCTGCAACAAACATAAATTACTTTTAATTTAACAATAATAATTAAATACATCGCAACTTGGATTGGTCTAGCGGGTCACGCAAACCAAGAGCTTCTGGTTCGTAACCACTTGCCGGTACAACTTCTTTCAATATATTTTTGATACATACATATATACTTTGGTCGCTTAGTTTCTATGAATTAAGCACGTTCTATAGCTTAGTGTAGAACTATAAAAAAATCGCATTTCAATATAATTTCAGGGTAGGTGACAGCAGTCTCTTTTTCTCATTGACCATACTTTAAGATTAACATCAGGCGGAGTATCAATAATAAAAAAGTCACGCCTTTTTCCCACAGGGATAGACAGAGACAATGGACACTTGCCACAATCCTGACACAACTCCCTCGCTTTTCTTACATTCATACAAGCTCTACGGTTATGGCTACTAGGCAACTCAGTTTTTTTAAGGTCATATGACGACTCAAATAAGAAAATGATGTATTTTTATTAACCAGATTTGAATTTGGTATGAGACGAGAACATTGTGCACTGCCTTATATGTATTGTTTAATATTTTAATAGGAAACCGTTAATTTATTTACCATGACATATTGTATATATTCATGCATATGCGAGTTTGTTGTTGCCTTATTCTCGTCATACGCCTTTCCGAAGCCATGGTAGAATCTGATGATGAGCAAGTGCATTCTACTCGTAAGCCTATACTTATGCTAATAAATTGTTTTCATTTCATTGTAAACGAGATAAAACCCGTATATTCACAGAAATACAGAAATAACGTTTTTAATAATATTATAATATAATTCCGAAGTATTCTCCGACACGAAATAATGAAAAATATGACGTCTAAATTATTATTCAACACCGGTCCCGTCAGAAGAAACCTACAGCCCTCGGGCTCTGGGGATATGCATGGAGAAGATGGAAAGATGTGAAAATTATCTTATAATTCTCGCTTCTATTTTCTAATATTGAAATATATTATTTAGAATGTAATTACGAGTATAATTTATTATTAACCCCTTCACCTAGCGAAATGAACAGTAATCATTTCAGTTTACTAACAATCAGTATTGAATTAAACAAATTTTATGCGGCTTACTATCGCGTTTATTTTGGTTTTGATTTTACAATTTTTTATATTATACCGACGTTTCGAGAGCTCTGCAGCCACGTCGGTATAATATAAAGAAATGTAAAATCAAAACCAAAATAAATGCGATAGTAAGCCGCATAAAATTTGTTTAATTCAATATTCAATGTTCGCGCAAAATTTAAAAAAATACTAACAATCAGTATTTTACAATGAATTTACAATAAAACGTTAAATACATTATCTATATTGTTAGTGCTCTACTGCTGAAACTCTTAAAACCATATTTTACATATTTATTCGTACCTACATACTACATAGATTAAAACAAAATAGAGATAAATAGGACATTAGAGCGTCGTAGGTATCTAATATTACAAGTACATACCTAGAAAGAACATTAAATTGTATGAGATGTTTTTCCAAGAATTTTGAATATGATGGATGATTTCTTATTGAGCAAATAAAGCGTAAATCGGTAAATATGAAGAGGTTTAAAAATACGAATAAAATTCGTAGAAAAACTGAATTTTAACACAAGAAAAAACATATACTCGTACATTTATTACTTTTTCAAAAATAGTTTTTATTCAATCGTCTTTTTGGTGCGTGGCAAGTGGTGCTACACTGTCTCTGCCTATCCATGTGCGATAAAGAAAGGCGTGACAATTTGATTGGTTGAATATTCGCTTTTGTATCGTGTATTGGTATCGTGTGAAATATTTATACACTCGAAATTCTACTGAAACACGAATAAATTAAATAGATACAAAAATGAAGCTTATGTGAAAGAGATTTATGAATGTGAAAGCAAACTAGTTTCGTAATAAACGAGATGATATAACTTATGTTACATTGCGCAAATTGTGTTATCTTTCTTTAAGCAAGTAACATGGATATTTTAGGGATGTTCAATTTAAAAAAGAAAATTTATTCTTATTTGAGTTAAGCTCTCTCGAGCCACGTCTCTTTGTCAATAATGCTTTATCTGTACCTATTATAGTCTCGTAAGACTTTGTAAAAGATGAACGACTATTTTCACTTCTAACCAAAAAGTAATATTTCAACGGGAACAATGTTATTTCATTCAACTTTTAAATGAGTATCGGTTTGAAAGTACAATGGGCCCGTGCTTCTTTGTTTCTATAATGATTTCCCAATTTATAAAACATTTATTTTTATATATAATTCAGGGCGTCATTTTTCATCCTTACACAAGTCTCTCGCTTGCTTCACATCCACAATTCTCTTTATACAAATTGCAGCCCTCGCTTTTTTTTATTCTGGGTCGTCCCCATTATACATATTTCTTTAATTAATCATTTATCAAATAAAATCAAAATATTACGCCTCAATAAGAATCAATTTGAAATCGGCAACAACCGCAAAGACAGATCGCCATTTATCACGATCTTGACACAAATCTCTCGCTTCATTTACATTTATTATTCTTTTCATACAAGTTCTATGGCTATGGACAATGCTAGCCCGTGCTTTAATTAAGCCCTAGATAATAACAATTTTAATTAGTTTTCTACACAGCTTTATTTATATACTCTTGATATTTTACAAAGGGGAATGCACAATTCTCTATGGATCCCCGTTGGGTAGCATAATATTTTGTATGATGACCTAAATTAGGCACAAAAGAGAACGTAAACTGTAAACCCAAAAATATTCTTTTATTATGTGGGGTTCCCCGTAAAATTACTTATTAAGTTTGGAGGTTACTGTTGAATCAAACAGTAAGAAAACTATTGTTGTCGGACCACTATTGACCAGCTGTACCACCTCGCGCTCGATAGAGAGGAGTATAAGTAAGAAATTGACGCCCAACCTTCAACAGGCACTAGAAGAAAAATAAATTATGCATGGTTTAGACGGGCCAGTTTAACAGACAAGCCAGCGCCTTGCCCACCCGTTTTGTTTAGGCGAGGCTAATCACTACAAAATAAATTCCTTACAAATCCGACGATTAGAAAAAAACTGTTTAACGAACCTTTTTGCATTTTTATAAGCTTAGTTGAATAATTAATACATTGGATGATGAAATCGTAGAAAAAAATACTTTGGACAAGTAAATGGCTGATAGATCTTTAAGTAGAGATGCTTTGTTTACACAACTAAAGTTAACGATATAAGTTACGACTGAAAACTTTGACGACTTACTTTCACTTGCACTTGTAGAAAGTTCGATTCGTCTCTGATGAGACATGACATACTAGCAAAAACTAAGCTAGACTAGAAGCACCCTATGCGCCAACGACTGTCTTTAAAACGCTGGTTGCTAACATTACTGTCAGCCAGCGCTGGCTTCGTGTAAACCTTGTTTAGATTTCTATAGTTCTTACAAACCGCTACAGTTCTTCTCGAGATGTGGCAAAAGTATTGCAGGAAACTTTGCGAGTACTATACTAAAGGATACTAGTAGGTACGAGTAGGTGTATCGCGATATGCGTTGGTGCTGTTAATTGACTAGATCTATATATAACATAAACATAACATAAGATGATGGTAGCAATTATTACAAATAGTACTACAGCCTTCAAATTGAATTTCTTGGTAATAATGTAGATAAAAATGTAGAAGCGAGGATCCTTATTCGAAATGTAACCAAATATTTAGCTCGCATTTTATCTTGATTCCAATTTCCAAGTCGGGTATTCCGGGCAACAATTTAATAAGAAAACTGTTGTCATTGCGATGTTACCTGGAAATTTCCCCCATTATTCTGCAAGTTGTCGACAATCCCGGTGCGCGGCAAATTACGTAAATATTTTGCTGGGGCATTGAGTAGGATATTAAATCGCGAGGGCTTAGTCGATTACTGGAGCGGGTATCTCGGCCGACGTGCTCCATGGGATTATATCGGATAATTGGAATGAGACTGGCGGCTAAAAAGTGCTTTTAACTCTGATACTATGTTTAGTTGCATTATTACTTATATGTGTTATTTGTTAGAAAGACGTTTCTAGTTACTGTTGAAGTAAAAATAAAAATGTGAGTTCAAATAACTGCTGGGCCCACGTCACATTTTGTACGCATTATTCGTTCTATTAGATATTTTAATACTTATAAAGTAATGGTACTTTCAGAGTAGCTGCCGATCCAGGGTTGTACAGACTGTGAAGTAACTTAGTTGCGTTTCGGAATCAGCTTGTAAGTTGCCGGCTTCAACGAGGCCTGGTGGATGTGACTGCTTCTTGCAGTTATTTAACTGTACCCCTCCGATCATTGACCGCACTCCATCCTAACATCATGCGGGGTGCTGTCATGTGTTGAGCCACAACATAATATTTTTAGCAAAATATCTGTTATTGTAACTTGTATTCTTTACGTTTAATAATAAGGATATTTAACACCCGGTTCCGCTTTAGTAGTAGCTAATAAATTGAATGTTTTCGCAAATTATGAGTATTTCCTCAAATTTATTCAATCTATTTTTTAATATGAATATATATATTTTTAATTTTTGCCATATTCCAATTTTTGCTATTACTATACTTTTTAAATTGGTAATACATATTGGATCCTTCATTGATTACAATCTTTTTTTATTATTGTAAATACCAAAAGCGCTAAACAAAAAAAGGATACGATTGTCGCAATCACCGTCACTGTGAATATCAGCCAAAGATGCTTTTTTACGCTTTGCTTAAAGAATCTAAGCTTATAATAGAATAGGAAAAATACATAGGCTGGTAATAAAGCATTCCACTTAGTTTGTTTTGCAATTGTTTGCGAAGGCAATGTGCACTTTGCATTTAGATCGTCGATCCGTGAGTTAACGACAAAGGGCTAAAAAATCGGCTTTTGCTTTCGCTGCGCCATAACTAGACCATCTATAGTTGGGGAACGAGCTAAATGAATTCGGGGGCTGAGGTGCGGTGGGGCGTGAAACAACCACCACCCGTATCTTAGTGGCCACTTTTAGTGACGCTCATAGCTCGGCGATGTCATTTAATATCGATAAAAACGTGTCCATATTTTCTTTGTTTGATTATTGAAAAATTAGTGAGTTAATTGAATATCTTCTTCATCCGTATTCAGGCTAGAACCGTGGCTTAAAAACGTGATTAAAATGTGTGAAAAAGAAAAAAAACATGCAGTCACTATTCTCAAAATTAAATTAATATATAATTCATTAAAAATTGTTGCTGTCTAATGTTTATACTTCAATTTAATACACATTTATAATTTTTAATAACTAGATCTATTTGCGTTTTAAGGAAAGTGTGTGTTTATTGTTATCGACATTTTGCATGTTACTTTACTATTCATAACAGACACGTGACCATGACGTCACAACCGCATTCCTCGCGCGTTCCTTTAATTCGTTCCCCTACTGTAGGTGTCTCAGCGGGGGCAGCGAGCAACGACAGAAGTAAGATTCAATAGTTTTGGCGAATTTATTATTTCGTAATAAATAAATGGTCATTTGCCCAGTGTGCCGATCCGGATGCGACTACTAGGTGCAGTTGCAGTATACATCTATAGATCCCGGTAGATAAAGAGCGCTGGCATTGAAGTAACTTGTAACCAAAAGAACCTAGTTACTCTTGTTACTTACTTACGCATGTGTATAAAATTTTAAATATTATGTGCACGACTGTATAGATAGGTTGACTCGCTTCCACCGCATTCGTCCAGAGCCGTTCCTTTTACTGCGCAGCTCAAAAATCAGCGCTCTTTTTAGAGTGGTAGGCAGTGGTACCCAGTCTGCCGATCCGGGGTTGTACCACCACTTACAAGTAAACAGACCGTGAAGTGATTTGGTCACGTTTCGGGATCAGCTTGTAAGTTGCCGGTTCCATCTAGGCCGGCATAGTGGATGTGATTGCTACTCACAGTTATTGAATTGTAGTAGCAGTGACATTCATTCATGGACCACACTTCGGCTTAACATCAAGCTTAACATGTCATATGTCGAGTCACATTAATAAAAACTGTCGGTATCTATAATTTGTTTTATGTATCTGCGTTGCTTTGTGGAAGAACAAAACTTAGTATTAGAGAAAACAACCTACAAAGAAATTTATAAAGACAAAAGTGAATTATTTTTAATTTATTTATCACATTTATTCCAAAACAATTACAGTCATTACTAACATATTTGGGAACTAATACTAAAAAACTAAATAATATAACATAAGTGAAACAATTTTGTCCGTTTACAAGAATTTTAAACATATTTTAAGCACTTTGGATTAATCTAGACAGAAGTGAAATAATAAAAAAATTGAGTACAATACCATAACACAAAATCAGAGTAGACCCACTGATGTAAAAAAATATATAATTTAATGGTCCTATATTATGTTGAATAGTAGGGATATATAGCATTGCATGGCAGCCCCCCATTTGTTTAATAACTATTTAGTACTTGAATATGGCACTTTCAGTAGCCATCATGAATTTAATTCACAGAATATTTTTTTTGTGAAATAAGGAATACATGCTTTATTCTGCTTAGAAGTTAATAATATACAATGTGAAATTAATGATCTATACTTTGGATTGGCCTAATGTAAGTCTCCCTCAAAAGTAATTAACACAAACAAAATTTACAATTTTTTCTAAATGAAATAATCTGAATTGTCAAACACATCATCTTTCTATTTCCATACATCTGCATTTTGCAAATTAGGTTATAGCAAGCAATTGAAATTATTAACAATGTTAAAAATAAATAATTTTAATTTTGGCAAAAAGGGAAAATCTGCAATATAAAATTATAAAAATTGGTATATTTTTATCATATTCACAAAATTTAAAATTTAATGTTACTTTGGAGCATTGTTTTACTTATATTAACTACAGAAAATGTCATTTAGGTATTTTAGACAAATTGTTATTTATGCTCGGATATTTAATCTTAATCAAAGCTTCACAAGTAGACTTTATTTTAAATTCTTCACAGTTAATGTGGTGGTTGGTAAACACTACTTCAAAATATAAAACTAAATGAATAAGAATCAACAGTATTATTTTTTACCAAACCTTAAAAACATTATAATAACAAATAAGATGTTTAATATTGACTAAAATAACAATTTTCAATTTTAACTATATAAAATTTTCGATGCATTTTACACAAGAAATTATATTGTACATAACTTGAAATTGATTTTTTTTTAAATTAATTTAACTTGTTTACACCATGAGACCTATCTATGGATTGATAAATTAATCCAAATGAATTGCATCTATTAATGACATAGAACATAATGTGTATGTTTGCAAAACTATAATAAGTTTAGTTTGTATATAAAAATACCATATTATTTTGTTATAATATTCAGTGCGAGTGTATCACCATAGTAGCATTCTGTTCACCATTCAGCATCACCATTTGCCTTTTGGAATATATAGTCTTTGCCACCAAGGCTCATAATGCCATCTTTCAAATGAAACTTCCACTTGTTCCTGCTGCGAGTGATCTTATCATATTGACAAACTACAACATTGTCTGTATCAAACATCTCTCCGGGATCTTCATCTGACACATCATCACCAGAGTTTAGGGGTTCCTCCTCAGCACCACCTTCAAATTGCTCCTCTTCTTCCTCCTCCGCACGCTCATCTGGTGAATCCTCATCATCATCATCATCACCTGCTGCATCATCTGAGCCATCGCCCACATTTGAGCCCTCATCATCTGAAGAATCCAATGCACCATCCAAACTAAAAGGAGCTGTAGCACTATGGCCACCACCTCCACCATCAAAGTCACTCTGTTGCCCCGCTAATGCAGAGTTAATGTGTTGCTGGAGCAGTGTGGCAGCCAGCTGTTGGGGGAGATTCAGTGTGGCACTGATAATAGGCCCTGTGAGAATTTGATGTAATCTATTACCATTCAAAGCTGATGCTGGTATTTGTATTGTGAATATTCTTGGTTGTGAACCAGGAACATTGGCTTGAGCTGGCAGAGTCAATTGAACAGGAATTCTATTACTCGGGTCGAGTGTTGTATGAGCTCCTGCCATATTTGAGCCAATTTCATTCCCACCTTGACTTGAACCTTGTTGACTCAAATTCTCAGCCTGTTGTATTAATCTTTTAGGGAGGACATTACCGCCATTTACTTTTCCATAGTTTTGCAAAATAGGCGGAGGAATAGCAGCTGGTATCGAAGTGTCCGGATGTGGTGGATCCAGAGCTCCACTAGCCGCTAACTTGGTCTTCCACAACTGCTTTAACTCCTGTAGCACTTGTTCATCGACACCATCGTCAAGGAAGCAATCCCTGACACCAGTAATCACGTCGTCCACTACTGTATTATACAGCTTCATAACAGACGTGTGATTCATAGTCATTTTGTTGCCGTGATAAATGCGAGTCAAAAACAATTATAAGAATCAATACGCAAATTGTAAGATTACGATAAAATGCTGATTATCACTAAAAGTTTGTATAGACGTATTCCTTATTCATATTCACATTTCAATGTCAAATAATGTATCACTAGAAATTAAACGCCGCCGTCAGCAGAAACTAAAATTACACATTTACGACGGTATCAATATGTTTCGTCGTAATAACACGAATACTGCAACATCTTTGTGAAAACAGACACCATTTCAGTAGAAAAGCCACAAAAATATAAAAGGAATTTTGACAATAAAAGTCTAAAACATAACCTCCATAAAATGTTGCAATTTACCAAAAAATTGTCTTTGGTTACCAAAATATTCGAATGAAAATCACTCAAAAGCGCGCGCATGCCCGCTGGCAGCGCCATCTTTACCGCACCCGTCCCTTTTATTGGCGGCTTGTCGAGCATGCGCTAATTTCTCAGGGAAAATGATTGATTTTATATATTTAACCTAAGTTCTAGGGTTTTTAAATACTATAAAAACAATAAAAGTCCTTACAAATACATATTGAAATATATTGAACGCACCAATATTAAATTTTATAACTAAAATATATTATTGTCTATGGGAGGTACGAAAACGTTCCGTTTTACGAATATTTTTAACAGTTTCGCACCGAGTTATTTTTTTTTACTTTTGTGTTTTTATTTTATTTGTAGACCACGTAAAGTAAAAAATAGACATATTTTGTAGTAAGTTAATCATGTTGGCCAAGTACGTACATATATTTTGATTTGATTTTCAGATCAAAGCATAACAATAAAGTCTATGTTGCTAAAATAAGCGATAGAACATTCAATCTAACGTGACGTGACGACGTTCTACAAAATCGTATGAATAGATTAATTACCGTAGAGCTTGTATGAGGAAAATTGTAGATGTGAAGGAAGCGAGGGATCGAGTGATTGTATCAGGATCGTGGCCAGTGGCGCTCCATTGTCTCTGCCTATCCCCGTGGGAAGAGGCGTGACAATTTGATTGATTGATTAATTTTATGGAATCGTTTAAATTAAACTTTTTACCTATTTTTTACATTTCTGTAAAAAAAAGAATTGAACTGAAGAAGAAGAATCAATTAATAACAAAAAACTTAATCGATATATTTTGCAGATAAGTAAGTCATATCTGTCTAATTAAATTTAAAAAATACCATAGTCATAAAAAATGTATATACGTACTCGTATAATAAGCAATCCTCTAGATTTGTGCCGACAGAATATTTTAAAGCCAAGTCAACACTTTTACACTTAATGAAGGTGTAAATTTATTTTTGGGGCCATGCTTATACTTTCGTTGTTTAAGGTAAACAAGAATGTTGTTTTAAGAAGCTACCTACACAAAATTTAGCATTTATAAGGGTCTGAAACACGAGAAGACTGATAAAGACATTTTCTCCTTCAATCTTAATATAAGCACAATTAGCTTTACAATCTGAATACGACGTTCATTATAAAGTGTTAACTGAATGTAGTTCTCAAAGGATGGTTGTGTGTGCCATCTTAACAAAGAGACACTCCATCCTAGGAGCAGAAGGAGGGAATAAATGACTTCATTAAATACGCGCGTCTATATTCAACATTTGGAAGGGCGCGTGCAGTCTCGCTGCGCAAATTGGCTGTTTATCGCGAGCATTACGAGAAACACGCTTGTTCGCAACCCAATTTAAACCGTTGTCGACTAACAAAGCTGTACAAAACAAGGAAATAAAATCATTCTCCAATACTTTTCCTGTCCGCTCGTTATATCCGTACCTACTTAATATTTGACATAGAAAGACAGATTGAGTTTGATTCAGTTACGAGGGAGCAGCCTCAAACAATTGATTGTTTTGTTGTACTTTAACAAGTCTTTGTCTTAAGTAATTGTTGAGGTTGTAAATGTTGTAATCCAAGTTTTAGGTTACTCTTGACTTGAATTAAAATTTATTTTGAATATAAAACTAATTTGAGATGTATTAATAAAATTAAGCGGCGACTAATAAGAATTAAATATCATTGTGAGTATATAAGCTAGAAGAGCTCGAGGCAACTATTTGAAGCAGGAAATGAAACTCTCAGCACGTTAATTACATGCAATCGGTCGTGAGTAATTGCTCATCCCGATCAGGCTGCTCACATTTTGTGCAGATAAAATTCTTTAGGGCTATTATGTGAACGATATTATTATTTGCCGACATATTTTATTATTAATATTCATCCACAACTCTCTTCATACAGGCTCTGTGGTCATGGGCACTAGGCAACCTAATTGTCTTGAGGATGTCTCCGATTTGGTCGGAAAACTCTCTTCCGGACCTGCCGTCCATCCACATCAGATTTATAAATTCCTTTCGTCAATCTACTTTCACTCATTCTTTTCATGTGCCCAAACCATCGTAGCGTTCCTTGTCACTACATCTTCTGAAGCAAGGGAGTTGTGTAGGGATCGTGGTAAGTGGCGCTCCATTGTCTATGCCTATCCCTGTGGGAAAAAGGCGTGACAATTTGATTGATTAATATTCAATTCAACCTCTATAACGATATACCTACTCGTAGATTACTTTTGTTAGGTAATCTGATGTAAACAAAATTAGTAACTCATTACTTGATATTTTTAATTGTGGCTCGACATTTGACAGCAACCCGTCTCATGTGCAGCTGGAGTGTGGTCCATGAATGGAGGCGACTGCTACTTACAGTTAAATCACTGTAAGTAGCAGTCTCATCCACAAAGCCGGCCTAGTTGAAAGCGGCAACTTACAAGCTGATCCCAAAACGCGAATTCACGGTCTGTATACATGTAAGTGGCGGTACCACCACAGATCGGCAGACTGGGCACCACTGCCCACCATTCTTTGACAACTAAACCCGGAGCAAACATCCGCCTTTTTTTAAACTTTGTGTAATGAAACGAATATTTGCTCCGACCAGGAATCGAACCCGGGACTTTACGACTAACGAACTGGTTAGCACCAATGCGCCATGCCTGTCATCAATATAACTTTTATACTCAAAAGTTGAAAATATAACCTCAAAGATTTATCTTGATGTATGTAAAATGTAACTAAAAAAGTCCGTAAAATTCCGCTCTTTCCCAGAAATAATTACATAATTTTAAACATAAAAGGATGCCATAGAAGTACAATGGCTTGGTAGTTCCATTGAGAGATGAGACCCAAAAGAAACTCGTCACTTTTTTTATATTATTAGGCCTGAATCCCTTTTCATAAAGATGGAGTAAAAGAGACAAACGTGAATTAAATTATAATTAAGTTAAATAAGCGATACCTTGTGCTATTAAGGAATAATTTAATTAATGGAGAAATTGCCATCACTAGTATCAAAAATTTGAAGAAAACGAAAATTAATATAGAAAATTTAACAAAAAGTTATTACTCATTAATAATTAGGAACTACTTCTTAATGCCATTGAGTTATTATGCACTATCATACATAACTCAATGACTCAGGCGGCCTAATAGTAGTGAATTGTTAACGCAATCCAAGAATGCCTTTTTATCTGGCGGAATCTTACTTGTCAGTATGATCCCGGCAGATAAAAAGGACGCTGTGATTTAAGCTGCGCAATAACTTGACGCACGGTCTTTCTCCCACGGTCCAGCGCTCTTATACTCGTAAACTGCCGATCCTTATACTGCGCAGCTCAAAAGTCACGCTCTTTTTTCTGCCGGGATGTATACCAAATGTATATATATTTTTGGTATATGTATTTTAGTCGCTTAGTTTTTGTAATATAAGCACGCTTAGTAGGTTAGTATAGAAATGCGACATTTCTAGAACTCACGGCGACTCTATGCGTCCTTAATCGCTTAAACCACAGATAATCTTCTAAGGAGCTCTTTTACCTTGTTCCTACCTCGTCTTTTTACTCAGGCGGGGGAAGCAACTGCATTTTGTCGAACGTCTAATAGGCACTCGAACTAAAAGTTCGTCTAGTCTATGTAGAATTTTCTATGTAGATCAATCGACAAATTGAATGCTTTATTTGTGATCTCTTCATTCCATAAACTTGGAATATTAAAGCGAAGCATAAAAAAACATATTTGGCCGACATAGTGACGATGACTGAGGCAACTGTAAACTAAATCGGATTTTTCAGTCGTTTGCGCTTTAGAACTTCCCCTTGCGACTCATAAAAAAAGGAGTAGACATTTGAAAGACAATCGTTTATTTAATAATAATTACGTTTGTTAACATATTAAATTATACAATTTAACCAACAATATAATTTTATGACTACGTGGCAAATTGTGTTTTTGTCCCTTTTGTGACCGCAGTCGGCTCACAAAGTCACACACGCCCATGAAGTTTATAAAACTCCTCCTCGTTTACACAAAGAAAGTCCTCTGATACGTTATTTACAACGCTACTTAATTTAATGTTCTGCTTACAAAAGAAAGAGTAGAATGTGTAGAGTAAAAATAATTCGTATTTATACTGTATGGAAAAAATCTGTAATCCTGTCCTTTCGCCCCTTAATGGTTTTGTTGTTTAAAGGTTTTAGATGCCAACTATACAAGTCAGCCTTTTAGCGTAGCGAGCGTTTAACAAATGGACTCGCATTTGTCAAATCGTTGGTTAATTGTTTTAAAAACGCATCAATGTCTGTCTGAAAGAATAATAACGGTTTTACTTCATTCTATTTATTATTTATTTATTTATTTAGGGATTAACAATAGGCTAAGGATTATATATTTTATAATATTTAATTTTCATTGGTTAACCAGTCCTCTACGCGCAAGTCCCGGATTCAGTTTCATATTAGATAATTACATTAGACATTACAAATATGTATTATTTAAATAAATGGGAAGATATTACCTTCGGGTGTTTAGTAGTGGTAGATATGCAGTTGCTGGTCATTTGACCTGTCTGCCGGTCCTGGGTACCAAGTACCAAACTGTGAATTGACGTACGGTATCAGCTTATAAATTCCAGTTCCAACTGGGCCGGCATAGGTACGCGGCATAGTTGCCTCTATTCATAGACTGCACTTCAGCTTTGAACACAAGGCCATATATTGTCATATTTCGAGCCACAACAAAAAAGCGTGACTACTACTCAGAATATGCGATTATTTTGTGGAAGACAGTGTTGTACGGCAATGAATAATAACTTTTTTTTTATATGACAGCACCCCGCTTGATGTTAAGCCAAAGTGTGGTCCATGAATGAATGTCACTGCTAATACAATTTAATAACTGGATTGGCAATCACATCCACTATGCCGACCTATATGGAACCGGCAACTTACAAGCTGATCCCGAAACGTGACCAAATCACTTCACGGTCTGTATACTTGTAAGTGGTGGTACTACCCCGGATCGGCAGACTGGGTACCACTGCCTACCACTCTTAGATAACCAGACCCGAAGCAAATATCCATCTCTTTTTTTTTTATTAACAAATATTTGCAATATTTAATATTATTAAATATTACAAATAAAAGCTATGAAACAAATATTTGCTCCGACCGGGGATCGAACCCGGGACTTTACGCGCAACAAACCAGTCGCTAAACCGTTCGTCCACGCCTGTCGTCAAACCCAAAATAGCAAACCCAGAGGTATCTATTGAGTAGAATGGTTTAACCGCCATGTATTATAACCTTGTACATTGAAATAGAAAATAGAACCCGAAGGTTGAAATAGAACCTGTGGTCAATATAGTGAAGATCGTTTTTATTGTCTTAGACATCATCATCTTATAAGATTATTATTAAGTTATTAGTAAGAAACTTAAGGTCAAAAGTTGTAACTTTTTCTTCTAAATCAATAGTATGTTATAATATAAAAGATTATAAAAGCAAACAAATAAAAGTAAAGGCCTTCATATTGTCAACAATTGCAAAAAGATCCTCTTGATAATTAAAAATGTAAGCTATAATATGTCGAACGGTCACAAAAAGATCCTAATTAAAAGCTCTTTATGAGTTTCCTTTGTATTATTAGAGAGCGCAGCAGTCCACTTGGTGAGCCGCCCGCCGCCATCGCGGAATGAGCAATATCTAACTTTGTATTGTACTTTCATTATTCGCGTTGGTATGAAAACTTGAGAGGCGTGCCTCACTCACCCTTATTGTATATTTCAGCATAACTACGTCCAATATAAATTCTTGCTTTAAATTCCCGAGATATTGACGTAATTACGAATATGAAGTATTCCCGGCTAAAATTAGATAATACCATTTTCTACGAAATCGAATAAAATAGCGCCCACGCTTATAAATATCTGAAATCGAGCCTATAAAATATAATAGGTAATAAAACAAATTTGTGTTCTAATAAACAAAGAGGCTTTCAATTTATTTTTAGCCTTTGATCTTTAAAATTGGATACAATTTACATAGGCGAATAATTTAATTACAAAATTTATTTTTAAATTTGTAAGTAGGTCATCATTATGGCGACGGTAAATGTACACTGTTAGCATCAAACCAAAACTGCGGTTGCATGTGAAATGTGTGTTATTGAATGTATTTAGGGGCGTAGCCACTGTATCTTCCGTATCAATTATACGGAGCCCACCAAATTAATAAAAACTTACCATTTTTTTTAAATTTCAGAATTGACAAAAGTCAATAAGAGCAACTTCTTTTGTCCCGCGTAAAGCGTTAATTTGATTTGTTTATTAAAAAAGTGACAGATAGTTAATTATGATGAATAAATATTATATTTCTTTTAATTTTATGCAAACATTTTTTTCTTTTTAATCTTTACCCTTCCTAAAGTACCCCAAACAATTTTTTATTCGGGGCCCCGCCAAGGCTCGCTACGCTTCTGAATGTATTAAATTGTTGTGTGAATTGCCATTAAATATATCCATGTAATGTGTCAACGCAAGATGTTAACAAGTTAATTAAAGACTGGCTGTCGAGTATTAATCTGAGAGTTATGTCTGCCAGTGGTTGTGACACACAACGAGACACTGTTGAACACATTAGCCCGATCCTGTCAGATATCACTCACGCCTACAGTTTGAGTGAGGTTCCCTTCTCAGTTTTAGCCTCAATTTGTCGTCATTGTTATGTTACCCTTCTGTCAGCTAACCTTACCTAAAAATATCACTGCTAATAGCATTTAGGCAAATTATTTACATAGAGTTAACCTTTGAGATAAAAAAAATATAATTTTGGAAATAAAAGGGATACGACTAAGTTATTTAGGTCGCAATTTATTGTTTGTTATAACATTTTTATTAATGTATATTATAATATATACGAGTATGTATTGAAAGCTGTTTTCTCCTTTTTTTATTGTGGCTCCAGCTTAACAGCACCTCACCCAATGTTAAGCCGAAGTGCGGTCTATGAATGAAGGTGACTGCTATTACAGTTAAATAACTAGGTAGCAGTCGCATCTACTAACCCAACCGGTAAATTTCATTCCGAAACGCAACTAAGAACGGTCTGTACACTTGAAAGTTGTGGTACTACCCCGGTTTGGTAGACTAAGCATATGACTATGCATTTTAATAGCCGTCGTCACTATGCCTGCCTGCTAAAGTCTCCCACTTGTATTTCGACAAGGAAACAACGCTCCGAACCATTTCTTCTAGTTCGAATGCATTCCAAATCGGTAATATATTCTGTGTTCCTGTATGTGTGTCTTGCATGGACATGGTCTTTCGATGTGTGAGTACCTATATGCCATAATTTATACCTATATGGGTGGTAGGTATTGGTCTGCCAATCCGCGGTAGTGCCACCACTTACAAGTATACAGACCGCGAAGTGACTTAGTCGCGTTTCATGATCAGCTTGTAAGTTGCCGGTTTCAATTAGGCCTGCATAGCAGATGTGACTGCAACTACAGTTAAATAACTGTAGTTGCAGTCACCTCCATTCATGGCCCGCACTTTAGCTTCACATCAGGCGGGGTGCTGTCATACGTCGAGCAACAATAAAATCAATAAAGAATCTTTGACATTGATTAATAAATTAAACAAATTTTATGCGGCTTACTATCCCGTTTATTTTGTAAAATTAAAACGAAAATAAACGCGATAGTAAGCCGCATAAAATTTGTTTAATTCAATAAAAAATCTGTTTACAAATCGGTCTAATACTCGTATTTTGTATTATTATTATACATTTATATACTAAGCTACCAAAGGGCTTGTATCATAGAAACAGGATAAACAAACAATCAAAGATACATTGGTGCCGGTGAGTGGTTTCGAACCCGTGCCACTCGGTTTACGTAGCCATTGCGCAGTGCACTAAATTACACCACGGTCGCCTTAATATGAAAGATTTCATTGTACAAGTATGGATTAATTAATTCATCCCTGTAGAAATGTTAACGAATAATCCCAATCACGATGACGGCGCTGTATCACGTAGGTTTCTATTGTTAAATGTAATTTTAACGTGATATTCACGAGCATTAATTTATAAGCTTTATTGTTTATACGAGTATAATAGGCGAACTTAATAACCGTAAATATTTTGTCTACCATGGGGATAAGAAAGAAATGTTTTTTTACGTAGGTGCAGATGAAGAAAGTCAAAACATGCATATTTGTATGTATGTTTGCACAGGTCGGGGAAAGCATCCACATTTTATCGACTGAATCGGCAGTCGAACTAAAAAGTTCGGTGCGTCTTTTCTTTGTAGAACAATTGACAAGTGGAATGCTTTGCCAGCCCATGTGTTCTCTCCATCCTATGACCTTGGATCCTTCAAGCGATGCGTGAAGAAGCACCTTAGGCCGGCATAGGGGCGGCGGCTGGGGCAGCCGGGAACTGACTCGGTTATTCCAGTCGTCGTCGTCTTTCTTGGACCATGATGTCGTGTCACAATAAAAAAAAATGTAGTGTATTTTCCGAGGTATTGCGGGAACATTGTTTATGAAGTAAAAACAATTGTAGGTATTTATTTCATAATTTAATTTTATTATCATACAATCATATATATTTTCTTATAAAAACTAAATATAAAAGTAAAATATCAATCAAATTGTCACGCCTTTTTCTCACAGGGATAGGTAGAGTCTTCTTTTTGCAACTATTTTATTGAACTGTTTTTTATAAATTTTATTTTATAAACTAGCACTGATGTGTGTAAAGTTTGTTTTTGAGCATGACGTGTTCACTGTTTAAAGAACTTACATAAGGCAAGTTAATTGTGTTAGTCTATAATATGTATAGTCTGTAAGATCTATAATGTAAGATTCTGTTTGTGAACCTAATAAATAAATAAATAAATAAATAAATAGAGACAAGGTAAAAGGTAAAAGCATACGGTCGGAGCATACATAGTTTTTATTTCTAATATTTAATAATTAAATTTATTATTACAAAAATTTGCTTTGTTAAAGAGTGGTAAAAAGTAGTGCCTAGTCTACCGATTCGTAAGTTGCCGGTTCTAACCAGTAGATTGTTAACTGTTAATTGCAGTTATTTAGTTGTAGTAGCAGTCACCTCCTTTTATAGACAGCACTTCAGCCTAACACCAAGGGTCAAGCCACATTAAAGCAATAAAAAAACGAGTACAATGATAATGTACAAGTGAGTTTTCCTCCTCGCATGCACGATCGATATTTACCTATTGGATCGGGTACAGTGGTAAATTTAATTGTTTGAGCGCGGGGATACGCAACATTAATTTGTTCTTCAACAACTTTGTAATTTTCCCGCTACTTATCCGTAGGATATACTTGAAAATACCTTCATTAATAATAATATAAATTTTAACTTCAACTTAACTTACAGATATTTTGGTCATCAGGTGGTTATTTTTTTTTATTGTGACTCGACATCTGACCTCGACCTGCCTGATCTCAAAGAGTGCCGACGACTGAAAAAAAATCTCAGTTCACTGCTACCACAGTAGCCGTCACTGTGCCAAATGAGCTTCTTCACGCTTCGCTTGAAGGATCCAAGGTTATAGGATGGGGAGAACACATGGGTTTGCAGAGCATTCCACTTGTCAATTGTTCTACAAAAAAAAACCTTTTAATTTGACTGCCGATATTTTTTCCTAGTATAGGCTGGAACCAGAAACTTAAGCGAGCCCAAAATGACAAAGTGACCTTTCTATATTAACACAGCCATCATAAAAGGCTAGAATAATTTGATAGCAAACATTATCTTCTAATGAAAACGTGATATAAGCCATCCCTTGGGTTCAGGCGATACAATGCCAACTTATAGTAAGGTGTCGTTGAGAAACACTCGGCCTACCCATTCTCAGGGATCGGCTTTGTCTCTCTGAGCAAACATAATGATAAAGCGGTGAGTGCCCACGTAACTAATCAATGTTATAGCCTATTATACTGAGATTGCTTTCCAGAATGCATTTTCTTGGAAAACGATTATTTTCCAGGGATTGCGAGCAGATTAATTTATTGATTTTCATTGGGTAACCTTTAGCTTTTATATATATAGACACTTCTAATCTTTTCTTTTATATATAAGTATATATAGGTAATATGATCTATATTTAGCTACCCACTACATTATTTATTTATATCCATCTGATTAAGAAGAAGATATGTTTGAATTGGTCACATTAAATAAAAAAGAATGAATCGAAGCATAGATTTATGATTAGTCTCACTGACGCTACGACTAGTAGCGCAACCAATCATTATTCTATGGAATCAAAGATTGACAAAAAATATTAATCAGGGATCAAAATTGATGCCTTATTAAATCTGTGTTATTGTTCAAAATCAGTTTTTTTAGCTCCTATGACAGAGCTTGAATCCATTCTTCCTATACATTCTCTTAATACAAGTTTAAGGTTTATAGGCTCTATAAAACGTAAATATAATTAAAATGCATAACGATGTTAAGGAACGTATGATACGAAGTGAACTGCAGTGAAAGAGGCTCTTATGTGCGGTAACGCTCGGACTACACTTAAAACTGTTAGAGGAACGCTAGGGGTGTAAACTAATATTTAAAAACTTTAAATAGTACTTTATGAATAACTAGAGCGTAATTGTGTAATGTAATGACATTAACGACCAGTTTAGTGCCTGTATCTTGCCTAAATGAATAACTAAATGGTAATAGGCGATTTATATGTTCGATGGCCCACATATTTCTGTAAAAACAGCTTTTTAACATTTAACTCGTAATGTTTTTAGGTGAGCAATAATTAATTCTATTTTGGTAGGATTTATAAAGTCTATTTCTGTAGTAGACAAAAGACTTTTCATTTTGTAACCTTAAAGTAATTTTAAAGTAATGTTTTATAAGCTTTACAGCTTATAAAACATTTAGGTGGTGGGGAGTCTTCTCGAGACCAATTTCATTTAAAAGCAACTTGGGTTAAAATAATCAAAGTAAACGCGATAGTAAGACGCAAAAATATTTTATTACTAGAACAATTCATTTGGATCATAGAGACCAAACCTAACACCGCCAGCACGTGGTGCCTTAACTACAAATAATAATTGTAATAAGACTACAGTAATGGTCTCCGTTCATAATCTTCGCGCAAACTTTAATTTAATTTAGAGAACATTCCTATGTAGGTTATTAATTTTTAGATTTACTACTTTAATTAAGTTTTAATTTCAAAATGGAATCCTTTTTAGATTAGGTAAGTATTTTAATAATTGTAAAATTAAAGTTTTGCCTTTTCAATTTAATATTAAATACGATTTAAAATTTTAAATGTAACTATATTTTTTTAACATCACACTCTGCTATAAAGTATCCAGATCTAAAGTGGACAAAATATTAACAGGTAAATTATACCATTTTTCGTCAGTGCAGCATAGAAAGAATATGGAAGCCAAATCTCTTCCATTTAGAGCGTATATTTAAAAACAAGCTGATGATTCTCTGGACAGCATGTAAAACAATTTTCTCGATTCTGCCAAAACTAATCCTAGAAGGGTGGTTTTCAAAGGGAGTCAACCTAAACCTTGACGACAAGACAACACTCTATAGAATTTCAAGGCGCTGAGCCGACCAGATCAAAAACCACGTACATAATCGAAGCACGATGCTTTACATCAGGCCAAAAAGCGGTGTGAAAATCCTTGACAGAGAAGGCTCAGATAAGTTTCTCAGTATTGAGGTTGCGCAGCGAAAAGAGAAAGAAGAGATTTAAAAACATTATTATACAAATTATAAAAGGCCACTTGACATTATCGAGTTAAACCTTAGAGATATTTTAAGAATTCATTGTGGTGGAAATAATGATATGCCAGAACTTTCATGTTGTGTATTCATTCACCTAAGTACTGTTATAATGTATGTATGTGTGTGTGCCTGTATAGTGGAATATACGTTTTTATATTATTTATGTATATATTATATATTGCATGATTGGCCTACCTATGTGCGAAAACTTGTAAAGTATTATCACTGTTTTATTTTTATCGTAATTTAATGGTTGTAAGTTTTCCTTATAATAAAAATAATGATTGATGTGATTCTAAAATAGTTTACGTAATATAAAGTATAATATGTCGAAACAACATATTATAATGTTTATAATATGTTGTCACGAACCACGAAGGCCGTAGTCATTCAAACAACATGACAACGTTTGTGTTTCAACCTTAATGTTATAATTATTAAATTCAGCACGTTGCTCAAGTATACTCGTACTTTAGACGAGTGGTCGTACAGTCGGGTGGTGACTCTCGACCCCACACTCGCCTTTTGATGACCCATGTCACTAATATAATATACGCTCCTCCTACACCAATTTACGGATACCAAAACTATGAAACTACATTATAGTGTTGAGGGAAAATTAATAATACAATTATATTTAGTTCGACCTAAATGTAAATCTTATCGGAGATAATTTAGAGACTCCGTAATTTCGCAGAAACATGATGGCTCTATGCGTATATTATTGATCTTTTTATTCACTTCCATGAAGGGGGTATATATTCTGTCCTCCAAATTCGACGGCGCGTCGTTTCTTTGTCGAGCAATGCTTTAATCTTTAATTTTACCCCATTTGTTCTCCCTGGCATAGGCCGTATAGGTAACCTTGAATCCTTCAAGCGAATCATAAAAAAACATCTCTTTTTGGCATAGTGACAACGATTAGGGCAACCATAAACTAAGTTGTTCTTATACTCCCCATTGCTTACCTTTAAAAATCTTACTTCATGCAATAATTACAAAAAAAACTTACATTTTTATCTTCTTACTGCCTTAATAAAAATCAAAAGCTTTATTGATTCAATCCAGAGACAAATTAGAATTAAGAACTGAAAGGTTTTACGCGAAATGAAGTAGAAAGCCACGTCTTAGTTATAATCCCATATTCATATTTTACGACACGCTAGAGTTTAACCCTAGAGCGGATGAGTTTCACCGCATTGACATTATAAAAGAACATTGGGAATACGCTGATAGGTCGATCGATATTATCAAAGTGTCATTTTTTATATAAGAAAACCATTCGTTTTTTTTAAAAGGACTTAATCAATAAAACCAATTGTTAACCGGCACTGTAAACGTGCTTTATCATAGACACTGGTGACTTATTAAAATTAAAATAATCAAATAGCCACGCCTTTCTCCCACAGGAATAGGCAGAGATAATGGAGCGCCACTTGCCACGATCCTGACACAACTTAGTGAACGGTGCCATCCAAAGTATAATGAACGGCCAAATAATGTCCCAAAAGTCACGGATGGCTGTTCATAATGCGGTGATTGTTCCTACATTAATGTATGGAAATAAAAGTTGGATGTGGCAGAAGAAGCATGAGAGTAGAATTAACGCTGTAGAAATGCGGTCGTTAAGGAGTGTATGTGGAGTGACGATAGCGGATAGAATTAGGAATATATAGCACAGTGCGCGATAGATGTGGTTTGAAAGAGGATGTAGTGACAAGGATTGACAAAGAAATGGTTCGATGGTTTGGGCACATGGAAAGGATGAGTGAAAGTAGATTAAGGAAAAGAATTTATTAAAATTATAACATCAAAAGACAGTTTTTTATTATTATTTTTAAACTTGACATGAAATCACTGCGTATCCTATACGATCAGAAGATCAGGGACCTAAAACTTGGAGACCGTATACAGAAAAACGCGGCGTACTTACAAGATAGTCTAAGGACCCGCTAAGGGTGGCAAGAAACCGCTGGATGTAACTTGCTGTGGGGTTCGTTATGTCCAACAGTAGACGACTAGTGGCTGTTTTTATTGTTTATTATTCATTATACAAGGTATATCTTCCATGTTCTGTATTTATTTATACTATGCTCCATGTTTTTCAAGTTTTACTGGGTACCTATTTTTGCTGTCTACATAATCCACAGGTTGATGGCAAAGAAAGCCTGACGGTTTAAAGTTCGCATAAATAATAAATAAAAGTTGTCTTTTAAATGAACCTTCAAATCCTCTCAAAAAATTAAACCGTCGAAACCCTTTGAGGGGGTCAAATGACCCATTGTTCGAGTGTTAAGGGTGTATACAGTATAACAACCTAACCGAGCAGAGGCATATGACTTTATCCAATGGCATCGTTTTACGTAATTGTGGTATTAAACGAGAAATATAATATTTCAAAATGTTATGAAAATATTATGACTAGTTTGGTTGAATTTTACACAAAGAACAAAGTTTACATTGTCGGTGTTTCAGCAATTTCATTTTGTATATTGTTTTATAATAATTTACAAGATATGAAAATACCTGTTATATGAAAATAAATATAAATGTTGTTTTATCCAATTTTCATTACATTTATAAACTAGTATTGGAATATTTTTAAACTAAAAATAACTGTTTATTTTAAAATATTTTACCAAAGTAAAATCATTTAAGAAAACTTTTTACTTACCACAACTTTGTTGCACAAATTATATAGGGCGGGATTATTGCCGCTACACATTCTACGCTACGCTAGGCATTCTCTTCCTGACAAATCTAAGATATAATTTTAACATTTAAAAGAAGAGTAACTGATAAATAATAAATATTGTTTTTTTTATTGTGACTCGATATTTGACCTCGACCCACCTGATAATAAGCAAGAGTAGGTCTAAGAGTGACGACGACTGAAAAAAAACGAGTTAGTTCACAGCTTCCCCAGTCGCCGGCACTATGCCAGTCAAAAGTGCTTTACGCATTGCTTAAAGGATCCAAGGTGGATAAACACATGGAAAGATCATATGGGCTGGCAAATCATTCCACTTGTCGATTGTTCTACAAAGAAAAGACGCACCGAACTTTTTAGCTCGACTGGCGATTCAGGCGACAAAATGCGGATGCTTCCCCCGACCAGTATTACGGGTGCGAAAAGACGAGGTAGGAACAAGGTTAAAGAGCTCCTCCTTGTATATTACTTACTTATACAATATACATATACTATAAGACCACAGCCATCCGTCAAGGAATAAAGGTTCAAATGATATTTTTTACTGTATCTATCAATAAACTAAGATAACGACCTCGAGGGGCGAAAGCTGTGACCAGCCAGTAACCAGCGAGAGCTAATAAAAAATGCAACCGATCATCTATCTCTATTAGTGAGCGGGGAAACTCACAAAACAAGTAGCCGACCTCCGTAATGTTACTAAAATAGTTATCATCCCCGAAAGATATCGACCGAAAGCGAAAGATATAGTTAAAGAAAGTTGTCCATATGATTTACTGGTAAAGAAAGCGTCTGCTGACCATGAAATATCATTTTTAGTGTTGCTCCAAGTAGTCTGGGTCAATCAATCAATCAAATTGTCACGCCTTTTTCCCATGAGTTTAGTTTTAAATTTCCTCAGGGCCCCGATGCTCCTAATACATTATGCCGACAAAAAAGCAGTAGTGATATTGCGTCGCGGTCGCAAGTGACCAATCAACGTAGTTTACCTATTGATTTGTTATTCGCTGATTGGTTACGAAGATGTCAAAGATGTATCAACGCAATTTGACTCCTTTTTGACGCCAAATGTATTATTTGAATCGAGACTATCGAGAACATCAGGCTAGTTGATGTCATATGTCAAGTCACTATGTCGGGCGACCTCCCGTTGCTTACCATCAGGCAAGTCGAGATCAGATGTCGCGTCACAATAAACAAAACAGCGTCAATATATCAAACAAGTTACGTCATCTTTCTCAATAACAATATAAAAACTTATTAAACGCCATCGTCATGATATTTTATGAAAAATGAAGCGAGAATTTCGAAAACCTTTTAATTAATTTCATGTTTGGTCGAAAATTTTACCCACGTTATTTAAGTGTTGATATTAATGTGTATTAACCCCCAAGTACATACATAATAAATAGATGTTTAGCGAGACCCGTAAGCTCTTCAAAAGTGCGAATCACTACAGAAAATTACTATCTCTCTGGGGTCATAATGGATTTTGTTTTAAACTTTTTGTTGAAAGCATTTTCTATCCCATAAATGTAGTTCATCATAACGTAGTAAAATATGTTTATTTAGAATTCAGTTTTTTTTTTTTGGTAAAAATAGTATTAAAATGGAAATATAATTTTAGACAATGAACAATTCTAATTAGATATTTTTTAATAAAAAATATCTAATTCCAAAAACTTAGGTTGCAGGTTGCAAAAACTCGCGGATTCGTGAGTTTTGCAATACTTTCAAACTTCCAGACCGTGAAGTGACTAAGTTGCGTTTTGAGATCAACTATAGTGAATGCGACTGTTATTTAACTGTAGTAGCAGTCGCCACTATTTGCCAACAATATGTCGATACACAATTCATAAAAAGTTCATAAACAAAACTTTATTTGAATGTGATATTTATTATTAAAAAAACTTTTTGAGTTTACTAATAGTATCAACTGTAGATCCCTTCTCTCACCCCGTAAACCCGAGAGAGTAGGTGTGCTAAATTGTAAGTAAATGATTAATAAAGCTAAATAATCTATTTATTAAATCCAAGTTCCTCGAACAAGACGAAATCTCCTTAGAGACAAACTTGTGTAGTCCTTAATTAGAAATGGAAATTAATAAATAATTCTCTATTCTCTATGATTTCGCGAAACAGGTCTTTATTATTAACCTTAAATACGATAAGAAAGGAAAACTTGCGAATCAATAAGATTTATTGTATTTTATTGGGATGCGATATTTCACCTTGTCTTACCAATGGAAGTTCGAGAGCGCCGCCTTAGTTCACGACTGTATTAGTCCCCGCGACTATTCTGGGCATTGGTACTTGTTTTACGCTTCGCTTGAAGTATTCATAGAATGGGAAAGGGCGGATAAAGCATTCCACTTCAGCATTACAATTTATTGACAAAGAAGCGACGCGCCGAATTATTTAGTTCATCTGTCAATTTGGACAACAAAATGTGGATGCTTTACCATGTGAGTAAAAAAAGTCAGAAGTAAAAATAGGGAATAGGAACAGCTTAAGATAGGAACTGATTAATCTGCCAGCGGTGATGATGGAGCCCGACACGCTGCGAGCCTATGGGTTAGTTTGTTGACACGTTAGCACGCCCGTGGATTACCCTCTTTACAGAGTTAGGCTTATAGAACGTTGTCCATGGTATAGTGGTACAATTTAAATATTAAAATCATTCTTTATTTCTACATTAAGCTACTAAAGTGCTTTTATTCTAGAAACAGAACAACCAAAGTACATGTATTAAAGATACAGTGGTACCGGCAAATGGTTTTGAACTCGTGCTCTCGGTTTGCGTAACTATTGCACTACCACTACACCACGGTCACCCTATATTATTGATAGATTTCTGCACCACATTTTATTTTCCTTCTTTAATAAGTAAATTACCTATAATAAAAATTCAAAAATGAAGAAGAAATCGACCTCCCTAAATACTTAGAATCAATCTAAATCCACCCCCGTCTCACGACACCAAAGACTATAACACCATTATTACAATATCCAAGAAAAGTAACTTGTTATTGTACTCGCTGTTTATTCCCTAAACAATTTTCATTAGAATTTACAAGTTTTACTTGAATTTTAAAGATAGTATTACGAGGCTGCTTAAGCGGCTTTTTAGATTATCCTTCTGCCTGTAACATTAGTAGAGGTTTTTGAAATAAGATTTACATCGCAAATATGGGACTCTCCGGTCCTTGAATACGAGATGAGCATCAATTACGCAGTCTCTGCCATGTGAATCATGGATTATTATTTACCCCTGGCTGCTCTCTATACCTTTCCTCTGTTTACCTTTTTTTCACTTTAACTCATTATGACTAACGTGGAGAGACCTTTTTAAACCGCGCTTTAATTTAAACACTCTCAGTACATTATTACGTTCTTAGTTATAATGATATTGTTTTAAATGTATTCATGAATAAAAGGCTACCGTAGTCTACTGTAGTGAATATAGGTCTCGCAAACTTAGAGCCTCTGGTTCAAAAAAAATTCTTACTGGTACGTCATATGATGTTAAGCTGAAGTGCGGTCCATTAATGGAGGTGACTGCTACTACAGTTAAATGAGTGTATTTTTTTAAATGCTCTTCGTATGTTATTCTCATCTATTTATTAACATTAAAAGTATCTTGCAAGTTCAATGCAAAAATTCGCAGAATTATTACAAAAAATCCTTTGAAAGATTCATCAAAACATAAAACTAATTTGTAATCCTAACAAAAATTTAATATCTTTAAGATCTACCTACACTTCAAATTTATTTATTCACGCCGCAGCTATTTAAATAGAATGTTGAAAATTTCTTAAGTCAAATATAACTGTTTCTCCAAAAACGCCGTATAATCTTTAGGCTCGGAAACTTTTAATGAAATATGGAAGAAGGAAAATTATCCAAATTTTAACGCAGCCCTCGAGGCGATATAAAGGGATTTTGAAACATGAACGCCTTTAACGTTAAACATCGACTATATGTATATACTTAGATATACACTGAAAATATAGCTGATATTCACCAACATTTTGTCTCACTCAACACAATTCTTAACCCGTAATTAAAACGGGTCATAATCTTAACTTAAGGTGGACAAGTAAAGCTGGTCCCTTAACCCAAATTATCAAACACAAAATAAAATTACTCAAATGTCCTTTTGGGGAAGTTTAGAACTTGTGACTGTTCGCCCCTTTTTTACTCTCTCGGGTCTCCTTCGTGTGATTATAAACACGGCTGTCATTTCTCTAGAGAAATTATTTTACGTTAAATAAACATTTAACCTAAATCTTAAGTAAATTAACCTTATGAAAATTCCATGCCTCCAAAAATACCTATCTGAAGTATCTCATCCAAAATTTATCTTGAATTATTACTTTTCTTGTCAAAAATTATTCACAAAGGCCTTTAACGACAAAACGTGATTTATCTGGATCTATTCGCGGACTCCTTAATGGAGATAAATTTAAAAATATCATTCATTTGTTTACAATGAAGCTCTCCGTTTGAGGATCAAATCAGATTCTTGACTTAATTAATAGCATCAATTTACAACAATCAAAAGCAGTCGAGATACTGTTTTCAGATGAATGGAAGGTTTAGTTAGATAAACAATAATCTGGTTAATAATAAATTAAATAAGTAGAAATCTGCGAATGACAAATTTATTATCATCATAAATTATCACGCTTTAATTTCTACAAGGATAGGCAGACAACGGAGCGCTACTTTTCACGATCCTGACACAACTCTTTCGCTTTCTTTTTTTATGACTGAAGATTTGACCTCGATATGTCTGAGAAAGCAAGTTTGCCGACGACAAAATACCGACTTAGTTTACGACTGCCTCAACAGCCATCACTATGCCGACCATTTTTTTCGCATCGCTTTAAGGATCGAAGGTTAGATGGGGAGAATATGTGGGAAGGCAAAGCACTCGTCGATTGTTCTACAGACGCGCGCAACCGTTAAGTTCGTTTTATCGATTCCGTCGATAAAATGCGAATTATTCCCCAAACATGTTTAGACAAATTCGCCACATAAATCAATCAGTGTGTTTTATATTTTTTCTACATTTCTATACTAAGCTACTTAAATGCTTGTATCATAGAAAAAGGACAACCAAAGTACATATATCAAAGACACATGGGTACCGGAGGGTGGTCTCGAACTCGTGCTCTCGGTTTGTGTAACCATTGCACTGCCACTATACCACGGTCGCCTTAATATTTGAATCATATTTGTCTCATAATTTGGAAGAACACGCAAGGATAAGAAGGGAATGTGGTCGGTTCATTAGAAATTCCGAAGACGACCTGCCCACTGCCTTTAGGGTTACATCATGTTGATTGAACCCCAAGGGCCAGATGGCCAATACACAACAACAATTCTATTCGCACTCTAATAAACCTTCTTCCGGATATTGCTATTGTATCAATATAAAATTCAATAAATTATTATTAAATTTCGGTTTCAGATTAAAAGCTAATAAAATTCAATAAATTATTATTAAATTTCGGTTTCAGATTAAAAGCTAAATAGATTGTTTCTCTGGATTCTTTTTTATTCATATTTTTTTATATAATATATAAAAACTTTATATATGACTATAATATACTATAACTATACTAAAACAAATATGTAGTTTTTATAAAACTTTATAAAAACTATATATATAGTACTATATATATAGTTTTTATGTAGGTATTTATTACTATTTGCTATTTATGTATGTATTTTTCTACAAATCAGCGTTTTTTCCTAATGTTATAATAAATGTACAACATATTTAAGTTCGCCTTTGTACAATTACATAGTGCATATATATTACATTTTTTAACTAATAACTTAACTCACTATAAACGTGCTACGAAACACGATAGGTGCTACGATTCGAAACTGTATCACAGAAACGTCTCATCAATTTGAAAATATGTTTAAATCTTAATTTATTTGTTAATAAAATAAAGAGGCAAATATTTGCCCTAGGTTTAGGAGTGGTAGGCGTTTGCCCTCTCTTCATTTGCCCAGTTAACTCATTGCCCAGTCTTCCGAACCGAAGTAGTATCATCAATTTCAAGTATACGCACCTTAAAGTGACTTAGTCGCGTTTCTCCATTCATCCAGTCATTAACAGCACCCTGCCTAATATTAGGCAGGGTGCTGTCGTGTCAAGCCACAATTTAAAAAAAATAGTTCTATAGAAAATACAGGTACAGATTTAGTATCTGCTAATTGAGTGAACTTATACATTATTGTAGAATTAATTGTATGTTTTAATGACATCACATAGGGTCCCAGTAATTTTGCATTATAATTTCAAAAAGGGTTTATTTTATTCTCTCGGAGGTGATATTGTCTGCTCTAAGTGTTTCCCTTCGGTACGTAATGTAATTTCAACCAAACAACTCGGACAAACTCTTATATTAGTTTAAAGGTAAACTTGTTACGTGAAATACGAGCGGGGCTCCCACGGGCGCTGGCATCAGATTTTCAAGGAAGTTATTTATAATATAAAACTTGATAAGACTTATTACGCACGAGGTCATTTGAGCAACATGTATTCAATTGCTGAAATAAATTAATAAAGTATTTATAACCCATATTTTTATATAATTTTACAGTAAAATACATTGCACTTATACAATACTGTCATCTAGATATAAATAAAGATGAACTGTCAACCCATACTAGGCAGAGCGTCTATCTTATGGGACCAAACAAAAAGATTTTCTATCGTCTGAGGTATGTAGATAAATAGATATACTCTTATTGTGAAAATTGTAGCGTAAAATTATGAATAGGTATAGATGGGGAACGAGTTAAATAGATTCGGGGGCTGAGGTGCGGTGGGGCGTCAAAAAACCCCAACCCGTATTATAGTGGCCGCTTTTAGTGACGCTCATAGCTCGACGATGTCATTTAATATCGATAAAAACGTGTCCATATTTTCTTTGTTTGATTATTGCAACATTAGTGAGTTAATTGAATACAAGAGAGTCGTCATCCGTAGTCAGGCTAGAATCATTATTAGAAACGTGATTAAAATGTGTGAAAAAGAAAAAAAAACATGCAGTCACTATTCTCAAAATTAAATTAATATATAATTCATTAAAAATTGTTGCTGTCTAATGTTTATATTTCAATTTAATACACATTTATAATTTTATTAACTAAATCTATTCGCGTTTTAAGGAAAGTGTGTGTTTATCGTTATCGACATTTTGCATGTTACTTCACTATTCATAATAAACACGTGACCATGACGTCACAACTGCATTCCTACCGCGTTTATTTAGCTCGTTCCCTTACTATAGTTACAACACACACAAATGGCGGCCTTATCAACAATATGGCGATCTCCTTCACGCAAAGGAAAACAATATTAAAACAATTTAAAAGAAATATGGGTAGTGCACAGAAAAAACAGAACAAACAAATTACCATGCACTATTATATAATACACTAACTATAAACATATAAATGAGATTAAGATGAAACAAGAATCTAACGTGTCCTAAAGCATAATTAGGAGATAGACGCACATATAATTGATATTTAATGTTGAAAACAGTGATTTGACTTAGTGAACGTTCATTAGTAATTTTTTTAAAAGCATTTCTTTAATTAAAATAATTTTCTTTTATAATTTTAACGCGACATCTGACCTCGACTTGTCTGATGGGAATCAAGGGACGCTGACTGCTGAACAATTGTCTTTCAGCTTACAATCTCAATCGCCATCACTATTCCTCCAAGAGAAAGTTCCTAAGAAATATTCATTGTATTTGTAGGTATAAAAACATCGTTAAGTCCAAGCGAATAAGTAGGCATACTGTATAAAACACTAAGTAACTAAGGTAGATTTCAAAGAAAGCTCAGACTACGTTAACGAGACGTTCTCAAAGTCGATAAAAAGAAAAAAAGGAAAGAAAAGCAAACGTCTCGCGTTTAGAAGTTAAGCGACGTGGTATCGTGCTCTTTATATGCAAAAACGAAAAAAGCGTTCTGTAATCTGAGGTAAGTGCGCGCGTCGAGTGCGCTCAGGTGCTCCCAGCGCGGTCGCTCACAATAATGCTGTCGCCATACCTCTAAATAGGTATCATCATATACGTGGAATATACTTACTATTGTTATACATATACATACATAACACTTCATTATTTATTTATAGTTCAGGGAGTACAAACCATTAAGTACAGTCGCGTTTCGATATCAGCTTGTAAGTTGCCGGTTTTAACTAAGCCGGCATAGTGGATGTTACTGCTAATTACAATTATTTAGCTATAGTAACTGTCCGCATTTGAAAACAACAACCCATGCTATGGCGCGATAACCATTCGAGAAGAACCAGTATGAAGACAAATGTAAAAGTTTTTTCTCTCGGAGCTCTCGGATCTTCCGTTGCTTATCATCAGGTCTAGGTCGATTGTCTTCATAAAAATCTAAATCTTTACGGCTATGGGAACTAGGGAACCCAGCTTCCTCGAGGATGTCTCTGATTTGATTGGAATACACCCTCCTGGGCTTGCCTTGTATAGGGCATCCATCAACATCAGATTTATAAATTCCTTTTGTCAATCTACTTTCACTCATCTTTTTATGTGTGCCCAAACCATCGCGGCATTCCTTTGTCAATCCTTGTCACTACATCTTCTTTCAAACCACATCTATCGCGCATTGTGCTATTACGAAGTTATAATACCAAAAATAGTATGACACTGTCAAATATACTGTTTAGTATGCGGCGTGAGTACATGGTGGCCGGGACGCGTCATCTGTTCTCTGATATTACATGTTCAGCGAACAGACGTCGTCACTTAACGTCGATACTCACTATTACATATTTCATGATACCAAACATTTTTCTTTGCCATTTTATTATGAAAAACGTTTTAAACTTGTTATTTAATATTGTTCTTTGCTGAAAAGGTAAATATTTTTAATTTCAAACTGGTTGTATTAAGTGAAATTGCTCCTTATAAGCTCTAAGGTTATGGGCACTAGGTAACCTAGCTTTCTTAAGGATGTCTCCGATATGATCACACCCTCCTGAAGAGAACTGTGGATGTGAAGGAAGCGGGGGAGTTGTATCAGGATCGTGGCAAGTGGCGCTCCATTGCCTCTGCCCCCATGGGAAAAAGGCGTGAATTTTGATTTTGATTTCTCCTTGTTCTAAGCCCTTGGATCCCTAAAGCGAAGCGTGTAAAATAGAACCTCTGACTGGCATAGTGACAACGACTGCGTCAACCGTATATTATTTTCAGTCATAGGCGCTCTTGGACCAGTTCTGGATTACCTTGTTAGTAAAAACGAGTCGCATTAAAAAAAAGGTGCTGAGCTTATATGCAATTGCATTCACCTCTTCACCATCGGTGAGTCCCACCGCTCAGACAATACACCCAGGATACGACTAGTGCTGGTACGAAAGCGTCCTAACATATTTTGATTTTACAATTTTATTTTAATATTTGATTTTATAAAATTGTAAACCAAAACTAAAATAAACGCGATAGTAAGCCGAATAAAATTTGTTTAATTCAATAAAAATAGGTACTTTTAATATATACATGCTTTTTAAATAATGTTGCGGCATCCGGCCCAGTCTGATGTAAGGGGAGGGCCAAGAAGGGATTTTTCACACTTCACTTGAAGTATCCAAGGTTACAGGATAAGGGGAACAAAAAAAACTCAATAATATAATGTTTACTTGTAATAAAAAAAAACTCAATAACAACTTTGATAGGCATCCGATCCGGGTTAGCTTACAAGCATACAAACCGTGAAATGACATACGTGTAGTCGCGTTTCGGGATTAGATTAGATTTGACTGCTACTTACAGTTATTTACTGCTACAGTCACCTCTATTCTTGGTCCGCACTCCAGCTTAACTTCAGGTGAGGTGAGGTCATGTATCGAGCCACAATAAAAAAATAAACCTTTAATATCACCACAATATGAGGTTTTATATCCGTTTAAATGAATTGGTTGTGAACAAAGACATTCCGTATAACAGTGACAGGAAGCAAGCTCTTGGTTGTTACGTCTTAAGAAAAGTTACCAACCTTACCGTGAACGGAAAAGAAGAAAATCTTTCCATATATTTTCTTGTATATTGACTTCATTAAATCTGGTATTTTATACGGGGCAATCACGGTTGTGTGGTTTCGGATAATAATTGGGATAGTACAACGTATCAAATTCCTAATTCGTAATACTGGCTAATAATAGATACATTACGTGTAAGAAAAAAGAAAAAATGAGTCAGATATTTGCTTCAGGTCTGGTGTTTAAGTGTGGTAGGCAGTTGGTGTTTGGTTATTTGCCCAGTCTGCCGATCCCTTGCCGACAATCCGACTTATGATAAGCAAGAAGAGGTTTAATAGTGCCGACGACTAAAAAAACCGAGTCTTAGTCGCCGCCACTACCACTACGCCACGATCGCCTTTATATAAGAGACATATTAATTTAATTTCATAATTGAATGGATGAAAGGAAAACTAATGAAACATTTTAAGCTTTATTTATGCACGAGATGTTCTCACTACGTGTTGTATTAATAGAATATATATTTAGTATTATTAATTTGATTATCAGAACGCCTTTGAGTGTTACCCTTGAGAAATATTTGCACATTATATGTAGATATGTACAATTTTACGTACGGTTATAATATTCAGAGTTTTATGAAAAAGATGAGGTTGGGAAAATATAGTTTTGTCTAACTCTAGATGTAGTCAGGAGGACAGGTAAAAAGCCTTTGTTTTTACTAAAAAAAAACTATTTTTGTAACTTGCCTGGTGAGCGCCGACAACTGAAAAAACATACTTAGTTGACCGTTGCCTCAGTCGCCATCACTATGCCAGGCATTCGGTTAAAGACGACCAGATTAAGCAGAGGCACTGATATGATACTTTTCACGATTCTGGTACTTACATAAAAAATATATGAAATTCTCATTCTCAGGATACAGTTAAAATCCACGAACTTAATTCGATCACAACTAAATGAACATGAGCATTTTTTATTATTAAGACTCGACATCTAACCTTGACTTGCTTAATGGTTGTCCAAGTGAAAATCCAACGAATAAAATATCGATTCAGTTCACAGCTGCCTCGGTCGCTGTCAACTCAGAACAGAGAAACATAGCTGCCTTCTTTCTCTGTTCTGAGGCTGTCACTATGCCGGCCAAACTTGTAATATGGCGACTTATTTTTCTTGATAATAAACTCGTAATAAATGAAAAATATAATACGTTAGATAAACATCGCATTATGTTTATTATTGACGTAATACAAAATTCTAATAAGAGGCATCTACGCTACTTTATTCTCTTTGAAATTTGTTTGTTGTTGAAAAGTGTTGGATAGTAATTTCAACAACATAATTGCGACCAACTGAGGACACTTGAAAGTGACCTTCCACTATTCTTAGTCTAGTCCACCTAATCTCATTGTGTTTTTGAGACACTTTTGTGTGAAGTTTTTTTCATGCAATACATTGCCACCTATTGTTATTACCTCGTCTTTGACCAAAGTAAAATTTCTGAGGCGTGAGTAATAATATATATGAGAGCTTATACAACTAGACGCTATCTACTCAATTTATATATTTTTACGTCTACTTAACTTTTCTTTGGCCGGCATAGTGACTGCAACTAAGACAAATGTAACAGGATATGGATATTTTATCATCAGCGCTCTTAGACTCTTTCTTACCATCATGCAAGTCGAGACCACATGTTGACATTTTAATAAAAAATACAAGTACTAAATGCATGCATCTTCTTGAAATATTTAACAAAAAAAATTATCACGCCTTTATCGCACAGGGATAGGCACAGGGAATGGAATGCCACTTGCCACGATTCTGACATAACTCCCTCACATCTACAATTCTCTTCATACAAGCTCTACCGTGGCTAAGCTCTACTCTTAGACAAATCAGTGATATAAAAATTAGGTTTATAGAAACTTTATTAACTTAAAAAAAAACATAGTACAACATTCGCTGTATTGTTAGGTTTTGTGTTAGTATATGTATTAATACAGTAGCCAGTAATTAGGTTTTTAAAAGGAGTTTTTTTACTGCGTATTTAACTTAATTGAAACATTTCGTTGCTACTAAATTTAATATGAATTACCACGGCCGCATTTTAGCCACAACTACAGTGACTTGAATTGACTTCACTGATAGTTGGATAGCGACACGTGGACGACACAAATCCGAGCGGATTCGTTTAAATGACTACTACTTTTAAACTAATTTTAAAATATAACTTGTAGCGCCGTGCTTTTACACGGTCTTACATAATTCATTTTTAAGCTAATTAATTATGTTATACTAGTTCTATTTGTGTTTATTTGTGAATAATTGCGTTACATACCTTAATGTTAATATTTTTATCACTTATAATATACTTCTGTAAACGGGTTTTTACGTATCGATAGCCTTTATATTTTTCCACATATTTCACTATTTATTTTATTAGATTATCACTGAAATAAGCCTGATAATACACTTTTTCTACTTTGTTTACATATTTTGACATTTATGTCATCGATACGTGACAACCCGGTATTTTTCTTAATTTGGTCCAAAATAGGCCTGTATGAAGGCTATTTCACAAAAATTGACCACTTTTGGCATAATATCGTTTTTATTGCATTTGAAATTGGATTATTTTACCAATTTCATTTGATTTTGGAATGGAAAGATTTTATGCCTATATAAGCAGGCAAAGCCCAGAATTCGGCAGTCTTCCTCCAGTCTTGTATTGACTATAGTATTATTATAGGCCTTGTTCTGGGGCTAGTTAACCCCAGAACCTTGCAGTGCCTCATCATAAAGTACGTCATAAAGATTTTCACATCCAAATTCATATGGAATATTAAATTTATGGATTAATGGAAGTTTAACATTGAACAATTTTGGTAGCCCACAATCAGTTTAATTAAAGGATTTGTGGAAAGGATTTGACTCCAGGAGTTGCGTGAGTACCCTTTAAGTCACATCCAAACATTTGGGGTCCAGGTGCCACGTGTCCTGTCATCAGTGTTCCCTGGTCGAGTGAGCCTCCAAGCCGCCGACCTTTATTGGGATCTATCGTATTGTGGACGTCTTAATGTCGTCCACATAGATTATATATATTTTATAAAATTATCTGTCATTTATATAGACTTTGTAATTAGTATTTAGTTATTTTTAATATATTATCAATCTAATTAAAGTCTATTTATTTCACGACAGATTACTGCCGACTACGAGTGGACGTCCACGGACAGAACCCGTCGGAGCACCTCGTACATAATAGCCGTAGAACGTCATACCTTGTGTGATGTAGTGTGGATGCCGGCTTATTTGAAACTCCTCGTCACAGCATCTGGATCAGGAGGAATAGGTCCAGATGGAGTCCTTCGATGGTAGTCTATCTTTGATCTTCATTCAAGTCACAATAAAAATTTCGATATAAGTTAGAACTCACCCATCCCATCGCTCATTATTATTTATTTATCATTTATAGATAATTTTCATTATTTAATTTTTTCTTGATATATATATATATATTTTTTTCTTTAACATGCCAAAAACTAAAGATCCCAGTACCCCTGGTCCTGCGTCTCTTAGTATAAAACCATGCTCCCACCAGTTCGTTTTACCTCAACCTCCAATAAACGAATTAAAAAAAATCTCTTTTAATGGAAAAACTTGTCCGCGAACTTTTATTCGTGATTTAGAAGAATTTTGTATCGCGAGGAAACTTTCAAAAGAAAATCTTCTTGATTTTGGCTTTGAATTATTTACGGGTGTGGCATTACATTGGTATCGTTTCCAACGCCAATTTAACCCTGATTTATCGTGGAAGGTTTTATGTACTACATTGATTAAAGATTTTGGAGAAAAAGACTTTGATTTTAAATTATTAAATGCTATTAATAAAAGAACACAAGGGGCTGATGAATCAATAGCAGTTTTTGTTTCAATTATTTTTGCCATGTTTTCTCAATTATCCGAAGAGATAAGTGAACGTGAGAAATTATCAATTTTATTGAGGAATATTAAACCTTGTTATTCTACTTTTATAGCGTTAAATAATGTAAATACGGTCCTAGAGTTAATATCAACGTGTCAAAAATACGAAGAAATTATCGATCATAAAAAAAATTTTGAAGAACCTCAAAATAATCTTGGTGCTTTCAATGCAGATTTTGCGTATAAAGGCTCTTCTTCTGCTACTGTTGACTTACCTCAACATACGAAAGTTTTTAAAAATAACGTTAATGTTGTTTCGACTACTAATGATTTTCGAACACCAACTCCGTTTTGTAAGCGTTGTCGTATATTGGGACATTCTTTACGTGAATGTTCTCAAACACATATCGTTTGTTTTAAATGTGGTCTTAAAGATTTTAAATTTTACAATTGCCCTAGTTGCAATTCGAAAAAGCAATTAAAATCTACTTTACCGTCAAAAAACTAACTATCGACTTGGTTAATAAATTCGACCCAGAAGACTGGCATAATTGGTTATCTACCATTAAAAACTTTTTAAATTGTTACAGAACTACTTCAGTTCTGTACGATAATGAAAAGGATTACACTCGTCCTTTTATTAACGTCTTTGTTAATAATAGTCCTTTATCTGGTCTGCTTGATAGTGGCAGTTCCTTGACTATTTTAGGGAGTAATTCTCATCTTCAAATTATTAAACTGGGTTTTACATTATCCAAGTCTGTACCGATTATTATATCTACTGCCAATAATTATAAACTTAAATCTTTGGGACATTTTGATCTCCCTTTTACTTTTAACGGGCAAACACATTTAATTAAAACATACGTGTTTCCTGAAATTTCCCCATCCCTTATACTTGGGACGGATTTTTGGAAAAAATTCAACTTAGTCCCTAAATTATTATCTTCAGCTTTTAATACTACGGGTCAATGTCTTACTATTTCTGAAAATGACAAGAAGATTCTACCGTATGAGAATCTTTCTAATTCTCAAAAAGCTATTGCTGACGACTTGATCTTCAGATTTAAAAGTATTTCTTTTGAAGAAAAGGGCGTACTAGGTCGTACTGACCTGATTTGCCATAGAATAGATACCGGAGATTGCCCTCCTATTAAACAACGTGGTTATAGACTTTCTCCTGAAAAACAGAAAGCTCTTATTAACGAGGTTGATAAAATGCTGGATTGGAAGGTGATAGAAAAATGTGAAAGCCCTTGGTTATCACCAGTACTCATTACCCCCAAGAAAAATGGAGAATGGAGATTTTGTGTAGATAGCAGAAAATTAAACTCTGTTACTCGGCGTGATGCCTACAGTCTACCTTTGATTAATGAAATACTTGATCATCTTACTAATGCCAAATTTCTTTCTAGCATTGATATTGCTAAAGCCTTTTGGGAAATTCCTTTAAACCCTGCTGATAGAGATAAAACAGCGTTTTATGTACCTGGCAGAGGCATGTATCGTTTTGCCGTAATGCCTTTTGGTCTGACTAATGCTCCTGCTACACAGCAGAGACTCATGGATACGTTGTTCACACCTGAATTTGAAAACAAGGTGTTTTGTTATCTTGATGATATTGTGATTATTAGCGAAACCTTTGATGAACACATTTCATTATTAATCAAAGTTTTTGAAAAACTTTCTTTCGCTAAGCTTACTATTAATTTTGAAAAAAGTTTATTTTTTAGAAATGAACTTAAATATTTAGGTTATATTGTGGACGAACATGGTTTACGTGCGGATCCAATGAAAATTAATTCTGTTCTCGAATATCCTGTTCCTACTAGTCGTAAAGAAGTTCGCAGATTTCTGGGAACATGTAGTTGGTTTCGACGATTTATTTCTAATTTCAGCTCTATTGCTGCTCCTCTTAATAAACTAACCAGCAATGGTAAGAACGCTCCTAAATTCGTTTGGAATCAGGAAGCTTCTCAAGCTTTTCTAAAACTAAAAGAAGCTTTAGTAACTACTCCAGTTTTAGCTTGTCCTGACTTTAACCTACCTTTTTCAGTTCATACTGATGCTTCGAACTTTGGTATTGGTGCAATGCTTACGCAACAACAAGGTTCAAACGAAGTAGTCATTGCTTATATGAGTAAATCACTCAATAAGAATGAACAGAACTATTCCACCACTGAGAGAGAAACTCTTGCTGTTATTACTGCACTCGAACACTGGCGTTGTTATCTTGACAATGGCAAACAATTTACCGTTTTCACAGATCACGCTGCTCTCCAATGGTTTCTTAAACTTTCGAACCCTTCGGGTAGACTTGCTCGTTGGACTATACGCTTATCATCCTTCAATTTCTTACTTAAACATAAAAAAGGTAAAGAAAATGTTGTCCCTGACCTCTTGTCACGGTCTAGAAATTTGACATCCGATATTGCTACCTTAAATGTTTTGACTCTCACGGCGCAAGATCACTATAATAAAGTTCTTAGCGGCTGTCAAAATAATCCTGATAGTTTTCCTAACTATTCTCTTAAGGATAATAAACTGTATCGTCTCACTCACTCTCCTAATGTGATAAATGATGACTTTATTTGGAAAGAAGTTCCTCCCCCCGATTGTAGATTAAACTTGGTTAAATCTTATCACGGATTACCAGGTGAACCTCACCTTGGCATCTTTAAAACTTATAAAAAGCTTTCGTTGCTATATTATTGGTCAGGTATGTTTAAAGACATATCTAAATTTATTTTAGATTGCGAGAATTGCCTTGCATATAAACATCCTAATCATTCACCTTATGGTCCTATGGGTAAACCTAAAATTTGTTCAAGACCTTTTCAATGTATATCTCTTGATTTAATGGGTCCCCTACCTATGACCAGAGGACGCAATCAATACATTCTAGTTGTTAATTGCTGTTTTTCTAAATATACTTTAATTTTCCCGCTTAAGCGTGCTATTTCTAAAAATATTATCAATTGTTTGGAAAACTTTGTGTTTTTAGTTCACGGTGTTCCACAAACAATTATTATGGACAATGGTCCACAATTTCAATGCAAGGAGTTTAAATCACTTTTAAATAACTATAAGATACCATTCGTGTCGTATTCTCCTCACTATTGCCCACAGGTCAATCCCACTGAGAGATATAACAGAACCATTGGTACTGCTCTAGCCTCTCTTGTTGGTGATGATCATAGAAGCTGGGATATTCATTTATCAAAAATTCAATATGCTATGAATAGTACGGTTAACGCAGTAACGGGATATTCTCCGTCATTTTTAGTTTTTGGTAGAGAGACCATAAATTGTGGATCTATATATACTCCTACTAATGTTATTGATGATTATACATTTATGCCACGCGATATTTACGCGGATAATATGGGGCTTTTGTCAACTATATTCGACAAAGTCCAAGTAGCATTATACGCTTCTCATGCGAAAAACAGTTCTCGGTATGATCTTCGTCATCCTTTTAAAGAATTTAATATTGGCGATTTCGTCTGGCGAAAGAATTACGTTTTAAGTAATGCTGGAGCCTACTTCAGTGCGAAATTAGCGCCTAGATATATTCGGAGCAAAGTTGTTCGTAAACTTTCTCCTCTAGTTTATATTCTTGAGGATAATAATGGGTCACGAGCTAAATGGCATATTAAAGATATTAAAAATTAGATCATATATACTGATAATTTTTTTTCATTATTATTCTTATTTATTTATTTTACTTTATTATTTTAATAACTTAAATAATTTTATTATTTGTCATTACTATAACATGCTTAAATAATAATAAAATGTCTTTAACTCTACTAAGTTGATATTATTTAAAAATGAAAATAATATTTATTATTTCATTTAATATTGTACATATTGTACATTTTGCCTTTAATCCTATTATATGGATGGCATATTTTATATTATTATTATTTAATTTTTATGTATTCAATGTGTTGTATACCTAATATTTATACTGACATTTCTTGACATTGGTTTTTATTAGTTTGGTTTTCCGAAGCCAAAAGATACTAAGTCCATAATTTTTTTAATTAAAATATTTTTTGGTTTTCCGAAGTCAAAAGGAACTAAGTCCATAATTTTTAATTTGGCTTTCGGAAGTCAAAAGACACTGTCCAGATTTTTTAAATTTTTCTAAATTTAAAACTTTTTTTAGTTTTCCAAAACCAAAGGAAACTAAGCCCCAGCGCATACATGCGGAATTCCGGATCTGAATTCAGTTCAGGAGTCTAGCCCACACTACCGGTTTTTTTTGATTAGGAATTTTTAAGACTGGTAGAATTATAGAGACGCTATTGTGTTAAAATATTGTGTTACACTTAAAACAACTTTAGTCATTGTATCATAGTTATATCTGAATTAAACAAATTGTATGCGGCTTACTATCGCGTTTATTTTGGTTTTGATTTTACAATTTTATTTTATTATTCCGACGTTTCGAGAACGCTATGCAGCCAAAATAAAATAAACCCGATAGCAAGCGGCATAAAGGACATCATTCATTTTGGGCTTTTATGTACTACTTTTGTAATGTCCAATGATGAAGAAATATATAAATAGTAGTTTCGATACTTCTATTGATAAAACTAATAACAATTTTGTTTTTAATAGCTGTGCAATTAAGTTATTTGAAAAATAAGATAGAAATTTCTATGAATTTTGTATCAGCTGTCAATCAACGCCATATTTGTTCTGCTTTGAAGTGTCATAATTATAGTTTGGTCATTTTGCACACATAAACTATGCAAAATAAAGGATATATTCTAATTACATTGTAATCTTCGTACATCAAACTATTTTAAGATGCATATTAAACTGTTAATACAATTAAGCCTAAGTCCCCATACAAAATAAATGATGTCCTTTGTTTATTTCATTAATCAATGTTCGCGCATAATCTAAGAAAATATAGTTATATTTCCTAAATATCCCTTGCATCATCATGGTCCATCATCAGGTATTCAAGTCTTCGATTTCATAACAGCCCAAAAGAGATAGAACTTTAGTGCTTAAACTAAAATTATTCCATTTTACTAGCCATTGGCTGGGCTGTCAAAAAATTGAAGATCTGAATTTGTTTAATTCACATATAACTATGATACAATGACTAAAGTTGTTTTATGTGTTATCGGGGGTTGATAATTTTTTAAATTTTAACACAATAGCGTCTCAACAATTACCAGTCTTAAAAATTCCTAATAAAAAAAAACCGGTAGTGTGCACTAGACTCACGAATTCCTGATCTGAATTCAGATCCGGAATTCCGCATGTATGCGCCAGCACTAAGTCTATATAGCTTAATTTTTCTTAAATTGCATCTGGCAACGGACTTTACCTAGTCCTACCAGATTTTTATTTTAACCCTACCATATCGACAATTTATATTGACGATTTCTTTTAATCCTACTAAGTTGATGATTTTTTTCAAACATACTTTCGAGCTTTATAGCTCACGTTTTGAATTTAAAATGATAAATAAAATTATTATAATTTTATTTATTTTATATTTTACATATGTGCTTTATGGTACATTTTGCCTTTATTCCCATAATAGGGGTGGCATATTTTATATTATATTATAATTTTTTTTGCTTCTCATCTTCAATTAACTGAATTTATTTCGACTCCTTCATTTCAATATGGTCATCCATTATTAAAGGCTATTAAGCTATTTTTTTATAAAAAAAAAAATTAAAAAAAAAAAAAAAAATTTAGAATGCTAATGCTAATACCCTTCAGCATTCTATATTCTATCATATGAGCGGATGATAACGCATTTTAAAGAAGCCTAGGTCAATTGTGTGCGCTTTTAATTAGCGTAACGCTATGTTCATTTGAATATCCCATTTCGGGAAAACTATTAGAGCTTTTCTTAGCTCAATTGTGTGCGCTTTTAATGAGCGTAACGCTATGTTCGTTTGAACATCCCATATGGGAAAACTATTAGAGCTTTTCTTAGCTCAATTATGTCGAAATACCAATTTGACTATAATTTTAATGACATTACTTCGTCATTTGTATATATTTTATCATCTCATTATACTAGGGATTTCATACGAGAGCGGAATGATAGACTCTATAAAAAAGCCAACTGTCGCGTAATAAAGGTACTTCTCTTGGAGTAGGAGCCATAAGTTGTGAGCCCTACCCCTTGCTCTGGAAGAAGACAGCGTGAATGATGAATGAATGACTTATGAAAGGATGATATGAAAGAGTTGAGAAGATGCCCATAACCTCAAAATTTTTCTCTGAGTATAAAAATTTTCTGGGGTCGTGGGGGAAATGTAGCGCCGTGCTTTTACACGGTCTTACATAATTCATTTTTAAGCTAATTAATTATGTTATACTAGTTCTATTTGTGTTTATTTGTGAATAATTGCGTTACATACCTTAATGTTAATATTTTTATCACTTATAATATACTTCTGTAAACGGGTTTTTACGTATCGATAGCCTTTATATTTTTCCACATATTTCACTATTTATTTTATTAGATTATCACTGAAATAAGCCTGATAATACACTTTTTCTACTTTGTTTACATATTTTGACATTTATGTCATCGATACGTGACAACCCGGTATTTTTCTTAATTTGGTCCAAAATACGCCTGTATGAAGGCTATTTCACAAAAATTGACCACTTTTGGCATAATATCGTTTTTATTGCATTTGAAATTGGATTATTTTACCAATTTCATTTGATTTTGGAATGGAAAGATTTTATGCCTATATAAGCAGGCAAAGCCCAGAATTCGGCAGTCTTCCTCCAGTCTTGTATTGACTATAGTATTATTATAGGCCTTGTTCTGGGGCTAGTTAACCCCAGAACCTTGCAGTGCCTCATCATAAAGTACGTCATAAAGATTTTCACATCCAAATTCATATGGAATATTAAATTTATGGATTAATGGAAGTTTAACATTGAACAATTTTGGTAGCCCACAATCAGTTTAATTAAAGGATTTGTGGAAAGGATTTGACTCCAGGAGTTGCGTGAGTACCCTTTAAGTCACATCCAAACATTTGGGGTCCAGGTGCCACGTGTCCTGTCATCAGTGTTCCCTGGTCAAGTGAGCCTCCAAGCCGCCGACCTTTATTGGGATCTATCGTATTGTGGACGTCTTAATGTCGTCCACATAGATTATATATATTTTATAAAATTATCTGTCATTTATATAGACTTTGTAATTAGTATTTAGTTATTTTTAATATATTATCAATCTAATTAAAGTCTATTTATTTCACGACAAACTAAGTCACATAATGGTCTTTAAAACTGACCTTTATTATCCTATGCACTCTCTAGTGGAATATATTCTGTGTAAAAGTCCAAGGCACTGTCTACATGTCTAAGAAGCTTTTCCTTTGTATATCCGGTTACTTAAGCCTGTGTGGACCTTTGTAGATTTACTACTATATACAATATACATGTAAAGACAAAATTATTTTTTTGATACAGTAACATTTGGGTTTAATCTATTACTTTATTGTGGTGCATTTACGAACAGCGACATTAATACGAAGAAATTCTTGAGGTACATTGTAAGAATTAGTTTATATAACCTACTTATTTTTCATTTTGCTATATAAATGGAGACGTGTCTTTCAATCAAGCAATCATATTGTCACGCCTTTTGCCCACTGGGATAGCCAGAGACAATGGAGCGCCACTTGCCACGATCCTGACACAACTCTTGCATGAAGAAAATTGTAGATGTGGGGGTAGCGAGGGAGTTGTGTCAGGATTGCGATATAACAGAGATTTTACGACATTAAAATGTAAAAGATTTAATGAAATGTGACTGAAGTAAAAACCCTAATAATTTTCTCTAATTTTATTTAGATGTAGAACTGTGAAATATAAGATAAAAATAATCCGGAATATTCTCCCCGAAGCACATTAACAATCGTAATTTGTGCAGTACTTAAATACAAATGTTGTTATAAAAAGAAAATCCGCCATTTTATTTAATTAGGAAGAATTCCCCGGGTTTATGTTGTAGGATGGAACGTCCGCTAAATAAAAGATGGAGCTCGTAAGAACCATAACGGTTTTCCCGCCAAATGGTGGTACCCCGTAATGGCCGACTTCAAAATATGTTGCGTTTAAAACACGCTTCCGGTATGAATATTTTATGCCATACTACAACTTTATTACACTTTTAATAAGTAACCTAATTAAATATTAATGCCAGTTTCAGCCAATCTTGAAGTTTCTCTTAAGCGTTTTTTTCCTACTGTCTATAGTACTGCCTAGCTTAATTGAAAACTGAAGATTTTTTATTATGGCTCGGCTCGTCATGTGTCGAGCCTGATGTTAAGCCGGAGTGCGGTCCGTGAATAGAGGCGATTTCCGTGAATGAAAGCAGTTTGTGGCTCTCATTTATCCAGAGGGATCATCAATCGCTTTCGCTCATGGATCGCACTCCAGTTTTAATTAGCCAGGTGGCAAAATATTTCTTTATATAAAACATGAGAATTTACCTACTAGTATTTTTTTTTTTATTGTGACTCGACATCTGACATCGACCTGCCTGATGATAAGCAAGAGGAGATCCAAAAGTGCAGACGATTGAAACAACCGAGTCAGTACACGGCTGTCTCAGCCGCCGTCACTATGCCGGCCAAAGGTGCTTCTTCACGCATCGCTTGAAGGATCCAAGGTTATAGGAGGGAGAAAACACATGGGCTGGCAAAGCATTCCACTTGTCGATTGTTCTACAAAGAAAAGATGCACCGAACTTTTTAGTTCGACTACCGATTCTGTCGACAAAATGTGAATGCTTCCCCCGACCAGTGCGGGTGTTACGGGTGTGAAAAGACGAGATAGGAACAAGGTTAAAGAGCTCCTCGGAACATTCTCCGTGGTATAGGCGATAGAGGACGCACAGAGCCGCCATGTCTCTGCGTAATTGCAGAGGCTCCAGAGTTCGCGTAACCTCTAAATCTCCTATGATTCGGACAGCTCGGCGCTGCAATGAATCCAGGGCATTGAGAAGATACTTGGCAGAGCCGTCCCAAAGATGCGAACAGTACTCCGCGCAAGAGCGAATTTGTGCCTTGTATAAAAGTAGGCGAAGCTCTGGCGCGAAGAACCGCCGGTGGCATAACGATGCCAAGTTATGCCACCATTATACCGGCCTAACTGAGAGTTATTGATCTTAATGTTTCAATATAGTGTAATCAGTACATACGAATCATATTACCAACATTCTTGTATAACTGACGTGTTCAATCAATATTGATTTATCTATCACACAATACCTAACATTTTCGCTATCATCCCATTTCCTCTAAGAATGTCAGGTTAAGATGTAATACCTAAACGGTATTTCACGCCAATATACGGCACACAGACTACAAACCACTAGATACCACGCCCTCAACCAACGCTGAGTGGGCGTGTGGGCGCAGGAATGGCTTGACTTAGGCTGCACTTTTAGAAGGCCATATACGGTTTTGGCGACAGGCTAGCCACAATAATATCGCTTGGCAGTCTCTCCCAGCCAAATCTTTAGGCTATGTGAGCGTTGAAAATATAATAAAATAAAATTATATAATAAATACATCTGTAAATACACACATAAAGAGTAAAGGAATATTTTATGCTATATTGTGTTCATTTATATTATATATTTTGGAGAGGGTGTCAAATTCAGGGTTTACTACGAGCGTCTAAAACTCACGCTATGGTAGTGACCCTGAGCCCAAGCTAAAATGTGCTCCATTTAAAGGTATTAAAACAAGGACATTTCGACGCGAAACGAGAAGCATATTTTTGTTTTTTTATAGAACTAATATTTTTACTATAATTCTAGCGTCTAACTTAGGAGATCCTGCGATATTAAAAAGGTGCAGAGGGGTGTATTTTCGTTTACATGTCAGGAACCGCAGGGACCTGCTCATTTAAGCACTATGCCGGTAGCTTGGATAGTGAACTTAGTCAACCACTCCAAGCTAAGCGTTAACTAAATTTACCGTGAATTAAATTGGAACAAATACAGACAAAGATAAATAAAGAACAAGATTTTATTAAATGTTTTTTTTTTAGTTTGTGTTCTGTGGCCGTATAGAGAGAGCTACATGGATATTTCAATCCAACCGCATTGTAATGCAAACCGCATTTCCAATCCAGCCATTGTGTGGAAGTAAGCTCTCGACAGCACGCTTTCATGCCATTTAATTATAAATAGAATTAGATTAGAATTCCACAGTTTATTACAGTAAAAAAACAGTTTGTTTTATAGAAAGAAAATAATTTTATTTGGTATAAATGGGTCCTTATTCCTGTTTTTTCTTTTCTTTTATAAGTGTTAGGTGGTAGGCAGACTACTAGCACTACAGTCTAGTTTGCCACTACTTTCAAGTGTATAGACCGTGAAGTGACTCAGTCGCATTTCAGGATCAATTTTTCGCCCTCTCACAAGGATAGGCAGAGACAATAGAGCGCCGCTTGCCCTTACACAGCTCCCTCGCTTCCCTCACATTCACAATTCTATTCATACAAGCTCTACTACGATGTCTCCGATTTGGTCGGAAAACACCCTGCGGCCTGCTTTGTTTAACACATCCATCCACATCAGATTTATAAATTCTTTTCGTCTACTGAATAATTACTAATATTACAGCGTAATATTAGTTCAATGCTTTCGTCAATCTATTTTCACTCATTATTTCCATATGCTCAAACCAAATATATGTATTCATTTAAGTCGCCGTCAATATGCCGGCTATAATAAACATATGTCTATTATAGCCGGCATATTGACGGCGACTAAGGCAACCGTAAACAGAATCGTTTTTTTTAATCGTCGGCTCTCTGCTTAAAATCAAGGTCAAATGTAGAGTCTTAAAAAAAATATGTATACCGCATCTACGAGTATCTCATATCTAATTTTTTTTTATATCTAATTCATCTCATTTCATTCATCTTATCAATCAATAATGAATATATCAAATCTAATAATAAATCAATAAATTTAATTATATTTCGCATTTAAGAATCGTTTTTAGTATTTGACATTAGTAAGCCACATATAGGCTGAAGATAGATTCAAATGTATGCTAAACAGTGGAAAGTCCCTGACCGAGTTTCGCTGCACCCTGACCGATATCCGTGCAGCCTTCCCGGCCACTACTAAACTACATTATAACTTTATATTATGGTTTCCTCTATAATTTCACGTCTAAACTTAATGTATTTGACAAGTAAAATAACCTTTGTTAACCGAGAGGCATATCTCTTTGTTCTTCTTGTAGGGGTGGCAAAACAATTGGAAATATTAAACGTAAAATTTCTCATCATCCCAAGTTATTAGTTGGATGTTTAGTTGTTAACATCCAAGGTTAGTTTTTAGAGATGCCTAATAGGCATTAAACTCGCCTATGTACCTATTTTTAAGTTTTTTTTTATTGTGACTCGACATATGACAGCACCCCGCTTGATGTTAAGCCGAAGTGTGGTCCATGAATGAATGTCACTGCTACTACAATTCAATAACTTGTGAGTAGCAATCACATCCACAATGCCGGCCTAGATGGAACCGGAAACTTACAAGCTGATCCCGAAACGTGACCAAATCACTTCACGGTCTGTATACTTGTAAGTATACAGACCGTGTACTACCCCGGATCGACAGACTGGGTACCACTGCCTATCACTCTTATTTTGGTGCAATAAAGGATTTAAATAAATAAAAATAAAAATTTAATGAAATTTTGCTGGATTATTGTGAGTTTATGCTGGCTCGACATATAACAGTACCCTGCCTGATATTAAGTTGGAGTGCGGTCCTTGCTGTAAGTAGCAGTCACATCCACAATGCCGGCCTAGTTGGAACCGGCCAATTACTAGCTGATCCCGAAACACAACTAAGTTATTCACTTTAAATGATTCACTTGTAAATGATTAACAACTAATACTCTTTGAGCACACATCTGTCTCTTTATATCTTAATTGTATAATCTAATAATTAAACCAAAAAACTAAAATTAAACCGGGAACAGAAAAACAAAATCAAACATCAAACGGGGTAGTTTTGGAAACAGTAACAGCATCAACCAATAGGACGTCCAACACCTCAGTCTCACCGTGACCACGATGGCTGCAAAGTTCTCGAAACGTCGGAATAATAAAAAAATATACAATCAAAATAAACGCAATAGTATGCCGCATAAAATTTGTTTAATTCATTAATCAATGTTTACGCAAAATCTAAGAAAATACTATTGTATAATCTAATTAATAAATTTTACAAATAAAAGCTATGATGCAAATTTTTGTTCTGGCAGGCAATCAAACCCGGGATTTTACGCGTAATGAACAGGTGTGCTTATCAATGCGCCTATGTTAAAGTTAAAAGGCTTTTATTAGCTTGACTTGTATATATGTAACTATGTAACAGAATCGTTCAAAAATTTTGGCCGGCGTATTGACGGCGACTGAAGCAACCGTGAACTGACTCGGTTTTTTCAGTCGTGTCGACATTCTTGGACTGCCTCTTACATACCATCTATTCAATTTTTAGTTCACATTGTCATATAAGCGTGTTTTTCAGAAGAGACTTTAGAATGAATAGTTCTATATCTAAGTAATGAATAATAAAATTGTCTAAGATTTTTGTACCCATTTCCCGTCGCATTACGAGCATAGCTACACTTATACCTATAAAGTTGCACATTGGTCGTCATTCGAATATAAACTCCCAACTGCGCGTTCGTAGCCCGAAGCACTTACCAAAACCAATCTCATCTAAACTACCAAATAAGCTACCAAACTATATTATAACTCTTCCTCTATAATTTAACATCAAACCTTAATATATTTTTACAAGGGTCTCCTTCCGAAAAGGGATTAAATCCGTGAAACCTTTTGTGGCGAGTATAGCAAAATGTGTCTACCCTATATTATAAATAAGTTTGAACCCTTATCTAACATGTTTTCTTTGATAACATTTTTAGATAAAGACGGAACTGTGTCAATATTTTACTTGCTTATTGGAATTTAAATTATATAATGGAACGGGGGCGACCCTTTACTTGCATGATCGAGAAAAGGGTTAGGAACTTTGCAGGTGAATGTTTTATCTATCTATTTATATAAGCCAATATCATGTACAGGTTTTAGTTAATAGAATAGAAATCAAAAGTAAAAGAATGGGTAGCTAATTTATCGCGCTCTTTTCCGCTGTGAATTTGCATAAGTTTTACCCATGCACGAAACCAAAATGTCTGCTAGACTAAGGAATAACTTTTTAGCTATTTATTTAGTTTTTATGTGTTTATAATTATGTGCTGTTTATTTATGTATGTATGGATGCGAGGCAGACCCAGAAGGAGTTTTCCGACCTAATAATCCCCATGATAGCTGGGTGGATCGTGGAGCTTGTATGAAAAGAATTGTGAGTGTGAGGGAATTGTTTTTGCCTATCCCTGTGAGACAATTTAATTAATTGATTTATGTATTTTCTTTATATTTTTTTTTTAGTGTATTTAGCCTTCTTATTATTATTTTACTTATTAATATTTAACTGTAGTGGCAGTTTTTTTAAACTGTTGTTCATGGACCGCATTCCAGCTTAACATCAGGCGGGGTGCTGTCAAATGTCGAACCCCAATAAAAAAACATATTTCAGACTACATACTTTTAAATAAAATATAATATGAAGATTAAAGTTAAATATAAGGGGAGATGACGAGAGGCAGTTGGGCGTACAATTTTAATGATAGAATCACGTGCTCCCCTGTAGTAGGTACTACATTTGCATAATTGTAAAAACCACCCGACTAATTAAAACACGAGCCAATTCTTTTGACTTGTATACGACATCTACAAATCTGGTAGCAACATATTTTCTTTAGTTTTTTTGGCGCTTTTTATTAACAAAGTTTGTAGATATTAGGATGAGTATTATTACATTTTTATTTAGATTCTGCGCGAACATTGATTAATGAATTTAAAAAAAATATACAGCTTACTATCGCGTTTATTTTGGTTTTGATTTTACAATTTTTTATTATTCCGACGTTTCGAGAGCTTTGCAGCCATCTTGGTCACGGAGAGACTGAGAAATTGTAGAATCAAAACCAAAATAAGCGCGATAGTAAGCCACATAAGATTTGTTTCATTCATTTGTATTATTGTGGGTGTATTAGGTGTATTAGGCCATTAAATATGTAAATCGGGCGCGACTGCTACTAGTACACACGACTGCGACTATAGATATTAGATGCGACAGCTACAGCTACTTGCCTCCATTCTAGAAACGCACACCAGCTCAACATCATACTAGTACTATTATATTATATTATATTATATTTCGAACCACAATAATATCTGTAAACTCTAAATTCATGTACCAATACTCGTCCTCCCTTCTATATAAAGAAATGTAAATAAAAAAGGTAATTTAGAAAGATTGCTCAACAAGTTGGATAAAAGCTTTCCCCACGGAATCAACAATATTTCTATGTCATTGTTTTGCATTGTTTTCTCAAAGAAATGTTCCTATATAAAAACTTACCTAACCTTTGTCTATGAAATTGTCGCGCCTTAATTCTCAGACGCAGCGATAATGTCCACGGTCCTGACACAACTCTCATTATCAGAACCGGACTTGACATTCAAAATTCTTTTCATTCATGCTCCATTATAGTTAAGTGGGCATTGCAAATCCCTGCTGATTTAAAGATGGATACGGAATTTTCCAAATTATGATTATAACGATCAAATTTTGTAAACGAATAAATAAAAAAATATATGTTTGTACATTAGGACATGGTGTATGTTATTTCTGTAACATTAGGTACTCCAAAGCGAAAATAATATTAACTTAAGACAGTACATTTACATTTAAAGCAAAAGATAAAATCGAAAATGCGAGCCGAGAGTGCGTTGAAAGCCGGCTTTATTTTACATTTTCTATTCTAAACCGATATGCACATAACGTATCTTACGTTTTTGTAATAGACTACATATAACCAGAACCCGCATTATTATAAATTAGTATTAAAATAAATCGCCACTTATTCGTTGGACGTTGGAATGCAAAATACGCAACTCAATTTGATTATTCCAGGTTACGCTTTTCGATTCTTAAGTCTTATATCTTCCATTTATTACCGTCTAGTGATATTTATTCTGTATGTGTACTGAACTAACTCCCTCCGGCAATAGAAAAATCGAACAAACACATGATGCATACTTTGAAAAGCCTTATCGCTTACAAAAGTATTTTCTAAAGGCCATACTGTATAGAATATTCATACATAATGTATACTTTGCATACGATACATTTCTACGAAATTGTGTTCATACAACTTTAAATGTTAATATTTTTTTCAATCGATCAAATTGTCAAGCCTCATTTTCCACAGATCACGACAAACTTAAAGGCTTTCATAAACGACAGCCATAGCCGAAAGGCTAGCGATTGGTTTGTTGGGCGTAAAGTCCCGGGTTCGATTCCCGGTCGAAGCAAATATTTCAGGATCGGGGCAAGTGGCGCTCTATTGTCTCTGCCTATCCCCATGGGAAAAAGGCGTGACAATTTGATTGAATTGATTATTTTATTTACACCTTTGTTTTGGCCGTTATTTTGATTCTGTAAAAAGACATGTAGGAAAAATATTCAGAAACAAACACACTAGTAGACCGCAAGAACTTATTTAATTCGCAAAAAGGTTCACATAAGCACTTGTCTCAAAGTCTTAAGTGACATTTCCTACAAACAACCCTTACATTTAGGTCCTTTTTCCACATAGCAAAACCGTAACGTGATTTTTGGGTTATAGATGAGTATTTTTTAAGGTTACCTACGTTATTAAGTTAGCCTATCACAAAAATTTGACACCGAAAACCCAAGGGATAAACTGGGAGGCCTTTAGTTTTCACTGTGACGTATTTGCAAAATGAGTGCATTTGATTGGTTAAATTTATATCGGGTTGTTAAAATTCACCAGTAAGTTTCGTCAATTTCCAACTGTCAAAAGCAAAAGTTTGTCAATATTTAGCCCATTGTATCTTAGAAATATTATTATTATTATTAAATTCTTGTGGCTTTACATGTTATGATAATGTTAAGCTGGAGTGCAGTCCATGAAACTAGTTAAACCGGCAACTTACAAACTAATCCCGAAACGCGACTAAGTCACTTTATAGTCTTTACCCTAGAAAGCGGTGTTAATACGTCGGATTGGCAGATTAATAAATATTTGTGATTATTAAATATTACAAATAGTTGCTATAAAAGTGTTTCGGGATCAGCTTGTAAGTTGCCGGTTCCAAATAGGCCGGCATAGTGGATGTGACTGCTACTTACAGTTATTTAATTGTTATTAGCAATCACCTCCATTTATGGAACCGCACTTCAGCTTAACATCAGGCGGGGTGCTGTCATATGTCGAGTTACAATAAAAAAATATAAATAAAAAAAACAGCACAGACCGGGAATTGATATTGAAACTTATGCGACTGCTATGTTGACCAATTTTTTTGTGACACGACATCTGACCTCGACCCGCCTCATAAGCAAGAGGAGGTCCAAGAGTGACGACTAAAAAAAGCGAGTCAGTTCCCAGCTGCCCCAGCCGCCGCCATTATGCCGTGTCGTAAAATTGTGTCAATACTGTTTTCCCAGTGGACTAAATACCTAACATTAACTATTATTATGTAAATAGACGGTCTGCAGATCGACAAAGGTTCTCTAATTAATTAAATGACGAAGTTTGGACTGCCTAGGTAAATCATTCATTCCAATTAGTGTAATACCAAACGAACAATATATACGTATAAACTAACCAACAAATCACTACGAACGTTCTAGTTTCATAGATTTTTTTTATTATTGTGACTCGACATATGACAGCACCCCGCTTGATGTTAAGCTGGAGGATAGTCCATGAATGAATGTCACTGCTACTACAATCCAATAACTGTGAGTAGCAATCACATCCACTATGCCGGCATAGTTGGGACCGGCAACTTACAAGCAGTTCCCGAAACGCGACCAAATCACTTCACAGTCTGTGTACTTGTAAGTGGCGGTACTACACCGGATCGGCAGACTGCCTACCACTTTCTGAAGACACAGAATGCAATTAGAGCTAATTCAAGGTTGCATGGTTTGATTCCCGGTTGGAGCGAAAATTTGTTTCATAGCTTTTATTTGTAATATTTAACAAACTAGATTCAATAATACAAATATAAGTTAATAAATTTAAAGAAGAGGCAAATGATTGCTAGTGTGGTAGGCAGCGGTGCCCAGTCTGCCGATCTGGGGTACACCCTTAGACAACTAGACACGGAGCAAAAAGTCGCCTCTTTTATATTAATAACGGTCTTGGATGTTCTCGAACTCGTGCTTGCGTAACCATTGAACTGCCACTACACCACGGTTTGTAATATATATTCAAGTTTTTTTAAATTTTTTTTATTATTGTGACACGCCATTTGACCTCGAGCCGCCTGGTGATAAGCAAGAGGAGTTCCAAGAGTGATGAAGACTGAAACAACCAAGTTAGTTCTTGGCTGTCTCAGTCGCCGTCACTATGCCGGCCAAAGGTGCTTCTAAATATTACAAATAAAAACTATGAAACAAATCCTTTCTCCGAGCAGGAATTGAATCCGGTACTTTACGCATAACGGACTAGTATTATGCCTTCAACCAATGCGCCATGCAGTCTAGTGTTTTACTTTCGCCTGCATGTTACCTTGGCGGGGCTCCGTATAAATAAATTATTTGGGGGCCCTTAGAAAGTGTTAAGATTTAAATCAAATTTCAATCAATTTAAATCAACATACAATTTAAATGAAATCTTGCCTTTTTCGGCAAACTGATTTGTTAAATCATTTATAGCTGTTGATGACTTTTTTAGTTTCTTTTTGAGAAGTTTTTATTCATTTTTACTTACGCACGTTGCGGGCCCCCGTGGCCTGGTGGCCCCGTATAATTGATACGGCAGATACGGCGGTGGCTACGCCCCTGATGTTACCTAACATGTTTCTTCAAATATGCCAAAGTCCGCAATCCAAAACCAACGTTGTCCTTTACTCTATGGACACAATTAGTTAATTACACCTGTTTTATGACACAGCCGGTTTAATGTGTCTGGATACGCGGGCAACTAATGAACTCCATTTCCACGTACAATCTAATCACTAGTGTTTCTCTGCTATTATTAAACAATGCTCTTTGTCTTTGATATATATTAGGTTGGGTTTCATTGAATTTAACAATGTCATTATTTGATTGTTTAACAAAAATGTATGAGTATTAATTTTGTATTATAACTCGGAATCTGACGTCGACTTACCAAAAATAAAGGTTCTAAGAGAGCCGACGACTGAAAAAATCCATTCAGTTTTCGGTTGCCTTAAATCGCAAATGCATCCAAAATGCATCCTGAATGTAACCAATCAAATTGTCACGCCTTTTTCCCACAGGAAACGCCACTTACCACGATCCTGGCACAACTCCCTCTCTTCCCTTACATCACAATTCTCTTGATACAACCTATGAATAGAATTTTCTTAGATTTTCCGCGAACATTAATTAATGAATTAAACAAATTTTATGCAGCTTACTATCGCGTTTATCAAGTTTTGTGCAGCTTACTCTCTCCGTGACCACGATGGTTGCAAGGCTCTCGAAACGTCGGAATTATAAAAATGTAAAATCAAAACCAAAATAAACGCAATAGTAAGCCGCATAAAACTTGTTTAATTCAACCTGTATAATATAAACAAAGCTAATATAATTAAATCTCTAATACTGTAATTAAACATACTTATAAAAGCAATATTAATGCACGTTCATTACATTTTCGGCTTAGTGGTTAATGTAGCGTAATGATATTAAGGGTCAAAATCCCATTTGTATGATAAATGCGGATGTTTACAAGTATGGAGTGGACGTTATACCATTGCTTTGGCTTTTATTACAAATCATTAATATTGCTTTATTTGCTTTATTTATATCTTTACGTGTATTGTTTTGAATTTAGTAACTTTGATATTGCAGGTTTGGCTGGTAGATAATGCCTGGCGTCACTTTTTTTCTTAATGTGTCTCGACATATGACAACGATGTACAAGCTGATTCGGAAACGCAACTAAGTCACCTAAAGACCTGTATACTTGTAAGTGGTGGTACTACCCCGAATCAGCAGACTGGGCACCGCTGCTGTAAACTATAAAGTGACTAGTTTTGGGACCAGCTTTAAAGTTGCCGGTTCCAACTATGCAGGCATTATGGATGCGACTGCCACTGAAATTCACAAATCTGATGTGGATGGATGCGTTAAACGAGGCAGACCCAGGAGAGTGTTCTCCGACCAAATCGGAGACATCCTTAAGAAAGCTGAGTTGCCCAGTTCCCATAACCATAGAGCTTGTACGATTATCTTCGTGTAAACGAATATCTTACATTCTCCAATCGATATAAAATATACCTTTAATAATATAGAATTAGTTAGATATAAGTTTTGAAGTCTAAGGTACGATGTCTATCAATAATTCGATACAAAGTTCAGCCAACGACGGAAATCACTCTACTTTCGACATACTTGCTAACTAAGTACAAAGTTAGTTCAACTAATTAGGACTATAGCTATAACCAATTATAGCGCTAAGTTTATGAATATTTTACCAACAATATTTCCTGAACTTTTTTTACAACTTTTATTATAAGTATTTGCAGCAATAACGATACCTAACTTTATTAAAAGAAAATCTTGTCACTTCTTACAGTAATTTGGTGTAAAATTTGTAGATTATTGTCAATACAGGATCAGCTTTAAATACAGGATCTACAATTCTTTTCATACAAGCTCTTTGATAATGGGAACTAGGCAACTCAGCTTTCTTAAGGATGCCTCCGATTTGGCCGGAGAACACTCTCCTGGGTCTGTCTCATTTAACGCATCCATCCACATGAGATTTTTAAATTTCAGTGGCAGTCGCATCCATAATGCCTGCATAGTTGGAACCGGCAACTTTAAAGCTGATTTTATATTTAAAAATAGATATATCATTAATAAATTCTATATTAATTTTAATAATTTATGTACTCGTATGTATGTATGTATCGTACTCGTATATTAAATTTATTTGTGAATGAAGTGTAAAAGACAGAATATATTTAACGGCATTAAGTAAAAGGCCTCAGTAAAAATTGTAGTAGTTAAATTATTTGCAATATTGCAATATTATTATTTTGTAAAATATTATATGCAGCTAATCCTGCCAACTAAATATGGCTAATAGAATGAGGCAAATTAATAATAGGTAATTGGAAGGATAAAACGAGGATGACAAAGAACATTGTTTCTCGATTAAGTCTTGAATATTCTAAAACTTGTAAGAAAATAATTGTGTATTTAAAGATAGTTATCAAGATTGTGGAAAGTGGCGCTTTATTGTATCTACCTATCCCTGTGGGAATTAGGAATTTTAATTGATTGGTTGTTACGTGTATGATTGCATTAAGCGAGAACTCCATTGTCTCTGCCTTTCTCTGTGGGAAAAGGCGTGATTATTTTCAGGGTATACAAGCATTTCTATATATTTTCAAATAAAATTATCACACCAAATAATACTCGTTATTAAAATTAATACAATTAATAGCATTGTATCGTATATTTGATTAAAGTTAAATTTTAAACTCGGTAAACAAGCAATTTACAAATTAACCCCGTGGAAATTATGGAAATGGAAACACATCAGTCACTGGTATTATGTTGAAATTGTTGGACGTATCGATTTTAATATCAAGGCGGGGCAGTACAATATTCTGATTGATACGCTTCTATTTCCAATATTGCATGAAGCGTGCTTTTCAACCTAATCTCTACTAATATTGTAAAAGGTTTGTAAGTTCGTATGTAGGAGGCAATCTCTGGAACTACTCATCCGATTTAATAAATTCTTTCACCATTCTTTAGAATGGTTTTCCTAGGTGGATGTAGGCTAGACTGGATTAAGCCATGTAAAGGCCTCTTGGCAATGTAAGTTTCAGGGCCTCTTTTTCTCTAGAAAGTCAGGTATTTTTTATTTTGACGAGACCACTGAATTTGATTTGATGGTATGCAACCTCCTTAAGAGTGCTGACAAGTAACTAAATATACAGTTGCTCCAGTCGGCGTCATTATGCCGGTCAGCGCTACTATGCTAACTTTAGAAATTTATTATATTTTATTAGGCGACGCGGGGTCCTTTGATGGGCCTCCATGGATGATCCAGGAGGACTAAATATAAGTTATATTTTAATTTAATAAAATAAAATCAGTTTACGTAAAACATCTAGCGCTCGTAAAGCGACGAAAAATAAATAAGTTTCTTGCGAACGCTGCCGCAGCGAAAAGATATATTTTAAAAAGTTATACTCGTACATCTCGCGGACGAAGTCGCGTGTACTCAGCTAGCAATAGTTAAAGCATTGTCATCATAGTAACATGAAACACGATGGCTTGATGTTATTATTTAGATTTCATATTTGATTGTTTACGTGTAACCTAAACAACTTTATTAAGTGTCTTTATTTTAAGAATTTGAATTATTTGAGAATCTCGTCTTGCGTAATTATAAACAGGCAAGGGGAGGCCCAAAAGTATCTACTTGGTTGCTCAGTCGCCGTCACTATGCCGACCAATATCCAATTCTCTTTATATAAGCTCTATCGTTAAGGGAGCTGCGGACTATAATAAAATCGTATGAAAATGCAATTCTTAGTAAAAATATACTTTTTCTTACTTAAAAATGACACGTCGATTTATCGTGTTTGTAAAGTTAATAAGTTAAGCTATGAACTTATCTCACGAAAATAAACACATCAACAGCTACTTTTACACGTCGTTTCATTTCGTCATCCTACATAAGATGTGGTTGTGTAGTGTTAATTTTTAAAAAAATTATTATCTTTTTGTTGGGACCTGACATCTGACCTTGACTTGCCTAATGGTAAGCAAGGGACTTCCGACTATGCTGTCCAAAGGTGCTCCTGCACGCAAGGTTTGAAGAATTGAGGAGAACACATATGCAAAGCATTCCACTTGTCACTTGTTATACAAAGAAGAGACGCATAGTTTTTTAATATAATGGCATTTTTTTTTATTGTGACACGACATCTGACCTCGTCTCGCCTGATGATAAGCAAGAGGAGGTCCAAGAGTGACGACGACTGGAATAACCGAGTCAGTTCCCGGCTGCCTAAGCCTAAGGCCTAAGGCGCTTCTGAACGCATCGTTTGAAGGATCCAAGGTCATAGGATGGAGAGAACACATGGGCTGGCAAAGCATTCCACTTGTTAATTGTTCTACAAAGAAAAGACACACTTAACTTTTTAGTTCGACTGCCGATTCGGTCGATAAAATGTGGATGCTTTCCCCGACCTGTGCGAGTATTACGGGTGTGGAAGGACGAGGCAGGAACAAGGTTGAATAGCTCTTCGGAACATTCTCCGTGGTATAAGCGATAGAGGACGCACAAAGCCGTCAATTTATAATAATAATAAAATTATTTATTGCGCAGTAAAAACACAGTACAATGGGCGAGCCTAATTTACACTTTCAATCTAAGAAAGACCACTTTTTAACAACTAATATTCATTGTTTACCACTTTTCTTCAGTAATTTATACAGTAAACTACTGTGTTTTTATTAGGTTATTCCAAGTATTTTCAAAGGAATACTTTTTCATACTTAAAGAAATAAAAGTGAAGAGCTTTTAAAGCATAACTGCTGAAGAAAACAACAAGTTAAATAAATACTCTTTGTGCTTGTTTTTGAAATGCTTCGCGGTGTCTTATTAAACTTTTTCCATCAAAGCTATAATTTTAGAATTTTATTTTTATGTTCCTAAGTACTTACTGGGATTATATTGGAAGATTGAATAACAAAATTAATGAAAAAGTTTACTTCGAATATGTATTTCTAGTAGCAGTTTTTAGTCCCACTATGCCGGCCTAGTTGGAACCGACAACATTCAAGCTGATCCAACGTGATTTCATAGTCTCTATGCTTATTTGTAAGTTGACGGATCGTCCGATTGGGCAAATGACCGTCAATTAGGCAGTTGGTGGTCAATTGCGTATTTATGAACCGCCAATCACTATTTTATTATTTTTTGTTTGTCCGGCATAGTGACGGTGACTGTGGCAGCCGTGTACCATCCGGTTCTTTCAGTCGTCGTCACTCTTGGACGTCTTCCTGCTTATCATCAGGCGGGTCGAAGTCAGATGTCGTGTCACTATAAAAAAAACTTTATACATAAGACATTGATTTTATTGTAGCTCGACATATGACAGCATTTTGAGATGTCTTCATATGAGAGGAACTGCTGATTAGCCAGACCACGGAACAAGTAATAATCGGACGCAATGTGTGGGGTATGACTTCCAATTTGAGCGTTTCTAAGTAGGTTTTAACTGGTTTGGCAACGTGAGGCCGAGCATAGTCATGCTGTGAAATCACTTTTTCATGTGATTTCGCGCTTTTCGCGCAGTGCTCGGCTCAATCGCATTATTTGAGTTCGATACCGTCCCCAGTGATGGTTTCGCCCTGTTTCAACAGCTTATAATAAATAACACCGTCCTGGTCCCACCAAATACACAGCAAAACCTTCGAAGCGTGAATATTATGTATTATAACGGAAGTTAAGATCTAAAATCAAGATAGGTAACTTAAATTTTTATTAGCCATTATACCTACCTATATATACTTATTATACCTACAATATCTTTATATTGTAGACGGGCGCTCTCCACCGCATTCACTTTTATATTTTTAAATAACTATTACTCATATTTATAAGGTAATAATATTTTTTACTAAGGTAAGATATTTAATGGAAAAAGTTTTAATGGGATTTGATGAACGAACGATTCAAAAGTCGCTCTTAAGACAAATTTCTTAAAGCAATTTTCTGAGTTGCCCCTGCTTGCCCCACTCGTTCCAACGAATGCTTCTCCATTTCACTTGTAAGATATCAATGTCGATTTTTTATTTTTTTACTTTGTATTCGAGTTTTTGTGCAAACTCAAATTGGAACCTTGTATATAATAAAACTAATTTAAAGTCAATAAAAAGTTTAATTTGTTGTTAAAGTTTAATCAATAAATTCGTCGATTTTTTCGTATAAATAAAAACCGAGTGCAAAAAATAGCTAAGTGTTTTTTTTTTATTGTGACTCGACATTATAACAGCACCCCGCTTGATGTTAAGCCAAAGTGTGGTCCATGAATGAATGTCACTGCTACTACAATTCAATAACTGTGAATAGCAATCACATCCACTATGCCGGCCTAGATGGAACTGGCAACTTACAAGCTGATCCCGAAACGTGACCAAATCACTTCACGGTCTGTATACTTGTAAGTGGTGGTACTACCCCGGATCGGCAGACTGGGTACCACTGCCTACCACTCTTTGATTTCTTACATTTAAAAAAATTACGTGTTGTGGCTAGACATCTGACCTCGACCTGCCTGATGGTAAATATTAAGGAGGTTCATGAGTGCCGACGACTGAAAAAACGAGTCAGTTTACGGTTGCCTCAGTCGCCGTCACTATGCCACCTCTCAACAATATTTTAGGTCTTACCTAAAAGCAGAGAAAAAAGATAAAATTACAATATATTTATTATAATCACTTACTACGAGTATAATACTTATTGTAGTGTATGTGCAACAAAGACATACACCCATTGTCTCGTACTCGTGTGCGTGAGAGTTGAAGCGTCAGAGTTACCTCACCTGCGGGCGGGGACGGACGTGTACTCAGTGGCGTGCGCGGGCTGCCGAGCCAGTGATCCTCGTAAGGAAGGGCAGACACTACAAATGGCGACGAGGATAAAGTTATATTTTATACTTACTAAAGGAAATAAGGAGGGATGATGCGGTGTTATAACGGCTTAAAGCAGTTTAGGTTATAAATTATTCGCCTTTTGGATACATAAAGGATTGAATTATTAAATTGAAAAGTTAATACTATGTCTGGCGTTATTATATTAAGGTTCCATAGTGGCTTCCGTCGAAGCAAATAGTGGACAATAATGAGTGAAAGAATCACGAAGTGTTTGTAAAGTTTTGCAAGCACCTACAGACTGCGGCGGCCCATTGTCGCCGGCGCTGGTTGGTCGTATTACAGGTATCACATTGCAATTACCTATGTTTGATTTTATGCAGACAGAGATTAAATTGTGCGAGATTGTAGAATGAATCGATAATATTTCGTTTGTTGGTTGCGATTTAGTTTATTAAGAGTGTGGGGTACTGCATTCTTAGCTGAGTACATTTATCTACTTTAATGAAATAGACATGATACAATGGATAGGTGAGATGTATCATTCATTATTGCTCCATATGGTGCGGTCAAGGGTCGCGCAGTGTCGAGCATTCAAATCAAAATCAAATTCCTTAAGTGGGATGAATTGGCACTTTTGAACGTTATAACATAATATTACAGCAATATACGAATTTACTACCGAAAGTGTTTAACTTGAATAAATAATAAATCAGTGGCTGCTGTAGGCATTGTCAAGTTAGAAAACTAAACTTTAAATTACAATACATTGTGTTAAACTGGAACACCAAACCTCTATATATATATATAGTTGTCTAAAGAGTAATATGCTTTTTAGCATGGATTTGTTAATAAATTTTGACACTACCAGAGTATGCTGGAGCCTTATTTGTGCTGGGCGCCGTGCATCATACTGATGGCTGGTACAAAGGTCAAGGGTGTGCAGTTTGACGTGTTCTCGAGTGTACCTTTATTATAAGGTTAGTAGTTGCTATTGTAAATGGTAAATTGAACAGAAATAATTACATGGGATTGTTAATCGGAATGCCTCACAGGTTTCCAAGTGAATCGGAAAAATATGCCTCTTTTTAACCCTTGACTTAAAAGGAGGGGTGTTGTGGGTTCGACGTGATCGAGATGGTTCTTGGCTGAAACTAGTCTGATCAGGGGTTTCAAGGTCATCGGCTCGTTTGTTGGCTGCGGTAGCGATCTTGGACGCATGATCGGTGTTTGCTTTGCTTTTGAACATATCTGTGACTTAGCATGTGAAACACAGACGTATATGCATGCATGGGTGTCTTGTTTGGTGCCGCTGAGCTCGGGGGCAGGAGACGGAATCCTGGATGGGTTTAGGCTTGATGAGTTTGCTGGGCTTGGGCTCATTGGATTCGTCTTGACTGTGGGAAGCTAAGTGTAGGAAGGTTGGTGAGATGGAGGAGAGCTGATCATGGATCCTCTCGGATCGGCAATTCAGCGGGGGATGAAACTGTGGTGCTTTGACTGGAGTTGTTGCTCACTGTGAGCCATTGGCTGGACCGTTGTTGGACGGAAGACCTGGAGTGTCTGATGATGCACCGTGGGGATGCAGGGGATGTTGAAGGGATGTAGCTGGGGAGCCGTGACTGATGTTGTTTGTTGCTGTAGGACTGGTGATGTGTCTAAGTTGTATAGAGTAATAATAATAATTAAAAAGGTAAAATGGTGTTAATTATATACCTACTATTAAATTTCAGTCACAGGTACTATTTTAAGCTTAATGCCCTTATAGCAGTGAAAGTGCAGTAGGTGCCCGACAGAAAGGATATTTCGTTGAAGGAGGACATTCTGGATCTGAAGAAGCTGATGGTGGAGTGGTGGGCAGAGGTGCCCAGGCTGCCGATCCGGGGTGGTGCCACCACTTGCAGGTGTACGGACCGTGAGGTGATTTGGTCGCGTTTCGGGATCAGCTTGTGAGTTGCCGTACCCAGCTGGGCCGGCATAGTGGATGTGGTTGCTGTTTGCAGTTGTTGAATTGTAGTGGCAGTGGCATCCATTCGTAGACCGCACTCCGGCTTAACATCGGGCGTGGTGCTGTCTTATGTCGAGTCACAATATAAAAATAAAAAATTGGTTGCCTGTAAAGTCGATATACGGGCGAAAGTTTTACGTGACAACGACTTTGAGTGGTAAAATAATTTTAATGTGAATATTCATTCGTATAGTAGGAAGAAGGATGAAATAATAGTAACAAATTAAAACATTTATTTATACAAAGAATTATATTTAAAACATTAATTTATACAAAGAATCTCGCACTGAATTTCATATTAACAAAATTTTATTTTTACCTTTACACATACATACGTATTTATATACAAATATACATATGTCTCTCTCGCTCTTAGGCGGGCTAACCATGCCCGAGTGGAAGGGACGCGTGCCTCTCACTCGCTCTCATTGTGAGCGCATAACGTGAGCGGAGCGTAACGCAGTTTCTTGAAGTGTCACCCGGCAAACCAATTTATAAGACGTTGTCACGTCAAAAATCCTCTCAGATTTCACAGGAGCCACAGGAGAGGGAGCTTTGACTAGAATTGTTTCGTACTACGTTAACAAATGGGTCTGGTGAAGCATTGTCGGTTGGTCAACAGAGAAAAGACGCACGTATGTGACAGAGGGAGGCCTGGGTTCATAACAGTCGGTTCACCCAGAAAAAAAAATGATGAAACAAAATTGGATTGAAATTAAACTGGAAGTTTTTTGGTAGTGTGCTATTTTATTAAAATATGTCGTGAACTACCTCCATTAAATTCGAAATTGGTAAACTATCTTTATTAAATTCAAAATTGGAAAAACTACCTACATTAAACTGGAAACAGCTGGAAAGGTAAAGCTACCACCGTTAAGTCGGGAACAGCTGGAAAGGTAAAGCTACCACCATTAAGTTGGGAACAGCTGGAAAGGTAAAGCTACCACCGTTAAGTCGGGAACAGCTGGAAAGGTAAAGCTACCACCGTTAAGTCGGGAACAGCTGGAAAGGTAAAGCTACCACCATTAAGTTGGGAACAGCTGGAAAGGTAAAGCTACCACCATTAAGTTGGGAACAGCTGGAAAGGTAAAGCTACCACCGTTAAGTCGGGAACAGCTGGAAAGGTAAAGCTACCACCGTTAAGTCGGGAACAGCTGGAAAGGTAAAGCTACCACCATTAAGTTGGGAACAGCTGGAAAGGTAAAGCTACCACCGTTAAGTCGGGAACAGCTGGAAAGGTAAAGCTACCACCATTAAGTTGGGAACAGCTGGAAAGGTAAAGCTACCACCGTTAAGTCGGGAACAGCTGGAAAGGTAAAGCTACCACCGTTAAGTCGGGAACAGCTGGAAAGGTAAAGCTACCACCATTAAGTTGGGAACAGCTGGAAAGGTAAAGCTACCACTGTTAAGTCGGGAACAGCTGGAAAGGTAAAGCTACCACCATTAAATTGGGAACAGCTGGAAAGGTAAAGCTACCACCATTAAGTTGAGAACAGCTGGAAAGGTAAGGCTACCACCATTAAGTTGGGAACAGCTGGAAAGGTAAAGCTACCACCGTTAAGTCGGGAACAGCTGGAAAGGTAAAGCTACCACTATTAAGTTGGGAACAGCTGGAAAGGTAAAGCTAGACCACCATTAAGTTGGGAACAGCTGGAATTTGGTAAAACTACTTCCATTAAATTAAGAAGAGCTGAAATCTGGTAAAACTACCTCCATTCAATTGAAATAGGCTGGAATTTGGTAAAACTACCTTCATTAAATTAAGAATAGCTGGAATCTGGTAAAACTACCACCATTAAATTGGGAAGAGCTGAAATTTGGTAAAACTACCTCCATTAAATTGAAAGGAGCTGAAATTTGGTAAAACTACTTCCATTAAATTAAGAAGAGCTGAAATCTGGTAAAACTACCTTCATTAAATTAAGAATAGCTGGAATTTGGTAAAACTACCACCATTAAATTGGGAAGAGCTGAAATTTGGTAAAACTACCTCCATTAAATTGAGAAGAGCTAAAATTTGGTAAAACTACCTCCATTAAATTGAGAAGAGCTGAAATTTGGTAAAACTACTTCCATTAAATTAAGAAGAGCTGGAATCTGGTAAAACTACCTTCATTAAATTAAGAATAGCTGGAATTTGGTAAAACTACCTTCATTAAATTAAGAATAGCTGGAATTTGGTAAAACTACTACCATTAAATTAAGAACTGCTGGAATTTGGTAAAACTACCTCCATCCAATTGGGAACAACTAAAGTTTGGTTAAACAACCACTCTTCAATTAGGAATAGCTACAAAAAGGAAGATAGACGTGAAAGAACGAGCAGATAACAATAGTTCAGAAGGAAACAAAAAGAAGAGAATAGATTGGAGTATTTAATATCGATGATGATACAGCGAAGCTAAAGTAGGAAACAAGATCCAAGAGCTGCTAGATCGTTATATCATTGAATAGGTGCGTGGTCATTCAAGATGGGTGATCTATACCCTGGTAGTATCTATACTAAAAGAGACTAACGTCTGTGTGTCTATATGTGGCGAGCTAATACTGCCACATGCGAGAAAATTCCTTATCTTGTATGGACGAACTATTGCCGAGTATTGGACGGAAGTGGAACCAGAAATTGGGGTCCTTCCAAAGAGTCCTACTTTAATCTGATTTTATGATGTCCTAGATGTTTGTAATAAATCCTCTTTAGTTCTGAATCTGTTGGTGATTTGTAAATAAAGAAGGGATGTAGTGTATGTGCAACAAAGACGTACACCCATTGTCTCGTACTCGTGTGCGTGAGAGTTGAAGCGTCAGAGTTACCTCACCTGCGGGCGGGGACGGACGTGTACTCAGTGGCGTGCGCGGGCTGCCGAGCCAGTGATCCTCGTAAGGAAGGGCAGACACTACACTTATGGATGTGAATTATGGATGTGAGCGAAGCAAGGGAGTCAAGATCGTGAAAAGGCGCTCCTTCGTTGTCTCTACCTATCCCTGTGGAAAAAGGCGTGACTATAATATAATTATAGTAAATACCTTATATACTAAAATGGGTACAGTTTAAGAGCATCTACTATATATTAAAAGCCTAATCCTAATCGTCAGAGGTCCCACATAAATTGAGAAAGAATGGCTAAAGTTGCGACTGTAATGCCAGATTGAAAGGATTAAAACGCTTTTAGGAGCCAATCGTAAGGATCGAAGGTAATCGCTAACATTTTTTCTACCCACGAAATTGCGTTTACTCTGTTGAGAATATTAATCGCTATATAAAGTTTGCCTTTTTTATTTTAGACGCGTTGCGAAATAACTGTGAAAAATGATCGGAATTCAACGCATTGACAGCGGTCATATAAAACAATGAAAAAAATTATATGTAAGGAATCTATAATATATTTTATTACTTATTAAGTGATGGAGTTGTGTCAGGATCGTGGCAACTAGCGCTCCATTGTTTCTCGCTATTCCTGTTGCAAAAAGGCGTGAAAATTTGAATGATTAATTGATATTAGTTAAGTTTATTCGCACAACTCAGGACGCCTCGATCACTAGGAGGAAGAGGGATGGAGCCGCTGCTTTCAACAGTGGAAAAGAAGTTTAGGTAGATAGGCTGACTATTATTGTCCCACAAGAGAGGAAATTGAAAGAAGATTGGGGAGACATACTCGTATGTCTAGCTGTGTACTAGGTAAATTTAGATTTTTGTGAATTGGAAAGAACAATAATGCTTCCTAAAGTTTCCTTGGCAATACTGACAATGATATCGTGTTCGGAGCCAATGTGCTGTTATGTGGTAAGTATAAGAGCTGCATTTATCTTGACAGAAATAAAAACAGTAATCAGGTAATCTATAAAAGTATGTTAAATTGGCTGTTTTGTAATTTATTTTACATACAATATTTAAATCATTTTACGAGTATAGCTTGTCTACCTATAAATGACGCGCCCCTCCACTTTATTAGTTTATTTAAATGTGTGAATGCAAAGATTACTAAATATATTAACTACATTTTATACGCGTGCTCCTCCTTCTGGGTCTAACTAGCAACTGAATAACCAATTACAATTGCATTTTTGGTGTGTTTTATCTATATTTTATATTTGCTCGTGTGCGTAAATACAGTAGAGGGGCGCATCATTTCGGCTTAGACAGACTCTTAAATATTGTGGAACTACACAAAAAAGAATATCTGCAACCGCATACTATCGTTTACGGGGCCCACCCATTGGCCTACAATCCTGTGTCTGTCCGGGTATTTATGATACGTCTTCGTTAAATATCGATTGCGAGGCAATGGCTAACAGCATTGTATGAAAACTTTGCAACATCATAATTGCAGCTTGTGACATCGCCACACTATAACATTAGGTAGGTTCTCATAACAATAAAGATTATTAATCTTATTTATTAATTTACAAATAAATACTCATTTTTTATTGTGACTTAACATATAACAGCATTCCGTCTGATGTTAAGCTGGAGTGCAATTCATGAATGGGGGTAACTGCTACTACAATTCAATAACTGTAAGTAGCAGTCACATCCACTATTGCTTAGTTGAAACCGGCAACTTACAATATGATCCTGAAACGGGACTAAGTCGCTTCACGGTCTGTATTCTTGTAAATGGTGGTACCAACCACCCTTTGCCACTTTCCACTTATTTTCTTATAAAGGTGACTGGAGTTATAAATTAATGTCCTCTCAAACAAAATGTGGACGATTCATAATTTTTTAGTGTACAATGGTTTCAATTAGTGTACAATAAATACATGGAATTTAATGTTGGGCATGTAATGTTACAAAATCTTTAAAAGTAATTTAATAGAAGAATGAAGACTATAATATATAGTTAAGTATTTACTTGAGCAGAATATTACGACCCACGCATCCCTTTTTCATTTTCACCAAAATACTTTCCCTTTCACGAAGACATGTGAATAAGCTACTAAATGTTGTTTTTATCAATTTATATTTTGATCGAAAATAAAAGCCTTTGTTGTTGAAAATGTTTTAAAAACATAAATACGTAGGTAATATTATTAAATATATTACATAAAAATATGCTTTATTATTATTGTGACATTATAGCACACCAAGAACAAGACAAGCAAGAATAAGAACTGCAGGAAGCAAGATAAAGAACTGCAAGGAATATTATTGCAACTCATTTTAAATAATTTAAGAGGCCGGCAAATCAAAATGCTTGAAAAAATATTTAATAAAGTTTTCAACGTTGTTTTGTGTAAAGTTTTTTGGGCATTTAAAAAAAATGTATTATTATTTTTTACATTTCTATACTAAGCTACTAAAGTGCTTGTGTCATAGAAACGGGACAACCAAAGTACAAAGGTATATCAAAGATACATTGGTACTGGTGTGTGGTTTCAAACTCGCGCTCTCGATTTGTGTAACCATTGCACTGCCACTACACTACGGTCACCTAAATTGTGATGCACTGTTCTGATAAGTTATTTAACATGAGTTTCAATGATATTCCTTGCAGGTATTATCTTCTTGGATCGCCGTGCTAGGGGGGCAGTTAAGTACCGCACACTAGCTTAAAATAAAAACTTTTCTACAAACATATTTACATTAACAGTTTATAAATTAAAAGCTTTTTGTAGCTTACTATCGCGCTTATTTTAATCCGACGTATCTAAAGCTTTAAGGCCACCGCCGTGATCATGGAAAGATTTAGGTGTAAGTCGTCGCATTACACATTTTTGTAAATGTTTACTAAACTGCACCTGAATTTTTACAATTAATCAATCAATTAAATTGTCACGCCTCTTTTCCCACAGGGCAAAGACCACCACCACTTGCCACTAACCTGACACAACTCCCTCGCTTCCCTCGTATTCTTAAGAAAGCTGGATTGCCTAGTGCCCATAACCGTAGAGCCTGTATGAACGTTTCACATTCTTCATCATTTTGGGTTGTTTATTTAGAAATCTTATATTTATTTACATTATAACCATATAGTTTATATCAAATATTAATTATATAGAGTACTTAAATAATACATAGTTATACGTATACATTGCTTAGTGACTCTATTGCTATTGTAGGTCAACAAAAGGCGTATTCTATTTGTCGCCGATTTACATTTTATCTGAGTATAACATACAGTGAACATATAATTCTTGAGGCGGTTTGGCTGTAAGGGAGGAGGCCTAACAATCTTGTCTACTTGTGTAACGCCGGCGGTGGACTGAAAATATTTCCCTTTCGTGAAGCTTTGAAGAAAGATACAATTCGCCTTTTTTATTTCAATAATAAATCTTTTGGTTTGATTTTTTGTTGGTTCCTCCGTTGGCTGCGAAAACAACATAAACAAGATAAGGCTTTTCAATCTTACAGTACACTGTAAGCCGGTTGATCTGGACTTAAGAAATTGTAAAAATAATGATTTCGCACAGAGAAAGATAGTAAGAAATAAATACCTAAACCTTCATTCCATTGGTGGGGGAAAAGGTTTAATTGGTTTTCATGTGAATTGTGTATTTTAAGATAATATCAATACACGGGTTTTTTTCCTTAGTTGCGATATCTGACCTTAACCATTAGGTAAGCAAGGGGAGGTTTAAATTTACGGTAGAGCCAATCGCCGTCACTATGCCGGGCAATTCACGCTTCGCTTGAAGAATTCAAGATTATAAGAGGGTATATCACATGGGCTGGTAAAGTATAGATAGCACTTATCGATTTGCATTTTTCGACAACCAAGCCTGAAATGTTTTAGTTTCATTTTCAGAAATGAAAATGGCGAATTTCCTTTTTACAAAACATAAATGTATATGGTATATGTATTTGTATGATTACTAATTTATTTATTTATGAATTGGCATATACAACAGATTGCAGACAAAATTGAACATGGAACATTTAAAAGGAGTAGAAAATTCTAGTCTGCAATCCAAAATGTGTATACACACAACTAGATTTAAAAATGTATAAAAATTAAAATGAAAAATTTTATGCAAATTATCACATATAAATAAAATCAACTGATTAAAAATAGTTTACAAAAAAAATTAACTCAAATTGCGGTCCATGAATAAAGGCGACTGCTACTACAGTTACATAACTGCAAGTAGCAGTGGCATCCACTATGCCGTCCTAGTTGAAACCGAATGTATTATTATTAGATATTATATGAAACAGTGTTAATACTTGTTAAGCAGTCCCGTAAATTTAATTAAGCAAAGTTGTAATATATAATAACATAATTTATAAGATTATTTTGTTTTTCAATTAAATGAACACCAAATTCAATTATCAACTGGGGATTTAATGCAAGTAAAATTTTATTATCGTTGACGAGCTTTTATAGCGAAATAAAACGGAGTTAACATCATGTTAAAATATAAATTAAGTTTGTTTGTGTAAATATATTTTGAATACTTACAATATAAACATGTAGATTTTTTTGACACCAATGTGCAAACACTAATATCATTTTTTTTATTGTGACTCGACATATACAAATAATGTTAATATTGTTAATAATTTTATTCACAAAAGGTAAGTACTTTCTTAGATTTTTTGCGAACATTGATTTATGAATTAAACAAATTTTATGCGGTTTACTATCGCGTTTATTCTTGTTATTGATAATCAATTGTAAAATCAATAACCAAAATAAACGCGATAGTAAGCCGCATAAAATTTGTTTAATTCATTAACAAAAGGTTTTTCAATCATCATCAGCCAGAAGGCGTCCACTGCTGAACATAGGCCTCCCCCTTAGAACGCCATTCCGAACGACAAGATGCCAGTTGCATTCACCGGTTACCTGTGACTTTCACTATGTCGTCAGTCCACCTAGTGGGAGGCCTACGTACGCTGTGTCTTCCGGTTCATGGTCTCCACTCTAGAACCTTTCTTGCCATCGATTGTCGGTTCTTCGATGCGATGTTCTTATTGTTGTTTTTCAATAACAATAAGTAAATCGTGTTTAGCTATAACGCTACCAATGTGGGCTTTGTTTGCCTTGGCCGGACCAAAGAACGCATCTCTGATCATTCCTTAATACTTGTATATATTTATTAATATGTACTCGTACAAATTCATTATACATATAATAACATATAATATATAATAATCAACTGGGGATTTATTGCATGACATATATATAATTATATATGTTATTATATGTATAAGTCTACAAACCGCAAGCCTTTCGTACATGATTCTAAATAATAACTTATTAAGCAAAAATACCGCAACAAGTTAATAACAAAACATACTCGGCCCAATAATTGATTGTAGGTACCTATTGTGACGAAATGCGAATATACCCAAAATATTTCATATAGACATTCTATTTCCGGCAATGTTGCTCGTGCCATGGTCCATAGAATGTTAGGTAATACAATCCTCACCTTCTGTGACCCATTTCCACAATTGGTAAGGGGTTGAATGTCATATTTTTCTATATTATAGCCAAAAGGGTGAATAGTTTCGCCCCCTTTTAGTTTACCTTTAGGGAAAATGAATGAATAAAATGTTCGTTTTTACTTCAGATGTTCTGTATAATTTTAAACGTTCTATAAAATGATAAATTGAAAGATTAGCAATAGGACGACAGCATCAACCAATAGGACGACCAACACCTCAGCCTCTCCGTGACCACGATGGCTGCAAAGCTCTCATAACGTCGGAGTAATAAAATAAAAAATGTAAAATCAAAACCAAAATAAACGCGATATTAGGCCGCATAATATTTATTTAATTCATTAATGAACGTTCGCGCATAATCTAGGAGAATACTAAATTAAAAGATTATGGGAATTATACACTACAGTGTCTTGGTTTGTGCAAGAAACTAATCTTCCTGACTCTGGAAACTTCCTTATTTGTAGAGGAAGACCAGGTATACCGATGGCTAAAAAATATCACACAATTTACGGCTGCCTATGTCATTGTTAATACGGTTTTGGTTTATCAAGTCCATTTCAATTAAATTACGCGACCAATTTTTATTTTATTTATTTTTTATTGTTTACATTTCTATACTAAGCTACTAAAGTGCTTGTATCATAGAAACCGGACAACCAAAGTGCATTCACCAAAGATACATTGGCAACGGTGGGTGGTTTCGAACTCGTGCCCTCAGTTTGGGTACTATTATACCACGGTCGCCCACAATTTAATAATGCGTTTTATTAATACGCCACATCTGACCTCGACTGGCCTGTCTAAGAGCGCCGACGACTGAAAATCCGTTTCGGTTTAAGGTTGCTTCAGTCGCCGTCCCTAATTACGATAAATAGCTGAGATTACTATATCCTAATGACCAAGACTCACCTTTAATGATTGGTCGGTACAATTACATTTCCGTATTTCAGAAAACTAGGTGATAATTACAAATTAGTCTATTTGAAATGTAATAATACAAATTCTGATTTAATATTCTATTTCTTTATTTAAGTTAACAATAAAATTATCTAAACATAAATCATCGATGTATTTGTATGTATTATATCAATAATTTATGATTACTTGATTTCATACATAGCAACAACAGGTCAAAGACAAATCCATATCTATCATTAATTAGACTTAATTATGTTTATGAACATAACGTGTAATTAACTAAGTTTATATGCTCTGTTTTGATTTAAACATTCGATTATAGTATCCATAATAAAACAGCCGTGACTAAATAAAAAAAAATGAACTGAATATATGAGAATCTAACGACGATTAAAAATGTCGGATCTGGGAATGCCATAGACCGTATAAGTAGTATTGAGGTAATAATGCAATTATTACCTCATGAGTTTTTTTTTTTATTGTAACTCGACATATGACAGCACCCCGCTTGATGTTAAGCCGAAGTGTGGTCATGAATGAATGTCACTGCTACTACAATTCAATAACTGTAAGTAGCAATCACATCCACTATGCCGGCCTAGATGGAACCGGCAACTTACAAGCTGATCCCGAAACGTGACCAAATCACTTCACGGTCTGTATACTTGTAAGTAGTGGTACTACCCCGGATGGCAGACTGGGTACCACTGCCTACCACTCTTAAAATGCGCTGGTACTAGTCAAATTGTCTCTGTACTGTGTAGCATCAGACATGGCAGTGGTGTCCGTCTGTCTGTTCGTTCGTGGAGAATTTATTACTTGGACCTTCAATATATAAAAGTCCACGAGACAAAAAAAAAAATATATTCATATATTTTTTGTGATATTAAGCTAAGGTGCGGTCCATGAATGAAGTGGAATTTAAAAGGAAATAAATAAAGAAAGCGAGGGAGTTGTGTCAGGATCGTGGCAAGTGGCGCTTCATTATCTCTGCCAATCCATGTGGGAAAAAGGCGTGACAATTTGATTTGATAATAATAAAATACCCAAGTACATAGGTATCTCATAAAATATTATATAATGAAACATTTCGAAATCCCTGAATACGAAATTATAAGGTAACTTCATTCTAAAGTAAAATGAAACAATTGTACAAGGACGACAATCAGAAATGTAAATGAGACAGGCACTTAGAGCAACTCATTTCTTTCAAAGATCAAATGTGCCGTAAAATAATCAAAAAAGCAGGAAGATGGAAGAAGTATTCGTTCGCTAAGTAAAAATAGACTACTTATACAACTCCAGGTCATATACATAGATTAAATAATATACTAAAGAAGTGCCAGGTTGTCTATCACACAACACTCCAACGCGATAGAATTATTCTGTCTTGTGTTCTGTGATGTTATTAGTAGCTCAGACCATAGATATTTAAAATTTTAATATAAGTAATGCAGATTCTAGAAATAATCCTAATTAGCATTTTTTATCTTTTATTTGTACTCGTATATTTAAAATACAAAATGCATTACAAAATAAAATCATTTTATTTTTTAATTACAAAAAACATCAATCAAATTGTTACGCCTTTTTCCCACAGGGATAGGCAAAGACAATAAAGCGCTACTTGTCATGATCCTGACACAACTCACTCGCTTCCTTCACATTTACAATTCTCTTCATAAAAGCTCTATGGTTATGGGCACTAGACAACCTAGCTTTCTTGAGGATGTCTCCAATTTGGTCGGAAACCACAAAGTTGCATTTAAAGTGTCTTAATACGCGACTCTACGACGCTGCCTTCGTAGACATTGCTTTCGTGCTTTTATATATGCGTAGTATATATGTGGTCCATATACCAAATGTGTGTATACTTATAGGTGAGATCGTAATCAGATAAAAGTTGATAATGTATTTTAATGAATACACACAATGCACTACTTCTAAAACTCTCTATTCTTTGACCAAATCTAAATGATAGTAATGATTTAATTCCATTTAGAAATGGGTAAAGGTGAATTTAAATAAAACTACAGTAACCACTCTACCTATTTGCATTTTCACTTTATTTTTTAGTCTATCTCCAATGGAATCTTTTTGAGTGCGTTAAATTGTTTATTGGTATTTTAGTTCAAAGTATTTGAACTAAAATATTGAATTCTGCAAAAACTACGCATGAAATACTTTTATCGCAGTCAAATTTTTAATCTCTTTTTTTATATTTTATTTATTTCGAATTAATTTCATTTTGCGTCGTTTTACTTTACCTCTTTTTTTTCTAAATTAATTCTGCACAATCAGAATTTATTTAGAAACATAATTACATTAGTACAATTAGAATAACGTTCTTAAACAAATGTAGCTTATTATCTTCTGCATCTATTCACAAAGAGTGTATAGCAAGCAGTGGTACCCAGTCTGCCGATCCGGGATAGTACCACCATTTACAAGTATACAGACCGGTCGCGTTTCGGGATCAGCTTGTAAGTTGCCGGTTCCCACTAGGCCGGCGTAGTGGATGTGATTACTTCTCACAGTTATTGAATTGTAGTAGCAGTGTCATCCATTCATGGACCAGCTTAACATCAAGCAGGGTGCTGTCAAATGTCGAGTCACAATAAAAAAATCTACTTTCCAAATACCATGTAAAAATCAATGCTTTAGCAGTTATAAACACGCTATACGTATATAAATACAAGCAGTATATTTCTGTTAAAATTGTCTGTCAATTCTAATAGCCAATCTTAATATTCAATTCTAACTATGTACTTAATTAGAATAGAAACTAATATTAAACGTAGTGATGTTAGTCTTTGGAACGGACAGAGGTAGATACGTTAGATCAGGGTTGATATTTGAAGGATTGACGTGGGTCTTTGTATACGATATCCCCTTTAATGTTTAAAATTAATATGAAGGTACTTAGGGAAATTAAACCTATATGTAGATGTTAATAAAGTAGCTATGTGTAAGGCTTTATTTTGTATAAGAATATCCTCTTGAGTATTTTTTTATGTATCAAAATAAATATAAAACCTTGTAGACTTATAGAAAAATACATAACCTGGGAATGAGGTGAGTCTTATCCATCAGAAACAGCATGCAGGCATACATACAGTATACTTTAATAGTTATTTTATCCGGGTCTGGAACTTTAAGAGTATAGGAAGATAGATTCTGCCGATTTGGGGTAGTACCACAACTTTTAAGTGTACAGACCGTGCAGTCACGTTTAGGAATCAGCTTGAACTTCCGACTACTACTTGCATTTGTTCCATTGTACTAGCAGTCACCTATGCATAATGAAGTGCTGTCAAAGGACCTGCTTTATTTTTTTTAAATATTGATAGGTAGTTAATTCAACCGCGCCGAGCATAAAACTTCATGAGTTATTTCTATACTTAATATTGTAGCGAAGAGGTGTTGCCTATAAACTCGAAATTTTTTTTGCGTTAAAATTTTTTGGGGTTGTGGGGGAAATGTAGCCACGTGTACTAAACAAGGTGTTTTAATAAAGGTGTTTAGTCGTTTTCTTAATAATTTTACTTGTTTATAGTATAAATCTATTAAAAACAGTTCGGGTTTTCACATGTCAAAAATGTTAAAGTTGACATAACAATAATATAAATATCTAACGACACGCAAAATGATGAAATGAAGTTATTTATACAATATTTATACTTATAAACAAGTAAAATTATTAACAAAAGGAATCATGTAGCACCGTGTTTAGTACATGGCGCTACAATATAAAAATAATTTATATTGTTATTAATTGTCTAAGTTTGTTTCTAAGTTTCACTATTAGAATCTGTCACTCTACACCTGTCTACATAACAATTACCGGCAGTGAGTTTCGGAGCATTCATTAATTTTATAAATGTCAACAAAATTACTAAATTATTTTTAGGCACAATACATCTTTCTGTGCGCCAATAAACTTTAATTAAACTTTTATTAACGTGAAAAAATAAACGTAAATATCTACCATTTTGTTTAGTACGTATAGAGCAATGGTTTGTTTTTTTTATATTGAGACTTGACATATACAGGACCTCTCCCGATGTGAAGCAGTGGTCTATGAATGGAGGCCACTGCTACTGAAGTTAAATAATAATGCAAGTATAATATAGTAGTATTATAGTAGGTCGCATTCACTATTCACGGTCCAGAAACTTTTAAGCGGATCTCGAAACGCGATTAGGTAACGCATGTACACTTGAAAGCGGTGGTAGCCACTCTTCAACTAACTACTATGTATTTTCCACTTACAACTCGACTCAAATATTTTTGACAAAAATTTATATTAATAATTAATAAAATTTACAAAACAGACATAAAATTAAGGAAACAAGCCTAACGTAGGCTTTAAAATATGTACTTATTAGAATTATATAGCCTTAAATGCCAATTTTCTTTTATTTTCTCCGTGAAAACCCGCCATTTGCATACACTTTGCTGACCCAGCGTCGATAAAACCCCTTTTATCGATGTAGAGAAGATTTTAAAGGTCCAACAAGAAATTCCTTTACTATCTCAACAGTTATTCAATAGAAATCCTACCCAATCGGATATCGACTAACCGAATGCAGAACATATTCAAGGATAAATAGTTTCCTACCCTAACTTTTAGAATAAATGGGCATTATGCAACCATTTCAATTACTGGAAATTGCGAAATAAAGGTTTATAAATTTAAAATCAAAAACTGTCTCTTTTTCCACTTGCCACGATCCTAATACAACTCCCTCACTTCCCTCTTACATCCATAATTCTCTTCATACAAGCTCTACGATTAGACAAACCAGCTTTCTTAAGGATGTCTTCGATTCATTCTGGTATACTAATCAAATTAAAAATACTGTTTAACTTTTAAATTAGATGTACCAATTAAACAATACACCTATATATATTATGTTGTATATATAGTACGTATAGTACTCGTATATATGTTGGATATACGCCCGCGACTTGTTTGATTGTTCGAGAGACATCTAATTGTATTAACAATTCGAGTACTTATATGATTAGTTAACGAATTCATAACAGGAGTTCGTCTCTTCAATTTGTAGACATGTTCAAATAATATATAGATATATTTATATAACTATATGTAAAGGAAATATAAGCAACTCACAATTTTCTTAGAGGCTATAAGTATATTGTTTTTATATATTTCATATATGTTTTTGTATAATAATATTAATATTTATTACATTCTCACAGGGATATGGTGCTAGAGTGTGACAAACAGAGACAATAGAGTGCTCGTTGCGACGGATTTGAGATACTATCCCGGGTCGCAGACTGGGCACCACTGCCTACCATATCTTCTCTCTACGGTTAAGTATGTATAATTTTTAAATTATTGTATGAGATTAATTTACTGCCAATCTACTTAATGGCTTAAAAAATATTTTTTATTAGATTTGTATATTTTTAAATATAATTAAATAAGTAATGATTAATGAGGTAATCTACATAGAGATAGGGACTTCAACATAGCTTATTTCGATACTACTTAACATTTTTTTTTATTTATATTCCCATTTGTGCAAAATAATAAACCTAAATATATAGTATGAATATAGTGACACAAAAGATGACCTTATTACTAAACATCAATCTCTTCCTTTGGATAAAAAAATATATATTGTCTATTAGTTAATTAGGAATATGTTTAATATTTTCTTAAAGATTCACAATTTCTGTCTCTAAATTGGATTGTAAATAAAGGAGCACAATTTACTCAAAATGCTATTTATCTCAAAGAAATATCATCATAATATATTATCAATTTCATTCGAACGTTATTTATAGTAGGCCTATTTCCTCCAGAGGCGAGCACAGCTGACATACTGGCATTTTGTTGGAAAAATGTGGAAGGGTGCCACCGCCAGTTCGATCCGCACTCAATGTCCCCTTATCGACAGTTTTCTCGACCTATTAAAAACTTGCGACACTCTGAAACTATATTTAGCGTAAAACGAAGTTATAAAGAGAACTTAAGTTTATTACTATTAGTTATGAGTTGTACGCCATTTGAATCTGTTCCACGATAAGAACTAACATACTTTAATAGTAGAAACTTATTTTTTTTATTAATAACATCTATTACTTTGTATTATGAGTTTGCCAATTGATTTACTTGTATTCACTTGTTGTGAGGCATATTTGCTTTAGGTCAGTGTTTCCAAGTCTTTTTTAGGCCATTTAGGTCCCACCTTAAAATTTCTTAAAATTTTATGCCCCCCATACATAATTTTTAACCTTTAATTACATTTTTTTAAGAATTTGTCTATATTGTTAAATTAGTCACTGATATCTAGCATTTTTAAATTGCCCCCCTTAACTATCGAATTGCCCCCCTGTGGGGCGTGAGCCCCACGTTGGGAAACAATGCTCTAGCAGGTCCAGCAGTGTACCGACCCGGGGTAGGACTGCGAAAAAAAACGGTTTAGTGTATGCATATTTCAGACATAGTTCAATCCGTTCTATTGAAAGTTCGCATGGTAGCTTATAACATCTTTATAAAAATTATGATATTCATTTGAATATGAAATAAATGGAAAAATAAAAAGAGAGAGAAAGATGTGATTGTAACAAAATCATGGAAAGTAACGCTCGATTTATTTACTCTGTCTAAGCCTGTTAGAATTAAAGCGTGACGATTTCGTTCATTGATTGATATTCCTGAATCCAAAGCCTTTTTGATATTAAACAAAATACTATCAAGTGTTTACTTGAGCAAAATAATATCTAAATACGAAATAAATGCTAATGACTCGTTAAAATCTCATTTTCATTTTGACGTGGAGCTCTGTAAAATGAGTGAACATTATCGAGTTACTGCCATGTGAACCTCATTTCGATTTATTTAACGCCCTGCTAACGAGCTCAATCATCAAAACAAATCAATGTTTTAAGAACTATTAGTTAAATGATTTATTTATAATAAGATGACAAGGATTGACAAAGGAATGCTTCGATGATTTGGGCACACGGAAAGGATAAGTGAAAGTAGATTGACGAAAGGAATTTATAAATTTGATGTGGATGAATGCGTTAAACAAGGCAGATCCTCCTTGTTTGTTGAAATTGGATACATCTTCAAGAAAGCTGGGTTGCCTAGTTCCGATAACTGTAGAGCTTGTATGAAAAGACTTGTGGATGTGAGGGAAGCGAGTGCGAGGGAGTTGTATCAGGATAGTGGCAAGTGGCCCTCCATTGTCTATGCCTAACTCTGTGGGAAAGGGCGTGACAATTTGATTCAGTTATTTATTTATTAGGTATGTGCTTGTTCGAAAAAAGGATATAAATAATATCATAAGCATTAAACTTAAAAAACTTACTAAATCGTTTCCTTGTGTTATTTTCTTTCCTAAATCTTAGCAAAAGAGGCCGCGTAAAGATTTTCGTTTGCAAAATAAAAGGACCGCGTTTGATCTCTGTTATTTATATTTCAGGTAATATAGAATAATAATTTCGATGGAAATGCCTGTTTATTACCATGCCTATTTGGGATCCGCCTAGACCACCCGAGAAACTGTAACATTTCTTAGGGATCAACATACTTCTCTGAAAAAAAGGCTTAATATCTATTAACTAGTTCCTGATTGATTTGATTTGAACTAGTTCCCAAGTTTGCCCTAAAATTCACACTAAAACCAGGTAGAAACCGTCGCCATTGTCCTACTGTATGCATATATTAAAACGTAAACCAATGTATTTCTGCGCAAATTTGAATGCTAAATAGATTTGCATGTGGTTTTGACATATACAATTTGTGTTTTAGAATAACCTCGGCGAGTCCTAATTTCAATATAAAATCTGATGGAAACATCGAAATTTATATCTAAAAAATCAATCAATCAGACAAATTGGCTCGCCTTTTTCCCACAGGGATAGGCAGAGACAATGGAGCGCCACTTGTCACGATTCTGACCAGTTGGCTTCCTTCACATTCACAATTCTCTTCATACAAGCTCTATGGTTATGGGCACTAGGCAACCTAGCTTTCTTGAGGATGTCTTCAATTTGATCGGCAAAGACCCTCCTGGGCCTAAAGCATCCATTCACATGAGATTTATAAAAAATAAATATCAGAAATCAATTCGCGGTCCTCATATTATGCAAAAAAAAAATCAAGAATGGCCATGGCATGGGAACAACTTCTATAATACTAACCATTATGTAGTGGTAGAGAAATAGTCACACAAAGCGAAATCACAGGTTCAAAACCACTTGCCGGTACCGACATATATCTGATATATGTACTTATATAAAAAATATTATTTGACATAGGTACATATATTACTCTTTATTTTATAAACCTACTCGTAAAATAACTAAACAATTTTTTTTATTTTTTACATTTCTATACTAACCTACTAAAGTGCTTGTATCAAAGAAACAGGACAACTAAAGTACATATATCATAGATACATTGGTAAGTGCTTTTGAACCTGTGCTCTTGGTTTGCGTAACCATTGCACTGCCACTACACCACGGTCACCTTTAAATTTACTTGATTATTGTAATATATATCTGTGACTACATGACTGCCAACCATTGGGCAATTAAAATCTCCCAGGTCTATTAATGTGGGTCAAATTCAATCCACTTATGTGTGGAAACGTTCGGGTCAGCAGCTTTCAACTAAATTAAACGACAAAGACAATTACTGCACCTGCAGTCTCTAATATACTTTATATTTCATGCTTTCTACCTTTATTGTTATTATTATTTTATTATACATTTCTATACTAAGCTACTAAAGTGCTTGTATCATAGAAACAGGATAACCAAAGTACATATATCAAAGATACATTTATGCGTTTATTTATGTCGCTCTTTTTATTATATGTCTATATAATAATATTAATTGTTATAATTTATACGAGTATCTCTATACTAAGCTACTAAACTGACTTGTATCAAAGAACTGGGCAACTAATGTATCAAATATACACTGGTATCGGCAAGTGATTTTGAACCTTGAACTCTTGGACCATTTCACTGCCACTAGACTACGGTCGCCTTATGTAAATTGCATAATATAATAAGGCGACCGTGGTGTAGTGGCAGCGCAATGGCTACGTAAGCCGAGTGGCACGGGTTCAAAACCACTCACCGGTACCAATGTATCTTTGATATATGTACTTTGGTTGTCATGTTTCTATGATAAAAGCACTTAAGTAGCTTAGTTTAGAAATGTATAATAATAATGTAATTAATACATATATAATGTGATTAAATTAAATATTTAAAAATTATTAAAACAAATCCAATTAAAAATAATTAATAATTCTACAAATATATTACATTTATTTGAAATTACAAGATTTAATCATTAATTTGAAGACAATTCTTGTTATCTCAAAGGGAGATTTGGAATACTGGGAAATTATTAATGATAATCCTCTTAGAGATGTTCACATTCATTAAAAATATGAAAGTTTCGTCTTAGTAACAAGGAAATCTCATTTCTAATATGAATAATTCAGCTCACCTGACCGCGAGCTTCCATGAAACCTCCCTTACAACACCTAATAACATTGTGAAGTGTTGGGAAAATTCTGAGCTTTTATTACCAAGGCCGAGTGCTGAATTAATGGCCGTAAATTAAAGCGATGAAATAGCTTTGAATAGCTAAAGTTACGATTTAAATAAACAATTAAAATGAATTAAATTATTTACTTTTTAATAAATAGAAACTGCAAAAATAAAATCTTTGAATACGCGTAATAACTTTTCGTAGCATGCTACGAGGCCGTTGCAACGTTATCGGATGTATTGGTAAAACACCAATCCACACGCGTAAAGTCGCAGGTTCGATTCCCGGTCGGAGCAGATTTCATTCAAAGCATTCATGGAGCGCACTCCAGCTATTATGCGGGGTACTCTCAGTATTGGTAGTAAGAATCATTATTGTACAAGCATTCTATTTATAGTTTTAAGATACTAACTAATAACTGTTAGTTTCTTAAATAAATAAACAAATAACAATTTGTCTTCAGTAATGAATACACGTCCCGGCATTAAGCTCCCGCCAACTGCCACACCGCCATTTCTATGCTTAAATAAACACACAGGTATGTGTAGGTAATATACATTAGGCGCCGCCCGCCTTCCATTGCCCGAGTAAATTACTTTTCGCATCAATTTCCAATACTAGTCGCAGTTCATTCATGCGTTCAACAGGTTTAATACACAAATCTTGCAATAAAGAATGGGTATAACTAGATAACTATAAAAAAATATTAATCTACTATATGTTTTCTTGCAAATTAAAATATTTCATTTCATAAAAGCAATCTCCATACAGTGCGACACAGTGGAGCATCTCGGCGCAACCCTGGATTATGTTAGTATAGGTTTGTACTTACGGGGTTTGGGGTGCGGCGCGGGGCAACTGGCGGAACGGTCCGGGCCGATCCGGTCCGGCGGCACACGTGCACGAGCTGACAGCCGCGTGGCTGGGCTGTGGCAGACTGTTGCTCCGGGGGCCGCTTCACTTGTTACGTGCCCTGCGCGCCCGCCCGCACCCCCGCGACCACCCTCCACACCCGCGCACCAATATCGCGAGTCCTTCACCTACCAGCATCCCATCCACCGATATTTAGTTAGCTACGTCGATCTAATCATGCATATTTTAAAAAGCTTTTATACTTTTATTATGGGAAAAGACAGACAAAAGATAGGGAAATGAGGTTCCGACTGGAGGCATTGTCTTATGACAGCGCTGAAAATAAAAACTCGCGATGAGTTTGCTTTAAATTGCGCAAGGCGTGATGACGAATGAGTTTTTATTTTATTTATTTTTATTTATGTAATTTCCATACTAAGCTACCAAAGTGCTTGTATCATAGAAACAGAACAACCAAAGTACATATATCAAAGATACATAGGTACCGGCAAGTGGTTTTGAACCCGAGCTCTCGCTTTGTGTAACCATTGCACTGCCACTACAACACGATAGTTATGTTTAACTATGTAGTTAAATATACTAATTAGTAAATCAAAGAGTGGTAAGCAGTGGTGCCCAGTCTGCCAATCCGTATCTTGTACTTCTACCACCACTTACTTGATACAGACCGTGAAGTGACATAGTCGCGTTTTGAGATCAGCTTGCAAATTGCCAGTTTCATCTAGGTCGGCACAGTGGATGCTACTTATAGTTATTTGTGTACAGCAGTCACCTCCATTCTTGGACCGCACTCCAACTAGACATTTGGCGGACCCCATACAAACCTAAACGTGTTTATACCAAACTAAAAATAATTTGTTATTCTTTTTTATCTTCATTTATACAAGGCAAAAATAAGATTTGACGTCACCAAAATCCAGTTAAATAACAAACCGTCCCTTTTGAAATGAAGGTATAACACGTAAACACACCTAAAATAAACATACGACATAATATGTACACATATCTAAATATAAACCTAGCTTTATCCTAATTTTTTTTTTATTATGACTCGACATCGGACCCTGATCTACCTGATGGTAAGCAAGTTTGAGGTCCAAGAGTGCCGATGACTGACAAAAACCGTCTAAATTCACGCCTGCCGACTATGCCGGCCAAAGGTGCTTCTTCTTGCATCGCTTGAAGGGTGTAAAAGACCCATTCTAAACTGCTCGATATATATTAATTTAAAACTAGATCTAGATAGGTTGGCCGGCATAGTAAAGGCGACTGAGGCAAACTTGAACAATAGCAAGAACAATTGGCAAGAGGATCCGATCCGTGGTCAAATGTCGAGTCACAATAAAGAAAATATTAAACTATTTTATTTATCTATTTTAAGATTTACTTGGTAATATCTAAATATATAAAATTCGTCTGAAACGGTGTTTGTAACAAAACTCCTCTGAAACAGCTTCACCGATTCCTATAAAATTTTGTGTGTATATTCAGTAGGTCTAAGAATAGGACCTAAACTATTTTTTATACCCAGTCCATGGTGATCTGGTTCACTCCATGGAGATGGTAATGGGGATGGTCCCCTCCACAAAAAAAATATTTTATTTTTGGATATTTTATTATTCCTATTTTTATTATTCGGCATTAAAACATACATACAACCCTAAATTTCACCCTTCTACCACCAACCTCTATTTTTTAATACAATATAAGTACTTTAATAATTAACAGCACAAAGTAGAGATGACAAAAATTTAAACAATGTTACCCAAGGTATCAGAATGTTAGCTATATAAGTCATTATCTAAAGAGATTATTTAAGCATTAAGCGTGCGATGTGTTTTGACCCGGGCAACGCCGGGTTACGCAGCTAGTATTATATAAAAGCCAAGGGAAGTAATTAAGCACTCCAGCTAATCATAAGACGAGGTGCTATCAAATGACAAGTCACAATAAAAAAAATAACAATCAAATTGTTAATAGATAATTGTGGATATGAAGGAAGCGTGAGAGTTGTATCAAGATCGTGAAAAATGGTGTTCTATTCCCTCTGCTTTTTCTGTGGAATTTGAGGCGTAGAATTGCTTTTTAATTATATATTTTTTTTATTTAAATGTATTATCTTACTTAATTACAAGTATATCTATTTTAAGTATTTATTTATATATTTAGAAAATTCATTATACCATTGTAATTATGATAAGCCTCAGAGGAATAATGTACTCTTAATGGGAACTCTGCGTGATAAGCTAAATAAAATAAATATTTACTTTAATAAAATACTTTATACAAAGTAACTAATTCTCGTTTTTAGTTGATTTAGTTGAGAAAGCTCCTACTAATTAACGTAATAAAATAAATCAAAAACAGTAAACCTCTTGCCACAAGTGTACCTACTGTGGGCAAAGCTCTGGGAACTAAGAGATTTTCTCTCTAATCCCTCCAATTACAAGAGAAGCACGCTCTCCCAATGCCCTACTCCAAATAGGCGCTTTTCTTAACCCACAAATCTGAGATGCAATCGATTTACTCATTCTAAATTGCTTACATACTTCTTAATAATTATTTTCCAATATTCCTATAAATACTGTCAATTTCACGAAACATCTTATTCCGTGAATCAAAATTACTTAATAAATTTAGAATTTATTATCAGGGCATTTTAATTTATGTATAATTTTTACAAATTTAAAATATTATAATGATTTTACAACACTTTATCATATTATGTAAATAATTCATAATATTATTCAATGATGCTTCTTGTTGTATATAATATCATTGTAGATAATTATGTAATCGGAAAAGTTATTTAAAAAAGTAGTTCTATAAGCGTGAGGTTGTAGGAAGTACTACTTTTTTTATTGTGACGCGACATCTAACCCCTCTACCCTAATGGTAAGCACACTGAACGGACTAAACTGAACAGACTGAACGACTGTCTCAGACGTCGTAACTATGTTGTTTTTAACGCTTCGCTTGAAGGACACAATATGTTCTTTCGTATCGAATTAGTTTGTGGCTGCCTCATTTGACGTGGCTCAGCCATCGTGGTCACGGAGAGACAGCCGCATAAAGTTTGTTTAATTCATTATTCAATGTTCGCGCAAAATCTAAGAAAAGAGTTTAAAATAATGTTTATAATTAGACCTCATGTGCCATTTCTAATTTATTACAAACCCACGTTTACAACCTTATTCTCGCATGAAAAACATACTTAAGTAAAAATAAAGATTCGCCCGAAAAAGTTTAACGAAAAAAGGAACTCAAAGTCTTTAGTAATCTGAAGACCCCTTCTTTGAACTGAAATAAAGTCTCAAATGCAGCATATAAAACAATTTGCCAAAAACAACGACCCTTGGAGAGGTGGAGAAAGGGTCGTGAAAGAGCTCTCTTGGGCCTCGTAGATGGCTCCAGCCTTATACCACACTTTCCAACGAATCTTTGACGGCGAAATGGATAAATGCGAGTAAACAATAGACATTGTCTTTAAGATCAAAGTGCTGTTCATAAACGATCATTTACAAACTAAACAATTATTAGAAATATTAAACATATAAACTAATATACGTTAAAATAAATTACGAGTAGCTTTTGTAATTATTTTTTTGACATTTGTACTAGGTGTTAATGTACATATAGCAATCCTTTGATTAGAATTTTCTTAGATTTTGTGGAACTTTGATTAATTATTTAATCAAATTTTATGCGGCTTACTATCATTAATTGTACAATCATTAACCAAAAATAAATGTGATATTAAGCCGCATAAAATTTGTTTAATCCCTTGATTGCCTGGAAGGAAGATGGTGTTTTAGTGATAAGGTCGCCAAATAACATTATGCTTTATTTCATGTTTTATTTCTATGTATACTAATTTAACCAAATCGGAAACATCTGACGGAAAGCATAGTGACGGCGACTGAGCGCATGACTTCATACAAAAAAAAAAGTAGCGCTCCATTGCCTCTTTTTCTATACAGGAATCTGTTGAAAAAAGGCGGGACAATTTGTTTTTTTAATATATTCATATTATTTATTTTTATTAATACAATTTATAATTTTTTAGTAATAAATTTAAAAATTTCAACGTGGTCAAATTGCAAGTTTGAACCGTCAGTCGCTTAAAATAATTTAACGCATTATTAATCCGCAATCCACGCGCGTACACGGCGTTCACACGAGGCGAATTTAATTGATCAACTGCAAAATCGTTCGCGATTTGAACCGTCTGAACAGACTTTCAATCAAGTTGAAGCAATAAATATCGGTTCAACAATAGTTAAAGTCCTAGCAACTTCTATTGATTCAAATAATAGTTGAAAGCGAATCGCCTCGTCTGAACTTTTTCGTTCAACTCGCATTGAATAATCAGTCCAATCAGTCAGTCGTGATTGAGTACCTATATATTGTATTTTTTTCCCCAGTTTTTTAATTGTTCGTAAAAAATATGTAAATTATGGTATCCACGAGAAAAATGTTAAAATGGACAGATAGTATAATGACAAGTGTAAAATTGAGCCGATTATTATTGAACCGTGATAACAGCCAATATTTTTAGTTGAACGATAAATATTAAAAAGCTAAATTCGCCTCGTGAGAACGCCGTATAACTTAGCGTCCATCTAACAGGTGTTAGTTGATAACCGCGAGTACTAGGAGCGCTTGCACCTCGTAGCACTCGCTATGCGCTATCTGGGTGGGTGTCAATTGTTGTATTTATATGATTGTATTTGATGTTTACAATTAGGGATGCATTGATACTTACTTCTGCCGATACGATTCGGATATTTAGAAAAAAACGAATTGTTGATACCGATTTGGCCAGTGCAGGCTTTAAAAGGTGTAAAAAGCTTTGGGTTTAGGATAAAAGGACGACTTTTTTGCTGTCGATACAATTATAATGAAGTATTGGTTCCTGTGAACTCTTTGCCTTTTTACGCCCGATATACTAAGCTACCAAACGTGCATGAATTATATTGTTTTTATATTTGTTGTGACCTAATTACCTGATGGTAATCAAGGGAAGGTCTGAGAGTGCCGACTTAGAAACCGATTCAGTTCATACTTACCTCAGTCGCCATCACTATACTGCCAACATCCCGCTTGAAGTAATTAAATTAATGATGCACATTTTACTTAAGTAATATTCAATCAAAAAATAGAGGCAGTTATTTGCTCTGGGTCTCGTTGTCTCTGACAACACTGGTAGGTGGTGCCCAGTCTGCCGACCCGGGGTAATGAGTACCACCACTTAAAATCAGGACCATACTCCAGCTTAAGATCAGGCAGGGTCCTGTCACATGTCGACACAATAAAAATAAAAAAAAATTGAAAAAAATTACTAATCGGTTAGATATTCAGTATCAGTAACGATAAAGTAGATATTATAGTATAATATTTAATTGTTCAATAAAACGCGTATATTAAAATGTAAATCACCCACAATACTATACCGTTTAATTTCTCATATCCGCGTCCAAGGTCAGCACTTCAAGGAGATGGCCTTCATGAAAATACCAACACGCCTTGTCTCTTTGCGTAATGCATTCATGAAATTTGGTGAGATTCCGCAAAGTGTTAGGGGACAATTGTGTTGTCGAGCTATTAAGGAATAGCTTTGTATAAGTTATACCTATGTATAGTTGTCGGTAATTGACGGACGTTAATGACTATATTAGGCATATTTTTAATTGTAATTTGACATCTGACCTCGACCCGCCTGATAGCGAGCAAGAAAAGGTCCAAGAGTGCCGAGCGAGGGCTGTAAAAACCAAGTCTTCACGATTGCCCCCGTCGCGTCACAATGCCGGCCATATATGCGCTCCATTGTCTCTTCCTATCCCTGTGGAAAGCCGTGACATTTTGATTGATTGTTTGATTTTACAAGCATTTTCAACATGATCTAAAATATACATGTACTTTCAAGTAAAAAAGCTCTGTATGTATCGGGTGACGATAAGCAGCACTATAAGCAGTAATGACTCGTAACGACTTGACTTTTTAACCCGGGTTAAACCGAGTTGGGACCTAAGCCGAGTTGGGTGGGTTAACATCTACAATAAACCGGTTTAAACTATTATATACTTAAGTATATATATAATTTTATATCAGACACCAAATTTTGACATCCGTCATATTTGACATCCGAAATTCTATAGCAAACCATACTGTGATTAATCAATTTATATTGTCGGACCAATTGTCAACTCGGTTTGTAAACCGGTTCGAATCGAATTCTTCAATTCAGTTTGCGAATCGGGTTATCCATATTTTAAATCGACCTAACTCGGTTAAAAAAAATTCGCGATCGTGCCATCTTTAGTAATAACCTAAAATCATCTAAGTAATGCCTAGATTATCATTTAGATATGATTGCTTGTGTTAATGTTCGATTCACCCTTGTACGAATGTAGCATGATTTCACGCTTATCTTCTAGTATTATTAGAAAAGTTATTCTTAATTGTTCCGCAACGCCTACGACTGAGATAGCGTTATCCAACTAAGCAATAGGAAAATAAGAATTTTCTTTTACTGTTATTAGAGGTATATTGTGAGCGTTTATCGGCGTATTATATTTATATTTGAAATAAATGTTGTGTTAGTTTGGGCACTGGATGGATAAAAAGCGATTGACGAAAGAGATTACTTAATAATCATCCTTATATTATCAAATTTTTAAATAATTCTTTTATAATTGTGACTCGACATATAACAGTTCCCCGCCTAATAGTACCCCTCTGGAGTGCACATGGATGAGACCTAAAATGTAGACCGCTACCTAGGAGAACCACAAGGTCTCTCACCTCGGTATTTGATTATTTAGAGTCATCATCATCAGCCAGAAGACGCCCACTAAAAACATAGGCCTTCCCCTTGTAACGCCACTCCTAACGCCAAGATGCCAGCTGCATCCACTGGTTATTCGTGACTCATTATGTCGTCAGTTTACGTACCTACGATGCATCATGGTCACCACTCGAGAACCTTTCTTTTCCATCGGTTGTCGGTTCTTGGAGCGAGCGCCAGCCTTTTGCCACTTTAGCTTGCAAATCCTACGAGCCTACGTCGGTAACTCTGGTTCTTCGGATTACCGTTCGGAATACCTCGTTCCGGATTCCGTCACGCAAAGATACTCCAAGTATCTCTCTCCATTGCCCGCTTAGCGCCTCAAAGATTTTCCATCAGGCCAACAGTTATTCATTTTGCTCCGGCCGGGAGTCGATCCCGGGATTTAAGCCACGGGGGTCGCCATAGTATATAATGTGTTGTCATTATGTGAATAATCACATGGGGAAGGTTTCCATGAAATAAAACTGCATGTTTCCGCCGTCGCATTCCTTATATTGTATGAAAATACGAAACGGTATATAAAATAAAATTGATTGGTTTATATAGATTAATTACAAAATATTGTAATATAATAATTTTATACATTTCATCAAACAATGATATAAAATAGTACATAATATAACGAATGGAATAAGCAAAAGTTATCATACTTTCATTACAATCAATGCGACCCAACCAATAAATGAAATGAAATGAAACATCAATTATGAATTATGTGTAAAAATGCGTGAGATGTTATATTACGTGGTGAATTACTACTCGATATTATGATCCGTTTATCGATGCGTATCGATGCAAAGGGGGGTGTACTTAATCCTAGGTGCTGCCTTATACATATAGTCAGCATAACATAAAAGAGCGCAGTTGCATCCGTTGTGTTAACACAAGCTCCATGTGTGTGAGCATAAACCGTTGTCTGTGTGCGGAGAAGCGCCGCGGCTCAGTAGTTTATTTGATCAGGCCTTTCGCTTTGAAGAGCTCGCGCATCAAGCCCTTGAGGTAGCGGATCTCGCGCTGAAGGTCTGCGCGTTTGGTGCCCAACTCGGAGTGACGTTGGCGCAAAGTGTGCTCTTCGCTCAACAACACTTCGATCTCGGCCTTCTTCTTTTGGCGGTAACGGGTTGCCGCGTTTTTGTTTTGCTCCTTCTTGCGTGAGCGACGATCGTCGCCCCCGCGAGAGTAAGGTTTCGGGCGAGATGAACACATCGACCAGTCCTCGTCCGCCGACGATCGTGGCGAAGACGGCGGGGAAGATCGAGGTGACGCATCGCTCGATGAATGGGGAGAAGACAGCAGCTCCTCTACGGACTGCAAATGCTCAAAGTCTGCGGTGACAGGCGCCACTGGCACGGACATCGACCACTCGGAGGGCACCGCATGTGGAGCGCACTGAGCCTGTTGCGCGTAGCTGAGCAACAGTTGCGTGGCGGGGCCGGGTTGCGTCGGCGGACTCTGCGGTGGTGTGAGATGAGTCAGCTCCACGGCGCCGTACACAGTCTCGAACTCACGAAGTAACTCCTCCGTGGGCTGGGGCGCGGTGTACAACTGTGGGACCACAATGGGGACCACATTGTTCTCGTGAACTTGGTTCATGCCATCGTACATAGGAAGGTCTACCTTCTCCTCCAGCCAGTTGGACAGGATGTTTTCTGCAAATAAAATAAATAAATGAAAATCATATTATATTTATTAATATGTATATTAGATTAAATGGATAGCTATGAAGTCGCAATGTCATGACCTACTTATATAAACAATCTTATGGATCAATACTACGCGTTAACACAATTTACTCGACATAAATTAAAATTATTATCATCCTAATGGTTCGATCAATAGTTAATAATTTATAACTTAATTATAATTACAAATAGTGCCTGCATATAGCATTCCAAAGACACACACACAACTTCATACACACGTATAGTATTACGCGATAAAATAATTTGGAATTTGACCCACACGAGTGATTCAAATTTTGGGATCAAAATTAGAGCACTGTCGAGTAATCGACACGTGCCTAATTAGAGACAACAGTTTAATAAGTAAACCTTTGTTATCGGCCAAATGTATTGTTTTCAAACAACCAATTAAATTAATAATTATTTATTGCACTACAAGTAGCGCGCTTAATGCCATAACGCAACCATGGCTAGCGGACATTGGGGTACATATTTAGGAAGAAAATTTGTTTATTGTAATAGTACACAAAATATATCTTGCTACATAATAACATAAAACACATCATAAATATATACACAAATAAATACATATAAATACAGAAATGGGCAGAGATAAAGAAAGTCAACTTCCTACAATTCTAACAACTCTCTCGCTTCCCTCACAGTCACAACTCTCTTTATACAACGCTTTATGTTTATGTTTATGCACTGCTATTTTTCTTTATTGTGACGCGAGATCTAACCTCGTCCTGCCTGATGGCAAGCAAGGGGAGGTCAAAGAGTGCCGACGACCGAGAAAACCGACTCAGTTTACGTTTGCTGCAGTCGTTGTTACTAAGCTTTTAAATAATGTCTCCGATTTGATCAAGGACCAATGTTCTGGGTCATTCGCCTCTGTTTTGCAAATCTCCTTTCATCCATGTGTATGTTTTATAGTACAATAATATGATGTCAATTTATGTAGCCAATTGTACTTGTAGACAATCTTTAATTATATTGATTCCAGTCAACAAGCTGACGGCCACGCTTCATAATCAAACAACAACAATTTTTCGAGTACAATCAAAAATACGCAATATAATTATATGTATCATCTTCTGTCACGTCTTGACTCCCACAGGCATAAGCAGAGACAAAGGAGCACCACCTACCACGATCTTAACAAGACTCTTTTCCTTCTTTCACATTCATACAGACTATAGTTATGGGCCCTGCTAAAGAATTACCCGGATTCGATGATAAAATATGCCCAGTTTGACGATTCAGGGTAACCAGATGCAGCTTAAACCGTGAAGTGATTTAGTCGCTTATCGGAATAAGCTGGGAAGTAGCCAGTTCCAGCTAGGCCGGAATAGTGAATGCAATAGTAACAGTCGCCTCGCCGTAGAAGAGCGTAATGAATAATTATAAGGTTTTTCCCCAATACAATTAAAATACTTCACAAACAAGGAATATGCATACTAATTTATGAAGGGCATTTAAATATATAAATTTTCCTATTAATTCATTTATGAAGTTATAATAAGAAAACAAGTCCTTATAATGAGGATAATCAGTGCGCAATACGATACGCAAACAGGGCGTTGAGGAGTCGCCTCGCCGATAACCCTTTGTAGACGACACTGGCCAATGTACGATAACAAATACATTTTTATTTCATTAAATATAATTGACTTTTAATGCCATCACCCAAATATTAGTCGCTATGTGTTCTCCCTATCCTATCATCTCAGATCCTTATAGCGAAGCAAGAAAAGCACCTCTGGCCGGCATAGTGACAGCGACTGAGGCAACCGTAAAGTGAATTGGATCTCTTGGATCTCTCATTGCTCACTATTAGACAAATTATCGATGATGAGTCTTAATACCAAAAAAATATATTTAACACTAGATTTACCAGACCAGTCATTTTGACTGGTCGTGCAACTTCAATTCAAAATTACTACGACATTAAACATTTGCTTTCCAAATTGATGTTATGACTTTTGTAGCTATAAGTAGAGAATACATTTTATAAAACTAATTTTACTTTATATATGTTAGTAACAAATATATATATATTTAATTATATTTATACCAGCACCAGTCAAAATGACTGGTGCATGTTTCTATGAAGAAATGTATGATTTCGGGAGAATCATGAGACCGTGGAAATACAAATAGTGCCCATGCGTCTTTTGTTCATCACGTTATCGTAATCGAGCCGATTTAGGTGATTATAGTATCTTTGTGATTTTTTTACGAGTGCTTAGTGCAAGCGATCTCAAAACGTAATCATTCATCTTACCCAAACAGTGACACAGGTTAGAAACGTTTACGTGTATATGAAAATATTCCAAAATATATTTTTCAGCAAGTAGCCTGCATATTGTGAGCCCCCTAAAATGTCGAAACGAATAAAAGTTTCTACATATTTAGAAAATGCAACCAGCATACCTCAGGATTGTTCAGATGTGGAAAGTGAATTATATGATAGCGACGGTGAATTATTAGATACACAAATTGATCCACAGGGCAATGATGAAAACAGTGCTATTATCTTGAGTAGTGATGAGGAAATTCCTAATGAACACAATATAGATCAGTCAAGTGACAGTGATTGGGAAAATATTCCAAACAAACGTACGAGACGATGCATGCGATTCCCTTCCAGTTCTGAAGATGAAGGTGGAAGTAACGTACCAAATCAGCAAACTGAAATTGCTGCAGACGGCACTATTTGGACGAGAATTGAAGAAGGTGGTATTGTTGGTAGATTATCAATTCATAGTACTTTCAAAGATGTACACGGGCCAACAGCACATGCTAAAAGAAACATTATGAACGGAAATCTAAGTAGTGCATTCCTATTGTTGATTGACAATCATATTTTGGAACATATACGAATTTGTACAGAGTTAGAAGCCTCTCGAGTTTCGGGAAAAACCTGGACAATTACGCTAGAAAAATTGAAGGCATTTCTTGCAATATTGTACGCACGTGGGGCATACGAAGGAAATACTTTGAGACTTCAATATTTGTGGAACAACAAGTGGGGACCATCATTTTTTTCTAGCACTATGAGTAGACGAGATTTTACTGATATTTTACGATACATTCGGTTCGATAAAAGAAATCAGAGGAGTCAACGTTTGAAAAAAGACAAGTTCGCTTTAGTCTCAGCAGTTTGGGATAAATTTATTGAAAACAGTCAAAATTGCTTCAAACCGGGAGCTTATATTACCGTAGATGAGCAACTTTTTCCAACAAAGGCAAGATGCAGATTTACTCAGTATATGCCAAACAAACCCCAAAAATTTGGCATCAAAGTTGGCGTCTGATGTAGAAACAAAATATGTGGTAAATGGCTTTCCATATTTAGGAAAAGACGAGACTCGAAATGCATCAACTCCCCTAAGCGAATTTGTCGTAATGAAACTTCTTGAACCGTATACAATGAAGGGTAGAACTGTAACATCTGATAATTTTTTTACAAGTATTCCTTTGGCGTTGAAATTACGATCTAAAAACACTTCGTTACTTGGAACAATACGCGCAAACAAGAGGGAACTGCCGAAAAATTGCAAACTGAAAAAAGACAGCATGGCACGTTTCTCAACGTTGTTGTACCAATCTAATGGATGCACACTTACTGTTTATAAGAGTAAACCAAATAAAAAAGTACTTATACTAAGTACAAAACATAAACACATCAAAATTGATAAAGCTGCTAAAAAATTACCTGAAACTGTATCGTTTTATAATAAAACTAAATTTGGCGTCGATGTCACTGATCAAAATGGCACGAAAATATACGGTGAAGTCTGGTTCCAGAAGGTGGCCACTTCAAGTGTTTTTCAATATTTTAGATTTAGCCGGAATAAATAGCTGGATATTATACAAATATACAACAGGAGAAAATATCTCACGGAAAGATTTTCTGTTTCGGTTAGCAGAAGAACTTGCTTCAGAATATCAGACTTCAAGGCAAAAACCACACGAAGCATGTATACCAACTACAGATGGCACGGTTTCTTTACGCAAATGGTGTCAAATAGGATACTGCAATAACAATAAGACTACAAATATTTGCAATAAATGCAAAAAAAGTGTATGCGGAAAGTGTACAAGTAGCAAAATCTACATATGTAGAAATTGTGAGCGACAAATTGTAAATAATTAAATGTTTTGTTATTTGACAACGTTCAAATATAAATTCGTGTAAAAAAAGTATTATTTTTAAACTCTTTTTACTAATTTTTAAGAGTAAATAAAGACTGGAAATCACGATGAGCATTTTTTCTTATACACCAGTCATATTGACTAGTTATGGTAGAAATAGGTATATTTAAATTGCTGGTAAATCTAGTGTTAAGAAGTCGTGTTTCGGGGTTAGCTTGAAAGCTGTCGCTTCCAACTAGTGTATGGGACAACATAACGACACTGCAGCTTAGCGTCAGGCTTTTAGCATAAGTCATACATACATTAAGCTACAATTAAAAACAAAAGTATATATTAAAAACAAAACAGTTAAACAAACAAGATAGCAAGGCCCTTCTGGCTTAGCCTTTCTAAAGGTATAAATAAAAAATATAGTAAGTAGTATTTTATGAGTTAAATTGAAATTGAATACAAGTGGTCACAAAGGAGTTCATAATTATTTGGCGAAGTGTGCGTGTGTGATCGACTCGAGGTCGGCGTGATATCTTAACTGGTTTGTTAATTGCCGGCCGAGATGTTGTGCCATTCGAATTCCGTAACTACTGCGACTGCATAGCCGCACCAATTTTATATTCATCAATAAATGCATAAATTGATAATATTAACAATGTCAACAAAATGGACAGATTTATATAAACTTTTAAAATTATTATTTTAAACGCAGGAGTCCCTTCGGCTGGCACATTGGCGGCGACTGAGATGTTATTTTTGTCGTCAGCACTGTTAGACTTTGATCATGCATCAGGCAGGTCAAGGTCAGATGTCAAATCACAATAAAAAGAAAAATTGTATAAAAATAATTGTGAATGTAAAGGAAACGAGAGTGATGTTTCAGGATCGTTGAAAGTAGGCCTCCGTTGTCTCTACCTATCCGTGTGGTAATTGAGTCGTGATATTTTTATTTTCAAAACATAATAATTGAAAAAATAATGCTGATACATTTATAATGACTTTATACAGTTATGCCTAAATGGTGCCAAATAAAATTCTTATATATATATATTATTTATAAATGAACAATTCGTCAGCAAAAAAGATGCAAGGAGAGCGTCAGGGTCAGACGGGCGTATGTCCATAACAATCCAAACAAACAAACAATGGCGCGCTTCTAAAAAACATAAAACACGAAGACATACCAACGTAACTATCAGATAGCGCCATCATTTTCACAATACCAACACAAATGTCTTAATAAACAATGTTATTTACTAAAATACAAATAGAATACGCAGAGTAATGTGTGCTATCAAGAATCCTCGTGTGAGTGCTGCGGTCGTCGAAGGTGTCCCTCGTGATGTGGAGGATCTAACGTCTCTTCACTAACTTTTGTGAGTTGAAAACAATTTCTTTATTCCAAACGCACTGATAGGGGAACTTCATTCTAACGGCGTCCAAGAGGCGCATTGGTTTCGGCAGACATAAGTCATGTACCGAGCGCCCGCGCCCGGGGTGCAACCCTCGTTTAGCAGTTATTGTCACGAATAGAATGGTGCAGGCGAGACCTGCAGACACGGCGACGAGCAACTTACTGATTGCGTCGATTGATTAGTAACGTGCGCATGCGACGCCCCACCAACCTGCCGCCGCCGCGCCCGTCACGCTACATCTCATTATTGTGCCAGGACAGTGCCACCCGCACATCTGTGGTGGCACTTTGATTTAAGATATATTTTCAGATAATTAATAAACAATCAAAAATAATTAATTGGTTTTCTTTAATTGGATTCTTCACATTTATCAAAAGCTAATAATAATTGCATTATATCATTATTTCTTTAATTGTCTCGACATGTGACAACACCCGGCCTGATCTCAAGCTGGAGTGCGATCCATGAATTAAAGTTATATAACTGCTAGAAGCAGTCGCATCCACTATGCCGGCCTAGTTTAAACTGGCAACTTAAAAGCTTATTTCAAAATATGACTAAGTCCGTTCACGATCTGTACACTTGAAAATGTGGGCACTACCCGCCTACGGTCTGCCTAGCACATTCAAAAATTCTCTTTTTTTCTAATATCATCATCATCATGATATAGAATTGGATTTTGTTATTATTATAGAGGGTAAAAACCTATTCTACAATGAGAGATAAACGTTGCTACGGACATAAATAATGACTTAATCATTCGTAAACAAAGTCATAACGCTGACGTGTTTAGTGTGGCCTATTTTGGCCCAACCTAAATATAGACGTCATCATATGCCAGCCTATTATGACGTCAATATAAGTACTTAGTAATGAGAGCACAAGAAATTGATAAAACTATTATTTATGTGAGTAAGCATAAACAATGGCATACGCAATCGCTGCACTTACAAAATAAATCATCACCCTTATCAGACAATTTAGCTTTTACAAGAATAATTTGAATAATTTGGGTTGCCTAGTGCCCATAACCGTAGAGCTTGTATGAAGAGAATTGTGGATGTGAGGGAAACGAGGGAGTTGTGTCAGGATCGCGGCAAGTGGCGCCGGTCCCTGTGGGGAAAAAGCGAGACTATTTGATTGATTGATTGAAGTCCTATTTAAAATATTAAAAATTATAAAAGACTGAGCAAAGATTGCAATTATCAACAATAATAAATTACTATAATTGGACTTTTTACTGAGGAAGTCGTTTGAATAATGAATATAAATTAACAAATAAACAGCTCAGAAAAAAATAAGCAACAGAGAGTTTACAACCTCTCTTCAATACTTTTACTATTATTCTCACTAATTTGGAACTTATAGACATACAAGAGTAATACGCGACTTTGCATTTTTAGTTTCGCATATATAACTATTATTACTATTATGTTGTCATTATTATTATTACCTGTGTCATTTCTACAAGAATTGGGCAAAATAATGTGCATTAGTTTGGGCACACTGAAAGGTTGGATGAAACGAGATTCACAAATAAGAGATGAGTAGAAGGATAAAACGGGGTCCCAGAGAATGATTCAACGATTAAATTGGGGACTGAAAAAACAAAAAATATAGCTAGTGAGGAGAATTGTTGATGTGATAGAAGAGAATTGTTGACGCAAGGAAAAGGTGTGAATCTGTTACCTATATTCAATATGATAAATAATAGTCTAGTATATTTACTTTTTAAACATATTAATAACAACTTAAAAATCTAAACAAATTCGTCAAAGCTTGTAGAGGAATTAGTGTCAATCAACATAAATTAAAATTACAAGAAAATTGGGACAACAAAAGCAAAAAGCCACTAGAATTATCTGTGCAATTGTTTACGCACGCGTTTCAATAGTAATTGCTACTTAATTATCATTACATAATGTTTGCGTTTGTTAGCCTGTTAGCCTAGAACTGATTATACTTAGCCTAGATGAAACGCAAACCATAAATTATAACTAGTTTTACTTTTAAACTTTTTACATGAACATATCAATAGTCTAGCTAGATAAATGTGACATAATAAAAAAGGTAATATAGAAAATATATTTTTGTTTATCATTATTATTATTTTCATTTATAAAATACAAATAATGTAATAATACTAAAATAGAGACAGAACCACATCTATTGCACAGTGCGCGATAGATGTGGTTTAAAAGAGAATGTAGTGATAAGAATTGATGCTTCGATGGTTTGAGCACATGGAAAAGATGAGTAAAAGTAGATTGACGTAAAGAATTTATAAATATCATGTGAATGGATGCGTTAAGCAAGGCAGTCCCAGGAGGGTGTTTGCTGACAAATCGGAGACATCCTCAAGAAAGCTAGGTTGCTTAGTGCCCATAACCATAGAGCTTGTATGAAGAGAATTGTGAATGTGAAGGAAGCGAGGGAGTTGTGTCAGGATCGTGGCAAGTGGCGTTCCATTGTCTCTGCCTATTCCCGTGGGAAAAGGGCGTGACAATTTAATTGATTGATAGTAAAATAGTGATAAGATAGGGCAAAAGGGGTGTTCAACACAATTGCAACGCTTCAGGCCAAAAAATAAGAACATCCACATAAAGTGCAAATAGCAGTCATTGTGCTGGCCTAGGTGGTATCGGCAACTGGTAAACGCGACTAAGTCACCTCACGATCTGTACATTGTTAATTTAGAATTATCTATTTAAAAATGCGCACCAAGAAACCCTTGTTGGATAGATAAATCTTCCAATATAATGAAAGTGATCACACGTTCATTAAGAAATTCATTTAAAGGATCGTAATTCCCTGATTGACATGACGATGAAATTGTGTTACGACTGATGAGAAAAGTCATTATTCATTATCATTAAATGAGAGAGAATCATTAACTATTTTAAATACCTATCAATTACCGATTTATTTATTTATAGTGACGCGACATCATACCCTGACTTGGCTTGGGCTCCTCTGACTTGGGTAGGTCCAAGATCAGAAATGGGGATAACATAAGTTAAAACAATTCACTTGCCAATTGTTTCACAAAGAACCAAACCCGCCAAGCTTTTTATTATAACTAAACTACCAATTTGGTCGACAAAATGCGGTTGCTTCCCCCGACTTGAGGTGCCGTGTATTACGGAAGTATATTTTTTTTGTTAGTGTTTGTATCATAGAAACAGAGCGACCAAAGTACATATTATATCAAGTATGCATTGGTACCAAGTGATTTTATACCAGGGTTCTCAGTTTGCGGTAACCATTGCAATTGTATAATATTTGTAAGTAAACTAACTTAAAGTAAGATTGGATACGAGAATTCAGCCCCTCAAAAAACTAAAAACTTGAATTAATTTTTGTATTAGTGGATTGATCATTAATTATTTAAGGCGTTTATTAAGACGAGTATATTGAAATTAAACTTTATTATGCTACGAGTTCGGCTGTCATTACAGAGCTATTCGAGACTAATAAAATTCTTTATGTATTACTGTTTTTGATAAAACACTGATATTTAAATTCTTGTTAAGGTCCGACCCTAAAATATTCCTATATAAAATGATCTTTTTTTAATTGTGAACTTAACATATGACAACACCCCGCCTGATGTTAAGCTGGAGTGCGGTCCATGAATAGGGGTGACTGCTTAGAGTGACTAACAATAAAACAATTAGACTGTGTAGGTAAAATAAATTACAAAATGTACTTCTTCATCATTATTATAATCATCATCAATTATCACGCCTCCATTCCTACAGGGATAGTTAAAGATAACGGAGCGCTGTTTTCTATGATCCTGACACAAATCTATCAGTTCCTCGATTGAGACAACCGTAAACGGAGTCTTACTTTTTATAGTGAATCGACATCAGACAAAGATGAGTGACTTTGGCCGACATAGTGCCGGCGACTGAGGCAGCAGTGAACTAACTCGGCTGTTTCAGTCGTCATCACTCTTGGAACTCCTCTTGTTTATCATCAGGCGGGTCGAGGTCAAATTTAGTGTCACAATAAAAAAAGTAGATTACCAAATTTATAAATCTGGCATGGATGGATGCGTTGTTTAATGCGTAGGGTAGGATATCCTCAAGAATTGTGGATGTAAGGAAAGCGAGGGAGTTGTGTCAGTATCGTGGCAAGTGGAGCTCCATTGTCTTTGCCTATCCCTGTGGGAAAAGGCGTGACGATTTAATATGATTTAACATAGGACCCAGACTTGCATGATTTTAAGCAAGGGGAAGTCCCAGAGTGCCAATGACTGAAAAAGTCGATCATCAACTAGTCAAGAACAGATGTGGAGCCATAATGTGCCCTTCCTAGAACGGCACTTTAAGAAGAAAGATCGAAAACTGCAAGGAATATTGTAACTCATTTTAAATGCTTTTTAGGACATTATGTATGATGCAAGGTCCTAGTAAGTTATTTAAAATGATTATTATTATTATTATACATTTCTATACTAAGCTGCTAAAGTGATCATAGGAACAGGGCAACCAAAGTACATATATCAAAGATACATTGGTACCGGTGAGTAGTTTCGAACCCGTGCATTCGGCTTGCGTAACCATTGCACTGTCACTACACCACGGTCGCGTCGCCTTAATTTACAATAATATTTCCTGCAGTTGTCGATCTTGCATCTTGGATTATATTTAAAAAGTTATAAAAATAAACACATACCTTGTTTGCATTGATGGTCTAACTGTTGCACCAAATCGGTTGCGAGTTCAGCGCGCGAAGGCTTCGTCTCAGGTGGTGATGGCGGGTACAGGGTGTTGTTGCCCTCATCCTGGATGTGGAACTCCTGCGCTGGACTCGTCTCCAATTTCGGTGCACTAGGAAATGTTTTAAGCAGATCTGTGAACAAATATATCCAATTAGAATATAATTTATTTAAAATATAGTATGTTTTCTCAGATTTTGCGCGAACATTGATAAATGAAATAATCAAATTTATGCGGCTTACTATGCTCTCCGTGACTACGATGGCCCCAAAGGTCTCGAAACGCCGGAATAATAAAAAATGTAAAGTCATTACCAAAAATAAACCGATAGTAAGCCGCATAAAAATTGTTTAATTCATTAATCAAAATGGGGAAGAAAGGTTCTAGAGTAGAGACCACGAACCGGAAGACGCAGCGTAGGTAGGCCTCCCACTAGGTGGACTGATGACATAGTGAAAGTCACGGGTAACCGGTGGATGCAACTGGCATCTTGTTCAAAATGGTGTTCTAAGGAGGAGGCCTATGTTCAGCAGTGGACTCCTTCTGGCTGATGATGATGATAGTGATGATGATTAATCAAAATATCACAAGAAAGCATGATGCTGGCAAAACTCGATAACCTTCGACGACAGACGAGGCGCATCGGTTATCACACCAGTTTGGTACGCATAGAGTCCCGGGTTCGATAGCCGGTCAGTGCAAATATTTGTTTCGTAGCTTTTATTTGTAATATTTAATTACTAAAGTGAATATCAGCTTGTTCTAACTAGGCCGGCATAGTGGATGTGATTGCTATTATAGTTATTTATTTGTAATAGCAGTCGCTTCCATTTATGGATTGCACTCCAGCTTAACATCAGGCAGGGGCTGTCAAATATCGAGTCACAATAAAATAAATACACATCCATAATTTTCTTCGTACAAGCTCTATGGTCAGGGGCTCTTCAAATATTATGTAAGCAGGTTTTTAGCCCCCCTCCCCTTCTCCTTGTCAGCAAACGTAGGCAAAGCTTTTACCCAAAACTCCGATACATTATTTTTTTGTTATTAAAACACGACTTCTAACCTCCAATTGCCTTTTTTTTTTATTGTGACTCGACATATGACAGCACCCCGCTTGATGTTAAGCCAAAGTGTGGTCCATGAATGAATGTCACTGCTACTACAATTCAATAATTGTGAGTAGCAATCACATCCACTATGCCGGCTTAGATGGAACCGGCAACTTACAAGCTGATCCCGAAACGCGACCAAATCACTTCACGGTTTGTATACTTGTAAGTGGTGGTACTACCCCGGATCGGCAGACTGGGTACCACTGCCTACCACTCTTTGATAACCAGACCCGAAGCAAATATCCATCTCTTTTTTTTTATTAACTAATATTTGCAAATAAAAGCTATGAAACAAATATTTGCTCCGACCGGGGATCGAACCCGGGACTTTACGCGCAACTAACCAGTCGCTAAACCGTTCGTCTACGCCTGTCGTCGCCTGGTGGTAAGCAAGGGAAGGTCCAAGAGTTGTGTTACATTGTTTATTATATTAATTTTAATTATTTTTTATCAAATATTTATTTATTATTATTAAATAAATACTAATAAGTAAATGAAATTATTATTCACACAGGGCAAGATTAAAATAATTTAATATAATAAAAAAATTATATAATTATCTTTGGGCTCATAGTTATGAAAAGTGGAAGCCTATGAGCCTATCAGGTTTATTTTGATTATTTCTAGTAATCACGATATGTGGATTAAAACCGTTAAACGTTGGATTAAAACCAACCAAAAAAAGTGATAGTAAGCTATAAAAATATTTTATATCACTAACTACGTTCATACTCTGTATATATATATGAATATAATTTTAAAAAGGTGTGCTTTCTTACTTTGAAAGAACTGCAGCTGAAACTCTCTACACAAATCGCACATACCATTATTTTTATAACAACACATTATATAATACTATCCAAATTAAAACTTTATTTAATACTGATATGTTATTTCGCTTCAGTTATATCAATTCCGTGACTTCGAGATCAGACGGAGCGAACTTCAAGGTAAGCCGTGGAAGCTTTGATAACCGAGTAACTGAATAACTGGCAGACGCGTCAATTATATATGAAAGATAACTGTCACACGATCTTACGTCAAAGCAACGCCCAGATGTGTTGGTTAAATCTCAAATGATAAGGGGAACACAATAACTTTTGTTATTTTAACTATAAGATTTAATTGCGTTATCAATTTGTTAAGCTCTTCATAGAAACAAGAGTCTCTTATTTATATCAATGAATCAAATTGTCAAGCCTTTTTCCCACAGGGATAAGCGGAGACAATGGAGCGCTACTTGCCACGATCCTGACACAACTCCCTCGCTTCCTTCACGTTCACACACGTTCCGATTTGGTCCGAAAACACCCTCCTGGCCCTGCCTTATTTTACGTATCCATTCACATGAGATTTAAAAATTATTTTTTCAATCATCCTTTCCATGTGCCCAAACCATCGAAGCATTCTCTTGTCAATCCTTGTCACTACATCCTCTTTAAAACCACATCTATCGCGCACATTCTATCCGCTATCGTCACTCCACATACATAACGACCCCATTTCTACAGCGTTAATTCTACTCTCATGCTTCTTCTGCTACACCCAACAACACACAACATTTTGTGTTATATTAATTAGTTGGCATATTGTCCTTTTTTATTGTAGCTTGATGTTAAGCTGGAATGCAGACTGCTGCTACTAAAGTCAATAACAGTAAGTAGCATACGCATTCTTCATAGCGGTTTGATTGGAAACGGCAACTTTCGAGGCTGGATCACTTCACGGTCTGTTCACTTGAACGTACATACTGGGACCCGATTCTCATAAATCAAAACAGCAAAATGGCATCTCGACGATGGGCCACTGATCTGTCAGTGTCATTTTTACACTTTCGTTACTACTAAATAATATTTGTAGCAATGGAAAGTGTGTGGCCTCTTGGGACGTTGGGGGTTGTTCTAGCAAAATGAGTCATTTTCGTAGCCTACTGTCATTTTTTTGTATTAAACTAAATAATAATGTCTTTACAGAGTAGTGTCGAAGCGATTCCATTACAGTGCCATGATCTTTGTATACAACCAAAATAAGGCAAGAATCGCAATGGAATCACAATAGCTTGGTCGCATCACGAAAATGTTTGTTAATTAGCGAAGCATTAAATGTAATATTTTATTGATTTATTTATTTTTAAACTCTATGCACAATGTACAAAGGCTGACTTAATGCCGCTAGGCATTCTTACTAGCCTACCTTAGAAACAATTGACCGCACTTTTTGTGTGAGGTAGGTGAAAAAAAATAATAGAAGCATCTGATTCTGACTAATTCTTATATACTTTACTTGCTAATACACTTAACAAGTTAAACTCACAAATGTTTAGCAGAAATTGTTTATAATTTGATTATTTAAAAATAAAATTAGAAATGTTAGCTGGTAGAAAATTATCTTCAGCATTAAGCTCTCTAATTGTATTGTTTTTTGTTTTGTTTTTTTTTTACTTTATGCAGTATGCCGCTTAGACTTTCTCTGTCAGTTAACTTAGGGACCAACTGAATGATCAAAATAAAGGATAATTTCATTGTGCATTAAATAATTTTCCTAATAATATTAACATTATCGCAAACCCTAGCCAGTTAATAATAAAGTAATTGCATGTGTTTATTTTGAATTATATCGAATGTTGTTATTATTGTCGTGAAAATCACCCCGACATAAAATAGAACATTAAATATTAGATGTTATCTAAATTTAACATGCAAAAACATATAAATCCTCTATGACAAACAAGATAATGTAACAAATATCAAAACATATTTTCATTGGAAACAAGATAAACAGTGGAAAAGACTAGAGTAATTGCCGATGTTCATGTAAAATTGACCACATCAGAAACTAACTCAAAACAATTAGGACGGTTGAAAGGCATATAACATAAGTGCCACTTTGAACGGCACTGATACAACAATGTAAGGCAACTGGGCGATTCCATGCACTTTTAGGTATATAAGTAGTGAATTTTAATGTGAAATGATTAATCAATCAATCAAATTGTCACGCCTCTTTCCCACGGGGATAGGCAGAGACAATAGAGCGCCACTATCCTGACACAACTCCCTCGCTTCTTTCACATGCACATATCTCCTCATAGAAGCTCGATGTGAAATGATTTGTCTTTTAAAATTAAATGTCTACCACGGATTCGTGTAAATCTATATATTTGATCCCATAAGAAAGGCGCTGCCCTGTACGAGTCAACTTAAAACTTACATTTATTTCTGGACGACAACAAATCGTTTAAATATGTACTTTGGTGATCCTTGACGTTTCGACGTTTCGAGAGCTTTGCCACCAACGGAGACACGATGGCTGCAACGCTCTCGAAACGACGGAATAATAAAAAAAATGTAAAATCAAAACAAACGCGATGGTAAGCCGCATAAAATTTTGTTTAATTCAATAATCTAATCTACGATGGCGCAAAATACTAAAAAATACTATTTAGTCACCTGTTTCTATATACAAGCATGTAAATAAAGATATTAAAAAAATACACTCAAATTTATCATATTTTTAATTTTAACAATAATATTTAAGACTGGTAGGTTTTGTAGTCCTTTGCCCAATCCGCATCCACATTTAGTCGACCCAATCGGCAGTCGTACTAAAAGGTTGCGTGCTTCATTTCTTTGTAGAACAATCGACAAGTGAAATGCTTCGCCAGCCCATGTGTTTTCCCCATCCTATTACCTTGGCTCCTATAAGCCACTATGGTGGCGACTGAGGCGTCCGTAAACTGAGACGTCTGTTTTCAGTCGCCGGCACTCTTATACTTCGATCGTGCTTTCCATCAGGCAGGTCGAGGCAGGAGAGACAAGTCACAATAAAAAAAAAATATCTACGAGCGCCGAAAACCGAAAAAAAACGGCTAAATTCAAGGTTGCCTTATTCGCCTTCGCTATGTAGGCCCGGGCCGCTTTAATAATCCAAAGATTTTTAAAAAAGGCAGAAATTTGCAACTGGTCTGGTTATCAAAGAGTACCCAGCCTGCTGATCCGGGGTAGTACCACCACAAGTATACAGACAGTAAAGCGATTTAGTCGCGTTTCGGGATCGGCATGTAAGTTGCCGGTTCCAACTAAGCCGGGATAATGAATGTGACTGCTACTTATAGTTATTAAATTGTCATAGCAATGACATTCATTCATGGACCACACTTCAGCTTAATATCAAGCGGGGTGCTGTCATATGTCGAGTCACATTTTTTAAAAAAATAACAGGATAGGGAGAGCACATTTAAACAATCCATGTAAAGTTAACTACTTGGCAGTTATATCATTTACCGTTTTAACTGTCAGTTATTTGTTTTCACAGGCGCCCTGACGCGATACAGTATCTGCGGCCAGTTCGTAAACAACTCATACATATGATTAAGACACACCCACTTTTCGTCTTCCATCACTTAGCAACACGTTTTATTATTATTTAATTATATTTAGAGGTGACTAAAGGTTGTTTCTTACATTTGGTGTCGGCTCGTGTAATTGTTGGAGACTAATCTATCAGTTATTTTGGCAATTTTCTTTAGCTTTTGTCATCAGCCAGAAAGCGTCCACTGCTGAACATAGGCCTCCCCCTTAGAACGCCATTTCGAACGACAAGATGCCGGTTGCATCCACCGGTTATTCGTGACTTTCACTATGTCGTCAGCCCAGTAAAGGTAGCTAATCTATATTTATTTATTTTTTACATTTCTATACTAAGCTACTAAAGTGCTTGTATCATAGAAACAGAAGTACATAGAAAAACCAAAGTACATAATCAAAGAAACATTGGTACCGGTGGGTGGTTTCGAACTCGTGCTCTTCCGTTTGCGTAACCATTGCACTGCCACTACACCACGGTCGCCTTAAATCTGACCTTATCTTGCCTGATGGTAAGCAAAGGGAATCCTGAGAGCGCCGACGACTAAAGTTTTACAACCTATTCGCTAAAGTTTAGTTAGGCTGTCGATTCGGTTAACAGAATACGAATGTTTTCTCTGCGGATATCATGGGAAAGTAAAGACGAGGTACAAGATAAAGAAAGCAGTAATATAGATAATAATAAATAGACCCAGTACCCTGATGCACTTTTTCTACTAAGCTGTGTTATCTGTCTTCGACTTGCCTAATCATAAAAGGAAGGGGAAGTCCAGGAGTGCCGAAGAATGAAAAAACCGAGTCAGTTCATGGTTGCCAAAGTCGCCGTCACTATGCCGGCCAGAGGTTTCTTCACGTAGGCTCTAAGTTAATAAAATAGGGAGAACACATGGGTTGGTAAAGCATTCCACTTGTCAATTATTCCATAAAGCAACGAACCTTTTATCTCGATAGAATGAGAATGCTCCCTCAACCCGAACGGAGAAGAAATCTCTGTGGGAAAAGACGAGGTAGGACCAAGGTGATAAAGGCCGCATAAAGCCGCCATGTCTCTGCGAAGTTGCAGGGGCTCCAGAGTACGCGTGATCTCTTACAATCAATGAAACAATCAAATCGTCACAGGGAAAGGGAGAGACAATAGAGCGCCACTTGCCACGACCCTGACACAACTTCCTCGTTTCCCTCACATCCACAATTCTCTTCATACAAGCTCTACGGTTATGGGCACTAAGCAACCCAGCTTTCTTGTGGATGTCTCCTTTTTATTTGATCTCTTACAAATATCTTAATAAGTTATATTGAGCGTTAATTTACCTTCCTGTTATTATCAAAACAATTATTTGAACAGCTTATCATAAGCAAGTTATAATAGAAACGCATAGGAAATGTAAATACAATTGTCAAACAAAGCATTAATGTTATAAATAATAGCAAGAATTACTTATCGTCTTATTTATTTGTTTATTTATTATCTATTTATTACAAATATATGCTTTATGCTATTTTAATATTTCTTTACGGTCTTTTTATCTTTTTTTCTTAAATTAAAGTAAAACAAGTCCACGATCTCAATCATACCAATGCTTCTATATGAAGGTTTCTGAACACCGCAGTTTAAGAATTTTCTATGCAATTATATTGTTTTATTAATTAACATAATGACAGCACCGCGCCTGATGTTAAACTGGAGTGCGGTCTATGATGGAGGTAAAACGCGACAAAGTCACTTCACGCTCTGTATACTTGTAAGTGGTAGTACCATATTTTTTTGCATATTTATTAAAAAAATAAACAAGTCCAGCAGAAATAAATATTATTTGAATGAAAAATATTCAAAAGCCATATTTTAAAAAAGTAGAATAAAAGGTAAATAAAACACCTTTTTCACTAGTTAGAATATACAACAATTAATTTGCTTACCATTGTTTTTTAGGTACAAAGCTACTAAAAGTGTTAGTATCATAGAAACTAGATGATCAAAGTACATATATTCAATATACATTTGGTACCGGCAAGTGGTTTTGAACCGAGGACTCTTGGTTTACATGAACGATTTCACTGCCACTACACCACGGTCGCCTTAAACATTAGGCAACTCTGGGCCAGATGTCGCGTCATAATAAAAAACAAATTAGCGACAAGAGGTGTGTGAGTAGAAAACAACACGTAATAAAAACAAGAAGTGTCAGAAAGCATGAATGCCTACAGCATTGTTGGTCAAAGATAACATTTGAGGGTGTGGCGATAATTTGGGAGACGCTTTGGAGTTGCGTAACCTCTATTAATAATAGTAGCAATAAGAGGTCGTTTACTAAATAATTAGGTAATTACAATTAATACAATTTAATTGGAATTTATTTATGTATTGTATATATAATAGTAATAATCTACAAAAGTCAAGGATTTAATTATAATTATAGTTGTTCACCGTGGTTTCAACCGCGTTTATAAACTGTGACTCGCAACGTGACACATAACGCATTCTCATGGTACTTCAGATCTTTAATGTCATATTAGCCCAGGTATAAGCTAATAGTAAGAAACAATTTTAGTCAAACATCATAGTTATATCTGACATATCCCTTGGATTCTCACGGTTCATCATAAGGTACTCCAGGTCTTTATTTACTCCTTTCCACTTTTAACCTTAAATACCACTAGGGGAGAATGGAAGTGAGAAGTGTTGAGGTAGCGATCAGTGGTAGTTTAAGAATTGACTAACGCATTAAAAAATCATTCAATTTCACAGTGGTGTAGCGGCAGTGCAAGAGCACGAGTTCAAAACCACTTGCCAGTATGTTTCTTTGATACATGTACTTTGGTTGTCCTGTTTCTATGATCTTGTACTTTAGTAGCTTAGTATAGAAATGTAAATTAAATACAAAATAATAAAATACAAATGAAAAGACTTAAATCTAAATAGACCAAATCGGAGACATCCTCAAGAAAGTTAGGTTGCCTAGTGCCCATTACCATAAAGTTTGTATTAAGAGAATTGTGGATGTAAGGGAAGACAGGAAGTTGTGTCAGGATCGTGGCAAGTGGCGCTACATTGTCTCTGCCTATCCCTGGGGAAAAAGGCGTGACAATTTGATTTGATTTTGACAATTGTCCGTTATAAATAGTAGCCTATGTCCTATTCCAGACTATAATAATATTATAATCTATGTCTTTACCAAATTTCATCCAGATCTATTTAGCCGTTGTAACAAACATCCTTACATCCAAAGGACATCATTCATTTTGGGCTTTTCTGTACTACTTTTGTAATGTTCAATGATGAAAAAATATATAAATAGTAGTTTTGATACTTGTGTTAATAAAACTTATAACAATTTTGCTTTTAATTACTGTGCAATTGAGTTATTTATAAAATAAGATATGGATTTTTTGGTACAACTTGCTGGTAGAGCGATAAATATAAATCATCTTTATGTTACGCTTGCAGAATTAGGGATTATAAAACAGAGGACACACGAAAAAGGAACGTTTATTGGCAATTAATTTCTATATAACTATACCTAACTAGACCCTCGCTAGAGTGAGCGATGCAAAATTATATAATAACTGTAAGTAGCAGTCATCTACTATGCCGGCCTAATTAGAACCGGTAACTTACAAGCTGATACCGAAATGTGACTAAGTCACTTTACGGTCTGTATACTTGTGAGGATATTTACGACCCCGGATCAGCAAACTTAGTATAACCACTCTTAAGCAACCCGACCCGAAGCAAATATCCGGCTCCGACCCGGGACTTTACGGGTAACGGATTGGTATTATAAGCAACGCCACTATGGTCGTCATAAAAAACAATTTTAGTTACAAAACCATGTTTTAAACAAACTAATATTTTATCTCATTTATTTTAAAAACCCTAGTCATCAACTTTTTTAAATTAAATTGGGTGTTTTATATACGCTTAATTTAATTTGATATCAATATTGACGCATACTGCTAACAATAAAAAAAACTAATCAAAACGAACCAAGACTTCTTCCTGTGGCACATTATCATTAATTCGCAGTACCAAATAAAAATTACATAACCAATAGATGGCAATAAATAAATGATAAATTATCTTAAAGTATTCCGAGAATGATGGAAATATACAGTTATTGCTGTGATAACAATAATAAAATTTATCATTGACCCTCTTTTATCATCGTCATGAGGTGAATTCGTGGGGGGTGATCTCTGAATACACCAGCACACTCATTATCACAGACTATTTACCATTAGATCTACGAATATATTTTATTATTTCGCACCCTACCTTCTCTACATCGTTGGATCAACACACTAAAGGTTTGTCTGGTAAAGAACGCCTTTGGCATTAAGTCCTCTTTTATACGATTAGGTTCATAAATTAATTAAATGTAAAGAAAATATACTGATACCATATTAATATTTTCAAGACGAAGAAAATGAGTCCACGTTTGGAACCAATACAATCGATTACAATTACAAAAATTTACCATTAGATCTGCACTAGAATATATTTCATGATTTTGCACCCTACCTCAAATCAAAATAATTTATTGTCTTTCCTCCTACGAACGAAATCTTGAGAATAATTTTCATGAGAAGTTAATAAGCGATTAATTAAATTCTCCTGAAATTCCTATTAGAGCCAAACTATTTTACAAAATGTGTCGCGTGATTCCAATTAAACACAAAATACATTTATGGTTTATTGACATTAATTCGAACAGTATCTACTATAAATCTATTGGTTGCATGTGTCAAACATCCATGTCAAAACATCCAGTTGCCATAGGGCCGGGCAACCTGCCTCTTTAATGTAGCAGAGTTGACTAAAAGGGAAGTCAATAATCGATTAATTAGATATCACTCCTTCTCCTCGTCCTATAACTTAGGTCCTTTAAGCGAAGCGTGGAGAATCCCTTTGGCCGACATAGTGACATCTATTAAGGCCTAAACTATGTAAATAGGTTTTTTCACTTGTCGGCGCTCTTAGACTACACCTTACTTAGTATCAAGCAGACAAGGTCAGATGTCGCATCTTAATAAAAAAAAACACAAGCTATCCCTGCGCCACTTCGCACGATCCTGACAAAGTATTTCGCTTTCCTCACAATAACAATTCCTCGGCTTTATGGGCTTTTTTAATGTCCCCGATTTGATTAAGGAACAACCTTCTAATACACTGACTATTAACGAGTGTGGGGTCTATTGTTCACGTATGTGATCTGTTCTGCTTAAATAGTCAATTATCCCGCCTCAAAATATATTATGTACACATTGTAATTGTCAGTCACGTGTCTTGATAATGCTATCAAACAAAAGCAATAACGTATCTAAAACTCAATTGTTTAACATTATTTTTGATTTGTTTTTTTTTTAATAATAAACAATTTTTCTATAGTATTGTGGTTCCACATGACAGCATTTCGTCTGATGTTAAGCTGGAATGCAGTCTATGAATGGAGGATCATGGTGCGATAGCTTAAGCGCGGTTCTAGTCTAACCAATGCGATGCAAATTAAATTCTTACGTCTCAATTCCTATACATGGAATATATCCATGTATCTGCTTCTGCTTGACCAGGCCACTGATACATCTTGACAGAGCTAAGCTCCGCCATCATGGTAGATGACATAACGGGACATTGTGCTTTTAACAAACACCTTTACAATCTTAACATTTCAGATAGCTCCCTTTGTAGAGGCTGCCTGAGACTGTTGAAGAGCGACATAAAAGCCACAAAGAACTCGAGTGCAGAAACGAGCCTGTACAATACAATAAAAAGACCGTTTACAATGGTATATAGCTAAGCAATGTAACGACGTCGGTCGAAGTCATTTAAAGCAAATACAGTTATATAGTTCCTGATAAAATAAAATAACAAAAATACAATTTTGCTTAGCAAAGATTGCAGGTTATTATTTTTAAGGAATTAATAAAAACAAGCAAGTGCGTATCCATCAGGGCCCTTTGGTTGACGTAATTGTACTTCAGTTTTATGTTAGAAAGGCGAAAGGTACATGGTCTCGTAAACCAAGAGGACCACTTGCCAGTACAAATGTATCTTAAATATAATATATACTTTGGTCATCTTGTTTCTATGATACACTTTATTCTATTTGATAAAATGATACTAATTGAATTTATAGTTTGACGCTGTTACCTGTTAAGTTTTTCGCTTTTACCTTTTTGTCCTCTTGCGCCTTTGACTCTGGCGCCTAGAGCGATCTCTCCTTGCGCACTAACCAAAGGCTGGCGCTGTCTAATGTCTACTAGATACCTGTGGCCGTAGTGCGATTTTAATTAACGTGCTCAGCGCATTTAGAGGGTGTTAATCAGTCTTAATTTGACAGTCAAGAAAAATATATTTGAAATAAATCAATTCTAACGCAGTGATAATTTTATTTGTTAATAAACAGTGTGTTTATTTCTTTTATTATGGAACATAATCCTTTATTTTGATCTTTCTGTTTAGCCCTTAAGGTTTACTCCCTGTCCCAGAGAACATCTAGCGGCATTAGGTTTGCCTATAAATATTATGTATATAGTTAAAAATTAATAAATAGAATAGTTGTACGTACCATCAGTAAAATCAGTATCAAGTAGTAAATAGCACTCCTCGTTAGTGAGCAATGGCCCTTCGGCCGAAGCCAGGGGCCAATCCCATAGGCTCGAACTCATTTCCGGATTGATTCAATATCTGAAACAGTAATGTCAACAAAACTTATTATAGATGAGTTTCTCAATTAATCAATCAAATTGTCATGCCTCCTTCCCACAGGGATAGGCAGAGACAATGGAGCGCCACTTGTCACGATCCTGACACAACTCCCTCGCTTCCTTCACATTCACAATTCTCTTCATACAAGCTCTATGGTTATGGGCACTAGGCCTAGTTTTCTTAAGGATGTCTCCAATTTCTCCAATGAGTTTCTATTATTTAATTATCTCGTTTTTGTTTATCTAAGTATATATACTTAGATATGCTTGAAACAAAGGGAGATCCAAGAGCGCCGACGACTTAAAAAGCCTGACTCTTGCCAAATCTTCGCTTAGACGGGAAAATTAAAGTGTTGAATAAGGCGCTACGCGTGTCGTCAAAATTCTAATCTATCCTAATAATTATGATATCTAATATTGACCACTAGGGTCAATGGCATGACTGCTTTAATGATAACGAAGGGAATTAAATTGTGACGCATTTCAATTGTATAAATAATACATTATATATAAAGGGTGGGCAATACAAGCTCATGCAAGCGTCATAGATCGGGAGCTGGTGACAGGTGACGTTCCACGATTTTGTCGTGCATGCCTTAAATATCAATGATAGTCAGGGTTTTAGCCCCCCGCGCGTCCTCTTCATAAAGAAAAGCGCTTTTCTTTGTGTAGCGGATTTTTGTGTTTTTCCGTGATAGTATACTGCATGCTATTGACGCTTGGATACTTTCCATGTGCCCATAAAGCATTCCTTTGTCAACCCTTGTCACGTCTTCTTTCAAACCACATCTAATGTGCTAATTAATTATTAAATTACCAGATATCTGGTAATTTGGCACTTTTTTGACTGGATCTCTGATTCTGCGAAAGAGCGAGTAAGGTGAAGAAACTTATAGCATAAGCCTTTGGTCTGATTAGAATCTCAATCTTTTTTTATCTTTTATGTTTTATTTTTAGTGTTTATTTTATTCTTTGTTCTGTCTAATTGTATGTACTAAGGAGCTCTTTAACCTTAAACTCTCGTTATCCCTGTGGTCGAGGGAAGCAACCGCATTCTATCGACCGAATCGACATCCCAACTGAACAGTTCGCCGGTTGTTTCTTTGTTAACCAATCGACAAGTGGAACGCTTTGCCCGCCTATCTATTTTCCCCATCCATAACCTTTAAGTGAGGAGTGAAGAAGCACCTCTGGTCGACAAAAAATATAATAATAACATAAACAATACTTACAGCCGGTTCGAATAAAAGCCCTGATATAGAAGCGCTGTTGAAGCGTATAGAGGTGGATGATGATAAATCCGTAGATGATGTAGGTTGTCGAAGGACAAGTTTGTCCGTGAGGGACGCCATGATGGCACTGAAAAATATTAGAAAAATACATTGTTAATAATATCATACATTCACCCTTTTCTTTTTGTGACTCAACATATGACGGGGTGCTGCCCCCCTAATGTTAAACTGGATAAAAAAAGGTGACTGCGCTACTGCAATTCAATAACTGAAAGTAGCAGTCACATGTTGGAACCGGCAAGCGCCGGAGCGCGAAGAAATCACTTCATGGTCTGTATACTGTATGTAAGTGGTGGAACTACTCTGGATCGGCAGACTGGCACCACTACCACTGCCTACCTCTCTAACCAAACCTGATAAGCAGACCTGAAGCAAATATCCAATATTTAATATTACAAATATAAACAATAAAACAAATAATTGCACCGACCAGAAATCTAACCCGTCACATTACGCGTAAAAACACTTCGTTTCCTTTAAAGAATAAACTGCAAGTCCTATAGACATAAATACAAGTAATAAGATATAATATATCTATAATTATGAAATAAATCTTTCATAATGACTAAGAAAGGTTCAAAAGCCAAATAGTTGTAACGGATTCAGCTTATCATTAATTAACTCTGCTAATTATTTGCTGCATCATTCATTAACTGTTTTAATTTATTGTTATTAATTAGATTAGTTATATTTTCCTTATAATTTGGACAAATCATTGTAACCAATTTCTTCAAATTCCATCAATATATGGATAATTATTATGTTGTTTAAATACATATATTTAAATAACTTTAACCTAAACAATATTGCATTGGAAATATGCTTGAACCTATACTTCGGCAAACTAGGCCCGTGGTCCAGATTACTGGACAAGTTTTTTTTTAAATTTAATCAGTTTTTTAAGTCTATAGATAACAACGCTTTGAACTTTATTATTTTTGTTTTTATTTTATATTATTATTCAAGTGGTTTTTGTACCCCACCTAAAATTACTTGCCTACTAATGGCTGGTTTAAGGTTTACGACTATTTTCCCCTCCTTAAGACTATCTCTGTTCTATCCTAAATCTTAACATGTAAATTACCAATTTTTTTAATAATATGTCCTATGTTTTAAACAAATAACAATTGTTCTATATTCTTTAACATATATCTCTTAAAGATTTTATATTAGCTGCAAGACCACGAAATGAAACACCTAAAAAATCCATACATTATTATAAATGCGAAAGTAACTGTATGTTACAATTTTGATGAATTTTGGTATAGAGATGCTGAATTCTTATTTATATTTAAAATTAAAGTATCCATATTTTTTTAAACTAATCTAAAAAATAGTGTAATGGGTAAGTAGCTAATCTAATCTGATTAGCTACTTGCTATTATATCAGTAAAAGTACAAAGATAGTGTAAGAAAGTGATATGATGAAGAAAACAGTCTGGATCTGAAGAACCTAATGATGTATCCTCTTCTGATCAGCAAAACCCTAAGAGATAGTGTTTTAACTAATAGTGTTTCTTACCATGAGCCTATAGCTGGGCCATTATCAAATTGAAAACCTGAAGTATCTGATAATGGATCTCGAGAATGCAAGGGGTCCTATCATGTACGCATGTTACGAGTCATAGTTTAGAAGCGCGGATGAAACCGCGTCGAACAGCAAGTATTTAAAATAAAAATACCAAAACTGAAATAAAGTTTTCCTTTTGTCCCAAAGAAAATTGCACTTAGTCACATATTTTAATATTTGTTAACATAATAAATAACTTTAAACAATAACTCGAGTTTTTATTTGGTAACGTAAACTTAAGAAAAAAAAATGTTCTTCCTCATACATATCATTTCCTTATTATTACATAACTATCAAAAGTATAGTAGTTTTTTGTGTTATTTAATATAATTAACTGATTAATATACTAAACAACATAGTAAATAGTTTTAAAACTAAATATACACAAAATTATAATCTAATAATTGTTTTTTTTTTACATGAATTTATTTCATAAGTAATCCTTGTATTGGTAATGCTATTTGTAGGAATTTTAATAGGTAATGACAATACATTCTTGTGTTTAAACGTCATTGTAAAACTAAGTAAAAGGTAGGCCATGGTTCTGTTAGTAAAGAATACATTAGGGTGGAAAAGGGTAATGCATGGGAGAAGTTTTATGGCCAGCATAGTGGAGGAGCCTAAGGCAACCATAACTAGAAATGATTTATTCAGCCGTTGACACTCTTGGACTTCTCCCTATTTACAATCAAGCAAGTCAAGGTCAACAAGGTCAAGGGAAACAAATCACAAGTATTTCAATGTCTCAAATATCTTTATTGAAAGTGACTTACAATCATTAGCAATTTAAAAATGCAAGGTCATTTATAGTAGGCATTGGCGTTACACATGTAGAGCTTGGTTTATTAAGTAAACTAAATAAATTTATGTATTTTATTATTAGACATATGACAGCACCCCGCTTGATGTTAGGCCGAAGTGTGGTCCATGAATGAATGTCACTGCTACTACCATTCAATAACTGTGAGTAGCAATCACATCCACTATGCCGGCCTAGATGGAAACCGGCAACTTACAAGCTGATCCCGAAACATGACCAAAATTACTTCACGGTCTGTATACTTGTAAGTGATGTTACTCCCCCAGATCGACAGACTGGGTACCACTGCCTACCACTCTTTGATAACCAGACCCGAAACCAATATCCACCTCTTTTTTTATTAGTAAATATTTAATATAATAATTAAATATTACAAATAAAAGCTATGAAACAAATATACAATTTGTTAATAAAATTTGAAGTATTAATAAAAAGCTTATATTATGTATTTATTTAATTATATATAAACAGCTGTTGCCAATAATATTGATTTACCACTTGTAGTGGCAAAACTCCTATTTAAACAAAATGATATAGAAATCTCTTTATTTTAATAATCTTATCCATGTAAACCCTTTTACTAAGATAATTCTATACAAAGCTACTAAAAGTATTATAGAAACAGGATAACTAAGGTACCTAACATATGAAAGATACATTGGTACCAGCAAGTAGTTATGATCCGGAGCTTTTGGTTAGCGTAACCATATCGCTATTATACCATAGCCGTTTTAGAATTAAACATTAAAAAAATCAGGTTTTTAAATCTTATTTGCACAAGGATTGGCACATGCCACTTTTTAGATTCCTAGCACAACTCTCCTGCTTCCTTCATATCCATAAATGACTTCCTGTAAGCTCAACAAGAACCCAAGTTTTTGGAATGTCTCCAATTTGACTCAAGAATATTAAACAGCTGTAATATTACTTACAATGGATAAGCCATACACTTATCTCTTTAATCTATAATACTTTCAAGAACTACTTTGGGCAACTATTGTTTCATGTCATAAAAACCTGTTTTTTCGCTAGTGATTTCACTTTAAGCATATTTTGTTTTGTGAAATTGAGTATATACATTGTATAAAGGATAAACATGCTTATATACACAATCTAAGGTAAAAGAATAGTACAAGTATGTAAATAATATTTACATAGTTAAAATGTAAACAATGTCTTGTGAAATGAATTTTAACACGTTATAGTAATTATATTACGTTATATCTACCATTTCGCATACACAGCAGATATTTTAATTTATAATGAAGCCTTTTCTTTTCTTATTAAATTTATGTTACACATAATTGAGCAATATGTTTTAGATATTATTTTTCCCATAAACAATACATTTGTCTGTAAAACTAATCACAATTAGTATTACAAAATATGTAAAGACACTGAAATAGGCTTGTTATAGGTGAAAGTTGAGACGAAGTTGTTGAACAAGTTACCACCTATAATTTTCGGATTAAACTTAATTCACGGAATAAAATAATTTATACTTACAACATTTTTTCTTTGAATTTAACGGCACACACCCGTGTGCAAAGTTTTCTATCTAGAAACCCATTTTAACACTTATAGCACGAAAAGAAACAAAATAATACGTCAAATAACCGCGAGCCATGGGTGAGTAAGAAAGATAGGGACGTGCAATATTTTAATAAATTTATTCGATTATTTTTATAATTGATTACAATTACTTCAGATTTAATACTTAAATTTTTTCGTATAGATACTTAATTTATTAACCTAATCACAACATTAACACTGTTTTAGTGTAATATTAACCTAAAACCTATATTTAAATATGAAAATAAGTCAAAAAAGGTATAACACGCTTTAATTGAACTAAAGAAAAGAAGTTGTCCACCACTAGGCGGCGTCAAAAGGAAATGACGCAATGAGTACCACCAATTTCGAGTTTGAGTGGCGGGAAAACGCGATTGATATCATTTACAATCTTACCAAAGTAGACGACCCAGCCCGATTTTAAGTTTGAATGGAGTTTATACGCTTAGTTGGCACCAGCCACGTTCAAACTGATACCAAAACGCTACTGAATCGCTTCAGTCTGTACACGGTGGTGCTACGCCGGATTGAAGACTAGGCAAAAGAACACCAAATGTAGTCAAAGCAAATATCAACCTCTATTTTGAATAAAATAGCCTCATTGAAAAAAAATATTCATTTAATTTTAAAAAATTACATAAAACTCATAGTATAACAATCCATATTTCGTAAATTCACTACGGCGATGGTTTTTGTTGTGCAGAAATCTGGAATGCATACAATTCGCACGTGCTGTCCTTCACCACCTGAAATAAAAAAATATTACCACCATAAATCATGCTAATTTTAAATATATGGCGTTGATTATTTATTCATAGAGTAAAGGCGATAGACGCCGCAGTGCACAGGCGATTTCATATTAACGCACATTTCTAATCAGCTTACCATACCATATGACTGATAATAATATGACTGACGAATGATAATATATAGTATAAAAGATATCAACCTGCTCTGCTAATTTTTTTCTCCTATTTCTACACTATACATTATTTAAAATGCTTGCATCATAGAAAATGGATGATCAAGGTGCATAATATATGAGATACATTGTAACCGGCAAGTAGTTTTAAACTGAGGGCTCTCTGTTTGGTTATGTATTCACAAAGATAATAATGTCTTTAGTTAAAGAGTTTTGTTTTGTGGCAGCCATGAAGACTCGGTTTTCGCAGTAGTCGGCACTCTTGGACCTCTTCTTGCTTATCATCAGGCGGGTCGAGGTCAGATGTCGAGTCAAAATAAAAAAAGTCATTTCAATCGATGCTACTGTGCTATTAGAATAAGAATAGGACGGGCTGTTCACTGATTCAAATGTGTCTTTTTCTTGACTGTCCGCAAAGAAAAAGACACCATACTAAAGTGAAGTTGGTTGGAGAGTTTGACGTCACAAAATGACGCTGATTCCGTCCTATTCATATTTTAATCGCATTATAACTAAGAACAGACGATGTCTAAAAGAATATTACCTTCATACAACGTAGTAGAGAATTCATTGGAATTTCCGCAGTAGTATATTGCTGGACAGTTATACATAGTGAAAGGATCAGTGTCAATGCAGGGAGTGCATGGTACTGTGTCTGGAGCTGTTGGCGACATGTGCCGCCATTCTAACGTCTTCCTCATAGCATCTAAGTTATTATCAATATTACTGTAGCGCATTATGTCTTTAATTGGTTCTCCTGATGAACCTAGACATTGGAAACCTAAAAAATATTACACAATATAATAGACTTTTGTCTTTGCCTGACATAATATTATGACAGCACCTCGCCCGATGTTAAGCTAGAGTGTGGTCCATTAATAGAGGATACTGTTACTACAGGTAAATAAGCAGTCTCATCCACCATAACTGCCTGGTTGGAACCGGCAACTTACAAGCTGACTCAAAAAATTAAGGTGACCGTAGTGAAGTGGCATTGCAATGGTTACGCAAACCGAGAGCACGGGTTCAAAACCACTTGCCCGTACCAATGTATCTTTGATATATGTACTTTGGTTGTCCTGTTTCTATGACACAAACACTTTAGTAGCTTAGTATATAAAATCAAAATTAAAATTTTAAAGGAACCCCCGAAACGCCTGGAACCACTTTGGTCATATCATCAGCTTTATAGTAATAAACAACATTAGTCATGGCTCAATAGTTATATCCCTTTAATATCCCTTGGATCCTTATGGTGCATCATCAGATAACTACTCCAGGTCTTCAATTTAATAATGGCCCAGCTAATGGCTCATAGAGAGTAACAATTTTAGTTCAAGCACTATGATATTATCTGTTATTGATTTGCTGATCTGAGAGGATTCATGATCAGATACTCCCGATCTTCAATTTGATAACGGTCCAGCTAAAGGCTTAGTTAAAGCACTACAGTTCTATCTCTTTTTTTGCTGATCAATTGATATCAATTTGCTGATCTGAGAGGATTCATAATGGTGCATCATCAGATTGCCCGGTCTTCAATTTGATGACGGTCCAGCTAAATGCTCTTAGTGAGTAACAATTTTAGTTAAAGTACTATAGTTCTATCTCTTGTTGATTTGCTGATCTGAGAGGATTAATGATGGTGCCTCATCAGATACTCTCGGTCTTTAATTTGATAACGGTCCAGCTAATGGCTCATAGTGAGTAACAATTTTAGTTAAAGCACTATAGGTCCATTTCTTGTTGATTTGCTGATCTGAGAGGATCCATGATCAGATTTTTTAAATCCGGAATGTTTTATTTTATCGCACTAACTTTTCTACACTTAGTTTCCTACCTTCAAGACAAATCTAATAAGTCCAAACTTAGTATACCAAAAAAAAGTTTGAACACATCCAGGATTTCGTCTCCTACCTTCGAGTTCCATCATCAGAGTAGCTCAGTGGTACCAGTTAAAACACACATGTATTAGTATACGTTTTTATTTCAAATGTTAAGTCACAGATTTGTTTAAAAGTAAAGTAAATACCTATAAGGCTGGGAATTCAAGTCCGATTTTCCTCTCCGATAGTCCGATCCGATTGTCTGATCAGACAATCGGAAAGCACTCGTGCCATACATTTGTTTGAATACTTAATACACGTCAGATCCGATAGTTGGATCGGATGTCAGAATCGGAAACAACGCCAAGGCGCTTACGATTTTATGGCCGATCCGATTGTCTGAAGGTGCAGTTTTCATACAGAATACAGAAACAAAATAGACGTCCGATTCCTACTTCCGATTTGTAAATAATTTGCTCAGCAATATCGGACGTGTATTCCCAGCCTTATGCGTGTTTAGAACGACAGCCCTTGTACGTCGCTATGCGACGAAGATTGTTATTTTATGTCAAATAAATATGCCATTGTTAAAACACGTAAAAAATGTTATAATTTTTCCCCTAAAATATTCAATCAAGGTAATCGATCTAAACTGCAAACCAACCTCGCCATATGAATATTTTAAGGGAAAAATTATAACATTTTTTACGTGTTTTAACAATGGCATATTTATTTGACATAAAATAACAATCTTCGTCGCATAGCGACGTACAAGGGTTGTCGTTCTAAACAGCGCGTCTAAGATCGCTACCGCAGCTAACAAATCGAGCTGATGACCTTGAAACCCCTGATCAGATCTTCATCAATTGTAGCTAAGAACCATCTCGATCACGTCAGCTTTCAAATGAAACAAACCGCATCGTAATCGGTCCATTCGTTTAGGAGCTACGATGCCACAGACAGACACACAGATACACAGATACACAGATACACAGAGCCACAGATACACAGATACACAGATACACAGATACACAGACAAGTCAAACTTATAACACCCCTCTTTTTTGGTCGGGGGTTAAAAAATAATATAATTTTTATAATAAAAAAATTACAGTCATGGGAACTATCCAGGATAAGTCTGCCTTATGAAGTTATAGTACAATAAAGTTATAAATATTATATATTAACTCATTTTCATTGTCTGATCAAATAAGAAACAATGTTTTAGAGCTTATTTGAACATAGTTACGAATGCAATAAATGTAAGAATTACCGATTACTTTAGTAACGTAGACAATGGCGCTTCCTTGTCTATGTGTAATGTCTGTCTATGTCATACCTGTGGGATCAGTATTTTAGTTGTTATTTTATTAAAACATACCTCCAATATTACATTCATATGGATTTGATACTCTTGAAAATGATTTATATTCCATTGCTTTTGGGAATAAACCTGCAACATATTACACATAACTTGAAGTATCTATATTGATAAATAATATTCATTAATATTGAATCAGGGTCATAGTGGATAGCTGGGCAACGATGCTGCAGATGAACGGCACTAAGATCGAATCATCTTTGCAGCTAATTGCACGGGGACAAATCGTGACCTACCTTTCCAGTTTTTCGTCTGGCTGCGCCCAAGAACAGGTAACCTGTATGAAAGTACATGGTCACAAACAACAGATTGCAAGCAATCTCCAGAACTTCTTGAATAGATGCTTTAGCGAACCACTTCTAAAGCTTGTCAGAAGTCATAGCCATAACAGGACACTGCTTTCAACAAACATCTCTCTACAATCTCAACATTTCAGATAGCCCCCTTTGTGGAGGCCGCATGAATAAGGACGAAGCAGCCGCGCACGTACTTTTGAGTTAGAGCAGACAAGACAAAAAGCGAGACAAAAATACTTTGGCAAAATTCCAGAGGTCTACAGGATCAAGAATGTAGGATCAAGATGTCCTGGCTCACTTGGCAGAGATCCGGTGGCTTCACTGACTGTGAACTGATGGAAAACGCACAAAGTAGCTGTGGAGGCTTTAAGTAAAGAAACTACATAACAATATGCATTATCATTAACATCAGTCAATTGTCACGCCTCAATTTCCACAGGGATAGGCAGAGACAACGGAGCAGACGAAAGCGCAATATTCAAGAATGCCGACGACTAAAAACAACGACTGAGATGCTTTAATCATAAACAAATAAATAAAAGTAGCTATATACTTTTTTATTATTATTGTGACTCGACCCACCGAGGTGAAAAAACCAGTCTCCGTCACTATACCGGCGAAAAGTGCTTCTTTACGCATCGCTTGAAGAATCCAAGGTTATAGGATGGGGATAACACATTGGCTCCTAGGAATACGATCATTCTCCATGGTACAGGAGATAAAAGACGCATAAAGGCGCCATGTTGCAAAGTTGCAGGGGCTCCGGAGTTTGGAAGACCCTTGCATCTCCTATAATTTGCACATCTTGGCGCTGAAATGAATATAGGGCATCGAGAAGATACTTGTAAAAACCGTAACAATGGTGCAAGCGGTACTCAATATACTTACAATAATGGAATGGTTTCTGTGGTAGCATGTTTCCAGACGGATCCTTACATCCTGGCATCAGATCTAAAGGTGCAACAGAACAAATTGCAGCACAGAATGCATCCACCGCCTCAGCTGATTCAATCACATCAGACTCATTTAATGTCGAGTCATTTTTATCATTTGTAAAGACACCACCTATAAGAATGTATTTATATATATAAGTTTTTTATTGTGGCTTAACACATGACAGCATTCCACCTGATGTGAAGCTAGAGTTGGGTCCACGAATAGACCCTACTTACAGTTAATTGTGTAAGCGGAGACTGCTACTTACAGTTAATTACCTGCCTGATTGATGGTAAGCATGGTGGAGGTTAAGAATATCGACGACTGAAAAAACAGAGTCAATTCATGGCTGCCACAGTCGCCGTCACTATGCCGGCCAAATATTTTTTTACGGTTGTAAAATTTTCTAGGCCGGCAACTTACATTAAATTTACCTTTTGTAAAAAGAATATTACGTTTGAGACTTGACCGCTGACGACTGAATTTGTCTCCGTCACTATGCCACCAAAGGTATAATAAAACATGCAAATGGATGTGAAATTACCTGCAACTATAACTCTAACAATTTTAGAAAGTTCTTTCTGGTATGTTAAAGTGCCACAAACTCCGGCTATCCATTCCAATAGTAAATGTAATGAAAACCAATGCTCAGCTGTTTTGGATGCCAAGTTTAATCCTGAAGTAAGGACTATGTACCTAATAAAAAGTATTTTAATGCAAAAAACAAAACAATTTACTTTAGTTTTAGAAGATTTTGGCAAATGTTAATATTTTGGCACAGTAATGTTAAGCTAATGTGTGATCTATGAATTAAACAAATTTTATGCGGCTTACTATCATGTTTATTTTGGTTTAGATTTTACAATTTTTTTATTATTCCGACGGTTCGAGAGCTTTGCAGCCATCATGGTCACGGAGAGACTGAGGTGATGGTCGTCCTATTGGTTCTATGTTGTAAATTCTAATTCATTAATCAATGTTCATGAAAAATCTAAGAAAAACACTAAAGTGTGATCTATTAGCAGTAGTTGCGTAAGATCCCAGGCAACTTGCAGGCTAATCTATAAACACAACTAATTGGCTTTACAGACTTTTTTAAAAGTAGTATTACTATCCAAGATAGACAGACAATTTAATATTTAAATCAATTATGAAAAAACAAGCATATCATTTGTATGCTCTAAGGATGCAGTAATTATTTTAAGTAAGTCCATTGGGCATCAAGTAAAAATGAACTACTTTCTCTATAGATGTCATTGATAGATTGGAAGATATGGGTTGACAGTGTTGTATAGATCACTTTGCAGCACAATCTAGAATTGTTTTAACACCTAGGCAGTCACAGTAAATGTGACTGCTATTTTTTTTTATTGTGACACAACGTCTGACCTCAAACCGAGTTGAAATAACCGAGTTCACAGCTGCCAAGGTGCTTCTTCATGCATCGCTTGAAGGATCCAAGGTCATAGTATGGAGAGAACACATGGGCTGGCAAAGCATTCCACTTGCATTTATTAAATTGTAGTGGTGCCAGGTCATGTTGAACCACAATAAAAAAAGTGGTATAATGTCTGAGAATAACATGGAACTCGTCATAATGAATATATATTGATAGTCATAAAAAACTGCATTTTCATTAGGGTCTCAAAGCTATGATCAATCAATTAAATTGTCACGCCTTTTTCCCACAGGGATAGGCAGAGACAATGGAGCGCCACTAGCCACGATCCTGACACAACTCCCTCGCTTCCTTCACATTATTCACACAATTCTCTTCATACAACCTCTATGGTTATGGGCACTATGGTCTCAAAGCTTTCATTAGCAAAAACTATTTCAATACCTATCATCATCAATTTTTGGCAATGGCTTCTGTATATTACAACCAGACCAGCAAACATCTTTAACAGTAAACACACCATCTTCATCTTCAGACCCTGAAAAATTAAAAGAAGTTTACAATAAAATACTTTAACGTTTTTATTCTTAATTATACTAGAATAAATTTTGATAACAATTAAGGATAAAAGATTTTAGTAATATATTTTAGAATTTGTATTTAGAGAGTATATATTTTTAAATATTTGTTCCTATATATTATATAAATATATAACATTTCTTGTACATAACCTAAATATTAGACTGGCAGAGATATAACCCAAATGCATTAAATTCATCTATTGTAAAATTACATATTTTGACAGTCATCGCTGATTTAAATATTTTTTTCAAATTAAAAATTTGTAATATCTCTTATGTGTTTTGACAATTTTTGTGGACATGATAAACTGTGATTCACATTACAAAGAGATTTATAAATCAGAGGTGAGTGAAAAGATCAAACAGGGACAACCCAGAAGATTTATCCTTAATCAAACATTCATAAAACACCATGAGTCTGTAGAACTTATAAGGCAATCATGGAGTAGTGGCAGTGCAATGGTTACACAAACCAGAGAACATGAGTTCAAGACCACCACCCACCAGTACCAGAATATGTACTTTGGTTGTCCTGTTTCTATGATACAAGCACTTTAGTATCTTAGTATAAAAATGTAAATAAATAAATAATGAAAGACCATGTATGTATGTAGTTAATTGCGAATGTGAAGGAGGCAAGTGAGTTGTGTCAGGAACGTGAAAAGTGACACTCCATTGTCTCTGCCAATCCCTGTGGGAATTAAGGTATGATGTACACTTTGAAAAAGTTTGCAATAACAGCCTCACTCCATCCATACATACCTAATACTGCACAAACTACACCAGTTACAACTTGATGTACATCAATACAATCTCCAGATAATTTTATTCTTTGCAGTTCATCTTCCAGCACCAGGCTATCACTTTCATGTACAAAATGAGTCCTATAAAATAAACATTAGAAACATGAAACAATTTCTTTCTGCGGGTGCCAGGTCCATCGGATTGCAGACAGGTGAATGGAGGCAGTGATCCAGGCTTGTTACCTGAAAGTAGGTTAAACACCTTTCTGACATATTTACACCCACTTTCTACTCTACACAACCAAAACAAATATTTTAAACATAAAAGTTTTTTATTATAGGTAAAAGTAGCCAATGCTTCTAAACATGTCTTGCATTTTTAAAGTGTGATAATAAAAAACACCTAAACCTCAACAGCATGGAGATAATCCCATGAAGTTCTAATTATAGACAGTTAGACCCCCTAAAAGAAAATCACAATTTCTCATCATACTGCGCAGCATTAAAAAACCGAAATTGGATCAGATAGACTGCAGCCAAGTATGGTGCTGGCTTCAGGGAGTGCAACTAAAGCCAGCAGCATTGATTTCACTTACCAACTTAGCTCTTGTTTGCGTCTATTGGCTGTTTTCTAGTCTGCATTTTGTACAGCCATCATTTCTAGGCAGTTGCAGTGTTAGTCATTGCCAACAAACAAAAAATTAAATATGAAATATTTTTTTTAACAATCTCCATAATCGCAAAGTCTTCATGGAACTTATTGAGCATGTTCCTTGCAAGAAAAATTCCTACCAGTCTTTTTACTCTTTCTAACCTTATGAGAAACCTTATATGAAAAATAATTTACCTTGATGGCTGCGGTATGATTTCTAATCGATCAGAGAGTTCTTTTAATATACTAGGCTTTAATTGTTGATTCTTGAACAAAGTTCCAATAATGACGCAGGGAACTCCTTTTTCCCTTAAATCGCATAATTTTAATGTTTTGTACTTATTCGCCCATTTTTTATGTACGATTTTATCTAATATATTCCTAAACGTACTTAGCCTAGCAGCATAAATGTGAGCATACTGCTTTGAAAAGTCTCTGGAAACCTTGTAAAACCTTTCTGAACAATCAGTGTAATCTAAAGCATGTCTTTCAATATTATGAATAGAATAATTTTCTTTTGATGAACTGGAATCAATTTTAAACAACATAATTGAAATTATCAATAAAAATTACAAATACGAATAATCAAGAGAATCTTCTCGCTTTATTCAGCGCGCAAATTTGGACTGTCATTCATGACAATGTGTTTATAGGCAAAGATTACTGCTATAATTTAATAGTAGAAATTATAACATTGGTACAACTTGGTAATATTCTTAATTGTTTAATAACAAAAATTAACAATACTTTATAAATTTAATTTATTAAAAATGTTTAATAAAGTATAAACTTAATAATGATATTCGAATACTTCATTTGTAGTTGGCCCTAAAATTATTTTGTATTACCTTGCCTAAAAAATTAAAACAATATCATTTGGCGCTAAAATGTCGGGAATACAGAAAGTTAATCTTACGCAGCTAAACATAAATTTAAAAAATGCTTTGATAGTTGGGATAGTTATTGCTAAAAGTAGTCCAAAAATATTTGGGGCAAAAAAGAAAAATGGAGAAATGAGAGGAGTTATGTCTTTCACGTTAAGGGACTCTAAAATTGATACTATAAATTGTGATGTATGGGGATCAGAATATTTCATTAGAACATTTTATGAACGATTTCATGTGGGAGACGTGGGTAAGTATTTTAGATTGCAAATATATTATTAACTTAATAGCATTATTTAACAAAATTACTTTGTTTCAGTGGACGTATCATCTCCAAAAATAATGGTCAAGACTGCTGATAATGAAATTTTTAGACCTCACGTAAGTATTTATCATAAATATCACTTTGGATTACTAACTTATATAAACTTTTGACTATTTACTAATGACTAAGATTTTGAACGTGCGAGTATTTAAGGCAACCGTGGTGTAGTGGTGCAATGCAATGGTTACGCAAACCGAGAGGACAGGTTTAAAACCACTTGTTGGTACCATTGGATCTTTGATATATGTACCTACTTTGGTTGTCCTGTTTATATGATTCAAGCACTTTAATAGCTTAGTATAGAAATGTAAAAAAATGTAACGTGTTCTTATTGGACAGAAAACTTAAATATGAAATCCTTAAATATTCTTCCTGGAATTTATCGAAACTTATTATAGTGTCATAAAAACAGGATGAAAAAGTACTTGTATAGAAGATATATTGGTACCAGCAAGTGGTTTTAATCTGGGGGTTGGTGGTTTGCGTTTTACTACCAATAGACCACGGTCGTCATGAATAAAGGTAACTGCTACTATCAGGGCCGTCTTAAGCATATTCAGCGCCGGGGTGCGAAAGTCAAGACTCTGCTCGCGTGTTCTCAGTGTAGTAGGTACCTATCGAAGTTTATGGCGGTCGGCATGCGCCCCCTAGTACTTTGCGCCCGGGTGCACCGCACCCCTTGAACCCCCGGGTAAAGACAGCCCTGGCTACTATAGTTAAATAGCAAGTAGCAGTCGCATCCTATATGGCATATTAGTTGGAACCGACAACTTTCCAGCTTTTCCGAAACGCGACTAAGTCGCCTCACGGTCTGCACACTACCCCCGATCGCCTGACTGTGCAAATAACGATTGTTTTATATTCTAGGTCTCATCTCCGTTTTGTTTAGCCATAAACGAGGGACAATCAGACGTGTGTACTCATGATGGGAACACGTACTGCGATTACTTATCACTATTACACTTGCCGACAAAAATCGCTGCAGGATATTGTGGTTTGGAAGAAATTCTAAAATTACCAGGTATTTGCATTTAAAGGTATCAGTTTCTGTGCTCTACTGCTGGGCAAAGGTCTCTCTTTCATAAATCAAAGAGATTTTGTTTTATTATGAATAATAGTTACATACATAGTTTCCTATAAAGCATTATAGGAAAATGAAATGGCGAACAATAATATTGACATAAAAACATCGTGTAACAACATTTTATAAGTATTATTAAAAATGGCTAAGGTAGATTAAATTATGAATTTCCTACAAAAAACAGTAAATAATTGGCTACAAAAGTGAACCTACTTTATCAATACGCCATAGTACACTTTTCACACCAAAGTTAATAAATAAATAAACCTTTAATATTTTTTTTATTGTGACTCAACACCTGACCTGATGGTAAGCAAGACGAGGTCCAAGAGTGACGACGACTGAAAAAACCGAGTCAGTTCACGGCTGCCCTAGTCGCGTCACCATGCCGGCCAAACGTGTTTCTTCGCGCATCGCTCGAAGGATCCAGGGTTATAATTGGTAATATTGAATTCATTTAGAATGATTAAAACTATTTTAAGGTGGTCTCCTCAGGTAACTCTCCCACTCTGGGAAGGCAAAGGAAACTTAGTCCATACAGCCTAGTCTGACCTACAATAGTTATAATGTATTCAATGAATGAAGGTGAAACACTTCAGCGTTTGAACCATTACATGAGGGTGAAAATGATGGTGATGGTTCAAGTAAAGCGGTGGAAAAGCCTTACTAAAACTCTTCCGACGGAATCTTGAAGGGAACACGAATAGACACGTTAAACAGCTTTTAGTCAATTAATCAATCAAATTGTCACGCCTTTTTCCCATGAGAATAGGCAGAGACAATGGAGCGCCACCTGCACGATCCTGACACAACTCCCTCGCTTCCTTCACATCCACAGCTTTTAATCACTTGTCTATACTCGATCAACTTTAAAATTATTACTGGATATCACTATTATTACACATTAATATTTAAGAAACCGAAGCTTTACAAATAATTAAAAATTGCACGACCTGTCACTTGCAATTTCCCGCCAAAACTCCTCTCATTATTTTTTCAGAGGGAGGTCCAAACACCTACGTGGATTTGTTGGTAGTGGTGAAATCTGTTAAACCTGTAAAATTAATTAAGACTAAAGCAGGTAGGTATCTGCATAACATTGTTTTAAAGGACATCATTTATTTTGTATGGGGACTTGGACTTAATTGTATTAACAGTTGCATATACATTTTAAACTAGTTTGATGAACGAAGAATAAAATGTAATTGGAATATATCCTTTATTTTGCATAGTTTAGGTGTGCAAAATGATCAAACTATAATTATGACAGTTCAAAGCAGAATCGTTAATATGGTGTGTCTTTGTGATTGACAGACAATACAAAATCGATATGTTATTTTCCAAATAACTCATTGCACAGCAGTTCAAAGCAAAATCGTTATTAGTTTTATCAATACAAGTATCGAAACTACCATTTATATATTTTTTCATCATTGGACATTACAAAAGTAGTACATAAAATCCCAAAATGAATGATGTCCTTTACACACTTTTAATAACTTAATGTTGTTTTACATATAAAATAAATCTTATATCAATATTTTATTTTAAACCCATATCGTGCGCTGTTTCTCATCCAATCATGAACAATAAGGCCTATTGAAATGTATTTATTTAATAATAAAGCGGAAAAAAAGATATTGATAATAAATCAATCAATCAAACTTTCACGCCTTTTTCCGACAGGGATAGGCAGAGACAATGGAGCGCCACTTGCCACGATCCTGACACAACTCCCTCGCTTCCTTCACATTCGCAATTCTCTTCATACAAGCTCTATGGTTATGGGCAGACAACCCAGCTTTAAGCATTTCTCCGATTTGGTCGGCCATCACCCTCCTAAGCCTGCCTTGTTTAACGTATCCATTTACATGAGATTTACAAATTCCTTTCGTCAATCTACTTTCACTCATCCTTTCCATGTGCCCAAAAATCCTTGTCACTACATCCTCTGATAATAACGACGCTGATATCAACATCATTAATCCATCCGAATCCATAGTAAACCAGATTTCCTTGCCGACTAGGGTGCGAAAGTTATGCCGGCTTAAGACATCTTACGACCGCCATCACCTATTGGACCGTGATTCTTTTTTTACAAGCGGTCACCCATCCAACTAACCGTTGCAGTTGTATTGTTGAATCAGCGTAATCATATTTTCTGAGCATTAACCACTCCGCTACTACCCAACTTATTGGTATAATGCGATTAAAATAAGAATAGGACAGAATCTGCGCCATTTTGTGACGTCTAACTGTCCAACCAACTTCACTTTAGTATGGTGTCTTTTTCTTTGCGGACCGTCAAGAAGAAAACACCTTTGAATCTGGCACGTGAATTTAGTCAACAGCCCGACCTATTCTTATTTTAATAGCACAGTAGCCATTTAAACTATTTAAAAACATATTTCTAACATTCTCAGGTATGGATATGAATGTAAGGAGTGTTGAAATTGCTGACAATACTACACCAGCATCAATACTATTAGACATATTTGATTTGGATACTATGCAAAGGTATTTATAGTCACAAAACATTACTTATTGTCTGAGCTAAGAACAATTAACTCATTATCATAGTCAATTTTACACTTTTATTTATAGAGGGATAGATAGAGATAACGAAGTGCCACTTTTCACGAACCTTACACAACCCTCTTGTTTTTTATGATTGTCCACGATTTGATCAAGTTAATAACTAATAAAACATTAAACATACTTAATTTCGCATAGACCTTTTCAGCTCTTGCGTATTGTCAATCTGTACGTTGATTTCGGAAAGGCATATGACAAGAAAAAAGTAACTCGTCAATTTTAACCCAATTATTTCTTTATTATTTCTAACGTTAACAAACATTTAGTCCCCAGTACAACGAACTAATTTTTTTTTGATACATACAAATGTAAAACTTTGTGAGTGCCTTTTTTGTGACGAGTCCGACAAACTTTTTAATGCGACAACTTTCAGCGCTACTGCGTTTTCGTATGCCTGAGTCCCGGAATTGTCGATATAACGTCACTATGACTCTCCATACATACAAGTTTGATTTTTTGAGAGTTGTTTAATAAAGTAAGTTTAAAAGTAGTGGTCAACTTGTCCGACAAAAATCATGCTGCGTATGGCGTGTCCACCACCCTGAAAATGTCGATAAAACGTCACTATGACTCTCCATACATACAAGTGTGATTTTTTGAGAATTGTTTAATAAAAATAGTTTAAAAATAGTGGTCAACTTGTCCGACAAAAATCATGCTGCTTATGGCGTGTCCACCACCCTGAAAATGTCAATATAACGTCACTATGTCTCTCCATACATACATGTCGGACAAAAATAACAATGCTATATAATACTATTTTAAATGCAAATATCGACTTGTCCGACAAATATATTCAGTTAAATAATCAGTCCGACAAAAAAAACATTACTAGTGGTAAACTTCTTTTGGTCGATTTCTGACTGAATAAACTTAAATATTCACGTATATTATTTAAATATATTAAATTAACATGTAATTTGTGGTATGAAATTTCAAAAATCTGAAAATAAAAAAAAATCTTGATTGTAATAATAGTACGGGAGGTAGCGTGAAATTTGACCGGAGCATTTTGGCATGGCTTTTCTTTTTTGTATTAATAATAAAAGATTTGTCAGCTGGCCCAAGACCGGGGCATAAGATGAGAAAATGCCAGGAAACTTGATAGTAAAAAAATATTCTTGGAAAAGATGAAAAAGTATTAATGATTAATTTATAAATGGTGGATCTTAAAAAAGTGTCAGTTGCATCATGTACTTGACATAACATCTGTCAAAAAAAAAACAGAAAAAATTGAAAGTATTAGTTATAATCATAATAATTTATTTATGTCAGCTAATTTTTTTTTAATTTTTCAACAACTTTTATGTTGTTACAACTTTTGCAACTTCTGTAAAACTATGCTAAACTACACATAAATTAATTAAAATAATAATGTATAAGTTATAATTAGTTGGAAAAAACACAGTAGGAATATGGTAACACAGTAAACACATACCTTATATGGTATATCAGATCTTTTTTTTAATATTATATATGTATTATATCATCATCATCAGCCAGAATGCGTCCACTGCTGAACATAGGCCTCCCCCTCAGAACGTAATTTCAAACGACAAGGGGCCAGTTGCATTCACTGGTTATTCGTGACTTTCACTATGTCGTCAGTCCACCTAGGGGAAAACCCTACCCTTCAGGCACTGTGGGATGTTTGACGAGAAGATATAACACAATTTCCTGAACGCCGCCCATCCGAGTTGGATTCTTCGAGCGAACTCTTATTCAAAGTCGGACCTACCTAACTCGGGAGGTTGGAAGTCATCAAACCTGCGTTTGAGACGGTTCGTAATGACTCTCGAAAACAACTTCTACACATAACCGAGATTCGAGATTCACATCAAAAAAGTTTTATAATTGCACATGTGGCAAACGAATTCTTCTTAAGTCTCAGCGTAAGTCTCTTCCAATTTTTTAGGTGTATTGCTAGATATTAATCAAAGCTTGAATAAATTTAGAATGTTATTTCAATAACTCAAACGGTTTCTTCTTTCCTTTTCTGTAAAATGCTGGATTATAATCACAGCCAGTCAAAGCATAAAAAGCTGGAAGAGCAAGACACAATTTTTAGAGTCGGAATATGAGTCGGCCGCACTGTAATTTGAAAGTCCAGCTAACAGCTTTTGACTCGTTAAAATTCCAGCTGACATGAATTATTATGATTAATAAATTATAATCTTTAATATAAACAATTTTCAGCTTTGCCAAAATAATACGAGTTTTTAGTCGCGCCAGCTAACATCAATTTTAGTTCTCATACTCATACTAACCATCAAAATAAGTTCATAGAGTCCGTGCCAAAATCACCGTAAAAATTTGACGCTATCTCCCGGACTTTTACGGAAAATTTATAGTATATCTGATTAGGATATCCAGGAATAAGTTTTTTAAACCACTACAATTTCAGCGTGTATTTGACGGACATATATTTTTTTACAATTAGTTCTCTATTTTAAATCGATAAAAAATAATTTAAAGTTGTATGTACAGAGAGACATAATGACATCATATCGACACTTTCTGGGTGGTAGAAACTCCATACGCAGCATGATTTTTGTCGGACAAGTTAACCACTATTTTCAAAATAATTTTATTAAATAATTCTCAAAAAATCAAACTTGTATGTATGGAGAGTCATAGTGACGTTATATCGACATTTTCAGGGTGGTGGACACGCCATACGCAGCATAATTTTTGTCGGACAAGTTGACCACTATTTTTAAACTTACTTTATTAAACAATTCTCAAAAAATCAAACTTGTATGTATGGAGAGTCATAGTGACGTTATATCGACATTTTCAGGGTGGTGGATACGCCATACGCAGCATGATTTTTGTCGGACAAGTTGACCACTACTTTTAAACTTACTTTATTAAACAATTCTCAAAAAATCAAACTTGTATGTATGGAGAGTCATAGTGACGTCATATCGACAATTTCGGGAATCAGGCATACGAAAACGCAGCAGCGTCAAGAGTTGTCGCATTAAAAAGTTTGTCGGACTCGTCACAAAAAAGGCACTCACAAAGTTTTACGTTTGTATGTATCAAAAAAAATGTTGTTCGTTGTACTGGGGACTATTAACGTTAGAAATAATAACTTGTTTTAAATAATAACAAAATAACTTGTTTTACCTCTCTACTAAAGGTTACTTTACTTACCAGGAGACGGCACGACCGTGGGGTAACGGATTTGGATAAAATTTTCGTGTAGTGGTAGTATACCATGTGGGTACTACCACTGTAAAATAATTCCGTCCAATGCCCAGTAGGAGCTGAGAAAAACGCTTACAAAGTTCAGCCCGTACCGTGGCGTAAGCAGTAATGCTCTAGACTCGTACTCTCGCCTGTTAGCTGGTAGAGAATGCTAATTATTATTAAGCTAGCCCACTGTATTGTGTTTGAAATGTGTAATAAATATATTTTTTACTATTAATCTTGTTAATTGGTCATTTATCCATAAAATTATAGTTTCTCTCAGCTCTCCCATACCAATAACATAATTTTATTCTTTGTTTTTTTAGTTTTTTACATTTCTTTACTAAGCTACTAAATGTGCTACATTAGAAAAACTAAAGAACATTGGTAACAGCAGTGGAGGTGCTACTACAGTCAATTAAATGTACTCGTATTCTCGGTAACTTCATTAGACCTCGTTTCCCTCCTCGTAAAAATCGGATTATTTTACCCAGAAGCGTAGCGTGCCTTTGCGGGGCCCCGTATAAAAATTGTTTGCGGGCCCTTGGAAAGGGTAAAGATTTTTCACAAAAGAAAAAAAATGTTTGCATAAAATTAAAAGAAATATTTATTCAGCATCTGTCACTTTTTCCAAAATTTTTACAAACAATTCAAATTAAATATACACCACTCTACTTGCCTTTTTTCAGCTAACTGATTTCCTAAATGATTTATAGCTAATGATGACTTTAGTTTTTCTAGTTTCTTCTTGGGAAGTTTTTTAATTTTTTTATTAATTTTTTGGGGGCCTCCGTGGCCCCGTATTATTGATACGGCAGATACGGCGGTAGCTACGCCCCTGATTTTACCGCAACTTTAACGGTTCGGATATTGCATAAGTTAAATAATGTTTCCTTTAATTACATCGAATCAATAATAGTGGCTTCAAAGAGTGGTAGGCAGTGGTACCCAGTCTGACGATCCGGGGTAGTACCACCACTTATACAGACTGTGAAGTGATTTAGTCGCGTTTCGGGATCAGCTTGTATGTTGCCCGTTCCAACTAGGCCGGCATAGTGGATGTGATTGCTACTTACAGTTATTGAATTGTATTGGCAGTATCATTCATTCATGGACCACACTCCAGCTTTATATCAAGCGGGGTGCTGTCATATGTCGAGTCACAATAAAAAAAAATGTAATTTCTACAGTATTATAAAATTTTTAATATATTTATAGGGCAGAAGAATGGCGTCCAAATGAAAGTGTGTTGTTCATAGCAGACGCAAGAGTTAATTGGCGTAATAGAAACACATCAGTGCAAGTTTCTGCGAGAACAATCATAACACACCAGCCTTATACAGCTGATGCAGAATCGTTGAGAATTTATATGAGGAATTTGTCACAAACACGTAGGTTTCATTAAGAATAATAAAAAGCAGACAGTTGCAGTTGGTCATAGCACCCTAAAGCGACTTAGTCGCGTTTCGGGATTAGCTTCAAAGTTGCCAGTTTCAACTAGGCAAGCATAGTGGATGCGACTGGAGTAGCAATAGCATCTATTCACCGCAATACAGCTTAAATAATACCGAAGTAATGTTAAATGTCGAGCCACGAACACGAGAAATTATTAAAAGAAGTGTCATCCTCGACTTGCCTTAAGAGCAAGGGAAAGTCTAAAAGTGCCGATGACTGTGAACGCAGTTGCCTTAATCTTCGCAACTATGCCAGCCCACAATTGACGATAAGTTACCCATGTCCTTTCATTGTCCGTGACGACTGATAATAAGTTCTAGTGGCAAGTTTTTTAGTACCTACCAGCTAAGCTACTAAACAACTTCTAACATAGAAACTGGACGACCAAAGAACATATATCAAAATACATTGGTAACGGCTAGTAGTTCCGGTAATGTATTTATTACAGAATAAGTCTTTTTTTAGTATTTTCTTAGATTTTGCGCAAACATTGATTATTGAATTAAACAAATTTTATGTGGCTTACTATCGCGTTTATTTTTGGTTGTTATTTTTATTTTATTTTTTTTGACATTTCGAGAGCTTTTAAGCCTTAAATCTCTCCAGCAGTCTCTCTGTAACCACGATGACGGAAAAGCTCTCGTAACGTCGAAATAATAAAAAAAAAATTAAAATCAATAACCAAAATTAAACGCGATAGTAAGCCGCATAATATGTGTTTAATTGAAAGTCTTTTTTTCAACGCAGGTGGTGGGGAGACTGCAGCTTGGAATGCTTGGAGTGGCGAGCGGTCATCAGCAGCATCTGTCGCTCAGGTCAAGGACAGGTTGTCTGCAAGCGCACCATTTTGCGCATCACTGCATGCAGTATTAACACACTTTAATATTAATGAACTTACTGATAAAGCCGATACAAAGTAAGTCGACAGGCGTGGACGAACGGTCAGCGATTAGTTTATTGCGCGTAAAATCCCAGGTTCGATTCCTGGTCGGAGCAAATATTTGTTTCATAGCTTAGATAAAAAAAAGAGATAGATATTTGCTTCGGGTCTGGTTATCAAAGAGTGGTAGGCAGTGGTACCCAGTCTGCCGATCCGGGGTACTACCACCACTTACAAGTATACAGACCGTGAAATGATTTTGTCGCGTTTAGGGATCAGCTTGTAAGTTGCCGGTTCCAACTAGGCCGGCATAGTTGATGCACTGCTACTCACAGTTATTAAATTGTAGTAGCAGTGACATCCATTCATGGACCACACACCAGCTTAACATTAAGCGGGGTGCTGTCATATGTCGAGTCACAACAAAAAAAGTCACAAACGTTATTACTTAAGGTGTGATTCGACCGACCGCCGACCGCAGACTGCACTAATGTTTTGTGTGAGATTGATTCCGTTTAAGGTGACTATTGCGACAATCAGCATTTGCTAAGTCAAAGATTATAAATATGATGTTTGGAAGCAATAATAATGCGGCAGCTGCAGACTAGTGTCGCCTTGCATGGAATCAATCTCATACAAAAAAGTAGTGTAGTCTGCAGTCGCCGGCTTAAAGGTTTGATTTCAAAGGCGACCGTGGACTGCACTACTGGTTTGTATGAATCTGTATAAGATTGATTTCGTGCAAGTCGACACTGCAGTCTGTAGTGTAGTCTGCAGTCCGCGGTCTCCATAAGAATCACACCCTTATGAATAGCATTGTAGATGTGGTTCTTTGTGCCAGGATAATGGAAAGTTCCTCCAATTTCTGTAGGAATTAAGACATGAAATTGATCATGATGATATATTTATGTTCATGAATAAAAACTTCACTTACCGTTCAAATTTTCTAATGGATCATTCACCTCACGAGGTTCGAGCTTTTTATCCACACAGAAATCTTTGTAATACTACGAGTAGTACATACAGCAAACTTATTCCAAAAAATGACTGGAAATTCGTTGATTCCAAAGTCAATCTTTACTTTATTAACTTAAATTCCAATTTTCTGATAGCACGTGATTTACATCCCATCTACGCTGAAATCAAATAAAGTAAGGAATAAAAAAAATTCAAAAATAAAAACCTAAATGAGTTTTTAAATTATTTTGGGGCATCATCAAATGTTGCGAGCCACAATTAAAAAAAACCTGACTGCAGGCAATCAGCAGTGGTCTGCTATACCTAGCGGTTTATTGCCACCCTTTACAGGTCGATAGACCATCTTATGGATGGACGAAACAATAGAGAATTTATTAAGAAATATAATTTCAGCATGTTTGAGCCAGAAGATTTAAAAGTAAGGTTCACCGATCATACTGGTGAATTAACAGCAAGGCTACCAGTACATATTCTTGAAAACGCACTTGGATATTCTGTAAGTTTATTGTTACATTTATATGCTACCTAAAACACTGAACGTGTTTGTATTATAGAAACAAGACGACCAAATTACATATATCAAAGATACGTTGGTACCGGCGTGTGGTTTTGAATCAGGGACCATTCATTTCACTACCACTACACTAAAATCACCTTATTAATAATTTCTGAAAGCTATCTTGACCTTTCTTAAACTCTTCTTAACCCATCACTCAAGAACCAGTCTTGAGCGATGGGTTAAGAAGCACCAAAAAAATATTTTTAACAAGCTTTTATTTAAATACTATAAAAAGAAAAAAATAAACTTTAAATTGGATCAAACCCATCAATAAACATTACACGATTTATATGATATAAAGCTTTTGTGTAGATAAACAAGAATATAATGTAACTTGATCTTAACATAAGTAAATTTAAAAAAAAGCATGTATTTTATAGAATAAGTAAATACATCTACACAAGTAAATCTCGCGTTTTTATGTCATGTAAGTTTTTATGTCATGTAAGTTTTTATGTCATGTAAGTTTTTATGTCATGTAAGTTTTTATGTCATGAAAGTTTTTACGTCATGAAAGTTTTTATGTCATGTAAGTTTTTATGTCATGTAAGTTTTTATGTCATGTAAGTTTTTATGTCATGAAAGTTTTTATGTCATGTAAGTTTTTATGTCATGAAAGTTTTTATGTCATATAAATTGTGTAATGTAATAAATTGATGGGTTTAATCCAATTTCAGTATTTCAATAAAAGCTTCTTTAAAAAATTATTTTTACTATCAATTTATTTTAATGATGATATGAACTAACTGGTAGAGAATGACTAGCAGCATTAAGTTTACCTATATGTAGTAAAGTGTATAAAGTTTTAAAATATATAAATATAATATCATCCGGCAGGTTGGACAACTTCAAGCAATGTCGGCCGATGATCGTTCTGCTCTCAACTGGAAATTGCTTCTTGAACAGTGCACTGCTAAATTGGGTGTATCACCACAAAGGTTAATGGTGTTGGACCTGCGCAGAGCGTCGCCAGCGGACCCGCTACCACTTTATTAATATTATTTCGAATAACAATATAATAATTCACACCAATAAAGTATAAAATAAAAAAACCTTTTTTAATTAAACTTAGTCTAAAACCCTATAATGTATAAAAAATGTTTTGTGGTTTGGCCTGGTGTTAAGGTCGAGTACGATCCTTGAATGAAGGCGACTGCAACTACAGCTAAATATTCATAAGTAGCATCCACTATGCTGTCAAATTAAAAACCGGCAACTTTCGAGCTGATCCCGAAACGCGATTCAGTCACTTCACGGACTTTTAGACCCGAGCCTGCAAATGATTAAACTGTGTGCTTGCCACTCTTAAAAATTAAAATACTATCCTGAAAAGTTTCAATAGTAAAATATTTACTTACTTTTAGTCTTATATATTTGCCTACCGAAGCTTCATACGAGTAGCAACGAACGACAAAGGTATTGATTAAACTTCTGTATTAAAATAGTCTAAAACCATCAAATTGATTCAACTAAGTACTTAGCAACAATCCTTTTCACTAATCCAATAAATACAGTGGTGAAATAATTAGTTTTAATACAATAAATAATAAAATGGAGAAAAAAGAAGAAGAAAATCTAGTATATGAATACAGTATGAAAAGGAAGGAGTTTGGAAAGCAAACGCTGTTTAGTGATCGGCCAGCAGAAGTTGGTGTTAGCATACCTTCAAATCCGTCTTTGTATAAGAATTATATTTTGAGAAATCCCGTTCATGTTGCTATACAAAATACAGGAACTATGTCTGAACATTATGTTAACTCAGTCAGGTATTTATTTCCAAGGTTTTCACAAATAGTGTTTATGATGTATGTGCTACTTAGTATTCTATTTTCGTTGTTTTAATTTGACAAAACGCGACTATTTGAGAATTACCAGCCATCAAATCTTGGTCGTGCTGGGACAATGATTGTTGGTTGTAAGAGAGTCGCAAAACCTTTAATTTCATACAGGTTAAATACCCATAATTACAATTGTTCGTGTACACATTTGTCTAAAGAATCTCCACAATATATTATACGTCTTTTAGTTATTATATTACCATCCATAAAAATATCTTAATAATAATAAAAATAGTTATATATAAAATATAATCGAGATTAAAAAAATATTTAGTTAAACGATAACATAAAATATTGATTCTCTTAGAGCTGAATACACAAGTTCTGGATTAAATCACATCGAAGGTGGATGGCCAAAAGACATCAACATGAATGATCCAGAGGCCACACAAAGATATCGCAGAAAGATCGAGAAAGATGATGCCTATATTCATGCAGTTATTCATTTAGGTCATGTAAGTTTTAAAATAAAATAAGTTTAAAATAAAATACGATTGAAGAATTAATTTTTAGGTCGCTTCCTGATTATAGTTGATGCAGGCAGGGCGTGTTCAACTAATCAGGGTACGATCTTAGAATGATTATACAATCAATCAAAATGTCACGCCTCTTTCCGCTTTTGTAAAAATGGCAGCCGCCTGCATGCAGCCATGGGCATCCCTTAACTAAGTCGTAGGATCAGGTACTTGAGTGAAGATCATTTAAAGACATACGCAGCGTGGAACAAGACACCAAGTTAACATGGTGGTGCAGAATACAAGTTACTGCGAATAATAAAATAATTAAGATCTATATTAGTAAAATTTATAGTAGCTTATTGTTGAAAGATAACTTCAGCTAAAACTTCTGCTTTTGTTATTAACAATATACATTTTAGAGTATGGAGCACAATATACTACAAAACAACGCAATAGACATCTATCAGACGTACTATGCTGACTTGCCAGCTATTCCTCAAGTAGAACGCAGTAGTTGTCATACTGTGAACGTCTACCGGGAGCCAGGCGCAAGGAGACCAGTCCGCTCACTCTCGTGGCAAGCTGATGGTGGATGCAAGTTAGCGACCGCTCATGCCGATGTAGATTTACTAAGAAACTCTAGGACACCACAGTATTCTTATATTTGGGATATTGGTAGGTGGTTTTATTCATAAATATTGTGAATTACCTGATGGGACGTCTAAAAAGAGGAAGTCTAACAGCGCCGAAGACTACTAAAACCGACCCTGTTTACAGTTTCTCAGTTGTGGTCACTATGCCGGCCAAAGGTACTTTGTCACGCTTCGCTTGAAGAATCCAAGCAAACGAGCTTCGCTGACTTGCCTGACATTAGAAAGAGGAGCTCCATATTGCATGCATTTTCTTATGATAGTATGTATTAATAAAATGACCAATTACAGTATTATTAAATAGTCAGTAGGTGTAAGACAGCTAGTGTGATGTCATATGGTATCCTATTGTGGGGAAGAGAGGATGACATCAATACAATTTTTGTTCTACTACAAAAACGCGCCATGCGAGCCTTATAATGCTAATAATCATTGGTTTGACGTGCAAATCAATGAATTTGATTTTATTATTGCGTGGACAAAAAATTGAACACAGTAAAGTGTACTTATTATTAAATGAAAAAAAAAAGTAAATACAATTTAAAAAATACTAAGTTAACGTATGGAATTGTGCGAGCTGTTTTGATCGTTGATGATGATGATGAAGTTTGTGCAAGTATTGTCAGTAAACATGCGAAAATAGACTGCTTGGAAAAAAACGGAAAAGTCGCTGACCCGTCGAAAGAACATTTTTTATTTCTATTGTGAGGGCCCCTGTTTTGTGGAGGCCCAAATCTGGCCCTGCTCTATCGGAGTATAAAGTATAAAAAAATGTGGATCCCTGCATTTTAGGAATGTTGGATGTTGCATTTTGGGATTTGAGTGTGGACACTTCTGAGTCGTTCCACACTCAAATAAAAATATATGAATTGACACTCGGTCTAATTTCAGAGAATGCAAATGCACCAGAATTAACCATCAAACCATCCCAACCATTATTAGATCTGCAGTACAACCCAAGAGATCAACATACGCTCGTGGGAGGATTGATGAATGGCCAGGTACATATCTTAAATCTCTTCTAGGCTAGAGTCGTAGGTATTTTTGCCCGTGAATCTCCATATTAAGGGGGTTTCTACGAACGTAAATCCACTATAATGAACTTTTTGTCTCCAAGGTTGGTTGGTGGGACACTCGACGTGGTGGTGATCCAGTAGGCATATGCCCACCACACTCGGCACACGGAGATCTTGTAAGAAATGTACTCTTCATCAATTCAAAGACTGGTGCGGAATTCTTTTCGTCTTCTCCTGATGGAGTTGTTAAGTGGTAAGAAAAACTTTAATTAAAAAGTTCACAGCTGCCTCAGTCTCCGGCATAGTGACGGCGACTGAGGCAGCCGCGAACTAACTCGGATGTTCGTCACTCTTGGATCTTCTCTTGCTTATCATCAGGCGGGTCGAGGTCAAATGTCGTGTTACAAAAGATTCTTTTGTATTGTGAGTCGACATATGACAGCACTCCGCCTGATATGAAGCTGGAGTGCTGCGATCTATGAATTGAGGCGACTACTGTTAGTTTAGTAACTGTAAGTAGCAGTCACATCCACTATGCCGGCCTAGTTGGAACTGGCAATCTACAAGCTAATCCCGAAACGTGACTAAGTCACTTCACGGTCTGTATACTGGTAAGTATACTTTAAAAAGTGGTAGGCAGTGGTACCGATCCGGGGTAGTACCACCACTTACAAGTATACAGACCGTGAAGTGATTTGGTCACGTTTCGGGATCAGCTTGTAAGTTGCCGGATCCATCTAGGCCGGCATAGTGGATGTGATTGCTACTCACAGTTATTGAATTGTAGTACATTCATTCATAGACCACACTTTGGCTTAACATCAAGCGGGGTGCTGTCATATGTCGAGTCACAATAAAAAATAAATAAATAAAAAAACTACCCTGGATCAGCAGACTGGTCACCACTGTCTACCACTGTCAATCAGGCGCGGTGCGGACATATTGACTAGCCACGATAAAATATATACCTACCACGATATATAATTTCATATTATTAATCTTTTGTTAACCTACGTATGATAAATAAATATTTGATCTTAAACAGGTGGGATACTAGAAATATGAACGAGCCCACGGACAGTATGATAATAGATCTGGTAAAGACACCGACTGATAGCCCAAGTGTAAGCAGTGCCTTAGGTGTATCTGCACTCGAATATGAACCAACCATACCTACCAGGTAGATTGACATTTCTTGCATGCATGCTGTTACAATTAATCCAAACAGACCGTAGTGTAGTGGCAGTGCAATGGTTACGCAAACCGAGAGCACGGGTTCGAAACCACCCACCGGTCTATGTATCTTTGATATATGTACTTTGGTTGTCCTGTTTCTATGATACAATAAAAAACTAATGTGGCCTGTTGAAAATGCTCAAAATCGCTAAGCGGGCAAAGGAGAGAGTTATGCTTGGAGTATCTTTGCGCGATAAAATCCGGAACGAGAATATTCGCCGAAGAACTAGAGTAACTGGCATAGCTCGTAGGATTTGCAAGCTGAAGTGGCAATGAGCTGGCCATATCACTCGAAGATATATTGGCCGGCATAGTGACGGCGACTGGGGCAGCCGTGAACGAATTCGGTTTTCTCAGTTGTCGTCACTCTTAGACCTCCTCTTGCTTATCATCAGGCGGGACGAGGTCAGATGTCGTGTCACAATAAAAAAATATATAAAAAAAGAACTGAGACCACGAACCGGAAGACGCAGCTTAGGTAGGCCTGCCACTAGGTGGGCTAACGACATAGTTAGTCACGTATAACCGGTAGATGCAACCACAGATCTAAAATACATAACTAAACTATGCATTCTAAATTTATGGACGCAACTAGCATCCTGTCTTTTAGAATGGCGTTCTAAGGGGGAGGCCTATGTTCCGCAGTGGACGTCTTTTAGCTGATGATGACATGTTGCTAATAACTAGGTATAGGAGCAGTTCACTTGACTTCTTCGCAGGTACATAGGCGTAACTTGCCTATGTACCTGCGAAGAAGTCAAGATGCCGGTTCTCACTATATGAGTACACATTAGTATTAAATTAATACTTATCATTGTTTTGTACGGGCTTTTGTTTCCGCATTTGTGACCTTCTCGGCTTCTTTGTGCGTTCTTTAACAGCGGGGTTAGTTTGGGCAAGTTAAAACGATAATCGTCTCTCGTCGACGATTGGCAAAATAATAAAAGCTAGGCTAAATCCACCAAAATGAGACTTTCGTTGATAAGGATAAAATGTGTTGTCGCACAGACGATATTTGTCACAACGATTAATAGTCTCGTTTTATTGGATTTAGCCTAGCTTTTATTATTTTGACAATCGCCGACGAGAGACGATAATCGTTATAACTTGCTAACCTAACCCCGCAGTTCTCTCTCAGATGAGCCACCCGATTACTTCCAAGAATGCCAGAAGACCCTACTCATTGTTGCCAAGGAAATTCTGTCTCGCTTCGCCCACGCTGCTGCAATTTAAGAGAACATGCGCGACTGCTTCTCTTCATTCAGTTAGCCTTTACAAAGGGGGCTATCTGAAATGTTTAGATATAAATAAATACCTTCTAGAGTCTAGACTATCGGTTGTTGACCGGTGGCTATTTTTATTATCGCGCAAATTATATGATTAAATTAAATGATTACTTCTTTTCAGATTTATGGTTGGAACAGAAAATGGATTAGTTATAGGAGGTAATCGTAAAGGAAAAAATGCTTTTGAGAAATTACCTTCCAAGGTAAATTATAATAGATAAGTATTCTTTATAAAACATATTGTGAGGTGGTCTGGGCAAATTAAAAGAATATATGAAAGATTACGAAAGAGATTTATAAATCAGAGATGAGTAGAAGGACCCGGAAGATTATTCCCTAATTAAATCGGGGACATCCATAGAATAGACTTGTGAATGTGAGGGAAGCGCGTTGTAATTTTTTTTTCATCTATAGAGACTTGACATCTATCTTAAACTAGAGCTTGTCTAACTATGAATGACACGCTACTCCACTTTAGTTTATTTAAAAGTGTGAATACATATATTACTAACTATACAAGTTATATATTATTACTATACTTTATCAGAGTGCTCCTCCTTTTGTGTCCAACCAGCAAGTAAAAGACCAATAACAATTTCATTTTCGGTATGTTGCATCTATTGTTTATAGTTGCACGTGTGCTGAAATGCAGTGGTGAGGCGCGTCATTTCGGCTTGGACTGACTCTACCTAAGTTAACTAACTTCACTGTGTACCTACCTAGGTACACGGGGAAGTACAAGATAGCCGAATGACTAAAATAACCGATTTAGATAGTTTTGGTTGCCTCAGTATTGTGGAGAGTGGCGCTCTATTGCTTCTGCTTATTCCTCTGGGAACCGAGGTGTGATAAATAGATAAAATTTGCTGATTTATTAATTTAAACAATAATTTTAGTATGAAGCTCATTTAGGACCAGTTTATTCCTTACAACGGAATCCAACGTTTCTCAAAAACTTCCTAACCGTTGGTGATTGGACCGCACGTGTATGGAGTGAGGATTGCCGCGAATCATCAATCCTGTGGACTTATTCCCATCGTACTAAACTCACTGATGGCGCTTGGAATCCTATTAGGTGAAGAATTATAAAAAATTTTATTACTCTTCATAAATTCCACTTAATACTTTTTTTATAATTTATATTATAGAATTCTTTATTGCACAGTACATTTTACACATGTACATGGGCAAGCTTAATGTCCAGTCAGGGGCGTGGCTACCGCCGTATCAATTATACGGGCCCCCCAACGTTTTTATATAAGGGCCCCCAAATAAGTTTTTTTACGGGGCCAAGGCACGCTACGATTCTGTGTCCAGTGACATTTTATACCAGCTATTATAAATATTTTAATATAATTTGTTTCATAACATTTACTTGTAATACATATTCCATTACCTACTACAAATAAATATACAGATATTACATCCAAAAAAAAGAGCGCTGAGCAGACAGTTAGTGGTAATTTGCCCACCAAGAAATAATTGTATACAGTTTCATTTTATCTAATTCGTAGGTTCTCTCTATTATTAGTGACACAGTTCGATGGATGTCTTTCGTGCTGGGATTTGTTGCGACGGCGTAGTGCACCAATTGTGACTGCACAACTCTGCGATGAACCATTACTTCGGCTACGACCACATGAAGGGGTGATTATTTTATTTCTAAGCGTCTGACTGAAAAGTCTGGAGACAGGAAGGCTGGCAATTTCTGCCAACGTATTAGCCTTGCTATACAAAGGGAAAATGTTGCCTGTCTCCTTGGGACTATCTAAGGTGCGACGTCGTTTAATTATAGTTATTAAACTATAAATTTTATCTGCTTCTTAATAAAGATTTAAATATAGTTAAACATTTATTAATCTTTAAAATCAGCCAAAATATGTTTCTTACCAGGCTGACATAGCAGAAATGAAAGCTGCATTGTTGCATCAGATCTCTCTGTAACCGGTACTCTAGCTTATAGTCCAAATTTCCAGGGCCGCTAGACGTCGCTTATTTTTACAAAATGTGTACGATTTAGTAGTGTTAGTTTGTACTGCGGTTGTATGCATACTAGTTAATTTGGCCAGACTGCTATTTTTTAGGTACCAAGGTACTAGGTGCGTATTATTTAAAATCACTAGTACAGGTAATCAAGGTGCGTATTCTCTTATCACCTCACTTGAATTCTGACAGCTGTTTTGACACATAACTTACACAATATCGTAATAAATCTGTCACCAATGCTCCCAGAAACATTTCGTAGGTAGTGTAATAACTACTTACAGACGCCTAAAAGCTCTCAAAAATACTCCATTTACTTGCAGTCTGGAGCTCCATTTATATATATGGTGGATTTGGTGGTCGTATTCATAAGTCTCAAAGAGCTACATTTTAAGTTAAGGTCAAGGCTAAAGTGGTCAAAGTAAATGTCAAAGTTTATAATCCTTGAATAGATCACCTTAAGAGAAAATGGAAATATGATTTCAGGGTTTGTTAGTTGCTTGTGGAAGTAGCAAAGGGACCATTTATTTGGCTGAGCTATCACAGAACCTCGGCACTGCTGACAAGAACGACAAACAATTATTAACACACGTAAGTTTATCGTCGAAATTGAAATATTCGATTACACGTCAAATAATGATGTAAAGACAACGTTTAACAGTTTAAAAGTCTATTATCAACACTCATTGACATTAGTATAATATATCCATTTATATTTTGGGCAAGTTAGGAATGGCGAGTACCTACGGGCATTAGCGTAACTAGGGTATGGCAGGTAGGACACGTGCCCTGGGCGCCATCCAAAGGGGACGTGTTTTGCAAATCAAAAACTTAAAAATATTAAAAAACTAAGGAAATATCAGTTAGAGTTAAGGAGTTTATTCTTGGTTTCTTCCAGATATGTCTAAAGGAAGCTTAGTTGAAGGATATAGGAATATGTTTATTTTACATTTAGGTAACTTACGAAGGGGCGCATCCTCGGTGCTTGCCCTGGGCGCCGTATCCAAACGGTACGCCACTGCCTACGGGGTAAATTTTTATTCAAAACGAATGGCAATTATTATCATTTCTCATGCCTAAAAGAGCTCAGAGTGAGTGCAATCCGATTTAAATGAATATAACCGATTTCACAAGAATTTCGCAAATTTAAGAGCAGTCGAAAATTTTAATTTCAAATAGTTATATCCCGGAAACTACCCGGCAAAAACGAATGGCATGTGTATTGTGCGCTGAGAAGTAAGCACACAAACCAATCGGCTCGAAAGACCAACTTATGGCGAGACACAGATTTTTATACGCTTACAGATGGCATTAAAATTTCATTATACATATTTATAATCTAAGTATGAACTTTCAGACAACCGCAATTTCATTCGGTTTGTTTTTCTTTTTCACTCTCTACCCCTACCCATTTTGGCCCGATTCGAGTAGTACTGTAGGATTCGACATCGCTCGAAGATATTACATACCAAGAACTATGCCGTTGCCTCTCCTCATTGTTTTAACTACATAAATTTTTCATAGATTTTGGATCGCGAAAATAAACGGGAGCGTATACTAGAGGCACGGATGCGTGAACTGCGTTTGAAAATGCGTCAGGGTGATGGACCACCTCCAATAACCGAGAGTGACCCAACAGCTGGTGACAAGGATTTGATTGAAGCAACAGCAGAATATATGCAAATTGTAGAAGAACAATTACAAAACACAGCATAATCATTCTTTTTATAGATTCCAACTAAAAGAAGTTGCCAGTTCCAACTAGGCCGACCTAGTGGATGCAAATGCTAGTGCAGCTATTTGGATGTAGTAGCAGGCGTCTCTAGTCATAAGCCGCAATCTACCATCAGGCGGGTTGCTGTTATATGTAGAGCCCTAATAAAAAAACTTGTCTACGTGTAACGAACTGGTGCGATAACCAATAAGCCACGCCTGTCGTCAGAAATTAGCAGTTTTTTAGACAACGCCATTTATCACATGGATGTAATTCTAACCCCGTGACCCTTTTGGCCTCGCGTAAAGCTGAAGCTACACTATTCCCGATTAGAAGAAGAAACATTCTTCAGGGTTATATTATTTTTATCTTAATATGGATTATACTTACTTGTGGATTGATGTGTTAAACAAAGCATTCTCAAGAAAGCTAGGTTGCCTAGTGCACACACCACAGAGCCTGTATGAAAACAATTGTGGATGTGAAGGAACCAAGGGAGTTGTGTAAGGATCGCGGTAAGTGACGCTCCATTGTTTCTGCCTATCCCAGTGGGAAAAAGGCGTGACAATTTGATTGATTGATTATACTAAGTTTACATTACATGGCTTGTAAAAACCGCAACCCCAACGTGGTGCTGTTGGGGTTGCCACGCTTCTGCAGTGCGTCAGGCATGTTTGCGGATGCGCATTTTGATAAGTTCAATGCCATATTCCGCAAACGGTGTGCAGCCGCGCTGTTCAGAGTGCGGGCCAGCACCAACAGCATCTTGACCATGGTTGCTGGCAGATTGGACAGTCGCTTTGTCAAGCACTGGACAATGATGCATCTTAGTATATAGGTCACTAACATAGTCTAAGAAAATTGTTGACAAACAGATATGGATTTTTATCTGAAATAAAAGTATATTATTTTTATTTTATTTTATATTTATTGATTATAAAAAACCTCTGTTTTTTACATAACAATAGAACTTTAAGGAGGTTGTAAAATAAAAACACAAAATATATTAACAACGCCCTTTAATTTAAGTAAACCTAACTTAACAATTTGTGACTTTTATTTTAATATCAAAAATATAAAAAAAGAACTAAAAAGTAAAATTTTTAGAAATTGAGATTGAATTTTTGACATGAAATTTTTGGCAGATTGAGAAAATGGACCAGTATGCCTCGCACTCTTAAATGTCAATTTAGTCTAAAAAAATCCAAAAGAAAATCACATTTGAATTTCTTTATTGTAACCAGAGTCAGTGTTAGCGAGGGCAGTTACTCGTATAAGCCTCGCTACACCATTTAGTCAGGCTTACGCGATAGATATGCATTAGTTACATTTTTTCCCGTCTGCATTAATAATTTAATATTACTAAACAGAAGGGTGTTTCCCGACCAAATCGGAGACATCCTTAAGAAAGCTAGGTTAGCTAGTGCCCATAATTGTATGAAGAGCATTGTAAATGTGAAGGAAGCGAGGGAGTTGTGTCAGGATTATGGCAATTGGCGCTTCATTGTCTCTGCCTATGGCGTGACAATTTTTGTTGTTGTTGACTAAACAGTAATATTATTCGTTATATTGTTATAAATGGTAAAATCAAAGTTGACTTTTTTATATTGTAAGTCGACATCTGACCTCGCCCAACTGATAAGCAGAAGATCCAGAGTGCAGACGACTGAAAAAAAAACGACGTAATTTTGCGCTATTAACCGCCACAGGCCCGGATCTAGAGGGGGGGTCAAAGGTCAGCCCCGGACGATAGTTTCGGGGGCGCCAATTAAATCATATAATAAATGTCATTTAAAATATTATTTTTAAATGACATTATTTTTTAATGTCATTTAAAAATAATATTAAATCTTTATAATAAATGGTTTGCAGCCAATCACAGCACAACACAACAAAAGTTAGCTGGTAGATAATGCCTAAGGCATTAAGCTCGCCTATGTACCTTATTTTGTGCAATAAAGAGTTTACAAATAAATAAAATAAAAATTGAAAATAAAAAACTTGCTCCACAAGCGTATTGCATACGGAAGCCAGATTGGCTTACCGCTGACTTGTGACTGACTGAAAAGGCGCCACACAGGCCCACACCACCAGTAAACTTTATTATATTTGTGAGTTTTTAAGTAATTTATATTTAACACGTTCACGCCGGGGCCGATTATAATTTGTTTTGCTATTAGGAGGCGTTCAAATTAATATCGCGTTTTATCTGGCGGCGCGTGATTTTTGCCTGTTCAGACTTGTATACGCGTTGTTTGTTTCTCTGCAGTACAGTGAGATTTATTGTGCAAGTTTCTTAACTCGTGCCGTTTTTTCATCCTGACCACAAATTTCAGACAGTAATTATAATTCGAAAGGTGATTAGAAAGTTTTTTTAATCATTAAAATTCAATGTTTAGTGCGGGTCACCGGTGACCCACGCCGCCTGATAGGACGGTTTAGTGCGGGTCACCGGTGGCCCACGCCGCCCGATAAGACGGTTTAGTGCGGGTCACCGGTGACCCGCACCGGCGTGAACGTGTTAACGCTGGAGAGAGGGGCGCCTTTATAAAGTATAGGCCCCCGGTTTGATAAAATCGTAAATCCGCAGCTGACCCGCTATCCTAATATACACCAGTTTTCACCTACAGTTTATTGTTTAATATCTTTATATGCGCAAAACAGCCATCTATGTTCAATATTAGCACCGATGCCCATTGTTTTCCTTTCAAACACGTCGACATATTTTTGTAATATCCTATGCACATCTGCGTGTGTCACGTTCGAGTATAAAGCACGTACGTATGACACTACATAGTCTAAACTTGCGCCTTGCGGGTGAACCTGCAAGTGTACAAGATTAAATTTAAAAAATTCATATCAATCAATCAACAAAATTATCATGCCTCTTCCCACAGGGATAGGTAGAGATGGTGGAGCACCACATTCTCTCTCTATATCATAAGTATTTTTTTTTGTTCATTCGGCTATACATATGACAGCACCCCGCCTGATGTTAAGCTGGGGCGCTGTCCATGAATGGAGGTCACTGCTACTACAATCCAATAATTGTAAGTAGCAATCACATTCACTATGCCAGCCTAGTTTGAACCAGCAACTTTAAAGCTGATCCTGAAACGCGACTAAATCAGTTTACAGTCTGTATACTTGTAACTGGTGGTACTACCCCGGATCTGCAGACTGGATACAACTGCCTACGACTCTTTACTCACAGGGTGCTATCATATGACAGAATCCCGATGATGTTTAGCTAGAATGTGGTCCAAGACTGCTACTTACAGTTAAATAAGCGTAAGTGGCAATGACATCCACTATGCTGGCCTAGTTGAAACAGAGAACTTATAAGCTAATCCCCAAACGCGACTAAGTCACTTTACAATCTGTATACTTGTAAGTGGTGGTTTTACTTCGGAACGGCAGATTGGGTTCCACTGCCTACCACTCTTTTTGTTTAATGTGGCTAGCTGAGATTAATTGACTTTGATCAATGTTACCTGCAGAAACGCGGAAATGACCCCAATAAGTCTCGCATCCCCTGTAAAAACTTCGGTAGTTTTTGGCTCATCAGATACAATGTAACATTCCTCAGATTCTGCATATGTATTAGACCTCGGCGTTGGTGTTGGTATAACCTATAAACATACCTATAAATAATACCGGTGTTGCGGCCGTGGTGTAGTGGTAGGTGTAGTGGACTATTGCACAAACCGAAATCACTGGTTCAAAACCACATGCCGGTACCTTTGATAATATACAGGGTGTTACAAAATACCCCCTAAAGCCGAAAGGGGGTTAAATGGTCTCCTTAAAGAGTCCAATTATAGTATTTTAAAACCGCTTAGTGCATTTTTTTAATTTTTTTTGTGACTCGACATATGACAGCACCCCGCTTGATGTTAAGCCAAAGTGTGGTCCATGAATGAATGTCACTGCTACTACAATTCAATAACTGTGAGTAGCAATCACATCCACTATGCCGGCCTAGATGGAACCGGCAACTTACAAGCTGATCCCGAAACGTGACCAAAACACTTCACGGTCTGTATACTTGTAAGTGGTGGTACTACCTCGGATCGGCAGACTGGATACCACTGCCTACCACTCTTTGATAACCAGACCCGAAGCAAATATCCATCTCTTTTTTTATTTTATTACCAAATATTTGCAATATTTAATACTATTAAATATTACAAATAAAAGCTATGAAACAAATATTTGCTCCGACCGGGGATCGAATCCGCGACTTTACGCGCAACAAACCAGTCGCTAAACCGTTCGTCCACGCCTGTCGTCAATGTATAACTTACTGCAAAAAAAAACTATTCAATATTTATTTCGATAATGTGCCAACCCTGTTTCAGTGAAATCAAAGAGTAAATTATATAGAACTATCATAATATTCTGACTTAGAATACATAGCCATTTTTAAAACATAAGAGTTGTTGGAAAATGAACAAATTTCAAAACTTTTGCTAAGATAATTTGTATTTGACAGCATATTGTTTTTATTTTTATTTTCAAGCCATTTCATTTTGAGCCAGTACTGAGCATATTAGGATGGTTGAGATAGCAAACCTTTGTGAACAAAAATAAAAGGAAAAATGGTTAAAGTAAAATTATTAGAGGTATTAAGGAAGAAAATTATTATTATACCTCTGTAATAATAATCTTTGCCTTTAGACATGACAGATACTAGGGTTGGCAATATTTTTGGCTTAATAATTTATTATAATTTTTACGGCTTTTTATGTATCATTCAGTATTATGTACTTTGTATACAGAAATTCACACTGTACAGGGTATAAATAGACACATGGCGATCACTTCAACCGCAGTACGTATATTCCAAGGCTTTTCATTTATTGTTTTTAGGGTGTATTTTTTATACACCCTAAATCGCGAGATATGACCTTGACTTGCCTGGTGCTATGCAAGGGGAGGTCCAAGAGCGCCTTCCGCATCGTTTGAAGGATCTAATATCGTAGGATGAGGAAAAGACCTGGGGGGCTGTAGGTTGTATTCACTTGTAGGTTTTTTTTATTATGGAGCGACATTTGACACCTGAATTTTTGTCGTGTTCCATATAATATTTGCAATTACTTACTTTTTTCTCCATGGCGCTTTGTAAAGCCTGTCTCGCAATGAATTGCGCTTTGAATTTCTCCATCTCTTTTACACTTTCTTGCTTCACTATATCTATTTCATTCTTATAAGCTTCCAACTGAAACTTTAATCTCTCATTTTCTTTCTGAAAAAGTTTTATATATGAATAAGCATTTTATTTATATATAAGTACATATATTACATAAATCAGATACATTTTAAGAGTGACCACGGCTGAGTGATTTTTGATAGGGACACTTTTTTTTATTGTGACTGGACATCTGATCTCGACCTGCCTGATGCATAATGGAGGTCTAAGAGTGTTGACTACAGAAAAAACAGTCTCAGTTCACAGCTGTCTCAGTCGCCGTCACTATGTCGGCAAACGGTGTTTCTTCACGCATAGCAGAAGGATCCATGGGCTAGCAAAGCATTCCACTTGTCCACGCATCTACTATTAGAGCTAAATAACTGTAGGCTCAATCCAACCGGCTACTTTCCAGCTGATCCCGAAACAAGGTTGATTCTTTTTATAGTATGTACTTTAAAAAGTAGACCCGAAAATGTCCACCACTCTAACCATTGATTAAATTAATGCCGTGACAAAGTGGATTGAAAATAAATCCATGACGAACACTTATCGTAACGTCTAGATCAGTGTTTTCCATCGTGGGGCCCACGTCCCATTTCATTTCATAGTTTAGGGGGGGGGGAATATAAAAATGGACTCACCACGACTTTAACCATTTCGCTTTAGGTTATTTAAATGCAATGCTAGATATCGATGACAAATTTAACAAAAAAGAGAAATTCTTAAGAAAATGCTAAATCAATTATATTTCTTAAGGGAACAAAACATTTTTTAGTGGTTAAAAATTGGCATAAAAATTTTAGAAATGTTAAGGTGGGGCACAGCCTATAAAAGCTTGGGAAACACTGCTCTAGATAATGCTAAAAACATCGTCACATGTATAGGAATTTGTTGTGCCTACAAGTGTACTAAAAATGCTTTATCTATACGTGGATACGATCATTTCATGCGGATTAAGGCAACGATATTAACTATTAAAATTGTATGAAGAGAATTGTAAATGTGAGGGAGAGCTGTGTCAGGATCGTACAATATTGGCACCCTTTGTCACACATCTTTTGTTCATATAATCTTGTAGGATTAAAGATTATAGAAAAAGAGAAACACTAATAGGAAACTAAAGAGAATAATAATATAATAACCTTTAAAGCATTAAAATCATTTGAGTTAACAGAATCAGTCCTTGATCTATTATTAGGATCAAACTCCATATCTTCATATTCAAACTTTTCATAAAATTCCTCTTTAAAATTTGACAGTTCCTGCAAATATTACACGATAAATGATATTACGACGCCTGATGCAACGCTGGATCAACGAGAATGAGCGTAAACGACTGTTACTCCAAATAAAAACTTAAAAGCAACAGTCGAAACCACATCCAGATACCTCAATGTCTTACCTCCGTCGTGCAATCCTCTCATTTGTCCAGCGCATTAATAATAAATGCATTAACATCATTTTTTTTACCCATATTTACCTGAATATTATACGTATCACGCGAGAAGTATTTTGTACCACGCCATTCTGCTTGCGTTATCACAAGCTAAAATCGTGACATGAGCCATTTTTATTAGATCCATTCTACGTGTGATGTCTTCTCAGCTGACTTCTAACCATCTTAGCACGAGGCATCTAAGTGCAAGCCATATATGACAATTACACTACCCTCGATTTCCCTCGAGAATGATATTTGTTGGGCGTCCTATGACAACGCTCCGCCTGATGGTAAGCTATAGCGTGGTCCATGAGTGAAGAAGATTGATGCCACAGAAAGAAGTCTGAGTTGACAGCAGGCCGTGTCCACTAAGGTAGGCGCCTGGTGTGATCCCTCTGCACACTGCTCTTGAAGGATCCAGGATTATAGGACAGGGAAAAGATTGTGAGTAGCAGACGATTTACCTGGATGTTGAATACGCAAGTAATCAACACATAATCAATGAATGACAAACTATATTGTTTCTATGATAAGGCTAAACCCAAACGAGTGAACTTTCGGCAACTACTAGCTGTTGCCAGTTTCTCTCTGCACGTTGATAACTAAGAATGGAGTTAATATTTATACAAAGTTAACCAAAAAATTACAATATTCTATCCTATGTATTTTTTTATTGTTTTCACAACCTTTCTTGGCTTCAGCTAACGCTTCCTTAATAAATTCTCGAAAACAGAATTTTTAATCATTCATTGAGTAAGAAAAAAATCGCGAGCTGTCATCTGATCTTGGTAATTATAATTGTACTCCACTTGAGTAAGTAAAATTCATAAGGGAAATTTTTAAAACAAAAATCACGTTAAGATGGATGAGTTCATTTAAGAAAGCTTTGAGGAAAGTTTAAGGTCTCGAAGCAAGAGATAATGAGATATAAGCAAATTATTAATACCGAGAGTAAGAAGACGCACAGCAATATGATTAATGAACAATGAATACTTTATATTGTATAAGGTATTTATTTTTCATTAATTTGTGGTATATTCTAAGTTAGTATTAATGTATTATTTATTTATTTATTAGGATTCATTTTTATTAAACAAAGAAGTCGTAATAACGAGGTCGTCGTATATATCTCGATCTTTTCAAAGCTTGTTTAAACATATCTATTTAAAATCCGCTTACTTTTGTACAAAAATAAGTGGTTAGAAATTGCTTGACTAAAAAATATTTGAATTGCTCTATGTCTATTTACACCCGGTATTAACGTATACCCTCGTACACACGTATAAATTGCTCGATACATAAAACGCCTTATATTGCTGCTCGAACTGTCCAGCAATATAAGGCGTTCAGTCAGCAGATTTACGGCTTGACTGTTCATGAAGTCCCTAATAAGTAAATCCTAGTCTCTTGCAGCAATACCTTCAACTATACTGAAACTTATTTAGAAGGACTCTAAATGAGAACCAAACCTGTGTTCCTGGTGTTAATTTGATTAGTTTTATCATTTTCCATTACCTACCTTCAAGAAAGAGTCCACGCTCGAGTGAAACATGGTGAAATATCAATAGAGACCACCGTGCTCCAGCCATGGCGGCTCCATCTACCTCGGACTATTCTCTGCAGTATGAGCGATAAAGGACACTTGGAGCTGCCAAGTATTTGCGTAATTGCAAAAGCTCTAGAGTCCTCGTCGCGTCCGCATCAGCAGAGTTACAGTTCCATTGATTGTTTACCTCTATCAAGTCACCGAGAATTCACTCGAATGAATTTAGCCCACATGCTAAGAATTATAAACTGTAGTCTATTTTTTAACAATCGAATATCGAGAATTTGCTTCACAATGCTTTTGGCCGGTTTAATAAACCTAAAGACGTTTTCACATAAACGCAGTATAGTAACATTTTCAGAAGGGTTACTGGGCTTAGTGTATGAACTAATTGAATATGTTTTTGAGTCACCTTCAAAATAAATTACCTACAAAATCATTTAGTTCCGTTTATACACACCCTTACAATTTGAAGGACAAAACCGACTTTCGCCTCTTAGTGTGGCCGTATCATGAGAGAGAGACTCAATACTCGTTTGTAAAAATAGACTATAGTAAAGAATAGAAGACGGCTGTCACTTTACCTGGGCCATTTTTTGCCAAGTGGTGATATTTTTCCTCTGCGGTTTTGTGAAATGATCCCAGACCCGTTGGTGCATCGCTGCATTAAACACTTTCGCCACCTGATCCACTGATTTTATAAACAATTTAATATTGATCCTTTACGCACATACCGTGTTCGGAAGTAAACCCCAAGATTGAGCCAAGTGGTATAGCCCGGCAGAAAAAGATCGCTGACCTTTGAACTGCACAGCACAAGGATCAGCTGATAAGAAGACCCCTAAAAGACTGCGGTATGAGCAAGTACGCGCATCTATTCTGTCGTTCTCATAATTGATACAATTCGATTTATACACATTCGTAAAATAAAAAGTAAGTAGTATTTTCTTAGATTTTGCGCGAACATTGATTAATGAATTAAACAAATTTTATGCGTCTTACTATTTTGGTTTTAATTCTACAATTTTTATTGTTATTTATGACCCGACACCTGGGACCCGACACCTTGCGATTATCTAACACCTGGGACCCCATATGCACAAACTCATTTCCCAAGTCCAGCAAACTGCCAAACCAGAAGATACCGTCAGATAGTTCGCAAAATTTTTAGGTAAACCGGGAACAGAATAACATCAAACGGGGTAGTTTTGGAAACAATAACAGCATCAACCAATAGGACGACCAACAACTCAGTCTCTCCGTGACCACGATGGCTGCAAAGCTCTCGAAATAATAATAAATTGTAAAATCAAAACCAAAATAACCGCGATAGTAAGCCGCAAAAAAGTAAGTACATTTATAAAAAAAGAAATTACTTGATTGCCAGCGCTTTTTTTTCTGCCGGTATTTATATGTCGAGGTCAGATGTCATGTCACAAAAAAAAAATGTATTTACAACTTTGTGAAGGAAACGAGAGAGTTGTGCCCAGCAACGAGGAAGTAGAGCTCCGTTGTCTATGTCTATCTCTGTCACGTATCAATTGATGATGACTCCCAAAATTGTTGTAATAAGACCGATTCCCATTGTAGCGTATGCTACCCACGATACTGACGCTAAAATATGTCATTTTGTTTATGTTTGGACTTGACCTCTGTAGATAAAACGGCCGCTCATACGATGATAGGAAAAATATACTTACCTGCGGGCCGACCGCATAACTCAATGATAATGGGGCTGTTTTGATTCCATTAATGAGCTTTAATATTCAAATTGCAACCGCGCAACACTCCAAGAATCGATGTTTATTTTCATTAACAGTTCAAGCTCATCGAAACTCATTGTCCGAATGAATAAAAGAGATTTTTGACACTAACAGCGACCAGTCATTGAAGTTTCGCGGTTGGCCCCGTCTTTTATTAAAAAGCTTTTGGATCAAGAGCGACTACCTTTCAGATTAAATCTAAAATAACTTACATTCTGATATAACTTTTTCCAATCGTTTTTTAATCCTTTCTTTATAAGTTAGCAAATCTTCGTCGCATTGTACTTTTTCACCATAAAGCCGTCGTATATGGGAATTGGTTGTTTGTATCATTGAGTAAAATTGATTTGAATTTTTCTTAGAACATTCACCTTTTTCCAACCATGCTATCAATGTCTGCAAGGCAAATTATAAATAAGACTAGGAACTGAAAAGGAGTATTTTTTAAAGTCTTTAAAGTTTTTAAGGTCTTTATAAAAAAATTAAGCTAACTTTTTTTTTATTGTGACACGACATTTGGCGCCTGAAAAGCCGTGAACTAACTAAAACTACCGAGTTAGTTTACGGCTGCCTCAGTCGCCGTCTTTATGCTGGCCAAAGGTACTTCTTCATGCATCGCTTGAAGGATCCAAGGTTATAGGAGGGAGAGAACACATGGGCTGGCAAAGCATTCCACTAAGAAAAGACGCACCAAACTTTTTAGTTCGACTACCGATTCGGCTGACATAATGTGGATGCATCCCCCGACTAGTGGCGGTACCACAGCAGTCTTGTGTCGTTGGTTCATAGATTTAGGTTAACACTTATCAAATATCAATTGCAAGATATTGGCTGAGAGATTTTTCTTTTTTATTATGACTCGACATATGACAGCACCCACCTGATGTCATGCTAAAGTGCGGTCCATGAATGGAGGTGACTGCTACTACAGTTCAATAACTGTAAGTAGTGGTCACATCCACTAGTGCTGATTACAAGCTGATCCCGAAACGCGACTAAGTCACTACACGATCTGTATACTTGGTACTATCCCGGATCGGCAGACTGAGAACCACTGCCTAGAACAAATATCTGCCTAGTTTTTTTTGCCATAAAGTTCTTATAGTTGAAAAAGGCCTTTTGGTTGAATAATTTGCATGGAATAAATTGTGTATGTAATAAAGTAACTTACCGGTAGTGTGCTGGCAAAATGCTCCTCACTCTTAATTCTCTCAGCTATTTGTACAATAGCCATAGTAGAAAATGTATGTACAGAAATTGGTGATACAGATCTTCTTTCTAGTGAATACGTTGACATTTGCATACCACTCCCTTTTGGCATTAAATCTTGATAAACATCATCACCACGTTGCATACGGAGTGCTTGTCTCTGTTTGCGTTTATACTCGTTCTGGTCATCTCGGCTCTAAAAAATACATTATACATTACGTTTATGTACATACATTATGTTTAGAAAGTACCAATCACGGGAAAAAAAACAAATTGCCAAGCCTTTTTTCCACAGGGATAGGCAGACAATGGAACGCTACTTGCCACGATCCTGCACAACTCCCTCGCTTCCTTCACATTCACAATTCTCTTCATACAAGCTCTATGGTTAAGGGCACTAGGCAACCTAGCTTTTTTGAGGATGTCTCCGATTAAAGATAAAAACTATAATCGAGTGTTTCTTTTTACGATTGTGTAATTTCGTTTTTGTTTTACCAACCAATGCAGCGGCGTGCGGTCTAAATAGTCATAGAGACCGTGCCTACCCGGAAAAAACGATGCCCAAACTGTATTATTTATTTATTTATTTTGTTACTAAATAATACACAATTAGTATAAATTCAATATGTCAATCGATATTTAATTGCAAAAATAATGAGCGCCTGAATATAAAATCCATTACGACGCGCAAAGGTTCCCCCGATAACATGTAGGCGCTTATTAAATATTCAACGCCCACTTAGAGACAGAATTAAATCCACGCACACTAACGCAATTTCTTGTCTTAGTGTGACGCCGGTGTTGTCAGTCGTATAGAACAGACCGTCCATGTGTGCGTGAATTTGAAATTCGGTCACCAGTATTACGATACCAAATTGAATGGCTTCTTATTGTATTTGTTTTTTTTTTGCTTGTTTTATGTGCATTTGGTTGTGTTATACCGATTGATGTTTTTATTTTTTCGTTCTGTAATTTCTTTTTCTGTTTTGACAGAAGTTTGTGTAGTGATTTAGTTTATTATAATAGTTAAACAGTAGAGTGTAATATTTGAATTAATTAATTATTTAGGTTTTTGTTTGGTAAAAAAGGAAATTTAAAAAATGTTTTTACCTGTGTATAAAAGATCAGAAAGTTATGTTCTAAAATTAATTGATTATTTAGGTTATTATTTGTATTTTGTAATGTCTTTTATAATAAAATCTTTATTGAAGGTTATCTTGTGCAGATATTACTTGGTATTAATATTTATTTAATATGTTTTCAATTATGTACAAATAATAGTTTTTTCGAAAACCATTTGAGCATCCGCAAATGTAGATGCCTTTAATATCTTTTTTGCCTACCCTGTGTCAAAACCCACCGCACGCCACTGAACCAATGAATATAAAAAAATCGATGTAGTGGTTTAGTGTTACATTCAGTAAACAAATACAAATGTGTGCATAGTGGCTGCACTGATATTAATATGAATTTGAAATTAATATGATACTGATATTTCTAGGTGTATTTATGAGTTCTTAATAGCGCTAAACTAAGCCAACCATAGCACGTCATATGTACGCGCTATGCATGCTGTCAGCAATGGGGATCTTATTCCAAAAAATTGTAGACGATACGTGCCACAGCCGACACGACGTGTTTCAGATCTCTATCATTGTGCTGTTATTAGTTTCTGAGTAGTTTTCTGATTTAATTTTCTGTCATAAAAGGTTTTTATAAACACATGAACATGAAATCTACGACATGAAAGGACATCATCCATTTTGGTCCAAATATAAAAGTGCCGGCCAAAGAAAAAAAAAGTTATATTCTGTTAGAACTCGTCAGTCATAGCATTTTTTATTATGACACCAAAGCTGTAGGGCCATTCTAAATACTGTTATTATAGTTTGAAAAAAAATTTTTTTTTATTCAATATAGATGAAATCAATCAAATTGTCACGCCCTACTCCCACAGAAATCAGCAGAGACAATGGAGCGTCAGTTGCCACGATCCTGGATAAAATAAATTATTTAAAAATCCTGCCCTAACATGACATTTTAACCATTTTTGATATGAAAATCAATAATATTAGGTGATTTTATGTTAATTCTTATAAAATATACTAGTAAATAAAATAAATCAGGTGTATTCTTATGTATTTATTGATTATTTACATTACTGTACTTAGCTAAGTAAATGGCGTCAGATCGTATTTATATAGATTTAATTAAACAAATATGTCATCATCGTCATGCACAACTATAATGTTATCTAATTCAAAAGCAGGGGGTTTTATTTCTGATAAATGTCGTGCATGGCTCATAAACCAAACTATGCACATAACATGAGAACAGCACCCAATGGTCCTTTTGCCAATAATACACGTACAGTAATAGTGAGCAATTGCTTGACGTCCTGTACGCTGTGTCCTATCGATTACAATGTGAACATAATATTCGCAACCTTCTATGGAAAGTTGTTTCACCACATTTAAATACATTAGCTAGCCTCGCGTTTGAGTCTCCTGTTTTTAACTTAACTAGTACAGCCGCCAATATGGTTCTTTTATTTTTATGTTGTTCTAAGCTTTGGTAAACTATTCAGCAATTCTGAAAAATGATTTTGTGTGATACCAGTCCAAGTTGTAAACTCGTCTGGTGCAATATTTTCAAACTGTTCGAAATCAAGGCTATCTTGAGTAATATGTGTTTGTAACATCGACACTATAGTGACTATCCAAGCAGCAGTAAATTCCTCTGATGCATTATCTTGCAGAGGGAGTAAATGCCACAGGTTTAGTTCCATATGTTCATTACAGACACGTGCGCTTTCTGGCATAAAATAGCTATAGCGGCAGAGCAACCGAAAAGTGATATTTTCGGGAATACGGCAGCGAGATTGATTTTGACATTCTTGGAAAACACAATGATTTGACGTATTTGGTGCACGAAGAAGACCTGGTAAACTCAAAAAAGTAGATATTGGATCTTCGGGTGGATTATGCTCTTGATTAGCTTGCTGTTTAGCTTCCCGAGTATGTCGTTGGTGCGTTCGTTCTGCTCTTTGCCAACATGGTCGACAATAAATGCAGTAGGCGCCAACTGAAAAGTAAACAAAGGAATCATCAATATATCAAAAACAATCATTGTTTTACAGTTTATGAGTCGACCGGTCATAAATGGCCAACAAATGCGAACAACATTGACTGATAGATAAAAATTTAAAAAAAACTGTAGCACATGACTACAAATTAAATCATGATATCGTATTAATTTTGTAATATTAAGAATGGGGCATTATCTTACCTGTCGAATTACTAACTCCTCTATTACTATTTGGGCGATATCAATATGTTCCCTTTCTCGGGAAGCCCAATCATATTTTCGACGATTCTCTGTCGATTCACGACATAATATACATAACTCTGCCATCACTGATCACTCGTGTTAACACAACAATGTTCAAACTTAACGTCAGTCAATAACAAAATATATGAAATAAAACAATATAACAAACAAAAAAGTATAGTGAGAACTAGCGAAAATAGCACACGCATGTACATTATTCCAGGAAAAATAACCTGTTTGGGTAGGATTTTTACTTGTTTTGCTATTTTTTTGTCGAATATGTTTAAAAATATTGATTTTTCAAACGCAAATAAAATGTAGAATGGCTCTACAACTTTGGTGCCATAATAAAAAATGTTCAGACGTGCAAGTTCTAACAGAATATAACATTTTTTTTTATTGGCCGGCACTTTCATATTTGGACCAAAAATATGAAGCCTGGATGATGTCCTTTACATTCCAAGCATTGATTGAATGTACTTCAATCAATCAATCATATTATCACTCCTTTTTCCCAGAGGGATAAGCAGAGACAATTGAGCGCCACTTGCCATGATCCTGACACAACTCCCTTGCTTCCTTCACATTTACAATCCTCTTCATACAAGCTCTATGGGTTTGGGCACTAGGCAACTTAGCTTGCTTGAGAATGTCTTTGATTGAATGTACTCACCATGGCATAATCAACATGAATGAAACCACAAAGTGCCCGATAGTCTTCTTCATCCTCCTTATCTCCAAGAATCTTTAATTTATATCCACTCAAAGAAATAGCAGCCGTTACAGAGTTCTCATTCTCATACCGTATATGACAAAATTTTTTATGAGACAACCTTAGTGAGAGAATATGACCATACATTTCAAATATATCTCTCACAATAGTTTCAGTATTTTTATCAGGCAATCCACCCACAAAGATAGTCCGACACCCAGGTGGCCGAGGTCTTTTTACTTGTGGTTCAGCATTATTAGAAGGCGGAGTCAATACGCATGATTTCAATACAATTGTACATTTCTCTTCTGAACCTACCATTTCAGTATCTACACTTGGACACATTGCCATCATTGACGCCGCATCCATCATGTTACCCATCATGTCTTGAGCAATAATAGGTTGGCATGTCATTGCATTTGCTTGGTTAGACATCATGTCCACAGTCATCATATTAGGGGCCATAACGTTTGTTGTCATCATGTTGGAGGCCATCATGTTGGGGGACATCATGTTAGTATTCAACATATTTGATGGTATCACCATGTTTGTATACATACCACCCATATTGCCTGAAATACAATATTTTGACAAAGAAACATTATAAATTAACACATTTAGTTCTTTCAAATCGCCTAAGTAGTGATTGATATAAATACTTTTTTATATCAATCACTACTTATTGATTATAAATTATATTTACATTCAATAAAAGATTTATTTTATTTTTACCTGATGCAAATCCTTGTTGGTTCATCAACATATTCATAGAGATTGCAGTCATATCGTCGTTTTTGTCACAATCCCGTGAATTTTCTTCATCATCATAATTTTTGTTTCTCTTTATACCACGCCTTTCCCTAGAGGGAGATTTTGAGAACGATCTCTTGCGATAACCTATAAATATTAATTTAAAGTAGTAATTAAAATAAAAATGCATCTTTTTATATGCAATAATACAGAAAATACCAAGAATAAGGCGACCATGGTGTAGTGGTGGTGCAATGGTTACGCAAACCGAGAGCTACTAAAGTGCTTGTATCATAGAAACAGGACAACCAAAGTACATATATCAAAGACCAGCAAGTGGTTTTAAACTCATGCTCTTGGTTTGTGTAACCATCGCACTGCCACTACACCATGGTCATAAAATGTCTATTAGAGGCCATAATAGACATCTTGCGCCTAAAGGTCAGTGTATTGATGAAGACAATGATGCATCTGATCCATGTTCATTAAATGGACTAATATTATAACATGATGAACTGCTTAAAGGTTCTTCATTTGATGGCTTCTTATTATCTTCAGACATTTTATTGATGATTTTTAAGTTGAAAAAATTGTGATAATACTTACTTGAATTGTTTGAATACATATTTCTTTAATGATATAGATCGGTAACAATATTTATTATTTTTTAAGTAATAATAATCGTATCTTTCACACACAGGATAAAAGCAATATGATAAAGCGTTATATATCCCTGTATTGATGTCTCAAATCATAAATACATTATAAATTATAAAACATCTTTCAATCCTGTCCAGACAATGAGAAATATATAAGCGAAGGCGCCCCAAGTATTGCGAAAGCCAAAGAATTTGGACTTAAGAGATAGAAAGAGCCTTAAAATAGCTACAAAATACAACGGTTTATACTATTTTCACTTATGGCATTAAAATTAGTTAGAAAGGGACGAATATACATTTTTACATCCGTAATTTTGAAGGTTGTCCCTAGCAAAGAATTTGGACTTAAGAGATAGAAAGAGCCTTAAAATAGCTACAAAATACAACGGTTTATACTATTTTCACTTATGGCATTAAAATTAGTTAGAAAGGGATGGGTATACACTTTTACATCCGTAATTTTGAAGGTTGTCCCTAGTTTTGATCTTTTTTTTTCTGCTGAAGGTGGGCAATGCTACAGAGCGAAACAATGTCGTCATTAGTGCACTTATCGCTAGTGATGTACAAGATCGACGTCAATATCGATAAATTTTAAATAAATCGTACACTAAAGTGTTAGTACAACGTATGAATTGTAGTATTTTCCTATCATTAATAACATTTTTTTCGCTTTAGTATTTGAATTAGCATTCTGCTAGATGCAAGGGAGCCTCCCTACCATTTACTTACGTTACTAGACGCAGTTCTTAACGCAGAACACGGCTTCTACTCAACACATTATACATACACTATTTACGCACTTAGGGATAAAAAAAGTAGAACATATCAACCCGTGTGAATTGACTACAGAGCCTAAAGTGAGGTTGGCAACCACACACGAGTGATGAGATGTTCTGAATTCTCCCGTGGTGCCTGTATTGTGCCGAGATTTTTTTTCATCTGTATGAATAGTTCGACTTTTTGCCCTATTTTGCAGGACGAGAATGTTGCACTTTTTTTGTAAAAGAGAGTGCAGTGTAATTTTTCATCAATAATAATAATGTATTCTTATCATATACATTAAAATATATATAAACATTAAGAACATAATACATAAAGCACATACAAACACACTAGATGACTCGGTAAACTTCTCGGTAAAGATGGTACCTAAATTTCTTTAAATCGTAACTGTTCCTTTTTTTAATAATCATATCAACCTTTGATCTTTAATCAATTAACAGATGCAGTAAAAAATCAACACAAAAAATTATATATTTTTTGTTTAATTCCTTCTAAAGTTTATGAATTTACAACCCGTGAGCACGAACCGCAAACTTTACGAACATATTATTACAGATATATAATTCCATCTTTAGTTCGGATTGCTGGTTTGGACCGTTTTCTTTCTGGGTTTTCTTGTTGTGAATCCGAAAGTGGCCTCTAAAACAGGATAGTTTTCATTAGGCTACTGTAAGTACATATTCAAATTCAAGACAGTTTTAACAAAGTTTTTACTTAACGCATATTTTATATTTAACAGCTGTTAAATGTAAAATATCTCACCTTATAGTATGGATGAGCTACTTGAAAGTGAATAACTTTATCATTTAGTTCTGCATCTGGACCTGGAGCTTGAGTCTGCAATTTTGTTTTTATTGTTACACGACGTCTGACCTTCCTCCGCCTGATGATAAGCAAGAGGAGGTCCAAGAGTGACGACGACTGATAAAACCGAGTTTCTTCTCGGCTGCCTCAGCCGCCGTCACTATGCCGGCCAAAGGTGCTTCTTCACGCATCGCTTGAAGGATCCAAGGTCATAGGATGGAGAGAACACATTGGCAGGCAAAGCATTCCACTTGTCGATTGATCTACAAAAAAAAGACGCAATATATTAATTTATGTTTCATACATTAACACTTTTACGACAATATTAGGTTATAAAATCAAAATTAAAATTTTAAAGGAACCCCCGAAACGCCTGGAACCACTTTGGTCATATCATCAGCTTTATAGTAATAAACAACATTAGTCATGGCTCAATAGTTATATCCCTTTAATATCCCTTGGATCCTTATGGTGCATCATCAGATAACTACACTAGGTCTTCAATTTGATAACGGCCCAGCTAAAGGCTAAGTTAAAGCACTACAGTTCTATCTCTTTTTTTTGCTGATCAATTGATATCAATTTGCTGATCTGAGAGGATTCATAATGGTGCATCATCAGATTGCCCGGTCTTCAATTTGATGACGGTCCAGCTAAATGCTCTTAGTGAGTAACAATTTTAGTTAAAGCACTATAGTTCTATCTCTTGTTGATTTGCAGATCTGAGAGGATTCATGATGGTGCCTCATCAGATACTCTCGGTCTTTAATTTGATAACGGTCCAGCTAATGGCTCATAGTGAGTAACAATTTTAGTTAAAGCACTATAGGTCCATTTCTTGTTGAATTGCTGATCTGAGAGGATCCATGATCAGATTTTTTAGATCCGGAATGTTTTATTTTATCGCACTAACTTTTCTACACTTAGTTTCCTACCTTCAAGACAAATCTAATAAGTTCAAACTTAGTATACAAAAAAAAAGTTTGAACACATCCAGGATTTCGTCTCCTACCTTCGAGTTCCATCATCAGAGTAGCTCAGTGGTACCAGTTAAAACACACATGTATTTGTATACGTTTTTATTTCAAATGTTAAGTCACAGATTTGTTTAAAAGTAAAGTAAATACCTATAAGGCTGGGAATACAAGTCCGATTTTCCTCTCCGATAGTCCGATCCGATTGTCTGATCAGACAATCGGAAGCACTCGTGCCATACATTTGTTTGAATACTTAATACACGTCAGATCCGATAGTCGGATCGGATGTCAGAATCGGAAACAACGCCAAGGCGCTTACGATTTTATGGCCGATCCGATTGTCTGAAGGTGCAGTTTTCATACAAAATACAGAAACAAAATAGACGTCCGATTCCTACTTCCGATTTGTAAATAATTTGCTCAGCAATATCGGACGTGTATTCCCAGCCTTATGCGTGTTTAGGACGCCAACCCTTGTACGTCGCTATGGCGCATATGGCGCATATGGCGAGGTTGGTTTGCAGTTTAGATCGATTACCTTGATTGAATATTTTAGAGGAAAAATTATAACATTTTTTACGTGTTTTAACAATGGCATATTTATTTGACATAAAATAACAATCTTCGTCGCATAGCGACGTACAAGGGTTGTCGTTCTAAACAGCGCGTCTAAGATCGCTACCGCAGCTAACAAATCGAGCTGATGACCTTGAAACCCCTGATCAGATCTTCATCAATTGTAGCTAAGAACCATCTCGATCACGTCAGCTTTCAAATGAAACAAACTGCATCGTAATCGGTCCATTCGTTTAGGAGCTACGATGCCACATACAGACACACAGATACACAGAGCCACAGATACACAGATACACAGACAAGTCAAACTTATAACACCCCTCTTTTTGGGTCGGGGGTTAAAAATGTCCGCTAGCGACCGTCGTATTGGATTAACTGTTTCTCATGGCACATATTATGTACGGTACTGACATAGTTGTAGTCATGTAATAGTAGGAGCCGTGTAGGAGCCAGGCCTGGTAACACATGAAAATTAAAAACTACTTAGTATAAAAAATATGCATGAAAGGATGATTTACTAAATAAATGTACCATCACAACCACCACCACCGAAACCACCACCACCAAAACTAAAACACCCCCACCACCACCATCACCACTACTACCAACATAACTACGACCACCAAAACTTCCATAACTAAAACTACCATCGCCACTACCACCAAAATCACTACTGCCACCACCACCGCTACAACCAACACCAAGAAAACCACCAAACTACAACACCACTACCACCAAAACCACCACCACCAAAACCACCATACTAAATCTGACATCGCAACCACCACCAAAATCGCCACTGCCACCACCATCACCAAAACAAACACTACCACCACCACCACCACCACCACCAAAACCATCATTGCCACTACCAAAACCATCACCACCACCAAGATAAAATTGCCCCCAGCGTTACACAATGCCAGCGTTACAGCATTAGATATTATCAATCAATCAAACTATCACGCCTTTTTCCCACAGGGATGGACAGAGATAATTAGATAAAACTGCATGTCAATAGATGTTTTACACCTATAAATATAAAAATTAAATATTACCTCTTCAACACTTTTAACGGGTAAATACAAAGTTGGTACAGCATCTGTTTTCAGTCTCCTCCATTTTATATTTTTATTCGGAACAAATGAATCTGTGCAGAAATGTTTGGAACAAATATATCTGTTTTTTTTTTACAGTCCAATTCGTTCTCCCAATAATCCGTGCCCACTTCTTTTTAAAATTTTCATCACAAGGAAATCTGAAATATATAGGAATCTTTATCGATATCGGTATCCATTTCCACATCCCTATTTTTTCCTTTATTTCTATAAAAAAAAGTATGAAACAATAAAAGCTATATATTACTTTGTGTACAATCAAAGTTATGACTTCGATTTAATTATTTTAGATTGAATACCACATTATTATGAATGGAAATATGTATAAAATATGAAACTTACCGATGAAAAGATAAACCCGCATATTATCGTTTTCTTTGCAGGATGTATGCGAATTGCATCCTTGCACTACAGATGCCATTTTATATTATTATTTAAAGTAAATTAAATTAATCGTGTTTTATAATTTTAGGCAAAAAAACAATATTTTTAATTTATTATAATATATTAATTGACAACTCGATCACAATTTGACATAATGACAATTGACATTAAAATACTTCAAAAAATAATGACGGAACAATTATACCGCTACTCTTGTTACCACGTGACTTTTAATTAGGCAGTATTAAATTAGAACCAAATGGTTGTAATTGCAAAAAAGTTAAGCCGTCCTTTGAAATAAAGGAATTGAAGTACAAGTAGTTGTCTCTTTCAGTCACACGGGTATAAACATAATATAAATGAGACAAATATCAATGAATTAGTTCTTATTTTAGCATAGATTCTATCTTCTCCATATTCTTAGGCGAAAGCGTATCAACTATCAATATCTAATCAAAGCGGAAAGAAAAATGGCAGCTTCTTTGGTGTTGTGCTTAAGCAATATCGATAATCGCACAAAACTACTTAGCCAAAGGACAATATTCATTTTGGGTTTTTAGGACTACTTTTGTAATGTCCAATGACGAAAAAGTTACAAATGGTAGTTTGTAATTACGAAAGACTAGGCTGCGAAATCTAAGTTTCCTATGCCTCTCCTGAAAAGTAAGAAGAATTGACTGATGACTGACAGTATGATATGGGGGTAATATTGGGGAGCCGGTGAAAAAATAATTTCAGAATGTTTATTTTATCAGAGATGAAAGATATTATAAGAATTACACCAAATCATTTTAAAGAAGATCTATCAGAGTCTATTACATTTTTATTGAACAAGAAATTAGCTAATAAGGTAACTAAAACTATAAGTGTTTAAAATATAAATATTAGAAAAATACAATGTTGTACATAATTACAGTAAATAAAAAAAAAATGTTGTAAAATAAAACTAGAACCTTTTTGCCTTTTCTGCTAAGCGGTGAAAAAAGCAATAAACAACTGATGTTAATATTTAATAAAACAATTTATTAAAAACATAATTTGAAATAAAGTATCTGATTCCAGGGCACTGCCTAGTTACCAAGGTTACAAGTTACTTTTTTGTAATTTATGTAGAAATGTATATGTACATGCATGTATGTATGTGGAGTGATGATAGCGGATAAAATAAGGAACAGTTCACACTAAATGTGGATTGAAAGAAGATATAGTGATAAGGATTGACAGGCACATGGAAAGGATGAGTGAAAGTAGATTGATGAAAGGAATTTATAAATCTGATGTGGATGGATGCAACAAGACAGGTTTAGGAGGGTGTTTCCCACCTGTAGACAGGTTCATGAGGGAGCCAGACAGTGGCGTAGTTTGGGGGGGGGGGGGCGTAGGGGCAGCAAAATTAAAAAAAAACTATAATAAATCTTTAAAATTTGACCCTGAATTTCATATTTTTGTGGTACCTATGATTGAAATTCCTAAATAAGGGGGCGGCTATTTTTTTTCTGCTCCGGGTGCCTGACTCGCTTCGCCACTGGAGCCAGAGGTGCTTTTAGGCACAAATTTTTGGGTAACTCTGTCACTTCACCAAAAAAACTTGGTATATGTTAATAATTTAATTATGGGTTGTTACCTGTGGCCTTATAGGGCTAGTTAAAGACTTATTAAATATAAAGCATCTGCATTAAAAGTCTACCTAAAGGGTTAATTTTTTTTGTCAGCGATGCTCTTGTTCTCTCCTTTCTCACAATCAGGCAAGTCTAGGTCATATGCTGCATCACAAAAAAACAAATCTTATTTGACTACATGTTTATATTGTTTTAGGTATTATTGAATGTTGGTGTATGTCTTGCTTTATTTGACATAACACATATTGGTCATTCACATCTGTTGCCTGGAGATGGATCTTCACACACAGAAGTTCTGTTTAGGTTTATAGTATTTAGACCAGTTATTGAAGAAATTTTAGTAGGAAAAATTAAAAATTGTACCAGAGAAGGAGTACATGGTAATTTTATTGCTTACATCTATGGTCCATAGAGCTTAACAAAAAAAAAATAGTGGTTATGAAGGTAGTGAGATGTGTCTACCCTGGACTGTATTTTATTTGTAATATTTAATCCAACTAATAAATATTACATAGAAAACTTATGAAACAAATTTTTGGTCTGACTGGAAATTGAACCTGGGTCATTATGCATAACGTACTGATGTGTTATCCAGCACCACTTGTGTCATCAAGTTTATATGATTCTTTCAATAAACTTAATTCAATTCAGTTATCATGCATTTATTTTACTTTTGAAGAGCTAAATTAAAAGATTTTTCATATTCCTGCTTTTCATATTCCACTGGCGTTTGACTATTGAGGTCAAATTCGACTAAGGATCAAAACATAACTTGGTGATCAGAATAGCAGATCCAGCTTAGTCTGAATCTAGGTTCATCCAGTTTACTAGCAGTTATGCTTAAATATAAAATATACATTTTTTTACATTTCTATACAAAGCTACTAAAGTGCTCGTAACATAGAAACAGGAAATCCAAAGTACATATATCAAAGATACATTGGTACCGGTGGGTGGTCTCAAACTCATGCTTTAGGTTAGCGTAACCATTGCCACTACACCACGGTCGCCTCAAATTATATAAGTACTATAAACTTTTATTCTGTTCTATATGTTTTTAATATTAATGTTTCAGTGACATTGGGTTTTTTTGATGACATTTTAATACCAGTGAATGCTTTACAACATCCATCGAGGTATGATGAAACAGAAGTAGCATGGGTGTGGGAGTATCCAAAAGAAGACGGAGAAAAACATGATCTATTTATGGATTCTGGTAAGAATATACTCTTAAAAGTTTTTTATATATATTAAAAAAACTCTTTGGGAGTACAATTTTATTTTTAAAAATGCCTCTTGTAATTAATCAAGATCAGAGTTTAATTAGACCCGCATTTGTCTACTTAGACACTTCCCTCACATTTTTACTACATTTTAACATTTAATCATCATCAGCCTGAAGTCGTCCACTGCTGAACATAAGCCTCTCCCTTAGAACGCCATTCTAAACGACAAGATGCCAGTTGCATCCACCGGTTATTCGTGACTTTCACTATGTCGTCGGCCTACCTACGCTGCGTAACACAGAAAATATATATTATTTTTAAAACCTTGCAAGTGCATTTTAGCCTCCCTTTTTTGCTAACAAAATTATGCAGCAAGATTTTACAATAGAAATATTTATTAGAAGGGTAAGAGAATGTTCTCTGACCAATTTGAGGACATTCTTAAAAAGCCTAAATAACTTGTAGATTGAGGATGCGAGGGTTGTGTCAGGACCATGGACTCTTAAGTCACGCTACCCTGGTAGAATTTGATTGATTTGTTAATAATTCCAGGTGAACCAATCAGGTTTAGAATAACTAGTGAAATATTTCAAGAAAGCCTGCCGTCTGGTCCACCGGGCACAGATTGTAGCACTCAACTGACAGCACCATATAGGATTATTGGTGGCATTAATGAACCTGGTCTAGGGTGCCTATCTTGGTGGGAGAATGCAGGATTAGACGGGAGCTCCAATGATGGAGATGCCAATTAAAATTATTACATTTAAAATTGTCTTTCATTTCTAACCATTTCTTTTTAAGAGTGACAAGCATTTGACGACAGGCGTGGACAATTCTTAGTGACAATAAAGAAGAGCAATTTGCTCCTTTAAATGTAATTAATTTATACGAAACTTTACAAACGTTCAAACGTCAAAATCGCCTTCAAACGTCAAGCGCGCCAGTGAAATTCTCTACACCCCTAGTCCTTGGTGCCTACGAATAAAGAGAAATGTGGATGTGAAGAAAGTGAGAGAAGTTTCAGGATCGTGAAGAGATGCGCTTGTCACTGGCTATCTGTGTCGTAATTAAGGAGTAACAATATGATTGATTACGATTAAATAAAATAAAAATTACTTGCATAATATATCTTTTATTTTTTTTTTACATTTTCTGAATGCTCTTTCAATAATATAGTATTTGTATATATAATACGTTTAAATATATTTTATTCTTAACCTAATATAGTAACTGGAATAACAGCCATCAATAAAAATATATATAGCAATTAACATCAATAAATAAACAAATTACAATTATAAAAACAAGCCTCAACAACTTTAGAAAGGAGTTACAATTTCTTTTCATTGAGACGCGACATTGACTTTACGTAAGTAAGGGGTGATCTGAGAGCACCGACGATTGATATCCGTCACACTTTACGGTTGCCTCGGTCATCGTCACTGTACCGGCCAACGGAAGATCGTTTTAATTAAACAAGTATCGAGGTAAAGAAATCTAATTATAAATTGATAATAATAAAATGTATGATTTTTAATGTCATTTGTCAATAATTCAATACTAAATAATTGGGAACAAGTTATCACTCTGCTTTAGAAATGTAAACTAAATGACTAGCACATGTCCTGCACCTATAGTGCATTTTCACACGTTCCGGATGCCGGGTAGTCAGTGCCGGATACCCGGCGCAAATGTATGGGCATTACGCCGAAACGTGCGAAAGCTACCGTACATGCCCATACATACGCTTCGCCGCCCATTACCCGGCAACCGGAACGTGTAAAAATGCACTTAGTATGACCAAAGAAAGATACTTTGTTCTACAAGCACGCTATGATGTCCGTTTTGAGTTTTCGATTCCTAGTTTTCTTTGGCCATACATATATCTATAATTAGTTAAGTTAAAATCATATGCACCATTTGCAACTCTTAGAGATCATTACTAACATGTGTTAAAAACTATTAAAATAATGTGGATGAATAATAATATAATATATAAAGTATATACTCTGTTACTTATTTTAAAAACATAATTCATCGTTTAGAATTAAAATATGGTATGAATTTCTACTTGATATCACAGGGTACTAGATATAATTTGAATTCCTCAAGGAATGTATAACATCAAGTTAAAAGCAAAAAACTCTAAATTCACAAACTTTAAGGTAAAGATACCTTCCAGAAAACATCTTAACTTGACCTGTAGTTTTTAAATATTGGCCTATTATATCCATGAGCGAATGCTACTACTGCTACGGATAATGATCATGTTTATATGCTATGCCGGCCTCGTTGAACAAAAATACAACATACAATAAGCTTTATTAACTACACAAACACATTTTGCGCAAAATATTGTTTCAAGAGGCGGATTAATATTCCTATTACATGGAAATACTAATGATTACAATAAAATATAAACAATGTATAACAATCACATACCTAACTTTAACATTAACCAACCATTAATGTCAAAGTTAATTCACACTCACAGTGAAACATATCAACAATTAAATATCAGACCGTATCTTGTCATTATTTATTTAAGAGACTCAGGATAGAGAAATCGTTTCGGTCATCCGATCCGATCTGCAGATTAAACGTAAGCCAACGCAACCAGCATTGTATCCTGACCGTTGCGTTCTAAACGGATCACCAAACACACGGCTGCTTTGTAAATTAATCCATTAGTAGTCTTTCTCAATTATAGCACTAACACTTTTATAAGCAGCATCGACAATATTCGTTTGCGCAGAAAAGCGCCGACTAAAACTGAACTTCAAAGAATACAACCAACTACCGACAAAGATGGCGCCTACGCAACAACCAATAGCGAGCAGACATTCGATATGCGACGCGCTATGATTGGCTGAGATAATTTCGCGCCATCAAAAAGTAAGACTTCTGCGCGGTACATCGTCGTAACATAGAAAAGTGGTAGTACTATAATTGTGCTTAAAGATATAAATATTACTTAAAAGTGTATAGTAGTTGTGAATTGCTGAAATGATAGGCGTTACTGATATGTGCAATTAATCGTCCGTCTAGTAATCGTTTTCCATAGAGTTCCGCCTCAATTTCGTCACGTGCCAAACCGCAGCTAACAAGCCAGCGTACCAAACAGGCGCCACGGAACACATTGCGATATGTACGCATTCTCCATCTTTAAAAAAAAATTAAAAATTATTTTAATGTCCTACCCGTCGAAATCTGACATTGGTAGCATTCCGTTTGCTACTACAGTTAAAAACTGTTCCGGCTTAGTTAGAACCGGCAACCCAGTTTAATCCGAGATCCGTAACTTAACGTTCTGTACACCTTAAAGTTCTATCCCTGGTCGGCAGACTGGGCAAATAAATTAGACCTTGACTTGCCTGCAAGATCAGTGACGATTGTAGTTTAGAGTTAAATCAGTCGTCACTATGCCGGCCCGAAATAAAGTTCCACAAGTCAGAAGGAAATATATTAAGGTGACTCGAAATATATTAAGGTATGCTTTTATTCAACAAGCCTATTTGTAATGTAATTTATGTCGAATTACGTTACAAATATAAATAACTGTGGAATTATATGCGCCGATACTTTAGTGCCCATAACCAAAGAGCTTGTATGAAGAGAATTATGGATGTGAAGGAAGCGAGGGAGTTGTATCAGGATCGTGGCAAGTGACACTTCATTGACTCTGCCTATTTCTGTGGGAAAAATGACGTGACAATTTTTTATTGTATTTAAATGACCCTACTATTAAGGTAGCTCGTGGAGGAAGGCAAAATTAATATTTTATATTTTTTAATTGCTTTCGCCCTGGATGACCTTACCTAGTATCTTTAGCAATGGCTTCCTTGCATCGTTCTAAGTGATGTGTAATAAATTGTTCACACACGTGTGTTGTTTCGAATGGCAGGTCCTCTACGGCTGGCAATACTAATTCGGCACCATACCTATAACCAAAAATAAATTTTAAAATTATTATTTATTATTATTCTCTGACCAGCATAGTGACGGCGACAGAGCCAATTGTGACCTGACTCGGTATTTTCAATCGTCGACACTCTTGGACCTCCGTCTTGCTTACAGGCAGGACGAGGTCAGATATATAATATAAAGATAAAAAAATCAGCGAGGCCGGCATTGCGGATCGCTAATGAACGTCCACTTTAAAACATTATGCGATAAGCCGCGATTACATATGTGGCTGCAATTCCACGAACTCTGTCCTAACGCTATGACATAAGGTGATGTTTCGACCGTCTCGACCTCGATGTTTCGACCTCTCGCGCGTCATATCTACATGAGTGCATCGACCATACCCTAATGTAGTTCTAAAGTACTAAACGAATAGTATTTTATATCTAGAATATTTCTCATCACCTCACAAGCTACCCCACATAAATCAATAGAAGTAGGTATAGCGCCTAACTGGCGAGTTCCTGCGGAAGGGGTGACCACTCCACGACCTATAGTAGTATAAATTATAGATAGGTACGCACCATTTCTTCTTAATAAATCTGATTGCTGGTATAATAACCTCCTCCGGATTAAGGCCAAATATAACGAACATTATAAGCCCTTGGCCGTAATTGGCAACAATGTCGAGAAATTCAATTTCAATAAAGACACCACTTTCATCATCCATCATTAAACTCCAAGTTGTATAAGTTATACCCTGAAAAAACATGAAGTAATACTTTTTTATGCAGACACCTCGACCTATTCTGATGGTAAGAGGAGCTCCGATGACTGAAAAAGGCGACTCAGATCATCAGTTGTGTCAATCGCCTTCATAATGCAAGCGATTGACTTTATTTTACATATTCAAATACGTGTATATCTAATGCTACTATCGCGTTTATTTTCGGTTAATGATTGTATATTTTTATTTTCCGACATTTCGAGAGCTTTGCAGCCATCGTGGTTACGGAGAGGCACTTATAATATTAGTAAATTTACAAAAAAAATACCTATGAAATATGAGTAACCTACTTTCACAAATTCTGAGGTGTCCACCCTAGTGGGGCAGGTGCCCTTAAATATACAAAATTGCAAAGGTGCAAATTCGCCTTCAAAATTAAAAGCATCCCAATTTGTCCCCGCAAGGGTGCCACTCGAGGGGACAAAGTGGATTTTCGTGTGTGTTTAACTAGATGGTTTGGATTCACAAATGGATCCAGTAGATGCCACTGAATTTCTTTACTTTATGTCCGGACAACGTCTGTCGGGTCCACTACTATTAATGTATAAATATTAAATGTCCATACTCACAATAAACATACACAAGGTATAAACAATAATAAGTACAGTATGCGCAAGTAATTGTTGTCCACGACTTTGTTCGGTTGGTAACAGATCTAAATTGCTACCAGCACGATCCAACTCTTCAATATATTCACACGGATGGTCAGATGCTGAGCACCTCTTCTTTTGAGTTGGTGGACAAGCACAATCTCTGTAAAAAATGTTTTTATTATTAAGACGCGACATCTGACAATGAATGTCCTGATTAAAAGGGGGAGGTCCGAGAATTCCGAGTCGACTCATAAAACCGTTTTATTCTACGTCTGACTCAGTGGCGTCACATGAGCTTCGATCCTATATTTCCGACTGATATACAATCGCCGCTTGAGAAGTGACACCGTCAGATTCTCTACAGAATGGGAGAATCGAACTGAAGGCAAAGGAAACTTTGTCCATACAGCCTAGTCTTCCGTAATATGTCTTCAGTGGATGAAGATGAAACACTTCAGTGTTTTATCCACTACATGAGGGTGAAGATGGTGGTTTTAGTAAAGCGATGAAAAAACTTTACTGAAACTCTTTGCACTTTTCTTACTCTCTAGCAAAAGAAAAGCGCAAAAAAAAGGATATTTTTTGTAGTTTGATAAATATTTTTATGATAATTGTCTTATATAAGTCACTAAAGAATACCAAGCTACATCCGTTACTTTTACATGCAACAGAGAACATAGTCGATATCTCCCCTTGCTTACACAGTTATTGAATTGTATTAACAGTAACATCCATTCACGAACTGCACTCCAGTTTAACATCAGGCCGTGTGCTGTCATATTATGTCGAGTCACAATAATAAAAAAAATAAAGGCTGAGGTCAAATGTCAATACACAATAAATAAAAAATACGTAGACGAATAGTCTCGAATTTCTGTACACAATCCAGTAATTCTAAACTTACTTGACTTTATCGGCCATATCTTCAATATCTTGCGCGCTCGTATTTATATCACAGTGAGGATCCTTGGAGCAACAACCGTTAGCAGGAGATGGCGTTGCTGTAATGGTCCCATAGCATCCTGGACAATACAAAAAAAAACACATTCCAATCAAGATCATTCCAACCCAAATCAGTCCCTTCAAATCTTTGAGACACAATATCTACAGTTTTTATGAACTTCCATGTAACTCTCCATCCTAATCTTAGGCCATGGGCCGGCATAGTGACCGCAACTGAAGCAACTATAAACTGAATCGGACGTTCTTGGAACTCCCCTTGCATACCACCAGGCGGGGCAAGGTCAGATGTCGAGTCAAAATTTAAAATAAAAAAAATCAGGCAGGTCGAGGACTGATGTCGCGTCTCAATAAAACAAAATGAATAATTTAATGGATACTCACCTGTTTCTTCTTCTGTATTTCCTATGTTATTGTGAAAATAAATAAAGAAATATTATTAGAAAAATATTCTTCGATCAATCAGATCAAATTGTCACAATTCCCTTGCTTTCCTCACATACAAAATTCTCTTTATAGAAGCTCTACGGTTATGGGCACTAGGCAACCCAGTTTTCTTGAAGATGTCTTTGAATTAAATTGAATGAAAATAAATTATTGCTAAAGGGTAATGCAATAAAGTTTTGACATTAATTTTCCATATAATAACTAATACCGTAGTATTTTTGTACTACTATTTTGTACTATTAATGATGAAAAAATATATAAATGGTAGTTCGATACTTGTTAAAACAATTTTGCTTTTTATTGCTGTGCAATTAAGTTATTTGTAAAATAAGATATGGATTTTGTATCGTCTCTCAATCACGAATACACGACATATTAACCAGCTTTGAACTGTCATAATTATAGTTTGATCATTTTTCACAACTAAACTATGAAAAATATAAATGATACTTTCTAATTACATTATAATCTTCGTACTTTAAATTATTTTAAAATGTATATGCAACTGTTAATACAATTTAGACCAAGTGAAAATGAAACAAAAAGAATGATGTCCTCTTTTTTTAGTTATCTGAAAAAACGCCCGGGGAAGTTGCACGATCTTTATAGGTCTTTCTAAGCTAAAACTTACCGTTATTAGACAAGGATGGCGTAGACGATATTTGTTCTGCGTTATCAACAAGGGCACTTGACTCATCCGCAGGCGAGGAACTGCCTGCAACCTCAGCCGAAAGTGTAGCTATTTGTGCAGTACGACGACGAAAACGCATGTATAGTATCAAAGAAGTTACCGTCACTAAAAAATATAAAGAAAAATTTATAGTACTAGATCCGGCTGCAGAATCAGTGCACTCATCATGTGATGGCAAAAACAAAATTTTTACGCATATTTTTGATTAGGGGAATATATATCTGCTAGGTTGCCAATGAGGCTGCAAGTATTTTTAAATTAAATAATATTAATTGATTTTTCGTAAAAATCATTGTTTTTTAAAATATCGACCACTTCACGGCAATATGATGTCTCCGAAAAATCATGTTTGCTATTGCGCACTTGTTCGCTCCTCTTCGCAGCCACGTGTGACATTTTTACGCTCATAACGTACATTTATATATCAAATTAAAGCAATTTTTTTTCTGTTTATTGTGATATACTGATGCCTAAATAAATCTGGCCGCAAGATGGATGGTAAATATTAAAGGTAGAGTGTGAGAGAGCTAGCGCGTAACATCACCATTAAAATATACACACAAAATGTCATCCAAATCGGTCTAGCCGTGGTGACAAACACACGTACAGATGATATATATCAAAATTAAAGTTATAAAACAAAATAGACAGACCTGCCAAACAGAATAAAAGTAGGCACAGTCGAATAGCTTCTGTGCTTTTGCCATCCAAAGTACCCAACTTGGCTCGTGTAGATAAAACCGCAACCATCATAACTACTGGAGTACCCCAAGCGACCCAAGCAAGCACCGGCCACACAGTTAGAAGAAAACAAGGCCCACGGCTCTGTACATTAAAAAATAATGATTTACATTACAAAACAATCGAATTGTCTTAGTAATCCTTAATTATCTCAATCCTTAAAATTAAGGCTTTATAAGAAGCCTTATAAGAAGATGGTTATAAGAAGTGGTTTATAAGAAGATGTGACAAAGGAATGCTTCGATGGAAAGGATGAATGAAAGTAGATTAACGAAAGAAATGTATAAATCTGATGTGGATGGATGCGTTAATCGAGGCAGACCTAAGAGGGAGTTCTCAAGAAAGCTGGGTTGCCTAGTGCCCATAACCATAAAGCTTGTGTGAAGAAAATTGTGGATGTAAGGACAGCGAGGGAGTTGTGTCAGGATCGTGGCAAGTGACGTCCCATTGTCTTTGCTTATCACTGTGGGAAAAAGGCGTGACTATTTGAATGATTAATTTGAAATTTATTTAAAATATTTTAAAATAAGTTTATAAATAATATCTTAATAAAAATTAATATGAAACTAACCTGTAATAACAGTAATCCGACAGCCAACATAGACGTCCACAATATACATGAGTACATGTTGAACATTCTGAATGTTTGCACAACAACTGTTTGCCACGATGGCGTGTATGCCGGATGAGGTCCACCAGCAACCACAAATATTGATAAAAACACCTGAAATCATAAATATATACTGTACAATATAATTTTTAAAAAAAGAGTCTGGTTTTAGATACATTGGCATAGTTCACGGGAGATAAGAGGGAGAGAGAGAGGACGAATGCGGTCGTGCTCATAATTGATAAAATTCTAAAAGGACATGATTCATTTTGTATGGGGACTTCGGCTTAATTGTATTAACAGTTGCATATATTATACATAAAATAGTTTGATGTACGAAGATTACAATGTAATTGGGATATATCCTTTATTTTGCATAGTTTAGGTGTGCAAAATGATCAAACTATAATTATGACAGTTCAAAGCAAAACTGTTAATATAGCGTGACTCCGTGATTGACAGACAATACAAAATCCATATCTTATTTTTCAAATAACTCAATTACACAGGAATTAAAAGCAAAATTGTTATTAGTTTTCTCAACACAAGTATTAAAGCTACCATTTATATACAAAAAAAGTACAAAAAACAAAAAAAGCCCAAGATGAATGATATCTTTTACAGACATTTGAATAAGGAACAAAACAATTTACTGAGCTTGACATCTTGAATGTCGGCGCTCTTTTTATCTATACCAGCAAATGGTTTTGAACCTGAAGCTCTTGACTTGCAAAGCCTTTCTACTACCACTACACTACAGTTATTAATATTTCATGTATCATTTCAATAGCTATAAATATGTGAATAGCATTGAAAGTTTAACATACCTGAGATACAATCAAACACATTGTAAGACGATGAGGCATCCTCTTATACTTCTTTGTGACAATGAAAACCATTAACACCCACAACGTAGCCACCAGAGATACAATTGACAAATGGAAGCCAAAACTCTTCAGTTGTTCAGCATAGTCCTTGGTAATAGAGATCATTTGCGCAGACACAAACATCATAGGAGCTGACACAAATGTACATATCACCATTGATGATGCCATCTGTAAAAATAAATATATATATTCATAGTAACATGACATGTAAAATATACTTTATTATTATTATTACTCTTCGCTCTAAGAACCGTCAACCGATGGGGAAGAAAGGTTTTGGAGTAGAGACCACGAACCGGAAGACGCAGCGTAGGTAGGCCTGACGAAATAGTGAAAGTCACAAATAAACTGGCATCATCTTGTTGTTCGGAATGGCTTTCTAAGGGGAGGCCTATGTTCAGCAGTGGACGTCTTCTGGCTGATGATCATCTATTATTATCGACATCTAACTTCTACCTGCCTGAAGGCAAGCGTTTTTGAACCTCAGTTAGGGTGACCATTGCACTACCACTAGGCCAGTTGCCTTGACAGCACACTGCATGACATAAAGCTGGAGTTAGCTCCACTCCATGAATGGAGGCGACAATTAATTAAATGTAAATAGCAGTCGCTTCCACTATGCTGGCCTAGTTGGAACCAGAAAATCTATGCATATACAGTTGGAAATATGGCTTATAAAAAGCAGTGAAATTGCCCCGCGGTCGCAAGTGGCCAATCAACGTAGTTTACCTATTTATTTGTTATTCGCTGATTGGTTACGAAGATGTCAAATATCAGTTCCTAAGAATATAGAAAGAATAGAAGCTGTGCTAAAATAAGAACTAATTCAGTGTTATTTATTTATTTTATTTATTTCAAAACTTTATTACAATTTGTATAAGGCGAACTTAATGCCGCTAGACATTATCTGCCAGTTAACCTTCGGGACAGTCGAAAAGGTAAATGGGAGTATGAGATATAAAACTGAATAACTTAATATAACATAATATTATATAATACAATATAATATAATACAATACAATATATTTAATAAATAATATTTATCTCATTTATACTATGTTTATACCACGTGTGACTAAAAGAGACACCTACTTGTACTGCAATAACTTTTTTTCAAAGGTTGTCACTACTCTTTGCAAATACAATCACTTGGTTAACTTTTAATACTGCTTAATTAAAAGTCACGTGGTAGTAAGAGTAGCGGCACAATTGTTCCGTCATCCTTTTTTGAAGTATTTTAATGTCATTTGTTAGGTTGTCAAATGATCATCGAACTAGTGACAACCTTCTAAATTACGAATGTAAAAATGTATATTCATGACTGACTCTGACTTCTTTTTAATGCCATAAGTGAAAATAGTATGAAAACGGTTGTATTTTGTAGCTATTTTAGAGCTCGTTCTATTTCTTGAGTCCAAATTCTTTGGCAAGTTCGTCATTTTGCTGTCGTCTATTAAGAGAATCGAGGCCCAGCTTAACATCAGGTGTGGTGCTGTCATATGTCGAGCCAACATGAGAAAAAACATGTTAAAATGAAGATAATTAAAAACATAATACAAACCAAATCAATCTCCAATTGATAGAGGTTTGAAAAGACAAACACAGCTGGAGCAGTTGGTATTGTTCCATAGAGAAATGCATACGTGGATAACGATAACGTCTCAGTTTCATTTACACCAGCCTTCAATAGACTTACACTCTCCCTCATAACTACAGGTAATATTATCCTGAAATTAGTATTCATTTAAAATACGTCAGTTGGGGGTTTGTCAACAAGCGCAGTAGCGCAGTAGGGCGTGAAACACAAAGATTACATTTAAAACTCTATACTGAGCTCGAATGCACAAATTGCCGAAGTAACCAAAAAAGTCGTTAAACTGTAGTGAGGCTGTCAGGTCGTCTCTGCCGTACGTCTGATGCAATATGTGTGCAATATAAAGTCCATTACTGAGTGGACTCCAGATCATAAAAGATATCGCGGTAGGTCCAAATGGAGATAGCGAGATGAAACTCCCACAATAGTTTGTGGCCAGAGACCAAGAAGTGTGATGGAAAAAGAGGTAGAACAGTGGCAGTAGAGCCTGGCAGTGGGACAATTAAAAGGCCATAATAATAATTAGTGAAGCTCGAAATTTTGTGGAGTCAATCATCCTTCATCCATCATCCCTTAAAAGGAGATCTTTTTGAAAGGGATGATGGAAGGCCAAGCTCGAACATGGCAACAAACACTCCCATGTTTATAGGTTTAAAATACAAAGTCAAAGACGTTTTTTGTCATTATTTTCCAAAATAATAGTACCAACGAATACTTACAGTTTAACCATGATAAGGACAATAGGCAATACAAGGGCAGGTCCTCGTAATCTATGAAATTGTCCAACCATTCTTAATCCAAGTAAAAATAAAGCTGTTGATGAGAAAGATTGTCCCAAAACCTAAAACATATCGTAAGAAAAATGAAATGTTGAATAAAAAGCTAATAGCAATATAGTAATTTTAATAATATCATTTTAGTTAATGAATTAAACAAATTTTATGCGGCTTACTATCGCGTTTGTTTTGGCTTTGACTTTTACAATTTTTTATTATCGTGTCTCTCCGTGACCACGATGGCCGCAAAGCTCTCGAAACGTCGGAATAATAAAAAATTGTAAAATCAAAACCAAAATAAACGCGATAGTAAGCCGCATAAAATTTGTTTAATTCATTAATCAATGTTCGCGCAAAATCTAAGAAAATACTATTATTTTAGTTATTTAATGAATCCTTGCAACATTATCATCATCAACAATTGTCATGGCTTAATTTCCACATGAATAGACAGAGAAAATAGAGTTCCACATTCCATAACCCTGACACAACTCTCTTGTTTCTCTCACTACAACATTATAGTATAAAACAAGAGGTTTCCAAAGTTCACCCCAGGGTTCCGCGGTCCACCTTTCAGGATACCCTGGTACAAAATATATTTGACATATAATTTTTGTTTCATCTAGGTATGCTAAAAATCTAAGCTTTAGGTGGTCATGACAAAGATTTAAATCAAATAAACTTGGCTATGTATATTATTAGAAGCCATTTGCCATTAGTCATTTTATTCCAAAGATTTTGTGATTATAATGAAGAATGTAATAAGATATTAAACTTTGACAGTTCTATGACAAGCCCAAGTACAGACCAAGTAAAGTTAAATATATTGAGAAGCAACATCTGTCAGAGTTATGGCGGGAAACTGCAAGTGACAGGTCATGTGATTTTTTTATTATAAAGCTTGTGTTTTTTAAATATTAATGTATAATAAAGGTGGAATTGTTATCCAGTAATCATTTTTAAGTTGATTGAGTATAGACAAGTGATTTAAAGCTGTTTAACATGTCTCTTTGTGTGTTCCCTCCAAGGCTTTGTTGGAAAAGTTTTGGTAAAGCTTTTCCACCGCTTTACTAAAACCTACACAATCATCTTCACCCTCATTTAATGGATGAAACACCGAAATGTTTCATCTTCATTCACTGAAGACATTATGACTATTTTACGGTAGACTAGGCTGTATGGACAAAGTTTCCTTTGCTTCCCAGAATGGGAGAATTGAACTGAAGAGGAAAGAAGCAACATCTGTCATCAACTTGCCTGATGGTATGATTCTGCCAGTTGCCATCACCATGTTAGCACATGTTATGATCATAGAATGTGTGGCATTCTATTATCTCTGCTTATCGTTGTGTGAATTGAGATGTAACAATGTGATTGATTTAAGTCACAAAAAAAGAGTATATAATACTATTTATTTTGTTCTCATTTATATAATGAGCTACTTGCATAAAAACAATATATAAAAGACTTATATATATATAGAACATATATAAAAGATACCTTGGTACCAGCAAGTGGTTTTGAACCCATGCATTAGATTGTGTGCATAACCACTACACCACGGTCATCTTATTTAAACCATAAAAACATTTTCACATAAAATCATTACTTATTGTGAAAATAGTATAACAAAAAAAAAAGACACCAAGTCACTCACCTCCAAAAGTCTTTCTATATATTTTGGCAATTCATGTTTGAAAACAAAATTCCCAATAATACCTAGAACTGTCATTACCAGGACTGGATTATAAGCAACACCTTTTATTATTTGCTTTGACAGTCGTAAATTACATAAGCCACTTTTCCTTTGCCCATGATTAATAGATTGTATTTCCTGTTGCTTATTAATTTCCATCATAATAAAAGATATGGGATTTAGGATAGCCAATGATATTGGCGCCATTAAATACAAATATAAAGTGTATTCCGGGTGAGTGTTTTCATAGATTGCATTTACTGTAAACATGTTATTTTTATATTGAATCAAATATAAATATAAAGTGTCAATATTGTAAGGAAAAACATACTTACTAATAGGATATCCAAGTGCAAAATCATTGCTCTGTGTACAGAAAATAGCAAACATACCAGCTCTGCCTAAATGTATAGGTTTGCTTACTAGAATTGTAACAATTATAACAAGAAAGAATACAAGTCCTTTTCCCAAGAAGATAGCAAGTAGAAATGTCCAGTTTACTATGCTAAAGTCTAAGCGGGCTAGAGAGAGGAAAATGAGGGACGGCAAAGCAAATGTACCAACAAAAGTACCTATACCCTTACATTCACTTTGAGATACTATATTTACGCGCCTGGCAATGTATCTGCAAATTATTAAAATTAATTAGTATTTTCTTAAATGTTGGCTTGATAGATAATCCTTAAGTCAACTAGAGAATTCCAGCTGTTGTCACTATGTGGCCGACAAATAATATTATAGAATGTAAACCTCAAGTGCCTCGCAAATCTCGATCCCTTTGGTGTTTTGAAACCACGTACAAAAATAGATGTATTATTATATTGTTTACTGATATTACTCACCCACACAATATAATAGTGAAACATTGAAATAGAGCGGGATAAAGATTGTCTGATGTTGTGTCTGGTAGGTCTAAAAACTTTTCCTTCTCCATTTTGCGCAGTTAATTTTTTATGTAAATAATAAAACAATCAGCCAAGTCGCTTCATTTTTCACTCAGATTCTCACTTTAGCTGCGAAAATCAACACTTGTTTTGACGGCAGAAACGAAAAATCTATCTTGTCTATTATGCTTATATCTTAAGCTTCTAACACACCGCTGCGTATTTACTTGCGTTATGAACGCATGCGTTCTTGCGTTTGCGTTTGCGATTCCTTGCACACTGCTGCGTTTGGATCATGCGTTTCGAGACAGCGTTGCCATATGCCGAATATTTTTTTTTGTACCATGGTTGGCATTTATCTCGTGCTAATAGTAGGACAAATGACATTATTAATTGAATGGGGGACTTGGGCTTAATTGTGTTAACAGTTGCATATACATTTTAAAATAGTTTGATGTATGAAGATTACAATATAATTGGAAAATATCCTTTATTTGGCATAGTTTAGGTGTGAAAAATCATCAAACTATAATTATGATAGTTCAAAGTAGAACAAATGTGGCGTTGATTGACAGATGATAGAAAATCCATATCTCATTTTACAAATAACTCAATTGCACTGCAATTAAAAGCAAAATTGTTATTAGTTTTATCAATACAAGTATCGAAACTACCATTTATATATTTTTTCATCATCGGACATTACAAAAGTAGTTCATAAAAGCCCAAAATGAATTAAGTCCTGTTGTCTTTGGGCCAAAGCATTAATCAGTAACATATAAATGCCATTAAATTCATAATATTATATATTATGCTACCTTGCTGAATAATCATTGGATTTTATGAATTTATTTTCTTCAATTTATTTATTGAAATACTAGGAATAGCGAAACCCATAAAGGGTTATAGAATTATAGAAGCATTTTGGTCCGAATGAATAGTCGAATATAACCCTGTGGGATTCCCCTAAGGGTATTCCCAGCTCTCCTTTAGAAACGCAAGTTAATTTACGGGTTTAGGATCGATCGTAACCAGTATGGGTTCGATTCCCGGTCGGAGCAAATATTTGTTTCATAGCTTTTATTTGTAATATTTAATATTTATAATTAATATTGCAAATCAAATATTTGTTAATAAAAAGAGGTGAATATTAGCTTTGGGTCTGGTTATCAAAGAGTGGTAGACAGTGGTACCCAGTCTGCCAATCCGTGCTAGTACCACCACTTACAAGTATACAGACCGTAAAGTGATTTAGTCGCGTTTCGGGATCAGCTTTTAAATTGCCGGTTCCAACTAGGCCGGCATAGTGGATGTAATCGCAACTCACGGTTATTGAATTGTAGTAGCAGTGGCATCCATTCATGGACCACACTCCAGCTTAACATCAAGCGGGGTACTGTGTCGACACAATAAAAAAAATTCGCTATAGAGAGTACTGCGTCATGGCCATACTGTACAGTATATACCGAACTTTTGGCGAAAAATATAAAATACCGGCAGGTTAATTTTTTTATAAGTTTTTAGGTGTTAAAACAACATTTCATGCGTTTCGTTATTCCTAGTATTTTAATAAAAATATTCTAGGTTAGCATATAACATTATGTATTGTAACATAAAGTCATTTATATGTTACTGAATATTGCTTTGGCCCAAAGTAAAAAAAAACTCCTACTAGTACAAGATTGAGAAACTAAATGTCAGAGATAAATGACAACTCTGGTACGAGAAAAAATATTCGGCGTCTGGCAACCCTGCGTCCCAATACTTAGAGTAAGGTATCCCCCCTCACCTCGGAATACCGCAGAACGCAAAAACGCATGCGTTCTACTTGTTTTGCTGCGTTCTAATCGCAGCGGTGTGTAACTTCATAGCCGTCCCAGTACATCTTGTACTAAAAAGGTAGATCGCAAAAACGCATGCAAAAACGCAGAACGCAAGTAAAAACGCAGCGGTGTGGGGAAAGCTTTATTATGGACATATGTAAAGTAAAGCGTAAAACAATCGTGCGGCCAATAGTTGTCACATCTATAGGTTATAGTTGAATGCATTTTTTAAACCAACAGAAGTTTAACAATAATTTTTGAAATTGAATAATTAAAAATACATTGTATTTCAAGATGAAAAAATAGTCTATTATTCGAGGTGGCCACACAGTCGCGTTGTCACGTCATAAAGAGTAAGGAGGACTTTCAATATAAAATAAATTAATACAAGATGTTTTCTCAATATGTATAAACATCTTCAGTCTTGTTAATTGTATCGATACCACATATAAATGACTCGATTAGTAGGAAAGTGGTAATGAGTGAAATACAATAACGTTAAATTCTAATTTCAGATAGGAATTAAGCTTGCAATTTTAAAATGTAAAGTCCCGGGTTCGATACCCGGTCGTAGCAAATATTTGTTTCATAGCTTTTATTTGTAATATTTAATAATATCAAATATTGCAAATATTTGTTAATAAAAAAAGAGATGGGTATTTGCTTCGGGTCTGGTTATCAAAGAGTGGTAGGCAGTGGTACCCAGTCTGCCGATTCGGTGTAGTACCACCACTTACAAGTAAACAGACCGTGAAGTGATTAGGTCACGTTTCGGGATTGCTTGTAAGTTGCCGGTTCCATCCAGGCCGGCATAGTGGATGTGATTGCTACTCACAGTTATTGAATTGTTGTAGCAGTGACATTCATTCATGGACCACACTTCGGCTTTACATCAAGCGGGGTGCTGTCATATGTCGAGACACAATAAAAAAAAATTGAATACGTCACCATCAAGTCAACTAACTATAACGTTTAAATCTAAGAATATGGAGAAGATATATCTCTTAAGTCCAATATATAATATCTCTTAAATCCAAATTCTTTGGTTTAATTATTTAGGAGTATAACGAATTATTAATTTTACTAAATATAATTATGCATGTGTTTTTTTTTGTCGGAGTGCAAGTCCCTAATTTCTTTTACAAAGTGGCAGACATTCAGACATTTTAGAATATTAATCAATCAATCAAATTGTCACGCTCCTCCCACAGGGATAAGCAGAGAAAATAGAGCGCCACGATCCTGACACAACTCCCTCGCTTTCTTTACTTCATTCCCTACTTACAACTCTCTTCATACAAGCTATATGGTTATGGATATTAGCAAAGATTTTAGATATAAAAGAATAAATAATATTTTCTATATTATAATTCAGAGACAACCTCCTATAGATTTTAGCATTTTATTGTCTCTGGTCAAACATACTTTCATTTCCGGTTGGGTTACAAGATTAAAATATTTATAGATATCTAATTTATACGACAATAGCAAATGGTTATGGTTAGGGGAGGTATAAATATGTGAATTGTAATTTTAATTATTTTCTTAATATTTTTACGTTGTACTATATTGTTTATATATCCGATTTTTATTGAAAATTGGTGATATAATAATAAAAATATCCTAAAATTAAAAATCTTTTAAATAAGAATAATAACTATCTATTAAATTTAGGTACTTTTAGCAATATATTTAAGAATATTTTTAAAAGTTATTTTTTTAATTAAATAAAATGCTTGAGTCTGTCCACCCAGTTTCCGTCGGCCATTATCGAGTTGTTCGTTCGCCGGTCTGCAGAGGTTTTGTGAATGATAAATCTCATTTTTTTTCAAATTCTCTCATAATTGAGAGGTAAATAGTGTTTCTTTATTATAAGCAACTGGTTATGCTTCTTTTGAGATAATATTTTATCTATATTTTACACGTTTCATTGTTCCAGATATCTATTCAAGCATTAGAGCCACATACAACGAACACGGACATCGCCATGCAATACAACAACTTTCACAATGGACCGCCTATGTATGTACTCTTTTTTCTAAAAACATTTAGATGTATTATTTATATTTTCCATCAATAATTAGGTAGTAGTGAATGGTTAAAGTTAGCTACGTTTGCAAAGTTTCAATTCAGGGCGGCCATTTTGTGGACGGAAAGTTATTTGACCAGCTGATTGCGATCAATAGTTTACTTTCCAACTAAGCGATTCCTTGCTTTGTTGGTTGACATAGATAGCAATATGAAGTGAATCTTTGAACTTCTATTGGAATTTACTTATATGTGACGTATGTGATTTTAATGTTCTCTCCTACCCTAGAATTTTCTGTTCGATTTTATTTTCAAATAGAACCTTTTTGCTTTTATGTTACCTATCTTTAGTTATTATATATTCTTTTTATAGCAAATGATATTGGCACTCTTAATGGGGTAGTTTTAAAAGTGTTATTTGTTTTTTAACTTGTTCATAAACTTAAACAGGTACAGACCTCGGCCGGACCGGAATGAACAATTCGGTAAAGTGCCCATGTTCAACGGCATTCCTGATTTTGGTGGGGCAAAAAACTTTGGTCCAAGAAATAATTTTGTAGGACCCAAAATGAACTTTCGCCCCAGAAATGATTTCAACGGGGTGAAAGATTTCAGTCAGAGGTCAAATGATTTTGGTGGAATAAAGGAGTTCAGACCTAGAAACAACTACAACCAAAATCAAAAAAGAAATGAAGAAAGTGGTCCAATGCAAGCTTTTAATGAGACTAATGACTTTGGTGGACCAAAGCCGCAATATGATGGAAAAAATGGAGTGCCAAAAAACAGCTTCACTAAAAATTTTAACCAAAATGGTTACAACAACCAACAAAACTTTGGACCCAAAAAGAATTTTAATGGTAATAACCAGCAAATGGACTTTAATGGTCGTAAGCTGCAGAGTATGAAAGCTAAGCATCCAGGTGATAGCTTGGTAAAACCAATGTGGGATGTTAATAGTTTGGAACCCATCATGAAGGACTTCTACAAGCCCCATTCCAATGTTGACACTCGTTCTGAGGATGAAGTAGAGGTCTTCAGATCATCCAAGGAGATCACAGTCAGCGGAAATAATGTCCCTCGTCCAAATCAGATGTTTGATGAAGGTAATTTCCCAGATCATATTTTGGGAACAATAAAGGAACTAGGGTATGCTGAGCCTACTGGAATCCAAGCCCAAGGATGGCCTATTGCATTGTCTGGCCGTGATATGGTTGGTATTGCCCAGACAGGATCAGGAAAAACTTTAGCATACATGTTGCCAGCTGCAGTGCATATTGTGAATCAGCAAAGGTTGAACAGAGGTGATGGTCCCATTGCTCTGATATTGGCACCTACTAGAGAACTGGCTCAACAGATTCAATCTGTTGCCCAAGCATACAGTGCTAGGGGATGCATCCGAAACACTTGTCTGTTTGGTGGCTCACCAAAAGGCCCTCAAGCTAGAGATTTGGAAAGGGGAGTTGAAATTGTTATCGCTACACCTGGCCGACTTATTGACTTCTTGGAGAGGGGCACTACTAATTTGCGCCGATGCACGTACTTGGTCCTAGATGAAGCTGACAGGATGCTGGACATGGGTTTTGAACCACAAATTCGTAAGATCATTGAGCAAATTCGCCCAGACCGCCAAGTATTGATGTGGTCGGCGACATGGCCTAAGGAGATCCAGGCATTGGCTGAAGATTTTCTGAATGACTACATAAAAGTGAACATTGGATCATTAAATTTGTCTGCTAACAACAACATCAAGCAAATTGTAGAAGTGTGTGAAGAACATGAGAAAGAGGACAAGTTGTCAATTTTGCTGAAGGAGATTGCGTCTGAAAGGGACAATAAAGTTATTGTCTTTGTGGAGACTAAAAAGAAGGTATAACATGGTGCATTTTTTATTTATTGCAAGTAACAAATTTAATTGACCCTTACAATTAATTGATGGTAGTGTTAGTTTGTACCAACATTACCATGAATTGTAATTGTACATATGAAAACACATAAATATTTTGTAAAAGTTGATAACATCTACAAGTGGCATACAATTCGGCCCATTTTACTTCACCTATGTATCTCGGAGGATCCATAGTGTAAAATGGATCTCTAGCTGGCAGTGGTGACAACTTTGTTAACTTAATGATTCTACATATGGCTTAAATTCAAATATTTTTTGGGGATACTGGCTACAAGCTGGTTGGTATCTCTAAGTAATTTTTGAATCAGTGTTTTAACAAAAATCTAGCTATCTCGTATGTATTCACAGCGGTCAATATAGGCAAAAACAATGGAACACTACTTTTAATAAAATTCTGCACATCTTTGCTTCTTTCCAACTCCTGATCTGAACTGTATTTTTTTTTTCATAACTTTTTTTAACTAATTTTATAAATGTATAACACAGGTGGATGATATTGCACGCGCTGTTCGTCGTAATGGCTACAAGGCTCTGGCGATCCATGGCGATAAGTCCCAGCCGGAACGCGATGCCGTGCTCACAGAGTTCCGTAATGGTGCAACTACCATTCTCATAGCCACCGATGTTGCTGCACGCGGTCTTGATGTTGAAGATGTCAAGTTTGTTGTCAACTTTGACTACCCCAACTCTTCTGAAGATTATATTCATCGCATTGGTAATTAATTTGATTAATTGACTGATTGATGGTTAAAGTTGTATGTTGTAAATAGAGTGGTATTGATGGTACAAATAATGCACAGTTTGAATTTACTATTTTTAATTACAGGTCGTACTGGCCGTTGCCAGCAGTCTGGTACTGCATACACATATTTCACAAGTGGTGATAGCAGACAAGCCCGTGCGCTCTTAGCTGTGCTACGTGAGGCTGGACAAAACCCACCATCCAAGCTAACGGAAATGGCTAGAACTGCTTCCAACAACACAGGTATTTTATAACAAAAATGTAATCAAGTAATTTTTATGCATGCTTACTTGTACACAAAGTTTTATTTAGTAAGCATTTACTGTCACTCTAAAGCTTTTAATTTGTTTGTTGGAATCTCCTGTAGCGTTTTATCTCCAATATATATTTTTTAAATTAAATTTTTATTTGCAAAGTTGCAAATTACAGGGCACAGGTTAAAATTGTACTTATAAATTGTAGGTCGCAACCGCTGGCAACAACGCAAGGAGAATGGTTCCAGTTCCCCACGCCAACAAAACAACAACCAATGGACTAACAAAATGGCGAACATGACCCTAGCTGATGATGGCCAATCACAAGCTTTGTATCAGAATCGCAACATGAACCAACAAGCTCCAAGGTTCAATAACAACCAGAACCAAATGAATCCAACCTACAGGCAGAACAACTATCAAAAGCAAGTGCCATTCCCCAATCCCAATGTATTTGAATCAATGGGGACATATCAAGGTGGGTACAATGGATACCAAGGAGGCTACAACAACCAGAATGGCGGCTATGGTCAACGACCCTATATGGGTAAGTTTCATTTATGATTATACGTTTTTTGTAATGTTAAAATATACTCTCACTTTCGTTACATGTTTTCATGACCAGTATAGGTACAATTTGTTCTGTCAACTTCTGGTATGGGTAGGGGTCTTAACCCTTAATAATAGTTTCAATTTTGATACCAATCTTTTAAACCGAATGTTCACATTACTATTAGTTTTTTTTATAGGTTGGCTGTACGTATTTTACTGTTGTTTATTTATTTATTTATTTTATTTATTTTATTTTATTTGGAAAACTTACAGCCTCTATTTTACAATAAAAATGTAACAGCGGTAATACTAGGCCTTTACAAGTTTTCGCACATAGGTAGGCGAATCATGCAATATAATATATAAAAGTGTATATACCACTATACACCACTACTATTACTACTACCACTATACAGGCACATACGCACAAATATGCATCTGTACAATGGTACCTATATACAAAAGAAAAAGAAATGTAACTAAAAAAAAAACAAAAGAAATAACCAAAACAAACGCACACAAAAACAATAAACAACATATTATACAGCTTAACCTATGAGTGTGTATGTATACAATGAATGAACACACCAATATATCTATATGAAAAATAAAATCGCCGCAGCCGACAGTTGAGAACTTTATATCACACTATAACTTTCCAACATTTTTCCGGACAATATTTTCTTACTTTGTGATATGTTGGTATGAAATAGGTCTATGTCCGGACAAATGCTGTTAATGGTATTGAAACAATTAGCTGATCTAACGAAGAAAGAATTCTGACCATAATTTGTTGGCGCTCCTGGGACATGCAGCGTAATTTGTTGACGTGTTGTTCTGTTGGGCACTTTTAGTTTTACCCGATGCAGTAATTCCGAGCAATCCATCCTGCCTTTAGCGATTGTCATTAGATAGGCGATATCCGCTATATCACGTCTAATTGAAAGAGGTACAAGGTGATGTTTTATGCAGCGATCCTTATATGTAGTTTTGGGGGAACGCTCTCTGAAGCTCACGAACCTGAGAAATCTCCTCTGAATAGCCTCGAGACGAGCCTCATACTTGCTGTACCTAGGATTCCAAACTTGGGAACAATATTCCAGGTGGCAACGCACTACTGCACAGTAAAGAATTTTCAGAGTTTTAATTTCTTTGAAATATTTGGAGGAACGCATAATAAAACCAAGTGCTTTGGAGGCTTTTTTGGCAATACTATCAATATGTTTGTCAAAAAGCAATTTCGAATCTAACGTTACTCCAAGATCCCTAACATTTTCTAATCTTGCAATATTGTAATTGTTTAGGTTGTATTTATGATAAGAAGGAGTTAATTTTCTAGTAAATGTTATTATTGAGCATTTAGAAACATTCAAATCCAAAGAGTTAAGGACACAGTAGTTATAAAATCTGTCAAGGTCTTCCTGTAATAGCGAATGATCACCATTATTTTCTATAGGTTTCAGGATCTTCATGTCATCCGCATATAGATAGATATGAGAGTGTTTGAATGATGCTCGGATATCCGTAATAAAAAGTGTGAACAGAAGGGGTCCCAACAGAGAACCCTGTGGCACCCCAGACGGAATGTACATCCATTTAGACATATAACCATTCAGAACAACAGCCTGGCTACGACTATCAATGTAGGAGGCAAACCACCTTAACAGATTGCCATGGATACCGGCTTCCTCTAGTTTATATAATAGTACATTATGGTCGATTCGGTCGAAAGCCTTACTATAATCTGTGTAGACCACGTCAACTTGTCCTCCACTTTGTATGTTTCTAACAATGTCATCCACAAAGAGTATAAGATTGGAAGTGGTGGATCTTCCTTTTAGAAAACCATGCTGAAAAGGACACAGTGATGACTTGATGGTAGCGTACAGTTGATCATAAACAATTCTTTCCAGCACCTTCGAGAAAATACAGAGCTTTGATATTGGGCGATAATTCGACACTTCGCTGTTTTTTCCTTTTTTAAAGATTGGTGTAATATAAGCTGATTTCCATAGAGTAGGAACAACACCCTCCGCAACTGATCTACGAAACAACATCGTAAGTGGAATTGTTAGACTTTTTGAACAGTGCTTTATGAGTATTGCCGGGATATTGTCCGGACCAGCAGATTTATTTATGTCTAATGTGGAAAGAAGTTTGTACACAGTGAGCTCGTCAATCTCTATTTGGTGTATGGAGTTGCATAGCGTTGTGAAGTTTGTGGAGGGAGACGATTTTGATTTTAACGACGATTTATGCGAGAAGGTAGTGTCGAAGTATTCCGCGAACATGTTACAAATTTCATTACCACTGTTGCCAGAACTGCCCTTGTAAGTCATTGAACTAGGAATGGACCTGGAGCTCCTGAGTTGTTTGACGTAACTCCAAAAAGCTTTAGGATTACTTACAATATTATTCTCGATGTGTTGGATGTATTCCTTAAAACAGATTGATTCGTGATATTTGGCTCGCTTACGTAGTGTAGTAAATGATAAGTAGTCCGAAAGATTTCCATACTTTTTGAATTTTTTATGAAACTTTAATTTTTCCTTCAGAATCTTCTTTAATGACGGGCTAAACCAAGCAGGGTATTTATTACTTTTAACATTGGTAGAAGGGATGTATTTATTGACTAAGTCATTGACAGTTTTATAAAACGAATCAAGGCAATCATCTAGTGAGTCGAAGGCGAGTGTTTTGTGCCAGTCTATGTTAGCAAGACTGAAATCTAAGTTGGCATAGTCTCCCCTGCTAAACATAAGTTTACGACGGGGTTGTTCACGAAGCGCATGATAATTTACAAATTCAGCCTGAATTTCCAAAGCAGGATGATAAGGATCCTCCACAACCAACGGGTCAAGTGCCTTGCTGACAACCAAGTGATCGTTGCAAAGCACAAGATCTAAAGTCCTATTGTCAATGTTACGTATAGAATTAAACTGAGTTAAATTGATAGTATTTAAGGTATCAGTAAAATTTTCGTACATAGTTTGGTGAATACTATGGTTATTCGGCTCCAACGTAAGGGATTCATCATTATATGACCAAATAATTCCACTCATGTTATAGTCGCCAATAAGTATGAACCTGTCAAGGGGATTATTTAAAATTATGTCGCTTGTTGAATTTAGAAAATTATGTAATTGTTTATCAAAACTTAAGCCTAGATTTTCCGCGCATAGGTAAAGTACATTGATGTGCACTATAAAAGAGGTGGATAACTTCCTGTTACTAGGATAGAGTGTCACCCAGGCGTCCTCTGCAGTGGAGTGCCATTCCGGACGTGGTACAGCTATGAGATGTTTATTTGCTGCGATAACAACACCGCCTCCTCTAGTCTGGCCTGTTCTAAGCAGGTCCCTATCTCTTCTGATAACTGTGTAGGAATTTCCAAACAATTCCTCATTATGTATTCCTTCGAGGAGCCATGTTTCAGTAAGGACAATAATATCATATGAGGACAAGGAGAGATTACGTAGGAAAACGTCAGTCTTGGTTCGTAACCCTCTAACATTCTGGTAGTAAATGTTAATAGCCATTTTGAAAGTTTAGTCTATGTATACGATGATTAAAAAATACACTACTCTTAAAAGGATTCGAAACAAGGAAAAGACAATATGATTTAACGTATATCGACATTGTGGCAGGAGGACGCAACCCAGACGTATGACTATAAGTATATTTATTTATATAGATATATTTAGCTAACGCAGTTTCTAAAAGTAAATTATTCCGGATAATAAATTCAGATTCATTATTAATAAGGTTAAAAAAGTAATTTATAAGGTGCTTAAATAATTGGACGTAAAAATATTGGAAAAGGGTATTCGTAAAAATATTACTAACAATAACGCGAGGAAAAGCATTCCATTTCAATATTAAAATAAGACTTATTATTGCTTGTAAGTAGTAAGTATTAAAAATAAAATAGCCAACAAATACAAAGAGCGCCAATAATGAGTCATTCGAGTCAATGAATAGGAAGGCTCGAGTACAAAAGGATGATTGACGTTTCAATAGACGACTTCGATACTTACCAAATGTTCTCAAACTGTAGCTGCAGCGAATATTTAAATCTAATATATTAAATATGCCTATTATATAGGTTTGTAACTTTTTTAGTTTTTTAGGTTCTTCAAGTTTTCTTCCTTTCGAATCATGTGGATTGGTGATGTATTGTTTCTCCGAAGCAATATTTTACAATTCTTCACCCAGCAGTATTGGTAACCACGTTCTTTGGCAAACATTTTGGTTTTAGTTAATAATTGTTTATTTGCTGTGGTTAGGTGGTCATTGATATAAATCCTTTGTGTATTACTGATACCAATGTCAGAACCGCAAAGGTTCTTGTACTTTTTAGATGCAGCGACAAAATCATCTCTTACATATTTATGGAGGAAGTTTGCGATTATCGCTTTATGGTCAGTATTTATTTTGCTCGGAACCCTTGTGATAAAATTAATTTCTTCAATCACCAGTGGGTAATTAATGGCACGGCTAATTTTCATAATAGTCTCGTTAAGATTCTCGTTGTTGGAAAAGTGGACACCTTTGATTTCCACATTGTTTAGGCGATCCCATTGTTCTTTATCATTTTGTCGAGATTCCAACATGCTGATACGTTGTCCGATCTCCTGGAGGTCAGTGTTAATCCCTTCGACTGCCACTAATCTATGCTCAAACTCATCTATTTTACGAGAGAAATCCTTGATTAGTGAGTGAGCAGACTCCACCGAAGTTTTTAAATCACTTAGGTCATCCTTGAATGATTTTATGTCCTCTTTAAAAGTGGGTATCACTGCGAGAGTGAGTGACATAATGTTTAGTTTGGCCATTACCTCATCCAGGGTCACAGGTACGGGTGAAGTTGCTGGGGATGCATTGTGCTGGCAATTACGACATTTCCAGGGCGTCTTCCGTTTGCGGAAATTAGACTCCGTAATACCAGCACACCCAAAGTCATAAGCCAATTTGCAAATGTTACATTGCACACCATCTCTGAAATCTTCGCCACACTTAGCGCACTTGGACATTATGAGAACCACTGGTCTTTTTTACCGAAGGCACACAACTACCTTGCTCGAACGCTGAACTAATAATGAATTGTATAACATTCTTTCCAACGAAATTAAAAAATAAATATTGTGATTTATTTTAGCTATTTTTCCCTTCATCTAACCCTCAAGCAAACACAGTAATATTAAAAATAAATCACTTTCGTAAATCAGGCTACTAAGGGTTAAACTAGTCTGTAAACTTGAGATAAGCTCATAACAGTTTATATTTAAATATCAAACAACTCTCTAACAATTACTCAATAGTAATCCAGTACCATCAAAGTTCAAAAATGCTGAAACTGTAGAATTTCTGACATACAAGTATTTAAAACTATAACTTTATAAATTATAGGTGCACGCGGCGGAGGCCAACAGTATCCTCGCGGTTGCAGTGGTGGCAACAAGTCTGGTGGGTCATCTTCATATGGGTCCCCACCACCACACTTTGCAACTCACGTGCCACCTCCTCACACGCCACCACACTATGCGACCATGCACCCACAACATCATCAGGAGATGCTTGGTATGTTTTTTTATTAACATTTATTATCTAACCTCGAGGTGGCTGATGGTAAGCAGAAGTCCAAGAGCGCCAACGACTGAAACAACTGATCCAGTTTACAGTTGCTTCAGTCGCAGTCACTGTGCCAGTCAAAGGTGCTTATTCTTGGTTCGCTTGGAGAATTCAAGGGGAAGGTATAAGCTGGTAAAACATTCGACTTATCGATTGTTCTACAAAGAAATGACGCGCTGAACCTTTTACTTCGTCTGCCGAATCAGTCGATAGAATGATGATGCTGCATCTGACCTGTATGGGTATTTCGGGATTAAAAAGATGAGGTAAGAAGTTTAGTCCTTTGTTCTTTGCGTATTCTGTATTTTTTTATGCTTATTATTGTTTAATATCATACTTAAATCCAAAAAAAGTAGCCTAAGTTTTTGTGGGACCAGTTGCAGACTCATTCTGCAATGGAGTATGGATTCAACTGGTGCCACACCACCCATCTGGACCCCGATTCTCTTAAATTACTCGACAGCAAAATGACTTAGCAACGAACTTGCACTGACATTTGGCATTCTCGTAGGTAACCAAATAACATAGTTACCTATTGATTGGTTACATACTAGAATGCCGAATATATATCCGTGCAAGTTCATTGCTAAGTCATTTGCTGATGTGTAAGAGACTCTGGGCTCTGTTGTATTAATAGGATATACTAATGTGTGTTTATTCTAGGTGGCAAGCTGTATGGCGGAGTAGGAGGCGGCCCTTGTGGCTACCAGGCCGGCACTGGTGTGCCATACGCACACTTGCCCCACGGCCCACTGTTGTTTACCGCCCCAGTGCAACAGTAAACGCACTCCCAAGCTACACTTTTTTTTTTCAGTTTACTAGACTTGGGCTTAATGTCATTTTGATTATAGTGTAATTTTTTTAATACCGATATCGTCAATTCAGGAAATACATGAATCAGTGTCAGTCCTAATTTATTGTCAGTAACGATGTGTATTGTTAGCCCAATACGCATGACATAAACATAGCAAAATGTTTATAAAGCATTTGATTATATCATTATTTATTTTTGCAATTGGACATCAGATTTCACAAAGTTCACTCTATCAGAACTGGTGAATCTTATATTTATAACTGGCATATAATATAGAAAGTGATGTCTAAGCTTTTTAAATTTAATTTGGTATTGGAGTTAAGTATTATGTAATTGTTAGATTATAGGGTTACAACTTGTTTGCAGTGTGTCACTATAAATGTTTGTTCTAACTGGAGTGGCTAGTATAGTTTTGATTATCTCTCTATACTTGATGGATAATATGCCAGATGTTGCAAAATGAATATTTTTATAAAGTTGACTCTAAATATGTGAATGTTGTATTTTCGTAACGTAATAGGTTTGATGTGAAATTGATGTTGTAGTTAAAGTTTTATCTATTCACTTTTCAATGTAAGAAACTTCTTCTGTTATGAAAGACAGTGTTTAAATAGATCTGAAGTTTTACTACGTTTATCATTTTACAGATTTAAAGTATGTTCAATTATAATTTTCCTAAGTTTTGATGATGGCGGTGAATATTTGCCACGAATGACCAATGTTCATTGATAACGAAAATTTTTGCACCATTTTTTTATTTTGTTTAAAACACTTTCGTAATTTTAAATTTAAGCAGGTGGATTTCCAGAAGCTTTTGACTTCTTCCACTAATAGATTTAGAAATTAATATTTGGTAGATTAGTTTGGTGTAGGTACCTCTTTATATAATCCCAGGTACCTTTTACTTGATAATTTTTTTCATGTCTGTATGATGTATGAAATGCACGAAACATATAGAAGATGAATATGTTTTTAGGGAAAGTTTTGTAAGAAATTACTTAAAACTAAAATCATCTACTATATTTTATGAAAGTTATTTTAACACGCCGAGACATCCTTGTTGCTAAAAAGGACTTGGTGATAGAATAGTTTCTTATGAACGTGTTTGTAATTGCTTTATGCTGTTCATCTGTATTGCCAGATAAAATTATGAATATTTTTCTTATGAAAAGTATGTCAATGACATTTGAAAGTCACTGAGTGAATATTATTTTTAGTTATTATAGAGATTTATAAAAAGTAATGTACTATGGCTATATACATATTGTGTCTGTATAAAAGAGTAATTAGCAGAATTTATTGTCAGAATGGTAAATTGAATAATATAGTAAGAAGATACACTATGTGAATATACTTATTGTCGCAGGAAATTATTTAGATACATATTATTATTGGAAGAGGATTATAATATAATGTATAACTTAACTTACTTTAGGTTGTTCCTGCGCAGTTTTTATATGTGTGATTAGGTTTTCTTTGTGCGTAAATGGGATAGAAGGGCTAAAGTCAGTACAAATGTAACAATATAGTTTTACAGCCCTCATTAGTGGTCCCACTATGTCCAAAGATATTGAATAATCTGTGATATTTGATTACTATATCCTGGTGTCGTTGCGTTGTCAATTGTTGATGCATAATTGAGATCTCACCAGTATTCTCACGGTGTGTTTTATCTAAGACAAGAGTATATTTTTTGACGATTTGAACGAATTACAATATAATATTTGTGGATACAAATTGTTAATATGTTCACAAATATAATTATTATATTGATATATAAAATAGATTGTAAGATTTAATAATTTATTGTTACAGTTTAGTTTCCACAGTTATAATTGCTAGGTGACAAAAAAATTAACCAGTTACAAGGGACGTAAAGTTATTATTACTAATAGGTATTCCGTTTTGCGTGTAGGAAGAAGGCGGTGGGAGTGGCCGTCACCGTCTTTATGTACAAAGTACTGCACACCCACCTCTGAACAACTGTGATAATAACACTAAGTAGCGTAGCAGGCGGTATGTTAACTAGTTACGTCCAGGGGAAGGGATGGCATCATATCTGACATATTGTATTGTGATATATCTCAAAATGCGCGCGCATATTCACAACCAACGCGTTTTGATGTTTTCTCTATTCAAGACTGATTATTTCTTATAGATATTTTAAAGTTATACTTGATCATTTTTGACATGTTATAAGAATACTTCTTATATTGGTAGTGTTGTTCATGATATTATTGTTTGTCAAACTTTAGTATTCACTATGTTGGATATGAGTCAAGTTGCCTTTCTGTGGTCACCCATATACCGATTTTGTAATATATTGATTGTTTCTTGCGCTTTGTTTTTTTATTGTGATGGAGAATGTTGTTGACAAGTTAATGTAGCAGTGGCATTTAATGGGGAAACAATAAGTTAATATTTTTGTTGTTGATTTACAAAATTTTAAATATAATTTATTTATTCATATTATTTTCTCATAGACAATTGTACTGTCGTGCTTTATATTCCTAAGATTTCTTTATTATTTCTCAAAATTGTGAGAGTTTGTGAAAAATATACATAGATTTTTTAAGTATGTGGCAATGCAGATCACTATAAAATATTGTACTAAAACTCTTAAAGGATTGAACGATTGTATTCTATGTAAGCGAGATCTCTCGAATAAACTGTCCCCAAGGGAAGTCTTCTGAATGTTTCTAAGAAGTGCATTTCTTCTATGTAATACAGTATTAAATTGCGATTATTAAATGAATGTATCCTTATTATGACTTTTATTAAATTTACTTTATACATTTCTGTACTAAAATACTTAGAATATCATAGACATCCAAAGTACATATATCGAAGATACATTGGTACCGATGGGTGGTTTCGAACTCGTGCTCTCGGTTTGTGTAACCATTCTAAATAGTGCCCCATTCGAACAGGCAATTTCCAAGTTGATCCCGAGGATGAGGACGGGTCGGATTGCTGGACAAATGACCACAAACTGTCTTGCGCCTTGTTACATTGGCTGAACTCTTAACTCCTTTTCCACCAATGCGGAGCCTTGTGACTCCTTAATAAGGCACCTTTCTTCAAGCCATGACTGCCTCAGGATGATGACTAAATTCACCATTTCGACCACTTGCTTACTGTGATGTAATTCCGTGGTCTAAAATGACAGCTGTTTCATATCTGAATCTCACTCAATAATGAAATAATATAAATTAAAATTTTAATGGAACCCCCGAAACGCCTGAAACCACTAATCATATCACCCACTCATGGCTCAATACTTATATCCCTTGGATCCTCATGATGCATTATCAGATAAATACTCCAGGTCTTCAATTTGATAACGGTCTAGCTAATGGCCCATAGTGAGTAACAATTTTAGTTAAAGCACTATAGGTCTATTTCTTGTTGATTTGCTGATCTGAGAGGATCCAAGATCAGTTTTTTTAGATCCAGAATGTTTTATTTTATCGGACTAAATTTTCTACACTTAGTTTCTTACAGTCAAGACGAATCTAATGAGTCTAAACTTAGTAAACCTATTAAGTTTAAACCCATCCAGGATTTCGTCTCCTACCTTCGAGTTCCATCATCAGAGTAGCTCAGTGGTACCACACATGTATTTGTATACGTTTTTGTTTCAAATGTTAAGTCACAGATATTTTTAAAAGTAAAGTAAATACCTATTATTCCTCTAAGATCGCTAATGCAGATCTGAAAAAACGCATCGTAATCGGTCCAGTCGTTTAGGAGCTACGATGCCACAGACAGATACACAGTCAAATTTATAACACCCCTCTTTTTGAGTCGGGGGTTAATAAAATATGTATTCAGAAAATAAAATCACGAGTCTTTAAGGTAGTATGGCCTTTAAACTAATTAGGCGCCAATTTTCACTCCATTACAAAAATGGAAAAACTTGACGCACATTTTCCTAAAAAAATACCATGACATCTCTTGGTCGTCTTTGTATTCAAGATACGCACGGACACGCATGTATTAGTTTACAGGCGGAGACACAGATGGCGCTTGTGATCAACTAATTTTGACAATTTCGGGTTGAATGTCTGATAGCGATAATAACTCGCAGAATTTTGGAAAATACAGTTATAAACTGTGAATTATTATATTTATGCCACGCTGTCAATAAATTTAAAGTGATATCTATGTGGAAATGGTGCAAATGTGACCGGAACTTAATTAAATGTCCATTCAACGAAAAAAAATCGACCATAATATTGAGGTCGTCGAAAAATGGCTGAAAATCTTACGGTATGTCAGTTTAACTGTATTTATTGCATGTAGATCTGAAGTAAATTCACGAATTAACTTTATTTTTATTACGATTTAATTATTATATCATATTATTTTAAGAAAAAATAAGTACTAACAGTTTTCACTTTCCTTAGCACCAGACGACCTTGATTTTAATCTTAACAGAGTCAATGCCATATTATTATTATTAGACATTTTTATATAAATTATATTACGTAACCTAAGGGATTTCGCAATATATTATTACAGAGGTGATAATTTGAGGTTATATTACTCTAGCCGTGGGTTATTTTGGTACAACTATTATGACGTCAGATCCAGACAAGATTTACAAACTTATGAGCCTGGGCGTTTTCTCATAGCGATAGACGAATGAAAAAATTTATAAAAACCTCGTGCTCTAAAATGGAATGCATACTGTTTATAATTCTAGTTTGAAGTGTCCCCCTCGGCAATCACTTCGCGCCGTAGCCCTCCCTCCCTTCCGCTCCATTCATATCTTATCTAGGTAGGCACCTATACCACTAGCTAGGTATTTTTGTGACGTCGTGGTTTACAATCATTACGCTTGTGCTAAATAAAAAGTTATCGTCGAATGAAATAAGTACTGTTATGTAGGTACTTAGGTAAGTATCTCTTGCTTATGCTCATGATGTCCCTATACTGCGAGAGACAACTAGGTTTGCGAAAACAAAACTTCAAGCATTTTAACAAATTCTTTTTGAATGTTGTTTTTAGTGCATTCTATTATAATATGTGCCTACTAGATGTTAGGAAATTAGGATTAACTATTACAACATATTAAACTATAATGTATTGTTGTTATTTACTAACACAATGTGTGAGGAAGGGGTCAATACTGCATAGTGCATTCACGGCAGATGGTCGTCAAGGGCGTCCAGAACTAGGCTAAGGCGTCGTTCACACGTATCGAGGCCGCGATTGCGGAACGAGGTAAGAACAGTGCCAACTACGGTAACTCGGTCGGTCTAAAAATGCAATGTAAACAAATCAACTGCTCCCACGAATACTGATGTTGATGCAAAAGAGGCACTTTTAATTTAATACTACACTTTTTGTATAATAATTTACACTTTTAATAATAAGGACTTTTGAGGCAAAGAACTCACGGAGCGATTTGGTGTCGGGCTCGTGACTGCTGTAGAACATGTATAACATGTATGTTAAAATTACTTTTGGAACTCAAGACGCGATTTCGGACCGCGGCCTCTGCGATAGTCGACCAATTACTCGTAGTTGAATCGTGCGGCTCCCAACCCAGGACTTGTGGGCGCTGGTTGCCGCGACTGTAATTCATTGCGTGAACAGCCACACGTTTGTTGACATATAAACACGCCTTTAAACGATTATAACACATTTAAATAATTGAATGATGAATGATTAAAATAAGTTTGAAGTGGACCCGAGGCCGTTCGCTCAGTCGCAAAAACTTGCAAGTACCTAAGTTTTGTAATACTATCGCACATTCGCGGCGGGACCGGCACAAAATCGTTTCGTGAGTTCATAGCCTTAAAGTATAGCCCTTTTCTGTTTTTTTTTCTACACCACGCACCGGTTACCACCAACCAAGTATTAAAAATATTGAAATGTTAAAGAATCTCCCTCTTCTGCACTATTCATTTCGTCACTCATGTTCCTAGTTTAACGCCTACTCGTTCTGTTTGAAATGGTGTCTATTTAAGTCGGTACATGTAATAGTATTGACAATATCGCGACGACAAAGTCGCGAAAATGTCACGGTTCTAGCCAGACTTGTTGACTTCGTCATGTCTCAACAAATTTGCGCTATAGAGTCAGCTTCACGATAATATCGCCGAGACATTGTAGGAAATATGTAGTATGTACCTAGCAATAGAGTTGCAGTTTTGCACTTGTTGTACTATTAATGTAGGCAGATATACAGTGAGTCATGTAAACAGTTGTTTTGTAGTTGCGCGTCTGATATTATTACACCGTTATCTATTACCAACACACTGTTTGCATGACTATAATTAGATCCTTAACAGGTAATTCATTTTAAAATGTGGCGCCAACATATTTTGCCTTACCTAATTCGTGGTAAGTAAATATTTTAGATCTAATTTTAGGACGGAACGCTTTTTTTAGGTATAAGGCAATTTTTAATGTCTTCTATAACAACTAAGCTGGCACAGTGGACGCGACTGCTACTTGCAGTTATTTTACTGTAGTAGCCATCGCCCCCATTCTTGAACAACACTCCAGCTTCTGGATTCCATCAGGCTTGGTGTTGATAACTTAAAAAGGATTGTTGTACATTAGGGTTATTCCAGTTTAGGTAATTGCTACCCAGGGAGTACTATTATTATACTCCAGCACGGTGATGAGCCTCTTTCTATCCAACGGATCTCCGTTTGCCACGATTTTGACACAACTCTTGTTTCCTTCACATCCCCAATTCTCAAACTAGATCTAGAAACTATTGCAAATATTTCTTCTAGAATGCTAATCATAATCATGAACTAACTGGCAACGGTCCACGTACGTTAACTTAGTACAAATAACAATAAAATCATGTTCTATTTATAGAAAATACATGCTCATAGGATATTTTAATACATTGTTGTTGTAAACAAACATAGCTGGAAATAGCTTGATGTATCATTAGAGTGACACCTTTTTCATAGCCACGCGAATTCCAATGACTGGGTGTTCTCAGTTCGTTGCGAACACGTCCATGTACTTGGTGACCTTATACCATTTTACTTTTCACAGCTCGCATATTATTCATCAACTGATTTACCTTAAATTAAAAAATAAGTATTTCATTATTGGGAAAAGCTTTAAAAAATTATTGTTGTTATTAAAAGTAAATATAAAGTGCTTAAAAACTGGGTTGTCTAGTGCCCATAACCATAGAGCGTGTAGAGTTGTGTCAGGATCGTGACAAGTGGCGCTCCATTGTCTCTGCTCTGCCTACCCCTGTGGGAAAAAGGCGTGACAATATGATTGAGTGATTGTCTTTATAACCAATGCGCCACGCCTGTCGTCGCTTGCCTGTGCCATATTTTCTGACTATCCAATTTTCGTTATTAATAGATTTAAGAGTACCGTTCTTTGTAGTAAAAAAACAAGTATTGTCTGCAAATTTAGTCTAAATGTAGATAATGTTATTCGTCAGCGACCTCGTAACGCAGACAATAACAGCGATTGCATACTGCAGAATAAACAGTAGAAAGGGCATTTAGCTGCGCACGCGCACAGACGGATGTTTGTAAACAACATTGGCTTAGTAGAGAAATTATGACACAGTTTCATTTCACAAGTGCAAAACCGGAGCGCTTACATCATATATAGAAAGCTACTTCACTGCGAAATAAACAACATTTTTCCTCTAACATGTATTCAATGTTTATTTATTGTGTTTATTTAATTTTTACAAACTAACTAAAAATGCCTGTACATGTTTAGTTAGTTTGTAAAAATTAGTAGGCGCAGGCCTGGCTCAGATTGTTACTCGTGAAGTTTGTTTCGTGGCATTGATTTGGAATATTTGTTAATTAGAATAAATATTACAAATATTTATGAATAATAACAATAACAGTATTTGTTCCGGGTCTGGTTATCAAAGAGCGGTAGTCATCACCCCAGTCTGCCGATCCGGGATAGTACCACTAATTACAAGTATACATACCGTTAAGTGACTTAATCGCGTTTCGGGATCAGCGTGTAGGTTGCGTTGCGATGTGGCCAGCCCAAATCCTACGATCTATGTCGGTAACTCTGTTTTTTCGGCAAATTTCCATCGCGCAAAGACACTCCAAGCATAGCTCTCCATTGCCCGCTGAGGGACTTAAAGCTTTTCCAACAGGCTAACAGTTACCACGTTAAGGACCACGTCGCAACGCCATATGTCATCACTGGACTCTTGTCTTCAGACTTCAGGCCTAATAAACATCAGTCAATCATTTAAATTGTCTTAACTTGTCCCCCCAAATGGATAGGCATATACAATGGACACATCCACAATTTGCTTCATACAAGCAGCCCAGCTTACTTAAGGATGTCTCCGATTTGGTCAGACACCCACCCTCCTGGGTCTGTCTCGTTTAACGCATTAGATTTATAAATTTCTTGGTCAATGTTTGTCATATTTTCTTTCAAACCACATCTATCGCGGAAGTGAAGTTACCTGGTCTCCATCTAGAACAGGGGAGTAATATTTAAGTCGTTTAATGGACATAATGCTATAAAAAAATTAATTCGGTTGCAATCGTAATTCATATTACTAGATATTCATGTTATGTTACAAGATTTCAAAGGGATTGGCAGAGACAATGGAGCGCCGTTTTCGACGTTTATGAGACAATCTTTATTTAAAAAAATAAAAATCAAATTGTCACGCCTTATTTCACAGTCATAAACAGAGCCAATTATATTTATATTTGACTCTATATTTATAGTCTTTTTAGTACTTCATTTATAATAATCAATTTTCTGTAGCCATAAATAATTAATTATGTAATAGATAATATTTGGTGAGAGGTGTGAATTATCTTACTGTTTAATAATTAAACTCTGTACGGAAAAAAATATACTAATAATAATAGAGTGTTGCTTTTCCTTAATAGTCAATGAATAAATCAAATTATCATACAGGAATAGACAGAGACAATGGAGCACTATTTTTCGCGACACAACTCCTACGCTTCCCTCACATCCACAATTCTCTTCATACAGGATATAGGGAGAAAACGCCAGAAAAAAAGCAGAGATCCATAATGCCCATAATTATAGGCTTGTATTGAGAGAATTGTAGTTGTCAGGGAAGCGAGGGAGTTGTGAAAAATCACGCTCCGTTGTTTCTGCTTGTCCTTGTGTGTATGGTGTATATGGGTGTGCCTATTTTCTTATAAATATTTCCTAGTGTATCGTCCCGTTTCGCCTATACCACGAAGAGTTAACTGAGAAACTCTTTAATCTCGGGTTATCAGTCCCGTAATCCGCACAGGTTGCACATCTGCGTTCTGTCAACTGAATCGATAACCGAACTTAATTCAACACGTAGTTTCTTTGTCCAATCGACAAATGACACGCTGTATGTGTTGCCAATGTGTTCTCCCCATCCTATACCGAAGCGTCATAACGCACCTCTGACCGGCATAGCTACGGCGACTGAGATAATTGTAAACTGAGTTCTTCAGTCGATGGCGCCTTGCACCTCTCCTTGCTCACTATAAGGCTGGGAATAGATATCCGATTTTTCTCTTCGATAGTCGGATCCGATAGTCTCGAAAGGCACTTGTTTGCCATACATTTGTTTAAATACTTAATATACATCCGATCCGATAGTCGGATCGGACATCCGAGTCGGAAAGAGCGCCAGGTAGTTTACGATTTTATCGCAGGTCCGATTATCTAAAGGTGCAGTCTGAATACTTCTGTACAGTCTGGCGCAAGAATTGGATGTGTATTGAGTAAATATACGATTCGATAGGCTGATCGAACAATCTGAAACAAAATCAGGCCTGTATTCCCAGCCTTAGGGAATCCAAGAGCAAATGTCGCGTCCCAAGTAAATAGTTATGCATTCAAAAATCATTGATGCAGTGCACAGAATACAGATCGTAAACTGACTTAGTAGCATTTCGGGATTAGCTTGAAAGTTGTCGTTTCCAACTAGGCCACCATAGTCGCAATCACAAGATTTAAATGTAGTAGCATTTGCCTCCATTAATAGACCTCATTCCATTAGACTTACCATTAGACGGGGTGCTGTCATATGTTAAGTCTTAATAATGAAAATATGCATTTATTCGTGTATTAAATATGTTATATAATAGAATATGTATTATTAGTTCAATAATACATAATAACATATTATAGTGTCTTGTTTGCTATTATCTCAGCGCGGTCAAGGTGCTCGGTGCAGTGCCAAGAAATTATTGCCTACGCGTATTATGTACGGTGCAAAATTATTCACGACTAGAATTATGACGAATGCAATGTATAAATATATATGTATTTTAAAGTAATTAGGATTTATGCTATTCCAATTAAAACATCTGTTTCATGTACAATGTTAGTCCAATTGTCCGTATGTGTTGTGACTACAAATTATTACAAGACGAACACAAGGATCTTTGTTAAAACCGACTTAGTTCACGGCCGGCCAGAGGTGCTTCTTCACGCATCGCTTGAAGGATCCAAGGTTGTAGGAGGGAGAGAACACATGGGCTGGCAAAGCATTCCACTTGTCGATTGTTCTACAAAGAAAAGATGCACCGAACTTTTTAGTTCGACTACCGATTCTGTCGACAAAATGTGAATGCTTCCCCCGACCAGTGCGGGTGTTACGGGTGTGAAAAGACGAGATAGGAACAAGGTTAAAGAGCTCCTCGGAACATTCTCCGTGGTATAGGCGATAGAGGACGCATAGAGCCGCCATGTCTCTAGTAGCAGTCCGAAGATTATTTTTTAACTTTTAAGACGACCGGGACCTAGTGAACAAAATTCCTCTTGCCGGTAATAACGTATTTCTCTTGATATAACATAATGTGTACAATGTATACATGTCCTCCAGTTTCTATGATACAAGCACGTTTATTAGCTTAGTATAGAAATGTAATAAACCTGAACTCAATTCCAAAATACATTTATTCACCCCTACTACAGAGATAGCCAGAGACAATGGATTGCAAATTGTCATTGATCCCTTTCCCTTATTTATAATTCTGGTCATGTCCACCGTTACAGGCACTTCGGACCCCAGCTTTTTTTGTGAATGTCACCAATTTGAACGATAAAAATTCTTCTGCACCGCTCCTTTAATACTTATACATTCTTTTATTATCAAAAACCTAACGATAGGCGTTACGCGTAAAGTTCCGGGTTCGATTTCCGGTCGAAGCTAAGATTAGTTTCGTGTCAGAATCGTGGCAAGTGGCGCTTCTATGTCTCTGCCTATCCCTGAGGCGTGACAATTTGATTGATTGATAAATTACTAGTCTTAGTTTAAAGCAGTGTTTCCCAACCTTTTTTAGGCCATGCCCCACCTTAACATTTCTAAAATGTTTATGCCTCCCATACATAATTTTTAACCTTTAATAATTGTTTTGTTCCCTTAAGAAATATAAATGATTACAGCATTTTTTTTAGGAATTTGCCTTTTTGTTAAATTTGTCACCAATATCTAGCATTGCATTTTAATAAACCAAAGCGAAAGGGTTAAAGTCGTGTCGAGTCCAATTTTAAATTGCCCGCCTTAACTATCAAACGGGCATCACGTTGGGAAACACTGGTTTAAAGCGTTACGGGATTGTTGACAACCCATTGTAAAATGAAGCGTGATCAACTAAATATAGCTATTAATACACGGCCACCGTAACTAATGTAATTATTAAACTATTTAAGCAAAAATTTACAGGCATATAGTTTGGATATATATAATTAAACTATGATAGCACCCCGCCTGGTGTTAAGGTGGAGTGCAGCCCATGAATGGAGGCGACTGTTGGTTGGTACAGTCAAAAACTGCACGTAGCAGTTGCATCTACTATGCCGCCCGGTCTAGTTGTAACCGGCAACTATTATGCTCTTCCCGAAACGCGACTTTAAAGTTTGGATAGCTTGTCTAACTATAAATGAGGCGCCCCTCCACTTTATTAGTTTATTAAAATTTGTGAATGCAAAGTTACTTACTATACTACATCAGCGTGCTCCTTCTTTTGTATCTAACCAGACACTGAATGACCAATTACAATAATTGCATTTTCTGTTGCATTCATAATTTATGTTTTCTCGTGTGCGCAAATGCGGTGGAGGGGCGCGTCATTTCGGCTTAGACAGACTATACACTTGACAGTGGCGGTACTTACTACCCCGGACCAGTAGACTGGACAAATGACCATCAACTTTCTTTACAGCCGTGATTCCTACATGTACCTAAAACTTTCTTCAAATGGTTTCTTAGATTTTGCAAACAAATTTTATGCGTGTCTCTCCGTGACCACGATGGCTGCAAAGCTTTCGAAATATCGGAATAATAAAAAATTGTAAAATCTAAACCAAAATAAACGCGATAGTAAGCCGCATAAAATTTGTTTAATTCATTTTTAAAATTTTTCGGGGCAATCAGGCATTTCAATGTCAGATGTCGTCACCATAAAAAATACCACATCAAATTTAAAAAACCGTGAAGTGACGTAGTAGCTTTTCGGGATCAGCCTGAAACTTGCCGGAATTTAGTTACTTAGGCCGGCATAATCACATGCCTGCAGAAAGTTTTGTGTGGTCTCGGGGTGGTGTCATATATCGTGTGACAACAAAATTATTATTTTTAAAATTCTAGACTTCCTAATGTAAATTCAGTAACGTTATTTATTAAAATCGAAATTTGCGTTTCATTAATTAAAAAAGAGCACTGTTTTTAAGTAAGGGACTCTTAATTTCAGCAGAACTTATTTTTTTCATTATATTTCATTATATTATAAATTTGCCGCTATTTTTTGTGGCCAGAATTGGATGTAATTGATGTGGAGGACAGGTTTTTCCAACAAGACGGTCACACAGCACGTGAAACAATTGTGTTACTGTAGACTAATTTCTTGATTTGGCAAACAACAATTGGTTTTTCTTTAAAATTAAATCCGGCGCTCTTGTTGAGACATTCGATAAAAATTCTCATTATTATTAATAATAAAAAATATGAAATAAAAATGTCATGCCAAACATTTTTCCAAATATAATTATAAACTTTTCGCATAAATATTTAATAAGATTAGAAAGTTTTCATAACATTCACAATTTCCTGTATTTTTACAAATTTACGACCATTAATCGAGTTCGTTCTTAAATGTTTATATACAAATATTTTTTCACTTTTTTTCTATACTTAGTTTGCTTGTATTATAGAAACAGTGGTACCAGCCAAGTGGTTTTGAACCGGGAGCTCTTGGTTTGTGTGACTATTGAACTACCACTACACCAATTCACCTTAAATAATATAGTCTAAGTGAGTTTTAACGACTATCCATGCACCCTAAAGATGAAGGCTTTGTTGTTGCTTTTATAAAGGATGACGTTGTCGTAAGGGTAACTTCGCGATAAGTTTTAAATGGAGGTTCCTGGTTTTCTATCATTCTCCTGAGTCATGGTCGCTTTCTGTCGAATCATCAACAGAAAATGTCTAAATTAATGCATTTTATTTGAGGAAAATATTGGTGCTGTTTATTTTGTTTATTAGTTATATAAAAATAATATTACTGTATTTAGTTATTTTGTGTCTTGGACTGTTGTTTTGAACTATTAAAAGCCAGCGACGTGACGCAGTCTCAGTTACGTCACGGCATAGGAGCCATTTAGGTACCTTATATATGTAAGTGTTTCTAGGTATAATTATAGTGCGAAAAAGTATTGATTTCTGCTTCTTGCTTCTGTTTGGTTTTTGAATTTAAATAAACCCGTGAAAATAGTTTTTTAGTTTAAGCAAACCCTGTAAAAATATTTTTTTGTTCTTTCGTAATAAGGTACCTCCATTTTATGGGTCAGATACAGCCTTCATTGGCATAAATATAATTTCTAAGAATACGTGGACCTTGATTTACCTTTATAAAGTCAGCACATGTGTATTAAGTGTACCTAACTATACCAAACATATAATATGCACCCACTTAGTGTCACAAGGTCGTATCAGTTGCATTTTTCATGCCGGACGCATGCAGTTTCATTCTAGGTCCCATATTTATAAAGTTTGCTTATAAATATTTCATTTATTCAATTATAGTTGACCCTAATAAGACTTTTTTAGAATAATAATGAATGTTTGTCCTCTATAGTACGTTTCAAAGCTATTGATTAGATTGTGATAAAACTCTGGTAGTCAGAAAGGAGGCTAACACTTTTGCAGTATGTCAGAATTTGTGGTATTTTTTTTTGTAAATTTGTGACTCCTTGTGAATTTATAATTGATATACATCTAAACCCTCTTTTGTTTTATGTGACATTGCACACGCATGCCGGGTACATCCAGTCCAGGTGACATTACGCCCTTCGCGACTACTACATGCAAGTTTTACCTGCTACATCAGGGCTCGTGTCATATGTTTTTATACCCGACTACGGCGAAGCTAAAAGGAGTGTTATATGATTTTGACCGGTATGTTTGTATGCTCCTCGTAACTTCTAAATTACTTTACATAATTTTCTAAATGCGTTTCAGTTGGATGCTGGTTATATATAATAGGCGTCACATTAAAGTGCACATGGCGCCCTTTAGTGGACATCAAGTCATGAACTAAAATTTTGTTTGTTTACTAGTACGTAATCAATCCATCATTTTGAATCTGAAGAGTTAGGTCAAGATCATGGAAAGTGGCGCCCTATTGTCCTTGGGAATTACGGTGTCACAAGTTGATTATTTGATTGAAGAATATAAGAAATAAGTGTTGCACAAAAATCTAGTACAATTTAGAGGTTCTAAGTAGGTAATTAAGGTATAAATAATAGAAAGAAAGATACTCGTATTTAAACAAGTTACACGTACTCATGTAATACGTAACAAGTTGATGAAGGCTTCTCGTCGTTGGAGCAAGTGGGCTAAGGTCGTGGCTTGCATTTTTCAAAGTCCTGCACGGCGGCACTTTGTCGCCACTATTCTTACACGCTCCGGGGATTAAGGTTATAATTATACATGAATATAACTAGTTTCATTTACGAGTATAATTCAACACACAATTGAAACCTGAATTATTTAGACATTGTGTGGCAATGTAATTTGTTTTTTAGTTTAATAATTCAAGTAGCAGTCTCATCCAATATAGGGGCAACTTTCGAAGCTTATCCTTAATCGCGACTTAGTCACTTTGGTGGTGTGCTTAATTTGAGTCTTTATTTCTTTATGTTTTAATCCTTTAAGAGTGATAGGCAGGCAGTTGGTGTCATTTGCCCAGTCTGCCGATCGGGGTTAGTTCCAACACTTTCAAGCGTTACAGACTTAGTTGCGTTTCGGTATCATGTTTGCCTGGTGGTAAACAAGGGGGACCAAGAGCTCGGTTTTAAAATAGTATTCCAAAAAAACTATTGGTAGACGTGTTGCATAACATTTGATGTCGGTGCTATAAGGCATATTTGGAGGTTTTGGCTTAAAGCCAGGGTGGTCGCAATGCGTTACTTCTGCATCAGAATTTAGGCCACTCTCTCAAAACAAAGCTGCCTCTAGTGCATAACTTGTGAACTAACACTTCCTGACTTTTAATGAAGCACGACCGTCATTCTTGCTTCGTTACTTCAACGCGAGGACATCTTTCGTAACGACGTTGTTAGTTATTTAAATCTATATTGTCATGTTTTAAAAAGGTGGGATTAATGACGTTTGGCATTCTCTACCAGACAAAACTTAAGAATATTGCATAAGTTGATGAAAATCGGGGCAGCAGCAATAAAGGTTTACAATAGTCATAAAATTATACACATACATACAATATAAATTACTGTGTTGTTATTATTAAAATGTTGTTATTTATGACGCAGTTATACTTTGAAAAAGGATGGTTTAGGTGTACAAGACCGTGAAGTGAGTCAGACGTGTTTAGGGATCAGCTTGAAAATTGCCGATTCCAACTAGGCCAGCACAGTGGATGCGAAAGATACTTACATCACTGTAACTGTGAAGCAGTTGCCTCCATTCATGGATCGCACTCCAGCTTAACATAGGGCGGTGGGCTCTAATATGTCTGTACTTTAGTATCACTCTTAGTAGCGGTGTGCTACTAAGAGTGATGCTAAAGTCATTGATTTAACAAACGGGAAAGATACGGTACGAACACACTACGTCTAACTGACGCACTTGAATCCAAAGCGCGACCTACTGCCGTTAGAACCACAATTACTCTCATGCATTCTACTTACTTGCGTCTTACTGTGAAAACAATTTCTATTTCTTTCGTTAAATTTATCGTTAACGAAATCCGAGATGTGACTTTCCGTGTATCGTTCCACATTTTGTAGTGAACAATAAAGCGCATGCCGTATCTTCTCCTTTTGTTTTTATCTAAGACTAAAGTACATAATATATCAAAGATACATTAATTATATCGGCAAGTAGTTTTGAACCGAGGCTCTCGGTTTGCGTGACCAATGCTCTATCACTACACCACGGTCGCAATTACCTTATACTCAGCATAATTAAATAACTAATGCAATATTCCGCACACTCGAACCTAATTGAGTTTTAACATTTGACGGAAGTGACATACCTAATGTAATAAAATTATGAGAGAGTAGGTTATCTTAAGATCCCAAGTAATTAAATTACTACCCACTACATAGCAGCCGTAAGAACTTAAGCCAATCTTGTGAGGCGCTAATGACACCATTGTTATATAATTCTCTCGCTAATATACCTCAAATTAAATTATTACTATCATACTTGTTGACAGTCTTATGTTTGGCTAACAAAATACATTTAGGAATTTAAATAAGTTACTTCTGTCAATTAAATCAAATTGTCGCTTTTTTCCACAACTCCCTTGCTTTCATCACGTCCACAATTCTCTTCATACAAGCTCTACACTGGGCACCAGGCAAACTCAGCGTTAACTCCGTTAAATTAAAAGTCACTTTTGCTCCTGTAAATATTTAAAAAATCAATTTAATAATTATTTATTAAATCGAAGAATGATCCGAAGAGCTCCTTAACCTTGTTCCTACCTCGTCTTTTCACACCCATGGGTAAGAGTTCGGGGGAAGATTCTGCATTCTGTCGACCTGTTCTGTTTCTACTTTACATCCTATTATCTTGGATCTTTTAAGCAAAGCGTGATAAAGCACCTTTAGCCGGCATAGTGACTGTCACTGAGAAAACCGTAAAATGAAATGGTTTGTCAGACTTTGGCATTCTTTGATCTCGCCTTGCTTATCATCATCTAAGTCGAGTTCAGATGTCACATCTCAATAATAAACAAAATAATCGAAAGAGGTAATGTGAATGGGAAAAGTGAGATGCGAGGTGAAAAGTCGAGTTTGCTTAACATTTAGGGCTGAGGGCGGCCCGGCGCGGTGGTGCATGAATCATGTTCGTATCGCATAGCAGAGAGAGGCCAGCAGACGCCGGAATGTAGGTCACTCGTGATGCCGCGATGGTTTGTTTGGGTCCCCCCGAATTAGAGTGTGTTAATAATACGACAACCTTTGCTCAGCCACCGCCGCCGCCGACCGCCACGTTCAGATACTATCTATTTTTGTACGAAGTTTTGAACGCATACCAACTTTGTTACGTCCATTCTTTATTTTTACTGTCACCATGTCGCCATTATTCTTTCTGGCAACCCTTTTCAACGATGCACCCGCATTGTAAAAATTGTGTAAAAATAAAAAGACGCTAAGAGAAAAGTCATATATATATTCATTCATAAAAGTCACAATGAATTTAACTTCATAGTAAATTGTAGTAGATAAGCAATACCTTTTTAAAATATTGATTGATATTGATGTGATAGTTTTGTATACGTTATGGTAGTATCACGTGCTCCGTACATACCCACCCTCAATATTAATCGAGTAGGTTGTAGTACGGGGGCTGCAGGGTGGTGCAGGAGGGTGTCTATCTAGGTCACTCGCCCACGTTGCCGTGTCGCACTGCTCCGATTTGTTTGGGTCGTGTTATTGACTCGAACCCGCCCGCCCGTCTACTGCGCATTACCTCCGCTGCATCTCTTCTACCCTGGTACTTGCCTCCAGTAGTAAAACGTAAATTACCCGCGCCTTTTGTTTTTATTGCCGCACTAGCTGTTCATTCATTACCCCGCGTTTATTAACTCCGTTTATGTTCATTACATATTAAACATTTACGCAGTTTGAGTCTAAAAGGTAAATATAACGATTGTATTATGAAAATTGTATTATTCTATACAAAAAGCTAAATGAGCTCATGGTCATGGAAAATAATACATGAAACTACGTTCTATGGGTGAACATGACCTAGTATTATAGTACTCGTATATAATATGAAGTATAAATATTCAATAAACAATATTTTTCTAGTTTATATTGTAGTATTTTACTTTTAGTTGTTATAGAATTTTATGTAGACACTATAATCGAATCTTTACATTAAAGGTATTGAAATGTATAAAAAACATTGATTATATCAGTACAAATCGACACGCAATCGATTCCTAGTAAATATTATCATCATTCACATCTTTCAATGGTGTAATAGTAGATTCGTTTCCACGAATCAATGTCGAAGGCAACTAGCAATAGACATTCAAAGTATATTTAAATAACTCAACGCAATTTAAACACACAAAATTATATGAGCATATCCTTAATGGATAATAGACGATGGATATAGATTCATTAATGTTTCAAAGTAGGGTAATGAGATTAATCAATTAGCCTGTGTACTGCTTTTTGTGTTTTATTACAAAACAGCAGAGTAGCTGACGTTTTGCAACTGAAAATGGGTTCTAACAATAGATATTATGTAGGTTACTGTATATTTTCAGGCTTATTTAGGTTGTCAGTGAAGCGACTAGAGGGGTTGTTCCGTTTACGTTACCCGGCCAATGTTACGAGTGCACCTGGCGCCAATGTGCTCGAGGTTGCGCTGACCCCGATTTAACTAATGATAACAACCTATATTATCACGACTATGATAGTGTTTACTTAGTGCTATGTCATGAGCACTAAATCTATGCCATCTAATATTAGATTACTGATTACCTAAGTCGATAAGGCATTCTATTTTAAATTTACAGTTGCATTGAGATATTTTTAAACCGCTATTTTTGTTTAATATTTCTTATCTAAAGCGATGAAAATTTTGCTACCCTTAAACGAGTAAACAATTAATGAACTCTGAAAACAGTGACGTTTTGTTAATGGGACAGACATTTATAATATAATTAAATATTAAGGCGTTTTAAGTTCACCTACGTTATGCAATCAAATTAAACGGCACTCGAGATGTCGAATCTAGGACACGCTGCAACCAGCGCATCGGCCGTCTGCCAAGTTGATGCGCAGTGCTCGCGGGGGTGGCTGCGTTGGCGTGTTTTCGTCCCCTTCCTGCAGGTTTTCAGTTCGCTTGGCTTTACCTACGTAGTCTACGTGAAACGTAACCGTAAGTAGGTCGCCCCGCTCGATAGTTGCGCGCGCAATTGTTGGGTGAGGACGCTTGTATACGTCACTATCGATCTCCACGTGGTGGCGCCGTACGGTGACGTAGCGCGTCGCGTCTCTTGCCCGCTCCTCGCGGCCCACATACTTACTACCCCCCTTTGAAGCCTTCCCCCGTCTACGAGAAATACGCTGCACTCCACATAATGGTAATGCAATTTGATTCATAGCATAAAATATTTCTTCGTATTAAATTTTAATTAATATTTTGCTTTCCGATTAAAGTGGATAATGTTATTATCAATTGTCCGCCTTAATTCCCACAGGGATAGGCAGAGACAACGAAGCGTCACTTTCCACGTTCCTGACACAACTCTCTCGCTTTCATATTATTAATATAAGGATAATATCAAAGGCTTTAATGGAATTTCTATAAGGTTCCTTGAGTGGAAAAATATTTTTGATTTCGCAACGTCTATCTAAAGAATTTAATGTAATTTCTCACTGTCAATACTTTCATTCATCACATCGTAATAAATCTTCATTATCAATTACGTAGATTCCATTATCGACATCAGCATATTGTTTACGAGCCTTCATACATACAATATTAATTAATTAATTACTCTGACCCTTTTGTTACTTTAAATTTTACATTGCGGGCCAAAATCTGCGTGTAATTTGATGTAGGTAATAAAATAAACAAATTTTATTCGGCTTATTATCGCGTTTATTTTTGGTTAATGATTGTACAATTTTTTATTCCAACGATTCGAGAGAATGTGTCGCCCCGTGACCACGATAGCTGCAAAGCTCTCAAAACGTCGGAATAAAAAATACTAAAAGGCACATATTCGCGCGACGTCTAAGAAAATTGATGTAGGTATTCCGTAAATGAAATGGTATTCCGGTGTAAGTAGAACTGAGTCCTCCATGGCCTCGTTTTCTCGTGCCTACCATATAACACGTATATCCGGCATCCGGCAGGCCATCTTCGTGCACTCTCTCTACATGCCCGAACCAATGAAGCATGCTTGGTTCACATTAGAGTCGAGCCGCTTGTGTTTTCTTCTTTTCTCTACGAGGTTACACATAATAATTTAGCCGGCATATTGACGGCAGATGAGACAATCGTATACTGAATCGGTTTCACCAGTCCTGTTTATTCATTTTTTTTTATCCTATGATTTTGGCTGTATGTTGATAATACCTGTTATATATATTTTTTAATTAGGTAGCGTACTTTTAATTGAAGAGTTTTAGGATATTGTTTAGAACTAGAAACTGAAGGTTTAAACAAACGTATACCTTTATGAAATTATTATTATTTTATTGAGACAGGAAATCTGTCCTCGAACTGTCTGAGGGTAAGCAAGGGAAGGTTCAAAAATCGTTTCAGTTTACGGTTGTCTCAGTCACCGTCACTATGTCAGCCAAAGGTGTTTTTTTACGCTTCGCTTGATTAATCCAAGATTATAGGACTTAATATTTAGTTAGATTTTGCACAGACATTGATTAATGTATTAAACAAGTGCATTAATTAATGACCACTCTCCGTGACCACGATAGCTGCAAAGCTCTCGAAACGTCGGAATTATAAAATAAAATAAAATTGTAAAATCAAAACCCAAATAAACTCGATAGTATGCCGCTTAAAATTTGTTTAATTCATTATAGGACTTTTTTGTCTTCCTTAAACATACTTTTACATCTAAAATATCTATTACTAAGCTAAGACGACAAATTGGACATATTATGGTCATATTAATTTGTCAGTTAAATTAAGTATTATATTAATTTATTAACAATAAAATATAACTATTTGAATTTTTCTTATATGACCCCAAAAATACTATAGTTTATTCTTAGCTAAATATTTGGTATAATTTGATGTCATGAATATTTTGAAGGTTTAAATATCAGTTTTGTGAACAAATAACAAATTCAAAGTATTCGCGCCTTTCTAGTGTTTACGAAATTATCAAAGATTCGCAAATTGGTTACTGCGACATAAATAATAAGATATTATAAAATGATTACATGTGTTAAAAATATAATAGTTATAGATTAGGTTGGGTTATGAGTAGAACAATATTACACAACAGAGAATATAGAGAACTTGATCAAGATCATGGGAAATTATCCCCATTACATTATATTGCTACGAGAAATAATCCGCTTGTATTTATGAATTTAAGTATTGCGTAATATAAACATAATTGTAAAATAATAAAATGAGGGTCGGTTTTATAAAGTGTATCATTTCATGGCACATGTCACATTATTTTGTAGAAATACTCTATCAGTATTTTAATTACAGATAAGAAAAATAAATTAATAATTTGGGCAACGCTAATATTTTATCTATTGAATATATAATTTATTACTGTATGGTTGAATGTTAAATCCATCCATCCATATTTGGATGTTTGGGATGCGTTAAACAAGGCAGGCCCAGGAGGGTGTTTTCCGACCAAATCGGAGACATCCTCAAGAATGATGGGTTGCCTAGTGCCCATAACACAGAGTCTGTATGAAGAGAATTGTGGATGTGAAGGAAGCAAGGGGGCTGTGTAAGGATCGTACCAAGTGGCGCTCCATTGTCTCGGCCTATCCCTGTGGGAAAAAGGCGTGACAATTTGATTGATTGAATATTAAATATTAAACTTGTCATTGTTTGTTACAGGTAAGTTGTTCTGAAAGCTGTTATCTATGGATCGGTGAACACGTAATTGCGTCATTTCTTTCTACGCAGATACAAATTGGATGTTAATAAAATGGTTGTGCAATATATTACATTGATTAGGTGCAAGGGCTGTAACTGAAACGTTGCTGCGGCTGTCACGCCCACGCATGCCGGCTAGTTCGCGATACATAACACCGATGCGTGACGTACGAGCGGAAATTGCGCACTTTATATATAGCCTCCCACGCTTAGTGGCCTTTAACTTAAAGCCTTAGAGTACAAATTCTCGTAAACGATATCTGCAATGAGTAGGCGTTTTCATCCAATCCATTTTACGGCCCACGGCTTTTATAATGTTTTGTTTCAAATTAAAGTAGCGCCTGAACATTGTTCTGGGAAATTGATGATACAATAAGGTCACACGTTAGAGAGTATCGGGGACGTTGCATCGGCGCACTGCGGATTGTGGAGGCGCCGAGGAAAAGGTCAGAGGTTGGGCTGCATAGCTTCTGCATTGTGCAGTGGGGTAATAGGGGGATGGCGAATGGCGTCTCAACGTCGCACTATAAGTACTAAGGCGCTTATATTCCTTCCACGTAGCAAAGGTTGTTTTAGAAGGTCGCTTCTGTATTAAGAATTATTGTCTATATATTAAATGACGTACATAGTCTACGTGTAAATAAATTTGTACATGTGGTATTGTTTATATATTAAATAAAAACATAAAAATTGTTTTTGTCTTTTGAAAAGGTATTTTGCGTAAAATGTTCACGATTTATTACATTTTGATCACGTTGCTTGCACACGTGAGCTACAATTGTCATGGCGCCATCCGCCTCTCACTCTATAATTACTTCATTATAACCGAGTTATTTCTAAACTATTACTTAGAATCATTGGCCTGTGAACCTTCTACATACTTCCTTATTGTTTTACTACGCAGTTTCTACAACTACATTAAAGCTAAACAAATAAAAGCAACAATGACGTGGGTATGATTCCAATAATTGGAAATTGTACGTGTGTTTTTGTTACAATCTATTAAAGTTTACTTTGTTGTGACGTTATTGAATGAACGTTTTAATTAACGCACACCAAGGTTTAGTTAATTGTAATTAAAAGTTTAAAGTACAATTTAATATTATGAAGATGCTCCGAAGTTTGTTTTAATCTCGGTGTCTTATTACCTAATATAAAGTAACAGGAGGAAATTTTCAAAATATTGACGTCTATCTTACTGTAAACAAATCACGATATGTTTTAGTCAGGTAATACCAATTATTTAAGTTTAAAAATATCTATACGTAGGTAATTTTTCCTCAAGCGTTCATAGTTCAAAATTGTTATAAATTTACCATAGTCATGTACATTATCAAGTTTTTATCAGATCTGTTATGTTAGGTATTCAGGAGATAAGATTGTTTTTGTTTCGTGAAACTTTGTGTCTTACGATAACATGTAATAAAACAATTTACTTAAAATACATTTTTATTATCGAGTATATTACTAAGGTTTTAGCTTGCTGCAATGTAGCATTTTTTTGTTATATTGTATTGAATTGTATTGAAGTGCGGTCTATGAATAGAGTTGACTGCTACTACAGTTCAATAACTGTAAGTAGCAGTCACATCCACAATGCCGGCTTAATTGAACAATTTACAAAGTGATTCTGAAATGCGACTAAGTCACTTAACGGTCTGTATACTTGTAAGTGGTGTGTACTACCTCGGATCGGAAGTCTGGGCGCACTTTGAAACTGCCATAATAATAATAGATTAATTTAATAACTCTTGATAAGCTTTATTAGTAAAGCTTGTATTAGGTTATTTCATACTCCAATTATGGCCTATGAATTTGTATTAGGTTTGTAAGTTGTAAAATGATTTTATTGTTAAATTCTAAATGATTTTCCGTATGTGTGTTTTTACTTCATAACAAAGCAATAATAATAAAGTTTTTCTAGTTTACGATTGCCAATAGCGATAACAGTTTACGTCAATAGTAAAACACATTTAAATAGGTTATCCAGCGACAACGTACGACGTACTCGTTCGTATATGGAACGTACGTACTCATTGATGAATGAATGAGGAAACATTTTCTACAATAAACCATCAATTGTCACTTCTCAGTTCCCATAGATTATCCCATGTGAATATAGAACACTACTTTCCACGATCCTGACACAATTATCTCTTTCACTTGCTTATTCATTTGAAATGTTCACATCATTGGTTTATTTATTTATTGTGGATACTGATGGATGTGTGATACTGATATGAATGCACCCGCCGGATGTTAAGCTGAAGTGCGGTACATTAATAGGAACGACTCCACTTTTGACGACAGGCGTGGACGAACGGCAATTGGTTTGTTGCGCGTAAAATCCCGGGTTCGAATTCCGGTCGGAGCAAATATTTGTTTCATATCTTTTGTTTTTAATATTTAATATTACAAATTAAATAATACAAATTATTGTATATTAATATTGTAAATAAAAAAAAAGAAATTGATATTTGCTTCGGGTCTGGTTATCAAAGAGTGGTAGGCAGTGGTACCCAGTCTGCCGATCCGGGGTAGTACCACCACTTACAAGTATACAGACCGTGAAGTCATTTGGTCACGTTTCGGGATCAGCTTGTAAGTTGCCGGTTCCATCTAGGCCGGCATAGTGGATGTGGTTGCTACTCACAGTTATTGAATTGTAGTAGCAGTGACATTCATTCATGGACCACACTTCGGCTTAACATCAAGCGGGGTGCTGTCAAATGTCGAGTCAAAATTAAAAATCCTATGATGCGTTCTAATCAGTATAAATATACTGATTAGAACGCATCATTAAAAGGAATTCTTATCTACAACGTGTTGTTTATTTCTATACGTACGCTTTTATAAACTATGCTTACGTAAAATAAAAGCGCTCTCGCACGTATCGACTTTGATTGACAAAGATTTACGTCAAAAAGATACATATTTGGGCTGATTGTGTGCAGATTGGATGCTTGCTTACGCAGATGGGGTGTGTGTTGCTTGATTGTGATATATCCAAGCCTATATATATATATATATATATATATATATATTATATATATATATATATATATATATAATATAATATATATATATATATATATAATATATAATATATATATATATATATAATATATATATACATATAAGAAATATTCTTAAAAGAAAGTTCAAATAAAAATCCCAGACAAAAATAACACGTAGTTTTCTAGAATCTGGCAAAACTTTAATATTTAAAAAAACAACTAAATTAGTCCATCTGTTCTCGGAATATCACCAAAAAAGCCGTTACGTAGAAAAGTATAAGAAAATACATTTTCTTGATAAATTTTATTTTTAGTGTTTTTTTGCGATGTTGTCTTAATTATTGCTATTCGGGGCGGAGACAAATCCAACAAATTAGGGATCATTAGAAAATTCGTTAGCTCGTTCTTAAGTTATAAATGGTGTAACAAACCGTTTTTATTATATATATATAGATTTTATTAAAGTGACACTAATAAATTACTTTCATATATATATATATATTTCTAGAAATTTCGATTATATCGATTCTAGAAAACTACGTGTTATTTTTGTCTGGGACTTTAGAACTTTCTTTTAAGAATATTTCTTACTATAAGCCCTTAGCTGGGCTGATATATTATACAATTAAAGTCCTGCAGTGCTTGATAATGGACTATGAGAATACAGGAGATGCTATCATGTACTCACGTTGCAAGCCAGAGTTTATAAACGCGGGCGATACAGCGGGACACAGCTAGTATTTTATAAATGTTGCCGCAGTTATTATAAGGTGACCTGAACCATACTCATTTAGCGTGAAGATTATGCCTGCTACGTAGTTATTGTTTGATAATAAAATGAGTTATCTACTTGCTCTTATGTAAGAAGATCAATCATTTAAATTAAAATGATAAAGTTGTATATATATACATTTTTTTTCTGATTATTATTTATTATGATATACATTATTGTATGTGTATAATAAATAATTGGGGTCATTTATTAGGCGTTCTTATCTATTCTTAACTTATTTAAAAAAGTGTGTATATCTTTGCGCGTGTAGTTTTTTGTTTGTTTAGGAATAAGAGTGGTAGACAGACAGTTTATGGTCATTTGCCCAGTATCCAGGGTTTCAACAAGGCCGGCATAGTGGATGTGACTGCTACTTGCAGTTATTGAACTGTAGTACTCCAGCATACTATCAGGCGGGGAGTTGTTAAATTTTGATTCACAATATAATAGAAATTGTAAGACTTCTTATAACTCATGGAGGCTGTTAAAAAATATTTGTGTACAATATGTAATCGTTGGGTTTAATGTTTAATTTAATACTGTAATATAAGCGGCAGCCTACGTCAATGTTATGTTACTGCCGATTATCATGTTCAGTAATAAAGTTTGTTTAGGACTTGGTAGGGCGATTGAGAGCATGGACTTTACTAACCAAAGTTCACGGGTTTAAATCGGACTAATATATAATATAATATTTTTAATTATGATTCGACATCTGACCTCGAATTGCCCGATGGTAAGCAAGGAGAGGTTTAAGAGTGCTGATGACTAAAACAACCGACACATTTCACGGCTGCCTCAGTTGCCACCACTATCTTGACCAGAGGTGCTTTTTCATGTCTCGCTGAAGGATCTTAAAGGTTTTAGAATAGGGAGAACATATGGGCTGGCAACCCGGAGAGCGATCTTTGTCTGCTTAGTCCTAAGGAGATTTGTTTGATTTGTTGAACTGTTGCGTTGTTATATACGTAATAATGAAATGACGGTCTATTTTCTCTGCCGGTCCTTATGAGAATGGATGCGTGCAAATTTATGTAATATAGTTGGAAATGTGACCTTTTCTTTATTTATTATACGCATAATGTGAGCCATCAATCACGTGGATTACTTAGGGAGAGGGGTAACGACGGTTAACTCGGTTTTCAGTGCGTCTTTGTTCACTGTACATTTTGAAATTACAGCTAAATTTAAACCAGATTACTTAGGAGTTTGCATCAACGTATAGTTTTACTACCAGAAGCCTCTATCTTAGAATTCAAAGTTACTAAAATGCGTTTTTTTTAATTGGGGTTCGACTATTGACATCACGCCGCCTGATGTTAAGCGTCTATAAATGGAGGAGACTGCTACTACAATTAAAAAACTGCAAGTATCAGTCACAACCTCTATACCGGCACAGTTGGAACCGGCAACTTAGAAGCTGATCCCGAAACGCGACTACCCCGCTGCTGCCTCTAGTCTGCCGTCTGAAAATGACTAGATGCCTCCATGGTAAATACAAATATAACAGAAAGCGTTTTTAACTGTAGGTAGCTATACAGGTTGCCTCAAGATCCCCCAATTTTTTAGACATACAATATGTCCCCGTTTTGTTTCTAGTAATATTCTTTAGCTTTCTTTAAATAATTTAAAAAAAGTATAGATACCGGACAAGATATTTCGAATAGCTCTACAGTGTGTTTTTGTAACTAAAATAGAACGTAAATATATTATTTTTTTTCCAAAGCAGCGCAACAGTGCAAAGTACATTATGTATTGTTTTAGGAAATATGAATATAATTAAGTGTACTCAAAAAAACATTGTTTGTCCATGTTTTTCCTGTATGACTGAATGAAATATTAACAAACAAACAAACAGTCACGTGTGGTGTGTGTGTCATATCATACTTCATGAGGTGGCGCCGGACGGCCTTATGATCAGCATAGATAGTCATGTAATAACAACTTCTATCAGGTTTACACGAGCGATAACTGACTGTTTACTATTTTCAATCGGATTATTGTTAAATTAATAAAAACACGGAAATTTACGTGACAAGCGGGATGGAGGCTCGTTACACTTGTTGATTTGTCAGTCATATGACTTTGCATGCCATGTAAAAAATTGTTCACGGACATTTTGTGTCTAGCACTTCAGTCAATGCCAAAAAAGGCTTTGTTCTTGCGAACTTGGCGGCAATGCTCATAATACGCATAATCAATCTATTTGTTTGGGTTGCTTTTCCGGTTGTGGACGGATGCTTTGAATGTTATTGAGCGTGGCAGAGGTAAACAATTGTAAGTGAACGCAGATTCGCCGTAACAATACAACTGTCACAATCGGCTGCGTTTTACCCACGTTTGTGCGGCACGGCTCGGCTGCGCATGGAAGTGGAAAGCCGTGACTTTGTGAATGATGACGTAAGTTGTTTTGCTGCGCGGCTGCACTTAGTCACTTGAAATGTTTTGCAACACGAGGCGAACAGTGCCCTCGTTTACGTTCGTAAACAAGCGCATGCTTCCATTGAATTGCTACAGGGTGTGCCGTTATCACACACACCACTATGTAAACAGTACCTGCACCTTATCACAATAATCGTGTTTTGCGTACATTTGTGACGACTTTCATGGAAATCTCATGTTTGCAATGTTGCCGATAATATTATCAAACACCAATTTCGATATTTTGTATCGTTCGTTATCGGTTGTACGACAGGTAGTGCGCCTTGCTTACTATTGCGCGCTTTCAATGAAAACCTGGTGATAGTTTCGTTTGTGGCGGGCGATGTATTTTCAAATTCGTCAGTGTTTGCAATGGGATTAAATGAAATAGATGTTAAATTAATCGCAAACGTTTTCAATTTTAAATCGACGTTATAGGGAGTAATAGCCTACGATATAACTAAGAACTTTTTTTTCACCTAATTTTAGCGTCAGGTCAAATACCTGCTAAATATCACTATCAGGCATTAACTTATTTTCTATTTATAACTCTCGTACCATTTTAAAACTTGTTAACTATGCTAACTTGTATTCAATGAGAAATTAATATTAGCTATCTGTTCTATTCGTAATATATTTTGTTGTTTACTTTTTACATACGTGCCATATCACTCGTTTATGTATAGTTTTATGAAACGCGAATAGCACCAAGTGATCGGTCATGATTATTACTTCTCGTTTCCGGAATTATTTTAGTATGTTGGGGAAATAGTTCTTGTTCCAAATTGACCTCTGCGTCGCTTAGGGTAAGAACACTTACTCGTAATCCTAACGTAGTAGTACTGCCTAAGCTGACTTACAATAGAAATAATAACAAGATTTTTCCATTACACACTACAATATTATTCCAAATAAATAATATAAAATATATTTCGTGCAATCGTGATTATATATCGTTATAATACATTCTCGGATTTATTTAGCAAATGCATTTTAACAAATCGAGAACGTGGTTAAATGTTATTTATTTTATCGAATAACCAACTATGCAAATGTGCACATGATAAACGTGTAACAAGCTCTCGTAACATCGTTTTATTTACGTGTAAGTACAGTAACGACAATTTTTCACGAAACACCTTATATACTTGTCGAATTTTGTCGAGTTTTTCTTGTTAATTCAACGAAGAAGAACTTTGTTAGATTAACAATTGAAATTAAGAACAATTATATGTTCTCCCCATCCTTTAAGAGTAGAACCATCAATCGAAGCACCTCTGAGCGGCATAGTGACGATGACTAAGGCAACTATAAACAGAGTCGACTTTTCAATGGTCTTGGACCTCTGCTCGCTTACCATTAGGCAAGTCGAGGTAAGATAAAATAAAGAGTTGTCTAACTAAGAATAACCAACTAAGAAGTAGTATCTGACAAAAAAAATGTATTGTCTACTTAGACTGTTGTATGATCTGTTTTTATTTTATTGTGACACGACATCTGACCTCGACCCGCCTGATAATAAGCAAGTGGAGGTTCAAGAGTGACGACGACTGAAAAAACCGAGTTAGTTCCCGTCTAATATTAATTTAAGATTTGTTACTTTTTCTTCTCTTTTTCATGTTCTAAATGTGTGTGCGTGTTTCTACTAACTTTTAACATTAATTAGGTCCACTATACACTATACTATATTGTTCGAAAATAAACTATTTATTTATACATATTTAAATTATTTAGCTATTTGAACAGCCCCATTATTATGTCTCTAAAAAGATTAATGGCCTACTTTCACACAAAAATACATAAACTACGTTTCACTGTTGAGTTTAGTAAGACTTTTAGTGGAGATTGAATTATCAGCCCTAAGTAAATATTTTGAAACATATAATTGACAATTATGTTTACAATTTCATTGTGTGTTGCTGTCAGTTTAGTTTCTCAATTATTTGGACAAGTGCGAGTTGCTTATTATTGTTATATTATTATGTAGACAGAAGAATTTGTGCCGCATCAATAATTACACGAGTTTTTATTTATTATTTTTAAATATAATTTCGAATAAGTATATTTATTCCCAAGTAGGTTATTAATCAGGTGGGCGAATTACTGAAAATCATCGTCACCAGCCTAATACGTTCCACAATTTGGGCACAGGCCTCTGTCCGGATCGTGGTTATCCAGTCAGGATTTGACAACAACTACTGACAGCGCCTGACATTAACTGCCTTGAATTACTGAACATACGTAAGGAAATTCAACAAATATCATAAAAGGCACCTTACAATCACTTACAATCGAGGCTGCGTAACTTTTGTACAGGCGTAATGATCTTCTATTTCACTTAACAATGATTCTTCAAAAACTAAGAAGATCTTACAAATTATTTTCATTATTAAATGTTATTACTCTAAACAATTATAAGTGGATGATTAAATAATTTATAACCGTCAAATATGAACAAAATAACAATAAATTTCCCTATTTATAAATATCCCTAATTACACAATTTGCTTAATGAGTACGAAACAGCTAATGCAATGAAAAAAACAACAGTTATAATATTATTATGAAATTATATTTTATACTTACTTTCCTCTAAAATGTTTTTGTAAATATTATTAGCATGAAATTAGTAAGAATAGATAATATTGTTTATGTTATATTATGACTAAATAACCTATTTTTGTATTTGCATTAATTACCAATTAAAGACTTATTTTCACGCGATTATCTGAAAAGGAAATTTTATGCCGCAAACACTGAAACGGAAAAATAATAAAAACTTCTCGAAAAAGGATCCTTTTGCATTCAAAATTCGATATCTCGAAGACAAATGATCGTATCTGAATTCCGCAAGAAACAAATTAAAGCTGAATAAACAGAATATAGGACTTATGCATTGGTCTAGCTTGAAAAAATTTTTCCATGTCCGTAGAGCGAAAAGAAAATTATAAAAAATTTGTAAAAAATTTTATTCGTGCTTTATCCAAGAATTTCAGGGCTACCGGTGCTCCAAAAAATTTTTAACCTAAAAATTCGAAAACTAGAGTCTTTAAGCTTCATTTTTTGTACGACCATTTTCACTGAAATACAGCCTGTTGAAAATTGCCAAAAAATTTAGAAAATTTTCTTGTTCCTTTAATTTTTGCGAGAAGTGTATATTATTATTTATTATATAAATTTAAGGAAATAAAAGAATATTGTAAATAAATAAAATAATTTGTTATTTGATGAATAAAAGCTATTTCAGGGCGAGGCTCTTCAAAATATTTTTGATTTTATTTTTCTTGTCGGCACCTTTGTTTATACTAATTCAGATGTGACATTTAATTTGTTTTTTTTTTTAAGTAATTTCCCGAAACTTGTTTATAGATTACTAGCTGACCCGTGCACATTTTTGTTCGCCATTAATAAAATTGTCTCGCGTATTTGATTATTTTTTAAACTGTGCAACCAAAAAATAGACTAAAAAAACGAATTTTCTGTATAATAAATAAAATTTCCTTGGTGATAAATTATTTCTAAATTAATGGAATATGAAGTTCCATATAAAGTTTTATTCCCTATGAATTTTGAAAAATCTTCCTTAGTAGATGCCTACGTCATAAGAGGAATACGTGTGCGAAATTTTAAGTTTCTAGCCCTAAGGGTTTCGCCTGTGCGTTGCCCTTTATAATTATACAGATGTAGCTTACAATCGCGTTCATTCTGATTATTTTAATGGGACATTTTGAAAGCCACCGTGGTTACGAGAGACTGATTATGGAGTTACGGGGAGATTTATGGTGCTGGGTTGCTTAGTGCCCATAACCGTAGAGCTTTTATAAAGAGTATTGTGGATGTGAGGGAAGCGAGGAAGTTATGTTAGGAATGCGGCAAGTGACGCTCCATTGTCTTTGCCCTATCCCTATGGAAAAAAGTCGTAACGATTTGATTTAGATTTAAGGGTGATTTATTTTAATAAAAGTAAAAAATATCGTTTAATATGGTTAATATAAACGAACGAATCTTCCACACTTTTATAAAATATAAAAACCTTTTTTGTTTCTCAGCACAGACAGAAAGCATAAACTAAATTAAATGTGAAATTACTAAGAACCAGCTCGAAGCTTGATATAATAAAATAACTTTTTTACTTTTATGTAAAAGGGGGCGTGTACCTTTGAGGCCACCTACGTTTGTCTAGACGGGCCATGACCTCTTTAATACAACTTTGATGGAGGTAGCTTAGGTTCGGATTATATCAATGTAGAAAACTCCGTCTCAAGGGTAGCTATATAATATAAAACAAACTATATTAAAGTAAACATTTTCACATCTAATGGAAAAGTTATTATCAACTGATTTAATTATTATATTGTAGTTGTGCGTTTATTACGTTGTTATTAATCTTTTTTAGAATAAATATTATCCAAAAAAATGATAATTGATACCTCTCCTTGCTTGCCATCGGGCAAGCCGAGGTTGGATGTCGAATCTCAATTAAAAAAAAGCATAAAAGAGAGGTCATGGATTATTGCAAGTATCTTAGTAGCAATTTCAAAGCAATCACAGTCACCGATAAAGTAAGGTAATTTTGAGTAAATTATTCATAACAGCGGTCATTAATAACATTTATTGCCTAGACATTTGCACGTGTAACGTCTGGTAATAATGTGCTATAATATGAATAATAAATACATATAGCAATGGTAATTATAATAACCAACATGCATGAAATATGTTTAAAAAAAGTATTTGGATTATAAATGGACCTTAAGAAATATCTTATATTTATGTACTTGTTAATTATCTACCTAAATAGTAATAACAAACAAAACTCGTCGTTTCTTTGTAAAATGATTGACAATTGAAATGCTTTACCCATTCTCTTCGTTCTTTACTTCGCTGAATACTTCAAGCGAAGCAAGAAAAAGTACAAAAAGTAAAAAGGTCAGATATCGCAATTTAATACAAATAACTTTGTATTAAAACGCTCTATACCTTCAAGTCAGGGCTCTATACCTCAATTATTTCTTTCCATCCCTGTTTCTTTGGGTCGAGGAAGTAAATCTGCTAACATGATCCAATAAATATATACGTACCAATAAGTATTATAAAGTTGAAGAAATTGTTTCTTTTAACCGAATAACCTATGAAACAGCTCTCTTAGAAAAAATGTCTGAAAGATCATTTATCTATATTGTAGACCATTTAATATTTCTGGGTCTGGAGAAGCTAACAATTAAGATATCCTCTTAAATCAAAACTATACGTGATAAGATTATGTTGCTTTAACTCAATTCATGTCTAACTATGCTCATATAAAATTGAAGACCTCCTATAAAATTGAATTACGGATTTTGAGAGCGCGGGGGATTACCTGTCACATACTCACGTTTAAAAACATAGTTTTGAAACACGAGTAAAACCGCGATACTTTGTTTATGTGAAGTTTTTTTTATTAAAAAGTTTAATCAATACTACTGTGTTTTGTTATATAATCTATTTATAGTTTTTTATTTATCATTAAGACGTGACATCTGACCTCGACTGAAGTCGCTGGGGAAGTCGCAAAAGTGCCGACGAATGAATAAACTGACTCAATTTACTCTAGTCGCCGCTCTTATGACGTCCAGAGAAGCGAAATGTTCGAGTTAAATGAAGCACATCTATTATCTTCAAATGTCCTGATAATTTTTCTTTTCCCTTCACGTAACACTTTATTAGTGAAAGATTTAACATCCTGATTCCCGGCCACCGATATTCATCTTTTCCTTATTTTTATCGTCTTTCTTTCCGAGTTGTCCTCTCCTTTCGTTTCATTTCCTCCCGTGTGGAACTCTAGGGGAAGTATGCTATCTAGGGAAGAATGACATTTTTATCGACAATATTGGGGTCTTCTTACTTTATTGGGATGCGATGTCTGACCTCGGCATACCTGATGATGAAAAGGGCTTACCATTTTTAGCCTCAGTTACCGTCCCTGTGGCGGCCAATGTCTACGATTCTGTTTTAACCTTCCCCAGGACTGTTTATAAATTTCTATCCAGAATATTATTCTAGTGGTGCTTATTAATCTACAGTGGTAGAAGTCCAATGTTCAATCAATCAATTAAATTGTCATGCCTAAATTCCTACAGGGATTGCCAGAGACAATAGAGCGCCACTTTCCACGATTCTCTCACAAATTTCTCGCTTTCCTCACATACAAGATACAACTCTCTTCATACAATCTCTTTGCTTATGGGCACTGTGAACGCTTCGTCCCCGATAGGTCGTCCCCGTTTTATTCTTCCACTTCCTTTTGATTATCCATTCTTTCGATGTTCCTCAACCAACGCAACATACCTTTCTTAATGCTTTCATATCACATTTCTATACCCCACCATGGTCCGATATCAACTTAGATCAAAATATTATTCATCTTTTTTGAATAATACACTTTTTACAGATGAATTATTCTGTTTCACCCGGGCGAACTTACAATACCTATTATAGTTTCATATTTTACCCGGTTTTGATTATTGTTATTAGGTACAGTGAATGGAATGTTTGAATAACTCTGGATGGAGTTCGCAAATTTCAAGCTGTTCACGATCTTAACTAAGTCTCTTTACAGCTTTGAAGCTGTTTATGTATTTTAAATATTTTAAGTACAATGTCAATGTATTTTCCCCTTAAACAAGCTACTACTGTATACTCTTAGGTATGTACCATAGACCAAATCTGTGCAACATCATTTAACAAAATATTCCCTTGCGCCTGGCAGGAGCATAAGCCACGCCTCTTTTACCTTCAACTAATAGACTAAACAAAAAATCTTCTAATACCAATATTTTGGTAACTAAAAAATTCTAAACAATGTTATCTGCAGATCATAAAACAAAAAAAAATAGAAAAATACTCGCCTTCAATAGGCTAACGTCGAAGCAGCCGACAATGGGCGTATTACGTGCGCAAGAGTAGTTCATACCATTGTATCCCTTAAGGTGGTGCAGCGAGCGTTTTGTCAATATTACATATTATAATAAAAGTAACGATAATGTTATTCTATTTATTTTAGAAAAATAGGTAGTGAATGAACTCCTTTTCTATTTCTATAAATAGCATTTTATAATTCAGTGTCAACCAGGTGACATTAGCATTTTGTTTGTTTCATACACTTTTCTCATTCGTACAACGGTGTAAATGGTATTGAAATAAGCATTTAAAAGGCAATGACCGTTCTGTTGTCTGTGTTATATGCGGAATAATATTTGTTTATAAGACAATTAGTAAATAACTTTCTATTTATATTATTTTATGGAATTTGTACTCTACAATGTTTATCAATCCTTATGACTAAGTTAGTAGTTTATATCTTACGAATAATAACAACAATAATAGAAGTTGAACCGGAATTGGATATATTTAGACTAAGTACAAACTGGTCTAATCGCCTATACTACTGAGAATGTTCCGTAAAACTCTTAAACCTTGTTTATAGTTTTTTTTGTCATGCCAGCACAGGCCGAAGAAATCATCCGCATTTTATTATTCTGTCCATCTACAGCCGTACTAAACGATTACGTAACGCGTGATTCGACGAAGTGAAATATTTTCCCTGTCCTATAACCTTGGATCCTGAAAGCGATCGGGCTATTTGATGCATGTAAACTGAGTCGGTTTATGTTGGTAGTCAACGCTCTTGGATCATGGATCGAATTAAATGTATCACAAAAAAAACCCTAAATAGAAATTACATATAAACACAAATATCATAAATCTGCCTTTGCCGAGTAAATTTTTGCCTAATATTAAGCTAGAGTCCAAAAGCCGACATGGTGGTTAATTCACGCCACGATGGAAGAATGCAGGATATAATAGAACAAAGGACCAAAATGAATTAGTTCTTATATGATTAATAATTCATTAATCCCGTATCGGTGGGAATAATGTTTATTGCTTCCTGTTACATATGGTCATAATAATGATATTACGAGTAATTGTTGACTAACTAGAAGTGGATTAATTAATAGTTATACTCGTATGTGTCTTTAATTAATTAGTTAATGATTGTTATAAGTTGTTATATTGTTAACAATTTAGATAATTGTAATATCAATTCAAACAACTACATAAAACTAATTTATTATTCTCTCTAATTTATTATTGAACTAATAATAAATAAGTATCGTAGAATGTTGTTTATATAGGCGTATGAATATTAGTACAAATAAGGTCATTTGAAATATTAATGTGTAAACAAAACAATTTGTCTACGACGTCACATGCCGATTCACAAGCAGACCTGTTTGCGACACCGACGACCTTCCCAATGACTTGCAAAAAATCACCTTCATACTTGTACTCTGTACTTACAATAAAAGTCACATCATTTACACGACAAGTTACCTTTTGTAACTATACTGTTTTTGTTTACAACTCTTGAACAATCACGTGCATTTGTAGGTCATTTCATCTTGTTTGTGCGCCGCCGCTCTGATGACATGGTGATTAAGCAATGACTAGATTGTCATTTTCGTAGTCACGCGATGTAAGGACAGCGCCGCGGCCGGCTGACACAAGCGGAACAGCTCACGGCCTCGGGTGGAGTCGTGTCATCATGTCATGTTGTGGAAAATGCTGCCTTTGTGCAATTGTTATTGTTTACATTCGCAGGTTCCATTCATTCATTCCATCAATACTACAACAATGATGTTGTAGTATTTTGTTGTATTATGCCTTACTACATGCCTCGTAATTCATCATAGTACGACTAATGACTTGCTATACAATTATGATTTAATAATAAATATGCCAAAATTGTCATTTGCCCAGACTGCCCGTCTTTCGTAAAGCGAGATAGTCGAGTTTTCATCAGTAAGCCGGAATAGTGAATACGACTGCTACTTGCAGTTATTTAACTGTAGTACTAGTCGCCTCCAATCATAAACCGCATGGTCCTGGACCCTAATCTACTCGGGGTGTTGAATGGGGTGTCACGCCACAATACAACAAAAAGAAATAATGTTGTTAATTATGAGTTTCACCCATGTCCATTCGTTTTAATAAATTGTTTTTCCAGATAGGTATAGGGTTATTATCATTATCATCATCATCAATTCTCACAGGGATAGACAGAGATAGCGGATGACCACTTTCCACAATCCTGACTGACACAACTCACTCGCTTCCTTCACGTCCATAATTATCTTTACACGGACTGTATGGTTATCAACACTACGGACCAATTACGACTTAATATTGAAAATAAATAAATAATTAGAATGTTAACTATATTTGCTCCAAAAATAGACTTTTAAGAAAACCCCCGAACAAAACATTGATAAATTAAACATTTAGTTCAAAGAAAAATATAATTTCCTTTTATTATCTCATTGTACTATGGACTTCAAATTATGGTTGTTTACAAACTTTTATTGTTCACATAGGACGAAATACATTGTCAATAACATAAAGGAACTAAAGAAAAATACGACCGACTAATGTGTGTCTGTGTGCGTTTGAATTTAATCATCCTTAGAAGTATTGCTCGTAAATGCGAAAGAATCGTAAAAACTATTGAAAAACTACTTTATTTATAGCTTTTACTCTTAATGGTATAAAACTTTTATAGATGCAGGAATATATTCGCCGCACTAACTCACATGGAAAATTATTCAAGCCATATAAATTAAACGAGAAAATAAAAAAATAATTACTACTCATTATTTGTTGGTGCTCTAAACCTAGTTATTTGTGTTGTAATAAAAACTTTTAATATACATACTTCGTTAATTGTGTATTTCGTATGGACCCTTGAAATTAGGATTAATGCTCTAGAAATGCGGTCGTTAAATAGTACATGTGGGGTAAATATAGCGGATACAGTATACAGATGTGCGTGGTATAAAGATTGAGAGGTATTATGTTGCGATCTAAAGCCGCGTTCACATGCTTGGTGTTTGCCGCGAACCCCAAGCATGAGAAGACGGTTTAAGATATTGTGTAATCGATGCCAGGCCCCCATAGAAAAAAAGTATGCAAAAAAATTGCGATGCAATAATCATGGCAATTGACGAAAGAGATTCATAAATCAGAGGCGAGTGCTGGTAAGGTTGTTTCTTAAAAAGGCAGGGGTCTGCAGTGCCATAAGAGAATTGTGTAGCAAGCAGCTCTGCCTATGAAATTTATGATGAAACTATTCGGCGCGCCATAGTTTTGTGGAATGTTTTGCCAGCCAGGGCCGTCTTAAGCATATTCAGCGCCGGGGTGCGAAAGTCAAGGCTCCGCTCGCGTGGTCTCAGTGTAGTAGGTACCTATCGAAGTTTATGGCGGTCGGCATGCGCCCCCTAGGACTCTGCGCCCGGGTGCACCGCACCCCTTGAACCCCCGGGTAAAGACGGCCCTGTTGCCAGCCCATGTGTTATTGCCATCTTATAACCTTACCTTTAGCGAGGCTTGGAAAAGAATCTCTGGCCGGTATAGTGATAGTGACTGAGACAGCCCTTAAGTGAGTTGGTTCTTACTGTCGTCGGCACTGTTGGACCTCTTACCATCAGGCAAGTCGAAGTCAGATGTCACAATAAAAAATAAATAAAACTAATTTTTTTTTTTAACTTAATGTCTCCTAATGTTATTCAATCAATAAAAACATAGAGGGTTATTATATTTGTAATATATTCATTGGGAATGATAAGCCGTAATGGAGAGTTAATAGTGTATGACAATCACGAAATGTTGTTTTTAACCTAATAACACTAAAATATTGATTTATTATTAAAGTCGGTTAACATGATTAAACATTTACGACGATCAGTGTTCCAATATTTTATATCTTTTTTATAGGACAATGACACGTGAGCGCTGACAAGTACCGTGAATTTAACCCTTCGAAATTATAAGCATATTGATTAATAATAATAATAGAATTCTTTATTGCACATAAATAACTACAAAAGTTTACAAGAGGCGAAATTAATGCATTTTCTTTCAGTTAACCTTTGTAAGATGTATCCGGTGATTTATTTAGTGCAGGAAGTGAAAGAAAAGATAAATATGAAATATTATTTTAAAATATGAAAAGTAAATAGATATAATATATACATTACATATACGTAAATACACATACATAAAATAAATACTCCTAACATATAAAGCATTGTCAAATATGTAAATTATTCTGATTCTTGATTCTGATTTTTTGAAAATTCTAACTGTATATAACCCCTTAACATGTGATTGTGCAGTCTTAGTTTAAAGATTGTTTCTGCCTATCCCCATGGGAAAGAGGCGTGACAATTTGATTGATTGATTTGATAGTTTAAAGATATTCTGTAATTATATTCGTAAATATATATATTTTTTTTGTTAGAGCCTACTCCAACCTATTTATTAACCCGTTTAATTGTTCATCTCGCCATCTCCGTTTGGTGTCTATCTACCACGATGTCTTTATGCAAATGCAATCTGGAGTCCACACAGTAGTTGACTTTGGCAGCGACTGAGGTAATCGTAAAATTAAACGTATTTTCAGTCGTCAGGGCCTTTGTGGAGGTCTCTTGCTTATCATCTGGTAAGTAAAAGTCAGATGTCGAGTCTTATTTTAGAAAACTTATAAATGCTTTTTTTGTTGTTTTTACTATGACTTCATATAAAACAACACCTCGTCTGATGTTAAGCTGGAGTACGGACCATGAATGTAGGTACCTGCCACTACAGTTAAATAACTGTAAGTGGAAGTCAGATCCACTCATTCCGCATTCCGAAATGCGAGTAAGTCACTTCACAGTCTCAAGCCGGCCTTCACCTTTGACGACAGGCGTGGACAAACGGTTTAGCGACTGGTTTGTTGCGCGTAAAGTCCCGGGTTCGATCCCCGGTCGGAGCAAATATTTGTTTCGTAGCTTTTATTTGTAATATTTAATAGTATTAAATATTGCAAATACTTGTTAATAAAAAAAAAGAGATGGATATTTGCTTCGGGTCTGGTTATCAAAGAGTGGTAGGCAGTGGTGCCCAGTCTGCCGATCCGGGGTAGTACCACCACTTACAAGTATACAGACCGTGAAGTGATTTGGTCACGTTTCGGGATCAGCTTGTAAGTTGCCGGTTCCATCTAGGCCGGCATAGTGGATGTGATTGCTACTCACAGTTATTGAATTGTTGTAGCAGTGACATTCATTCATGGGCCACACTTTGAATTAACATCAAGCGGGAGCTGTCAAATGTCGAGTCACAATAAAAAAAAAGGCAGACTGGGCGGGCACCATTGCCTACCACTCTTCAAACTAACTGGTACTATACTAGTACCAGTCATTAAACAGTGTTTGTTAACCTGAACTAATTAAATTACTATTCCAAAATATGCAACAGTAAAAATGTTTAATTAATTAGGTAAAAAAAACAGTTAATTAACGAGTTGCCATGTTGTGGCACGAGACGCTTCCGATAATGTAGTCAATTTAAATAGCCTATTTAAAGAAGCTTTCTTATGAAGTAGGAATAATGTTTTATGTAAAGCCTTATTTTGTATTCATGTATAATTATTGGTTTTTCAATAGTCGTTGGTCTCTATTACGAGTTTTACTTGCAATTAAATTTTGTTTAGTTAAACAAACGCTAAGACTAAAATTAGATTTATATATTTTTTAATCTGACCTCGACTTGCCTGCAAGAGCGCCGACGACTAAAACGGTTGCCTCAGTCGCCGCCACTATGCCGGTCACATTTGTGTGCTTTTTAGAGTATGTTGAACTTGAAAATCGTGAGAAGAAGGAGATATTGAGAAGTCGTTTTTTTCTTATTTTAACAATCCTTTTAGACGATGTTTAAAGTGCACCCACTTTAAAACAAACGTATTAGTTTATAGCGTCGATGACAGACATGTGACATAGACGGGATTTTTTATTGTGGCTCGACATATGACAACACCCTGCCTGATATTAAGTTGCGTAGGTACGACATCTACTACAATTAAATAATGAAGGCGACCGTGGTGTAGTAGCACAGCAATGCTTACGCAAACCAAGATCACGGGTTCAAAACCACTTGCCGTTACTAATTTATCTTTGATATAATTATGTTGTCCTGTTTCTGTACGACACAAGCACTTTGGTAGAATGATAGAAATGTAAATCTATGATGATAGAAATGTAAATCTATGATGATAGAAATGTAAATCTATGATGATAGAAATGTAAATCTAAAAAACTGCAAGTAGCAGTCGCATCCGCTATGTCGGCCTCGTTGAAACCGGCAACATTCAAGCTTATCCCGAAACGCAACTGAGTCGCTTCACGGTCTGTACACTTGAAAGTACACAAGAGGGCCGACTACCGTAAAACTGTTTGTTTTTACGGTAGCCTTAGCCGTCGTCACTACGCCGGCCAAATAGTAAGCAAAGAGGATCATTACCCGTGCTCAGCAATCCGTTTCTGATTAGCTTGCTGTTTGTATATGAGCGTCCAGTTCCGCCAAGACTGCTTTGTTAGTTCCACACCATTGCCTCTTATACGTGCATACGTGCTCTTATTATTATTGTTGTTTTTTCTATTGTAGGTCTACTATAACCAAATAAGTAAGCAATAGTGGATGCTGGTGAACGTAGACAATTTAAAGCGACTGTGGTCACGCAAACCGAGAGCCTGGGTTCAAATCCACTTACCTGTACCAATATAAACTTTGACCGTCCTGTTTTTTATGATACGCAAGCACTTTGGTAGCTCAGTATAGACATGTAAAAAATATATATAGAGCACAGTCATGATTCTAATTCAAATTCCCTTCGAGCTATAAAATACCAAAAACCGACACTCGCAGTATACGAGTAGATGTTTTTCTTTTTAATGACATCTGCATTTGTACAGTCAGCTGCAGATATATCTGAGCACGCAATGTGATCAAAAGTATCTCACATTAATATGACAACTAATGGTGTGTAGATACTTATGATAACCCTGAATGTATAGATACTTTTGATCACATTACTTGCTCAGATAAATCTGCTGCTGACTGTACCTCAGGTGACCTAGTGACCTGAACTCTATAAGAGTTCAAGAGTGGAAGTCAGACTGTTGGTGGTTATTTGCCCAATCTGACGATCCTAAATAGTACCCCTACTTTTAAGTGTTCAAACCGTGAAGTAACTTAGGAGCGATATCGGTATCAGCTTGAAACTAAGCCGCCGGCACTCCAGTTTAACATCAAGCGGGGTGCTGTTATATGACAAGAAACAATAATTTTTTTTAAAAGATGATTATTAAATATTTTTCATGGGAAAAAATCATAATCCCAGAGCGTGTATGAATTGTGTTGTATAGTATGTGAAGGAAGCATAAACAATGTCCTTACAATATTAACGTAACATTTCGTGTACAGATGTCAGTGAGGTTAACAGTAATTCGACTATTACCTTAGATGAGCAGCGGAAGTGTATTGTGACACACGGCAAGTGGCTCAGCACATCCGGTCGTCGATGATGGCTCCTAGTACGCGTGGGAACCGCTTAGTTCCGTCGCTGTACATTCACAGAGATTATTCATTCATTGTTATACTATTTGAACCATATACAAATAGACCCCGCTTTACTCCTGTGTGTCATGCTTCTCTCTTTGCTACTCGCCTGCTTGATATTTCATTTCTGATTTTATTCAGCGTGTACCTGTGGTTGCAGCTTTAATTTGATATGTTAAGCTGGAGTGCGGTCCATAAATGGAGGTAACTGCTACTACAGTCAATTAACTGTAAGTGGCAGTCACGTTCACTATGCCGGCTAAGTTAAAACTGGCAACTTACAAGCTGATCCCGAAACGCGACTAAGTCACTTCTCGGTCTGTATACTTGTAAGTGGTGGTACAGATCGGAAGACTGGGCACCACTGCCTACCACTCTTTAATAACCAGACCTGGAGCAAATATCCACCTTTTTTATAAACTAATATTTTTAATTTTATTAATTAGATTATATTATTATATATAAAAGCTTTAAAACAAATATTTGCTCCGATCGGGAATCAAACACGAGACTTTCCGCGTAACGGAATGGTATGCAAACCTGCTAACCACTCTACGCCAGGCTTGTCGTCGATTTTAGTGTTCCATAATAATATGGATAGTTTTTTCTTTATTTATAAACCTATTTCTATTTGTTAAGTTTTATATGTACAGGGTATAATCGACGAGTGGCCTTCTTCTCGACTTTACGGTCTATACACTAAAAAGTAGCTTTACTAACCCAGGTCAGCAAATAACCACCAACTGGATGCCCTAAATTTTCCATGCGATGTCTACAGTTATATAGTTGTTAAACATTGTTAACAACGACCTCGTCCTAATGGTACCTACATGCAAATTCATGCAGCCTTTCCGCAACTTCTATGATCTGTTTTTCATTGGGATAATTTCATACCCTTAATCCGCAAAATAATTAAATCTAAAGCGTTATGAAAGTATTAATAATGATATTGGAATTTTCCAAACAAAACCTAAACCCATATTATGTATATTACAGGAACCTGTAAACAGTTGTAGGCATTATTGCCCAGTCTGCCGGTCCGGCGTAGTACCATTACTTACAAGTATATAGACCGTCAAGTGACTTAGTCGCGTTTCGGGATCAGCTTGTAAGTTGCCGGTTTCAACTAGACCGGCATAGTGGATATGACTGCTACTTACAATTATTTAACAGTAGTAGCAGTCACCTCCATTCATGGACTGCACTCCAGCCTAACATCAAGTCGTATTAATTGACGAACTCCTAATAGTCGTTATTGCTACTAGCCTGTTCAGGGGGGTCGACCGCGGCGCAACTACAATGGTAATGAAAATTAAATTCCATTTGTCAAAAAGTTACGCGGTCGCTGTTAGTGTCAAAAATAACTTTTATTCATTCGGACAATGAGTCGATTAGCGTGCACTGTTATTGAAAATTAATAACATCGATTTTTAGTGTGTTGCGCGGTCGCAATTTTAATTTTATAGCTCAATAATGAAATTCAACTGTCAAAACGAAGCCTATTCTCATTGTCATTAAGTTACGCGGTCAGGTATGAATGAAAAAGTAAAAAATATGTTCATCATTCGACAAGGACTGGCCGATTATAAAACTTTTTTTTTATTGTGACATGATATCTGACCTCGACCCGCCTGATGATAAGCAAGAGGTGGTCTAAAAGTGACGACAAGTGAAAAAACCTACTTTATTCACGGCTGCTTCAGTTGCCATCACTATGCCGCATCGCTTGAAGGATCCAAGGTCATAGGATGGAGAGAACACATGGGCTGGCAAAGCATTCCACTTGTCTATTGTTCTACAAAGCCACACTTACATTTACGATGGATTCAGTAGTCGTCGGAATTATTTTATATATTTTAAAATGCAACAAGTTGTGACGCCAATACCTATTCTTATTTTAGACAAAAATAGTAGATGATAAAAACGTGATATATATAATTCATATGAAAATGTTAGGGTCAATAACTTTATTAAATCTGATCGTGTTAGGTGTTGTTGATGATCGCTGTAGTTTTAAGGTATATATTATACAGCACTATACACCATCCTTATGCCCTCCAGGTTACTTGAATTAATACACAGTGGGTTTTACCATATATTAAAGAACATAAAGAAATTAACAATTTTCATGACTTATTAAAACATTACGACATATTAGATGACATTATACATGTTAGATGACAACCTTCAAATTTACTTCTTACAAAAGATTGTACATTCTTACAATCGCTTAAACGTTTGATCTACATTTATCAAAGCATTTCTGTGTGGGTGTCTGCGCAAACCCACACAATAGTTTCTAACTCCTTTGTAAGAGAAATTGTTTGTACATTATAATATTACTTATTACAGTAGAACCTCGATAACTTAAACCTCGGTAACAGAAAAACCTCTGTTACTTCAAAAAATACTATGTTCCCTTCCCATCAGAGCCCAAAACCTCTATAACTTAAAATACGCAACCTCTATAACTTAAATAAATAATCTCTGTATAGGCCCTCAGTAACTAAAAGAACAAAAGAAAATCACAGATTTTTTTAAGTAGACTAAACCTTTAGTTGTTGTTTTATTTTTATGTAATGTGAATAAATATGATTACATATTTAATTTTCAGTATTTTATTGAACCCATCCTGATGCATTCGAGTAAAAATGGGAGCAAGGGTACATAGAAACATGTACATACCTCTATATTAACCTTTACCTAACATAAACCCTTGATAACTTAAAACCTCTATAACTTAAAATATTTTGTGTTTCCCTTGGACTTTACCTTATCGAGGTTCTACTGTATTATTAACTTAGACACATCACAAGTAATTTTACAAGTACACAGACCGTGAAGTGATTGAGTCACGTTCCGGGATCAGCTTGGTCAAGTTGCCGGTTCCAACTAGGCCGGCATAGTGGATGTGATTGCTACTCACAGTTATTGAATTGTAGTAGCAGTAACATCCATTCATGGACCACACTCCAGCTTAAAATTAAGCGGGGTGCTGTCATATGTCCAGTCACAATATAAAGAAAAAATGTTGTATTAGTTTTATAACACAAAACTTTTATTTTGGTGTGTATAAAATTGGTTAATAAATAATAATTTGGCTCGTTTGTTCTATTTGGCAAGTAGCGTTCCATTGTCTCTGCCTATCCTTGTGGGGAAGAGGCGTGACAATTTGATTGATTGATTGTTAAAATATACCCATTGTAAAATGTGGTTTCTCTCTATGGAGCTTAAGAATACGCTTAGTCATTCAGCAAGCTATGGACAAGGCTATCTACATACATAAAAACGGCTAACTCAACCAACCGTATTGACAATATATGGCGGCAACCTACGTAAATGAAAATTTAGAAATGAAGTAATTTGTAAAAGACCCAAAGCGGCTAATATAGCTTATTGCTTATAGCAATAGTTGAGGGCGCAGAGTTCTTTGAACTATCAATCAATCAAATTATCACGCCTTGTTCCCACAGGTATAGGCAGAGACAATGGAGCGCCGCTTGCCACGATCCTGACACAACTCCCTCGCTTCCTTCCAATTCACAACTCTCTTTAAGCTAACATGAAAAATCCAATTAAAAAATCGTGAAAGAACCAATGCGGCTAATTAGCAATAGTTGAGAACGCAAACGTCTTGAAAAGTTATCACGCACGGCTAAACGCAGCATAAAACTACCACCCACAGGATGGACGACTTGCTAAAGACAGCAGGTAACCTCTGGATGCAGGCCACTATGGAGATCGCTAGGGGAGGTGTGGGCACAGGGCCGTCTTAAGCATATTCAGCGCCGGGGTGCGAAGGTCAGGGTTCCACTCGCGTGGTCTCAGTATAGTACCTATCGAAATTTATGGCGGTCGGCATGCGCCCTCTAGGACTCTGCGCCCGGGTGCACTGCACCCCTTGAACCCCCGGGTAAAGACGGCCCTGTGTGGGCACAACAGTAAATAACCTATGATAATGATGAATTTTGATGTTTATGATAATGATGAAACTTAGGAAAATTGTTCTAATGTCAGATATCAGTATGTTTGTAAAATATTAGAGCCGCGCGATAACAGAAGTCACACTCGTAACGCGTGCTTTTCGTAAAACAATGTCAAATTAACAAACAATAAAATTGGATTATATAATGTAGTATGTATATTTATCAGGCAACCGACGACGACATGCGTCGGCGCCACCAAGGTCGGGGTCAATGAACTCATTATAAAACTTTTCAGCTATTACTGAAATGCTATGAAACAGCTATCAAATGTGATATTAAAAGAAGTAATATTGTCTAGCTGTTATTCTATTCTATCTCAACTTGCTGTTCGCGTTAGAGAGAGGCAAGTGTCTGCTTTCGTATCACGCGACATTGGGGAATGGCCACGTTCCAAATGACACTTTTTTTAACATTTAATATAGGTCTTTAGGTCTGCAGCTAATCAACAACACCTATGTTGCTAACTCATTATTATTTTTTATTGTGGCTTGATATATGACACCATCGCGTATGATGTTAAGACTACAGTAAGTATCTTAACACCATACTACTGCAAATAGCAGTCGCACTCAAAATGGAACCGGAAAGTTTCATGTTAAACCCGAAATGCGACTAAGTCATTACACAGTTTGTACATTTAAAAGTGGTGGTACTACCCCGAATCATTTTTTCATAACATCGTCCGATTTGATAACACCCGTCCTCTTCAATCAATCAATCAAATTGTCACGCCCTCAGCGATAGGCAGAGACAATGGAGCGCCGCCTGCCACGATCCTGTCACAACTCCCTCGCTTCCTTCACGTCCACAATTTCCTTCATACAAGCTCTACGGTTATGGGCCTAAGCAACCCAGCTTTCTTGAGGATATCTCCGAATTGGTCGGAAAACACCCTCCTGGGCCTGCCTTGTCTAACGCATCCATCCGTCCCCTTTATGTTTACAATTTGGAATTACCCGTGAAGTAAATTATCTCTCTCGTTTCAAATATACAAAGTTAGCTACAATCAAAGCAACGGAATAAATAATTCATCTCCAGTGGACTTATGTAAATATTCTCATTTTTTGCATGAAATTTTTTCATTTGATTCTCTTAATATTAATTGGTGTAGTCGTACATTTGTTCAAACAGATCCCGTGAATTTGTTTACATTATTATTTCGTATTTTTCAACAATTTATGTCTCATAAAATTATTTTCTTGAACACAATGGGGACAAAGCGTGGATTGATCTCAAAAGAATTGTTGGGAAATTAACATAATGTTGTTTTCTTAGCTGATAGGTAGTATTGTGACGTGGGATAGTGTCATGGGTGAGTTATATGAAAATGTTCGCCTCTTGGAATATAACAAGAGTCGCGATCTGACAATGGCAGAATTGTGCTGTCAATATTTGTTAGTTGTGTGACGTCTTTCTGGCGCCAGACAACGTCGGTGTTGGCTTACCGCCTCATTTGTCTGCATTTAGCCACCGAGCCGTTGTTACGTATTTCACCTCGTAAGTGATTCACACCTCATAGATAATTGGCTCAAATTTAATTTTAATTTGTTTGTATAAAAATACCATTACTATAACGATTATGTGCGCCGCAGACAATATGCAAACATCTTCATGATGTTTTGTTACATACTTCGCCAATTTCAAAATAACACACCTGTTCTTTAGTAATTGCCTAATAAATTAATAACACTATTGCTTTGTAAATATACAATGAAAATTGTAGTTGTATGCGCGTTGTTTCTCACAAACGCACTTACTTATGTCAAATATTTACTTTAACTGTAGCGCACTTTATTGCGGGGAAAACTTAGAGCGGGAAATACCCTGATACAACAAGTAAAAATAATCTTAACCTGCATATTTATCCTTATTTACTTTAAGAATAACAATTGTATTGAACCCATGGCTAATTGTGTGTTTGTTGAATGAGTGGGTACGTTTTGAAATAGACGCAACAATATTAATAAAACACAAATGTAAACATTGTAGTAAGTTTAACCATACGAGTGTGTTTTGAAATGCAATCTTAAACATCGTTCGAGGAAACATAACATTTCGCCAATGTACACATACTAGACCAGATAGCATTACATTTCGTGTTAAACAATTGCGCGTCATTTTCTACTGAACATGCCTGTTATAATTATATGAAAGCGGTGAACACGGTGGCAGTGTTTGCGGAGAGCCGTGGTGGTGCTTCGTGTGACGGTCCACTGCCTCCTGACGCCGTTAATCTCTCCAGTTAACGAACCGGTGAAAATGATTTTGAGACAGCGCACACGCATTCTACTCTTTCCAACAAGTCTACTAAATAACTTTCTTGTGCGACCCACATACCAGCTGTATGACATTCGAAATCAGATGAAAATGTAATAGCCACTTTGCATACGTTTACTTACATTTACCTAATAGACACTTGTAGTTTCACTATGAAGTTTTTGATCGAATTTGTAATGTTCCCATCCTTATTACCTTTTGTTAGAATTTTCCAACTTTCTCGAAAAAATGTTGAATGCTTTATTTTTTGCAATGGCTCACCTTGAATTGTTCAATGAACAGCTGCAGGGCGAAGATTTCGTTGTTCATCCAAACATATACCTGTGCCTTTGATAAATTCGCATTTGAGTTTATAAGTTGCTTTACTGTGAATGATACCCGGAACGTTCTCGTACTTGCAGCTGTTTGACCTCCCCCTACAACGCACTAATTGCTTAAATTTCAATTAATCAAGCGATGGTTAAGTAAATTGATTGTCATTAATTCTGTACATTTTCACCTATTAGCTATTTATAATTCCAGAAATACTCGTAGTAATAATTCTCTGTAAATTGACTTTCTCTGCTTTAGCAGTGAGAATAACATATTGCGCAGTTCGTATTCGAGTTGGTACCTACATGGTCGTCACACCCGCATATTTTTCGGTGAGTGACCGTCGTCGGCTACTGACACCAACACCATTTATATAAAAAACAGTTCAACGACAAAAACTGTTCTATTATGGTCTTAAGGCCCCCAAGATAAATATTTACACTATTTGGCAATGGTCCATTATATGACAGGGTCCAGTAACATAAATATGGTATTAATAACTGTTTAAAATAAGATAAATAAATGGAGCAAAATAATAAAAGATGTATGGAATATTTTAATGAATGAACATACAAACGTAGTAGTGCGTAATTACTACTTATTTCTTATCGATTTTACTCATATTATCTTCTTTATTATTGTTTGTTTCGTTTTCCACGCATCAATCGATAGTTGATTTAAGTAATGAATAAATTAAAAGTATTGTATTTGTAGGCCATCATTTAATGAGTGTCTATTTGTGTAATGATATTTTTAACATTATTTAAACGTGATTCAATCCTATTTACGTCATCAACAATGTTGGTATTTTTAAGTTACTTTATTTTCACAAGGACAAGATTTATAAATAACATAATTTTCCAACTAAATTTACTAGATAAAAATTTATAGGTAATTATTTTCATATAAATAATCCTGGGAAAAAATGTTTATTTTTATTGTGACGCTATATCTGAAGGCCTGATGGTAAGCGAAGTCCAAGAATGCTCAGTTTACGGTTGTCACAATGCCTGCCAGAGGGCTCAAACATAAGTGTATTGTATAATATTTTCAAATTATTAATATACACGAATTAATTAGTAGCAATGTCTAATTGTTGTTTTCGAAGATATGCGTGCAGAGTCCAACAGAATATTCCTATTTGTTTGTGGCGTCAATCAGTGCAACACTGTGTTTGTTTACATCAACGTATTGCGACGTTACTCATTATTAGATCATGAACTCGCTCATGGATGATAACACTCATTTGAATATTATTAGGTTTATGAGCTGCCATGTTCATTTATACGAACTCATCACTCAATGTAATTTCCAGACTTATTATATACACATATTATTTATTCGATATCACTTGCCGGTATCTTTGATTTCTTTGTATATATATCTTAGTTATTTTGGTCAGTTTAGAAAATGGTTCAGTATAGAAATGTAAAAAAATAAATATCAACCAACTTGAATAGTCATTAATGTTCTAAGTCATTATATTGTAGTTAGTAATGTACAAAAACAAGCGTTGGTTATTAAAAATACAAACGGAATGTTGTTTGTATACAAAAACCCAAATGATAAATATGCTGATTCATATTGCGTCCTCGCACCTCCCAAATGCGGGTCGTGCAGTTTTCCCCCGAACTCTGACGCACATATCTGTCTGTTTATTACCGTAGTACTCATAAACTAAAAAAATACATTTTTCCTGCTTTATAATTGGTGCTAAGTATCCCTTCGTTAATAAGCATTTGGAATGATGTTACGTTTCATCGGGGGCATGTTTGATATATGACGTCATCCATGTATTGCGTCCGGTACATAAACGGTAACTAATAAAAATTCGAGCGCCGGCGATCTGTTTGAAATCGTGACTCTGATATTTACAGCAAACGGAATTCTTGGAATGAAACATTAGGCTTCTATTCTATTCATAGCCGGTGATGAGCTATGTGATGTATGACGTGTATTCGCCCCCACGAGATGCACACACTATTATTTGTATTGGCGCCTCACGAAGTCACGAGGATCTCGTAACGTCCACCGTATGACTTCAGCATGCGCCGACGACGATATCTCCGGATGACGGGTCCGCTTATGATGTAACATTACGTTTATCGATACTACACAATCAATGGAGTTTCTACGCGATATAAATATTACGCAGGCTTATATTGACTTATTGTCGCCTTCAGATTACGGTACAAATACCTTTTAGTTTAATAAGTCCGTAAAAGCTAACAAGTTTTAGTTCAAACGGATGAATGAAGTAACAATATGTAAAAAAAAACGCCGCCGGTGACGTGGGGTGTTATTTTGACGCTTGGTTTTTTATTGCCTGGCGTCAGTGCTATTCGTCAAAACAATATTATTTATACGGTTCATGTTTTAAATGTGAGCTGTTGGACGCTTCGAGGTGGACAGATTTGGTCGTCGCAGATTGCTTCCCACGCGTCACGGGATACATACGCTTGGCTGAGCAACTGTAAACATTCCTCCCAATTACAATAAACTAATAAACGAAATTCATGTGTCTAAACCTGATGAATTGTGTAAACTATTTGTGTTTTCCTCCTTGAATTAAACATCTAGCAATCGATACCGGTTCTATAAACTGCTTATTATTTAATATTAAATTACATTACTGATCAATCATAGGTTAATATGGATGAGTATATAGGTAAAAGTTGTAAAACGATTTAATCGAATCTAGTTGCATGTGTTTGTAAGTTATTTGCACGTTCGAGTTGTAAGCATCGGACCGTATTAGAAATTAGATACAGCTACAGTCCGCATTAATTTCGGAATGCTCTTGTTGTAACCGTCTAGACAATTGTAAAAAGACTGTTGTTTCTATGAGTTTATTTCTAGCTCGGCATTAGCGTCGCGTCCAGATTTAGCAGCAACTTGAGACGAGGGCTTGCAACCGTCCCGACCGAGACGCCAGCGATGCATCCCACTAACAATAGACCAGTTGACTTTGTCCACTTAACAATTAAACATTTTTGCGTTAATCTACAGCTTTGGTTTCGGTTTTAAATAGATAAATAATCGCATATCGCGGTGTTATAAATATATGGCTTGATAGTGAGGTATCGCGATACGCAAATCGTAACATAATGTAATATATTCTTATTTATTTTTGGAAGTGTTATTTTCTAACCAATTATTACTGTAAGTGGAAAGTTTATGAGACATTAGTTTCTTGGTGCATTTCTACGCTATAAAGTATGAAATTAAGATATATTTTGAAAAATCATGTTCCAAAAGATTTATGATATAATAAACATTATAATTAAATTATTTTCTGGCGTCAACAGCGTCGGTCGCCCTGATCTGATTTTGATTCTGCGAATTTTTCCACAGCAGTAATTCTATATACTCGTACGTTGGTGGATACGACCGTTTCTCTCTACAGTTTATTACTCATAAAAAAGTTTTCTATGAATTTGTATTCTGAAAACTTAGAAAATATATCCCTTAATTTTTTGGTCAAAAAATAATGTTCTTTATTGTACTTATAAGAAACTGTTTTTTTAGAGATTATTTTCGCGAATTTAACCTTGCTTTTAGATTCGAGGAAACCATTTAATAAAAATGTTTTTTTCATATCTATAAAGTGTCTATAAAAAATCATTAACGATGTATTCTGATTACGTTCATTATTCTGCCCAAATAGTACGATATACATGAATTTACGCGTATCGGCTCACCTCGAGCAGCCTTTCAATTCAATACTGAAACTTTCATGGTGGACCACAGACTTTTATTTTTTATTGTGACACGACATTTGTCCTCAACCCGCCTGATGATAAGCAAAAGGAGGTCCAAGAGTGACGATGACTGAAAAAACCAAAAGGTATTATACAATAAAAGATTACTTTCCTAAGTGCCCGTGGCCAAAAAAAAATAAGGCGGCCGTGTAGTGGAAGTGCACTCAATGGTCGCGGGCAAACCAAGAGCCCACCAGGTGAAAACCACTTGCCGGTACCAAAGTATCTTTGATATATTATGTACTATGGCGGTCCGGTTTCTATGATATACAAGCACATTTAGTATAGAAATGTAATACGTAAAAAATGTACTACAATGCAAAATTTAAATACTAACAATATTTTGTACTTAAACATATTGAATGTAATCGTAATAAAACGTTACTATGTTGAATTCTGATATTCATCTTATCTATATTTTGAGAACGAGGTTGTTGGAGTTTGTTGTATTATCTCACATAATATAACTACTGCGTCGGTTCCTTTTTCTTTGATAAATGCGCATTTAAAATTTATATGTTATATTTGGAATTATTCCTCAAATCAGGTTTGGTAAATATTACTTAATTTGTTTTGTAGTTTCAGGTTAAAAATTTGGTATTTTTTTCTCTAAATGGAATAGAAAATGCACTTTCATGTAATTTATTATAGTTTATCTAACTGCATATTAATTCGATTTAGTGAAAAACTATTAACTAACTTTTTTTGTGTTGACACGCCATAATGACTGCACACCGCCTGTTATTAAGCTGCCACAGATATCTGCAAGCAGCAGTCGCATCCACTATGCTGGGTATCAGTATTATATAACATTATCCACTGGGTGTTGGATGTTCGCCAACCAAATAGGAGACATCCTCAAGAAAGCCAGGTTTCCTAGTGCCCATAACCATAGAGCTTGTATGGAGAGAATTGTGAATGTGAAGGAAGCACGGGAATTGTGTCAGGATCGTGGCAAATGGCGCTCCATTGGATCCACATATCCCTGTGGGAAAAAGGCGTAACCATTTGATTGATTGATATCCACTATCCACCGACAAAAAATGGCATATAATTTTCACATTTCAAATAATTAACTTGGTTAATATCAATCAATCAAATTACCACGCCTTTTTACCACAGGGATAGGCAGAGACATTGGACCGCTACTTGTCACAATGCTGACACAACTCGCTTCTCTCATATCCACAATTTTCTTCATACAAGCTTTACGGTTAATATACTTATCTATACTAATCTATACTATCTATACTAATATAATAAAGCGGAAGAGTTTGTTTGTTTGTTTGTTTGTTTAAACGCGCTAATCTCAGGAACTACTGGTTCGAATTGAAAAATTCTTTTTGTGTTGGATAGATCAATTATCGAGGAAGGCTTTAGGCTATAAAACATTACGTTGCGACTTATAGAAGCGAAGAAACAGTCGAAAATGTGGAAAAAACGGGGAATATTATTCGTCTTTGAGGGTTTCCGTTGCGTGCGCTGCGAAAACCGTTGGAGATACCCAAAAAATATGTATGAAAGAATTATTCCTCTTTAAATTATCTAAAAAAATGTCCGCGACCGTATATGTCTATCTTTTAGGATTAACTCACAATAACCGTTTTTATGATTCACACGCGTCGCATGATGAGCGCTAACCGGCGGGCGAGGAGAGGCGGTGCTTGAGGGCGAGGAGAGGCGGTGCTTGCGGGCGAGGCGGAGGGGGGTATAGTCTGTCTAAGCCGAAATGACGCGCCCCTCCACTGCATTTACGCATACAAGCAAATATAAAATATGAATAAAACACATCGAAAATGCAGTAATTGGTTATTCAGTTGCTGGTTAGACACAAGGGAGGAACGAACGTGATGAAGTTTAATAGTATAGTTAGTAATATTTGCATTCACACATTTAAATAAACAAATAAAGTGGAGGGGCGCGTCATTTATAGACAGACAAGCATACTATACGGTCGGCTCCCTACTGATCGGTTGAATGCAGCGTTAATTTGTTTTTACGATATAATATCATCGTGCAAAATCCTTTTTTACACAATTTCATTTTGTAGTAGTTTTCTCTATATAGTAGGGGAGCCCAAGAGGCTAATCGGGGATTTACTCGAGCGTCGTAGGGACCTATTAAATATTAAAGTTTAGGTGATAAAAAAAATTAAATGTTATGTGGGTTTTTGGTTTTAGCGGTGGGGGAAGGGTGTACGGATTTTCAAAAATGTAAAAAAAAACAATTAAAAAAATATACTCGAGCGCGTCAGATTTTGATATTGTATATACTCCACGTGTCCATAATACTGTAGGTATGTTAATCTGACGGTTTGCATGGTGGGGGTGGCAGTACGGAAAGGTAGAAAAACAAAAAAAAAAAAAATTTGCTCGAGCGCGTCAGACATTTAGAGGGGATGTTAAATAAGCCCCACAGAAGCTCCCATTCAAAAGACTGACCATTCCGACATGACGCAAGTTCGTGGCGGAGTTTTGAAAATGTAAAAAAAAATCGTTAATTTGAAATACTCGAGCGCGTCAGTCTTTTATACAGAAGGTTCAGTAAGATGACCCAATTGTACTGACCCTTAATCTGACAATTATCTGAAGGGATTTCATTAATCTGACAATTTGAAGAAAAAAAACGAAAAATTTTTTTTTAAGGTGATTGTTACACAGTCACTATAGCACACTAATCGCGGTATAGTTTAGACTATTTCTCTCTCTTTCACTCACAATCACTGCCACTTTTACTAATAAGTAATAATATCTCAGAAACTGTGTGGAATATGAGCTATATTATTGTAAAGTTTCATTAAAATCCATTTAGTAGTTTTGCGTGAAAGAGTAACAAACATCCATCCATCCATCCATACAATACATACTATAAACTTTCGCGTTTATAATATGTATTGTTGCAATATGGAATTTATTATTAACACAATTTTGGAATTATTTAATTGTAAAGTTCGCGTTTTTTCTGACAGGTTATACATGCACAATTATTTGAAGAATAATCTGTGATAAATTTAAGCAGTCCCTAAGAAAGTGCATCTGGTGGAACAACTACTTTAAATAATGAAACAGAACAAATAGATAGGAAATAGCAATAAAATTAAATTAAATTATTTTAAATAATTGAATTTAATCTTCATCTTCATCCGTGGAATCATCTTCGCACTGCAAGTCTGCTTCAATTTCATCATCAATTTCATCTTCATTTTGTATGTCTGTAAAAATAAATTGTTATAAAACTATGTTATATTTTATGTTATATTTTATTCATTTCATGAAAAGCCTACACTAATAAAAAAAAGTAAACTTGACCTTAGAGAAAGAATCGCGAACTAAGAAAATAATTTTGAAGAATTTGATGATTTTGAATCAAGCAAAAAAAAATTATGAATCAAATCAATTTTACTTAAATTAAGCAAAAGTTTTTAGCTCTAGAACTGTTTAATCCAAAATCATAACATTTTTCAAAATGATTTTCCTAATTCAAGATTTCAATCAATCAATCAAATTGTCACGCCTTTTTCCCACAGGGATAGGCAGAGGCAATGGAGCGCCACCTACCACGATCCTTACACAACTCCCTTGCTTCCTTCACTCTTCTGGCTCTGTGGTTATGGGTACTAGGCAACCCAGCTTTCTTGAGGACGTCTCCGATTTGGTCGGAAAACACCCTCCTGGGCTTGCCTTGTTTAACGGTTCCATCCACATCAGATTTTTTAATTTCTCTTGTCAATCTACTTTCACTCATCCTTTCCATGTGCCCAAACTATCGAAGCATTCCTTTGTCAATCCTTGTCACGACAACTTCTTTCAAACCACATCTATCTCGCAATGCGCTATTCCTTATTCTATCCGCTATCGTCACTCCACATACACTCCTTAACGCATTTCTACAGCGGTAATTCTACTCTTATGCTTCTTCTACCATACCCAACCTTCACTTCCATATATTAATGTAGGAACAAGCACCGCATTATGAACAGCCGTCCGTGACTTTTGAAACATTATTTAACTGTTCATTATACTATGGATGGCACGCGTTACGTTACCCTTTTGCACTCGTCTCTCAATTCAAGATTTCTTTTATTAAATCAAGTTAACTTTTTAACTGTGTTATTACAGTTTTGAAAAGACAGTATACCTGAATCTGGAGCATCCTCTAAAATATCAGGTGTTATAATAACTTCTTCATATGCTTCTGGTAATTGATTTCCAGCAAACGATGTCATTTCTAGTTTTCCTTCTACTTCCGTCCATCCGTAATCAGTTGGTGTCATCTCGATAATGGTTCGATTGTGTGCATTCCTCCATAAGCATGCAATATATTTTGTACGCAATAACTGCTGCAGTAACTCTGATTGACATGGTGGCAAGCAACAAGCATCGTAGTTACGGACATTCAACGAGAAGGGCTGTGACGTGTCGGATACCTTGTATGTCTTATAAAAGATTTCAATTCTAGCTTTGTTGACATCATTTAATTTTTTTAAACCATACAAATGGCAGATGAAAGATTGTATAATATCAAGGGATTCATCAATGTTGCAATCTTCCGATCCCAAATTTGCAAATTCCTTCTGAAATTTTTCGGAATTCATGAGAATACTTAAAGGTTTTTTCTTGCCTCGTCTATAAAATGCCGGATTGAAATCACATCCTGTTAGCGCATGAAGAGCTGGTAGCGCTCGTGAAATCATTGGGCCTAGCTTAATAGAGAGTTCAGAAATATCGATGTATCGCCGTGCATTACCTACTCCTAGGTCCATCCATATTTTGACTGATGTTTTAAGATGTTCCACATTGGCCAACATGATAAGAACAATATCTGTATCAGAGGTTCTGATTATAACAGTAGAATCTTCTTCTTGTAGCTGACATGCAAGAAATACTACTTTGGTATCTGCTTCTTCATGATCCGGACACGATAGTTCATGATCGATGGTTCGTATTACTTTATTATCCGTAACTGAATATACGTAACACAAATCATGATTCAAATATATGGTTTTGTTACCGATAATCGTAGCCATCTCTTGATCAGTCCAATGATCAATCAAAAATTTGACAAGAGCTTCTTTAAACTTAATGTTCTTCAAATCTTTGGCAAAATCAGCTGTTCTCGTTTGTTGAGGACCGGAAATGTGGAAATCCTTGTCATTCACACTACCTCGAAGAGTGTGCTCATAATCCTTAATAGAAGGTGTGAAATAACGATCAAATACTATGGCTACTCGATTTGCTCCATTATTTACAAGGCATTGCAAAATCTTCTTTGACATATCCCCAAAACTGCGCGGCATTTCTTTAAAAGTATAAAGAAAGAAAAAGCCATCTACAATAAAAAAATCTACAATGGATGGCGGTAGCTCCATGTCTTCAATTTGTTTTTCCAACTCTTTAACCAGTGCTGACTTATCAGTCTTGTTAAGAGAACCATCGATATGGCACAGTGATAGCGGAACTGGAGTTATTGGAAAACAGAGTATCTTTTCAAGATCTATGTTCGTATCTACTGATAGAGCTAATAACCGACCGAACAAATCCCGCTGCAATTTAATTTCGTGTACTTTCTGGCCAATTTTCATTTTCTTTTTCTTTTTCAAATTTGCAAATGTCAGCACCGGGTTTTTTTTCAGTGGTTGGTGAAATCTTTCATAGTTTATATTACACTCCGTAATAAACTGATCTCGCAGGAATGTTCCGGCAGACACTGCGTTCAACAAACTATTTGCTATTTCTGGAGTGGTAGCTTGGCCTGTTGAAATATTGTACAGTTGATTTTTATCAATTGAAATAGAAAATGGGTTAATGGTCTGTTGGATACTTTGCATGAAAGCTTCAATTTGCTTATGATGTTTTTTTATTCGATCTGGGTGTAGGTCAGCGGCGATATCTTGCTGGCTCCGGTTAAGACCTGCACGAGTCAATACATGCGATATTATTCGCGTCCGCGCCCCATGATTTCTTGCCCAACGTTGTCTAGCGCTGATAGAGTTTGTTAAATTAACGATTCCAGTGAGTCGGCGAGCTGCATCACCGTTTATTGTTTGCTCTAACGTTAAATCTACTGGAATCCGCGAGAAAGCTTTCATTGTTCTTCTAATACCAAACGAGCCTTTAGAAATTTCAGCTCGGAGTCCAGGATGTGTCTTGTCTACGTGTTGCAATTGATTTATGTAGTATATAAGCCATCGACTGTAGTTTTGTTGATTGTAGTAGAAAAATAAACTTGCAATTTTTCCAAGTACATTCACGTACAAATGTAAATCGCCGACTCTAATACTTTTATTAAATAAATAATAAAGATTGATAAAATCTATATACATAGCGTAAAATTGTGCCGTTTTTCCGTACTTGCCTTCCAAAGTGTCTGCTGTATATTGTTCGTAAGATTGAATTAGATGCTGTATTTCCAAATGCTTTACTTGTGGAGAGATATCTTCCTGCTGCATGAATGTGGTGAGGTATTCTGATACCGATTCCGAAATCGTCAATTGTTTTTTTTTCAAAAATGATTTAAAATGTAGTTGCTGTAATACTAATGCCACTTGAGAATGTATCCGTTTGCATCTGTTATAATTTTTTCCGCTAATAAAACCTGCAACTGAACCGTTAGCAATAAGATTACTTTCGGACATGATATTGCTTAATCCACATTCGTTGATGAAGGTGCCAATTGCTTTGAAGAAGGCCATTTCAATATGAAAAGCTCCCAAGTGAATAAATATGTTATTGAATTTTGGAGATTCTTGCGCTTGAATACAATAACTTGTTCGAGCAATTGCTAAATCATATGTAATCTGAATGAAGGGTGCTTGACATTCATTAGCAATGGATTGACTCAATTCCAGTGTTTTTAAAACTGTCGAATTATTGGTGGGCGAGGCGTTTATTGGTGTAAGGTAAGAAACTTTTTGAACTGATGACTTGTCAATGAAAATTTTACTATGATATCCTACCCACATTGGAACATCAGATACTCTATGTAGATGCAACAACATCCACACAATATCCAATTGTTTTGACATTATCAAATTATTTGGAATTTGATTGAGTTTAGCAATGTCTAGCTCATTCCAGAATGCAATTCTTAATCGTTTTGTATACGGATGCATATCGAAGGTTATTTCATCAAAGGCTCGGCGTTTCCGCTTTTTTTGCGTAGTGATTACAGATGTATCTGTAAAGTTACCATATACAGTGTCATTGGTAGTTGAATTTTCATTTTCACAAACATTTAGAGATTCTGCGGACATCATTTCTTTATTTTGAATAATATCTTGGTAAATTATTCCCACCGTGTCGTGTAAAGTGTCTTTACCATTCAGTGTTTCGACAAAGCGATCGAAATTGTCAAAAGCTACTGCAGTATTCAAATCCGGCCGGCGTAAAATATTTTCAGGACACACGTATGTACTGTTTGCTGTTGAAAATGTCATTTCGGTCTCTAGTTCTTCCAATGTAGTATAAGAGCAGCAGTGTCCATATTTGGACAGTATATTAATGATCTTTTTGCTATTACATAAACTTTTCACTGCCATACCCAGAGTAATATGTTTTGATGTTTTAATTTTGTGACTGAAGGCAGCGTACATCAAATCTTGCCCAAGGGAAAAAATTGTAAGATCTTTATTATATTTTTTATTTTCACGTGTTTTTTTTGATTGATGAGAAATATCACCCCAAACTAATGTTTGTAAGAAGCATGTCAAAAGCTCTGGCACGTAATTGCACTCTCCTGCAATCAAATCTTCAGCAGTACAGTCTTCAGCCAATTTTTTTCTGGTACAGTTAAGAATTTCTTCTCGGAGTTGTGTTGCTACAGATCGAACTGTTTCTTTTATTGCCATTTCTTTGAACAAATCTTTATATGTTAAAATGGACGCAGAAAATGGAGCAAGAAACTTTTTCTTTTCTGCATAAATAATCTTGATCTTATTGTCAAAAGTATCCATTACCTTTCTTTCTAGATGACGATCCGAAAATGAAGTACTGCTTATAGAATCCGATATTAATTTTGACTGTTCTGTTAATAACTGTTGGTATTCATTCTTAACATGATCAAAAAATAGGCATTCGTTGTTATTGATCACGCGCTCTTCCAACATTTCGCATAGCAACGAATAAGCGGTGTTCGATGCTTTTCTTTTCTTGTAGAATTCAATATTCTTCTCCCGTGACATATTTCGCAAGTATTTATCTTTGCAAAATTTATGGTAAGTAATACATGCACCACTAGAAAAGGAACTAATTTTTTCCAACATTTTGGTGTCGTTGTGTTCAGTGGCAGCACTTTTTAATGAATCTATTGTGCGAAATCTATTCACAGCCAATAGAACTTCACGCCCATTTATTCGTCTACGTTGTCTTTCGCATATAAAACATTTAATAGGTGGCAAATCATCATTACTGACAGGCTTATCGATACGCAATTGATCATCTTCGAGGACTTGCTCAGGGTTGCTTGAAACTTCCACTCTGAAAATATTTTTGAAATGAGAAACTGAATAATTCATAACATGATATTGATATTTTAGCATTAAAAATGATTTTTCTAAGAATTTGATGACAAATTCAATATTTATGTGTATATAAAATAAATTTGTAGTAATACATAATATAAGGAAGCACTTACTCGTTTGTCGATGCACTAGCAGCCTGAGATGACGTAGAAGTTACAGGAACATGTGACTCATTTTTTTCCGCAGGAACTTCCAGTGCAATAGCACATTCTGCTGCGCTTTCTTGCTCTGACTTTTTAAAATTAGGGGGTATTTTAACAGCAGTAAATAATTTGTAACATTGCCTATGATACCCTTCATTCAAAGATGTGTCAGCAGATAATTCCACATTATCATACGTGGTTCGTGATTTTCTAAGGACCGGTTTATTACGCCGATACTCCAGAATCGAAAGACACTTTAGTAAAGTTTCTGATGTAAATAAATGAATTTTATCAAATGTATTTTGCTGACAAAATACACACTGTACGGTGTTATCACTCATTGTATCAGTGAATATTACCTTCACAAATTTAATTCATAAAATTTCACAAATTTAATTGAATAAACTTGTATCAAAACACAACAAATAAACTACAGCAATAGACATGTTATTTACAACGCTAAGCAACTGCAACTGCACGCACAAAACTTTATCAACAATTTTTGCTACTTCGGCTTATTGAAATTGATTATATTTTTTCAGTTATTCTTGAACATTTTCCTTCAAAATAAAACCAAAAATGACCGCGCTCGAGAATGTCAAGGTGACGTTGTTTTTTTTTACAAATTTGTGACCTTCCTATTCCGAATCAGATTATGAAAATAGTAGGGGAGCCCTAGCCTCTTGGGACCCATCGAACGTCGTAAGGACCTATCGAATTTTAAAGTTTAGTTGATATAAAAAATTAAATGTTATCTATACTAATATAATAAAGCGGAAGAGTTTGTTTGTTTGTTTGTTTGTTTGTTTGTTTGTTTGTTTAAACGCGCTAATCTCAGGAACTACTGGTTCGAATTGCAAAATTCTTTTTGTGTTGGATAGATTAATTATCGAGGAAGGCTTTAGGCTATAGAACATTGCGTTGCGACTTATAGAAGCGAAGAAACAGTCGAAAATGTGGAAAAAACGGGAAATATTATTCGTCTTTGAGGGTTTCCGTTGCGTGCGCTGCGAAAACCGTTAGAGATACCCAAAAAATATGTATGAAAGAATTATTCCTCTTTAAATTATCTAAAAAAATGTCCGCGACCGTATATGTCTATCTTTTAAGATTAACTCACAATAACCGTTTTTATGATAGTCAAATTTGGTCTGAATTATTGCATTATTACAAATTATTTGTCAGAGTTGTATTAACATAATAATATTATTCTTTATCAAAATAAATGTCTTATTAATTAAGAGTATTTAACTGTGAACATAATTGTCATTGACATCACCTAATTTCCATAAACATCTTATAAGATAATACAATTTTAAAATAACTCTGAAACAAAATTCACACGCGTCGCATGATAAGCGCTAACCGGCGGGCGAGGAGAGGCGGTGCTTGCGGGCGAGGCGGAGGGGGGTGTAGCTCTACGAGGTATAGTCTGTCTAAGCCGAAATGACGCGCCCCTCCACTGCATTTACGCATACGAGCAAATATAAAAATTGGATAAAACACACCGAAAATGCGGTAATTGGTTATTCAGTTGCTGGATAGACACAAAGGAGGAACGAACGTGATGAAGTTTAATAGTATAGTTAGTAATATTTGCATTCACACATTTAAATAAACTAATAAAGTGGAGGGGCGCGTCATTTATAGACAGACAAGCATACTATGCGGTCGGCTCACTACTGATCGGTTGAATGCAGCGTTAATTTGTTTTTACGATATAATATCATCGTGCAAAAACCCCTTTTTTATACAATTTCATTTTGTAGTAGTTTTCTCTATAGTAGGTAGTGTTTGTTTTAAGTATAGTATTTTGTTTCTAATATTTTCACAATAGCACATTTTTTGTTTTGTTGAAAATAATACCTGTAGGTGTCATCTACATTCTTTTAAGGTTAGGTTTTACATTTCTTATTAGGTTAGGTTTTAGTTTAAGCATACAGTTAGTTTGGTTAAGTTTTCATTTCCTTCGTTCTTTCTTCGTCGCTGTAATGCCTAGAAAAAGGACTCAGCGTTCTCGGCAGACTGCTGCTGCAAAGCGGTTGCGAGATTTGCGCACAAGAAAATAATACTGAAAATATAATTTACGCAGAAGTACTTTAAAATATATTCTTTTTAAAACTACTTTAAAATATATTCTATTAGTTACGTAATTTAATCGTCTAAAATAAGTTGCGGGTAACAGCTATAGGTAATTTATAATAAAGCTGAGCAGGTAGGTAAACAAAAAATTAATATGATTCCCAAAATAACTATTCCACGCGGACGTAGTCGCGGGCACAGCTAGTGTACTATATACCCTTTTAGCGGTGGGGGAAGCGTATGGAGATTGCCCACTGTTGTGGAGATAACACCAACAATGGTGCGAAATGCCATACAGCCCATGTACCGGCGAGGATGTGCATCGAGCAAGGCGGAGCACATTTTGAACCCTTAATGTAAAATGTTAATTATTAATTGTGACGTTGTTATCTACGAAAAAGTATATATAATTTATGGTTATTAAGATCTTATTAAGATAAGATCTTAAAATCTTCTTTCTTGTACAGTTTATACTTTTTTACATTGTACATTAGGTCAAAATGTTCATACGCGTTCCATAAAATATATGTTCTATGTAATTTACTGTTTAATTTCACTGAAACAGGGTTGGCACATTATTGAAATAAATATTTTATAAGAGACCATTTAACACCTTTAAGGGGGTTTGGCTTTAGGAGGTGTTTTGTAACACCCTGTATATTAAGACTGTGCGAGAGAGTAATAGATAAAGAAGAAGTGAAAGGGAACGAGAGACGCGGAGTGGGGAATACATGCTCTACTGCAACTGCTCGCACAAAACTTTATCAACGATTTTTGATACTTCGGCTTGTTGAAATTGACAGATTATAGTTTTTTAGTAATTCTTGGTCATTTTTCTTCAAAATAAAATTAAAATCGACCGCGCTCGAGAATGTCCAGGTGACGATTTTTTTTTACAAGTTTGTGACCTTCCCATTCTCTTCCGTCATACTCAATCCGTCAGATTAAGAAAATGTGCACTTATTAGTATGTAATTAACTCACCTTAGCTTAATCTGACGCGCTCGAGTATATTCAAAGATCGTTTTTTTTTTACAATTCTGACCAGCTGCCATACACGTACCCCCCTGTATTAAGGGCTAATACTTGGTAGATATACTCTACAGGGTACAAGGTATCTCCCGTAACTTAATCTGTCACGCTGGAGTAAATCCAGAAATCCCCGCTTGGGCTCCCCTACTAATAGTAGGTAGTGTTTGTTTTAAGTTTAGTATTTTGTTTCTAATATTTTCACAATAACACTTTTTTTTGTTTTGTTGTAAATAATACCTGTAGGTGTCATCTACATTCTTTCAAGGTTAGGTTTTACAATTCTTATTAGGTTAGGTTTTAGTTTAAGCATACAGTTAGTTTGGTTAAGTTTTCATTTCCTTCGTTCTTTCTTCGTTACTGTAATGCCTAGAAAAAGGACTCAGCGTTCTCGGCAGACTGCTGCTGCAAAGCGGTTGCGAGTTTTGCGCACAAGAAAATAAAACTGAAAATATAATTTACGCAGAAGTACTTAAAAATATATTCTAATTAGTTACGTAATTTAATCGTCTAAAATAAGTCGCGGGTAACAGCTATAGGTAATTTATAATAAAGCTGACCAGGTAGGTAAACAAAAAATTAATATGATTCCCAAAATAACTATTCCACGCGGACGCAGTCGCGGGCACAGCTAGTGTTATTAATAAAAATAATTGTTCTCGTAGTTCACCTAAAATGGTGGAAAGGTGAGGTCTGAAACTTTCAGGAATTATGATAACAGGTTCTAATTACGTTGGTGATGTTATTCAAATTAAGTTATAAATTCGCTGATAAACATTTAAATTTGTGTGAATTAAAATATACATTTGCATTTGTGCTAATTTTGTGGGACATTTTAAGAACTCTATCTGTTTATTTTATAAAGTTTATGATAGGGGAGATGTTGTATAATAGAAACATAAATGTCTAAGTTTGATGACTTATAGTGTATTCTTAATTATTAACTTATTGTTTTTTAAGATACATAAATATGATGTGGATGGATTCGTTAAACAAGGCAGGCCCAGGAGGGTGTTTTCCTACCAAATCGGAGATATCCTCAAGAATGCTGGGTTGCCTAGTGCCCAACCACAGAGCCTGTATAAATAGAATTGTGGATGTGAAGGAAGCAAGGGAGTTGTGCAAGGATCGAGGCAAATGGCGCTCCATTATCTCTGCCTATCCCTGTGGAAAAAAGGCGTGAAAATTTGATTGATTGATATTTTTAAAAAAATATTTCGGGAACTGCCAGTCTGATTTTGAATTCGATAGTGTATTTATTGAAGAAGGTTTTTTCTATTGTTATTTCAGCTCATCATGTGAATTCAACTGGCTGGGTAATGGATTCAGTGGATGTATATTAGTGTAGACGACTGAAAAAAAAACGACTTAGTTTACGGTTGTCTCAGTTACTCGTAGTTATCCCAGCCCTAATTTTTTAAATAATGGAAATATACATATTTTTTGATTAAACTCAATTATTTGATCAATGATCACATAACAAGGAATTTCAATTGGTACTCGATACAATGGATTAGTTTTTATATTCTCATATACTTCCATATTCTCAACTTAAATGAAAATGAAAAGCACTCACAGATTAATTGATGAAATGATAAATTGTGTGTTATTTGTATTTGTTTGTGTCACTTTTAAACGCGAGTGAAGCTGCGGACACTGCTAGTTAGTTTAATAAATGCATAAAACTAATAGATAATATCACATTGTTTTTTATTAGATTCAAGTTTTAAGAGTGGTAGGCAGTTAGTTGGCGACCATTTTTCCCAATCTACCGATCCAGTACCGCGACCTAAAAGTATACAGACCGTGAAGTTATTTAGTCGCGTTTCAAGATCAGCTTGTCAGTTGCAGTTTCCAGCTAGACCGGCATAGTGGATGTGACTGCTGTAGTAGAGTCACCTCCATTCATTGACCTCACTTCAGCCTAACATCAGGCGATATGTATTTTATTTTTCCGCTGATTCAAAACGCGACTAAATGTCGAGACAAAATAAAAATATACTAAAATCTAATATAAACTAGAATTAGATAATCAATTTGTATTGAATTGATGTCATCTACGTAACCTAGTAACCTACGTACGTAGACATGGTATTTATTGTTTTTTAGTTACATATAGGTCGATTTCTTCCGTCCATATTTAAGTATGTGACGCAAAACCATGTATGTGCTGGGCCGATTAATAAATACATAAATAAATGACGTAAATTGTAAATCTGCACAACGGCATGCTTTCGTTTGTTCGGCACACGTGTGAAATAATAAAAGAAAACAATGTAAAGAAAATTCTTCAGCTACGTGTCATGATATTGTGGCTAATATTTACAAATACTTTATCGTTCCACACGTGTAGGAATCTATTGCATGCGCAACTTTTTATTATCGTTTTCCACTATGTACCTTTACAATTGCAGTTTTACGATTTCATTCCAACATTACGTAAATACTGCAAGAAGACGCAATTATACAATATATTGTGTAGGCTGTTTTCTTTTTCTATACTAAGCTATTGAACTTGATTGTATCATAGAAACAGAGTAACCAAAGTATTGATTATATCAAAGATACATTGCTTTACCACGGTGGGTTATATTGTTATTTCCTATATTCGAATGTACAAAACATGAACATTAAACTCTTGTTTTAGTTTTGGAAATCCTATTACTGAATCTGCTTAAATTTTTAATCCAATACAAACTTTTTTAACAAAATTGCTGATTGTTTTTTTTTATACCTAATATTTATATTGAAAACTATGATCTCCTTCACTAGAGATTTTCAAGCACTGTGGCTGGCAGCTCTCACAATGCCATTTTGAGAGTTTCATTTAAAAAAGAAACATTTCTAAATTAGGCTGCTTGTATTAGTGCTTGTATTATAGAAACAGAATAACCAAAGTACACATGTCAAAGATACATTGGTACCGGCAAGTGGTTTTGAAACCGTGCTCTCGGACTATTGCTCTACAACTACTCCACGGTCGCCTTCATGATATTAGTTTAATATATAAAATTAAACCAAGACACTGCGTGCAATAACATATTAAATATATTCCTAAAGTTATAATCGATGTATAAGAAACTTTTCTTATATTGTATGGTGAAAATTTCACCCCTGTACTGACTTCTCTACCCCTTTATACGTTTTCCGTATTGAAAGTAAACACGTGTACATATTCCTTATCATAAGTTATCAGTAAATCCAATATGAATTTACTTCGAAAACAACTAAGCGAGGCTACGTTAGGATAGATTGTTTCAGCCAAAACACTTTTTCTTTTTTTAATGTAAAATAAAATTATTAAAAATGTTAGTTTCATTGGCCGACGTAGTGACGACTGAGGCAACCGTAAACTCTCGGTTTTTTCAGTCGTAGGCACTCTTGTCCTCCTCTTGCCAAGGGACCATTACAGTTTGCAGTCAGTTTGCAACTTATAGAAAGTTGATACGTATAATATTTTAAATAGTATCAATTTAAATGGTTAAATAGAGATTTCAATCTAGATTATCATATCCTAATATCAAGTTATACGTAGCAAAAGGTAAAATTTTAAAGATTGTGCTTCAATTGCCAATAAATGCAAGTTTATTATACTACATAATAAACTTGCACGTGTTTCACACAGCTCTACAACTACTCATTTTTCTAAACATACAAGTTTTAGTAGTAATTCTTATGAATATGTGTTAGGTATCAAGTAATTGTATTATTTAACTAATAAAAATTGCGTGTTGATTTTAGTTAGATTTACTATATTTTACTGAAAACTATAAAAATATATTATATTCAGATTTACTACCTAATAAATAAAACTTTTCTGGCCGGCATAGTGTTGACTACTGAGGCAGCTGTAAAGCGTTTTGTTTTTCAGCACTCGTGTACCTCCCTTGCTTATTATCAGGCTAGCCGAGGTCCATTCTAAAAAATCCATCTAGCCATTTAGACTCCTGAGCGCCACAAATGGACACAATTCGATTTGAACACTGAAATATTTGTTAAATTAATGAACAACATGCATTATTATTCAGTAGCATATTAAGCAAGTAAGGGCCAAACGATATACGTAGTAACTATGGACGTAAAATTGTTATGTATAGATAAACAATGATCTATTAATATTAACTATAAGATATTAACAGCGTATAGTTTGGGATTAAGGGGTCGATATACTGTTAATATTGGATAGTAGTAGTCGTAACAATACACTAAATTAGTTACACGTAGTATTATGCGGGTGTTTTATTAGAAATCAAAGCTATAAAGGAAGTAATCAGAACAACAATTTGCTCGCCCGCATGTTTGACATTTTCGATGTGGTTTACGATTTTTAGCAGCGGTTCGATACTAATAATAATTATTAATGCATAGTTTGTATAAAGAAATATCTATCCCTGTGGAAATTAAATTTGATGTGATTATTCATAATAATAAATTATCAATCAATCAAATTGTTACGCCTTTTTTCCACAGGGATAGGCAGAGACAATGGAGCGCCACTTACAACGGTCCTTACACAACTCCCTCGCTTCCTTCACATCCACAATTCTCCTCATACAGACCCTGTGGTTATGGGCACTAGGCAATCTAGCTTTCTTAAGGATGTCTCCGATTTGGTCGGATATTATACTACATATAATATTAAAAATCCTGCGCATGAGTAGGCTACTCACGGATACCACGCTACCTAGCCCAAGCAATGAGCATTCCAATGGACGAGAAGTTGTATGATGCGGTAATAGCAAAAAAAAACATTGGACGCGTCTTCTGACCGCTTTCCGGTATTGCTTGGTGGTAGGCAATGGCGCCGACAACTGTAAAAACAATATAAAATACAAAACATTATAGTCTCATTATTTGCTAAACAAACAAAAATATCGCTTAAATATCAACTACAGCAATGCAATTGACAGTTTCATACCTTCAGCGCGTTTTGTCCTAACTGGCCCGATTTGTACAAAGATTTGTCATATTTAAATATTTTAAAATATTGTATTGTTTTGTTTATTATTCACAATAAATATTAGTTCAAGTGTTCGTTTTATTAAATATGTAAATCTTTTTACATATTTAATAAAGCATTTTTTGAAGATTTTATTTACATACTAAGCTACTTTAAGTGCTACTTGTTTCATAGAAATAGGACGATCCAAGTAAATATTAATAATACATTGGTACCGGCAAGTCGTTTTGAACCAGGTACTCTTGGTTTATGTGACCATTTCTCTACCATTACACCACGGTGCTTTATATAATACTTTATATTACTGAAATGTAATTTAATATCTAATAAATTATATATATTTAATATTGAAGCATAACTCGTTCCATCGTCTACAACGTTCAGACGTCCGCTTTGACCCTTAAAATACTGGTTCTTCTAACCTATTTGTTATATTTAGATTATAATTTGAATGGTGTCTGGCCTTTACAATAGTGTCTAAACACAGGCCACATACAATTAGATACCACTTCATTGGTTCCCACAAAAACAAACAGACAAATAATGTTTGGATGATTGCTTGGGTACATCAAATTCCAATTGTTACTCTAAGGGTAATATGAAGAAACAAAAGGTTGAGTGAAAATACGACTTCTAGTTATATCTCATTGGTCCTCGGTCGTTGATTGGCAAATCGACGTTGACATTGCAATACGTTTCATGTCAGTTAAGACTTAGATACATCACAAGGGAGACAATAAAATATTTTTAGTTGAAAATGAGATTAAAAATTTATAAAGGTTTGCAGTTGCAGGTAAAATATGTAGTTTTAAGCTGACATAAAACGTTTTAAAATATCAACCAGCGCCCTCTATTAGCATGTGAGCTGCTTGTCTAACCCTCTCAAATAAGATTAATTCATGTTTTGCAAAAAAACAAGACTGGAAGGGATGTCGGAGCTTTTGAGACTTGAGAATATACCACTATTATATTACCTCTTTTATTTGCCCTTTGTAACAAGAGATCATTTTAATATACCTCTATGTGCTTTTAAAATTCAATCGCTTTACCATTAAGTAGTTTAAAGATTTGTATGAAAGAATTGAAATATTTATGCTCTTAAGACATTACATATTACTGGGCGTGGTACGAGTAGATTGACTAATAGCTTAACTATTTTAGCAGATTGGTGACTATTGTTATTCTGTTTGTTAAGGTCAGGTTTTTTAGACTGAATCACAAATCATCTCTTTTTTCCATGACTCGCTACACTTTGCAGTCTGTCTCCACTCACTAACCATCTCGCCATCCCTGTTTTGGCCTATTCATGTTTTTTCCAATCCAGAGCTTGCCAGACTAAACTGAACTCAAGTCAGTTTCAGAAATAAATCAGCATTTTTAAATTCAGTTTTTCTCACTAATAGCATTATTAACATGTAAAAATGTGCAAAATTCGTTTAACAAGCTCGTATTTAATTGTGAACAAAAAGTACATGAACGAAATATCATTGCGAAAGGTCATTCTGTCTCGGGAGTCCTGGCGAGCGCCCCGAACGGGTTGTTGACATTGAGCCAGACATTCAATCGACATTGTGCACAAAGGATACCCCATATGACACTTACAAGAGCAATTTGTCAAACGTGCTGTTTATACATTGAAATATTGCATGTTCATACCTCAACCAACGCATTTGTATTGTGAATTATTTTTTTATAGAATACGGACATTTCAGCGCGGTTAAAAGATGGACCCCCGTGAAGCGGGTGATCCATGAGAAAATTTGAATTGAAACCAAGGTTGAGTGAAGCCGGACTTTGGAGTCAATGAATGTGAGGTGTCTGAACGGCATCGCGCGTTTAAACACTGTATAAAATCTGACTAAAACTGCTTATTCGCCGTCTCTATGCCGGCCAAATGTACTTTTTTACGCTTCGCTTGAAGGCTCCAAGGTGGGGAGAAAATAATTTTAAATGAAACTTATATGCTTTATGAGGTTAGTGACAGGCGCGACCTTATTACTAAACAGCAATATCTTCCAGGAAACCGTTGAATGAAAAGATAACCGATATAATGAACGATATGAGAGGTAGTACATCACAATTATAATGTACATTGTTTATTTATAAAAACAAAAGTGAGCCGTTAATATCAGACAAACAAGATGATTAATCTTTTATGGTTCTAAGATTTCAACTTTATAGTAGGCGCATTTGTATTTTATAGCGGCTAAGGAATGCTCCTAAATGTCCCGCATCCTCGCCCTCGCCAGATACGAATTAAGCGAAGACTAAAGTCGCCATGGGGTGAAATAATTGCTTCATGCCACGAATTTTATTACTTTATTACACTATTATGCAGTCCGTTAAGATTGTTTAACAACAACCATTACTTTGCAAGTAAGTTATGCAGATTTTATCAACCGTAACACACAATTTTGGCAAGCGCGTGTTGTTTTACATTCGCCATTTTCATAAAAAGCTTCTTAAGTGCAAATGCCACTTGAATATTAATCGTTTCACAAGAATTTCGTTTCGAATTCATCGTTTTGGAATTTCATATTAAATTTAGTGAAATGAGAAGTTTTAATACATATTTTAAATGTTAGAAGCTGACAGAACAAGGACATGACGAGAATTAAAAAAGTTTTTATATTAATATGCATATACATACCTATAAATATTATGCTTACATTGATATAATAATTTGAAAAGGACAACGATTTATTCAATGTAAATGATAATAATATTTAACATAACGTATATAGTAGGTATTTTTGAGTAAAACCCATGAATGATATGACACACGCGTGTAATTTTAAGTAGGTGTCAGTTATTTGTCTTTATTGCTGATGATATTGCCAAAATATAGCTCAAAGTTGTGATAGTGTCATTTAGGCAGGTGTGGTGGGGTCAGACGCCCGGCAGACAGGGAGACGAAAATTAAAGTATTTAGCGGTCGGGGCACGCCAAACGTAGGGCTAAGGGCGGCGGGTGAATGTACGCGGGCCCTACTAGGAGCCCCGCGCCGTCTGCTCTTTACACACCCTCCCCGTTTCCCTTTAACCTCCACCCGCGAGGCGGCCCGCCGTCCTATGGGGTTCGATAACGTCCCTCGCTACCCTCAATGGCAACATTTTCTTATAAAACGAGGGAAATTGTTTTACTCATAAAATGTTTATTAGATTTGGGTCTATTCGGCGTGGCTAATGTCATGGCTTTATAATAAAAACTCTTGCATGACTATCGGCCGCTCTCTTGCGCGTGCAAATGTCATGATTTATAATTCGTTGACGCAAGTACAAATAAACAAATGACGTTATTGGAGTAAATGCCGCACGCCCGTGCCGCTCATAAATATTGACACACACATTGTAAGCAAATGCAATGGCCATAAACATAATAATGGCAAGTGTTACCGTACTTAATAAATGTTCCTGTTACAGTACATAACTCAAACTTATAAAAAGAACAATATTTTTGTAAAGGGTAGTCAAGAGCTAATTAAAACTATTAATTAAAATATGCTCTTGGGAATTCCCGCAATTGTTTACAAGCCATTCATCTGGTATGTACATATTGTTTGAGTTTTAAATAAGTCTCAATCACAAGTGGATAATAAAAAACAAATTGATTGCTCAAGTGGTGTTCGTTTCGCCAAAATTAATCATCTGTGAGGTGTCTGGTTGCGAACGACATGCGGGGCGTGCGGGAGACGAGGGCTCCAGACGTCTGGGTTATTTACAGATGATCCTTCGTTACCTACGACATTGCGACACCTTTGTAAACGTTCTTCAACGTCTCAGACACATAAACCATTTGACGCGTAAACTCATTTATATTTCTCAACTCAACTATATTTATCACAGAGCCTACCTACCTTGTATACATTTGAAGTAAAAGGCAAAATACACACATTTAAACCTTTCAATTAAAACGTTTTTATCGTCTAGAGTTTCCTTTGTGTACGTTTATTACTAAGATAAACAATATGGTCTCGTTTCCTACCTTCAGTTGCAGTTGATGTTGTGTTTAAATAAGGTTTTTTTTATTGTTGGCATTGACAAAACCAGCGCCGATTTCTGTCTGCCGAAACAAAACTCTTTTGTTCTTTAACTACTAACAAACAAGGATTTTTATTATGGTTAACGGTTACATGAATGGAACATCGCAGTGTTGGTTACTTGTTGCACCGTTAATAATGAATTGTTGTTACATAGAAGGAGTGGGAAGGCGCCGGCGCGGGAGGTTGCGCGGACTCGTGAATGGGCGGCGGCGGGCAAGATCCGCGGTGACTCACGCGCAGCCCGCAGACCACCCACGCCTCTACTCCCGCGCCCGATTTTACAAGTAGTTACAACACAATGTGTTTATTTATTCAGCTGCATTTTGTAATATCTAACAATAAGAGCACTAATAATGCAGCTCACGTTGACGTTTTTGACAACATTAGTTAGAAAATCAATAGTAATTAGAAGCCGTCCAAGCCACAAACGTGACTCAATGCCTTGGATATAACAATTATGTTAACTGGTTGGTATGTTAATAAGAACATTATAATGGAGTAACCTATTACATATGTTACTTTACACTTCACGGTTTTAAAAACAAAGAAAATTACGAGCTGACATTAAAGATACTTTACGTGTATTATAAAAGCTATTATCGACATACGCGAAGTACTTAAGCTTGATGTGGGTAGATGTATAAACCAAAACAAATATGGTTACTTGCTGAGAGGCTTAGTCACGCTCTGAGGCATACTGTAATGACAATGTTATAGGTATGGAGGCGCCATCGTCAACGCGTTCAAGTTAATGTCAGCAGCACCTATTTACTAATGGAAGAATTATAACTTGTAAGATACTTTTTAATATCTACCTCCCCATTAATGCCACCTTAATGCTAATGGAATTTTGAATGCAACTTATTGACGGCTGCTAATATGCCAAATAGTAACTTAATTTGTTTACAAATTTAAAATTCATTTGTTGATGTGTAAACTATTTAGTGAGCAGGAAGCGGGCGACCGGCGTGGCGGCTTGCGGTGGGGAAACCAAAACATAATATTGTTTATGTACTTCGTGTACTTAATGGTAATAGGAAAACTAGATATAATAATTCTTAGCATATCTACTATATCAAATATATTACTTAATAAAATATTTTCCAAATACCAAGAACTCGTTATCTGCAAAGATTGTTATTACGGATATGAAAGCCAACAGACTGATTCGAGATATAACTTACATTAAGTTGAAATGCAATTAATCCGGCAGATTGTAGTTAATTCGATTCTCCCAGGATAATGGCTTCATAGCTCGGTGCACGGGTGAACGACTGGGTCCATAACCTGAACATGACGCACCGATCAGCGCCAATAATCCTCGTGTCCTTGTATAATTCCACGCACCTCTTAAAGTTATTCAACTTTATCATACGAGGATATCGCTGGTTTTTATACTTTAATGTTAAATATTTAAACCATTAAATTGTCAACGTCCTTTTAACAGATCAAAAAGTCAATGTTTTTAACATAAAAGTTTTTATTATGGCCGCCATTCACGCTGAGGTTTGTATTGCAATATGTATCATGATACTAATCTCAACATGTTAACGATGGTTTCAAAGTATCAGATACAGCTGTATGTATCGGTTTCACGGCACTGGCCTGGCAAAGTTTTTCATGCAACATGTTTTAGACCAATATCAATAAACATGTTGCATGATGATAGTAAAAGTAACACCAAGAGCTATTAATATTGCTGGAGGTATTTCACGTGTCAGAGGTATCCATTATACCGAAAGACTAGATTTTGTATCATGATACAAAAATCAACGTGTGGATGGATGTTGAAACTGATACGAATTTCTGAGACATATCTCAGATACTGTGTCTGATACAAATCTCAGCGTGAAAAGGGCCTTTAATTTAGTACTTTTACAAAAGTTCGTGGCTAGAGACCGCAGTGTCGTGGTGAGTCATGAAAAAAAAGGGAGGCAGGCCTTTGCCCAGCAGTGGGCCAATTTTTAGTAATAATAAATAAATTGACAAGTAGAAAAAAATACTTGTAGGATTCTTCCCATCCTACATCATTAGATAGGCTTGAAAAGGCATCTCTGGTCGGCATAGTGACCAGCCTTGAACTAAGTCGGTTGTTTCAGTCGTCAACACTCTTGGACCCCTCTTGCTTACCATCAGGCAAGTCGAAGTTAGATGTCAAGTCACAATGAATAAATAAATAGAATATTATCTTGTTGATAAAATGTCTTAATACAAAGTTAAACTAAGAAGAGGCATTTTTATTGTTTTGCGTTGATAGTGATACAAATGCTGTGAAGGTAAGTTGTAAGAATTGTTGCAGTAATAAACGTTAGTTGATGTAAGACGTGTTAGAGCGGCATTCCTCCGGCTCTCTCGGATGGCAGGACGTCGTCGCGCCGTTCGGTATGCGTGGAATGTAGCCGCGGCCTCGTCTTGCGAATGTTGCATCGGCATGCAAGTGCGGCGAACGACCCGCAAGCACTCGAGCAGTACAGCCTCGCCGATCTTTGCCCCATCGCATTCCCGCCGCTTGAATCATACTTTTAGCCTCAATACGACCATCCGCGGTGACCATGGGCTTTATACCTATAGGTAAGAATGTTTTAATCTTTTAAAAGTAGAAAATAAGTAATTAACAGACACACATTTTCGTATTTCTGGTTAATTTGATTTGATTATTTTAATTTATTAAATTTTTCGTTTAGTGTGTGCTTTAGAATTTCTAAATTCGTTTATGTCCAAGAAAGAGCGGGTCTTTGTGATCTAGTATGGGAGCCTCGTTTTCTTGTATCCTATTTTCGCCGGAATAGTGTCGGCGACTGAGGCAGTCGTATATAGGGTTTTTTAGTCGTCGGCGCTCTTGGACTTCTTCTTGCTTACCATCAGATTAGTCGAGGTCAGGTCAAAAAAAAATAAAAGAAGAAATTTCTGCTGTATTGAAATAAATCGATTTTTATAACTATGAATTGTTATGAGAAGAAAAATATTTAAAAGTGAACGATAGTTAGCATTTTAAGTAAAATTGAAAGTCGGTCAACTAAACAAGGGAATGCTTCACGTGCACACGCACCTGTATTGCCATTGTCTTCGATTCAAAGTCTATTTAGACGACAATTAGTAAGCAGTTTTTTTAATGTGAAACCGCTCTATTATTTTAATCTCAATGTTTTCGTAATCACATGACATTGTTTATATATTAGGGTCAAGTATACTTTTATTATTTTGATGTAACTAATTGTGATAATTATTTCATTATTATTATTATTTAGATATTTTATTATTATTTAATATTTGCAATTTATGATTCATTAAATTATGATTTTTTCTATTGAACTTTGTATATTTATACATTAACAATTGTGTTGAAAATAATAATTTAAAATATTCTATTTATTTATGAAATTTTTATATTACCTATAATATTCTTGAGTCACAAAAATACTTCACATTTAACCAAATACAATTTGACAAATGCTCATAATAATTCAATTAAAATTACAAAAAAAAATCTTATTGGGATTATTGTTGTGATTTCCTGTTGGAATGAAAGTTAGAAAAGTCACGTTATAAGTTTCATATCGGAATTTTAAAAATAGTCGTAAAGTAGTTTGAGACATATCTATACGAAGAGGGGTACAAAATATATTACTAAGCAATAACTTATTTTATGGCTATGATGAGGGGCTTTCTTGTTGCCTTCTTGACAAAAGCCTTATTTATGAGACGCGACATCTCACGTAGACTTACCTGATAGTCAACGGCCTGATAGTTAGGCAAGGAAAGGTCAAAGAGCTCCACGACTGAAAAAACTGTTGCCTCTTGTCGTCGCCACTATGCCGCCAAAGTATTCATTGATATTGTTTTTATTTTACAAAAACAGAATATTTTAGAATTATTTATTATATAAAATAAAATAGCCTAAATGCAATTAATGTTGATTTTGGTATCTAACATTGACTGCCGCGAAATCCGTTACGTCGGCCGATCACTCTGACCACGTGATTTTATTTTGTTGTATTTTCCCGCGCTCAAGCGCTCACTGATCCAGTCAAACGCCAGACCGGTCAATGACGTTGTTTTGCCGCCAAATATAGAGCACGTTTTAAATTTATTGTTATAAATAAATAATGCATCAAAATAATATGTTTTTTATGCATTATTTATTATGGTTCGCACTCTGCCTAATGTTAGCTGATTTATAACTTGATAATTATTAAATTAATATTAGTACTTTCTTACATTTTGCGCGAACATTGGTTAATGGATTAAACAAATTTACGCGGCTTACTATCGCAGTTTATTCTCATTAACCAATAGGACGACTAACGCCTCAGTCTTTCCGTGACCGTGATTGCAAAGCTTTTCTCGAAACGTAGTAATAATAAAACATTGTAAAATCAATAATAAAAAATAAACGCGATAGCAAGCCGCTTGGGAAATATATGATAAAATATATGTTCCGTTGTCTCTGCCTATGCCTGTGGGAGGAAAACGTGACAATTTGATTGATTGATTGAACCAATGAAATTTGGGATGTGCACGCGTAATTTTTTTTATTCGATTTTCATTAAATACTAATTTATACAACTTAATATTAAACCATAATGCCGTGTTTTCATTATGTAAATAAATAATTAATAATTACTTGTCAATAAGTTTGTATGAAATGACGCAATTATTAGTTAGTCCTGGTTAATAAATTATTTGATCGTAGATATTGATATATTAGGTTCTGTGAACCAATGAGGTTGGCGACCTCCAGTCAAAAGTGCTGCGTAGAAAACTCGAGGTTTTCGTATCATCAAGGCCGTTTATCTCATGATTTCCACGACACGTACTTGCTTGCTCAATTTGCGACCAAGCACCTTCATAGGTACTTTTATTGTCATTACTATGATTACACGAACCCTTATAAAAGGCTCTATGTAAAAAGAGGTACGCAGATATTATCTACCGAATATTGTTAGATTACAAAATATTGTGTAATATGTTTCAATACACAACACCATTAGAGCCATCGTGATGAGCAGTTTTCATTCTTAATCATAACAAAAACTTTATACATGTAGTTTTCCTTTTTTCCGTCCAAAGGTGAATGTTCCCTATATTTCTAAACGCTGTCCATTAAATCTGAAAGGAGGTCTCGAATCTTAAAATTTGGGTTAATGTGCAGGCGAACATTTCCACACTATTCTCGTATAATTAACTCCCTAAAACGGTTTATTGCGTTGTTGGTGTAAACACAATGAATAATTGCATATTGCACTCATAAATTGAAATGATTGACATGTAGTTTCCATGCACAACTTAATTAATGTCATTTAATATTGTTATTATAATTGCAATTATATTACTTTTAATTAATTACTTCATCGTGTTGTACGACCTATCCTATCTGCAATGTGACTAAATCATCCAAGAGCTAATTGCGGATAAACGCATAACTCCAATAAAGCACAAAGGACAATAGATATCTTGCAAAATAACATATTTCCAAGAATTTTGATGTTATTTATCGTCGTTACTCACAATCGGGGACGGAATGTTTTCTTTTATTTTTATTCATACGAAAAGCGCTCGCTACATAATTTTTTGGCGAGATTCGTCATACCAGTTTTGGATATACTCGCAAGTCTCTGAGGTAGGTATTCCAATTAAAAGTGTATCACAGTTTTTGCCTGTCTTTGGGTTCAACGGCCAGACTCTTGGGATTGTTGATTTTTCGCTTGGTCGGTCACATTCAACTCTCATGCAGGTTCATGAAGTTGTGGTTTTACTTGGCCAATTGCTCTCTAACTACTAACAATTGTATTTCAAATGACACATTTTATGATGCAGCTTTTTCCTTTATTCACAACCTTTTCCTTCACTTTAATCTTCGTGAGAATTTTTGCCAGGTGTGTTCTTTTATAGATTTCTTAGTACAAATACATTACCCATTGCGTTGCACATGGCACTTGAATAACATCATCATTACAAATATGTATTAAATATTTAATTTGGTTAACAAAGTTATATTTGAAGGCAAAAATATGAACAAAAAATACAGTATTATAAAGTTCGCAGAAATGCAGCAACAACATTAACGTTTCTTTTATATTTGCCGACCATTGGAACGAATGCATCGGTATTCGATTTGCCGGCGCCCTTCGTGGAATCGTCTGCACCCACACATGCCCACTTGTTCAACTTCCAATAGCATCATTATTTTGTTTTTGTCTCCAAGTTTACCTGCACATTCTTTCGAGAGAACAACTATTGTTTACAATTTGCAGTGTGCTCCATTCATTCTTTTTAAATCTATTCATAGTTCTGTCTAAAGTAAAAGTTCTCAAACTTATGGTAGGTATATAAAGTATAGATATTACTTTATTCGAAAACTGTTTTTTTACATTTCTATAGTAAGCTACTAAATGTGCTTTTATCATAGAAACAAGACAGCATGTTATTTTTGAACCGCATACTGGCTACTTCACTACCACCTGACCAATGTCAATTATTAAAATGTTTATCGATAAAATCTAAATGAAATTGTATTTCAAATCAAATATATTGTTCATCTTTAAGTTGATAACAACATAAATTGTTGCTCCACATTCCCTGTTTCGTGTGTTATAAATATGGCATTGGTAATTTACTATGACATGTGTTTAACGTTGGCCACACGTGAGTAGGCATAGTAATAGTACGTTGTGTTTGTCACGTGTCTACTTGCGATGAAGATTTGTATGTTGTTTACGGTGCATAACGTAGCGCGATCGAGCACATGGTTTGCCGCCATTTTGTATTTGGTGTTTTGGCGCGAACCGCTATCTGTAGCGTAGTATACAATCGTAGTGCCGCCGTAGTCAGTGGATGTACCTACGTATTTTCACTTGTTAAAACCTTACACTTCAATTCATTTATGTAAACAGAGCGCGTATCATAATTCATTTAGGTCGGAGGGTTCTAAAATTTCCCACGTATACAATTTATTACTTTAATGATAATTATAATGTTTATCATTTTTACGTGACATATATATTATTAGTCAGATTACACGGAATAGAGTGTGTGGAAAATGCAATACGTAGTCATTATTTGTCGCCGGCGAATGCCCGCCAAAATGGGGTAGGCCCTCCCCGAGTGAATGTCCCTTTCACACCCCAACTTGTTACCCCGCCAGACTGTTTTACGACTAGATAATTTACAATTAAATATACATCGCTGCAATAAAGTGTGCGTAGTTTGGATATCTAAGCGTAAATAAATTATGACTCTACCCACATTAACTACCTACCTAGAAAGGTTCTATATCGATATATATATTTTTTCAAATTCTAACTTATTTTTCGTAAATTTAAATTATTTATTTATTTCAAAGTAATCCAAATTATTTAAAATTTCTTGAAGAAAATTTTTAGGTAATTAAATTTTAATGGATGATTGTTTAAGTTATGTACATATGGATTTGTTCACTAAATGTCATAAACAAATGTCCAAAAGGGTACAAATAAATAGCATACAAGTATTTGACCTACATCACATTAAAATCACAACAAAAGTCTGTCTCGGTTTATGGAATGCAAGTTATATGGCTCCAGTTGGCGCCAAAACGTGTTCGGGGTGCCTCTTCGTTAATGGCGGGCGTTCATTGCGCCCGGGTGTATTGCCCGCAACGCGCCACGCGCATCCTGCCTGCCCACCGACGTATCTATCGTCCCATTCGCACCGACTTCCTCATCCGATGTCGAAAGAGAGAGAAATGCTTCCCTTGCAGCGATTTTTGTACCATAGAAGGACGGTTTGAGATCAATGCACTTTCCGAGGACAACGAGCACGTTGTTGTGCGCGTAGAGGTTAGGCCGGGAACGCGTTGAGTCTTATTGCCTCCCTGTAAGTTATCATTTCGATCGGAGCCGCTGCGTCGGTGGGCTCTGAGGGCGGGTTGGAGGGACCGTGTGAGTGAGCCGAAGGCATCCCGCCAGAATACCATGTGCGTGCACCGTCTGCTCTCTTTACCCGCCCGCTGGCCGCTTCCTTCCTAACGTACGTACTCGTACAATTCCAGTTTATTTTTAACTTATACTAAAATAGCGCATTATCTTGCAGCTTGATATATTTCTAATGTATAAGATTAATGTGCGTCTAGTTTTATGCTTTTTGTTTTTATAATATTTCTGTCAACGTAGTACTGTAAATCACAATCATATGTTTATCGTTCTTTACGAAAGAACATAATGTGTTTAGATCTTAGTAATAAAACTGTTAGAAGACATTCTGGAATTTATGATTTGTAATGCGAATGGATTTTATTTGTCTTCTGTGAATGTACCTAGATAAAAATAAATTTTATGTCGGGTACAATTATTTTGTTGTGATTACGAATTATTTTGCATAGTAAATGCTATCGGTGGCATTATTGAAGATATTAACCTCATGAATGGTTATTTTTATAATGCATTATGAATAGCGTTGTTTTATCTGTATGTTTATAATAAACTTGTTTGTTTTCTATTCATTAATGTATGACATTACGTGTTAAGCATCCTATTGTTTATGATCAATTGCTATCGGCTAAAACCAATATGTTTTTGTTTATTTTCTACATACAATAAAGCCACGGTTTGTCATAAAGTGTGACTGGACTTTGGTAGGATCATAATATTGATAGTGTGGCGTTTTGTAGTATGAGTCACAAAGCTTCAAGAGGAAACCGTATCTTAGCTTAGGATATGATTCAGATAAAACTCATGAGAGTCGAATGGTAATTCCTATGTAAAATCTGATTCATATTTTGTTTGTAAATAATATAAGTAAACATTCGATATTTTTGTCTCCGATTTGTCATAGATAGGTCCATCCATTTAATTTTGATTTATCCTAAAACAAGCACCAAAATTGTTTTTTATTTACTATTTGGCATCTTTATCTATTTTAGGGTAAATAAACAAATGCATAAACATATTATATCATAAATAAAATCTAATTAACATAAAAATTCATTCTCAACACTGTAACTCCAATAGTAAAAATAGTAATTCTTTATTATTATTTGAATACAGCACATTAATATAAGCAATACTCACAAACAATCAATCAAATTATCCCGCCTTTTTCCCACAGGGATAGGCAGAGACAATGGAGCGCCACTTGCCACGATTCTTCTTCTTGCACAACTCCCTTGCTTCTTTCACATTCACAATTCTTTTGCTACAAGCTCTATGGTTATGGGCAACCCAGCTTTCATGAGGATATCTCCGATTTGGTCGGAAAACACTCTCTCCTTTCGTCAATTTTACTCATCCTTTCCATGTGCCCAAACCATCGAAGCATTCCTTTGTCAATCTTTGTCACTACATCTTTTTTCAAACCACATCAATCGCGCACTTTGCTATTCCTTATTCTATCTGTTATCGTCACTCCACATACACTCTTTAATGACCGCATTTCTACAGCGTTAATTCTACTCTTCTGCCATACCCAATCTTCACCTCCATACGTACCATAAGTAGGAAAAAGTAAGGCATTACTTAAAAACAATGCATAAAATATTTACATAATAAGATTTACAAAAATATTGTACCTATAACATAAATTATATATTTAATTATATTGAAAACGTTTACATCAAGTTTTGTTATAGTTTAAAAAAATAACGAGACTGTGTGTACATTAGTTGCACATCTTTGTGCAAAATATATAAGTACAAATTAATTATTGTAAACATAAATACTAAATGTAAATAGCAAACAAAAACTTAAAATATCAAAACAAAAACATGAACTAAGCGGAAAATTGCATTTATTACAAAACAAAGGTATGTACATTAAAAAGTTTACCCGTTAACACCCAAAATTAATGGCTTGCTTAAATTTCCTTGATTGACTTATGGAAGGTAAGACCCTGCACCTCCTTAATCTCTTAACAAGATGTAATTTTCAATTATGTTTGAAACTTTTGATTAATGAAGCGGTGGTTGAAGCAAATTTAAGTAATTACTTTTTAATGTAATCTTTCTTATGTAGGTATACTTACTCACTCGTATATACACCTTTGTATATTATAAAAACATAGAATTTCGTTGCAAATGAACTACAAACATAAGATATTTTCGTTTTTTTTTATTATTGTGGCGTGATATATTACAGCACCTGGTCGTGCTGGAGTGCGGACCATGAACGGAGGCAACTGTTACTACAGTTATATAATGGATGGTAGGCGGTGCATCCACTATCCGGCTTAATTGGAACCGACAACCTTTAAGCGGGTTCCGAAACGCGACTAAGTCACGCAAATATCCGCCTACCTCACACATTTAAACAAAAAAAACCTAAACAAACCTACGAATTTTGTCAGGTTTAGGCGGTGAGAAATTTTAGGAAGAATGGTAGTTAACGCGTTAAAATCTATACCTAAGGTATGCAAGTTTATTTACCTTTCTCGCAAAAGATCTGTTTGTTTTGGTAAATTTGTTTTAAAGCTGCCTAACACATAAATACAGTTTCTACAGTGTTTATGTGTTAATTCATGGAGCTTAACATCAGGCGATGTGATTTCATTTGTCGTGCCTCAATTCACAATATTTTTATTATGGTTCAACACATATGACAGCACCTTGTCTGATATTAAGCTGGAGTGCGTTAGATGGAAGTAGCAACCGCATCCACTAAGCCGGCCTAGTTAATACCGGCAACTTTTTAGCTTATTTACAAACGCGATTAAGTTGAATATGAGTTACACACTGGAATATAAGTACGGACTGAAAATTAAATCAAAATAAATGAAATGCCCCTTAGAACGACTTCAGTTTCACATGCTGTCATCACGGAAATAAAAACCGATACCCAGACAATCTGTGTGAACGAGCTGCTAGTTGTTACCCCCCTTTTGATTTGTGACATCCGATTACCATACACATATTTGCGGTGTGGTGATTTTGTTAATACGAGAAGAGATATTCTCGGAATATGTGTATTTAATTTAAGTTGAATCACGTCTGTTGTGCGACAAACAATACAATCATTATCCTGTTTTTTTTTTGAGTTTATGAACCTTTCTATTGTTTATTATTGTATCTTGACTGTTTCTTTGTTATAAACTGAATGGAAAAGGGCATATTGTCGCCAAAATTTTAACTTCGCATAACTATGAAAGGTAAACTTTTCAAGGAAGCAAAGAACCGTTGGTAAAGCGTTCAAAGGGCAATAAGAATGGGTAAGACCCAATTTTTGTCAACATCGCCATCTTTTAGTTGTTAAATAGGCTTATTTCCATTTCCTTCAAAATAAACAATTTCATTAGGTATTTTTATTTAAATTCCTAATTATACTTAGCAAAATTTTCTCAACCTAAAATTCCTTTATTGTTACCCTACAAAAAGCCTTTTACTACGTCAAGTTTCTAGTTTCTAAGATATTCTTTCAATCGCGTAAATAGATAAAAGTCACTAGTAGCAAGATTCAGGGAAAATGGAAGATGTTCTACCAATTTGAAGCCAGCATCTTTATTAGTAGCCAACGCAACTCTAAACTTGTGCGCTGCGGTGTATCTTGAAACAACACAATTTTTGCCATGCCGTTTCTTGCGCATATCGGCACTGCATTGTATTCAGGGATATGTACTCGTATCCATATTCGTGAAGGGAACATCAACACACTCTGGTGCTGTATTACAATGTGTTCTTGCTTGATTTACTTGTTTCGTTCTAAAATTAATATTATTAAAAGATATTTAATAAATGCGCGAACTTTAATTTATTCAAACGTTCTTTTTTAATACTTAATTATTTCTTTGTAATACTTATATTTTGTTCATATATTTATTTATAGAATATACATATTATATTTTATGTAGTCTAATCAATTTATTTTCTTCATAAATGTGCAGCTTAATGTCCGCTTAAATCTTGTAGCCATGGCTTGTTTTGATTTAATACCTAATGGGATTAAGCTCGCCAATGTAGTACCAATGTACGCCAATGTAGTTTTAATGCAGTGCATTTTTTAAAATAAACAAAATTATTATCGCGTCTGCAGATCTCCGCATAGCAATGTTTTGTATTCATCAGCGCTCATCATCAGGTTTTATCACTGCTGCTTATCAACAGGTCAATCGAGGTCAAGAGTTTTGCAAAAACATGTTAGCGAATTCTAATATCTATTTTGTTTACATTTTTTTACAATCTCGTATACATTATCTGTGGGTAAAAAAAAATATCTCCTTAGGCCTCGGGGTATTTGAGTACAATGACCGTCGTGGTCTGACGATTTCCTATAACCACACAAGAAAAATGAGTGGTTTTATCATGACAAGTTTCTATATTATACATGTATAAAAAATAGGTTACGCTTTGTGGGTAGATGCAAGCTACCCACAATGTTGCTGACATGGTGGTATACATTTTATAGATCTAAGAGCCCATATACTACCCTTATATTATACGACTTATCGTATAATAAATTAAATTGTGGACTGTATACAGATTACCACATTTCGCATTATTTTTATTGTGGTTCGACATAATATGTTACCCTGATATTGTGCTGGAATGCGAGTCATGAAGGCACTACACTCAAATAACTGACTGCAAGCAGCAGTCTTATCCACTATACCAGCCAGCAGCAACTTTCAAGCAGATCCCAAAACGCAACTGAGTGAGTCACTTCACAGTCTGTGCCACAGAACTCATAAATATAACTCAGTTTTATTCTCATATGTTCCGTGTTCTGTGCACTTGAAAGTGGTGGTACTGTACTACCCCAGATTGCCAGACTCCAGACGGGGGAAAGGACAGACAACTGTATGCCTACCACGCTTTATGATATAAAATATTTGCATTTAGATTTACAATCATAGGAGTTAGTAACAAAGTGTCTTTAACTATATTAGTTCTATATATTTTACCTATCAACATTTGTAGTGACTGTATCAATATGAGACATATTTACTTCTATATTCTATATTAACTTACGGCATGGCACCATATTTATGAAAGAATAATCAATTTCGATTACTAAGTGAATCTAAACAGCGCACTTAAGAATAACGTGTTTTAATTAGTAGAACATGTTGCCGTGTATCGTGCCCCCTGATTACTTCTATGTCGTGATATACAGCGTCTGATATTAAATTACCATTTTGTACAAACGTGACGATTGTTTTCATATTTAATGATTTTTCTATTCAATAATCTGTTTTTAACACGAGAGTAAAATTTTCCTCGACGCTTATTTATACAAGTGTACACGTATAATGATTATTGCACTATATAATAAATATATTCATATTATTATATTTATAATAGAAAAAAAGAATCAATATATTTATTGCTATAGTCGTTTTATGGCGGATTGTATAAATTAATTATACTAGCAATAAATGACATAGTAACAATATTATTTATTTTATTTGTTATTTATACAAAATATGCACCTATGTATAAAGATGTGGCTAGACATTATCTGTCAGTTTTTCGACATCATTTATATTAAATAAATTATTAAAACAACTAAGAGATCTTTAACAAAAATATGATAAGTGAACTTAATCTACTAAAGGTAATTAAATAAAAAATATTTATACTGTACAATAAAACAACCACTTACGCACAGTATTATATTGTATTTATGTAGGCAAGGCAAGTTAGAGATCACAGACTCCCTAAAGTCACATTTATCAAAATAAAGGATAAATTTACTTGATTTTAAAAATATTACATTATTAAAAAATAAATTAAATACTCGTATAATATGATTCCCATCTTTAATAAAATCCCAACTTTTGAATATGCATTTATTTTGTTTGAAAGTTTGTCATGGTCGCAGGGAGATATTATAGTAAGACGCAAAAATCTTTTATTTCATGAACAATGTTCGCGTAAAAGTCACGAAAATACTACAACTTTTAAATAACTAAATTTAAAGGACATTAATGTTTATTAGTTTTTGCCCGACGTAGTTGCCCGAAGACAATTTATGTGAACCCAAATTCCTAAAGCGGTCAAATGTCGCAGACTACTCGTATGTGTAAAACTATTATCACAAACATGCGCCCACATTGAAACAATATAAAGCGCATAACATAAGTTTACTTGCACTTTTACATACAAATTTGTAGTTTTCAATATAAAGAGGCATTATAATTGTAAATAATAATTTTCAACTTTTCATTCGTTGTTTAAACATCACTTCTTGCACAGCTGAATCAATTTGTACACCATTTCGCATTATTAGTGTTATTCTTTTTGGGTCGTTGAATGTCGGTTATAAATAATATTGTTATAATTTAACAATGTAATATGTTTCTCCTGTATAGTCTTTGTTGTCAAAACACCCAAAAGAAGGTCATTTTTTCCAATACAATATTCATCGATGTCTGCCAAACAAATTTATTCCAATGCATCATTTTTACATAATTTTATTTCGTCTCGGAAGTCGCCAGACGTTGCCTTGGGGCTTCTGAGGCTACGAATGTCGGGATTGAACGATGAATACTTATAGGATTATTGGAGACAGGAAGAAAACATTATTATACAAACCACAAGGGAGTTAGTTATTAAAGGACTTTACAAATATGTATAAAAAAACGTGTTGTGTTTTACGTGTCTATTTTTGTTAATTAAATTCTTAGAATTTGTGAGAACCTGTTATTTGATTGTGAACGGTAATAAAAATAATGGCTGTACCATGTCACATTTCACACCTTATGCATGCATCGTCGTGATTAAAGAGATATTCCTCTTATTCGGTTAAATTTAATTTTGCAGAACGCTTTTGAATTTATTATGTATTTGGGTTTAGCTATAACAAGTTATCTATATATATATAGCTAAATATTCTAATATTATATACTACTAACTATACAGAAATATAACATATTGATAAGAAAAAAAAAAAGAAAATTAACTAAAATACATTATTAAAAGGAGTCCCTTTAGGCAAGGTTCCGAAGATACTGGCAGCGTTCCCCCTTTGAATAGCTAGACTAATTCTTTGTCCGAGGTAGCTGCCAACTCTTCGGTCTCCTGTGATGTCGACTAACCTTTTTGATATTTCCTTAAAAAGCCTTAAAGCGCTAGGACCCCACGGACCAAGGGTCTCGACACCGAATGGGACAAAATCATACTCGGAGCCTAGACCCCTGTATTTGCACGCTTTAGCTTTTTCAGCCGCTTCACAAGCCGCACCAACTCTGCTGTTGGTTCCATGTAGATGGGAAGGTGCCAGCGTGTCTGAACAGGTTGCATCCCATACCAGCACCCGGCCCATCTTCCATGGAATCAAACTCATACCATCCGGTCTCTTACCATCATCTCTTGCAATACCAGTCGGCTCAAGTAGACTTGGCACGTTGACGGAGGCAAGAGACCGGCGTATGATATCGTTAAGTGCGGCATGTCTCGAGAAGCGGCCTGCACTTTTTTGGCATGACAGTCTGTGATGTCCTAGCTTGACGACATCACTGCCACAGGGACATTTATGAGGAGCGCAGACCGGAACCCCAAGCCGTAGACAGGTTGCGATTCGGAGCGTGTCAGGCTCAAGAAATGTTCCTGTATTTGACGAAGGGTACGCGTGAAGCCAGTAGCCGGCCTCATGCGTACCCACGGCCAAAAGCCTAGCACGCGCCGAACCTGTACTACTGCTCAATAGATTGTCATAAGTCAATTTACAGTTTATAGCTAAACATGTTTTTATGTTGCAAAATTTGTGAGCCCTACGTGTTAGAAGGCAGGCAACCAGCGACGACAACGTTTAGGGCGGATTTAGTAGCGTGTGTTCGCTGTGATTAATGTGAAAACTTTTGAGGTCGTACGTAAACCTTACTTTATGTACAGGACGACAATATAATTATGTTTTGTATATATTTTATGGTATTATTGCTATTGTACCAAATAGTTGTATAACTTAGATTACACAAAAACATCTACATTAGTGTTGTCAACTTTTAGTCATTAATATTAAATGCAAATATATTTTTTATAGAGACTTATCGTCTGATCTCGACTTGCCTGAAGTGAAGGGAAGTCGAAGAGCGTCGTGACATTACAGAGCTTGTAAGGAAATAAATCTAAGTAAGGGAAAAATGATAAACAAAATAGTTAGTCCTTTCTTTAAAAGGATTATCTATCTGTTCAATAACCGTTTAAATTTGAAACCAACGGTCGTTGAGGGGCACTCGTGCAGGTGGTTCGTGAGGCCACGCGGACTCAGGTTCAAAGGACCGACCCAAGGCCGTGGCCGAGACATTTTCGCGACGTCGACAACCTTCGCTTGGCGCCTCGTACCTATAGCTATTATCCAGGCAAGAACCAAACACACCCATTCGTATCACACAGGCCTTTAAAGTAGTTTAATTTAATTTAGCACCTACATATTTGCGCGGAAGTGGCCTATAGCAATAAACGAAGGTTACCATTGCCATATAATGTAGGTACTCAATGGAATAATAAGGATTTTGTGTTCAATTTATTGCACCACCTTGATGTAGAAGCATAATTTTATGACTTATGGCAATGTAGATTTTTATGCGTGCAGATAATATCATGATTAAATGAATCGCTGATGACAAAACTATGTTATCTTCACACAGGATCCATAATCTTACACCATATTTTCGCCGGCATAACGACGGCGACTGAGGCAAGGTTTTTTTTAGTCATAGGCGCTCTTTGCATTTCTCTTGCTTACATTAGAAAAATTACATTGATTGGTCAATTGCGAATGAGGTACGATTTCACTGCTTTTTTGTCGGCATAACGCATTAAGAAAATCGGGGCCCAGGCAAGTTGAGGCCAGGTGACATGCGTCAATAGGCATAGCCTATCCTGAATGGTTTTTGATTCAGTACCGTCCTAATTCTTATTTCTATTTTGCCTTTCCAATTATTCTGTTCATGGTCTAAATCAGGATTACAACAAAGCTACTCACGTCTGTCTGCGTAGATTGGCACTGGAAAACAAGCCAGTGGTCAAATTAGTATGCACATAGCTGCAAGAAGTTTTAGTGTTTGGATGTTGAGCAAAAATTATTGTTGGAAGCCACGATCATCAGTAGTATGGATGTTGGTCCGACGATGTTAGATTATATTGGGAATTGGGAGGTAGGGTATGAATTTTTACTCTACTATGAGTAGTTATTTAGAATAACATTGTCTATTTCATAAATAACATTGTTATCGTTTGCATTTATCAAAAAATATCCTTATTATTGTTTGAATATGTATAACTGGAAAGTCACAAATATCATGATTACGTTACGATAATGACAACGCTTATTACAATAGAGTTTTGGAATGTATGACGCAAAGGCAATTGTACGTCATCGTACTAAATACCTGCTTAAAGACGATAATCATCGTTTATAGTGAAAAATAACTTACATAAACAAATAGTTTGTTAATCGCATTTTTATTATTGATTACATGTTTTTATATCGTTTTGCTAATACGACTGCTTCCAACGCTGCGAAATCGCTCCACGGTCTTATTCTTGGATGAACATTTGTAGGAACATCCTAGTCGTTCCCCTACATCCCATTAAGATATGTATTATTGTTGTTGTTAAATATTTTTATGTATCTATACTAATATAATAAAGCGGAAGAGTTTGTTTGTTTGTTTGTTTGTTTGTTTGTTTAAACGCGCTAATCTCAGGAACTACTGGTTCGAATTAAAAAATTCTTTTTGTGTAGGATAGATCAATTATCGAGGAAGGCTTTAGGCTATAAAACATTACGTTGCGACTTATAGAAGCGAAGAAACAGTAGAAAATGTGGAAAAAACGGGGAATATTATTCGTCTTTGAGAGTTTCCGTTGCGTGCGCTGCGAAAACCGTTCGAGATATCCAAAAAATATGTATGAAAGAATTATTCCTCTTTAAATTATCTAAAAAAATGTCTGCGACCGTATATGTCTATCTTTTAAGATTAACTCACAATAACCGTTTTTATGATAGTCAAATTTGGTCTAAAGTAATGCATTATTACAAATTATTTGTCAGAGTTGTATAAACATAATAATATTATTCTTTATCGAAATAAATGTGTTATTAATTAAGATAATTTAACTGTGAACAAAATTGTCATTGACATCACCTAATTTCAATAAACATCTTATAAGATAATACAATTTTAAAATAACTCTGAAACAAAATTCACACGCTTCGCATGATGAGCGCTAACCGGCGGGCGAGGAGAGGCGGTGCTTGCGGGGGAGGCGGAGGAGGGTGTAGCTCTACGAGGTATAGTCTGTCTAAGCCGAAATGACGCGCCCCTCCACTGCATTTACGTATACGAGCAAATATAAAATATGGATAAAACACACCGAAAATGCATTGGTTATTCAGCTGGTTAGACACAAAGGAGGAACGAACGTGATGAAGTTTAATAGTATAGTTAGTAATATTTGCATTCACACATTTAAATAAACTAATAAAGTGAAGGGGCGCGTCATTTATAGACAGACAAGCATACTATGCGGCCGGCTCCCTACTGATCGATTGAATACAGCGTTAAATTGTTTTTACGATATAATATCATCGTGCAAAATCCTTTTTTATACAATTTCATTTTGTAGTAGTTTTCTCTATAGTAGGTAGTGTTTGTTTTAAGTATAATATTTTGTTTCTAATATTTTCACAATAACACTTTTTTTGTTGAAAATAATACCTGTAGGTGTCATCTACATTCTTTCAAGGTTAGGTTTTACAATTCTTATTAGGTTAGGTTAGCATTTTTTAGTTTAAGCATACAGTTAGTTTGGTTAAGTTTTCATTTCCTTCGTTCTTTCTTCGTCACTGTAATGCCTAGAAAAAGGACTCAGCGTTCTCGGCAGACTGCTGCTGCAAAGCGGCTGCGAGTTTTGCGCACAAGAAAATAAAACTGAAAATATAATTTACGCAGAAGTACTTTAAAATATATTCTTTTTAAAACTACTTTAAAATAAATTTTATTAGTTACGTAATTTAATCGTCTAAAATAAGTCGCGGGTAACAGCTATAGGTAATTTATAATAAAGTTGAGCAGGTAGGTAAACAAAAAATTAATATGATTCCCAAAATAACTATTCCACGCGGACGCAGTCGCGGGCACAGCTAGTTATTTATATATCAATCAATCAATAAAATTGTCACGGCTTTTCCTTTTGCCATTTGCCCAGTGTACCGATATTGGGTAGTAGAACCACTTTTAAATGTGAAGACCGTGAAGTGACTTCGTTTCAGGATCATCTTGAAACATGCCGGTTTCAACTAGGCTAGCATAGTGAATGCAACTGCTACTTCTAATTATTTAACTATAGTAGCAGTTGCCACCATTCCCACTCCAAATTAACATCAGGTGGCCTGCTGTCATAATGCGATTAACATTTAAAAAAATATATCATCCTTGGCCACATATTTACTGTTTTTGGCCCACTTATTGTTATTGTTTTTAATGTTAAAGTAAATCAAGTGATATCAAAACGTTCAATAATAATAAATTAGTTTGCGTTTTGCTATCAAATCGTTTGATAAGATGCGCTGGCGCCGTCCGGCCCGCTTACAGGCAGGCGCCCGACTTCTACAGCGTCACGTGTCAAAACACCTCGTCACTTACCTGCATTATCGATGGAATATTGCGAAAATTAAATTACAAATAATAGTATCTTTTGACATGCAACTTCGTGCGTGATTACAAATACTTTTAGCAATATTTTTAATATTCTTTTATTAATTTTTGGCATGATCCAATTATAGTATTACTCTATAACGCGGTCGCGTGTTAAGCGGCGAACACCCGGTCGTAGTTGCCCGATGTGTACGCGTTAATATTTTTTTCTATCTAATTTACATTACAAACTTTTAGCAAATAAAATATTACATTTTTTCTTATAATCTAACCAAGATTTTGCCAAGGCTTATACAGCTTCATAAAGCCTAAAGTGTAAAACCCAAACTGCTATTTAAAAGTTTGTAACGGTTAAGTATGAACTGATGAACACACAAACAGACACACATTTAATAAACATATATATATATATTACACTTGTTGACATGACACATTTTTCATATCACTGCGAAATCTGAAAAACATACTTGAAAACGCAACGAGCCTTGTGTTTGTCATAGTTTATTTATTTTCCTTCTATCTAGTGTTTCGTTGAAGTAAACATGTTTTGTATTTTAACCGGATTACATTGCGAAACAATAATGACCTGCATTTGGAAATATAATTTCATGAAACTAATGTCTTTACAGCTGAGGAATGGCCTTCCTGTCTTTATTATCTATTTATTGTAAATATATTAAGTAGATTGACGAAGAGAATTTATAAATGTCATGTGAATGGTGTTTACCGACCAAATCGAAGAAATCCTCAAGAAAGCTGGGTTGCCTAGTGCCCATAACCATAAAGCTTGTATGAAGAGAATTTTGAATGTAAAGGAACCGAGGGTGTTGTGTCAGGATCGTGGCAAGTGGCGCTCCATTGTCTTTGCCTATCCCTGTGGAAAAAAGGCGTGACAATTTGATTGAATAAATATTTTATTTCTTTAAATCTTTAAAAACTTAAAGCTAAGTGTACGTACATATGCGAGTTAAGCTTTAATACAATAATGTACAACAAAATTAAATTAGGACAAAACTTTATTGTGCAGAGAGCAACTGTTTAGATTAATTCAAAGACATTATTAAAATATACCTTGTAAATAACGAGGATTTGATCTGTAATAAGTGAAATATTAGGAACATCATTAAACAATTAAATCCATGCGAAATTCCCATTGATAAATCCAGGTAGGGGGTTCCAAGGGTTCAACACTTACGGATTTCTATGGGTAGCTCATTCACATTATCGTATTTTTTAAACGTTGCACCGTCAAATACATCGTAATATTGTCCTATACTCTTTTTTACAAGGAAACAGTAAATTAGTTATATAAAACTTATTATATCTTTCTCAGAATTAATGTCTGCATGATTTAGACGTACTCGTAAAGTTATGGATGAAGCCTGAAAATTATGTGGGTTGTAATAACAAGTACTCGTACATAGTTGAAAATTCCACATTGTTATTATTATTCGAGAGATAGGCATCTATTATTTTAATGTCAAACGGAAATCAGAGTTCTGCTAAAATTTTGCTACGATCAAAGGTCGCAAACGCCCACACGTTTCAGCTAACTACCTTTGACATTATACACAAAAATACCTAATATAAACATGTTTTTTTTTTCATTTGTTTGTTTTCATTTGCAATATTTACATATATGTAGGTAGACAGATGAGCTCCAGGTGTTATAGCCAAGGTTGGTTCCTTCTTACGTTACTTAGTAAGTTTACTTATTAAGAGAATTGTATGGAACCTACCTATTCAATGATCTATTCCAAGCAAAAATCCCTACTGTTGTCCAAAAGGTTAGCTGGTAGAAAATGTCAGTAGACATTAGGCTCGCCTATATACACATTAAATTTGTTTTTATTTACTTAGCAATAAATAATTTATCTATCTATCTATCAAGCAGTATAATTTACTAAATGCATTGATGTGTCCGTCTGTCCATGGACAATGTATTCCTCCTAACTCTAGGCAAGTAAGGTAAATAAAGGCTGTTATTAAAACTATTTAGCCTCGGATTTATTTAATAAAAGCTGGTGTGTTATAACTATTACCTAAACTCAAGGGCGATTATGTAATTTTAATGTCAATTGTAATTGTGAATAAACAGCACATAAATTTAACCATTGAAGTTTTTCATGGTGTTTGGCTGTTAAAATTAAGCCTATTACGAATCTCATTAAAATTACATAATCCCTTTTAAAATTTTACTAATCGACGCGGTAAACTCCACAGTTTCCAGTTCGACACTTGACAGAATTGTCGTAATGTAAATTCAAAATACAAACAACATAATGAATCAAAGATAGATAGATCCATATTACGTAATCGACCCCATAAATTAGTAATGAAAATTGGTTAGAAAATATAACTTTTCATTCGTTTATTTTACTTTTAATAGCTCAAGTATTATTTATCAAGTCATTTACCTATTTATGGATTTATTGGATTAAATATTTATTTTAACAATGAGAATAGCTTAAAATATTCTTATTCATATTAAAAGTAAGTACAAAGTGCTTGAAATCCTTTTAATACACAAATTTATTAAAATATAACTTTTTTAAAGGAAATGCGTTCGTGTGCAGACTTTGATTACGTTCTAAGGATATGTCAAAAGTAAAAAAAAAGGAATGGGGAGAAAAATCAAGTTGCTGTACTTACTTATGATAATTATAAGAAAATTTTAAAGATATTCCAATTAAATAAATAATTATTTAATTCAATATATCTATAAATAGGTAAATCACTTGATAAATAATACTTCACATGTCAAAAGTATAATAAACGATTGGAAATGTTATAATAACTATTTACATTTGCATAAACTTTGATGAAATTGGACATAAGGGAGGTTTGAATACGTGGCCTTAAGTAATAATAAAATGCCTATCTTACATTAAGGCAGGTGTTTTCCTCCCCGAGATCAACAGGTGCACACGACATCCGTCAAATGGTGTGTTTTTTGTTAGAGTTTGCCCTCTCTGACTTTATTTACGTAAAAAGTAATATGGATACATTTACGTATCAGAAACCTATTCAGATTTTATTTAATTTTTACTTATTGCTGTAAATATCTTTCGGTATATCTAATATTTTGTGCTGAGGGAATTCTCACATACATAAATATAATAATGTACATCTCTGGCGTTAATTTAGGGTAATTTCTGAGTAGAAATGAACACGGCTTTAAAAAATCTGAATATATTTTTTAATAACTTCACATTCTATTTTATTGTGGCTCGACATATGACAGCGCCCTCGTTTGATGTTAAGCTAAAGTGCGGTCTAATAATGACTGCTCTTAATAGAGCTAAATAACTGCGAGTAGCATTCACATCCTCTATGCCGGGCTAGTTGAAACCGGAAACTTTCAAGTTGATGCCGCAACGCGACTTAGTCACTTTACCCCGTATCGGCAGACAAGACAAATAACCATTGTCTGCCTACCAATCTACTAATATTTAATACTGAATTCCATGCTATTGTATTTATTAAATATTGTAGTATTTGCTCTGACAATTTGTTTTATATAAGTACTTAATGGTGTTTATTTTATTGTGATTGTTGTCACAATTATAGTGAGTGATGTTAAGCTGGAGTTATCTACACTTAAATAAGTTTGTATCCACTATGCCGCTTAGACACAAAATAAACCAAATACAATTGTGATAAATAATAGGTTTGTTTTTTATTATAAATTGTTTACATGAGTTTTATCTTAATATAATATGTATGAATGGTGACGACAGGTGCGTAGATGATGTCAACGTGTTAACAACTTTGTATTATTTTTTAACTTTAATCCAAACTTGATAATTTTACATCTAAATTCTATATATAGGCATTTTATGTACAAACATGGTTAAGGTAAATGACTTTGTAGAGAACACGTGTATAAAAGAGTTGATTTTTTTGCAAGTATAACATTTTGCGTTAAAGGTAATGAGGCCATTTTTATTCTTTATTTTAATTTGTATGTTATAAAATAGATGGGTTCATTGTACTGTACTCGTACGCACCTTTTAAGGTTTGTTTTGAAGCATGGTGTTTGAGGGGTAGGCGAACGTTGCCCTGAGGATACAAAAAATGCAACGCACCACCTGGCTATGTATATTGTGAAGGAAACGGAGCAGATTGCTCGCGACCTATCATACAACCCCTCCCTTGGCTCTTGTGCCAGGATCGTGTGACAATGACACCGCTCCTTGAAGGCGATACAATTTGTTACTGACGTATATTATTATTATATTATATATTTAACATCAGGCGGGGGGTTCGAGCCACTATAAAAATATATCACTGTTTCTATAATTCCTTTAAACTATTTATGCTGTCACAGTGACTAGGACAAGGATTGACAAAGGGATGCTTTAATGGTTTGGGCACATGGAAAGGATGAGTGAAAGTAGATTGACGAAAGCAATTTATAAATCTGATGTGGATGGATGCGTTAAACAAGGCAGACCCAGGAGGGTGTTCTTCAATCAGATCGAAGACATCCTCAAGAAAGCTAGGTTGCCTAGTGGCCATAACCTGAGAGCTTGTATGAAGAGAATTGTGGATGTGAAGGAAGCGAGGGCAAAACTCAAAAGAATATTATCATTTGGCAAATTATAATCTTGTTATCATAAAAGATATTATTAATAAAATATTGTTGTAGATATAATAAATATATATTTAAAAAATTAGGCAGCATTGTTGTTCCATTGACGCAGTGTTTTTATTGTGCGCACGAGCTGGCGTGTATGTATACGCAGCACGTGCTTGTAACAGCTGCGAAGGCTGCTTGCATTATTATAATGTTCATAATACGAAAATATCCATCCCTTTGTTGCACCCTGACAGCGTCTTCGGGAACAATATCACCAACCAACGGCTAAACGAAGATTGGATGTAAAAAATCACTCTTAAGATGTAACGCAAGTACCCTTGCTCACAGAACCGCAAACGCCTCGATTGAAGCGACGCATTCAGTTCACATTCTATTTATAAAACTCTCCAGACACAATGACTGGTCTTCTTGTTTATTTTTTGTTATGCCAGAGATTTATCTCGGCCGAACTTCGGTAGTTGGAAGTCTATAGATGCCGAGACTCTCTCGTCACATCGCGGCCGCTACGTTTTGCTTTTATTTAAAACTACTTTAATGTAGACACTAAACTTCGATACGGACTCATGGATGCTGAGAATTTGTGCTACCAATTGTACAGATTGCTTGCGAGAGAATGCAATAAAATAACTTACTTTTCCTATTGTAGGTACCGTTGAGTTTCCTAACTTCGCCTAGTCACCTAAACTTCGCCTGATTTTAAAAAAAATTCAATATCACTGAAACCTTAGAAGTAAGTTACAAATAAACTCCTACATCTTGTTTTTTATTTAGTCATGGTAATACTTTGCTGGTGGCAACCCAGTTAATCCGCTTAATTTGGCGACCATCAGAAAACGTCAGTGTCGTGAGGTGTTTTTAGTGAAGTGCGGGAAACTTTGTTTGTAGTCGCTTCCAGTCAACAGGTAAGGTTACCCTAATAAGTGTCTCATAATGTAAATTTATTGTATTTTCTTATAAAACAATCAGTTTGTCAATATCTTTATCAATAGATATGATAACATTAAAAATATGTAAGGGGACACATCAGCGGCCATGATGTTTCCAAACATCGCCTACCCGTAGGGTTGTCGCAAAGATTATATTTTCAATGTAGATTATTGAACTTTTAATTTAAACTAATGAAATTTAATTAACATTTTAAAAGGTTTTTTTTTATCGTGACTCGACATATGACAGCACCCCGCTTGATGTTAAGCCAAAGTGTGGTCCATGAATGAATGTCACTGCTAATACAATTCAATAACTGTGAGTAGCAATCACATCCACTATGCCGACCTAGATGGAACCGGTAACTTACAAGCTGATCCCGAAACGTGACCAAATCACTTCACGGTCAGTATACTTGTAAGTGGTGGTACTACCCCGGATCGGCAGACTACTGATTGATAACCAGACCCGAAGCAAATATATATCTCTTTTTTTTATTAACAAATATTTGCAATATTTAATATTATTAAATATTACAAATAAAAGCTATGAAACAAATATTTGCTCCGACCGGGGATCGAACCCGGGACTTTACGCGCAACAAACCAGTCACTAAACCGTTCGTCGACGCCTGTCGTCGATAATAGTCGAGGTATAACTAGGTATAGTTTATACTTATTCACATATTAACCAATCTTGTTCATCGGATTTTTATATAAAGAAAAAATGTTTTATTCTTTATTGCGTACAGAACAAAGACATTAAACATATTTTTTTAATGGTTGACGTTATCGCTTAAAGCGATCATTTCTATGGGCAATGAGGAACATTAAGTTCTTGTCATTATACTTATTTTTTAAATTATTTTTTCAGAAAAAAGGCCTCTTGGCGGGGGCCTTACATCTTGGCGGGTATGTAAACAAATAGAATTGTCGCATTTGGGGCACAGAAAACCCGCAGGCATTCATTGAAAAGCCGGTGCACCCAAAACGAGTTTGGTGCGGATTTGGTGCCGTTACAGTCAATGGCGATCGTTATCGGGCCATGTTGAACGAATTTTTGTTCACAGAAATTGAAGAGGAGGATATTGGCATCATTTGGTTTCAACAGGACGGCGCTACGTGCCACACAGCCGACGCTACACTTGATGTTTTGCGCCGTGTTTTTGAAAATCGCATTATCAGCCGAAGAGCTGATGTCGTTTGGCCACCTCGGAGCTGCTATTTGACACCGTTGGACTATTATTTGTGGGGTGCCGTCAAAGATAGGTGTTACGCCGACAAGCCAGAGACAATTGATGCTTTAAAGGACAATATTCGTGAAGCCATTGGTGATATACAGCTTCACACAATCGATAATGTACTTAAAAATTGAACCGACCGTTAAGGCTACTGCATGGCCAGCCGAGGCAGCCATTTGTATGAAATTATTTTCCATCATTAACCGGAAGGATTGTACTTTCAAATAAAAAGAGAAATTTGAAAAATTAACCAGTAATTTTTTTTATAGCATTTTCAAAAAAAAAAGTTATTTGGCGGACCCATTATAAGACTAATAATTAAAAATATAGTACTGTATTATAAATATAATACTAAATTTTTTGATTGTTCCTTTTTTGTTATATTTTCAATTTAGCTCTGTACGTAGGAGGCTTTGTTTATTTTCGTTTGTTTGCAATTTGATTATGCTAGTACTTAACTAAATAAGACTGATTTGTAGTATGGGATATAATATAATATAATATAATAATATAAGAACCTACTCGTAAAAGGCGTTAAATAAATAAGATAAATAAAAGTAATGTTTTATTTTTGTGTGCTTCATTCTAAGTACCTACAACTAAGGTTCATGATAAGTGACAACCCTGGATGGATCTTCATATTTGTATGGAAAGAGTAATTTATCGTGCCTAACTTCGCCTACTCAATAGTAATTGAGAAAATATAATACTTTAAGCACATTTAATAAGGTTCTATTTCGTTGTTTCTAAATCGCTTTCTAATCAAAATATTGTAGCTATAGACGTCTTTAGATATGCGAGGAAAAATGAGGTAGGCGAAGTTATGCACAACTGCCTTATCTTCGCCTACTGACTTTGCTAACGTATTTTGATCTCTAATTAAATAATTTCAATAGTGTGTTTAGTATGTGATTATAAAAGAACGTTACATTTATTATTATTTTATTAGTCATGGTCTCTAGTGGTAATATTTTAGAAAGTACGTTGAAAAAAGTGTCTAAATCCAGGCGAAGTTAGGGAACTCGACGGTACTCATAGTTGTGTTTTTATTTATTTTTAAGCGATGTTGATAGGTTGACCATTTGCCCAGTCTGCCGAACCGGGGTAGTATACAGACTGTGAAGTAACTTAATCGCGTTTCAGGATAAGTTTAAAAGTATAACTCTAGTGGCAGTCGCTGTGCAATCCAGCTCTTAATATCATTCTGGCGGGATTCTGTCATATGTCGATCCACATATGACATAAGGGAAAACTTACTTTTGTTCCTAAAATTAATTTATTGTAGGTATTATGACGGAGTATTCATGTATACGGTCATTAATGACATCCAGCTACATAAAACGAGAATAGCCGAGTTGTAAATATTCTGCATAATGACTTGGCTAAATTTTCAAACAAATCTGTTTCCCTAATGAGGTTTTTGTCGAAATCCCTGAGAAGTTTGAATTCTCAGGGATTTCGACAAAAACCTCATTAGGGAAGTTCGTTGAATTCATTTCGTGATGCCTTAACCTTTAAATTGATTTACCTGAAAACAACATTATCGTAATGATATGATATCGCGAATAACAACGGTTATAGGCGTCTATAGGCGTTTAGGCGAGCACATGAGCAATACCAGCGTCCTTCAAGCGTGAAAAAGCACCTTTGGCCGGCATAGTGATGACGATTGAGCCAACTATTCAGTTAGGTGATTTCAGTCGCCAGCGCTCTTGGATATTCCCTCGCTTACCATTAGGCAAAGTGAGGTCAGATGTATATTGTCTTTATTTTATTGAGACGCGATTATCACCTCGACTTGGCTAGTGGGAGGTCTAATAAAAAAGTTCTACCAAATTGTAAAAAATTGTAAGTAAGGTAGGTACTTATAATTTTCTTTACCTACAACGAATTAATTTGTTTACTTTTATGAATCATGGTAAATTGTTATTAAACTAGTATTTTGTATACAAAACACTACAAAAGCTTAAATATAATTAGATTGAAATATCCAAGTTAAGAGCTTCAATAACATTAAAACACGTGGGTTTTTGCGCGGGAAGAAGGTTCCCGACCACGTTGCATGTTTGGAGCGTAGTCTGAGAGCCTAGTCATCTCTGATATCGATTTTGGTCCCGTTTCCCGCCATCCACCACTACCCCCGACCGCCCCGTCCCGCCGAAACCCCCGCCCACCGCTACGGCCAACCACCCTATACTCACGCGGCGATATCACCACGTGGGCTACAAAATATACTTGGAATAAATTTCATTAGTTAGGTAGTGACGTAAATAATAATCAATAGCAACATACACAAAAACAAGGTATTTTGTCAATTAAACAAAAACAAAAATATTGGTTAAATAACTGAGTTTAACGTAAATGAATTCGAATTATTTAATCATAGAAAATGATTTTTTATTCAAGAAAAATGTAGTAATACCAATTTAAAACATAATAAGCTAAATATAACAGAGACGTGCTTAATGTATTTGTTATTCATGGCATATTATGTTGATCCTAGGTACACATGGGCTATATGAAAGCATGGCATACATAAAACCAAACAAAACATAATCTATATGGAACAGAAAGCAGAGCAATATTATTATTATAGTAAACGAAGATGATGAAGAATGGAAGGAGCGGTGCGGTGAGGGGAGGGTGCAGGCGCCACGCGATGCATCGTAAAGCGGGGGAGACGCAGCGCGGGGCAAGGGGGCACATCCACACCACGCTGCCCGTCATGCCGTACGCGATTATAGTCTAGCTAGCGGACGCTGCTCCTCGTACTAAATTGCTTTCGTTCGTCAGTCCTTCGAGCGCCGCATTGACGTGTGGACGTGTACATCGTTCGCTCCGAAAATCAAAACAAACCGTTATTGTGCTCGATAGCTAACAGTATTGTGATAAATATTTATTTGCATAGTAAAACGTTATTTATTATTGTTCGTTCAATTTAATAACTGCTATATGAACTGTGTCAACGGAAATTATTCCAAAAATTTAAAAACAATCTTAAAAGTGAAATATAATACGTGCGAGACTGGGTCGCAATGAGCGGATTGACCATCAGAGTAAAAAGGAGTTCGAGGGGTAGTGAAACTCTTCTCGAAGCTGCCAACAGAATTCTACGCATTCTCGGCGTCAGTTCAGGAAAGCGCGGGAAAGACTCTTCACCCAAATCAAAGGTAAGGTCAACGACTCTAAACACACCACAACAATTTAACGCACTATTTTATAATTTATTTATTATACGATATATATATATATATATATATTATAAAACACACTTTTATTAGTTTGTTTATTTTTGTGTTAACAAATTGTAAAGGTCGTACGTCGTTAATTAAATGCCTGTTTTTATAAGTATTTAAAATGTTTGTTAATGACATGTATGAATAAAATTGTAGAATCCGTGTTGAATGCTTTGTAGTTTGCCGAAGCACAGCTCCTCCCACTCGCAAACAACATAATATTGTTTTGTTTACATTGTGAAAGGTCCCGACCTTTGAGGAGCCACGATAGCGCCACGCTCTGTTGGTAGCCTATCGTTTTAATTATAATGTATACTAGCCTGATTTTAAACTAGTGCACTCCCTAATAAGTTTTCAAATAGCCAATTTAATCGTAGTGAATAATATGTAGATAACTGAGGTTCTAAGTGCACAGGTTGGTTGGTAGCTTAGGTATTTGATTCATGTGGCCAAACAATAGCTGTTGAATTACCATCAGCACTCACACCTCGGCCACAATCATAACAAGCATTGTGGCAGCCACGTGTAAATTCCTCTTTCGTGGATCTCATTGTTAATTTCGAACAATGATCGTAACGGGCGGCGGAGGGGGCGGTGAATGTTCTTTGGACAATTAACAATAGGATGGTTGCGTTGCACTTTGGAATGCAGGTGCCAATGAGTGGCGGCCACTCGACTGTTCCGCTTGGGATGACTTTCGCTCGGCGGTTCGCACTGCAGCAGTGATTGCACACTTTCGCCGCGGTGTCGTGGCAGCTGCGTGTGACTGCGCGTTTGTTTGTTCACGCGGCGGCCCCGTGATGTTGTTTACGTTCGCGAAGCTACTCCCAAAACAAATCTCCACGGAATGGTCTCTTAATTCACGTTATCGATGTAATAATTATGTTACTATGGCACCGATTGTTTAAAAATAATATAAATATGTCATTTAATACTGTCGTGAAAGTGCGAATACATTATGGATAAGAATTTATAAACAATAATTGTTTTGCAGCATTCAGGCTACGTATGTCTATTATACGAATTATAAAAATAACTTGTTTGGCAATTGCGTTATCTTATAGGTCAGGTGTTACGTTTGGTCGCGAAACCAGTCGCCGCACATTTGAGACATTCTTATTATTAACAATTTTACATTTTGACATACCTAGGTACCCACGAGCGAGTTCATTGGTCGACGCTTATTCTGAAATATTGCAGAATATGACATAAATAGTGGAGCCTCAGAGTTAGTTGAAAGGTGATTAAATTGGAACGAGGATTCCAATTAGAGGAAATAATAAAAATATAATTGTAGTTGTGAATAATTATAAAGATACAAAACGACGATACAAACATTTTTATCATTTTACGATGAACCGTTTAAGACCGATAATGGTAATCAAATGTTTGACACCTAAATATTACTACAATATACATTTTACGACAATGTACGAATAAGTCACTCCAATGTATTTAAGGAGGACGTAGTAGGCGAACAGCTCGCTCTACGGAGAGGGGAAATGAGTTCTCATGCAACACTCCGTATCCGCTTGGCAAAGGTATTTCCACCAAGGCCGTCTGTCGCACCGCGTTCCAACGTGTCCTTACGAAAAACACATCCGTTAACACCAATTGTACCCGGAAAAGTGAATTGCTGTGACGCGCGCTACACTTTCACCGGGTTCAAATTCTTTTCTCGATGTTTTAAGTGTTTTGAAGCCATTTATTTCTATTACGCGTACATTCTCCACATATTATAGAATAGAGAGGATTCGTTATTGTTGATTTAGTGGTACTGTAGTAGGTGTGATCGCTTAACCTAAATAGTAAAGAGCCCGAGGCAGTTGTGCGGTGCATGCGTTTCACCGCCGCCGCGCCGCATTATGAAACGCGTTGCGCAACTTTGATTGCGCCCGCGACACGACGTCCTCGCTTGATCTGCTCAATGTCTGCGCGCCTGCCTCCAACTGCGCAGTTGTTTCTAATCGAATACACATTGCCATCTAAAAACAATGCTAACATATAAAAACAAAACAAAAAACTTAGTAAAGTACTGAGTTGATTACACAATGTCAAGTGTAAATGCATGCACGGTAATGTTGTCGGCAAAGAAGAGAGAATTGAGGTCGGCGGTGGTCGCGCGGGCGGGGGTCGTGGGCGCGGACCGCGGAATGCGTCGCGGCGTGGGAATGCGCGTGAGTACCGTTGTGTACCACGCCGCCCGCGCGCCCGCCGCCGTGGAATGCGAGACCCACTTGCGGACACCGGACAGTGGCTTAACTAACCACTAATTACCAATGCAAGATCGCACCACTATTATTACTATGAACAACTAAACAAAATCCGTGGTACCATAAAAAAATTGAACGCGCTTTAGGTATTAAACTATGTTTTCACTCAATTTAGTAAAAATTGACGCTTGACTGTATACAACTATTTAAGCACTAATATTCTTTGTGGTATTTTTTATACAAATTAGACCTTGGTTGCTAGTTTCGATTTCTAACCCCCTTTTAAAATTGATCCGTTTCTTATTAAGATGTAGTTTTTGTTAATGCCTACAAATCTGGTTATTGGCCGGCCAAACAACTAAACGTTTTCAATTCAAAGAAGCCCCCCAAATGTGTCTGTGACCTTTGTTGGACATTTCGCAAGGTCGGCTACCTGAATAGCGCTACATTTCGTGAACACAACTAGAGAATGCAATGTTGTTATAAATTATCATCGTGTCGCATATTTCAGGGCAAAATTATTAATAGACACCTTGAGGAAGCTCTTCACTATCTGTTATCTTAGGTAAACACTATATTATAATTAACCTACAATTTTACGCTAATAGAATTGATTTGAGGTTTTTTCCGTGCCGTAGACGCGAAGAAATGCTCCATTTTATATCACATCATGTTTGAGGAAAAATACAAATAACAATTTAATGAAAGTGCGAAAGTCGCCGGCACAGAGAGTATCCCTACCGTTACCGACTCCAGTTGTTAGCTCTCTGACAACGGTATCTCGTACTTTCATTTGCTTTTTATTAAGTTTGTTTTTGGCACATGAACAGTTAGTTACTCCTTAGTACAATTTTTGATCGGAGCGGTTGCGAGCCGATTGATGCGATCACTTCCTGATTCTATACCTTGCATTGGATATATTGTCTTAACTTTTATTATACAGTTGTAAGCTGTTTATTGCAACGCAGACATGTTAGAAGCATTGTTATATCTACCACAACAAATAGAGGCACCATTATGTAATATTGGTATTGGAGCCGCTTTGTCTGACAGAGCCGTCTTACAAACTGGAGGCCCTTGGCGGCGCGCGGGGTGAAAGTTGGTTTGCCGCATTCTCGACTAATTCCGACATTCCTCACTAATGATTATTCAATTTCTTACATGTAGCTATCGTAGTAGAGTGTATTTTTAGATTTACCAACAGTCGCCGCTTTGTTGGTTTATGAATGTCTTATTTTCACCTGGCCACTTCAATAAAAGTTGTTGTGATGCGTTGGCGTCGCTGGTAACGTTCACCTACTTTCGAGATTCGAGACAGACAGCGCGTGACTCAGTTTCGCTGCGGATACATTATAGCGGCAGCTTTTGTTACTCCATTGTAATACTTATGTCGGGTTTTAATAAGTTGTTTTCATTGTTGCAGTTAAATAACAGAGCTCCGCTGGCTGCCGTGGAGTCCACGATGGCATCACCCGTGAGGTTGGTGCCTAACAACGTACCTGCCAAATCGCCAAATGCCAAGCGATGCGCGTCAGACTTCATCTTCGGAAGAGTCATCGGAGAGGGATGCTACAGTACAGTGTATCTTGCTAAGGATATTCACAGCGGAAAAGAATATGCAAGTGAGTTGTTTATTAAATTGTTTTGACGTTGCAGTATTAGCTGTATCAGCAATTGGTAACATAATGCTAACGACATTTATTTATTTACAGTTAAAGTTTGTGACAAGAATCACATCCTTAAGGAAAAGAAAGGAGAATACATCAAGCGGGAAAAGGACGCTTTGAACATGTTATGCAATATGTCGAATGGATTCGTAAAATTATACTGCACGTTCCAAGATGTTGGGCGATTGTATTTTGTATTATCCTATGCAAAGAACGGTGAATTGTTGCCCTTTATACAAAAAGTGGGCTCATTCCAAATTAACACGGCGAGATTTTACGCAGCCGAGCTCCTGTTGGCGTTGGAGAAGATGCACGGATTGGGAATCATTCACAGAGATTTGAAACCAGAGAATATTCTGTTAGATGAGAAAATGCATTTAAAGATAGCCGATTTCGGCACTGTAAAAATTTTACCACAAGGGGAAAATTATTCCGATAGTAGCAATTCTGATGATAGCTCACCAACTTCTGAGCGTGAAAGACAAAGAAAGATGAGTTTCGTAGGGACTGCGCAGTACGTTAGCCCCGAATTGTTGCGTCACCGTCAGGATACAGCCGCTTCCGATCTGTGGGCCTTTGGGTGCATCATCTATCAAATGGTCGCCGGATTGCCGCCATTCCGCGCACCCACTGATTACCTCATGTTCCAAAAGATTTTAAAAGTGGACTATGACTTCCCACCGGAATTCCCCGAGGATGCCAAGGACCTAGTAGAGAAACTACTAGTACTGGATTACAAACAGAGATTGGGCGCAAACGACAGGGGCGAAACATACGCCAGTATACGTAATCATCCTTTCTTTGATGGCATCGACTGGGATGGCATTTGGGACGAGACTCCACCAACAATTTTGCCCTATATACCTGGAGAGTTTGAAGAGGAATACACCGTGCCTGATCACTTGGAGCCTGGATTGGGAACTGAACAACTCGTGCGACTCTTGGAGTTTGATCTCTCCACACCTAATTGTAAGTATATATTTTTTATACACGAGAAGGTTAAGTTCATATTACAGTTACATTATAAAAATACTACGTAATATAATAAAAAGTGCGCCGGTCGTTAATATTGGTACATCCGCGCAGTATTGAGGTCGGATGTCCTCAGTGTGTTGCATCGTGACGTCATCGGCGCGCCAAGGCAGCTGTGAGTTGAATGAGTCCGCCGTGTATTAATGATGTGCAGCGGCTTCACAATCAGCTGAGGCTATTCGCGTGGGCTGCTTCACATGGACCCGTGAACTTACAATCATATTATGACGCATTCGGCTCACAATCGCCCCCGTTGGAATGCGCTGTGTTACTCATCAGTTATTGAAGCTAATGAATTCCTCACATGCCTCTTTGGTGGGTTTGTTTTGCCAGTACATGTCTAATATTTTTTTATTCTTTTCTTTGTAGCTATTGATAACGAGCCAACTGTCCTGGACATTACACCCGATGAGAAACGGCGCCGCTTAGAGGCCCAGGCGAGAGATTGCAAATGGCATCAGTTCGTTGATGGTGAATTAATCTTGAAACACGGCATCGTTGAAAAAAGAAAGGGACTATTCTCAAGACGACGCATGCTCCTGTTGACGACCGGCCCGCGATTATTTTATGTTGATCCCGTTAATATGGTACTCAAAGGCGAAATCCCATGGTCACCTGAATTAGAAGTAGAAGTGAAGAGCTTTAGAATATTTTTAGTACACACGGTGAGTTTCTGACAAATTCATTCGATGCTTTCAATTGGAACTGTCTGAGATTGAATGTTTTCATATTATAAATATTAATTATATATGAGAATATAACTTTGAGTTTTGTTTATTTCACAGCCCAACCGCACTTACTACTTAGAGGACCCGCAGGCTTACGCGCTGGAGTGGAAGCGCATCTTGGAGGAGGTGCGCCACGGCACGTATGGCAGCAGCGCCACCTAGAGGCGGCTGCGGCGCCATGACAGCGCCCCACTCCGCCCTCGCACGCTGTGCATGTCTCTGCAGCACATAGCCTTCGTCATCCGGAAAGCCTTCGCGACGGCGACCTGCCGAGGCCGCGCCAGCCCGCCGCCGACCCCCGGCCGACTCCCGGCACGATCCCCGGCACGAGTTGACAGATCGGCTAGCGATCGTTTGTAGATACTAAATGACTGATTCCTATATGTCCCGACTATCTTAAATTATTATTCTAATTATTTAATTATCGGTGATGATGATGATTTGTATATAGTTGTCTTAAATTATTGTTATTGCGATGCTTAGTTGATAGCGTTGTTAATTGTATAATAGGCCTTTTTTAAATGAATAATGTGTATTTGTTATTCGCCACCCGCGTGTTCACGAAGCCATTCCCGTTGGTGTCTAGATAATTTAGCTAATTAATATTTATTTATTTAATGTTCAGCCAAGGGAATGCGACTGCTGTACAGTTATTACAAATAGGAAATTAAAGGAGTCAGTTTTCATTCTCCAAGAAACGTGGTTGAGGATGAGATCCGTATTGGTGGACGACAATTAGACGAATTGATTGATTTAGTAAATCATTGAATAGAAAATGTCAACGACAACTTGTAGTATAATGTAGTAGGCGAGAACACCGTGCTCACTGCACCCTAATTTAATAATTACTAGCAAAATGTATACGGGATATCACCAAAGGTGACTGTTACTTGCAGGATCGTTGTCATATATTATATAACAAAAACGAGTCTGCGATGTATTTGGCTAAATGTCGGTAATGTAATAGTATAATTAAATCCTAGCTCCAATGTCATAGATATCTAGCAATTCATAGAATACTAATGTCGATTGGTGATTATGTATTTATATTATGATTTATATAGCTTGTAAACATGCCTAAAACTTGCCTGGTTATATTTCGTAATCTTTAGGGCTAATTGTATGGATTTATCCGTAGGTCAATATTATTAGGAAAATTAATTAAGGACTTAGTATTTGAGCCATTAGTTCTGAGGAGTATTAAACTCTTCCTTATATCTCATAGTTAATAAATGTATTTTCGATTATTCAAATATGTATTAACAGAAAAACCAATAAACTAGATAATTCCCATGACATTGTTATTAAAAGTTGCATTTAAAATTTACTACATGTTAATTATTGTAATTTATTATACAAAATTTGTATTTGCATTAATTCCATCAAAATTTAATTATAATAATTGAAGTTGATTTTAAAAAATGTGTTTTATTTCCACGGTCCAGACATCACAGTTTTTTATTATTGTGCCTTGACTAATGATAGCACTCCGCCTGATGTTAATCTGGAGAGCGGTCCAGGAATGGAGACGAGTACTACTAAAATTAAATAACCAAGTAGCAGTCGCATCCATCATACCGGCAGAAGTCCCGATTTGATCAAGGATCAACCTTCTCGATAATCCCTATTTTATCGTTTCACGCCTACGAGTTCCAACTAGCTTGCACTGCACTATTTAACTTTACTAGTAGTTGCTTTCGTTACATAATGCGTTAATAAAATTAATCATTTTCGTCTCAAATAAATCAATTACAGTCAGATTGTTTTATAGATTAAATGAGAAAATTAAATTAAAAAATGTATGAAGTACAATCTCGAAGACGTTTTTAATTTATTTAGGCAGTCGCATAAGGTAGGTACTACTAATAGAAAAGGAGTCCATTGTACTACCCTACAGAAAAAATAGAGAATATCGCACGATCGTTGAGCCTTCGGTATAATGGCGTCTCAACAACAACGACCAAAGGTGCTTCACGCATCGCTTGGAGGACCCAAGGTTATAGGATGGAGAGAACAAATGGGCTGGAAAAGCATTCCACTTGTTCTACAAAGAAACGACGCACCGAACCTTTTAGTTCGACTGCCGATTCGGTATTACTGGTGTGAAAGGACGAGGTAGGAATAAGGCTCCTCGGAACATTCTTCTTGGTATAGGCGATAGAGGACGCACAAAGCGATGTAATCTATTACTTTATTATTCATATATGTATATTTATATACAATTATTGGATTTTTATGTAGAAAAATACTTTTAAAAGTTGTAATATTGTCAAAAGTATCATTTTTGTATCAAAGGTTGTTTCTCTGGACATAATAAATTCTAAATAATTAGTACTTAAATTCTAAGAACATGCACTTCCGAGAGATGCTCCAACAATTGTTCAGCCCCCTTTTCACTAAAACCATAACCATCATCTTTACCCTCATGTAATGAATGAAACACTAGTGTTTCATCTTTATCCGCTGAGGACAGTATAACTACTCGTATTTTACGAAAGAGACATCCTCAAGAAAGTTTGGTTGCCTAGTTCCCATAACCGTAGAGCTTGTATGAAGAGAATTGTAAATGTGAGAGAAGTAGAGGAGTTGTGGCAAGTGGCGCTCTATCTGCCTATCCCTGTGGGAAAAAGGCGTGACAATTTGATTGATTCATTACGTAATACTAGGCTGTATGGACTAAGTTTCTTTTGCCTTTCTCGAATGGGAGATTTAAACTAAAGAAGAAGAGTTTTGGCGGGCAACTGCAACTGACAGGACGCGCAATTTTGGATTATTTGAAAAGCTTGTGTTTTTCATAAATATTAATGTGTAATAATGGTGGAATTGTTATCCAGTAATAATTTTAAGTTGATCAAGTATAAACAAGTAATTTAAAGTTGTGAAACGAGTTTCTTCATGTTCCCTCCAAGACTCCTTCTGAAGTTTTAGTAAAGGCTTTCCGCCGCTTTACTAAAACGATCATCATCAACCTCATTCTCATCATTTGATGAATCACTCGCGTGGTTCATCTTCATCTTTACTTGACAATGTTTTAACATTGAACCATATATTTTACTTTGACACTGGCAAGTTAAATACTAAAGCCATAAATAAACAAGAAGAAGAACTAAAGAAGAATGTCAGTCAGTAGTTTTGGAGGAGTTTTGGCGGGCAACTACAAGTGACAGGACGCGCGATTTTGAATTATTTGAAAAGCTTGTGTTTTTTATAAATATTAAAGTGTAATAATGGTTTGTGGAATTGTTATCTAGTAATCATTTTTAAGTTGATTGAGTATAGACAAGTGATTAAAAGCTGTTTAACGTGTCTCTCCGTGTGTTTCCTCCAAGATTCCGTCGGAAATTATAAAGGTATTGTATAAGCTTTTTCACCGCTTTACTAAAACCATCACCATCATCTTCACCCTTATTTAATGGATGAAACACTGAAGTTTAGTGTTTCATCTTCATCCACTGAAGACATTATAACTATTTTACGGAAGACTAGGCTGTATGGACAAAGTTTCCTTTGCCTTTCTGGAATGGGAGAATTGAACTGAAGAAAAAGAAGAAAAATGTCAAATATTTGTTTGTGGTGTTGAGGTTATACTTGTAGCATATGAAAACTTAAGCATAGATATATCCATTGATTATTTTAAATAATATTTAAAACTATTATGGCTGCGAAAGTAATTACATATGTTGGTAGAAAAACAGATTTCAAGGGTCACACATTATGGGAAATCGTTGGGCGACTGAAAAATTTCGGTGTTGGTAGAATTGTGGTAAGGTCCATGTTTGAAAGGTATGAAGAGCCGTGCTTTATGAAAATTGTAAAAGTGGAGACTTGTCCAAATGAGGTAAGCAAAGTTCTAAAAATAGGAAAACTCTAAAATCAGTAAAACAAAAATAAACTTGGTACAAGTTTTAGGCGACATGTCAACGTTCACCAGAAGTCATTTTATTTTATAATAGCGGCTTTAAAGTATATCCAATCACAGCAATACAAATAGGATCATCATCAAGGTAGATGCATATACAAGTACAGAGTATGTGTCTTATTGTGGTTATCTGGACAGGATTTTCACTAATTCCCCACACTTTTGACTGCAGACGTAGCGTAGTGGTTAACAAATCAATCCTTCACCTGGAAGTCTGCTTACAAGTATACAGACAGTGAAGTTACTTAGTTGTCAATGCTTAGTTGCATTTCAGGATCAGCTTATAAATTGCCAGTTTCAGCTAGGCTGGCATAGTGGATGTGACTACTATTTACAGTTATTTAACTGTAGTAGCAGTCACATTCATTCATGGACAGCACACCAGCTTAACATCAGGCAGGGTGCTGTCATATATCAAGTCACATTAATAATAATAAAACTTGTAATTGTATAGAGTACAACATCCACATGCCATCAAGTGATCATTTATGTATATTTTTGGTGGGGGTTATTGTTATGTATGGGCTAGTCCGCACTTGACTCCTCTGCGGTTTCTATGTGCGATTAGTGGGGGTTGAGATATATATTTTTTTTCACTTGCATCATCCATTCTTACTGCACCTTACATTGCTTAACAGAATATTTAATAAATATATAAGAAAATTGGCATTAAAATATTGAATTCCCAATATTAAAATTACAGGAGACCCGCAAAGTCCGTGTTTGGGTAGAGAAAACTTTCCGTGGCAGAAAACTGCCTACACCAAGAGAGATTTACAGCACATCGTACAAGGCTGACTATAAACTTATACCAAAAAAGGAAGAAGCAAAATATTTAAATGCAAAAACTGAAAATTATGTGGAAGAAATATTACCAAATTCAATGGAAATGCCACCACTTATGGAGGCATTCATTAAAGCCGATCATCAGAGAAGGGGCTTAGAGGTATCTTATTAATAACAGTTATATTTTTATTTACAAAACCATTGGTGTGGGGAAGAGATTGTAAATAAGTTAGAAAGTGAGATTAAGGCTAACTGCACACATGCAATTATTTGTCAATATTGTAATTCCAACATTGACAAATAATTTGAGTGATTTAGTATAGTTAATTTATTAAGTAATTAGGCTCCAAGGAAGCACTTTTACACATCAAAGCCTTACAAACATAAAGATAAAAACAATCCGATAAATACACAATTATAATACAATTAATAGTTTTAAAAAAAAAGAATTGATACTATTATAAATGGAAATACACACACAAGTTTTCGATACCAAATGTACATTGCATTAGCTGCTGTGAAAAAGCACTGTCAACTTACAAACTATTTTGTCAATGTCAATTTTACAAAATAGATAAGTAAGGGTATAAGGGCATTGTCCACTTATGAGCTAAATATAAATAATACAATTATATTTATTATATGTTTTGCAATGTACTTTTAGCAGTAATAATAATAATGGCAATACAATAAAAGAGTCCTCATACTACACAATAATATTGACATTAATGTAGTACTAGCTGTGCCTGCTTTTTCACCTGCGTGAAATTAGGTTTATTATACAGTCTTTAAGTCCCCTGAAAAGTACAAAAAGGGTAGATAGGTATAGCCTATGTGTTATTCTGATGTAAATATAAGCTATATTATTATAAAGTTTCTTTAAAAACTATTATGTATTTGTTTATGTTTCTGTATTGACAGTTTATAATTTTGTATTTTGCTAATGTGGGTATGATAAAATAAAGTTAGTTTTTGTGCTTCACTGAACTCTGGTGTATCTTTTAATGGCGACGAGGATAATTTAATGTGATTTAATGAACTATGGCGTCTAATGTGACTAATATAGTGTTCCCTGGGGAGTTTAACCCTAAAACTGATAAGTGGTGTGATTATAAAGAACGGTTACTTTGTGCATTGAATGTGGCTGGCATTGATGACAAAAATCTAGATAAAGCTCGTTCTTTATTCTTGTCCCAATGTGGAAAAGATACCTACTCCCTGGTAGTGTCACTTTTAGTGCCTCATAGACCTGTTGAGGTGTCTTTCAAAGACATTCTTAATGTATTGGACACATTTTATGAACCGGAAATAAATGAAATTTTGCAAGCGGGTAAATTTCATAAACGCCAACAATCACAGGGTGAAAGTGTGCAAGAGTTCATAGCTGCTATTGGTGTTCTGGGTGCTAAGTGTAAATTCACTGATCTGAAGCGTCAATTGAGAGACAGATTAGTGTTGGGTATACACGATGATCGGTTGAAACATGAATTGTTGAAGACTAAAAATCTGACCTATGAGATGGCTGTACAATTAAGCCTCAACTATCAAGCAATATTTCCTGATATGTATACAGACACTAGAGATATGAAGCAAACTCCATCCTGTGACTCGGAACCAATGCAAATTGATAAAGTACGAGATAGCGGATGTCAACACTGTGGTAACCAGCATAAACATGGGGAGCGATGCTCATTTGCCAAAGCAAGGTGTTTTTATTGCAAACGTTTTGGTCACATTGCTTCTGCTTGCCAGAAGAAAACTCGTAAAGTTAATTTGGTTGATGATTGTAGACCGGACACCCCCGGAATTGTTTCAGAACGTATGTTAGGTATTTATAAATGTACTGAAGATTATCATCCATCAATAACTGCTGATGTGCTAATGAACAAGGCAAAATTACAAATGGAGATTGATTCTGGAGCATCAAGAACTATTATCTCAGAGGTTACTTATCATAAACTGTGGGTGACACCTCCTCCGTTGCAATCAACCAATATTAAATTAGTGACATGGACTAAAGACCCATTGAAAGTTATTGGCACAGTTGATGTTTATGTTGTACTGGGTAATAAAGAAGCACAGTGTGAATTACTAGTAGTGGCAGGTTGTGGGCCCAGTCTCCTTGGTAGAAACTGGTTTAAATCCTTAGGTATAGTTATATCTGGCATATGTTGGACTGAACAGGAGAGTAACATATTGTTGGAAAAATTCCCTGATTTGTTTTTAGAGGGATTGGGTGAATATAAGGGCCCTGATGTTTCCCTCCATGTACGCCCAGATGCTATACCACGATTCCTGAAGGCTCGACCAGTTCCATTTCCTTTGAAAGATGAAGTAAATAAGGAATTAAAGCGAATGGTAGAGTCAGGTATACTGACACCAGTTAGATATTCTGAATGGGCTACACCACTAAGAATTGTTAAAAGAGATGATGGTTCCCTTCGTATTTGTGGTGATTATCGTTCAACGGTCAACATGTCTATTCATTGTGACACTTATCCCTTGCCTTCAGCGGTTGAGGCTTTTGTAAAACTGAGTGGTGGTAGAGTGTTCAGCAAGGTTGATCTAAAACAAGCCTACATGCAGCTCAAGGTGGATGAGGATACTGCAATGCTTCTGACACTTAATACACCCCTGGGACTGATGAAGATGAACAGACTTGCTTTTGGCGTGAATGCTGCACCTGGTATCTTCCAAAGGTTAATGTCCACAGCACTTGCTGGTATTGATGGGGTGGCATGTTTATTGGACGATGTTGCTATTGCAGGTAGAAATATGGAGGAACACAACCAGAGACTGCATAATGTGTTGTTTAAACTAAATGAAATGGGATTTCGACTTAATTTGAAGAAATGTGTATTTGCATCCAATAGCATACATTTCTTGGGACATATGATTGATTCTGAAGGGCTACACCCTTCACCAATAAAGGTTAAGGAGATCAAAGAGAAATCGGCACCTACTAATAAAGAAACATTACGTGCATTTTTAGGCTTGTATAATTTTTATGAAAAATTTATACCAGATAGAGCCACTTTTCTAGAACCTTTATACAAGTTATTGGAGTCTAAGAGACCCTGGATTTGGGGACACCGAGAACAAGATGCTTTCATGCAAGCCAAGAACATGTTGTCCTCTGAATTAACATTGGTGGGATATGATTTGAATAGGGAACTGCTATTAATATGTGACTCATCGGAGTATGGGCTGGGCGCAGTTTTGACCCATGTTATGGATGACAAGTCTGAGAGACCTGTGATGATGGCGTCAAGAACCTTACAACCACATGAGAGAAGATATGGCCAAATTGATAAAGAGGCTTTAGCAATTATGTTTGGGCTAACTAAGTTTCATGAGTTTTTGGCAGGAAGGGAATTTTGTATCATCACAGACCATAAACCCTTGGTGGGCATGTTTAACCCACAGAAACAGATTCCCAACCAGATTTCACCAAGAATGTTACGTTGGTCACTGAAACTTCAGTGTTATAAATATAATATTAAATATAGACCTGGGAAATTGATTGGCAATGCTGACGCTCTAAGTAGGTGGACTTCACCTTACACCTCTGATAGTGGTGAAGACTGTCTTAGAGATGTACTTTTGCTTGCAGAGAAACCTGAAGAATGGAATATAGACTCTACCGTTATAGCTTCTGAAACTAAAAAGGACAGAACCCTGCAGAAAGTTTTGTTTCATGTTCTCCATGGTTGGCCACGGGCATGTACTGACCCAAATCTCAAGCCATTTTGGACACGTAGAGATGCTCTTTCACACAATAACAACTGCTTATTGTGGTGCAACAGAGTCATCATTCCCTCATCGTTACGACGTGAGGTATTAAAATTATTACATACCCCTCATGCAGGTATTGTCCAAACAAAGGCGTATGCTAGAGGTTATGTGTGGTGGCCCAGTATGGATCAGCAGATAGAAGAAATTGTGAGAGCATGTGAACAATGTCAGGCAGTGAGAAATAATCCTCCAAAGGATCCTCAGACTTGGATTGTATCAGAGAAGCCCTGGAGTCGCGTACATATCGACTTTGCTGGCCCCTTTCAAGGCAAAACCTTTCTCATGCTAATAGATAGTTATAGCAAATGGCTTGAGGCAGAAATCGTACCATCAATGAGCAGTGGGGTGGTCATAACTACTTTGAGAAAAATTTTTGCAAGCCAAGGTTTACCAGATACTGTGGTGTCAGACAATGGTAGAGCTTTCAGTTCTGACGAGTTTAAATCATTTCTAAAAAAGAATGGCATTAAACACATATATTCTCCACCGTATCACCCAGCGTCCAATGGGCAAGTGGAACGTGCCATTCAATCATTTAAAAACAAAATTCATAAATTGTCTGATTGTGATTGGCCATGGAGTGAGAAAATGTCTAAAACATTATATTCATTGCGCACAGTTCCCAATAGTTGCACTGGCAGAACTCCAGCTGAAATGTTAAATGGCCGCAAATATAGGACTGCAATATCAGCTCTACACCCGGAGAGTGGCCCATCACAAACTGAACAACAACAGGAACAGGCTGCACAAAGAGTGCCTAGCAGGAGTTTTAAGGCTGGTCAGGCTGTGCTCGCTAGAATGTATGGCAAGGGTGAAAAGTGGAAAAGAGCTGTGGTGGAAACAGTGCAGGGTCCAAGCTCTTATGTGGTAACTACAGAAGATGGGGAGTCCCATCGACGGCACGTGGACCAATTGCTAGCTCGATCTATTCCTGAAACTGAGTCCAGACCCTTGTCACAAGAAACAGAGCGATCAGGATCATCATCACCAGATCCTCCCATCATAATTCCACCCCCGGAACAATGACCTGATATAATTGGCATACCTAATACCTTTTAACCCTCTCTTATTTAATTGTAATGTTAAATTATGTAGTTTATGACATTGCTTGATTGTTTAACTTCTTTTTTATATTTAAACCAATATGAGGGAAAGGTATATTATGTATTTGTTTATGTTTCTGTATTGACAGTTTATAATTTTGTATTTTGCTAATGTGGGTATGATAAAATAAAGTTAGTTTTTGTGCTTCACTGAACTCTGGTGTATCTTTTAAAAACCATTCAGCAGTTTTTGCATGAAAGAGTAACAAACATCCATTCACACACACAAACTTTCGCGTTTATAAGTAGGGATGAGAACATGCTCAGTTAGTCAGAACATGCTCAGTTAGTCAGAACATGCTACCTGAATCATAAAGACGTTTTAAACTAATAGAAAAAAGTCATTTTTCAAAAATTATAAATCACAGTAAGTAACATTTGGAATTGTTGGTATACCTCCCCGAAGATTTACATTTTATACTTTATTTTAATTCCTAGCAAAAATTAGTTCTCAGAGTCTTCTCATCTACGTTTTTTATGTCTTCTCGTCTATTTGCCTTATATCTACTATGCTTTCCAAACGTTTAGGAAGTGTATCTTATGGGATTTAATGAACTGTATTAAAAGTTAATTTACAATCATAGTGTATATTTCGATGTCTTGAATTATAAAAAATGCTAAAACTATGCAATAAGATAACATCTGCTGCTAATATAAATCTTCCCGCTGGAATGAGATATTATAAATACTCCTTCCTCCCTACTTTGAGCCCCGCTATACCATATTTTATTGATTGGCTTGTAACAACCCAAATGGCGTTTATTAAGTTTGAATAGGATTATACTAATTTTATTAAAGCCAAATATTTTACCTAACTTTCAGGCCCCAAAAGAGTTCAGAGTGCCAATCACCTATCACATGAGTCCTAACCGAGTGAAAAGGGTTGCAGCCGAAGGTGAAAAACCAACAAAAGAATTCACAATGTCATTAGGTAAACCTGCCAGCCCAGGACTTTATGCAGGGATTAATTTATAAAACATTTACATATTTTTGTTCTATTGTTATAGGTAAATAAATAGTTTTAGTTTATATTGTTTTTATTTTAATTCGTTAAGACAAATCTAGCTTGACGACAGGCGTGGACGAACGGTTTAGCGATTGGTTTGTTGCGCGTAAAGTCCCAGGTTCGATTCCTAGTCGGAGCAAAAATTTGTTTCATAGCTTTTATTTGTAATATTTAATAAGATTAAATATTGCAAATATATGTTAATAAAAAAAGAGGGATATTTGCTTCGGGTCTGGTTATCAAAGAGTGGTAGGCAGTGGTACCCAGTCTTCCGATCCGGGGTAGTACCACCACTTACAAGTATACAGACTGTGAAGTGATTTGGTCACGTTTCGGGATCAGCCTGTAAGTTGCTGATTCCATCTAGGCCGGCATAGTGGATGTGATTGCTACTCACAGTTATTGAATTGTAGTAGCAGTGGACCGTTCATTCATGGACCACACTTCGGCTTAACATCAAGAGGGTGCTGTCATGTCGAGTCACAATAAAAAATTATAAAAAAAAATTGTTTGATGGATGTCCATCAGCACCGATAACTAAAGAAAATATTCATTATATGATCACCTCAGTCGCTGTCACTATGCCGGCCAATGGCCATTTCATTTGAAGGATCCAAGATTATATGATGAGAACACATAGCCTGGTAAAAACTTCATTTACTTTATATTCTAAACGGCATAGTGATGTTCATAGGATAGATGGTCGTATGTTATTGTGTGGTCATATGTCGCCTACTAGTTGTATAGTTAGCATGATGAACTGCCCTAAAGCTTATCATCGCTTACTACTGTTAGACTATATAGTTTTATTAGGGTAGGTGGCAAGGGGCGCTCTTTTGTCTCAATCTCTGTGGAAAAAAAGGCGTGACAATTTTATTGATTAAGGTGGATATGTATTGAATACATCAACATATTTTATGTGTGAGTATATATTTAACAGTCAATAGAGTGGTAGGCAGTGGTACCCAGTCTGCCCATCCGGGGTAGTACCAACACTTACAACTATACAGACCGTGAAGTGATTTGGTCGCGTTTCGGGATCAGCTTGTAAGTTGCCGGTTCTAACTAGGTCGGCATAGTGGATTGTAGAATTGACATCCATTCATGGACCACACTCCAGCTTAACATCAAGCGGGGTGCAGTCATATGTTGCCAAAATAAAACGGAATTGTTTGTACAGAGCAATAAGTAATGTATTATTAGATTCTAAAAACGAATATGGCTCATTGGTGGGTCACGCGGTTCGAATATCTTAAGCAAGTACTATGGGCTTGTCTTGTTGGTATATTTTTAACCACATTTTTATTGCCTTGTCAGCCTTAAGAGGCTTTTCACACGTTCTGGTTACCGGATAGTCGGTGCCGAGCAACCAAAAAGTCTGGAAAGGCATTAAGTCTTGTAGTAAGTTCGTTTTCTTAGCGATTAGAGGTGCTAATATTTTGACAGCTAAAGAGGCAATGATTTAAGAGATAAAAGAGGGAAACTTACTCATTCGCTGTCAAAGGACATCATTCATTTTGTATGGGGACTTGGGCTTAATTGTATTAACAGTTTATTATGCATTTTAAAATAGTTTAATGTACAAAGATTACAATGTAATTGGAATTTATCCTTTATTTTGCATGGTTTAGGTGTGCAAAATGATCAAACTATAATTATGACAGTTCAAAGCAGAACAAATAGCGTTGGTTGACAGATAATACAGAATCTATATCTTATTTCCCAAATAAATCAATTGCACAGCAATTGAGGGCAAAATTGTTATTAGTTTTATCAACACAAGTATCGAAACTACCATTTATATATTTTTTCATCATTGGAAGTACAGTACATAAAAGCCCAAAATGAATGATGTCCTTTAACTCTACAGATTTCTAACAATAGGGGATTACTTAAATAAATTAAAATATTTTTATAATATATATTGATAGTTTTAATAAGTAATAAGAAAACGTTTATTTTGTTGTAGCACTGGCGAATGTTTTTGCCAGAAATGGGTTATCCTGAAGTTCTGGACACGTCTTTTCCAATTTCAATTTCTGAAAATCAAAATAAATCATACTTTTATCGTCTATTTATACATAATATTTCATTTAAGAATTATGTTTTTGGTTCAATCAAATGAAATACTTTAAAAAACGAACAAACAAAGTACTTTTTACGAATTCGGTAGATACTTTTGATTTTCATATATTACTGTGGTACATAAATGGTTACACAAACCGAGTGCACGAGTTCGAAACCACCCACCGGTATCAATGTATCTTTGATATATGTACTTTGGTTGTCCTGTTTCTATGATACAAGCACTTTAGTAGCTTAGTATAGAAATGTAAAAAAATCACAGGAGGGTCAGTAAGTAGTTTATATGTTACGCTTGTTGGCGAAAAAATTCTATATCAACATTTAATGCAACCTTGCTAAATTTTAAAATTAAAAAATTCAATAATTTGAAAAATCGTAAAGTATTTTTTAGATGTTTACGCTAAGAAGCGTAACAACAACTAACCCTTTTGTCACGTAAATTGGGCAAAAAGTCTGTTAAGGTTGAGCCAACATATAAAAAAGAATGCACTTTGATAAACACGGGAGTTTGAAATTGAAAAGTCTTACTACACTTTGATTACATTGTTAGGCAATGTATAAAGAGATTTTTTATATCCACACACCGCTTGACGATAAGCAATAGTGCAGACCATTAGCGGACTAATGGTCTGAGGCCCTTTCGGCAGCAGACTGAACAGAAGGCCCTTTCGGCAGCAGTCTTGTCGGATATACCGGCCTGGTGAAATGCTACTTTACGCCTGTGCGTTCCAGGTTTGTATCTAGGGCAGAGGAAAGACGAATTGGGGGAGATCTTTTTATTTCCCAATAGAATGACATAATGAAGAAATGTCAGGGTGTTTCCCGATCAAAATCGAAGACATCCTCAAGAAAGCTGGGTTGCCTAGCGCCCATAACCGTAGAGCTTGTATGAGGAGAATTGTGGATGTATAGGAAGCGAGGGAGTTGTGTCAGGATCGTGGCAAGTGGCCCTCCGTTGTCTCTGCCTATCCCCGTGGAAAAGAGGCGTGACAATTTGATTGATTGAATGTAAGAAATATTTGGTTATTGTGTATGTTGCTCATATGAGTATAACAGTTGAATACATTAAGCTAACTGTGTATAATGAATTAAACAAATTTTATGCGGCTTACTATCGCGTTTATTTTGGATTAGATTTTACATTTTTTTATTATTCCGACGTTTCGAGAGCTTTGCAGCCATCGTGGTCACGGAGAGACTGAGGTGTTGGTCGTCCTATTGGTTGATGCTGTTGTTGTTTCCAAAACTACCCCATTTGATATTGTTTTTCTATTCCCGGTTTATTTCAAATATTTGCAAAAATAACTGTTTCGGTTTGTCGAAACGGATGTTGTGGTTGGCGCCGTCCTGTTGATGCTCACAAACTGCAGACTTTCCACTACGTTGGTGTTTTATATCCGCGATATGTTCCGTCGGAAACGTCGGAATAATAAAAAAATGTAAAATCTAAACCAAAATAAACGCGATAGTAAGCCGCATAAATTTTGTTTAATTCGTAATCAATGTTTGCGCAATATCTAAGAAAATACTAGCTGTGTATAGTTGATTAATTAATTAATTGTAAAATTACCTTCCAAAAGGTTCTCATTTCTTGAACCTCTTCAGGTCGCTGCACAAAGAAACGTCTAACCGTTTTCTGAATTATAATAGCTGCGTATTCCTCAGGCCAAAGCCAGGATTTGGGGTAATAGGGACGAGGGCTGCTTAGTAAAAAACGATTTGTTTCCAAATAATGCTAAAGGACATCATTCATTTTGTACGGGGACTTGGAATAAATTGTATTTACAGTTGCATATACATTTTAAAATAGTTTTATATACGAATATTACAATGTAATTAAAAAATATCCTTTATTTTGCATAGTTTAGGTGTGCAAAATGATCAAACTGTAGTTATGACAGTTCAAACAGAATATGGCGTGTCTTCGTGATTGGGAGACAATACATTATTAATATCTTATTTTTTTAAATAAGATATGGATATTGTCATTAGTTTTATCAATACAAGTATCGAAACTACCATTTATATATTTTTTCATCATTGGGTAATGCCCAAAAGTAGTACAAAAATAACCCAAAATGAATGATGTCCTTTATCAACGAACATGGTAGTATACTCGTACATAATACTAATACTAGTATACCAAATATACCTGTATATATGGTATACTAGTTAAAATAGATATACTAGCAATATTCTCTATAGTATGCAAATGATCAATGACAATTTGATGAAATCAGGCCAGTGTTTGCCCGAGGCAAATTTCGAGGAGGGAGTGGTTTACTTGCCCATATATACCAGTTGTGATTTTTTAAATGTAGCTCGACAAATGACAGCACCCAGCTTGATGTAAAGTGATGTGCGGTCCATGAATGCAATCGAGTGTTAGTGCAGGTAAATAACTAGAAGTAGTAGTAGTCGCATCCACTATGCCGGCCTAATTGAAACCGGCTATTTTATAACTGATCCCAAAGCGCGAATGAGTCACTTCACGGTCTGTACACTTGAAAGTGGTGCTACTACCTCACTTCGAGAGACTGCGCACGAACTAACCACGAACTGTCTGCCTACCAGTCTTAAAAAATGCTTTTCTATCACAGCCTATTCGACTTACTTCCTCAAACCTCCAGTTGGCCCCGAACTTGCCCTATTAGGCCTATGTATCAGTGGATTTCTAAAAATGGAGTGGGATATTGCTTTTGATTGTCAACTTACTTTATTGCCAATTCCTGCTTAACCCAGGGCATGTTGAATATGTGTAAATCATGTAATTTTCTAGCTGGATATCTGGGATTATTTGTCCACAATACCTATAAATTAAATTATTTGTATTTTACATGGGTACACTTAATAATAATGTTATGAATAAAATATTTAAAAATCTGTATAACCTGTGCCATATGATCGATTCCATTAAAAAAACATTTCTGATTCTCAAGCACTGACCATGTCTTAGCTTTATCTAAAGTTTCTTCCATTGCCGGTAACAAATAAAGCAATACGTTGTCTTCCATGTATTGGTTTACGGTTTCTACAATTACATAATTGTTAGGAGTTTTGGAAAGGGATATAGCTTGACTAACTATAAATGAACGCGCCCCTCCACTTTATTAGTTTATTTAAATGTAAATGCTATTTGCAACTATTTACTAACTATACTACTATACTTTATCAACGTGCTCCTCCTTTTAGGTCCAACCAGCAACTGAATGATCAATTACAATTGCATTTTCGGTGTGTTCCATTCATATTTTATATTCGCACGTTTGCTTAAATGCAGTGGAGGAGCGCGTCATTTCGGCTTAGACACACTATAATAACATTGTAATACTGCTTATGAAACATATATCCAATTTTAGGAACAATTACAATTTAAGCACAGTATATGTACACATAAATATACAAGGTATACCTGATTTGTATATTTATATTCATTAAAATGCACTTAATAAAGCCAGTTGTTAAACTGTCTGCCTGTATTAAATTTCAACAAAGTTTCGTATAGCTTGTCTAACTATAAATGACGCGCCCCTTCACTTTACTAGTTTTTATAAATGTGTGAATGCAAATATTACTAACTATATTACTATACTTCATCAGCGTGCTCCTCCTTTTGTGTCTAACCAGCAACTAAATGAGCAATTACAATTGCATTTTTGATGTGTTGCATCCATATTTTATATTTGCTCGCGCGCGTAAATGCAGTGGAGGGGTGCGCCATTTCGGCTTAGACAGACTCTACAGGCGCTCACCTTGATGACATGTTTCTGGTTTGGGATCCTTCTTGTCCTCATAATCTTTAATTTCTTGGTAAAACTTATTATTTTCGTATACTACTTCATCCCATTTTGTTTTTCTTTTTATTACTGGATCGAGTATTTTTGGAAAATAAATCTCCGAACAAGGTAGACTTTCAGGTAACACAAATTCTATATGACTTTGCACATTCTTAGCCGCTTTCATGCCCTTACGATCGCCTTTTCCGGCCATTATTAAATTATTATTAAAATAAACTTTTTGTTTAATTAATTACAATATTAGTTTTGACAAATTTAAGTCAGATTGAAATTTTGTTTTTAATTTTTATATTCCTTATTTGGCGATGCGATACCACGAACTGCAATGATGATATTACAAGGATATTTCTACATACAGGTGGGATTTTCGACACAGGATACTAAGGGCAAGTACCTTAACCTCAAAAAAATTAAGGATTTTCCTATGAACGTTTTCCTATAACTACAACAGTTAAAGGAAAACGTTCATAGGAACATCCGTAATTTCTTGGAAATATGATGCATTCATAGATTTTGGAAAATCTATGAATTTCCGTTTCTTATAAGGATCAATATCTTATCTACTGGACGTACTGGACCGACTGAGTCTAGAAATGTCAGAAAACGCTAAATAAACTTTTTCCATACAAATGGAAAAACGAATAATCAACCCGACATATTCTTTGTTGCCAAACCGTCCTATTTATTACTGTGATCAAAAGACTCTTTGATGCTAAATTAAGTCAGAAGAATTACATGCAGGGGGCATTAGCTAATTTTTTCAGTTTTTGCCAAGCCAGCCCTGTGGCACACTGTACCTAAAAGCAAAAGTTCCTAACTAAGTAGGAGATCATATTAGATCATATGTAGTTGCATCGATAATCTTCTACAACATTAGAAGTAAAACAATCAATCAATCAATCAAATTGTCACGCCTTTTTCCCACAGGTATAGGCAGAGACAATGGAGCGCCACTTGTCACGATCCTGACACAACTCGTAAAACAACAAAAAAGGACAATTTTTAACATGTTTAACACACAGACAGACGCAATAGGTAAAATATAGGTAATCTACAAAATGAATTGCTCAAAATGACTGCCGTTTTCACAAATAGATAAGTTTACTCGTTTTTCTACTGAGCAAGTAGCAGCCGAAGCAGCAAGTACTTGAAAGGATATATATATATATATATATATATATATATATATATATCCTTTCAAGTACTTGCTGCTTCGGCTATATATATATATATATATATATATATATATATATATATATATATATATATTTTATTGTGACTCGACATATGACAGCACCCCGCTTGATGTTAAGCCAAAGTGTGGTCCATGAATGAATGTCACTGCTACTACAATTCAATAACTGTGAGTAGCAATCACATCCACTATGCCGGCAACTTACAAGCTGATCCCGAAACGTGACCAAATCACTTCACGGTCTGTATACTTGTAAGTGGTGGTACTACCCCGGATCGGCAGACTGGGTACCACTGCCTACCACTCTTTGAAAACCAGACCCGAAGCAAATATCCATCTTTTTTTTAATTAACAAATATTTGCAATATTTAATACTATTAAATATTACAAATAAAAGCTATGAAACAAATATTTGCTCCGACCGGGGATCGAACCCGGGACTTTACGCGCAACAAACCAGTCGCTGAACCGTTCGTCCACGCCTGTCGTTTTCCTTTTAGATAAGTAAGTACAGTTTTTACGTAAGTAAACCCATAAAAAAATCGAGTAGCGTTAGATCGGGGATGGAAAGGAAAGTGATTACTTAGTTGGACCGGTTGAACCGACAGAGTAGGGAATACACTTAGGCTGGGAAAACATTCCAATTGTCGATTGTTCTACACAGAAACGACGCGCCGAACCTTTTAGTTCGACTGTTAACTAGGTTAAAGAAACACTATTATTTAATAGTTCCTTTTACCTGGGTTCGAATCCCGGTGAAGCAAAATTTGTTATATTTAATGATTACATTACATTATTATGGGTCGATTCATGGGTTTTATCAAAGTTTTTGGAGCGCGGTATCCGTCTCTTGCCTGAAAGATGGCAGAAAGTAGTAGAAAGCGATGGGAAATATTTTAAATGAGGTATTTTTTGTACTCGAATTAAAATAAACCATTTTATTAATTAAAAAAACGCTACGAATTAATTCCAAGTCCTAATATTATATTTTTTTCAATCAAATTATTAGGCCGTTATTTTCCATGGATCTGTTTGTTTACGATCCATTTATTCAGTTTGTCAATCAGTGGTAGTGTAGTGTTTCGAGTGTACAGACCGTGAAGTAAATTAGCTGCGTTTCGGGATCAACTTATAAAGTTCTAACTAGACCGGCATGTAGGATGCGACTGCTACTTACAGTGTTTACTTCGTAGCAGTCGCTTGCATTCATGGACTGCGCTCCAGTTTAACATTTAGCAGAGTCCTCTTATATGCCGAGCTTTAAAAAAATAAAAATCTAAACCGACACAAGACCTTAGGCCAGTATAAGGTAGTATGCGCCGAAAAATCTTGTTCCCATCCTACACTTACTGAAATCATTTTAAAGGCACTCGACGTAATTACAAAATAATAATAAAAAATATTTATTTAATAGTTATTTATTTAAAATATAAAATCATGACTTTACATTTATTGCTTACGCATTACTTTGCGACTTTGGATATTACCATCCAAAGTTTATAGAAATAAATTAAATTAAATAAGAACTATCAAGTAACATTCAGTTTACTAACAATAAATTACATAAATAAATTCAGTCATATAACGTCTGAATGAACAAACCACAGGCACCATGTATTTCACATTTTTAACACTTTTAATTGTAGTTTGAAAAACGGCCAGTAACTTGTGAGATCCAGTCCAAATAATGTGCTACTTTAACATATACTCCGGGTACACCAGGTTGACCACAACCAATACCCCATGATACGACGCCAACAATTTGCCAGGTGCCTCCTCGTTCACATACTAATGGACCACCACCATCACCTTTGCAAGCATCCTTTCCTTCTTCACCACCAGCGCAAAGGAATCCAGGATTCAATTCGTAATTATATCCTAACCTAGTTTGTCTGAGTTGCTGTTGACATAGATTATGTCCTAGGATAGGCACATCGACCTCTTTTAGAATGTTTTGGTATTTTCCATAGTCTCCAAAGGCATCCTTGCCCCATCCAGTGGTCCAACAGCGCTGGTTAGCATAGTCTGTGTATTTGTCAGGTAAACAGGCCGGGCTGATATGAGGATACTTTGTCCAGTCAACAGGGTTGTCCAATTTCAGTATAGCTAGGTCGTTATCCAGAGTTCCAGCATAATATTGAGGATGTACATGTACAGATATAACATCACGTTCAATGTACGGATAAAATTCAACATCATGGTTGACGTCCCATTCTCCAAGACGTACTCTTAAATCAAATCCTTTGTATCTGAAAACCAAAAATATAAATTATTATAAAATCCTAAATAAAAAAAATGAATTGAGTAATATTGTGAAAATACCTCAAATAAAATGGTATATTTCTTCAAGAAATGCTACAAACAGAAACTTACGTCTTGACACAATGAGCAGCAGTAATGATGTGTAGATGATCAATAAGAGTTCCTCCGCAAACGTATACAGATTCTTTGGGATCTTTTTTCAAGATCGCTACTTGCCATGGATATTCACCAAATTCACTGTCACCATCAACATAAGACGGGGTCTTAATTCTTCCGTTTATCCCCTGAGAATGGCGTATTCCACATTGACCTCTGTTAGATGCTTGTGGTTTAAATGGTTTGCGGCAACAAACTTGGTTTTGTCTGCATTGTTGCTGATTGATTGGTGGTCTACCAAAATATCCTTGACGCTGTAAATATAAGTAATAGTAATAAGTTTATATCACAATTTTTAGGTACAAAGGAAGAAGTTATAGGTATAAAAATATTACCTCTATGATAGTTTCACTGTTAAGTTTTAGGGAGTCAGTTTCTCTCTTCCTTCTATTTGAAGGGAATCTGATGCTCTTGCCTCCCCGGGCTACCCCAGGGCTGCCAGAAGGAAGTGTTAGGGATCGAGAGTATGCATAACGATTTGCATAATTTTTCGAGTCATGTTTTGCAGTAACATTTGCTGAACGACTGTAAGGATCGTAACCAGTAGATTGATAATTATTAAATTCTACTGATTCGTTGTTGTAATTATCGCTATCATCATCATAATAATCATCAGTATTTGGTGTTAAATCATGTTTATATGCTCCAGGATATGGAGAATGGTCATAATGTGTATGATGCGGTGAATATATTGGTGGACTATGATGGGAGTCATATATTGGTATATGTGAATGGTGTCCATAACTATGAGGATGTTCATAGTGTGGTAAATGATGATGGTAAGGTTTGTATGGATAAGCATTATGATGATGGTAGTGCTCGTGTTTATTAAGCAAATATTGTTTTTTCTCGTGGAATATATGTCCCAATTTATGGACAACATGTTCATTGGGAGTGACATGCAAGTTCACAAATGGTTTTATTATTTTTTCACCATAATCATTTTTAGTTACTTGCACAGAAAGAAGTGGATTAACAGATAGGAGTCCTAAATTCAAACCACCTCCATTAAATGCTGGACCGTAAGGATTATAGAAGGGATTGGGGCCATAAGGATTGACGGGATAGGCGCCGGAAGACTGGGGCAACCCAAAAGAAACACCAAATGTAGGCTGCACTTGTTTGTTGGTATTACCATTACCGCCGTAGCCGGCCAATCCAAGGAGGCGCTGCGATAATTTGACTTATATGAGTATTTGCAAAGTTAAGTTAGAACTTTGTGTAAGTGCCCTTGTTTAGTTATTCTTTTGGAAGCTGTTACGAGTTTTATGAAATAATATTTTAATCATGTAATGAATGATACCAATGTTGCCCCTGCCTTATAGCAACAATTACAAAGTTGTAATTTGTGAGGAATTATTAATTTAGGTTTATGGTGACGTATATAAGTAGGATATTAGTTTTAATTTTGTAATAAACTTTACTTACCGGTTCAATTTCTTTTGCAGCTTCATCAGTTTTTTCGTCTTTAACTTCACGTTTGCTGACAGATTTAACAGCTTCTGATTCGGTAAACTTTTCAGGCTCAATTTCGGTGACGTTACTATCTCCTGCTTTATTTTCAGCAACTGTTACATTATCTAATTGTTCTTCAGTAAGAGCGACAATCTCACTTCCTTTGTTACGAGGATCAATGGGCAAATATAAATCATCACGTCTGCCAATAATTTCTTGACTTGGACATTGATCAAAGTTTACGCATACACATTCAAATCCTTGAGCTTTGGCTTCGTGAAATTGTTGTTGTTGTTGATAAGTATTGCTTTGTCCAAATGTAGCAGGGCCAGTATTAATAAGTTGATTTCCCGAGCCTACATTAAATTCTTTCTTATAAAAATCATTGCTAGCGTAAGAGCCCAGAGAATTTCCATATTTTTGGTCATCAAAGCCGTTATTGCCGTAAGGACCTGGTAATCCCTGACTGAGGATATTGCTTGATCCCTTATTATAATTTTGTTGTTGGTATTTTGTGCCATAGATGGTATCGGTTTCGTACGAAGGTTTATTACTATCGAAAGAATATGAACCACTCATTGGTTTAAAACCATTTGTAGAAAAGCCATTAAATTCCGCACCGCCTGCAGTAATTATATCGGTAGCTTGTTGTGTTTGTTGATGTGATGCAATTGAACCCACAGATCCGACGGGAATAGCTACAGGCTTTATTATAACTTTGGGTTCCTTTTCTCCATCTCCATGCACATAATGATGATGTACATGCTGTTGTACAACCGATTCAGTTTTAGTGCTTGTAGGCGTTAAAGGAATAGAAGGAGGTTTGTTGTAAATTCCTTGTTTATTATTATCGAAGGCGTAAGGACTTTCATTGCCAAAAGTCTGAGAGGGTTTGGAAAAGTAGCTGGCTTCATTATATCCGTTGCTTTGTGAGAATTGATAATTGCCATTCGAAACTTGGCCATATTTTTCAGAGAAGCCTGGTCGTGGAGGCCCCCCATAACCTATCCTCTTCGGAGGAATCTTCTGTGGTCTGGAGGGATATGGCATAGGTTTGGGTGCTCCATAAGCTCTTGGTGGTCCTCGGATAGGGATAGATGCAATAGGCCTTCCAATTGGTTTTATGTCAACGGGTTGAGCGTAAATTAACTCATCAGGTGACACAAATGGACGTTTTTCTTGCACATCTTCGCTTTCGCACTGAAATTACAAAAATATACAGTTTAATATATTTTCATAACAATAATTTACAATTATAAGATAAGTAAAGGCTATGGGAGTTGCGTTAGAATCGTGGCAAGTGGCTCTCTATTATCTCTGCTTATCCCTGTGGGAAAAGGGCGTGACAATTTAAATTTGAATAATTGGTATTTTAATAAGATTGCTACTTACTTGCATAAGTCCTAAATTGCATAGTCTCTCTTTGATGAGATTCCTAGCTTCAACATCATCACCGGTATCTAAAGCTGCTTTGATGGTAGGGTCACTGTAGACTTCATCAAATCCTTCCAAACTGCGACCTTGTTTGCTTCTTATTAATTCATCCACAATCATGTCATCATCAACGGAGCGTTCAATATTTTTATCTTCACCATCAGCTGCTATTTCTTCGCCTTGAAGAAGTTCAGTCTTTTCTTCTCCTTTTTCATTGGTACCTTTCTCACTCCATGACCAATCGGCTGACGAGCTCGCTATCAATATCGGAAGTAATAAAAACGTTATATTTAACCACCGCATGATCTGAAATATTATAGAAGACATTAAATAACATATGATGTAACTAGTATTATATGTTTATTGCTCTAAAATCTAAGTTGGTTTGATCCTTCTTTAGCAAAGCGTGTCGTAGTTTCGAAACACGGCCGTTGAACACTTTTACTTTCGCGAGTACACTGCCTTGTTGTGTTACATAAGGTTCTACAATAGTCTTGCAGCATTTACAACGACGCAGCCCGCGTGGGTCGCTGTCGGGTCGAATGCGCTGAGAAAGTACTCTCACGTAAGATTTACATATAAAGTAATGGTATAAGAATTTCTTTGTTATGCACTTTCTGGTTATGACTTTATAAATTAAAAAAATATGTACTTAGATCGAAGTTACTTTGTTGTTATTAGTTATTAGTGTCATTGTCAACCGAAATTGAGTACATATATATTGGTAAGCATAGCACGGATCCTCAATACGAGCGATGCGTCATAAAGTTGATGTAGCATGCAACTGTTACGCAAGGCGATGGATCTTGTTTTGGGCTTATGTAAGACCGATGTTATGTTAAGCTGTTCTGCTCATTATGAATTCTTATGAGCGTACATTTCCTTTATGCATTTTAATAATAGACATTTAATTTGTTTAAGTATTGTTTATGGTGAAAATATTTAAAATCTCAGTATAGAAACATTTTTCATTGATACTTTAATTTATTTATTTTAATTAAAGAGTGGATAAAGTAGTGAGTGGTGTAAATGCGCATTTCATATGATCACGCGGGTTCATACAGGTTAACCCTTTCCGTACGGCGCACGCCAATTGGCGTGCGAACTAAAATGATGATATCTTCGCGAAACAAGTTTTGTTGATAATGTCCTTTCTATACAAGCTTATAAACAATGTTCTTAATAATATACTAGCCTTCGTTTTGTAAATCACGATATTTAAAAATATGATCTTTTTTATTCCACATACGGCAAAGGTAAATCAGAAATTGACAACATTTTGTCTGAACATGATAATGAAATAATATAATTAAAATAAAACATATTTATGTTCCTCATAAATATCGGTCGCATTTATTGATAGATAAATATAATGGCAGATAAATCATAACATGTCCGAATTTGTTTGGAGATGATATATTTTTTTGCCAGGGATCTTATACAAAGTCGTTATTGAATAATAATGACTTTGTATTTATGCAATTCAATGTATATTAGTATACCGTCACGGTATTATATACTTTGGGGGATTCCTGTGGTAGTGCCTTACATCATACCGACATCAAGTTCAATGCCACTACGATTTGCATGAAGTTACCTCGGGTACCGCAAACATTTCACAATGGACTCGCTAGGCGAGTTAGCGGCATTACAGTTTGAAATCAAAGGACTCGCTAAGCATTAAGAAAAGATAAATTTAAGTTTTTGCTATTTTCGTGGTCAAATATTTATTATCAAACGGACATGAATAGCTTGGTCACATAATTAAAACAAGTAATTTAATGTTAAAAATTTATTAATTCAGGCTGATACCTTAAATAACTAATTATATTTCCTCTAAGAATTTCATTGTTATGTTTATAATAACATAATATATTATAAATAATGTTAAAAGTTGTTTTGTTAAATAATTTATTGCGACAGGTTTTTTTTGTCGGTCACTCTGATAGTGTAACAAAGGCAACTCTTTTGAATATGAATTCTTTTTGTTACTTGCGCCATTTCTCGATAAATTTACTAATGAAATTATAGAAACGCTTTCTTTAGATAAACATTGTTGTTTGGTGAAAACAATTACTTTTTTTATTACTGCTTGGTTATAAAAATGAAAAAAGACAACAAATAAAGCACCGCTTCTTTTTACCCGAATACGGCGAAGCACCCGATAATGGGGAATGATTCAAACATATTTTTTATCCAAAACTACTTGAAATACGTATTTCATTATAAACTATAATACACTTGTTCAAATTATATTTACGTGTGTAACACAATGACATAAGATGGAACCTCTACATATTAAAGGCGGTAGGTTAAAATCTTAACAAGTGATTTTTTTTTAAAGCGGATCTACAAACCTTTTTTTTCCACAAAATTATAACCCCGAAAAAAATGTAAGTTGTTTATTTATTACACAATAAATATCGAATAGTTTGCACATAACAATATCAGATGAGAATATTTTCTTGATTTTTGTTTTAAAGCGTGATTTTCCAGTACTCGGGTTTAAGATTTTGAGCTTACTTTTTATTAACGTAACTTCTCTAAAGGTCTAGGCTTGAACTTGTGACTGTGAACGTCATTGCCGCTTCTTTTTAACCCCCGACCCAAAAGAGGGGTGTTATAAGTTTAGCGCGTATGTGTATCTGTGTGTCTGTCTGTGGCATCATAGCTCCTAAACGAATGGACCGATTACATTGCGGTTTTGTTAGTTTGAAAGCTGACGTGATCGAGACGGTTCATAGCTAAAATTGATGAGGGTTTTGAAGGTCATCAGTTCGGTATTTACTTTTCAACATATCTGTGACCTCACGTTTGACACACCCATGTATATGAATATATGTGTTGTGTTTTAACTGGAACCATTGAGCTACTATGATGATAAAGCTCGAAGGTAGGAGATGAGTAAATCAACAAGAGATAGGACTATTGTGCTTTAACTAAAACGTTTACTTACTATGAGCTTTTAGCTGGGCCGTTATTAAATTGAGGACCGACGCGACGCGAGAGGTCCGCGGAATGACGTATTAAATTACACAAATTGTTTAAAAAAAACTAAAATATTATTAAATTAAACAATTTAAATTTATAACCAAAATTATTTTAATATAATTTACCATAGATGGTAAATTGACAAAATGTTTACCATCTATGGCGTAAATAAAATCTTTACCTACGATCGGCGCACGCCAATACGCGTGCCAGCGATAATAGCGGGCCGTACGCGGGTATAATCTGCGTTGTTGAGCGTCGTGTTGAAAGGGTTAAGCAATGAAGGGTCACCCAACTATGACCATGTTTCGGATTGCATGTTAAACTCAAAATCCCGGCTGTTATCAAAACTGTTGCACCCTCATCCGCATTGGCAGGCGTGAGGGAGTAGACAAATCCTGCCAAAACCACTATCCGGACGATCCATTAGTGATGAGAAGGAAAAAATTTATGAGATGTTTGTATGAAAAAAATGTATTGTCAACATTGTTTCTACCTATCCCTACGATAAAGGAGGCGTGAGCTTTAATTTATTTAATGTTTTTTGTTTATACACTTAAAACGTTCTTGATAATAAATAGAATTTATACTTTTTTACATTTTATTTTTTGTACATATAATACGAGTATTTACGTTTGACGTAGTTTCTATACTTTGTTTTGAATGTTAATATGCAATATATCTATATATAGTTAAACTAAGTAAAGTTTCTGCAGTGAGTACTTATTTTTGCTGAGAAAGTGAAAGTTTATTACAGACGAGGGCTACACTGCCTGTGAGGGGATAAACGGTTTCCAAGACAGTTTACTTAAATAAAACAAAATATTTAACCACGAAAACTATCATTATGAAATTTGTTTACGAATTATCAAATCTAAATGTCAGGCCTTAATTTTCACAGGGAGAGGCATAGACAATGGAGCGCTTTTTACAATCCCAACACAATTTCCTATTTTATTGTAATAAATAATATTTTAAATTTCATAGTTTATGAGTTTATGTCCAAATCTTGATATCAAAAAATTCATATCAAAAATTCAAAACCGAAAATAAATAAAATAATATAGTAATATATTTTAAAATTTAATAATGAATATTATAAATCAATCTATCAATAATTAGACACACCACCATTCTAATACCAATACCAGGATCTAATACCACCACCACACAGTTATTGGATCCTGGATATCACTATCCTTTACATCCCTTAACATCCACAATAAAGTTCATACAAGTTCTATAGTTATGGGAACTGCCGAGACCATAAAATGTAATAATAACTGTTCAAAAATAAATTAAACTCCCACATTATATTTATCTTGATTATTAGAAACAGATTCGTTAATGATTAAACCTAATATGTCACAAAAACTTACTATTTTGTTTCTTTAATGTCACTATTAATATAAAAATCGTATACACCACTTCACCGGCGCTGTGTTCGCAACCGAATGACTTTTCTCTTCACCACACAACGTCTTTATAGTTCAACATAGCAAAGATGCACGCTTGCAGATTTTGTAAGACCCCCGTACCAAGATTCTTTGTTTACATTAACGACAACGCTAAAATTAAACGAATGTTGAACAGTAAAGCGATAGTTTTTTATTTATAAGCGTTTTGTAGTAGAGTCAGTGACGTAGGTTGCCATTGATCAACCCTTCTGACTAATTCATTCATGGTCTTGTTCTGAGTAAAATTATGTAATTCGGGTCGTGGTGACGGATCCGCAATAGATTTATCAATTCCTAATTATTATAAAAATGGTGGATGTAAAGAAATAATAAATACTTTATTATTTATCTTAGATTTAAGAAATACGCAAGTCTTAAACTTCTTTGTTACAATGCAGACTGTGGTAATTTCCAGACGCAGACGAGAGGCAACCGTGAACTGACTCGGTTTTGCCAGTCGTCGACGCTCATGGATCTCCAATTGTTTATCATCAGGCGGGTCGAGGTCAGATATTGAGTGTTAAGTGACGCAGTTGTGTTTAGAGTTCCGATTAAAAGCTTATTTGCCTCTACTTAACAGCTTCAGAGACTGTGTGTGGTCATATAGTGTACCAATACAGAGTTTGGATTTCATTTAATCTTCATCTACGGTTGCAATCGTCTAGGCCTCCCCCAGCAATTACTAGACTGCCCTGCATCCAGCAATCTTCTGCTTATTTTAGCAGGTCATTAGTCCACCTTGTAGGAGGACGTCCTACGCTACGTTTATCTCTACATAGCTTAAACAATTTGTAAATCATTTTAGTATACGCTGAAGTCACTTGTCAATTTTACTTTATTTTAGCTTGATCGAGGTATCAACGTATCCTCAATTGAAATTGTTACGGTCTACGACCTATGATGAAATGCACATTTAATACTGCAGTTTAAAATGCAACGTCGCATCGGTATTGTGATATTGTTCTTAACATTACGAAACAAAACATAGTTATCTAATAGTGGCAATAATATAAATAATCCTAATAGAGATAATATTACTAAACATACACCATTTTAGAACACATGAACAACTTTCGTTTCACATTAACTTACTAAAAATGGTAGTTGCGAACCTACTTAAATGAGTCGGTCTTTGGAGTAGCTTGCAGGTCAATGGAGATGTTTTCGGAACATTGCGAGGTGAAGGGTATACAATGTGACATGAGTAATTAGTTTATAAAATTAAATAATTACATTTTTAACCTTATTCCTCGCCGAACCTAAGAAGAATAAGGTTAAAAATCTCTTCAGAACATCCACGGTGGTATAGGCGATGAAGGGTGATGGCCTCTGCGAAATTGCAGGGACTCTATTAAAAAATTTAATTTCCATAAAAAAAAACAGAGGCACGTGTGTACCTAAAGGAGGATCAGGGAAAAATTCTACATGCATCGCAGATGGCGACAACAGATATGCAGACCCTGGCTTTCGCGAGGAATATTTTCTCAACCGTGTAGCCGGAAAATTTAAGGTATGAAGTGTCAGCCGGTTCCTTCATATATTATGCGTCAGAAAAAACATAGCTGCTGTCTCTAGATAGTGATGGTCGGCACTAAGATTGGCGTGGATTCCACGTATGTTATCCACACAAGCACCATGGGTTTTTTTCATGGAAATAGAATACTATTTTTGTAATTAATTAGAGTGTGGAGTTTTCGGTTTAGTTCGTTTTGATGGTATGTTATAATATAAGTGAACGTTATAATAAATTTATTACTCCACTATTTATATCTGACTTTATGTATTTGGATGTTTGCCACGATTGGCACTACATTACCAAGTACATTCATTGCTTTTTCTTAGTGCCTATACGTTTCCCTAGATTTTGGTTCTTGGCATTTGATCGCACTCCAGCTTGATGTAAAGTTAGAGTGTGGTGTCCGTGCGTTGTAAATACTGGGCATGGTGGGTTGCAGAAACTTCTCCAATTTGCTGGCTGGATAAGTTGCCACTTTTAAAGTATCCAGGGTTATAAAACAGATCGACGGAAAGTTCGACAGAGGAAGGAATTTAATACATATTTACTTTAATTAATGTCAAAATGTATTATTTTAAGGTATAGTTTATAGTTATTTTTTATTTAGTTAAAAAGTGATGAATAATGAAAATAAATACAAAAGACATCAACGCGTTTTATGTTTTGTACGCACTGGTCGCGAGTTCACACAAACAAAGATAAAGATAAATATACATTTGTACCGGTAATTGGTTTTGAACTCGTGCTCTCAGTTTGCGTAACCATTGCACTACCACTTATCGGTAGCTACCACGGTCGCCTTTTATAATAAAAAGTTCATAAGCTGTCGAGCCACAATAAAACTAAAACCAATACATAGATCACATAGAAGGTTACCGAAGTTCAGTTAGCTCTTAGCTTGCAGTCATTTATCGGTAGCAATAGTCGCGTCTACTCTGCGATCACACTTCAGCTAAACCTCGAGTGTGCGGTCACATGTCAAGCCAATTTTTTTTATGATAACGTAGCGGCGGGAATTGGCAACAAAACATTTCTATATTCTAAGTAAAGCAACATACAGGGTAACATGCCTATCAATCAACTATGCAACCATTCAAGGTAGCTTACACAAGAGATGGGCTTTCCCAGTTGGAGCCGGATCCGTTTCGTGCACTATTGCGTTTTGCAGCGAGTGTTATTACTAAGCCACGCGCTATTTTGTTATGGTTCGTTGGGCGCTAGGCGGATTCGAATGCAAGATAATTTCGTAGAGAGTTACATATAACTACTTAATAGTAATTTTGTAATAGGCATGACATATGACTGCTGCATATCGCCTAATGTGAAGATGTAGTTGTGCTACTATAGAAATGTCTGCAAGCGGCAGTCGCTGCACCGTTTTGCTGGCTTAGCTGATTTCTGACAACATTCCAGCTGATTGAGCTCATCTGAAAGGATAACTTTAAAATATGCAACATAGCTACTCTAATTGTTATCGGAGTTGCATAGTTAATTTTATAGGTTATGCAGAGGTGACGCGAACTAATACCTGCACAGGTTGGGGAAGCATTCGCATTTTGTCGAGCGAATCGGCAGTCGAACTGAAACGTTCGGTGCGTCGTTTTTTTGTAGAACAATCGACTAAGAATTCCCTATGCCTTCTTTTAGAGTAGCAACAGTCGCATCCGCTTGTGATTAAGCATTAGTGTGCGCTTTTATTATGTCTCGTGCAAAAATAATGATAATTTAGTTTGCACTTAAGTGCATTCAGTGATTGGGCCTATCTAAGGCTACTTATATTGATTTTTACATTAAAAATATATATCAAATTATTCTTTTATGAATTTACATAAGAAATGTTTAACTGAAACTAGCGAATAAAAGGTTTATTTATTTATTTACATTTCTATACTACGGTTTTGAACCCGTGCTCTCGGCTTGCACTGCCACTACACCACGGTCGCCTTGTTTATTAGTAGTTTATATAACGCATTTACATACGGTAAAGTTTTAATTAATATTGAGTTTACGTTTATTTATATACGACTCTCAAACGTTAAGCATCTTGAATAGATCTGTAAGTACTTTGAACTTGCCAACTTGTCATCACCTATGCTTTTGATTTAAAAATTCTTTAACTTTAACAATTTATTAAAAACAAACAAACATAAATTACCAAAATATACTGTTTGTAAATCTAATTCTCAAAGTCCTCGTGATAGTAACTTAGTGGCGCCATCAAAAATACAGTGGTTAAAAATCTTTTTTCAGTCATTTTATTAAATATAAAGACTAATATATAATTAATAAAAAGTATATATAACTAAATAAGAAGTTAATCTGAAGAAACATTGGGAAGTTAAATTACTGCATGAATAATTTAAAACAATGGACGATAGTTTTAAAATTTAACAAACGTGTGAAAGGGAAAATGTAAGGAGAAAGGGAAATTTATTTATACCTATTTATTCAAAGATAAAGATTTAGACACAATTCCTATTCTTTTTATAGAAATTTGTAAAAGTATAAAAATTGTTGCGATTTTTATATTTTGATTATATATATATATATTTTTTATTGTGACACGACATCTGATTTATCAATCGAATTGTCAAGTTTTTTCCCCATGGGGATAGCCAGGGAGCGCCACTTGCCATGATCCTGACACAACTCCCTCGCTTCCCTCTCATCCACAATTCTCTTCATACAAGCTCTATGGTTATGGGCATTAGGCAACCCAGCTTTCTTGAGGATGTTTCTGATTTGGTCGGAGAACACCCACCTGGGTTGGCCTTGATTAAAGCATCTATCCACATCAGATTTATAAATTTCTTTTGTAAATCTACTTTCAATCATCCTTACAATGTGATTAACTTTTTAATAAGAAATAAAATATATAAAACAACAATGTTTTTCCAGATCACATCAATTAACTAAAAGTGATTTTGTATTGCTATGATATTACGCTGGATTGCGGAGGCCACGCTAGCACAGATCGCAACTGCAAACAGCCTCGCTAATCTCCAACAACTTTTAAGATGATCTCGAAAAGCAATTTACCGTTCCGGCAGAGTGGGCACATTTATACCTATACTAAAAAACTAGATTTTTATTTATGTGACGTTTCTAAAATGCATCATGCACTGACTGATGTCGTAAATTGGAAGCAATGCACAAAAAATACCAGTTAGTTTTTAAAAAAGTGCATCGAACTCTAAACCGGAGCTAGTTTCGGCAGCTCTGATGTAATTTGACATACAAATAAAAATACCACTATTATGAATCAAACAAAAAATGTATGTATTTTAATATTTTTTATTATTGTGACTCGATATGTCAGCTTCATGCCTGCTGTTAAGATGAAGTGCGGTCCATGAATGAAGGTAAGTAACTGTATGTAGAGTCACTTCCACTATGCCGGCCTCGTTGAATCCAGCAACTTACAACCTGATCCTTAAACGCGACTAAGTTACTTCACAATCTGTATACTTGTAAGACTGGGCTGTTGCTGATCCGCCTCTTTGACCACTCTTTGACAACCAGAACCGGATTAAATATCCGCCTTTTAAATTAAATATTACAAATAAAAGCTACGAAACAAATATTTGCTCCGACTGGGAATCGAACCCGGGACTTTCCGCGTAAGTTGTGACTTCCGTTGTATTAATTCATAATGAAAATCGAATAGATAAAATATTACTAATAATGAGGTACATTAATTTGCAATGATTGCACGAACTATTAACTCGGCAATATGCGAAGAGCATGGTCCTAGCAATTGGAAGAAAGATACGACGCAACGTGAGCACATAGGCGCTGCGCTATGTAGCTTTGTAGGCACAAAAGTCGCGCGTTAAGTGTAGGTACCGGGTTCTATTCCCGATCGACGTTGACTTATGAACTATTACGCGTGAATATTTTCATTAGTACATTTTAACTTAAAATGCTAGTACAATATTAATTAAATACTTCTAAATATGATATATGATAAATATGACATAAAATATGAAAACAAACTCATAATAGACTCATGGACCTACGCAATAAATAACCTATGGTGGTTCTTCTACCGGTCATCGTCTTCGAAAGGTGATGTTTAAGAATATGCATGACATAAACCATTGACTAATTGTAGTAGGTGGTATGGTTTTATATTGTAGAATTGATAAAGAAATGCCTTGATGGTTTGGTCACATGAAAAGGATGAGTAAAAGTAGATCGACAAAAGGAATTTCTAAATCTGGTGTGGATGGATGCGTTAAACGAGGCGTCTGCGATATATTCTGGGTCTCCAAAAGGGTTTTTTCTGACCAAATCTGAGACATCCTCAAGAAAGCTGGGTTGCCTAGTGCCCATAACCGTAGAGCTTGAATGAAGAAAAAGGTGGTAGTGGGGGAACCGAAGAAGTTGTGTCAGGATCGTGGCAAGTGGCGCTCTATTATCTCTGTCTATTCCCGTGGGAAAAAGACGTGACAGTTTGATTGATTGATTGATATTTAAAAGATATAGTGGAAAAGTAAAATTGGGGATATTCCTAAAAAAGCAGTAAACCTACATTTGCCTTAATCTAGCTACTTCTATGAAAAGAATTGTGAATGTAAGGAAAACGAGAGAGTTGTGTCAGGATCGTACAAAGTGGTGCCCCATTGTCTGAGGGAATTGAGCCGTGACAATTAGATATCTATAGAATGTAAACATAATCAAAACACACGTGCACATACAAAGGTTTGCAAGTGTGTGTGTGTGTGTTACGAGTTCTGAGTAGTGATTGCTGAAATGTTATTTTGTGAATTATAATAGCAAGCGAGCGAGCAGCTGGATTTTCCCGAAGTGCGACTATTGCATCGTTGATCAGAGGTCATGCGCCACCTCCGCAAGAATATAGAAAGCGATAGAGTTGAATATTTGTATTCAATATAATGAATGAATTCATTGAATACAATGAATTCCTAAAACTTTTAATTAAGCTTAAAACTACCTGTGTTCTCTCCCTCCTATAACCTTGGATCCTTCAAGCGATGCGTGAAGAAGCACCTTTGGACGGCTTAGTGACGGCGACTGAGGCAGCCGCGTACTAACTCGGTTGTTTCAGTCATCGTCACTCTTAGATCTCCTCTTGATTATTATCAGGCGAGTCGAGGTCAAATGTGGTGTCAAAAAATAACCGATTACTTTTGTTAAAATAGAACAATAAAATAAACACGATAAAGTCCTAATAATGTAATATTAAATCACTAAAATAATAATAATAAATATATCATTTAACAGCAGGAACTATAAAATTACTACCTTATTATAAGTGAAACTAAATAAGTTTATTAAATATTTTTTAGTAATTATGTTGTTCACTACCAATTACCATGAATATTTTAGTATCGAGTGAAACTTTCGTTTTATTTTTCTAAAAACTAAAACGTTTAAAAACTTAAAGCAATATGCTATGCTTTTGTTTGAAAACTGTACTGCTTGCTCACTAAACTTATTCGTACTCAGTTTTTTCACAATTCAGATTTAAAAAAAATATGGATAAAGCGCCAGACATCAGTTTCGACCAATCGCAGTTGCCCGATGTTCACACTTGATTTTTCTATAAAATTTTCATTACTAAATGACATTTTCTCTTGAAAGAGAAAATGCAAAAAAGAATAAATAAATACAATACTCATATTTAAATTACTTTTACATTGCATGTGTATGTGTATACACGTTTAAATTTTATTAATATTTATAGATAATATTTAATTTTCCTTTCCTGAATTATTTATTTTATTTTTATTTTAGTTGGTTCTTTTGTTTTAATTACTTAGTTGTTAATTATGTAAAAGCTATGATTGGCGAATTTTTTGTGTCCTTCTTCTGGTCACCGGACAATGAGTAAATGCATGCCAACTCCATGCCCATGCTAATAAATTATTTATTTTATTTTATTGAAAGAATAACTTTTTTTTATTACGAGACAGCTCCATACATGTTTGTTTCAATTGACCTAGATTTTGTTGCAATATTATTCGTTGGGCTTCCCTACACATTGTCCAGCGCTCCTGTCAAGGACTCAAGGGTATCGTGCGAACATTAATTTGACCATCGGGTTTTTTAAGTTGATTTCATCCTTAATTTCTTGGATAATTATAGTTAAATATAATTATTTCAATACAATCATTACCTAAACACAATTTAAAAGGTTGTAGTAGTAGTGAAATGGTCACGTAAACCGAGTGTCTCTGATTCAAAACCACTAATATAGAAATATAAATTAAAATGTAAGAGATATTTCTCTTACATTTCTATACTAAGTTACTAAAAGTGCTTGTCACATTTCAGGCCACAATAAAAAAATTTAATATCCCCAGTTTTTGCTCCAACTGGAAACCGAACCCGAGTTAATACCGTAAGTTAGTTGTTTTTTTAGTTGTCGGCGCTCTTGGACTCCCATTGCTTACCATCAGGCAAGTCAAGGTCAGGTCCTCGATTCTCTTAATACACGACAGTTAAATGACGATATTTGACATCTTCGTAACCAATCAGCGAATAACAAATCAATAGGTAAACTAGCTTTTTCGTCGCCATAACGTATTAAAGGAATCGGGGCCCAGATGTCGAGTATCAAAACCACACGCCCCACACGGTCGTCAATGATGTGAAGCATAATTGATGTAATATTAATGAGATAATACGAGAGTATTATACGTGATTGCGCAGTTGATGTCATTGTCGTCACGTCCGTCTCCGGGAGAAAGCAACTCGCTACCACTGTACGATGTACGACCCTTATTAACTTCACGCTCACTGAACTAAAATAATAGCTTACCACATTTCCAACGAAATTAATATGACTATATTGAATTACGGAATTATTCCCAAAAAAGCCTTTGTTGTTTGTAAGAAAAAGTAGGTAATTTTAATAAATAAAATGTTTGATTTTTTTTTATTATTGCAGCTCGACTGTTAAGTTGGAGCGCAATCCATGTGTGCATTCATAATTCCGGGCTGTTATTATTGCAGTCACTATTATTTTTATGTTGTAGGTAGGTTCGCTTTACGCAAAACTGCAGAAACGTGAAGGGCATGAGATTCACGTTTCTGCAGACCTCCGGAGGGAGCTCGATAGGTACATTCTTCTACAGGGATAAGCAAAGGCAATAGAGCGCCAATTGCCACGACCCTAAGTATTACACTATCGTGGTGTAGTGGCAGTACAATGGTTACGCAAACCGAGAGCACGAGTTCGAGACCACCCACCGGTACCAATGTATTTTGATATATGTCCTTTGGTTGTTCTGTTTCTATGATAGCTACACTTTAGTAGCTTAGTATAGAAATGTAAATAAAAAAATATAAATATTAAGTAGATTAAGTGTGCTAAACAATATTGGCGCGACACATGATCACCAAAGATAAACGAATTATGCAGCAGTCGCATTCTGAAACTGAAATTGCTGAACTTCGGCAACTTTCTCGCTGATCTCGAAACCAGACAACACGTCATTGATCTTACAACACGTCAAAGTTTACATAGTGTTTTGTGTTTTATGAAGGGTGCTTCACTTACCTAGTAAGTATTGAAAACTATGAAGATGATACGTTTTCAATTATTAAGGTATTAGATACAGAGGTATCGGTTTCACATCACTGACTTGAGACAGCAAAGCGGTATCATGCAAAATGTTTTGTAGACATTTTGCATGATCTTTTTTGCTTGTTTTTCAAACAAACAGTAAAAGTTAGACAATAGCTATCAATACTGCTGGAGGTATCGCAGACATATTAGAGGTATCCATTATATCGAAAAATTAGATTTTGTATTGAAACCGATACAAATCTTTAAGACAGATCTCAGATACAAATCTCAGCGTAGGGGAAATTGTAATTGTTGGTTGGGTAGAGGGGATGGTGAGGGCAGTAAAGGTGAGTGTTGACTTGAATTGTTGTTGCTTTGAAACCTACATTTCGGTCACAAGTCCGAAATTCTGCATTCACTCTCTCGCTGCCACGAGATGGACCCGGCACCCGCACGGAGAATTCATGGATGCTAAGAAATTGTTTTATTTATAAGCGAAAATCCCAGTAAAAATACAAATTATCTAAATTATAATAGAATGTGTAAAGCGACATCTGTATGTGAATGGATGAATCATTTCATCACATAGCCTTCTAAGGCTCTATAACTTAAATTTATTAAATTCATGCCTTGTGTTCTGATTCAATGGACTTACGCTAGATGTCGCTATTTACACTTTTATTTTAACAGAGATAGGCTTGGCATGGGTGCATAATTTGTTACATTGTATGATTGGAAATAGAAACAAAAGAGAACATAAGTCTCGAGTTTCACATCCACAATCCTTCAGAGGCATTATCTACTCGTAAAAACATTCAGGTCTATCGTAAGTAAATATTTTGTTTGATCTATCTATATATATTATTATTATATCCTGACATACTATGACAGCCTGACATTAAGCTGGTGTGCGGTCCATGAATAGAGGCGACTGCTACTATAAAGATTACCTAAAGTGGTAGTCGCGTCCTATGTCAGCCTAGTTGGAAATATTAGCTGCTATTAAAAACTTTACAACCTGCTTTTTTACTTGACCTTAAAAGAAAGGAGGCTTGAAAAATACTCATTGTTGAATTAAGTTGTACTTTTGGAATATGTACAAGAATCATTTAAATACATAGATAGCCAAAAAATTACAGATATATGAAATAATTATACATAATTTAAAATTAAATTTAGAAATAATGAATTTAGATATAATGAATTTAGATAAATGAATTAATTAGACTATAATGAATCCACATCTCTCTTCATGAGTTTCTCATGGCTCTATCGTTATGGCTTTATTTAGATACCACAATGATCTAGAACAAATAAAAATGGCAGTGTATTCAGTGCCTAACTAACATTGATAAACTGTATAGAAACAAAATAATTTAATTCAGACTTAAGACGGAATAATTTGTAGTTGTTGTAGTAAAAACTAAGTTTATCACTGCGAACTATATTAAGGATTTAATAAATCTGTGATACGACATCCTGGAAGTTATGAAGTTTAATTGATATAACTATAAACAAATGGATATAGCATCTATTTGTCCCTAAGGTTGACTAGGATGTAAAGAGATTTGGGAGGTAAATAAAAATATTACATTACAGCGAGGGAGTTGTGTCAGGATCGTGGCAAGTGGCGCTCCATTGTCTCTGCCTATCCCTGTGGGAAAAGGGCGTGACAATTTGATTGATAAAAATATTATCACCGTCGGGATTTTTCTTAATTCTGTTTTTTTTTTTATATAAATAACTTACATTTAGTTATAAACATTTTTTTTTATCAAGCCCTCAGAATCAGACCAGACTTAAGAATATAATTACCATATTTTTATGCGCAGATAAATTTTATTTAAATAAAGATTAAATGATGAATTAAACAAATTTTATGCGGCTTACTATCGCGTTTATTTTTAGTTAATGATTCCGACGTTTTGAGAGCTTTGCAGCCATAGTGGTCACAGAGAGACAACGCCAACGTAGAAATAAAAAATGTACAGTCATTAACCAAAAATAATCGCGATAGTATGCCACATAAAATTTGTTTAATTCATTAATGAATGTTTGCGCAAAATCTAAGATAATGGTAAAATTAACGATAAATATAATTTTCAAGAAAAAGTGAAAAATAAAGCGGTCATTCAAGTTTTTGCAATTATACAAATATTGTATAATTTTTTACGATTTTTCATGCTTTGAATCAAGATATCTAAGTCTTGCTGCGGGATAATAAACCAGGTCCTGCTAAAAGTTGAAAATGTTGCCTTTCAGTCGCTTTGACGATAGGCGTGGCCGAACGGTTAGCAATTGGTTTGTTGCGTGTGAAGTCCCGGGTTCGATTCCCGGTCGGAGCAAATATTTGTTAATAAAAAAAGAGGCGGATATTTGCTTCGGGTCTGGTTATCAAAGAGTGCTAGGCAGTGGTACCCAGTCTGCCAATCCAGGGTAGAACCACCACTTACAGACCTAAACCCCATAAAGCACGCGTGGGAGATGCTTCAAAGAAGGGATTTGAAGAATATTCCTGCAAATATTTTTATTTTTATTGTGACTCGACATATCATAGAACCCCGCTTGATGTTAAGCTGGTGATAACATCAAGCAGGGTGCTAGAGTGAAGGTCACTGGTACTACAATTAAATAACTGTAAGCGGCAGTCACTTCCACTATGCCGACCTAGTTGGAACCGAAAACGCTTAGTCACTTCACGTTCTGTATACTTGTAAGTGGTGGAACTACCTCGGATCACTGCCTAACACTCTTTAAAGTGCGTTGTCGTGCATAAGCATGAACTCTTGCCACATTTGTAATCAATGCGGTTAGACCATTGATTCCCAAAGTGGTCCAGGTAGACCCCCAGGGGTCCGACGTCCACATTGGCGTGACAAAAAAATGATGGTTCACATTTGGTAAGCGGAAGTGGTCCACGATAATTTATCTGGTTTCGATAGTGAAAAACTAAAATTTTGGGCAGATAATAGTTTAAGAAGCTCAGTGACTGTTAATAGTAAAAACTTGAATATACCATATTCAGTACAACGTGTCCAGACTTGCGAAGGCGATTTCTGTCGAGTTTTGGGAACATGATAGAAATGTAGCTGAAGGGGGTCCACCAGAGCCAGCAAAATTTTGACGCGGTCTATGAGAAAAAGAATGTGGGAATCTCTGGGTTAGATTATATTGGTCTTGTCGTTGGGTGTATAAGCGCTTTCCGTCTATCAGCAACTTCATCGGTAGCACGATAACGTGACCCTAACCTTGATATTACGTTTTGTTTTGTTGAGTAGCCCCAGTTTGGAGCATTCCTGCTACCCTTAACATTTCCTCTCTCATTAAATAGCCTCGATGTATGGATGCAAACAGTACCCCTGACTTGTTGACCGCTAACTTGTTTTAAAATGTTTAATTTTAAAAATAATCGAACTTAGGTAAATTTAAACCTTCTTTCTACCTTCGCTAGATGTCGCACAATTTTTTCGTTTAATTTTTTTTCAAATTCAAATATTTCACATTCAAAAAGGCCTACAAGATAAACTTTCTTTAAAAGATTTAAAATCCGGTTAGTATTTTTGGAGCCTTATACAAAATATCCCCTAGATAGTGTCGATGTGTGTATATTTAGCTCTATAAAATAATAAATAAAACAAAAATAGCAATTATGTAAATTCAATTCTATTAGGAATGTTAAATGCTGATGATCGATAACACAGTTGATAGTGTAGATCATGTTTTGGTGATCAGGTTTATCTAGATATGATAATGAGGAATCCTTTACGTTGACGTAAACAGAAAACGATATTATTCGTTTCGTACTTTAATAAGCGGATACGATTAGACATCTTTGTACTGTTAGACGGATCTTTGCGCCCTTGGTAATAATAATTGATACTGGTATGCAAATATGTATTTTTAATGCGTGGGTCTGAAGTCGACGAATATTCCAAAACAAATGCCAACTGTTACACATTACTCACAATGCAATTTGCGTGCGAGCTTTGGACACGAGACAATAAGTACGGCCTTTAGGGAGCTCTTTTCGGCTCCTCCCACAAGGACGGTCACTTTGTTAAACTGTAGTAACGCCTAAATAGTCTTCATAAAAGAGCATGCATAGATTATGATCATCTGTATAAATAGCAGGACGAGTCGAAAACGAGCATCAGTCTACGGTATACCGTGCGAAGTGATCTAACGTCCGGATCTCAACACAGACCCAGTTCAACATGAATTCGTTGGTGGTGTTGTTAGCTTTTGTCTGCGCTGCGGTTGCCAGTCCAGTAACACCTGAAATGGCGGCGAATAAATTGTACAAGAGATCTATTGGTCATGTGGCTTATACCGCCGTACCAGCAGCAGTGTCCCATCAATCCCGAATTGAAATTCACTCTTCACCAGCCGTGGTTGCAGCGGCGCCCGTTATTGCTGAACCATTAGTGGAAACACGCTCTGTGTATGCTGCACCAACATTCTATACATCTGGAAGTGCCGTAACTCACCAATCACGTGTCGACGTTCATTCTGCGCCAGCTGTATATTCTGCACCAGCTGTATATTCTGCTCCAGCCGTGTATTCTGCTCCGGCCGTATATTCTGCACCAGCCGTGTATTCTGCGCCAGCTGTATATTCTGCACCAGCTGCCGTATCTCACCAGTCACGCGTCGAAGTTCATTCCTCACCAGCAGTAGTGGCTGCTGCACCAGCCTACGTGGAAGCACCATCAGTTTATTCTTCCGTATGGTAAAGCGACAAAACTATATGGATCCGAAAATAAATGATTAACCAATATAATGTATTTGTTTTTATTTCGGGGTAAGAGATACGGGTCTTGATCAGATTTGTTACATACCTAGGGTAATTTTGTCACCATCATCTTTCATTGTCATACCTTAATTCCCATAGGGATAGGCAGAGGCGACGGAGCGCCACTTTCTACAATCCTAATACAACTCTCTAGTTTAGTATTCCTTTACATCCACAATTATCTTCATAATTGTGTATTTATGCTTTTGTGCATTGCGGACCCCAGTTTTTACCTATGTCCCTATTTTTTTCAAGAAATCCCTTTCATCAATTATTTCAATGTGTACATGTGTACAATGTGTCTTTTAATTTTTGTCACTACATTTTTTTACAAATCGCGTTTATCACGCGCAACTCTATCCTCAATCGTTAATGACGTTAATTTCTGTGGCATTAAACTATAATTTAAATAATTAATTAGCATAAAAATTTTTAAAATAGTAAAAAAATAAATGGAACTTCAGGTAGTTCTAAGAAAATAGTAAAAAATTTTTTTTTTTGTATTTCAGTACATATACCTATAGTTAAATTAATTTATCATAATATTTTTAATCGTGGATCCACATATGACAGCACCCAGCCTGATTTTAAGCTGGAGTTTCTAGATATAAATTAAAACAAGAACCAGTCGATTCCTCTATGCCTGCCTAGTTATAACCGGCAGCTTTCAAGCTCCTCCGAAGCGTGACTTAGTCACTTTACAGTCTGCACATTTGAAAGTAGTGGTACTATCCCGGATTAAAAGACTGAGCAAATAGGTCATTTGTCTGCCTTCCACTCATATTAAGACTAAATCAGTATTTTAGGTTACACACATCCAAGAAAATTAATATTGAAACACATCATCTGTTTTTGATTTGCCTGACAGTAAGCAAGTTGAGTTCCAAAAACGCCGACGACTGAAATATTGTTTCACTTTGCGGTTGTCTTAGGCTACTATGGCAGTGAAACAAATTAACAAATTACATCTTTTGTGATATATTTTTACAAAAATACAATTTCTATTCACACAACAACGTTTACTTACTTTTAATATAAAAACCTGTGACTTGGGCTTAATTGTATTAACAGTTGCAAATACATTTTAAAATAGTTTAATGTACGAAGATTACAATGTAAATGGAATAATATCCTTTATTATGCAAAATTTTGGTGTGCAAAATGCTTAAACTATAATTATGACAGTTAAAAGCAGAACTGTTATTATGGTGTGTCTTCGTGATTGACAGTTGATACAAAATTCATATCTTATTTTTCAAATAACTCAATTGCACAGGAATTAAAAGCAAAATCCATATTAGTTTTATCAATACAAGTATCGAAACTACCATTTATATATTTTTTCATCTATGGACATTACAAAAGTAGTACACAAAAGCCCAAAATAATCGATGTCCTTTAATTTTAACTTAAATTAAATCGGAGACATCGTCAAAAAAGCTGGGTTGCCTAGTGCATATAATCGTAGAGCTTGCGTGAAAAGAATTTATGGATGTGAGGGAAGATAGGGAGTTGTGTCAGGATCGTGGCCAGTGGTGCTTTATTGTCGCTGCCTATCCCTGTGGGATAAAGGAGTGAAAAGTTAATTGTTTGATACTTTAAATAGTAAAGAGAAGGAGTCATTTGCCTAGTCTACCGATCCTGGGTAGTACGACCTTTACAAAGCGACTCAGCGTTTCGGTTCCAACCAAGTCAGCATAGTGGATGCAACTGTTATTTGCATTTATTTAACTGTAGTAGTAGTCGCCTCAATTCATTAACCACATTCCAGCCTAAGATCAGGTCGAGTGCTGTCACAAATGTCTAGCAACAACTACAACAAAATTAATAAAAAAAGGAGTTTGTTTTTATTACCTTTCGAAAATTAAATACTTATTTCCTCATTCAAACTTGAAAAAATGCTTTGACTCAAACTTGCGTTAGTAATAATTAAACAATAAAACATGTGTACAGACAAATTATGGTATGTGGTATGATCGTTGTCTCCTTGCCTATGGTGATTGGACTGTATCGCCCTATCAATTTTCTTGTGGGATTTGAGGATTAATCTATTTTGCGCATATAGTTACGTTGTCATATCCCTGTTGTTACTGCGTAAAAGGAATTTACACGGTCGGCGTTCACCGAGGTCGGTGACTTTCATAGTGACACCACTTGACATTGTGAATACTAACCGTAATTTTAAACGTAAAAAGAATATAGTTATAATTAACCACGGTCAGTATAAATATAGGGCTGAACTTGTCAAAATTATCAGTCGACTTGTAGAGTTCGAAGTGATCTATTTTGTAGAATCTCAACACAGACCACGATCACAATGAATCCGCTGGTGGTGTTATTTGCTCTCTTTGCTGTTGCATGCGGCTCTGCTGTGCCATCAGTCTTTCTGGCGCAACCCGCTCACCATCCAGCCATCGTCTTGGACCCACATGGACGCCCACTCGACACTGCTGATGTCATCGCCGCCCGTGCCATCCATTATCAAGCTAAGGCCCTCGAGGGACACCATGGACTCCACGCACCACTTGTTGCTACACCTTTATGGCACGGACACTCTGCTATCGCCGCACCCTGGTTCGGTGCTCACGGACATTTTTTGAAAAAGAGATCTCTAGGCCACTACGTACACGCTACCCCGATCGTCCACCATGCTATCGCCCCTGCTGCAGTATCTCATCAATCCCGCGTTGATGTAATCTCAAGCCCAGCTGTTGTATCTCACGCAGTTGCTGCCCCCGCAGTCGTCGCTCATGCCGCACCATTTGTTGCACATGCCGCCCCTGCTGTTGTCGCCGTAGCCGCTCCTGCTGCCGTCTCTCACCAATCCCGCATTGATGTTCACTCCAGCCCAGCTGTTGTATCACACACCGTCGCCGCCGCACCCGCCTTGGGACTCTCTTCATTGTGGGGATCTCACGCCGCTCTCGGATATGCTGCTCACGGACACGCCGCTCATGGACTCGTCGCACACTCTGCCCATGGTATCTGGAAACGCTCCTTGGCTCACTACGCCCATGCCATCGCTCCCGCCGCAGTGTCCCACCAAAGCCGTGTTGATGTCATTTCCAGCCCAGCTGTGGTAGCTCATGCCGCTCCCATCGTCGCACACGCCGCTCCAATTGTAGCCCATGCCTCTCCCATTGTCGCACACGTCGCTCCTTCTGCCGTGTCCCACGTATCCCGTGTAGATGTCCACTCTTCTCCCGCCGTCGTAGCTCACTCAGTCGCCCCCCTTTCCCACTCCTACTACTCTGCTCCATTAGCCCATTATTCCCATCATGGTTATCATGGTCTCCACGCCAGTCCATTGGTCCACGCTTATTAAATCAGCAAGAGGAAGATTCTACAAACGAAGTAGTTTTCGTTTTCAGGATATTTTTGAAACGAATAGACAATTTAATTTATCGAAATTTGTTTTTTAATTTCTTTACCTATTTTTCACCTATATAACTCCTTATACAAATAAGTATTATTTTTAATGTAATGTTTTCATGAGGAATTTTAATATTGTCTTTAAATACGTGGTGAAACTATTTTGTTGAACATAATGTACCAGGAACAATTATAGTTATCATTATGCACAAAAACATGATAAACATCATTCCTAATCCAATGTCCACCTGTATGCCATGTTTATTATGTACTGAACAATCAATTACAATAATATATATGTAATAATAATTGTTATATCTAGATCACAGGCCTATTTTAATAACAAGAATGTTATACAATCATAGCAAAGCGGAAACACACAAGGTCAACAATTCTGTGACACCACTCACCACCGGACGATATTTGCAAAAAAAAAATCTTAGTACAATCTACGTATAGGTACAATTCGCTTCCGTCTTGCGAGTTTAATACCATACGTCATCAATATCAAGGTGTAAAAAGAGAAAAATCAGTAATTGCAAGTAATTTGTTTCTTAGAAAAATGTTGGTATAGTATTTTCTCTATTTTTGTTATTGTTATTTTTGATATACATATTACCAAATTTATTATCAATTTTATTAGGTATATATTGATGCTTTGAAAGCTGGGTTGCTTAGTGCCTATAACTAAAGAGCTTGTATAAAGAGAATTGTGATGTGAGGGAAGCAAGGGAGTTGTGTCAGGATCGTGGCAGGTGGCGCTCCATTGTCTCTGCCTATCCCTGTGGGAAAAAGGCGTGGCAATTTGATTGATTTGATACTTTATTTTTGATGACAGGCGTATTGGTTGGAATACGCCGGGGAAAGCATCCACATTTTGTCGACCGAATCGGCAGTCGAACTAAAAAGTTCGGTGCGTCTTTTCTTTGTAGAACAATTGACAAGTGGAATGCTTTGCCAGCCCATGTGTTCTCTCCATTCTATGACCTTGGATCCTTCAAGCGATGCGTGAAGAAGCACCTTAGGCCGGCATAGTGGCGGCGGCTGGGGCAGCCGGGAACTGACTCGGTTATTCCAGTCGTCGTCACTCTTGGACTTCCTCTTGCTTATCATCAGGCGAGTCGAAGTCAGATGTCGTGTCACAATAAAAAAAACATATAAAAAAATATCAGTTCGTTACGCGGAACGTCCCTGGTTGGATTCCCGATTGGAGCAAATATTTGTTGCATAGCTTTTATTTGTAATATTTAAAGAATTGGGTTAAATATTACAAATTTGTTAATATAAACAAGAGGCAGGTATTTGCTCCGGGTCTGGTTGTTAAAGAGTGGTAGTGGTAGGCAGTGGTGCCCAGTCTGCCGAACCGGTATTGTACTACCACTTACAAGTATACAGGTTTAATTCAAGGAATCGTGCTAAATTAATAAAAGATTATTCTGTCTATTTACTACTTTTTACACCGGAATGATTTTATTAAGGCATCTCTGTTTCTTTCGTTTCTCTAGAATCTAGATTATGATTTTCCAGATCGTCTTGCTACAACGATATTACGTAGGTACTTATTTTGTTCTTTATAATACATACTGATTTTGTAGCTAGTTATAAAGCTCAAATTTTGTAGGTACATATTTATACCGTCGATATACATACCGAAAACCGGATCAAATCGTTTTATTTTAAATTAATTTTTATTTTTTAAAATTAAGCAAAAAAGTTATTTAAGCCTATTAACATAAATATTAATTGTGTTTATCATGAAGTAAGTTATATAACGTTTCTCTTGAAGTTTGTCGCGTGACTTAGTCACATGCGGCATACGCACTTGCCAATGTTCATTAAACCGTTTATTTTATGGCTTCATCAACTTTATTATTTTATTGTGTATTCACCAAGTATTTTATTTATTGTGACAAATAACAGCACTCCGCGGAAGTGAATAAATCCAGTACATGAACGGAGGCGACTGCTAACATAGTTAAACAACTACAAGTACCAGTCGCATCTACTATGCCGGCCAAGTTGGAATCGGCACCTTTCAAGCTAATCCCGAAGCGCTACCTAAACACGGTCTGTATACTTGTTAGTGGTGGTACCGGCAGACTGGGCACCACTGCCTACACCACTCTTTGACTACCTGCTAATTCCACCGCTTTTTTATTAACAAATATTTGTAATATTCAATCTAAACATTAAATATTACAAACAAAAGCTATGAAACAAATCTTTGCTCTGACCGGGAATCGAACCCGGGACTTTATTCGTAACGAACTGGGGTGTGTCGTCAAAATATCAATGATCATTCTTTAGTTTACTCTTGGGTATGAATAAGGCAAGTGATGAAATGAAAATTCTTATGTTTATATGTACAAATGTATATTTACATAAATTTATTTTTGGTTATAAAATGTGCTATATATAATCTACCAGGCGTGGACAAGGGGAGCGGAGTGCACAAGAGGCGCGTGAGCATAAGAATGGGCGATGACTGGACTGCTGCGGTAATCCACACGAGATTGATGTGAAACAGCAGCAGGGGCGGCGTAGGCCACTGGTGCCACTACGGCGTGCGATACCACTGGAGCTACGGCGTGACTAACAATAGCTGGGCTGGATCTGTAGTCTACGCGGGATTGGTGAGACACGGCTGCGGGAACTGTGTAGACTGGGGCAGCGTATGCTACATGAGCCAAGGAACGCTTCTTGAGCCAGTGGCCGTGATGAGCTGAGTAGAGAGAGTGTGCGCCGTAAAATGGAGTAGCAATAGCGTGGGACACAACTGGGCTGGAGTGAACATCGACGCGGGATTGGTGAGAGACGGCAGCAGGAACGGTATGAGCTACAACTGCGGGCGCAGCTATGGCGTGGTACAAAGGAGCGTGATGTCCCTCGAGCGCCTTCGCCTGGTAGTGGATGGCGCGTGCAGCAATGACATCAGCAGTTTCCAGTGGGCGTCCATGTGGGTCGAGAACGACGGCGGAATGGTGTGGAGGTTGCGCCAACAGAACTGAAGGCACCACTGAGCCGCACGCCACAGCAAGGAGAGCGGAAAACACCACCAACTGATTCATAGTGAATGTGGTCTGTGTTGCGATTTATTGAAATACTAGTAGATCACTTCGAACTCCGCGAGTCGACTGATAAATTTGGCAGGGCATGCACTCTATTTATATTATACGGATGTTATTAAAATTAAAGTAACTAAGAAATGTAATACTTGTTAGTTATTTAGACAATGCCAGTTTAATCAATACGTAAGTAAGCGGCCTCGTAATTTTGTCCGTGTAGACCGGTAGTCACCTTGCTTTGCGCTTCTATTTCGTGGCCAAAATATATAGTGCGCGAAGAAATTATATACATAACATGGCCATATTTAATATTATAATTATATGCGTAAAATATATCAATGATATAGGTATATTTATTGTGGCACGATATTGTGACAGCACCCGGCTTAATATTAAGCTGGGGTGTGGTACCTGAATGGACTGCTACTACTGTTAAATAACCACAAGCTGGTCTAGTTGGAACCGACGCGCCTAAGTCAATCACGGTCTGTACACTTGTAAATGGTGGTACTACCCCGGATTGGCAGATTGGGCACCACTGCCTACCATTGTAAGACGACCAGACCCGGAGCAAATATCCGCCTTTTTTTCTTTATTTACAAACATTTATACTATTAATAAAAACTATGAAACAAATCTCGCTCCGACCGGGAATCAAACCCGGGACTTTACGCGTAACAGACTGATGGACTATGCAATATGGCGCCAATTGATTTTGGGTATTATTTAAGAAATAGACTAATAGAATGAAAGTGTTTTAATATTCAAGGAGTTTCTCACTTAGAGGAAGTCCTTGGAGAGTAATAAAACATTCACACGTGTAGTGGGTAGTCATTCAATCGAGATTATATTATGAATTATTGGAGTGGATATGCGTGCTGAAATTTCCATTTTATTATACATTTTGTATTAAAGTTTCTTTGTTTATACCCGCTTCAGAGAAACAAGTTAATTTAGTTAATACATTTTAGTTGTAAGTTTCATTCAAACTTAATTTGAATGTGACCTTTTTCCATATACTCATCAAAAAATGTTTTTTTTTATTAAGACGCGGCATCTGACCTTGATATAGTAAGAAAGGGAAAGTCCAAGAGCGCCGATGACAGAAAAAAAATTTTCGTTTCACGGTTGCCTCAGACGTCGCCATCTCTATGCCGGCTGTAGATGCTTTTTACACGCATTATTGCCTGAAGGATCCAAGGTTATAGGATGGGAAGAACACATGGACTGGTAAAGCATTCCAATAGTCTATTGTTCTACAAAGAAACGAGCGACGTGCCGAATTTTATATTTCCAAAAAAAATATTTTATGCGATTTGACTAAGCGATTTCCTAATTTTCCCAAAAATTAAAAATTTGATAAGAGGTATGATATCTACGAAGCCGGAAGAGGCCCTGATAGCTTTTAACCAGCACGTAAAAACATGCCCTTAGACCAATGGTCCTTATGCTTTCAAAAATAGTTTGACCGAATGAAAAAGTGTTTAAACTGTAAAAAGCATATTAGTTTACACGTAAATTGTTTTTTTAATGAGTTACGCAAAACTTTCAGTGGACCTCAATCCTTGTTTAAATAAAAACTACGAGTATTTTTGGAGGGATCTAACTGCAAAAAGTATTTCTTAACTCCGACATTGGCTGACACACTTTTTTCTTTCTAAAAGATAATTGAAAAGGAGAGTTATAAAAAGCCGCAATCACGTATCCTTTGAAGGCGGCAGTGAAAGTTTTCAGACTAATGACACCGAAAAATGTGTCTCCATCAAAGAATACTTACGGATAGACGGCGCTATAAGACCCTATAAGACGCTATAATAGGTTTAGTGGCAATCGAAATACAATATACTGAAACAAAATCTATTGGCGTGTACTCTGTGGTCGTGATTTGTCCGAGGTGGACCTGCTATCTTCGGTCATTGTCCTGTCCTTTGCCCTCTGCTACGGTGTCATGGCCGTCTTCTGTACCTGATTCGATTACTAAACTTCCTTACAAATTTGATTGATGTTAGATATATTTGAAAGCTTTTAAGGACTTTTTTGCCTTTAATAGCAAGTCAGCAAAATCATTACTCGAAAAATGGTCGCCAACTCTCGAGTGATGTGATACAGGTAGAAGTTAAAATTATGAAGTTAAAGATCAATGACATAAATTGATTAATCGTTTGTAAAAATAAAACATAGGTTAACAAGTCAACACCTAAATATGTATCACAATGGTGTACAACCGGGGACGATTAAGATAAGTCACCTAAATCAATTTGTACTTAGGTATTTTAGCATGACTTAGGGCTATTATCTGCTCCTTCTAATTAAATAAATAGATTTTGAATTCGCTCTTCAAATGTACATGAGAGAAGGCTAATGAGCTTTGGAATCCTGGATAAGCTTTATAATAACTGTCTAATTAGCGTATTTACATTTAAACAGACTCAACATTTAAGTATCCGTACATTTATGTGGTATTATTAAGGTGTCAAATCTTGAAATATCAATTAATCAAATCAAATAGTCACGCTCTTTTCCCACAGGGATAGGAAGAGACAATGGAGCGCCACTTGCCACGATCCTGACACAACTCCCACGCTTCCTTCACATTCACAATTCTTTTCATAGAGACTCTATGGTTATGGGCACTAGGCAACTTTCTTGAGAATGTTTCCGATTTGGTCGGCAAACACCCTCCTGAGCCTGCCTAGTTTAACGCATCCATTCACAAGAGATTTATAAATTCATTTTGGCAATCTACTTTCACTTATCCCTTCCATGCCCAAACCATCGAAACTCCAACAAGTTTCGCACTATTCCTGAAACGTATCACGTTTTGAATAAAAGTTATTTTTTAGGTTTAGTAATCTATTAAGTGTATATTGAATTACTGGCCCAAGGTTTAAAACTAATTACAACACAATAATGTAGGAGAAAATGTCATCGGGCTTATAACTGGGACCTATTGTCCATTACATTAAGTTATCGTGTCCCACATCTAGGAAATGTCACATTTGCGACATATAAACTAAATCACGTTTTAAATAAGCATTAAAAAATGTATGATAACATTGAAGTTAATCTGTTTATAAGAGCGAGGGCACACAGGCGACACGATTGTTGATGAATACACAGGCAAACATGGACGGTTACAAATGCGACCTCTTCCAGATATACTTAAGGTAGTGATTCTAAAAGTATAAAGTACAAAAAAAGTCACAATATAAACATAGAGGTTAGAGAACCCTCAACCTTTATTCATATCTCCCTCTCAAAGATTAGCTTGTAGAGAATGCCGTTTAGCATTAAGCTCGATCATTGTACGTCCTCTGTTTTTACTTGCAATATTATTATGATTTGGCTGGCAGCATTAAGGCCGCCTTTTCTATAAATTCTCATAAATCGTCTAAAAAATACAAAAAAAAATTAACAACAATGTTAAAAAAGCTGTACTTTATTCAAATCAATTTTTCACGCCTATATTTCCGCAGAGATAGGCAGAAACAATTGCAGTAAATTTTGCTCAAATGCAGGAATGTGTAGGTTGATAATATTAATCTAGTTCGATGTAAAAGTTGCGAATGTTCCTGGCTTGCCTATTTCGTAATTTCGGACAAAATACAAGCTGTGCAAAGATATTGGTAATACAATAAATTAGTAAGGTATTCAACGCCCAGATAAAGCCTAACTATTGTTGTATTAGCAGACAATTTCAAAACTTTCGATTCAAATCTTTTATAGCAATGTAAAGAAAATAAAAGTTAAATAAAATATTGATTTGTTATCAATTAAGATATTTTATTGTTGTTTTAGAATCTAAACTTTGAACAAATACGACCCTGGTTTTGTATTAGAAAAAAAAAATAAAACCAAAACGTCATTTTATAAATTAACAATTAAAATTGCAAAATATATGTTATGGACCCAAAAATTGAATACATGGACCTAGAAATTGCACGATGAAAAGCAAGCACATAGACTCGCCTGTGTTGTTAAGTACTCGATGTGCATGTGCCAATATTTTCTAATGTTTAAGCTGTTTTGCCTATCTTAGAAATATACAGACCGCTATGGCTTAGTGAAATAACTGTAAGGAGCAGTCACATTCACTATGTCAGCCTAGTTAAAACCGGCAACTTAAGCTGATCCCGAAACGCGACTAAGTAAGTCGAAGCGGTCTGTATGCTTGTAAGATAGGCAAACCCTTATGTAACTATAGTAGCAGTCACCTTCATTCATGGACTGCATTTGAGCTTAAGATTAGGCGGGGTGCTATCATATGCCGCGTCACAATAAAAAAAGAAAGCACTCGGCCTGAGGTCAGGCTTAAGAGAGGTCCATGAAAAGAGGCGACTGTATAGTTAAGTAACTTCAAGTAACAGTTCATCGTATTAAGTCGTATTATTCGCGTTTTGAAATTTGAAAATCATTGAAGATCACACAAAAACAGCTTTAAATTATCGAGTATAATCATTTAAATCATAAGATTAATGTGATCATGATACGAGTTTTTTCATCGAAGAATGAAATTTGAGAGTCAGATAATCCACGATTCGATTATTATTATATCGATTATTATTATATTATATCAATTATATCGATTATTATTATATTATATCGATTATATCGATTATTATTATATTATATCGATTATTATTATATTATATATATCTATGTAATGTTGGTGAACATGTTTAGCATGCAGAGGTATGTATCGACCACGACCTTGCATTGACAATTTTATTTTGTATAACCAGCTATACATCCCATATGTTTAGTCGAGATTCGAGAACAGCTTTAAAGTACAACAAAATAGTCTTGTACAGCAGCTCAGTAGCAATCTACTTGCAGTTGTTTTACTGTACTCCATCCGCCTTCATTCATAGACCGCACTCCAGCTTAACATCAGATTGGGCGCTGTAAATAAAAAAGTTCTCTATCTTCTCCTCGCTACTTCAATGTTGAAGATCGTGACTCTGCCAAGGCCTTTTCTCTTCTTCCACGGTTACTAGCCTAATGTAAAGCACCATGCAACGGCATCTGAATGTGATCGCTGATGGTGGCTCAGACTTCTACCGCGCGGTATCCTGGCGCCCACCTTCCTCCTTACCATTATCTTGATGTTTATGTTAATCAGTATAAATATTTTTGTTCTTTATTAAATAATACTTTCTTTCTTACATTTATTAACAAAATTACTACTTGATTTATTCAGGTTCAATATTTATATGTGGACCCCTGCATTACCCATTACCCATTACAAGAGGGCTCGTATAAGATCGTGGAAATGCCGCTCTATAGTCTGCCTATCTGTGTATGAATTGAGACGTGACAATTTGATTTTTTTCTTGCTTTCTTTTTGCATTTCTTTTTTTTGTATTGATTTATTTTTATATGGATAAAAAAACAGTAAAATTATTTTGTTATTTTTGCTAGTTTTAATTTTTGTTTATTAATAATAGAACATGAAATAACCACAAAAAATCACAGATCACTTGCGCCTGGTAATTTAAATTTTAAATTACTATTCTAAAGCAGTATTTTGAAGCATTATGGGTTATATAAATTATTTTTAACAAATAAATATATTAAATTATATCTAAATCAAAGTAAGACTGGCAGACAGTTTATTTGCACAGTCTGCCGATCCGAGGTATTACCACCCCATGTACAGACCGTGAAGTTACTTAGTCATGTAAGTTAATGATTTCAACTAGGTCGGCATAGTGGATGCGACTGCTACTTCAATTTATTTAACCGTGGTAGAAGTCTCCTCCATTCATTAACCGCACTTCAGTTTAACATCATGCGGTGTGCTCTTTGTTTAAATTAGGCTCGGGGATGAGCCAATTTATTATTAGGATCTCATATATCTCATATATTTTAATATTTAAACGTTTGTAAATCGAGTAGTTGTTTATGTATGTACAAAGGCCCGTGTTATAAATTGTTACTGTGAATTAAGTCAACACAACATTGTTTTACTAGATCAAGGCAATCTACGCTCTTTTATATTATTTGCATTTGAACAAATAACTATATAATTGTATTATTTATTATAATTAGGTGTAATAGTGTTTTAATACCATAAAATACTGTTGAATAATATATTTAACAAATTGAGCATGATTCGATACAAAAGCGATGTATTTGGATAACATATAAAGATAAATTTAAATTTATCACATAGCGAATTCAGCGCTAGCGTAGGCAGACAGTTGCTGGTCATGTGCCCAGTATGCCAATTCGGGGTTGTACAGTAACACCACAACCTGTATGGTGCTACTGTACCTATCCAGTAACCGTTGCTGGATATTAGCTTTTGCCTCAGGCTAATCTGCACTAAGTGATAGGAGGTAAGAACCTCCTATCACTTAGGGAAATCTTGTGGTTGAACTATTTAAACTCCATAACTTTTTCATCTCTTCTTTATTATTTTATATATTATTTTAAATTAAAAAAAAAGACAATTTAAAAGAGCGTCCGCCCCTCGCCCTGAACGAATGACTTATTGACTTATCGTTCTTTTCACAACAAGTTCTCGTCTAATTTGCGTTTGCTTTTTCACGGAATAGTGGATCACTCCTGGACTCTTCCAAGAGTCACGGTACCACCACTTTCAAGTGTACAAAGCGTGATTTGAATGAGGGATGATAACTTACATGTTTTTCGTTTTTATAAAAACAAATAAGTTACTTATTTAATTTATATTAACAATTAAATTTCATTAAAATTAATAATTACCTATAATTAAACTATAAATAAAAAATATCTTCTAATGACGTCGCATCAGTTACTTATTATGTTACTTTTATTAACACGCTTCTATTATCTTGACTTGTAATATGTATATAACTATGTAAAAGAATCTTTTAAATTAATTTTCACCCACTTTTTTATTATGATTTCGCTCCGTTGTCCAATCCTTGTAGGGATATTAAACAATTATAGTACTATCGTTTTATTTGCCATAAATTATTGTTCATGAACAAATCCATGTCAACTACAGATCGGTAATTAGTTAATATATTATTTGTAGTGTTGCTTTGTGAATAATTATAATGTACTGCGTTGTTATTAAGCAGATTGGTGGCCTTGTCACAATTGGGTCCAAGCATAACGTTTAATTAGCACATTTGCAAAGTTTTATCTTACTCGTATTACGCACTTCAATAAGGAAAAAGGGCTATTAAACTTTGTAAAATGTAGCTTGGGTCCTGTGACACATGAGAAATTTTCGGACGACTTAACATTGTAGCAGAGTCTCTCTTCGATCGTTCATTTCAAAGTTATTTATTTTCGTAGTTACAACCATAGCTTACCAATAATATTTATCATACAATAATATAATACAATAATAACGCGATAATTTTTAAAACAAACAACAATAAATCAAATAAATCACGTAATAAAAAGAAATCTTGCGCTCCGTCAAGGTTACATCTGTTAACAAAAATACGAGTACTATAATAGTGATGGGACTAGTAAAGTCATTTTGGCATCTGTCATAGGACCCAAGCTAAATTATACAAAGTATAACAATATCTTTATTGCGGCTCGAAAGTACCCGAGCAACTGTTTTTAAAGAGGCGGCTGCTACTACAGCTAAGTAACAGCAAGTCGCATCCACTAAGTTGAAATAATTGATAAGCTTAACAAGGGAGTTCTTTTGTCAGGATCGTAGCGTTTCATTGTCCATGCCTAACCCTGTGGAAAAAAGCGTAGCAATTTCATTGATTGATTATGGTTCCACTGCTGGGCAAAGGACGACACTTTGCGTCTCTCGCCACGGCCTATTGTAGGAGTCTATCTCATCTCGCCATCTTCTCTTCTCCTTGTCTATTTTGTTTCACCGCTCATTCACAACAGATCTTACCGTCCCAAAGTTTTGACTGACAGAGAATGACTGTGACTTAGTACACTAGTCTAAATAATACCAAAGGTATTTAATGCGAGCTTAAGTAGCGGCATTAAAGTTTGTGCATCAAAGCAAGGCTTGTTATTATTTACTTTTTTTATTGTGACTCGACATATGACAGCTCCCAGCTTGATGTTAAGCTAGAGTGTGGTCTATGAATGGATATCACTGCTACTACAATTTAATAACTGTAAATAGCAGTCACATCCACTATGCCGGCCTAGTTGGAACCGCCAACATACAACTAATCCCGAAACGCGACTAAATCACTTTACGGTCTGTATACTTGTAAGTGGTAGAACTACCCCGGATCGGCAGACTGGCTACTACTGCCTACCACTCTTTGAAAATAGATAATATCGTTTATAGCACTAAAAATGATTTATAATAACATAATATTAAAGTCGCACAACTTGATCTTTGACTATACGTGCTATTATTAATTAGTAGTAAAGTTCATAGCGGAAGCGATAATAAAAAACAAGTCATATTACATACTCGTATGAGCTTCCTACACTCTGTTGTCTTATATCAAAATGAGCTAAAGTACAAGTATAAAACATTATTCGATACAGTATTTTTATTAATTTGACATATTCTATCTAGTAATATTACTGTATAAGTTAGTAACGAAATTGGATAGAAAAAAATCACTCGAGCATGTCGGTTAACTGCGACACGGAATTAAACCATGTCTTAGCTCTACAAACCGTCGCTTGTCGCGCGGATTGTAAAGCGTCGTCTCTGTCACTCAGTAGATATGTGACATTTAGACGTGACTCGTGCTATGTGTGGAAAAGACGACGTTCTACAGAGGGGAAAGTAACTTATAATTTCTTTCCAAAAAATCGATGTGCACTACTTACCACCTTTAACTTATTTATTCTATTTTAAATACTTCACTTACCTAGTTGCGTGTAGACACAGACGTTGTTCTGCTATACATACATATAAAACGGGTAGGCAACTCTTATGTGTACCCTGTAACCGCACATTTAAAACCTAAAACGTTTTGCGAGTCACGTTAGAGCATATCACAGTACTGACCAAGGATTCGCTATTGCCGATTAAGGATCATTATTTATCAACATTATCACTCTTTTATTCAGTGCCTATAAAAAACCTAATTAATAAATGTTATTTAAAAATCCGTAGATGTTGTGATTCGATTTTTAACTGCGGTGTTAAATTATAATATCCGGGAGATTCATTTGTAAATTAATTACCGTTTTGAGATTCGCACAAATTAATTAATTACTTATGCCGATTTTATTTACTTGTATTACGATTAAATAAAAAAATCCGTATTCGCTATATATATACTAATTTATTGTACTTTTAAATTAAATTAAATTAAATTTGTGTTACATTTCCATTAGGTTTAACCACAAATTTTTGTGTAGATTGGGTTTGTGTAGTTGTGTAGTTTGTTTCCTACGGAACAGTAAGCTCTATAAGAATGATAGATAAGAAGTCCAAGCTATCGTGCTTCTCGATAGTATGCAAAGGCCGGCATAGTGGCGGCGGCTGGGGCAGCCGGGAACTGACTCGGTTATTCCAGTCCAGTCGTTAGGACCTCCTCTTGCTTATCATCAGGCGAGTCGAGGTCAGATGTCGTGTCACAATAAATAAAAAAGGTATTTTTCCACATTGCGTCGCGAGAATCGAGAAAAATTTACTTTGTGATTTCCTGAGATGAGACTCTTTGACAAAAGTAATAATCTGTCTTTCAAGGCCGATAGATGAGGTTTGATAGAAGATAAAGTGACAAGGGTTGACAAAGGAATGTTTCAATGCTTTGGGCACATAGAAAAGATGAGTAAAAGTAGATTCACGAAATGAATTTATAAATTTGATGTGGATGGATGCGTTAAACAAGACAGACCCAGGAGGATGTTTTCCAGCCCTTTGCAATTGGTGACATCCTCAAGAAAGTTAGGTTGCCTAGTGCCCATAGCCGTAGTGCTTGTATGCCGAGAATTGTGGATGTGAGAGAAGCGAGGGAGTTGTGACAGAATCGTGGTCTCTATCTATTCCTGTAGAAAGAAGGCTTGACTATTTGATTGATTGATTGATCATGACCAGATCCCACCATAGATGTAGCCTAGGGCAATGTACAATTACTATAGCGCTAATATATGAGGAAATAACTAAACAACTTCAAACTACATCAATCAATCTCGTTGATCATTGTTGCATAGAGGTCGTTAACCTTCACCTTGGTTTGAGATTAGGCAACTAAATGTTATATAAAAAGCCACAGGCTCTATTGCATTTCATAAATAGATATTATGGCGGTGCAATGGTTACACAGGCGACCGTGGTGTAGTGGCAGTGCAATGGTTACGCACACCGGGAGCACGAGTTCGAAACCGCCCACTGGTACCAATGTTTCTTTGATATATGTACTTTGGTTGTCCTGTTTCTATGATACAAGCACTTTAGTAGAAAAATGTATAGAATGTTAAATAATAATAAAGAAATAATGAAAAATATTATAGTGTAAGTATCTACTTGTTGTGTAGTACCACGATCAGGGATAGTACCAACACCTTCAAGCGCACAGACCGTAAAGTGACTTAATAGGGATAAGTTTGAAAGTTGCCGGTTCTAACTAGACCGGCATAGTAGAGCAACTGCTACTTGCAGTTATAAAACTGTAGTAGCAGTCGCATCAATTCATGGATTAACATCAGGCGAGGCGCGGTCGTGATATGTAACAACATAAAAAATAAAGAAACTGCACACCGCCTGATGTTAAGCTAAAGTGCTGTCCATGAATAGAGGGGGCTGCTAATACATTTTAATAGATGAAGTAGTAGTTAAATGAGGAATAAATACTTGAATGAATAATAATTGTGGATGTGAAGGAAGCGAGGGAGTTGTGTCAGGATCGTGGCAAGTGGCGCTCCATTGTCTCTGCCTATCCCCGTGGAAAAAAGGCGTGACAATTTGATTGATTGATGAATAATAAGTTGAAACCGACAACTGATAGCCCGATACACAGTGGCGTAGCGTGGAAGTCAGCCGCCCGGGGTGGAAATCAGCCGCCTGGGGCGGAAAAAAAATTTGCCCCTTATTTAGGAGTTTTAATCATAGGCACAACAAAAATGTGAATTTTAGGTACAAATTTTAACGAATTATTATATAATAGTTTTTTTTTAAATTTTGCCGCCCCCTAAATGTGCCGCCGGGGCGGGCCGCCACCTCCGCCCCCCCCCCCCCACGCTACGCCACTGCCGATACATGACCAAGTCACTTCACGATCTGTATACTTGTAAGTGGTGGTACTACCCCGAAACGTACTACCATGTTTTGGCAACCAGACCCGGAGCAAATATTTGCATTTTGGAACGAAGTTCTTTATCGCGCGTTGCAAAAGGGTGCTAGACGATAAATATTAAGACCAAAAGTTGTAACGACACTTTTTAGGATTCCGTAGTAAAAAACGGAACCCTTATAGATTCGACATATCTGTCTGTCTGTCCGTCTGTCCACCTGCCCGCCTGTCCGCCTGTCCGTCTGTCCGTCTGTCTGTTCGACTGTCCGTCCGTCCGTCCGTCCGTATGTCACAGCCACTTTTTACCAAAACTATAAGAGCTATACCATCGATGCAGTTTTTTCAAGACATTTAAATAAAATACAATCCAAAAACATATGTTTCCTACTTCAGTTAACACAAGCCAATCATTACTAAAATTGAGCCTACTGATTAAGTTTATATTACATTGTATTTGTTAATGTAATATTCGATCTAATAGTTAATTAAGTATAACAAAAATAAAGCTATGAAACAAATATTCGCTCCGACTGGGAATCAAACCAGGATTCATCAGGATTTGCTGACTAACTGGCGTCATCAAAAATGTTTCGCTGTTTTGTATTAAGAAATTTGGGACCCTGTTGTGTCCTAAAATAACTTAAAAATTATATGGTTGTACGTTCCTTTTTACTTTAATAATTATGAATTGTGATAAGTATTGTAGCGAAACTAAAGTAATTGTTTCGTATAAATTGTAAGTAGGGCGCAACATGTACACTGTTATAAATACATAATTATAAAATACTAAAGTAATTACGAGACAGTAATGAAATTGTCGACAGAAAGGGTTTGCTCCCTGAAAGGATCTAAACGGATCTGGGCCAAAAATTACGGAGTTCAATGAACTAGAATTTACTACAATTTCAACAAATAATTTAGGTATTTCTTCCTATTAGAAAACGAACATTGCAATCATATTTTAGTATGTTTTCTGGATAAACCTCAGCAACTTTAAGATCGTTGTGATAGTACACAAAATCTATTATGTTATTTAAAAATTAATGGTGATTTTTAACTAAAAATTTTCATTTTTCAAAAATTTCAATTTTAAAAGTGTTAAGCACAACAAAAGTTTATTAATAAAAATAAGAACCATTTCACTTAATACATCTTCGTTATTATTGAGACTTGCTATGTGACCTAGTTTTATTTCGTATAAAAATATTATAAGATAAAATTGTATTTCGACCGGAAATCGAACGAAGTAGGGGACAGAGACGTTAAAACCACTAAGGCATTCGTTGGAAAATATTATAACTTAATAATTTTAAACTTAATAAAGATTTATATTTATGCAATTAGACATAATAACTGCGAGGCAATGAACTCTTAAACTAACATTATAATCTTGCTATTTAAACGAAAATTTATGTTAGTATTGTGTTTATTTGCATATTTATTACGCGTAGCACAATAAACCTATTATAATTTTAAGCTTGTTAATTAACAAGTGATTCATGCTAGAGGTATGAATTATTGGGTCTTATTCGACAGACTTATGTACAAAGCAAGCAAGTCTATCAAACATTACCCCTAATTTAATATATCGCAGTAGTTTAATTTATTGTGGCAATGAGATATAGCAGTGCCTGATGTTAAGCTGGAATGTTATAATATCTCTGCCTATCCCTGTGGAAAAACGGCGTGACAATTTGATTGATTGTTATAATATATACAGATAAGGAAGCAGTGTTTGCATTCAATATGTCGGATCAGCTGAATTTTCGCAACTTTTAGGTTGACGCTGAAACTTAACTATATCACTTCGCGGCCTTCAACGTAATTTGATTGGTTGATTGATTGCACGGTGGCAGGTCGATACTGGGGAAATTATAAAACTGAAGATATAGTTTGTATGTTTGAGCGCACTAGCCTCTAAAAGTATTATTTGAAAAAAGATCTGGAAAACCTGATGATGAAATTAGCAATACTATAAGAGTTACAACTATCGTGCTTTAACCAAAATATTATAGTTTCGTCTTTAGCCTTTACTTGGGGCTAGGGTGTACCTGATAATAAATTACATATAAAATTGTTTCACATAATGAGCTTTTACATGGGCTGATTAAATTGGAGATCTGAAGAATCCGATGCCATCATCAGGTATTCCAGGTCTGCCAGGGGTCACATGTAACATTTTTACGTTAGAAGATATAATATAAAAGTATGTAACAAAACAAGTACAATAACTTTTTTTTTGTATTTAAAATTCTTTATATTTTCTTTATATTTCTGTGCCCATAACCACAGAGCCTGTATGAAGAGGATAAGGATCGTGGTAAGTGGCGCTCCATTGTCTCTGCCTATCCCTGTGGGAAAAAGGCGTGACAACTTGATTGATATTTTCTTTCTTAAAATTTTTTGTATTTCAAATTCTTTATAAATTCCACCTTCAATATTCCAAGAACACATACCATATGTAGGTATATGCTTCGTTCCATAATATGCGCCCAATTAAACTGATTATGAAATTATTATTAATGTTATAATAGTCGTTTTATGGTAATTAGGGTCCTCCAAATAAATTACGCACTTTGTAATTTATGAGTGTTTTATAAAACACACCTAATATCCTTCAAGCGATGCGTGAAGAAGCACCTTTAGCCGGCATAGTGACGGCGACTGCCTTATTTAATATAATTATTAAATATTACAAATAAAAGCTATGAAACAAATATTTGCTCCGACCGGGAATAGAACCCGGGACTTTACGCGAAACAAACCAATCTTTGACCGTACGTCCACGCCAGTCGTCAAAACGTTAACGTTATTGTGTTAGCCCCATGAACGAGATATGAATAAACAGCTCCAGCCGTGAAACTGACGGCAACTGAGGCAACCGTAATCTGAGTAAGTTTTTTCAGTCGTAGGCAAGTCGGGGTCGGATGACGACCAAATAGCATATTAATGACATGTCGAACATCAATATGTAAATAATAACTCGTCTCTGAGCGTGACGATAGATTTCCTGATGAATCCACTTTATTACTTGTATTAGAATTAAAGTGAGGTATAAAAACAGTTGTATCAGATCGTTCATCATTAGTTAAAGTTGAAGCCCTGTAGTGACAGCTCGCTTGCTCGTTAGACGGGGATATTATATATCATCAAATCATTATGTACAAATTGGTACGTTACATTTAAAAAATACTACAAGCAAATTTAATTAAATCTAGGAGTTTTGGCGGGCAACCGCAACTGACAGGACGCGCAATTTTGAATTATTTGAAAAGCTTGTGTTTTTCATAAATATTAATGTGTAATAATGGTGGAATTGTTATCCAGTAATAGTTTTTAAGTTGATCAAGTATAAACAAGTAATTTAAAGTTGTGAAACGTGTTTCTTCATGTTCCCTCCAAGACTTCTTCTGAAGTTTTAGTAAAGGCTTTCCGCCGCTTTACTAAAACGATCATCATCAACCTCATTCTCATCATCATCATTTGATGAATCACTCGCGTGGTTCATCTTCATCTTTACTTGACAATGTTTTAACATTGAACCATATATTTTTACTTTGACACTGGCAAGTTAAATACTAAAGCCATAAACAAGAAGAAAGAAAAATTAAATCTAAATTTATTTACTTTAAAATATCCGTTTTACATGTATTCATGGAATAGGGGTTGTAAAAACATTTCTTTTCGCATATTCCAATTTTATTTAACTTACTATTGAAATTTGGACAGTAAAAATGTAGAGCGCACATCTGGTTTGTAACCAGAAGTCATACCCGGCCCCTGCAATTAGCTCATTTTGGTTATTTTTCATATTTTACCAAAGAAATAAAACGAATAATTTCAATTTCCAAAATTTTTTAATTCGGATATACAAATACAAAGATAAATAAATGTTAATAAATAATATTACTTTATATGCCTAACAACTTTAGCTAAAAAACACCCAAAATTTAACGACAACATATTAACATATTAACGATTATCATTAAATCGTAAACGATTTGTCGATAATACTCGTAGCTTTAACCTAAATTGTTCATAACATCCTTTTGTAGCAAAATACCTAGGAACTGTGAAAGTGTATGAGTGAGTGACTCATGAGTGGAGGTGACTGCTGCCACAGATAAATAAGAGTCTCCAATCAGTAGTCGCATCTTAGTGGGTATAGTGAACATAGGTATATAGTTACCAGCCCAGCTTTACTCAGGCAACTTTTAAGTTGATCCAAATAGCGTAAGGCGACCGTGGTATAGTGGTAGTACAAGTCACGCAAAATGAGAGAAAGTGTTAAAACCACTTGCCGGTACCAATGTTTCTTTGATAAATGTACTTTGGTCGCCCAGTTTTTACGATACAACGACTTTAGTAGCTTATTATAAAAGTGTACATAAATAAAAAAACTCGTCAATTAACGTAGTCATTTCAAGGTCTGGAGTGGTAATGGTAGAGGGCGTTCTATCACAAAAATCTCTACGCCCTACTCGGATCATGAAATTGATGAAGAAACCATTATACGAGTATAATATTATGTCATTTTAAAGTTCATTATCAAGGTCGTTGCAAAAGTTAAAGTTCATCTTTGCCAAGGAATCTCGAACCAGTTGTATCACTGGTATGCTCGTATGTTATGCAAATAACACGAATGTAATTTTATAGGTGCGGTGTCGTAAATTAAAGTACATTAAAATTTATATTTTTATGAAATAAAATTAATTTTTTGCGGCTTACTGTGGCGTTAGTTTTGATTAATTTAATCCGACGTTTCGAAAGCGTTTTGACGACAGGCGAGGACGAGTTTAGCGATTGGTTTGTTGCGCGTAAAGTCTAGGTTTCGATTCCCGGTCGGAGCAAATATTTGTTTCATAGCTTTTATTTGTAATATTTCATAATATTAAATATAGCAAAAAATTGATGGCTATTTGGTTATCAAAGAGTGGTAGGCAGTGGTACCCAGTCTGCCGATCCGGGGTAGTACCACCACTTACAAATATACAGACCGTGAAGTTATTTGGTCACGTTACGGGATCAGCTTGTAACTTGCCGGTTCCATCTAGGCCGGCATAGTGGATGTGATTGCTACTCGCAGTTATTGAATTGTAGTAGCAGTGACATTAATTCATGGACCACACTTCGGCTTAACATCAAGCGGGATGCTGTCATATGTCGAGTCCCAATAAAAAAAGCTTAGTAAGCCGGTAATTTAATTTTTTAAATAATGTTTAAAATATTTTAGTGTTTTTATTTTTATTGTTGTCGTAAAAGTGAGGTGTGACAAAATTAACAAAGCTAATGATGTTATATTTGAGCGGGAGCAAAATGGTTACCATTTTTCATTTTTACAAAACATAAACCTCAAATATAAAGGAAGAATTTTTATTTTAAGTCATTCAAAAATACTAAATATTTCTTTAATAATTAAAGTCCTTTAAACTGTGTTTTAATATTAAGCATCCAAAATGATATGTATAATTAAACGTAATTTTGCAAATGTTCTCGAGAAGAAAGGATTTTAAATAATGAGGGATACATGTGCATTATTTTTGGTGTAGTACATTGCCCTCAAGTCTTAATTACATGAGTTCAATGAACAACCTTTTTCATTACCGCGCATTGTTTGACCTAGGGATTGATTTATTTCTTAATGAAAAAAATACATTGGGATTGTTTTTTTATTATAGCTCGACACATAAGACATTAAAATTAAAAAAGCAACATAACATCTGGGATCCTGATGCCACTGCTACTTGCAGTTTCAATTACTGTAGTAGCAGTAGCATCCATTCATGGACCGCACTTTAACTTAACTTCAAGCTGGAGTGCTGCCATATGTGGAGGCATATATGTGAATGATGTGTTTCAATTGATTGATTGATTGATATCGTTTAAAATGTTCGAGTTCTAATAGTATCACTTCTAGGCACAGTCGTTAGGCAAAAATATAGTGCCTTTTCACACGTTTCTAACCGGCGCGATATGTAGGCATTACACCGGTACGTGTGAAAGCTACCACTTACCACATACACTTATCCGCCCCGGTTATCCAGAACCGACCACCCGTCAACCAAAACGTGTGAAAAAGAACTTACACCACTGTGAGTTCCGCCGCCGGCTATCCGGTTTGTACCCCACGACTACCCGCGGCGCGGCAGGTTAATTACGCCGGTATGTGTAAAAGCTACCGTACATACCCAAATATACTAAATGCCCTTTTATTTATACAACCCGGTTGCCTGTTAGTCGGTGCCGGGTACATACCCTTCGCCGTTGGGTATTGCAACGACTGGAACGTGTGAAAAGGCACTTAGTCAGGTGAGCTCAGGTCACATGTCGCCTTCTAATAATAAAACAAAAATCAATAAGCAATTTGTTTCCAATATTGTGCGTAGAACATCACGTTTTCTTTAAATTAACACCCACATGTTTCACGTTCACCAGGAAACAAAATATCGTTTACGATTTGAAATTATGCACACAAATTGTGGAGTACGTGCATTTAAAAATAATTATACGCTTTTTGTTATTTTATTTAAAAATAATTATAGAATTTACTAACGTTTTGAACGACTTACTTTTTAATAGTTGTCTCTGTCTATCCCCGATCCTCTTAATGCTCGTACATTATGGCGGCGAAAAAGCAGTGAAATTCTCTCGCACTTAAATTTGACATCTTCGCAACCAATCAGCGAATAACAAATCAATAGGTAAACTACGTTGATTGGTCACTTACGACCGCGGCGAACCTTTTAGTTCGACCGCCGATTCAGTACCCCGATCCGTGCAGGTACTACGGGAATAAATTCTTAAGACAACCTAGACTTATACTTCTTTCTTCTTGCAGATCATATTGTCCGCTGTCATGGTGGCATGCCTTGCCGCCCCAGCACCAGCACCGCATGGTATAGTGTACTCCGCACCAGTCGCTGTAGCTCCAGCAGTATACGCCCCAGCAGTCACCAGCTACTCGGCCCACTCCAGCCATATCGTTCACCCATCACCGATTGTTGCAGCTCCGATCGTTCACTCCGTTCCTGTAGCTCATTCATTGCCACTCGTCCATTCAGTTCATCCAGGATACTCGCACGGAGTTGTTCTTGTCTAATTTTAATAGAATTTCCCAAAAATGTGATGAATAAATATGTACGAGTAGTTTGTTAAATATATTTTCTTTTTGTTTCCTTTCTTTTTTCATGTTCTGCTTTACAAATGTACCTGAATAAATTATTAAATAATATTTTTTGCATTATATTATTTTGTATCATTTAAATCACTTCGTACATTCCTCTTAGGTTTTTTTTATTGTGCAAGAGTGCCTACGACTAAGAAAACCGCTTAAGTACACGGCACCCTGAATAGCTGTCACTATGCCGGCCAATCAAAAATTGTCTACAGACAGCAAAGTCGTATCATAATATAAGATTACAGTGTATTTACGGATAAGTGTAATATTGTAGTCATTAAGGAATGTATGTAGAGTGACGATAGCGGATAGAATGAAAAATAGCACAATGCGCAAAGGATTGACAAAGGAATGCTTCGATCGATTGGGCACATGGGAAGGATGAGTAAAAGTAAATTGACGAAAGGAATTTATAAATCTTATGTGGATCAATGCCTTAAACGAGGCAGACCCGGAATATAAATCGGAGTCATCCTCAAGAAATCTGGGTTGCCTAGTGCCCATAATTGTAAAGCTTGTATAGAGATAATTGTGGTTGTCATTGTCTATCCCCGTGGGAAAAGAGCGTGACATTTTTTATTAATTCGTTGTGATAAAATTACAGTAATAAAGTAAATAGTGTGAGTGTAAAAAAAAAAGGCTGATATAAAAGGACTTAGAAGTTCTGCCACCCCATTTGGGCATATTTGATATTATGTATTTTATTCTAGGAAAAATATATTATAATAAAAAAGTTGGTTTGGTTTAGACACAAAAGAGAATTATAAAACAGAGGTAAGTATAATAAAAGTATTAAAAAAAAGATAAAGAAGTTATAATAAAAAAGATACTCTATTTCTCGATAGCAATCAATCTAATTGTCAAGCCTTTTTACCAGAGACAATCAAGCGAGATCCTGACACAACTCACTCACATCCATAATTCTCTCTATTCAAGCTCTAGGGTTATGTGCACTAGGCAAACCAGCTTTCTTGAGTATGATTTGAGTTCTTGTCTATGATTTGGTCGAAAAAAAACTTCCTGGGTCTGCCTCTATTTAATCAGGACATTATGAATAACCCAGGCTGCACAGTGCCTGTATGAAGATGAATAATAAGAGTATAAGAGTATTAGACAATTGGTAATTACGGTCTTGACTCAGTTGTGGGTCAAAGTGTGTGTCACGACTGTCGCTCAGTCGCGTTTTGGAATCAGCTTGTAATAAGTCGCCGTTTCCAACTAGGCCTGGGCTTACAGTTATTTAACTGTAGTAGCAGTCGCCTCCATTTGTGGTGCGCACTCCATCCTAATATCAGAAAATGTGCTATTAAATCGAGCGACATTTAAAAAAAATGTGGATTAGGAAATCGAGAGAGTTTTGTCAGTATCGTGAAAAGTGTCGATTCGTTGTCTCTGCCCACCCCTTTAGGAATACATTCATTTTGTATGGGCACTTGGGCTTAAATGAATTAACAGTTGCATATCATTTTAAAATAGTTTGATGTACGAAGATTACAATGTAATTAAAATATATCTTTTATATTGCATAGTTTAGGTGTGCAAAATGATTAAACTATAATTAGAACAATTCAAAGCAAAACTTTTAATATGGCGTGTCTTTGTGATTGACAGACGATACAAAATCCATATCTTATTTTCCAAATAACTCAAATGCACGGCAATTAAAAGAAAATTGTTATTAGTTTTATCAATACAAGTATCGAAACAACCATTTATATATTTTTTCGTCATTGGAAATTACAAAAGTAGTACATAAAAGCCCAATATGAATGATGTTCTTTGTTAGATATTTGTAATTATGGTTAGATATCTACTTCCATTAAAATATTATATTACTTAAAAGCGTCTTAAATTGAATTTATTCACTTAACAACAGGTACGGGTAGGTGGAACAAAAGTGTAGACGCACTTTGGTTCTGTCGGATTAGGCTATTGTTATATTTAAGAAGCTTTTACCTACGTCACCAAAAAATCTATAAATAATTCCATAAGAATTAATAATAGCATTTGATAAAACCAAATCGATTGTTGCTTTTTATATTGGGAGTGCGGTTCATGAATAGAGGCGACTGCTACTACGGTTTAATAACTGCAAGTTGCTGTCGCATCCACTATGCCAGTCTCAGAACAGGCAACTTACAAGCTGATCCCAAAACGCGACTAAGTCACTTCATGGTCTGTATACTTGTAATACTACCCCGGATTGACTGACCACCACTGCCTACCACTCTTTACGGACCAATCGTTCTTCGTTTTTCTTCAAAACTTTTTTATTTTATTTGTTTCAAATTTTAATTACTAATTTATATGGTAACAATATTTATTAGCCTTGGAATATGACAAAGATAATAATAAAAAATAATTCACATAAAGACCTACTATTGTTTTACTATTATCTCTTTTACATGGTGAATTAAACAAATTTTATGCGGCTTAGTATCGCGTTTATTTTGGTTTTAATTTTACAATTTTATTTTATTATTCCGACGTTTCGAGAGCTTTGCAGCCATCATGGTTCCGGAAAAAAAATTGTTTAATTCATTAATCAATGTTCGCGCAATATCTAAGAAAATATCTCCTACATAGTTTTCTAATTTTACTTGACAAAACTTTACAATATTAACACATATTTTTATTTATAAATGTGAATGGCATTCGTAATTACAATTAATATCTTACTAGGTATCAGAGCAGATATGAATATTAAGCACCATATAAGCTGCAGAATAAATATTTAATTACAAAGTAAGAGCAATGTGGACATTGAAAATTTATAATTGCAAATAGGTAATAGACGTATAATTCGCAATATCATCTATGCAACGACAGTGAATGTCCCTTTATCAACTGCACCAAGGTGAACACGGAAACGTAAGTAATGTCTTTAAGACTGGTTTGTTCAGTTTAAGCTGCTATTATATTAATCCATAATGATATAGTGGCTAAATCTAGACTGCAGTGACTGTTCTTAAGGCGCACGCTTTCCTTAACAGATTGTGACCAACGCCCTGCTTCACGCTGCGTCACAAACATATCTGGAATACGCCTACAATGTCAAACGGTATAAAAGGGTTTAGGTACTAGGCAAATGCATCAGTCACTCTCAGTACTAATCGCAACACAGACCACAATGTTCAAGCTGGTGGTGTTGTTCTCCGTGTTGGCGCTGGCCGCCTCAAACCCTATTGCTCCATTTGGCTGGGCCGGACCCGCTGCGATTGCAGCACCTTGGGCCGGACATGCTGCAGTAGCTGCTCCATGGGCCGGACACGCTGCAATAGCCGCTCCATGGGCCGGCTGGGCAGCTCCAATTGGACCATACGGTGCCTACAACTACAGAGGGCCTTTGTCGTTGGCGCCAGGACAGCCCGCTAATGTTTTGGCTGCTGATGGCAGGCCCCTTGATACTTTGGATGTGAACCTCGACAAGGCTGCTCACTACACCGCTCGTGCAGTGAATGGTGGTCACATTTTGAAGAAACGTTCAGCTCCACTGATTGCAGCTCCATTGGCAGTGTCTCACACCGCTCGTGTTGATTATCCAGCTCGTTTCATTGCACCTGCACATTATGGCTGGCATGGTGCTGCTCCTTACGCCGCCGCACCATTGGCTTATGGTCACTGGGCTGGCCGCGCACCCTTCGCACACTATTGGTAAACTATCAAAATCTTCGTAATAGTAAAATATAAAGAGAGTTACCTAAGTTATGTACTTTTATTTTACCTTTTTTTAATTGCTATATTTAGCAGCGCGCTACCTGCACTACTAAAGTGGAATTTTAAATTTGTGTTTTTTAATGTAAGCAATGGGAGGCCCAAGAGCACCAACGACTGTAAAAATAGTTTCACTTCAAGGTTGCCTAGTCACTGTCACTATGTCGGCCTAAATCCAAAATTACTCCAATCAACCAGTAATAAGCTTTGTATTTTGGCATTTAAAAACTTAACAGTTCTCACCTATATAAATATAATTGGAGACAGTGGTGCTCAGTTTTTCGATTCGGGGTGGTACCACCACTTACAAGTATACAGACCATGAATTGACTTAGTCGCTTGACTTTGACCGTACTCAAGCTTAACATCAGGTGGGGTGCTGTCAAATGTTGAGCCCCAATAAAAAAAGCTTACAATAAGAAAAATACAAATCAAATTGTCTCGCCTTTCTCCCACAGGGATAGACAGAGATAATTGGGAGGAGCGGCAATTGCATGATGTCAATTGATAACATAAGACATACAATTAATTTAAAATCTCTCACGGCTCATTCTCGAACAGGGTAGCTTAACCCGCCCCACTAGAACGTCATTTAAAAGAAGCAAGATCGAGAATACCAAGGAATATCATTGTAACTCATTTTACATAACTTACCAGGACAAGACATCAAAATGTCCAAAATATATTTTAATTGAGTTACAATGTTTGAATTGACGTGCTAGAGGGAATAGCTTGACCTATTTATGATATATTCAGAGTAGTAACTTTTTTATTGTGGAGTGGCTGGACCACAGTCTATAAAGGAAGGCGAGTTAACCAACTGCATGTAATAGTCGCATCCACGATTTTATTAACATATATTTGTAATATACAATCTAACTAATAAATATTACATATAAATGATATGAAAAAATCTTTGCTCTGACCGGGAACGAACCCGGGACTTATTTAGCGAGATAAGGTATAATATTAGAATGTGATGTAGGGAAAAGGCAAGCTTTATACATACACCCACATACACTTTTATTAATTGTTGTTTAACATATAACAGCACTCAGCTCGGTGTTGGGTTGGAGTGATCTCCATAAATACAGACGTCTCTACTACAAACTAGAAGTAGAAGTCGCATCTATCATATCGGCCTAGTTGGAACTGGCAACTTATAAGGTGATCGGGTCACTTCACGGATTTTTTTATTGTGACTCGACATATGACAGCATCCCGCTTGATGTTAAGCTGGAGTGTGGTCCATGAATGGTTGTCACTGCTACTACAATTCAAGTAGTAAGTAGCAGTCACATCCACTATGTCAGCCTAGTTGGAACCGGCAACTTACAAGCTGATCCCGAAACGCGACTAAATCACTTACGCTCTGTATACTTGTAAGTGGTGGTACGAGTACTTCCCCGGATCGGTAGAATGAGTGCCACTGCCTACCACTCTTTGATAACCAGACCCATAGCAAATATCGGCCTCTTTTTTTATTAACAAACAAATATTTGCTCCGACCGGGAATCGAACCCAGGACTTTACGCTCAACAAACCAATCGCTTACCGATCGGCCACGCATGTTGTCAAACAGGGAATTAAATAAATAACGAAATAAAACAAGTATACAATTTTAAATATAAGCACAATTTATATTTAGATTTCAATAATTACCAATGCGCCAATGGTAATTGGGCTGTGTATGGGTAATGTGCTGAATATGTCAATGGCGATGGAGCGATGATTGGTGCACCATGAGTTACGATTGGTGTGTACGGTAAGATGTGACCGTAAGGCGCGATAAGTGGAGCAGAGCGTTTCTTTAATAAATGCAAGCCGGCGCCGTCCTGGGCCTTGGCAGCGTAGTGAGCCGAGCGGTCCAAATTCACCTCCAATGTATCCAAAGGCCTTCCATCCGATCCCAAAACACTAGCCGGTTGTCCAGGAGCCAACGACAACGGACCTCTGTAATTAATAGGCGACAGGTAAGGAGAGTACGAGTAAATCAAAGGCACTAGTCCGGCCGAGGCGGCTGCCAAAAGACAGAACAATACAACGAGCTTCAACATTTTAAGAACTGTGTTGCTCTTAGTCAAAAGGAACACTGATGCGTCTTTCAGATCCAGCCCAGTTTATATACTTTAGATATTTTGCTGTAATTAATGCAACTGGATGGTCGCTGCCGGAAGACACAGTTGCCCTTGAAGGGACCGCTTTTAGATGCGAAAGAGCACTCACTTTACTCTTTTTTTTATATAAAAGTTGCCTCCCGACTTTTAACTTTTTTGCTACAAAAATAATTATCAATTACACTGAGGCTTTGTTTTGGACGTTTCGCCTGTCATTTACAGTGACTATTCACGATTGGAGATTCACTGTATGTGACTGTGATGGACGGGTGTGTGTATTGTTTTCACCGAGTGAATGTTATTTAACAATATATTGTGCAATTATCACATAACAAAGTAAATTAAACAATTGGATACTAGGTATATTAGATTCATATTAGAAACTATTGTAATAAAATAAGAACCACCTGGTCTAGTAACAGTGGAATGGTCTCGCAAACCAAGAGTCTTTGTTACCAACCACTGTAAAAAAACAAGAGTTATAGAAAACCGTAGAAAAAGAGAGCAGCCGCGTTCTGCCGACCGAATCGGCAGGCAAACTAAAAGGTTTGGTGCGTCGTTTCTTTGTAGAACAATTGACAAGTTGAATGCTTTGCCAGCACATTCAATAACCTTGGATCCTTCTAGCGATGCGTGAGGAAACAGCTTTGGCTGGCATAGTAGCGACGGCTAAGGCAGCCGTGAACTGAGACAGAGTTTGGTTGTCGGCGCTCTTGAACCTCGATCATGCTTACCACCAGGCGGATCGAGGTCAGATGTGAAGTGTCAATAAAAAAAGATAAAATTGATAGTTGAAATGAATGCTATACAAATGTTTGTTTGTATAACCCGTTATTAATTTTTGTACATACTTTTTATACAATAAATTATTTAAATAAATCAAATGATTGATGATTTGAACAAAAAATAAAATGATAATGGTAGATTTATTTTATTATTTTAGAAGCACCTTTGGCCGGCATAGTGACGGCGACTGATGCAGCCGTGAACAAACTCGGTTTTCTCAGTCGTCGTCACTCTTGGACCTCCTCTTGCTTATCATCAGGCGGGTCGAGGTCAGATATCGTGTCAAAAAAAAAAAACCTACGATATTACTGCCAACATCATTTGATTAATCAGTTGTTTTTACATTTATGTTATAACATTTATTGTGAAAAGTATAATCCGAAACCAACTTTTGCTTACCACCAGACAAGTCGACGCTGACCTTAATAAAGAAATTAGGAAAATAAAAATTCGCGTCTTAACAAAGAAATTAAAGAATTAAACAAATTTTATGCGGCTTACTATAACGTTTATTTTGGTTAAGATCTTACAATTTTTGATTATTCCGACGTTTCGAGAGCTTTGCAGCCATCGTGGTCACGGAGAGACTGAGGTGTTTGTCGTCCTATTGGTTGATGCTGTTATTGTTTCCAAACGGGGTAGCCGTTTGATGATTTGATTGTTTTTCTGTTCCCGGTTTATTTCATTTTTTTGCAAAAATAACTGACGGTGTCATCTTGTTTGGCAGTTTGCTGGACTTGGGACTTGAGTTAATGTATTATGGGGTCCCAGGTGTTAGATAGAACTAATAATAAATAATAAAAAATAAACGCGATAGTAAGCCGCATGAAGTTTGTTTAATTCATTAATCAATGTTCGCGCAAAATCTAAGAAAAAGAAATTAAAATTTAAAAGGAGACGTAATTTTCCATCTTTGTTTATACGAGTTTCATATCTGTTAGTAACCAAAGGTACAGGTGACATGTCGAAATTAAAGACGATTTCACGTCACAGTGTTCATATACCATGAATTATTCAATGACTGCTCAGGCGCATAACCGATTGAGTGTAATACATGATGACACTTTACTACGTAGCTGTTAAATTATAATTTAAATTCGTCTGTAGTGATTGCTTAGATCTATATTATACTATATATTTAGTTTAGAATGACGTCTATCTATGTTACAGTAACTGTATGTATGTACTCGTATGTAGATATAATATTTTCATACTATACTATACTATATACTTATTTGACTATTATGACTATTATGACTGCTCCTCGTTTGATGTTAAGCTGGATTGCGATCCATGAATGGAGGGGACAGCTACTACAGTTAAATACCTAACTGTAAGTAGCAGTGGCGTTTACACTGATCCTACAACGCGACTAAGTCACTTTACGGTCTGTACACTTGAAAGCGGTTGGTAGGCTAGGCAAAATACCAACAACTGACTACCTACCAAAACTCATTGTTTTAAATATATAATCATTTATAACTTTTACACAGTGAATTAAGTTTGAGGATGATAACATTGTTAAAGAAAGCACATAAAACACACGCACAGATCGGCGGATACCCGTCAGTAGTCGAACTACAAGGTTCGGCGCGTCGTTTCAATGTAGTACTGTAAACAAGTGGAATAATTTACCAGCCTATGTGTTCTCATCCTTCCCTCCAATCGAAGCGTCAAAAAGCATTTTTGATCGGCATAGTAACTTTTATCATCGGCGTTCTTGCTTGCCATCAGGAAAGACGAGGTAAGATTAAAAAAAAATAATATAAAAGATTCAATTTCTTCAGAATAAATAATAATATTATATATTTTTATTGAATTGCTTCATTTTACCTCCACTTGCCTAATGGTAAGCAAGGAAAAGATCAAAAGTGACGATGACTGAAAAAAAAAACGTATTATTTTACAGTTGCCTCAGTCGCCGTCACTATGCTTACCATCATCATCATGATGATGGTATGCTGACCAAATGAATGAAAACATAGGAAAAAAATCACTAGCAATTTAATATTTTTATATTTATAAGTTATCGGTAGTAAGATAAGGCTTAATGTTGCACGTAAACTTGGCATTTCACTTATTATTGTTAGTATTAAAGACAGTCTATTGATGAGTGTTCTTGTCTGGACGACCTTGCTTTAAATATCAACTTCCTAGAGGGTTTCATTGCACCGGTTTGCATTCGAGCAAAACAAGATCGCCCTTATCTTTTGTTATTTCTTTCTATAAATACTCCAGCACGCATTCCCATCCTCACAGTCGACTTTATAACACAGACCACAATGTTCAAGTTGGTGGTGTTGTTCTCCGTAGTTGCGTTGGCCGCAGCGAAGCCAGGAGCTTTAATCGCTCCATTGCCGTTCGCATATAGTTCACTGTACTCGGCTCCAGCTACAACGACAATCTCACACCAGGCCAGCAGCGTCATCCATCCAGCGCCGATCACGTACTCAGCTCCATTGGTTTACACGCATTTAATAAAGAAGAGATCTGCACCTCTGTTGGGTTCTTATCTGTATCACGCTCCAAGTTATTCTGCACCATTGATTTCTACTTACTCGACTGCTCCATTGTTGCATTCGGGACCAATTCTACACCCAGCACCAATTGTACACTCCAGCCCATTTACTCATTTCATCAAGAAACGCTCAGCACCTTTCTTACATGCTTCACCTCTCCCAACATCATACTCTCATCAGTCAAGAGTTGATATTCAGTCCTCACCTCTCATTACATCTTACAGCTCGCCAATTGCTTATTCCTCCCCTATTGCTTATTCCTCTCCCTTTGCCTATTCCACACCTATTGGTTATCCCACTCCATTAACATATTTAAAACATTTGTAATAAGGAATTCCTAATATGACTTCTAAAAATGATTCGTCTCCTTAACAATTCATTATCATTTTTCCTAAATCCACCACCTAGTCGAAATGTAAATATTTGAATTATTCCAATAAATTTCTAGACAAAATTATTTGAGTCTTTTATTTAAAAAATATACCCTTAATTAAAGATTGTTTTATGTTAGATGGGTACTTGGGGACCTTCAGCTAAGCGCCTTGCCAAGGAGTTGACGGAGAAGCCTGGATACAGAAAGGCCGGCAATTATATCTGCCTTACTATACAAAGGGGAAATGTTGCCAGTCTCCTTAGTCCCAAGTCTCTGATGTGTCGTTATTAAATGATACGTTTTATTTGTAGTTTAATTATAGTTCAATAAAAATATGAGGTTTTTATGAAAATATTCTGAAAATAATATTCGTATATATGCCATTTTAGAATTTTTATGTGATGGCAATAAACACGAAATGTATTCAGTTGCTAACAAAGACATTTATTTCTAATTTTAATTAGTAACGCAGTACAGAGTTCTACTTGAGACAGCCCACGTATTCACAAGTGAAGCTTCTCGGCCTACAAACTTAATTAATACGTGAAAAGATATTTGGAGACGTGTGACCCGTTTTCCAAAAAATGACATGACAAGCTCTGACAGATATTACCTCTGTTACTGTATATTTTATTTATATTTTCCCAAAAAAGGGACACTTAAGTATCGAGGATCTTTATGTGGGATCGACCGTGAACCAATTTCAAAGGCTCGTTGCTTACATGATACGACTTGGCCTCGATTTTATTGGGCTTTGGTTTTTCTATGATTTACGGTAAATATATTAAGTTATTTTAACTTTGATTAAATTGTATAATCATTAAAAATAGTCACAATAATAAAAAAAAAATACATTTAACACGTTCACGCCGGCGCGGGTCACCGGTGACCCGCACTAAACCGTCTTATCGGGCGGCGTGGGCCACCGGTGACCCGCACTAAACCGTCCTATCAGGCGGCGTGGGTCACCGGTGACCCGCACTAAACATTGAATTTTAATGATAATTATAATCAATAATGTATTAGAAACATAATTTTTGTTCATTTGTTAATTTGTGGTCAGGATGAAAAAACGGCACGAGTTAAAAAACTTGCACAATAAATCTCACTGTACTGCAGAGAAACAAACAACGCGTATAGAGGTCTGAACAGGCAAAAATCACGCGCCGCCAGATGAAGCGCGATATTAATTTGAACGCCGCCTAATAGCAAAACAAATTATAATCGGCCCCGGCGTGAACGTGTTAATGTTGACTAAAATTAGGGATTCAAATAATAAGAATACACTATTTTTCAAAAACTTCATTCCTCCACAAACATTCAACGTTGCCGTTGCAAAACGGCTCTCCGCTGCCCGCTTTTCGCCCTGTGGGAACTTTAGACGTGACTTATGGCGAGTAATGTCACCGCTATTTAGAAGATTTGGTGACAAGAATTGACAAAGGGATGCTGCGATGGTTTGAGCACATAGAAAGGATGAGTGAAAGTAGATTGACGAAAGCAATTTATAAATCTGATGTGGATGGATGCGTTAAACAAGGCAGGCCCAGGAGAGTATTTTCCAATCAAATCGAAGACATCCTTAAGAAAGCTGGGATGCTTAGTGCCCATAACCGTAGAGCTTGTGTGAGGAGAATTGTGGATGTGAAGGAAGCGAGGGAGTTGTGTCAGGATCGTGGCAAGTGGCGCTCCGTTGTCTCTGCCTATCCCCGTGGAAAAGAGTCGTGACATTACTGACGTGACAAAAATAAAACAGTATATAAATAAGAGATCATAGTCAGCCTTTAATTATAAATTACATTTTAAATTAAAATTAACTTTTCCAATTTACGAGTATTATATTTTGTTTGTTGTTTTTCTCCAGCTTCAAGTTTCTTTAGTCTTTTGAACTTGTACTTCATAGTCCTTATCTTCGATACTTTTGTCTCTCGTGTGTATAAATATTGGATCCTTAAGAGCTCTTGCTAATGGCAAGTTATGGAATAATCCGTACGCAACTGGAGTAAATATCGTGTCAAATGTTACGATGGGTGTCAACACTTTTCTTGGGGCAACGGCTGCTGCGGGATGCTCTGCAAATATTGTCGTTGCAGGATTATATACAAATGAAGACGTCACAAGTGATGGAGCATGTTGTATGTCAATTCTTGATTGATGAGACACTGCACTTGGGGCTGAGTATATTATTGGCACCAAATGGCCATGCACATTCGATGCTACAGCAACTAATAGCCAAATTCCTAACATTATGGTATCTACGCAATTGAGAAAGTAAATAGAAAAGTTGATGCGTTGCGTTTTTATAAGGAACTAACGGTTGTTGATGGGCATTTGTTGCAAGCACGTGTACAGTTCAAGGTTCTCACATGTTGTTACCGTTGGTCGTTGCGTCATTGTACACGCATTATTTTTGTGTCTTAGATCCACGCGCATAAGTTTGAGTGATAAACAAAAGCTTGCAAACAATACCCATCATGGTACGAGTAAAAGAAAGTTACAATTAAGAACTTGATTTAATAAGTTGTTGTTTACTAGGAAAACGGCACGTGTACGGTGCTTTTAAAACTATTGTTCTATTATTTGTTATATTTACTTTATGCATATTATACTGACTTCTCTAATTGCCTAAAAGTAATACCTTCGTAGTTATTGATAAATGAGTTCACAGGACAAAAAAGGATTTATTTATAGAAAAGTAAAGAATAATATATTTTTTATAGACAACAATTACAATGCGATATAGCGTATCGAATTATTTCTATGCCTCTCGAATTTCTGATACTTACTTACGTCTATAAATAACCAATACCTTACATTTAAGCAACAATACTACCTAACGAATGTACTCGAATGAAATCAAATATTCATTCTGTCTGGCAATATGGAATAAATTTAATATTGTATTTGCACCAATAGATATTATTAGTAGATAATAATTTAGATAGTAGTTATAATTGGACGTAATTATACATAAAGTATCCATTCCTAATAAAGTACTGTTAAAGATATTTGAATTTAAAGTTTAAACCGCTTTTAAAAACGATACCCAGCTGTATTTGATTTTTTAATTGAATTGCAAATTATTGTATTTCTGTGTTAAACATAGATAAGTCGTTTTAGGTCGTTGAATAAGAAACACTTTGGTGTTTTCTTTTGCGTAACAACGCCGAGTTATTATTTTGTTTCTGTCTAAAATTCTAAATGAATTAAGACAAATAAATGCTTTCGTGATATGTTTATATGATGCTTACTTAAAAAAATGTCTGGTGTCATATTCGTGAAACGTGGCGCTCTGTTGTCTCTGCCTATCCCAATAGGAATTGAGGCGTAACGATTCATGAATAATATTTATCAAGTCTTTTCATCTCAAAAAAAAAGATCTATAAATTACTTATTAAATCAAAATACAGTGGAGCGTAACATCGCAATTTACTATTTTTAGACGTTTTAGTTCTTATTGTCATTGCACTTTTATCAAATGAGTACAACATGTTTTTGTTTCTTGACTAAAACACACTTTGTTTTCTATAACTCTACACTTATTGGTGCATTACATACTTAATATTTGCTTCCAAATATACCCGCATTAAAGATATATACCAAAAGAACAGAGTATTAAAAGAGTTTATTTTTAGATTATTTATTAAAGTCTTAAAAGCTTTTGTTGGATATACCAATATCCTCTTGTGCCTATTCATTGTTAGAATCTCCTCAAATTATTTTTTAAAGGTTTACTACAATGCGTATTAATAGACATATTGTTTAGTTTTAAATTGAAACCTTTTTGTTAAAACGAGTGGGATTATAAAAGTCATGATGAAAACACATAAATAATTACATAAAAATTGTTTAATTCGGCAGTGGTTAATTCATACAATCAGACAACTAAAGGATACACCTTTTTCGCACTAATATGGGTGTACGCTGTAGGCCTTGGGGACCACGTGAGAATATCCGTAAGAATAGGGGGAGACAACACGGGCGGAGTAGGCTGACACAACTGGGGCGGAGTAAGCAGATACAACTGGGGCAGAGTAAGCAGATACAACTGGAGCAGAGTAAGCAGATACAACTGGAGCGGAATAAGCAGATACAACTGGAGCAGAGTAAGCAGACACGACTGGAGCTACCACAGAGCTGTAGGCTACTGGGGCGACAGAGCGTTTCTTCAAATGGTGCACAGACAGGGCCTTAGCTTGGAAGTGAGCGGCGCGAGCAGCGACTACTTCAGGTGTGTCAAGAGGAACTCCATGTACGGCATCCAGAACAACGGCAGGGCTGTGAGGAGCTTGCGAGTAGACTGCTGGGGCGGCGACGACGGCTGGGGCACTGTAGACTGCTGGCGCGTAAGCTGCGTGCACTAATGGAGCACCGTGAGCCACGCTGCTGCTGTACTGCGAGACAGAGCTGACAGCTGGATACGCGCTGTATGCCAATGGTGCGACGAAACCGGGCTTGGCAGCAGCCGCGGCAATCAAAGCGAATAACACCACCAACATGTTCATTGTGGTCTGTGTTAAGTTGTCTGAACGAACTAATCGGATCGACTGATGCTTAGGATATCTAATGTTGTACTTATATACTGGTTGTTATTCGAGGTAGATCATTGAACAATAAAATGTCACACAATCACCTTCAGTTTAGTAACTTGTAGTAGGCATGAAATATTAGATATATTTTTTTACTGTGGCTTCAAATACGGAAGCTTCGCACTTGATAATACCTCTGCAAAGTTTATTCAAGGTAATGCTTAAATTACGAATGTAGTTGCTTTAATCGCAGTTCAATTAGGTGTTGATTTTTTATATGGAAAAACAATATTGGAAATTATATTGGTGCCCGCTAAATACTCTTTGTCATTAAACTAATGTGATACGTAATTTATTTTTTGTTGATCAAAAACACAGAAACCCGGTTTAATGGTGATAATTTTTTTTTGAGACTCGATCTGAATGGTTGTGGTGTGGTGCCCAGTCCGCCGATCTGGGGAAGTACCTACCACCACTTACAAGTAAAGTTACGTAGTCGCGTGTGAACGAGTATAATAGCAGTTACCACCATTCAAAGATAGCATCCAGCTTAACATCAGGCGGGATGCTGTCATATGTCGAGCTACGATAAAAAATGTGTAAATATCGTAATAGTTTACGACCTTATAATTTATTTACATTTAGATTTTCTTTGGCCGGCATAGTGACGGTGACTGAGGCAGCTGCGAACAAACTCGGTTTTCTCAGTCGTCGTCACTCTTGGTCCTCCTCTTGCTTATCATCAGGCGGGTCGAGGTCCGATGTCGTGTCACAATAAAAACAAAGTTTTTATAATTTGTTTCAAATAGTGTACAAATGCAGCACGTTGGGTGCCTGATAGTGTTTAATTATTATTATTGTGCTCGACATATCACAGCATTAAGCCTGATGTTAGGCTGGAGTGTGGTTGATTAATAGAGGACTGATAGTATAATTAAATAACTGAAAATAGCAGTCGCATATATTTGGTCTAGCGGCAACTTTAAAACTGGTCCCGTAACGCCACTAAGTCACTTCATTTCTACTTACATCCACTTTAGTAGCAGTCACCTCTATTCATGGACGCTCACTCCAGGTTTACATCAAGAGGGGTGCTTTCATATGTCGAGTACCATATGTTAAAGAGAATGTTCAAATCTGAAGAAGCTGATGATTGGTCCTCTCAGATCAGCAAACCAACAAGACCTTGACTATCGTGCTTTAACTAAAATAGTTTTTTACAATTTGTTTACGACGTGATGATAAGTATTCAAGTTACGTATCATCTGTGGACGAAACAGTTTTTAAATCTTTATAGGTTAAAAGTATCAAATTATTCTTTAATTTGTTTTATTATTATAGGTTACTTTGTAAGATTGATTAAGGAAAAAAAACTATTGTCTATTTTTATTATAATTTTATTTATTGTAAACCAGTATTTCTGGATTAAAGAGTATCGTAATGCTCCTCATGTTTACGCTGGCTATTACCAGTTACGGAGACCGAAAAACTGAGGTTGTGTATAGATGGGAGCAGTGTAAGTAATGTGGGAGATTGGGGAGAGTGGTGCATAGTGTGGGAATGGGTATGATGCAGCATTGGTGGTTATCAGGGCATGGGTGATGGGAGCGGAACGTTTGTGAATCACGTGTGCACTGGCTAAAGCTTTGGCTTCCAAATGAGCGGCGCGAGCGGCAATCACTTCAGGTGTATCCAAAGGCACAGATGGAGCGGCGAGGGCAGCTGGTGCAGCAATAGCTGCTGGAGTGGCAAGGGCAGCTGGAGCCGCGATGGCGGCTGGAGTTTCGATGAATGCAGGTGATGATTTTAATAATGTAGGCGCGATAGCAGCAGAGTATGCGAGCGGTGCGCTGTATACCAAAGGTGCGCCTGCGAATGTGTTCAAGACTCCTGGAGATGACTTAATGTCAATTCGTGATTGGTGAGAAACGGCTGCCGGTGCTGCGAGAGCCACCGGTGCGGCAAAAGCTGCTGCTGGTGCTGCAAAAGCGGCTGGTGAGGCAATAGCTGCTGGTGCGGCAAAAGCGGCTGGTGCGGCAAAAGCTGCTGGCGCTGTAACAGCTGCTGGTGCGGCGTAGGCTAATGGTGCAGCGTATAATGATGGCTCACCATACAGGGTAGTAGCGATTGGTGCGACGGCTGCGGTGGAGATGATCGCAGGTGAAGTATTGATATCAACGCGTGACTGTTGCGTGATCGCTGCCGGAGCCTGCAGTGCTTGCAATGTCCCAGAGGGTTTGGCAGAGGCAATAGCCAACATAGAGAACAACACCACCAGCGAATTCATCGTAGTCTGTGAAGATTCAGGAACTGTTACAATGAAGATGACTGAAGATTGAATGTACCTTTCTTTAGTGAGCGTGTGCATTTATACCGTGGAAGATACATTCTAGTGAAAAGTCAAGTTCAACTGGTTCTGCATTATTTTTCTAAAGTAATTTGTGACTCACCGTGATATATTTCTGAATAAAGAATATCCAACTATGCATTCGGTAGAAATAAACTGGATTCCTGCATATAATACACGGTACCTGCATCGCAACCTTTACTTTGAGCGAATGTTTTAACCGGCATATTTAATTGAATTTGTAGTTATTGTGTTCATGTATAAAAGTTAATTTATTATGGATTAGCCACGCATCCATCTCCACAGGGATAGGCTCACTTTCCATGAGTCTGATATGCCTCGCTTTGATCATGTCAACTGCTATGGTTTATTATTGAGATTGACTTCTTAACTAATATATTAATCAAAATATTTTCATATTTATTCGTACCAAACATAAAGAATCATTTATTTTTGGTACAAATAAATATATTGTTTCAACCTTTAAATTAACATCATCATTTATTTAAAGGTGTGCCCAGTATTATTATTGTTAATAAACTTTTTATATCGATTCAATTGGACATCTTAATGAAATTGCAAATGAATACACATTATTCGTACATTTATCGGAGAATGTTATGTGTATTTTAGTATTTTATGTTTGCTTAATGTCAGTACCAACCGTGATAAGCTATCATTAGGTATGGACTTTATTTTTTGCAGTATATCGAAGTGCAAGGTGTATTCAACGTGACCTTGGCGAAGCTTTCATGCCTCTTTGCTGTCACTGGGCGTAGGCTTATGTCGTCCTTATATAGAGCTGACATTATTTATTAAAATTATTCCAAATTGTTTTTTACATATATTTACATTGTAAATTTATTAATAATTTATTAACTATTAAAATTAATGACTTTTATTTAGTTCAATGAACTGATGAACATTTTGTTTGATCACCAACGGAAATCGAAATAATATTTTGACCATTTTTTCCCTTTGCTATAAAAATTGGAGGAATAGATATGTAACTTATAATTATTCCTCCAATTTATAACATTTATTTTTGACTTTTAACATTTATTTTTACCTAATATTAAAAATTAGGTAAAAATTAGGTAGAATTTAAACTCTATCAATTTTGGATTGATTATGAAAGAAATGACGCTTCATTACCATTGCTTATTAAAGCCGATGGATTTAAGGTGTGATAATTCGATTGAGCTATTTAACACATAATTTGTTTATTCTTGTTTATCGTTTTAAATTACCTCATATTCCTCACAACTAACTACTTTATCCACACGTGAATTCTGCTAGTTCTAAATCCTTTCACTAAGCCGGCCGAAGAGACTGGCCGGCTTAGTGAAACTGACTGAGGCAACCGGAAATTCTCTTAAAACCTCCACTTGTTAGGTCGAAGTCAAATGTCGAGCCACAACCAAAATAGAAATCCAGCTCTCCAACTTAATATTAGGTGATGTGCGGTCATGTGACGTAAATATTGATACGGCATATATATATATATATAAGAGAAAAATAGGTGGCAGTGGCAGTGGTGGCCAGTCTGTGGTAGTGGGGCCCCGTCTTTCGATCTGGGGTAGTCCGTCACTTACAAGTGAAGTGATGTAGTCGGGTTTTGGATCAGCTTGTAAGTTGCCGGTTTCAACTAGGCCGGCATAGTGGATGTGACTACTAAAGTTATTGAACGGTAGTAGCAGTCCCCTCCATTCATGGACCGCACTCCAAATTTACATCAGGCGGGTGCTGTCATATGTCGAGTCGAGTAAAATTGTCACTTTAGTAACCGCTCTATATAAATCTATAACAGCGACATTTTGTGCCATTATATAGATCCGGAACACGTTGCTCCATGTAAGGAGACTTGTTGATTTATTTATGATAATACAACTGCGTCAGTGGCCATGTTGTTAATAAAAGTTAACAAAACATATTAATTGAAATGTTAATGACATTAATATTATTTTTATACTACTATACGAATAGTAGGTACATATTTATTTAGATTTTTGGACATGGCGCTTTTCTTCTAACGTTTTTAGTCGAGATTGCCCAAAATTATTCACGCTAGTAGAAACAATATTAGATATTGTTTATCTATATACGATACTATATATCTATATAGATATATACCGCATCATAAAACTGACCAATGAGTCGGTTTTGCCGGACACCGCAAGGACATCATCATAACATATTGACTTAGATTTTTTTATATCGATTCGAGATATATGACAAACTCACCTGAATAATCTAGAATTTAGAGTGCGTTCCAGGAATGATAACTACAAGTAGCAGTCGCATCCAATATGCCGACTGAGTTGGAACCATCAACTATCAACTATCTTGAATGTGGTAGACTAGTCTGCCGGTAAATTGGACAAACGATCAACAATTGTCTGTCTGTACTACCATTTTTAAAATTTAACTTGTCGTAGTTTATTGTCACGAATCAGATTAGTGAATAATAGTTAGTTAACAGTAGATAGTTAAAGAAAATGAAAAGTAAATATCCAATAAAACAAAACAATTATTTTGATTACATTTGAAGAACATATTTTTGTTTCAAATTTTAAAATTTTCGACCTGGCCATTGCGCATGCCTGTGAATTAAATGACTTACCTATCTGTCATCTCCAGGCAAACGCAGACAGTTTTCTTTTGATAGCCTGCCAACCCCAAAACTCTAACCTACCTAAACACTTATTTTTAAGAAAAAATATTCAAACAATGTTTAAAAAATAAAAGAAACGATGACTCTCCGCGACTACGATGATGATAAAACTTTTAGAATAAAGCGTAGATCTTTTATTTCATAAATAATAATGTTGTGCATAATCCCAAAACCTTTTTTAATTTTGGTTTGATAGATGACAGGACCTAGACTGTTGTTAAGCTGAAGTGCAGTCCATGAATGGAGGCGACTGCTACAGTAAATAGCTGCAAGTAGCAGTCGAATCTACTATGCCGGCCTAGTTGTAACCGACAACTTACAAGGTGTTTCCCAAATGCGACTTTTGTATGTCTACTTGTAAGTAGTGGTAGTACCCCGCATTGGCAGACTAGGCATCACTGCCTACCACTCTTACTTATATCAGCAAATATTCACCTCTTGTATCATCCCGTGAAGTGACTTAGTAGCGTTTCGAGATCAGCTACTTACAAGCATCGGTTTCAACTAGACCGACATAGTGGATGTGACTCCAATTGGCTTATTTCCATTTCCTCCATAAGTATTGATACTTTTAACTTCCATATAACGATTCCCACTTTCCTCCATAAATTTTATACCTAACAAGATTTAAATATTTTATTTAATTTTTAAATAAAATATAAATGATAAAAAAATATTTTCATTATTATATGTCGACTCACAATAGACTCAAAAAAGAGTGTGAAATAAAAAAATCTATTGTGATATTGCATTTTTTATTGAAAACGAATAAATAAATAGTAATTTCGACACTTTTAAATAATCCAAAAATACTTATTTACTAAAGAAAATAAATACAGGTGATGGATGTTTTTGACTGTTGCTGTAATATAAAATTTGCCAGATGTTAGGGCTTGACATTATTTCGAGCAGTATTCCAATTCAGTTTACCAGGCATGGGCGTAGGGGGCAGCCAAGTATGGAGCATGAGCAACTGGGGCGGCAACCACTGGTGAAGCGATCTGAAAATAACATCAGTTTAATATAAAGCGTTTGTAGTTCCCTAAATCTTAGTTTTTAAAAAGAAGTGTGGATGTTTAGTAAGCGCAAGAATTCTGTTTGTCTTACCCTGTGGGTATTGAGGCGTAACAATTTGAATAATGAAATTCAACTGATTAAAATTATTTACTGGTCAAAATAATCTATGATATATCAATTCTCTCAGGAATAGCGACAATGGAATGCAACTTTTCATGATACTGATTTACCTCTGCTTTCTTTAAATCACTTCATAAAAGTTCTATGGTTATTCGCACTGCTCAAGATGGTACTAAATTTGCTCGTGCCATAAACATTAGTTGATAAATGATAGGTTTAAAATTGCAAAAAGTTAAATTTCTTAGAAACAGTCAGGTCAACGATCTCCAATACAAAGTGAAGCTAGCAAGTAGTACGATCAATCAATTAAATCATCACACTTTTTTTCCACAGGGATAGGCAGAGACAATGGAGCGCCACTTGCCACGATCCTGACTCAACTGAGCTTTCCTCACATCCACAATTCTTTACATACAAGATCTATGGTTATGGGCAGGCAACCCAGCTTTCTTGGTGATGTGTCCGATTTGGTTGGAAAACACACAAATATATTTAATTAAAATATTTTGTGAATGATAATAGATCATCGATGTTTAAGTGAAATGAGGTATAGATACGTTAAACACATACGTTAGAGTTTGAACGGTCAACCACGACGAAGTAGAAGTAGGACGGAGTGATAGCTATTAAGACCGAAAAAGAGACAAATATATGCTGCTCTGCATCGCGACACTGAGTTTGCTTATGAGCATAGTTTTAACGTGTCTCTTTCGCGCGAACTTATAACATATCTACGTCTTTTATTTGAGGCGACCGTGCTGTAGTGGCAGTGCAATGGTTACGCAAACCGAGACCACGAGTTCGAGACCACCCACCGGTACCAATGTATCTTTGATGTATTTACTTTGTTTGTCCTGTTTCTATGATACCAAGCACTTTAGTAGCTTAGTATATAAATGTAAATTTAAAAAATATAATTAAAATATCGTTGCTACTAATATAAAAAATATAAACAAAATATAAACCTTTACAGTGTTAGCGTAGGAGGTGGCAACAGGGACTGCGGCCTTCACCACTGGAGCACCAACATATCCATGGCCGAGACCCCATGGGGCGGCGTAAGGAGCATAAGGAGCAGCGTAGGGAGCTGCGTAAGGAGCAGCGTATGATGCAGCGTATGGGGCTGCGTATGGAGCTCCATAAGGGGCCACCAAGCCAGGAGCGGCATACACGGCGGCCAAAAGGGCGGTGAAGACAACCTATAATATTAGAAGTAACAATTATAATATTTTCTTCGATTTTGCGCGAACATTGATTAATGAAAAAAAACAAACCAAAATAAACGCGGTAGTAAGCCGCATAAAATTTGTTTAATTCAGTAACAATTATAATTTACTATTACAGAGTTTGGACCCGGGACGTCCTAAATCTCGACCAGTCTCACTGGAGGATGGCAGCAGCGTCCTCTTAATGACAAATAACCATTGGATGTAACTGGTATCTTGTCGTTCGGAATAGTTCTAAGAGGGAGGCCTATGTTAGCAGCGGATGTCTTTTAGCTGATCATGATCACTGGAGCAACCATGAATTAAATTGTTTTTCAGGCGTCGTAGCTTTTGGGCTTCTCTTAACTTAATGCCAGGCAAGTCGAGATCAAATCTCGCCTTTGTAAAAAAGGGTTTTCACAGTAAAAGGTTAGATCAGATGAAAAATGAGTTAGAAATATTTATTGATCATCATATCTGCCTAGTCTGATTATCCGGAGCAGTACCACTACTTTTATGTGTATAGTAAAGTCGTTAAGTGACTCAATCGCGTTAAAGGATTAGCATTAAAGTTCGCGGAATTTACCTACCGCACTCCAGCTTACCTGATGTTAAGCTGGAGTGCGGTTTATGAATAGAGGTGACTGCTACTACAATTAAATAACTGTAGGTCACTGTAAGTCACATCCATAGTTGTAACTGACAAATCACAAGTTCTTATACTAAAACGGATCGGCAGATTGAGCACCACTGCCTACCACTCTTTAACAACCAGCCCGGAGCAAATAGCCGCTTCTTTTTTTGTTAACAAATATTTGTAAGTAATATTAGATTAAATCATGCAAGATAAAAATAAAATTAAAGTAAGATACCCGTCTGTGGTCACAAGAAGATAGCAGGTTGGGGTATTTGTTGCGTTTTTTTTTTATTGTGACACGACATCTGACCTCGACCCGCCTGATGATAAGCAAGAGAAGGTCCAAAAGTGACGACAACTGAAAAAACCGAGTTTATTCACGGCTTCTTCAGTCACCGTCACTATGCCGTATCTAACGCATTTGGTAGACACGCGTTTTTCTAACTTACTATAATATATTCGTTATACTATTATACTTATAAATATTCGTTATTCTTTAGTCCCCACATTTTTTTTTTTTATTGTGACTCGACATCTGACCTCGTCCCGCCTGATGATAAGCAAGAGGAGGTCCAAGAGTGACGACTGAGAAAGCCGAGTTTGTTCTCTGCTGCCTCAGCCGCCGTCACTATGCCGGCCAAAGGTGCTTCTTCACGCATCGCTTGAAGGATCACTGTCAATGTTTTTAGGGTTGATAACGCGTTAAGACGTTTAAATCGCGTAAGTTTAAAATAAATTAAACAATTTTTACGCGATAGTAACGTTTATTTTGGTTTTGATTTTACATTTTTTTATTATTCCGAAATTTATAATAAGCCGCGATAGTAAGCCGCTTAAATTTTGTTTATTTCATTAATCAATGTTCGCGCAAATCTAAAAAAAATAATTTAAAATGTAGAAAAAAACAAAAAGTCAGTCACTATAACCGCCTACATTGAACTCATTTCATCAGAAATAAGGTACTTACGAATAAAACAGGAAAAGTGATCTTAAATTACAAACAAGTTTTTTTTTAATATAAAAAAGCATAATATAAAACAAACAAAAAAATTGAACTATTTATTCGCTACGAAGCGCATAAAAAGCGTAACTTATTGTAGACCGGATTGGTGATCGAGATCGACCTCGTAAAGGTCGATGCCGTCGTAAGAAAATGTATGCTAAAAACACTGTTTTAATTCTATAAAAAAGCTATAATGGCTAGCATAATTATAGTACAATAAAGTTTAAAAATAAATACGTTAATAAAATTAGATACCTACACCATACATTTTTCATTTTATTTATTTATTTAGATACTAAGCTAAGCTTCTATACTAAGCTATTATACTATAGTACTATTTTGTACCATACATATTCTACCTCTAGGTCTATTTGGATGTCTCGTTGGGAAGATACGGATAAGTTTAAAGTCAAGTTGGTCGAAAGATATTGACCATTAAAGTTTATTCGAGTTTCTAGATTACAAAGAATTTATTTCTGTATTGAATACAGTATAGGTTAAACTTGAATCGCGCACACATAAGTATTTAACCTTTTTTATATTTAAATTTTTGTAATAAAAAACCTACCACACCAGTCTGTCACGCGTAAATTCCCTGTTACAATTCCCTTTCGGAGCAAAGATTTGTTTCATAGCTTTTATTTGTAATATTTATTAATTAAATTAAATATTACAAATATTAAATACACAATATATATTTTTAACAAGTGTACAGACCGTGAAGTGACTTTGTCGCGTTTCGGAGGGAGCTTGTAAGTTTCCGGTATTTATTTATTAGGCATATACATACATTAATAATAATATCATATTTACGTTCTTTTGCTAATATGCAACCAATTACAAATATGCACAACATTCAAATACATACAAATATTAGATCTATACAATTATATACTAAATCAAACTATTTAAATCACAAAAAACTAGGCCGGCATAATAGATGCTATTACTCGTAGCTGTTTAATTATAGTAGCAGTCGCCTCCATTAATGGAGCGCACTCCACCTTAACATTAGGTAGGGTGTTGTCATATGTCGCCGCTAGATATTATATTTTACCTAAATTTTGTGGTTTTTGCGACCATAGTAATTGCAAAGAATTTGTTACTGTAGATATACAACAGATATAAATAACCGCGATAATAAGCCACAAAAATCCATTTTTTATTCGATAGAACAATGTTAACGTACTTAGAAAATATTAATACTGCTTACCCATTTAAAATGACGCATTATTTATAATTCACTTTCTCATAATCAAAATATATCAATCAATCAATAAATCAAATTGTCACGCCTTTTTCCCACAGGGATAGGCAGAGCCAATGGAGCGCCACTTGCCACGATCCTGACACAACTCCCTCGCTTCCTTTACATTCACAATTCTCAAAATTCTCAAAAATAAGATGTAACAATTACCGATTAAAAAAATCACAACACTATTGTAGAATGAGATTTATAAACTGAAGATCAACTAAAAATCATGTTGCTGTTGCAGAATGAATAAAACAATCTAATGAGACGATTCATCACTACGAATTTGAACGAAACTTAAAGTCTACTTCTGACACTATTATTTTATAATACTGGACTTGATGTTAAGCTGGCAACTTTTAAATTTAAACCCGAAATGCGACTTAGTAACTTATACTTGGAAACCCGAGATCGGTAGACTGGACACCCACCCACCAAAACAAACACCTAGACCCGGAGCAAATAGGTGTATCAATAAAAAACTGTCTTTATCCAATATATTAACGTAGTTACTTCCATGCGAAACTAGTCCTTGAAAACCTTTCGTAATTAAAGGACTATTTGTATCATTGACACTAGGCGACTATCAAAGTTAAATTATTACTGATATGGTAGACAAAATCGTTATTCCGTATTCATGATAATCGGAAACCCATGACATCACCCCGCCTGATGTTAGGCAGGAGTGTGGTCCATGAACAGAAGCGACAGTTACTACAGTTAAATGACTGTAAGTAGCAATCGCATCCACTATACCGGCCCAGTTGGGAAAAGGCAATTTTCAAGCTGATCCCGAAACGCGACTGAGTCACTCTACTATAGTGACTCCTTTATAGTTAAATAAAATGCAAACTAAGTTAATCTTACCAGTTTGAACATTTTGAAGTTAGGTTGATGTTAAGAAGTGAATGATGGTGTATGTGAACGAATGTGCAGATTGTCTAATATCATAGGCTTTATATAGTCTTTAGAATGCCTATACTCCAACCAAATCCGTCTAACCCTACCCTAGGCCTGTGCCTAGGTCATTTTGCGAGGGCTTAGGTAACGTCTACAAAAAAAGTATTGTAACAATTAAAAATTTAAAATAATAAATTCTGACAATAAGCTATTATTTATTTTTTAATATTTAGAAAGATTTTACGTGGTTTAAAGAATAATTTTATAATAAATAACTCACAATAAAAACACCTATATTTAATTAAACCTCTTTCATAAGGTCTATTCTATATGATACCAGTCTGTCGACCGGGAGTAAAAATATGAAGACTTAGTGATAGAAAGTGACTCAGTCGCGTTCTATTTTATCGTCGCCTCTTGTTTCGTATATCGCGCCTGCAACTTAGTTACAAAAAGAATTTTGATAATCCCTTTTTAAATGATCGAATCGCGGTAGTTTCTTGTATGTCGCCTAGTTTCTATTCTACGTTTAGTAGCTTAGACATAAAAAAAAACACAATTAGAAAATCAAATTATTTCAGTAATTAGGGTTTTTTTAAAATTAATTGAGGCTTGAGATATATCAGCATAAATTTAGGCGACTGCCACTAAAGATATAAATCGGAAGTTCATTTACAATGCATTTAATTTGTATTGTGCAACATAATAAACCTAAATTAAACTTATTATACAATATACGACTACACAAGTTTTATTTTATTTTTTATTATAATATCGAATTATTTGAATAGTGGATTATTGAATCATCGAAATTCTTTTTGTTACTAAGTTGCATAATTTTACAACATAATATGACCGCAGGCGCGAAGTACGAAACAAGAGGCGACGACTTAAAATGAAACGCGACTAAGTAAATTTATATCACAGAGTCTTCACATTTTTACTCTGGGTCGACAGACTGGTATTATATAGAATATATCTTATTAAAGAGGTTTAATTAAATTTAGTTATTTTATTGTGACCTATTTATTATTAATAATAATTGCTCTTTTTGAATATATATACTTAAAATGTTTTGTTGACTCTACAGTCGCAAGCTTACGTAGTATATCGAAGATAATTTTTTAACTCATATGTTATTTTAAAGTACACTAAACAGTAGAAATATATAACAACTAGTTTTGATATTTAAATAATAACTTTATTAATAATATAATTTATTGCTCACCTTACAACTTGTGTAGATAAAATGTTATATGTTTCAATTATTTTAGAGGAATTTTAGTTTGAAATTGTTTGAATGACAAACATTTACGTTTTCTTTTCATATAGGTATGCTATTGCCTCATGTTACATTTCCAGCGAACTGGTGATCAGATATACATGTATAGTATATTTTATAGTGTGCGTGTCCGGGATAGTGGGTGCGACTGGTTGCCATATGGCAGCAGTCGCCTCCACTCATGGATCATTGTATTATAGCCTAACAACAGAGGAAGTGCGGTCATAAATGTAGTGCATACAAATATATTTTTTTTCATTACAATTATAAAATAAGGTACCAAACGAGATTGTATCATAGAAACTAGCCGACCAAAGATACATTGGTACCGACAAGTAGTTTTGAACAAGGGTTATTATCTTAGTTTGCGTGACCACAAGTAGGGATTTTCATTTTCTTCTGGAACCACTATGAGTTGAAAATAAGTTGTGAATACGCTCTTCGATCGAGAACAAGCTGACGTTTTATACAAACGAGACCGGTTTAAACCCTACGCATGATTCCAGCCTGATCCCACGAAAAGATTTATAGATTTTTAGAAAAGAAATATCTTTCAATATCTTTTTTTTAGAGAAGAGTGCAAAACGGTGCAATCCATATACTATGGTTACTGCATACCCATTTAATGAACCCAAATAATATCCCAAAAGTCACGGATGGCTGTAAATAATGCGGTGCTTGTTTCTACATTAATGTATGGAAGTGAATGTGGCAGAAGAAGCATTAGAGTAGAATTAACGCTGTAGAAATGTGGTCGTTAAGGAGTGTATGTGGAGTGACGATAGCGGATAGAATAAGGAATAGCACAAAGCGCGATGATGGATGCATAGTGCCCATAACCATAAAGCTTGTATGAAGAGGAATGTGAAGGAAGCGAGGGAGTTGTATCAGGATCGTGGCATGTGGCGTTCCATTGTCTCTGCCTATCCCTGTGGGAAAAATTTGATTGTTATTTCTCGCACCACTTAAAATTTTAACAGCTATGTTCTTATCTCTACCTAGGCTAGTTTTGAGAGGAACAAATTGTCCATGGATAGATGGGCATACGGACCCGGAGACACGCGCCGTATCAATATGTTCCCTATTACATATACGAGTAATTACTATGCAAAAGCAGAAAATTAAAATAAATTTTTTACAGCGCAATCACAGTTAATCTTATTTTAAAGCCATATATTTTTACCGAATTATGAGACCTCAGGACACAACAGTCTTTACTACCAACAACCTACCAACCCGATTTATAAAACAAAAATAAATGACCAAACTATCAAAACTGTTTAGTCCACCTATATGAGTTGGAGTTATTGACGCTGCGACTAAAATTTATTCTACATGAAAATTGTTGTTGTCTTTGGTATAGTCCGCCCATAATCGGGCCAGGGCGTTTTCAATGACACCAATGACATTACACTTGCGATATAGTCAGCTGTTCATAATTGTTAAACACGTGTGGTCAATTATAATGACATAAATATATATATATATATATATATATATATATATATATATATATATATACATATAACATAGGCTATCTGCAGGCCCAGATAGTAGTAGGGGCTGAACAGTTCTCGAATAGACGGCGACTATAGAAAGATCGCTAGATGGTGGTCTGTTGGAAGCTACCGTAAAGATCTCTGGAAAGGTTTATGTGTACCATTCTGGTCTATCGCGCTAAATACTATCGTAAGTTTCCATGACCCATCGAAAAATAAGATAGAATAAGAATCTTAATCAGTAGCTAGCAGCTTAGCAGCTAAAACTTGAGTGGTAGGCAGACAGTTGGTGGTCATTTGCCCAGTCTGCCAGCCAATCCAGGGTAGTGCCGCCGTAATGTGACTTAGTCGCGTTTTGGGATCAGCTTGTAAGTCGGCAGATCCAACTAAGCCTGCTACTTGCAGTTATTTAGTGGCAGTCGCCTCCATTCAATAATCGCACTTCCAAAAAGGCAAAACCAAAAAGGTTGATCATGCGAAACTATCATGTATCTTTCATCTATTGTATACAATGTATCCTGCACATAAAGTTCATTTAATTTAATTTCGTGTCGTTTCATTACTTATTTTTTCAAAAAAAAATTTTTTTTTAATAGCCTTAAAACAAATATGTTCATTTATTTATTCTTGCATTCATTCTTCACTTATTCTTATATAGTTTTGCACATAAAATAAAAAGAATAATTAATAGGACGTGCACTTATTAAGGATGCATTAACTTGGAGCGAGGTTATTGTATAAGTGTTGTGAACTAGTGCAATGCTGAAAGGTCTCGCTTATCTAGGACTAGGTTATATCAATCCTTTATAGTTTTAATGCACATATATATATACGAGCCATTACGTGAGTGGAATCTTATGGATTCTCACCCTACTCTTATTTTCTTTTAATTGTGGCCGCATATTCTTAATCCGACCAAATTGGAGACATCCTCAAGAAAGCTAGGTTGCCTAGTGCCCATAACCATAGAGCTTGTATGAAGAGAATTGTGAATGTGAAGGAAGCGAGGGAGTTGTGTCAGGATCGTGGCAAGTGGCGCTCCATTATCTCTGTCTATCCTTGTGGGAAAAACTCGTGACAATTTGATGGACTGATTGATAATCTTAAGTTGAAGTTTAATAAATGTGTGGAGACGACTTCCACTACAGTTAATTAACTGCAAGTATTAATTGCAGGCTTAGGTGAAACTGGTAATTTTTTTCATTTTTTCATTCATTTCTGTGGTCCCACACTACGCCTTGCCTGACTCGTGGGGCCATACAAGCGAATTTCACAGTGAAGACTCGGTTTTTGCAGTCGTCGGCACTCTTTGACCTCTTCTTGCTTACCATTAGGCGGGTCTAGATCAGATGTTGAGTACCACTGGAGATGTCAGACGAATGTACCCCAGCTCCCAATCTCCAGCGTTCGTGGTGACGGAGGCCACCGTGGGGTTTTAGCCGGTACGAGTCCGGCATAATCCTGGTTACTACCCAAGAAACCAGGAGTATCTATGAGGATTTCTCTACGAAAAAAAGGTCAGATGTCGAGACACGATAAAATAAATTCTAGAAACATTCCACAATTATCTTTCACAAATCCCATAATAATAAAAATAATTCTCTATATGACCAGTAATATGAATCAACATTGTGCATGCAGGTGTGCAAACCGGTCGTCAATATGGATGGCGGGTAAATTAAAATATAGTACATAATTTGTGGTTAGCCCTATATCAGTCAAACTTGCACGAATAACTTGTTTTGGAGCCTTTGTTTCTAAAATATATAATATATACATACGTATGTAATTTACCAGACATACAGACAGGCTAGTTATTAAAAAAAACAAAGATAGTAAAGGCGACCGTGGTGTAGTTAGTGTAGGGTTGCTATCTCCATATTTTGATAACCAGGATTTAAAGGTAAATAAACCAGGACGCCGCAGAGGCTTTTTGATTTTTAATAAATGGACGATTATGTAAAACCATTCGAAAAACCTGTTCCTATACTTAAACACAATGTTGCCCCTTTCTAATAAAAATAAACGTGTAAGCGTCACTATGCCGGCAAAACATTTTTATTATTTGTTTATTATTATTTATTATAACATTTTATTAGAAAGAGGCAACATTGTGTTTAGGTGTAGGTACTATTACTGTAGGATTTTTGAATGGTTTTACATAATCGTCCAAATTCTACGAGCTTTAGCGAACCGTGCTCAAAATACATTTAAAATAATCTCAAAAGGTATTGTTTATTACTTTTCTTATTATAATCTAGGGCACGATTACGTTAGGGCTCATATCACGTACAATTATCTGCAACACGTCTGGACGCTGTTATATGACTATATGCAAAAACGTGCACACATCAATTATCTAGTCTAACTTATTATACCATATTTAGTCTACGAGATTAATACAATTAATATGGTAATATAGAGTACTTTTTAATTCGTTATGTAATGTCTAGTTATATTAAAATTATTTGGACCTGCCTATTTGATTTATTTAAACTTGATTGATCTCACCTCCAATCTAAAAGAGATAGGACTTTTCTATGGTTCTTTTCTATAGTCGAGTCTTTATTTTAAAAAAAGTTCTTTGAGGCGCATATTATAGGAAGTTGTGTAAGGATAGTGGCAAGTGTCACTCCATTTTCTCTGTCTATCCCTGTGGAAAAATAGCGTGACAGTTTGATTGATTGATGATGATTGATTTAACACATGACAGCATTCCGCCTGATGTCAAGCAAGAGTGCGGTACATGAATAGAGTCGACTGTAACTACAGTTAAAAAATTGCACGTATGAGTAACAGTTGCAGGCCTAGTTGGAAACAGCAACTTTCCAGCCAATCCGCAGACGCGAATGAGTTACATTACGGTCTGTACACTTTAAAGTGTTCGTATGCTAGACTATATACTCATATAATTAAAAAAAAACGTAATAAAGCTTCTATAAACAAAATAGTGAATGTTAAGGAAGCAAAAGTATTTGTTTCAGGTTCGTAAAAAGTAGTGTCCCATTGTCTCTGTCTATCCCTTTGAAAAATAACGCGTGACAATTTGTTTTAATAAAGTAGCGTTCTAAAAAAAAACTTAGAATTAAGAAACCTACCTATTTATTACCAAATACGTCATATTCTAGTTAAAACCTACTCAAGTGCTAGATTAATATTTCACAGAAATGTTTCTGAGCACCTGCCTATAATTAAAGAATAATTATTCCAGTTTTAAATCTCATATATGCCCTCATCAAAATACCTAATAAAATAAATTTACTGGTGTAGGTTAAAACATTATATAAAGAACCATTTGCTGTTTGCGCCAAGTTGAAATAAATCTTGGCAATACTGTGGATTCGCACTTCTGTTAATTTTTCTACCTGGCCACCCCTTCCTTGTGCCATTCGCTTTCTTGACCTCTCTGCGAGTGAACTATCAACACCGCCTCCGCAATTTATTTATCATAATATTTAATTTAAGATACTTAAAAGTGTGAGGGTACATAATAGTTTTAAGCTCGCCTATGTACTGTAAATTTTATGCAAATTTATACCCCGTTTTTTCACTCTCGTAATACCCGCGAGGATATTACGAGAGGTCGAGGGAAGCATACGCATATTATCGACCGTATTGGCAGCCGAACTAAAAGGTTCGGTGCATCGTTTCATTGTAAAACAATCGACAAGTGGAATGCTTTGCCAGCCCATGTGTTCTCTCTATCCTGGAAAAGACAAGCTCAATAGTGTCGGTACGTAATGCTCTATGCGTGATGCAGTGAGGTAGTTTTATGACAAGCAAACTATGTCAATACTTACCGCTTATATATGTCGGTCGGAAGTTAAACTTCTTCCTGATTTTGATTTGACACATTATTATTATCTCGGCAGATAAAAAAGCGCTCGCATTGAAGCTGCGCAGTAACTTTTTTTGTTAACTACTTACTTTCGTTTTAAAATTTATAATATTAATAAATATGCGTACGACTGTATACTTATTATAGTCAACAAATTGCAGGAGCTAGACTTGCTTCCACCGCAGTCGTCCAGAGCTCTTTTATAAGCGCAGTATAAGTATCTGCTGATACTTATACTGCGCATCTCAAGTTTCTTTTTGGGATCTATACCTCTTAAGGCTGAAGTAACTTTAGACAACAGGCAAAATCCTTCATTGCAAAAAACAGAACACTTAGGAAGACTACAAAAAACAGGTTGATATACAAATGTCGGCATTTGATTCTCATTTCACAAAGTAGTGATTCGTGCAGTCTTTAAAAACTTGGTGTAATGAGGTAACTCACAAGGCGGCTATTAGACATTGCTGCTGCCAGCTCAGACCTCTCTCAGTTGTCTCTAGCTCTAGCAGATCGCGCTCTAGCTTACCATCAGTTAACTTACCTAAAGTTAGTTTTTTTCATTGTGACTGTACCCTGCCTGTTATTAGGCTGGAGTGCGGTCCATGAATGAAGGTGACTGCTACTACAATTTAATAACTATAAGTTGCAGTCATATCCACTATTCAATCCACTATAGTATTAATAGGTATTATTATTAGCCTATTTATTTGTCTCACTGCTGGGCAAAGACCTTCCTTTTATTTTCATAGGTACTGAAACTTTATGCGACGACAACTGAGGCAAGCGTAAACTTAAATGACTTTTTCAGTCGTCGGCGCTCGTAAGCCTCCTTGTTTACAATCAGGTAAGTAGAGGGTCTAATATCATTTAGGGTTGTTAGCATACTTTTTTGGAACTATTGCATTTGTGATTCAAAATTGTTTTAGTGTACGTTCTTAGAAAAACTAATATTTCTATTTTATATGAATTCCTTGTCTTGTAAGCTCGTCCCCCGCAAAATGTGTCAGAAAAAAATGTTCGGGGATTCGACGTCTTGCGACCTTCACAGGGTGCTCTGACTTGAGGATCCGCCGTTATCCGTTATACGTCAATGTTGTGCGTAGTGCGTCATTAGAATGAAAAATGGGGCAACTTTAAAAAATGTAAGGGTTAAAATGTTGTACGAGTATAAATATTATGTTTATGGCATATTTCAATAGTATAAATCAGAATCTAAAAAATATTCCTAAGCTCGTCCGTCGTCAGAAAATTCGGGGATGACGCGTTTGGGAATCACTCGTTCATTTCCATGCGACCTAACATGCTCTCGCGTCTAAATTCTTCTGTCCTATCTTTTCAAAGTTCCGTTTTATTAACTGCTAGGTCCACGATGCAATATATTGCTGGATTAGTATCTACCACATCAAAGCTAAGATGTAATTTTAAAATGCATAAAGAAAGCAAAACAAGCATCCGCAGACACAGAAAAAACTGGAAATTAAAAAAACAAAGAGTCGTGTCCACTTTAATCCAAACAAAAGCTGTTTACCATTTAAATGCTCCAATATCGGTAATTGTATTGAACTGTGTAAATAAAAGGCTTTTTTAACGAAATTAGCATTTATACTTATGAACCTCTCCAGAAAGTCTATTAACCCAGCTCATAAAGCCAATAAAGGGTTTTTGCTCAACACTTTTTATTAGAGAAATGACAACATACAAGTAAATGTTCAATATACTCGTAACATTATAATTTAATTTCTTAAACAAAACAAACACACCGTGGCGCGTATGTTCCTATTATTAATCTATAATATTTGTAAACAAAAGGGAGAGGCAAATATTTGCTCCGAGTCAAGTTGCAGTAGGCAGATCCGGTGGTCTGCTGATCCGGTGTACAGACCGTGAAGTAACTTTGTCACGTTTCGGGATCAGCTTGAAACTTTCCGGTTGCTACTGGCAGTTATTTAACTGTAGTAGCATTCGCCTCATGAACCGCACTCCAGATTACCATCAGGCGGAGTGCTGTCAAAAGTCGAGTATAAATAAAATGATAAAAAAATAATTTATTCTAATTTATTTGACAACATAATTGAGCAATGTCACTGGCAATGATCGCGCCTAATTTACAAAATATATGGAGAGGAGAGGTATCTGGCGGCAGTAACGAATGGAGCTGCGACTGGAGCTGCGACAGGAGCAGCGACGTATGGAGCAGCCGCAGCTATGTAGGGTGATGACACAACAGGAGTAGCAACAGCATGATTAACAGCATGGGCTGAATAAGAGCTGGCGTATGGAGCAACGGCGTAAGCAGCTGGAGCCACGGCTGGAGCTACCAAAGCAGCAGGTGCGGCTGCGAATGGTAGAACTCCTGCGTTGGCTACGGCTACCACGAAGGTGATGAAGGCCTGTAATAATAATTCTTATTTAGTTTTCTAAGAAAGCTGGATTGCTTAGTGCCCATAATAGTAGAGCTTGTAAAAAAATAATGTGAGGAAAACGAGGAAGTTGTTTCAGGATCGTGGCATGTTGCGCTCTATTGTCTCTGCCTATCCCTGTGGGAAAAAGGCGTGACAATTTGATTGATTGATTGTTCTTACATAACCAATAGATGACTAGAAAAAGCAATTCTTTTTTATACACATCTATACTAAGCTACTAAACGTGCTTGGTATTATAGAAACGGTACTTTACACATACAAAGATACAATGGTACCGGCAAGTGGGTTTGAACGGGCGACTCTCGGTTTGTGTGACTATTTCACTACCACTACACGACGTATTAGCTGGTACATATTTAAATTTAGAATTAAAACACTCACTACAATTTTGGCGATCATTTTGCTTATTGAGTGTGACAGTGCTCACGAAAGGTTTTAGGGTTAGTGATGTACGATGTACTGTGTTGATGTCGCAGGCAGCGTCACGTTTTATACCAACTATCGTTTTTATTGAGCAATCGTTACTCCTTCAAATGTGGACAACTGAATAATGCGCAGGACATCGCTGGCGGCGCGCCACGATTTTTGACCCAGACTCACAATACGACCATTGCATTTAAATTTGAACTCTCTGCAATTTCACCTTATGTTATATAATATTGTGTCGTTATTTTTTTGTAGCGCAAAATTATGTTACGTTATTTTAATTTGGAATATTTTAATATGGTGGCTTGGGCACCTGGAAAGGATGAGTGAAAGTAGATTGACGAAAGGCAAATCCAGAAAGGTGTTTTCCAACCAAAACGGAGACATTTTTAAAAAAGCTGAGTTAACCGAGCTTGCATAAAGAGAACTGTGTCAGGATCGTGACAAGTGGCGTTACATTGTCTCTGCCTATCCCTGTGGAAAAAGGGCGTGAAAATTTGATTGATGTATAATAAAGGTATACAATAATTATGTTATTGGTCTAGATATTTTGGCCGGCTTAGTGACAGCGACTGAGGCAACCGTAAACTGAGTCGTTTTAGTTAATTGATAGGGTTCTTTCAGGAAAGTTGAGGTAAAAAAACAAAGCATTAGTTGTCATTTATCTTGCCGAAAAAATACCCACAAAAGTAATTAAAAAGTAGTTCTGGAATAACTAAATATTGTAGAATAGCGTAATAACGTCAATAAACGTACCTCCCAAAATATGATGAATCTTTTCAAATAAGTGAATATTTATCAGCCCATGTGTTCTCTCCATCCTATAGCTAACCTTGGATCCTTCAAGTGGTGCGTGAATAAGCACCTCTGATCGGTATAGTGACGGCAACTAAAGCTGGTTGTTGCGGTAAGCTGGGTCGGTTTTCTCCGTAGTCGGCGCTGTAAGATCTCCCCTTACTTCCCATCAGGGGGAGGAATTTCAATTCCATTAGAATTAGAAAGTGGTTTTAATTGAATGTTTAAATACGTTATTGACTTTAAAATCTTCTATAGTTAGTAAAGTGAATTGCCAAATCGTTCATTGTGAAATTTGATCCATTTCTCTGAACGTGCGTTTGCGAATCCCAAGTGGGCAATACGTCAAATGTGTGTTTTATAATGTACGTAATCTGAATTACAATACTTAGTATAAAAGCAGAAACTTTTCCTTGTTGCAATCACATTACAACTTCTTTCCAATTAGGAAGGTCTACTACGAAATCCAGCAAGATGTTCTGCATTAAATCTGTAAGAGTACTTTCATTTAACTTAATTAAAACGATTATTAATTGTTATTAATAATACTTATATTTCAGATCGTGCTTATTGCCGGAGCCATCGCATTTGCCGAATCTAGCGGTGTTCCAGCCTTTGCAGCGGCACCTCTTTCGGCGCCTTTAGTTGCTCAAGCGCAATATGGATACGCCCATGCTGTACCTCAAAATATTCCACCATATGCATCACAATTTAGTTACTTCAACAAAGCTTTGAGCCCTCTTGTCGCTGCACCTGCAATCGCTGCTCCGCTTGCTGCTCCAGCCGTTGCTGCACCTTTAGCCGCAGCACCGTTCGCAGCTGCTTCATTTGCAGCACCAGTTCCTGCACCATTTGCAGGTCCTTTGCCAGCAAGATTAGCAGCGCCGGTCCCAGTTGGGCCATATGCTTCACCTTATTTGTCAGCACCTTTCGCACCATCAGCTTATTCTGCTCCATTTACTGCTCCCTTTGCCGGACCATTCCCTGCACCATATGCCCCATTTTCCGCTCCATTTGTTAGATCACCATTCGCGGCTCCAGCATTAGTACGATAGATATTGTAGAACACGGACCTTTCCTATAAGACTAAGATTGAAAAGACTTATTTTTTTACTTATAATGTAATATTTGGTAATAAACTTCTTATTTAAAACTTTTGCTTTTATTTAATGTTTTTAGCCCTAATTAAATATTAGTTCAAGTTATTATGATCGGATGTATTATTAGTAAATTTTGCTTTAAAAAAAGCAACACCTAATATACCTTAATAAGTAATCAGACTTATTAACCTTGCAATTAATTTTCAATTGAACTCTTGTTTCTATTTGTTTATAGAATAGTTGGGTGAATGTATTAATAACTCAAGTGCGTGGGTATTCTTATTCATGGAGTTTAGACAGCGTTGGCAAGAAAAAATATTGTTAAAATCAAGACCTGTATGCTATTAGTAAGCACGAACACAATAGGCTTTAAAATATTTAAAACAAAAAATTTACAAGTATATTATTCCTATCTAATTTGCGTTTAACGCCATCCATTTTAGGATTCTGCAGGTTTATAGAAAATAGATTTTAATAATTTTAACCTTTAAACACATTGATTTTAAATTCGAATAAGTACATTATAGTCAACAATATTTAATTAGTTCCTTTGGTTTTTAATTATATTAACTTTATTTGACAGAATTAACAAATTAACAATGTAATTCTAATGGAAGGCTTATGTTCCGCAGTGGACATCTTCTGGCTGATGATGATAATAGTCAACAAGGTAGTTAAACATATTATGATTTAAGTAGAAATTTCTTCTTCGTTTCCTTATTAGCGTTAACATTATTTGCGAAAAATCTAAGCAATAAAAATATTTTTATTACGTCGGAATATTGAAAAAATATAAAATTAATTAACAAAAATAAACGCGATAGTAAGCCGCACAAATTTGTTTAATTCAAGAATTTCTTCTACCTAATTTCCCCATCTGTACTGCCCATTACATACTATTACAAAAGTGTACGTATGTAAATAAAAGTTTTTGTTAGAGATTAATCGCAAAGTAATTAATTTGTTTTATATTATGGCTGACCTTTTCATTATATCAAACACAATTATCATTTTGGCGACAGGCGTAGACGAACGGTTTGTTTAGCGATTGGTTTGTTGCGCGTAAAGTCCCCGGTTCGATTCCCAGTCGGAGCAAATATTTGTTTCATAGCTTTTATGTGTAATATTTAATAATTTTGTTAATTATTGTAAATATTTGTTAATAAAAAAACAGAGATGGATATTTGCTTCGGGTCTGGTTATCAATTGGTCGGCTCAAAAGTACCCAGTCTGCCGATCCGGGGTGGTAAGCCGAAGTGTGGTCCATGAATGAATGTCACTGCTACTACAATTCAATAACTGTGAGTAGCATCCACTATGCCCATCCACTATGCCGGCCTAGTTGGAACCGGCAAATCACTTCCGTGAAGTGATTTGGTGGACCACACTTCGGCTTAACATCAAGCGGAATGCTGTCATAATGTCGAGGCACAATAAAAAAAAGTTGGTGCATTTATTGTCTAAGGATGTGTCAATATCGATTGAAAGTCCAATCGCGCTAATGTCAGAGTGTCTTTGTTTAGTGTGGAAAGTGAGTCAAGTTCTTGTTGAAAACAGACTTTGAGTAACTTTACTTTCAAAATTATGCCACTCTGAAATTGACGATAGAGCTAATGTCAAAGTGATATTGTTTGGTGTAGGAAGTGAGTCAATTTCTAGTTATGGACTAGAACTTCCCTTACAAACTAATGCCATTTGGACATTAGTTTCATTGAACTCTCAGTCGACTTTGTTACGTCATTAGACGACCTCCTGAACTCATGAACCTTTGGTCAATGAGGTTATCTGGGGTTACAAAGCATAAAAATAACTCTACCTAGACATCACTTTGTAATATTCATAATAATCCTATTTTCTTATTAAGTGTTTTACCTTCACTACAAAGCATTTAAAATTTATAATATAATTCTATTAAAATTAGTAACCTCTCCAATATGTTAAAGCATTGTTCCTAAATTAAATGATAACCTTTGGTAAGGCTATTAATATTGTCTAGGTAAAGGATTCCAAATAATAAAACGTTCTAAATATATTTTAATATAATTTATTTTAAAACATTGTACAAAAACAGTCTTATAATATTTATGTTAAATTACTATATAGTATAAATTAATATTATTTTTACCATCCTAATTGTTTTACAAATGGGGCTCCTATAAGTTTCTGGTGGAGATGTAAATGACTATATGGGGAGGCATATGGCACTGGGGCAGCAAAGGCTGGAGACAAATGAGGTAACGGTGCCGGGAAAGCAGGAGCTATTGCTGGTAATGGAGCTCTAAATGCCGGAGCAAAGGGAACAGGAGCAACTGTTCTTAAAGCTGGTGCATAACCTGGTAAAGCTCTGGCAAAGACTGGAGCGGGAGCAGGAAATGCTGCAGCTACTTTAGGATAAACAGGCCCAAAGAATGGTGCCGGATGTGCTACTGGAAAAGCAGGAGCGGGGAATGCAGGAGCCGGAAATGCAGGAGCTGGGAAGGTATGTAAGGCTGGCGGTGGATAAGCAGGTAAGGCTGGAGCCACGTGGGGCAGTGCTGGGTAAGCCGGAGCAACGGCAGGCAATGCGGGTACGGCTGGTGCTACAGCAGGTAGGGCAGGTATTGCAGGCGCGACAGCATGTAAAGATCTTACACCATTGGGGAAACTGTAGAATGGTGCATATCTCACTATTGGTATGGATCTGACAGCAGGCACCAGAGGTGCTATTCCACTGGATTCACAACTAACAGCCAGAACTGCTATAATGAAAAACTGAAACAAATAGTTTAATTAGAATATTAGATTTGTATTAATATTTGAAGATGTATTCAATAGTTTCATGACTTACAAAATTAAATGCTGTCATATTGCTAACGCGATTGGATCAATCGGAGTGTTAAAAGAAGAATGAATTAATCAATTCGTCACAGGTCGTTATATAGTTCATAATGTTGTAAGTGTTACGTCGATACTGGACAATGACAATTTCACTTTCCTTCGATAGGACATAGCAGGGCGCTACATGCATAATTATTTATCGACTTGGACACCATCGATTACCGTATATGTCATAAGAAGCGCCATTCATATACATATTATATAAGATATTGCACCCATACTATTTGAATTCAAGGTTCAGAAACATTTTTATTAGATGCATGCATAATATTTTATGAAAAATATAATTTAAGTATTACCCGGCAATATGCGACGTGAACCACCTTTGGCTGGTATAGTGACGGCGACCAAGCAACCATGAACGGACTCGGTTTATTCAGAAGTTGGCACTTTTATCCTCCCCTTGTTCACCATTAGGCAATTTGAGGTTAGACGTCGAGTCACAATAAAAAAAATTGGGGATGTGTAGGTTAGTAGTCAGAGTGGTTGCGTGTTAGGCGACAGACCAGATTCGATATCCAGCCGCAGTTATGCTATAACGAGTTAGTGTAATTAACAAGCCCATACTCACAGTACGTGAACTATTAATATGAACACCTGCATAATTATTATGTTCACTAAGTATAGGTATACTATGAGGCCTATAAACAATGTCAGTTTCATAACTATGCATGCGCCATAGCTACAGCAATGATAATAATATTTTTTTAAATATTATTTTTATACATTTCTATACTAAGCTATTAAAATGCTTGTATCATAGAAACAGGACAACCAAAGTACATATATCAAAGATACATTGGTACCGGTGAGTGGTTTCGAACTCGTGCTCTCGGATTGCGTAACCATTGCACTGCCACTACACCACGGTCGCCTACAAGATTTGTTGGCTCTGTAGGCTGAAGTAATATATTGATAATATTATATTGATGATTCACAGTTTTATGCACAGTTTAAGATTTAGAAAATCTGTAATTCATCTAATTAAATGTGTGATTTTTTACATTTTTAAAGTAAGCTACTGAACGTGCTACGTGAACGTGCTACATCTGATCTTGACTTACCTGGTGGTAACGACTGAAACGAAAATCCTAAACAAAGGCTGGGCAAATGTTTGGTGGTAACTAAAATGTGATAAGCAGTCAGTTGGTAATCACTTGCCTAGCCATCAGGGGTACACGTATAAGTTAAAGATTTTGAAGTGACGATGCGGACCATCTTCCGCAGACCTGGATAATGAATGCGATTGATGCTTGCAGACATTTGTCAATGGGAGTAATTGCCTCCATTCATAGATCGTTTTAAGTATTAAAAAAGATATACTATGGTCCGGTCATATCACAAATAAAATAAATAAAACAAATGAAATCAAAATATGACCCGAATAAAAATAGAATAATAAAAAGGCTTAAATGGAATTTAAATGAGGCAGACATGCTAAGTGGTCCACTTTGTATTCATTGTATAAACTCTGTGCCGCAGAGAAATGGTTCAACATTATTGACCCAGAACATTGACATCCTTTTTATTTTATAATACACGTAATGTAGTTACTCGTAGAAGTAAAACTGATGAAATACAAAATACAGTAGCTCTAATCTCTAGACTTTATTTAAATTTAATATATAACACGAGTTATAAAGCTGTTATTCCAGTTATTCCATTTCTTAGCACCACGAAAGATTTACAACTGCCAGCCGCAGACAACAACCCTTAATCGCACCGAAGGTCATTCGCATACGCACCACCCATGGTAAAAAGGGTTTTACACCATAGGAAAACCCGCAAGCGCTCGTCTTCCGTTAGTACCTATATATGCTTATAGTTATAATTTAAAATCTCCAGCTCTAACCTCGCATTCATTGACTCGGCTTCACTCGACTTTAATTATTTTAACGCTACCAACGCTAAAATCCGCAATGGATGGCCTGACATATGACTGCCCTCTGGCTGATGAAGAATTAAGCTAGAGTGCGATCCATGAGTGGTTTGACTTTCGCCGCAGACAAATGTCCTTACAGACCTGACTAAACTTAAGCTTACCCTAAAATGCGACTATTTTACTTTCTGGTATATACACTTAAAAGATGTGGTACTTGTACTATCCGGATCAGGATACTGGACAAATGTACAACCAATAACTGTACTGTATGTACTCTTTTAAATAAATACTCATATTAATTTTCGAGTATTTATAAAAGGTATCTTTTTTTCTATAAAGTGGCGGGTATGAATTGCAAATTTTTATTTGACGTTTTAAATAAAATTTAGCCTATTTTCTACATACAAATGGGTCATATAAACTCACATGAAACATTTCCAGTACAGCCTTTGATCGTTCTAAGTTTTCAATGTTTTGTTCATTATTGTATAAGTTTAGTTCGAAAAGGAAGTCCTTCATAATAATTCATGACGAGGCCACTTGTTGCGTAACGTGATTTAATGGTTTTTGGTAGGATTCATAATATAATTACAATTTCATAACATTTACACAAAAGCAATGAACAAATGCTTATGAGGACTAATTGTGTATTGGGTTAGCATGTACTCGTACAATGTCTTCTGGAAGTGGTATCTGCTATGTTGGACCCAGACAGTCATGATAATCAAGTGTTATTATTTTATTTTTTATAGATTAGTATTTCACATTTTTTATTGTAGCTCAAGTACCCCGCCTGATGTTTAAGCTCGAGCCCGGTCTATGATTAGAAGCGACTGCATCTATTGTTAAATAACTACTAGTAGCAGTGTCATCAGAGGATGGCAGCTTAGTTGGAACCGGCAACTCTTAAGTTAATCCCGAAACACGACTCATCCACTTTATAGTCTGTACCATTAAAAGAGGTGGAACTAACCCGGATCGGCAGACTGGGAAATTACTATCAACTGTCTACCACGGTCTGAAATAAAGATTTATTTATAATAAAACTTATTTTAATAACCTAGACCTAATTATATAATAGTTTAGACATAATATAAATAAAACAAAGAATATTTTTTAAAACTTTATATTATAGCAGTATAAAAACAATCAGTCTTATCAGATCATTTAAATAAGAATGGGGCAGATGGGGCGAAGTAGGGTGAAGGGTAAGCTAAAGGAGCTGAATATCTGCTGAGTGCTGGTACGTAGGGAGAAGCTGGAGCAGCGGCCACATAGGGGGCTGGAGCAGCGGCCACGTAAGGAGCAGGAGCAGCGGCCACATAAGGAGCAGGAGCAGCAGCTACATAGGGAGCTGGAGCAACAATCCTGGCAGCTGGTGCCGCATATGGAACGGGAGCAGCAACAATTGGTGCAGGTGCTGCGACATATCCATTATAGTTTCTTGCGTAGTATTGAGAGCTTGCGGCTGTTACGAATGGGGCTGGTGCGGCAACAAGTGGAGCTGGTGCGGCAAATAGAGGTGCTGGAGCCAAACTTGGCTTAGCAGATACCACAGCAGCTAAAGCAGCAAGGAAAATCTGAAAATGGTTTAAAAGTTTAATTGATTTTGTAATAACAAAACACTATTTTCCTAATATGACGTAAATACAATAATATTTAGGATGACTTACAATTTTGTGCATTGTGACGTAGGTTTCGTTAACTTCAATGGTGAAGATGAGTAAATGATATTGTTTTGCGGGTGACATTAGCTTTTATACGGTAGCAAGATTCACCTTGTATGATATTTCATCAGTATTGCACGGGTCATGATGAACTCTGAGCACGCAATTGGGCCACGTCGGTTACATCAATTAGGCTTGTATTGACTGATACAGTTAATGTCGGAGAATAATTATTTTATTAAGTAAAAAACTTAGTACAAAGTAAATTTACGTAAGTCATACTTATTAGTTTGTTAGAATTAGAACAATAATTGTTATGAATGAGTTTTTCCTATTTATTTGGCTCGACATATTGTATGTCAGCACCCCGCCTGATGGTAAGCTGGAGTGCGGTCCACGAATAGAGCCGAGTTAGGTAGCATTCGCATCTACTCAGACCTAGTTGAAACCGGCAACTTTCAAGCTGATCCCGATAGACAATTTAGTCATTTTACAGTCTGTATATGGTACTTCCCTGGATTGGGCAAAACTGTCTGCCTACCACTTTTCATGTTTATGAATACTATGTGTATTCAGTAACAGTATCAAATTGTAAATACAACTTATATAATAAACCAAATAACATTTAACAGCCTACAACTAATATTATAATAACTATGTTCCAAATAAAATAAAAATATTTTCAATATCTACTTTAAGACAATTCACTAAGGTAAACTATTTTTAAACATATAAACTGAAAACCTAAATATTTTTTAAAGGTGGTAAGTAACATATTAACAATATGATATTTACTGTTAAGGGATTTATATAGTCGATTCATTCTGATAAATGGATTGATTATTGATATGTTATTGTTTGCCCTGGGTTTACTGAACAACTCAGGATTTCTAGTTGATCTGTCCGTGATTTTAAACATTATACAGTGGATAAGTTGACCGTCTAAATCACTGTTTACAATTTATGTAGTATGGTAAGGTTATTTACCATACTACATATTATTATAAGGTTAGCTAGACTGAACGTCTAGCTTGAAGACTCTGAAGCTTAAAAGGCTTTAACTTATCTGCATATTCAGGAAGGGATAGACGAAGTTCACTCTTAATACAAAGGTATCTGACAAATCATTTTTTATGGATTCAAGTCTGTATAACCCAAATAACAGAGCAATACTTCAACAGGCTATTTTTATTGTTGTATTTTTTATAATTCAATAAAAATCTAATGGTCACGCTTCAATTCCCCAAGGATAAGCTCACTTTCCACTATCCTGATACTCCTTTCTCGCTTCCCTTATATTCACAACTACTTTCATACAAGTTCTACGGTTATGGGCACTAGGCAACCCAGCTTTCTCAAGGACGTTTCCGATTTGGTCGGAAATATCTTCCATGGCCTTGTTTAACGCATCTATCCACATAAGATTCATATATTCATATATTTACATTTTTATCCGAGCAAATCTTGGTTTCAAAGCGTTTATTTGACTTATTTCTTAATTAGATTAAAATCTACAATGGTTATTTGCTTCGAGTCTGGTTATCAAAGAGTGGTAAGCAGTGAGGCCCAGTCTGCCCATCCGAATCCATATACTTGTAAGCGGTGGTGCTCACTTAAATGTACGTATACGCGTTTTAGAATCAGCTTGTAAGTTGCCGGGAGCAACTAGGCCGGCATAGTGGATGTTATTATTATACTGTAGTAGCAGTCACATTCATTCATGGACCGAACTCCAGCTTAACATTAGGCGGGGTGCTGTCATATTTCAAGTCACAATAAAAATAAAAATAAATAATATGTCGAAAGAGATATCTAAATCAGAAGTCAGCGAACGAAAATTCTTAAACGGCAGGAGTGTGTAGTGCTCAGTACTGTAGAGATTGTTTAAATAAAAACTTGTGAATCTGAGGGAAGCGGGAGAGTATTTTTTGTTTATTGTGGCTCGACGTATTATGACCGCAACCCGCCTGATATTAAGCTGGAGTGCAGACCGTAAATGGACTGCTACTACAGGTAAACAACTGCAAGTAGTAGTCGCATCCACTATGCCCGCCTAGCTTTGTGTGAATCATATTTGTGTGAAAAGTAAAACTCCATTGTATCTGTCTGTCCCTGTTCGTAGTCAATGGAAATATATAACTGATATTTGATTTTATTAGATACTTTGAAGGGTTTGCTATAATCGGCTACAAAGTTAATTGATATGTATATTTTTTTAAACTAAATTTTCTGTGAACTTTTTATGTCACACAATGCTATCGTGTTACTGTCGTGCAAAAGGTGCACGTGGGACACGTGAATGCTAAAATAAAGTATTTCATCGATGGAATTATGAGTGGTTTATGTTTAATATAGATAAAATCTGAATAATAGGTGCAAAGAGATAATAGAACCAAAGCAACCGTGAATAGACACAGTTTTTTCAGTCGTTGGCACTCTTAGACCTTTCCTTGCTTACCATCAGGCAAATTGAGGTGAGATTTGAAGTGGTCGGTGTCATCTACGGATAAATCGTACATGATAAATATATTTTGATTTATTATTTTAATTTTAATGTTTCCACGTGTATCTTAGCAGAAAGCTGGGTAAAATTAATATATACGCATAATTTATAGAAAAAATATATAAATATTTTATTTACATAGTGTTTGTATTAACAGGTGATAACTTAAAACTAATAATTTCTAAAGTTTAGGTGGCTTTGTATTAGGTCGATTAAACGGACTGAAAGTTGTAGGTTCTACGTCCCTTATATTCACATTATTGGCAGGTCTCCTGAGAAATGGTTGTGCTACAGAAGGGTTAAAGCTTCTTGCTTGTGAAGGAACTCTGTATGAAGACGATTTCGCAGGAACTTTATACCGAATTCTCAAAGGGACAGAAATATACTTTACTGGTCTAGCTGGCCTTATTATTATTTTTGATGGAACAACTTTACGAACATATTTGATTGGCTTTAAGGGTGGTGGCGCAATGTAAGCTAATGGTACAGGAACGATTTCAACTTGCGTCCTAAGTTTCTGTGGTTTTGGTGGTTTCGGTGGTACCATACCATACGAATTGAAAACTTTCGTATTCGATTCTAATGGTAACTGAGATATGTCATTGTTATTTGAAGCTGGTTTAATATCTGGTTCTGGCATCTGTGGACGATTTGTTACAGTTTCCTTTGTATTTTTATTATCAACTGGTTTTTCTGTTGTCTCTTCTTTTGATGAAACATTTATAGGTGGTAATATGGGTATTGTGTTCGGAGCAATTGCAAATGGAGGTACAAGTATTGTGCTGATTGGTGCTGCGTGAGCTGTTGCAATTGCAATGGCTATATTTGATTCTGGAGACACATCTGGTTGAAATGCGGCAACTGGAGTATTTACTGCTATCGGAGCTTGAGCAGCTATCACTTGAGGTGCTACTGGAGTAACAGTAACTAAGGGTGGAGCTACGACTAGTCTGTTAAACGTCCTTTGGAAATATTGTGAGCTTGCAGCTGTTACGACTGGCGCAGGTCCAATTAAATTCTCATGCAATACACCGGACCCATGGACTATGACTCCAAAAGACAGGACAACAATCTGAAAATAATAGTTAGATCACTAAAAAGTCAATAATAAATTGGTCATTAAATAAAACGGGGAAGACCCCAAAAATTGTTCCTCGATCAAATCGGGGATATACTTAAAAAAGCCATACTTTAAAGAATGGTTTGATTTAGTACTTTAAATCTTATAGGAGGAGAATTGTTAATGTAAAAAAAAACATCAACAATCCAGTTGTGTCAGCTTCATACAGAGACGCGCTTCGTTCGTTGCCTTTGCCTATCCCTGTGGGGGATTATTAGGACTTGACAATTTGAATGATTGATTTTAAATATAATAATACCATTGGAATCATGATAGCGTGTCCTCGCGGGTCCGCTTTTTAATTTATTATGCGGACATTAGAAAATGAAGCCTTCGCTTTTATATATTGGTGTAGCAAATTTTGCATTGTGATGTGGCAATGTGATGAATGTACTGGAATACCTAATTGTACAGTGGGTAAGGACACGACCCATGATTGCCACAAAAAGTACTACCAAAATACGTACAACGAATAGTAATAGATTCAAGGACTGCTATTGATATGAAGAACAAATGTGCATAATCGAGCAGCGTGACGTAATTTTAAAGGTTAAAGACATGGTAGGCAGATAGTTAGTTGATCGTTTGCCCAGTTTGCCGTTCCACGGTAGTATCACCACTTTAAACACGTGTCTCGTTTCAGTGTCAGTTTAATATTTGCCAGTTTATACTAGGCCGGTATGTGGGTTCGACTGTTACTTGCAATAATTTTATTGTACTAGTAGTTGCTGCCATTCGATTTCCATAATAATAAAAAATACTTAACCGGTCGTTAACTTATAATTAATTCAATTGTCATTCTGTGCTCTGAGCATGCCAAGTGGGTACTTGCTCAGTGTCCCTCATCAATGTAACCCTCATCAATCTGTCTCGCTTGGTATACCAAGTAGACCTAAAAATAAATAAATCTAGTGTAGAGTATAATATTTGAACCAGCATCAGATATTTGTTGTAAATTTTGTAAGACTAGGCTTAGTGGGTGTGGCTGTTACTTATAGTTATTTACTATAGTAGCAGTCACATCCATTCATGGACCAACCACACTACAGCTGAACGTTTTAGGGGTGTGCTGTCAAATGTCAAGTCACAATAAAAAACAGTTTTGTATTCTTTTAGGCTCTATATGCTCTGTATGTTTAGGCTCTATCTATATTTTAATTTAAGGATTAAAGCTTTTAATGTATAGATAAGATAGTTCCTCGGCAACGTTTTCCTGGCCTACTTAGCAGAGATCGGGAGGCTTCATTGAAAGTAAACAGTTGAAGAACGCACAAAGATGCCGCGTAGGTCTCAAGTGCGGAAACAAGACCGTAAATAACAATTAGATGTATAATTTCGGCCTAATGAACTGATAAAACCAGCTGTATTTCTTTGTATATTTTGACTCGGCATATCACAGCAGATCCGCCTGATTTAAGGTTTAAGTGCGATCAATGAATGAAGACGACTGCTAGTACAATGAAATACAATGATAAAAATGCGAATACTATTTGAAGCTACAAATAGTATTCGCATCTACTAATCCGGCCTAGTTGGAGTAAAGGGTCGGCAGACCCAGAGCTAATATCCGCCTTATTTTATTAACTATTAAAAATTTGTATTATTCAGTCCAATATTTAAAAATAAACACATTATAATAATAATTTTAAAAGGCCGTGGTAAAGGTAAAAGGCAACCGTGGTGTAGTGGTAGTGCAAAGGTCACGCAGCACGGGTTCAAAATAACTTGCTATTTGTACATATCTCCAAATGTATCTTTAATATAATTATGTACTTTGGTCATCTTGATTCTATGACACAAGCACATTAGTAGTTTAATATAGAAATGTAAATATTAAACAATATATATTGAAAGTTTAATCAACTTGCGATTCACTTCCCATACAACTAATGTCACTAGTATAACGCCTGTGTTTTATTAAAGTACGAGTCCATCATTTAAAACTAATATATATTTATTATCATTACACTGGTATAAAAATATTTATCAGGCGTTTTTGAGGTTCGACATGCGATAGCGACCAGTGGCATACCGATTGGATACGGCGCAAGCGGGCAGGGAGAATGCGCCCCTTCGTAAGTCACCTAACCGTAAAATAAACATAATATACGTAATAATAAAACATATTAAATCTTGCTTAAGATATTCTTCAACTAAGCTTCCACCATTATACATATCTGGAAAAAACCAAGAAAAATACGCCACTTACGTCTAGTTACGCCAATGGACAGCACCCCACCTGATGTTAAGTGGGAGTAAGAGTCACTTGACATCTGTCTGTACACGATCTGTACACTTGAACGTAATACTTACATTTTTTTCTTTTCAATATTTTTTATTACTTCCAAGGATTAGTGTTAATTTTTTTTAAATATTTTATATTAATTTTTGACTTATTACAATGCTTGTAATGAAAGTTGGATAGAAAAAATTTACGCAACACACCGAATAACTGCGACCGGAGATCAAACCTGATGTCGCTATGAGAGCACATAGTGGTTTTTACCCGACTTCCAAAAGGAGGAGGTATACAATTCGGCTGTTTTTTATTCATTACTAATAAGAACCTAGTTATTAAATAAGATTTACACATACGTTTATAGTGGCAAGTGGCGCTCCATTGTCTCTACGGTCTCTACCTATACCTCCACATTTCCCACGAAAAAGGCGTGACAATTTGATAACTAGATTGATATGTTTAGAATAGTCTAATGATCCAAATAAAATAAAAAATAGAGTTTTATCTATCAAATGTTTCTTGATTAAATCCTTCATCAAAACATCATCAAAGGTTCATTTTGATTTTTCACATCAGTATTCATTGCTAATACGGGGTAGTACCACAACTCACAAATATACAGACCGTGAAGTGTTTTAGTCGCGTTTTGGGATCAGCTTGTAAGTTGCCGGTTCCAATTAGGCCGGCTATGGGTGTGACTGCACTATGGGTGTTACTTTATTTAACTGTAGAAGCAGTCACCTCCATTTATGGACCGCACTCCAGCTTAACATCAGCATGGATGCTGTCATATGTCTGTTTGAATGGGAGTGTTTTGTTATAATTATTGATTGGTTAATTTTTTTTGTATTTTTTGTTATATTTCACACATATTTCAAAATGAACACCTATAACACCTACTTTTAGAATACTTACAGAATTCTTCATTACAATGCTCTGACGTAATCGCCTACAAGAATATTACACGCATGACCGCATTAGCAAATATATGTAAATGGCTTTAATATTTCCATTAATCTATAATAAATTTTTAATCTATAATTAGATTTTAATAAAACGAGGAATAATTTTATTTTCACGACAGACGTAGCGCATTGGTTAGCTTACTATTTCATTACGTAATCTCGGTTTCGATTCCCAGCCTGGGCAAAGATTTCTTTTAGCTATTTATTTGTAATATTTCACAATTACTTTAATGTTAAAAAAATATTGATCAATACCAATAAGGGGCAGATATTTGCTCCGGGTCGTGGCTCTCTACAGAACCATTATCTTTCAAAGTTATTTAGTTAAAAAAGATAACAATAACTTCTTTCATAAAAAGAGTAAAAAATAAGTACTAACTATTTTATTTATTCAAATTATCACGCCTTTTTTACAGGGTAAAAGGCGTGACAATGGAGTGCCACTTGCCACTATATTAATACAACTCCCTCGCTTTCCACACATCCACACAAGTCTCTTTATACATCCATACAAGCTCTACTGTTATGAGCACTAGGCACACCAGCTTTCTTGAGAATGTCTCCGATTTGGCCGAAAAACTGGTGGACCTCGTTCAACGCATCCATCCACATTTAATTATCTAAACTAATAATCTTAAAGTAGTTCATTTTATATCTAATACTAGGTGCAATTTATTCTAACTATTTATCTTATATTCTATTACTAGGTGTAACGTAGGTAAACAAACAAGAAAATATTTTTGCTAATCAAGTTTAATTCGGTTAAGCAGTATTCAGTTTTATAGGGCAACAATAGGAGCAGAAGCGGCAATATATGGAGACGCAGCAGCGATGTAAGGGGCAGGAGCAGCGACGTAAGGGGCAGAAGCAGCGACGTATGGGGCGTATGCCGCTGGTGCTGCTACGTAAGCTGCCAATCCACTGTTGATTCTGTGATAATACTGAGAGCTGGTGGCAGTCACTATGGGTGCTGGAGCAGCAACTAGTGGTGCGGCAACCACCGAGGGCTTAGCAGCTGCGATTGCCACCATTGCGGAGATAAGGAGGATCTGAAAAGAAGTGATAATATAAATTAGTAAAATTCAAACTTGAAATTAACCGGACATCCTCAAGAAAGCTAGGTTGCCTAGTGCCCATAGCCGTAGAGCTTGTATGAAGAGAATTGTGGATGTGAGGGAAGCGAGGGAGTTGTATCAGGATCGTGGCAAGTGGCGCTCCTTTGTCTCTGCCTATCCCTATGGGAAAAGGCGTGACAATTTGATTGATTATTTGAACTTGAAATAAATAGGTAATTAGTAGATTTTACAGTTATTGAAACACGAAAAAAATTAATTAAAAGCCTTAAGCTGGTGGGCCACACCATGAATGCAGATTACTGTAGTAGCAGTTACATAACTGCAAACATCAGTCACATCAACTATCCCGGCCTAATTGGAACCGGCAACGTAACAATCTGATCTCAAAACACGATTTCATGGTCACTTCACGGTCTGTATACTTGTAAGTGGTGGTACCAACCCGGATCGGCAGACTGGTGGTAGACTGCTTACCACTCTTAAACACTACTTTCTAAAGGATTTAAATTAAACTATTATTTTGTAATTATTGCAATAGTTTAATTAAATTTTAGTAAAAACTTGACTAATAAATAAAACTAAAAACTTTAAACTCGTATTAACTAGGAAAAATATTATGAATTTCCTGCTTTCATATTTTCATTTGTTTGGCCGGCATCGTGACGACGACTGAAGGAACCGCGAACTGAGACGGGCTTTTCGGTTGTCGGCGCTCTTGGACCTCCTCTTACCATCAAGTCGAAGTTAAATATCAAGTCACAATATATAATAAAAAAACATCAATCAATCAATCAAATTGTCACGCCTTTTCCCCATAGGAATAGGCAGAGACAATGGAGCGCCACTTGCCACTATCCTGACACAACTCCCTCGCTTCCTTCACATTCACAATTCTCTTCATACAAGCTCTACGGCTATGGGCACTAGGCAACCTAGCTTTCTTACGAGTAGGTACTTACAATTTTCATCATTGTAATTTATTGTAGTTAAGACACTTGCGAGTGAGAAAACTTGCCAATGTGACTGTTTGCTTCCAATATATACTGCAATCATAGTTGGATGGCGTAACAATAAGCCTACTCTGATCCGACATTGAAGTGTGACGCGTGATCAGAATCAAATTAATATTACCTTACACTACTTACTTCAGTATTAAGTAAGTTTACTTCACATTCGAGAAATGACTCGGGTTTTAATCAACCCTGTCTAGGACAAAAATATATTCATAGCATTTGTTAACCAGAGTGGTAGGCACGGGTGCCCAATCTGCCGATACTGGGTAGTACGTAAAGTGACTTATACGCGTTTTGGGAATTCAGTTATTTAACTGAAAGTAGCAGTCGCCTTCATGGATCGTACTTAACATCAGGCGAGGTGCTGTCGTGCTACAAAATAACACGTTTATGTTTTTTTACTCATAAAACCATTAAACGTATAGCTTCACCAATCAATTTTGTTTTGTTCTTACTATTTACTGTTTTTTTAATTAGCCCACGAAACGTCACTTCGCCGACAAGAAATCAAAGTTATTAATTGGATTTTCAGGATTTTATTTCATAACAAAAAGGCACGTGCTCGCAGCGGCCTGTATTAATAAACAACGGCTGCACGTGAACTTACGCGTTTCTTAATTAACTAACTAAGAAATTGCGTCAAGAAGCTCGAGTTGTTATTTATATCTTTTTGTTGAAAAGGTTTTCGATTACGAAACTATTCGAATGCACTGTTACCTTATTGTGATGGTTATGAGGATTCGCACGTGATACCAACTCATAAAAAGATATGCATCATTATCAGTCCAGTTTCTTTTAGTTGAGGCTTAACATATGACAGCACCCGCCTGGAGTGCGGTCTATAAATAGAGGCGACTACTTCTACAATTAAACAACTGCAATTATCAGTTGCATTTTGGATGCCAAGAAGAAAGCTGTAGGATCCTAAAGCAATGAATAAAGCTGTTGAAGCTGTACGAAATTTATATGTACATTTTTCTAGATCACTAACATTTCTTAAACTATATCAATGATTATTGAATGACTACATAATAATATTATTAGCCTATTTATTTGTCCCACTGCTGAGCAAAGGCCTCCCTCTCTTTTTTCCATGACTACGTATGATTATATTAATTAATTACGAAGGTATTACTGTTAAAAAAATTCAATTGAATGAACTGATCAGTGCGACTTTAATATCGTTTCCGGGGCGTAATTAGGGGCCCAAAAATATATTTTCAGACTTTCCACTTTATTGTTAAAGCTATTGTTGTAGAAACAGTTATAAAGTTACAGTTTTTTATTATTTTTAATAATAAAGAAGTGTTCTTCCTAATCTTTGACGTTTATTTTTTTATAGTTAGTCCTAAGGAATTTTTTCTACAATTATTTTACAAAAAGGGCAACTAACATAATATAAAAGTTGGAAACTGTACCTTATTAATTTCTCTATCTAACTTACCAGGGAGATACAAAATGTCAGGCTTATCATCTGTCAAGTCATAACAAAAATAAATAACTGAACAACTATTAGTTTTTCTTTATAAAAACTAAAAAGTTTGAGATGAACTAAATATCCAAAAAAAAATTGTGGAAACCAAATACTAAGCTACTGTGCCAACCTTTCCGAAATCACAAAAGTATTGTTTTTTGCGAACTTAGACAAATGGTTTTGAACCGGGGTCTTTTAGTTTGCCATGCACTACCACTGCACTACGATCGCCTTAGTGGTGGGTCATCCTAATGAAATGATAATTTTTAAACTATGTTTAATGATTCAATACCTTTTCTAACATTCTATAGATTGTAAATATTGTTTTGAGCTTTACAGTTGCATTTCATGAAAGGAGTCTAGTTTCTTGAATGTGTGTTTTTTTATGATTTAGGTAGTACATTAATTTATAAAAACAAACTAAATCCAATTGCAGATAGAGAAATTGCGATCTTAGCGTTCGTTAGGTTTCAACTACACGTGCCGGGCTGTCCACGTGCATGTTTCAAGCGTCTACTAATAAATAAAAAATACGCTACGGGTCTGTTTAACGAGATACAAATAGATTGTTTTATAACTTAGAAAAGTTTAATACGTTTTAATAGACAACGTGACTAAATATCTTTACCGCGACCGGTGTAGTACCAGTGCAATGGTTACGCAACCGAGAGCACGTGTTTAAAACCACTTGCCGGTACCGATGTATCTTTGACATATTATTTACTTTGGTTGTCCTGTTTCTATGATACAAGTACTTTAGTATAAAATGTAATTAAAAAAATAAAATAAAATAAATATTAACTAAAGTCTCTAATCATTTCCTTAGACAAAAAAAAACAATATCACTTAGACATCAATCAATCAAACTGTCATGCCTCTTTTCCACGGGGATAGGCAGAGACAACAACATTCTCATTCCATTAGTCTTCTACTGCTGGAAACGCTTGACAGGCAGCTTGGGGATCGCAATTTACTCACCAGACTGTTAAGAGCACGCTGCTGACCATCCTCCGGTTAGACTAGTCAAGTTTTAGGACATCCCGGGTCTACCTACCACATACTTCTGATAGGTAAAGTTGTGTAATAATAATACTGATATCAAGGAGATTATAACGTGAGGTATTATGTTTATTAACTAAATATAAGCTGCATCCCACATTAATCATCCCACTCAACGTATATTTCGAGCTATGAGCTGCAAGTTCGAAATCCTTTGGTTTTTATTCATTCTCTTTTTTATTATTGTTGTAACTCGACATATGACAGCTTATGTTAAACTAAAGTGCGGTCCATGAATAGAGGTTGCTGCTACTACAATTTAATAACTGCAAGTAGGAGTCTCATCCTCTTTGCCGGCCTAGTTGGAACCAGCAACCTATAAGCTGATCCCGACACGCGTCACTTCACGCTTTATATACCTGCATATATATTATATAATATTCCTATAAACTGCAGTTTAGTGCCCGTATTACTACCGTTCATCAAAATGAATTCTTCGTCTATTTCAACTTTAAGGCAGATCTCGTTAACATCCACATCAGACTTATAAATTCTTTTCAGTCAATCTTTTTTTTTATTTTTTTATTGTGACTCGACATATGACAGCACCCCGCTTAATGTTAAGCCAAAGTGTGGTCCATGAATGAATGTCACTGCCAATACAATTTAATAACTGTGAGTAGCAATCACATCCACTATGCCGGCCTAGATGGAACCGGCAACTTACAAGCTGATCCCGAAACGTGACCAAATCACTTCACGGTCTGTATACTTGTAAGTGGTGGTACTACCCCGGATCGGCAGAATCTACTAAAAATGAACAATAATGTGTTAAATTAGATAAATAAATGATTATAAAACGAAACCTTTTAATAATTTATCGTAGGTATAGTTTACTTCATTGTATGTTTTAGACATGGTAAGGTGTTACATTGACAAAGTTATTTCAGGCAGAAGTTACTTCCTTTGTAGTAGCTTGTATACCTGTTTGAATTTGAAAGGCTCGTAGGCGTTTCCTTTACAATGTATAGAAGTTTAGATATGATGACGTGCATCAATTTAACGCACAAAGAGTTATGTCATTTGGCGATGTCTATAAATACGTTACATGAAACAATATAAGGTTCTATTGTTTGTGAATGGTTTACTTAAGTATTTTCGTGCCTTTCATGTATATTATAAAAAAAAAATATTAATCAATCAAGACAATGGAGCGCCACTTTCCACGATCCTGACACAATTCACTCGCTTCCATAACATTCACAATTCTCTTCATACAAGATCTACGGTTATTGGCACTAGGCAACCCAGCTTCTTGAGGATTTCTCTGATTTGGTCGAAAATACCCCCCGCCCCCGGGCTGCCTCGTTTAACTCATCCATCCACATCAGATCTAAAAAATCTTTTCGTCAATCTACTTTCACTCATCCTTTCCATGTGCCCAAACTTTATCACTTTATCTAATTATAAAAAACAATTTATAATTAATGTATTTATATAATACAATATAATAAGTTTATTATATAATAAGGTGACCGTGGTAGCAATGGTAGCATTTAGTTTTATGTACTATCGTACTCATTAACTCAATCAGTAGATAATTCTCATGCAAAGCCACTTGCCGGTTCAATATCCAATGTACTTTTAAAATAAAGTGATAAAACTAATCTATATGAACGTTGGTAAAATTGAAAGCTTTAGTGCGTCGTGTGCTTGTAGAACAATCTACAAGTGGAATGCTTTGGCTGCCCACGTGATCTCCCCATCCTATAGACTTGGGATTCATCAAACGATGCGTAAAGAAGCACCTTTGGCGTGTGACGGCAGATCGAGGACACATATCTCAATAGACTTACTCATAATAATAAATAAGAGAAAATGGTTCGGCGCGTCGTGTCTTTGTACGAAATGAAATGAAATAACTTTTTAATTTCTATTTCTTTAAACATTTATTATTTTCATTTATCACAGGATCTATTTTACATTATTCTTTAGCGGTAGTAGTATGCGGCGTATGGTGATGCGTAGCTGTATGCGGAGTATGCGACTGGTGCGGTGTATGCTGCGGAGTAAGCGAGCGGTGTGGAGTATGCAGCCAGAGGTGCGCTGTATGCAGCAGCCACGGGCGCTGTGTACGCCAACGGAGCCACCAGACCAGGTTTCGCGGCAGCCACCGCCATCATGCAAGCGAGGAAGAACTAAAATAAATAAAAAATACATTTTAATAAATTATTCGTAGAATTACCTGACTATTTGTGGCTTAACATCTGACCTCCACTTGCCTGATGGTCAGCAAGGTATGCTGATAGTAACTTATGATAGCTTTGGCCCGCATAGTGACGGGGAATGAGGAAGCCGTAAACTGAATCGGTATGTTTCAGTCGTCGGCACTCTTGGACCTCCCCTTGCTTACCATCGGGCAAGTCGATGTTATATGTCGAGTCATAAAAAAAGGAATTACAATTTTTAGGAATTTCCCCGATTTAATCAAGAAACGAACAGTCTTCTTTTATCCCCATTAAATCCTTTAACTAACCTTATTCTAATTATATAAATAACCCAAAATTTGCACTTTATAATTAGAGATAGTAAAAGTAGGGACTCTAATTTTTAATTCATTAAAATAAAAGATACTTTTCATACTTACAAGTTTAAACATTTTGCTTGTTGATTGTAGTTTACTAAATCGAATGTAACAACCACAACATCGTATCACTTTATATACAAATTCATTTAGACATCTTACGTTTGTTAGACATCCTTCTTTAAATCATTAGAACTTGAATCACGTGCGGCCTTGTTAAGAGTGACCACTAAATTATGAGATCAAGGATCGCGAGTTCATGAGAGTGAATTTTAAAACTATTTTTTTATTGTAGCTCGACATATGACAGCAACCCACCTGATGTTGTGGTGTATGAACAAAGGCGAATGCTACTACAGGGTAAACATATAAGGCGACCGTGGTGTAGTGGCAGTGCAATGGGTACGCAAACCGAGAGCATGAGTTCGAGACCGGTATCAATGTATCTTTGATTGTCCTGTGTCTATGATACAAGCACTTTAATAGCTTGGTATAGAAATGTAAATATTAAAAAAATACTTTTAGGATTGGAACAAGATGGGTGGTGAAGCATCCGCAATCAGTCGAGAAAATCAGCTGTCGAACCAAATGGTTTGGAGCGTTGTTTCACCATTCTGTAACCTTGGATCCTTTAAGCAATGCGTAATAAAGCACTTTTTACAGACATGGTGATAGCGACTGTGACATGTGTACGCTGCATCAGTCTTTTTAGTCGTTGCCGCTCTTCGACTTTCCCTTTCGTACGTTAATAAGCAAATGTAGCGTTTCATTAAAAAAATATTCAATAAATTATGCGGCACGACAGGCGTGGCGTAGTGGGTTACGCGGGTGTCCCGGGTTCAATTCCAGGTCGGACCAAATATTTGTTTCATAGCTTTTACTTGTAATATTTAATAATAGAATTAAATTTACAAATATTTCCTAAGGCAGATATGTATTTGCTCCGGGTCTGATTAGACAGCGGTGCCCAGTCTGCCGATCCGGGGTAGTACCACCACGGCCAGTTTATAGGCCGTGTAGTGACTTAATCGCGTTTCGGAATCTGCTTGTAGGTTGCCGGTTTCAACTAGGCCGGCATAGTAAGTGTGACTACTACTTACACTGTAGTAGCAGTCACATCCATTTATGGACCGCTCTACAGCGGTCTTCAAGTGGTTTTGAACCCGTGCTCTCGGTTTGCCTGACCATTGCAAATGTCATTAATTTAATTATCCAAATCAAACTGAATAATTCAATACTGTGTATAAATATAACATGTAAATGTGGCATTTATAATTAGATAACTGTTGCTGGCTGATACGTCTGCAACAGACAAAAGTGTAAGGGATACCGACGTCACGATAAAAATATTTTTATTATGTCTAGTATGCTATGAAACGTGATCTTCAGTAATACCGAAAAGACGTATAAAAATGCCACAAAATATTTTATAAAAATCTCGATAACGTCAGTATAATGATATTAATACACGTAGATAATAGAAATAATTCTCTTATATTTTTTTTTTGAATTATTAGAAAATACTTTTTGGTTTCTTCCCAAATTATAAGATAGTTTTTAGTACTTAAAATTGTTTATTATTTATGTTAGCATACCAGTTCGTTACGCGTAAAGTCCTGGGTTCGATTTCTGGTCAGAGCAAATATTTGTTTCAGAGATTCATAGGTTGTATTTGATTTTTTTCATTAGATTAATTGTTCATAAAAAAGGGATGGATAATTGCTCCGGGTATAGTTGTCAAAGAGTGGTAGGCAGTGGTGGCGATTCTGCCATTCCGGGGTAAATGGACAGCGTTTCGGGGTAATGTTATGAGTTGCCGGTTCAAACTAGGCCGGCATACTGGATGTGACTGCTACGTACAGGTTTAACTGTTGTAGGATTTATGGATCGCACTTCTGCTTAACATCAGTCAGGAGTGCCACTTTCAAAATAAGTTGTTATGATTATTTTGTTTTTATTAATAATATTTTGGCTGCCTTGTGGACTAACTTTTGGAGAGTAAAAATTACAAAATAAAATACTAAAACATAACACCCATAAATCCTTATTTTATAAAGCTAAATATTTTATACTACATATTTATAATTTACCCATCTAATAACTAAATAAATCTATTAAAAAATACTTTTATATCTCGTGTTTGTATGTAGATTGAGATATTATAAAAGTATAATATATGAAAAAAATTGCTATCGATGTAACTGGAGTAAGAAAAGCGTAATTAATTAGTACTGTATAAATTATATATATTATGTATACTTAATCGCATTTGTTCGTATTAACCCGCCAAAATGTGACGCGGACCAAGGAGTTGTCAAAACTGCCCGATGACAGGATAGAGAAATTACGACGTGAACGCATAGACGCTGTATTGCAATTAGAAATTTTTAGATGTTTACGCGTGATTTTATCTGTCTAATTTTAATTAAATATGCGTAATTATTATTTACTATAAAAAAATGCATTTGAGATAAAGTCAAACGAAACTCCAAATATTCTGAGAACCAATTTCGTTGACAATCTCATGCGATGCATATAGCTTGGGATGGGATACAATGGATGGGATAGGCAGAGACAATGGAGGGCCACTTGCCACGATCCTGGCACAACTTCCTTCACATCCACAATTCTGTTCATACAAGGTCTATTGTGATAGGCACTAGGCAAAGCTGGGTTGAGGATGTCTCTAAATTTCGGAAAACAGAAAGGCTGGACTTGCCTTGTTTAATTAACGCAACCATTCACATCAGATTTCTAAATTCCTTTCGTCAATCTACTTTCACGGGATCCATCATCCGAAAAATGTATTACTTATATATTCAAATAAGTATAGCATAATTATAGCTTTTTAGCACCTCTGAATGCGTTATATAGCATGCGTATATATCTGGTCCGCCAAATAACTTTTTTTTGAAAATGCTATAAAAAAAACTACTGAATATTTTTTCAAATTTCTTTTTTTATTTGAAAGTACAATCCTTCCGGTTAATGATGGAAAATAATTTCATTCAAATGGCTGCCTCGGCTCTTCGAAAATGAGCAAGGAGTGGCCGTTACAGTCAATGGCGATCGTTATCGGGCCATGTTAAACGAATTTTTGTTCACAGAAATAGAAGAGGAGGATATTGGCAACATTTGGCTTCAACAGGACGGCGCTACGTGCCACACAGCCCACGCCACACTTGATGTTTTGCGCCGTGTTTTTGAAAATCTCATTATCAGCCGCAGAGCTGATGTCGTTTGGCCACCTTGGAGCTGCGATTTGGCACCGTTGGACTATTATTTGTGGGGTGCCGTCAAAGATAAGTGTTACGCCGACAAGCCAGAGACAATTGATGCTTTAAAGGACAATATTCGTGAAGCACACAATCGATAATGTACTTAAAAATTGGACCGATCGTGTAGGCTACTGCATGGCCAGTCGAGGCAGCCATTTGAATGAAATTATTTTCCATCATTTACCGGAAGGATTGTACTTTCAAATAAAAAAAGAAATTGGAAAAAATATTCAGTAGTTTTTTTTTATAGCAATTTCAAAAAAAAGTTATTTGGCGGACCCGATAGAATGCGTATAAAGTTGGTATAAGTATAAAGTATAAAGTTGGAAAAAAATTAAACCATTATTTAATTCTGAGTCACTTATATCATTTTATTAACAGAAGCCATAAAATTAATAAATTAAGGTTTCATCTGTAGTAGTATGCGGCGTATGGTGATGCGTAGCTGTAGGCGGAGTATGCGACTGGTGCGGTGTATGCTGCGGAGTAAGCGAGCGGTGTGGAGTATGCAGCCAGGGGTGCGCTGTATGCAGCAGCCACGGGCGCTGTGTACGCCAATGGAGCCACCAGACCAGGCTTCGCGGCAGCCACGGCCATCATGCAAGCGAGGAAGAACTGAAATATATATAAAAAAATACAATTATTAAAATTATTCGTAGAATTACCTGACTGATTATTATTTAATTTTGGCTTAACATTTGGCCTCAACTTGCCTGATGTTAAGCAAGGGAGGTTGAAGAACGTCGATGACTGAAAAAAACCGACTCAGTTTACTATGCCGGCCAGAGATGCTATTTTTTGCTTTAGCCAAGTAGCGGTTTAGTGTAGTAAATACTATGCCATTTGGGCGTAAAATATATTTAAATATATTGTTTTATATCGCTAATATATTTTCAATTTTAATTACCAATTTGAACATTTTGTTGAGTAGTTGTTTTGGGCTGTTAGACACAAATGATTATATTTGAATGATGCTTTATCAGTCAGTGAATGCTTATTTATATAAAAATACAGACTGGGAACCTTGTACGAGTGAGGTAACGAGTGGCATCCTTACAGGACAACACTCGCATATTGATGGATGTCACTAGGTCGCTGAGAAAGCAATTTATTCATCAAACGAAAACGTCTCAAGTACAAATAAGTGGGATGTTAATTAATCTTAAAACTTAATTATACCATTCGCCGTAATTTAGCTTCTCGTAATTTGATGTTATACCAATACTTCTACACATTGTTATATTAAATATAAATCACACGTTAACTTTTAAAAGTGTTTAATACGATGTATTTATTTGTTACTTTTTTATAACCAACTACACGAATAGAGAACGTCTCATTTTCTTAAATGCATATTTTGTAAAATGCATATTCTGCTACTACAGTTAAATACAAATAACTAATTATTATTCCGATAATTATTGATCCGATAATCAGGCAACTTCTAATGTTAATAACTTTTTGACGCTACGTGGTGCCGACCTTTTTCATGATCGCACTAAAATTTCTAACAATTCATTTTCATTTAAAAAAACATTGTCTTAAAGCATTTTTAAGAAGACTTTTATTTGACATAAATAGAATAAAAACAAAAGAATAAATAAGTTTTTAAAAATAACATGCGTTTTTAAAGAAAATTAGGAATTCGTAATAGATCTGATTGGGATGGATGCGTTAACAAGGCAAGCCCAGAAGTGTGTTTTCCGACCAAATTGGAGACATCCTCAAGTAAGCCAAGTTGCCTAGTGCCCATCACCGTAGCGCTTGTGTGAAGAGAATTGCGAGGGAAGCGAGAGAGTTGTGTCAGGATCGTTCTTTGTCTTTGTGGGAAAAAGGCGTAATAATTTGATTGATTGAATCAAAGTACTAAATTGTACTTCATTACTCCGTAGCGTGATTCAACTGCAACCAATTTATTATTCAAGCAATGTCTAAACTTGTATTTATTACATTATACGTCCTCAAATGCGACTTCCAACTTACTATAAAGATCGCTTAGGGTACTCAATAAGACATTAGTCAGTTTTTGAACTTACAGACTAGCACAATGTTTAAACTTGTAAGTTAATACACCAATAATAAAAAAAATACATACTATCTATATACATTGATTCATTGCATGTAGCTAAATAAGCACAATAATTATTTGTTATATTTATTAACTAGTTTGGATTGCTAGTTGGATTCAGTTTAAAAGTTGCCGGTTCCAACTAGGCTGGCATAATAGATGTGACTGCTACTTGCAGTTATTTACCTGTAGTAGCATTCACCTCCATTTACAAACCGCAGTCCAGCTTAACATCGGGCGGGGTGCTTTCGTATGTCGAGCCACAATAATAATAAAAAAATCGTAATTATTAGCTAATTATGACTATCTAAATAAGTAGATGTAAGATGTAGAAGTATAATTTAAAAAAGTGATTTAATATATTTTATAATACATTTAATAATAGATTGAACTTACTTAGATAATTTATGTTAAAATCCCATCGTAATTTTCATGTAATAGTTATTTAAATAGAAACTTTATTGCTAATCTTTAGTATAAATATATTTTTAGAAGTCACGTGGATTTCAGAATAATCTCGTGTTTTATATGTATAAGCTAATAATTATTTTGAATGTACGAAGGCGTGAAAGGTCTGATGTACAGTGTTTATAAACAAGTGTTTATATGTATATTATAACATACCGATCAAAATAAAAGTATTTTCATATAGCTATTTTCCTTGTGGTGCGATTGTTCAATTATCTAAAATTAAAACAATGCGGAATAATTCATATATCTAGGTAAAAATAAATAGAATGTAATAATAAACTTTTATTATTGTGGTTCAACATTTATAAAAAATATTTTTGTTTTGGTTATTAATGATAAAATGGCCGTTTGTATCGGCTTTTATTTTGAGAATAGAATAAGAGGAACGATTGTAAACATATTCTTAAAATACATAAAAAACAATGTTTAAAATTAAATATCAAAGTGTCATGCATGCGTATTGGCTAACTGCGACCGGTGATCGAACCCAGTGCGACAGACATGCGCTTACTCTAAACACAAAGCGTCCATGGGCTCGCGTCAAACTTCTTCCATCCTGTCCTAAAGCAACAATACCTACCATTGAATTAATAATTTTCTTTTTTTATTTCAGTTCTTCCTCGCTTGCATGATGGCGGTGGCTGCCGCGAAGCCTGGTCTGGTGGCTCCGTTGGCGTACACAGCGCCCGTGGCTGCTGCATACAGCGCACCTCTGGCTGCATACTCCACACCGCTTGCTTACTCCGCAGCATACACCGCACCAGTCGCATACTCCGCTTACAGCTACGCATCACCATACGCCGCTTACTACTACAGATGAAGCATCAACAATGGACATAATGGATTATAAAATATAAATATGCTAATATTACTTGAATGTTTTATTTTAAATATGTGATCCAAAATACAAAATACATTTAATATAATCGAAATTTTTAGCGTAACTAAAGCATAATTTTTAAGTATTGATTTATTGAATAAAATAAAAAAATATATATTTGAAATAATACCATAATGACTTAAAAGTAGATAGCGGGATGTGATAGACTGCTATTACGTGGTAAAAGAGTGAGCCATGGAAAAAAGGGAGGGTCCGACAAATTGCAAGATCAAAAGACACAGTCCGTATTTTATTGTTGCAAAAATATGTATAACCTACACAGAAATGATGAACATAAAGTGAAAAACATGAGTGGTGCTTTTAAAAACCTTTACAAAAATATTAAAAACGGAGAGACATCATAGTTTCCCCGCAACCACGAAGATTGCAAAGCTTTCTAAATGTCGGATTAAAATAATCAAAATAAACGCGAAAGTGAGCCGCAATAACCTTTTATTTCACAAATTATATTTGCATAAAACCTAAGATATTACTAATAATCTGATAAAATAGACGACTATGCGTTAGTATAGTATAATAAATATTAACCTAGGTTTGCTCTACTCAATATTAGTACACTTTTAGTACACTTTCTTATGATGAAGTCAAAGATCATGAGTATTTTCTTGAAATTAAAATCTAGGCTCTCGTTACCCATTGTAAAATGTAGATTATCGAAAAATAATTCAACAGCCGAGTCATATCGCGGTCTGTAAGTGGTCGTACTACCCCGGATCGGCAGAATAGGCACCACTGCATACCCTACCACTCTTTAATAAACAGACCCGAAGCAAATATTTGCCTCTTTTTTTATTAACAAATATTTGTAATATTCAATCTAATGATTAAATATTACAAATTAAAGCTGTGAAACAAATATTTCACCGACCGGGAATCAAACCTGGGACTCTACGCATTAAGAACTAATGTAAGGCTCGAGGGCAGTAAGGCGACTGCTGCTATAATTAAATAACTATAAGTAGCAGTCATATCAACTATGCCGGCCTAGTTGTAACTTTCAAAGTACAAGCTGATCCCGAAACGCCATTAGGTCTGTATACTTGTTAGTGGTGGTATACCCCGGATCTACTGCCTACCACTCTTTGATAACCATACCTGCAGTAATTATCAACCTCTTTTTTATTCACAAATATTTGCTCTGACCGGGAATCGAACCCCGGCCTTTACGCATAAGGAACAATGCACCACGAAGTAAGTGTAAGTAAGTGAGAGAGTTGTCTCAAAATCGTGTAAAGTGGCGCTTCGTTGTGTCTGACTATCCTACGGGTACTTAATTGAGGCGTGACACTTTAATTTATTGAATATTCATAGTATTATGAAACGTAACTCAAACGGAAGGATATGTTTTATTGTTGATGTCAACACAATGGTCAATTATGGCACACGAACACGTGATGCTTTAATGTCATCGTAGTGAGGTTGTACATATAAAATTAACGAGCATAACTACCTTAAAAAGAGCCAATAAAAATGCTGCCTGAACAACAGGTAGCATTGGATTTATAGTAGGATTTATATATTTTTTTTTAATATATAAATCCTACTATAAAAGCGTGAATTGATAGTGATGATAATAAATAATAAAAATAAATGTCACATTGTCTTTTATTGCATAGGTATCTTCTCAATACCCTAGATTCATTGCAGCGCCGAGCTTTCCAAATTTTAGGTGATGCAGAGGTCTTGCGAACTACGTAAAGACTTTGCTTAAAGCTTTGTGCGTCCTCTATCGCCTATACCACGAAGAATGTTCTGAGGAGCGCTTTAACCTTGTTCCTACCTCGTCTTTTCACTCCCGTAATACCTGCATGGATCGGGAGAAGCATTCACATTCTGTCGACAGAATCGGCAGTCGAACTAAAAGATTCGGTGCGTCGTTGCTTTGTAGTACAATCGACAATGCTTTACCAGCCCATGTGTTATCTCCATCCTATAATCTTGGATCCTTTAAGCAATGCGTGAAGAAGCACCTTTGGCCGGCATAATGACAGCGATTGGGGCAGCTGTGAAGACTCGGTTTTTACAGTCGTTACCACTCTTGGACCTCTTCTTGCTTACCAATAGGCGGGTCGATGTCGAGCCACAATAAAAAAATACCCCTTTATTATTAGCTGACAAACATTATCATATCAGTCATTAGAAGAACATTACTTTTTGTTTTCAGCTATGTCCATATTGGCCTGCTGAAAGCGGTTACCTTCTACTTTTAGAAGGTTGTCAGCACACCTTGTGGGTAGACGTTCTACGCTGCGTTTTTCTGTACCTGGTCCCCATTCTAGAACATTTCGGCCCCAACGGGCGTCTGTCTTACGAGCTATATGCTTGGTCCATTGCCACTTCGGATTATTCATCCGGTGTACTTTATTCCTTCTACAAATCTCTTCGTTACTGATTTCATCACGTAGAGAAACACTTAGTTCTCTACAAAACCCTTTTGGATAAGTAATTATACTAGAATTATTTATTTAATAATATTATTCTAAGAAAGACTAAAAATAAATATTGATATAAAAAATACATTTTCTTAGTTCAATAAATTGACGTTAACATGCGAAATTGTACAGACTTAATTATAATATGTTTTCCCAAATTTTCTAAGAAATGTCGGCAATTAAGGACAAAAATAGCCCAATACCAATGCCGACGTATTAATATTTACAATAGGAATAATCTAATAAAATATGTATGATTTCGCTAATAAAATGGTGTCATCGACATCACGAGTGAATTTGAATATAATTAAAGGTAAATGTAATTAATATTCTTATAACGCTCTTCACGTCTTATTTTTGTTTACACACACGGCCTCTGTTTTTTATATAAAGTAACATACAAACGTAAACAACACATCATTCACAATCTGAAGTATCATCGACAACATGTTCAAATTGGTAAGTTATTTGTCGTCTCGTAGATGCGCAATAGACGAAAATAAAAAGGGAAAATATTTATTATAACTGGAACACTTTCCACATAAGATTGGATAAACTTATATGTTATATTATCCCTTTGGGATGGGTTTTTGGTTTTGAAACTATTTTTTTATATTATTGAGACGCGACTTCACATCAACTAGCCTGATGGTAAGCGATTGAAAGTGCAAGACGACTGAAAAAAAACTCTCCGATCTTACGGTTGCCTCAGCCGCCGTCACCATGCCGGCCAAATATTTCTAATTTTTAGTATATTTCTAATTTTCTTGACTTGTATTTATTAATTATTAATTTCGAATTACTCCCAAAAATATATATGAAGACTATTAATAAGTTGAGGTTTTATAGTATTTTAGTAAGGTTTTTTTTATATTAATTTGATTTTATTTTCCTGTAAATCCGGAACATATAGTCAATCATAAGTGAATGTTATATAATATTTTTTTATTTCAGTTCTTCCTCGCTTGCATGATGGCCGTGGCTGCCGCGAAGCCTGGTCTGGTGGCTCCGTTGGCGTACACAGCGCCCGTGGCTGCTGCATACAGCGCACCTCTGGCTGCATACTCCACACCGCTTGCTTACTCCGCAGCATACACCGCACCAGTCGCATACTCCGCCTACAGCTACGCATCACCATACGCCGCTTACTACTACAGATGAAGCATAAAAAGTTAAACGAAACGCTTACCGATAAATGACTGTTATATTTTATTAAAAATATATTTATGTTATACTAATTTATTGTTTTAATAATATCCTGTGACAACCATTTAAAAATGAAACAGATTGCACTTTTGAATGCGGATCCCTTATTTTGCGTAAATAACAAATAATATTACATAAATATTTTTAAATAATTATCTCTATATATTTAAATAATTATAATTATAGTTTTATAAATGCATATTTTTTATTGAAATTTTAATATAAATAAGATTTACTTTGTAATCCGTAATCGAAGGATATAATAGGAAAAAAAAACGGTTTACTTAATTAGGAGCTAGACGAATTAAAGCTTCTGAGAGGAAAGTTATTTAGTAGAGTGCGGCGTTTAAATAAACTCAATTCGCATTCATATTATTTCACAGTAGTAGCAGACATTTTGATGTAAAATCACCTAAAATCACGTAAAAATCATTTATTCGCAGACTACATAAGCCCGAATAATTGATAGTAACACACACACTTATGAACTAAATTAGTATACAAAAAGAAAAATAAATAATAATGTTAAAACTATACTTATTCTATTAATTAATGCAGTACAACTTTTCAGCTTTCGGGTTCATCAGGGCTGTTGTCCAGTGCCGTTGCAACTTACTATCCGGCATGTCAACAAGCACCTTGAGTATACTGTTGGGACTACCCAGCATTCTGTTTCTGATGGAATATGTTTTTCTGCGCATCACAGCATGAAAGTCATCCCCCGAGCATCAGAAAACATGCCGGATGCACTACAGAATCTGGGTAGTCCCAACAGCACTATGTTAAGCCAATCCAGCTTAACATGGCGGTCATATATTTCTTATTGACGCGCGTCATCTTACCTTGACTTGTCTGATGTTAAGCAACGACTATTCCGACTAGGTCCGAGAACGACGACTATTGAAAAACCGTTTCAGTTTACGGTTGCCTCTGTCGCCGTCACTATGCCGGCCATAATTACACATAATTACACACAACGAACTTACATTTCTATAGTAAGCTACTAAATGTGATTGTATCACAGAAACTGGACGAATAAATTGAGATACATACGGCAACTGGTTTTAAACCGGGAGCTCTTGTTTTACGAGACTATTTATCCACCACTAGACAACGGTCGCTTTAAGTTTGTACGTCACCTTTTTTTTGACGCCTTATAATTCTATCTACGCATTTCAACATCTGTATTTTTCCGACCCATTTCTTAGAACGATATTATTTTGGTTTGTCACGTTTTATCACGTTGTTTATAGGTTAAGTCGCGTGAAAGAGAAACGTGAGCAATTAAAAGGTTATAATTAAAGTAATAGAGATCAAGGAAATTAATTTGTTCATGCCTTTATTCCTTTAAGGGTTTAGCAGAACTGTTAATCAATTTATATGGAATTCAATATTTTCTTCTGATATGATGTGGGTAGGAAAGTATAGATTCCGGCAGAAAAAGGAGCGCTGGAATTCAAGCTGCGCAGTAACTTGTTTTGTTAACTACATACTTTTCTTTTATGAATTATAAATTTTAAAATATTATAAATTTAGTGATCGACTCTATATATGTGCGGATATGTTTTCATCGCAGACATTTAGCGCTTTTCTAATCTGCCGATCTTTATACTGCGCAGCTCAAAAGTCTCGCTCATTTTATCTGCCGGAGTATATACTGATGAAGAGAATTGAGGTCAAGGAAGCGTTATTTTAAGATCGAAAAAATGTTCCCTTTGTTGTATCTGCCTATCGCTGTGGAAATCAAGGCGTGGCAATTAAAGGCGACCGTGGTGTAGTGGCAGTGCAATGGCTACGTAAGCCGAGTGGCACAGGCTCGAAACCACTCACCGTTTTACCAATTTATCTTGGTTATATATACTTTGGTTGTCCTGTTTCTATGATACAAGCACTTTAATAGCTTAGTATAGAAATGTATAATAAAAATATAAAAAAACCAGAGGATCTTGGTTTGCGAGAATATTTTACTACTGCTAGACCACGGTTGCCTTTACTATCTTAACTTTTACTATCTGGTTAACTCAATTTAATTACCTACTTAATAAAAGCACTCAGTCGCGTTTCTAAATTAGTTTAAAAGTTGCCATTTCAAATAGTTTATTTTTTATTTATTTACATTTTTATAGTAAGCTACTTAAGTGCTTGTACTATAGAAACAAGACAACCGAAGTACATATATCAAAGATACATTGGTACCGGGCGGCAATTGGTTTTGAACCCGTGCTCTCGGTTTGCACTACCACTACACCACGGTCGCCTTAAATATCTAATATCAGTAAGTATATATAGTTTATTAATATAAGCCAAATACAACCAGCCAAACGAGCCAAATATAAACAAATTTATGCAATTTCTAAGAACTTTAGATTTTTCTTCATTTGATAAGTATTATTCTGTTATTCACTGTCTAAATCCCCTAGAATACAAAAAAGAGCCGAGATTGAAACTCCTAGTTAGTTGAAATTGATTTAAACAGACTCACTACTAACTTAGTACTTAGTTAATTAGTATGTTAAAGTTTATGACAACATTGCACCGAACCTCAAATTAGGGTTGCTAGTTGCAATAACAATAAGAATTGTAACAGCGTACGCTTACGTGACCTTTGCGTAGACGCGATGCTCTCTGAATAAATTTCACGTGAATCACTACATAGGATAGGATTCAACCAAAATAAACCATCTAATAATGCTACTAAATACATACGAAACCCAAAGCATTACAAGTTAAATGATATTTTTTATTAATTTTGTCACTAATAAATTTGTGCTAATTCTTTACGGCGGTGTGACAATTTTTAACCAAACAATTAAATTGTCACGCCTTATATTTGCATTAAAAGTTAATAGGCGGAAAAATGGAACGCCACTCCACACTCCTTCACATCCACAATTCTCTTCTTATATGATAGTTATTGGTACCAAATAAATATAAAAATATTTAAAAAAAACAGGTTTTTTAATTGTAGCTCGAGATATTATGCCAGTTTCAGTACCCCGCCTAATGTTTAGCTGGAGTACTCCAGCTGGAGTAAACCGTACGGTTGATAAACCAAGGCGACTGCTACTGCAGTTAAATAACTAAGTAGCAGTCGTATCCACTATGCTGGCCTATTTACGGTCTGTATACTTGTAGTGGTGTTACCCTGAATCGGCAGACTGGGCATTACTTTTTACCACTCTTAGACAACTAGACCCGGCCAAATTTCCGCCTCTTTTTTTATTAAAAAATGTTTGTTATATTTTATTTTATTATTTAATAATGTTTCGTATTGTATAAGAACATCCTAGATGTTTCTTCTGCACTTAGACTATCAATGTGTGCATCTTATATACGATCTTGCAATATTTCGTAGAAGAAAAGTATTTATACTAAAGTCACATTTGATCTACTTACACTCGACTACTTTGTCTAGCATCAATCAGTACTCGTGCAATCTACAACAAAAGCAAAATGTTCAAATCGGTAACTAATAATATATTATTAAAATATTATTTGTAAAAAAAATTAGCTATCTTATGTGAAGCTGGAAATGCTGCCATACAGGAACAAGCATAAGTTTCATCTACGTTCCTAACTTCGAAAGAAATGGTACCTTGGGTCGGCTTTCTCAGCAAGCAACTACCTACTGTCTTATAATCCTTTTTAATCTAAAAACAGTTGACGTAAGCCCAAAAACAACAATTCCTGTTGAATTTTAGGTAACGTTATTTCTTTTAAATAAATTGTATTTTTCCATAGGTACTTCTCGCCGCCATCTTGGCCGTAGTTACCGCCAAGCCTGGGATTCATTCAGTTGCCTACACCGCTCCAGTGGCTGCAGCTTACGCCCCATACGCCGCTGCCTACGCTGCTCCTGTAGCCGCAGCTTATACAGCTCCAGTAGCTGCTGCCTACACTGCTCCAGTTGCAGCTGCCTACACTGCTCCAGTTGCAGCTGCCTATACATCCCCTGTTGCCGCAGCTTATACTGCTCCAGTTGCAGCTGCTTACACTGCTCCTGTCGCTGCAGCCTACACTGCTCCTGTTGCCGCTGCCTACACTGCACCAATCGCTGCTGCTTACAGAACTCCAATAGCTGCGGCATATCCTGCTCCCGTGGCTTATTCAGCACCAGTATTTGGCAAATGAAACATGAGAAATCGAAATAATTAAACAATTTTAAAGCATATATTTTTATTTTATTGCAAATTCCAATCCTTTAATAAAGAAAATTGGATGAAAAAGTTCACGCGTGCTCTACAGTGGACCTACTGCGAGATTTTTTCATTTATATTACTGTGACTCGACATATGACAGCACCCGCCTTTTGTTAAGTTGAAGGGCTTTCAATGAATGTAGGTGACTGCTACTACAGTTCAATAACTGTAAGTAGTAGGCACACAAGTAAGTTGCTGGTCTCAACATGCCGGCCTAGTTGAAACCAGCGACTTACAATCCTGATCCCTAAACGCGAACCTCTTTTTTTTTCAGCTTGGCAATTCTGCTCGTGTTTGTGTTTTTCTTGCAACACAACTGAAACGTCGAGGTAAATAAAATATGCTTATAGAACTTGTTAAGGCTCGTATTAATCCTATTTTAAGTATAAGTTTTTCTATCCAATTTTCTTTACAAATTAATATCGTGGTTAATGTTATTTATTGCTTTTTATTTACAACAAAAAAAAAAAAAACATTTTAAATGGGCGTGAAAGGAATATCTTGTAAAAACATAAGAAATAAATAATCAAGCTCTCCTTTTCTGTACTAATATTATAAGTATAAAAAGGAAAAATGTAGCTTAAAAGGAGCTAATTTCCGAAACTACTCATCTGATTTAAATAATTTTATTCGACCAAAATGGATCTTTGGGATGAACATAGGCTACTCGAATATTTTATTAGACAGTTTTCGTGAAGATCTATATTGAAATGCAAATATACGAAAATCGGTAGAGCGAATGAGTTTCTTGCGAACATACTTTTATTACTATATTAATACTTTATTTTACATCTCTTTACTAAGCTACTAAACATACTTGTATCATAGAAACATCATGACCAAACTCCATAATAAAGATTGGTACTGGTAAGTGGTTTGGAACCGCTGACACTGAGTTTTAGTAACCACTGCACAACCCAACTACATCATGGTCGCCTTTAAAAAGCTTATAAGGCTTTTTATAGACCTTAAATTGGCCTATACAATTACTTACAAACATTCTATATTTATATCAAACCTATATTATAATTTGGTCGGCATGGTGACGGCGACTGAGGCAGCTGTAAAATGAAAAGGTTTATTCAATCGTCGGAACCCTTGAACCTCCTCTTACTTAAAATAAATAATAAATAAATAAGCCATTTATTTCCAATCTTAAATTTACAATAATTAATTTTTTTAACTATTTACACCGTTGATCGGAACCCCTATTTGGGTATAGGCCTCCTCCAGCTTGTTCCAGGCTTCTCTGTCTAATGCTTTCCTTCTCCATTCGCTTCCTGCTAAAGCTTGTATGTCCTCTATCCACCTTTTTCTAGGACGTCCCCTTCTCCTTTTTCCTCTTACTTAACATAAGGCAATATCAAGGTCAGATATCGCGCCTTATTAAAAGAAATACTTTACTTATTACACCTCTGTTCTGCTAATACTAAATACCTTACAAAATATAATAACTAAAATATATTATTAAAAGGAGTCCCTTTAGGCAAGGTTCCGAAGATACTGGCAACGTTCCCCCTTTGAATAGCTAGAATAATTCTTTGTCCGGGGTAGAGTTGGCTCTTCGGTCTCCTGTGATGTCGACTAACCTTTTTGCTATTTCCTTAAAAAGCCTTATAGCGCTAGGACCCCACGGACCAAGGGTCTCGACACCGAATGGGACAAAATCATATTCGGAGCCTAGACGCCTGTATTTGCATGCTTTAGCTTTAAAAAAAAAGAAATATATTAATATTTGAGGAATCCAAGATAACGGGAATACCTAAACCGTCTAATTGTGTACAAAGTTGCAGATACACAGCTAGTCATAAAAAATATTCTATATTTGAAATCTCAAGTCTTTGTTATGCAAGTTTGGTAGCTAGTCTGTTATGGTGTCGATAAGGATCTGAACATTGTGTTGCGACATTTGAGTTTGTACTCGTAAATTGACAAGTGTCGAACATTCAAGGTTGTATCCTTGAACTTGTTTTTTATTTAGTTAGAATATAAATTGACGCATTACTAGGATGTGAAGAATTTCAGTTTTTTGTAATCGATAAAGTGTCGTCCTGCAGCCGCGGCGGAATATATCTTCTAAGCCGGCATAAAGGATGCGACTATTTAACAGCTTGAGGTTTGACTGAAGCTTAAATTGAGGTACCTACTAGTACAGTTAATTAACTACAAACAGAAATCGCATCCAGTATGACGGCACTTTCCACAAAACCGACACCTTTCTAGCTGATCCCGAATAGCAAATAAGCCACTTCACGATCTGAATATTCTAGATCGGCAGGCTGGGCTAATGCCCATCTATTATCAGCCTGACACTCTAACACTTTTAAACAACAAGTAATATCCAAATATCAAAGGTTGGTGTATTTCATACTAAGAAAGCTGAGCTGCCCAATGCCCATAACCGTATAGTTTGTATGAAAAGAAATGTGGTCGTAAGAGAAGCAAGGGAGTTTGATAGGATAGTGGCAAGTGGCACCTTATTGTCTCTGCCTATCCCTATGGGAAAAAGGTATGAATTTAATTGAGTAAAATGAGTAGAACCACAGAATATTTATAAGTTTTATTCATATGTTCCGTGAGTAGAACGAATGAATCTTCACAGTCCCTGGTTTGGGGTACGATGGGTACAGGAGTTGCGCTCCAAATTCTACGAATATAATGATTAAAGAGTGGTAGGCAGATAGTTAGTAGACCAAGCTTGTGAATCCAGGATGATACCATGTTGCGGGATGAGCTAAATAAATTCTTGAATTTAGCGAAGCCAGAATTTATTATTATAATGGATATTATTATGCTTGCAGATGTTTTATCTGTTGTGTCCGTATTTTGTTTGTGTACGTATAAATTAGATTATAATATTAAAAGTAGTTCACATATTTTTTTATTTATTTATTGTGACTCGACATATGACAGCACACCACCTGATGTTAAGCTGAAGTGCTTTCCATGAATGGTTGTTACTGGTACTACATAACTTTTTATTATACATTTCTATATTAAGCTACCAAAATGCTTGTATTATAGAAAACAAAATTTCATGCGGCTTACTACTAGGGTGAGATAGCTGGGGATTAGAGTGACATGGATAAAGGAGAGTGTTGAAAAATAATAATATGAGTCATGATCCCTACAGTAAAAAAAATACATCTGATCTGAAGTTTCTTTGCAGAACAATCGATAAGTAGAAAGCTCTGCCTGCTATGTTTTCTTCCTATCTCATAACCTTGGATCCTATAAGCGAAGCATAAAAAGACATTTTGATCGTATGTACTCATGGAGTTTACCATCAGTCAAGACGAGGTCAAACGTCGAATCAGAATAAGAGATATAAAGTTTTTTTTGTTTTTTTTAAGGCTCGCCGCTCCATTCACAGTTAAAATTTCAAATATTAGCTATAAAAAATCCAGTCTGCTGATCCGGGGTATTGTAGTCTTGTAGTCTTTTGCGGGCTCGTTTCAGCACTTGAAGTCCTCTTCGGTATCTTTGTGCGTTCTTCAACGGTTCTCCTTCAATGGAGCCACCCGATCTCCTCCAGGAAGGCCAGGAGACCCTTCTCGTTCCTGCAGACCTCCGGATGCGTCCTCGCGTTGCCAAGGAACTTCTGTCTTGCTTCTGCTACTGCTGTGCTCCTGCAACTCAAGAGCACATGTGCAGCTGTCTCCTCCTCATTCAGACATCTCCTACAAAGGGGGCTGTCTGATATGTTGAGGTTGTACAGGTGCTTATTAAAACCACAACGCCCCGTTATAACACCTACCAAAGTGCGGAGCTTGGCTCTGCTAAGGTCTAGCAGACGTCCAGTCAAGCGTCTGTCGATATGAGGGAGAGCTTCCCTGGACTGTCTGCAATCCGTTGTTTGCGACCATGCGTCTTCATGTTGATTACCTGTTCTGATCCGGGGTATTACCACCACTTACAAGTGTACAGACCGTGAAGTGATTTAGTCGCGTTTCTGTGACCGATCTTGTAATTTGCCGGCGAATTGACTGTAGTTCTCCATTCATCCCACTTCAGCTAAATATCAGGCGGGGTATCATATGTCGAGTAAAATAAATACAAAGTTAAACTACTTTGGTTAATAAATAATTTACAGCTTGACCACTGTAAACGAGTATAAGTAACTAAATAATCTATTAACTAGGAATGCATATCCTAGAGGACTTACAACGCTCTTATAGAATTTATACGACTAGCTGACAATGAATATTCACGTCACGTTAGATGTAAGCGCATGTCCTTTGGATGTGCAAGCACCGATTCGATGCCAACATTGTACGGGTCAAATGTACTACTATAAATTTCATTAGCTGCAGGATAAAGTCAGTCAGTCTTAGACGAACCATCAACACAATCCATCAAAATGTTCAAACTGGTAAGTTGTTTTTTGAATTTATTTTTTTATCATGATAATGATAATGAAATATTTTTACATAAAATATAAGTTTTGGAAAGTGTGAAAGATAATGTTTTAGGTTTTCTTTTATCAGTTAATACTAATAATTAAATAAATAAAATATCGAAACCTTTGCACTTTTTAAAATTATTAAATTAGTACTTTATAGTGCATTCAGAACGCCTTTTTGTATATTTATATTAAATTTGGCCATAGTAAGCTACGAAAAGTGATTGTATTATAGAAACAGGACGACTAACAAAGATACATTAGTACCGGCAAGCGATTCTGAACCGGGAACTCTTAGTTTGTGTTGTTTTAAAAACGTTATCCTTTTCGGCTGAAGTATTTAGATGATCTATGCATCTCACAATAATCTATATCTGCTGGTTTAATGACATAAGAAAAGTCGATTAAGGATATACTAAGTGATATTGTTTGCATGGGTAACGACTTGACTTCAGTGTGTTCTTAATCGGCTTCCAACTTATTTAGTCTTGTGATTAGACCGGCTGAACTAACTTTTTAATTGTGATGCGACATATGACCACGTATTGCCTGAGCGTCGATACAAACGGTACGACTGAAAACAACGATCCAGTTTATGGCTGGCTCAGTCGTCGTCTCTATGTGTGCATTTATGTATTTTGACGACGGCCTGGACGAACGGTTAACGATTGATTTGTTGCGCGTAAAGTCCCGGGTTCGATTCCCGGTCGGAGCAAATATTTGTTTCATAGCTCTTATTTGTAATATTTATTAATTATAATAAATATTGCAAATATTTGTTAAAAAAAATAAAAAAGAGGTGGATATTTGCTTCAGGTCTGGTTATCAGAGTAATAGGCAGTGGTACCCAGTGTGCCGATCCGGGGTAGTGCCACCACTTACAAGTATATAAGTATCGACGCGACCAAATCACCGTGAAGTGATTTGGTCGCGTTTCGAGATCAGCTTGTAAATTGCCGGTTCCAACTAGGCCGGCATAGTGGATCTGATTGCTGCTTACAGTCATTGAATTGTAGTAGCAGTGACATCCATTCATGGACCACACTCCAGCTTAACATAAAAAAATGCATATTTAAATCCTTAATTTTGTATTATTACAGTTGATCCTCTGCGCTTTGGTGGCGTTCGCTGCAGCCAAACCCCTTGTGGTGGGTTATTCAGCCCCTCTGACAGCTGCGTACACAGCACCGATTGCCGCATATTCAGCTCCTCTCACCTACCCATCGGCCTACACAGCTTACTCACCACTGGCATATTCTGCTTACACATATGCCTCCCCATACTCCTATTATATCTAAAAAATGCCATAACTGTAATCCACCGATAATGCTAAGCGATTGTAAACCGTCTGTGTTGTTTTCAAGGTATTATTTATTGTAAAATTGGTTTTAATTTATTATACAGTTATATGTATATAAATAGATATTATTAAAAATCTGAATAGTGTATATCAGTGCAGTGCAAATAAGATATCAAATGAACAGCCTAGTTTGAAGACTATTAATAGTTATTACATCAAATATACTTGTATGAATTAACGATCGATGTTTTATTTATAATTTTAATTTTCACAGTTGAATTAGTAATTATTTGTCTACCTTCCAAAATTTTAATAACCATCAATCAATCAAATTGTTAAGCCATTTTCCCACAGGGATAGGCAGAGACAATAGAGTGCTGCTTTCCACGGTCCTGACATAACTCCCTCGCTTCCTTCAAATCCTAATAACCATCAAGCTAAGTAAAAAACTATACGCGAAAGTGGGCGAAAGACGATGAAGTGAAACATGAAAACTATTAAATGGTGACCATGAAGTTGTTTTTGTTCAAAAAAAGACATAGGAACTTATTTCATACTGTGTGTCAATCCTAATCTTTAGTAAAAAAAATATTTCTTATGTCCCCAGTGAATGAATGAACCGATAAAACAAATTGTCATGCCTTTTTCCCACAGGGATCGGCAGAGACAATGAAGCGCCACTTGTTACGATCCTGACATAACTCCCTCGCTTCCCTCACATCTACAATCCTCTTAATCTTCCATCCTCTTCAATAGATGAATGATGAAGATAAAACACGAATATAATTATTTACAGTATTTCTATGTATTATACTGACACTATTCGAACCTAATTTATAATAAATCTACTAATATACATTACAACATGAGATAGATAAATGTGTTGTCATGATTATATAAAGTACATCTGTAAGTTTGCCACAATAATGCAAACAAATAATTTGATTGAATTTAATTACTATTTAAACACAAGTCACTTGCAGCTTTATCATGATCAGCCAGAAGACGTCCACCGCTGAACATAGGCCTCCCCCTTAGAACGCCATTCCGAACGACAAGATGCCAGTTGTCGTCAGTCCACCTAGTGGGGGGCCTACCTACGCTGCGTCCTCCGGTTCGTGGTCTCCACTCTAGAACCTTTCTTTCCAATCGGTTGTCGGTTCTTTGAGGGATGTGGCCAGCCCGTGGCTACTTTAGCTTGCAAATCTGGTTCTTTGGCGAATATCCTTGTTCCGAATTCTGTCGCGCAAAGATGCATAGCTCTCTTGTTCTCTAAGCGACTCTGAGCTATTCCAACAGGCCAACTTTTAAGGACCACGTCTCAGTGCCATGTGTCATCACTGGCAATACACACTGGTTGAAAACCCGAGGACCCTTGTCTTCAGGAACTGCGGGATGTTTGGCGAGAAGATATGACGCATCTTCAAAACACCATTAAGAGCTTATTATATCGATAAAATTAATGAGGAACTAAGTAGTAGACCCGGTTTGTTTCTAAGACGTTTTTTATAGTGTAGATGATTATTTTATTAAATATTCGTACCTATGGTTTACAAAACCCTTAAATACCTTAATATAATCTAACAGACCTATAGCTCATAATTGACTATTTTATCTTCACTGCAGGGGCAGATGCAATATTTACATATTGTGAGCAATGTGTCGTCTAAATAATTAATAAAACCTTGTAATTAGCAACTTCCTTATAAATAATAACTATAAAATCTATTTAATTGAACTAGTTTTGTCTAAACTTGATTACGATGTATGTACACCGTGCAAAAACTCAATTCCTGTTCATAAATTATTGTTTGTTTGCAATTTTAACTCTTATTATGTGTACTGACAGGGTTTCATTTTAAATAAAATATTTTTAATAGTACCTAGAATAATAAATTTGATATTGACCCCTAGGAATCCGGATTCTTGGTTATATATATAAAGATGAGTAGGAACATATCATCATTCAACTATCACAGTTTGATAACACAAATTCAAGATGTTCAAGCTGGTAAGTCCTCAATACTATTAATCAATATTATAATAATATTATTAATCAATCAAATTGCCTTTTAACCACAGGGATAGGCAGAGACAATGGAGAGCCATTAGTCACGATCTTGACACAACGATCTTGAACGCTTCCCTCACATTCTTAATTCTTTTCATACAAGCTCTACTAATGTGGGCACTAGGCAACCCTACTTTCTTGAGGAGGTCTAATATTATTTATAATATTACATAAAATGTGCTTTCCTTGCTTGCCTGGTGGTAAGTGAGGTCCAATAACGCCGACGACTGTAAATATATGGTATATTCACATTACGGATGCCTCAATTGCGGTCTCTATGTTACATGTGTTTTTTCATTATTTGCTTACAAAGTCGAAGATATAGGATGGAAAAACATACGTGGACTGACGCGCGGAGGACTGGTTGAATCCCGGTTGCAGACGAATAATGTGCAAGCGTGATTTTTTCTATCCAATATTCGTGTCGAATTAAACTTATTTTTCTTGTTTTATTTATATAAAAATTCAGTTGTTTGCACAACAATATCTTATTTTGTATTATTATGGCTCGACATTTGGCAGCACCCCGCTAGATGTTAAGCTGGAGTGCGGTCCATGAATAGGTGTGACTGCTGCTACAGTTATATAACGGTCACATCCACTATACCGGCCTTGTTGGACTACCCCAAGTTCACCACTGTATTTCTAAATTTAATATTAAACTATTTCTTAATTTAAATTTTATATTTAGTATTTTCTTATATGTATATTTTATATGTATATTAAAATTCATATAGGTACTGCATGTTTTTTCATAAAGTATAGATCTTTTACAAAATCTATACTTGAAATACTATAAAATCAAACAAATTATGACGCCTCGATTTCTACAGGGGATAGGCGAACGAAGGATCACTTTTTACGAACTCTCTCGCTTCCTACACATCTACAATACTTATTTCTCTCACTTTTTTTAAACAATATATTCTAACAAACAATATTTATTCTTGCAGCTCATTCTTTTGGTATCCATCGCTCTGGCATCTGCTAAGCCAGGAGTATTCGCTCCAATAGCCGTGGCGTCTCCAGTCGCTTACACATCCCACTATGCCTACCCTTCATATACAGCTTCATATTCAGCACCAGTAGCCTACTCTTCGTACTACGGATCCCCATTCGCTTACTCCGCTTCACCAGTTGCCTACGCTTCGTACCCATACTCAAGTTACTTCTTAAAGTGAATATAAAATAGTCGGAAATAACAATTCGAATACGAATGACACGAATGATGATGACGATCTAATTAATTAATAAATATATGCATTCACTCAAATTGTTTTTTATTCTTCTTCAGTCCAATTCTCCCTTTCTGGGAAGGCAATGGAAACTTAGTCCATACAACCTAGTCTTTCGTTATAATGTTTTCAACGGATGAAGATAAAACACTTCAGTGTTTAATCCATTACATCAAGGTGAAGATGATGGTGATGGTTTTAGTAAAACAGTGAAAAAGCTTTACTAAAACTCATCCTAAAGACACATTAAATAGCTTACAATCACTTGTCTATACTCGATTAGCTTAAAAATTATTACTGGAGAACAATTCCACCATTATTACACATTAATATCCAAGAAATACAAGCTTTACAAATAATTAAAAATTGCAGGACCTGTCACTTGCAGTTGCCCGCCAAAACTCCATTGTTTTTTATTTATTTATTGTGGCTCGGCATATAACAGCACCCGCCGAATGTTAGTGTGGTCCACGAATGGAGAACAATGTTAGTACAGTTAAGTAACTGTAAGTAGCAGTCGCATTCAGCCCGGCCCAGTTGGAAGTGGTAAATTTTAAGCTGATCCTGAATGCGACTAAGTTACTTTACGATCTGTATACAAATTATTATTAGTAATCATTTTCCCAGTCTGCTGATCCGCTGTGGTACCACCAGTTTCAAATGTGAGGACTGTAACTCAGAAGCATTTCAGGATTAACTTATGGGTTGTAGAAGTTCAGTTCCGCTAGACCGCCATGGCCGATTCTACTAGGTGGCCTGCACTCATGAATAGCACTTTCAGTCTGACATTTAATTTTGTGCCTATATCCCGTGCGCAAGTCCTGGGTTCGACTTAGGATCAGAGCAAAGATTAAATTCATAGCATTCATTTGTAACATTAAATTATTAAAATGTATATGAATAAATAAAAAAATACATTACAAATATATGTTAATAAAAAGTCTGTATGTTAGGCAGAACAGTACAGGTGGTTTGCAGTTATTTTGCCAATCCGGCTTAGTACCACTATTTACAAGACCTTGAAATGACTTAGCCACGTTTTGGAATAAGCTGGGAAGTTGCTGATTCCGACTAGCTCAAAATAGGGGACTTACAGTTTTTTTAGTAGAGCCAGTCGTCTCCAATCTTGAACCGCACTTCAGCTTTAAATTAACAGCAGGTGGGGGTACTGTCATAATCTCGAGCAACAATAATTTAGGTAAAACTGTTTAAAATGAAGGCCTCTGTGACAGTACATTTTAAACCTCATTATTATTATGTATTCTTTTGTTTTTTTAAATATGTGTGTATTCGCAGACCTTGGCAGCCGACATAGCTATTCAAATATCGATTTTGTTCAAGTAGCATCCATTATTACTCTATGCATGTATTTATGTTTTACAAATATAAAAGCAATGTAAAGATAATATTACAACCATAATACATTCGGACGACACAACTGCGACTGCTCAAATGAGAAACAGTATCTAATAACCATATTTTGAAGTACAAAAATGATTTTGGTAAGTTAAAAGAATATTATTAATTTATTTGTAGGCTATTTAAGAAACAGATCCTACATAACTTTGGATCCTAGTAATAAGTTATTCAATATATTGACTAATATTTTTATTAACTTTTGACAAATGGAAACAGAAAGGACATCATTCATTTTGGGCTTTTATGTACTACTTTTGTAATGTCCAATGATAACAAATATATAAATGGTAGTTTCGATACTTGTGTTGATAAAACTAATAACAATTTTGCTTTAAATTGCTGTGCAATTGAGTTATTTGGAAAATAAGATATGGATTTTGTATCGTCTGTCAATCACAAAGACATACATATTAACAGTTCTGCTTTGAACTGTCATAATTATAGTTTGATCATTATGCACACGTAAACTATACAAAATAAAGGTTTATTCCAATTATATTGTAATAATCGTACATTAAACTATTTTAAAATGTTTATGCAACTGTTAACACAATTAAGCCCAAGTCCCCATACAAAATCAATGTCCTTTAGTGATCTTTTTCTCAGTCTGTTTAAGGTAGTACCACCACTTTTAAGTATATAAACTCAGACTCAGTGGCGTTTCTAGATATTCTGCAAGTTGCCGTCTTTAATTAGGCTGGCATAGTCGATACGATCACTATTTACAATCGCCTTCATTCATGAACCGCATTCCAGCTCCAGATGGGATGCTCTCATATGGAAGCCACAAAAAATACATGCTAATTATGATTATTAAGTGCTGTATAAATTATAATAATTTATACGTTCAATCATTTCGACTTGTCTAGTAGTAATAAGATTCCAGTAGTAGTAATCCAGTTCCAGCGACTGAAAAATTGTCTCAGTTTACAGCTGCCTCAATCGCCGTCATTATACCGGCCAAAGGTAGTTTAAATGGGTAACATAGGTCCATGAATTGAGGTGACTACTACTTCAGTTAAACAAAATTTAAATAGCAGTCACATCCACCATGTCGGCTTAGTTGAACCCGGCAACTTACAAGCCAATCCAGAAACGCGACTAAGTCACTTCATGGTCTGTATACTTGTAAGTGTTAAACAACGACTCTTTATAAGGTTGAAAATTTTGTTTTAGATATTATTGTCTTCGCTGTTAGCAATCGTGTCAGCTGAACCTTTACTATTCAGCGCCCCATTGCTTGCTGCTCCACCTTTGAGTTCACCACTACTAGCACCGCAGACATACGCAGCTACTGCGGTTGCGCCAGGTTTTGCTCCTGCAGCGATTGCTCCAACTGCAATCGCCCCAGCTGCGATTGCCCCAGCTGCACTCGCTCCAGCGTCAATAACTCCATATTCATCAGTATCTTCATATGTGTATGGAGCTGGTTATTCTACACAGGATTATCTAGTTAACCCCAGCGCTGCATTGACATACGCACCATATAGTCTACCCTATGCGTACGCTGCTGATTGGTATTATCGTCGATAGATTCGAAGCATCATCTATGAAGAAGCCCTGATAAAGTAGAAAAATAAGTAATAAGTTTAAAGTATGCTGAAAGTATTAGGGGCAGACAGTTGGTGATTATTTGTCCAATCTGCCGAACTGGGATAGTACCACCAATTTCAAGTGTACAGACTGTGAAATGACTCAATCGCGTTTCAGGATCAGCTTGAAAGTTGCTGATTTCTAATCCGCATTGTGGGCGCGACTGCTATTTGTAGTAATGTTACTGTGGTAGCAGTCACTGGAGTGTGGTCCATAAGTGATTATGGACCACACTCCAGCTTAACACCGGGGTAGTGGTCCACAGTGAAATATCTCGGACACAACTAAACAAAACTTTTTTATAAAGTCAACTTAAAGTTTATAAATTTAAGTTTTAGTTTTCAATTTACTTAGTTTTATTATTTTTAAGGGCTTATTATTAAGTGATAGAATTGTTAATGAGAAGGAAAAAGAGAGTCGTGTCAGGATCGTAAGTGTCACTTTGTTGTCTCTGTCTTTCCCCGTGAGAATTAAGCATTTATCAACGTTAATTGAAATTAACGTCGATAAATGTATTTGTTGCCGAAAATACGTGTCAATTATACACGTATTGTTGAATTATATTTAAAATATATGTATAACATAAATGAAAGGCCAAATATGACTTAAATTATAATTATTATATTATAAAAATGAATTACATTCTTTTATTTCTCGCAATGACTAATAAAAATAAACGGGGAGGTTGATTTGAACCCGACGTTAAAAATGTTTACCATGAAAAAATCTCATTTTTACTTTCTATACTTAAACTTCTAAGAGTTTTTTTAAATTGTAACTCGTCATATTAAGCACCCCGCCTGATATTAAACTGGAGTACGGTCCATGAATAAAGGTGACTTCTAGTACAATTCAATAACTGTAAGTAACGTCTACTATGCCGGCCCAGTTAAAACCGGCAATCTACAAGCTAATCTCTAAACGTGACTAAGTTACTTGTATGTGGTGATACTACCCCGGATCGGCAGACTGTCTACCACTCTGCCATTAATTTGTCTTAAAGCCAGAATCATAAAAAATATAAAAAAGTAGTATAGTTTACAAATGTGCTAAGTTTAATAGGGAGGGATATCATGAGCTATAACTGGTCAAGTGAGCTAGCTCCTCGGAGGCTGTTTTGTGATCCCACCGTGATATGATTCAAGGCCTCGCAGCACATAACGATGTTATGCAAAGGTGAAACAAGCTATTAAAAAGTATAACCGCTTCAAACTTTATTACATTTTTATTTTTTGCTAATTTAATTCTTAGAAAGAGTGAATGTATTATAGAAACAGAACGATTAAAGTATATCAAAGATACATTTGTACCAACCGGTTTTAAACCGGGGCTCGAAAAGACTTTAAACCATTTACACGACAATATAAAATTAAAATAATGTAGTACTCCCAAACAAATAGCTTCAAAGCTTATTATTACTTTGAAAGAACTCTACTACTATAAACAAGTATGTATGCTGTACTTATTTATTTACTTTTTAAAATAAAGACGTTTTGCTAGTGATGGGCAAATAAAAATCGATTCTTTATGTTACCAGAATTATTCGAATGCTCAAGTCGTTTTAACCAACAATAATATATGCACCCATTAAAAAGTAAAGCACCTTTTTCGATTCCTTTATGTCGATTTATTAAGTATAGCTTTCGATAAATTTCTTTCCGCAAACGCTCATTTCGCTCTTGTGTGCAGAAAGAAACGTGTATGTAAAGTCACACGGAAAACGCGTTCGATTAATCCCTCGCGCGCGAATCACGCACGATTGTGTGCACGCTTTCCTACATAAGCGGAAAAGAGCGTTCAAAGGCATCTAATGATCTTTTCTTTGCACAAATATACATGAACCTAGGTAAAATCAAAAGGCATTCGAATAAAAAGGTTCTATTCTATTTATATGATATATTTGGATACATGTAGCCTAAAAAATACGTATGCATTTACACGTATTCGAATAAATGCAACAATTTTTAGAATTGCCCATCACTACGTTGAACATCTGCGAATTTCAATGATAGTTTGTTTTTATTCCTGTTCAATACCATCCACTCTAGTTAAAGGTTACCAGAGCACATTGCATTCGATGTGGTATAAAAAGCAGGGAGGGCTCTCCGAAGGGCATCATTCACCCTCCGTGAACACAACTAATCCGACATGTTCAAATTGGTAAGTAACTATTTATTTATTCATCTTTCATACTTTTTAAGGTTTTGTGTAGTGCAGCTCATTTAGAAGTTGGTTATTAAACTAATATAATTAATAAATAAAGTGAATAATTTGATTTATCGTGAATAAGAGGAATGGTTACACAAACTAAGAGCTCCGAGTTCAAATCCGCTTGCGGGTGCCAAATTATATTGGATATATGTTCTTTGGTCGTTGTGTATCTATGATACAAGGACGTTTAAAAGCTTGGTATAGAAATATATAATAAATAGGTTTATTTTCATATATGATTTTGTGATCGAGGTCGTCCTTCAAAAATCCAGGGTCTGCACTCTGTGTTCATAGCTACCGAGAATAGCGCATTCAAATGAAACGAAAGGGCGAGGCTATGAGTGGTGCTCTGTTGACTCCAAGTAAATGTTTTAATAATTTGTAATTATAATACTTTCTTATAAAGTTGTTCATAATTTATGAAGTATTTAAGTACGATTATTTAGTACTTACATAAAATCTCAGATATATCTTTGATACTATTCCTACGACTACTCAACAGCAATATCAAATATTAGCGTAGTACATAATAAAAAATAATTACGACTGATAAAACACTTTTCTAGATTTAACAGTAAATCACAACAAGCTGATAAAATACAAAAATTGAAAAAGAGATAAAAAATAAGCAAACTAAAAACACGATTAAAAAACGACATCTAACCTCGACTTGCCTGATGGTAAGCAAAGGGACTTAGTTCACGGTTGTCTCAGTCGCCATTACTATCCGGCCAAAACACGACTAAACTTAATAAACTATAGTTTTTAAATATGCCTTGGTCATAAGAATGATTATTTTATTAACAAGACCGATTTCATTCTATTCTAATTATAAAATCAAAATTATTGCCTATCCCCATATAGTCCGTGACGGTGTAGTTCGATCATTTTAAAATTATATTGCGTATGTGATAAAACGGTATATAATATATAAACAATTAACAATTTTTGCAACAAATTAGTATTCTAAGTGTACGATTCTCTTGAAAATATGCAATGAATTTATATCCATTCTAATTATAAAATCAAAATCATTGCTTATCCCCATATAGTCCGTGACGGTGTTGTTCAATAATTATAAAATCATATTGCGTATGTGATAAAACGGTATATAATATATAAACAATTAACAATTTTTGCAACAAATTAGTATTCTAAGTGTACGATTCTCTTGAAAATATGCAATGAATTTATATTCATTATCAACCACCTGACTTGAATACTATGTCAAACTGTGTTGCATATAAAGTTATATTTGAGAATTCTTAACACACTGCTCTATCATTGTTTGGAAATATTCGGTTACTTCTTTTTTAAATAATATTTTTTATTGTCTCGACATATAACTAAATACAAATGTTACAAACAATAAGAGCAGACGTCGCGTTCCTAGGTCGTCGGCTTAAAAGTTATCGGAATTTATATATTTTTTTTATTATACATTTCTTTACTAAGCTACTAAAGTGCTTGTATCATAGAAACAGGACAAATAAAGTACATATATCAAAAATACATAAGTACCGGTGAGTGGTTTCAAAGACTCGGCTTACGTAGCCATTGCACTGCCACTACACCACGGTCGCCTTTTATTAATTTTATTTTTTGTTTACATTTCTATACTAAGAGTGCTTGTATCATAGAAACAGGAAACCCAATCAATCAATCAATTAAATTGTCACGCCTTTTTCCCACAGGGATTGGCAGAGACAATGGCGCTCCATTGCCACTTGCCAAAGTACAATATATCAAAGATACATTGGTGTCGGCAAGTGGATTTGAACCCGTGCTCCCAGTTTGTGTGACCAATGCACTACTACTACACCACGGTCGCCACAAGACTGGGATCGGCTTAGTAGACGTACATTTATGTCGTGTCAACATGATTAAATTTTAACCGTCTATGTCCCCCATACTATAATCTTGGTTCTGTCAATCCGAGGGTAAAAATGCACGCCAGACCGTGAAGGCGACTGAGACAACCGTGAACTGAGTCGGTTTTATCAGTCGTCAACACTCATGGACACCATTACCACTCTTAACACTCTTGCCTACCATTAGGCTGGTCAAGATTAGATGCCGAATCAAAATAAAATCAAAGTACCTTATGATAATATTGAGTAATAATTGTAAATTAGAGAGGAATCACACAAGCAACCAGCTTAATAAGAGTGTAGCTATAACATTTATATGAGCAATTTCAACGGACTGTGATAATTTAATAATAAATATAAACGAAGAATTTATGTCAATAAAGAATTAAAAAGAAACTAGGTTGCCAAAGTTTAATAATAATCGAACCTTAAATTTATTTCCAAGAGTCTGTGTAATCATTTCCGTAAATGCCAATTTTATTTTTTATTGTAATCGCCGTTTTGACCCTAATTCAAACACTTCCACAATAAGAGCTATTAAATCCAAGATTAAGAGACTTGTTAAGAAAATCATTGAACCCGTGACCTTAGTTGAACAAATAATAAGGGAAACATGGCCGCCTGGCAAAACTTTAAAAAATTAATATTGATAGTTATTGAGAAATAAATATTTAATTTAAAAAAAATGAAAATCAATAAATAAATATGGAGCAGAATAAAGAATAAAATCAATCAATCAATCAAATAGTCACGCCTTTTTCCCACAGGGATAGGCAGATACAATAGACGCCACTTGCCACGATCCTCATACAACTCCCTTGCTTCCTTCACATTCACAATTTTCTTCATATGTACAAGCTCTATAGTTATGGGCACTAGGCAGGGCCGTCTTAAGCATATTCAGCGCCGGGGTGCGAAAGTCAAGGCTCCGCTCGCGTGTTCTCAGTGTAGTAGGTACCTATCGAAATTTATGGCGGTCGGCATGCGCCCCTTAGGACTCTGCGCCCGGGTGCACCGCACCCCTTGAACCCCCGGGCCTGGCACTAGGCATCCTAGCTTTCTTGAGGATGTCTCCTCCAATTTGGTCGGCAAACACCCTCCTGGGCCTGCCTCGTTTAACGCATCCATTCACATGAGATTTATAAATTCTTTTAGTCAATTTACTTTTACTCTTTATTTTCATGTGCCCAAACCATCGAAGCATTCCTTTATCAATCCTTGCCACTACATCCTCTTTCAAACCACATCTATCCCGCACCTGTGCTATTCCGCAGAGCTTGTGTAAAGAGAATTGTGGATGTAAGAAAAGCGAGGGAGTCAGGATCGTGGCAAGTGGCGCTCCATTGTCTATGCCTATTCTTTTGGGGGAAAAGCGTGACTATTTGATTGATTCATTTTTCGTCGTTTTCTCTATGACCGGATTAAACTGATCTAACTAATCCAACAATTTTATTTTTCAGTTATTCTTCGTCGCAATGCTAGCTGTGGCATTTGCCGCGCCTGCACCTGAGCCTGCTCCTGAGCCTGGAGCACTCCTGACTCCACTATATAAACCTACATTACAAATCTACTCCCAAGGATACCCATCAGCATACTATCCGGCGATCCCAACCTCATACCAAGCACCTCTCGCATATCCTTATTACAGCTATCCTGGTGCTCTACCATACTATGGAAAAGCTTTTTAAAGAGCTAAAATCACCAGTACATTGGCCTAGTTTATATAAATTGGCATTAAGAAACATTTGGCAAAATTCATCACAATAAATAATTCTGGTCCGCCTATATTTTGTTTTATTTGACCTACTATTCATTAATGGTTTATATTTGAAAACAATAGTCACAGATTTAGATATCACAGCGTAGGTTTTCTTAAATTAAGGTTAAAATAATTGAAAAACAATATTTAGGTTAAAAATATATTATTTAAAGAAATATATTAGGCATTGCAGTAATCGTTATTAACAGGTTAATATCACACTTTCTGGTTCTCAACGTAAGTAATATCCAGAGTAGGCGTAAGGGTACGCAGCAGCGGTGTATGGTGCAGAATAAGCAACTGGGGCGTATCCTGAATAACCGACAGCTGGAACAACCGCTGGTGCTGAGTATGCGACCACTTGGGGTTCGGGCTTGGGGCTGGCGAATGCAGCAGCCACCAAAGCGAAGAAGACAAACTGTAACAACACAGATAATAATGATTAATACAAATGACTCAAAGTGCAGGTTCCTTATACTTAAAGCAACAATTGTAATACTTAATAAATATTTATCATAGTGGTTAAATATTAGTTTGGCTAGGCTAGCATAGTGAACGCGACTGCCGTCTACAAACATGTATCTGCGATAGCATTCGCCGCCGATAATGGGTCAAATTCCAGTAATATTGAAAATGGTGAGATTTTATTAGTAGTGCCTGATAAATCTGATTTAAAAGAATATTCCTGCAATAGCACATTGAAATGATGAATGGAGATTTGCAAAAGAGGTGCGTGGAAGGATAAAACGGTGACAACACAGATATTGTTCTGATAGTTCCCTAATCAAATCGGAACATCATTAAAAAGGCAGGATAACCTAAATAAAGCCTGAACATAGACTCATCGAAGAGAATTGTAAATTTGAAGGAAGCGAGAATGTTAAATTAGCATTTTGGAAGACATGACAATTTGTTTGATTAAATGATAGAACGTCTTATAACTACAATTATATAACAATAATAATATTAAAGCACAACTCACCAGTTTGTAGAACATCTTGAGTGCTTTGTCGTTTGTATTAGACTATATTATAACAATGTGTCCCCATCTTTTATATAAATCTGCTTCTTGTTTTGACAAGGAACTAAATTAGATCACTTGACCTTGCCCTTGATCTCTTGCGAATAATATCAACAGGTACATGGATACTACATTGTCTCTACCTACAAACTATGCTTATACATTGTGACGTGGGTTTGTCATGATAATATCAACATGTCCTTGTTATAACACTAAAAGTGCGAAACTTCCACTTTTTATATCTGACTCTTTTTAATGAGATAGGCTGAGACAACTGTGCGCTATCCACGATCTAAAAACAACTGATTCTCTCCATGAGTTTCTACACATCCACATTCTACGGTTATTAGCCCGGTGAACACTTGCTTTTTTAAGAATGTCCCTAATTTGACCAAGAATTAATCGTCTGGGTCGTCGCTATTTTAACTTTTTACTCGTCTATTTATAAATCTCTTTTATTTATTTACTGAACAATAAAAGATGAAATATATATGTAGTAGAACTTTACGTAAATAAGATGCAGTTTCGATTTATACAGTATCTAACTAGATTATAAAATAAAGGTACACCTGATGAAATGGCTCATAAAAATTTATTAATTTAATGAATACAATATTTTTATCGTGAAGTGTAATTTTTAAGAGCGCCAACGACTGATAAAAACTGATTCATATTACGGCCAAATGTGCTTTTTCATGCTTCGATTAAAGGATTTAAGGTTATAGCATAGGAAGAAACATGGGAGGGTAAAGAATGTCAAAACGAAACTACTCGCTAAACCGTTACGAGTATTGATGCAAATTCAGACTCAAAGTATGGAGACTTTATCTGACAAAAAATGGAAATGTCAATAACCAAGTCATTCTACTTAACTTCTTTCATCGCTTTACCTAACTAAAGTGATAAACCTAAAATATATTAATGATATAATTATTATTTGTAAAGTTGTTGTTTTGTGCTTTTGAATTTATTCAGTGGATCAATCAATATCAGAGTTGGGGTGATTCACTTCATAATTAGACGCAGTTACCGGTTACTTATTGTTTGCCAATGCGTACTTATGTAATATTAGGCGGATAATATTATATAACATACCATAATATATCACAAAAAAGAAGATTCCTATCTAACTAATAAATCATAAAAAGAACGATTGAGGCAACCAATAACGAATCGTTTTTTTACTTTTAATTTCTTACTATTAGGCAATTAGAGATCAAATGTCGCGTTTCGATAAAAAAACACAAGTTTTTATCGAAATACCCATACAATTACTATAGTATTATATAGTTATTTAGATCGAGTAGCAAATCCTTTAGCTGCAAAAGCTGTTAAGGTACCGACGCAAAGTCTTAGTTGGACAAAAACTTCACCCTTGTGTACCTGAAGTATTGTATGAAGAATGTAAAGTCGTCTAACTGTGAGCAACTTGTATGTATAATGTAGTATGCAATGTAGTATAGATGCCGGCAGAAAAAAGAGCGCTGGTAGTAAAGCTGTACAGTAACTATGTTTGTTAAGTATTTAAAAAAATGTGCATGACTTTAAATATGCGTAGACTTGCTTCTATCGCAGCACTACTCTAATCTGCCGATTCTTCTACTGCGCATATATAGGCGCCTGGATATATATGTGTATGTATCTACAATATACATTGTATACGTATACATGTGCATAGGAACCTAAGGGGTTTAGAATAAATAAGTTACTTCTGGTGTTCTTTTAACACTAACATTTTACTGACAAATGAGCCACCCTATAAATAATGTTTTACAGTATATTAAATTTAATGAGGCACAGCCTTGAAAATAGTTGTTTACCATTTTGTCGAGAAGCGATGTCGGACTGTCTCCACGTGTGTCTGTCTGCTTGCCATATCGCTTCGGTGATACGGGAAGCAGATAGGTTAGTGTATTCTGGGCATCAGTCAATAACTTCCTTGTTGGCTGATGGCTAAAAGTCTGACGTGTGGCGCTGCTCCACGTGTCCCTCTGCACTCACTGTGGAGAAGCCAGTTAATGGCTGATACTTGACTTTGACAGAATAGTATTGTTCTATTAGTACAAACAAGACATGCACCAAAAATTTAAAGCAGAAGATCATTTTTTCGTTACAAGGCGACCGTGGTGTAGTGGCAGTGCAATGGTTACGCAAACCGAGAGCACGAGTTTGAGACCACCCACCGGTACCAACGTGTCTTTGATATAAGTACTTGGTTGTCATGTTTCTATTATACAAGCAATTTAGCAATTTAGCTTAGTATGAAAATGTAAAAAAAAATATGATACGCCATATTATGCGAGTATTGTAGACTCCATTTTGTTTATTCAATTTCATTGTTGTATTAGCTTGTATTTGTAAATAGTCTAGGTTTAGTTTATAATGGGAATGGCATCGCCATTTTATGTGCGTAATTCCCCTAATAAAATTGATTTAAAAAAAAAATTCATTGTGAGATTGTGACACTGACTAGACTGTAAACTAAAACGGTCTTTCCAGTCGTCGCTCTCTTGACGCCCATGCTTACCATCAGGCAGGTCGGGATCAGATGTCGGGCCTTATTTAACCGCTTATGTTGACGAGTCTATTAACAAAAAAATGGAGACAACATGTAGGTATTTTACACTGTCTACTATAGATATATATAGATAAAGTGGACATGATACATGAATATTCATTGATGACGACAGGCGTGACACATTGGTTAGCACACCAGTTTGTTTGGCGTAAAGTCCTAGGTTCGATTCCCGGTCGTAGCAAATATTTGTTCCTTTGCTTTTATTTGTAGTAGTCATTTGTAAAATCTCTTTTACGTATACAGACAGTGAAGTAATTCAGTCGCGTTTCGAGATCAGCTTAAAAGTTGCCGGATATAACTACGCCGACTTAGTGCTTGCGACTGCAACTAACTACTTGCGTACAAAAATCACATCTACTTACTACATTTCGACATTCAAGCCTAAAGCCGAAATTCTGTACCAACACCTACATTCATTATTTTTACGTGACGTAATCTTTTGACATAAAAGTATGAAATTCAATTTTATTCCTGCGTTAAAGTAAAACGTATTGAAATATTATTTAACATGTCCTTTATAGTGAACAAGCTAAGGCGTTACTGTAAATAAAACTATATCTTCAATGAAGCAATATCGTTTTACCTTTTCAGAATTGACTATTTGATCAAGTTTATTTGAACAATAAAGGGCAGTTTTTTATAGAAACAAAACTATCGTTAAAAAAAACTAAAAAAACACGTCTGTATGACAATGTGAACTAAAAAGTTAATAAAGAGAAGGTCCACGAATCACGACGACCAAGTCAGTTCCGGTTGCCTAAGTCACCGTCACTATGCCGGCCTAAAAAGAATTTAATGAAATGATTGTGTTGTCATCGGTTTTTAATACATGTATAAATTTTTAAATTATTAGACCTCTAAAAGCGGGTGAAAGTTAATTTGAAAGATTTCGTTACATAGTAACAATAGACTTGTATGTGGTCAAGCTAATAAAATAAAACTATAGGGGAAAAAAAACTAACAAAAAACACGCTTATGTGACAATATAAACTAAAGCAGTATTGAGTGTAAAGAGTGTACTTTTTTATTGTGACTCGACTCGCCTGATGATTAACAAGAGGAGGTCCAAGATTGCTGACGATTGCAAAAACCGATCTAGTTCACGGTTGCCTTAAACGCCGTCACTATGCCGGTTTTTAATAGGTGTAAAAAAAATTCAGACCTCTAAAAGCTGGTAAAATTACTTTGAAAGATTCCGTAACATAGTAACATACAAGTCAAGCTAATAAAAGCGTGGTAATAAAAAAAGCACAGTTTCACAGAATTTCATTAGATATAATAATATACATACTGGCATATTAAGCGGAACACAAAAAAAGTCCATAAAAAATTGTTATTTTAAAATCTACTTACTACACTTCTTTTGTTATTTAAAGTTTCATTTGTTTTAATTAAAATGAGATCACATTAAGACCACATTTTGCGAGTAAAGGCTATTTGTGAAAAATGGTATATTTTTGAGGTTTTTTGTAACCGGGAAAAGCGAAAATTAATATTAAAATAACAATTAATTAAATTATTTCCTTTTTCCGTATTTCCTCCACGTGCTCTTATTAAAGTTTCTACCCGTCTAGGCATACTGAGAATGATGTTATCGATGGTCTCCTCTCTGGGGGAGACTATCCCAGGGTCTCCTGGGATAGTCTCCGCCATTCCTCAACTACGGCGATTCGCAGTTCACCCACGTTGGCAGGAGCTGGAATTCTGGACTTAACTTTTCTTTTCAGCAAGTCCCATACGTGCTCTACTGGGTTCATATCCGGTGATCTCGCCGGCCACTCCATAACAGTGATATTCATATCATTAAGATATGCTTGAGTTACCCGAGCGGTATGCGGCCGAGCATTATCCTCCATAAAAACAAAATCGTCGTCAACGGTACGACATTTTCTTCTAAAACTTCTCTGATACAGCGGTCTGCAGTCCTGTCCTCCCTCTGTCAATCACTACCAAGTCTGTGCGAGCTTCCAAACAAATGCCCGCCCAAACCATTATTGATCCACCACCATATGCAACTGTAGTTTCAAAATTTGTCTAAATGTATCGTTCTCCTTTGCGTCTGTATATTCTTTGCCTGCCATTAATTAGATTTAAGAGAATTCTGCACTCATCACTAAACAATACCTTACTCCATTGGTCCGCGTTCCAAAGTCGATGTTCCTGAGCAAAAGTTAACCTGTTTCTACGATGATTTACCTCGAGCCTTGGAGCCTTGGCGGGCACAAATGAACCCAAACCAGCTTCTTCGAACCTTCTTCGTACCGTACGCTCACTTACGGTTACACCCCGCACTGCTTCTAACTCATGTCGGGCTTGGACGGCCGTCAAACGGGGGTTCCTACGTACACGAAGCCGAATGAAACGATCATCCCTACTCGAAGTGCGTCTTTCTCTGCCTTGTCCCAGAACCGTTGCATACAGCGATGGATCGTTGAAACTGGTCTACGAAGATCTCTGGATATCACTCTGTAGGTTTGACCATTTCTTCGCATTTTGAGTACCCTGGCAATCTCCGTTGGGGCTAAGTCAGGCATAATCCAGTCCTCAAGTCCAAAAAGATACGCGATTAAAAAAAACTAACAAAAAAACAGTATTTGAATGAAATTTTAAATCAAACTCAGAAGGAAGAAATACTAGAAGTTCGCTCCAGATAAGGTGTATTTGGATAAAATTAAAACAATTGCATAAAATGTGATGTTCAGTTGTTTTCTTAATTTGAAATTATTTATTTTTAAATTAAATGACATATAAACCAGTCAGCAACCTTATATGATACTGATATCAAACCATTTTTTTATGTTCCGCTAAATATGCCTGGTGCCGAACTCGACGTCAGGCCGAGTTCGGTTCCTGGCCGGCAGAGAGCTTCGAAACCCGCTGGGTGAAGGTGAATGCTACAGAATGATAAAAGGAAGGGACTTACCGAGGATGGCACCCGTCGACACTTAACACTCTGCAGAGCGAACTGTTTGATACGCGGGATATGTTAGTTTTTACAATTGTTCAATGTTGAACTTGCACTTTTAGACTCTTCTTACTGGTCTATGCAAAAACGAGTTGCGGGTGCAGGACTAGTGATGGGAAATGGGTCAAGGTAATGTCGATTATTGGATAGGGATGTACCAAGCCGCAACAATGCCAGTGTGTGTATTTGGTTTATTGGTTAGCGCCGACGACAGGAATACATGTTTCAGTCTACGAATGTCTGTCAGAGTTGCTTTTCCACGCTCTAATAAAAGAATATTTTGTGAAACGACATAATATTTTGACAGCACCCCGCCTGATGTTAAGCTGGAGTGTGATCCATGAATGGAAATGACTGCTACTAAAATTCAATAACTGTAAGTAGCAGTCACATTCACTAGTTGGAACCGGCAACTTACAAGCTAATTCTGACACGGACTAAGTCACTTTATGGTCTGGATTTTTGTAAGTTGGTGGTACTACCCCAGATCGGAAGACTGGGCACCACTGCCTACCACTCTTTAAAAAAGACAAGTTTATAGGACTCTTTTTACCTTTATTTAGTAGGCATTCTAATTGTCGATTGTTTGGCAAAGAAACAACTCGCCAAACCGAATAGATCTACTGTTTATAGTACCCACAATATAAGAGTGGTAGGCAGACAAGTGGTGGCCAATTGCCCAGTATTTTTTTATTGTGACTCGACATATGACAGCACTCCGCTTGATGTTAAGCCGAAGTGTGGTCCATGATTGAATGTCACTGCTATCACTTTGTATTATTGTGCATTAGGTTTTTAAATAAATAAATAAACAGTAGGTAAATAAAAGGATATATAATAAAACAATTGGGTAAATATTTTTACATTTAATAATTAATGCTGTCCCTAATAATAAAAAGGAGGCTTCCGACATAAATTGGAAAACAAGAAAGTAAGCTTTGAAAAAGTGTTTATTTCTGTGTACTTTATCGTAAAGTTGTACACAAAGGAGTGTAGCTAATGAGCATTTCTTTCTTGGTGACGATATGTAACTCTATTTTGTACTTGTCCAAGCGGTTGACGGAGAAGTCTGAAGACAGGAAGGCTGGCAATTATTTCTGCCAACGTATTAGCCTTGCTGTACAAAGGGAAAATGTTGCCAGTCTCCTTGGGACTATCTCTGATGCGACGTCATTAGATGATAATTTTTATTTATAGGTTAATTATAGTTAATGTACTTTTAATTTTATCTGTTTCTCAATAGAGAATAGAATGTCAAATGTCTCCTTTTAACTATCGGGGGCAGAATGGCAAATCGTAGTCAGAATTCTTGCAATGTCATTAGGTACGTGTAGATTTATAGATAGTACAATATGTATAATCAATTAACGAACGTAATATCCGGAGTAAGCGTATGGTAGCGAAGCTGCGTATGGAGATGTGTACGGGGCGGAGTAAGCGACTGGTGCATATCCACCATAACCAACGGCTGGTACCACTCCTGGGGCAGAGTAGGTTAGCACCTGAGGTTCAGGCTTTGGGCTGGCGAAGGCGACCGCCAACATAGCGAAGAAAGTTAACTGTAAAAAAATAAACTTATTGGTATTTAATTCTTAGACTTTTTAAAATTTTTAGACTTTTTTAAAGAATTCTAAGACTTCTTAGACTTTTTTATGGTTACTCGATATATGACAACATCCCGCCTGATATCCAATTAATAGAGGTAACCGCTACTACAATTAAATAACTGTAAATAGCAGCTAAATACACTATGCCGGCCTAGTTGAAACTGGCAACTTACGAGCTCATTCCGAAATTAAGTCACGCGATTAAGTCACTTCACGGTCTGTATACTTGTAAGTGGTGGTGACGTACTACCCCGGATCGGCAGACTGGGCACTGCCTACCACTCTTTGACAACCACATCCGGAGAAAATATCTGCCTCTCTTTTTTTATTACCAACTATTTATATATTTATTTTAATTACTAAATATTAGTATTTTCTTAGATTTTGCGCGAACATTGATTTATGTGTACTTTGGTCGCTCGGTTTCTATTGTACAATCACGTTTAGTGAATTGATTAATATTTAGTAATGAATTAAACAAATTTTATGCGGCTTACTATCGCGTTTATTTTGGTTTTGATTTTACATTTTTTTATTATTCCGACGTTTCGAGAGCTTTGCAGCCATCGTGGTCTCAATCAATTCACTAAACGTGATTGTACAATAGAAACCGAGCGACCAAAGTACACATATCAAATCAATGATCACTTGCTGTATACTGGCATGTGGTTTTAAACCAGGGACTCTAGGTTTTCGACATTAGACAATGATCGCCTTATGATAAAAAGAAAGGAAATGTGGTGATTTGTAGATATTTCATTCAATCAATAATTTAATTAATCAATTAATAGATAATTAAGGTCAAATGTCGACTCAAAATAAAGCCTTTTTCCCACAGGGATAGGCAGAGACAACGGAGCGCCAATTGCCACGATCCAGACACAACTCCCCCGCTTCCTTCACATTCACAATTCTCTTCATACAAGCTCTATGGTTATGTGCTCATAAATTAAAAATAATAATAAAGAAAATATGTAGGTACTTACAACTTTGAAGAACATTGTTGTTTATGAGGTAACTTTGAAACAAGTGATAATTGTTGTAATGATTACTTAGTTTATATAGTGTTATAGGACCACGCCCAGCTTTGTCGCAGAATTGACAAAGCTGACAAAAAGTGGGCCTTGATCTTCTAACTTTAATAAATTTATGCATAGTACTTCTTGATAAATGTTGTGAATAAATATAATAAAGATAATGAGATCCTGATTTAATAGGACGGCGAAGCAGTAATCGTTCATTGGAACGCACTTTTTTTTGTTAAAAGGACTTACGATAACTAGCCATAATTATAGATTAGGCTTTTTGTGTAGGATGTTTTTTATGACAATGACCGGCATGATTTCTGCCAGTAAACTACAATATTTTCTTTATATTTAATTGATATTACGTTTTTTGTTTTTAATATGAAAAAATATCGCTTAAATAGGAGAGAGAAACAGGCCGGCATAGTGGATGTGTCTGCTACTTACAGTTGTTGAATTGTAATAGCAGTGACATCAATTCATGGACCGCACTCGAGCTTAACATCGCGCGGGGTACTGATCACAACATAAGTTAGCTCTTTATACTTATATGAAAAAAAGCATAGACTCTATAATCTATAATAGTAGCTCAGTAACTGAATAAAAACTAAACTCCAGACGTCTGTAAACATACACAACACAACTAATGGCCAAATTCATTTTTATAAGACCGCACGCCGCCAAATGTTCAGCAGTCCATCCACTAAATCGCATTGGAAATGATTATGCACAATATAAATGACGTCCTTGCTGTACAGATTAGCGAACATAAATCCAATTATAGAATATGTCGAAGGGAATAATTGCCCCAATCCATGGTAAAAGTAGCTTATGTTCTGCATACGTCACGCATCCAAATACTCGTGTGGGTTGTATTAGCCGCGTACGTCCTCGACTGCAACTTATGTCACCTTAATCGAACATCACAAATACATTTATCAATCAATCAATCAATTTTTTTTTACGCCTCCATTCTAACAGGGAGAAGGAAAGACAACGGGTGCCACAACTCTCTTGTTTCCTTTACATCAACAATTTTCCTTATAAATGCTCTATGATTAATGTAACTACCCAATTTTCTCTTTCGTCACATATCACTTGAAGGATCCAAGGTTAGGATGATTGCTCTATAAAGAAACGACGCACCGAACCTTTTAGTTCGACCGCCGATTCGTTCGATAAAATGCGGATGCTGTGCAGGTATTACGGGTGTAAAAAGTTGAGGTAGGAACAAGGTTAAAGAGCTCCTCGAAACATTCTCCGTGGTATAGGCGATAGAAGACGCAAAAAGCCCGAAGGGGCTCCAGTTATAGATTCAAATTTAGTAGAAATAGCCTCTATTCACACCTTGAGCTTAACACCGGCGGAGTGCGGTCATATAACGACGTGTTTTTTTTTTTCAATGATTTTAAAGTAATTTAAAACTTCAGATTAATAGCTTTATAATGACTTAGTATTAATTCTTGTAGAAATTAGAATAATCCTTTAATTACGATTTCATTACAAAAATAATTATAGAAATATAGTGTTTTTTTAAACAAGGTTCAAATTATAAAAAGGTTTTATTGTAATCATAAAACGTTTTTAAATAGTACTAGATCTCAAAGCGATCACGAACTTTATTTGAAGTGCATAGTTGACCTACGTAGTGTAGTAGATAAAACATCATTTTTATTAGTATTTAGGTAATAAAAGGTAGAATGGCGTGCGGTTGTAGATTATTGCTACTCCTCCCCAATCCCGTGACTGACGTATAAGGCGCCTACGAGAACTCCAAGTGGTACTTCTACGTGGAATGCAACTTCTGCATAAAACTTCTACTGTGATCATCAACCCAAATGTGTTGACTACGGCAACATCTAAAACTAATCCCAGGGAGGCCTACGACTCGTACGTCCAGTTGCAGACATGAAAAAATCACTAGAATCTTCAGTAGACCAGTAAAGGTCCATAGACTAAAAGAAGAAATTTAAAAAAATAACTTATATAAATTAGAAATATGTTTTATTTACTTTTACTTAATCTACTTAAAATACATTGTTAGTATTAAAAACAATATAAAATAATAAGAAATATGATTTAAAGAGTTATGTAAAAGAAAGCAAAATTTCATTTAAGGTTTAAACTTCACTTAGTGCGGACAGACGTATATTCGGCGCGTAGGTTCGATTTCATAACATCGTATACATTTTTAACGTGCGTATGCAATAAATACAATCAAAATGCGCCTAATTTACGCCTAAACGTAGATTCTCTTAATAAACAACAGCGAAATGATGAACTTGCACTGATATTTGACATCTTCGTAACCAATCAGCGAATAACAAATCAATAGGTAAACTACGTTGATTGGTCACTTGCGAGCGCGGCGCAATTTCACTGATTTAACATCGGCATAGTGTATTACGAGAATCGGGGCGGTGGTTCGTAAACGCTCTCATGATTAAATCGGATAAAAAAAATATATTTTATTTGAAATTTATTTAATGAATTAAACAAATTTTATTCGGCTTACTACCGCGTTTATTTTGGTTTTGATTTTACAGCTTTATTTTTTTTATTATTCCGATGTTTCAAATCAAAACCAAAATAAACACGATAGAAAGCCGCATAAAATTTGTTTAATCTATTAAAATATTTAATAAACCAAATGACTATTTTTGAATTGCAATCCAAAAAAGATATGAAATAGATTATTTAATAAAAATACAATTCTTGCTTTCTATTTAGTAAGTGCTAGGATATAATCAAATTAAAGAAATGGAGATCCTTGTCTTAATAGTAACCGTAACCATAAGGCGACGCAGCATATGGGGTTCCGTAGCCGCTGTAGGAGTAAGGATTCGAGTATCCAGAGTATCCATAGTAACTGGGATATCCAGAATATCCAGAGTATCCATCATATCCATATCCAGAGTACAATTGAGGTCTGGCTGCGACCAAAGCGAGGAACGCGAACAAAAGTACCTATAAACAAAAAATATATATAGAATCACGACCATAAAGAAACTCTTTTAAATTCTGTCTCGACTAATGACCTCGGCTGGCTTACCCAGGAAAGGTTCAACAGAAGCGACAAATTAAAAACAAACCCAGTACACATTTGCCTCAGTCACCTTGACTATGCCTGCCAAAGACTTCCAGGACTTCTGGAAATGACTGATAACCAATTTATCACATCTTTTAAGTGTACAGTATACAGACAGTAAAATGACTTAGTCGCGTTTCGTGAGCAGCTTAAAACTTGCCGGTTTCAACTAGGCCGGCATGGTAAATGCGACTGCCAGCTATTTAACTGTAATAAAAGTAAATAAATAAATAAGAAATGTAAAAGATGCTGTCGTGAAATAAATAGACTTGAATTAGATTGATAATATATTAAAAATAACTAAATACTAATTACAATGTCTATATAAATGACAGATAATTTTATAAAATATATATATAATCTATGTGGACGACATTAAGACGTCCACAATACGATAGATCCCAATAAAGGTCGGCGGCTTGGAGGCTCACTCGACCAGGGAAAACTGATGACAGGACACGTGGCACCTGGACCCCAAATGTTTGGATGTGACTTAAAGGGTACTCACGCAACTCCTGGAGTCAAATCCCTTCCACAAATCCTTTAATTAAACTGATTGTGGGCTACCAAAATTGTACAATGTTAAATTCCCATTAATCCATAAATTTAATATTCCATATGTATTTGGATGTGAAAATCTTTATGACGTACTTTATGATGAGGCACTGCAAGGTTCTGGGGTTAACTAGCCCCAGAACAAGGCCTATAATAATACTATAGTCAATTCAAGACTGGAGGAAGACTGCCGAATTCTGGGCTTTGCCTGCTTATATAGGCATAAAATCTTTCCATTCCAAAATCAAATGAAATTGGTAAAATAATCCAATTTCAAATGCAATAAAAACGATATTATGCCAAAAGTGGTCAATTTTTGTGAAATAGCCTTCATACAGGCGTATTTTGGACCAAATTAAGAAAAATACCGGGTTGTCACGTATCAATGACATAAATGTCAAAATATGTAAACAAAGTAGAAAAAGTGTATTATCAGGCTTATTTCAGTGATAATCTAATAAAATAAATAGTGAAATATGTGGAAAAATATAAAGGCTATCGATACGTAAAAACCCGTTTACAGAAGTATATTATAAGTGATAAAAATATTAACATTAAGGTATGTAACGCAATTATTCACAAATAAACACAAATAGAACTAGTATAACATAATTAATTAGCTTAAAAATGAATTTTGTAAGACCGTGTAAAAGCACGGCGCTACATTTCCCCCACGACCCCAGAAAATTTTTATACTCAGAGAAAAATTTTGAGGTTATGGGCATCTTCTCAACTCTTTCATATCATCCTTTCATAAGTCATTCATTCATCATTCACGCTGTCTTCTTCCAGAGCAAGGGGTAGGGCTCACAACTTATGGCTCCTACTCCAAGAGAAGTACCTTTATTACGCGACAGTTGGCTTTTTTATAGAGTCTATCATTCCGCTCTCGTATAAAATCCCTAGTATAATGAAATGATAAAATATATACAAATGATGAAGTAATGTCATTAAAATTATAGTCAAATTGGTATTCCGACATAATTGAGCTAAGAAAAGCTCTAATAGTTTTCCCATATGGGATGTTCAAACGAACATAGCGTTACGCTCATTAAAAGCGCACACAATTGAGCTAAGAAAAGCTCTAATAGTTTTCCCGAAATGGGATATTCAAATGAACATAGCGTTACGCTAATTAAAAGCGCACACAATTGACCTAGGCTTCTTTAAAATGAGTTATCATCCGCTCATATGATAGAATATAGAATGCTGAAGGGTATTAGCATTCTAAAAATATATATTTTTTTTATTTATTTAATTTTTTTATATAAAAAATAGCTTAATAGCCTTTAATAATGGATGACCATAGTGAAATGAAGGAGTCGAAATAAATTCAGTTAATTGAAGATGAGAAGCAAAAAAAATTGTAATATAATATAAACTATGCCACCCCTATTATGGGAATAAAGGCAAAATGTACAATAAAGCACAAATGTAAAATATAAAATAAATAAAATTATAATAATTTTATTTATCATTTTAAATTCAAAACGTGAGCTATAAAGCTCGAAAGTATGTTTGAAAAAATCATCAACTTAGTAGGATTAAAAGAAATCGTCAATATAAATTGTCGATATGGTAGGGTTAAAAAAAAATCTGGTAGGACTAGGTAAAGTCCGTTGCCAGATGCAATTTAAGAAAAATTAAGCTATATAGACTTAGTTTCCTTTGGTTTTGGAAAACTAAAAAAAAATTTAAATTTAGGAAAATTTTAAAAATCTGGACTTAGTGTCTTTTGACTTCTGAAAGCCAAACTAAAAAAATGTGGACTTAGTTTCTTTTGACTATGGAAAACCAAAAAAATATTTTAATTAAAAAAAGAATTATGGACTTAGTATCTTTTGGCTTCGGAAAACCAAACTAATAAAAACCAATGTCAAGAACTGTCAGTATAAATATTAGGTATACAACACATTGAATACATAAAAAATAAATAATAATAATATGAAATATGCCATCCATATAATAGGATTAAAGGCAAAATGTACAATATGTACATTGTACAATAATAAATGAAATAATAAATATTATTTTCATTTTTAATTATTATCAACTTAGTAGAGTTGAAGACATTTTATTATTATTTAGGCATGTTATAGTAATAACAAATAATAAAATTATTAAAGTTATTAAAATAATAAAGTAAAATAAATAAATAAGAATAATAATGAAAAGAAAAATTTCAGTATATATGATCTAATTTTTAATATCTTTAATATGCCATTTAGCTCGTGACCCGTTATTATCCTCAAGAATATAAACTAGAGGAGAAAGTTTACGAACAACTTTGCTCCGAATATATCTAGGCGCTAATTTCGCACTGAAGTAGGCTCCAGCATTACTTAAAACGTAATTCCTTCGCCAGACGAAATCGCCAATATTAAATTCTTTAAAAGGATGACGAAGATCATACCGAGAACTGTTTTTCGCATGAGAAGCGTATAATGCTACTTGGACTTTGTCGAATATAGTTGACAAAAGCCCCATATTATCCGCGTAAATATCGCGTGGCATAAATGTATAATCATCAATAACATTAGTAGGAGTATATATATTTCCACAATTTATGGTCTCTCTACCAAAAACTAAAAATGACGGAGAATATCCCGTTACTGCGTTAAATGTACTATTCATAGCATATTGAATTTTTGATAAATGAATATCCCAGCTTCTATGATCATCACCAACAAGAGAGGCTAGAGCAGTACCAATGGTTTTGTTATATCTCTCAGTGGGATTGACCTGTGGGCAATAGTGAGGAGAATACGACACGAATGGTATCTTATAGTTATTTAAAAGTGATTTAAACTCCTTGCATTGAAATTGTGGACCATTGTCCATAATAATTGTTTGTGGAACACCGTGAACTAAAAACACAAAGTTTTCCAAACAATTGATAATATTTTTAGAAATAGCACGCTTAAGCGGGAAAATTAAAGTATATTTGGAAAAACAGCAATTAACAACTAGAATGTATTGATTGCGTCCTCTGGTCATAGGTAGGGGACCCATTAAATCAAGAGATATACATTGAAAAGGTCTTGAACAAATCTTAGGCTTACCCATAGGACCATAAGGTGAATGATTAGGATGTTTATATGCAAGGCAATTCTCGCAATCTAAAATAAATTTAGATATGTCTTTAAACATACCTGACCAATAATATAGCAACGAAAGCTTTTTATAAGTTTTAAAGATGCCAAGGTGAGGTTCACCTGGTAATCCGTGATAAGATTTAACTAAGTTTAATCTACAATCGGGGGGAGGAACTTCTTTCCAAATAAAGTCATCATTTATCACATTACGAGAGTGAGTGAGACGATACAGTTTATTATCCTTAAGAGAATAGTTAGGAAAACTATCAGGATTATTTTGACAGCCGCTAAGAACTTTATTATAGTGATCTTGCGCCGTGAGAGTCAAAACATTTAAGGTAGCAATATCGGATGTCAAATTTCTAGACCGTGACAAGAGGTCAGGGACAACATTTTCTTTACCTTTTTTATGTTTAAGTAAGAAATTGAAGGATGATAAGCGTATAGTCCAACGAGCAAGTCTACCCGAAGGGTTCGAAAGTTTAAGAAACCATTGGAGAGCAGCGTGATCTGTGAAAACGGTAAATTGTTTGCCATTGTCAAGATAACAACGCCAGTGTTCGAGTGCAGTAATAACAGCAAGAGTTTCTCTCTCAGTGGTGGAATAGTTCTGTTCATTCTTATTGAGTGATTTACTCATATAAGCAATGACTACTTCGTTTGAACCTTGTTGTTGCGTAAGCATTGCACCAATACCAAAGTTCGAAGCATCAGTATGAACTGAAAAAGGTAGGTTAAAGTCAGGACAAGCTAAAACTGGAGTAGTTACTAAAGCTTCTTTTAGTTTTAGAAAAGCTTGAGAAGCTTCCTGATTCCAAATGAATTTAGGAGCGTTCTTACCATTGCTGGTTAGTTTATTAAGAGGAGCAGCAATAGAGCTGAAATTAGAAATAAATCGTCGAAACCAACTACATGTTCCCAGAAATCTGCGAACTTCTTTACGACTAGTAGGAACAGGATATTCGAGAACAGAATTAATTTTCATTGGATCGGCACGTAAACCATGTTCGTCCACAATATAACCTAAATATTTAAGTTCATTTCTAAAAAATAAACTTTTCTCATAATTAATAGTAAGTTTAGCGAAAGAAAGTTTTTCAAAAACTTTGATTAATAATGAAATGTGTTCATCAAAGGTTTCGCTAATAATCACAATATCATCAAGATAACAAAACACCTTGTTTTCAAATTCAGGTGTGAACAACGTATCCATGAGTCTCTGCTGTGTAGCAGGAGCATTAGTCAGACCAAAAGGCATTACGGCAAAACGATACATGCCTCTGCCAGGTACATAAAACGCTGTTTTATCTCTATCAGCAGGGTTTAAAGGAATTTCCCAAAAGGCTTTAGCAATATCAATGCTAGAAAGAAATTTAGCATTAGTAAGATGATCAAGTATTTCATTAATCAAAGGTAGACTGTAGGCATCACGCCGAGTAACAGAGTTTAATTTTCTGCTATCTACACAAAATCTCCATTCTCCATTTTTCTTGGGGGTAATGAGTACTGGTGATAACCAAGGGCTTTCACATTTTTCTATCACCTTCCAATCCAGCATTTTATCAACCTCGTTAATAAGAGCTTTCTGTTTTTCAGGAGAAAGTCTATAACCACGTTGTTTAATAGGAGGGCAATCTCCAGTATCTATTCTATGGCAGATCAGGTCAGTACGACCTAGTACGCCCTTTTTTTCAAAAGAAATACTTTTAAATCTGAAGATCAAGTCGTCAGCAATAGCTTTTTGAGAATTAGAAAGATTCTCATACGGTAGAATCTTCTTGTCATTTTCAGAAATAGTAAGACATTGACCCGTAGTATTAAAAGCTGAAGATAATAATTTAGGGACTAAGTTGAATTTTTTCCAAAAATCCGTCCCAAGAATAAGGGATTGGGAAATTTCAGGAAACACGTATGTTTTAATTAAATGTGTTTGCCCGTTAAAAGTAAAAGGGAGATCAAAATGTCCCAAAGATTTAAGTTTATAATTACTGGCAGTAGATATAATAATAGGTACAGACTTGGATAATGTAAAACCCAGTTTAATAATTTGAAGATGAGAATTACTCCCTAAAATAGTCAAGGAACTGCCACTATCAAGCAGACCAGATAAAGGACTATTATTAACAAAGACGTTAATAAAAGGACGAGTGTAATCCTTTTCATTATCGTACAGGACTGAAGTAGTTCTGTAACAACTTAAAAAGTTTTTAATGGTAGATAACCAATTATGCCAGTCTTCTGGGTCGAATTTATTAACCAAGTCAATAGTTAGTTTTTTGACGATAAAGTAGATTTTAATTTCTTTTTTGAATTGCAACTAGGGCAATTGTAAAATTTAAAATCTTTAAGACCACATTTAAAACAAACGATATGTGTTTGAGAACATTCACGTAAAGAATGTCCCAATATACGACAACGCTTACAAAACGAAGTTGGTGTTTGAAAATCATTAGTAGTCGAAACAACATTAACGTTATTTTTAAAAACTTTCGTATGTTGAGGTAAGTCAACAGTAACAGAAGAAGAGCCTTTATACGCAAAATCTGCATTGAAAGCACCAAGATTATTTTGAGGTACTTCAAAATTTTTTTTATGATCGATAATTTCTTCGTATTTTTGACACGTTGATATTAACTCTAGGACCGTATTTACATTATTTAACGCTATAAAAGTAGAATAACAAGGTTTAATATTCCTCAATAAAATTGATAATTTCTCACGTTCACTTATCTCTTCGGATAATTGAGAAAACATGGCAAAAATAATTGAAACAAAAACTGTTATTGATTCATCAGCCCCTTGTGTTCTTTTATTAATAGCATTTAATAATTTAAAATCAAAGTCTTTTTCTCCAAAATCTTTAATCAATGTAGTACATAAAACCTTCCACGATAAATCAGGGTTAAATTGGCGTTGGAAACGATACCAATGTAATGCCACACCCGTAAATAATTCAAAACCAAAATCAAGAAGATTTTCTTTTGAAAGTTTCCTCGCGATACAAAATTCTTCTAAATCACGAATAAAAGTTCGCGGACAAGTTTTTCCATTAAAAGAGATTTTTTTAAATTCATTTATTGGAGGTTGAGGTAAAACGAACTGGTGGGAGCATGATTTTATACTTAGAGACGCAGGACCAGGGGTACTGGGATCTTTAGTTTTCGGCATGTTAAAGAAAAAATATATATATATATATATCAAGAAAAAATTAAATAATTAAAATTATCTATAAATGATAAATAAATAATAATGAGCGATGGGATGGGTGAGTTCTAACTTTTATCGAAATGTTCAAGCCAAATAATGTTTGTGGTAACTTCTGAAAAGCCCAAATTTGAATTTGAAAGATATTAAATATTATTAATATATAACATACGTTATATTTAATTTATTAGATATATAAGTTAATAAAGTTGGGCGCCAATCTGTCGTGAAATAAATAGACTTGAATTAGATTGATAATATATTAAAAATAACTAAATACTAATTACAATGTCTATATAAATGACAGATAATTTTATAAAATATATATATAATCTATGTGGACGACATTAAGACGTCCACAATACGATAGATCCCAATAAAGGTCGGCGGCTTGGAGGCTCACTCGACCAGGGAAAACTGATGACAGGACACGTGGCACCTGGACCCCAAATGTTTGGATGTGACTTAAAGGGTACTCACGCAACTCCTGGAGTCAAATCCCTTCCACAAATCCTTTAATTAAACTGATTGTGGGCTACCAAAATTGTACAATGTTAAATTCCCATTAATCCATAAATTTAATATTCCATATGTATTTGGATGTGAAAATCTTTATGACGTACTTTATGATGAGGCACTGCAAGGTTCTGGGGTTAACTAGCCCCAGAACAAGGCCTATAATAATACTATAGTCAATTCAAGACTGGAGGAAGACTGCCGAATTCTGGGCTTTGCCTGCTTATATAGGCATAAAATCTTTCCATTCCAAAATCAAATGAAATTGGTAAAATAATCCAATTTCAAATGCAATAAAAACGATATTATGCCAAAAGTGGTCAATTTTTGTGAAATAGCCTTCATACAGGCGTATTTTGGACCAAATTAAGAAAAATACCGGGTTGTCACGTATCAATGACATAAATGTCAAAATATGTAAACAAAGTAGAAAAAGTGTATTATCAGGCTTATTTCAGTGATAATCTAATAAAATAAATAGTGAAATATGTGGAAAAATATAAAGGCTATCGATACGTAAAAACCCGTTTACAGAAGTATATTATAAGTGATAAAAATATTAACATTAAGGTATGTAACGCAATTATTCACAAATAAACACAAATAGAACTAGTATAACATAATTAATTAGCTTAAAAATGAATTTTGTAAGACCGTGTAAAAGCACGGCGCTACAATGCAACTATTGTGATTGGACTAACATTGTTTCTTACTATGTGCCCTGGCTGGGCTGGAGGTTGATATGACATTAAAGACCTGGGGTACCTGAATAGGGACCGGGGGGATGCAACTGGGTCCTGTCATGTACTCACGTTATGAGTGACAGTTTATAAACGCGGGTGAAACCGCGGGGAACAGCTAGTTCATTCTATTTTGTTAGACTTATACGATTTATACGCCCATTGTACTCAGCATTAGCCATCAGACAGAAATAGATTGAACTTAGATTAAACATGGAATGGCAAACGCACGGATTAATAATCCAAAAATTATATTCCGCATTTAGAGATGTTTTAATGAGGTGTATGTCATACGTGACGTACAAGTAAATCCTTGCTGAATAATAATTTAATCCCATATTCAAAAATAGTTTATGAAAATGATATCTCTTTAAAGTGTAGTGAATAGGCTCGATAACCTTACCGAAACCAAACCATTCAAAACCACTTACCGGTACCTATTATACATTGGTATCTTTGAAATAATATGTACTTTGATCATCCGGTTTCTATGATATTATAGTACTCGTAGCTTATTTATTTGTTTTATTTATTTATTTAAGGTTGACTTACAGCTATTAAAATAATATAAACAGAATAACTTTAACTAATATAAGGCCATTTACCAGTCAACACAAGTATAGAAATGTTTTTAAAAAATGTGTATTGATTTTAACTGCAAACTTTATTTGCTAATTCATTAATATTTTAAATAAAAGAATTGATAAAAATTGTTCCTTATTAATCATATAAATAATATTTCGATAATTCTACTTCGTCTCATGTTTGCCATGGTGGCTTTTGCAACAGATCCGAAACGTCGAGTTAAATAAAATATGTTTAATAACGCGTTTAATTTATTCTTTTAATAGTGGTAGGCAGTGGTGCCAAGTCCTCCATTCGGGATAATACCTTCACTTACAAGAATACAGACCGTGACGTGACTTAGTCGCGTGCTTATAAGTTGCCGGTTCCAGCTAGGTCATTGCGGTATATTAATCTGTAGTAGCAGTTGCCTCCATTCATGGACCGCAGATTAATATCAACCCCCAAATTGTTTAAAACCAATTAGGACGGTTAATTGGTTTAAAACAATCTAACGTAGGCACAGTTTTTCAATGTAATTTATTTAATAAAAAATGCAACTATTTACTCACAAGTTTAGCAATCATTGTTATTATTTCCGCACAAAACAAGAACACGGGAATACTTCAGTGAACAAACTGCTCTTCTTGAGATATTTCCTTAAACTTTTATATGTGATTATCGTCCTTGATGTGTTAAACAATAACGGAAAAACTAAATAAGTCTCAGTGGGAATCTATGTAAATTATGAACACAGACAAATGGTCTGAAGACAAGACAAGAATGTTAATAAGCAATTCTTTGTGAATCCTATTCGGTGTGGACAATAACATATACGAATTTGAACTTTTAAATGCTGTATAATTGTCTCATTCATGGTACCCATGATGGCAAAGCACGTGGCAAAACAATGCAGAATATTTTTTTATGTCGAATTACCATTGGCCAAAAACATAATTATGGTCGTTTAGCATCACAAATAGTCATGTTTTAAATTGTTTACAATGTGGTTTAAGTAAGGGTTTTGAGTCATCACTTCGTTTCAATATTAAATTATTATTATATTTTTGACATTTTTATACAGAATCCAACCCTATTCTAAGTACATTAAAGTCGTGTTTTGAGTGTAAATGTTAAAAGTTGTATACAAATTTATCACTCTATACCACCAAGAAATCACCCTTATACCACGCGCCGTAAAGTCGTATTTTGAGTATTAATATTCCGTCTTAATCCTCCGCGCGCGTAGCAATGACTGTGGGATAGTATTTTTATTTTATTTTATTGTGGCTCAACATTTGATCTTGACCTGCTTGATGATAAGCAAGAGGAGGTCCAAGAGTGCCGACGACTGAAAAAACTGAGTCAGTTCAAAGCTGCCCCAGTCGCCGTCACTATGGCTTAATCCAGGATCCTTAAACCTAGTAAGTTATTACTTACGCATTTTTCCAAACATGAACAGCTACTACAATTAAATAACTGCAAATAGCAGTCATATCCACTATTCCGGTCTAGTTGGCTACTATCGGCAACTATCAATATGTCACCTCACAGTTTGTACAGTTGTAAGTGGTGGTGCCAATTGCCCAAGCGATGTTACTACCATCACTTGCAAGCATAAAGACCAAAATGTGATCTAGTCCCGTTAAATATATAAACAATTTTTATTTTTGACTCGACATCTGATGAATGGAAGGCAAGATTCAAGTGTACCGACGATTGAAAAACGACTCAGGTTGCAGTTGCCTTAGTTCCACTACGCTTTATGCTGTAGCTGCAACTCAATCGATTTGTCACGCCTTGATTCCCACTGGGATAGACAGAGCCAATGGAACACCACTTTCCACGATCAAAGATAATAAATAAATAAGCGAATGTAGTAAAAGTTATAAAAAGAAAAGGAACTGCATTGCCACCCACCCCTTTATTTCAAGAGCAGCTACACATAACAGGTTTTATTTTCAGAATACGTCCTATGCAATTTTAACACCTCGCTAGATACGTAGTCAATAAAGGAGCATAACAATAAAATGTGTTATATATCACGTTCTTGACGTTAGCGATGATACGATTTACGCGTTAAAAATAATATATATTTTTTTTATGGATGTAAAACCTACATAGGTCAGGTCAAGGCGTATTGAATCCTAAGACCATCCTTAATTATTATTATTATTTTATTGTGACACGACATTTGACCACGACCCGCCTGATGATAAGCAAGAGGAGGTCCAAGTGTGATGACGACAGAAAAAACCGAGTTAGTTTACGGCTGCCCCAGTCGCCGTCACTATGCCGGCCAAAGAAGCTTCTTCACACATTGCTCGAAGGATCCAAGGTTATAGGATGGAGAGAACACATAGGCCAGCAAAGATTCGTCCGACAAAATGCGAGTGCTTCCGCCGACCAGTGCGGGTATTTGAAAATGAAAATGAAAATGAAAAATAATTCGTAAAATAATTCGGTAACTAAATCAGGCAAGTCGAAGTCATTTGTAAAGAGTGGTAGGTAGTGGTGTCCAGTCTGCCGATCCGGTGTAGTACCACCACCACTAACAAGAATACAGACCGTAAAGTAAGTAGCGATCTGGGATCAGCTTGTAAGTTTTCGGTTTCAACTAAGCCGGCATGATGGACGTGACTGCTACTTACTTGACTGTAGTAGCAGTCACCTTCACACCTTAAGGCGAGGTGCTGTCATATAAAATAAAGTGTTCCACCACACTCCTGCCTAACTTGAAGCTCCGAAATAGTCTGTAGAATACTTACACTTTTTTTCTTTAAAAAATCCCCAAAGAAAAGGTCCAGAGGTGTCAGATCACAGAATCTAAATACTAAATAAATTGATTTTGTTTACCTCAATAGAAACCTAATGGAAAAGAAATAGGTAATATAAGAAAAAGGGCATCACAGTTTGTTACAGATCTTAGAAATGGCATTACAATGTGGTCAATTTATTATACGAGTACTCTGTGATATTGTAATAGGTTACGAGAATAAAAGAAAAAAACGTGCAATCAAGTGGTAATTATTTGATCTTACGTAGTAACATCGGCTGTTACAAATTGATTAATAAAGTCGTTATTTATCATGAAGTTATTATCAATGAAATACAAAGAAATAGAACATCCTTTTTTAATTATAAAATAGTCTTTATAAATACCTACTAGGAAAATTAATAAGAATGCATAGCTTTCCATACCGCGTCGAATCAAACCTTTTTGATATTATTGTATAATAACTCGACATATGGCCTGATGTTAGGCTAGAGTGCGATCCATGAATAAAGGTGGAAAAAGGCTTGTTAAAACCGATAACTTACAAGCTGAACCCGAATCACAACTAATTCACTTCACGGTCTGTACTGTACACCTGTAAGTGGTGATACTACCTCGGATGGACAGACTGGGCTGCACAGTCCACCACTCTTAATAATATTAATAAATAAGGATGTTGATCGCAAAAAGCTTCCATTGCATCTTTTATTCCTAACAACAGGCTTGGCCGGCATAGTGACGCCGACTGAGACACACGTGAACATAGGTTATTTCAGTCTCGGAACTCTGGGACTTCCCCTTGCTTACCATTAGGCAAGTTAAGACCATATGTCGCTGTCTCTATAAAATATAATTAAGCTTGCGATGAGAAAATTCTTTCGTAAGGAGGGTCCATTCTTAAAATAAACGGTCCGCAATTCTATTTATAGTTTCAATAGAGCTTGTATAAATAGAACTGTGGTTGTGAAGTTGTCTTTGCCCATCCCTTTATTAGTAAAGTACAAATTTCTATAAAAATTACAGCACACAGATTTGACGACATACGTGGCCCACTAGTTTGATACGCATAAAGTCCCGGGTTCGATTTTCGCTTAATTTGTTAACAAAAAACCATTTAGCAATATTCTGCCATTCTGCCGGTCTGGAGTTGCCAATTTCAACTAGGCCGGCATAGTGGATGTGACTGCTACTTCCAGTTATTTAACCGTAGTACTATTCACCTCCATTCTTAGACCGCACTCCCGCTTAACATCAGACGGGGTGCTATCATCGACTTAGTCACAATAAAAAAAAGGCAAAAACTAGATCAGAAGATTTTGTAAGCATCGCCTTATATGTAAATGCGGATACAACTATGTCTTTTGTCACCGGTCCATCAGCCGGCAGGACGCCCTTGTGTGGGATTAATCAAAATATAGATCAGAACACATCCTCCAAATACCAAGGCCAAATGTTTAGGTATATAAACAACATGTACTATATGACATAACACAATTCAATACACATTGAATCGCAGTAAACATGCTCGCCAAAATTGTAAGCACTTAACTTTTATTAAATATTTTCAAAATATTATTTAAGTGTATGTAGAGTGACGATAGCGGATAGAATAAGGAATAACACAGTTCTCAGCAGGGATAGAAAATGTGCCCAAACCATCGGAGCATTTATTGTGGTTTGACAAGGATTGACAAATATATGCTCTGATGGTTTGGGCACATGGAAAGGATTAGTGATTAGTGATTGACCAAGGGAATTTATAATTCTCATGTGTATGGTTGCGTTAAACTAGGCAGGCCCAGGAGGGTGTTTGCTGATATTCGTAGAGCTTGTATGAAGTAAATTGTGGATATGAGGGCAGCAAAGGAGTTGTGTGAGGATCGTGGCAAGTGGCGCTTCATTGTCTTTTTCTATCCCTGTGGAGAAAAGGCGTGACAATTTGATTGAATAATATTTGAGAGCTTTGTTTAGTAGCTTGTTTAAAAATGTAAAATAATTCAATTTTTTTTTTCAGCTTGCTTTCCTTGCATTTGTGGCTGTGGCGTTTGCAGCCCCAAAGCCAGCTCCAGCCCCAGCTCCTGCCCCAGCCCCAGCCCCAGCTCCACAATACCTGACCTACTCTGCAGGCCTTGACTACGTGTACCCACCAGGAGTCGCATCTGTTGTTTCGCCTTACGCTACACCTCTGGCCTATTCCGCTGCTTTCCCCGGAGCTGTCTATCTCCGTTAAAACAATTTCTAAATCCAAGTCAAAAACCCTCAAATGTATCAAATAATTTAACTTCTTATTTTAAATATTTTATTACATTTCACAATTTACTACAATAGACATCGATGATTCTAAATAAAACATAGTTCAGCATGATTTATGGGTTTTATTACGCCCTTTTAGTTAATAGGCATAAAATGAACATATTTAACAACGTATAAAATATATTCTTTGCCGGCATAGTGACGGTGACTGAGGCAGCCGTAGAATGGAACGGTTTTGTCAGTCGTCGGCGCTTTTGGACCTCCCATTCATTACTATTAGCAAGTCGAGACAAAATTTCGCCTCTCAATAAAAATAATACGCCTATGTTTTTGGTACAAGTATTTAAAATTTATAAGAAACATTAAAATAGTTGCTCTTTTTTTTCTTTAGGCAGATGAATTTCCTAGTAAGTTTCACGAGGATCACAGAAATGGGATATTTCCAATTTTAATACATTTAAGTATTTATTATTTGCTTACTTTAAAATTCTGCCTGTTAGAAATGACGTAGTCGGTTATACACAGAGAAATTAGGTACGCATGCGCGAATTTCCCTTTAAATACAACCTCACGCAAGCCTTGCTATCATTTCCAATCCAAGTTTTACTTGCTTATCGTTGTGCTATCGGTGAACGACCACTATTCGAAGTTTCAAAAAAGTTTTCAAGTTTTTGTTATCTTTGAAAAAGTGATTATTTCGTTTCCAAATAATTATTTAACTACACCTATGAAAAATAAACTAAGAATCGAACAAGCTGGTGAGAAAATAGTAGACAAACTGACGGCGAAGTTTGAACAGCATTCCAACTGCCAACGAGATTTATCAACTCCGAGGATAATTGTGTGCCCACCAATGGAGGAGACAAATAATTCTGACCGGGAACGTGTTTCACGGAGACGTACACGCCAAGGGCTTGATGAAATCTCCTTGAAAAGTTCCAGCAGTAGCGACAGTGTGACCGGAAAGGCGCGTTCTGACGACAATTCATGCTCAGATAGCAGCAGTGAGGGTTCCGAGCGACCTCGCCGCCACCGTTCTGTCTCAATAAGAAAATTATTTGAAAAGTTTTCAATAACAGGCCGTTCTCAGTCCACGTCTCCGGTTAAACAGCCAAAGAAGAACCCTCAACCTCAGCGTTTATTAAGAACTCCCGTTGCCTACACCTATGTACGCGGTATGTCTGGTCTGCCAACCCAAAGGGTGCCTCGCCATCTTGCCTATCAATACATTACATAAATTATAAAGGTAGTTAAGAGTTAATTTAAAAAAAACTATAATTACATCAAGTGTATTAATTATGCTCACTATGAATCATATATCATAGACATTGAAGTATTTAGTGTATTTATTGAATTATTCCATGGGGATAAAGAGGGGAACTTGCAGCAGTCATAGTTAATTAAAATATTTAAGAATTTATTGTTGTATAAAACTTGGACTTTCGCTAGATGTGTCTAAATATGTGAGTAACGTAAGTGCTGTTCATCCTCGATTTATCTTCATATTGGGTCTGATTACATCAAAATTAGTTCAAGCATTATGTCCGTAATCTTAATCAGTTGGTCCACCTGAGGTACCATGATTTTATGAAAACTATTGTTGTTTAACAGTTAGATATTTTTCTTTTCATTATTAAGGAAAATATTTCTCTTGAATCACTGTTTTTTTATAGAATAGCTAAATTAATTAATATAAAATGTTAATTAAGTACTGGTGTAGTGAGCACGTAATTATACTCGTATAGGTAATTGAATAATTTACATTTTGTGAATTATTGTTGATTTGGAATGTTGTGGAGTAGCCTCCCTACATGTGGCAAATGCTGTGATAGGACGTGGTGATCTGGTGTCTTTTATGATGGTCAAATTTCCAACCATTTAATTTATAAAGAACTATTGAAACGGTATTCAGAATATTTTTGCATATTCTGCGAACTATATTATGGAAACAATTTGAATAAGGCTGATAATGATTAAGCCTGGGGGAGGTCGAAGTGAGATTTTTAGGGAAGAGTTTTTATAACAATTTTACTCCATTCAAAAGCAATTAGATAATTGTTGTTGGAGATGACATTATTGATATATTGTATTTCTGTTTCTTTATTTACTATCCAAACTTTGTTAAAATTTATGAAATATCCTGTATTTAGTATTATTACTATTTTATATTGTATAAAAATATTAATTTATTTGAAAGTCGAATTTGAATGGAGGTGCCACTTTCATTATGAAGTGTTCTGACTAAAGTAAGATCATTAGTTAACTTAATTAAGTAGGTAATTTAAATATATCAAAACTATGAAGGTTTTTTTTTAATATACACTCTAGTATTAATACTATTAGAATAAATAAAAACCTTAACTTTAAAATTTGTCTTTTATTATTATCCTATACCTATTTTATTAAAATACATCGATTTGCTTATCCCTGTGGGTATTAAAGCGTGAAAATTACAATGATTGATTGACTTGCAATCTATTGAGTAAGTTAATAAACATAGAAACCTATGAACTGGTAATACATTTCCAAATTATCAATCAAATTGTCACGCCTTTTCCCACAGAAATAGGCAGGAGTTGTGTCACGATCCTGACACAACTCCCTCGCTTCTCTCACATCCACAATTCTCTTGATACAAGCTCTACAGTTATGAGCACTAGGCAACCCAACTTTCTTGTGGATGTCTCCGATTTGGTCGGGAAACACCCTCTAAATTATTATTTTATTTATTCTGACCTATACTTGCATGCGCCTTCGACTAAGTACTGGCTCAGTTTACGGCTGCCTTAGTCGTTGTCATTGTGACAAGCTAGAAACTAGTAAAATATGAGTAAGTCATACTCATTTAGGAATTAGACGACTCAGTGGTTGTTGAACGGCCTCATTAAATAAGAGCCCCGAGTACCAATATTTCTTTTATAAATTTTTAATTTTGTCATTCCTTTTTTAGTAATACAACAGCCACGTTAAGCACTTAGCTTAGTATCATCATCATAAGCCAAAACAAGTCCACTGCTGTACATAGGCCTCCCCCTTAGAACGCCAAGATACCAGTTGCGTCCATCGGCTATTTGCGACTTTCTCTACGTTATCAGTCTCACTAGCGGAAGACGCACCTATGCTGCGTCTTCCGGTTCGTGATCTCCAACGGTTGTCGGGTCTTCGAGCGGTTCTTAGCTAGGTATGTTTTTTTAATACCTTATTATTTTTAGGTATTGGCCTATATTTCCAAAGTATGTGTTTAATAACGTCTATTTTTACAAGCGACTGAGGACTATTAATAACTGTAGAGGAAGTACTGCTTCCGGCCACTAGGAAGAATGAGAGGGCATCACAGGAAGAAGGTTTCCTTAACGGGCGGGCGGCGTTCAAATGTTCTCATCCGGTCACATTTACTTATTAAAAGAGCGGTGATCACTTCAACATTTTTCATAAGTATTGGCCGTAATGTCGACCGTGGTGTAGTGGTTGTGGAATAGTCACGCAAAGTCAAGCATGAATTTTAAAAACTACTTGTCGGTACAGTCAATTTTGCTTGGTTTTTGCATTTGTAGTAGTGCTCCTTAGAGCGCGTGTCCATTATTAACACACGTTACAAAAACACGTCATGTCCTTAGGTTTTAATTGGAAGCAAACGGAAGATAACCGGAAACTTTTAATAGAAAAGCACGAAATTCGGTACTTACGAATTAACTATTTGATAAAAATTGCAGAATATCGTGCACAAAGCTTACCAATTGTTTTCACCGACGAAAAATGAACATATAAGTTTATACAGTCCAGCTAGATTGTACATTTGTATGTTAATGTGAAGTTGGTGGAGGTGTAAACAAGAAAGACCCGCGAAGTTATTTATAGTTATGCCAAGTTTATTTATAGTTTAGTTAGTTATAGTTAAGTTAAAGATAATAAAGGGCGAATCTCTCTTGTCGTGTGCTCTGTTCGGCAGTTCATCACGCACTCGTCTTTTTCATATAATGTTGGTAATAAAAACACACGGCTAAAGTAGGTCGCCGCATGTACAAAAAAAAATGCACGGTGATGAGACCGTACAAAGTTGTTTATTTACTTATTTGCTGAATGTACACTACTACAAACGCAAAAAACGTTTTCAAGCTAAATCTAAACAAAACATAATGATCTCCTATCGTAACATCTTTATCTACCGCCACGACATAATGGAAACGCGCTTTTACTACTACAATCGCAAAAAATGTCTCCAAGCTAATTTACCTGTACTAATATATCTTTGATACGTGTACGTGTACTTTGTTTGGCCAGTTTCTATAGTACGTTTATTAAGTAACTCACTAGGGGAAGGGGCATGATGGAAGAAGCCATGGAAGAAAACATTTTTTTTCTTCTGAAAATAAAGCTTATAGAAATGTAAAAAATAAATTCAAAGTCTCGTCTGTAATAAAATGTAATCTCGTATGGTCTAGGATAAACAAAATGCTTATTCATTATTGCTAACAATTATTAGGACTAGGCACTGCACGAGTGGCGATCCCTACATCGTCTACTGCTGGAAGTTTTTTTATTCAGATTTTTTATTCAATCTTTCGCCTGTATTTAAGTCAAAACTGCATTGCAGTAAAACGAATAAAGACCTATCTAGGTGATATGACCCAGTTTTGGTAACTGCGAGATAAACGACCTAGCTGAGGGCAACGACCCTCTGCAGTTATTGATCCAAAAGCCTATATCAAGCCATCAGAATTATTGCAGCGAACTGCAGGGCTGCCATTTCGATGTCATGTATTAAGAGAATCGTAATACATGACAGCGAAATGACTTATCCACAAATTTGCACTGCTTTATCAACGTGGCTTTTATTCTGATCTAAATATTTTTTTTTTATTTTTAGCGACGGAACTTAGTCACATTTCTAGATCAGCTTGTTATTTGCCGGTTCCATCAGGGCCGGTATATTTATTTAACTCTAGTAGCAGTCATCTGCATTTATAGACCGCACTCCAGCCAACATCAGGCGTCATTCAGCTGGAATGCGATTTATGAATGAAGGTGACTGCTACTACAGTTAAATAACTAAAAGTAGCAGTCGTATACACTATGCCAGCGTCAGAGGCGTAGAATGGCGGGGGCGGCCCGCCCCGGGCGGCACATTTAGGGGGCGGCAAAATTTATAAAAATTGAAATAAATCGTTAATATTTTATCTTTGACCGGAAATCGAACCCGGGACTTTCCGCGTAACCAATACGCCACGCCCGTCATCAAAACATCAGGCGGAGTTCACATGTCGAGCCCCAATAAAAAAATAAATCTTAGAGTTCATCGAGGCTAACCTGCTTGAATGAACTCCGAGCCGATTGTGAAGGCTCCAGATGTCAATGATTAGAATAGAGCTATTGTTTTGTACTTAACAGTGACGTTGTAGAGCCTTTTGAAACATTATTTACGTGGGTGACGTACGTCAATGAATTCGTATCAGGTGTATCAAAGCATTAATTCCTTGTACGATTGCATAATTTGGTTTTGCACATCTGGACATTGGGATTTTTAACACAAAAAAAAGAGATGGATATTTGCTTCGGGTCTGGTTATCAAAGAGTGGTAGGCAGTGGTTCCCAGTCTGCCGATCCGGGGTAGTACCACCACTTACAAGTATACAGACCGTGAAGTGATTTGGTCACGTTTCGCGATCAGCTTGAGGGTTGCCGGTTCCATCTAGGCCGGCATAGTGGATGTGATTGCTATTCACAGTTATTGAATTGTAGTAGCAGTGACAATTATTCATGGACCACACTTCGCCTTAATATCAAGCGGGGTGCTGTCTTATGTCAAGTCACAATAAAAAATTTAAAAACAGTTTTTTTAAATTTAGATTTTTTTAGAGGCTTTGATTTTTCCACTAAGTTATTTAAGGAGTTTTGGCGGCAACTTTAAGTGACAGGACGCGCTTTAAATTATTTAAAAGCTTGTGTTTTCTAAATGTGTAATAAAGGTGGACTTGTTATCCAGTAATCATTCTTAAGGTGATCGAGTGAATTAAAGCTGTAAAACTTGTTTCTTCCAAAGTTTTAGTAAACGTTTTCCGTCGCTTTATTAAAATTATCATCAACCTTACATTCATCCTCATATTAATGAATTAAACAAATTTTATGCGGCTTACTATCGCGTCTATTTTGGTTTTGATTTTACAATTTTTTATTATACCGACGTTTCGAGAGCTTTGCAGCCATCGTGGTCACGGAAAATCGCGCAAAATCTAAGAAAATACCATCCTCATATTGTTTAAACATTGAACATATTTTTTCTACTTTGGCACTGGCACACTAAGCCATAAATAATAAGAAAGAAAAATAAGTTATAAATTAAAATAATATACATCGGAATCAAACCAGTCGCCCAACGATCGGTAACTTTGATTATTAAATGGCCCGCAGTAACTATTAACTTTTTATAAATTTTTATACATTTCTATACTAACTTTTATTTTGGCCGGCATAGTGAGGGCGACTGGGGCGGTTTTTTCAGTCGTCGTCGCTCTTGGACCTCTTCTTGCTTATCATCAGGCGGGTCGAGGTCAAATGTCGTACCACAATAAAAAAAACTCTTGCATTAAACTTGGTTTTGTCCCACCCACCGTGCCGTTCAGAGCCTATTCTTTATAATTTTCATTGTTGAAAACGAGCGCTCTTCATTACAATCCGAGACTTCCAAAACCATCCGAAATGACAAAAAGGCGAATAAAGACTGTTTGGAAAAAAACGGAAAAGTAGCTAAACAATCGAAATTCGGATATTTTTTCATCTCTCTTGTAGGGCCCCGTGCAGTGCCCTGCCTGGCCTCTCCTAATTTCGGGACTGGGTTTAATAGCGTAATTTACAATAACCACAGACATGTTGTTTTCCTGTAAATTTCCTTTAGATCCTTCCATCACCGTACGAGATAGTCTAATGTTACAGTAGAGTATAATTACTGTGTACAATAGAAATATACAACTATATTTTTTTATATTTTAAATATTATGTCTCAACAGTGGTTCAAGTTTTCAAGAGTGGTAGGCAGTGGTACCCAGTCTGCCGATCCGGGGTAATACCACCACTTACAAGTATACAGACCGTGAAGTGATTTGGTCGCGTTTCGGAATCAGCTGCTACTTACAGTTATTAAAATTGTAATAGCAGTGACATCCATTCATGGACCACACTCGAGCTTAACATCAAGCTGGGTGCTTTCATATGTCGAGTCACAATAAAAAAACATACGACAGTACTTTAATTGGATAGACATTAAAATATGATGGTAGGTACAATAAGTAAATAATGGTGGCTGCTTCTAAAGTTACATAACCAAAAGTTTTAGTCGCATCCACAAGTTGCCGGTCTAGCTGGAACCGGTAACTTTAATACCTATCCTGAAATGCGACTAAGTCACTTCACGGTTACTCTTAAGTCTATAACATAAGTCTCCGACCGGGAATCAAACCCGGGATTACGCTTAATGTAATGGTGTGTGCGCCACGCCTATCGTATCGTATCGTATATCATTATTATTAAGGAAAAAAACATGTTATCATAAACTTTGATTTCATGGTCCTATTATTATATTCAAAGGTCAACGCTCCCTCGAGTAAACAATATCCTACAAAGTAAATAATATTAAGCATATAAAATGTATTTAAAAATAAACAAACAACAAATAAAACAACGTCTAGACTTGTCTATAGGTAACTTAATCGAAGTTATAAATAAAAACAAACATTAGAATATCTAATTACTAAACAATTATAATTTTTGCTCAATTTTCCGATCTAAGGTAGGTCCACCACTTACAAGTGTACAGACCGTAAAGTGACTTAGTCGCGTTTCGCAATCAACTTGTAATTAGGCGGTTTCAACTAGGTCGACATAGTGAATGCGACTGCTACTTGCAGTTGTTTGTAGCATTTCAAAGACCGCACTCCGGCTTAACATCATTGGAGTTTACATATCGAGCCACAATTTTAAATACAGGGGTCTAGGCTCCGAGTATGATTTTGTCCCATTCGGTGTCGAGACCCTTGGTCCGTGGGGTCCTAGCTTTAAGGCTTTTTAAGGAAATATCAAAAAGGTTAGTCGACATCACAGGAGACCGAAGAGTTGGCAGCTACCTCGGACAAAGAATTAGTCTAGCTATTCAAAGGGGGAACGCTGCCAGTATCTTCGGAACCTTGCCTAAAGGGACTCCTTTTAATAATGTATTTTAGTTAATTTTTTTTATCAACATGTTATATTTCTGTTTTATTTATTTAATATATTGTAGCTTAGTATATTTTAGTTATTTTAAACATAATCGAGGTTATAAATAAAACCTATCGTTAGTCCCACGAAATTTTGAAAAAATGTATTCTTCACTTCTATACTAAGCTTCTAAATTTGCTTGTATCGAAAAAACAAGAAGACCAAAGTACATATATCATGGATGCATTGATACCGGCAAGTTTTTATTTTATTTTTTTATTCTGACTCGACATATGACAGCACCCCGCTTGATGTTAAGCCGAAGTGTGGTCCATGAATGAATGTCACTGCTAATACAATTCAACAACTGTGAGTAGCAATCACATCCACTATGCCGCCCTAGATGGAACCGGCAACTTACAAGCTGATCCCGAAACGTGACCAAATCACTTCACGGTGGTGGTACTACCCCGGATCGGTAGACTGGGTAACCAGATCCGAAGCAAATATCCATCTCTTTTTTTTATTAACAAATATTTGCAATATTTGATATATTATATAATAATATATAACAATTTGTAATATTTAATATTATTAAATATTACAAATAAAAGCTATGAAACAAATATTTGCTCCGACCGGGGATCGAACCCGGGACTTTACGCGCAACAAACTAATCGCTAAACCGTTTGTCCGCCTGTCGTCAAAGTGGTTTCGAACCGGTGACTCTTGGTTTGCGTAACCATTTCACTTCCATTACACCACGGTCGCCTTTCACAGTCACTTGTTAGAGAAGCAAATGACTAGTGAACGAGGTTATGCAGTGAATAAGGTATAAAAACCTTCATTACCATTGAAGAATCGCGCACCTCTGCAGTCAGAAGTCATGCCCGGGAAGCGTGGCGGGCGGTCGAACGTGTTAATTTTCAAGGAAAATAAAATCTTTAAGTGCAGCTTTGAAATTACAATTAGATTCCTTGACATTGTGCAACAATAAATTTTATATTATACATTACAAGTATATATTGTAATATTATTAAAATACTAGCTGACCCTCCGAACTTCATACCGCCTAAAAGTTAATGAATGAGACAAATTCAGATTAGCCGAAGTTAAGTTGGGTGAATCAAAAATTTTAATTGATTTCAATCTTGTTGTGAATTGAGTTTATTTATATTGTGACTTGACATATAATCGTTTTTCTTTTTACAACATAGGTTTATGAGCAATATATTTTTACTGATATGCCAAAATTGACAATTTGTTTTCAATTCTCAACATCTCAGTGGCGTAGTGTGGCGGGGGCGGAGGGGGCGGTTCGGCCCGGGCGGCACTTTTGGGGGGCGACAAAATAAAAAATATCGTTAAAATTTGAACCTGAAATTCAATTTATTGTTGTACCTTTTATTGAAATTCCTAAATAAGGGGGCGGCCATTTTTTTTCCGCCCCGGGCGGCTGACTCCCACGCTACGCCACTGCAACAGCTTGATATATTTTCCTTAGTTTACCCAAAATTTATTTTATTTTATTTATTATTTACACAATATGTTTATAAATTATAGCCTTTGTGTTATCCATTCAGTAGTTTTTGCGTGAAAAAGTAACAAGCATCCAGTAAGTATAAGTAACAAACATAAGTAAGGATAAGTATGTAGTTATTGTTTATATTATTCCTTATTAAGCTACTAAAATGGTTGTATAAAACAGGACGACCAAGTTACTTACTATATCAAGGATACATTGCTTTCGGCAAGTGGTTTAGAACCCATGCAGCTGCCACGGACAGAAATCTAGGCTCAATCATATCCACAATCCACAATACCGCCCAAGTGAGAATCTGTACACGCTGCGCTCAGACAGAAAAAGACGTGTTTTTTTTATTTTGAGACGATATCTGATCTCGTCTTTGGTAATTTTGAAAATTCAAGATTGCGACGACTGAAATCCGTCACTATGACGGCCAGAGGTGCTTTTTACGCCTTGCTTGAAGGAATGAAGGTTATAGGATGAGAAGAGCACATGAGCTGGCAAATCATTCCACTTAATTAATTGATCAACAAAGAAACAAACGCATCGAACCGTTTAATTCGACTGCTGATTCGATTGATAGAATGCGGATGCTTCCCCCTGGCTATCACGGGCTGGTATCACGGGAGTAAACACATTATCAAGACATTATCTGTGGTATAGGCGATGTTTCGGAAGGTGCAGTCTATAAACGAAGGCGACTAATACTTCAGTGAAACAACTGCAAGTAGCATTTACATCCACTATGCCGGCTTGGTTGGAACCGGTAACTTACAAGCTGATCCCAAAACGCGACTTAAAAGTCACTTCACGGTCTGTATACTTTTATTTTATTTTGGACTCGACATCTGACCTGGGCCTACCTGATAGTAAGCATGATAGGGGTCTAAGAGTGCCAACGATTGAAAAAACCGAGTCAGTTCACGGCTGCCACAGTGGCCGTCACTATGCCGGCGTCGGACTGAGCAACACTGCCTACCTACCATATATCCTACTTTAATTATATTTATATATCCTACTATTATTGTAACGTAAATGTGAGTTAGTTTGTTACGTTTTCACGCAACAACTACTTAACCGATCATCATGAAACTTTGTACACATATTTTTGGAGGTACTAGAAGTAACATACTTTTCCATAAAGGATACTTTTAATTTAAAAAAAATACTATAGTTTATGCTGTTTGGATTTTTTCTATATTTATTTTAATTTCCGTCAGTCATTTTTATATGATTTATTGAGTTATAAATGCAAAAAAAGGGAAAAACAGTCGAATTGAGAACCTCCTCCTTTTTTATGACTGTGTTAAAACCTAATTTTACGCGGGTGAAACCGCGGGCACAGCTAGTATTAAATAAATACGTTAATACGAGTACAGTTTCATATCTAAATCACTCATATGTGTGAGTTATTGCATGGCCGGCGTGACGCATTTCATTCATATTAAATCCGATACCTATATAGGTCTAGGTCGTGTCAGGACCTTAACATTTTTGAACTTAACTATGAGGATTTAGTACTGTGTACATGACCTAGATGCGAGGACTAACACCCTGCGTGACGGATTATATTAAAGGTAATATTGCAATATTTCCTATGATTAACTTTTAAAAGTTTATCTCTCGCGTCTGTTATTATTTTTATTTACTAGTATTTTAATATATATTTATTTGTAACAGTAAGGTGTTTATATGACTACACACTAGAGTTATTAACTAAAATTATTAATATATTTTTCTAAATAGCATAGTTATATTTAAATTATTTTTTTATTGTGACACGACATTTGACCACGTTCTCCTGATGATAAACAAGAGGAGTTCCAAGAGTGACGACGACTAAAAAAAACGAGTTAGTGCCCCAGTCGCCGTCACTATGCCGGCCAAAGATGCTTCTTCACGCATCGCTTGAAGGATCCAACGTTATAGGATGGAGAGAACAGATGGGCTGGCAAAGCATTCCGTCGATTGTTCTACAAAGAAAAGACGCACCGAACTTTTTAGTTCGACTGCCTATACGGTCGACAAAATGCGGAGGCTTCCCCCGCCCAGTAAAGATAATTAGACTTAAATGCAGTAAAAATAGATTTAAATATAAATAATAAGGATAAGGATTCCTTCTGAGATAGAAAGTATATTTATTTACCACTATTAAAAACAAACCGTTTTTATATTATTAAATACTAATTTATTTTTGCATGCTTGTTTAATAAAGTAAATTTAAATATTTTTTGTATACAGGTGCTTGTATCATACACACTGGACGACCAAAGTACTTATATCAAAGAGAAATTGGTGGTTTAGAAACACTTGACCACAGTCGCCTTATTTAAAAAAAATGTATGTTTATTTTTATTTTGTTTTAAAAATATTATATTATTACCTTTATATATCTATTTAAGTTAGATATTATATATAATAATAATAATAAATAAAATATTTATTTATTTAACCAATACATTAGCTTATTCTAAATTTACAATATATATATTATATTAATTGACAACTAATGTAATATATATATATATATTATATATTGTAATGTAATATATAATCAACCGGTAACAATAATCTTCAACACAACATACTTAATATGAAACAAATTATATTAATTAAAATATATTACGAGTGTTAATATTTTTGGACCCGACATAGTGGATTTCGACCGTTAATATTTTTGGACCCGACATAGTATAGTTTTAACATTTTTATTTATTTTTCTTTTTGTATACTAATTTAGTTCATAAGTGTGTGTGTTACTAACAATTATTTGGGCCTATGTAGTCTGCGAATAAATGATTTTATTTTATTTTTATTTATTTATAGTGGATTTCGACCTCCACACCTAAAGTGGTGATCAGACTGCCGATCCGGGGTTGACCTAGTCAAGTTTCAGGATCATCTTGTAAGTTGCCGATTCTAAACAGGCTTAGTGGATGTGACTGCTACTACTACTACAGTCACATCCATTCATGAGCCGAATTCCAGCTTAAAATGGAGGGAGGTGTTGTCAAATATCAAACGAAAATTAAATATGAACTAATTTAATTATTATTTAAATGCAATATTAATGTATTTGTATGTATTTATGAGGTAGGTATATAATAATAAAGTATGATATAGGATTACTTTGTTCTTAAAATTCTTAAAATCTTTGCACATACGTATACATAAATGTAAAATTTCTGTCTTGTCCCCAAGGTACACTGGCAGAGAATGCTGAAGGGCAATGTATAAACAAGAAAGCTTTAAAATAAATTCAATAAAATTGTAAATATTTGAATTGTTTCAATGGTTAAAATCTTATAAGCTCATAAAATAAAAACTTTTGCAGATTTCACCTTGGTGGATTAACTTATAAATAGCTTAAGGTTGTATTACAATGCTATTTTTGTACACTTACTGATATCAAAATAACTCCCGTGTCTTATGCCAAATGATAGGTGCCTAGTAGAACGAGGACAAAATGATGTCCCAAATGAAAAGTATGGCCTCAATCTCCATGTTTAGTTGCCAAAATATCTTTCTAATTACCCTAATTCGTGTATTATAATAAAAATGTATTTTTTTTATTTTTGGAAGCGACCTTTTGCTGTCTATAAATAGAACCACTGGGTGAAATGACCTCCACTCGCAGCTGGCATACCTTTACGACCTCGAGAATGCTTCAGTATCGGATAGGGGGGTGTGACGGTCGCAGGGGGTGCATCCGTGATCTAGTTTTGAATGGGCTCTCGGAGGCTCGGGATGACGTCATGGAGACGTAGCGATGACGTCAACAAATTCAAAACTAGGTCACGCGGTCGAAGACCTCGCTGCTGCAGCACATGTGTCCTTGCCATCTTATAAGAAACCCCTAAGTCCGAATTACAATTTTCTGGCAGGACTATAAGAAAAGTGTTGTTGGTTATAAATTCTCGCATACTTAGTTTAGAACTATATGGTGAGTACTAAGTGTGTTAATTGAAAGCACAGACACTCGTAATATAGGTCAACCTATAATAAGTATCAGGAATTAATACTAGTTAATTCTTTTAATTTGATTTTATTTAATTTTTCCTTCATATTCATTCATACAGTAATCAATGTGTTACAAAATATTACACGCTATTATTTTCATTAATAAATAGTTTTATTTATTAATGAAAACTACTACGTGAGCAAAAAAGGTCTACGGTAAAGTTATATTTACAAGATAAAGGATTTACAATATAAATAATTTACATAGATTCTGATGTCATTTTGTGGATAAAATATACATCCTATATCACTCTAACAATTAACTACTGACACCTCTCACTCTCATGGTAAAATCAGTCAAACCGTTAAAAGTACAGCTCGTACCAAAAAACTCGACAATACTTATGTCTACTTAAGTCAAAAGTAATAAATAATCTTTTATTTTGATCAGATAAAAATAAAATAAGTGACGCGTAGGCGCATGAGACGTATGCCATTTGCATTTCGGGAGCAACTTAAAAGTCGACAGAGTTCATCTTAACATCATAACAAAATTATTAACAACTGTAACAACAATTATAGAAAGGAAAATAGAGGTTAATTATTATGCTTTTACACAGTAACTCTGTTCTAATTATACGGTGCTGCCCGTTTATATCACCCACTTTCAAGCTAGGTGGGAAAAATAAATTGTCCTATGTATTCTATTTATATAAGAATATCCTATTTATACGTATATATAATGTGTTGGGTATTGTTACAAATCTTAGTGCTTTTTGCACCCCCATGCCTATATTTATTTGACCACCTGAAGGTAGCCGCCAATAGTACTGCAGCATGTTTTATTTTATCATGCGTTTTATTGTCTTCATTCTCTGAAATAAATAAAAATTGTTTCTTTATTTTTTTTGTGTCGGTAATTGGAATCAGGAAGGATTTCACCCGTCCTTAATTTATTTCACACGACATATCATTCGGCCAGATGGTAGGTAACATATTTGTCTAACAATCAAAAAGGAGGTCAGAAGCTAAATTAAGACAAAACAGCGACACCATCGACATTTGTTTAATTCATTACGGTTGTGCGTGGGATCTAAAAATAAAATACCTAGGAAATAAGCGCCTTCGTATATATCTTCTACGTTCCAATAATATCCAATCTTCGGCTAGCCTAGTTTCTTAATTAGTTCCTTGTGAACTTATTAGTAAATGTTGAATAGTTAGGCAAAGAGTCGCAGGGAATTTGTTCAAAGAGTGATAGGCTACACTATCACTCTTTGAACAAATTCCCACTACTTACAAATATACAGACCGTGAAGTGACTTAGTCGAATTTTGTGATTATTTGCTGGTTCTAACTAGACCGGCATACTGGATGTAACTGCTGCTAACTGTAGTAACAGTCACCTCTATTCATGGACTGCATTCCAGCTCAACATTAGTAGGTGTGCTGATGTCGAGTCACAATAAAATTTAAAAAAGACGGGAATTGAAAAAACAGATCCTCAAATGCTGCGTCATATCACATACTGTATATCTTAATTTATAACATTATGTCTATTCCTAAGAGCAACGATGCTTTAACAGAGATCTTTATAATCGAAATGTTTGTATTAGAACTCGTAAAAATATTGTGTACTTCTTGCTTGGACAATCCAAAATTCCCCCTAATAAAGAGCTTTTACCCGACACAAACCTATTTAAAGAACATTTCTGCTTAATGCATAAAAATAGATGTTTACCTCCAAAAATATAATCCTAATTACATATGACTAAATATAGAAGTAATATTAAATGCATTAGATGGTTTTGCGTTTGGGGCTTACCTTTCCCCTTTGCAGCCCCTCGGTATATTCCATTGAGTGAGAAAATTAGGTCAGCACGGGGTGGTGCAGGCCTCATACCGGTACACGATCGATTACCCGCAGCTTCCGCGTCAATGAGGTACAATAACTATGTTTTAATCTTGCATAACATCGTAACTTATAATGAATTAAACATATTTTATTATTAAATAGACGGATTATCTAACACCTGGGACCCCATAATACACAAACTGAAGTCCCAAGTCCAGCAAACCATACCATATGACACCGTCTGTTATTTTTGCAAAAAATTGAAATAAACCGGGAACAGAAAAACAAAATCAATCGGAGTAGTTTTAGAAACAATAACAGCATCAACCAATAGGACGACCAACACCTCAGTCTCTCCGTGACCAAGATGGCTGCAAAGCTCTCGAAACGTCGGAATAATAAAAAAATTTAAAATCTAAACCAAAATAAATGCGATAGTATGCCGCATAAAATTTGTTTAATTCATTAATGTTCGCGCAAAATCTAAGAAAATACTATCGTTACTTATATTTAAATAATAATAATTTATTAATTTATTTATTCACATACCTCCACTTACATCAAACGCCAAACATGTAGGCTTATAGCCAATATAATCAATTACATAGCTTAAATTTATCAAAACATGTCTATTTAATTTTTAATTTACATTACAAATGCCAATTATATTACTATGCTTGGCAATCAATTCTAGAAAGCGTCCTGCTAATGCCAGAAACTCGGTTCAGAGTAGGAGAACATATCAATAGATGAGTCAGTAAGTAACAAAGTAATTAAAAGTTATACCAATAGAGCACGACATGAAAAACACTCTACCTAACATTAACTTAGAACATGATTGGTCAGCATAGTGCAACTGCAGCTGAGGTAACTATAAAGTGAAACCGTTTATTTTGTCGTCGGAGCAAGAGCTCATCCAAGAGGACATCCCATTGTATACATACCATCAGGCAAATCAAGGTCAAAGGTCGTGTTTTAATTTTAAAAAAATGATCCATCAGCAGAAAAGACTTGCCCCATAGACCATGTGTCTTTGGCAGCAGCCCGCTGCCTCTTCACGCTGCGCTGGAAGGATCCAGGGTCATAAGATAGAGGAAGAGGTGTTTAGGAAGGTCGTTTCAATTCTTAATAGAATGACGTCAGATGAACAACTTAATCTTTTGCTTCTTGACCTTTTTAAAGATAGAAATAACAAAGTAAATAATTAAGTAGCAAAATAGAATTTTACAAGGGCAAACATATTTATGAAACAAAAATAATTAAATAAAATCTATTTTTATAAAATGATTATTTTACTTCGACTTTTAAAAGCCGGTATAGCGAAGGCGACTAAGACAACCGTGAACTGAGTCGGCTTTTTAAACAGCCGGCGCTCTTAGACCTCCTCTTACTTACTATAAAATAAAAAAGTTTTAATGCTATCTTGCAAATCTCCCCACATATCTTTTATATTATATAAACTAGCTATTTTAGAGAGCTATTATTAAGGTTTTGTTTTTTATTCCTTATGTAGGTTATGTATGTTGTATTGTGTATGTGGTTCTATTGTGGATCGACATATAACTACACCCTAATTAAAGCTGGAGTTAAGCTTGAGTGCGGTTCATTAACAACTTCTACTACGCCTAGTAAGAACCGGCAACTTTCCCGAAACGGCTGATCGCGAAACTGATTCATTGGTCTGTACACTTGAAATTGTACTACATCGAGTTGTCAGATTAGCAAATAACCACCGCTAACTGATACCACTATAAGATAACAATTATTATATTACAAATTAGTAGTACTTTAGGTACTACTAAAGTATCTATAAAAATAATACTACAAATTACCTACTACCATTCGTACATATCTAAGTATGTACTTTGAGTGCGTTTTGAATTAGTTGTAATTTTTTATTATTTTTAATACTAAAAATAATAGATATAAAAATGTTCACGCTATTTTAAGTATAATAAAAAACAAGAAAGTATAAATAACTCTCAAAAATATTTTTCTTAATAACAAAGCTTTTATACTTTACTGGTATATTTAAATAATATATTAAGTGAATGCCACAACCAAAAGTTTCACCAGAGTTTTAATATTAATATTTGACTGATTATGAAATTCAATGAGCAGTGCTGTTTCAGCGAAATTGTTTGTTCAGGGAAATGTTTAAAAATAACAGTGTTAACTTTGGTGAGTTTTTTCTTTGGAAAGATTTACGTGGAATCGGTTCATTAAGCATTTACTTTTATAAAGTAAAAAAAAATATTTTGTGCTAAGTTGAATTTTATAAAAACGTATTTCAACGGAACTCGGAAATACAGTTCCCAGAAATTTAATTTTGTTTTAAGCCTTTCTTAGTATTAGGCAAATTTTAGTCAGATTTTAAATCCTAATAATAATAAAAGCGGTCGGACTCGCCCATGAAGCCCGTAGCAGCAAGTAACATAATATAAAAGATCTTGTAGTTCGTTGTAACTTTAATCGATTTTTGTATTTGAGTTGATTGAATGAAAGGTGAATTGCGGTTTACGATTTATGACGTATTAAAAAACTAAATCTCGTTTAAATCAATTTTCGGTGGAAGTTTGCATGGTAATGTACATCATGTATTTTTTTAGTTCTATCATTCTCTTATTTTAGACTCACATTTACACATTGGAATTGTCTCGCGCAAACTAATTAGTTTAGAAAAAATGATATTAGAAACCTCAATATCATTTTTTAAGACCTATCCATAGATAACCCACACGTATGAGTTTGATGAAAAAAATTGAGTTTTAGTTCTAAGTATGGGGATCCCCAATTATTTTTTCTATTTTTGTGTGAAAATCTTAATGCGGTTCACTGAATACATCTACTTACTAAGTTTTAACAGTATAGTTATTATAGTTTCGAAAAAAAGTGGTTGTGACATACGGACGGACACAGACAGACAGACATGAGGAATCCATAAGGGTTCCGTTTTTTGCCATTTGGCTACGGAACCCTAAAAATTAACGATTTTATCAATATTCTTAGGGTTTGGCTGGTAAAAAATGCCCAGTGTCTTTTGTAATAAAAACAATAAAGATTTAAATAAATAAATAAATACATAATTTTATAATTCACATGTAAATAAATGTCTAGAATATCAAGATTGTAGTGAAACATCTTTCTTTAAAGTTATTTTTTACTAGCTGTGCCGGCGGTTTCACCCGCGTAAACTTAGGTTTTCAACAGTCATAAAAAAGGAGGAGATTCTCAATTCGACTGTTTATCCTATTTTTGTATTTATAACTCGATAACTCATATAAAAATGGCAGACGGAAATAAAAATAAATATAGGAAAATTCCAAACAGCTGAAACTATAGTCAATTGGAAACTATAGTAAAAAATAATTTATTATTTTAATTAAAAGTATCCTATGTTACTTCTAGTACCTCCAAAAATATATGTACAAAGTTTCATGATGATCGGTTAAGTAGTTGTTTGAATTAGAACTCGTAAACACGTAACAAACAAACTCACATTCACATTAATACATCAATAATAGTAGGATCTATTTAAAATTGAATGGACAATGGTACTTACATAGGAGGACTTACTGCTAAAAGCATTCTCTACCAGTCAAATCTTTAGGATGTTGATCTGACGATGTAATTGAAAGGTAGGCCAGGCTGTGGTGGTTTGTAATTTTGTTTCGTGTTTTTTTTTATTTTATTATGCACTAATAAAAATCACGAAACAAACTGGGGCACTAAATCTTTCAAGTGTACAGAGTCGCCTTTCGGGATCAACCTGGAAGTTACTTGTATGTGTCTGCTACTGTACTAACATTCATGGACCGCACTTTAACTTAACATCAAGCGAGGTGGTGTCAAATGTCAAGCCACAATAGAAAAAAGTTAGCAGGATTGCAATATAACAGAAAGAAATGATTTGTGAGTTCGTTGACTTTGTCCAATCGTCCTTTTATCGTAAAAATATATGCTTTTTACATACATAGGTACATATATATATTTTCACTTAGCCCAGTTTCGTCGGACAAAAGCAATATTTCTCTGTCATCCATCTTTTATCTGTATTGTATTGCCATACAACGTGTGTGTTACGCTTACGGTATCTGAGATCTGTCACAGAAAGTTCTATATTTACTAAAGAAATATGCTTGGGGTATCGTGGAGTATACTAAAATTTGTTCAGTTACTAAAAATATAATTACTTGTTTAATCGTCTTGTGGTGCAGAACATAGTCGAAGGCACTAGAATGAGGAATAGATCGCCGATGGACCGACCAGGTTAAATCAGATGTAGGCGATCCACTGCATGAGTGTTTCAGGGCATCTATGAATAAGAAGAAAAGGGAGATCGTGAGGATGGCACCTCAAAAACACACATGATGTCTACGACTTTAAAGAACATGTTTAGCTTTTGTGCCCTCTCGAAGACTGCGTTTTGTACATATATGTCGGGTATTGTATTTTTTTTGTATTGTGACTCGAGATATGACAACACCCCGCCAGATGTTAAGTTGGAGTGCGGTTCATGAATGGAGCTGACTGCTACTACAGTCAATTAACTGTAGGTAGCAGTCTCATTCTCTATGCCAGCCTAGTTGAAACCGGCAACTTACCTGTTGATCCTGTGACTTCACGGTATGTATACTTGTAAGTGATGGTACAACCCCGATCGACAGATTAGGAACACTGCCTAAAACTTTATTTTGTAAAAAATTATGTTACTATTTATTACTTTTGGCATATTCCAAAGCTATTACTTTATAAAATTTGAATATTAAAATTTACGCTGTCTGTCAACTGCGACCGGAATCTAACCCCTGCTTGAACCTTGAATGCTCAACCGATGTACAAGCGTGCTTTTTCAATCCTATTAAGTTATTCGTTTACACAACAAAATAGTACCTAGAATTGAAGTTTTCAGCATAATATAGTTCTAGACAAATTATAAACTCTATATGCCTCAGGGAGTTGTCAGGATCGTGGCAAATGGCGCTTTATTGTCTCTGCCTATCCCTGTGGGAAAGGTGGTGTCAATTTGTTTTCAAGTCGCCTATATCCTAAAGTTTATTAACCCTAAATTTAATCAATTTGTATACATTATATTTGTATAAATTTTGCAAATCACTCGTGTTTGATAACATCATCTAAATCGCTATTTTAGACGCTGACGTGATATTATTAGCTTACTATATTGAGGTACATTAATCATCCTTTACTAATATTATAGACAATTGGGCGTAGAGGCAAACATTGACCCATCTTTTAAGGTAAGGTGACCGGTCATTTGAGAGGTGATTCGAAATAAATAGGTACTATCAGAGAATTTGGTCGAAACTTTACTAAAAGTGGTAGGCAGTGGTGCCCAGTCTGCCGATCTGGGGTTGTGCCACCACTATCATGTGTACAGGCCGGCTTAACATTAGACATGAAGCTGTCACAATAAATAACAAACATTTAATCTGAACTTTTTTGAGCTTATCTCGTCGAGCTCTAAACGTAAAAACCTTTTAAGCTAAAGTCATAAAATGTTTTACCTAGTGAACAACGTGCAACGTCTCCTATTGTACCATTATTCGCTTATACCTCCTCTTACGGCCGCTGTACACATAGGCCCAAGGTGCGGGGTCAAAGTATCGAATACCTAAATTCGTTGTTCACTCGTACATATTTGCGTATTGGACGTCAAGATCATCTAATGTGTTTACGAAACCCAACACTATTCGGTTGACCGGCCAATGTTGATCGCCAACCACCAAGCTACACCAAGAAGTAGCCAATTAGTCCTCTACCAGTTGGCCCAACATGATGTACAACAGGCTTAAAGCTAACGCCTACTAAACATAGAATTTGTAATTCGATATATACAATGAATGGAATCATTACAAATAATAAAATTTCTGAGAATAAATATTGTATAGAATATCGTTGGGTTTAGGGTAATCACTTCTTAACTGCAGGTCAAAGCGGGAATGTCACGCTTGAGGTCGTTAAATAATCTCTCAATCTTTATTTAAATTATTTAATTTTATTCACACATATCATGTTTTATTACCAACCAGTAATTGTACCAAAGGATTCAGCCACATTCAAAAACTATGTCTCTATGTCTTCAATTTTATATCGACCCAAATCTCACCACATTTCTCTCCTCATTCTTCTCAAGATTACGTCCGATAATTCCTTTATAACAATTTTAGCCACATCATATTTATAAATCTCATGTGAATGGATGCGTTAAACGAGGCAGGCACAGGAGGGTGTTTGTCGACCAAATCGGAGACATCCTCAGGAAAGCTAAGTTGACTAGTGCCCATTACCATAGAGCTTGTATGAAGAGAATTGTGAATGTGAAGGAAGTTGTGTCAGGATCGTGGCAAGTAGCGCTCCATTGTCTCTGCCTATCCCTGTGAAAAAAACACGTGACAATTTGATTGATTGATTGATTTTGATTGAAGTAAAAAAAAAGTTTAATCAGACGAAGATCGTAGTACTTACCACTCTTTAAAGTGTGATAGATTAATAAAAGAAAAAAAAACACGGGGGTCAATTGCCTTATTAGTATTTTACGAGTAAAATAAAAGTTGTATCTATACATATTGCAGCAACCCTGTGTTAAACTGAAGTGCCACGAACGGAGAAGACTGCTACTATAGTTAAATAAAATTCTAGTAGCATTCGCATCCACAATGCTGGCCTAGTTGGTGCTGGCAACTTTCAAAATAATCCTGATACTGGATTAAGTACTTTTACGGTCTGTACTCTTGTAAGTGGTGGTACTACCCCGTGTCGACAGACTGGGCTAATGAATGACTTCCAACTTCATTAACTAAGAATTAAAATGTAAAGAATAAAATAAGAATAAAAACTTCTGAAACAGCATAAACGAAACTACACTAGTTAATGATTTGATGGTTTGGGGCTATGGAAAGGTTGACTGAAAGTAGATTGACGAAAGAAATCTGATCCATCCACATCCGATTCTTTTCGGAAACCCAGAAAGGTGTTTTCCGCCAATTCGGAGACATCCTCAAAAAAGCTGGGTTGCCTAGTGCCTATAACCGTAGATAATGTGGATGAAGAGAATTGTAGATGTGAGGGAAGCGAGAGAGTTGTGGCAGGCAGTGGTACTCAGACTGCCGATCCTGGGTAGTACCACCACTTACAAGTATACAGACCGTGAAGTGATTTGGTCACGTTTCGGGATCAGCTTGTAAGTTGCCGGTTCCAACTAAACCGGCATAGTGGATGTGATTGCTACTCACAGTTATTGAATTGTAGTAGCAGTGACATTCATTCATGGACCACACTTTGGCTTAACATCAAGCGGGGTGCTGACATAATATGTCGAGTCACAATAAAAAAAAATGTGACGCTTCATTGTCTCTGCCTATGCCTGAAGGCGAAAGGTGTGTCAATTTGATTGATTGACTAGGTATATGACATTCACTAATTTATTTGCTATTAATTGTCCTTAAATAAAAGAAAACATTTGCAGAAAGAAGATCTCATTGTTTCGCGCACACAAATCAAAATTACGAATTAAGCTTACCTCCTGAAAAATCGTATTTCCGAGCACATACTGAGGAAATTAAGTACGGGAGGGATTGTAAAAACAGTAAATCTTTACATTTCTTATTTAACTTGAGTCGAAGCACGTAATCGTTAGTTGTCTAATAAACATTGTTCTTTGGTAGTCCTTACAGACGATATACCACTAGACGGCCATTGAGATACTTGGCATAGTGACGGCGTCTGAGGCAACCGTGAACTGATTAAGTATTTTTAGCTCTCGGCAGTCTTAAATTGCCTCTTCCTTGCCATTGCTTGTATTATATTTTCTTAGCGTGTATTTTTAGTTTTTTTTTTAACTATAGAGCTTGTATGAATGTAAAGGAAGCGAGAGAGTTGTGTCAGTGGCAAGGTCCATTGTCTCTGTCTATCCCTGTAGAAAAAAGGCGTGACAATTTGATTTTATGATTTTTAGTTTTATTTTCAAATCCTTAATTTTTAGAATGACTCCAGTATCCTTCTACTTAGGATTTATTCCTATTACCAATAAATCCAAATTTATTGGTGTTAGGAAAAAGAGGAGTTTCAACTTTTAATTGATTTTATTTAATATTTTATAATACTTTTCTATACTTAGCTACTAAAGTGCTTGTATCATAGAAACAGGACGACCAAAGTACATATATCAAAGAACATTGGTACTGGTGAGTGATTTCGAACCCGTGCCACTCGACTTACCTAGCCATTGCACTGCTACTACACCACTGTCGCCATATTAAAAAAAAACACTTTCATACTTTGGGCTCAATGTAAAAGTAGTAGGATTTCAGCGAGTGTTTGAGGAGCACATAGATAGCTCTTCCTGCTATGCAGAAGCAAGGTGCTTAAACCTGAACGTTTTTATAGAACTGGACGACCAAAGTACACATATCAAATAAACATTGGTATCTGCACGTGGTTTTGAACCCGTGCTCTCGGTTTCCGTAACCATTCCACGGCCACTACACCACGGTCGCATTTGATTGACATATTTTTTGATGCAATCTTTGACGCGGACTCTAGTGGTACAAAGGTCTGTCTACAAAGGAAGTGGTATGTGACAGGTCAATGTAAACATATGCCAACAACCCTTTCAAGGCCATGGGGACATTGACGTGAACCAGCAAGATTCACTTATAGGACATGGAAAAAATGTCACTTTAGCTAATCAAATTGAGTGTACATTGACATGACAATTACTTTGTTATAAATTGTACGACAGGAAAGCATTTCTTTTACGACACAAATTCATAATTAGAAGAGAACATCAGCGGTCTACAAATAATCTAGGCCGGCATATGTATTTTTTTTATTTTTTTATTGTGACTACATATGACAGCACCCTGCTTGATGTTAAGCTAGAGTGTGGTCCATGAATGGATGTCACTGCTCCTACAATTCAATATCTTCAAGTAGCAGTCACATCCACTATGCCGGCCTAGTTGGAACCGGCAACTTACAAGCTAATCCCGAAACGTGACTAAATCACTTTATGGTATGTATACTTCAAAGTGGTGGTACTACCCCGGATCGGCACTGCCTACGGACAGGGTAACACTGTCTACCACTCTTAAAATGCCTGATGTTAATCGAGTATAGGATAAGCTAGTAAAGCATTTTACTGGCAATTATTTGACAAAGAATCGTAATTAATGTGGAGTAAAAAATTGGAAGGTATAAAAAGGTGATAAAATTGTATAAAAATTAACTTTGACATTTTCATGTCTATTCATGCCGCACTCATTAGAAGGCATCGACCACATTATTCAAGTACAGTGCGTAATTAATGCCGCTCTAGTGATTATAAAAAGGTCTCTTAGAATATCGTCACCTTTTAAACAATGTAGAGAGAAACCCTCATACATAGAAAGATTAAACAAAAATATGTTTTTTTATATAGACAGCACCCCGTCTATTGTTAAGCCAGAATGCGGTCTATGAATGGAAGCAACTGCTACTACATTTAAATAACACCAAGTAGCAATCGCATCTACTATGCTGGCCTAATTGGAACAGGCAAATTTCAAACTTTTCTTGACTACATTATCGGTAGATTGGGCTAACTAACGGCCACTTACCACTAGAAAAGTATAGACTTACATAGCCGTAAGCAGTTTTAACTCCTCGTCTTTTTCATCTCAGGATACTTGCACAGTTCGTTAGAAGTGGTATCTCTGTCTAACAATCGACAGAGATGGAATCTGTTTTTTCCTAGCCTCGAACACTTTAATCGAGTCGTAAAAAAGTAATTCTGATCGACGAATAAGGCAATCGAAAACTGAATCGTTGTTGTTTTGGTAGTCGGCGCTCTTGGATCTCCTCTTGCTTAACATGAGGCTAGTGAAGGTCACAATAAAAGACATCAATAAAAGCTCTAGATCGTTATCGATTTCTCTGGAAGTTTACTACATAGTAAGAATTTTTTCTAAGAATTTTGAATTTCATTATAAAGTTTACACTGATACGAGTAGCAAATACAATCATAATGGACCAAATTCAAATACAACTGTATAAATTATATGAAAACAGATATAAAGTTTTAGAAAGCTATTAAATGTATGTAACTTTTCCAATATATATTTGATGGGGCAACGATCTGCATGAATACAATGTTATTTCTACGGTCAATGATACCTCATGGTTTGCCATTCGAATTGCACCTAAATATTATAATAAATCCATATTTGTTTTACAACCAAACCGGAGACATCCTCCTCTAGGTTAGGTTGCCTTAAAGCTAGGTTGCCTAGTGCCCATAAACGTAGCTTGTATGAAAAGAAATGTGGATGTGAGGGAAACGAGGGAGTCGTGGCAAGTGGCGCTCCACTGCCTCTGCTTATCCCTGTGGGAAAATGGCGAAACAATTTAATTGATTGATATTTTATTTTTATTATACAATACATTTCTATACCAAGCTACTAAAGTGCTTGTATCATAGAAACAGGACAACCAAAGTACATATATCAAAGATACATTGGTACCGGTGAGTGGTTTGGAACCTGTGCCACTCAGCTTACGTAGCCATTGCACTGCCACTACACGACGGTCGCCTTAGAATTATTTAATTAATAAATAATGCTATCAATATATGTAAGGGCCCCTACGTTGATCTGTATCTGTATCTGTATCTGCAGGTTGATCTTGCTTCATGGATTGCCGTGCGGATTGCTGTATCGGTAAGGCCAAGAACTCACGGTACGATTTTGTGTCGGGCCCGTAGCGGTTTTAGGCTCGTAGAATGTAAAAATGTATGGCAAACTCTCTTTTGAAACTCACGATGCGATTGCACGATGCGATTATCGCAGCTGCGGCAACCAACTAGTTGAAGTGTGCGGCTCACGACTATCGCATTTACAATTGGAGAGCGTGTTTGTTGACATATAATCACGTATTAAAACGATTTTGATACCTTTTAATCGTTAAGTAAATAACTAAAATGAGTTTGAAGTAGACCAATTAATTAATAATTATCATAGTTATTTCTATAAATAAAATCCAATACTTTCGGACCTTTGAGATTTGAAATATCGGCCACACACAGTCGTTGCGGGCCCGACACAAAATCGCACCGTGAGTTTTTAACCTTAAACGGTCGGCCAAACATCGTCCTTCTACGCGGCGGACGTTCACAATATCTGCTGCAGCTTGAATGAAACGAAAGCGTCCTGGTTGAATGTGGCGACGCAATTAAAAAGGACGTCTTTATTCAGTGTCAAATTTATCCACTGATTATTCATCAGTAATTTTAGTAGAAAGAATTTTGTGTTTTGCGGCTTTATGTAATATAAATAGTGTTGTTTATAGTCACTACGGCCACCATTGTTAACATTGTCCTAAGCACCACAGATTAGATGATGTTGATGATGCCATGATTGTAGAAAAACTAAGTATACAAAGTCAAACAACAGTAAAAACCACAGAACAGAGAAAGATATCTTTAGATATCAGAACTGCCACAGACACCAGATTTGGTTCTCGGTCGCAGTTGTCCGATGGGCACCTAAAATTTACCTATAATTTATTGTTTGTATCCGAAGTAGTACTATAATTGTAAAATTTACATTTATAAAAATTGATTTAGATATAATGTATTTAATTTGTATTAAATAAATAAAGTTAAATGATGTCAATTACTTTTAAATATGAGACAAGAATTATTTAAAATATTTACTCTTTACTCGTGAAGGAAACATACGGGCAAAATAAGTATTCCATGACAATGCAAGTTGATATCAAATTGATATTACAAAATAATTAAATATTTTTTAATGTAATAATTGAATTTTTGTGTTAAATAGATTATTTTAAATAATTCTATTTTACTCGTTATTATGTATTTTTGTAAAGTTTTTGATATCCTAACCTCCTATGTTACTTTTTGTGAATCGAAACCATACCCCGACCTGCCTGATAGTGAGCAAGAGGAGGTCCAAGAGTGCCGATTACTGAAAATTCGAGTCTGTTTACGGTATTTAGAAATTCGCTTGTCAACGGCAGGTTTTGCACTAAATGTAAATGATATGTTCTTTTAATTATGTTTTCTTTTGTTTAAAAAGTAACACCAAAAGAATGTACTCGTAAGATAGATAGGTAGTAAATAAAAAACAATTTCATAAATAAAAATATTTCTTAATATAAATTTGACTTTTTACTTAACCATTAGACTAGTTTCACTGTCTCTAAGCAACATTTCCCCGGGGTTCAAATAGGTAACATTGTTCATATGCGCTGCCTATTGCGCCAGTGTATTTAGCCTCGTGATTATAAATTAAATATCTCTCCTCTTCGGCACTATTAGCAAATTCATGTTGATTCCTTCTACACTCGTCGACAAAGAAATCCATAAAATATCTATTAGCGAAAACGGCATCTCGTGAATGTGGGTGGTTCTTTGAAGCTTTCCATTCAAAGGCATTCTTCTCTGGGTGGAATTGGATACCGTAGATTGGATATCTGTAAATAAATGTAAAATCGCTCGAAGAACCGACAACCGATGGGGAAGAAAGGTTCTAGAGTGGAGACCACGAACCGGAAGACGCAGCGTAGGTAGGCCTCCCACTAGGTGGACGGACGACATAGTGAAAGTCACAGGTAACCGGTGAATGATACTAAGTCGAATCGGTAGACTGACAAATGACCACCATTCCTAAACAACCAGACTAGGTGCAAATGTCTGCCTTTTTTATACACAACATTTATGATATCTAAATTGTTCAATCAATCAATCAAATTGTCAAGCCTTTTGCCCACAGGGATAGGCAGAGACAATGGATCGCCACTTACCACGATCCTTACTACCCTTGCTTCCTTCACATCCACAATTATCTTCATACAGGCTCTTCATTTGTTAAATGTTACTAAAAAGAATTACTATGAAACATATGTTTGCTTCGACCGGGAATCGAACCCGATTAATTGATTTTTTAAGCTTAGTTCGTTTTTAAATTGGTTGTCAGCTAGTCCCACAAAACTTTAACTGCTACTTACAGTTATTGAACTGTTGTACTGCCTCCATTCGTGGACCGCTCGTCAGCTTAACAACAGGCGGGGTGCTGTCATATGTCGAGTCACAAATACTTGTATATACGAACCTTTTATGTTCAACTGTTGATATAAATTCTAGACCATTTTCATCGTGGTTGTATGACATTATTCGCCAATCTTCTGTCAGATTGTAAGCTTCCATATTCTAAAATAAAAAAATCAGTTATAATTGTTTTTCTTTTACTTTTCCATACAAAGCTTTTACAAGAATGATGGAAGCTGCACATCCTAAGTACATATGACGGATGAAGAATCAAAATTTCAAAAAAGAATTTAGCAGATCTCCATGCTATATTAAAGATACATTGATGCCGGCAAATTAAGGTGACCGTTAAAAACTATTCTACGCTCACTTCACCCGCTGATCCCATAAACCAGATGTTGGAATTGTAATATTATCTCTATCCTATAACCTTGGATCTTTAAGCGGGAAGAATCAACTAAAGGCCAATAACTGAGTCGTCGTTTTAGTCGACTCAGTTTACTCTTGGACCTCCCCTTCCTTTCCATCAAACAAGTCAAGTTCTGATGGTGAGTCTGATATGGTACAATGATTGTAATTTTCTGCAGAGCAGTTTATAGTTTATATAGCATATGCTATATGTTTAAATGTGAAGCATACACGTTTTTTTTTGACATTTCTATATTAAGCTACTTAACGTGTTCGTTAACAATAACGAGAGTTACAATAACGAAAAGACGTTTATTTTGAAAGGGTAAAAAGAACATACATAATCTGTGATACAGAATTGATGTTGATTAACAGTAACATATTCATTTGATAGAATTTCGTACACTTTTTCAGGCAACTCGGAAAACATGCGGCTTTTGCGGAAATCTGAAATTCAAAAAAATATATATTAGAGCAAAAATATTTATATTAATATAGTATTAATATAAATAAAAAAAATTATTAATACATAATTTTATTTATAATATAATATAAATTATTATTTATAATATAAATTAATATTTAATATCAATCAATCAAATTGTCACGCCTTTTTCCCACAGGGATAGGTAGAGACAATGGAACGCCACTTACCACGATCCTTACACAACTCCCTTGCTTATGGTTACGGTTATGGGCACTAGGCAACCTAGCTTTCTTGAGGATTTGGTCAGAAAACACTCTCCTGGGCCTGCTACTAGGTATAATATTGTAATATTTTTATTGTGGCTATACAGCCCGCTGCGACTGCTACTACAGTTACACAATTGCTAGTAGCAGGCGTATCCACTATGCCGGCCTAGTTGGAACCGGTAACTTACAACGTGAACCCGAAACAGCTTGTAAGTCAGATAAAAAGGCATATAAAATATTTTAATTCGGTTAAATGTACTTTTTATGCGACTGAGAGGTCGGATAAAAGAGAAGATGACAAAGGACTGAGATCATGATGACCCGACTGCCAAAAAATATGGTTATGTTATTGAAGTGCATCTATGTATTGACTATTTCTTTGGCACGTTCTGTAGTTCAAAAGGTTCGACCAATTTTATTGTGTGAGTGACATAGGGTGGGTATAGTACATGACGCCATTTTTTAAATAATTAAGTTTACTTCATTAATCAATAACCTAACGTAGATTATAAAACTTACCACCAGTAAACTCAAGTGGTAGATTTTCAAAAGAACGGCAAGTAACTCTGTTTTCCTTCTCTCCCCTTCCAGATGCAAGAATCAGGAGCAATTCAAAACCAAGGCACGTGCCGAAGATAGGGAAATAACTCCCAGCATCATTTAATTCCTTTGTTATTTCGTAAATGTGCTGTCCTGCATCAGCGTACCCATCTGACTGGTTGAAGTAGGTAGCACCACCAGGGAAAAATACTCTGTTGATATTTTTCTATGTTATATTAATCAAGTCTTAATACTCGTGCCATTTCAAACGTGCAAACTAGTTTATAAATCATTATGTCAAATTGTTGTGCGAAGGCTGAACAAGTCGTTATCGATAAAGGGACACGCCGCTCATACGCAAGTAACTATACCAGCGGCACTCTATGATGACCGTTTTGACGTTTGATCTGCTCATGAGGTTCGTATAAACTTATAATTACGTTTGAAGAAACAATTGTTGTTATTTATAGAGATAATAAAGAACAGCAATTTGCTCCTTCAAACGTAATTATAAAATTATACGAAACTTCATAACCGGGTCAAACGTCAAAACAACCATTATAGCGTGCCGCTGGTATAGGGTAACTTTTTATTATCTATTATCGACTATTCCTACCTTTATTACAGATGCACTAGGACAATTCCACAAGGCCTGCGAGTGCGAGCAAGAGATAAAAATGTTCGCACGTTTGTTATGTCTCGAGTACAATGTAATAAAACAATAATAAAACTACTCGTATATGCCTACATATTATTATATTATGTATTATAAAAGTAAGAAACTGTTTCTTTTTAAACACTAAATGTTTACCTACTTTGTGTTTAATAAATAAATAAATATTAATACATAATATTTTATTATAGGTATGTACTCTGTCAAATGTAGGTATTTCTATCATTTGGCTACTACACTAGTACATCACAACATTTATTTACATTAGATCGCCAATATAATTTAATAAAACACGCATTTATAGCAAATCGAACTTAAAACTAGAAAATATTTTTTAATAACAAAGAGTTTATATTACAGAAGCAGAAGGTGAACCAATCAATCATAATTAATTACTTCAAAATAAAATTATAATAAAATTTAAGTTATAAACAGAATCATTTAATTCAGAGTGAAAAGCCGTGGGGTTCTTGACATATTAAAGGTTACAATCATTCTATTGGCAACTATCTATGAGAGAAGAGTTATGGGAATGTTGTGAAATGAACCCCACGCTTTTCACTCTGACTTAAATGATTCTGTATATAACTTAAATTTTATTATAATTTTTTTTTGAAGAAATTAATTATTGTTGATTGTTTCACCTTCTGCTTCTGTAATATAAAACTCTTTATTATTAAAAAATATTTTCTAGTTTTTAGTTCGGTTTGCTATAAATGCTATAAATTTATTATTAATTTTTTTATTTTTAGTACGATTTGATCGATGTCCGAGACTGCAGAGCTAGCTCTGTCCCTTTCACTCTCTCATAGATCTATAAAAAAAAATATCCTGGCGGTCCTAACAAGGATAATGGGAAATTGTTAACAAATTATTGCATTGTCATTGGCTCTTAATACGTAGGCAAAGTTTCGAATTAATTAGACTTCTGGAGATAGCTAAAAATCGTGCTCAAAGATTCCGTTGCATAGTTAGTTAGTTACATACATACATACAGCCCAAGCTTATAAAAGCGTGTTAAATAAAAAACAAGTTTGCCTAAAAAGGTCAGGCGTTCGCACTCTCTAAAGAGTACGTGCCTACTTAGTTACTCTATCAAACGTATTTTGATGCAATACGTTTATCAGATCTTACCGATTAATTAGGACTACACTATTTCATATAACCTTTAAAAAATGTTGTCTTAATAATTCTAAATTTAAACTACAATCTTACTTACCCATTTATTTTACTCATTATATCTTCATAATAATCACGATTTCTTCCAATCCTAAAAAATTACATACTTGATTAATATTATGCTGTCAAATTAAAACGATTTTTACAATAAAACTAATAAAAACCTCACATTATAGGCACCACTCTTGCACCAGAAGACTCGATATCTTTCACATAGGAAGCAGCAATATAACTGGTGTAATTCTCTTCAGGATATTTGCCTTGTAAATGATAGGACTGCTCCTGGGATAAAACCCCGATGATTGGCCTTTCATTTATCTTGTTATCATCTTTCACAACGGTCGCGCCTTCGCATCGGAACAAGTAAAAAACCAATATAAACAACACACTCTTCATAGTGACAAATCCTACGACACTGCCAATACTGTTATTCATCCACCTAAAATTTATATTAAATTTGATATGATTTATCTCGCTGATTTTATCAAGAATGTTTTTCAATTACTGATACACGATAACAGAATAGAAATTTTGGGTATTTTTTATCAGCTATAGATTATTATTGTGTGTCTAGTATTAGTCTAATACGAACCAAAATAATGTGATGTTAATTACATCATTTGCGAGAAAAAACAAAAGAGACCAAAAATGTATTTTTATGCGTCCTTTTGGCATCAACAAATTCATAGATCATGTACCAGTATGTTGTAGACAACAAAAATAACTGTCCCAGTTTCGTTTCTAACTTCACTCAGTAGGAGATAAGATCAAATTAGATCACTAATTTTGTTAACGTTATGCACATAGCCTTATCATAATATCACTTATTTTTTAATTGTTTTTAGCGCATTTATAATTTCGCAATCTATTCTATTGTACTGATGTTTATCGACTGAACAATCGATGCATGTAGGCACTGTAAATATTGAAAGTATTACGTTCAATCACATTAAACGGATTATTTTTAGAGCTATCTGCTTTAAAGGTAATAACGAACAACAATACGCTGCTGTAACTAACAACACGTTTGCGGCTGTAAAGTAACATCCAGAACTGAGAATGGGAATATTTAGATGTAAATGAAACAAACGCCAGAATTAAAATATACATATTTATTTATAATCTTGCAATAGTTTTAAATTCTTAAATCAGGCTGGATGACGGATTAAGCAAAAATATAGTGGATAATACGTGGAAATTCAATTAATGTTTTCATATGAAGGTTGTCAAACACAAGATAATTTGAGATAGAAATTGGCTTTAAGTGTTTTTTTAATCTTTTTTACTATTTTTTATTTTACTATGTATTTAATCTAAGTCTTAACTATGTCTTCCTTTCATTTTATATCAATTTCTCTCTTGATTGCCGTTTTTATTTCATTTGGCCGCTTTTAATGAAATTTAAGTATTCTTTTCAGTTGTTAATTGAAATGAGACTTTATTATTAGTGTTTACCACGGGGTTCAAACATATAGCACTGTTCGAAAGAGCTGTCCAATGCACCAGTATATTTTGCATCGTAATTATAAATTAAAAATTTCTGCTCTTCTGCAACATTAGCAAATCTGTGATGATTCTTTCTGCATTCGTTGACGAAGAAATCCATGAAATGTCTGTTTGCGTAAATAGCGTTGGCACTGTGGGTGTCTCCATTTGATATTTTCCATTCAAATGCGGCTTTTTCCGGGTGAAATTGCGTTCCATAGATTGGATATCTGGGATTGAAAAATAATATAATAAAGTAATCCAATTAAAATAACATAAAAAGAGGTGATTTTTGCTTTGGGTCTAGTTGTTAGGCAGTTGTCTAGGCAGACATAAGTTTTTTTTACTGTGGCTCGACATAATACCAAATCAAATTACTGTAGTATTGGCTACAGCAATCACACTGTCTGCCTTACAATAGAAAATTTTCAAAAATTTAGATCTGTCAATATATTTATATATATGACAGATCATACTTATAACACTATTAATAACTGATAGATTATATAATAGTGTTTTCTTAGATTTTGAGCAAACATTGATTAATGAATTAAACAAATTTTATGCGGCTTACTATCCCGTTTATTTTGGTTTTGATTTTATATTATTTTATTATTCCGACGTTTCGAAAGCTTTGCAGCCATCGTGCTCACAGAGAGAAATAGTAAAACCAAAATAAACGCTATAGTAAGCGGCATAAAGGACGTCATTCATTTTGTATAGGGACTTGGGCTTATTTGTATTAACAGTTGCATATACATTTTAAAATAGTTTGATGTACGAAGATTACAATGTAATTGGAATATATCCTTTATTTTGCATAGTTTAGGTGTGCGAAACCATCAAACTATAATTATGACAGTTCAAAGCAGAACAAATATGGCGTTGATTGACAGATGATACAAAATTCATATCTTATTTTCCAAATAACTAAATTGCACAGCAAATAAAAGCAAAATTGTTATTAGTTTTGTCAATACAAGTATCGAAACTATCATTTATATATTTTTTCATCATTGGACATTACAAAAGTAGTACAAAAGTAGTACAGCCCAAAATGAATGATGTCCTTTGTTTTAATTTATTGATAGATTATTTTTAATTAAAACTCTATTAAAAATTTATAAGTAGAATATTTTTAAAACTTTATTAATAGAGTTGATAGATTTATACTTAAAACAATTTGGTACATATAAACCTATTAAAAATGGATAGATTTATAACTATTAAAAAATGTCAATACAAACCTTTTATGTTCAATTGAAGATACAAATTCAATACCATTTTCATCGTGATTGTGCGACATTATTCGCCAGTCTTTAGTAAGGTTATAAACTTCCATATTCTATAACAAAAACAACAACAAAAAACTATTATATATGTTAACCTAGAACGTAGTGGACATGAACATGGCGACGTGGTGTAGTGGGCGTAAAAAGGGCAAGCAAACCTAGAGACCCCGATTCAAAATCTATTGCCAGTATCAATGAATCTTTTAAATACTAGTAATGTACTTTGAAGGCCCATTTTTTTATACAAGCGCTTTTAGTAGCTTGGGTCAAAAAACAGTACATTTGTTTGGGAGTTTTGGCGGGCAACTGCAACTGACAGGACGCGCAATTTTGAATTATTTGAAAAGCTTGTGTTTTTCATAAATATTAATGTGTAATAATGGTGGAATTGTTATCCAGTAATATTTTTAAGTTGATCAAGCATAAACAAGTAATTTAAAGTTGTGAAACGTGTTTCTTCATGTTCCCTCCAAGACTTCTTCTAAAGTTTTAAAAACGATCATCATCAACCTCATTCTCATCATCATCATTTAATGAATCGCTCGCGTGGTTCATCTTCATCTTTACTTGACAATGTTTTAACATTGAACCATATATTTTTACTTTGACACTGGCAAGTTAAATACTAAAGCCATAAACAAGAAGAAAGAAAAAAAAAACATTTGTTTGTGTTCTGAGTAGCTTAGTATAGAAATGTAACATCTATATATCGAGGGTATACTGGCAGAACATGCTAAGTGACAATTTTTTCGAAAACGACTTAAGTACATGGTCAGACTCAGTTTTTTATGCTCTTTCTACTGATATAACAGACTAACTTCTAGGTTGAATAGTTACGAAGTTATAGTCTTTGATAAAAGGATATCAAACGTGTAAAGGTCTATTGGTTTCAGGTACGTTGAGCTAAAGGTTCTTAACTACTAATTTATATGAAAATATTCTGACAAAACATTATAAAGACGTTTAGTATGTTATCTTAGCATAATGATGTTCATTTCACTATAGAAACACATTCAAGTAAAAACACATAAATTGCATTATCATTTTTTTACTAGTTACAAAATTAATGACTTTGGTAGATTTTATTCAAGTAGAATATGATAAGTTCGATTAATTTGTTTTGCTTGAAACAAATTACAATAAAATCATTACAATTTGAGTTGTTTTTGTTTATGCCAAAGAAAGATATTTGTGTAATTTGTTCAAAATATGAAAGAGTGGATAATGAAAAAAAGGAAGAACTTGCCAACAGTTACAAAAATCACATTGAGAGAAAGGAGAACTGTAATAAAGAGAAAGAAAGAAATAAAGAAAAGGGCCTTATGAACCGTCATTTTGCATCAGCCACGTTGGATTTATAAGCAGTACTCCAAACTCCAATATCTAATATTAGTTTCCTATATTATTCCCGAAAACTAGATGGATTTAAAATCTCATTATATGAGTTTGCTCTTTCAAATCACGGATATATGGTTTTTGTATGGTCTGAAAATGGAAAAAGGGGAAGCTGCGAAATTGGGACCATTTTAATGTATTACCTACGCAATTGCATATCTTCGACAATTACGGAAATAACACTTTATTCAGATACATGCGGCGGACAGAACCGTAATCAATTTGTAACTACATTACTTCTATGGTTAGTTTAACAGAAAGATGTAAACCTTCGAATTGTCGAACAGAAATTCCTAAAATCTGGGCACACTTACTTGGAGCATGATTTTATGCATAGGAGCATAGAGAGAGAGTAAAAAAGCATTCTTGAGTGTATTTTATGATGGATTGGATTTATATTTTCAAGAGATGGCTCTACTAGTAAGTGCTGGACGATTATGATATAACCAAAACATCATGAACCAAGCTTAGATATGTAATGGTAAATAAATCGCTTTAACACATTAGTGGGTTTGGTTTTGCGTCGTATACTTTTGGTTGTGCCAAAATGTCTGATTTTATGCCAAATAATCGTCATTTGCAGGAAGTGTTGCTTTTGTTCTTTCATTTTAAGAAAACGGCGGCTGAAGCGCATCGAGAACTCCAAAAAGTTTAAGGAGATGCTGCCCTAAGTGAAACAACGTACCATGATTGGTCCCGTCGCTTCAAAGACGGTGATTTCGATGTTGACGACCGTTCGCGTGAAAGAAGGCCTAAAACCTTCGAAGACGCTGAATTGGAGCCATTGCTCGATGATGATCTGCGCCAAACGCAGAATGAGCTAACTTCAGCATTGGGAGTTACCCGCCAAGCCATTTCCAAGCGATTGCATGCGTTGGGAATGATTCAAAAACAAGGAACTTGAGTTCCTTATGATTTAAAGCCAAGAAACGTTGAGCGTCGTTTTTTTGCTTCTGAACAACTTCTCCAGCGGCAAAAAGAAAGGGTTTTCTTCATCGCATCGTTACAGGTGATAAAATATGGACTCATTACAGAGAAAAAATCATGGGGACTGCCTGGTCATGCTTCTACGTCGTCGTCTCGGACGAATATTCACGCTTCGAAGGTTTTGCTGTGTATTTGGTGGGACCAGGACGGTGTTATTTATTATGGGTTGTTGAAACAGGGCGAATCCATCACTGGAAAACGGTATCGAATTCAATTGATGCGATTGAGTCGAGCACTGCGCGAAAAGCGGCCACAAAAAGTGATTTTACAGCATCGGCCTCAGGTTTGCCAAACCCGTTAAAATCTACTTAAAAACGCTCTAATGGGAAGTCCCACCTCACCCGCCATATTCCCCAGATATTGCGCCGTCCGATTATTACTTGTTCCGTTCGATGGCACATGGTTTGGCTAATCAGCAGTTCTGCTGATATGAAGACATCTCAAATTGGCTTGATTCGTGGATAGCCTCGAAAGACGAACACTTCTACCGTGACAGAAAACGTTGTCGCTAGCGATGGGAAATATTTTAAATGATTTTTTATTTAAAACCATTTTTTCACAATAAAGTGGCATTTACATCAAAAAATCAATAAAAACTTAGTTATGTATGTATTTAATATGTTTTTATTTCAGTTCATCTTAACACATTTTAATATCCAACCAAAAAGTTTACAAGTAGAACATGTTAATTTATACAACAATAGCTCTACTGTCAATATACTGTTTAATTTCAGTCTTATAGATGTTGTAAAATTATTAATTTAATATCTAAAGCTTTAAATGTATGTCTCTTGATTGGAAAAGCTATATTTCAAGAGAAAAATTCAATTTATTGCTTACTGGTAAAACATGCTAAGTGCGTACCCCCTGATTAAAAAGTCACAATAATCTTAAAATGCAATATTAAATACTACAGTTAAATATATATCTATATTCTTAATGAAATTATCTATCCAAAAATCATGAAAATATGTTTGTAAATAGCTTTAATTGCAGTCTATATTAGATTAAACCTTTAACATTAAATATCTCGAAACATGACATTCTGCACTTATCATGTTTTCCTAGTATACCCTCGATATGTATTTAATGGTTCTTTCACGAGCTGGAGTACACTTAAAATCAGGACTACGTCGGCGTAGCTGAATTCTGGCAATTTTCAAACTGATCACGAAACGCGATTGAATGAGTTACTTTACGGTCTTACTCTTTTTAGATTTTCGTATGACTACGGATTTTTTTATTATCGGTCGCTAGGGATGTTAAATCAGGATTTATCAAAGAAAAATAATGTGACACGACATTTGACCTCGACCCGCCTGATGATAAGCAAAAGAAATAGGGCAGAGACAACAGAGCGTCAGGATTTGTTTTATTTTTTTATTGTGGCTCGTCATATCTTAAATCTTCGCTCGATGTTAAGCTGGAGTAGGGTCCATGAATAGAGGCGACTCCTACTACAGTTAAACAACTGCAAGCAGCAGTCGCACCTACTATGATAGTCTAGTTGAAACCGGCAACGTACATGCTGATTCCGCAACCCGACTAAGTCACTTCACAACCGAGATAACTAGACCCGGAGCAAATACCCGGTCCATGAATATTTGTAAAATTCATTTTAATTGATAAATGTTATAAATAAAGGCTATAAACAAATATTTGCTCCAGCCGGGAATCGAACCCGGGATTTTAAGCTTAACGGACGCCACGCGTGTCTCTCTCACTTACAATAAAATTAAAAATAATAATAATTTCTTGAACCTACTTTATCTGTGATGCAGAGTGTATGATGATTTACAGTAGACTTTTCATTTGCTAGTATGTCATAAACTGTATCAGTGACTTTGGAGAACATACGGCTTTTGCGGAAGTCTGGAAAGTAACAAGTTACTAAGTAAATTAAGTAGCACTGTTAAGTTAAACTTGGAGAAACTTATTGTATTTGGCCCATAATTTTATGTGCGGCAAATTGACGGCGACTGAAAAAACCGTAAGACGACTCGGTTTTTAAATCGTCAGCACTTTTGGACATACTCTTACCATCAAAGAAAAATATATAATAACTATACTAGTAAAAATATCAATCAATCAATCAAACTGTCACGCCTTTTTCCCACAGGGATAGGCAGAGACAATGGAGCGCCACTTACCACGATCCTTACACAACTCATTTGCTTTCCTCACATCCATAATTCTCTTCATACAGGCTCTGTGGTTATGGGCACTAGGCACCCTAGCTTTCTTGAGGATGTCTCTGATTTGGTGGGAAAACACTCTCCAGGGCCTGCCTTGTTTAACGCATCCAAATATACAAATAATAAAGTAGAAATTTCCTTTGGCCGCCATATTGACAGCAACTTAAGCAAGCATAAAATAAAGCATTTTTTATTGTCGACTTAGGCATCCTTAGACTGTTATACTGAGTTTGCATGTGCAGTCATCGTCACTGTTGCATCTCCTAAATCTGCATAAAATAAAACTCACCATTTGTAAATTCGAGTGGTAAATTTCCTTCACATTTACATGTTATTCTGTTCTCATTCCTTTCAGAGGCCAGAACCAGCAGCAGCTCAAATCCAAGACACGTACCGAAGATAGGAAAATAATCACCGGCTTCATTTAGTTCTAGTGATATTTCGTAAATATGCTGCCCAGCATCAGCGTATCCATCTGTTGTGTTGAAGTATGTACTTCCACCAGGGAATAATACTCTGTTGAGTTAATAAACAATCTCTTTTATAAAACCATTTGGCCGGCTTAGTGTCGGCGATTAAGGCAACCGTCAGCTAAATCGGTTTTCCCAATCTCCGGCGCACTTGGACTTCCCCTTACTTACCATCAGTCAGGAAAAGATCATTTGTTCAGTCTTAGTAAAATAATATAATATATTCATAAATAAATCTATGACCAGTGATCTACTATTCTCTTTATTATTAAAACGCGATACGTGGCTTCGACTTACCTAATGGTAAGCAAGAGGAAGTCAGATTTCGCCGACGACTGAAAATATCGATTTATTGACAAATGACTTAGTTGTTGTCACTGCCGGCCAAAGGTGCTTTTTCACGCTTCGGGTTCAAAGTTCAGAGGATAGAACATGAGCTAGTTTAGATTTCTACACCAAACTAAAAGGTTCGGTGGCGATTGCATTAAACCTTTTAGATTAACTGCTGAAATCTAAACCAAAATAAACGTGATAGTAAGCCGCATAAAATATGTTTAAATCAAAATAATAAAAGGTAGGCTAAATCCACTAAAATGAGACTATTGATGATAATGATCAAACGTGTCGTCGCACAGACGATATTTGTCACAACGATTAATAGTCTTGTTTTATTGGATTTAGCCTAGCTTTTATTATAGTCGCCGATAAGAGACGATAATCGTTTTAACTTGCCCAACCTAACCCTGCAGAAATATCTTCATACGTTCTCTTTTAATACTTTGCTTTTTTAAGAATGTATCCTGATGATTCGATTCTACATATCCATACATATTGCATTACATACCCATTTATTTTGCTCAATAATTCTTCGTAATATTCGCGATTTTTACCAATCCTAAAACATAATTAAGGCATTATTATGTAAACTAAATGAAATTTAAAGTATATAATTCTGATATCCAAATACTTACAATATAGGCACTACTCTTGCACCAGAAGACTCAATATCTTTCACATAGGAAGCAGCAATATAACTGGTGTAATTCTCTTCAGGATATTTGCCATGTAAATAATAGGACTGCTCCTGGGATAAAACCCCGATGATTGGCCTTTCATTCAACATATAATCCCAATTCACGAAGACAGCTCCTTCGCATCGGAACAAGTACAACAAAGTCAAAAATAGAGATTTCATCATGACTAGTCCTACGCTTCAACCACCTAAAATTTATAGGGAGGTATAATTTTTATACCAATTTCACCAATTTTTAGCAACCAATTTGAATATTTATCGTCGTTATCAGCCACATAGGCCTCCCTTTTAGAACGCCATTCCGAACAACAAGATGCCAATTGCATTCACTGGTAACTCGTGACTTTCAATATGTCGTCAGTCCACCTAGTGTGAGGCCTACCTACGCTGCGTCTTCCAGTTTGTGGTCTCTAAAACCTTTCTTCCCCATCGGTTGTCGGTTCTTCGAGCGGCTATTGTGGCCAGTGAATATATATCATCACTTTTTTATTGTTATTTTTAATAAATTAATCATGAAAATGGACAGAAATATGCGATGGACCCAGCAGTTGGAAGAACTGCACAAATAAAAGAGGGGATAGAAAAAAATTGACTTGAACATATAGGGGCGACAGATACTGGGTTTGGTCCCCCGCCCTAATGAACCATTGTGCTTGCGTATTTTTTTAAAATCTAATTTTTATTACTAATTTTTACATCTATACCCCCCTTGTCTTTAACGTATAGTTACACCCAATTAATCAAACTGTCACGCCTTTTACATATGTATATATATGTACTTGTGATATTTGTATGTAGTTTATGTAATTGTAGTTTGTAGTATATTTGCACCCTGTCTATAATTTCTTATCATCCCAAAGGTTAGTTGTTAGAGAATGCCTAATAGGCATTTAACTCGCCTATGTACATATTTTTAAGTTTATTTTGGTGCAATAAGGATTTAAATAAATAAATAGGTCGAAACAATAGAACACCAAATGCCACGATCCTGAAATAACTCCCTGTACACTTAAAAGAGGTGGTACCAGGATCGGCAGACCAAGCAAATGACTGCAATTTATCTGCCATTTTTACCATAAAAGCTCTTAAGAATTGATTTTAATTTCGGCAGCTATATTTACATCCGTAAAAAAACTATTTATGGTTATTGTATTTTGAATTTGAGCAACCCTCAGTATTTTCTATTGTTTGAAACATTTTATTAATTGCAAAAACATACATTGATGATGATGTCACCTTAGTTTTAGTTATCATAAGTATCGGCGTATCTCCTTAGTATTTGTTATCTTAATAACTTTTCTGAATCGATACTTATTCAACTTAGTAACAGAAAAGTTTACAGTGCACCTAGTTATAGTCTGTCTGGCGAAATGACGCGCCCCTCCACCGCATTTGCGCGCTACCGAGAAAACATAAAATATGAATGGAACACACCGAAAATGCAATTGTAATTGGTCATTCAGTTGCTGGTTGGACACAAAAGGAGAAGCACGTTGATAAAGTATAGTAGTATAGTTAGTAATATTTGTATTCACACATTTAAATAAACTATAATAAAGGGGCGGTCATAAATGTTTCGACCGTGAAACGGAACCGGGACTTAGGTAAGTAAATCGGAAGGGTCATTAAAAAAATTAGGAACAGTGAAAGTTTTTCATATTAGAAAAATGAAGCTATACTGCTTAGGGGACAAAGAGGGTCCCGAACCAATAATTCAATTTACATACTAGAGCTACGTTGGTTTCTTTACAAAGAGGGAGGGCTCTTTTCGACGAATTTGCCACAGGCCTCAAAAGGTATAACGCTACTCGACTCAGTTAATAATAATCAAAGAGTATAAAACCACCACGGCCAATTTTAAGGTATACGAATACTGATCAATACTTGGCATTCCAGACAGCATTAGGCCCAGAGGACAGATCCACACTACTGCTTGGACCAGTATCATCCTAGGGTTATTATTACCCTGGGACGATACTGGTTGTTAAACCATTGTAGACTTTTATTTTCTCCAGTTACTTTTTTTGCATTTATATACTAAGCTACTAAAGTGCTTGTATCATAGAAACAGGATAGCCAAACTACATATATCAAAGATACATTGGTGCTGGTGGGTGGTCTCGAACTCGTGCTCTCGGTTTGTGTATCCATTGCACTGCCACTGCACCACGGTTGCCTTGCCAATATAACCATATCTATACGATTATTGGCTTTCATCTAAGGTGGTTAATCAGAGCCGGCTCTACTTATACATAGTGCAGAGTGTGCAGCGCGCCGGAGACTTAAGGAGCGCCGAGACCATTTCCGACACCTTAAAAGTAGGTGGAATTATGACCGCGCGCTTATTATAGGGCGCCAAGATAGCACACGAGCGCTCTATGGGCTAGAGCTGCTGTGGTTCATGCATCGATAGGTTAATGGCACAAAACTCTTTTTTTATCGGTAGAATCACGGGTAGACGAATTATATTAACAGCTATGAGCATTTGTTGGTTTTACTTTCTTATAAAGTGAAGGGCGTATTAACCCTAGGATTAATAATTTTTAATAAATTTTTGGATAATTTTTATTAATTCACCCCCAACAAACCTTATTATCCCAAACCTTAACTACGCCTAACATTTTGAATTGTCTGTTCACCTTATAGTAGACAATTGAGTATTATTATTAAAATATATATACGAGTATAGGGTATAATTATGAAATAATTAATATATCAAATAAGCAAATAAGGTTTAATAAATGAATAATGACAGTGATAGTGATAATGTGTTTTTACAAAGATAACTTTTATTATCTTCTGAAATGAGTGGCATGAAGTGTGCAAATCCAAATACCAACCTTGCAGATATGTTTTACTAAGGCGCTTATATAATACTGTGTAATATCTTATTTTACAAACATCTATTATTTTACTACACATTTTAAATATTAATGAAAAGAAAAACATTATATATTTACTGAAAATCATTCCGCAAAACTTGACAATTTAAAAGTATAATTATTGATTATTTATGCACATGCGCTGTAACTTTCTGCTTTCTGAAATTAATTTAACCAATACCACGAGAATTAGAGAATAAAATAATGATTTAAAATATCTATATAAATTGGTAGTTTAAAAATGCAGTATTGCTAAAATATTTTTCATTATCATAATTTCTTTAAAATTGGTCGTTCCCGCGAAAAGAGCTGCCTAATGCCACTGGCTGGTACAGATAGTGCTATTAAAATTTTGAAAAATATAATAAATCATTTTTTTTTTTCTTTCTTCTTGTTTATGGCTTTAGTATTTAACTTGCCAGTGTCAAAGTAAAAATATATGGTTCAATGTTAAAACATTGTCAAGTAAAGATGAAGATGAACCACGCGAGTGAATTATCAAATGATGATGATGAGAATGAGGTTGATGATGATCGTTTTAGTAAAGCGGCGGAAAGCCTTTACTAAAACTTCAGAAGAAGTCTTGGAGGAAACATGAAGAAACACGTTTCACAACTTTAAATTACTTGTTTATACTTGATCAACTTAAAAACTATTACTGGATAACAATTCCACCATTATTACACATTAATATTTATGAAAAACACAAGCTTTTCAAATAATTCAAAATTGCGCGTCTTGTCAGTTGCAGTTGCCCGCCAAAACTCAATAATAAATCATTCAAATTGTTACGCCTTTTTCCCATAAGGATAGGCAAAGATAATGGAGCGCACAACCAAATATATCAGCTAATATTTTTGTATAAAATAGTTTCCCGAATTAAATAAAGTCCCAATGTGATGTTAATAGAACCACAAAGCGCGCGTGATAAATATTTTCAGAAATAAATATTCAAAATATCTATTTTAGCCGGTCGAATTTGCAAAGGTAGAACAGTTATATTTTTTTGTTGAAAAATTGTAGTTCATTTATCCATTAACCATATTTCGTGTCTTATTGCCTTAATAATATAAAAAATTTATAATATCTTACGAGCTTATTTTTATAACATATTTTTTATTTAAAAAGAATGTAATATAAAATAATATAGTAATCAATTAATTTAGTCAAATATTCTCGAATGGCCATCCCTAAATGTCGTAGAAGTAAAATGCCGCTGCCACTGAGAAACGTAATGATAAAGGTATTTTGATGTAAAATATCTTTTTCGTTTATTTTTATAGCGTATTTTCGTGGTGGAGTGATTTCATTTTTTAGTATTAGTGTAAATATCGTCCTTACATGAAATACTCACATATATATTGTGATATTCGGTAGGTTATCTTTGTTGACGGTCAACCTCGCGTATTTTCGCTGTATTACAAATTAAACTAAACCAAAAATGTTTGAAATGGTGAGTACAGATGCCTTTATGTGTAAGGTATATATTTAATTATAGTCACTGATGAATGAGGTTAACTTTGTGCGTATATTTGCCTTTTCAGAATGCCGCTGAACCTATGCAAGTGGACGTTCCGCTTGAGGACAATGAAAATACAGAATCCGAATGTTATATTGTCGAAAATCCTACATTAGATTTGGAAACTTACGCCGCCTCGTACGTTGGGCTGGCCAAATTACATAGATTATTGTTTGTGGCTGACCATTGTCCAACTTTAAGGCTAGAAGCTCTCAAGATGGCTATTACGCACGTAATGACGACATACAATGTTACCCTCTATCAATTATTACACAAAAAATTAGCAGAAGCTTTGACTGTGTCGGGGTTGCCTGATGTTGCTTGCCAAATGGGCTCCCAGGAATTGCCAGCCCTGGATACTATGTGGGTAGAAACCAAAACAAAAAAGGCTGCTATCAAACTTGAAAAACTAGATACTGATCTTAAAAATTATAAAACTAATTCTATAAAGGAGAGCATCCGAAGAGGTCATGATGACTTAGGTGATCACTATTTGGATTGTGGGGATTTGTCCAGTGCATTGAAATGTTTCTCGAGAGCCCGCGATTATTGCACTAGTGGCAAACACATCATTATGATGTGTCTCAATGTAGTTAAGGTGTCAGTTTACTTACAAAATTGGGCACATGTATTAAATTTTGTTACAAAAGCGGAAAATACACCCGACTTTAATGATGCTCATGGCAAAGATTCAAACCAACCTATACTCACACGTCTCAAGTGTGCCGCTGGGCTTGCCGAGTTAGCAACAAAAAAGTATAAAAGTGCTGCAAAGTTCTTCTTGCAAGCCAGTATTGACCATTGTGACTACCCGGAGCTGTTGAGCAGTAACAATGTGGCAGTATATGGAGGTCTGTGTGCCCTTGCCACTTATGACCGCACTGAGTTACAGAAGCATGTCATAGTTAGCAGCTCATTTAAACTATTCCTTGAACTGGAGCCACAGCTTCGTGACATAATATTCAAATTCTATGAGTCAAAATATGCTTCATGCCTCAAGTTGTTGGATGAGATCAGAGACAATTTAATGTTAGATATGTATTTAGCCCCACACATAAATTCTTTATATATGCAGATAAGAAATAGAGCACTTATCCAATACTTTAGTCCTTACTTGTCTGCAGACATGCATCTCATGGCGAAAGCCTTCAACCGTACAGTTAACATATTAGAAGATGAGCTCATGCAATTAATATTAAGTGGACAGATTCAGGCGAGAATTGATTCTCACAATAAGATATTGTATGCTAAGGATGTTGATCAGAGAAGCACTACATTTGAAAAGAGTTTGGCAGTTGGCAAGGAATACCAGAGACGTACATCCATGTTGATCTTACGGGCTGCTATGCTCAAGAATCAAATACATGTCAAGGTAAGATTTTATCATGACATTTTCATTATTTATTTATTTCTTACAGCACTCCTACAATAAAATTACAAGCAACCACATCATATATAAAGAAATATTTAAGATCGGTAGGCAGTGGTACCCAGTCTGCCGATCCGGGGTAGTACCACCACTTACAAGTATACAGACTGTGAAGTGATTTGGTCACGTTTCGGGATTAGCTTTTAAGTTGCCGGTTCCATCTAGGCCATAATAGTGGATGTGATTGCGGATGCAGTGACATTCATTCATGGACCACACTGTGGCTTAACATCAAGCGGGGTGCTGTCATATGTCGAGTCTAAATAAAATAAAAAAATAGCTTAGAATTAAAGGATAAGCTAAATCAAACTGTTTACAACAAAGATGAGATTTTGTGACTCAACATAAGACAGTACCCTGCATGATAATTAGGCTGAAGTGTGGTCCATAAAATGGATGTCACTGTTACTACAATTTAATAACTGTCAGTAGCAGTCACAACCATTATGCCAGTCTAGTTGGAACGGGCAACTTACAAGCTGATCCCGAAACGCTACTAAATCACTTCATGGTCGGTTTACTTGTAAGTGGTGGTATTACCCCGGATCAGCAGACTGGGTACCACGGCCTACCCCTCTTGAATGGTATGGAATGAATAATTATTACTGCTGACCTGGAGTGGTACCACCACTTTTCAGCTTTTCCATATAGCATAGTAGATATGACAGTTGATAAAATATCAGAATCATTTGTCACACCTTTTTCTACAGATATAGGCAGAGACAACTCCCTTGCGTCCCACATCCACAATTTTCTTTATACAAATTCTTTGGTAAGAGGCACTTTATTGAGATGTGATAACTGACCTCGTCTTGCCTGGAGCCCCACATTTTTATATATTATTTTAATATTTTTTTTATCATAATTCTATACTAAGCTACTAAAGTGCTTGTATCTTCGAAACAGAACAACTAAAGTGCATACATCAAAGATACATTGGTTTCACCAAGTGGTTTTAAACCCATGCTCTTCGTTTGCGTAACCACATGCCAATACCCAAGTATCTGGTAAAGTAGGTACTTTTGTTGTCCTGTTCCCATGAGACAAACATTTTTAGAAGCTTAGTATAGACCTTAAAAAAAAGGATTTTTCAGTTGTCATCACTCTTGGACCTTCTCTCGCTTATCATCAGGCGGCTTGAGGTCGAATGTCGTGTCACAATAAGAAAAAATGAAAAATAGATATGTCAATCAATCAAATTATCACACTCCACAGGAATAGGCAGGGACACTGGAGCGCCACTTGCCACGATCCTTACACAACTCCCTTGCTTCCTTCACGTCCACAATTCTCTTCATACAGTCTCTGTGGTTATGGGCACTAGGCAACCCAGATTTCTTGAGAATGTCTCTGATTTGGTCGGAATACACCCTCCTGGGCCTGCCTTGTTTAATGCATCCATCCACATCAGATATATGAATTCCTTAGATATGTGATAGTTGAAATTGTTATATTACAGAATGCAGGCAGAGAGAGTGGTCCTCAAAGTGGTGAAGCTCCTGGTTCCAGCACAAGTGTAACTCCGCGCATTTTCGAATCTATGCAGATGTGATATTAATCTCACCAAGTTTAAAATTATATTTTACATGACAAAAGTCCATAAGAAATATTCTTTTTATTAAACTAGGATTTTATTATTTCCACATTTTCAAATATAGAATCTTCTTTGATAACATTTTACTATGGCGTGGAGTATTTATTACTTATATCCTTTTGTGATTCAGACTAAATCTAAGTTAAAGAGAAGGCGGAGTAAATAAAAATGATAATAGTTTGGGGAAGATTAACAAACTGAGTTTTGATTTCATAGATTGTGACGTTTTTATTCTTTTGTATGAGGTTATAATCAATCAAATTGTCTGAGAAAAACTCACAGGAATAGGCAGAGACAATTGAGCGCCACTTGCTACGATCCTGACACAACTCCCTCGCTTCCCTCACCTCACATGCACTATTCTCTCCATACTTGCTGCTCTATTATTATGGGCACTACGCAAACCAGCTTTCTTGAGGATATCTGATTTGGTCGGAAAACACCCTCCTGGGTCTGCCTCGTTTCACACATCCATCCACGGATATTATACATCAGGTTATACTCGCAGTCAATGATATTAAGTAAAAATAGGTAGATACGTTATATACACCAGTTTTACCAGTGTTTGCAAATGGCATGAGTTCGGAAGGTCAACCACAATGAAGTGGAAGTAGGACAGAATGATAATTATTGAGAGCGAAAAAGGGACAAATATAGGTTGCTCTGCATCGCGACACTGAGTTCAAGTTTGCTTATTCGGAGCGCGTGTAACATATCTACGTCTTTTCTTATTAATATATCATTGCTCGCAGTCATTTTAATGAAAATGTAATTTTGAACAGATTGTCGCCAAAACTTTGTATAGACGGTCTTCCTCAAACTTTCTATATATAAAATTCAATATGTTGATACAGTGAAATAAATTCTGTGGATCTGCTGTTCAAATATGTGTTTCTGTTATTTATTTCATTGTGTAATAAGCTTTATCTATGTATCTAAATTGAATTGCCTATTTTGTAATTATTCATTAAATATAGGATAATCTCCTTTTTTGATATGAGTAGTTATTATTTACCTTTGTTGAAATGTCAAATTGTTAAAAACAAATTACACAAAGCACATACAACATTATGGTTATGGTAGGCTAGATAGCTACTATCGAATGCTGGAATGGGTTTCGTTCGCAAGAGGATCAAAAGCCAATAACCCTAACAATTTGTCCCAACAATTCTTAAGGAAGCAACACCTAGTAAATCTTTCTGTCTATACCATAGGTTCTCAAAGTGGGCGATAGCCTTGTGGACTTATGAGACTTTTAGAGGGGACAGAAGATCTTATAGGAGGCTCTAGAAAAAAAAACTCAAAGGAGGCGGTGGACAAAATAAGGTCGAAAGTTGGCCTCCCCTGGATCAAGTTAGGCCCCTATATTGCAATCAAATGGACCCTCCGATTTATATTATTTTAAACAACATTGATTATTTACCAAGCGTTCCTTCAGCGTGCGTCTAACACGATGATATCAAACGTTGAACGACCAACATCACGATCGCCGTCACTACACGAACGCTTAGTGACGGCGACTGAGATAACCGTTGACACTCTTGAACTTTCCCTTGTTTATCATCAGGCAAATCGACTTCAGATAGAAAAAATATGTGTAAATCAAAGTATGGTAATTAAAGGGTCAAAATTCGTACACCCAACCCGTTCACAAAGACCCGCAGGAAAAGGGGCCTCTCATCTTCCCCTAAAATAAATCCTTTAGCTCTCTCCTCACATTTATTGCCTGCAAGGCCGGGCTTCACTTGAGTTTAGTTTTAATATCAATTTACTTATGGAACCACGCTGATTTCGCAATGAAAGACTCTCACATAATATATAAAAATACGAAATTTTTCCCCTTAATTTTCTTTAAAATCCATTTCAATGCCACTATTTTTTTGTATACAAACTATTATTTAACCACTGTATAATATCACTAATAAATAATTAAATAAAACTGTTATTACTAAATTATCAAGTCACGTATATAAAAAAAACGTTTTTTATATATAAAGTAGGTATATAATAAAAATTATATTTAAACAATAAATGTAATGTATTATTTTCTCACCTATATATTTTTTGATTACGAAGTCTGAACTAGAATAATGAACTGAACTTTTGAACTTGCTTTACACAAATAAGTCAATGTTTATCAAATAACTACTACATTTAGCTGTTATCATAATAACAATATAAACAGGGTATAAATAAACACATAGCAATCCTTTTAGCCACGCGGTATATTTCAATATTATAGCAAGGTTTTGTTTCATTTATTATTTTTATTAAAAATTTCATGTAATTTATTTTATTAAGCCACAAAGGCAGTCACAAAGCTGTTGACGGTGGTTAACCGGCCATTTTTTTTTTCGTGGGGAAATCCTCATGGATACTCCTGGTTTCTCGGAACTAGGATTATGCCGGACTCGTACCGGCTAAAACCCAACGGTGGCCTCCGTCATCGCGAACGCTGGAGATTGGGAGCTGGGGTACATTCTTCCGACATCTCCAGCGGCTTAACCGGCCTACCCAAGCGCCGTGCTCGTAGGGTGAATTGAATTAGTATTAATAAAAAATTAAAACAATATGCAGCTTTCTATCCCGTTTATTTTTTGGTAAATATTGTACAATGAGCTGCTTAGCTCTAGAAATGTTGTACATACAATCATAAACCAAAAATAAACGCGATAGCAAGCCTAATTAATTTACAAGTTAATTTATTAATCAATGTTTGCCCAAAATCTAAGAAAATACTATGCATTTGTATTTCTTGTTTTTGATATTTCAATGGTATTTTGTCTTGTTTGGATGTGTGTACCATAATGTTGTGTAGTTTATATATAAGTACGTGAAAGAATTTTTGCAAAACAAGTTTTGCTCATACCGCATCAGTATAATGTAAAGTACAAATTCTGAGTCACGGGTCTGGGTCATTGCTTTATGTTTTTTTACACCCGGTATTGATGATGCTTTGCGCGTAACTAAATATTAACCTTTAAAATTGCTTTACAATACAACAGCTACAACACGAAAAGTTGCATTAGGTACATTATGTTTTACTTACCACATTTCTACTCTTCTTGAATTTCTTTTTTATTATTATGGCCCGTCATATGACCCCGATCAGATGATATATAAACTGGAATGCGGTACATGACTGGAGCGATTGCTACTAAATTGTGACTCAAAAACGAAAGTAGGGACATTATTCTTAGCATCAATGAATTCTCCGTGCGGGAAGTGGGGAGGGTCGTTGCGACATGTCGACGGCCACATTTACTTTCCCATCTACCCAACCAAAAAATTAAGATTCCCACCAATGCCACCTTCTACCTGCCTCTAATGCCTTGGTCTAAAAATATACTTATAGCTGACCTTGAGAGTCCAACATCCTGTAAAAGATTCTTCTACTACATAGTCATAGAACGGTTGTCAAATTAACCTCATTCCTACATCGTCCCTCCGTCATCCGCATTCTGTCGACGGGTAAACAACGATTCGAAATTTTCTCTTGCGAAAAGTTGACAATTGGTATGCTTTTCCCACCTATATTCTATAATCTTCGACCTTTGAGCGAGACTTAAAAATGACCTCCAGTCGGAGGAAGCCGTTAAGTAAGTCGTTTTTTTTTTCAGTCATCTCGGCACTTCTCCTTGAACATCAGGCAAATCGGAGATATCAAGTCATTATTTAAAAAATGCATTTCCCCGAGCACAATATTTACTGTTTTATTAAAAAAAAATGATATTCTGCTAGTTTCCACCTCGTGTTTTGTCCCCCTGTTAATTTTGATAACAGTGTGACAAATCATTTTTGATACAATCCGATATTAAATGATAGCCTTTAGAAAAAATTGTACAGCTAGTTACATACTTCATGGCGTCTCTGGTCATGGAGAATGACTCCGCGCAGGTACCGTTCCAATAATACGCTCTCTCGCCTACATCAAGCTCCGCCATATCATATGTTGCGTATTGCGCATCGACTTACGCCTAACTTCAGAGGCGTTTGAATTTAATTACATTTGTATAAAGTGGCGCAGCGTATTAGTTACGCGTAAAGTCCCGGATTCAATTCCCGGTCGGAGCAAATATTGGTTATATTTAATAATTAGATCAAAGTATTTGTTAATACTAAAAAGTGGATATTTGCTCTGGGTCCGGTTGTCAAAGAGTGATAGACAGTGGTGCCCAGTCTGTCGATCCGGGGTAGTACCACTTACAAATATCAGACCGTAAAGTGGCTCGTGTTTAGCTTATTAGTTGGCGGCATAGTAGATGTGACTGCTACAGTGGCGTAGCGTGGCGGGGGCAGAGGGGGCGGCCCGCCCCGGGCGGCACATTTAGGGGGCGGCAAAATTTATAAAAACTGAAATAAATTGTTAAAATTTGAACCTGAAATTCATATTTTTGTTGCACCTATGATTGAAACTCCTAAATAAGGGGGTGGCAAAAAAATTTTCCGCCCCGGGCGGCCGACTTCCGCCCCGGACGGCTGACTTCCACGCTACGCCACTGGACTGCTACTTTTAGTTATTTAACTGTAGAAGCAGTCACCTCCATTCATTGACCGCACTCCAGCTTAACATCAGGCGGAGTGCTGTCATATGTCGAGCCACAATAAAAAGGTCGAGAACTTGAAAAGAATTTGGCTATAATGAATAATTCATAGGTCTGAAAATACTTGATTGTTAACGTAATTATAATTTAATAAATAACTAAGTAAAATTGCTATTTTATTATTCATTTTATTCCAAAAGAATTCCTTTAGCCAGCATAATGACAGTGACTGTGGCAACCGTAAACTGAAACGGTTTTTTAACGGTAAAAAGAAAACAAGTGGCAGCCGCATCCAGTATGCCAGCCTAATTGTAACAGAAAACTTACAAGCTGATCCCAAAACGCGACTGAGTTACTTCATGGCAAATGACCACCAACTGTGCCTAAAACTCCTAAAAACGGTTTAGACATCATGAAATAAAATAAAACGCCTATAATGAAATACTAAACACCAAATTAATTTATTAGCTGCCATTCAAATTTTGAGCATTATAAACATCTAAACATTGAGAGTGTACAAAATTTATTATATTCATGATTTAAAAAAAGTACTCATTTGAAATGAACTCAACAATACAACTATACGACATTTATAAATGCAACAAGGATAAATGAACGTGGGTAATGAAGTAGGTGGTGTTGCCGTGCTATTTAGGGTTACCAACTGTAAGCTATAAAATGTCAAAACATGACGTTTCATAACATGGCGGCGTTAGTTCCGCTTTTGACCACGATCATTAAAATGCTTGTCGCTCTACTACACTAAACGTTGAAAGTTATGATACATAATTATGAATTTAAAATATTTAGAAAAAATTATAAACCAAACATTTATATTTCATGTCAAATTAATTTCATGTCAAAAATTTATAATTGAATACAAAAATTTAAATCCGCTTAATTAATTGCAAATAGTGGATTTTTATTGTACTAGTAAAGGCGGATAAGAACCTTAGGGCAAGAATTAGACGCCATCTCCATTTTGGTCGTGACTAGAAATTCCACATAAATATCCGCACGACTACAATTAGACGTAGTGTAAGCGAGAGGCATCATCTTTTTTATCGTAGATCTATTTATGATGGAGATGGCACATAAGGCAATGGCATTGGTATTACTACTAGTATCATCAATTACTTAAAACAAAAGACAATAAACTACCAAAAGAAATAAGAATTTAATATAAGTTGATTAAATCAAGAAAAATCAGATCCATCTTTGTGGGTTTCTCTTTACTTTGATTACAGCGAAACATTTGTAAATAATATCTTGTATTCTCAAGCATGCAAATGTTATATTTTTGTGAGTAATTTTTTAAACCTTAATATTGTAGATACATCCGTTATTTAGAAAATTTATACAAAATTTTACCTATTAAAGGTCATTGTACTAATCTAGTACAAGGATAAGTTTTAGTTTTGGAATATATCACCCAAAGTTAACCCTGCACTCAATTGACCCATCAACTTTTCGTTTTTTAAAGTTAACAATCGTGTTTTTTGGTAGATTTAAATTTATATAAAACAATTATTACGTATAGTTCCCTGCAGAACGTTTTTTAAAAATTACTAATTTTTTTGATACTGCCCGATAAAAGGAGTCTTTCGGGAAGCGACGTCGGGGGAAATTGTTGACCAATGCCATCGTACCTTACATTTTACGAAAAATATGTAGATAAAGGTGGTAGGGTTGGGGAAGACCGTCATTCCAATGCATGCATTTGCTAAAGTGCTGTAACTTTGTCAAAGTAACAAAATGTGACGTATTCAGGTATTGTTTTGCTTATAGTATTGGCCAATGTCAGTGCAGTGCTACGTCACTATGAAGTCGCGACTAACGGAAATAGTACCTATTAACTGTCTCACACGAAAGAACAAAATCGGAGTACAGAGAATTCTAGCTAAAAAATTGACTTGACAATCTTCCCCAATCCTAATTCAATAAAGAAAATAAATAGATCTTAAATATACAAAAGTACAAAATATAATATCGGCCTATAGTAGGCCATAGTGATAAATAATATCGAGGTAAACATTTCACAAAAGTATTGCATTTTTATTATGTTAGGTCAAATAATTATGTATAAAATATCGACATCCAAAAATTGGTTTTTGGTATATAAAATTATTATTTAGACAGGAATAATTTAGTCAAACGTACCCTGTTGGACTTGACTCCTGTGGGACGTAAATTATAACGATTCCACAAATTATCAATCATATACTAAACTACTAGCGCATAACTGAGAAAATTCTGTGGGAGATATGTATTTTCGTTTACATGTGTCCCTTTCCGCACTGATTCACTACTGGGAGTAGAGTGGTGAAGGCCTGAAGGGAAACCTACTCAGTGAAGCGCTAGTAGGTAGTAACACTTTACTTCAAGTACTAGAGATCATTTTTTTTATTAATACACAAAAAATAATAAAGCTACGGTCCAGTAATACAAATTATTTAGAGTATACAGACCGTGAAGTGATTTGGTCGCGTTTCGAGATCAGCTTGTAAATTGCCGGTTTCAGCTAGGCCGGCATAGTGGATGCCACTGCTACTCAGTTATTGAATTGTAGTAGCAGTGGCATCCATTCATGGACCACACTCCAGCCTAACATCAAGCGGGGTACTGACATATGTCGAGTCACAATAAAAAAATTAAAAAGAATACCACTCTCGCGCATTTGTTTAATTTATATTAAACTGAAGTGCAGTCGATAAATAAAAGCGACTGCTACGACAATTTAATAATAAAGTAGCATCCACCATGCCTAATCGAACCGGCAACTAACAAGATTCCGAAACGTGACTAAATCACTTCCCGGTTTGTGCTACCCCGGATCAGAAGACCGAACAAATGACCACAAACAATTATCTGATCTGAGTAATTTTTACGCTAATCGGCGTAGCGAAATGATTTTCTTAATTGTGACTCGACACAGGACAGCACCTTCCGTGACGTAAGCTGAAGTGCGGTCCATAAATGGAGGTGACTGCTCTACAGTTTAGTAATAGTCACATACATAATAGTACAGTTAAATAAGTAGCAGTCACATCCACTATTCCGGTCTAGTTGGAACCGGCAACTTACAAGCTGATCCCGAAACGCAACTAAGTCACTTCACGGTTTGTATACTTGTAGTACAATAGTCCACTGCGCGTAAGTCCCGTGGAATCCGTGTAGTGTCTGGTATACATTTTCGATGCGGTTATATTCACGTATATGAGAACACGATTACATTTTGTCGTTAGCCCGTATTCGAATGCCTATGAAATTCGAGTTGTGTAAATGAATGGGATCTGGTACGCCCTTCTTTGGATAATGTCGTTTTAATTACCGACGCCAGTTCGAAAATCATTCTATCAGTAAGAAGAATTCGGAGCGTTTCATTCATTCTATTGCGATGACAAGTGTAATAAAAGCATCGGTTACTCGAATTCGAATAGTCATTCGGGCATTCGAATACGGACTAACGACCAATAATAATCGCGCCATGTTGCATCTAGTACGTCTAAAAATGTAAATTATGAACCGTAGCCTTATACAGCAAATTCATTTTTATAAATTAGTAATTAAAGTTGAATAGAAAAAAATATATATTTATATAGAAATCGTTTAGTAATAGAGGTCGGATTCAATTCCCGGTCTATCCAATTTCGATTACTACTTTATAGGTAACAAAATAATTTACTAGCAATAAAATATATTAAAAAATTAATTAAAAAGATTTAATTTAATGAAAACTATCGTAATTTACAACATGAAAGACAATTGGCGCCTGACTTCAATGGTAAACGTAATGGTACATTCTGACAGTTGATAACCAATGACCTCCACCGCCCTATATACTGCTCAGACCAAGTATTCCACAACCTTAGTACCACCCAAAGTGAGTCTATTTACGCAGCGATTAATGCGTAATCGATTTAGTGCATTAATCGTTTACGCTAATATGTAATTAATGCACTAAGCGTTCTCTATCCAGGTATGAAGAAAATCGGGCAGTAAAGCGTGAGAGAGACAAAACAATCATTCGCTCAGTAGTTGTCTCATCTATAGGTTATAGTTGTATGCATTTTTTAAAAGAACAATTCATTTTTATTTGGTAATTAAAAAAATATATTATCAAATAAAAATAGTCTATTAATCGAGGTGGCCGCACCATAGACCATCTATGTCTATAGGCCGCACAGTCGCGTAATCTCTTTCTAGGGTGGTCAATTTTGTGAGTCTATTTCTCAGTCCATTCTCTATGGGTAAATTACACATTAAACAACAACAAATTGTATGCGGCTTACTATCGCGTTTATTTTGGTTTTGATTTTACATTTTTTTTATTATTCTGACGTTTCGAGAGCTTTGCAGCCGTCGTGGTCACGGAGAGACTGAGGTGTTGGTCGTCCTATTGGTTGATGCGGTTGTTTTCATTGTTTCCAAAATAAATAAATGCGATAGTAAGCCCCATAAAATTCATTTATTCGCGCAATATCAAATCGCATAAATACTAAATTACATATTAACGAAGGTATCAATCATAAACTGAATGAACGCCTTTAGAGATCTTTTTGTACATGACGTCAATTACGTTTACCATAGAATTAAAATGACAGGCCCAATCACATTGTGATCACAGTGATCGGTGGTCATAGGAAAGCAAATCATAAATTCATCAGCTTATAACTTACATACTAACATTGTATCACTACATGAATCATATAAAGGGAAACTAATACCACAGAGTTTTTAAAAGGGGCTCGATGCCCTTGTCAACCAAATTCCGAGGCTGCACTGTGCCTTGTATTTACCAGAGGACAGAGAAACTAGCGATCATAGACTAGACTTTCTATTTATAACGCGACATTTGATTAAGTCACTTCTCAGTCTGTACACTTAAAAGCCGGCAGACTGGATAAAAGGACAACTTATCTAGAAAAAAAATTGACGGGCAACATTGATATTTCAAAATTATTTCTAATGCAGTTTTAAGTATTATTGTTTATTAATTGTGTATATATCATCAAAAAGAATTTAATTATTTTTTTAAGAATTTAAATAGGTGCACGTTTAAACTTGGTAGGTTAATGATCGAACCTAAGTCACACAGCGCCAATGCACGCCCGGCCAAAATTTCAATAATTAAAAAAACACCTTTTCATGGTGCAGTTAAAAACATCCATCTCTGTCCACTGCTGATTCCAGGTCGCAACATTTTGTCGGATTAATATCACATGCAATATTTGCAAGCTCATTTAAAATCGTTGCCAATTAATGTGCTTTATTATTAGAACTAGATTGGAATATGCCAAAAATTTATTCAAAAAAGTTCTATATACAAAAATATATAAAATTACAATTAAATAAAAAAATAAACTTTGTTTTTTATTCAATGTCCTTTGGTAAATAAAATTTATCTTAAAATCTACTCAGTTCTACTTTTCGTTTAAATATAAACAATCACAATTTGAATTAAAATCGTCTAAAAACGCATATTTACATAATAATAAAAACAACGTACATCAATGTCACTTAAAAATTAATGATATTGCAATCTCCTTTCATTCATCAGAGCTCAATGTACTTAATTTAGTATAGTCCGCGAGGCCTTAAACTGAGTTTTGCATTTGTATGAGTGCACATAGATAGTGTAGGTGTGACGTCAGCCTAGAACGCGACGCGTCCTTTGCTGCTCTTATACTACTTTCTGACTCTACTCTTTTTGTGATCACTCAAACAAATTTAAAGATCTGCTTAGACCTCGCGGACTGTACAGGGATAACTTTGGGTTTTATATTCCAAAGCCTAGCGCTAGTATGTTACGTTGACCTGCCGCAAACGATTGCAGCGCCGCCTACCGCATCCACTTGTGAATCTAAACCACATAAACTCTCATAAATAAATAAGAAGTAATACACATTATAGGACTTATGCAGTGTATTATAAGCGGGTGGAAAAAGAAATAGACAAATCCCGGGAATCATAAATACTGTCGTTTTTTGCGTTTCTTTGGGCTACCAAAGTACATATAATATTTGTACTGTGTCAGTCCTCTTAGTTCTTCAACGAATCCTCACGTTTCTGATTTAATTACGTAGAGAAAATCCTAGCATAGTTGGTGACAACGATTCAGCTCTACAAGTATATAGTGATTTAAATGAATAATTTTAAACCCAAGGTTATACCTGTACATAATCGGTTACAGGTTCTTCTAATAGTAAAACAATACAACATTCGTTATTTAATAATGTAATTGTCTACCTCTAGATCTAGAATCGGGAAAAAGGTACGAGTATAGTACGGCCACTTTTATGAGTAGGATTGACAATATTCGTTTGTGCAGGCAAGCGCCTACAGAAACTGAACGAAAACGCAACCAATAGCAGATGGACATGCATTGCAAGTACATGTGACGCGCTATAATAGGCTGAGATAGTTTCGCGTCGCCCAGGTACTTTGTTGCAATACTCGTATAAAAGTGGTACTTCTATAGAAGTTTTAATTTAAATAATTAACAACCTAATATTTAAACGTCAATCAAATTTTAAGGCCCTTAACTATGTTTGCTCTTCGATTACTTGTATTTTGTATATTAATTAATTTTTCATTATTATTAAACACAACTTATTATACATAAATTGTGCATAAATAAAGTGAATAGTTTTCACTATATAAACGTAAAAGACCAAACAAAAATCACATTTTAAAAACTGCTCACTAGAGGTATACATAGGTATCATTGACAGGTTAAAGGACAACATTCATCTTGGGCTTTTCATTGGACTTTGTAATGTCCAATGATGAAAATATATATAAACGGTAGTTCAGATATATGTTTTAATTAAAATTAATTTTGCTTTTAATTTCTGTGCAGTTGAGTTATTTGAAAAATAAAATTTGGATTTTGTATCGTCTGTCAATCAAATAGACACGCCATATTAACAGTTCTGCTTGATCATAATTATAGTTTAATCATTTTGCACACCTAAACTATGCAAAATAAATGATATTTTTAAATACATTGTAATCTTCGTACATCAAACTATTTTAAAATGTATATGCAACTGTCAATACAAATATGCCCAAGTCCCCATACAAAATGAATGATGTCCTTTAAATCGATCAATCGCACAACGCCTCAAATCCCACAATGATAGACAAAGACAACGAAGGCTTTATTTATTATTGAAACAACCAAATAGTTTTTTTTAGATATTAAAGACATATATCGTGCAAATAACCAATGATGAAATTCCGGCCTTAACCCATTGTACTCAATTGAGTACAGGGATATCTTACACATTATACAACAGTATGTTACAATTGATTTAATATTTAAAGACTCGTGCAGCGTATGTTATGCCTATCACATCGCGCGATAATTAATCGCCGTTGCTTAGTGGACGTGTGGCCGAATATTTAAACTATACCAACAGCACAATATGATATCCGTTTTGACGTTTAAATAGGTCATGAAGTTTCATATAATTGATAAATTACGTTTGAAGGAATTGTTGTAATTTATAGTGACAATAAAGAACAACAATTTGAACGTTATTTATTAATAAAATGAAAATTCTTGAACGAAACAAACGTCAAAACGGCCATCATAGCGTGTTATTGGTATAATACACTTTTAATAAATACTGTATTTTTATTATTGTTCCAGAATCCCCCATTGAGTCTTGCTATTATTGAGGAAAAATAAGTTTTTCTCTACTTTTCTCTATTCGCAATCTGCTGAGAATTTAAACTTTCTACAAAAAGTGATTGGTAGTTGGAATATGTGATTAAAAATGAAATATGTACTTTATTCTATGTGTTATTTTTTATTGAGCGGAATCATGTGTATTGTGGGAATTATGGAATATTCATCTTTTTTTTTCTTGTTCCTATAGAATTAGCCTCATAATGAATAATCATGGATATTCAATAAAATTCACACGGGAAGTACATATTATAATATTGCAGTTTCATCCCCATTTTTACAAACTTCCCACCTTCCTTTATGGATTTACATTAAATATTAATGAAATATAAATTCAGGTACAATCGTTATACTATAGAAACAAACTTTTCTAGATTTTATTAAAAATTATAATATAAATAATAAAAAATATATCAAATTCAATTAACATGATTTTTTTATTTTTTGTGACCGATATTTCCGTAGAATAACTTAATTCTTTACCTGTATAGGTATGTATATATATTATTTTATAATTACTATCACCAAACTTTTTTTAATTTTTAAATGTCATTTAATTGTAAGTTCTTAAATTAAATTATAAATGCAAAACATTTAGGCAAATTATCACATAATTTGCATTAAAATCCTGATTAAAGGCAGTTGTAGACCACCCTAATCGATGTCTCAATGCGGCTAACATTTTTAGCAGTAACCTGAACTCTTTTTACTTGACTACTTATTGGCTAATAGCAAAACCTCAAACGAGAGGACTGCAGCTAAATCTTTACAGTACTTTCTTGCTTAAATTCGTTTAAAACATTTTTCAACCTTGATTCATAAATTTTGTCAACACATTAATAATTACAAGTCCAATTTAAATCACTGTAATCAATTTAGTCTCTGGGTCCTTAACTGGTTAATAAGAACTCCATACGACTTAGTAATTGGATAGATAACTTTTAGCTTGGTGAAATCGGATCAAAAATAAAATGTTTGGGATTTGACAGATCTAATTGAGGCCATTTTAAGTGCCTTTTTAGTATTTTCAACTGTAAATTTAATTGCGTTTTTAATTCAATTATCAACTTGGCGTTAAACTGTAGGGCCTAGTCTATAGTATAAATAAGATATGACTTCTAATTTAACATTGGCAAGATTTCAACAAAAAGAGTGTATAAATTTATAATATAGCAAAATCAGAATCACAATGAATACTCTAACTAAGCTGAAGGCTTGATTTAGACAACATGTGATTGGTAGAAATTTAAGTGTCAAGATATTCAACCAATCATATGCCTCATTGGTAAAATTAAACCCAGGGCATCGATATAAGTGACAAAAAGTCCACTGCGAATATTTGGGTTGCTGCGTGAGGGACAGGACGCAATACTACAAAACTCGTATCGCCTACCGCTATGGGTGTTGCTAGCAGTGAAAAATGTTTTGATCGCGTCGTGTTTATGGCTCACGCAGGACACCTCCTAAGCTGAGAATGCATTTAGAATTTTGTGTATTCACAGCTTATATTGAAATTTATCATCAGATCTCTGATTTTCCTCCAACCCTAAACTAATTACAAGTGCACCTTAAAACTTTTAAGGATAGTTAAATTATTAAAAAATATGATTTATTTTTGCAATAAACCTCATAAAATATTTTTAAAAATTGCATGATGTCCGCAATGAGAAAGACAGCTTGTGGTTTAAAAGAAGTACAAATTTAGCTGTCTTTAAATAGGACATTTATCTGCTAATATCAAATAAGTGTAAAAAATTAAAGTAAAATCATATAAAATGTCATCTTTATCACAAATATACTGTTCAAGTCTTACTATGGTCTAGCAAGTGTACATTCTAATTTGTCACAATCTTCAGTTTTCTCCATTTTAATATTAACTGTTTCAAATAGTTGTATGGTTTGGTCAACTGCTGGCAATTTGTCCGTTTCATTCCAATGGACATTTAGTTTCCCCAATAATCTGCTCTCAGGGCATGCAGTGAATTCTACTTTACCGGGGAAATTCTGTAAATTGAAAGAAAATAAAGATAATTTCATTACAACATCGTTGACTGTGCCAATCTTCCCGCCTCGTCCCGTTTTCATGGCTTAAATAATGCGTCACGCAATACATGTCTGCGGGACGTTAATTGTCTCGCTTTTTGGTAAATCTAGCTGTGTTAGAAACAGAAATCCCGTTTAAATGCAGTAAGTGTACTGTGCGGCGCGATACGCACGTTAGGCATTGTTGAGCGACTGAGCGAGCAATTGAGCGCCCGCAAGCTGTTTTTAGTGATCTCAAGTTTCTGTACATTTGTTGGTACATGAGTTGGCAAGATTATTTACGACCCTCGTGAAGCAATCGTTAAATATACCATTCTGCTAAGCGTAAGTGCCAGGTTCGATTTGCCTGGATAAGCAATCTTGAGCAAAAGGAAGTCCAAGAACCCAATGTAGTTTACAGTAGCCTCAGTCGTCTTCATTGGTGGCGAAAAGTACATCATAAACTTTAATATACACTTACACTATTGATGAAAATTCTCCTGTTGAAATCCAAGTCAAGCACAATGACATCAAAGTATTTCTCCTTCACTTCGATCACCACTGCTTTCATTATTACTGGCGAGTTCATCTCAATATACTTTAAAGTATAAAGTTCTACAGACATTTCGTATGCTCTTTTTGCATTGAACTTATTTTTATTACATATTTGAGCAATTTGATGCACTTTGGCAACTGTCCAAGTAGGATCTCTTCGGTATTTGAGGCTGGCTGACAATAATCTGCAAAAATTAAGGATATTTAATAAACTAAAGGTTAAAATTAGTAGCTGTAGTAAAATTGGATAGGAATCTGCAGAATTGGGACTTGTATTAAGAGAATTGCTAATAAAGCGAGAGAGATGTATCTCGATGGTGGAAATTATTTAAGTACTTATCCTGATACATTTTAGTTGTTAAATAATAGAACAATCGACAAAAAAATGTTTGCCAGCTTATATATATATATCTTATAACCTTGGATCCTTCAAGCGAGGCGTGAAAAACATCTTGGATGATAGTAATGGTGAGGCAGCTGTAAACCGTTTTTTAACTGTCATCAGCACTTTTGGATCTGCCCTTGCCCACTATCAGGCAAGACGAGGTAAGATGTAGTCACAATTTAATAAATATTATATTTTTACCTATGGACCATAATGTCACTATAACGTCTTATAGGACTTGTGAAATGTGTGTATAGTGGGACATTTAAAGCATAATGTGCTGTTCCATCCAGTTCAAGTGGCTTTCCAGCACAATAGTATTTTGCTCTTGCCATTGTCTTAGAACACAACATGTTAATAGCAACAGCTTTTCCATATTCCTCATTACCAATTGATAATAAAAACTCATGGAGTGCCCCAGCGGAACTAAAATCTACATCTATATTCAATGGCTTCAGGCATTTTATTAAATCATTCATCATAAATTTCTGTGGGGGACCATGACATCTCAAGTAAGCCAAAGTGGGAAAGTCCTTCTTGATTCTATTGGCGACAGTAGTATTTGCAAGCAACATAAACTCTTCAATTAGTCGATTACTTTCCTTAATTTCATAAAGAGCAAGTTCCTCAGGCAAACCTGATGCATTTAGTTTCACTTTTACTTTATTCCGGTCAAGCTTTAGTGCACCACCTTTAAATCTCTGTTGTCTGAGTTTTACAGATAAATTACCCAAATTCTTAACAGATTGAACAACATCCTCGAAAGTATGACCATTTACAACATCAGGCATGTCAATATCAGCAAGAGTTTTGTCTTCTAAAATTGCTTGTGCCTGCTGATATGACAACTGTGCACATGAATGTATCACAGATCTTGTGAAACGGTGGCTTAAAACTTCTGCGTCTTTGGTAATTTCAAAGAAAACTGAGAATGCAAGCTTGTCCATACCAGGAAAAAGTGAACAAAGAACACATAAGTCATCTGGTAACATATGAATGGCTTCTCCTACCAAATAAATTGTGGTAGCCTTTTTGGAAACAAATTCATCAAGCTCTGACTGTTCTGCTAAATAGTGTGACACATCAGATATATGCACACCAACTTCAAAGTTGCCATTCTCTAATTTCCTGCAAGAGACAGCATCATCAATATCCCGACAATTGTCTGGATCAATTGCAAATATGCACAACTTGCGACAGTCCTCTCTCTTCTTTATTTCCTGATGTGATATTGTGTACCCCACATTTGGATATAGCTTTGGTTCTTTACTGGCAAAAATTGTATCATCCAGATCATTTTGTAATATAATAGCTTTGTGTTCAGCTTGTAAGTCACCTGCTTTACCTACAATAGATTTGATCATACCAATTGCAAACCGTGTATCCGTCCAGTCCAAAATTTTGGCTTCAAATAGAACTCTTTCATATGTTTTATGTTCTTTGTAAAAATTATCCGGCCAGCTTGTGCAAGCTATATTTAGATTTGGAATACGACAATCTCTCGGATAAAACAAAGCTATAGTTTTGTTTCTATCAGGCATTAATTTTAAATAACCAACACAGACCCTTGGGTGTAACTTTTCCTCAATATATACAACTTTGCCATGTCTTTGTGGCTTTTGCCAAGAATCCAATAATTCATCTTCTTCTGTTACTTTTAGTACTTCTTGCACTTCTAATTTAGATGCTGTACTATCTTTGATGTTGTTATTTTTTAAACCATTTTGACTTTTCTCTTTTTGGGCTAACAATCTCAGAGCCTTTTGTGCCTCCACTACAGCTTTATCCAAAATTTGCACTACAACAATATCACCATCAAAAGCTCTGTTACGATTCATCAAACCATCTATAAATATATCCTGCTGCTCACTGTCATCATTCACAAATGAACATTTATATTGTTTAGGATTAACTCTGAGAACACCTTTGATCAATTTATTATTCTTTAATCCTATTTCAACTTCTTTCAAAGATAAGTGTGGTTCAAATCTAAAGTTTTCTTTAGGTTTCTCTATTTTTATTGGTGTTTTTACATTCCTTTGTGACATTAGTAATTGTGGTGTCATCTGACCAGAGGGAGACATAACAAACTGTGGGTTAGCAAAATTTTGTCCAAGCAAAGGATGCTGCATCATATTACTATAATATGATTGACTACCTGACTGTGGCACTGGAACATTTTGCATTGAAACAGTATTTTGAACATGTTGATATACAAAGTTGCCCCTTGGTGTAAAATTAGAAACACGGACAGTCCTTTTTGTTATTATTGCTGTTTGTATACCAAAACCAGGCTGCAATGGTGACATAGGTGATGGCGGAGTTTGTGGCATATTTGAATTATTATAAAACTGAGGCATAGGTGGCCCAGGACTCATCATATTGTTAGTTTGAGGTCTCATTTGTAAATGCATGTTATTACTTTGTAGCCCCATACCTGGTGGAATATTATTGCTCTGATGTCCCATACCTGGTGGAATATTATTGCTCTGATGTCCCATGCCTGGTGGAATATTGTTGCTCTGATGTCCCATAGATGGTGGAATATTATTGCTCTGATGTCCCATGCCTGGTGGAATATTGTTGCTCTGATGTCCCATAGATGGTAGCATATTGTTGCCATGAAATCCCATTGGTGGAGGCATGTTGTGGCCTTGATGTGGGCCAGGAGGATGCATCATATTAGCATGCTGAGGCCCTAATGGTTGGGGCAAATTGTTGCACTGTGCCTGCATTACTGGCAACATGTTATTCAATTGTAATGAATTATTTATAGCTGGGGGATTAACTGTCCATTTATTAACATTTCCTTGTGATGAAACAAGACAATTTCTTAATTGTTCTTTTCTCTTAGCATTCTTCGAATTGGACTTTGGCGCCATACATACGGACTCTTTGTTTTGAGAGATGTCCGACAATTGACACTGAGCAAGCGCTTTAGTAACAGGAGTAGTCGCACTCTCTGTTGCGAGGGTTGAGGATAAGTGCTCCGAACCTCCCAGTATATTGTTTACATTTGTTTTGGCTGGCTCCAATATTTTATCGGCAGCGGCCGATGCAATGTTCGGACTTCCAGACATATTTTCACTGCACTATTTTAAACATTTTTTATTATCGACGCACTTTTTATGTGAAATCCAGATATAATACTTAAATTGGTGTGACCAAATTGAAATCCATTGACATGAAATGGCTTTTATAAAATTGCTGACATACTGCTTAATATAGACTACATGTTATACACTAAAATGTAATTAATAAGCGCACTTGCAGCAAGCAACGGATGAAAGTATTGACACAAACAAAAACGTATGGAGAAAGACCTACAAATACACATTATAAAGTTGACATTAATGAGTTCATGACATGCCGCGAACCCTCTTTCCCATACATCACCCGCGTGTTTATTCCGCCATATTATTTTCCTAAATTATATTTAAAATATCCAAGAATATAGAAAGAATAGAAGCTGTGCTAAAATAAGAACTAATTCAGTGTTATTTATCTCATTTATACTATGTTTATACTACGTGTGACTGAAAGAGACAACTACTTGTACTTCAATTTCTTTCTTTCAAAGGCTGTCAGTACTTTTTGCATTTACAACCAATTGGTTGACTTATAATACTGCTTATTTAAAAATCACGTGGTAGCAAGAGTAGCGGCATAACTGTTCTGTCAACCTTTTTTGAAGTAATTTAATGTCATTTGTTATTATGTCAAAATAGGTTGTCAAATGATCATCAAAACTAGTAACAACCTTCTAAATTACAAATGTAAAAATGTATATTCATTCCCTTCTGACTTCTTTTTAATGCCATAATGTAGCTATTTTAGGGCTCCTTCTATTTCCTAAGTCCAAATTCTTCGAAAAATATTTTTTTTTTTTTTTTTTTTTTTTTTTTTGACACGACATCTGACCTCGACTCGCCTGATGATAAGCAAGAGGAGGTCCAAGAGTGACGACGACTGGAACAACCGAGTCAGTTCCCGGCTGCCCCAGCCGCCGCCACTATGCCGGCCTAAGATGCTTCTTCACGCATCGCTTGAAGGATCCAAGGTCATAGGATGGAGAGAACACATGGGCAGGCAAAGCATTCCACTTGTCAATTGTTCTACAAAGAAAAGACGCACCGAACTTTTTAGTTCGACTGCTGATTCGGTCGATAAAATGTGGATGCTTTCCCCGACCTGTGCGGGTATTACGGGTGTGGAAGGACGAGGCAGGAATAAGGTTAAAGAGCTCTTCGGAACATTCTCCGTGGTATAGGCGATAGAGGACGCACAAAGCCGCCATGTCTCTGCGTAGTTGCATGGGCTCCAGAGTTCGCGTGACCTCTGCATCACCTATAATTCGGACAGCTCGGCGCTGCAATGAATCCAGGGCATTGAGAAGATACTTGGCAGAGCCGTCCCAGAGGTGCGAACAGTACTCCGCGCAAGAGCGAATCTGAGCCTTGTATAATATCAGGCGAAGCTCTGGCGCGAAGAACCGCCGCACCTTGTTCAGGATGCCAAGTTTGCGGGAGGTGGTCTTAATGGCCCGCTCGATGTGGTCCCTGTGATTCAAGTCGCAGCGAAGGGACATTCCAAGAATGTCTAGTCTGTCCGAAGTACTAAGGGAGATGTTGCAAAGAGAAGGAAGGGGAGAAAACGAGGATTTTTTCGTCGAGAACGCGCATACCTGAGTCTTGTCTGCGTTGAACTGAACTAGGTATATAATGTATTTTAAATACTTAATGTATTTTTTGTATAGAATTTTATATAAATTTAAGTTGATATCGATATTTTGTATGTGTATGTCACCTGTATTTAGGTGACACGTGGTGAGTTAATTAATGGTGGTGTAGTAGGTACATATATCAAAATGTATCTTTGATATATGTACTTCGGTTGTCCGGTTTTTATTTATTTATTTATTGTGACACATCTGATTTCTGATACCATCACGTCCCGCCTGATGATAAGCAAGAGGAGGTCCAAGAGTGACGACGACTGAGAAAACCGGGATTGTTCACGGCTGCCTCAGTCGCCGTCACTATGCCGGTCAAAGGTGCTTCTTCACGCATCGCTTGAAGGATCCAAGGTCATAGGATGGAGAGAACACATGGGCAGGCAAAGATATAGGCACTTTAGTAGCTTAGTATAGAAATGTATAATAACAAGCATATAAAAACTAAACCAGATTGATTGTCTTGTTTCACTTTATTTCCATCTATTTCACTCTCTTATTTTATCCTATGTCACCAAAACTTATATTGTAGTTTTACTTACATTCACTTTCATACCTTTTTCTAATTTAGCATTCATAATAGTAATCACAGTATACATGCGAAAACGTTCCCCTACTACGTTAAAATATTGCCAACTGACGTGACGCGAACTATAACGCATCGTACAACTTCAATAATACTTACAAAGCATCGATACCACATGTATACAACACAAACCGCCGCCATTTTATTGTTAACCTTGATGATTGATCGCTGAGTCGTCCACACCACAACTGCCACTATAAATACTATCATGACAGGAAAATACTTGTAGCATCAACATTCACGACCGATGTATTGCACGCATTGTATTTGTTGTAAGGAAATTTATTTTGCAAAATGTAGCCATATTCATGTTTCCTCCAATGGGCCGTCAAAGTTTTAATAAAGTATGGACTAAGACTAGGCTGTATGAACTAAGTTTCCTTTGCCTTTCCAGGACGAGGAGAATTGATCTGAAGAATGCCATAACAAAAAAAAAACTGTAGTATAATAGTTATCTGTGTGTAGAAGGAAGGAAGAAGTTCAGTCAATCCTCTTCGCAAATTATTTATATTGATTATTTTTTAAATTATAACACAAACATAAGTTATTATAAGTGTTCGATATATGTTTTTAACTGTATTTTAATTTAGGTAAATATGAAACTCATTACACACAATATGTTAACCTCAAAATGTCTGAAAGGAGTCCTCACTGGGTATCCACTGGCAGTAAATGCCACTGATATTAAACTCAATGAAGTTGATTTCAACCCCGAGTTTATTTCACGTATCATACCAAAAATAGATTGGGACGTGTTGTGGAATACTGCAGATAGCCTAGGCCACAGCCAAGACCTACCAAAAACTGTGGAGACAAAATTTGAAGAAAATGAAGATTTTTTAAAGAAAGCGCACAGAGTATTATTAGAAATTGAAATTGTAGAGGGTTTTCTAACATGTCCAGAATCTGGAAGGAAATTTGCAATATCAAAAGGTATCCCAAATATGCTACTCACAGAAGCAGAAGTTGAATAAAATTATATATAGCTTTAAATTTGAGTTTTATTTATTTAAACTCCTTTTGTTACATACAAGTACATGATGAAGAGAATTTTGATATATCATTGCACTCTTGCTTCTGCCCATTCCTGCGACAGCGACAATAAATAATGATGAGGAAGGAAAATATTCTCACATATTACGGTTGATTATTATTTGCCAAGTCTCAAATTATCATTTATAAGTATCATTAATGTTGAACTTGCTTTTAAAGTAGTTTTTCAATCAAATTGTCACACCTTTTCTTATAGGGATAGGCAGAAGTGCCCAGTCTGCCAATCTGGGGTAGTACCACCACTTACAAGTATACAGACTGTGAAGTAAATTGGTCACGTTTCGGGATCAGCTTGTAAGTTGCCAGTTCCAACTTGCCGGCATAGTGGATGTGATTGCTACTCACAGTTATTGAATTGTAGTAGCAGTGACATTAATTCATGGACCACACTTTGACTTAACATCAAGCGGGGGTGCTGTCATATGTAGTCACAATAAAAAAAAGGAACTCACTCTCTTGACCCTGACAACTCCCTTTAAATCCACGATTCTTTTCGTACAAGCTTATTCCTTAGATCAATCTACTTTTAGTCATTTATTCCATGTGCCCAAACCATTGAAGCATTCCTTTTTCAATCCTTGTCTACATCATCTACTCCATTGTCCCTCCTTATTGACGGCATTTCTATTTTCATGCTTCTTTTGCCACACCTGAACATTCACTTCCATATTAGGTGGGACCACATATTGCATTATGAACAGCCATCCATTTGTTTTCCGACATTATTCGGCTGTTGGTTATACTATGGATAGCACCATTTAGTTAACATTTCAGCACTTTTCTCTTAATATCTTTTTACATATCAAATTTCTATATTGACCAATTCATTCATTGAATGGTTTAATAAAATTACTATGAGGTAATAAGAATAAAACAAGTATATTAACAAAAACCTGATTTATTTCACATTTTTAGGGCAAATAAATAATAAATCACTTTATTCTACTTGAATGTGTGGATATTATTTTCTATTAACAATAATAATATATAGTAAAATTACAATAATTCATCAGAGTAAGGTAAATGTGCAAGGTTTCCAGCCGCGCCACATGAAAGTTTGTATTGTGCTGCAGCAGATAGTGCCTGAAAGGATTATTATGAAAATATAGTAAGATATATATTTATTGTGCGAAATGTAACCTTGGAAGTGGAACTATACACAAGTAGGTACAACACAAAAATTGCAACCTTATCAGCCAATATGGAGATCCCTCCCAGGCGACCAAAGAACAATGTTCAATAACATAAAGGAAATTATGAGTAGTGCACAAAAACAATTATTAAAACCAAAAACTACAAATAATTAATCAAATAATTGCACCCTTTTACCACAGGGATAGGCAGAGACAATTAAGTGTCACTTGCCACAATCCTGACACAACGAGGGATCACTTCCCACATTCCATAATTCTATTCATACAAGCTCTACGGTTGTATGATGGCACTAAGGCAAGCCAGCTTGACACGCAGACATTTTCTTTAAGTCATAAAAGGACTCATTCATTTTGTATGGGGACTTGGGCTTAATTGTAATATACATTTAAAAATAGTTTGATGTACGAAGATTACTAAATTAAGTAATTGGAATATATCCTTTATTTTGTATAGTTTAGGTGTGCGAAATTATCAAACTATAATTATGACAGTTCAAAGCAGAACTTTTAATATGACGTGTCTTGGTGATTGACAAACGATACAAAATCCATATTAGTTTTATCAATACAAGTATCAAAACTACCATTAATATATTTTTTCATCATTGGACATTACAAAAATAGTACATAAAAGCCCAAAATGAATGATGTCCTTTACATTTGTTAATAACTTTGGTACTGCTGACCCATGGTAGCATCACCACTTACAAGACTGTGAAGTGACTTAGTCACTTTTAGGGATCAGCTTGTAAGTTGACAGTTATAACTAGGGCGGCATAGTGGATGCGATAGCACACCATCAGGCAAGTTGAGTGAGTTGCAGTGCAATGGCTACGTAACCCGAGTGGCACGGGTTCGAAACCACTTACCGGTACCAATGTATCTTTGATATATGTACTTTGGTTGCCCTGTTTCTATGATACAAGCACTTTAGTAGCTTAGTATAGAAATGTATAATAATAAAAAAATGTACTTTTGGTTTCTATGATACATGGATGTTTAGTAGCTTAGGTACAAATATAAAAATACTTACAGAGTTGACATCGGAGCTATTTATGCTATCAAGGGCAGCAGCAAGAGCGGAAGGTGTTTTCAAGTCACCAAAGTACAATCCTTGTGCAGCAAGTGACTCCGTTAAGGATCTACCGTCTTCAGCCTCACATAGAATCTGCATTTTCAGTTGGTTCTTTGCAGCTGAGATTTCTTTCTCAGACAAATTGCCATTCTTTAATACTTTTACGGCCGCTTTTGCTGCCTGATAACAAAATAATTCATATTAATAGATCTGCCATATCTACCAGCCCTAGATTCAATTTAATTTCCTAGTATTTGTATATTATCTATTTATTTATATGTTACACCATTAGCATGTCACAATTCATCATCATCAGCCGAATGACGTCCACTGCTAAACATAGGCCTCCCCCTTAAAACGACAAGATGCCAGTTATCTTGTTATTCATGATGGGGGGAGGGAGGTTTGCCATAATCCCCACGCCTCATCCCATTCATGGACCGCACTCCAGCCTAACATCACGGGAGGTGCTGTTATATAATTTACCATTTGGGTATGTTAGTTTTAAATACTAAAATGGAACTTAATTTTGCTGAAAAACCTTGGTTGGCACTTTTTTATCAAAACCCCCTTTGATCGGTCTACACCTGGCGAGTTATATACTAAGCCACAGTCAAAAAAAGTATAGTGTATTTCTACAGTATCAATAGAACAACAAGATACTTACATTGCCTGCTTCATCCTTTGGTACAGTGAGCACAATACCAAAAAGTCCACTGTCGGAATATGTCACATTGAAGCCAGCGGCAGCAAAAGGTCCAATGTTACCGATAGCTCTGTTAATGACGGAGTTGTCGCTACCCCACTTTGTGACGGGACCATTGCCCAGAGCTGATAAATTAAAAAAATATATTATTATAAATACACTGAATTAAATATTAAAAAAGTGTGGGGCTATTCTTCTCTAAGTCAGAGGAGGAATATCACTATGTATACTAATGTTGAAGTATGTACATTATGTATACATAGTATTTTTTTTTTATTGTGACGACGACTGAAACAACCGAGTTAGTTTACGGCTGCCTCAGTCGCGGTCACTATGCCGGCCAAAGGTGTTTCTTCACGCTTGAGGGATCCAAGATTATAAGGAAAGAGAGAAAAAGCAAAGCACGCAGTAAAAAAATAATTGAAAGGTTTTCAGATTACTTGAACCGATATTTATTGCTTCAACTTGATTGAAAGTCTGTTCAGACTGTTCAAATCGCGAGAACGATTTCGCAGTTGATCAACTAAAATCGCCTCATGAGAACGCCGTATTATGTAGTCAAAGTTACAGACAGAAAGCGACAGTTTATATGTGTGCGCGTGGGTTGTGTATTTACTGGTCTGCCGCTATCCGTTTTTTTTTTAAATATTGGTCTGAGACAGGATATAATATTCTCACCTTTAGCGGCGATTGCCAAGGGAAGTGCACTGGATGAACCAGCGGATGCTCCGTTGACGGCAATTGCTATGTGAGCTAATTCACCGCCCATTTCCTTCCTGGAATGAAAAACATAGAGGGTAAAGTTTGTTATTTAAGAGTGGAAGACAGACAGTCTATGGTCATATAACTAGTCCGTTAGTCAGTTGAGATAGTTTGAATATTGAGCACATGTACAAAATGTGATGTGGCTTATTTTTAACCCCCGACTCAAAAAGAGAGGTGTTATAAGTTTGACGTGTCTGTGTATCTGTGTCTGTCTGTAGCATCGTAGGTCCTAAACAAATGGACCGATTACGATACGTTTTTTTGTTTGTTTGAAAGCTGACATGACCGAGATGTTTCTTAGCTACAATTGATGAAGATCTGTTTAGGGGTTTTAAGGTCATCAGCTTGTTTTTGTTAGTTTCGGTAGGGATCTTCGAATAATAATGGGTATTAACGAAATAAAAAAAAGGAATTGTACATTATATATAAAATTAGTTATTATTCCTCAAATTATATTCTTTGGAGCCATCGTCATAGGATAAAGGAATAGACATAGACACAAGGAATAAATAAAAATCTAAAATGAAAACCAAAATAAACGCGATAGTAAGCCGCATAAAATTTCTATAATCTATTAATGTTCTTGCAAAATCTAAGAAGTACTATCTATATTGAACTTTCCCTCACTAAATCAACTATTAAAATAATACTGTTAAATAATAATAAGTTTTGGCTTAAGATCGGTATTTTTAATATGATTAATTGCATTTGGTATAAGAACATATTTAAGATGTTATTAAATTAATCTGGGTAAAATAAAATAATAATTTAAGCCAAATAAGTAATTGAGAAATGTAATATCAAAAATATAATACCTCACATCACCGCCAAAATATTTCGAGGCATCCTTAGAACCGCTGCGTCCTGAACATAGTTGCAATTGTTGACCAACCAATTTGGCACAATCCTAAAAACAACAAAGCAATAATATAATATTGAATTAAACAAATTTTATGCGGCTTACTATAGCGTTTATTTTGGGTTAGATTTTACAATCTCCGATGGCTGCAAAGCTCTCGAACGTCGGAATAATAAAAAAATGTAAAATCTAAACCAAAATTAACGCGATAGTAAGCCGCATAAAATTTGTTTAAATCAATAATCAATGTTAGTGCAAAATCAAAGTAAATAATATATATATTTTTTTATTGTGACTACATATGACAGTATACCACTTGATGTTAAGCTGAAGTGTGGTCCCTGAATGCATGTCACTGCTACTACAATTCAATAACTGTATAGCAATCACATCCACTATGCCGGTCTAGTTGCGACTTACAAGCTGGTCCCGAAACGCAACCAAATCACTTCACGCCTCTTTTTTTTATTAACAAATATTTTCAATATTTAATATAATTATAAATATTACAAATAGAAGCTATGAAACAAATATTTGCCGTGGCTGGGAATCGAATCCGGGACATTATGCGCAACAAACCAATCGCTAACTGTTCGGCTACGCCCGTCGTCAAACCTTTTAAGTGAAATTACTTTTTTTAAGAAAAGATTCAGACTTCTACCTCTGTGTACAGGCCAGATTCGATTCTTCTAGCAGATATATCAAATATGTGCGCCTAAAATTATTCTGTCCAATTTAAATTATGAATTCCCCCATCCTATACCCTTTACTCTTTCAAGCTATGTGTGAAGAAGCACCTTCGGCCAGCAAAGTGACAGCGAACAAACTTGGACTTCCCCTTATTTAACACCAGGCCAGTCAATTGTCACGCCTTTTCCCCACAGGGATAGGCAGAGATAATGGAGCGCCACTTGCCAAGTCCCTCGCTTCTCTCACATCTACAACTCCCTTTACACAAGCTCTACGGTTATGGGCACTAGGCAACCCAGCTTGATTGTTTTTTTATCACTTTTTTTAAATTTCGCGTATTAATTAATAAAAAAAAATACTAACCAAGTCACCCCCAACAACAGTGACAGCGCAATTATCCAATGTCAAATTGCTTTGTGCAAAATGCTGGAGTGATTCCGTGGAGATCTTTCCAATTTTCTTTGGTGAAATAAAGAGGGAGTTGCCCAAACCTCGTCTGTAGGCTGCCTTGTGTAATAGATCAACTGCACGGACCTGTTTGTATTATTATTAGATTCTTAATTTTTTATTTTAAAACTTAATGCACAATAGTAGAAAGGCGGACTTAATGCCAAAGGCATTCTCTACCAGTCAAACCTTTAGGATGTTGATCCGACAATATATATAAGAGGTAGGGTGCAAAATAAAAAATAGGTAACCAAATACATTATGAAAAATATATAAACTAATTCATATATACATAAATATACTTATGGATATATAGATACATAAATAACATGTATAACACATACAACAATACATACAATAATATAATATAAACAGGATTATCATGATGTAATAAAATAACAAAATTACAATAAATTATTGTAAGTTTATTAGCTTATAACCACCTATAACTAATGCCTATAAATCCTATAAATGAAATCATAATGCTCATACTTAATGACCAATATAGGAAGAATAATAAATAAGATGTACAGTCAGCAGTTTTAATTTGTACCATTGTTGTGGCTCCTATGAAACCTATGAGTGTACGAATATGTATCACTAACATACAGTTTCGACCATACATATTTTAAAGAGTGGGGGGCAGACAGTTTCTGGTCATATGCTATGTATCAATGTTGGTTCATCCAATTCAAATTGTCACGCCTTTTTCCCACAGTGATAGGCAGAGACAGTGGAGCACTACTTGCCACAATACTAGCTCAACTCCCTCCCTGTCCTCACATCCACAATTCTCTTCATACAAGCTCTATAATTATAAGCACTTAACTTTAATAATGCACTGCCACTACACCATGGTCAATGGTTATGCAAACTAAGAGCACGAGTTCTAGACTATCCACCGGTACCAATGTATCTTCGATACTTTGGTTGTCCTGTTTCTATGATACAAGCACTTTAGTAGTATAGTATAGAAATGTAAATAAATTGAATTGAATAAACCCAACTTTCTTGAGTTATCTCCACCTAATTCGACTTTAAACACCATAAAGTGACACTGTAGCTATTCAGATAAAGAAATCCAAATTAAAACAGGCATACTGTTGTCTGTACTCATGGATCCCACAGCTTGGTGTTTTTTTTTTTATTTTTTTATTGTGACTCGACATTTGACATCGACCTGCCTGATGATACGCAAGAAGAGATCCAAAAGTGCAGACGATTGAGACAACCGAGTTTGTTCACGGCTGTCTCAGCCGCCGTCACTATGCCGGCCAAAGGTGCTTCTTCACGCATCGCTTGAAGGATCCAAGGTTATAGGAGGGAGAGAACACATGGGCTGGCAAAGCATTCCACTTGTCGATTGTTCTACAAAGAAAAGATGCACCGAACTTTTTAGTTTGACTACCGATTCTGTCGACAAAATGTGAATGCTTCCCCCGACCAGTGCGGGTGTTACGGGTGTGAAAAGACGAGATAGGAACAAGGTTAAAGAGCTCCTCGGAACATTCTCCGTGGTATAGGCGATAGAGGACGCACAGAGCCGCCATGTCTCTGCGTAATTGCAGAGGCTCCAGAGTTCGCGTAACCTCTAAATCTCCTATGATTCGGACAGCTCGGCGCTGCAATGAATCCAGGGCATTGAGAAGATACTTGGCAGAGCCGTACCAAAGATGCGAACAGTACTCCGCGCAAGAGCGAATTGGAGCCTTGTATAAAAGCAGGCGAAGCTCTGGCGCGAAGAACCGCCGCACCTTGTTCAGGATGCCAAGTTTGCGGGAGGTGGTCTTAATAGCCCGCTCAACGTGATCCCTGTGATTCAGGTCGCTGCGAAGGGACATCCCTAAGATATCCAGTCTGTCCGAAGTACCAAGGGGAATGTTACGAAGAGAAGGAAGGGGGATAAACGGGGATTTTTTCGTCGAGAACGCGCATACCTGAGTCTTGCCTGCATTGAACTGAACCAGGTTCTCGTCGCCCCAATGGGTAATACAATCAAGAACCCGGTTCAGCTCCGCTACAACAGACTCTCTCATATCGGCTATCTCCTGTTTGGTGTGGTCGCTATAAAAAAAACTGATTGGCAATGTTAACTGTAATTAAAAAAACTCCATCATTATCATCGACTTCACGCCTCAATATGTTCAGGGATAAAAACAATGGAGTGCCACTTTCCACAATCTTTGTATGCTATCAACAATCCTATCTAATCACACTCTAGCTTAAGTACATCCCGGAATTGACCATTGATAAATCTTCTGGGTTAAATTTGTGATATATACATGTCACTCATACCTGTGGTGCCAAGGACACAATGTCAAACTTGAGGCGAGGTTCATTGTCAGAAAGCTCCCATGGTCTGAACTCCTGGTTGGAGATCAAGCTGGTCAAGTTCTCAATGGCTCCAAGCAAATTGCCTTGGGTTGTCTACAAATAAAAATGTAACAAACATCATTAATTTTACACCTCAATTCTTATAGAGATATGCAGATATAAACTACTTTCCACAATCAAAGCACAACAACATAACAACTGTGGTGTAGTGGTTGTTAACTAGGCCAACATAGTGGATGTGACTATTACTTACAGTTATTGAACTGTAATAGCAGTTAGCCTATACAAATCATATAAACCATACATAAGTGTAACATACTGTGTGAAGACCATTAATTATTTATTAATAACGAACGGAATTACATTGGATAGAACCGGAATTACAATTTAGAAGTTAAAACTTTGCAGCGTATTGGTGGTCAGGCAATGCAGTGCGACACGAGTTCGAGACCAACTGACCTATATATATATTTTTTATTATTATTGTTTTTTTTTTTCTTTTTAGATTATTTTTGTTGTTTTTAACTTATTAATAGAATCTAAATTTACTTTTAATTTTATATAATCTATTTTTAATTTTTTATTGCAAGATTTATTAACTTGTATTTGTAGATTAAATTATTATAAATTGTTATAAATTGACATATTATATTATTATTAAAAACTATGACATTTATTTAATGATATAGAATTGCCCCACTCCGGCATGCGGGGCTCTGTCGGAGTGGAAATTTATTTCCCTTGCTGTACGTGGGAACAGAATGAATGATAATATAAATATTGTTAATTTAGGCGGCGGCATTCTTCGCCAGAAGTCACGCCAAATATTTCCACGGGGCGAAAAGCGGGCAGCGGAGGGCCGTTTTGCCACATTGAATGTTTGTGGAGGAATGGAGAGAAAGTTAGATGAAGTATGTAAGATGATGGATGATAAGAAAATAGATATTTTGTGTGTGAATGAGACGAAGCGGAAGGGCTCAGATGTCACCCACCATGGTCCCTACACAGCAGTCTGGTCGGGGGTCGACTCGACGGCCAGAGCGTGTCAGGGTGTGGGAATGTTGATGTCTGAGAGAATGGCAGAGTGTATGACTGAGTATGAGTGTATGTCGCCCAGACTCTTATGGGTCAGGCTTAGAGTGGGGCTGCACAGACTATTTGTCGTTGGTGTGTATGCCCCCGATATATCTAAGCCACAGACCGAAAGGGAAGAGTTTTGGGAGAGCCTGCGTGATGTTTTGAATGTTGCGAGATCGAATGAAAGGGTTGTAATGTTAGGTGATTTTAATGCATGGGTTGGTGTGCAAAGAGTGAATGTAGACCATGTGTTGGGAAGGTTTGGAGATGAACGTGTGAATGAGAATGGAGTGAGTCTGGTGAATGTTTGTTTGGAGAAGAATCTCATTGTGACAAACACGAAGTTTTGTCACAAGGAGATTCACATGTATACATGGGAGAGGAATAAAGAGAGAAGTATGATAGATTTTGTGATTGTGGATGAAAGGTTGAAAGTCAATGTTGTCGATACGAGGGTTTATCGCGGGGTCAACATTGGAACAGGCCATTTTCTTGTAATGTCAAGAATAAATGGTCTGTTCAAGGGTTGGAGAAACCGCAGTCGTAAATCGACAACACAGTTGACAAGAATAAAAGGAGAAAAGTTGCAAGATGCAGAAGTGAAAGAGGAGTATGTAAGTAAGTTACGTGAGAAAATAGGAGATGCCTGTAACCATGAGAATGATAGTGTGGAGGAAGTATGGATGAAATTGAGGAATGGTATGACAGAAGCTGCAGAAGAAGTGTGTGGAGTGAGCAAGAGGAAGAATGTAAGGCCCAACATGTGGTGGGATAAGGAAACGGAAGTATTAGTATGCGAGAAGAAGAAAAAATGGCAGGATCTACTAGCAGTTAAAGCTAGTAGACGAACAAACGCGGGTAAGAACGATGAGGATGTATGTAAGGTAATGAATGAATATAAGGAAATAAAAATTAAAGTGAAAGAATGTATAGAACGAAAGAAGAAAGAGGTGAAAGAGGATATCGAGAGGAAATTCTCCAGAAATTTCCAGGATAATATCAAACTGTTCTGGAAACAGGTTAAGATAGCCCGGGGAGGACTGGAGAAGTCTAAAGTGAATGTGGTTAGGGATTCGAATGGTGATTTAGTGACTGAAGAGAAGAAAGTGTTAGGACGATGGAAGGAGTATTTTGAAAGTTTATTTGTGGAGGATGATAATACAGCACCAGAGTGTGTCGATGTGTCCTCCACGCTGAATGAAAGTGAATCTGAATGTGATATAGATGTGAAAGAGATTGTGAATGCATTGAAAAGAATGAAAGTTGGAAAAGCGGCTGGGTGTGACAGAATAACTGTCGAGATGCTGAAGGGCGGTGGTCAGCTGGTGGCTTCCTGGTTGTGTCTCCTTTTCGGTAAGTGCTGGGTGAATGGTCTTGTACCAGGGGACTGGCGCAAGGCTGTCATTGTACCACTATACAAGGGGAGGGGGTCGCAACAGGAACCCAAAAATTACCGCGGCATCAGCCTTCTCAGTATTGTTGGCAAGTTGTATGCGAAAGTATTGATTGAAAGGGTGATGCATGAAACAGATGATAAAATTTGGGATGCGCAAGCGGGATTTAGGAAAGGGATGGGATGTATGGATCAGATCTTCTCTCTAAGATGCGTCAGCGAAAAAGTGTTGGCAAAACACCAGAAGGTGTTTTGTGCTTTTGTTGACCTTGAGAAGGCCTATGATCGAGTGAACAGGAGTGAATTGTGGCAGCAGCTGTCCGGGTTTGGGTTGGGGGAGCGTTTGGTCCGTGCACTGAAATCTCTCTATGAGGATTCCAGTGCATGTGTTCGAATTAACGGGGCGCTATCTGACTGGTTTGGCATCTCTAAAGGTGTCAGACAGGGATGTGTAGCGTCACCATGGCTCTTCAATCTATTCATGGACAGTTGTCTGAAAGAGTTGCGTGAAAAGAAGTATGGTTTAAGAATGAATGACTTGGTGATCAAATGTCTCTTGTACGCTGACGATCAAGTTATCCTTGCATCTTCGGCGTATGAGTTACAGGAAATGGTCACTATAATGAATGCGGAATTAGAAAAGAAAGGTATGAAAGTGAATGTAAGTAAAACTAAGGTAATGGTTTTGGAGAGAGAGGATGAAATGACAGAATGTGAGATAATGATAGACGGAAAGAAAGTGGAACAAGTCAAACAATTTGTTTACTTGGGAAGTATGTTTACTAGGGATGGAAAGTGTGATGAAGATATTGAGAGAAGAGTGCAAAAGGGTAACGTAGTGAATGGTGCCATCCATAGTATAATGAACAGCCAAATAATGTCCCAAAAGTCACGGATGGCTGTTCATAATGCGGTTCTTGTTCCTACATTAATGTATGGAAGTGAAGGTTGGGTATGGCAGAAGAAGCATGAGAGTAGAATTAACGCTGTAGAAATGCGGTCGTTAAGGAGTGTATGTGGAGTGACGATAGCTGATAGAATAAGGAATAGCACACTGCGTGATAGATGTGGTTTAAAAGAAGATGTAGTGACAAGGATTGACAAAGGAATGCTTCGATGGTTTGGGCACATGGAAAGGATGAGTGAAAGTAGATTGACGAAAGGAATTTATAAATCTGATGTGGATGGATGCGTTAAACAAGGCAGGCCTAGGAGGGTGTTTTCCGACCAAATCGGAGACATCCTTAAGAAAGCTAGGTTGCCTAGTGCCCATAACCATAGGGCCTGTATGAGGAGAATTGTGGATGTGAAGGAAGCAAGGGAGTTGTGTAAGGATCGTGGTAAGTGGCGCTCCGTTGTCTCTGCCTATCCCTGTGGGAAAAAGGCGTGACAATTTGATTGATTGATTGATAGCAGTCGCCTTATTTATGGACCGCACTCCAGCTTAACATCATGTGGGTGTAGTGTCGAGTCACACAGTGGTAGGCAGTGGTACCCAGTCTGCCGATCTGGGGTAGTACCACCACTTACAAGTATACAGACCGTGAAGTGATTTGGTCACGTTTAGGGATCAGCTTGTAAGTTGCCGGTTCCATCTAGCCCGGCATAGTGGATGTGATACTCACAGTTATTGAATTGTATTAGCAGTGGCATTCATTCATGGACCACACTTTGGCTTAACATCAAGCGGGGTGCTGTCATATGTCGAGTCACAATAAAAAAATAAAAAATAAAGTTATATTATCACATAAACCAAGGGTACCCTTTTATATATGTAGTATGGTTGTCTAGTTTCTATGGTACTAGCACTTTTAGTAGCTTAGTACAGAAATGTAAAAAATATATACAGTAAAACTATATTGTTTCCTTTACATTTACAATTCTCTTCAAACACACCATTTGGTTATTTAAGAATCATACATATTATGACATATATATGACTTTTTTAAATTATTAGCCCCTTTTATTTCTCCCACTGCTGCACACAGGCCTTCCTCTATTTATTATATCCAGTTTCATGACTCACAACATTTGGAGATCTTTTACCACAAACTATTGTCCATCTCATCTCACCCTCCCCGTTTGGCAGGCGATGTCTTCTGCACTTAGTAGTGGACTTTGCCCATTATGCATCAGACATGACCTGCCCAGAAGAATCACACCAATTACAATAAATAAGTATTATTATCTGCCTTCAAAAAAGGAGTTTATAAATTTTCAAATTTTCTGAATCACAATATACTGCGTTGTTTTATTTCACAACCATTATTAACGGGTGGCAGATTAACTGGAAATATCTGATCCCAACTATTCTTGGTTATCTCTATTCCTGGCAATAAATATTCTAGGAAATGGTTTCTATTTTCTAGAACACTTTATTTTTAATATATAAAAAATTAGAAACAATAAAATATACTATATTGCCTAGTTTATAAAGCATAAAACTTACCTCAAGAGTATAATAGACAAATTCTCTGTCTCCAGCAGCAGTAATAGTAGCGCCAATTTGTTGGAGTTTCCTAGAAACTATGTAGTTGCTTGCATGCTTGGTGGTCAAGCCAGCTGATGAACGCAACACATGGCTAATACCCAATTCATTCGCCGGTTCGTAACGGGAGCCAGCTCTATGGAAGTTAAAAAAAAGTGCTCACTCATAGCAATTGCAATCAAAGGGATGCATTAGAGGAGAGACAATTATTTCAGAATCCATGAATTATTTTTGTTATTACTCCTGGACCTCCCTTTTCTTACCATCTAGCAAGTCAAGTTTAGATGAGTCAATAAAAAAGGTGGTATCAGTAAATTGAGAAATTCCACTACAGTCTTTATCTAAAATGTTATTATAGAATCAAACTCTCATAATAAAAAATATTTAAAAATATATAAATCTTTTGTTTGTTTTGTTTTACACATTGTTTCCATACTGGACACACTAGTTAAGACGATTAGAAAAGTATTGTAACAAAAAAATATAAATTATTTATTTTATTACATTGATGAACTTGATTGTTTTTGTAAATTACAATAGTAATTTAAAAGCAAAATAAATTTATTAATTTTTATCAACACAAAATCTTAAACTTACTTGAAAGCAACGGTGACTCTTGTGAGTGGGGAACCATTATCTACCGCAGCAATGAATGTTTTATTGGGTAGAACAGCACTCTTAATGTTTTGTTCCTTCTTCAAGGCTGGAGAGGCTTGTGCAGCAAACCCGCGTGTCTGAAATACATAGATATTAAATATATCTCAACAGCATTATGTTAATATTTCATACATAAATATATCAGATATCCAGGGTGCTTCGGATTGCTTTTACATAATCAACGACTGACACTTCGAAAATGTCAAGAATTTCCTTAGTTAACAAGAGTTTGGAAGTACAAAGTATATCTCGGCATACTCACAGTTGCTTGAAGAAGGAGAGGGGTTCTTAATGCTTTAGTAGCCATTATAATATATCTTTTTATCCAAAACTGAGGCCAGTAGAATGAACAACCGCACGTCGAAAAACCACCACAGACTAGATAACTTCAAATGTCAAAATTTACAATCAAGTGCAAAGAAATCGTAATCCTTGCAGCCTATTATTTACTAAAAATGAGTATTATCAAGTCTTCGAAAAATAAATAATTAAGATTATACACGCTTAACAAACTTTTATCTTTTTTACTTATGAAGATGATGAAGGGCGGGAGAAATCAAATTAAACTTTTCCGACGGAGTTTCTGAGAGAATAGAAACGATTTTTACTTAATTTATATAAAATCTATCAGTATTTTAAATTAAAATAAATGAAGACTCATAAGTTTTAAAAATGATTTGAAACGGCACGGCCTGAAAATTGCAATAGCCCGCCAAAACATATAGTTCATGGATAATTTTTCTTATACATAAATTATTTTTATTGGCCTAGATTAAGTGATGGAAAGTAATTGAAATAATCAATTGATTTTTATACCCATCACTTTGTCCCGCCAAATCATTTTCTTTGCTGTGTCAAATCGCAGTCAATATCGTTATTTTATTTTGTTTAATTATTTTTGACTATAAATAACAAATAAAGTTCCGTATGGGTGTTTAATAATTCTAATTATTATTTTAGGTGTATTGTATTTCATATAGCAGTGGCAATTTTACCAAAACGGGCTTCCTTTAGCTTGTAAATGTTGGTTATACTGGTTTGTATTTTTACAACCTACATTTGTAATTACAGATTTTCCACAAGAATTTTCGTCTTAAATCCATGACAATTATCTACAGAAGTTAATTATTGACTACATTATTTATTGATTGCTTTTACCCGATTTAAATTCATCATGAGACTAGATTAAAATTGGTCTTCTCGTCACCGTTTCTTGCATCAGAGCTTTCTGCTATCCGGCGAAATTGTTATATATATAAATTGATATTTGCTTCATTTATAATTATTTTATTTATCTCGGCGGCCGCTGAGTTATATAAAATATGCTTAGTAAGGTCTCTTTTAATCTATTCTATTTATACATTATTTATAATTATAAAAGCTAATACAAGAAAAATTGATTCCGAAATGATGTTATACAATTTCAGGCAAGGGATGTCCACAGGTGACAATTCAGAGGGAAAGTTTTTTTATGAAGCACCCTCTAAGTATAGGAAACGATACTTGAAGAACAACAATAATGTCATATTGCGATCCAAGAAAAATGTTATAAAATCCAAATGTCATAGAGTACTCAGAAATAAACTTAAGAAATATAAATTACGTAGAGATGGTGCAGAAGACCCTGATGTTTTAGATATTTCTGAATCATTTCAGTTGTCTCTTAAACTCAAATCACCCAAGAAGGAGAATATTGACCCGAATGAAAATTATGATAATTTGAAAGTTACAAATTATTTATTTAAAATGGTTCGACATAAGAAAATTAATTCAAGTATTATTGAAATTGATAGTGATGTAGAAAGCAAAATTGCTGATAAAGATAAAATTACAGACACTCGAAATGAATCTGTATTTAACAATAAGAACACCAACGCTTTTGCGCTAATGATGAATTCCAGGAACAAAAGTATTGGTACGAATTCCCCTGGAAAAAAGAAAAAGAATGAGGACATTGATTTTTCTGAAAGGGATGCTCAAAAGGCAGTAAAACTAAAACGAAGTATAGCATTGCATAAAATGGCTGAATCAAGGGGAAGTATACAAAGGAAAGAATTGGAAGTATTAAAAGATAAATGTATCCAAAAGAAAATGAATGATAGAGCTCATAAACTAAAAGACATGTTAACAAGAGGTGGCAAATCCAAAAAAGAAAACCATGAGTCTAGCTCCAATGCTAAAGCAAAATCTGATATGAAGGAAAGCAATGAAAGCATTTTTGATGATAAGGAGAAAACAAAAATTAACTTAAAAGAAGTAGACAATGTAAAAGTATTACCATTAATGGATATTGATTTGTTTAAAACACCAAAATCTAAAGTTAATAATATTCTGAAGGAGGATGAAGAATTTTTAAACAAATTGTCACCATCATTAAAAAATAGAAACATGTTATGTTATTTTAAGAAAGTTGACAAACCAGTAAATGTTGATGAGAAGGATTATATAGATAATAGTAATGATGAAAGTAATGAAAACATTATTAAAGTTAAATTTATATCTAATAAGAAAAAGAATAAAAAGAAAAAACTTAGTCTAAAAAATAAAAATAGTGTTTATGAAGGTATCGATGATATATCGACAAATATTAAGTTAAATGTTAATAATGATATTAAGATTGATGCAACATCACTTTGTGATACTGAAGATATTTTCAAGGGTACTGAATTGCATGAACAAATTGATGACAATATTGTTGTGAATTTCATCCTTGATGAAGAAAATCCTGAACCTGAGAAAAAAGAGCTTGAAGTAACATCTGACACACCAAAGAGAAAAAGAAAAAGAAATATTCATACAGAGTTAATTACAAAACAAAATGTAGAAACAGATTTAAATATTAAAGAAAATAGACCTAAACGTAATATAAAAAAACCAACTACATATGACATTGAATCATCAAGTTCTGATGAAAACATACATATTTTGACACCAAAAAAGAAAAGAGTATTGAAGACACACAAAAGCTCTGGCAAAGATAAATCAAATGAAGCAAAGAAGAAAACTGAATCGAAGGATGATATGGAAACCATTGTTATACTTGGCAGTGATGATGACAATAAAAATAATAAAATAATGAATAATAAACCTAAAATAGCGCCCTTATTCATGCCCAAGCCACAAATAGATGCTGCTGTCCTTGAAGCGAGACAAAAATTTCTTCAAAGTGGAGTCCCTGAGCAGTTAAAGAAAATACAAGCTCGCATAAAGATGCCAGTATTAGAGAATGATTTCTTTATAACAACACATGTACAACAATTTACTAATGATACCAGTAATAATACAACATTGAAATACCACTATAACGACAGTGAAGATGATGACTTAGATTTCAATATTGAAGATTATAATTTTCATTTAGAATGTGATGTTAAAAATGAACAGAAGCCATCGTCAGGTTTTAGGCATGGTGTGAAATCATCTCTGCAACTCATTAAACAGTCATATCCTGAATTTCCAGTTTACAGAACATACAATTTATTAAAGAATAAATCTAACAAGGAAGGAAGAATCAATACAAATTTAGATAACAGTTCAGAAGTAATTGACCAAATAAATTTAGGTACCAAAATAGAAGATCCCTCACATTTAAATTGGACTGAAAAATATAGAATAACATTTGCAAGAGACATAATAGGAAATTTTGAAAGTATTAAAGAATTAAAAAGGTGGTTACAGACTTGGCAAGATAATGAAGCAAGCTCAAAAAGAAATCTAGATGATTCTGATTCAGATTGTTCAGATTTTTATTATAATTCTGATGCCGATAGTAAAGATAGTATGAAAGGGGTCAATAATTTATTGATCTTGACAGGTCCTGTTGGATGTGGTAAAACTACAAGTGTGTATGCTGTAGCTGCCGAATTATCTATTAAAGTTATAGAAGTTAATGTTAGCAGCAAAAGAACAGGAAAAATAATAATGCAAGACTTGCAGGAAGCAACACAGTCCCATAAAGTGAATAGGACTAAAAGTTCTAGTACAGAAAATTCTCAGAATTCACAAGAAATGAAAACTGAAGGAAAAAAGTTAAAAAATTTGCAGCATAAAATAAGTATTTCTGGATTGATATCTAAAACAAAGAAGTTCAAGACTTATAGTAAAGCGGAGCCTTTGGTACAACAGACTACTTCATACAGTCAGGAGATTAGTAAAACAGAAATGTCTTTAGTACTTATTGATGATGCTGATATAGTATTTGACCAAGATGATGGGTTCGTTTCAGCTTTGAGTCAAATAGTTCAATGTTCTAAGAGGCCTATAATACTAGTGACATCATCCATGACTAGTCAGCATTTACAAAAATTCTTTCTTTGTGGTAATGTTGTTAAGATGCATTCATTACTGCCGCGAATGCTAGGCACTTGGTTGGATATTATGTGTATATCTGACATTGAACTCTGTTGGCCAGGATTTGGAAGTAGATGTTTAGATTTATATAGAGGAGATATAAGAAAAAGTATTAACTATATGCAGTACTTATTTACTAGCCAAGCAAATATGAATTGTGATGAAGATAAACATGATAGCCCTTGTATAGACATTGAAGATGAGAGTTCAAGTATGTCTTGGATTGACAATGGCATCAATATGGATGATAAATTGGGGCAGTCAGTTAACTTTTTCAAATATGATAGCATTGAATTTTCTTACTCTAAGAATGCTTCAACATTGTGGTGGAATTTGCCTAAAGTTTTGTTGAATTCTGAGTTTATAGACAAAGATTTAAAAGGCAAAGAAAACTACAAACAATTAAGTAAGATAAGTGATGCTATGGATTGCCTATCAATGTCTGATATTATGACAAGAACTGAGGAGCGGAACTGTGTTTTAACAGATCCGTGGCAAACTTTTGAAACTGATAATGTGCAAGAGTGTGATAACTACAATGAGTATAGCAGTTACACAAATCAAATTATTGATGTAACAAATTCTCTCATTGAATCTTCATTGCGAAGAGTTAATAACAAATTTGCAATTGAGAATATTGATGTTTGTTTACCAGGGAATAGTAAAGTCAGGTAATAAATAATTATTGATATATCTTGTATAATATAACTAAATATCAATCAATCAAATTGTCACGTCTTTTTCCCATAGGGATAGGCAGAGACAATGGAGCGCCACTTGCCACGATCCTGACAAAACTCCCTCGCTTTCTTTACATTTACAATTCTCTTCATACAAGCTCTATGGTTATGGGCACTAGGCAACCCAGTTTTCTTGAGGATGTCTCCGATTTGGTTGGCAAACACCCTCCTCTGCCTGTCTCATTTAACGCATCCATTCACATGATATTTATAAATTCTTTTCATCAATCTACTTTCACTTATCCTAATAAAATACAGTATGTTTAAACTGTTCAGGGCAATTGTTAAACTTTTACTTTAAGTATTTGTAGCATTAGTTACATTTCATTGTGGCCCGACATATGACAGCAGCTTTACCTGATGTTAAGCTGGATAGTCATCCTAATTCTACAGTTAAAAAACTGCACTCCACTATGCCTGCCTAATTAAAACCGGAAATGTTCAAGCTGATCTCGGGAAGCGACAGTGGTGATAACCCAGATTTGCAGACTGGGAAAAATACCTGCCTACCAATTTTTAAATTATTATTTCGAAATTGCCCTGCAGGAGATGTTCTTAAACGCGTTCCATATAAAATAGTTCCGTTCTAAAAAATCTTTATTCTTTATAAAAACTTATGTTTTTTCAGGTCGAAAAATCAAGTCATATCTAGACATCATACGCTAACAGATTCCTTTAGTAAATCCGCAATACTTAACAGAAGAGCCTTGGCTACTGATTATTGGTCTGCGTGCAGATCTATCTGCAGAATCGAAAGAGACAAAATAGATAATAATTCAAAGAGAAAAAATAGATTTTTTCATTATCTTAGATCTATGAAAGTAGCTTGTGTAAATGATTCATTTGATGTACTTTGTAATAGTTTAGAAAAATGACGCTCAAATCTTTAACAATAATTTTAATGATATTTAGGGAAAGGGCCTTTGCAAATCAGGCTTATTTATGGCGCGTATCGTTTCACACAGCTGTAAACGCGTACAAGCTAAGGCGCATTGTGTTGGATATTGGGCTTCTCCGCTTGTTGCATCAAGATTGAGTTGTTAGTATTTTCTTAGATTTACCGCGAACATTGATTAAAGAATTAAACAAATTTTATTCGGCTTTCTATCGCGTTTGTTTTACTCTCCGCGAACACGATGGCTGCAAAGCCCTCGAAACGTCGGAATAATAAAAAATTGTAAAATCAAACTCAAATTAAACGCGATAGTAAGCCGCATAAAATTTGTTAAATTTATTGAGTTGAGTTGTTCTAGAATAACGTGGTGCGTCAGGACGAGGAGTGGACAGAGGGGGTAGTCCTGTGGCGCGCGTTTATTGTATATACGATCTAACGAAAACGTGGTAAACGCGCAAAACGCATAGTTTGTAAATAAATGGACTAAGTCGCTGAGCGTCAAAAACAAACAATCATTTTTCACCCTCAAGAAGGGGTATAATCTACGCTCAGCCAACCCTGGTCAACTTTTAAGTAGAGATTAGTAGAACCTAAAATTTATTATTAAGTAAAAATTGAATACCAATTATAAGGGTAATTGACTGGGCATCTCTGAAATCGTGACGCACTAGCTGACGCTTGTCGAAATTGACGCTGCAATTTTCAGCATTGTTTCATCGCCTTTCAAACGGGCGTTTGTTTGTTTTAGACGCTCATCTCTGACAAACAAACTCGCTTGGAGCGAGAAGTGTTTCGTAGCCCTCTAACTTGATAGTGATATCAGGAGATATGTTAGGTTGCATTGCATACTATTCTTAAACATTTTATTTTGATGTATTATAGACATCTGTTTAGGCTGTTGTTTTCTATTTTAGAATAGTATCTATTAAAGCTCAAACTTCTGATAGGATAGAAAAAATACTTTTGTGCTTCTATGCCCATAATGATACGGCGCTACTAATTTATCTATTTATTTACTAATTTACCGCAGATAATTTATCTCGGGGCGCGTCTAATCAAGATGTTTAGATTTTATTAGTTTTTATATTTTTATTGTGACTCGACATATGACAGCACCCCGCCTTATGTTAAGCTGAAGTGTGGTCCCTTAATAAAGGTGACTACTACCGGCGACCGATCCCAAAACGCGACTACGGTCTGTATACTAGTAAGTGGTGGTCCTACCCCGGAGCGGCGCTACGCCTGTCATCGTACTCTTGATGCCACGAAGAAATGAGTCCAATATTTTGGCCGGCATAGTGATGGCGACTGAGACAGCTGAGGCAAACTCGTTTTCTCAGTCGTCGTCACTCTTGGACCTCTTCTTGCTTATCATCAGGCGGGTCGAGGTCAGGCGGGTCGAGGTCAGATGTGTCACAATAAAAAAAAAGAAGGAAAGTGTGAAATTGCACAAAGGAATTTTACCTGGACTTCTTTTTTGTATAGATTTTTTTTTATCTATTTAGACTGATTTTAATTAAGAAAAGTGCTGATGTTATCTTAATAACATTGTAGATCGTTTTGTTAGGTACCTACTATATTTTTGGTTGTTTTTGGTGGCACACAAAATTGTTTTTTTTAATCTATTTTAATTATCTATTTCTATCGCCTATGTAAATCCAATTATTATTTTGAAAATTATCTTTGTATTTATTTATAAATAAGACATAATAAAATTCTTAAAAATTGGGTATGTATAATTTTTATTTAAACATGTTTCCTTCCCACTTTTATGGTTCTATACTACTGAAAGCTATTGTCACGGTGTCATCTTGTTAATTCATAATTCTTCCAACTTTTATATTGAGTACACGGTGGGCCGGCATAGTGGATGCGTCTGCTACTTGCAATTATTTGACTATAGTAGCGGTCGCCTCCATTTAATCGATGTTAGTCCTCTCCAGCTTGACATCAGGCGGGGTGCTGTTCTATTTCGTACTAATAAATTACCTAAAATTTGTATATTTGATCTCTGGTAGGTTTTTTGATCCGAAATTTTGGTCATCAAAATTTTAAATATTCACATACCTCAACAGTTGAAGCCCCTGCAACTACGCAGAGACATGCCGGTTCTATGCGTCCTCTATCGCCTATACCACGGAGAATATTTCATAGCTATTCATAATATTAAATATTCCAAATATTGGTTAATAAAAAAAAGAGGTGGATATTTGCTTCGGGTCTGGTTATCAAAGAATGGTAGGCAGTATACAGACCGTGAAGTGATTCGATCGCGTTTCGGAATCAGCTTGTAAGTTGCCGGTTCAAACTAGGCCGGCATAGTGGATGTGATTGCTACTTACAGTTATTGAATTGTAGTAGCAGTGACATCTATACATGGACCACACTCCTGCTTAACAACAAGCGGGGTGCCGTCATATGTCGAGTTACAATAAAAAAGGATTAGTTATTCAACTATAGTAGCTGTCGCCTTCATTTAGGTTTCATCATCAAACTAGCTTAACATCAGGCACAATAGAAATACTTGTAAGTATATATTGCTTTTATATTAAGACTTATCATTGTTTATATTTATTATTAGCGTCATGTTTGACGTGGATATGAGTATTGTAGATGAAAACTAATTATGGCACAGAGGGCAGTGGCGCCGCCCGATTGTGAGTTATCAAACGGGCGCGTGCCATTTTAGGCCTTTCGTTCATAAGGAAACCAAATCATCCAAAACCAGTTTTTTTTTTTATTTTTATTTTTTATTGTAACACGACATCTGACCGATGATGATATTTTTATTTATTTACATTTATACACTAAGCTACCATAGAAACAGGACAACCAAAGTAGATATATCAAAGATACATTGGTACCGGCAAGTGGTTTTCACCCGTGATCTCGGTTTGCTCGATTATTGCACTACTATGCTGCGATCGCATTATAGGACTTACGAGTATTATTATTAGATTTAAGTTTATTTATTTAATTTATTAAGGAAACTTACAATTATTTAATGCATTAAATATAACATAAAAATAGAACACAAATCAGCAAAGTTTTCAAATAATTAGAGTACATACAGAGATAGCAATTTTACACAAAAAAAAGAATTAAAAGCTATATGGTAAAAAAAACTACACTAACAAAAACAATTTTTAATTACTAAAGTTTATGCTTATTTATCAGATTAGATTGTTTACATACTCTTATCTGAGCATATTAAATGGATGGATGGATGAAAGAAGTGTTAAATAAATAACTGAACTTCTTCTGATTTATTGCAGCGCCGACCGAATAGGCAATCGAATCAAACAGTCGACAAGTGGAACGCTTGGCCAGCACATGTGTTCTCCCTATTCTATAACCTTGGATCCTTCAAGCGAAGTGATAAAAAGCCAGTAGTGACATTGCCTGAAGCAAATGTAAAATTTCAGGAGTAGGATAATTTTAGAGTTTATCAATGATAAACCCTAAAATTATAGAGAAGATCACCAATATAGGAAACACTAAAGGTATAATGCTTTCTATGTTATTATTTAAAAATAATTGTTACGCCTTTTTTCCACAGGGATAGGCAGAGACAATGGAGCGCCACTTGCCACGGTCTTGAAACAACGCCCTTGCTTCCTTCACATCCACAATTCTCTTCATACAAGCTCTATGGTTATAGGCACTAGGCAACTCAGCTTTCTTAGGGATGTCTCCAATTTGGCCTTGACCCATCCACATCCAATTTATATTTTTTTTCGTCAATTTACTTTCACTCATCCTTTCCACGTTCCCAAACCATCGAAGCATCCCTTTGTCAAGCACAACATCTTTCAAACCGCTTCTATCGCGCAATGTGCTATTCGCTTATTATTGTGTATTAAATCCTATAGATTAATGTGTTGGTCTTCTTTTCTCATATTTGTTTCATTGAGTTCCAATTTACTACGATGCTAAGGAAGTTGTCACTTTAAAATATGAGAGGGGAAAATGTTCAAAAGAGCTCTAAAGTGCTCAATAACCTTAGAGTTTGTACGCTCATAATCAGCCACAAACCACACGATTGCATTGTGGACGTACGGCCTTCGATTGCATATACATATATGTTACGGCACTGAGATCTAATTATAACAGTTGCTTATTATAACTTACACCAGCTGGACAACAATTGAGAATAATGCGGAGTAATTTATTCGGTGAAATTTGCGGATACTGCAATAGTTGTGTGCGGATACGTCTCTGTGCTGCGAAAGGCCGCCAGCCGGAGTTCCTTGAATGCGCTTACAAGCACATCTTAGATTCGTACAATGGTAATTCAACGAATTATAAGAAGGATGTCGTAAAACCAGCGTGTGTGACCTGCAGATGGACATCAGATGCGCAATTTCAAGAGACACCGCCTTCGAGTGGTCTGAGCTTGGAATGGAGCTCGAGGTCGTCCCAACGTTCTCACATGAAGCGTCGTAAACGTTACGTTTCGTAGATGTTGTGCTAACAAGCGTATGTTAAACTCACGAAACCTTATTTTAACTTGATCTAATTCAGATTATATTGAAGTTGGTATAATAAAAGTTTTTTTTTTATATAATTGTTTTTTTAACTAAGTTTTTTTTTATTGTGGGTAATGTTAAGCAGGACTGGAGCGCAGTGATTCCATGATTAGTGCCGACTATTATTACAAATAAAGTAGCAGTCGCGTCAAGTTGCCGGCCTATTTTGAAGCGGTAGCTTTCAAGCCGATTCCGAAAAATGTTATTGTTTTAATAATGTCCAAAGAATTTCCCTACGATGATGTTTTTTTTTATTGTGGGTCGACATAAGACAGAACCCGGCCTGATGTTAAGCTGGAGTGCGGTCCATTAATGAAGGTAACTGCTACTAAAGTTAAATACCTGTAAGTAGCAGTGACATCCACTATGCCGTCCTAGTTGAATTCTTCAGCATACTACCGACCAATAGTACGCTACACTAACATTTTTGTTTCTTTTTATTTACATTTCTATACTACATTAGTTTTCTTGTAAAAACGACCAAAGTAGATATATCGAACATACGTTGGTATCAGCAAATGGTTTTGAACCCAAGTCTCTTGGTGTGTGATACCATTTATATATCACTAGGCCACGGTCCGTCTCAGATAGGAATAGCAGGTTTTTGCGATACCTCGGGTTACTTGATATCTAAACTTGATTTGCGACCGAGAGACGCCTCATCCGCAGTGATTGTTTAACTCCCAATTTTTAACCTCTATGTTTTTAACCCCTTTTTCTATTCTACTTCTTATATCTATTCTACAAAAAAAAAGTTATTTGTAATATTTTTGTAAAAGCCAAGACGCAATTTCAATATCTACATCCTTTATCATGTCAATATACCCTGTTTAAATAATTACTTTTTTGACCTTTGGGCTATCAGTCTGAGCTATTGAAATATACTAGTAAAACTATAATTAGGTACAAGTAAGCCAAACTTAACCAGTTTACGATAATGATAATTAATTAAGTAAGTATCTAATACCTATTTCCAAATATACTCGTCTACCGTTTTCAAATATATCGTTTCTATCACAATAAATTACCTGTGCGATGATTTTGCGCAGAATAATCGTCGATCAAAGAATAAGAACTAAAGCACTTTATTTTGTCCTTGTTCTTAAATCAAAGCATAATAGTCCCTTTATTATTTCCATTTTTAATAGTCTGGCACCCAATATAAAAATTTTAAACAACGAAACCCTTAGACTTCTAGGATCACCAATCCTTGATGAATCGATTCAAATTTACGTTCAGGAACAATTAACAAAATTTAACTCAACTTCAGAACGCTTATTCCAAATTCAACCACACATGGCACTTTTTATCATCCGATTTTGTTTGTTTGCCCCCAAATTTACATATGTACTCCGATGCTCCCAACTTTGGAAATTTCCCAATGAACTACTATTACTAGACAAACTTTTACAAAATACACTAACAGAAATCCTAAATTGTCCAATGAACGACCGTACATGGGCCCAGGCCTCACTGCCAATTCGGTTTGGAGGTCTGGGAACTCGCAAAATTTCTAGTGTAGCACTGCCAGCGTTTCTGTCGTCAGTATATAGTACTGTCGAGCTCTACGGGAGCATCACAAACCCATCTTTGGGTTCCGTGGAGCCGGCGTACATGTCGGATGCCAGAGATGCCTGGTCAGTTGCGTGCCCCAATATTTCGCTACCAATTTCACCAAAATTTCAACGACTATGGGACGAGCCGCTCTGCAAAATGGTAATGGAAGATATATTATCTTCCAGTAACATAAGAGAGCGGGCTCGCCTCATAGCCGTCTCTACTAGGGAGTCGGGTTTCTGGTTGCAGGCTTTTCCGTCTGCATCGGTTGGGACACTCCTTGACAGAAATACCCTGACCCTGGCGGTATGTCTTCGTCTCGGAGCCCGGACTGTCCATCAACACCAGTGTCGGTGCGGAGAACCGGTGGATAATTTCGGACACCACGGGCTTTCTTGTGCCAGAAGTGCCGGTCGCATTTCCCGTCACGCGGCGCTCAACGATATCATCCGAAGGGCTCTTGTCACTGTTGGAGTACCCGCAATTTTAGAACCTTGTGGTATTGCGCGGAGCGATGGCAAGAGACCTGACGGAATGACTGTTGGGCCATGGAGACACATTAGCCCTTGTGTAGACACATTAGCCCCATCTCACATCCAAGCGACCTCGTTAAGCGCGGGAAGTGCGGCGATTTCTGCTGAGAACCTCAAGTTGCGCAAATACGCTAACCTCGGTACTGGTTACGAATTTGCGCCGTTTGGGGTCGAGACGATGGGCCCTTGGGGACCATCAGCTAAGCGCCTGGCCAGGGAGTTGTCGAGGCGGCTGACAGAGAGGTCTGGAGACAAGAAGGCTGGCAATTATTTCTGCCAACGTATAAGCCTTGCTATACAAAGGGGAAATGTTGCCAGTCTCCTTGGGACTATCTCTGATGCGACGTCATTAGAAGATATTTTTTATTTATAGTTTAATTATAGGTAATTATTAATTTTAATGAAATTTAATTGTTAATATATTGTCATTCCTATTAAATAAATTCAAACAGAATTTTTTAATCAAATTAATAGTCCCTTTTGACTTTACCAACTAGATTTTGAAATCTGGATTTGTTGCTTTTGATGAAAAAAAAGGAGTGAATTTCGGAGTGAAAATTTTGGATTAAAAAAGGTAAAAATTTGCAGTTTAAGGTATACCTTTGGTAATTATAATGGATTAACGAAGGATATCGCCGGTAAACTTGGAGAAAAAACCCTGAAATTCGATCCATGTAATTGATTTTTAAAGTCAAAACTGACAATTTTGCTTTGATCGACGATTATTTTGCGCAAAATCATCATACAGTGCTCCAGAGTAGATTTAAGGGTAATAAATTATTTAACAGATTAATACTAATTAAGAGATCCATGTGGCCTATCCATGCGTGTCAATTTGATTGATTGATTGATTATTACTAAAATAAAAAAACCGTAGAGCATTTTCAGGGCGAGGATTTTTTAAATTTATTTTCTTCATCTGTCTTTCTGAGATTTACTTACTCTAGAACCGCGAATGTTAAAATAGTTTCAAGAATCGATCTAAAACTAGACACTTGAAGCTACAAGTGTCCTCCAAGGTATTATAGCTTATTTAAAATCACCAACAGTTTTTATTAGATATTGTTCACTATCCCTTAATTTTTGTGTCTAAAATATTATATTTATTCATTTCTAGACTATATTGAATATTCTCCTTACAAAAAACGATTATTTCTATAAAAAAAACTTTATTTAAAAAATCTAGGTATATGAAATAAAATTTATTTATTATTTATTTATTATTATACATTTCTATACTAAGCTACTAAAGTGCTTGTATCATAGAAACAGGACAACCAAAGTACATATATCAAAGATACATTGGTACCGGTGGGTGGTCTCGAACTCGTGCTCTTCGGTTTGCGTAACCATTGCACTGCCACTACACCACGGTCGCCTTTTATTATAGGGAAAGCAATAGATACTCCCTAATTAGTTTGTTTGCCAATGTTTGATGTTTGTTCTTAATAGAAAGGAAACACTGTAAGGTTGCTTTTAAAGGAAAACCAGGCGTTTCATTATTATTAATTTATTGAAAAAGTGTTTATCTATTTGATAACTACAATCTTAACTAGAAAGAAGTAGATAACATTTTTACAAATTACGTCATCAACGCTAGCGTAGCGCTAAAAAACCAAGTTGTATTGTACAGAATTAGTTTGCAACACCATTTATATAGTTCCAGCGTTATGCATCGCTACTGTTTCTATGTAATGGCGTTTGAACCGTGATAATTTATTAGGCGTAAATTTAAACGCCTAATAATAAACGCCTCTTAGGAATATATCATTATTATTTATTTAAAAAAATATATATACGAGTAGGTATTTTATAACATAAGTTTGTGAGTAGTTTTGTTCTATTTTCATGAATAATAATATGAATAATAATAATGATCAGTGCCGGATTAGCCACGTAGCAAGAGTAGCAAATGCTATGGGCCCCGCGAATTTGGGGGCCCCGCGCTTCAACGCCTGTCTGATATTAATAAAAAAAGTAATTTAGATAGGATCATAAAAAATCTTGCATGCCTTAAACAGGAAGCGCTTCTTAGGCTATGCTTCACTTCTACTTGAAAATTAAAGTCGATATTGAAAGTGTTATCTTTAAATTTGCCCATATTATATTCAGAGAAGTTTATTTGTAAAAGTTTTGTTTTATTTAATACCCTAAACTTGAGAACCTCAAGCAAACCAAGGGGTCTTGACAGAATTTGCTACAGGCCCCGCGCTGGCTTAATTCGGCACTGATAATAATAATATATTTATTATTATGGCACGACATGTAGAAGTACCCAGCTGGATTTGCGGTCCATGATTGTAGGCAACTGCTACTGCAGTATCAACTGTAAAATAACTTCAAGTAGCAGTCGAATCCACTTAGGCTGGCCTTAATGTTTTATAATGTGATTCTATTCTTAGGAGAACATAACAGTTTTAGAGTTTAGCATATTTATTAGTTCAATATCAAAACATCATATTTTTTTATTTTTTATTGTGACACGCCATCTGACCTCGACTCGCCTGATGATAAGCAAGAGGAGGTCCAAAAGTGACGACAACTGAAAAAACCTTTTGGGGGCTTAAATTAGATTATTCATAATTTATTTTCTAATATTTTATAATAATAGTTATTAATATAGGTAAATAAGGTGATAAAAGTATTTGTTTTAATTTTCTTTCTCATTATTTTTATTGATACATACTTTACATATGACAGCATCCCGTCTGATGCTAAGCTGGAATGCGGTCCATGAAGACAATTACTACAGTTAAATAACTGCAGGAAGGAGTAGCAATCGATCCACTATATTAAAATGTTGGAAATACTTACTTTACGGTGTATACTTACAATAAAATATTCATATTATCTACAAAAATAGTTACGGTTTTTGTTCTCATATTTAAATTTAAAAAAAATTAACCACAAATAACTATTTCACAGACGCGCGCGGCGGCATCGCGCGAAACACTGACGTTTAAAAGGGACCATAAAAACGGTTGGGCAAGTTAAAACGATAATCGGATCACGTCGATGATTGGCAAAATAATAAAAGTTAGGCTAAATTCACCAAATTGAGACTATTGATGATAATGATTAAACGTGTAGTGCACAGACGATATTCGTCACAATGATTAATAGTCGCGTTTTATTGGATTTAGCCTAGGTTTTATTATTTTGACAATCGCCGACGAGAGAATTGTTTTAACTTGCCCAACCTAACCCCGCAGGATAGCGATCTGTGATGGCGCTGCTTTCCACTATCTGATTGATACGCAGCATCAAGAACGACATACTAAGACGACAAATATGGCGAGGTCCAAAGGTGCAGACGATTGAAAACCATTTACAGTTGCATCATCGCCTCCACTGTGCCAGCCAAACATATCGATTCTTAAAACCTAAATATGAATGATCTGCAAACTCGTTATCAGTAATTTCAAAGCAATTTCTTTGATCAACCTTTGTGTTTACCCCATATGAAACTTCCGCATGAGTTGCTGTGCAATAACAACTTAATTTTTGATTAACCTTAAAGATATGTATCGAATAATATAACAAAAATTACAAAAAAAGTAAACAGTCTTAATAAATAAAGCTTGATAAATTGTATAAATTTAAGGTAAAAAATCAGGTACGTAATTGATACAATAAAATCACAAGATTTTGAGATTTTATACATACAAAACAATAATATTGGATCATTTACAATATTGGCTATTGGCTCAGTTAATTGTCTCAATCCACTGAGCCAATACAATATGGCCATTAATCAAATTAATTCATCTTCATGTTTTCAAATTTTCATTAGACTAGCATAATGTATTGGCCTCGGATAAATGGTCCATATTATACAATAGGACAGGGGGGAAGGACACATTTCTTACGATGTCTTAAAATAAATATCTACGAGTAAATAACTAAATCTAACTTACTGAAGCACGTTTAAATGGCAAGACTAGCAATGATGTGCCTTATTAATAGGACTTTCAAAAGAACGTTTTTGTTTATCTATAAACAAATCGACAGTAAATTAATGCTTGTGTCTCGACTCGTCCGAAACGTTGTTATTTAAAAACATATAATTCCATACAATTTACATACACTGATGTAGATTTGATTTGTAGCTAGCTTACAATGAGTTTTCGGCTAACGTCCCAGGCCCCAGAACCTGCGTGGTTAGGTTGGGCAAGTTAACACGATTATCGTCTCTCGTCGGCGATTGACAAAATAATAAAAGCTAGGCTAAATAATAATAAAACGAGACTATTGACGTAGGTATATCGTTTATGCGACGTTTGATCATTATCATCAATAGTCTCATTTTGGTGGATTTAGCCTAGCATTTATTATTTTGCCAATCGTCGACTTGCCAACCTAACCCCGCTGGTCGTTTAATATACAATACTTAATTTGTCACTATCTTATAATGAGTTTTCGGCTAAGGTCCCAGGCTCAAAAAACTGGGTGTAACCCTCGTATATGGGTCTTCAAATGTGAACAGACCCATAATGGACAATGTTTAATTTTACGAGTATATACATCAATATTTTTATACATAAACAATACACTATCTACAGTTACGTATCTAGAATACGATATTACATTTTTTTTATTAAGACGCGGCATTAACCTTTTATATGCCTAATGGTTAGCAATTTTGTTTCTCGGCGCATTTTTGACATAGCCAAACTATATCGGTTATATAAGACCGATTATTTATTTATTGTGGCTCGACATAATATGTCAGCATTTCTCCTGATGTTAGCTGAAGTGGGTGAAAGAAGGCGACTGCTACTACAGGTAAATAACTGCAAGTAGCAGTCGCATCTACTATGCCGGCCTAACCGTCAACTTTCAAGCTGGTCCCGAGACACGAATGAGTCATATCACGGTCTGTACACTTGAAAGTGGTGGTACTACCCCGGATCGGCAGACTTGGCAAATAACCACCACTTGTCTGTCAATTATAATCTATATAACCTAATGCATATAAGTATGTATAACATGTGATATATTGGTAGGTATGGGCATAGCAGTTGTTGTCGGGGTAGGTCGTGTAGGTAGCAGAGGGGTTGGGTAGACCCTGCATGGAGCACCAGAGGGAGCACCCAACATACTAAGGAGGAGGTACGACACTAAAGAACCAGATAGAAGGCCGCCGTTGTACGATAAAGTCATCATGTTACCTGGAAATAAAAATGGTTTAAATAATATTTTCTTAGATTTTGCGCGAACATTGATCAATGAATTAAACAAATTTTATGAGGCTTACTATCGCGTTATTTTGGTTTAGATTTTACATTTTTTTTATTATTCCGATGTTTCGAGAGCTTTGCACTTCGCAGCCATCGTGTTCACGGAGAGACTGGGGGGTTGGTCGTCCTATTGGTTGATGCTGTTATTGTTTCTAAAACTACCCAACCCAAAATCAAACGTGATGTTTCGATTTTGTTTTTCTGTTGCGGTCTATTTAATTTTTTTGCAAAAATTACTGACGGTGTCATCTGGTTTGGCAGTTTGCTGGACTTGGGACTTGAGTTTGTGTATTATGGGGTCCCAGGTGTTAGATAATCGCCATTTCCATTTCATTTCCATTTTATTTAATAAGTAAGTAGGCAGAAATTCTGCACTTTTACACGTCAATACAAAAAAGCGTCAATACAATACAAATTAACTATAAATGTTCATGTCTAATGCAGCCACAAATGGGCATTGTCAACTTATAAATATAAACAGATTATAAATTACACAGATGTAAATTCATGTCTATAGCAGCCACACATAGGCATTGTCGCCTTATAAATATAAACAATAAATTATTACATACAAGTAAATATAAAAAATCATATTTGATAATTTAAATATAACTTAAGGCTATTTATCAGTAAACTTATCAGTCATAGCGTCTTTTAGATTATAGTAAGTTTTGTCAATTAATATTTTTTTAATGTAAGCTTTAAATTCTAGACAGTCTAACTTTTTAATGTCATTTGGTAAGTTGTTATAAAATTTTACACAATTGCATAAATAACTCTTTGTATATTTTTGAAGTCTCTGTGTAGGGTGCATTACCAAGGCTTCCTTGCGACGAGAGTTCTCTCTCAACACTTCAATAGGATATTCATTTAGGTGTTCCTTGAAGTATTGCAGACTCATCATGATATATGCGCTATATAGTGTCATGATTTTGAGTTCTTTGAATGCCGCCCTACAGCTTTCCGACCTTTTTAGTCCGTACAAAAAGCGCACTGCCCTTTTTTGTAGACTAAATATCCTATGGGCTTCAGCTGCTGTACCCCAAACCAGTAGACCATATGTCATAAGACTATGAAAATATGCAAAGTATACAGACCGAGCTGCTTCCTTTCCACAATATTCTTTGACTTTTCTAATTGCATAGCAGGCAGAACCCAACTTTTTAGCAAGTGCATCGATGTGGTCTTTCCACGTCAACCTCTCATCTAACACTAAGCCGAGCATTTTTGCCTCCCTATTAATATTCATTGATTTTTCTTCAAGGAATTGTTTTAACTCGTCGGTATTCTGTCTACCGTGTGTATCTAGTGAAAAATTTATTAAGTTAGTTTTATCTAAGTTTAACAACAAATTATTAGTGGTAAACCATTGCTGAAGATTAATAAGCAGAAGTTTCAATTTATTCACCACTTCAGTTTTATTTACGCAGTTAATCACCACAGAAATATCATCAGCGAACATAACCAATTTTAGTCCTTGTGGTATACATACAGATAAGTCGTTTATGTAGATTAGGAAAAATAGTGGTCCCAAAATTGATCCCTGTGGGACACCCAATTTTACAAATTCCTCAGAAGATTTTGTATTTTTTATTTCTACAATTTGTTTACGGCTTTTAAGATATGACCTACATAGCTTTAGGTCAGTTCCTTGAACTCCGTAGTGATTAAGCTTGGCTAGTAGGATGTCATGCTGAACACAGTCAAATGCTTTAGATAGGTCACAGAACACCCCTAAAGCGCTTTCTCTTTTGTCTAAGCCTTTTAATATCCATCCTACTATTGTTGTAAGTGCTTGTGATGTTGATTTATTCTTCCTAAATCCAAATTGTTTCTCGTCCAGAATTTGCTTATTTTCTAAGTAATCAACTAACCTATCGTACATAATCCTTTCAAACAATTTGCTAAAAATCGGTAAAATTGAAATTGGTCTATAATTGTGCGGATCTTGGACATCTCCTTTTTTGTGTAATGGCAATATCTTTGCAATCTTCATTAATTCAGGAAATTCTCCTGATTTAAATGAATCATTTATCATTTTCATCATAGGATATGCAAGTTCTGTTTTTAATTCCTTTATTAATTTAGATGATATGTTCCATATGTCGTTTGATTTCTTTGGTTTTAGTTTTTTAATAGTATTAGCCACTTCACCAGGTGTTGTCAGTTTAAAAATATTAGAAGTAGTGTCTTGTCTAGTCATATATTGAGTTGTGTAAACTAATGCATTTTTAATATTTACACCTAATCCATTAGTTTTATCAGCCGCAACATTATTAAAGAAATGGTTAAAATGATTGACTACATCATCAATTTTCGTAATAAGTTTGTTGTCTTTAGTTTTTAATATTATTTCATCAATGTTTTTAATTGCGTTTTTATTAGTTAGCTCTTTTATTATTTCCCAACTAGTTTTAATTTTATTTTTTGATTTAAGTATCCTTTCACTAAGATACAATTTCTTGGCCTGTATGCATACTTTTTTATATATTTTACTGTATTTTCTTGTGTATTCCTTTAATTTGTTACTTTTTGACATCTCTAGGCATTCATATAGAAAAAATAGTTTTTGTCTAGATTTCATTATACCTTGTGTGACCCAGCTCTTGCGTGTTAATTTAGGTTTATATATCTTGTGAACAACTGGTATATTTGCATTACATAGTCTTACAAATTCTTTAAAAAATGTGTTAAAATCAAGGTTTTTATCTCTTAATTCTATATTGTCAAATAGCGCTGATTGTAGCTCATCTAGTTTAGACTTATTAATAATACGATAAGTAATGGGCATATTATTATTTTGTTTCTTATTTATATTTGGTGTTTACAATTTTTTGTGCTCTATGATCGGATTTAATTCCAAACATCACTTTTGATTCACTTGTATTACAGTTTGTAAAAATATTATCAATGCAAGAAGAAGATGCCACAGTTATTCTGGTGTACTCGAAGATCTGTTGCTTTAGTAAATAAGAGTTCATTATGTCAGATAATTCATGAGATTTTGTTATGTCTAGGGGAAAATTTATATTGAAATCTCCACATAATATAATGTTTTTATTATTATTTTTTGATATCTTCATTAAGCATTCGTCTAATTTATTTATGAAAAGTTCTACTTTTGAGCTAGGGGATCTGTACACTACTAAAACTACGAACTCATTCAGCTCTACGCAGCTAACTTCAAATACTTTATCAACTGATAATTGTACTATATCCATTCTTTTCTTCGCTTTTATACCGTTTTTCACATATATAAGTGTATTGCCGCCTTTAAATTTAGTCCTGTGACTGCTGCTTACTACTCTAAAATTGTTGATATTAGCTATGCAGATTGCTTCACTATCTAACCAAGATTCGGTGATACAAAAAATGTCAAAATTATTAATATTTAAAAATATATTTAAGTCAAGTGATTTGTTTAACAGTCCTTGTACATTTTGATGACCTATAATTAAATGGCCACTTTTACTTTTTAAATTGTAAATGTCATTGCTTTTTATTTCTTTTCTATTCCTATTCTTGCATATTGAAAATTTTGTTCACGTTTATCAGCGTCTGAAACTACTTTTAGTTGTTTTAAATTACTAACATTATTCATGATAAAAGTATCCATGTAATAAATAATTATATTTTTATAATCTCTGTTGCCTATTCTATTTTTGTACACATGACTGATGTTTATTATATTAAAATTATTGTGTAACATAACAAGACCATTTAATATTTATACGATCAATTAATTTACTATTTAAATTCAAGCTATAAGGAACATTAGTACAAATAAGTGTAATATTATTATTTTTAGCTATAATACATAGTTTCTCTATTAGTTCACTATATTTAATTACTTCATTCTCTTTAAAGTTCTTTATCGCTAGTGCCACGATGTCACATTTTTCACTTTCAATGACAGTCTGTGCCGATTGTATCAATTTGTCCATTGGTGCCTCGCTGTAAGTGTAGTTGCATATGTCGTAGTCTTTTTCTATTGTGTTCCTAAGTTTCTCGCCTAGTCTTTTAATAAATTTGTCCCCTATGACACGAATTTTTTTTGTTACTTTCGAGTCTTGGATATTTGCACTTGTCTTTATTTCATCTGTCATTTCTGCATTTATTTTATTCACATTTAGTTTTTCTTCTTCTTTTGTCATATTTAATTTCTTAGCAATTTTCTTTAACTTTTTGCTTTTATTTTTGTACAATTGTGTTGATTTTACATTTTGAACTTTTTTATTTTTCTTAATTGTTACTTTGGGTGTTTTTTTGATATCTTTAGTGTTTTCTTTGTCTGTGTTTGTAACCTTTGTAGTCTCTAATAAATCATTAATTTTTGTTTGTAATAAATAATTTTCTTCCTGTATTTCATTTAATTTCTTTTTTAATGGGGTGTACATTGCGTTTGTTGTACACTCAAGTGACTCATTGTCTTCCAGAAGATTGTCTTTTATTTTGTTTAAATGTTGTAATTCGTCTTGTAATTCAATAATAACGTCATCTTTTTGAGCTAGTTTTTTTTTCAACACTGAATTCTCTTTACATATTTTTTCAAATTCATTGCTGTTGTCCTCTTGTTCTTTTATCAATACTTTTACTAAATCTTCTTCTTTAATAATTTTTTTTCTTAAGTTACATATAAGTAGTTCGTATGTTTTTATACTGTCTTTTAATTCCGATATTTCATCCTCATTTTGCTTAATTATATTATCTTTGTTCTTCATCGCCAATGACCTTGTCCGTCCTCCCAAAGAATTCATGTCTTTCTATTTTACTAATCCACTTTAGTCAATTGGTATATATTTCTAAAAATATATTTATATAAAAAAAAATAATAATAATAAAATAAAATAAAAAAAACAATTAAAAATAAGAAGTTCGATTTACGAATAAACTGGGTCTCGAAAGCCGAGCTCGTCAAATGCGCTGCGAAGCGCCTATACCACACACAGTTGGACCACCCGAGCTTACGTAGCCCGTGCGAAATAGTCGTATATATTACTAGTTCCTGTTTTTAGTTCGCTTTTAGAAGACGTGGAATATAAAAGTACCTTCACTTATTTTATTTTAATTTTTCAAATTAATGTTTAATAACAAAACTTGCAGGTTTTCCTTGTTTTCTTAAATTAACGAAACACTAGTATTTGACGCGAAACACTTGATATTTATTACTGATTGATATAAACAGTAAACTGAGATTTTCATCACAAATAGAATGTCATTATGTTGCACGTTTGTTTACTGGCCGTCGTCAAGTTAAGTTCATAATTTTCTATTTAATTTAAGCTTAGCACTCACGATAACATTTCCACACATTGTTCTAGACTTTATACACACACTGATACTAAAACTTTAAATAAATAACAGATATTAATATTTTATTTTATTAAAAACGTTGGATCCAACATTCGGACAATGTTTATAGGACGACAGCGCCGTCGGAATAATAAAAAATTGTAAAATCTAAACCAAAATAAACGCGATAGTAAGCCGCATAAAATTTGTTTAATTCATTGGTTTAAATAAGTTTTCTTAGGATTGAGTGTAACATTTTTAAGTTAATATTTTTGACCTGTTATCCAAGAGCTCGTTTCCGCACTTGATACCTTCGCTCTTGAACGAAAGCTCTATTTTTTAAAATTGCCGATATTTCAGAGACATACTCAAAATGCTGGGTTGCTTAGTGCCCATAACCGTAGAACTTATATTAAGAGAATTGTGGATGTGAGGGATCTACCTATCCCTGTGAGAAAAAGCCGTGACAATTTGATTTGTTTGATTGACATTTATATTTACAGTTTATTTTTAGAGTTACTTATTTGCATTTATTTATTTATTTTACTTTTCTATACTAAGCTACTAAAGTGCTTGTATCATAGAAACAGGACAACCAAAGTACATATAAGTATCAAAGATACATTGGTACCGGTGGGTGGTCTCGAACGCGTGCTCTTCGGTTTGCGTACCCCTTAGATAAATTAACTGTCTAGATAGAGTGTCGCGATTCAATTGCAATGCAAACATAGGCCAACGTTGAACTGATTGTGTGCGTGTCACACACACAGATGCGTTCCATTACGATATCATTACAAGTGCGTCGGGCCACGCCTGTGTGTGTGAAATGATACCAGCTTATCGATATTACCCAATAAGTAGGGAAAAATATGCACTTTTGATATGCGTTTTATACATACATAAATTAATAATAATGTAGATTTGTTTACTATTTAAATTGTTATAGTATGTGTATATGTTAATTTGTTATATGGGAGGTAGGCAATGGATGTAAAAACAGAAGAAAGTAGTGTTTGCAAAAAATCGATAGTTTTGTTATCGGTAGTAAACACCAAAATCATCTACTCAACCGATAGGGCTATAGACAGCGCAAACTATTAATAACAGTAATATTATTGATAGTACTGACCTAGTAAATTGATAAAACTATCGAAACCACTAATAGTGGTCTTTTCTTCAAAATTAACGAAATTGAAGAATTATCGGTTTTGTGCAAGAAATTGCACTTTACTTGTACAAAACCGTACTTTTATGTGAATAAGCATTACTAATGATAAAAAATACCACATATACTTTATTTTAATAGTCCAATGCACAATATTTGATAGGGGTAATAAAAAAAAAGAATAAGAGTATATTTTTTTATTTATACAAATAAATAAAAAAGTTTTGATGCTGCATCACGATTGTTGTTATTAAGTTTTTCTTGTAATAATATCGTAAATCTATAATAAATATTTTTCTACAACACTTTTAATCAAATTAGTTTGATGGAGGTGGCCACAAACATGCTCAGCTTTTACCTCACAGTAATTTGGGCCTCCAATAAATTGTTTCATTACAGTAGATACTATTTTTGCATATTTTTTGGGAGTCATAGTAAAATCCTGTTTTAAAAACTGTCGAATTATGCATTCAGCAGATCAGAAAATAAAATATACATCCTGAGAGGCATAGACGAGTCCCTTCATCTCTTAATTTAACCAATTAATGGTGCGGCAATTTTTCATTTGATGTCCAAACAATTAATACACTTAATTTTTTTGTGCAAACATTTAACAACAAAGCCTGCTATGTAGCCGACGATTTGCTGTGTATATTCACATAATTCCGAATAGTAAATAATGCCGGCATCGTTGTAGAGAATTTCGTCGTCAACGTGATGTTCCTCTTCATCTTCTTTCCTTAACGAAGGAACAGTTTCATTTATACTTTTTATTGATGAAGAGCACGTTAGAACACTTATATCTTCTAGTGGCACATAGTTTCCAGTCAAATCAGATTTAAGTTCCAACGACTCCTCAAAACTGGATCTTTAGGTATTCTGTAACAACAGTTTATTTATTGCTGCCTTGTCTAAGCATGATATATTATTATTGTTTTTTTGGCACGACATATGACAGCACCCCGCTTGATGTTAAGCTGAAGTGCAGTCATGAATGGTAAACAGTGCATACACTTGTAAATAATATTGTAATTAATAAACATATTGTTGTACATACAGAACACACATTTAGGTGGGTATTTTTTTTTTTAATTTAATTTTTTTTTTTTTTTTTTTTTATTGTGACTCGACATATGACAGCACCCCGCTTGATGTTAAGCCAAAGTGTGGTCCATGAATGAATGTCACTGCTACTACAATTCAATAACTGTGAGTAGCAATCACATCCACTATGCCGGCCTAGATGGAACCGGCAACTTACAAGCTGATCCCGAAACGTGACCAAATCACTTCACGGTCTGTATACTTGTAAGTGGTGGTACTACCCCGGATCGGCAGACTGGGTACCACTGCCTACCACTCTTTGAAAACCAGACCCGAAGCAAATATCCATCTCTTTTTTTTTTTTTTATTAACAAATATTTGCAATATTTAATACTATTAAATATTACAAATAAAAGCTATGAAACAAATATTTGCTCCGACCGGGGATCGAACCCGGGACTTTACGCGCAACAAACCAGTCGCTAAACCGTTCGTCCACGCCTGTCGTCAAAATTTATTTATTTATATGTCATTCATAACGGCGAGTCGCCTTTTACAATAAATGATTAACTATATACAAATTATTTCACTATCTAAAAACATAAATTAAATGAAACATATTCTTACATACTATTAAAAATGAACTTATTTATTATCCACCCAGACCTTCACAATATTTTTCGCAGTCACAAATAATCCTGATCCAGGCGTCGTCAAAAACATCACAGTAACATTTATATTACATCACATAATGTAATATAAATGTTATAACATGTTATTATATATAATAACAGTGTTAAAGTGATACTTGTTTTTTTTTATATACAACAAATCTACTTCAATATAAAAACCAAAATATTCACGGGAATATTTTGATTCAAACCTGGCAACACTCTTAACATCTTAGGTAAAAAATTGAACTATTTTTTTAAAAATTATTTCCAATGTTTCTAGTAATTTAAAATCTACTTACTGATGATAAGTGACAGCTTTGGTTGTTCTCAAGCGTCCTTTGTAAATTCGGCACAATTTAATGGCTCAAACAGTCATTATTATCGAAATAATCACAGAGAAATTTCGCGTGGCGTCCGAACGGTGTCTGTTACGCAACTGACAAACGCGAGAGAGTGTATCGGCCAACAGTTGGCCGGTATTTTTTTTAGCCCGTGCGCCACCATATGCTCTATCTAGACAGTTAAATTATCTAAGGCGTACCCATTGCACTGCCACTACACCACGGTCGTCTTAAATTTATTCTTATTTATTCTTATTATTTTCCATGTTATCCTTAATATTATATAATCTTAATATTATAATAATCATATCCTGTTAGGTTAACTGGCAGAGAACGCCTAGCGGCATTATTTTGGCCTTTGAACATAGTGCGTAAGGTTTTAAAATAAAATGATTAATATTGTAAAAAATGTAACTATTCGGATGTCTATAAATTGGTTAACTTTAAAAAAATAAAATATTTAGAAATGTTAATAATCTTACCAGCAATTTCCCGATGTTCTCGACTGACTCTGCTTGGTGCAAGGATCATTGGCACTGAACCAAATAAACCATTGCTGAAGCCCAAAACCACAGAAAACATTATCGGATATACCTGAAATTAAATAACAATTATTTAAACCCGCCTACCACACAATAGAATAGAAACCAGACGAATAAAGTACATACATACATCAATCAATCAATCAAATTGTCACGCCTCTTTCCCATGGGGATAGGCAGAGACTACGGAGCGCCACTTGCCACGATCCTGACAGAACTCCCTCGCTTCCTTCACATGCACAATTCTCTTCATACAAGCTCTACGGTTATAGGCACAAGGCAACCCAGCTTTCTTTGAGGATGTTTTCAATTTGATCGGAAAACACCCTCCTAGGCCTACCTTGTTTAACGTATCCATCCACATCAGATTTATAAGTTGCTTTCGTCAAATTGATAAGTGATTTTTGAACCATGACTTTAAACTCGGAACCGGTGTAGAAGCATTGGCAGGGCCGTCTTAAGCATATTCAGCGCCGGGGTGCGAAAGTCAAGGCTCCGCTCGCGTGGTTTCAGTGTAGTAGGTACCTATCGAAATTTATGGCGGTCGGCATGCGCCCCTAAGACTCTGCGCCCGGGTGCACTGCACCCCTTGAACCCCCGGGTAAAGACGGCCCTGAGCATTGGGATGGTATAAATAGTTTTATGGCTAACTTGTTTAATACTAACATCGCCAACAATATGCGGGGAGTATCTGGGAGCTGCGCAGAGTAGCATCAAAGGTACTAGCAGTAATCGTAACCCACTCGCCATTAACAACTGACTACGACTCCATTCATACGGCCACGCCGCTGCTATCTAAAAAAATAAAAAGACCGTTTAGTATAAACCATCGAATTTCAGAGGCAAGAGAAGAACATAAATGACGACAGGCGATTGGTTTGTTGCGTATAAATATTTGGCCAATATTTCAGAGCAAATATTTGTAGCTTTTATTTGTAATATTTAAAATTATATTAAATATTGCAAATATTTGTTAATAAAAAAAGAGATAGATATTTGCTTCGGGTCTGGTTATCAAAGATTCTACCGATCCGGAGTAGTACCACCACTTCCAAGTATACAGACCGTGAAGTGATTTAATTGGTCACGTTTCGGGATCAGCTTGTAAGTTGCCGGTTCCATCTAGGCCGGATGTGGATGTGATTGCTACTCACAGTTATTAAATTGTAGTTGCAGTGACATTCATTCATGGACCACACTTCGGCTTAACATCCTGTCATATGTCTAGTCACAATAATAATAGAAAATACCTTTCCAAGAAAATCGAACAAATTAAACGAGGACATCAATATGATCGGCATCCATGTTCCAAGGTGACAGGACGGCACTTCAGAAGCAATTCCTGGGTAAAGGCTTAATGTTGTGAAATAAACTAAACCTATTGAAACCATGTAGGGATAAATGGCACGAGCAACAGCCCACCGAGCTGCTACTCCGTCTGAAAGAAGAAAATATAACTTTAGAGGAGTTTTTTTTTATTAGGCGTGCAAGGTTTGTTATAGGAAAATGTTAATAGTTGTAGGAAATTGTTAAAATAAAGAACAGATGAAAGAAGATTGACCAAAAAATTAGAGGTATAAAATGGAGTCGATTCAGATTACTATTTCTGTAACTATTCTCAATGCTCGTAACCATAGAGCTTGTATTAAGAGAATTGAGGATGTGTGGGAAGCGAAAGAATTGTGTCAGGATCATGGAAAGTAAGACAATACATCGTCTCTGCCTAATGCATATAGCCTGTGGGAATTAAGGTAAGACGATTTGATTTTATTACATTATTAAACTATTGAGACATTATAATACTTCTCAACTCACGTTTAAAGGCACGCCAAGAAGTAGGTCTTTCTGGTGTATCGAAGACAACATCCTCAACTTTATATGAGGGTCTCGGTGACTTGAGGTTTGCTTGTTCAGTACTTGATGATGCTTCAGCGTTCGAAGTAGTTGGTACAATAACAGGTGCGGCATTAGCGGTTGGAGAATAGACTGGGTTTGAAAAACTAAATGCTGTGGTAGATTCTCCTTCTACTGTAATTAAATAGGACAGAATTTTTAATATAAAATACATAAAAACCCAATTAACATTATGACCACACCGTGCCTGATATTAAGTTGGAGTGTAGTCCTGGAATGATTGCGGATGCTACTGCAGTTGCATAACTATAAGTGGTATCATCTTTATCAGCCTAGTTAGATTCGGTAACCTCTATGCTGATTCCCGAGTCACAAAATGTCACTTAGATCAACTAATTAATCAATTTTTCACAGCTTTTTTCCAAAGGGATAGGCCAAAGAAATTTTCAACCCAATGATATTTGGTTAAAAATGACAATGTGTAAAATAACCATATCGTCAGAATTAAAAAATATTTCTTTATTTTTTGTTAATTTTTATTTATTTTTATATATTAAGCACCTAAATGTGCTTGTATCATATTCATAGTACAGTACATATTCAAATATAAATCGGAACCGGCAAGGTTTTGAACCAGAAGTTCTTAATTAGCGAGACCTACAATTTACCTCTATGATGTCTAATTGTATGCTAGACTGTAGTTTTGCCAACCTTTTTCACTCAATTTCAACCTTTTAAACTCACTACGTGATCTGTTATATCTACTTTGGTCGTCCTGCTCCTATGATAGCCTAACATAGAAATGTAAAATAAAGTAAGTACCTATTGAATTAATACGAATCCCAACAAAAAAATACCTTGACTTGTTGATAGAGCTGGACTCTGCAATTTCAATACGCCATAATTCCCATCGTTTGCTTCACTTTCCATCTGTTAAAATGGAACTTAAATTATTATTACGCCTTAATTCCTACTGAGGTAGGCAGGGACAATGGAGCGATTCGCGATCCTGACACTTTCAATCTTTTTTTACATTCACAATTCTTCTCATACAAGCTCTGATGCAATTTGGACCCCTGTTGTTTTTTTAATGCCCCGATGATTAAATATTTTTGTATATAGTCTGTATTGTCCCCTTTACACCCATTCATTCCTTTTCAATTCGTAGATCTCATATTTATATTGTCAGATATCATTATTTAAAAGATCTTAATTGGAAGATAAAAAAGGATAAAGAAATGTTAATGAAACGAACCACATAATGACAATATTAAAAATTGAGATACGATATCCGAATTTAACTTGCCTGATGGTAAGCAAGGGTCCTGATGAAGTCCAAGAGCGCCGACGACTAAAATAACGTTACGGTTGACACAAAATGTCGCATTTGTATGATGGCTCAGCAAAAGGTTTTAGTGATTTCAGGAAATAGTGGCGACGACTGCGCAAACCTCACATTTTGGTCCTAAATTCCTCAGTACTCCTCTATTATTTATCGTCATTGTAGTAGTAGTCATGACTTACCAGAGTTACGTCTTCATTGGGATTCAAATGCAAATGTATGCGCCTCCGATGCCTCGATTCGTTGGTCAGTTGCAAGTAATGCAACACCATCGGATGCTTCATCATAACATGGTGCATCATAGAGTGGGCCAGGAGTATGAATATTGAAAATATGAAGAACATGAAGGTGCTACGACGGGGCTGCTTGAAACAATACTTCGTTACAATACGGTCAAGGGATACCCAGAAGCCAGCTGCACCTGCAATTTAAAATTTGTCTTTAATTTACCTATTTCTTATTCTGACTCGACATATGACAGCACCCTGATCACATTAATGGAGGTGATACCGGCCTAGTTGGAACCGGCAACTTACAAGCTGATCCTAAAACGCGACTAAGTCAGTTCATGGTCTGTATAATTGTAAGTGGTGGTACTACCCCGGATCGGCAGACTAGACACCACTGCCCACCTCTCTTTGATAACCAGACCAGGAGCAAATACCTCTCAAATAAACGCAATAACTCAAATAAATGCCTAGTGCGGTAGTGCCCATAACCATAGAGCTTGTATGAAGTGAATTGTAGATGTGAAGGAAGCGAGGGAGTAGTTTCAGGATCGTGGTAAGTGGTGCTCCATTGTCTCTGCCTATCCTTGTGAGAAAAAGGCGTGACATATTGATTGATTATTAATTGATCAATAAAAAAAGTCAAGCCTCAACTTCAATAAAGATAGTCAGACAAAGAAGCGCCATTTTCCGCTTTCCACTTTTTAAAGAATACCCCAATTATCGGAGCCCTGCCTTTTAAGAATGTCCCGATTTGATCAAGGTGTAACATTCTGGGGCGTCCTTAATTTATCCTGATACTCACCTCTGATTTATACATCTTCTTCGTCAATTCCTTTTATGCATATTTTCAAATAGCCCAAAACTAAGTTCTAGCAAAATCCTTCTACATATACTTACTTTCCCCAGCCATGACAGCCTGCGTATATCTTGGTGGCAAACAACCCGTGAATCCATAATAAGAAGCCTGCTGCACAGTACAACCAAACGCCACAACACCTATTGCCACAAGGTTTATGGTGTACGAGACTTCACTTGAAAAGCCATCCCAACCTATATTGCAGACAGCCACAAACAGCATTGTGGAGAGAGATACCAAAATACCTGAAATAATTAATAATTTTAATAACTATACTATAGTTGGCTGTAAGATGTGGTTTGAAAGAAGATGTAGTGATAAGGATTGACAGAAGAATGCTTCAATGGTTTGGTCACATGGAAATGATGAGTGAAAGTAGATTGACGAAAGGAATTTATAAATCTGATGTGGATGTATGCGTTAAACAAGACAGGCACAGGAAGGTGTTTTCCGACCAAATCGGAGACATCCTCAAGAAAGCTAGGTTGCCTAGTGGCTATAACCACAGAGCGTGTATAAAGAGAATTGTGGATGTGAAGGAAGCAAGGGAGTTGTGTAAGGATCGTGGTAAGTGGCGCTCCATTGTCTCTGCCTATCCCCGTGGGAAAAAGGCGTGATAATTTGATTTGATTCGATTTGAGTTAGCTGTAAGGGCTTCACGCTATGATTTGTATCAGATACGGTATCTGAGATCTGTCTCAGAGATTTATATCGGTTCCAGCATCCATCCACACAATATAAAAATCTAGATTTTCGGTATAATGGAAACCTCGGAGATAACTCCAGCAGTATTAATAGCTATTCTTGTTACTATTACTGTCTCTTTAAAAAAAAGCGAAAGAGATATTGGGGAATGGCCACCATAAGATCAAATTAATAATCAAAATCAAATTTATTACAAGTTTCAGTACTTTTTCACGTCATAATAATATTACTATATAAAATATAAAAACTTCTTTATATTAGCGCAATGAAAATAGTATGTTTAAATGTTTAGTTCCAATATTATTTGTGTACTACGCATTATTTTCATTAAATTATATTTAAAATTGTTTTTCTTCGTTTGTCTGCAAGAGATCGCCATATTGGTGATAATGCCGCCATTTGTTGTACCTACTTTTGCATAGTTTTTAAGCTTCAATTTGTACAATAACGAGTAAAGTCTGTCTAATCCGAAATGACGCGCCCCTCCACTGAATTTAAGGACACGTGCGAATATAAAATATGGACCGACACACCGAAAATGCAATTGTAATTGGTCATTCAGTTGCTGGTTAGACACAAAAGGAGGAGCACGCTGATGAAGTATAGTAATATAGTTAGTAATATTTGTATTCACACATTTAAATAAACTAACAAAGTGGAGGGGCGCGTCATTTATAGTTAGACAAGCTATATAACTATCTGTTTACACGCTAGGATAATCAAGATGCCACTGAAAAACTTATTATCTTGATTGTCGTCGCTTCGAATAGGAACAATTTTCATTCATGCAAAATGTTAATAAGTGTTTATTTTAGGATATTATGATATTTCTTTGAACTAATGACATTTTGGCGTAACTTGATAATAATCACGTTTAAGTAACAATGCTTGCAGTTTTAGACCCATTGTGAGGCGTACGTACCATTTTGCATAAAATCAACTATTTTTATGGTAAATAAGAAATTAACATAAGACTGGGGATGGCGAAATATTGTTTAAAATAGACCCAAGTCCAACTTATATTAACATTTGCTGAGCGTTACACCGTTATTATTTAATTCTAAAAGACTGAAAGACTAAATAATTTTAAAAGTCTTATTTAATAATTTTGTGTATCCCAATTTCGTATAAACTAATACTACAATTAACTACAAATAGTTTAAAATATTAGTAGGTAATGAAAATTCAATAGAAATATCAAACGTCTATGTGATGAATATTCGAGATTACTTTACAGAAGATGAGGCTGTAAATAAAACATGAAAAGCATATATATATAACAAAAAATAAAACCCAAAAATATTTGACTTGAACCCAGCAGTAGGCGGTGTGTCCAGAGTTATTGCGCTTTAAGTAACAGACGCTGTGTTCGATTACCAGTCGCAGCTGACCAGTACACAGACGTTTATAAAGCACCAAAATACAATCCTTGAGGGCTAGTTTTAAGGATTGTAAAATAATGTTGAGCATAAAATGAGCATAAAAATAAATGTTAATATAAAAGTGTCAAAAAAGATTAATAATTAAATCATATTTACCAAAAGTAATTCTTGTATGATACGTAAAAAGATCCAAGAGCAAGTTGTTAGTTACAACAGCAACGCAGGCGGACGCAATGTAAACAGTGGACATGTCAAACATTATTGTAGAATCAGGATATTGGTTTTGGAAGTAATCTACCGCCATTATAAAGCTGAAATTAAATTTCCTTATAGTACTTTATAGTGACTTAATGTATATTTATAAAATTATACATTAACCTTTTTCCTGATGTTATGTATCTGATAGAGAAATGTCGATAAAATATCGAGAACATGTAAAACATCTTGATATTGTTCATTTGTTAAAGTGTTTTATACCATTAAGACCATTTGGACCACACATTGGACCACCATGCCAGCATAGCAACGGCGAATAAGACAGTTTTTTTTTGTCATCAGCTATCTTGGACCTCCTATTGCTCACTAACGAGCAAGTCAAAGTCAGATCTCGCTAGTAAATTAATTTCCATAGTGCGTTCAATCATATGTTTTGCCAAAATAAAAGAATAATAAAAATTGTCATATAAAACGTATATACCTGTTAAATGGTAGAAGAAAAGCAGCTCCCGCTACTAACAATGTGATGTAAACACTGTTAGTACTATCAGGCGGAGGTGCAGCTGGCTCATTGATTGAACCAGGAGTCTCCCCTCTAGCAGCACGTATAGCTTCAATACGAGCATATCCACGGCCTAAAGTCTCATTCATTGTTGAAAGTTTTCCCAAAATCTTCTTATTTATAAATCAGCCATCTTCTTTCATAGGAATCAGCTGTTTAGTTTTTTGTTTTGTCAATAATTTTGTTATTATTATTTTTGTAGAGTATTAGTGATTTATATTTAAATCTGTGTTGCGGTTTATATTATCAAGGTATTCATTTTTGTTATTGTTTTTGTTATATATTTAACTTTGTGGGTTTTCCGACACAAATATTTTTATTTTTATTAAACTCTACTTGAACTTTTGACTTTTATACATTTTGCTATTCAATCGTGTATTTTAATTCAATAAACAATTTAATTCAATAATAGGATTAATGTTTTGGAATTCTTATTTTGCGAATAGTTATTTTCACCGGTGGTTGCTTGACAGCGTTATTGCGAGAGGACGCATGCGCGACTTTACTACCTACTTTATTGATTTTCAGTGATGTAGTTAATATGACTATTCTAGTTGTCCTAAATGAGGCAACACTAAGTTGTTTTTGAAATACTTACACAGTACAAATCAGTGAAACAATTTCATTTCGCCCAATATATCAGAATGAAGGTATCTATATAGGCAACTGTTAAATGACTGCCAGAAAATACTTACAGCCGGTTGAACCAAAAATTATTATTTACGAATTTGTAAAAAGTATCGTATAAGTAAAAGAAAAAAGAAAAATGGGTTGCACCACTCTTTAACTTCACATTTTACATTTACGTCGAATATTTTATACAGAGCTAAAGGACATCATTAATTTTGGGTTTCTATGTACTACTTTTGTTATTTCTAATGATAAAAACATATATAAAAGGTAGTTTCGATATAAAATTCTTAACAACCCAATTCACGATTACGTAATAGAATAAGTATAAAGTAAACTAAATTCGTAAATTGAAACTTTTTTGGTACAACCGGCTGCTAGTCTTGTCATTAATATTGTTACAAAAAAATATTTTTTTCTATTTCACGTAACATTTATTACTATTACATTGTGTTAGTGTAATACATTAATATCAAACCATTAAAAATATAATATATAAAACTTATTCGAAGTGGTATCCATTGGCTGCAATACAGTCCTTTAAACGTTGAGGTCAGTTATCAACAGAAGCATGCAATATTTCAATGGGAAAATTCTTAACTTCCAATCGTACGAGTATGGATTGTTTTAGGGACTCCAAATTATCATGGCGATTAGATCAAGCCATACTCTCTAAAACTAACCATAAATTAAGATCTAAAACTAACAGAGATTAAGATCGGGACTAGAGGACGGCCAGTATTCAGCTCTGATGAAGTTCGGATCGTTGGTTTCTAACCAAGATTGAGTGGACCGAGCTTTATGACCTGGCGCCGAGTCTTGCTGAAAGGACCATCCGACGACGCGCTTCCATCTACAATAACGCGTTAGAAGCGGCCAAAGAAGGCCCCTGTGCCAGAGCCTGTCAAACGCTTTGGAGATGTCTAAGCCGATGGCAAGGGCCTCGGTTTGCAGGACCATTTCATCACTAATACACCACGGTCGCCTTGAATTATTAGTTTATGACTAATATTCATTACGTTTTTAGGACTTATATGGAATTAAAACTAAACTTCGATTTTTAAACATTTTATTTATAATATCTCTAGAATAGTGTTAAAAACTAGTGTAAAGTGGGGTTATAATAATCTAATATTATACAGGTTAATTTAATTTGGATAACAGGTGAACAATTTATCTATCCAAAAAACGTATCTTTTAATTTATGTTATTTATTTTTACTAGATATACTTACATAACAAAGTTAAAAAAAATACTTAAATTCTTTCTTTAAATAAAATTTTAAAAGGTTTGGCTGACAGCGAGATTCCAGGAACAGCCTCTATGCTGGGTCGTGGCTCCTCATCAGGAATTACAATTTTGTACTTTTGCAATATGTATGTCGTAAATAAAAATAACTCAGAGCGTGCTAAGTTTTCTCCGATACACCGTCGTTTACCTGAAATTTAAATAATTATCAATGTCTTTTTTTTATTGTGACACGACATCTGACCTTGTCCCGCCTGATGATAAGCAAGAGGAGGTCCACGAGTGACAACGACTGAGAAAACCGGGTTTGTTCACGGCTGCCCCAGTCGCCGTCACTATGCCGGCCAAAGTCACTATGCCGGCCAATAGAGTGGTAAGCAGCCAATTTTCGCGTTTCGACTCAGAACAGAGAAACAAACTTTATCTTTATCTGTTCTGTGCGTTTCGACAATCAGTCGCGTTTTGGGATCAGCTAATTAGTTGCCGGTTCCAACTATGCCGGCATAATCCACGCGACTTCTACTTGCAGTTGTTTTACCGTATAAGCAGTCGCCCCCATTCAAGGAACGCACTCCGGCTTGAAATCAGACGGATCCTATCATATGTCGAGTCGCAATAAAATAAAATATATTGAGTCCACCCTCAAAAGTCAACCGTTACAAGTAATCCTCCCCAAGAAGCGTCCTCGGCGGGTCCCAAGTCTAACAGTCTGTTGCTGCCACGGCGACGATACTCATATACCACAATAAGTCACCTGAGTTTTTTAAACAATGAACAAATAGATCAATAAATAAAAGACTGATACGAAAAAGAATTCCTTTTTCAAAAAAGCTTAATTTGAATTTTGAATTTATTGCTAAACAAAATATTTTTATTTCAAATGGCCAGTACTGCAGAACGGCTACGTCATTGGTATGCCCTATGTTGGTGTCCTCCTATGTTAATACAAGTACGTACAACATAAAACAAAGGCGTAAATCAATGCTCAATACATACGGCTTAGCATGGCTCGATGTAGGTGAGAGTGCTTATTATTGTGACTGTACTCGTAAGTGGCATTCGGAGACGCCATAAAGTTTTAAAGTTACTGTAGGTACTTAATACTTACAACAAACAGTATAACTTACCTAAACCAAAAGGTATAAAGTTGTCATTTCTAATAAATCCTCTGTTGTTATTCAAAAATCTTTCCGGATGAAACACTCGCGGGTTCTCCCATTCGTCATTGTTATGTAAGTCGTACAAAGATAACATCACTATTGTCCCCTGAATTGCAAGTAAATATGGTATAAATATAAATAAATTGATTGCGTAGTTCCATAAACGTAGAGCTTGTTTGAAATGAAAAATGTGGATGTGAGGGAAGCAAGGAAGTTGTTTTAAGATCGTGGCAAGTGGAGTTCCGTTGTCTATGCTTATCCCTGTGGGAATAAGACATGACAACTTGATTGATTGATAAAATATAAATAAAATATAATATATCTTAGACCGTTTAGCGACAAACCAAATTCGATACGAGACCAACAACCATTATTTCGACCACAGGTAATAGTGACTGCTACTTCATATAAACAACTCCAAGTAGCAGTCGCATTTACTATTTTCATTGGAACCGGTTCCCGAAAAGGGATTGAATTACTTTATCGTCTGTATACTTGTCAGTGGTTTATTTTAAACGAACCGCGGCGTAGCGCGCTGCGTCTTTTCTTTGTCGAAGAATCGACAATATAAACGTCTATGCTTTACCCGCTCATATACTTTGGTAATTAAAACGTTTCGACGTTTTAACCGTTTATAAAGTTTCGTATAAATTACGTTTGAACTTATATTTAAAAATATATGAACGATGCGTTTGAAGGAGCAGATCGCTGTTCTTTATAGCGACAATAAAAACAAAGACTTGCTTCTTCGAACGCAATTTATAACTTACGTTTGAAACTTCATGAACAGTCAAACATCAAACGTGAAAAATCTTCTCTGACCGGCACAGAGTTGAAGCGAGCCAACCGTAAAGAAAGTCGTTTCTTTTTACCTTAGGTATAATATATTCGCCGAGCTGTGCATCTTCTGTGGCACTATGTGGTATGCCTATTGGTGCAACGCTTGACAATCTCAGCGATTCCATAATAACTGCCTCCGTGTATTTCATTCTGTAACAATCCCATGTTTTGGGACAACAGTTTTTTTAAATTATTGTAACTTGTAATATAACTGCACCCCGCCTTATTTTGAGGTCCATGAATTATTTAGATTTCTTAACCTAAATACGCATTTATTGGGGTAAGCACCACTGCCTATCACTCTTAGTGGCATAGTGGCATCTATCAGGCGGCATAGTGCATAGTGGATACGAGTGATCCAGACATTCTCTCTTTCTAAGACATTTAATCGCGATGTCTATAGTGGCCTGCTAGAAGCAGTCTTGCTCCAGCGAAGCAGCCTTACTTCCTGTTACTTACAAGGTTGACTGACGCGGGTGGGCGTCCAAAGGTGCGTTTTCCTGTAAGTGGTCTCTATTCGAGAACTTTTCAGCCCCAACGGCCTTCTGTTCAACGGCATATGCTCCTTCTACCCGCACTCCAGTTTAACATCAACCGCTGTGCGGTTATATGACGTGACAATTGTTATCAATACCTAACTTAAAACATCGATGTTTAAAATGGTTATTTTTTTGCAAGTGTCAAAAATACAACATACCGTATTCGATCATTAAGGTTAGGTAGACGCGTAGTACCAATAACATTATCTATTTCATCATGTACTCGTTGCTGGACATCGTCATGAAGTATTAGGTATAAAATAAGAAAATCTAAAGTATTTCCAACAGTTTCCATTCCAGCTTCGAGCATATCAAGGCAAATTACTTTTATGTTTTCTTCCGTATCTATTTATATACAAAGGAAAATGGTTTTTAATACAATTCATTCGGAATAAAGATATTTATGGAATTTATAAATCTAATGTGGATTAAAAACTTAAATCCACCGTCTTAAAAACCCAGAGGGTTTTTCAGACCAAATCGGAGACATCTTTAAGAAAGCTAGGTTGCCAAGTGCCCATAACCGTAGAGCTTGTATAAAGAGAATTGTAGATATGAGGGAAGCGAGGGAGTTGTGTCAGGATCGTGGCAAGTGGCATTTTATTGTCTCTGCCTATCCCTGCGGACAAATTTGATTAATTGCTTGATACTTATAAAAAAATATGACATTAAAGACTTTGCAATGAGGACCTAGCAGTTAAACCAGAGACTCTTTCGTGCCTTATCACTAGACCATGGTCCCCTTTTAATATGTATAATACAAATTCTACTTACATGTTTTATCACCGTGATTAGCCATGTCTATAAGCAAATAATCTATTACATCGCGAGGATGCTCAATATCAAGTTTCATCTGATGTTCAGTTATAGTTTCCTGTATAAAAAGGACATTGTTTTTTTTTCAATATGATATCTGGATCTGTTCTCACTGTTAAACAGTTCAAAGTTGGCTATTGTTCTCCTCCGTGGGGTCTTCTTATCTTATAACTTTGGATTCCTTTGGCAGGCATAGTGAAGGCGGCTGGGGCAACCGTGAATAGTATCCGGCACTTTAGGATCAGCATCATGCTTACCACCAGGCAGCTCAAGGTAATTTTTTTATTTTATTATTTACATTTCTATACTAAGCTACTAAAGTGCTTGTATCATAGAAACAGGACAACCAAAGTACATATATCAAAGATACATTGGTACTGGTGGGTGGTCACGAACTCGTGCTCTTGGTTGACGTAACCATTTTTTTTTTATTTTTATTTTTTTTATTGTGACTCGACATATGACAGCACCCCGCTTGATGTTAAGCCAAAGTGTGGTCCATGAATGAATGTCACTGCTACTACAATTCAATAACTGTGAGTAGCAATCACATCCACTATGCCGGCCTAGATGGAACCGGCAACTTACAAGCTGATCCCGAAACGTGACCAAATCACTTCACGGTCTGTATACTTGTAAGTGGTGGTACTACCCCGGATCGGCAGACTGGGTACCACTGCCTACCACTCTTTGATAACCAGACCCGAAGCAAATATCCATCTCTTTTTTTTTTATTAACAAATATTTGCAATATTTAATACTATTAAATATTACAAATAAAAGCTATGAAACAAATATTTGCTCCGACCGGGGATCGAACCCGGGACTTTACGCGCAACAAACCAGTCGCTAAACCGTTCGTCCACGCCTGTCGTCAAACGTGTGTGCCATTGCACTGGCACAGTCAAATGTCGAGTCACATTAAAAAAATATCTGTTGTAGACGTCACATCTGTCCTTACTCGCATTTTAGTCTATACACCGTAAACTGAGTCGGTTTAGGCTGAGACTTTCCTATGCTTACTATCAGGGAAGTTCAGGTAAGACGTCAAGTGTCTATAAAATATAAAAAAGCCCATTTACTTAATATTAACTTTTTGCCTAAACTGTGGCTATTTGGAAACATATTTTGTGGTCTGAGGAGATTAAAATCAATCGAGTTGCGTCTGACGATATGTAAGATATTACTGTGAAACATGTTGGCAACCTGACAACAACTCTGGGGCGGTTTGCTTCAGTCGCCGTCACTATGCCGGCCAAAATGGGTAATATTATATATACTTAATGAATTAAACAAATTTTATGCGGCTTACTATCGCGTTTATTTTGGTTTTGATTTTACAATTTTTTATTATTCCGACGTTTCGAGAGCTTTGCAGCTATCGTGGTCCGAGCGATAGTAAGCCGCATAAAAATTTGTTTAATTCATTAATCAATGTTCGCGCAAAATCTAAGAAAATACTATTATATATACTTACCGATATAAACTCATATATTTTGTGATGAATATTCACAAGATTACTATATCCAATATAGTTAGGAATAATATAGCATAATATTGGTAGGAAGTTTATGACACCTCCACTCATGTCTGTTGCTGCGAATATTTCTTTGATCATATCGCACAACATTTTTAAGTTCGGATCGTTTAGTTCATATCTACGAAAAATTATTTATATCACACTCGCGTTACTTATTTAACACGTATAGAAAAAGCGGTCTTAAAATTAATAATTAATCGGAACAGTCCAAATTAATTGAACCAGATTGTAAACTGGCAAAACCGACCGACAAACCGACCCGAAACGCAACTACGTCCTTCACGATCTGTACACTTGTGTGGTGATTTTCCAAGTGGTGGTACTTGCCTGGATCGGAAGACGACATCAATGCCTACCAATCTTTGATAATCAGACCTGGAGCAAATATTTGCCTCTTTTTTCATTACTAAATATTTATAATATTCAATCTAATAATTAAATATTATAGCCGTAGAGCTTGTATGAAGAGAATTGTGGATGTTAGGGAAGGAATTTGTGTCAGGATCTTGGCGCTCCAATGTCACTGCATATCCTTGTAAGAAAAAGGCGCAATTTGATTGATTGTTTTATAATTAAATATTGCAATATTTGTCGGGTTTCAGCACCGATTACCCGGCCACCGGAACGTGTGAAAAGGCTAGTCTCCGTACTATGTCGGCAATCATAATATGTACCTTTTGCCAGCCATAAGCCGCCACATGACGTTTGTGATAGCTACATTAAAGAAATCATTTCCAATTATTGGTTTATTAATATTATTAGAAATGATTCTTATAACATTTTGACACTCGTTTCCAATAAGTTCCTCCATGCGCTGCTTGCCAAAACCAAATGTTTTAAGATATTTTAATAAACTCTTTTGTGTTATTTGCCAATTTTTGCCTTCAGAGAATACTATTCCTAAAATAAATAAACTCAATTTTGTTATCAGTATCGGAAGAAGTTGCTAGAACTTTTTAACAATATTTTTATTTACGTCATTAATTAATATGATTGATACTCAAGGACTATTTACATTCTAAGAGTATTATTTACTATTCAATCATATAAAATAGTTCGACAGAAATTTTTCGTAAGCTATATAAAAGCTCTGATCGACTTAGTTGAACTTATCGACATTTTTTCTATTATTAAGACTCGACATCCAACCTCGACTTGCCTGATAGAAGCAAGGCAAAATCCAAGAGCGCCGACTACTGAAAAAAAACCTATTACTTTTATTATTTACATATTACTTCTTGTTGTTTTGTTTCAAGTAATTGTATGTAGTTATTGGTATTCTAGGGTTTATTTATATTAAAACAGTTTGATACGAAAATAAATAAATAAGATTCTCAAAGAAAATAATATGAGATAAGGGAATTGTTGGTCATGGTAGCGTACATCAGTAAAAACATAGACCAAAGTTGTAAAAAACAGTGTTGTAAAATGTACAGGGTAATTTAATAATAAGAAATAAATATAAGTAAGTACCTAAATTTCTTTTTCCAAAAGATCTCATTCTGTAAAAGAATCCACTTGGTCTACCATCAAATACTTCCCTCGAAGCTACCTCTCTTATTCTTTCTTTGCCCGACACAATGACAACATTCACAAATCCAAATTTTAATCCAACTATTTCTCCATATTTCCGTGACCATTCTTGCCAAATTGATTCATGATTTCTTGTATTAGTAGATGTCTTGCGTGCTGACAATAAGTTGCCTATTATTGGCCAAAAGTTTGGGCCTACAAAATCACAATTTAAATTATAAATCATGTCTTAATAGACAAAAGCTCCCAATAAATATAGATTAAATTTTTTCGATAAATAATAGAGTAAGTTGCGTCGCCGTTAAAAGTTCATTCAGCCAGGTCAGGAATGCTTGAGAAAATATGTATGGTATCCTTCACGCATGGTTCGCACTTCAGCTTAACATCAGGCGGTGTTAAAGCAACAATCTTAATAGTATAATGCTTAGGAAAAAAAGTTATAAATTAATTGTTTTTTAGTTGAAGACTTTACTCGTACATTAACAAATTGTCAACATCCTTGTTTTATGCCAATTTGTGGCAGTTTACTTAAAATATTATACCTAGAAAATATTTTGACACACTGAATAATAAATTATGTGTTAATGTTATTATTGTGCGTCGATTTCCAACAACTAAATATTCTAGAATGTTCGATTTGTAATCTTAATAACGATTCGTGCTTTAATTTTTTGATGCAAATACCTATACTGATATATATAAAATGATGAAAAAAAAATCGAAATAATAAGTGGTTTATTATAAGATCGTAATCAAAAGATCAAAAACGTAGGACATCCAGCCACAAGGTGGATTGACGAACTGCTAAAGATGGCAGAAAACGACTTGATGATGTGGTGGACGAATAATTGCTGACATGAACTGACAACTTTGCGGTAAATAATAATATTCATTTTTAAGCACAATCTGCAGTGGTCAAAAAACTTACCTGGTGGATAAAATTTAGGCCTTCTTATATTGTTGTATAATAAATAAATAAATACTAATAATATCAAAGCAGCCCACATCCTGGGAGGATATCTTTGAAACTAACTCCAGACCAGACTTATGAAAAATATGAAAGAACTATAATGAATATTTATTGTATTTCAGTGTAGTATTTGAGAATAACTTGTGTACTGAGAAAAGTATAACACTAAAGGTATTTGAGTATTTGTATGTCATTCTCATCCTAAATAACTGTATACCTTCGCACGGTTACATGAAAAAATACTTTACCGTGTATCGGTGTCAATCAGTTTTGTGAAACACACTACGCCACATAAAAACTGCAAAATAAGTCAGTCGCGTTTCGGGATCAGTTTAAGTATTGCAGGAATTCATTAAGATATGCCTGTTGTAACTCTTGCTTACAAACGCCACATTTAGATATGCACTTTAGCAGCTTATCTTTACTCTGGGTAAATTAGTTACGTAGACGAAGTTGCGGGACGAAAAACAACTTTTTTATTTAATTTTAAGGTAACTTTTTTATGTATTTATACGTCATAAGTTATAACATACATTATGATTGAGGACATTCTTAAAAATGACATTGAATGAAAAAGACATTGTATGAAAAATACCAAATCGGAGACATCCTCAAGAAAGTTAGGTTGCCTAGTGCCCTAGTGCAGCTTGTATGAAAAGAATTATCGATGTGAGAGAAGTGAGAAAGTCAGGATCGTGCTAGTGGCACTTCATTGTCTCTGCCTATCCCTATGGGAAAAGACGTAACAATTTGGTTGATTGATTGATGAAATAATAGAGCTTGTATGAAAATAATTGTGGTGTGATAGATCATAAAAGCGAATAAGTTATATTACGTTTGAGGCAAGCAGATCGTGACTAACTATTTCTGTAAATCGTAACAAATTGATTAGATTATATGTTTTGTTTATATTGATTAATCATAAATGCCAAGCGATCAATCAAAATAATCTCCACTATCCTAACTCTTTTGATTCCTTCACATCTACGATTCTCTCCACGTAATCTGTACATATAAATCATAAATGTACAATTGGTTTTATGACAACTATATCAACTGTAAAACACAGACGTATCTTTAAATTTTGCATTATACTATATTGACTTTTATTTTATCTATTTGTGATCTAAACAGCACAATTTGTAATGCAAATATTTCTTATATTAAATGACGATCTTCAGGCGTTCACGATCAACTAGATAGAAAATTTCAGTAAGACTGTTGTACATATGTGTGTATATGTATATATATATATGTTTGTGTGTGTGTGTGTGATACTACTACGACTATTAGTACCGGGGATGGACCACCAGATAGTTGGTGGTCGTTTGCCGATCCAGGGTAGTACCACCACTTAAGTATAGATCGTGAAGTGACTTAATGCGACTGGTACTTGGAGTAACTGCAGTAGGAGTAAATTTTATTCATGGACCGCGTTCTAGTTTTGACATCAAACAGGTGCGGTCATATCATCTTATGTCGTCAAGTATCAAGAAGCAGACATTAATGATTTAATTTCAAAATACAAATTATAATATCCCAAAATCATATAGAGATTTAATCGTATTTCTGTAGTTTAAAAGTATATCTGCCAGTTTCAATTCTAGAACGCGGCATAGTACAATTATTGCCTCCGTTCTTGGACCTCACTCCACCTCAACGTCAGGCGGGGAGCTGACATATAAAATGTTGGTTTTATTGTGACGCTTTAATAAAAACATAATAATCCTTAGATTTGTCTAATTTGGCTATCTTACTTCGAGTAGCTATCGGGTGTTATTTTACTATGTTATGACGTTTCAATTGCGTTATCTAAACATATTATTATCATGTTATTTAATGAACTTTAGGGTCATTTAAAAATATTTTTATTTACCCATTCCTTTTTGTTTATTATACGTTACTTTGTGCACAGATGTCATAATTAAAGAGTGGTATCCGGGAAAGTATCTCTACTTTAAAGTTGCTGGTTCCATCTAGGTAGATGTAACTGCTACATGCAATTTTATAATTGTAGTAGCAGTCGCTTTTAATCATGGAACGCTCTTTATCTAAAACTAAGGCGGGGTCCTGCTACATGATGAGCTACAAATAAAAAAAACTTAATTTTTATTATTGTGATTCGACATATGACAGCCCCCGCTTGATGTTAAGCTAGAGTGTGGTCTGCTACTACAATTCAATAATTGTGAGTAGCAATCACATTCACTATGCCGGCCTAGTTAGACTAAAACCTCTATAAATAAACCTAAAAGTTTGCTAAACCTAATAAAATGTCTTAATAAAGTTCCTAATACCAATTTTCCGATTGTGACGTTCCAGCAGTAGGCATGGAGATATAAAGTGACGCAACGTGTCGTCTCATCTCATTATACGATCGGACCTCGTCCACTGCGGATCTACTGATAGTTGATTAAATAAATTAAGTGATATTTACAAGTGTAATAATAATGGCGCCAATAAATGTGGACGTCAAAGGAAGCAAGGCATATTTAACTGAACCTAAACCGTTGCCGGAAGTGAATGCGGATAATGGAACCGGAAGCACTGGGTAAGTTAGGCTTAAGTTTTTATTTACTAGTTTTGAAGCGTTTTTGATTTCATTATATTTACACAAATGGTATATTATTTAAAAAGATTATTTTTTTAATTAAAAGATTTACTTAAATTCAGTCATAAAAATAAATAGGTTTAAAGATTGTTTGAAGTAATTGTTTGAAATGGCTTGACTCAATAATTTTAAATCAACGAAAAAATAAGATATATTATATTTATAATTTAAGAAAAACTTAATAATATTTTATGCAATATTAAAAAAAAATGTGAATTATTTAAATGAGTTTCATAATGAGATTTTACAGGCAGTGTTTGTTTGAAATAGCTTTGAAATAACTCAATAATTTATTCAAATTGTTACGTTTGTCCCACAGGGATAGGCAGAGACAATGGAGCGCCACTTGTCACGATCCTGACTCAACTCCCTCGCTTCCTTCATACTCACAATCCTCTTCATAATTTAAAATCAGTGAAAAACATAAGATAACCCATATAATAGATAATTAATTAGGTATATTTAATATTTTAGATAAACGTACGAATATATATTGTGTAATAATCATAACAGAAGCATACCTCAATAAATATTGCGACTTTATCATTACTTTTGCAATAACAATTATAAATTACTACTTATCATAAGATATTTGTTAATCAGGTGAAGGAAAGAATAATAAATGCAACGGTTGTTAAGAGTTATGTCAGGATCGTAAAAAGTAGGGCTCTGTCCATCCCTGCGTTTTATTTTAGATGGATTTAGATGACTAAATGTAAAAGATATTATTTTTTACATTTCAATTTTAAGTTTATATAGTGCTTGTATCATAGAAACAGTACCAAAGTACATATATTATATCAAAGATCAAAAGCGAAGCGTGTCTTGGCGGGGCCCTGCATGAAAGAATATTTGGGGGACCTTAGGAAGGGTAGATTTCTCACAAAGGTTTTTTTTTGCATAATATGAATTATGAATAGAAATATTTATTCATCATAATTATCACAGAGCCTGTATGAACAGAATTGTGAATGTGAAGGAAGCAAGAGAGTTGTCTCTGCCTATCCCTATAAAAGGGGTGACAATTTGATTGATTGATTGATAATTATCTGCCACTTTTTCCAAAATTTTTACAAATAATTCAAATTAAATATACACTTCCCTTGCCTTTTTTTCGACAATCTGATTTAATAAATTATTTATATCTGATGATGACTTTAGTTTTTCTAAAGTTTCTTTTTGAGAAGTTTTTATTAATTTTTGCTTACGCACGTTGGGGGCCCCCGTGGCCCGTACAATTGATACAGCAGATACGGCAGTAGCTACGCTCCTGTCAAAGATACATAACTCTACGAATGGAACCGACTATTACTACAATTGGGTAATTTCAAGTAGCAGTCGTATTCGCTATCGGCCTTGTTGGAACCGGCAATTATTAGGCTGAACCCTAATCGCGACCAAGTCAGATCGACAAACTGCACCCTGGAGACCTGCCTATCAGACTTGGAGCAATATCTATTTTAGTTTTGCAACGAAAAAATAAAAGCGCTTAAAAAAGGGGAAAAATTAGCATTGATAGTACGATGCCTTAAGAATGTAGCTCGATCTTGAAATGCCAAACCAAAGCCTAATTAATTATTATTTTTGGATTAATTTGCAGTATTGTTTTTGATGTGAAACGTAATATACAAATTGTATAATGTCAGCTTACAATAAACTATTAGTTTTGTGACCGGTAGCAGAAACGCGGCCGGCCAGTAAACTTGAATGACAGACATGGTCCTACCTAGGTCACTAACCAACAACCACTACTTAGGAATTTACCTGCCCAACAACATTCTTTAATAATAATACACCCCACTATTTAACTACGTATAATTGCGTGCGCGTAAATTATTTATGCATTTGTAAGATATAAAAGTTACTTATAATAATTTTTTTTTTATGGTGACACGACATTTAATCTTGATTTGATACAAGGAAGCTTACTATTGAGAAAAGTATGTTGCGTTAAGATTAGATAGGAGATTGAAAAGAAGAGATGTATTAATCAAAGGTAAAAATAACAATTCGAAGACCCAAAAAAAAAGATTTTAGGCCGGCATAGTGACCGTCTGTTTTTCAGTCGCCGGTGCTCTAGCTTATCAGGCGAGTCGAAGTCAGATGTTGAATCATAATTGTATGTTTGCTTGCCTGGTCTACAGTGTCCACAATATTATGATTATTTTGCAATAATGGTTTTGTCATAAATTCATTTATGTATAATTTAAATTGGTATAAATTAAATTATTTATGTGTTTGGACTATTATTTGGTCATGTTACCAGCAGTTTGGTAAAAACTGACTCCAGCGTATTGTAAACAAAATGTATTTCTTAAATCTTGAATGTTACCTGTTGCATCGATCTATAAATTTAAATTCAATTATATAGCTTTAATAGTTTGGCATAAAGAGAAAAAAAAAACAGGTTCTATTTAATTTAGACGGATGTCTGTCATATCTTTTTAAGGCGACCGTGGTGTATAATGGAATGACTGCAAACCAAAAGTCTTCGGTTGAAAACCATTTGCCGGTACCAAAGTATCATACTATACTTTGGTTGTCCTGTTTCTACAATACAAGCAAGTTTAGTAGCTTAGTAAAGTATATAAAGTATAGAAAATAAAAAACAATGAATTAAAAAAGCTTACACGTCAAAGTGACCGACAGGCAAAAAACAATGGAGCGCCACTTTCCACGAACCTCACACAACTCCTTTTTATATTCTGACTAATTTCTATTTCAGTTATGCCTACGACACACTTCTGGAGACAGCAAACTTCTTACTCTCGAGAATATCGACTCGGCCACAAATTGGCATCATTTGCGGTTCTGGGATGGGTTCGTATTGGAATGAGGGTAGATATTATTTTCAATCATTCGCATGTTATCAATACAATTAAAATACATAATTTTGAGGTTATACTTCCATAACACGTTTCGCAATGACCGCCAACTGTCTTCCAACCAACCTTTTCTTTATTCATTGAGCTACTATTAAAATATTATTCGTTCAAAAGAGAGCGAGTAAAAATACATGGACCACTGAGAAACGATAAATTTAAAAATTGTAGAAGAAAGTCTTTAAACAGTTTATGCCATAAACGCTTAAATTTTAATACTCATTTATTTCATTTTAGTCCGTATGTTATTTAAGAACTAATATTTTATGTTTAATCATCAGGATCATTGGCTGAAAGCATATGTGAAGCAGAATGTTTCCCCTATGAAGAAATTCCCAATTTCCCCGTCAGCACTGTGGAGGGGCATCATGGAAAACTTGTATTTGGGAAGCTGGCTGGTGTTCCAGTAGTAGCCATGCAGGGTCGTTTCCACTATTATGAAGGATACCCACTATGGAAGGTGAGTAGCAGCAGTTTAGCCTTAAACTGATATCTTTAATAAATTAAAAAATATACACCTATACAGATAAATGTTCTTCCTACTCCTTGAAACTACTAATATCTTTCAAGCAAGAGGAGGTCCGAGAGTGACGATGACTGTAAAAACCGAGTTAACTACCTTAAACTAACTTCTACCTGCCCAAGTTCTTGACATTCTGAACTCTCGAATTAATTTCAATCTCTCTGGTAGAGAATGCTATCCTTTATATCTATTATCTGGTAGAGAATGCTAAATAGCACTAAGTCTGCCTGCGTAAATAAATATAGATTGCGATAAAATAAATAAATATGGAAGGAGTTTTTTGTTCACGATATTTGTCAATTATAAGCTTAATATATTTTAAATAAAAATAACATTCAATTAATAGACAGATTTTTTACAAAAAAAATAAGTGTTCCAATTATATAAAAAAAGATTGTGAAAGTTATACAATACAATTTGAATAAAACTTAATCACTAATTTATTGAGTCATAATTCCTTTATATTTTTATCCGGGTATTTGTAAGGACTATGATAGTAAATTAAGCGATAGGGACAATTAAAAAAAACTACATTAACGCTGAATTATCACAGAACAGAAAGAACTCTTTTATCTATATTCCGTGTGAATTTTTACTACTCTTAATTGGTATATTCGATTTATAACAAATTGGTAAAAAAGGACAGAAACATTAATATGTGCACATCAGTTGGTAGCGACGGGGAATAGAACCCGGCGTCGGTCGCTTATCGCGCGAATGTCCACGCGTGATTTTTTCTATCCAATTTTCATCACTAATTTATGATCAAAGATAGGAAACAGCGATACCGATAATAAAGACCATCAGTAGTCTTAGGCAGGGAGTTTATACTCGTACCCAGGGCAGTACCACCATTTTCAAGTGTATGTATATACAGACCGTGAAGCGACTATGTAGCGTTTCGAATTCAGCTTGAAAGTTGCCAGTTTCAACAAGGCCAAATAGTTGATGCGATTGCTAATTGCAGTCATATAACTGTAGTCGCAATCAGTTCCATTCATGGACCACACTCCAGTTTTACTACAGGCAAGGTGATGTCATATGTCACTACAATAAAAAAATGGAATTAATAAAATAAATACTTACAGAATACTTATGATATAAATAGGAATTTTCATATCTAATATAGATTTCCATTTGCAAAATAATAAATATAAGACGTCATGTAGATATTATCGAACTTCCTGTTTTTTTTTGTGTCAATCGGCTAGGTGAATGTTTATCTACTGGGGCAATTCCCTTGACATTCATTGAACCACTTTGTGATACATGATAATAAGTAAATAAAAATATTTTTTAATAATTGCATAATATGTGAAAACATCAAAACCATTCAGTTAGTGAATGATCCTACCTTATCTGTTCATATGCGATTTATATTTTTTTTTATTAAATATACATTTTTATTTTACAAATTACAAAAGGCAGACTTGCTGCTGCTTGATCCTGAAGAAGGTTTCACTTCCAAGAAAAACTTTTCTACAGGAAGTTTTGGTGGGCTTTTAAGTTCGAACCCACCATGGAAATGGGCCATGAAATAAGTTTTATTTACAGTTCCCTATTACCTACGTATTTAAAAAATCTGAAGAAAAAATGCCTCGCTTACAAACGCACATAGGTATAGTCTGTCTAGGCAGAAATAACGCGCCCCTTAACTATATTTGCGCACACGAGAAAACATAAAATATGAATGCAACATACTGAAAATGCAGTTGTAATTGCTGGTTGGACACAAAATAAGGAGCATGCTGATAATAGTATAGTTAGAAATCATTGCATTCGCACATTTAAATAAACTAATAAAGTGGAGGGGCGCGTCATTTATAGTTAGACAAGCTATACTCGAGTGTTCTACAAAGAAATGACGCACCGAACAGCTATTATGTTTCTAATTAGTGTTCTAAATCAATTCCGTATCCAAACAAAACTAAGTATGCAGGATGATGCAAGCCCAAGCCCGACCCCCAGCAGCGGGGTTATCTCTAGTATTTATCATTATTTGTTAACTCACAACAATAAGTTGGATATCGATACGAATAATAACTCTCAGTTAAAGATAACAATGTACTATTTTTGTTTTCGTTTACAATGTGCATATTTGCGTTTCAATCCAAATCTAAAATCAATATTGTGTTCTTTCATTCATTCATTTTTTTATACATTTATATACTAAACTACTAAAGTGCCTTGTATCATAGAAACAGGACAACCAAAGTACATATATCAAATTATGTACGTATACATTGGTACCGGTGAGTGGTTTCGAACCCGTGCCACTCTGCTTACGTAGGTAGCCATTGCACTGCCACTACACCACGTTCGCCTTAATGACCTAACATGATAGAACCCTGCCTGGGCCGCTATTCTTTTAACACACAACAGCGGAATAATGTGTCCACGAACTGCCACTGCTTTATCAACGTGATTTTTCTACTAATCTAAACGGTAACAAATCAACGAGAACGCCTAATATCATCGCAATATCACTGACTTTCCGTTATATAAAATAATGTTGTTTAGATTAGTATTCAATCAATTTGTCACGCCTTTTTCCCATGGGGATAGGCAGACAATGAAGCGCCAGCTTCGAAATAAGACGATTAAATTGAACCATATTATGTGACTGTTCAAATAGTCTTATTTCTATTTATTTCTCATGTCAAAGGATTTAAGAAACAAATAGATTTACATAAACCAGTTATAACTACTTTGTTTTTTACTCAGTCGACAAGCGTGGCGAATTGGTTAGTACACCATTCAGAGCAAACATTTGTAACATAGATTTTGTTTGTAATATTACAAATATTTGTTAATAAAAAAGAGGCGGATATTTGCTTCGTGTCTAGTTGTCTGAGAGTGGTAAACAGTGGTGCCCAGTCTGCCGAACCGTGGTAGTACTACCACTATTTACAAGTGTACAGACCGTGAAGTGACTTAGTCTCGTTTTGGGATCAGCTTGTAAGTTGCCAGTTCCAAATAGGCAAGCCATAGTGGATGCGGCTGCTACTTGGAGTTATGTAACTGTAGTAGCAGTCGCCTCCATTCATGGACCGCAGTCGAGCTTTACATCAGGCAGAGTGATATTATATGTCAAACCCTAATAAAAAATTATAACAATTGAACTGATTGTATAAAAGTAAAATATATGCTTTATGTATCAAGGATAATCTTAAAAAAATAAAGGTTTTATAAGGAAAATAACATTAGATAAATAATCCTCAAAAAGCGGCCAAGCGCGAGTCGGACTCGCCCATGAAGGGTTACGTAGCAGCAAGTAACATAATATAAAAGTTTTTGTAGTTCGTTGATCGATTTTTATATTTGAGTTGATTTGTTGAAAGGTAAATTGCGGTTTACGATTTATGACGTATTAAAAAAACTACTTACTAGATCTCGAACAAACCAATTTTCGGTGGAAGTTTGCATGGTAATGTACATCATAATATTTTTTTTAGATTTATAATTCTCTTATTTTCGTAGTTACAGGAGTGGGGGGCACATTTTACCACTATGAAAGTGTTTCTCACGCAAACTATTCAGTTTAGAAAAAATTGAATACCTATCCATAGATACCCGTATGGGTTTGATGAAATTTTTTTTAGTTCTGTTTTTCACTACGGAACCCTAAAAAGGGTGTTTATTGTGTTAATCGGTTAAGCAGACAACTTTATTAAATATTCCGGTAATTAAATAACACAAAAATGCCTTTTATAAATTACGGATTCATAAAAAGCACAATTGTTTTTTAGTGTTTTATTGCGACATATAATGATATCATGTTAAGATGGATTGCGGTCCATAAATAAAGACGAGTGCTACTACTTGAATAACTATAAGTAGCGATCGCATCCACTATGTCGGTCTATTGTTTTATTTATTGTGACTCGACATCTGACCTCGACCTGCCTGGTGGTAAGCAAGAAGAGGTCCAAGAGAACCGACGACTGCAAAAACCGAGTCTTCACAGCCGCCCCTGTCGCCGTCACTTTGCCGACCAAAGGTGCTTCTTCACGCATCGCTTAAAGGACCCAAGGCTATAAGATGGAGAAAACACATGGGCTGGTGAAGCATTCCACTAGTTGATTGTTCTAAAAAGAAATGAAGCTCCGAACTTTTTAGTTCGACTGTCGAGTTGGAGCTGAATCAGCGTCACGTAAGATGTTCTTACTCTGAATTTTAAATCTTGTTTACAGTGTTGCCTGCCAGTGCGTGTAATGAAGTTACTAGGAGTCCATACCCTGGTAGCAACAAACGCAGCTGGTGGCCTCAATCCAGGATATAAAATTGGGGATTTAATGATTGTGAAGGACCATATAAATATGATGGGCTTCGCTGGGAACAATCCTCTACATGGACCAAATGATGAAAGATTTGGACCACGCTTCCCACCAATGAACAAAGCCTATAATTATGAATTCAGAAAAATGGCTAAAGAGGTGAGTTATGTTTTATTTTTTAGGTTCTTTAGTAAAATTAAAAAACAATAATCGCATATAAATTAGTTTATTAGTAATTAATATTTTTTTATTAATAAAAAGGATAATTAAAAGCTTTACGGTAAATTTAGATTTACAAGATAAACATTATAAAGAAGATAACATAATCATTCTATTTAACCATCGTCAATCGACACTCGAATTTAAACATTCTTTCGTCAATATCCCATGTGAAACCTCTGCATGTAGGGAATCACAGAATTTTTTTATAGGTTATCTACCTATTATTAGTTTTTGAAAAGATGGGTCATATTACGCTATAAACACAATCCAAGAAAGCATCGCAATTACGAGTATAAATAACAGTTGAAAATATGACGTTTTTCGTAGCTACTAATATTATCTCTTAGATAACTAATTAAGGATTAGACAAGTCTATAATTGCTCATAAGATAACAATAAATTATTTATATAACCTTCGTAAAATACCATATATAAAAATATAATTATTGATCTAATTATATTTTCCTTTACGTAACAATATTAACGAGTTGTTTACATAAACAAATTGAATTACCAGTATTTTCTAATAATAATAAACAAATTCATTAGCCAATTAGAAATATTCCAATATTTAATGGTTTTAATTTTGTTTGCGGTATAAAAATCCCTTATCGATCATGTTATGAAGAAATATAACGAATTGTATAAATTTTCCATTATATATGTCATACAAATAATTATGTAATTTTCGTTCGTTCTTAATTTTATCTTATCTCTTATAATTAGGCAATATTGATAAAGTGAATTGCCAATAATTATTGTATTGATTTCTGTAGATTTTTGACATTGTAGAAGGACTTTGTTATAATTAAAGATACGTTTTTATTTTTCAAACTTGCACATAACTGTTAACAGAACTAGTTTGAGATTCCCATTAATTTCTAGTATTCCCCCATTTATGGGGACGAGTAAAAACTCCACATGAGTAACATGTTTCGATACAATAATTATTAATTCGATTTAATGTGATAGCTAATCAATAATAACGTTTTCACCGTATGCAAAATTTTGGAAGGAAATATAGATATTTGTCAAAGGTAATCGTCATGGTCACGCCCATTTTTCGTTTACTATCAGGGTAAAGACATGATATTGATTGTTAAGCTATTAAAGATCAAGGTCAATAGATACAAGATAAAAACCCTTTATCAAACGAAAGTGTATGTCCGAAGCCAAATATTTTATATTCGCAGATTTTCGCAAAACGTTGTATTCTCTCTACCAAAGCCAGTTCAAAGATGGTACCTTCCTTTCGTTTTTCAAACACATGATCTCGAATTGTGATTGTGCAATCACACCACATACTGAATAACTGACCACCTTCTTAATAATAATAATTCAAAGTACTCCGAATGCGCAGCCTCAAGCGTTATAAGGAAATTGTTTGAATTATAGGTACATTATAAATTTAAAAGAACATTCAGTGACAAGGACTGACAAAGAAATGCTTTGATGGTTTGAACACATAGAAAGGATGAGTGAAAGTAGATTGATGAAGGGAATTTATATATCTGACGTGGATGGATGCGTTAAACAGGAGGGTGTTTTCCGACCAAATCCGAGACATACTCAAGAAAGCTGGGTTACCTAGTGGCCATAACCATAAAGCTTGTATGAACAGAATTGTGGTTGTAAGGGAAGCGAGGGATTTGTGTCAGGATCGTGGCAGGTGGTGCTCCATTCTCTACGCCTATCCATTTGGGGAAAAAAAGGCGTGATAATTTGACTACAAGTGAATGGTCTCATTAAACATGAAATCTTATATACTTTGACCTTAAAAATATTATAAGTTGTAAATCATTTTGCATATAAGGGCGCGTCGATGTCGCATAAATGGCGTAACTCCACATTAGGTTATCAGGTTCAATTAAGAACAATTAACCGCTTAATAACAAAGTCATTAATAACACACAGTAGATAGTAAAAGTTTTAATCTGTTTTTGAACGAAAATAACAATTGAATAGGTGACCGTGGTGTAGTGGGAGTGCATAATAAAGTTAACCTGCATAAGTTCAAAACAACTTGCCAGTGCAAATGTATTTTTTATTATGTACTTTGGTCGCTATGCTTCTATAATAAAAGAGCACTTTAGTAGTTTAATATAGAAATGTATATAATAAAAAAGTAACAAACACCAAGCATAATAAACAAAGTCCCTAATACTCGTATTGACCATAATCACCCAACACAAACAAGCTTGGCGAACGTGCTAGTATATACCGGATAAGCCTACATCGCGGATGATCAAAATACACAGAAATCATACAATATACTTCATATACTACCAAGCATTTGGAGACATCGTAAACTGTTTGCATAGCATTCTTCGATTGTTAAAAAAACCGACACCGACGCCCACAAACAAACACCCATCCATATGTACGTTTTTGTTATTTGGTATTGTTCGCCAGGGGTGTAGACGCGGCTTAAGTTTCATTTATTTAAATCCTTTATTGCGCCAAAATAAACTTAAAAATAGGTACATAGGCGAGTTTAATGCCTATTAGGCATTCTCTAACAACTAACCTTTGGGATGATGAGAAATTATGGGCAGTGTAGTTTTGACCAAGTACTCGTTTTGACAATTTATTTACAAATTATTTCAGATTGCAAAAAGTTTGAACATAGAAAATATAGTACGCGAAGGAGTATACACATGTTTAGGAGGTCCCAACTTCGAAACTGTGGCTGAATTAAATATGCTGAAAATGGTCGGAGTGGATGCTGTTGGCATGTCAACAGTTCACGAGGTATTATACCGATTTATATATTTGAGTTTTATCATCATCACAGCAATGGGCAGAGAACGGAACAACACTTTCCATAACTCTCTTCTACACATCTACAGTTCTCTCCTTCTCATCCATAATTTTCTTTATACAGATTCTATGGTTATGGGTAGGAGAAACATTTTTCTGAGTCGTCCTAGTTTTAAGACATACATGGTGCATCTGTCCGTATTGAGTTCAATTGCCGGTTGGGGCAAAGATTTGTTTCAAAGTTTTCGTTTGTAATGTAAAAACCCGTTGTCGAAACGCAGCGTTGGAATTTTTATATTTTATTTTTTATGATTTGACATATGACAGCACCCTGCTGATGTTAAGCTGGCGTGCGATCCATGGATGTAAGTGACTGCTACTACAGTTAAATAACTGTAAATAACAGTAACATCAACTATGCCGAAACGCTATTAAGTCACTTCACGGTCTATATACTTGTAAGTGGTGATACGATCCGGAGCGGCAGACTCGGCAAATATTCGCCTTTATTTTATAATTAAAACTATTTGTAATATTAATCAAATTATTTAACATTACAATTAAAAGCTATAAAACAAATATTTGCTACGACCGGGAATTCAACCCGGGACTTCCACGTAACGGACTGGTGAGCCAATACACCACGCCTGGTTAACCAAAGTGGTTTAACCAGGCGTAACTAATGTATCTTTATTTTTCAAGCCTATTTGATTGCATTTTTTCTTACAGGTAATCACAGCAAGACATTGCGACATGAATGTCTTCGCGTTATCCCTTATAACAAACGAGTGTGTTGTGTGCTACGACCACGAAGGCGAGGCCAATCACGAAGAAGTACTCGACGTCGGACGCATGAGACAGGATATCCTACGCAAATACGTATCAAAGTTAATAGAGAGCTTCGCAAAATCAATCAAAATTACACCATGATTGTTTTTTTTAACTCGACTTATATATTTATATATCGACTCTATATTTAAGTTTAATTTAAGGTTGTTCAACTTTGTGTGTTTTTTTCAATGATAATTACTACGTTATACCAAAGAATTTGGAAAAAATAGAATCTGTGCTAAAATAAGAAATAATTCATTGTTGTTTGTCTCATTTATATTATGTTTATACCACGTGTGACTGAAAGAGACAACTACTTGCACTTCAATTCCTTTATTTTAAAGGATGGCACTACTTTTTTGCAAATACAACCACTTGTAATTGTGGTTGACTTTTAATACTGCTTAATTAAATTCACGTAGTAGTCACGTAAGAGTAGTGGCATAATTGTTCAGTCATCATTTTTTAAAGTATTTTATTGTCATTTGTTATTGTCAATTGGTCATCAAAACTAGTGGCAACCTTCTAAATTACGAATGTAAAAATATATATTCATCCACTTCTGACTTATTTTTAATGCCATAAGTGAAAATAGTATAAACGATTGTATTTTGTCGCTATTTTAGGGCTCCTTCTGTTTCTTAAGTGCAAATTCTTTGCGTTATACTATGTTTTCATTCGTTTTTTTTACTTTTGACAGCTCGAGTATTATTGTTCAACAGATATTTCTATTTATGGATTTATTAATTACTTGAATAATGGTTTAATAAAGTTGGGTTGCCTAGTGCCCATAACTGTAGAGCTTGTATGAAGAAAATTGTGGATGTGAGGGTGCGAGGGAGTTGTGTCAGGATCGTGGCAAGTGGCGCTCCATTATCTCTGCCTATCCCTGTGGGAAAAAGGTTAGGCAGATAATTTTAATTCCTAAATTGATGATAATTGGACAATTTTCTCGAACGGAAAGAACGAAACCTTAATGTAATCAAAGTCTGCAACAATGGAAATGGTATACTAGCGCTTTACTGAGGAGATTCCTGTGGTAGTGGAGCGTTGCGGTTACTGCTCAGTTAAGCGCCTGTAATATACGATTACACGTGCATACAAAATGTTGAGTCATTCTAAAATTTAACAGCCAATCAGGGGCGGCCCGGTCTTACCAAAGGTCGATAAGCCGCTATGTAGATAGGCGTAGAATCAAAGGGTTTGGCTGTTTTTAATCAAGTTATATACACCGTAAATGGTATCGAGTTCCAAGCTTGCAAGCACAGTTGTTACAATGATTGCAAGCAAGAATAAAGGGGATACTTACTGATTGGCTCGTTGAAAGTCAATTTTACTTAAAATGGCTTACTTCAATCACTTGCCACGATCCTAGCACAACTCCCTCGCTACCTTTACAAAAAAATAATATATATTTACATATTGTATTTAATTTATTTATGATTATATAGAATGTATTTGTTTACTCTTATGGAATAATTTGTATGTTTGTATCCTACTTTATAGTAGGGGAGCTCAAGCGGGGATTTCTGGATTTACTCCAGCGTGACAGATTAAATTATGGGAGATACCTTGTACCCTGTAGAGTATATCTACCAAGTATTAGCCCTTAATACAGGGGGGTACGTGTATGGCAGCTGGTCAGAATTGTAAAAAAAAATCGATCTTTGAATATACTCGAGCGCGTCAGATTAAGCTAAGGTGAGTTAATTACATACTAATAAGTGCACATTTTCTTAATCTGACGGATTGAGTGTGACGGAAGAGAATGGGAAGGTCATAAACTTGTAAAAAAAAATCGTCACCTGGACATTCTCGAGCGCGGTCGATTTTAATTTTATTTTGAAGAAAAATGACTAAGAATTACTAAAAAACTATAATCTGTCAATTTCAACAAGCCGAAGTAGCAAAAATCGTTGATAAAGTTTTGTGCGAGCAGTTGCAGTAGAGCATGTATTCCCCACTTCGCGTCTCTCGTTCCCTTTCACTTCTTCTTTATCTATTACTCTCTCGCACAGTCTTAATATACAGGGTGTTACAAAACACCTCCTAAAGCCGAACCCCCTTAAAGGTGTTAAATGGTCTCTTATAAAATATTTATTTCAATAATGTGCCAACCCTGTTTCAGTGAAATTAAACAGTAAATTACATAGAACATATATTTTATGGAACGCCTATGAACATTTTGACCTAATGTACAATGTAAAAAAAGTATAAACTGTACAAGAAAGAAGATTTTAAGATCTTATCTTAATAACCATAAATTATGTATACTTTTTCGTAAGTAAAGTAAAGTTTATAGTATGTATTGTATGGATGGATGGATGGATGTTTGTTACTCTTTCACGCAAAACTACTAAATGGATTTTATTGAAACTTTACAATAATATAGCTCATATTCCACACAGTTTCTGAGATATTATTACTTATTAGTAAAAGTGGGCAGTGATTGTGAGTGAAAGAGAGAGAAATAGTCTAAACTATACCGCGATTAGTGTGCTATAGTGAGTGTGTAACAATTACCTTAAAAACCGTTTACCAATTACCGTTTTTTTTTTCAAATTGTCAGATTAATGAAATCCCTCCAGATAATTGTCAGATTAAGGGTCAGTACAATTGGGTCATCTTACTGAACCTTCTGTATAAAAGACTGACGCGCTCGAGTATTTCAAATTAACGATTTTTTTTTACATTTTCAAAACTCCGTCATGTCGGAATGGTCAGTCTTTTGAAGGGGAGCTTCTGTGGGGCTTATTTAACATCCCCTCTGAATGTCTGACGCGCTCGAGCAAATTTTTTTTTTTCTTTTTCTACCTTTCCGTACTGCCACCCCCACCATGCAAACCGTCAGATTAACATACCTACAGTATTATGGACACGTGGAGTATATACAATATCAAAATCTGACGCGCTCGAGTATATTTTTTTAATTGTTTTTTTTTTTACATTTTTGAAAATCCGTACAGCCTTCCCCCACCGCTAAAACCAAAAACCCACGTAACATTTAATTTTTTTTATCACCTAAACTTTAATATTTAATAGGTCCCTACGACGCTCGAGTAAATCCCCGATTAGCCTCTTGGGCTCCCCTACTATTAGGTACATTTGAAGTGTATTTTATTATAATATTATTAAGTACTACATTCTAAATTTTAATGTGCATATTGTTTCTAAATGGCATATGGACTGTATTGGTATTTAGAAGCCTACTTGAGAAGTTACCATTCCTCACTAGGAATCTACTGGCTCTGCATTTTACTTACCTTCGTTTCGCTCTATTCCCGACGATTCTAAATTATTTCTATATTAATGACATCGCTCGAAAATCCGACAATCGATGGGGAAGAAAGGTTTTAGAGTGGAGACCACGAACCGGAAGACTAGGTGGACTGACGACATAGTGAAAGTCACGAAAAACCGGTGGATGCAACTGGCATCTTGTCGTTCGGAATGGCGTTCTAGGGGGGAGGCCTATGTTCAGCAGTGGACGCCTTCTGGCTGATGATGATGATTAATGACAACAAAAAAGTTTTTAAATTTTAAATAACTTTTGTTTATTATTAAACAAACTTTGTAACAACCCATAACTTTTCATACTTAAATAACAATTAATTTAAATAAATAATTTAATCTTTAATATTTTTTATTTTAAATGGCCTCTAGTCTGGATTACGGAACCACAACGCACGCTCACGAAGATAGTCTCAACTCAAAACTACTAATAATAACCCAGGAAATTATAGTTAAATCAAACACGTCAAAGTTATGGACTCTATGCTATGGTATTCCAGGGAACTTTCTTATTTTTTTTATTATTGTGACTTGACATATGACAGCACCGTGCCTAATGTTATGCTGGAGTGTGGTCCATGAATGGATGTTACTGCTACTACAATTTAACTGTGGGTAGCAATCATATCCACTATGCTGGTCTAGTTGGAACCGGCAACTTACAAGCTGGTCCAAAATTCTTTGATAACCAGGCCCGAAACAAATATCCACCTCTTTTTTTTTTAACAAATATTTGCAATATTTATTATAATAATTAAATATAACAAATAATAGATACGAAACAAATATTTGCTCCGACCGGGAATCGAACCCGGGACCGCTAACTGATCGGCCACGCCTGTCATCAAAAACTAATGCTTCTACACGACAATTTGTAGATATGTCGCCAAAACCTCTTATCACATACTACAAAACTTTTTAATCTAGACGGTTTAAAGTACAATATATACAAAATATTTAAACACTGTTTTAAATAGTTTTTTAGTAAGACTGTCCATGTCGCAGCGACATCTGGCGGCGTGCATTGGCAGTTACTCATCTCCATAAGTCAAATAGTCTAATTTAATATTAAATAAATAGTACAAAACTTCTATTAAACTTCCAAATAATATGTCTACTTCTTTGGTTTCATTGGTGTTTTTTTAACACAATCTTTACAAGCCTCATAAATATCAATGTATTTATATTTGAATCCTGTTTCTAATGTTCTTTTAGGCCTAACATATTGGCCTTTTGTTAGAATTATGGCCCTTTCTTCATTTAATACGACGTTGAGTATCTTCGCTGGAACTGGGATTAGTGCCGGTCTCTTTAGGGCCTTTGCGAATGCCTGGATTAAATGAAGGTTTACATTTTATATTAGTTATTTCTCTTACATTGGCATGACGTCTAAATATGTCTACGTCTAAATATTTATAATTTAAGAGTGCCCAGTCTGGTGTTCCGGAGTAGTACCACCACTTACAAGAGATGTGACTTAGTCGCGTTTCAGGATCAGCTTATAAGTGATTTATTTAACTGTAAGCAGCAATCCATTCATGGACCGCACTCCAGGTTAACAAGGGAGTGCTGTTATTATGCCGAGCAATAAAAAATACAGAATAATGGAAAGTAGCGCTCCATTGTGTATGCCGATCTGTAAATGATTTGTTGATCTAAAACAATTTAATCATTTAATAAATAACCCACTCACCTTAGTAAAATCTCCATTAGTTATAACTTGAGGCGCAACGCCATTGAGTACTCCTTTAACTTCATTTTTAATGCTATGGACTATTAAGTTAGTGAGATCTTCCATATGGATCCATGGCAAATATTGTTTTCCAGAGCCAATACGACCGCCGAGACCAAAAAGGAATGGGTAATACATGTTCTTGATCATGCCACCCTCAGGGGCCAGTACAGCACCGCTTCTTATAATAACCTGAAATCGTTTGCCATGTACGCCTAGGTATTACGACGTGCGTGGCGCTAACTAATGCACACCAGCAGCCCTTCTCTTAATACATTTTGATGGCGAAAAATCAATGAAATTGCACCACGATCACAAGTGACCAATCAACGTTAACCAAATGATTTGTTATTCGCTGATTGGTTACGAAGATGTCAAATATAAAGGCAATATATAGGCAGTCACTGCTGATTCTATGCCTAATTTATTACGAGAATCAAGGCCTTGTTCGTTATGCGTTCCCAGTCCGAGCTTTTCATAGCTTAAATTTGTAATATTCAATAATTAGATTTCTTGGTCTGTTTGTCAAAGAGAGGTAGGCAGTGGTACCACTTACAAGTATACAGACTGTGAAGTGACTTAGTCGTGTTTCTAAATCATCTTGTGAATTGCCAGTTCCAACTAGGCCGACGTAGTGGATGTAACTGCTACTTATAGTTATTTAACTGTAGAAGCAGTCACCTCTATTCACGCTCAATATCAAACAAGTTGACGTCAGATGTCGTATTACATCTGATACGATCTCGATATTTCACTACCACTAGACCATGATCTACCGGATTTATAATCAGACTGCAATTTTAATAATATACATTCTTACAAGTCTTGTAGGAGGATCAGCTTGAGCTGCCGCTTCCCACTTCACACATAGCTGGGAAAAGAAGTCGTTTCCAGTGCTGGGACTTGATTCATCATATTTTTCACCATCATATTCTGATGGTTCATAAATTCCGACTCCAGACATAGCAATAAATGCTTTTGGTTTATCTGTGCCTTCTTTTATAGCTTTGGTTAAAGCTTTATTTGTGTACACTCGCGAATTTTCCACATTCTGTTTTAAGCTGTAAACATTAAAAAATATTTTTAAGATATTTACCAGATGTGAAATCATTAAAATTTGCGCTGTGAACATGTTCATCTCTTCCTATAACCTTGGATCCTTAAAGCAGAGCGTGAAAAAGCGCCTGAGCTCGGCATAGTGTCAATGACTGAGTAAGTAGTATAGAAAAATTATTCTCTATGCCTTTTCAACTAATGACCTGTCAGAGTTGAGTCTTGTCTTGACGAGGCCATACCAGCTCTAATCCTCGTCAGGCTATGTGCCTTGGGCTTGGAATAGGGGCCAATGTGCAATTGGTCCTTAAAAAAGACGACCGTTCAGACCCTGCAATTTTGCGTCCAATAGCAATAACCTCAGTACTATGCAAGGTCATGCATAGTACTGAGGTTACTGCTGTCTTAATAGAATATAAATTAATCTTTTAAAAAATCCCTAACAATATCTGGACATTATCAAACTTACTAACATACCCAGGAGACCAGGTCTTAGTTAAATCCATAAACTGTTGACCAGCAAGATTGACAACAGCTACAGTATTTTTTGGCAGACCCTTTTCACTTAAATTGGTCCACGAGATATTTTGAGGGGCTGGCATTCTGGAAACATTTATTACTTCATACCCATTAGAGTTTAGCTTCCTGCCAAGATGTTTTCCGATGAAACCAGTGCCTCCACCTAATGGTAAATAAAAAAGTATAAGAAAACTATGAGACAATTTATAGATAATAGTACCATTGAGATTCTATCATACTAGGGTTGCCATTTCCATATTTTAAAAACCAGGATTCCCTATAGCTTATAAGAGAAGTGTAGTCCAATGCAATACATACTTAAAACAGGTTTCATGAAACTCGAAAAGTAACAATCACAGTTTCTTATGAAGTGTTTAGGTAAATAAATAGTCTTAAAATAAATTATCATTTCCCTTAAAAATCCCGGGACACCTCAAATACCAGGACACGTGCTAGTAAACAGGATGGTTGGCAACCATATCATACTAATGCAGACTTTTTCAAATTTCAAATTTCTGCCCCTAATACCTTTATCTTTAGAAAAAATATGAGACGAAAAATATTTTTATACATTTTAGTACCTATTTTACCTTAAAATATTATTCAATAAATCTCACATAAACACTGCGAGAAAATTGCTTACTGACTGAATCAATATCATTATTTTGACTGGATAAAATAAAAAGTAATAAATAACAAACCTACTAATACTTTAGGCGCAGCCATATCTCTCAATTTGTTTATTATATAATTCAAATTTTACATAATATATGAACTTGGGTCACTAACGCAGTTTAATTCCTTGAACTTTATACTAACGAACGAGAGCTTGTAGATTTTTTTAAATAATCATTTAAATAATAAAGACCGCAAAATATCAAATCAACCGGCGAGGCACTTAATTTTTTTTTCTATTTATATATTGTTTTTTAGTGCAGTTCAGTTCTTCTTCTTCCATTCTGGGAAGGCAAAGAAAACTTAATCCATTAGGCCTAGTATTTGATAAAATAATTATTATGTCTTTAGTGGATGAAGATAAAAAACTTTAATTTTAACTTTAGTGTGAAGATAATGGTGATGTGAAAAAACTTGACTAAAACTCCACTGTCGGAGTCTTAATGACAAAGAAACACATCTTTACTTTAAATTACCTATCTATACTCGATGAACTTTACTGGAAAAGATTACTGGATAACATTCCGCTAAGTTTATAATTGTAATAATAACACATTAATATTCCATAAAACAAGTTTACAAATAATTTAAAATTGCGCGACATGTCACTTGCAGTTGCCCGCCAAAGCTTCCTTGTTTTTATGTTATATTGATGGCTTGGTTTTTATCATGCTAATGCATCGATAATGTGCTAATGTCAATCTTCATAGTAATTGTTTGCAGAGACCATAAAACAAAACTGTAATAAATAATTTGTGTCGAGTGTAAAATCATGAAACAGGTGAGGGTGAGAATGATGATGATAGTTTTAGCAAAGCGACGAAATGACTTTACTAAAACGTCCGAAATAGTATTGGATAGAACCAAAGATTAAATCTCTGGATAGAACGTAAAAAAACACGTTACACAGCTTGATGATCTATTGAAAAAACCTAAAGTTTTGCAAATAATTCGATATTGCACGATGTGTCACTTGCAGTTCCCCGCCAAAAATCTCTGATAAATATCTCATCATCAATTTCTATTAGATCGATAACTACAAATAAAAAAGTATCGACTGAATGTTTTATTCATATTTATCGATACTTTTATGCGCTGAAACCTGAAACTATGAAAACCAATGAAAACCAATGTTTAGTTAAGTACACGGTGACAGCTGACTGATCATATTATAATCCGCCTGACACTTGTGATTTCTCAACTTGTCAATAGCAAAGTTTTGTTTATTTGGTTTACTTTACGCTATATAAGTAGTTTGTAGGTTTACTATTACCGCCACAACTTTTTAAGTACTTATATTCATTTTATAATGATATCCCTTTGTTATGATAAAGGGACAGCGTTTGTATGGAACGCTGAAGGTAAGTTTTTATATTATTTGGTGATAATTTACAAAAAATATATAATATTGTTAAATTAATAATAAATATTGATTAGGTACAAAATAAAATATTCATTTCGGGTCTGGTTGTTAAATTGTGGTAGGCAGAGGAGCTCAATCTGCTTATCCGGGTCTGTACCATGAAGTATGCAGACCATGAAGTGACTTCGTTAGGTTTCGGGATCACCTTCTAAACAGAACCATCAGGGTGATTCCTGACCAAATCGGAGACATCTTCAAGAGAGCTGGGATGCCTAGTGCCCATAACCTAGAGCTTGTATGAATAGAATTGTAGAATGTGTGAGAAAAGCGAAGGAGTTGTGTCAGGATCGTGGCAAGTGGTCTCTGCCTATACCTGTGTGAAAAAGGTGTGAAAATGTGATTAAGCTACAAATTTTCCAATGCTTATGTATTACTATAATAATTGAGTTTAAATACACCTTTTAAATCTCTTAAATTATATTTCAGATTGGTATCAACTTCGAAGTGAGCATCGTATTTGTGGTGCTCTTGTGGGCTCATTACCTTCTCATCCAAGACAAAATACATTCCTAGGCATGTTTATAAAAATTTTGGATTTTACAACACAATACTATCAATAATTTTCAATTATTATTAAACTCCAGAGTTGCTGTAAATTTACATATTTTATATTATAGGTTTACCTATGGTATTGATGCCAGAAGAAACTGCCTTGCTATTAGAAGAAAAAATATGTGATTTGTATGAGTTACTTGATTTAAATAAGGAACCTACTGAAGCACAGATACAGGAATATGATGCCTATAGGAAAAGGTAGATTCATTTTAACTGCCTAATCATCTTTAAAAATTTCTGTCATACTTACACCTACTTTTTACAGATTATTTGAAGAACAAAAGGTGGAATTCAGAAAGCGTAGAATAGAACAGTTTACACAAAATATTGATATGATTATAGAGGGGAAGAGAAAAAAAATGAAATCTAAAGGATTAAAGGATGATGGTAAAACTTTTCTAATATAACTATTGTTGGGTCTGATATTCTAGTATCTAGCCACATTAGAAATTTTTAAGCATTGATTTTTAAAATTATTTTTTAGAAATAATATTGGATCAAGAAGCTCTAATAAAAGAAGAAACAGAAAGAGAAGTTCCATTTTTGCCATCTAATGAATTGGTTCATATACCTACAGAATATCAATGGGAATCAGGTATTATTGATTCTAATATACATCTAATATACAATTTAAAATTGAATAATTTTAATAGAATTCTTTATTGCATATAATAAATTACTAAAAATTACTAAATGCGAACCTAATGCTGGAGGCATGTATTTGTATCTGGTAATTTCTACAGTGCAGGAAGAAAAATTAAATACAAATAATTTAGAATTTAAAAAAAAAATATATATTATATTATAAAATACATATACACGTTAAATATAATACATAAAAGCATTGTTAAAGGATGTAAATTCTTCTGCTTTTTCAACATGTGATTGTCTAGGTAAAGATGTTCAGTGTAGGACTTTGATGACTACAACTACATCCACATATTATATATGTTTATAATTAATTACAGAAAAGAAACAAATGGGTATTACAGATTTAATGCCAAGTGTTACTGAGGGGGAAGGTAGAGTTAGGTTTGCTGTATTCAAAGATTTATGGAAAAAAGGACATTATATTACTGCTGGATCTAAATTTGGTGCTGATTTCTTAGTGTATCCTGGTAAATATTGTTTAATAAAAATCATTTTTTAAATTGTTTAATAGTTAATCTATTTTTTTATTTTCAGGTGATCCTATTGGGTACCATGCAACTTATATGGTACGGTGTGTATTTGATAAAAGTTTTGTAATGAGACCATCAGATATTGTGGCTTTTGGAAGGCTCTCTGTGGCAGTTAACAAGTTGGCTGTGTTGGCATACTGTGATGAACAAAACAATGTGAATTATCAAACTATACAGTGGCATGACAGTGTTAATGGTTAAGAATTGTATTTGGAATACATTGTTATTAATTTTTATATGTTATTTTATTGATGAAGTAATAATAAGTGTTAACAAGTATTAAATGGTGTTCTATATAACGCATATAAATTTTATTTCTTTATACTTGTGTTTTTTAAATTAGTAGAAATGGTACAATTAATTATAGATATTAAGTTTGAAAAGTGTTTTAAAGTATAGGCATAGTTGATCGGGGGAGAGTTTTAATAATAGTTTCTGCCGCTATATTAAAGCAATGATGACCATATCCTCTCCCATGTGATGTATAAAGCACTAGCGTGTATTATCTTCATTTTTTATACATTGATATGGCAATTATTTATCTGAAGACAAGCTGTACGCATTATAATTTCTTTGCCTTTCGTATATATATATATAAAAAAAGAAATTTTGACGTTTGACTTTTTCCTGCGGCCTCGAGGAGTTTATTTACGATTTGTTGTAGAGTTAAAATATAGTATTTCGCCAAAATGGATGATCCAGAATTAGATATGATTCGAAAACAACGTTTAGCTGAGCTACAGGCGCAACGAGGTGTAAGTATAAATTTAATTCATAGTTTTAAAAATAGTTTAAATTAGGTTATGCTTAAAATGTTTGTTTCATTTATTTGTTGCAATTTTATAGTTAATTCACTTAAAATTATACGCTACGAAGCCAAATTTTACGTCCTAATGCTATAATTATTATTATTATATCTCGCCTAAATTGAAAGAGACATACTTAATAACTTTTATGTACAATTGTTTTGTTTAATCCATATTTGGTCAGAATGCAATAACCTAAGTGAGAGCCATTTTTACAATTTGTTGTATATTAATCATCTGTAATAATATACTTTAGGGAACAGGTGATCCTAATCATGCAAGACAGGAGCAAGAAAGGATGCAAGCTATGGAGGAAGCCAAACACTCTATTCTTGCTCAAGTACTTAGTCAAGATGCCAGAGCCAGATGTAAGTTCTTCGATTTTTCTATTCAACCTAAGTACAAAAGTAAAGATTCATTTATTTTTTGGTTTGTTCCCTTATTGAGTTGGGCTTATGATTTGATAAAAAAATGCATAATGCTTTCTATTTTTTTTAATGTCTGTTATTAGCAACTTAACAACACTCTGCCTGATATTATGTTGTGGTGACTACATGAATGCCGAAGACTACTGCTACAGTTAAATACCTGCATCTACTATGGTTCATTTAAATATAATCAGATTCAAAGTTAAATTGCCCTATATGCCCCCCCCCGCCTCATAGATCCAGGGCTGGTGGTGAGAGTCCAGTCTGCTATTCAGGAGTAGAGTGGGCATGTATATTATAAGTATGCAGAATGTAAAGTTATTAATTCATGTTTATGCATCAGCTTGTAAGTTACTGGTTTCAACAGCATAGTTGATGTGACTGCTACTTGTAAGTTACAGTTACAGTTATGTGCGGGCTCATTTCCGCACTTGCAGTCCTCTTTGAATTTTTTTACATTCTTTAACGGAGTGGAGCCACCCAATCTCCTCCAGGAAGGCTAGGAGACTCTTCTCGTTCCTGCAGACCTCCAGAAGCATCCTCGCATTGCCAAGGAACTTGTGTCTTGCTTTAACCACTCCTGTACTCCTGCAACTCAAGAGCACTCTCATTCATGCTGTCTCCTCCACATTCAGGCAGCCCTTACAGAGGGGTGCAATGTATATTTCTTTGTTTATATGTTATATAAATAACATAAATAACCTTCTATATACCATAAGTTGTTTCTTGCACCTGTCTTTCACTATCTACCTGACCCTATTTTGACTGATCAGTAGATAATTGGTACCGACCAGTTGGACCTCATTGATCAAATAAAATAAAAACTCATTTTGTAATTTAATATTTATAATTTTCAGTAAACACAATAAAATTGAGCAAACCAGAGAAAGGAGCTATGGTTGAAAACATGATCTGCAGAATGGCACAAATGGGTCAGATGAGAGGGAAAATATCAGAACAGGAGCTTATACAACTATTGGAGTCAGTTAACCAACAGATACCCAAGTCTACGAGTACAGTTAAATTTGACCGGAGAAGATGTGCTTTAGACTCTGACGATGATGATTTTTAATATAATTAAAAGTTAAAGTGTTATTCTGATAGCGACCACAAACTGCAAACTGCCAGATGAGATTGATTTGGTGCAAAGGGACACTGCAGTATGCGGCTGCACCTTACAGATTCATACAAACCAGTAGTGCAGTCCTCAGTATGCAGTCTGTGGTTGCCATCAGAATCACACCCTTATTAGCATTTAGCACTGTCGAACGAAACATAACTAATGACAAGCAAAAATTTATGGTTTGTTTATGGTTTAAATTCATAATAGGAACAGTTAATACCTGTTTATTACGTTGCTGGTGACATGAAAGAGGAGAAGGATGTTGAATTTGTTTATAACACCACTATATTACTAAAAACTTAACTAATTATGATCTAAAAATAAACACAATGATAAAGTTAATTGTTAAGAATCTCTAAAGAGAAACTAACATTAAAATTAAATCAAATTATTAATAATAACTAGCCTAATAAAAATGTTTTTTAAAGAATGCAGTGGCAGTGTAATGGTCACGCAAACTGAAAGCATGGGTTCAAAACCACTCACTGGTATCAATGTATCTTTGATATGATGTACTTTGGTCGTCATGTTTCTATGATACAAGTTTTCTATATACTGTTTCTTTAGTAACTTAGTATAGAAATGTAAAAAAAAAACAAGGTTAAACAAGGCAGGCCCAGAAGGGTGTTCGCCGACCGAATTAGAGACATCCTCAAGAAAGATAGATTGCCTAGTGCCCATAACCATAGAGCTTGTATGAAGAGAATTGTGAATGTAAAGGAAGCGACGGATTTTTGTCAGGATCGTGGCAAGTGGCCATTGTCTCTCTATCAAATATATCAAAGATACATTGGTACTGGTGGGGGTCTCGAACTCGTGCTCTCGGTTCGTGTAACCATTGCACTGCCACTACACCATGGTCGCCTTTTGTTTTAATCTTTCTTCTTTTGTCTTCATTTGACGTTAGTTATTGCCGAAGTTAGATGCGCTTGTAATTATGTGTTAAAGAAATAAGCTTGCTTCATTAATCAGAGGTGCTGTTGCTTTACGATTATTTAAGAAGTCATTTGGCGTTTTTGTACATTTAGGGTCTGCTCTCGGGTTGGTAACGTTTCGGTATGATAAGAGTAGGATAAATATCTTACTGTTGCTTTACGGGCTAGCCCTGCACTTGGGGTCTGCAACCTGCATGTAGATGACATAATATGGCTATGCCACTATGTGATGGTCAATAAACTAGGAAACATATCTAGGTCGTGTTATTTAAGTGATGAGGATATTATTGTAATATAATTTAAAAGGCAAGTTTCTGAATTTATGCACCCTTGATCTAAACAAACTAAATTTAATTGTATTGTATTGTAGTCTTGGTTTTAATTTATTACTTTCTTTTAAATTATTATTTTTTGTGTATTATTTCTTATGTGTATTCTTGTTATTTGTATTGTAATGTTTTTTTGTGTGTATACATTCTTGGGTCGCAAACCTTGGAATGTTAGAATGTTAATTTTTTGCTATGTTTAGTTTGCGACCTGTCGCATATACCGAAATAAATATAGTTCATCATATCGCTCCTTCAATTCCAAACTACCACAAATCAAAAATACACTTTTTTACAGGAGAGCTAATCAAAGAAAAAAAAAACTTTTTTTTAAATTATTCCTTCCTTTTTTAAATCTAATATGTCTATGTTATATATCATTAGAAGCGTATTTTTAGGCATCATGAAATGTTTTAATTAGTTTAATAATAAACTGAATGCCTTAGGAGATATGAGCATATAAGTTACTTTTGAATATAAAAACTGTGATTGATATATGCTAAATATGAAATAAAACCACCATAATTCGAATAATTTTTTGTATTCGTCATGTTTATCTTTAAAACTTTTAAGGAGGCAAGGCATTACCGCCTGTAAATCATACACTGCTACTATCAGATTTTTGCTAACATTACCTTTATCCTTTTCTTTTTCGGCTCTTGCGAGATCTTTCTCTTTTAAGTGTTTTTCTTCTAATGTAGACTTATCTTCGCAATTTTTGAAAGCAGTACATTCTTCGCATTGGTCTTTTTTTGGCTGCCAAAATGAGATATTAAATTCGTTCATAAAAATATTATAATATATTTGATAAGAAACGTGCTGTTCATTTTCAGAGACGCACTTTTCAACATAATTGCGATGTAAGGCCGCCAGGGTAAGGCTACCTTCAATATATTCGCGTTTTGATCGACTACGACAGTAGTGGCTTTCGATTCGTGGGATGGAATTTATATGGGCCCTAACTCCCTGTTTTAGAGATGGTTCAAGCTGATAATGATTGTTATGTTTTCCTCTTTGTTCTTTGAACTGGATGACTTTAGGGTTAGATTGGTATTTTTTAACAATAGTTCTAATTACTGTATCAGAAATTGAAAGGGTATTCATGAAAAATACTTTACATACTCTTGTACGGTCGCTGTTTAAAGGCAAGTAATACGCATTATTATGATTTTTGCGAGAACTACCAACGCGAGTGTATCGATATTTTGGCTCTATTTCAGTCATGTTATTAAAAATATATTGTCTTTGTGCTTCCAAATCACAAGTATTCCAATATTCGTTAAAAATAATTAGTCTATCCTGGTTAGAAATTTTGCTAGAACACTGAAACTTGCATTTATCAGAACACACTGACCCCATTTTCTTTTCTTCAACATGTTTCTTAGTTTTCGACATCGAGGTATATGCTTTGCCACTATTTCTTAATAGTTTTGCCATATTTTTATTCCATGAATTTGGATTGGCTTTCCGTTTGCGACCTCTTCTTTCAATGTTTTCGTTATCAACATTAGGAGAGGTCGTTTCAACACTTGATATACCAACGCTGGGAATCTGCATGTTGTCGTTATTTGATTGTAAGTCACTTGGTTGAGAATCAATAGTTTCAAATTCCTGTCTCATCAAGACATCATCGGAAAAAACATCTGCTATCGCATTACAAGGTCTAGATTCTTCAATCTCTTCATATAAGCTAGAGGGTGCAGGTTCAGGAGATAATTGTTGTAGTCTGCTTTTAGTCAGGAGGTTTACATTTGTAATACAGTCTTTATCCGAATCTGAATCACTTAAAACTAAGTCCTGCCTAATTTGAAAATCTGGGTCTTTAACACTATCGTCCGAAGAGAAATCTGAACTAGAGTTGGTTGGACTTGTAGACTTAGAAGTGTCGCTATCATAATCGCTTTCTGGAACAACTACGTTTGGTTTCCTTATTAAACATTCGTCATCAAGTAAAGACAAATTGAGACTATGCTGACTGTCAGGAATACTACTATCAAAAGACTCATTCAGAGGTACATCTGGTTCTTTCAACATTAGATAGTCAGTTTGCGGATGCTTATCCAAGTCTTGAAATTTTCGCCATTACTGACAGTCTTATCATTTACCATGTTGAGTATTCTATGTACTCTTCTACTCATTCTGTAAAAAACAAAACATAACAATTAAATGGCCTATAAATACCAAAGCCAAGCATAGACCTAGGCCGCTGTCTCCTTTTGAAAAATCATGCCGGTGGTGATGGTTAAAAAGGAGCCTGGCGTTTATGAACTTTTACAATAGCATACCTAAATGGAACAAATAGTAAACAAAACAATAATACTTGATCACCTTTAAATATATAAGACATTTATTTACGTTTATACCTATGGAATAAAAGTGAGTAGTAATATCATATTAATATGTACGTAAAAACATACCTACAATGTTATAATTATAATGAATACAATGCCATGCACAAAAAATACTAAAGGAATATTGTTATTATCTCAAAACAATCTCATAGGTTAATCGATATGCCTCTGTTAAAATATAGGTAAAACGAGTGTGTTCCTGTATAAGGCCCTTTTGGTTTAAAATGATAATAATAGAAGGTAAATGTTTATATTCAAAATAAACTATTCTTAAATATCGCACTTCATGTTAAATAACCTAAATGCAAAACTAACACATTCTCTCATAAGTTTATTTGGATCATAAAAATTCAGTTCATTTAGGTATATTTTCTGTGCAAAACAACCAGTTTAGCAATACGGTTCTTTTGATTTAAAAATAGTGTCATACTTACGTGAATCCTTTATTCGAAACTGAAGTATCCCAAAATATGGTCGTTTTCTGTATAGAATTAATGAGCCACACAGATTAATTTTCGCGATATGGCACTTTTGCACAAAAGAAACTTGCTTTCACTTCGGTTGTCGACATGTAACTGACAATATGGCTGTTTAGATCATATTTCGCACGCTCAAAACCAAAATTCAAAAGTAACGGTTACGTTGTTTTTGTACTTTACAATGCGAATTCAATGGGTGTCTTTTTAAAATATAAAAATATAAAGCATTACGATTGTATTTTTGCAATAAAAACATTTTTGTTTTTTTTGTATTTATGGTACTTTCGAATTTAAGTAGCGATATATTTACAGTAGATTCCCGCTCATAAGCGGTAAAATAAATGCAAGTCCAAGTTAATGTTGGACTTGCATTTGTTCTCAGTCCAAAATGATGTATGTGACATCACATTTGTGACAATTTTATACTTTAAAACAATGTGGTAAGGTTCAGTTTACAATTCACATTCAAATCACTTACATAGTTTATATCAGTGTAAGTGAATTCTGGCGCGAATACTTTTTTGACATTACATGTTTTGTTTTGTATGGGAGTTTTGTTAAAAAAGGTTTTGTATGGGACTGTGTATCTATTAAAAATATAGATATGATCGATGAACGAGACAAAGAAAAAAGGAGTATCAGATTATTGATAGCAACCAAATCATTAAGCAAAAATAACGAGAAGTTCAATTCAATGTATGGAATGTCACAATTATTTTTCTAGTCGCTCGTATAAAAATGAAGCTGCATCCATCAAATGTCGAGCTGCTACTGAATGTTGATTTCGCGGCCCGCATGCAGAGAAGACCCGCGTCACCAACACGCGAGCAAGCGAAGTACAAATGAGCAGCAACCAATCGGCATGTCGCACGTGTACTGAGCGCAGTTTTTGCCGATTACCCTTGAGCCTTAATTAGGTTTTAATAAAAGTGTTTTCATTTTATATGTATTGTCAGTTTTTATTTGTAATTTAAAATTTTGGGCCATCTCACTAGTCTAGTGCATAGACGTAAACAAAGTAATTTACTTTTTTTTTAAATTGTATTGCAATTCGGCAAATATTTAGTACAGATACATAAAGAAGACTGGTTTTAAAGACTAGTTCATTGTAACTATTAGTGTATAATTTAGGATGCCTTGAAGTTCCCTATCATATTCAATAATACACCAAGTAATAATGTATTGATGACAAACTAAACAAAGCTGATAATCGAAGTAATAAATTATGTAAATCATGGAAAAGTCGATTAAGAATACGTTAAGAGGACAAAATAAAATGAAGTTATTTATTTCTATGTACATTCTTTTCTTACAGTTTGGTAAAGAAACAATGTGCCTTTCACCCGTTCCGATTCTACGAGTAGATCTGTATGAGTATGTACGGTAACTTTTACACGTTCCGGCGTGATGCCAATACATTTTGCGCCGGCTATCCGGCACCGACTACCTGGCAACCGGAACGTGTCAACATTAAATCAAATAAGTTTCACTGTAAAATCAAATCTGTCAAATCAAGCACTTATTGCATTTACTAACTAGGCGTATTTTCAGCGAGTATAGGCTCGTTTTTAGACGGTCGTATGGATTATGGACGATCGTACGCTCATAGCACCCACCTGTATGCGCTATAGTACGCGCGTGTACTCATAACCGCATCAAAACGAACTTATATGCCTAGTTTAGAAACGCACTTATGATCGCTATGACCTGCCTATTAGGCTTACAAATCTTTACGTTATTAATTTTCAAAACAATAAAGTTATTGTAATGTGAATTATGTTTATCGATGTTTATCGCGATCAATTGAGCTTATGTCAAAGTGTCATTTGTGACTCGAGTCATTAGACCGGCTGTGTTATAGCCGGACAGATAAAAAGAACACTGGGCGACTAATTGCTAACACATAATTAACAATATTTTAAAATTCATACACATTTGAACTACGAAAAGTAAGTAGGTGAGAAAACAAGTTACTGCGCGGCTTAAAAGCCAGAGCTCTTTTTATCTGCCGTGATATATAACAGTAATAATATAATATATTAAAATGATGTCCACCAGCGGCACGCTAAAATGGCCGTTTTGACGTTTAATCCGCTCATAAAGTTTCGTATAATTTAATATTTACGTTTAAAGGAACAATTGTGCTTTATACTACCAATAAAGAACAGCTATTTGCTCCTTCAAATGTGACTATTAATTTATACTAAACTTCATGAGCGGGTCAAACGTCAATACCGCCAGCATAGCGTGCCGCTAGTATAATTATTGTGGGCACAATGAAAGCAATAATTCTCTTCTATTAACAATTGTATTGTATTAAGTTTCGTTTAAAATAAAATAAATATTCTCAAGTATCTACGCTTGTTTATTATTTTTCCTATTTTATTTATTTATTCATTACTTATTCCTACATTAATGTTTGGAAGTGAATGTCGAGTGTGGCAGAAGAAGCTTAGTCGACATCACAAAGTTGTTTTTTACGTTTGGCTTGAAGGATTGGGAGCGCATCTTTTGTTTTTTTTTTTGTGACAACTTCCTCGCTTTCACATTCACAATTCTCTTCATACAAGCTCTATGGTTATGGGTACTAGGCAACCTAGTTTTCTTGAGGATGTCTCCGATTTGGCCTGGGCCTGCCTTGTTTAACGCATCCATTGACATGAGATTTATAAATTATTATAAATCTTATCGATTCTTGTCAAGAACGTGGCAAGTGGCGCTCTATTGTCTCTGCCTATTCCTGTGGAAGGAAGGCGTGACAGTTTGATTGATTGATTGATTTTTTATGACTAGCCCGATATCTGACTTCGACTTACCTAATGGTAAGCAAGGGGAAGTCCCAAGAGCGCCAACGAATAAAACCGATTCAACTTACGGTTGCCTTAGTCGCCGCAACCATGTCGGCTACGCTTGGATCCAAGATTATAGTAAGTAAATAAGAATGATTGATTAATTGTACCTCATGTTTACATATGACTTTCATTTTAATTATGATAATTCATTGATTAATGTAGATGGCAGTGACCACCTGTTCCATTATTTACATTTGTTATTAAAACAATCCCTTGATAACGTTTTTAATTACATTATCTTGTAAATAAAATCTGAAAAACAAAGATGATAAAGGCTTTATGAATAAAATATTATAATTACATATTATTGTGCCTACCTACTTATCTCATAAAAGATACGTTCGTTGGTATTACTTTTAAACAAAATAAATAACTACTAAATTGAGTGAAAATATTTATTAGGTGTACGAAAGAGATTCTCACTCAATTAATTAGTCAAATTGTTACGCCTTTTCCCCACAGGGATAGGCAGAGGTAATAGAGCGCCACTTGCCACGACACAACTCCCTTGCTCCCCCAACATCCATAATTCTCTTCATATAAGCTCTATGGTTATGGCACTAGGTAGCCCAGCTTTCTTGAGGATGTTTCCGATTTGGGTCTGCCTCGTTTAACGCATCCATCTACATCATAATACATAATACATCACTGGCCAGTCTGCTGTCCTTCAGGGGCCACTCTTTGACACTAGGAGTCTGAATTCTGATGCCTTCAAATGTACAAAATAAAAGTAACTCGCAAGCCAATTTCTTTGCGCTATTCCAGTCCAACCGATTTGTATGTATTTCGCAACAAAAAGAAAACCAATCGTTTACTGCGTAATTTTTACGAACTTTGATGATAAATATCTATCGAACCACTTCACCAACCGTTTTGATCATGGAGACTTTAAGATCAAAACAATCGAACGGTTCGACTAATGTCGTCGAGACCTTACGAACACAAAACGAGACGCTGTAGAAACATAGAACGCAAAAGTAGTGCATATTGTTTTGGTATTTTTTAAAAATATTTTTTTTTTGGAATAACTATCAGGTGGTTTGCAGATAGTCGGTGGTCATTTGACCAGTTTGTCGATCCATGAAAATACCACCACTTTCAAGACCGTAAAACCAACTTCTAGGGCGGCATAGTGAATGCAACTACCTTTCGCAGTTGTTTAACTGTATCTAGTCGCTTCTATTCATGGACCACACTTTAGCCTAACATCAGGCTAAATATCGAGCTATAATAAGTAAAATGGGAGTCTAGTGGCCCCCAATGAATAAGATATTTAATTAGGTATTGTTTAATTAAGAAGATATGATGTTTTAATTTCAGAACAGAATATTGATAGGCGTGCATTACACACGTCAGATAATAAATCATAAGTTGGAATTATTCAATAATCTAGATTATAATCCATCAATTTCACTCAAACACAGATTATCACATTAAACTTGGATTTCCGTCAACTATAGCACTGACTAGCAAAACCTATCGTAACATCATTATAATTTCAGCCATTACAGCTAGCCGTATCTCACTAGGATGCCATAGCGGCGATGCTGGCAGCATTTTTGTGGCTACCCATAGCGATTCCAAAACTAGGACGGACCCACAACAAGGCGTCAACGCCAGTCCCCCTAGTATTGTAATCCAAGAATCGACACCTGCCAGAAATATCATTGTAGTTATTATTTTTTTATATTTTGATGTGCTCTGTCCTGCTATATTATTTTTTAAAATGAGTTACGATGGTATTCATTGCAGGTGTTATTCTGGCTTTTTGGATTGCCGTGGTAGGAGAGTGAGCGTCGCCAGGTGCAATAGGGTTAGTTCCGTTGTGTAGCCCTTCTTTCTCACTGGGCACTGCACATTAAATGGTTTATTCTAACAAAATAGTCTGTTAAGCTCATAGGGGGTTCCATTATTCTTATGTGCCCAGGGCCTCCAACAGATTTAAGATGGCCCTGTCCGTAGTAATTTGGCATTCTTTGATTGGCATTCTTTGATTGGCATCTTAGTGACATATGTACGTCTCTTAGTCGTCAACTGCTGGACATAGGCTTTCCTTTGCTGGAACCGGTCTGCATCCAGCGGTTTTCTTCATACAACGCCAGTCCATCAACTAACGCTGCTATTTGGCCCCAATGCCCATCTGTTTGTTCATCGAGGTATGAGCCCTGCCCATTGCTTTTTCCGTGGGCTATAGGAGTCACTTACTAGAAATAAGATATAGACTAGGGGCCTCTACCTCAAATTGACTCCACAAATGTGTGGCCATTTGTAGGTAAATGGAAATAATTAGGTAAATGGAATAGAGGGTACTATACCAATGTGTGCTGAAATTTTATTAGTAGCAACATTGTCCGGCGGGGGATTCCCCGTAGTCTAAGTTTATTCATTATTAACTTAGCACCTTTGGCCGGCATAGTGGTGGTGACTGGGGCAGCCGTTGAGACTCGGTTTTTGCAGTCGTCGGCACTCTTGGATTCTTGCTTACCATTACCATTACCATGCCGGGGGGTCGAGGTCATATGTCGAGTCACAATAAAAACATCCGATTAAAGCATGAAGTGTAAATTTATAATCGGACACAATGGGCGAATAATTTTAATGCCTGTGTATAATCGGAAATCTAATAAAAAGTATTATAGTATTTTCCAAGGATTTCCGCGAACATTGGTTCTAAAAAAGTGAGCTATCGTGGGACGACTGGCAAATGTAAAATATGAAAATTAAAAACTATTTAGCTGTAGTTTTGAATTTTCATAGTTTTGAATAAAATATGCATGAAAGGATAGTTTATTAAAGGAAAGGAACCTTCACCATCATAAGTACCACCGCCACCACAACCATAAAAACCATTATCATCATCACAACCACTTGTCGATTCTATTGCAAAAATACAACCCAAAACTGACAAGAGTAAAAATTTTGGGGAAAGTTGGTCTTTACAAAAATGTTCAAGACCATAGGTGTCCCCACGACCACAATAACTGTAAAGCTTTAGAAGTCGGCTTAAAAGAAATAAAATAAACGCGATAGTAGGCTGCAAAATTCTTAATTCATTATTATTTCAAAAAGTATTAATTCGAACATTGATTGGGTGAATAATACCTGATATTTTAATGCGATAATCCCTTTATCAAGTAATTACCTCTCCGCGATTCGTTTCATTTTGAACAAACGGTATGGTTATGGTCATTCTTGAATATAATGTTTTTCCGTGTAGTGGTGTTGTTGGGTTGTGTGACCGTCGGCCTAGCACGACAGTCACCCCAAGCAGATCGAGTTGACGAGCTACTCAGATTGAAGGTGCTTCAGGGGAGATACTCAAAAGACATTCTCAGAGATGCGAGCCTGGATGTGGTAAGTTGAAATGATTCAATAAGCTTTAGACAATTAACTCAGGCCTTGAATGTTCTTATAGTATTACCTAGGTATTAGGTTTCAGTAATTTGAATACACGAGATGTCTGGAGACGTATTGTATTATATTTGTTGTGACACGATATTTAACCTTTACTTGGCAAGAAGATAAATAGAAGCGTAGACGAAGGAAAAAAATCCAACTCGCCATCAATATGCCGGCCAGCGGTGCTTCTTCACTTTTCGCTTGAAAGATCCAAAGAGGGGACATATAGAATATATGGGCTGGTAAAGCATTCGATTTGTCAATTGTTCGACAAAAAGACAATGCCCCTCAACTTTTAATTTCGACTATTCAATCATCAATGTGTTGAAAAACCAGCACAGTACAGGGGAATCAATTCCCTGAACTGTGCTGGTTTGGTATCGGTAATAAATCGATACTAAACCCGCACCGGAGCCTAAGGTGAAGAAACTAAGGTGGGTACTATGTTTTCATTTCCGTAAAAAATAAAAACAACTCTAACGCTATAAAATATTGTCGTATTTTCTTTATTAATATTAAGTTCAAGTGCGGTCCATGAATGAAGAGGATTGTGCTACTACAGTTAAATAACTACATAAAACAGTCACATACACTATCCAAGACTAGTTGAAACCTATAACTTTCAAGCTCGACACGCGACTGGGTAACTTCACAGTCTGTGCATTTAAAAGTCAGACTGGACAAATGACTACTATTTGTCTGCCTACTAAAATACTGGTCTCTTTATTTATATGATTTAGAATTTAACATTTGAACTGCAAACTTTCAGCCAGACCTAATTAGAAAGTACAACTACCCCGTGGAAGTTCACACAGTGACTACAGAAGATGGATATATTTTGGAGATGCATCGCATTCCTCATGGACGGGATAACAATAATGTGCCAGATCAAAACAAGCCCATAGTCTTTGTAATGCATGGTCTTCTGTGCTCTTCAGCTGATTGGGTACTAATGGGACCTGGCAAGGGACTAGGTAAGAACCAGTCTTTATTGTGTCATTATAAATTGCCTGACATTACTGTTAAGCTGGAGTGCGTTCCATGAATGGGGGTGGGTGACTTATCACTTTATAATGCCGGCTGAATTTTGCAACAGGTTCGACACGTTGAATTAACAAAATATGTGGAATATTGCTTTAAGACTTAATTTCAACTCTTTATAATTAGTATTTTCTTAGATTTCGCGCGAACATTGATTAATGAACTATCGCGTTTATTTTGGTTTCGATTTTACAATTTTACCAAAATAAACGCGATAGTAAGCCGCATAAAACTTGTTTAATTCTTTATAATTAGTTTGAAATTTTATCCGAAAATTGGTAACGCGACCGTGGTGTAGTGTTATGCAATGGTTACGCAAACCCAAAGCCCCCGGTACCAGTACCAATGTTTCTTAGATATATGTACTTTGGTTGTTCTGTTCCTATGATACAAGTATGTTTAGTAGGTTAGTAAAGAAATAAAAAAAGGTTATTATTTTGTACCTACATAGTAGTAGATATACTCATAGTAGTAGATATACTCGTAGATAAGTAGTAGATAATTACTACTTATAAACCTTTGAGGAATTTTCAAGTTCAATTATAAAGTCATCAATCATTTATTAAAATTTCACTTGGATAAAGAAATATATTATCAGTCATTCTACCTAATTAATCGACGCACTGATAAAGATTTCCTGCGTAGTTATTATTAAAGACGTAGATACGGTCGGAAAAGAAAATTCCTTTCCTTTTATTAACACTGGCTAAGAGATATGTATCATCATCTTCATCATCATCATCATGGTCATCATCATCATCATCATCAATTGTTAACATCAGTGCCGGATTTAAGCATAGGCAACATAGGCAGTTGCCCATGGGCTGCGACCACAAGGAGGCCGCCACCACACTACAAAAAAAACGAAGTTTCGAAAAACTTATATGAAAATATTTGGCGAAAAACTTATTTTTGTCTTTGAGCGGGAAAAGTTAACATTTAAAAATTAACCACAAACGATTTAAGGGCCTCCACGAAGTTTAAATCCGGCGCTGGTCATCATACATATAGAGCGTATATAGAGTTGTGCCAGGATCTTAGAAAATAGCGCCTCGTTGTCTCTGTCTATCCCTGTGGAAATTGAGGAGTGACAATCGATGATGATGATGAAAATACACATCTCTTAGCCAAAGGTGTGCATTTACTTAACCTAATTGTGACGTCTTTTTCACACAGAGAGAGGCAGAGACAATTGAGCGCCACTTACCATGATCCTGATATATTTCCCGCTTCCTAACATCTACAATTTTCTTCATACAAGCTCAACTGTTATGGGCACTAGGCAACCCAGCTTTCTTGAGAATGTCTCCGATTTGGTCAACCCCCCCCCCCCCCCCGGGTCTACCTTGTTTAACGCATCCATCCACATCAGATTTATTAATTCCTTTCGTCAATCAACTTTTATCGACTTGACATGTAAGTTAGGTAACACACACTCGTCACACATTCACCTGAACACACTCACACACTTCTACTAACTATTATTAAAATAATATCAGATCTTGTGTACCATCAATTTGTATCGAATAGAAGAGAATGTTGGTAACTGCAGCACAATACAAGTATTAGTTCAGGTATCATCGTTCATGGTATGGTAGTACCATGGTAGTATGGTAGTACTATGGTGGTAAATTAAAATAAAATATAATTTTCTATTTATTTTCATATATATTTATTTATTGCAGCCTATATACTAGCAGAAGAAGGCTTTGACGTTTGGATGGGCAACGCACGGGGCAACTACTACTCCCGCACGCACACCCATTTGAACCCGGACAGTCTATTCAACACCCAATTCTGGGAATTCAGTTGGGACGAAATCGGCAACATTGATTTACCTACAATGATTGATTATGCGCTAAGCTACACAGGAAGGAATAGATTATATTACATAGGTCATTCTCAAGGAACGACAGCCTTCTTCGTGATGACTTCGTTGCGACCAGAATATAATGCCAAGATTATATCTATGCATGCAATGGCGCCTGTAGCTTATATGGCCCATAATAGAAGCCTCTTCTTGAGAGCCATTTCACCTTTCTCGAAGAATTTAGAGGTTGGTATATACCCCGGCAGAAAAAGAATGCCGACTTTTTAACTGCGTAGTATAAATACGCAGATTAGAAGAGCGCTGAACGACCGCGGTGGAAGCAAGTCCGAGCGTACAGTCGTGAACATAATTGATAATATTTTAAAATAGATATATGTTCTTAAAACGATAAATAAGTAGGTAACAAAAGTTACTGCGCAAGCTTGAATTCCTGCGCTCTTTTATCTTCCGGGTCTACATAAGCATTACTATTTTTAAAAAACTTAAACTATTAAGTAGATTGACAAAATAAATTTTATAATTTAAATTTTTAAAATCTGATGTGGATCAGGAGGGTGTTTCTCGACCAAACCAGAGACATTCTCAAGTAAGTTGGGTTGCCTAGTGCCCATAACCATAGAGCTTGTATGAAGAGAATTGTGAATGTAAAGGAAGCGAGGAAGGAAAAGTGGCGCTCTATTGTCTCTGCCTATCCCTGTGGGAAAACAGGTGTGACAATTAGGTTAAGTAAAAGCACACCTTCGGCTAAGAGATGTGTATTTTCATCATCATCATCGATTGTCACTCCTCAATTCCCACAGGGATAGACAGAGACAACGAGGCGCTATTTTCTAAGATCCTGGCACAACTCTCTTTATATACGCTCTATAGTTCCTTTGGCTAAGAGATCATCATAATCATCATCAATTGTAACGCCTCGATTCCCACAGGGATAGGCAGTGTGCCAGTCAAAGGCTTTCTATGGCAGTGCGGAACCTTGTCTTATTATCAATGAAAGCCTTCTTTATAGTTAGAAGTAAACAACCTGTTTTGTATGTTAGTCACGTTTCTTCAACAGGAATCCGGCACTTTTAATGGCCGATTTCGTATTGTTTCTTAGAAGGTTTGATGGGTCGACCTCTTTCTAAATGTAATTTATTTTTATTACGACGCGTCATCTGACCTTGACCTATCTGACCTGACCTTGATGTTAAACATGAGGAGGTCTAAGTTCGCCAACGACAAACTTTACGCGCAACAAACCAATCGCTAACCGTTCGTCCACGCCTGTCGTTTTACTATGTCGGTCAAAGAATATACTTATAGTTTTCATTGTAAAATTATATCCCTAATGTATGGAAGTGAAAATTGGGTGTGGCAGAAGAAGCATGAGATTAGAATTAAAGCTGTTGAAATGCGGCTATTAAGGAATGTGTGAAGTGACTATAGCGGTTAGAATGAGGAATAGCACAGTGCGCATTAGATATAGTTTAAAAGAAATATGTATTAATACAACAATACTAGCAACAATTTCAGCCCACAAGGCTGAAAAGATTAAACTCTTTCATGTTAGCAAATTCAAATGGACTTTTACCCAAAGGTTATATAAATTTATTTGGTCAGCATAATGACGGCGACTGTGGTAACCTTGATCTGACTAAGTTATTTCAGTCGTCGGCATTCTTGGACCTCCATCTTGCCTACCATCAGGCAGATCGAGGTCAGACGACGATTCAAAAAAATGTATTAAGTAAATTATTGTAATATCAAGGGCCCTTGAGGACCTTCAGCTAAGCGCCTGGCCATAGAGTCGTCCAAGCGGCTGACGGACAGGAAGGCTGGCAATTATTTCTGCCATCGTGTTAGCCTTGCTATACAAAAGGGAAATGTTGCCAGTCTCCTTGGGACTATCTCTGATGCGACGTCATTAGATGATATTTTTTATTGATTGTTTAATTATAGTTAATATTCTATTACTTTATTTCTCAATAAAGGATCATTCTAAGTTATTATTAAAAATAATTATTCTATTTTAGTCGCTGGTAATGTTCTTTGGAATCGGCGAGTTTTTGCCAAACAGCGTTATAATGTCTTGGGCTGGCCAACAGCTGTGCATGGACGAAGCCATTTTCCAATCAATGTGCAGTAGTGTTATGTTCCTGATAGGCGGCTGGAATGCAGACCAACATAATTCGGTTTGTAAATTAAATATTACTACCATACATGTTTATCATAATTATCATTGTGTATGTTTATGTATATTTTTCACTTACATATATGTATATATACTTGTGATACTTGTATATAGTTTATGTAATTGTAGTTTGTAGTATATTTGTACCCTGGCCATAATTTCTCATCATCCCAAAGGTTAGTAGTTGCCTATGTACCTATTTTAAAGTTTATTTTGGTGCCATAAAGGCTTTAAATAAGCTACGATAGCACAGATAGTGGTACTACACCAGATCGGCAGACTGGGCAAATAACCACCAACTGTCTGCCTAAGCAATAGTAAACAAAATCTAAGAAAAATAATAAGACCTCTTAAAGTTTTTGATAGTACCGACACCCTTTGTTTTTTTTGGTGATTTCTCTGTGTCTTAACACCTGTTTGGTCTGTACCATATTTAAGTGTACTGACCGTAAAGTGACTCAGTCTCTCAGTCACTCAGTCAGCAGTTGAATATGCCTGCCTAATTTAGTTATTAAAGTATGTAGTGTTATGTATTTATAATTATAATTAAATGGGCGAGCGATTGTTAGTGTGTGTAGAGTGCTGCCCATTTACAAGTATACGGACTATAAAGTGACTTAGTCGCGTTTCAGGATCAACTTGTAAGTTTCTGGTTATAACTAGCCCAGCATTGTAGATGTGACTGCTACTTACAGTCATCTAACTGTAGTAGCAGTTGCCTCCATTCATGGACCGCACTCCAGCTTAACATCAAAAGGAATGTTGTAATATGTCGAGTCACAATAAAAAAAAAGTATGTCGCCTGCCCCATGTTAGATTATCTGTTTTGTATAAGGTTGAACACAACTTACAATACGCTACATGATTATAGTAAGATTTAGAATGTCATATTTTATTCCAGACTATGTTACCAGTGAAAATGGGCCACACACCGGCAGGCGCATCAGTACGACAATTCGCACATTACGGCCAAGGAATCGCTGACGGCCACTTCCGTCGTTACGATCACGGCTGGCTAAGAAACCGTCGCCTTTACGGCAGTCGTACACCACCAAACTATCCTTTAGAAAGAATAACGACACCAGTTTTCCTACATTTCTCCGACCAAGACCCCCTAGCAGAAGTTCCTGACGTCCAACGTCTGTTCAGAGAGTTAGGAAGACCTGTAGGACTTTTTAGGATACAGCAATCATCGTTCAGTCATCTTGATTTCATGTGGGGGATTGATGCAAGATCATTGTTATATGATAGAATAATTAATTTACTTTGGTCGATGAATAACAATGAAAACTGAAAATCTATTACACGAATAAGCTTTTTATTGGGCCTTTTATTTTCCTTTACGTGGAAGCTTAATTACCCAATCAATTTTGTTCACATGATAAAGGCTTTCCATTATCTACTACTTGTACACGGTAAAAGCATTAGGTTACTTTACTACCATTAGGCAGCAGAATATTGAGTTACTATAAGAAGAATATGAAAGTCAGGTACTCATATCATTATAGGACAAAAACTCACAAATTATATTGAATTACAAGTAAAAGATGAGATTCCCCGAACGTAGCTTTATCAGAAATTAGTTCTAAAGCTACTCTATACATTAACAGAGACTCTCAACCTTTCAGGAGATATAAACGAATTTAATGTATATTCAGAAGCGTAGCGTGCCTTGGCGGGGCCCCGTATAAACATTTTTTGGGCCCTTAAGAAGGGTAAAGATTTTTCACAAAAGAAAAAAAGTTTTTTATTAATTTTTCCTAACGCACGTTGGGGGCCCCCTTGAATATCCGCTCCTTTATATCCCAAAGAATTGAGGAAGCGACGGATTTGTGTCAGGACCGTGGAAAGTGGCGCTCCATTTACTTTGCCTATGACAATCATCGAATTGGGGGTGACAATTTGATTGATTGATTGACGTAATATTACTTTACACTCGTCGTTTCAGAACCAGACAACTAAATCTCTTCTTTCCTTACTTATTACACTAACACGGTAATTAATAAACAAATCAATGTTAACAGTAATTATATACACTAAAATGGACACTAAAGTTAAATTTAATACTTAGATTAAATTACAAATATTTGTTAATAAGATAAGTGGATATTTGGTACGTATACGATTCTCAGCCGATCCGGGGTCGTACCACAGATCGTGAAGTGACTTATTCGCGTTTTGGGATCCACTTGCAGGTTGCCGGTTCTGACTATGCCGGCATAGTGTATGTGACTTTTACTTGTAGTTTTTTTTATTGTAGTAGCAGTCACCTCCATTCATGGACCGCACTCCAGCTGAACTCAGGCAGTGGCTCATTAAATATATGTACCCTATACCCTATACTATACCTACAACCTATACACTAGTATGATCAATATGGAATCCAAGTAAATGCTCCTACAAGTATGTATGTATATAAAATAATCTTCACAATAGCAATATAGTCTTAATGTTTTTTTTCTATTCAACACAGCTCATTATTAATATTTTTTCTCAGATAAACATTTCTATTGTTAACCTTTACTATTGATGCTTTTGTTCAATATTGCTTTCAACTCTTTTTCTCCAACAACAGATATGTATGAGTAAACCAGGAATCATAAAAGTTACACTAAGATACTAGAATAGTTAGAAAAATAAAATATGGCCATTACACTACCCAGCAGATAATATTGTAATCATGAAGCATCCAATTTAATTTATTTGAATCATAATCTATGTTGATGGTTTGTTGATGGATGTTGAAAGAAATTTAAAGAAAACCGATTAATAAATATGAATAAATAAATAAACATAGTTTCGTTATTAATATAAATATATTTTTCTTATAATACAGAATATAATAGATATGTATTTAGACACAAGGGAGTAGAAAGAGACGGTAGAGAGGGGCTATGACGGCATTAGTAATAGTCATGCCATTTGTCGTCACGTCAAGAGTCGATTTTACAGGTGCGCAATTTTTTCCAACAAAAGTAATATTTAAATACTTGTCATCAAATTGTCATGCTTTCCTCCCACAGGGATAGACAGAGATAATGAAGCGCCACTTGCCACCATCCTGACACAGCTCCCTCACTTCCTTCAGATTCACAATTTGATTTTATTTTATTAGTTTATTAAAAAGTTTTATTAAATAAAAAATTAAAAAGTAATTAAATGGCCCCTTTTTTTCACTTCAGACATAATTTCAACACTTACAGTGAAACTTTTTACGACGTACACTAGTAAATTTGTAAGTAAATAATTGGAACAGTGTATAAGTTTATAAAAAAAAGACTTTAATTCATGTTTTAATTGAGAAATCCATTGAAACTTGTTTGTGAAACTCAATTCCAACTGTTCAAGTTATAATTGGATTGATATCGATATTTCCACATACTTTTTATAAAAAATAAATATGAAACACTCACGAGCGTGTAGGACTAGGGTACACGAACATTACGAATTTTCATAGCAACTGGTGTGATGTCGCATATTTTCCAATTTAGAAATATATATTTTTTAAATTGTGACTCGACATTTTACCTCGACCTGCCTGGTGGTAAGAAAGCAGAGGTACAAGAGTTCAGACGACTGAAAAAACCGAGTCATGGTTGCCTCAGTCGCCGTCATACTTGTATATATTCCAATCAATCAATCAATTAAATTTTCACGCCTTTTTCCCACAGGGATAGGCAGAGACTGTAGGAAAAAGGCGTGACAATTTGATTGCTGGATAAACAGGCTAAAGTGGCAGGTACATTGCTTGTTTTTTTATTCTTTTGTTGTGACCCGACATCTGAAGAATAAGATGGACATTGGGGCAGTAAAGTAATCGAATATAGACAACGTAGACACAACAAAACGCAGCGTAGGACCCACAAGATGGACTGACGATCTGCAAATGGTAGCAGAAAACTGCTTGATGTAGACTATTGTGGAGATTACTGGAAGAGGCCTACTCCAGTAGTAGATGACTAATGGCTTCATGATAAGTTATTTAAACATACAATTTGTACTTCTATGGAGTTATTATTTCTGCAGATGTTCATATCTAATACGATAAAGATTACTCGCAGTGTACAAATGTGATTTTCATTACGTCCTCCAGCGCGTCCTCCAAGGAGGCAATCCTAATAAATTATAGAGTTGGAAAGTAGTAGAATAGCTGTGAGATTATATTGCTTTTTTGTGTGCTGATAGTCTAATTATAAGATATCACATATTAGTCGGCAGCAATGAGCAACGAGTACTCATAGTTATTAAAGGCAACCGTGGTGTAGTGGAAGTGCAATAGTTACGCAAACCGAGAGCACGGGTTCAAAACTACTTGCCTTGATATATGTACTTTGGTTGTCCAGTTTGTTTTTATAGTATTAAAGAGTTTTTGGAATGTAAGCGGTGACATAATAATTGATATTAATAATTGACATTTAATTAAATAATAATAATATTTGCATGCCAAATCATTGGCGAATCAAGTGAACTTGTTTATATATATATATATATATATATATATATATATATATATATATATATATATATATATATATATATATATATATATATATATATATAAATATCTCCACACCATGTATTCTAGCATTTCATTTCATTTCAAAAAAAGCGCCAATCAATAATAAATACGGTAAAATGAAAATCTATGAGAAGCTTTTTAAACATCGATTCGAGATCACTATGCTGCTCAGAGGTGCTTTTAACGCCTAGCTCTTACACTAGATTATGGGTGTTTAATCATTGCCGTAATTTTATTCAATGATTTAAAAATCAAGTTCCATTTGACATCTATTCTATTACTTTTTAACTCTATCACATTTGAGAGTTGCCTTCCAGAACGTAAACAAAGATAAACTTTCACAAGGTAATAACTATCACGGACAGAGTAATAATCCAGTTCGTGAGCGAGAATTAATTAACTGATGAGACTATAGTATTTGTGAATGATCATGGACCCTCTAGAAGTCTAGACTTATTGAAATGCTAATTATACCTTCTAGTTAACCGATAGAGTTGTGTTAGAACCGTGGAAAGTGACGCTTCGTTGTCTCTGTCTAATTATAACTTAATTAACCTTATAATGATTCGATAGAGTTGTGATAGAATTGTCGAAATTGACGCTTCGTTAATAGTTGTGTTAGGATCCTAAAAAGTGACGCTTCATTGTCTCTGTCTAATCATACTTTAATTTACCTTATAATGAAGCGATAGAGTTGTGTTAGGATCGTGGAAAGTGACGTTTCGTTGTCTCTGTCTAGTTATATCCTAATTAACCTTATAATGAAACGATAGAGTCGTGTTAGGATCGTAGAAAGTGACGCTTTGTTGTCCCTGTCTAATTATACCTTAATTAACCTTATAATGAATCGAAAGAGTTGTGTTAGGATCGAGGAAAGTGTCGTTTCGTTGTGTTTGTCTAATTATATTTTAATTATCCTTATAAGGAAACGATAGAGTTGTGTTAGGATCGTAAAAAGTGACGCTTTCTGGTCTTTATCTATCCCTGTGGGAATTGAGGCGTGACAGTTGATATTGGGGAGATTATATCAAGAGGAAATTGGAGGTAAAGGGAACGCATATGTTCAGCACTGGTTCATATCGATGATCTCATAAGTACTAATAAATTTAAGTAAATATACTTACTATACACGGTATATTAACATAGACTGACATTATATATAGTACAATTACATATATTATGTATTTAAATAGACAAAATGTATAAAAATATTACAACATGAAAGACGTTGTTTGCACAAAAAAACTACAAAAAAAATCATATATATACGTAATTAGAGAGGAATCTACAGTAACTACACATTAATTGGCAACTGTCAAGCGAAACTTTGTACTATAAAGTTCAACGCATTTCTGGTTTGTCATTTAATCACTAACTAGGTTGTGAACCTAGTCCCATATTAAATTAAAATATATGTCAAGTTGTTTTTCTGTTATGTATTTTATTTATCATATAATTTTATATGTCTAAAGAATGTTAAGGGTTTTTCTTTCTAATTAGAATACCAATATATATTTTTTGTATTACATTTTTATATCAAGCAACTAAACTGCTAATATCATAGAGATAGGACGACCAAATTTCTAAGATACAAAGATACACAAACCGAGTTCGAAACCACCCACCGTTACCAATGTGTCTTTTATATATTTATATATACTTTGGTTGTCCTGTTTCTATGATACAAGCACTTTATATGTAGTAGCGTAGTGTAGAAATGTAAATAAAATAAATAAATACTTTGGTACCGGCAAGTGGTTTTCACACGTGACCTCGGTTTGTGTGACTATTGTTGTGTGTTGTGTGACTACCATTACACCACGGTCGTCTAAACACGTGATTGGATATATTTTATTTATTTAACTGCAGTAGAAGTCGCCCCCATCCGTGGACCGCATTTCAGCTAAACATGAGGCGATGGTCTGTCGCTGTCATGTCGAACTAAAATACGAGTAATAAAAAAAATAAATATTTATTTATTCTTATACAAACGTATTAATTAAATAATTAACAATAACAGTTTCCTAAAAAATAATCGTAAATCTATATTTGAAATAACTCCAATTCCGATAACATGCAGAAGGGATCAGTCCGTTCTCACACGTTTACGTATAGGTCATACAAATATTACCCATGTTTATCTGTGAATGAAATCAATTATTATATTCTTGTAGTAGTTTTTATATAAAAGAAAACAAACTGTCACGTCCTGTCTGTCGAATATTTGTGGTGTGTGATTTTTTACTTACGATTATTATTTACGAATAAACAGTTTAGTTTAATATAAAACAGGCTTTCAATCACTCCATAACTCACATTATCTAATAACCAAAACCGCATAGAACAAATATATTAATTGTAATATAGAGATAAGTGTGCCACATTTATTACTGGAATGTAAATTATTTCAAAGTGAAAGGAACAGATTTAAGCTACCGGATAGTACACGTGAGTGCTTGAATTGGGATAATTTTGCTACCACATTAAGTTTTTTATAGTTTATTAATTTTTATAACAAAATTTAAATTGTTAAATGTATTGTGTATTTAAATGTAGTCGCAAATGACCTAGCTGTTAAATAAATAAATAAATAAAGCGACTTTAAATAAAAAAATAAAAAAAATTAATTAAATATAAATAAATGTAGATTGTAAATTGTAGATTGTAAATGTATCTAATCATCATTAATCGTAATAAGCACGGGAATATTCACAAAGTGTATTCACTAAAACAACGTTTCAGTGCAATCTGAAATCCGATGACCGGAAACGAGAGTGGAATCCTTTCAGCGGCTGATGAGTTTTACCTTTTGTTTGGATCTTCACAGCTGAAAGATCACATTTCCGTCACAGAAATTCCGATTCATCGATTATGGACTAATTTATTACAAACGGCTTTCATTTAATACGTTTTTGAATTTCGTATTTTAGCTAATGCAATAATAATACTTTATTATAATAAAAAAGGTTTATTACAAACAGTATTTTATTGTACTAAAAGGTGTACTTAAAATCCCATTCCTCGATTTTTCAAGCCAAGAGTTAAAATGAGCATCTCGGCGGCATAGTGACTTTCCATTTGACAGTCGTAAACTAAGCCGTCTTTTTCAGTCGTCGGAGATCTTGTGTTCCACCAGAAAACAGATGAGATGCTGAGTAATTAATATTTTTAAAAAAATGTTATTAAAAGTTTTCACGTATTTTTTATTTATTTGTGTAAGTAAGATTAAATTTATTAATTACAGTTACACAACGTTAGGCAACACGCAATAGGCTCGTTACGAAAAAAAAAACTCAATTTAAAAGTAGTGTCTTTTTAAATTTTAATTATAATTTATTTAAATTATAATTACCTATTTAGAATTGTTTTTTATGTTCTATATTTTTTGTGTATACCTTTAAAAAGAGAAAAATAGCCACTGTTATTTGCAATTATATTATTGTAGTAGCAGTCGCATCCACTAGTGGATCGCACTCCAGTTTGACATTAGGCGGGATGTTCTCATATGTCGAGCCGCAATAAAAATATTTTTTATATTTTTTATTAACAAATGTTGCAAATATTTGTTAATAAAAAAAAGAGATGGATATTTGCTTCGGGTTTGTTTATCAAAGAGTGGTAGGCAGTGGTACCTAGTCTGTCGATCCGGGGTAGTACCACCACTTACAAGTATACAGACCGTGAAGTGAAGTTCCATCTAGGCCGGCATAGTGGATGTGATTGCTACTCACAGTTATTGAATTGTAGTAGCAGTGGCATTCATTCATGGAGCACACTTCGGCTTAACATCAAGCGGGGTGCTGTCAATATTGTTATATTAAAGAATAATTTTGATTTAAACATACTCCATATATGAGTATCTAAGAAATATATTTCGTATTCACAGCAACGTCCATATTAGTGCTGCGTTATAGTTAATAGAGGTTGTAGACCAAGTTTAGTGTCCGTCAGAACTTCATAAATCAAAGGCTACACTGATTAGTATTCTAAGTGCACGTCCTGATCTATATCGATGGGTTTCCCTTACACTAACGTTCATCTATAATATTATTATTATAGCAGTGCATAGATATGTATTTTTTTTTATTGAGGCATGATGTATGATTTCGACTTGTCTGATGGTAATCCAGAAAGGGTCCAAGAGCCGTTTCATACACCTTTTTTATGTCGTCGTATCATATGAGGCGATCTCACAATTAAATAATTTGACATATTTAATTTAATTTAACCCAGAGTACAAGCAGTACAAGCAGAAAAATGCGTTAAAACAATTTATTTGAAAAAACACGATATCAAAAATATCAAAAACAAGCAATGCAAACACAACGGTTAATACATACGACGCGCGGAGAGGGGCGGGCTATGTTATTCGCTTTGCGCTTGCGGTCTTTCAACCTCACCTTAGACGAACGAATATTACGCGTCCATTGCGGCCTTATAAATTTAAGTTTTGAAAATAAAATGAAATACCTTGCAATAACATTTAAGTAACACATTATTAATGTTTTGTTTATTAGTGTATTTCATGCATATATAATAAAAAAGAGATATAAAAATATTGTTATTTTTAATTACTTAGAAGTTTCTCTCATCTTAACCTAAACAGTCGATAAACCTGAGTTCTTAGGACCAGTTAAAGTGAACCACATATATTACGCCGGTTTAAATTCTCTTTCATAACTGTTAGACTGATCCCAAAACTCGACTAAGACGCGGTCTAAAAATAGATATTAGGTAGAAGTAAAATTACTTAAGTAAGAAACCAAATTAGCTGCTTACCTTCCTATTAGCGTTGATGTTGGCGACTACAGGCAGGCCATTAATCAACCCTCCTTTTGTTTTTCTTTCATAACTCAAAGAACATTGTTCAGTATGAAAATTTGTTTTTGAAAACCGCAAGAAAAAGTTTCCATTTATATTAAAAATGCTCGTTTCTATGTGCTGTTATAGAATTGCTACGAGGTAGGGTTATCTATAGTATCTACCTATAGACATAGCATCTGAACTTTCAAACAACCTCTCTCTGTATATGATTAAAGTATTTGTTTGGCAAAGAATTTATATTGTACCCTACATAGTCTATAAACATTTGTATTTATGTAATAGATTTGCTAGTTTCTTTTATATTAATGAACGTTTAAAGGTAAAATAACATAGCCCTAGAAATAAATTGCTACGACTACGAAAAGCTTCACAATTTTTTCTGATATGGCCGAATGACTTGTGTTTGTAATTGATTATATAAATAATTTAAAAAATTGAAAAGGAAACAATTTCTTAGCATTTATGGATTCTCCGAGCGGGTGCCGGGTTTATCGCGTAGCAAGTCCAGAAGGCAGCGTTCTGGACTTGTGACCGAAATGTAGGTTTCAAAGCATTTTGTGACATGTCAAATATTGTAAGACCCCACCAATGCCGCTTTGACATACGATCTAAAATGTACTCACGGCTGACCTTGGGAGGCCAAGATTCTTTAAAAGATGATGCATGGTTTTGCTGGTTTTCTTGCACCAACTTCTACTACGTAGAGCTGAGTTTTGAAACCGTTTTTCGTCATCTCGTTCGTGAGATCATAATATTTATTGGACTTGATGTTGTGGTCCTTAGGAATGTTTGTTATTAATTATTTTTAAGTATGGTAGTTTAAGTAAGTATGGTTAGAACACAATTTTTTTACAGGTTTGATTCCCGATTGGAGCAAATATTTGTTTTATAGCTTTTATTTGTAATATTTAATAATTATAATAAATATTGCAATTAAGAAAAGAGGCGGATATTTGCTTCACTCTTTGATATTGCATCAAAGAGTGGTAGGCAGTAATGCCCAGTCTGACGATCCGGGGTAGTACCACCACTAACGCGACTAAGTTACTTTGTTATTTGTAAACTAGTAATTGTACAGATTAACAGCAATCACTGTATGTATTCCTTAAACCCTACTTATATATGAGTATGCGTTCATAACAACCGTTTTGTATACGAGTGGCATACACTTAGATACGAGAGTTACATTGTTCAAATGTGTTTTGCGTTCGCAATTATCTACCCCATTTGATATACTTAAGTGTCTATATGTAGGGCGCGCTGAGAGCGTACTACCGCCGAGTAACTACATCATCGGAGGTTGAAACAGGATGTTTCAGTAAAGGAAATTCAATTCTGTTCACAGGATGTTGTTGCCTTGTGTGTAATGTAAAAGCAATATAAGTTAATATATGTATCTATTGTTAATTTAGGTCAAAGTTGTCTCCACATAACTATGGATGTTTGTATAGCTTTATGTTTTGTGTACGTACGTGAACGTGTTATTATATTAGACACGTGACTGCGTATGAATATTACAGAATAAGAATGTCGCAGGGATATTATAAGTAATTAGGTTTGACCAAATCAATAAGATAAATAGATAATCAACTAACAGTATTTGATTAAATTACTCATTTCTTTATTTTTATAAGGTTTTTGGAGGATTTGCTTAAATCCCTGTGGTATGTTAGGAATTTGAGGATGCTTTATGAGACTACTACCCTTAATGTTTATTGTCACCTTTCTCCCAAAGGTTAGATGGTAGAAAATGCGATGCGTGTAGAAGCTCCTTTAACCGGCATAGTGACGGCGACTGGGGCAGCCGTGAACTAACTTGTTTTTTTCAGTCGTCGTCACTCTTGGACCTCCTCTTGCTAATTAATCATCAGGTGGGTCGAGGTGAAATGTCACAATAAAAAAATGCTATTTAGTATTAAGATCGCTCATTATGTTGTCTGTACAATTTTGTGCAACTTTTTTGTCTTCGGCGGTCTTGGACTACCCATAGGTTCACATCAAAGAAATCAAGGTCAGGACTATCGAAAAAATATGTATTTTTTTATATATAAAAAAATATACTTTATATTCTATTATGAAACAATTCCTACTCCCACAGGGATAGGCAGAGACAACGAGACTTTTAATATTCCAACTTTTGTTTTTATAAACCGCTCAAATCATTTATGGTCGAAGTACTTATAAGACAACAAATTAAGTAAACGATCGACCTTTTTCTCGAATATTCTATTTATAATGGACTGAACAAACTCCGTAATCTAATATTTTATATTTCCAAGAACCTATAAAAATAAAACCCTTACTTGTTTACGGCTTTCACGAGCCATTCTACTTGCAACTTCTTTGCAATATAAAAACAATTACTGTTCTTCACAAAGCGATGTTTCACTTTTACGTTGATATTGTTTTTTTTTAATTGTTATGACTTAATAATCACGCTGCGTTATACGGTACACAGCCTGATAGGAAGATGTGTATTTTTATTTTATTTTATTGTGACACGACGTATGACTGCACCCTGCCTGGTAAGCTTCAACGCGATCTATTATTGAATGTTACTGCTTATACAATTTAATAACTAAGTAGCAGTCACATCGACTATGCCAGCCAAGTCGACTTGGAAGTGGTGGTACTACCCCGGCTCGGCACTGCCTACCACTATTGAACAAACAGACCCAGAGCTAATATCTGCCTCTTTTTTATTACCAAAACTTTGTAAATTCAATTAAATTATTATAAATTAAACAATACTAAATACTAAAAACATACTAAATTATTATACATATATAACAAATAAACTCTATAAAATAAATATTTGCCCTGACCGGGATTCAAACCCGGGACTTCTGCATAACGGATTCCGCATAAAGCATAACCATTACGCCACGCGTCATCATTTGTCAGTCTGCCGAACCGGGGTAGTACCAAGTCTACAGTAGTACCAATCTACCATGATCGCGTTTCGGGATCAGCTTGAAAACTTTTTGCAAAAACTGCTTGCAGTTATTTAAATTTAGAATTGTAGATCGCACTTCACCTTAACATGACGATAATAAGGGCAGATTATATTTCCCCGATATAAATAATAAAGGAAGTAAATAAAACACTTGTAATCCAAATTCTTCAGATTTATTAAAGCCAAGAACAACCTGAACACAATACATAAGGTTACGTAATAGATTAAGCGATAGTATGAATACAGTGTTATTAATAAAGAAATTAAAATTACACAAATTCTCAGTAACGACAACAAAAGCTTTTTTATAGTAAACGATATAATCACACTCTAAACACATAATAAATCTAATGAGCTGTTAAGTTATAGTACGCTTAAATACATAGTTTTATAGTTTCAAAATTAGAAGACTATAAAAGGTTGGTTTTAGTTAAGGAAGAGATTCATTTCTGACATATTAAAATACACGTACGATCGTGTGTAAAATAAAGTTGGGAAGGACCGAATAGTTGTCTTTTGTATCCGGAAAGTTACTTTTAACCATACCTTTATTACATATGGAAAAAGTCGTTTTAGTGAACTTACCGATTTTTGAAAACATTGGCATTATTATATCGTACATGTATATATTATCCCCTATGTACTCGTATTAAAGGCATGACAATGGACAGCGATAATGCCAATGAGTACGGCTAGGAACTCACGGAGCGTTTTAGCGACTTCGTAGAGTGCGCGATTCGAAATCGCAATCTTGCGATACGTCGCGTGCATTCTAAAAGTAATTCTAACACTCAGTTTTACGAGTATATTCAACGGACAGGAGTAAAATCGCTCCTAAGCTATCCTCTTTTAATCCGACAACGCGACGCAAAGAAGTAAAAGTCATGACCTGTCATATAATAATGTCAAAGTTCTGACTGTTAAAGTTCGATCATGCACTATTTTAAAGGTATTATTATTCAATATTACTTATGAATTTTTAGATTTCAGTACTTTTTATCCTTTGTTTGTAGTGATATCCCCCCGGTGCATTTTTAAAAGTTTCACTTGACGATTTTCACGGTTTTTGTAGCACGGTCTTACCCAACTTATATATAAGAAATATTTTTTTTAGAAGGTAAATAGGTTATTACAAATTAAAATCTAATCCGAAAATAGACAATTCAAAAAATCTTTGATATGCTCATTGCATTGATATATAATTTTTACAAATGTTTAATTCGATTTGTTTCATTTCGTAACTGTAATTTTAATATTAATTGAATTAAAAAACAAGTTAAAAGTATTGTTAAAGAAATTGTGGACTATGTGAAAACAATAGATAAATTTTGCTCTGTTTAAAAAATATAGGCGACTGATTATTTAAACAATTTTTAATTTATGTTTATTATTGACGCACCTAGCTTAGACAATAAATCGAGCCACAATAAATAATTGCCCGATGTTAAGCAACAGTCGCTCGCATCCACTATTCCGGCCTGGATATATTTTGCCAACGGAAACACGATGAAAGTAGTTTTATTGTGACTCGACATGTAAGTAAGTAGTAGTCACATCCATTATGCCGGCCCAGTTGGAACCGGCAACTTACAAGCTAATCCCAAAACGCGACTAAGTCACATTACGATCTGTACACTTGGCAGATCTGTATACTTCAGGGCAGTATAGGTACTGCCCTGAATCGGCAGACTGGGCAAATATTCGCCTCTTTTAATTATTGTATTTTTTTTGTAAACTATTACAAAACTATTAAATATTACAAATAAAAGTTATGAAACAAATATTTGCTCCAACCGGGAATGGTGTACCAATACGCCACACCTGTCTTCGAGGTTATTATGTCGAGTGACAATAAAAAAAAATCTTTGATTACCTATATATATATAAATAATATAATTAAATAACTAATAAACCTTTATTTATCACACATCAAACATAAATACTGCATAGTTAAAACTATTATACATCTCATTTTATTATTGTATTAAAATTATTTGCGATTTAAATTTGTAAGTTTACAGAATTAAGAATTAAAAGTTCCTTATTTCTCTGTTTATTTATCTTAACGCAGTCCACAATTTATATATAAAAAACTATATAAATATCAAAATAATTGACACGCAGGTAATGTGATAATAAATGTTACAGTTTTTTCATAAAAGCTCTCTGATATGAGTCAGATTATGCAAATACATTCTATTACTTCAAAAGTAATAACTTTCACAAAGAGAAGAAATAAAAATATATATTTTTTTAATTTGGTATAACCATAGTACCTAAACCTTATAAGGTTTCTTATATCCTAATACACATAGATATTTTAAAATGAGTTAGTTTACAACTCGTCCCAAAATACTTTGATTACTCTTATTTCCATTATTGTTTATTTTAAAACTTCATGCACTATGTACAAAGACGAACTGAATGCCGGTACAAATTTGTTGCTACTTAATCTGTTAGTCCCTAAGGACTAACAGAATAACAAAACAAAGGATAAAACTTTCGCAGGGTGGGCATATTTTGTGAGTTGCAGTCGAGTTTGAAGTTGACAATGTTTTTTCATGCTGAATCAAAGATTGCAATTTGTTTTGCACACCTATAAAATAAAAAAATAAAGTGCAAAATGATAGCCGTAGTTTTTGTGGGACGAGTTGCAAAATAACTCTGTAAATCTTAAACACGAACATCAATATTTTCTCTATAATATACAAGTACTAGACAATTATATTAATATTGTATACACATTGACGTTTACCACAAATTTAAATACAGTAAATTTTGTAAAATACATGCTAAAATGAAAATCAGTCGGAAGTCAATACATGTATATAAATATAAATTGCAAAAGCGAAGAATTACGAAGCTCGATTATTACAATTTCATTTATTTATACGGGTCTGCACGTACATTCATACTTTTTAATTCTTGGTACAAACATAAACACAGATAGTACAAACTTTATGGCGTCTCCTTCGAAGTTTATCGTATGTTACTCTCGTATGTTTTGTATTGCGTATCGACTTGCGTCTTACTTCAGAGAAGCCATTAAATTTGAAATTGAATTAAGTATACAGAGTGTAAAAAGACACGAATCAATCCCATAAACCAGTTTCTTTTTAGAATTTATGTGTGCAATATTAACCACAGAACATTGTTTATTTAAAAAAAATTGTGGGGCGTCGCGATGCCCTCGCATATCACTAGTGGCCATTAAACTCATACCTGATAGACGAGCGCAATTAGTATGTTTATTGCGGTAAAAAAATATGACAAAATCTAAAAAAGTACAAAAAAATATATATATTTTTAATACCCATAATTTGAGCATTCGTAGTAACACATGCTAAAGAATTGTTTTAAATTTAAAATTAGTATAGATTGAAACGGATTTTATTAAGCGTATTTTTTATGCGGAGCCAAAACGCAGAAGTAAATAAAATACTCATATTAATCGATTCTTATTATATGTCAAAGAGATATAATAAAAATCAAATAATATGTCGACTCTTATTAGTAGCTTATTGAACCCAGTATACCGCTCATCAAGTTTTTCGTATGTTTTTTCCCCCAAACCTGAACCGACGATTTTTATCTTCAACTATAGTAGTCAAAAGGAACTTGTGTTGTTTTTTATACACGTAGATTCAAAATTTTAAAAATATGACTGCAGGATTTTGATTTTGAAAATTTATTTATTACTATCCTTTTCAGAAACTTTGTTGTTATTTATAATAAATAAACAAACAGAATATATTTATAAACGTGTACAGACTCGTATATAAATGTTTATTTCATGATATTTTTATAAAAGCACTTCGTATAATTTACAATAATGTTTGTGCAGAAGGTAGCTTAATTTACACAAAATAGCTTTAATTTAAAAGACGTGCTATAAATCTTTGGCAACATCTTTATCGATGGGGCCTACGTGCAAAGGCTGAAGTACCTCTTAAGACATCAATTAATGTATTTTTAGCTTTATAAAGACTCCATAAAATCCTTACGGCCTTATTCTAATAATTTATTTAAATAAACTAAAATATAAACAAAAGCAACGGATGTTTAAAGACCCATCAATGTCCTTTCATTTTCCAATATATTTTTTTAATTTTAATTTTTTGCTACAATTCTATACTAAACTACTAGACGTGCTTGTATCATTGAAACTGGGTGATTAAATATAAAATAATATACAAAGATACGGTAAGTGGTTTTAAACCGGGGTCTCTATGTTTGCGATATCATTTCACTAGACTACGGTTGCCTTAAGGATGCATTAATAAACTATGTATATATATATTTACATTTAAAACTTTTATTATTAAATCTAGTTAGAATTTAAATAGAGTGTGAATAGTGGTACTGCTCTAAATGCTACTGAAAGAGTGGGCACAAATCTTGTATTGTGTCTATTCAATCCGATCCAAATAGTTTCAGTAGTTATGTATATTTTTAGTAGTTGATGTATATTTTCAGTAGTTTATGTATAGTTTCAGTAGTTTATGTATAGTTTCAGTAGTTTATGTAATCAGCGGATAAGCACAGCTCCATTCACGCCATACATAAGCAGATTGTTTATATTTGATGCGATTTAAGTCGCGTCTTTATTTTACATTTTGCATCTACGTTTTTCGCTTGTACTTTTTCCTATACACAAGGTCTTATAAAACAAGTCTCCCGTCTCTGGTCTCCCGGACCAGGCAAGAGAGCTCGTTTTAAAACTATTTGCCGGTACTTTTTTTATTGAGGCTCGCCATACGGGTATGACAGCGCCCTGCCATATTCGTGATTAACTTTGATGTTAAGCTGCCATAAACAGTCTATAAATTGGGGCGACTGCTACTCCAGTTAAATAACTGCAAAATCGAAAGCAGTTACATCGACTAAGCCGGCCTCGTTGGAACTTGCAATATTCGTATAAGTTATTTCACGGTCTGTACAATACACTAATGTACGGTACGTTATGTACTTTTGATATATGTACTTTTCAATTTCTATGATACAAGCTTTAGTAACAAACTATAGTTATATTGTATTTAATTTGTTTATTATAGTCAACTAACCGTTCACAACAATCCTAAAGTTTTGGTCAGTAGAGATTTTAGTAATTTTTTTCTTAATAAAGACAAAGAAGTGTTATGAATAAAGAAAATACTTTAGCTATTAAACGTAGGACCCATCGTCATATGCGTGAAAAAAAAACAATTGCAATAATAGAAGATAGTATAAAATCCTATAAAATATTACACCCATTTTAGGTCACAATAATTTAGTTATGCTTATTTTGAATAGAGAAGTTATAAATAAGACTTTCATTTTCATACAATATTTATTACAGGGAGGAAAGTTTTTCTAACATTCATGCAATGGATATATTCATAAATATAGGGACACATTATAAGCCAGGGAATTACGTAAAAGCTTTAATATATCGTCTTCTTAATACAAACCTATTAAATTTAATACCTTATTTCCAGCGGGATAGGCTAAGAAACTGGACCGCTACTTACTCGGATAGTTTTAACCATAAAACATTTTATAAGTGTTAGGTAACAAAATTATGTTTTTTTTATTTAAATGGGGCTCGACATATGACATTGTGACTTGATGTTAAGCTGTTATGCCGGCCTAGTTAGAACCAATAACTCACAAGGTGATCCCAAAACGCGACTAAGTCACTTGTGAGTCACGGTCTGTATAATTTCCCTTTCTTAAACTTGGAATAGCATACTTTTATTTAGTTGTGTACCTACTATTTCATACTAATTGTCTTAAATCTGTCAATGTACATATAAAGAGAATGATTGTGAATGTGAAGGAAGTTTTGTTCATCCTTATTACTTGAACCAAACAATCTTACTAGGTTTTTATTCAAAACAAGGTATTTGGTTTTATTAAAATGCGACATCTGAGATTGACTTCATGATGATAAGTAAGAGAAAGTTTAAGTCCTAGAGCGCCGACGACTGAAAAAACCGATTCAGTATATGGTTGTTTCAGTTGCCGCTACTATGCCAGCCAAAGGTGGCATTACTATTCGCTCGAAAAATCCAATTCTAATTGAGGTTTATGATATTTTTATTTATATCATCTATCTGGTTTAGTATTCAACAGATTTAGCATTAAGATGACGATGTATTATAGAAATCAGTAATATGATCGAGAAACTATAAAAAAATAGCAATAATAATAATTTCACGAACAGCCTTATAGTAGTTGGTCAGGGAATACAATAGAAACATCTAGAAACTAGGGACGTAAGCTCCGAAGGTGCAACTACCATATGCATTGAATTTATATAATTTTCTCTCATGATTAAGAAGAATTTAAACAGTCTTTATAATATTCAATAATACTGATACATATCTAGACATTTATACATCTATAATAAATAAATGTGTTACGAAAATACATTGTCATTAAAAATAATGGACGTTGTGCGTAAAATTAAATTATATATAAAATAATAGCAAGGATTCCGTACCTGATTAAGCATTAAAGATTAATGAGTTCTGAGGATTTCGTAGAAGAAAGGATACGGGATTATCTGTCACATGAAAGACAATATAAGGAATATTTATATTAAATTCAATATAAATTCTAATTGTCTTTGTTAATTTTTTTTAGACAAATGTTCCTTTTTCATATAAAAAAAACATGTAAATTGTTATCAGTTTTTATGATCTTGGCTGTTTATTAAATATTTTGGTAGGAGAAAAATGTCAACATTAAATATGTAATTATTTTTTGGCATAATATTACAGTATAAATTAGTAATGAAAATTTGATAGATGTGTTCACCCATCTGACTGCGACCGAGAATCAAACCCGGTGTCTTTCGTTAATTATATTATTTACCACATCACACATATACTATGTTAGGAAATGTTGATATTTTATACACGTTTTACAAAAAGCCTTGATTTGCCTGATGGTAAGCAAGCAAGGGAAGTTCCAAGAGCATGACGACTGAACTGGCGGATTTGGCCGGCATAGTGATGGAGACTGGGGCAGCCGTGAACTAACTCGGGTTTTTCAGTCGTCTTCACTCTTGAACCTCCTCTTGCTCATCAGGCGGGTTAAGGACAAATCTCACACTTACTATATATAGCATGTGGGCCAGAGGTGCTTATTCGCGTTTCGCTTAAAGCATAAGTCATAGAACTTTTAGTTTGTAGATTTTGATAGATTTTGATAGATTGACAATTTAATCTTTAATCTTAAAAATAGTACGGAATCATAAAATACACAATCGAAGAATAATACACACAATACAATATACATAAAATAATATTTCAAATAGTATTTACATTTCAGCAAATCTGAGTTTTTGCTTTTTAATAAAATCCATTGCAAGTTTATCCGTAGTACGTGATTCCAAAATTTGCAAAATTGGATGAGCTGAAAGAAAATATATAGTTAAACATATTTTTATTGTGACTTAATGTGATCAATCAATCAATCAATCAAACTGTCACGTCTTTTTCCTACAGGGATAGGCAGAGTCAATGGAGCGCCACTTGCCACGATCCTTACACAACTCCCTTGCTTCCTTCACATCCACAATTCTCTTCATATTGGCTCTGTGGTTATGGGCACATGCGATATTAAGCTAAAATGCGGACGACTGCTACTAGAGTTAAATACCTGAAAGTAAAGTCGCATCCGCAATGCCGACAGCAATGGAAGCTGATTCCGAAACGCGACTGAGTTGCTTCAGATTCTTTCACCCACACTCTTATTACACAATCACATAGACATACTACATTTTACTTAGACATACACCACATTTTGATAATATACACAGTTGTCTGCTACGGAACTGAAGCGTAGCAGACAACCGTGTTGACAAATCTGCCTTGCCTTGCCTTGGTAAGATTTAGTTCACTACATTCCCTACTATTCTACACTAGTAAATTAACTCACCACGATCATGCAGCTGCATCAAAGGTAATTCTAAAGGTCTCAGGGGATCAGGTGGCGCATGGCTGTTTACGCCAGGTATACGGCTCAGAGGCACGAAGGCTTCCCCGGCAAAGTCGTCTGCAGTAAGCACATCTCGATCCCAAACAGTTAAAGATAGTGTAGCCTGTGGCATCCTACAGGACTCCAAAGCAACGGAGAACTCGAAGCATTCATCCCAGACTGGATGCAATGTTTTCTAAGAATATAAGAAGAAGAAAAAATATAAATTGTGTTTAAAATTAAAAATGACATTTGGCCGGCACAGTAAAGGTGGCTGAGGCAACCGTAAACTGAAACGGTATTTTTCAGTCGTTGGCGCTTTGTAACTACCACTGCTTACCATCAGAATGGTCGAGGTGAGATTTAGAAGTTTAAGAAAACAAAGGCAAAAAACGAGTGCAATTCTAGATCAATTAATCTGGAATTACAGAGCGCAATTCCACGATACTGATACATTTTCTTGCGTCTTCACATCTACATTTCTCTTCATACAAACTCGAGGTTACGACCCAGAAGATTGTTTAATCAAACATTTTTTTCATTATTATAAAAAGCAGAGGTTTTGATTGATTGAAATTCATTTTAATATATACTAAATACATAAAATGTTATTTACTGACCTTCTGTACGTTGGTGATTTGTTCGTGCGCCTTCGGGAAGAGCCGTTTCGGAAGCAGCTCAAGTACAACAAAAGGATCACTCAATCCATTTGGGTCCAATGGGATGACGTCACGGGCGGACAGCACCTCCACACACAGGGAATCGTGATTGAAGTACACCCTACATCCGAAGAAGATTACGTAAATGCGCTTACAATTTTACCTTTTTTGAATTGTTAAATGTTAAATCACGTCTATTTACGTCAAAACGTTTTAATTGGAGTAGGTACTTTAGGAGTAAGTGCCGGTTTTAATTTTTGAGATGCTTTCCCTTTTTTAGATAAGTTAAAATATTTTTAATAATGAATTTTTAGCATATTCCAATGCTTTTTTATTTATTTTTTATTGTGACTCAACATCTGTCCTCGACCTGCCTGAGAGAGCAAGAGTGGTCCAAGAGTGCACACGACTGAAAAAGTCACGACTAGTTCTATTACTTTATAATATATAGTGGATTAGCCGTAGTAGTAGTAGTGCCGTTCTCATGCATACCGCGAACCATAAACCACTTGCCGGTACCAATGTATATTAGATATACGAGTAGATAGATATACTTTGGTCGTCCTGGTTCTATGATAGAATCACGTTTAGTAGCTTTGTATAGAAATGTAAGAAAATAGTAATAAAAATAAGCTGATACTTAAGAGTATTGTCAGGATCGTGGACACATTGCGCTCTATTGTCAAAGTTCTATAGCATCTCTATTATTATATATCCCGGCAGAGACGCTGACTTTTAGGCTGCGCAATATAAGGATCGACAGAATAGAAGAGCGCTGGACGACTGCGGTGAGCGTAAGTCCACGCATAAAGTCGTGCACAAAATTGTATTTTCAAATGAAACAAAAAGTAATCAAATAAAAAAAAATTATATTGTCACGTCTTTTTTCCATGGCGATAGGCAGAGATAGTGGAGCGCCAGTTGCCACGATCATGACACATGAAAAGTAAGTAGAATAAAAAATAATTAACTGTGCAGTTTGATAGCCAGCGTTTTTTTTGCCGGAATCTATGCTGCTCCCTGTTATATGACAACTTAATTATTAAAATCTGTTACTTTACTTAATTTTATATTATTGTGTTGCAATTATTAATTGCGTACAATTATAATTATAATTCGAATGTCTAATAATAAATGAATACTTGCATAAGAAATAAAAGAGAAAATTCAAAACAGCAAGTCATTTATAATCAACCGCAGTTCTCCGTAGTTCTGTTTAAATAAAACAAGTTGAAATAATTTACCCGTTTATGAAAGTTATATAAAATTTCACAGTGAGCTTCCAATAAATTAGTTTGTGTTCGAAACATTCTCACGTAAATTTTAACGTCAATCAATTAACTTTCTGGGCACGTTAAATTTAACATGCCCAGAAGTTTGTAACTCCGTAGGTGGGAGGGATACGATATAAATAGGTAATTAACTTATTATACAAGTTTTAACATTTTAAAGGTAATATTCAAAGGTATTTTTTATTATAAAACCAAGACAAACCTATAAAACATAATAAAGTAAGTTATGTTGTTAAATTATACAGAATATGTATATAATAAGATGGATTAAGAGTGGTAGGCAGTGGTGCCCAGTCTGCCGATCCGGGGTAGTACCATCACTTACAAGTATACAGACTATGAAGTAACATAGTGGCGTTCTAAATAGGCAGGCATAGTGGATGGGAGTATCAGTATTTAGAGTTATTTAACTGTAGTTGGAGTCGCTTCCATTCAATGACCGCACTCCAGCTTAACATCAGGCGGTCCTAAATATTAGACCACTATGGTTTTATCAGTCATTAAGAATATCATGTTACAAATTAACAATCAGATACCGTTGCGATGTCAATATCATTTTAATTATTGTACCGTAGCTGCATGACGTCTCCATTGTTGGCGTAAATCCTTTGTTATAGACGAAACAGTATCATTTAAATGATAATAAAGGGGGACACAGGCAAATGACATAGGTGACATTTGCATGCGAAACAACTTTGTATGTAGTGGTAACATACACCGGGTAAAAATAATAATATATTTTTATTGTCTCTCTAAATTTTAAGCGTATTTTATATGTGATGATAAGGAAATGAAATTAAAAAAAAAAGACTTCGGAAAGGTATATGTCGAGAAGAAGACCACAAGAAACTCGTAATCCTGTCTATATTATATATTATATTATTATACTAGTATGTAGAAGTACTCATAGTATGTGTGTGTGTATGTGTTATTTATGCAGCTTTGAATTAGGGTATATTTATGTATATTATGTTAGTTACTTATATATTTTTACTAGTAAGTTACTTTTTTGCTCTCATCTATTTCATCGGATCTACATCCTAAAGTCTTGATTTACAGATTTGGCATTAAGTCTGTCTTTGTACTATTGTGCATTAAGTTTTTAAATATATGTATTTTTCTATTTTATTAGGGGAATTACGCACATAAAATGGCGATGCCATTTTCGTTATAAACTTAACACCTAGTGTATTTACAAATACAAGTTCATACTAATGTAGAATAAGGCTAGTAATAAAAAACATAAGAACATGGTTAAGCTGGAATCCGGCGACATCGAATGAAGAAGACTGTTACTACAGTTAAATAACTACGATGACAGTCACTTTCCCTTTGCCGGCCTAAGTACTTTGAATTGGCTAATTTCCGGCTGATCCCGAAAAGCAATTGACTTCGCGTCTGTAGACTTGAAAGTGGTGGTACTACTTCGCACTGGGCAAATTGTCTGCATACCACTCTCATAACTTTTATGGTTTTAAAACATGATTGACATATTTCCCTTATTGTTATACATAATTATAGTCATGATATACAAAATGATGATTTCTATATTAGGCTACTAAAAGTGCTCGTATCATAGAAACAGGACGACCAAAGTATATATATCAAAGATACATTGGTACCGGTGAGTGGTCTCGAACCCGTGCACTAGGCTTACGTAGCCATTGCACTGCCACTACACCACGGTCGCCTTATATATTCTATACTTATATATTCTATAATATGTTTTTTGAAAAAGATTAATACATAAGAGGTGAGTCGAAAGGTAAAATGGGGTCTTCTCAGAAGAATATTCTACGATGCCTCGATCGTAGAATATTGTCAATCATCGTAGTCAGTTATTATTAGTCTTAGTTCATTATCAAAAATGACATTTTCTTGAGTCTTCACGAACAGAACTACAGAAGCGTGAAGGTTGGTTCGGGATCGCATTATTACGTACTAGCAGCGAAACCCGGCGATGCTCGGGTCAAAATACATCTAACACGTAATGGTTATAAAATCAGTTTCTCTATCTTATATATGTAATTAAATCTTTGTACCATTAAATGTACCATTTAGTGTATCCGAATTTAAATGATTAATTATTAAAATTATTATGAATCAAATTAGAAAGTAGTTTGTTAATTGTTATTGTGACATAACGATAATAGTTGGATATATGGTATCGCAAAGTTTATTGTAGACATATGTTCTTTAAAATTGTAAAACATACTTTTGTTCTATCATCAATAGTTTCCACAGCGCATGCGACGAAAGACGTTTTAGGGTTATGTTTCTTAAGTTTTAGTAAGGATCCTTAATCTTTTCTAGCAATAAATATAGCCTATGTCACTCAGGGTGAATGTAGCTTTCCAATGGTGAAATAATTTCTAAAATCGGCACAGTAGTTTTTGAGTTTATTCATTACAAACATACGAGTAGACACACACAAAAATACAAATCTTTCCTCTTTATAATATTAGTATAGATTTCGTATTAATACGTATTTTAACCATATAAATACTAAAATAGTTTTACAAACCTGACTAGTATAGATCCGTATGGCGAGGGCATTTGCATCCTAGCTTGTTCAGACAGGCGGTATGATAACCATAATTCCATAAGCTCGTCAGTTGGCGCCCGGTGATATTGTAGACGTTGTTCAACGCGATACCACTCACCACTTTGCACTTCAGACATCGGCAAGCCTGAACAATTTATATATATCTATATATTGTTTATAAATAGTGGTAGGCAACCTACCTTAATACATTTTTTTTTCTATAAACCTGGATTCATAAGGCGCAGTGTGGAGAGGCCTTTACCAGGCTGACATAGTGGCCAGCTCAGAAACCTGACAGTGGCAGGAGGTTTCATTATGGACTGTTAATGGTTGTTCATCCAATCTACTGATCCGGGTTGGTAAAAATACTTCACACTTCATCAAATCACTGTGAAACTAAAAGGTAGCCATGAAGGCCGGAATAATGGATGGTTTTGTCATATGTCAAGTCACAAAAAAAGTCCAGTATTCAGCCGGTATAGTAAAGGTAAACGATGCTTTCAGACAATTATCTTCTCATTTTGGTCGAGTTCCAACTTAACATCAAGGGCTGTGCGAAGAAAAAAAAAACTTTAAACTACCTTTCCCTTCAGCGTGGAAAAATTCAGCAAGTAAGTCCAAGGCCTCCCTTAGTCTATGGTGGTAGACTCGTGGACGTTCAGCCCCCCCAGCGTCAGCTTGGGCAGACACTTCCTTGAGTACAGCACTCCAGCAACCAGCCAGAGCTCGAATAAACACTCGAGGAAGTAACCATGTGTTCAGCGATGATAGGTGCTGATCGAGGTATTCCAATAGAGGTGTGATTGCCTATGTAAATAAAATTAGAAGCCTTTTTAAAATAATATTTGATTAAAAAAGGTTGTAATCTAAAAACCAGGGGTGGTACCACCACTTAATATACTGCCAGTGATTACTAGGCCAGCATAGTGGATGCGACTACTACTTATAGTTGTATAATTGTAGTAGTAGTCGGCTTAATTCTTGGACCGCAGTCCAGCCTAACATAAGGCAAAGCGCTGTCATATATTGAGCCAACATGAAATATATTAATAACGTACCTGTGGAGTTGGCAATGTATCTGGTGACCAAGCGAGGTGGAACACAGCCTTCCTTAGTGGTGGACGAGCTCGTGCTGCAAGTGGAGCTGCTGCACGGGAAGCCCTTGCATCCAGTGTGCCAAGAGCACCACGAACTAATTGACGAGAACTTTCGTCTACGGCCCTGTAAATGATAATAGGTGTTATTTTTATACTAGTACCCATTTTACTAGGCCGATATATTGGACGCGTCTGCTGCTATCCTGTCAGTTGCAATAACTTATTCTACTCATGGACTGCACTCTAGCTTAAAATATATGGTGAAGCGCGGTCAAATGCGCGCTTCACCATATAAACATCTTTGATTGATATTTGAAGTTAGTAATCTTTGACTTCTCATTCATTATCGAATTCATTGTCTTTAATGTAACTAAACTTTAGTCTCAATTCCAATTTCTAGTTGATTACCTCTTACCACAACTGAAACGTCCGTGACGGAATACGGCAAAGGACATCATTCATTTTGTATGGGAACTTGGGCTTAATTGTATTAACAGTTGCATATGCATTCTAAAATAGTTTGATGTACGAAGACTACAATGTAATTGGAATTTATCCTTTATTTTGCATAGTTCAGGTGTGCATATTAATCAAGCTATAATTATAACAGTTCAAAGCAGAACAAATAATACAAAATGATACTAAATCCATATCTTATTGTCCAAATAACTCAATTGCACAGCAATTAAAGGCAAAATTGTTATTAGTTTTATCAACACAAGTATCGAAACTACCATTTATATATTTTTTCATCATTGGACATTACAAAAGTAGTACATTAAAGCCCAAAATGAATGATGTCCTTTATAAGAGAATAAAAAAACGAACATCTTCTGCGCGGAGAGTACTTACTTCCTTTTCGCGCGTCGTTGGTCATTACCGTTGGGTCAATTTAAGTTTAATTTTACAGTTAAAAATCATATACAATCTTAAGAACTTAAGTAGTTAAATTAGTTAACTAACTAACATAAGTAATTAATGTAAGTTTACAAAATGATTAATGATTCCACACTAAATAGTTCATTTAGAATGGCTGATAAAGTGTGCTTTATCTCCTTAATAAAACGCATTAGTAACCGGCCACCGACAAATTAATGAACCCTAACAATCGGGTGCGGTTTAACTCTCCTAAACGAATATACTCGTAGCTATATATAAGTACGAATAGCATAAGTCAGTGGCTCCTAAACTTTTAGAACCTACAGAGGTAACCTTTAAACTTTAAAACATATAAAGCACAATATTCAACCAATTTTAAATGTATTTAACAATAACGTGACTGAAAACCACAATACCGTGACGACAGGCGTAGACGAACAGTTAGCGATTGGTTTGTTGCGCGTAAAGTCCCGGGTTTGAATCCCTGTCGGAGCAAATATTTGTTTCATAGCTTTTATTTGTAATATTTAATAATTATTATAAATATTACGAATATTTGTTGATAAAAAAGAGGTGGATATTTGTTTCGGGTCTGGGGTTTGTTGCGCGTAAAGTCCCGGGTTTGAATCCCTGTCGGAGCAAATATTTGTTTCATAGCTTTTATTTGTAATATTTAATAATTATTACGAATATTTGTTGATAAAAAAGAGGTGGATATTTGTTTCGGGTCTGGTTATTAAAGAGTGGTAGGCAGTGTTACCTAGTCTGCCGATCCCGGGTAGTATCACAAGTATACTGACCGTGAAGTGATTTGGTCGCGTTTCGGGATCAGCTTTTAATTTGCGGGTTACAACTAGGCCGGCATAGTGGATGTGATTGCTACTTACAGTTATTGTAGTAGCAGTGGCATAAATTCATGGACCACACTCCAGCTTAACATTAAGCGGGGTGCTGTCATATGTCAAGTCACAATAAAAAAACATATTTTGTGGTTTTAGGAATAAATTTGAAAGAATAAAAAATCACTTGGTTTCAGAGTAGTTCATTGTCTAAAATATCCTGTAAAATTCAGTTTTTTTTCTTGTAGTGGCTTGACATATGACAGCACTCCGCTTTATGTTGAGCTGATTTGTTGTCCATCAATGGAGGTACTGCTACTACAGGTAAAAAACTGTGAGTAGCAGCTACATCTACAATGCCCGTAACTTACAAGCTGACCCCGAAACGCGACTAAGTCACTTCACAGTCTGTATACTAGTTAGTAGTTACTACCCCGGATCGGCAGACTAAGCACCACTGTCTACCACTCTTTGATGGAACTAAACTAATATTTCTAGCGGCGAGTACCGCGTACGCATCTCGCTATGAGGTGATCTTCCTTAAGGACCCAAAATGAATGAAAGGACATTGACGAAATAGGTAAATCGAAGGTGAGTGATTGAGTGAAATAGGGACGCCCTCAAAGAGTGTTTTCCTATCAAATTTCGAATATTAATAAAAAAAACAGTGTTCAAAGCTGGCATGAAGAGAATTGTGAATGTTAGAAAAGTTGTAAGGATCATGGAATCATGGGGGCCTAGTTGTATCTCCTTACCCCTGTGGGATATACTTGAAATATTTTATTACTCAACATATGACCTCCTCTTACCTAATGGAGAGCAAGAAGAGGTCCAAGAGCGCAGACGACTATAAATCCTCAGTTCACGGTTGTCTTATTCGCCGTTACAATGCCGGCCAAATTAATACACTATAACGTTAACAATGACTTGTTAATTTATTTTTATTTATTACTAATATTTGTATAATTCCCACAGTAATAGGCAGACAACGGATCGCAACTTTCTACGTTCCTGACTCAAGTGTCTCTCTTCCTTCTCATCCATAATTATCTTTATACAAACTTTAAGGCTATGGTTTTGAAATGAGGTCCTCATTTATTTGCGCATGCTGTAAAATTTTCCTAAAATGAACAAATACTTACAATATGTCGTCGTCATATTCTGATAGTGAACGTCGCACATACTCCAGATTGTTCACAATTGTGCAGATTTCTTCGGTTGTTTTATTTTGACCTGGGTGTAAACCAATGTTATTATTTATCAATAAAATAATAAAATTTTAATTTAAAAAATTCTTGCTCCGACTAGGTATCAAACTCAGGACTTTAGGCGACGAACTGGTGTGCTAACTAATGCCACGCCCGGCATCTAATAACTTATATAAAATCAATCCATCGAATTGTCACGCCTTTTCCTTACAGGAGCGCCCTTGCAACAATCCTGACACGCTTCCTTCACATTAACAATTCTCTTCATACAAGCTCTATGGTTATGGGCACTGTCAACCTAGCTTTCTTGATAATGTCTCCGATTTGGTCGGCAAACACCCTCTTGCGCCTGCCTCGTTTAACGCATACATTCACATGAGATTTATAAATTGTTATACATAATCAGTTTTAGTTAATATTGAATACCGGAATAGTGCTGTAAAATCTAAGTGTGATTGATGATGTTGATAGGGTTTCTAGCATTGAGTAATTATACGCAATGTACGTCACATATCATGGAAATTAGAGCTAATGTCAACTTACTATGACATCATTTGTTAGTCTACATTCTAATGTCAAACATACGTTAATGAAATCATATTTATATATTTATTTAAATTCTTTATTGCACCAAAATAAACTCAAAAAGCATAGGCGAGTTTAATGCCTGTTAGGCAGCTAATTGCAAGTATTTCACTGTAAGTAACAGTTGCCTCCATTTGTGGTCCGCTAACTTACTAACCGCTAACTCGATATCTGACTTCGACTTGCTTGTTGGTAAGCATGATGGAGGATATCAAGGAAACTTGCCAGCCAAAGAAACTTGATAAAGGTTCTCATTATTTTGTCACACTTGACATCGGACCTCAACTTGCCTGATGATAAGCGCTCTTGGAAAGAGGTCCAAGAGCGCCGATAACCAACTCAGATTGAGGATTTCTTAATTGTCAAATTATTGTGTTTAAAAAATAAGTCTGGTCAAAGAATAGAGTTAGTCGTACAAACATCCTCTAAGTAAATTGGAGAGAAACTATAATATACAGTAGTTTTAAAGTTATTAACGTCATGTTTGTTAGTTTCAACAGTATATTTTGTTAGTTACATTGTAATTGTTGGCAGTTTGACAAACACTACGAGTTTGTGGGCAACTATTAGATAACGTTGTTCGTAACGTTGTAACAGTTCATAATTTTATTTTACGTTCTGTGTATGACGGAAAAATAATTGGATATACCTACAAAACTACCAATGCGATATTTTGAAATATAAAAAATATGAATATTTTATTTGTTTTACATTTATTTTTTATTGTGACTCGTCGTATGACAGCATACCCTCTAATGGTAAACAGGAGTGCGCCTGCTACTTCAGGTTATTAACTGCAAGTAGCTGTCAGATCAACTATGCTGGCCTAGTTGAAACTGACAACTTTAATCCTCAAAAGTGACTCAGTCACTTTAAGGTCTGAGAACTTAAAAGGATCGTGGTAAGTGGCGTTCCATTGTCTCTGCCTATCCCTGTGGAATAAAGGCGTGACAATTTGATTGATTGATTGATATAATTTAAAGCAGATTGTCTATTTGTTCACAAGTATCTATCACAATTAAATAAAAAGAAAATAGGAAAAACATACCGTGACTTTCGTAGTATCCCTGATCAGCGAGAGCTCCATGGACAAGGTCAGCATAGTGAAGGGCAGTAGCACAAGCCGCTTCCAAAAGCCTCATATTGCCTCCACTACATGGATGAATCTCTTCAGCACCACCGATGGCTCTCCAGACGTGACGCATGTGATATAAGCTTAGAGAGAAATATATAATATATCATATTTTGATATACAATTAATTCAGAAAAAATTATAAGTATTTTAAGTAGAATCTAAGCCAAATTAAAAAAATTACAAATAAATAATATTTATCGAATCCATCAATTATATTGTCACGTCTTTTTTCCACAGGGATAGGCAGATACAATAGAGCACCACTTGCCACGATCTACAAGCTCTACGATTATAGGCACTAGGCAACCCAGCTTTCTTAAGGATGTATGTGATCAGAAAACACCCTCTTAATAAAAATTATCTCTATGTCCTACAAGGATAGACAGAGACAAAAGAGCGCTACTTTTTACGAACCTGACATAACTTTCTTGCTCGCTTACATCCACAATTCTGTAAGGAGGCGTTTTCTCTAGTTAGTCCTAAAGTGCTGAACCATGCTTTTATAAGAAAGAACTTAAATAGATCTAAGATCTGAGCCATCTCCGTTTAATCCTTCTACTCTTTTTAATATGATTAAACCAACGCAACGTATTCATCTTCTTTCAAATAAAATTATTTACACGGTATTTTTGTTGACACGACATCTGACCTCGACCCACCTGATGATAAGCAAAAGGAGGTCCAAGAGTGACGGCGACTGAGGAAACCGTATACTGAAGCAGTATTATTAGTCGTAGGCGCTTTTGGTTGTCCCCTGACTTGTTATTGTTATATACGCGCCCGTTTTCGTAATTGAGTCCCTTGCGGCTTCTTTGTGCGTTTTTCCTTAACTTACGATTATTCAAGTTATTATCTAATAAATGCTTATTTTATATGCATTTTTTAGAAATTGTGTCATGATGGAATTGTGTCAAGTGGCGCTCTTTTATCTCTGCCTATCCCTGTAGAAAAAAGGCGTGGCATTTCATATATAGATTAATAAACAATGTATTTTTTAAATAAACATTTACCATGAAATCCCTAAATTCACAATGAATTAAATACACTGCAAGAACTAACATTCCTTAACAATAATAACATATTAAACTAATAACAACCTTAATCGAATCGATAATAGGTTGTAATTCGAATTTAAAGCGATAACGATAGATAGGTTAATCCAACGGCCTAATATTATTACATTAAGCTTGTTGCTTTCATGACAACAGGTTGGAAATGTATTATGAAATAACACAATTGTATGCGGTATCGAATAAAATTTTATCTATAAAAAAATTATCTATATATCTATAAAAGTAGAATTTTATATATTTTGTTAATCTTTTTGACCTCTGTTTTATTCCAGTTTTGTTTTACATTTCTATACTAAGCTACTAAAGTGCTTATATCATAGAATCAATACAACGAAAGTACATATATCAAAGATCCATTGGCACCGGTGCGGTTTCGAACTCGTGCTCTCGGTTAGTAACTATTGCACTGCCACTACACCACGGTCGCCGATCAGTTTTTTTGTAAGTTGTTTTGGATTTTGCTGTAATTCTATTTTATAAATAAATAATAATAATGAAGTATTCATATTTAACTTTATTTATCGAATGGTAGTACTATATTTCATCGGAAAGGTTACCCGTGGGCCATCTGACTTGTTTATCCATGGGTACGGACTATCCCATAATCTACTGAAGTTTATTTATTTACAATTATGAATATTGTTTGGTTTTATATGGACTTTATTATTTAATGTTATTTTCTTTGGGTTCCCTGGAAGAGATTGTCATTATGGTGATAATGCCCATAATGCCGCGATTTGTGTACCTTTCTTTATGTATAGTTATAATCTACACCTGTACTCTATAACTAATTTTTAAAATTTAGAACTCTATTCTCTATCTTTTTATCAATAAAAATCATAGATCTGTGGCTCTTATTTCTTGTTATTATTGATGTTGTTATTATTATTATAAATACAGATAATTATATTTATATACAGTTAAGGAAATAAAGGTAAACTCCAGTCGTGCGTCTGAGCTTTTTCTTATACATTATACGAGTAGTATATATAATAGATATTGACTTATTTAAATATCTAATACATAAAGAAAAATAAGTTAATAAACATTTTTTTACAGCTCATTTATTTATAAATATTAATTTACAGATCATATAAAGACTTATTTTGTACAATAATAGATGGATGGGACCTACGCGATTAGTGAGTCAACTCAAATAACCACGGGACCCGACACAGGCAGAAAATCAATACTGTCGACAACCAATAAAAGTAAATAGTTCCCTCGCAGGTAAAACCATGAAACGATAACCCACTGCCTCGAATGAAACAATTAATCTTACTCACCAAGCGGCCGTGTCCACGGACGAGGTACTATGCTTTACTATGTGTTCAACACCCTCCACTGGCCGATCTGAAAGTAATATTGCTGTGAATATTTTCAAGATATAACTTTTTAAAAGATAAGCTTAAATTACGGTTTTAATATAATAACAAATTATTGAATTAAAACAAATTTTATGCGGCTTATTATCGCGTTTATTATTAGTTATTGATTGTACAATTTTTTATTCCGACGTTTTGATAGCTTTACAGCCAACGTGGTCACGGAGAGATACAATCATTACCCAAAAATAAACGCGATAGTAAGCAGCATAAAATTTATTTATTTCAGTAATTAGTTAATTTATAGTTAATTCGCGCAAAATCTAAGAAAATTCTAATTAATTACCGTTTGTTTTATTATTACTTTCCTAACTTTAGTTATTGACCTGACTTTAGGAACAAGATTAAAAACTCAGAACGTTCTTCTTAGTATAGGCGATAAAAGGACGCTAAGAGCCATGTCCTGCTAGTTTTGATTAAGGGCTAGAACTTAGTGAGTAATAAAAACATGAATGTTTTGTATATGAAATTATCGTAATTAGAATAAAGTTTAAATTCCCTATTAGTTTCATGTAAATACACATATTTCGTAAAGCACAAATCTAATTTGGTTTCACGACGTCATCAGTTAATTTTGAAACGTGTGATGTGAAACTAATTTCGCCCTAAAACAATAGAATTAACATAGCTATTGTTGTTAGTATGATCCATATTCAACGGTGGTTTCCACCTACAATTTTATTAGGGTTAAAGCTCAAACCAACATAAATAGGTCGATATAATAATAGGTCAATCAGACACAACTTGATGCCCAATCGTGCAAGTAATAGTAAATCTCTATATGTCTAAAATTTTAACGTAAAATAATGTTAAGCTCGAGTGCAGTCTATGAATAGAGTCGACTGCTACCCTACAATTAAAAAACTGCGTGTAGCGAACACTACGCTGAGTTAGTTGGAACCGGCAACTGGTCCCGAAACGCGACTGAGTCAGTTGTAAGTGGTGGTACATACTACCCCGGACCTGCAGACTGGACATCGCTGCATACCACTCTTACACTAACTAAAAACACGCTACTAATAAAATCACTTTAAGGATAAAGTAATTTAATTTCTTTCAATTCATAAACGACGTATGTGTAAATAAACACATAGACAAAAATGTGTGTCTAATGGATAATGCGTAGACTGGCCTTTACTTGTCTCAAAGGAATAATAAAAAGGTTTCGTGTTCGCTCACAGTTTAGACTCCGATGGTTATCTAAATGATCGCACCGCTTTGGGTGTGAACCTTCGCCTTTTGCCTTCTTAACCACAATTCGAAAACACATTTCAAACAAAAACAGATTTTATTACAAATACCACAGAAGTTATATTCGGCTGAAATATCTTAAAATTAGATTTTCCAGATGTAAGATATCTTCGAACTTTCGGAAGTGGCCGAAATCGAGATTTTGATCGTTGTCAGTTTTATTGCCGCGATATTGCTATGAAATACTTTATTTAATTATGTTCTACAACTTTATGATATTTTATGATTTATGCGTAATTTTTACTTCGACAAAATTGTTATTATAATAAAACTAAAAAAAATATATTTTTATTGTATATTTCTAACGTTAAACATTTAATGATAATCGTCCCATTTCTACAAACTATTGTGGAATTGTACTATCTTATTTCTATTTAGGTACGCAATTCTTCTATATAGGTACTCACAGGCTCTTCAGGCTCTTGCGCAATGTCTGGCTTTTGCAAAAGTCTGAACTGAAGTGTTATTGCAGAAAGGCACATGACGAGAAGTAATCAAACTTGTCAATTAAAATTGTTATAAATAGATATAGTTACTAATTTCCAAACAACCTATTTTTTAAATAGTTTTTATTTTAACATTTTGTTGACTTACGCGCTAACCCTGTTTAGGTAGTTTAATACAGCTATAATCAGCACGGGCCCCGTTACGTAGCAAGTTTGAGGATGTAGTCCAATTATGGCACCCACCACAGTTCCGAGAAGGCACTGTTTTGTCCCTTACATCTGCCCCACGTGCAAGTTATCCCAGTATCAAGGGAAATACGTGGGAAGATTCCGAAAGTCTATTTAATATGTTAATTACATTTTCATCTTACAAAAAATGTAATGCTCGTGCTGTAAAATATATGTTTTTTTCATTGGTAAAATAATATTTCCTTTTTTACTAATGAATCGAACCTTGGGACTATAGTCTCTGAAACCAACCCAGTTTACGGTGCCTAAATTTCCGCCGCCATTATAAGCTCGAGGCACGACCAGTATGAAAGCTGCAACAGACTTCCGGCTATACGCAAGCGCTGGGATGCCACCAGGTCCAGTGGAATTCCGAACAACGTGTAAAAGTACTTTGTACTTGACTCGAGCTTCGACATCGCATAATAACCAAATGCTAATAACAACAGAAAAGCTGTCTGATTTGTCCATAATAATTAATTACATATAGCCGGTTGTACCAAAAATTATAATTTACGATTTTGTAAAAAGTATCGTATAAGTAAAAGAAAAAAAGAAAAATGGGTTGCATTACTCTTTAATTTCACATTTTATATTTACGTTTAACGGATATTTTATACAGAGCTAAAGGACATCATTCATTTTGGGTTTCTATGTAGGTACTACATTTGTTATTTCTAATGATAAAAACATATATAAATGGTAGTTTCGATATAAAATTATTAACAACCCAATTCACGATTTCGTAATAATAAACGTATTAGAATAAGTATAAAGTAAAACTAAATTCGTAAATTGAAACTTTTTTGGTACAACCGGCTGTTAATGTCCATACATAAGCTTAATACGTCATACATGTGCCGCGGCACGAAATCACTCTCTATCCAAACAATAATATGCTTATAATTGTTTCATAATACAGTAGGCGAATTAATTAGCTGATTATGCAAAATGCATAATAATCAATCAATTAGTTCGAATTTATTATTATTTTATTATTTATTAATTTATTATTAGTTCGAATAATTATCATCACTAGTTTTTGTAGGATTGTATCCGATTATCAATTTCATTTTTATCCAATTATAATTTATATATGTATATTTTTTTATTGTGTTACGATATTTGACCTCGACCCGCCTGATTATAAGCAAGAGGAGGTCCAAGAGTGACGACGACTGAAAAAACCGAGTTAGTTCCCGGCTGCCCCAACCGCCGTCACTATGCCGGCCTAAGGTGCTTCTTCATGCATAGCTTGAAGGATCCAAGGTCATATTTGTGAGATTAAATAACAGTTGCTGGTCATTTAATTGTACAGACCGTGAACCAACTAAGTCGCTTTTCGATCTTAACTTGAAGGTTGCTGGTTCCGAATAGGCCCGCACGAAATTGCATAGTGGATGCGACTGCTACTTGCATTTGATTCACCTTAGTAGCAGTCGCCTCCATTTAGCTTAACATCAGGGGGCTGTAGTTTTTTGTTAAACCACAAAAAAACTAATTACAAGAAAAAAAAACTAAACTTAGCAAATTAAAGTTTAATTTAAAAGGTAATTGTACAAAAAAATACAAACCTAACTCGACGGCAGCACGCACTCTCTGTAACGCCATGGTTTTGGTCACAGATAGCCAACGATCGATAAGAGGCTCAAACCACCTGCCACAAATATAATAAAAGCATCACTCTACTGTGTTTTCATAACACTCAATACTTATTGATAATAATAATAAATTGGTTTTGTATGTTTTATGTGAAACATCGTATATTTAAAATACATGTTAAAACAGAAAAGTATAGTTATTAAATAGACATTATTAGTTACTTGTAATTATAGATTGTTTACAACTTAAGCGATATGAATTCATGTTTAGAAGATTTGACGCTACGTGGTCAAGGACGTTGTAAGAAAGACTGTTTTAATTGACATAAATAGTATATAAAAACAAAAGAATAAATGTGTTTGAAAATGACAATGTTTTTTTAATGAAAATGAATTATAACAATTTTAGTGCGAACTTTTTCGAAGGTCGGCACAAAGAGATTTAACTGGGTCTAAACTACTTTCTTTTACATTCCTATACTAACATACTAAACGTGCTTGTATCATAGGAACAGGACGAATAACATATATCATAGATACACTGGTGCCGGTAAAAGTTTTGAAGCGGGTCTCTCTGTTTTCGTCACTATCGCTACACTACGGTGACATTTATTATTATTATCTAGATTTGTTTCTCTTTTTCTGTTCCTAATATAACTCTGGTATTAGCTATAATTAATTTTTTTTTCGTTTAAGCATTTTAATTTATTAAATAAAAATGATAAAAATAAATGGGGTAAATAATATTGATTGATTAATAGAATTTATTATACTAGATTTAATATAAGTTATGTGCAAATCGACAGCAGATTATTAATATGTATAGATCACATTGAATTTAGAAATGTTCGTTAATAGTAACTGGACACAGACATTCTGTTTTAATTAAAACCAGAATAAGTAATTAAATCCTGTTTTATCGGCACGGAGCTCCTAATGAAGCTAATTACTAAACCTTAAAACGTTGTGTGGTATTCCGATTATATAGTGTATAAAGATCATCAAGATATAAAGATCAGATCAGCAAAATGGCGTCTAACAACATCAACAGGTCTAACATCGACTGGATACCTAAAAAGGGTATATTTTAGAAAGAAGTGAATAGAAAAATGAATTAAAATATGCAAGATATTAAAAATTATAACCTTTTTTACCTTGATGAATTAAACAAATTTTATGCGGCTTACTATCGCGTTTATTTTTGGTTAATGATTGTAAAAAAAATATTTCGACGTATTGCAGCCATTGTGGTCACGGAGAGATTTGTTTAATTTACGCATACGATTTGTTTAATTCATTAATCAATGTTCGCGCAAAATCCAAGAAAATTCTATTTTGCCTTTTCAGAGGTTTTTTTTTGTATTTCCCAACCCTTTTTAGGCCATGCCCCACCTTAACATTTCTAAATTTTTTATGCTCCCCATAGATAAATTTCAATATAAATGATTACAGCATTTTTTTTAGGAATTTTGTTCCCCTTTTTGTTAAATTAGTCACCGATATCTAGCACTACATTTAGATAACCCAAAACGAAAAGGTTAAAGTCGTGTAAAGTTTTAATTTTTTTATTTACCCCCTTAACTATCGAATTGCTCTTGCTGCTTGCTCGAAGAGCCCCCCGCGTTGGGAAACACTGCATTAGAACATTTTAAAGTGCAATCATGACTGATGTGTGCAAAGGAAATACATGAATATTTACGCGTAAGCCTCAAGCAGTTGCGGTGGGGGATCATGCGGTCCATGGGCTTGAGGTGCCGGTGCTGCAGCCGCGCTTAATTCTCTCACCGCTGCTAATACCTCGAATGGAAGGGTTTTCGCCGTCACGGAGCACACTACTAACAAAATAAAAAATTATAGAGGATGCAAGTATACCGACCGTGAAGTGACTCAGTCGCTGGTTCCAACTAGGCCGGCATAGTGGATGTGACTGCTGCTTACAGTTATTTTACTGTAGTAGCAGCCACCTCCATTCATGGACCGCACTCAAGCTTAACATCAGGCAGGTGCTGTCATATGTCGAATCACAATGAAAAATAATAATAATAAACTATTTTCTGACTTTCGTATTGTTAGTTGGATCAGTTAATCAGTATTAACTGATGAATTGAACGTATTAATCAGTTGAAGTATGTGAGCGAGCTTTAAGTTAATGTTTTTATTTTTATTATCATCTGTCCTCTTGACATCTGACTTGTCTGAAAGTAAACAAAGGGCGAGCAAGAGCGACGAAGACTGAAAAAACAGACTCAGTCGTTATTATGCCGGCTACAAAATGCTTTTCTATGAGTGGGTAAAGCAATCCTCGTGTCGGTGAATTTTGTTCCAATTGTTTGGCAATAAAATAAAACAGCGCTAATTCGTTTAGTTGGGCTGTCGATTCGGCCAACAGGATTCGGATGCTTTCCCCGGCTGTATCGTGGGCGTAAATAGATGAGGTATAAACACGGTTTAAAAGCTCATACATATCATTAGATAGACTAAGTTACTTATTTAGTTGTTATTCGTTGTAATGGATTCTCCTTTTAGCTGCCGTCTAAATGTATTATAAATATTACTTAAATAAAACATTGTATCACAATATTCAATTATAATAAAAATAATAACTATAGCAAAGTGGAATTTAAAAGCACATTTACTTTACTTAAGATGAATAAAGTTTTTTTTTCCAAGGTTTCGACTCCATAATAAAAAATGAAGATGAATGTAAAAGCTTTCAAGGGAATCAAGTTTTATCAAAGAATCTTGAAAGGAGTTGATATTATGAAAAATGTTTCTCCAATCATAACGCGTAGATAACGCGATATATTCCTTCATTCTTCAGTAATTTTCTTAGATTATATTACCAGTACAAAGGTTGTTTAATTTAACTTCCAGCGTTAGAGCTGATTCGTTGCAAATATTGTAATGAAATATAGCCTTACAAGAAGAAACTGCGAATTTTTATAATAAAAAATATACATTAGTAGAGAAAGAACTTAAAATTTTTGATTCTATTATGTTGCAAAGTAATATTTAACGTCGGCAAGAATTTCGGCAACATTTAGGCTGTCTAAATTTCGGCTACTGAGTCGCTTCACGTCTTTTAGATAGTTAAAAAGCAATGTGGTAACAAAGTGTTAGTTTTTTTTATTGTGACTTGACATATGACTGCACCCAACTTGAGGTGTGCAGGCTGGGTATCACTGCCTACCACTCTCAGTCAGTGTCAGTGTCTTTTGTTTCCTTAATTGAAATATAATAATTATAGATTAATATGTTGGTCAAAGTAAGGTTCAACATACTTGGGTTGTCGTGTTCGTCATAAATTTCTTCTTCAGCTACTCCGCACCAGCCTTCAGCTACCCAAAGCTCCACACACTGCCTTACGTCCTCCGATAACTGACAATAAAAAATATTATTATAATATATAATAGTATTAAAGCTTATATTTATGAAATGCTATATTGGATTATTTGAAAAAAATAATGCTAAGCAGAGAAAGTCTAAGAGTGAAAAAAAAAATAAAAACTGAAAAACTGAAAAAACAATAAAACACCAATGCCAAAAATAATCAATCAATCAAATTGTCACGCCTTTTCCCCACAGGGTTAGACAGAGACAATGGAGCGCCATTTGCCACGATCCTGGTATAACTCCCTCGCTTTCTTCACATTCACAATTTTCTTACATGCTCTATGGATATTGGCACTAGGCAAAAATAAACAATAAAAAATATTTATAATACCCATGAGGCCTAATATACAGTTAATCTACTCTACATCATCATCAGCCAGAAGGCGTCCACTGCTAAACATAGGCCTCCCCCTTAGAACGCCATTTCGAACGACAAGATGCCAGTTGCATCCACCGGTTATTCGTGACTTTTACTATGTCGTCAGTCCACCTAGTGGGTGGCCTACCTACGCTGCGTCTTCCGGTTCGTGGTCTCCACTCTAAAACCTTACTTCCTCATCGGTTGTCGGTTCTTCGAGCAATGTTCGATACGATAATAAGGTGAAGTGGTCTAAGATTTAAAAATGGAATTATTGCAATTTTTATTGAGACGCGACATGTGATTTCGTCTGGCCTAATAGTAAGCAAGGGGAGGTCCAAGAGCGCACATATTTGTAAAGGAGGTTATGGTCACTGCGGACCCTGTGTTTTAAGAATGTCCCGCCCTGATCTAATCTTCAGGATAAACAACAGTTTGTAAATAATAATACATATAGAAACAATTTTTAAGTAATTCCGGATAATTTTACAATAGAGACACACTAAACATTGTTAGGATAATAACAATTATTTTACTATATATTAAGAAAGAGAAACGCAATAATAGGCTTGTAATCAAGACAAGGCATTAAGGCGTGACATATGATTGCATCCCGCCTAATGTTAGAGTTCGGTCTATAACTTAAGACCACTGCGACCATCCACCATGCTTGCCTAGTTCGATTCCGAGGAAACAAATAAAAGTCGCTGGGGGCTAAATCTGGGGCGGGTGTTCGACCAGTTCGAAGACTGCTTCTCGAATGGCAGCCATCGCAACAGATAATAACCCGGTTCGCAGACTTAGAGAGTTATGCAATAACAATAAAAATAACAAACAAATAACCATCCCAATTGGTTTTAATTAGTATAGTTAAGTGATAATTGAGTTGGCCATTTGACCGCTAATTCTACATTCTGCTTAACTAGCGTCCTATTGCGGTTAATAAAGGTTTTATTAAACCTAATGTCACCTAAAATATATTTTCCTTAAAATACACATTTTTTATATATTCTTTGGCCGGCATAGTGACTATGAGTGAGGCGGTCGTAAGATGAGTAATGACAGGAAAGTCATGGTCAAATGCAAAGTTTTAAAAGAAAAAAAGGAATAAAAGGTCATTTCATCCTATTTTAGTTTGGTTGAGTCAGGTAAATTGAAATGTACAAAATAGTTTAATATTTGTGCACTTTCAGTGTTTTCTTAATCGACTTATAACATGTTTAAAACCGGCTGACCGACCGGATACGACGAGACCATCTAAACATTAAGTTTTGTAAATCTTTGCTATGAATAAAGTCTAGGTTTCAGAAAGCAACTTTGTCCCAGAATTGTCACTTAAGGTTTGACAATACTTAAAAGTATAGAATCACTTATAAATACATTTTAAAAGTCATGATAAATTTTAATTAGTCACTAACAAGTGGAGCTCAAGTTCTTACAAATTGGCGGAAACTGTTAATAATTTTACTAACTTCGTAGAATAAGTACGAAGTTATTTCTGTATATAATTAGTTTATTAATTAAGTTATTTATAGGCTTTTAAAGGATTAAATAAAATTACATTCACTAATTATACTGACTGTAATATAGAGAAAACGGGAACCCAAAAGGTTATTCCTAGATCAAAGCGATATAATATATCATAAAAAATACAGGGATAACCCTATGGTTGGAGAGCACGTATGAAGAATATGGAAAGAATTGTGGGTGTGAGAGCTCTATTGTCCTTGCCCATCCCTGTTGAGATTGAGGCGTGACAATTAAAAATATAGATGTTTTAGAGAGACGAACTCCGAAATAAAACAATGATAGTGAAAAAAATAGTTCTACTAGTAAGTAATTGTAAATTTTAATTTTTGTATTGTATCTTGACGCATACTCGTACAAGCAATAGAACTACGTCAGATGTTAAGCTGGGATGCGTTCCATGAATGGAAGCGACTACTGCGGGGTTAGGTTGGGCCAGTTAAAACGATATTCGTCTCTCGTCGAGTGGCAAAGTGGCAAAATAATAAAAGCTTGGATTTAGCCTAGCTTTTATTATTTTGACAATCGTCGACGAGAGACGATAATCGTTTTAACTTGCCAACCTAACCCCGCTGGTACAGCTAAATAACTGCAAGTAGCATTCGCACCCACTATGCCGACCTAGTTGGAACCAAACCGCCACAAACGTCTCCATCGTCCTATATAATTAGGTTAAGTTATTGATATCGATTATGTACAAGTTTCTTTGTATCCTATATTCAATAATTTTCCTATAAAATAATTATAATAAAGGAGGATAATAAATTACTGTGTGACAACCGACCGTCATGCAATAACTAACGACAATCACTCACCATTTTATCGATCTGCGTAAATACCACGTTGAAATATGGAACGTTATTAGTCCTGCAATAAAATATAGAAATTATACACAACAATAGATATACTATGCCTTTAGAATAAGAATAGGACGGGCTCTTGACTAACTTAAGTTGACTGATTTAAAGGTGTCTCTTTCTTGACGGTCTGCAAAGAAAAAGACATCATACTAAAGTGAAGTTGGTTGGAGAGCTAGACGTCACAATATGGCGCCGATTTCGTCCTATTTTGATTTTAATAGCATTATACTTTTTTTTTAGGTATTTCCCCCGTTATAATTCCTCGGTAGCTGTTTAACAATTTTTTTATACGCAAATCAATCATATTGTTACGCCCTTTTCCTACAGGGATAGGCAGTGACAATGGAGCGCCATGATCCTGGCATAACTTCCTCGATTTTCTCACATACACAATATATACACAATACAAGCTCTACGATTATGGGCACTAAGCAACTTTTTTGAGATAATCTCCGATTTGGTCGAAAATCACATAACATACTTAAATAAATTGGAGTACCTAATAGTATGCCAAAAATCAATGAATTGATTAGAAATTAATATATTCATACCGATAATAAGGCTAAAAAGCTGTGTGAAAAAACGTATGTGGCTTTAGTTGTTATCAAAAACAGCTTTCAGAAAAAATATTCCATTGCCGAATTCCATACCCGAGCGTATTTTTGTAATTGTAATTATGACATTATCAATACATGTAGTTTGTATATAGATAACGTCAAACATGGATATTTATGTTAGCGAATTTACCAAGAATAGTATTTTTTTTATAATAGTAAAATAAATATATTAATAGGCACATATGTAAATAAAACGTTACGACACGTTTATTTGTCAAGGTAGGTCGTGCGCACGGGAGATGAGTTGGGAGAAAAGCACCTACTACTGTACCTCTTGCATCCTCCCATCTTCCACCGCCTTAGAGTCTGTTTTATACCATTATACAATATAACGATAAATGTAAATAAATATAAAAATATATGATTATATAATATATACGATTAAATATATTTTTTAAAGTTTTCAAGTAATAAATAAATAAAATATTTAAAAAAAAACTTTATTATTATGAAATGAATATTATATTATATAAACCTGTTAGTAGATTACAGGAATATAATGTTATATTTATCAACCACAAGTTAATTGCAATAAGAAAAGTTGTATGAAAAAAGTTTTTGAAAGTACGGTTCACAAGGGACTGTGAAGGGCTTTCTAACTTTTGGTAACTTTGAAAACGTCCAATATATCATAAAATACGCCGAGAAATCTCAAGTGGAAAATTCAATATCGATGACTTGAGAAAAATAAGATGAAAACATTAGAGGTTAGAGTTCACATAAATTCCTCTAAATCATTGGTTTTCGCATAAATTACGATTGATATTTTATAAATCAATTATTTCTTAATGAAATTTTAGTAGAATATAAATCTTGGATTTTTTATGCTTTACACTTATTGCGGAATTTATTTTATATTCTTTTAAATTATTATAAGTAATAACTAGATATCTTAGCTTCTAATACTTTCTTTAAATTTATTAATATCTGTATTGTTCTATACTTTTTTAAACTACAGTTGTTTGACTTGATTTTTTAAAATCTCGTTTGGCGAATTTTTTTAATTATTTTTTTATAATCCTGATTTGAGATCAAATTATTGTAATCAAGTAAATAGCTCTTATTTATTCGAGTGACTTGCAATTTATAATTATCCAATTGACTTCGGAATCGCTCAAATTTTTCTCATGAATTTGATACATTGTTTTGAAGTATAGTAAAACGAATAACTTTATGACATTCATAGATACATTTTGTAATAGATTACCTATTTGGTGTAAATGAAATATTATAGAGATGATTGTACATTTTTTAGTCTATAAGGCCCCAGTCAGTTTAAGACATTAGGGAAATATATTCCTTTATTAGTCCGATCATAATCAACAAAAGACTATTGTTCCAGAATTCATTTACATATTTATAGTTTTTTTATATTTTAAATGTTTATTTTTAATAATTATTATAAAAAAGTGCGTTGAAAGCCCTTTTCACCTTTTATATCTTATTTATTTTCTCTCGTGAGTGCAAAACCTAAGAAAAATATATTTAAGTTTAGTAAAGAGTACTTACGATTCAAACAAAGGATGATAGTAAGTGAGACCTTGTTGTAGGTCAATCTGTACCAATGTAATGAGGTTCACCAAATCTTCTCCTCTTTCAGAGTCGGTATCCTGAGCACAGAGAGCTTCATACCATTCAGCTGAACCCTTTCTTAGAGCTTGTACTATCTCGCTCCTAGATAAAAAGTACAAAAAATTTATTATAAAAGTGGATAAAGGCGACTGCGACTGATAAAGTTGCTATCGCGTTAACTATGCCGGCCTAGTTGGTATTGGTCGCTTATAAGCTGCTCACAAAACGCAACTGAGTCACTTCACGGTCTGTAATGACCACCAATTATCTGCCTGTAACTTGTCTAACTATAAATGACGCGCCCCTCCACTTTATTTGTTTATTTAAATGCGTGAATGAAATTTTTCTAACTATACTTTTATACTTCATCAGCGTGTTCATCCTCCTTTTGTTTCTAACCAGCAACTGAATAACCAGCAACTGAATAATTAATTACAATTGCATTTTCGGTGTGTTTTATCCATATTTTATAGTTGCTCGTGTGCGTAAATGCAGTGGAGGGGCGCGTCATTTCGGCTTAGACAGACTATACCACTGTATCGAATCAAAATTGTCACGCCTTAATTCCAATAAGTATTTTTACCTTAGTTTAGTAAAATTAAAAGAAGTATTAAATTACAAACCACCATTATTATAGGTAGATAACTCAGTAATTAAATTTAATGTATTCCCTGACCTTGCGGGTAAAACTTTTTAACATCTAAAAATAACTCTTATTTAAGTCGAAACACTTACCTTATTTCTTTATTAAAAGGACAGCATCTCCAAAAAGCTTTCATTTGTGACAGGTGGTTTAAACAGCGCAGTAGAAAATCCAGCCTAAAAAAATAATTATTTTTAAAAGCTACTTTAAAAGTTACTATACATTTAAAGTAGGCTACCTACTATTTTAATTTCACTAATAAATAATTTTGTATTTTATTAATCGAGTCTGGCAGATTATCTCTGCCGTATGTCTGTTGCATTATGGCCAAAGTCCACTACTCAGTGGACTCCAGATTACAAGAGACATCCTAAAATGGAGACAGCCAAATGAGATAAACTCTTACAATATAGTTCGTGGAGAGATATCGCAGTGACGTGAAAATATTGAGTGATAGGAAAATAATTGATTGATTTTTTTACTTCGAAAAACAACCTTCATTCAATAAATAATTAACTAATTATTTACTCTGAAAAGTCTTCAAACAACATGGACCAATTTTCAGAACATTAATTATAATATAAATGTACAGTCAAATTAACTTGGAGATGTTTTTGCATTTGTAGTAGTGTGTGTAGTACACACGCCCAAGAGCGCGTTTCCATTATGTCGTGGCGGTAGATAAAGAGCTTACGATCTCATATCATTATGTTTAGTTTTAGCTTCGAGACGTTTTTGCCTTTGTAGTAGTGTACAGTCATCTAATAAATTTTATAATTTTTTTATAAATTTTATTTAAATATTTTGCTTAAACCTGAAGTGCTACCTACCATCTGACCAAGATTTCAAGAGGGTATGTGACGTATGTATATATTGTATGTATCGTCGGTGAAAACAATTGGTCGGTTTTGTGCAATTTTTATTAAATAATTTTCGTTAGTACCGAATTTCGTGCTTTTCTATTAAAAGTTTCCGGTTATCTTCCGTTTACTTCCAATTAAAGCCTAAGGACAATACGTGTTTTCGTAACGTGTGTTAATAATGGAAACGCGCTCTTGGACGCACTATTACAAATGTAAAAACGTCTCCAAGCTAATTTGACTTGTAACTAAACTTGTAAACTGTAAACTTTGTTTTCTACTAGATATAACATTTATGAAGAGCATAAAAATATTTTTTGTTGCGTTTAAAGAGGCTTTTTCATAAATCTGAACAAGATATAGAGCTGTTAAAACCTATTCTAAGCAGTAGAAGGTCCAAGTCGACGACTGAAAAATCTAACTCAGTTTACGGCTGCCTTAGCCGTCGTCACTATACCGGCCTGAGGTGCCTTTTGGTAAATCATTCCATTTGGCGATTGTTGGACAAATAAGCGATGCGCCCATTCGGACAGTGCCTGTGATAGGAATTAAGACTGCCTGTATATATGACAAAACGAACCTTCATTTTATATCGACTGAGGCGACCGTGAAAAGAAACGTTGATATTTATAACACCGTTGGTAGAAAATGCATTAAGGCATAAGTTTGCCTTATACAAACTTTGTATTAAATTGTGTAATACGCACTTGTTAAGACTACGATGATGAAGCACTGGATACAAGTCTCTATGAAGACGAAGCTGATGCAGAGCCCTCTCTACATACTCTCCAAAACAATCAGCCAACCATCGCTCTTCGTCACGCGAGGTTCCAACTTCACCACCATACTCATTTGAACACCAAGCAAGCTCCAATTCGGTTAACAGTTTATACATGTACCTAAGGGACAAAAATTAATTTTTTTAGTTGTGGCTCAACATACGACATCAACCCAGCCTGATGTTAGGCTGGAGTGCGTTATAAGAATGTTGGCTGCTACAACAGTTGGAACTAGTTGGAACCGACAACTTTCAAGCTGATCTAGAAACGCAACTGAGTCACTTTACAGTCTGTACACGTGGGCTAATGACCATCAACTCTCTGTCTGACCCCGAGCAAATAACTCCTTTTTTATTTTAAAACAAGTATTTTATTATTATGACTCGACATATGACAGCACCCCGCCTGATGTTAAGCTGGAGTGCGTGCCATGAATGGAGGTGACTGCTACTACAGTTAGTTAACTGTAGTGTAGTAGCAGTCAAATCTACTATGCCGGATTAGTTGGAACCGGCAACTTACAAGCTGATCCTGAAGCGCGACTAAGTCACTTTTCACGGTCTGTATAAGTGTAGATACTACCCCGGATCGTCAGACTGGGCACTACTGCCTACCACACTTTTATTAAATTTAATTAAAAAAATATTTTCCTAATATAGTAATACGTCAAAAAAGATTGATTGACAACTACCAAGAAGAAGAAAATTTGCAGGAAATTATAGTTTTATATGTCCACAGCTGGTAGCAAATTAAAGTTAGCGGTGACTTATCTACTTTACAATTAAAAATCTCAGTGTGTTTCAAAAACAAAAGAATTTAAAAATCTCTCCAAATAAATCTTTTAAAACAAACAATGACTTAGGTATAATTTAGAGGGCGATGTTAAAGGCAAAGTTAAACGACCTTACATAAAATGCGAAGTTAATTTACTTGGGGTCGAGCGGAGCATCACTGTTGAGACGACAAGCTGCGGCGAAGCGTGCAAGTGCCGCCTGCAAAGCGCTCAGGTCACCCTGAACGGCATGCTGATGTAGCAACGTCTGTGCAGCTCCACAAAGTTCGCCTTCAAATGAACTGCTCTCCGCTGCACATTCTCCCTCAGCATTCCCCGCCCCATTAGCTGACACTTCAACCTCGTGTGCGAGGAGAACGCCGAACAAACGCTCGTGTTGACGCACCTGCAATCAGTTTTTATTATAAGTATTTTTATGCAAAAATATATTTAGAAAAATTATATATAAGAGAAACTAGATGACCAAATTAAAAAAAAAACAAATACAAGTAGGTCTTTTTTGCGTGACTACCTCACTACCACTTGACCACGGCCATTTTATTATTATAATTTAATTTAATTCATATTTTTTAAATCTTTTGCTTTTAATAGTAAATATTCGTCTGGATCTGGATCAAATATCTTTTTTATTAAATATTACAAATAAAAGCGATGAATCAAATATTTTCTCCAACCGAGAATCGAACCCGGGACTTTTCGCAATGTTGTCGTCAAATGTCTGTATGTTACAAAAGACAGTAAATATATTGATTATATTATGAGTTCAACGTGTGACATTGACTATTATGGTTCAAACGAAAATAGTGACAAACGAGTAAGTACCTCTCAAACCCTCATCTGCGTCTACTTGGAGGTAGAAAATCAGTGGGCGGTAAGGATGATACCATAAATAAAAACGCGTCCTCTCTATTTTCATATAAAAAAAGATAATCATGTAACTGTTAAATGCCTATAGTCTAGTCCAGTCTAAGAATACAAAACAAACTTTTTTCAAAACGTTAGGTCGGATCGGCATACTTTACACTCAGAATACAGAACAAACTTTTTTCACGTTTGTTCTGTATTCTGAGTGTCCAGTATATTTGAGTAGGCATACTTGACACTCAGAATACAGAACACACTTTTTTCACGTTTGTTCTATATTCTGAGAGTGCAGTATATTTGAGTAGGCATACTTGACACTCAGAATACAGAACAAACTTTTTTTACGTTTGTTCTGTATTCTGAGTGTCCAGTATGCCGAACCGACCTTACTACCATTTATAAGTGACTGTGAAGTCACTTTAGTTTAGTTATCGTAAGTTGATGCGACTGTTACTTGCAACCGGAGCTCTTTAACCTAGTTCATACCTCGTTCTTTTACACCCGTAATACCCGCACAGGACGGGGAAAGCATCCGCATTCTATGGACCGAATCGACAGTCGAAATAAAAAGTTCGGTGCGTCTTTTCTTTGTAGAACAATTGACAAGTAAAATGCTTTGCCAGCATATGTGTTCTCTCCATCCTATGACCTTGGATCCTTCAAGCGATGCGTGAAAAAGACCGGCATAATAACGGCGACTGAGGCAGCCGGGAACTAACTCGTTTTTTTCTATCGTCGTCACTCTTGGACCTCCTCTTGCTTATCATCAGGTGAATCAAATGTCGGTCAAAATAAAAAAGTAGTCGCCTCCATTTATTGACTGCACACCAGATTAACATCAGGTGGGTTACTGTAATATGTCGACCCACAATAAAATATAATCTGAATAAACTTCTGCAAAATAACGTATAATTTACTTTACAAAGCTTGTCTATATTCGTGCGATGTTCGCCCGTAAAAACGTGAGTCCGATTGAATTTCACTCATGAACTGCGAGCCGGGGGAATTAGATTTATTTTGTGTCGCAATTTCGCTTCATTCGCTTATTCACTTGATTAAGCGAGACTAAAGAAGAGTTTTACGATGCTCATGTTTGAAAAAGATGTTAGGGCATTTTGACGTACAAATTTACGATTTAAAAATTCATTATAATTTTTTTAAAATAACATCAATCAATCAAACTATCACGCCATATCCCACAGGGATAGGCGGAGACAATGAAGCGCCATTTGCCACTCCATATCTCTCATAGTTTCTTTTAATTTTTAATTTATTATTATTTACATTTCTATACTAAGCTACTAAAGTGCTTGTATCATAGAAACAGGACAACCAGAGTACATAAATCAAAGATACATTGGTACCGGTAGGTGGTCTCGAACTCGTGCTCTTCGGTTTGCGTAACCATTGCACTGCCACTACACCACGGTCGACTTATATATTAGTTTTGTTTTTCTTTGGTTACAACAAGTGATCAGGTTTTCATATATGTATTGCGCCTACTTAGATACATATAGTTTTGAGCTACATATGTATTGATAACAATCAATCAATTAATCAAATTGTTATGCCTTTTTTCTACAGAGATAGGCAGAGACAATGGAGCGCCACTTGCCACGGTTCTGACACAACTTCCTCGCTCCCTTCACATCCACAATTATCTTTATACAAGCTCTATTGTGCAATCAAGAGTATATCTATATGTAGGTATATTTAATGTATCTATCTTTAGAATATAAACCTTGTTCTATAAAGGGGATTATTAATATTGAATATCCATTAAGGCTGATGTGCAATCATGTGCCAAGATTAATTTATATGAACAGTGTCTGCCAAATAATGCATTGTTCCTGTTTTAATTGTAATATTAACGAGGTCACCAAACAGCGGGGTTAGGTTGGCAAGTTAAAACGATTATCGTCTCTCGTCGGCGATTGTCAAAATAATAAAAGCTAGGCTAAATCCAATAAAACGAGACAATTAATTGTTGTGACGAATATCGTCTGTGCGACGACACGTTTAATCAATATTCTTATTTTGTTGGATTAGGCCTAGCTTTTATTATTTTGTCCATCGTCGACGAGAGACGATAATCGTTTTAACTTGCCCAACCTAACCCCGCAATATTATGAGGCGGTAGTATCGGTCAAACGTTCAAAGATAGATTCATTTTTTTTGCCCTCTCTCGTTTACCATGTACGTAAAGAGACAATCTATCAATCAAACTGTCAAGCCTTTTTCCCGCAGGGATAGGCAGATACAATGGAGCGCCATTTGCCACGTTCCTGACACAACTTCCACAATTCTCTTTATACAATTAAATTTTATACCACGCATTTGCAACTCAATTTTTTTTTATTATGACTCGACCCCTGACCTTGACCCGCCTGATGGTAAGCAAGAAGAGGTCCAGGAGTGCCGACGACTACGAAAACCGAGCATTTACGGCAGCCCCAGTCGCCGTCACTATGCCAGCCAAAGGTGCTTAAAAGCATTCAAAAATACATTTTATAGTGTAATTATTTTATAGTTCACTTTTACTTTTAGAGTTTCATAACTTTACTTTTAAAGCCTCTAAAATCGACTATGGGTTTAAGTTTGATTACTTAATGCTTGACACATTTTATTAAAATAAATATATCTAAAACTAGAATTGGAATGTGCCAAAAATTACATGCCTTATATTACTATGTGAGCTAACACGCTTACAACGAACCTATCTGCTTTCTTATTGCATGTGGTATGAGCAATATGTGACGTGGATCCAACAGTTGAAAGAACTGCATGATGAAAACATGGGATAAAAAAATTTCAACGCCCACGTAGTCGTTGTATAGCTTAGTGGTCAGAGCGGTTGTGCGTGAAGCGACGGACACCAGGTACGTTTTCTGTTTGCACATGAATTTTTCTATTTAATTTTTATTAGTAATTTATATACTACTAATAAATTACTAAACTAATTAGTTTGTAAGCTATGACAATAAAGTTTCTTAAATTATTAAAGTATGGTTACGAGGCACGCGAGGAAACTTCGTGGTAACGAAATTAAGTCGCAGGTGGATATTTGAAGTAAGGCGTATAATAAACTTTGTAATCAAGGAACCGCGACTAATTTGTCGTGATTATAAGACAATGGAATTGTACTACATAAATGAATGTGCAATCATATATTTATATAAATAATATTTAAAGTATAAATGTAGTTTTTGAGATATTTGCGAATAACCAGACCCCCTTTTATTTTTTCACTTAATTGTTTATAACTATTGCAATTTTTGCGAGCGGCCCTTAAATTTTCTCAAAAACTATCTACATGCCATTCCGAATCGAATGACACCACAATCATAATTATCGGAGAATATGTTTTGAAAAAGTTTTGACCTAAAAGCACATGTTGACTAGACTATAGGTACTAAATAATATAAATATTAGTAGTAATCATAATAAAAAATAAAATCAATTGACATTTGGCCGGCATAGTGACGACGACTGAGGTAACTGTTTATTGAAATGAGATCTAAACAGTCGTCGGCGTCCTTGCAGTTGCGGCGACTATTAGATAAGTCGAGGTCAAATCGCGTCTCAATATAAAATATACTATACAATATATATATATATATATATATATAAGAAATACGTAGTTATTAAAAGAGAGAAATCATAGAGGACGTCAATCAAAAGCTCTCCACATAGGATGAAATCAAAAATCATTTCAACGTGATAAATTGGAGCTTTGAAAAGCTACAATAACGGAAGTTGGCCAATAACTAGAACGGTGGGCTTAATGTGATGTCCAGAAATAGAGTTTGCGGTGAATACAAATTACTTTTACTTTGCTTCAACACCAACTTAGGGTTTGAGTGTTGTCCAATAGGCCTACTTGCAATCTAGTGCAACTTTGTTACGAAATAACAAACTTGATAAAATATATCGCGTTTATATTTATATTGTAAACGATAGTAAACCAGAAAAATCACTTATTTCAAAACAATGTTCAAGCAAAATCTTACAATAAACTACCAACCCTATACATAATTAGATTATTTCAATATAACCAAAATACATTAAACCATTTCAATCAATCAATCAAATTGACATGACTAATAGACACAATATCAATCAATCAAATTGGCACAATAAATAGGTAAATAACCTGTCTAGGATTTCCCTAAGTCTATTATTACCTGTTGCCAATTGTCATCGTCGTGCCGCCCTGCTTCTCTGGCAGAGAGCCAAAGGCGGAGTCGAATGCGCCCCTGTACAGATGAGCGTTGCGAACGGGCCTCCAATTTATACCACGCCTCAACACCAGTTGAGGGGATTTCCCGAAGAGGAATATTCACACAACCTGCCAAATCACAAATTTTAGAAATTTAATAATATAATAATAATCTAAAGAGAGGTGCATTACTGCCTAGTCTGTCGATCCAGGGCAGTACCACCACTTACAAGTATACAGACCGTGAAGTTAGTTAGTCGCGTTTCAGGATCAGCTTGTAAGTTTCCGGTTTTAAATAGATTGGCATAGTGGAGGTTACTGCAAATCACAGCTATATTACGGTAGAAGCAGAAAAAAAAGATCATAATAGTTCGTAGATCTCCAGTTTACAACCAGGCGGTGTAGAATCACATGTCAGATAACTCCAACATATAACTCGTTCAATAATTTAATAAACCATGTAAAACTTCTGTTTATATTGCTTAATACCGGTTTAGTTTATATTACATTAAAATACCGCAAAGGGAATTTATGAATCCTAACTTCCCTTTAAATTAATAATGTGGTCTAGGTACTTGTATAACTTCTGTTTCTTACATCTGTCAACAAACCCGGGTGAATAAGTTACTAATGACTTTACTTCCCACATTTCCCAAATATTATTAAAGTACACAGGCGCTATTTGTATCATAACGGGGATGTAAACTGTCAGTTGTTAGATAGAGGGCGCATCGCTGACACGACCATAAAAGACTGTCATTTTCATACGAAATAAGAATTGTATTTATATTCGTTTTCTTTCAAAATGTCTTGTCACGAGGTGGCTAAATGGCGTATATTTATTTCCTAAATATGGGAATGTGCCGAACGTAGACAAACCTTTATTTAACTCTATTCTTAGCTCAATAGCTCGAAGATCCGACAACTGATGGGGAAGAGAAGTTCTTGAGTGGAGACCATGAGCCAGAAGACGTATCGTAGTGTAGACTGACGACATAATAAAAGTCACGAATAACCGGTGGATGCAACTGGCATCTTGTCGTTCGGAATGGCGTTCTAAGGGCGAAGCCTATGTTTAGCAGTGAATGTCTTCTGGCTGGTGATGATTCTTAGCTCAAGGAATTCAAATGTCCTAATTTTAGACGATACCATTTAGTCGAAAAACAATGTAGTTGTATAAAAACAACCGAAAGTTAATCATTTTATTATACATGTAAGAACATGTATAATAAAATGAAATGAAAGCTCAAAACCAAACACGAGTTTAAATTTTAAAATATCAAATCACAATACATTTTCGTGAGTTTCACACGGATTTACGAGTATTTCCTTTACAAACGTAATGCGCCCCTATACATACTTTACAAGGACGTACAATGCTCTAAAATTTTAGGATCCACTTAAAATAATTCGTCTTTGTGTAACTCGGATGATGCTTCACATTATAATTGGAGACTACGACATCAGAGACGATTTGAAGCCAAGTTTACACGATTAAGCTTAATTATACAACACAATTTCAATTAAAGACATCATAGATTTTGTGTTAGAATGTAGATTTCGTAAAACAAACAATATAAGTATTTAATAAATTAGTGGTATCAAAGAGTGGTAGGCAGTGGTACCCAATCTGCCGATCCGGGGTAGTACCACCATAGTGATTTAGGTCACGTTTCGGGATCAGCTTGTAAGTTGCCGGTTCCACCTAGGCCGGCATAGTGGATGTGATTGCTACTCACAGTTATTGAATTGTGTAGTAGCAGTGACATTCATTCATGGACCACACTTTGGCTTAACATCAAGCGGGGTGCTGTCATATGTCGAGTCACAATAAAAAATAAAAAAAATAATCAATTTTTTTATTGTGACTCGACAACTGACCTCGACCTGCCTGATGGTAAGCAAGTGAAGGTCCAAGAGTGACTACGACTGAAAAACCGAGTCAATACATCGCTGCATCAGTCGCCGTCACTATGCCGGCAGATATTGGATAAAAAATACGTGTGCATATCGATCGCCTGCAACCGAAAGTCAAATCCGACGTCTATTGCTTAATTCCTGTAACAACTGAGCTACTCAGCGTCAATGTCACCGCGTATTTCTTCTATTTGTCGCGTCGTTTTTTCTATCCAATTTTCATTGTGTTTATAAGAGTTGACATAGTTAGCTACTGGTTTGTTTAATTGGTTACCTACGAGCGAGAATGCAAATATTATAGCAATACCTCTAAAGTCGCCATAAATATAATTATTTAGATTAGTTTTTCATTATTATAAATTATAATAAATAAGTGACTCGAGTTATGACAGCACACCGCTTGATGTTAAGCTGGAGTGTGGTCTATGAATGGATGTGACAGCTACTACAATTCAATAATTGTAAGCAGCAATCGCATCCATAGTGGTGAGGCCTAGTTAGAACTTACAACTTTCTCAAATTAATAAAAGTTGTTTTTGACACTAACAGCGACCGCCTAACTAAAAGTTGCGCGGTCGTCCCCTTGTTATTTACGCAAATAGGTTATAATAATAAACTGGCTCAAGTTTTGACACAAGATAACAAATCATTAATAGAACGTGTAAATGAGGCTCTAATACTTTAATACTTAGGTCGTGGTAAAGAGGGAAGAGCGACCGTTTTCAAGTTATATTAATAACGGTTCAGTGTATATGTCTTAACAAACATTTGTAGAATCCACCAAAGTTACGAGAGACAGCTGTTAGAGATTAAATTAGGCATACGATTTGTAAAAACATGCGATTATATTATTTACATATGGGATTGAAATTTTAATGTTTTTTTTTATTGTGACTCGACAAATGACAGCACTCTACCTGATGATTAGCTAGGATGTCCATGGAGACGGATGCCTTTCTATCTAATTTTTATTTCCAATATATAACGTATTAAACGTGGCATCCTGCAGAAGATGCGGCAGTTCTTCGAGCCATCACTTCGCCTGATTCTAGTTTTCGCGTTGCGCGGAGACTGTTTGCATCTCTAGGACGGCTCTGCCAAGTATCTTCTCAATGCCCTAGATTCATTGCAGCGCCGAGCTGTCCGAATTATAGAAGATGCAGAGGTTACACGAACTCTGGAGTCCCTGCAACTACGCAGAGACATGGCGGCTCTGTGCGTCCTCTATTAACCTATACCATGTTCCTACCTCATCTTTTTACACCCGTAATACCCGCACTGGTCGGGGGAAGCATCCGCATTTTGTCGACCGAATTAGTAGAACAATCGACAAGTGGAATGCTTTGCCAGCCCATGTGTTCTCTCTATCCTATAACCTTGAATCCTTCAACCGATGCGTGAAGAAGCAACGTTGGCCGGCATAGTGTCGGTGACTGGGGCAGGTTTTTTTCAGTCGTCGTCACTCACGTCGTCGTGAACCTCCTCTTGCTTATCATCAGGCGGGTCGACGTCAAATGTCGTATCACAATAAAAAAAAATTAACGTATTTAACGGTCGTATTCACCGTTACAATGACTCGAATAAAAATAATCAGCACTAATAAGAGAATACCGTAAGTTTATTTTCCTGCAAATTAATATGTGTTGTTCTTAAGGGAGGATTGTAAGTCGCAGTGGGTGTAGATTACACATATTATTTATTATCCAACCTATATAATTACATTTACAAATCTACAATGTTACCTTATAACGTTATTTGTAAAGATTATAACCTTAGGGTCTGGTAACCCTAGCAGTGACAAACCTAGATTTCTATTATACATTTTAAAACGTGACTTCTGATAGTGCTCCAAAAATGCTGACTGAAAAATCCGATTCAATTCACAGCAGCCGCACAATGACAAAAAAGCAGTCACTACAGGTGCTTTTTACGCTTCGTTTAAAGAATCCAATGTTATAGGATAGCTGGATATTCCTCTTTTAAATTGTTTAACAAAGAAACTAAGCGTTGAAACGCTCATGTCGATTTGGTCCACATTCGGCATTCGCGGGTGAACCCCGAATGCCGATAAAGACTTAACGAGATAAAGACGATAGTAAAGAGTTTTTCAAAACATTGTAAAATCTAAGTAACTTATTAAAATAATTAATAATTTTAGCTCTTCTAGTTGGTGAAACAATTAATGTAATTTTCGTTAATATCGATTTTTCTTTATTCTTTGCAGAGCGGCTTAATCCAAAATTTACCGAAACGCCGTAAGCATGAATTACATGCCCTTAAATTGTACAAAATAAAAGCTGTCTGCTTAGGAGAAAATATGTGCCTCATTAACTTTTATTGTTCTTTAACGTAAACACAACTAAATAACATGTTTACAACTATATACCGTATCTACAGATAGCTAATATTTCGTGCCATAAATTGAATTTTCTCCGGAAAATGTAGTGCGGGAGGAATCTGTACTCAAAACAGGCTTATTCTAGAAAACAATGTAGATTCATTATCACAATATTTTTGTATAAGAAAAAGTATTAAAATTAAACTTAGTTCGATTTATAGCTATTTGTTCGGCTTACAATCGTGTCTATTTTGACCAATTTAATGTTATGATTAATTATGTTATGGACAATATGATTTTGAGAACGGGTATAAAACAAAATTAATTTAAAGCGAGGGAGTTGTGTCAGGATCGTTGTAAGTGGCGCTTTATCATCTCTGCCTATCCCTGTGGGAAAAAGCCGTGTCAAAATAATTGGTTGATTGAAGAAATTTTGCCGAGACGTCGACTCGCCTGATAGTAATCAAAGGGAGCCTGAGTCTAAGAGCGCTGACGACTGAAAAAATATTTTAATTTACGGTTGCCTCAGTCGCTGTCACTACACCGGTCAAAGGTAACGCCTTTCGATTAATATTTTCTTTGTATATTATTTAAAACTAAGAATAATAACAATTTTAGGTTAGCAATAGTCAATACAAAGTATATTATCCAAAAATAATGACGATATCTGCTTCAACTGTTCACCTATTATCTACATACATATATTTCTTACATTCTCCAAAGCAAATAAAGGTTTGTATTATTATGAATAAAAATTCAAAGAAAAGATATGATAATTAAAATCGTGTTCAAATTATTCTCCAGAATGTGATAAGTGACAGGACGACATAGTTACTTGTACGCAGCAACATGCGGGGATACTTCGTAATTCAATATACGAACGACCTTTCACTATAGATCTAATAGAGCGCGTACAACTTTCAGCAATTGAAAGCAGTCTGTTATTTTTATTATTATTGTGACTCGATCACTCGAGCACCCACCTGATGTTAAGTTAGGTTAGGTTAGTGCAGTAAATAAATGTAGGCTACAACTAGTACAGTTTAATACTGCAAGTAATAGTGGTATTAACTACACTGGCATTTTTTAAGCTATTCAGGTAACGCGACTGACTCAATTCCATATTCTTGGAAGTTGTGATACTACTCTGGTTTGGCAGACCGGACTAAACATTAACTGTCTGGCTACAACTCTTTAACTGGTAGGGCAAAAGACCAGGTATAGTTTCCTTATTATCAATCATTCAATGAAATTGTCACGCCTTTTTCCCACAGGAATAGGCAGAGATAATAGAGCACCACTTGTCACGACCCTGACACAACTCTGTCGCTTCTCTCACATCCACAATTCTTTTCATGCAACTTTGCTCAAAAAGTTTTGGTAGGACCATAGAAATCGTATTAAGATAATTGTGGATGTAAAGGAAGCGAGTGAGTTGTGTCAGGATTGTGACAAGTGGTGCTCCATTGTCTCTGCCTATCCCTGTGGGAAAAAGGCTGAAAGGAGGAAAAAAATTATCGATTGTTTTGGTAAATGTAATATAAATTATGGATATTAACAGGTACTTTTATGTGCATCTGTTGACATGGATATTGTTGATATCTATTTTCTAGCTTATAGAAAATAGACGTTCGCCCATATTCTAGAAGCTATAAGTGGATAACATTATAATAATGCTAGCGCCTATCCTGCTGTTCATACTCGTGTAAACAGATCATATTTAATTACGCCCACTCTAATTGTTTATAGACTAAGCTATAACAATGTCGACGGTATTTCGTTGAAAATTAAATTCTCTTAATTTTTGTCACAGAATTTTATGCGCTTTTAGCAAAATACAATTAAGTTACGTTCTTAGTAAAGTCAATTATGTTTTATTCAATTAGGTAACACTGATAAAAGGATGTTTTCTTCTTGTTTCTTTATATATTTTTGTTTGGAAGTTTAATATTTTTCTATCTTCACCGTTTATCTTATATATTTTTTATATACTTATAGGTATAGGTATGTATCATTTATTTTATCAACTTTTAATTTTATAATTCATATACATTGTTTGGATTAAAGAAGCCTTATAAATACAGTAATAGAAATGAATTTATCTTACTTATTTAAAAATGTATACTTTCGTAATTTAAATGTAAAAAATTTATCTATTCCTTATAAATTAAATAACTTTTATGAAAATCTTTATAAAAAGTTTATTCGTCACATGGTTGAATTACCTTCTCCGTAAATAGTAGTACATATAACAAAATAAGTGCTTGCTAATTTTTAGTAATTTACTCGTTTTCAGTACCCGGCAAAATCTAGAATTACGATAATTATGTAACTCTAATGAGGCGGCTGTTACTACAGTTAAATACTGCAGTTGCATTCACCGTTATTATTTATTTATTTAAAAACTTAATCCATAATAGTATAAAGGCGGACTTAATGCCAAAAGCATTCTCTATCAGTCAAACCTTTAGGATGTTGATCCGACAATTACAAGCTGGTTAAGTTTTGATTAAGCTAAATCAAGCTGAGAAGCAATAAAGTCAGTTCACCGTCTGTACTCTTGAAAGTGGCGGTACTACCCCCAAGTCGGCAGACTGGGCAAATGACCACCAAATTATCCTATAAGCTGGTGAATTATTATAGTATTTTTTTTATTGTGACACGACATCTGACCTCGACTCGCCTGATGATAAGCAAGAGGAGGTCCAAGAGTGACGACGACTAGAATAACCGAGTCAGTTCCCGGCTGCCCCAGCCGCCGCCACTATGCCGTCCTAAGGTGCTTCTTCACGCATCGCTTGAAGGATCCAAGGTCATAGGATGGAGAGAACACATGGGCTGGCAAAGCTGTCCACTTGTCATTATTTCCTATTTAGAAGTATGAAACGATCAATAAGTACATTGGTAATAAAAGTAATAAAATTGGGTCACGTCACGACCACAAGAAGCTTTGTAGCAGATTTTATTTTTATTTATATATTTATACGTATTCGTAACTTAATGTTAGAATTAAATCCATGTGAATACATTTTATTTATTCAGTTGTATTTGAAGAGTCCGACCCTTTTAAATTTTCCTTTTAGTTGTATTCAACGTTACTGAAACCTTTATTGTATGATGGAAAAATATTTATATCGAAAAAAAATATGTTTTTTAATTTAAAAAATGAATACAATCAATCATATTTCACGCCACTTGGAGCGCCACTTGCCACGATCCCGACACAACTCCCAATGAACATAAATGAATACAGTTGTGCGTAATGAATGTGATTTGAATTAAGACGCAGTGACAAGGGTTAAAGAGTGTTTATTGCGTTGGTTTGGGCACATTAAAGTAATGAATAAAAGGAGGTTGACCAAAAAGAAGTACAGGAAGTGAGTGAGTAAAAGGAAGGACAAAACGGGGACTACATTATCATCAGCCAAAAGACGTCCACTGCTGAACATAGGCCTCCCCCTTACGGGGACTACTCAGAAGACTATTTCACGTTAAAATCGTGGACATTCTTAAAAAGCATGTCTATAACCTTGTATGAAAAAACTTGTTAATGTGAGGGAAGCAAGAGAATTGTGTCAGAATCGCAGAATGTGGTACTTCATTATCTGGCTATTCTTTTGATGACAATTTGATTGATTTATTTGAAGCGCCGACGTCTGGAAATAGAGTGTAGCCTTCACTATGCCTATCAAAACACTGTGACATTGTTGACATAGTTATTATGGGCAATTTAGAAAAGCATTATTAAGAAAAGCTGTTATATAAACCCTTGAACTAAATAAAGCAGACTTCAATCCTTTGAAAAACATATTGTTGTAAATGTTACATGTATTGAAAACCCTACAAAAACAATTTACTTCCTACCGAGAAATTGAAAGTTATCGACTGTAAACAACTAAACGGCGTTGAATAAATAAAAAATATAATAAAAAACGAAAAAGTTGAAAAACAATTTGCTGTACATTATTGTAATGATTACTTTGTCGAAACACTACAAAAAACAATTTAATTTATTTCAACATTGAAAAGTTATATTGAATGTATACAATAAAACGTTGTAGGTGTAAAAGAAAAACAATAATGATATAAAATACAACACAAAAATGTGATGCTTGGATCTTATTCTGTTTTTACATTGTTGCGAAATATCTACATTCTTTGTGTAAGGAGAAAATTCTTTTATGTAATAAGCTTACATGTCATACACCTAATGAAAAGTAACACACAATTTTTAAACATTATATTTTACTTTGTAATAATTTGACGACAGGTTCGTTACGCGTAAAGTCGCAGGTTTGATTCCCGGTCGGAGCAGTCGGAGCGAAGTTTAGTTTCACAGCTTTTATTTGTAAAAATTAATGATTAGATTGAATATTACAAATATTTGTTAGTAAAAAACTGCGGGTCGGTTATTTATTTTTCGACGAATGGTAATTTGCATTTTAGATCATATAAACGTAAAATTGAGGTCGCGGTCCAATTTAAGGGTATTTTTAAAATAATATAATTATATTAGTTCATTATAAATTAATTTTATAAACAAACACTTCCAGCAGGATTACTTTTGTGGTCCTATTATATATAGTATATATTATATAAGTACTTTTTTAAATTTAATTAAATTAAATTTAATCCCTGTGGGAGGAAGGCATGACAATTTGATTTTTGATTTACTTTTTTTTATATCGGCGCACCATAGTTAATGACCAGCTCTGCCCTGTTCTGCCAGAGATAAATGTCCTCAAGCAACAGCCGCATATGTCTGATTTCCGACAACAATCAAGCTGATCCCGAATCACAACTAAGTTGCTATATGGTCTTGAAAGTGGTATTGCCCAGGTTCGGTAGTCTGGGTAAATAACCTAAAGAGTCACTTTCTGCCAACCAAATAAAAGATTTTTGCGACTTACTATCGCGTTTAATTTAATTATTTCAACCGACGTTTTAAAAGCTTTGCGGCAATTGTGTCTTTTATTTCATAGATAATATTCGCAAAGGAAATTATAGATCACAATTATATTATTTGAATAGTTTATTTCATTATTTAAGTTCTATTTATTCATGTAATTATGTGAATTGTATGTAACTATATATCGATACCTCGAAGCAACAGTGGTTTTGAGTTACGAGTATATATCTTGAAAAAATAATGATTTTGAGTTATCTTACAGAAAGTATTGGAAATGAGACATTTGTATTATGACATTTATATGTGACAGATAACACGTGATATTAATTTTATAAAATATGTTAGGAGCTATTATAATAATGGGAAAGGTTCAAAAGGTAATTATCTAAAAGCGTCACATCTTGAAATATGTCACTGTTACTTCGGAGTATATATTATAAGTGTGTATGTATATATGTGTGTTTGTATTATATATTGCAGTCTTTATTGCTGTAGCCCACGATTATCATTAGTATTCGCATTATGTTAAGGTTTGGTTAGTAAATGTATATAAAACAATAAACATATTAATTAAAAAAATATAGTACTTATAATTTTATTGTAATTTCTCTTATTTTCTAACCTTTTGCTGCAAAACTTAAAATAAAAATGTGTATTTACACTTACCGAGAAAATCATCCTGGCTGCCTTGCCGAGCACTCTGACAGACTTGCTTGAAAAAGCGCCCAAGCCCACGTACTCCTCGAACTTCATTGAGTCGAGACACGGCATCCAGAACTGAACTCTCATCATCATGGTCCCAGATGTCAAGGTGAAGGACATCAGACGAAATATCATCAATGTCACTGTTAACAAAGTTATTGTTGTTAGGAGTTTAATTCAATCAATTAAATTGTCACGCCTTTTTCCTACAGGAAAGGCAAAGATAATAAAGCGCCACTTGCCACGATCCTGACAAAATTCCCTTGCTTCCCTTACATCCACAATTCTCATCATACAAGCTCTACAGTTGTGGGCACTAGGCAACCTAGCTTTCTGGAAGATGTCTGCGATTTGGTTGGAGAACACCCTCCTGGGGTGTTTAATTACAATTTAATTAATAATTTACCCGCATAGTTACGGCGACTGAGGCAACAGTAAAAGGCAACGAATTACTTAGTTATCGCTGCTCCTGGATCTTCCCTTGCTTACCATCAGGCAAGACGACGACAAATGTAGCGTTTTAATTTAAAAACTTATGAAATGACCTACACTGTTAGGCAAAGCCTCTCGCTTGTTTATTTCGACTCGTAACAAATTGTCATTTTTTACCTTTTAGGCCAGCATAGTGAATTCGACTGCTACTTGCTGTTATCAATCAATCTGTCACGCCTATTTCCCATAGGAATAGGCAGAGACAAAGGAGCGCCACCTGCCACGATCCTGACACAACTCCTTCGCTTCCCTCACATCCACAATTATTTTTATATATACTTTACGATTATGGGTTTGGTCGGAAAACACCCTTCTGGGCTTGCTATTAACTCTAATATTAGTCCTCTTCATTGATGGACCGCACTCCAACTTAACATCGGGCGGGGCTGTCACATGTCGAGCCACAGTAAAAAACGTAATTGAATCTGTCGTACAAACTGTATCCCGTGAAACAATAAAACATGCAAACAATCGGAAAATATAATTAAAGTTGGCGAAACGCTTTGAAATAAGAGAAAGTAGTTTGTAGTCAATTAATATTCAATTTATAAACTCTTGTAACATGAGGTAAAAGGCAAACAAAACCAATTTAAATTCACCCTATAGAGCTTCGAGTGTTCTTTGAAACGCACGACTGGCCTTGGGGAAAATATGTAATATAAAAATATAATAAGAAAAATGTATGTTTTGAGTTTCTGTTTATTCACAGAATGCAATTTAATACAATCTCGAGATATGTTGTGAATGTAATTGAAGTGGTTTCGTGTATATTTATACCAAATTATATAAGTGTTTTAAAAACTCAAGTGGATTACAAAGTCTCTGGTTCAATGCCAATTAATATTTAATATAAAATAAACGTAATATAAGACTGGCATGGCGTATTGATTATCACACCAGTCCGTTACGCTGGGTTCGATTCCCGGTCATAGCAAATATTTGTTTCAAAGCTTTCATTTTGTAATATTTTATAATTTAAATAAAAATGATGGAAAGTATGAGTAAGTAGATTGACGAAAGGAATCTATTAATTTGATGTGGATGGATCAAACAGGACAGACCCTGGAGGGTGTTGGACCTGGGGGTGGAGGGAAATATTCTCAAGAAAACTGGGTTGCCTAGTGCCTATAACCATAGAGCTTGTATTAGAAGAATTGTAGATGTGAGGAAAGCGAGGGAGTTGAGTCAGGATCGTGACAAGTGGCGCTCTATGGTCTATCCCTGTGCCTACTGATTCATTGCCTACCTCTCTTTTAGGTAAAATTGTTAATAAATGTAAGCTCTTTCTGTATATAGGTTGTGTCTACCCCAACCAGACTTAAAGGCACGTTATTTATGTATGTACATAAATCCAACTTCAAAGCAATCGTAAAATAACACTAGAATCTCATGTCATGCATGATGCAAGTGGTAGCTTTGCGTAACCACACACTCGTATATATCCACTTGAGGTTTTATCTCCTACCCTCTATTCTTACTTTGAACGCATCTCATCCTGTCTAAATCCATTTAGAAAAGGAAGCCTGTCTCTTATTTTAGATAAGAGTTAGGATAAACTTACGATAGATATTGACACTATATTATGATACTTTTTTTTTATATTATTAATTTTTTATTATAAATTTCTACACTAAGCTACAACAGAAGTGCTTGTGTCGTAGAAACAGGACAACCAAAGTACAAATATCAAAGATACATTGGTACCGGTGAGTGATTTCGAACTTACGTAACTATTGCACTGCCACTACACCACGGTCGCCTTGTATATCAATAATGTGGGTTTCATATATTTATTAGCGACCCGCGTGGCGTTTTGGTAAGTCCCGGGTTCGGTTCCCGTTTAAAGCAAAAATGTTTTGCATGGCATTTATTAGAAATATTAAAATATTTGATTGAATACTATATAATATTGGTACAAACAATAATTAATACAGTTTAATATCTGCATGTAGCAGTCATATTCACTATGCAAGTCTAGTTGGAAACGGTAACGCGACTGGATTGCTTCACGGTCTGTACACTAGAAAGTGGTTACTACTTTGGAACAGCGGGTTGAGTAACTTTTCAACAACGAATTATAGTAAAGTAAACCTCTAAATAAATAATAGTTTTGGCGGCGTAGTGACTGTGACTTAGGCAGCCGTGAATTAAGACAGTTAATTCAGCTGTTGCCGCTCTTGGGCCGCCCCTTGCTTATCATTTGACAAGTCGAGATCAGGGGGATGATCGCGCAACTTCAATGGTAATGATAATGAAGTTCATTCTCCATTTGTTAAAAAGTTACGCGGTCGCTGTTAGTGTCAAAAGCCACTTTTATTCATTCGGACAATGAGTTTTAATGAGATTAAACTTTTATTGATAATAAACATAGATTCTTAATGTGTTACGCGGTCGAAATTTTATTTTTAAAGCTCATTAATAGAGATCAACTGTCAAAACGAAGCCCATTACCATTGAGTTACGCGGTCGCCCGCAGAAGTCAAGTTAAAATTAAAACAAAAAAAATATTTACTATAAACTTATAAACTAGTTTCTGTTAGTTGTTGTTCCTACCTCGTCTTTTCACACACGTAATACCCGCACTGGTCGGGGGAAGCTTAAAAATATGGAAAGAATAGAAGCTGTGCTAAAATAAGAACTAATTCAGTGTTATTTATTTCATTTATACTATGTTTATACCACGTGTGATTGAAAGAGACAACTACTTGTACTTCAATTCCTTTCTTTCAAAGGTTGTCACTACTTTTTGCAATTACAACCACTTGGTTGACTTTTAATACTGCGTAATTAGGTCACGTGGTAACAAGAGTAGCGGCATAATTGATCCGTCATCCTTTTTTTTAAGGTATTCTCTAAATTATGTTGTCAAATGATCATCAAAACTTGTGACAACTTTCTAAATTACGAAGGTAAAAATCTATATTCATCCCCTTCTGACTTCTTTTTAATGCTATAACTGAAAATAGTATAAACGGTTGTATTTTGTAGCTATTTTAGGGCTCCTTCTATTTCTTATTCTTCAGGGGAAGCATCCGCATTTTGTCGACCGAATCGGCAGTCAAACTAAAAAGTTAGGTGCGTCGTTTCTTTGTAGAACTATCGACAAATGGAATGCTTTGCCAGCCCATGTGTTCTCTCCCTCCTATAACCTTGTATCCTTCAAGTGATGCGTGAAGAAGCGCCTTTGGCCGGCATAGTGACGGCGACTGAGGCAGCCGTGAACTAACTCGATTGTTTCAGTCTTCGTCACTCTTGGATCTCCTCTTGCTTATCATTAGGCGGGTAGAGGTCAAATGTCGTGACAAATAAAAAGAAATATAATAGTATATAACGTATTTTTTTGCCACGAATAGCAGACAATGGATTGTCATTGACACTTCTCGTTAATCTTTCAACATGTTCATAAAAGTTATACGGTTAAGGGATTTTTGAACTCCTGCTTTTTATGGCATCACAGATTTATGTAGTCTGCACATATGGGCGAAGGGGTGTGACTTTTTACTTTCAATTATATTTCATATACATATAGATATAGTGATGTTTTAGTATATATATATATATATAATTATATATGTACTTGAATTTTAGTACGGAAACATTTATTTTATTTATTTAACTATTTCAGTAGAAGGTGTACTACTAAACTGGTTAACCGTTATTTGCTTATATCAATCAAATTGTCATGCCTTTTTCCCACGGGGATAGGCAGAGACAATGTAGCGCCACTTGCCACCATGCTAACACAACTCCTTCGCTCCTCTCACATTAACGATTCTCTTCATAGAAGCTCTACGATTATGGGCCCAATTTTCTTGAGGATACCTCTGATTTGGTCGAAAAACATCCTCCTGGGTCTGCCTCCTTTAAGTATTGTTATTAAAAGTAATAATAACAAGTATTGTGGTTGTGAAGGAAGCGAGAGAGTTATGTCAAGATCGTGGCAAGTGGCGCTCTATTGTCTCTGCCTATCTCTGTGGGAAAGAGGCGAGACAATTTGACTGAATGATTTTTCCTAATATTATTGTTAGCCTAATTTAGGGTAGGCATAGTGGATGTGACAGCAGTCCCTAGCTAAGTCCATGAATCACATTCCTGCTTAACATGTTAGTATGTCATTTCACATAAATAAAGACTAGTGTTTATTTTATTCTATTATTATTCTTCCGGAAATTGCGTCATATTTTCTCGTCAAACATTCCGCAGTGCCTGAAGACAAAGGTCTTCGAACAATGTGTGTTGCCAGTGATGACATATGGCACTGAGACGTGGCCCTTAAATGTTGGCCTGTTGGAAAAGCTCAGAGTCGCTCAGCGGGCGATGGAGAGAGCTATGCTTGGTGTTTCTTTGCGCGATACAATCCGAAACGAGGATATTCGCCAAAAAACCAAAGTTACCGACATAGCCCGTAGGATTCTCAAGCTGAAGTGGCAATGGCCTGGCCACATCGCTCGAAGAACCGACAACCGATGAAGAAGAAAGGTTTTAGAGTGGAGACCACGAACCGGAAGACGCTGGTAGGCCTCCCACTAGGTGGACTGACGACATAGTGAAAGTCACGGGTAACCGGTGGATGCAACTGGCATCTTGTCGTTCGGAATGGCGTTCTAAGGAGTAGGCCTATGTTCAGCAGTGGACGCTTTCTGGCTGATGATGATGATGATTATTATTATTCTATTTGTTTTGTTTATATTTATACTCACAATTTGAATGTTTCATTCCATCTAGGAGACAGAGTGTGTGGCCTGACGCTAGTAGCTCTAATGTATCTGGCGGGCAATCTGCCGAGACTGTCGCGCTGTTGGCGACCATCTCTGCGTTTGAAACTGAGCCGAAAGCCGTGCTTACGACCCTCATCCTCTGAGGCACGCGGAGACGCAGGCAGAGCAGCTGGTTGGATTCCCAGCATGCAGTATGGGTCGCTATATCCTAAAACAAAATATATGTCAATATTATAGATAATAAAAGGACTGAAGATATATTTTTTATTGTGGCTCGACTGCTAACGCCTGCTTACTGTTACTACGGTTAAATCACTGCAAGTAGCAGTCGAAGTTACCTACTGATTTACCGGGCTCCGGAGAATTCGGGACCTAAAATACAGCCGGCATCAGTCAGATTCAATGTATCTTTATCAATGATTATTATATGTACAAATAAATATAAAAATAGTAGGTTTTGTAAAATATATTGTAAATATTATATATCAAAACGTGTATTACTTATTTGACGGACTCATTTATGATAGGAATACTCGTAGAACATGAATATTCTAATATTTTTTTCAATTATAAAGTAATAACAAAGAGGCAATGCTATGGCAAAGCTTTTGTTCGTAAATTTCAATCCCAAACATATAGATACATATGTAAATATACTCGTAGTACATATAGTAAAGAGGAGAAAATGCATAACATTTTCCTGAGCGGATGAACGTCAGACGCAATCGCTTAAAAAACCTTCTTGCTTTACTCGCAGCGTTTCGTAACTCAATACAAAAGAAACCGTAGTGCAGGTTTTAAGTTCTCGGTAAACGTAAATAGTTGTTTATCTCTCTACAGAGACTACTTAAAAAGTACACATATTTACATTAAAAAATTCTGTATAAATTTTAATTTCATTTTTTTAAAACATTTTTTTAAACAGAAGCGTAGCCTGCCATGGCTGACTTTAGTTTATCTAAAGTTTCTTTTTTGGGAAGTTTTTATTAATTTTTGTTTACGCACGTTGGGGGCCGCCGTGGTCCAGGGGCCCCGTATAATTGATAGGGCGGCAGCTACGCCCCTGATATGTCAGCACCCGCCTGATGTTAAGCTGAAATGCGGTCCAAAAACGGAAGCAAGTGCTACTACAGTCGGCCTAGTCGGCCCCGGCAACTTTAAAGCTGATTCCGAAATGCGACTTAGTCACTTCAAAAAACTGTATACTTGAAAGTTGTATTTCCCGGATGAAAAGATTAAAAGAACTGTTTAGATAAAGAAGACAAGATGAATAAACTTCGACCCAAGACATTTGTTCTGTATAATAGCTGACAGATATGGTCGGGTGATTTTTTTCATACTTTATTTTTGGCCGGCATAGTGACGACAACTGCCTAAGTTGTCGTCACTTCACAGCTTAGAACTGACTCGGTTTTTTCAGGCACTATTGGACTTCCATCATGCTTACTTTATAGCAGGTCGTGGTCAAAAGTCAAGACACAATAAAAATATACAGTAACAAAACTGGTATTAGAAAATGACAAAAATTCTCGTTTTATTGCAAACTCGTTGTACCGACAGATTTGTTTTAGCCTAAACGAAGTTTTCTAATTACAAACATTTTCCGCAAATTACCCCACAAGAAATTAATACTGTTTAATATCATTAATCCAATTAAAAGTTTCACCTAATACTTAATTGTTTACATTGAATACAATTGAAAAAAATTATATTTTTCATTTACATTTAGTTTATCAGAAGGAATTTATTTACTATAAAACGACATCTGACCTCGTTTTGCTTGATAAGATAAGATAGAGGAGAACCAAGAGCGTTGACGACTAAATAAAAAAAAACGACTTCGTTCACAGTTATCTCAGTCGCCTTTACTATGCCGGCCAAAAAATACCGGCCTTATATTTCAAAAACTATTATTAAACTGATATACAAATAAATGAATCATTTGTTCTTTTAGACTCGACTGACCCGATAGTTTGCAAGACCCAAGAGCACTGACGAATAAAAAACTCCCCACGATTTACCGCTGCCTCAGTTGGCGTCACATTGCCGGCCAAAGGTGCTTTTCATGCTTCGTTTGAATAGACAGGCGGCTAAAACATTCCACTTGTCGATTGTTCAACAAAGGAATGACGCAACGAACCGTTTAGTTTGGTTGATTTTAATTTTGTTAATACTTTTTCACTTGTTTTAAATGTTATACATATATAAAAATCACAAATGCATTATTTGCGTTTCTTCTATAGGAATAGAAATGTATAGGCTAAAGTAAAAAGACTGCAAATATATAGATTCCCATTTGACATAAAGTTTTATATGCCTAGAAAGGGAAGTTGTAATAGTGTAGATGCGATTGGTATCGGCATCAGAAAGGATAGCGCAGAAGGGACCCTTCGCAAATTGTTCCATAACTTATTGAATTGGAATACTCGTTTAATAGATGTTATCAGCTGGAATGTTAAAAAAACAATTTGCCTTTATTTAAAAATTATTTCAGTTGCTCATTTAATTTTATGAGTTGAAACAGAACAGCTGACATTAAACGATACCTATTGTACAGTCGACAAAAGAAATTTCGGAAAGTTTGACAGTTTTCAAAGAAGTGAAATTTAATCCAAGGTTGACAATTGAATGGGATAACAATTACAACGAACTGAAATGCCCAACTCCGATGACTAAAATAACATCATCAAAAATAATTACCTGTCAAGTTATTTTTGATAGCGAAATTTTTTTTTATTTTTGCTGTTTTAGGTGGGTAAAATAACACTTATGGGCACTTATAAAATGACTCATATTTGTGTACGCGTCTGCATTATTTATTTTATTGTGACGCGACATATGATATTGACTTAGCTTAGTTACTTGACTTAGTTTAACCTCATTGTTTAATTATATGTATATTCAAACATTTTTTTTTATTTTGGCTCGTAATATGACGCCTGATATTCAGCTGGAGTGCAGTCCATAAATAGAGACTATAACTGCAAATAGCAGTAGCATACACTGTGAAATCAGCCCATTTAGAACCAGTAACCATCAGGCAAGTCAAAGTCAAATATCAACTCTCAAAACGCAACTAAATCACTTTACGGTCTACTTTCAAAGTGGGTGGTACTACCCCGGATGAGAAGACCAAGTAAATAACCATCAATCCAACGTACCTAAATAAAATCATTTAATGAATTAAACAAATTTTATGCGGCTTACTATCGCGTTTATTTTGGTTTAGATTTTACATTTTTTATTATTCCGCATAAAATTTGTTTAATTCATTAAACAATGTTCGCGCAAAAATTAAGAAAAAAAATCAATTATTATTTTTAACTTCTAATTACCATTAGCATCTTTAGCTTCCAATCCATCAGCCTCGAGAACGGCGCAGCCCAATACCACAGTAGGCGGCCGTTCGCTGCCAACAGCACGCAGAGCACGAGAATGCATTTCTGATGACATGCCAAATGCTTGGCGTGCATATTCAATCACTTCATCTTTGTATACAGCGAATTGCCCACCGGGCGCTGGAGCCCCCACAGCGTTCTCGATGCAATAAAGAACCTGTGCAGGTAAAACAGACCCTTAAAAGTTGATCTTTTTATAGATAAACTTCTCGTAAAGTAAAAAGCCTAAATGACATTACTTAAAAAGAATTATTACTAAAGTTTATGGCAGGTCAGATGAAAAAAGTGAAGAAGACATTTAATTTCTTATTAGAGTCATCTGCTTTATACAATGTTTTATTAAAGACGTCTTTCGTAAGTAGGCATAATTTTTGTCCTTCTTATTTCTCCTTTCATCTCATTTCAAACTTTAACTCAGCGATAACTTTTTTTACTAACGAGAAAAATAATATTTGATTAATATTTAATTCTATTTAGTATACTTTGATTTCTTTCAAAAGTTTAAAACGTGATGTCGAGTGCTCAAATAACATTGCATCGGTAAAGTGATATGGTTCGTTCGTTTTGTACACAGAGCGTCGTAAGACTTATACAGAGCGTGATACTAAACGATGTCTTTGAATCGCGCCTCGTAGCACTCGCTAACAATCAACTCGACGCTCCCACTCAAACAATTGAAATCACACGTGCGAAGTGCCAAATTGATTTAACACACGGATATGGCTTTAGTAAATGGCTGATAAAATTATATTTAAACGCACAAAAAAGGATAATCTAATTCATCGCGCCCATGTAAAACAAATAATGAATACTGTCGCAAAATTTACTCGGATTTTTTATTGAGTTTTATTAATCGCTCTTTTGGTGTCGTTTTGATTTCTTCAATTTAGTACGATTTTGTATTACGTTACAATTATGTAACGTAATACAAAATCCTATCTAAGTATTATACATTATTGTATATTTTTAAATGTATTGTAATTAATTATAAGTATTTATTTAGTAACTATTATATCGATCTTCTTTTCAATCAAAGGGTGCTAGAAGAGATCGCTGTAACAAGATCGCCTTTTGAACCACTAGGCTTATAAGTATATTTACGTACAATTAAAAGTTATTTGTTGCTTAATTAATAAATAAATAAATAATGATAAATATATTAATGACATGTAATGAAGTTACGTATAGCTACTCGCATTTTAAAGAGTGCCTTCGTTAAATAGCAGCGTTCGTAACAGGAATTCGTTATTATTCTTACGCGAGCAACGTTTAAGGCTGCAAATTGCCCCATTTAATAGCTGAACGCTCTGTGTGATATATTCCTACTAGCATTTATGCATATTAAATTTACAAACAGTATGCTACGTGTTATGCTTAGTTCAGAAGGAATATTCTATGAGTTTATAAAATGACTCTGATGAGCGTTACATAATTATGTATGTTACTGGTTAATGTTGATTTCTCTCTCTCTTCTCTTCGCTACCTTCGTAACTCAACTCCACTCCAGCCCGTAAAATATTACGAGCGGTGGTCCGCAAGACTCCTAGGTCTTAGTTCTATATGCAATTGCCCATATACCTAATTTGGGTTGCACACACATCTAGTAATACAGTAGTATATAAATATGCACCTCGGTATAAAGATGTTCATGCTCCTTGTGGGACAACTGAGCTGGTACACTAGGGAGACCAAGTTCTTGTGGTGCAGGCGGTGGCCTCTCAGCGCGAGCTTCAGCTAACCTCAGTCCAGCTAAACGTCTATTCTCTTGACGCCAGGACAAAGCCGTGAAATTCTCGAAGTAAGAGCCATCGGTGTCTTGGACTCTGTAACAATAAAATTTTATGAATTATTTGAGATAACAATAATTATTATTTCCTAGGTCCTTTTTTTAAATGTAGAATTGGCAACTTTTAAGCTGATCCCGAAACGCGACTGAGTTGACTGACTCTTAAACATACTGCTATTAAAAATACTTGTATTATAAAAACTAAACCAAAGATATTATATATTATAATATTATAAGTTTTGAATACTTGTAAGTGGTGGTACGACCCCGGATAGCACTGCCTACCACTCTTTAAAAATTAAACCTGTGACTTTACGGGTGTCTTAAAATTAAAATTAAGAAAAGTTGTTTCATATTTGTTTATATTTTCAATAAAATAAATGGTCCTGTATGAAAAGCGACCGTCGCAAATTACATTTCGACATGAAAACGGATACCATTTGACAAAAAGATACATTGTGTACAGAAATGACAATCAAAATTGGACAGACGTTTGGACATGCAACCGTAAATCGTCCGCATTGTGACGTTCTGTGGGAGAGGCCGTCTTAATGGGGTTAGTAAGGAAGTCAAAACTGGTTTTTAATATTGTAATAAAAAAGTACTAGGCAAAACTGAACCTCATTCTCTTCCGTTTGTGTGCCTTGGGGCAACTGTCTAAGTAAAAGGCGACAAAAGGTAAAAGGTCCCAACAACTCTAGAGCTTATGCCATTTTACTTTGCGTCCTTTATCGCTAACATGGAATATATCAAATAACTCTTTAAGCTTACTAAGCTCGTATTTCTACTTATGTCTAACAATGCTTAGCAAGTGGAATGCTTTGCCCAGCCATGTGCTTTCTCTATCTAAAAATCCCTCGTCATGTTCGTCCGGAACACAGATAACTATTATACTAGTAATAGTCCGGAATGTTAAATAGTCTTCGCTACATAGTATTTTCTTAGATTTTGCGCGAACATTGATTAATGAATTAAACAAATTTTATGCGGCTTACTATCGCGTTTATTTAGATTCTCCGTGACCACGATGGCTGCAAAGCTCTCGACACGTCGGAATAATAAAAAAATGTAAAATCAAAATTAAAATAAACGCGATAGTAAGCCGCATAAAATTTGTTTAATTCATTAGTCTTCACTAAGAATTGCGCAATCAAGTTTTTCCAGAGATAAGCTCATCTCATTAAAACACTCCAGCTTTTGTATATTTTCCTCGTTTTTGATAAAATAAAAAAAAAAGGGTTATTCTTAAACGGTAAATGAATATTAACAATATAGCCTATGTTACTCAATAATAAGGTAGCGTTCTATTACTGAAAAAAAAAACAGTCCAATGGTTTTTGAGTTCATTCATTACAAACGAAAATAAAAATCTTTTCTCTTTATAATATTAATATAGAATTACATATTACTGACGGCGACTGAGGCAGCCATGAACTGACTCGGTTCTTTCAGTCGTCGTCACTCTTGGATCTCCTCTTGCTTATCATCAGGAAGGTCGGAAGGTTGTGACTGATGTGTCACAAGAAGGAAAAAAAAAGAAATAACAACATAAAAGGATTTTAGCTCTAAACTTCAATCACCCTGAAAAGTGATAGATTTAAAATATACGAGAGGAAAACGTACTGTGTAAAAAAGGATTTCATAAAAGGTTTTTTAAAAGCATTGTTCGATGAGGTGGAGCGAGATTTCGATATATATCAGTACCAACGTAAACAAAAGCTGCACACGAAAGTATGCGTAACTAAATTAAGTGCATATGCATGAAAATCCACTCAATGTAACTTGGGTTTTTGCAAGTACCTATTATTATCTATAATACTTGAATATGATATAACTTTGTACATGACTTTATATATATAACTTTGCACGAAAACTTAATTTGCCTTTTTTATTGAGACGCAACCTCGACCTGCCTGATGGTAAGCAAGAGTAAGACCAAGAGTACCTCAGTTTACGGTTGTCTCGGTCGTCGTCACCATACTGGCTTTGGTTTTTAGGGTTCCGTAGAAAAAAACGGAACCCTTATGGATTAGTCATGTTGGTAAGCAGATGTATTCTATGAACCGAATTAAGATTTTCACACAAAAATAGAAAAAAAATCGGGGGTTCCCCATACTTAGAACTGAAACTCATTTTTTTTTTCATTAAACCCATACGTATGGGATATCTATGGATAGGTCTTTAAAAATTGTATTGAGGTTACTAATATCATTTTTTTCTAAACTGTTTTTTCTAAAAGTTTGTGCGTGAGACACTTCCAAAGTGGTAAAATGTGTGTCTCCACCCCCCCTGTAACTTCTAAAATAAAAGAATGATAAAACTAAAAAAAATATATTATGATGTCCATTACCATGCAAAGTTCTACCGAAAATTGGTTTGAACGAGATCTAGTAGGTAGTTTTTTTTAAAACGTCATAAATCGTAAACCGTAATTTACCTTTTATTCAATCAACTCAAATATAAAAATCGGTCAATGTTACAACGAACTACAAGAACTTTTATATTATGTTACTTGCTGCTACGGAACCCTACATGGGCGAGTCCGACTTGCACTTGGCCGCTTTTATTTATTATTGTGACCTGAGATTTGACATTATTCCGCCTGATGTTAAGCGGTCCATGAATGGAGGCGTCTGATACTACAGTTAAATAATTGTAAGTAGCAACACATCCACTAGGACGTCCTAGTTTGAACCGGAAACTCAAAAGCTAAAAGGAATTGTGGATGTGAAGGAAGCGAGAAAGTTGTGTGAGGATCGTGGCAACTGGCGGTCCATTGTCTCTTCCTATCCCTGTGAGGAAAAGGCGTAATAATTTGACGACTTCGAATTATTAAATATTAAAACTGTATATTGTATACTTTGTAAACAATCCTAATAAATAAAATGTTCAAACCAAATTTCAAAAGTCTATTTATTATAAGATTAAAGGTAAATGACCTTCAAGGTTAGAGCGACTTTAAATACTTTTTTATTAAACATTTCAATACTAAGCTACTTATTTCTATAATAAACACAGGACGACCAAAGTACATATACTATATCAAAGATCCCATGGTACCGGCGGTTTTGAACCGGTGACTCTTGGTTTGCGTGACCATTAGGCCCTACATCACGGTGGCTTTAAAAATATACTAGATAACGTAGATAATAGATTAGAAATCGGTAAAAGGCAACAACTTCTATTACCTTAAAACTTTGTGGTTATTCAAATAGTAGTTGTCTCTGCCTTGATTGATTGATAAAATAGTAGTTTTGGTCAGATATTAACACCTCAAATGACTTAGTTCGTTTGTCAGGTCAGGCTCAGTACTCATTGTTTCAGAGAGTTTCGAGGCACAATGTAAATATTTAGAAAGGTCCTCTGAAACTCTAGTTAACTTCACTACTTTGTCACCAAACCACCGATAACGTTCAACTTGGAAATGATTTAACGAAAGATTTTATGTTGTTTACTGACTGAAAAGTGTTTGACGATGTTTATTGGATAAAATGTGTTCGGAGTTCTTGTATAATTCTATTAGCTTTATAGAAGTTTTCTCCGCGACACCACGATAACAGCGAAACCTTTGAAATCTTTCAAAAAACTTTTAATTTATAATAATGTTTATTGGATCGTAATTACATCACTTCAGTTAATGAGCACTGCCTTCTGGAAAAGATAATCTGAGTTCCAGAAGGCATTTTCCTATTTTTGGCACAATAAAAATAAAAATATCTCATCTATAATGTTTCTCTATCAATCTATCAATGAATTTGTCTTAATACCTCGCTATAGACCAGGTATTATCACCGGTAACGCATTTTCAGGTTTCATTTCAGGCAACACAAAGTTTTACAGGTAATGAGGTATTAAAGACGAGAAGACAACTTTCTAGTTTCGTCTCAGCAAGTCGGATAAAGTGAGTGTACATAATAAAACTTGCTGAAGTGTAATAGATGATCTGTCCACTATGACGGATGTTGAACCGTAATCCAGTGGACAGCATTCGCAACACGTTGAGCTGCCTATCTTTTCTATTTTACCAAGCTTTCTAAGGAATGTACAGACGCGAACGTGCACGTGATCTAGAATAAAATAGAAGCTATATTTATTATACTAGATAAAATATATTAACTTCTAATTTCAATAAGAAGTAGTAAGGCAGAGAGTTACCCAACCGGAGCAGTACCGCCACTTTTAGGTGCACAGACCTGGCTGGTGAAGCATTGTACTTGTTGACTTTTATATGAGTTTTGTTGACTCGTACGTTACTAGAGATACTTTTTAATACAACAATTAAAAGATCCAATAATATAAGATGGGGAGAAAACATTGGCTGGTAAAGAATTTCACTTGTTGACTTTTACATGACTTTTGTTGACTCGTACTTCACCAGAGATACTTTTTAATACACTGATTAAAGAACCATAGGTTATAGGATAGGGAGAACACATTGGCGGGTTAAGCTATCAACTTGTTTCCTTTTGGAATGACAATCAACCTATGTCATATAAATTAAAACTAAAGTGTTTTTTTTTATATTTATTAAAAATCTATATTACACCACAAGATATTTGTTAGTTAGTTTACATGTTTTGCGTTTTATATTATAATATTATCAAATATATTGTGTTACGTTTTCAAATAGAATCCTAAAATATTCACATTGGGCGACGAGCAAAAAAAGCGCTGATACATATTTTACTTATGCAAGTATTGTGCTCTGAATTGTTTACAGGAAATGTATTTCTGAAATAGAACCATACATCAAATCGGAGACATTATTTAAAAGGGTTATGGTCCCAGGTGCTTACCTACTCCCATGATGGAAGAACTACTAAAAATAGCATCACGTCTCAATCTTTGCTGTCATTAGTGACATAGCGTCGTTGATATTGATATCAATTTCAAACTTTATTAAAACTATCGTCTCACGGCATTTTATTTTTTAATTTTTTATTGTGACACGACATCTGACCTCATCCCGCCTGATGATAAGCAAGAGGAGGTCCAAGAGTGACAACGACTGAGAAAACCGAGTTTGTTCACGGCTGCCTCAGTCGCCGTCACTATGCCGGCCAAAATCTAATTTTATAAATATAATAATAGATCTAATTTTAAAAAAATGTTTTATTAGTTATTTTTATTGTGACTCGAAATATGATGTTAAACTGGAGTACGGTACATGAATGGAGGTGAATGCTAGTATAATTCAATAACTGTAAGTAGCAGTCACGTTTACTATGCCGGCCTAGTTGGAACCAGCAATTTACAAGCTGATCGCGAAATGCGACGCTGATCACGGTCTGTATACTCGTCAGTACTACCCCAGATCGGCAGACTGGGTACCATATTGCATAGATACTTATACTTTTATCTTTTATTTAGCAGCACTAACTCTCAGAGGATATTAATCCTCAATAAAACACAGTTTGAAATAAAAACATAAGACATAATAACATTGAATAAAATTAGTAGCAATAAAAAATAATTAGTTCATGAATCAGAACAAAACACGATCCTTCTTGAGCAACATAAAACGGTAATTTCAGTACATTTACGTAATTGCGTATGATATACAGGTCGGTTCACAACAGAGCATATATAACTAGACTCTGAATTATTAAGGAGGAGCAAAAATTGATTGCACGCAGGTATATTTCCTTCACCATTTCTTTTAACAATTGCTTCGCTTATTTGTAGCTTTTTGGGTGCGGTGTCAAATGGGTTTGTTGTCTGTTTCATATATAGGTCAATGGGTCGACCTGTTGCACGTCCTTGCAAGGCCCCTGTATGTATCGTGTCCCTCCAGCCATGGACGTTATGATGGATAGATATTGAGGCTTCTATAGCCAATAATAAGAAGTATAATATTCATATTATTTGTGATTTAACATAACGGTTTATACAAAAACGTATTTTTTGGGTTTCCGAATGGTTTTCTGGTTTTAGCGAATAGCGTAGCGAATTGGTTAGCACGCCACTCGGTTACGTGTAAAGTCCCGGGTTCGATCCGCGGTCGGAGCAAAAAAGAGGTAGTATATTTGCTCTGGATCTGGTTATCTAAAAGTGATTCCCAGTCTGCCGATTTGGGGTAGTACCACCACTTATAAGTACACAAACCGTGAAGTGGCTTAGTCGCGTTTCGGGATCTGCTTTGCCGGTTTCAACTAGGCCGGCATAATGGCATAATGGCTGCTACTTACAGTTATTTAACTGTAGCTTTTACAGCTACATCTTTATTCATAGACCACATTTCAGCTTAACATCGGACGGGGTGCTGTATATATATTGATATCGATCGAGTCACAATAAAAAAAATACAAAAAAATGTACAATAACTATTTATTTTTCTTATTACGATCGTTTAAATAATTAAATTTATTGTGATTTGGATAATCTGACGTAATGTATTATATTTGTTTGTAATTATATAAATCTACGAGTAAGTATTTGAATGTTGTTCATATTTGTAATTGGCATATGTTAAGAACCTGAGTATACTATTATTATTCATGTAAAATATGTTAACTGTAAATATGCCTATTAAATAAAAAAATTATATCTGACTATGGTCCCGCTATAGTCACGTTCAATCACGGCCTCCCCACATCCACCCTCTTAGTTTCAACATCACTTAGCGACGCATATTGCCACTGTTCACTTCATTACATTACATCACCGTCTACATCTATAAGTACTTAAATGTGTCAGAGCTAACAGAAATGATGTCAACTCTTCGTAAATAAGTTCCATTATTGTTCGAGATTTCATACCTTTTAGCGCCCCTACGAGTATATACATGCTTATTTAATCTATTTATACATCTAAGCTACATTCTATCTTTGATATGTTATCTATAAATGTTTTTTTTGGATATCTATATTGAAATCAGATGGCAATATTCTTCAAAACTAGTCTCAGGGCCTTTTACATATTTTTTTATACCAAAAAATAATAATTATGAAGAGTATACAAATCCTAAAAAATACCATTCTAATTATTTACCCCCTAAATTTGGGGGGATAACACCTAAGTTGGAAACTTTGTATGCCAGCCAGAGGTGCGTTTTACGCTTCCCTTAAAGGATCCAAAGGTAAAAAAGGGCGAACTAGGAACTAGTTATACCTTTTTCTACTTGCGGGAATAAGATCTTAATAATAAAAAAAAAACTTTAAAATTGTCAAGTTAATTTAAACACCTCGGCCATCTAATTAGCATAAAAAATAAGGCAAGACGTAAAGAGAAAAGTTGTCCTGCAAATAAAATTGTGAGGAACTAGCGCCGAGTTGGTGAACTCTTCAGACGTGAAGAAATGTAGAAACTTTGACTGTAAAGTTTTAGAACTACCCACCAGGCTTTTTACGAGTATAACACTTCGCGACATTTTGGATGTTCGTAAATAAGAATATTGTTATAAAATATACTTTAAGATACCCTTACTATAACTTTAAAAAAAGTTATTATTATTATTTCCATTTCTATACTAAGCTACTAAAGTGCTTGTATCATAGAAATAGGACAACCAAAGTACATATATCAGAGATACCGGTAGAAGGTCTCGAACTCGTCGTGCTCTCGGTTTGTGTAACCAGTGAACTGCCACTACACCACGGTCTCATTATTATTATTATTCGCATTATTGAATTAATCATGTGTGTTTAAAGGGTTACTAAATTACTTCACAGTTTAAATTTTAAATCCCGAAACGCGCCTATGTCACTTCATGGTCTGTATACTTGTAAGTGGTGATACTACCCCGGATCGTGAGACTGGGCACCACTGCCTGTCACTCCTAGTGGCTATATGCCTAATATAGGTAAAAGACTGTAAATTTAAGTATGAGTATTGTATTGTATGAGGATACACACATAATTATACATGTGCAATTACCAGTTGCACGTGACTCAATCTCGTATCGTAACGTATCGAGGAGTACACGATTACCCCTTGACGAGGATAGACGTGTGGCATAAAACGTTGGCGAGCCTGTGATAGTAATCCTTAGTTATCTGTGTTACTACTGCATGAGGTACTATGCAAACACTACGAACGGTTTAGCGATTGGTTTGTTGCGCGTATAGTCCCGGGTTCGATCCCCGGTCGGAGCAAATATTTGTTTCATAGCTTTTATTTGTAATATTTATTAATATTAAATATTGCAAATATTTGTTAATAAAAAAAAGAGATGGATATTTGCTTCGGGTCTGGTTATCAAAGAGTGGAAGGCAGTGGTACCCAGTCTGCCGATCCGGGGTAGTACCACCACTTACAAGTATACAGACCGTGAAGTGATTTGGTCACGTTTCGGGATCAGCTTGTAAGTTGCTGGTTCCATCTCGGCCGGCATAGTGGATGTGATTGCTACTCACAGTTATTTGAATTGTAGTGGCAGTGACATTCATTCATGGACCACACTTCAGCTTAACATCAAGCGGGGTGCTGTCATATGTCGAGTCACAATAATAAAAAAAAAGTATAATAGTTTGTTAGTGAAAGCTACGTTATACACGAATTTCTACGTTGTAAACAACACATCAAGGGTTCTTATAACAAGTCCTACGAGGCATGTAATACAATTATGTAGTCTACTGCCCAGGAATACACTATTTTGTCATTGAAGTAGTAGCTTTATTGCTTATATAAGTAGCTTTATTAAATCTATTTATTGTATATAAGGCAGACCCAGCAGGATTTTTTACGACCAAATTGTAGATATCCTCATGAAAGCTGAGTTCCCTCTTACCCATAATTGTAGAGCTTGTATAAAAAGAATTGTGGATGCGAGGGAATCGAAGGAATTGTATCAGGATCGTGGCAAGTGGCGCACCATTGTCTCAGCCTATCCTTGTGGGAAAAAGGCGTGACAATTTTATTGATGGATTTAAAAAAAAATGTGTGCTACTTAGACCGAGATTTCCGTACGGTTGAATTACCCTCGAGATTTTTTAAAATGCAAATTTATTGTGTCTCATCATCTGACCTCGACTTGCATCAATCCAAGGGGAGATCCAAGAGTATCAATGACTAAAATAAGCGACTCGGTTCAAGGTTGCCTCAGTCGCCGTCACTACGCCGGCCAAAGGTTAAAAATTTAGGTAAGCAAAGTAACGAAGAAGTAAAATTTTATAATATTCGTACCAAACTTTACTTAGGTTCAAATTAAATGAAATGAAGTGTTGCTTGAGAAAAAATGGCAAACTTGTAACTTTTCGCACATTTACTTTTCTTTTCAAGTTTCCTCTCGGATACCCTTAATCCCAATGTCCAGTTCATTAGGTGTGTACTATGGGGACGACGGAAAAGAAGTTGCCAAACTTTCATTGATAAATTGGAATAAGATTCCTTTATTTGTGGTGTAGATTTTTTTATACTATGTACTCTTAGATTCTAGATTTGTCTGTACGATATTAAATCTATTCTACAGGAAAAAGTAGTGACAACTGACAGATAAAATATAGAAAGACCATAAATATGATAATATTATTTTTTTAAATTTTAATTACATTTCTACAAAAAGCTTGTTTCATAGAAAAAAAAAACAACCAAAATACATACAATATATCAAAGATACATTGATAAGTGGTTTTGAACCCGTGCTCTCAGTTTGCGTGACCATTGCACTACCACACCACGGTCGCCTTGAATTGGCGGCCTTAGCACTAAAAAGCTATCTCTTCCAGGCCAACCTTAAAATACCAACCAAAGAAGCACCACTACCAATTTTTAATAGATTTTGTTTACTAAAAGTTGTAGGCAGTAGTACCTCCCACGTGTACAGACCGTGAAGTGACTTAGATCACGTTTCGGAATCAGCTTGTAAGTTGCTAGCATAGTGGATGCATCTGTCACTTGCAGTTATTTAACTGTAGTAGCAGTCGCCTCCATTCATAGACCACACTCCAGCTTAACATCAGGCGGAGTGTTATCATATGTCAAGCTTAAGTAAAAATACTACCAAAGTAGTATCATATAAACTGGGAGTACAAAGTAATATTTCAAATTTTCGCGAGCCTACAATACCACTATACCACAGTCGCAAACGCAAGAAAGATGTAGAACTATATATAATACATATTAGATATGTTTAAAGTCAAAAACAACTAAGAAATGAAATGTCCAAAATAATTATTTCATCAAATAAATTAGAAAAAGGTATACCTATTAACCTGCGTAATAAATTTACGAATAAAAGTCGTTTTACGCGCACTCAATCAAGTTCGCGTGACTCCGACACGACAGCCAAGAAACCGCAAACAAATGCCTAACCGAAACGTAATTACCAATGTTACAAATACAATAAATTAACAATACATGATAAATTAATGTCGTTTATAAATATAATGAATATATTTAAGAGTGGTAGGCAGACAGGTGGTGCTCATTTGCTCAGTTGGTCATCTGGGGTAGTACAAGTGTACGTACAGACCATGAGGTGACGTTGCGTTTGGGATCAGCTTGTAAGTTGCTGGTTCCAACTAGATCGGCATAGTGGATTTGCAGTTATTTAACTCTATAGTCTATAGCAGTCGCCTCCATTTTTGGACAACACTCCAGCTTAATATTAAGTGGAGTCCTGTCGGCCTTAATAATGATTTATAATATTTTGATTCAACAGAGTGGGTGTTGAGTAGGTTTGTAATGTTTTAATTTTGCGTGTTATAATATAATTTTTGGATAATTTGTTATTGTATAGACTAAAAGTGACGAGTTTCTTGTGATTTCTTCTCGTCATGCCTTTCCGAAAACATGGTAAAACACACAATGCGCAAAAGACGGAAGGCCTATGCAAAATAAATGTTTTGATTTTAATAAAATAACGTATAAATTATATTATCCAAAAAAGTAAAGTATGTTTTATATTATAAGTCGTAAATAACATGTAACTTGTAAGCAAGTGAGTTTTGACAGACAAATCCAAGTGACAATGTACTATGCTTTTAGAATAAGAATAGGACGGGCTGCTGACTAACTTCACTTGACTGATTCAAAGGAGTATTTTTCTTGACGGTCCGCAAAGAAAAAGATACCATACTAAAGTGAAGTTAGTTAGAGTTAGGCGTCACAAAATGGCGCCGATTCCGTCCTATTCTTATTTTAATCGCATTATAAATCAGTGTTTCCCAACATGGGGCCCAAATGCTGCAAACACAAATGCTGTAATCATTTATATTTCTTAACGGAACAAAACAATTTTTAAAGCTTAAAAATTACATAATTTACTTAAAATTACATACATATGGGGGGCATCGAAATTTTAGAAATATAAGGGTGGGGCCTTAAAACGATTGGTGTAAATGGTTGGTGCTTGGAAGAGATCGCATTATAGTGATAACGCTGCCAATTGTACATCGTGTTTTATTTTTATTGTCTTTCTGTGTATTCTGTTTTTTGCAATAAAGTATTTCTCTATCTGTCTGTAACAGGTTGTGCAACTTTAAAATTATATGTTAAACGTGTGTTTTCTTATCTTGAGTATTATTGGAGAAATTTCACCCAATAAAGTACACAAACTCAAACATAATCTTAGTTTTTTTTTTCTACATTTCTATACTAAGGTACTAAAGTGCTTGTATCATAGAAACAGGACAACTAAAGTTCACATATCAAAGATACATGGGCACTGCCACTACACCACGGTCGCCAATAATCACTTTAGAAGGTCTTTTGCTGTATTTTTTTCTGATTACCTTTATAACTTTGTATCCTTCAAGCGAAGCATGAAAAAGCATTATTAACAGGCATAGTGATAACGACTAAGGGAACCATAAACTGATTCGCTTTTTTCAGCTGTCGGCGCTCTTGGTAAACTTGGTAAATCAAGGTCAGATGCGCATCTCAAGGAGGTCAAAAGGATCATTTTCTGACCGCGTAAGCGCTGTTTACTAGCTTCTTCATAAATGCTGAGAGGAAAGCCATATTCTCTCTTCTAATTTTTATGCTTTATATTTTATGCTCTATATCTCAGCTAATTTATAAAAGCGCCATTTTTTTAAGATTAAATAAAAGTTGATTTCCGATTTTTCAATGTGTATATTATCTAACATAATTCAATTAATCTTACCCGCGTTTATTCATCTACTAGCTTTAACTGCTAGTAGGTCCTGCCATTTTTTCCTCTTCTCGCATACAAATTCTTCAGCTTCCTTATCCCACCACATGTTGGGTCTCACATTCTTCCTCTTGCTCACTCCACAAACGTCTTCTGCAGCCTCTGTCATACCATTCCTTAATTTCACCCATATTTCCTCCACACTATCATTCTTATGATTAAAGGCATCCCCTATCTTTTCACATAACTTCTTACATACTCCTCTTTCACTTCTGCATCTTGCAACTTTTCTCCTTTTATTCTTGTCAACGATGTTGTCGATTTACGACTGCGGTTTCTTTCCCTTAAACAGACCATTTATTCTTGACATTACAAGGAAATGGTCTGTTCCTATGTTGACCCCGCGATAAACCCTCGTATCGACAACATTGACTTCAACCTTTCATCCACAATCACAAGATCTATCATACTTGTCTCTTTATTCCTCTCCCATGTATACATGTGAATCCCCTTGTGACAAAACTTAATTAATGTGTTAAATACCAGATGATGGTTTAGTTTCAATAACTCAAAAAGCGGGAGATTTTTATAGAAGTTTCCACATCAAATAGACAAAAATTGCCACAACAAAATGAACATTCTAACATTAGTATTGAGTTATAAAGTAATTTAATTAGGTAGAATCGACGTCTAAAAGTTTAATCAAATATTCTATTCGGCTAAATGAGAGTCTGGCTGATAAATCGCCTCATCTCATCGTGGAAGCCCACCCGAGTGCTATTTCACCAAGACACGGACACCCCCAGCCTCCTTTGTTTATTGACATCCATTACCTACTACTCAACCCTAATATTTTCAGGTTAAATAAAGTTAATTCGACAACGAACTTGCTACAATAGAAGTTGTCAACTGCTAAAGACATATTACGTCACTTCTCATTGGAAAACTTAATATAATACTCGTATGTTTAGTATTGCTACCTAGACGGGTATTATTTCCAAATACTTCATTACACATATTGTATATTCTAGAAACTGCTATATTTGTAGGGCATCTGACCTCGAATTGCCTGATGGTAAGCAATGGGAGGTCCAAGAGCGCCAACGACTGAAATAATTCTGAATTCACGATTGTCTCAGTCGCCGTAATCATCACGGCGACTATCACTATCATTTGAAGGATCCAAGGATAAAGGAAAGGGAAACCACGTGGATTGGTAAAGCATTCAACTTGTCGATTGTCATACAAAAATACGACGCATCGAACCTATAATAAATATTTAGGAACCCTCAGAGCTGTCGTTGGATACAACAATAATACAAGTAAAATGATTATTATAACTCACCCAGAATTAGCGGTGCTATCGACTTCAGGCCAGGAAAGACGACGTTTACAAAAGGCCATGGCAGGCTTTTCTGGTGGCGGTAGTTGTCTTGGCACACGTAGAGAGCCACCACGACGCGGCGGAGCACAAGGCGCCAAGCTGTCCAAGGTGCGACGACGTGCGCCTAACGCTGAAGCCCCCTCCGTTGGCAAAACTCGTGGGTAACCCGCTTAAGAAAACAAAATTTCATTTAAAAAACAATTAATTATTCAAATTTTCACGACTTTTTCCCATAGTGATAGGCAGAGACAATAGAGCACCAATTGCCCCGATACTGACATAACACCCTCGCTTCCCTCACATCCACAATCCTCTTCATACAAGCTATACTATTATTGGCACTAGGGAACCCAGCTTTCTTGAAGAGGTTCCCGATTTGGTCGGAAAATACCCTCCTGGCTCTGCCTTATTGTATGCCATCCACATTAAATTTATAAATTCCTTTCGTCAATCTACTTTCACTCATCCTTTCCATGAGCCCACACCATACCTTTGTCACTACCATACCTATATTCACACGTAATGGACAAATAAATAAAAGGTCACCTATATATTATTTCCTTAACCTATTTATTTTCCTATGCAACTTAAGTTCGATACCTGTACAATTTGTGTACGTTGTGGTCAGAGCACGTGACACGTTAGGTCCTTTCTATTAAAGATTAAAAACCGACCTTAATTAGGGGATTTGGTTGAACAAAATAAGCTAAGACTCAGCCTGAATATGACAGATAAGATGGTTGTTTGAACAGGGCTTTTGTGTCCAACGCAATGGCGGCTAATCCTAAGTACGGGGTTGTTTTAGGCTAAAATAATTGATTGGACTATACAGACCTCGAGTAGTTGTTTTGGATGGCTGAGGTTGCTGCTGTTGGTTCTCCTCAGCCGATCGATGTCGGGCAGGGGGAGCTCGTCGTGGGGACAAAGCGAGCCCCGCGACACTATCTGCGACCCCTGCCACATACTGTCCAATTGACGAGAAAAAACTCATGGCTGTAGATCACTTTAGCTCACATAAACGATCTGTTTAACGATTTGTAATGTTCATCATTGTTCACAGTTACCTGAAAAGAAAGAGTTCATATAATTCTACTATTGTTATAAATGTGAATGTGAGTTTGTTTGTTACGTTTTCACGCAACAACTACTTAACCGATCATCGTGAAACTTTGTACACATATTTTTGGAGGTACTAGAAGTAACATAGGATATTTTTAATTAAAAAAAAAACCATAGTTTCCAATTGACTATAGTTTCAGCTGTTTGGAATTTTTCTATATTTATTTTTATTTCCGTCATCTTTATATGAGTTATCGAGTTATAAATACAAAAAAAGGAATATACAGTGAAATTGCGAACTTCCTTCATTTTTATGACTGTGTTATAAACCTAATTTTACGCGAGTGAAACCGCGGGTACAGCTAGTATGTATATAAATTTAGAGTGGTGGGCAGTGGTGCCCAGTCTGTTTATCTGTAGTAGTACAAGTGTAAGGACCGTGAAGGGACTTATTCCGTTTCGGGATCAGCTTGTCAGTTGACAGTTCCGACATAGAGAATTCGACTGCTACTGATATTTAACTGTAGTAGAGGTCGCCTCTATTCACGGACTGCGCTCCAGGGCTCTGATTCTCTTAATACATTATGGCGAAGAAAAAGCAGTAGGACGGCGTTGCTATTTGGTATTCTCGCAGGTAACAGTTTAACTAATATTTAGCGATATAACAGATAAATAGGTAACGTTGATCAGTTAACTATGAAAATGACAAATAGGAATGCAATTTCAGTGCTTTTTCGTCGCACTAATGTATTATGAGAATCAGGGCCCAGTTTAAAATCAGGCCGGGTGATGTCATATGTTTTTTTTGCTACTACAAATCAATGACTGTGAGTTGCAATCACATCCACTATGCCGGCCTAGATGGAACCGGCAACTTACAAACTGATTCCGAAACGTGACCAAATCACTTCACGGTCTGTATACTTGTAAGTGGTGGTACTACCCCGGATCGGCAGACTGGGTACCACTGCCTACTACTCTTTGATAACCAGACCCGAAGCAAATATCCATTTCTTTTTTTTAATAACTAATATTTGCATTATTTAATATTATTAAATATTACAAATAAAAGCTATAAAACAAATATTTGCTCCGACCGGAAATCGAACCCGGGACTTTACGCGCAACAAACCAATCGCTAAACCGTTCGTCCATGCCTGTCGTCAACCACAATGTTGAACCACAATTAAAAAAAAAACTATTTAATTTACATAATATTCTAATGCCACAGCTTTAGGGTATCGCTTATGCATATTCAGTATCGTGGCTTTAATAATCCTTAGTGCGTTTACAAACCAGGGCCCCGATTTTCTTGATACAAACTTGGCAACAAACTTAAACTGATCGTAGTTAACCAATCAACGTTGTTTATATATTGATTTGTTATTCGCTAATTGGTTGCGATGTTGTCAAATATCAGTGCAAGTTCGTCATTACGCTGTCGTGTATTAAGAGAATCGGCGCCCAGGGGGGCGATTGCGTAACTCTAATGACAGGGGGCTTCGGTAACGACGTGTTTCGTTTATTTCGACTGTATTGTCAAAAATGTGTGCATTAGTAATAATGCTATAATGATAAGGTGGCATTATTAGGTGACATGACATTTAGGTTCATACCTGGTACATTGCTTTCATAGATACAGCATGCGTATTCGTTACAGTACACTCGCCACCATAATGGATACTCGAACATTATTTATTCTGTCAATTAGTCAATGGAGTTAAACTGTCATAACGAAGTCTATTCCCATTGTTACTAGAGTTACACAATCGGTCCGCTGGTTTGTTAACGCACTTATAACGAGGGAAGTAAAGCCTTGTTTGTAGAAGTCGAAATTAATCTCGCATGCCTGCTTAATAACTTAACCTTATAAAATAATTATATTAATATATCTTTTTACAAATATTCCATCTTTTAGGTTTGACAACTGATCCAACCTGGCAGATTGTTGGTGGTCGTTTTACAATCAGACTTTACAGTCGACGAACACTTTTATGTTTTTAGACTGTAAAGTTACTTAGTCGCGTTGAGGATGCAGCTTGAAAGGGCCTGCTGCTTGTAGTCATGCTTTTCATATAATTATAATTTAATAGTCGCTTGACATATGACAGAATACGCCATAGCCTTGAAAAAACATTAAAGTTGCTACATACTAATATTTGACATCTTAGTAACCAATCAGCGAATAACAAATTACTAGGTAAACTACGTTGATTGGTCACTTGCAAATTTTAAGCTAACTTCGAAACGTGAACAGAGCTCACTTTACGGTATGTACACTTAAAAGTGATGTTCAGCAGACTTGGCTAATGAACAGCAACTAGACAACCTGCCACTTAAGATCAGGTGCTATACGGACATGTGTATTTTATGCCGGCATAGTGGATGTGACTGCTAATTGCATTTATTTTACTGTACTTGCGGTTACCCCCAATCACGGACCTTACTCCAGCATAATATCAAGCAAGGTATTGATAAAATTCTAGTCATAATAAAGAAATGTGTCGTTTCAATTTAAAGGAAGAAAATTTTTTCAGTAAACAAAATATAGTATTTTAATTTTCTAAAATATCCTAAGCTTTTTGTTCATTAACAATATTGTAATGAAGCCGTTGAAACGCAAAGTGTAAATGTTTGCTGTGAAAATGACCTTTACATTTTAGCCCACACCTCCGAATAACTCTAAACAAAACAACACGAGCCAAAGTTTACACCTTCATTAATAAGTGTTATTTTTAATTATACACTTGCAAAATTTGTATTTTCTAAAATGACACGCATGGGTTAGCATACCAGTCTGTACGCTTAAAGTCCCGGGTTCGATTCCCGGTCGGAGCAAAGATTTGTTTAATTGCTTTTATTTGTAATATTTAATAATTTAAATAAATAGACCCTCCCTTACTTACCCTTAGGAAAAGAAAAAAAAAACATTTACATGGGCCATTGTGGTAGAATCTAAAGGAAGGCGTAAGCACCTTAGACTTATCATTGTAAGACGCCTTATGTCCCAAGACGGCAAAACAGTGTCTGCCTTCGACTGTATCAATAGAACGAAATTGCAAATTAATTTTAATTAATTTAAATTAAGTAAAATATGTCTGTCAATTATTTTGTTTAATTTTTAATTAAAATACCTTTGTTATCTCAGACACTACTTGATTATTTTAAATTTATTCGTTTATTAACAAGATTTCTCAATTCTTTAATTATAATTTTAAATTATATTTATCTTAATAATTAAGAGTTTCTTAAGCCTAAGCAAACTATACCTCCTACCACACTTATGAATTTTTTTAAACAATTTTTTTTATTGTGACTTGACATATGACAGCACCTCACTTGATGTTAAGCCGAAGTGTGGTCCATGAATAAATGCCACTGCTACTACAATTTAATAACTGTGAGTAGCAATCACATCCACTATGCCGGCCTAGATGGAACCGGCAACTTACAAGCTGATCCCGAAACGTGACCAAATCACTTCACGGTCTGTATACTTGTAAGTGGTGGTACTACCCCGGATCGGCAGACTGTCACTCTTTGATAACCAGACCCGAAGCAAATATCCATCTCTTTTTTTTATTAACAAATATTTGCAATATTTAATATTATTAAATATTACAAATAAAAGCTATGAAACAAATATTTGCTTCGACCGGGGATCGAACCCGGGACTTTACGCGCAACAAACCAGTCGCTAAACCGTTCGTCCACGTCTGTCGTCAAAAATTTATAATATTTAATACAATCCTGTACTTCTATAATGTTATGTTAATATAGTTAACATTAGTTGTATTTAAGGGGCGTACTAGTAGGTATAAGTCGTTTCGAAAGTCGCGTCATGTAAAACTTCGTATACAACTTCTTACCACATTACGTGCTAATTAATAAGACATCAAAAACAAAGTTTGAGAAATACTTCACGTATAAACTTTTGCATTCTGTTCGTAGTTTTAAAGTCGAATCGCAGTTATCTGAACTTTAACGTTTGGGACTGAATCTGAGCTATAAAGTGCATTTCAACACTACTAACTCGCAAGTACCTAAACCGTATAATACTCGTAAATTGTTTACTTTTTCACATTTTGGTTCTGTCACTTTGTCACGCGAATATCTGTCACTCTGTAGGTAAAGTTTTACGGTGTGGGAAGTAATTTTTTCCTCATAAAAGTAGAGGAAATTTATATCTTAGTCGTTATTTTTCTTTTATATCCCTTGGGAATTGTTGTTTTTTTGTAGAATATTTCACGATATATGACACATTTAACGTACTCCGCAATGTTATACAGGATAACTTGGGATTAAATAGATAAGTACGGATCTATATATGTGATACGAAAGATAAACCACAATATGATTAAAAGATTTAGACGGTATGTTCTTTTTACGTTTATTTACGATCATAATAAATGTACAAGGAAACAGTAAAAGAGTTTGCGAGTATCAAAGCGCTTGGGGGAAAGAATTCTTCTATTCATTTCATCCCTTGGATATTATAGAAAGGGATTATCTTTCGAATATCTAATACGAAGATGGGCAAGTCCCAAGATACGTTGCTAAGAGACAAGTAAAAGGGAAGCCTAAGCCGGCAAATTTAAAGCAGCCCCCTGGCTACTTCATATTTGACGACAGGCGTAGACGAACGGTTTAGCGACTGGTTTGTTGCGCGTAAAGTCCCGGGTTCGATCCCCGGTCGGAGCAAATATTTGTTTCATAGCTTTTATTTGTAATATTTAATAGTATTAAATATTGCAAATATTTGTTAATAAAAAAAAAAAGAGATGGATATTTGCTTCGGGTCTGGTTATCAAAGAGTGGTAGGCAGTGGTACCCAGTCTGCCGATCCGGGGTAGTACCACCACTTACAAGTATACAGACCGTGAAGTGATTTGGTCACGTTTCGGGATCAGCTTGTAAGTTGCCGGTTCCATCTAGGCCGGCATAGTGGATGTGATTGCTCCTCACAGTTATTGAATTGTAGTAGCAGTGACATTCATTCATGGACCACACTTTGGCTTAACATCAAGCGGGGTGCTGTCATATGTCGAGTCACAATAAAAAAAAAAAAAAAAAATTAAAATACAAATTCATCTAAAGGGATTCCTAACAGCGCTGTTGGTAATAAATAGCATGTTTAGATATAATATTTCTTTTGCTTTATTAAGACTCGACGACTGACCTCGACTTGCCTGTGATCCAAGAGCGCCGACGACTACAAAACCGTTTGTGTTTACAAAATTCACAAACTAGGCCGGCATAGTGGATGCGACCGCTACTGCAGTTATCAAGTATACCAGCAGTTGCTTCCATTTATGGACTCTGGCTTAATATCAGGCGGTGTGTTGTCATATTTCGAGACACAATAAAAATCGCATCCACTATGCCAGCCTTGTTGGAAACCGGCAACTTAAAATCCAATTCCGAAACACGACTAGGTCACTTTACGATGTGTTCACTTTACATTTATATGGTCTACCTATATGCTCGCATCGTGTTTCTTCTATTAATCATAAGATTATTAGAGTTTGCCTAGTGCCCATAACCACAGGGCCTGTATGAGGAGAATTGTGGATGTGAAGGAAGCAAGGGAGTTGTGTAAGGATCGTGGTAGGTGGCGCTCCATTGTCTCTGCCTATCCCTGTGGGTAAAAGGCGTGATAATTTGATTGATTGATTATTAGAGTTTGTATGGAGATAATTATGGATGAGAAGGAATAATCGACAAGTGCAACGCTTTACCGGCCTATGTGTTCTTGCCAACCTATAACCTTGGATCCTTGACACGAAGCACCTTTGGCCGGTATAGTGACGGCCACTTAGGTAACTTCCAACTGAATTTTTTTCAGTCGTTTTGCTATTTAAAAATTATTTAAAAGGGTAAGTAGCTTAGGCTTGGTTTGCCTAGTGCCCATAACCATAGAGCTTGTATGAAGAGAATTGTAAATGTTAAGGAAGTAAGGGAGTTGTGTCAGGATCGCGGCAAGTGGCGCTTCATTGTCTCTGCCTATCCCTGTGGGAGGAAGGCGACACAATTTGATTGATTGATTAATTGAAGTAGCGTATGGTTATAAGTATGGTTATCTACAAAAAAAAAAATTGCACTCGTATTATAATATTTAAAACCCTATCCAGTTTTCGACCTTTCGCAATCCGGATTTAGACCGCTATCCGCCAGTTGCCGACCCTTGCCCTAGCCGATATCAAATACCCATAAGTACTTTGGGCAATATGATACAAGTTTAGTCACTTTTTAAGCCATGTATTTTTTAAATAAAAAAATATGATGCCCGACATTTGACAGCACTCCTCCTGATGCCTAATGTTAAGATAATGACAGATAAATAACTGTAAGTAGCAGTCACATTAACTTTGCCGGCCTAGTTGAAACCCGAAATGCGATTTAGTCATTTATCGATCTGTATCACTGTACTTGTAAGTGGTGGTACTACCCGTATTTGCAGACTGGGCACCACTGCCTACTCTACTCTTTGACAACCAGCCCCGCCCGGCGCAAATATCCGTCTGTTTTTTATTAACAAATATTTGATATATTTATTCTAAAAATTGAATATTAGGTACAAATATTTGAGGCGACCGTGGTGTAGTGGCAGTGCAATGGTTACGCAAACCGAGAGCGCGAGTTTGAGTTTGGGAGAGCGGGACCATCCACCAGTACCAATGTATCTTTGGTATATGTACTTTGTTTGTCCTGTTTCTATGATACAAGCACTTTAGTAGCTTAATATGGAAATATAAAAATATATAAAAAAGCTACGAAACAAATATTTGCTCCTACCGGGAATGTTACTCGGGGCTTCACGCGGAACCAATGCACCATAAATTATCCAAAACTATACATATGGATACATTATCTATAAAGTGGCACTTGAAAGTATTTCATTGAAAACATAATATTAACAACATGCAATCAATGATGTACGTTAGATATTGATAACGTTTCTCGTATCTGTATTAATATTGAAAAAAGATAACACCAAAATACTATATCTGTGGTTATATTTTAATACTATAGCTATGGTTATTGTAGTTTATGTCCAGCAAAGACATACATACATTGTCTCGTGTGTTCGTGCGTGAGTGAACAGACGTCAGAGCTGGGAGCGTGAGTGGACGTTGTACTAGGTTACGTGCTTGCATTGGCGAGCCAGTGATCCTCTTAAGGAAAGGCAGTCACTACAGTTCTATTTTAATACTATAACTATGGTTATATAATAGGATTTTTTTGATCGTGACTCGACATCTGACCTCGACTTCCTTAATGGCAATCAAGAGGAGGTCCAAGAGCTGACACTGAGAAATCCGTTTTTCACGTATTACTTGAAGGATCCGAGTATATAGGGAAACTTATTGAGAAATTTGAGCGTTAAATATGAATGAATCAATCAATAAAATTGTCACACCTTTTTCCACGATCCTGACACAAATCTCTAGCTTCATTCAGATCCACAATTCTCTTCTTACAAGCTCTAAGGTTATGGGCACTAGGCGACCTAGCTTTCTTAGGGATGTCTTCGATTTGATCGGAAAACACTCTCTTGGGCCTGCCTTGTTTAACGCATCCATCCACATCAGATTTATAACTTGCTTTCGTTAATCTACTTTCAATCATCCTTTCCATGTGCCCAAACCATCGAAGCATCCCTTTGTCAATCCTTGTCACTACATCTTCTTTTAAAATGAGTTAGTAAGAAATAATAATTTACTGACTACGAGAAGATAAACATTCGTTGACATTCACATAACTATTCCCAAGAGTTATACTTAGTTGTCCTCAAGTATCTGTCTCACATATACGAGTAACTTTAACCCACAGACCACACGTCAATAGACTCTGCTACCTTTTAAGTGTGCTAGGCACTTTTAAGTAGTGACTCAACAGCGTTTCGGTCTTAGCTTGAAAGTGGCATGTTTCACCTTTTTTAGCCGGCATAGTGACAGCAACTTTTACTTCATTTAAATAAGTAGTTGGAACCGGCAACCTTTAAGTTAATTCCAAAACGGTGCCACTTTATAAACTATACACTTGAAATTGTACAGCGGGGTTAGGTTGGGCAAGTTAATACGATAATCGTCTCTCGTCGACGATTGCCAAAATAATAAGGTTAGGCTAAATCCACCAAAATGATACGATTGATGATAAAGATCAAACGTGTCGTCGCACAGACGATAATCGTCACAACGATTAATTGTCTTGTTTTATTGGATTTAGCTTAGCTTTTATTATTTTGACAATTATAATTAGTCCAAAAATTATAATTTACGAGTTTGTAAAAAGTATCGTATAAGTAAAAGAAAAAAAGAAAAATGGGTTGCACTACTCTTTAACTTTACATTTTACATTTACGTTTAACGGATATTTTATACAGAGCTAAAGGACATCATTCATTTTGAGTTTCTATGTACTACTTTTGTTATTTCTAATTATAAAAACATATATAAATGGTAGTTTCGATATAAAATTATTAACAACCCAATTCACAATTTCGTAATATTATAGTAAACGTAGTAGAATAAGTATAATGTAAAACTAAATTCGTAAATAGAAACTTTTTTGGTACAACCGGTTTTTAAATTTCAATAAAAATGCATGTTTATTATTGGCAAATGGAGCCATCTATTCTTAAGTACTCTGTGCTTTAACTACATAAATTCCAATAAACTTGTGGAATTTATATTATTATATAACTTACTTTGTTACTGTATTAGAAGGCTTTAGGGCACAAATCGATATAACAACGGGTGTTCAAAATATATTAAAAGGTTTCTGATGAAAAAAATGTCCATAAATAAATAGATATCATGGACCACACTTCAGCTTACGTCCAGGCGGAGTTCTGTCACATATAGAGCCACAATAAAAAAAATAACTCAATAAAACTACACACTTATAAGGCTAACAAAATCATGTAAATAAAAAGATCCACCTAAACCCATATTCGCGAAAAGGTTATTGAAGACATCCGTGACTCCTTTGTGTGGAAGGGGGTTGAAAAAACTGAACAAGAAAATAAAGCTCCTACGTTCCTAATAAAAGAAATCGTAGATCTCTTTTGACGTGTAGTAGGTATGGAGAGAATTGTCCGCGACCCTTGTCCTAGCCGTGAATAAAATGTCATGTCGTGTATAAAGTTAGGAACATGATAGAAAATTTTGTCTGTATTATACAAAATTATATTTTGTCAATTTTTGCAATAAAAACTATTGGCGATTTCGCGTTGCGCTTTGGTGAACATAACAGTCCGGTACGTGTCCCGAGTTCAATTTCAGATCGGAGCAAAGATTTAATACATAGCATATATTTGTAATATTTAATAATAATTAGATTGGATATTACAAATAATAAATAGGCAGATATTTGATTCGGGTTTGCCGATCCGGGGTAGTACTAAAAGTGTAAAGACCATAAAATCTTCTTCCTCGTCTTTTAATGCCTTTATAGTTTATCTACATAGATTAATGATTGGTCGCGGTACGCCGTCGTAGCGCTACCAATCATTAATCTATTGTTTATCTACGTGTCTTACAATTTTGACGACAGACGTGGACGAACGGTTTAGCAACTGGTTTGTTGCGCGTAAAGTCCCGGGTTCGATCCCCGGTCGGAGAAAATATTTATTTCATAGCTTTTATTTGTAATATTTATTAATATTAAATATTGCAAATATTTGTTAATAAAAAAAATGAGATGGATATTTGCTTCGGGTCTGGTTATCAAAGAGTGGTAGGCAGTGGTACCCAGTCTGCCGATCCGGGGTAGTACCACCACTTACAAGTATACAGACCGTGAAGTGATTTGGTCACGTTTCGGGATCAGCTTGTAAGTTGCCGGTTCCATCTAGGCCGGCATAGTGGATGTGATTGCTACTCACTGTTATTGAATTGTAGTAGCAGTGGCATTCATTTATGGACCACACTTTGGCTTAACACCAAGTGGGGTGCTATCATATGTCGAGTCAAAATAAAAAAAAAACAATCCTACTACAAATATTATAAACGCGAAAGTTTGTGATCCTCACGTATTAGTTTTTCTCTTTCATGCAAACGCTATCAAACTAATGTTCATAACACTTTACCTTGCATGTGGCCTTGCAGTAATTATCAAAATAATCAAATTGTCACGCCTTTTTTCCCACAGGGATAGGCAGAGACAATGGAGCGCCACTTACCACGATCCTTACACAACTCCCTTGCTTCCTTAACATAGCTATTATAATCTATTAAGAACCTAAAATATCAAATGAAGAGTCCAGCCGTTCCATGAGTTGAGACACATACACTCATACAAATGTGTTTATCTGTGTTAGTTTTTGATGTACCAAAAATCTAACGTAATGTCCTCGGTAAGGCTTTCATGAAAACACACTTGCAACAAGTGGCCTCTTCATTTCGATGAGCACGACAACGTTATGTAATTATACGAAGAGTGCTAAAGTTTAGTCGCTTGTAAATAATTATCTTGTTTAATCGTGTAACGGCTGTTTTATTGTTAATCTAGGCACTTCAATTTTAGTACTCGTAAAATTCAAATGAGTAAGTTACTACTCTATAGGGACCCTATTTCAAAGAGTGGTAGGCAGTGGTACCCAGTCTGACGATCCGGGGTAGTACCACCACTTAGAAGTATACAGACCGTTAAGTGATCGTCGCGTTTTGGAATCGGCTAGTAAAGTTGCTAGTAAGTTGCCGTTTCCAACTAGGTGGGCATAGCGGATGTGATTGCTACTTACAGTTATTGAATTGTAGTAGCAGTGGCATTCATTCATGGTCCAAACTCCAGCTTAACATCAAGCGGGGTGCTGTAATATGTCGAGTCACAATAAAAAAAACTGTAAGTAGAAGTAACATTCACTATACTGCCCTAGTAAAATAAAAGTAAAGTAATTGTAATAATTAAATAATATTAAAAAAAATAATAGACACATACTATTAGTCATCGAAAAGGATTAAGCTATAATTAATTAACTTAATCGGGCTAATTAATTTACTTAAAACTAACTCCCACGAACTGGCATCCTGAACTAGGTGCGGCGGTTTTTCACGCCAAAGCATCGTCCATTACTTTACAAGGCTCAAATTCGCTATTGCGTAGAGAACTGTTTGCACCTCTGCAACGGCTCTTACAAATATCGTCTTGGCGCCTTTGATTCATTACAGCGCCGAGCTGTCTAAGCTGTCTAAAGTAATAGATGTTTAAGATATGTTTGGAGCCCTTCGCAGAGACAATTTTTTTATTGTGCCTCGATATTCGACAACAACATCCTGACGTTAAGCTGGAGTGCGGTCCATTATAAGAGGTGATTGCTACTACAGTTTAATAACTGTAAATATTAGTCACATCCACTATGACGGCCTAGTTTGGAACGGCAACGTACAAGCTTATCCCGAAAGGCGACTTATTCACTTCACGGTCTGTATACTTGTAAGTGGTGGTACTGCCCCGGAATAGTAGACTGGGCTCCACTGCCTACCACTCTTATAACCACATATGGCTGCTCTATGCGTCCTATATCGCCTATATGACGGAGAACCTTGTTCCTGCCTCGTCTTTTTACCCCAATAATACCCGCACATGTCGGGGGAATATACTGGCTGGCATAGTTGGGTTTTCCTGCTGTGAGCGATCTTGAAGCTGACCTTTTGTCATAGTGGCACGACATATGAGTCATAGTGGCACGACATATGAGTCATAGTGGCACGACATATGAGTCATAGTGGCACGACATATGAGTCATAGTGGCACGACATATGAGTCATAGTAGCACGACATATGAGTCATAGTAGCACGACATATGAGTCATATGACAGCACTCCATCTGATGTTAGGCTGAATGGAGGCGACTACTAATACAGGTAAAAGACTGCAAGCTATTTATGGACTATGCCGGCCTAATTGGAACCAGCAACTTTCAACAGGTCGGGGAAACCATCCGCATTCTATCAACAGAATCGGCAGTCGAACTAGAAAGTTCGGTGCGTCTTTTCTTTATAGAACAATCGACAAGTAGAATGCTTTGCCTGCCCATGTGTTCTTTCCATCCTATGACCTTGAATCCTTCAAGGGATATATAGCATAGTGACGGCGACTGATGCAGCTGTGAACAAACTCGGTTTTCTCAGTTGTCGTCACTCTTTGACCTCCTCTTGCTTATTATCAGGCGGGTCGAAATCAGATGTCGTGTCACAATATAAAAAATAAAAACTATCTTGAAAGAGTAAACCGGGCGTATGATCACCACTATAATATATTATATAATCTCTAAATAAAATATATATGATTCTACAAAGGAATAAAGTCCACATAAATCCAGAGCAAATATAAAATACACTCATCAATGTTTAATAAAAAAACATTTTAAATACGTGTAAAAGAAAATTCACGTAAAATTCTCGCTCTCTCAAAACTGTGAATGCCAGTTTCAAATCCGCTTTTAATGACTAAAATATGAATGTATATGTGAATGGATACGTTAACAATTATTTCTGCCCTTTTTATATACGAGTAAAGAAAACGGTAAATAAAACAGCCATTAAAAAAAATACGCAATTTTAAATGGAAAACCTATGCTTTTGAAATGTACTTGTGTATACACAAAGTATGTATAAGTATATACACGATATAAAACTACCTAAGTTGTAAACGAATACTAGACCAGATGCCTGGATATTTATTTATTATTTATTCCTAAACTAAGCTACCAAAGTTCCTGTATCATAGAAACAGGACGACCAAAGTACATATATCAAAGATACATTGGTACCGGTAAGTAGTTCGAACCCGTGGTCCACTACACTGCCAATACACCACCGTTACCTTAAATATATACTATGTAGGTTATACTATTAAATACTATGTAAATATAAATATAAATATAAATATAAATATAAATATAAATATAAATATAAATATAAATATAAATATAAATATAAATATAAATATAAATATAAATATAAATATAAATATAAATATAAATATAAATATAAATATAAATATAAATATAAATATAAATATAAATATAAATATAAATATAAATATAAATATAAATATAAATATAAATATAAATATAAATATAAATATAAATATAAATATAAATATAAATATAAATATAAATATAAATATAAATATAAATATAAATATAAATATAAATATAAATATAAATATAAATATAAATATAAATATAAATATAAATATAAATATAAATGGTGGGGCTAAGAGGTGATTGAGGTTGGCGAGATAAAGGAGGGTAGTCAGACTGACCTGCAGGTTTTCTGCTGGCGATGATCCCTTCCTGATGAAGGCTGATGGGTGGTATTCCGCCCACCTGGTCTGGTTACTCTTCTCCTTCGATTGTAATGGACTGTATTATAGGTACCAACCGATTCGTTACACGTTTATGATCACAGATATTTTAACACTACACAAGCTTACTGTTCGACTGTACGAGGGTTTCGACTGGCGGATTATGCGCAGTCTAGAGGTATAAGTCTCTGAATGTTCTACCAGATACTTTTCTTCTTTCTACTTCGCGGGTTTCAGCGGTCGCTTCCGAGATGCGTACCGCTTCGAGGTCAAATATGAACTGTCTGACTACCTTCGTTTTGGAATAAGGAAATCTTGGAGGGACAGGAGTGTGTAAGTGTGTGTGTATGTGTAAATGAATTTGTGAGTGTGTGTGTATAACGAGTTTTTATTTTATATAATATTATATTATTTTAAGCGGCGCAACCATTCTCCCCCCGTTGAAGTCTCGTAAGAGATTCAATTAGAGTACAAAGAACGGTAAACAAGATTTATTAAAAAAACTACTTATTAACTAAACTTAAAAATAAAATGAATTTAAAAGAGAATAATAAAAAAAATGCGTTATTGAGTAGGCAGTGGACAAATGCGTACCACAGGCCGTTTATAATATCCTGTAACAGTCTTTACTGTTACAACACGCACTATGCCATCGCGACCAGGATGTAACTCCGCCACCGTACCCAAAGGCCAACGTAATGGTGGAACATTGTCTTCTCGTATGAGAACGACGCTCCCTATCAATATGGGTTTACTGGTGGTGTTCCATTTTTCCCTAGATTGTAAGGATGACAAGTACTCCTTACGCCATCTATCCCAATAGGACTGTACCATTTTGTCCAGCAGATCACGACGAGCGAGCATTCCTACGGGGAATGACGAAAAGTCTTTCGCGGGTAAGTGAGATAGCGTGACATTATGTAAAAAATGCGCGGGAGTGAGAGCGGAAGGCTCCGTTGGATCTGAACTGAGTACAGATAAGGGCCTACTATTTAACAAGGCCTCAATTTGTGTCAACACTGTGAGCATCTCCTCATAGGTTAACACTTGAACGCCTATTACTTTTAACAAATGAGTTTTTACGCATTTTATTTGAGATTCCCATATGCCCGACATATGGGGACTAAGAGGTGGCATAGTTTTAAATGTGATTTGGTTTTCTAATAAAACATTATTTACTTTATGCTCATAATCATTCGACGTGACTATAGAATAAAGTTCATTTAAATAATTTTTCGCGCCTAAAAAGTTTGTTGCTCCGTCTGAGTGAACAACAGAGATAGGACCGCGTCGCGAAATAAATCGTTTTAATGCTGATATGAACGACTCAGTTGATAAGTCGTTAACCAGCTCAATATGGATCGCTTTAGTTGCAAGGCAAATAAAAAGGCTTATGTAGGCCTTATGACTAGTTATTCCCCTACCTCTTCGCGGCGTGATATATACAGGTCCGGCGTAATCGACCCCTGTATGCCAAAATGGCTTTATTTGTTCTTGTACGCGACACGGTGGTTGTTCACCCATTATTGGGTTTGTATTACGAGGTCTAAATTTAAAACATGTGTTACATTTTTGTGTTATATTTCTAACTATATTGCGCGCGGAAATAATCCAAAACTTTTGCCTAATTAAAGACATTAATAAAGCGGGTCCAGTATGTAAATTTTTTACATGAAAATGTTGAATTAATAGTTCAACAACGCGATCCTTTTGAGGAAGAATCGCGGGATGTTTTTGGAAATGAGATACATTCGCGTTACTTAACCGACCACCAACTCTCATTATGTTGTTGTCGATAAATGGATTTAACCTAATTAATTTCCGAGAACATTGCTTATTATTTTTTATTAACAGATAATCGTCCGAGAAATGTTTTATTTGAATGTAATTAATAAGCGAGTATTCAGCTATGTCTAAATCTAAGAGGGTAATACGACCGCGTGATTTTAATTTTCTTATAAATCTAAGTATATAAACAATAGAACGAAGTAACTTACTATAGTCAGATATACGATCTGCTAATAAACTATAGGGATGCGAGCTGTAATCTACGTCACTACAGTGCAACACGACAACCTTTTTCTCTTCAGGCAACATTTCGCCGCCTTTTGAGGAGAACGGTTTGGAAGGCCACTGTGACTTGGGGAGCGTGGCCCATTTTGGACCCTTTAACCATAATTGGTTTTCGAGTAAATTTTTTGCGGTAAGCGGTCTAGAGATAATATCACTAGGGTTGTCAGCGCTGACAACATGTCGCCAATGTTTTGCAGGGAAAAGTTCCTGTATTGCCGCAACACGGTTGGCAACAAATGTTTGCCAACGGTGGCTCGGTGAGTGTATCCAGGATAAGGCGATTGTCGAGTCCGTAAACAAATTAATTTCGTTTATTTTACAGCGCAAAGATATACTATCAACTACTGTTTTCATTAGCTTAGCTAATAGTAAACAAGCACAGAGTTCTAATCGAGGTAATGATTTATTTGACAGCGGGGCCAATTTACTTTTCGAGCAATATAAAGAGGTGTCCCCTTTTGCATTGGGGTCGGCGCTCACGGCACAATAAATTGCTGCGCCATAACACTTCTCACTACTGTCCGCAAAGCCGAGTAAGTTGATATAGGCATTATTGCGTATACCTATATGCCGCGGTATCCTAATCGAGTTCATATAGCGCGCGCACGATACAAAATCGTTCCAGCGCTTTTTTATTACACCTGTCGCGGGTTTGTCCCAATCGAGACCTAGTTTCCAACAATCCTGAACGAGGAGTTTCAAATACGTTACCACTGGACTTATGAGACCGAGTGGGTCGTAATAACGAGCCGCGGTTGATAGGATTATTCTTTTCGTGCATTCTTCCGAGTTAAAGTCTTCGAGGCGGGAGTGAAAGTAAAAATAATCTTCTCGAGGTTTCCACATTAAACCAACGATTTTAGTGTGGGATTCGTTGTCAAAGGAAATGTCCTTTTGAGCGCGAAGAGGTTCCGGGATATAATTATTTAATTCAGGTATATTTGTCAACCATTTGGTTAAGTTAAAACCGCCAGCGCGGAACAAACCGATCAACTCATCAATCAGCTGTTTAGCTATTTCTATATTTTCGACCGAGCCTACGTAATCATCCATATATAGATTTCTAGGTATGTATTTAGTGGCGAGAGGGAAGTCCGTACCCTCGTCTTCAACGAGCTTGTGTATAGTTCTCATAGCCAAATATGGTGAACATGTGAGACCGAAAGATATTCTATTAAATTGATAAGTAAGTAGAGGATCTTGAGAATTAAATCTAAATAATATGGATTGATATTTTTGGTGTTCCTGAGCCACCTTAACCTGGAAGAACATTTTTTCTATGTCGGCGGTAATAGCAACGGGGTAAAGGCGTAATTCTAATAATAAATTAAATATATTAGTTTGTAGGTTGGGCCCCGTATATAAAATGTCGTTAATCGACTTTCCCGACGACGATTTACTACCACCGTCGATTGTTATTCTTATTTTCGAAGAATTTTTATCATCGCGTACTACTGCGTTATGTGGGAGGTAATAATTATGACTACTTTCAGTAGAAAGTACGAGGTAATCTTTATTTAAATATTCGCGGATTGTGGCATTATAGCCTTCCCTTAAAACGGGATTATTTTGTAACTTATTTTCTAGCTTAATAAATCTACGGCGAGCGGCAAATAATGAGTCACCAAGTGACAACTCAGGTGTGTCTGAAAATGGTAAAGCTACGGTATAGCGTCCAGTTTCATCACGTACATGAGTGCGACAGAACATCTCTTCACATTTCTTATCTTCGATTGAATTATGAATGGCGTTAGGTACGCTCTCGAGTTCCCAAAATCTTTTTAAAGTTAATTCTAAAGGAGGATATTCTGTCAGCGAACACAATGCACTATTTATTTGTTTACAATCTACTTTACTATTTCCTATTATGATATATCCGAGGGAAGTTTGCAAGGCTGAGAGTTTTCCCGGCTGGATGCATATTTTATTCGTACCTATCACTTCATTAAATATGCCAATACCCATTAAACAATCAATCTCACCTGGTAAATGGAAGTTGATGTCAGCTAATTGTAAATCACGGCACTTGTTCAGTATAGAGGGGCACAGTTTTAGGCTAGGTAAATTATTTGTTATTTTTTCTAAAACGAATGCGTTCACTGAATATGTATCATTAATATTTATATTAGAACTAAATTGAAATGGTGTTATACCATGCACACTACGCGACACACAACCTATTCCCGTAACAGACGAGTCAACTCGTGATAGAGGAAGTCCTAATTTTTTCACACATTTCTTTGTAATAAAGTTACTCATAGATCCACTGTCGAGTAAAACGCGGACACTGTGATTTATACCGAAAACATCTTTTATTATAATAATTGCAGTTGGCAGAACTGCAATCGAGGGAAAATCGTCCTTATGCTCTGTGCATTTAAGGTTGATATTTGAAGAAGTTAAATTTGCGTTCGTGCAATCAGCTGTGCTAGCGCTGTCCACTGCGGGTTCTAACAAGCGAGGTGTCGAATTATTATTATTTTTATAATCTAAATGAATAGCAGTATGATGCTTTTTATTACAAACTAAACAGCTAAGACGTGATGCACATTTATTAGTTTTATGAAACCCTAAACAATTTGTACAATAATTGTACTTTTTTGCTGCGTTATATCTATCGATGTTGTTCATTTTCATAAAAGAATTACATTTAAATAGCGGATGACGAGGTAATGAACAAACGGGACAATTGATATTATTGTCGTTTATTATTAGCGATTGAGGTGAAAATTGTTTTTGTTTATTCGAGGTTATTACTTTATTATTATTATTAATTTGAGGTTTTTTATATAAATTACTGCGGGATAAAATTTTAGAATAATTTATTAAAAATTCGTGTAAATTTTGAAAAGTGGGTAATTCTGTTTTATTTTGTTGTTCAAATGATTTAACGGTTTCTAAATCGAGTTTTGACAAAGCAATATGCGTAATAATGTAATCGGCTAAATCTGGTATATTCAAATGTTTTAAAGCTGCTACCGGTGAACAAAACCTTTCTATAAAAACGTCCAGCGCGGCGCATGACGGTTGAGAAAATGATTTAAATTGCAACAATTGTTCCAGATAATTCGATGCGATTTGTCTTTTGTCTTGATATTTTGATAACAACGTTTTCCATATTAAATCGTAGTTATCACCGTTAGGCGTGATACCGGAAATGACGGTTAATGCCTTTTGGGATAGATGACCCACTAGATATTGAATTTTTTGCGAGTTTATTAAATTATGATTTTCGTGAATTAATGATTTGAAGTTTTCGTAAAATATATTCCACGTATTAATGTCCCCATTAAATATGGGAATCTTGAGGGGGGGCAACTCGACCTTTGGTACCGTGCCGGAAGTCACATCTACCCGCGGTTTCACATCTTGATTTTTGTATTTATTAATTTTGCTTTTTATTTTTACGAAAATATCATTTAATGTTTCGAGGTGACCAAAATCGGGATCAAAATCTTCGTCGACCTCTGCGCATTCCATATTAATGTCGTCTATAGTTTTCATGAAACTTTGTCTTGTTTCATCTATTGTCGCGGCACTTTCTAGGAACATTGGAATGACGCGGGGGTCACGATCGATATGTGTGCTTAAATCATAGCATTTTTGAATTATACCAAAGAGGGATTGGCGTTTTTTCTCTAATACGCGTATTTTAGCGTTAGTGGGTGCCTTTTTCGACATATTATAATATTATACAAAATACGTGTATAGATATGAATGTATAAGATATGAATGCGTATTTGTGTAATGTAAGTATAATCTGAAGGATCTATACGGGATGGAGGAATAATGTATACGGGTCGGAGGATCAAATGGTGGGGCTAAGAGGTGATTGAGGTTGGCGAGATAAAGGAGGGTAGTCAGACTGACCTGCAGGTTTTCTGCTGGCGATGATCCCTTCCTGATGAAGGCTGATGGGTGGTATTCCGCCCACCTGGTCTGGTTACTCTTCTCCTTCGATTGTAATGGACTGTATTATAGGTACCAACCGATTCGTTACACGTTTATGATCACAGATATTTTAACACTACACAAGCTTACTGTTCGACTGTACGAGGGTTTCGACTGGCGGATTATGCGCAGTCTAGAGGTATAAGTCTCTGAATGTTCTACCAGATACTTTTCTTCTTTCTACTTCGCGGGTTTCAGCGGTCGCTTCCGAGATGCGTACCGCTTCGAGGTCAAATATGAACTGTCTGACTACCTTCGTTTTGGAATAAGGAAATCTTGGAGGGACAGGAGTGTGTAAGTGTGTGTGTATGTGTAAATGAATTTGTGAGTGTGTGTGTATAACGAGTTTTTATTTTATATAATATTATATTATTTTAAGCGGCGCAACCAATAAATATAAATATAAATATAAATATAAATATAAATATAAATATAAATATAAATATAAATATAAATATAAATATAAATATAAATATAAATATAAATATAAATATAAATATAAATATAAATATAAATATAAATATAAATATAAATATAAATATAAATATAAATATAAATATAAATATAAATATAAATATAAATATAAATATAAATATAAATATAAATATAAATATAAATATAAATATAAATATAAATTTAAATATAAATATAAATATAAATATAAATATAAATATAAATATAAATATAAATATAAATATAAATATAAATATAAATATAAATATAAATATAAATATAAATATAAATATAAATATAAATATAAATATAAATATAAATATAAATATAAATACCCTTCGTCAAATACAGGAACATTTCTTGAGCCTGACACGCTCCGAATCGCAACCTGTCTACGGCTTGGGGTTCCGGTCTGCGCTCCTCATAAATGTCCCTGTGGCAGTGATGTCGACAAGCTAGGACATCACGGACTGTCATGCCAAAAAAGTGCAGGCCGCTTCTCGAGACATGCCGCACTTAACGATATCATACGCCGGTCTCTTGCCTCCGTCAACGTGCCAAGTCTACTTGAGCCGACTGGTATTGCAAGAGATGATGGTAAGAGACCGGATGGTATGAGTTTGATTCCATGGAAGATGGGCCGGGTGCTGGTATGGGATGCAACCTGTTCAGACACGCTGGCACCTTCCCATCTACATGGAACCAACAGCAGAGCTGGTGCGGCTTGTGAAGCGGCTGAAAAAGCTAAAGCGTGCAAATACAGGGGTCTAGGCTCCGAGTATGATTTTGTCCCATTCGGTGTCGAGACCCTTGGTCCGTGGGGTCCTAGCGCTTTAAGGCTTTTTAAGGAAATATCAAAAAGGTTAGTCGACATCACAGGAGACCGAAGAGTTGGCAGCTACCTCGGACAAAGAATTAGTCTAGCTATTCAAAGGGGGAACGCTGCCAGTATCTTCGGAACCTTGCCTAAAGGGACTCCTTTTAATAATGTATTTTAGTTAATTTTCTTTTTTTTTTTTTTCTTATCAATGTGTTATATTTCTTTATATATGTATTAATTTAAATAAATATAAATATAAATATAAATATAAATATAAATATAAATATAAATATAAATATAAATATAAATATAAATATAAATATAAATATAAATATAAATATAAATATAAATATAAATATAAATATAAATATAAATATAAATATAAATATAAATATAAATATAAATATAAATATAAATATAAATATAAATATAAATATAAATATAAATATAAATATAAATATAAATATAAATATAAATATAAATATATGTAGGTATTAAATTAAGCTAATTATTATTCCACATTGAAATCATTATGCCCGGGGCAACGGATATTTGGTTTTAAAATCAAATCCAAATATCTATCCAAAATATATCGATATTAATTTCTAGTATAGTTCATAAATTAGTTTATTCCAACGGGCAAATTTGGCTTTTTAACGAGCAGTGGACAACCAAAGTCAGACATTTATGTCCCAATATCTACTCGTATATAATAATAATAAATTGACAAAACAGATATATAAATCAAAAAAAATTGAAGTAATAAAATAGGGACAACGCAAAAGATTTTTTTTCCCTAAACATATCGGTGATATTCCTAAAAACGCAGGGAAAAACATCGCCCATAACCATAGAGCTTGTATGAATGAGCTTGTACGTGAGGGAAGCGAGAGAGTTGTGTCAGGATTGTGGATTGTTGCTCTTCGGTGTAGTGACAATCTTACCCTTGTGAAAATTTAGGCGTGACAATTTGATAACCATAGAGCTTGTATGAATGAGCTTGTACGTGAGGGAAGCGAGAGAGTTGTGTCAGGATTGTGGATTGTTGCTCTTCGGTGTAGTGACAATCTTACCCTTGTGAAAATTTAGGCGTGACAATTTGATAGATAGATTGATTGATTGATATAAAATAAATGTACAAAAACCATTAATTAATTAATTTCACTTATTTAATCATTAAAAGCCATTAGTTAACATCCCAACCTCACTAACCACACAAATAGATATAACTTTAGATACAATGAAGCAACTAAAATCAGACATTACCGTGTAAATAATAAATTAAGCATTACTGTATAAATAATGAGAGGGAGCTGTGTCGGAATCATGGACAGTGGCGCTTCAAAGACTGCATATTAATGTATGCATGACAGTGTAATATGATTCTAAAAGCATAAAACGTCTTATAATTATATTGAAACTAAAATCGAAAAAATAAAGCTTAATAAGAATTAAAAATCTGCCAAGATCTCTTCTGTCTATGCCAGCGGGCAGATTCTACCAATAAAATGTTAACGCCTTTATTTTCACAGAATAGAGGATAGAGACAATAAAAACCGTTTTTCTGATAAACCACCTGCTTAAAATTCTATATGTTTTCTGATTTGTTATTAGATTCGTAAAACTCTTTATTAAACCCAATTGAAATTTCCATCTAAACGCAAGAATTGACACTTTAAAAATTAAGCCACAGACTTGTTTTATTATCAACTGAAACTATACCTTATGTCATTGTGACTGGATACAAATTGCAAAACCTAAAACTTCTGAAACTTGTGAACATATACAAATCATACAAAGTTGAAGTAATGGAATCACATTAGTTGAGAGATGTGTGGTTTTCTTTGTTGTGGATGACATGAGATTACACCACAACAAACACTTTATAGCAACTCGTATTATTATATATTTATTACTTTGTATATATTAATTACTTAAAGTTGGAAAAAAGAAAAAAATGCGCAAAATATATTTTCATTACTTTGTTGTGTAAATAAAAATATTTTTCATAAAGTTTTTATAGAATATGGAGCACTGAAAAATAACCTATTTAAAAATTATACACAGTCTGGCCAATAAATTTAAACTTTTTAAATTTATTTTTATTATATTGACTATCTACACATATGACAGAACCCCACCTGACTTAAGCTGGAGGTAAATAACTGTGTTTGTAAGTCCCGGCCTATGTCGGCCTAGTTGGAACGGGCAACCTAGAAACTGATCCCAAACGCCGCTAACATCAGGCGGGATGCTGTCAACATAGCGAGCCACAATAATTAACATAATCATAAAAATTGGTAATAACAATAAAAATATTATTAATCCTTATTTTATGATAACAATAAACAATTTCATGAAACAGTTACCATAGATGGAAATATAAATTTATTTGTTCATTTAAATTTAATAACATTTTACGTAATTATCGATGCTTTCAGCGTTAATGGTTCATTAATAATTTAAACTTGAAAATTTTTAATTAAATAAAATTTTAGATCTACGCATTTATTAACTTTCAAATTAATTATTATTTTATTTATTTATTTAATATTAAGATTTTTGTAAAACGATAGTGTGACATTTTATGTACATTTTTTTTGTATGTGATTTAGACCGCAAAACTTGAGGGAAGCGAGGTCAGGATCGTAACAAGTGGCACTCCATTGTCTCGTTTTATTTTTTATTTTTTGTGACGCGACATATGACGGTACTCCACTTGAAGTTAAGTTGGAGTGTGGTCCATGAATATATGTCATTAGAATGGATTGATTGATTTATATTGTATCAGTGAAATGTGGCGTGTGAAAAATATGAAATAGGTATTATAATTAGATATCCTCGTAGATGGATTGTGAAAGGTGGCGCCCAAATGATTATCCCTGCATATTCCTTTGGGAAATCATCATCATCATGAAAGCTATAAGTCATCCACTGCCAAACCGTGGCGACCGTGGTAGTGTAATGGTCATGTAACCGAGTTCGGGTTTAAAACTAGTCACCGGTACCAATGCATCTTTGATATATGTACTTTGGTTGTCCTGTTTCTATGATACAAGCACATTAGTAGCTTAGTATAGAAATGTATAATTTATTTAAAAAAACATATCTCTTAGCGATGATGCCTGAATACTGCGGTTCTTGCCTGCGTTAACAGGTCTTTAGTCCACCAAGTAGGTAGATATACTACACTGTCATTTCCTCTACATGTAGGCTCCATTGAAAACCTTAGGCCATCTGTTCTCGTACGAGATAAGTGAATTTCGAATGAAGGTGTGACAATTTGAATATTTCATTGATTAATTCTTTAATACCAATCTAGGTTTACTAAATTGGTATAGCTACTTAGATCCTTCAAGCGATGCGTAAAGAAGCACCTTTGGGCGGCATAGTGACAGCGACTGAGGCAGCCGTGAATAAACTCGGTTTTTCAGTTGTCGTTACTTTTGGACCTCCTATTGCTTATCATCAGGCGGGTCGAGATCAGATTTCGTGTCACAATAATAAAGAAAAGAAATATTATACGAGTACTAGTCTTAGTAGGTTCCGAAGTAGGTCCTTTCCACAAAAGTTACGGCGTATAAAATAATATTAAAAGCAAGTTTATTTTCGGACAAGCGTGTCACAAAGGTTAATCAACAACCCGTAAGCCCTGAATTGTCATGGGAGCTTGAAAAAGTTAAAACAAAAAAGTGTTATACAATGGTATATAACAAAAACAATAAAAGATAGATACGTGTGTTTTTAGCTGGTCTCGTTTCTTCGCAAATCTAATTTAGAATTCAGGAAAACGCTAGGAAAAACAGGTACTCGATACGTACATACTTATTTATATTCATAAAAACTTGTAGAATTTGAGATTTGTTTCAACAAAAAACCGCTGAGTGTTCGCGTTCAAGTTCGTCAAAGCCAGAAATGGCTTTTTTCTTTTCATTTAATATTTTTTTGTTCTAACTTTTCCTTGAGATCGAAATATAATTTCATTTTAGAGAGAAGTGAAAAGAAAATTACAGATTTAACAAAACAACATTAAGCTTCGCAATTAAAAATACATTTAAGAGAGGACTCAACACTCTATATAAATATAGCTTTTTTTTTCTTTTTCTTTTTTTTATTGTGACTCGACATATGACAGCACCCCGCTTGATGTTAAGCCAAAGTGTGGTCCATGAATGAATGCCACTGCTACTACAATTCAATAACTGTGAGTAGCAATCACATCCACTATGCCGGCCTAGATGGAACCGGCAACTTACAAGCTGATCCCGAAACGTGACCAAATCACTTCACGGTCTGTATACTTGTAAGTGGTGGTACTACCCCGGATCGGCAGACTGGGTACCACTGCCTACCACTCTTTTAGTAATAGAACTACATGTAATAGGTGGCAAACGTACTACGATTATCACAAACTACGCCGTTGCGAGATACGAATTTTTGTAAATGATTACCTACATGAATTCTGAAATGAAAAAGCTATGTAAATGAACGTGCATTGAGACACAGACACTGGGTACGATCCCCAGTCGCAGTTAGTCGATGTGCACACGTGGATATTTTATCCAACTAAGACGTGGAATTTTATCCAGTTTTCATTATGGCTTGTCTAACTATAAATGACGCGCCCCTCCACTTTATTAGTTTATTTAAATGTGTGAATGCAAATATTATACTTTATGAGCCTGCTCCTCCTTTTGTGTCCAACCAGCAACTAAATGACCAAATACAATTGCATTTTCGGTGTGTTGCATTCATATTTTATGAATGCAACACACAAATGCGGTGGAGGGGCGCGTCATTTCGGCTTACACAGACTATACTAATTTGTATAGTATTGAGAAATAGCTTACTTAAAAACGTTTTTTTTATTGCGCAATTCGTGAACATGCCACCTAAATTCCTATTATTAACTGCGCAATTTTCCGATCTTGATAGGCAATGTCTTTCAAAGCAATTGACCTACCGAAAATATTCTATAATTAACTTAACTGAATTTATCTTGGCGAGATCTTTTCAACGACATCCAGTTTGTTCCGATACCTAAACCTGCGCCGTATTATTATTCTTTTTAATATAAAATTGAGAAATCAATCAATCAAAGTGTCACTTCTTTTTCCCATAGGGATAGGCAGAGACATTGGAGCGCCACTTGCCACAATCCTGATAAATGATCCCCCGCTTTCATCTCATCCACAATTCTATTTATACAAGCTCTACGGTTATGGGCGAATTGTGTAAAAGGGTTCATTTTAAAAACAAAAGATATTGTTTTAATTAAATTGGTGTAATATTACTGAAATAACATCATCTAAAAATATTTATCTTCGTCGAACCCTTCAGGTAACCATTTGGAAATTTTTACCTTAACTACTTCGGTATTTTGTTAATTATTTTACAATTAGGTCAAAATCTAATCACTTCTTAATTGAGCTAGGCATTTTATACTGATTACACCAATGCTTTAATTGAGTTATAACAAAAAGTCGAAATGGTATTGTTTCATAATAATAACCTTCGATGAAATGCGACCGTGGCGTAGGGTCACTCAATCATCCCCGGTTCGAAACTACTTGCGGTACCTATCTTTTTTAATATATATATAGAGTCGAAGTCTGTCCATGCCGAAATGACGCGCTCCTCCACTGCATTTAAGCACACGTGCGACTATAAAATATGGATGCAACACACCAAAAATGAGTAATATTTTTATTTACACATTTAAATAAACTAATAAAGTGGAGGGGCGCGTCATTTATAGTTAGTTAGACAATCACTTTAAATAGCTTGTAAAGAACAAAAGAAACGATATTTATTGTTTTCTAATATTAATTTGTAGACGAGCGAACGCGCCCGGGGATAAAATTTAATTTGCAAAATGATTACCAAGAACAAATCCATCTTGTTATCTGAGGCGAGAGAGAATTGAACAATAGGAATAATTATGCCCAAAACAACTACTTAAATGGCACTGACTAAGGCGAGAAACAATGTTACGAATTTCAAGTTGCCTGTTGACAGTGAGCTGTTACGAGTATACGTAAATATATGCCATCTCATTTTATACGCCGCGTCACAGAAATAAGACTCAGACAGTCTAGTCATAGTAAGACATTGTTATATTATTTTCAACATTTCTATACTAAGCTACTACACGAAATTGTATCATAGCTAGACGACCAATGTAAATGTATCAAAGATACATTGGTACCAGCTAGTGGTTTTAAATCGGGGGTTCTCAGTTAAAGTGACCACTGCATTTCTAAGCACCACACCACGGTCGCCTTAAATAAGGCGTAATAAGGCCCTATCAGACATAAGTGTGCATTATTTATTTTACTTTTTTTTTGAATATCAAATAGAATACGTAAGATTAGAGATAAGTATTTCTTTTTGTGACGCAACTTCTGACCTCAATTTGCCTGTTAAGCATTGTTAATGTTAAACAAGGAGAGGTCCAAGTTTGTAGATGACTCAAAAAAACGACTCAGCCGATATCACTATGCCTGTCGGATATGTTTTTTAAAGGATTAGACTATAAAATTAAGAGAATACATGGGCACTATAACTTTATTTTTTATTTTTTTACATTTCTATACTAAGCTACTAAAGCGCTATCATAGAAATAGGTCAACCAAAGTACATATATCAAAGATACATTGGTACCGGTGGGTGGTTTCGAACTCGTGTTCTCGGTTTATGTAACCATTGCACTGCCACCACACCACGGTCGCCTTTAAAACATAAAGTGACATGCTAAAATCTACTGTTTACAAAATAATTATTATCAATATCATTTTCTACAGAAATAATAACTATGTTGACGTATGACAATGACGGTTTATGAGTAGGGTGTGTCAACCTGCGAGTGGTGACATTTCAATACCACTTGATTGGCAGTCCAATTTGTACGACGACGTCGGACGACCAGGGCGGCACATGTGCAAAAACAAAGAACATCAGGAATCAATAATAAAAAGAGAATTTTATTTTATTTTGGAAACTCCACTTTGTATAAATAAATCGGGATTTATTCGAGAGCCCCTTTTCATTTTTTTCTTCCCCTGCCCTTTTTGCTTTCTATAAATATTATTATCGTTGGCAGGCTCAATTGTAAGTCTTCAAAGGTTCTTTCTATATTTAAGTTTTCCAATAATGCATGTACACTGGTTTATAGAACATCTAGTAATGCAAAATTAGCAGAAACAAATTTAAAATTGACAATACCTTTTTCATAAAACAGATAAAGAAATATAATATATTTTTACTTACAAATAAAGTTACTGAACATGCCATGAAACCATCTGTTTTATAAATGCAAATTATTTAGTTTATTTAAATCAAATCAATCAATCGAATTGTCACGATTTTTCCCTCAGGGATAGGCAGAGACAAGCGCGCCACTTGCTATGATCCTGACACAATCTCTTGCTTCCTTCACATTCACAATTCTCTTCATACAAGCTCTATGGTTAAATTATTTAAATTAAACGACAGCTAAATTACATTATATTAAATTACGTTTCACTTAAACATATAAATCGTCATACTATAAAATATTTTAACTTGTAATTTGATTTAAATATAGGTAATATTAAAAACAAAACAACAATATAATAACGTGGCAAAGAAAAATATTTGTAAGAAAAAAAAAGAAGAAGAAATGGTAAGAAATATCTTGGGATCGTTGTCTTAAGTTCTTAAATAAAATATTTTAAGATCCTTTTTTCTGAGTACCAACAATCAACATGCTTTATTTATTTACATTAGGTAAGGCCCATATACTCGTATCTTTATTGTGATGCTTTTCTATTATAAAAGACTTTATAATATATATTTTTCCATTATCATACATACATAAGTAATATTTAATTTATATGCCAATCAAAAAATAAATAGCAAAATTTATTGGAAACGTTCGATGACACTTACAATCAGAGCTCCTCGCGAAGATCGACTTCAGGCTCCTCCTTGATTATAATAACAAAAACTAATATTAAAAAGTAAATAATGAACTAAACAACACAGATTTTATAATTTTAATACTATGAACACTATAGAAGAGTAAATGAAAAAAATACTGAAATATGTTTGTTGGTATTCGAACGCGCAGGACGCTTAAGGGCGCAAGGACGAAACGAAACGCTCTTAGCTCGCGACGGCTGGGCGGCGACTGACGATACGGCGGGCGGATGGCATAGTCCGCCCGCCCTCTTCTCCTGATCTCTTCTTGTTGATCATTGAGACAGGTGGATACGTCGACTTTACCTTAATCAACCTTAACTCCTGCTGAGTTCTATTAGTAAAGCATTTATTGATTTACTCCCTAAATAACGCTATTTGACAGTATTAGGAACGCATTCTAATTGAAATTGTCAATTATTCTGTTAATACTGTTGATGTATGTGACAGATCAAAAGCACAAGCTACTCAAAGCAGCCATCAAATGAAGGAGACCGTTAAGCCTTTTGTACAGGTAAATTGTTGAAAGCTAGTATATATATAGATATACCAGTGTATCTACTATATGTGTTTGTTTATAGTGTATAGATATAGTAGGTATATCCATTATAGTGGATACTTAATTTAATAATAATAAAAATAAAGGTCAAACCGTGTCTTTTTTTAAATTGTTGAAGATTATGTGTTATAATGAAGTAAAACATGTACATAATTGTATCTCATAAAAGTTGAGTTTGTAACACGAAATAGATTGTGAGCTACTTATACCAAAATTAGCAATGCAGATTGATATTTGGAGCCTCCTTTACAACAAAAATAAATCCAAAAATTATGTAGGCAATATAAAGAAACGAAGAATCCTACTTTAATGAATTATGTAATAATTCTTTTTGCATACATTTAACTTTACGGCTCTTTTAATATTGATCACTTGAACTAATGACATGTTTCTATTGACAATATCTATTGACCCCAACTTGCAACCAACAAAGCAAGGGGAGGTCTAAAAACGGCGATTACTAAAACAACCGTTTGATCAAAAAGGTGTATTAAACTACGTATGTACAATTTGTACATCTAAATCATAAATTTCATGTCTCAATTCTCAATATATGTACTTTAATTATATGTACACAACTCTCTTGCATTTTTCCAATCCACAATTTTTTAAACATTCTCTTTGGCTATGAACACTGCGGAAAGAATTTAGATTTTAGTATTAGTAAATCTCTGCCTATTCCTGCATGAACAATTTGTGTTATTAAGTAATATTAGTTAAGTAAAGGACATCATTCATTTTGGGCTTCTATGTACTACTTTTGTAATGTCCGATGATGAAAATATATATAAATGGTAGTTTCGATACTTGTATTGATAAAACTAATAACAATTTTGCTTTTAATTCCTGTGCAATTGAGTTATTTGGAAAAGAAGACATGGATTTTGTATCATCTGTCAATCTACGCCACATTTGTTCTGCCTTAACCTGTAATTATTTAATGATTTGCACACCTAAACTATGTAAAATAAAGGATACCTATATTCCAATTACATTGTAATCTTCGTACATCAAACTAATTTAAAATGTAGGTATATACAACTGTATTTACATACAATTAAGCCCAAGTCCCCATACAAAATGAATGATGTCCTTTAGTTTGAATTATTGCAGTAATTTATATAAGTATACCCCTATAAAGTTTAGCTTTAAAAACCCAATATAATAAAAGGTTTACAATACATTTGTAATATTATAGAAAAACAAATTCCCATCTGTTTGCTAGTCAAGTCTCACTACACAATATACTCTAGCATGTGCTAAGGGAATTGCATTCCTTTCCCACATAACACGAAAATAAAATGTAATTCTGCACTCTAACAAATGGCATTTCTTTTATAGCTGTTACTTTACAATATTACAACTATTATATCTACAAGTTTTTTAAAATTTATTATGACTCGACATATTTTATGACAGCACCCCGCTTGATATTAAGCTGAAGTGTGGTCCATGAATGGATGTCACTACTACTACAATTTAATAACTGTAAGTAGCAGTAACATCAATTATTTCAACGTAGTTGGAACGGCAACATAAAGCTGATTCCGAAACGCGACTAAATCACTTCACGGTCTGTATACTTGTAGTACTTACATTTACCAAAACTAAAGATTGTTAAAGACTGATGATAAAGAGTGGTAGGCAGTGGTACCCAGTCTGCCGATCCGGGGTAGTACCACCACTTACAAGTATACATACCGTCAAGTGACTTAGTCGCGTTTCGGAATCAACTTGTAAGTTGCCGGTTGAACTTGCCGGCATTGTGGATGTGACTGCTACTTACAGTTATTGAATTCTGGTAGCAGTTACCATTGAGTTATATAAATAGTCACTGGAGCGCCACTTGCCACGATCCTGACACAACTCCGTCACTTTCTTCTCATCCTAATTCTCTTCATAATAAGCTCTACGGCTATGGACACTAGGCAACCCAGCTTTCTCGATGATGTCTTCGATTTGGTCGGAAAAGTTCTAATCTTAAGTTATCTTATTAACACCTCTTTATCTTATGTTACCGGATTATCCATTATTTACGTTTCATTCTATATATAATTATTTTAGTATCTTAACGATTTTATCTACGATTATTGTATCATATTATAAATAAGCCATACTTATTCTAAGACAGCTGAAATTAATAATATAGTCTTTAGTATTTTTTTTTTGAGACGCGACTTCTTACCTCTTCTTTTCTGATTGTAACCAACGGAAGGTTAAAGAGCGCCGACGACTAAAAAACGTTTCAGTTTATTGTTGTCTAAGTCGGCGTCACAATGGCGACCAAAAAAAAGTGTACGATTGACTCAGTTGTAACAAGAAGCACGTTCTATTTAGTTTTAAAAATCCGGCTTAACTAAGATAGCACCGCGCCGAGGAAATGCATAAAACTTTTTGAATGCGTATTAGGCTTTGGTGAGCGCGCCACTTCTTATCAGCTCGTTACGTTGCCTGATAACTTCTTCAGTTCCGTGGTTAATTAGTTGCTGTTGAAACTTCGAGCAATTTATTCTTCAAGGAACCATGATTATCCAACTTTCTCGGCGAAGTCGCAGCTTGAGATTTTATATTTATTGTCGTTACATTATTCTTGGGTCAGAGCTTGTAGTTGGGAGTTGCAGCGTGTGGATTAGTGTTTCTTGCTTCATGAGCTCCAGTTAAGATGTAACAACTTTTTCTTTACATCGCTTATACTCGTCTTTATTTAGATATCAATAAAGAATGAGCGGCTTTAGTGATATAACAGTAAGTTTAACAAGTAAGCGTCCACTCCAAATGCGAATTCAGGTTAATTTTAACTTTAAGCATTGTTAAAAATATATTTTATTTACACAACCCCCTCGTTCAAAATTATGTTTTTTGTATTAACATTTAGTGGACCAATAATGAATTAATTAATCGTTTATTTTCAGACAAATTTTATTAACACACCTTTGAAACTTATTGATTTTAGTATTAAACTTAAGAAATCAATTTTAATAAATATTTGATAATTTAATAACATTTCGTCTAGGTCACGGCTGCAACATTTACGTGCTTCTTTCCCGCTGTACACTTTAATGGATATTCGATGTTATTTTATGATCTTAATATACTAGGTCGTAAAATTTGAAATTCAATTTTGATTACCAATATGGACGACTATAATTCCTTGTGACTATAAAATTATGCCCTACTTTAATAATAAGTAAATTTATATTTCAGGTAGGATTCAATTGGCAGTCGCAGACGAATGTTTTCCAACCATTTATAACTATTTTAAAAAGCAATTTTATTTGTATTAATATGCTAAAAATAAACAAAAAAAATTGCGTTCTTAAATTACAAGACACAGTTTTTAATCGCGGATGAAATCTCAAGTTTAGTTACCAATAAACATATTTATAATTTATTTATTTTTTATTTATATTTCTATACTAAGCTACTAAAGTGCTTGTATCATAGAAACAGGACAACCAAAGTACACATATCAAAGATCCATTTGTACCAGTGCTGTTTGTTTGCGTAACCATTGCACTGCCACTACACCACGGCCGCCTATATAATATACATATTGTTAATTACGTTTTCGATTAATACTAAGCATAAATATGAAAATGCAATTAATTTAAAAGCCAATTTATTTTGACCTAGTGGGTAATAATATAGGATAATTAAAATGTTTTTTGTTCGAGATGAAAGGATGTTTAAATTCAACTGAATGTGTACGTAATTAAAGCTTCGCATATAAAGGGTGTTGTCGGTGCAGTCACAAACAGGACAGTGTTAATCAGCACGTTTGGGTGCACGCAAAGGCTTGACCTGTACTTCTATTACGACACCTCAAAGCAGCCGAGATGGAGACAGTTATTGGTTGTAATAAATAAATAGTTATTATTTACTGCTTTTTTTATTGTGACACGACATATGACAGTACCCCGCTTGATGTTAAGCCGAAGTGTGGTCCATGAATGAATGTCACTGCAATTCAATAACTGTGAGTAGCAGTCATATCCACTAGGCCAGCAAACAAAATATTTTGTTGCAAAACCTTCGAAACGTCGGATTATCATAAAAAAATAGACGCATACGTATAATAAGATCATCATCATCAGCCGGAAGGCGTCCACTGGTGAACATAGGCCTCCACCATAGAACGTCATTTCAAACAACGAGATGGCAGTTGCTTCCACCGGTTACCCGTGACTTTCTCTATGTCGTCAGTCCACCTAGTGGGAGGCCTATCTACGCTGCGTCTTCCGGTTCATGGTCTCCACTCTAGAACCTTTCTTCCCCACCGGTTGTTGGTTCTTCGAGTGATGTGGCTTGGCATAATATATATACAAAAAATAATAAACGAAGATTTATTAAAATATTGGATTTTTCATTATGTACTCGAAAACGATCGTAGGCTAACTTTTCCTCATGGTAGAGGCTCTGTACACAGCATAGTTTATATTGGTAAGAGGTATTTTAATTACTGCACTGTAAATGAAGAGCTGCTACTATTAAAATATATACAGAATACATCCCTGTATGTTGTTCTGATAAACTACGTACTCATTATCTACGATCCGTATCCGTTACTATTTAGCGGATCTTTAACGGAACTTTTACACGAGAATAGTAAATTAGTAATATGAGTAATAAATTGAGTAATGAATTAAACAAATTTTATGCGGCTTACTATCGCGTTTATTTTGGGTTAGTTTTTACAATCTTTTATTATTCCGACGTTTCGAGAGCTTTAGGACAATAGGACGACCAACACCGTGACCACGATGGCTGCAAAGCTCTCGAAACGTCAGAATAAAAAAAATAAAAAAATTAAACCAAAATAACGCGATAGTAAGCCGCATAATTTTTTTTATATTCATTAATCAATGTTCGTGCGAAATCCAAGAAAATACTAAATTGAGTAATATTATATTTCTACAAGTTTAAGAGCAGTAGAAAGACGGTGGTAGGAAGTAGTAGAAGGAAGTGGTGATCATTTCGCCCAGTCTATCGATACGGCTTGGTACCACCACTTTCAAGTGTACAAACCGAGAAGTGACTTAGTTGCGTTTCGGTATCAGCTTGAAAGTTGTCGGTCCAACTAGGCAGGCACTACTATGCGACTGTTTTTTTTTTATTTTTTTTTATTGTGACACGACATCTGACCTCGTCCCGCCTGATGATAAGCAAGAGGATGTCCAAGAGTGACGACGACTGAGAAAACCGGGTTTGTTCACGGCTGCCCCAGTCGCCGTTATTTTATTGTGACTCGACATCTGACCTTGACCCGCCTGATGATGGTAGGCAGGAAGATATCCAAGATTGCAGATGACTGTAAAAACCGAGTCTTCACGACTGCTCCAGTCGTTGCCACTATGCCGGCCAAAGGTGCTTCTTCACGAATCGCTAGCAGTTATGTAACTGTAACTCCATTATTGTTACCTCCAGCTTAACATCGAGGCGAGGTATACTGAAGAAATGAGCAAGTATTGTTCGTGTATTTAAACAATTATCTTTTATATATTTAATTGTTTATTGTTTATTAACATAATAAACAATTAAATGTTTTTTTTAAATATACAAACATCGTGACATTAAAGGCGACCTTTCAGGCACCTTTTGGGTAAAAAGGAAACCGATATAATAATATTATATTGTATAGTACATTTGATATAATACAATAAATTAAATATAATACAAATAAATATATTTATAATAACAAATTTTAAATACTTGTTTTTTTAAATGATTTTAAAGAATCGTTTATTTCAATAAACATTTTAAATGAAAAAACATAAAATCTTAATTAATTGTAAACAACAGTTTTAAATACATCAAACACAAGTAATGAAATAAATTCAATAAATAAGCTTGATAAAACTATTCTTGTGATTATTGCTAGTACAACGTCTGTGGACCTTCTAGGTCACCTTAATGTGATCCTTTGAATGTCAAGTACACTATTATTAAACCTGCGGGGTTAGGTTGGGCAAGTTACAACGATAATCGTCTCTCGTCGACGATCGGCAAAATAATAAAAGCTTAGCCTAGCTTGATCCTAGCAATCCACAAAATGAGACTATTGATGATAATTATAAAACGTGCCGTCGCACTGACGATATTCGTCACAACGATTAATTGTCTCGTTTTATTGGATAAAGCCTTGCTTTTATTATTTTGACAATCGCCAACGAGAGACGATAATCGTTTTAACTTGCCAACCTTACCCCGCTGATATCAATAAAAGATACAGTGATATTGTTGTTAAGGACCGGTAATTTTTTTCTAATTTTACTCTTGTACACGTGTAATGTATTTTTATCCTGAATTTTTATTATATTTTTTATTTTCCTTAATCCTTACAGAATAAACTTATTTCCGTCGATATAAATAGCTCGACAGCTCTGACGATAACACCCATACTAATGAAAATTATTTTCGATTTATACATTTTATTTTGACGACATGCGTGTAGCATTACTTGGCACACCAGTACGTTAAATTCCGGGTTTAGACCCCGGTCGGTGGAAATATTTGTTTCTTAGCTTTTAATTGTATAATTTTTAATTAGATTAAATATAACAAATATTTGTAAATAAAAAGGAAGCAAATATTTGTTTCATAGCTTTTAATTGTAATATTTTTAAATAAATTATTTATAACAAATATTTGTAAATAAAAAGGAGCCAAATATTTATTTCATAGCTTTTAATTGTAATTTTATGTTATTTAATTAATTATAACAAATATTTGTAAATAATAAATAATAATAAAATTGTAAATGTTCTCGGTTTGGTTATTTAAGAGCAGACATTTGGTGGTTATTTGCCCAGTGTGCCCATCTAGGGTACCACCACTTAAAAGTGTACAGACAGACCGTGAAGTAATGACATTAAAAACAACATTATTTACTTAAAATATTGAAATTATAAACTGGGTTACGAGCCTTTTCTTGCTCGTTTTAGGTTTTTTAATTGACCAAAATTGAAGATACGATTTCCTCGTATCCCTTAGGAAAGATGGGCTGCCTAGTGCCCATAACCGTAAATCATGTATGAAGAAATTTGTGGAGGAAAGCGAGGGAGTTAGGTCAGGATCGTGGCAAATGGCATTCCATTGTCACTGCTTATCCTTGTAGAAAAAAGGTGTGACAATTTAATTGATTATTAATCAAATATCGTAGTGTTTATTTATTTATCATTGTGACAATTTGTATGAGACTACCCCGCGGTCCATAAATTGAGGTGACCGCTACTTAGTTGAATAACAGTCGATTAATTCCTTTTTCAAATTTTTAATAAAATAAATTGTTTTAAATATCACATGGTATAATCTACAATAATTACAAAAAAAATATTACCAGTACGTATTCTTGTGTCTAATTTTTATGACTTAGGTATTCCATGTTATGTCGTTTGAGGAATATAGGACGTCGATAAACTCCAATATTGAATGTTATGAAGTGACAGAATCGTAAACACGAAGCAATAAAAATGATGTAAACTTGAATATCACTTGGCTATGTGTTAATAAAATACCTTGCCAGGCACTCAGACCAACAAAAAACTAGAGAGAGCATTGCGTACAACCATAGTTCATTATTAGAATTTCAGATTAAATGCTTCTATTTGATTTTCCACCTACCTCAAACAAAAGAGTGCGTTAAATTGTTCCTAAGGTAGGCTAGTAAGAATACCTTGCGGCATTAAGCCCGCCTTTGTACATTGTGCATAAAGTCGTAAAATAAATAAATAAATAAATAGTGTTATGTAGTTGCGTTGCCGTTTAATCGGTCGTATTTATAAAAGTGCGTTAGTTGCATTAACAAGGAGAGCCGCGCTCATTCACAGATTAGTCCGCTAGCAGACATAGTGATATCCTCAGTTTTTTAGTCACAGTTCTAGAGGGGCCTAGAGGTAAAAAGTCGCATTTCGCTATAAAAAAGGTGCCTCATTTAGAGGCATCGTAAGTTTCAAAGTCAATAAGTAGAGGCTCTGGATAGGTAGGTATTATTTAACTTTACTATTTTGATATAACCCTAAGCGGAGTCAGATCCAGATTTTTGTTCTGAGGTCGATCATAAAAAGGAATGGAAACTTTTTGAGTAGGACATCTTTTCATTTCTTTTTATTCTATAAATTTACTATTGTTTTTACATTTCAATTCAGATGTATGCTTAATTTTTTTTATATTGATTAAAGTTATTCCCTACCTCAAAGTAGGTAATTCAAATACGATATGGCGACCGTGGTATAGTGGAAATACAATGGTCACACAAACCACGAGTTCCTAATATACTTTGATTGTCCAGTTTCTATGGTACAAGCACTTTTAGTACAAGCTTAGTAAAAAAAAATGTAGTAAGGAAAAAAAGATAATATCTATATCTCATAAAGGTCTTTTTGTAGTTTTTTGTTTAGATCACTGATAGAAAAATGTGATTTTTTCAGTAACAAAAAAAAAACAAATTGGCCTGCCTTTTCCACAGGGATAGGCAGAGACAATGGAGCGCCGCTTGCCACGATCCTGACACAACTCCCTCGCTGCCCTCACATGCACAATTCTCTTTATACAAGCTCTACCAACCCACTAGGCAACTTATCGGCACTAGGCAACCCAGCATTCTATGTCTCTGATTTGGTCAGAGAACACCCTCCCGGCTCTGCCTCGTTTAACGTAAAATTAAACCAAAAATTGAATTTAAAAATAAGTAAATTATTTAATAAAATTGTTTTCTTTTTAACCCGTCACTGAACTTAATCGCTTGCAAATAAAATACCAAATATTTATTCCTTTATATAAACAAGAATGAAAAAATATATAAGAGGTTAGCAACAAAGAAAAACGATCCCTAGGTTTAAACCTCCCCTAAGGGCTAACGTACAACGATCTACAACTTTAGAAATCATAATTTAACCTTTGAATTTTACCTTACCTATAAATTTAAACCTTTACCTGGTTTGATCCTTAACCTTGGATCGCTTAAAGCCAAAAGTCTGAAAAGATAGTCTACAGAACTAATTTATAATACCGTGTTCATTTAGAACATGTTTTAATACGATGAAACTCTTTTATCTACTTACTTATATTTGTTCACAAAGTATTTTTCTCGTAGGTAATCCTCTTTCTCGTTCTTCATGTACATTCAAGAACTCAGGTGCAGACTTAAAATCTCTGATGCAGTAAAATGTATTGTACTCTTTGTTGTGAGATTTAATGCATCGAAACAATTTTATAATACTTGGAGATTTTAAATTTGTACCTATTAACTTATACTGCGTCGCATATATTTGGATTAAAAATCATCGCTATCAACCGAAATGTCATAAGTAACAAGGTGTGCATTGGATAAGTATCTTTATTACATTTGCCTAAGGTTGTATTTTATTCTTACATACTAACATAAATCAATGAATTAAACAAATTTTATGCGGCTTACTATCGCGTTTATTTTGGTATTTTGGTTTGTTTAATTCATTAATCAATGTTCGCGCAAAATCTAAGAAAATACTATGTAACATAAATCAGCTAACATGGAAATTTTGTATACTTTATACACACTTTTTTATATTACTCGCCTGATGTTGGAGTAGAGAAGAGTTACCGCTTTTACCAACACGTCCGTGGAGGCAGTCTCCTGCCATCCACAATGCTAGTATGAGGACATATTATGTTACACTACACATACTAACTAACCCAAATTAAATAAAATAACTCCACAAGCCTTCTTGTATTCTTGTATTCGGTACCACGAGGAATACGAACCTTACGATAATAGTCTGAAATTGATATTTAATACTGTAATAGGCAGGTTGGTTTTGGGTAAAGATCGCTCAGATCAAATCACATGGGCCCTAATTAATGGAATTTTCTGAAAACCCAATACTTATTCGGACGGACGTAATACGGATTCAAACATATCGAATTTCGTAATAACATTATTTTCCAAGAAATATATTTTTGTTTTTGTTTTTTTTAATGTACCAATGCAAGGCTCTGAACGTCTGAACGTCAGTTCTGACGGTGCTACTGTTTAAATTATAAGTTATTTAAGTATTCAATAATTTTCTTGTTTAGCAAAAAAGTGTAAAATGTGTTCTTTTAAACGTGGTTATCAATATTCAATGAGTTTCTTTTTTTCTTCCTTATTCTTTAGTGTCAGCCGGCCAATTACTCGCGGAAAAAATTGTCATCTTTTTTTGATTTTTCATTGAGACTTAACTTGCCTAATTGTAAGCAAGAGGAAGTCCAGGTTCACCGCCGACTGTCAAAACCGTTTCATTCAACGGTTCCCTCAGTCAAAAATCATAAAAAAAGTGATTTGATATGATCAGATTTTGGCCTTGGCCCACAGAAGGGGGATCGCTAGCTATTTTTTTATTATTGTGACTCGACATATGACAGCACCCCGCTTGATGTTAATCGGCATCTGGGTACCGGCAGACTGGGTACCACTGCCTACCACTCTTTGATAACCAGACCCGAAGCAAATATCCATCTCTTTTTTTTTATTAACAAACATTTGCAATATTTAATACTATTAAATATTACAAATAAAAGCTATGAAACAAATATTTGCTCCGACCGGGGATCGAACCCGGGACTTTACGCGCAACAAACCAGTCGCTAAACTGTTCGTCCACGCCTGTCGTCAAATTTACAAGCTATTTATTTTTTATTTTTTATTAAGACTTCGCGGCAGGCCCAAACAGAGATGGCGAGATGAGATGGACTCTAGTTTGTGGCGAGAGATCGCCAAATGTCGTGAGTCATGGAAAAAATAGAGGGAGGCCTTTGTCCAGCAGTGGGGCAAATAAATAGGCTAATAATAATATATTTTTTCTATACTAAGCTTTGAAAGTGCTTGTATCATGGAAACAGGACAACCAAAGTACATATATCAAAGATACATTGGTACCGGTGGGTGGTTTCGAACTCACACTCTCGGTTTGTGTAACCATTGCACTGCCACTACACCACGGTCGCCTTATAATTATAACAAGCTATATAATTATAACATACACAACTATCTATACTTGGTAAATATAGGTATTGATTTTTAATACGAGTTTGTACTATTAAACTCGTATTAAAAGTCAATACAAACTAATAGGTCAGCAAAGGTAGAGTTGATCGAGTTAGCGGTCACATCAATGGTCATTGTTCGCATCTCATTTCCTTAGGCAACTAATCAATAGTCCAACGTCAACTTCGTTTATCGCCGCCCCTTTCATTTCCCTCAAACGCTGATTAAATTTTAAATTGAAATCTTTTTAATAATAAAGAAACTTTAAAGTGAAGATTGAAAACGATTTATAATCCTTTGAAGAAGCTCCTTCAGCTTTTTTCCAAAGGAGTACCTTGAATTTTAATTTAGTGATAATTATTTTATTTTTTGTTGTAGCTCGACATATGGCGGCAGGCGTGGCGCATTGGTTAGCACACAAGTTTGTTAGGTATAAAGGCCCGGGTTCGATTCCCGGTCGGAGCAAAAATTTTTGTTTTGCTTTTATTGTATTTGTAATATTTAATATTACAAATATTTGTTAATAAAAAGGTGGAATTTTCTCCAGGTCTGGTTATCAATGAGTGGTAGGCAGTGGTGCCCAGTCTGTCGATACAGGGCACTTGGTCGGTCGCGTTTCAGAATCATCTATTACGTTGCCGGGATGTGACTGCTACTTACTGTTATTTAACTGTAGTACTAGTCCCCTCCATTCATGGACCACACTCCAGCTTAACATCAGGCGGGATGCTCTCATAATATGTCTAGTAACAATAAAAAACATATCACAGCACCCTGCTTGATGTTAAGCCAGATGTCACCCTGGAGTTGCATGTAGCTATCACGTCCACTATGACGGCCTAGTTGAAACCGCCATCTTTCAAGGTAATCTCGAAACGCGACTAAATCACTTTACGGTCACTTAAAAGTTGGTGGCATAACCCTGAATTGACAAGCAGATGACCTTCAACCGTCTTACTCTTAAACACCCAGACCCATAGTTAATCTGTCTTAATACAAAAACTTAGATAATTAAGATTTGTGTGAATAAATATAATCTTTTGTACATAATTTCATTATCTTTGTAGCCATTTTAATTGTTTCTAAACATCGCCTCACGCAATTCGTCTTATTACTTTTCATTCTTAAAATAAATCTCTATTTGACTGGACGTTGAAAAGATATTTTTTATAAGCTTATATAAAATAAAACAAAATATATTCGTATGCCTAATTTTTTTATTTAGATACATTTCTATAAGCTTCCAAATCGTTTGTATAATACCAAAGATACATTGTCATCCTTTTTTGTGTTTTTATTGAAACATCGACTTTTTTGGTGGTAAGCAAGGGGAAGTCCAGCTAACGACTGGAAAAATCGATTCAAGTTACGGTTGCCTCAGTCACAGTCACTATGCCTGCCTAAGTACTTGCAAGCTTGACGTTATATGTATATAAATATCAGGTATATAATACATCAAGGTAAAGAATTCGAAGTTATATAGGTAGTATTTTCTTAGATTTTGCGCGAACATTAATTAAAGAATTAAACAAATTTTATGCGGCTTACTAACGCGTTTATTTTGGTTTTGACTTTACATTTTTTTATTATTCCGACGTTTTGAGAGCTTTGCACCCATCGTGGTCACGGAGAGTACAATTTTTTTATTATTCTCGAAACGTCGGAATAGTAAATAATTGAAAATTCAAAACCATAATAAATGCGATAGTAACCAGGATAAAAATGGTATAAATCATTATTAGTTATATAGGTATGTAAGAAGTTATAATATAGTATATGTTGTATTATAAACAAAGAGTATCAAAATTCCACTACAGCTCCTTTGGAATTTCAATTTAATAAATATTGTTGTGGAATTTCTCTATGTAGATGATGAAAATTCTGGACAACGTTTCCGAAATCTTTGTGTTATTTCAAAGGACAGAGAGAAAATTTAATAATTGAAATGTTTAGCTTCCATCCTTGAAATAACAGTAAAAATGGTAATTGGCAAATGTTGTGTTGCGTTATATCATAATACTCGTAAAAGGGGCGCTAACAGTAATTAATTGCAAGTTTGGCATAAAATATTATTAGTGTATTAACCCCAACAAAAGTAACGAGTAATTTAAATCAATCGTATTGCCAAGACGTCCCTTTATCTCAAGCCTAAATAAATATTTTTTCAGAACTAGATATTTAGAAAGCTAGGTTGCTTAGTGCCCATAACCATAGAGAAGAGATTCATAACCATATGAAGAGAATTGTGAATGTGAAGGAAGCGAAGGAGTTGTGTCAGGATCGTGGCAAATGGTCTCTGCCTATCACTGTGGGAAAAAGGTGTGATAATTTGATTGATTGATTGATAGATATTTATACCAAAATGTATTGATATACTCATAGATATGCTTAAAGTTAACACACCTCTTTCCCTAGCAAGTTAATGAATGTATATATATTCACCATATACATAATTTTAAACTGTAGCATGTCCATATTGACCATCAAATCACCCACGTAAACAAATATGATTCATGTTTAAAAGGTAAATCCCTATCCATCGCTAAATAAATACACTCACCTTACATTCATGGAAAACCAGGAAACCCGAACTCTAAACCACAGTCTACGTCAACATAATATTTCCTCTTATATCTCTGCAATAATTAGTATTTATTAACAAACGGTAGAAGTTAAACGTATTAAATGACATTAAAATGTCTGTACATACGAGTAATAATACAGCTTTGACAGAAAATAAAAACAGTGATTTTTTTAACAAAACCCTGCATAATGATTTAGTGGATTATTTGATCTCTGGTTCAGTGATAAATGCTTTGTTTATAAGCGAACTTGTGCTGACATTTATAGAGTTAATTATTTTAATAATAGCTTCAACAATTTGGGCGAAATGGCGGCGAAACTACAGGAATCAAATGTTTTTACAAATTAGTTTGATACGGTTAATAAAACGAATTGTGTTTTACTTTATATTCCTTTGTGAAAGTAATAATGTTTCTAACAATATTAATACAGTGTTAGTTTATTTTAAATTATACGTAGATTTTGTTGTTTTACTATTAGTGATATTTTTCATAAGACATATGTATGAATGTTTAGTTATAGTGTTTGCTAGTTGGAATCCTAAGAGTTTATTAAAAATCTCTCTATGTGCTTGGCTAATACCAGTTCTATTAAGTATTTTAGGCACAATAATAATCGTACAGAATATTATTGATAAATGGTTTGTTTATTTATTCATATGTTGTGTATTTCGGTGGCCTTTAATTATTGTAGGGTCGTATGTTTATGTTAAAATTGTATTTCAAGTCATGTTAGATAAAGCTAGGGTTTTCATGAGAGATTTGACTGTAATTACTTTTCTTATTTGTGCAAATATTAATATATATCTTTTCTGTAGGGACATTATCGAACTGTGGTGTCCGAAAACTGTTTTCGTGTTTCTAGGACATCTATTTGGTATCCTACTTAGTTTACTGTTGATAATTCTTTATAGTTTTTTGATTTGTAGAAGTTCAAAGCAAGTTAAGAGTTCAACTATCAGATGAGTAAGATTTGTTACTTATTCTTAAATAAGTTCATTAAATTATAAATTGGAGTAGATAGTGAGCTTCGTATTACCTCATATTTAAAATAAACTTATAAAATAAATGTAGCTTTAAATAATTTAATAAGTTATGAATCTACGTCGTTATACATATGTAATTATTATATTTGGAAATACATTATAGTATTTTAACATTACGTAATTAAACATAATGATAAATGTAAGGCTTTCCTGATTACACATCATACACAGAATAACTTGTAGAATGCCCATATTATTATTATAAATAGACATAATATTATTTTTATTGACAATTATTATTATACTATTAAACTAATAACTAATAATCATTGATTTCTCATTTTATTTCATACTCTTTGTATTTTTATCATACTTTTTAATAAGACATAATATGCTAATCCCATGACTTTTTTGTAGTATCAATAATGTTAAATCAAAAAGATTTGAGCACGTTGAATGCCCAACCCAACACAATAGTAGATAGTTTACGAAAATTCCGGCATAGTGGATGCGATGCCACTGCTACTCGCCTCCGTTCATGGACCGCACTCCAGGTTAACATTAGGCAGGGCGCTGTCATAATATGTCAAGCCACAATATAAAAAAAGTAATTTATAAATCAGAGATGTTCTTTAATCAAATCGGAAACATTATTAAGCCAGAGCTCTGCAGTGCCTGTAATCATAGTAGTTATTTTTTATATACATTTCTATACTAAGCTACTAAAGTGCTTGTACCATAGAAAAAGGACAAACAAATACATTATATCAAAGATACATTGGTACCGGTGTTTGGTTTCGAACCCGTACACTCGGCTTGCGTAACCATTGTACTGCTACTACACCACGGTCCCCTGGTGTAGTAGCAGCACCTTAGGAAACCTCAGTCCATCTAGTGGGTGGATGTCCTATGCGACTTTTTTTGATTTTGACATTGTTTAATGTAAAATAAAGTATATATTTGTGTGTACCTTATTTAGGTTAAGTGGCAATAATGTAACCGTGAAATAGGGAAGGTTGTGTCGTGAGGAGGTGCGTGCTATTGCCACAAGAGGAATCCCTATCTGTTCACCTTCACATCTTCATGCAAATATACTCACTCTTCAAATAAATTCGAAAACGATTTCAATCTTTAACCACGAAAAATTTGTATACTTACCTACATCAATATAATTTTAAACTGAAGTTTAGTTCTTAATCATTTTACTTTTCCCGCTTACTCGTTCGTTAATAAAACTGAAGGTTTCGTTGATAATTTCCAGCGATAATAGGCTTGTGTCAACTAACAATGAAATCAATGGATGAATGTTTCTAGACGTAAATTGTAATATTTAAACAGGGAAAACCGAAATAATTCCACATAAAAATTAATGATTATTGTTATTTTTACAAATTAAAATCAAATAAATACCCCCCCTGGCTCCTCCGCTGTGAACGCCAATCAGAACGTATTACGTCACATAGTGGTATGCCGCCATTATTGTTTTGACGCTTGGTTAACTTTTTCATACAACAGCACAAGTCACTTCGTTTTTATTCTAATAATATCATTTTTCGATAAATTGAGTGTGTTATTTTTACCTATATCGAATAATACTAGCATAAACTACCATGGAACCTGGATTTAGCAAAGCGAACAGCAATAATTTACCTAAAATTGACGCTGTTACGCTAGGCCAATTTTTCGCGTCGAACACCGAATTTTGTTCATCGGAATTTCGTAATGTTAAAACTTCTATGTAAGTATATACAATACTAAAATACTGCTTATTATCATTTTCACTTATATTTCATTTTAGCACGTAGTCAATTAATATTTGAAGGAATGTATACCAATTGCAAATTATTTGATTTTGAGGTTAGAATTACAATGTAAATATATAGAGATGATGGAAAGACACTACCCTGATTAAAGAAAGGGATTTGAATGACTAAAAAGAGATTAAAAAACATTTGTTTTTCATGAAATCAAATCTTTTTTAATCTCTTTTTAGTCATTCAAATCCCTTTCTTTAATCAGGGTACTATGTCGTAGTGTCTTAAGGCCTATCGCAACTTTGTGAAAGGGAAGGTTTTTAATTGCTTATTTCGAAAGTAAGAATAAGAAAAAAAAATTTTCTTTGCACCCAGGGTAACAAATAAAAAATATTAAGAAAAAGCTAATATCAAATTATATTTCAGGTCTTCAAGAGCTTCGTACGGTGACGACGCTATAAGCTACGTGCAGGTAAAGCGTGACGATAAATTATGCACTGTCAAGTGCAAGATTTGTCCTGAACACAAAGTACACGCAAAATTGTATGGATGCACACTTGTAGTGGATGAAGAAGAGGACATTATCATCTCCATTCAATGCCATGACTGCGTGGCATCAAAGGGTGGCTGCAAACATGCAATAGCCTGCCTGATGTGGATTCATCGCCGTAGTGAAGAACCTTCTTGTACCGCAGTAGAATGCTACTGGAAAAAATCCAAATTATCAAGAGTTGGTTCCAGCTTAAAATCTATGACAGCAAAAGAGCTATCAAATGGTAATTCATTATTACCAGCAAACATATCAGTGCTAACAGAGTTTTTGGACGAAGCAAGGAAGAGGAAAATTCAAGATTGTGAATTTTTAAAGCACCAAAATGATTTCATTTTAAGTGACACACATGCCATCTCGATGCATCATCTTATACGCAAATACAAACACAAATGCGTTGATCATTTTTTAAAAGACATATGTCTAACTGAATCTTTAATAAATAATGTTAAGGAAGAAACAAGAGAACAGCACAAGTGTAATTTATGGTATGAATTGAGATATGGCCGCATAACTGCTTCTAGAGCATATGAAGTAAGTCGTTGTAAGACAGCAGATGGCACACTTGTATCACTTATTTTGGGAGGAAAAATACCCGACACGGTAGCAATGAGTCGAGGCAGAGTCCTAGAAGATGAAGTCAGGAAAACAGTGGAAATTAAACTAAAAAAAAAGATAAATAAATGTGGACTTATGTTAAGTGAGAAATGTCCTATAATCGCAGGATCTCCAGATGGTATTATTGAAATTAAATGTCCCAGCAGTAGCAAAACTTACATATATTATGTAAAAAATGGAGAACCTACAGAAAAGTATTTTGCTCAAATGCAACTACAAATGTACTTAACACAGAAAAAGACATGTGTTTTTTGTGTAGCAGACCCAGACTATGGTTATAATAAAAAAATATCTTTGATAAATATACCATTTAACTTGGAATATATTGAAAATTTAATTAATAATAAGTTAATAGTTTTCTGGAAAAATCAAATATACCCTTTATTATATAAGAGTGTAGAGTAAATATGTGTACTTATATAGAAGTGTAGTTAATAAATAATGTTGGCTCATGTACGTGTATAATAAAAAAAACAATGATGAAAGTTTTAGTTTTATTTTATTAAAGAATCTTGCAGATTTATCAATGCACATGCAATAATAATTATATCATCCAGTATCTTAACAAAATTAAAATTAAGGCAGGCATGTGGTCTTAACATGTGAAATTCTCGAAGGCGCCGAATCACTCTTTCTACATGTATGCGCAAACTAGCAATTTGTTTAGTTTCTTTGGCCTCGCTTTTACTCATTTGAGCTCCTTTTTCTACACTAGGAGGCCTTACTTAGCATGATCCCTCCTTGCCAGTTTTAACCACTTTCTTCGCATTTTTTCGTTGACCGGAACACGTATGAATAATTTATTCGGAGTTTTTATACTTGTATTTATACACTGGGGCACTATACAGTTTTTAAAATACGAGATTTCCATTTTTATTTCAACAAAACAAACTTTTGCCGTAAGTGAACACAATCGTTTGCCACTATGTGACGTCATTCACGACGCCATGACACTTTCTTGTGTTTTTACGCCAGATTAAAAATAATTTCTTAAAACTTAAAATATGTGTTTTAAATATAATTTTTATCATGAAATATTATTTTTTTGGGGTAATACAGGTACTAAACTAACGAAATAAGCCATTTTTGAAATTTACGACACAGGCCTATTATAAGTGCGCCTTTTGTAATTATAGTAGAGCAAGGTTTTAAACTTCGAACATACAACAGTTAATATTGATTAATTTATCAGTTTGTTATTTTTATTTTAGCCGGAAGTGAGATTATTGTTTAGTGTCGTTTCCCATTTTGAAAAGGCATAGGAAACATAATCCACACAGCCAAGTCTTTATAAAAAAAGTTATTAAGTCTTTAGTGGATGAATGTAAAGGATAAACCGCTCTAGTGTTTTATCCATAACGTGTTGATAGTTTTAATAAAACGGTGGAAAACTTTACTAAAACTCTTCCGACGGTGTCTTCAAGGGAACACGAAGTAATACGTTTCACATCTTAAAATCACTTGTCTACATTTGATAAACAGATTATAGACACTGATAACTGGGTAACTAAATAATTACTGGATAACAATTCCACTATTCTTACACATTATCTTAAAGAAACAGAAGCTTTACAAATAATTTAAAAGCCAAAACTTCCTAATGATTTCTTTACATTTGTTTTTACATCATATTTCTTACATCATTTTTAGACACTGAAACAACACACACTCTTAGAGGTTTCCATCCAGCAAAACTTCGTAAACATATAATATAATTTAAAATCAAGAATCATATTATATTTTGGTACGGAACGACAGTCGAATTATAATATAAAAATAATTGATGATGACAGATAATTGAAGTGAAAGATTTAATTTAATGATATCGTTTTTAACGTAAATCTTTTCCATCCTTTTTGCGTTATTCCATTATGGTTGTAGTAAAATATAGGGTAGCTGGTAAAAGTTTGCCCTTCAGTCTATCTCACATCGATCGGTAAAGTACGCAGCACTTCTATAAAGCTACCTATTGGAAATTGATTATTTTCGTCTTTGTTACCTTCCTTGCTTATTATGGGTAAATTTATATTCACACAACCAATTTTTCTCGCCTTTCACCCACAGGTAAAGGCAGAGACAATGGAGCGCCACTTGCCACGATCCTGACAGGGAGTTGTCCTCGCTTTCCTCACATCCACAATTCTCTTCATACAAGCTCTACGGTTATAGACACTACGCAACCCAGCTTTCTTGAGGATGTGCGATTTGGTCGGAAAACACCCTCCTGACTTTAGCTTGTTTAACGCATATATCCACATTCGATTTATAACTTCTTTTCGTCAACCTACTTTCACTCATCCTTTCCATGTGCTCGAACCATCTAAGCCTTTACTTTCAAACCACTCCTTAATGACCACATTTTTACAACTCTGACGCTTCTTCTACCACACCCAACATTCACTTTCTATACATTAATATAGGGACAACTACCACATTATAAAAAAGTACTTTTAGGACATTATTTGGCTGTTCATTATACTATAGTTGGCACCATTCACTACGTTACCCTTTTGCACTATTATCTTATCTTATCTTATCTTATCGTCATCACACCCATCCCTAGTAAACAAATCATTAGACTGGTTCCACTTTCTTTACGTCTATCATTATCTCATACTCTGTCACTTCATTCTTTCTCTCCAAAATCATCAAGTACTGTTTAGGTCAGTGGCGTATCGATCGGATACGGCGTCCAGGGCAAGCATTAAGGATGCGCCCCTTTGTAAGTTACCTCAATGTCAAATAAACGTATACCTACACATAAAACATATTAGATCTTGCTTAAGATATTCTTTAACTAAGCTTCCACCGCCTTTTAGACATATCTGGAAAAATCTAAGCAAAAACTAGAACTGATTTTTTCGTGGTTTATTATTATTTTTAGGTTTTATTATTAGCAGATCGCGCACCCTTCGTATGGCATCCAAGGCACGTGCCCTACCTGCCATACACTAGTTATGCCAATGGTCCCAAGAAGTCCGAATAAACTCGGCTTTCTCAGTCGTCGTCACTCTTGGACCTCCTCTTGCTTATCATCAGGCGGGACGAGGTCAGATGTCGTGTCACAATAATATATATATATATATATATATATATATATATATGCCAATAGAATGCAACTTAATTTTATATACCTAATTACCACAAAATACTAAAATATTTTATCAGGAGTTCAAAGAAAATAAATATCTTTTCGACAAACAAATCAACTCGGTTGGCGTCAGATTATCAAATCAATAATAAAATTATAATTTATTTTATCGTTCTTATTCTAAGAAATCTTATTAAAACTTCTAATGTAATAAAATATGATGTTTTGGAAAGCGTAGTCCTTTCGCACGAGTAACGACTTCCACTTTATTGAAATTGACACATTGAAGTCTATAAATAAATTAACATGCATTGATGGCTGTTAACCAACAAATCGAAACAAAATCTATATTAACTCATCAATGGATGTGATATTTTCTTATTGATATGTGTCGCTAAGAATTACTCTATAAGGTTGTGCACCTCGCACCGTCGAAGCGTAACTAGCGCACAAATATACATGTTATAGATTTCAATTTGGCTTTCTCAGTAATTCTTTGAGTGGAAGTAATGTGTGTATACCTTGAGATTTATTGTTGATATATTTCACATCAAAACTATTTGTAAATGTTGGAAATAACGATGTAAGAATCAGTCAAGTGAGTAAAGATGAACACCGAAAAAAGTTAGCTCATTATATGTAATTTAATTATATTATACGAATAAAAAAGATAAATTAGTAGCGAAAATTTAATAGAATCGAAATAAATAATATCGACGCGAGCATATAGGAGCTATGTAGCTGGGTCACCGACCGGATTTGATGCCTGGTCCCATTTGGCCGATGTACACGCATGTTTTTTGCTATCCAATTTCCAATATTAATTTAATAGTACAATTTTTAATACTAGCATTGAAATAATCCAAGAAAATACTATATTTTTTACTTTTATTATATTTTATTGATGTAATATGTCCTAGCAAATAAATTATAGACTGTTTTTAATTCCATATCGACGGTATGGTAATCAATACGCCACGATAATCAATCCGACGAGGATAGGCAGATATCATGGACTGCAACTTTGTGCGATCCTGACACAACTCTCTCGTTTCATTTCACATCCACAGTTCTATTTATACAGACTATAGTTGTGGGCACTGATTTTAATTTATATATTACTATTTAATAGGTACTCAAATTTATAGGTATATTACCGTGTTTACTAATACGTGCACTACTCGTAATTACGAGTACATACATGTGTTTTGTTGATCGTTAATTTATGTGTTTTGTAATAGATTAAATATTTGGCATAAATATTTTTTTGTAATTACAGGTATTTTGTATAGAAACGAGACTGTGAAAAAATCTCTGGATATGCGTAAAAACTAATTGTTCGTTAGGGATAATAAATTAAAACTTCAACCCTTAATGACTGGCCTTTGACCTGTGTACTTTATTTTAAGCCACAAAAAGAATTAAACCCAGACTGACACTGATTAGTTTACCAAGTAAAAGGTAGCTCGTGCGAAAATCTACTCCCAAAATGTGTTTTAGGAATGTTCATACAACGTTTAATTAACTTGGGACACGAACTGTCCACTATTCTTATCAAACGCTTATCATTTGTGCTTTATATGTGAGTAATAATGTAGATAATAATGTTTTTTATCTTTTCTATACTACTGAACGTGCTTCTATCATAGAAACAAGACGACCAAAGTACACAATTACATACATTGGTACCGGCAAATGGTTTTGAACAGCGAACTCTTGGTCGACACGCCAGTTTCACCTTATTAGTTTTAAACTTTCCCTTTCACGGATCTATCCTTACAGGAAAAGGCACAAAATTACAACTGGTAGTAAATGCCTAAAGACAATATTTTGTGCAATAAAGAATATTGTAGAATTGTAGTTCATAGTAGAATAGTTAATGAATAAAACAAATTTTATGCGGCTTACTATCGCATTTATTTTGATTTAGATTTTACATTTTTTTATTATTCCGACGTTTCGAGAGCTTTGCATCAAGCTTTGCTATCGTGGTCACGGAGAGACTGAAAATAAACGCGATAGTAAGCCGCATAAAATTTGTTTAATTCATTAATCAACGTTCGCGCAAAATCTAAGAAAATAGTCAAGATAAGTGGAATTAAGGTTTATTGAAATAAAACATCATTGTAACTAATTTATAATTTAATTTAGAATCACAATTTTAATTTATATCACAACACCAATCGCAGTTTAACATAAATATTGGCATTTGTGTAATTATTCAAAACATTGAGCCGTTCAATTTAATAATATTTGCTGCTTAATTAAACACGGCGATTCACATGCTATATATGTTAGGATTGTATTTGCATAATGCTTTTGAATAAGTCGCTTACATGTCTAGAATTAATAATGAATTCGCGGTGTCACTGCGTATTATCACTTTATGCTTTAAGACACTATATTATTATATAAAATATACGTACAAACATAACGGGGAACATTACAAATTTAAATAATACAAGAATAAAATGTTAATTATTGTGAGAAAAATAATAATTCGTATTACCTCTAATAATACCTACAACCAACCACCATTACGAATTAAATAAAAAATAAAAATACTTCCATTTTCAAAATGCAGATTCGAAAAGTTTATTTACATTCTGTATTTGTACGTTTGGATAATTAAAAAGTTAGGGTTTTAGATTATTATTTTGTACAGGAAATAAACGGAAGTGAGATTTCTATCTTGTTCTTATGCGCAATCGCATGAGCAGCGCTTGACTCTCTTCTCGCGGTGGAGTAGCGGGTCTACGCTACGCACGGAGCGTGGCTGCACGTCTGTAAAACATAAGACATATTATTATCAATCAATCAATCAAATTGTCACGCCTTTTTCTTACAGGAATAGGCAGAGACAATGACGCCACTTGTTACGGTCCTTACACAACTCCCTTGCTTCCTTCACATCCACAATTCTCTTCATATTATTAACTTGAGATAATCAACCATTCCTCGAATTCAAAAAATAGCTCACTCTAAAATACTCTCTAGAATACATTATCTTTTAAATTAGTTATTTACTCGCACGCATTCACTAGAGTTGCGTTATAAATAAACGGATACAGTTGAATCTCATGTAGTGACAAGGATTGACAAAGGAAAGTGCGATCATTTGGACACATGGAAAGGATGAGTGAAAGTGGATTGACGAAAGGAATTTATAAATCTGATGTGAATGGATGCGTTAAACAAGGCAGGCCCAGGAGGGTGTTTTCCAACCAAATCGGAGACATCCTCAAGAAAGCTAAGTTGCCTAGAGCCCATAACCACTGTATGAAGAAAATTGTGGTTGTGAAGGAAGCAAGGGAGTTATGTTAGGATCGTGGTAAGTGGTGCTCCATTGTCCGTGGGAAAAAGGCGTGACAATTTGATTAATTGATTTCTTGTTATATTTTACATTTCTATGCTATGCAACTGAACGTGGTCGTATCAGAGAAACTGTGCGATCAAACTACGAGTACATGTATCAAAATATACATTGGTAGCGGCAAGTAGTTTTGAACCGAAGTCTCTTAGTTTATAAGACTATTTATTAACCACTGGACAACGGCATCCTTAACTATTATTATTATTATTAATTTAAAATATTATATTTAAGTTATTAAAACAGAACTTACAATGTGGTCTCTCCTCAGCAGGCATCTCCTGAGGGAACAGAAGAGTCCTTGGAACTCTGGAGGCGAACTCGCCTTGCATCACTGGCTTCTGTTCTTCCATAGTTTGTTGGCTACGGTCTTCTTGTTCGTTCTGCATGTTAGAAGTAAGAGTGTCCACGAAATTCTTCATCTATTCATTAATAGTACAAAATAACATATTAACCACTGTATTCTAAATTATATACTTAACTCTACTTACTATTCAAGCAACGTCGGTCTCTTTTCATCAAATTTTAAATCAAGAATCATAGAATGAGACAGATGTTTCTTGAGTGAAAAGCTAACTTGAGGATGTGACGAATGTAACAGCCGGTTGTACCAAAAAAGTTTCAATTTACGAATTTAGTTTATTTATTTCAATTTACGAAATTACTATTACGAAATCGTGAATTGGGTTGTTAATAATTTTATATCGAAACTACCATTTATACATGTTTTTATAATTAGAAATAACAAAAGTAGTACATAGAAACCCAAAATAAATGATGTCTTTTAGCTCTGTATAAAATATCCGGTAAACATAAATGTAAAATGTGAAGTTAGTGCAACCCATTTTTCTTTTACTTATACGATACTTTTTTACAAATTCGTAAATTATAATTTTTGGTAAAACCGGCTATGTATTTAACATAAAATGTTTTCGAATGACCCATTTCTATGTGACATTCAAGAAGTAATTTCTTTGATTTTGATAATGATTTTAAGAGTGGTAAGCAGACAGTTGGTGGTCATTCGCTAGTCTTCTCGACTCAGTCAGGTTTGGAGTTAAGTTCAAAAAGTTTCCGGGTCTAACTTGGTCAACATTTTTTTATTTGTTTTTATTGTTTTTTTTTATCTGACCTCGACCCGCCTGATGATAAGCAGGAGGTCTAAAAGTGACGACGACTGAAAAAACTAAGTTTGTATACAGCTGCCTCAGTCGCCGTCACTATGCCGGCCAAAGGTGCTTCTTTACGCTTCACTTGAAGGTCATAGGATGGAGAGAACATATGGGCAGGCAAAGCATGTCGATTGTTCTAGAAAAGAAAAGACGCACCGAACTTTTTAGTTCGAATGCGGGTTCGGTCGTAAAAATACGAGAATAATACGAGGAGCATAATGGATAATACGTCTTCGCTACTGTGTCTCACTCACGTGAGGCATTGTCATAGCAATATAAAAAAGTCATGTAGTCCTGATCGTGAAGTGATCTGACTGAATCGCGCTTCTACGTTGCTGGTTCCAACTAGGTTGGCATAATTAATACAAATGCTACTTGCATTTATTTGTACGTAACTGTAGAAGCATGGACTATAGTCCAGGGGGTGCAGTCATATGTCGAGCCAGCCTCAAAAAAATAGATAGCACGTTTTTTTTAATTTGACACATTTTAGAATACATTTTTTCTATTGTGACTCGACATATAACAGCACCCCGCTTGATGTTAAGCTGGAGTGTTGTCCATGAATAGATGTTACTGCTACTACAATTTAATAACTGTGAGTAGCAGTCGCATCCACAATGCCGACCTAGTTGGAACCGGCAACTTACAAGCTGATCCCGAAACGCGACCAAATCACTTCACGGTCTGTATACTTGTACTATCGGCAGACTGGGGTAATATTTGCTCCGACCGGGAATTGAACCCGAGACTTTACGCGCAACAAACCAATTGCTGACCGTTCGTCCACGCCGCCGTCAAATGACACGTTACATTAGCATTACCTCTTGCATATCATTATCGATTTGTTGTTCGCGTTGTTGGTTAGCAACAGCCTCCTCAGCGGTGCGGTGGATGACATGCAAGTCCTCAGGAGTCAGACCCCATGGCAGGCCCATTTGTGCGGGATGGCTGTTCATTTGTACTTGCTGCTGCTGTTAACAAATACGACAATAAATTTAATACCTATACTTTGATTTAATACTATTTCTATACTAAGTTACTAAAAGTGTTTGTTTCATAGAAACAGGAAAAACAAAGTGCACATATCAAAGGTACTTTGGTACCGGCCAGTTTTTTTACAGCGGTTTTGAACCGGGAACTCTGGGTTTGGGTGACCATTTCATCACCACTACACCACGGTAGGAAATATATTTTTATTTCGAATTCACGAATATGACTCGTGAATTCGATTTCGGAAAAGAAATCACGAAATCACTGAAAACTCACGAGTTTATACGAATTTCTTCTCCGAAATTGTTTTCGAAATTATGGTAGAGTCTGACAAAGCGCAAGAACCGGACGGACCTACGCGAAATTTTGATTGAATTTGATAAAAATAATAATAGAATTCTTTATTGCACATAAATAACTACAAAAATTTTCAAGGCGAATTAAGTTCTTAATTAAAAAAAAAAATTAACTAAATAGAAAACTAAATAATATTTACTTAGATTTTGCGCGAACATTGATTAATGAATTAAACTAATTTTAAAAACGAAACATCGGAATATTAAAATAAAATTGTAAAATCAAAACCAAAATAAACGCAATAGTAAGCCGCATAAAATTTGGTTAATTCATTAAAAAACTAAAACTAGAAAAAAGAATAAATTATAAAGAAAAAACCAATTGGCAAAGTGCCAAAGATACTGGCAGCATTGCCGCGCTGAATGGCAATGCTGATCATTTCACCCAAATATTGCCCAATATTTAAAAACTTACATCAGGTTGCTCGAGCTCTTGTGTTGGGGCTGGTTGGGGAACGAATTGATGAATCACATTTTGTTGCTGAAAAAGTGTGCAAGTGTTAGTAAGTATCGTGATTATAAAGGTAGCGGCAGCTACCTTTTACATATAATAAAATTACATATAATAATTCTATTCTATCTAAAAATATATTAATATTTTATCGTTGTAGTCTATTTGCTATTGGTCGCCTAGTGTCTATGATATAAACACGATTATTAGTTTAAAGTAAACACAAAGACGTTTAAATATATTTTTTCTATAAATAAAATGCAGTTTTTCATTAAAAATACAATCTCACCTCTGCTTTTCAGTTTGCTGTTATTTTCAATTTTCTAGTGAACCATGAAAATCAATTTTATAAACCATCGTACTGGAAGCGAGTAAATACTGAACAACTTTACTATTTGTTGTCGAGAGCTCGCTTTCTACTCGTCTAAATATATCCCTATTAAATTCAATCATAATATAAAATGTTTTCGCAATATGTACATTTATAGGTTGATTTATCTATTTATATTTTCATAAACATGATTTGCAAGGACAAGTGACGATGTGACAAGGATTGACAAATGAATGCTTCGAAGGTTTGGCCACATGGAAAAGATGAGTGAAAGTAGATGGACGAAAAGAATTTTTAAATCTCATGTGTGGATCTGACGATAGATAAGGTATACCCAGGAAGGCGTTTTCTGACCAAATCTGAGACATTCTCAAGATGATACTCAGTAGCTCAAGAAAGCCTAGTGACCATAATCGTAGAGCTTACCACGGATATAAAAAACAGATGTACAAGGTCAAAGTGCTCCTCAGAACACTCTCCGTGTTGGTATAGGCAATAAAGAACGCACAAAGCCGCCATGTCTCCACAAAATTGCAGGGGCTCCAGAGTTCTCACAACCTCAAAATCTCCTATAATTTGGTGGCTCAACTAACCTCATTTTGATCCTGGTTTTGTGGAACTGGTGGTGGTGGGAAAGGTCCCATGCTCTCTGGGGGTGGTGGCATGTTATGTGGTGCTGGGATAGCAATCACTCTTTGGACATGGATCCTCATTTTCCTTGGGCCGTTCATGTTCTCCTCCGATGATGTGGATTCCCATGGTAACTGTTGACAATAAATATCATACATTAATTTTACATTAAAAGACTTTAATGAGCTGTTTTAAATTTAAAATTATAGAATTATAAAAAATGATTTTAGCTTTTTTTTTAATCATGAATGAAAAATAAAAAAGAATTTTAATAAAGGATGAGTGAAAGTATATTAACAAAATGATTTTTTAAAATTTAGAAGGATGCGTTAAACGAGGCAGACCAAATCGGAGACATCGTCAAGAAAGCTGGGTTGCTTATTGCCCGTATAGCTTGTATGAAAATAATTGTGAATGTAAGGCAAGCGAAGAAGTTGTGTCAGGATTGTGACAAGTGGCGCTCTATCCCTGTGGGAAAAAGGCGTTCAACGATCAACTAATTAAATTGTCACGCAATGTAGCGCTAATTAAATAATTGTGAATAATAGCCACATGCCCATGCCGGTCTAGTTGGAACCAGCGGCGGCGGCGACTTTCAGGCGATCCCGAAATACGACTGAGTCAATTCACGGTGTGCAACTTTAAAGTGGCGTACTATTCCCCAATTTGTTAGACTGGGCTGTCCACCATGTTTAAGAGATATGTATTATAAATATAGTTAAACGCGGTTTTAAATATTCATTATAGGATATATATCTTATTTAAAACTAATAGTAATATTTATAAACAATTATTATAAGTTTTATAATAAGTAGGTACAAACAATAGTTTTATTCGAAACCTTGTTCACGTTACGTCATGATATTGTTTATAATCATATGCAATGATTATAAAATGAATAGTAAATTATAATAATATACGTAAGTAGTCATACTTCTAATGGTAACAATTAAATGTAGATAGGGCGCAGTGGCGTAGCGTGGCGGGGTCGGAGGGGGCGGCAAAATTAAAAAAAAAACTAAAATAATTCGTTAAAATTTAAACCTGAAATTCATATTTTTGTTGTACGTATGATTGAAACTTCTAAATAAGGGGGCGGCAAATTTTTTTTCCGCCCCGGGCAGCTGACGTCTGCCCCGGGCGGCTGACTTCCACGCTACGCCACTGATAGGGCGGTAATTGTAAAAATAAACAGTTCATTTTTAACATAATATTGAGAATTTTTTTTATTGTGGCTCTGACATCTGTCGTCGACGTTCACCTTGCCTAATTTGCAAGGAGATGTCCAATATTATACAGACTTTATTTACGAATACCTCAGTTCCCGTAAATTGCGGGCCAGAGGTGCTTACAGGATGAGCATCATACATGGGCTGGTAAAGATGATTCCGAAACGCGACTAAGTCACCTCACGGTCCGTACACATGCATTTGTGTATTTACAAGTGTAAATGATCATGGTCAATTCCACATCTTGTAAAGTAATGTTATGTCTCATCCACGATATTCTTACATCAAATGAATAGCTATATTAGCCACTACATAACTTTTACACTTCCTTAAGAAAATATTATACACTTATTGACTAGTAATTTTAAATAAATATATGCGACATTAAAGTGACAACTAAATTAGCATTAAATAAGTTAAAATTACACGCCTGACTCAGTACCTATATGTCATGAATAATGTAGACATGTTTGCGCAAATATTTGAGTTGTAGTTTCTCAGTTATTATTTAAACTAAATATTAATAACATAAAAACTTACGACAGACTAAACGTCCCTAAGTACTATTCCCGGTCGCAAGAATATATAAATGGAAATATATAAAAATCTTTTTTTACAATATCGGAAGTAATTTATAAGCTCTTAGGGACGACTTTATTCATCTGTGTCAACGAATATAATAATAAAACTTTTATTTATTAAAAGCTTAGCTTAAATTTACGATGATCCTTTAATGAAAGAAGCATTTAAAACCTTATTTTAATAACGTAGGTTAAAAAATATTTGTTTTAAATATTTTATTTATTTATATCTATTGTTCTATATACAAAGGCGAACTTAATGCCGCTTGGCTTTCTTTACCAACAAAGCCTTAAGAATATTAGGCATTAGATTATGAAACGTTGTTACCAGGCTTTACTTGAAAATGCTCATACGTCACTAGGCCAGGAAACCAAAACTAACAAAGATCGATGTCCTATACAAAGAAGTTCACCAATAGATATTAATATTCTAAAGATGATGTATGCATAATGCGGAACGGGACAAAAACACGGAAAAACATTACGCCTTTGTCCTTCAAATAATGTCATTTTCAGATACAACCATAGAGAAAAAGTATGGACATTCGGATCAAATTCCATAGATTCATATTGTAAATTCCCATAATTTGTTCATCTGTGGGACGTTAAAAATTGTTCACTACCAGCCTAAGGTCTTGGTATTTATGCCACGTGTTTGTCAAATATCGATAGCGAGATACTGACTAAAACATTGTATAAAAACCTAGTTGCATCGCCACAGAACTTCCTCTTTTAGTTAGAGCAAACGTGGTAGGCACACAAAATAAATATAATCGAATATATTTTAACTCTGTGTGTAACGGAGTCAAAGCCTCAGTGACTCAAGGGTGACGAAATACACCCATACTGTGAACCTGGAGAGGAGAAGTAATGTGTGATGAGGATATCTTATTGCCTAAACTATCAATTAAATTAATTGCCACGATCCTGACACAACTCCCCGCTTCCGTATTCACATCCCCAATTCTCTCTTTATATAAGCTCTACGGTAGGCCACCCAGCTTTCTTAAGTCCAATTTGGTCCGAAAACACCCTCCCGAGTTTCCCTAAACTAAATGTAGTCTAAATGACCCGAGTGTATATAATTGTTCTTGTACACTGTACTTACGTTGTTATATACTTACATTAAAATAATATTTTATATCAATCAATTTATGGTTATCTTTAATGGTTAGAACTGACTTGGAATTCCAATCGCTGTTCTGTTACAATAAGGATCAAATTTCAATGGGCACATTAAAATAATCGTCAGCAGATAATTGCGATAATTCCATTCCGCAGTATAAACCAGTTTCGTGGTCCTCCTCATCTTTACAATAGGAATAATAAATTGTTTAATAACACGAATGGTTCGCCGCGTGGTTTTAACTGCTATTAAAATTCTTAAAAATGTTAACTCATTAATAATTTAAATACAACATGCGATATTATAATAATACTTGTCCTATTTAAGCATTCACGAAGATAATTATAGTTTTTAATAATAATAAAAAATACACCTCACCATCGCGTTTAATATAAGGTTTAGAAGGCTCGAGGCGACGTATTACATAAATACGACCAAGATTCAAAACGTCAGTTTATAATAATTAAAACAAACGCAATAGGAAGCCGCAGAAATATATTATTCGTGCAAAATTACAATATTTATAAAACTAATAACCGAACACATACGAGTAATAACATATACATATAGGCAACGAATATAAAAACATCAATTTGACGCCATAATTCCTACAGGAATACACAAACAATCGCTTATTTACACGATCCTCATACAACTATCTGGCTTCCTTCACATCCACGATTCTCTTGAAACATATTATATGATGCACTGCGGCCTCTGCTTTTTTTAAATGTCCCTGATTTATCAAGGAAATAATATTCTAAGTCGTTAATTATAATACATGAAAAAGAAATATCAAAAAGCAAAACCCCGACAAAGAAATTGTTATGTATTTATATTGTATAATAGACAATATTTATTGTCTATTGAAAAAATAACTAGCACATAAAATATTTTAATACCTACATATTTTTTACCCGTAGTACGGTAAAATATAGTATTTTGTTATTTTAGGCAGATTCTTATGATAATAATTAGGCACTAGGGAACATTTTTGATCAGTATAACTGAAGCAACTGTAAAATGTAACTAATTTTTAGTCGTCAAAGCTCTTAGGCCCTAATTACCACCAATCAAGTCGTGGTCTGATGTCGATTGAAAGCTAATTGAAACGATGTAGCTAATTAAAAACACAGCCTATTCAATCTTTAATATTAATTAAAAAACTTTGTTTCAATTAAGTGCCCCTGGCTATGTACGAAAATAATTGCCGATGTCAATGTTAGAATCCATTAATTCGAGCCTCATTTACAAATCAAATAGCACCGAGGCGTTGTCAAAGTAAACCCTGGGGCTTTAGATGCTGTTAATCAAATTCTAAAAGTGATCCCGATCGCCTTGGATGAGTACACTCCACTTCAAAAGCATGAACCATTTTACAATTTTATTAACTACCTACTTCCTTCCGCTTACTGTACATTCTTATTTCCGGTGTAATCTATTATATATTTAAAAAATATTGATCTTGTTGCGTATATAAACTATAACTAAAGTTTTTATTTTATTTACTATATATATATTTCTATATTAAGCTACTAAAGTGTACATCATAGAAGCAGGACGACCGATGGACATATTATATACATTGGTACCAGAAACTGGTTTTAAAACCATGCTCTTGGTTTTAAAACCGAACCTATTGGTACCGGCCGGTAGTTCAGTATTATATTATATACATATCTATTTAATATTACTGTATAAATTATTATTAAAAATTCGTGCACATTACAGCAGTCAGCTGCGACCAGGGATCAAACCGGTGTCTATCGCTTTACACGCAAATCTTCTGACCACTAAGCTATAGAGCGCCCATGTTGCGTCAATCATTAATGTATCAATTAAATCGTCACGCCTTGTTTCCACAGGGATAGGCAGAGATTATAGAGCGCCACCTGCCTCCTGGCATAACTCACTCGCTTCCCTTCATACAAGCCTTAAGGTTATGGGCACTAGGCAACCCAATCATTGACCGGCATAGTGACGGCTACTAAGGCGACCGTGGTGTAATGGTTGTGCAATGGTTACGCTAACTCAGAGCACGGGTTTGAAACCATTTGCCGATACCAATACATCTTTGATAAATGTACTCGTACATTAGTAAATGTAAATTTAAAAAAAATTAATCGTCGGCGCTTTTAGGCGGTCTACTGCTTCCCATCAAGCAGAACGAGTTCAGATGTCGCATTTCAATAAAAAAATATGGTGGTATAATGACGTACATTTTGACTTAAATTATATTCGTGATATTATATTCTATAAAATTCACATTTCCTTGAATTTCAATATCGTGCTACAAAATCTTATTTTGCCACAGGCTAAAAATCAGAAATGTTATTTATTACACTTTAGAAAGACGTTTCTTCTTATCTGTGGAAATATACATACGAGTAATAAAATCATACAATATAGTTATTTTAGAGTTTAGACGAATTTTATCATAGAGCCTTGTATGAAAAGAATTTGTAACAGTGTGTAATATATTCTTTGTATTTCTGAATAACTTCATCTGAAAATGAAATCTATAAAATCCTGATTGAGAAAAGAGGCGCTACGTTGTCTCTGCCTATCACTGGGGGAACAAAGGTTTTTTAATTGATTATGATAATAATAAAATAATGTACCTAAATCACTCGAATAGTCATAAATAAAAATAAAAATATTAAACAACAATTTGTTAAGATACGAACATATTTTTTTAGGACGGAACGAGTTAAAATGATAATTATTTAAACTAAAATGTTGTAGATTTTTGAGTTGCTTTAAAGTCAAAATAAAAGCAAAGGTTAATTGTTATCAACGATATAATCAGCACATTCTATGCAAATTCAGGGTGAACATCTAGGTAGGTATTAATAAAATGCTAATTACAAAACAATATATTCCACGGATTCTTGTGTATGCCGCTATTAGGAGTTATCATCATAAAGACTAACGCAACTATGGTATAACTGTTATAGGTAAATTAATACAAACGTGAAATATTATAAAACTTGTTTATAATAAATTATACTCTATTCAAACCTACAGAGGGTTGTAATTTCTTCTTACAAGTGATATATTTTGGTTATTCTTTGCATAATGATATGTAAAAAAGTCATCTACTATCGACAGTTCAAAAAGATACCAAAGGATGACATTACCTGCTAAGTGAGAAAAAATATCAAAAGTATTTAATAGGAAAAAGTGGGCAGCTTACATTTGGTGTATTGGTGTCAAATTTTGACATAAGATTTTTGTCACCTCAAAAGAGGTTTTTTTTAATTGCGTCGCGACATCTGACCTGACCTGCCTGATGGTAATCATAATGTAGGCCCAAGAGTGCCGACGATAATCATCGATAATCATAATCATTAATCATAAATTAATGAATTGTGGTGCTATATTTTTTAATGTATCTCGACATATGACAGCACCCCTTCTGATGATTAGCTGAAATGCGTTTCATAAATAAAGGTGGCTGCTACTACAGTGAAATAAATAAACTACAGCCACGAAATGCAGAACTAATTTAAAAAATTAGGACGTGTCGTCTACCTAGTAAAGCAAAGCAAGGGGAGAGGAAAACTTAATATGTTTACGGTTTCCTCAATCGTCACCACTATGCTGACTATGCTTTTTTTTAACTACATACAGGTGTAATTAAGCACTTTTTTTTTATTCTGACTCGACATATGACAGCACCCCGCCTGATGTTAAGCCAAAGTGTGGTCCATGAATGAATGTCACTGCTACTACAATTCAATAACTGTGAGTAGCAATCAGATCCACTATGCCGGCCTAGATGGAACCGGCTACTTACAAGCTGATCCCGAAACGTGACCAAATCACTTCACGGTCTGTATACTTGTACGTCATTATAACACCAATATTTTTTATTGAAATATCCTCTAAGGCGACATCTTATTCTTGATAGGAAGCAGTAAGTTGTACTACATTGGGCATTGGGTACCTATAGCCGCACGTTAGATATTTTCCCCGTGATAGAGGTTCTGTAGAACAAAAATGTTCTCGGAAGGTTCGTCAGATTTTAATTTAGCTTCCGGTTTTATTATAAGTACATTTTAGTTGGTGTTTGGTGGTAATGACCTCGATTTATTTCACGTCCGGCGGAACGATAATACCACTTTCAGATTTTATTTACAAGTATTTATTATTCAAGAAGAATTATTTAAAGTTATTTTTAGATATCGTTTTGCAATAGTTGTTTTCGCAAGCCTTTTTTTATTATTATACGACGACAAGTAAGTAAAATGACTTTAACTAGCACTACTATTCACCATGTTTTAAACACCAGCCTAGTTGATACCGGCAACTTCAAAAAAATTCTCGGTACACGAGTGTGTTACTTCACGGTCTGTACCGACATCCTGGGTCGGCAGACTGGGCAAATGACAACCAACTCTTTGCCTACCACTTTAATAAATCGTATAATAAATAATATATATACAAGATATAATATATAATCTGGCAAACCTCTCGAAACGTCGGAATAATAAAAAATGTAAAATCAAAACCAAAATAAACGTGATAGTCGGCCGCAAAAAAAGGACATCATTCATTTTGTATGGGGACTTGGGCTTAATTGTATAAAAAGTTTAATATGCATATTAAAATAGTTTGATGTACGAAGATTACAATGTAATTGGAATATATCCTTTATTTCGCATAGTTTAGGTGTGCAAAATGATCAAACTATAATTATGACAGTTCAAAGCAGAACTTTTAATATGGCGTGTCTTTGTGATTAACAGACGATACAAAATCAATATCCTATTTTCAAAATAACTTAATTGTACAGCAATTAAAAGCAAAATTGTTATTATTTTTATCAATACAAGTATTGAAACTACCATTTATATATTTTTTCATCATTGGACATTACAAAAGTAGTACATAAAAGGCCAAAATGAATTGAATTCATTAATCAATGTTCGCGCAAAATCTAAGAAAATAGTAACATATAATAATTATATTAGGACATTAAAAGAATAAAAAATGAAAACAAAAGGCCGTGACCGAGCTGTGTAAACATTGTTATATAAACAGAGTAAAGTCAATAAAAAAAAGCTTTAAACAAGTTAATATAAAAGATCCATGAAACGCTTTGTTCATTTTAATTTTCAATATTAAAATATATATTGACGCAAAATGTTCGGCGCATAGTGACGCCAACTGAGGAAGTCATAAACTGAAAAATAAAGATCTTAGAAAATCGTATTCTTTATTACGTATGCCTTTAGTCTATATCTTAATCGTCTTATCATCATCATCAGTCAGAAAGCGTCCACTGCTAAACATAGGCCTCCCCATTAGAACGCCATTCTGAACAACAAGATGCCAGTTGCATCCACTGGATACCCGTGACCTTCACTATGTCTTCAGTCCACCTAGTAGGAAGCGCTGCGTCTTCTGGTTAGTGCTATCCACTCTAGAGCCTTCTTCCCCATCAGTTGTCGGTTCTTCGAGCGATGTGGCCAGCCCATTGCCACTTCAGCCATAGCCTACGGGCTATGTCGGTTCTTTGGCGAATATCCATATTTCGGATTCTATCGCGCAAAGAAACACCAAGCATAGCTCTCTCCATTGCACGCTGAGCGACTCTGAGCTTTTTCAACAGGCCAACATTTAAGAGCCACGGTTCAGTGCCATACTGGCAACACACTGGTCGAAGACCCTTGTCTTCAGGCACTGCGGGATGTCTGACGAGAAGATGTGACGCAATTTCCCGAATGCCGCCCATCTGAGTTGGATTCTTCGAGTGACTTCTTTGCCTAAGTTGGACCTACCTAACTGTACAATATGGCCGAGGTAATTATAGTGGTCAACAACTTCGAAAGTATCGTTCCCAACGATTACTGGTATGGGCACAACATGGACATTGGACATAATTTTCGTCTTATCCATGTTTATTTTAAGACCCACCTGTTGGGAAACGTTACCCAGTTATCTGAGCATAGTATTGAGGTTCTCCAGCGACTCGGTCATAATGACTATATCGAAGGTGAGTAATGTATTCGCCATTGATATTAATGCCATATCCGTTCCAGTTCAAGAGCTTAAAAACGTCCTTCAGTGCATTCGTGAACAGTGTCGTAGAAATAATGTCTCCCTGTCTTACGCTTTTCTGCAACTGGATTGATTTTGTGCTTTCACCGTGTAACTGGATCGACATAGTGGCGTTTCTTTACAAACACTTCCACACTTTGATATACCTATAGTCAATATTACATCGCTGAAGGGACTGCAATACTACCCAGGTCTCGATTAAACCGATGGCTTTTTTTATTCCTCTAATGAAGCTAAATTCACCAGACGATTTATATTCCTAGTTTTTATTAGGTTTGTAGTTAAGTGTTAAAAAAAAACAACAAAAGATCGATATAGTATTAAGTTTTTCATAAAATACTTACGCTCTGTATTGAATTATGTGTGAATATCACCTTGAATTGTAGTTATTAGGTTTTTGTAATAAAGTATTGTCATATTAAAAAAAAATCTTTTCCTGGTTTAACTATACGTGTATAACACATCTATACATATTTAATGCGTAATTAAATTTTGTCACAGATAAAACTAACTATATTTGCGGTCTGTTTATGAAATAAATAATTTTGCAGCGTACTATGGCATTTATTTTAATCCGACGTTTCGAAAGCTTTGCAAGAACCATTGCGATGAGCCAGTTCGTATTAAAAAACTCAAATTGTCACGCGTTTTTTCAGAAGGAAAGGCAGAGACAATGGAGTGCTATTTGCCACGAGCTTGACATAACTTCCTCGCTTTCCTCACATCCACAATTTTCTTTTTGCCAACAATTAGTTGAATTAAATTGAAATAAGCGCGATAGTACGCCATAGAAAATACTATCTATCTATGTAGGTAAATAATTAGAATTTTCCCGCACCCAATATAATGAAATCAAAACTATATGATGGATGGGTAAGAAGTTATTTGATGGAGAAATCAGATATATGATTAGCGTTTACTTTTGCATCCTAATTGATAAAACACGATCCTGAATTGTCACTCATTTATTTTTTATTTTTTTATTAATTTAAAAACTTTATTGTATTTTTTTTAAAGGCGGGACTTAATGCCCATGGAATTCTCTACAAATTAAACCTTCATATATGGTGAACGTTAAGATGATGGTGGGTAGTGCAACAAAGTTTAAAATATGGCTATATAAGTATTTATATTCATAAAAAGATTCTAGGTTAGATTAGATTCTACTCCTACTTGACTGATTCCTCATATCTATATAAATACTATTTATCTATACTTAAGGGCGTTAAAACTAATAAAACTAAAGTTATTGCTCTTTAAATTTTAAAAGATTCAAAATTAAATATTGTAAATCTATTAACATAAATTTAACGTCAAAGGAGAGAAAGTAAGGTCAACTTTCATTTTTAACCCACATGTTGATGATTATTTTTAGGAAAACATGGCCGTCTTATACGCAAACAATACAGCCATACAATACAAATGAACAAATCAATCAATCAAAAACAATAGGGCGCCTCTTTTCACTATTTGCGTTTCTGTGAGATTATCAAATATAAATAAATAAAAATGTGAATCCAAAAAGGAAAACAAAACAGAATAAAAGATATGCATATCTTTTATACAGTAATAAATGCTGAGGAAATATTTATAACTGTATAAATTACATTTATTACTGCTTTTTGGGACGGCATAGTGACGGCAAATGAGGCAGCTGTGAACAAACTCCGTTTTCTCAGTTTTCGGTTTTCGTAGTCACTCTTGGACCTCCCCTTGCTCATCAGCAGGCGGGTCGAGGTCAAATGTGTCACAATAAAAAAAAAGTATTGATATACACTCGTAAGAAGTAAGTACGACTATTGTTGTGAGTGTTAAATATATTGTTTTGTTTTCTTACATTGTATAAAATTAAATTAATACAGGAATTACACGCCTATGCAGCCTAGGTTATGTTTTCAATGCAACAAATTATTACATAATATTACACCTTATAAATCTAAAATGATATAAAAGAAGGTTACTTATTTAAACGATTTAATAAATTATATTCATATTCGTGCTTAATTAACAAATCTCCAAGTGTGCATAATAAAACAACCAATAATTACTGCATCGTTGCATATTAATCCCTATATTTATATATTTTAATCATCATATTTAAATCGTTATTAATATTTACTAATGTCATAAATAAACAAATATTTAAATCAATCAATTAATTACGCCTTTTTTCCACGGGGATAGACAGAGACAATGGAGCGCCACTTGCCACGATCCGGACACGATTCCCTCGCTTCCCACACATTTCCAATTTTCTTCATACAAGCTTTATGGTTTGGGCACTAGGCAACTTAGCTTTCTTGAGAATGTCTCCGATTTGGTCGGCAAACACCCTCCTGGGCCTGCCTTGTTTAACGTATCCAGTCACATGAGATATATTTATTCAAATATTTTGAATAAATCAGTCAAAATTGTAAATGGGATGCGGGTGTTCTGCCTTATCACACCAATAAAAAGGAATGACGAGGTCAAATACATTTCGATGACTGAAAAAGGAAACACCATACAACACGGAACGAAACTTAATTGGTTAATTGGTAAACCAAAAAATTATTGGTAACCAAAACACGTTACCGGCAAGTCACCGAGATAAGTATACATTTAGATTTGAATATTCACCGTCAAAAGGTAACGGGCACCCATTACACTTAAGTGAACTGCGGCTACACCATCATTACTGATCTCAATTCACTCGTTAACGTCATAATACTATCAGCGGCTAAATTAGCGGTCACCTTGCTCCACCTATAGAAAACAAAATCGAGTCTCTACTTCTAATGCAAGTGGAACAAGGTTCATGAACGTTCGTAACCACTAGTGCATCAAATTATAGAAGCAATCACCGCTTGACGCACCGTTAAGACAAGACACGCGCGTCGTGAGTCGACCATCGTCCTCTCCGCGCATCCAGCACCTGCACCATCGTTCATGTATCAAGTTCAAGAACACTACCTATACATCGGTATTGAAAAAAAAACTATACACTCAAATTAGGAACGGATCGTATTGAAGCTCGCTATATAAGGTGGAAAAAAGAGGCGCGCGGCGCAAACAGTCTCCATACACCGCATGATGCACTCGCACATCGTGCTCGCACTGACGCTTGTCGTGGTAGCGCACGCGTCTCCGCGCGAAAGATATGGTTATGAAAGAGAAATAGACTCCAACTATAGTCCTAAGTTAGCTGGATATATACTTAGCGATGAATACCTAGCAGCGCAGAAAAACAGGGCAAAGCTAGTAACAAAGTTGCGCCCCGAGGAGGCCGTGGCTGCGGATAATGTGATATTGGAATCTAATGTTGTACGAATAGTAAAGCCCTCTCGGCGGAAGGCAGAGGTCCCAGAGGAAGGACTCGTGCGACGCAGACGCGGTTACAACTTGGAGAACGTGTGGGTCCCTGCGCGGTATCCTTACTTGCCCGTGCCGAGGTATACCCGCTTCCGGCGCCGCGGCTAATGCCCGCTGCACCCGCTGTGGAAATGTCAAGGCCGCGGTGGTGTTATTGTGCAGTGCCCGCAGGTGGACACATTGTTTTATTAGTTACGTGTGAAAAGTGGCTGTGATCACAGGCTCAAATACGTCGCCACGAGTGTGAAGCGAGTGTAACGATTGACAGATTAATTAACTTATAATAAAGTTGTTACTTTAAGCCTTAATCCAAATTTACTTGGAGTTGTTTTCATTACCTCGTTAATAATGCTATTACTTCTTGAGTATAAAGTGTGCCTACTAAATATATTATAATGTAATAATAGTTAAAACAGGTTGAATATAAATAAACACAATGAAGTCATCTTGTTAATGAGTGGTAAGAGCCCTCTTATTAACTGGTCGTGCTTCATCGCTCAACATCAGAAGGAATGGTAATCCCAATAAAAATGTATATATTTTCCATTCATTATGCGAAGCCTTACAAGAAACCATTTAGTGTTTTTTGTCGAGAGATTGGATGCTATTCATTCTTAGATTATACTTAATTGAGGTTGTATCGACAGAAGCACGAATTGCTAATATTAGCAAGCATCGCTAAAAAATATTGTGAAAAAAGCAGATATTAGCTCCGAGTCTGATGATTGTTCAAGAGTGGCAGGCAGACAGTTGGTTGTCATTTGCCAAGTCTGCCGATCCGAGGCAATATCACCACTAACAAGTGTACGGACCGTGAATTGCATTTCGGGACCGTGAATCGCATTTCGGGATCTGCTTGTAAGTGGCCTGCCGGCTCAAACTAGGCCAGCATAGTGAACGCATCTGCTACTTGGAGTTATTGAACTGTAGTAGCAGTTGGCTCCATTTATGAACCATACTCCAGCTTAACATTAGGCAGGGTGCTGTCATATGTCGAACCTTAATAAAAAAAATAATTTTAGTCGGTTTTTTCAGTCGTCGGCACCTTAGACCTCTCCTTGCCTACTAACAGGCAAGTCGACGTCAGATGTAGAGTCCCAATAAAAACAAATAAACGAAATCATAAATGCGTGTAAGTGTAAGTACGTGTAGGTACGTCCATAAATGTTCGTTAAGTGAATCTCATTAATTCTGTCTTGGTTGAATGATTCCTATTGTACTTACAACGAAAAGGGTTGGGCAACAATGCTGGCCTACTCCACTACTACGATTTCACTTAAAATTTACAGGTCGGTCGGTATAAATAGGTAGGTATGTAACGAAGTTCTTCACGATAAGATTTCGATAAGGAATATTGACTGCAGGAATAGTAAATGCTGCTCAGGCAACCGTAAAACAGGACTTCCTATTGCTTACCATCAGGAGGTCAAATGTAAGTTTGACGACAGGCGTGGACGAACGGTTCGCGATTGGTTTGTTGGCGTAAAGTCCCGGGATCGATTCCCGGTCCGAGAAAATAATAATTTGTTAATAAAAAAATTGATAGATATTTTCTTCGGGTCTGGTAATCAAAGAGTGGTAGGCAGTGGTACCCAGTCTGCCGATCCGAGAAAGTACCACCTCAAGTATACAGACCGTTAAGTGATTTGATCGCGTTTCGGGATCAGCTTGTAAGTTGCCGGTTCTAACTAGGCCGGCATAGTGGATGTGATTGCTAATTACAGTTCTTAAATTGTAGTAGCAGTAACATCCTATAATGGACCACACTCCAGCTTAACATCAAACGGGATGCTGTCATTATGTCGAGTCACAATAAAAAAAAGAAATATTGACTGCAAGCATAGTAACAGCTACTGAGGCAACCGTAAAATAAATCGGTTCCGTCAGTCGCCGGCGCACCTGTACTTCCCCCTGCTTACCATTAAGAGGTTAGATGTCAATCAATTAATCAAATTATCACGCCCTTTTCCCACAGGGATAAGCAGAGACAATGGACCGCCACTTGGCACGATCCTGACACATTCAACTATTCTCTTCATACAAGCTCTATGGTTAGATAAGTCTCTATAAAAGAAATTATTTTTTAAATATCAAAACTGTTTTTATATTTCTATAAATATCAACATGATGTTAAGCTGGATTGCGGTTCGTAAATGGAAGCAACTGTTACTTTTGTTGCCTATTTGGAGTTTGCAACTCTTAATTTTTTTAAATCCGAAACGCGACTGGGTCACTACGTATCAATTTATCAGCCTAGTAAATACACCTAAAATGTATTTAACTACAAAAACGTCCGTTAAAATAAATACATTAATCTTAAAAATAAAACTGTTGTATAAAAATCTCCACTGAAGACAAATATGTACTGTGGTCGCAAAGGACCTTGTTGTTAGAGAGATTATAAATAAATATAAAAAAAATGTTCTATTTATTTTTTCAATTTTGGTACACTCATCGCAAAACCGTTATATGGTTATTAAATTTAAACATACCAATTTTTTTACTTAAAGAATATAATGTAGGAGAATATAATGAAGAGAAATATGTACTGTAGTCGCAAAGGACCTTGTTGTTAGAGAGATTTTAAATAAATATAAAAAAAATGTTCTATTTATTTATTCAATTTTGGTACACTCATCGCAAAACCGTTATATGGTTATTAAATTTAAACATACCAATTTTTTTACTTAAAGAATATAATGTAGGAGAATATAATGAAGAGAAATATGTATGTACTGTAGTCGCAAAGGACCTTGTTGTTAGAGAGATTTTAAATAAATATAAAAAAAATGTTCTATTTATTTATTCAATTTTGGTACACTCATCGCAAAACCGTTATATGGTTATTAAATTTAAACATACCAATTTTTTTACTTAAAGAATAAAATGTAGGAGAATATAATGAAGAGAAATATGTACTGTAGTCGCAAAGGACCTTTTTGTTAGAGAGATTTTAAATAAATATAAAAAAAATGTTCTATTTATTTATTCAATTTTGGTACACTCATCGCTTTAACTATATGAATATAATGTACCTAATAATACCATACAAAATTATTCAAAGTTATTTAATCAAGTTTTAATTGAATAATAATAAAATAAACCGTTTTCTATATTATCTATTGATTACTTCAATTAAGTAGTATTCAATTAAATAGTAATATAATAATGATGTTTAATTAAAACATTAATAAAATCGATATAATGATTTGTTTATATAGTTCAATTAATGATATCAATCAAATTTAATCAATTTAAAGCGGCTGTGGTGTATTGGTAGTGCAATGGGCACGCAAGGTTCAAAACAACTTGCCGGCACCAATGTACCTTTGATATACATATATGTACTTTGGTGGTCCCATTTCTATGATGCATATTTTTGTAGCCAGCACCTTTGTAGCTTATTAGAAAAATTAAAAAAATTTGCTCAAACAAAATTAGCTCCGATCCTACGATCAGCCATCCTAACACAACTCTCTTACTTTCTTTACATCCACAATTATTTTTATAGTTCTTGGTTCACAATTTGTAAAAAAGAGGATAATTTTATAATGTTTAAAATAATGATAAAACTTTCAATAAAAAAGGAAGATAAGTGTATAATGCATGTATAACAAATCTTTTACTTTGGCCAGTATAGTGAAAATGACTAAAGCAACCGCTTTTTGTTAGTTTACCATAAGACAAGTCGAGGTCAGATACCGAGACACAATATGAAGCGAAATCGAATTGTCACGCCTCTTTCGCACAGGGATAGGCAGATATAATGGAGCGCCACTTTGACACAACCACAACTCTCTTCATACAAGCTCTACATCACTAGGTAACTCAACTTTCTTGAGGATGTCTCCGATTTGGTCGGAGAACACCCTCCTGAGTCTGCCTCATTTAACGCATCCATTTACAATGAAGTGAAATTATTGAGGCTAATAGCATTTCTTTTTCTCTGCCTATCTCAATAGAAATGGAAGCGTAAAAGATAATTAAAGATTCATGTTTGTTTGACTATAACCTTGCAAATACCTTCATTTGGTTTCAAGTTCATTAAACTTTACAATTGTAGTGTCAATCACCTGAAACGTAGCTAAATTTTAAACAAACATAAATTATATACACTAACAGAAATTATATGCCTATAATAAAGCTCAAGGCGACCGTGGTCTTGTGGTACTGAAATATTCACGTAAACCGAGATCACCTAACCGTTCTAAAACCACTTCGATATCTGATGTGGATGGATGACCAAGGAGAGTGTTCAGAGAATTCAGAGACATCCTCAAGAAAGCTAGGTGACCATAAAAGTAGAGCTTGTATGGAGGGAATTGTGGATGTGAGGGAAGCGAGACTGTTGTCAGGATCGTGGCAAGTGGCGCTCCATTGTCACTGCCCAAGCCTGTAAGAAAAAGCCGACGACTTTTTTATATTTTATTGTGACTCGACATATGACAGCACCCCGCTTGATGTTAAGCCGAAGTGTGGTCCATAAATTAATGTCATTGCTACTACAATTCAATAACTGTGAGTAGCAATCACATCCACTATACCGGCCTAGATGGAACCAGCAACTTTGAAAAACGACTGATAAAAACGTTTTATTATACGGTTGCATCAATCGCCGTCACTATAATTTTATGTAAATATAAATTTAAAAATAATATTCAACCCTAGAATATTAATAGCAAGCATTTTACAGCCTTATTATTATACTGCAATGTGGTTTACTTGCAGGTAAAAACTTAAATTAGCTTTAAAGACTGTTTTTGTTAGGTTTTGTTAGCTTTTTTATTAACTTGTTGTGTACGAGCCATAAGTGGTTCGTATTGTGTATAACATGGCCAATTTAAAACCTACAACTTATTATTTTTATTATAGCTCGATTTATTACTGCACTTCACCTGATGATAAGCTGTATTGTGGTCCATGAATGGATGTAACTGCCACTTTGCCGGCCTAGTTGGAACCGGTTACTTACAAACTGATCCCAAAACGCGACCAAATCACTTCACGGTCTGTATACTTGTACTACCCCAGTGTAAGTGGAAGGTAGACTGGGTACCACTGCCTACCACTCTATGATAACCAGACCCGAAGCAAACATTCACCTCTTTTTTTAATAACAAATATTTGCAATATTTAATAATTATAAAACTATGAAACAAATATTTCCTCCGACCGGGAATCGAACCCGAGACTTTACGCGCTATAAACCAATCGCTAACTGTTCGTCCACGCCTGTCGTCAAAATGATTCCGAAACGCAACTAATTTACTTCACGGTATGTAAACTTTAGTTTTTAAAATCAACCGTTCTAGTGAGGTTGAAGTCGTTAGTGAATACTCTAAGATTCGATGAAATTATCAAAGTGATTACTTTTGTAACGGAGAAGTAGACGAGTTTGGCGCGTTCCTAATCGTACATATACCAAAGTACCTATCGTACATATCGACGATAAAGATACCTCCTTACTGGTATTGGTTACTTTTTGGTAAACATTTTTACTTTTCCTTACAGTATCCTGGCTTTAGATTTGAAGTTAAAGTAAAAAAAAACATAATATCGGTATTGTTAAATATGAGATAATGGTAGTTTATCGTAGACATATAAAAGAAACATTGGTTCTGGTAAATAATATAAAAACCATTTACCCCTATGCTCTTTGAAACTGTAAATTTTCCTGAATGTAGTTTATACCCATATTAATTTCATTTAATGAGTAATAAGAAATATGAACTGCTTTCACCAAGTTTTTATTTCAATTACATACTGTAAATAACCTCAGTTCAATAATTTAAAAAATGTGTGGATTTATTATATTACTGTGTCGTTATTTTTTCAGTCGTCCGCGCTCTTGATCTGTCCATGCTTACCATCAGGCAAGTCAAGTCAGCTCACAGATCTCTGTAGTAACACATTTAGGCGACTATCAGTGGATAATAGTTTGGTTATTGCGCATTAACCGAGCAGGCTTGCTTAACTAAACTGTTTTTTGTTCTCTTTGGTTTTGATTGAGTATTGAATTACTTTTCGCATGTTTAAAGAGCAGGGTTATCTGGGGGATCTTCATAGACCTTACATAGAAATTGTTTTATTTTTGTGAGATTTTGTTGATATGTGGCATATGGTGCTCCACTTGTAAGTCTGCCTGTCCCTGGAATTAGGCGTAACAATTTGATTTATTGGTTGCAACGAAATATAAATATCTCGAAAAATGCAACCGAAAAGAAATTCTAAAGTAACACAATCTAAAATATTATTTAAAAGTAATCAAATATATCCTTTTATGTTACATACAAAAGAATTAATGTTAAAAAACTCCTATGAGATTCTCAAGCGTACTTCATTAACAGTTGACAAGTTGCGAACGCCTTCCTTCGTAGACTCATTAAGCGAGTTAAACTTTAAGACGAGGATCGCCTTTAGGGCCAAAAGATACCTCATTTTATTTTGACAACCTAGACAGTAAGTGGCTTAAATAAAGTATACAGTGAAATAAAGTGTCGTTAGGACTTGAAAGTATTTCAAAAGTTTCTTTACAAAATATCATATTTTCTATCTGAAATTCTTAATGAAACCGTATTTTTTTATTGTGACTCGACATAATATATTAAGACGGCACTTCGCCTCTTGTTAAACCGACTGCCGACTGCTACTACAGTTAAATAACTGCAATAGCAGTTGACTATTGGGCCTAGTTAAAATCCGCACACTTTCAAGCTGATCCCAATACGTGCCGGAGTTACTTGACAGTCTTTACATTTATACCGAATGACCACCAACCCCTTCCTACCACCTTTTCTCCATATAACATTACTAATTAATATGTATAAAATTATAAACCGTAGTGCAGCGGTATGTCACGCAAACTGAGAGCTCCAGTTTCATAACCACTAGCCGGTACCACTGTATCTTTGATACAATATGTACTTTCATTGTACGGCTTCTATGATACAAGCTCATTTAGTAGTTTTACCCAGTCTGCTGAACCGTGGCATCACCATGCTCGAGTGTACAGACTGTGTAGTGACTCAGTCACGTTTCGGGATCAGCCTAAAAGTCTCCTAATTCCAGCCTTAAAATTCCAATTAAGCTGACATGCAATCCCGGCAGGTTTATATGAGTACCTACCAACGTCTGACCTCTACATGTATAACTTCAAAGAACAAATCCACCTTTGTAGGTTTAGGTTAAATGTTGATTGCTCTAACATAAACTTTCAAGCACTTCAACACGTGTAACTTCAAATCAATGTTCTTGTATGATTTATATTTGGACATAAATCATATAACGCCTTTACTACTTTTTATCTGATTATTATTTTGTATAAGTACTTGGATTTTTAATGTGGTGCCCAGTCTGCCGATCCAGGGTGTACCACTTACAAGTATACAGACCAAAAAGATACTAAGCGCGTAAAACTAACACCTATTATAATACCTACTGACTAGGCATTATCTACCACCCAGACCTTCATTGTAAACATTGAATTTAACTTTGTTAAAGACTATATAATTGACAAGTTTCTTAGGATATCGTCTCTCCATATGCCTTTCCGAAATCATAGTAGAGACTGACAATGCGCAAGAACCCGAGGTGTTAATGCCAAATAAATGATTTGATTAAGTTAGCGGGGAAAACGCAATAACAAACAACCCAAAAAATTAAAATAAAGTAAAATTCTTCGTATTCTAAAAATACAAATCAAATATTGGTTCTTTTACAGTAGGTACATTTTTTGTTCTTAAGACAAATCCTTTTACACGTGTAATGTCATGATCAATATTCGAAATGTATATATTATTCATTGTGTTCACCAATTATGTCGAGATGTTTGAGCTTCGCGAAGTGGAGGGGGACTCTTGTAAATTTCCATTTGAAGCACCGTTAAAGGCCTTTGTGAAAGATGACTGATTATTTCACCAAGTGACCTACTAACACCCAATTGTTTAGGATTAACAGGCCAACATATACCGTTAATAAACCGTTAAAGTATGCTTAAAGACCTACGTATCTTTAAGAGTGGTAGGCAGACAGTAGGTGGTAATTTTCCTAGTCTGCACAAACCATATCTTAGTACAACCGTTAGTTTACTTTTTTTTTTATTGTGACTCCACATATGACAGTACCCCCTTAATGTTAAGCCGAAGTGTGGTCCATGAATGAATGTCACTGCTAATACAATTCAATAACTGTGAGTAGCAATCACATCCACTAAGCCGGCCTAGATGGAACCGGTAATTTACAAGCTGATCCCGAAACGTGACCAAATCACTTCACGGTCTCTATACTTGTAAGTGGTGGTACTACCCCGGATCGGCAGACTGGGTACCATTGCCTACCACTCTTTGATAACCAGACCCGAAGCAAATATCCATCTCTTTTTTTTTATTAACAAATTTTTGTAATATTTAATGTTATTACGTATTCTAGGTCTGTGGTACAAACCGTAAAATGACTGAGTCGCTTTTCTGGATCAGCTTGAAAGTTGCCGGTTATAACTAAACTGACATAGTGGGTGCGACAGCTACTTGTTATTTATTTATTTTATATACCACACTCCAGCTTAACATGGTTTGTGCTTTCATATTTCGAGCTACAATAAAAATAAATAAACAAATACTCGTTTATGTATTGGCTGGCAGAGAAGTATTGTATTACGGCCGAGTAAATAAAATAAATTCTTCGGGTATCCTGGTTATCCCATTCTTCTTTACCTGTCTTTGTTTTATTGTTGACAACAAACAAACCAAATAAAATATTGACTTTTGATGTTTGAGAAAAAAATGTACATATTTTGCACTAACATTCAAACAAGTATCTTCTGACGTCACCATAATGATGATGATAAATGGAATCCACGCAATAATTGTCAATGCTCCCTAACATCTATTTTAATAGACAAGTTAAATGATTTGCCAACCCATGTGTTCCCCCACCTATAATCTTAAAATACGCATCTTAGCGTGAAAAAGCACTTTTTACATAGTAAGGGCAACAGAGGTAGACGTGAACTAAGTCTTTTTTTTAGTTTTTGGAACTCCTGGTCAAAGGACAATCAAGGTTAGTAAGGCAACCGGAGGTTAGATATCGAGTCACAATAAAAAAATAGATAATTTAAGAAATTTGAATAATGCATAAATAACACACTGCGACAAATATGTTAAATAAAGAAATTCAGCGACAGTAAAATAGTGGAAAAGATATTCGCGAAAAATGTAATAATAAATAAGATCCCTAAACCTCGTTCGGGGTAAATAACAAGATCACGTACTAGCTGGCTGAGAGTTGCAGACCTTCCAGATATTGTGTTTTTATTGCTTGCCAAATATCTATTAAAGGAATGATTCCGGTGTCGAACTGCAGTTTGAAGCGACATAGCACTGATTATATTTTGTGAGAGAGCGTATTCTTGTGACTTACTATTCGGTCTGTCTGTTTTTACCTATATACTACATATTACCTAGTACCTATATTGATAAAAACAGACAATAAAGTTTATTTTCTGCCTGTCTGTTTTTACCTATATACTACACAGACAGATCGCTGGGAGAGATCGCTTTTTGATTATAAGGCTGCCAATTCTACATAAATTTAATTCTTATTGTCTTTCAATGTATTTGGTTTTGTGCAAATAAGATTTTTGTCTGTCGTGTCTGTTTTTACCTATAAACTTTACATACCTATGTAGTATATAGGTAAAACAGACAGGCAAAAATCTTTATTGCACAAAACAATACATAGAAAGACGATAAAAATTTAATATAATGTAGAATTGGCAGCCTTATAATCAAAAAGCGATCTCTCCCAGGCCACCAATGTTATTAAGGCAGTGAAACAGATAAATAGTCTATACGATAGTCCATAGTACATACTCTTTGTCGTCGAAATCGGAATTATACTCGTACCTTAAAAATGTATCGATACGCTATTGAGAACATGTTTTTTTTTTTTTGTGTGCGAACCTCAATAAAAAATTGTACATTGGTTAAAGCCGCTTGCTTCGGGCATTATGAATAAATCAATTTACACGCCTTAATTGAATAGTGTTATAAGATACACGAAATCTAATAGATTTTTAGACGTCGCGTTTTATCTCGACTGGCTTGCTGGAGGAGGGAAAATTTAAGAGTGCTGACGACTGAAAAACATGTTTAGTTTACAGTCAGTCATCACCATTATGACAGCCAGATACTATTTCACGATTCGCTTCAAGGGTGTCATAGTAAAGAGAAAACACATGGGCTGATAAAGCATTCCACTTTTCGATTGTTGTATAAAGAAACGACACGACGATCCTTTTAGTTTGACTGCCGATGCTTTTTTTGTATTGCGACACGAAATTTGACCTCGACCCGCCTGATGATAAGCAAGAGGAGATCCAAAAGTGACGACAACTAAGTTAGTTCAAGACTGCCTCAGTCGCCGTTACTATGCCAGCTTCTCCCGACATAGGCATCAAAAGATGACGTCATTGACGTCAAAGTTAAAAAGCAAAATAAACACATTTCGTTTTTTTTTTCATGAAGGGAATTTTTGATGTAAAGGAAGCGAAATGTTTGTGTCAGAAACGTGAAAAGTGGCGCTAAATTGTCTCTGCCTTTCTTTGTGTAAATTGGTGGTAACAATTTGATTGATTGATTATATTGTTTAATTATCAAATTTCTTTATTTGTTGAATTAAACCAAATTTTATGCGGCTTCCTATCGCGTTTATTTTGGTTATTGATTTTACATTTTTTTATTATTCCGACGTTTCGAGAGCTTTGCAGCCATCGTGGTCATTGTGGTCTTTATTTGTGTAAACAAAACAAATGAACTAGGTATGTAAAGTGGATATTTCGCAGATGTGATATTATTCTGCGTGTGTCTCTAATTGTAAATGATGATAACTCGTGATGATAAATGGAAACAGTGATTGTGAGCTGCGTGATTGTGATAATTTGATTTAAAATATTCCATTTTGTACATGTTAATTATATTAACACAACATTGTTAAGTCACTAACGAATATTATATTAAAAAAGTTTTTTAGTATAGCTTGTCTAACTATAAATGACGCGCCCCTCCACTTTATTTAAATGTGTGAATACAACTATTACTAATTATACTACTATACTTTATTAACGTGCTCCTCCTTTTGTGTCTAACCAGCAACTGAATGACCAATTACTACAATTGCATTTTCGGTGAGTTGCATTCATATTTTATTTTTGCTTGTGTGCAAAAGGTAGAAGGGCGCGCGTCATTTCAGCTTAGTAGACAGACTCTAACTATCTATAGATATAAATTGTTTTTATTTATTTAATGTGCTTGTTAAGCTGGAGTGCAGTCCATGAATTGCACTGCACTAACATGGAGTGCACTAACTGCTTTCAAAATCTACTGTAAAACTGCTACCTACCCTAAACAGAAAAGCGTGAAAGTTACGTATGTATTTATTATTTTACATCAAACAAAAATATGAATACGTTTTAATATTATACAAACAAATAATTATTTCAATAAAATTTAAATTTATAAATGGCTCCAATAAATCTGTAAGCCGATAACGTTTTCATACATACAGAACATGCTATTACCAATATTCGGTATTCATTAATAATATCGAATACAATATTCTGTATTCAATATTGTGTGTATTCATAAATCGCTTTTCGTTCATTATATCAATACAAGGTATTTACATATACAAACATAAAAATACAAATAAACAAGCTATCACGCTTTCTAGGATGGACAGAGACACCTTTTATTGTCCTAACACACCTCTATTTTTTTTAAACCACAATTTTGTTCATACAATGTGTAATGTAACCCCACAATGTAAGTCAGTTACTACACATAAATTTATTACAAATAAAAACATTCGTGGCTGATCGGTAAGCGTTTGGTTTGTTGCGCGTAAAGTCCCGGGTCGATTCTCGGGCGGGGCAAATATTTGTTTTACAGCTTTTATTTGAAATATTATTTGTTCCAACTAGGCTAGCATAGTGGTATACTTACTACTTGAATTATAGTAGCAGTGACAACCATTCATGAACCACACTCCAGCTTAACATTAAGCGGAGAGCTGTCATTGTCAGGTCACAATTTAAAAAAAAATGCAATTTAAAACAAAACACAAAAGTTCGCCTGACAAGTGTAGCATAGTGGCAAGCTTAGACATATTTAATCTCTGAAAATTTCCTTCTTTGCACCATACAAGCTACCAACCTTCAAATAAAACAAAGTAACTCGTATCGGGTACCGGATCACATCGATGACCGGACCACTTGGTATATTGGTATCTACACAAAGATTAAAGCAAAAAATATACCTACCCACATAAAATGATACCTTGAGCTTATTTTTAGAATGCCTGATCCTTAGTGAATCAATCTCTGTTTACTGGGATCACGTGTATCTACAGCCGTCATCTTTTCAGAAAGATTACCATCTTCTCGAATTATTTACAGAGTTGCGGAAATATCTTACATTTTATTTACACCCTCGACGCTCCGCTGAATCTAAATACCTCCAATTTTCAAGGCTTCATCCCCTATCCTCTCCCTACCCCACTTCTCAGTGGTTCAAATTAAAGTGAAAATCAAACACAAGAATCGAACAAGATTTCTTTCTAAAGATTGGTTTAATCTTATTTTTAATCAAAAGCATGATCTTGAAAAATAAAAACATATTGTTTTATTCATATAAAAGATGTAATATAAAAGCTATAAATTGAAGTGGTTTTATGCGTAAATAAAAAAAAAAACTTCCTACAAAATTCCGCTTAAATTCAAACGAGAATACAAAAAAGGAAATCTGATATTACCAACGAAATTCAATCGGACCTACATACATATATGCCAAAGTGCATACAATGCGAGTATGAGCATCTATAGTTAGTATATATGTATATATATATTGAAATACGAGGCGTGAGACATCGGTCATCGGCCCCGAATTCGGCATGTTCAACACCATCTCTACCATCACAAATTAACTACACGCCCGCAATTAATATTAAAAAAAGTTGTAAACATAAAACAATATAAGACTCGTATCTTTTTTTGTAACTCATCATAACTAGCAGTCACACCCACCATGCCGGCCTTGATGGAATCGGCAACTTACAAGCTGGTCTCAAAACGCGGCAAACTTACTTCACTGGTCTGTAAGAGGGAGTACCACCCCGGATCGGCAGACTGGACAACACTGCCTACCACTCTATGACAACCGGAACCGGAGAAAATATCCGCAAATTTCTAATTATAAATAATTGTAATATTTAATCAAATTAAACTTTAAAACAAATATTTGCCCCGACCGGGAATCGAATCCGGGACTTTCCGCCTGTCGTTAATACTGCAGAATTCATTATGTGTCTATTATAACAGTTACATAATAAGACACGTAATATAATTACTCGTGTTCCTACAGATAAGCCTTTTTAATTGTATATTAGTTAACACGATTCTTAGCAGATAATTAACACTGCTTAGTAAAACACTAATCTATACAAAACAATAAAATTACATGTAACGGATACAAATAACGGATAAAATCTTTTTTTTTAATATTTAAGACGACTTTTTGTACATAATTACTATTCATTACATTGTAATTAATAAATAGTAAGGTCAATTTTTATCATATAATAATAATTTTATATAATAAAATCTACTTCCTCAGCCGTTTGCCTAGTTTTTAATCGAATGTGAAAACCTTCAAGCCAACGGCCTCATTAGGACTGCACGAGTTTACTTGTCGAGCAAGGACAAAATAAATACATAATATTGAATCGAAAACCGGATCGGAATTGCATAAGCTCATAATATTGTGTTCTGGTTTTGCAGAACCCTTCCGTGCATTGACCGGCCATTAGCAGATTTTGTAAGTGAATACTAATTTACAAAATCGTATTCCACAACTTGGTTACACGCGAGAATTACCACTTGAATGGGCAACAATGGCGTGGTCTGGAAAATGTCTAAGCCCAGCAGTAGATAACTAAGTAATGATGATGATCAGCATCAATGCTTTGGGATACAATTTTAAAAATATTCCTGTAATAAACTGTATTATAGAAGAAAATAACAGTTTATGTACAAATCGATGGTAAAGTGACTTAGTCGCGTTTCGGGATCAACTTGTAAGTTTCCGGTTCCAACTTGTCCTGCATAGTGGATGTGCAACTACTTGCAGTTATTACCATCAAGCTGGGTGCTGTTATGTGTTGAGCTCGAAAGTATAAACAAAATAAGCAGAGGCAAAGGAGCGTCACTTGCCACGATCCTGACACAACTCCCTCACTTCCCTCAAAATGAAAAAAAAAACAAAATGAATTAATTAATCAAAATTCAAAAATCGTTTCAAAATGAACATAAAAATACAGAAAAATTACCCCTCAAAAAACTCAAACCAAGAAACATTTTCAAACTGTAAAAACACAATTTATATACAAAATAAACTCGAGCAACAATTTTTGGATTATCTTACAAAAATTTCAGCGAGTTAGTTTCACGAAGTAGATTTCTCATAATATTTGAATTGTGGCTGTGAAAAAGATTACGGGTCGCTATTGCAGGAGCATAAGAGATGCGGCATTTCAACGTGGCCTCATCTGGAATTCTAATATCGTACCTCGTTAAAGGGTACATTCTTAATAAAGAGGAGAAAAGGAATTTAGTAGCTAGAATACACGAACACTGTTCATTTTGGCACCAGCCTTCGTCTCACTTCATTGTGATTTATTTAAAATGCAGATTCTTCAACATGTTTTTCTTTTTACATCTCTATACTAAGCTAGTATGTGTGCTTGTATAATAGAAACAGGACGACTGAAGTACATATTTACCAAAGATACCTTAGTACCGACGAGTGGTTTCGAATACGAGGCTCTTGGTTTGAGAGGACATTTCACAACCACTAACCCACGGTCGCCTTGCCTATTTCATTTTTATATTTTATCTATTAACCTATTAATATTGATTTTAATTCTACCCATGACCACAACTATTTGAATGAAGAGAATTGTTGATGTAAAGAAAGCGAGAGAGTTGTGTTATGATTGTAAAATATTGGTATTTTCCCTTTCAATAATAAAGCCCGTGAAATTACGTTTCGGAATCAGCTCGAGGCAGACCAGACCGGCATGGTGGATGCAACTGCTGCTTGCAGAGATATATATGTCTGTAGTAGCAGTCGCCAGCATTTTTTATATAATTATCTATTTATTGACATTTTTATATTATTAACTACTAAAGTGTTGTATCTTAGAAACAATACGACCAAATTAGGTATACATAAGAGGTTTTGAACCCGTGCTCTCGGTTTTGATTATGATTTATATTTGATTTGATTTATAAAGTGCACTCCAGCTTAACATTAAACGGAGCGCGGTTATAAATATGTCGGACTACAATAAATAAAATGTTTGTCGTGCGTTTAAAAGAATAAGAATAACGCCAAAAAACATAAATATTTTTGGATGACAAAATAATGCCGCATCACGCCCAAGGCTCTGAAGCAATCAGAATCTGTAACTAATACGTTGAACAAACTACCCTGTTAGGTCCCTAAAGGCTTCAAAGCAATTTAAAAAGAATTTGTAAGTATCTTTTGCGTCTTTTTGTGTAATTAAATGCAAGCATATAAATGTAACTTGTTTCTTTTGGCAAATAAACACGTCTTTGTATCCTTTTAAGGAGTTACGTTATAATAACTTAGCTTGAAGGTACTTTTTCATTGTGGCTCGAGTTATGACTGCACCTCGCTTGATATTAAGCTGGAGTGCAGTCCATAAATGGAGAAAGCGACTCTTATAAATCTACTACATGCATACTTTGAAACAATTTAGGTAATGAGAAAATTAAATGAATAATATTACTATGCCAATCTAACTGAGTCATTTGTATTCCGACAGGGCAAATAACCACTCCTAAAAAACCAATCGGTCTTATTTTTTTAAACAACATTTATTTGTAATATCCAATCTAATTGATTAATATTACAAATTGTTCAATCAATCAATCAATCAATCAAATCAAATCAAGGGATAGGTAGGACAGCTTTTTATAGACATTAACTGTTCCTTTAAACGGTTTTAATTCCAACTCAACCAAATATTTATTTATCCAATCACTCGTTGTTCATTTTATTTAACAATTACGAAGGAGGCTCAAACTTTTTAGTAGGGTTCAATTCTATTACTAGAAGATAATTTAAGAAATTAAACTACTTTCCAAGTACGGTAAAATTATACGGCGACTGTGGTATAGTGGTAGTGCAATGGTTTCAGTTTCAAAACCACTTGCCGGTACCAATGTAGCTTTGCTATATGTACTTTGATTGTCCTATTTTTTTAATGATACAAAGTTAGTAGCTTAGTATACGAGTAAAACGTATATATATAAAAAACATTTTACTAAATAAAATAACATTAATTTTATGTTTCTTTCATGAGAGAATTCACACTCAAAGAAGTATTTTTTAATGTCTGCGCAATTCTTCGTAATTGCGTTCTTTTAAAAGTAGATTTTCTGTGCACTGAAGAAAATTCTATACTATTAATATGTTTTTAATTATAAATGCAAATCATTTCTCTTTGATACTATTTCTTTGTATACTTATTTACGCATGTTTAACTTAGACATATATGTATAATATACATTATTCATTCGTACCACGGTCCGCAAAACAATAAAATCTAAACCACTCAATAAAATATATATTTTCAAATTTTAGTCACCATATTTTAATAGTACCCCATCTGATGTTTAGCTGAAGGGCGGTCTATGAATGGAAGTCACTGCTACTACAGTTAAAAAACTGAAAGCTGCATTCGCTTTCACTATTGGAGATTAATTCATACTAATAACATAGGAATAAAGCAAATGACTACTGTCTAACTACCATTCCTAAATTTTGAGTAAATTTATAAGATCAAAACTTGATATCGTACCGTCAATCTGTAGCTTATCAATGTCTATAAATCAATAGTAAAGTCTTGACAGAAAACGTCAAGAGTAAAATTGAATGAATTTCAAGTAAAGCAAGCAATACAGCTATGCAAACTTATTGGATACCAGATATTCTCTTATTATAAACTTTCGCTCCATCAGATCTTACTTTGTGGTCATGGATTTCATACAGGACCATACTAAATTGAGAAGATGTATTTTAATTGAATATTATGTATACCAAACCTTGTATATCAAAATTAGTAATACTTATAAGTGGTTTTTATGCCGATCTACTCCGAATCGGCAGACAGGGTACCACTGCCTACCACTCTTAGTTGTCAAGAAAAGACAATTGCTTCATTGAATCTCTTATCGTGCAGGATAGAGTAGAGGTCACCTCTGCGATGTACTAACCAGATTAAATTGTCTATTTTCGGTCTAAATTCGGCGTAATTTTATGAAGTTTAATCACAAGTGACAATAGAGAGTGTTTGATTGTATACCATATTCATTTGTCTACAACTTGTCACGAGATGTTGTCTGGGATTTGTACTTCAACTTTAAGCTGTATTCATATTGCTAATAATTTTCACAAAACCCTCTAAAATTTGGTAACAAGACCTTTGTTAAGAAGTTACTACGCTACTACGTATTAACTTGAAACTAACTAAATTTTAATTACGTCGAAGTTAGACGTTTATTATTAATATTAATTATTATCGTATGATAGGTTTGAATATATAAATACAGACCGTGAAGTGACTTAGTCGCGTTTCGGAATCAGCTTGTATGTTGCCAAATCTAACTAGGTCGGCATAGTGGATGCGACGGCTACTTACAGTTGTTTAACTTTAAGTAGCAGTCATCTCCAATTTAACATAGTGATGGCGATTTTTTCAGTCGTTGGAACTCTTGGGCCTCTTCTTCCTTATCAACATCAAGTTGAGGTCAGATGTCGAGTCATATTAAAAAAGGCTCGTTAATTAGAAACTTATTTTTATTTAAGCTTGCTTGCTTAAGATTTAAAATAGTGCTTGCAATTATTTCATGTGGTATTAACCCGGCAATATGCGACGTAGACTCAGCAGTTTAAAGAACTGCACGATAAAAGAATATGAATTTCGACACAAGTGAAAGTTGAGACGCCGGGTTCGAACCCGCGTGAATTTATTCTATTCAATTTCATGACTAATTCGTGAGGTGTCTAAATCAACCTGGCAATTTAAAGTTGGAGCCCTAAACGCGACAATTATCTTTTGACGAGGGTTTTGTCGCTTACTAGGGCAGGGAAAAATGACCATTCAACAAAAAACTTTTCACAAGAATTTGGACGCTTACAGAGTGAAATCAGAAAGCAAAAGTTATGATGAATTAGATATGTATGTGAATGGATTTTTTAATAGAACAAAAGAGAGGGAGTCCTTTGCCCAGCAGTGGGGCAAATAAATAGGCTAATAATAATCTAACCCGAATTTCCTGACGGTAAACATGGGGGATGGCGGCCACAAACCTTCTTATCCATAAGCCTATGATCGCTTTATGAAAACTGTTGATTTTATAAAAAGATTTATTGTTTTTTTTTAGTCTACAAAATTACAGACTACTAGGGATAATCCAAACAAGTAGTATTACTCTGTACTAGTACCTAAACATATTATAGGTATTAAATTAATAGGTAGTAATAGGTAAAATTGAATCCCACTAAAAAAAGCGTGAGCCTCCTTCGTAATTGGTAAATAAAATGAACAACGAGTGATTGGTGTATAAAGAAATATTTGGTTAAGTTGGAAATAAAACCGTTTAAAGAAACGGTTAATGTCTATAAAAAGCTGCTTTATCATATACGTAATTATGGCAGTCCAAATTGGAGTGCGAATTGTTTGTGGCGCGCAGTCCCCCACGCGCACGTTCGATTCCCAGTCGGAGCAATTGATTGGAACTTGTTTAAAAAAGTTATAGCTAGTAAATAAATGATCCCCAGTGTGTCCGTAGCTTTTGGAATGCTCATTATTACGAAGCATGTAGCACCAGTCATAGAAGACATTCTCATAGCATACATATTCTATTTCACAATGAACTAAGATGTAGAGCAATTAATTATGTCAAAGGGAATCTTTGGCCTCGTTCTAGCTAACCATCAGGCTCGATCCCTCGATCTTGAGGTCTAACGTCGCAATAAGATATATACAAGTATTTTTCAATTGTAATGTATAGGTAAATATACAAAAATGACCTAGATACTACTCCTTTTTATTTACATTTCTATATTCAACTACTAAAGTGCTTATATCATAGAAACAGGATGATTAATGTACATATTCATAACTATTGTCTTTTCATTGGTACCGGCAAGTGGTTTTGAATGCGTATACAACGATCGCTTCCTTCACTTCCACAGTTGTCTTCATACAGACTCTAAGGTTATGGCCACTGTGGACCACTTCATAGATATTTAAATTTAAATAGAAACCGTAAATTACTATCGTAAAATACTTTATGTTGACAACTCAATGATAAATGACAATGCACTTAGGCTTTGTGTTCTTTTATGCATTTGTAAACAATGCGTCATATACAATTAAATAGAATATTAGACACTTATTAGAGGTCATTTCATAAGAAGGCTAAGCTTAGAATAGCTACTTTAGGTGGGGCTGCTTAAAGTAACACACATATGCTAAAGTAACCGCAGCGAGAGTTTATTACTTGGTCCGTTAAAAAATATCGGGTCAAATAATAAACTCTCCAATGATTAAAAAATATATAAATAATAGTTTCGATACTTGTATTGAAAAAACTAATAACAATTTTGCTTTTAATTGCTGTGCAATTGAGTCATTTGGAAAATAAGATATGGATTTTATATCATGTGTCAATCAACGCCATATGTTCTGCTTTGAACTGTCATAATTATAGTGATCATTTTGCACACCTAAACTATGCAAAATAAAGGATATATTCCAATTACATTGTAATCTTGGTACATCAAACTAATTTAAAATGTATATACAATTGTTTATACAAATGTATATATATACAATTAAGCCCAAGTCCCCATACAAAATAAATGATGTCCTTTATCTTTGATAACTGCGTTTCTAAATGATTGCGGGATCAGAAGAACTCGAAGTTAATACCTATTATTTGACCTTGAATGAAAAATCAAAGATGTTTGAAGTAAAGACGCTGAGATTATGGAACAAGAATCAAATACGAATTGATCAAAATCTTTATCTAATTAAACGTTTAAATAAATTCGAAACGTATTTACTGATCGTATCCATACCGAACCGTCAAATCAGGAAGCCGTCTAAAACTTAAATTATCAAATATTTTTTATTTACCTTCAGAGGCTCTCTAGTATTCCGCCGAAAAGAAAACTAAATAAAATGTTTTTGTATATCTATGTACTCACCGATAGCGGGAATGATTGTCTTTGTGGGATTGGTGCGAATGGCATGCGGGACTCTGGTGGAGATGGTGGTGCTGGTCTGTCCATCTCAGGCCTGATTGGTAGACGCATTGGTCCTCCCAACGGGAAAGCGAACACTTGTGAAGCTGGGTCGGGGAATGTTGGCCTGTAAACATTAACATTGTTAGTAATATTCTTACTTTTAAATTTATTACATCTCCAACCTGATGTTTAGCTGTAAATGGAGGTGAATACTACTACAGTTAAATAACCGTGGTAGCAGTTTCATCCACTATGCAGGCCTACGTGAAACCGGCAACTTTCAAGCTGATCCCGTCACTGTCTGTATACATGTAAGTGGTGGTACTACCCCTGATAGGCAGACTGAACCACTTCAAAACTAGACCCGGAGTAAATATCCACATCCTTTTTTTAGTAAAAAAAAATGTAATATTTAATCTAACTATTAAATAATTCAAATAAAAGCTATGAAACAAATATTTGCCCCGAACGGGAATCGAACCCGCGATATTTAATATATTATATTGGAAGGATAGATGAAATTAGATTGACAAAATATATTTTTAAATCAGAGTGTCTGCCTATCCCCGTGGGAAAGAAGCGAGACAATTTGATTGATTGATAAATCAGAATGTAAATAAAAACAGAGACTGTTCTTCGAATTAATTGGGGATTAAGAGAATTGTGGATATGAAGAAGAGAGTTAAGTCGGGATCCTGGAAAGTGGCGCTATGCTGTCTCTGCCTTTCCTTGTGTCATTCATTTGTGGTTACTCATTTGATTGATTGAAGTATTACTAATAAAACAGAGTTTATAAATTTAAAATAATTAAAAGTATGTGATAATAATTAAACCGCAACGAACAGCGGTTTTGATATGAATTTCAGTGATTTTAATAAAACAACGGGCAAACTGGATTCCTCAATATTTTTGCTGAATAAATATTTCAAAATTCATCGAATATGATATCGAATACATATGGGACGTCACACAGATTTTATAACATGAAATATGTGCCGAATTCCGTAATATAGTTTTGCATGATTCCTCGTGCATATTTTATAAACTTGCAGTATGTTTATCACGTAATTTTAACAAAACTAAGCCCTTGCTTCCACATTTTTTTTATTGATTTATTTTATTGCACCAAAACTTAAAAGGCGGCACATAGGCGAGATTAATGCCCGTTAGGCATTTTCTTACAACCTTTGAGATAATGAGATATTATGGTCAGGGTGCAAATGCACGACATAGTGAGCATTTACATAAACTACATTTAAGTATTATAAGAATACATATTCTACTTATCTCTACTATTATTATAAATGTGAATGTTAGTTTGTTTGTTACGTTTTCACGCAACAACTACTTAACCGATCATCATGAAACTTTTTACACATATTTTTTGAGGTACTAGAAGTAACACAGGATACTTTTAATTTAAAAATATATATCTGTTTTACTATAGTTTCCAATTAACTATAGTTTCAGCTGTTTGGAATTTTTCTATATTTATTTTTATTTCTGTCTGTCATTTTTATATGAGTTACCGAGTTATTGAGAACCTCCTACGTTTTTATGACTGTTATAAACCTAATTTTACCGGGTGAAACCGCGTGCACAGCTAGTATATGTATAAATCAACATACATAATTATATTTTGTGCCAAATTATTTAATAGAACGATGATAAGCAAGAACAAATAGCTACACTTTACACGATCCTGAAATATTTCTCTCGCTTCCTTTACATCCATAATTATCTATTTATCTTCGTTCAACAAAGTTATAAGCACTGCAGATTCTTATTAAATAATCATTTAATAACTTGAGCCGGAATAGTGACTGCGAGTTCAGTCATCGGCGCTTTTGGACCTCTTACCACCTTGTAAGTTTTTTTTATTATTGTGACACGATATTTGGCCTCGACCCGCCTAATAATAAGCAAGAGGAAGTCAAAGAGTGACGATGACTAAAAAACCGAGTCAGTTCATGGCTGCCTCAGTCGCCGTCACTATGCCGGTCAAAGGTGCCTCTTCACGCATCGCACAATATGAATAGAGTACATAGGCTAGCAAAGCATCCCACTAGACGATTGTTCTTCAAAGAAAAGACGCACCGAATTTTTAGTACCAGCAATTGTAATATGCGAAAAAAACAAATATATCTATTTAGAATACATATTAAATTTCTAACAAAGCATTGCGATACCCAAATAATCTCCGTTTCTATTTACCAACAAATGAAGAGATTTCTAAGTTTCCAGCTATATAAAGTTTACCCTTTTGTGTGGAAACACGTGGAACGATGAAGGACTTCTATTGAATGGCTTCGCCGAAATTATATTCAACAACAAAATCACTCAGATAAATAATAATCATAAAACATGATATGTAATCGTATAGTATTCAAGCGGCCGATTTATTCATTTCTACTAAAGGCCCAGTTAACGTTGTGCCCTTGATTCATTGCAGCGCTGAGCTCTCTGAATTATAGGTAATGCAGAGGTCACGCGAACTCTGGAGCCCCTGCAACTACACAGAGACATGGCGGCTTTGTGCGTCCTCTATCGCCTATACCACGGAGAATGTTCCGAGGAGCTCTTTAACCATGTTTCTATCTCGTCTTTTCACACCCATCATACCCGCACAGGTCGGCGGAAGCATTCGTATTCTGTCGACCGATTTGACAGTCGAACTAAAGGTTCGGTGCGTCGTTTCTTTGTACGACAATCGACAAGTGAAATGCTATTTCTGTTGCAAAAAATGACATTCATTTATTTAGAGAGTCAAATTAACATCTGACCTTAATTCGACATCTGCCTGATGATAAGCATGAAGGAGGTCCAAGATAGTCGACGACTAAAAATATCAAGTTAGTACACGGTTGCCTCAGTCGCCGTCACTATTCCAGCCATTATTTATTTAGTTACATTTGTTAAGTACATTGACTAGATTCCTATTTTATGTATCTTGTTGTAGGCAATACAATAAATTCTATACATTTGTACTCCGAAATTGAATATCTAAGTAAACATTGAAATAACAGGCCAAAAACTGAAAGATATTCTATAAATGGTATACAATAGAATTTCGTATAAATTTAATCAAGCATAAAACGTTATATTCATACAAAAATATAACTTCTGAACCGTCATCACATTTCACGTGAACATCCATCATTTTCAATCCATTTCCAATTGGATAAATAACATGCCTGCGGCCTAAACTTCGCAACATATTAAATACAGTGAAATGGATTATATTATATACTTAGTATACTAGGTATATATTATAATCCAATAATAGCAGACCAGACAGACTTTGTCCCTCCGAAAGTAAAAAAAATAGATTGCAGCGCCACCCACCGGGTTCAATTGAGAATATAAACTTTGTTGTCCACTTGTCTCAGCTGTTTGGGAGTTTAGTCACATACACATGTATAATATATACGAGTAAATGTGTATAAAAAATGATAAGGATTAAAAAGTTGTAACATTGGAGGATTAGAAGATGAAAGAAGACCTAAGAATAAATATACAAATCAGAGGTAAAAGGATAAATCGGCGAGGACACAGATCGGTCAATCAAACCATGGACATATTTAAAAGAGCAATGGCTATAACTATAAAACTAATAGAACAGTAATAATACTTAATACGTAATTATTACGTACGTACATACGTCTTGTTTTTAAAAGAGTTTTCATTGAGTCTTATATTTCTCTTTTATTAAAAAAAAAGTATAGCGTCGTGCAGGACCAGAAGCCATGGACTCTATCTTTTTAAAATATTCATTTACGTCGGCGTACCTACGCTGACATCACTTTTTTAATTGTCGTGTTTTTTATATAATGTTTGTGACGGTTATTTATTTGATAATAAATAACATCCAGGTTACGTTTTTTTTATTTCATACATTCATACATCATACAAAAAAACGACTAAGTTAACGGTTTCTTTTTAACGCTTCGCTCAAAGAAACCATCATTATCAATCAATCAAATTGTCACGCCTTTTTCTATGATTATAGGATGGGGTAACAGTGTTTTACCTTGGTTCACCATCTCCTCCGTGGCAGATGATGGCAATACGTTCAGCTTGTTGTGGCCTGTTTGAGAATGCACTCAGGATATTGAATGGGAAACGACGTTCCATCTGATCGTCACGGCGACGTTCAACGACGCAGTTCATGCGACCTCTGAAATAAAAAAATCCGTGTTATTTATTTTATCCTATTTTTGATTAAAAATTGAATGGTGTGCATAGTGAGTGGTAGGCAGTGGTACCCAGTCTGCCGATCCGGGGTAGTACCACCACTTCTGACCGTAAAGTGATTTGGTCACGTTTCGGGATCAGCTAGTAAGTTGCCGGTTCCATCTAGGCCCGCATAGTGGATGTGATTGCTACTCACAGTTATTGAATTGTAGTAGCAGTGACATTCATTCATGGACCACACTTCGGCTTAACATCAAGCGGGGTGCTGTCAAATGTCAAGTCACAATAAAAAAAAATTACTCGCCCAGCTCTTCCGCGTTTTTAAAATAGACGAAAATAAATCTAGAAATTCGTCAAAATTATATACATAGTTAAAAATACTGAATAAAAGAACAAACTTTTTAGTTAACGGTTGTTTCAGCCGCCGCCACTACGCGGGCCAAATAATAATTATCTTTGTTAAAGTCTTATGGTAATGACACTTGTCTTTTACTCTTTTTTTAGTGACACGACATTTGACCTCGTCCCGCCTGATGATAAGCAGGAGGAGGTCCAAGAGTGACGACAACTGAGAAAACTATGCCGGCTAACTTCTCTATCTTTGTCCATTTTTTTTAATGTGGCTTGACTATGGCAGCATCCCGCCTGATGTTAGGCTGGAGGTCTATGAATGGGGGCGACTGTTAATACAGTTAAATAACTGAATATAACAGCTGCATCCACTATGCCGGCCTAACTGGAACCGGCAACTAACAAGCTTATTTCGATAAGATAACGGTTTTTATATATTTTTTATGTACATTTCTATACTAAGCAACTAAAGTGCTTGTTTCTTAGAAATAGGACAACCAAAGTACAAAATTATGTCAAAGATATATTAGTACCGGAAGTGGTTTTGAACCCGTGTTCTCGGTTTGCATAGCCGTTGCACTGCCACTACACCACGGTCGCCTTAATCTATCTAGTAAGTAATAAGTATATATAATACTCGTACATATGTTTTTACATCGAAGGCACATCATATAATGAGTCATAACATTGATTAGTGAACCCTACTAACACATAACGAACGTAGCAATTATTACTCCTTTATGACTACGAATGGCTGATCTATGTTTGCGATATAAAACATAATTAGATTTTCCCAATACCATAGAATTTTTTATTGGTCAAACTATCCTATTACTTTATTTAATGACAACCTAGCTTAGTTTTCTGGAATCAATCAATAAAATGTCACGCCTTTTTCCCACTGGGATAGGCAGAGACAATTAAGCGCCATTTGCCACAATCCTGACAAAACTCCCTTGCTTCCCTCACATCCACGATTCTCTTTATACAAGCTCTACGGTTTTGGGAACTAGGCAAACCAACTTTCTTGAGGATGTCTCCGATTTGGTCGATCCTCTGCCACGTTCAACGCATCCATCTACATTAGATATATAAAGTTTCGTCAATCTACTATCACTAATCCTTTCCATGTGCCCAAACCATCGAAGCATTCCTTTACAGTTTAAACATTATTAATATAAAATATAAAGAAATGATAATATCTGTCAATAAACTAAAAGTAATATGAAAAATAAGATGATATCAAAACCTCGTACAAGAAATAAACCATAATTGGTAATGAAAAGATTTTTATCTAAAGGGAAGGCTTTTGAAATATACTATTTGGCCATGGTTATACATAAAAGACCGCATAGAGATGCCAACTGAGACAACTGTTAATTTAGATGGATTTTCAGTCGTTGGCACTCTTAGTCCACCCCTTTTGTCATGGAAGTCAGATCGCTTCACAATTTTTTTTTAAACTTGTTTCTCGCCTAATATTAACATTCATGAACGGAATGTTATCTTATGAACGGAAATTCACACAAAAACATTTGGAAAACATAAACACTTTATAGCGTCAATAAGTATTTGCTTTATATTAAGTAAACGTAAGCCTTTCCTAAGTTCAATGATAAATATAATAAACCTTAACAAAACAAACCTAAAAGTTTTAGATTAGTCCCGCTCGAACCCAACAACTGGTTGGTTGGGAAACTCTTAAGAGCTACATTCACAAGATAATATTTTCAAAGGAGGAAACTTTATCGTACTTAAAGACTCCATACACGAATAAAGCATGTTTGATTTATAGGCCTGTCTAACAGAAACATAACCATAAGAGCAGATCACACATAAAAGAGTCGTGTATTGTTTGTTTAGCACACCAATTTCCAAGTCCCGGTTTCGATTTCCGGTCAGAGCTAACTAATATTTGTTTCATAGCTTATTATTTTTAATAATTAAATTGGATATTAACAATATTTGTTAATAAAAAAGAGGCGGATATTTTCTCCGGGTCTGGTTGTCAAAAAGTGGTAAACCAACTATAGTTTACTACCCCAGTCTGCTGATTCGGAAAAGTATCACCACTTACAAGTATACAGATTTCGGAATCAGCCGCAAGTTGCTGGTTTCAACTAGGCCGGCATAGTGGATGTGACTGCTTCTTGCAGTTAATATCCCCTCTATCCATGGACTGATGTTAAGCTGGAGTGCGGTCATAAATGGAATCGACTGCATAAAGAAGCTGCTAATCAAGGGGAGGTACAAGAGCGTCGACGACTGAAAATACCGTCTTATCCTACAGTCGCTTCAGTCGCCGTTACTATGCCAATCGAAAAATGTTTAATATGTTTAATAACGCAATAATTATTATTATATTCAAATTGTGTTTTAGAAAACCTTGTTTAAAAACATAAGCTTGAGTAAAACATACTTTTGGTTGTTAGCAAGGAATGCTCCAGCGAGTTCGTCAAGGTCAAAGTTGATTGGCAGTTTGAAGATTGGCCTGGCATCAAGATCGTCATCATCTTCAGCGGAGCTCTCAGACTCGGAACTGTCCTCGCTGCTGTCAGATGGACTAGACTCATCCTTGGAATTAGAATTATCCACTTTCTGAAATAAAGAAAAACAACAATCAATTAAAATGCAATGCCTCAATAGGCGGACAGGCAGAGCAACTGTCCACGATACCGACACATAAGCGACCAAGTCACTTCACGGTTTCTACACTTAAAATTATAAATAGAAATAAAATATAGCTGTAAGTTTCTAATTAATAAATACATTAGAAGGAGTAATAATTAGAAATCAATATTTAATAAGTATCTAACAACGGGCGTCTACAATATTATTTTATTACGGCTTAAAGGCCACCGTGTACATAAATGACATATTAAGTATACCTACATACATTTAGATATAACATATTCATTATGCGAATCTTTTGGTCTCTGCCCTTTACAGCCCCTTAAAATTATATTACTTGACCATTAGATAATATGACGTATATTCTGTACATATACATAAGTATAGAATATAGTGTGTGTGTGTATGTGTGTGTGTGTGTGTGTTTTAATTTTTTTATTTAATTACTTTTTTAATATTATATTTGTAAGAATATTAATGAAATTTAACAAGCGTTTATTTTTGGTTAATGATTTTTTTATTATTATTTTGACGTTTCGATAGCTTTGCAGTCATTGTGGTCACAGAGAGACATCATTATCATGTAGGAAGAAATCATAATTATCTATAATCACAGCCTTATTTCGAAAATTTTCACGATCCTATAACAACTTTTAATAAATCATAACGGAATAAAATAGATTTAGAAATCAGAATGAAGAGATATAACGATGACGACCCAAAAGATTGATCCTTGTTCAAATCTTGACATTCCTGAAAAACTAGGAACAAGCAGTGCCTACAGAAATGATGGGATGTGAGGGAAGTGAGATAGTTGTGTCAGAATCATGAAAAATGATGACTACATTGTCTCTGGCCATTCTTGGCATACATGCAATTTTCTTTGGTTTATGTTTGGCAGCGGGTTACAAAAAATCCTGGTACATTTTTATTTTTCAAATCAAATTGTCACGTCTTTATGCCACAGACATAGGCAGACACAACCCGGCATGATCTTTGCCACGATCCCGGCACAACTCCCTCGCTTCCCACACATCCACTATTTTATTCACACAATCTCTAAGGTACTAGGTAACTCAACTTTCTTGAGGATGTCTCCGATTTTATGTCTAATTCATCATCATCATCAACCAGAAGACGTCCACTGCTGAACATAGGCCACCCCCTTAGAACGCCATTCCGAACGACAAGATGCCAGCTGCATCCACTGGTTATTCGTGACTTTCACTATGTCTTTAGGCCACCTAGTGGAAGGCCTACCTACGCTGCGTCTTCCAGTTCATGGTCTCCACTCTAGAACCTTTCTTCCCTATCGGTTGTCGGTTCTTCGAGCGATGTCAGTTCGACGAGCAGTTCCCATCGAGTATTAAAATGTCTAATTATTTACATTATTTAATTTATAAATCTCATGTGAATGGATGCGTTAAACGAGGCAGGCCCAGGAGGGTGTTTGCCGGCCAAATTGGAGACATCCTCAAGATATAAAGAGCTTGTATAAAGAGAATTGTAAATGTGAAGGAAGCGAGGGAGTTGTTTTAGGATCGTGACAAGTGACGCTCTATTGTCTCTGCCTATCCCTATAGAAAAAAGGCGTGACAATTTGATTGATTGATTGGTTAATTTATATTACTTTAATAAAATTATATCGCCTGTATTATTGGACCGCAATATTTGTCGCAATAAATTGTTTGGCAACATGTAATAGTTATCAATCAAAAGCGAATGCAAATATCTCGTTCTGTGCTGGTTCTCGTTCACAATGAGCGGGCTCGGACATCCGGCCCTTGGCCACACAATACTACAACGGGCCACCACATCGCATTGTTACTCAAATAACTCTGCCATTTTGTAAATATCACTATTAAAAACAATCGCCATATCGACGACATTGAAACACCACTTATGCCTGGTTCCTAGTTTTTTTTTTCTTTTAATTGTGACTCGACATATGACAGCACCCAGTTTGATTTTAAACTCGAGTATAGTCCATGAATGGATGTACAATTTTAATAACTATATGTAGCAGTCACCTCCACTATGCCGGCCTAGTTGTAACCGGCAAATAAACCAAAAATCTGACCTCGACTCGCCCGATGATAAGCAAGAGGTCCAAGAGTGACGATGACTAAAAAACAAGAGTTCACGGCTGCCTCATATTTTAGCACTATATAAATGATGTTATTACAACGCCTGATGTTAAACTAGAGTGCATTTCATGAGTGGAAGCGACTATTGCCACAGTAAAATGTAGAAAATCTATTATATATTTTTTATTGAAATGGGTAATCTGACATCGACTTACATGATAGTAAGCCAGGAGAGGTTCAAGATCGCCTCAGACTAAAAAAAAAACATACACAATTATATTTTGTGACAAAATATGTAATGTGAACCAGATGCCGTGAGCTAATCGTTTAAAGACATTGACAGACGGTGCACGTCTAATATCCAGCGGTAGCTTATTCCAATGGCGGGCTAGGTAGTTGGCTTACAATGTACACAAAACTTTCCTTGCCGTAAGTAGTAATATGGCTTTAGCATTTAGCCATAAACGTGTGCACCATTAACAATGTGTGAACGTGACGCCTAATATGTTAGCAAGTGTAATATTTTAAATGTACGTAAGCTGCAGTATCCATCAAAATAACGATCCAATAAATGTTGTACAAAACCATATTAAAGGCCGGCTATTCAATGCACACTTGTACAATTTCCAACTATTCCTGGTCAGAGCTAAGCTGCTATTTTTATGCGGCTTACTATCGCGTTTATTTAAAGGCGACTGTGGTGTAGTGGCAGAACGCGCAAACCGAGTTACGAAAACCGAGAACACGGGTTAAAAACTATTTTTTGGTTAGCCATTGTAAATTTCTTTATTCCAACGTTTCGAGAGCTTTGTGGACTCTTCGTGAAAACTGTACAATCACGCGATAGTAAGCCGATTGTACGCAATAGTAATAAACGTGATAGTAAGCCGCAATAAATTTCTTTAACTCATTAATCAATGTTTGCCCAAAATCTAAGATAGATTTGTTTCATAGCTTCTTTTGCAATATTTAATAATTAGATTGACTATTACAAATATTTGTTGGTTAAAAACACGGATGTTTGCTTCATATACGGATGTTTGCTAAGTCATATTCAGTGACTTAGTTGCGTTTCAGGATCAGCTTGTAAGTTGCCGGTTAAAACTTGGCATCAATAATGGATGCGACTGTGTTTTGCAGTTGTTTAGCTACAGTAGCCATCGCCTCTATTCATGGACCGCACTTCAGTTTAATATCAGTACTCTAAAAAATACTCCAAGGACGCATTGAAGAACTGGCCTTAATGTTAACAAAACCATATTAAAGGTGTAACTTAACATTTTAGTGCTGTTTTATGTCCCTACGTAATGCAAGACGCTTTCCAGGGATGCAGTCTAGACATTTCAAATTCATTTTAATTTGAATTGTGACTCGGCATTTTTTTTATTATGGCTCGACATCTGACCTTAACTTGCCTGATGATAAGCAAGAGAGGGACCAAGAGTGTCAACGACTGTAAAAACCGGTTGCCCTAGTTGCACTATGCCAGCCAAAAACCTTAACTTGTCTGTTAGTAAGCAAGAAGAAATCCAAAAACGCTGACGGCTGAAAAAAACGCTTAAATCAGTCACCCTCACTATGCTGTCGCTTGAAGGATAAGAATCTGACAAATGTAATAACAAAATAGTGGATTTAGTACAAAAATGTTAAACTTAAGAGACAAAAAATGACCGTGAACATTCTAGAAAATTGTTTGCAGTTGAAGGCAAAACAACATTATTTGTTGTTGTTGTTTTTTATCTTTACCTTCAAATTAAACCAAAAATTAATAATACAGTTGAATATCTACCAGTAGCAGTCACATCCACCAGGCATCCGTTGACTTTCAAACCGATCCTGAAACGCACTGAGTGACTTTACGACCTGTTTTAGAAATGATCAGTATTTCAATCTTGGAAGGTTAAATTCATAAATGACTTTTTTAATCGTATTTTTTTCTTTGGCTGGCAAAGTGTGGGAGACTGTGAGAATGTCAACTACTTCGATTTTTTCAGTCTGGTAAGCAAATTCAAGAACTCCACGGCAAATTTAACCACGTCGTTCTTAAATGTGCCTACCATCTTGCCTGATCAAGGTCAGCTGTTAAATCTCTATTAAAAAAAATTGCACAAACAAATTCTTGATTGATTGATTATATCAAAACCAAAATAAACGCGATAGTAAGCCGCATAAAATGTGTTTAATTCATCTATTATAATCCATTAAAATTGCACCTGTGATTACTATTTATATATATTTTTTCTAAACAAACTTGTAAATTGAGCAACAGCCCTAATACTTTTCTCAATACATTGTTAAATACTCGTAGATAGTGGCTTAGTGAGGTGGCGCCACTGTGCGGTGTTATTGCTAAGCAGTGAAAGCAAATTGCCTTTTACACTGGTCTGGCGGAAAGTTGCTACAGTGAACTAACTCACTATGAGCTCGGTGATTGCATTTAAAAAAATGTATAAACGTACCCGTTATAATAAAATTATTATCTTATGTTAAGGTATATAAAATCAACTACTTATAACAAATATATACAAATTCGTTTATATAACAACAAGTAGTTAGTAGTCGTAGTAGCAGATGCGCTATGCTGGCCTAGTTGGAACCAATAACTTTAAATTTAATAACGAAACACGAATTAAATTACTTTTACTTAGTTTTAAATTACTAAATCACTAAGTTACTTTACGGTCTTTACACATGAAAGAGGTGGTTCTACCCTGGATCGGCAGACTGGGTAAATAACCACCCAGCCTACTACTCTTGATAATTCTAATCAGGGCCGTCTTAAGCATATTCAGCGCCAGGGTGCGAAAGTCAAGGCTCCGCTAGTGTGGTCTCAGTGTAGTAGGTACCTATCGAAATTTATGGCGGTCGGCATGCGCCCCCTAAGACTCTGCGCCCGGGTGCACTGCATCCCTTGAACCCCCGGGTAAAGACGGCCCTGATTCTAATCCAACGTTTCAAAATCTTTCCAGCCATCGCGGTTACGGGTATCCGAAATAATTAATTTAAACTCAATAGTAAGCCGCAAAATCTATTGTTTCATAAACAATGTTTGTGTAAAACCTCAGAAAATACTAAATTGATTGATATTTTACTATTCACTATAGGTAGTATTTCTAATAAATATTTTCTATGAATCGTAAAATGCTAAAGCAATAAATGTTAATCATAGTTAAAAGATAATAAAATGTTTATCTAATAGTAAAATCATAAGTTATGAAATTGTGTAATTTGAAATAAATTATGTCAATATTTTTTTTTTTTTATTAAATTAAATATGTTGCAAAGTTATTGTAAAAAAAACACAAAAAGAAATGTAATAGGTAATAGGTAAATTGGTTACATTCTTAAAAAAACATGGGCCCGCAATGCTCATAACCATAGAATCTGTATGAAGAAAATTATGTCTGTAAAGGAAACGAGAGAATTGTATCAGGATCGTGAAATGTGGTGCTCCATTGTCTCTGCCTATTACTGTAGGAATAGGGCGAAACACTGATAATTTTAATGATTGCCTTATACGAATATGTCATATTTGTATCCTAATATTTTGTTCTACTAAGGTAACCATGGTGTAGTGATTAGGCAACTAAACCAAAAGCGTTCAAAAACCACTTATGTACTTTGATATATGTACTGTCGTTCTTTTTCTATAAAACAAGCAGACTTAGTATAGTAGTTTAGAATAGAAATGCAAAATCAAAAAAATATATAACTTTAAAAAAGTATTGTTGCGTTACCGCAAATAATATTAACCGTTGTACAAGAGATTTCACTGTACGTCTGCAGTGAAACGCTTGTTATTTAGTATTTCCCAATCTCAGATAAAGGCAAGGAATGCTGATGTTTCGTTGAATGTAAATGCAATGGTGTAAAGCAATAAAAAGGTGAGAACTTTTATTATACAAATTGTATTCTTGTACATTTTATAACAAACCTTAACGAAGTAAAACGTCATTATAGTTATTTTCTTGGAAAAAACTTTGTTTTTATTTGTTGTTAAAATGGTACTATTTTAAAGTTCATTATGAAATTTATATTAAAAATAAGTAAATTATTGTTCAAAAACAACAATTGTTCTTTCAACTGAAACGACTGAAAAAAACCGAGTCGGTTTACGGTTGCGACAGTTGCCGTCACTATGTCTGCTTATATAGAAATACTTATTTACGTCAAAATATAGTGAAAACAATAAGTGAAGATATTGAAATAATAATAGAATTTATTTGTAATCAATTATAAAAAGCTGTTTGTTGATAAACCATTGAAAGTGAAACGTGACTGGGCATAGTGATTAATGAATGGAGAAAGCCAACAATAGCTATATAACAATAACTAAAACATAATTGTTTTTAATATAGATTACACACTGTGGCGCTGTCAAGTTGCCCAATTGCTTAATTAATTCGTTACGCAATTATTTATTAAATTCGATTAGGATTTTTTTTTTTTTGAACCGATTTTTTACTAAACTACTGAAAGTGCTTGGTATCATAAAAACAGAACGAACAAAATACATTTATGAAAGTTACATTACCGGCAAGTGGTTTAGAACCGGGGACTTTTGGTTTGCAGTACCCAGTATTACTTATTATATACTGATTTTAAGCTGCTAATAACTTAAATATGATATGAATTATCATATTCATAAAGGACAACATTCATTTTGTATGGGGACTTGGGCTTAATTGTATTAACAGTTGCATATCCATTTTAAATAAAATAGTTTGATGTACGAAGCAGGGGCGTAGCTACCGCCGTATCTGCCGTATTAATTATATGAGGCCCCGGGGACCCCCAACGTGCGTAAGCAAAAATTAATAACAAACATTTTTTAATCCATATCTATATATTTTCCAAATAACTCAATTGCACAGCAATTAAAAGCAAAATTGTTATTAGTTTTATCAATACAAGTATCTAAACTACCATTTATATATTTTTCATTATTCGACATTACAAAAGTAGTACATAATAGCCCAAAATGAATAATGTCCTTTCTACTACTAGCATAGTAGTAGTTAGTAGTTTTTTAATTGTCGGTGCTATTAGACCTTCCCTAGCTTACCATTAATCAGGCAAGTAGAGGTCAGATGTCGATTCACAATAAAGATGATAGTGAATGAAAATTCTACCTATTTTTCGACAATCATTTTATACTAGATACGTAAAAAAAATATAATCCATTTGAATATGATTAATTCCACGATCAATTTTACGTGAATTAATTTGTTATAAGAAATCAAATAGCCCTATATTCTGCAAGGAAAATTCCTACTGAATAAAAAAATCATAAACTAAGTTACAACATTGAATATTTCAAATTAGGAAGTAGCTACGTGTCGCCGCGCCCGGGTGAAAACTTGTGAACGCCTCCGCTACACGAAGGGTTTCAAAAGACCCGCGGCACATTTAAATATAAAATAATATAATTATAGTAAATTAGTATTAAAAATTGGCTAGAAAAATTTCACGCGTATACATCAGTCAACTGCGACCAGGGCTCAATCAATTGCCCGGCATAGTGATGACCACTGAGGAAACCGCGAACTGAGTCAGTTTCAGTTGTTGATACTCTTGGACCTCTTCAATATATCAAACAACCAACATCATCAAACAAATCGAGTTTAGATGTCGATCGAATCACAATAAAAAATATATAAAAGACACTAAGCGCTTTCATCGTGCAATTCTTTCTTAATTAATATTAATTAAGAAAGATATCTCACGATGGTTTTAGCTTAACGAAAAAAAATCAAAGGGATGACCCTGATTGTTCCTTTTTGGAAAAATGAAGTGTCTGCACTGCTTATAACCATAGAGTCTATGCAGAGAATTGTGGATGTAAAGGCGCAGAGAAAACAGTAAAAGTAGCACTCCATTGTCTCTGCCTATTCCTGTAGGAATTAAGTCGTAAAATTGATGATGATTATGTCTGATAAATAATATTCTAAAATTTACAAACACTTAAAGAATAATAATTCGTTTCTTTAAATATAAAATTATTTATAGAATTCATAAATAATATAATTAAATATGTAAATAACTTGAATATTTACCTGTAATTTATCCTCGTTGATCTTGGATTCTGCATGATTTAGAGCATCATCCTTCAAGAGTGATCCGATAGCTGGTTGCGAAGATTGCTCCGTCGGCGGTGCTGGTGGCTGGACAGACGCATCAGGAACTGGTGGTACACCGTGCAACGCATGGGCATTCGCAATGGGCAATGGTTCATGCTGGAAGAAAAGAAAAACGATAGCGTTAGTTTGGTATTAAAATATAACTAAGACCATATTCAATTTATTTTAGAATTACAAAAGAAATTAGGGCGACTGTGGTGTAGTGTCAGTGCAATGGTTACACAAACAGAGAGCACGAGTTCGAAACCACCCACCGGTACCAATGTGTCTTTGATGCATGTACTTTGGTTGTCCTTTTTCTATGATAAAGGATTTTAGTAGCTTAGTATAGAAATGTAATAAAAAATATACTTGTAAAATGGGGACCAATGTTATCACATTATTCCGTTACGCGTAAGTTCCGGGTTAGATTCCTGATCAGAGCAAAGGTTTGCATTTATATTTATAATTAGATTGTACGACTATATTACAAATATTTGTTAATAATAAAACAACAGGCGGATATATTGCAGATTTTGGTGGTCATTTGCCCAGTCTGCTCATCCGCGATAGTGCCACTACTTTCGAGTGGAACTTTCACAAACTACGTAGTGACCCAGTCGCTTTCAGGGATAACATTGAAAGTTGCCGGTTTCAATTAGGCTGGCAAGGTGGATGATACGCGAATGATACTCGCATTTTTTTAACTTTAGTAGGCTCCATTGCTGTTATAATTGAACTTCAATTTAAAAACGACAATGTTAAAATTACATTTTTCCTAAAGCTACATCGTGACCTCAATATGATATCTAAGGTCGCAGAATTATAAGTCAAGGTAGTTGTAGAATTATTATGACATTAATGTTTACTTTGTTTGAACGCCATTTAAATTCGTAATTTAAATAACATATAATGATCTTGATATTTAACACAATCAAATTATATAAACAATTTATTACTGTTTTTAAAACTTATAACTTATAACAAACAATATTTAAAAACAAAATCTTTAACTGTATTCAATTTTAATTTATAATAAATTAAAATGTATAATTATAAAATTGTATGTATATTAATTTTGATAAAATAAAAGAAATCAAATTGTCGTGCACTAATCAATGCCGTTACAAGCCTTGTATGCGCCCAATGCCCTTACTACGCGAAAATTTGATATTAATAATATTATTTACGACCTAATCGGAGACCCTTCAATTTAATTGATTGATTGATATTACTTGTTAGGAGAAATACGCAACCTTACTCGTTGTATTGTTTGTGGTCCTGGTCTGGTTATTTCTGCGCCCCGTGCCTGGGCACCGCTGGCAACGCCCTAGTTTCTGGTCCTAATTCCAGAGAGGTAGAGACAAATTGTGACAAAACCCTCTCGCTTTCTTTTATCACGATTACAAAATAAATACTACGATTATTTTCTAAAAATACATTTATTATTTTTACAGGAGTGTTACCGGTAAAAACCTAACAAAAGTTCGTAGTTAACTAAATAACCATTCGTAATTAGGTAAAGTATAGTAATTTGAAATATAATAGAAACCTGCTTAAAGCAATGCAATGGTTAAATAAATGATGTACAATGCTTGGAGTTAAAAAATCAATTTCTGGGATTAAAAATAAAATAAATAAATTTAGCCTGCATTACATAGTACCCAAAATTACTTATTTTTATAATTAGAAAAGCTAAATGGCACTAAAAGGTATAATGTCGTCGGTTCACTCTCAACAATTTCATTTATGCGTTTATTTATGATTATATAGAATGTATTTGTTTATGTAGTTTACACTTATTCAATAATATATGTTACGGATGTTATAATGTATTTTTTAACTTAGTTATTTTACTATAATTATTTTTATTTCGAATATTCACAATACTTTTTAAATTTGCCTGGTAAAGAATCCCTAGCAGCATTATTTTCGCCTTTTAAATTAATAGATATGGTACAATTAAGTTTTAGGGAAATTACTTTTTAACAAACTGATGTTTTTTATTTATTCAATACACTAAATATTATACTAAATACCTCACGATTAGAAATATGGAAATACCAAACTCTTTAGCACTAAACTCAGGTTTTTTTATATATTTATAATATTTATTTCCTTAATTAACATAGTATATGACGACAGATAAACCTGCATACATACTTTAACAAAGGTTACTGTTAAACTAGGTTTGCCATCCACATAGTTTAAAAAGCAGGACGTCTTTAAAAACAGTATAGTTCAATGTAATACGCCCTTAAAACAGGGACTCTGAAACTCTACGTACAAGGAAAACTTAGAAATGCGCCGTACGAGGAAACGACCAATCACAGACCAATAGCAATCACAGTTTCTAATAAAGTGTTTAGTTAAATATTGGAATAATCAATCAATGAAACAGTCACGCCTTTTTCCCACGGGGATAGGCAGAGACAATGGAGCGCCAAAATGAGTGAATGTAGATTAACGAAAAAAATTTATAAATCTCATGTGAATGTATACGTTAAACAAGGCAGGTCCAGGAGGGTGTTCGCCGACCAAATCGGAGACCAAATCAAGAAAGCTATGTTGCCTAGTGCCCATAAGCATAGAGCTTGTATGAAAAGAATTGTGAATGTGAAGGAAGCGAGGGGTTGTGTCAGGATCGTGACAAGTGGCGCTCCATTGTCTCTGCCTATTGGAATAAGTAATCTATTATAATAAATAAATATTTCTATTGAAAAACCCAGGACGTTTATCAAAAACTATCCGGGACACATCCAAGAACAGTACATGTCCCGGTAAAACAGGACGGTTGGCCACCCTACATTAAGCAAACGGTGACTTAGGTACTTAAGCAATATTTCTAAAAGTTATAATGATACTCGTTATATTATAAAATTATATACATAAAGAAATGTTTTATATTAAACGCACTTGTATCATAGATACAGGGCAACCAATGTTACATTGGTATCGGCAAATAGATTTGAACCAGGGCTCTTGATTTGTGTGAACATTTCACGCAAACCAAGCTCGATTAAGGGATACCTATAAGGGATAAGGCGACCGTGGTGTAATGGCAGTGCAATGGTTACTACACAAGCCGAGAGCACGGGTTCAAAACCTCTTATTGGTACCAATGTATCTTTGATATATCTACTTTGGCCCTATAGGTATATTTGTCGATATTCCAGCTCCCCGCCTGATAAGCTAGAATGCGATTAATGAATGGAGGTGACTACTATGCAACTTACAAGTTGATCCTGAAACGCGACTAAGTCACTTCACGGTCTGTATACTTACAAGTGGTGGCACTAACCCGGACAGTAATGCTCTTAGTCTTAAAGATTGATTATCTATTATATATTAATGGAATTGTTTAAACAATTGAATATGTTTTTGTTAGTAGATTTCTTTATTTAGAAAACAGTATTGTACTATATTTACAAAAGGCGAATCAATTGCCGCTAGGCTTTATTAATTCAGTATTATAAGTAGGAAAGGAGAAATGTTTTTTTTATTGTGACTCGACATGTGACAACACTCTGCTTCATGTTAAGCTGGAGTGCGGTCCATGAATTGAGGCAACTCATTAGCTACAAGTAGTAGACGCATCCACTATGCTGGCCTTATAGGAACCGGAAACATAGATCGAAACTTTACAATTTAAGTGGTGATCGGGGGTAGACTTGAAAATTGTGGTATCCAGATTCACCCCGGGTCGACAGACTGGGCAAATGACAAACAAAACATAAAATTTTAGTAAAATAAGAATTTATAGATACAAACATACAAATTATGACATAAGTGTAAACTACGTAAACAAATATATTTTATATAATCTATATAAATATATTCACACTACCTAACAACGTGATTGGCCAGGGCCCCGAAATGACTTGGCGACGAAATTGCATTTATAGTTGACATCCTTAAGGCAACCAATCAACGTAGTTACCATTGATTTGTTATTCTTTGGATTAGTTAACTACGAATATGCCAAATATCCGTGCAAGTTCGTTGCCAAGTAATTTCGCTGTCATGTATTAAAGAGAATCGGGGCCCGTCTATTATCAACAAATAATTGCTATTGCTGACTTTGTAATGTTTGTAAACAGTTTTACAAACATCACTCTTGGACCTCTTCTTGCTTATCATCAGGCGGATCAGATGTCGTGTCACAATAAACAAATAAAAAAGTGTGTTTAATATTAAGCGGTAGCCGTTTTCAAAGGCTGCGAAAGGGTTGTTGACAAAGTTTGTGAAGTGAAAGTTGAAAAGTAAGGGAGGGAACTTAGTTGGTGTTATAAAGTGAATTAAAAGTGAAGCAGTCGTAGTCTAGTGGTTACAAAATAAACCAAGAAAGCCCTGTTCGAATCCACTTGCCAGATACAGTATGATTTATACATTTTTATCATCCAGTTTCTGTGTTAAAATATATAAAAAAGAGTTTGTAATCATGGAAATAAAAAAACATGGATATGTTTCTAAAAACCGCAAAAGTAAAAAGTGTGTTCCAACGAAATAGTGTTGTGAAATAGACAACTACTTAAGTTCACAAACAATCATTGCGCTGGCTGCCATTCACTTTTTAGTTCCGAACCTTCTAAAAGTAATAATCGCAAAATGGCGGATTCGCGTTTGAATATTTGCAGCCTCTGATTAAGGATTATGCAATACGTCATATTAAGATACATGCGGCCGTCACAGGTCACAACACAGTGAGAAATATTATGTTAAAATTTATTTTTATTATGAAAAGTATACAAAAGGCAGTCTCTGCCAGTCTTAATGTTGTGCAGAGAGCAAAAGTAGGTAGATAAAGAAAAAGATCCAAAATATAAATGATGCCTCGACGCCTTTCGGGTTTTGACAGGTTGGTCACATGTTATGTATATTAATATCTACCTCTGTATTTAAATAAAAGGCTAATATCTGTCTAATTATGTCTTTTTTAGACAATAAATAAACCATTACACAGAAGTTTTATGAATATTCGATAAAGAAATATAAACCCTAAAACATCAGAGGCAACCGTAAATTCATTCGATTGTTTTTCAGTCATTTACACTTTTACTCCCCTTGCTTATAATTAAGCAACTTTAGATAATTTGTAAAATCTCAATAATGATAAAAACAGTGATGAATACTATGCTATTAGAATAAGAATAGGACGGGCTGTTGACTAACTTCACTTGACTGATTCAAGTGTGTATTTTTCTTGACAGTCCGCAAAGAAAAAGACACCATACTAAAGTGAAGTTGGTTGGAGAGATAGACGTCAAAAATGACGCCGATTCCATCCTATTCTTATTTTAATCGCATTATACCTATCTTTATTTCTGTTCTAGCGTTAACAGGCAAAACACAGTGTAGAAATAGTGTGTTTTGGTTATTAGCAGCCGAGAAACAAAGTAGTAAGATCTCATTGTCATTTTATTCTCACAGATACCTGGCTATGTCTAGTGAGTTTGTCGCGTGATTGTCCATCATTATGCAAAATTTGAAGCAGAAATAAGACCAAGATCACACTAGACTTATTTCATTACATTCATTACATTACATTAATTAATATTATTTTATTTACATTACTATATTAGGCTACCAAAGTCTATCATAGAAAGCTACTAAAGTCTTAATATATGTACAGGACCAAAGTACATGTATCAAAGATATATTGGTACCAAACCCATTGTTTCGGTTTTCGTGACCATTACGCTAAAACTACACTAAGATTGTAATAGTTGAATTATTATATAAACAAACAAAAAAATCTAAATTCTGATGTGTCTAATCTATAATACGTGCAAGCCCCAATGTAGTAAGAAAACGGTTCTTCTAATACATATTGCATGTAGACACGTAGTAGTTTATAAAACAAATTTAATGATAATCTCATACTTATAATAATTTAGTTTACAAGCGGCACGCTATGATGGCCATTTTGACGTTTGAACGTTCATAAATTTCCACATTTTATTCTGTGTTTTTTTCTATTGTGACTCGACATCATTTTTATTTTTTATTGTGACTCGACATATGACAGCACCCCGCTTGATCACTGATGTCACTGCTACTACAATTCAATAACTGTGAGTAGCAATCACATCCAATATGCCGGCCTAGATGGAACCGGCAACTTACAAGCTGATCCCGAAATGTGACCAAATCACTTCACAGTCTGTATACTTATAAGTGGTGGTACTACCCCGGATCGGCAGACTGGGTACCACTGCCTACCACTCTTTGATAACCAGACCCGAAGCAAATATCCAACTCTTTTTTTTTATTAACAAATATTTGCAATATTTATTATAATTATTAAATATTACAAATAAAAGCGATGAAACAAATATTTGCTCCGACCGGGAATCGAACCCGGGACTTTACGCGCAACAAACCAATCGCTAAACCGTTCGTCCACGCCTGTCGTCAAAAACTTGACCTTGACCAGCTTGATGGCAGGCAAGAGGAGGTCCAAGAGTGCCCACTAAAAAACTGTCATGAGTGGAAGCGACTATTGCGACAGCTGAATATAAACAAACTACATTTTTTTATTCAGACGCGATATTTGACATCGACTTGCCTAATAGTAAACCAGGAAAGATTCAAAATCGCCGACGACTGAAAAATACCATTTCAGATCACGATTTCCTCAGTCGCTGTCACTTTATTGGCCAAAGAATGTATAGCAAGCGAATCACGAAATTTCCAAAACGCTATTCATATTTGAAAATCGTTAGAGTTGGGGGGTGAAAAATTTTGCGGGAAATCCCAGGGATTCCCACTGTGTCACAATTTCACATCATCATACGAGTAGCTTATCCCGCAATCAGCAACCATAGAAACTGCTGCATAATACATCATTTTCATTAGTACTGTACTTAATCAAGCTATTATCTCCTCTCATTTGCATGCTACTGTATTTGTAACACAGCGTTAATTATTCAAGTTTTCCTTGTTATTTAAAGTCTAAACTAATATCAGGTTGATTCGTATTAATTGTTGAGTCCGAGTGACATCTTTTATTTGGCATAATTGTCTATATTTAAAAGCGTGGCGAGTATTATAAATTATAAACATTATCATTGTACAGTACTCACTTTAACAATGAACAAAAGATGATATCAGAAACATGACGACAATATATTATCAACATTGTGGAACGAACAAGTTTACCATTAAGATTTTCAACAAAATATCTGCAATCACCTATTACTGTGACTCGATATATGATATGACAGCACTCCGTCTGGTGTTAAGCTGGAGTACGGTCCATGAAAAGGGCAATAACTGCACGTAGCAGTCGCATCGCATTCTATACTAAGCTACTAAAGTGCTTGTATCATAGAAACAGGACAACCAAAGTACATATATCAAAGATACATTGGTACCGGTGGGTGGTCTCGAACTCGTGCTCTTCGGTGTGCGTAACCATTGCACTGCCACTACACCACGGTCCCCTTTGCAGACCTATGCAGACCTAGTTGGAACCAGCAACTTTTAAGAGGGTCAAGCGACTGATTCTCTTCATGGTCTGTATACTTGTAAGTGGTGGTACTACCCCGCATCGACAGACTAGGGCACCTACTTTTTTTTATTTTTTTTTATTGTGACTCGACATATGACAGCACCCCGCTTGATGTTAAGCCAAAGTGTGGTCCATGAATGAATATCACTGCTACTACAATTCAATAACTGTGAGTAGCAATCATATCCACTATGCCGGCCTAGATGGAACCGGCAACTTACAAGCTGATCCCGAAACGTGACCAAATCACTTCACGGTCTGTATACTTGTAAGTGGTGGTACTACCCCGGATCGGCAGACTGGGTACCACTGCCTACCACTCTTTACTACTACTCTTAGACAACCAGACACGAAGCAAATAACCGCCTTTTTTAATAACTTGTTATTAATATTACAAATAAAACCCATTAATATTTGTTTCGACCGGAAATAGAACCGAGACATAACGCGTAACGGACTAGTATGCTAACTAATGCGCCACAATGTCCAATGTCCAACCAATGTCGTCAAAAAGCAGCCTTCAATCGTCAAAAAGCAGCCTTCAATCGTCAAAAAGTAGGCTTTTGAAGCACCATCGCCTTCTTAATACTTCTTTATTCAAGGTTAAAAAAGAACGGACATAATTTAACTGCAGATGGAATGCACCACTCATATTACCATTTACGAGTATCGTCGTTAAAACTGCAATTTATTTCATGTCAGCTTACTATTGATGTTTTTGTGACAAATGTTTTTCCCAAACCCCAAACTTAAATATTTTAATTTAAACAATCAATCATATTTTCCCCACAGGGATAGGACGAGACAATGGAGCGCCACATGCCAAAATCTTGAAAATCAAAGAATGCACTAGCAATCTTAAAGATATCTCCAATTTAGTACGAAAACTGGTACTAAATTTATAAAATATATTTTTTACTGTCGTCAGTTCCAACCATAAAAAGATTTTGTCTCCCTGTAAAATATGTATTGACATACATGAAACGCATTGGAATATTAACAATGATGTGAATAGATACATTTAAATTCAAACATAAAATACTGACATATACAAACAAGTAATAACATGGTTTTATGATGTAGGTACTGTTTAAATAACCAATTTTGTAATAAAAGTCACAGTTACTACAATATTACTCGTAAAAATATTAGTATTTGTTTTACAAGTTATACATGAGCTAAAAACCAATCTCTACTCATCTCAAAGATCACACTTCAAAATTAATTCGCTTGTAAAATATATCTGACCTCGACTGAACTTGGAAGCAAAGGAAAGTCTAAGAGCCCCGACAACTGAAAAAACCTTCAGTTGACGTCGTTACTATGCCGGCCAAAGATACTTTTTCACACAACGTTTGAAGAATCCAAAGTTATAAGCTGGTTCCTCAAAAAACGACTTGCCAAATCATTTAGTTTGACTGCAGATTCGGTCGACAAATTCGGTCGATGCTTCCCCCAACTTATGCGGGTGTCACGGGAGTAAAAAACGAGGTCACGTTGGAATAGCTAACAATGATGTCTCGGCATTAGCTTTGCCCATAAAAAGATACAAGAACAAATAATATTTTAAAAAAAACTAACATTAAGTACCTATTGTAAGACAAACAAGGATGAAAAACTATTAAGCCTAGTACAAGGTGACCTTGTACCCAATTCATCCTTCAAAGAAAATGGAGGCATATGGCTTCTTAATTGTGCAAGAGAAAAAATCGTACCATTAAAGTTAACGTACAAGTTAATTAAAACGAAACCTTCATAACCCAGTTCTAAGGTCCCGCATTTTAACTTTAATTAGCGCCACTCAACTCAAACAAACATTTTGAGTACCTCGAATTCCTATCTTATGTAAGATACCAGCGGGTTTTCTCAGACAAAATTAATAATTTAAAAACATTCTGTATATTTTTGCAGATTTAATAATTACATAAAAGCAAGCTGTGTTTTTTTTGTTTAATGACATAAAACAAATTTTGTAGTTAAAAATACAGCGGACGTTTTGTCTTTGTTAAGTATAACCATTTGTTCGTTTTATTTTAAGCTTTGTTTGTAGTCAAATAAGTTACACAGTTAAAATGTCAAATATTTAAACGTAATAAGCGAAACTGAAGAGTTAAATATAGATAAAGTGAGGGAAAATTATACGCAAAACATGTACACGTGATTTGTTGATTGGTCATTATTTAATGTCAGCTATCAACGGAAAAACTATACTATAGTCATGGTGGGTGTACACAGAAAATTGCTCGTTTCCTTTTAGAGACCATCAATAATTAATTTCTACTATATTCCATGCTATTAATTTGTGAATATAAACATCGGATAAAAGATCTTTTACGTTACAGCGAATTAATTGGTTTGTCACGTTTTCCAATGCTTTGAGAAATTCACTGTAAAAATGTACCTATGTAATCAAAATCTAATCAAATTGTCACGCCTAAATTCCCACTGGGATAGGCATGACAATCTAGCAGCAAAGAATATCTAGAGGCATCAAGTTCGCCTTTAGACATAATGTATAAAAAAAGTAAAATAAAAATACGATATTTGAACTGTTGAAAACTTTGTATATGTAGATTTTTATTTATTAAGACGCGACTTTGGACCTTGATTTGCCTAATGGCAAGTAACCCAGGGGAGGTCCAAGATAACCAACGACTAAAAAAATTATTTCAGATTACGCTTGCCTCAGTCGCCGCCACTGTGACCACCATAGCTTCGCTTGAAGGATCCAAGATTATAGGATGGGGAGAACACATGTAATAAAAAAGCAATTCAATTGTCGATTGTTTTCCAAAAAAAAACGGTGTGCTAATTCTCTTAGTTTGACTGCCGATTTGATGGACTAAATGCGGATACTTCCCCGACCTTAGTGATCTAGAATCTAATTTACAACCTTTAGTGTCTGGAATGTAAAAAGTTAAATAATTTTAATTGTGAATAGAAGTAGAAAATGGACTTTACCATAGTGATATAATAGGTTTCATTCGCGCTGACGACATGATTATCTCAATATAATTTTAGTGATCCAAGTTGATAATTGACACTTAGTCGGTTAATATATATAATATGTTTAAAGTTTAATTTGATCTGTGATCTCGTTAGAATTTAATATCAATGTTAATTTGGTACGGATACGGCCGCTCGAGTAGATAGATAAATCTCAGCTTACCTAATGAGAACGGACATTGCTGATAGAAAATCATTTATTAATGTGACCAACTTATTCATGATAAAAATATTCATATTAAAGATATTTTTAGATTATTGTCGTCATTAGATTGTGGAAATAATTCCATTAATTTTGTAAGGTCTGCCTTGCTGACACATTTTATATTGCTTAGCGGCTTCTAATAATAACTTTATATTAATTTTTATTTTATTGATATTTAGGCTATTGTATTTAATTCTAATATAATTAGAAAGCTGAAAATGAAATGAAACTAAGTTTTAAATATTATATTTAGAATTTAAAAAAAATAAAATTCTCTCACAAAAAAATCTTCTATCGATTAAGTAATATAAATAAATATAACGCGTGATTTTTTAAGTAAAATAATGCAAAAGATTTGAAATATCATTAAGTTAAGACATATATATAATTAAATAAGGTTTTTTGGGGATGTGCCATCTGACTTTGACTTGCCTGATGGTAAACAAGGAGAGGTCTAAGAGCGACGGCGACGGAAAAAACGTTTACGGTGAGTCAATGCCGGCCACAATTGTTTTGACGTATTGGAAACGAAATTAAGGCCAGGAATCTGCGTTATGAATAAAACGTGTTTTAGGCGAAATAAGGTTGAGATTTGGAAATCAATCTTGAGCGTGCGATATTTTTCGTACAAATAATTTACCTTTAATAACAACATTTTGGTAATTTTCAGAAAACCGTGTACAAATTAAATATCCAGGCGATTAAGTGTCCAATTTAATAATCGACTATTCATATTTACAAAAAAAAACTAATGGTTACCGTTTACATAACCGAGAACTTGGAAATCTAAAACTATTTTTTTTATAAAGTTGCATGATGTTTTTCTTAAATAATATAAAGTTTTTTGTGAATTCTGTTCCATTGAGTGATTTTTGAGCGTTTCTTCTTTACACATATATATTTTTTAAGGTATAACCTTTCAAGTAGTATAGTTATTTGATCGTCAAAAGTACCTCCAAATAGGATATGTTCGAAGATCTCTGCCTTAATTGCGAATTTCTAATATCATTATATACTTTCTAATATCATATTATATTAGAAGTATAGTATGGATATGCAGTCCATCTTTTCTTAACGGTTATTGCACTGCAATGATATCAGAGAATGTACATCTTTGAAATGTGAAACTTCGATCTCATTACTCATCGTGTTTCATAATATTTATTAAATACCATAATATATCTATTGTATTTACAAATGCAAGTCTTATATTAGTTTTGAATTGTATAAATTTTTCTCTGTTTTACACTGTAAAATTTCAGCGTAGCTTATAATTATAGTAAAATTTATATGGCTAGGCGCAATGGAGCGCCACTTACCACGTGGCACAACTCCCTTGCTTCCTTCATACAGGTTCTGTGGTTATGGGCAAAAGGCGTGACAATTTGATTTTGATTTTAAATTTATATAGTAAAACTACTTATTAGGAAATGTCAATTAATCAATCAATCAATCAATCAAATTATCACGCCTTTTTCCTACAGGAATAGACAGACACAATGGATCGCGACTTCTTAGGATCCTGACACAACTCCCTCGCTTCTCTCACATCCACTATTCTCTTCATACAAGCTCTATCGACCGTTATGGGCACTAGGCAACCCAGCTTTCTTGGAGATGTCTCCGATTTTGTCTAGGGTATTCTATTGGGTCCTGGGTCTGTCTCCAGTCTCTATTAGCGCATCCATCCACATTAGATTAAAAAATGTGTAAGTATATAAGTAGTCCTCATTATTAACCCCATAATTATTAAATGTATAGTTGATGTTATTGTAGTAGCAGTCACGTCCATTTATGGACCGCACTCCAGCTTAACATCAGGTGGGTTACAGTCATATGTCAAGTCACAATTTTAGATATATATTAAAAAAAATATTTACCCCTAGAATGCCAAAAATAGTTACATTAGTGCTAGATTTTTAACAGCTACCTATTTCACTAAACATTCTAGAAAATTCCCCCACGTAATACCATTTGATTGTCAACATAATTTAAACGCCACGTCCTATGTTATAAAAGCTAGCGTCATGCATTGAATAATTTAATAGTCTGTAATTTACCACACTGTGACACGAACAAGAACATATACATACTGTGAAGTGACTAAGTCGGGTTTCGGGATTAGCTTGTAAGTTGCCAGTTTCAAATAGGCTGGCATAGTGGATGACGACAGGCGTGGACGAACGGTTTAGCGATTGGTTTGTTGTGCGTAAAGTCCCGGGTACGATTTCCGGTCGGTGCAAATATTTGTTTCATAGCTTTTATTTGTAATATTTAATAACATTAAATATTGCAAATATTTGTTAATAAAAAAAAAAGAGATGAATATTTGCTTTGGGTCTGGTTATCAAAGAGTGGTAGGCAGTGGTACCCAGTCTGCCGATCCGGGGTAGTACCACCACTTACAAGTATACAGACCGTGAAGTGATTTGGTCACGTTTCGGGATCAGCTTGTAAGTTGCCGGTTCCATCTAGGCCGGCATAGTGGATGTGATTGCTACTCACAGTTATTGAATTGTAGTAGCAGTGACAATTATTCATGGACCACACTTTGCCTTAACATCAAGCGGGGTGCTGTCATATGTCGTGTCACAATAATAAAAAGAATTTAAAAAATGTGACTGCTAGTTGCAGTTATTTAACTGTAGTAATCACCCCTATTCATAGACCCCATCCCAGCTTAACATCAGGCGGAGTGCTGTCTTATGTCGAGTCACAATAAAAAAATACATACGTAGCTTTGTCCGAGTAATAATTATACAAAAACAAAGATATTACCATATAAAGTTAAAGTTGCCATTTACAATAGGGAATATGCATGTGGTTTAAATATTGCTGCAAATTTTTCCCCCGATTCTTTATTGTACTAACATCATGCTAAAATAATTATATTTTTAATTTTCTTTGTATATATTGCATAAAAGATTAAGCAAAAAGTGAAAAACAAGCAAGTGAAATTCAAATGAGTGAAACGCATCACCATTGGCCGAATGAAACGTGACGTCACATGACACGTTCGGGGTCGATGCTCATATTGTGCTTGTAGTGTTTAAAAGAAAAAATAGCTGTTCTTTGTGTTTATGCAGTGTTTTTGTTTAGCTATTACAACTTAAAAATCCACATAAATAACAGTAACGCTCGTAGTAAACAAATACTGGTCGTGACGTGTGACGTCATTAAAAGCCCGCGCTAGATGATGCCGTTCAAATGTGTCAAATTTAATCGATGTTTTAAAATTATTTTTAAAAAATAATTAGTACTTTTCCAACAATATTTATATTTTTTATCTTGTTATAACGATGTAATAAGTGAATTAAACACATAAAAAAATACATGCATATACCCTATTGTCCTTGGACGAGTCCACTCATTTGTAAACACTTTGCGTCAAACTACGTTAAATATACTCGTAATTATAATGCATTTATTTATTCAATAATCCAAACCGCCCTGTACCCGGTGTAGCTGCAGTTGGTCGCAATGTATCTTTGATATAACAAGGTTACTTTGGTTATCCTACACCGTCGTGACCGTGAAGATAGATAATCAATCAATCAATCAATTCGTCAGGCCTTTTTCCCACAGGGATAGGCAGAGACAATGGAGCGCTTCTTTTTTCTCTTTTCAATTCTTTTCATACAGGCTCTGTGGTTATGGGCACTAGGCAACCTAGCTTTCTCGAGGAGGATTTGGTTATCCTGTTTTTATGATACGCGATTATCTTGTTTTGTGATTGTGTATAACCTTTACAATGGTCATATGCAATCTTAATGGTGGTGGGTGTTTTTTTATTTTATTATTGTGACTCGACATATGTCAGCACCTCGCTTGATGTTAAGCCAAAGTGTGGTCCATGAATGAATGTCACTGCTACTACAATTCAATAACTGTGAGTAGCAATCACATCCACTATGCCGGCCTAGATGGAACCGGCAACTTACAAGCTGATCCCGAAACGTGACCAAATCACTTCACGGTCTGTATACTTGTAAGTGGTGGTACTACCCCGGATCGGTAGTGGTAGTGGTGGTGTTGGTGATGGTTAAAGTTTATTTCTCTTAATAAATTATCATTTTATGCATATTTTTATACTAAATAGTTTTTACTATGCTTTTCATCTGCCACAACAGCTCAATTTTGTTAATATTTATTTCTAGAAAACTGTTTTTTTTTATAAATTTTTATAAATGTTTGCTTTAAGTACGATAATTTAATACGAAACAAAAACCAGAAAGCCTGACTACCAAAAACATATTCCCTATGATGTCAGTATCTCTTATGTTTTGACTTTTGTAGTATCTTTTATGTTTGGTACAAATAGAAAAAGTTTTATTTTTAAAGTTACTCCATCGTCAATGGTTAAAAGTTAGATAAATAGGACGAATGGAAATAAAGGAAAAGGTTTTCGTATCTGTATCTAGAACAAACCGTCACGATTGCCCAGTTTTTAGCATGTTTAGTTGCTTTGTATAAATATATGAAATGTTAAAAGTGAGAATTTACATGTTACCTCAACATTTGGCAATGGGCTTTGGGGGGGCATAGTGGATGCGACTGCTACCTGCAGATATTTAATTATAGTAGCAGTCGCCTCTATTCATAGACCGCACTCAGGCGTCTTCAGGCGGAGTGCTATAATACGTGTAGCCTCAATAAATTAAAACTATGTATAAATCATAATCAAATAAATATACAAAATTAATTAAACAAAATTTTATGCGGCTTACTATCGCGTTTATTTTGTTTTTAATTTTTTTATTCCGACGTTTCGAGAGCTTTGCAGCCATCGTGGTCACGGAGAGACTGAGGTGTTGGACGTCCTATTGGTTAAAATTTGTTTAATTTATTATTTAATGTTCGCGCAAAATCTAAGAAAATATTAATATATAAAATATTAAAATATAGATAATTCAAGTTATTAGATAGTTAAAAAGCCAACTTCCGTTTCATAAGAGAGTTGCAGTCGCTGGCAGGTTCAGTGGCCGACTGCAGTGAGCGGTTCGACGACCGAAACTTTCCCCGTCGAGACACATGGCTATTTCCCCACACACTATTGACCAACAATCAGTACATCACCATAAATACACTATACACATTTTAATGTAAATGAACGTGACTTTTTTATGAAACATAACAAATTTAGAAAGTTCTTTAGATGTTATTAAATTGTTACGTACTTTTAAATGTAATTTCTTTCTTACAAGATAAGATAAAGAACTTTTAGAGTTACAGAATTTGAATATTTTAACAATATATTTTTTTTAATTATACATTTCTATACTAAGCTACTAAAGTGCTTGTATCATAGAAACAGGACAACTAAAGTCTTTGATATATGTACTTTACATATATCAAAGATACATTGGTACCGGTGAGTGGTTTCGAACCCGTGCTCTTGGCTTATGTAGCCACTACTACTACACCACTATTACATTACACTATATAGTACATTGCACTGCCACTACACCACGGTCGCCTTAGTATATATATTATTAGTTATATTATATCTTAAGAACATATATATATATATATATATATATATATATATGACTAAATAACCGATCAAGATGGGAGAATATGAGCTAGTGTACCTTTCCACTTGTCTATTGCTCTACAAAGAGACGGCGACTTTTAGTTCGACCGCCGATTCGATCGACAGAGTGCGGATGCTTTCCCCCTATCTGTATCACGGAAATCGTGTGGGAAATCGTCGCTGTGGGAAAAAGGTGTGTCAAATTGATTGATTGATCGATATTGATACAAAGCGCTGAACGTTATAGAAACCGACTTAGTTTATGGTTGCCTTAATTACTGTCACTATGGCGGCCTTAAAATAATATAACCGTTTATTATTAGCGATACAAAAGTGTTCAAACGCAACAAAGCTACTGTTGCTATGTAACAGGGATGCGATTTCTCGACTCAATGAATGGAAAGTAGATTACATCATAACACACTTTGAACGCATATCGTATATGGAATAGCTAAAAAAGTATTTAATTTACCTGAAGTATATCATTTGCTTGTGCTTGTGCTTGTATCATAGAAACAGGACAACTAAAGTATATATATCAAAGATACATTGGTACCGGTGAGTAGTTTTGAACCCGTGCTCTTCCGTTTGCGTAACCATTGCACTGCCACTACACCACGGTCGCCTTCTTTTTATGGACTCTTTATACGGAATAATAGCTATATAGACAATACTAATAGGCCAGCATAGTGAATGTGACTGCTATTTGCACATCCTTAAGAAAGATAGGATGCCTAGTTCCTATAACCACAGGGCCTGTATGAGGAGAATTGTGGATGTGAAGGAACCAAGGGAGTTGTGTAAGGATCGTGGTAAGTGGCGCTCCATTGTTTCTGCCTATCCCTGTGGTAGGAAGGCGTAACAATTTGATTGATTGATTCCCTATCCTTTACCACTCAGACCACGGTCATAATAAACAACTTATATATCAAAAAGTGGTAGGCAGTAGTGCCCAGTTTGTCGATCCGGGGTAGTACTACCACTTACAAGTATACAGACTGTGAAGTGACTTAGGCGCTTTTCGGGATCAGCTAGTGAGTTACCGGTTTCAACTAGGCCGGCAACTATGATCTACTAGGATGTGACCAGTCATCGCAGTCTTTGCAGTTATCGCAGTCTTTGCAGTCATCGCAGTCTTTGCAGTCATCGCAGTCTTTGCAGTCATCGCAGTCTTTGCAGTCATCGCGGTCTTTGCAGTCATTGCAGTCATCGCAGTCTTTGCAGTCATCGCAGTCTTTGCAGTCATCGCGGTCTTTGCAGTCATTGCAGTCATCGCAGTCTTTGCAGTCATCGCAGTCTTTGCAGTCATCGTGGTCAATTCATTAACTCATAATACATATTATTTTAAATTACAGCGTACGCATATTGTTAATGTCATTATTTTCTAGTACAGAGTAACAAAGATGCAACGTGTGAGAAAGTTTAAAATAAATGGGTACCGTAACGCGAACACTATTGAGCTGTATTGTTAGAAACATTCATTGTAGTTCGTATTAAGTTACTTTCAAATTACATACACGAATGATCGTTCTATTTTATATATGTGGTTCGATTTCAACTAGGCCGGCATAGTGGATGCCACTACTATTTGTAGTTGTTTAACTGTAGTAGGAAGGAGGCATGGACAGCACTCCAGCTTGATATCAGACGGAGTGCTATCAATGAAAAGAAATCATCAACTTGATCAATGGCTTGAAATAATCTAATGCAGTGGTTTGTCTCTATTTAGAGAATCGAATCGGCAGTCGAACTAAAAGGTTCGGTGTGTCGTTTTTTTATAGAACAATCGACAAGTAGAATTCTTTGCCAGCCCATGTGTTCTTTATCCTATAACCTTGGATCCTTTAAGTAATGTGTGAAGAATCATTGCCAAGCGGGTTATGCCAAACCGGGAGGGGTTCCCCGATTATAAACGACTAAATACCAGTGTAGCAACTGGCATCTTGTCGTTCGGAATGGCGGAATGGCGTTCGTAATTGGCATATGTTCAGCAAAAATAGATTATGTCTGAAATAATTATAAACACCCGCTCACTAGGCAAATGTGCAATAGGAGTTGTTTACTGACTATCATTTATGTTGCAAGCACTCGCGGGTTGAGTGTGCTGAGGTCTACTGAGTATAGCGTGAAGGGGTCTTCAATGAAAAGCTACTTATGACCAGCGAATTGCCAGCAAAATCTGTTTAACTACATAGATAATGGCATGAAGTTTGCAACTTCCATTTTACTATGTTAAATGTTTTTTTTAGAATTATTGCCTTCAATCAAATTGTCACGCCTCTTTCCCACAGGGATAGGCAGAAACAATGAAGCGTCACTTTTCACGATCCCTACATAACTCCCTTGCTTCCCTCACATCCACAAATCTCTTTATACAAGCTCTACGGTTACATGTACTAGGCAACCATTTTTGATTCTATAATCTAAAATGCAATTAAAACAACGCTTTTATAAGTTTCCATTTTAGATGCATTATCTATTTTATGTTGCATGAACAACTAATAATCACTCGTACATAATAATTATGATAATAATTAACATTTGTTGTTATTTACTTTCTCGTGTGGTTTTCTATTTTGTAACACACCAGAACCAGCTCAAAAATCAGTAAATGGTTTCATACCAATAATATTACGAATATTTATTAACCTGATGTGAGTGAATGGATTAATTGAGGCAGACCTAGTAGGGTGTTCTCCGACTAAATCAGAGAACACCTCAAGAAAGCTCAGTTGCCTAGTGCCCATAACCTTAAAAGTTGTATGCAGAGAATTGTGGATTGTGGGAAGCGAGGGAGTTGTGTTAGGTAGTAAGTGGCGCTCCATTGTCTCTGCCTATCCCTGTGGGAAAAGGTGTGACAGTTTGATTTGATTTAATTTATTTATTACAAAATGTTACAAAATTAATTAATCATTGATTAATTGATGTTACAAAAATTTGACGATTGAAAAATGGAGACAGTTCACGGCTGCCCCAGTCGCCGTCACTATGCCGTCCAAATTTAAATGTCTGCCTACCACTCTTATAAAAATACCAAAAATCATAGTGAATATTAATGTGAAACTCGTGAATGAATATAATTATCATTCCGAAGGATAAAGCCATACAAAATTCAAACTAAGTTGGCAGTCACAAAACAACAAAATGTAATCGTGACATCCTTTTCAACATACATAAACACAAATGCTATACCTGTATGAAAGGCTGTACATACACTAAGCTACATAGTCGTCAGCGATCTAACAATAGTGGGTTGTTAATGGTTGATCTGTGTGACAGTCCAATCAAATAAAACTACAATAAGAATAAAAGCCGCCATTAAACACCCGAAACTGCGGACGACAACTTCGCCAAGTGGAGGAAAACCCTAACAGTCTTGATAAAAAAAATGATAGATAGCATTTTTTATGATAATAAAAACATGCTATTATACAAAGAATATTTTAAACTGCACTTTGTTTCATTGGTATTATGTAATTACTAGCTACGTTTGATTTGAACAACTCATGGTGAATTAAATTAACACTACATCGAAACTTCTTGAAACATCTCTCTTTATTTGGAGAGATGTTTATTTTTAGATTAAGTAAGACTTGTTTTATTAAAAGTATTTTCAATAACTCTACAACAGAGTAAAAGTGTTCTCTTTAAAAAGTGGCAGACAGGGAACCCAGTCTGCCGATCTGGGGTAGGACCACCACTTACAGACCGTAAGTATACAGAATTGTAAATATACAGACCGTGATGTGATTTAGTCGCGTGCCCGAATAAGCTTGTAAGTTGCCGTTTCCAACATAGTTGATTGATTTATTAAGCAACTATAAACTAAGTCGTTTTTTTTTCACTCGTCGGCGCTCTTAGACCTCCCATTAATATAAATCATAACAATAATATAAGAAAGTAATAAACAATAATTACGTGGTAGGTACCTTATTTTTTGCCTACCATAAGTAAATATTTTGAAATTATTACATGTTCACGTAACGACTCGCTAAGTTTCAAGGTGAGCAAGCACAGACTTCGTGTCAAAAACAAACGAGGACTGCGAATTCATCTTTAAAGTACAGTTTTAATTTACCTAAATAATAATATGCAATATTTTGCATGTGACTTTATCATTTATTTTATATCAATTCTTCCCTAGACTAGTATAGGCTATGAATAAATTGAAATAATAATAGTCCAATGGTAATGCAGATGAAGTAGGATCAAGTAGGTAATAAAAGTAAAATTGTCTAACAATCTTAATAAGATGCGAACCGTGTATGTAGGCGGATGACAGTACAGTGACGATTATATAATGACTTGTACAAACACAGGACAAAGACGTGGCTCGCTATGAAAAACTCGTTGTATTCCTCCACGCGTCAATTCATTTTCCTTCTTGGAATTGAATCAGTTTATGACATAAAAAACAAATTAGACGGACACGACGGCAATAAATGTTGACAAGGTTACGCTGTAGCATGAAACTGATTTTTTTAATGAATTTATTCATCCATGCATTTTAAATCATATTATAATCATAACAATCACTATGATCATCAAGCGAGATAACAAATATTCCAGATAGTTGAACTTTATCATCAAGCTACCAGTGATATTTTTAAACTAATTTAAATGTGGTTGAAAATCTTGTTTTTAAATTGTATCTTGTTTCATCACATTTAACACTTTATTCAAATTTAAAACCTTTTAGCAACTCACAAGGAACACTTGATTAATGGTACATGTAAATTAAACAATTCGGTCGTTTTGTTTTATTTAAATGTAATTCCTTTGGAGATATAAAGGAAACTGTTGCCATAAAGGACTACCTAAAGCATGGTCAGAATAAATTAATATTACGAGTGATTTGCACCAAACGTGTCATACAACGTCGACTGCAGTAACTATTTATGTAATTGGCTACATAACATCATATGTAACCCTCGCACTTTGCTCTATGCGACTTCCTTATATTCGTATGTATTTAATATATTATGCTAAACGAGAATATTTTAGAAAAACACCACACGCCTTGTTGACAATTCAAGCCGGGCGCCAAAACGAGTTTTTTGATTAAAGACTTGTCTAAATAAGGCAAGATGAATCATCAAGCTGACAATGTATTTAAACTATGACTGGTTTTATCGTGATACGGATGCAACAAATTGCTGCATTGTATGATCTCGCTTAATTAATTTATGTCTTACAAACGATTCAGTTTTATTAAATAAATACAATAAGATAACACAAAACTGCATCTCAAAACGAAACCAGTGAAATGCGAAAGTTTGCAACTCACAAACTGCAAACAATCATGACCATTTGTGTAATTTCTTTTTTCCAAACTGTTTCGTTCGCAACTTTCTACTTTTATTTGTTTATTTGTGACTAATACGGAATATTAGAGCCGTGTTTAATGAGGCAAGTTTAACAACTTAACTTTTAATTTCCTTTTTTTTAATGCTAATATAAATATATTTTCTACTATGAATATTAAAATGTATTTTTTCTATAATTGAAATAAAGATGTACTTACAGCTAACGCGTCATTTTCGTATGAGCGTCCCTCAAGGGCCAATTCCTTGTCCAGCATAGCATCAAGCTGCTCCAACTGGTGGCATGATGCACGAGCATTTACCCAGCTACTGGCCAGGATAAAAGATCCAAGAATAAAGGATGCAGCCACCACCGTTAGCCCAGCAATCCGAGCAATTTGCACAGAAGATGATGGCCTGTGCCGATATGCCTGTTGAAAAGAAAAAAAATTTAAGTAATTTGTATGTTTTTTTAGGAAGTTTAACACAATATTATTAAACTGTGAGTATACAACATTGTATGGTTTATATTTACACATCTTTTAATTAATTAATTATAACTCACAAAACACGTATTAACAAAATGGAAGTTTAAAAGTGTGCAAATACAATTTTGTTGGAGTAATTGCAATTATCTCAGTTTCTATTGACTTGGTGAACGTTGGACAACTTAAACATTAAGTAGAGTTGAAACCAATTTCACGTTACCACTTTCCAAGTCACTACTACGTCCTAGACTTGCCTCCGAGAGCATTGAAAGTACCTACTTAGGATACCTACTTTCTGACCAGTTTGTACTAACATTTATTTATGATGCTTTTTTAACAATTCTATGCTTCAAATATACCCGTAATTTGCATAAGATTGGGCTTAACTTAAGGTAAATCTTAAATAATATCCTTTAATACTTTTTAGGTGCAGTAGGCACTATATATATATATATATATATATATATATATATATATATATATATATATATATATATATATATATATATATTAAGTTAAGGCAATTAAGATAATTGTAATAAAATACGCTTTAAAGTTTTTTTTTCTGTAAATATATTACATATCTAATTCTAGCAGTCTTAACTTTAGTAAGAATTGAATTGTCGGGTCTAAGTAACTCCGGAGTAGACAAAGCAAATATTACCAACAAAGTCAATTATATAGAAGTTTTGAAGAAAAAGAATTCTCTTTAGTCAGTTAAAGTTTTATCTAAGTTTTGCTTCTCATTCGACAATTAAATATAACTTATAATATTTCAATTAAAACCCTAATGAAATTAATTAGTAATTAGACACTATACTACCTAATAATTATAAGCTAAATCCGTTCGCCAATAACTGTACATGAGAAGAATTATGGATTATTGGATTTGGAGAAAGTTTAATGTCAGAATTTATAGTAGTAAGTGGCGGTACCGTTGTTGGTGTGTAAGAGTTTTAAGATAAATTATAGGTTCTAATAAAAAGAATTATATTGATAATTTGCTGTTCTTTTCTGTTCTGAAATAAGATGTAGTGACGAGGATTGACAAATGAATTATGAATTGAATGCTTTGGTGGTTTAATGGTTTGGGCACATAGAAAGGATGATGAAGTAGATTGACGAAAGAAATTTATAAATCTGATGTGAATAAACGAGACATTTTCAGGAAAACTGGGATGACTAGTGCCCATAACTGTAGAGCTTGTATCAAGAGAATTATGGATGTGAAGGAAGCGGGGGAGTTCTTTGAACATTGTTCAAAAATATCATTGTACTTACTACAACTCAATAACAAAACTTTTTTCGCTACCAATAATAATTATGCTTAAAACACTTTCTAATAGCCCCCTTTGAGTCGTAACTAATATTTCTCATACACTAGGATGCCCGGGGATCCTAGAATGCTATGCGATGACATTTCTGACCTATAGCCTGACCCGTCCGCGTGTTCGTAATTGGGTCACCGGTCGCAAAGGGAAATCAACCTATGTATAACAATATTGTTTAAGGAAATTGTTTCAAGGAAATCAGTTTAATGTTTTTTTTTTAATTTAAGCTTAACTTTTAATAAGTTATTAACAGGTATTAATGGGCTAAAAAAAGAGGCGGATATTTGCTCTGGGTCTGGTACCCAAAAAGTGGTAGGCAGTGGTACCCAGTCTTGCGATTCGGGGTAGTACCACCACTTACAAGTATACAGCCCGTGAAGTGACTAAGTCACGTTTCCGGATCAACGCTTATACGTTGCCGGCATAGTGGATATGACTGCTACTTACAGTTAATGAATTTTGCTAGCAGTCACCTCCATTCATGAACCGCATTCCAGCTTAATATAAGACGGGGTGCTGTCATATGTTTATTAGCACAATAAAGAAATGTATATTTGATAATCTAATTTCGTTCTAGGAGTGTAAGAATCATGTTCTAGTTACTAGTTCGTTTAATAAATATAGGTTGTATTCCTACTTTACTAGTGTTGTATTATTTGCCGCTGCCCGCGAGCGGGCAGCGGTGTGTCGTTGTGTTTTATTTTGTGTATTTGCCGCTGCCCGCAAGCGGACAGCGGTGGTGTTGTGTCTTCGATTGTCGTATTTGCTGCTGCCCGCAAGCGGATAGCAGGGTATCGTTGTTTCGGAGTGCATCGGTGTTCATATACAGAGGCGACAGAGTATAATTTCATTGATTTTCATAATTTTACAGTTTTTCCTAATTTTCACCCCTAAGATGACTTTTGCTGTCAAAGTCATGTATGGGGCGTTTGTCAAACGTGGTACGGTTTGTATGGAGAGACTGTCAAAATTATTGTAAACTGTCAACTTTATCCGTTATGTCCCAAAATATAAAGAAAAAAAATAAAATTACATTTTATGTCATGGCAGCTAAATTTGACAGTTGACAGGAATTTTGACAGTTGTGTTACAGAGACTGCCACGTGATGGACAAACGCGCTATACAAGACACCAACGGTAGAAGTCTTTTAAGGGGTGAAAACGAACAAAAATTTGCCAAAAAATGACAAAAACCGATTAGTTCGATAGCGACGCAGCCGTCGAGAAAATCGAAATTCCGAGTTCTTACGCTCTATAAGCGCTTTAGAGGGAACACGTAGACGTCAAAATTGTTTCTCCAACTTGACAGTTGTCGGAGAATAACCCCTGTATGTTTGTGAATCGAAAAAGTCCGATTTCGCCAACTTTTTCTGATTTCGTCAAAGTTTTTTTTTCGTATATTAAATCATATTCGACGAATAATCGATTGCGCGAATAAAAATTCCGTCAGCGGGCAACGGATCAGGGAGTAAAAAAAATTTTGACAGTTAAAAATGTCAAATGTCAAAATTTGCGATTTTGTCGGGGGTCACATAAACTTTGTCTACAACTCCCCTATACATGTCAAAACTGTCAGAGCACTCCTTCTGGGTAACTAACCTTCTACATCGGGAAGTCAGCGAGTGAGTCACGCAAGCAGCTTTATATTATTCCTACTACTACTTTATGAATATAGACAATAAACAAAAGCTGATCTCGAAACGCGACCAAGTCACTTCACGGTTTGTACCCTTGAAAGTGTTGGTAGTACCCCGGATCGGCAGACAGACCAAATGAATGAATTTTCTCAGTCTAGGACCTCTTGTGGTTGTCTCGAACATTGAGGCAGTTCGAGGTCAGATGACGGGTCACAATAAAAAAACTTTGTGTACTACTCTTACTCACTTTAATCTAAATTTCACACACGCATGGATCACACTGTCACAGGTATATGCAGAGACAAAGGAGCGCCACTTGCCACTATCCTGACACAACTCCTTTGCTTCCCTCACATCCACAATTCTCTTCATACAAGTTATGTATCTCTTCTACGGTTATGAGCACTATGCGTATCAGCTTTCTTGAGAACGTCTCCGATTTGGTCGGAAAACACCATTCTGAGTCTGCCTTGTTTGACGCTGGATGCGTCAGATTTACAAATTCCTTTCGTTAACCTATTTTTACTTACTTTTACTATTAATTGTTATATCGGACCATCGTTTTATAATGACAAAAATGCATCTTAAATCTATTTAAACAATAAATATATTATTGTTTGAAAATGGAAGAATAACGAATGATATCATTATGACATAAATATATGAAAAACATTGGACAAGGTTGACAACTTGGCAATTTAATGATGTTAAAAACAAAAAAATGAATATTTAGCATCTTGTTAACAAATAGCGTTACAATGTGAATTTGTATAAATAAAAAGTTATGTTTATGTTGTTGGTATGTTGGAAAAAATCTATATTGAATAATGCTTTTTTAATTAATCAAATTGTCACGCCCTTCTCTCAAATCGATAGGCAGAGACGATAGAGCGCCATTTGCCACATCCTGAAACAACTCCCTCGCTTCCCTCACATTCACAATTCTCTTAATACAAGCTCATATTTTTTCAGATTTTTAAATTGTGACATGGATAGAGGCAACTTCTACTACAGTTAAATAACTGCTGTAAGTAGCAGTCGTAACCACTATGCCTGCCTAGTTGGACCCGACAACTTTCAAGAATAATAATGATTAGGGCCAATCGAATCTATTTTACCAGTAGTATAGTTTGTTTATAAGAAACCTTCGGAAACATCCTCAAGAAAGCTAGGTTGCCTAGTGCCCATAACCACAAAGCCTGTATGAAGAGAATTGTGGACGTGAGGGAAGCGAGGGAGTTGTGTCAGGATTGTGGCAAGTGGCGCTTAATTGTCTCTGCCTCTCCCTGTGGGGAAAAGGCGTGACAATTTGATTTGATATAAGAAACCTGTTTTGACAATTGCTTTCGCAAATCTCCTTTTCATCCATCTTTTCAATGTGGCCAAAGATAAGTGAAGGACCGATGTCGCGTTTTAATTAAGGCAAAAATAGTGCAATAGTTATGCGAACCTAGAGTCCCCGCTTCAAAACCGCTTACCGGTACTGATGTATCTTTGATATAATGTACTTTGATTGTTTCTACGTTTAGTAGTTTAATATAGGAATGTAAATAATAATAATAAAAAACATTATTATTTTTTAACATTTTGATAGTGTAAAACCTGAGTGTCCTATTTTATTAGTTCAACGGATAGCAATTGAATAGGATTTGATGAAGGCTTTATGTCAAAATTAAGTTTGGTAACATCAATAGCTATTGAAGCACGATTTTCACTATTGTCATTTCGTTATGGCGGCGCTGCGGTCGCTATGAGTGGTTCGACGCGACGCAAGCGCAGCGGTTACGTAAGACGGGTGCGTCGGCGCCGGTGAAAGTGTTCCCGTCCAACGAATGCACTCGAGAAATTCATCAACGTTGTCAATCGCAATAGTGCAGATGCAACAAAACAAAATACAGTAGTAAAGGCATTCTTGGAATAATGGCCGATTAAACAATTTTGCAACTTTAGAACGGTTATTTACTGTTTCATAATAAACCAGGGGCGTAGCTACCGCCGTATCAATTATACGGGGCCCCCGGCCGCAGGGCCCCCACGTGCGTAAGCAAAAATTTATAAAAAGAAAAGCAACTTTAGAAAAATCAGCTATGAGTATAAATGATTTAATAAATCAGTTTGCCGAAAAAAAACAAGTGTATATTTAATTTGAATTGTTTGTAAAATTTTTGGAAAAGTGACAGATAATTATGATGAATAAATATTTAATTTAATTTACGCAAACATTTTTTTTCTTTTGTGAGAAAACTTTACCCTTTCTAAAGGCCCCCAAACATTTTTTTATACGGGGACACGCCAAGGCACGCTACGATTCTGTAATAAACACCGATCAATAAAAACGCAAGATGTACTATTTTATTTTTTCTTATTTTCGAAATTGTGTTAGGATCTCGCCAAGTGGCGCTCCATTGTCCCTGCTGGGATGTGGGCAAATAACGTGACGATTTGATTGAATGATTGATAATTTTCGGAATAAATAAATTGCTAGGTTGCCTAGTGCCCATAACCATAGAGCTTGTATGAAGAGAATTGTGAATGTGAAGAAAGCGAGGTAGTTATGTCAGGATCGTGGCAAGTGGCGCTCCATTGTCTCTGCCTATCCCTGTGGGATAAAGGCGTGACAATTTGATTGATTGATAAATTGCTACTATATTGGGTTAGTATTATTAGTTATAACATACCTTTTTATCAAGTTCTAATTTACAATAACAAAAATTGTTAAATGTTTTTATTACTTTTAGTTAAGTTTATAGTTAACAACGTTGTATAACAGGCCGAGAAAAATTAGCATTATTAGAGAAATTGCATTTAAACGCTAAGGAAATCTATACAGGCTGTAACTAGAACGCTTCTGAAAATAAAATGTTATCCTAAAAATGACTGCATTAATAAAACTTTTTGGACAATTTTACATTGTTTTTTGACATAAGTTACCGTAGCGTATTATATTTTTACACAACTTAATAGATCAAATGGCCAAAATGTGACATTTAGCAAATAAATTTAGAGCAACAAAATACAAGAGAAAGTAGCATTAATTACTTAACATTAAGAGATTAATATATGGTTTTTAAAATGGCCGCCAATTAGAAAGTTTTTTTATTGTGACACGATATCTGACGTAGTCCGATAGTAAACAAGGGAAGGTCCAAGAGTATCGACGACTGAAATAACCGAATCTTTTTATGGTTGTCTCTGTTAGAGCGGCCAGAGGTGCTTTTTCACGCTTGTATCCTTTAATCCAAGGTTAAAGGATAAATAAGCATTTCACTTATCAATTGTTCGACAAAGAAACGACTTCTTTAAAAGAAACGGTTTTCGGTTTGGTCAACAGAATGCGAATGCTTGCATTTATAATTTTACTTTGATATGAAGTATTTTATTCCGACACAACTATAATGCATTAAAATAATTACACCCTTTTATTTATTTACATTTCTATATTAAGCTACTAAAATGGTTGTATCAGAGGAACAGGACAACCAAAGTACATACTATCAAAGATATATTGATACTGGCAAATGGTAATGGCAAATCAACTCGTGCTCTCGGTTCACGCAACCACTACATCTACACCATTTTATTCCACTTTTATTTTCTTTTTACCCAAAGGTTGCCTGGGAGAGATTTCTGTTCGGTAATATGGTTCGGTAATAATTGAATTTTGTGTTATCAATCAATCAATCAAATTGTCACGCCTTTTTCCCACAGGAATAGGCAGACCATAGAGCGCCACTTGCCACGATCCTGACACAACTCCCTCGCTTTCTTCACATTCACAATTCTCTTCATACAAGCTCTATCGTTTTGGGCACTAGGCAACTTAGCTTTCTTAAGAATGTCTTTTATGTTATGATATTTGTATATTTAAGTTTATTATGTGCACGATAAAGTATTGAGAACCGGGATGTCCTAAAACTCGACCAGCCTTACCGGGGAATGGGTAGTGTGTTTTTAAACGATACCGGTGGATGCAACTGGCATCATGTCGTTCGGAATGGCGTTCTAAGGGAGAGGCCTGTGTTCAGTACTGGACGTCTTTCAAATGATGATGACGATAAAGTATTAAATAATTTATTATTGAAATTACGTTTGATAATTCCTAATTGAAATCGTATTTAATATCTTGCTTATTATCTTAATGTTCAACCTAACCTAAATAAAAGAGAAACCTCAAATGCATGTCTTACACCTTTCGCCCTTTGTTTTAGAATTAAATTACTTTCACGGAAAAATAATTTCATAAACACGAATGGCTATGTTTCTAACGAATCAACATTGTATACAAACATTGCAACAATGTGTTGTTTCGGAGGTTCCCGTATAAACAAACAAATATTATTAACAGAGGTGTATCTTTTTGTCGCAAACGTATAGATGCCGGCAGATAAAAAGAGAGCTGACATTTAAGCTGCGCGGTAACTTGTTTTGTTACCTACTTACTTTTCGATTTTCGAATGTGTATAAATTTTATTATTTATGAGCACGACAAAATTGATGCGCGGGCTTGCTCCTACCGCAGTTTTTCAGCGCTATTCTCAACAGCGCTCTTTTTTCTGTCAGAAATTATACCACGTGTGACCCGCAAAGCTGGTGTGCGAATCATAAGTGGAGGCGACTGTCACCATTGATACATGTCTGCTAGCAGCAATCGAATACACTATGCCGGCCTAGTCAAAACCGTCAACTTTTAGGCTGATTCCGAAACGCGAGTTACTTAACAGTTTGAGCACAAAAAGCCACCACTTTTTGTGCACAAACTGTTAAGTAACTCGCTAAGTAACTACCTCGGTCAGAAATTACTAGATCCGGTGCAAATATCTCATTTTTTTATTTACAAATATTTCTAACATACAATCTAATTTCCGAATATTACAAATTAAACCGGTAATCGAACCCGGGACTTTGAAAAAACTAAAACGATACGTGTGTCTTCAAAAAATCAGGACTTCGCAGTGCCCATGAGAGAAACGAGAAGGTAGTATTCCAAGAGCTGGCGACGAAAATCGACAAGAGTTTAGTAATGGCTCATAATTCAATATGATTTAGTATTGAGGGTGTACATGAGTCAGCACCCACTCGCAAGGTCAGATAGTGGAACAGCTGGCGGCAGCACGCTTTGATGTATGTAAAATTTCAACATGCTCTACAAGTGTTTAGTAATGAATGAAAATTGGCAAACAACTAGTTTATAGTATAAAAAAAGGGAAGAAAGTGGTCAGACCGCATTATTGTGGAACGCTGCGAGTCAGCACTCCACATAAGTTGTCGCCAGAATGATATCGGTGCAAGAGTTTAGTAATGGCTGGAAATTGCCATACTGCTTTATTATTATATATAATTTAATAGAAAAATAGTCAGATCTCAAATTAATGGAACAGGGGTAGTCAGCAGCCGCTTAAAGTGCGAATGAATGGATGCCACTGCTACTATAATTCAATAACTGTGAGTAGTAATCACATCCACTATGCCAGCCTAGTTAGAACCAGCAACTTACAAGCTGATCCCAAAACGCGACCAAATCAATCCACGGTCTGTATACTTGTATATACGATGGTGTATTATATTTATTGTTAAAAAATTGGTTATATGTAAAGTCGGTTTACGGACGATAGTTTTACGTAATAATGTCATAAGAAAACATTGATGAAACTTAAATTATACAGATTAATTACAAGTATCAATGTGCTATTAACAATTTATTTACAACTTAACATAAAACACATTTTTGAAATATATTGAACTCATATGATAATAGTTACAATTAATATTATTTATTCATCAATCAATCAAATTGTCACGCCTTTTTTCTACAGGGATAGGCAGAGATAATGGAGCGCCACTTACCACGATCCTTACACAACTCCCTTGCTTCCTTCTCATCCACAATTCTCTTCATACAGGCTCTGTGGTTATGGGCACTAACTAGACAACCTAGCTTTCTTGAGGAAGGAACACACTCACACACGCACACACACACACACAAACACACACACACACACACACACACACACACACACACACACACACACACACACACACACGCGCGCGCACCCACACACGCAGCCACACACACATAACATAACATAACGTGACATTTTTCCGGCGTGCAGCCGGTGTTCATCGATTTATAATACGTTATCACGTCAAAATGTTTTCTATTGCAGTTTTGTAATTTTATAAAACAGGAAAGTGCTCCCCAACAAACCAATTTTATAAAACAGGTCAGTTCCCCGAAAAAACGCGCGTATTCGATATCCGCACTTTAAGCGGCTGCTGACTACCCCTGTTCCATTAATTTGTGATCTGACTATTTTTCTATTAAATTATATATAATAATAAAGCAGTATGGCAATTTCCAGCCATTACTAAACTCTTGCACCGATATCATTCTGGCGACAACTTATGTGGAGTGCTGACTCGCAGCGTTCCACAATAATGCGGTCTGACCACTTTTTTCTCTTTTTTTATACTATAAACTAGTTGTTTGCCAATTTTCATTCATTACTAAACACTTGTAGAGCATGTTGAAATTTTACATACATCAAAGCGTGCTGCCGCCAGCTGTTCCACTATCTGACCTTGCGAGTGGGTGCTGACTCATGTACACCCTCAATACTAAATCATATTGAATTATGAGCCATTACTAAACTCTTGTCGATTTTCGTCGCTAGCTCTTGGAATATAGCGACGTAATAATTTGTTTCGATCTAACATGAACCATTCAAATATTCAAATTATTAAAATTAATACATGCATAGTCAGTTACATATTGCATCGACATGCACGATTGACCTCAAAATATATATTTTATACTTATATAAAAAGTTTCACTTTACTTTTTACGCCATTAATTGAAGAAGGCATTAATTTCCTCTTACTACTTTTTTATACTTTTTGAAGTGTTATAAAAGCCTCATAATTGTTCGAGGCTCGTTTCCTAGCAGAGTACAAATTATAAGTTTACATTTTATTCATTAAATTTTTAGGAGAATTGTGGATGTGAAAGAAGCGAGGAAGTTGTGTCAGGATCGTGGCAAGTGGCAAGAGACGTGACAATTTGATTGATTGAATTTATAAATTACATAGCGCAACTACGACTACGAAAGGGATAGGCAGAGGAGCCCCCTCTGCCTATCCCTGTGGAAAATGGCGTGACATTTTGATTGATTGTTTTGATTGACTACGAAATAAAATAAATTCTTTTATTTTGAGTTTTTTTTTATTATCAATATTAAGCTACTAAAATGAATCATAGAAACAGGATGACCAAAGTACAAATATCAAACAATCTCTCTCTTCTGTCCGTGTGTATGTGACTGAACTTCTAAACAGCTGTATCAAAATTATTTTTATTTTTATTATTATTAAATAGGTCCCTTAGTATAGGTTAGCTTAGTATAGTAAGAAATGATTTTATTTACATTTCTTTCTGTACTAAGCTACCAAAGTGCGTGTATCAGAAACAGGACAAGCAAAGTACATATATCAAAGATACATTGGTACCGGTGGTTTCGAACTCGTGCTCTTGGTTTGTGTAACCATTGCACTGCCACTACACCACGGTCGCCTTAAATGGTCCAATAGTTGATTTATGAATATTTATATTCACGCTAACCAATTTATACTAAAATGCAGGGGCGTAGTATCTGCCGTATCAATTATACGGGGCCCCCAACATGCGAAAGCAAAAATTATTTATAACATTTTTTTCTAAGGGCCCCCAAACAAATTTTTGTACGCCAAGGCACGCTACGATTCTGCTAAAATGAGTAGAAATGTGGCAGATGAGTCAAATTGTTTTAACTTTTATTTTAACTTTATTTATTGTTATAACTTTTGATAAGGTATTGTATATTTATATGTTTGTGTTTGTGTGTACATATAGGTTTACGTAGTTAGGTCTTTGTTATATTATCGTTTTTTTCTTAATTATATAAGTGTTTTTAGTTTTTTATTATTTGTGAACTTGTAAGTGGCCTTGTTTATAAATATTTTTTGTTTCTGTATTCATTCATTAGCCGTAAGTTGTCCAATGACTGTTAATAACTTTTAAATAAATAAATATTTGATTATAAGTCGGCATTGGACCTCCCCTTGCTTACGATCAAGCAAGACGAGGTCTGATAGCGGCCTAGTGCAGACAACTGAGGCAATCGTTATCTAAATAGTTTTTTGTTGACGACGCTCTCAGACCTCCTGCTTATCATCAGGCAAGTTAATCCCATATGTCGAGTTTTAATATAAAAAAGCACCTCCAGCCGGCATAGTGAAGACGAAGGAGAAAACCGTTCTTGGAAAAGCGCTCTTGGACTTTTTTTGATTATGACTCGACATCTGACTTCGATCCGCCTGATGGTAAGCAAGAGTCCAAGCGTGCCGACGACTGTAAAAACCGAGTCTTCACGATTACCCCAGTCGCCTTCACTATGCCGGCCAAAATACTTGCTCTCAATTTATCATTAGGTAAGTAAACATCAGATATCATGTCCTAATAAAAAAAATGTCTATATTCATTATGAAAGCAGCCCCCCTAGCACGGCAATCCAAGAAGCAAGATTAAGACATGCAAGGAATATCATTCCAAATCATTTTAAATAACTTATTAGAACAGTGTATCGAAAAAGATATTTAAACGTTCTGTAAAACTTTACACTAAACAACGTTGAATACTTTGATAAATATTTTTTAAACATTTTGATGTGCCGGCCTAAACTAGACGAATTATCCTAATTTCCTTTTTTATTTCCTAACAAAACGTCGCTTGTAAATACAGTTGCTCCTATTTTTAAATACACAAATATTGGTGAAGCAATGCAAGGATGTTGTATGCGTTCAGATTATTGTCACATGTAGAACAATAATGTAGTGGAAACTTTAATAAACCGTTACTTGCTAGAAATTTTTCATAAAACAATAACACCGTTTGCAAAACAACTGAGGCCGCCATTTTTTAAATATACGAGAAAGTTGTATGAATAATTGCTTCGTATAGATAAGAATAGGTCTTCTAAATGACGTGTTTAGTTAAATTGACAACCCAATGAATGCCAATGCATTTTTGTATTGTCCATTGTTTTTGTATTGTCCATTATATCTTTAGACTGAAATTCTCCCACACTTCTTAAAGAGTGGTAGCCTGGTAGGCAGTGGTACCCAGTCTGCCGATCCGGGATAGTACCACCACAAGTATACAGACCGTGTAGTGACTTAGTCGCATTTCGGGATTAGCTTGTAAGTATCCGGTTTCGACTAGGCTGGCATAATTAACTGTAGTAGCAGTTACCTTTATTCATGGATCGCACTCCACCTTATCATCAGACGGGGTGCTGCCATATGTCGAGTCACGAAACCACTTCAAGTTCAAAACCACTTGCTGGTACCAATGCAGCAACCACCGTATCTGCCGTATAAATTATACGGGGCTCTTTTGGGAGAATTCTACCCTTCCTAAGGGCCCCTAAACATTTTTTTATACGGGGCCCCGCCAAGGAAAACTACGATTCTGTACCAATGTATCTTTGTACTTTGATCGTGCTCTTTCCCTGATACTAGAACGTTTAGTAGCTTAGTATAAGAATGTGAAAAAAATGTAATAATTGTAAATTATTTCGTTTCTTGATCTACAAAGAAGCGGGAGAGCTTTATGAGTGAAAGGTCGTAGAAAGTTGCTCTTCGTTGTCTCTGCCTATCCCTGTGGCATGACCAAGATAGAATTATTAATGAATGTATTAACAAAATGTCAAATAAGGCAATTTTCGTTGCAGAAAATATCATTAGAGTCCAATGACATTTATTTAAGTCAGCCAAATCAAGTTTCGTAAGATTAAAAGGATGTTAAATTAACTTTTTTTTTTCATACTCGACATATGACATCACTCCTCCTGATGTTAAGCTGGAGTCGACTATGCATAGAGGCGACTGCTACTCCAGTAAAATAACTGCAAGTAGCAATCGCATTATGCCGGCCTATTTGGGGACGTTAGCTTGCAATCTGATTATGAAACGCGACTAAGTCACTTCACGGTCTTATATAATTTCTATTGCATGTCTATATAACATATATATATATAATGTCTATATTGCAAAGTATATAACTTTCAAACTTTAACATTTATGTTTTTTTTTGTTGCTTTTTTTACATTTGTATACTAAGCTACTAATCGTGCTTGTATCATAGAAACAGGACAAAGAATGTACATAATATATCAAAGATACATTGTTACCGGGGCATGTGGTTTTGAACCGGAAACTCTTGTTATGCGAGAGTGCTCAACAATCACTAGACCACGGTTGCCTTAAATATTTACTGATTAAATATTTAAGATCAAAACAAAAAGTTTTTTTTTTATTGTGACTCAACATCTGACCTCGATTTACCTAACCTCGATTATATGCTCAGTTGCCTCAGTCGCCGTCACTTTTTTTTTTTGGCCAAAGCTAAGAAACAAAAGTTTATCAAAGGTAAATACACAAAAGTGTGTATTTACCTTTATTGATATGTTCGTATCAAAAATTCAACATGTACGAAAACATTGTGACGTGAAAGTTATTAGTACGTTGTTTATCAATCAATCAATCAAATCATCACGCCTTTTTCCCACAGGGCAATGGAGCACCACTTGCCACGATCCTGACACAACTCCCTCGCTGAGGATCACATCCACAATTCTCTTCATACAAGCTCTACGGTTAACATAAAACCTAAATTAAATATTATTATGAGATTTCTGCCTAGGTGCTCATAACTATTTACAAACATTGATTCTTAAACCATAATAACATAAAGCCGATATTCCACTGCTTCGCTAGCTACCTACGTACGAATTAAAATCACACTCAACAGGGGCGGATCTTGAATTTGTGGGGCCCTAATACTACTCAGGGGCCTACTAATTATTCAACTAATGTCAATTGTCATTATATCAACAAACTGTTTTCTATAGTGATGTAATTTTTACTTCAAAACAAGTATCGTCTATTGTTTTTAATAGAGGCGGAGGGGCCTTTGTATCCAGACTGTTAGTTGCCGGTTCTAACTAGGTCGACATAGTGGTTCTGACTTGTAGTTATTTAACTGTAGTAGCAGTAATGGACCGCACTCCAGCTTAACATAAGCCGCTCCCTCTTAAATACGATTAAATAATTACTTCACTATTCTCCTTTGGCCGGCATAGTGACGGCGACTGAGGCAAACGTGAACTGATACGGTATTTTTAGTCTTTAGCACTGTTAGACTTTCCCTTGCTTACCACCAGGCAAGGTCAGATTTCGAGTCTTAATTAAAGATGATACTGACTGACTGCCTACCGCGCTTTAAATATATTCCTTAAGTAAAGTGATTTAGTCGCGTTTCGGGATCAGCCTAAAAGTTACCGGTTCCAGCTAGGCCGACATAGTAGATGCTCCCCTACTTAAAGTTATTTAACTGTAGTAGCATTAATGGACCGCACTTCAGCTAAACATCAGGCGGGGTGCAGTCATATCGACATAGCCACTATAAATTAAAAAATGCAGAGTGTTGGCATGCGTAGCAATGAGAACTGGCATTAAATATAATGTCAGTGGCCACGCAATAAAGTCAGGGAACGTGACTCGTTTTGTCAATTGAAATTTTATGTTAAGTACAGTATAGGCAGACCGCACCTACGCAGCTACCGTGTGGGTATTCCCAATGCCTTTGTTTCAATCGACTTCGCCTTTGTTTGTAATAAATTAAATGAATGTTTGGGACTTTTTATAATACAATTTTAAAACGCACATTTCCTCCCCATTTATTCCTACAAATTGTAATCATAATACTGCACCTACTTACTATTAATATTGTTTTAATGTCCTTAAGGTTTGGCTGTCAGAGAATGTCTAACGGCATTAAGTCCGCCTTTGTACATAGTGCAATTAGTTTTTAAATAAATAAATAAGCACATCCTAGATGTAACTGGCCTGTAAAAGTATTTTTTCTTTAACTTTTATCCATATAGATATAGTATATACTTCTTTAACATTATTGTCCTCAAACGCAAGTTGTTGGCAATAAGAGAAAGCCGCTTTCCCGGCGAGTGCGTGTTGATAAATATAATGTATCTGCTGATAGATAAACTGACGAAGGAGATTATAAAAATGTGGTAAACGTGGCTTTATAAACCAAATTCCCTCATTAATCTGTTAATTTTTAATTTAATCTAAAGACAGAAAATTTAAACACAATATTTTTTTTTGTTTATTTTAACATATGACGGAACCCCGCCTGATTTTAGGCTGAGGTACGGTCCGAGGACGGACGCTACTACAGTTAAATAACAGCTAATAGTAGTCGCATCCGCTAAACGGCCTAGTTGGAACCGGCTAGATCGGCAAACTGTGTAATTGACAACAAACCGTCTGCCTACCATTCTTAAACACACAGACCCAAAGTTAAGATATAATTAGGAAGCTAGATTGCCTAGTGCCCATAACCGTAGAGCTTGTATGAAGAGAATTGGATGTAAGGGAAGCGAGGGTCGTGGCTATTGGTGTTCCATTGTCTCTGCCTATCCCTGTGGGGAAAAGGTGTGACAATTTGATTGATTGATATAATTTAAAAATATAATGTTCATTTTGATGGATGAAGTTATGTTTATAGAACTTATGCTAAGTGAAAACTGTTATAAATGAATATGTAAAACCAACGTTTGTAATCAGTACGTTATATTGTTATATTGTTTTTATTTGCCAGCGGGGTTAGGTTGGCAAGTTAAAACAATTATCGTCTCTCGTCGGCGATTGTCAAAATAATAAAAGCTAGGCTAAATTCAATAAAACGAGACTATTAATCGTTGTGACGAATATCGTCTGTGTGACACGTTTTATCATTATCATCAATCTGTCTAATTTTGGTGGATTTAGCCTAGCTTTTATTATTTTGCCAATCGTCGACGAGAGACAATAATCGTTTTAACTTGCCCAACCTAACCCAGCAAATCAAATTGTCATGCCTTCTAATTCTTACGGGGATAGGCAGAGAATTCGGACGCCACTTTCCACGATCCTAAGAAATCTTTTGCTTCCCTTACATTCACAATTCTCTTAATGAAGCTTCATAAAAGCACTTCATTGTGGAGGCGAGCTTTTTATTAGAATTTTCTCTATGTTTTTGCTGTATTATAATAATTTAATTTTTTTTAACGTCCAAAGCTATAGAGAAAACCTTGACAATTATATAATTGAATTATAAATACATAATATAATAAACTAAAAATATATATTTATATATTATCAAATATATTCCAAAGTATATAAAATATTTAAAAGGCCATCTAGGCCTTGAGATATCTCCTACATAGATGCGTTGACTGTGAAAAATATTAAATAAAATATATATTTTTTAAATATGTATAAAATTATTACGCAAAAATACGTTTAAATAAGTTTAACATTGCGTAAATTCAAATTTCCTATCATTATAAATATTTAACCTTAATAGGTGTGTCCTCGGTTTTATACGCAATAATGGAGACAGAAGACAGTTATACAAAATTGTCTAATAAAAAAACATGAATCTCACCGGTGGCGGTTCGGAGGTGCTGTAAACTTCAGATGGGGGATAGTCCGGTTTCATCGTAACAGTCGTCATGGAGTCAGGCTGGTGCTCCTTCTCCATCACTATTTTTTTTAGCACTGGTGAGATAAATAAAATAAAGAGTTGCGCGCGCGGTGTTTAACGTCCGATGTAGAAATGCGAGGTGAGCGGCGAACCGTGTGCCGGCGCAGCGGGGTGCGGGAGGTGCTCAGCCTCTGGTAGATGGAGGTGGTCGAAGTGATTGCATCGAAGATGGCCCGGCAACACGACCTACGCAACCTTTCCAATTCTATTGCACACGGAGTATTGCATCGACCAGTATACAACTCTCAACTCTTTATTTGTACAAGATCCTTTCTATGTAAATGTTGTTTTGGGCTATTCGGATTGCTGTAATTCAACTTTAGAAAAGGTGAATAATTGCAGGTAGTTCATAAAACATCATGTAGTAAAGTCGTTACCCCAATGTCCCATATTAAATAAAGTACATTCGTTAAATAATCAATTATCCAAAAAAAAATATTACGTTAAATAAAATATGAAAAAATTATTTGTATTGTAATTTATTGAGATACATTTTTTTAAAATAAAATAAGTAATCGTCATGTAAAAATGTTACCAGGTAAAAAATATCAAAAAAGTAATTGCCATTGTGTTTTGGCGGGCAACTGCAACGACAGGACGCACAATTTTGAATTATTTGAAAAGCTTGTGTTTTTCATAAATATTAATGTGTAGTAATGGTGGAATTGTTATCCAGTGATAGTTTTTAAGTTGATCAAGTATAAACAAGTAATTTTAAGTTGTGAAACGTGTTTCTTCATGTTCCCTCCAAGACTTCTTCTGAAGTTTTAGTAAAGGCTTTCCGCCGCTTTACTAAAACGATCATCATCAACCTCATTCTCATCATCATCATTTGATGAATCACTCGCGTGGTTCATCTTCATCTTTACTTGACAATGTTTTAACATTGAACCATATATTTTTACTTTGACACTGGCAAGTTAAATACTAAATCCATATACAAGAAGAAAGAAAAAGGTTTTTTGGCGGGTAACTGCAACTGACAGGACGCGCAATTTTGAATTATTTGAAAAGCTTGTGTTTTTCATAAATATTAATGTGTAATAATGGTGGAATTGTTATCCAGTAATAGTTTTTAAGTTGATCAAGTATAAAAAAGTAATTTAAAGTTGTGAAACGTGTTTCTTCATGTTCCCTCCAAGACTTCTTCTGAAGTTTTAGTAAAGGCTTTCCGCCGCTTTACTAAAACGATCATCATCAACCTCATTCTCATCATCATCATTTGATGAATCACTCGCGTGGTTCATCTTCATCTTTACTTGACAATGTTTTAACATTGAACCATATATTTTTACTTTGACACTGGCAAGTTAAATACTAAAGCCATAAACATGAAGAAAGAAAAAAGAAAGAAAAAGATAAGTATTCGATTTTGAATCATTGATTTCGTTTCGGACGAGTTCTCGGTTGATCGATAGACTTTTAATTTTTTTTATTGTAGTTTTATAAATAAAAACAACCATTTTTCTAACCAAACAGATCAAGTTACAAATTAAAAGTCAAGAAAACTTACTATTAACAAAAAATGGCCACAGCTACTTCTAATAAAGGCACCTATCAGCCTGTGAGTACTTATTCCTAAATATATCTCCCCAATTTTCATAAATAATACGTATTAAACTAATTAGTTATTAACCATGTACAAGTTTTAAGTTATTAAATTGTTTATTATTATTAGTAATATACAAATTTGAGGTTATGCAAACCATTTGTTTTATTTTAGGACTCTGATGTCCACATAACTTTTGATGACCAACAAAAAATCAACAAATTTGCCCAACTTAATGCTAAAGTAGAAGACCTAAAGGATGATCTTAAAGTTTTACACAATGACATGAAGAATCTTGAGGATGCATCAGATGAGCTTTCCTTACTTGAGGATGGCTCCATAGTGCCTTACTTATTTGGTGAGGTGTTCATCAACCAGACTGTGGAAGACACATTAGTAAGTTATGATTTATTTTGTTGTGGCTCTACCTCTCCTAATGTTAAGCTGAAGTGCGATCCACAAATGGTGACAGCTGCCAATGCATCTAAATAACTACAAGCATCAGTCTCTACTATGCTGCATGATTGAGACTGGCATCAATCAACCAAATTATCATGCCCTTTTCCTACAGGGATAGGCAGAGACAAAAAAGCATCACTTACCCCCATCGTGACACAACTTCCTAGCTTTCCTCACATCTACAATTCTCTTCTCACAAGCTCTACGGTTATAGGCACTAGGCAACCCAGCTTTCTTGAGGATGTCTGATTAAACTGGCAACTTTAAAGCTGAATATGCAATGACACTGGGTCAGTTGGTGGTACTCCCCAAAAACAACCTACTAGATAAATGTCTGCCAACTCTTCTTATAATTATTTGTAATCTATACAGTGGCTTCTTAGTTTATTCTTTCTGGGTTTCTCTGAAATACTCAAAATATCTACACAGAAATATCCTTGTTAATTTTCACTCTTGCGGGACAGATAAATTGATCCTATGGTGCACAGTCCAGGAAACACTGAGCATTATTTTCCAACACTAAAAGTAACCGGCCTAAAAGTAAGTAAGGGACAATCCAAAAGTGCTAATGACTCAAACAAATGCAAAACTACCTGTGGACAGTAGTGATCCATTGTCTCTACCTCTGAGAAAATAATGTCTGAAAAATAATTTGGTTAATAACTCATCTGATAACTATTTATTTCAGGTTTCATTAGAAAATGCCAAGAAAAAGAAACAAAATGAAATTAAAGAATTGGATGAAGAGTGTGAAAAGCATAAAGCTACTATGAAAGGCCTGAAAGCAGTTCTTTACGGAAGATTTGGTAGTCACATTAACCTTGAAAATGATGACGATGAATAAATATATATATATAATACTGTTAAAATAAAAGCTTTATAGCAATTAACATATTTAAACCAACACAAGCTCTTGCGCATATCATATAATGAGAAGAAATCACAAGGAAGTCATTAATTATAGCCAAACAATAACAAATATTGAGAAAGATAAAAATAATCATTAACAAAACCATTTAAATTATGTTAATCAATCAAATAAATTGTCACGCATTTTTCCCACAGGGATAGGCAGAGACAATTGGGCGCTTGTCACAATCCTGATATAACCCCCTCGCTTCTCTCACATCCATAATTCTTTTCATACATTCTACTATTATGGGCACTAGGCAACCGAGTTATTTCTTTTGTTTTAAACAAAAAAATAACTTTATGTTGATCATAATTTCTCTGGCCAGCATAGGATGATGACTGAGGCCTCAGGTGTAAGGGGACCAAGGTGTAGTGGCAGTGCAATGGTTACACAAAACCGAGAGCACAAGTTCGAGACCACCCACCAGTACCAATGTACCTTTGGTTGTCCTGTTTCTGATACAAGCACTTTAGTAACTTAGTATAGAAATAAAAAAAATGTTTATTCAGTCGTTACAATCTTGTACATTTCCTTGCTTGCAGGGGTTAAATGTTCCGCCACAAAAAAAACGGTCACCTCTTCCTATTTGAGTAATCTACATATTTGATAATTGTATACCAGTCTTGTTATTCTAACAAAACTATATGCTTTTAGATTTTTATCGTATCTTTATTTTCAAGAAGAATAAAGCTAAAATGCAGCTTTCTATTATATATTTTTAGCTTATTGTTCTCATTAAATAGCCTCGATTGATAACTCAGTACGTAGGGTCCATTAGGAAGTTTCCCCACACTATGGCTGATATTGTCAGCAGTGAAACATATTTTAAATTTTGTTGTAGAATTAAAAGATCTTCATGGCTCATCTTTTGTGTAAAATAAAATATAAAGAAAGCTGCATAATTTATTTTTATTCTGCTATAATTCTGCATTATTTTAGGTAAATTAATTACTAAGTTATTGTGTATAAGGGAAATAAAAAACTCATCACATTTATTCACTGCCTTTTATTATTTTATAACATCACAGATTAAAAAATACGAATAAATATTTAATAATTATTAAAAGGAACCTGTTTTATAAATAATAGAAACATTTTAAATTATAATAATACAAAGATATTGGTAAAAATTAAATATAATTTATACCATAAAATTCATAATTTTGGTAATTGTACACAAGGTGTACATAATTTTGTACACAAGGTGCAACAATGAGGCGGCCACGCACAAGGGGCCTTCGTTCCTAGAATTTTTATTTATTGACCAAGGCTGAAAACATTAGGAGGTCCAAGAGCCCGGACGCCTAAAAAAACACATGAAGGATAATATGAAATACAGCATTTTATTATAATTTTCTATAATAGGTTTTATCAATATCGTAATACAGACTTTCTTAACCTGCCTATCCCTGTGGCAAAAAGGAGTGACAATTTGATTGATTGAACACTGTTAGTATTGAAAAAGCCTCATACTAACCCATCTCAATGTTACACCCGATATGAGAATAAGAACATGTCAAAAATTAACACAGAGAAATAAAATCTTATAAAATAATAATACTTTATGAGTTAGTTTAGACATACTACTGCCACAATCACAACAATCCTTTCTTTATGTTAAGCTAGAGTGCATTCTATAAACGGAGGTGACTTCTACTGCAGCCTCCCTAGCACGGCAATCCAAGAAGCAAGATAAAGCTGTAAGGAATATCATTGCAACTCATTATCAATAACTTACTAGAACAGCGCAACAAAATGTATTTAAAGGTTTAGTAAAACTATATTTTTCTTCACACAAAACAATGTAGATATATTTAATCATTTTTTTTAAACATTTTGATGTGCCGGGCTAATAAGTTATTTAAAATAGGTTACAATAATATTCTTTGCAGTTTTTTTTATCTTGGATTGCCGTGTTAAGGGGGCAGTTAAAGTATGGCTAGTTGGATCCGGTTACTTTTAAGCTGAATTCGAAACGCGACTGTGTCACTTAAAATAGGTGTTACTATCTCGGATTGCCAGACAACAAAATTATCTTAAATACTGCAGTATACAGTCACCGCCTAGATACGATTGATGGCAATAGGATGTCTCAACCGACTCTAAGAACTTAAACTTATCACAAAAATTGACTAATAAAAAAATAACACCTTTGTTAGGTGATAATAATACAATAATTTGAAATATAATTATAATAAAAAATAATACAAGATAAATAGATATAAAATTATGTAAATTCAAGAAAAAAAATGCAAAAACCAGGTAACATTATATTTTTTAAAAAGACAAGATTTATAATAAATAGTTTATAAACATTTTCCAATTAATTTATTATAATAAAGATTATACATTTTATATTCACGCATAAATAACAATAAGCAATCATAAGCTAATTTTTATAATTATATATAATTTATAAAGCAAAATTCAAATAAATTCGTAGAAAGAAACTCACAATGTATAATAAAATAGAAAAATCCTAAACAAGTATGCAGGCATAATATCGATGCAGCCGTATCGTTCACAAATTCTGCATCAAATAATCACTGGGTTTAGTTATCTAATTTTTGACAAGACAATTTTACGATTAGTTTTCAGTAGTTGAAGAATTCGACAAAAAATAGTATTATGTATAAGTCAGTTTTGTATAAACTTCGACATAAAAAATCGTTCACGATAGATAGAAGGAAATACTTGCCAAATGTCATTGCACGATTGACAACCAATTGACAGTTTTGACAATAGATTTTATTAAATCTAGCCCATCGTTCAGATAAGTAATAAATAGCTGACCTGATAATTTGATTTAATTATGTCGAAGTACAAGGTGGCAATTACCAAAAGTAATAGTTCTAAAGCAGTGTTTCCCAACGTGGGGCCCACGCCCCACAGGGTGGCAATTTGATAGTTAAGGGGGGCAATTTAAAAATGGACTCGAAACGACTTTAACCCTTTCGCTTTGGGTTATTTAAATGCAATGCTAGATATCTGTGACAAATTTAACAAAAAAGGCAAATTCTAAAAAATGCTGTAGTCATTTATATTTCTTAAGGGAACAAAACAATTCTTTAAGGTTAAAAATTATGTATGGGCAGTGGCGTATCGTGGCGGGGGCGGCCCGCCCCGGGCGGCAAAATTTATAAAAACTGAAATAAATCGTTGAAATTTGAACCTGAAATTTATATATTTGTTGTACCTATGATTGAAACTCCTAAATAGGGGGGCGGCAAATTTTTTTTCCGCCCCAGGCTGCTGACTTCCGCCCCGGGCGGTTGACTTCCACGCTACGCCACTGTGTATGGGGGGCATAAAAAATTTAGAAATGTTAAGGTGTGGCATGGCCTAAAAAAAGGTTGGGAAACACTGTTCTAAAGCAATAGAATAGATGACAAATAACATTTGTTTGATAGCTTTATACATTTATTAATCCTTTTGGGGATTGTCCCCTGATCTCTTAAAATTGTTAAGTACATATAAATACAATTACAATACACTGGAAAACAACATTTAAAAATATTACAAAAAACAATATATCTGTTTCCCTCGAGATACAAAAAGGTATGATTGGGAATTAATAAATTTATAAATTGTTATAGATTTATTAATTCCCTTTTGTCGGTCAAATGACGTGAGAAGTTGTAAATCGACTAAAAGTTGAAATGAATACGAATCAAAAAACGTCGCGTTCACCCGTTATTTTATTATAGACGGTTATAGATTTATAAAATGTCATATTTAATATATTAGAATCTCACTACGGATTATACAAGTAGCGAGTAGCGCTTAGTTGTCTTTGCCAACCTCTGTGGGAATGAAGGCATGACAATTGATTGATGAGTGTACACTTTTAGTAACAATATATTGGCTGAGTCTAAACCCTTATGAGATCCTTAAAAAAACATTTACAAACACGATGTAACTCTTAATAATATGACCAGAATACGAAATGTAGCACTGTTTTATATTGCTATTAGAAAAGAATAGGACGGGCTGTTGACTAACTTCACTTGACTGATTCAAAGGTGTCTTTTTCTTGACGGTCCGCTAAGAAAAAGACACTATACTAAAGTGAAGTTGGTTGCAGAGTTAGACGTCACAAAATGGCGCCGAATTCGTCCTATTCTTATTTTAATAGCATACTACTGAAAAATATAATACAAAAAGCAGAATTAACTAACAAAAACATTTTATTGGGAGACATTAAAATGGCCTGTTCAAGGATAACAAACACTATCTATAATAAGTAAACAAGCAATGTTTATGGCTCGACACATGACATCACCCCGCCTGATGTTAAGCTGGAGTGCGGTCTATCAATGGAGGTGACTGCTATTACAGTTAAATAACTTTAAGTAGCAGTCGCATCCAGTTGTAACTCGGCATCAGACCTCGACTTGCCTGATAGTGAGCAAGGGGAGGTCTCGGAGTGTTGATGACTGAAAATACTGAGTCAGTCTACGTTTGCCTCAGTTGCCGTCACCGTTGACGGAGCGCGGCTAACAAGAGAAGCACTCGAAGCGAAATTAAGCGTGCGATCGTCAACCCGAGTTGTCGCACCGCTCTGTTCATCTTTTTTATTGTCTTGTTAGAGTTTAATATAAAATCTAATAATGTACCAAAATATTTTTTATACTAACATACTCGTACTTGTACTTTTCTTAGATAAATATTGTGTACATTTTTATGTAATTATACAGTTTTACTTGAAATCATATAGTATTTGGTTAGGTATAGGGGAAAGTGAGAGCACTAGAGGTAAACGTTGACATGTCACCTTAAACCTATTATCACTGACAGTTCGTAATGCGCTGCTACCTTGAGGTAGTAACATCACGTGACTTTTAACAACAGTTTTACGTCACTATGAAGTTTTCTCATCGTGTGACGTCACTATCTAAGCGTATTAGAAACTTCCGGGAATAGTACATTCCAGTCGATAGTCCGAAAGGCTGCCTTCACTTTCCCGCCTACCACGCAATAGAGGCACAGAGAATCCATGGATGCTAAGAAAATTATCTCATATAAGAAAGTTAATATTATGTTTTGACACATTTATTTGTAGTTTTGTAAATATCAATATGGCGTCGAATTAAATCACTATCCGATGTTTTTTTTACATTTCTATACTAAGCTACTAAAGCGCTTGTATTATAGAAACAGGACAACCAAAGTACATATATCAAATATACATTGGTACCGGTGGGTGGTCTCCAACTCGTACGTAACCATTGCACTGCCACGCCACTACACCACGGTTGCCTTTGAATTTACTTTCTAGGATTCGCGATGTTTCTCTTATTACAAAGGCTCTTTTAAAAGCTTATGCAGAAGACAACTTACAGTGAGAGGGGGGGAAAGGGGAGGGAGTGAGAGAGACGATTTAATTCTTACTTAAATGTCTTAAAGTATTGAAAATATTGTTGGGCATAGTTATTATTGAATTGTAGGCTGTTAAATGTTATGTATAATTTAGCACATTGTATAAGTTATGTTTACAATTTGTTATTGTGCTTAATAAAAATACTTTTTGGCACTATTAACAGGACGGATTTTAAATGAATTTACGTATTTAGTATTAGCAAGTAAAACTGTATCCTTATTTGTCGATTAATAAATTCTATCATTACCAAACTAAACACTCCTTTGTAATGTCGCTGTGGAGCCAGTGAGTGATGGTTGTGAGTTCTCCTCATCGTCAGTGTCGCGGTCGTTGGTTATTCTGATAGCTTGGTACCACTGATTTGTCAAGTCTGTCATTTGGCTCTTACAATCTTTTAGTTCCTGGAATCATTTCACATAAAAGTTAATAAAAGTGGACGAGTGGAATGCTTTGCCAGCCCATGTGTTCTCCCCATCCTATAACCTTAGATTCTTCAAGCGATGCGTGAAGAAGCACCTTTGGCCGGCATAGTAACTGAGACGGTTTTTTTATTCGTCGGCACTCTAGGAACACCTCTTCCTTATCATCAGGTGAGTCTACGTCAGATGTCTTAAAAAAAGACGTCTATTATTTTCCGGACAGTGATTTTAAGCAAGGGGAATTTCAAGAGAGCCGACACAGTCACGGAGACTGAGGCAACTGAAAATAAGACAGTTTTTCATATATCATCAATTCACTGCTTTTTCGACGCCATAATGGATTAGGAGAATCGGGGCCTAGAACGGCATATCAACGGATGAGGTTGGTATGCGGTATGCGCTCTAGGAACTTCCTATGCTTATAACGGAAAACTATTCTATTTTGATCAATTATCGCGTCACAATACACAAAAGCTTGCAACATGGTCTATTAGTTCCCATCCACTGTGATAAAATGGTATTCTCTGATATGACAGCATCCTGCCTTATGTTAATTTGGAGTGGGGTCCATGAACGGAGGCGACAGCTACCACAGTTAAATAACTGCAAGTACTACTTCTACTGAGACCACAAAAGCAAACGCAGCATAGGCCTCCCACTAGGCGGACTGACGACATAGTGAAAGTCACGAATAACTGGCATCTTGTCGTTCGGAATGGCGTTTTAAGGGGGATGCCTATGTTTAGCATTAAACGCACGCCTTCTGGCTGATGATGAAGACTTTTTCCACTATTTAGTCGTATCCACCTATAAGACTGGATATATTCTTATTATAACTAAAATCGTAAATATTACCTGATGTGTGAAACGTCTAGTAAAAAATGGCGTTAAATATTTCATATCTATTCGTGCAAAACCACGAATCCTCGAAGTATGTGAATAATTAACCTGCAATGAATAATTTTAAAAATGTAATTTTATTTGAAAGTTATCGGAAAGTTGTTTTTTTATTTACATTTCTATACTAAGCTACTAAAGTGCTTGTATCATAGAAACAGGACAACCAAAGTACATATATCAAAGATACATTGGTACCGATTGGTGGTCTCGAACTCGTGCTCTCGGTTTGTGTAACCAATGCACTGCCACTACACCACGGTCGCCTCTTCGCATTACTTCGCCTTTATACATTGTACATTAAGTTTTTAAATAAATAAAATAATGCCTAGTATATTCACCTCTAATTCTTCCTCGGTCATTTCAGAAAGATGTTCAGAATCTATCGCCTGACCCCACTCCTTCGTTTTAGACAAACTGACTTCCTTCTGCTTCTTTTGTGAGCGTAAACGCTTTGTCTTTTTGTTGGCCTATAAATGTTAAATTTATTTAAAAAGCAGAAACAGGAAGAGTCTTCAGAGCTTTTTTTTACCATTAGGCAACGACTTGTCAAATGCAACGTCTCAATAAAAATAAGACGTTGGCTCAGAGCCTAAGGAATGTTAGATATTTGATGGTATGTTGAATGGTAGAATATGGTCGCGAAAATAGCCGTTTTAAACTAGGCCGGGCATAGTGGATCCTTCAAGCGAAACGTGTAAAAGCACTGGCGTTTGAGGCAACTGTGAGTTAAATCGTTTTTTTTTTTTGTCGTCAGCGCTATTAGACTTTTCTCTCAGATAACGAGTGTAAAAAAATTAAACTGTAGTAGCATTCGTCCTCTTTTACTGATCTCACTCCAGCTTAACATCATTATGGGATTTATTTACTGTTCTTAAGAATTTTTTTAAATTAACACGTTCACGCCGGGGCCGATTATAATTTGATTTGCTATTAGGCGGCGTTCAAATTAATATCGCGTTTCATCTGGCGGCGCGTGATTTTTGCCTGTTCAGACCTGTATACGCGTTGTTTGTTTCTCTGCAGTACAGTGAGATTTATTATGCAAGTTTTTTTACTCGTGCCGTTTTTTCATCCTGACCACAAATTAACAAATGAACAAAAATTATGTTTCTGATACATTATTGCTTATAATTATCATTAAAATTCAATGTTTAGTGCGGGTCACCGGTGACCCGCGCCGGCGTGAACGTGTTAAATTAAACGGTGTATGGTGTCTGAAAATATAGTTTGAACGTAGTTTAATACTAATTTCGTCGTGGAAAATGACTTTAGTGTTTGTATGCTAGACAGTGTCGTTGGCGTGGCGCATTTGGTAACACATCACGTGTCAAGTTTCAGGTTCGATTGCCGATCAGAGCAAATAATTGTTTCATAGCAAAGCAGAGTTGTTAATAAAGAAGAGGCAGATAGTTGCTCAAGATTTAGTTGTTTAAGAGCAGCAGGCAGCCATTCGACCAGTTTGCCGATTTCGGACTTGGTCGCGTTTCTGAAGCAGCTTGTAAGTTTTCGGTTCCGGCCGGCTATTTGCAGTAAGTGTAGTCGCAGTGGCATCTATTCATGGACCGCACTCTAGCTTTATTTCAGGCGAGGGTCTATGTCGAGCCTTAATGAAAGAGTAGAAGGACTTACCCGCAAGAACTTCAACAAGGGCATAGTTGAACCACCAAAGAACAACGTTGTAAACAGAACAATGATCAGAGTACTCGTTATTATGACGTGGCGTGTCTCATCAGAGAAACCCAAGTGCAGTGACAACGCGTATGATATCGCACCTCTTAGACCTGCCAATTAGAAAGAAATATTATATAAATTGAAGGCGACCGTGGTGTAGTGGCGGTGCAATGGCTACGTAAGCAGAGTGGCACGGGTTCGAAACAACTCACCGGTATCAATGTATCTTTTGATACATGTACTTTGATTGTCCTGTTTCTATGATACAAGCACAATAGTAGCTTAGTATAGAAATGTATAATAAAAACAAAATAAAATATTATCGGTTGGCCACATCGCTCGAAAAACCGACAACCGATGGGGAAGAATGTTTTTTGAGTAGAGACAACCGTACCGCAAGACGCAGCGTAGGTAGGCCTCCCACTAGATGGACTAGCGACATAGTGAATGTCACAAATAACCAGTAGATGCAGCTAGCGTTCTAAAGGGAAGGCCTTAGCAGTGGACGTCTTCTGGCTGATGATTTAATTTTATTTATTATTTAGGAAGAAAATACAAAATTAAGTAGTTATAACTAAAATATAACTAAAGGTAGGCCTTCCACTAGGTGGACTGATGACATAGTAAAAGTCCCGAATAGCCGGTGGATGCAGCTGGCATCTTGTCGTTCGAAGTGGCGTTCTAAGGAGGAGGCCTATGTTCAGCAGTGGACGCGTTCTGGCTGATGATGATGATGATGATGAACTAAAATATAATAAATTCGATTCTATTGTACCTAAATTTCTAAAAAAAAACCCGCTAAGATTGATGATGATGATTAGTCTATAAAGGCGACCGTCGTGTAGTAGTAGTTATGATTATGACGGCGACTGAGGCAACCGTGCACTGCCTTGTTTTTTCAGTCGTCCGCACTTCAGGACATCCTCTTGCTTACCATCAGATGAGTCAAGGTCAGATGTCGAGTCACATCAAAAATAAATGTATCTTTGATATAAATATGTACTTCGGTCGAGCTGTTTATATGATACAGTTTAGTAGCTTTATATAGAAATGTAAATGAAATAAAATAAATAGTGAAAATCTGAGGAGCCAAAACATCTCGAACATCTATCCACCTACAAGATAGACTGACGACCAACTAAAGGTGGCAGAAAAAAAGGTTTGGTAGCAGTGGACGACTAATGTCGTAAGAGATTGAGTGATCGCATATCCTTTACGCGGCTTTTTGCGTCTTTTATCGCCTATACCATGAAGAATGTTCCGAGGAGCTTTAACCTTGTTCCTACCTCGTCTTTTTACACCCGTAATACCCGCACAGGTCGGGAAACGAACCAGCATTCTGTCAAACGAATCGGCGGTAGAGCTAAAAGGTTCGTACGTCGTTTCTTTGTAGAACAATCGACAAGTGCAATGGTATGCCCATGTGTTCTGTCCATCCTATAGCCTTGGATCCTACAAGCGATGCATGAAAAAGCACCTTTCGCCGGCTTAATCACGGCGACTAGGGCAGCCGTGAACTGAGGCAGTTTTTTCAGTCATCGGCACTCTTGGATATCCATTATGCTTACCATCAACCAAGTCAAGGACAGACGTCGCGTCTTAATAAAAAAAAGTATGTGATAGCAAACATTGTTCACATATTTAATCAAGGTGCAAAAACGCCGACTTCTGCAAAAAACGTCACTACACCGGCCTAAAGATAATTTCAAAAAACTATACCCTATTTAAATAGAAAATTCTCCATAAAATATACATAAACACACATAAACTATTGCGTATGTTTAGAACTATTATGAACCTAGAATTTTTATTACTGCATGAATAACAAGTCGCCGACCTTCACATGATTCGAAGCCATATAAACAATTTAAATGATTGCTTGAAGCCAAAATATTCCATTACATTATCTAATCATACTAGACGAATAAAATCCTTCATAAAAGGATTCAAGAGTGGTAGGCAGACAGCTGGTGGCTAGCCCCTCTTTCCTACTGGGCACTCTCGGCACGTACCCAGAGCCCCGCAATCGACAGGGCCCCTAGTTCCTGCCTGATCATCAAACGATAACCGATATTATTATCAAGATATTAATTTCGAAAAAGTCAAACTATAATGACTATACTGTGTTTTTTCTCACCATACACAAGTAGTAAACAAACATGACAATCACTATTTCCTTTAATCTAAGGAAACTGTTTACTACTGTTTTATTCTATAGAATAAACATACATAACTTAAAAAATGCACAAAAGTTAATAAAAACACACACATATATACATTATTTTTATTAAAAACCATTTATATGGAAACGGAAAACCAACAAATGACAAATGTCCCAATAATATTAATAATAAAACAATTTTCACAGGAATTCACAGTGGTAGGCAATGGTACCCAGTCTGCCGATCCGGGGTAGTACCACCACTTACAAGTATACACACCGTAAAAGGATTTGGTTACGTTTCGGAATCAGCTTGTAAGTTGCCGGTTCCATCTAGGCCGGCATAGTGGATGTGATTGCTATTCAAATTTATTGAATTGTAGTAGCAGTGACATTCATTCATGGGCCACACTTCGGCTGAACATCAAGCTGTCATATGTCGAGTCACAATAAAAAATATATATTTATACTATATATTCGTATTGAATCGCGTCAGTAGTAATTGTGTTTTTGTTGTTAATCCGTCATTATGCCGAAAGTTTGTTTACTACTTTTGTCAAGTAAGGAAAAATGTACTATACAATACATACTTGCTAATACAAACGTCACCACGGCCCGTAAAATATTTAAGTTTTACCAAAAATCAATAACTGATCGATGGATTAATAACTGCTATTTTAAGTATTGAAAATTGTAAAAGTTTATCCTTTTTGTTTTTCGACTTGTTAAACAAAATCATTAGTGCAATGGCTACGTAAGCCGAGTGGCACGAGTTCCAAACCACTCACCGGTGCCAATGTATCTTTGATATATGTAGTTTGGTTGTCCTGTTTCTATGATACAAGCACTTTAGTAGCTTAGTATAGAAATGTAGAATAAAATAATTTAAAAAAAATATAAATAATAATAATATGTAGTTTCTATAACTTGACGACAGGCGTGGACGAACGGTTTAGCGACTGGTTTGTTGCGCGTAAAGTCCCGGGTTCAATCCCCGGTCGGAGCAAATATTTGTTTCATAGCTTTTATTTGTAATATTTAATAGTATTAAATATTGCAAATATTTGTTAATAAAAAAAAAAGAGATGGATATTTGCTTCGGGTCTGGTTTTCAAAGAGTGGTAGGCAGTGGTACCCAGTCTGCCGATCCGGGGTAGTACCACCACTTACAAGTATACAGACCGTGAAGTGATTTGGTCACGTTTCGGGATCAGCTTGTAAGTTGCCGGTTCCATCTAGGCCGGCATAGTGGATGTGATTGCTACTCACAGTTATTGAATTGTAGAAGCAGTGACATTCATTCATGGACCACACTTTGGCTTAACATCTAGCGGGGTGCTGTCATATGTCGAGTCACAATAAAAAAAAAAACTTTAGGAGCTTAGTATAGAAAAAAGTTTTCTTTATTTAATTATGAATATGGTAACTCGCACTTACCGCTAAACCACATAATGAACATCATTTTCTTAGTGATCTTGTGTTCTCTGAATTTATTACAAAGCAAAGCCAGCGGAAATATATTCGCCGCACGTCCAACCAAACACATTATAATACTCCATACGACAAGTGCAGGCTCCACGCGGTGTCTGAAACTGTATAAAAACATATGTGTCTGAATTTTTCATCATCATCATCAGCTAGAAGGCGTCCATTGCTGAACATAGGCCTCTCCCTTAGAACGCCATTCTGAACGACAAGATGCTAGTTGCAATCACAGGTTATTTATGACTTTTCCTATGTCGTCAGTTCACCTAGTGGGAGGCCTACCTACGCTTCGACTTCCGGTTCGTGGTCTCCACTCAAGAACCTTTCTTCCCATCGGTTGTCGGTTTTTCGAGCGATGTGGCCGGCCCATTGCTACTTAAGCTTGTAGGATTAACGAGCTATGTCGGTTACTCTGTTTCTTTGGCAAATATCCTTGTTCCGAATTCTGTCGCGCAAAGATACACCAAGCATAGCTCTATCCATTGCCCGCTGAGCGATTCTGAGCTTTTCCAAGAATGATGTTGAAAATGACAATGCTTTTTTAATGAAAATTTTTTATAACAATTTTAATGAAAAACTTGGTAAAGATCGGCACAGTTTGATTGATTAAAACAAATCATAACAATGACCTATAAACATTAATTGGCCATATACTACGTCACACATTCCTCAGAGACAATGCCTACAGACTGTAGTAAATTTTTGCAATTAACTTCAATTACAAATAATAAGACTTGTGATTAAATTACTCTAGTTTAGTTACACTGTTTATTGTGTTTATTTATTTATTATTGTAGCCTAATGTTAAGCTAGAGTGCGGTCCATTATTGCAGGCAACTCCTACTACAGTTAGATAACTTGCAAGTAGCAGTCGCATCCACTATGCTGGTCCAGTTGGAACCGGAAACTTACAAGCTGATCCCGAAACGCGACTGAGTCCCTTCACGATCTGTACACCTGAAAGTGGTGGATCGGCAGACCGGGCAAATAACTTGTCTGCCTACATTTTTTTTTGTTGAGACGCGATATCTGACATTAATGGTAAGCAAGGGAAAGTCCGAAAGAGCCGACTGAAAAAGACGTCGTTTAGGGTTACCTCAGTCGTCGTCATTATGCCAGCCAAAGGTGCTTTTGCACTCTTTGCTTGAATGATCCAAGGTTGTAATATGAAGAGAACACTTGAGAACTTCGCGGCCTCTTTAAGGTGTGATTCCGCCGGCGACTGCAGACTGCACTACTGGTTTGTATGAAATTTATTCCGTGCAAGGCGACACTATTGCAACAATCATCATTTGCTAAGTCATAGATTATGAATATGATGTTTGGAAACAATATTAATGCGGTAGACTAGTCTCGCCTTGCACGGAATCAATCTCATACAAACAAGTAGTGCAGTCTGTAGTTGGCTTTCAGTGGTGCCACCCGATCTATTCGAGGAAGGCCTAAGACCTTTCTCGTTCCTGCAGCCCTCCGGAACCGAGAAACTATTGTCTGTTTGGCCACGCTAATTGCACTCAAGAGTCAAGGCAGCTGCTCAGGTGCCTACACAAACCATTTGCCTTAGCCTAAAGCTATGAGCTTATTTATTTTATTTTAAAACTTTGTGCACTATTTACAAAGCGAACTTAAAAATTCAAAACTTTCTCTGCCAGTTAACAGTTAACATAGAGTATTAAATGATAATAATAATCGTTTCTGGTATCCCCTTGAAATGAGAGGAATAAATTGTTTCGAGTGGATGGACACCAGCGCCATATTAGCCTTATCAGTGCCCACCCATAGAGCTGAAGAGAAGATGAAGATCATTTTGTGTATATGAAGGATAGTAACCGATTTTTTGAAAGGCATAGTGACGTACATAAACTGTAAAATAAGAGGGGTTTTTTAGTCGTAAGAGCTCTTGGACCATCAAGAAAGTCTAAGTCAGATGTCACCTTTAAAAGTAGAGTCCCAATTAAAAAGAAAATGTAGAGTCCCAATTAAAAAGATAATGTAGAGTCCCAATTAAAAGAAAATAAAGAGTCCCAATTAAAAGAAAATATAGAGTCCCAATTAAAAATAAATGTAGAGTCCCAATAAAAAGAAAAGCGCTACGTTGTCTCCTTTCCCTGAGCAGTGAAAGTTTGAATTGGCTTACCTGAATATAGCCAACCCAAGATAAGCAAAGACACACGTCTCAGCAATAAAAGCTAATGTTCTCATTGTCTGTTGCATCGTCACTTGTGTTACAGTCGATAAATTAAAATGGGTGTAATGTGACATCACTATACCACAGAACAGTATCGCCATTATACCTGTAAAAGAATATTTTTGTTAATTGTGACACATCTTTATTTTTTTTTATTGTGACGCGACATTTGACCTCGACCCACCTAATGATATGCAAGAGGAGGTCCAAGAGTGACGACGACTGAAGAAACCGAGTTAGCTCACAGTTGCCTGAGTCGTCGTCACTATGCCGGCCAAAGGTGCTTCTTCACGCATCGCTTGGAGGATCCATGGTCATAGGATGGAGAGAACACATTGGCAGGCAAAGCATTCCAGTTGTCGAGTATTCTACAAAGAAATAACGCACTGAACTTTTAAGTTCGACTGCCGATTCGGTCGATAGAATGCGGATGCTTTCCCCGACCTGTGAATTTTAATTATCTAGGATGGCGTGTCTGATGTTAAAATGGAGTGTGGTCCCGGGAACGACTACTACATTAGTTTAGTTATAGGCAACCGGCGGCCTTGGTACTGACCAGGAAACACAACGCAAGTTGATTAAGATCTTTATACCTCAAATCGGCAGACTTAACAAATGGCTACCTACTAGAACGTGGTAGCTAGATAGCTACCACTCTTAAAAGTGTAAATTGTCTATAAGTAATTGTAATTGTATAGTAATACAATTAAAATACTTGTAGAACAATCTTGGAGGAATTCTTAGCTAGCCCGAGTTTTCCCGCTATCATATAATCTTGGATTCTTCTAGATAAGCAAGAAAAAGCACCTATTGCATTAGTTAAGCTTAGTGAGGCTGATTGAGGCGACCGCTAATAGAATTGATTCTTTCAATCGTCTGTCAGCACTCTTGGACTTTCCCTTGCTGATAAAATAAAAATTTAAAGTAAAATATTAGTCCTAAATATTTTTAAAAAAAAACAGTTATTTATAGAATTATAGAAATGATATAAAATTACAGTTAATTATAGAAATGTAGTTAATAATAGAATATCATTATTTAATATTAATTTTAAATTAGATTATAATTTATGTAGGTAGTTATTATAATGGGAAAACATGTTTTTTGTACAAAGATTATAAAGATAACATACAACACAATTTAGATAAATCTAACATATCAATGAATATAAAACTTTCCATTGTTACATTTTTTTGTCATCTCCTAATTATAATCTACCCAAATTATGTTTTTAAGTTACTATGTATGAAATGACAATGATAAGGAAATTAATTAAATGAGTTAATATTAAAGACAATAACAAATAAAAAGCTCTGACATACATAAAACTATAATATTGAAATATATATTTTGTATTTTCTTAGATTTTGCGCGAACATTGTTTAATTCATATATATTTTGATTAATACTGCAATATATTTCTTACTATCCGCAATAAACGCGATAGTAAACCGCATAAAATTTGTTTAATTCATATTAATTTTCAATAATATTACAATATATTCCATGGCAGTTAAGACTAAATTTAAGGGGAAACAAAAAACATATCTAATTAATAAAGATGTTTCTATGATATAATATAAAATTATAATAGTTCCTATAATTTCTAATAACTGAGAAAAGTTTAACAAAAAATATATTAAAGTTGAAATAAAATGTATTGCAATGTATTGTATTATATCTACAATTATTTAATTTCTGAATTGTGAGGTTTTATTTTATTGAGACACAACATCTCACCTCGACTGGCCTAAGGGTAAAGGGATGGTAAAAATTATTTTTAACACGATTTTATTAGCTTCACTTGTATGTATGTAACGTCTTTCACGAAAATTTATCTTTCACATTAATTCTAGATTAAATCACCCACTTCTAGAGGTTTGAATAATTTGAAAATTTGTAAACATAATAAAATCAATGACAATAAAAAAAATTATTAAATTATTATTATCGATTAACAGTAAGCAAAGGGAGGTCCAAGAGTGACAGCCGAAAAACCATTTCATTATATGGTTGCCTCATAAGTTAAAGATCTACCACATCCTTTCTTAGACTTCTTCATAGGTCTATTAGATAAAATACAATAAAATATAAAAATCTTACCAGACAAATGTATTCCTTCAGCCAACACATAAGGAGCATAGGTGAAGACCAGCATCATACCAAACTCCAATGATGGGTTCTTTCTTAAATCAACATGTTTTAATAATAATGCACTGACCAGAGCAAACAGGACTCCAATACCAGCAGAAGCAAAGAACATCATCCAGAATCTATTAATTGCTGACAAAATGGCCTCTCCAGCAGAGAAATGGGGATCATTGGAATCTAACACAGCAGTTGTTAAAACAATAGCTATAGCATCATTAAGGATACTCTCTCCAAACACCAACATGTTTAATACAGGGTCCACATCAAGGGCATGGAATATAGCAACAGTAGCTACAGGATCTACAGCAGATATTAATGATCCAAAAGCAAAGGATTCAACAAAATTTAGTTTATAAACAACCTGAGCCAAACCCAAGAGGTAAATACCAGCTCCAATAACAAATGCAGAGATTGCTGTACCAACAATTGCAAAGAGAAGTATGGAGCCAATGTTTTGGAAGAAGTTACCCTTGTGTAAGTTGTAGCCTGATTCAAATATGATAGGAGGCAGTAGTACTAGGAAAAAGGCTGTAGGTGAGAATGCCTCTTCTTTCCTCCAGTTAGCAATATTCTTTATAGACATTAGATTAATAATCATTCCAATAAGTGCTCCTAAAAATACAATAACTACACTTTCTGGTAAATATGAGAAGCCAGTTTGTAACATTAGATGTATGAGTAATATGCCAAGTGCCAAAACACATAATACAAAGAATATTGCCATTGAACTATTATGTTCATCTTCAGCAGAACTCTTCTCTGGCAGGGGTGCAGCATCAGAAGGTGCAACTGATGAGATATTAGGAGCAGAAGGTGAAGACGATACATTAACTTGAGTCACTGATAAGATCGACGTATTAGATGGGCCTATTTCGTAGATAACACTTGTGTTGTCAGAAACAGCAGGTGGCGGCACAGAAGCTGCTTCGCTTACACTGGCTTCACTTGAACTTGGTACAGCTGCACGTTTGGATCGCAATATGAGCGTATCCCCAACATAATTGTCCACTATTTCACCAGAATTTGGCGATTCTCTTTGAACGGCGAAGTTGTCGTCATTTTCAGATAGAGATTTTGATGATATCACATCACATTTTATGTATGTTTTTGAATCCCAACCAACAACCAAACATAGAATAATACAGTAAACCCATTTAATTCCTTTAGTTTCCATTTTTCTGAGTTTACTTCATTTTCTTTTGCGAAATCGGTACAACAAACAGCAGTACCATGACAGCAATGTGACAGGTGACAGCTCAGTCGGTCAAGGTTGCAAGAAATAAATCACCTATCACTATTATTTCACTACTACTTTTAATAGTTATTATGCAAAAAATATCTAAATTAAACTCATTTCGTTGTATTAAGTGCCAGCGATCATTTTTACATGTTTCATGTAAATTATATTATCGATAAAAGCCTAATAATAGTAATAAAAACAACTAATGACGCAATATTGATCATAAAAATAAAAAATAATAATCAATAACCAAAGCTTAAAATAAATTTAAGAAAAAAAAAGTATCAACAAGCAGGAATCAAGTTAAGAAGGTAACTTTGAAACGAAAACAAATCGTGCATCTCGCTTACACCTATGAAAAGTCTTATGACGTGTAGCGCCACCTCGTATTTCCTGAACAATTTTAATTTAGTCACATAACACGTGCTGGCTGATATTTGTGTAATATTTTCATCCTCACTACGCAGCTTAGTTGATTTTTCCACGATGGATTCGGCTTTACGTGAACAAGTTATGATAAACCAATTTGTATTGGCAGCAGGATGTGCCAGAGAACAAGCGAAACAATTACTACAAGCAGCACATTGGCAATTCGAGGTAATTATTCTGACCATATATGTAAACAAACACTAATCATGAAATGGCTGCTTCTTTCGTCGTGTTTTGTAATACCAGGGTCATTATGTGAGTATATAATGTGTTTATGTCTCTTTCTTTCTTATTGATTTTCTAAATAAACATTAAACGGGATAATGCTAATTATGTATTTATAGAACTTGGACGATAATCACAAGAACAATTGAAATGATACTACGTTAGATAATAACAACATTTTCGTTCTATTTGCTTTTGCGTTATTATTCATAGTATTATAGCAATATTTGCTAACCTTAAACTATACCTGCATATTTAGGTTACATAAATAACTATATTTATGTATGTGTAGTATAGACTGTTCATGATACAACAAAGTCATAATAATGTACTTAGAGCTTCTATTTGCTACATTATACTATATTTATTCACAAATCACTCATTGAAAGATAGTATTTGTATATAAATATATAAAAAAGATACAGATACCAATCAATTGAATGTTATGCCTCATTTAACAAGTATTTACCTATTATTACTATGTAAATTTTGGATGATATGTGGAAAAATATCATTTAAATGTCTTTTAAACTATAAAACAACTGGTCCCACAATATAATCCTTATTGTGGACACCAGTTAACCAGTGGACTTAATTCCATAAAGCAGATTTATAAATACTATAATTTATTAATTTTTTGTTGTTTAATTAATATGTAGTATTTTGCATATGGACAGAACAGAACCAGTACAGTCAAGCCACTAGCCTGGTTGATGTTGCATGCATACAAAACTACCAATTTATGTTTGAAACATGATTTTAAGCAATTACTAACTTAATATGCCCTAATGTATGTATAATGCTTTATATATAATATTCTCACTGACTATCCCTGTGGGTAAAGGAGTGACAATTTGATTGATTGAAGTATGGCAATTATTATTGTAAGCTAACAGTTAAGATGCCACCTTTTCTTGCACATTAATTGCATAGTTATTATACTTAAGAAAGCTAGGTTGCCTAGTTGCTCCATTGCCTGCCTATCCCTGTGGGAAAAAGGCAAGACAATTTAATTAGATTGAAATAAAAACATTCATTAGCTTTTACTTTGCATATGCATTATGGCCCTTTTAGGAACATAATTCAGGATTTCCAAGTCTCCAACCATTAAAAAAAATCACAGCGTGTATGAAGATTATTGTGGATGTGTAGAAACAGTCATATCAGGATTGTGAAAAGTGGATCCCCATTGATTCTGGATTTCCCTGTGGGCTTAGGGTTATTAGTTTAGATGCTGCAAAGCTTAGTCCTATTTGCACCAAATGCCTATTACTAATTCACTACCCTAAGGTTGGTTGCCTCAAAGAGATTGCTTTTTAGAAATAAGGCCAACTGTACCATTTAAAAAAGTTGTAGGCAGTGGTACCCACTCTGCCGATCCAGGGTAGTTCCACCACCTACAAGTATACAGACCGTAAAGTGATTTGGTCACATTTTGGGATCAGCTTGTATGTTGCCTGTTCCAACTAGGCTGGCATGGTGGATGTGATTGGTACTTACAGTTATTTAATTGTAGTAGCAGTGACATCCTTTCATGGACCACACTGCAGCTTAACACCAAGCAGGGTGCTGTCATAATGTCGAGTCACAATAAAAAAAAACATAATATGTATTTTGTGCAATTCTGTTCGAATTTTGTCTATCTGTCTGTCTGTAACTTTCTATAACTTTTAAAATGCATATGAACAGTTACAATCTCAATTTATATATTCTTATATTTTGGATCAAATTATGACAGCGCCCTGACTGATGTTAGATGGAGATGACTACTACAATGATACTAGATACTGCTCACATCCAATATGATGGCAACTTTCCGGCTGATCATGTGAAACGTAACTGAGTCACTTCATGGTCTGTACAAATTTAAAATGGTGATACTGATAATATTTATAAACTTAAAAACCATTATGGTTTTGATGAATATACATATTTAATTAAACATGCAGGTGTTCAATTGTACGAAGTTTACAATGCTGATTCAATCACACTATCACAATTCATTCCTATTGAGTAGGCTGACACAATGCAGCACCACTTTTCATTTTCATAGTTACTTTTCATAGTCATAGGCACTTTTCGTAGTCATAGCTATTTTAGGAAGCAAGGGATCGTAAGGATCGTGGCAAGAAGCGCTCCATTGTCTCCATTGTCGCCTATTCCTGTGGGAAAAAGGCGTGACAATTTGATTGATTGATAGTTATTTTTCATAGTCACTTTCATATTCATAGTCACTTTTATTAGTCATAGTAATTTTCATAGTCATAGTTACTTTTCATAGTCATAGTCACTTTTCATAGTCATCCCTAATGACACAACATTTGCTTTCTTCACATCCACAATTTTAGTCTTTCCTGGCTGTGACCTAGTGGTAGTAGAAATGACTAGCACACAATAAGGCCTTGCTTTAAAACAATTTGGCAGTACCAATGTATCTTTAATACTATATGTACTTTGGTCTTTGGTCGCCCGTTTCATCAATGATATAAGCACGTTTAGTAACTTAATATAGGAAATCTAAACATATATGTATTGTGACACAAATAACCTTGACTTGTCTTATGGTAAACTGATGGTTGCTTTGGGCTACGCGACATAGAGGCATTGATTTAACAAAAGGGGAAGATACGGTACGAACACAATACGCGTGGAAGTGGCAAACTACGTCTAACCAACGCACTTGAATCCAAAGCACGGCCTACTGCCGTTGGAGCACACCTAATCTAATGCATTCTGTCTCGCTCGCGTCCCACTGTGACCTAATTTTCTATCTCTTTCGTTAAATTTCTCGTTAACGAAATCAGAAATGCAACAATGGGTGTGACATTTTCAAGTGATGTCAACATTTTGTAGTGAACAATAAAGCGCATGCCGTATCATCTCCTCTTGTTTTATCTAGAGGTGCTTACATGCCCCGCTTGAAGGATCGATTGTTACAAAATAAAATAGCTTTGATTGTCTTAATCGAATACTTGGCGGCCATCTTAGTCAGCTTCTCCCACCGGGCGTCCCTGTTCTTCCCTTAGCTAAATAAGTACCCTCCAAAACACCTTTCATTCATTGTCTCCAAAATCGGACTATAATTACTCATAGGTCACCCGTCGCACGGGAGGTCCACTTCTTACCCACACTTTTTTTTAAATTATTTTCGTATGAAATACAGAAAAAGCAACTGCGACGTTTTGTTCCTGTTGCAAAGGCCATGGTCACGTGTCATATTGTTATCTTTATCTGATAACAATTTTTTATGCCTATCATCTATAAACAATATTAAATTATACGCGCTTCCTTTTCGGATTACTTCATTTATCAAGTCAAATAATTGCAAGTAGGCAGACGCACCGGCCTAGTTGGAACCGAGCAGATCCCCAAACCGCGACTAAGTCACTTCACGGTAGTTCTTCAGTGGTGGTACTGCCATAGATCAACAGACTGGGTTCACCATCAATTGTCTGCCTACCACTCTTACAACTAGTTTAGGAACTAATTAATTACAGGTGTTCTTCTTGAAGTGACTTAGTTTTGGGATCAGCTTGTCCAAACAGCTTGTTGGTCCAACTAGGTTGTAAGATGCAATTATTTAACTGTACAGTAATGTGCGGACCTCTTCGGTTTCTTTGTCCGTTCTTCAACGGTTCTCCTTCAGGGGAGCCACCCGATCTCATCCAGGAAGGCCAGGAGACCCTTTTCGTTCCTGCAGACCTCCGAAAGTGTCTTCGCGTTGCCAAGGAACTTCTGTCTTGCTTCGACCACTCCTGCACTCATGCAACTCAAGAGCACATGTGCAGCTGTCTCCTCCTCATTCAGTCATCCCCTACAATGTGGGCTGTCCGATATGTTGAGGTTGTACAGGTGCTAATTAACTGTAGTAGTAGTCGCCGCCATCATTGGTCGTACTCCACCTTAACATCAGGCGGGGTACTTTCATAATTGTAGCATCAATAAAAACTAGTAGACAAATTGTATACACTAAGTTATGTAATTTATCTTGATAATGAAATTAGGGAAGTAATATTTAGTATAAACTATATTTGATGCGAGTCTGTATTTTTATCATGTTGATAAGATTAAACCTTTGCTCAGGCCTACCCATTAAGTATGAGATACAAGGATACACTATCATATAAACAACAGATCTATGCTCACAATTATCTGCGGATTATTATTTAATTTCTTCAAAAAGACCTATTTTTGTTTTTAATAAAGATTTTTTATTATTTTTTCTATTGTGACTCGACATTTGACATCGACCTGCCTGATGATAAGCAAGAGGAGATCCAAAAGTGCAGACGATTGAAACAACCGAGTCAGTACACGGCTGTCTCAGCCGCCGTCACTATGCCGGCCAAAGGTGCTTCTTCACGCATCGCTTGAAGGATCCAAGGTTATAGGAGGGAGAAAACACATGGGCTGGCAAAGCATTCCACTTGTCGATTGTTCTACAAAGAAAAGATGCACCGAACTTTTTAGTTCGACTACCGATTCTGTCGACAAAATGTGAATGCTTCCCCCGACCAGTGCGGGTGTTACGGGTGTGAAAAGACGAGATAGGAACAAGGTTAAAGAGCTCCTCGGAACATTCTTTTTAATGCTCCTCGGTCATTGTCTATTTTCAATGATCGGGGAAAGCATCCGCATTCTGTCGACCGAATCGGTTGTCGAACTAAAAGGTTCGGTGCGTCGTTTCTTAATAGAACGATTGACAAGGAGAATGCTTACAGCCCATGTGTTTTCTCCATCCTATAACCTTGGATCCTTTAAGCGATGCGTGAAGAAGCACCTTTGGCCAGCATAGTGACGGTGACTGGGGTCATCAGCACTCTTGGACCTTTTCTTGCTTACCATCAGGCGGGTCGAGGTCAGATGTCAAGTCACAATCATAAAAAAAACGTATATCCGTCTTGCATCCTTTTATCCATTTTCGAATATTATTTATGAAAAAAAAATAAAAAATCATAAATAAAATTACTTTGTCTTGTTACTAAACAATTGTTTCTAAAAATAAAATACACAACCGTTAGTTGTGTCAAAACAAAAGTTAACACGTTAACTTTTATTCCATTCTCACTGTCTATCCCTATAGTAAAAAAAGATACAGATAAATAATCAACCAATATGTCACGCCCCCATCTCAAAGGCATAGGCAGAGACAAAAAACAGATAATAATTGCATATATTCTGATTATTATTATTATTGAATCTCTTTAGATAAATAACATCCAAATATGTTTTTCTTCCCTGAAGATAAGATATAGAAATAAGTTTGTTAATGATGCAATATTAAAATCAACTGTTTAATATTAATTAGGTTAACTGAATTGTGCGATAACAAGAAAAACATGTTGTTTTCTAAAAACATTTGCTCGGGGTCTGGTTGCCATAGGGGAGTGATAATGTGTGCTTCGGGCTTGGAAGGGGTCAATGCGCAACGGGTCCCTAAAAAAGGCGACAGTTCAAATCACCGTCCGATAGCTGTAACTTCAGTACTCAGCCTCATGGCCTACCTGAAGAGTCAGCAGCTAATTAATGACCGGCAATATGGCTTTAAGCTGAAGCTCTCGACGATCTGGCGTACACCACCCACGTCTGGGGTTAAGCGTTGGATGGTTGGATGGCCCTTGCCATTGGCTTGGACATCTCCAGGGTCTGGCGCAAGGCCCATCTTTTTAAGCTCGAGGCTTACGGTTTAGCCAAGGTAAGATGTAAGCGCATCGCGCAGGATGTCGGAGAATGCTGGCGTCCCTCAGGGATCTGCTGTCGCTGATGCTTTGTTGCTTCTGCATATCAATGACATGCTAGACCTTAGATCCATCATTCATTGCATTGCAGACGACAAAAAAAGGGAAAACGAGAACTTAGGGTAGTTCAACGCAGACAAGACTCAGGTGTACGCGTTCTCGACATAAAACTCCCCGTTTAGGAAGGGCCTACTCTTTGTACACCTCCCTCGGTACCTCGGACAGATTAGATATCGTAGGGACATCCCTTCGTTGCTACTTAAATCACAGAACCACCACATCGAGCGGCATTCTAAACAAGGTGCGGTGCGGAATGGTTATGCAAACAGATAACACGGGTTTAAAACCACTTGCCGGTACCAATGTATCTTGGACGTATGAAGTTTGAATTAAACAATTTTTTTGCGGCTTATTTTGGTTTGATTTTACAATTTTTATTATATTTGCGATAGTAAGCCGCATAAATTCTTTAATTCATGGTTGTTAATTAATTGTTTGTCCTGTTTCTATGATATAAGCACAGGTGTAGTATTTTTGTATAGTGATAACGCGGAAAAACATTTTTAATCCCTTGTGTAAAGTATGTTAATAAGATGATATGCTTTCTTAGTAAGAGTGACATAATTAAACCTTAAATACACGTGGTTACTATGTTTATAATACAAATCCCAAATTGGCCCAATTCTTTTATCAGTTCGTACCAATAATATATTGCTCAATTGCCCGTAGAGACCAAAATATAGCATTCAAGATAACAATAATCAATTTATTATAATATTTACTAGCTGTTTGTACACGCCATTTCGTAGGCGGAATGAAACAGAAAAAGATCAATCGCTTACCACATTTACTTTAGACTTCTCCAGTCCTCCCCGGGCTATCTTAACCTGTTTCCAGAACAGTTTGATATTATCCCGGAAATTTCTGGAGAATTTCCCCCCTGATATCCTCTATTATCTCTTTCTTCTTACGTTACGTTCTGCGAGTATACATTCTTTCACTTTAATTTTTATTACCTTATACTCTTCTTCCTTATACATTCATTGCCTTACATACATCTTCATATTTTTTACCCGCGTTTGTTCGTCTACTAGCTTGAACTGCTAGGAGGTCCTGCTATTTTTCTATATTTTCAAAAATATTTGAAAAGGCCATGCATAAACGACTAATGACATTTATAGAAAAATATAATATAATAAAATCTGAACAAAATGGTTTTCAGAAAGGCAAGTCTACAACTTTAGCGTCATTTTCACTAATTCAGAGTGTAACTCAATATATAGATAAGAAATATCACACAATAGTGCTGTTTTTTGACATGTCTAAAGCCTTCGATTTTGTAGACCATAAATTACTGTTAAGTAAATGTAAATGTTATGGACTTAGAGGACCGGCATTAGATTGGATTAAAAGTTATTTAAGTAATAGACAACAATGTGTAGAAATTACACGTCTAAATAATAGACAAGAATGTATAAAACATAAATCAGGCTATTACCAAAATAAGTTCGGTGTACCTCAAGGGAGTGTATTGGGGCCATTATTTTTTCTTTTATATATAAATGACCTGCCATCAGCCGTAAAATACAAAACCGTTCTTTTTGCTGATGACATATCTATTATAATACCTGATACAGATAAAGCACTACACTATGATACAGAAATAAACAACACGGTAAAATCTGTGGTAAATTGGTTAGAATGTAATAATCTTAAAGTAAATATAAATAAAACCAGCTATATACATTTTAGAAATTATAAATCACAAAGCAAATTGCTTAACATAAATAGTCATGGTGAAAGTATCGAAAAAACCACGAGCATTAAGTTTTTAGGGATCATATTAGACGAGCACTGTAACTGGAAATTACATGTTGAATTTGTGTGCAATAAACTAAATAAATTTGTTTTTGCGTTAAAAAGGCTAAGAAAAATAAGTAATTTTAATACAGCTCTATTAGCTTACCATGGATATGTTGCATCAGTCTTAAGATATGGACTCATTTTATGGGGCAATTCGACAGATATCGAAAAAGTCTTCATCACACAAAAGAAGTGTGTTAGGGCTATATGCGGTGTAGGACCATTAGAATCATGTAGACCCCTATTCAAAAAACATAAATTGTTTACCCTTACTGATATGTATATATTAGAAGCCGTATTATTTATTAAAAAAAACATTGACTTATTTAAAACATATGACGAAAATTCAAAATATAATTTAAGGGACATGACACTTTTAAGTATGTCTAAGGTACATACACAACTATACAGCAGAAATTCTTATATAATGTGTATAAGAATATATAATAATTTACCAAAACGCATTAGAGAAATTAATGATTTGAGGCTATGCAGAGTAATGTTGACAAAATGGTTATCTGATAAATGTTTTTATAAATTGACTGATTATATTAATTATAAACAAACATGACATTCGATTATTATTATTATTTAATTATATGAAATTCAAATTTATTGTGGACTGCTAATTCGAGTCTTTTAAACATTTGCATGCCATTTATGGTGAAGTGTGTGGAATACTAATATTAATTATAAGATCTGTTACTAACCATACTTCAAGCAAATAAATCATTTCATTTCATTTCATTTCATTTCATTTCTTCTCGCATACTAATTCCTATGTTTCTTTCTTCCACTACATGTGGGCCTCACATTCTTCCTCTTGCTCCCTCCGCACACTTCTAAGGGCATTAAGTTCGCCTATTGTATAAACGATAAAGTGTTGAAGAATAAAAACTCGTAGTGTAAATATATAATTATGTCGCAATAATGCGTTTGCTGCTTTGACTATTGGGCGTCGCTTGTCTTAGTTGGCAAAAGTTGTGCGACTAGCGATGCGATTTCATCGTGCGTTAAAACTGCTTGTTCATTTCATTCCTATGCTCTCGCGATGACGAAGACTTTCCCTGCCGCCCTCGGGCCACTGCAATGCGCGGACACTCCAAACTACACTTTATTATTCACAATATCTTGAACATACTTATTAATTTTTATCACATAGGGAAACTTACAGCTCTTTTATAAATCTAGATATAAACTATAAGAAAACTAAGCCTAATTAGTTCCAATCTATATACAATACAAACATAAAATACTACAAAACAACTAACTACAACAATAAAAATATCCTGGCATTAACATGAAATATAATTTAAGGCATATATTCATTGAGTAATACAACGGACAAGTGTTTTCTCATCTGATCAATATAGGTACAGTACAGGTCCACGGTTGGACAGTATGTATTGAAAGTTTTTGCCGATCGAATATAGAATGAGAACTTAAATTAGTGGTAGCCAATGGTATATGGAGGATATCATGATTTCGATAAATATTTTTGGGTACTCGCAAAGACACACGGCTTAATGGATGTAATGGACAGAAAAAACACGTGTGTACTTCGACCGGGGATCGAACCCGGTGTCTTTCAAAGCACGATCTTTTTCTATCCAATTTTCACTATTAATTTACACAATAATGATTATTACAACGATTTCTATATACTACTTGACTCGACATCTGACCTTGACTTGCAAGGCCAACGGTTACCTCAGTGGTCACAAAATTCTATTTATATGTTTTTTTTTTTCTTTCAGACTGCATTGTCCATATTCTTCCAAGAAGTGGCTATACCAACAAGTGCGAATGGGATTGCAGGACAGCATTATAGACAAGTAAACATATTTTATTACAAATATATTCTAGGCCGGCATAGTGGATGAGATTGCCGCTTACAATTATTTAACTGTAGTTGCAGCACCTTCCATTCATGGACCACACTCCAGCCTAATATCAGGCGGGGTGCTGTCATATGTCGAGTTTCTATGTTGCTAGAAAGTGTTATTCGAATCACTTATTGAAGTTGAACGAACGAAATCAAGGGTGTTTTGGCTATTCGCCTAATTGTAACATATAGTGACTTATGACCAGTGGCGTGCCGATCGGATACGGCGCCCAGGGCAGGCATCGAGGATGCGCCCTTCGTAACTTAACTAAATGTAAAATAAACATATACCTACACCTTATAAAACATTATTAGATCTTGCTTAAGATATTCTTTAACTAAGCTTCCACCGTCCTTTAAACATACATGGTATCTGGAAGAAACCAAGAAAAAACTCCTTAACTAGAACTGATTGTTTTTATTTATTTATTACTTGCCGTACTATGGTGCCCGCAGGCGGACTTAATGCTAGTTAGCATTCTCTACCAGCTAACCTTTGGAACAATAGAGGCAAGTCCAAAATGTGAGCAGAAGGAAGGTTATACAGAGAAAAATATAAAACAAACGTACATTTTTCTTGGTTTATTAATATTTTAAGTTTTATTATTAAATGCGCCCCCTTCAAATGGCGCCCCCTGCCATTCCCTAGTTACGCCAATGCTTATGGCATTATGAAATCGAATCAAAATACCTGTCACTTTTAACCAATGGATAACGCTTACTACTCACAACTTGGAGATTGTAAAATAGGCCCTAATTAAGTAGTCGTTACTTATAAATAAATGTGTTTCATCATCATCAGCCAGAAGACTGCTGAACATGGGCCTCCCCCTTAGAACGCCTCACTGTAGGGAGGGGGGACTGCCATAATCCCCTTATAACTTGGAGATGGTATAAAATAGGCCCTAATTAAGTAGTTGTTAGTTATAAATAAGTGTGTTTCATCATAATAAGCCAGAAGACTGCTGAACATAGGCCTCCTTCTTAGAACGCCTCATTATGGGGGACTGCCATAATCCCCATGCTTGGCAAACGGCTTGGGGATCGCAGTATACTCACCGCACGTTAAGAGGATACTGCCCATGCTCCGAAGAGACTGGCCGACTTTTAGGACATCCCGGGTCACTATATGTGTTTAGTCAATACATAAATAAATCTATAATATAATTATAATTGCTTATTTGAACGCATCTAATTACATTTACAGCAGTTAATGACGCCTTGCAACACGCCGGCAACGCCTCCCAATTTCCCTGACGCGCTCGCCGCTTTCCAACGTCTCTCAACGACAGGAAGTCCGAGCAATGTACAATCAACTCAGCCTGTATCACCGCTCGCCACACATCCACCAGCGCAACAAGGCTTCAATGGCTCACCAAATTCTCAAAATATATGTATGCACCATTCGCGGTCTGCCACTGTGAGTTACTACTAAAACTTTTTTTTACATTTCTATAGTAAGCTACTAAGGGGCTTGTATCATAGAAACAGAACGACCAAAATACATATAAAAAAAATACATTGATATTGGCAAGTGGTTTTGAAACCGTGCTCTCGGTTTGCGTAACCATTGCACTACCATTACACCCCGGTCGCCTTGGGCGCGGAAAGTCCCGGGTACGATTCCGGTCGGAGCAAAAATTTGCTTCATAGCTTTTATTTGTAATTATTTAATAATTTGATTACCTATTACAAATATTTGTTATTATAAAAAAGAGGCGGATATTTGCTCCTAGTCAGGTTGGCAGTGGTGCTTAGTCTGCCAAGCCAATCATTCTTTATCGACATCTGACATGACTGCCTGATGGTAAGCATGACAAAGGCCCAAAAGCACTAACGACTTAAAAACTGTCTCAGCTTACGGCTACCTCAGTTGCCGTCACTATCGCCTACCACTCTAAATTTAGATATATATACATACTAAAAAATATTAGTTTTTGCTCGAACATTGACTAATGAATAAAATAAATTTTATGCGGCTTACTATCGCGTTATTTTTGGTTATTGATTTAAAAAATATATTATTCCGACGTTTCGAGAGCTTTGCAGCCATCGTGGTTATGGAGAGACTAAGACCGAAACGTTGGAATAATAAAAAAAAAGTAAAATTAAAAACAAAAATTAACTCGATAGTAAGCCGCATAAAATTAGTTTATTTTATAATTTAATTTTAATTTAAAATTTGCCTGTATGAAGAGAATTGTGGATGTGAAGGAAGCAAGGGAGTTGTGAAAGGATCGTGGTAAGTGGCGCTCCATTGTATCTGCCTGTCCCTGTGGGAAAAAGGCGTGACAGTTTGATTGATTGATTATTGATTGAGTACAGAGCTACACAGGCAGCAGGCCGTAGTGGGGAGCCAGTATAATTCCCCACATACAATGAAGAGGTTGTGCAAACGCTCCGCTCGTATTGTGTGCTTCGTTCATATTTGACAACACATTGCGTTAAGCTTTGGTGATGATGAATAAAGGTCTGAATGGTCTTGATATAAACAAATTATTAAACAAGTCTATATTTTGCATTGCAGGTGTGCAGTGAACAAATGCCAAGATAAAGGAGTTATAGGTAATATAGGTGCATCTATGTTATAATTTATTTTTCTAATGGTGCGCGATGTGAGATGTTAATATTATGTATTGATGAATTATATTATCAGTAGAAGGCACCCTCTCGCTTATAAAATTAAATTTAAAATGTCATTTTGGCCCACCTTGTAACCATCTGTGCATAAGACTTCTGCGCAGGTACATCGGCATGTACATACTTACTATAATGAGTTTTTGACGTGACGTCTTATAATTCGATGGAGCCGGCTGCTCGCACGAAAAAACATGACTCATGCGGCGTTCCATTTAAGGCTTGATAATTCATAGATATTTTTTGTATTGATTTGCGTCAGTAGTAATTTTTAGTTTTAAATTGTTAATCTGAAATTATGCCGAAAGTTTACTACTTTTGTCAAGTAAGGAAAAATGTCCAGTACTATACGCAGATTCCATATGCATCAAATAACGACGTGGAAAAAAGGCGTGACAATTTGATTGATTGATTGATTGATATTTTGTAACTAGATAGTTACAAAACCCAGTTACAAGGTGGGCCAAATGGAAAATTATGGACAATATAGGGTGCTTTAGGCAATCATGTTGTTTATTTTATTATTTGATTTATTGCATCTTTTACTAAGTACCAATGTTTTTTTTTCTTTCTTCTATATTAAGTATATATTATTTTCTCTTTTAAAGAAATCGTCAAATACAGATACTGTATGATTTATTAGATTAGACATCAATCTTATGTGTGCAAATATTACGATTGACTGTTTAATATTGTTTTTTTTTATGTTTATAAAAATTAAGTATATAAAAGTGGCAAAGAAAAGTAGGCTCAGTTTTGTGAGTCTAGTTCCAAACTAACTCATTTGTCTACTTTTGTTTTGTAAAAGAGTTTTTTTTTGTTTTTAAAATCAGTCATGTTGTAATTTTGCATGACACAATTAAGAATAATTTTATTATTTTTATCTTTATGAAATCAACTCATTTAAGGTGTACGTGCCAGCCACCGCCTTCCATATTATGTAGTTAATTAAATATACGTTCAATTAAGAACTGTCATCTTATTTTAAGAGCCGATACACAAAACCGCGACTCTGACTGCTAAATGTTGGGAATTGTTACTGATAAATAGTTTTTTTTTAAATTATTATCGTAATTCAACTTGCCTGATGGTGAGCAAAGGGAATTTCAAAAGCGCCGATAACTGAAAAAACATTCTGCTTAAAATTGCTGCGCTTCGAATGAAGAATTAAAAAAAGAATAGGACGAAATCGGCGCCATTTTGTGACGTCTAACTCTCCACTTAACTTTAGTATGGTGTCTTTTTCTTTGCGGACCGTCAAGGAAAAGACCCCTAGAATCAACGAAGATTAGTCAACAGCCCGTCCTATTCTTATTCTAATACATAGGTAATTCCAGTGTCGTTTGTTCTACAAAGGAACCTTTTAGTTCGGCTTCCGATTCGGTCGCAAAATGCGTCTGTTTCCACCGACCTGTGTGGGTATTACTGGAGTAAAAGAAAGAGTCAGGGATTCTATGTTGTTACTAGAAGATTTGCGTTGTAGATTTAGTCATTTTACTGTGATTGATGGTCTGTTTACTAAAGTAACGGTCCAATTGCAGATTACAAAACTACGTTAGACGCATAGTGACGGAGACTGAGGCGTTTTCTTCAGTCGCTGGCACTTTTGGACCTTCTCTTTTTATAATCGGGCAAGTTGACGTCAGATGTCACAATAATAATAAAAAAATGTATCGATCTTATAAGTGTTGAAATACAGACAAAAATGCATACATAACCTAGTTCTCAAAAGCGGTTTTTAAGAGATAAAACACCTGCAATCTTTTTCTATGTATTGGAGTAGAATTTGTTTTATCTGTTTTTCTATTCATAGAAAAGTCGTTTTTAATGAAGAAAAGGTCAATAAATTTTAAAACTAAATGGCGTCTGTCTCCTTTTAAAAACCGCTTGTGTGATTAAAGTTTTATTGTCAATACAATTAAGGCAAAAATCTATTACTGACCTCGTGGTTGAAAAACAGTGAGATACAAGCGGCGCTTGTAAATGGTATATAGTTATTTATGCAATAAAAACCCATATTTCAATTGCTTTAAGGCCTATTTATATATACAGTTATCTAATATGCCAAACACCGATAGACCCTGTTTATTCTCATCTAGCGTGCCATGTCAAACATCAATAGACAGACACCTATTTCACCTAAGGCGATCGTGGTGTAGTGGCAGTGCAATGGTTACAACAGGTTCAAAACTTGCCGGTACCAATGTATCTTTGATATATGTACTTTGGTTGTCCTGTTTCTACGATACAAGCACTTTAGTAGTTTAGTATAGAAAGTATTAAATTAAAAAAATGTTTGTCTCGCTCGATGTCTGTAGATCCAAAGGGTTCTTATTAGTCTTCATTTCCATGTCTGCTGGACAGTGCAACAACCGCGATCGCAGAATTGGATTTTTGGTCTTATCATAATGATATTATATTACTCTTTCTCAGCGTCGCATTTATGCATAGGCTATAGCCTACAAAGGGCACATGTTAGAAAATTAGGTTAATGAAAAAGAGGAACTTAATTTTCTACCAATGTGTGCTAAAATTTTATTACTAGCAACACTGTTGCCATGGCTGGGGATACCCCTTAGTTGAAGACGTAGTATTGAAAACAAAAACAGGGATACTAAATTTTGAAATGAAATAAAATATTTTATACGTAAAATGGGGCCCCGCCAAAGAATTTGGAAAGAATAGAATCTGTGCTAAAATATGAACTAATTCGTGGTTATTTGTCTCATTTATATTAGTTATTACCACGTGTGACTGACAGAGACAACTACTTGTACTTTAATTTCTTTATTTCAAAGGTTGGCACTACTTTTTTGCAAATACAACCACTTGTAATTGTGGTCGACTTTTAATACTGCTTAATTAAAAGTCACGTGGTAGTAAGAGTAGCGGCATAATTGTTCCGTCATTCTTTTTCGAAGTATTATAATATCATTTGTTCTTCTGTCAAATTAGGTTGTCAAATGATCATCAAAACTAGTGAATGTAAAAATGTATATTCATCCCTCTTTGACTTCTTTTTAATGCAATGAGTGAAAATAGTATAAACGGTTGTATTTTGTCGCTATTTTAGGGCTCCTTTTGTTTCTTAATTCCTAATTCTTTGGGCGCCACCACAGATGTAGCCTGGGGGCCCACATATCCTAAATGCGGCGCTGATCTTTATTACATAATAATTGATTTTTTAGTACCGTAATGGTTGTTAAGGTTTCTATGCTTTATTTCTATGAAAAAAATATATAAATAAATAATAATTGTTGTATTAATAATATGCACAATGAAATTATTATTCCTGCGGTTGAACGTTCAAACGTCATTTAAAAGTATTTTCTTAGATTTTGCGCGATGATTGATTATTAAATTAAACAAATTGTATGCGGCTTACTATCGCGTTCATTTTAGTTTTGATTTTACAATGTTTTATCCGTGACCACGATGGCTGCAAAGCTTTCGAAACGTCGGAATAATAATACATTGTAAAATCAAAATAAACGCGATAGTTAGCCGCATAAAATTTGTCATTTAAAAGGTTTATTTTACTGCTATTTTTTATTAAGGCAACTTGTAGAACTGATTTTTTTATTGTCGCTTGACATTGGACTGCATCGTGTTAAGCTGGAGTTTCCATCAATGGAAACGACTGCGAGGACAGCAAAACAAATACAAGTAGCCGTGGCATCCTATCTGGAATCAGCAACTTGACGACAGGCGTGGACGATCGGTTTAGCGATTGGTTTGTTGCGCGTAAAGTCCTGGGTTCGATTCCCGGTTGGAGCAAATATTTGTTTCATAGTTTTTATTTGTAATATTTAATAATTATATTAAATATTGCAAATATTTGTTAATAAAAAAAGAGGTGGATATTTGCTTCGAGTCTGGTTATCAAAGAGTGGTAGGCAGTGGTACCCAGTCTGCCGACCTACAAGTATACAGACCGTGAAGTGATTTGTCACGTTTCGGGATCAGCTTGTAAGTTGCCGGTTCCAACTAGGCCGGCATATTGGATGTGATTGCTACTCACGGTTATTGAATTGTAGTAGCAGTGACATTCATTCATGAACCACACTTCGGCTTAACATTAAGCGGGGTGCTGTCATATGTCAATAAACAAAAAACTTTTAAGCTGGTCCGGAAACACGACAGCATCACTTCATGGTCTGAACACTTGAAAGTGGTGTTACCCGGATGGCCAGTATGGCAAAAGACAAAAACAGAGCCGAAGGTAATATCTGCTTCATTTTTTATATAACAAATGTTTGTAACAAACCACTGGCCGGCATAGGAAGCCGTGAATTGATTCGGTTTTTGTAGTCGTCGGTACTCTTGGACCTCCATCAAGCCTACCATCAGGCAGGTCGAGGTCAGATACATTCTGACATGACGACGGCTAAGGCAAACGTTAAATGTAACGGTTTTATCAGTCGTCGCTGCTCTTGGACCTCCCCTTGCTTACTATCAGGATTGTCAAGGTCAGATGTCGCGTCTTAATAAAAAAAAATTAATATTTTGTGTTCTGAACCATAAAGAATGCTCTCTTTCGTATGCCTTATTAAGGCGACCGTGGTGTAGTGGCAGTGTAAAGGTTACGAGAGCAAACCGAGAGCACGGGTTCAAAACCACAAAGATACCAATGTATCTTTGAAATATTGTATGTACTTTGGTTGGTTGTATCTATGATACAAGCACTTTAGTAGCTTTGTATAGAAATGTAAATTAAGAAATAATAATAAATCATAGAGAGACAAGAGGAGTAGGCTTTGAATTTTAAGTAACGTTTGGACATTCGCTTGTTAATGGTTCATTGATCAAAATTGTAAATAGTGTAGTTTTTTAAGGTGTAAGAGTTAATTGCATGTGAACGCCAAATAAAATAACATTTGGTTTGGATGCTGGAGCTTTCATTTTTAGATTAACTGTACTTTTTATTTAATTCTGTATATAAGGCAGGTCGCAAACTAAACATTTCAAGATTTGTGCTGGTTTACGACCCAAGAATGTGTACACACAAAAAAAAAGCAATTACATACAAGGTTAACAATACAAATAACAAGAATATAGTCAATCAATCAACGCCTTTTTCCCACAGGGATAGGCAGAGACAATAGAGCGCCACTTATCACTCCTTGATTATGCATTCATCATTATCAGCCAGAAGACGTTCACTGCTGAACATAGACCTCCCCCTTAGAACGCCTTTTCGAACGACAAGATGCCAGTTGCATCCACCGGTTATTCGAAACCTTTATTATGTCGTCCATGTTTCATCGGACACTAGAAAGTCGGACGAGGAGCAGGCAACTGCAAGTGGCAGGACGCACAATTTTAAATTATTTGAGAGCTTGTGTATCCTAAATATTCAATCCATTAAATTGTCACGCCTTTTTCCCACAGGGATAGGCAGAAACAAAGTAGCGCCACTTGCCACGATCCTGACACAACTCCCTCGCTTTCCTCACATCCATTCTTTTTATACAATCTACAATTATGGGCACTAGGCACCCCAGCTTTCTTGAGGATGACTCCGAATTTTAGCATGAATATTTTCCGAACGAGGAAAAAGTGTATGGAGCCCAATTCAGGCCAACGTGGTGCGTTGGCCAAATGAAAGGTTGTGTAAAAAAAAGTGACCTCGACTTACCAGCGGGGTTAGGTTGGGCAAGTTAAAACGATTATCGTCTCTCGTCGACGATTGGCAAAATAATAAAAGCTAGGCTAAATCCACCAAAATGAGACTATTGATGATAATGATAAAACGTATCGTCGCACAGACGATATTCGTCACAACGATTAATTGTCTCGTTTTATTGGGTTAAGCCTAGCTTTTATTATTTTGACAATCGCCGACGAGAGACGATAATCGTTTTAACTTGCCAACCTAACCCCGCTGGTGGCAAGCAAGGTGACTGCCGAGTTAAATAAGTAGCAGTCACACCACCATGGACGAACGGTCTGCGATTGGTTTGTTGCGTATAAAGTCAAATATTTGTAATTAAAAAAAAGAGATAGATATTTGCTTCGGGTCTGGTTATCAAAGAGTGGTAGGCAGTGGTACCCAGTCTGCCGATCCGGGAGGGGCAGTACCACTTATAGCACGGGTGACAGATTCCTGTATATATCCCAGCTCTTTTCACATTTATTGTCTTAACTCGACTTTGTTGCAATTTCAATTTTATAACAGTGATCTACTTACGGGGGATCCACCGGTCAGCTAAATAGCTTGCTTGCAATCCATGAGCGGAGACGACTGCTGCCATAGGCAAATATTCGCATGCATGCACTTTACGGTTTTTATGACAGAGTCACTTTACGGTTTTTATACCTAGTAGGCAGACTGAGTAACCAACCGACTGTTTCACTACTACTTCAAATCCCAATACGAATGACAAAAACCACGGCCAAGAATGTGCGCGACATTGACATTCGACAATGACAGGGGCCGGGAAATAAATAATTCAATAACGAAAAAAATAACTAACCATTGCTATACAAAAAGTTTACTAGCTAATACTCTGAATAACCTGTGGATGTAAATGACGGATGATATTTTGACGACAGGCGTGGCGCATTGGTTAGCCCACCAGTTTTTTGCGCGTAAAGTCCGGATTCGATTACCGGCTGAAGCAACTATTTGTTTCATAGCTTTTATTTGTAATATTTAATGAATAGATAAAATATCACAAATATTTGTTAATAAAAAGATGCTCTGGGTCTGCTTATCAATGAGTTGTAGGCAGTGGTACCCAGTCTGCCGATCCGACGACGTAATACCACTCAGACCGTGAAGCGACTTATAGTCACCTTTTTGCGAGTTCAAACTAGGCCGGCACCATAGAGTTATTATACTGTACTAGCAGTCACCACTTCAGCTTAACATCAGACGGGGTGCTGGCATATGTCGAGACACAATAAAAAAAGCGTGCCATGGTCTTGCCTATCCTCATAGGAGTGCAGTCGTGATTGTGAAAATGGCACAAGCAGATACTTACCATTGCATTCTGTTTTCCGGTCCGTTACGTATTTCTACTATAAAATATAATTTGATTTGCTGCAATTCCGACCTCATTTTCAAATGCGCACCTCAGAAAAGGTAGAGGCGCATTTAAATATTTATTGCCCTCCCCTCCAATAAAATGTGCTAGCTGTAAAATGCAAAAATACTTCAATAATGAGGCTGCAATGTGCTTGCGCCGAAAAGGCCATAGGTAAATACTATTTTTTATTATTATTAAAACGCGAAATTCGATTTGCCCGGTAGTGTATTGTTATTGCCTGATCGTCGGCAAGGAGAGGTTCATGACCAAAGACTAAGACACTGACTCAGTGCACGAATGCCTCTTTCGCAGTCACTGTGCTGCGGGGTTAGGTTGGCAAGTTAAAACGATAATCGTCTCGTCAACGATTGGCAAAATAATAAAAGTTAGGCTAAATCCACCATATTAACGTATGATCGTAATGATCAAACGTGTCGTCGCACAAACGATTAATAGTCTCGTTTTATTGGATTTAGCCTAGCTTTTATTATTTCGCCGAAGAGACGATAATCGTTTTAACTTGCCAACCTAACCCCGCTGGTCAGGAGGATGAGATGGGGAGAACACACGGGCTGGCATTTAACTTGTCGATTGTAAGACGAATAACCATAATTCGGCTGGCCGATAGAATACATTGGTAAGCAAAAAACGTCCAAACAGCGTCGACGACTCCTAAAAAAAACGATGCAAGTTACAGTTGCCTTTACTTTAAATAATTAGTATTTATATAATATGTAGACCAAGAAAGATTGAGTTTGGATTAAGACCTCTATTTATGCTAAGACAGTCGTTAACCGTCATCTTTAGAGGTAGGCGAGGTAAAAGACTTTATTTCATTTAATTCAATTAATCAAATTGTCACGCCTTTTTCCCACAGGGATAGGCAGAGACAATGGAGCGCCATTTGCCACGACACAACTCTCTCGCTTCCTTCACAATTCTCTTCCTACAAGCTCTATGGTTATGGGCACTAGGCAACCTAGATTTCTTGAGGCTGTCTCCAATTTCGCCAATCTACTTTCACCCATCCTTTCCATGTGCCCAAACCAATTCATTTCAATTAATTACAGATATAAATTTTATATGCACTTGTAAATACACATCTAAATATCTTATATTTACTGTAATTTTGCTTGCAATTGCTGTACTCTTATTATGGTTATATGAAAGAAATTTATTAAAGGTAAGCTTTTATTTTTAAACTACAAAAGTATATTGAATCGACAAGGTTTACTTTTGCCATATCAAACCTATATATTTGAATTGGTATAACCTGGTTAAATAAAGATTTAACCTCTGCATTATTATTTATTTACATTTCTATACTAAGCTACTAAAGTGCTTGTATCATAGAAACAGGGCAACCAAAGTACATATATCAAACAAAGATACATTGGTACTGGTGGGTGGTCTCGAACTCGTGCTCTCGGTTTGCCTAACTATTGCACTGCATGCGACTTCCTATAAAGTATTACCAGGGTCTCCTAAGTTTGATATATATCCAGTGCCGGATTAGCCACGTACCCACGGGCCCCACGCTTTAAAGCCTGTCTGACCGTAACAAAAAAATATTAATTTAGATAGGAGCGTAAAAAATCTTGCATGCCTTAAACGCGAAGCGCTTAGGCTATGCTTCACTTCCACTTGAAAATTTAAGTCAATATTGAAAGTGTTATCTGTAAATTTGCCCATATTGAATCCAGAAAAGTTTATTTGTAACAGTTTTGTTTTATTTAATACCCTTAACATAAGAACCTAATGCAAACCAAGGGCCTCCGTACAGAATTTACTACAGGCCCCACGCTGGTTTAATCCGGCACTATATATATCCTATTAATGACAGTATTTTGGTGGGAAACTGCGAGTGACATATCATACAATATTATTTGTAAATTGTGTCTTGAATATGTTTATAATAATAGAATTGTCAACTTTTAAATAAGTTTATAAAGTATCCCTGTGGAAAAAAGTGTGACAAATTGAATTATAAAGTAGAGAAAAGTGATTGAAAGCTGTAAAACATGTTTCTTCATTATCCCTCTAAGACTCCCTAGGAACTTTCCGTAGTGTTTTTCTGCTTTACTAAAACCATCATCATTACAATCATTCTCACATTCACATCAAATGATATTAATAAGTGATAAACAAAACACAAAAAACTAACCCTACCACCTCTATGTGGGTGCTTCCAATTAAAAACATTGAAGACAATTTAATATATTTTACATAATTTATTTACCGTTATACTAAAAAAAGTTTAGAAGATAATATAATCAATGTTGTACAGCAATGCAATCATGGATGATGAAAAAATAAACAAATCCAACTGCAATATGTACCATGGTGGACCTCGGGTTAGAAAACTCATGCAAAAATTACCCTTAGCAAAATTCATAGTAATGTGTAAATAAAAAACATACTTTAAAAAACACATTAATATATATATATATGAGATTATAAATTTAAATTACACCAATTATTAGAATAATTATTAATTTAAATATACATCATTTCAGCCATTGAAGACATCTTTTTAGGTATATGTACTAGAGTTTCAAAATAACTTGCTAATTCATCTATTGTGACATCACACGGTGGGTTCAATGCCTGTTGTGAACATGAAGGACTGGAAAAACTCCTCTCATTAAAAACACTATGGACCGTACATGGTACATCCTTCTTCCACCATTTATCTGCTTCCCTAATTGTGGTTCTCCTGTGTGTATCTGATGAGATCTTTAGCTGATTGCAGTTTGCAACAAGTGTACATAGGTTTAATGTTTCCAAATTATTGTTTAGGGAATCACAGCAATTACAATTAATTTCATTGTCTAATAGGACCCTTTTCTCATTTACACAGCCATTATTAGAAACATCCTTTATTTTGTTCTGTATTAGTTTTAGTACAGGCTCCTTTAGTATTTTATATCTCTTTCGACCATTGTGCACATTTTTGTGTATCTTTTTAACATTAACACATAAACATTTAGATGCAATATCACGTTTAGAATAATTACGTCTTTGAGCTAAAGTTACAAATGGATTTTCATCATTTACTGATATGCTATATATTTTTATGGGCTCAATCTTTAGCCTGTCCATTTCCACAGGTAGTGATGTATCGTCTTTCTCCATATTAGGAAGTAATATAATTCAATCTGGAAGCAAATACAAACATTAATACACAGAATGAAAGAGCTATGAAATCGAATACTGAAGGACAAACTATAAAAGCTTTGAAACAATATTTGAAAATTATGAGGGTTTAAGGTATATCTTAGATTTCTACTGATATTTCATATTGTGAAATAAAAACTGCTAAATAAAGTACCATAAACAAAGTAAACAAATAGTCTTATTTCCTAATGAATCATAACTCTGCACATTGTTTTGTTTACTGTTTTTACATGTTTAGATTAAATTTGTTATTACAACATTACAAATGATTAGGATAAAATTTAAAAAAGGGTTTAAGAGCATTCTCCGCAGTATTTTAAGTAGGTTCCATGACGAGAGAATAAAAGACTGCCTGCTTCTGATACATATATCCTACTTACCATGCAAAATATTTAAACTACACAATTGAGCTCTCCTCTTTGAATAATAAACAACTTAGATTCCTAAGTAATAAGATAGTTCAAAATAACACACTCAAAAATATTCGGGAATAAGATCAACAAACGCTCCGTCATTTTTTTAAGAACTATCAATAGATTATAGACGAGGCAAACATTCGTGAACTTTCGACGGACACAATGAATGGAGTTGTAAAAATAACAAAATGAAAATTGTATACTATTATTATGTAAAATATGTCTTCTTATAAATGCTTAATTATTAAAATATTATCTAAAATAATTATAGTAAGATAAGGTAATTTGTCTTTGGTAAAAATATATTGATGAGCAAACGAACGATTGAACGTTTTCTTGACCTCGACACACACAATTCGTTCATTCATTTCGGTGTTTGGTGGATTGGGATTGGTCAGGGTTCAGTTTTCGTTTTCGTCGGCAATTTGCTTGAGTTATTATTTCGTTTGACGTTTGGTATCTTGTGCGGCGCCTAATCCGTGCTTGCTTATAGTATTATTGATCTTGTAAAGCGATATTAAATAATTTAATATGGAGCCAAACCCAGTTATTATTGCTGCTACTGCAAAACATACAGCGTCTGTAAGTATGCTTTTTGTTGATTTAATTATACATATTACGTTAAATAGCGATATTTAATTTAATTTTTTTACAGCTAATATTTTTGCACGGCCTCGGTGATACGGGGTAAGTATACGTTTTCTTAGTTTCTGATATTATTTTGACTTGTAAGGAACATATTTAAAATGCTATTTTCATTTAAGTCATGGATGGGCAAATACGATTGCTGGTATCAGAGGGCCACACGTAAAGGTCATTTGCCCGACTGCAGCAACTATTCCAGTTACGTTAAACGCTGGTTTTCGTATGCCATCATGGTTTGATCTGAGAACTCTGGACGCCACAGCTGCAGAAGATGAGGAAGGCATAGTCAGAGCTACCAACTTGGTACATGAATTGATCAGGGGAGAGATCAAGGTAAATGTTTTTAGTATTCGAAAATATAATAACTAAATTTTCTCCTGGTCTCAGTGGCGTAGCTTGGAATTCAGCCGCCCGGGGCGGAAAAAAAATTTGCCGCCCCCTTATTTAGGAGCTTCAATCATAGGTACAATAAAAATATGAATTTTAGGTTCAAATTTTAACGATTTATTTTAGTTTTTTTAAATTTTGCCGCTCCCTGTATGTGCCGCCCGGGGGGGGGCGCCCCCTCCGCCATGCTACACCACTGCCTGGTCTGATTGTAAGAGTTAACTAGTAGGCAAACATTTAGTGGTATTTGCCTAGTCTGCAAATCTGGGATAATACCACTACAATTTGGCATACAGACCGTAAAGCAACTGTTGCGTTTTGAGTTGCTGAGTTGCTAGTTTGGTAAGGTTTAACTAAGAATACCATCAAGCAAGGTGCTGTCTTATGACACAAAAATACTCAACCACAAACTCTCAAGCCACAAAAATAAAACAATAATGTCAGACCACATTTCTGATTTTAAAAGTAAGAGTGGTGGAAGTGACTGCTGCTTTACAGATATATCTGAGAGAAGCAGTAGCATCTAAAATGTTTTTTTTTTCTTCAACATTTCTATACTAAGCTACTGAACGTTTTTATATAATAAAAATAAGGACCATCAAAATACACATCAATGAGATATTATGATACAGGCATGAAGTTTTGAACAAGTCTAGTAGGTAGGAAATAGTCTTGCAAACCAAGAGACCCCATTTCAAAAAAGCCGCAAATGTGGAGATGTCCCCAAACATATCAGCTACTAGACCATATTTATGTTATGTTGCCCTGATAATTGTAGGAACAAGCCCACAAAAATGTAATAATGTCTAATCTTATCTGTGCTAATAGAAGAGTAATAAAAAATATGTTTATTTAAATGTACTATTTCTGTATGTGTACAGCCGGTTGTACCAAAAATGATAATTTACGAATTTGTAAAAAGTATTGTATAAGTAAAAGGAAAAATGGGTTGCACCACTCTTTAACTTCACATTTTACATTTACGTTTAACATATGTTTTATACAAAGCTAAAGGACATCATTCAATTTGGGTTCCAATGTACTACTTTTGTTAATTTTAATGATAAAAACATATAGGTATAAATGGTAGTTGTGATATAAAAATATTAACAACCCAATTCACGATTTCGTAATAGAATAAGTATAAAGTAAAACTAAATTCGTAAATTGAAACTTTTTGGTACAACTGGCTGTATATCTTATTCCAGTATTCGTTTTATTTGATTCTAAAATTACTTTAATTTCAGGCAGGTATACCAGTGAATAAAATTCTACTTGGTGGGTTCTCTCAAGGTGGTGCTCTGGCACTTCATGCAGGTCTGACATATCCTGAACGCTTAGCAGGCATCATGTCACTGTCTTGTTGGCTACCTCGCCATGCACACTTCCCTGATGCTGTGAAGCAACCACGGGATTTGACAGTAAGTGACTTCTTCTTTATTAAACCACTGGACTTAGTATTTTCTTAGATTTTGTGTGATAATTGATTAATGAATGAAACTGCCAAACCAGATGACACTGTCAATTATTTTTGCAAAAATTTGAAATAAACCGGGAACAGAAAAACAAAACATCAAACGGTGTAGTTTTGGAAACAATAACAGCATCAACCAATAGGACGACCAACACTTCAGTCTCTCCGTGACCACGATGGCTGCAAACTCTCGAAACGTCGGAATAATAAATTGTAAAATCTAAACCAAAATAAATGCGATAGTAAGCCACATAAAATTTGTTTAATCCACTGGACTTAATTTAATACCACTTTATGAACGTTATATTTTTTTATAAAACCATAGTATAGTGTTATTATACAAAAACTGCACTAAAAATAGCTATTTAAAATTTAATTTATAAGAAAATTTGTTGTTGAACAATTGAGTTAATAAACAGTTTTACCAGCCCATGGGAAAACATCTCCATTCTATTGGAAGAAGCAACTTTTTTTTTATTGTGACTCGACATCTGTCCTCCACCTCCACCCACCTGATAATCTAAGCAAAAGGCGGTCCAAGAGTGTTGTTCATATCATCATTCCTTTTATTAAGAGAATAACATAAAAACACTTCTACTCAAGTGTTTATTTGTATATTTTTTTATATTTCTATACTAAGTTACTAAAATGCTTGTATCATAGAAACAGGACAACCAAAGTACATATATTAAAAATTTCTTTGGCAGGCATAGTGACGGCGGCTGAGGCACGGTTTTTTAGTCGTCGTCACTCTTGGACCTCCTTTTGCTTATAATCAGCCGGGTCGTGGTCAAATATCTGTCAATAATAAAAAAAACATTGGTATTGGCAAGTGGTTTTGTACCCGTGCTCTCGGTTGGCGTAACTTAGTGTTACTTGTAAAAGGACCCAGCCCGATGTTAAGTTGGAGATGTCTGCTACAACAGTAAAATTAATCCAGGTAGCAATCTGACAAACCTTGCCGTCGAAACTATTGCTCTAAAGCTATTTATTATTAAGTCGTCATGTAGTAGAAGGGGTAATACAAACCAGGAGCCTGTGATTCACAACTATTTGCCGGTACCAAAGTATCTTGATATATGTATGTGATTCAACATCTGACCTCAACTTGCCTGATTGCAGCAAAGTCTGCAGTGCCGACGACTGAAAAAAACCTATTTCAGTTTACAGTTGCCTCAGTTTCCGTAAATAGTAGTGGAATTAAAGTTTTTAACACTTAACTGAGAGTCTAGTTGCAGACTAACCTATAGATAGGGAACGAGTTAAATAAATTCGGGGACTGAGGTTAGGTTGGGCGTCAAAAAACCCCCACCCGTATCATAGTGGCCGCTATTAGTGACGCTCATAGCTCGGCGATGTCATTTAATATTGATAAAAACGTGTCCATATTTTATTTGTTTGATTATTGAAAAATTAGTAAGTTAATTGAATAAAAGAGAGTCATAGTCATCTCTAGTCAGGCTAGAATCATTATTAGAAACGTGGTTAAAATGTGTGAAAAAGAAAAAAAAACATGCAGTCACTATTCTCAAAATTAAAAGTGTTTGTATTGATATTTTGCAATTAACTTCACTATTCACAATAGACACGTGACCATGCCGTCACAACTGCATTCCTACCGCGTTTATTTAGCTCGTTTCCTTATAGTAATTAGCTTGATTTTCTTAGTAACGCAGAGACAGCGACTAAAGCGACTGTAAGCGGACTGTAAGTGTTTTCAATTGGAGCTCTTGAACTTCCCCTTGCTTACCATCAGTCAAGTCTCAATAAAAATTGTAATAAAAAAAATATTGTCATAAAAAACAACATTTATAATTATTAGTTGCATGGATACAATTTTATATTTAGCATTTTGATGAAACTTGATTAGTTGGTTTTTATTAAGGATATCGGTCGCCTTATTTACATCAAAACAAAGGAACTCATTTCCTCTTCATTAATTTCTATGCAAATTAGATTATTTTAGATTGAAAATTGTCGTTTAATTTTTTTTTATTATTGGCCTCGACCTATGCCAACACTTCGTCTCATGTTAAGCTGCACCGTATTCGCACGTATTGCGCATAGACCTGCGCCTAACTTCAGAGCGGCCTAAAGTTTGAATTTCAATCGATCAATCCAATTGTCACGCCTTTTTCCCACAGGGATAGGCAGAGACAATGGAGCGCTACTTGCCACAATCCTGACACAACTCCCTCGCTTCCTTCACATACACAATTCTCCTCATCCAAGCTCTAGGTTATGGGCACCAGGCAAACTAGCTTTCTTGAGGATGTCTCCGATTTGATCGGAAAACAACCTCCTGGGCCTGCCTTGTTTAACGCATCCATCCACATCAGATTTAAAATTGCTTTCGTCAATCTACTTTCACTCATCCTTCCCATGTGCTCAAACCATCGAAGCATTCCTTTGTCAATCCTTGTCACTACATTGTCTTTCAAACCCCATGAATAAGTTATTGAGTTTAAATTAAATTGTACAAAAAAACGAAGGAATATTAGTGACGATCTTTTGTTTATTGTGACTCGACATATGACAGCACCTGCCTGATGTTAAACTGGAGTGCTGTCTATGAATAGAGGTAACTGCTGAACTTACAAGCTGATCCCGAAACGCGCCTAAATCACACGGTCTTCAATCAATCACTTGTAAGCTGTGGTACTACCACGGATCGGCAGACTGGGCACCACTGCCTACCACTCTTTGAGAACTCTAATGTGATATTAACCTGGCAATATGCGACACAGAACCAGCAGTCGGAGTAACTGCACGATGAAAAGATAGGATGGTATAGATTCCAGCAGATAAAAAGCGCGCTGTCTTGAGCTACGCTGTATAAGGATTGTCAGATTATAAGAGCGCTGGACGACTGCAATGGAAGCAAGTCCACGCATCTATGTAGTCATGCATATAATTTTAAAATTTATATACATTTGTTAAATGGAAATTTTGTGGGTACCAAAGCAAATTACTCCGCAGCTTGAAAAATAGCGCTCTTTTTTCTGCCGGGTCTATAGAAATTTGACGCGATAGGTTTCGTGTAGTTCAGTGGTCAAACGTTCGCGAGTACAATCAGGGATTTTTTAATTCTGAATAAATAAAACTAGTTATATTTAAAAAAGTAACTCAGTCGCGTTTCTCGATAAGCTTGAAAGCTGCCGAGTTCCAATTAAGCTGTCATATTGGATGCGACTGCTACTTGCAGTTACTTAGCTGTAATAGCAGTCTCCTCCACGGACCACTCTTCAGCTTAACATAAGACGGGGTGCTGTCGTATGTCGCGCCACAATATGAGAAAACTACTTTTTTTATTGTGACTCGACATATGACAGCACCCCACTTGATGTTAAGCTGGAGTGTGTTCGGTCCATGAATGGATGCCACTGGTACTACAATTCAATAACTGTGAGTAGCAATCACATCCACTATGCTGGCCTAGTTGGTACCGGCAACTTACAAGCTGATCCCGAAACTCGACCAAATCACAACGGAATTAACATTATTAACGGAATTAACATTTAATTTACAGATTTTCCAAGCTCACGGTGACTGCGATCCAGTGGTACCCTATAAGTGGGGTCAAATGACCGCATCTTTCCTCAAAACGTTCATGTCTAACATAGACTTCCACACCTATCAGGGGCTCACTCACAGCTCCTCTGATGAAGAACTCAAGGACATGCAGGCATACATACAAAAATCATTATAAGATAACTTTACATATAAGCTTCAATTGTTAGATGAATTTTTTTCCTCTTTAACCTCTATTTAAATTAATTCTAAACTATATTTTTTATAGTAAATTCCTCCCAAAAATATGATATTTTGCAATTTATTATCAAATAATAATTTATTAGTACAAATAAAAAGTATATTTAAATTTTATTGTTTAATTTCCTAATTTTTTTTATGTTGCCGTCATTATGCCGGCTAAGTGCTTTTTCACGCTACGCTTGAAGGATTCAAGGTTGTAGGATCGGAAGAACATGTGTGCTGTTCTCCCGATTTGAGTGTAAACGAAATTAATGCCTTATGCTCATTTTTACTTTGAATTGTAAGGAAAAAATGACAGATAATTATGATAAATAAATATTTTTATACGGGGCCTCGCCAAGGCACGCTACGCTTCACTATTTTTCATTGGGACGCGACATCTGACTTCGACTTGCCTGATGGTGAGCAAGGGAAGGTCCAAGAGCGCCGACGACTAAAAAGACCGTCTCGTCTTATGGTTGCCTCAGTCGGTTCTACCATCTCATAAATATCCCTTCCATCTTCATGGTACATCTATAGGTACTCTAGGTCTTTAATTCGATAACAGCCCAGCTAAAGCTTTATAGTAAGAAAATACTTTAGTCATAGTTATCTCTCATACATTCCCTTGCAACCTGATGGTCCATCATCAAGGTCTCCAGGTCAACAATAATTTTCATCAAAATTGGTTCAGCGGTTGATGCGTGAAAACGTAATAAACAGAGTTACTTAAGCAAGTGGTTTTGATCCGAGAGCTCTTGGTTTACAAGACTATGTGTCTACCACAAGACGACGTTTGCCCAAATGTTTGCACATTAATAGATCAATCAATCAAATTGTCAAGCCTTTATATGGGATAGGCAGACAATGGAGGGCCACTTGCCACGATCCTGACACAACTTCCTCGCTTCCTTCACATCCACAATTCTCTTTATACAAGCTCTAAGGTTATGGATACTGGGCAACCTGGCTTTCTTGAGGATGTCTTCGATTTGATCGGAAAACACCCTCCTGGACCTCCCTTGTTAGACGCATCTATCCACATCAGATTTATAAATTGCTTTCATCAATCTACATTCACTCATCCTTTCCTTTTAATAAATCAATGAATTAGATTGTCACGTTTGTGTAATTACGTCAAATTTAAATCTTGTTCTTTGTACGTCTTCTGGCATCTTGTTCGGAATGGCATTCTAAGGCTCCCCTTTAGTTCAGCAGTGGACGTCTTCTGGCTGATGATGATGATCTGACCTAGACTTGCCTGATAGTAACATTATAACATAAAATCATTGGATAGCGTTATAAAACCCCTTCACGTAGGGCAGGTGCGCTCACATAATAAACATAATCTCCATTTTTTTATTGTGACACATTTGACCTCGATCCGCCTGATGATACGCAAGAGGAGGTCCAAGACGACGACTGAAAAAACTGAGTTAGTTCACGGCTGCCCCCGTCGCCATCACCATTCCGGCCAAAGGTGCTTCTTTACTCATCGCTTGAAGGATCAAAGGTTATAGGATGGAGAGAACACATGGGCTGATAAAGCATTCCACTTGTCGATTGTTCTACAAAGAAAGTCGCACAGAACTTTTTAGTTCGACTGCCAATTCGGTCGATAAAATGCGGATGCCTCCGTCGACCAGTACGGGTATTATAGGTGTGAAAAGACGAGGAACATTCTCCGTGGTATAGGCGATAGAGGACGCACAGAGCCGCCATGTCTCTGCGTAGTTGCAGGGGCTTCAGAGTTCGTGTAGCCTCTGCACCTCCTATAGTTCAGACAGTACGGCGCTGTATTGAATCTAGGGCATTGAGAAGATACTTGGCAGAGCCGTCTCAGAGATGCGAACAGTACTCTGCACAATAGCGAATTAGAATTTGTATTAAAGCAGGTGAAGCTCTGGCGCGAAGAACCGCCGCACTTTGTTCAGGATGTAAAGTTTGCGGAAGATGGTCTTAATCTTTAAAAAAAACTAATAAATCAAGTGGTAATTTTTAGAGTGGTAGGCAGTAGTGCCCACTGACAAGATACAGACCGTGAAGTGACTCAGTCGCGTTTTGGGATCGACTTAGAAGTCGCCAGTTTTAACTAGGCTGGCATAGTGGATGGACATTCATGGACTCCAGCTTAACATCAGGCGAGTCACAATAAAAAAAACTAATATTTTTTTAGAAACCCCTTCCAATGTCCAAGTCGAAAGTAGTCGAAACAAAAAGTGGATATAGGATGGTTATGTGTATTCACGCCTGGTGTATATATGTATTTTGGAATGGATCTAAAATATTATAATACATTTCCTATTGTATATTAGATAAAATACCATTCAGACAAATGAAATAATTATAAAAAAGAAACATTATTAAAAATCAGTATTTAATGCCTTTACTTAGTGGTAATTAATGCAATACCATTGTCGTCTGTACATCCAGAAAATATAACAACAAGCAAGGTTGATGCTTTGACAGCTTTATAAATTTGATTTATCCATGTATCAACTCTTTTCATTTGAGACACATCATCTGCATTGTCTAATTTTAGATGACCCATAATAAAATCATATTCAGATGCTTTCTCACGCAATGTCGTAATTACTTCATCTTGGTTGTCCACAGTATCTAATTTAACTTTCTTAGGCTTTCCTTTTTGTGCCAACATTTGTGTATTTGAACATTCAATTGCTTTTGTCAAATAAACATGATAATCTCCTGTTATATCATCACAACCAATTATCAAAGATTTCTTCTTTTGTTGTATGAAATGATTGAATATTGTCGAAGCAAATTGTGTTTCTTCTTCTCCTTCACTATTAATAACATTCTTGTATTCAACTTTATTGGTCTTATGTACAGCATCACCAAACTCAATGTTATTTTTTAATTTTAATTGAACTAATTTCATACAAGCTAATGAGTCTTCGATAGAACAATGGCCATTTTTACCATCTTGGATGTTCTCATTCAATATCTCTCTGGCTAATGTTTTTAATTTAGGTTTTTTACTCCTTTGTCCTGTGAAATTGAATATGAAACTCGTGTCTATAATATATGGATGCATCATTTTGAGTGCATGCATATCGGCATTGAGGGATTGACCAACTAATATTGCATCAGGTGGCAGTATTTCTCTAATTTCTTTCTGCACATCTTCAATTCTATGGGTTACATTTTCTAATTTACTTTTATTAATACCGGAATATTGTGTTAAGTAGTCTGTTATCTCATTATATGGTTTCACTAGGCTCTCATACACTACCTTATGCTTTTCATCAACTAATGAGACCCTAGTTAATTCCGAGCCTATGTTGGTGATACACATTTCACAGTCCAATGCAAACATTGGGGAATGTGCTGTCACAGGCTGATAATCATCTTTAGTCATAACATAATCTAAATAGATATTCCTAAGTTTTCCTTTTAAAGGCAGAGGGTAATTCTCTTCAATCAATTGTTGAGCTGACAGAATTAATTGTGTCCTTGGAAAATTGTCTGTGGGATTAGTGTTTTCACTATGATTAGGTACATGTCTTATAGGAAAGACAGCTTTCATCATCTTAATCAGATCTTTTCTGCATTCGAGAGCCAAATTAATACTCCCATATTTCTTTATTAATGATTCTTTTTCCATATCTGACAAGGGCACTGCTGCCAACTCTTCTATTAGAGACCCTCCATGAACAGTGGGAGTCACAACTTCTATTGGGTCTTTAAATATTTTACAGCTTCGTTCAAATGCTTCATTATATTTTTGCCAGTGATTTAATGAGACACCTTCGAAGACCAAACAGGTGACAGTTTTTACAAGATGTTTTTTCTCTATAGCATACCATGGTGTTGGATGAAATGCAATAGACGTTCCTAATAATGTATGAAGCATTAATTGTTGAATATCTGTGATCATAAGTGGTACCCTGTCATCTATTTCCATTGATAAACTAGAATTTGCCCCATAGCCCTTTAATCTGAACTTAGCTTGCTTACTATATTTCCTCATGTTCTTAAGAACTTCTGAAAATTAAATCATGTTTTTAGACTTTAGTAAATAAATTGTTCGCAATAATTCCATGTTAGTAAGTCACTATTATAACAAGACCAATATATTTGTTTAAAAAATTTAGAATATATTAGCTTTATTAATATAGTTTAACAATTTCTGTTAAATTTGCTCATTTTTTATTCAAAATAATAATTACCTTCACCGTTACTTGTTTCTAAGCGTGATTTCTTACGTTCGGGTTCTTCATGAATGTTGGCCATGTCATATACAAACGGGGAGTATAAAATCACTAGTTATTTATAATAACAATTAATATTTATGTGTAAAAAGACAAATTACGGAGAAAAATGCAAACAGAAGCATTGTGTGCAAGAAAATCGTGTTCATGTACATCTGACATTTTGTTTCATAATATTTAGTTTTGGAGTTGGACTATGGTAAATATTCAGTTAGTTTTGGCGGGCAACTACATTTACCAGATTGTGCCGTTTCAAATTATTTTCAAAGCATGTGTTTTCGTAAATTTTAATATATCCTAATAATAGATTTGTTATAAAATCTTAGCATTTTTGGAGGGACCCGTTGGAATTTTACGTAACTTCTGCCGCTTTATTGAAACTATCAGCATACCCTGGATGAAATACTAGGGCATCTTTATCGTTTATACACTAAATAACTAAAGACTAGTTTTACGGGTTTTTAAAATTGAATAACAACACAATATATGGTGCCTTTAATAAAAATTATACTTGTTTTGTCAATTTTAGAAAAGGTTACTTTTAAGTATGCGAGTTTTCTTAATATGGGTAAAAGTATAAAATATGGGAACCGAGAGGATTTCATTTCTTTATTATGTGTTGTTTTTGTTGTTATATACCTAATTAAATGTATCAGAATAATCATTGATCCTCGCTGGCGCTACGAATAAATAGAGCCTGTCATACAAACTGTTTCGCGAAAAAAAAACATTTACGTTTAGTTTACTCTATCGTGTATTAATCGTTCCATCATCAAAGTAGCTTAGTGGTACTAGTTAAAACACAATGTATGTGTATACGTTTGTGTATCAAATATTAGGCCACAGATATGTTTAAAAATAAAGTAAATACTAATTATGCATCTAAGATCACTACGGCAGCTAACAAATCGATCTGATGACCTTGAAACCCCTTATTAGATCTTTATCAAATGTAGCTAAGAACCATCTCGATAATGTCAGTAAACAAAAAAACGCATCGTAATCGGTGCATTCGTTTTGAAGCTACGATGCTACAGACAGATACACAGACACGTCAAACTTTTTGAGTCGGGGGTTAATAAAACAAATTTTAGTGAAGAATAAATATTTATTTACCACATTGTAAGTAATTGACTTTTAATAAATAATATTTACAAGTTGAAAACATGAAGATTAGGTACTATATCATAAATTATCAAGAAATAAATTCTTAAGCCAATCAAGCTTTTACTAATTTGTGTTTAAACATTCGATTAGCTTTGCCGGTCTAATGACGTGACAAAGATACGACTGACAAGTATATAGACAGGACCGCGCTACTGCCTTTATGTTACGCAGTAGCGCGGTCCAAGAATGGACCTAGGAATTAAATTGATCCTGATTCCTAGGTTCATCGGTCCAAGAATGGAGGCGAACTACAAGAGGCAGTCGCATTCACTATACTGTCTTAGAACCGGCAACTTTCAAGCTGATGCCGATACGTGACTGAGTCACTTCTCGGTCTGTACATTTGAAAATAGTTGTACTAAGTATCGGATCGGCAGACTGGGAAAATGACCACAAACTGTCTGCCTACCACTCTTAAAGACTTTTAACGCGTTCTTAATCTATTTTGACACGTCATAGCCCGGCTGTGGTATCTAAGCATCGTAATAACAAAATAATATTAAGATTGAAATATTATACTATATTTTTAAGAATTTAGAACCTAGCTAAATTGTTTAAAAATGACTCATTTTATATTAAAATTTAAATATGTAGGTAGTCAATAAAAACTTTTTTTTAATTGTTGCGACCAGCTCTCCACCTGATGTTAAGGTGGAGTGAGGTCCAAAAATGGAGATGACTGCTAATTATTGTTCAATAATTATAAGTCGCAGTGGCATCCACTATGCCGGCCTACTTATTACTTATTTCATCGTGTATATTTGTCCAGTAACATGATCGACGGCTAGAGAAGGCGGAAGTTCTGCCACGACATCCGCTAGGGCCTCCCATCGTGTCGTGCGACTACTTTCGGAACGAACATCGTCTGCATCACTCAGAACATTATCCTTGTCTCTGTGAATATTAGAAAATTATATATCAGTATGTAATTAACATTGCGAATGAAACAATTTCTTAGCATCCATGCATTCTCCGTGCGGATGCCGGACTTGTGACCGAAATGTAGGTTTCAAAGCTTTTTGTGACATGTCATTTTCCCTGCCTTCCCTATCCCCTCTACCCAACCAAATATTGTAAGACCCCACCAATGCCGCCTTCGATATACGATCTAAAAATGTCGTTACGGCGGACCTTGGGAGGCCAAGATTTTTTAAGATGATGCAAGGTTTTTGCTGGGGATTACCACGGGGATTACTAACTATTAGGCCGTATTTTAGGGCACCTATCTATTAGGTACGTTGGGTAATTAGGAAAATGAGGCAGATATTTATTTCAGGTCCGGGTATTTAAGAGTGGTAGGCAGACATGCGATAGTTAGGTTACGTACTGCCTAAAAGACCTTTGGAATTTCTCAAATGCAAATATATAAACCTAAACAAGCTCGCCGAGCAACTCATTTTACAGATAATCTTAAAAGATGCAGGTTCCTACTAGACAATAATAGTGGATCGCCAAAAGTTATTTATGTTTGTATTAACTATAACTAATGCTAAGCCCATTCTAATAAATTATTTTCATTTCAAATATATTTTTAGCTTGTTTTTTAAGTTTAGATTTTAATTGATTGTATTTTTAATTGGTCTTAATTGATTTATACATTTTAATTGTTTAGATTGTTTTCGAATATGCATATTTCAATGCTCTAGAGCTATTACTATATAAAATAATAATAATTCACAAATGCATTGAAAGAAGCATAAATACAAAGTTATCTAGAAAATCTCTCATAAAGTGAATAAGCGCTTTACTTCTAGATTAAAATTAGCCAGTTCGCGTGCAATAAGAATATTCTGCTGGCTATGTTTGTTGTTTTCACTCACTGTTGAACAATTTGTGTGACGTACAAGCCTAATTAGGTAGTGCCCATTAAAACACGTGTTCAACAACACTTAACCTGTGTTTAATTCCTTCCCAAAAGTTTGGTCGTTTGGTAAATACATCGCGACCATGGTGTAGTGGTAGTGCAATGGTCACGCAAACCTATCGGTACTATCGGAGATGTAGATAGCACGGTGAAACCACTTGCCGATGTATCTTTGAAATATGTACTTTGGTCGTCCTGTTTCTATGATATAAGCACTTTAGTAGCCTCAAATGATTGACCCTAGTGTTGCCAACCGACTCAAATAATGCGTATACGGGACGCTAATTGTTCCATTTTTATAATAAATTTTAGTTTATTATAAATCTTTTATAATAAACTAAAAAAGTAAGACAACAGCGCGACACGATTTGGTTTTGCCAGCCCGAACGCCCGGAATAAGTCTAATGACTAGTGTCATACCTGAGAATTTGGAAAGAATAGAATCTGTGCTACAATAAGAACTAATTCATTGTTATTTGTCTCATTTATATTATGTTTATACCACGTGTGACTGAAAGAGACAACTACTTGTACTGTTTTGCAAATACAACCACTTGTAATTGTGGTTAACTTTTAATACTGCTTAATTAAAAGTCACGTGGTACTTAGAGTAGCGGCATAATTGTTCCGTCATCCTTTTTTTGTAGTATTTTAATGTCGTTTGTTATTCTGTCAAATTAGGTCGTCAAATGATTATCAAAACTAGTGACAACCTTCTAAATTGCGAATAAAATAAAAATAAAATAGAATGTAAAAATGTATATTCATCCCCTTCTTTTTAATGCCATAAGTGAAAATAGTACGGTTGTATTTTGTCGCTATTTTAGGGCTCCTTCTATTTCTTAAGTCCAAATTCTTTGTGTATACAGACTTGTAGTAAATACACTTTTTTTTCTCTTTTCTGTTATCTGTAGGCAATTCTCTGCTTTCTTTGGTCAAGTCCCGCATATAAATTTATTGTGTCCTGCATATTCTTGAATAAAAGTTTGAAAGCCAAATTGACCTAACCAAACCTAGAGGTAGGAAAAATAAATTGTCCTCGAACGGACAAAGAACGACAGCATTGTATTAAAGAATCTAATTCAGAGCTAAGTAGAATTTTATTAAAAACTTTACTAAATTTTTTGTGTGAATTTAATCACCGGTCCTTATAATCTAGGGTTAATGCTAACAATGAAAACCTGCAGGTGTTTGTTTGTAGGGTATATACATAATAAACGAAACAACGTAGAAAGAAAATTATATTCTAAAGACCTTAATAAATTTTTTTATCAAGGAAGTTAATATTTAATACTTAAGCAGTAATTAATTTGTATATTGCTGCAATTTAAGTCGGAAAATCTAAAAATATACAAACATTTATAACTCGAATAAAAATAATGCATACAATTAAAAACAAAACCCCTGCAGTGCCCATAAAGATAAAGCACGTTTAAAGAGAATTGTGTATGTGAATGGAGCGAGAAAGTTCTGTCAGGATTGTGGAAAGTAGTGCTTCGTTGTCTCTGCATTATTGCTCCGTCAACTTGAACCCGCCTGATGTTAACTTTAAGTGCGGTCCATGAATTGAATCAACTGCTACTACAGTTTAAATAACTGCAAGTAGTAGTCACATCCACTATGCTGACCTATTTGGAACCGGCAACTTACAAGCTGATCCCAAAACTCGACTAAGTCATTTCTCGGTCAGTACCTTTGTAAATGGTGGGTATTGCGTCATCATCATCATCAACCAGAAGACGTCACACGCTGAACATAGGCCTCCCCCTTAGAACGCCAGGCCTTATGTACATTATGGGTATTGTGTATGGTTATGAAATGATGAGTTAGAAACAAGCTTAGAGATTTTTTTACATTTCTATACTAAGCTACTAAAGTGCTTAGTATAGAAACAGGACAACCGAGGTACATATATCAAAGATACATCGGTACCGGTGGGTGGTTTCGAATTCGTGCACTCGGTTTGTGTAACCATTGCACTGCCACTACACCACGACACTTCTATTGATTATTAAAACAATGCATGAAGAATAGAAATTTACAAAAAAAAGTTAGGTGTTATGTATTTGTAATTTCTTTGTTAGGATACTTACTGTAAATCGATATCAACAAGTTCTTCATTATTAACAACAGTTGTTATATTATCATTTTGTTCTTTCTTATTTAATTCATTATTATCTTCAACTTCTTTTAATTCTTCAGTGAGTTTTGCCAGTTCATTTAAAATTTCTAAATCATTCCGCCTTCTCTCCTCGGCCTCCATTTTTTCTGCCAATAATACTTCAATCACAGCATGTTCATCAATTTTATTTTCATTAACTACAGGCGCTTCTTTAGCTACAAAAGATTTTTTGAATTATAACCAACTATATTTAAAAACTATAGGCACCTGTGAAAAGTTAAAAGTGATAAGTTATCGTGATGATACTGCTACTTGCAGTTATTTAACTGTAGTAGCAGTCGCCTTCATTCGTCGACCGCACTTCAGCTAAAATCAGGTGTGGAACTGTCATATGTCGTACCTCGACTAAAAAAATTTAAGCGTCGACCTCTTAAGATTGACATTTAAATTGTATATAAGTATGGCGTACCGACATTTAATGTAATCTCAATTAGTTAATGCTATTCAACATGGCTTCTACTTTTTTCCGTTTATTTGTTATACAGTTAAAACAATATTTACCCATTACTTCTTCCACATTTTTAATATTATTTCTATCTATATCTAACAATTCCTTTACAATATCACTTTCAGGAAGCCCTGGTTCATTTGTTTCTGAATCCTTTTGACTGTTTAAATTATTATTAACTACAGATTCACTCTGAGTCATAATATCTTCGTTGATTTCTTTTTCCGCAACTTCCATGATTTCTGAAAATAAGTTGTTATTTTCTTAGATTTTGCGCGAACATTGATTAATGAATTAAACAAATTTTATACGGCTTACTATCTCGTTTATTTTGGTTTAGATTATACAATTTATTATTCCGACGTTTCGAGCGCTTTGCAGCCGTCGTGGTCACGGAGAGACTGAGGTGCTAGTCGTCCTATTGGTTGAACATTCGTTTCGACAAACCGAAGATCCTCGTAATGGAAAGTCGACTGATACTCAGTATAGTACGCGAGGCTATTGAGATTAAAAAACATCCTAATTTCTATAGAGAAGGTAGTTGGCGATTATCTAACACCCTATAATTCCAAGTCCAAAGTTCCAAGTCTAGCAAAATGCCAAACCAGATGACACCGTCAGCTATTTTTGCAAAAAAATTGAAATAAACCGGGATCAGAAAAACAAAATCAAAACATCAAACGGTGTAGTTTTGGAAACAATAACAGCATCAACCAATAGGACGACCAACACCTCAGTCTCTCCGTGACCACGATGGCTGCAAAGCTCTCGAAATCTAAACCAAAATAAACGCGATAGTAAGCCCCATAAAATTTGTTTAATTCATTAAGTTGTTATTACTTAGTTATTTTTATTTAAATGAACATAAGGCACAATCAATTTCGTCTGGTCCCTGAACACGAAATGTTCAGTGCTTATAGGTCCCGGCAAAAAAAAACCCTGACTTTTGTGCTGCGCAGTATAAGGATCGGCAAATTAGAAGAGCTCTGGATGACTGCGGTGGGAGCAAGTCTTTACAATATCTATACATTCGTACACATGATTAATAATATTTTAAATACTATACACATGCGTAAAACGCAAAGTATTTCCCTTGGTACTTCGGACTCACAGGGATCACGTTGAGCGGGCTATTAAGACCACCTCCCGCAAACTTGGCATCCTGAACAAGGTGCGGCGGTTCTTCGCGCCAGAGCTTCGCCTGCTTTTATACAAGGCTCAAATTCGCTCTTGCGCGGAGTATTGTTCGCATCTTTGGGACGGCTCTGCCAAGTATCTTCTCAATGCCCTGGATTCATTGCAGCGCCGAGCTGTCCGAATCATAGGAGATGTAGAGGTTACGCGAACTCTGGAGCCTCTGCAATTACGCAGAGACATGGCGGCTCTATGCGTCCTCTATCGCCTATACCACGGAGAATGTTCCGAGGAGCTCTTTAACCTTGTTCCTATCTCGTCTTTTCACACCCGTAACACCCGCACTGGTCGGGGGAAGCATTCACATTTTGTCGACAGAATCGGTAGTCGAACTAAAAAGTTCGGTGCATCTTTTCTTTGTAGAACAATCGATAAGTGGAATGCTTTGCCAGCCCATGTGTTCTCTCCCTCCTATAACCTTGGATCCTTCAAGCGATGCGTAAAGAAGCACCTTTGGCCGGCATAGTGACGGCGGCTGGGACAGCCGTGTACTAACTCAGTTGTCTCAATCGTCTGCACTTTTGGATCTCCTCTTGCTTATCATCAGGCAGGTCGATGTCAAATGTCGAGTCACAATAAAAAAAAAATTAAAAAAAAAATGTCGGTAACAGAACAAGTAACGCAGCTTTAATTCCAGCGCTCTTTTTCTCTGCCGGGTCTATTTCTCTGTGTATTCAAAGTGTCTATAAGGAGTGTATTTGAAATAAAACAACACAGCGGGGACTAACTAGAAGATTGTTCCTTTGTGTAGAAGATTGTGTAGCGGTATTGAAATGGTCACGCAAAACGAGAGCCCACGGTTCAAAACCGCTTACCGGTACAAATGTAAATTTTGGTCGTTCTGTTTCTATGATACAAGTTCGTTTAGTAGCTTAGTATAAAAAATTAAAAATAATCGGAGACATTCTTATAAAAGCGAGTACCTACAGCGCCTACAACTAACAATATGGTTATGAGCGCTGTATGAAGAGAATTGTGGATGAGAGAGAATTGTGCCAGGATCGTGAAAAGTAGCATTTTATTGCCGCTGCCTATCTCTGCAGTAATAGAGACGAGTAATTTGATTGATTTAAACAAATACTTATAATATAAATAAAGGCGACCGTGGTGTAGTAGTAGTGTAATGGTCACGCAAACCGAGTGCACGGGTTCAAAACCACTTGTCTGTATGAATGTATCTTGAATATGTACGAGTAGTTTGGTCGTCCTGTTTCTATGATAATAAGCACTTTAGTAGCTTAATATAAAATATAAATTAAAAAAAATTATAATAGCAGAACTTTCGGAAACCATTAATTAACACGCCTTAAACCCCACATGGGATAGGCAGAGACAATGGAAAGCTACTTTACACGATTCTGACACAATTTAAAAACAAAAACCAACTAAGGGAAATCTTTCTAAGATTTCCTACGTGATTATTTTAACAACCTTGGCATAGTGACGGCAACTGAAGTATCACTATGCAAAGGCTTTTTCAGTCATTGGCACTCTTGGACCTCTCTTTTCTTACCATCAATCAAGTCGAGGTCAAAATCACCTATAACAAAAAAAACTACACGCAAACATGAGTTAATATGCATTTAATCATATAGTTTACTTTGAGCTAAGGTAATTACGTGTGAGGAAATAAACATTCTATAAATAGACGAAAATATAACACCTAGGAACCGTCGACACGATCAACAAATACCTGTAGCATTGGCATATTGTGAAGCTGAATTTACACGTGATGGACTACTGCTCGTGCAGCCCATGTCGTCGTCACTTCACAATCTTTTAAACTTCATAATTTGTTATTAAAAACAATTTAGCGTATTAAATGTTTTCGACTTATTCGTCGACGCACCTCCACGGCCGACCAGCACGGACTACAACGTCTACGGTCGGTAGCTCCCACTTAAGATCATATCGTATAGGGTGGAGGGTGTAGGTATTTAACCGATTTTTCACCCCCGGTTGCGGTTAACAAAAGCTAATAGCAATCCAAGGTTTGGATTTATAATATTAAAGTATCAAATGTTTATTGCATTTAATTAGGCTTTTTGATTGGCCGGCATAGTAATGACCGCCGTAAATTTAAACTGTTTTTTTATAGACATCGGAGACATCCTCAAAAAAGCTGGGCTGCCTAGTGCCCATAACCATAGAGCTTGTCTAAAGATAATTGTGAATGTGAAGGAAGCGAGGAAGTTGTGTCAGGATCGTGGTAAGCGGGCTCCATTGTCTCTGCCTTTCCCTGTGAGAGTAGACTGGGCACCACTGCCTACGACTCTTTAAAAACTAGACCCGGAGTAAAAATCCACCTCTTTTTAACAAGCTTTTAGAAGCTTGACTAAGTAATACGGCGTTCTCACGAGGTGAATTTAGTTGTTCAATATTTATCGTTCAACAAAAAAATGAAAGTATATTGACTGTAGCGTTCTCACGGTTCAATAATAATCGACTGAAAATTACACGTGTCATTTTACACTATCTATCCATTTTAGCATTTTTGCAATACATACTCAATGGCGCTGATTGACTAACTGATTGAACTGATTATTCAATGCGAGTTGAACGAACAAGCTCAGACGATTCTAAACGATGCCAGTTGCATCCATCGGTTATTCGTGGCTCCCACGAAGTACGTCTCAACGACATACGTCAGTCCACCTAGTGGGAGGCCTACCTTCACTGGTCTCCACTCTAGAACCTTTATTACCCAACGGTTGTCGGTTCTTCGATTCTATGAGCTATGAATATCGAGTTCTAAAAGCTATGAAACAAATATATCAAGGCGACCGTGGTGTGGTGGCAGTGCAATGGTTACAAAAACCGAGAGCACGAGTTCGAGACCACTCACCGGTACCAATGTATCTTTGATATGTGTACTTTGATTGTCCTGTTTCTATGATACAAGCACTTTAGTAGCTTGGTATAGAAATGTAAATAAAAAATAAAATAAAAAATATATATATTTTACCAGGAATCGAACCCGGGACTTTCCGCGTAACGGACTGGTAACATCACTACGCCACGCCTGCCTGTCGTCAAATAGTTTTTTTATATAATTGTGAGAACATTGTGAGTTTTGTATTAGCGCCGCCTAACCTTTATAAGAATTACTTACCTAGCATAGACCTTGCCCGCTTCACGCAACTCCTTCCAAAACACTTGGTATTTTAAATGCTCTATTAAAAAAAACAGTACAAATTCAAGTACACGGCTGATGACGTCTTCGGTTTGGACAGCTAAATTAATTTATAATGTTTTTGTTGAGAAAGAAAGAGTGGTAGGGCATGCAAGCTACGCAGTAAGTAACCAATGGGTTTTATAATTACAATCAAAATGTTTTTTTTTAAATTATGACTTGACATCTGACCTCGACCCGCTTGATTTTAAGCAAGAGGAGTTCCAAGAGTGCCGACGACTGCAAACACCAAGACGTCACGGTTACCCCAGTCGCTGTCACTATGCCGGTCAAAGGTGCTTCTTCGAGCATCGCTTGAATGATCCAAGGTTATAGGATGGAGAGAACACATAGGCTGGCAAAGCATTTTACTTGTCGATCGTTCTACAAAGAAACGACACACCAAACCTTTTAGTTCAACTGCCGATTCGGTCGAAAAAATGCGGATGCTTCCCCCGACCTGTGCGGGTAATACGGGTGTGAAAAGATGTCACAATTATTGTGACTTGACATATGACAGCACCTCGCCTGATGTTAAGCTGGAGTGCGGTCTATGAATGAAGGCGACTGCTAATACAGACGCATTTACTATGACGGCTTAGTTGAAAGTTGCCGTTACACGCCATCACGCGACTAAGTCACTTTGTCACTAAGTCACTTGTAAGTGGTGGTACCACCCTGGATTGACTGACTGGGTACCACTGCCTATCTCTTAGTCAACCAGACCCGAAGCAAATATGCGTTTTTTTTTATTACCAAATATTTTGTTTTTATTGTGGCGCGACATCTGACCTCGACCCGCCTGATGATAAGCAATAGGAGGTCCAAGAGTGACGACGACTGAGAAAACCGAGTTTGTTCACAGCTGCTTTGGCTGCTGTTGCTATGCTGGCCAAAAGTGCTTCCTTATGCATCGCTTGAAGGATCCAAGGTTATAAGATGGAGAGAACACATGGGCAGGCAAAGCATTCCACTTGTTGATTGATCTACAAAAAAAAGACGCACCGAACTTCTTAGTTCGACTGCCGATTCAATCTAATTAGCGGCATAGTAGCAATCGCATCTGCTATGCCGGCCTAGTTCAAACCGAGAACTATCAAACTAATCCTGAATCGCGACTGAATCACGGTCTATACACTTGAATGTGATGGTGCTCATAAAGTTTTATAATACATTTATTGTTTATTTTAATAAATAAATTATTAAAATTCTAAATATATCGTATATTTTAGTATAATGTAGCAATTGTATTATATATATTAGCAAATATATCTTCCGAGTTTAGTTTTAAATAGCTAAATTTAATTGAATAAAAAATGATTTGTCACTGAAAAGGGGTTCCATAGTAACAGAATTGCATCATAGTTCAGAATCCCTAATAATAAAGTTAATAACGTTGTTAAACTATTTTTCTAATAAAGGATTTTCAGTCGTCGGGACTCTTGCTTACCAGCAGGAAAGTCGAGGTATAAATCGAGACACAATAAAAAAACATATTTCTGAGTATAGAGTTAGTCATGTCGAATAACCTTGCAGAATTAAACCCAATCTTAATTCCTTATCCATGCAATTACATGACGCTTATTATCTTTTTAATATTTTAATCCAAATCTGTTTAAGTCACACTTTTTAGATTACTATTATCTATTTGTTATTTATTATATTTTACATTATTAAAATCACTTTAGTTAATTTTAACATCTAATAAAACTAACAAAATCGTTACTTTGACAAGCATCTGGTGTCTATCCGTTCGTCCGTGGATAGTTTCAGGCGACAGCTAGATTGATTTACTGTTAATTTAGCTGTCGCCGTGTCTTTTAAAAGATCTCGAAGCTCAAAGCTATTGAGATTACCCTCTGTCAATCTGACACCTATGTCGCCATGTCGTTTAAAAGATCTCGAACTTAAGGCTATTAACTAACCCTATATCAATCGGACACCTATGTCGCCATGTCTTTTAAAAGATCTCAAAACTTAAAGCTATTGAGATTATCCTCTGTCAATCTAGGTGTCGCCATGTCGTTTGAAAGATCTCGAAACTCAAAGCAATTGAGATTGATCAGTCGTCATTTGAAAGATCTCGATCTCGAAAAGTGGTTTACAAGATATTGTCTATTGAACTTAGGAAAATTTACGCTTTTTATGGGAATTTTTGATACGTGGTACAAATTGTAATAGGTGTATAATTTATTAATTCATAATTGACTAATTAAATATTTAACCATTTATAACTTAAAAAAATGGCTAAATATTTAGTAAGAAATATGTTTAAAAATTAATAAAAACTTAAATCATCCGTCGTTTCATATTTATCTAAAAAATATTTTTGTTACTATTCAACGGAGTTGTCAATAGGTAACTGATAAAGTCAAGCTGTAGCCATAATATTCTTGTTTTCCACTTTTTCTCTTTATCATGTGATGTGTAACTTTACACCTTTATTTCGTTTGTGGTGTTATGATCGGGGTTTACTAAATATCTATTCTTATTCTTAGTATACCTAGATCATTGGCGTAACTAGGGTATGGCAGGTAGGGCACGTGCCCTGGGCGTTATCCGAAGAGGGCGCGATTTTAAAATAATAAAACTTAAAAATAATAATAAACCAAGGAAAAATCAGTTCTAGTTAAAGAGATTTTTCTTGGTTTCTTCCAGATATGTCTAAAGGACGGTGGAAGCTTAGTTAAAGAATATCTCAGCAAGATCTGTTTTATTAAGTTCGGTGCGTCTTTTCTTTGTAGAACAATTGACAAGTGGAATGCTTTGCCTGCCCATGTGTTCTCTCCATCCTATGACCTTGGATCCTTCAATCGATGCGTGAAGAAGTACCTTAGGCCGGCATAATGACGGCGATTGAGTCAGCCGGGAACTAACTCGGTTTTTTGAGTCGTCGTCACTCTTGGACCTCCTCAGTCCTCTTGCTTATCATCAGGCGAGTCGAAATTAAATGTCGTGTCACAATATAATTTAGGTAATTCACGAAAGGGCACATCCTCGATGCTTGCCCTGGGCGCCGAATCCGATTTGTACGACATTGACCTAGATTTAATATTATTTTTAGTATATTGGTAGGCAGACAGTCGGTGGTCATTGCCTAATCTGCCGATCCGTGGTAGTACCACCACTTACAAGTGTACGAGTACAGACCGTGAAGTGACTTAGCCACCGTAAAGTTTGTAAGTTGCCGGTTGTGACTAGGCCGGCATAGTGGATGCGACTGCTACTTGCAGTTACTTAACGGTAGCAAGTTGCCTCCATTCATAGGCCGTGCTTTACCTTAACCTTAGAAAATATTTTAGATTATATATATTATTTTATATGTAGACCTAAACATTAAGCGGGCTGCTAAAATATGTCGAGGTTTAATAAAAATATTAAAAAGTAAAAACTCGGAAGGCGGTTTTTGTATTCTGCTGTTAAATATTTTCATTAAAAACAATATAATAGGAGATGCTGGTCAAGAGGACTCTAAAGCTCCTGCAATTTCGCTGAAACATGGCGAGTCAAAGTCAAACCATCGACAAATGGAATGCTTTGCTAATCCGCGAGTTCTCCACGTTCTCCGAGTTATAACTTTAAATCCTAACTTTATAAATTGGTCGAGTTAAATTGGTCGAGTTAAATAACTTTAAATTGGTCGAGTCGGTTTTTTAGTGGGCACCCTTAGTAAGTTGAAGTCAATTGGAACGCTAGACAAGCCCATGTGTTCTCTCCATCCTATGACCTTGGATCCTTCAAGCGATGCGTGATGCGACCTTTGGCTGGCATAGTGACGGCGACTGAGGCAACCGTGAACAATCTGTTTTTTTTTCAGTCGTCGTCACTCTTGGACCTCCTCTTGCTTATCATCAGACGGGTCAAGGTCAGATATCGTGTCACAATAAAAAAAATTATCGAGTAACAAAATATTAATCTATATATCTACTAATGAGAAACCTTTAATAAAATAATCTTGTAAGAGATATGTACTATTTATTTGTTTTTCTTAATGGGTGATAAGTACATACATATTTTTAAATTATGCTTCGCGAGAGATAACAATTTATTTTATTAAAATATTTTAAACTACATACAAAACAACAATTTGGCCGGTATAGTGACGGCGACAGCTGTCAACAAACTCAGTTTTCTCAGTCGTCGTCACTCTTGGACCTGCTTATCATCAGGCGAGTCGAGGTGAGATGTCGTGTTACTATCGCGTTTATTTTGGTTTTTATTGCGATAGTAAGCCGCATATAAACTGTTTAATTGGTTATACACATGACTGTTATAGGTTTTTATAATAAATGATTTTCTTGTATGTTCTACCTTATTCTTTTATTTACAAAATAAGTTGTTATTTAGTAATGGTTTGTGATAAGCGGTTACCAAGGTCAGGGTTGAATAATTTGATAATTATTATTTCTTTATATCTATTTATTACTCAGATAATTATTGCAAAGTGATTGAGTTATCTCTTAGACATAAGAGGAGGCTATTGTGACTACAAAAGAGCGCAACATTTTTTTTATATTTATATACGATACTTGTACTAAACTAAACTTGCTTGAATCATAGAAACAGAACGAATTAAGCACATACCTATATCTCGCAACTTCACTGCTTTTTTGTTGCCGTAATCGAGGCCCTGATGTGAGATTACTCGAATCGTAGTCGCATGGTCGATGGGCTTTGCGAGTATTTACGTAGGCGAGGAGTGACGTTTACAATTTGCATACTTTGTTATTATGTAATTATAAGTGTTCATAAATATGTAAATTCGACTTTATTTATTCTTATGATTAATAGAATTAACACATTAATTATAGGGGTGACAATCTATGTGTGTGGCTGAAGGTTTAGGGAGGTCAAGTACCTGCGCGTCACTACAAAGGTTATTTGCTTATGTTGGTTTACATTTTAGTTCGTACATTACAGCTTTTGTAAATATATAACAAATATATCTTAATGAATCAATTAATAATTGTCAGCCCTCAATTTCCACAGGGTGCGGCAGAAACAATGCAGAAAGCGTCCACGATTATTTTTCTTGCCGAGTAAACGGAAAACCGTCACCACAAATAATCGTATGATGAAAGGATATTAGAGAATAAAATGATCAAAACATATGAGTAATATCCCTTGGTGAATGTTAATATTTTTAAAAACAAATAAGTGCGGTTTTGTGTGACGTACTGCATCGTACCACCATGCGATGAAATTCGTTTGCGTTTTTCGTTCTAATTTTCAAACTTAACTAACTCTCATTAATTACATACCCGCTGTGCAAAATGTTTATCTAAAGGTTAAAACTAACCGGTTAAGGTTACAATGTGCATGGCTAAAAGAAAATATAACCCAATTTGCATATTGTCTGAAAAAAACACAACCCCTTATTTTAAAAATAGCAAACATTTTTATAGCATGTTTAGCTTTTAAAACTTAAACGTGACAATTAAAAGTAACATAAAAGTATTTTTATATTATTTTTTATAGTATAGTATTTATGAAATTCATACGACATACTCATTTGAAAAAAAAAGAGTGTTATATTTGGTGTATCGCATCTAGGTAGACGCAGCGTAGGTAGGCCTCCCACTAGGTGGACTGGCGACGTAGTCAAAGTCGCAGGTAACGAGTGGATGCAACCGGCATCTTGTCGTTCGGAATGGAGTTCTAAGGGGAAGGCCTATGTTCAGCAGTGGACGCCTTCTGGCTGATGATGATGTATTGCATCTCTTGAAGACATATTTTCCACTCTTGGTAACCGATATTTCTTAAATTTAGACCCAAAAGTGTAGCGTGCCTTGGCAGGGCCTCGTATAAAAATTTGTTTGGGGGCCCTTAGGGAGGGTAAAGATTTCTCACAAAAGAAAAAATGTAACGCTTTACGTGGGAAAAAGGTTTTTTACTTTTGTCATTTTTGAAATAAAAAAGTGTTTATTACTTTTTGTTTTCGCACGTTGGGGGCCCGTATAATTGATACAGCAGATACCGCGGTAGCTACGCCCCTGTTCAGACCGTATAATATACTCGTAATGGCGGCTTAAGCCACAACTTATTTAAATTCCAGCTTTTAGTATTGATAAGAACGCGAGTTATGAAAAACGGATAGTTACAATTTTTACAAACTAATAAACCGAACGGAATCCAACATGTCTCATTATGCTTCTTTTTTATTAGGAATTTTTATACCGAAATTATTCATAGAATAGGATCCGAAGTTTTTTTTATAAAATGCATGAAATTATTGACAGTATTTGCCTATTTTTAATACCTTAGGTAGTGTTGCCAAAAAAGCTACTTCTATCCTACTATCTTTATCTGATTATATCTATCTATATACATCTGATTTAAAGAAGGATAACTATTGGAAATTAAATTAAATATTGTTATTTCTGTTTATTTTATAAAGTTGCGACATAAATAACGAGTTGTATCAGGATCGTGGAAAGTTCTCCATTGTCTCTACCGCAGAACAGAGAAATATAAAGTTTCTTTTTTATGTTTCTTTGTTCTGTAGTCTCTACCTATCTCTATTACAATTTAGGAGGAACTATTTGAATAATTGATACCTATAATTTAGGTATCACCTAGGTACGTATATTTTATTTTTTGTTAAATTGTAAGTTTCTCCGATATGATTAAGGAACAATATTTTGTGTCATAAATAAAATCACAAAATAAGTCTTAATTATGTTTATTTACAAATCTACTTAGTATTAACAACCAAGTCACCGCTGAGGGCGATGGCTTCGATTTCGACAGCAGCGCCGAGGGGCAGCTTGGCTACTTGGTATGTGGCGCGTGCTGGGCAGTTCTTAATGAAGACTGAAACAAAATAAAAACATGAACTTAATATTTACAGATATTTTCACAAACAATATATATAAAATAACATATTTCATTTAAATGTATATATTCTTTTAGATATTTCATGAAAAAGAACACCGCATGATACGGATACGTATCACTGTACGCTACGCAGCATTTATAGCCTAGCGTGTCCTCCGATTTGGTCGGAGAACACTCTTTTGTGTCTGTCTCGATTAACGCATCCATCCACATCAGCAAGGAACATTGTACTCAAGAGCACATCAGATTTATAAATGACATCATTCATTTTGTATGGGGACTTGGGCTTAATTGTATTATCAGTTTAATATGCATTTTAAAATAGTTTAATGTACGAAGATTACAATGTAATTGGAATTTATCCTTTATTTTGCGAAGTTTAGGTGTGCAAAATGATCAAACTATAATTATGACAGTTCAAAGCAGAACAAATATGGCGTTGATTGACAGATAATACAAAATGCATATCTTATTTTCCAAATAACTTATTTGCACAGCAATTAAAAGCAAAATTGTTATTAGTTTTATCAATACAAGTATCGAAACTACCATTTATATATTTTTTCATTATTGGACATTACAAAAGTAGTACATAAAAGCCCAAAATCAATAAAGTCCTTTCTTTCGTGCCAATTTGGTTGATTGATTAATTATTATTAGTATGGGCACGCTGCAAGAGCAATTGTCCGTGATTGGGGACATATATCTGTGATAGCAGTCGGCTCGCATTTTTTAGTGTGAGATTAATATTTACCACTAGCCGACTTAAATATCAAACAACAAAAGTAGAATTTAAAAATAATGTTTAAAATGTTTTTTTTTTCGCGTTCGTCTTGATTTACATTAATACGTCTATTATTTCATAGTAATTGCCCGTTGCTATTCATTGTTCGAGTGTGCGACGTACCCTTTACAATATAAATGATGGATCGTTATTTACTTCAAAGAATAACCTGAGTGTTTTCGTTTTGTTCGCCGGATATCCGCGACAAGCTTTTCTGACTTTATGATAAGTTTAGGCGTTTATAATATTTCGTTGGTCAACGCTAGATGGCGTTAGTCTTGTTTAAGAACGTATTGTATGTTGTACGCGTTGATTTAGTTAGTACCCTGTCCTTAACCTTTTAGTCTAATACACGATTTAAGCACATAAAAAATATTGAAAAATTTTTGAAGCGTTGATGACTCTACTCTTTATGTTTGTGTAGCGGTTTGTCAACGCACGTTACGACTTATTAAGTCATGACTTGCCTCGCTGTTCTAGTGAAAGTCGATCCCAATTCCCAATAAGTAACTATTTCAGCATCACCATTCCAGATCTTCTCTTGACACGAGCCAGCGCACGCAAAATAATGACTTTTATAGGTAACATTTTGATACCTTGGGTTACATTGTTTTAATTTTTGTCATCCTTGCTGTTTAATCTGTGCTGTTTACGGTAGACGCCTGGTGACGTGGTGACTGATTAATAAATAATCAACCGCCGAAAGTAGAAAATTATTAAAGTACTAATATCGCTAATAAAAATTAGAGATTGGTAGTAGAAGGGTGAAAATTTTGGGTTGTATGTATGTTTTAAAGCCGAATCATAATAATATTAGAATAAAGCAAAACTAAAAAATATATTTATATAATTTTTTTTTGGAGTGACCTATCTTTATCACTTAGGAGTATGAAAACTAATTTACGTCCTATTCTCAGACCTACTGAATATACACACAAAAAATCATAAGAATCGGTCATGCCGTTTCGGAGGAGTTTTGTTACAAACACTGTTTCACGATAATTTTATATATTAGATTTAATATCTTTATTCATTTCTATTTATTTTAGACCTACTAAATATACACACAAAAATTCATTAGAATCTATCATGCCGTTTCGGAGGATTTTGTTACAAACACTGTTTCACGATAATTTTATATATTAGATTTAATATCTTTATTCATTTCTATTTATTTTAGACCTACTAAATATACACACAAAAATTCATTAGAATCTATCATGCCGTTTCGGAGGATTTTGTTACAAACACTGTTTCACGATAATTTTATATATTAGATTTAATATCTTTATTCATTTCTATTTATTTTAGACCTACTGAATATACACACAAAAAATTATAAGAATCGGTCATGCCATTTTGGAGGAGTTTTGTTACAAACACCGTTTATATCTTTAGTTATTCCTATTTATTCTATATTTGTTATTCCTATTTAGAAAAGCCTATATTTTCTAAAAAAAATACATAACTTTTTTATGGAAAAACTGCTCCATAATGTCATGCGTAAACTATATTAATGTCATTATAACTTTTTTAGCCTTGTATTAGCGCGATAAAAATTACAAATAAATAACGTAAGTATAAAATATAGCAACGTGAATGGTCGACACTAATGATGTAAAAATGTAAATTAAAATAAAAGCTGTGATATGATTATTTGATAAACTGTGAACTGAGTTAATTCATTGCGATTATCGTTATTAGTAACTACTAACAATTTGGGACGTGCGTGCTGGCGACTCTATTCATGTTCAGCTACAAAACATTAAACAACAGAAAAATATTCATTGTATTGAATTGAATTGAACATTGCGTAATGAATTAAACAAATTTTATGCGGCTTACTATTGCGTTTATTTTGATTTTGATTTTACAATTTTATTAACCTTTAGGTAGTAAAACAGATATAAGTGAAAACAACAGAAAAAACTTTGATGCACAATAGGAATGTTGCGGATGGAGATTTTTTCACATCCGCGGATGCGAATGCTGATCTGTACGCAAAAAAACTTAAATGTGGGTAAAAAATGATTAAACGAGGGTAAGAACTATTCTTAATTTTTTTACGAAGTGATTCGCGCTGGGCCTACCCCTTTCTTTCTTGTCGAAACCTGCTACACTTTCGCATCGATGTATATCTAAATCGATACGGATGCTAATATTCGCAACATCGCTGATGCACAATAAACATATATAAGAACGTTTTTGTCAACAATCTAAAGTACAACTTGCATATTAAAGTGGCAATGTGTTTTTTTTATTATGGCCACCCGATGTTAAGCTCCATGTGCCACACCTTTTGTTTTAATTTTAACTTGAATATAGTAATAAGTGTAGCTAAATCATTACTGTTAGATATGCCATTTATGTATGAAAAATGTAAAGAGGTCCGGTCCGTTGACCGCACGAACGCACGAAGTTCGTAGCATGCTTTGAAATTGGTCGTTTACCTACATTCTAGGGTCAGTATCACGGTGACTGATTATTAGCTACAAAAGCCTTTAAAATAGAGTACAATCACGTAGGGAGTAGTGTCCAGCCTGCCGATCTGGGGTAGTACCGCAAGTCCACAACTTACAAGTATACAGACCGTGATGCGAATGTTCCGCATATGCGGATGCTAATAATGATAAACTTATTCGCGCTTCGGGATTAACCCGTTTCAGATAGGCTGGCATAGTGTAAGCGACTGCTACTTACAGTTTACTAACTGTAGTAAAAACCGCCTTCATTCTTGGACTGCACTCCATTCATAGACTGAGTTTTCATTTTATTTTATTATGTCATCAGTCGAGAACCAATAAAATAAAATAAAATCGGTAAACTGTATAAGCAAACTTTGGACAATAGCCCCAAAGTATTTTTTTAAGATATCGTCGGGGATAGTGCAAATCCGCGTATATACCACATGCAAAGGGTGCGTATCTACACTAAACCTAATTTTACAGGAGAAGGTTAAAACGTTATAACTTTCTTATTTCAATGGCTACTCAGCTCATTTTCACAGAGAGAGTATTAATTTGCGTGTTTTATGTATTTGTGACAAAAGATTTCTGTTAAAGTGATTAATTTAGTCGCTACGACATTTACGCGGATTTGATTTAATCAGCAAATTATAAAAATGGAAACTATTATATGAAGTTCCGCGGTATTTACATCAAATACGTACTATTGTTACAAAATATTATTTAATTAAAAAACAAAACTTGTTTTACAAAATCTGCTAAAAACTATGTCTTAGGTCTTAAAAGTACAAAATATGTCCATCCTTCTTTAAAAGTGCTTAATCGTTCGCTTTCTTCAAACATTTGCTCGAATTACAAGCCTCTCCGAGTTTTCAGGCAGGTTTGGTAAGGTCTTCTGAAAATTTATCATCTCTTCTGTCTTTCTAAAACCTATGTATTCCTGGCCCAGCATTCTCAACTTCTTATTTCTAAACTTTTTTGACGACAATAGTTCTGATTTACGCTTTCTTTTTCTGGATTAGATTGCAACTTCAGGTTTCAATTCTCTTATAGGTAACAAGTCATTATTTTCGTCTGTTTATGCTAAAACAACTAGTACAACACTCGTTATTTCAGAGAGTGGTACAAAATTTGGGTCAGCAACAGTCTGATGAAAAGTTAAGTACATTATTGATATCAGTATAAACATTCTCCCTACAAATTTGAGCGTTCAAATTGTTCGTTAGAATGATAAAAGCATCAGAAACGTAAATATTTTTCTCTAGATTTCTAATTTCCGAGAGATTAACTAATTGAAAATATTGAAACTGATTGTGACACGGTTAGATAAAGATATTATTACAGTAAGCGCTTCATGATTTTCACTTTAACGATATTGATATTAGGTGAATTTTCAGTGAGTTCATTGGTATTTCTTCTGATTAGAGCTTCTGATTACTTAAGCTAAGCTATTATTTTCATCTTTAATCGTAGAACTTGTATGAAGATAATTGCTGTTGTAAGAGAAGCGAGGGAGGTGTGTAAGGATCATGGTAAGAAGCGCTCCATTGTCTCTGCTGATCCCTGTGGGAAAAAGGCGTGACAATTTGATTTGATATTTATTCTCGTCTTGTTTTCGACTAAAGTCTTTTAAACTCGCCCAATAATGTTGTACGAGTAACATGATGTGTGTTGTTTTCGCTAATAGAAGCAGTATAATTCGCCATTTTAATTCTATAATATAAAAAAACAAATGTTTTTAATCAGCATTGCGATACAGCAAAATTACTATATATGTACCCGGCCCATGGGGGTCTCTTATCATTATCATCAGCCAGAAGATGTCCACTGCTGAATGTTCCATCCACCATGAATCCGTCATGAATAACGTGACTAAAATAAAATGAAACGAGTGGTAGTCTCAAATAATAATATGTCGTCAGTCCACCTAGTAGGAGGCCTCCCTCTTAGAACGCCATTCCCAACGACCAGATACCATCCACCATTAATCCGTCACAAATAACGTGACTAAAATGAAATGAAATGATTAGTAGTCTCAAATAATAATATGTCGTCAGTCCACCTAGTAGGAGGCCTACCTACGCTGCGTCTTCTGGCTCATGGTCTCCACTCAAGAACCTTTTTTCCCCATCGGTTATCGGTTCTTTGAACGATGTGTCTCCTATGACATAATCATATATTTTTAATTAGGATTATAACCGTATCATCCTATCATGGGTTAAAATAAATGAATAATTAGTAATATTACCTATAATCTAATATAATAAATAACGTTAGTCACACTTTCACTAACACCAATACGCGGTTTTCAGTACCTACTAAAGGTAAATTTAATCAGTAAAAAATGCCGATATTTAATTAAGTGAATACATACTCAATGTTCTAATAATACTTACTCTATGTTGGACCGATTATTTTGAAAATGACACCAATTTTAGTAGCAATTGGTGCAATTTTGTAGCAATAAATACCACAATCCACACCCGCGACTTCACCTGATCACATCGCTTTCTAATGGTCCAAATGCAACGTGCATCAAAGAGGTAAATGCCAATCAAGATCTTGCGTGCATTGCCCGCAAAATCTTAAATTAGCTACAATTGTCAGATACGCGGAATTCTCCAATGCTAGTTACGCGTATTTGCACTATCCCCGACGATATGAGGGTTGTTTTTCTATTATTTGATGTGGAATAACCGAACAGAACGCCGGACTGATAGCTGTCCTTAATAATCGTATTAAGGACAGCTATCAGTCCAGCCCACCACTCTTTGACAACCAGACCGGCATATATCTGCGTCTTTTTCATTACCACATATTTGCAATATTAAATCTAATTATTAAATATTACAAATAAAAGCTATAAAATAAATCTTTTCTTCGACCGGGAATCGAACCCGGGACTTAACACGTAACGAATTGGTGTGCCAACCAATGCGTCATGCCTAATTTATCATCTAGTCAAAACGCCATCTAATCGAAATAAAACTTACATTCTGAATAGACTTTGTTGACTGCTTGGAAGTCATTCATGTCGCTCAGAAGAATGGTAGTCTTCACAACGGACTCAAGGCAGGCACCGCCAGCTTCCAGAACATGCTTCAGGTTTTCCAAACACTTGGTTGTCTGGGCAGCAGCTCCACCGTCCACCAGTTTAGCTTGAGTATCAAGACCCAATACTCCAGATACATACAGAGTTTTGTCAGCAAGAATAGCCTGGCTGTAACAATAATTTATTTATTTTTGTATTGTAGCACGACATTTGACCGCACTTACTGTTAAGCTGGAGTGCGATCCATTATGGTGGCATGGATGAAGGCAAGCCTGTGCCTCCATTAATAGATAAAGCCGCAGTCTCATCCTAAACACGAGCGACCATCACGATCTTTACACTTGGTAATGTGGTACTACCCTGAAAGACTGGGTAGTATAATAGGATATAATTATAAAAGTTGACTAATTACTAATTGTTGAATTGTCTCAAGGTCCTTTTTTAAATCAAAACTAGTTACAATAAACTAGCTTAGGGGACTATATATCGAAATTCGATTACATAGGTTTATAATATATATTTTACTTAATTCTTATATATCTGAGGACCTGCCGTGACGACAGCCGTGGACGAACGGTTTAGCGACTGGTTTGTTTCGGGGTTTGACCGGGTTCGATCCCCGGTCGGAACAAATATTTGTTTCAGAGCTTTTATTTGTAATATTTAATAGTATTAAATAAAGCAAATATTTGTTAATAAAAAAAAGAGATGGATATTTGCTTCGGGTCTGGTTATCAAAGAGTGGTAGGCAGTGGTACCCAGTCTGCCGATCCTGGGTAGTACCACTACTTACAAGTATACAGACCGTGAAGTGATTTGGTCACGTTTCGGGATCAGCTTGTAAGTTGCCGGTTCCATCTAGGCCGGCATAGTGGATGTGATTGCTACTCACAGTTATTGAATTGTAGTAGCAGTGACATTCATTCATGGACCACACTTTGGCTTAACATCAAGCGGGTTGCTGTCATATGTCGAGTCACAATAAAAAAATATATATATACCTATTTAATCGTATAATGTAATTTTTATTGGTAAAAAATTCCGTGTAATATTCCTATGCTCGATTGCACTCTAATAGTCTATTCATCTAAATTCTAATACAATATCTATTTAGCGATTTAAACTACCATATTGGCTTTGAGATAATCTCGGCAACCTAGAGCATAATAAACAACCGGATGGACGGACAGCAGCGCCGTATCCCCAATACAGAGTACTAAATATAGGAATGAAAATTACCTACATTTGTTTTTAAAAAAAAACGGGTCGAATATTAAAAGAATTATATTTATTGAGACGCGACATCTGACCTCTACTTTACTGATGGATAAGTCCAAGAGCGCCGAGACTGAAAACCACTGTACAAAGTACCAACCATCACTACTTTCAAGCGTACATACCGTGAAGTGACTTAGTCGCGTTTCGGGATCAGCTTTAAAGCAGTGGCACTCTAGCTTATCATCAAGCTGGGTGTTGCCATATATCGCCACAAGAAAAGCCACAACAAAAAGTCTCATTAATTAAATAAACACTCACTAACTCTTAAAATTAATAAAATAGTTATTTTCTAATTCAAGGCCAATGAATAAAATAAAAAGTAGTAATCCGAAAACAACAGGCTAAGTTCAAGGGCAGATTGAACTGATTGGTTGAAATAACATACCTGTATGGGCCCACTGGCTTGTAGATGTGGGGAGAGGTGACGATAGTCTTCACAACTTTAGACATGTCTATTTTATTTTATTTAAACGTACAGTCAAGACTACTTCCAAGCGACAACTGGGGATGTGACGGACCTCTGCTGTTATTACATTAACATGATAATGGATTTAAATAACTGATAAGGTTGTCAAAATAAAACTAAAGAACATATTATCATTTTCTGTAAAATATCACTATCTATTTCGAAGTTTTGGTAAACAACTGCATTATTTCATGCAGTTGTTGTGACCGCAGTGTAGTGGTAGTGAAATGGTCACGCAAACCGAGAGTCTCCGGTTCAAAATCTTTGCCGGTACAAAGTATCTTTAATATGTGTATAATGCGATTAAAATAAGAATAGGACCGAATCGGCGCCATTTTGTGACCTCTATCTCTCTAATCGACTTCACTTTAGTATGGTGTCTTTTTGCGGACCGTCAAGAAAAAGTCACCTTTGAATCAGTCAAGTGAAGTTAGTCAACGGCCCGTCCTATTCTTATTCTAATAGCATAGTACGTACTTTGGTCGTTTCTACGATACTAATACATATATATAAAAAAAATTGTCAAAAGAATGATCTAAGTTTATGTGATGGGGAAAAACACGAAGGCTAGTAAAGTAATCCACTTATTCATTGTTCTGCACAGAAACGAAGAACCGACCCTTTTAGTTCGACTGCAAGATAACCTGACGACGATCGAATGATAACTTGATCGTCGCCATCCACTCAAAAAACAAAGTAAACTTAGTAATAATTCAAAACAACTAATCAACGAAAGACAAACATTAACCAAATCGAGAAATATGAAAGAGTATAGAGATATAGACAAACAAGTAAAAATAAACTATAGAAAAGACATCAGAAATTACAATATGAATCTAATTACAGTAGCTTTACAGAAAAACTGTTCATTAATGATAGCCAAACAAGGGATTGAGAAAGGAAGATCATGGATTACCGCATTAAAAGATAAAAATGGAGTAAAACATAAAACAGAGTGATAGAGGCAAAATAATGGACTTATGCACAGAATACTATAACGAATTATACTCGGACATTACCGCACAACAGATGACCCATCTCTATACATGCTCAGACGACATACCAGCCATTACAAGTCATGAAGTGCATATTGCATTACGTAAAATATAGAAAGGGCCCAGGAGAAGACGGTATCACAACGGAAACCTTAAAGATTGGAGAATCGACACTACTTCCACACATCACAAAACTATTTAACTATTTAACACACAGGTGAAATTTCCAATTTTGTCATTCAAAAATAATTTTACTGCACAAAAAGGGTGACAAATTTGACACAAATAATTACAGGCCAATCAGTTTAGTTTCACATCTATACAAATTATTCATTAAATAGAAAATAGTATATCTGAACAACTAGACTGCCAACAACCACCAGAACAAGCGGGATTCCGCCGTCTCTAATTCAATCTATTAATCAGATTCTTGAAAAATGTAACGAATACTGGAAACCATTATACCTTGCCTTCGTCGATTATTCCAAAGCCTTTGACAGTTTAACACACTCTGAAATATTCGAAGCCCTTGTCAAACAAGGTATACCGCCAAGCACCGATCCATCTTTCAATATTAATAAAGGAGTCAAACAAGGCGACCCGCTATCTCCAAATCTTTTCACTTCAGAAAATTGGCGGCGGGCTGGGAAGAGAGGGGCATTGCGACCGTCGGTAGAAGATTAACAAATCTTAGATTTGCCGACGACATTGTGCTCTTCTTTTCTTCTGCTACTGAGTTAGAGCAGATGCTACAACAACTACACACAGCAAGCCTCGAGGTTGGACTGAGGATGAACATGTCGAAGACCAAGATTATGAAATCATGACCAATAGCACCGAACATAGGTTGGACATAGATGGACAGGAGATTGCATATGTTCAAGAATATATATATCTTGGACAAATAGTCTCCTTCCAGACAAGGAAAGAAAAAGAAATAGAACACCGAGTAGAAAAGGCCTGAAAGAGCTATTGGTTCATAAAAGAATACATGAAGGGCAGACTACCACTCTCCTTAAGGAGAAAGCACAAGTCTTTGGCGGATTTCCAGAAGTCCAGGCTTGGCGCTCCAAAACACAAATTGCCGATGTAGCTGAAAAAGCCGCCGAACTGAATGTGACTGGGCAGGTCATCTCTGTCACATGTCTGATGCATTATGGGCCAAGTCCACTACTGAGTGGACTCCAGATTGCAGAAGACTTCGCGGCAGGCCCAAACGGAGATGGCGAGATGAGATAATAGTTCCTACAATAGTTCGTGGCGAGAGATCTCCAAATGTCGTGAGTCATGGAAAAAAGAGCCTTTGCCCAGCAGTGGGACAAATAAACAGGCTAATTATAATAATAATAATTTATTTGAGCTACCAACAAATCAATGCACATAATGATATCACTATCATTTGTTATAGACATGTGCACGACTTAAAATAGGAATCCACAGAATGCTCTAATTCTTTTCTTGATTTGTATTTTGGTTGCATTCATATAATATTGTATCGAAATTCTCGCATTCGTCTCACAATCTCATCATTCTGTTGGTGCATGTACGGCACCGAGACAAGGAGAAGAGGGTTTTCTTTGTGGTCGATCTTTCCTTTAACCTAGGAACTCTGAAAGGACATCATTCATTTTGGGCTTTTATGTACTACTTTCGTAATGTCCAATAATTAAAAATTATATATAAATGGAGTTTAGATAGTTGTATTGATAAAACTAATAACAATTTTGCTTATAATTGCTGTGCAGTTGAGTTATTTGGAAAATAAGATATGGATTTTGTATCATCTGTCAATCAACAAACTGCTGATTGACATATTTGTATTGCTTTGAACTGTCATAATTATAGTTTGATCATTTTGCACACCTAAACTATGTAAAATAAGGGTTATATTCCAATTACATTGTAATCTTGGTTTATCAAACTAATTTAAAATGTATATATGATTGTTAATACAATTAAGCCCAAGTCCCCATACAAAATAAATGATGTCCTTTTTTATGCAGGAGTACTGTACAGTCATTTGAGCCATGAATAAGTGCGAGCCATTTAATTATTATTTCTTCCATGGGTTCAATAGAGAAAATAACGCTTCGCCTAGAATAATTATGGTTTCAGCAATGAACATAATTTATTACATTGACGCTGGCGAGTTAAATAACAAACCATAAGAAACAAAAACTTGTAAGGTTCGGCGGCAAACTGCAAGTGACAGGTCAGGCAATTTTAAATTATTTCTAAAGATTGTGTTTTTTGAATATTATTGTGTATTATAGGGAAATTGTTACCCAGTAATTATTTAAAATTATATCAAGTATAGACAAACAAGTGATTTAAAGCCGTGAAACGTGTTTTTTCGTGTTGCATTCAAGACTCCGTCGGACGAGTTATATGTAGTAAAGTTTTTTCAACGTTTTACTAAAAAGCTGGAATCACTTTACTATAACTTCGTTTCATCTCAATCATTTATGCTTTTAAGAGATAATAACTATTTGACTGGATAGTAGTAGGCTGCATGAAATTTTTGTTTCTTAGGCTGTAGACTGTATGTTTCCATTGCCTATTCAGAATGGGAGAACAAAACTAAAAAATCTGGATGTTTGTTCTTGCAGGCGGGATTTGAGTAATTTTGGAGGTTTCAGTTTGTGTTAATAAATAAGACTGGGGCTTTTAAATAAATTGTATTTTTTTAAATTGCATAAATATAAAAAATAAGGTAAGTTAAAGCTAAGAAATAGTTTAGTTTTCTAACCTTTAAGGTTAGATATAAACTTATTTTACTATAATTTTGTGTTGCAGACAAAATGCAACGAGTGTTTTCTTTAATGAGAGTGGTCACGCCAAGAATACTAAATACAACAGAGACTCTTACAGACACTGCCTATAGATGCTTTAGTAATCTCCAGAATAATAATTTAAAGTCCAGTTTGCTCAGTGCTACAACACCATACGTAAATCAAGTCTGTGGCTTCAAAGTCAGAGGTCGTTTGATTAAGAGATGTAAAGCTTGTTACTTTGTTATTAGAGACGAGAGATTGTATGTCATATGCCCGAAATTCCCAAGGCATAAGCAAATGGCGATGGTCCCAAAACCACTAAACACATATATCCTAACACATGCAAGTCAGAGCCCTATTAGACCATGGTGAATGTATTTATATATGTGTAGTAATAGATAATATTAGACAAATAAATGTAATTAATTATATACTATTTTTTATTTATCCCATCCCATATTTTGTTTTCATCCATCTCAAAGTATTTTCATTGAAAATATTTCTATATCACCATATAATTTTGTATTATTTAAGAGTGGTGGGTAGATTGTTATTGGTCTTTAAGTTAGTCTGGGTAATACCACCACTTTTAATACACTGCTAAGTAATTTAACCATGTTTCCGGATCAGCTTGAGAGTTGCCAGTTCCATCTAGGAACTTCCATTTATTCAAGTATAGCAGTGCACCTCAGCTCAGGAAATTCATAAAAAAGTACATTTTGGTGTTTCTCAATTCAAACCATGGACCAGAAATAAGTTCTGCATTCTGGCTCTGTGATATATCACCTCTGGTTGAGAAGAACCCTGGTGGAAGAGGAGCTCTGTGAGATTTAACTGAAAAGAAATTGACTTCAGTTGCAGTTACAATTCTGGCGTGTGGTGATTTTTCATGCTCTGCATGAAGGTTTTCATTTTTTTATTTTATTTTGACTTGACACTTGACTGCACCCCGCTTGATGTTAAGCCGAAGTGTGGTCCATGAATGAACGTCACTGCTACTACAATTCAATAACTGTGAGTAGCAATCACATCCACTATGCCGGCCTAGATGGAACCAGCAACTTACAAGCTGATCCCGAAACATGACCAAATCACTTCACAGTCTGTATACTTGTAAGTGGTGGCACAACCCCGGATCAGCAGATTGGGTACCACTCTTTGATAACCAGACCCGAAGCAAATATCCATCTCTTTTTTTAATTAACAAATATTTAATATTATTAAATATCACAAATAAATGCTATGAAACAAATATTTGCTCCGACCAGGAATCGAACCCGGGACTATACGTGCAACAAACCAATTGCTAACCCGTTCGTCCACGCCTGTCGTCGAAATTTAAAGAATTTAATTTAATTCTAGAAATGGGTGAAAAAAACATTCAAAAGGACCACATCAAGTCAAATAATGATCTCACAAATAAGATGACAAGAGTTGGGTACAAAATCCAGCTCTATGCAGAAGTCAGTTGCATTATCTTAGGATATTGACCTCTCAAGATCAGCTGCAACTACATCTTTGCACTAAACTAAGTGTTGGAGGCGGCATACATTGGGAGATATTCATAAAAACGAAGGAAATCCTTTCCGTATTCAAAATGATTGCCTAACACTTTCGAGGATATCCTAGGTTTATTAGCTTTCTTTACAATACTTATGTTTTTTTTATTGTGTCTTTAGCTGACCTCGACTTGCCTGATGGTAAGCAAGAGGAAGTCTAAGGAGCGCCGGCTTTAATCGCCAGCACTGTGATTAATGACGCTTCGCTTGAAGGATCCAAGGTAAATCATTCCACTTCTCGATTGTTCCATAAAGAAACGACTTTTAATTCGACTGCTGATTAGGTGGACAGACTACAGATGCTTCCCCTGACCTTCCGGGTATCACAGGAGTAACAAGACGATGTAGGAAACATCAACTTCGTTTTCCCTTTGGTGCAGTGAAAGTGTAGAAAACGCTAGTACCGACCTTTTGTTTTGAACTGATGCTATCATCAGCTCATAACAAAAAGAGTTATCACTGCTTTCATTATTCTAAAGAAATCTCATTATTAGAAATCATATTAGGGGAAGTTGCACATAATTTTATTAGATAGATCAATCAAAGTAACTGAAACAATACAAATGCAATCAAAGTAATTTATTTAAATAATTAAGTACTAAATTATACATATGTACAAATGTTTTTATAACATTTTTTTTATATTAATATAATTTTTATTAATAATAAATTAATACATATTATTTATAAGATACAACCAGAAGCTATAATACTGCTGAGTGTAATATAAAAAAAACTAGTTACTATCAAAAATGTCACACACTACTCCCAGACAATGTGAAGGAACGCAACATTCTATAATATTAACTATAGGTAGGGCCAATTAGCTATTACAAATAGCAAAAAAGTTGTGAATACACTGACAGATGTTTTAGCTGTGCGTGCGGCCATCTTGAAATGTTGCCAATGCGCTGGAACCTTGTCAAAGTAACAAAATGTATTAAGTGTTGTGCTGTGGGTATCGACAAATGCCAGTGGTGCTAGATCACTATGAAGTCATCCTGTCGTGTGACGTTACCATATAAGCGCATTAGCTGTTGCAAGAGATAGTAAGTATATACACCCAAGTAGATTATTTTGAGGTTAAAATTGAGGCAAGTCGTAGACTACTACAACTACGTTATAGTAATCTATTACGTAGTTGCTCGTACTTATGCGGAAGGAAACATGAATACTCAATTTGACACTAGCGCCCTCTGCATATGTCGAACTGGATTCCAATTCTTACAAATTGGCTTTTAAAATAAAGAACAATATACTTTCAACAAAATTAGGGATTTCATGACAAGTAAGATAAAGAAACCATTCGTAAGGAATGCTAGACATTACAAGTATCCCATAACATATATGAAGTTACTAATGTATTCAGAAATGACTATATTAGTAACTTCATAATAGTTACCTTTGAAAATGAACAATAATTTAAATGATTTTTTTACCAATTATAGACGTTATAGGTAACCCAAAACATGTATCAAGTAAGCTTACTAAGAGATTTTGGGGGGATACTAAAGCTTTAAAAAGAAAAGTATAGCAGGAACGCTTCCGGAAGTCTGCAGGAACGAGACCCTGTAGGAGATCGGATGGCTCCGCTTAGAGAAAACCGTTGAAGAAAGCATTAAGACCGCAAGTGCGAGGGGTCAAGTGCGGAAACGAGCCTTACATAACAATAAAGTCTATTCTCATAACTTATTTTATTTTTTGCACCTTTTAGCAATTTCTTGAAGCTATAGTGGTTTCTTAAATTAAACTTGTTAAGAAATCCAAAAATTCGTTGAAAGCATTCTTTTTTCTGCAAAGCTTCAGTAGACTTCTAAAATCTTTTGATAAGCCAACCTATGCTGCGAGATGACGTGTCAACGACTAGCCACTAATTTGTCATAGTAACTTTTACATATAACTGGAACAGCGATTATTATTAAAAAAGTACATACACAGATCAGTGTCCGGTCGCCGACACGTCATTTTGTGGTTGTGGTTTATAAAAATTGCGACTCTGTACTAGGAGTCGTCATTTGCTACAAGACTCTCTAACTACTTTTAGATAATAACATGAATGCATTATTTATTTTAACTTGTGTACTCATAAAAATGTTTAATAGGTTATATAAATTTAAAACTAATAGAATTTAAAATAATAAATGATTTATATATATATATATATTGGCATATCACCTGATGTTAAGCTGGAGTGCGATCCAAAAACGACGGCGTCTGCTATATAAATCTATGAGCAACAGTCGCATGCGCATGCCTTGCCGCTGCGGCACCTTTAAGTCTTCATGGACTGAAATTGAGATCCTTAAATTCACGGTCTTTTTACCTGAATTTGGTTGCATCACTCCGGGTCAGCAGACTGGGCAATAACCCATGAACTGTCTGCTAACCGCCTTATTTTTGTTATAAAATTTAATAATTAAAAAAATCATCTGCTAAACGCTCTAAAATTTATAATCATAAAATTTAATTATTTTTCATAGAATTGAATTATTTTTCATAAATTTTTAATTTTTCATAAAATAAAAATCGTCTGCTAAAGTTGCCAAAATTTATCTTTTTCCTTCAATAACATTTTGATATAACAGTTCTGAACGCACCTATTAGCAAAAGTTACAATTTAAAAGGCAAAATAAGAGAGCATGTAACTCCGAACAAGCCTTCAACATTGAGTTATTTATGCCTCCTTAAAAAAAATCAAACTGTAACGCCAGGACCTGAGTTTCCTTAATTGTGTCGACGAAAACGCAGTGAAATTACCTATGTAGTATACCTATTTGTTATTTGCTGATTGGTTACCTGGTTACATTGGTTGCCAAATAGCAATGCGATTTCACTGCATTTTCATTGTCATCGGGGCCCAGATTGCGACTTAAGCTGACTATATGATAAACATAGACAATAATTAATGAATTAAGGTAGCTCTCCAGTCTCTCTCAAAATACCTGGAGCATCTTCACCCCTAACATCCATTGACCTGTAAATGTAGAAATAATTAAGAAAAAAATAATGTGATACAGCACAGATCGGGGAATGCACACATCCACATTCTGTAGACCGAATCGGCAGTCGAACTAAGAGGTTGCGCGACAATAGACAAATAGAATGCTCTATCAGCTTATGTGTCTTTTCTCGGTGGACGTACCATCGCGTCCAAGCCATGTTGCTACCACAGAAGTACAGAAGGCGTATTACTCGTATCTCATTTGATAAAATATATTGTTTACAATAAATAAATAAAAAATTATAAAAATAAAATAAAAAAATATTTATTTATCGTGACTCGACATATGAGCACCCCGCTAGATGTTAAGCTAGAGTATAGTTCATGAATGGATGTCATTGCTACTACAATTCAATAACTGTGAGCATCTGCATCGGAACCGGCAACTTACAAGCTGATCCCGAAACGCATTTGGTCGCGTTTCGGGATCTCGCACTTCACGGTCTGTACAGACTGGGTACCACTGCCTACCACTCTTTGATAACCAGACCCGAAGCAAATATTTGCTCCGACCAGGAATTGATCCCGGGACTTTACGCGCAACAAACAACTAGCTAACCGTTCGTCCACGCCTGTCGTCAAACTATAAACTTTCTTTTAGCATATTTTGTAAGTCTTTAAAAATTTAATCTAGGGAACTTTTTTTAATTAATTATATTCACAAATATTTTAATTTTTTAAATAATATTTAATTTCCATAATATTACAAAATATACAAATTGATCGAACCGATCGTTTTTTGGTACGTCACAATATCACGTCAACCGCAGCGAAAGGATTAAACTACTATGGAGGAAATTGGCGTATTATATTTTATTTCCACAGAGCTTCCTTCACAATCACAATTCTTTTTATACAGACCCTATGGTTATGGGCATGTAGCGTCGTGTACTAAACACGATGCTACATGACTCGTTTTTTTTGTTTATTTACAAAATAAAATACACTTATAAACAAGTAAAAACGAGTCATGTTGCATCGTGTTTAGTACACGACGCTACAGGCACTGCAGACCCATGATTTAAACAAACGGCATCAACAATGAAAATAACATAGGATCTCAAGCTGTTATACATGCTTGCTCTACGACACACAGTTAACAAATAGTTAAAATAATAATAATTACCCAACAGCTACAATAACACTTTCTAGAGCATCATCCACTACTCCGTTATCAATGCCGTGGCCATTAAAATCTTCATCAGTATCATCCTCATTATCATCGGTATCATCTTCATCGGTATCATCATCATCGGTATCATCATCATCACTTGAAACAACCGAACCTTCTTCTCTTTCAATCCAATGATTTGAGCGTTCATTTAGTCCTATTAGTCGTATACTGATAGTGCTTCCGGATAGTTCTTCACGATTTTGTAATACTGCTGGATTTGTGGTCGCTTGCACATTTTCTGGCAGCACAGGTGCTGTGTCTACTGTTGCGGATGCTACCGGTGTATTATTTCTAATTCCTGCTACACCTAAAACGAATATGTATATTGATTTTTTATTACTGGGGCTCGACATATGTCAGCACCTGACAGAAGCGTAGCGTGCCTTGGCGGGTCCCCGTATAAAAAATTGTTTGGCGGCCCTTAGTAAAGTTAAAGATTTCTCACAAAAGAAAAAAAATGTTCGCATAAAATTAAAAGAAATATTTATCCATCATAATTATCTATCTGTCACTTTTTCCAAACAATTCAAATTAAATATACACTCTCCTTGCCTTTATTTCGGCAAACTGATTTATTAAATCATTTATAGCTGATGATGGCTTTAGTTATCCTAGTTTCTTTTTGGGAAGTTTTTATTGCGCACGTTGGGGGCCCCGTATAGTTGGTACGGCAGATACGGCGGTACTACGCCCCTGACAATAAATGACCTTTTATTATTGTTGTGACTCGACATATGACAGCACCCCGCTTGATGTTAAGCCGGAGTGTGGTCCATGAATATATGTCACTGCTACTACAATTCAATATCTGTGAGTAGCAATCACATCCACTATGCCGGCCTAGTTGGAATCTGCAACTTACAAGCTGATACCAAAACGTGACCAAATCACTTCACAATCTGTATACTTGTGAGTGGTGGTACTACCCTGATACGCCAGACTGGGTACCACTGCGTAACACTCTTTGATAACCAGACCCGAAGCAAGCATTTGCTCCAACCAGGAATTGAACCCGGGACTTTACGCGCAACAAACCACTAGCTAACCGTTTGTCCACGCCTGTCGTCAAACTATAAACTATCTTTTAGATAGTACTAAGCATATTTTTTAATTCTTGTTAAAGATAATCCCTCCCCCCCCCCTGACCAAAAGCCCGGAGCGGATCGCCCCTTCCTCGCCCTGGGTCTTTCGTGGTTGTCGGAGGTTCATTAATGGGGCATGTAAAAGCGTATGACGTTTAAAGTTGTAAATCTAGCAATTTTTTTATAGATTTGTAATTTTTCGTTGGGATGACTAAACAAACTGTTTTGACATAGATTTAAAATTTGCAACTAAGTTATTTCCTTGGAATGAATCCATGTCAATGAACTTCACACGTCGCATTAAAACGTGACCTCAATCGCTAAATGGCCATTTTTTATATGTAGTGTGATTAATTTTAGAATAGTTTTTTCTTATGTTGAAATACTGGAAAGCACACACACACATCCACACACATGTGGTGACCCTGGAGGGTGTTCTCTGATCAAATCGGAGAAATCCTCAAGAAACCTAGGTAAAGGTTGCCTGGTACCCATAACCATAGAGCTTGTATGAAGAGAAGCTAAAGTAGGTCGTAGCATGTAAAAAAATACAATGTACGGAAATGAGACCATACTTATTCCAACTAGGCCGGCATTACTATACTGCTACTTACAGTTATTGAATTGTAGTAGCAGTGACATCTATTCATGTACCACACTCCAGGTTAACATCAAGTGGGGTGCTGTCTTATGTTGAGGCACAATGAAAAAATGGAGGTGCAATGGAGCACCACTAATGCGGCGTTCTCACGGGGCGAATTTAGTTGTTCGATATTTATCGTTTAACAAAAAACCGAAAGCAAATAATGTACTGTAGCGTTCTCACGGTTCAATAATAATCGACTCCATAATTCACGTGTCATTCCCCTATCTGTCCATTTTAGAATTTTTCTCCTGGATGCGGACTTCATTAAAAGATGATTGATTGATTGATTGAAAATTTGTTCAAATCGCGAACGATTTCGCAGTTGATCAACTAAATTCGCCCCGTGAGAACGCCGTATAACATAAATCATTCATTAACATAAAACAATTATTTATACCTTTTGCTGGAAATGTCGACGACTCCCTGCATATTGCACGACGTTTGCTCGTATCATTACGACGAATCTGAACCATAGACGAGAAGTCAATCATGTATATCGTCCCAGCGAGTAATAGACTGCAAACACTCTCACCACTTGCATACTCCGCCTCCAATGCTTGGTTACTCCTTGCGTCGTACTTCCACCAACCTATAAAAAGAATTTTAAAAATGTGACACAACATCTGACCTCAACTTTCAGTTCACGGCTGCCTAAGTCGCTGTCACTATGCCAGCCAAAGGTGCTTCTTCACGCTTCGCATGAAGGATCCAAGGTTATAGGATGGAGAGAACACTTTTTATAGAACACTTAGTATAGAAATGTAAATAAATAAATAAAAAGGAATGTGAAAGCTAAATTAAAAGATGCTGTTGCCTTTTTAAATTAATGTCACATAGCAAACTTACTCAATGAATTTCTATAAAGTCGTTTTTGATCACCACAATGGTTTTTGAAACAATAAGAAAGTAAACAATTTTAATTAATCAATCAATCAAATTGTCACGATTTTTCCTACAGGGATAGGCAGAGACAATGGAGCGCCACTTGCCACGATCCTGACACAACTCCCTCGCTTCCTTTACATTCACAATTCTCTTCATACAAGCTCTATAGTTATTGGTCGGCAAACACCCTTCTGGGAACTGAAGAGGACTACAAGTGCGGAAACGAGCCCGCAAATAACTACAACAACCCTCCTGGGCCTGCAATTTCACATAGACATTTTCCATAGTGAAATAACTCTAAAATTGCACGGTGTGTATTTAACATATCTAAATACATCTTGCCACAATTAATTTAAGGCAACTGTCATGTCATGTAGTGGTAGCGCAATGGTCATGCAAACCGAGAGCAAGGGTTCAAAGCCACTTACAGGTACCAATGTATCTTTGATATGTGTGCTTTGGTTGTCATGTTTCTATGTAAAAAAATTGGAAATTTTAATTGGTAATAAATGTCCATATTTTGAAAGGTTTATTATATATAATAATATCATCTTACCATTTCGCCCCTCATAGTACCACTGGAAATCATTTTCACCATTTGTTTCTGTTGCAACAGGCAAAGGCTCAAGTAATACAGGATTTTGCAAATAATCTGATGGAATATGAGCCCTGCACATTGCACAATTCTTTTTTCTTAGTGCAACTCCCTGGAATGGAAATAATCAGAAATAATAAGAAAAACATTAAATACAAACTTTTGTTAAGTGGCCTATCTTATTTGTCACTTAGTTCAGTATTTTTCAATGCGACACTTTATAAGCTAAAAGAAAATCCAGCTCCCCCTTAGATCCAAAATTAACAAAATGCTATATTTTCTTAGATTTTGCATGAACATTGTTTGTTCGCGCAATTGAACAAATTTTAGGGGGCTTACTATCACATTTATTTTGGTTTTGTTTTTATTTTATTATTCCGACATTTCTCTCCACAATGGTTGCAAAGTTCTCGAAACATCAGAATAATAAAAACAAAACGAAAATAAACGTGATAGTAAGCCTAGACAACCAATAGCTGGTGGCTCGTGTCCTCTTCCAAATTTAGTAAAAAATATATCATAGACACAGGTAAGCAGACTGCTTTTTTGACAATTTGTCAGTCATCCGATCCAGGGTAGTACCACTACTTCTAAATTACTGTGAAATGGCTTAGTCACATTCTAGCGTCACCTCTAAAGTGGCAACTTCCAATAGGCCGGTATAGTAGATGCAACTGCTACTTGTAGTTATGTCACGGTAGTAGCAGTGGCATCCATTCATGGACCGCACTCCAGCACACTACATGGTCTAGTCACAATTTAAAAAAAATATAAAGTATGAAAATCTGTGCATTGTCTATGTCAGCAGACGTTGCACAATTAATTATATTATGATTATAATACCTTCATGCAAAGAAAACAAAAAACGTGGCCGCAAGGGAGTCTTGTAGGGTAGTGACATTTTTGTAAACATATTGCACAGTCCCTTTCACTTGCTGAAATTAAGCATTACTAAATCAATATAGGTAGAACATAAATTTAATATTATAATAAAAAGTCATATTAAAAAAAAAGGTTTTTAGAATGAACTCTTTCCATATCGTAGTGAAAGTAATGATAAATTTACTCACGCTGAATTTCAACAGACATTGTTCGGAGGCTTAAATTTTATACAATTAACGTGGCAAACTTTGGCATACTTAATTTATTGACAAAAATCGATACGTTTACAATTTTTTTGTGGATTCGTATTTTTTTATTTTGCCACAGAAGACAGAAGGAGAACGACGCCTAATAAACTAATAACAACATCGGGTCTCGTCTCGACTCTCACTCAAAGTCATGGCATGATAGCGAATCTTCCGGTTTGATCTATATTCGCACCAAATGTTTAGGCATCGCAAACGTCATCAATATAATACAGTCGTTAAACATTTTGAAACTAGTAAAATATAGAGTAAAAGAATCAATAAAATTTAAAAAAATATATCTTAACTGTTGTGCATATTAAAATTAATTTGTCAGTTTTAGAATTCGGAGCGCAGACCATAAGCACTTTTGGAACGTGTCAGAATGCTGCAAATATTGTAAAATGGCGACGTTAGTAAAAGCTGTTGAGTGTGTATTTTTGATTTTGCACCTGTTTTTTACGAATTCTGTTGTTTTTCTGCGCTAATCGTCGAGTTTATTATTAATACTTCGTTTTATTTGCATTAAGTTATACCTAATTGTGTAAAAAGTGTTCTTAGGATAGTGATTCCATTGTGTTCCATGTAAATCCATTGTGTTGAAGAAGTGACTTTATTATGTTTAATTTTATTGAGATTGTGATTTTATTTTGATGTTAACCAGTAATTAGCATACATATTTTTAGTGAAGATGTAGTGACAAGGATTGACAAAGGAATGCTTCGATGGTTTGGGCACATGGAAAGGATGAGTGAAAGTAGATTGACGAAAGGAATTGATAAATCTGATGTGGATGGATGCGTTAAACAAGGCAGGCCCAGGAGAGTGTTTTCCGACCAAATCGGAGACATCCTCAAGAAAGCTAGGTTGCCTAGTGCCCATAACCACAGAGCCTGTATGAAGAGAATTGTGGATGTGAAGGAAGCAAGGGAGCTGTGTAAGGATCGTGGTAAGTGGCGCTTCATTGTTTCTGCCTATCCCTGTGGGAAAAAGGCGTGACAATTTGATTGATTGATTTTTAGTGATACTATTGTTTTGAGAAGTAAGTTGGAATTAAATAAAAAAGATAATGTTTTATAAAAAGTCGTTTTATTGATCTAATTAGATTATTTCCTACTGAGTAATGTTCACTTTCACCAACATCTTAAATACGTCTAATATTCATTGTTGTATTATTATACGTATTTAGGATGTGAAAGTGGACCTAATATGTTAAAAAATACGCAATATTAACCAGACTATTTTAAAATTGCCACCAATTTTAGTTCGTATGATATTCCGTCGTGGCGTCTCGAATTGCCACTTGTTTTCTATGACGTGTTATTATCATTCGATTATATCGGACGCGATAATGCGTCCCGATCCCTTGCACACAACTGCGCCCTGCTGCTATTGCGTCGTTATTATCGCAGCAGTGTGTAACTTCGTAGCCGTCCTAATACATATTGTACTAAAAACAGATATCGCAATAACGCATCCGGTATACCGACAATAATAACGCACCTGTGTGGTAGAGGCTTTATGGATGTAGTGCCCCAAGCACAGATTATATAGAATGTATTCAGTTCGTCATTGATTACTTAAATAAATATATTTGTAACTAGCTGTGCCCGCGGTATCACCCGCGTAAAATAAGTCATAACAAAGGAAGAGGTTCTTTTGTTGCGACTGTATATGCATTTTTTGTATATCACTTATATAAATATGACAGACGGAAATAAAAATAAATATAGAAAAATTCCAAACAGCTGAAACTATAGTCAATTGGAAACTATAGGAAAAAAATATTTTCATTAAAAGAAACCTATGTTACTTCTAATACCTCCAAAAATATGTGTACAAAGTTTCATGATGATCGGTTAAGTAGTTGTTGCGTGAAAACATAACAAACAAACTCACATTCACATTTATAATAATAGTAGGAGATGCATATAGTGACAGAAGGAAATAACAATAAAGAAAAATTCTAAACAACTGAAAGTATAGTCTATGGAAAGTATAGTGTATAGTCTTCATGGTATAGTTAATTGGACAGGATGTTGACGTGACTGTCGGTAATATAGTGCGATGGTAATATAGTATAGCTTGTCTAACTATAAATAACGCGCCCCTCCACTTTATTAGTTTATTTAAATGTGTGAATACACATATTACTAACTATATTACTATACTTTATCATCGTGATCCTCCTTTTGTGTCATACCAGCAACTGAATTACCAATTACAATTGCATTTTCGGTGTGTTGCATCCATATTTTATAGTCGCACGTGTGCCTAAATACAGTGGGGTGCGAAATAACGTTGGACAGACACTACTTTATAATACCATCGCATATATTAAAAATGAATAAACTAAAATAAAAATGAAGTATCTTTTCGTACGTGTAACTCCTTGGACCTATATTACTTTAAGTAAAATGCGTTTTCAACAAATCGCTTGAAAATTCGCAAAACGGACACAACCGCTAATGACGACGCGACTGCCTGCCCGCGAGTCGCGTACTCAATGATGTGATGTGACCGACTTTTTCCCCCACCTCATCCGCCGTGCGTAGGATTTACGCTTCACTATTTTGGCTATACATAAGATATAGATATATTCTGTCGCGGGCTTTTTGTAGGTCTATTTAAGATACACATTTTCATCATACATTACATATGGGTAACTCTAGCGGTTTTGGCAGCGCACGCCAGAATCGCTCGCAAATGGTAGATTTTTATCCCACTTACTTGACACTTATCGTCATATTTTGGACAATTCACACAATATCTTTATAAATTGTAGCCTATGTGTTATTTTGATGCATAAGCTATATTATTGTAAAGTTTCATTAAAATCCATTCAGTAGTTTTGGCGTGAAAGAGTAACAAACATCCATCCATCCATCTATCCATCCATACTCACAAACTTTCGCATTTATAACCACAGGGAAACCACGTTTGGAAACACTGTTCTAAAAGATATGAATTCTGAGTTTAGGTATTAAGACTGGTATTAAAGCTGGTAATTTTCCCGTTCATCACAACCCCCGTTTTAGTTGAAATTGTAAACGTACATGGTCGCTAGTCTTGACCGAGGCCCTCGGGCGAGACACAGCGAGTGCTCTCGTGCAAGAGTGTTCAAGCCCATACTAATAAAATATACAATGTTTTTACATTACTTCTTACGAATAATTTACCACTTACGGCCGCTAAAAAAACAATATGATTAAATTTAAGTCTCTAGGTTATTAACATTGTTTAATTTGCTATTAATAGTTTAATAGCATAACGCCTGAAATTGATCTTATTTTGAATCTCTGAATGTCACTCATTGAATTGTCACGCCTTTTTCCTACAGGGATAGGCAGAGACGATGACGATCTTAATCCTAACACAACTCCCTCGCACCCACAATCCGATCCTAAAATAAGCTCTACGGTTATGGGCACTAAGCAACCCCAGCTTTCGTCAATCTACTTTGACTCATCGTGCCCAAGCCCTTGTGACAGGGTCTGGCACAAGGCCCTTCTTTCCAAGCTCGAAACATACGGTTTACCTGACCATCTGCGTGGCTGGATAGCCGACTACCAGCGTGACCGCTCCATACGCGTGGTTGTGGATGGAAGCGCATCGTGCAGGGTATCGGTGAATGCCGGGGTACTTCAGAGCTTCGTGCTGTCGCCGACTTAAATGCAGCATTCATTGCTATTCGCCTGCTATTATACAAGTTGTAAATACAAGGCTCAAATTCGTGGTGTCGTTGGTTTGTTGCATGTTTTTGTCAGTGGCAATATTTATTTATTTTTTATTTATTAATGGCTTAGTTTTTAACTTGCCAATGTCAAAGTAAAAGGCAAAGTGACAGAAGGCCGAGCTTCAATCTTCAATATTAGATTACATTAGGTTATTAGTACTGTACTGGTACTGTACACATTTGTGATTATAGTACATAAATAGATTCGAAATTGATATTCGAATACGTACGGGGTTTGATATTTGTCATTAAAGTTTATAATATTTTGTAACAATAAACATCTTTGACCGACACTGCCAAAATGGCGGCCGATGAATACGCCGTGGCCGGCGATTTTCGTCGTTTACAAAGTTTTTTGACTCAAGAAGAGATCTCTCTACTTCCCATAAAAGAAGCAAGTAAAATTAATAGTTACATTAACGAAAGAAATGAAGAATTTATCAAGACGAAGGCTTTACTCGAAACTGAAAAATACAGGATGGGTGAGTATCACACAATTAATCGATGATCCCTTAATAAAACTATATTTAAATATGTTTTGTGTTACATGTAATAAGTTACTGATTTGCTATGTTTACTGTATGAAATAAATACTTAAAAAACAGCCGTTATTACAGTAATTTGTTTTTTAAAAATAAACATTAATGTTATGGACCCACCTTGGAGTAGGATCTTAATGAATGTGGTTTTGAGAGGTACCATTTCCTAGGTAGGAGGTTTAGTTTTTCTAGAAAACTACAATTTTGTAGATAGATATACAGGCCGGGGCCGTTCTTGAGCTGTCATTAAAGTAGTGGGAAGCAAACCGTGCATCTGCATAGTCCGCATCACGTAAGTTGGAAAGATTTTAACGTAGTGGGGGAACGTTTGCACGGCCATGTACACTGGCCGTGCAATAAAAAGGGGTCTCTTTAGATTCATAAAAAACAATAATAGTAGTTTAAGTGAAAGTAGATTGACTAAAAAATTTATAAATCTGATGTGCATGGATGCATTAATCGAGGCAGACCCAGGAGGGTGTTCTCCGAACAAATCGGAGACATCCTCAAGAAAGCTAGGTTGCCTAGTGCCCATAACCATATAGCTTGTATAAAGAGGATTGTTAATGTGAAGGAATCGAGGGAGTTGTGTCAGGATCGTGGCAGGTGGCGCTCTATTTTCTCTGCCTATCCCTGTGGGAAAAAAGGCGGGACAATTTAATTGATTGATTTTTGAGTTTATCGCGAACAGACAGACGCGGCGGGGGACTAATATGTAGTAAAACCAATGGTCAAATTTCAGTACACCGCAAGTGTACACGGGAGCGAACGGAGCGTGCGCGCGAGCTGATGATCGACTGGCCCAGCCAAGCGCACGGAACTTTGTTACCTCATGCCCCGCGTTCCTAAACACACCTAAAAAACGACTTCTGCGCGACTCTTGCCAACTTACGTGACGCGAACTATTCATTTGCATGCAAAATATTTACAAAATATTAAAACTAATCTTGTATTTTGTATGACACTTTTTTACATTTAGGTAAAATTATATTTAAAATAATCTGTTATAACATTTTCATATTGATTTATTCATAATTTTATTATTAAATAGTCAGTACCTTAGTTGATTATAATATATCAATCAAATAACCAAATTGTCACGCCTGTTCCCACAGTAATATAAGTATTGTATATATTATATAAATTTTACCCTTGTTTGTACCCATACTAATGTTTTGTCAATACATTAGGTTTTGTGTAAGTACTGAATGATGAGTGAAAATTAAGTGCTTATAAAAATTATATTAAATCTATTTTGTTAAAATTTGTTGTTAAAGGGAACTATAAACAATAACATTTTTATCAGCTTCCTTTTTCATAAAACAATAAACGTCATATACCATTTTAATTAGGTATTTAATAAAAGAAAGTGTTTTATCTACAGCAGTATTTTACAATCGAAATACAATTCAAAAAAATATTGTATTAATTACTAAGTGTAAATGCATGCGAGTGTACTTTCTGATTGTGAGAAGCGTCAAGACAATGAGAAAGCCAACATCATACTATAGATATTGACACAATAGATATTCTCTTGCTCTACTTTAATTACTGACCATGCTGAATGAGTGTAATGCTTTTGCTCTGCATAGGAATAGGCAGGGACAATTGAGCACCACTTGCCATTAGAATAAATATGATAAATATTTGTTAATAATTAAAAGGTGGTTAATAGCTCCTGGTCAAGGTATGATGTCCAGTCTGTAGCAACATTTTCAAATGTACAGACCATAAAGTGAATCAGTCGCGTTTTGGTATCAGCTTGAATGTAGCGTTTTGAACTTTGGCATAGTAGATGCGATTGCTATTGCAATTATCTAGCTGTAGTAGCAGTCGCCTCCATACATCGACCATAATAATACGGACAGAGTCCTGTTAAGGGTTGAGCTACAATAAAGAAGTACTTTTATTCAAAATTAATATTTAGAGAGTAATTTTAAAGGTACTCAAATGAGTATTTGAAACTCCTAATGGTATCTAGGTAGAAATTTTAAATAGGGATATCATTTATTAATTACAGAAACAAAAATCTTGGAGAGTGAAAAAAAGAACAGTGAATTGATTCTAAATTATGAAAACACAGTAAGAAAATTGACATTAGCTGAAGATAAAATTATTGAATTGCAATCAGAGGTTAATGCTACTGCATTACAATTGGAATCAAGTCATGAAAAATACTCTGAACTCGAAAATGAAATTAAAAATTTAAAGACCTCAGGTGAAATTCTGCTTGACGAGAAGAATGAAATGGTAAGAGCTCTTGAACGGCAAACAGCAGAATTTAAACGATTAAAAGTTGTGGTTGAAAATACTTCATTAGAACTCCATGTAGCAAAAGAAGCTAACTGTGAAGTATTATCACTGAATGATGAATATCACAATAAGGAAATTATCTTACGTCAAAATGAGAAGAAACTTGAACAAGAAAGAGGTGTTTATAGTGCAAAAATTTTGGCTTTGACTGAAGAACTAAATAGAGTAACAACTGATTTACAATCAGCAAACATTAATAGTACTAAAAAAGTACTTCAATTAGAGGCCAATGTGAAAGAACTGACAGAGAAACTTGATGCAGCTTATGCTAATGTAAATCAAATGATGGAAGAGAAAGATAAAGTTAATTCACAAAATGAGGATTTACTACAAAAGCTGACTGAGCAAAGTTCACTCGCCAATAAATTGTCCACAAACTTTACAAAAGAATTGGACATAAAGTCTAAAACATTTGATTTATATAAAACACTACAAGATTCAGCTGAAATGAAAGCTATGGAACTGGTAAATGGAGTTGCTACTTTGCAAAAACTACTAGATCAGGCCACTGAGAGATATGGTGAACTTGAAACTAAATTTAAAGAATCAGAACTACAACACAAAGAGGCTTTGCAGAAGAGAGATGAAATAATATCTACTTTGAATACAGAATTGAAACATGCTAATGAATTACTATTATCTAATGCTACCGAAAATGTTGACTCTGAAAATGATACATCAGAAATAATGAGAGAAGCACTTAATTCAGGCTTTTCAATAACTCAGCTATATACCCAACTAGAGAATGTCAAAAGTGAATTAACAAAAGAAAAAGCTGAATGTAAACGATTAACTATGGCTCTTAATGATGTCGTTAGAGAGGTGGAAATTAGAGTACCAAATTTTGAAAGGACAAAAGATAAGTTAGATGAAGCAATGGAGTCGAATAGGGTTTTAACACAACAATTAGACTCTTTAGGAATAGAGTATGTTCAACTTAAACACGATCTGACAGAAGCAACCCAAAAAGTAAAAATGTATAATAAAGAAAACATTAGATTAAAAATGGAGTTGGATGATTTGGGAAATCAAATTTGTCACTTATTAAAAGCCGGACAGAATATGTCCTATAATGCGAATCTGTCTTCACCAGCGAATGAAGCTTTGACATTTAGCAATATTCAAGAACTACAACGGAACAATCAGAAACTAATTCGAAACCTTAAAGAATTATCCGAAAAATGTGAACATTTAGAAACACTCAAACATCAATTTGATAGTGCTGACTATCAAAATAAAATTAAACTGTTAGAAAGCAAAGTGTGTGCACTTACTCAAACCCAGGAGAGGCAAACTAAATATGTCACTGAACTAATCAGGCAGAGGGATTTATACAAAAATCTTTGCCATGATAATAAAAACATTGATATCTCAATGATAGACAGTTCTGGTAATAAAGATAATAAACTTGCTCCTTCCATAGCAAGCGAAAAGAGCTCTATTGAGGAAGAACTACGAAAAACGGAAAAAGAATTGGAAAATTTAAAGGAAGAATACAGAGCATATAAAGAAATAAAAGACACTACTGAAAAGAAATTAAAAGATGATTTAATAAGCTTACAACAAGAGCTGAAAAGTACAAAGGCTTCAAATGCGGTCACAACTGCACATAACAAAGAACAGGTAAAGCATTTACAATCAGTTATATCAGGATATAAAAATAAAATTGCTGCTTTGGAAGAAGGTAAAATGGAGTTCCATTCTACAATTTCAAAGCATGAATTTTCCATTAGGAATTTGCAAATAGAACTTAATAAATCACAACAGAAAGTTGAAAGTGCTGAAGCTATTGCTGAAAGATACAAGTCAGAATGTAATAAAATATTGCAGTCATATAAAATGCATTTTACTGAAACTAGTATATCATTGGAGGGACAGAAAAACAATGAAATATTGTCCGAAAACTTAGAATTATTGAAAAGTCAACTGCAGGCATCTAATGATAGTTACGCGAAGTTAGAATTAAGGTATCATGATGTCAGGCGTGAGTGTGAAATAGCGAGAAGGAACTTGGAAGAAGAGCAGAAGGAGTTTAGCGAAATGAAAACAAACTTAATAAAAGCTGCCGAAGATGCTATGATGCACTTAAGAGAGGAAAAAAAACTTACAGAGGTTTTAAAGATTGAACTTTCTGAACTCAAAAACCCCAATAATAAAAGTAACTTTAATACAGGTAATGTCAAAGACACAACTATAGAAGATATAATTAAAGATAAAGATTATCAAATAAAAATACTTCAAGATGAACTTAAATCATCTCAAAAAAGTATTGTAACTTATGGCGAAATCTCGCATCGTGCTGAAGAATCTTTTAAAATTCTGCAAGAAGAATATATAAAGTATAAAACTCAAATCGAACAAACATTGACAGAACAGAAAGAAAAAACACAGGGTCTTCAGAACCGTTGTTCTGAATTAGAAGCTGAGTTGTCTTTACAGATTATGGAAGACAATACACCTGCTTTACAAGATCAACTTACCAATGCGGAAAATCAATTAAAAGAAACTCAGGAAAGTTTAGACAATTGTAAAATGGACCTAAATGGCATTCTTATAGAGAAATCTGATTTATCTAAAGCATTACAAAACATGGAACAACAGTATAATGAACTAATGGCTCTTCATACTAATGACATACAAAAACTGAATCAATGCAATGAGGAAATATTGAAACTTCAGAATAAACTTCAAGATATGGTTTCTGTCAAAGATCGCATTATAACTGAAATGGAAAATAAAGAAAAGTCTTGGAAAGTTAAAGAGGAAGCTTTAATGACAGAAACTAAAGATTTACAAACGCAAATAGACGAAATAAATACTCAGAGGAATTTGCTACTAGATCAATTGCAGTCAATGAGCGCTCAACTGTCTCTTCAAATGACATTGCAATCTATGCATTCTTCCGATAATAAATCTACTATAAGTACTACCTTAGACAATGTTGAATTGTGTCCTGGTGCACTAAATGAAATTATCACATTTATGAGGAAAGATAAAGAGGCTATTAGTGCGAAGTGCGTGACGCTACAGTCGGAATTGTCTCGTGTAAAAATACAATTAAAGAGTACTGAGGAACAATTGCATAATACAAGGTTACAATTGGAAAAAGTAATGACTAATACTACAAGTACAAATTCTGATAAACGAGGCTCTTCTAATACCTCAATTGATGTGGTGTCAGAAAGTAATAGATACTTGCAATCGGAACGAGACAATTTAAAAGCTCGCAATAAAACTCTTTCAGATTCTATTAAATCTCTTGAGGTGCAATTGTCACAACTTCAAGAAATTAATTCTGAATTAAAATCGAAAAATGATGATTTAGAAACTATCAATGAATCTTTACGGGATGAAGTAGTACGATGGAAGAAAAATAATAAAACCAATGTTGACCGTGCTAGTAAAACTAATGCTGAAGATTACAAACGTTTACAAAATGAAAAAGATCAGTATATGAAATCTTTGGCGGCCGAAAAAGAGAGTGTAAAAAAATTAATTGAGGAACTAAGTTCAGCCAAAAGAGAAAAAATTAAAACTGATGAAGAAAATTCCATGTTATCTCGTCAGCATGCAATGGTAGTAGAAGATCATAAAAGACTTAATTCCGAATTATTAAAAGCTCAAGAAAATTTGTCCAAAGTAACACAAGAGTGTGTCACGCTTAAATCTGATTTGACTTTAAAAACTAAAGCTAATTCAAGTTTACTCAAAGTTATTGCAGAAAAAGAAGACTTATTGACGGAAATTAAACATAAGGAACAACAAGTAAGGAAAGTTGCCAAAAGATATAAAAACGTAAATGAGGACAACTTAAAAATTATAGAAGAAAACAATAATAAGCTAAAAGCGCAAGAAGAACAAATTGAAGGATTGCAAAGTCAGTTGAAGGCTCTCAAAATGGACGTTGAATCTAGTTTAGAGAAAGAGGAAAAAGCGAAACAACTTCTTAAAACGGCTAAAAGTAAAATTACTAATCTCATTGATATGAAAGTTTCTTTAACAAAGGAGTTGGAAGATTGTCAAGCAAAAATTAAATCATTTGAACAAGGTAGTACTGACGAACAAATATCAATTATAAAAACGTATTATGAGGAACAACTTTCTAAATTAGAAAAAGAAAAAGAAGATACTTCAACAGAAAATGCAAAAGAAGTGGATGAACTCACGCAGAAAATTGACATTTTACAACAGCAGTTAACAACCCAATCGAATACAAAGCAACAACCAAGCTCAGAAAAACCAATGAGCCCACCTACTGCTAACATCAAACCAATGGCATGTAAGTGTTTATAAAATGTAGCAAATCATATCTTTTATGATTTTTGGCATCTCATTCAGGATATTTTGAAATTAACAAAAAAAAGTATTAGTTAAAAATGATGAACCACAGAACAAACATTTCTTTCAAATTTGTCTAATGTTGCCACTCTTTTATATTACTTTATTAAACGTTTTTTTATTTAATTTACTTAGCTTGTAGTGGTGCCAGTACAAGCAGCATTCGTCGCAGTGGGGAACCACCTCTGGCCTCAATCCGACCAGTGGCGCAGGTTCAATGCTTGGTCCAGCCAGTACATGATGCGCACTCCACTGAATACATGCCGGCGTCATCCTCCCGGTCAGTTTCGCGCGCGGCACCGCCAGAGTCCACGCAGGGCTCGGACGATTCGCAGCCTCCACAACAAACCGTGGCGACGGTCACACCGCGCGTGGAGGCTCAGGTAGCGCCAGTTTCCGGTCAGTCTGGAGTGAGCACCTCTAATGCACCAGAACAACGCGCTCAAAAACGCCCTTGCCCACCGCTAGCTACTTTTCCGCAACTCAAGAAGTCCCGTATAGATGAAGAGTACCAAGTGCCCACTTCCTCACAGCGCGACCAGGACGATGAAGGCGTCGTCATTGTAGAGTCAGACGAGGAGTGCACGGGAACACAATACATGGTAATATTGCACATTCCATTTATGGTGGAACACTTATTGTTTATTTCCTAAATACAAGTAATATGGGTTTAATTTATTTTTTTCTCTTTATTTGTCAGGAGGCTGGAGATGAAGATGAAGAAGAAGCTCTTTATGCTGAAGAGCAGATGGGTGAAAATGGAGATGATGAACATGATCCTGAAGCATCTGAGGATGAAGGAACGGTAAGTTACATATCGTTAGAGAAGAAAACACTGTTTATTTACTTTTCGAATTAACATAAATTATTATTATAGGAGGAGTCATCAGAAGAGGAAGTTAATGCATCAGAAGCAGCTGCGCCACAAATAGAAGCTATCAGTAGCGGCACGGAACGTAAGTTATTAAGTTATAGTAATTGGCACACATATTAAACAAGAAATTATTAATATATCTCTACAAGCCCATTTACCCTTGGTAAATAAATTTTTTTTTATAATTTTTAAATTTTTTTTTGTTATTTAACATTTCTATACTAAGCTACTGAAGTGCTTGTACATAGAAACAGGACAACCAAAGTATCAAAGATACATTGGTACCGGTGAGTGGCCTCGAACTTGTGCTCTCGGTTTGTGTAACCATTGCACTGCCACTAGACCATGGTCGCCTTTATAAAAAGTAATAGATAATAACAAGTCAAATAGGGTATTAATCAATTATGATTGGGGATTCAGTCAATCAACTTCTTGTGAATTAATCATGGTTGATTCACTTACTGATTGAATTATTTGCAATTATCCATATAAAGGTATTTAATATAGCAACCCCCCCCCCCCCCCCCCCAATCCAAACCAAACTTATTCCGTTTGGTTTGTTTGTATTAATTACATAGCTTTACCTCGTATGCGCTTCAATGCCACATCAAGTAAAAGAGTGTTTGGTTGTTTTCTGTTTATAAATTCGCAATGAGTCACAACAGCAAATTTTAACTTTTTACAATGACATCTCTTCAAAGGCGACCGTGGTGTAGTGGCAGTAAAATGGCTACCGTAGGCCGAGTGGCACGGGTTTAAAACCATCATCGGTACCAAATACCAAAGTTGATTGACCGACGATACAAAATCCATATCTTATTTTCCAAATAACTAAATTGCACAGCAATTAAAGCAAAATCGTTATTAGTTTTATCAATACAAGTATCGAAACTAGCATTTTTATATTTGTTCTTATGCTTCGTTGTGTTTGCCTGTCAGCGAGTGGCGCTCTGTCGCTGGGAGTTGGTGATGATGGAGACGACGGCATCGTGCCCTCTACGCCAACTCTGTACGTGCCAAGACGCAACGACGGCTTCGGCGAGGCAGTGGTGTCCCCGCTCAGTGGTGCTGACGCGACCGCAGTGCCCAGTGGGGCGCGATTCACGTTCGCGGAGGCGGGCGAAGCTTCGCATCATGACACTCACGCAGACCTCACTTCCGCACTGCCACCGTCCATGCCGGAGGACTGGGCGCCCGCTGTCACATCAAACCAGACGGAACCGACCCAAGTAGGTATTTTATTAGAAGGGAATCTAAAGGAATGTAATTCGAGTTATCTTGATGCCTGTAATTATTTTTTAGATGATTGAGGAGGGTCGCGAGGCTGAAGCAAGTTCAGATGAAGCACGGAGAATATGGCCACGAGATGGTAATTGATGACTTTTTTTATTAAGACATTAGACTTCGACTTGCCTGATGTCGACCGACTGAATAAAACCGTCTCATCTTACGGTCTACTCAGTCGCCGTCAGTATGCTAGTTTAAGAATTATTGCTTATGTTTCCGTTAACATAAGCGTGGTCTATTTGTAACGGGTTCAAATCCGCTAGTCACGCCTTTTTCCCACAGGGATAGGCAGAGACAATGGAGAGCCACTTGCGTAACTATCATGACACAACTCCCTCGCTTCCTTCACATTCACAATTCTCTTCATACAAGCTTTATGGTTATGGGCACTAGGATACCTAGCTTTCTTGAGGATGTCTCCGATTTCTTCCTGGAAATCTTCCTTCCTGGGCCTGGCTCATTTAACTCATCCATTCAACTGAGATTTATAAAATCTTTTCGTCAATCTGCTTTCACTCATCCTTTCCATGTACCTAAACCATCGAAGCATTCCTCAATCAATCCTTGTCACTACATCCTCTTTCAAACCACATCTATCGCGCACTATGCTATTCCTTATTCTATCCGCTATCGTCACTCCACATAAACGACCGCATTTCTACAGCGTTAGCTCTAATGCTTCTTCTGCCTGCCATCCGTGACTTTTGGGACATTATTTGGCTGTTCATTATACTATGGTATGGATGGCACCGTTCACTATGTTACCCTTTTGTACTCTTCTCTCAATATCTTCATCACACTTCCCCTCCCTTGTAAACATACTTCCCAGGTAAACAAATTGTTTGACTTGTTCCACTTTCTTTCCGTCTATCATTATCTCACATTTATTTATTTATTCGAAGAGAAAGGACAGAGACAGGCAACATAAGAACAAAAATAAAGCAATAGAGTGAAAGTAATTAAAATTATACCCGCCACCAGAATATTTCTCACTGTGAACAAACACATTCTGTCATTTCATCCTCTCTCTCCAAAACCATAACTTTAGTTTTACTTACATTCACTTTCATACCTTTCTTTTCTAATTCCGCATTCATAATAGTAACCATTTCCTGTAACTCATACGCCGAAGATGCAAGGGTTACTTGATCGTCGGCGTACAAGAGACATTTGTTTTTTTTTTATTGTGACTCGACATATTACAGCACCCCGCTTGATGTTAAGCCGAAGTGTGTTCCATGAATGACTGTCACTGCTACTACAATTAAATAACTGTGAGTAGCAATCACATCCACTATGCCGGCCTAGATGGAACTGGCAACTTACAAGCTGATCCCGAAACGTGACCAAATCACTTCACGGTCTGTATATTTATAATCACAAAGTCATTCATTCTCAAACCATACTTTATCAGCTCTCTCAGAAACGCAACTCTTTCAGACAACTGTCCATGAATAGATTGAAGAGCCATAGTGACGCTACACATCCCTGTCTGACACCTTTAGAGATGCCAAACCAGTCAATTAGCGCCCCATTAATTCGAACACATGCACTGGAATCCTCATAGAGAGATTTCGGTGCGTGGACCAAACGCTCCCCCCAGCCCAAACTCGGACAGCTGCTGCCACAATTCACTCCTGTTCACTCGATCATAGGCCTTCCCAAGGTCAACAAAACTCAGTCTGGTGTTTTGCCAACATTTTTTCGTTGATGCATTTTAGAGAGAAGGTTTGATTCATACATCCCATCCCTTTCCTAAATCCCGCTTGCGCAACCCAAATTTTATCATCTGTTTCATGCATCACCCTTTCAATCAATACTTTCGCATACAACTTGCCAACAATACTGAGAAGGCTGATGCCGCGGTAATTTTTAGGTTCCTGATCGACCCCTTCCCCTTGTATACTACTACGGTACTATGACCTGGGACCTGTCACCTGGGACAAGACTGGTCACCCAGCACTTACTGAAAAGGAGACACAACCAGAAAGCCACCAGCTGATCACCGCCCTTCAGCATCTCGACAGTTATTCTGTCACACCCAGCCGCTTTTCCAACTTTCATTCTTTTTAATGCATTCATAATCTCTTTCACATTCAGATTCACTTTCATTCAGCGTGGAGGAAACATCAACACACTCTGGTGCTGTATTATCATCCCCCACAAATAAACTTTCAAATTACTCCTTTCATCGTCGTAACACTTTCTTCTCTTCAGTCACTAAATTACCATTCAAATCCCTAACCACATTCACCTTAGACTTCTCCAGTCCTCCCCGGAAACCTGTTTCCGAAACAGTTTGATATTATCGGAAATTTCTTCTCTATATCCTCTTTTACTTCCTTTTCCTTTTGTTCTATATGTGGGGTTCTTATTGGATACAATTGAAATGCCACCTTTTAAGCCTAAGCGATGCGTGAAGACCGGCATAGTGATGGCGATTGGGGCAACCGTGAAGACCCTGTTTTTACAGTCGTCGGCACTCTTGTACCTTCTTTTGCTTGCCATCAGGCGGGTCAAGGTCGGATGTCAAGTCACAATAATAAAAAAAGAAGCGCTTTATCCAGAGACTATTCGATATTAATCCCTATTGTGGCGAGCTCATTTACGTTTATCTGTGTGCGTTGGGAGATTCCAAAAAAGATCCGTTGATGAGGATGACACTGGCTGTACGTAACAGTATATTTGATATATGTACTGTGATACAAGCACTTTATTAGCTTATTATAAAATAGTAATTAAAAAAAAGTATTAAATTATATCACTTGTCTAAAAGATGTAGTGACAAGAATTGACAAAGATATGCTTTGATGTTTTGGGAAAATGGAAAGGTTAAGTGAAAGTAGATTGGCCAAAAGGGATTTATAAATCTGATGTGGATGGATGCGTTAAATAAGGCAGACCCAGAAGGGTGAATTCTGACCTAATCAGAGACATCTTCAAGAAAGCTGGGTTGCCTGGTGACAATTTGATTTATTACTATTTCTTGTGATGATTTTGTATGTTAAACTTAGCAAACTACATTATTTCCAGAAGGTGAAAGCACAGAGCAGGCGGATGGGTCCACTTATTAGTCAGGGCTACAAGTTCATCATTCCATCATCATAACTAAATAGTAAAATAAAAACTTTAGAAATTAGATGATTGTTAGTCATATATTATACAATTATTAAGTTTATTCCTAAAAATAGCTGTGTGTAAATGTGTTTTTTTTTTTAAATAAAAAATACATGAAATTTCTGTCTTTGTTTTATTGCAATCCACTGGGAGGCGTGGACAAACGGTTAGCGATTGGTTTGTTGCGCGTATAGTCCTGGGTTGGATTCCCGGTCGAAGCAAATATTTGTTTCATAGCTTTTATTTGTGATATTTAATAATTATATTAAATATTGCAAATATTTGTTAATAAAATAAAAAAAGAGGTGGGTATTTGCTTCAGCAGGCAGTGGTACCCAGTCTGCTGATCCGGGGTAGTACCACCACTTACAAGTATACAGACCGTAAAGTGATTTGGTCGCGTTTCGGGATCAGCTTGTAATTTGCTGGTTCCAACTAGGCCGGCATAGTGGATGCGATTGCTTCTCACAGTTATTGAATTGTAGTAGCAGTGGCATCCATTCATGAACAACACTCCAGCTTAACATCAAGCGGGGTGCTGTCATATGTCGAGTCACAATAAAAAACAATGTTAAACAATATTACCTTTTCATTTCATAACAAAAATATTAAGTAATATAATATGGAACAGTAAGGTGAGATCGCCATATGAGAACAATCATTAAAAATGAAGTAATTAGGTATATGCATTCTCATGCATATACCTAATGTCACAACTTGACATTTCAACCCGGGTTAAACTGTGTTGGGTCGGTTAACATCTACAATAAACCGGTTTGAACTATTATGTATATTTAGACCAGACACCAAATTTATTTATTCATACATGCACATCCGAAATTCTTTAGCAAACCATACCGGGTATTAGGCAATTTAGATTGTCAGACCAAATCAACTCAGATTAAATCGAATCATTCGGTTTGAAAAAATTCGAGATAGTTCCATCTTTGCTGTGTAGGTAATTTAGATTGTCAGACTGAATTTTCAGCTCGGCTTGAATAGAATTTATTAATTTAATTTGCAAATCTGGTTATCCATATTAATAAATTTGATATTGTCCCATTTTTACATTCCATTTCATACAAATAATAGATCCCAGGTAAAATTAAGAATACCCTTTAATTGATCAACAATCTGGGTCACAAACTAAAAGGTTAAATATAATAAAACAACTTTTATCTAAAGTTATTTTTTATTGGCCAAAAGATACTACAAATCTATATGTTCAGGGCCATGATGGTGGATCACCCTCTTTAACTCTTCCCCCATACAAAGCACTCTTATCCCTATACTTAGTCATTCTTAGGGTCTCTTGCTGATCTAAAAATGTGCCAAAAGCAAAACCTGTTAATGGCAAAGCAAACCATACATATCGCAAAGTGATACCAAAGATGGCCATTGTGGATCAATTAACTGTCTTAAGCTTCTGCTGTTCTTTCCACTTCCTTGTGTGAGTTAGGTCCAAACAAATAGTGGTGGCAGTAAATGTTGGAAACAATATAACTACGAAATTCCTTTTAAGGAACTTTCCAATCGCCATCAAGCTGGAACATACAAATATTACCAAATGTTATTTAGCAGGCAGGCTGCGTAAGTATGAGGTTACTAATAGATTATCAATAATAAACACAATCATTATGTAACACGTCTAAAATATTATAGGATATAAAATTACTGATATTTGAGAACCTTTGTTATATAAAAAGTGTAATAATTAAAAATAAAAACAATGGAGATATACTGTACTACAATACAATAACAAATAATTTCCAATTACCTATCTCCCAAGACCACACTTCTCCTCATCCAGGGCTGTCACTGTCAGGCATTATCAGGCAGACCCTTTATTACAATGAGTTTATTATTATTTATGTAAACATAAATAATAATAAAGACATAAAGAATTAACTCAGAAATATTCTCACAAAATTGACCACACTCATTATCACAGAAAGAGACAACGCGACTGTGTGTGCGGGCACCTCGATAAATAGATTATTTTTAATTTATTGAATGATATATTTTTTATTAATCAAACTGTCACGCCTTTTTCCTACAGGGATAGACAGTCAATGCAGATATTTGTTTAATTAATAGATTTGAATTAAAAATCAATTGTTATTTAGAAAAATATGCAAACAACTGTTAAGACAACTACTGGCCGCACGATTGTTGTGTCTCTCTCTCGCTTTGCCGCTTGATTTACTTCATACCATAGTGCATAGGTAACGCTCAGTCTATTCTTTCTGTCTATTAAGATATAAGAATAGCACGCAAGGAACATTGTACTCAATTGTACATTGTACTGTAAGAATAGAGTGGCAGACCCCAGTGGGTAACCTAACCACCTAAACCACGGTATTGTTCTGGGCTTAAAGTATACGTTAACCGTAGGGCGCTCGCATCTTATTTTCATATAATAAAGAACTTTAGTTCTAATTTTATTAAATAATTTATCAGCAAGCATTTTACCTTATTAAAGTACATCACTAGCTTTTTGTGATTAGAGTGACAGCATCGCAAACAAACGCAAAAACAAAAAAAAAAGCAAGACGTAATATCAATATTTAGCGTCGTAACGTTTTATTAAATTCTGGTGAATTTCTATTGTGCAAAATGAAATTCCAGTATAAAGAAGAACACTCATTTGAAAAGAGGAAGACCGAGGGAGAGAAAATTCGCAGGAAATATCCGGACCGTGTTCCAGTAATTGTAGAAAAGGCGCCCAAGGCCAGGTTGGGCGACCTCGACAAAAAGAAATATTTGGTACCGTCAGACCTGACTGTTGGCCAGTTCTACTTCCTGATCAGAAAGCGAATCCACCTGAGACCGGAGGACGCGTTGTTTTTCTTTGTTAACAACGTAATCCCACCCACTTCTGCAACAATGGGATCTCTCTATCAAGAACATCACGACGAAGATTTCTTCCTCTACATTGCATTCTCAGATGAAAACGTTTATGGAAATTAAATTTATTTATTTTATAGAGAAATTATTCCACTGCATTATCATATTATATTATGATTATTTTTAATTTCTAGACTTAGCTTAATAATGATTGTATTATGTTCGTGGTTGATTTTTTTCTTTGCACTTTCTTGATTTAATATTATGTGTGATAAAACTATACTTATTATTTGGTTTAGGATCTACATTAAATAAAGTATTTTTAAAACCCATTTTCTTTGTTTCATTTTTTTCAAAACCTTGACAATGTGTTATATTTGATGATAGATCAATAAGCCCTTATTGTTTGAAAGGGCTTGCATGGAATCACCATGCAAAGTGGCACTCGTTGTCTACCTATAACTGCAGGGCATGAAAATCAATAGTTGAAAAATCAGATTTAAGCAATATTGCTAGATTTAGGAGCTAATAAACTCATTACTGTTATGTATGGACTTGTTTCCGCACTTGAGACCTTCGCGACTTCTTTGTGCGTTCTTCAACAGGTCGTTCTTAATGGAGTGGCCTGGGGAGACTTCTCGTTCAGGCAGACCTCCGGAAGAGCTTACCAGTAATAAAATTACAGGCCGGCATATTGGATGGTACTACTATATGCAGTTTGCTATTTGACTGTAGTAGCAGTGGCCTCCATTCACAGACCACACTCAAGCTTAACATAAGGTGGGGTGCTGTCATATGTCTAGCCACAATAAAAAAGTGAGCCGTTATGGGACGCCTGGCAGATCTAAAACATGAAAATTTAAAATCTATTGAATATGCATGAAAGGATGATTTATTAAAAGTAATGAACCTTTACTTTAACCATTTTGGCCTTGACCTTTACTTGAAATGTAGGCATGAATACCACCATATCTAACACCCAGGTGCTTTCCAGATGTTTTGCATTAGAAAAAATTATGTGTCAGAGTAGTAGGGGGCGTTACACCATTCTAGCGTCACGGCAGCTTGAAGCTTGGTACCTGATCTTTCTAAGTTTCTGTGTAGTCTGCATTCCCAACTTAATTATAGCTTGTGCTAATTTCATTAAGTATTTATACCACCCAGAAAACTGTTTCTTGATCAAATTTTGACGACAGGCGTGGACGAACGGTTTAGCGATTAGTTTGTTGCTCGTAAAGTCCCGGGTTCGATTCCCGGTCGGAGCAAATATTTGTTTCAAAGCTTTTTCTGTAATATTTAATATTTGTTAATAAAAAAAAGAGATGGATATTTGCTTTGGGTCTGGTTATCAGACTGGTAGGCAGTGGTACCCAGTCTGCCGATCCGGGGTAGTATCACCACTTACATGTATACAGACCGTGAAGTGATTTGATCACGTTTCGGAATCAGCTTGTAAGTTGCCGGTTCCATCTAGGCCGGCATAGTGGATGTAATTGCTACTCAGTTATTGAATTGTAGTAGCAGTGACATTCATTCATGGACCACACTTCGGCCTAACATCAAGCAGGGTGCTGCATATGTCGAGTCACAATAAAAAAAATCAGGGGTCTGCAGTGACCATAACGACAGTCTAAGGATAATTGTGGAGGTAAAGGAAGCGAGAGCTATCTGCGCGATAATGGCACTCTCTCTGAATTTGTTTTTCAGATTTTAATTCAATTTGATATTTTTAATTTATTAAGACGAGTCTAAAGATATTTGCTTTAGATTGATAGCAAGCAATGGATGTCTAAGAACCTTAAACTGATGCATTAACATTCCCACGGGGACATACAGATACAAGCCACTTATCCTATGTCAGTTAGGAATAATGACTGTTTAACCATCGTCTCTCTTGGACTTCCACTTCTTTGCCATTAGGCAAATCAATGTCGCTTCTTCACAAATCTTCATGGTTACCTTAATTACATCAATGTATAATGTATCTTTGATTATGTACTTTGGTCATACAGTTTCTATGACCAGAGTACCATACATCAAGAATACAAGGACCTTTAATAACTTTTGGAAATGTAAAACAAATGAATAAAACGCAATATAATCAATTAATTATTTATTCTTACAATAAATTATCCTCTATTACAATCATAATGTTAAATGCTTATCATTTTCTTAGACATGACAGTTCCTTACTTGATGTTAAGCTGGAGTGTTTTCCATAAACGAAGACCACTGCTACTACAGTTAAATAACTGCAAGTAGCACTATGCCGGCCTATTGTACCTGGCAACTTTCATAAACATAATGTATTTCTAACAATGTTTTTATGTAAACATATTTCTTAATTAAAATTTAACTTATAATACATCATTCATTTTGGGCTTTTATGTACTACTTTTCTAATGTCCAATGATGAACAAAATATAAATGGTAGTTTCAATACTTGTGTTGATAAAACTAATAACAATTTTGCTTTTAATTGCTGTGCAATTGAGTTATTTGGAAAATAAGATATGAATTTTCCATATCTTATTATGGATTTGTATCGTATATCGATACAAATCCATAGACACGCATCTATAATCACAAAGACACGCCATATTAACAGTTCTGCTTTGAACTGTCATAATTATAGTTTCATCATTTTGCACACCTAAACTATACAAAATAAAGAATATATTCCAATTACATTATTTTCTTGGTAGATCAAACTATTTTAAAATGTATGCAACTGTTAATACAATTAAGCCTAAGTCCCCAAACAAAATGAATGATGTCCTTTATAATTAAAATGTTCATAGACACTTTTCATTTGACATAGTCACAAAACTATTTTATTAATTTATTAATATAAAATCTACAAGAATTTCGATAACTTAACGACACTAGACACATGACTTTATAATACCCTAATTTTAAACATAAAAGTATGGAATATAATAATTATTCTAAAGATAAGAAAATTTTTAATTAACACATTAATTTTAAAGATATCCTTAGAACTAAATTGAAATTTCTATTTACATTTTATTGCCCTAATCAGAGACGTTGATTGATCCATTATTGATAATATATGCCTGATGGTTAAGTAACCTGACGAAATATAAAGCCGACTTTTACAGCCGCCTTAGTCGCCGTCACTATGCCGGCCAGAGGTGCTGTTTCACGCCTATATAGGATGGGGTAAACCGTAAACATATAGGCAGGCAATGCATTCTGAAAAGTAATGACGCACCGAACCATTTAGGTCGACTCTGGGAATCAAACCCGGGATTTACGATTAGCGGACTGGTTTATACCCATGCAACACGAGCGTCGTGGCAAATTGATATGCATGTTTTTGTAACTGGGTAGTGGATTAGATTCGTATCAGATATAAGTTAGATTGCATATGCAATTTTATCATAAATAAATCTATATATATAAAAGGAATAAGTTATTGAGGCACAGGCCAAACCCTTTAGGCTAGAAAATTAAAATTTCGCACAAGTATTCCTCATATGACGAAGGCATCCACTTATTAAAGATTTTGCAAAATTCAACCCCTAAGGGGTAAAATAGGAGATGAAAGTTCGTATGAAACTTTTTATTCCTTGGACATATTTGCATGAAATGTTGTATGAATTGAGTACGGCAAAAATAATAAGTTACGTATGTCAGCGTTTTCTAAAATTCAACACCTAAGAGGGTAAAATAGGGAATAAAAGTTTTAAATAAATGCACAGACCAAGGGCTAGAAACCTAAAATTTCGCACACGTATTCCTCTTATGACGTAGGCATCCGCTAAGGAAGGAACTTTCAAAATTCACAAGGGATGTAAGTTTATATGGAACTTTATATTCCGTTAAAAGGCTTACTTAAAATATTTTAAAAGAATTCTAATTTTAGTAATTTAAATAAAAAATTAAACCTCAAGCGTTTAAGGTTTTTCAAAGTGGGTAATGTGCAAATATGTTTGAGCACAATGCACTGTTTGCAAATCTGTTTTGCTGTGCGAAGAGGCAGGTACTTCAAGTCATCAGTTAGTACCTGTTTCTTCTGACAAAAGTGTAAATAAAATTGCAATAAAACTTTTTTTTAATATAACAACTACTTGCAAATTAGATTTATAATTATTTTGATACAATACAATCGCATTCGGGTAATCGTGCCATAAAGGATCATTAATTAACGTCTTTGAGTCTGGCAGTTAACACAACTTGTATGACTAAAACCTCATCCATCCATGTGGTCTCCGAAAACCTCGGCCGCGTCCTCTAATAATTCGGCCACGAAAATCTGCAAAAACAATTATAAATTATTACAAGCGCTATTTCGTCGTACTATATTTACAAGATTAGGCAGAGTGGTAGGCGGTCCTCTATCGCCTATACCATGGAGAATGTTCTGAGGAACTATTCAACCTTGTTCCCACCTCATCTTTTCACTCCCGTAATACCCGCACAGGTCGGAGGAAGCTTCTACACTTTGTCAACCGAATAGGCAGTCGAACTAAAAAGTTCGGTGCGTGCGTCGATTCTTTGCAGAACAATCGACAAGTGGAATGCTGTGCCAGCCCAGCTGTTCTCTCCATCCTAAAAACTCGATTTATGCAGTCGTCGGCACTCTTGGATCTCTTCTTGCTTACCATCAGGCGGGTTGAGGTCAGATGTCAATTTACAATAAAAAATTAAAAAATCTAACGAGTCCAATCTAATGAGATTTCGTCTCCTACCTTCGAGTTCCATCACAACTGGTACCACGAGTACCTCAGTGGTACCAGTTAAAACACCAATGTATTTGTATATGTTTCAAATGTTAAGAACCATCCATTCGTTTCGTCCATTCGTTTAGGAGCTACAATGCCACAGACAGACACACAGATACGTCAAACTTATAACACCCCTCTTTTTGAGTTGGGGGTTAAAAGTCATACATCAGAATGACGAAATTGTCAAAGACAAAATCAATGAGGAATTTTTATATGCAAAGTCGTATAAGGTAAAGAAGAAGATATTCACAAAGGAGCTAAAGTGCAATTATTACAAAGAAAAGGGATCCAAAATGGCAGATCGCCCAAGGAATCTTATATTGTTAAAATATGAATCTGTTCGTGTTGACATTACATTCAGTAGAATGGTCAGCGAAACAAAGGATATCACTAATAGGGGAGATCTGTCTCAAAGCTTCACCTATCTCAAAAGCAGGCACACAGTGACAGGCGCGAATGGTCAGCGAAACAAAGGATTTCACCAATAGGGGATCTCCCTTTTTCAAAGCTTTACCTATTTCAAAAGCCAGCACACGGTGACTTTTGACAGGCGTGAATGGCCAGCGAAACAAAGGATATCACCAATAGGAGAGATCTGTTTCAAAGCTTCACCTATTTCAAAAGCAGGCACGCAGTGACAGGCGCGAATGGTCAGCGAAACAAAGGATTTCACCAATAGGGGAGATCTGTTTCAAAGCTTTACCTATTTCAATAGCCAGCACACAGTGACAGGCGCGAATGGTCAGCGAAACAAAGGATTTTACCAATAGGGGAGATATGTTTCAAAGCTTCACCTATTTCAAAAGCAGGCACACAGTGACAGGCGCGAATGGTCAGCGAAACAAAGGATTTCACCAATAGGGGAGATCTGTCTCAAAGCTTCACCTATTTCAAAAGCCAGTACACAGTGACAGGCGCAAATGGCCAGCTAAACAAAGGATATCACCAATAGGGGAGATCTGTTTCAAAGCTTTACCTATTTCAAAAGCCAGCACACAGTGACTTTTGACAGGCGTAAATGGCCAGCGAAACAAAGGATATCACCAATAGGAGAGATCTGTTTCAAAGCTTCACCTATTTCAAAAGCAGGAACACAGTGACAGGCGCGAATGGTCAGCGAAACAAAGGATTTCACCAATAGGGGAGATATGTTTCAAAGCTTCACCTATTTCAAAAGCAGGCACACAGTGACAGGCGCGAATGGTCAGCGAAACAAAGGATTTCACCAATAGGGGAGATCTGTCTCAAAGCTTCACCTATTTCAAAAGCCAGTACACAGTGACAGGCGCAAATGGCCAGCTAAACAAAGGATATCACCAATAGGGGAGATCTGTTTCAAAGCTTCTTCTATTTCAAAAGCCAGCACACAGTGACAGGATATCACCAATAGGGGGATCTGTTTTAAAGCTTTACCTATTTCATAACCCAGCACACAGTAACAGGAGTGAACGGTCAGCGAAACGAATGATTTCACCAATAGGGGAGATCTGTTTCAAAGCTTCATCTATGCCAGCACACAGTGACAGGCGCCAATGGTTAATGTATTAAAGCCCTACACATTGGAAATATATAAGCAGAGGCTGGTGTAAATGTCAACTACACTGATTACCATTAAAGCGGAAGTAACCAAGGAGCTCTCAACAATCTCACAGATTGAAATTTGGAACCAGAGAGAAAACAAGTCACCGGGAGAATTAATATACGCTAATGTTTGGGGACCGCAGCGGTTTCATTTACCTAACAGTTGCTACAAAGAAGAGGAAGTGTTAAGAAGATAGCACAGCTTCTGATTGACTTTTTATACTCGTATTTGACATATTGGGTCTCCTAGCAACTGTCGTTTTACTTCTATATTACTATACTATATCTACTATTACTATATTATATCTAATGTCTATTCTTCGTAAATAAAACGTTTTCTTTAAAAATTTAAAGAAAAACGGCCTTCTTAAAGAAATCATTTCTTCTTAAGTTTTTAATGCCGTGAGACGGTAGTTTTTGTCTAAAGAGTTTTTTGGGTGACATGAAACATATTGGCAATATAAATGACGATATGCTTTACCTCCTGAGCCTCTGCGGTGAATGTGATGTGGCCGCGCCTCATTAGTAGGCTGGGAGGTAGCTTCAGCTTCACGATTTTCCTCCGAGTGCTGCAAATGTAAATGTTTTACATATACATAAAGTATGTCATAACTGGAGATGCATTCAAACGCACTTTTGCCGATATTTTAAAAAATATACTCGATATTGATTGTTTATTTAAAATCTTTGTGCACTAGGTACAAAGGCGGACTTATTGCCGCTAGGCATTCTTACTAGCATATCTTAGGGACAATTTAGAGCATTTTTGTGTGAGGTAGTCACAAAATAAAATAGAAGCATTTAATCTGAAGCTTACAACTAAATCTAATATACTTTATAATAATTGATCAATATATTACACCAAATACTACATACTAATACATATAAATAATAATACACTTCTCGCAAAAATTAAAGGAACAAGAAATTTTTCTAAATTTTTTGGCAATTTTCAACAGGCTGTATTTCAGTGAAAAATGGTCGTACAAGAAATGAAAATACATAGCTTTTGAATTTTTTTTTCTACCTGTAACGTTAACGTGAAAAAAGAGCAAATAAATGCCATTTTCCCTTTTTTTGGTTAATCGACTGTATCTTCGGCAATATTGGGGGAAAAGCTTATACCCCAAATTTACCTCCTAAATTTTTAGATCGATTTCCATTTTCAAAAAAATTATTAAATGCGAAAGAAAATTATAAAAAAATTGTAAAATTTTTTATTCGTGCTTTATCCAAGAATTTCAGGGCTACCGGTGCTCCAAAAAATTTTTAACCAAAAAATTCGAAAACTAGAGTCTTTAAGCTTCAAAAGCTATGTATTTTCATTTCTTGTACGACCATTTTTCACTGAAATACAGCCTGTTGAAAATTGCCAAATTTATTTAGAAAATTTTCTTGTTCCTTTAATTTTTGCGAGAAGTGTACATACATAGTTATATAATACAATATAAACATACACATAAATATACTACTTACTTATATTTACCCATTATTTTAGGCATTTTTATTAAAAGAATGCGCTACAAATTTCATCCATCGATTAATGGTGGCCATTCACGCTGAGATTTGTATCGTAACATGCATCATTGATTCCGTATCATGACACCAATCTTAACGTGTAAACGATGGTCTCAAAGTAACCAAGGTATCAGATATATCGGAATCGGTTTCACGCCTCTTGCTTGAGAAGGCAATGCGGTATGCAAGCAACATGTTGTTTAAACCAATATCTATTTTGCTTTTTTTCCAAGTTAAAGCAATACAAAGAGCTATTAATAACGTTGAAGATATCTCAGACGTGTTAGAGGTATCAATGATACCGAAAAATTAGATTTTGTATCGCGAAACAAAAAAGTGTGCGTGGATGTTGAAATTGATACAAATCTTTAAGACAGATCATAGATTTTTATTTTTTTATTGTGACTCGACATTTGACATCGACTCGCCTGATGATAAGCAAGAGGAGATCCATAAGTGCAGACGATTGAAACAACCGAGTCAGTACACTGCTGTCTCAGCCGCCGTCACTATGCCGGCCAAAGGATCTCTATGATCTGTCTTAAAGATTTGTATCAATTTCAACATCCACGCACACTTTTTTGTTTCGCGATACAAAATCTAATTTTTCGGTATCATTGATACCTCTAACACGTCTGAGATATCTTCAACGTTATTAATAGCTCTTTGTATTGCTTTAACTTGGAAAAAAAGCAAAATAGATATTGGATCCTTCACGCATCGCTTGAAGGATCCAAGGTTATAGGAGGGAGAAAACACATGGGCTGGCAAAGCATTCCACTTGTCGATTGTTCTACAAATAAAAGATGCACCGAACTTTTTAGTTCGACTACCGATTCTGTCGACAAAATGTGAATGCTTCCCCCGACCAGTGCGGGTGTTACGGGTGTGAAAAGACGAGATAGGAACAAAAAAAAAGCATATAAAAGCAGGCGAAGCTCTGGCGCGAAGAACCGCCGCACCTTGTTCAGGATGCCAAGTTTGCGGGAGGTGGTCTTAATAGCCCGCTCAACGTGATCCCTGTGATTCAGGTCGCTGCGAAGGGACATCCCTAAAATATCCAGTCTGTCCAAAGTACCAAGGGAAATGTTACGAAGAGAAGGAAGGGGGATAAACGGGGATTTTTTCGTCGAGAACGCGCATACCTGAGTCTTGTCTGCGTTGAACTGAACCAGGTTCTCGTCGCCCCAATGGGTAATACAATCAAGAACCCGGTTCTGCTCCGCTACGACAGACTCTCTCACATCGGCTATCTCCTGTTTTCCGGCTGCGGGGCGGGCAGTGTAGCGTCCATGCACCGTGCTGTCGTCTGCATAGCAATGAATGCTGGATCCAAGGTCCAGCATGTCATTGATATGCAGTAGGAACAAGGTCGGCGACAGCACAGAGTCCTGAGGAACGCCAGCATTCACCGACACCCTACATGACGCGCTGCCATCTACAACAACGCGTATGGAGCGGCCACGCAGGAAGTCGGCTATCCAGCCACACAGACGGTCAGGTAAACCGTATGCCTCGAGCTTGGAAAGAAGGGCCTTGTGCCAGACCCTGTCAAACGCTTTGGAGATGTCCAAGCCGATGGCAAGGGCCTCTCCATTACCGTCCAACGCTTCCCCACAGACGTGCGTGGTGTACGCCAGAAGGTCACCAGTTGACCGTTTTGGCCTAAAGCCATATTGACGGTCATTGATCAGCTGATGACCCTCCAGAAAGGCTATGAGGCGGACATTTATAATCCGCTCCATGACCTTGCACAAAACTGAGGTTACAGCTATCGGACGGTAGTTTGCAGGGTCTGACTAGTCGAGTTTCTTAGGGACCGGTTGCACATTGGCCCCCTTCCAAGCCCGAGGCACACAGCCCGACGATTAAAAGCTGCTTTCAACTCATCCACGCGAGGGTCATGATTTCTTCGACCCTTGACCCAGGCACTGTGAGCCGCGTTTTTTTGCTGAAACAGAAACCGCGCACTCACCATTGTACCAAGGCCTCCTCCGGTCGTTGCGAGATGCACGGTTGGATGGAATGTAATATTCCATCCCCAGTGCGATCTCATCAACAACGGCCGAGGCACACGTAGATAGGTCCTCGGAGCTGAAGCAGCGCTGCCACCAAGGGAGCGAAGCGAAATAATTTCGCATTCCCTCCCAATCTGCCGACCGGTAGTGCCACAGACGACGCACCTCCTCCCTGGCAGGTGGAGGCACGGCGCGTGGCACTGTCGTCTCGACCAGGCAGTGGTCAGAAGTCCCTAAAGGGGCCTTGACCGAAATTTTATACCCGGTCGGACGATTAGTCAGCAGAAGGTCCAGAAGAGAGGGGGCATGACCGACAATATCTGGCACCCGGGTGGGCTGGGTCACCAACTGAGTCAGGTCATGCAGAAGAGCGAAAGCATGAGCAGCCCTTCCTGCGTGGTCAGTCCTTGGGGACCCCAACCACACGTCGTTGTGTGCGTTGAAGTCCCCCAAGACTCGGTCCGCGGTCGGAAACGCGGTCATCTGTCGCCCGGCTTAGAAATTCAAAGAGCCGGGTTGTCTCCGAATCCCCGTGGTGGGAACGGTAAAGGCACCCGTAGAACCTGGTTTGAGAACCAAGATCTACGTGTACCCATAGGAGGGACAGGGAAGGATCCTCCAAGTAAAGCAGACGGCGACAACAGATATCGGACCGGATGTACACACATACCCCGGCTTTCGCCAGGAACCTTTCCTCAAGCGAGTAGCCGGGGTATTGTAGGTATGAGGATGAGGTGTCCACCGGGTCCTTTATCTGTGTCTCCGTCAAGAAGAGCAATGCGGGCCGTGCCGTCTCAAGGTGGTGGTGGACGGCACTAAGATTGGCGTGGATTCCACGAATATTCGTGAAATCCACTCCAAGCTCATTAGTGGTATCGTTATCGTATCTGATACAAATCTCAGCGTGAAAGGGCGCCCTAACAGGCCGATTGACATTTCAAAATCTCATCGCAGTTCCACTTTTCGCCGGCTCATCTAATTTGTGGCACAAGTCAAAGAACATAATACTCTCTAACGTAAGAGCCCAACTTCCATAGACAAAGAGTGGCAAGCAACGATACTTAATAGCACGAACTAAAATTGACGGCTGAAGAAAACTATTAATATTTACAATAATGTTCTAGTTATTTTATTGACCATGTATATTTACTAGTAATGATAATTATTTATATACATTTTTTTAACAGAATATTGCCAAAAGTAATAAGTAGAAACCTATATATAATATACTAATAATTTTGAAATCTATTTGGGGCTTGTCGGATATCTTCAGGCAGGTTGTTTTACAGTTTGCGGCAAGTTGTTGCCGCAATGGAGTTGGACATAAAGCTAGAATTATGAGAAGAAATAGAGAGAACACAGTTATGATATGATCGCAAAGACCTGTCATGCAGAAAAGAAAGATAGGCGAATATGTTCTTGAGGTACTTCGGCGTCGCAGAAAATTTATATAGTACAGAAAATTATAAATAAAAGGATTCTGATATTTCTGCGACTACGAATTGGCAACCACTTCAACCTAGCTCGATACCAGGTTGCAGATTACTGATACCTATATGGATAGGGCAAAGCGCAAGCTTCAAAAAAATATAATATTTAAAAGCTATGAGTTTAGCACATTAAAGTTTAATTTGGGTATTTTATTTAGGAATACGCAAATTAAACTTTGAGTCTTTTATTCAGGAAACATTCTTTTAAAGTAAAACCAGATTTCGTAAATCGTTTTGGACGAGACCTGCCCTTGAGATGCGAAAAAAATAATTTTAAAACTTATATTTTTTTGTACTTCTTTTTTGTGTAATTAACATCAAAGCGGCGCAGTCAGGGTATTAGCACTTGTTAAAATTATAGCAGATATCATTACATTATGTACTCACTTGGCTCGGTTCTGTCTGATTTGAAGTGACAGCGGGCGCCCAGTCCTCCGGCATGGAGGGCGGCAGTGCTGAAGTGAGGTCCGCGTGAGTGTCATGATGCGAAGCCTCGCCCGCCTCCGCGAACGTGAATCGCGCCCCACTGGGCACTGCGGTAGCGTCAGCACCGCTGAGCGGGGACACCACTGCCTCGCCGAAGCCGTCGTTGCGTCTTGGCACGTACAGAGTTGGCGTAGAGGGCACAATGCCGTCGTCTCCATCATCACCAACTCCCAGCGACAGAGCGCCACTCGCTGACAGGCAAACACAACGAAGCATAAGAACAAGTGGCTCCTACTTTACATTGCAATAGCTCAATTGCAAGCTAACTTACGTTCGGTACCACTACTGATTGCTTCTATTTGTGGAGCAGCGGGCACGGGTGCGCCAGTCACCTCACCAGATGGTTCCTGCACAATCTTTGTTATTAATATTCAAACTAAAGCTGATATTTTAGTAATTTCAATGCTATTTACCTCTGGTGCTATTTCTGCAGCTTCCATTTCTTGCCCATCTGCCTCCACTTCTTCTATTTCTTCACCCTGATTAAACACATCATATTAATGAGTATCAAGAGAAAAAGTTATTGGTTGTGAAATAAAATATACATACTGTCCTCGTCTCATATGCTGTCCCAGTGCATTCCTCGTCTGACTCTACAATGACGACGCCTTCATCGTCTTGATCGCGCTGTGAGGAAGTGGGTAACTGGTATTCCTCATCAACACGGGTCTTTTTAAGTTGTGGAGCTGCAGCTGGCGGTGGGCGTGGGCGTTTTTGAGCGCGTTGTTCTGGTGTGTTAGAGGTGCTCACTCCAGACTGACCTGAAGTCTGCGCGACTTGTGGTTCCACGCGCGGTATGACCATTGCCACGGTTTGTTGCGGAGGCTGTGATTCGTTCGTGTCCTGTGTGGACTCTGGCGGTGCTGCGCGCGAAATAGGGCGAGAGGATGACGCCGGCATATACTCAGTAGAGTGGGCGTCGTGCACTGGTTGGACCAAGCACTGAACCTGAGCCACAGGTCGTATGGATGCCAAAGGTGTTTCCCCGCTTCGACGAATGTTGCTCGTACTCGCGCCGCTGCATGCTGTTATATTAGATAGAAACCATTTTATAAATAAACCAAAGGATAAAGAAAACTAGGTGATGGTTATAAGACAAATTATACTTACAAGCCATTGGTTTTATATTAGCGGTTGGTGGTGCTTCAGTAAGTGTTTTGTCAGCTGTTTGTTTAGATGTAGATATTTGGCTGGGTAATTGACGTTGCTGATTAATCTTCTGAACTAACGCATCAACCTCTTTTGCTTTTTCAGTTTTCAATTCATCTTTTTCTTTTTCCAGTCTTGCTATTTTGTTGTCATATTGAGATTTTAATAAAGCTAATCGTTTATCCCGATCATCATCTGTAGATTTTTGTAATGTTTCTATTGTCGTTTGTGCTTCTTGCAACTCGTGAGCAAGTTTCTTTTTTAGTTCAGTTAGGTGAACAATTTTATTTTTTGCTACTTTAATAAATTGCTTAGCTTTCTCTTCTTTTTGAATACTTGACTTAAGGTCTGCTATTGATTTTTCAGACTCGGCTTTTTTAATCTCTAATTGATTCTGCAGCTCAGTTATTTTTTGTAGCTCTGTTTTTTGATCTTCTTCTTTTTTCTCTTCAGCTATTTTCTTATCATTCTCTACCGTTTGTAGGAGCTCAATATATTGCTGTTTGTACTTCTTAGCAATTTTTTTAATTTGTATTTCCTTCTCACGAACATCACTTAAGGATGCTTCTGTCTTTGTTAGCTTTAATTTTAAATCATCACATTGTATTAAACTGGTAGCAATTTCTGTTTTCAATGTACATATTTTTTCAGTTAGACTGTTTACTTCAGCGATATTCTTTTGGTAATTTTCATTTAATTTCTTATGATCCTCTAGTAGAGTATTATATTGTTGAGCCATTGACATATATTTTTCTTCAAACTTGGACTTTTCCATTTTTATAGTTTCTAGATTTTTTATAAGTTTTTTTGTCTCTTCTTTTTCACTGCATAATTGGACTGAAAGATGTTCACATTCGCTTTTTAATTGTGTCCAATCCTCAGGACTAGCCATATTCACATTATTTATCAACGAATCGGCTCTATTATGCCATTCCTTAGCTACCTTTTCTAGCATCACATTTTGTTTTCCTAGGGCTGCATTATTAAACGTTAAATCTTTAACTTCTTTTTGCAAGGAAGATAACTCTTTTTGAAGAGAACAGACGCTGTCGTTAAGTTCGTTGATGTAGGAAGCAAGGTCATCACGTTCTTTTCTCAAACTCTTACTACTGTCAATTATTGCATGAATTGCTTCAACTTTTATAAGAACATCATCTTGTTTTATGTTTGCAGTTGTATCAACTAAAGACTCTAATCCTTTTTCTTCTAATTTTAATTTAGTGTCTTCCAGTTTTTTTAATGTATTTTTTAATTGTGACTCCAGATTCGAACACTTATCTTGCAATAGTTCACATTTTTTCGTTACATCAACAGTTAATAATTTTTCTTTCATTATATCATCAGGATTTTCTGTAAGCACAGCTTTTAATGGTGGTAAGACTGAATCAGCTATTTCAGATAATTCGTTATTGCGGTCCCTAAGAGCATGTAAGGTCTCCAATAATTGATTATTTTGTTGCTTTATCTTATTGTTCATTTCAACAACATTGTTAAGTTTGGCATTGGTGTTTTCAGTGATTTTAGTTATATTTTGATCCTGTTCACTTTGTTGTTTGATGTTTTTAGGTGTCAGGTTATCTGTTCTATCAATCACCGATTCATATATCGTGTCAACTGTTATCTTTTGTTCAGTATATTTCGGTGCATTATTCATTGATAATATGCATTTTTCTTCGCATTGTTTATTGTAATCCAATGCAGTTTGTAATTTATTGTTTAAACTATCCATTTCAATCCTAAAATTTGTGTTCATATTTTTGTTTTCGTTTGTTTGCTTTTCCAACAACTTTTCGAGTTCACAACAATGCATTTGAATACTATCTATTTTTTGTTTATATTCTGATATCATTAATTCATTATTTAATCTATTATTATTATATTCGGATTGTAATTTCTTTAAATCTTCGCTCTTTTGCTCGCAAGTTTTAGAGCAAATAAGTAAATCGTGCTCCAATTTTGATATATAAATCTCCCGTTTTTCAATGTTTATATCTTTTTCTGCAAATATTTTTTGTAAATTACTGTTGGATGTATTAGTTGGTAACCCTTGCATACTGTTAGGTATCTGTACATGATCTAACTTTTCTTTTAATTCTTTAATTTTTTCTTCTTTACTATCCCTATCTTGAATTAATTGCGAAATCTCTGTTCGCAAGATGTCAGAAATTTTGCGTTCTTCTAACAATTCTACCTTTGCTTTAGATACCTCACTTTCCAAATGTAAAGTTAGTTTTCTGAAACGATCATGCTCTTCTTCAAGTCTTTTCTGAACTGCAGTGCAATTTAAAATAGACTCTTCTAATTCCTGCTCTAGCTTGTTGTATTTTACTTTATTTACATTTTCTAAAATTGTTTTCAAAACCTTAATTTCTTTTAATACCCTATTACCACGTGACACTTCATTTTGCAATGCATTTTTTTCAGTGTTATGTTGTTTTTCTGCACCTTGAAGTTGAAGTAAATCTGCAGTCATATTTTTCAGTTGTATCTGTGTACTTGCTAATTGTTCCTGTAGGCTAATAACATCATTGTTTAATTTTTTTGTCAACATTTCGTAATCATGTATTGAAGTTCGAAAATTTTGATTTCTTTCTTTATAATTCTCTATAATATTTTCAGAATGCTCTAGTTTAACATTCAGAATTTTTATCTGATCATTTCGATGAACGGCAGTGGTAACATGCTTGCAGTTTACAGATGTTAATTCAAATATTTCACTCCTCATCTTATTTATTTGGTCATACAACAATTTTTCATTATTTATTCCTTTTTCTCTAAAGGTCTTATATTCTTGCTTGATGTCGTTTAATAATTGTTCTGTATTCATTAATTTTTGTTCATTGATATACAGGGCTCTCCCTTCTCCGGTATATTCTACTATCATATTAGAATCATTAATTGATTGATTTCGAGTCATGCTCATGTTTTCATGATATAAAGCTTTAAACATATCTCTCTGTTGCTTTACAGAAATGGACTCTGTAGACTGATGATGCAGTTCTTCAGTTAAATCAGCGATTTTGCTTTCTAATAAAAGAATTTGATTTATGTCATCTTCACTTCTAACCGAATCATTTCCTTTCATTGCATTTAGTTGTCGTAATAATTTCTGATTATTTCTTTGTAGTTCTTGAATATCACCAAATGTTATAGTATCTTTAGGCGTATCATCAAATGAATGTGAAGGATCATAATCCCCGTTAGGTATAGGGTTGCCACGTAGATGTTCAATTTCTTTTAGTAAGTAACAAACTTGTTTTCCCAGATCTGTGACTTCTCTTTTCAGACGGGATTTCTCTCTTGTGTGAACTTTGATTAATTTCACTGATTCATTGAGTTCTTTCTTAAGACTTTTACATTCTAATATTTGAGAATCTAATTGGTGTTTTATTGTTATATTAGTTTGTAACATTTCACTATGTTCCTGTTGTTCTTTCTTTATAGTTGGCAAACTTTTAGCAATTTCTTCTACAACTTCATCAAACTCATTAGTCATATTTTTATTTCTTTCTTTTTCAAGTGCTAATTCCCCAGACACTCTTATAAGCTCATTATAAACTTGACTCAAAGGTAATTCTGATTTCAATAACTTATTTACTATTGCTGCAGTTGGTGATATGTACTTAAGAATTTCTTGGGACTTTTCATCTTTGGAAAGTTTCAATTGCTCATTTAAATGTTCCAACTCTGATACCAAGTGTGACAAACTTATCTCCTTGCTTGATATGGCTTCCTCGAGTTCTACCTGAAGACGTCTGTTTTCAGATTCTAACAGACCATATTTTTCAGTTGCTTCATTCAACATTTTCTGCAAGTCAGAAAAACCAGTCTTAAGTTCAAACACTTTACTTTCTGATTCATCATTCATCATTTTATAAATATCGGCTAATTTCGACTTAGTATTCAATTCTTTAAGGTAGTCACACTGCATTTTATTATACAGTTCCTTTTGAATTAATAGTTTTTTCGACAAATCCTCTGATTGACTACCCAATTTAGTATTTGTTTCCCTTAGTTGGGCTATGGATTTTTCTGCCAAATTAAATTCATCTGTTAATTGTTGTATTTTCTTTTCATAATATATTTCGTTATTATTACATTTTATTTGTAATGTTTGTGTTTCTGATGTCAGCTTATTGACTTGTTCTGTTAACATAGAAATTTGTAGGTTTAGTACACTTTTTTCTTCTTGCATAGTCATTTCCTTACTTTTGGTGATTTTTTCTTTGTATTCTGCTTCTCTGTTTAGAGTTATTGCCTCATGTTTAGCTATTGTTTCTAATTTTAATTGAGTGGACAATGCTGTTTGGGTGTTAATATATTCTTGTAACTCATTATCTCTCCTTTTCAATAATTGTTGAAGGATATTTTTTTCATCTATTATTTTATCACAATGTAACACTAAATTTTTCTTTTCACTTTCTATTTGGGAGCATTGCAGCTTTAGTTCATTTAAATCGCATTCAAGATTTTCCACTTTCTTAGCTTGTTCTTCAGCTGCAGACAACTTAAATATTGCTTCTTCATAATTTTTTGTAATCTCAATAAGTTTAGATTCGATTTCTTCTTTATTAACTCCTAAAACAGAACAATATGCTGCAGACCAAACAGTTCAACAATTTATAATATCTAACATTTACAAATCTTCCATCATCTTATCTCTCCCACAGGGATAAGCAGAGACAATAGAGACCGTTTTGTAACAACCAGGGATATAATATCTGTTTCCATGAAGATAGAAATGGACCTAATAATAATAGGTCCAAGTGAAATGAAAAACATGTCATCCTTTTTATGATTATAGATCAAGTTATGTGTGCTCATGCACCTTAGTGCCCAAAAAAAGACTAAGTCTTCTTTTGTAAATACTTCTATTTATCTACGACTATTCTGTATATTATTTGGGAGACATCAGCTAGGATTTTTTGAACCTACCATTAGCTAGCTTGGAACAATGTTCGACAACAATTATTGACAATTTAGAGAATTCAAAATATAATCAATGTGTCATTTTTTTTATTTAGACTACATCTAGTACTTGCTGGGACTTACATGATGGCACCAACTGAAAATACTAATTTAGTTTACGAAGCATCTGAGGATATAGGATAGAAAAAACACATAGCATTATTAAGCAAGTTGTTGTAACACATTCATCACAACTTCTTTAATTTGGATAAAACAATTATGACAGAAATGCACCAAAGAGCATTCAGCATTGGTCAATAGAAAAGGACTAAAATGCTTCACGAAACACTAGGCAGCACACCGCACAATTGATCTTGCAAAAATTAAACCAGTTGGTACCAAAATCCTGTCACACTCAATTGTCCACTAAATACATTTATACATTACATACAAGTCCGTAGTTTTAAATTACTGGCATAACGAACTTATGTCTTGATGATTGCAGTGTGTTTCGAATGGTGATTTCAAATTTTGATTTTACTTAAAAGTTAAAAACTGCAATTATCTTTTAAACAATTCAATTCTTTTATTAAGTTTACTGAGCTTTAAATGTGCCTATCCTTGTGAGAACTGAGCCGTGACTCTCATTTATTGATTTTATTTACATTTCTATACTAAGCTACTAAAGTGCTTATATCATAGAAACGGGACAACCAAAGTACATATATCTAACATACATTGGTTCCCGGTGTGTGTGCTAAGATACACACACAGAGAACTCGTGTTCGGTGTGTGTGTAACCACGGTCGCCTGATGATGATACACTGAGCTTTTTCCAGTAGATTAGCATAAATAAGACATATAAACCCTAAAATAGTAACCGGCCATAATAATTTGAACTCGAGCTTGAATGCGAAATCACAGAGTTCAAATTGTCGTGGCTGACGCTAAATACACGCTGGAAAATGAGTGTGGTAAAATTATTAAAAACATGCTAAAATACATACCATCATCAGTGCAGCCAGATACCTCATCATCTTTCGGCTTAATATGCTCACTCAAATATATGTTCAATTTATTTATGACATCTTTTGATATAAGGGATATTTCCTGCTCAGATAAAATATTTTGTAAATAATGTTTCTCATCCACCTCCATGGCAGCCACAGGAGACTCCATTGTCGTCACAAACTACTAGATACTTTGCGTTATGACTATGTCGCCATCAAGGAACATCGCCATTTTTAAACAGAGACCACAGACAAGGAACAGAACTGAACCACAGATAACTATTATACTAGACAGAGACAACAAATGCCTTCTGGGACTCCGTTCACAAATAAAAATTCCAGTATTGCATGTACACGACCGAAATAATGAACTTATAATTACTTATTATATTATTTATAATATAATATAGTAGTAAGAAGTATATAAAAACTTACTAAAACCTATACTTGTACAGTTTTTAACGCGATGCATTGCGCGAATTGCCTTTCAATCTGTGTCTTAACTTTGTTGCTTGAAAAACAAGGGTAAAACACCATTGATATTATTTGTAAATGACAAATTGATTGATTGATTACAAACTGCTGTAGCTGCTGTGACTGTTGTATGGCCGCCAACAACAACCCATATCTGTCGAAACCGTGACTGCCGCCCGTTCTAGTCAATTCGATCTACTTGCAGGTGACATCCACAGTAGGTAACAATGAGAAATAATTTTAGTTCCATTTTTTACATATTTATCTCTTACACGTTCCATCATCAGGCAGTCCAGGTTAATAACAGACCAGATAATAGGAAGAAACAACTGTAGTAAAAAAATGGTGTATTTTTTATGAATTAGGTTCAATAGTGTACTCAAGTAAAATCAAGTTGTTTGAAATACTGCTAACCATGTTATTTCATGATTCTGTCAACATTCCATCGGAAAAGTTATAATAAAATTGTTCGTTAGTGTAGATGATACTGATGGTTTTAGTAACTATCACCCTTCACCCTTATGTTGTAGAAGAAACACATTCGTCTATTTATCTACTTAGTGCCGAATAAGGCCAACCAGCGCGGAAACCATATCAAATGTTAAAATGGGCTCTTTTATTTTGATTTATTTTAATAAAAAAAATTACGTAATTAAAAAATATATTAGATATTATAGGGAAATATTATTAGGGAATCCTTGCAGCATAATAATTTATACAGGCGGCATTACATAGTTACATGTCCTCGTAAGGCGCCATGTAGCATTTGTTCATTTGTTGCTTACTGCTGTTTAGCTAATCCAGCATACAGCTAACTATTATATTAGATCCAGCACTACGTCTAGTCTAGTCACTATTCATACAATTATTGCGAATCGATTCAGTTATACATTAAATGCTTCTGTAGTATGTCTGAATCATTTTATAATCTGTGATTATACTACGAATTATATCGAATCTTACAATACTTAGATTACAGGATATATGAAATTATGCTTCGTTGTAAACAATTTAAGGTTTCATCGGAAGTATATTCATCTGAGTTTATTATGTTCGCAAGATTATTGCCGCCATTTTTTATTTTTTTCAATCTGACAACATCGTTCCGTTCTAGACTTCTTCCTTTTTGCTTTGCGAGAGGCGATCGGCGTCTGTCTGGCGTGGTTTGTTGTTTTTTGTAGAATTTGTTGTAAAGGTATTTAATTTTGTTACTTTCTTCTCGTTATCCGTAAAAATGCGTAAACGTAAGACAGTAAAGAAAACTGATGAAGACTCTGACGGATCTGGCGGCGGTGAACCAGAAGAATTTCAAGATTCGGGTGAAGATTGGACCCCGGACGCCGATGCGGTAATTTCATTTGTTGAATTCGTGCTATTATAGAAAATATGCTTTGATAATAATGTGGTTTACGCGTTAATGTTAAATAGAAATACTTTCGGATGAAATAAGACCTAAATAACATGCGCCTTAAATGTAGGAAGCTAACCAAAAATACGTATGATAAGGACTGATATTTATGCTATAATGAATAGTTTTAAGGGTCAATTATATGTTCTAAAGAGAGGGTGTATTACTTTTTTTTGTATTTTTGATTTAGCCTGAGCCAACTGGGCGGGGTGGCCGTAAACGCGCCACCAAAGCTTCACTGAACAATTCTGCTAAGAAAAAGCGTAAAAATTCGTCATCCGAGGAGAGTGAGGGTGAAGATGAGGAGGAGGAAGAACTTGATGAAGAAGATGATGAAGATGAGAAAAACGGCTCAGATGGCAACAAATCTGATTCAAGCCAATCAAAAGATGTACCAAAGCATTTTCATGTAAGTTTCTAATTAATTATATTTTAAATGTTGATAAATTTTATTGTGGCAGCAGCCATGTGTGACAGCTCCCTGATGTTAAGTTGGGTGTGATCTAGTTAAAAACGTCAAATTACAAGCTGATTTCGAAATGCAACTAAGTCACTTAACAGTCTGTAAGTGGTGGTACGACCCTGGATTGGCACTACCACCAGACCGCACTACTGCCTACCACTCTTTGACAACTAGGCTATCATCTTTTATTTTACTGCATGATGGAAATAAAATATAATTTTCTAAAAAAATATAACTATGGAGCATAATGTAATAAATTGGTTGTATTTTTAATTTCAGTCTGGCAACTTTGTCCTGCTAAAATCTGATGTAAAGTGGGAAGGAGACTCTGTTATTTCAAAGCTGGATGAAATAAACTTATGGAAGATTGATGGCAAAGCATTATTACAGAAATTTATTCCTATGGAGTCCAATGGGCGAGTTCTACACAAATGTACCTGTGTGGTAAGATCATTTTAAAATAAAATATAAAATGGCGAAAGCCTATTTATTAGCTATTTATTTGTAAAAAAAATTAACTCAACATTTTTTTTACATTTCTATACTAAGCTACTAAAGTGCTTGTATCATAGAAAAAGGACAACCAAAGAACTTATATCAATCAGTGGGTGGTCTTAAACTCGTGCTCTCTGGTTTGTGTAACCATTGCACTGCCTTCACATATCAGCCTAATGTTTAGCTAAGTAGGTGTGACTGCCACTATAGTTAGTAGTAGTAGCAGTCTCATGCATTATTCAGACTAGTTGGAACATTTAAATTGTTCCTCGAGTTACTTCACCGTCTGTACACTTGGCAGTGGTGGTGCTAATCCATATCCCAATGCTATGCTGGAATGTGAGTCATAAGTCACAGATATGTCTAGTGGAAGTTGGATCTACTATAACTAAATTGAACTCTGGCAACATTAATGCTGATCCAAATATGTGGTATATTCAGTCTTTGCCACACTCTTCATAGGCAAACTGGTAAAACTAATCAAACTTAGTCGCCTAAAATGTCAATTACACAACAAAATTAGTTACATAAGAAAATTGTTTCTTTGCAGTATTCTGGTTGGAATGTGGACAACCGAGAGAACTACTATCCCATCACGGAGATATTGGATCGCAACCCAAGAACAGATTCGAAGGAGATATGTGTAGCGTTAGATCTCAATGATCTTATAAAAGTAAGGGATAAGTGAACAAATTGGATATGTGACGTCTATCATTTTAGATAAGTTTAAGTTTTTAAAAATTCCTCTGGCACTCATTCCATGTTACTTTGAGTCAATATAAACAATTTCTTTTAATCTGAAGACCTAATGTTTAATAAAAAGGAAGAATACAATATTTGTTTTATTTTAATTGTGGTTTCTGCATCCCATATCACTATGTGCCATAATAAATAATGGGCTTTGGTGGCTCACCTCATTGGATTATGTTATACAATACAAATTAAATCCATTTATTTTGTATGCCATTAGAAATTAAGATTACTTCATTAGTTGTTACGATTTTAATTAAATCTGTGATGGCTCTCTTTGTTAAACGCAATGGTTTGAACTATTGTGATAATATTCATTCTTATATTTTGTGCTGCAAAATTCCAAAAACAGAACAAGAACATATATCTAGAAGTTTTTTACTTAGGCCTCCAAGGATATGGTACTTACTATTATTTCATTTCCTATTGGGCTTTACCAATTTCAAAGTGAAATCATATATTCCATTGTCAAGATATAGCAATTCAATAATCTAAAGGCACAATTTTTAGTTGTTAGGCATTATTAGACACTATTTCTACAATTATTTGGTATCTTGGATAATGAAGCTTACAGGGCTACCGTTAAACTGCATCCACTCTTCTGGAATTGTCGACATATTTTGGTCAGCATGAACAGCTTGCACATTTGCCTTGCTGAAATGATGAGGCTTACATAGTGAAGGATACCGTGAAACTACATGCAGTCTTCTGGAATTGTTAACATGGACGAGGACATTTTCAAGTTCTTAGACTGGAACGGATACGGCATCAACATCAATGGCGAATACATCACTCACCTTCGTTTTGCCGATGATATAGTCATTATGGCCGAGTCGCTGGAGAACCTCAATGCTATGCTCAGCGACTTGGGTAACGTTTCCCAACAGGTGGGTCTTAAAATGAGCAAGGTCAAGACGAAAATTATGTCCAATGTCCATGTTGTGCCCGTACCGGTAGTTGTTGGGAACGATACTCTCGATCGAAGTTGTTGACCACTATAATTACCTCGGGCAGATTGTCCAAATAGGTAGGTCCAACTTCGACAAAGAGTTCGCTCGAAGAATCCAATTCGGATAGGCGGCATTTGGGAAATTCCGTCATATCTTTTCGTCAAATATACCGCAGTGCCTGAAGACAAGAGTCTTCAACCAGTGTGTGTTGCCAGTGATGGCATATGGCTCGTAGGATTTGCAAGCTGAAGTGGCAATGGGCTGGCCACATCGCTTGAAAAACCGACAACCGATGGGGAAGAAAGTTTCGAGGAGTGGAGACCACGAACCGGCAAGCGCAGCGTAGGTGGGCCTCCCACAAGGTGGACTGACGACATAGTGAAAGTCACAAACAACCAGTGGATGCATCTTGTCATTCGAAATGGCGTTCTAAGGGGAAAGCCTATGTTCAGTAGTGGACGCTTTCTGGCTGATGATGATGAACCGAAATGTCTTTTTTCAACTATATTTCATTTATTTAATATAGTGGTTAAATAGCTACTTTTAAAAAACATGAATAGAGGGTAGAAGCACATACCACTGACAAGCTGCAGACACGACAAAAGAATTTAAATAAGTTGAAATTTTTGTTTGTTTTGTTTTGAGAAGAGCGATGCGAAAAAGGGTATCGCACAGGATTCCGTTCAAAGTAAAGAGACCCGCACTAAACAATTGATTGCGTTCTTTCTTTCCCTCTTTCCTATAACCTTAGATGCTTCAAGCGAAGCGTGAAAATGCACCTTCACTGCCGGCATAGCGATGGCGACTGAGGCAACGGTAAGTTGAATCGAAGCTCTTGGACCTACCCTTTTTTACAATAAGATGTCAACCCAACATACTATAGCTTGTCTAACTATAAATGACGCGCCCCTCCACATTATTAGTTTATTTAAATGTGTGAATACAAATATTACTAACTATACTATTATACTTTATCAGCGTGCTCTTCCTTTTGTGTCTAATCACCAAATGAATAACGTATTACAATTTAATTTTTGGTGTGTTTTATCCATAGTTTATATTTGCTCGTGTGCGTAAACGCAGTGGCCGCCCCTCCACTTTTCGGCTTAGACAGACTATACGTGCTTATAATGATAATTCATTGTCCATGTTCAAAAGTAAATATGACATAACAAAATGGGATTACCATCGACGAGTGACAATTAAAAAAAAAATTGGAGACAAGGTTTTATTTTTAAGTCAACAATAACATTACATTTTACAATTATATTAATATTAATTGACACAACAATATACATTTTAAATAAAATTATGATCTCTGTAAACAAACCATATTGAATTTGTGACAAATGACGTCATAGTGACGATGACAGACAACCGTAAACTCAGATTTTTCAGTCGTCAACGCATACCATCAGGCGAGTAGAGGTCAGATGTCAAGTCACAATAAAAAAAACATCCCTAATTTCCTCAGAGGCATTGCTTTCTACGATTCTAACAAATCTCGAACTTCCTTCACCATTTTCTTTTTTATTTTTTTATTGTGACTCGCTCGACACGACAGCACCCTGCTGTGAGTAGCAATTACATCCACTATGCCAGCCTAGATGAAAGCGGCAACTTACAAGCTGATCCCGAAACGCGACCAAATCACTTCACGGTCCGAATACTTGTAAGTGGTAAAAAAAATCGCCTCCGGGACTTTACGCGTAACCAGTGTGCTAACCAATGCGGTATGTCGTTTTTTTTGTTTTTACTATGGCATGTGATTGATGATAATGATGGTCATGGTTTGTGTACAGAGAGATTGTAAAATAAATATTATATGTTAATAACTGCGCCGCATTTAAACCCGGGTCAGATCAGATGCGTGGCATGGCGTGTGCGTGTCCATAACCTTTGCGTGTGCGTGCCAGCACTGACACACGTCACGCAGAGCTGCATACGACACGGAGAGAAGCACGCAGAGCCATTTAACGATGCACGCCGAGCATTTAACATATTTTAACACTTAATTTTTTAAACCTTTACTAAATCAGGTATCTAAAAAAATATTCTGTTTCCATTATAGTCCTCATTCTACAAAAACAACTTATAATCAGTATTTTTGTAGTCTTTATGTTTCGTATTGTAGATACACTCATATTTTTACACTATGTCTATTAACTTTTCCTTGTCCATTATAAAAAATCACTTATAAACAGCTCCTGCGCAGCTACGCCGTTGCGTAAACGCGAGGGATCGGTATGACACCTAACGGGGAATACCATAACGAGGACTCTGTTTGTCGGGTCGATGCAGCTGCTGCGTGACAGCAACCTTACGCGCGTGCGCACGCCACGCCACACACATTCATCCGGTCTGATCCGGGCTTTAGGGTATGTGAGTTCCTAGGCTACATCTTGGGGACCAAATTATATGTATAAAATAATTTATTATATATTTTAAAATTTAACCTAAGAATTACAAATAATTTTCCATGATTAAATTTTTAATCATGTGTAAAGTTCAATTGTTAATCGTTCAGCACACATTGGTAGAAAATTTCCCAATTTTCTATTGATCTAATTTCCTAACCAATTCTGCTTATTTGTAGTGAAGGCCCCTAGACTACAGTCTATGTAGCCTAAGCTTTAAATGTGGCGCTGATTAATATAAATTATATTAATACTCATATTCAGGGCCGGATTTGAGGGTGAGAAGACCCTGAGGCAAGGAAGGAGCGAAGGCCCCTAATTGTTTTCCAAATAAAAGGAACAATTGTTTCATCCAGCCACCGACATGATCGATCAAATCAAAAAGTTATAGTAAGTGAAAACTCGCAATCAAGGCGTTCTGATATTTTGATGTTTTACGGATTAAACATATATGGATAAATATTGTTTGTAAAATTCAAGAACAATATTATGATGGTGCTAGTGTCAGTAAAAAAGGAAAACGGAAAATCACTGACCCAGGGGTCCTCTTTTGTGGAGCGTGCCCTACCCCAAATCCGGCTTATCGGCCCTACCGCGTAACTCAATGAAAATGGGCTTCGCTTTGTTGACAGTTGAACTCCAATAATGAGCTTGTAAATTAAAATTACGACCGCGCTTTTTATTCATTCGGAAAATGAGTTTCAACGAGCTTGAACTGTTAATGAAAATGGACATCGATTCTCAGCGTGTTGCGCGGTCGTTATTTTTACTTTTCAAGCTTATTATTGGAGTTCAACTGTCATTGAGTTACGCAGTCGGCTCGTTGTTATTACTAAACGGCAGTGTTACACAGAGAGAGATACAAAACTGTTATATTGAGCTATGTTACGCTTCAATATATCCGCACATAATCCCAGCACGCGCTCAAATCTGAAAATAAAATCAATTTTTTATTGCACATAAATAAATACAAAAGTTTACAAAAGACAAACTTAATGCCTTAAAGCAGCCTTTCCCAAACTTTTCCAAGGGCTATCCTCTAAAAAAACTTATTTGCAGTACTCACAGAGGTCAATCTATTTTATTCTCAAAATCTCAATTAAACTCTAATGCAGTGTTTGCAACAAATAAATCATTTATTCGTTGAGCAACGGGTAAGTAATAAGATGTCTATATACAATATTTTGCACAGCCGTGCTCTACCCTATCGGGTATACAAATTTTCAATGTCACTGCTGTCGGCTGCACCAGTATGCTTTCGTAATTGTCTTGTTTTGTCCGCGGACTCCCTGAGATAGGCCCGTGGACCCCAGGTTGGGTTACATTAGAGCGTTAACCTTTGCGAGATGATGTAATGCTGGAGGTGGAATGCTGTCACATGTCAAGCCATCAATTTTTTAAAGCCGATTAATGGTGAAATGGATCAGTCGACGTCGTCGATCTGTTTCTACTACGCCGATTCACTGGTGTGGTAGCACCCTTAGTTGTGTAATTTAAAGTATTACGTACGCAGACAGTTGGTAATCGATTACCCACTCTGCCGATACGAAATGATAAGCATGGGTGCTTGGCTTACCCTGCTTACCATCCCCCTGATGAATAGCAGGAAGGTGCAGCAGGCATCAACGTCACTTTTCTAAATCTTAAGCCGCGTCCACATGTTTGGCAAACAACAAACACGAACATGTGGATGGGTGTTTACGTTTGCCTGTTTGGGTTTGTACTCGCTAGTCGTCGGTTTTTCTTTAACAATCAAAAGAGTTTCGGAAAACAGTTTGCAATGTCTCCAAATGCTTGCTTATATACTACGAAGTATTTTAATCACCGCAATGTATGTTTATCCGGAATATACCAGTATGTTCGGCAAGCATATAGATGACAAGCAATGTTTGGGTCTTTGTTTGTATGTTTGGTGTTTGCTTGCGCCAAACATACAAACATGTGGAGGAAGTATCAAACCCAATAAAATTAAGTAAACTGAGTAGATACGTCGCCTACACGAATTTTAGCGTTTGCAAATGACACGGGGTTAACCATGAGTTATTGAGAGCGAAAAGAGACAAATATAAGCTGCTCTGCATCGCGATACTGAGTTCAGGTTTGATTATTAGCATACTTTCAGCGTGCCTCTTTTGGAGCGCGCATAACATATCTTTAAGATACTGAAGAACCACATCGCTCGAATAACTGACAACTGATGTGGAAAAAAGGTTCTAGAGTGGAAACCACGAACCGGAGGACGCAGCATAAGTAGGCCTTCCACTAGGTGGACTGCCGACATAGTGATAGGCACGAATAGCCCGTAGATTAAACTGACATCTTGTCGTTCGGAATGGCGTTCTAAGAAGGAGATCTATGTTTAGCAGTGAACGTCTTTTGGCTGATGATGATGATAGGATTGCGGAGCATTATTCCGCATGTAAGAAAAGGAAAGGAGTACTCCTAGCTGTACGCGTGTTGCGTACAGGGCTTAACTTAGCCGGGTGACGTTTCTTCGTTGGAGCGCATATATATTAATTACTTTGTCGGTAAATCAAAATTTGCGAGATATTGGACACATGCGACGCCATCTATCCATCGGCGTCGAAAGCACACTACCTTATTTAGTTTAAATATTGCTTAAACCTATCATATATATTTACCACAATCTGATATTCACCTCGCTCTATCCAATTTGACGCATTTAAGAGAGCCGGCAGCACGTACAGTTGCAGCCCGAGGTCTGTCCAGCAGGAGTGCTATTTCACCAAAATAATCCGAGGGTCCAAGGCGACCAACCTCCACGGCCTCACCCTCTGGTTCACTGTTGTTACTCCCGTTACGTTGTTGCAAAACAACTGCAGTACCTACAGTAAAAAAGTATTTCTCTTATTATGACTTTTTTTATTCCGGCGCAACTTACAAGGTGATCTCGTAATACTATAGTAGTAAGAAGTAGTAAGACTATAGTAGGAAATGGTCACGTAAACCTTAAGAAATAATTATTGATTTAAATGAATTAAATCAAAGTTGCTTCTTGTGGTCGATGAATTACATTCCATTATAGGTACGTCATCCTGATGTACACATAATTTTAATATTATTCCTTGGTTCAAATGGACATCATGAATCATTAGCCTAATATGTCATAGGATTTGGCTATATTTGCCAATGCAGATTGGGGTGTGCCGATTTAGAGACACGCCGATTTCTTAACAACCGCAATTTTGCTGCCGGCATTGTGACGACGCCTGAGGCAACCGTAAACTGACTCGATTTTTCCAGTCGTCAGCACTCTTAGACCGCCTCTTGCTTACCATCAGGCAGGTCGAAGTCAGATGTCTAGTCACAAAAAAATCTGGTGACAACTACCGGAACCTATAGTTAAACGTGCAAATGAAATAAATAGAAATATTACCTTCGACAATGATGTAAAAATCGTTACCAGGCTCCCCTTGTCTCACGATGGTTTCTTCATCAGTAAATGAGACTGGCTCCAATGCATCAGCAACAGTCAATCTCTCCCATTCTTCTAAGCTTTCTGCAAAAAACAGTTTTCGGCTATTTAACAATGAAGAGAATTGTGGATGTGAAGGAAGCAAGGGAGTTGTGTAAGGATCGTGGTAAGTGGCGCTCCATTGTCTCTGCCTATCCCCGTGGTAAAAAGGCGTGACAATTTGATTGATTGAACAAAAACACGCCTTCTAATCCAAAAATTCCAAAACTGTTTAATTTTAAGTTAAGGGCATAAAATACCATATTTCTAACTATACCAGCGGCACGCTATGATAGGTAATTTGACGTTTGCACCGTTCATAAAGTTTTGTATAAATTAATAATTACATTTGAAGTCGCAAATTGCTGTTCTTAATTATCACTATAAGGAACAACAATTGTTTGGAATTCCAATTCTTCCAACAAAAATTTGGAAAGAATAGAATCTGTGCTACAATAAGAACTAATTCATTGTTATTTGTCTCATTTATATTATGTTTATACCACGTGTGACTGAAAGAGACAACTACTTGTACTTCAATTCCTTTATTTCAAAGGTGGTATACTTTTTTTTGCAAAAACAACCACTTGTAATTGTGGTTGACTTTTAATACTGCATAATTAAAAGTCACGTGGTAGTAAGAGTAGCGGCATAATTGTTCCGTCATCTTTTTTGAAGTATTTTAATGTCATTTGTTATTCTATCAAATTAGGTTGTCAAATGATCATCAAAACTAGTGAAATTCTAAATTACGAATGTAAAAATGTATATTCATCCCCTTCTAACTTCTTTTTAATGCTATAAGTGAAAATAGTATAAACGGTTGTATTTTGTCGCTATTTTAGGGCTCTTTCTATTTCTAAGTTCAAATTCTTTGGTAATTACCAATTAATTTACCAATATGAAACTTCATGAGCGGGTCAAACGTTAAAACAGCGATCATAGCGTGCTGCTGGTATAAAGCTAAGAACTCACAGAGCGATTTGGTGTTGGGCCTGCCACGGTTTTGGGCTCGTGACTGCCGTAGAATGTAAAAATTCTAAAAATGTATTGTAAAGGACATAATTCATTTTGGGCTTCTATGTACTATTTTTGTAATGTCCGACGATGAAAACATATATAAATAGCAGTTTCGATACTTGTATTGATAAAACTAATATCAATTTTGCTTTTAATTTTTTTGAGTTATTTGGAAAATAAGATATGGATTTTGTATCATCTGTCAATCAATGCCATATTTGTTCTGCTTTGAACTGTCATAATTATAGTTTGATCATTTTGCACACCTAAACTATGCAAAATAAAGGATAAATTCCAATTACATTTTAATTTTGGTACATCAAACTATTTTAAAATAGTATATGCAACTGTTAACACAATTATCCCAAGTCCCTATGCAAAATGAATGATGATGTCCTTTACTTTTGAAACTCACGACGCGATTTTGCCTGCAGCGTCTGCTATTTTCGCTGCCGCGGCGATTGTATATCGCAGGACTCGGCTCTGGTCGCCGCGGCTGCGACTCATTGTGATACTGTTTTTGACATATAAATACGTATTAAAATGAATTTGATAAGATTGAATAATTAAATAAATGATGAATGATTAAATTAAAATGAGTTTAAATTAGACTAATCAATTATTTAATAAACAATTTTAAAAAAATATCTTAGATTTTACGCGGGCATTGATTAATGTATTAAACAAATTTTATGCGGTTTACTATCGCATTTATTTTTGGTTATTGATTTTACAATTTTTCAGAGAGTCACGGTAGTCCATCGATGTGATAGTCTTTCTGTGACGACGATGTCTGCAAAGCTGTCAAAACCTTGGAATATTAAATTAAAATATTTAAAATCATTAACCAAAAATAAATGCGATAGTAAGCCGCATAAAGGACATCATTTATTTTGTATGGGGACTTGGGCTTTATTATATTAACAGTTTAATATGCATCTTAAAATAGTTTGATGTACGAAGATTACAATGTGATTGGAATATATCCTTTATTTTGCATAGTTTAGGTGTGCGAAATGATCAAACTATAATTATGACAGTTTAAAGCAGAACAAATATGGCGTTGATTGACAGATGATACAAAATTCACATCTTATTTTCCAAATAACTAAATTGCACAGCAATTAAAAGCAAAATTGTTATTAGTTTTATCAATACAAGTATCGAAACTACCATTTATATTTATTTTTCATCATTGGACATTACAAAAGTAGTACCTACATAAAACCCCAAAGTGAATGATGTCCTTTGTTTAGTTCAACAAACAATCAAATAATTATATAAATAAAATCGAATCGCACAACTTGCGATCACATATAATCGGGCTTATTTATAGCGGCTCGTGAGTTTTGCAAAACTATCGCACACCCCTTAGGGCGCGGCTGATGCGATTTATAGGCGCTCCGTGAGTTACTAGCCTAAATAGTAAGCATAAAAGTGACCCAGTCGCGTTTCGGCATCAGCTTGAAAGTTGCTAGTTCAAGCTAGGCCGGCATAGTGGATGCGTATGTTACTTGCAGTTATTTACCCATAGTCGCATCTATTTTTGAATTGTAGGTACTTCAGTTATCATCAAACGGGGTGCTCTCGTATGTCAAAGCAAAATAGAATTTTTAAAATCAAAATAAATGGCCGAAATATATTTTTAAAATTCAAAATAAAAGACACATATAACTCAAATTGTTAGTAGTTTTATCAATCAAAATGTCACGCTTTTTTCCCATGGGGATAGGCAGAGACAATGAAGCGCCACTTGCCACAGATACAACTCCCTCGCTTCCTTCACAATTCTCTTCATTCAAGCTCTAAGGTTAATATACATACTTTTTTGTATAATTTTCTCCACAACGTTATAATGAAGTGCAGTCCATGAATGGGGGCTACTTCTACTACAGCAACTTTTCAGATTATCCCAAAACGCGACTTAGGCACTTCACGATTTTTACACTTGAAAGAGGTGGTACTACCCCGGACCAGTAGACTTGGTAACATAACTGTCTACCTACTCTACATCTAAACTAAAACTGCTTGTAAAGTAAGATTTATGTATTTTTATCGTGGTTCGATGATAACAACCCGCCTGATGTTAAGCTGGAGTGCGGTCCATGAATAAAGATAACTGCTATTTACAGTTATTCAACTTACTTTCACCATGCCGGCGTGTAGAATCGGCAAATTACAAGCCAATCCTGAAACGCGACTTTGTCACTTTACGGTCTGTATATGGCAGACCGTAAAATGACTAAGTTGTAAGTGGCAGTACCTACTACCCAGCATGGGCAAACTGTGCAGCACTGTCTTTTTTTTATTGTGACACATGTGACTCCGATCCGCCCGATGATAAGCAAGAGGAGGTCCAAGAGTGACGACTGAAAAAATCGAGTTAGTTCACGGCTGCCCCAGTCGCCGTCACTATGCCAGCCAAAGGTGCTTCTTCACACATGTTTTTAAGTATCCAAGGTCATAGGATGGAGAGAACACATGGCCTGGCAAAGCATTCCACTTGTCGATTGTTCTACAAAGAAAAGACGCACCGAACTTTTTAGTTCTACTGCCGATTCGGTCGATAGAATGTGGATGCTTCCCAGACCTGTGCAGGTATAAGGGGTGTGAAAGAACGAGGTAGGATAAAGTTTAAAGCTTTCACTATGCTGGTCTAGTTGGAACTGGCAAATTACAAGCCGATCCCGAAACGCGACTAAGTCACTTTACGGTCTGTATATATGTAAGTGGTAGTACCTACTACCCAGGATGGGCAAACTGCGCACCACTGCCTACCAAATAGTGAAAATGACTTACCCAATATAGATACTCTTGATAAAAACTTGTCATACATGCGTCTCTTTCGTATAGTTGATCCCATTAAAATTCTGCGATACGAGTCACGATCTAAGCCCCACAGTTTGAGCGCCGTCCGTGCCCTTACAGTCGCCGCTCGTGGTGTGCCGTAGATGAGCGCCAACTCACCAAAACTGCCACCCTCGCTGATAGTTGTTACAGGTTCTCCATTTACCAAGACCTATGTGATTAAGATTATTTTAAAACGAAAATCTCACTGTCTCATTGATTCTCTAAACCATTGATTTGTAAATGGGGGTCCACGAAAAGGACATCAGTCATTTTGGGATTCTATGTACTACCTTTGTAATGTCCAATAATGAAAAAATATATAAATGGTAGTTTTGATACTTGTATTGATAAAACTAATAACAAATTTGCTTTCAATTGCTGTGCAATTGAGTTATTTGGAAAATTAGATATGGATTTTGAATAATCTGTCAATCAACGCCATATTTATTCTTCTTTGAACTGTCATAATTATAGTTTGATTATTTCGCTCACCTAAACTATGCAAAATAAGGGATAAATTTCAATTATATTGTAATCTTCGCCCAAGTTCCCATACAAAATGAATGATGATGTCCTTTATCTCGTTTTGATAATGAAGAACTAAAATGTTGACTTAAGAAGCTCAGCAACTTTTACTCTTAAACACTTGCATATTCCATATTCAGTACAATGAGTCGAGATTTGCAAAGACGGTTTTTGTCGAGGTCCACCAGAACCAGCAATATTTTGTAAGTGGTCTATGGGAAAAAAAGTTTTGGAACCTCTGCACTACCTTCTTTAATATTGGATCCAGAGGTTTTTACCTTCCACCATAGCAGCGTGTAATAGGGATCCAAAAGCAAAAGGAGTGGTAGGCAGAATATTGGTGGTGATTTACCAGTCTGTCGATCCGGGGTAGGAAACTCGACTAAGTCACCGTGAAGTCGCGTTTCGGGATCAGCTTGTAAGCCGGTTCCAACTGCTACTTACAGTTATTGAATTGTAGTAGCAGTCACTTCTATTCATGGACCGCACTTCAGCTTAACATCAGGTTCTATGGCAGCGCTCTTTTTTTTGCCGGGTTTACACTTACACAATTAAAGTGTGTGATCTCATATTAAAGGCCAGTGGCCTTATAACTAAAATTATTCAAATTGCTCCTAATTAAATAAGTTGATGTAAATTACATTATTGCATTTTGTAGTTAGCAATTTGAGCAATTATTAGTTCTTAAAGAATGGCACTAAGCAACCCAGTTTTCTTGAGGATGTCTCCAACCCTAGAAACCGTAGAGCATGTATGAAGAAAATAGTAGATGTGAGGGAAGCTAGGACGCAGTGCACAAAGTGTGATTTTTAGTTCTGTTGTTGAGTTTAACATTAAAAGCCTAATTTCCGATTATAATTGTGTTTTTATTAATACCGAGAAATACCAACTTTCTATGAAGCGGGTTTCTATGAATTTTTATTATTTATAGCTACCTCTACTTCTCCAGAATCCACAATATAAAAGTTATCTCCTTCATCTCCTTGGCTAATAACAGTCTCTCCAGGAAGACATTGTACAGGGAACATTGCATCAAACATGTCAGCGCGTTCTGATTCATCTAAATGGGTGAATAGTACATTTGAGGCTATTGCTCTGGATAGTGCACCCATTGTTTTATAGTCCTTTGGTACCACCTATTGAGAAAAAGAACAAAAATAATTATCATCAATACAAGCAACTTTAATTTAAATGTTGCTCGAAGCTGTAGTGCATGCTACTGCAAGATTTGACCTGAACATATATACATACAAACATTGCAAGTTAAATAAAAGCTTTTAAAACGAAAGTAGGTATTGTTTATGATCATACCCGAAGCCCTAAAAGAGATCTTCAGGAAGTTGGCAACAATCTGGGAGAAGAAGGGCATTGTGGTCCACGCTAAAAAATTAACAAATCTTAGATTTGCCGACGACATTGTGGTCTTCTCTTTTTCAGCCACCGATGCTACAACAACTACATATGACAAATGAACATGTCAAAGACTAGAATCATGACTAACCTTACCTCACCAATCTTACCGAACATATAGGTTGGACTATTACTTTCTCTTTTCTGTGGTTTGTACATAGATGAATAGGGGATGTCCAAGAATATAAATACCTTGGACGCATGCATTCGTCGCCACTGTTATGTCTGTTATAAATAAAACAAGCATGTAGAATGCATCATGGCTTGTATTCGACTAACAGTGCAGACGCAGCTGCTATGCTTGTTAACTCATACTTTTAAAACTACCCACATTATAACATGGGCATATTCTACTACTAAGTGGACTCCAAGTTGACATCGCAGCAGGCCCAAACAGAGACGGCGAGTTGAGATAGACTCCCATAATAGTTTTTAGCGAGAGACCGCAAAGTGTCATCAGTCATGGAAAAAAGAGAGGAAGGCCTTTGCCCAGCAGTGGGACAAATAAATAGGCCAATAATAATGTTTTAATACCAAATGTTGATTTGATTGGGTAGAGCGGAAAGTAAGGGCAGGTCTAAAAAACGGCAACGTCTAAGGCGCCATTGTCTAATAAAACCGACAGAATTCACCTCAAAGGTGCCACAATAATATAAAATAATTTTGTTGCAACTGGCAGTGAGAATTGATTGGTTTATGTTTTAACATGAACATGTTTATAATTACTTTTCCTGTTTTAAAAATAGCACTTACAGAGTAGGAAAACATAAAATATAAGTATCTGAAAATTCCTACAGATTATGATGTTAATTATGAATATCACATTTAATTGAGGCTAAAAATATTGTAACAAATGTGGTAAATATAATGCTCTGGGTAAACCTATTCAAGACCTAGCTAGTTGTAGTTATTTGCGGGCTCGTTTCCGCACTTGAAGTCCTCTTTGGTTTCTTTGTAAGACCTAGCTATTCAAGAGTAGAAGGCACAAAGAGGTAATCGGCATTTTGAGATCAGATAGAAAGTTGCTGGTACTAGACTGGCATAGTGGCGCAACTGCTATTTGCAGTTATTTAACTGTAATAACAGTCCACTCGTTTTGGGCCACAATAAAAAATCATAACAGTGATACCTGCACAAATAAATTAACTGCCCTCTTTTGGATTATTATAATTTGATCAGTACCAGTACTATTATATCTCATGAATTTCACTGTTTTGAAATGTCATTACCCTCAAAAACATTCAGATAATGCCTAGAGTAAATTATGTATTTTATTTATACCTTTTTGACATAACTAGTGGCATCTTCTTCAGTTACTGGTTCAGCACTGATGCCTCCCCTTCTTCTTGCTGGTTGTCCTCCAGGAGCAGGCAGGGGAGAGAGCTCACCTTCTGGCTCGCCCTCAGCAGCGGCGGCAGCCGCTGCCTTTACCTGTTCCTGTTAATCATAATATAAGTATAAGGATACAAATATAAGGTTATCATTTTAATTGTAAAGTATAACTTAGGTAATTGGTATACTGACAAAAACTAGTTTTTTTTTTGTGTTTCTGACATATGACAGCCTCCACCTGATGTTATGCTGGTGGAGTCACCGACACTGAATGTCGGTGACTGTTATTATAGTTCACTATGAATGAATGAAATATGAAGTCACCTTAGTAAATACACTTAAAGATCGCAGTACCACCCCGGATTGAGAGTGTTCAAATACCAACCACTCTTACATTCTAAAATATATGGGTTGTTTTACTTTTCTAATATAAATAAACAAATCGCTAGTTTGTGAGAATACCAATGTTTTAGATAAATGAAAATCGATATGGCTTTGCTAAAATCTAATATTTGCAATATAATACATTTCTGAAAATAGGAAAAATTATTCATTAAATTATTACGTATCTAGGTCAACTCCTTATATGGAAAGATTTATTTCTTACGTGAATCAAAACAGAAGATTTTAAAATCTTATTCATATAATTTACTTACTCTCTCCAGCTTTTGTAAATATTGCCGCAGAAAGGTAACTGGGTTTTCTGGTTTATTAACACATAATTGATAAATGCAACCTCTTAAAAGTAATTGGATCTTATGATTTTGTATGTAGCTTTCGATCTCATGTAAGCACTGTTCTTCCTCCATGGTACGAATACAACACAGTCATAAGACACTTATTTGTAAAGTATTTTACAGTTATATATATGCACACACATTAATAATTAATAGCAATAACATGGCCAAATACAAATAAATATAATAAATTTATTATTTTACGATATAAAAACAGAGATAGGACCACTTCAGTCAACTTCCCCTATTAGCTGTCATTAATGTCATTCATATATTAGGAATAATTTTCATTAGGTAAAATTAGTGGAAATTATAGATTTCTTATAACAAATTATTGTATAGATTTTATAGTCGTTACTATTGTTTTTTAGTAATTAATACTAATAGCGATAAATTCAATACGGAAGTGTTTCCAGATGTAAAATTATAATTCATCATTACCGGTCTGTGTTATTTATTTATCTGCAATTTATCAAATCTGTGGTTATCATATATTTTTCTGTCAATTTAAATTCAAAGTCCGAATTTGTTTAGATTACTACTTGGTTCAAATTCCACATCCGCAATATCTGTTGCAGATAGTCTCTTAATATTAGCGAGATGTTTGCCTCTAAAATGTCCAACATTACTACTAATGTCTTAAATGTAGTTGCTAAAAATGTAAGTTCTTCAAGTACATGCAAGAGACTGCAGGGAAAAGTAGCTATTGTTACAGCCTCCACTGATGGGTAAGAGCATTTACATTTTTATAACCAAATATAGCTTTAATTTAAAGTCCTAGAAGTGATATGATAGAAGGTATAATCCTAGGACAAAGATCTTTATAAATAAAAGGTACCTAATTCCTATTTTTTTATAGTATTGGCTACGCCATAGCACAACGTTTAGGAGAGGAAGGTGCTTCAGTTGTTATAAGCAGTCGGAAAGAAAATAATGTAAATAAAGCAGTTGAGAATTTACGAAGCAAAGGTATCACTGTGGAAGGTGTTGTTTGTCATGTCAGTGATGCAGAACACAGAAAACGGCTCTTTGATATTGTATGTATTTCATTTTTACCCAAGTAAAATTTAATTCAAACTTAACAGCTTGAAATTTGAAGTGAGAATACATAATTTTTTATTTATTGTGACAACTTATGATGATAGCTCCCCGCCTGATGTAAAGCTAAAGTGTGGTCCATAAATGAAGATGATTGCTACTACAGTTAAACGACTGTAAGTAGCAGTCACATCTACTATGGCGGCCTATATGGAACTGGCAACGTACTAACTGATACTGAATAGGTCAAGTAACTTTTACTATCTGTATACTTGTAAGTGGTGGCACTACCCTGCATCGGCAGACTGGGCACCACTCCTTACCACTCTCTGACAACCAGACCCTGCGCAAATATCTGCCTCTTTTTTTTATTCACAAGATTTATATTAATTCATCAATTTATTAACATGTTCATGCCGGGGCCGATTATAATTTGTTTTGCTATTAGGCGGCGTTCAAATTAATATCGCGTTTCAATTGGCGGCGCGTGATTTTTGCCTGTTCAGACCTGTATACGCGTTGTTTGTTTCTCTGCAGTACAGTGAGATTTATTGTGCAAGTTTTTTAACTCGTGCCGTTTTTTCATCCTGACCACAAATTAACAAATGAACAAAAATTATGTTTCTGATACATTATTGATTATAATTATCATTAAAATTCAATGTTTAGTGCGGGTCACCGGTGACCCACGCCGCCTGATAGGACGGTTTAGTGCGGGTCACCGGTGGCCCACGCCGCCCGATAAGACGGTTTAGTGCGGGTCACCGGTGACCCGCGCCGGCGTGAACGTGTTAAGTAGCGTGACAGTAGTAGGTGTGAAAGCTTATTGTATCTGTACCTGAGCAAGGTCTCGCAGCTAACTTTGTTGATACTATAAATTTTATGCAGCTTACTATCGTGTTTATTTCGGTTTTGAAATTATTATTCTGACGTTTCAAGAGCTTTGCAGCCATCGTGGTTATGGAGAGACTGAGGTGTTGGTCGTCCAATTGGTTGATGCTGTTATTGTTTCCAAAACTACCCCGTTTGATGTTTTGATTTTCTTATTCTGTTCCCGGTTTAATTCAAATTTTTGCAAAAATAACTGATGGTGTAATCTGGTTTAGCAGTTTGGACGACCAACACCTCAGTCTCCATGACTATGATGGCTGTAGAGACCAAAATAAACCGTAAGCCACACAAAATTTGTTTGATTCATTAATCAATGTTCGTGCAAAATCTAAGAAAATACCAGCTACCATAAAGTTTGAAACTAGCTATACTGTATTCGAATAAATGTATGTCTTGTTTCTTTAGCTCAATATAGCTAGGTATAAACTTTAATAGTTAAGTTTCATGTGGGTTATTTTAATAAAAAATAATTTAATTTCATAAATTGACAATTTTTTTTGTCAATTTGCCTCAAAACCCCTTGCCAGTACCAACATACCTTAGATATACGAGTATTTGGATGCCTTATTTTCATGATAGGAATGTCTTAGTATAAAAATTTAAAAAGGAAAATACATTTTACAGGCTAACAAAAAATTCGGAGGACTAGATATTCTTGTATCTAATGCTGCAGTCAATCCTGCTGTCTCACCTATTTTGGAGGTAAAGTTTTTATTTCCATGGAAATACCTACCATTTAATATTAATAATTTTGAAAGTAAGAGAATAACCATTTAAAATTAATAGTTTTAAGAGTAATAAACTGGAAAGGTTTTCATGATTATGTTTTGTCATTGTCTGATCTGTGATACGTTTTCTTTTATTGATATGCAACATCTGACTACTAGCGTAATGTAATAAAAATATAAGTACATCATCATCATCATCATCAGCCAGAAAGCGTCCACTGCTGAACATAGGCCTCCCCCTTAGAACGCCATTCCGAACGACAAGATGCCAGTTGCATCCACCGGTTTCCCGCGACTTTCACTATGTCGTCAGTCCACCTAGTGGGAGGCCTACCTACACTGCGTCTTCCGGTTCGTGGAGTTATTTTTATACCTGTACAAATGTACATATAGGTAGGTACGTCTATATAGTATTTATCTAGCTTAAAATTTTTAGTTCTAATAATAAAATGTTTTACGTTTCTTTAAATATGCCAGAACAAGATCTCTATATTAGTGGCAAAAATTGTTTTTATCTTTAAAAAAGTGGTCTATGATGTTAAGCTGGAGTGCGGTCCATGAAGAGGTACGTAAGAAACCGTCAAACCCACTATTCCATCCTAGTTGAAACCGGCAACTTACAATCAATCAAATTGTCATGCCTTTGTCCCACAGGGATAGGCAGAGACAATGGAGCGCCACTTGCAACGATCCTGACACAACTCCCTCGCTTTCTTTACATTCACAATTCTCTTCATACAAGCTCTATGGCAACTTACAATCAGTGATATTAAAAGTATGATTTTTAATAATTTCAGACAGATGATAAAGTATGGGACAAAATATTTGAAGTTAATGTGAAGAATTCATGGCAATTAGCTAAGGAAGCATATCCTGAGATGCAGAAGAAGGGACAAGGAAATATTGTTTTTATCTCCTCTATTGGTGGCTATCAGCCATTAGAGGTACCTATATATTTTATTGTGACACAACATGTTACTTTACTTGCTTGATCATCTTGATCAGGAAATGAACGGTTTGAATTCAGTGCCAAGATAAATAGCTAATAGCCTAATAGGCACATAGTTTGCTCCGGCCACAATGAATGTCTCCCCCGCTCCCCGCGTATGTCTGTGAACGAGTGTTTTGAAAAATAGTTTTTTCTGGTATTAATAAATTAATTTTATATCGAAGTTGTAATTTGTAAGTTTTTATTTTGTTTCAAGCTTGGCACAGACTTCAAATAAATCAGTAGGCAGTTTCTACGATACAAACACTTTTAGTAGTTTAGTATAGATCTGTAAAATAGAAAATATAATTGTATTAAAAATAAAATTTTCAGCCCCTAGGGCCATACAGCGTGAGCAAGACAACACTACTAGGGTTGACTAAAGCCATTGCAAAGGAGCTTGTTAATGAGAACATAAGAGTCAATTGTGTCGCCCCTGGCATTGTAGAAACTAAATTTGCAGCCGCTGTAAGTTGTATTTTAAATTTTATTTCTAAAGCGACCGTGGTGTAGTGGCAGTGAAATAGATTTGCAAACGAAAAAGCACGGGTTCGAAACCACTAACCGGTACCAATGTATCTTTGATATATGTACTTTGGTTGTGCTGTTTCTATGATACAAGCACTTTAGTAGCTTAGTATAGAAATGTATAATAAAAAAAATATATAAAATGTTTTGGTAATGCTGACGACAGGCGTGGCCGATTGTCTAATGATTGGTTTGTTGCGCGTAAAGTCCCGGGTTCGATTCCCGGTCGGAGCAAATATTTGTTTCATAGCTTTTATTTATAATTTTTAATAATTATATTAAATATTTATTAGTAAAAAAGAGGCGGATATATGATTCGGGTCTGGTTATCAAAGAGTGGTAGGCAGTGGTACCCAGCCTGCCAATCCGAGGTAGTACCACCACTTACAAGTTTCGGGATCAGCTTGTAAGTTGCCCGTTCCAACTAAGCCGGCATAGTGGATGTGGCTGCAACTTACAGTTATTGAATTGTAGTAGCAGTGACATTCATTCATGGACCACACTTCAGCTTAACATTAAGTGGGGTGCTGTCATATGTCGAGTCACAATAAAATAAAATAAAAATCTTCAAGAAAGCTGGATTGCCTAGTGCCCGTAGCCATAAAGCTTGTATGAAGAGTATTATGGATGTGAGGGAGTTGTGTCAGGATCGTGGCAAGTGGCGCTCCATTGTCTCTGCCTATTCCTGTGAGAAAAACCATGGCCACAAATAATTCAGCCACACGGCTGTGCGGTCTTAACAGTATGTATTAAGTACAAGCTTGCGGGTTTTATACAAGCGAACCAATATACCACGTAATGTAATGTACCTTTGGCCGGCATAGAGACGGCGACTGAGGCAACCGTAAAATAAAACGATTTTTTTATTCGTCTGCGCTCTTGGGCCTGCACTTGTTTATCGGACAAGTCGAGGTCAAATGTCGCGACTTAATAAAAAAAAACAATAGACGACGAGTATCGACGTTATATCGGCCAATGAAGAGAGTAGTACACACGACTGTTTTGGACTTTTTCTCAATTTTATATTTTGTTTATGAGACGCGATATCTCATCTCGATTTGTCTGTTTATGGCCGAAATAGTGACGGCGACTGAGGCAACCTTGAACTGAGTCAAGATGCTCAGTCGTCGGCGCTCTCGGACCTTGATGACCAACAAGCAAGAGGTCTGATCAGTGGCGTAGCGTGGGAGTCAGCCGCCCGGGGCGAAAAAAAAAATTGCCGCCCTCTTATTTAGGAATTTCAATCATAGGTACAAGAAAAATATGAATTTAAGGTTCAAATTTTAACCCCCCTGCCACTGGTTCTTTTGTCAAGTCACAATAGTAAAAAAAGTTAAGGTCCGACCCTTTCAGTCTATCTCCTTGGATAAAGAAGTAAGAAATGATTTATGTTTTAGATAACAAGTTCGGACACAGTAAGAGAGAGCAGTTTATCATTAATACCAATGAATAGATTTGGTAAGCCGAATGAAATCGCAGGAGTTGTTGCTTTCCTCGTATCAGATGATGCGAGCTTCATTACAGGCGAAACTATTGTAGCGTCTGGTGGAATGTATGCGCATTTATAAATATAAAAGGGTCATAGAAAGGACATCATTCATTTTGTCTTAATTGTATTAACAGTTGCACATACATTATTAAATAGTTTGATGATTGCACAGTTTAGGTGTACAAAATAATGTATAATCAAACTACGAGTATAATTATGACAGTTCAAAGCAGAACTGTTAATATGGCGTGACTTTGTGATTGAAAGACGATACAAGATACATATCTTATTTTCCAAATAACTCAATTGCACAGCAATTAAAAGCAAAATTGTTATTAGTTTTATCAACACAAGTATTGAAACTACCATTTATATATTATTTCTTTATTGGACATTACAAAAGTAGTACGTACATAAAAGCCGAAAACGAATGATTTCTTTTATGGTGACAAACGGCGTTCTCGCGAGGCATTTTAGTTGTTCAATTTTTAACGCGCAATCCATTTAATAAAAGTTAAAAGGTCTGACTTTTGTTGATCCGATATTTATTGCTCCAACTTGATTGAAAGTCTGTTCAGACTGTTCAAATAGCGAACGATTTCGCAGTTGATCAACTAAAATCGCCTCGTGAAAATGCTGTAACAGATTGGCAAACTTTAATTCAATTGGTACGTAATTATTACAATACTTAAAAGGTTTCTAGTCTTTTAAAGAGTGATAGGCAGTGGTGCCCAGTTTGCTATCTGGGGTAGAACCACTTATCAGCTTGCATGTTGCCGGTTTCAACTAGGCCGGCATAGTGGATGTGACTGCTACTTACAGTTATTTAAATGTAGTAGCAGTCACTTTCATTAATTGACTGCACTCCAGCTTAACATCAGGCAGAGTGATGTCATTTGTTGAACCACAATAATATACATATGTTGTTGAAGTTATGCTATTAAATAATAAGTTAAATCAGTTCGTTTTTCTTTTGTTATTTTTAATGTAATGTTTGAAAAGATGTAGAAATAAAAAATGTTAAAAAAAAAGATAGGGAAGCCTTTGCCCAGCAGTGGGACATATAGGCTAATAATAATGATGTTTTTTATTGTAATCCCAGAAAGGAACTGTTTTCTGTCATATCATGCGATTAAAATAAGAATAGGACGGAATCGGCGCTAGTTTGTGACGTCACACTCTCCAGCTAACTTCACTTTAGTATGATGTCTTTTTCGGATCGTCAAGAATAAGACACCTTTGAATCTGTAAAGTTAGTCAACAGCCCGTCCTATTCTAGAATAAGACAAGTTTCCTGGTCCCGATTCTCTTAATATTGACAACGAACTTGCACTGGTCGTTGTTAACCAATCAACGGAGTTACCATTTGACTTGTTATTTGTTGATTGATTAACTATAATCAGAGCAAGTTCATTGCCACGTCATTTCGCTGTCAAGTATTACGACAATCGGGGCTCAGGAGACGATACTTAATATACTGCATGAGGGATATACTGACAATAGCACAAAACAGTGGCGTAGCGTGGGAGTAAGCCGCCCGGAGCGGAAAAAAAATGCCGCCCCCTTATTTAGGAATTTCAATCATAAGTACAACAAAAATATTAACGATTTATTTTAGTTTTTTTTTGCCGCCCCTGGCACAAAAGTATATTTTTATGTCAAAAATTAAATTATTATTATTTAAATTTATTGGTGGTTCTGAAGTTAAGCTCGCAGCTAACTTGGGAGACGCCATAAAGTTTAGAGGCTGTATTTTAATAAAAAGAGTATAGGGTATTTTCGCGTGCAAATTATGCCAAATACGCAAAAATGAAACTTCTATAAATTTGTCACTGACAACTTAGTTTGATGTTAAGCTGGACATGCAAATAGCAGTCGCATCCACAATGCCGACAGGGGTGTAAAGTATTTATTAATATAAATTTAAATATGATTTATAATGGGAAGGTTTAAATAATAGGCAATGTTATATATTTTTTATTTACTTTATTTATATGCTTAAACTATTGTTAAATGTAATTGTTAAGTTTTTCACCATGTTTTATTTTAATAAAAAAGTTTTTCAAATTTAACAAATTCTTTTATTTGATATTAGTCAAATTAGGAGAAAAATTGACTAAAGGTGTAATCCCGATGGCGAATGCAGACCGTACTACTGGCTTGTCTGAATCTGTATTGCGTTATACAGATTTATACACTGAAGTGTCGCCTTCAGTCTTAGTACCAGTAGTTCAGTCTGCAGTTTCATTCTCCAGTCGCAAACTAGGATCACACCTTTAAACTAGAAAAATTACCTAGGTAAAAATTCCTATTATTAAAGCCGTCTCTATTATTGAGAAGACAGCATGCCATATGATGTTAATTTAGAGTTCAGTCTATAATTGGATGCATCTACTGCAGTTAAATAATTGCAAGTAACAGCCCCATCCACAACGCCGGCCCACTTGGAACCAGTGGCGTAGTGAGAAAGTCAGCCGCCCGGGGCGGAAAAAAAAACTGCCGCCCCCCTATTTCGGAGTTTCAATCGTAAGTACAACAAAAATATGAATTTCAGTTTCAAATTTTAACGATTTATTTCAGTTTTTATAAATTTTTCCGCCCCCTAAATGTGCCGCCCGGGGCGGGCCGCCCCCTCCGCCCCCGCCACGCTACGCCACTGCTTGGAACTGGCAATTTTCAAGCTGATCTCGAAACGCGATTAAGTCGCTTCACGGTTTGCTACTTAAAAGTGGTGAAACTACCTTCGGTCGGCAGACTATGGCCACTAACTATCTGCCTAGAAGTCTTCAATGCCTCATCATTTTTATTACTAAATATTGGAATTCCTGCTTTGGGTTGTTCCTAAATTGATCCCAAAATATGATGCTTTTAGAAATCATTCTTTGGCTTATAAGTAACATTATCTATATTTGTCTAAGCTTCTTCATCATCACTATCAAGAATATCAGTTTTATGTATACCAATTTGTTTTAACAATATACTTGAAGGTCCTGAATGACTACCCTCCTCCTTAATACTTTGTGCTAAATTACTCATAGTATCTTTACTACTGGAATTATCAAAACCTTTTAATGACTTTTTTAATTCACTCTCACACATATCATCAGAATCTGTATCCGTTTCTACATCATCACTACCCATGTCATCATCCATATCTTCTTCGGGTAAAATATTGTCTAATATATCCTTTAGGCAGTCACCAAAAATATCTGCATTAAAATTAATCTCATTGTCTTCACTTGCATTGTTCTCTATTCCCTCAAAATCAGAAGAAGCTGTCAGAAATGTCTTTAAATGTGTTGATAAAGATTGTGGTGTTAATCCTTTACTAGCAAACTCGGCTTCTTTTCCATACCTGGACTTTAACAAAGTATCCAGCTGACCTGCATCTATATTCAGCCATTCATCACTATCATCTATTAAAAGTACATCTCCTTTCTTCAACTGCTCATATTTAAATTTATATTCTTCAGAATTTATTAAATCTTTTATATCATTAGCTATATTTACAGAGAGAGAGCATTCATTTTTAGTATAGTACTCTTTAGCAGTCTTAAGAAGTTCAACATAATCTTTTGAACCAACTAGATTACCTTTAAAATAACCATTATTTGTCAGACTATTTAAAAACCTATTCCATTGTTTACTAGCAAATATATCTGTACATTTACTAATCATTATCTGGTATCCAGTTATTAATTTGTGACTTATATCAGATTTTCGATTTAAATTTCTAAAAGTGTTCAGAGGTTTTGAGTGTGTTAGCATGGCGTAGAAACATCTTGTAAAACTGACTGTAGTATTTATTTTGTCTTCAGTACAATTAATATTTTTACATTGCTTTATGTCTATACTGTCACGTTCACAATAAGCATTAGTTACTGCAGCTATAAGGGAGGGTTTGATATTCAAAATGGTTGCTAAAGATAATGGTATCTCTACGACAGCTCGATGAAGATCATATTTTCTTGGATAATTTCCAATTCTCTGTGATATTGCTAATTGTATTTCCGAAGATGCTCTAGTTTCATTAGTATATGTTTCAATTGCCTTTAATGCATCTTTTATGCTGATTTCTTTATTTGCCTTTATAATAGTTGGTGGTATCAGGTGAATCATGCCTTGGTAAATGAAAACCTAAAAGTGAAAAATATTGTAAGTATATTATCGAAGTAAGTATATTATCATTTTAATTTTTAGTTATTTCATGTTGTCCTTATTTGTAATGTATTTAGGAAGTAAAAAAATGAAGCAACTAGTTTGAGGCCTTCATAAAGATTATTATTCTTGAAAACATATCATGACTTATACCCATTATAAGGTGGAAATATTAAATACTTTTTTTTATAGTTACTCGACTCATTTGGTGTCCGCCACTACAGTCACATAATTGGTGTAGTTTGAACAGTTAACTTTTTAGCTTGTAAAAATAAATTGAAGAGGGAATATTAAAAATTTCTATGTTCACAAAAATAAATCTTACTCTATTTTCAGTAGTTCTAGGATTTGCCCAATCAGGTAACGCTTTAGCAGCCTCAATTAATATGAATTCTCCATCAGTATCATTAATTTGTACTATTATATCATCATGGATTTTAGTAATTTCCATTACTAAATATGTTATAAACCATTCATCTTCTAAATTGTCACCAAATTGTGTTATACTATGAAGATGTGGTGGAAGACCTAAAAAGTAATAAAAATATATATTTTTTTACGGAGGAGACAAAGATTCACTTCAATGTTGCATATTGTCACTTAAGCTTCAACACCACGAAACTTAAATTGTAAAATCGGGGAAGAAAATTACTATTAATAATTAAATATCAAATTAAGTGGGTGTTAGTTAAGACATTATAATATTTTCTACAAAAACGGAATATACATGTTTTTGGATATCTTATGATTCTCTGTCAAATTACATACCTAACAGCGAGTTATATTCTCTTATATTATGCGCGAACATTGATTAAAGAATTAAACAAATTTTATGTCGCGTTTATTTGGTCACGGAGAGACCGAGGTGTTGGTCGTCCTAATCCAACACCTGAGATCCCATAATACACAAACTCAAGTCCCAAATCCAGCAAATTGCCAAACCATATGACACCATCAGTTATTTTTGCAAAAATTTAAATTAAACCGGGAACAGAAAACATAATCAAAACATCAAACAGGGTAGTTTTGGAAACAATAACAGCATCAACCAATAGGATCACCAACACCTCAGTCCCTGCATGATGGCTGTAAACGTCTCAAAACATGGGAATAATAAAATAAAATAAAACCAAATAAACGCAATAGAAAGCCGCATATAATTTGTTTAATTCATTAACAGCAAGTTTTAAGTTGCACAGTGATAATACTTGAATGACTATATGCAAAGTTAAACTTCTCTGAAAATATTTTATTTTGTAATTGTGACTCAACATCTGACCCCCTGATGGTAAGCAAGGGAAGTTCCAAGAGTGCCAAAGACTGGAAAACCAACTCAGTTCACGGTTGCCTCAGTCGCCATTGCTATGCCACAGTTTAAGTCAAAGATATGTTCACTTAAAACACAATAAAGTGCAACTTTCCATGATCCTGGCATAACCCTCTTGCTTCCTACACATACATGCTTAACATGAGACCTATAACCCTCTGCTTGTTTTAAAAAATGACCCCAATTTAATTATTCCTTTGAATCATACCGGTTTCATCCTTTTATCAATCTCCTTTAATGTGGCTAAACCAATGAACTTTCCGATTACATGCACTTAATATTTGAAACAACAAAAAATAAATTATTCTTTATTCCACAATATACATATTTGTTATAGTGTGAAATAAAGTTAGTCAAACGATATTTATAAATATATATTTACCATAACTACTCGTGTTCAAGGAAGGTATTGGAATGTACACTTGAAACGTATCTTTATGCCAAATATAATTATTGGACAGTTTATCAATATATTCCTGTATATTAGACTGCAATGTTTTCCAATAAGTTTCATCAGAAGAATGCTTTATAGAATAAAAATAACATTGTACTGCGTCCTCCACTATTGGTATAACTTTGGCGTCGTTCATAATGAGGTTATAGTCGAACCATATAGTAAAGCCTTAGATATTCGCTATCAATGTCTATTACAGGCTTGTTGAATTGGTATTATAGTCAAAGAATTAAAATAAAATATAAAACGTTCGCACAAAATGCCAGGTGTCTACTTTTTATTCACCGGTGACTGACGACTGACAGTACTGATACTTAAAGTTGAATGAAGAAATTACTGATAGTTACGTCATTGTTGATATCTGTACAATATACTACACTCTACACCTACAGTGACTTAAAACAATACAATAAAGCTGGATAGCTTTTTATAACTCGCCCGCTCGTGCTACTTCCAATATAAATAATGACGCATTACACATAACGCTTGTCTTAATTTCCTATGATTTCATGGCCTTAAAATAATAAAAAAAGCAAATGTCAGGCATTATCATTCATTAGTCGAAATTGTGCTCGAGTCGAAAGTGTATTTATCTATTTGCAGACGAAATAATAATTTATTCTATGAACATGAATGTGTGAACAAACTAAATACTGTTTCAACAAAATGTGTAGAAATCCAGGCTCAGCTTTGCATAATTAAGCACCTGATATTAGCACCATTTTTTTTTTATAGATAGGTTTGTTAATGAAGTATAATTTTCTAAAATTTCAACTTGCGGAGAAACATAGTTTTTACGCTAGAATTTTTTGAAAATTTAAAAATAATTGTAAACAAATCGCGATGTTTGACGTTTAATACAAATAGAGGTTATTTGTCTCTGGTATAATATTAAACGTTTCGTTATAAGCATTGTAAATGTCAAATTATCAGTAATAATGTAAGATGTTTGTGCAAAATTGTCAATAAAATCAATAAACAGTGAAATGGAACGATATTGTATGTGAAAAATATTGCCGTTTTAGCGCATTTGGCGCTAGATCTGAGGTCTATGGAGCTTCTTTTTTTCAATATGTATGCGCTAAATAATATCTAGTGGATTTTTGCGAAAATGTGATATTACATTGGCAACACAATAACCAGAGTCGTAAAAAACGACCGTTGTAACTGGCGCCCGCCATTGTCCGCTTGGACTCGCGATGAAATTTATTATGCTGTTGAAAAAGTTGAAATTGTCTCAAATTCATATCTGCCGACCCCGACTCCACTCGGTACTTGTCTGCCCAATACTAGAGTGTTTTTGTAAAGCCGGAGGCGCGGAGGGATATGCAGCCCCCGCCCGCCGTGACAAAACACAGGCACTCATGCTCGCCACAGCGGCTGAGGCTGGTCGCAGACGGCGCGCGCCGTCTGCGACCAGCCTCAGCCGCTGTGGCGAGCATGAGTGCCTGTGTTTTGTCACGCAAGGGCGAAGGGGCTGCATATCCCCTCTGCGCCGGAGATATAAAAAGTGTAGTCGCTACCAGAAGTAAAATTATTAATATAGTGGGTAACATAACCTCAAAATGAAAATCATGAAAACTTGAAAATTAGGCATTTCCGGAATTAGTTTCCCCCTCCCGAGGGTTGCCCTCCCCTCCCCCTAACCCCCTCCCCCTCCCCCTAAGTTTTTATGGTGCTTAAGCTAGTAAAGTGCTTCCGAAATCCATAAGTTTTCAATCGATTTCTGTATATTGTCGTAAGTTGATTATAAAAAATTAAAATAGTAGATGAATCTTCAATTAGAATTGTAGCATTGCTAATTTAACGAAATTCCTCCAAAACCTCTCAGAAGTAATCGCCTGGACCCCATAATCCGATCACCAATCGGCTTGCCGACTCACGCCGAGATTATGCATACTGCGGGCTGTACAGGGCCTATCTGTTAACCGTTGCTACGGGTCGTCTAGCCGATGGGTCAACAAACTCTGCTCGAAATACTGTAGGCCTGCTGGATGCTACTGTCCCTAACCCCATCCACCACTCCCAATGCAACTGGTGCTAAAACTTATCCCCTACAGCGACTTAGTCACTATGGCGTAGATTTGTATCTATGTAGGGTAGTAATTTTCACCAGCTGAAAACAAAGTTTTTATTTTATTTTTGTGACTCGACATATGACAGCACCCCGCTTAATGTTAGGCTGGAGCGTGGTCCATGAATGGATGTCACTGTTACTACAATTCAATAACTGTGAGTAGCAGTCACATCCACTATGCTGGCCTAGTTGGAACTGGCAACTTACAAGCTGATCCCGAAACCAAATCACTTCACAGTCTGTATATTTGTAAGTGGTGGTACTACCCCAACCGGCAGACTGGGTATCACTGCCTACCACTCTTATATGTTAATCTTGCAATCAGTCCTGGAACTTTAAGCAGATTGGTTAATTGGAATGATGGTGTGTAAAGTGCATCCCCATTGAGAATACACCCCTCAGTATTAAAGCTCAATTAAGGCTGTTTCAAAGATCACTTTTTTTGGCATTTCCAAGATTCTTGGGTTGTGAGGTCAACGGCCAGTTAGTTAGGGTGATTTTGCAGCCTGGCCTTATATTTGGTAACACAGGTTTGGGCCTCTTCCTTCAATATGTTCATTTACAGGTTGTAGTGTAGTTCATTGTTTCTCAGGAACCACAAACCATTAGCAATGTTCCTTAGTTTTTGGACTCTTTAAATTATAATAACATTGGAATTGCTTGTTATCCCCAACAATAGGAGGCCATATGTCCAGAATGGTTTGAGTATGCACTTATATATCATTAGTTTGTTGTCAACACTTAGTTTTGAGTTTCTTTCAAGTAACCAATACAGTCTTTTGCATCAAAAATATTATAATAATCAGTTTATTAGGTTGTAATAATAATTATAGGAGATTTTATTAATCATTTATTAGATTTTATTAATATTTTATAATATTTTCTTAGATTTTATTAATATAACCCTATAAACCTAGTCAATAATAATGGCTACAATATATCTTTCTTTGTTACAGATATTTACGACATAAAATATGTGATAGTGTTTATTTTGATTAAATATGGATCATGGTAAACCTACATAACATAAAAACTACCCGAGATGCATTTTATCAAAACAATAATAGGACGCAAGAAATTATACTACAAATACATGAAATGGTTAATGATAATAGTTATTATAGCATTCTTTGCGCAGCTTTTTATAGCTATGAGCTTTTTCCCCATCGACAACATTAGACACAATGCTTTGTATGAGAAAGGTGAAGTTTCCGCTCGTAAAATGATGTCTACCTATAGTGATGATGAGGATTTGCATCCAATTATGAATAGTAAGAAAGCTGTTCATGTTCTTCGAGTTGAAGAGTTAGATTTTAAGCCAGCTTGTGATATAACAAACAGAGAAGCTATATCAGCTGTACATAGAGCAAAGACACAAAGTTGCAAACAGCAAATAATAAATAAAACATGCTTAATACAGAGTGGGAATTTTTATCCAAGAAAGTTAGAGAATAAATGTCCTAATAAAGGTTTTATTTATGGTAAATATTTGGGGTGTTACCAGGATGAAAAAAAATTAAGATTGTTGTCCAATTTTTATGGTAATTATGCCAATACTAATACCCCTGTTGCATGTTTGGATATATGCATACAGGCTGGGTTTTCTTATGCTGGTGTTCAGTATGGGTAAGTTAATGATTTAAATAAATTCTGAATACAACTCATTTTAAATAACTTACTTTAATTAACTTAACAAAATGTCCAAAAAATATATTTAAAAGTTCAATAAAACTTCACATAAAACGTTGTGGATAACCTTAATATTTATTTTTTAACATTTTGATGTACCATCCTAATAAGTAGCTTAAAACGAGTTGCAATGTTATTCTTTGCAAGTCTTTATCTTGCTTCTTTGATTGCCGTGCTAGGGGGACTGGGAGAGTAAAATGGCCCAGAAGATTTTTTCTTCACCAAATCAAGTAAATTCTCAAAAAAAATACAACCAAAGAACATTTATAGAGATTTGGGTTGTGAAGTAGGCAAGAGAGTTGTGTCAGGATCATAGAAAGTAGCGCTCCAGTCTCCATCCTCTGACTATGCCTGTAGGAATTAAGGCATCAAATTATTGCTTCATGATGATAAAGTAAATATGTGGCTAATATATTTTTTTTATTTACTGTATTTTCAATAATTACTTAGTGAATTTTAATAAATCAAATTTTCATCCCTTATTCCCACAGGGATAAGCAGAGAAAATGAAGCGCCACTTGCCACAAACCTGACACTCCTTTGCTTCCCTCAAATCCACAATTTTCTTCATCTTTGCTAACCTGGGGTTGTACTATCATTTTTTGTGGGGAAAGTGGCCTGACATTAATCATCTCCATTAATGACGGGCGTCTGCCAGACTTTCTCTCACGATACAAAAAAAAAGTACCTATTACCATTGGCGTAACTAGGGTATGGCAGGTAGGCTACGTGCCCTGGGCGCGATTCGCAAATTATAAAACCTAAAAATATTGATAAACTAAGGAAAAACTGGTTCGGTTCAGGGAGTTTTTTCTCGGTTTCATTTTTTCAGGTATGTCTAAAGTACACTGGAAGCTTAGTTGAAGAATATCTTAAGCAAGATTTAATATGTTTGATTAATAGTAATATACACGGGATATATACAAATATACACACCAAACATTATTATATATCCCTGTGGGTATATATGTATATATCCCGTGTACATATTTAGGTATATCCCTGTGGGAAAAAGCTTGACGATTGATTGATATTTATTTTGCTGATGCCTGCCCTGGGCGCCGTATCCGATCGGTACGCCACTGCCTACTACCACTTTAAAGTATATTGCATGTTATCAGCTTGAAAGATTCCGGTTCGGTTCCAATAAGTGGATGCGATTGATACTTGCAATTATTTAGCCCATGTGTTCTTTCCATCCTATAGACTTGGATCCTTCTTGCGATGCGTGAAGAAGCACCTTTGGCCGGCAGAGTGGCGGCGACTGGGGCAGCCGTTAAGACTCGGTTTTTGCATTCGTTGGCGCTCTTAGATCTCTTCTTGGTTACCATTACCATTGGCGGGTCGAGGTCAGATGTCGAGTCACAATAATAATAATAAAATTAAATGTAGTGGCAGTCGCCTTAATTCATAGACTGCACTCCAGCTTATTATCAGGTGGAGTGTTGTCCAGTAACAATAAATAAAAATGTATTATATTGTCTCTTTTCAGTTCAGAATGTTTTTGTGGTGAGAACGTCCCCTTGTTACCATCTAAGATTGATGAGACATTGTGTAATATGAAATGTCCTGGTGATACTACAAAGATATGCGGCGGTTATTTTACAATGAATGTTTATGAAACTGGTGTAGCTAGTAAGTATTTTTAACGTAATGGTATAGCTTGTCTAACTATAAATGACGCGCCCCTCCACTTTATTTTTTTATTTAAATGTGTGAATACAAATATGACTAACTATACTACTATAATTTTGTATATTGTATTTGTATTTTCAGTGTGTTTTATCCATATGTGGTTTTTTATTTGTTCTTGTGCGTAAATGCAGTAGCGTAAAGGCTTAGACAGTTATGTACGGGCTCGCTTGCGTACTCTGCGGCTTCTTTGTGCGGTATTTTTTTATTGTAACTTGACATATGACTGCACTACTTGTTTGTATGAGATTGATTCCACGCAAGGTGACACTAGTCTGCAGCCGCCGCATTAATTTTGTTTCCAAACATCATATTTATATTGTATGACTTAGCCAATGCTGATTGTCGCAATAGTTGTCGCCTTTGCGCAGAATTAATCTCGTACAAACCAGTAGTGCATTCAGATTTTATTGTAATTAATGAATTTTGTAATATAATAATATAATATAAATCAAAAATAGTCATCATAATTGTCCACAGGGATAGGCAGAGACAATGGAGCGCCACTTGCTACGATCCTGAAATAACTCCCTCGCTTCCCTTACATCCCCAATTTTCTTTATACAAGCTCTACGGTTTATGGGCACTAGGCAACTTTGCTTTTTTGAGGATGTCTCCTATTTGGTCGAGAAACACCCTCCTGGATTTGCCTCGTTTAACGCATCCATCCACATCAAATTAATAAACTCCTTTCGTAATTCCAAACCATCGATGTAATTCTTTGTCATCCTTGTCACTACATCTTCTTTCAAATTTAACATTTAATATAATTGTTAAATATTACAAATAAAAGCTTTGAAACAAATATTTGCTCTAACTGGGAGTTGAACTCGGGACGCGTAACGAACCAATGATGTAATTTTTATTTTGTCTACAATTACAGAATTCGTGCCACAAATACCGAAAAACAGCGATGTGAAAGGAACCGTGCGTATTGTTTTCCTGCTTTCACTTAATGGTCGTGCATTGAGGCAAGTGATGAGGCTGATCAATGTTTTATACAGGAGTACACATTATTTCTATATACATGTGGATTCTGTAAGTATTTATTAATTTTTATTGTAGGTTGACATATGGTAGTACCCAGCCTTATATTAAGTTGGAGTACGGTCTATGAATGGAAGTGACTGCCTACAGTTTAATAATTGTAGCAGTCGCTTTCAGTCGCAGTAGTTGGAACCAGCAACTTACAAGCTCGTCCCGAGGCGCGACAAAGTCACTATACTAGCGGCACGAAGTTTCATGAAGTTTCGTATAAATTGGTAATTATATTTGAAGGAGCAAATTGCTGTTCTTCATAATGACAATATGGAACAGCAATTTGCTTTTTCAAATGTAAACATTTAACTATTTACGAACATTTTAACTATTTCTATACTAAGCACTTTAGTAGCTTAGTATAGAAATAGTAATTAATAAATACACATTTGCAATAAACACAATAATTGTGGCGTACCCAAAATATTTTGCCATGAAATTGGGAACAATTTTTAAAAAGTCTGGGCTCTGTAGTTTTAAAAAGCATGTATGAAAAGAATTGTGGATGTTCCACAATCCTGATACAATTCCTCGTGTCAGGATCGTAGAAAGTGGCGCTCTGTGCATAGTCTTTGCCTATCCCTGTGAGCATTAAGGTTTGAAATTGATGATTTTTCATTGTGACTCGACATCTGATATCGATTTGCCTGATTGTAAGCAAGAGAAAGTCCAATTCGAAGAGTCAATTCGCTGCCTAAGTTCCCGTCATTATGCCGGCCAAATTGATGATGACATTCGCGTATTTTAATTTGATGTCCGAGACGCGACGTTTGATGCCGTAAATTAAAATAGTATGTAGCGATTAAAATAATAACAAAATACACCAACTCATAATAAAATCTACAATGCATGTTTTTTTATTAATTTCAGAGGCAAGATTTCCTTCATAGGGAGTTATTATTCTTAGAGAAACAGTTGCCAAACATTAAGATGGCTTCGAAACGATTTTCTACAATATGGGGTGGAGCATCACTACTAAAAATGTTATTGGCGTCTATGAAAGAATTCTTCGAACTCGGATGGAAGTGGGACTTTGTCATAAATCTAAGCGAAAGTGATTTCCCAATAAAATCCCTTGAAAATTTAGAAACATTCTTAAGTAATAATAAGGGTTTCAATTTCGTTAAATCCCATGGACGTGAAGTACAGAGGTTTATTAAGAAACAGGGATTAGACAAAACATTTATAGAATGTGAGTCACATATGTGGAGGGTAGGTGAAAGAAAACTGCCAACTGGTATTGTCATTGATGGTGGAAGCGATTGGATTGCATTGTCACCCGAATTTGTATCTTATTTAATAAGTAGTAAAGATAAATTATTGACCGGCTTGGAAACAATATTTGAACACACTTTATTGCCAGCCGAATCCTATTTTCACACAGTTTTGAGAAATACACAATTTTGCAGCACTTATGTTGATAACAATCTCCACGTGACTAATTGGAAGAGAAAATTGGGATGTAAATGTCAATACAAGCATGTTGTTGATTGGTGCGGTTGTTCGCCTAACGATTTCCGTGTTGATGATTGGCCACGTATTCAGAGTACGCAAGATAGACAACTATTTTTTGCAAGGAAATTCGAACCGATAATTAACCAAGAAATCATAACCCGCGTAGAACAATCGATAGGGGTAAATGATCATTATTTAATAGAAAATTTAGAAGGATACTGGCAGAGCATATACAAAAATGCAGATCTCACAGCTAGCACTGACGACGCGATATTGTCGCATGCGGGTAGTATTATTAGGCATAATTCGAAAATCCTTTTGGAGAACGATTGTCAATTGACACCGGGAGAAATTATAGAAATAAATTCCTATAATTATGCAGACATTTACAAAGGTAATTTAATACTGCACAAAAACCTGATTGGCGATCAAGAAGTTTTTATTGAGACTTGGTATAAACCAATAAATAGTTTAGAATATAATAAATATAGTACTTATGTAGATAATGTGAAATCATTTAAAGTTAGTTCAGATTACGACCAAAAAGAGCAAACTTTTAGGAACTTGGCTAATATTCTTGGCCCATTATCTGAACCTGTGTTATTATACAATTTTGCTGTTCCATTTGATAAGGGTTTCGACAACTTAACAATTGTTTGGTTGGATCCTGCGGGAGTTATAGCTGATGTTAGTATGGTGCATGTCCAAGAGAATAATTTAACTAATTTTATTAAGCCAAATATGAAGCGTCCTATGTTACCTGGAATATGGAAAGTTGGGCTATTCAAAGAAAGTAGTTTAATAGTGCAAACGAAATTTCTCATTACGCCCTTAGATACATTTTCGGGTAAAGAGTTGACTGAACAAGAAAGCGTTATAATTCACAGTGGCTCACAAGGCTCATATAAGGACTATTCTCACGTCACATTACCAGGGTTTTTGTATAGTAAAAATGAAAGTGCATCTTTAGGGAACATTGCGTCTGCTAATAGAAGACGACTTGGTACAGACTTATTAGATTGGATTGATAGTTTAACAATTAAATTTTATAATGTCTTAGGTTCTTGTGTTAAATTGACAGAGAAAAGTTTATCCGAACTTAGTTTTATTTGTGGTAAACATCATTTAGAATATTGCTCCCAAACAGAATGGAGCTCTCTGTCACCTGATCCAAAGGGTCATATTGGGAAACTGAATGAAAAGACTGGACTCTTAGAAAGAGTATGATTATTTTATAATAAGAGTTTATACGCTGGCAGTAATTTTAAAGTACCCTATTTATATACTCGTCACCTGCAGACCAAAGCTCATTAACTTCATTAATGAGCTTCATAAATTAAAATTTCGCACGCGCAACTCACTGAGAATTTGTGTTCATTTTTATTAACAGTTCTAGATCATTTAAACTCAGCGTCCGAATGAATAAAAGTTGTTTTTGACACTAACAGCGACCGCGTAACTTTCTGACAAATGGGAATGAAGTTAATTTTTGTTCCCATTGAAGTTGCGAGGTCGGTCCCCTGTTGTAAATAGACATTAGAGGCCGTCTGTCAGGTTGTGAGTTATATGACCGCGAGCGCTTTGCGAGGTCGTACAACCCGCACACGCCAAACGTTGTACTTTTATTGCATATTAATAATTAGAGAGTTTTTTAAATAATGGTGCCATGTAGTTCACATTGGACCAATAAATGTCAAAACATTATATATTAGGTGCGCAACTAAGTTCTCGCTGTTTTTTGATGCCACTAAAATGCCACTTTATTTAAAAAAAAAAGGTTACAAATGAATCATTAAAAATATTTTTTCATCTTTCTGGCAGAGCACGAATACCGTCACGGTAGAAGTGTTCGTCTTTCGAGGCTATCTACGAATCAAGCCATTTTGAGATGTCTTTATATGAGCGGAACTGCTGATTAGCCAGACCATGTGCCATCGAACGGAACAAGTAATAATCGGACGGCGCAATATCTGGGGAATATGGCGGGTGGGGTAGGACTTCCCATTTGAGCGTTTCTAAGTAGGTTTTAACGGGTTTGGCAACGTGAGGCCGAGCATTATCATGCAGTAAAATTTTTTCGTGTCTCTGCTCGTATTGTGGCCGCTTTTCGTGCAGTGCTCGGCTCAATCGCATCAATTGTTTTTGATATCACCGTCCTGGTCCCAAAGCGTGAATATTCGGCTGAGCCGACTACGTAGAAGCATGGCCGCGCAGTCCCCATGATTATTTTCTCTTTGGATTGCTGTAATGAATCCATTTTCCATCACCTGTAACGATGCGATGAAGAAACCCCTTCCTTTTTTTGCCGCTGGAGCAGTTGTTCACTGGCGAAAAAACGACGCTCAACGTTTCTTGGCTTCAAATCATAAGAAACCCAAGTTTCTTGTTTTTGAATCATTCCCAAACGAAAAAACGACGCTCAACGACTCTTGGCTTCAAATCATAAGGAACCCAAGTTTCTTGTTTTCAAGTTCCAAGTTCGCTTGGAAATGGCTTGGTGGGTAACTCCCCATGCTGCAGCAAGCTCATTCTGCATTTGACGCGGATCCTCATTCAGCGACCTTCGTCAACATCGAAACCACCGTCTTTAAAGCGACGGAACCAATCACGGCACGTTATTTCACTTGAAGCAGCTTCTCTGTACACTTTTTGGAGTTTTCGATGTGCTTCAGCCGCCGTTTTCAAAGAAAACCAACACGTCCCGCAAATGACGATTCTTTACAAAATCAGACATTTTCGCAAAACCAAACCCACTAATGTGACAAAGCGGTTTGTTTACCATATGTTTAAGCTTGGTTCACGACGTTTTGCTTATGTCATATTCGTCCAGCACTTACTAGTAGAGCCATCTCTTGAAAAACAGCTAGAACTTAGTTTACAACCTATTTTAGCTTAGTAAAAAAATTGTGCTACGTCACTATGAAGTTATCCCCTCGGGTGACGTCACCTTTGGTTATCGGGATTGCTCTATCTATATTCATAGTTCACACTCGGTATTGGAGATGTTATACTTTGTAAAATGTAGCTTTGGTCCTGTGACTTAACATTGTAGTTTTTCGGACAACTTAACATTGTAGCAGCGTCTCTCTTCGATCGTTCATTTCTAAGTTACAACCATAGCTTACCAATAATATTTATCATACAATAATATAATACAATAATAACACAATAATTTTTAAAACAAACAACAATAAATCATGTAACAAAAAGAAATCTTGCCGCTCCGTCAAGGTTACATCTGTTACTAGTGATGGGACTAGTAAAGTCATTTTGGCATCTGTAATAGGACCCAAGCTAAATTTTACAAATCTTAATAAATTGTATAAAAGATGAATTTATTGATAATTTTTATATTATAATATAACCGAAGAAATAAATAGGCATATCCTATGAAATCAAGTACTTAAAATATTGCAATAGGTATGTATGTAGCGATTACGAGTATTAAATGAATTAATTGTAGGTAGGTGATAATTTCTATGAGTCACAAATCAAGGCTAAAAACCGTTTTTATAAGATATGTGTTCTATATTTTATTCTTGTTTATTTAATAATTAATGTGCAACTAAGAACAAGTATAATTTCAAAGACTAAAAAATATATCATTTATTAAAAAGTTACTATTTATTTATTAATGGTTTTTATTTAAATTCCCACAGACAATGGAATGCCATTTTACACGACCCTGATACAACTCTCCTTCACATCTATAATGCGAAAAACCCTACAAGTCAGTCACGTTTCGGGATCAGCTTGTAAATTGCCATTCCGAACTAGACTGGCATAGTGGTGACTGCTACTTAGTTTTTTTTATTGCGATATTTGACTTCCTGTTCACCTATCGCTTGAAGGATCCAAGGTTATAGGATGGAGAGAATACATGGGCTGGCAAAGCATTGCACTTGTTCTTCAAGTTATTGAGTTGTAGTAGCAGTGACCACCATTCATGGACCACCCACACTGCAGGTTTACATTGGGCTGGGTGCAGTCATAATTGTTGAGTCAAAGAAAACCTCTTCCTATTTGTGCAAAAGTAAATATCTATTTTTAGATTAGTACCTATTTATTACATTTCTACGTCGCCTAATGGACTAAATTCGATACGTTATGCATACTTGAGTCGTTTTACTTACTGTCTGACCAAATCCTATTTATACTACATTTTACAACCTGCAAAGGTCGAATATGTAAAAATATGTCATCATATTTTGTAGTGATGATGAGTCTTTTTAACCCCCGACCAAAAAAGAGGGGTGTTATAAGTTTGACTTGTCTGTGTATCTGTGTATCTGTGTATCTGTGGCTCTGTGTATCTGTGTATCTGTGTATCTGTGGCTCTGTGTATCTGTGTGTCTGTCTGTGGCATCGTAGCTCCTAAACGAATGGACCGATTACGATGCGGTTTGTTTCATTTGAAAGCTGACGTGATCGAGATGGTTCTTAGCTACAATTGATGAAGATCTGATCAGGGGTTTCAAGGTCATCAGCTCGATTTGTTAGCTGCGGTAGCGATCTTGGACGCACTGTTTAGGATGGCAACCCTTGTACGTCGCTATGCGACGAAGATTGTTATTTTATGTCAAATAAATATGCCATTGTTAAAACACGTAAAAAATGTTATAATTTTTCCCTTAAAATATTCATATGGCGAGGTTGGTTTGCAGTTTAGATCGATTACCTTGATTGTATATTTTAGGGGAAAAATAATAAAATTTTTTACGTGTTTTAACAATGGCATATTTATTTGACATAAAATAACAATCTTCGTCGCATAGCGACGTACAAGGGTTGCCCGTTCTAAACACGCATAAGGCTGGGAATACACGTCCGATATTGCTGAGCAAATTATTTACAAATCGGAAGTAGGAATCGGACGTCTATTTTGTTTCTGTATTCTGTATGAAAACTGCACCTTCAGACAATCGGATCGGCCATAAAATCGTAAGCGCCTTGGCGTTGTTTCCGATTCTGACATCCGATCCGACTATCGGATCTGACGTGTATTAAGTATTCAAACAAATGTATGGCACGAGTGCTTTCCGATTGTCTGATCAGACAATCGGATCGGACTATCGGAGAGGAAAATCGGACTTGTATTCCCAGCCTTATAAGTATTTACTTTACTTTTAAACAAATCTGTGACTTAACATTTAAAATAAAAACGTATACAAATACATGTGTGTTTTAACTGGTACCACTGAGCTACTCTGATGATGGAACTCGAAGGTAGGAGACGAAATCCTGGATGTGTTCAAACTTTTTTTTGGTATACTAAGTTTGGACTTATTAGATTTGTCTTGAAGGTAGGAAACTAAGTGTAGAAAAGTTAGTGCGATAAAATAAAACATTCCAGATCTAAAAAATCTGATCATGAATCCTCTCAGATCAGCAAATCAACAAGAAATGGACCTATAGTGCTTTAACTAAAATTGTTACTCTCTATGAGCCATTAGCTGGGCCATTATTAAATTGAAGACCTGGAGTAGTTATCTGATGATGCACCATAAGGATCCAAGGGATATTAAAGGGATATAACTATTGAGCCATGACTAATGTTGTTTATTACTATAAAGCTGATGATATGACCAAAGTGGTTCCAGGCGTTTCGGGGGTTCCTTTAAAATTTTAATTTTGATTTTATTAATTTCAGAGGTCTCTGACAGGAAAATTAGGGTCAAATATTACGACACAATTTTAAAAATATATAATGAGTTTGGAACATGATTCCCCTAATTTAAAAAAAAATATTAATCGCTCGCCGATTTCCATTCGTCGTGGGTAGTATTTAAAAGCGTCATTACCGCTAACTATTTAAATAAAATGTCATTCAGTGGACGGCGACGAAAGTCGACGCGCGATATTAGTTGATTTTTTTTTTTTTTTTTTATTGTGACTCGACATATGACAGCACCCCGCTTGATGTTAAGCCAAAGTGTGGTCCATGAATGAATGTCACTGCTAATACAATTCAATAACTGTGAGTAGCAATCACATCCACTATGCCGGCCTAGATGGAACCGGCAACTTACAAGCTGATCCCGAAACGTGACCAAATCACTTCACGGTCTGTATACTTGTAAGTGGTGGTACTACCCCGGATCGGCAGACTGGGTACCACTGCCTACCACTCTTTGAATTTGATTATGAGAAGGAAGGTCCTGTTTACTAAATAAAACTAAATTGTGTAATAAAAGGTATTTTATTTGATTGCAAAAATGTAAATTTTATTTTAAACTTAATTCTAAAAGTTGTTCAGTTGCCAGTCTAACTATACCATTAAAGTCTTCATTCATATGAGATCTCCAAAATTTACATCGTCCCCAGACTAATGCTGGATAATTAGGGGATGATATCCCTTGAAATATTCTCGCAATACTTCTGCCAGTGAATTTGCAGTCTCTATAAGAACTTATTAATGCTCTAACGTCAGATAGTATGTGATCCTCATTGAGAGGTCTAGCTTCTATGGTGATTTCTAAATCTACATTATTTTGTCTTAGGAAATAAGTACTGATTACCGCTTTAAGTTCATTAGATTTTTCCGTAAGATCGTCTTCAATGCCATTTATTAAAGCATGAACTGGCTTCGTGCCTAAGCTTTGAAGGGCCTGTGTAATTTCCTCTAGCTGATGAAGTTTTGCTTTTTCTTGAGATGTGACGGTTTCGTGAAGATAATCCAACATTTTATCAAGCTCTGAAGGCGTGAGGTCACCAGGAGCTCTAATTCTAAATCCCAGAGTGTGAAATTCAACTTTAAACGGAGATCTTTTATTGACCCCGTTTTCAAAAGTCCATTCTAAGTTTTTTAATTTATATTTGACAATCCCACTTTCCCACCCCATTTCTGATGCGACATCAACTACGGGAAATTCTAAAATATTACTATTGTTATCTTTATTTCCATATTTATTTCTAAATTGTAAAGCCATCGCTAGAGGAGGGCAGCTTGATGCCGCTTGCTTTAATCTTTCTAAACCAGCATATGAAAATATCTTGCAAACTGTATATGTATTATGTAAAACTTTTATAACTTTATCTGGATGAAGTTCTAAGTAACACAACAGGGTGGTAATATTTTCTGCTGCTAGATCTAGTTCCTCAACAGTTATATCAATAGGTATCCCAACCTCATGCCCTTTGCACTTCACAATACCACTTTCCAAAGCTGCTTGATGCTTTCTACATTCACACGGTACAAATACTTTCTGTAGTAATTTTCTAATAACGTTGCGATCAATGGAATTGGAGTAAATGTGTTTTAGCAGTTCATTTTTATCTTTTCTGTTATTGTTAATGAAAACGTGACAATGTGCGTCTTTTCCATCACGCCCTGCTCTACCTACTTCTTGGACATACGACTCAAAGCTACTTGGCATATCATAATGTATAATGCACCTTATGTTAGACTTATTTATTCCCATTCCAAACGCAACAGTCGCCACGATAATTCTAACAGTACCATTCATGAAGTTACTTTGTATTCTTTTTCGTTGTGCAGCTGACATGCCCGCATGGTAAGCTTCAGCAACAAATGAAATTAATTTACGTTTCCTACCCCTATTTTCCATAACTGGTTTCCCTGGCTCTTGTAACGATGATCTTAATACACCAGCAATTCTTTCACATTCATCTCTCCTTATACAATATACTATTATTGAATCATATGCACTTATAGTTTCTGAACTTAAAAGTGTAATTAATGAACGATCTTTATCTGCTTCTTGTGACACAGTTAATATTAAATTATTAGGCAGATCTGGATTTGAAATGACACCCGAAAGACCGTCTGGTATATCAATGTGATTAATTACACTTTTTATAGTTGCTTGGCTAGCAGTGGCTGTTAATCCTAAAATGGTCTTAACTTTTAATTTTTCTCTGAGAACTCTACATATCATTAGGTAGCTTGGTCTAAAGTTATGACTCCATTGTGAGACACAGTGAGCCTCATCAATGCATACAAATGCAATAGGTGGTAAAGATTTAAATAATCCACCAAATCCATTTGATGTGTCACCCGATATTAAAGCTTCAGGTGAAATTAAAAGAATACTTAATTCCCCATCTTTCAATAGTTGTATTATTTTATTTCTCTGTGTTGGTGGTTGATTAGTGTGTAGGCAACCAGCTTTAAGAAAATCCGGCATACTAAGTACTTGATCTTCCATTAAGGAAACAAGCGGTGATATTACTAGAGTAATAGATTTATACTTTTGCCTATACATATAGGCTGGTAACTGGTAACAAAGAGATTTGCCACCCCCTGTAGACAATAGCAATAATGTTGAATAGCCACATAGTATTCTCTTTATTGCCTGTTCTTGACCCGATCGAAAGGTTGTATGTCCAAACATTTCTAAAACTTTATGCACTTCATTCATGTCAATATTATCTATATCTGTATATACAGGACCTATGTCTTGTCCAGTATCACTATTTGATAACAATTTTAAAAATGAATCTGGTATCATGCTGGCTGTATATGTAGGAACAACAGTTATATCCTGCACTTCTTCTTCAATACTAATATTACTATTTTCAGTTTTATTCATATCCATTAGAGTAGGCATATCATCCACCTCAGCAGAAGCTAATGGCAATAAAGTATCTCCTCTATGGGCAGTACAGTATCTTGCCATATGTCCAAATTCACCACATTTAAAACATGCTATCTTTCCTGCTTCAGGAAATTCCATTCCACCATGCAAAGCCTTTTTCATTTTATTTTGTTGTTTTTTATATTTAGAATAATTCATAGATTTCTTACCTCTAACAAATATTTTTTTCTCTATGTTAATTCTAACAAAATTGTCATTTAAGGTTCCATTCTTTATTTTTTGTTGTAAACGCTCTTCAGGGTCCAGTCTTTTTTGTATATCTTTGGTACCACTTGAAATTGACTTGTCAACTGCCCCGCTACATCGGGGTACAAGATCTTCCTCAACACCTAAATGAATATATTCTGTAATTGTGGGTGGTACCTCATCATCAGCATTTACAGCTTTACTTTTTCGTGATTTGGTGCATTTGACAGGCTCTCTTTTATTTCTCTTCTGGATCTCTTTTGTTTTTTCTTTTTTCTTGGGGACACGTTTGGTTTCCACAAGATCTTCTTTTGTTTCATCATACATCATTTTCCTTTTTTTTAGAGCTGGTTGAAGTTTATCAGTAGAAAAGTCATCTTCAGATCCACTATTCTCTACATAGTCCCCAGTTGTCTCTTCATTAAGTTTCTGCTCTTGATGAATGTTAATATTCTTTAGTCCAAATTTCCCTGGTGTTGAAGGTTTATATTCATGATTAATATTGACACCAGTTATCCTTTTCAACCACCCATCATTATACTGCCTCAATGAATTTGTGTTAATATTTTCTTTTGCATTAACTGGCATAGTCATATTAGGGCATGGTTTGATGCTTTTTGAACTATCTATTAATGTCTGATTAATTTTTGAACTATTTTCATTTTCAAGAACTGCATTGCAAGTATTGTTAAATGATTTTGTTTCACATTTTTCTACTTGTTCAGTCGTGCTTGTCTTTAAACTAGTGTCACACAAGGATACATTCTGAGATCTATTAGGTATTGATTTTCTGGGATTACGTAGACTAAATTTACTATTTTGAAAGAGCTTCTTTGTTAATGAATCCTTGGTGGCAGATTTTAGATTAATGTCTTGACTTTGAGGTGTAGGAATTGGTTGAGGTTTAGGTGTAGAATTAATTATATCATTCGACAGTAATTGTTTAAATTCTTCGTCATTTGGTAGGCCCATTATAGAATCATCTTTGGGGCTGTTTTGTTCCAATAAAGCAGCTATGCTAAAAGAAGACTCTGGCGAGTTGAATACACTGTCATTAATTGTATCAAATGCATCTAAATCTAAAGAATTTTCTAATGCAGAACTCTTCATTTGAAAATATTTTTTGTATGCATATCTAACCTTGCTCGGAGCTTCTTTTATATCAAATTTCGATGGAATACGATTGTTTTGGGATTTGAAGTTCTTTTCCCATTTCTTCACGATTATTTTGTACTTAATATAGTTTGTGTCACTATTAATAGTCTCCATGACAAAATAAATACAGAAAAACACAAATTCGATTACAGTGGAAACGTCAAAAATAGCGCGAAAACGTTGTTGTTTCTTTTTTTTCTTTCTTCTTGCTTATGGCTTTAGTATTTAACTTGCCAGTGTCAAAGTAAAAATATATGGTTCAATATTAAAACATTGTCAAGTAAATATGAAGATGAACCACGCAAGTGATTCATCAAATGATGACGATGATAGTGAGGTTGATGATGGTCGTTTTAGTAAAGCGGCGGAAAGCTAAAACTTCGCAAGGAGTCTTGGAGGGAACACGAAGAAACACGTTTCACAGCTTTAAATTACTTGTTTATACTTGATCAACTTAAAAATGATTACTGGATAACAATTAAACGTTGTTGTTGTGTTGTTGATTTATTTTAAGGCTAAGGGATCAAGCCCATACAGCCTAGGTTGTTGTTTTATTCAATAGTAGGCCAAGGAATTTTTGTAGGCTGTATGAACTAAGTTTCCTTTGCCTTCCCAGAATTGAACTAAAGAAATAGAATGTCTCTGATTTCTGCGATCCCCTTGTGATGTTATATTGCGAATTTTTATAGTATTATTAAAATGGCAAATAGACCAAACATAAAGAATCTTCGTAATAATTTTAAAATGCAGAATGAACCCACGGAAGGTAAAGGAACAAAACCAATAAGAGAAGCAGCTTCAGTGTTTGAAATTTTCGTCGTAATGATTATGCACCTTTGTAAGAAGTCCCTGTTCTTCGATACAAATTTAAAAATAGCCATATATTTAGGAGCTCTCTTTTTGCTTTCGCTTATAGCTGATGTGTTAAGCTTTCCTAAAACTTATTTCTCAAGAAGTGACAATATATTTAATCAATATTTTGTAAAAATTGGTTGGTTTTGGACCTTATTATTGACTGTACCTTACGTGTTAATGACCGCCTATACAACGTGTTGTGGCAAACGAAGAATAGTTATAACTGCACATGTTTCACGACTACTAGTGGCAACTTGCTTCTGGTATGGATGGACGACATTATTTAACATCATTGAACATAACTATGGAAGATGTAACTCGAGATCGTATGACACAAAATCCGCCTGTTTAAAAAATGGCCACTTTTGGAATGGATTTGATATCTCTGGTCACTGCTTCATATTGATATATTCTAGTTTAGTGCTGATTGAAGAGGCGAAAGCTATTAAGGGTTGGGAAAGAATTAAAGACTATATCAGAGATGAAGAGTACTACCGCAACAGTGATGATAGATCTGTTAGTGTTAACCCTTTGAAAAATATTGAAAATGATGAGTTGGTAATATTAAAGAAGTCATATCAAAAGTTTACACCATACATAAGGGCTCTGTTTATTGCAATCTGTTGTTTACAACTCTTGTGGGACATCATGTTGGTCTCCACCATACTATACTATCACATAATGGTGGAGAAGTTTGTCAGTGGTGTCATTGCCATATTGACATGGTTTGTCACATATAGAATGTGGTATAGTATTCCAAATATTTTACCAAATTTACCTGGTGATGTTCTATTTAAATATAGTAATGCAAAATGTACTACAAGTACAGTAACACACAGGAAACGCATGAGTGCAAATGGGAAACATTTCATGGGAATGCCATTATATAGAAATCAGGACAGCCTGGATAATGAAGAGCCCAGATAAAATGTAATGTACTTAAATAGTTAGTAATGTTTCAAATTGTATTTAAAATGGTTTTTGTGGTGTTATTTATTATGGTTGTTGTAACTTTAAACAAATTTTATTTATTAAATTTTATAAGTTTTATAATTTTCATTTTTTTATTAAAGATCTATAATAGTGGTGCTAAATATATACATAACAATTTAATTATTTAACGAACAAGTTTTTTCAATAAATAGAATACACCCAAAACAAATCCTAGAGATGAGACAACAGCTGCACCAACATAGACTGGAGGTTGTGAACTTGCTATCATTTTTATATGATGCGGTAGATTAGGAATAGTTCTCTTGAATGATTCCCTTTGCTTAACTCTCTCCAAGTATGCTTCAATTTTTGGACGTTTTCCATTGGCCCAGAACCTGTCTTCTAAACCAATCTCCCATAATCTATGCAGTAAAACACCTACACTTATATCAGCTATACTAAATTGTTCACTGCATAACCACATGCCTGAAAAGTGAAAATAAATATGCTTTCTTAACATAGTTACAAAATTATGCATTGGATTATAAAGATTATAATGGATTATAAAGAAAGGTATGAAAGTGAATGTAAGTAAAACTAAAGTAATGGTTTTGGAGAGAGAGGATGAAATGACAGAATGTGAGATAATGATAGACGGAAAGAAAGTGGAACAAGTCAAACAATTTGTTTACTTGGGAAGTATGTTTACTAGGGATGGAAAGTGTGATGAAGATATTGAGAGAAGAGTGCAAAAGGGTAACGTAGTGAACGGCGCCATCCATAGTATAATGAACAGCCAAGTAATGTCCCAAAAGTCACGGATGGCTGTTCATAATGCGGTGCTTATTCCTACTTTAATGTATGGAAGTGAAGGTTGGGTATGGCAGAAGAAGCATGAGAGTAGAATTAACGCTGTAGAAATGCGGTCGTTAAGGAGTATATGTGGAGTGACGATAGCGGATAGAATAAGGAATAGCACACTGCGTGATAGATGTGGTTTGAAAGAAGATGTAGTGACAAGGATTGACAAAGGAATGCTTCGATGGTTTGGGCACATGGAAAGGATGAGTGAAAGTAGATTGACGAAAGGAATTTATAAATCGGATGTGGATGGATGCGTTAAACAAGGCAGGCCCAGGAGAGTGTTTTCCGACCAAATCGGAGACATCCTTAAGAAAGCTAAATTGCCTAGTGCCCATAACCACAGGGCCTGTATGAGGAGAATTGTGGATGTGAAGGAAGCAAGGGAGTTGTGTAAGGATCGTGGTAAGTGGCGCTCCATTGTCTCTGCCTATCCCTGTGGGAAAAAGGCGTGACAATTTGATTGATTGATTGATTGGATTATAACAATCGAAAGTGTCAGCTGAAATCTCCATAGGAAATATCAGATTGCAAATATTTAAATGTAATCTCTTGCATTTTTCATTTGTAATCAAAATGTATAGATTTATTTATTTATAGGCGAGTGGAAAGATAAAATTGGAAGGACTTTTTTTTATTTTTTTTTTTATTGTGACTCGACATATGACAGCACCCCGCTTGATGTTAAGCCAAAGTGTGGTCCATGAATTAATGTTACTGCTACTATTATAGAATTCAATAACTGTGAGTAGCAATCACATCCACTATGCCGGCCTAAATGAAACCGGCAACTTAAAAGCTAATCCCGAAACGTGACCAAATCACTTCACGGTCTGTATACTTGTAAGTGGTGGTACTACCCTGGATCGGCAGACTGGGTACCACTGCCTACCACTCTTTGATAACCAGACCCGAAGCAAATATCCATCTCTTTTTTTTTTATTAACAAATATTTGCAATATTTAATACTATTAAATATTACAAATAAAAGCTATGAAACAAATATTTGCTCCGACCGGGGATCGAACCCGGGACTTTACGCGCAACAAACCAGTCGCTAAACCGTTCGTCCACGCCTGTCGTCAAAAATTAAAACAGTGTTCCTTGATAAAAGTGCCCATAACCAAAGAGCATGTATGAAGAGAATTATGGATATGAAGGAAGCAAAAGAGTTAAATCCCTGTGAAAATTATTGCACGTGGTTGATAAAAATAGATTAAAAGAAATTAATTTTTTTATTTACCAATAATTTGCTTTTAAAATAATGAACATTTTAGTTGTAGGTAATAAATACCTTCAATTAGAGCTTGATTTTCCAATTCTTCTTCAACTGCATCCAACACATCATCAACAATATTTAATATCTTAACATATTCATCTTCATCTCGAATGATCTCATGTTTTCTCTCCTGTATTTCTGCTTTGTATAATAGTGTTGCTTTGGCTTTAGGATTTTCCTCTGCATATTTCCTCAAATTTTGGGAACTTGTCATATCACCACCTGTAAATTTTACAGTTTGGTTTTTCTTTATTATTGAGACTATGGAAAGTCCAAGAGGGCATACTACTAAAAATACTTTTTAAAATAAGTCCATGGTTTTTTTATTTATTGTGACTTGACATATGACAGCACCCTGCTTGATGTTAGGCTGGAGTGTGGTCAATGAATGATGCTACTACAATTCAATTACTGTGAGTAGCAGTGACATGCACTATGCAGGCCTAGTTGGAACCGGCAACTCATAAGCTGATCCCGAAACACGACCAAATCACTTCACGGTCTGTATACTTGTAAGTGGTGGTACTACCCCAGTTCGGTTTTCTAGCGACCCCCAGTGAAATGTTTAGCTTGAGTGTGGTTCATGAATGGAGGTCTCTGCTACAATTCAATAGCAGTTTCATCCACTATGCAACTTAGTTGTAACTGACATTTTACAAGCTAATCCTGAAAAGTGACTAAGTCACAAAAGTGACTTGTAAGTGATGGTTCTATCCAGAATCGGCAGACTGGGTACCACTGGAAGCAATACTGCCTCTTTATTCTTTAACAAATATTTGCTCCAACTGGGAATCGAACCCGGAACTTTAGGCGTAACAAACTGGTGTTCTAACCAATTCGTCACACTTTTTCGTAGTTGCTTTATTCAATCGATCAAATTGTCACGCCTTTTTCCCACAGGAATGGGCAGAGACAATTATTATTTCTTAAAATGTTAAAGCAACCATTTCTCTTTTTATCCTAGATATCCTTACTCTTGAGCACTTCACGAACAGGCAAAACAAATGGCAATTTAGGCTTTCCACATAAATGTTGATGATAGAAAGACCCTATGGTAATAACTCCAACAGGTAATGCATCCACCTTTTCCCGGAATTGCTCAATTTTCTCAGTAACCTTAAGGTCGTTTGACACATTTATTATAGGTGTCTCTGAAAGAAAAAAAGATTATAATATATAAAAATGGACAGTGATTAATAGAAAGACATCAATGATAAAGATGAAGTGTCTAAGCAAACTTTACATTGACCTTGATTATATTTAAAGCAGTTCTATCTTATCTATACAAGATTACTTACAAAAACAAATAACAAACCAGGTTGCAGGTAGGTATCCAGATAATCCAGGATACGAGTGGAGTCTGGAATGGATTTTTTCCCATGTTGGAGAACGGGTATTTCCCCACGGGGATTGATCTCAATGAACCAACTTGAGTATTGTTCTCCTTTAGTTATGTCTATTACAACGGGTTCGAATTCTATATTCTTCTCATACAATGCCATTAACACCTGTAATTAAGTTTGAGATTATTTGTTATTATTACACATAAGAGATTACAAAGCAATTGTATTTTTAACTTTATCAGTCATGTGACAATACGTAAAATATAACTTGAAAGGCTTAAATAAGAAGCGGTTTTTTAAGACCGTGGATCCATTGTCTGCCTATCCCTGTGGGAATCGAAGCGTGACATTTTGACTGATTGATTAAAATACTTAAATGAGATAAATACTTACCTTTTGGGAATAAAAGCTATAGTAGTTGCAGTATAACAAAACATTACTTGTTTTTGTTGTCTTATTAGTATTAGATGCACTGGAGAAGTTTTCTAGATATTTTTGAATATAATGCATTTTTAAAGAAAATATTTAATTCACTTCGCAAACCTTAGATACCTATAATAATAACAAGAATGCCATTTACATAGGAAACAATAAAATTCGAGTAAACTTAAATCTAATTTGTTTAGGCGGTAAAGCAGGAACGGGAGGCCGCCAATTGCAGCCAACCTAAAGAAAAAATAATCAGCTGACATTGGTTGACAGAAAAAACAAAGTTTTGAATTAAATTTTTAAAGATAAGTTTAACTTAAATTAAATTTTTCCTATTTATTAAGTTTATATTTTAAAGCGATTCCATTATAAAATTATTTTATTTATTATCTTCGGAAAATTTATACTTTATCATAATTACTTCGTCTATGGTTTTGCATATAAATTCTTGGAGGAAAATATATTTCCAAGCATGAATTAATTTGTATATAGTAGGTATCTTATTATTATTAACATTTTTTTTTCTTTATGGTAACGTCTTCACTTAAGCGTTTATTACACTATACAATTTTACACTATAAAAGTCATCCGAATTACCAAATCGGATGACTTTTTTTTATTGTGACTCGATATATGACAGCATCCCGCTTGATGGTAAGCTGGATTGTGACCCATGAATGGATGTCACTGCTACTACAATTTATTAACTGTAAGTAGCAATCACATCCACTATGCCGGCCTAGTTGCAACCGGCAACTTACAAGCTGATCCCGAAACGCGACTAAATCACTTCATGGTCTGTATACTTTTAAGTGTTGGTACTTCCCCGGATTGGCAGACTGGGTACCCTTGACTACCACACCACCAAAAGCAAATATAGAAATGTAAATAATAATGATTCTTTTTAAATAATAAATATTTGTAATATTCAATCCAATTCAAAAATATAACAAATCTGTAGCTATGAAACAAATATATGCTCCGCCGGGCATCGAACCCGGGACTTTACGCGCAACAAACCAATCGCAAACCGTTCGGCTACGCCTGTTGTCGGCTGTCGCCTATTACTTACAGTTGTGACTCATATGTTGATGGCGCCGAATCCATCTAAACCACACAATTTTAGGGTCCGGTCGGTCTAGATGTAACATAAGATTAAGTAGTCGTATGAATACTGTACTTATTTTGAAACCAAAATATTTTAGAGTTTTTATAGGAGTGGATTTTCTAGAGCGATTTCGAGTAAATAACAGCCCTCATCACGCAGACTTCTTAATTAATTACATAATATAATGACTTTGTTATAAGGATGGGGCATTTTTCTGTACATTTCAATTATACACGGCGCCGGTCTGCGGGTGCTACATGATCTGACTGACCAAAGGACAGACGCCAAATAGTTTTCAATCGTAGCGATGCGATTACACTAACCTTAATTGTAACCAATTTAGGAAGGTCGGTCGGGACTTTCCTATTGTCCTAAATCAGATCCTTACTGTTCTAACTATAATTACATCTTCCGATTTCTACGATAGTATAGTGTAATAAGCGCCTAATGATTTATAGGAAACACTAGCTGTTTATTTTTGTAAGACAGGTAGTTTAATTTTTATTTATTTGTAAAGATTGTGTTTCTTGAATATTAATGTCTAATACTGTAATAATAGTGGGATTGTTATCCAGTAATCATTTTTAAGTTGATCGAGTATAGACAAGTGATTAAAAACTGTTTAACGTGTTCCCTTCCAGACTCCGTCGAAAGAGTTTTAGTAAAGCTTTTCCACCACTATACTAAAACCATTACCACCATCTTCACCCTGATGTAATGGATCCACTGAAGACATTATAACTATTTTACGGAAGACTAGGCTGTATGGACTAAGTTTCATTTGCCTTACCAGAATAGGAGAATTTTACTGAAGCAGAAAAAAGAAAAATGTTTGTCTATGGATTCTTAAAATGTTTTCCAATGTTTTCTTATGTGGTCGATTGTCAAATAATAAATTCTGTTTTTAATATAGTATGTGACTGTTTTGTTCCTATTACAAAGTAAAACATTAATATAATTATGGAAGTATCAAACAGTGCCGATGCCGTCAACCTCGGAGTGGGCGAGGTGGAGGCCGAGATCGGTGAAGAATTAAAACAGTTGGAAGAAGGTATCAACTACGATACCCGAAGTGAAGTCTCAACTTCTACCTCTGTTGATTCGAGTGGACCAAGTATTAGTACAGTGAGTTCTAAAAAATCCAGAGGCCGACGTGGAACCCGAAAGCGCAATAAGTCTGAGAGCCGATCCCCGCCTCACAAGCGTCGTTACAGTAGTACCAAAACAAAAACATACGATTACATGACAAAGCTTAATTATTTGTTTCGAGATACGCGATTCTTTTTGATAAAATCGAACAACGCGGAGAATGTGACATTGTCAAAAGCGAAAGGTGTGTGGTCAACACTACCTCAGAATGAGTCAAATCTAAATCAAGCATATAGAGAATCTAGAAATGTGCTTCTTATTTTCTCTGTTAAGGAGAGTGGAAAATTTGCTGGATTCGCTCGTTTGGGCAGTGAATCACGCAGAGATGTGCCACCTGTGTCATGGGTACTGCCTCCAGGACTATCTGCCAAAGTGTTGGATGGTGTTTTTAAAGTCGATTGGCTTTGTCGTAAGGAACTATCCTTTAGTAACACTTTGCATTTGTATAATCCATGGAATGAAGGAAAGCCTGTGAAAATTGGTAGGGATGGTCAAGAAATTGAGCCCAAAGTTGCAGAGGAATTGTGTCGCCTGTTTCCAGAAGATGAAGGGATTGAAATGACACCTATATTGAGAAAGTCTAAAGAATCTGCTAAGAAAACTTATCCACGAAGTACTGGAAATTATAGGACATACAGAGCACCATTATCCACTAGGGGTCCTACATTCCGTAACAGACTGACACTTACAAGTAGATCTCGACGTAAATCATTTGTGTCACCAAGAAACCGCTTATCCAGTGCCTATAAGAGAAGATCTCCCTCTCCATACCTCCATGATCGTTTGCCTCTTTGGTTGACCAGGAATAGGGATGCTTATGGTGGGTCAGCAGCTGCGGAGGCTTATGTTGCAGAGTACATGCGGTCCATGCAGCACCAGTTGCCTCCTTTGCCATATGTGCCACCGCCAGGATTTGCAGGTGCCTTGGCTTCATATGACGGACTGCCACCTCCACCTCCACCGCAATATTATGACTCTGTATTGCCGGAATATTTGCGTTCGGTTTTGCTGTATGACAAGAGATCCTATGAAAGATCAGTGGATGAGTTTTTGTGGCGTAACTCAGAAAGATCTCGCGGTCGTAGTCGGGATCGTAGTGATATAGGTCGTCCATACCGTGATCGTCATTGACATCTTTTATATCCACTGATGTAATTGTTTTTATTTTAATAAAGATTTGTGTTTGAACTTTGAACTTTATTAGAAATATCTATGTGTTGTGCTATCCTATAATAAAACTGAGTTAAAAAGTGAATATATTTCTTATATTGTCATGCGAAAGGACTATAATTGTGATTTGTATTTGAGTGTGTAAATATGCAAATTGGGACTACAATGTTGACCAAAGAAATATGATCTCAAAGCATCTAAAGGTTTATTCAAGTGAATTTCCGTGAGCTTACAGATGTCCCGCCTGCCTAGGATGGACTTTTTGATAAAATTTACTATGAAAAAATCTGTGATAATTTTGAACACTATTTAATTCAAATAAGAGTTAGAATAAGTTTTTTATATCCACGACAGGTTTATCATATTCAATAACTTATGTTTTAATATAATTTGTGATTATGATCTAATTAATGTGTCTAATTGCACTGAAGTACTTAGATGCTCTCTTATAATGCTATAAGACCTTATGCTTTAGACACAGAGTTTATTTTATTGTAATTTTTATTTTGTACGTTGGCTATTTTATAGTTGTGTATTTCTCTCTCATGCAGTCATTATAATTATGGTAAATTTTATTATTATTGAACGATATTTCAACTATTATTGTGTCAGGATCTTGCAAAATAACGTCACTGCCTATCTCTGTTAGAATTAAGGCGTGACGTATTTATTTGATTTTATTAGGTGAGTCAACAAAAGCATTATCTATTAGGTTTTTTTTGCACCCATACAAAGATTTGCCAATCTTGTCAATGGTGAATGTTTACCCAGATGTTTTATTCGAAAGGTGCTATTTTTGATTGAGTCTTTTTAACTTTTTTTATTACAAATATTTAATATTAATCTAATCATTAAATGTTAAACCCGCATTTACAAACTGTGACCCGTAACTTGAGTACATTAAAGGACTCCTTGCATCCTTGTGGCTCATCATCAAGTACTTCAAATCTTTAATGTTACATCAGCCAGGTATAAGCGAATAGTAAGAAATAATTTTAGTTTGATCACTATAGACTTTAGATTATGTATCTCCTGCATCTTCATGGTCTATCATAAGGTACTCTAGGTCTTTAATTTGATAACAGCCCAGCTAAGGGCGCATATTAAGAAACAATGTTAGACAAAGCAGCATAGTTATATCTTTTAAATAGAGTTCTCATGGTGCATCATCAGTTACTTCAGGTACTACAATTTAATAAAGGCTCATAGTAACAAACAATTTTAGTGATATCACCATCATAGTTATATCTCTTAAATATCCCTTGCATCCTCAGGGTAACTATACAAATACTTCAGATTCAGGCCTTCAATTTAATAAAGGCTCATAGTAACAAACAATTTTAGTCATATCACCATAGTTATATTACTTAGTCCATCATCATCATCCGTCCATTAGTCCATCGTCGAAAAAAACATCACCTCAATAAAATGTCCTCGAACAGACGAACACGCGCGCTGTACCATCATAATACTTTCCAGTAGTAATGTATTCTAATATAGTTTGTATCTCTTTCAGTCGTATCTGTCTAACCTATCTTAAAATTATTAATTTTACATGTGACCTCTACTTTCCTGGTTATAAGCAAGGAGAAGTCCAAGATCGCTGACGACTGATTAAAACGGATTCAGCTCACGGCTGCCTCAGTAGCCGTTACAATGCCGACCGATGGTGCTTTTTCACACTTCGCTTTAGGGGTCCAAGGCTATAGGATGTCGAGAACACATAACCTGGTAAAGCATTCCACTTGTCTGTTGTTCTACAAAGTAACGACCCGAGGAACCTATTAGGCTGCCGATTTGGTCAATAGAATGTGGATGCTTGCCATGATCTTAGCACGAAGTAAGAAGATGAAGTAGGAATAAGGTTAAAATTGCAGCGAAGGGACAACCTTAGGATATCTAGTCCGGTAGGAGTTACAAAGAGTAGGAAGGGGGAGTAAACGGGGGTTTTTTCGTCGAAAATGCACACACCTGAGTCTTGTCTGCGTTGAACTGCACCCAATTCTCGTTTCCCGAGTATGTAATGCGATCTAGAACCCGATCCAGCCCCGTTTCCATCGAGTCTCTCATCCCGGCTATTTATTTTCCGGTTGCATCCATGCACCGTCTGCATAGCAATGGATGGCGAAACCAAGCCAAGGTCCAGCGTGTCAATGATATACAAAACAGAGTCGGCTACGGCATGGATGCCTGAGGGGTTCCGTGGAAAATTTTAATCAATTTAAGGGGGTAAATTACCCTTCCACTTTGCTCCCTCAAGAGGGAAAAGTAGAATAATCCTTTCTATTCACTTAATTCTTTATCTAGTAGGTTATGTTTAGTCCATCTTCTTTTATTTACCGTTTAGTAGTTTATTTCTATACCAAGCTAGAACGATATGCAGATAAAAAAAGGCTGACTTAGAGAAAAGTAGAGTGCTGAAAGACAGCGCTAGGAGTCCGCGCATCTGTACAGTCTTGTACAAAACGATAACATTTTAAAATCTGAACATATTTCAAATAGTAAGTAGGTAACAAAAGAAGTTACTGCGCAGTTTTTGCTTGAATGCCAGCGCTCTTTTTTCTCTGCCGGGACCAATGCTAATTGTGTTAGTATCACAATAACTGGGCGACCAAAGTACGTGTATTATAACTTATAAAAACTAAACACGATCATTGTTTAACCTTACAATAGTTATTTAAAGCTTGGGTTACAACGATAAAATTTGTAAATCTGATACGTACCAGTTGGTAGAACGAATTAGGGTGACCAAAAGTTCTTTAGACTACTAATAAATTATATATTTATTAGTAGTATTTCGGTTTTTGGGCGACATAGTGACGGTCACTACGGCAACCGTGTATAGTTTCAGTCATTGGTACTCTTGCACTTCCCCTTGCTAACAATCAAGTCCCATTGAAAAATAATGTACAAGGGGCCTTAACCCTCAAAAAACCAAGCCTCAAGTGCTTATAGCTTGTCTAACTATAAATGACGCGCCCCTTCACTTTATTAGTTTATTTTAATGTGTGAATACAAATATTACTAACTATACTTTATTACCGTGCTCCTTCTTTTGTGTCTAACCTGCAACTACCAATTACTGACCAATTGCATTTTCGGTGTGTTGCATTCATATTTTACATTCGCACGTGTGCTTAAATGCAGTGGAGGGGCGCGTCGGAGGATCTTGCGGTAGTGGACCAGTGCGGGAAATGTGATGTTGATCGAAAACCCATAGTAAGTACTAATATTTTTTTTATCGAAATTGTTATTAGTTTTTTTGAATTTCAGAGTAGTATATGTGGTGGGTACCTAAAGAGAAAAAATATAAAGGTTTCAAAATGAAGGTACTTTTTCAAATCAAAAGAATCATGATTGCACAAGGTAGTGGTTTTTAACATTTCTATACTAAGCTACTAAATGTGCTTGTGTCAGAAAGAGGACGACCAAAATACATAGGTACTGTTTTTGAACCGGAGACTCTTGATTATTTTATTAAAAGTATACAGACCGTGAAGTGATTTGGTCACGTTTCGGGATCAGCTTGTAAGTTGCCGGTTCCATCTAGGCCGGCATAGTGGATGTGATTGCTACTCACAGTTATTGAATTGTAGTAGCAGTGACATTCATTCATGGACCACACTTTGGCTTAACATCAAGCGGGGTGCTGTCATATGTCGAGTCACAATAAAAAAAAAATTCACAGATGGGAGTTAAAAACCTTTTTTGTTTCAAAGAAGTTATTGATTCAAGGAGCTACGCCGTAAAACCAGTTATATAACACGTGTAAGAACAAGAATTCTGAAATCAGATCTAACCGCAGTAACGAGGAAACGTATAATAAATTAAATTTTATTCAGATTTATGGCGGAGTCAGCCATAAACTTTATTAAATGTTGTCTCACGTAATAAGTAAAGGAATACTTATTTGCCATCATCAGATAATGATGTTTTTGTTATGATAACGTTGCCATCAAACAAAATGTAGGCATGTTTTACTAGGTTTTATAGTAACTCGGCTCGAAGGACCAAAATGTATATATGTATTGTTTGTACATATATGAATAGGAGTGTAAATTTTTGGGCCATAATTAGCGAGCAATAAAAGGCCGTGGTGTAGTGGCAGTGCAATGGTTACTCAAACCGAGAGCACGAGTTCGAAACCACCCACCGGTACCAATGTATCTTTGTCCTTTATGTAAGTACTTTGGTTTAGTAGCTTAGCCCTTTCAACACGACGCTCAACAACGCAGATTATACCCGCGTACGGCCCGCTATTATCGCTGGCACGCGTATTGGCGTGCGCCGATCGTAGGTAAAGATTTTATTTACGCCATAGATGGTAAACATTTTGTCAATTTACCATCTATGGTAAATTATATTAAAATAATTTGGGTTATAAATATAAGTTGTTTAATTTTTAATTTAATAATATTTTAGTTTTTTTTAAACAATTTGTGTAATTTAATACGTCATTACGGAATAATTCATTTTATGTGGGCGCAAAGTATTCCGACCACGAAAATAGCAAAAACTTCAATTTTATCTTTACATATATATCCCCTGGCGAGTCGTTTGAATTCAAAATGTAATGCCGCCAACTCGCCTAGTGAGTCCATTGTGAAATGTTTGCGGCACCCGAGGTAACTTCATGAAAATCGTAGTTGCATTGAACTTGATATCGGGATGATTTAAGTCACTACCACAGGAAACCCCTAAAGGATATAATACCGCAACGGTATACTAATCCTTACTTTTATTATAAACGCGAAAGTTTGTGAGTATAGATGGATGGGAGGATGGATGTTTGTTACTCTTTCACACAAAAACTACTAAATGGATTTGCATGAAATTTTACATTAACACGTTCTTTAATTTGATAAGAGCTCAGCTAAGCTTTATAAATAAAAGTAAAAAACAACTTTAGTCATAGCACCACCATACTCGTAGTTATATCTCTTAAATATCCCTTGCATCCTGATCATCATCCAGTACTCTAGGTCCTCAATTTGATAACGGCCCAGCTAAAAGCTCATAGTAAGTAAACATTTTAGTTAAAGCACAATAGTTCTATTTCTTGTTGATTTACTCATCTTTTACCTTCGAGCTTTATCATCAGAGTAGCTCAGTGGTACCAGTTAAAACACACATATATTCATATACATGGGTGTGTCAAACGTGAGGTCACAGATATGTTGAAAAGTAAATACCGATTATGCGTCTCTCCGCAGCTAACAAAACGAACTGATGACCTTCAAACCCCTGATCAGATCCTCATCAATTTTAGCTAAGAACCATCTCGATCACGTCAGCTTTCAAACAAACAAAACCGCAAGGTCCATTCGTTTAGGAGCTATGATGCCACAGACAGACACACAGATACACATACGCGCTAAACTTATAACACCCCTCTTTTGGGTCGGGGGTTAAAAAGAAGCGGCAATGACGTTCACAGTTACAAGTTCAAGCCAAGACCTTTAGAGAAGTTACGTTAATAAAAAGTAAGCTCAAAATCTTAAACCCGAGTACTGTTCTGTGCAAACTATTCGATATTTATTGTGTAATAAATAAACAACTTACATTTTTTTCGGGGTTATAATTTTGTGGTAAACCTTTGCAGATCCGCTTTAAAAAAAATCATTTGTTAAGATTTTAACCTACCGCCTTTAATATGTAGAGGTTCCATCTTATGTCATTGTGTTACACACGTAAATATAATTTGAACAAGTGTATTATAGTTTATAATGAAATACGTATTTCAAGTAGTTTTGGATAAAAATTATGTTTTAAAAATTAAAAAATTGTTAATAAAAAAAAAAGAGATGGATATTTGCTTCGGGTCTGGTTATCAAAGAGTGGTAGGCAGTGGTACCCAGTCTGCCGATCCGGGGTAGTACCACCACTTACAAGTATACAGACCGTGAAGTGATTTGGTCACGTTTCGGGATCAGCTTGTAAGTTGCCGGTTCCATCTAGGCCGGCATAGTGGATGTGATTGCTACTCACAGTTATTGAATTGTAGTAGCAGTGACATTCACTCATGGACCACACTTTGGCTTAACATCAAGCGGGGTGCTGTCATATGTCGAGGCACAATAAAAAAAAAGTATATAATACCGTGACGGTATACTAATATACATTAAAATGCATAAATACAAAGTCATTATTATTCAATAATAACGACTTTGTATAAGATCCCTGGCAAAAAAATATATCATCTCCAAACAAATTCGGACATGTTATGATTTATATGCCATTATATTTATCCATCAATAAATGCGACCGATATTTATGAGGAACATAAATTTTAATTATATTATTTCATTATCATGTTCAGACAAAATGTTGTCAATTTCTGATTTACGTTTGCCGTATGTGGATAAAAAAGATCATATTTTTAAATATCGTGATTTACAAAACGAAGGCTAGTATATTATTAACCACATTGTATATAAGCTTGTATAGAAAGGACATTATCAACAAAACTTGTTTCGCGAAGATATCGTCATTTTAGTTCGCACGCCAATCGGCGTGCGCCGTACGGTAAATAGGAAAAAATTTACGCCAATTGGCGTGCGCCGTACGGAAAGGGTTAGTATGTAAATAATAATAAAAAATGTACGTTTGCTCGTACAAATGCTATGTAGGTAATATTATTGTAATTGAAAATCTTATGCGTACTTTCCTTATTCAGATTCAATACGAAAATTAATTTCATAAAATTTAAAGGAGAAATCCAAAACCGTGCGTGACAGAATGAAAAATCAAAAACCTTCAATTAAGTGTTCATTATTTTGTTGAGGCTAGACGAAGGGATGCTACGCGTTATGTAACAAAGCCAGGGTCAACTAGAAGCCGATAAGAAGCTCGCATGCGCTCTGGACCCGCGGGAGAGGAGGATGCTGCGAGTTTGGCAGTCGACGCTCGGCGACTCGAGGCGCCGCGCCCCACACCGCTAAGCGTCGCTGGGGGCGTGGCGCTTACGTAAACACGCGATCTGAGGTATCTCGCAAACAGGCGGCGCGGCGCCAAAACCGGCAGCTCTCGACCCAATGCGAGCCCGCGCCGCCATCTGAATATATGAGAACCACGCAGCGCAAACCGCCGCGTCTCCGCCGCTGCCGATTCCCGCGTTTATAGGTAAGTACTGATCAAGTTTATACCAAAATACTAGTTAGGTGGGTACCCCTATCTAGGTTACTAACAATCAGTCTGGGATAACTTTTATCGTTCAAATTCAAACGGCTTACATATGTCGTTGAATTTATAGGTATATTTTGAAGTTTACAACACTTCTATGTCGTAATTAATACAAGTTTAATAATTACTACATAGAAATCGTATTGTGCCTTAACTAAACTTGCATCACCCGTCCATCGTCTGGTACAAATACAATATGAATTGTGAGATGGGTTACATAATCGATCGTGTTTTCATACCAACATATAGGAAATCAGCGCTACGTCTCGCAGCGTGACATGAATCCGTTTTCTTTCATACACATTAATATAATTTAGTTAGAAGCTTTGCTATGTTACTAACGAGTGGGTAGTAGTGAATGTCTGGTGTTGTTAAATATGGGGGACGCGACGCCATCTACTGGTTTGTTTACGTGTTGTTGGTGGGCGTGTTCAAGGAGCAATGGACTTTTAAAAATAGCATTGTTCAGTGGCGATTTAAATTTTAATGATAACGATCCTTTTACATGTATAAGTGAGCCCTAAATCAAAATTCTTGTACAATTTATTTCTTAATGATCATTTAAGACATAATTGAATGAAACTATTATAAATTAGTAATGAATATTGGACAGTAATGAATAGTGCATCTGCCGTACCGTATCTACCGCCGGGGGCCCCCAACGTGCGTAAGCAATAAGCATTTTATTTCTTTTGTGAGAAATCTACCCTTTCTAAGGGCCCCCAAACCAATACGGGCCCCACCGCCAAGGCACGCTACGATTCTGGAATAGTGAGTTGGCTGCGACCGGGAATTGCGGCATTTATTTAAACTTTTTTTAATAAGCGATAGTCCTGACCATTGACCGAAATCAGCATTTCTGCTTGCTTCAAATTTCTATGATGCAGTTATTTTAAATGTACTTGCAAACTCCATTTTGCTGTTGGGAGCGTTGCAAATTAATACGATTTTCATACACCTATGTATTTTTTTTTATGTTTCATAAACATGGACGAGCTGGTCATTTAAATTACTTACCTATTGATTTTGTATTTATGGTAGGTATTTAAATTTGGTACCTGTTATATTGATAGTCACAAAAATTATGGGATGGTAGTAAAAAATATTTAAAAATTCAGGCGATTATCAACAGGAAAATGCTGAATAATAATAACTTGGAGGAAAATATTTCTACAAAAAAAAAAGGAGCTAATTGTGTCTTAAAGTGTTTTATTTTCAGATCTAATCTAGAAATTATTTTAACGTGCGCAGTTCAGGTCAGGAGTATAAAAATTTCTGCTTGCTCAAAAAGGTTCTACTTTTTGAAAAGATGTTTTACCGAAACATTTTGTTTTCGGTAAAACATCTATTTATAAACCAACTTATTAGATAATTTAGTTTTTTTACTTTGAGCTTTGTACAATGATTAAGCACAGAATTATCGTACAGATCAAAGCAAATTGTCGATCAAGGAAAAAACGGGAAATATTGATCAGGCACATATTTTTTATTTATTTATTAGTCATTTTTAATTATCCTCCGATTAACAAGCTGTATTCAGTTGAAAATCACCTTTTTTTTAAATATTATTTAACTTTTGTGATAATCGATTTATGGTACTACGATTGTTCTACTATATGGCGAACAATCGTAGAACGATGGCGACCGTGGTGTAGTGGCAGTGCAATGGCTACGTAAGCCGAGTGGCACGGGTTCGAAACCACTCACCGGTACCAATGTATCTTTGATATATGTTTTTTTTTTTTATATATATGTACTTGATATATGTACTTTGATTGTCCTGTTTCTATGACTTATAGTAGATTATACTAGATTAGACTTATAGACACTTTTAGTAGATTAGTATAGAAATGTATAATAATAAATAAATAAAATATATAATATAATAACTAATATTTGCATTGTTGTAGTGTTCGGGATGCAGGCCCACGCAGTGCTGTTTGCCTGCGCTGCGTTGGCGCTGGCAGCGGCGGCGGCGGAGCGCGGTGGCGGCATCAAGGTTGGCGGCGGCAGCACCAGTTCAGGCGGGCGGGAGGGTGCCCGTGGCGGAGGTGTGCGCATAGGTGGTGGCCGCGTGAGAACCTCGCCTGCCCCGCCGCCGCCACTACCGAGAATGCCGTCCGTCATCACCGCGGCGCTCGTAGTTCCTCACAAGGCTTTCGGCGCGAGAGATTATACAAAAGCTGAAAAAGCCGCCCTTTCCAAGTTGCCGAGGAAGCTTAAGCTCTTCTCTCATGTGCGCCTTAACATCACGCTATCTATGCAGGGTCTAACGCCTAGTCCTATGTGTAAGTCATAATTAATTAATACAAAAAATCACACAAAATAAAGTGCTTGCTAATTAAAAGTAACAATTGTTTTGTTTTCAGCTATTTTGGATTCGTTATGTAAAGATTTTTTGGCTGTGAACGTGTCTGCTATACTTTACCTAATGAATCATGAACAATATGGCCGCTCTACAGCATCTGCTCAATATTTTCTCCAACTTGCTGGTTACTTAGGGATTCCGGTAAAAATATTTTTGTATTTGAAGTAATTTTATAATTCTAATCTTTTATGAGCCTACCCCTGTTGGAAAAAGGTGTGACAATTTGATTGGGTATAATTTTTATCTTTTCATTTCATTCATTTATAAATCTCTTTTGTCAATCTCCTTTCGTCCTTACTTTTAAGGTGCCCAAATCATCGCACAATACCTTGTTAACTAATTAATTCATAATAGGTTATAGCTTGGAATGCTGATAATAGCGGACTTGAGAAGCGAGCATCGCACGCGTCTTTGCGTCTGCAGCTCGCGCCGTCCATAGAACATCAGACGGCGGCCATGTTGTCTATCCTGGAGAGGTATAAGTGGCATCAGTTCAGTGTTGTTACTTCAGCAATCGCTGGACACGATGACTTTATACAGGCTGTGAGAGAACGCGTCACTGCACTGCAGGTAAATAATTCATTTGCTTTTATTTATTATAGCTCGACATATAGAACTCCTGCCTGATGTTAGGCTGGAATGCTGTCGATCAAGTATCTAAAAAAAAACAATTATCAGTCGTATTCACTCAGCCGGCCTAGCCTAGTTAAAATCGGTAATGTGTCAGGCTGATTCTGAAACACAACAGTCACTTTACGGTGTTTACATTTAAAAGTAGTGGTAGTAACCTGGATGGCAGACTGGGTGTAGTGTATACATACATATATACAGACATGCATCTGTCGTCTCGGGAAACACATGACTTAGGCCTGGCGCGGATTAGGGATATATAACTGACTACGGCGCGTAGGAGACGTGATGTGGTTTTGCTGTCACCAGATACATATCCTGAAGGGAATCTATAAGCATAGTTTTTACACTGGGCAAATGACTACTAACTGTTTGCCTCCCACTTATTTGTTGTTTAAATAAAACATCATTGGAGATTTTTTACGAATAATGCTTATACAAATATTTACGAATATTTTATTAACAATATGGAGAAGCTACAGGAAATATCAATATGTGGTATTTGTTATAGTGTTAGAAAATGTTATGTTATTAATATAATGTATTATGTATGTTTATTTTTACCTACATATGTGTATATACTATATACTTGGGATATTTGTTTGTAATTGTAGTTTGTAGTATATTTGCACCCTGCCCATAATTTCTCATCATTTCAAAGGTTAGTTGTTAGAGAATGCCTAATAGGCATTAAACTCCTATTTTATTTTGGTGCAATTAAGGATTTAAATTAGATAAATATAAATATTATATTTACTAATAATATGCACCATAATACTCACTCACTTGTTACAAAAATGTATATAAATTTGTAGTTCGCCTTAATAACGCTCCACGGACTTTTAATATTTTGGTAATTTCACCATAAAGCTCTTTCAGAGAATTTAATTCTCCTTAATTTGATCTAATTTAGGATGATTTTGCGCAGAGCAATCGTCGCTCATAGCAAAAAGGTTTTTTTTCACAATCATTTCCTCCGGAAATAATTATTGTAAAGAAAAATGATTAAAAACTGCAACAAATTATTAAACAATCAATCAAACAACAAAGTTGATTTTCATGACATAATTCTTCGCAGTGAACATGTTAAGTGAAAAAGGTAAAAAATCACCATAATTAGGAAAATTTAGTTAATTTGGTATAACTTAGTTTGAATATAATAAACAAAAGATATCGTTGATTATTTTTCAATATCAAAGCGCTGTCTTAGTGCGCTGAAGGAATAAATTTAATTAGATTGACGATTACTCTGTGCAAAATCATTGTACAGGGCTCCTAAGTAGATGAAATTAAATAGGGTTATATTATATAAGAGATTTATTGTAAAATTACCAAAAAATATGGTTTAAATTACAAGCTGTACGCCATTATCATATCAGCCATAAGTAGTACACTGCTGGACGTAAGCCTCCCCCATAGAGGCAGCGACCGCAGACTGCAGTGTCGCCTTGCATGGAATCAATTTCATACAGATTCATACAAACTAGTAGTGCCAACTGCAGTGGCGTAGCGTGGAAGTCAGCCGCCCGGGGCGGTAGTCAGCCACCCGGGGCTGAAAAAAAATTTGCCGCCCCCTTATTTAGGAGTTTCAATCATAGGTACAACAAAAATATGAATTTCAGGTTTAAATTTTAACTTTAGTTTTTATAAATTTGCCGCCCGGGGCGGGCCGCCCCTCCGCCCCCGCCACGCTACGCCACTGGCCAACTGCATACAGCACTACTTGTTTGTATGAGATTTATTCCGTGCAAAGCGATAATAGTCTGCAGCCGCCGCATTAATTTTTTTTCCAAACATCATATTCTATGACTTAGCAAATGCTGATTGTCGCCTTGCACGGAATCAATCTCATATAAGCTAGTAGTGCATGCAGTCTGCAGTCGCCGGCGGAATCACACCTTTAAACTGGAGCTTGGATCCGCGTTCCAAATATAAGAAAAGTATGTGTGCGTATGTTTAATTTGTAAATAATATACTTTTCTACAGGATCGTTTCAAATTTACGATATTGAACGCTGTAGTGGTGAAGCAGAGCGTCGACTTAAATGAATTGGTAGCAAGCGAGGCGCGTGTTATGTTGCTGTATGCGACGCGGGAAGAAGCGGCGGACATATTGTCTTGGGCTACTGACCTACATCTCACTGGAGAGAACTTCGTATGGATTGCAACACAAAGTGTTCTAGGATCTATGCAACAATCACATAAGTTTCCTGTTGGCATGCTAGGTAAGATTATTGAGAAATTGCATATAAATTATTTCATGGATATACATCCCGGCAGATAAAAAGAACGCTGGCATTAAAGCTGCGCAGTAACTTGTTTTTTACCTAATTACTTTAAGTTTTACGAATGTGTATAAAATTCAAAATATTATTAAATATGTACACGCATGTAGATGGGCGGACTTGTGGACCCGCAGTCGTCCAGAGCTCTTTTTATCTGCCGGTATCTATAAAAATACTAGCGGTCCCGACAGACATGGCCTTGGCCTGAAGTAAAATCACCTACCGTTGCCTTTTTTTATTGTGACACGACATCTGACCCGCCTGATGATAACATTTTAACGACAGGCGTGGAAAATTGGTTAGCATACCAGTTTGTTACGCGTCCCGGGTTTGATTTCCGGGTTGTTTCATATCTTTTATTTGTAATATACTGTCTATACTAAGCTACTAGAGTGCTTGTATCATAGAAACAGGACAACCAAAGTACATATATCAAATATACATTAGTACCGGCAAGTGGGTTTTAAACAGTGCTCTCAGTTTACGTAACCATTGCACTACCAACTATACCACGGTCGCCTTGATAATTATATGAAGTTTTTTATTAGTATAGGCATAATATTTTCTTAGATTTTACGCGAACATTGATTAATGAATTAAACAAATTTTATGCGGCTTACTATCGCGTTTATTTTATTTTATTATTCCGACATTTCGAGAGCTTTGTAAAAATTGTAAAATCAAAACCAAAATAAACGCGATAGTAAGGCGCATAAATTTTGCTTAATTCATTAGTATAGGCATGTTCATATCTAGTAATATATTAGTAAGTGATACTTATGAGGTATCACTCAGTTTTAACTTATAGATATCAATTAATGAATCAAATCGTTATTAAGATATTTAATTTAATTTTCCCAGGCGTCCATTTCGACACATCGTCAACGTCCTTAATAAACGAGATCGCGACCGCTGTCAAGGTCTTCGCTTATGGTATCGAGTCTTATGTATCAGAGACTGAGAATGCACGTCACCCATTAGGCACAAGGTATATATTTTAATGTGACATATGATAAGATGGGGATAAGAATGATGGTTGGAGAGACCATACTAAAACTTCATTTTTTTATTGACTATTTTTTATTGTGACACGATATCTGACTTCGACCCGCCTGATGATAAGCAAGGAGGTCCAAGAGTGACGACGACTGAAAAAACCGCGTCAGTTCGCGGTTGCTTCAGTCGCCGTCACTATGCCGGCCAAAGATGCTTCTTCATCCATCGCTTGAAGGATCCAAGGTTATAGGATGTGAACAACACATGGGCTGGCATAGCATTCCACTTGTCGATTGTTCTATAAAGACTACAAACATGACAACAACCTGATGTTAAGCTGGAGTGGAGTCCATCAATGGAGGTGATTGCTACTACAGTTAAATACCTGCAAGGACAGGCATGGACGAACGGTCTAGCGGTTGGTTTGTTGCGCGTAAAGTCCCGGGTTCGATTCCCGGTCGGAGCAAATATTTATTTCATAGCTTTTATTTGCAATATTTAATAATATTAAATATTGCAATATTTGTTAATAAAAAAAAGAGATGGATATTTGCTTCGGGTCTGGTTATCAAAGAGTGGTAGGCAGTGGTACCCAGTCTGCCGATCCGGGGTTGTACCACCACTTACAAGTATACAGGCCGTGAAGTGATTTGGTCACGTTTCGGGATCAGCTTATAAGTTGCCGGTTCTATCTAGGCCGGTATAGTGGAAGTAATTGCTATTCCCAGTTATTGAATTGTTGTAGCAGTGACATTTATTCATGGACCACACTTCGGTCTAACATCAAGCGGGGTGCTGTCATATGTCGAGTCACAATAAAAAAAAGGAACAGTCGCATCTATTATGCCAGTCTAGTTGGAATCAACAACAACGAAAAACAAGCTGATTCCGAAACTCTATTATATACTTGAAGTCACTTCATGGTCTGTACACTTATAAGTTGTGGTACTACCCTGGATCTGCAGACTGAGCACTTTTACCACTCTTATGAGGTACCACTCAGTTTAACTTATATCAATCAATCAATCAATCAAATTGTCACGCCTTTTTTCCACAGGGAATGGCAAAGACAAAGGGCTAATTATACCAGTTATTAATTTAAATCGAATAAGTATTTACTTTTCCTAAATTTTGCTCGAGCATTGGTTAATGATTTAATTTAACCGGGAACAATAAAACAAAATCAAAACATGAAACGGGGTCCTTAGTTTAATTCATTAATTAATTTTTGCGCAAAATCTAAGAAAATATTAGTATTTAATTTGTTTAAATTTACCATAGGTTATCTTGTGGGGGAGCTGGTGATACCAGATGGTCAGCTGGTGAAAGGTTCTATAGACACCTGAGGAATGTCAGCGTGGAAACCGAGGGTGGGAGACAGAGCATTGAGTTCACGCCAGATGGTGAACTCAAGTCTGCTGAATTGAAGATCATGAATTTGAGACCTGCTATAGGTGATCAGGTAACTTGAATTTTATTCATTTTAACAAATTCACGTTATTTATTGTTTTTGTTTTATTAAAATTTATATACTAAGCTACTAAAGAGCTTGTATCATAGAAACAGGACAACCAAAGTACATATATTAAAAATACATTGGTACCAGCACCCGTGCTTTCGGTTTGCGTAACCATTGCATTGCCACTACACCACGGTCGCCTTAATTATTATTAGATATTGTAAAGAAATCCGCAGTGCCGTAGAGTTATGTCATCATCGTGGAAAGTGGCTTTTTATTTTCTCTGCATACTTTTTTGTTCAGTACCCCAACTGATGTTGAGTTAGAGGCGATTGCAAGTAGCAGGCGCATCCCCTATGTTGGCCTAATTGAAACCGTCAACTTTTAAGGTGATCCTGAAATGCGACCAAGTCACTATGCAATCTGCCATGACATTGTAATTTTATTCCATTGTTTCTAGATCGTCTGGGAGGAAATAGGAACATGGAACTCATATCCGCGCGAACGTTTGGATATTAAAGACATCGTTTGGCCTGGTAACCTTCACACGCCACCACAAGGCGTCCCAGAGAAGTTCCACATGAGGATTGCCTTTCTGGAAGAACCTCCCTATATCAATTTATCACCCCCAGACCCTATCACTGGTCGCTGTTCCTTAGAAAGAGGTGTCCTTTGCCGAGTCGCACCAGAAATTGAAGTTGCTGGGTATGTATCTATAGCCTTGGACCCTTCAATTTTATTGTGACTCGACAGATGACAGCACCCTACTTATACTAGAGTGTGGTCAATGAATGGATGCCACTGCTACTACAATTCAATAACTGTAAGTAGCATTCACTATGGCGGCCTAGTTGGAACTGGCAACTTACAAGCTGAACCCAAAACGCGACCAAATCACTTCACGGTGTGTATACTTGTAAGTGGTTGTACTACCCTAGATCGGCATCTTTAGCCGGCATACTAACGGCGAGTGGGGCAGCTGTGAATTGAGCTTACCAACGGGCAGGTAGAGGTCAGATGTCGAGTCGCAATAAAAACACAATGAAATATATACCTATTTAGTATTTTTTCAGATTTTGCGCGAACATTGATTAATAAATTGAACAAATTTTATGCGGCTTATGCGATAGTAGTCCGCATTTTTTATATTTTTATAAAATTTTGATTTTTTTTCATTAAATATATATTTGCTATACGTTTTATGGTGTGTTATTTCGTGTTTTGCATGATTTAAAGCTGATGTATATATTCTGGCAGATAAAAGTGTGCTGGCATTCAATCACCGCCGATCCTTATACTGCGCAGCTTTAAAGTTAGCACTCTTTTTATCTGCCGATGGTTATACTTGAGAGTCTGCTGTTACGTTACCCGCTCATGTGTTCTCTCCAGTTAAATAACTTTAAGTCGCATACACTATTTTTATTTACACTTCTAAAAGCTACTAAAGTTCTTGTATCATAGGAACAGGACAACCAAAGTACGTATATCAAAGATACATTGGTACCGGTGGGTGGTTTCAACGTCGTGTCCTTGGTTTGCGTAACCAAACCATGGCACTGCCACTACACCACGGTCGCCTTATGCCAGCCTAGTTGAAATAGGCAACTTACAAGCTGATTTCTGATGTAGTTTTATCTTGGATAATTATTATTTTATATGTCTTAATTGATTACAGTTTAGAGTCGGGTGCTGCACACCGTAACAGCTCCCTCTTCCAATGCTGCAGTGGGTTTTGCATAGACCTGCTATCAAAATTAGCTGAACAACTTGGCTTTACGTATGAGTTGGCAAGAGTGGAAGACGGAAGGTGGGGGACACTACAACAAGGCAAATGGAATGGTCTTATTGCAGAGCTCGTTAATAAGAAAACTGATATGGTATGCTATAAAACTGATATGGTACCTAAGTATGCTCATATCCTCTTCTATATCTTTATTTGCTTCGTTTTTTCATCATCATCAGCCAGAATGCGTCCACTGCTGAACATAGACCTTCCTTTTAGAACGCGATTTCGAACGAGTTGGATCCACAGGTTATTCGTGATTTTGACTATGGCGTCAGTCAACCTAGTAGGAGGCCTACCTACGCTGCGTCTGCCCTTTCGTAGTCTCCACTCTATGACCTTTCTTCCCCTCGGTTGTCGGTTTTTCGAGCGATGTGGTCCTATATACAGATAATATTAGTCAAATTATTTTTTATTGCGACTTTTAGATATCTGACCGACTCAATTCACATTGGCCTCAGTTGCTGTCACTAGGCCGGCTAAAAAAGTGTATTTAAAAAAAAAATGTTTTACGATTATACCACATTATCAGGCATATAATCATTTGTTTCAGATAACTTCAAGCTGACTGATTCAAAAATTTTTTTATACTCGTATATATTGAAGCTAGTTGTTGTTAATGTTAATCGGAAGTGCAGTCCATAAATGGAGGCGACTGCTACTACAGCTAAATAACTGCAAGTAGCAGTCGCAACCACTATGCTGGTCTAATTGGAATCGACAACTTCTTTTTATTTTATTTTATTGTGACTCGACATATGACAGCACCCCGCTTGATGTTAAGCTGAAGTGTGGTCTATGAATGAATGTCACTGCTACTACAATTCAATAACTGTGAGTAGCAATCACATCCACTATGCCGGCCTAGATAGAACCGGCAACTTATAAGCTGATCCCGTAAAGTAACCAAATCACTTCACGGTCTGTATACTTGTAAGTAGTGGTACTGCCCCAGATCGGCAGACTGGGTACCACTGCCTACCACTCTTTGATAACCAGACCCGAAGCAAATATCCATCTCTTTATTTAATAACAAATATTTGCAATATTTAATATAATTATTAAATATTACAAATGAAAGCTGTGAAACAAATATTTGCTCCGACCGGGATTCGAACCCGGGACCCTACGCGCAACAAACCAATCGCTAAACCGTTCGTCCACGCCTTCGCTCATTGTGGTCTCTATTATACGAGTATATTTTATTCCACAGGTCCTAACATCCCTAATTATAAACTCGGATCGCGAGGCTGTCGTAGACTTCAGCGTCCCATTCATGGAGACAGGGATAGCTATAGTTGTGGCAAAGAGAACTGGAATTATATCACCGACGGCATTTCTCGAACCGTTCGACACTGCCTCGTGGATTCTCGTAGGAGCAGTGGCTATACAGTTAGCAACCTTTTCGATATTTCTCTTCGAGTGGATATCGCCGAGTGGATTCGATTGTACAGGAAAACCAGATCCTGATAATCTGCCTCAGAATAGGTTCTCAATCTGTCGGACTTATTGGATTGTTTGGGCTGTTCTGTTTCAGGTTTGTTTTTATTTTTAAATTTTATTTCTAGTCTATGTCTTTTGGACCCTTAATACATTAAAAGGACCTTTGGCCGGCATAGTGACGATTACTGAGAACCGTAACTGAATATGTTGAATGAATTGTTTATTATATTGTCTCTCCGTGACCATGACTGCTGCAAAGCTCTCGAAACGTCGCAAAGATAAAAAATTATAAAATCTAAATCAAAATAAACGCAATAGTAAGCCGCATAAAATTTGTTTAATTCATTAATCAGTGTTCGCGCAAAATCTAAGAAAATACTATGAATATGTTGAAGTCGGGAACACTCGAGTTGATCCCGAAACTCAACTGAGTCACTTTACGGTCTGTACATTTGTGTGCTACCCCGGGTCAGCAGACTGAGCAAATCCTATATCCTATAATCTTCATTTCTTTAAGCAGACCGTGACTAAGCACTTTTGGCTGGCATAGTGACGACGAATGCGACAACCGTAAACTAAGGCGGCTTTTGTAGTCGTCGACGCTCTTAGACTTTCCTTTGTTTACCATCAGGCAAGTGGTAGTCAAAAGTAGCCCCGATTTAAGAGTGGTAGGCGGTGGTGCCCAGTCTGCGGATCCTGGGTGGTACTACGACTTACAAGTATACAGACCGTTCCAACTAGGTCGGCATAGTGGATTCACATCCATACAGTTGTTGATACATACAGTTATTAACTGTAGTAGCAGACATCTCCATTCGTGGCCCCACTCCAGCTTAACATTAGGCGGGGCGCTGTCATATGTCAAGTCACAATAATATTTTACTCTAAAATATTCTTTTTAATCCACAGGCATCAGTCCACGTGGACTCACCCCGTGGCTTCACCGCCCGTTTCATGACCAACATGTGGGCAATGTTTGCTGTAGTATTTCTCGCTATATACACTGCTAACTTGGCTGCGTTCATGATAACGAGGGAGGAGTACCACGAACTTAGTGGTTTGGACGACTCAAGGATCGCGAGGCCCATAGCGTATAAGCCGCCATTAAAATTTGGTACTGTCCCCTGGTCCCATACAGATGCAACTTTGCAGAAATATTTTCCAGAGCCTCATTTTTATATGTCTAGGTTGGTATTTTTTTTTAAATTATGCTGACAATGCTAAAGAAAAATCGGTATTTTACTCGATTTTTTAACAATCTCAATCGTCTTTCAACCTATAAACCTTAAGCGGCCTTACCGGCAGGACCCTGGCGACAGATACTACAGTTAAATAACAGCAAATAGTAGCTGCACCAACTATGCCGGCCTAGTTGAAACCGGCAACTTTCAAGCTGATCTAAAATGCGGCTGAGTCTGACTGACTAAGTGGATCGTCTAGGCTTGACAAAAGACCATCAACTATCTGTCCATCACTCTTAGATAATCAGTGGGCCGACCGCGCAACTTCAATGGGAATGACAATGAAATTCATTCCCATTTGTCAAGAAGTTACGCGGTTGCTGTTAGTGTCAAAAACAAACTTTTATTCATTCGGCCGGAGTTTTAATAAGCTTGAACTGTTAATGAAAAATTACATCGATATTCGATTCTCATTGAGTTGCACGGTCGCAATTTTATTTTTAAAGCTGATTGATAGATTTCAACTGTCAAAACAAAGGTCATCCTCATTGTCATTGAGTTACGCGGTCGGCCCGCATACCCGGAAATTGAAAAATATTCAATGTAATCAAATAAATACTATAAATCAAACCTTTGCTCCGACTGGAAATGGAACGTAGGACTTGCGCTTAACGGCGGCGCTTGCGGGCAACTGCAAGTGACAGGACGCGCAATTTTGAATTATTTAAAATGCTTGTGTTTTTCATGAATATTAATGTGTAATAATGGTGGAATTGTTATCCAGTAATCATTTTTCAGTCGATCAAGTATAAACAAGTAATTTAAAGCTGTGAAACGTGTTTCTTCGTGTTCCCTCCAAGACTCCTTCCGAAGTTTTAGTAAAGGCTTTCCGCCGCTTTACTAAAACGATCATCATCAACCTCACTATCATCGTCATCATTTGATGAATCACTCGCGTGGTTCATCTTCATCTTTACTTGACAATGTTTTAACATTGAACCATATATTTTTACTTTGACACTGGCAAGTTAAATACTGAAGCCATAAACAAGAAGAAAGAATACATCAATGTGCTATGTGGGTATTCAATAATCTTCTGTCTAAAATTATATTTATTTATTCCATTAGGTTTAATCGAAGTACAGTAAGTGCTGGTGTTACGAGTGTTCTAACGGCAGAACTAGATGCATTTATCTATGATGGTACAGTGCTGGATTATTTAGTTTCACAGGTATGTATTAAATACTTTCAACTTTTTTAGAATTCCATATTTATTTTGAGCTTTCGTGCCATAGGACATGTTAGATCTCTATAAAGCCTAAAAATAAGTCTTAGTCTAGCTCTAGACGGAAGGGATTCACTGATATTAAAGGAAGAATATAATATTTTTATATATTTAAATACGTATAGATAATAAACAGGTCACAAATGCATTAAAAACATATTTTTAATTAATATTTGACCTTGATTGCCAGCCCGAATAAATATGCAAAATTATAATTATTATAATGCCAATAAATAGTCAAGCTCTAGTCTAATCAATAATACTCAATTTCTCAAATTAGGCAATTATTCTTTCCTAATTTTCAATCAATTAATTGGTCTGAAGACAGGAAGGTTGGCAATTATTTCTGCCAACTTAGTAACCTCGCTATACAAATTGGAAAAGTTGCCAGTCTCCTTGAGACTACCTCTGATGAGACGTCTCTAGATGATATTTTTTATTAATGGTTTAATTTTAGTTAATTATATTATTATTAATATAAAAAAACTAAAATTAATCAAACTGTCAAACAGTTCAGAGATACAGGGATACCTTCACTTCTACAGGGATAGACAAAAACGATGGAGTGCCATCTTCCATTTTATATTTTCGACAATTGGTTCCGTCCATGGAGGTCAATATGTTAATTTATACCGCAGTGGCTCCAGATGCTGTTTAATAAAAAGTTTACATACATGTAATTAATGAAAGAATAATTCACATTTTTGGTCCTTCAAGCCAGGTTTCTTTATTGCAATTTAATTTTATTTATAAATGTATTTAACATTAAAATGTATTTCTAGGATGAAGATTGTCGTTTACTAACTGTTGGCAATTGGTATGCTATGACGGGCTACGGTTTAGCATTTACACGTAATTCTAAATATCTACGGATGTTCAATAAAAGACTTCTAGCTTTACGTGCGTCCGGTGAACTAGAACGATTAAGAAGGTATATAATTATTATTTTTTACTTCCTAATACTTACATGTTTGTCACGCCTTTTTTCTATAGGGATAGGCAGAGCAGAGACAATGGAGCGCCACTTGCCACAACTCCCACATCCACAATTCTCTTCATACAAACTCTACGGTTATGGGCACTAGGCAACCCAGCTTTTATTAGGGATGTCTCCATTGTTTCTGCCAATCCCTATAGAAAAAAGGCGTGACAATTTAATTGATTGATTTATTGTCTCCGATTTGGTCTGAGTACATCCTCCATATAAAATAAAGTGTGACAAAAATAAACAAAGTATGTTTGTTAAAGCGTTAAGACGCGTTTTAACCTATTTTTTTATTTATTTTTACCCCTCAGGTACTGGATGACGGGAACTTGTAAACCTAACAAGCAGGAGCACAAATCATCAGATCCACTCGCCTTAGAACAATTTTTATCAGCGTTCTTACTACTAATGGCTGGCATACTGCTAGCTGCAATGCTATTAGGAATGGAGCATTTATATTTTAAGTATGCGCGGCATCACATCAAAGCGCCGCGTGTCCAAAGATTTTGTAAACTTATGTCTTTATCTATGGGTAAGATTGTTAATTTTAAATCTTTCAACCGAATCAGCAGTCCGAGTTATAGATGACGCAGAGGTCACCCGAACTCTGGAGCCCTTGTAACTTCATGGCGACTTTGGTCGTCTCCTATCGCCTATACTACGGCGATTGTTCCCAGGAGCTCTTTGACCTCGTCTTTTCACACTTGTAATACCCGCACAAGTCGGGTAAAGCAACCGCATTCTGTCGACCGAATCGTCGGTCGAACTGAAAGGTTCAGAGCGTCGTTTATTTGTAAAACAATCGACACGTGGAATCAGTGGCGTAGCGTGGAAGTCAGCCGCCCGGGGCGGAAAAAAATTGCCGCCCCCTTATTTAGGAGTTTCAACCATAGATACAACAAAAATGTGAATTTGAGGTTCAAATCTTAACGATTTATTATAGTTTGTTTTAAATTTCCCGCGTCTAAATGTGCTCGCCGCCCCTCCGCCCCCGCCACGCTACGCCACTGCGTGGAATGCTTTACCAGCTTTTGTCTTCTCCCCATAATGTAACCTTAAATTCTTCAAGCGAATCATGAAAAAGCACCTTTGGCCGGCATGTTGACGGCGACTAAGGCAACAGTAAACTAAACCTTTTATTCAGTCGACGCGCTCTTGGACTTCTGCTTCATTCAAGTAAAGCCAATAAAAAGATCTTTTCTAGACATAAGACGTGAATCATTCTTATAACCCTCAACAACCAACCCGCAACAACCAATGACGTTAAGCATTTAATATCTCGCAAGAAGTATTTCGCCAATGTGTATACCCGGATTAACGCGAGACCATTGCAGCGGGGAGATCTTCCTTACCTTTTCCCATAAGCCATTTCACCAAGCCGTCATAGTGAATGGGATTGCAACCACCAACTCTTTGTTCGTAGTAGTTATTCTACTTATGGACTCTAGCTTAATTAAGTAAATAATTAGGAGGATTACAGTGAATCCGAAGATAATTTGTAAGAAAAACAAGTTGCAATAATCTGTTGTGGTTGGTGTAGCGCATTGGTTAGCACAGCAGTTTGTTACAGGTAAAGTTCCGGGTTCGATTCCCGGTCTGAGCATATATTTGTTTCATAGCTTTTATTTGTAATATTAAATAATTAGATTAAATATTACAAATATTAATAAAAAAGGAGACCTATATTTGCTCGAGGTCAGGCAGGCAGTGGTGCCCAGTTTGCCTATATGGGGTATTACCTGGTCTGTATACTTAGAGGAATATAGACCGTGAAGTGACTTAGTCGCGTTACGGGATCAACTTGTAAGTTGCCGGTTCAACTAAGCGGGCATAGTGGTTGTGACCGCTACTACAGTTATTCTACTGTAGTAGCAGTCACCTCTATGAGTGGACTGCACTCCAGCTTAACATCAGGCGGGTGCTGTCACATGTCGAGTCACAATAAGAAAAGGAAAAAAATGGTTTACATATTTAATTCATTTTTCTCTATTCCAGGTCAATCCCTAACGTTCCATGGTGCGGTAATGGACGCCACTTCTCGATCAGGCCATTGGCACCATGGACGGTGTAGATCAGCTGCTTGTGCCGCTCAGGTTTGTTATCTGACTAATATCAGAACAATTTTGACTTTTGCTACACATAGAAGTAAGGTAGAGAAAGAGCAACAAACTTTATATCCATGCAAATATTTCAAATTTTATCGATTAGGTTGCACACCAGTCCGTGACGGGTGATGTCCCGGGTTCGATTTCCAGTCGGAGCAAAGATTTGTTTCATAGCATTTATTTGTAATAATTAAATTAATTACGATGATTTTAAATATTAGTGTAAGCAGTGGCGTAGCGTGGAAGTCAGCCGCCCGGGCCGGAAAAAAAAATTGCCGCCACCTTATTTAGGAGTTTTAATCATAGGTACTACAAAAATATGAATTTCAGGTTCAAATTTTAACGATTTATTTCGGTTTTTATAAATTTTGCCGCCACCTAAATGTGCCGCCCGGGGCGGGCCGCCCCCTCCGCCCCCGCCACGCTACGCCACTGAGTGCAAGGCAATTTCATTGCTTTTTTGACGAAAGAGAATCGAACCTGCGGTATACTGAGTAGTGGTTTGGTGTTGTTTGGTGGTAATTTACTTTGACGTTTTACTTTTTTTTCTTATAATTAATTATAGTATATGTATTATATGATGTACATAATTAAATATATTTGTATTATATTTAATTTAAAAATAACCAGTGGATGCAACTGGCATCATGTCGTTCGAAATGGCGTTCTAAGGGAGAGGCCTATGTTCAGCAGTGGACGCCTTCTGACTGATGATGATATTTAATTTATTGTAAATGAAGGTTTAATACGATGATATAGAACATTGTGTACTACCTTTTATAATATTATTATATCAGTTCCCTTATCACTTAAAACTTGCCTTGGGTGGAAGAGATTGCTGTTTCGTAATAAGATCGCCATTTTTGTCACTATGCTTGTATATAAGTTTATTATTTTACACAATAAGGTAATTATTAATCTAATTTGCAGTTATGGCGAGCGCGACACGAGCGTGATGCGGCCTTAGCGTGGGCCCGTCAGTTGGCGGGGGCGCTCGCGGCACACGGAGTGCAGGCGCCCCCCAGACGGCTAGCATCGGCCGAGCTGCTGGGCACGGTCCACGATGCCACCCGTCCAAGGCGACTCAGGGCTCTACCCTATCGCTTGCCTAGAGCAGATCTACTGCATGATTTAGACAGACCGCTATCCTGCGGTGACTTGCGTGATCGGTACGTATATCCTTTGGATAATACAATCTAATGTACCATAATATATCTTACAAGTATACAGACCGTGAAATGATTTGGTCACGTTTCGGGATCAGCTTGTCCGGCATAGTGAATGTGATTGCTACTCACAGTTATTGAATTGTAGTAGCAGTGACATTCATTCATGGACCACACTTCGGCTTAACATCAAGCGGGGTGCTGTCATATGTTGAGTCACAATAAATAAATAAATAATAATAATCTTCTTTAACAAAAACAAAGTTGAATTTATTTACTCGTATATTAAAAAATAAAGTTATACAAACAAATAATCAATCAAAAAGGCGACCGTGGTGTAGTGGCCGTGCAAAAGTGACGCAAACCGAGAGCACGGCTTTAAACCACCCGCGGGTACCAATGTATCTTTGATATATGTACTTTGGTTGTCCTGTTTCTACGATACAAGCACTTAAGTAGCTTAGTATAGAAAAGTAAATAAAAAATATTTAAAAATCTTTGGTCGTCCTATGATACATGTTCTATAATGTTTCTATAATACAAGCACTCTTATAGTTGCTTAAGTAAAAATAAATACAAATATAAGGACATGACAAACACTCATACATACTCGTATTATATAAGGCAACCATGGTAGTGGCAGTGCAATGAAAATAGTTTACAATAAAATTGATTGGATTTTGATTTTGAATGGTCTCGCAAACCAAGAGCTCTTGTTGTTGGCAAGTGGGTTTAATACCACTTGCCAGTATTAATAAATACCAATATATTTTTGATATGTGTAGTTCAGTCGTCCTGTTTCTATAATACAAGCACTTTAGAAGCTTAGTATTGAAATGTAAATAAGAAAATAAAAATAAACAAGAACAATACGTACAAAAAAAGTAGTAGGTAATGGTAAAGAAGTAATTGGCTGTCTTGTTTTTAAGAAATTGAATAAAAATTGTGAGAATTTGATGTTTTGTGTTAGTATTAATAATCATGTTATTGTTTCAGAGAGCAAACGCGAGTCGAAATGGAAACAGTGCTGTGAGGCGCATTTGCGTCAATATTATTCAATTCCTGAAGGCTGTTCTTACACCAAGTTATACATAAGAAGATGTTAGTTATATATTTAATGTTAAAATTACGTACAGATAAAAAAGCGTTGTAATTAATAAATAAATTATTCCAATTATTAAAACATGGGAGCTGGGTGTAGATAGATCGTTATTAGGGACGCGCACGCGGCGCAGGCTGGGAGCTGGGTGCACGTCCCCATGTTATCTTCTACAATAAATTTATTTTTTTGACAATAACATTGTGCTTCATTTAATAACACCCTCACTCAATGTTCCACAGGGACACATTATAATCATCGATTTCACAGTATTACATAGATTATGCATGTTACAATTAATCAAGCAAATTGGCACATGGGAATAGGCAGAGACAATTGAGCGCCACTCGCCACGATCCTGACACAATTCCCTCGTTTCCTTCACATGCACATTTAGAAGTGTTTTATTGAATGCAGACTTTTTTGGAGTTAATAAGGATCGAACAAACGTCTACAAATAATAGGACGGACTCCGCCTGGTGATAAGCTAGGCTGTTGTCCCTGGACGACTGCTACTACAGTTCAATAACTGCAAGTATTGCGCCTACTATGCTGTCTACTAGTACCCTACACAAGAAAAATATGGTCATATTATTCAGCTGCTATTTTCATGACGTGAATCTTTTATAAACAAATAAGTTTGCAACCTTTGCCATGTTCTACGTTGACGATTTTACAAATGTCATTTAAACTGTCAATTCATCTCTTCGGCGAATTGGTTTTTCTGTTTTCGATTTAACTTTGGATGGGTTGATCGTACATTTTAATCGTTTTCTAATGCAAACATCAAATATATATTTCATGTGTGATTATCTGCGGTCGATTTTATGTATATAAAATCGATAATAAAGGATTATTAGGTTATTTATTTACATTTTATGTTACTTGCATTTTTCAATTCAAAATATAGTGGATAACAGCTGCCAATATGTCCAAAGATATTATTGTTTTAACTACAAATGCTAGGAGAGTTACTATTCATTGTACTCCAGACACCAGTATCTTGCAGGTATGTAAATTTAATCGGTAAATTTTATAAAACCTATTACTGTAAGAATTCTTTTGAGTAAATAATGATTTAATTAGTTAAATCACATACATTTATTATATAATTTTCTAATAAAAAATGGCAATATTTATGTACATAAATATCCGATTGAATTCATTTTTAGATTTACCTATGCTAATTTGTACTTCAAGAGGCAATAAATTCGCACTAATCTAAACCTATTTATAGAATACTTTTAAAAGTGTCTGAACGCCTTGTTATTGTTTTCTACAGGCTTGAATTTACTCTCCAAACCTTCATGTCTTCTTTGTGGGGTCTTATTAAAAATATTCTATTTATCTATTTATTTTGACAACTGTGTGGACAAACGGTCAGCGATTGGTTTGTTGCACGTAAAGTCCCGGGTTTGATTCCCGGTCGGAGCAAATATTTGTTTCATAGCTTTTATTTGTAATATTTAATAATTATATTAAATATTGCAAATATTTGGTAATAAAAAAAAGAGATAGATATTTGTTTCTGGTCTGGTTATTAATCCGATCCGCGGTAGTACCACCACATACAGAGAGTGAAGTGATTTGGTCACGTTTCAGGATCAGCTTGTAAGTTGCTGGTTCCAACTAGGCCGGCATAGTGGATGGGACTGCTACTCACAGTTATTGAATTGTAGTAGCAGTGACATCCATTTATGGACCACACTCCAGCTTACCATCAAGCGGGGTGCTGTCATATGTCAAAGGGCTACTATGTATAAATATAGTAGCCCTATTTACCTAGACATTATTGCAAAGGCTGTCATAATGATATAAGTATGTGGTAATATAAGCTATTCCATTTATAATATAAATTGTGTTAGTGGTATAGTGGCATTTCACAAACCCATAGCCTCAGGTTCAAAACTACTCGCCAGTATTAATTTACCTTTGATAAACCTTGGTGTACCTTTGATAAAGGCGACCGTGGTGTAGTGGCAGTGCAATAGCTATGTAAGCTGAGTGGCACAGGTTCGAAACCACTCACCAGTACCAATGTATCTCAAATATATGTAATTTGGTTGTCCTGTTTCTATGATACAAGCTCTTTAGTAGCTTAGTATTGAAATGTATAATTTAAAAAAAGATATGTACATTGAATGCCTAGTTAGTAGCTTAGTCTAGAAATCTTACTCAATTTAATAAAATCTTACAGGAGGTATAAACTTTATAATGTTGATGATACTGTAGTTATGAGTTCTACCTTTAAAATTGTAACAGTATTAAAGTGTTTTGCTATTGTGTTTACATGTCGATACCCTAAAATAACAGTAAGATAATTTCACTAAAAATCAATCAAATTGATCCCACAGGGTAATGCAGGGACAATGGAGCGGCACTTGCCATGATCCTATCACAACTCCCTTGCCCCGGTTGTTTGTCAGGCAACCGTGGTGTAGTGGCAGTACAATGGTTACACAAACCAAGAGCATGAATTCGAGACCACCCACCCGTACCAATGTATCTTTGATATACATACTTTGGTCGTCCTGTTTCTATGATACAAACACTTAAGTAGCTTAGTATAGAAATGTAAATAATAAAAAAATTAAAATACAAAATTATTGTCATAAATCTGTCACAATGTAAATATCTCAGTGTTGCATGGATCATGGATATAATTTCTAACACTTTCTGTAAGATAACCCAAAATCCTCAAGATAACTCACTGTCGATTTGAAGTATCAATGTGTTTGATGTAGAAAAAGATTTTCCAAGGTTTGCAACTTTAATTGATAATTATATAGGTACTATATGTTATTAATCCTCAGATTCTCGAAGATGTATGTCAGAAGTATGGTTATGAAGCTGGTGACTATGAGCTTAGACATCATAATAAAGTAGTAGACTTAACTACTACAATCAGATATTCAAATTTGACAAACAAAGCATGCTTGGAAATGTATGAGGCATCAAAACACAGGAAGGAGTCCAATGTTATTATTGGCTTACAATTAGATGATGGTAAGTTAACAAGTGGTATGCTTTACTAGCATGTAAGCTTTTATTTGTAATATTTAATAATATTAAATATTGCAAATATTTGTTAATAAAAAAAAGAGATGGATATTTGCTTCAGGTCTGGTTATCAAAGAGTGGTAGGCAGTGGTACCCAGTCTGCCGATCCGGGGTAGTACCACCACTTACAAGTATACCGACCGTGAAGTGATTTGGTCACGTTTCGGGATCAGTTTGTAAGTTGCCGGTTCCAACTAGGCCGGCATAGTGGATGTGATTGCTGCTCACAGTTATTGAATTGTAGTAGCAGTGACATTTATTCATGGACCACACTTCGGCTTAACCTCAAGCGGGGTGCTGTCATATGTCGAGTCACAATAAAAATTAAAAAAAATGTTTACTGCTTTACTAGTTTCACCCAGCAGCTTTGGATCTTCCAAGGGAAGTGTAAAAAAACACCTTTATCTAGATTAGTTACTGCATCTGGGTGTTTTATTTTAATTTCTCATCTCTTACTAGTTCTCCCCATCCTGAAGCCTTGTATCTTCCAAGGGACGTGTAAAAAAAACACATCTAGCCAGCATAGTAACTACATCTGAGTGTTTTCCTTACGGAAGCTCCTGGGGGTAACAATTCTTGTCTAAAGCAAATCTTTGTTTATTTTGCCTAATAATGTAATGTTGCCAGTTTTAATGTATCTTTGATACATGCACTTTAGTCGCTTACTTACTATGATGTTCAAGCATGTTTTCTCAGGAAATAAAAAAATGGTAGACTTACAATTAATAGGTTGCAATTTTTTTCACTTACGTGTTGTTCATATTTAAACATAATTTTAGGTGAAAGACGTACGGGGGAATTCCCGCCGAGCACATCAATTTATGATGTGGTGTCGTCACTAGCTGCGGAGGAATTGAGAAATCTTGAGCATCCACTAGTTATGTATATGAGACAGGAAATATCTGGCATAGAAGCTATAAAGGGGAAGACATTAAAGCAGATTGGTTTGTTAGGTGGAAGAGCTATATTAAAGTTACTTAATAAAGCACCAGGAGAGCCTAAAATGTAAGTTCTTGTTTTGTGAGACAGTCACCTAAAATATTTTCTTTTTACAATATTTTATGTTGAGGCTCTACATGTGACAGCACCTGATGTTAAGCTGAAGTGTGATCCATGATGAATGCCGGTCTAGTTGGATCCGGTAACTTACAAGATGATTCTAAAATGTGACTAAGCCAATTCACGGTCTGTACACTTATAAGTGGTGGTACTACCCCCGATCAGTAGACTGGGTTCCACTACCTACCATCTCATACGTTACTAACCAATGTCAAAACGACAAATATCGTTACTCTGAAAAGGTATCTAGCAACTGCCAAAAAAAAATTATTTTGATTTTTATTTTAAAGTCCCTTTGTATTATAAATAAATTACAGGCAAGCGAATGTATCATCAGTATACAGATCCAAACCAACACCTTCAACAAGTCATGCAGAAGAATCGGTCCAAGCAATACCTAGAAAAGAATCACCGACAGACCCTGACACTGATATGGGGCACAAAACTCAAGAGGAGGAGCCCATTCACAAACCAAATGACAACAAAAATAAAACATTTGATCCAGTGAAATTTCTAAAACAATGTGCTGGGAACAAGAATTCAACTCCAAAGATTAAGGATGTCATTGAGGAGGAACCAATGGACACGACTGACTCTCAGTGTGATGAGCCTGGTAGTACCACACAACCCATAGAGCCTGTTGTAGAGAGGGAATTGCTTGAGAGAAGATTAAATATTGAAAGTGAAGTTACTTTTGTAAGTATTTTTTATTTGCGCTACATGCCTATAGAGGGCGTTCCAAAGATAGTGCAGCTGGGGGTACTCTTTTCCTTCCTACATTAACATGTGGAATAATGCTCCGCAATATTTGTAATGTAAATGAGTGGTTGGCACATTTTTTTAAATATTTTTATTGTGACGACATCTGACCTCGACCCGCCTGATGATAAGCAAGAGGAGGTCCAAGAGTGACGACGACTGAGAAAACTGAGTTTGTTCACAGCTGCTTAAGTCGCCGTCATTATGCCGGCCACTTCCCTGTTTAAAGAAAGCTAGGTAGATATAAATTTATAGAAAGATATAAAAAATATCATAAAAGAAAAGGGTTAGGCATATCAAATATTAATTTTTAAGCAAAGGGTGTACCACCATGTCTTGGAGCAATACTTTTATTCACATGCAATTTTGCTTCTTTTTTCACAAGCTTATTTTAAATAATAATAATTTCTCAAAGTTGATAGTAGGAAATAATTAATCTAATTACTTTATTAATAGATTGGTGAGCACAAAGCAATAGCATTCATACCGCCCGATGAACCTGAGCAAAAATTGGATGATTTACCAGATGATTTCTACTCTCTAACAGTAGATGAGGTACGAAGGCTGTATAATGAATTGCAAACGGCTTGTGCAGCTTTGGAAAATGCACCGCTAGTAACTTCTGCTAAAAAGAATGATAAAGTTAAACAGGTAAAGAATTTATTTTATCATGATGTACTTGTATAATCCCTATGGGGCGTGTTGGTTAGCACAGTTTATATTTAGTTATTTTTGTTAATTTTAAAAAAATAACAATAAAAAAGCATAGTTATTTATTGAGAAATAGATAAAATTAAAAGTGTATTAAACTATAAATAAAAATTTCATCTAATAACGTCGCTTCAGAGATAGTCCCAAGAAGACTGGCAACATTTCCCCTTTGTATAGCAAGGCTTAATACATTGGCAGAAGTATTGCCAGTTTTCCTGTCTCCAGACTTTTCTGTCAGGCGCTTAGCTGAAGGAGACCTTCTTCTCGACCCCAAACGGCGCAAATTTGTAACCAGTACCGTTGGCGTAATTGCGCAGCTTGAGGTTCTCAGCAGCACTTCCCTTGCTTAACGAGGTCGCCTGGATGTGCGATGGAGTCGCATCCCTAACCTGAGATTATTAATCTGACCAAGTTTCCTGACAAATTTCGGGCACTCCTGTGACAAGAGCCCAAAATAAAAAAGTTTTATAATTAAAACGATTGCCACGAACGGCGGACGCACATAGCGCTTGCGGTCATTCAACCCTCACCTGCATGTTTCAGTTGAAGGAGACTAAATTGAAGACATACAGGAATGTTGTTGTCAGAATACAGTTTCCCGACAATATAATACTGCAAGGTGTATTTGAGCCTACAAACACTATTAGTGATGTTACTAATTTTATTAAACTACATCTGAATACACCAAATGAACAGTTCAATGTTTGTAAGTACATTTTTAATTGTATTATTTAGTACAGAATTTTAGTTAAATTACATCTATTTTTTAAAATGTTATTAATGCTGATTTCAACGGATGGCGTTGCAAGGGTCGTGGTTAATATAGATTATAATATTATGTAGCTAATTTGTAATCATGACTTTTGATTAAATTTTAATAACCAATACAAACTTGTAAGTTTATACTATAGGATACTTGTAAGTGGTGATACTACCCCGGATCGGCAGACTGGGTACCACGGTCTACCACTCCAGACCCGAAGCACTCAACTGACCTCACATGCAGGTGAGGGTTGAATGACCGCCAGCCCTTTGTGCGTACGCCGTTCGTAGCAAATGTTTTGTTTATGTATATTTTAATTCATAGATTCAACAACATACAGAGGTGATTTGTCGCCAAGCACGACGCTATTGGAAGCAAACTTTGTGCCTTGTGTCCATTTGCATTTTAAATGGCTGAACAGAGATGATAACAATAGATGTCTCAGAAGTGAAATATATTCGAATACAACGAATAGTGTCGCTGCAAGTATATTGGCATCTAAATATAGGTAAATAGTTATTAATTATTATTATATATTTCTATACTAAACTACTAAAGTGCTTGTATCATAAAAACAGGACAACCAAAGTACATCTATACTAATATAATAAAGCGGAAGAGTTTGTTTGTTTGTTTGTTTGTTTAAACGCGCTAATCTCAGGAACTACTGGTTCGAATTGAAAAATTCTTTTTGTGTTGGATAGATCAATTATCGAGGAAGGCTTTAGGCTATAAAACATTACGTTGCGACTTATAGAAGCGAAGAAACAGTCGAAAATGTGGAAAAAACGGGGAATATTATTCGTCTTTGAGAGTTTCCGTTGCGTGCGCTGCGAAAACCGTTCGAGATACCCAAAAAATATGTATAAAAGAATTATTCCTCTTTAAATTATCTAAAAAAATGTCCGCGACCGTATATGTCTATCTTTTAAGATTAACTTACAATAACCGTTTTTATGATAGTCAAATTTGGTCTAAATTAATGCATTATTACAAATTATTTGTTAGAGTTGTATTAACATAATAATAATATTCTTTATCGAAATAAATGTGTTATTAATTAAGAGTATTTAACTGTGAACAAAATTGTCATTGACATCACCTAATTTCAATAAACATCTTATAAGATAATACAATTTTAAAATAACTCTGAAACAAAATTCACACGCGTCGCATGATGAGCGCTAACCGGCGGGCGGGGAGAGGCGGTGCTTGCGGGCGAGGCGGAGGGGGGTGTAGCTCTACGAGGTATAGTCTGTCTAAGCCGAAATGACGCGCCCCTCCACTGCATTTACGCGTACGAGCAAATATAAAATATGGATAAATCACCGAAAATGCAGTAATTGGTTATTCAGTTGCTGGTTAGACACAAAGGAGGAACGAACGTGATGAAGTTTAATAGTATAGTTAGTAATATTTGCATTTACACATTTAAATAAACTAATAAAGTGGAGGGGCGCGTCATTTATAGACAGACAAGCATACTATGCGGTCGGCTCCCTACTGATCGGTTGAATGCAGCGTTAATTTGTTTTTACGATAAAATATCATCGTGCAAAATCCTTTTTTATACAATTTCATTTTGTAGTAGTTTTCTCTATAGTAGGTAGTGTTTGTTTTAAGTATAGTATTTTGTTTCTAATATTTTCACAATAACACTTTTTTGTTTTGTTGTAAATAATACCTGTAGGTGTCATCTACATTCTTTCAAGGTTAGGTTTTACAATTCTTATTAGGTTAGGTTTTAGTTTAAGCATACAGTTAGTTTGGTTAAGTTTTCAATTCCTTCGTTCTTTCTTCGTCACTGTAATGCCTAGAAAAAGGACTCAGCGTTCTCGGCAGACTGCTGCTGCAAAGCGGCTGCGAGTTTTGCGCACAAGAAAATAAAACTGAAAATATAATTTACGCAGTACTTTAAAATATATTCTATTAGTTACGTAATTTAATCGTCTAAAATAAGTCGCGGGTAACAGCTATAGGTAATTTTTATAATAAAGCTGAGCAGGTAGGTAAACAAAAAAATAATATGATTCCCAAAATAACTATTTCACGCGGACGCAGTCGCGGGCACAGCTAGTATATCTATATATCTATACTAATATAATAAAGCGGAAGAGTTTGTTTGTTTGTTTAAACGCGCTAATCTCAGGAACTACTGGTTCGAATCGAAAAATTATTTTTGTGTTGGATAGATCAATTATCGAGGAAGGCTTTAGGCTATAAAACATTACGTTGCGACTTATATAAGCGAAGAAACAGTCGAAAATGTGGATAAAACGGGGAATATTATTCGTCTTTGAGGGTTTCCGTTGCGTGCGCTGCGAAAACCGTTCGAGATACCCAAAAAATATGTATGAAAGAATTATTCCTCTTTAAATTATCTAAAAAAATGTCCGCGACCGTATATGTCTATCTTTTAAGATTAACTCACAATAACCGTTTTTATGATAGTCAAATTTGGTCTAAATTAATGCATTATTACAAATTATTTGTCAGAGTTGTATTAACATTATAATATTATTCTTTATCGAAATAAATGTGTTATTAATTCAGGGTATTTAACTGTGAACAAAATTGTCATTGACATCACCTAATTTCAATAAACATCTTATAAGATAATACAATATTAAAAAACTCTGAAACAAAATTCACACGCGTCGCATGATGAGCGCTAACCGGCGGGCGAGGAGAGGCGGTGCTTGCGGGCGAGGCGGAGGGGGGTGTAGCTCTACGAGGTATAGTCTGTCTAAGCCGAAATGACGCGCCCCTCCACTGCATTTACGCATACGAGCAAATATACGAGAACACTTTTTTTGTTTTGTTGTAAATAATACCTGTAGGTGTCATCTACATTCTTTCAAGGTTAGGTTTTCAATTCTTATTAGGTTAGGTTTTAGTTTAAGCATACAGTTAGTTTGGTTAAGTTTTCGTTTCCTTCGTTCTTTCTTCGTCACTGTAATGCCTGGAAAAAGGACTCAGACTGCTGCTGCAAAGCGGCTGCGAGTTTTGCGCACAAGAAAATAAAACTGAAAATATAATTTACGCAGAAGTACTTTAAAATATATTCTTTTTAAAACTACTTTAAAATATATTCTATTAGTTACGTAATTTAATCGTCTAAAATAAGTCGCGAGTAACAGCTATAGGTAATTTATAATAAAGCTGAGCAGGTAGGTAAACAAAAAATTAATATGATTCCCAAAATAACTATTCCACGCGGACGCAGTCGCGGGCACAGCTAGTCAAAGATACATTGGTACCGGTGAGTGGTTTCGAACCCGTGCCACTCGGCTTACGTAGCCACTGCACTGCCACTACACCGACCGCTTAATGTTTCACTATTTTTAATGTTGTAACTCGAAATATGACAGCACCCTACCCTAATATGGCTGGAGTGCAGTCCATAAATAGAGGCGATTGCTACTATACTAACTGTAGCAATCGCACTAACTACGCCGGCTTTAACATAGGGCCATCCACTCAAAGAAATTGTGCGGGAAGCTAAATGTTCTAGCTTCCTGCGGCCCGCGATATGCGGGGCTAAATTAAATAATATAAATCTTACTTCTTGATTACCTTGATTGACCCGACTTCTTGTTACCTTCTTGGGGCGCCCCTTAGCTTCTTGAAGTATGCAACAAGGTACAATCAACGGCACACTACGAGTTATGGTTGCAAATCAGTTTCAATAATCCAAAATTAAATTAATAATGCCTTTAAACTTTTAACCACTTTTTACGAGCGAGCCAACTTTTTTTATTATCTCTACAAAACCGAGCCTTGATTCCATAGCCTGGTAAAGATCGAACAGAAATTGTACAATAATGTTGAATAGTGGATAGCTCATTAGTATTTTACAGACTTGCCAGTGTCATTTTTATATGTAGTAGCTTCGGTCATCCAGTTTCTATGATACAGATACGTAGTAGCTTAGTATAACTGAAGCAATCGTAACCTGACTAGGTTTTTTTCAATCGTCGTAACTCTTGGGCCTACTATTTTTTAGGTGTAAAGTCGCAAAAAAATGTATAAAAAACAATTAAAATCTATTTATTTGCAGAGCTCCTGTCCGAAGAGAAAATCAAAACCCAATAACAGCGGCGTCAACATCAAGCTGTATTAAGATGCCAAAGTGGTTCAAAAAATAATTTATTAAATATAGGCGCTGTACACAATTGAGTAACATGACTAAGTCATTGAATCAAATTGTCACGCCTTTTTCTTACAGGGATAGGCAGAGACAATAGAGCGCCACTCCCTCGCTTCCCTCACATCCACAAATCTCTTCATACAAGCTCTACGATAACTCATATTGTTAATTTATTTATTTTCAAACTAATAAGTTGTACAGATCCCGGCGGTAACATATGACTTTGGAATGTGATGCAGCTAAATATACTTTGTGCAGTTAATAATAAAAGTTATTTTTGAATTTAAATGATTATCATATTGAATAGTGTTTAAAAATTGAGTGGTAAAAAGTTACTTAACCAAATCACTTTCTTGCATGTGCATGTTATATTAATTTTGTGTTTACGGCGTATTATTTTGTCTAACTATAAATAACGCGCCCCTCCACTTTATTACTTTATTTAAATGTGTGAATGCAAATATTTCTAACTATACTGTTATACTTTATTAGCGTGCTTCCTCCTTTTGTGTCCAACCAGCAACAGAATGACCAATTACAATTGCATTTTCGATGTGTTGCATTCATATTTTATGTTTTCTCGTGTGCGCAAATGCGGTGGAGGGGCGCGTCATTTCGGCTTAGACAGACTATACCTATATGTTTAGATGTTTGTTACTGTTAATAATGGTACATATTTGTTTTAATATATACTAGTTCCTATGTCTGAACACAAGCTGGAAAGTTCTTATGTTAGGCCGGCATAGTGGTTGTGATTGCTACTTATAGTTATTAATTTGTAGCAGTGACATCCATTCATGGACCCCATTCAACCCCAGATTAACATCAAGCGGGCTTTTGTCATATGTCGAGTCACAAAAAAAATGTACACAATTTTACTATACTTTACTACTGACACGAAATTGTAAAAAGACAGATTTTAGTAGTCACAGTGACGGTGACAAGACGGTTTATTCAGTCGTCGGCGCTGTTGGACCTCCTCTTACTTGCTTACCATCAGGCAACTCGAGATGTCGCGTTTCAATAAAAAAAAACTCTGTGTTATATCCCATTTTGAAATAGGCGTGTGTTTTGAAGGAGAACGCGCTCTTGTCCGCGCCGAACAAGCCGATGTCAAAGAAATATCTGCGAGTTTTCATAAGATTTTAGTGTACTGGAAAAAACTAATGTATCTTTGATATATGTGCTTTGGTTGTTCTGTTTCTATAATACAAGCACTTTAGTAGCTTAGTATTGAAATGTTTTGTTCGGTTTGTTCGGCGCGGACCAGTGCACGTTCACCTTTAAATTATTTATAATAATTGCTTTGATATCAAGAATGTATTACGATTTTAAATATATTTTACAATTATTTCTAAATTGGAGTTTTTATTTAATTTTAATTTACGATATCTTTATTAAAGGCCAGCGTAGGATTAAGCTAGCGCGGGTCCTGTAGCAAATTTGGGATTCTTAGCGAGATTTTGGGTTATAAAGTTATTAAATAAAACAAAACTGGTACATACTTTTCTGGTTTTAATTTTGGGCCTATATAGAAATAATAATAGTATATTCATATCGACTTCTAAGGCAAATCATTTTTGACTGACTTCCCAAAAAGGACATATTTTATTTCAAATATAGTTGTTGAAATGAAAATATTGTTATTAGCATGGGCATGTTCCCATCATGCACTTACTTATCGTCAGATTCTACCATGGCTTCGGGAGGGCGTATGACAGGAGGAACGCCACAAGAAACTCCTCAACATAATGATACCGACTATTTCGTGTTAAGTTAAGTAAACAATACTACATCAATTTTTACAACTATTTTTACATTTCTATCTGAATTGCTATTCTTTACGGTCAGAACACGTTGGCGCGCGGGGCCCGTGCCATTTGCTACGTGACTAATCCGCCATTGTTAAAAACCCATTTTCTCATCCCAAAAAGATGCGGTTATTTGCTCCGGGTCTGATTGTGGAGTAGGCAGTGGTGCCTAGAGTGGTACTACAAGTGACCGTTTAGTGAGTCAGTCGCGTTTCGGGATATGCTGAAAAGTTGCCAGTTCCAACTAGTTCGGTAAAGTGTATGTGACTGCTACTTGCAGATGTTTAATTCTAGTAGAGTAGCAGTCGCTTCTATTTTTCTATTCTATTCTATACCGAGCTTAATAATGGGCTGGATGCTGTCAAGCCCCAATAAAAAAATACAATAGTATTTTGGTTTTACATTTTTTTTTATTATATCGATGTTTCGAGAGCTTTGCAGCCATTGCGGTTGAATTCACACACAATTAAATCGGTTTCTGTGGTGGCTTGGGTCACCGCAGAAACCGATTTAATTGCCATTATCGATTTTGAATTATTCTTCATTAAATTGAAGCGTCAAAAAGCACCTATGACCATAGTAAGGTAACAGTAGTTTTTTTTCAGTGCGGACATTTTTTTAATAAAGAAAAATGTGTTTAGTTTTGGACTTCTACTTTTTTTGAAATAGTAATTCTATTTTCTCCTTGTTTGTAGTCTTCACACATGGCTATGTGCAGCAGACAGATAGTTGATAGTATCTAGCTCAGTTTGCCGATTCGGGGTAGTACCACTACTTAGAAGCTTACAGACTATGAAGCCACCGGTTCTAACCAGGCCAGCATAGTATATGCGACTGCTACTATAATATAGTAGCAGTCAACCCCATTAAGCTGAAGTCATAGACCGCACTTTAGCTTAACAACAGTCGAGTTCTGCCACAAAATTTGTCTGCTGATCCAAAGTATAGACCTGGAAGATTTAAGAGCGCTGGCTTTCAAGCTGCTGTAGTAACTTACTCCTACCGCCGTTGTCTAGCACTCTTCTTACTGCGCAGCGATTTTTTATCTGCCACTACTTTCAAGTATAAAGCACGTGAATTAGTCACGTTAGCATCAGAGTGAAAGTAGCCAGTTTCAAATAGACTAGTTTTACAAAGAAACGACGCAACGAACCTGTACCAGGCCGGCATAGTGGATGCGACTGCTACTTGCGATTTAGCTTAACATTAGAAGTGCTCATATTTTGGGCTACAATGATAATGAAAAAATATCAAGACCATCACACAGGGAAATTATCGACAGCATATATTATACCTGCAATGCATTATTGTGGATGGATGGGTTAATCGAGGCAGACCCAGAAGGCCGACAAAATCGGAGGTATCCTCAAGAAAGCTGAGTTGCCTAGTACCACTAACCATAGAGCTTGTACAAGGAGAACTGTGAATGTGAGGGAAGCAATGGAGTTGTGTCAGGACCGTGGCAAGTGGCGCTCCACTGTATCTGCCTATCCCTGGGGGGAAAAGGCGTGACAATTTGATTGTAAAAGAGCAATATAAAAAACTACAATCATTATTAAAATATTTATTTACATGAAATAATATTTATTTATACATATAAATCTATAACACAATTTATTTATTTTTAAAATTTAATAAAAGACGGAAGTGTGCCAAGCTTGCAACGGGAAGGTTTTATGCAATCATTTGCTTCTTCATTATTTTTTGTATTATCGTAATATCTGCTTAATGTTTCTTGCTCTGCATTACCTTTAGCAGCAACATTTGTTTTAATAGGTTTACTAACTTTGACTTCACCTTTGACACGCTTCACTTTCTTAGCTTTCATTTTAATATTCTTTGATTTTAATGGCACTGCTTCAGTTACATGGCGTTGTAAGCACTCCTCCCCTTTCTCGCAATAGCCCTTCAAAAAGTTCTTACAGATTGTCGCATTGTTATTTAACTTCACATGCAAATATGGACAATCAACTTTACTGCACATTGCTTTTAAAAAGAAATAACAAGTAGGCAGTTTCTTTGAACTTAATTCGTGGGACAATAAACATGAACTATCATGACATAAACCCTTGATGAATTTCCTACATATTGATACATGCCTCCTATCGTGAAGAAATTCACATTCTTTTCTTATACATTTTCCGAATTTCCTAAATAAAGGACAGGGTATATTGTTAATTTTGAAATTCCCTCTAATCGGTTTAATCTTCTTGTTAGGAGTCCTGATCACAGATTTATTTAGAGACGCATTTCTAATTCTATTAAAAGTATATATTGAATTGAAATTTGTTTTACCCTTGGCATTTCTTAGAGAGTTGTCTAATGTGTTGTTTAGACCTTTTACATATTTGTAAATATTACGCTTTGCAATTGGAGTTCTTGCAATGGTTTTAACTATTTTATATTTATTCTTACTTACTCCTACTTTATTGATTGCAACCTTTTTATTATTTACAATACTCTTTAAACTGTTAATATTAATAGATTTATATTTGTTAACGGTAACTGTTGTTTTTGGGGGCAATGGTTTTATTTTGTTAGCTTCATCAACCAATCCCTGCTTATTCATGGTATTAAGAATATTTTTCACAAATTTATATTTATTTATGGCACCTAAGTTTTTATTTATAACTGTTGGTGTCGTTGGATTATTCCGGACTAAACCGTATTTAGAATTACATGGAATAACTTGAGCTTTATTAGAACAAATAACTTGTGGTTTAGATGTGCTAGTGAGTCCACTTGTACTAAGTTGAGGCATAGAGATACTTTGGGTTTTTGCTGTATTAATAAATTTATATTTTGATGAACTAACAGATTGTGATGTAGTTGCACAAAAAACCTGGGACTTTGCTGTATTTATAAATTGTGTTGCACTAACAGATTGGGATTTAGCTGGTGGTTTTACTGTATTTAAAACTTCAAATGTTGATGCAGATTGGACAGATTGGAATTTATCTGGGGGTTTTGATGTATTTATAACTTGAGATTTTGATGTACTATTAGATTGGGATTTAGCTGCACTAATAACTTGGGGTTTTTCTATATTTATAAATTTATATTTTGATGTACTATTAGATTGGGATTTGGTTACACTAATGACTTGGGGATTTGACGTATTTATAAATTGATATTTTGATGTACTATTAGGTTGGGATTTGGCTACACTAATAAATTGGGGTTTTGCCGTATTTATAACTTGATATTTTGATGTACTATTAGGTTGGGATTGAGCGGCACTAATAATTTGGGATTTTGCTGTATTTATAAATTGATATTTTGATGTACTATTAGGTTGGGATTGAGCTGCACTAATAATTTGGGATTTTGCTGTATTTATAACTTGATATTTTGATGTACTATTAGGTTGGGATTGAGCTGCACTAATAACTTGAGGTTTTGCCGTATTTATAAATTGATATTTTGAAGTACTAATATTTTGAGATCCAATTGTATTATTAATTTCAGATTTTGCTTTATCAATAATTAGAGGTGATGCTGTAACAGTAACTTGGGGTTTACTTGGCGCGTTTTGGTTAATATTGAAATTAACAAACTTCGGATTTAAATGTATATTAGTTTTTTCTTTAAGTGTTTGTTTGTAGAAATGAGGGTTTATATACATGTTTTTGCTTTGTCCACAATGTTCTTTATGTTGTTGCATGAAACTCATCCATTGTTCGTAATACAATTGCTTTTCTCTATCTTTGTCTGCCATTTTTATAGTCCCAGCGTGAATTGATAGGATTTATTGCCAATATTACAGTGAACTTTATCAACAAATAGATTCAACAATTCTTCATCGGTTTGCGATGTTATCGTCAATGTAATGTCATCAATAAAGTTAGTTATTTCCTTTTCTTTGTCACCCTCTATCCATAAAATGCTCATATGAAATGAAGGATCCTGTGAGAACGAAGTTTATAATTTTTTATTGTGACAATATCTGACCTCAACCTACCTAATGGTTAGCAAGAAGAGGTCCACGAGTGCCGACGACTGTAAAAACAGAGTTTTCAAGGTTGCCCCAGTCAATAATACAGCAGAATCTCAATAACTCGAGCCTCGATAAGTCGTAGTCCTCAGTAAGTCGAAAAAGAAACCATTACCTTCCGCTATACCCTTAAATATCTGATATCTCGAATTGTTTAGACTTTATAACTTGAACAAAGATTTTGATAGTATATATATTTATACTTTATGACTAGAATTTCAAAAAGCAAACTAAGTATGTCGAGTTAGTAAAATATAATGACAGTTTTTTTGTACTTGTTTTTTTTACAGTTTAGTAAATATTTGTTTTATTAAATAAATATATAAGTACTATAATTTAATCCAAATCCTTTGTATCTCGAATATCTTGTAAGTCGAAATCTTATTAACCCATTTTTTGCATTTTTCTTAAAGTTTGATTTATGGAGATTTCACTATATAAACTCATGTATAAATATCAAATTACCTTATAAAACGTTGGCAAATTATAAGCCTCCAATATTTTATCAATGTTGTGTACAAATTTCTCTAGATATTTATGGTAGTGTTGTTTAACTTCCAAAGCAATGAAAGTTCTGCTCCTCTCTTCGTTACAATACACTTTCACAGACTCAAATTCTAGTTGGAAGCTGAAATATGAATTTAAATATAGGTAGTTGTCAATAACCACAGAGCCTGTATGAAGAGAATTGTGGATGTGAAGGAAGCAAGGGAGTTGTGTAAGGATCGTGGTAAGTGGCGCTCCATTGTCTCTGCCTATCCCCGTGGGAAAAAGGCGTTTGATATTTGTCAATGGTCAGTCTACTAAGCCTAGACGAAGCCTTTGTGCGTCTTCTAACGTCTATACCACAAAGAATGTTCTCACGAGCTCTTTAACCTTGTTCATACCTCGTTTTTTCATACCCGTAATACCCGCACTGGTTGGAGGAAGCATCCGCATTCTGTCGACCGAATCGGCATTCGAAACAAAAAGTTCGGCGCGTCGTTTCTTTGTAGAACAATCGACAAGTAGAATGCTTTACTAGCCCATGTGTTCTCTTCATCCTACAGCCTTGGATCCTTCAAACGATGCGTGAAGAAGCATCTTTGGTCGGCATAGTGGAAGCGGCATATCTCCTCCAGTAAGGCCAGCAGACCCTTCTCGTTTCTGCAGACCTACGGAAGCGTCCTCGCGTTGCCAAGGAACTTCTGTTTCGCTTCGAGCGAACTCTGCTGCAACGAGTCATAGGCTCAAAGAGGGAAACCTCGACACAGCGGTGGGATCGCTAATTCGGCTTTAATCAACCAAATTGTCACGCCTTACTCCCTGCAGGGATAGGCAGACGTTAGTGCTATAGTTATGACCCCTTCTTTCTGAATAATGACCGGGATCGAACACTGCACTACTTTCAAGTATACAGACTAGTGACTCATTTGCGTTTCAGGATTACCTTAACAGTTAGCAGTTTCAGCTTGGCCAGCATAGTGGATGCGACAGCTACTAGAAGTAATTTAACAATAGTAGCAGCCACCTGCATTCATGGACCACACTCCAGCTTAACATCAGGTAAGGTGCTGTTGTCAAACCAAGCCTCATAAAAATAATAAGCTATTAAAGTGCTTGTATTATAGAAACAGGACAACCAAAGTACATATATCAAAGATACAATGATACCGGCAAGTGGTTTAGAAACTGGCAGTTCTTCTTGTAAAGGCATAACTACCACTACACCACAGTTTCCTAATAAATAGTTTAATTACATAAAATCCTTACCTCCTTGTATTTTGTATGGAACTTTGTAGTTCATCAACAAATGTTTGGATCCAATGAAACTTTAAAACAAATGTCTTTGACAAACTAATATGATGATTATCACACTTTCTAGCTATGCCAACACTTGACAGTAAATGTTTTATTTCATTTATTATCCCCAATATACTATGAGATTCTGGATCTAAAATTAATAAAAATAGTTTTAAGGTAATAAAATTCATAGTAACAGCTGCTTATTGTGTATTAAGAATTATAATAATGCTTTTTTCTTTTTTATTGTGACTTGACATATGACAGAACCCCGCTTGATGTTAAGCCGAAGTGTGGTCCATGAATATATGTCACTGCTACTACAATTCAATAACTGTGAGTATATTGAATTGTAGTAGCAACGGTTCAGCGATTGGTTTGGGTTCGATTCCCGTACGGAGCAAATATTTGTTTCATAGCTTTTATTAGTAATATTTAATAATTATATTAAATATTGCAAATATCTGTTAATAAAAAGAGATAGATATTTGCTTCGGGTCTGGTTATAAAAGACTGGTACGCAGTGGTACCCAGTCTGCCGATCCGGGGTAAACCGCCACTTACAAGTATACAGACCGTAAAGTTACTTAGTTGCGTTTCGGGATCAGCTTGTAAGTTGCCGGTTCCAACTAGGCCGGCATAGTGGATGTGATTGCTACTCACAGTTATTGAATTGTAATAGCAGTGACATTCATTCATGGACCACACTTCAGCTTAACATCAAGCGGGGTGCTGTCAAGATAATGAAATTTGGATGTATAATAACTAAGATGAGAGAGTGTTTGTCAAAATCGAGTAAAGTTGCGCTTCATTATCTTTGCTTCTTCCTTTGAATTGAGGAACTAAGCCATGACAACTTGATTGGATAAATATAATAAAGTGTATGCTTACAAGTTATATAAACAAAGCTTGCCCAATTTCCTCTTACATGTGGAAAACTACGCACACGACCTTCGTGCTGTTCAGGATCATCAGAACGATCTTCTGAGAGCTCCACTACTGATACTTTGCTGAGATTTGGTGGTGGCAATTTACTTCTGAAACATTGAGGTGCAATGAATTACTAGCAAAAGGCCGTCAATGGTAGGCAGTTTGCTGATCCTGGTAGTACCACCACTTAAAAGTATACAGACCGTGAAGTGACTTGGTCGCGTTTCGGGATCAGATTGTAAATTGTCGGTTCCAGCTAGACCGGCATAGTGGGTGTAAATTGTAGTAGAAGTCACCTCCATTCATGGACCACACTCCAGCTCAATATCAGGTGGAGTGCTCATATTTCAACTATTTACAGGTGATAGACTTACTTATATAAATACATAAAAAAAATAAACAAAACTTATTGCCTACCACTGTCAACTTTTAATGATAAAGAATATTTTAATAAATAATGGGAAACTAATGAATAGGAAACTATTAAAGATTTGCTAAAATTGATAGACATACCAATAAAACATAAACATTCTTTCAGCGGTGGGATAATGTTTAAGTGTCTCCGAAGTTAGATCCGAGTGCTAATTTTTTGTAGAACAATTGACAAGTGGAATGCTTACCACTTACCAGCCCATGTGTTTTCCCCATCCTATTTATTGCCCCATCATTTTGGATTCTTTAAGTGATGCATGAATAAAGACCTTAGGCTAGCATTGTGAGACAGCCATATTGTTTTTTTAGTACTTGGCGCTTTTGGACCTTCGCTTAATACCATCAGGCAAGTCAAGGTTAGATGTTGAGCTCTCTCACCTACTTTGAGCCCAGCTATACCATATTATGTATTCTGCATCAACTTGCGCCTAACTTCAGAGGCGCAATTATGATGCTAGTTTTCTTAAAGTGTTATTGTTCTTAATTTGAAGCCTAACATAATATGTCTCTTTTGAATCAAGCAATACACAAAGATCTCTTATTGTGTTGGTATGGCTTAGTTATAGTTACTTATGAATAATAGTTTATGTAGGCTTAGTGTAATAAACTGTACTATAGTATTTTCTTAAATTTTGCGCGAACATTGATTATTGAAATAAAAAAAAATGATGCGGCTTACTATCACATTTATTTTTGGTTATTGATATTACAATTTTTTAATAATTCCGATGTTTCCAATGAATTTAATCAAGCTACAACACTCTCGAAACGTCGGAATTATAAAAAACTTAAAATCAATAACCAAAATAAATGTGATAGTAAGCCGCATAAAATTTGTTTAATTCAATAAACCGTACCATTCTTAGCATAAAGAACAGCCAAATGATGTAAAAAAAATGGCAATGAGATACTTATCCTACACTATATTTATGGAAGTTAATGGTGTAGAAGTGCAAACATTAAAGAGTTGATGTGGAGCAATAATCGCAGAGAGTGAAGAGTAGGTTAATTTGAAATATTTACAAAAAATATATAAATATGGAGGATGTTGGGATAGTTCGAGCATATTAAAAGCATAGATGATGAACTACAAATCGAGTGGCGAGTACAAGGATGAAACAGGGATCACATAGAAGTTTGATACTTATTCAACTTAAGAGATTTTTAATAAAGCAAGAATTGTGGATGTGAAGGAAATGAGAGAGTTGTGTCAGAAATGTATTTTGTATCGTATACAGACATCGATTACTAGAATAAAAACATTATACGAAATTATTCTTAAAAAACATGTGTTTACCTTGAAATTTTCTTCACTTCTTTCACGCTTTCTTTATCTGAATCTTCGGAGTCTGATGTGTACCTACATATATCTGATAAAGCGGACATTACATTAAAATTAATTTTATTATAACTATTCTAAATGTGTACGACATGGAACCTGATATAATCAACAAGTATCTAAACTAAACATAAATGGGTTGTTTTAAGCTATCTATATTTTAATAATGAATATCTAATTATTATTATTATAAAATGGTCTATTTACTTGACCTTTAAGCGATATAGATTGTTTATTTAATAATAACGCTAGTCACAGTCCCCCCAAGAACAAAGACAAAAAATCATAGATAATAGAGTATTAACAATGATTAAAAACAAATCTATAAAACCAGAGACAACATTTTTTCAGGTAAAGGAATCGTAGCACAGATTATATAGTTTTACGTGCTAGCTTAGCCCTTAATAAATAATTATCACATTCATTGGATAAATGATAAACAAAAGTTTTTTATCCATGAGAATTATGGTTTTAGTAAAACGGTAGCAAAACTTTACTAAAATTCTTCTTCTCTCTTGGAGTGAACACGAAATAACATTATTTACACTTGCATATACTTGAGTACACTATTCGAAATAAATTTATAATAAATCCACTATTGTTACATATTCGAAGTCCATAAGTTGCATGAAAAACGTCCTAACCTGTCAATTTCAGTTGCCGCCATGTCTTTTATTACCAAATTACTTAAAAGCAAAGGAATTTTAATCCGTACAGCCGTCTTTATTAAAACATGTCTACTATAAACGAACGATAAAGAGGAAATCGCTATGCTATGTTTTAAGTGAAGCAAATAAACATTAAGTTAGATATCTCTATGATAAACAAAGGGAAAGACCGACTTTGTGCTTTTTGGCTAGGGCGTTGGAAACTTAGTTCAAGTGTGACTTAAAACCTGACCTCAAACCGCCTGATGGTAAGCAAGAGGAGACACAAGAGTGCCAACGACTGGAAAAACCGAGTCAATTCACAGCTGCCCCTGTCGCCGTCTGTTTTATTATACATTTAAGTAACTTTCAAAGGGGTGCAACCTCGATGCTTACCCTAGGGGCCGTACACGACCAGTATGGTCGACTAGTTATCCAAGGAAAGCATATCAAGAGCAGATAAATGAATAAAAATAGTATAGTTGCTTTAGTGTAGGCAGACTGTAGTCATTTTGCTGATCCGGGGTAGTACCACTACTTCCAAGCGTGAAGTGACTCGGTCGCCGTTCGGGATTAGCTTGAAAGTTATCGGTTCCAAGTGGACCGCAATGATGAATACAATTTCTACTTGCAGTCGAACTCCAGCTTAATATCGGGCGTGGTGCTGTCGTATGTCGAGGCACAATAATATACATACATATATTAAAATAAAAAACGAGTAAAAATAGAATGTTGTATTTTTTTAAAATCATTTCAACATATAAAACGACGAAGATTAATTTAATTCCGATTACCATTACATTACATACACATAAAATGTAAAATAAAATAATTAGATATCAAAAAGTTCATGTAAAAATTTGTACTTGAGCAACTAAGAACCAAACATTAATTCTGTTATCAACTTTAACTTACAAAATTAATGCTACTACAGACTAACATAAATTGAACCAGGACTTTTCATTATTCCGCAGATGTGTAGATAGATCAATCATTTTCCTGTAGCCAATATTTCATGTAGTTAACAATAGACCTCTTCCTCACAGTAGCATCCTATATTGGTACCATCAGGCAATTGCTTTTGTATTGACATCCTGTGGCTCTTCTATTAGTAGCTAAATTGTTGAACATAATGCCCATTATTGTAATTATAACAAATTACTGCAGCGATCATCTCCTCGGGAACATGGTTTAATAAATATACAAACGAAGAACATGAAAATTCGACGACGACTCGCTTCTTAACTCATTACACTGAAGTACTTAAAATTAAATCACTTTATAAGTCACTTATTATAGAGTCACTTTTTGTAAACGTTCGATTTATGCATCCACATAAATCACTCAATTCAGACCTCAAATGCTGCTATTGGTCAATGTTCTCTCCTCGTTGCAAACTGATAGGTTGTGTCAGTTTGGACATGACCAATGGTGATGCAGGAATTATCATATTTCTACATCAAACGACAGCAGTATTTAACATTAACACGGTCTGAATTGAAAAGAAAACATTACATAACTGCCATGGAAGTGAATGATGCTTTGCAATCAATCAATGTCTGCTCATCATTCATGTATGTCAAGGGGTATTGTTTCAGAAAATCTAGAGCCATTTGTCTCGAACTAAACGCTAACTCGCGTACGATGAAGTCCAACGGTATTGACTGCCTGTAGCTGCACATATAAAATATAAACAATTTAAAAAAATGCCAGTGTTTGGCAAAATTAATAATTCTGAAAAAAGTCATCAATTAGTTAAAAATTAGTATTCATATTGAATTCGAATATAATCAAATACAATAATTAAATCAATAAATATGCATATCACTCGAAAGCTGGGTTGGCTGGTGCCCATAATAGTAGAGGTTGTATGAAAAGAATTGTGGATGTGAGGGAAGCGAGGAAGTTTTGTCAGGATCGTAGCAGGTGACACTCTATTGTCTCTGTGTGAAAAAGGCGTGACAATTTGATTGATGACTCGACTCGAACAGGGGTTGAATATTTGGAATAGCTTAATATTTTACATGTTAACTATTACAAATAGTCACATTGAGTGAGATAATCATCATCATAATCGACACGCCATTCCCGTGATAGGTAGACACAACGGGGCGCCACTTTCCGAGATCCCGACAGAGCTCTCTCGCTTCCTTTACTACTCTCATCATACATACTCTATGGCTATGAGCAATGCAAACAGACTCTCGCTTTTTTTAAAGAATGACCCTTGATCAAGGAACTATCTTCTGCGTCGTCCCCATTTTAAGCGCCTCCTTTCATCCATTCTTTCAATGTGCCCAAACCATCGCAACATACTTTTCTCCATCTTTGTAACTACATCTTCTTTCAAATCACAGTTATAATGCACAACTATATGCTTTACTCTATCCTCATTATTACCTCACATGCACTCCTTAATGAAAACATTTCTACAGTATTTCTACAAGAGGATTAATTCCTCTTTCATGCTTCTTCTGCTATATACAGCATTCACTGCCATCCATACATGTATGAACAAACACTACATGTATGCTTACTAAACGTCGTTGTATCTTAAAACACGACGACCAAAATACCTATCAAAGATACATAGGAACTCTTGGTTTGTGAGACCATTTCACTACGACTACACCATGTTTTCCTTCACCATACAACCAACAGTTTTACTATAAGTGTAGTACATATACAAATTGCAGACTGATACTAAGCACTAGTGCTGGGTTGGGTACATGAGTATTATCCTCGCCAGTAACATAACGTGATAGCAACCCCGGCTTGTCTGATGATAAGCAACGAGGGTTCGAGAGCACAAACGACTGACAAAAGCGTTTTATTTTACGCTTGCCACAGTCGCCGTCACTGTGCTGGCTAGTGCTTTTCACGCTTTGCTCGAAGGATCTCCTTTAGGACAGGACGAACACATGACAGGCAGATTCTTCCCCCGACATGTGCTTGTGCAATGACTGAACGGCAAAGTCCTAATAATGGGTAAGCGTTTATTAAGTAATATTGACATTTTATAATGCTTCGACAGCGCGAATTGTTTTGCTGATGACAGTGCAGTGCTACGTGTGACGTCACGATCAAGCGCATTAGATACTGCCGGGAACAGTACTTAAGAACACGAATCCATAACCAGACCACATAACACACAGACTTACACACACACACACACACACAAACACACACATTGGTGTGTAATTATGAAATTAAATCCAACTACGAGTATGTACTTTACTTTTAAAAATTCTTCTATGAAAGAAAATGTATTAAGCATGCTGGGTCTCAAACCATATGGGTGTACAACCATTATATTTGTACAAAAGAACTTTGTTAATGCTATAGAAAGTTTTATCCAAATATTCCAACAATGACAAAACAAAATAAGGCCCACCATTAAAGAAAAAGTATTGGAAATGAGTAAGAACAAGAAAAAAGCTACTAAATGTGGTTATATTTACTGGCAAGTGGTTTTGAACCAGAGTTTGTTGATTTGGAGAACCATTTAACTAACACAAGACAATGTTTAAATGTTTACAATATTTTGTATACACACACAGGAATAGGCAGAGACAATGGAGTGCCACTGTTTTATTTTATAATTATTATCACTTGGTGTTGTTTTATCATATATGTAAAAATCAGGATAAGGAGAAATATGTATATTTGGAGATCATTTAGGGCGAGATTTGGTTCATTGCTCATAATTTTAATATATTATTAACAAAATTACTTTAAGGAGTAGTGACGCCGACTAAGGCAACTGTGAACCGCGTTGGTTTTATTAGTTGTGGGAGGCGAGGTCAATTCGTTCCTATTGGGCAAATGAAGGTCAGATGTCGAGTCTTTATAAAAATAAAATGAATGGGCCTTATAATTTGTTTTGTTTGGAATATGATAATATAAACTAAATATAAAATAACATACGCTTTTAAGATATGTCTAAGGTACAATATCCTTTCTCTTTCGACAAACCAATCGATGAGGTATCCACCCATTAGTGGGGCATTTTTGTATAATATAAAAAAATTGTGTAAATTATTTGACCATGCACTTCTGGTGTCTAAGGCATGCTTTATGTAGGGATTTTCCCTTTCCTCCTTTGTTAAATCCTGAAATAGTGTTGTTAAATCTGAAACAAAATTATTAATTAATAATTTAAAGAAAAATCATAATTTTTATTTGTAATCGTTAATAATCAGATTGAATATTAAAAATATTTGTTTTGTCCGCCTAATATTATATTATTATATGTATTTTTGTATACATGTTATTTATGTATCTATATATCTATGAGTATATTTATGTATACAGGGTTACAGGGAAAGTCGACCTAGATCCGTTAAGGGCGTGTAGTTTGCATCTTTTCTGACTAATTTTACTATGGAACACCCTACCCCAAACTTAACCGTGTTCGAGATATTCGACTTTTAATTTTTTAAATAAATTTGCCGACTTTTTGGCTATTAAATTAAAAATTTTGAAATTTATGAGTCTAATTATTTTTATTGTTTGATTTTTACATGTAAGATAAGACGCCTTATGACCTAAATAACCAAAATTGTAAGTAAGTTAACGAAATTGGTCGTAGTATGCGATTTAAAGTTAAAAAAGTTAATCAATATTTAGAACGTTTATTTTTCTTTAAAGGATAGCTAAAAAAAATTTTGAACATGAAATATAGACATGTTTTGTTGTGTAATAAATGTTATTTGTACTTACCTATTGTAGTTACCCTTGATTGTTATACCTTGTTGGATAGCTAATGAAATGTAGATATTTTAAAGCACATCTGCAAAACAGCTGCCATAAAATTTTTTTTAGCTATCCTTTAAAGAAAAATAAACGTTCTAAATATTGATTAACTTTTTTAACTTTAAATCGCCTACTACGACCAATTTCGTTAACTTACTTACAATTTTGGTTATTTAGGTCATAAGGCGTCTTATCTTACATGTAAAAATCAAATAATAAAAATAATTAGACTCATAAATTATAAAATTTGTAATTTAATAGCCAAAAAGTCGGCAAATTTATTTAAAAAATTAAAAGTCGAATATCTCGAACACGGTTAAGTTTGGGGTAGGGTGTTCCATAGTAGAATTAGTCAGAAAAGATGCAAACTACACGCCCTTAACGGATCTAGGTCGACTTTCCCTGTAACCCTGTATATGAATTAATTTATATATTTTTCATAATGTATTTGGTTATCTATTTTTATTTTGCACCCTACCTCTTATATATATTGTCGGATAAACATTCTAAACATTTGACTGATAGAGAATGCCTTTGGCATTAAGTCCGCCTTTGTACTATTGTGCAGTTTTTAAATAAAAATAAAATAAATAATAGTGGTTCCAGCTCTGGTTGTCTATAAATGGTAGGCAGTGGTCCTCAGTTTGCTTGATCCAGGGTAGAACCACTACTCACGAGTGAAGAGATTATCGCGTTTCGGAATAAGTTTGTAAGTTGCTGTTTCCTACTAGGCTGGCATAGCAGATGCGACTACTATTTGTAGTTATTTAATTGTAGTAGCAGTCACCTCTATTCATAGACCGCACTCCAGCTTATCATCAGTTAGAATGCTGTCATATGTCAAGCCACAATAATAAAAAAATATAGGGCTTTATATTAAAGTGCTGTGACATTTTAGTCATATATCATAAAAAATATATTCCAATTACATTCTAATCTTTGTACATTAAACTATTTTAAAATGTACATGCAACTGTTAATACAATTTAGCCCAAGTCCCCATACAAAATGAATGATGTCTACTAAAATGACACATACCTAAATAATCTTTGGTATATATATTATAGAGTATTCTATATGCTGTGAACTCATGAGCATTTTGTTTGCAATCAGGCAATTCTGCATATAAGGTTTTTAGTTGTGCTTGGCATTGATTAAATTCACTAGTGTCCTTATTTTCTAATGCTATTCTCGCATGAGTTTCATATACATGAACTGTAAAAGCGTCTCTTACTCCTTGCACCTAAAAATGACAATTGAAAACATTTAAATAATAATAGCGGATAGAATAAGGAATACTTCGATGGTTTGGGCACATGGAAAGGATGAGTGAAAGTAGATTGACAAAAGGAATTTATAAATCTCATGTGAATGGATACGTCAAACAAGGCAGTATATAATAATTGCAGGTTTAGACGGAGACTATTTTTAGCTGCTTAACAAGGCACCATACCAGTGGCGTAGTGTGGAAGTTGGCCGCCCGGGGCGGAAAAAAAATTTGCCGCCCCCTTATTTAGGAGTTTCAATCATAGGTACAACAAAAATATGAATTTCAGGTTCAAATTTCTACAATTTATTTTAGTTTTGTTTAAATTTTGCCGCCTCCTAAATGTGCCGCCCGGGGCTGGCCGCCCCCCCCCCCCCCCCCCCCCCCCCCCACGCTACGCCGCTGCACCACACAAACACTTTACGGGTCATTTATTCGTGCTATGTCAATGCCATGGAATAAGACTCGTGTCCATTGTATGGTAGTCACTGGCGTCGTAATTTAGTTGGCTGAAACTAGTCTCTGTCTTAACCTACCATAACAGTCAGATTATATTTTAACTATATAAAGATCCTTGCGCATTGTCTGATTTCATGAAGGTATATAACGAGAAGAATTCATCAAGGGTAGAAACTATATAAGTCTTATTAAAATAATATACTTACAACTAAATCCTGTCTAATTGATTTAAGCTGATCACATGCATATCTATAATCTTGTTTTTGTATCCATTTGTTCTTGACATGCTTCAAAGACTCCTTTAACACACTAACTGGCCTTACATCATGAACCTGAGGCTGTTTTGTGAGGCGTAGGTATGACTTCTCAATATCACCACACGTACCAACAATATGAACACCATCTACTTCAAACTCTCCTTCACAATCCTGCACAATAGGCCTTGTAGCTGTTGGAGATCTCCTATTTGGTTGTATAGAACTGGCTACAACAGGCACATTAGAGTTGCTAAACCTCTGAGCACGTTTTTGCAGTTTCTCAGCATCCTGAGAATCATTTGGCGCGTACTGTACAATAGCTGAATTTGAATTCTTCTTATTCTTCCCACCCTTTTTCCCCTTCTTACCACTGTGCTCCATGCTGCGATCCAGATTCTTTTTACCCTTACCTTTATTTTTGAATGATTTATCCAATCCTTCCTTGTTTGGTGAACTGAAATTATAATAAATATTAAAATTAAAATATTTTTAATTAATGTTTAGACCAACTAGAATTATATATTTGGATCCTTCAAGCGATGCGTGAAGAAGCACCTTTGGCCGGCATAGTGACGGCGACTGGGGCAGCCGTGAACAAACCCGGTTTTCTCAGTCGTCGTCACTCTTGGACCTCCTCTTGCTTATCATCAGGCGGGACGAGGTCAGATGTCGTGTCACAATAAAAAAAAAAAACTTTGGGCAGCATAGTGACGGCAACTGAGGCAATCATAAGTTAAATCTGTTTTTCTATCTTTTCCTACCTTACCATCATTGGCAAGTGGGGGACAGATACGTAAAATGTTATCATAATTACCATATCTTTTTGTGTACAGGACTATTTGACCTAGATCTGCTGCGTGAGCGGTTACGCCTCCGATGAACAGGAGATTGCCTTTTGCCCAAGCGTGCACTCAATGGAACTTTTCCCTTTGGCTTCTCATTGCTGACTACCGCATTCCCACCAGTTTCATTATGACACAATGTTCCTGGGACAGTTTTGACTGATAACTTATCCTTGTCACTATAAACACTGGGAATAGGTTCATCATCCCAATTCCTTGTCCATATTTCATCTTTATTGGCTGCAGCTGTTATTCTGCCTTTCAAACATATATCAATCTGATCACGGTCAAAGGTTGTTTTGCATTTTACATAACATCTTTTGATATATCTCTCAAGGCTGTCCGGCCAACTGCCAGATACCTTTAAGAAATGAGGTGAAGACGGGTCTGGCATTGTAGAGTCACATTCAACTGGCTCAGTCTTAGGTGAAGGTGATTGATTGGGAGAATATTCTGACTTCATAGGGGGTAACGGAGGCGGCGGAGGTGGTGGGACTTCAGGCGAGAGGAGTGGAGGGGGAGGACCCGGAGGCAATGGTGGTGGTGAACTCGGTAAGGGTGGTAAGTCAACATTACTTTTCTTATCCTTCTTTTTATTATATCCGTCGAAGTCCAGCAGCGGGTTGTCATTCTCTAAGAGCTGATTAGGTTTACGGCTATTAAAATTAAACCTAATAGGACGATTAGGGCGCAGAGGCGACATGCCAAGGAGAGGAGGACCGGGAGGTTTGGGGTTGTTTGAATTCATATTTTTATGTTGGTAAGGGATGTTAGGTGGCGGAGGAGGATTATTTATAAAAAATTGGTTATTATAAAACTGTTGTTGTTGGTAGAAATTGTAGGGATTATAATGCTGATAAGCGCCATAATTCCACTGTTGAACAGGCATTCCGCTCATTGTTTGGATGGGTGGCTCTTTCGAGTTATTGTTGTCCATGATTTACCGTAATCACTAGAAGACAATGGCTTGCAGCGATGTAAAAATATTTTTGCTGAGATTTCTGAACGATCAAAAATGGCTGACTTGACCCACTCACACACTATTGTCTACGATTTTAATACATAAAGATATACATATCGAGCTTGTTATACAGATCCGATAGAACTTACTCAGGGAAAAGTTGAGGTAATGTACAATCACATAAAGACAAGATAAAGTTTTAACACAGAAAATAAGAAAAAGACCACACTCAACGCTCGATTCAGAACTGAACAATGAACGAATGACATGAATGAATCAGAGACAACTTTACATGAAACGAATGAATTTAATTTTTTTAAATGTTGTTTCATTTTGAGGCAAAGGGTAATTTTTTAAAAGTTATGTTCTGCCGCCATTTCGAGGTGGCAATATTAATTTAATAAATAAAATATCAAATAAATAATTGCCACAGGCCACAGCGATGTCGCGCCTCGATCAACGCCTGATGGACTTTTTTAGTGGCAAGGACTTAACTTTAAAATTGTGGTTCGGAAATGTAGCCATTTTGTGTTTCACTTTTTTAACTAATGAGACAATGATTAAGCAATGAATAAAAGGTGGGATACTCATTGGCTTTTTGACTGTCAAAGATCAATAATCATATATCAAGATTGCTATCGTAGTTAATCCTGAATATTTTGCTATTCTATCAAGACTATTTGAAGTTCTTGTTGGTTTTAATTTTAATAATAAAATATACATATTTACTTTATCTTATTGTTAAGTGGATTTTCATAACGATAATTATTAACATTTGCTATTTATCACTGCAGAATTGTATTTTGTATTAAATGCCGTTGGGTGGTTTATAAATACTGTTCCGGTTATTATTTTTTCACTTATATTATGGAGTATGCAAATAGTGTAAGGTGTTTTTAAAATATAATGGAAAGTTTACGAACCGCATTAGATTCTGATTTAGATTCCATAACTAGTCTTCAGTCCTTGGATATTGAAGAGGTAAGGAATAATCAATTATAGAAACAACAGACCTAAATGTAAGACTTAAGATCATAACTATAAGGGGGAGTTTACCTCAAAGATTTTTATTATTAAATAAATGTTATTAAATGGTTATTTAATAACTCCAGCTTAACATCAGCACCCACCTGATGTTAAGCTGGAGTGTGGTCCATCAAAGGTGGTGACTGATAGTAGCAGTGGTATCCACTACCTCAACCTAGTTGGAATCCGCAACTTTAAAGTTAATACTGAAACATGATTAAATCACTTTACAGTTTGCAAATGACCACCATGCTTAACAACCAGTCTAGGAGTAAAAATATTTTTCTTTTCTTATTAACAAATATTTGTAATATATAATTTAATTAATAACTAATACAATAAAAGCTATCTACTCTGACTGGGAATTGAACTTGGGACTATGCAAAGAAATAGAAACAGAGAACAAGGAAATAAATATTTTTTAGCATAAGATGCTATTGGCTTATTCCAATGGATAAATCTGGGAGTGGAGATGTTTAGCATAAACTAAAAAAGGAAAAATAAATATTTGTTCAAAAATTGTTGCCATAAAATTTCTCAATTTATCTCTGATCTGCATAGTGACAGGTAGCGTGACCAAAGCATTAACTGAGTTAATCGTTTTAGTCCTCGGCCCCATCAAACTGTGTCAGGAATCAAAGCCCCAGTCGCCATTTTCTGATGTGTATGCTTGAAGTGTTCAATTCAATTTTCACTAAGTACTAATTTATACCAATTAAGAAATTGTAGTTGTAGTTATTTGCGGGCTCGTTTCCGCACTTGAAGTCCTCTTCGGTTTCATTGTACGTTCTTCAACAGTTCTCCTTCAATGGAGCCACCAGATAAAAACATATCAATATTTGTTCTGCCTAATAATTTGTTTTAAAACAGTTTAAATGATGTTTGAATAAAAGAGGGAGTTAATAGAGTATGATATGAGCGCTCCAGCCATCCTCACTCAATAATAATGAAATTATTTTTATTTTTAGTTAGATGAAGCAGAATATGCATTACCACCAAGTGAAGTGCCAACTTTAACTGAGCTTTTAAGTGCTGATGATGATGAAGAGGAGAAAATCCCAAAGGAAAAAGTAGTTCACAAAGCTCCAGCATGTGCTGCTTTGCAAGTAGATCTGCTTCAGGCTGTCTCACAGCAGTTGGCGCATGCTCAGGTATTTCTTTACCTATTTTCTCTATTTGAACCCAGATGGTGATGGGCTTTACACTCTAGTCTTGTTTTCGCACTTGTGTTTGCTCTTAGTGTAGCCAAATCTTTCCAAGAAGTCCAGGAGAATCCAAGAGTCTTCCTCGTTCCTGCAGACCATTAGAAGCGTCCTCAATTTCCAGAGGAACTTCTTAACACTTTAGAGCTCTAAACTATAGGTTCTCAACCTTATTTTGCCCACCACCAACTTTGGGAATATTATTTTTCTAGACCCCTAATTTATAAACATATTTTTTGAGAATTTTCTTAGTATTCATGGATTCTCTGTGCTTGATCAGTTCAGGTACCAGGTGGAAGAATGGAGGCAGCATTCTACACTTGAGACCAGAATGTAGATTTAAAGCCTTTACTAGATGTCAATACTCACCTTCACTGCCCCTCTTTTTCCCTTCTACCCAACTAAATATTGCAACTATTGTAAGACTCAATTACATCATTGATATCGGGTCCAACAATCTATTTTTATTTTAATCTGCCTGGTCGGTCCTCTTCTGAAAGAATTACTGCCTCCTTGAAAGTCCCAAATGTCCACAATGGAGCATTAACGCCTACGATCGATCGATCGATCGAATCGAGTTCTCGGCTGCCTCAGTCGCCGTCACTATGCCGGCCAAAGAAAATATGTATAAAATTGTCCTGAATGTGCACTTTGTCATTTAGTATTTTTTTTCAAGTTCAACACTTAACGCGCATCAGATTGTCTTCCTGTATTTGATTCTCCCAGGCTTAATTCTATCAAATCAATTTTCATTACTAATTTATTATTATCATTTTACACATAAATGAAAATATTTTAAATAACCTAACCTAATCTAATCTTATTTTTATGTATATATGGACCATATATTTTTAAATTTTTGGTTTGATGTATGATATAGTACAGCATTTAATCATCTGATAACCTCGTTTATTGTTATTATTTGGTCAACTGCAAATAAAGCTTATGTGTAAAACATTAATGTCTAAATTTAACATTTCAGATGCGATCAACGGCTGGTGCACCTACAGTGCTTAGTACAGGCATATGTGGTCGCTTATCAGTTGGAACTGCTCATGGTAGAATTCTGTCTTTTCAAGACCAAGTACTACGGTGGGTTTGCAATGCCAACATAGAAATTGGAGCTGTTTCAGGCCTTGCTTACAACAAAGATGGCTCACGCATCCTTGCAGGGTTTTCTAGAAGTTTGGTTTGCCAATATGAAAGTTCTGATGGAGTTATCCTTCGAAAAGTTGAACTTGGTGGACAAATATGGGGCATATTGCAAGTAACATGGGCAGGAATCACAGGTTTGGCTTTGGATACTGGTGGATCTGTGTGGTTGATGAAGTTCACAAGACTATTGGGTGTGCGATCCACAAGAACATCATGTTTATTTTCTGGAGCACGAGGTGAAGTTGTAACTATGGCAGCACGTGATGCCCGCGTGTTGGCTCTGGGAACGTTGACACGGGTTATTGTTGTTGCTGGTGGTAAAGCAGCCGGCCTGAAGTTATTGGGGGCAGGCAACACATTGCCAACAATCATGTGGTCGGAGAGTGATGAACGGGTTCTTATTAGTGCCCGAGGGTGTACTATGACATGGTTGACAGTTATGATAACAGGGAATACTATTTTATTGCAACCCATACAAAAAGTGGAACTTAAATCAATTGCGTTATGGATTGGATGGCTTGGTCAGGGTATAGCAGTGTTTGATTGTAATGAGAAACTGTCACTATGGGGTAATAATACTGAACAACCGCTGGATCTTTCTTATATTGAACCAGTTTATACTTCTGCTTTCTTCAAGGTAATTTTTATTAGCTTTAATTATAGCTAAGTACTTATGATTTAATTATTATGACTGTACAGAAGGTCTTAGAGCTAAATAGCATTGAATTAAACAAATTTTATGCTTGCAAATTTTAGTTTTGATTTTACAATTTAAAAATAAACGCGATAGTAAGCCGCATCAAATTTGTTTAATTCAATAATCAATGTTAGCGCAAATTTTTAAAAAATACTAGCTAAATATCATTTAACACCATCCTACACTTGTTTTATGGAATCATTAGTAAATATTTTATAATTTAGGAATTTGATGTATTTTTATTTAATCTTAGTTTTAGTCATATTATTTAGGGATGAATTAAAATAATTTTAGTCTTATAATAATTTGGCTTATTTCATCAGTATACGGCTGTATCTGTTGCCGTCACTATGCCGGCTTTTTCACGCATTGCTCCTAGGATTCAAGGATATGGAGGACGCATGGGCTGTTATGTAAAGCTTTCCACTGGTCAATTGCTTTCTTTATAAATATCGCGCCAAACCTTTTAGTTTGATTCGGTCAAGAGAATGCGGATGTTTCCCCCAATTCCCCCTCTGTGGAACATTCTTTAATGCGGCTTACTATTGCGTTTATCTTTTGTTAATTTTACAATGCTGCAAAGCTCTCCAGTCGTTGGAATTATAAAAATTATAAAATCATCAATCAAAAATAAACGCGATAGTAAGTTGCATTATTTTTTTAGATTCATTGATTAACCTTCGCGCAAAAACTAAGAAAATACTAAGTATTATTTTAATTGCAGGGTATATGGACGGACGGTCTGGTATCAAGTGCAATGAGTTCAGCTGGTGAGCGAGCATTAGGCTGTATATCATTAGCAGAAGGAGCTCTAACTCTACTGGGCCACAGTGGAGTGCTGCGTGTACGCCCCCGAGACCTGATAGCCCACGCCCGAGCCTTATTCAATTCAGATAGAAAAGTTCAAGCAATCGATCTTCTACGTACGAGTCAAGACCCGGAAGCTAAATCTGTTGCCAAAGAATTCGTGAATTTAGTTTCCGAAAAACCTGACTTGTTATCCAATAAGGCATTTGCACAGAAAATGACTAGTCTTTGTATTAAATTTGATTTAAGGTAAGTTATTTTGTAGTTAATTAGATTAGGGTTGCCATCTTAATATTTTGAAAACCAGGATTTGTAGGTAGAAATACCAGGACATTTAAACCATGACCCTGACGCTCTATGAAAGCAGTATTGTTATCAAATTGTCTTTCCCCACAGGAATAGGCAAAGACAAAGGAGCCACTTGCTACGATCCTGACACAACTCCCTCGCTTCCTTCATATTCACAATTCTCTATGGTTATGGGTACTAAAAAAAAGTTTTATAAAACTCTAATAGCCATCAATCACAGTTTCTAATAAAGTATTTAGATAAATAACAGAATAAATAAAAATGTAATAAATTATTATTTCCATTACATAATAATATCAGGATATTTCTCAAAACTATCCAAACACCTCAAAAACCAGGACATGCCCTGGGAAAACAGGACGGTTGGCAACCCTAAGTCGTGAGGAGTGACTCAGTCAGGTTTCGGAATAAACAAGTTATTGGTCTAACTAGGTCGGCATAGTGTATGTAACTGCTATTTGCATTTATTTAGCGGAGTAGCAGTCATATCCATTAATGGACCGCACTCCAGCTTAACATCATTTTTTTATTTACAGAGAAGAATTATGGAGTTTCTTGTGGGAGCAGTGTTCAGAAGAAAACGCCTTTGTAGAAGCTGTTGCAGAGGCAATAGCAAGAGGTGAAGCAGACAGGATGCCGCCATCACCTGACGTCACGCAAGCTATTATAGAACGATTAGTGGACTTTGCTCCAGATTTAGTGGAGAGAGTGCTGACAGCTTTGCCGTTGACAGCTCTCGACCCTCACCGTTGCAGTATGCTGGCAAGACAACGTCGACTATGGCGCGCTGTAGCCGCTGTTGCGGCAGCTTTGGGTATGCAAATAATATACAGTTTTTTTTATTGAGACGGGACTTTCCCGATGGTAAGCAAAGGGAAGTCTAAGAGCGCAGACGACTAATAAAAACGAGTCAGATGGGGCAGACCGGTGCCCCATCCCCATCACTGGTCACTTGAAGCTTCCAAAGTTATAGGATGGAGAGAACACATAGGCTGGTAAAGATGGGACTTTCCCTATGGAAACTAAAGGGAAGTCCAAGAGCGCAGATGACTGAAAAAAATCAATTAGTTTACGGCTGCGTCAGTCGTCGTCACTCTGCCGGCTGCACGTGTTTTTTTTTTGAAAGATTCAAGGTTGTAGAATGGAATGAGCATATAGGCTGGTCTATTGTCCTACAAAGAATCGACGCTAAAAGTTTCGACATCTTTTAGTTTAGTTTGCAATACGGTAATAAGAACGTGGATGCGGGAAGTAAAATTCGAGGTAGTGATGCGGAAGTGATGACAGAGAGAAGGCGTTCCATTTTAGTGGAAATGGAGGCGTCACAATTTTCATCATCAGCCAGAAGACGTCCACTGCTGAACATAGGCCTCCCCCTTAGAAAGCAATGATGCCAGTTGCATCCACTGGTCATTTGTGACTTTCACTATGTAGACACATTAGCCGCATCTCACATCCAAGCACCTTAGGTCGTTAAGCGCAGGAGGTGCGGCGATTTCTGCTGAGAACCTCAAGCTGCGCAAATACGCTAACCTCGGTACTGGTTACGAATTTGCGCTGTTTGGGGTGGAGTTGATGGGCCCTTGGGGACCTTCAGCTAAGCGCCTGACCAAGGAGTTGTCCAAGCGGCTAACAGAGAAGTCTGGAGACAGGAAGGCTGGCAATTTTACTGCCTACGTATTAGCCTTGCAATACGCATATGCAATTAAAGAGTGGTAGGCAGTGGTACCCAGTCTGCCGATCCGGGGTAGTACCACCACTTACAAGTATACAGACCGTGAAGTGATTTGGTCACGTTTCGGGATCAGCTTGTAAGTTGCCGGTTCCATCTAGGCCGGCATAGTGGATGTGATTGCTACTCATAGTTATTGAATTGTAGTAGCAGTGACATTCATTCATGGACCACACTTTGGCTTAACATCAAGCGGGGTGCTGTCATATGTCGAGTCACAATAATAAAAAAAAAAAACTAGGCAAGGCAAATACGTACAAAGGGGAAATGTTGCCAGGCTCCTTGGGACTATCTCTGATGCGAAGTCATTAGATGATATTTTTATTTATAGTTAATATACTTTTAATTCTGATTTTATATTTTAGGTGGTACGGCGGGTGCTATGCGCGAGTTGTGCTCATTTGTGCGCGCGGGTGCTGGCAAAGGCGCTGGTGATGCCTTACTATTGGTGGCTGCTGATGGCTTAGCAGGCAGAGGGGCTGGGGGGAGGCCTATGCCTGCAGACGCACAACCGTTGGCCAGGCACGATGCTTTACAGGCATTGCTTACTCCACAGGTAATAATAATAAAGACTATAGACACAACCTTAGAGCTTGTATGAGGAGAATTGTGGATGTGAAGTAAGCGAGGGATTTGTGTCAGGATCGTAGCAAATGGCGCTCCATTGTCTCAGTGGGAAAAAGACGTGACAATTTGATTGATTGACTATGGATTGGTCTAGTGGTAATGAAGATATCACGTAAACTAGGTGGTGGTGGAAAGGTTGCCGATCCGGGGTAGTACACCACTTACAGATCGTGGGCTGACTTAGTCGCGTTTCGGGATCAGCTTCTAAGTTGCCGGTTCCAACTAGGCTGATGTGACTACAGTTATTAATCTCAAAATCACTTGCCAGGACCAATGTATGTTTGATATATGTACCTTGGTCGTTCGATTTATATTTAGCAGTATAGAAAGGTAGAAAAAACGGTCATGCCTCCTTTCCTACAGGGATAGGTGCGAATCACGACACATTTTTTTTATTGTGACACGTCTTGTGTCCTTGTGTCGTCTGCCGGTAAGCAAGGGGACGCAAGGGGGAAGCAACTGAAAGAACTAACTGTATTCTAGGCAGTGGTGCTCAGTCCGCCGATGCACTGACAGCACCCTGCCTGATGTTAAACTGGGCATAGTAGATGTGATTAATACTACAGTTAAATAAATAAGTAGCAGTAAAGAAATGTAAAAATAATCAATCAATCAAATTGTCACGCCTTTTTCCCACAGGGATAGGCAGAGACAATGGAGCGCCACTTCCGACGATCCTGACACAACTCCCTCGCTTCCTTTACATTCAGATTTCTTTTCATACAAGCTCTATGGTTATGGGCAATAGGCAACCTAGCTTTCTTGAGAATGTCTCCGATTTGGTCGGCAAACACCCCGGCCTGGGCCTGCCTCGTTTAATTTACATGAGATTTATAAATTCTTTTCGTCAATCTACAATTCACTCATCCTTTCCATGAGAAATTATATAAAATTCAAATATTATAATTTCACAGGAAGATGGCCTGTCCCCGCTGACGGTGTTGGTGCGTCATGACTGCCGTGCGTTCATACGTCTACTGGAGCAGAGCTCACGAGAACCACCGTTCACGGGACCTCTCGGCAAACAGAACAGACTGAGAGTGGCGCGCGGCGTTGTCACAGCATTGTACCGCGATGAAGACAAGATAGATGTGTTGGAGTTCATCACGGGGCAACTCTGCTCTGGTGCATTGCCCAATGATAGAGAATTGGCAGCCGATGCCGAGAGATTGGCAAAGGACACCGAGGGAGAACGATCTGACCGCGCCATACTCCAGCTGATGAATATAAAGCGCAATTTCAGAGACATGCTGGTGCCTGATTACGTGTCCAAGCGGCCGCGCGTCTATTGGAATTTACTAGCAAAAGCTGGGCACCATCGGATGGCTGTAGAGGAATACTTTAATATGAAAGATCGTACCAAACGTGATGTCGACGAGCTTTTTGAATATTTGAACTCCGTTGTTGCGGTGCCCGAAGCCAGGGAAAATGTTAACGACTATAGTTTGCTGCTCAAGATTGCAGAGGAACGCCCGAGGACGGCGAGCGCCTTGATATTCGTTCATTTCCCATTTTTCGCGAGTCACCTTCCGGCCATCGCTTCCAACGAGACCTCGCTCACATTTACGGAGTATTTACTCGAAATGGGGCAATTGGAGAATATTGCGACTGCGCATCTAAAAAACCTGTGCATTCTGAAACCAAAAGAGGTCGTGTCTTTTCTAAAAGCAAACCCTGGTATGGTGCGTCCTGAGGACGCCCTGGAAATGGTGAAGCGCCTCGGACCTGCGGACGCGGTTCCCCATTGCTTAGAAGTTGCCGGCGATCCGGACGCGGCGCTGGACGAATATCTCAAATTGGGAAAGGATTACATAAATGATGCGTGCGAATTGTGCGCCAGGGTGGCTCCAACTGTGCCAGCGGAGACGGCGGCTGCGATGTGGCGGCGCGTGGTAGAGCGAGGCGCAGAAGTGCCAGCTGGTATGCTCACAGACGCGGCGGCGGAGGCATTGGCGGCTGGTGGGGTGTTGCGGGGACCTGCTTGTGCGGCTGCCTTGGCTGGGGCGAGACGGCGACGAGAACTATGGCGAACGGCTGCTAGACTTCAAGCTCGCGAGTTACATGAACAACTGGCACGTGCACTGCGCTCGGCCGCGGTTGCGCGGGCGTCGCATGGCTGGCGGTGTTTAACATGTAATCGTAGTCTTGCTTCATCATCTGTGCGCGTGTGCCCCTGCGGTGGGGCAGATCACGTGTCATGTGAACCTCCTGACCGCTGTGCAGCATGTCGTCGGCCTCACGTAGTCGCATCGTACTCCGCGTCTCCTCAACTACGCTGGTATCCGCCACCGTCACACAATCTAGTGTTAGTTGCGCCCCCTAGACCGGACCTTGAAGGACTCGTATAGGAATGAGCTGTTTAACTTTACTTAAATTATTTATTTTTTAAGAGTATTAGGCAGGCAGTTGGTGCACATATGTCCAGTCTGCGCATCCGGGGTAGTGTAACCACTTTCAAGTGTACAGACCGTGAAGTGACTCAGTCGCGTTTTGAGGTTAGCTTGAAAGTAACCGGTTATTATTAGGCCGACATAGTGGATGCGACTGCAACTTGCAATAACAGTTGCTTCCATTCATGGACCGCACTCCAGGTTAACATCAGATGGGTGCTATAGGCCTACAATAAAATGTATAATGTTATATATATATTTTTGTATATAATTCTAGTTTAAGATTATTTCGTCTAGTAGTCCTATTACATAATATTTATGTACTACGTTTTAGAATAATATAATATTATAGAAACCTAATAATGACCTTATTAAATGCTCATATTTTTTTCTATTATTCCTAAAATATTTTTTGACCGTAACAACCTTTCCAATGCCATAATTTTTGGTAGTTGGTTGAGGGTAGTGAGTTTTATGGTTTTTTTCTTCAAAAGAGATAGGCGATCTGAATGGTTTGGTCCCTTTTTCGTTACCATTACTATGTGGTCTTTTTTTCATTCAATTTCATTCCTAATTAGAATATTTATATTACCCTCTAATTCTTAGTCACAAATATCACTTATTTCGTTTCAATTAGTCCCTAGTAAAGATAGAAACACAAATTATAAAGATTAAAAAAAGTATATTATTCTCACAAAAACTCATTAGTACGTTTAAATATACTTTTATATAACGGCATTGATTTAACAAAAACGAAAGATACGGTACGAACACAATACGCGTGGAACTGGTAAACTACGTCTAACTGACGCACTTGAATCCATGCATTCTGCATTCTGTCTCGCTTGCGTCCCACTGTGTCAAAATGATCTATCTCTTTCGTTAAAGTTCTCGTTACGAAATCAGAGATGCAACTGTGGGTGTGACTGCGTGTAGTGGGGGTATCGGTTACATATTTTGTAGTGAACATAAAATCGCATGCCGTATCCTATCTATCTAAGACGATCTTTGATCTCGAATTCCATTTCAACCTGATCTTGATCGTTAAAGCTAACAATATTAAGTAAAATAAACGTCTTTTCTTAATATACCATTGGTTATAGCTATTTATATTATATTAGTAGAATTAGGTACTATTTTGAAAATATACACCTATTATACCCTGTTGATTATTAAATTAATTCTATACACAATTTGTATTTTATTCGACATACCTATTTACAGATCTTTTCCAATAAAGGCGACTGTGTGGTTTTCAAATGACCTCGCAAACCAAGAACCAGTTTCAAGAAGGTTCAAAACTACTTGCCGGTACCAATGTTTTTTTGATCGTTCTATTTCTATGATACTAACATTTAGTAGCTTAATATAGAAATGTAAAAATAAAACATTGGGCTGTTTATGTGGGAGTAAAGAATAATTATACCATGAAACTACCATAATAAATTACCTGTTTGAAACATCTTTGCTAAATAAAGTCCCCTAAAGTTTGAAAGTTGCTAGAATCCTTAGAAACTTAAACGCCAATAGAATTAAAATTAGACAATAGACAACCCATATCTTTGCCATAGTGAGTCATAGGCAACCGTAAGGTGAAACGTTTATTTTAGTCGTTGGCGCTTTTGGACTCCCTCGCTTACCATCAGGCAAGTCGAGTTTCAATAAAATATAGTGCAACAAACTAATCTTACCCGCCGCGCCGGCAAAAATTGGAACTAAGACGTTATTTTCAAATGTCAATCGGCATATTAATACCAGCTTTTTAGAGAAAAAAAAACTATTGGCAACACTAAATAAGTTTGTCTCACTATATATATATATTTCTCAATCAAATTATGCCTACAGGGATAGGCAGAAAATGGAGCGCTCCACGATCCTTACGTAAGTCTTAGGCTCCCTTTATAACTCAAGGATTATATGGATGGAGAGCTGGCTACGGATAAAAGTAACATTATTCTGGCAATTGAACATTTAGTTTCAATCGCCTTATAATTTTTTTTCCGTATTCAGCCCTTAGTCCAATAGTAATAAGGCAAATAATAAAGCAAAATTTTGTGCACAACTTTAATCTAATAGAAACTATAAAATACTTATTTAATAGAAAATTAATTACAATATTTGTAAATATAATTTTGACAACTTTTATAAATTTAATAGCATGGATAGAGCGTTTATAAAATTGACTTATCCAAAACTATATATATAATATTTTTATCTTACCCCGACTTGTCTGATGGTAAGCAAGAAGAGGTCCAAAAGCGCCGACGACTGAAAATACCGCCTGTTTACGGTCTTCTAAGTCGTCTTCACTATGTCGACCAGAATGTGATACTATAAACGCCATATTAAAAAAATCTTTATTATTTTATTATAAACTTGCTATTAGTCCGAAACTTAAAACTTGTTAAGCCCAGCGGTCCTCCAGGTGCCGCTTTAAGGCATGTACCTACTTTAGACGGTACAAAGTACTACCCAGTTACATTATCTGTAGACCTGGCCTGGTGTACGGTGGTGAACATAAAATAGGTAATAAATAGATAATCAAATAGTCACGCCTCTTCCCCACGGTGATAGGCAGAGACAACGGAGCTCCACTTGCCACGAATATGACACAACTCACAGAATTTTTAACAAAATATGTTTTATAATAGTCTTTTAATATGCTAACGTTAGACTATACAAAAAGTGACAACTATACCAAAACAAAAATCATTACCAGCATAAATAATTTGTCATTAAATATTCGTCGTCGATATCGCTACTAGCCGTGCTGACGCAACGGAGCGAATGCAGGGTGGTAATAGTGAAGGGGCTTCACATTCCAGCAAGGTCTACAGATAACGTGACCGAGTATTATAAGAAATGCATGCTTTAAACTATAACAATTGTTAGGTTTTGTTGACTAACAATTGTTATGGTCGCAGAATAACTACGTATAGACAAAATTACCTCTTATAACCAATTAAACTAAGGTCTTAATAAACACATTAACGATTAAGGACAATTCGGATGTTAATAAGATAACATATGATGAGCCTATTCAGAGTGGTAGGAAGACAGTTGGTAGCCATTCGCTAGGTGTACCGACCCAGAGTAGTAAAACCACTATTAAGTGTACACAGACCAGCAAGTGACAGATTTTTCACAGAAGTAAAAGTCGCATTTCGAAGTGTCTCAATCTTAAGCCAGATAACGAGATTTCTTAATGGATGTGACTGCTACTACATTTAAATAACTGCAAGTAGCAGTCAAATCCACTATGCCTAGTTGTAACCAGCAATTTACAAATAGATTCCGAAACGCGACTGAGTCACTTCACAGTCTGTACACATGTAATCGATAAACTAAGTTACGAAAATACATTTTTTTCATGATACTATTCCCAGTAGTTTCTAATGCGCTTGGGTCGTGAAACGACGCTGGGATAACTTTATAGTGACATAGTTCTGCACTGGCATTGGCCAATAAATACCATCATTATTATGACAAGGTCCATGACAAGCTACTTAGGTAACAGTTGCGCTATTTTCTAACTAGAAAATAGGTTATGAGGCTTACAAGATATTACCTTTCTTTGGTTGACAAAAAATTTTTATTTAAAAAATATTTACCTAATATCTTACGGTCCCTAAGTTTTTGTATTATAAACACTTTATATGCCAATAGATATATTCACACTGGCATACAATTTAAAACATCTAATTGAATGGCTAATAATGAAAAAACAAACTTAATTTAAATTGTCCTTAACCGACGTGCCTTAAAAATAAAAAATAATACATATTAATAAAAAAACAACAATATAAAAGCAATATATTATGTCATTTTCATTGTAGGTCAGGGAAAATGAAAGTGTATATTTCTGTTACAATACTAAATGTACTAAATAACGCCTGTATTAGACTTATTTGCTTTAAGGTGTCATTCCGATGGCGACCGCAGACTGCACTACTGTCAAAACGAAGCCCACGTGATCGGCCCGCAGTAGTGCAGTCTGCGATCACCATCGGAATCACACATTTAAGAGAGCGTTAACAGCTGGCGAACGCTCTGATTGGTCATACCTTTAAAAATCTAAATCATAAACATAGAAAAGATAGATTATAGATTGGTTAAAGAGTTAAAGGAAGAGGAAAGCAAGTCGTCACAAAGGACATCATTCATTTTGGGCTTTTATGTACTACTTTTGTAATGTCCAATGATAAATACATATATAAATGGTAGTTTCGATACTTGTATTGACAAAACAAATAATAATTTTGCTTTTAATTGCTGTGCAATTGAGTTATTTGGCCAATAAGATATGGATTTTGTATCATCTGTCAATTAACGCCATATTTGTTCTGCTTTGAACTGTCATAATTATAGTTTGACCATTTTGCACACCTAAACTATGCAAAATATAGGATAAATTAAAATTACATTGTTACCTTCGTACATCAAACTATTTTAAAATGCATATTAAACTGTTAATACACTTAGCCCAAGTCCTTATACAAAATGAATGATGTCCTTTACGCAGACTATTCGCGCAATACACAAGAAGACTTGTACATAAATTGCATTTAATCTAAGTCATTATTAATTTTGTCTAATATGACAGTCGACTGACGCACGGCGCACAGTAGACCTAAGTTATTTGTTTATATATTATACAAATAAAGAAAAATGTATCTGTTTGATACGTTATGTAAAAATACTTTCAAGCTGCTGTCAAAATAACGTGTAGACATCAAACCTGGCTAAAATCTTGAAGAAAGTTATATGTTATAACTAGAGTAAGTACGAGATATTATTTTGTCATAAACGAAAAAAATGGAGCAATAACAATTTAACGACTGACAGTCAGTCACTTAGTATAGAATACAAAGGACATCATTCATTTTGTACTACTTCTATAATGCCCAATAATAAAAAATAATTAAATGGAAGTTTCGATATTTGTATTAATAAAACTAATAACAGTTTTACTTTTAATTGCATTTGAGTTATTTGAAAAATAAGATATGGGATTTTGTATCGTCCCTCAATTACGAAGACACGCCATATCAACAGTTCAAACTATAATTATTACAGCTTTGAAATGTCATAATTATAGTTTGATCATATCTTTTATTTGTATAGTTTAGGTGTGCACCTAAACTATACAAATAAATAGTTAACAGCGAATCGACTCCCACTTGTTCGTTCAACTTGCATTGAATAATCAGTCCAATCAGTCAGTCAATCAGCGCGATTGAGTACCTCTGTCATCAGTTTTTTGTTTGTTTGTAAAATAAAATGAAAAAATGCTAAAATGGACAGATAGTGTAATGACACGTGTAATTAGGGTTGCCAACCATACTTTATAATAACGTATCTTACGTTATTTTTGGTAATTATACTTTATACTTTAACATACAAATAAAGTATGTGAAAATACTTTATTTTGATTGCGTAAAAAACGAATTGCTTATTTAAGTAAATAATGGACATCATTCATTTTGTATGGAGACTTGGGCTTAAATGTATCAACAGTTGCATATACATTTTAAATTAATTTGATGTACGAAGATTACAATGTAGTTAGGAAATATCCTTTATTTTGCATAGTATAGGTGTGCGAAATCATCAAACTATAATTATGACAGTTCAAAGCAGAACAAATGTGGCGTTGATTGACAGATAATACAAAATCCATATCTTATTTTCCAAATAACTCAATTGCCCAGCAATTAAAAGCAAAATTGTTATTAGTTTTATCAATACAAGTATCGAAACTACTATTTATATATTTTTTCATTATCGGACATTACAAATGTACTACATAGAAGCCCGAATGAATTATGTCCTTTAAATGATGATTGACAAACAAGCTTTGAAATATTTAAAAATAGCAAAAAATTGTTAGCAAATGCTAAAAGCACTTAAAATAAGTTTTTAAGGCATAAAATTTGAAAAATACTTTTTTTTTCTTCCATATACTTTATTTTTATCTTATTCAAACAATTGTATACGTTTTTTTTGTCAAAAAAGTTGGCAACCCTACGTGTAATATTCAGTCGATTATTATTGAACCGTGAGAACGCTAGTCAATATTTTTTGGTGAACGATAAATATTAAACAACTAAATTCGCCTCGTGAGAACGCCGTATAAGACTGTTGGGCAGCGGTTAGCGTACGACTCCTGCGCGGCGTTGCTGCTCACAGGTTATTGCACCATTGGCTTATCCCTTCTAAGATTAAAATGATGCGCACTGATCGCCAGAGGACGTTAATTTGACCGCAGATTTACTGTCCAAAAATAACATTTCAGTAATCCTTAGCTAACAAAATACCTTATGTATATAATCTATCATCTATCAAATATAATCTTCTGCTAGACGACGTTACTCAGCATCATCATAACGAACCCTGTAAAAAAGCAGTATAGGTTTGTACTGGCTGAACAAAAAGAAAATAAATATTGGCAATATGTTGAGGTCCTTAGAGATTCTTTGTTAAAAGTGTTAAAATTCAAGCTACTTTAAGTTCACAACACCTCGAATCATTTTATTGCGGCTCATAAAACAGTGAAAACCAGCACCCTGCCTGATTTTAAGCTGGGATGCGGTCCATGAATGGATGGGACAGCTACTACAATCAAATGATCCCAAAACCCGAATTAGTCGCTTCACAATCTGTACATTAAAATAAATAAGTTCCAAATAAGGAAAATAAAGCGATTAAAATAAGAATAGAACGGAATTGGCGCCATTTTGTGACGTCTAACTCTCCAACCAACTTCACTTTAGTATGGTGTCTTTTTCATTGCGGACCGTCAAGAAAACGTCACCTTTAAATTAGTCAAGTGAAGTTAGGCAATTGCCCGTCCTATTCTTATTTTAATTGCATAGTACCAGCACCCTCCTTAAAGTATAATTTGGGTATACTTAAAGGCCTGTAAATTAAAATAAATAAGTTCCAAATTGGGGATATCAGCACCCTCCTTAAAGTATAATTTGGGTATATTCAAAGGCCCTTATTCCCAGTGGGAATTAGAGCGTGACGATTTGATTGATTTAAATTTGACAACTTACAGTTTAACAGTTGGATTGTTACACACTTTTAAAAGTTCTTTTTACCTCTGCTTCTGATTTTGACGTTTGCTTAGACGCCGTCCTTTAGCTTGTGGTGCCAGCGTAAATCGCTTAGTAGACTCTGGAGCAGTTCGTAATGAACGAGATTCAATCTTCTTTGCTTTCTCCACCTTTAAAACATCACGCTTATAACAAAATGCATAAGAAATAATGAGATACAGAGCATATACTCAGCATGTAAGTACACAGTCCGTAAAAAGCTATCAAATCTCCCATGCCATCATTGCTAAGCTGAACTCCAGCAACGTTCTGAGCAGACTAATTCTGTAGCATGTATCACTTCTCAGTCTCTACCTTTGCAAGGAGTAGTACCTCTAATCACCATTTGTGTATACTTATACAGAGACATCCTCGAGAAAGCTGGGTGGCCTAGTGGCCATAACAATAGAGCTTGTATGAAGAGGATTGTGGATGTGAGGGAAGCAAGCAAGATCTCAAGAAATTAATATTACAACTAAAAGAGACAACCACAGTTTTTTAGTTACCAATTTAAAGATACAGACCTAATGATGACCTAAAGATACAGAACACAGGATCAAAACAAATTAAATTAGAACATTCATGTAAAATTATAAACGACACTTTCAATTCGTGGGACAGCTCTGGAATACAGTTAACATACATACCTTCTCCATGAACTTATTGATAAGCTCTGTGCAGTTAAGATTGCTCTCGGGTTCCCAGGAGTTATATTTAGCAGCCCAACCCTTCCAGTGAATCAAGAAGTGTCTATCACCATTCTTTTTGTGCTGTACTTCCAGGATACGTTCAACCTTTAGGACAAAGAAAACATTATTAAAATTAGGGATGTAACAACTCAACTTTTTAACCCGGGTTAAACAGAGTTAAGGCATAAAGCGAGTTGAGTCAGTCAACATTATCAATAAACTGGTTTAAACTATTATATATATATATATATCACACCAAATTCATTTAGTTACATCTATAGAATTTGTCAGACTGAATCGTCAAATCGGTTTGTAAACCAGTTTGAATTGAATTCATCAATTCTGTTGCGAATCCATGGAAGCTAGTCGCTTCCAGCAGGCCACTGTGGGGATTGTTGGGAGAGGCATGTGTGCAGACGACTAATGGTTGACATGATGAATAGAGTATTAAGGGATTTAGGTTAAGTTTTGCACATTTTTTTGGCAAAAAAACTCCTAAGGTAATCCTGATTCTGTTTTTTTTTTATTGTGACAGTCGTATGACAGCACCCCACCTGAAGTTAAGCTGCAGTGCAGCCCATGAATGGGTGTCACTGCTACTACAATTCAATAACCTTAAGTAGCAGTCACATCCACTATGCCGGCCTTGTTGAAACTGGCAACTTACAAGCTGATCCTGAGATGCTACTAAATCAATTTATTGACTGACTATTGAAAGGTTCAAGAGTGGAGACTACGAATCAGCAGACGCAGCATAGATAGGCCTCTCACTAGGTGGACTGACGACATAGTGAAAGTCATGAAAGCCAGTTGCATCCACTGGTTGTCATTCAAAATGGGGTTCTAAGGGGCAGACTATGTTCAGCAGTGGACGCCTTCTGGGTGATGATAAGAATAAGAAAAAGACTACACTGGAATAGTGGTTAACTAAATAAACAATGTAAGGTGTTACCTCATACTCAGCACCTTCATCTTCATCGTCATCTTCATCATGTTTAGATTTCTTTGCACCTGAACTTGGTCCGCCACCAGACTTCCTCTTTTTACCCTTTGTGTCCTTTTTCTGTTTCGAGTCTTTATTCTGTAAGTATCAAGCATTATCAAAGGTTAGTTGTTAGAAAATGCCTAGCAGGCATTAAACTTACCTATGTATCTATTTTTAAGGTTTTAAATTAATTTAAATAAAAATAAATTATTACAAATAAAAACTACAAAACAAATATATGCTCTGACTGGGAATTGAACCAGTGACTTCATCACAAACTGGTATGCTAACCAATCTACATACATACATAATTTATTTTATATATTTTTCCATTCCTATACTAAGCTACTAAGTATAGTGCTTGTATCATAGAAACAGGATAACCAAAGTAATGCGTACTGCATACCGGTACCAATGTATCTTTGATGGTTTTGTGGTGGTTTCGAAGTCATGCTCTTGGTTTGTGTAACCATTGCACTGCCACTACACCACTGTCGCCTTACCTAATTACCTTATTCGCCAGAACTTATTCTAGAGTTGTTTAAACATTCTCTTAAAGCACATAAAGGCATCATAAAGGAAAGAATATTCAATAGTTTAAAAGACACTTCACAAGTACATCGACTAAGTGAATAGATGTGTGTGCACACACTCAATAGTGTCTATAACAATTAATCTAAAATATTCATGTTCATACCTCTTCATTGTATTTCTCAATAAGCTCCTTGCATGACAGAGTATTGACAGGCTCCCAGGTGTCATCCTTGCTTGAAAATCCTTTCCAACGAATCAAATAGTGAAGTTTTCCCTTTATCTTCTTGGAATCCACAACTGCTTCCACCTTAAGTTTAAATTAGGTTTTATATATTTATTTTATATCATCAGCTAAAGTAGCACAACTCTTAACTCCTTTCTTTGATCAATTTTTTTGTAGCTAACTTCTGAATGCATCTAATAGCAAGTAATGAAGAATTAAATAAAATAAAAGTTACAAAGGCAATTTAAAGAACTTGTAATTTTTTTTTTATTGTGACTCGACATATGACCGCTTGATGTTAAGCTGAAGTGTGGTCCATGAATGAATGTCACTGCTACTACAATTCAATAACTGTGAGTAGCACTCACATCCACTATGCCGGCCAAGCTAAGAAACAAATATTTGTTCCGACTGGGGATCGAACCCGGGACTTTACCCGCAACAAACCAATCGCTAAACCGTTCGTCCACGCCTGTCGTCATACAGACAAGCCTTCAAGAGAGATGTGCATCTTCAGTAGACATGTAATATATATAATATCAATTTTATGATCAATTTGGGGGCATTTCTTACACAGTTTTATTTGACTTGTATATAACTATGTAAAGGAATCTTTCAAATTATATTTCACCCACTTCTAGAGATCAAAATAATTTAAAAATTTCTACACATAATAATTCTGATGAAAATACATAATTTCAGTAAATAATTTTCATTGCCAGCATGGTGACAGTGATTGAGGCAACCATTTACTGACTCAGTTTTTTGGCATTCTTGGAAATCCTCCTTCTTACCATCAGGCAGGTCGAGGTCAGATGTTGAGTGACATTAAAAAGTTTATTCACTTTTTAGTTCATATTGCATGTTTTTTAACTATAGTAATTAGTAATTGTGAAGAAAATTGTGGATGTGAAGGTGTATCAGGATCATGTAAAGTCTGTCTATCTCTGCCTATCCTTGGTGTGAAATTGATAATTACATATTTAATGAATAATGGCCACAATACATGTCAGCTCAAACCTCTATCTTAATTATGAATAAACAAATAAATGGCTGCCAAGACATTATAGTTGATCTCAATATTTTAATAGTATTCACAACCCCCATTTATTTACTTTGTAAGATTATGTAAATTTTTGAATTTTAATGAATTAAACAAATTTTATGTGGCTTACATCGAGTTTATTTTATTTTGATTTTACATTTTTTTATTATTCCGACGTTTCGAGAGCTTTGCAGCCATCGAGGTCACGGAGACTCATGAGAGACTTTTTGAATTGTAATTGCATTGAAGTATTGCTAATTTAGTGAAAACAATTATAAATATTATTAATAAATTAATAGGTTTTCGTTTTATTTATTAAATTATTAATAAAGAAAAACGATTGTACAGTCTAATTAAGTGATATCAGTTAAGTTTAGGGTTCTGAACTAATGTACGTAAATACTATGAAAATGTAAAGTCAAGTTTCCCGCCACACACAAAACTAGACGCTTCAAAACAACATGCGCAAACCGCAGATAGATGCATCAAAATTTGGCTTATTTTACCTCGTACTCTTCGTCTTCCGCCTTTTTAGATGACTTCTTCTTTTTTTTGCCATGACTTGACCTCTTTTTTGGTGGTTTTTTCACTGCCTCTTCGTCAGATGCGCTCCCATCCAACGATTCATCTTTAGTTGACTTGCCGCCATTTTCTACTTCATCCTCACTGATTTCTGGCGCACCATTTTTATTTTCTTCCGAAACATCCGAGCTTGCGTTGCCCTTAGAATTTTTTTTCATTATTACTAATATAGATACTATTACTAGAAATTTTTAGGACTATCCACCAAGCAAACAAAAACAGCAAAGCTAACGAGCTATCAAAGTTGCCACAGATAATAGACTAGCGAGTGTAGCTTGTCAACTAATCGATAGTGAAGTATTCTTTGTACTGATAACCATAATTAAACATACAACAAAGTGCATAATGCATTTTATAATAACCTCATTCTCCTTTTGGACATGACTTGATCTTTTCTTAGGCGGCTTCTTTACTCGTCCCTTGCCGGCTTCTAGCTCTTCATCCGATTCGGCTACCTTGGGCTTGCCGCCATTTTCACCTTCGTTATCACTGACATCTGCATCACTACTCATATCTTTAGATTCTTTAATCTCCGAATTGTTCGCACTACTTTTAGATATCTTTCTCATAATTACTAGAGTAATATCCGCGTAAACCAAACACAAAACCGACGCAATTAAGTTGACCAGAGACAATAAGACCCAAGAGAGAGACGCACGCTTGACGCGTCAACAACCGATAGTGTTGTTGCGTTCTAGGACCAAGTATCTAATGGACATAATATTTGATCATAGGTCCTTGGTCCTTGTAACAGATTAAAAAAACAGTCTTAGATGAAAAAATAGCCCCAACAGAGGAATTTCATAAAACAAATTATAGAAAAAAATCGTAGCTACATTCACAGAACAAAGAACAGTGTAGAAGTGCGATTAACACACATTTATTTGACCAGTCACCACACCCACCCGCTCGCAAATATAATTACACAAAGCACCACAAAAATGTATCGCTGATTAAGTCAGAATTCGTTTTAAAAATAGGCAATAAAAGACTATGACAAGTCCGATTTTCCTCTCCGATACTCGGATCCGTTTGTCTGATCAGACAATCTGAAGACACTCGTGCCATTCTGCCTCCGATAGTAGGATCGGATGTCAGAATCGTTTACGATTTTATCGCCGATCCGATTGTCAGTTTGCGTACAGAATACAGAAACATAAAAAAATATAAAATCAAAATTAAAATTTTAAAGGAACCCCCGAAACGCCTGGAACCACTTTGGTCATATCATCAGCTTTATAGTAATAAACAACATTAGTCATGGCTCAATAGTTATATCCCTTTAATATCCCTTGGATCCTTATGGTGCATCATCAGATAACTACTCTAGTTCTTCAATTTGATAACGGCCCAGCTAATGGCTCATAGAGAGTAACAATTTTAGTTAAAGCACTATGATATTATCTGTTGTTGATTTGCTGATCTGAGAGGATTCATGATCAGATACTCCCGATCTTCAATTTGATAACATTTAATAAAAGAATGTTTTATTTTATCGCACTAACTTAGTTTCCTACATTCAAGACGAATCTAATGAGTCCAAACTATTCATACCAGGAGATATTAGGCTCTACATTGTGCTATCAATTTTTACACGTCCTGTCAGTTACTTGAGCTAATTCAATTCGCATTGGGGATGTGAACATAGCTGCGGCAAAAGGCTCTTAATATCTCAAAGGTACTAATAACTATGTCTTATGTTTCTTTAAGTAAACTTTTACAAGTTACAGTTTATGCATATTTAGGAATTTCAATCATAGGTACAACAAAAATATGAATTTCAGGTTCAAATTATAACGATTTATTTTAGTTTTTTTTTAATTTTGCCGCCTCCTAAATATGCCGCGCCCGCCACGCTACGCCACTGTAAAGCACTATGATATTATCTGTTGTTGATTTGCTGATCTGAGAGGATTCATGATAGTGCATGATCAGATACTCCCGATCTTCAATTTGATAACGGCCCGCCTAAAGTTTTATTTAAAGCACTATAGTTTTATCTCTTGTTGATTTGCTGATCTGAGAAGATTCATGATGGTGCCTCATCAGATACTCTCGGTCTTTAATTTGATAACGGTCCAGCTAATGGCTCATTGTGAGTAACAATTTTAGTTAAAGCACTATAGGTCCATTTCTTGTTGATTTGCTGATCTGAGAGGATCCATGATCAGTTTTTTTAGATCAAGAATGTTTTATTTTATCGCACTAACTTTTCTACATTTAGTTTCCTACAGTTAAGACGAATCTAATGAGTCCAAAATTAGTAAACCTATTAAGTTTAAACCCATCCATGATTTCGTCTCCTACCTTCGAGGTCCATCATCAGAAGGTACCAGTTAAAACACACATGTATTTGTATACGTTTTTGTTTCAAATGTTAAGTCACAGATATGTTTAAAAGTAAAGTAAATACCGATTATGCGTCTAAGATTGCTACCGCAGCTAACAAAACGAGCTGATGACCTTGAAACCCCTGATCAGATCTTTATCAATTGTAGCTAAGAACCATCTCGATCACGTCAGATTTCAAACGAAAAAAACCGCATCGTAATCGGTCCATTCGTTTAGGAACTACGATGCCACAGACAGACACACAGATACACAGGCAAGTCAAACTTATAACACCCCTCTTTTTGAGTCGGGGGTTAAAAATTAGTACATAAAAGCCAAAAATGAAAAAAAAAGTCCATTTATTGAAACTTATATTTTTAGGGTTCCGTAGTAAAAAACGGAACCCTTAATCCTTATAGATTCGTCATGTCTGTCCCAGTCCATAATTATGTCACAGCCATTTTTAAGTAGTTTTTATTTCTTTTTTTTAGTTATTTAGTATAATACTAACTTACTAAAAAAAGTGCCTGACTCAATCACTTGCCGGTACCAATGTATCTTTGATTTGTATTTTATCGTGACTCAACAAATAACAGCACACTGCCTAATGTTGGAGTGCTGTCCATGAATGGAGGTGACTTCATAGGCGTTGGATAAAAGAGCATCGCGCAGGATGTCGGTGAATGTTCCTTCTGCATATCAATGATATGCTGGAGCTTGGATCCGGTAAAATACATGGATGCTACATTGGCATGACCAAAGGGATTGCCCATGGTAGGTTTCGCCTTTATATCAACTAGAATGGCAGCCGCGGTGCAATGGTTACGCAAACCGAGAGCACGGGTTCAAAAACCACTTGCACCAACGTATCTTTAATATATGTACTTTGTTGTCCTGTTACTATAATACAAGCACTTTAGTAGCTTAGTTTAGAAATGTGAATAAAAACATTAGGTATGGGCAGTGGCGTAGTCAATATGATTTTCAGGTACAAATTTTAACGATTTATGTCAGTTTTAATAAATTTTGCCGCCCGGGGCGGGCCGCCCCCGCCACGCTACGCCACTGGGTATGGGCATTATTTTTACAATCCTTAGTGTTGGTAGAAATTATATTATTAAAAGTATGACACCAGTCCTTTTTTGTGTCCAATTTGGACTATACTAATAACATGCAATGCAATGGGGATCCATAGAAATATGGGCATTCCACTTTGTGTCTGGCTCCCGGACTATAAAGTATATTAAAAAGAGGGTTACAAAGAATATAAATGAAAAAGAAATGTTAATAATAATAAATCATATATTCAACAAGTAATTGGAATGTATAGAGTTCAATAAAATACAAAGAGATTCCATTTTAAATAAAATATTAAAGCTATATAAATAAAGAATAATACTAACTTACTTTATAACTTAATTTGAAGGGACATCATTAATTTTGTATAGGGACTTAAAGGGCTTAATTGTATTAAAAGTTTCATAATGTCCAATGATGAAAAATATATTAATGGTAGCTGTTGTGTATTAGGATTTACTAAAATATATAGCTAGGAGGTAGGTGTGGAAAAACCTCAGTCTGTAATCACATGTAAGTAACTTAACATTGGCGACGAGAAATAATTGGTTTTTAGTGAATGTATTATAGTGAAAGTGATAATAAGTGGTGAAAGATGACTTCCACAAGTGTATTTAAGTTTGAGGAATTTAATTTGCGTACTGGGGATTGGAATTCTTATATAGAAAGGTTTTCATTTTTCATGGAGGCAAATGATGTGGCAGACAAAAACAGGCAAAGGGCTTTATTTTACTCAGTGTGTGGCAATGATTTATATGAATTAATATTATCATTAATAGTTCCGAAAAATTCACGCGAAGTTCCTCTGGATGAAGTAGTGGAACTGTTGAGCTTTCATTTTAGTCCAAGGCCTAATGAAATTGTGGAATCATACAAATTTCATTGTAGGTGCCAACATGATAATGAGAATATGGCAGATTACATAGCAGCACTAAGGAAATTAACTAAATATTGTAAGTTTTTGGATCTTGAAAGAACTTTACGTGACAGGTTAGTATGTGGAGTGCGGGATAAAAAATTGCAAGATATTTTATTACAAAAACCTAATCTAACATATAAAACAGCTGTAGAGATGGCACTAGATTCTGAAAAAAGAGAAAAGAATTTACATCTGATCAATTTGTCAAATTCAAAGGGTGAAAAATCTGTTAATATTGAACATACAGCAGAACCAATGGAAGTTAATGTTGTGCATGAAAAGAAGAAGTTATACTGCTTTAGGTGTGGGGGTAGCCACATGTATCATTTGTGCAAATTTAAGAAAGCAAAATGTCTTAGGTGTCAAAAGGTAGGACATATTGCGAAGATGTGTTCACAGAATAATGCCACAGATGTCAAAGAAGTAAGGGATGATGATGAAAGTGATAGACTCAATGGTTTGTTTGCTATTGGGGGTGATACTTTTGTGAAGGTACCACCTATGAATATAAACATCCTTATCAATAATGTGCCGGTTAGTTTTGAAGTGGATTCGGGGTCTGCATATACTATAATTTCTGAAATACAAGCAAAACAGATATGGAAAAGAAGAATGCCAGTTCTTGAAGAATGTAAATTAAATTTACAGACATGGACCTTCAATAGAGTAAATGTGCTCGGCAGTACTCAAGTATTAGTTGAGTATAAAGGTATGAAGAAGTATCTTAGATTGCTGATAGCAAAAGGAAGAGGACAGAGTCTGTTAGGAAGAAATTGGTTTGAAACTCTGGGAATTAGGATTGAAGGTATTAATATGCTGTATGAGGACTGGAGTACTACAATTACTCAAAAGTATAGTGATGTATTTAATGAAGAATTAGGTATGTATAAAGGACCAAAGATTACAATTCATTTAAAGCATGGGGCAATACCACAGTTTTTTAAGTGCCGACCTATACCATTTGCGATTAGAGATAGACTAGGAGAGGAAATAGATAGATTGGTAAGCAAAGGTATCATAGAACCGGTTCCATATGCCAACTGGGCAACCCCTATTGTACCGGTAATTAAGAAGGATGGACGTATAAGACTTTGTGGAGATTACAGACTCACAGTAAATGCCGCAACGGAAACAGATACCTATCCACAGCCTACAATAAATGAGGCTATATCAGTGCTAGCAGGTGGAGAAATATTTAGTAAACTTGATTTAAAGGAAGCATATACTCAAGTGACAGTATGTGAAGAGACTGCGAAGTTACTTACAATCACGACCCCGAAGGGATTGTATAAAGTGAACAGGTTGCCATATGGGTTAAAAGCGTGTCCAGGTATTTTTCAGCGTCTCATGTCCACCACTTTGGCTGGTACTGAAGGTGTATCAGTGTTATTGGATGACATATTAATAGCAGGTGCTAATAAAGAGCAGCATGATAACAGGTTAGAAGAGGTGTTAACAAGGCTTCAAAAGGTTGGTTTAACACTCAATATAGCAAAATGCAAGATAGCTACGGATAAAGTTGAGTTCTTAGGTTATATAATCGATCGGGAAGGTGTACATCCATCTGATATGAAAGTGGAAACTATACACAAGGCGAAGCCACCAAAGAACGTCAAGGAACTGCAGGCATTTTTAGGTCTACTAAACTTTTATGAAAGATTTATACCAAATAAGGCAACAATATTGGAACCTCTTCACCGTTTACTAGATAAAGATGCGGTGTGGAAATGGGGCAAAGCTGAGATAGATGCTTTCACTAAAGCTCGGGCTGAGATCAGTAGTGAACAAACACTGATACATTTTGATAAGCAGAAACCGATGACATTGACATGTGATGCTTCTGATTACGGAACTGGAGCTGTATTAGCCCATGTTATGAAAGATGGAACAGAAAGACCAATAATGATGGGCTCGCGAACATTCAATAAACATGAACGTAATTATGCTCAAATAGATAAAGAAGCAGCAGCCATCATGTTTGGATTGGAGAAATTTAATCAGTATGTCTATGGACGACATGTAATCATTTACACAGATCATAAGCCTTTATTAGGCATTTTTAGTCCAAATAAAGCTATTCCTAAAGTGCTATCACCTAGAATGATGAGATGGGCACTGAAATTAAATTCGTATGATTATGAACTAAAATACAAAGAAGGCAAATTAATAGGAAATGCTGATGCACTAAGTAGGTGGCCAATAGAGAACAATGAGGATAGTGATGATAAAGAAAGTGCAGATATATTATTGCTGTCAGAAATGCCTAGTGCAATACAATATTCAACAAGAGATATAGCGACGCTTACATCCAGGGATGAAGATATGGCGAAAATAAAATATTGGATTTTGCATGGATGGCCTGATAGAGTTGATAATGAAATATATAAAGTGTATTGGCTTAAACGAAAAGAATTATCACTGTGTAGTGAGTGTATTATATGGGGTAATAGAGTGGTGATACCACCACCTATGAGAAAATTTATGTTGCAGGCATTACATGAGACTCATGATGGTATTGTCATTTCCAAAGCAATTGCGAGGAGTTATTTTTGGTGGCCTGGTTTGGACCATGACATAGAGGCAATGGTTAATATGTGCGAAGCTTGCCAAGTGACCAGAAATATGCCACCTGTTACAGCACACTCATGGGTGACCCCGACTAATGTTTGGCAACGTTTACACATTGACTTTGCAGGGCCATACCATGGAAAATATTTTTCATAACTATCGACGCTCATGCCAAATGGCCTGATGTAAAAATTGTCTCTACAACATCAAGTAGGTGCGCAATTACATCATTAAGAAGTATATTTGCTGAGCAAGGCATACCGGAAGTGATCGTATCTGATAATGGTAGAGCGTTCACATCAGAAGAGTTCAAAATCTTCACAAATAATAATGCGATAAGACACGTCTTTACACCACCGTATACACCATCTTGTAATGGACAAGCTGAGAGGACTGTACAGACTGTGAAAAATAAGCTGCAGAAAATGTCTGCCGGAGACTATGATATTGTAATACCTCGATTGTTATTTGCACTAAGGACCACTCCTAACACTGTCACGGGCAAATCACCCGCAGAAGTTTTAAATAGAAGACGTTTTAGAACAAGATATGATATCTTGCACCCTTTTTCATCAAGATCACCTAAGGAGAACCAAATTGAGAGTAACAAAGAAGCTCCTGTACATTTATTCCAGATAAATGACAGGGTCTGGCTAAGAAACTACTCAACGGGGGAGAAGTGGGTTAAAGGTGTAATAAAGAAAGTTAGGGGTCCTGTGAGATTTCTGGTAGAGATTGTAAATGGGCCCATTGTCACTAGACATATTAACTAGCTGAGGAGAAGAGAAGTGCCAGATGACCAGCATGTACCTAGCAGAGCCGATTTGGAAGATATTTTAGGTATACCAGGGCATGCTCAGGTTACAATGCAAGGAGAGAATTCTTCAATAATCATTGCCTCCTAGATTTATGTAAACTTGTTAGATATTTAGGTAGTTTAGTTAGGTATATTATATTAGGTTAGTTATATTATCTTGGGGGTAAGGTATGTTGTGTATTAGGATTTACTAAAATATATAGCTAGGAGGTGGGTGTGGAAAAACCTCAGTCTGTAATCACATGTAAGTAACTTAACAGTAGCTTTGATACTTGTATTGATAAAACTAACAACAATTTTGCTTTTAATTGCTGTGCAATTGAGTTATATGGAAAATAAAATATGGATTTTGTATCGTTTCTTAATCACGAAGACACACCATATTAACAGTTCTGCTTTGAACTGTCATAATTATAGTTTGGTTTTGCACACATAGACCATGCAAAATAAAGGATATTTTACAATTATACTATTTTTTTTTACGTCAATTCATTTTAAAATATATATGCAACTGTAAATACAATTTTTCTATCCCTAGGGGAAAAAGGCATGAGGCGATAATACAATTTAGCCAAAATCCCCATACAAAACGAATGATATCCTTTATGTTTGTACACAAATAATACACATATGTACAATATTAAAATTACAACAAATATATTAATAATGTAACTGTACTTATTTAAAACTAAATTTATGGCTGCCTCAGATGCTATTTATTATGCTGGCTGCCCAAAAGAAAAATTTACAACCTAATTGCTAATGTTCTAATATTAGCATTGTTTGATTTCATACAAATATTAAGTTGGTTTAAGAAACATTTAGTTTTTAAAATTTATCAATCAATCAATTTGTTACGCCTGTATGGATAGGCAAAGATAATGGAGCGCCACTTGCCACTTTTCTGTCACCACTCCCTCACTTTCCTCACATCCTCAAATTTAAATAGTTGTAAATATATTTTACACATACTTTATACTTATACATACATATGAAACGGCATTTATATTTATACATAGTTCTATACACAATAATAATTTGTCTAATTACAGAATTAAATTGTTTTATTTAAAAAACAATATATCATTTAGGTTTACCTAAACTAAAGGCCTAAATTCTTGAGTCCAGTTACACCTAGTATGGTTTGATTGCATTAATTATATTATGTATGTACTTAAACATACAGACAATACAATTAATACAATCATTAACAACTAAAAATGTGGCAGACACACTTTGCCGGCAAACAATTCAGAAATCACAGTGATCCATAATGAGAGAACAAATAATATGTAAGAGATTCCAACTTGATGGCTGTTAGGTAGTTGATATGGCTGGCCGCCAATTTTGTTTACATGGAAACCCATCGGGAATACAACAGCAGCTAAGCAGAAAACAACCACTAAAAAGAAATAATAAATTAATAACAAATCTAAAATAAGAGACTATTTATTTGGCCAACAACCATTTTTGCCAACATAGTGACTGAGGCAGACATAGGTTTTGTTAGTCAACACAGCTTTTGGACCTCCCCTTGCTAACCAGCAGGCAAGTTGAGGTCAGATGATGTGTGAATGAAACAATTTCTTAGCATCCATGGATTCACCGTGCGGGTGCCGGGTCCATCGCGTGGCAGACGGGAGAATGAAGGCAGCGTTTCGGACTTGTGACCGAAATGTAGGTTTCAAAGCTTTTTGTGACATGTCAACACTCACCTTCCCTGCCTTCACTATCCTCTCTACCCAACCAAATATTGTAAGACCCCACCAATGCCGCCTTCGAAATAAAAAAAATTTAAGACCGTAAAGTCTTTTTCATCACTTATTTACCATTAGGAAAGTCAAGGGCAAATGTAATGATTTGATATTAAAGGCTGTGAAGTAACTTAGCTTAAAAGTTGATGCAACTTCATGATATGTACTTCACCTTAAGATCAGAGTTTAACCAGCATTCTTTTGCATAAGAATTCAATATTGTAAAGAAACTGTATAATACTTAAGGCAAAATATTTTATTAAAGATTCAGTGCTTGGGGTGTTTTATAAGTGGTAGGCAGACCGCTGCTGACCTAGGGTAGTACCATGCATGACTTTTAAAAGTACATGGGACTGATTCTTGCATTTAGTTTACTGTAGTAGCTTTAGCCTTAATGGCTGCAATCTATCATAACTCCATTAAGCAGGGTGCTCTCATATGTTGAATCACAGTAAAAAAATTATAACTCACTTGCTGCAAATCCGACCCATCGTGCATAAGGAATAACATTACGGTCAAAATGGCTGAATGCTAGTAGTATTATAGTAGTTGTAATGCAAATACAACCAATAAATATACATATGAGGGCCAATAGCCATTCTGGTTGGAGATCCGGTGTAAAACACACTTGCGGCCGATTATACAACGTTATACAAGACCACATTAATCCAAGACGAGTGTCACCTAAAAGTATTTGAATAAGAAACAATAAGTAAAGACTAAGATAGAGCAATTAAAGTTAAAACTTCAAGGTAAAACTAGTACCTCCAACATCTGTGATAATCCAATCTGGCATAGCTAAACTAACGATGGCAAATACATCCGCTGCGGTGAATAATGTCCCCGAAATAACTGTTAATTTATCCATTGCTATTTAAAAGGTCCAACATTAAGAAATACCCAATAATTGTTATTAAAGTTTGTAAACACTTGCAATTACACAATTTGACAAAACAAATGTCAAATCGGAAATGTCAGTGTTGACATTTATAGTTTTAATTTAACACAAATTTGTATACATACATTCATTCTATTCTTCTATTTTTAACCGATTTATTATTGTATAAAAAATCTATTATGATAACGACCAGAATTAAACCATGGACTTTTATTCATGCTTTGCATGGTATGGTATGCAATATATGCATACCACGTGCCCTTTTGCTTTATACTTCACATTGTTGACCATTCCAGTATAAGTTTTTATTATATTGTGTAAATCTGATATCGGGATGGAAGTATTTGTTAAAGTTGAGAAAGGAATCGTTTCAGCGTGCATAAAGATTAAAAACAAAATGTAATGTTTAATTTTTTATATTTTTTTTATTGTGACGACATTATGACAGCACCTCACCTGATATTAAGCAGGACTGTGGTCCATTAATAAAGATGACTACTAGTCAAGGAACGTTGTACAGTTAATTAACCAGTTTAAACCGACAGTTGATCCCGCAACGTGACTAAGCTACTTTACGGTTTGTATATTTGTGGGTGGTGGCACTACCCCGAATCGGCAGACTGGCTGGACACCACTGCCTACCACTCTTTAATAACCAGACCCGAAGCAAATATAGATACAACCCTTTTATTATAAACTAATATTTGCAATTTATTTGATTAGATTAAATATAACAAATAAAAGCTATAAAACAAATATTTTCTCCGACCGGGAATCGAACCTGGGACTTTCCGCATAACGGACTAGTGTGCTAACCACTACGCCATGCCTGTCGTTAAAACCTAAATTTACATAAGTATTCAACATCTACATAAGTTGATCCTCTGCTTTTCCCACGGTCATTTTTCCAACAAAATACGAAGGTCATATCGGTCACATGTAATTAAACACAAATTTCATCACATGTGATTTATTTTAACTTGCATTATAAGATATGTACAAAAAATTATAATATTCATAAGTCCGTGCCAAGCCTAGTCGTCGATTTCCCTTTTTTTTTGTATTTTTTTAATGTTCAAACTTAAAACTAATATAAAATTCAACGTCCAAAGGTCGCGCGTAGGTCGTGGTTTATTCAAAGCTTCCGATCAAGCAGTAACAGGGGCTGCCGGAGTCTCCGATGTCGCAGTATTTGCCGTCGTGTTCGATACGTTATCATCTGGTTCATTTATTTGTAACCATGGCATACGTCGCTGGAGTTCTTGTCTACAAAAAATAAAGGATATTTAAATAAGAATAGGTCATGTCCTTAAAAAATCTTATTAGGCCGCGGTGTTGTTTAATATCATTACGTGACTTTATTTTATTTAAAACATACATTATTGGTTTTATTTAATTAACGATTAAGGCGACCATGGTGTAGTGACCACAAGTGGCGTAGCGTGGCGGGGGCGGAGGGGGCGGCCCGCCCCGGGCGGCACATTTAGGGGGCGTTAAAATTTGAACCTGAAATTCATATTTTTGTTGTACCTATGATTGAAACTCCTAAATAAGGGGGCGGCAAATTTTCTTTCCGCCCCGGGCGCTACGCCACTGGTGACCACTTGTTTCAATGATATATGTACTTTGATTGTCCTGTTTCTATGAAACATACACTTCAGTATAGCTAAGTATAGAAACGTAAATAAATAAATAAACAGACCATTGCCCCTCAACATCGATGATTGCCCCACATTACAAAAAAAAGTTTAATGTTTATTAATCGATGACTTAATATATACAAAATGTTTTATTATATATATACAAAATGTATATATTAATATGATCATTCATATATTTTTCACGTTATAAGCTTGTATCCAACTTAAATATAAAGATGAAATAAATTGGAACGAACAAATGGCGACCGTGGTGTAGTGGCAGTGCAATGGTTACACAAACCGGAGAGCACGGGTTCGAGACCACCCACCGGTACCAATGTAACTTTGATATATGTACTTTGGTTGTCCTGTTTCTATGATACAAGCACTTTAGTAGCTTAGTATAGAAATGTAAATAAATAATAATTAAAAAAAACAGTAGGTTAACTGCGTTGATTGGTCACTTGCGACCGCGGCGCAATTTTACTGCTTTTTCGTCGACATAATATAATATTAAGACACTCGGGATCAGGGTCATTTCTGCGCCCTATGCCTGGCCCTAGTGTTGATTAAGACTTACCTGTATCTTGGATGACTGATTGCGTACACCCACGGATCTATGCAAGCAACAGCTTTACATGCCACAGCCGGTATCATAGTTACCTGAAGAAAATAACAAAACCATTTAAATAAAGGTTCCAGTCTCGATTGTAGCAAATAATTGTTTCATAGCTTTTATTTGTATGATTTAATAATTAGATTGAATATTACAAATATTTCTTACTAAAAAAAAGCAGCGGATATTTTTTCCAGGTCTGGTTGTCAAATAATTTATACTAATAATACCAGATAGAATTTACACTAGATAGATAATAAGTGTTATAATATCATGATGGGGGGATTAACAATACCCCGAGATGGTAACATTACTTCCAACTTATTACTTATTAATCCCTGGGGGATTAACATTACCTCTAGAGGTAAAGTTACTTTTAAGGTATTATCCCGGATGGGGGGATTAACATTACCTCTAGAGGTAACATTACTTCCAACCTTTTTATTTTCTTATTGTGACACGACATCTGACCTCGACTGATGATAAGCAAAAGGAGGTCCAAGAGTGACGAGGACTGAGAAAACCGAGTTTGTTCATAGCTGCCTCAGTCGCCGTCATTATGCCGGCTAAAGATAACTTACCCCTGGAGTAAGCAATTGCTGATCGCCAAATGCGCCAATAAGAGCCATTACACCGTAAGGAGTCCATGAAGCTACGAATAAAAAGCACACAGTCAGTGCAGCTTTTGCAATGCGAATTTCTGCTGACTCAGCACCCGCGTTTGCATTAGCACGAAGAGATTCCACGTTCATTTTCTTCGCTTGAGCCCTGAAAATGTTATAATAAGAAACATATTAAGATCCTTGACGAAGGAATGCTTGAAGAAGTTTCTCTGTTCTGAGGGATGAGTGAAAGTAGATTGACGAAAAGAATTTTGCAGTAAACGAGGCAGACCCAGGAGGGTGTTTTCGGACCAAATCGGAGACAAATCGGACAAAGTTGGAATTCCTAGTGCCCATAATAGACCGTGAAGTGACTTAGTCGCGTTTCGGGATCAGCTTGTAAGTTACCGGTTTCAACTAGGCTGGCATACTGGATGTGACTGCTACTTACAGTTACTCATCATCATCAGCCAGTAGGCGCGAACTGCTGAACTGCCCTTAGAACGCCATTTCGACCGACAAGATGCCAGTTGCATCCACCGGTTATTCGTGACTTTCACTATGTCGTCAGTCCATCTCGTAGGAGGCCTATCTACGCTGCGTCTGCCGGTTCGTGGTCTTTATTCTAGAATCATTCTTCCCCAGAAGAAGCACCTTAGGCCGGCATAATGACGGCGTCTGACGCAGCCGGGAACTAACTCGGTTTTTTTAGTCGTCGTCACTCTTGGACCTCCTTTTGCTTATCATCAGGCGGGTCGAGGATAATGTCGTGTCACAATAAAAGAATGTATGTTTTCATTACCACTAGACCATGGTCGCTTTACGTGTTACATTTTAATCTAAATACCTTAAAGCAGCTTCATGAGCAAAAACTTGTTTCACGATTCCACTGTAGAAATAAATAATCATTGTCATGGGGAAAACATAGCTGCAGAAGAAAATGCACGCCACAAACAACTTTGTGTCAAATGTATTTGTTAAGTAATCAAAACTGCATGATGTTAAATATCCCTCTGAAAAATAAAAAATAAAACTTAATATAATACTTAAAGCGACCGTGGTGTAGTGGTAGTGCAATGGTTACGCAAACCGAGAGCCCGGGTTCAAAACCACTTGCCAGTGCCAATGTATCTTTGATATATGTACTTTGGTTGTCCTGTTTCTATAATATAAGAAATGTAAATGATAAAAAAAATAGTTTTTATTGTGACATGTTTATGTTAAGCTGGAATGCGGTCCATGAATTAAAGTGACTGCACAACAGTTCAATAGCTGTAAGTAGCGTCACATCCACTATGCCGGTCTAGTTGGAACCGAGAACTAAGAAGCTGATCCTAGAACGCGACTAAGTCACTTTACGGTCTGTATACTTGTTAATAAATAAATAATATTAGCATTATTTTATATAACTATTAAAAAATACAAATAAAAGCTAAAAAAATAAATAGGCGACCGTGGTGTAGTGGCATTGCAATGGCTACACAAATCAGAGAGCACGAGTTCGAGTCCACCAAACGGTACCAATGTATCTTTGATATATGTACTTTGCGTTTAGTAGCTTAGTATAGAAATGTAAAAGAAATTTTTCCCCGACAGGGAAACCGGGACTTTCCTCGTAAGGAACTGGTATGCTAACAAATAAACTACGCCTGTTGTATTTCAGTTACATAAAACAATGTATTCAGTCATACCTGGCACATAACGTCCCCATATTTTAAGCAAAGGCAGAACTGCCCATGGTGTTGCATAAATCCAAACACATAATATCATTAGCAATGCTTTCCCCTTAGATAAACGTCCATCCAACGGTCTTGTAATTGTCGAATGCCTGAAATAATTTTTATTTTAAATATTTTTCATGCGTTATACGAGGCAGGAGGATGTTTTTCGACCAAATCGGAGATATCCTAAAGAAAGTTGGGTTGCCTAACTAACACCTATATTCCTAATTCCTAAACTAACACATTTATTACTTTGGTAATTTTGAAATATGTTTTAATATCGCCTTTACCACGAAGAATATTCTGAGAGCTCTTTAACTTCTCGACCCGTCAGATGGTAAGGAATAGGCCGACGACTGTAAAAACCGAGTCATCACGGTTGCCCCAGTCTCTGTCACTATGCCGGCCAAATAAAGCTTGTTCCTACCTCGTCTTTGTACGCCCGTTGCGCGATTGCACCTTGAGATGACTTTTTACAGGTCATCTCAAGGTACAGTCAGCAGCAGATATATCTGAGCACGCAATGTGATCAAAAGTATGTACACATTCAGGGTGATATTTAATCTACACACCATTAGTTGTCATAATAATGTGAGCATTTAATGCGTCAAAAATATCTACACACGCAAATAGTCAAAAATATCTACACACTCATATAATATGTAATATTTTAAAACAAATTTACTGAATTGTCTGTTGACATATTTTTGGCAAGTGAGTGTGTAGATATTTTTGACTATTTGACTGTATAGATATTTTTGACGCATTGAATGCTCACATTAATATTACAAATAATGTGTGTAGATATTTATGATCACCCTGATTGTATAGATACTTTTGATCACATTGCGTGCTCACATATATCTGATGCTGACTGTACAATCTAGTATAATACTCGTAGTTATCTGTGCTCTGCATTCTGTCTAGTGAGTCGAATGGCGACCCAAACGATATGGCGCGTCGTTGGTCGAACAATCGACAAATGCAATACTTTACCTGCTAATGTGTTCTTCCCAAGATATAACATTAGATATTTTATTGTGACTGCGGTCCCTAATTGGATGTGACTGCTACTACAGTTAAATAAACCTAATCAGCAGTCATATTCAGATATGTTTAAAAGTAAAGTAAATACCGATTAACGCGAAGCGCTTAGGCTATGCTTCACTTCCACTTGAAAATTTAAGTCGAAAGTGTTATTTCTAAATTTGCCCATATTAAATCCAGAAAAGTTTATTTGTAACAGTTTTGTTTTATTTAATGCTATAAACTTGAGAATCTAAAGCAAACCAAGGGCCCCTTGACAGAATATGTTACAGGCCCCGCGCTGGCTTAATTCGGCACTGCCACAGACACAAACACGTCAAACTTACAACACCCCTCTTTTTTAGTCAGGGGTTAATAAGTACATAATCACCTATCATAAGCGATGCAGGCGTTGGTCATTCCAGCTCCAATACCACTATAGGCGCCCATGAATGCAAATATTTGACAGCCCAAATCACCCAAAGCAAACCCTCTCATTGCGCTGTTATAAATAAAAATTGGAGCCTTCGCCATCATTATGAAGTCTAACACAGCTAACTGGAGTATAAGTAAGTTGCTTGATGTTCGAAGGCTTTTTGTTCTGTAAACACAAAAAGAATTATATATGTTATGTTATGTTTTAGCAAGCGTTGCCAGATTTTTTGCGGATTTTTTGAGAGAATATTTAAGAACATAAAGCGGGATTCTTTCGTCGAAATCGGGACATACTAAAAGTTATAACATAACATAAAAAATCTTTATTACACTTAAAAACTTACAGTTATGTACAATGGAGAACATTTTATACAGCCATTAGTTAATAGTTTAATAATAGTTAAAACATCACTGCACTTAATAATCACTGCCTTCTGGAAAAGATAATCTGAGTTCCAGAAGGCAGTTTCCGATTTTTGACACAATAAATAATACCTAAGTAGGCATTAAAATGTATTTAAAAAATATATAGATTAACGAAATTAATGTGAATAGTATATTGACGAAAAGAATTTATAGATCTAATATGGATGGATGTGTTAAGCGAGGCAGACCCAGGAAGGCGTTTTCCGATCAAATCGGAGAAATCCTCAAGAAAGCAGGGTTGCCCATAATCGTAGAGTGAGTATGAAGAGGATTGTGGATGTGAGGGAAGAGAGGGAGTTATATTCGGATCGTGGCAAGTGGCGCTCCATTGTCTCTGCCTATTATAGGTTTGCACCGGAGCGTAATTTTAAGAACCGGTGATATTCACCGGTGATTGGGCAATAACCGGAGATTCACCGGAGATCTCCGGAGAATCGAGTACTATATTTGACAAATCCGTTTGCGCTTAGTTGCTTTAAACTACGTAACCATCGATTTACGATATTATTATTATTTTTATTATTTTTACAGTTCTAATATATAGAATAGTACAATAGTTCTATAGAATAAATAATTATTATTGCTAAGATACTAAACGTTCAATTTGTGCCCACCCATTATACTTTAACTTTGGCACCTAGGACTTTTTTTGTTAATGGCTTAATATTTCTTATAGGTTTATGGTCGATGTAAAGTTTTTGTATATTATAGTATAGTTTATTATTCACTAATAATATAAAAATAATTAAAAAAAAATATGTACAAAAATCGGGTAAAAGGTTTATGGAAGGTTTATTTTGATAACTTTTATTCAATGATTTGATTTGATAAGTAAATTAGAGGTGGACAAAAAGTATTATATTATGTTTTTAACATGAACTAGCTAGCACTTTGTACCCGCCACTTTATAGGCGGAAAGAAGCAAATTACATTATGTAGTTTAAAATCTCTTATAGTTTTGTTAAGCTGAGAGGATCCATCATCAGTTTCCCCAGATTCAGGAATGTCATATGGCCCATAAGCATCACAGATAACTATTATACTAATAATATAAGATAAGCATCCTATAAGTTACAAAGGACATTATTCATTTTGTATTATTGTATTCATATTAAAAGTTTAATATGCATTTTAAAATAGTTTGATGTACGAAGATTACAATATAATTGGAATTTATCCTTTATTTTGCATAGTTTAGGTGTGCAAAATGATCAAACTATAATTATGACAGTTCAAAGCAGAACAAATATGGCGTTGATTGACAGACGATACAAAATCCATATCTTATTTTCCTAATTTGGGTTATTTTGGGCACAGCAATTAAAAGCAAAATTGTTATTAGTTTTATCAATGCAAGTATACATTACAAAACTAGTACATAGAGGCCCAAAATGAATAATCCTTTCTGTCGCGACGGGATGAACGGAAATTATTTAAAAACAAATATTGATTTTTTTATTACGGATTTAAAAAAATGCAAACATTTTTAATTTCGTTTTAAAATTATATTTTTTTTTATCTCTAATATGATAAATTGTTGGTTTCCTATACAAATTTCCACCTGATAACTAAAGTAATCATTTCTGGGATAATTGTATCTTTCCCAGAGTCTCCAACTATCTCCATTCCAAATTTTATAGAAATCAGTTGGTTTTAGTGTGAAATAATCTAAAATAACAGTGAAAACCGCATCAAAATCCGTTGCTTAGTTAAAAAGATCTAAGGGCACAGACAGAGAGACGGAGGACGCGATAAGCGGTTTTATTTTATACTATGTAATAAAAAGAAGGTATTTTTTAATTGTTAAATCGGTGATAAATAACAGCTAATTGTAATAAATTTTAAGTAATAAGTATTATTATTTATTACGTCTTTTGTTTAAAAAAAACCGGAGATTAACCGGTTTTTCTCCGGGGTTTTAACCGATTACTATCTCCGGAGAATAACCGGTTATTCTCCGGAGATCACTACTCCGGTGCAATACACTACTGCCTATCCCTGTGGGAAAAAGGCGTGACAATTTAATTGATTGATTGAAACAAATCTTAGCTCTGATCAGGAATCGAAGCCGGGATTTACGCATAACGTTTTGCTATGTTAACCAATGCGTCACGCATGTAGATATACGACCAATGATATTAAATGAGGCGCAAATGGCACGACTTTGAACAATTAACGACTAGGCACACAAACAAGTGGAAGTAGGACAGAATGATAGTTATTGAGAGCGAAAAAGAGACAAATATATGTTGCTCTGCATCGCGACTCTGCGTTCTGGTTTGCTTATCAGCATAGTTTTAACGAGCCTCGTTCGGAGCGCGTACCTATAATAAGTAGGTATATCTACGTCTTTTCTTAAAATATCTTTGTACACGACAGTTAAATAGATCTATGAATTTAATGCTTAACAAAATAAATATTTATATTATACTTACGTAGAAAATATATAAATAACCAGTCCATTTCCTAATAAAGCTGCTGCAGTAAAGAAAATGTAGAGCAATGCAAGGGCTGTGTGTGCTGCAGCCGGTGGTGCTTGGAATGAAAGCCAATGTTCTGGGACAGCGGCTAAATCATCTCCCGTCAGCCCTGCTCCCAATAATTCTCCATTATAAGGACCGTTTGATCTGTAAAGTGACATAACAAGGTCAATACCAAAATTGTAATTAATCAATCAAATTGTCACGCTTCAACGTCCACACGGACAAGCGGAGACAAACAACGGCGCTCTTTCTAACATCCTGATCCAACTTTCCCTCTTCCAGAACAATCACAATTCTTTTTATTACAAGCTCTATGATTATATAAATTATATTTTTAAGCATGTCCCCGATTTGAATGTATTAACCGGTCTGGGAAGCATCTTCATTCTCTTGCCTGAATCGACAGCCGAAATTGACTGGTCAAATAATTATAAAAATAGGTAAGGCAACCGTATACTAAGTTGTTTTTACAGTCATCGGCGCAAATGGACCTCCTTCATCAGTCAAGTCTATGTCAGATTACAGTAAAAATATCCATTCATGAACTGCACTCCAGCTTAACATCAGGCAGGGTGCTGTCTTAACTATTGTGTAGAGCCCGTATAAAAAAAACGTCCCATACCTGAACAAAGCAAAATGTGGACCAAAAATTGTATTATTACTATCCATCGGCGAACAGCCCTTGGCAGCGTCCACTGCACGACACCGCGCAAACTGTTGCCAACTATACCACACATTTGCATTTATACAGATATTACCTTTAATTGGATATATCACAGATTATCTGATCGCAGTACAGTCCTTATGCCTCAAAAGGTTTATCCACCAATGTGGATAATAACTATTTAGATATTTTTTCCTTTGCATTACTTAATATAATTTTAATGCACTAAAAACTTCGGTAGGTCATTTCTTTTATTAATATTTTTATCGTGACCTAACATATATCTGCACCGGCCCGATTTTAAGCTGGAATGCGGTCCATGAATGAATGTAACTGCTGTTTACAGTAATTTAACATCCACTATGCCTAAGTAATATGACTCAGTTCCACTCTTTCCATTCTGTCTCACCAGACCTTTTTCGTCTCTAAATCGTCGTCTCGTCGCTGCAAATCTAATCATCTATGGGGGTACTCCCAAGATATCAGACAAGCTCCGGAACGTGCAATATTCTGCTCTTGTACATAGTGCAATTAAATTTAAAACAAATAAATAAACAAAATGTGCAAAACAAGTTGCAATCTTTAATTCAGTATAAAAAAACATTGTAAACTTTAAACTCGATTGTAACTCAAAAATTATGCACACACTGCAAACAACAATTAAGTAATAATTACATTATTTAAACATAAAAAACAATATTACAAATCACTAATTACTATTTAAACATTCTATTAATCCATTATACATTATTAGGCATTATAATTTCATTTCAATATCAAATCATAAGAAATAAAAGAATATAAAAACATACATATAATCACTTAGACAACAAACATTAACGTTATTTATTGAATATTGCATTAATTGACCTTTTAAAGATGGAAAAATTGGGGCATAATAAATAAATGATAAAACTGTAGTTAAAAGTATTACTAGTAGTAATTATTTCAAAATACCCTATATATATAACAAACTTTTCAAAACATGTAATCTGGACTTGCTTACCGTCGCAAGAGCAAAAAAGGTAGTCAAAACTTATCTTCTTTCGCTTAATCAAGAAAATACAGAGAAGATACTGTTCGTGACTAAATAAAGTACCTGTTATGTCTTCACACACCTTTTGCATTTCACTCTTACACACACGTGCACCACTCACCCCCTTACACATATATTTATATACATATACGCATCCACATTCATATTACATTATACACCAACACAAACATTTCATTCACAACATTTAACACTTCATTAACACACACTTACATGTACACCACTAAAACATCACCTTATAAAGTCACTATTTCTTATTTACTACTAACTTAGAACTCAACCAGGTCTTCAAATGACAGGCCTAGCCTAGTGTGAAGACCATCGTTAAACTAAAATTTTGATGACAGGCGTGGACGAACGGTTTAGCGACTGGTTTGTTGCGCGTAAAGTCCCGGGTTCGATCCCTGGTCAAAGCAAATATTTGTGTTATAGCTTTTATTTGTAATATTTAATAATATTAAATATTGCAAATATTTGTTAATAATAAAAAAAAGAGATTGATATTTGCTTCGGGTCTGGTTATCAAAGAGTGGTAGGCAGTGGTACCCAGTCTGCCGATCCGGGGTAGTACCACCACTTACAAGTATACAGACCGTGAAGTGATTTGGTCACGTTTCGGGATCAGCTTGTAAGTTGCCGGTTCCATCTAGGCCGGCATAGTGGATGTGATTGCTAGTCACAGTTATTGAATTGTAGTAGCAGTGACATTCATTCATGGACCACACTTTGGCTTAACATCAAGCGGGGTGCTGTCATATGTCGAGTCACAATAATAAAAAAAATAACTTAAAAAAATATATTATTAAAGAACTAAAACTAAATAGCGATGATTAAAATTCAAGAAATTCAAGAAAGAAATGACTGAATAAATCGAGTCAGTTCACAGATACCTCAGGCGCCGACACTATGCCGGTCAGAAAAATATTTATTGAAATTATTGTATTATCATCGGTTTTTAATACGTGTACAATTTTTGAAATTATTCTGACTTCTGGATGTGGGTGAAATTTAATTTGAACGATTCCGTTACATAGTTACGAGGGCGGTTCATTAAGTACCCGTGTTTGAAGACAGAGGGCGTTCCTGAGTGAAGTTAGTGTTATCATCGTGTGCTGCCATCTATCAGACGGCGCTAATATAAAATTCAGACTGATTGATAGGTTAGTTTCGATTTGGCAGCCATTCGAGTCAGACGTGTTTCGTGATTTTCGTTAAGATGGAAAAAGAGCAGTATCGTTCGGTAATTCGCTTTATGTTTTTGGATGGGAAAAAGTGCGAGGAGATAAAAGCAAAGTTGGATGCTGTTTATGGAGACACGTCGCCATCTATGACCACAGTTAGATATTGGTTTAACGAATTTAAACGTGGGCGAACATCCGTTTTTGATGAGGAGCGACCAGGACGCCCGGCAGACGTGGTTACCGAGGAAATCATTGAAAAAGTCCACGACATGATTCTCGCTGATCGACAAACGAAAGTCCGCGAAGTAGCTAAGGCCGTAGGTGTGTCGACCGGAACGGCAATTAATATTTTGCATGATAAGTTGGAGATGAAAAAATTGTCGGCCCGATGGGTGCCGCGATTGCTCACGCTGGACAACAAGCGGATGCGGCTGTTAACTTCAGAGCAGTGTTTAAGGCAATTTAAGCGAGATCCTAAGGACTTTTTGCGTCGAGTTGTCACCGTTGATGAAACCTGGATTCATCATTACACACCAGAAACTAAACAACAATCAAAACAATGGATTTCTCCCGGTGAATCTGCACCAAAGAAGGCGAAGACCGTCCCATCGGCCGGTAAGGTCATGGCGACGATTTTTTGGGATGCGAAGGGCGTCATCCTCATGGATTTTTTAGAAAAAAGGAAGAACGATCACTGGACTATACTACAGTGAGTTATTAGACCGCTTCGACAAAAAATTAAAGGAGACACGGCCACATTTGGCGAAAAAAAAGGTGTTGTTTCATCACGATAACGCACCAGCACATTCATCTGGTGTTGTCGCGACCAAACTGCATGAACTGCGTTATGAATCGCTGCCGCACCCCCCGTATTCACCCGATCTGGCTCCCTGCGACTTTTTCTTGTTCCCTAACATGAAAAAATGGCTCGCGGGAAAAAAAATTAGCTCAAACGAGGAAGTCATCGCCGGGACAGAGGCGTATTTCGGAGAGTTCGACAAATCCTATTTTTTGGAGGGGTTAAAAAAATGGCCGGAACGTTGGGAGAAGTGTATCTTACTAAAAGGGGACTATGTTGAAAAATAAAAAGCATTTTTTTGAAAAAAATGGTGTCTTCATTTCTAACACGGGTACTTATTGAACCGCCCTCGTACATACATATAAGTCAAGCTAATAAAAGCGTCTTAAAATAAAACTATAGTTAAAAAACTAAAAAAAAAACACGCTTATATGACAAAGTGAAATCTTCGACCTGCCTGATGGTAAGCAAGAGGAGGTCCAAGAGTGCCGATGACTGAAAAAACCGAGTCAGTTCACGGCCAAAGAGTCGCCGTTACTATGACAGCGAAAAAAATGGATGGTCATCGGCAGGGCCGTCTTTACCCGGGGGTTCAAGGGGTGCGGTGCACCCGGGCGCAGAGTCCTAGGGGGCGCATGCCGACCGCCATAAACTTCCATAGGTACCTACTACACTGAGACCATGCGACTTTGCCTTGACTTTCGCACCCCGACGCTGAATATGGTTAAGACGGCTCTGGTCATCGGTTTATATTACGTGCACAAATTTTCAAATTATTCAGACCTCTAGAAATGGGTGAACATCAATTTAAAAGATTCCGTTACATAGTTACATACATACAAGTCAAGCTAATAAAAGCGTGTTAAAAAAGTCAGTAACAGGTGGATAACACAGGTGGATAACAGGTACTAAGCCCACAACCTTTTGATAGGATTAGCTTAGGATTTTCAGTGACCCAAATATCTTATACAACTTCAGTCAGCATCATGTTAGGTAATTAAGTTCACGATCAAATTGGTGAAAATAATCCTACTTAGTAAAGAAACCACTAACTTTCATGAAATCGGATATCGTTCCCGGGAAAATTAAAAGCATCGAAGAGTTTACTAATTGTTTGTAATATTATACAAGGCAATTAATTTTGTTGCACAGAATTTTGCAAATACGTTTATTTGGTTCTGTTTTCTGATTTTTATTTTTATTGTGACTCGACATATGACAGCACATATTTATTGTATTGTGGCTATATTATACGAGTAATAGTATTCTTTAGAGCAAAGGTTCCCAAACTTTTTTTCTTATGGACCACTTTCAATTTTTTTCTGGTTCCGGTGGAACCCTGCAGCTACACCATATTTCCTACCATATTTCTAAAACTCGACAAAAACTGTGTCTCCAAGTCTCGACACATTGTGCTGAATATGGAATATGCAAGTTTTTACAAGTAACAGTCGATGATCTTCTTAAAATATTATCTGCCTACATTAATAAGTGAAGTCAAGCCAACATTTTAGTTCTCAACTATCGAAACGAGATAAAATGTCGTGGATCCCCGCTTACGAATTGTGAACCCCTATTTTTTGGCACGCCAACGTAGACGCCCGTCGAGTCTCCCGTGGACCACTTTGGGAATCAATGCATCGTCAAAAGATACAACAGCTTTTATAATCTTGGGACGGATTTTTTCAGTAGTTGGCACTCTTGGACCTCGATTATGCTTACCATCAGGTTGAAGTCAGATGTCGAGTCACAATAAAAAATTTTTTTTTGGAAAAGTGACAAGTAGCTTTCTGTTGTCTCCAAAAATCCAAGACGGAATAAACGATTTAGAATAGTTATAAAGTTTTATTGGGTTATAAATAATAAAATAAAAAAAAAACATATTTTTAACAACAATATTTAATAGATTCGACAACAACAATGTGGATTCTACGTACACAGAATAAGGTTTTATTCTAAATATCGTGGGTACCCACTATATACAGGGTATATCAATAATGCTTTCGAAAATAAAGTGAGGTAACCCATAATCCGATCCGAATAATATAATAATCAGAATAATCCGAATAACCCGATCATGAAAAAGGTTGCATTAAAAAAATATGGACAATTTTACTTTTTGTAATATTTTTATAATCACAATATTTTTATAACCGTTTAATAAAACAATTTATTTAAATAAAACACCTAATTAACCAGTATTTTTTTAAAATGCAGTCGTTTTCAGTATCGGGTACACTACCACCCCCACTTTATTTTCGAAAGCGTTCTTGATACACTCTGTATAAAATAGGTACGAATAAATTTATATACATAAAAGTGATTTACCGCAATACAATTGACGATACCTATTTAATAGTATATATCAGTCATACAAACATCGATACCTACAGATGGGCCTACTTATTTCTTACAGACTTAAACATAAGTACATATTTTATTAAATTATATAATATAGATAAATAAGAAAATAATTGAGGATATCTTGACAAAATATAAGAATAATTTCTCACAAAGATAATGAACGCGTAATATAGACGCGTATATATATATATTTAAAAACACGATACATATTAAATTTATCGTTTTTAGATTCATATAAAACAGGCAGTAAGTCTCTCGACAGTTGGATTCTATGGTAGGGTAAACTGAGTACATGCCATCTAAATAGATTACAATAATATTGGCCAAATGAACAAATGTCAGAATTTTACACAGTAAACTGAATTTTAGCATGCAGTTTCCGTTGGGCATTCGAATACTAGTTCAGATGCATCATGAAATGTACACGCAATGAAATAATTTACGCCTTGCATACCCGAACGAGCACTCTTCGAGAATGACATTGGACGGTACACCAATTTGGGGGCCGATCGCGTAACTGCATTGGAAATGAAAATGAAATTTATTCCCATTAGTCAAATAGTTACGCGGTCGCTGTTAGTGTCAAAAACAACGTTATTCATTCGGACAATGAGTTTCTGTGATATTGAACTGTAAATGAAAATAAACATCGATTCTCAGGGCCTAGCGAGGTCGCAATTTTAATTTTTAATCTCATTAATGGAGTTCAACTGTTAAAACGAAACTCATTGTCATTGAGTTACGCGGTCGGCCTGCTCGGCCGAGTATAAACGTCCATGATTACTAACTAAAATAGGCAGTTGAATTAAACAAGCGCCGCGTCGTATTTATCAGCGGGGTTAGGTTGGGCAAGTTAAAACGATTATCGTCTCTCGTCGGCGATTGTCAAAATAATAAAAGCTAAGCTAAATCCAATAAAACGAGACTATTAATCGTTGTGACGAATATCATCTGTGCGATGACACGTTTGATCATTATCATCAATAGTCTAAATTTGGTGGATTTGCCCAACTTTTATTATTTTGCCAATCGTCGACGAGAGACGATTATCGTTTTAGCTGGCCCAACCTAACCCCGCAGGCGTCGATGTCAAATGTGTGATGTGCGGTAATATACCCGTATATGCCAAGATATACATACATAAAAGAATCACGGTTCGTAGACTACTAGTCGACTTCTTTATAACCAAATAACTTTCAGGCCAGTATCTACATTTTACCCTCCAGTCTAACAACTATACTACGGTAAAGAAGTACTAATATTATTTTACATAACAGACACATTTCATTTTCTACTATATTTTCCTATTAACATTGGAATACACATGATTATAACTCTTATTTATACATAGATTAAGGACGATGTTAGAATACATTGACATAATAGAAAGCTCAATGTTAATATTAAGATACACACACTTATTTGTATTTATGTGATAAACGTTAGGATATGAAATATTACTTGTGCGAACACAACTACTTACTTGTTGAGTGTTTTTTAAAGGAATAAGGTTTATTTAGATCCACTTCTAGTACCCGATTTCACCAAATAGTAGGTTTAATTAAGATTTACGTATAGTCAAAATACTGATTAGAGCAATTAATTTTATGAACCTAGTATTCGTTCTTCAGTCTCTATACAATAATCTAAACGTAGGTGAATCCAATTTTTTTTGGTTAGGCCGTAAGTGATTTTAATCATCATGATGACGGTGATTTCGATCGATTCAACAGATCATGAGCAGATAGCCACTAACTGTCTGCCAACTATTAATTTTTTATTATTGTGGCTTGACATATGACAGTACCCCATCTGATATCAAGCTTCAGTGCGGTTTATGAATGGAGGGTACTACGGTCAAATAACTGCGAATAGTAGGCGCATCCACTATGCCGTTCTAGTTGGAACCAGCTTTCGAGCTGATCCGTTCACTTTGCTATCTATACACTTGAAAGTGGTGGTACTATCCCGTATCGGCAGATTGTGCATTGACCGCAGCCTGTTGATTTAATGACCATTACATTATATCGATCATCACGAATGACCGTCACGTACCGTTTGAAACTACTTTCAGTTAGGTGATTGGTGAAATCGAGCATAAGACTTCAGTATATTTGTATGTAGGGTAGTGCATGAACTCGTTTCGAACAATGATTACCGATCGGCGATGAGACGTATTTCTACATAAAAGTGATCCAAACTTTTCAAACTCTACTACGTCATAACCGAAAACATTTATCAAAAGTTTTTATTAATCAGTCTTTTAAAAATGACAGGGGACACATTTATTTATAGGCGTGCATTAATTTATATTTATACTTATATAAATTTTATATATTATTCTAGGTTTAGGGAAGACTGTCTATGGGGCAGGTCCAACAAAAAGATTTTTATCGTTTAAACTTTTGATACAAAATTACACAACGATGAGGACCGCAGCGCTCATTGTCGTCATGTATTGCCGCGATAAAATACAATCCGAAATTTGAAGAAAAAATTGTATCGAACGAAAGTATGTAAAAAATGCAGTGTTCGCCAGTTATGACTTTGCACACTGAGGCGGCGCGGCCCTGACAAAGATAAATTATCATAAATGTATAATAGAGAGTTAGTTAATCTTCCCTAATCTTTCCCAAAGAATACGTCCAGTCTACTAAAGTACGATAAGAACAACCAAATAGTAATCAATTCACAAACCATCAATATATAAATTTCGATTTACCAACTCTTACAATCCAATCCAAACCATTCATCCTACAATCCAAATCATTTATTGTTCACAGCGAAATTCGTTTATTCATTCCTCATGCCCTGTTTCACACTACGAGTCTGAGAGTACTTGGCTGGTTGCATCATAACATCAATTTCGAGAAGAAACTATCTTTGAATAAATACAGTTTCTTATAAAATTATCGTATGGGTATGGTTTACCCCAGTTTCTATAACACCAAATAAAATGTACAATTTAATAACTTTCGATACTTCAACTTCTGGCTTCAGCCGTAAATTAGGTCTGGGTTTTCAGACGTCGGCGGTTAATCACCGCTCATGAAATGGAATCTTCAAATTAAATGTATAAAACTTTAATTTCAATGCAACTTGCCAGTTTACAACTCGTAGTTATTGTACAACTTGCATATTACAGTTATAACCATGTACGATACATATAATTATATAAACTGTTTTAAACATTCCTGCTTTCAGGGCTACTTATTGTTATCAATACTACAATGAAGTCGTAATTGAAGAACATTACCCATTATTTATAAAATAGCCTTTTACGACGAAATATAATACCAACATCCAATAGCCGAAGTAGAGGCTAGTAAAAGACAACCGAAAATGTTGTAAATTTCTCTAAAAATATTTTTTAACAAATATCTTGTTCTACAGACAGTTCTTCAACCAGCGGTGGGTCCTCAGCTAATGCAGTCTCCTTCGTATCTTCAATATTCTCCTTTGCATCGTCATTTGGGTCTTCTACAGGTGCTTCATCGATTTGTATACAAATATCAGGGGGCTTACATTCAACTGCATGATCAACTTCGAGGGGTGGTGAACTATTAGCTCTCATGTCTATTTCTACGGTTAAATTGTCACAAACCTTTTCTTCGTTGATTCTGTATAAAACAAAAAAAAGGTAAAATCAAATTGGTCAAGTATTTCCTAAAGTTTTGCTTTGCAGCCATCATGGTCACAGGTTCGGTTTCTGGTGATGGCTCGACGGAACCGCAATGGCAGCAAAGCTTTCATAGCGTCAGATTAAATTAACCAAAATAGACGTGATAGGTCGCAAAAATCTTTTATTTAAATTAGTTATTGTAGCGTAGTAAATCGTAGCATATGAAAAAATATTATTTTTTGTATAAATCAGTGGTGAGAACTGTGTAGAAAAAAGTCGCAAGTTAAACATAAGACGCTGGCATGTTGGAGCTGCTTCACGTGCACGCGAAAAGTTTTGCTATCTAAATTTTAAATGTCAATCAGACAAAATCAATCAAATTGTCACGCCTTTTTCCCACAGGGATAGGCAAAGACAATAGAGAGCCACTTCTTATTTTAAATGGTTTTTAGAAATTATATACATTTACTGTACATTATACTGGAAGTGAAATATGGAATACAGGAAGACCTGTGTCTTTGAAATATACCAAAAATTTATATAAAAACCATAGATCTTACCTAATTGGGAAATCTTCTATATTTGTACTACTTTCAGCTGTACTCACTGAAACAAAGTATTAAACTGTTGTGAGGTGGTAATGAATTTGTAAATACATTTTAAAATTTAGAAGCAACTGCTAGGTGTCACTTATCTATAAACACTGTAGTATATGAACTATAGTATTCAGTGGCCTGTACGTTTAGTACCTTAGTAATGAGTTGTGTGAATTTAAATTTTGTTGAAGAAGCGCTTTATTTACACAATCCAAATATCCCAATTGTAAGCGCGGCCAAAGACCAATAGTCAAGCCAAAGTTTCTCACTGCTGCGATCCCTTTGTATACAAATATTGGAACCACCAGAACAGAAAAGAAATTTTTGGATCTAACTCGTGATCACTTTCTATTTAGGTTGTTTACGCGACACGGCTTATTTTAAAGGGAGCTCGCGAATTATCGGTTTTGTATCCGTTTTGTATTGTGAGCCTGTTATTGTTTACCTATTTGCATTGGGGAAATTCCAAAGGCCTTCTAGAAAAAATGGTATTGACAGCACCGTTGCACGTTGCATTTATTATCAACCTGCACGACGAAATATTTCAAAAATATTCTCGGTATAAAAATTATCGTGAGCTAATAAATCGCTATGTAGCTAGCTGTGCACTGAGCTCTTGGTCAAGGAACCTCTAAGCTAAAAAGCAAAGTCCGGCTTCATTTTCATCATCGTCCGGCTGCAGACGACCATTGTTTGAAATTTAAATAAATGTCTTTTCTTTGCATGTGTATAAAAAAATATAGCTATACATACAAGGTATCATGTCCTCCATCAACCGCGATTGCCTTGCCAAAGGTCTCCTTCGTGTGTTGTCTTTCACGCGTAGTGTTACACCGGCACATGCGCCGTTGCCATGCAAGTCCATCGCCAGCGAAGATTGAGAGCCACATTCGGATTCTGCTGCACTTGCACTATAACATTGTAAAACATTGAAAAAACAAAAATATTTTTTCATTCATTATTTGTTCTGCTACGAACTGTGGCAAATGCGAACTGTAGATTATGCAGTATAATTATAATTTTTATTTGATTCATGGGATCGCTCTATGTCTAATTACGCCCGGGATTTAAATTCAAACTTAATGGCGGCATAACATTTATAACATCTCATTTATAACGCAGCTCAAAGTAGGCGAGAGAGCTTATTTAGGTGTCTTTACCGGCTTAAAGTCGTGCGCGCGGCAAACTTCGTACACGTCATAAAGTTGAGAACTAGCTCTATGTAAATATATACCTGAATGTAGAATGAGGTGGCTCATCAACTGAGAGGGCATATCGTCGTAGCGGTCGTCGTAATGCTGTCACAGATACGGGGCGTGAATTGGTAGCTCGTAGATCAGGCGCAGATCCATAACGATTATGTTTATGTATCTCTTCTTTTCTGTATGAAGTAATTTATTGATTTAACAACGAACAAAAAACAGGTCGATGAAAATATCTTTTAATTGTTTAAGTTGTTCTTTTTTGTGACCTCGCCTTGCCCAATAGTAAGCAAGAAGAAGCCTAAAGATAACCGCACACGTTCAATAATGTTGTCATTTTTTGGTTGACAATATTATTGTGGGATTAGTGATAATGTCAATATGATAAAGCGTCCGCATACTACATAATAATATTGGCAATTTTATTGAACGTGTGCGGTTAACTTAAGGGCGCTTTTAATTTGTAATCGCGTGTCCAAGGCGTCAAAGGCGACAATTATTCCTCTTTATTTCTGTCCAATTTTCATTACTAAATTATATAGTCATTCATATCTTGTTCTTTTATTTATTGTGTCTCGATATATGACAACACCCCGCCTGTTGTTAAACTAGAGTGCGGTGAATAGAGTTGCATCTACTATTTGGCTTAGTTGGAACCTTGGAATAGGCAACTTTCAAGCTGATTCTGGAAGGTCTGTAAAGGTTTGTACCCAATATCGATAGTCTGGTCAAATTATTCACCAACTATGCAACTACCACTCTTAGAAAACATAATATATTTAAAAAAGATTTAAAAATACATATTTAAATAATTCAATAAATATTGTTACCTACTAAAAAATTTAATAATCAAACTATAAATAAAAAATATCCTCTAGAAAAATCCCATCAGAGATAGCTCCAAGAAGACTGGCAACATTTCTCCTTTGTATAGCGAGGTTAATAATGGCAGAAATAATTGCCAACCTTCCTGTCTCCAGACTTCTCCGTCAGCCGCTTGGACAACTCCTTGGCTAGGCGCTTGACTGAAGGTCCCCAAACGGCGTTAACTCATAACATGTACGAAGTTGGTGTATTTGAGCTTTACGTCGTCGCCTGGAAGTGAGATGGGGGCTAATGTGTCCCACACCAGAGACCTGTCAAGTTACTACGGCCCAACCGTCGGGTCATATTTAGTTTGTATATTAATATGCCTTCTTTTCTAACAATACAGCTTCTAACATTAATAAATTAGAACCTCTTTCAGGACTTTTGTAAACAAAAATTCTTATGATTCTTCAATAATAAATTTTAATAACGATAAGCATTGAAGCAAGCCTCATGATGAAGCGAACCTGTTTTGCGTGCGTGTATGTTGTCGGCGATGTGATGGTGCGAGAGGCAGCGCGTGTGTTAAGGGCAACACGTGCGGTAGACGGTATACCCCAAGCTGATCAAGTCTTGCTGGCGCGGCGCATGGTGGGCCTCGGCGGGGCAATGATGGCCGAGGCATCGATTGAGGACGCGCCGGTGTGACTTTCGCAGCACTGTCGCGCGCTTCAAATGTCATTACGCAAGCAGCTACCACGATAAAACCTGCGGGTTGGTTCGTGGTTAAGTTTCAGAATAAAATTGAAAACAGGCAATAGACAAAGAAAAACAAAAGAGATCTATTTACGGTCCACTCCAGTTATGTAGTTACAAGACTACATAATCCGGGGTAGTACCACCACTTACAAGTATACAGACCGTGAAGTAATTTGGTCGCGTTTCAGGATCAGCTTGTAAGTTAGTGCATGTGATTGCTACTCACAGTTATTGAATTGTAGTAGCAGTGACGTCTATTCATGGACCACACTCCAGCTTAACATCAAGCGGGGTGCTGTCATATATTGAGTCACAATAATAAAAAATAAGTTTGTTAGATTTTTTCGGTACGGTCTCTTTTATGTTACAAGTTTAACATAAACAGACCGTGAAGTATAACATAAAAAAATCTAACAAATTAACACAATTCTTTTCATACGATTTTTTTTATTGTGACACGATATTTGACCTCAACCCGCCTAATGATAAGCAAAGAGAGTTCCAAGAGTGACGACGACTAATAAAATAGAGTCAGTTCATGGCTGCCTCAGTCGCCGTCAATATGCCGGCCAAAAAACTAGGCTCTACGTTTATGAGCACTAGGCAACCCAGCTTTCTTGAGAATGTCTCCGAATTGTCGGAAACACCTTCCTGGGTCTGCTTTGTTTAACGCATCCATCTACATCAGATATATATTAATTTACTATATAAATTAACCTCCAAATCCCATGACGATGGGTCCAGCATAAGATAAGTTGTTAAGGTGGAATCCACGCGCCTCATCCTTCACTGATATTGTTGCGTTACCACGTATTTCCTCAGCTACAGATAATGTTTCCGCATAATAACCTAGAAACATTTTATAAAAATATTAGTAAAAGTAATTCCTAAATAGCATAGCATAGTATAGCATAAAGGCGACCGTGGTGTAGTGGCAGTGCAATGCTTACGCCAGCCTAGTGCACAGGTTCGAAACTCACCGGTACCAATGTATCTTTGATATATGTACTTTGGTTGTCCTGTTTCTATGATACAAGCACTTTAGTAGCTTAGTATAGAAATGTAAACATATGTATAATATATGCTATATAGTTTTAGATTTACGAGTAGGCAGCGGTGCCCAGTCTTCTCATCTCAGCCTTACATGTGCTTACTGTGAATTGACTATTTAGGTCGTGCTTAGGGATCAGCCTGTCAGTTGCAGACTCTAAATAGGGCGGCAAAGAAAACGTGACTGCTACTTGCAGTCGCCTCAATTATTAAACCACAAGGCGACTGAGGCAACCGTAAACGGAATCGCTGTTTTCAGTCGTCGGCGCTTTCTCCTACACTTTCCCCTGTTTACCATCAGACAAGTCATACCATCATGTCTAGTATTAATAATGAAAGCGAAGCGTGTAAAACAATATCTTGCCTGCATGGTGACAGCGACTGAGACATAAACTGAATCGTTGTTAGTCAGTCGTCGGCGCTTTACACTTTCCTTATATTTATTGTGACTCGACATTTGACCTCGACCCGCCTTATGTCAAGCAAAAGGAGGTCCAAGAGTGACAACGACTGAGAAAACAGAGTTTGTTGACATCTGCCTCAGTCGCCGTCACTATGCCGGCCAAAGAAAATGTCTATTTATCCCTGTGGGAAAAGGCGTGACAATTTGATTGATTAATTAATTAATTAATTAATTAATTAATTTATTTATTTATAGATAGATGCCCAAACAGGTTACAACCTAAGCGTGCACAAAATAAAATAGAAAAAACATTGATATTGAATAATGATAATTACCAATGACAGCCATCGCAGCTCCTAATAACATGAGTAGCAGCCCCGCTGATAGAGCTCGACATGCGTGCCATAAACATTTTGAACTCATTTTGCCCTTCACCACCTAACATAGAAAAAAATAGAAAAAAAATCATTGTACATATTTATTTATTTATTTATTAGGCATATTAACAGTTAACATATTTTACATTGACAATAATTGCAAATTTATGTTCTTTTGCTAATATGCAACCAATTACAAATATGCACAACATTCAAATACATACAAATAATTAATCTATATAGTCAAAATTAATTATAATTACATACCAAATTAAACTATCTAAATATTAATAAACTAAATCACAATAAACTAAAGAATTTTTTTAAACAATCTTTTAGTGAGTCATTAAAAAAGTACATATTAATCAGTTCTGAGCTTTGTCGCGAATATTTTTCATGGCATAAGAGTTCGCGAAGGAGTACCTGTGAATAACAGAAGGTAGCAGTCGCAAATACTACTACGCTCTTAGTAAAACCGTCAACTTTCAAGCTTATTAATACTTTTTTCATTTTTTATTGTGATTCGACATATGACAGTCCCCCGCTTGATGTTAAGCTTTAATGCGATCCATGAATGGATGTCACTGCTACTAAAATTTAACAACTGTATACTTCTAAGTGGTGGTAGTACCCCGAATCGGCAGACTGAAAGTGGTGGTACTACCGCGACTTGGCAGACTGGGTACCACTGCCTTCCACTCTTGGACAACCAGACTCGGAGCAGATATAGATCCGGTTCTTTTTTATTAACAAGTAATAGTTGTATTAAATCTAATTATTTGATATTACAAATAGAAACTATGAAACAAATGTTTGCTCCGACCGGGAATCGAATTCGGGACTTTACGTGTAGCGGGCTGGTGTGCTAACCAAGGCGTCATTCGTGTGGCCAAAACATCTTTATTAACTAACTATTAATTAGTATTTCGTTAGGTTTAAACAAATAAAAGTTTTATTTTTTTTTTTCTAAATTTTTGTCGAGGCCTTTTTTGTATTAAATATGAATATGTCGGCCTCATTATATCTTCACCAAACATAATACTGACAACTTATATCTATAGTAACTGAACAGGTTAAATTAAAGAGTTTGCGAAGGAGTGCAGTCCATGTAGAGGCAACTTCTACTACAGTTAAATAGCAATGAAATGCAAGTTAGCAACCGTAATAAAACCGTCAACTTTAAAGTCTATCCCGAAACACGACTGAGTCACTTTAGGATCTATGGTGGTACTACTGCCGCGGATCAGCAGACTGAGCGAGCAACCACATATACTGTCTGCTTACCACTCTAAAACTATATTTGTATGAATTGTATGTAATATTTATGTCGGTTAAACATCGTTTAAATGTCGGTAAAAATAAAATCTGCCACTGTACTAAAAGGTTCGGTGCGTTGTTTCCTCCATGTGTTCTCCCTATTCTTTAACCTTAGAACCTTTAAGCGATGCGTGACCTTTGGCCGACATAGAGACGGCGACTGAGTCAACCGTGAACTGAGTCGGGTTTTTAGTCATTGGCACTCTTGAATATTCCCTTGCTTACCATCAGGCAAGTCGAAACAATAAAAAAAACTTAATGTTAACATGTAATGTTAATGTCAAAGAGTGGTAGGCAGTGGTACCCAGTCTGCCGATCCGGGGTAGTACCACCACTTACAAGTAAGTATACAGACCGTGAAGTGATTTAGTCACATTTCGGGATCAGCTTGTAAGTTGCCGGTTCCATCTAGGCCGGCATAGTGAATGTGATTGCTACTCACAGTTATTGAATTGTATTAGCAGTGACATTCATTCATGGACCACACTTCGGCTTAACATCATGCGGGGTGCTGTCATATGTCGAGTCACAATGGAAATAAAAATAAATGTAAATGTCAAAGTTCAATTATTGTCGCTAATATGTCGAGTAGATAACTTATTTATTATTTTTTTAAATAGTGACTGGACATCTGACCTCGATCCGCCTGATGATAAGCAAGAGGATATTCAAGAATGTTGACGACTGAAAATATCAAGTTAGTTTGCGGTTGCCCATCGCCGTTTCTATGACGGCCAAAGATGCTTCTTCACGCATTGCTTCAAAGATCCAAGGTTATAGGTACTATATACTCTTTATATTATATTATACTCTTATTAAAACGGTTTCAATTTAAGGCGACTGTGGTGTAGTAGCAGTCAAATGGCTACGTAAGCCGAGTGGCACGGGTTCGAAACCACTCACCGGTACCAATGTATCTTTGATATATCTACTTTGGTTGTCCTGTTTCTATGATACAAGCACTTTAGTAGCTTAGTATAAAAATGTATAATAATAATAAAAAATCCAACCCAAGCGTAAAAAAACTAATATCCATATTACTCATATTTTACGATAGAAAGTTATTTTGATAAACTAATAATCAATAATAGGCATACAGTTGCTCACTTTTAGGAGTACAAACCATAAAGTGACTAAGTCGCGTTTCGTTACCTAAAAAGTTTCCACTACAAACTAGCCGACAAAGTAAACACGACTGCTACTTAAAGTCATTTAACCGTAGTAGCAGTTGCCTCTATTCATGAACCGCACTCTAGCTTAACAATTAAGATGCCGCAATAAATAAAAACTTATTTTTTCTTGCCAACAAGTGTTCTGTTATGATGAATGGCCAGTTGTATCGTTCGTCGCTTATTCTATGATAAATAAATGATACTAGATTTAATATATTCATCTGAGAGACAGGGCAACAAGTTGGCCATCTGTTGAATGTTAATTGTCTATGATCTTTGTAATCTTAAGCGAACATGACTAAACATTATTTATAAGATAAGACGAAATTAGAGACAAGGCGATCGTGGTGTAGTGGCGGTTCAATGGTCACTTAAACCGAGAGCACAAGTTCAAAACCACTTGCCGGTACCAATATATTTTTGTTATATGTACTTGGTCGTCCTGATTCTCTGATACAAACACTTTTAGTAGCTAAGAATAGACATATAAAAAAAAATAAGATAAATATATTTTTGTTGTTGTGGTTGTAAAGTTTATTTATTTACATTTCTATACTAAGCAACTAAAATAATTGTATCATAGAAACAGAACAACCAAAGTACATATATTTATCAAAGATACATTGGTACCGGCAAGTGTTATTGAACCCGCGCTCTCGGTTTGCGTAACCATTGCAGCGACTACACCACGGTCGCCTTTAAGGATTGTTTATTGTTGTTTGTTTAATACCTGGACATTCCAGGTGGCCCCGGAGGCGGGGTGGGCTCTCCTCAGAGGGCCTGTAACACTCCGCGCGCGCCGCATGTCGACTGGCGTAATATCCCGGCGCGCGCAGAAACAGCCTCCGCGTGGACCAACACTGATTATATTGATCAGTTATACATAGTTATATAGGTTTGTTGTTATTCATTAGTCTCCAGAATTATATTCACATAACTCTACAACGCAACGATTTCTAATTAGATTAGCTTATGGCCGGCATAGTAAAGGCAGCTGTAAGATAAGAAGTTTTTTGGAGTCGTTTCGAACTCCCCTCACTAATATAACATCCCCATCAGATTTATAAATTACTTTCGTTAATCTATTTTCACTTATTTATTTATTTAAATCCTTTATTGCGCCAAAATAAACTTAAAAATAGGTACATAGCCGAGTTTCATGCCTATTAGGCATTCTCTAACAACTAACCTTTGAAATGATGAGAAATTATGGGCAGGGTGCAAATATACTACAAACTACAATTATACATATAAGTAGGTAAAAATAAACATACATATAAAGGGCGCTCGTGGTGTAGTCGCAGTGCAATGGTTACACAAACCGGAGAGCACGAGTTCGAGACCACCCACCATTACCAATGTATCTTTGATATATGTACTTAGGTTGTCCTGTTTCTATGATAGCACTTTAGTAGCTTAGTATAGAAATGTAAAAAATAAATAAATAATAATATGTACCTAATAAACATACCCAATTATATTTTGTGCCAAATTATTTAATATGAACTAGAAGCCATGAGCTCCTGTTCATCAAAAAACAAGTTGGTGACTATTCGTTTAAAGACATTAACTAATCCTTATGAAGTGAATTGTAAATGTAAAAGAAGTAAGAAAGTCGTGTTAGGATCGTAGAACATGGCGCTTTGTTGTCTCTGCCTATCCCTGTGGTAATTAGGGCGAAAAATATTAATGATGAAATAAAATTAATTATTAAATATTTTATCACAAACAACACAATGAAAACAAATTCCTAAATAATAAAAGATAGGAGTTAATTAATAAAATTTAATGAGCCCTTCACAAATTTCGTGGCATACATTTTAACGTAAAAATTTCATAACAAAAAACAAAAATGAATTTTAAAGATACCTTTGAATCATATTACGCCTACGCTGCGAAATGGGATATAGTCTGTCTAAGCCGAAATGACGCGCCCCTCCTCCGCATTTGCGCACAAGAGAAAACATAAAATATTAATGCAACACACCGAAAATGCAATTGTAATTGGTCATTCAGTTGCTGGTTGGAGGACAAAAGGAGGAGCACGCCGATAAAGTATAATAGCATAGTTAGTAATATTTGCATTTACACATTTAAATAAACTAATAAAGTGGAGGGGCGCGTCATTTATAGTTAGACAAGCTATAGCAAATCTTTACCTATATAAAACCACAATTTCACAGCCATGAAATGGATAATATTAAGATATTAAAAAGTTTTTTAAGTTTTAACTCGATATCTAACATCGATCTGCTCAATGATAAACAAGACAGATGTCTAAGAGTGCGGAAGACTGAAAAAACTGTCTCAGTTCACGGCTGCCTCAGTCGCCGTCACTATGGCAGCCAAAGGCATAGTCTCTTAAAGGATTTAAAATTATAGGATGGGGAGTAAAGCATTCCATTTAACGATTGTTCTACAAAAAAACGCCGCACCGAACCTGAGGCGACTGTAAGTTGGGCTGTGTTTTTTTCAGTTTTCACCGCTTGACTTAACATCTGACTTCGACTGATAGTAAGCAAGGGGAGGTCTAAGAGTGCCAGCGACTAAAAACCATCTTAGTTAACTGGTAATCAGAAATGAAAGGCCATGAGCGCTGACGAGTCTGGAGAACCACTGCGGCAATATACAGCTTAAAAACAATTTCGAGCCATAATAAAACAAACAGAATTCGAGCTACCTTATCTAGTGGATATTTGAAATTCGGTTCTGATTTCGGACAGTATTGAAATTGACAGCTATTGCAGCGAGGCACGTGTGTTCCACTTCATGTCGCACGTGGATGTGATGGGAGTTGTAAAATGTGTGCCCACTCATGCACGCGTTCAAGTTTTTTTCATAAAGTCACGCGGAAAATAGATTTCCTTTGTTTTATTTAGAATCTATCATGTGAAAGTAACGTTTCGGCATTTATACTTTGGAAATTATTACGTTATGAGTAATAACAAATAACCTATTTTTATATCCTTTGAACTGCCGGCCTAGTTGGAACCGGCAACTTACAAGCTGATCCCGAAACGCGACTAAGTCACTTCCCGGTCTGTACACTTTACGTGGTAATACTACCCCGGATCGGATCGGCAGACTAGTCACTGCTGCCTACCACTCTTTGATAACTACACCTGGAGCAAATATTCTCCTCAATCCCAACTAATTTTTGTAATATTTAATTATTCAATCAAATTGTCACTCATTTTTCTCACAGTGATAGGCAGAGACAAGGGAGCGCCACTTGCCACGATCCTGACATAACTCCATCGTTTCCTTCATTCACAATTCTCTTCATACAAGCTCTATGGTTATGGACACTAGGCAACCTAGCTTTCTTGAGGATGTCTCCGATTTGGTTGGCAAACACCCTTCTGGGTCTACCTTATAATATTTAATCCAAGTAATAAATACAAATAAAAGCTATGGAAACAAATCTTTGCTTCGACGGGTAATCGAACCCCTCTATCAATCTCATCTAAGTACGAAATTTAGCATATTTCCATCTAGATGGCCTTAATAAACGGTATCCACAAAAACACGTTATTAATACATAAAAGAATTTAATACAAAAATCCCTTATTTACTTATAAAAAGAGACATTACGACCTCACTCTTTTGTATGAAAAATCTACACAACTCGTTCTCTAATTAGTAATAAAGGTTTTTATAAATCCACTGTTACACACAGACATTAATGCCTTTACCATGAGTATTATGTTGCTCATTTCATATTAAGACGACCGTGGTGTAGTGGCAGTGCAATAGTCACGCAAACCGAGAGCACGGGTTTAAAACCACTTGCCGGTACCAATGTATCTTTGATATAGGTACTTTGGTTGTCATGCTTAAATGATACAAGCACTTTAGTAGTTTAGTATAGATTGTATTATTTTGTAAATAATACAAAAATAAATAAAATAAAATTGTCAATCATCAAGCATCATGTTAACCATTAGACGTCTACTGCTGGGCTGTGCTTCGAAATGACGAGTCCAAGGACAATGGCAGTCCTCAGAGTGCCTTTTATACTTACCTGCTAGAATGTCGAATAACATCGCAATATCACTGACTTACCATCGCTATTAATATTATTATTTAAAACAATACTGATTAGTATAAAAGTCACTTTGATAAAGCAGTGGCATATCGTGGACACGTCATTTGGCTGTTGTATATTATGAGAATCGGGCCCTGGACATAGGCCTCTCCCAGCGATCGACACAGTGGCCTACATCCAGTTCCTTAAGCAGGTCGGACTGACGACTATTGCATTTATTTTGTGATTCGACTTATGAATACTCCCCGCCTGATGTTAATCTAAAGTGGAGCGATTGCAGAACAACATATATTTGTCTCTTTTTCGCTCTCAATAACTATCATTCCGTTCTACTTTCGCTTTACAAGCTGATCCCGAAACTCGACTGATCCGAAATCACTTCACGGTCTGTATACTTGTAAGTGGTGGTACTATCCCCGATCGGCAGACTAGGCATCACTGCCTACCACTCTGGAAGACTACATAAAGAGTGAAAGACTTCAAGAGCTGACATTGCAGGAAATATTTACTATTGTAATTCATAATAGCACTCCCGTACTGTGTCTAACTTGATGTCGAGAGTTTTATTCGTTTGTCCCTATCCGTTTTGCATAATTTAGCGGGTCTGACTGCCTCGAATCCCCCAAGGCTCATGACGGGGATATCCACTGAAGTACTAATGCGAGTTACTCAGATATCATGTCATCATGCCCCTTCAGTAATCCGATTTAAAACCTTTCATTATTTAAATAACGCACTTTTGTTTTTTTGTTTGTTAATGTTTATTAGAGACCTTGGACGATAGGAGTAAATTGTTGGTTAGCACACCAGTCCGTTATGCGGTAAGTCTAGGGTTCGATTCTCGGTCGGTACAAATATTTGTTATTAGAATGGGCAAATGGCCGCCAACTGTCTTCTTACCACTCCTAATTAGTTTCTATTAATTTATATTTAAAAGGAGTAGCTAATCGAGAGACATGCTTAAGGAAGTTGGGTTGCGTAGTGCCCTTAACCTTAGAACTTGTGTGAAGAGAATTCTGAATGTGAGGGAAACGAGGTAGTTTTTTGAGGATCGTGGTATTAATAAAGTTTTATTAAAGTATTTTATTTCATTTTTTTTAGATTTTGCGCGAACATTGATTAATGAATTAAACGTCTCTTGTAACAAATTGTAAAATCTAAACCAAAATAAACGCGATAGTACGCCGTATAAAATTTGTTTAATTCATTATATTTATTAAAATTAGGTTGCTTTGAAATAGGGTGCTTCACTATCGTACCTATACCTATTTGTTTAATATGCATCGAGCAATATCTATCGGTCAATGGTCGCAATATCCGTGGAATGACCCGTGTGATTGGGGCAGAATAGGTACGGACGCAAACTACAAACATACCCGCACTGCTCCACATGTTTACTCAACTGAGCCACGTACCACCGTTTCACATCCGTGATATTAGCGTTTGGGAGATTGGCAATGATTTTGATTACTTGGTTTCTAGTTAATAAATAAAACACAAGTTTATGTTAAAAAAGAATTAAAGACGTGGCGCATTGGCTTGGTTTGGTTAGTTCGTTATGCGTAAAGTCCCGGACGAAGAAAATACATATTTATTTTATATCTTTCATTTATTAATTAGCTTGAATATTACAAATAAAAAGGCGACCGTGGTGTAATTGTTACACAAACCGAGACCACGAGTTCGAGACCAACCGCCGGTACCAATGTACGAGTATCTTTGATATATGTTGTATCTTTGGTTGTCCTGCTTCTATGATACAAGCACTTTAGTAGCATAGTATTCAAATGTAAATGAAATAAGGATATATTCTCTGGGTCTATTTGTCAGAAAGTGGTAGGCAGTGGTGTCCAGTCTGCTGATCCGGGATAGTACCATCACTTACAAGTATACAGACCGTGTAGTATCTTATTTGCGTTTTGCGATCGGCTTAGAACTAGGCCGGCATAGTGGATGCGTTTTGTGGATTTACGCTTTTATTTAAATGTAGTATAGATATTATTTGGCAGTTCATTATACTATGGATGGCACCGTTGACTACGTTACCCGTTTGCACTCTTCTCTCAATATTATTTTATTTTTATTTTTATTGTGACTCGACATGTGACAGCACCCCGCTTGATGTTAAGCCGAAGTGTGGTCCATGAATGAATGTCACTGCTACTACAATTCAATAACCGTGAGTAGCAATCACATCCACATCTGGCCTAGATGGAACCGGCAACTTACAAGCTGATCCCGAAACGTGACCAAATCACTTCACGGTATGTATACTTGTAAGTGGTAGTACTACCCAGGATCGGCAGACAGGGTACTACTGCCTACCACTCTTTGATAACCAGACCCGAATCAAATATCCATCTCTTTTTTATTTATTAACAAATATTTGCAATATTTAATGTTATTAATTATTACAAATAAAAGCTATGAAACAAATATTGCTTTGACCGGGAATCGAACCCGGGACTTTACGCGCAACAAACCAACCACTAAACCACGCCTGTCGTCATCACATTTAACAAAATAAATGTAATAAAAGGAATAAAATTAGTAGTACCTAATTAAAAACACATGTTACTTAAACACAAAACATACGTTAAAATCTCCACTGAAACAAAATATCTACTGTAGTCGCAAAGGACCTTGTTGTTAGAGCGACTTTAAATAAATTTAATTTTTTTTTTTTTTTTTTTTTTTTTTTTGTGACACGACATCTGACCTCGTCCCGCCTGATGATAAGCAAGAGGATGTCCAAGAGTGACGACGACTGAGAAAACCGGGTTTGTTCACGGCTGCCCCAGTCGCCGTCACTATGCCGGCCAAAGGTGCTTCTTCACGCATCGCTTGAAGGATCCAAGGTCATAGGATGGAGAGAACACATGGGCAGGCAAAGCATTCCACTTGTCAATTGATCTACAAAGAAAAGACGCACCGAACTTTTTAGTTCGACTGCCGATTCGGTCGATAAAATGCGGATGCTTTCCCCGACCTGTGCGGGTATTACGGGAGTGAAAAGATGAGGTAGGAACAAGGTTAAAGAGCTCTTCGGAACATTCCCCGTGGTATAGGCGATAGAGGACGCACAGAGCCGCCATGTCTCTTCGTAGTTGTAGGGGCTCCAGAGTTCGCGTGACCTCTGCATCACCTATGATCCGGACAGCTCGGCGCTGCAATGAATCCAGGGCATTAAGAAGATACTTGGCAGAGCCGTCCCAGAGGTGCGAACAGTACTCCGCGCAAGAGCGAATCTGTGCCTTGTAAAGAAGCAGGCGAAGCTCTGGCGCGAAGAACCGCCGCACCTTGTTCAGGATGCCAAGTTTGCGGGAGGTGGTCTTAATGGCCCGCTCGATATGGTCCCTGTGATTCAGATCGCAGCGAAGGGACATTCCAAGAATGTCCAGTCTGTCCGAAGCACTGAGGGAGATGTTACAAAGAGAGGGAAGGGGAGTAAACGGGGATTTTTTCGTCGAGAACGCGCATACCTGAGTCTTGTCTGCGTTGAACTGAACCAGGTTCTTGTCGCCCCAGTGGGTAATACGATCAAGAACCCGGTTCAGTCCCGCTACAACAGACTTTCTCATATCGGCTATCTCCTGTTTGCCGGCTGCGGGGCGGGCAGTGTAGCGTCCATGCACCGTGCTGTCGTCTGCATAGCAATGAATGCCGGATCCGAGGTCCAGCATGTCATTGATATGCAGAAGGAACAAAGTCGGCGACAGCACGGAGCCCTGAGGGACGCCGGCATTCACCGACATCCTGCGCGACGCGCTTCCATCCACAACGACGCGTATGGAGCGGCCACGCAGGAAGTCAGCTATCCAGCCCCGCAGACGGTCAGGTAAACCGTATGCCTCGAGCTTGGATAAAAGGCCCCTGTGGCAGACCCTGTCAAACGCTTTGGAGATGTCCAAGCCAACAGCAAGGGCTTCTCCATTACCATCCAACGCTTCACCCCAGACGTGCGTGGTGTACGCCAGAAGATCACCAGTTGACCGTTTCGGCCTGAAGCCATATTGACGGTCATTGATCAGCTGGTGACCCTCCAGGTAGGCCATGAGGCGAATATTAATTATTCGCTCCATAACCTTGCACAGTACTGAGGTTACAGCAATTGGACGGTAGTTTGACGGGTCCGAGCGGTCGCCCTTCTTTGGGACCGGTTGCACATTGGCCCCCTTCCAAGCCCGAGGCACGCAGCCCGATGCGTACGAGAGCCGGTATAGCCTCGTCAAGACGGGAGTCAACTCCGCTGCACAAGTTTTAAGCACAAGCGCTGGGACACCATCGGGACCACTGGACTTCCGGATATCAAGCGATCGTAGCTCCATGCGGACATCGCGTTGTCTGATACGAATCTCAGGCATCGTATGTCCGCATGGACGCAGGGTGGGTGGCCCTACACCACGATCGTCAATATGCGAATTTGAGGCAAAGACTTCGGCCAGTAGATCGGCCTTCGCCTTCGCCGTATGCGCCAGTGAGCCATCAGGCTGTCTCAGCGGTGGCAGTACAGAACGACAGAAGTTAGATTCTACAGTCTTGGCGAGACTCCAAAAGCTGCGACTACCCGTTGGGTGCGCTAATAGACTCTCGCCAATCCTGGAAACGCGCTGTGCCTCCGCCTTTTTAAAGACCTTTCTGCAAGACTTGGTGGCACGATTGTAGGCTGCTTTCAACTCATCCACGTGAGGGTCATGATGTTTTCGACCCCTGACCCATGCACTGTGAGCTGCGTTTTTTGCTGAAACAGCAGCCGCGCAGTCACTGTTGTACCAGGGCCTGCTCCGGTCGTTACGAGATGCACAGTTGGATGGAACGTAATATTCCATCCCCAGTGCTATCTCATCAGCAACGGCCGAGGCACACGTGGATGGATCCTCGGAGTTGAAGCAGCGCTGCCACCAAGGGAGCGAAGCGAAATAATTTCGCATTCCCTCCCAATCCGCTGACCTGTAGTGCCATAAACGTCGCACCTCATTCCTGGCGGGAGGAGGCACGACGCGCGGCACTATCGTCTCGACCAGGCAGTGGTCAGAAGTCCCAAGAGGAGCTTTGACCGAAATTTTATACCCGGTCGGACGAGTGGTCAGTAGAAGGTCCAGCAGAGAGGGAGCATGACCGACAATGTCTGGTACCCGGGTGGGTTGGGTCACCAGCTGTGTCAGGTCATGCAGAAGGGCGTAAGCATGAGCAGCCCTTCCCGCGTGGTCGGTCCTTTGGGACCCCAACCACACCTCATTGTGTGCGTTGAAGTCCCCCAAGACCACGACCTCCGCGGTCGGGAACCGCTCCAGCGCTTCGTCTGTCGCCCGGCTCAGAGAATCGAAGAGCCGGGTTGTCTCCGAATCCCCGTGGTGGGAACGATAATAGGCACCCGTAGATCCTGGCTTGGGAACCAAGGTCTACGTGTACCCAGAGGATGGACAGGGAAGGATCCTCCAAGCAAAGCAGACGGAGACAACAGATATCGGACCGGATGTACACACATACCCCGGCTTTCGCGAGGAATCTTTCCTCAAGCGAGTAGCCGGGGTATTGGAGGTACGAGGTGTCAGCCGGTGCCTTTATCTGCGTCTCCGTCAAGAAGAGCAGAGCGGGCTTTGCCGTCTCAAGATGGTGATGGACGGCACTGAGATTGGCGTGGATTCCACGTATATTTGTGAAATCCACGCCAAGCTCATTAGAAATGGGGGTTTGAGTTGCCGCTGGAGAAACTCTACTTCTTGTTTTGTGTGCTTGCATTTGGAGGGGGTGGGGGGGTGCGTGAAAATGTTGGGGGTTGTTTCTTCGAAAGGGACGAAAAGTGCAGCTATCCGCTTAGCCACATGCATCCCGGCGGTGTGAGTTTGCTGATCCGTCGGACGGAAGGGCCCCCGTACCCTCCCGGAAGTGATCGCCTGGACCCCATATCCGATCACCAATCGGCAAGACGAATCACCCCGAGATTATGCGCCGCCTGGTGGGGCAGCCTCCCTCCGTGGTTAGCGGTGGGCTCAGGCCCCTGTACTGTGCGGCGGGCGGCCAGCGGTCAACCGTTGCTACGGGTCTCCCTGGCCGACGGGTCAACAAACTCTCACCGGGATAATGCAGGTCAGCAGGATGCCACTGTCCCTAACCGAATCCACAACCCCCAACGCAACTGGTGCTACACAAACTAGTCCCCGAACGCGACGTGGTCACTATGGGGGGATTTGCATCTGTGTAGGGTGGTAATTTCAACCAGCTGAGAACACTTAATGTACCGGAAGTGTCCTCTAAATTGTGTCAATTAAAAAAAAACATACGTTGTAATTATATTTTTTCCCGGAATCCAACGATTTTATTTTTAAACCATATTTTGCGGACCATGAAAATGAGTAACCTGTTCAAAAGGTTGTATTTATTGTGGTTGAAGCTTCATCCGCTAATACGCTGTTAGTTTACTTTATTGCAATTCGTTTTAAACACGTTATTAATACTTATTACAATTTTATATAATAAAATATTATATTGCATGTACTTATAGAAATTATAGGGATCACTTTATCTATACTAATATTATAAAGAGGAAAGATTTGGAAGTTTATTTGTAATGAATAGGCTCGGAAACTACTTGGCCGATTTTAAAAATCTTTCAGTATCAGAAAGCTACATTCTTCGTAAGTAACATAGGCTATATTGTATTTTCAAAATGTTTAGGGTTCCGTACGAAATCTCGAATAATGTGGGTTACAAGGTGTCAAAATAGTACTCATAAAATTCCTTACATCGCGTACGCTGCGAAAACTATTGACGATATAGAAAAGTGTTCTATATATTAATAGTACTCATGATTACTCACAAAAAAGTCTGCTCTGGTATATGCCTAAAATATGTTGATAATTAAGGCTGATTATGTATGTGTATTTATACTATATACAACAACATACGTTTAATGGTAGGTACAAAGATTATGTATACATACATAAGAGAAAAACTATTTTTTTAGCCATTAAGTTTGCGATGTATTTTGACCCGGGCAACGCCGGATTACGCAGCTAGTGTTGTAATAAACTAATCGGAGTTGCTAGATACATAAATAACATAATTATGTCTATAATTTTTGTAATTTTTGTAAAATATAATTAGGTGAAAATCGAAGACATCCTCAAGAAAGCTGGGTTGGCCCAGTGCCCATGGTAGTAGGGAATGTATGAAAAGAAGTGGATGTGAGGGAAGCGAGGGAGTTGTGTCAGATTCGTGGCGCTCCATTGTCTCTGCCTATTCCTGTGGGAGAAGAGCGTGACAATTTTGATTGATTGATTCATGTATAATTTAATCGTGAATTATAAGAATATCTTTATATGAATGATTTGGTGATCAAATGTCTCTTGTACGCCGACGATCAAGTTATCCTATAATGAATGCGGAATTAGAAAAGAAAGGTATGAAAGTGAATGTAAGTAAAACTAAAGTAATGGTTTTGGAGAGAGAGGATGAAATGACAGAATGTGAGATAATGATAGACGGAAAGAAAGTGGAAAGTGGAACAAGTCAAACAATTTGTTTACTTGGGAAGTATGTTTACTAGGGATGGAAAGTGTGATGAAGATATTGAGAGAAGAGTGCAAAAGGGTAACGTAGTGAACGGCGCCATCCATAGTACAGCCAAGTAATGTCCCAAAAGTCACGGATGGCTGTTCATAATGCGGTGCTTGTTCCTACATTAATGTATGGAAGTGAAGGTTGGGTATGGCAGAAGAAGCATGAGAGTAGAATTAATGCTGTGGAAATGCGGTCGTTAAGGAGTGTGTGTGGAGTGACGATAGCGGATAGAATAAGGAATAGTACACTGCGTGATAGATGTGGTTTGAAAGAAGATGTAGTGACAAGGATTGACAAAGGAATGCTTCGATGGTTTGGGCACATGGAAAGGATGAGTGAAAGTAGATTGACGAAAGGAATTTATAAGTCGGATGTGGATGGATGCGTTAAACAAGGCAGGCCCAGAAGAGTGTTTTCCGACCAAATCGGAGACATCCTTAAGAAAGCTAAATTGCCTAGTGCCCATAACCACAGGGCCTGTATGAGGAGAATTGTGGATGTGAAGGAAGCAAGGGAGTTGTGTAAGGATCGTGGTAAGTGGCGCTCCATTGTCTCTGCCTATCCCTGTGGGAAAAAGGCGTGACAATTTGATTGATTGAAGAATATCTTGTGTATATACGATTGGCCATAACGAATAATAAACGGTATCGTATTCCACAATTACATTAATAGATATATTAGTAACATTCACAAGTAAGTTATAACATAATCGCTTTATTGTGTTCATTTTAATTATTAACACGTTATGTAGGAAATTGTAATTGCTCTAATGGTTATTCTCTCATCAGCGAGGTTAAATAATTCACACTTAGCCTAAGGAGAAGGGTCTATGAGGAGCCATTTACACTCGCTAACATTAAATTTATATGTCCCATGGTTATTAAAATGTATAACAGAAAGGGATACTAAGATGTTAAGCGTGGGTAAACAACCCTAAATTATAAAAGAGAAAAAATATTACTAGGTGAAATATTTAAACCAATACAATAAAATAGTTTTTATAATGAAGTTTATTTAAATATGTCCGATAAATCTATGTACAATATAACAAACATTAGGTATATGAAAAAATGTCGAGAGCGTCGAAAGCAATTTCCTTGTAATGTACAGCGTGAGTTAATTGATGGTTGACGATTGTGCATCTGAGCGACGAAGAGCGGCGGCTGGAGGCACGTGGAGCTCTGGGCGCCGGCGCGGGCGACCCGGGCAGCCTCCCCGCCCGGGACGCAGCATTCACGAGCCGGCAGCCGCGCAATGCGAGCCGACACGCGCGACGCCGTGCGGCCGCCGGGCGCCCTCGCCGCGTCGGGGTCGGACGTCGCGAGCCGCCTCTGAGCCCTCCGTCGTGGAGGGCAGGTGGGGCGCGCAGGTGCGGCGGCCGGCGCTCGCCCGGGCCGTGGTCGCGGCGCGCGGCCGCCCGCCCCGCCGCGCCCATGGAGTCTCCGTGGGACCTGGAGCTGGAGCTGCGGCAACACATCGAGTCATGCGCCTGCACCTGCGATCACATGGGCTATGGCAACTATATGGACTACCAGCCACCGCACGTCTGCCTGTGCCGGGCGATCACCTCTCCGCACGCCCACGTTAGTATTTCACACCTATCTATCTTACTGCACGTGCTTCATTATCACCTGCACATATCTTGAATAAGTTTTCTTAATATTTCTTCGCCATATTTAATTGATGATCAAATGAGACGCTTTTACAAAAGACATAAACATTTCGTAGCATTCCAATATTGTACGTATTAGTGAATCGTAAGTTGTTGTTTATAAATTGTACCATGCCTTAATGAAAACAATATATTTACACGATAAACATCTTAAGCAATTCAGTTTGACTTGTAAATAAATCCTTATTACATGATTTGCCATGCTTACGGTTAATAATAGGATATTTAAGATTTTCTTAATTTTATAAAACATATATTATCTATGTGTATAAATAATACAACCGCATTTTATAGTATTCTCATACTATTTTACTATTTGACATTACTATTATTTTTATTGTAACGTGACATCTGACAAAGATTTGCCTAATTGTCTTGCGAGGAAAGGTCCAAAAGCGCTGATGACTGAAAAAATCGACTCAGTTTATGGTTGTCCTAGTTGCGTATCGATGTCGGGAATTACGATAAAAATTACTTAGGTATTTTTATTTTTATTTTTTAGGTAATAATTTTTTTACATTTTTATCCTAAGCTACTAAATAGCTTGTATCATAGAAACAGGACAACCAAAGTACATATATCAAAGATACATTGGTACCGGTGGGTGATCTCGAAGTCGTGCTCTCGGTTTGCGTAACCATTGCACTGCCACTTCACCACAGTCGCCTTCTGATTAGTAAAATAGGTTTTAATAATAAAAAAACATTTCGATTTCCCGGGGAATACCCACGATTTTCCCAGTAATCGCCAAAAACGCTTACAGCAGAAATGACAATTCATAAATTGAATATGGTAATTCTGTTAGTATTATTAATTTGTAAGAGCCTGACTCACTGTAATACAGGGATTCCGTAACAGAAGAAAATACGCTTAGATACGATATGTTCTCTATAAGTCATATAAACGTAACTTTTGCGATGAGTTTTGGCGGGCAACTGCAACTGACAGGACGCGCAATTTTGGATTATTTGAAAGGCTTGTGTTTTTTATAAATATTAATGTGTAATAATGGTGGAATTGTTATCCAGTAATAATTTTTAAGTTGATCAAGTATAAACAAGTAATTTAAAGTTGTGAAACGTGTTTCTTTATGTTCCCTCCAAGACTCCTTCTGAAGTTTTAGTAAAGGCTTTCCGCCGCTTTACTAAAACAATCATCATCAACCTCACTATCATCATCATCATTTGATGAATCACTCGCGTGGTTCATCTACATCTTTACTTGACAATGTTTTAACATTGAACCATATATTTTTACTTTGACACTGGCAAGTTAAATACTAAAGCCATAAACAAAAAGAAAGAAAGAAAGAACTTTTGCGATTTCTCTCATTCGGAAAAGATATGTTATATAAAGATATGTTATATAAAGATATGTTAAAAGATATTATATCCCCAAAGCTGTATTTTTCGGCGACACGTGCGATTAAATAAATCATATTATTTTCTGATAACAATGTGATAAATATAATTTTAATTTTCATTATCAATTATTGTCACGCCTTAATACTTAACAGGATAGGCAACAGGCAGCCACTTATCACGATCCTGACACAATTCAATAATAACAATTTGTTACCTAATAAAAAAATTCATAAACTCTGGCCGGCATAGTGAAGACAACTAAGACCTCCCCAAAAAAATATAAATCTGATGTGGATAGATACGTTAATCGAGGCACACCCAGTAGGGTATTCTCCGACCAAATCGGAAACATCCTGAAGAAAGCTGGTTTGCCCATAACCATAGAGCTTGTATGAAGAGAATTGTGGAGGAAGTTGTGTCAGGACCGTCGCAGTTGGCGCTCCATAGTCTCCGCCTATCCTTATGGAAAAAAGGCGTGACGATTTGAATTAAATTGACCTCCCTGGCTTAGCAGCAAGTAATTGGAGGTGTCGCATCAAAATAATATCAACTTATATAATAAACTTTATAGTTTCTTTTATATAAGTATTAGTTTTACATTTCTATACTAAGCTACTAAAATGCTTGTATCATAGAAACAGAACAACCAAAGAACATATATCAAAGATACATTTTGAAACCGTGCTCTCGGCGTAACCATTGCACTTTCACTAAATCACGGTATATATAAACATAATTTAATTTTATATATATGTTTTTAAAATTTAAAAATAAGAAAAAACGATTTAAATATATATATATATATATATATATATATATATATATATATATATATATAATATATTTATTCACATTAATTTGTACATAATTACAATTTAAATTGTTTTTCTATAAATATCCAAAAAATAAGAATGAACATAAAAGGCATTACCTAGTACATTATAGTCGTATTAAGTAAGTTGTAAACAAAACAGGAAAGTGAAATAATAATAAAAAACGAAACAAAAAAATGTTTCAGTAAAAGTTAGGTAGTGGGGCGTTTTTACGAGTGAAGCATCAACTTGAATGGCAATAAAATTTTACACATGTGAACCTATCCAGTCCCCGGCAGGACAAGTTCTCACTTTTACATCTCAATTCAGCCGGTACTCAATTTCGAAAAAATCTCTCACTTCTTTTTCTTTTAAAGGGGTGGCAGAACAACTGGAAAAATGTTGTTTACTTAAGACGATATATTTTCACTTGTATCTATTACCTATTGCTAGGAAATAAATGTTAAGCGGTAATTAAAACAATATTACTTTTAATTGTATTTCTTAGTTTCTACATAGTATTAAAGTCGGTTTCCTCGTCAATCTAGATCTGTCCTCTACATAGACCACTTTCAAAATTTTGTTGGATCCGGTGGACCCCTACATTTTTACCATATTCCTAAAAACCGCCCTTGCAAGTCTCGACACGTTGCCTGTACTGAATATAGGATATGCAAGTTTTTACAATTAAGACGAAAAATCTTCGTTATGAACAAAACGTGTTTTAGGCGAAAGAAGGTTGAGATTTGCACATCACTTTTGAGCGTGCGGTTTTTCGTACTAAACTATTTTTGTAATAGTTGCATAATTATTTAAAAAATAATATAAAGCTAGGGTCTTCAACCCGCGGCCCGCGGGCCTCATGCGGCCCTAGGGTTGCCAACTTTTTTGACAAAAAAAAACGTATACCATTGTTTGAATAGGATAAAAATAAAGTATTTGGAAGAAAAATAAAGTATTTTTAAAATTTTATGCCCTAAAAACGTATTTTGTGTGCTTTTAGCATTTGCTAACAATTTTTTGCTATTTTTAAATATTTCAAAGCTTGTTTGACAATTATCATTTAAAGGACATCATTCATTTTGAGCTTCTATGTACTACTTTTGTAACGTCCGATAATGAAAAAATATATAATACAAATAGTAAATTCGTTACTTGTATTGATAAAACTAATAACAATTTTGCTTTTAATTGCTGTGCAATTGAGTTATTTGGAAAATAAGATATGAGTTTTGTATCATCTGTCAATCAACGCTACATTTGTTCTGCTTTGAACTGTCATAATTATAGTTAGATGATTTTGCACACCCAAACTATGCAAAAAAAGGATATATTCCAACTACATTGTAACATTAAAGCCAAAGACCCATACAAAATGAATGATGTCCTTTATATACTTAAATAAGCAATTCGTTTGCTACGCAATCAAAATAAAGTATTTTCACATACTTTATTTGTATGCAAAAGTATAAAGTATAATTACCAAAAATAACGTAAGATACGTTATTATAAAGTATGGTTGGCAACCCTATGCGGCCCGCCAGCTAAGTTCTTAACCAATGAAGATTGACTTTAATTAACCAATAAAGATTATTGAAATTTGAAATTATGTATGTCTTTTATTTTATTGATAAGGTGGTAAAGTGTCGTGAAAAGTTGTGGCCCTTCGGACGATGTGAAATCGATGTTTGGCCCTTGCACTAAAAAAGGTTGAAGACCTATGATATAAAGTATTTGTAAATTCTGTTCGATTAAGTGTTTATTTCTTAAGTGAGCATTTCTTAAATTATTGTATTTGATTTTATTGTGACTCAACATATGACAACACACCACCTGATGTTAAATGTTAAGCTTTAGTGTAGTCTATGAATGCACACGAATACTACTACAGTTAAATAGTTGCAAGTAGCAGTCGGTCGCATCCACCTAATTCCGGTAACTTTCAAGCTGATCCCGAAACGCTAATGAGTCACTTCACGGTACACTTGATACCCCTGCATTTGCCTATTCATACTGATGCAATGAAGTGACTAAGTTTGAAACCGACACCCTTAGCCACCCAACAACGGCCGCTAACTCATTCAATTTTGTAGAGCGTTAAAAGGATTTGCAGAGGCATCTTCCAGTAAATTGCCTTACGCGTGTTTCGATTATGGTACTTAGGAAGCGTGAATGTAAAAGCACATTACACTTATTATACGACTCCCTCCTAAGTGTATGGCCTGTATCATTTCTTATTATCTCATTATCCACCCGCTTTTATATAGTCTAAACATTTTGTTCTACACAATTGTCAATTGAGCTCGCTTTTTATTAAAATGTTTTTTATAAATTAAACAAAGAAATTTATTAATTTTGCATATACATTTTAAAATACTATGATGTACGAAGATTGCAATGTAATTGAAATATATCCTTTATTTTACATAGTTTAGGTGTGCAAAATTATCAAACTATAATTATGACAGTTCAAAGCAGAAATTTTAATATGGCGTGTCTTTGTGATTGACATACGATACAAAATCTATATCTTATTTTCAAAATAACTCAATTGCACAGCAATTAAAAGCAAATTTTTTATTAGTTTCATCGATACAAGTATCGAATCTACCATTTATATATATTTTCATCATTGGACATTACAAAAGCCATAAAAGCCCAAAACGAATAATGTCCTTTTCTGCGGCTTACTATCGCATTTATTTTTGTTAATTAATTTTACATATTTTTATTTTTCCGACGTTTCGAGAGTCGGCTTTGCAGAGGACGGAGAGACTGTTCGTGACCACGATGGTTGCAAAGCTCTCGAAACGTCAGAATAATAAAAAATGTATAATAAAATTAATAACCAAAAATAAAAGCGATAATAAGCCGCATAAAATTAGTTTAATAAATAATTCTCACGAAATCTAAGCAAATGTTTTTTTTTATATATATATTATGGCTATGACAGCAACCCCGCTTATGCCGGGGTTGCTATATATGATATGCTGTGCTATCTACTATGCCGGACTGGGTAAAACCGGCAACTTACTGATCCCAAACCGCGATTAAGTGCGGTGTGTACACTTAAAATATGTACCTATCTATATACTTACTATCCCGAATGGGCAGACGACCGTCTGCCACGAACTGTCTGCGAACAACTCTTGCCTTTATTTGTTTTATATATTTTTTTATAAATGAATACCTCAGATCATACAAGCATAGATTTATTTATGTCTTAGATTTGGATATCAAGATACATTTTTACCAATTTTTTTATTTGCATTTAAGAATAACTGAGATTAATATTTTAATTAAGGTAAAATATAAATTATAATAAGAAGAAGATGAAGATAAAATAAAGAAAAATGGCACTCGAAATAGCATTATGTATATTAAAAATATTGTACGAACGAAGAAAATTTACGCAGCAGAAATTCCGTGAATTTGAAAGGCGTTTCAACACCTCATATATCATTTTGATATATCTCTTACTGAGGTGGAATTTGACAAATGCCGAGCTGTAATGATAGAATGCAGCCATTCAATCGATGTCTTTCAAAGCAATAAATTTACAAAAGTTATAATTCGATGTAAAGAACGGTCGCGTGCCAAATTTCGCGAGTCCAAATAGTCTACGTAATACAAAATATGTAATTCAAGGAAATCACAGGTCGCGTTTCGGGCTTAGCTTGTAAGTTGTTGCCGGTTCCAACATAGCCGGCATAGTGGATGTAATTGCTACTTACAGTCATTGAATTGTAGTAGCAATGACATTCATTCATGGAACACACTTCAGCTTAACATCAAGCGGGGTGCTGTCATATGTCTAGTCACAATAAAAAAAAATATCCCATCATATGATGAAATTAATTTATTTATTGTCATAAATACTTATACACCAAACGGACTTAAAGCCTTTCCCTGCCAGTCAATCATGGGTTGTGCAGATATGGAAAAAGTGCTTTAATACGACCTAGTTGAAACCGGTAACTTACAAGCTGATCCCAAAACGCGACTAAGTTACTTTACAGTCTGTATGGTCTGCCCCGGATCTACAGACTGCACCACTGCCTACCACTCTTAAAGTAAATTAAATCTTAGATTTCAATACGGCTCAGAAATTAAAAACAAATATGAGACAATATCCGCAACATAAAAACAAATCCCATATTCTTTTCATACATAATTACGTAGTACACGTAGTTGATGTAGTTCTTAACCTAGATAACAGTGTCAAACAACGTTGCGCATAAAAAAGATCTAACAACATAGACTACAAATAAATATATTCCAGATATTTTTTGAAGAGAATTGTGAATGTGGAGGAAGCGATGGAGTTGTGTCAGGATCGTGGTAAGTCTCTGCCTATCCCTGTGGGAAAAAGGCGTGACAATTTGATTGAGATATTTTCTACATAAAAAACTATTTTAAGTTGTAACAAAATGTTGAAACCGGCCGTAGTTTTTATTAAATTATTCAAATTGACATTGCCATGTCATAATCCTCTTCATACAAGCCCTACGGTTATAGGCTTTTACCCATACCCAGCTTTCTTGAGGATGTCTCCGATTTGATCAGAAAACACTCTCCTAGAGGGTCTAGGAGAGGGTCTAGGAGAGGAGAGGGTCTAGGTCGTCGTCTAACGCATCGAAGCGATGTGTTGAACATTCCTTTGTCATTTCTTGTCACTAGATATTTTTCAATCCACATCAATTTCACTTTTGCTACATCTAGTAATTTAATCTATGGTCGTTTGTGAACTTGAAGCCAAGTCCCATAATGAGGACGCGAAGTCTTTAGGTATAAGGTCTGTGTCCAACACAAACAGATTTTGCGGTGCCATGAATTCGATTACTTCGCATAAATAATATTATGCCGTAATAAAAATTATTATAAGATAAGTCAGAGAATAAGATTCTCTTTCTTTAGTTTATTTTACATCTAGGAAGCTAGGTTGCCCAGTGCCCATAACCGTAGAGCTTGTATGAAGAGAATTGTGAATGTGAGGGAAGCGAGGGAGTTGTGTCAGGATCGTGGCAAGTGGCGCTCCATTGTCTCTGCCTATCCCTGTGGGAAAAAGGCGTGACAATTTGATTGATTGATTGATTTTACATCTGCTTTAATTGTGACTGGACGCACCCCGGTGGTAAGCTGGAGTGCGGTCCATGCGGTTTAGGGCGTAAAAACGCAACAAACAAACAGAGTTACGTTTCCATTTATAATAATACATTGATATTCTCAGGGCCGGATTTAGAGGTGTGGAGGCCCTGGGGCAATAAAAGAGCGGGGGCCCCTAATTACTTTCCTAATAAAAAGTATGTTTGCTATCAAGTATTCAAAAAATTATTTGCTAATAAAGAATATAGGATTTTATTTAGCAAAATTCAATTGATTAAAAACTAAGTTAGCGCGTTAACGAATGGAACTTTACGAGCTTTTTGATGATGATAAAGAACAATATTATACTATATTGTTCATGCCAGTATTGTCATTTGTCATTTATTTTATGTAATTGTTTTTTATTTTATTTTGCACTTTACCTCTTATGTACCATTGTGCATTAAGTTATAAATAAATAATTCTTCTTCAGTTTAATTCTCCCATTTTAGAAAGGAAAAGGCATCTTTCTTAGTCCATACAGCCTAGTCTTCCGTTATAATGTCATCCATTACATGAGGGTGAAGATGATGGTTATGGTTTTAGTAAAGCGGTGGAAAAGCTTTACTAAAACTCTTTCGACGGAGTCTTGAAGGGAACACAAAGAGACACGTTAAACAGCTTTAAATCACTTGTCTATGCTCGATCAACTCAAAAATTACTGGATAACAATTCCACCCTTATCACACCTTAATATTCGAAAAATACAAGCTTTACAAATAATCATAGAATTTGGAAAGAATAGAATCTGTGCTAAAATAAAAACTAATTCATTGTTATTTGTCTCATTATAAATCCCAATACCAATTCAACCTTAACCTTTGGACGGGCATATTAAATGGAAAAGTGATTGGGCCTTTTGAGTTACACGGAAACTTAGATGGCAATAGTTATTTGAACTTCTTACAAAATAACATGTCAGAATTATTAGAAGACGTGCCTGTAAGTGATTTACGATACTTATGGTATGGCTCACTATGCCCGTCCTGTGCGAGATTACTTGAACAATGAGTTTCCAGGGCGTTGGATCGGGCGACTTGGTCCTATTTCATGGCCACCCCGTTCACCTGACCTATATCCCCTGGATTTCTTCTATTGGGGTTGTCTCAAAGACAGGGTCTACTCAAAACCCATTACAACATTGGACGAACTTCGCCAAAAAATCACTCAGGCTGCGGATCACATAAATGCTGGAAGTTATGCAAGACGAATAAAACGATCATTTTTAAGGCGATGTCGTGCTTGTATTAATGCTGGTGGCAAACAATTCGAACATTTATTGTAATTAAATTCAATAAAAAATTAAATGTTTTATTGTTTAAACTAGTTGTTTTATTTCATTTTATATCCATAAACCCATTTTGGATACAAAGTAAAAGTAGGTAATTACTATAATATTCAAAAATTAACATCTGTCTATCTCGCTCTAAGGTAAAATCTCTCTCTCTCTACTTTTAAAATGATATTGACTAACAAAAACCTGTTTTGATCCCATAGTAAAAGTTATTAATTTAAACAATTTTATGAAATTTGATTCTTGTTTAGAAATACCACTCGTATTTTTTTATGTGGCTAGTTTTTCTAGAGTATTATACCATTTTAGAATCTTGATTAGTAGCGTCATTTTTTGATAAAACTTGTCATAGTAGTATTCATACTTTTTTTTACACCACGATGAGTGAAATACTGAAAGTAAAAATCTTTCAACATCTTGAGGATGTCTCCGATTTGGTCGGAAAACACTCTCCTGGGCCTGCCTTGTTTAACGCATCCACCCACATCAGATTTATAAATTCCTTTCGTCAATCTACTTTCACTCATCCTTTCCATGTGCCCAAACCATCGAAGCATTCCTTTGTCAATCCTTGTCACTACATCTTCTTTCAAACCACATCTATCACGCAGTATCTATCCACATACACTCCTTAACGACCGCATTTTAACAGCGTTAATTCTACTCTCATGCTTCTTCTCATATCCAACCTTCACTTCCATACATTAATGTAGAAACAAGCACCGCATTTGGAACAGCCATCCGTGACTTTTGGGACATTATTTTGCTGTTCATGATACTATGGATGGCACCATTCACTACGTTACCCTTTTGCACTCTTCTCTCAATATCTTCATCACACTTCACATCCCTAGTAAAAATACTTTCCAAGTAAACAAATTTTGAAAAAAAATTATTTTTTTTCGTCACTTAAAAAAAACAATGGATATTTTTCAATTATTTTTTTTCTTGACTAGTCATGTCCAGGGCTACCATCTGTTGCAGTTTTATCGCTGAATATTGGGACACATTATATGCCAAAGTGATTCTTATTGAGTACAACACGATATTTAAGTAACATTATGTTAATAAATAAAAAATGGTAATTATTAATAGTTTTGTTTTATTAGTTTTTAATTTTATTATTGAAACAACAAAGAGTTATTTCCCTTCTAACCAAAGTATTATTATGTTTTAACCGACTTTTATTTTGAAATTTACTAATTTATTGTCATTTCAAACAATTACTTTTTAAACACTATTTGCCTCTTTAGTCATTTATCCTGTATCTCAACTGTGTTTTACTAGTCGTATAAACTAATTTGCCTTTTTCTGTTTTATTCTTCACGTTGTAATTGATACAATTAGCCTTACTCTAAAAAATACAAAAGTTATACTTAAAGCGTTTTGCTTGAATCTATTACTTGCAACATTTGGTGCTTAAATCATTTAGCCTGATTCTACAAATTGATTAAGTATGGGCGTCTTGTATTAAGCGACACATATATCTGCTAATAGCGCCTTTTTAAAAGAAGTATCTTAATCAAATTATGGGGGATATAATATGAAAATAGAAAAACTTTACTTTTTTGAAAATAAACCAGGTTTCAAAAAGTTATGAATTTTTTTCTCGAAATCAAAACTTTAAATCGCTCTCCTGTAAAGTTTTAAAAATGTCGCTTAAAACAAATAGCCCGGAAACCGTCGATATTATGTTTATACTACGTGTGAATGAAAGAGACAACTACTTGTACTTCAATTGTACTCGTAATTCAATGAAAAAGGCGTGACAATTTGATTGATTGATATAAACAGTTGTATTTTGTAGCTATTTTAGCCCTTCTGCAAATAATTGAAAATTGCACGAATAAATAATTTATTAATCTATATATTGATGGGCAAAGAATATAAAATTCTGCAAATGTTTTTCAATCATATCCTAAAGGAAGGGCGAGTGAAGATATAGTATTATTTAAATCGCGAAGACGTGTCTGGATATATTCATATTATATTCACGAGAGCCTTTTTCACTATTCAGGGTTGCTTTATGAGATCAACAAATGCGGTGATGTTTATCATTTATTATCACAAACGTGTTGCCTACTGTCTCGCTTGAAGACAATTGCTTATATACTTACTTACAACTTTTGTATTATATTACAAGGATTTATGTCCTATTGTTATTTTGTATATGTATTTAAAAAACCACATATAAAAAAAGATTACCAAGCATTTCATTTTTTATGTGACAGCTTGAGCCCTCCGTCTGATCTCAAGCTGTTTTAAAGGTAAATAAGTAAATAGCAGTCCCATCTATGCCGGCCTAGTTATAACCGGCAACTTTCAAGATAATCCTGTAACGAATCAGCAAGATGGTAGGCAGTTGAAAGTGGTAGAAAGTTGTTCAGCTAGAGTGGTGCCCAGTTTTCCAATCCGGGGTGGTGGTATTACCCCGGATCGGCAGACTGGGCTTACCACTCCTTAATAACCAGACCCGGAGAAAATATCCACCTCTTTTTTTAAAAAACTAATATGTTTATAATTTCAATAATAAAATAAAATATTACAAAAAATGCTATGAAACAAATATTTCCACTGACCAGGAATTGAACTCGGGACTATCCGCGTAACGGACTAGTGTGCTAACTGCTACGCCACGCATGTCGTCAAATTAATAAATCTATGTACCTAAATATGCAGTAATATGTATTTATTAAATGAGACAGTTTTACTCTCTCGATCACTGAGCGCTGTCAATGTCTGCCGGATATTTCTTAGCATTGTTGATACCTGTTCCATTTCCTGAGCGGCTACAAAAATGTCGTGATGAAATGCGCTATTTATCCATCCGCAGAGTATGTCACAATGAAATGGAACTAACCTACATATCCTAATTAAAATAATATATATTATTTGTATTGAAAACTATAAAACTAAACATTTTGTTATAAAGTGGACTTTTTAAACACCCTTTTATTAATGAATTAAACAAATTTTATGCGGCTTACTATCGCGTTTATTTTACTTTTGATTTTACATTTTTTTATCATTCTTACGTTTCGAGAGCTTTGTAGCCATCGTGGTCACAGAGAGACTGAGGTGTTGGTCGTCCTATTGGTTGATGCTGTCATTGTGTGGTTGGCGATTATCTAACACCTGGGACCCCATAATACACAAACTCAAGTCCCAAGTCCAGCAAAAAATCCTCGTTTTCTCCCCTTCCTTCTCTTTGCAACATCTCCCTTAGTACTTCGGACAGACTAGACATCCTTGGAATGTCCCTTCGCTGCGACTTGAATCACAGGGACCACATCGAGCGGGCCATTAAGACCACCTCCCGCAAACTTGGCATCCTGAACAAGGTGCGGCGGTTCTTCGCGCCAGAGCTTCGCCTGATATTATACAAGGCTCAGATTCGCTCTTGCGCGGAGTACTGTTCGCACCTCTGGGACGGCTCTGCCAAGTATCTTCTCAATGCCCTGGATTCATTGCAGCGCCGAGCTGTCCGAATTATAGGTGATGCAGAGGTCACGCGAACTCTGGAGCCCATGCAACTACGCAGAGACATGGCGGCTTTGTGCGTCCTCTATCGCCTATACCACGGAGAATGTTCCGAAGAGCTCTTTAACCTTATTCCTGCCTCGTCCTTCCACACCCGTAATACCCGCACAGGTCGGGGAAAGCATCCACATTTTATCGACCGAATCGGCAGTCGAACTAAAAAGTTCGGTGCGTCTTTTCTTTGTAGAACAATTGACAAGTGGAATGCTTTGCCAGCCCATGTGTTCTCTCCTTCCTATGACCTTGGATCCTTCAAGCGATGCGTGAAGAAGCACCTTAGGCCGGCATAGTGGCGGCGGCTGGGGCAGCCGGGAACTGACTCGGTTATTCCAGTCGTCGTCACTCTTGGACTTCCTCTTGCTTATCATCAGGCGAGTCGAAGTCAGATGTCGTGTCACAATAAAAAAAAAAATAAAAAAAAAAAAACTGCTAAATTAGATGACACCGTCAGTTATTTTTGCAAAATTTGAATTAAACCGGGAACAGAAAAACAATATCAAAACATCAAACGGGGTAGTTTTGGAAACAATAACAGCATCAACCAATAGGTCGACCAACACTTCAGTCTCTATGTGACCACGATGGCTGCAAAGCTCTCGAAACGTCGGAATAATAAAAAACAGTATAATCAAAACCAAAATAAACGCGATAATAAGCCGCATAAAATTTGTTTAATTCATTAATCAATGTTCGCGTGAAATCTACACGTTTAATATTTAAATTATAACACGTAATAAAAACCGATGACAATACAATAATTTCATTAAATATTTTTTTGGGCGGCATAGTGACGGCGTCTTAGGAAACCGTGAACTGAGTCGGTTTTTTCAGTCGTCGGCATTCTTGGATTTCCTCTTGCTTTGTGCCAACGACCGAAACAACCGACTTAAGTCACGGTTGCCTTAGTCGCCGTGATTGTGCTGGACAAAAGTAAGAAGCAGAAGAAGTAAGAAGAAGTAAATTACGCATTGTCTGATGATGTAATTTACCTGAGTTAATATCACATCGAAGACCTGGAATACCCGATGACGGACCGTAAGAGTCTAATAAAGGATTATAAAAGTGGTTGGCAGTGGTATTCAGTTTGCCGATCCAGGGTACCGACCGTGAAGTGACTCTGTTACATTTCAGGATCAGCTTGTATAAATGCAGCTACTACTTACAGTTATTTAACTGGCGCTTCAATTCACGGACCACACCCCAGCTTAACATCAAGTGAGGTGCTGTTAATCTAACCTAAATAAAATAATTTCTAACAAAAAAAAACGACTTTATATTTTGCTTTTTAGTTTACTGTTTGAAGTCGTTTTTTTTTTGTTAGAAATTATTTTATTTTACGATTTTAAGTGATGGGTAGACCGAGCAAAGATGCCTCTCGAATGAAGAGAAGACGGTTACTTCAGACGGAAAATGATAGACGGAAACGATTAGACATAATAAAAAAAACCTTAACAAACGCACTAGTCGCCCCTACGATGAAGATCCCCTCGATTTCTCTGGTCTGCCATCATCAAACCCTGATTTTCTTATCATGAGACCACCTTTGAAATATCTTCTTTCCAACAAAAAAAGAATAATCAAAATCGGTTCATTAACAACGAATATAAACGGCTGAATTGAGAAACTTCCTCTTTTTTTGAAGCCGGTTAAACTTTGATTCCCTTATCATCAAAATCGGTTTATAAACAACGAAGTTATCCGCGAACAAACATAAAAAAGATAATATACAGTCATTTTAGAAACCTTTTTCTTTTTTGAAGTCGGTTAAACCCTGATTTCTTTATCATGGGACCACCTTTGAAATATCTTCTTTCCAACAAAAAAATAATAATCAAAATCGGTTCATAAACAACGAATATATACGGCTGAATTGAGAAACCTTTTCTTTTTTTGGAGTCGGTTAAACTCTGATTCTTTTATCATCAAAATCGGTTCCTAAACAACGAAGTTATCCGCGAACAAACATATAAAAGATATAAACAATCATTTTAAAAACCTTCTCCTTTTTTGAAGTCGGTTAAACCCTGATTTCTTTATCATGGGACCACCTTTGAAATATTTTCTTTTCAACAAAAAAAGAATTCATAAAAGGTTCATAAACAACGAAGTTATCCGCCAACAAACATTAATTAGAATGTTGAAAATTTAGGACTTATATGATTTTCTCATAGATGCCATTATCAGAACTGGACCAAATTAAAATGGGACCAAACGGAGAGCATCAGCTATCAAATAAAAAAAGAATCATTAAAATCGGTTCAACCAGTCAAAAGTTTTGAGGTAACAAACATAAAAAAGAAAAATACTGGTCGAATTGAGAACCCCCTCCTTTTTTGAAGTCGGTTAATAAATTTAAAAATAATATATGTATCACCTGTCAACTTATAAAACACGGTTGACTTATAAGTATAATATTCTTGCTTTATTTTTGACAATAATATTTGATAAGAATCTGTGTGTTTACAATTTCACGTATAAAGCTTCTTTCACGGTAAACTAGGTGTAAAGATAGATACGACGAATACTGTTATCGCCTACTGGGGAGAATGCTTTCAGAGAGAAAAAGTAAAAGTTTTGTTTTTGTACCAGTTATCTAGTGTAATCCTTTTAGTTTATTTTTATGTCAGCAGTTATAAATATGATAAAAAACATTTTTTTGTGTTAGTATCGTGGAAAATGGCGTTTCTATTTGCCTATACATGTGGGAACTGAGGCGTAACAGTTAGATAGATATTTAAAATTCACCAAAATAAATCGACAACAGCATTAATCAATCAATCAAATCAATTTGTCATGCATTTTTTCCACGGGGATAGGCAGAGACAATGGAGCGCCACTTGCCACGATCCTGACACAACTCCCTCGCTTCCCTCACACCCACAATCTTCTTTATACAAGCTCTACGGTTTTAGGTACCAAGCTTTCTTAAGGATGTCTTCGATTTGGTCGACAAACACCCTCCGTTGCCTCATTTAACGCATTCATTCACATCACATTTATAAATTCCTTTCGTCAATGACTGCAATGGGTTTTGCACACCGATTAAAATAAATGAATCTACTTTTACTCATCCTTTCAATGTGCCCATTATCATTACAAGTATCGAAACTACCATTTATATATTTTTTTATCATTGGACATTACAAATAGAGTAAGATCCCAGTCACCCCAGACTTACGTGATTTTAGGAAAGGTGAAATTTTTAGGATTGCTAGTATAACATAAACTTAGAAAGAAATGGATACTCGCTAAGTTGAAAGCGGGGCCGTTTCAAAGGTAGAAAAAAATGTGGCAACTTACGTCATTTTAGTAAGGCTTAATTTTATATATATTATTAAGTATAATATTTAAAAATATTTCCCAATGAGCGAGACAAATCTATCGGACCAAACATCCCAAACATCCCCCCAGACTCGTTAAAAGTTCAGCTATGCGAGGAAGCGCGAGAGCATTATTCAAGCGCGATGCACTCTGACGCTTGAATATGTCTCTCTTGCAACTTGTGGCTACTCTGAGTTAGTGTGTTTCATCATTAAATAACTCAAGCTCGCTAAATAGAAGAAAGGCTTGTTGATACTCAGGTTTGCTTTGTAATATTTTAAAAGGTCTTTGTTTTCCTTTCCTGAAAAAAGCAGGATTGTGATCACATCCTGTAATAGCATGAAATCCTGATAAGCTTTTACATACAAACAATATCAAGTGCTCATAAATTTTAGTTAAATCAACATATCTTTGTTTGTTTCCGGTGCCTGTAAGTATCAAAACATGTGAACGATGATACTTAATACTTTCAAATTAATGCATCATTTGAAAGATGATAGTTCACATGCCAACATTATTACGGCAATATCAGTATCAGAACATTTAATTACAATGTTTGCCTGAGCCTCGACATTGCATATGTGGTAAATATTTTTTGTGTTGCTTCTTCATGCTGTGGGCATGACAAGTCTTCATTAATCTCAGATACAACGGTATTATCCACGGACGAAGCGCGGACGACGCGACGGCCCGCGGACGAGAGCGCGCGGATGCGGACGAAGACTCGCGGACGCAGGCGGAGCGCTTGTGTGGATGCGGACGAAGGCGCGGACGAGGACGCAGATGAAGACGCGGACGAAGACGAAGACGAGGACGAGGACGCGCGGACAAAGACGCGGACGAGAACGCGGACGCGGATGCCCGGATGCGCCGCTCTTTTAAACTGCCGAGATCTATACTTTGGTTGATCAGTTTCCATGATATACTTTTAGTAGCTTAGTATAAAAATGTAAAATAGTCGCTCATATGAGGATCCATAGGCTTTCAGTGGGAAGATTATTCTGAATAATAAATCGACGGGTGGTGAAATATTATTATCTTCATTACTGGATCTTTATAACATTGCGTGGGCTACTTTATGGCTGTACATAAAACATAGTTACGTTGATACGCGAAATTACCTGATATTTTCAAGTTTTTATTATTATCATTGTGACTCAACATATGACAGCACCCCACTTGATGTTAGCCGAAGTGTGGTCCATGAATGAATGTCACTGCTACTACAATTCAATAACTGTGAGTAGCAATCACATCCACTATGCCGGCTGATCCAGCTGATCCCGAAACGTGACCAAATCACTTCACGGTTTGTATACTTGTAAGTGGTGGTACTACCCCGGATCGGCAGACTGGGTACCACTGTCTACCACTCATGTATTAATATGTATTCAAAAACAATTGACACCATGGAGGTAACTGCTACTACAGTGTAATAACAGCAAGCAGCAGTCGCATCAAAATACTGGCCTAATTTGAGTTATACATAGTCTTTGTACTTGAAAGTGGCGCTACAACCTTGGATCTGCAGACGGGTAAAAAAACCACAAATATTTCTTATACAGCTCTAAATTTAGACTAATTTACGACACACAAAATAACAAAAGTTCTTTGACAGATCTAAAATCATTTTAGGCGGATTTTAGGCTAATCGCTAAGATAATTGACACCATTGTCTGCTTACTACTCTTTAAAAAACACTATTATTATAAATTAATTTAATTAAAAACCTGTCCTTATCATCAAGTATTTAGTAAACTTCCTAAACTAACATTAATAAACAAATATTAAAGTAAAGGGAATGTTATTAAGAAAGATAAATATACCTAATGACTATAGGTAGGAAGAAAATAAAAGATTCTTTCCAACTAATATCAAGTTATGTTCATTTTTCTTTTTTCCATTTATGATTCCCACCGTTCTTCCGTTAAAGGTATCAGTGCCGTGATACTTCTTGTCAAATGATAGTGTTGGTTTCGACCTTACTGTGTATATACTATAGAGCACGAACAACCCTATTAAGTTTTACGCCTATGACGAATTTTGATTATAAAATATAATTACAGCAAAATTTAAAACAAATTAGTTAAAGAACAATAATGGATATTTGGCCTATAATAAAAGGCCAAAACGATTCACCAAAAATATAAAAAATATATACGGTTGATGACCAATACGCCTATTTTTTTGTACTTATCTAATTTTCATTACTAATTTATCTACATTCTTTGAGTCAAAAAACGGCACAGAAATCTATTTTTTTCTAATTGAGACCTCGACTTGACTGGTGGCAAGCAAAGGTGCCGACGACAGCTCCTTTTTATTATTGTAGAAAATACGAAAAAGACATTGAATTGTGGAGTTCTTAACTCGATCATTGTTCATACTGGTTCCTACGGATCATACCAAGTCACGCGCTTACTACTAATTTGTGCTCAAGTACTTTAATAGAATGGAGTTTTATCTATCCTTTGTCATATCGATATAATAGAAAGTAGTTTTATATAGGTAACTTTTGTCTTTCAAACTTTCTTATCGCAGATGCGAAGACTGGGATTCGTTATGACATAGGTACCTCTTTGTATATTTAATAGAATTTTATTATTTTTAATCCATGACAAAAACGTATTCAATTTTATTATTATTTTATTTTGTTAATAGACAATATCACCTAATTGTATCAGGATCGTGGAAAGCGAAGCTTCATTGTCACTGACTATCCACGTGGAAATGGAGGCGTGACAAAAAGTTATAATTAGGATATATTCCAAAATGTTATAATATTTACAATTACAATTATGTATTGTAATTATGACGACAGGCGTGGCGAATTAGTAAGCACACCAGTTTGTTACGCGTAAAGTCCTGGTTTCGATTCCCGGTCGGAGCAAATATTTGTTTCATAACTATTATATAGTAATTAATGTATAATAAATATTGCAAATACTTGCCAATAAAAAATAGAGGATACTTATTTGCTTCGGGCTAGTTATCGAAGAGTGGTGTTCAGTCTGCCGATCCGGGGTAGTACCATTACTTGCAAATATACAGACCGTGTTCCAACGAGACCGACATAGTGGATGGGACTGCTACTTACAGTTAATAAATTTTAAAAGCAGCTACCTCCATTCATGGACCACACTCCAGCTAAACATCAGACGAGGGGCTGTGACACGTCGAACCACAAGGAAAAAAATTCCAACAAAAGTCTCCGGCTAATAAATTGATGATACATGGAAAAGCTTTAAAAACTGTATGATCTCTGTTTATGAATTCTGGTCGAATAACTATAAAAACACAAAACATGATAAATAAAAAATAAAGCTATAATAAAGTTATGTTTTTGTTTTGGATATCGGTTCACTTTATTTACTGAAGCGTTTAATGATGATCTATTAATGTTAGAGCGGCGAGGCTTTGGAGGGAACCTCACAAGAACACTCCCTAAATAGTAAACTGTGTCAAAGTTACAAATAGAACTAATATTGGGTACACTAAAAGACACGAAAACTGCATTAGCGAAAAGAGTGGACGATCTTCTGATATGTTTACAATATAGAGTGGACTAAAACTATGCTATTTTGGAAGCTTTAATTAATCAATCAAATTGTCACACCCGGCTGAGATAATTGCTACGATACTGGCACAACTCCCTCGCATCCCTCACATCCACAATTCTCTTCATACAAGCTCTACGGTAATGGGCACTAGGCAACCTAGCTTTCATGAGGATGTCCCCGATTTGGTCGGAAAACTCCCAACAAAACACTTAAACTTTATAAAATCTAAACTATACCAGCGGCACATTATGATAGCCGTTTTGACGTTTGATATTTTCTTCTCTAGTGTGGTCTATGAATGAATGTCACTGCTACTACAATTCAATAACTGTGAGTAGCAATCACATTCTCTATGCTGGCCTAGTTGGAACAGGCAAACGAAACGAAACGCGATCAAATCACTTCACGGTCTGTATACTTGTAAGTGGTGGTACTATCCCGGATCGGCAGACTGGGTACCACTGCCTACCACTCTTTAAAATGATGACCGTTGATGAAGTTTCGTATAAATCAATAGTTACGTTTAAAGGAGAAAATTGTCTTTATTGTCCCTATGAAGAACAGCAATTTGCTCCTTCAATTGTATTTATTAATTTATATTATATAAAACTTCATGAACCGTTAAAAAGTCAAAACGTCCATCATAGCGTGCCGCTGGTATAGTTATACTAACAACCGTTGCAAACAGTGCAATTAATTGGGCTCTAATGACATCTTCTGAAACGTATATTTGCCTAAATTGACGTTTAGAGTTTTCAGACATTGATATTTCCAACCAGGGCCGTCTTTACCCGGGGGTTCAAGGGGTGTGGTGCACCCGGGCGCAAAGTCCTAGGGGGCGCATACGAAAAACTATCAGTGAACCCCACGTATAATTTGATTTCAGAGAAATAAATAAATGAAACAAAAAAATTATATAGCGTTTTTTTGTTGTTGACAAAACTGGGGGGCTGACTTTCGCACCCGGGCGCCAAATATGCTTAAGACGGCCCTGTTTCCAACTAGGTCTGCATAGTGGATGCGATTGCAACTTTCAGTTATTAAACTGTAGTAGCAGTCCCAAGTCACATCTATTCATAAACCACAATCCAGCTAAACATCAGGTAGGGTGATGTAATATGTCGAGCCACAATAAAAAAAAGGTTGTAAATACCATTATAAAGATCAGGATCTAGGCTCAGTCCATTCTCTTTGTCTATGGATTCACTCATACAAAAGTTCGTGGCGAGGGATGGGAAAGTGTCGTCAGTCGTGGAACGAAGAGAATGAAGAGAAAACGTCTTTGCCCAATGCAGTGGGTAATTAAATGGGTAAACTATTAATAAATACGTAATCATTTGTTATCCGAATACATGACTAGTAGAGAATGCTAACTAATTCTGCCTGTACGTTTTTAGAAGATCACGGTGTAGTGGAATGCATTAGTCACGCAAAACCACGAGTTCAAAACCACTTCCAATTGTCGGATTTCTATGATACAAGCACTTTAGTAGTTTAATATAGAATGTACAAAAAAAACAACTTGAAAAAAATTATTGTATTGTAAAATATCTAAAATAGGTATAAATAAAGCACGTCGCGTATTATTTTTATATTTTTTTCCAATTTACGAGTATATACTATACCAAGCAACGTCAAGTACGTACAAGCTATCGTTCATAATTATTATAGAATGACCCCATAATATTAAAGTAGCAATATTAGTGAATCGTTTTCCCGCAACACACATGAAGTTCTATTGTTGATAATAATAAGGTTCCTAATTGTGGAGCGCATTTTGTGAGATGCGACTTAATATGCGATGATGGGCACCTGCGTATTGTGTGGTTAATGACGATGAAATGGGCACGAGTGGGCACAAGTGGAAGCGGGTGTCGGCACAGCATGAACATAAATAACGGTTATGTTGAGTCTCCTAATGGAGCCGTCCTTTGAAGCCTGCAGAAAGCGTGAAGTGCGTAAAATTGAACACATTACACGCACACCTGACGTCACAGTTGGCTTCAATGAACAACCGATGTTCAAAGATGAATTATTATGCACAAAAGGATTTCCACCTCTTTACACTCTGTTGTGTTCATTCGGAATGAGTTTTACATAATTTTGACTATTAATAGGGTTACTATATTTAGGTTAATATTTTTACTAGCTTAAATATTGGAGTAAAAGTGGGAATACACACGAGTATACATTCCTGTAGCTTGTATAAAAGCTTACTAGCTCCTTGCACATACCAGCTAAGTACTATCATATGCAAAACATATGACGACAGGCGTGGCGCATCAGTTAGCACGCCAGTTTGTTACACGTAAAGTCCCGGGTAAAAGTCGGGACTTTACTCCAGAGAGGGGTTAAATTGAATATTACCAATATTAGTTATTTATTAATTTGCTCTGGGTTTGATTATCAAAGAGAATTAGGCAGTGGTACAAAGTCTAAGTAACGATTAAGGCGATCGTGATCTAAATGGTCTTGCGAACTTCGGGCCGCTGGTTCGATACATTCATACAGACAAGTGGTCAAAACCACTTGTCTGTATGAATGTATCTTTGATATTATACGTACTGTGGTCGTCCTGTTTCTACGATTATTAAAAAAAAGTAAAAAAGGTACTGTTCTATTTTGCAGACATATGTACGAGTATTTCTGCCATATGTGTGGTTAGAGTTTATTTATGTTTGTGTGACCCAAATGTCTGAGTCTAGATTAAAAATAAATTTATCTAATATATTTTAGCAGACACTACACTTAAATAGTCCAGATTAATAATTATTGGCAACTAAAATTGAGAGGTTTGCTCTTTGCGACATTTAATAGCCTACATTTTTTATGTAGAGTTTAAGATAGTAGTCCTCAGGTTTAGAAATTATAAATATACGACGTAAAACCTAACAATGGTAAAGATTAGCGATTGAATTTGTAAATGTACGTCGTGAAATCCACTGGGAATAAAGCAAAGGAGCTACATTGTAAAAGTGCGCAACTACCAACTACCGGCTTTGTTCAAAAGTTGGAAACTAATTTATGGGCTTTTTTCTGTACAAGCTTCTTACTACCGGTACCTTTACGTGTGTAAAACTTTGCTTCTCAAAGTATGTGTTATTTTATTCATATAGAAATACTTTATGAATACAAAACTTGCTGAAAAAGTTGTTTTAATTACAAAAACTTCAAATACTTTATTTATTCTTTCTTGACATATGACAGCTGAAGTTTAAGCTGAAGTGCGGTCCATGAATGGAGGCCAATGCTACTACTGTTAAACAAGTGCATGTAGCAGTTGCATCGACTATGCCGGCCTGGTTGAAACCAACAACTTACAAGTTGATTCCGAAACGCGACTAAATCACTTCACGATCTGTTCACTTGTAAGTGGTGGTACTCCTCAGCTTTCCACTCTCAAAGTATCTGAAAAAGTTTCGTATGTCTTATTCACGAAAATTCAAATGCGTCTTTTATATTAGATTTTAAAAAATCGATTACCTAATTTAAGACCCCCCAAGGCAATTCACAATAGTAGAATGAGAGTTTTGGCGGGCAACTGCATTTGACAGATCGTTTCCGTTTCAAATGAATTGTAAAACTTGTGTTTCCTTGAATATTAATGTCTGATAATGGTGTATTTATTATAAATTATGTTCACACATTACACTTAAGTAGATTGGGCCTATTTTGTTGGCTACCAATGCATCCTTATGTTTTGGATGAAAGAAAATGTTTCATCTACATCACCCATCTACTAATGATATATAAGCAGCAACCTTATTACTAAATAGCAACGTTTGGGTGAAAGAAAGGTAAACTGGTAAAATGATAATATGAAGAGTAGTACACAATGTTTAATATTATACCTACATGTATATTCATAATTACTAAATAAACTTACATTTGTGTATAATTATATTACCAATATAAAATATGTAATTACATAGGCAGCAAAGAATTTGTAAAGAATAGAATCTGTGCTAAAAAAAAGCACAAATTCATTGTTATTTGTCTCATTTATATTATGTTTATACCACGTGTGACTGAAAGAGACAACTACTTGTACTTCTATTCCTTTATTTCAAAGGTTGGCAATACAACATTTTTTTGCAAATACAACCACTTTTAATTATTTATTTATTTATTTATTTATTTATTTAATTTTATAAAATCACAGCTCATATTCCTTGTATAAACTCTTATAAATTAGGTCTTAACATGAGCCAGTTTGACTTAATATTTTATATCTAAGACATGAATAATACTTAAAAATAATACATTATAATAACATGATAAAGAACGAAACAAGAATGTGTGTGTGTGTGTGTGTGTGTGTGTGTGTGTGTGTGTGCGTTTGCGTGCGTGCGTGCTTGTGTGTGCATGCATGGGTAATCCTATATTATTCACATTTTGTCCAGGGTTGAACAGATTGATTTCTTAAAAACAGTCCTTGTTAAAGAAAAGAGGTCTAAGTCTGCAAATATTTTATTATGTTGGTTGACTTTTAATACTGCTTAATTAAAAGTCACGTGGTAGTAAGAGTAGCGGCATAATTGTTCCGTCATCATTTTTTGAAGTATTTTAATGTCATTTGTTATTCTGTCAAATTAGGTTGTGAAATGATCATTAAAACTAGTAACAACCTTCTAAATTACGAATGTAAAAATGTATATTCATCCCCTTCTGACTTCTTTTTAATGCCATAAGTGAAAATAGTATAAACGGTTGTATTTTGTCGCTATTTTAGGGTTCCTTCTGTTTCTTAAGTCCAAATTCTTTGATAGGCAGAGACAATGGAGCGCCATTTGTTAATATCCTGACACAACTCGCTGGCTTTCCTAACATCCACAATTATTTGCATTTAATCGTAGGATTATGGACACTTATAGCCAATAAGCCTTTAATTAAACCAAAAATGAATAGTAAAATACTAAAGACAAGGCAATAATATTGTATACCTCAATCAAGCATAACATGGAAGAAAGTAACAAAAAACAAAACGAAAAAAGAACTCGAATAGCTGTCAAATGGCATAAAATGCTAGTCGCATGAATTTGACAGCAAATTGTCCCCATAGTAGTTACGTAACGTTTGGTACGGAATATGCTTATAAATGGCAACGCAACGGTTTTCTATTTTAAATTTTGTTAGTTATATAAAATCAGCATATTAACGAATGGTAGACCGTGAAGTGATATAGTCGCATTTCGGGATCATCTTGTAAGTTGCCGGTTCCAACTAGGCCGGCATATTGGATGTGACTGCTACTTACAGTTATTGAATTGTAGTAGCAGTGACATTCATTTATAGACCGCACTCAAGCTTAACATCAAGCGGGGTGCTGTCATATGTCGAGTCACAAAAAAAAGAACAGGTATTTTACTAACATGGAGGCCAAAGTGCAGGCTATCACAAAAAATAAACACACACCAGATAAGTTGCTGAATAGTTAAATATTATAAATGTTTCTTTCTTTTCTTGTTTTTTACATTGTAAGTATTGGTATTAGAAACCTACATATAAAGCACAAGCTATAAAATTCTAATTAAAACAGTGTTTCCCAACCTTTTTTAGGCCATGCCCCACCTTAACATTTCTAAAATCTTTATGCTCCCCATACATAATTTTTAACCTTTTGTTCTCCCTTAAATGTTTACAGCATTTTTTAAAGAATGCTTTTTTTTGCCTTTTTTTGTTAAATTTGTCATCGATATCTAGCATTGCATTTAAATAACCCAAAGCGAAAAAAATCGTGTCGAGTACATTTTTAAATTGCCCCCCTTAACTATCAAATTGCCCCACGTTGGGAAACACCGACAAGGGAGTTAAAACATACTCGTATAAATACTTATATAGAAATACTTTTATATTGATGGTAACCCATTTGGTGCTTGCATATGAGTGTGGAGGAATACGACACTCGACACATGTTACCACAGAATACAAGAGACCATTAGTAAGTTGACTTCAGTAAACCGCAGAGACCCGGGCGGCTTAGCGGGCGGTGCACTTAGCGGAAGTGTAGGAAAGTAATCACTTTTGTTCTTTGTTGTGATGGATTTCCGAGAAGATGCCGCCTAATTGAGGCATTTTCTGCTCACGGATTTAAATAGATGTACAGGATTATTATAATATACTTTTATTATATAATTAATGGTGCTTACATTAGTTTTAGGATATCTTCAGGATAACACAAACCGAAACCACGAGTTCCCACAGGGATAGGCAGAAACAATGGAGCGCCACTTGTCACGGTCCTGACACAACTTGCTTCCCTCACATCCACGATTCTTTTCATACAAGCTCTACGGTTGTATGAAACTAGACACTAGGCAACTTAGCGTTTTTGGATCGTTTGACGTATCCATCCCCATCCACATGAAGTTAATAAAGTAACATACATTAATATCATTATTGTATGTACAATGGCCAGTTATAGAAAACACATGATGTAAACAATAAAAACTTTTTCTTAATCAATGAGTCGAAGTAAAAGTTTACCCAATCAATAACCACGTTGAACTTTATACAATAAGTTGGAATTAGTTCATTCAAAACTTTGGCCTGAATACAATGCAAAGAACGAATGATATCAGTTCAAAATATTAGCGTTCATAAATTGTTAGTTCAAACGGTAATGTGAACGTTCTGTAAGTCGTGAAAGCTTCGAGGGTCGGCGGCCCGGAGCTTAGCGAAAGCTGCATTGATTCTCAATGTGAATATACCAAGGCTGTAGCCGGGCTATAGCGAATTAGGTATGCTAATAAATTAATTGCCTTATTCAAAAACAAAATATACAAAATCTGTCTTAAATTAGTATTCTCTATATTTTTGATTAATGACTTGCTCTTTTTAATAACAATCTTGTTAACTCAGGGATTTTATATGTCTTTTTTTATTATTTTTTATTCAATCAATCAATCAAATTGTCACGCCTTTTTCCCACAGGGATAGGCAGAGACAATGGAGCGCCACTTACCACGATCCTTACACAGCTCCCTTGCTTCCTTCACATCCACAATTCTCTTCATACAGGCTCTGTGGTTATGGGCACTAGGCAACCTAGCTTTTTTGAGGATGTCTCTGATTTGGTCGGAAAACACTCTCCTGGGCCTGCCTTGTTTAACGCATCCATCCACATCAGATTTATAAATTCCTTTCGTCAATCTACTTTCACTCATCCTTTCCATGTGCCCAAACCATCGAAGCATTCCTTTGTCAATCCTTGTCACTACATCTTCTTTCAAACCACATCTATCACGCAGTGTGCTATTCCTTATTCTATCAGCTATCGTCACTCCACATACACTCCTTAACGACCGCATTTCTACAGCGTTAATTCTACTCTCATGCTTCTTCTGCCATACCCAACCTTCACTCCCATACATTAATGTAGGAACAAGCACCGCATTATGAACAGCCATCCGTGACTTTTGGGACATTATTTGGCTGTTCATTATACTATGGATGGCACCGTTCACTACGTTACCCTTTTGCACTCTTCTCTCAATATCTTCATCACACTTTCCATCCCTAGTAAACATACTTCCCAAGTAAACAAATTGTTTGACTTGTTCCACTTTCTTTCCGTCTATCGTTATCTCACATTCTGTCATTTCATCCTCTCTCTCCAAAACCATTACTTTTGTTTTACTTACATTCACTTTCATACCTTTCTTTTCTAATTCCGCATTCATTATAGTAACCATGTCCTGTAACTCATACGCCGAAGATGCAAGGATAACTTGATCGTCGGCGTACAAGAGACATTTGATCACCAAGTCATTCATTCTTAAACCATACTTCCTTTCACGCAACTCTTTCAGACAACTGTCCATGAATAGATTGAAGAGCCATGGTGACGCTACACATCCCTGTCTGACACCTTTAGAGATGCCAAACCAGTCAGATAGCGCCCCGTTAATTCGAACACATGCACTGGAATCCTCATAGAGAGATTTCAGTGCACGGACCAAACGCTCCCCCAACCCAAACCCGGACAGCTGCTGCCACAATTCACTCCTGTTCACTCGATCATAGGCCTTCTCAAGGTCAACAAAAGCACAAAACACCTTCTGGTGTTTTGCCAACACTTTTTCGCTGACGCATCTCAGAGAGAAGATTTGATCCATACATCCCATCCCTTTCCTAAATCCCGCTTGCGCATCCCAAATTTTATCATCTGTTTCATGCATCACCCTTTCAATCAATACTTTCGCATACAACTTGCCAACAATACTGAGAAGGCTGATGCCGCGGTAATTTTTGGGTTCCTGTTGCGATCCCTTCCCCTTGTATAGTGGTACTATGACAGCCTTGCGCCAGTCACCTGGTACAAGACCGTTCACCCAGCACTTACGGAAAAGGAGACACAACCAGAAAGCCACCAGCTGACCACCGCCCTTCAGCATTTCGACAGTTATTCTGTCACACCCAGCCGCTTTTCCAACTTTCATTCTTTTCAATGCATTCAAAATCTCTTTCACATCTATATCACATTCAGATTCGCTTTCATTCAGCGTGGAGGAAACATCAACACACTCTGGTGCTGTATTATCATCCCCCACAAATAAACTTTCAAAATAATCCTTCCATCGTCCTAACACTTTCTTCTCTTCAGTCACTAAATCACCATTCGAATCCCTAACCACATTCACTTTAGACTTCTCCAGTCCTCCCCGGGCTATCTTAACCTGTTTCCAGAACAGTTTAATATTATCCCGGAAATTTCTGGAGAATTTTCTCTCTATATCCTCTTTCACATCTTTCTTCTTTCGTTCTATGCATTCTTTCACTTTAATTTTTATTTCCTTATATTCATTCATTGCCTTACATACATCTTCATCTTTCTTACCCGCGTTTATTCGTCTACTAGCTTTAACTGCTAGTAGATCCTGCCATTTTTTCTTCTTCTCGCATACTAATACTTCCGTTTCCTTATCCCACCACATGTTGGGCCTTACATTCTTCCTCTTGCTCACTCCACACACTTCTTCTGCAGCTTCTGTCATACCATTCCTCAATTTCATCCATACTTCCTCCACACTATCATTCTCATGATTACAGGCATCTCCTATCTTCTCACGTAATTTACTTACATACTCCTCTTTCACTTCTGCATCTTGCAACTTTTCTCCTTTTATTCTTGTCAACGGTGTTGTCGATTTACGATTGCGGTTTCTCCAACCCTTGAACAGACCATTTATTCTTGACATAACAAGAAAATGGTCTGTTCCAATGTTGACCCCGCGATAAACTCTCGTATCGACAACATTGACTTTCAACCTTTCATCCACAATCACAAGATCTATTATACTTCTCTCTTTATTCCTCTCCCATGTATACATGTGAATCTCCTTGTGACAAAACTTCGTGTTTGTCACAAGGAGATTCTTCTCCAAACAAACATTCACCAGACTTACTCCATTCTCATTTACACGCTCATCTCCATACCTTCCCAACACATGGTCTACATTCATTCTTTGCACACCCACCCATGCATTAAAATCACCTAACATTACAACCCTTTCATTCGATCTAGCAACATTCAAAACATCACGCAGGCTCTCCCAGAACTCTTCCCTTTCGGCCTGTGGCTTAGATATATCGGGGGCATACACACCAACTACAAATAGTCTGTGCAGCCCCACTCTAAGCCTGACCCATAAGAGTCTGGGCGACATACACTCATACTCAGTCATACACTCTGCCATTCTCTCAGACATCAACATTCCCACACCCTGACACGCTCTGGCCTTCGAGTCGACCCCCGACCAGACCGCTGTGTAGGGACCATGGTGGGTGACATCTGAGCCCTTTCGCTTCGTCTCATTCACACACAACATGTCCAAACTCTTATCATCCATCATCTTACATACCTCATCTAACTTTCTCTCCATTCCTCCACATACATTCAATGTGGCAAAACGGCTCTCCGCTGCCCGCTTTTCGCCCCGTGGGAACATTTGGCGTGACTTTTGGCGAGAAATGTCGCCGCTAGAATTTTAAAAATTTTTCATTGTTGTTCCCACGAATAGCAAGGGAAATAAAGTTCCACTCCGACAGAGCCCCGCATGCCGTGTGCCGTGTGCATGCCGCATAACTGTGAGTAGCAATCAGATCCACTATACCGGCCTAGATGGAACCGGCAACTTACAAGCTGATCCCGAAACGTGACCAAATCACTTCACGGTCTATTTATTACAACTTTTCATTTAATAACTTGTCTTGTTAGTATAGGTTAATTCCTAAGGCGACCGTGGTGTAGTAGGAGTGTAATGGGAACTGATAGCATCCGGTTCAAAAACGACTTACCGGGACCAATGAATATTTCATATATTATATACTTTGGTCGTCCTGTTTCTATGATTCAATAACGTTTTGTAGCTTAGTATAGAAATGTTAATAAATGAGAGATGTAAACGGATTAAGCTGTTGGTATACACGTTTAGTTTAGATGACAATGCATGGTTAGCTAAAGAGTCATTATAAATCTCTATATGTACTGATTTGATTTAGGTATGAAATGAATTTGCTAAGAAGAATAGAAAAAATAACTAAAAGCACAATCATTTCAATTTTTTAAAGTTTAAAAAATATCAAACGATTACGTAACAACGTAATCGTTTGATATCTCTGTGGGAAAACATTCCCACAGAGATACGAGGGCGGTTCAATAAGTACCCGTGTTAGAAATGAAGACACGATTTTTTTCAAAAAAATGCTTTTTATTTTTCAACATAGTCCCCTTTTAGTAAGATACACTTCTCCCAACGTTCCGGCCAATTTTTTTAACCCCTCCAAAAATAGGATTTGTCGAACTCTCCGAAATACGCCTCTGTCCCGGCGATGACTTCCTCGTTTGAGCTAAATTTTTTTCCCGCGAGCCATTTTTTCATGTTAGGGAACAAGAAAAAGTCGCAGGGAGCCAGATCGGGTGAATACGGGGGGTGCGGCAGCGATTCATAACGCAATTCATGCAGTTTGGTCGCGACAACACCAGATGAATGTGCTGGTGCGTTACAACACCTTTTTTTTCGCCAAATGTGGCCGTGTCTCCTTTAATTTTTTGTCGAAGCGGTCTAATAACTCACTGTAGTATAGTCCAGTGATCGTTATTCCTTTTTCTAAAAAATCCATGAGGATGGCGCCCTTCGCATCCCAAAAAATCGTCGCCATGACCTTACCGGCCGATGGGACGGTCTTCGCCTTCTTTGGTGCAGATTCACCGGGAGAAATCCATTGTTTTGATTGTTGTTTAGTTTCTGGTGTGTAATGATGAATCCAGGTTTCATCAACGGTGACAACTCGACGCAAAAAGTCCTTAGGATCTCGCTTAAATTGCCTTAAACACTGGTCTAAAGTTAACAGCCGCATCCGCTTGTTGTCCAGCGTGAGCAATCGCGGCACCCATCGGGCCGACAATTTTTTCATCTCCAACTTATCATGCAAAATATTAATTGCCGTTCCGGTCGACACACCTACGGCCTTAGCTACTTCGCGGACTTTCGTTCGTCGATCAGCGAGAATCATGTCGTGGACTTTTTCAATGATTTCCTCGGTAACCACGTCTGCCGGGCGTCCTGGTCGCTCCTCATCAAAAACGGATGTTCGCCCACGTTTAAATTCGTTAAACCAATATCTAACTGTGGTCATAGATGGCGACGTGTCTCCATAAACAGCATCCAACTTTGCTTTTATCTCCTCGCACTTTTTCCCATCCAAAAACATAAAGCGAATTACCGAACGATACTGCTCTTTTTCCATCTTAACGAAAATGACGAAACACGTCTGACTCGAATGGCTGCCAAATCGAAACTAACCTATCAATCAGTCTGAATTTTATATTAGCGCCGTCTGATAGATGGCAGCACACGATGATAACACTAACTTCACTCAGGAACGCCCTCTGTCTTCAAACACGGGTACTTAATGAACCGCCCTCGTAGGCAGAGACAATGGACCTCGGTCCCCTCACATCCACAGTTCTTTTCGTACACTCATAAGCTCTACGGTTATGGGCACTAGGCAACCCAGCCTAATAGCGCCCAATAACCAAAATTTTAGCCAATATTTTTCTAAACCAATATTTATTTTAATTATGCAATTTAGGCTTGTTCCATATTGTTATTATAAGAATATTCAGGATTTTTATTGCTTGTTCACTGTCACACTTCCTGTTTTTTTGTAACTATTTTTATGTCACTAATTAATCATTAGCGTCTATTTTAGTCACTAATGATGTATCCACGTAGGTTCATGTTTCGCGCTATTTACGAGTAGAGTCACTTCCATCGCATGTACAGTCCCCTTATATATTATTACTTTTTGATATTTTATTTGGCACTTTTCAATATTTAATGCCAAATAATTTGTAAGTATATATTATTGTTCTTTTATCTTTTATTCATAAATTATGTAAATCGTATACAATCAGTCAATTTGTCATGTCTCAATCAACTCCCACTGAGATAGGCAAAGACAATGGAGTGTCATGATCCTGACACTACTCTAAATACTATACCTATAAATGTTTTAATAATATACATAAAAAATCAAGAATATTTTTTATATTTAAAAAAAAGTAAGCCGATGTGGCACGCCTGGCATATGCATATACATACTCGTATGTAAAACATTTAAAATTTAAAACTATTTAGTATTGATAATATGCATGAAAAGACGATTAATTAAAGAAAATTACCACCGCGCGCCCCGGGCGGCACATTTAGGGGACGGCAAAAGTTATAAAAAATAAATCGTTAAAATTCATATTTTTGTTGTACTTATGATTGAAACTTCTAAATAAGGAGGCGGCAATTTTTTTCCGCCCCGGGCGGCTGACTTTCACGCTACGCCACTGCTTAAAATGTAGCTCCTTGAGACTTATGAATACCACAACCACTATCATCATTTCTACCAAAATGCGCGTCGCGGCATTCAATTTTACTCCGTGCCAATAGATGTTTTATATCAAAAAAATACATTATTAATTGACCGACATAGTGACGGCGACTGAGGCAGCCGTGAACTGACTCTGTTTTTTCAGTCGTTGCTCGATGGTAAGCAGTGTTGCTTACCATCAGGCTGGTCGTGGTTAGATGACGAGTTAGAATAAAAACCCTATCTGCGTGCTTGTTAGAAACGCAAGGGAACTTACCGCTCTGTGCCAGCATCCATATTGCGTGAAATGTGCTGCTATTGTTAAACCGCCCTTCGCTTACATACCAGTGCATTCTGTTTTTCAAACGTTGTCATTTTATTCGCATGAAAGAACTATTATTCCACAAGAATGTTATATAAATATCATAGAAGAGAATTATAGGTTTTAAAACTGTACTGTACATATTTATTTTGGTTTTATAAGGTATTATTATACTATATATTATATCCTAGCCCATCTTTTAAATGTAGCACTTTGGGCACGTGCCCAGGGACCTGAGATCGATAGGGGCCCCCTAATTACTGCCAGATCATCAAACGATAGTCAATATTTATTCCGAAAAAATCAAACAACAATTACTACAATAACTACTGCTTATACCAACGTCACCGCATCCCGTGAAATATTAACAGCCGGTTGTACCAAAAATTATAATTTACTAATTTGTAAAAAGTATCGTATAAGTAATAGAAAAAAAGAAAAATGGGTTGCACCACTCTTTAAATTCACATTTTACTTTTACGTTTAACGGATATTTTATACAGCGCTAAAGGACATCATTCATTTTGGGTTTCTATGTACTACTTTTGTTAGTTCTAAAGATAAAATCATATATAAATCGTAGTTTCGATATAAAATTATTAACAACCCAATTCACGATTTCGTAATAGTAAACGTAAAAGAATAAGTATAAAGTAAAACTAAATTCGTAAATTGAAACTTTTTTGGTACAACCGGCTGTAAGAGTTTTAATAAAACTGCCCTTTTTTGTTGTCCTCTTCAATCTCACAGGGGCCCCATTATTCTAATGTACCCAGGGCCTCTAATAAGTTCCTCCAATAAGACAGCTTTGAATTTAATTATATCTATTTAAATTCACAACTTTATTTGTTTCTTGCACCTGCTTATCACTGGACAACCCTAAGGTTAACTGGGAGATAAAGCCATTTGGCTTAATTCCACCTGTATGCAAATAGCCAAGAAGAACACAGCACCCCGCCTGATGTTAAGCTGGAGTGCGGTCCATAAATTAAGATCAATAAGGAATATTAAAATAATCTTGAAAATTCGCTTGAGGTCTATTATGTGACCTCTATCTACGTCAACAGATTTTTTGACGTGACAACGTCTTATAATTCGATAGAGCCGGCTGCACGCACGAAAAAATATGACTCATGCGGCGTTACCTTGCTCTGAGGCGTTCCATTTAAGGCTTGAAGTGCAAGCGAGAGCGCGGAACGAGCGACAAAGAGTTGAAAACCGCTTGCAAATACCAATGTAACTTTATGTACTTTGGTCATCCAGTTTCTAAAATACAAGAACATTAAGTTGCTTAGTAAATAAAAAATACATCTCCATTTAAGATATTTCATCGTTTGAAATTGATATAAGGCCTAATCTCAATCGACAGCCGTTTCATTCCTAATAATACTGTTGATATGACTATCGACATAGTCGCATCCCTACTTTGATGGTTTGTAGAGGCTTCGGACAAGCCAATTAAGTGGGAGAACTGAATTGCAATGTACTCCCTGTTCTCGTAGCTTGAGTGGTTAACTACATCGCTGTACTTCAATGATTAACTTCTCGTAAACTATATTCCAGTAAATTATGATTCATTGCTGATGACGTCCACAGCTGAACATAGGCCCGTTAGATTTAGTATTTTTTTAATGATTTTTATTATTATTTTATTATATATAATAGAAACAGGACAACCAAAGTACATACATACATATATATATCACAGATACATTGGTACCGGTGGGTGGTTTCGAACTTGTGTAACCATTGCACTGCCACTACACAATAATTAGATTTACTATTTATTGAGGTTTTCCGCAAATATATCTTTGCATTATTATCACGTTTATTTTGATTATTTTAATCCTACCGCAACGTCTCGAAAGCTGTTTTGTTTATATAGGTTTAAGGTAACTATTTAAATATTATACTATTTAAAAAGATTGTGTTATGGATTCATAGGGACTGGGGATTATGGTCCCAATGACATGGGCTGGTAAATCATTCCACTTGTTAATTGTTCGAAAAAGAGGAACTAGAAGCTGCAAATTCTTATTAATTCATAATAAAAAAACAAGTATAATCATTAAGAACGAAGTGCAACTTTAAAATTCGTTCACATCAATTATCAGATAATAATAATAACAAAACAAAAAGCATTAAATATTTTTCATTTTGTAGTACTATGTTACAAGATTGAAGAAAGCAAAGCTTCATAAAACTTGTTATGTCAGCACAAGATGAACAGAGAAAATAAGTTAGCGAACTAAATCTGACAGCGAAACGGATATGGCACACAAACAAAAGTTCAATACCACGACCAGTGCAAAAGAGGAAATAGGTTAATTTTTATTACTCCATCCAATAAATATGAAAAATAAAACTATATCATTCTTGTCTGCCTGTGATGGGATATCTTTATTTACTTATTTATAAATGTATATTTGTGTGATTATTGTAATTATGTGAATTGTAGGCACATCTTATATATAATTAAAACACACTTGCCCGTACCAATGTATCTTTAATTTTTTATGTACTTCGGTTGTCCTGTTTCATGATACAATCATTTTAGCTAAATATAGAAATGTTAATAAAAAATTAAATAAATCAATAAAAACAATATATAAAACAATAAAGTAAATAAACATAATACTGAAATTATATAGATTTACTCCTTATATCTCTCTTAGGCGGCGGCATATATATGATTCTTTTATTAATAAAAAAACTATAATTATTATTTTACTAATGTTTTTCGTTGTCACATTTGTCAAATTAAAGAGTTGAACATAATAATTTAAAATGGCGACAGAAGCTACTGTCATTGTCTCTAACTGCAATACATTGAACTCTTGCTGATGTATAAGTACGTATATTAACTACAAGCTACATTATTTTACACAAAATATGCATACAAATTACACTCCACTAACTTAGGTATACTGTGTTTTTTCCTACTAGGCACAAGTAGTAAACAAACATGAAAATCACCATTTCCCATTCCCTTTGTCTAAGGAAACTGTTTACTACTGTTTTATTCTATAGAATCAACATACACAATGTAACAAATGCACAAAAGTTATTAATATCACACAAATATATACATTATTTTTTATCAAAAACCATTTATTTAAAAACGGTAAATTCACAAATGACAAATGTTGTGCCCCAATAATAATAACAATAAAACATTTCCATAGTAATTAATAGATATTTTTATATATTCGTATTGATTCGCGTCAATGATAATTGATTATTATGGTTATTATGGTCATTATTCCGGAAGTTTGTTTACTATTTATGTCAAGTAAGGAAAAATATGTTGTATGTTCATATTTCCATATAAATAATCTTTTATGAACCTCTTTTATGAGCCGGCCTGTAAATATGAATAGTTTTATTGTTATACAGTTTATAGACAGCATGAAAGGGATGCTGTTGTAGCATGCGAGGCACGCAGTGCGCTGGCTGCACCGCTCGATCTGGGTCACAAGGCACCTGCATTTAATGCGCAATTTTATTCTCCCGCGAGTTTTCAACTAAATAACATATACTGCAACGTTTGCAGAAACAGAAGTTTAACTCAAATTAATGTGAGACAGGCCACGAAGTGGTAACAAAAAAAGTGCCTAATTTGATTTTAAATTTTTGGTATATATGAAGCCTACTTTTCTACTAAATTTTTTTAACAGGGGTGGGCAGATGTTTGTTGGTCATTTGCCAAGTATGTCGTATACCACTTAGTGTACAGACCGAAAAGTGACTTAGTCGCGTTTCAGGATCAGAGTGTAAGTTGCCGGTTGCAACTTTTTATTATTAACAAATATTTGCTCCGACCAGGAATCGAACCGGACTTTACGCGGAATAAACTTGTGTGTTAACCAATCGGCCATGCCTATCGTCAACCAGGCCGGGATAGTGAATATGACTGCTAGTTGCAGTGTAGTTACAGTGTGCTGTAGTTACAGTCGTTTCCATGGAACGCACTCCAAACTTCACTACGTTGACTTCCCATCCCGTGTAATACTTCCCAAGTAAACAAATTGTTTGACTTGTTTCACTTTCTTTCCGTCTATCATTATCTCACATTCTGTTATTTCATCCTCTCTCTCCAAAACCAAAACTTTAGTTTTACTTACATTCACTTTCATACCTTTCTTTTCTAATTCCGCATTCATAATAGTAACTATTTCCTGTAACTTATACAGGAAGATGCAAGGATAACATGATCGTCGGCGTACAAGAGACCACCAAGTCATTCATTCTGAAACCATACTTCCTTTCACGCAACTCTTTTAGACAACTGTCCATGAATAGATCAAAGAGCCATTACATTAAACTTATGTTAAATAAAAGTCAGACGAGACGTTTAATTAAAATAATGTAAACTAATATCTTTAGAATTCGGTGTTGTCGCATCGGTGTAATCAAATACGGCAATTTGTATAATGGATTGTTATTGAAACGTTTTTGAGATACGAATTTGTATATTGATAATAATTTAAATCAACAATTAATCAAAAGCTTTTCATTTTCAAATATCCAAAGCAAGATAATTCTGCATTTGTATTTTTTTATTAAGACTAGACCATATGACAGCACCCCGCCAGATATAAAGCTGGAGTGCGGTTTAGGAATGGAGGTGACTGCTACTACAAGTAAATAAGTGAAAGTAACAGTTACATTTTTTTATTTATTTTTTTTATTGTGACTCGACATATGACAGCACCCCGCTTGATGTTAAGCCGAAGTGTGGTCCATGAATGAATGTCACTGCTACTACAATTCAATAACTGTGAGTAGCAATCACATCCACTATGCAGGCCTAGATGGAACCGGCAACTTACAAGCTGATCCCGAAACGTGACCAAATCACTTCACGGTCTGTATACTTGTAAGTGGTGGTACTACCCCGGATCGGCAGACTGGGTACCACTACCTACCACTCTTTGATAACCAGACCCGAAGCAAATATCCATCTCTTTTTTTTTATTAACAAATATTTGCAATATTTAATACAATTAAATATTACAAATAAAAGCTATGAAACAAATATTTGCTCCGACCGGGGATCGAACCCGGGACTTTACGCGCAACAAACCAGTCGCTAAACCGTTCGTCCACGCCTGTCGTCTAAAAACATCCACTATGCCGGCCTAGTTGGAACTGGCAATTTCGAAACGCAACTAAGTTACTTTCCGGTCTGAATACTTATGCATAATGTAATTTTATGAGCAAGTAACCATAGACAAAGGAGGTAATTAGCATACAAAAGCAATCTCCATATTGGATCTGATGTCAGGGTATGCCAATATGTTAATGAGCCTCTGAACACCATGCTAGGCACCGTCGTAGCCCTGCGCACTGTACATAAAATAACCCCTTAATTGAATAACGTCATATATGCATTTATTACAGTATTTTCTTAGATTATGCGCGAACATTGATTAATGAATTGAATTAAGAACATCATTTATTTTGTATGGGGACTTGGGCTTAATTATATTAACAGTTGCATATACATTTTATTAAATATTTACTCAAATACTAACAAAGAATATAAAGAAGAAAACTGAGAAATTGACTATTAAGCAAGAACTATCTAGAAACTGAAAATTTGTTATAAATTAAATATTAATTTATGATCTTAATTGATATACATAGTTAAATATATACAAACACAAACACACTCATATACACATTTTGATTACATAATCCTATTTACTATAAAGTAGAATATCGCTAATAGGTCCAATTATATCATTATTTTGACAACTGTTAATAATTTAAATAGATAAAAAAAGTTCATTATATTACCACTAGATGGCAGCAGATAGAAAAAAAAGTTCAATATATTATCACTAGATGGCAGCAGCCTTGTTTAAGAACGTAAGACTGTTTGGCACTACTATCGTGTTATAAGTTCAAAAAAAACCTCTACCGCTAAGACCTTACTTCATAGGATCATTTCTATAGTAAGCTCTTCTCATACGACCTCACAATATGTGAGTCGCCCTAAACCGCGATGATGAGACGTAGCGCGGAGCCCTGAGCGTGAGACAAGCGTCGGTCGTTTGGCCGGCAGCTATCGAGGATCGTTCGCTTTCATCTTTCGGGATGAGAGAGTGGGGTTCCGTCGCTGTCTGAGTGGTCTTTATATAATGAATATTATACAATAATGAATAATATATAAAGAAGCGTTATTAATAGTTAATGTACTGAGTAGAGTGAAGAACAAGGTATTATTATATTGATTGTCTGTAAATAATAAGTGAGTTCTAAGATACAGGCCCGTATATAGGCGAGAGCTAGCAGCTACCGCCGTAACAATTATACGGGGCCCCCCAACGTGCGTAAGCAAAAATTAATAAAAACTTCCGAAAAAGTAACTATAGATAAACTAAAGTCGTCATCATCAGATATTAATGATTCTATAAATCAGTTTGGAGAAAAAAATGCAGGGAGAGTGTATATTTAATTTGAATTGTTTGTAATTTTGGAAAAAGTGACAGATAATTATGATGAATAAATATTTCTTTTAATTTTATGCAAACATTTTTTCTTTTCTGAGAAATCTTTACCCTTCCTAAGGGCCCCCAAACAAATTTTTATACAGGGCCCCGCCAAGGCAAGCTAAGCTTCTGCCTCAGACAAATAATATAAATATTGTGATTGTAAATTATATGTATAGTAGGGGAACGAGTTAAAGGAACGTGCGAGGAATGCAGTTGTGACGTCATGGTGACGTGTCTATTATGAATAGTGAAGTAACATGCAAAATGTCGATAACAATAAACACACACTTTCCTTAAAATGCAAATAGATTTAGTTATTAAAAATTATAAATGTGTATTAAATTAAAGTATAAACATTAGACAGCAACAATTTTTAATGAATTAAATATTAATTTAATTTTAAGAATAGTGACTGCATGTTTTTTTTTCTTTTTCACACATTTTAATCACGGTTCTAATAATGGTTTTAGCCTGAATACGGATGACGTCTCTTTTTTATTCAATTAACTCACTAATTTTTCAATAATCAAACAAAGAAAATATGGACACGTTTTTATCGATATTAAATGACATCGCCGAGCTATGAGCGTCACTAAAAGCGGCCACTAAGATACGGGTGGTGGTCGTTTCACGCCCCACCGCACCTCAGCCCCCGAATTCATTTAGCTCGTTCCCCAACTATACATTATTATAATTAATATTTACATATTAAGGATATATTATTTTACTTTACTATAAGATATTGTGTGAGAAAATAAATAAATAATTAATATTTATAACAGGTCGGGGAAAGCATCCGCATTTTATCAACCGATTTTTTTAGTTCGAACAGCAGTCGAACTAAAAAGTTCGGTGCGTCTTTTCTTTGTAGAACAATTGACAAGTGGAATGCTTTGCCAGCCCATGTGTTCTCTCCATCCTAAGACCTTGAATCCTTCAAGCGATGCGTGAAGAAGCCGGGATCTGACTCAGTTATTCCAGTCGTCGTCACTCTTGGACCTCCTCTTGGTTATCATCAGGCGGGTCGAGTACAGATGTCGTGTCACAATAATAAAAAAATATAGAGTCGTGCATTATTAAAATTTAAATTTTATACACATTGTAAAAACTCAAAATAAGTAGGTAACAAAACAAGTCACTTGTTTGCCGAGGCTTGGATGCCAGCGCTCTTTTTCTGCCGGGTTAATATTAATATTGTCAAAGTTAAAATTTTGCAGATGTGACCTTATTCATAGAGGGGATAGATGTCCGAGCTACTGGACTAATATTTTGCTAACAGGCCGGCTTAAGTAGATTTTCATTGAATTTGGGACGATACGATATCTAATAGGTTAAACTTGTTGTTTGATATTCCGACCTTAATTTAAATATTATGTACTTATTAAAAAATACGAATGAGAAATAGCACAGTGCGTAGTAGATGTGGTTTGAAAGAAGATGTAGTGACAAGGATTGACAAAGGAATGCTTCGATGGTTTGGGCACATGGAATAGAAGAGTACGAAATTATAATAAATACCTTTTTTTTTTAAATCAATAAAAATAAAATGTCACACCTTTTTTCGTAGATTGACGAAAGAAATTTACAAATCTGATGTGATTATGCGTTAAACGAGGCAGACCCAGGAGGGTGTTCATCGACTAAATCGGAGACATCTTCAAGAAAGCTGGGTTGCCTAGTGCCCAAAACCGTGGAGCTTGTATGAAGAGAAATGTGGATGTGAGAGAAGCGATGGAGTCATTATAGGTTCCTGGCAAGAACCTATAATGGAGAGCTGTGGTTGTGGAGGAACCATTAGGCTAGGATTGTGGGAAGTGGCACTGCAGAAGGTCACCGTGGTGTAGTAGTATAGCAATGGTCACGCAAACTGAGAGCCACTGGTTCAAAACCACTTGCCGGTGTTACCTGTATGTATTTTTGATATATGTACTTTGGTCGTCCTGTTTCTATGATACAAGACTTTTAGTAAGTTAGTAATGTAAAAAATATGTATCCTTTTGGGATAACAATCAATTTGATTGATTGTTATCTACATAAGTTGCCAAAAAATAAATTACTAAAGTGAACCATAGAAACAGTACGACCAAAGTACATATATCAAAGATACATTGGTACTAACAAGTTGGTCGTACCTGTGCTTTCGATTTGCGTGACTATTGCAGTACCACTACACCACGATCGCCTAATATTACTACGTATAGGTAAAGGAAGGTAATCATTATATTTTTTAAAGCAATTTGTGCCAATTCATGTATTACTCATTATTTTGTATTAGTCATTATTATGTAGAACAATTATGATGCATCATCTTTTCTTTGTTTTATGTGCTAAATACGAATATGGTAACGATGTAATTTGTAATCTTTATATTTATAATCTTCATATAATTCATTCAAATATATCAATTATACTTTAACTTATAACTCTATTATATATAACCTCACGCCACCAACTCATTGGCGAACATACAAGGCAAAAATTATTAAGACAATAAAAAAAATATTTTCCGAAGAATTTTAAAATAATATAATCCTGAGTACGTAAGATATAAATCTCCGTGATTGCCTTGGGAAGTACTTTAGGCCGCGATTCTACGATCTCTTCGGTGGAGTTTCGTGACCCGATTTTCGTTGTTACGGTTGGTTACTCCTTAGTAGCATCTCTACAAATACTCCAGGCAGCTATTTGGGTTACTTAGCCATCTATTGTAACTTTGCAAACTTAAGCCAACTATGTTAGAAGCCGATATACTGTTATTGTTTGTTAGTATTGATTACAATCACGTCTTCGTTAAATGGAAATGATTTGCAAAATTCTCAGGCAGAGACAAAGAAGCGCCACTTACAACGATCCTGCCACAACTCCCTCGCTTCCCTCACAATAAATTAATAAATATTTGTAAAAATATGTTTAATAAAAGAGTATTAAGGCAATGGTGCCCAGTCTGCCGATTTATTTTTTATTTTTTTATTGTGAGTCGAACGACATATGACAGCACCCCGCTTAATGTTAAGCTGGAGTGTGGTCCATGAATGTATGTCACTGCTACTACAATTCAATAACTGTAGGCAACAATTACATCCACTTTGCCGGCCTAGTTGGAACCGGCAACTTACAAGCTGATCCCGAAATGTGACCAAATCACTTCACGGTCTGTATATTTGTAAGTGGTGGTACTACCCCGGATCGGCAGACTGGGTACCACTGCCTACCACTCTTTGATAACCAGACCCGAAGCAAATATCCATCTCTTTTTTTTATTAACAAATATTTGCAATATTTAACATTATTAAATATAATTAATTATTACAAATAAAAGCTATGAAACAAATATTTGCTCCGACTGGGGATTGAACCCGGGACTTTACGCGCAACAAACCAATCGCTAAACCGTTCGTCCACGCCTGTCGTCAATCCTGCTGATCCTGATGATTTGCCGTCACTATGCCGGCAAATGATGCAACCGTTAAATGGCAAGACGAGGTCAGATGTCGGGGTCTCAATAAAAATAAGGAATTTTCTGGGTCATGTCCGTTTTAACTCAATTATCAATGTTCTATTATGCATAACTATGTCATAGTCATACTTGTGTCCATTTTGGTACCTTGTTTCATATTTAAAACTTAATTTTAACTCTCGACATTGCCTAATTTGTTTTAATTTGCTTTCATAATTCGTATTAAGCATCAAACTAGCGCACGATGCAGTACTCTACACTGCATTTTAAGCATTGTTTTTTTCGTAAACTCCAGCTGGATTTTAATGAGGTCGACCTTTTCTCTGCTCTACCTAAGTAAATATTTTAGTTTTTACATATTTTTGTCTGTAATAAATTTTAATACACGTGTTAAATAATTTTTAAAAATATTTTTTATTTGTATTTTTTAAATTCATAACTTAATATTTAAAAAAAAACAGAGAGTAATACTAGAGTGCATATTAAGGCGACCGTGGTGTAGTGGCAGTGCAATGGTTACGCAAACCGAGAGCACGGGTTCAAAACCACTTACCGGTACCAATGTATTTTTGATGGATGTTGACTTTGGTTGTCCTGTTTCTATGATACAAGCACTTTAGTAGCTTACTATAGAAATGTATAATAAAAAATGAATATTTTATTTACCTACAAAATTGTTATATTATTTGTTAGCTATATTGGTTGTCTATAGCGAGAATCGAACCCAGCCTTTTCTGTTGCATTTAGAATTTATATACGAGTATTATTGTAACTCGACATATGACAGCGATGTCTGAGCTAATGGAGGTGATTGATACGACAATCAAATAACTGTAAGTAACAGTAGCATCGAACTTTTAAGCTGATCTCCAAACGGGACTGCATGACTTCAATTGAAAGTGATGTTACTACCCCGGCTCGGCAGACTGAGCAAATACTCACCAAATACCTTTGTAACACTTTAATACACAGACCTAAAACAAATGTATGCTTTTTTGTATAAATAAATATTTGTAATATCCAATTTTTAATTAAATATTACAAATAAAAGATATGAAACAAATACACGCGCAACAAACCAATCGCAAAACCGTTCGTTCACGCCTGTCGTCAAAATATATATACTAGTTATAAAAGCAAAACAATAATAACTTAAATTAAAAAAACAATTAGTAAGAATGTAGTAAGAATGTTATTAATTCTAATGAAAAATCGTGTACTCATACTAGTATAAGTGAGCAATGTAATATAACTGGTAGTATGTCCCCGTAACAAGGCCTCGAGAGTTAGTTCCCGTTTAAAATGGGTCAGAGCCAGCACCGAGTCTCCCCGGCGCGACCTTATATCCCCCCCTCCCTCTCTGGACCACCCCCGCCCATCGTGTGCCCCCTGCATAATTGAACACGCGGAAAATTATTGTCACACCCGATGCTGCGAATTCAGCTGTTTCGTGTATTCTTTATTTATTGTGACTCGACATGTCAGCACCCTGCTTGATGCTAAGCTGGAATGTGGTCCATGAATGGATGTCACTGCTACTACAATTCAACAACTGTAATCACATCCACTATGCCGGCCTAGTTACAAGCTGATCCCGAAATGCGACTAAATCACTTCACGGTCTGTATACTTGTGAGTGGTGGTACTACCCCAGATCGGCAGACTGGGTACCACTTAACATTAAACGGGGTGCTGTCATATGTCGAGCCACAATAAAAAATATTATCTTGCCTGATGGTAAACAAGGAGATGTCCAAAAGTGTCGGCGACTGCAAAAACCAAGTCTTTACGGCTGCCCCAGTCGCCGTCACTATCGCTTAAAGGATCCAAAGTTATAGGATGGAAAGAAAACATAGGCTGGTAACGAATTCTACTTGTCGATTGTTCTACAAAGAAACGACGCACTGAACCTTTTAATTCGTCTGCTGACTCGGTCGACGAAATGCGGATGCTTCATCACAATTTCAATTATGGGATTAGGTGATTAGCTTCTTCAGACGTAAGGCAATCTACATCAGATTTATAAATTCCTTTCGTCAATCGTTCACTTATCCTTTCCATGTGCCCAAAACATCGAAGCATTATTTTAATTGATAAAGGTTACTATGTACACATAAGAAAAAAGAAAAACCTATATTATCTATCGTCAAAATGTATAAAAGACGTCATTTGTTTGTTTCAGGCGGCAGTTCCCGAGGGGATGACATACCCCGTGTCTCTTCCGGACGTAGCCGAGAGGTGCGACCAGTGGGCACCGGATTCCGTGTCGGCATCAGCGTCAGGCAGCTCCGACGAGAAGCCAATGCCTCGACGTCCTCGCTGGCGCATGGCGCTGGCCGCATTACTAGTGCTGGCAGCACTCGGTGCCGCATTGGCACTGCCCCTGGCGCTAGGCGGAGGTGGGCGCGCCACACCAGAGCAACGTCTCACAACTGTGCGTCGGCTATTGCGCGATTCACCACTTATAGACGGACACAACGATCTCGCCTGGAATGTCCGCAAATTTCTACATAATAAGATTAACAATTTTAATTTGAGTGCCGGATTAGAAGGACTGGAACCGTGGACACGTTCGCGCTGGTCGCACACTGATATCCCACGGTTGAGGCTCGGTCAGGTCGGAGCACAATTTTGGTCCGCTTATGTACCTTGTGGAGCCAGCGACAGAGACGCTGTACAACTGGCGCTCGAGCAAATAGATGTAATTAGAAGAATAGTTGATATGAATGGTGTTCATTTGGCGTTAGCCACTTCGGCATCTCAGTTGCTTGAAATTCATCGAGAAGGCAGAGTGGCTTCTCTCATAGGCGTGGAAGGTGGACATGCACTGGGGGATTCTCTCGGCGTTCTACGAGCTTTCTACCAATTAGGAGCGCGTTACCTCACCGTCACACACACTTGCAGTACAAGATGGGCCCATGCGGCAGGTTCCCCTGGTGGCCTCACCGAATTCGGAAAAGCGGTGGTTCGAGAAATGAATCGTTTAGGCATGATAGTCGATTTATCACACGCCGGGGAGGAAACTGCCCGTGACGCACTTCGAACTTCACAAGCGCCTGTGGTGTTTTCCCATTCAGGTGTGGGTGCCCTGTGCAATACCTCGCGTAATGTGCCGGACGATCTGTTGCGAATGGTCGCAGCTAACGGAGGTGTAGTTATGATAAGTTTTTATACGAAACTCGTCGGTTGCGGCTCCACAGCTGAGTTAGAAGACGTAGTGGCCCACATCAATCACGTTCGGCGCATAGCTGGAGTGGAGCACGTGGGTCTCGGTGCAGGCTACGACGGCATCGACGGCACGCCCGGTGGTCTGCAAGACGTGTCGCGATATCCACACCTGTTGGCCGAGCTGCTGCGGGACCCAGCGTGGAGCGAGGCCGATGTGCAGCGGTTGGCTGGATTAAACGTAGTGCGGGTGTTGCGTGACGTGGAGCGATTACGTGACCAATGGCGAAGAGCTGCCGTGCTTCCAGGCGAAGAGACTGCTCCCACGCGTCGAGACTCCTGCGTTTCCGATGTCGCGTGACATCGGCTGTCGCGCGCTCTCGCCTTGGGCGTGGAGAGAACGAACGCGCGTAGCCCCTTATGGACTGCTCGATATTGAAGTTCAAATGTTCAACAAAGTAGTTATATGTATATTAGTGTCCAATTGTGATTTAGATTTTAAACTGATCTCTACCTTACCTGATTGCACAAATTATTTAGTTATTAATCCGGCGCGCGTGGTCAATCGTCACGTTGCCCGCGAACGCTGCGTGAGCGACGACCTTTTCCATCCATGCACACGTAGGGATGCCATGCGTAGCGCAATTTATAGGAAAACCGCCACTATTGTTAAATATGAATGTGTTTATAGAAAAATATATATAATACTATTTATAATGTGTTTTTTTATTTCTTCGCTAAATAATAAGATTCCCGGTCGGAGCAAATATTTGCTTTATAGCTTTTATTTGTATTAATATTTTTAATTTAAAAAAGTTACAAATATTTGCTCCGGGTCTGAATAAGAGATGCCCAGTGTCGATCCAGGGTAGTACCACCACTCACAAATGTACAGACCGTAAAGTGACTTAGTCGCGTTTCGGGATCAGCTTATAAGTTGCCGGTTCCAACCAAGCCGGCATAGTAGATGTAACGACTACTAGCAGTTATTTATCGTAGTAGCAGTTAACTCCATTCGTGGACTGAACTTTAGCTCATGGAGCTGCCTTAATGTGGCGAAATGGAACGTTTAGGCTGAAAATATGGTAAACAATAAAATTTAACCAAACATCACGAACATCTTACACGGCGTTCTCACGGAGCGATTTGAATTGATCAACTGTGAAATGATCAACTGCGATTTGAACCGTCTGAACAGACTATCAACCAAGTTGAAGCAATAAAAATTGATTCAACAAAAGTTAAAGACCTTTCTACTTTTACTGATTCAACTAATAACTGACAGCTACTCCACTCGTCTGAACCTATTCGTTCAACTTGTACCTATTGAATAATCAGTCCAATCAATCAATCAATCAGCGCGATTGAGTACTAAAGTATTGTATATTGCATTCCCCTGTCACCAGTTTTTTGTTTGTTTGTAAAATAAAATGTGAATAAAATGTAAATTATGGCGTTCGCATCCACGAGATAAATGCTAAAATAAATAAATAGTGTAATAACACGTGTAATATTGAGTCGATTATTATTGAATCGTGAGAACGCTACTGCCAATATTTGCTTTCGAATTTTTGTTAAACGATAAATATGTATCAACTAAAATCGCCCCGTGTGAACGCCCCATTAGTATCTTTTTTTCAATTCTCCTATTCTGGGGGGCAAAGAAAGCTTAGTCCATACAGCCTAGTCTTCAGTAAAATAGTTATAATGTCTTCAGTGGATGAAGATGAAACACCAGTGTTTCATGCATTATATAAGGGTGTAATGGATGATAATCTTCAATTATTGTCAAGTAAAAACTAATATGAAGATAAAACACGCGAGTTATTCGTCACAAGATGAAGATGATAGTGAGGTTGATGATGCTTGTCTCAGCAGAAAGCCTTTATTAAAACTTCAGAAGGAGGAGTCTTGAAGGGAACATGAAAAAACATGTTTACACCTTTATATCACTTGTCTATCACTTCATAATGATTATGAAATAACAAATCCATCATCATCATTAAATATTATTTAAGAAACACAATCTTTTTAAATAAATTAAAACTGCGCGTCTTGTCATTTACAGTTGGAAAAACTCTGATCATCATCATCATCATCGAAGGATATGACAGATGAAATTTATACCCAAACTCCTTTTATAATACTTTAAAGAAAGTTAGTGTCAGATCTGTCATCGCTTCTGGAGAATATTTTGTTTCCATATTTTTACTTAATGGTAGTGTTTAGATAAATGTAAGTAAAATATTTATTTATTAAATTTATTGTATATGTGACCGCACGTTTCATTTATATCCTCTCATAAATCGCATGCAGCCGTTGCCTTGAGTACGGGATGGAACCAAAGCAAGGTTCGTTTATTAACTGCTAATCTAATTAGAAAGTAGTGCTCATAGTTGAGGATAAATATTAACATTATTTATTTGTTATATACGTGACATACCTACGCAAATGCTCAGTAGCTTATCGGTGTTTTATTTACAAGTACATTGTGTGGGTGAATAAACGAATAAATATCCGTATTTACCTTATTTTTATACAGTCCTCTGTAAGCGTAGTAGATTATTAACAACTAATTCGTAGTATTCATTTATATTTTTAACATTTATGTAAGATATCTTGTGCATGTAAATAAAGAATTTTGTTAAATCAAGTCCTATCTTCAAAGTTTTAGAATTTTGCAGTAATTATTAAAAATAGGATTAAAGATTGTTTGATAGACAATTTCTGTAAAACTGTTTATTGATTTAACACCATTATAATTTATTATAATAAAGTAATGCAATAATAACCCACTGACTTACAGATACTTTTAATGAGACTGTATCATCACTATTCGAAAGGAAAGTCCGTGGATGGTTATCAGGAGTCATAGACGATATGAGGCGCAGCAGCCCTGTCCAACAGTGGCTGGATTCTTGCCCTAGAGAAGATGAGGAAAAGACGGAAGAGCAAAGTAAAGAAGCAACAAGTACAAAAAATAGTGAGAATCTCCCGGAGTTATTAGTCCAAGATGATAAGAATTTAGAAGTTCCTAGCCCTAAGGATATGTGGAAACGAAAATCTCTAGAAAGTGGAGTCTTAACAAGTACTCCAAAAGTTGATCTGAAGAAAAGAATGCAGAGAGATCTTTCAATACAGTCTGAGGGTTATTCGCCTAGACTTAGGAATCCATTATTAAGAGATTGCTCATTACAGGTAATTTATGTTTAAGTAACATTCATCATCATCATTGTTTTATATCTTTTATCAATCAATCAGAGACAATGGAGCGCCACTTGCCACAATCCTGACACAACTCCTCACTTCCTCCACATCTACAATTCTCTTCATACAAGCTCTTAGGTTATGGGCACTAGGCAACGTAGCTTTCTTGAGGATGTCTCCAATTTGATCAGAAAACACTCCCTGGGCCTGCCTCTTTTTTTTATTAAATATTAAAAATATTTTGCTTTCAATGAATGGTAGTCTGCCGATCTGGCATAGTATCACCACTTATACCACTTACCACAAGTATACAGACCGTGAAGTGATTTAGTCATTTCACTATTCGGGGTCAGCTTGTAAGTTTCCTAATAATAATGACATTAATGTTTTAATCATTTTTCTTTTTAATTTGATTTGACCCAGTTTTGCCTGATGGTAAGCAAGGGGAAGTCCGAGAGCTTTTTCACACTCACTTGAAGTTTCTAAGATGGGGAGAACACAAGCATTCCACATGCAAACAAGGCACAGAACCTTTTAGTTTGACTGCCAATATGGCTAACAGAATGTGGAGTTTTCTTATCTAATGAAATATAAAAGATGTGGTAGGATTGCCTACATTGATTACCTGGGAATTTCCTCTAATACACAATTATTATATTGACAAAATATAGAATTAAGACACAGTTGTGTCTTAATTATTTAACCAATTAGTGTAAATAAATTAACTAGATATTAATATGTTTTTCCTTGTTTTGTATTAAAATTATTGTTTATTTTGTTATTGTTATATTTCATTTGTACATTATATTTTGTTAGGTAACTTATTATACTATTGTTATTTAATAGGAATAAATATATTAAACATTATATTTTGTAAAAGAATAATAATGAAATTATCAATTTGTCACACCTTTTTACCATATGGATGAGCAGAGGCAATGGAGCGTCACTTACCACGATCGTGACATAATTCTCTCGCTTCCCTCTCATCCATAATTCTTTTTATACAAGCTCTATGGTTATGAGCACTAGGCAACCTAGCTTTCTTGAGGATGTCTGTATGTAATATAAGAATTCTCTTCATTTATATTCGATAGTAAAGGGACTTGTATTCCTGCTTTTAAAATTAATTTTTTAAATTAATATATTTTATTATTCTATTTATAAATAAACATAGAATCCCAAATCTATTAATTACACTATGGCGGCACTATGACTTGCACTTTTCCTTATTTACCATCAGACAAGTTGAGGTCAGAAAGCTGCCTTTGTAAACATCCAATACTTTTAATTTACAGTCTGATGGTAGCGGCTCAAGTGGTAGTTCAGTACTTAATGTGCTTGGGGCAAGGAAAGTGGATGCAGAGTCAGTACTTCTAGCATTGGGATTTGGTCCAAGTGAGAAGCAGCAGAAATTACAAAGAATACCTGATAGATTCCTCGTACCTTCTAAGGTGATATTATAATATTAAAATTATACTTACTTCGTCTAGACACGTCTGTCATTCTATCAGTCAAACACATTTTTTTAATTATGACTATTTGACCTTGACCTGATAGTAAAAATGATGGAATCCAAGAGAGCCAACGACAAAAAAAACGAATCGGTTCATGCCTGCTACAGTCACCGTCACTATGGTTTTTAATATCTATTGAAGGTTCCCGATTCCAACCAAGGACATAATGTATGCAATTGCTTGTACTTATTTTACTAAAGTAGCAGTTGCTGCCATACATGGAATTGTGCAAAAGTTACACAAACCCTGCAACTAATTGAGACATGGCGGCTCTGTGCGTCCTCTATCGCCTATAACATAAAGAATGTTCCGAGGAGCTCTTTAACCTTGTTCCTACTTCGTCTTTTACCTGTGGCACAGGTCGGGGAAAGCATTTGCATTTTATTGACCGAATTGGCAGTCAAACTAAAAAGTTTGGTGCGTCTTTTGTTTGTAGAACAATCGACAAGTGGAATGCTTTGCCAGCCCATGTGTTTTCTCCATCCTATAACCTTGGATCCTACAAGCGATGCCTGACGAAGCCATGACAAATGGCGTGTCACAAGAAAAAAAATGTTAGGCGTGTATTTGTTGCGGGTCTGGTTGTCAGAGAGTGGTAGGCACTGGTGCCCAGTCCTCGTATCTGGGGTAGTACCACCACTAACAAGTATACAGACTGTGAGGTGACATTGTCGCGTTTCGGAATCAGCTTGTAAGTTGCCGGTTCCAACTAGGCCGGCATAGTGGATGTGATTGCTACTCACAGTTATTGAATTGTAGTAGTAGTGACATTCATTCATGGACCACACTTCGGCTTAACATCAAGCAGGGTGCTGTCATATGTCGAGTCACAATAAAAAAAAATATTTTTGCAGTTAAAAGGAATAAGCACTGAACAGTTTATAAAAGACGAGCAACATTCAATGAGGATGCATGATTGCGGCGTTTTTGGGTATCGAGGGTTAACAGGTAAACTATTTTTTTTATTTGTTGTGTCAATTGTTTTTTACTTATCAAAGGGATATAATTAACGTTAATAATAATATTGATAATAGAGGCTTATCTTGGTTATTAATTTGGCCACTAACTTTAATTATATTATTGATTCAATTTCGTTAGTTTAATGTTTCATGTGAAATTAATTGGTTTATTAAGGTTTCAAGACATTTATTACTCACAAGAACATAACATTCACTTATGTGAGAATATATAATATTATCAATAACAAATGTTTCATAGTAAACATCACTAAAATATTTACTGATGTTGGAAGTCTTTTCAATTTAAATTTTAACTCCATTATTTTCTTTTGGTAATAGAATTGGTAATATTATAAAGTAGTTTATTGATTTATTTTCACACTTTATTAGTTTATTTATGTATTTTATTAAAACAATAAGTGAACTTAATGCTCTTATGCATTCTCTGCAAGTCTACTTTATCAAATGCGTGATTGGACTTGTTTGAATGTACTTTGTTGTGTTTAATTATTTTTAAAATAATAAAAAATTAATATATTTTATCTATACTATAATAAAGCTTTAGATTTAGATTAGATTTAGATTGTTTGATCGCGTTTATCCCTGGAACTACTAGAATGATAAAAAATCAATTTGACAATGATCCTGGACCTGGAGAACCTGATGATCTTCTCAGATCTGCTTCTCTAGTCAATTCCAATTGTGAATTTCAATAAAGTTAGTTTTCTTTTACATTTCTACCTATCTTTTAGTCGTGTTTATATTATAGAAATAGGACGACCAAAGTAAATAATATTGAAGATGCGATTTTGAGCGGTACTCGGTTTGCATGACCATTTTAGTACCACTACACCATGGTCGCCTTTACTGGTACATTCAGATAAAATGTTTTTATTTAATTTAATTTATTTACTTGTGTGTTTAACAATATGGTGCTAATCTATGGATGGGAACGAGCTAAATGGATTCGGGGCTGAGGAGCGGCGGGGCGTCAAATTCCCCCCACCCCTTTATTTTACTGGTCGCCATTAGTGACGCGCATAGCTCGGCGGTGTCACTTAATAACGATAAAAAAACATGTCTTTATTTTTATTGTTTATTGAAAAATTTGTGAGTTAATTAAAAAAAAGAGAGTTGTCATGTCAGGCGAGAAACATTATGATAAACGTGAAATTCATTAAAAAAAATTGCTGTCTAACGTTTATACTCCAATTTAATACAGATTTATATTTTTTACAGATTTATAATTAAGCAAATATAATGCGTTTATTTTGGTTTTTGATTTTACAATTATTATTTAGACGTGTCGAAAGCTTTGCAGCCATCGTGGTCACGGAGATCGTGGTGTAGACCGCATTAAATTCGCCTAATTCATTAATCAATGTTCGCGCAAAATCTAAGAAAATACTACGAAAGTAAAGTGTTTTTTTATCGTTATCGACATTTTACATGTTACTTCACTATTTATAATAGACACATCACAACTGCATTCCTAGCGCGGTCATTTGGCTCGTTCCCTAACAGTATATTTATATTATAATGTATATATAAGTATTTAATTTAATCTAACAACTAACCAAATACTAACAGAACATTGCACGCCCGTATGCCGATTTATGAAACCAATATCATCAGCAACGGAATGTCACAGAGATTATACAGTGCCTGAAATTGCTGTGCAGTAAGTAATCATGATTATTTTACATTTACTTGTATACTAAGCTAGCAAACGTGCCTGTATCATAGAAACTGAATGATCAAAGTACATTTCAGGCGGGTAGTACCACCACTTACAAGTATACAGACCGTAAAGTGACTTAGATTAGGGATTAGCCTGTAAGTTGCCGGTTTCAACTAGGCCGGCATGGTGGATGTGACTGCTACTTATAGTTATTGAATCGTAGTAGCAGTCACCTCCATTCATGGACTGCACTCTAGTTTAACATCAAGCAGGGTGTTTTCATATGTTGAGTCACAATAAAAAAAGGTCAAACTTAATATAGAAGTTTCGCCTTGTCTTTCCAACACTGAGTATCAACAGAGTGCCACTTTCCATGATCCTGACACAACTCTCGCACATACAAACTCTATGGTTGTGATCACCATGGACCCCTCCTTTTTAATCAATTAATCAATCAAATTGTCATGCTTTTTCCCACAGGGATAGGCAATGGAGCGCCACTTGCCGTGGTCCTGACACAACTCTCTCGCTTCCCTCACGTCCACAATTCTTTTCACACAAGCTCTACGATTATGGGCTAGTGTCCATAACTGTAGAACTTTCTTGTGCAACCCAGTTTTCTTGAGGATGTCTCCGATTTGGTTGGAAAACACCCTCCTGGCTCTGCCTTGATTGACGCACCCATCCACATCAGATTTATAAATTCCTTTCGTCAATATATTTTTACTGCTCCTTTTCATGTGCCCAAACCATCGAAGCATTCCTTTGTCAAATTTTACCAAGTTTGATTTCTATAAATGACTAGTCAAATAAATGGGCTCAGAGATTATTTTTTCGTTTATTTGTTTAATATAATTGTATTTTTTTTCTATTCCAGGGAATCCCCATGTACCACCATCGACAATTGTAGCTAAAATAATGGATTGCATACTACAGGATGATGTTTGTCGTGAACAGGCTATGTTGAAAGTTAGACACTCTATTGCTGACATCCGCACCACACCGACTAATTTGCCTGACACTTGAATATGTATTTCCTAACATCCATACCACAGTGACTGATATGCCTGACACTTGAATATGAATTTCCTAACATCTATACTACAGTGACTGACGAAATAATGTTGACTTTTGTAAAGAGATGTGAATCATTGTAAGATTTCCAAATTGTGTGAATTTAAGATTTAAAAAAAATATTATTTCTAATACAGACTATATATAAAATTAAAATAGGAACACGATGATAAAATAGGTTTTCTTTTTTAATTATATAAGATAAGACTTCCTTACAAAGAGAGCGTTTAATAAATTTTAGCGGGCGCAAATTCTTATGCAACGCTTATTTAATCGTTCACAGATTGAGTTGAATACCTATTTAGATTTTAGATTATCTATTTTACGTTCATCGCGACAAAAATATATAATTTATTGTCTGATATAATTTAAAAAATACGTATGGAAATCGTGTCTTATGGTGGTAATTCTCGCTGAGATTTGTATCGCAACATGTATCATTGATTCCGTAGCATGACACTAATCACAATGTGTAAACGATGGTTTCAATGTATCAGTTTCACGCCACTGGCTAAAGATGGCAAAATAGTATCTTTTTCGCTTTTTTTTTTCAGACATTAAGGTACTTGAATAGCTTTTAATACTGCTGGACGTATCTAAACGTGTTAGAGGTCTCAATTATACCGAAAAATCAGATATTGTTTTGTGATACAAAAATCAACGTGGTACGAATCTCAGATACCGTATCTGATACAAATCTCAGCGTGAAGGGCTTAGGTTTTTTTTTTTTAATTTCATTGTTATTACGAATTATTGTTATTCGGATGTAAAATGAACTTGCCGTAATTAATGTTTTTTTAAATAGTTTTTAATAAGTGATACAAAAGACATAATTGTTAATTATTTTGTTGCATTCTATAACGTAATGTTTTTAGACATTTCAATACTAAGTTAATAACCCTGCTTGTATCATAAAAACTAGGCGACCAAAGTATTAAGGACTTACTATGATTTTTTAACCGGAGGCTATTGGTTTGTGAGGCCCCAATACAACACAACGCGGTCGTTTATTGGATTTCTTAGATTTTCTTTTAAATGACATCATTCATTTTGTATGGAGACTTGGGCTTAATTGTATTAACAGTTGCATATACATTTTAAAATAGATTGATGTACCAAGATTACAATGTAATTGGAATATATCCTTTATTTTGCATAGTTTAGGTGTGCAAAATAATCAAACTATAATTATGACAGTTCAAAGTAGAACAAATATGGCGTCGATTGACAGATAATACAAAATCCATATCTTATTTTCCAAATAACTCAATTGCACAGCAATTAAATGCAAAATTGTTATTAGTTTTATCAATACAAGTATCGAAACTACCATTTATATATTTTTTTATCATTGGACATTACAAAAGTAGTACATTAAAGTCCAAAATGAATGATGTCCTTTACTAATATAATTTTGTTTTATTGTGCTTCATAAAATAACTTTGGTCGTTTAGTGTCTGTGATACAACAACATTTATTAGCTTAGTATCAATTAAGACTAAATTTATGCCATCTTCCCAAAGACTAACAAAAATAGATGGACAGAGAACTAAAATAGATCGCTGGAATGAGTTTATTATCCTCGACAATTGCTAATGCGCAATATCGGAGTCAAATGTCGGCGTAATAGCGTACGATAAAAATATACACGCGAACGCCAGTACTGCATATCCATAATCTTTTTGTACACGTTACTTTACACTTGTGACGTCATTTTTCGTTTTTTTTGACGGATTTCCTGCGCATTTCCAGTATTTGTTTGTTTTTTGACCGAATGACCAGCTTATTGCTACGAACACATGGATAAAATAGTTGATCACTGATTTTTCATCTATCTTTTTTTGTTAGTTGTAGGTATATTTGAATGATCTTCTAAAAATAATTTGTATATGATTAATTTTGGTCATCGAACGGACAATGTGAATACGAAGCACGAGAATAGAGTTTCCTAAAAGCTATCTTCGAAAATAAATGTAATAAATATCATATGTTCCGGTAGACGGTGGCGAAGTGAATGGGCATATATAGCTTTTACACATGTTACCCGGCAACCAGGACGCGTAAAAAGGCACTAAGTCTAATTTTAAAATTATTCCTTCTTTGACCTAAAAAAGTTACTTCTAGATTTAGTATTGTACTTTTTTTACTTTGTTTCATATGTTTTTTATCGAGATCCATACTTCCTTTGAGTAAAGACTTAATAAAGTGTATTTTCCGCTTATTTTTAGTACTTATCTTTTCAATTAGTCTATAGGTTTTTACGGCATTGTAGTTACACAACTTAAAATACATATCATAAATGTCAATAGTCATATCAAATATTTTAAACTTAATTCTTGTTTTTATTTAAGTGTTGTCGCACCTACTTACAAGGCCGGCTGGTTTGGGTCGAGCGGATATGTCACTTGTCACAAGGGTCAATTAAATTGATAGACGTGACGGATATATCGGTCAAAGCTCACAGCTTTGTATATAATATATGTACGATTTATGTTCGTTGCTCGTGCCTCTACTACACACTTAAATTGTTATTTTTTTATTGTATCTTAATTAGTTAGTAGGTTTCAATCTGTATACTTAATCTTTATTGTTTTCGCCAGATCTCCTAAAAGGCGGATAAGTGCCATTTTGTTTCCTATTTTTTGTTATTTATAAGGATTTTGTCTGTATTAAGTTTACAATGAGTGATGTTCATACAGTTCAAAATGACATCGCAAGGTGGCATTACAAACTTAGTGAAAATATATATCCTAGTGTCGACAAAATTTGACAGAAATTCTCCCTAGCGTCATGGCGCTAGTTAAAAGTGGAATTTTAAAAAGGAAGAAAGGCTCTAATTGCAGATGTTTAAATAATATTTCAACATAATAATTTATTTTTTTAACAATGATATAATAAAATACTATAGAATTAGATGGATGGGAAACGTGACATAAAAATAAATCTTTTATAGGTAAGTGATAAGGTCGTCGTTTTAGGTGTTTTCTACTCACACACACATTTGAACATTTGGCTTGATTGACTCGGTAGTGTCGCGTCTTCTTTTTTTGCCTTATTCTGCCTGCATCTCACTCTTTAATCAATGACTTAATTCTATATCTATGTTTTATACCTTATATTGTTATGATGAAAATAGATTTTCTTTCTTATAATTTTACATAAATTAGGAAATATTGGGAAAAGTGCAATTTTATGCTCAACTGTTTTAGGTTTTGTTTTAAGAGTATAAGAAAATTTTCTCGTAATAGTGATTTAAAAAAAATATGTTTGCACTATAATAGTTGTTATTTATTTCATTATTGTCAATTTGATTTTGTCTGTTATTTAAGTATTTAGATACGTATTATAAATAATATAGTTTAAAAATATATAGAAATCCTCCGACCAGCAAAAATATACGTACTAAGTGAAATCTTAATTGGCACTTAGATAAAATTCTCCGACTATATTTTTTTGTTGGTCTGAGCAATTACTACTTTGTATTATACTTTTTTGTGAAAACAGATATAACTCTCTGACCATATAACTATATAATATTGTCTTAAATTTTGCGCGAATTTATTCATTTGAATTCAATTCATTAAACAAATGTTATGCGGCTTACTATCGCGTTTATTTTGGTTTAGATTTTACAATTTTATTATTCCGACGTTCGAGAGCTTTGCAGCAGCCTCTCCGTGACCACGATGGTCACGGAGAGGCTGTTGGACGTCCTATTGGTTGATGCTGTTATTGTTTTCAAAACTACCCTGTTTGATGTTTTGATTTTGTTTTACTGTTCCCGGTTTAATTGTAAAATCAAAACAAACGCGATAGTAAGCCTCATAAAATTTGATTAATTCATTAATCAATGTTCGCGTAAAAACTAAGAAAATTCAATAATTTTCTCACTTAATGCTCTTTTTTTATTAAAGCCACAGATTGTCCAAATATTTGTGAATATAACATGATTCTGGTTGTAATAATATTTGATGGTTAAATGTCGAGCTTAATCTATATTTATTCCAATTTACGTACTCTGTGTCAAGCAAAAATAGAAACTTTGTTTTATCAATAAATATTGAATTTTTATTTTTCATACCATTGATAGTTAGATGAATGGTTAATAGCGGTAGGCAGACAGTTGGTGGAGATTTGCGTGCTCTGCCGATTCGGGGTGTTATAGGGTTATCGGTCGCGTTTTGAGATTAGCATGAAAGTTGCCGGTTCCAACTAGGCTAGTGGATGCGACTGCTACGTGCAGTTATTAAACTGTAGTAGCAATCGTCTACATACATACAATGTGTTCTCTCCATGACCTTGGACCCTTCAAGCGATGCGATGTTATTAATAAACTCAACCAATCAAATTGTCACGCCTTTTTTCCACAGAGATAGGCAGAGACAATGGAGCGCCACTTGCCACGGCCCTTACGCAACTCCTTTGCTTCCTTCACAACCACAATTCTTTTCATACAGGTTCTGTTATCATGCAACCCTAATAAAGTTTCTATTTATAATTGATATAGAGTACAAATAAAAGACTATATTATGTTACGTACTTATTCTACGTCTTAAGGGTATTTTTAAATTGTTTTATTGTAAAAGGGTTTAAATAATTTTAGTATTATTGTTTTTCTCATAGGTCTAAATAATGGATTCACATTTAATTACTATAACAGTAATTTTTGGTTCATCTACTTTGTTAAAGTTAGCCAGTTACAAAATAAATATAGTTTTTTCCTTAATGATTTAAAATATACTTATATATATTATGTATTGTATTGTTATTTATTTTATATGTAGAATATAAAATAAATAATATATGGAATAATAATAACATATTCAATTTAAAATATGTTTTTTTTTATCATTAAGCACTTAGGCAAACTTTTTGTCTCGAGACATTGTATACTAGTTCATCTTAGAGCAGTGTTTTGCAACGTGGGGGCAATTAAAAATAAAAAATAGACTCGACACGACTTTAACCCTTTCGCTTTGGGTTATTTAAATGCAATGCTAGATATTGGTGACAAATTTAACAAAAAAGGCTAATTCTTAAAAAAATGTTAATCATTTATATTTCTTAAAGAAACAAAACAATTTTTAAAGGTTGAAAATTATGTTTATGAATTTTAGAAATGTTAAGGTGGGGCATGGCCTAAAAAAGGTTGGAAAACACTGCCTTAGAGGGACCTAGAGAAAGATAACAATTACTATCGCCAAAAGTTGTTAATGAAGTCCATTATTGTTGTTACGTAATACCACTGAATGACGTCATCAGCAAATCAATTTAATGAATTGATTTGCGGCGTTCTTAGCTTCTCTGGTCCGAAATAGATTTGCCTTTCTACTTTACGACGTGAATTTCAATGTGAATCCATTTTCTAATAATGATTTTAATTTATCTTTTTTTTTATAAGATCTTAAACTTTATTGTATTTAAATATCTTTCTTGTGCCTTCTTTTAATAATGCAGAAATTATATTACGCATTTAAAAAACAAAACATATTTTTACAACTTTTTTGACAAATCAAGAAAGAATCTCTTAATTAAAAACTTCTTAACCTTAATGATTTTAGAGTCGTGATAGACTGTTAGATTAATGGGAACAATAGTAGTGGCAGTGTATTTAAATAAAATAAAAATTATATTAAATATTTGTTTTATTTTAAAAGTTATAATAACATAATTTTATATTGAAATGAGTAGGATGGAAACCTCCGAGTTAATAACTCTAGGGGCGCACTATTAAGACGACAGGCGTAGCGCATTGGTTGACACACCAGTCCGTTACGCGTCCTGGACTCTATTCCCGGTTCTAACAAATTTGTTTCAAAGCTTTTATTTATTTATAATATTTATTAATTATTATAATTATTAAATATTACAAATAAATGGTTAAAAAAGAGGCAGATATTTGCTCCGGGTTTGGTTGTCAAAGAGTGGTAGGCAGTGGTGCCCAGTCTGCCAATCCGGGGTAGTAACCCCACTTACAAGTGTACAGACTGTGAAGTGACGTTTCGGGATCAGCTTGTAAGTTCCCGGTTCAAACCAGGCATAGTGGATGCTACTTCCACGTGCAGTTATTTAACTGTAGTAGCAGTCGCCTCTATTAACGGACCGTACTCTAGCTTTACATTAGGCGGGGTACTGTCTTCTTTCTTTCTTCTTGTTTATGGCTTTAGTATTTAACTTACCAGTGTCAAAGTAAAAATATATGCTTCAATGTTAAAACATTGTCAAATAAATATGAAGATAAACCAGGCAAGTTCTTCATCACAAGATGATCATCATTTTAGTAAAGCGGCAGAAAGCCTTTACTAAAACTTCGGAAGGAGTCTTGGAGGGAACACGAAGAAACACTTTTCATAGCTTTAAATTACTTGTTTATACTCGATATCAACTTAAAAATGATTACTGGATAACAATTCCACCATTATTACAAATTAATATTTATGAAAAACACAAGCTTTTCAAATAATTTTAAAATTGCACGTCCTGTCACTTGCAGTTGCGCACCAAAACTCTTCCAGGGTACTGTCATATGTTGAGACACACCAACCAGCAGACTTTTCTGCCTACCACTCTAATATAGGGTTATTCTGTTATACCACGAGTTGAATAACTTTTTCCTTATGCAATACTTCCTTGATTCTTCAAATATAAAGAAGAATGTAACAAATGGCAAACTAAGGAACCACCTGGAAAATAGACAATGAAGAAGTTATATAAGATTGATGTATTCTTAAACTTTTTTTTATAACAAACTTTCATTTAAATTTGATACCGAAACTATAACTCCCGTCAAATGCTAACACGCTTGACCTTGAAAATTAACTGTCAAATTGTACTGTTAGCAACGCTTTCGAGTATACACGTTATTTTGTTTTATGCACGCGCTGTGCTGTCAATATTGTATTTTTTGTTGAATTTTCGTTATTGCTAAGTGTTTGTTATATTATTATTATTTATTAAAGTTGAGTTGTTGTTATTTGTGTTATAGTTTACAAATAACAAGTTTCAGTTCAGCCTTTGAATATGTAATTCAAGTGAAGACAATGAAAATATAAGTGGAGTCGAAATATTATAATAAATATTTTTATTCTTCCTGTTGTTTTATCTTTTCTGACCGTACTTCTCCAAACGTCATTTCGACTTTGACAAAGTCCCAGCGCATTGGCAAATGACGCGGGTTATATGCACTTATATATCTCTTAATAGTAAGCCATAAAGCTAAATAGATTGTTTGTACTAGTTTTTCACTTTATGTACCATTTCGGATTTGGAAAATCTTAGTATTTGACTTATTAAGAAAGTTATGGGTTATACGTTATTATAATTATAAGTTATGATATAACATGCCGCGATTTTAAGAAACTGTGTTCCTGAAAATCATAGGAACCTGAAAAGTCGTCTGCATTCTTGGACGTTGCTTGCCATCAGGCGGGTTATTAGCTTGACTTGTACATTTAAGTACTACGACCGAAGCCGAAACCGCATTCGGGAGTGCCCGCGCTATGCTCGGTCATATACGGCACGGTAAATTCCATCCAAGCGACAAAAACATTTTGCCGCGTTCACGTGCCTAATTATGACTGGCTTACAGTTTGCCGCCGAATATCGAAACTAAACCGAAACCTGTTGTTATGCCGAAAGTCAAACGAAACTGTACTTTTGGTCGGATACTATGTAACATTCCGCCTGATGTTAAGCTGGAGTGCGGACATAAAGTTTGTTATTTATCTACACTTTTACAATGTTTATATAAGTGAAATAACATACCATTTAATTTGCAATGGATAAGTTTGAAAGAAATCATTAACACCAGGCACATAGCAGACGATACATGTTAATAGAAATTCAACGACAAGTCCCATATTCAAAACATGGTTCTTCATGCCTGAAATTAATAGAAGATAATCAAATTGTCAAGGGAGCGCCACTTGCCATGATCCTGACAAAACTCTCGCTTCCCTCACATGCACAAATGTTTTCAATACAATCTCTGTGATAATGGGCACTAAGCAGCCCAGCTTTATAATACTTGGATTTATAAACTTATGCCATTTTTTTACTAGGACGGCATAGTGGATGCGACTCAAATTCGGGCTGACTGTCACAGAGTCTCCTGTACTTATCACCTATGTCCTTAAAACATACACATCGCAAACCGAGATCATGGGTTCTAAACTACTTGCCCGTACCAATAAATTATGTCTTTTGATCGTCTCATTTCTATGATCTAGCACTTTAATAGCTTTTTATATAGCCATTCCTATGTAAGGTACAGGCGTGGACGAACGGTTTAGCGACTGGTTTGTTGCACGTAAAGTCCCGGGTTCGATCCCCGGTCGGAGCAAATATTTGTTTCATAGCTTTTATTTGTAGTATTTAATGGTATTAAATATTGCAAATATTTGTTAATAAAAAAAAATAAAAAAAATATTTGCTTCGGGTCTGGTTATCGAAGAGTGGTAGGCAGTGGTACCCAGTCTGCCGATCCGGGGTAGTACCACCACTTACAAGTATACAGACCGTGAAGTGATTTGATCACGTTTCGGGATCAGCTTGTAAGTTGCCGGTTCCATCTAGGCCGGCATAGTGGATGTGATTGCTACTCACAGTTATTGAATTGTAGTAGCAGTGACATTCATTCATGGACCACACTTTGGCTTAACATCAAGCGGGGTGCTGTCATATGTCGAGTCACAATAAAAAAAAAAAAAAAAAAAAAATAAGCTATCGTAGGTACTTATAACCAGTATTACACACAGTATATAAATACTGGAGACAGGAAGGCTGGAAATTATTTCTGCCAACGTATTAGCCTCGCTATACAAGGGGAAAATGTTGCCAGTCGCTAATGGGACATCTCTAGATGATATTTTTTATTTATAATTTAATTATAGATGTAGTGTATGAGGGCACAGACACATATATACATGTACAATTACTAGATGTGCGTGACACAATCTCGAGAGTATCAGAAGAACACGACAGCCATCGGCCGGGGCAGACGCGTGGCATGATACGTTGGCGAGCTTGTGATTACAGTAATCCTTAGTTATCTGTGCTACTACTGCATGAGGTACTATCAGTGCCGGATTAGGCCAGCGCAAGGCCTGTAGAAAATTCTTTTAAGGGGCCCTTGGTTTGCTTTAGGTTCCCATGTTTAAGGTATTAAATAAAACAAAACTGTTACAAATAAACTTTTCTGAATTTATTATGGGCAAATTTAGAGATAACACTTTCAATATCGTCTTTAATTTTCAAGTGGAAGTGAAGCATAGCCTAAGCGCTTCGCGTTTAAGGCATGCTTGATATTTTACGCTCCTATTTAAATAAATATGTTTTTAGTACAGTCAGATAGGCGTTGGAGCGCGGGGCCCGTAGCATTTTCTACGTGGCTAATCCGGCAATACAAACACTACACTAGTTAATTATTCAAAACTGTTTAATAAATAAATTCCTCACCAACATGAAATATAGAATTATATCTAGTTTTGCACAAAATACTGTTAACCATTTGGGTCATAACAATGGATACGAAGTATGCCGCCTGTGCTATACGTTGCAATTCCTTGCGCTCCTCATATGTCCACTCTTGGCCGTATGAGTCTTTTAGATCATTTATACCTATGTTGTCCCATTGGCGACGAATACCTAAGCAAAACGATTATTGAATTCAACAAATTTTATGTGGCTTACTATCGCGTTTATTTTGGATTTGATTTTCCAATTTTTTTATAATCCGACGTTTCGAGAGCTTTGCAGCCATCGAGGTCACGGAGAGACTGAGGTGTTGGTCGTCCTATTGGTTGATGCTGTTATTGTTTCCAAAACCCTGTTTGATGTTTTGATTTTATTTTTTTGTTCCCGGTAAATAATCGCGATAGTAAGCTGCATAAAATTTTGTTTAATTTATTAATCAATAATCGCGCAAAATCTAAGAAAATACTATAACAATTATTTAGAAAAATATGGCTACATTATAAGTGGCAATTCGTATATAGCTTTTAGTATTTAGATTAAAGCATTACTAGAAAGTTTAATTGTGAAAAGAAATTGCTTAAAACGAGTTCAGTCTCAGTAATTTCCCTTCCGCACATATGACCTCTACCTGCCTGACGGTAAGCATGATAGGGTCCAAGAGTACTAACGACTGAAAATAACCGTGTTAGCTCACGGCAGCCACAGTCGCTGTCACTATAAATTATAGGCATATTCTTGCTCTTATTATAAAAAAAAAATATTCTAATGTATCTAACCAAATAAAAGATTAGGATTAAATCCGTATTCTGCCATAATGATGAAATAGGCATACATTCCGGAAGCTGTTTCAATCAGTCCCAAATGGCAGTACGCCAGCATCATTAACTTTTTCGACACCAATGTGTCTGATCTGCTTGGTGGGCGCTTCATGACGTCAGCCTCCGGTTTCTCGTAGGCCAATGCCACTGCTGGCCACATATCTGTGCCCAAATCTATGCATAATATTGTCATTACACCTACAAGTTGTAAATCATAGTTAAAGAGGTTAGAGGATCGATTTAAGATTTGTCATCTATCCAAGATTACTGATTGATTATTTTGGATTCGGCGGTTCGCCCGTAACATTTATTAAAAAACTTTTGTTGAAAAAGAGTGAAAACAGCACATTTTACAACCTTGACTAGCAATAAAATTAATTAATATTTTTTGAATTGTGACTTAAAAAACCGAGTCAGTTCACGGCTGCCCCTATCGCCGTCACTATGTCGACAAAAGCTGCCTCTTCGGCCAAAGAAAAAATCATATTGAATTATATTTCTTTTGAAAAATGTGTAACAAAGTAGACTCTTACCTAAAGGTAATGGTATAGCAAACATAATGAATAACATAACTGGAACAATTTCAGGCACATTAGATATTAATATGTAACATAATGATTTCTTCAAATTATCAAATATCTTGCGTCCCTCCTCGATGCCTGTCACAATTGTTGCAAAGTTGTCATCCATTAAAATTATGTCTGCAGTTTGTTTCGACACCTAAAATTTATTTTTAGACTATTTAACTGTAAATATTCTAAGGTGTATCCTCATCTAAACTGTTTACGTTCTTTTTTTTTCATCAAATTTTAAAACAACTAACATAGAATGAGATAGACGTTTCTTGAGGATGTGACTTAAAATACGGATGTTAATGTGTATTCCTTAAAGTAAATTTATTTAGATTTCCAATAGTTTGTGCTAAACTATTGGAAATCTAAATTCCTTAAGATTCATGGAAATCCACATTAAGAATACAGGTTTTCATGAGATGCCCGAGGGAATCCTTGGTTAAATTTAAAGCGAAGTGCCTTTGAGGAAACGACTAGGAATACTGGGCTAGACAACCAGGAACGAAGAAATTATCTGCCTCTTATTTCGATAAACAAATATTTGCAATATACAATCTGATTTTTAAATAGGTATTACAAATAAATGCAATGAAACGAATCTGTGCTCCGACCGGAAATTGAAGCCAACACTTTACGCATTACCTTATCAAATGCGCCATGCAGCATGTCGTCAATATGAAAAAAATGCGAATTAGGAATAAGGTTAGGAAAGGTCCACAGAAAAAAAACATCCTGCGCGGTGTAAAACCGAAATTTCGTAATAGCGAAGGATGATGGGACTTTATTCAGGTAATAAATAGTAGGTGAGCCGTTGGGGAAGAAAGGTTCTTACCTTTCTTCCCCAACGGCTCACCTAGTGGAGTGGAGACCACGAACCGGAAGACGCAGCGTAGGTAGGCCTCCCACTAGGTGGACTGACGACATAGTGAAAGTCACAAATTACCGGTGGATAATTTGTGACCTATGTTCAGCAGTGGACGTCTTCTGGCTGATGATGATAGTAAGTGATTTTATAATGTACTTGTAAACAATATACCAACTTGTGAGCCAGTAATACCCATAGATATGCCAACATCAGCTTTCCTTAATGCAGGGGCATCATTCACGCCATCGCCCGTCACTGCCACAACGGCACCCAAACGCTGACAGGCCTCCACTATTTGCAACTTCTGTGTAGGGGATGTGCGGGCGAAAACTGCAAATTGTTATAACGGTTATGGCACAAGGCCATCCAGCTTTCATTGACCGCAAAACACCGTAGAGCTTGTATGAAGAGAATTGTAGATGTGAGGGAAGCTAGGGAGTTGTGTCAGGATCGTGGCAAGTGGCGCTTTGTCTTCCCTATCTTTGGGGGGAAAAGCGTGATAATTTGATTGGTTGATTGTTATAACGGTGTCTAGTCTTGTAAGTGGTGGTACTACCCCAGATTGGCAGACTAGGCACCACTGCTTACCTCTTTTTTGTCTGTCTGAAACTAATAGTCTGATTTAATCAAATCTTTTTGATTTCGTTAGAATTTTATGTAAGCTATATATTTCTATATCCATTAAATTCAGCATAAGTATAAAAGATAGAGAGAGCTTCAAAAGATGGCGCATTAGTTAAACCGGTTCATTACGCGATTTCTGGTTTGAGAAACGATTTGTTTCATAGCTTTTGTTTGTAAATATTTGTTAATAAAAAAAGAGGTAGCGATTTCAGTATTCGCTCTGGGTGTGAATTTTTTGAGTGGTAGGCAGACACTTCGTGGTCAATAAGCTGATCCCGAAACGCGACGTTCACGATGGTGGTACTATTCCGGATCGGCAGACTGCGGGCCGACCGCGTAACTGCGTGATGACTTTATTTTGACAGTTGAACTCCATTAATGAGCTTTTTTGCGACCGCGCAACACACTAAGGATTGATGTTTATTTTAATTAACAGTTCAAGCTCATTGAAGCTTATTGTCTGAATGAATAAAAGTTGTTTTTAACACTAACAGCAACCACGTAACTTTTTGACAAATGGGAATGAATTTTATTGAAGTTGCGCGGTCGCCCTCCCCCTGGCACTACTCTGCATACCACTCTGGAAAATATAACAAAATTGATCAAGTACCAATTTCATGATGCTTCATTAATGTTAAATCCAGCAGATCGGGTGTCATTTCTCTTAATGTATTCCCAGTGATGACATGACATTGTGCTGATGATGCGATGCCAACTTCCATTGCGATCGCCCTGGCTGTTGCTGGATGATCACCTGTCACCATTAGCACACGGACACCAGCTGCACGAACACGATCAATTGCAGACCGTACCTGACAAATGAAACCAATATAAGATGATTTGAACTTACTAAAAATGTTTGTATCATGAAAACTGGACGACGAAAGTATAATATACTATATAATAATATATAATATATTAAATATACATTGGTAACACTGGTTTGAACCCGAAGAACTTAGTTTGCGTGACCATTGCACTGCCACTAGACGCCCTAATTATTATTTAAATTCATAAAAAATAAGATATTGTTAATCAATTCTCCTCATACAAGCTCACCAATTTGGTCGGAAATTACTCATCTAGGTCTGTCTCGTTTCACATATGGTTGTGGAAGTGTGGATGGCCACATCAGATTTATAAATTCCTCTAACAATATACTTTCACTCATGTGTCCAAACCATTGAAGTATTCCTTTGTCAATCCTCAAGAACAAAATCTCCATTCGATATTTTGAGTATACAAAAGTAATATACCTCTTGTCGTGGTGGATCTATCAGTCCCATAAGTCCAATTAGGCGTAAATTCGTAATAGGAAAGTTCACACTATCAGAATCAAATTCATAATTCTCTGGATACTTGGTTTTGTCCAAATTAAAATCAGCAAATGCTAATATACGTTCACCTGTAATGTATGGACAGTTTTATGACCTTAGGTGAGTAGATTTAAGAGAAAGGTTCCAATTGTAAGTAATTTTTATTGATTCTTGACATAAGACAGCGCCCGATTAAAGTTAAGCTGGAGGCCATGAATAGAGGCGACTGCCACTATATTTGAAAAGCTACAAGTAGTTGCACTAGTTGGAGCCGACAACATACAAGCATATCCCGAAACATTACTTCACTTCACGGTGTAAGTGGTGGTACTTCCCCGTGATCGGAAAACTAGGTTAATGACTACTAACTGTCTGGTTAGCATCCTACAATTCTTAAACAACTAGACACCGTGCAAATACCTTAAATATCTGACTTTAAGCCGTTAGGCTTTCATTGCCAGAAAAAAACGGATATTTTTATAAATAAATAGAGATCATGGAAGATATACTTGTATACTTATATACATGAATAAATAATATATAGTAGTAGTATATAATAATAATAGTAGTATTACTTAATAGTTTTTAAAAACTCCTGAAATTATACCAGTATTGGCCAAATCTTCAGTAACTTTATTAGCTAAGTTCTTTAATTCTTCTGTGAATGGTTGGTCCTTCGATGCGAACGCAATAGTCGAACAACGGCCAAATATATTTTCTGGTGCACCTTTCATCATCACAACATATGATGAAGTCTCTTTCTTAAAATGAACGCTTACCTAAAAAATAAATCACTGTAAAGGGCCTTTCAATACTTTACTACATTTAAGGGATAAATGAAATATCTTCTCGATGCCCTGGATTCATTGCAGCGCCGAGTTATAGGAGATGCCAAGCTTACGAATAGTCCCTGTGATTTTGCAGAGACGTGAAGGGTCTATGCGTTCTTTATACCACGGAGGAAGTTCTGAGGAACTCTATAACCTTAAGCTTGATTGCTATTAAGTAACTGCAAGTAGCAGTTTGCCTCCACTGTGCCGGATGGAACTGGCAACTTACAAGCTCATCTCGAAACGCGACTTCACAGTCTGTACACTTGTAAAAAATGTAATAAAATTGAAAACAATTTATTGGCATGGACTAAGCATAGACTTCCTTGTTGTCTAATTCTTCAATCAGAAGTCGAACTAAAAAGTTTGGTCGTATCTTTGCAGAACTTTCGACAAGTGGAATGCTTTGATATTTTTTTTTCTCTCCATCCTATAGCCTTGGATCCTCTAAGCGATGCGTAAAGAAACACCTATGGCCAGCATCGTGGCGCAGTTGTGAAGATACGGTTTTTGCAGTCGTCGGCACTCTTAGATCTCTTCTTGCTTACCATCAGGCGGGTCGAGGTCAGATGTCGATTCTCCGGATTGACCTATTAAAACTACTTATCCATAAATAAAAACAATGCGTAATTACTTGATATTTATTAGTCGAATTGAAAGGAATCTCAGCTACTTTAGGGAAATTATTTCTGATGTTCATAATGTTGTCGCAGTTTTGCAAGAATTTGTATATGGCTGTCTCTGAGGCATCGCCTTCTATATTGCCATCATCAGCCATTCTTGCTGTACTGCATGATGTACCACAGATTTTCAATGCTTCAAATGCTATTGGTATTAGAAAACCATAAGGATTATTACATCGCTCGAAGAACCGACAACCGATGGGGAAAAAAGGTTGTAAAGTGGAGACCATGAACCGGAAGACGCAGCGTAGGTAGGCCTCCCACTAGGTGGACTGACGAGTGACGACATAGTGCAAGTCAAGGGTAACCGGTGGATGCAACTGGCGAATTGTCGTTCTTAATGGTGTTCTAAGGGGAAGGCCTTTGTTTAGCAGTGGACGCTTTCTGGCTGATGATCATGATGATGATGGCAGTAGTGCCCAGTCGACCGATTCGATTACAAGACTACAGACTGTGAAGTAACTTAGTGGCATTTCAAGATCAGATTGTAAGTTGCCGTCTCTAACTAGGCCGGCATAGTGGATGTGACTGCTACTTACAGTTATTAAATTGTAGTAGCAGTGAAATCCATTCATGGACCATACTCCAGCTTAACATCAAGCTGGGTGCTGTCATATGTCGAGTCTCAATATATAAAAAAACACCACTTACAAGACAATAAACCGTGAAATGACTTGGTCGCATATCGAGTTCAGATTGTAAGTTTCCGGCTCCAACTAGGCTGGCATAGTGGATGTTGTCTACTTGCAGTTATTTAACTATAGTAGCAGTCACCTCCATTCAAGGAACGCATTTCAGCCTAACATCAGGCGGGGTGCTGTCATATCAATAATAATAAAAAAATCTGATAAAGCAACCGTGGTCAAACCTCTTGTATCTTTGGTCTTCCTGTTTCTATGATACAAGTATATTTAGTAGCTGGTAGCTTGGTTTAGAGATTCGAGATATGACAGCACTCCGCCTGATGTTAGGCTGGAGCGTCGTCCAAGTTAAGTTTATGCGTATAAAAGAGGCAGACCCAGAAGGGTTTTTATCCGACCAAATCGGAGACATCCTCAAGAAAGCTGGGTTGCCTAGTGCCCATGACCGTAGAGATTGTATGTAAAGAATTGTGGATGTGAGGGAAGCAAAGGAGTCGTGTCAGGGTCGTGGCAAGTGGTGCTCTATTATCTCTGCTTATCTCTGTGGGAAAAGGCGTCACAATTGATTAATAATTTATTTAATGCTTGTTTTATTACCTTTGTTTCCATCTAGTTGATCTGTAAATAATAACAGTACATTATTAATGAAGTTATACCTAAATTAAATTATTTTAGAACTCACTTATTACTAAGGCAACAGTAAACTAAGTCGGTATTTTCAGTCGGCGGCGCTTTTGGACATCTTCTTGTTTATCATTACGCAAGGATAGATGTCGCGAAAAATATAAAATAAATGCGATTTTTTGGTTAATATAATTTGCTATGAAGCTTGTATGAAGAGAAATTTGTATATGTGACTCAGTGGCATAGTGGCGGCAACTGAGCCGACTGAAAACAAAAACATTTCTTTTCAGTCGCCGAAGCTCTTTGGTAAGCGGGGGTCCACAAAATTTATCTGGATTCGATATGTACACAGATTATATTTTAAGTAGCTCAGCGACTGTTGTTTGTAAAAACTTGCATATTCCAAATTCAGCACAATGTGTCAAGACTTTTAAATGCGGTTTATGTCGAGTTTTGGGAACATGATAGAATTATAGCTGTATAGGGTCCACCGGCACCAGCAAAATTTTAGTGGTAAAAAAAGTTTGGGAAATTCTGATCTAACCTAAGAAATCATCCTTCATAATTGAATAAACTTTAGTACAAATCCACACATCTCGTACTCCCATACGATTTTCAGTTAGAGTACCAGTTTTGTCTGAACATATAGTTGTGCAAGCTCCTAAAGCCTCAACGGCTTCTAACTTTTTCACTAAACAATTCCTTCGTACCATTTGTTTTGCTGTCAAAGTTAGGGATGCGGTGATTGTTGGTTGTAGACCTGTTTAGAAATATTAAAATTATATTTATGTAAATAACTCCCTAAATACGGACAACTGGTTTAGTGATGTAGTGGCAGGCGACCGTGGTGTAGTGGCAGAGCAATGGTTACGCAAACTAAGAGCACGGGTTCAAAACCACCTGCTGGTACCAATGTATCTTTGATATATTTACTTAGGTTGTCCTGTTTCTATGATACAGGCACTTTAGTAGCTTAGTATAGAAATGTAAATTTTAAAAACTTCACTCATTTGAATCCAGGGTTTGATTCCCGGTCGGAGCGAATATTTGTTTCATATTTAATCAAATTTTTAAAATAACAAATGCTTATTAGTTTATAAAAAAGAGGTGTCTATTTGCTCCGGGTCTAGTTATTAAAGAGTGGTAGGCAGTGGTGCCCAGTTTGCGGATCCTGGGTAGATACCACCACTTACAAGTAAACAAACCGAGAAGTGTTTTTTAAAAACTTAATCGGTTTTCGGGATTAACTTCTAAGTTTCCGGTTTCATTTAGGCCGGCACAGTGAATGTGACTGCTACTTACAGCTAATTGACTGTAGTAGCAGTCATCTTCATTTATGAACCGAACTCCAGCTTAACATCAGGCGGGGTACTGTCATATGTCGAGTCACAATAAAAAATACGCTTTAAGGCTTTTTAAGGAAATATCAAAAAGGTTAGTCGACATCACAGGAGACCGAAGAGTTGGCAGCTACCTCGGACAAAGAATTAGTCTAGCTATTCAAAGGGGGAACGCTGCCAGTATCTTCGGAACCTTGCCTAAAGAGGACTCCTTTTAATAATGTCTTTTAGTTTTTTTTTATCAATATAGATATATATAGTTACTAATTACTTACTATTTACTTAGTATTTTAACAAATAAAATCCAGATTTATAAATAAATGTATTGAATTTGTATATAAATGAAACTAACCCTCAGGCACATTAGCAACAATGACACCAATCACAAAAATGGTGGTTTCCATGAACGGATAGCCCAACAGCATAGAAGCGGTCGCAATGAACAATCCGAGTGATATTGCGAAAAATGATATGCAACGCATGAACTTAGCAATCCCCTTGCACAGCGGTGATGGCTCAGGTTGCAACCTTACTGCTAACCCGGCAACTCTGCCAAGGGCTGTGATGTCACCGCAGCAAAGGACAACACCTATAAAAAAAGGATAGTTAAAAAAAACTTAAATGACAATTTGACAATGTGAATGTAAACTAGAATGTACTTTTGGAACGAGGTTCCTTATCGCGCGTTGCGAAAGGGGGCTAGACGGAAATAATTAAGACCAAAAGTTGTAACGACACTTTTTAGGGTTCCGTAGTAAAAAAACGGAACCCTTATAGATTCGTCATGTCTGTCTGTCCGTCCGTATGTCACAGCCACTATTTTCCGAAACTATAAGAGCTATACCATCGATGCAGTTTTTTCAAGATATTTAAATAAAATAGAATTCCAAACATTGTTTCATACCACAAGCCAATTACTAAAATTGATCCTACTGATTAAGTTTATATTACATTATATTTGTTAATAATAAAATAATAATAAAAAAATTATTATCTTAAAAAATATATTATTACAAATCCTTCACTAATTAATCGAAAGCAACTTCGTTCCATCCGGGTGTCCTTTCACACCTCTCAAGTTTTTTTTTTTATTGTGAATGAGTCCTGACCTCGTCCCGCCTGGTGGTAAGAGGTCCAAGAGTGCCGACGACCCACATCCGCATTTCTCTTTATACAAGATCTATGGTTATGGGCACTAGACAACCCAGCTTTCTTGAGCATGTCTCCGATAGTTTTTAAACGCTGATCAATATAATAATAAATAACCTTTGGCCCACCCCTCAACGCAGAGAGTAGAAAAGAATGCAACATTAGGTGATTCCAGAATATTTTCAGTTCCTTCTGTATGTGATCTTGTCACAGCAACACTCTCTCCTGTTAATGATGAATTATCCACCTACGAATACAAGGTGACATGAAGTTATTTTTATTATTTGGATGCATAGATCATACATATTTAATAGATACACAGTCCCATACAAAATCAATCAACCATGTCAAAAAGTGTCCGCGCGTCAGAATTCACTTACACTGATATAAACTGTGTAAGTGATATAAATTGAATGTGAGTTGTAAACTGAATCTTACCACATTGTTTTTTTTTTATTGTGATTCGACATATGACAGCACCCCGCATGATGTTAGGCCGAAGTGTGGTCCATGAATGAATGTCACTGCTACTACAATTCAATAACTGTGAGTAGCATTCACATCCACTATGCTAGCAACGTGACCAAATCACTTCACGGTCTGTATACTTGTAAGTGGTGGTACTGCCCCGGATCGGCAGACTGCGTACCACTGCCTACGACTCTTTGATAACCAGACCCGAAGCAAATATCCACCTCTTTTTTAAAAAAAAACAAATATTTGCAATATTTAATATTTTAAAGCATTGATTCCCAAAGTGATCCAGGTGGACCCCCAGGGCCCCGGGAGACTCGACGGGGGTCTACGTTGGCGTGAAAAAAATGGGGGTTCACTATTCGTAAGCGGGGGTCCACAAATTTTCATCTGGTTCTATCAATATTTTAAGTAGCTCAGCGACTGTTGTTTGTAAAAACTGGCATATTCCATATTCAGCACAATGTGTCGAGACTTGGAGACACAGTTTTTGTCGAGTTTTGGGAATATAGTGAAAATGTAGCTGCAGGGGGTCTACTGGAACCAGTAAAATTTTAAAAGGGGTCTATGAGTAGATAAAGTGTGGGAACTTCTGTTTTAAAGTATAAACTTGTTACAAATGTATTGTCACAGTCACATACATCATTTCGAACTGAGAACAAATGCAAGTCCAACATCAATCGGACTTGCATTTATTTTGTCGCTTTTTGTCGGCAATTGTGTATCTATATGATATATAGATACATACTCGGTTTTTACAGTCGTCGTCATACTTGGACCTCCTCTTGGTGATCATCAGGCGGGTCGAGGTCGATCAAATGTCGTGTCACAATAAAAAAAATATGATCGAAGTTTGGACGCGACATCTTAACTTGACTTGCTTAATATTTTTTTGGCCGGCATAGTGACGGCGACTGGGGCAGCCGTAAACTAACTCGGTTTTTTAAGTCATCATCACTCTTGGACCTCCTCTTACTTATCATCAGGCGGATCGTGGTCAGATGTCGTGTCACAATAAAAAAAAATTGTGGCTCGACTAATGACAGCTCTCCGCCTGATGTTAAGCTGGAGTGCGGTCCATAATTGGAGGTGACTGTTACAGTTAAATAATTGTAAGTAAGAGTCGCATTTACTATGTCGGCCTAGTTAGAAGCGGCGAATTACAAGCTGTACCTGGCTAAGCTTCTTCACGGTCCATACTTGTAAGTAAAGATGACCAAAACCAGTTTTTCTAGCGTTTACAAGGAAACTTCGTACGACAAAATGAGTAAAAGATGCGCAATTTCAAGGCGAAGAAAATGAGTGGACGCTTAAACCAGTCTAGCCATTTACGCACAAATCGCAAAATACGACTTTATTGGCTCATTTTTCGAGTTTACATAGCTATAGTATTTTCTTAGATTTTTTGCGAACATTGTAAAATAAAAAATAATGTAAAATCAATAATAAAAAACCGCGATAGTAAGCCGTATAAAATTTGTTTAAATCAATAATCAATGTTCGCGCAAAAAATGCTATTATTACCTTGAACCGTTTACTTTCAATAATTCTCAAATCAGCAGGAATAATTTCGCCAGCTTTAACAAACACAATGTCACCTCTCACCAAATTGCTGACCAGAGTGTTAGAAGTGAGTACACCATCACGGACACAAGACGTAGATGTTGGGATCATATTGTTAAATGACTTCATTATCTAAAAACATATTGTTTCATTATGACTCGACAGGCGACCGTGGTGTAGTGGCAGTTACACGAACCGAGAACACCGGTTAAAAACGACTTGCCGGTACCAATGTATCTTTTTATATATGTACTTTGGTTGTCACTAGCGGCGTAGAGGGGGGGCGGTGGGGGCGGTCCGCCCCGGGTACCAAGCACCAAGGGGTGACAAACTTGGAAAACTGGAACTTTGGATAGTACTCCAGTCATATCACATGTTAATCAGAGTTATGTATTCAGATATGTTTATATTGAAGGCGATCAAGTTGAAGTGAAAGAATCATTTCTAGGTTTCTTCCCTATAGCTGGAATGACTGCAGTCGAACTTATTGAAAATATCCTTACCTAGCGATAACTTAGACATACATCTATGTCGGGCTCAAGGATATGATAACACTGCAACCATGGCAGGAGTTCATGGTGGTGTACAAGCAAAAAACAAAGGACACAAACCTAAAGCGCTGTTTATGCCTTGTGCTAATCATTCACTAAATTTATATGAAGTGCAAAGAGTGCATGCATTCGAGAAGGTTAGTTCAAATGTAGAATATTTTAGAAGAGTAGAAAGAGTTTACACGTTCCTTTCGTCATCCACACATCGATAGGAAATTCTTATGAAAAATGTCGGAGTATCACAATGCCGTTAAACCACTGAATAGTAATTTTAAAAATTTGTATCAAGATCGAAGACATGTGCGATCCCAGCAGCAGCAAAGAAAACGTTAATACAAGAGAATCAGCATCCACACTATTACCAGATTTGTGCTACTTCAGTTTTTTGTGCTATTTTTCTTTTTGGTGTGAAGTCTTAGAAGAAGTTAACTAGACACAAAAGTATATGCAAACATCTGGGTTTTCGCTGGAAAAGTGTGTTATAAAAATCAAGGTCTTAAATTTTTTTTGTTTTTTCATCAACGTATCCTAAAAGTGTAAAGAGCTATTTCCTACGGAACAAAACTTTGAGGATATGAATATTTCGATTGAAAGAAAGGGAAGAAGAAGATTTCGAAACCTTATGCCAGGAGAAATGGCTAAGACGTTAACTAACATTGCCAGAATAGCTGCAGAGAGCTATGTTAGAATGTCTTGATAGATTTTACGGAGAACTAGACTGTAGTTACCTAGTTACAAAGCAATGGCAAGACATTCTCATAATATTTGGTGTTGTTCAGCCCAAAACTCTGCTTACATCAATAAAAGAAGAACTTCGTGGTATAGTTTCAAACCTAACGAAAATCTATGATGAATTTTCTGCAGAGGACATTATTTTGGAGATTTTACGACTGAGGCAAGCCGCCAGCATTTCTTTCCAAGAAGCAGTACAATGAACTACCTTGGAGCTTCTGAAATTTATTGTACAATTGTATTCTGAGTCAGTTCCGAGTCTAGCGCTGTGTCTATGATTTTTTTTAACTATTTGTGTTTCGGTGGAAATTTTTCGAAATAAAACTTAATAAAGTCTTACTTAAGATCCGCAATGAGCCAAGCGATTCTTACAAATCTTTCCATATTGTCTATTGAAAAGGACAGGAAAGTAAAGTAAAGTTAGAGAGGATGAAATGACAGAATGTGAGATAATGATAGTCGGAAAGAAAGTGGAACAAATCAAACAATTTGTTTACTTGGGAAGTATGTTTACAAGGGATGGGAAGTGTGATGAAGATATTGAGATAAGAGTGGAAAAGGGTAACGTAGTGAACGGTGCCATCCATAGTATAATGAACAGCCAAATAATGTCCCAAAAGTCACGGATGGCTGTTCAAGTGAATGTTGGGTGTGACAGAAGAAGTATGAGAGTAGATTTAACGGTGTAAAAATGCAGTCAATAATGAGTGTATGTGGAGTGACGATAGCGGATAGAATAAGGAATAGCACAGCGCGTGATAGATGTGGTTTGAAAGAAGGTAGTGACAAAGGAATGCTTCGATGGTTTGGGCACATGGAAAGGATGAGTGAAAGTAGATTGACAAAAATACTTTATAAAACCACTAGCTGTGCCCGCGACTGCGTCCGCGTGGAATAGTTATTTTGGGAATCATATAAATTTTTTGTTTACCTACCTGCTCAGCTTTATTATAAATTACCTATAGCTGTTACCCGCGACTTATTTTAGACGATTAAATTACGTAACTAATAGAATATATTTTAAAGTACTTCTGCGTAAATTATATTTTCTGTTTTATTTTCTTGTGCGCAAAACTCGCAGCCGCTTTGCAGCAGCAGTCTGCCGAGAACGCTGAGTCCTTTTTCTAGGCATTACAGTGACGAAGAAAGAACGAAGGAAATGAAAACTTAACCAAACTAACTGTATGCTTAAACTAAAACCTAACCGAATAAGAATTGTAAAACCTAACCTTGAAAGAATGTAGATGACACCTACAGGTATTATTTACAACAAAACAAAAAAAAGTGTTATTGTGAAAATATTAGAAACAAAATACTATACTTAAAACAAACACTACCTACTATAGAGAAAACTACTACAAAATGAAATTGTATAAAAAAGGATTTTGCACGATGATATTATATCGTAAAAAAAATTAACGCTGCATTCAACCGATCAGTAGGGAGCAGACCGCATAGTATGCTTGTCTGTCTATAAATGACGCGCCTCTCCACTTTATTAGTTTATTTAAATGTGTGAATGCAAATATTACTAACTATACTATTAAACTTCATCACGTTCGTTCCTCCTTTGTGTCTAACCAGCAACTGAATAACCAATTACTGCATTTTTGGTGTGTTTTATCCATATTTTACATTTGCTCGTATGCGTAAATGCAGTGGAGGGGCGCGTCATTTCGGCTTAGACAGACTATAGCTATACTCGTAGAGCTACACCCCCCTCCGCCTCGCCCGCAAGCACCGCCTCTCCTCGCCCGCCGGTTAGCGCTCATCATGCAACGCGTGTGAATTTTGTTTCAGAGTTATTTTAAAATTGTATTATCTTATAAGATGTTTATTGAAATTAGGTGATGTCAATGACAATTTTGTTCACAGTTAAATACTCTTAATTAATAACACATTTATTTCGATAAAGAATAATCTTATTATGTTAATACAACTCTGACAAATAATTTGTAATAATGCATTAATTTAGCCCAAATTTGACTATCACAAAAACGGTTATTGTGAGTTAATCTTAAAAGATAGACATATACGGTCGCGGACATTTTTTTAGATAATTTAAAGAGGAATAATTCTTTCATACATGTTTTTTGGGTATCTCGAACGGTTTTCGCAGCGCACGCAACGGAAACCCTCAAAGACGAATAATATTCCCCGTTTTTTCCACATTTTCGACTGTTTCTTCGCTTCTATAAGTCGCAACGTAATGTTTTATAGCCTAAAGCCTTCCTCGATAATTGATCTATCAAACACAAAAAGAATTTTTCAATTCGAACCAGTAGTTCCTGAGATTAGCGCGTTTAAACAAACAAACAAACAAACAAACAAACTCTTCCGCTTTATTATATTAGTATAGATAAGAATAGATACGTTAAACAAGAGAGCCCAGGCGGGTGTTTGCCGAGCAAAGCGGAGACATCCTCAAGAAAGCTCAACCTAGTGCCCATAACCATAGAGCTTGTATGAAGAGAACCGTGAATGTGAAGGAAGCGAGGGAGTTGTGTCAGGATCGTGGCAAGTGGCGCTCCATTGTCTCTGCCTATCCATGTGGGAAAAAGGCATGACAATTTGATTGATTGATTGAGGAAAGTAAACTTTGATAATGTTTTCGAATATTTTAGCAAAATAAAATCACGTTTTCACGTTTAGTATTTGATTTGTTGTTTTATTTGGGGGTGTCAATAAAAAACCGCCCCGGGTGCCAAACCATGCTACGCCGCCACTGTTGGTTGTCCTGTTTCTATGATACAAGCACTTGAGTAGCTTAGTATAGAATTATAACGACATTCGCATCTTTTAACAAATATTTGAAATATAAAATCTAAAATTACAAATAAAAGCTGTAACACAAATCTTTGAAACAAATGAATACACGTATATTCACTAGAAATGATATTTTAAGAAAAAACGTAGATATGTCATAAGTGCTCCGAAATAGGCACGTTAAAACTATGCTAAAAAGCAAACCTAAACTCAGTGTCACGATGCAGAGCAACATATATTTGTCTTATTTTCGGTTTCAATAATCATCATTCTGTCCTACTTCCACTTGTGTGTATTTCTAGTCGTGGTTATTCCTTCAAACTCGTGCCAATCGCAAACACTTTTAGTAGGTCACGTATAATTTTACTAAATATCATTGTTTTTTTTATTGTGACTCGACATATGACAGCACCCCGCTTGATGTTAAGCCGAAGTGTGGTCCATGAATGAATGTCACTGCTACTACAATTCAATAACTGTGAGTAGCAATCACATCCACTATGCCGGCCTAGTTGGAACCTATAGACACAAATTACCTTAGAGCTTCTATAGTTTTGGAAGAAACTAAACAGTCCACAAATAAGATCAACAGATATAAGAACACAGCCGAGAAACAAGTTATCCTTGCTCGGATTTGATTTCGTTGCTAATTCAATGAAAAACGCTGATATACATAAAGTTGCTCCGATCCATATTAATACTGAGAAACCTGGAAATATAATGAAAATAATTATGTAGCGGATAGAATTCGCGATAGATGTGGTTTGAAAGAAGATGCAGTGACAAGGATTGACAAAGGAATGGTTCGACGGTTCGGGCACATGGAAGGCATTAGTAAAAGTAGATTGACGAAAGGAATTCATAAATGATGTGAATGGATGCGTTAAACAAGGGAGAATCAGGAGTTTGTTTTCCGTCCAAATTAGAGGTTGATTAAGGTTGCCTAGTGTCCATAATCATAAAGCTTGAAAAAAAAAGAATTGCGGATATAATTTTTTTTTAATAAAGATTATTTTCCAATTACATTGTAGTCTTCGTACATTTAACTATTTTAAAATGTATATGCAACTGTTAATACAATTCAGTCCGAGTCCCCATACAAAATGAATGATGTCCTTTTAGCATTAGGATGTCACTAGTTATATAATAGAAAAATAAATGAAACCTGTGCATAGAGATTTTAATAGTTGCCGATGCCAGCCATGTTGCGACGCTGGTGTCAATGTATTAGGCCCAAAATAACGTAATAATTCGGCAGCCTTTGCACTTGTCAATCCATTATCGGGATGAGTTTCATATTTATCGTATAGATCCGCTGTTTGAAAATGGAATAACGTTAATTTAAATTTAATTAGTTTTAAAGAGTGGTAGGCAGTGGTACCCAGTCTGCCGATTCGGGGTAGTACCACCACTTACAAGTATACAGACCATGAAGTGATTTAGTCGCGTTTCGGAATCAGCTTGTAAATTGCCGGTTCCAACCAGGCCGGCATAGTGGATGTGATTGCTACTTTTAATTATTGAATTGTAGTAGCAGTGACATCCATTCAAGGACCACACTCCAGCTTAACATCAAGCGGGGTGCTGTAACATCAAGTTTATGCCATATCTCCCCGTGTCTAATATTATTGTTATGTCAAAGTATAAACCCTGGCAACTAGTTGGACCACTGCCCCTTAACTGAAATTTCGACAACTGTGAAGTAATTTTCGAAACGCAACAGAGTCACTTTACGGTCTTTGAAGTGGCCCGTGATCAGTTTATAGTAAAAATCTTACCTAAAGGTATGATATGAGCATCAGTCTGTATCTCCTGCTTCAACAATGTAAGACGCGTATCGTTTAAAGAACGACATGGTAATTTCCTAGGGTTATGCGGACGAAAATATTCCGACAGAGATGATATACTTGCTGTACGGGACCTCATTTTAAATTACTATTATTCGTTAGTAACAGCTTTTAAAAGATGACTTTGTGCATGGGTAAATAGATTATTTGTATAATCCAGACGGCCTTTTTTTTATTATTGTGACACGACATCTAACCTCGACCGTCCTGATGATAAGCAAAAAGAGGTCCAACAGAGACGACGACTGAAAAAACCGAGTCAGTTCCGGTGTAGTGACTGCCTGTGTCGCCATCATCATGCCGGTCAGGTGCTTCTTCACGCATCGCTTGAAGGATCAAAGGTCTTAGGATGAAGAGAACACATGGGCTGGCGAAGCATTCCACTCGTCGATTGTTCTACAAAGAAAAGACGCACTGAACTTTTTATATATGCCATAAGATTTATTTGAAGTAAATATTTTATCTAAGCAAGACTAGTTTTTTATTAAAATACATACAAGTCTTTTGTCTCTGCCTATCCCTGTGGGAAAAAGGCGTGACAATTTGATAGATTGATTGACGTTGGAACCGTGAGGCATATACCGGAGGGCTGAATACTATTCGTGAAAAATAAAGACAGCATTGCCAGAGCTAGGAAAGGTCTGTCGACAAATGAGAGATAACTTTTGTAAAGGAGTCCTATCTCAGAAAATCACTAAGTAAACCTTTCTTGGCCATGCGCGACGCACCAGACTGGACAAAAACTCATGGATGCTTACGAGAATCAAGGTACCTAAAGAACTATAAAGAATACATAGGTGTCTATAATCCAGAAGCATAGCGCGGCTTGGCGGGGCCCCGTATAAAAATTTGTTTGGGGGCCCTTAGGAAGGGTAACGATTTCTCACTAAAGAAAAAAATTAAAAGAAATATTTATTCATGATAATTATCTCATTGTTACTTTTTCCAATTTTTTTACAAACAATTCAAATTAAATATACTCTCCTGGCCTATTTTTCGGCAAACCTATTTATTAAATTATATTATTTATAGCTAATAATGACTGGTTTTTCTAGTTTCTTTTAGGGATTTTTTATTAATTTCTGCTTACGCACGTTGGGGGCCCCGTAGCTCGGGGGCTCCGTATAATTGATACGGCGGTAGCTACGCCCCTGCTATAGACAGACTATAGATACATACTTATCGACTTCACCAGTTGGTTACGCGTAAAGTCCTAGGTTTGCTCAGGGCCGGGGTAATACTCCCACTTACAAGTATACAGACCGAAAAGTGACTTAGCTGCGTTGCGCGATCAACTTGTAAGTTGCCGGTTCTAACTAGGCCGGCATAGTAATGTGCGGTCACGTTAACTTATGGACTGCACTCCAGCGTAACATCAGGCAAGGTGCTGTCATATGTTGTGGCATAATAAAAATACCTTATATAGGGTATCGTGAAAATCGGATCACACAAAGTGATTAGTATAATCCAATGGATTACTCTGTGATCATTTGCCCATTCTGCCGAAGATTGATTTGATTTTCAAGTATACAGACTTAGACTAAGTCGTGTTTCGTGATCAGCTTGAAAGTTGCAGTTTTAGTTATTAAACTGTATTAGCAGTCGTCTTGGACCAGCTCCAGCTTAACATCAGGCAGGGTGTTGTCATGTTTCCAATGACAATAAAAACAACAAGCCTAAGTATTTCGAACCTATGTTATTAAAAAACATTAACATAGATGCGGCTAACTCAGTTATTTCAACATACTTTCAAGCTATTTTCTGAATTATCATCAGCCAAAAGATGTCCACTGCTAAACATAGGCCTTCCCCTTAAAACGCCATCATCACCACCCCTAAATTAAAGATGATAAAATGAAACACAGAATTACAACATAATAAAATATAATATCAAGAATATTACAACCTCTAATCCTCTAGGAGGGTTGGTAATCTAATCTTAGGCTTAAGCCTCGTCAAAACAAAGAATAACCTAATAAAATATCCAAAATATAAATAATAGCCTTTTTTAATCTCAACATTAATTTTGCAGAGCCCACTTGCTAGATCAAGTAACAATGACAATCGTGATTGGCAGCTGAACATCTTTAAAGAGCCTTATTGGTTGAATTTGTGACGCTATGCAAGTACGACCAATCAAATGCTTTTATTTTGTAAATACTTCACAATGTAAATAATTTTAATTGTCATTGAAATTACGTGACAGTCCCCAACCTGCATTGGGTTGGGAAGCAAATTACAACTTGAATGACCAGCTTGATAGTTGCAGTTTTAGTTATTAAACTGTATTAGCAGTCGTCTTGGACCAGCTCCAGCTTAATAACAATAAAGCAACCGTGGTGTAGTGATAGTGAAATATCCACGCAAACAATGAACTATAGGTTCAAAAAAAAACAAATAAAAATTTAATAGTGAAGCCTACGGTATGTTAAGTAAAAGCGTATACAACATAAGTTGCACTAATTAAGTGATTTCAAACTACCTTTTTTTTTTTAATTTGTTCGTTTGTTTGTTTAGAGAAATTCCGCCTCTGGCGCTTTAGTCAAAAACTTAGAGTATTCGTCGATGTTACGTTAGAAATACAAAACCCGCGACGAGTGACGTGTATTTGAAACGTTTGGCTTTGGCGTGTTGCATCTCTTTACCAACAACCTCAACGCTCACAGGATGGTCGAAATTTACAAGAAAGCCTTGTTACCGACTGCCAAACGTCAATTCAACAAAAAAGAAGAATGGATCTTGCAGGAAGACAATGATCCGAAATACTGGAGCCAACTCTGCACTCAATGGAAACAGGAAAATGACATCATCACTTGATTGGCCATCGCCATTACCTGATGCTAACTAATCCCATCGAAAATGTCTGGGCATTAGTTCTGGAACTAGTTACTAAAGTGATATACTTCCAATCCCGGTACTAAACTACTCGTTCACCGCAAATTCAAATGTGTCTCTAGTTCCTTTAGTTCCGAGTCATGCATGCATCGCATTTCCATGATGGAACGAGATATAAACACATCGTATGTTTGCGAGTATTCGCAATCATTATTTTCATCTACCCATTCTTTTCGCCCTTCATGCATGACAAGACGAACATTATCCTTGTCATCGTCAAGCACCCTGCCTGATTAGTGTTGTGCAAGATGCCCATTTGGATGCTGAAATTTTACCCACTTTGTCCAATGGATCAAGATAAGTTTAAAAACACTTTTGAAAGTTTTAGTAATATTTTTTTATCAGTCTCTCCTCTTGAACCACGGATACAAACAAATACCAATAATTCAAGCCAAAATGAGTCCCAGAATGGATCTTAAGCTGCCTGTGATGCTGCCAATGAAATATTTCTAATCCAATAAAATCTCCGGAAATATTTCAACTTTCCAATAATGACGCTAACTTTGACGACAAAAATCACGACAAATTCGCATTAAAGACGCAAAACAAGAATTAAGTTAAAACAAGAATTCCAAGACTCAACACAATACTCAAAACCAAACTAAATGCAAGAAATACTCTAAAAGCCATTCGCCATCCCTATACTGGCTTACTCATTCCAAATAATAAAGTGGTCTAAATCTAAGTCTAAATTAAAACGTATACAACGCACAATTAATACAACAATGAACAAATTACAAAAACACCATCCACGATGTTGTGTACAGAGAGTAACATTGCCTAGAAAAGAAGGCGGCAGAGGAGAATTGACGTGACCAACTTAGACAATAAACAAATTACAACTCTCAGAAATTAGATAAGTTTTTATATTAGTCATGATTAGATAAGCATAGCATAAGATTCCCCATTGTAGGGAATAATATCATAAGTATTGTTTAATTAAAAAATTAAAAATAGCCCTGGCAATTTTAGCCCCAAGCGGTATACAGTCGCCTGTATACCGCTAGCCAGGGCCCTGGTTGATGGAGATGGAGTAAGATAACATTAAGATTATCGATGTTATCTTAATTAATTAACAAATAATAAAGTCTCACAAAAAAACTGAGAGTTCATTGTGACCATTTCACTACTACTAAACCATGTCATGAGTAAACCTTCCATGCTGTGATAGTGATACCATAATTATGACTAAACTTAATAATATATCTCGATTATTAACCATTATTTATTAATTGAAGTATATTAATTTAGTAATTACCTAAAATAATGTTTCAAGGTAAAAAAATAAAGCAGATTTTTGTATGCAAGCAACACTAACCTTGCCAGTGGCGCTAGCGCATGGCGGATGGACCGGGAACTTCTCTAAGACGGTACATGCAACGCATTACATGCTCATACACACCCCCTTTATATAAAGTTCTTTAATAATGAATATTGATAAATTTTGTTGAAATCATGGGGATTTTAATTCAGATTAAAGTTATTTTATTGAATCCCAATAAGAGATATTAACAGTATGGTAATTGAAATTACAATTTCCCTTTCTTCTTTTCACCTTTGCTCATGAAGTCCATTAAATTTTTCACATACTCCTCAGAGGTCCATACCTTTTCCAACTCCTCAACTTCACGTTTATTTACCCTTATTAAATCATCTTTTATATGTGTTCTGACTAATTGTTTGCATGCTGTTAGTGAGCCTCTTGGTAATTTTGACACTTCAACAATTTTATCCCAAACCTTGGATTGCAATTCATCAGGCTTGTAGAGGTAGTTGATGAAGCCACATTCCAAAGCTTCTCTTGCAGTCATCTTGTGATTGAACAGCAACATTTCTTGAGCCTAAAATTAATTATATTATTTATTATCTTGGACATTATCTACAATTATTTTAACTCTTTAGGAAGTATATCGAATATTTTTTATTGTGACGACTAGATTCACGGTTACCCAAGTCACCGTCACTATGATGGCCAAAAAATGCACTGTTGCTTACCATATGCCAATATAAAAAAGTGGTATGCAATTTCAAAATTTAGTTTAGTGTTGCCACAAATAATAACAAAAATTATATATTTTTTATCTTTGTACTTTATTTCTCTATAATTATAAACCTAGGTAATGATAAAAATAATTAATCTTACCTAATATAATAATTATCAGTTTAGGTAATCTTAATTACTTTTTAAACAAAAGTACAAAATACAAAGATAGAGACTTCTTCAGAACAAAATTTGAAGTTACATATAACTAAGAAGAAATATATTTTTAATTATATTTTATTATACATTTCTATACTAAGCTACAAAAGTGCTTGTATCATAGAAACAGGACAACCAAAGTACATATATCAAAGGTACATTGGTACCGGTGAGTGGATTCGAACCCGTGCCTTTCGGCTTACGTGGCCATTGCACTGCCACTACACCACTTTCATAATCCCACCAGTAATATCCAATCTAATTCTAACTAAACCAAACATGAATGAATATCATCAATTGCTGAACATTGTGCCTATGCAACAACAAACAGCAGGCCGCCACGCAATATGACTTTATAAAGTCATATTGACATCTGACCATAACCCGCCTGATTATAAGCAAGAGAAGGTCCAAGAGTGACAACGACTGAGAGAACCGAGCTTGTTTACAGCTGCCTCAGTTGCCGTCACTATGCCGGCCAAAGGTGCTTCTTTAAGCATCGCTTGAAGGATCCAAGGTCATAGGATGGAGAGAACACATGGGCAGGTCAAGCATTCCACTTAAACATGATACAGACTTCTGTTCAGTCAGATACATAATGTCATGTATTAATTGTAAACTCACTTTTCTATCACCAAGTAATCTTGGGAATGTATATGATGAGCATCCTTCAGCAACCAGGCCCAATTTTGTGAATGGGGTGTAGAAGAAAGCCTAAAAACATATCACAAGTAAATCAATTATCACAATGAATGAGTTATTTTTCTATATCCAACATGGAAAACCAATGGCAATGTCTCTTTGATTCATTTGGTCATACTGTTTCTAGGATATAAACACATTTAGTATGAAAGATGTAGCTTTAAACTGGTCAGTTATATTTAGGCCAGCATGCAACTGTCACTTGCAGATAATTCACTGTCGTAGTAGTCACCTCCATTCATGGACTGCACCTTAACTAACACTAACATCAGGGATATGGCGCGACCGCAGACTGCATTGTCATCCTGCACTAATTGTTTAATATACTTTTGTTTTTATTGAGGCACAACATCACCCTGGTGGTAAGCACACCATGCTTGAAAGATGGTAAGCAAAAGGAAGACAAAGGACTATGGAGCAACTAAGATTAGAGTAGAAAGCTCATTATTCATAATGTTAGTTAAAAGAAATCATAACTTACACTCTCTGCAGCAAACACTAAATCAAACAAAGCAAGAGTAGTTGCAGCAATACCTATGGCAGGACCATTTACAATAGCAACTAGGGTTTTAGGAAAATTTATGAACGCATCCACAAAATCCTTTAAAATACGACTTGGATTCACATCAGCCTTTCCAATACGATCAAGAGTCCCAATTAAATCATTCCCGCTGCTAAAGTAATCGCCAGCTCCTGTTATCACTGTTAATGTAACATCATCATCGTTTGCCGCCCTCTCCAGGATCTCAGTAATTCTTGTATACATATCCAGGTCTATTGCATTCTTCCTGGCCGGCTTATTAAACTTTATTATTTTTATACAACCCTGTGAAGTTTCTATAATTGTATCAATACCAGCCATTCTAAACAGTTAAAATAATACTTTTAATATATATATTTTATAACACTAGTGGAATTATTAATTATCACAGAAATTGGATTTTATATCCTTTTGGCTTTTTACTAATTTAATCTATTTGAACTTTGAACGATCGGTAACGCTGCGCGGTGTTCACATTCAAAATAATAGAAAAAATGTTTTGACAAGTGGTCAAAAGTTAGGGCGTTTCTTTATAATGCTTTAAAATAAATGGAAATTTATTCGAGTATGAAAAACTTGAGAAATTTGTTTCAATTAATTACTAATATCAGAACATTTTTTTATCACATTTTCAGATTGTTAGCAAGCAAGGAAGATACAAGAAATATGAAGCATCGTGTGCAAAATTATTCAGCACTTGAATGTCATTTTAATGTCAAAGCTGTCAAAATGACATTTCATCAGCTGTTGAGAATCTTACATCGTTCGAGGAAGTGAAGTAAAAGGTTTCTGCAGTTTTGAATAAATGGTTAAATTATTGAATGAATTTATTAGAACTAGTGTATTAAAATTTATTAATAGATCTAATATAACAATCTCTCTACCGTCTCCAAGAAGATATAAAAGCACAGATATAGAAAACATGTTTAGAACTAAAGTTTTTAACTTGCTAGAAGCAACGAGTGACGAGGTTAAAGTTTTTTTAAAATCTTTTGATACTGTATTAACTGACTGCGATGGTAAGTCTTTTTATTGCATATTATCAATTATTTCTTAAATTTTAAAGCATGGCTACACATATGGGGTGGAGGTTTCAGTTTATCCTTCGACTTATCAATTACATTATTACTATAATAAGTCTCCTAATTCACAAATGTGGTTCCAACTAAGCTGACATAGTACATGTGACTGCTATTTGCTCTAATTAAACTGTAGTAGCAGTCGCCTCCATTCATGGACTGCTATCCAGGTTAACATTGGGCATTGTGCTATTCAGAGTGCCGAGCCCCAATAAAATAAAAAAATATTTCTTGTTGCAGGTGTACTCTGGATAGATAACCATGCAATTGTTGGTTCCTCAGATGTAATAAATTTTTTTAGAAAACAAGGCAAAAAGATATTCTATGTTACAAATAATTCAACTATGGTTAGAAGTGATTTTGCTCTCAAAGCACAAAATCTTGGATTTATTGCAAAAGAGGTGGGTGGACATATTTTTTTATATAAAAATTATTTTACTTAATGTGACTTGATATCTGACTTACATTTGCCTGATGGTAAGCAAGAAGAGATCTAAGAGCACTAATGACTGAAAAAAAAATTACTTAGTTCATGGTTGCCTTTATTGTCAAATTGTGTTAGATGCAGTTAAATTTCTTTATAGTAAGCTCTTCTATTTAATTGTAGCTATATAACAGCAACTATTGGTAGTGTCTCAGATAAGTCAATCAATCAAATTGTCACTCTCTATTGTCTTTGCCTATTTCTGTGGGCAGAGACAATAGAGTGCCACTTGTCACGATCCTGACACAACTCCCATGCTTCCTTCATATCCACAATTCTCTTCATACAAGCGGGAACACCCTCATGGGTCTGCCTCGATCACCAACTATTTGCCTTATAGTTGGTGATGGTAATTCACATACTTTTACTTATTTATTCCTTTAATGTAAAAAAATTACAAAAGGTGCAAAAACCGTAAAGCTTCTCCAAAAAAATTGAACAAATAAATTTGTCAAATAAAATGTAAGCTCAGGTTATACTACAGTGAATACTGCTTCTAAACTTTACTACTAAAACTTTGTGTTAGATATTTCAGATTGGTTAGGTTTCTTCTTTTCTTTCTGTATCAGTATCTTACTCTATTTAACTTCCTTCTAAACCACTCCATTCTATATCTGACACGAAAAAAAATTAAAAAAGTAAATTTCAGGAAGAAATATTATCAACTGCATACTTGGCTGCTCATTACCTTAAAGGCATTGGGTTTACTGAGAAAGTCTATGTTGTTGGTTCGAATGGAATTGGAGATGAATTGAAAGCTGTGGGCATCCGGCATGTAGGCGTTGGGGTAAGATCTTATTTTATTTTATTTTACATTTCTATACTAAGCTACTAAAGTGCTTGTATCATAGAAACAGGACAACCTAAGTACATATATCAAAGACACATTGGTGGTGGGTGGTTTCAAACTTGTTTTCAAACATTTGTGTAACTGCCACTACACCACGGCCGCTTTCACATATTGAGATGCGACATCTGACTCCAACTTGCCTAACAGTAAGCAAGGAGATGTCCAAAAGAACCATCAATAGTGATTTATTCTTTGGAGAATAAGTAAAATTTTGTTTTAATAGCAGAAATTAGTCTCAATGACAATATGCATTACGTTTCTCTGTAGATTTACTTTTGAGAGATTGGTTCTGGTTGTCACTTGTTTAGTGGACTGCCAATTGTTGATTTAATCTGCTGGGTCCATTTGCTACTCTTGCTATGTGGCTAATGCGGCACTGACAGTATATGTGGAGTGACAATAGCGGATAAAATAAGAAATAGCACAGTGCGCGATAAATGTGGTTTGTGGATGTAGTGGAAAAAAGGATTGACAAAGGAATGCTTCAATGGTTTGGGCACATGGAAAGGATAAGTGAAAGTGAATTGACGAAAGGAATTTATAAATCTGATGTAGATGGATGCGCAAACGTGGCAGGCTCAGGAGGGTGTTTTCCAATCAAATCGGAGACATCCCCAAGAAAGCTAGGTTGCTTAGTGCATAGGTTAGTTATTTGCGGGCTCGTTTCCGCACTTAAAGTCCTCTTCGGTTTCTTTGTACGTTCGTGCATAGGTTAGCCGCGTTTCTTTGTAGAACAATTGACAAGCGGAATAGACTTTTAAGTTACATTTCGGGTACTGCTTGAAAGTTGCTGGTTCAAACTTGGCCCACATGGATTTGACTGCTACTTGCATTAATTTAACTGTAGGCGCAGTCGCCTCCTTTCAAGGATCGTAATCAAGCGTAACATCAGGTGGGGTGCTGGCATATGTAAGTCATAGTAAAAAAATATTTGTTTGTAGCCCGACCACGTAAAACCAAATTTCAAATCGATGCAATTTTGCGACCTGGACCCAGAAGTTGGAGCTGTTATAGTAGGCTTTGATGAGCACATAAGTTATCCGAAATTAATGAAAGCAGCCTCCTACCTCTCCTCTGAAGACTGCTTGTTTATTGCGACAAATACAGATGAGCGATTCCCAAGAGCGAGCAAAATTGTGATCCCTGGGACTGGGGCCTTGGTGAAAGCAGTTGAAACTTGTTCCGATAGGAAAGCATTGGTTATGGGGAAACCTAATGCGTATGTGATGAAGTATTTGGAGTCCTATGGCTTGGAACCTTCTAGAACTCTGATGATTGGTGATAGGTTAGTATATTAATATTGTTATATATTAATATTGGTATAAGTAGAACAATTCTTCACCAGGCCATATGTGCCTATTCACCAGACATAGTGTCGGCGACTGAAGCAACCATGATCTAAGTCGGTGTTTTCAGTCGTTGGCGCTCTTGGACTTCCCCTTGCTAACCATCAGACAAGTCAAAGTTCAGATTCGTTTGTATTCTTCTATTTACCTGTAATGTTGTGTTCAAAAAACGTCAGAAATAAAAGTTTTATTGTCTAGTGCCCAAACCATTTACATATATAGCTATGTATTTATAATATTAGGTATGTTGTGATGGCTTGGGCACATTGAAAGAATAAATAAAAAGAGATTGACGAAAGAGGTTAATCAGAGGCGAGTGAAAAAGAAAGTATGGGGACGTCCCAGAAGATTGTTCCTATTTATTTATTATTGTATCTCGAGATGTGGCAGCACCCCCCCTGGGCCCCGATTCTCCTAATACATTATGGCGACGAAAAAGCAGTGAAATTGCGTCGCGGTCGCAAGTGATCAATCAACGTAGTTTACGTATTGGTTTGTTATTCGCTGTATGTTATTGTTACACGCCTTAATGTTAAGAGAGCATACAGACTGTGAACTGATTTGGTCACGTTTCGGGATCAGCTTGTAATTTGCCGGTTCCATCTAAGCCGGCATAGTTAATGTGATTGCTACTCACAGTTATCGAATTGTAGTAGCAGTGACATTCATTCATGGACCACACTTTGTCTTAACATCAAGCGGGGTGCTGTCATATGTCGAGTCACAATAAAAAAAAGAATAAAAAAAGAGAATTGTGGATGGCAAAAAGTTGGTGGTGCGTTCTCATAGACCACTTTCAAAATTTTGATGGTTCCAGCTACATTTCTACCGTGTCCCCAAAACACGACAAACCTGCCTTGTCTCTACATATTGTACTGGATATGGAATATTCAAGTTTTTACAAGCTTCTTAAATATAATCTGATTCACTATTAAAACCAGATAAATTTTCGTGGCCGAATTGTAAACCCCCATTTTTTTGTCACGCCAGCGTGGACCGCCGTCAAGTCGCCCGTGCACTTATTTTGGGAATTATGTATAATAGTATGTTTTATTTATTTTTAGATGTAATACAGACATTGAACTTGGAGAACGATGCGGTTTTCAAACATTACTCGTGCTATCTGGAGTAACTTCCAGAGGGGAATTGGACAAATCCTTCGCTGAGAAGAAGCCCCCACTGCCCAATTTTGTGTTGCCCAAATTAGGTGACTTTTTAAATCTTGTACCTGAACAACTATTAAAATAGAATTCATATTAGAAGGCTTTTAATACAATAACTAATGAAATTAGTTTTACTTAGATAAATTTACAAGTTTCAGCTAGTTATAAATTTTATGGCGTCTCTGAAGGTAACTGCGAGCGTATTTTAGTTCAGGTATAGTCACAATAATAGGGCGACCGTGGTGTAGTTGTAGTGCAATCACGCAAACCAAGTAACCCCGGTTCAAATCCGCTTGCCTGTACCAATGTGTCTTTATTATAAGTACTTTGTTTGACCTATTGATACAAGCAAGTTAAGTAGATTATACCAGCGGCACCCTATGATGGCCGTTTTGACGTTTGTATAGTTCATGAAGTTTCGTATAAAGGACATCATTCATTTTGTATGGGGACTTGGGCTTAATTGTATCAACAGTTGCATATACATTTTAAAATAGTTTAATGTACGAAGATTATAATGTAATTGGAAAATATCCTTTATTTTGCACAGTTTAGGTGTGCGAAATCATCAAACTATAAATATGACAGTTCAAAGCAGAACAAATGTGGCATTAATTGACAGATGATCAGATGATACAAAATCCATATCTTATTTTCCAAATAACTCAATTGCACAGCAATTAAAAGCAAAACTGTTTTATCAACACAAGTATTAAAACTACCATTTATATATTTTTTCATCATCGGACATTACAAAATTAGTACATTGAAGCCCAAAATAAATGATTTCCTTTATAATTACTTTTGAAGGAAGAATTGTCGTTCTTTATAGTGACAATGAAAGACAATAATTTGCTCTCAATAATTAATAAATTATACGAAACTTCATGAAATGTCAAACGTCAAAAAAGCCATCATATCGTGCTGCTGGTATAGTATAGAAATAGTATTTTCTTAGATTTTACGCGAACATTGATTAATGAATTAAACAAATTTTATGCGGCTTACTATCGCGTTAATTTTGGTTTTAATTTTACATTTTTTTATTATTCCGATGTTTTGAGAGCTTTGCAGCCATAATAATAAAAAAAATGTAAAATCAAAACTAAAATAAATGCGATAGTAAGCCGAATAAAATTTGTTTAATTCATTTGTGTAAAAATGTTCATCAATAAAATAAAATGCTCTCTCACCTACTGCAAACCCCCCTATACCTTATATTTTGCACTTCGACATGCAACTTAGTTCGGAAACGCCATCAAGTTTAAATGGAATTTATTGTTTTGTATTATTGTTTTTTTAGGAAAACATTGTATTTTTTTATTGTGACACGACATCTGCCCACGACCCGCCTGATCCAAGAAGAGGTCCAAGAGTGACGACGACTGAAAGAACCCAGTTAGTTCACGGCTACTCCAGTCGCCGTCACTATGGCGGCCAAAAAGATAGAACACTTATTTGAAATATATTTTTATTATTGTGACTCGACACCTGACCTCAACTTGCTTGATAATCAAGGGGAGGTCTAAGAGAGCCACAGTAAAAGTGATCCTAATTAAGCAGGAGTTGTATTGTATTATTTATTCTAGCTAATTCTATATGAGATATGGTATTCTCTTAGTTACCAATTCCAACTAAGATTGCCAACCTTGCCGCATAAGGCGGGATTTCCTGTATTCACGTCTCGAATAATGCCTTACGCGATACATGTCTGCGGGTGAATAACTAGGCCGGCATAGTGGATGTGACTGCTACTTACAGTTATTTAGTAACAGTTAGTTACTGTAGTAACATGCGCCTCAATTCATGGACCGCACTCCAGCTTAACTTGGGTGCTGCTATAAAATATCCCCATTCTCCTTGAAATGTACAATTAGGTCTTTTGGTGCAACTAAGGACTGAATTGACGTCTTTGTATATCCCTGTGGAAATTGAGGTGATAATGTTGAACGTGATTTTAATAAGAATTGTAGTAATATAAATATTTTTATGCTCATTTACCAAAACAATGTTATAAAAAAGCGATTTATGTGTCTCTGGTCAGCATAGTGCCGACGACTAAGGCATCCTTACAATTAGTCGCTTTTTTGTTTCGGTGCTCTTGGCCCTCTCCTTGCTTACCAAATCGAGTATCTCTTTTGAAGCATTTAGAAATAGACCTTGTATAAAGAAAATTGTGGATGTGAGGGAAGCGAGGGAGAAAATAACCCGCCGAACCTTTTCGTTCAGCGGCCGATTCAGCGTACAGAATGCAGATGCTCCCCCGATCTGGTCCTCCATTATTTTAATACATTATGTAGACAATTGCGTCGCGGTCGCAATGACCAATCAACAAAGTTTACCTTTTGATTTCTTCTGCGCTGATTGGTTACGAAGATGTCAAATATCAGCGCGACGCAATTTCATTGCTTTTCGACGCCATATTGTAATAAGAGATTTGAGGCTCTTTGCGGCCACGTGAGGTATAAAAAGATGTGGTAGGAAAAAGGTTAAAGAGCTCTTTAGATATTCTCTGAAGTATAGGTGATATAAGACGCATGGAGCCGATGATTTTGATCATGAGTTGACCCAGGGACGATTTTAAGTTAATTTCATTTTTAAAATCGTCACATCCTCTAGAAAGCTAGGTTGCCTAGTGCCCATAACCATAGAGCTTGTATGAAGAGAATTGTGAATGTGAGGGAAGCGAGGGAGTTGTGTCAGGATCGTGGCAAGTGGCGCTCCATTGTCTCTGCCTATCACTGTGGAAAAAAGGCGTGACAATTTGTTTTTTATTTTTTTTTCTTTAAAATAACACATTGTTTTAAATGACCATAGATCCATTGACCCAAGGTCTTCAATATTGTTAATATTTCTATTATAATTGTTGAGTTTAATTGTTATAAATATATAAATTGTTAGATAGAAAAAATGGTTGTATAATCTCGATGCTGTGAATTTTTTTAATAAAGCTATTTAGATGAATGAATATGTTGTTTTTCTTTTACTTTTCCTAGCCTCAAGGTCAGGCGGGACTGATGTTAAGGCTATGAATATTGAGTTCAATATGCTGTCATAGTTAGAAGTCACAATTAGAAGGCGGCCGTGGTGTAGTGGCAGTGCAATGGCTACGTAAGCCGGCACGGGTTCAAAACCACTCACCGGTACATATGCATCTTTGATATATGTACTTTGGTTGTCCTGTTTCTATGATACAAGAACTTTAGTAGCTTAGTATAGAAATCTATTTAAAAAAAACGGGTCATAACCACTTGTAACTTTGATATACTTACGCCGTTAGAGGGGCAACTTCTTTGGCCGAAATGTATCTACCACTATACATGGGTATAACTCAAGTAAATAAAAAATATAAATAAACCGCGCCATACAGATTCATAAAAACCAGTAGTGCAGTTTATTTTGTGACACATCTGACCTCGACCCGCCTGATGATAAGCAAGAGGAGGTCCAAGAGTCCATTAAAGAGTGGTAGGCAGTGGTACCCAGTCTGCCAATCCGGGGTAGTACCACCACTTACAAGTATACAGACCGTGAAGTGATTTGGTCACGTTTCGAGTCACAATAAAATAAATAAAAAGAGTGACGACGACTGAGAAAACCGAGTTTGTTCACAGCTGCCACCGTCGCCGTCACTATGCCGGCCAAAGGTGCTTCTTCACGCATCGCTTGAAGGTCATAGGGTGGAGAGAACACATGGGCTGGCAAAGCATTCCACATCGATTGTTCTACAAAGAAAAGACGCGCCGAACTTTTTAGTGCAACTGCCGATTCGGTCGATAGAATGCGGTTGCTTTCCCCGACCTGTGGCACGTTTAACATTTAGTATAAAAGTTACTATCGAAATTAGGTCGAGAGCTATAAATGTGCGTCAAAATAGAACAAATTTTCTGTAGTATAAATTTGAGGATAAAGATTGAGTACCCAGTTTCCTATTTAAAAAAAAAAATTATTCTTACTAATAAATATAGTCCAATAGAATTAGCTTATTCGATATAACGGTTTTTTTTTACAGGCATAGGCAGACACAATAAAGCGCCACTTGCCACGATCCTGACATAGCTCCCTCGATTCCCTCACATCATCACGCTTGTACAATTGTTTTCATTAGACTCAGCTTTCATGAGAATGTTTTACGATTTGATCATTTAAGGCTTTGAATCGGCTAATTCCATCGGACATTTTTTTTTTAAATACATATATTTGGTTTTATACATATTGTATAATTATTATGACAGACTGGGCAGCACTGCCTACCACTCTTTCTCCAATATTTGTTCCGACCAGGTATCGAACCCGGCACATTACGCGTAAGAAACTGGTGTAACGAATGCGCCACATCTGTCACCAAATTTTAATATATTGTTCGTATTTGTCAATTTTAATAAATTATCTAATCTCATTTGTCACGCCCGACTCGCCACTATCCACGATCCTGATTCAACTCTGTTGCTTTCCTTACATCTGTAATTATCTCTATACAGTTTTTATCATTGTACAAGATCTTAAACAAACAAAAAGGCGAATGTAATCGTTTTCAAAAAACATATTGACATAAAAGAAGGAGCTTAGGGGAAAATTCTTTGTTACAAATAAGTGGAAGTAAATACAGGAATACTAGGGAAAAGCGTTCCTCTCAAGTAGAAAACGCATGCGCCTCAAATACCGCGCCCTCTCATAGCGTTCGTCACATCAAAACCGTGAATCTAACTCCCGCCAGTTTATCACGGCTATAGTGCGCGTAGCTCGTTTCCCGCGAACAGTATTCAATTACTTTCCGCTATTTTGCACTACATATAAAAACTAAATAATGTAAGTTTAATTACAAATTATATTTCATTTATTAGTAATTAATTCGTTTGAGATTGATCTCCAAAGTTTGGTGTTCAAAAACGTTTTCGAGAGTAATTTTTATTTTTAAAATCAACGTACAATTATGAAAAATATTTTCAAATATTTAAATTAATGTGTTTTTTATTAATTTTACATTTATCTTCATAGGGATTTTATTTACAAATAAAGCCTAAGTTAGCTTGTTTGATAACAAAGGACTGTCTCGAATAGCCAAATTTTGCCCTACGCGCAATCCCAATCTGCGTCCCCATAGTAATAGGAAGAAACAAGGACGTTTTTCCAATACAATATTAGAAAAAAATATAATATCCCGTTATTATTATCATAATTAGTTATTATTTAATTTTAGCTACCGCTAATCTGGAGTGGCTCTCACCTCTCTCAAATGCAATTTTGTTTTTGATAACATAACTGATAAGCTTGTTTATAAAATACTACAATCAAGGTTATATTTACCGCTAATTATAGTGTAATTATTTGTTTTATAGTGTAAATATACGCAGATTTTTGGAATTACATATTTAGTTGTAAAAACAAGGATGCGCAGGGCTTATAAGCTCATGTGTTCTCTCCTTCCTATAATATCAGATCCTTCAAGCGAATTTTAATCTGTTTTTTAAACCATCGGCCTTCCCTTGCTAGTAGTTGATAGTACAACTCTGTTGTCTCTGCTTTTCCCTGTAGGAATTGAAGCGTAATTTAATGAATTAAGAAAGGAGATGTACCTATATATTTACGCGAACTTATTTATTTAATGACCGGAAATGTTATTTCGTGATTAATATTTTATTGTGGTTTTAAAATGAATTAATGTTTAAACAATTGAAAGGCTTGCGATATATTCAAAGTCTAAATTTAAGATTCAAAGGCCATAGTTACTAAGTAAATATTGACATGAATAATAACTAAGATGCGCGAGAAGATCTACAAATACGAGGTCAGACACCAATATGCAGTCAATAACAAAATATTGGCTAGAAAAAACGTAATTTCTTGCAAGAAAATCAAGAAATATTACGTCATATGACTTTGTAAAGTACACACAATATCAATCATGATTCTATTTGTTTTCCGACGTTAATTAGTAAGGTGTTCAAATAATAATAGGCCGTCATAGTGACGTCGTCCAAAGCAATTGTAAAATGAGTCGGTTTTTTCAGTCGTTGGCACTCTTGGAACTTCTTTTTTATTTTTTTTATTGTGACACGACATTTGACCACGACCCGCCTGATGATAAGCAAGAGGAGGTCCAAGAGTGATGACGACTGAAAAAAACGAGTTGAATTACGGTTGCCACCGTCGCCGTCACTATGCCGGCCAAATGTGCTCCTTCACGCATCGCTTGTAGGATCCAAGGTTATAGGATGGAAAGAACACATGGGCTTATGGACTCTTTCTTATTGGACCTTCTACCATCAGGCAAGGTCAGATGTCGAGTCACAACAAAAAAAAATTGTAGGTAGCTAAGTAGGAACTCCTATTATTACCTACGTGTCGTTTGTTCTAAGGCACGTCACCGTAACTTGGAATCAACACAAACAATACAAAAAGTAAGCCGCAATAAAATCACAATTCCCTCTAAAACTCACTTAATTTTCCACGTGAAAATTACTCTACAAGATTCTTTAATTTGTTCATTTTGTGTAAATGCGTGAAGACTCGTTTTTTTACAGTCGTCGGCACTCTTGGACCTCCTCTTGCTTAGCATCAGGCAGGTCGAGTGTCAAGGTCAAATATCGAGTCAAAATAAAAAAAGCGTATAGATTCGTCGATAGAAATGTGTCTTAATTTTTGATGACGCATAAATAATGTGTTAGAATCGTACCGCAGATTCTACATGGTCTCACTTCCTTCTCTTCTGCTTACTACTATTATTTAAGGATTCTGCTATGGTCTAATTGGCCTTCTAACTTCGCTGGTTTCATACTAAAAATGTAACAATCAATCAAATTTTCACGCCTTTTTCCCATGGGATGCTTGACAATGGAGCGCCACTTACCACGATCCTGACACAACTTCCTCACCTCCTTCACATTCACAATTCTCTTCATACAAGCTCTATGGTTATGGGCACTAGGCAACCTAGCTTTCTTGAGGATATCTCCGATTTAATTGAAAAACATCCTCCTGGGCCTGCCTTGTTTAACGCATCCATCCACATCAGATTTATTAATTGCTTTCGTCAATCTACTTTCACTAATCCTTTCCATGTGCTCAAACCATCGAAGCATTTCTTTGTCACTACATCGTCTTTCAAACCACATCTACTACGCACTGTGCTATTCCTTATTTATACTAACCATAAAACCAAAACTGTTATCAATGAGACAAATGAGTGATCCATTGTCTCTACTTAAAGCATTAAAACTGTGGAACATTTATATTATAACTGGTTTTGGAACGCAGACAAAGCATTATTTACTTAACTTTATCCTTCTATAATACCAGATAAGTTGTGTTAAACAATAAATTCTTGATATTTTAACGTACCTTAATAAGATGACAATTATACGTGATTTTATTTATTTATACCTGTATTTTATCGGTGATTTTTATACATGATTTTAATTAATAATATATACCAACTATATATTATTTTCTTTAAGGAATTACGATAGCCTAGTTAAACTTACCTAAAAGAAAACTTTAATATGTTTTCTTTTAGTTTCCTTTGTTTAAACTATTTCTAAACTTCTACGTTTAGTGTTGTGTTAACGCTATTAAGGTGTGGGGGATGATCGTTTGCACGGTAACATTTTGCAGGAATAAGGTCACGATGTCGTCAGCTGGGGTAGGTAGAGTCACGCGATTGCCTTCTTAATAAAGCAATATAACACTATTGTATACAGGCTATGTTTTATTAGTTAACGAAATGATTGAAAGTATCAATCAATCAAATTGTCACGCCTTCTTCCCACAGGGATAGGCAGAGACAATGGAGCGCCACTTGCCACGATCCTGACACAACTCCCTCGCTTCCTTCACATTCACAATTCTCTTCATACAAGCTCTATGGTTATGGGCACTAGGCAACCTAGGTTACTTGAGGATGTCTCCGATTTGTTCGGAAAACACCCTAATGAAAGTAATACTTTGCTATTCAATTTCAGGAGTTTATTAATAACTTTGAATGAAAAACTTCACAAGTTATTTATATCTCGCTCGCAACTATTATATGCGAAACGTGAATAAAGTCGCGTTTGACTTCCTATTTGTAACTAAAGTTGTTTGTGCTCCCATAACACAGTTTGGCCGGAATAGTGACGGTGCCTGAAGCAACCGCATTCTAAATAGGTTTTTTGAGTCTTGAGTTTTTTTTTAGTGAATGTGAAGTAACGATAGCGGATATATTAAGGAATAGCACAGTGCGTGATAGATCTGATTTGAAAGGAGATGTAGTGACAAGAATTGACAAAGGGATGCTTCGATTGTTTGGGCACATGGAAAGGATGAATAAAAGTAGATTGACGAAAGCAATTTATAAATCTAATGTGGATGGATGCGTTAAACAGGCTTGTATGAGGAGAATCGTGGATGTGAAGGAAGCGAGAGATCAGGATCGTGGCAAGTGGCGCTCCACTGTATCTGCCTATCCCCGTAGGATTGAGTCTTGATGGTACTAATTAGGACTTCCCCTTGCTCATATAAGTCGAGATCAGATGTCGAAACTCTATAAAAGTACGGAGTAGGTACATCATTTTGTACCTCTTCTTCGTCTTATTACCTACATTCTTATCAACCCTTGTAACCTTGTATGTAACCAAATGTTGCCAATATCCTCCTCTTCAATTTCTGTGAACAAAAATTCGTTTAACATGGCCCGATAACGATCGCCATTGACTGTAACGGCCACTCCTGGCTCATTTTCAAAGAGCCGAGGCAGCCATTTGAATGAAATTATTTTCCATCATTAACCGGAAGGATTGTACTTTATAAAAATAATTTTGAAAAAATATTCGGTGTTTTTATATAGCATTTTCAAAAAAAATATATTTGACGGACCCGATATTTTGTGGGGTTCTTAACTATTCACATTATTGTGTATTTTTTTGCTAAGTTGTTAGGATTGATTGTATAATAATGTAATTTTTAAATGTTTATTGTAACAGTCTATTTTGAGAAATACACAAATGGTATTTTCTTAGATTTTGCGCGAACATTGATTAATGAATGGTTTTGATTTTACAATTTTTTTATTATTTGACGTTTCGAGAGCTTAGCAGCTATCGTGGTCACGGAGAGAATAATAAAAAAAATATAAAATCAAAACCAAAATAAACGCGATAGTAGGTAAGCCGCATAAAATTTGTTTAATTCATTAATACATAAATAAATATTTATATTTATTTATTAACATATTATGATCGCCAGATGTCAAATCATAAAATGCTTATCCACTACAAAATAACACTCGGTTCAAAACACTTGCCGGTATTAATGTGAATTTATCTTTGATATTATATTATTGATGTAATAGTGTGCCCAGTTTCTATGATACAAGTTTGGTACTTATAGGAATGGTAAAAAAGCAAAGTTAAACACAAAAAGAGCCAATTAGTTTCGTTGTTATATTGTGTGCTTTTGAAGTGCTGAATAAATAAAAACATTTGTAATCAAACTATATTTTAAAAAATCTAATAAAAATCACGCTTATGAAAATGAGCACTAAATTGCCTCAAACAAACGATCAGTTCAAGGTTGCCTTAGTCGCCGTCACTATGACGGCAAAATAAAATATTTTTTAAATTATTGTATTGTCATCGGTGTTTAATACGTGTACAAATTTTCATATTATTAAGACCTCTAGAAGTTGGTGGAAATTCATTTGTAAGATTCCGTTACATAGTTACATACATACAAGTCAAGCTAATAAAAAGCGTAAAAGAAATAATTAATAAAATAAACACGTAAAAGAAATAGCTAAAATAAAAAGTAAAATTTCACTCCCCATAGACAGTCACAAAAGCTAAAATTTTACTTTGAAATCGAACCTTGTCAGACAAATAGGTATGTTCTTTACAATCAATTGTGAATTTCAAAGAAAATGTCAGGGTTATTAAATAAAAGCCTGAAATAATTTGCGTAATGGTGAAGAATCCTTGAGTTTTGCGCGTAACGATATTTGGTCTAGGTGTGTAAAAAAACTAAAAACAGAAAGTGATGTCACGAAGTTATATTATTTGTTGCCGGTCTTATTCTGGCGATGACCTTTTATTTAATGTATTTAATATATATTATACATTTTTTTATTATTATACATTTCTATACTAAGCTACTAAAGTGCTTGTACCATAGAAACAAGACAACCATAGTACATATATCTAAGATACATTGGTACCGGTGAGTGGTTTCGAACCTGTGCCACTCGGCTTACGTAGCCATTGCACTGCCACTACACCACGGTCGCCTCAAATATTCATATATATGCTATGGTATTTTAGAAATTGTTTAGGTACATTGAAAGAATAGATACAAGGAGATTGACAAGAGTTTTATAAATCGAAGGCGAATGGAAAAATAAACCCAGATACGATCCAAGCCCAGAGGATTGTTTCTTGATATGATATGAGTATAAAGAGAATTGTGGATAAGGAGTTGTGTCAGGATCGTGGAAAGGGACGCTTCGTTGGATCGACCTATCCCTGCGGAACTCGTAATTGATTGTTGAGCGACCAAATTAAGACAATGGAGCGCCACTTGCCACGATCCTGACACAAGTCCCTCGCTTCCCTCACATCAACAATTCTTATTATACAAGCTCTACTATTTTGGGCATAAAAACCATTTATAAAATATACATCAAGAATAAAAATGAACCACCTGAAGATCAGGTGGAGAGCTGTCATATGTCGAGTCACAATAATAATTTAAAAAAACAATTACATCAAAGGTAAATGAACCATAAACAATAATTAGTTATGTCACGAGATAAAAGAAAATGTTTCTATTGATAAAAAAATCCATAGAGTTTTTCATTAATTGAATTACTCTCACAATCTATGTAAGGCTGCCATAAGTTAAGTTGCATAAATAAACACAATGGATATATAAAAGCACCCCGCCTGATGTTAGGATGGAGTGCGGTCCATTATGGAGGCGACTGCTATTAATGTTGCTAAACTGCAAGTAACCGCTGAATCCACTATACCGGCCTAGTCGGGTGGCAACTTTTAAACTGATCCTAAAACGCGATTAAGTTACTTCACGGTCTGTACACTTGTAAGTGGTGGTACTACCCTGGATCGACAGACTGGGCACCACTGCCTACTACTATTATAATAATAAATCTAATTAATAAATATCACAAATGAAAGCTATGAAACAAATCTTTGCTCCAACCGAAAATTGAACTCGAGACTTGACGCTAAACGGACTGGTGTTTTAACCAATAAACCACACGTGTCGTTAAATATGCGTACACTTTTTAACTAGTAACCTATTTATCGTGGATAACGCCTTTTGGCTGTCTATAGTTATTCAAAGTACAATAATCTTTTATTGTTAAGAGCCTCTGCTATCTGTCTGATGCCAACACGACGATTTTCGAGCACATTTTACCGATTTCGTTTGCGCGCGCAGTTTTAATGTACCAGTCCGAGTCAAAGGATATTCATTTTGTCTGGGGCTTGGGCTTAATTGTATTAACAGTTGCATAAACATTTTAAAATAGCTTAATGTATGGAGATTACAATGTAATTGGAATATATCCTTTTTTGCATAGTTTAGGCGCGCAAAATGATCAAACTATAATTATGATAGTTCAAAGCAGAACTATTAATATGGCGTGTCTTTGTGATTAACAGTCGATACAAATCTTATTTTCCAAATAACTAGCAATTAAAAGCAAAATTGTTATTAGTTTTATCAACACTAGTATCGAAACTACCATTTAGATATTTTTTCATTATTGGACATTACAAAAGTAGTACACAAAAACCCAAAATGAATGATGTCCTTTGCTTAAACCTTGTATACATTTGAGAGTATTTTTTTAGTTATTCGCAGCATCGTTTAGTGAGCATTATCATGGTCGCGAGTGCCGCTATGATTGTGTTAATGAGCGGTGGCCTTATCTACGCGTCATTGAAACATATACACTCAATAAGAACGCCTATAATGCTGCTTACTCTATGTATGGGATGTTCAGGGAAAGTTTAGTACATTGATCTTAGAGTGGCGTACCTATATAGAAACTTGGCATATGACAAGACGATCAGGTCAGGTTTTTCACTTTCTAAGTTTCACTTCTGTAAAATAAGTGATCCTATAGATACATGATCAGATAATTCTTTGTTGCTATGTTTGAATTATTTTGTAACCCAAAAGTTAGGAATTTTAATAAGAGTTAAGTTAGCGGATGATTGTTAGAATATGTTTTTTTTTTGGATCAATCAATCAACCAAATTGTCAAGCCTTTTTTCACAGGGATAGGCAAGAGATAATGGAACGCTACTTGCCACGATTTTTTTTAGAATACAAGTGTATTTTAAGTTTAGGTAAGTTTCCAACACACAAGATGCAAGAAAAAACACAGTCAGTGTTTTTTCTTGTATTTTAAATAAATGTGTTAGTTTATAAGTGAATTTGTTATTATTATTTATGTTGATTGTTCAAATAACTTAAAATCAGTTTGGAAGAGAAACTGGAGAAAAGCAAGACCCAACATAGAACTACATACAAAACTATTAATTTTATTTTAAACTATAAGTTTTAATAACATTTTTAATACTCGTAATATTTAAAGTATACTCTTTGATGCCCATTAGGTTAAAACACACGTTCACACAACTGTCACTACTATTCCTAATTTCTTTAAAATAAGTACATTCGGCATTTCGAACGTAACAAAAACGTAAGATTCGAAACGTAACAAAAACGTAAAAATAACAAAATCGGAGCGCCAACAAATTATGGTCAGAATCAGAATTCTTTATTCGTTAGATCAGCTAATTGTTTCAATAGCATTAACAGCATTTGTCCGGACATAGACCTATTTCATACCAATATATCACAAAGTAAGAGAATATTGTCCGGAAAAATGTTGGAAAGTTATAGTGTGGTATAATGTTCTCAACTGTCGGCTGCGGCGATTTTATTTTTCATATTGATAAATTAGTGTGTTCATTTATTGTATACATACACACTCATAGGTTACGCTGTATAATATGTTGTTTATTGTTTTTGTGTGTGTTTGTTTTGGTTATTTCTTTTGTGTTTTTTTAGTTAAATTTCTTTTCTTTTGTATATACCATTGTACAGGTGCATATTTGTGCGTATGTATGTATGCATGCGTACATGCGTGTGTGCCTGTATAGTGGTAGTAGTAGTAGTAGTAATAGTAGTGGTGTATAGTGGTATATATATATTATATTGCATATTCGCCTACCTATGTGCGAAAACGTGTAAAGGCCTAGTATTACTGCTGTTACATTTTTATTGTAAAATAGAGGCTGTAAGTTTTCCAAATAAAATAAAATAAAAATAAAATAAAATAAACATGAAAAATATTTTTATACGTTAACTAGTATTCACTCGTGGAAACTTTTCTACATCGTAATATGTAAAAATAAGATTGCCAATTGATAAAAAATATATACATGTATATAAGTATATACCTAATTATGTCTCATATTGTATACAAATTCATTGTTTTCATTTTCATATTGATAAGATTATTTTTATTTATTTACTAAGTAATGAAACAAATGAGGTTGATAAGTCAGGTTTTATTCAATTGTTTTGTACCTATCTAGGTTATATGACATCACTCTGGGTCGTGTATGATGTATTATTCGTTATATTCACGCCTATGACGCTATTAGGATATGTAGAGACATCCTAAGAACAATGATTGATTGATTGATTGAAATTACCACCAACTTGTGTATCCTTTAAATATACACATAATTTACTAATTTAACAATTTTATGAGAATATTTTTTCTAATTTTGGCATTAGATTTTTTACTTTTTTATACTAAGCTTCTAAAATTCTTGTATCATTGAAACAGGACGACCAAAGTACATATATCAAAGATACATTGGTACTGGTGAGTGGTTTTATTATACTACACTACGGTCGCCTTTAATGCTACTAATTTATCTGTAGAGTTTAACGGGGAGCGACATGCATGAGTTTCGATCGGATCAGGCGTCTCGATGCGTGTGGGATTTCATGAATCTATTTTCCTTTAATCCCCTCACGAGGTGGCTCAATTTAATTTGGAGGATTTAATTACCTTTCCGGCACGAAAGGGAATTCCATATATTCTCAATGGATCAACATTTGTTTTTTTTTTAATATTTTTTATTGTGACTCGATGTGTGTCAACACCCCGCCTGTGACTTACAGTTAAGTAACTGTAAGTCGCAGTCGTATTCACTATGGCGGCCTATTTAAAACCGGCAATTTTCAAGCTATTCCCTAAATAGGACTAGATCTAATTTGCTTCATTTTTTTAAAGCTGTCCGTACACAATTGCTAATGTAATAAGTACAATTATAGCAGTCGACAAATCGTTCGATATAAACAAGTCCTTATCGTATGTTTTGAATCGCGTTGTACAAATTAACGAATAACGTTTTCCAGTCTTGTTGACCTACCAAAATAAAACCAGAATTGTTATTCGAGATACGTGATTTAGAATCCACCTCGTTTAAATGGAGGTGAGATTACCTCCGATACGATAAGTAGGTCTACCGATACGATATAACTATCGATATGTCAAAAGTCTTACATCCCTATTGCCTATTTTATGTAGACCAGAGAATATCTACCTACAATTTATAGTGCCTATTACCTAAACGACACATTGTTTGCGGTTTCTCTGGACTATAACTAAATTGGCCCTTCCCTAGACTTTAAAATCATCTATATTATTTAAGAGGTAAAATATTATTACTACTGTAACTTGAACTGTCATGGCGTGGTGTGCTGGTACTAAAATGGTCCTCTAACCGATAGTCCCAGGTTCAAAACCGGTACCAAGGTATCTTTGATATTATATGTGCTTTGGTCGTCCTGTTTCTATGATACAAGCACGTTTAGTAGCTTAGTATAGAAATGTAAAATATGTATATATATAAAATATGTACAATAAATATGTGTTTCATATTGTCTTTAAATCCATGAGAAATACTTAGGTCAAGTCTAAGAACTAGGTATAACCTCAGTATAGTCAATCAATCAATAAAAGTGTCACGCTTTATTTCCACAAGAATATGTAGAGACAACGGAGCGCTGCTTGCTAAGATCCCGACACAAATCACTCGCTTCCCTCACATCCACAAAGAGAATTCTAGCTCTACGGTTATGGGCACTAGGCAACCCAGTTTTCTTGAAGATGTCTCCGAATACATATATTTAAATAAACGTAAACAATAATATTTTCTTAGATTTTGCGCGAATATTGATTAATGAATTAAACAAATTCTCGAAATGTCGGAATAAAAATAAAATTGTAAAATCAAAACCAAAATAAACGTAACCGTAAACCGCATATGAGGCATATGAGGACCTCATTCATTTTATAAGATATTGATTTCAAAAAATAGATATGGATTTTGTGTCGTCTGTCAACCACGGAGACACGCCATGATTTAAACTGTCAAAATAATTGATCATTTTGCATACCTAAACTATTATATGCAAAATAAAGGATACATTCCAATTACATTCTTACATCTAACTATTATAAAATGTATATGCAACTGTTAATACAATTAAGCCCAAGTCCCCATACAAAATAAATAATGTCCTTTGTTTAATTCATTAAATGTAAACAATGTTAATAATCTCCAATTTAACTAAACAAAGTTCGTCTGTCCTAAATGTTAATACGTACCTATTATTGTAGCTCTATTTTTATATTCAATGAGTGTTTTAACATACGCATGTTATTGCGACATTCGAACAATGAGGACGTACGTAATATATGTCCTTAAAGACGTGCAGTTGGAACTAATGAAGGTTACGTTCAATACAGTCTTTATTATCAATCAATCAATCAGTGGTAGGCAGTGGTACCCAGTCTGCCGATCCGGGATAGTACCACCACTTACAAGTATACAGACCGTGAAGTAAATTAGTCGCGTTTCGCTATCAGCTTGTAAGTTGTAAGTCCAACTAGGCCGGCATAGTGGTTGATACTGCTACTTAAAGTTAATAAATTGTAGTAGCAGTGTCATCCATTCATGGACCACACTTCAGCTTTAACACCAAGCGGGGTGCTGTCATATGTCGAGTCACAATAAATAAAATAAAAAATAAATAATCAATCAAATTGTCACGTTTCTTTCCCACGGGGATAGTCAGAGACAATGGGGTGCCACTTGCCACGATCCTGACATAACTCCCTCGCCTTCCTTACATCCACAATTCTCCTCATACAAATTCTTAGGTTATGGGCACTAGGCAACCACCTATTATTATTGGGAGTCGACGTATGACAGCACCTGCATAATGTTAGGTAGTAGTGTGATCCACGAATGGACGCGACTGTTACTACAGGCACAGTCGCACCTACTATGCCGGCCTAGCACACATCACACTAACAGTTTTGGTTGTACCAAAAATTATAATTTACGAATTTGTAAAAAGTATCGTATAAGTAAAAAAAAAGGGAAAATGGGTTGCACCTCTCTTTAACTTTACATTTTACATTTACGTTTAACGGATATTTATACAGAGCTATCGTGGTGTAGCGGCAGTGCAATGGTCACGCAAACCTAGAGCACGGGTTCAAAACCACACACCGGTACCAATGTATGTTTGATGTTATGTACTTTGGTCGTACTGTGTCTATGATACAAGCACTTTAGTAGCTTAGTATAATAATGTTAAATGTAAACTTTTTAAAAATAAGGCCTTGCCCACATTGGCTAATAATACACATTGATAATTCATGTTTTATTCACAATGAGTTTTATTTAAATATTTAAGTAGTAGCGAAATAACATTTTATCAAAAAGGATAACGTTCAAGGTTAATCAAATATCGAGAATAATTAAAATTGTTAATAAGTTCGAATAGTAGTTTGGATTACATACTTCACTTTGTAATATTTGTAGGTTGAAACTAATCACCTAATTTATTACAGGTATTAGATTGATAGATAAAAAGGTATGCATTTAATCTATGCTTTCGTAATGGAGCTACAACGTGCGTTGTTTAATATTAATTATTGTTAGCATAACCAGGTTAGCCTAGAATTGAACTGTGCTCATGTACCTCGACTGCAGCTTACTATCAAGAAGCTAAGAATGTAAAAGAATAAGAAAAACAAGGGATTGCTTTTTGAGTAATATGCTTCTTAATCCTAACAACATGTTGCAAGGAATTTGTTTTGTACGTGACCTTGTATTGATAATTACAGATTTTTTTTATTAAACAGAGCTTAAAGCTAAACTTACTAGGAAGCAAGCTGCAAGCTAGATAATACCTCCTAAAAGCTAATCTTCGTTCTCGTGAATGTTGATTAGTTTGGTGACAATCAATGTATAGTTATAATTATTAAAAATTAAAATAAAATGTAAAATTTGTGTATAAAGTATTTTTTTAAATTAAATGCTATTAAACTATACATAACGCGTAGTACATACAATAAGATAAAAAATAAAATTAGCTGTTTTTTTTAAGGAAGAGATTAATAAGTAAGCTAATGATACAAGTAGGTATAGGTAGCTACTTAACAGCGCCAACTTAACTGTCAGTAACAACTAAAATAAGTTTTTAGCTGGCATAGTGATGGCAACTGTAAACTGAATCGGTTTTTTCAGTCATCGAAACTCTTGGACTACCCCAAGTAAGTAACGCTCAATAAAAAAAGTACAAATATATGAGTACATATTATCTATCATTGTACTATTTGTAGTTATTTACAAAGTATTAAACGACAAGTAAAGTATGACTCATCCGTGAAAACGTAAAGGGAATACGTGACGTCATGCACCTCGCTATTGGATGTACTTGACCCATATCTACGCAATAACTCGTCGACGAAATGTAAGCCGAGTAAGCATATTAATCCTACTAATATTATAAACGCGATAGTAAGGATGTTTGTTTGTTTGCTAATTACTCAGTCACGGCAAAACTGTTGAACGGATTTGACTGCAAAGTACATCATTCATTAGGGCTTTTATGTACTACTTTTGTAATGTCAAATGATCAAACAATATATAAATGGTAGTTTTAATACTTGTATTAATAAAACTAATAATCATTTTTTTAATTGCTGTGCATTTAAGTTATTCGAAAATTAAGATATGGATTTTATATTGTCTGTCAATCACAAAGACACGCCGTAATAACAGTTCTGCTTTAAACTGTCAAAATTATAGTTTGTTCATTTTGTACACCTATACTATGCAAAATAAAGGATTGTATTATTAGTACATTAAACTATTTTAATTTGTATATGTAACTGTTAAAACAATTAAGCCCAAATACCCATACAAAATGAATGATATCCTTTAATATGTAAGCCGGCAAAATACCAAGTTTGAAGGCGACGCCTTTTTTACTGTGGCTCAACATATGACAACGCTCCTGATGTCAAGTTGGAGTGCAGTTCTTGAATGGTGGCAACTGCTACTACAGTTAAATACCTGTTAGCAGCCATTCAATATACCGTCCTATTGGGGATCGGCAACTTACAAGCTGATCTCAAAACGCGTGTACTTATAAGTGGCGGTACTACCCCGGATCGGTAGACTGACCACGATTGCCCACCACTCTTTGACAACCAGACCAGCAGGCAATATCCGAATATTTTTTATTTAAGACCTTTTTGTTTTCGTTTTATATATAATATTTAAAAGTTATATATATTAAAAACATTTCTGCAATGTTACGGCGTCGCGTCGTAGTCATAATATTCTTCTCTCACGTTTATAAACTCCTATCTACCATCGAAATAATTCAAATATTATAATAGGTGTTATTAATGGGGGGGTACTACGAATTAAAATCTATTTTATTACCTACTACTTTAAGGCATTTAATTGCGACATCATACTTCAATAGTACGAGGGAGTTGTGTTAGGATCGTGGCAAGTGACCCTCTGGCTCTGCCTATCCCTGTTGGAAAAAGGCGTGACATTTTAATTGATTGATAATATTAAAAATCAATAAGTATTTAATTATTAATACAACTACTCGTAACTGCATAGAAGGCCGCCTTAAAAATTATTCTAAGAGTATGTTTTGATGCAAAATAGATTAATTTTGTTTATTGTACATAATCACCTTTTGCCCTAATTCCATGTAATTACTTTTTTTTTACATTTTTATACCTAGCCACTAGCGTGCTTGTAACTTACTGTTTTCATAGATGATTCATACAGGTAGAAACTAGGCGACCTAAATACTAGCAAGTGGTTTGAACCGGAGGCTCCTGGTTAGCATGACGATTTCATTACCACTAGATCACGTCTGCCTCAAAGTTGGCATTATTTCTATAGACATCAAGTTACATAGATGAATCGTTTTTTTTTATTCCTAACCAATAAATAATTCACTCTTGATAAGACAGCAATTCCATTTTTTTATTGTGGCTCGGCATATGGCCACTCCAGCTTGAGTGCGGTTCATGAATGTAAGCGACGATGCAACAGATAAAAGACATTATTCATTTTGTATGGGGACTTGGACTTAATTGTATTAACAGTTGCATATACATTTTAAAATAGTTTGATGTACAAAGATTACAATGTAATTCGAATCTATCCTTTATTTTGCATAGTTTAGGTGTGCAAAATGATCAAACCATAATTATGACAGTTCAAAGCAGAACTGTTAATATGACGTGTCTTTGTGATTTACAGACGATACAAAATTCATATCTTATTTTCCAAATAACTTAATTGCACAGGAATTAAAACAGAAATCGGTATTAGTTTATCAACACAAGTATCGAAACTATAATACTATTCATAAATTTTTTCAACATTGAACATTACAAAAGTAGTACATAAAAGCCCAAAATAAATGATGTCCTTTCTGCAAATAGCAGTCGAATCCGTTGTGCCTGCTTAACTAAATGTTTTCTTCACTTTTATTTTTCTAGAGATACGTCATGTGACCTCGACTTCCTAGTAAACAAGGGGAAGTCAAAGAGAGTCAACTAATAAAAAAAACGACGCAGTTAATGGTTACCTCAGTTACCCATCACTATGCTGGCCCAGTGTAAATAAAATACATGTGCAGAAATCTACAGCAAGAGGTTTCGGTTAAAGACCACTTGCCGGTACCAATCTTTACTTTTATGTACCTTGGTCGCACGTTTAGTAGCTTAGTTTAAAAATGTGAATAATTCCACATGCCTATTTTTCTATCCCATTGATATCCTTAGGCCGGCATAGTGGCGGCGGCTGGGGCAGCTGGGAACTGACTCGGTTATTCCATTCGTCGTCACTCTTGGACTTGCTTATCATCAGGCGGGTCGAGGTCAGATGTCGTGTCACAATAAAAAATAAATAAAAAACGCATAAATAGTTAATCCTATTTATTCAACTGGAACAACGGTGAATTGACTCGTGGGCACTTTTGGACCTCTTCTTGCTTACCAGGTTAGGCAGGTCTAGGTAAGATATCGAATCACAATAAAAAAAAATGATAAAAAAAGTTATGCAATAATTGAAATTGCATATTAAAATAGAATCGTAATCAAAGTTTCATGAAATGTTGTTGAAGTGGTACATGAGTATATGGGTCGCAGATCTGGGTCGTAAGGAAAGTCGTCGACCCCTTTAGCTAGGGTTGCCACAATTTGTTAAAGACCTGAGGATTTTTTTGGTGGGTGAATAAAATTAAAAGTTGAGATAATTGGGGTTATTTATCTAAATTTCTATTCTAAGCTACTAAACGGGTCCTTGTATCGTATCGTAGAAAGTGCGTGACTAAAGTTCATAAATATGTATATCGATGGCGGCCGTGGTCTAGTGATAATAAAATGGTCTCACGAACCAAGACCCTGGCGAATATTTGCTCCGGATCTGGTTGTCTAGCAGTAGTGGCAAGTCTGTAGTAGTACCACCACTTACAATACAAGTGTACAGATCGTGAATTGACTCAGTCGCATTTCGGAATCAACTTATAAATTTCCGGTTTCAATTAAGCCGGCATAGTGGATGCGATTGTTATTAGAGGTTGTTTACTTGTATGTTGCAAGTGCCACTTAGCCTAAATCTGTGGGAACTATGGCGCAACAATTTGATGAAATGATATAAAAATATATAATTGATATCCGGACGCAATTACGACTCTGGACAATCCAGACTAAATTCGGACGTATGGCAAACCTACTTTTACCTTTAACACAAACTGACTCGTTGCACGCTTTTCTATAACTTTGTGACTGCGGATTTATGTATAATTAAGTATTTGTATAACACTATGGTAAAATACATTAGAGTATATTATTAAATAATGGGTAACAGATAAAATTAAAAGTAAATTAAACTATAAATAAAAATATCATCTAATGACGTCGCATCAGAGATAGTCCCAAGCAGACTAACAACATTTCCCCTTTGTATAGCAAGGCTAATACGTTGGCAGAAATAATTGCCAGCCTTCCTGTCTCAAGACTTCTCCGTCAGCCGCTTGAACAACTCCTTGGCCAGGCGCTTAGCTGAAGGTCCCCAAAGGGCCCATCGTCTCGACTCCAAACGGCGCAAATACGCTAACCTCCGTAGTTAATAGTAAATTTTTATAATAAAAGTATATTTAATTACGTAAACAGAATGAACCCTCAGATCATAAAGAGGTTCATACAATACAATGAACCTGACAATAAACCTGCGCAATAGTAAAAGACGATCGTGGTCTATCAGTTGATAAACGATCAACCAATAGAAACTTGTTGGTATTTTCCTAAATTTTGCGCGAACATTGATTATTGAATTAAACAAATTTTATACATTTTTTTTATTATTCTGACGTTTCGAGAGCTTTGCAGCCATCGTGGTCATGGAGAATAATAAAAAAATGTAAAATTAAAACCAAAATAAACGCGATAGTAAGGCGCATAAAAATTCAGATACTTATTGGTTTAAAATCCAAAAACCTGCAAAGTTTGCCTGTACCTGTCTTTGATATAATTATGTACTTGGGACGCCCTGTTTCTATAATACATCAGTTTTTACCACACTCGTTCGGGTCGTTAATTTTGTCCCAAAATAACCTTCGTCTAATTTCAAGATGAAATTATAGATTCTAACACAACTCTCTTGCTTCCTTCACTTACACAATTCTCTTCATACAGCCGATTCACAGGCATTCGTCATTAGCTATCCCTCTTTTTCTAGTGCCTCTTCACAGATGAAGGCTGGCTATCAGTTTTTTTATACTTCTCTCTAACAAGTGCGGGGCGATACAGCTGCACAACAGAGGTAACGCCAGCTCACTTGCGGACGTTTCTTGGCCAGAGGGCCGACCGCTTCAATGGGAATGACAATGAAATTCATTCCCATTTGTCAAAAAGTTACGCGGTCGCTGTTAGTGTCAAAAACAACTTTTATTCATTCGGACAATGAGTTTCAATGAGTTTGAACTGTTAATGATTCTCGCGGGATTCGAACATTATTAATTCTCAGTGTGTTGCGCGATCGCAATTTTAATTTTGAAGCTCATTAATTGATTTCAGCTGTCAAAACGAAGTTCATTCTCATTGTCAATGAGTTACGCGGTCGGCCCGCGGGATTTCCTTCTGCGTTCAGCTGATTGCTTGCCTTCCACCTTGTGCAACACAATACATTGTAATGAGGGGTACCTATGGTGTCTAAGCATGATAGTGGTAGCGTGATGTGAATAGTTGATAGTCTAACTGATTCTACTTTGATAAATAAGGTTTTTCTTTTACAAAATTCGAGGTGAATATTTTTAGTTAACAGAGGTATTTTCGTTCGGCCTTGACATGCCCATTATTCGCGCCTTGTTTTGGGCGTAGGACTGTAAATTTACAACAGATAATCGCGATTCACGCCTACTCGCTGTAAAAGTTCTAGTTTATCAATATTTGTGTCATTTTATAAATTTATAACATTTACAGTAGTATAATATTACTGTTTAAATTAATAAAAGACCGTGCAATTCCTGGAGTTTTGCATGGCGTTATAGATACTTTCACACATGATATAGCTCTCCGTGATATTAGCACCACTCACAAGTATAAAGACTCAGACTATGAAGTGACTTAGTCGCGTTTCGGAATCAGCTTGTAAGTTGCCGGTTTCAACTAGGCTGGCATAGTAGATGTGACTGCTACTTACAGTTAATTGACAGTACTATTATTCACCATTCATGGATCGAAGCACAATAAAAAAAAACTTAGCTTCCGTGAATACATCGTTGCAGCCGGTAGATTGAGGCAGTATTACGGACTTGTGACCGAAAAGTAGGTTTAACCAAAAACATATTTCGCTATTTTTTATTACTAGATATTTATTCAAATGTTTACACACGACAAGCGCAGCGTAGTGGTTAGCACACCATTCCGTTACGTAGAAAGTCCCGGATTCGATTCCCGGTCGGAGCGAATATTTGTTACATAATTTTATTAATAAAATTATAATTTTTTTTTTAATCTATATTTATTGGGAGCTTTTGTCTAAAATTATAAATATTAGTTTATAAAAAAAGAGGTGGATATTTGCTCCGTGTCTGGTTATTAAAGAGTTTGAACTTAGCCGGCATAGTGGATATGCCTGCTTCTTACAGACTGTAGTAGCAGTCGCCTCCTTTCATAGCACGCACTTCAGCCTAACATCAGGCGGGTGCTGTCATATGTCGAGTCACAATTTAAAAAATCCCATATTAATATCGTTTTCCACCCAACTATAAATAACTGCAAAAGCAATGTGCTGAACTGGGTTGGTATTGGTACTAGGCTGCCGGAAAAGCATTACTATAGCTTGTCTAACTATAAATGACGCGCCCCTCCACTTTATTAGTGTATTTAAATGTGTGAATGCAAATATTTCTAACTATACTTCATCACTTAAATCTACTAACCAGCAACTAAATGACCAAATACAATTGCATTTTCGATGTGTTGCATTCATATTTTATGTTTTCTCGTGTGCGCAAATGCGGTGGAGGGGCGCGTCATTTCGGCTTAGACAGACTATACTAGATAATAAATACATAAACGGGTCTTTATAATAAATAGGAATAAATTCGAATACAAACAAGAATCGAGTAGGTGTAATCTGTGTAGTTAATAATAGTTCTCGAGCTCCTGATTTTAATGGATTGTTGTGATGATTCATTTGCTCCTCTGGTCAAGGCTTTAGCTTGTGCCCTGTAGGTCAGATTGGTTATAGAAGACCTCATTTGTGTTTAGCAGTACACCTACGAAAACCATTATGTGTAGAGATTCCGGCCCATATAGAGTCCCGGGTTCGATTCCCGCTCAGAGCAAATATTTGTTTCATAGCTTTTATTTCTAATATTTATTAATTATAATAAATATTGCAAATATTTGTTAATAATAAAAAAAAGAGATAGATATTTGCTTCGGGTCTAGTTATCAGACAGACCCGAAGTGCCACCACTGGCAAATATGAAGTGAGTAAATTGCCGGTTCCAACTAGGCCGCCATAGTGGATGTGACTGCTACTGCAGGTAAATAACTGCTACTTGCAGTTATTTACCTGCAAGTAGCAGTCACCAATTTTCATGGTATAACCTTGAATCTTTTAAGCACCACCGAATGGAGATCTAACGCGCTTGAAGTAACTGTAAACTTAGTCCTATTTTCGGTCGGCGGCGCCATTGGAGTCAAAGGGACTTCAGTCAAAGGAACGTCAAAGTCAGATAAATATAAAAAGTTATAACAATAAAAATTATGTTATTTTTACATTTCTATACTAAGCTACTAAAGTGCTTGTATTATAGAAACAGGACAACCAAAGTACATATATCAAAGATACATTGGTACCGGTGGGTGGTTTCGAACTCGTACTCTCGGTTTATGTAACCATTGCATTGCCACTACACCACGGTCGCCTTATACCTAGGAAGCAATAATAAATGACATTGATGTGCTCTTCTTATCAAATGTCATATCATAATCACTGTGATCCTCTTCTGGGTCCATTAATTTTCATTAAAATCCACTTGGGAGTTACCTAAGCTATTTTTCTTTGTCTGAACAAATGAGCGGGGGTTTTAACAATGTTATTACACCTACTAGCAGTTTGTGGGTGCTCTGATAAATAGCAATTAGGAGCATCAGAATAATCTAGACCAGTGTTTCTCAACGTGGGCCCCACGCCACAGGGGAGGAATTCAATAGTTAAGAGGTGCAATTTAAAAATGGACTCGACTCGACTTTAATCCTTTCGCTTTGGGTTATTTATATGCAATCTGTGACAAATTTAACAAAAAAGGCAAATTCTTAAAAAAAATGCTGTAATCATTTATATTTCTTAAGGGAACAAAACAATTTTTAAAGGTTAAAATCTATGTATGGGGGGCATAACAATTTTAGATGTGTGACCAGGAATCAAATCTAAGACCTGTGCTAACCAAAGCGTAACCTTTGACGCATTTTTTATCAATATTGTTTTTGTCAGTTCTCAATTATACATCAAAATATTTATTATAATGAAAATGAATTTATAAGTCACGACCATCATATCAGACTTCAATCCCAGCTGATATTCACATGGTGTAGCCTTAAATAAAAATACAGAAGACCTACACAAATATAAATAAACAGGTTTTTAAACAGGCTTAGGATATGTCCAAGCAGGCCTCTTATGCCAAATAATTTGATGCTCTTATGGCAAAAAAGTGGCTTTATACTTTACTTTGGCTTTAAGTTTTTAACTGGCAGAGAATATCTAACGGAATTAGGTTTTTTTTTTTAAAGAATGTAATAATATCAATCAGTCATTCAAATTATTCCGCCCTTTTCCCACAGGGATAGGCGGAGACATTAGAGCACCACTTGCCACGATCCTGACAAAACTCCCTCGCCTTCCTCACATCCACACTTCTCTTCATACAAGCTCTACTGTTATGGGTACTAGGCAACCCAGCTTGTTTTTCTTGAGGATGTCTCCAATTTAGCCGAAAAACACCCTCCTAGGGCTGCCTCGTTTAACGCATCCATCCACATCAGATTTATAAATTCTTTTCGTCAATCTACATCAGCTTTTCCCAACTGGGGTCCGCGGACAAAACAAGAAAATTTTAGGCAGACCATTTTGCCTTTTTCAGTTTCAAGATGGAATAATGTGCCAAGTGATAGGTGGCTAGCCTTTTACATGCAATAGAGTTTTAATGAGATTTTGCGAATAAAACAGATTTACCTATGTGAGTACTGCAAATAAGTTTTTTAGGGGTCCGCGGATCATGGTAAGGTGGCGCTAGGGGGTCCGCTAGGGGATCTATATAATTTCCATGTGCCATATTATCGAACCACTCCATAAATAAAATAATCTATGTAATAAAGTTTTTAAAAATAAGTATTATTGTTGTCTATGGACCCAGGTGTCCTAAAACTCAACCAGTCTCACCGGAGGATGGGCAGTAGCGTCCTCTTAACGTGCGGTGAGTACCATCATTACTCGGTGAGTACACCGAGTGAGCACCATCATTACTCGGTGAGTACACCGAGTAATGATGGCAAATGTTGCCATAATCCCTTCCCCCTCTTCCATTATGAACGTCAATATGCCGATGGATGCAACAGTTCATAATGAGGATTCTAAGGAATTCGAAAGGGCGTTCCAAGGAGGAGGCCTATGTTCAGCAGTGGACATATTCTGGCTGATGCTGTTGTCTATAATATCTGTACTTATAGAACTACTTTCAGTAAGAAGCTATGTAATTATTGTCGATTTTTGTACTGTGTTTTGGTTTAGAGTAGCTGTAACACCACGTCAAACAGTTACGGCCAAGGCCGGTGATGCAATTGACGGTTTTAGCAACTAGAATGGTTACAAATAAACCCGGTAATATGTTTTGGTTATTTTTAAATGACATCACCCAACGCCACTTTATGCTTTAAATTATCTTAATGAATGGAGTTTTTTAAATTTGTAAATATATTAAATGATATTTAGATTTGTGGTAGGTTCTAAGTATTAATCGATCAAATTAATAATTGATTTAATGATATTATTAATATTTTTTTACAAAATGTTATTAATAAACAGTATTGAGAAACAATATGTCTAACAATAAAATCAGCTATTATATAAATAATATAAATTATTGGCCGGCATAGTGACGCGAATGAGGCAGCCGTTCACAGACTCGGCATTTCCACTCTTAGACCTTCATAATGCCTACCATCAGGCTGGTCGATGTCACAATAAAAAAATCATGAATACTGTATTTTTATTTAAATATTATTAATCTCTAAATGCAACCAATTTAAGAACAAACCCAGAAATCCTATCTTCGCTCCGGTCTAAGCTAAATTATTCCAATCTTATTTTTTATTCAGAAGAAACTTGTAGAATCTTAAGTTAATTTACACTATTAAAATAATTTTATTTTTATTTTCAGATAATCTAATATGTCTACGGAAGCAGCGGTGCAAGAGGTGACGCAGGAGGTGAAGGATATCAAGTTGGAGAACGGGTCAGCGCCTGGTGCTACCAACGGAACACCTGTCAAGAACGAAGGAGATAATGCTGTTTCTATTAAGGTGAAAAGGAATTTTAAATTCTAATATAATAAACAAAAATAAAAAAATAAATTTGAGTATATAAATATAAATAAAGTAATTAAACAAACAAAATTAAATAATAATATGCCGATTTTTTGGCCAGCATACTGACGGTGACTGAGGCAACTGTAAAACTAATCGGATTTTTAGTCGTCGGCGTTCTTGGATTTTCCCTTTCTTACCATCAAGCAGGTCAAGATCAGATGTCGAGGCTCGATAAAAAATTATGAGGAAATCAAAAAGTGACGACGACTGAAAAACTGTTCATTTTATTTAATCGTCAACTATTCAATATTCAACGTCACTATTCCAAAGAGACGTATAAAATAATAATAAAAAAATACAACCAATAGAATTTATTATTCATTTTATTATTCAAACCATTATTCTTACACAGGATGCTTTCAAGGCCTTCTCCAAATTTGGCGACCCAAAATCGGACGGCAAACTCATTACTCTATCCCAAAGTGACAAATGGATGAAGCAAGCCAAAGTCATCGATGGAAAAAAGATCACAACCACAGATACAGCGATACATTTCAAGAAACTCAAGTCCGTCAAAATGTGCATTGACGACTATTTGAAATTCCTCGACGATTTGGCGAAGAGCAAAAAAGTAGAACTTGATGAAATTAAGAAGAAGCTTACGTCTTGCGGACAACCAGGATTGTCCTCCAATGTAATTATTTATTCATTTTTAATGTATCTTTAATATATGTACTTTGGCTGTCCTGTTTCTATGAGACAAGCACTATACAGTCCCTTCGTTACCACAATGGCTGCAAAGCTCTCGAAACGTCGGAAGAATAATTAAAAAAATAATCAAAAACCAAAATAAATGCCATAATAAGCCGCATGAAATTTATTTGATTCATCCATGAATTAGGCAATTTTATTAAATGTAATCTTTAAAAAATTTATCTGAACAGGTTGAGAAATAATGTGTTGAAACCATTTCTTCGCGTATTATTGAAAATAGATGATAAAATTTTAAAAACCATATTTTTCAGGTCCCCGGAAAGTCCCCAGCAGCCGCTGCAGCTGTGGACCGTCTGACTGACACCAGCAAATATACAGGATCTCACAAACAGCGTTTCGATGAAAGTGGCAAAGGCAAGGGAATCGCTGGACGTAAAGACGTGGTCGACGACTCAGGCTACGTCAGCGGTTATCAACACAAAGATACGTTTGACAAAAAACATTAGAATTAATTTGTCTCTTAATACATTTGAATTATGTGAAGCTATTTTAATATAATTTGCTGTTTTTATATGTATTTGGTGGTCTATAAATAACATCATGTTTATACTCCAATCTGTACTATCCTGGATCGGCAATCTGGGGCATCACTGCCTACCACTCTTAGACACCCGGGATAAATATTAGTAATATTAAATTGAATTATTAAATATTAAAAATAAAATCTATGAAACGAATCATTGCTCTGACCGGGAATCGAACTGAGAACTTCACGCGTAACAGTCTGGTGTGCTAACAGCTAACCAATGCGCCACGCATGTCGCCAATTTATCCAAACCGTTGTATTATTTATAGATCACTAAGAAGTTAGAGTTTAATTAGTTTAGTACATATTAATTGATTTAATTTATTAAAATTTAATGAAGCACGTTTTAGGCGATAAAATGGCCAGTTCTTTACAAAATCGTAGTTAATATCATATTCGATATTTAATAGTATATTACTCTGCTTTTAATATTGTGAGTATAAACATTCCCTTCAATTTGTATTGTATTTAGATCATAGATTTTATTAGACTATTGTCAGATATTTAGTTTTAAGTAAAAAACAACAAAAGCGATATTATATATTAATCAATCAATCAAATTGTCACGCCTTTTTCCACAGGGATAGGCAGAGACAAGGAAGCGCCACTTACCACGATCCTTACACAACTTTCTTGCTTCCTTCATATCCATAATTCTCTTTATACAGGCTCTGTGGTTATGGGCACCACTAGGCAACCTAGCTTTCTTGAGGATGTCTCCAATTTGGTCGGAAAACACCCTCCTGGGCCTGCTTTGTTTAAAGCATCCACAGCAGATTTATAAATTCCTTTCGTCAATTTACTTTCACTCATCCTTTCCATGTGCCCAAACCATCAAAGCATCCCTTTGTCAATCCTTGCCACTACATCTTCTTTCAAACCACATCTATCACGCAATGTGCTATTCCTTATTCTATCCGCTATCGTCACTCCACATACACTTTTTAACGACCGCATTTCTACTGCGTTAATTCTACTTTCATGTTTCTATTATATATACTTGTGTATGTATTTATTAGTCACTAGTATAAACTATAGTACATTCTTGTATTGACTGTATATAACCCCTTAATCTTTGCAACTGTAAATATAACATTGATCTATTGTCCCCAAGGTAGGCCATAGAATGCCCAAGGGTATTAGGATCATGTATTGTAAAGGCAATATTTTGTTTAAATAATAAATAAGTAGTAAAGTTATCTGCCCACTTGATTAAACTATATCTTGATAGTGCTACTAGTCGACTGCAAACTATACTAAGGGTTGTATTTGTTCGCCTACCAGAAGAAAAACTACTTTTTTACTTAAAACTATTATCTATCTGACTTTGTAGCTATCTATCTATATTTCTAAATATCTTTTACTACTCTTTTGAAATTGTACGTACTATCTAGTCTCATATAAAAAAGTATGATTTGTAAATGAAAATATGATTTAAAACGCACAATATTTTAACGAAGTAATTATTCCTTTTGGCCTACTAAGGCAACAGAAAACTGTATCGGTATTTTCAGTCGACGGCGCTCTTGGACAACCCCTTGCTTAATATCAGGCAAGTCGACGTCAGCTGTCAAGTCCTATTACAGTCACATTCTAAATCTCTCAGCAAACATGTTTATTATACAATTAATCAAAAAAAGGTTATTAAAAGGAATAATAGCAGGAAATGAGTAAGTAATTTTATACCAATATAGGGTTATATATTATATATTTCTTTGCTTTAAAGCCTAATAAAATAACTTAAGTTATTAATTGATATTTTTGGTAATTTCACCTTTAAATTCATAACTCAATTTTTGCACAAATGGACATAGACAAAATAATATAACAAGCAACTCCAGAACAATTGACAAGTGGAATGCTTTGCCAGCCCATGTGTTCTCTTCATCCTATAACCTTGGATCCTTCAAGCGATCTGTAAAGAAGCACCTTTGGCCGGCATAGTGACGGCGACTGAGGCAGTCGTGAACTAACTCGGTTGTTTGTGCTTACCATCAGGCGGGTCGAGGTCATATGTCGTGTCACAATAAAAAAAAAGACAGAATTCTTATCTCGTGGGGGCTGTCTTTACCTTTTCATATAATTATATAGCTGATAAGAGCTTAATATGATTTAATATTTTCAATTACAAATTTTAAATTATAATTCTTTGATCGGCATAGTGACGACGACTAAAGAAGCCGTAAAATTAGACTGTTGTTTCAGTCGTCAGCACTCCTGGAACTTGCCTTCCTTACCAACAGGCAAGTCGAGGACGTCGAGTCTCAAAAATAGGCAGATGACTCGCCAATAGATTACGCATCGATTTCTAAAAGGTATATTAGTGCAAAACTTGATTCACGAATTTAAAGGTTAATGCCAGAGACAAACATTTTACATCTTTTTTATTTTGCAACCTTTACAGCCGGTTGTCCATAAATTTTAATTTACTTATTCGTAAAAAGTTACGAATAAGTAAAAGAAAAAAGAAAAAATGAGTTGCAACACTCTCTCGTGTAGTTTGTGTGTGTTGTCTGAAAATACACACACAACATACACGAGAGAGTGTTGCAAACCATTTTTGCTTTTTTTTTTTACAAATTCGTAACTTTTTACGAATTTGTAAATTAACATTTTTGGTACAACCGGCTGTTATACTCGTATAATCAGTTGATGCAATTTATTTAGCATTTAAATATATTAAAATCATATTTACACTACTTTTTAATTATTATAAAAATCTTTTATTAAATTTAATTAAATAATATTTAATTAAAGTTAGTGTTTTACTTAATTACTAACTTTGAAGCATTTACCTGTCCTATAATCCTGGAAATTAGTTCCACGAGTTGACGAGCTGAGAAAAATTCTGCATTCTGTCGACCGAATCAGCACTAAACGATTCGGCGCGTTGTTTCCTTGTAGAACAATCGTCAAGTAGAATGCTTTACTAGCCCACGTGTAGCCTTCGATCCTTTAAACTAAGCGTAAAAATGAACTTAAGTCGGTACAGCGACGGGACAGAGGCAACCGTAAACTAAGTCGTTTTTTTTCAGTCATCGGCGCTCTTGGACTTGGAAATAGCAGTCAGCACTATTCATGGACCGCACTCCAGCTTAACATCAGGCGGGTTAATGTCACATGTTGAGCCACAATAAAAAGTTCTAGTAGTATAATAGAATCAGGTCGACCAAAGTACATATCTAAGATACATTGGTACCAGTAGGTGGTTGCCTGGTATGTGCACCCGTAGAGCTTGTATGAAGAGAATTGTAGATGTGAGGAAACCGAGGGAGTTGTGTCAGAATGGTGGCAAGTGGCGCTTTCTTGTCTCTGCCTATCCTAATTCGATTGTTTGAAATTATTGGAAATAATTAGAAAAATAAAAATATATTTTATTTATATAATTTATTTGGCTTAAATTCTACTAACATATATGGTGGTACATATCTAACTGCCTGACATTATCTCGAACCGATAATACGCAAATAAAAACATGAGAATTTCAAACATAATGTAAATATATAAAAAATCAATTCAATATAAAATAATATTATAACATCAATAAAACAATTTCACATATCCACATTTCAATTTGTGACTTCGAATTGAGTATAATGTCTAAAGCATTTTAAATGATACATTTTTACACCTCGATGAGAAGTTCTAATTTTCACTCTGTTTAACGAGAGAGAAATAGAGAGAAAAATGCCAAATTCTGTTCCTGAAAAATAGGTTAAAAACTCGAACTTTTCATCCTGGTGTGAAAAAATATTTTTAAACATAACATTTTTATTTTCCTAATAATTACCACTCGTATATTTTTTTTATTGTTAATTGACATACGACCTATATATATGTCACCGTATAATTGTAATTACCGTTAGTTTACAATCTATCTAGCGAGTTTGTAAACTGTCGATAAATTGTAAACTGTCTATACTACTTACAATATAACGTATTAATTTTCGATAGTTTATAATGTATCCATGTCAAATCGTCAAATTGTGACCTGGTATCGAACTTGAATGCGATGGAACGACCCTTGCGCCCTGGTTGGTTAAACACCAGCACTACAGTTTATTACGCGTAAAGCCCCGAGATCGATTCCCGGTTGGAGCAAATACTTCTTACACAGCTTTTTTCTTAAGGCCGGCACATCAAAATGATCATACAAATATTTACTAAAGTTTTTACCGTTGTTTTGTGTGAAGTTTTAATATCTTTTTTGGACATTTTGATGCACTGTTCAGGTAAGTTATTTAAAATGAGTTGCAATGATATTCTTTGCAGGACTTTATCTTGCTTCTTGGATTGCGTGCTAGGAGGGCTGTAAACCTCGGTTTTAAACGTGTAACTGTGTACGAATTTGTCGTCAGGCAAGACGAGATCAAACAACATGTCGTAATAAAACGCGGAGCCCTAGCCAAAGGATGTTAATACATCTCCACCACCGCCAAAATCACCCAGGGCTATTCGCAAATCGCCCAATTCTAAAATCTCTTCCCACAGGAATACTCGAGGGAAGTGGCCTCGCTCACCAGAGGTCCCTCCTCTCCCTCCCTTAGTTCCCCCAGCATACATCACATTCATTGTCGGGCTTCACTCAACCTTGTAGTCAATTCACGGGGTCACTCATTCGCGCTGATATATCCGAATGGAATACAATAATTTTTCTCACTAGCCTTTTTTGACTAGCCTTATGCCTTTGCAAAGGTTATCCATTAGGTCCGAAATACCAAAACCGATTTAATTTGCGGTTCTCAATCGACGCCTATCGACCAGAGATGCTTGTGGTGTGGAGAATACTTAAACGAGTGAATAACAATCAAATAGAGTGGTAATTACTAGAAAGAAAACTAAAATTAATTAATTATAGTTTACACTACTCAAAACATAATGGATACCATTTTCTATTTTAATTTAGATCAGCGTGACCAGGTTTTATACATAAGGTCGTCATAATTATAAAGCCCCGTCTCATTATAAGCCTGGTCTCTTTTTCATTACACTTGAAGGATCCAGGGCCCGAAAAAGAGTGAAATTGCGCCACGGTCGCAAGTGACCAATCAACGTAGTTTATTCATTTGTTATTCGCTGATTGGTTACGAAGATGTCAAATATCATCGCGATGCAATTTCACTGCTGGATCGACGCCATATTGTATTAGGAGAATCAAGGCCCGGGACTAGATTTTTTTTATTAATTTCGATATCCAAAAACACAATGGTATTTAATTTAAGTAGTGTATAACTATTTAATGTTAGTTAACCCTACAAATTCTATATTAGGTAAATACAATATTATAAAATTAACAAAATAATAATTAAAGCCACCTTACACCAAATACATTCAAGTGTTGGTTACGCCCTCGAATTTAAACTCATTACAAGTCTCTGTACTCAATTTATTTATTTATTATAATAATAATCTTTTATTACTTAATTGGTGTGGAAAGCCTATATAGAATTTAGTAATAAATATAATTTTGACAAAATAGTGATATTTAAGTAAACATATATTAAACGTAGTAGATAGGAACGATAGGCTGATTACTTATGTCGCCCCTGCCACTGCACTAGACGGACCTGTGTCGCAGGATTGTGTAAGTTAGTTATTTGTGTGTTTGTGCATGTTGGTATTTTTAATATGTATAATAGTTAGTGAGTAAAATTCAATGACAACAATAGTTATACACAGTTTTTTTATATGTAGTTGTGTTTAATCATTTAACAAAACTAAGTACCTAATATAAAACAATTCCATAACTTCTTTAATTATTCTCACTAAGGATCGACAACACACATAATTTTAGTTTCTAAATAAGTTCTTAAAACAAAACAATAATACATAATAATATAGTGACAAATCAAAACAAATACATACTATGTTATTAGAATAAGAATAGGACGGGCTGTTGACTAACTTCACTTAACTGATTCAAAGGTGTCTTTTTCATGTCGGTCCGCAAAGACAAAGACACCATACTAAAGTGAAGTTGGTTGGGGAGTGAGACCAGTGGCGTAGCGTGGAAGTCGGCCGCCCGGGGCGGAAAAAAAATTTGCCGCCCCCTTATTTAGGAGTTTCAATCATAGGTACAACAATAATATGAATTTTAGGTTCAAATTTCTACGATTTATTTTAGTTTTTTTAAATTTTGCCGCCCCCTAAATTTGCCGCCCTGGGCGCCCCCCCCCCCCCCACGCTACGCCACTGAGTGAGACGTTATTAAATGGCGCCGATTCCGTCCTATTCTTATTTTAATCGCATTATACATGCATATGCATATTTAATAAACATAAAACTATTGAAAAAATAAATAAATATATCGATATTGAGTTTACTAATAAATTATCATTCATTTACACTTACAACATACGAGTCCTAATCGTAGCTTTTCACAATAGCGCAAAAGTCAAGTAAAATTCAAATAAATCGGTATAAAACAGACAAGTTAAAGTAATTGGTCATTATAGATACTACACAGTATAGTACTATCACTTTTATAAATAGCATTGGCAATATTCGTTTGCGGAGAAAAACGCGACTTAAGGCTGCGAACACGAGATCAGCGATGATCGAGCTGAACTTTGCATTTTGTGAGTGCACGTAGAGACGCTTCATTTGCTTGGTATAAACTAGTTTATACTGCTTTCTGACTCTACTTTTGGTGATCACGCAAATGCAAAGATTAGCTTAGACCTCGTGGACTGTACATTTTACGCGGCTTACTATCGCGTTTATTTTAGTTATGATTTTACATTTTTTTAATGTTCCGACTCAAGTTCTAAGTCCAGCAAACTGCCAAACCAGATGACATTCAGTTATTTTTCGTCGGAAACGTCGGAATAATAATAAAATGTAAAATCATAACAGATAGTAAGCCGCATAAAATTTGTTTAATTCATGAATCAATGTTCGCGCAAAATCTAAGAAAATACTTCTAATGAGTCATAATTTTACGTTGTTCTTCAAAACGTAGAGGGCGCAACCAACCTTAGTAGTCCTTCACATTTGATTTCATTCATTATTACATCTATACAATTAAAAAAAGTTTTAAAGGTTAATTCTAAAGTTTTATATAAATTCTGTTACCTGTTAAGACTATAGTTAACCCAATTTATGTCTTATTTCAATATTATTGGTATCGCTTAGTGTTGTTTTACTTTTACTGCATACGGTTTTTATTATTATTTCCATTAGGTTTAGGTTTTACAGGTTTAAGTTGTCATTCTAGTACAGAAGCCAGGGATATCGTAGTATTAAGCTCAAAAATTTACTTAGTGTCAATAAAGTATTATAATTAAAAAATAATAAATTCTTTTCTTATTTCTTATACTGGGTTGTATTGGGGATATAAATTGTCAATTGTTCACTATAGAGGGCGCATCGTCGACACGACTATGTATGCAAAATATAATGTATTCTTATATTAATTTTCATTCTCTCTAAAAATACCTTGTTGTTCCTGTTCCTGGTATTAAAACAGCGGCGTATATTGACCCAACATTTGACAAATAGTGGGCAAGGGTACGGCCTGGAAAACCTTTATTTGATTCTGTTCTTAACTCAATAAGATTCCACGTCGAATACATATTTATAAAAACCTCTAACGTTTATTTAAAACAGAAAATAATTATACAAAACATGACGATCATTGAGATTCCGACAAACGTCATGTCGCCGGTGGAGCCATCTATACAGAGCTTTACGTTTGTATCCCCATTGTATTATGTAGACCGCCATTCATGGACAGCCAGCACGCGTGTGGTAAAATATCTTTATATGAACATTTCAATAAGGTACAGTGAAACGATTGTGAACATACAGGTACACTCTAACTAACGAATTAAGGTGTTAATTTCTTAAATTTCAGCTAGGCTTGAACTAAAAAATAAATAAATAAACAAAGAGCCTTGCTGTCGACAGGTCTGCGTTCAAACCCGGTCTAGAAGCGAAGAAGCGACTACCATTTTATTTTGAAAAGGAACGAGTTTTTATATATCTTCCAATTTTAATTTAATACATGACTAGTTAATTTAGAATCAGCCAATTTTATGTATTTCAATTTAAGATCTAAAATTCAGAGCATTATATTGTTAAGGGTTATAATTCAAATTATTATTAGTTAATGTATAAAAAATCAAACATGGAATGTAAAAGTTTTATTGTGACATTTATTATATCAGAGGTTCCTAAACTTTTTTTACTCATAGACCAGTTTAAAAGTTTTGCTGGTTTCGGTGTAGAGTCAAGTCTTCTACAATTTTAGATTCAATATAGCCCTGTAATTCTTTTAATAATCAATTCAATTTAAAGGGCCAAATCGTCACAAGCGCCGGGCATGGAAATGAAAAGCCAGTGCCTATTTTATTTAACAATAACATTTATCATAGTCGAGTATCGATAAGTCTCTAAGATCGATTGTCTTGCAGATAAGGTCTGTCTGCAAGACAATATTTACTTCGGTGGTTCTACATCTGTTTATTTATATATTTTTGAAAATATTATATTACTAGAAAACATAATGGGTCGGGGTGGCCCTGTCAATATGATATTACGATACAATAAGTATAAATAATTTAATTCACAAATAAATAATTTAATTAGAGCACAGTAAAAATGTATTTTAATTTCATATGTGCTGGAACAATTCATATGTGCTCTAGGCCATAGATTTAGAATAGAGCGATTTTTATAACTAATATCGTTAGGTTGGTAACATTGATTTCACTCGTCCGATTACTACACAACTTCATATCGCTCGATAGATCTCGTCTGCAATGTTTTCTCGAGTTCAATAAAAATGGTTTTGCTGACGCTATTGATTTTGCCTAACATTATGACATATGACGTTGACAGATGTTTTCTTTTTACGGCCGAGTATTTTTCGTTTGTTTATAAACTGCATAAGCAAGCAACTATTTAATAATACCCAGTTTATATTTTGGTACAGTCAGCATCAGATATATCTGAGCACGCAAAGTGATCAAAAGTATCTATACATTCAGACTGATCATAAATATCTATACACATTAGTTGTCATAATGATGTGAGCATTCAAAGCGTCAAAAATATCTACACACGCAAATAGTCAAAAATATCTACACACTCATAAAATATGTAATATTTTAAAACAAATTTACTGAATTGTCTGTTGACATATTTTTGACAAGTGAGTGTGTAGATATTTTTGACTAACTGATTGTATAGATATTTTTGACGCATTGAATGCTCACATCATTATGACAACTAATGTGTGTAGATATTTATGATCAGTCTGAATGTATAGATACTTTTGATCACTTTGCGTGCTCAGATATATCTGATGCTGACTGTACTAATATAATGCTAATATAATTAGTGTTGTTTGGCGTATCGCTCGAAGAACCGACAATCAATAGGGAACAAAGGTTCTAGAGTGGAAACCACGAACCGGAAGACGCAGCGTAGGTAGGCCCCCACTAGGTGGACTGACGAAATAGTTAGTCACAAATAACCGGTGGATGCAACTAAGGGGGAAGCCTATGTTCAGCAGTAGACACCTTCTGGCTGATAATGATGAGCATCATTTTACTCGGGTCAGAACCGACTCGTAAATACGTGCCGATTATCTTTCATTGATTTAGTACCACATTTATGTATTTTATTTTATTATTACAACTTTCCAACTCAGGCTTAGGCGCTTAACTAAAGATTAAATAATGAAGAAAAGCAAAACTATCGTATTTAATAATAAAAAAAAATGAAATAATAATATGAATTATGATGTAAAAACTAAGTTTGATAATCAGCAATTCTCATAATAGCACAACAAGGTGTGATTTGAAGGGGGATGTGGGAAGATTGAGATATATATGTTGCGTTGGTTTGGTCACATTAAAAGGCTGGATGGATGTTTTTTTTCTATTGTGACTCGACATCTAACCTCGACCTGCCTGATAGTGAGCAAGAGGAGGTCCGTGTGCCGACGACTGTAAAAACCGAGACAACCATCGCCGTCACTATGGCGGCCATAAAGATTGACAAAAGGGATTTATTAACCGGAGGTAAGTGGAAGGGAAAAATGGGGACAACCTAGACGATCGCTCCTTGACGAAATCGACATTTAAAAATATCTGTATGAGAATAATGGATGTAAAGGAAGCGATGAAAGTGTCAGGATCGTGAAAAGTGGAGCTACGTTGCTTATGCTTATCCCTGTGGGAATTGAGGCGTGACAATTGGTTAATGATGATAACCCAGTTATGTACAAAAAAATAGTTTTCCTGTTAGCTAGTTAACAAACTTACTTTTCTACGCAACCAAGCCGATTATAAAATATAATGTTTACATTATCAAAGTTATTAATAAATATATGCAATAACATCCTCTTAGTTTCAAAACTAAATCTGCATGTTCAAATTAGGTCAAATAATTTATTCTATTTTATTTTTAAGACTAGTAGATATTTGTCTTAATAAAAAATAACTGTTTATTTTTTTAAAATGACCAAATCGGAGACTTCCTAGTGCCCATAAGCGTAGAGCTTGTATAAAGAAAATTATGGCATGTGGCGCTCCAAGGTCTCTACCTATCCCTGTGGGACGAGGGCGTGACAAATTAATTGAATTGTATTCCCGGCTGGCTTACTAAAGGTGACTGATGGAACCGTAAACTGAGTCAGTTTTTTCAGTCATCAGCGCTTTTGTCAACCTTTTTTTTGCTCACCAATTCGAGATCAAATAAGTTCACAATAAAATATAAGACATGCAGATAAAAAGTTTTGTAAATAAGAGGTCGAAATGATAAATATTAAGATCTACAGTCCGATTACTTTTCTAAATCTAATTTTAGAATAATTGTATAAAATTTTAATCATTATTGAGTACCAACATCATTATTTATTTAAATATAATGACTTAGTATCAGTCAAATCAATGTTTGTCAATGCGTCATTGCCGCTTTGTTTTAATTGGATATACAGTCAGTTGCACTATTGCCTGTTAGAATTTTATCAATCCCGTGTTAACCCTTATTGACAAGTCTTGTAACTAAACAAAATGTCACATTATTTTTTTAATTTATTTTTTATTGTGACTCGACATCTGACCTCACCCGCCTGATAATAAGCAAGAGGAGGTACAAGAGTGACGACGACTGAGAAAACCGAATTTGTTCACAGCTGCCTCAGTCGCCGTCACTATGCCGGCCAAAGGTGCTTCTTCACGCATCGCTCTAAGGATCCAAGGCGGAGAGAACACAGCATTAATTGTGATTCGACATTTGACAGCACCTAGTTAACCAAGAGTGCGGACAAGTATCAGTCGCATCCAATATGCAGGTCTGGATGGCACCAGCGACATTCAAGGTGACAGACTGAGTCAATGACAATAACAACGGTTTCGTACAACGATTGTTAAAATTAACTAGAGTATTCTGCAACTGACTTATAATCTTAGACCATTTAACCAAATGACCTAAAGTTCCATCACCAGTAGCAAAAAATTAGGTACATCAATAAACATCTCGTACAGCAACTTTTACGAGTTAACCGAATCCAATCAACTTAAATTCATATTTTAATTAGTCGGGTTATATTTTAGTTACAAAAATCACCTTCTTTCAAGTTTGTGTTACAGGAACGTGTCCGACTCCGCAAAAGTAAACACGTCCGCCATTTTGAAGTGGACGCGACATGCTCACGCGTTTATTGTGTCTCAACATGATTGTTAAGCTGATGTTATGATGTTAAGCTGAAGTCCAGTCCATGAATGGAATGGAGGTCTAGTTGAAACCGGAAACTTTCAAGCTAATTCGAAACGCGACTAAGTCACTTTACGGTCTGGATGTTTGTTACTCTTTTAAATAGACAATTCACATATTAAAGCTTCTACCACACAGGCGCATTATTATCGGTCGGTAATATCGGATGCGTTATTGCGATATCTGTTTTTAGTACAATATGTATTGGGACGGCTACGAAATCATACACTGTACAATACGCATCCGATATTATCGACCGAAAATAACGCGCCTGTGTAGTAGAGGCTTTATTAGCTTCAGGTGACGGGACTTTAGCACACACGGGTATTCCCCTCTGTTCATTATGTTATGATGATTTTTCCTTATTAATGTTGTGTTAATTGATAAAATATTATTTGTTAAACATGTTCGGGGAATCCCCGTTCTGCGCCTACTATAAATTAAATGTTCCAAGAATATAATATATGAGAATTAAAGGAAACTTTCTATCCACATTATTATCACAAAACAGCGGTTTAACTATGAGCACATTTAGCAGTATTAATACAATCTTACTTATTTAACTGGCATCTTGTTGTTCCAAATGGTGTTCTAAAGGGAAAGCCTATGTTCAGCAGTGGACGCCTTCTGGCTGATGATGATGATGAAGATGATTTATTTTAATTACAATTTCATTTTAACAATCCTTAAGTGTCAATTTTTGTTACGTGATACCAATTTCCATCAAACTACAGCTCAAGACCAATCACGAAATTTCCGTTGGCTTATCAGAAATTAGATAAGAGGCGGTATTTTTTTTTTAATTGTGATAACATTTGATCTCGACCCGCCTGATGATAAGCGGAGGTTCAAGAGTGACGACGACTGAAAAAACAGAGTCAGTTCCCGGCTGCCCCAGTCGCTGTCATTATTTGCGCTAAAGATTAACCATAAGGTAGTATTCAAAACAAGTTCATAACAATACTGCTAGTTTGTTCATAGTTTAATCCCGATATTAAAACCTCTACATAGGGCCTTCAACTTCGCTTACTTTCATAGAGAAGTAATAGATAGCACGACCTGTTGCGAGGAGAGCCAATAAGAACAAAGCTGAATATCCAACATAGACGCCAGCTCCGTGCACTGTAGCTGCTTGGTACGTGCCAAGGGTCACTCCCAAAGCAATGATGAAGAATATCAGAGCTACAATTGCGAACTTTATACCTCTACCTCTCGCCATGCTGGCGCCAACAGATGATACCTGACCGCAGTGTGGACAGCGCACCGGGGCATTCTTCAGCAATTGATACTGAAATAATAAAAATTACTTGATTTATATTCTAATAGAAGAGATTTTTTTTTACTATTGAGACTGTGAAGTGGCCTACTTCGGCTTATAAGTGGCCATTTCCGACTAGGCGGGCATAGTGGATGCTACTATTTGTTACAACTCTAGTAGCAGTCGTCTCCATTAATAGACATCACTCCGGCTTAACATTAGGATGAAGTGCTGTCATAATTATGTTGAGTCACATTCAATACAGTCAAAGTTAATAATAATAAACACATTTGGTTAATTGAATCTTTATAGAGATTTGGCCTTGGATGAAGCATAATATGTATATTATTATAAAATGAGTGAGGCAATGATATTTTAATAAGATTAGACGTACATATGTCATACGCGCTCCGAAAGTGGTACCTTTAAACTATGCTAATAAGCAAACTTGATCTCAGTGTCGCGATGCAGAGCAACATATATTTGTCTCTTTTTAAGTTTTAATAGCTATCTTCCGTCCTACTTTCACTTCGTAGTTGACCGTTTAAACTTTTACGATTTGCGAACACTAAAACTGTTGTATATGGCGTATCTACCTCACTTTACATCATTGGTGTAAAGTATCACATGATAAGCCAATCATTTGCCTTCTGAGGAGTGGCAGTGACTGTACCAATTTAAAAATAGAATCAACAAGACCGTGATAGCACAAGTGAAGATAATAAACCCATTAGCTCTAGCTAATATTGTAATATTTTTAAATCGTTATATTTGTTGTGCTTTAAGCATTTTCTGTTTATGCCAGCCCCATAGTTACTAAAACCTTAATAAACAATCCACAATGTCTAACTATACAAATCCTATACTAGTTGAAGGGCATATAGGTTCGGCCAGGATATTATGAAATGCAAACTTTGGAGACGCTATAAATTTTAGAACAAGCTGTAGCAGAATAAAAGATACCATGTACACAAATCTATCAAGATTAACACTTGTCACACAATCGCTTTAAGAAAAAGTTTACAAAAAAATACTTGTCACACTTTAGAAACATTTTATTTGGTTTTATCATAAAATAAATAATAATGATAACAACCCTTTGTACATAAAAATAACTTTTGATATGATTATTATTTATATATTACAACATTCAACAGTTAGTAATAAAATTAAAAATGACGACACGCGTTCGATTCCCGGTCGGAGCGATGCCGGTACCAATGCATTCTTGATATACTATACAACATACTTTGATTGTCCAGTTTTTTTTATTTGTGACTCGACATATTATAGCACCCAGCTAAGCTATGTTAAGCTGGAGTGCAGTACATTAATGGAGATGATTGCTACTACAGTTAAATAACTGCCAGTAGCAGTCGTCGCCTAGTTGTAACCGGCAACTAGCAAGCTGATCCGGAAACGCTTGATCCGGAAAGTTATTTCGCGGTTGATAAACAACTTGTAAGTGGTACTACACAGAATCGGCCGCCTACCACTCTTTGACCAACAGACCCACAGCAAATATGTCTCTTATTTTATCCAATGTAATTTTTAAATATTACAATAAAATCATTGAAACAGATATTTGCTGTGACCAGGAAACGAACCCGAGATTTTACGCGCAACAGACCGGTGTGTTAACGAATGCGGCATGCTTGTCGCCAAGTCATATGTCGTATTAGTCATAAGTGGTCATATTCTGATAAGAAATTTGTATTTTACACTAAGATATGTTGTTTATGCTTACTCAAATATTTAATAATAATATGCAACCATAATGGCATTCACAAACAAAATATTTTAAAATATTTAAAATTATTTCTCAGAATGACAAATTGTATTTTATTCAATAAATTATTTTTCTACAATATTATTTTCTAAAGTTACAATTTGTAAAGACTCGGATTATCTTAAATATGTTAAAAAGACGGATTATCTTGAATTGTGTTGAATTATGGCCCTTTTTTAAGTTGCATATTGTATAAATAATGTCAAAATATGAATATCACAGACTAATAAATAGAATAGATTTTGAGCGGACATTGAAAAATGAATGAAACAAATTTTATGCGGCTTACTATCGCGTTTATTTTTTGGTAATGTTTGTATAATTTTTTATTGACGTTTAGAAAGCTTTGCGGCCATCATGGTCACGGAGAGAATGCAAAGCAATCCATGACCACTGATAGAGGCAACCATGGTCTAGTAGCAGTGCAATGGCTATGTAAGCCTAGTGGAACAGGTTCGAAACCACTCACCTGTACCAATGTATCTTCGATATAAGTACTTTGGTTGTCCTGTTTCTATGATACAAGCACTTTAGTAGCCTAGTATAGAAAGGTATAATAAAAAATAATAATAATAGTAAGCTGCATAGTTTGACTAATAAATACTTTGCACTTACCAAAAAGGTATCCCGACAATTTTCGCAGATGACTCTGTACATTCCTGGCATGTTGGGTACAGGGGGAGTGACTGGTGATGGTGCCAAGTTTATGATGCGCTTGCAATCAGGTCGGGGGCAAGCAATGCGTTGTGATGATGATTTGCATATCAGGAGACAATTACATGGACAACGCACATACTTCTTTCCAGGTGGAGCATTCCTTATTGGCTGGAATCACATTAAAGTTTATATTAAATATGATTCCAATAAAAGAATCATCAATGGGAATCATATAAAAAAAACATATTTTAGCTAGCACAGTGAAGACGATTAAGGCACCCGTAAACTGACGCGTTTTTTTCAGTCGTCATCACTCATTGGATCTCCTCTTACTTATCATCAAGTGAGGTGTGCAGAGTCAAAAAGTTACTATCAAACGAAGGAAGACACGGCGTGGGTACCCTTCGGAAACAAGATGGAACCTTCACAAGAACCGACTCCGATATCAGTGAAGTACTTCTGCAAACACACTTCCCCGATTGTCTAATAACGACCTCTAGCGAATGGGAAGTAACACCACCAGCCCGACCAACTGTAGAAGACTGGGACATCGCCCACGACGTGATTTCCCCAGACAAGGTAAAGTGGGCACTGAACAGCTTCCAAAATTTCAAGGCAGCAGGACCAGACGGTATATTTCCCGCACTTCTAAAATGGGGTGCGGACGAGATAACACCACCCATAACCTTCATTATGCAGGCATGTCTAGCACAACACTACATACCCAAAGCCTGGAGAGAAGTAAAGATCGTTTTCATTCCAAAGGCAGGAAAAAGTGACTACACAAACCCTAAATCATACAGACCCATAAGCCTCAGCTCGTTTATGTTGAAAACAATGGAGAGGCTATGTGATCGACACATACGAGATAACGCACTGAGTAAGGTGCCACTGCACCCACAACAGCATGCATACACCACTGGCAAATCAACTGAAACAGCGCTACATAACGTTGTGAAGAAGATAGAACTGGCCATTGAAGATACAGCAATCTGCTTAGGGGCCTTCATAGATATAGAGGGAGCCTTTGACAAGACAAGCTTCAACAGCATCGAAAGGGCACTACACAAGCATGGCACTGATGAGACAACACGTAAATGGATAAGTAGCATGCTAAGACAACGGGCGATTCAATTCGACGCTAACGGGATTAAAAGAGGAATCGCAGCAAAAGGCTGCCCTCAAGGCGGGGTCCTGTCTCCTCTGCTGTGGAATATAGTAGCCAACGACCTCATAACCAAATTGAACAACAAAAATTACTACACAGTAGGATACGCAGACGATCTAGCTATTCTGATCAGTGGAAAGGTAACCAGCGTTGTCTTCGACGTTATGCAATCCGCACTGAAGGTCGTGCAGCATTGGTGCACCGAATCCGGTTTGTCTGTCAACCCTAACAAGACTGAACTAGTACTGTTCACGCGGAAAAGGAACATAGGAAAATTCAAACTACCAAAACTGTTTGGCACAGAAATTCAACTGTCAGCAGAGGTGAAATATCTGGGCGTCATCCTGGACAGCAAGCTGAACTGGAGCAAACACTTATCAAACAAGCTCGACAACGCCACCGTAACATTATGGCAATGTCGTAGATTACTAGGCAAAAAATGGGGAATAAGCCCCAAAATTATGAAATGGATGTATACCTCCATTATTAGACCGTTCGTCACCTACGGTGCGTCGACTTGGTGGCCCAGAACCAGGCTGAAGACCGTTCAAGACAGACTGCAACAATTCCAGCGCATGGCGTGCACGGCCATCACAGGCTGCATGCTTACAACACCCACAAAGGCGCTGGAGGTCATCCTGGGCATACTGCCCCTACATCTGCATGTGCAGCTGGAGGCGACACTGACGGCAACGAGGCTTCTAACATTGAACCTCTGGAACATAGACTGCCGAGCCACACACACAACAGTTCTCAACGATGCAATTGAGGAACAGCCCCTCCTAGTATCGATCATTGACAGAATCCCGAAGAAGTTTGTATTCGAAAAGAGCTATAAAATACAACTGTGCGAGGAAGAAAAGGACCACTCTGGCGCCGAGGAACTAAGAATCTACACCGATGGATCCAAGACCGGTGCGGGAACAGGGGCAGGAACCTTCTCGTGGGATTTAAACATAAATATCTCAACAACGCTCGACGTAAACAGCTCTGTGTTTCAGGCAGAATGTGTTGGTATTCTGCAGGCAGCGCATGCAATAGCGAGGAGGGGAATTGCCAACCATAAAATAAAGATCCTCTCCGATAGCAAAGCGGTACTTTTGGGTCTGGAAAGCAACTGCAAAAACTCAGCTCTACTCTATGAATGCCACCTGGCATTGGAGGACGTATGCACGTCGAACCAGATCACTCTCCAATGGATCAAGGGTCATAGTGGATCGCTGGGCAATGACGCGGCGGACGAGCTGGCCAGGAAGGGGTCGTCCTGTCAACCGATGGGACCGGGACCTATTGTGCCCCTACCATTCCATTCCCCTACAATTCCTGCGCAGCTGGCTACGCCAAAGAACAGGTAACCAACATGAAGACGCATGGTCACAAACAACGGATTGCAGACAGTCCAGAGATGCTCTGCCTCACATAGACAGACGCTTGACTGGACGTCTGCTAGACCTCAGCAGAGCCAAGCTCCGCACTTTGGTAGGTGTTATAACGGGGCATTGCGGTTTTAATAAGCACCTGTACAACCTCAACATATCGGACAGCCCCCTATGTAGGGGATGTCTGAATGAGGAGGAGACAGCTGCACATGTGCTCTTGAGTTGCAGGAGCACAACAGTAGCAGAAGCGAGACAGAAGTTCCTTGGCAACGCGAGGACGCTTCCGGAGGTCTGCAGGAACGAGAAGGGTCTCCTGGCCTTCCTGGAGGAGATCGGGTGGCTCCGTTGAAGGAGAACCGTTGGAGAACGCACAAAGATACCGAAGAGGACTTCAAGTGCGGAAACGAGCCCGCTAAAGACTACAAGACTACAAGACTTATCATCAGGCAGGTCTATGTCAGATGTCGTGTCACAGTAATAAAAGTATGTACAAGAATTAAGAATATTTGCTCTGACCGGCAATCGAACCCGGATTTTACGCGCAACAAACCAATCGCTAAGCGGTTCGTACATGCCTGTTGTCAAATGTATATTTGTCTTATTTTTTGAGACTCTACAAATGACAGCACCCCATCTGATGTTAAGCTTAAACCCATAAAGCAGCAGTCGCAACCATTATGCCAATTTAGTTTAAACTTATAAGCTGATCCTGAAAGACAACCAAGTCACTTCATAGTCTGTATCTAACAATTCTAAATGGCCACCAACTGTTTGCCCATCACACAATTTAAAATTAATCTTGATAAATACCTAACAACTGAATTGTGCACAAGTGAGGTGCACAGCGAGAGCTGCTAGTTTATTGTTGAATAATAATAATAATAAAGCATACCATCAGGCAGGTTAGGGTCAAATGTCAAGTGACAATAAAAAAATACTGTAAACAAATGTATTTTTCTATTGTTTAATGAATAATATTTTTTTATAATATAGAATCTAATTAGATATTACAATCTTTACAAATAAATTTGCGGATTGGTGTGTTATTAAATGAGCCATCCATATTGTCAAAATGAACAGAGTATGTTAATGAACAAAATGAATTAATCAAATTGCATATTCCCAAAAGGAAAGGCAAAGTGGAGCTTTTCAAAATCCTGAAACAACTATCTCACTTCCTTCATATCCACAATTCTCTAGGGTTAGAAAGACTGCAGATCCCGCTTTTTGTCCCCAATTTAACCAAAGAATCAATTAAATAAAAATGTATATTAAATTTACTTCTCAAGGTATCTTCTTATCTTATTCTCTAATTATATTTTTTTATATCTACTTTTATAAAACCCAATTTTTAAATACTGATTTATTAATTTGTCTCTTTGTTTACATCTATCAATATACCCCTCTTTATTAGCCTGGAGAACACTTTTTTATTATTATTAATATTTTACTTTTAATGCAAACATATATTACTATATAAATTTAAATAAAAATGGATAGGAAAATTCATGTACCGTGTTTATCGATCAACTCTATATTAAAAGAATTCTAAATTCAAAATAGTTTTTTCATTAAAATAGACCATAAATCAATTGTGTGTTCTGATACCCACCGTGGCTTCATCGCATTTGAAGCATTTTACGACATGTTGCTCTTTCCTTCCATACAGGTCTATAAATGCGTTGCATACTCGACATGTTACCGCACTGGGAATCGACTGAAATGACTCCCCGTCGTTACCTCGATTTAACACTTCACTGAAGACCTTTTCTTCCTCTGTCAAACACGAAATAGCGTGAATTAATCATGTAACTAACCGGTTGCAATTTAGCACGGTTAGCCATTAAATAAGTTGCGCAAATTATAACACTTGTTAAGAAATAATTATGCTTTGTGTTGTTTAATAACAATAAATGTTCGTAATGTTGAATCATCAGTTGTCAAAACATAAGTAAATATTGTACCCATTTACCTCGTATAAGGGGTTCACGTTCAGATTGTCCATCTCCCATTGTTACTCCACAATAATATTTTCTTATATAGTTATAATAGATAGTAATAGATTTGCACTATATTACTAAAAAATCACAAATATAACACCGTCCAACCGCGACTATGACAGACTAAGTGTAAGTGATGTGATAAGTCAAACTGAAAATGTATTACAGTAACAGCGATTATAAAGATAATCGATACTTGGTAGCATTCAATTACATTTTTATTTACAATAAATGATATTATTAGATTTTTTCTGGGCCACGAAATACGAAAAAAGTGTCCCCTCTGGCGCATATTATTAGAGCATTCAGACTTTGAAGAGAGCTTTCTTACAGGAAAAACTCATGAAGTAATATAATTGTGTACTAAGGTTTTTCTAGATAACTAAGTGGTATAAAATAAATTGGTAAGAATCATATTTATAAATGGGATAACCGAGCAAATCAAAATCTCTAGACTAGATTTTTTATTTCTCTTTATATCGCGCATATACTTTGGTTGTGGTTTGATTACTGATGTTTGAAACACCACCGAGTTATTGCACGCACGTGTAATTTGACAGCTGACAGCTGACTTTTGTCTGAGGCCCGGTATTCCTGGATGGTATTTCTTTATGTCTGTTTAATTATTAAATAATATTAATAATAATTTGGTAATAAAATGGAGACCAAGGTACATAGGTGCCGTTTTTATAACCCTAAACCAAAATCTATAGAGTGTTTAGCTTATAATCGTAATAAGAAAGTTTTTGCACTTGCACGGTAAGTAATACAATATTTATATACTTTTTCTTCCTTTTATTAATAATAACACAAACATATTTCTTTTAGAAAAGAAGCCTTTATCGAAATATGGGATTTGAATGAATCCCCTCTGTTATTAGCCTATATTCCTGGCGTTAAAAATGGTTCAGTGGAGGCATTAGCGTGGTCTGGCGACAGATTGTTTTCTACCGGTTTGGGAGGCTCTCTGGTTGAGTGGGATTTAATAAATTTGTGTGTGAAGCAGTCTGTGCTGCTGACTGGGTATGCAGCTTGGTGCTTAGACGTAGATCCTGCAGACAAACATGTAGTAGTTGGTACAGAACAAGGCTATATAAATAAATACTCAATAGAAAATAACGAAATAACCTATTCTAAGTTGTTTGATAAACAAGAAGGTAGAATTATGTGTTGCAAATTTGATAAAACGGGAACAATTTTAGTTACAGGTAAGTTTATTTTATATTAGTGTTTATTGGAGATATTTTGACCAAATCACTTCACGGTCTGTATACTTGTAAGTGGTGGTACTACCCCGGATCGGCAGACTGGGTACCACTGCCTACCACTCTTTGATAACCAGACCCGAAGCAAATATCCATCTCTTTTTTTTTTATTAACATATATTTGCAATATTTAATACTATTAAATATTACAAATAAAAGCTATGAAACAAATATTTGCTCCGACCGGGGATCGAACCCGGGACTTTACGCGCAACAAACCAGTCGCTAAACCGTTCGTCCACGCCTGTCGTCAGAATGAGTGGTAAAGCATTCACACATGAGAACACATGAGCTGGTAAAGCATTCCACTTCTTGATTGTTCATCAAAAAACGCTCCTCTGAACCTTTTTTAATTTGCCTGCCTATTCTGTCTTTTTACACCTAAATTTAATTATTTTAGGATCAGTAAACACAATTCGTGTGTGGAATGCTGAGACAGGTCAAGCAGTCAAGCGTATCTCCACTAAACGAAGAGGTGGTGAAGTAATTATATGGTGCCTTGCTGTACTTTCTGATTTAACTATAATATCTGGTGACAGTCATGGGCGGCTATCATTTTGGGATGGAAATCTTGGTGAACAGGTACGGTTTTGAAATGCTCTATATATTTTTTCTGTTGTCTTTCAACTTTTTCAGACACTTTTGTTTTTTTTATTAATTGTGACACAACATCTAACCTCGACCTGCCTGATCATAAACAAGAGGAGGTCCAAAAGTGACGACGACTGAAAAAAACGAGTCAGTTCACGGCTGCCCCAGTCGCTGTCACTAAGCTGGCCAAAGGTGCTTCTTCACGCATTACTTGAAGAATCCAAGGTCATAGGAAGGAAAGAACACATGGGTTGGCAAAGCATTCCACTTGTCAATTGTTCTACAAAAAAAAGTTGCACCAAACTTTTTAGTTTGACTGCCGATTCAGTCCATAGAATGTGGATGCTTTCTCTGACCTGTGCGGTTATTACGGGTGTAAAAGGACGAGATAGGAACAAGGTTAAAGAGCTCTTTGGAACATTCTCTGTGGTATAGGCGATAGAGGATAGAGGACTAGTCAAACAGGTAGGTTAACAGTAAAAACATCAAGAATACCACTAGACAATGGATAAGTGTCCAAAAATGGAACATTAAATAACATTAGTGTTAGTATCATGATTTCATTTGTGACTTGATCTCTTGTTTCAAATTCGTCATAAAGATAAATTTAAAGTCTCTGTTGAAGAAATTTGTAACTTATGTCTGAAATAATTTGGTTGGTTTTGGAATAAACAGAATAAGCAATTTCTGGGACCTTTGGTAATTTATGCCAATTTAAACATTACAATTAAATAATGTAATTGTCAGTTTCATTGCCAATAATAGTAAATAAATAATTATTTAAAAAAATGGGGGACAGACATATTTTAGGATAATAGGACTATTATCTTGAATCTGAAAGCTGGGTTGCCTAGTGCCCATAACCACAGAGACTGTATGAATAGAATTGTGGATGCGAAGGAAGCAAGGGAGCTGTGTAAGGATTGTGGCAAGTGGCACTCCATTGTCTGCCTATCCCTGTGGGAAAAAGGCGTGACAATTTGATTGATTGATTGATCTTGATTCTGTCTGCTATACCTTATCTAATATTTTTGTTCTAACATTTTATAGCTTAGACCTTGGTTTTAGCTTTTCAGTTATTTGCCTATTCTGCCGATCTGAAGTTGTACCACCACTTACATGTGTACAGACAGTGAATTGATGTTGCGTTTTTGGATCAGCCTGTAAGTTTCTGGTTCAAAACTAGGTTGGACATAGTGGAATCAGTCGGAGGGTGCATATGTGGTCATATGTCTAGACTTAATTAAAATTTAAAAATATATCTGTTACAGATTGAATCATTTCCAACTCATCGGAAAGACATAATGTCACTAACAGTGTCTGATGATGAAAGGAGTTTGTATTGCAGTGGTGTAGATTCAGTTATTGTTAATTTCGTGAAAGTTGCCAAAAATAAACATAACACTGAAATGCATTGGTTGAAGAATATACAAAGACATGTTCATGTACATGATGTCAGGTAAATACTAAATAACAATATTTTATAAATTATAGTTATTTTTACATGCGTGATAAGCACAGGTGCGGGTCTTTAACCAGTTTGCTGACCCGGGGTATAGTCTATTTTTCCTTACTTGTTAAAAGTAGTAGTTTTTTTTATTTTGACACGACATCTGACCTCGACTTGCCTGATGATAAGTAAGAGGAGGTTCAAGAGTGACGACGACTAGAATAACCAAGTCAGTTCCCGGCTGCCCCAGCCGCCGCCACTATGCCGGCCTAAGGTGCTTCTTTACGCATAGAACAGATTAAACAGTTTCCTTAGATAAAGGGCATGGGAAATGGTGATTTTAATGTTTGTTTACTAATTGTGCCAAGTAAGAAAAAATACAGGTTAGTTTGCAGACCCTAAAGTGACTTAGTCGCGTTGTCAGTAGTTAGCTTGTAAGTTCTAACCAGGCTGGCATAGTGGATACGAGTGCTACTTGCAGTTATGTAACTGTAGTAGCAGTCACCTCCATTTTTGCACTGCACTCTAGCTTAACATCAGGTTTGTTACTATCCTAAGAAAAACCCTTACTGTTGCTCAAATTAATAATCAATCAAATTGTCACGCCTTCTACCCACAGCGATAGGCAGAGACGATGGAGCGCCACTTGCCACGATCCTGACACAGCTCCCTCGCTTCCTTCACATTCACAATTCTCTTCATACAAGCACTATGGTTATGGGCACTAGGCAACCAAAGATAGCTTTCTTGAGGATGTCAAATTAACAATGAGCATTTAAATAATTTTCCAGGGGGTTAATGCTACAAGATAATAAATTATTGTCAGTGGGTGGTGATGGCTATCTGACATTCTCGAGTTATCCACCAAAATGGGTTATGAGGATGCCACCCATGTTGCCAATGCCAAGGTCAAGTGTTTGCGTTAAGAAAAAACTGCTAGTATTAAAGTAAGTGTTACCATACATAATAATAAATCTGTAGAAAGAAATAAATGTCAAAAAGAATATACTTTTCATTTTATTCTTTATTGTGACTCGACATATGACAGCACCCCGCTTGATGTTAAGCTGGAGTGTGGTCCATGAATAGATGTCACTGCTACTAAAATTCAATAACTAAGTATCCTTTACATTCCACGATGCCGGCCTATTTGGAACTGGCAACTTACAAGCTGATTCCGAAACGCGACCAAATTACTTCACGGTCTGTATACTTGTAAGTGGTGGTACTACCTGAATCGGCAGACTGGGTCCACCACTCTCTCGTTTGTACTGTACTGCATTGAAAGTTATTCTTTGTTATGTCGCATGATCTGACCTCAACTTGCGTGGTCTAAGATTAGTAACAACTAAAAAAAACAACTCAGTTTACGTTTGTCTAAACTTTTTATTGTGGTAATTGTGTGAAAATTTGTGAATTGAAAGTAAATTGTCAAATCTTTATTTCAATTGTTTATTCCGTTTATGTCTTTCACGATACATAAAAAGTGAATCTGAAGGAAACAAGAGAGTTGTAAAAGTGGCGCTCCATTGTCCTTTGCCTATCAATCAAGTTATCACGTTGCCCTGTCAGTGACAAAACGTGACAATTTGATTGATAAAAGGAATTCGTCAAAATATTCGTGTTACATGTACATTATGAATATTCCCCCAAACTTTGACATTTGTCTTACTTTGGTTTAGGTAATTATTATAAATGTCTTTAGCGACCTGCCATTAAACGGCAAAAAATAAATTTTAACAGGCCTTTTTACAGCTGAATTCCAATTGTTTTCACTAGATGGCGCCACTGTTGTTTATGAACGTATCTCGGTTTGGCGACATCGTTTGGTTACAAACCCAGTTTCAACCGCCAAAAAGCATACTTACCTGGCGTGGGGGATACCGTGATCACGAAGGCGGTTCCCCCAGGGCGAGACCTGCCATTGCACTGCGGCAGGTTGACCCCTGTGATTACCCCTAATGCGGGTAACTCGGGCGCGCAATTTTTGTTAGTGGGACTGCGTACGCGCTGTCCCCTCTTTAATCACTGATTACAAATGACTGTTCTGCTATTAATAGTTACTACTGAACAAGTCGCCTCCGCTAGCGATTTCCACAGCAGTCGCCTGTTGGGTGTCCAGTTGCGCTAGTCCATTTCGCGTGGTCTCAACGTAAGATCTTTTCGCCACCAACGAAGGTTAAATCACGTTATTACCGTCATTCTCACTCACAGGGAGAGCGTTATTTTCTAGTATGCCTTGTGAATTTCCCCAATGCAAATAGATAAACAACAACAGGCTCGACACAATCGCATCTACGAACACATTTTTTTTGGCTTGACCATTGGTCTTCGACCGTGCTTACGATTGGGATATTTGGATTGTGCAAATTATACTTAAAAACCTCGCAATAACTCACACTAGGTTTATCTAACATGTTAAGAATTTTAATATATTTTTTAAGATATGATACCTATTTAGAAGTTTGGAAGTTAGGATCCTATGTGGTGAAAAATGGTAATTACGTGTTAGAGAAACCTGAAGCAGCCAAGTTCAATGAGCAGAAGAAAGACAATAATTTAGAGGAGGAAGTAATAAAACCATTTAATATTGATAAAATACCAACGCCATTGAAGACAGCGACACAGCCATGTAAATTGGCTTTGATTAAGAGTCCAGGACAGGAACATTTAAAATGTTTCGAATTTTCCCCTAATGGAAAATATATTTTATATGCAACTGATTCTCGCATAAGGATTATTAAACTTGAAATGGTAATTAGATCTATACATATATATATTTTAAACAATCAATCAAATTTTTTGATTAGCATCGGGGGGGGGGGGGGGGCAGAGACTTTCCACGATCTCTATCGCTTTCCTTCCATTTACAATTTCTATTTACAACCCAATTAACTTAAAATAATACCCGTTTTGAAACAAATCCTTTGGCCGGCATAGTGACGGCGACTATCAGCCGTGAACTGATATATGACTGCTACTTTGGGTAGCAGTTGCATCCATTATGAGGGCATAAGGATTGACAAAGAACAATCGAAGGTTTGGACACATGGAAAGGATGAGTGAATTCTATGTATGGATGAGACACTATTCTAAGAGGCATCCCTAAGAATAGTGTTCCATAACTGTAAAGCTTGTATGAAGAGAATTGTGGATGTGAGGGAAGCGAGGGAGTTGTGTCAGGATCGTGGTTCCATTGTCCTGTGGGGAAATTTGGTTGATTGATTGATTTATTAGGCATATTTACAGTTTAAAATGTTAACATTTTACATTGATAATGATAGCATATTAATGTTCTTTGCTTATATGTAACTAATTACAAATATGCACATTTCAAAAACATACAAATATTAGATCTATACAAATAAAATTAATTACAATTACTTTAAGAGTCGTAGGCAGTGGTACCCAGTCTGCCGATCCGGGTTAGTACCACTACTTACAAGTATACAGACCGTGAAGTGATTTGGTCACGTTTTGGAATCAGCTTGTAAGTTGCCGGTTCCAACTAGGCCGGCATAGTGGATGTGACTGCTACTCACAGTTATTGAATTGTAGTAGCAGTGACATCCATTCATGGACCACACTCCAGCCTAACATCAAGTGGGGCGCTGTCATATGTCGAGTCACAATAAAATTAAAATAAAAACATACTAAATTAAACTATTTAAATGACAATAAACTATAGATTTTTTTTGATTGATTAAGTTAATAAAAACATGTCTAATTTTCTGCAGGACGAAGATGTGGAAAAGATTTCAATAAGTAAAATACCCATGGATTCTGTTACAATAAAGACGTGTGAGAGAGCAACATTCACCCAGGACTCTGAAAGCGTTATATTAAGCTCAAGAAGGATATTGTATGTGTTGCAAATTGATCCACAAACTGGAGCTTCTGTGCAACAAATTATACCTACTGATGAATGTACGTTTGGCTTTATTATTATTTTATATTTTTTAAACAATCAATTTAAGGCGACCGTGGTGTAGTGGCAGTGCAATGGTTACGCAAACTGAAAATCACGAGTTCGAGACCACCCACCGGTACCAATGTATCTTTAATATGTGTACTTTGGTTGTCCTTTTTCTATTATACAAGCTCTTTACTAGCTTAATATAGAAATGTAAAAAAAATCACACCTAAATTACCACGGGGATCGGCAGAAACACTAGGACGCAACTTTTCACTCTATCGCTTCCCTCATATAGCAATTTTTCTTTGGCCGGTATAGTGACGGCGACTGAGGCAGCCGTGAACTAACTCGTTTTTCAGTCGTCGTCACTCTTGGATCTCCTCTTGCTTATTATAAGGCGGGTCGAAATTACTAATAAATTTTAATTCCCTTTCAGATTTCCCAAATGAATTGGTTTTACACTTGACTGTGTGTCGGGTACCAAAGTCTGGTATTACGTATTTGGTTGCGGCAGACACGTCAGGCGCAATCTCAGTCTGGTCTAGAACAGATGAGAATAAATTTGAACATTTCGCCTGCCTACCTAAGTACCAATGTGTGACGTCAGCGATACTAGTTAACCATGTATCAGAAACGCTATATTCTGTTTATGTTAATCATAAGGTATGGATTTAAAACTTTAAGGCGACTGTGGTGTAGTGGTCGTGCAATGGTCATGAAAATTGAGAGCATGGGTTCAAAACCACTTACCGGTACCAATGTATCTTTGATATATATGTACGTTATATATTTTGATATATCTTTAATATATATGGTCCTCCAGTTTCTATGATATAAGCATTAAAGTAGCTTAATATAAAAAAAAAGTAAAAAAATATAAAAGTTTTTTTTTTATTGTGACACGACATCTGACCTCGTCCCCCCTGATGATAGGAGGTCCAAGAGTGACGACGACTGAGAAACCGAGTTTGTTCACGGCTGCCTTAGTCATCACTATGCCGGCCAAAGTGTTTGCCTTGTGGGTAACTTGTGATAATAGCTCTGGTTGTCAAAGATTAGTAGCAGTGGTGCTCACTCTGCCATCCTTAGTCGACGTTTTGGGATCTCCTCCATTCATGGACCGCTCTCCAGCCTAACATCAGGCGGGGTGCCGTCTTATATAAAGCCACAATATAAAAATAATAAAATTTTTTTTTTAGATTATGGAATATGATTTTGTAACTAGAAAAGTGTTGACCTGGACGAGCGGTTTGACTGAAGAATGGTATAAACGGACCTCGGCTGTCAACGCCATGCATCTGCATCCCAAAAACCCAGATCAGATCATTCTAGAAGACTACAACTCTATCAGTGTTATCACGAAGCCAAACAGTACTGCGGTAAGTTGTTTGTACTTTTTTTTGTCATATATCAATCTTAGTAATCAGTTTTAAAAGGTAGGCAGAGGTGGCCGGTCTGCTGAGCTAGGGTAGTACCTACTACTTACAAGTGTACAGATCGTGAAGTGATTTAGTCGCGTTTCGAGATCAGCTTAAAAGTTGGCGGTTCCAACTAGGCCGGCATACTAAAATGCAGTTATTTAACTGTAGTAGTAGTTGCCTTCATTCTCGGACTGCACTTCTACTTAACATCAGGCGGATTTGATATATTTCTTACCACAATAAAAAAATCCGATTCTTAAGTCGTTTTTATATCATAAACTTTATTAAAGAGCTCTTTAACCTTGTTCCTGCCTCGTCCTTCCACACCCGTAATACCCGCACAGGTCGGGGAAAGCATCCACATTTTATCGGCAGTCGAACTAAAAAGTTCGGTGCGTCTTTTCTTTGTAGAACAATTGACAAGTGGAATGCTTTGCCAACCCATATGTTCTCTCCATCTTATGACCTTGGATCCTTCAAGCGATGCGTGAAGAATGACCTTAGGCCGGCATAGTGGCGGCGGCTGAGGCAGCCGGGAACTGACTCGGTTGTTCCAGTCGTCGTCACTCTTGGACCTCTTCTTGCTTATCATCAGGCGAGTTGAAGTCAGATGTTGTGTCACAATAAAAAAATTAAAAAAATTCATAGGATCTTTATTTAATTGTTTTTGTTTTAGAATTCTGACGATGAGGAGCCTAGAGCGAAAAAGTCTGGTGTTAATAATAGTGCAGAAATCACATTACAAATAATTCCTGTGAAGGTAATAATAATTCAATCAATCAAATTGTTACGCCTTTTTTCTACAGGAATAGGCAGAGGCGATAGAGCGCCACTTTCCACGATCCTTACATAACTCCCTTGCTTCCTTCACATCCACAATTCTCTTCATACAGGCAACCCAGCTTTCTTGAGGATGTCTCCGATTTGGTCGAAAAAAAAACACCCTCCAGGGCCTGCCTTGTTTAACGCATCCATCCACATCAGATTTATAAATAATTGTACTGCGAAAATGACGCGCCTCTCATTTAAGCGCACGTGCGATTATAAAATATGGATGCAACACACCGATAATGCAATTGTAATTGGTAATTCAGTTGCTGGTTAGACACAAAAGGACACGTTAATGAAGTATAGTTAGTAATATTTGTATTCACACATTTAAATAAACTAATAAAGTGGAGGGGTGCGTCATTAATAGTTAGACAAGCTATACCTATTTATGGCAAGAGCTCGGAGCTGTATCTTGCATCTCGCTCTCTCCTGCCTTGTTTCAATTTTATTTTCGCAATTAAGTGTTGTTATAAAATTTAATTGTCTATGCCTATCCCCGTGGGAAAGAGGCGTGACAATTTGATTGATTGATTGATAAAATTAAATTTGTGTTCGTTTATGTTTTCAGTATTTGTCAGCATTCCATTGGCTTGGTGATGACGAGGCAGTGATCGTGGAAACGCTCCCAGAGGCTATAGTATCGCAGCTACCACCAGTGCTCGAGAGAAAATATTAATGGTGTAAATTAAACGTCTATATCACTTTAAGAAACTGTTGTAAAAATCTATACTATAATAATATACCGGGTATAAATAGACACATAGCAATCTCTTTATCCACGTATTTTTACCATTGTTTCGGCGACCGAGACGACCGTAAGTTGAATCAGTGGTTTTAGTCGTCGGCGCTCATTGTTATGTAGTTGCCATTAGTGATGTGAATTATTTGAAATACAAATATTTCAAATGCAAATACAAAATGCAAAATACCCATTTTTATTTTATATTTGAAATACTTTTTTTCTAAATGTATTTTGTATTTTATTTGAAATACTCTTATGTAAATATTTAGTATTTATAAAATACAAAATAGTTTCGTTGCATTTTTAATTCATTTTTACAATTTTTCATTCTTAAATCCATGATTTCCTTATTTATGAACGCACTGATCGTGATCGTCAAAGAAATTGGACTTAAGAGATAGAAAGAGCCTTAAAATAGCTACAAAATACAACGGTTTATCCTATTTTTACTTATGGCATTAAAATTAGTTAGAAAGGGATGAACATACATTTTTACATCCGTAATTTTGAAAGTTGTCCCTAGTTTTGATCATTTTTTTTCTGCTGAAGGTAGGCAATGCTACGGAGCGAAACAAGGTTGTCAGTAGTGCACTTATCGCTAGTGATGTACAAGATCGACGTCAATATCGATAAATTTTAAATAAATCGTACACTAAAGTGTTAGTACAACGTATGAATTGTAGTATTTTTCTATCATAAATAACATTTTTTACGGTTTAGTATTTGAATTAGCATTCTGCTAGATGCAAGGGAGCCTCCCTTGCATTTACTTACGTTACTAGACGCAGTTCTTAACGCAGAACACGGCTTCTACTCAATACATTATACATACACTATTTACGCACTTAGGGATAAAAAAAGTAGGACATATCAACCCGTGTGAATTGACTACAGAGCACACACGTGTGTGGTTGGCAACCACACACGCGTGATGAGATGTTCTGAATTCTCCCGTGGTGCCTGTACATTTTTTTACATCTGTATGAATAGTTTTTGCCCTATTTTGCAGGACGAGAATGTTGCACTTTTTTTTTCATCAATATTAATAATGTATTCTTATCATATACATTAAAATATATATAAACATAATACATAAAGCACATATAAACACACTAGATGACTCGGTAAACTTCTCGGTAAAGATGGTACCTAAAATCATATCAACCTTTGATCTATAATCAATTGAGATCGATAATATTTAATATTATTAAACCGCAACGTGTACGGTTTAATGTTTGTTTGGTTATTAAATAAAAGGCGTTCGTTATTTAATTAAATTTAATTACTTTTACTAGATTTAGAGATGCAGTAAAAAATCAACACAAAAATTTTAGTTTATTTCCTTCTAAAGATTATGAATTTACAACCCACGAGCAAGAACCGCAAACTTTACGAACATATTATTACAGATATATAATTCCATCTTTAGTTCACTTTTTTTAGTTCGGATTGTTGGTTTGGACCGTTTTCTTTCTGGGTTTTCTTGTTGTGAATCCGTGGCCTCTAAACAGGATAGTTCTCATTAGGCTACTGTAAGTACATATTCAAATTCAAGACAGTTTTAACAAAGTTTTTACTTAACGCATATTTTATATTTAACAGCTGTTTAATGTAAAATATCTCACCTTATAGTATGGATGAGATACTTGAAAGTGAATAACTTTATCATTTGGTTCTGCATCTGGACCTGGAGCTTGAGTCTGCAATTTATTAATTTATATACTTTTACGACAATATTAGGTTGAAATGTCCGCTAGCGACCGCCTTATTGGATTAACTGTATCTCATGGCGCATATTATGTACGGTACTGACATAGTTGTAGTCGTGTAATAATGTACCATCACAACCACCACCACCGAAACCACCACTTCGAACAAAATCTATCACCACCACTAAATTACCATCGCCATCACCACTAAAATCACCACTGCCACCACCAAAACTAACACCACTGCCACCACCAAAACTAACACCACTGCCACCACCAAAACTAACACCACTGCCACCACCAAAACTAACACCACGAAAACCACCACCACCATCACCACTACCACCACCAAAACTTCCATAACTAAAACTACCATTGCCACTACCACCAAAATCACTACTGCCACCACCACCGCTACAACCAACACCACCACCAAAACCACCATACCTAAATCTACCATCGCAACCACCACCAAAATCGCCACTGCCACCACCATCACCAAAACAAACACTACCACCACCACCACCACCAAAACCATCATTGCCACTACCAAAACCATCACCACCACCAAAATAAAATTGCCCCCAGCGTTACACAATGCCAGCGTCACAGCATTAGATATTATCAATCAATCAAATTGTCACGCCTTTTTCCCACAGGGATGGGCAGAGATAATTAGATATTACTGCATGTCAATAAAAATTATTTATTACCTCTACAACACTTTTAACGGGTAAATACAAAGTTGGTACAGCATCTGTTTTCTGTCTCTCCCATTTTATATTTTTAGTCGGAACAAATGAATCTGTGCAGAAATGTTTGGAACAAATATGGCTGTTTTTTTCACAGTCCAATTCGTTCTCCCAATAATCCGTGCCCACTCCTTTTTAAATTTTTCATCACAAGGAAATCTGAAATATATAGGAAACTTTATCGATATCGGTATCCATTTCCACATCCCTATGTTTTCCTTTATTTCTATAAAAAAAGTATCAAACAATAAAAGCTATATATTACTTTGTGTACAATCAAATTTATGACTTCGATTTAATTATTTTAGATTAAATACCACATTATTATGAATGGAAATATGTATAAAATATGAAACTTACCCATGAAAAGATAAAGCCGCATTATCGTTTTCTTTGCGGGATGTATGCGATTTGCACCCTTGCACTACACATGCCATTTTATATTATTATTTAAAGTAAATTAAATTAATCATGTTTTATAATTTTAGGCAAAAAAACAATATTTTTAATTTATTATAATATATTACTTGACAACTCGGATCACAATTTGACATAATGACAATTGACATTAAAATACTTCAAAAAATAATGACGGAACGATTATACCGCTACTCTTGCTACCACGTGACTTTTTACTTTGGCAGTATTAAATTACAACCGAATGGTTGTAATTGCAAAAAAGTAGCGCCAACCTTTAAAATAAAGGAATTGAAGTACAAGTAGTTGTCTCTTTTAGTCACACGGGTATAAATATAATATAAATGAGACAAATATCAATGAATTAGTTCTTATTTTAGCATAGATTCTATCTTCTCCATATTCTTAGGTGATCGTAGTGTTGTCATTGTCATTTGTCAACTAGAACCAATAATGCCTCAGATTAAAAAAGTACATTGTACTTCATTGATCAAAGAATAATGCCAACATTGCGGCCCGTGCGAGCCAAAAAAAAAGTCAAACTCAACTGTCAAACCATCGTCAAACAAACTTGAGGTCAAAGGCGAGTTCGTGTGTTGATTATTAGTTTTGTTTGTGATTTTTCTCAGTTTTCTTCGCTTGCTGGATATAAATAATTAAAATGTAAGTAAATACCTACATCACTTTTATAAATAATTTGTAACTAAGCATCAAGTAGTTAAGTACCTAGTTATTGTTATTTTTACTAGCCTAACCTAAAATATAATTTAACCGATATCGAACGTTAGTTGATAACAATATCGCATTATTCTATGTTATTGTTTAATTCATGGATTTTACGTGTTTATTGAAATAACACATTTATTTACTAACCCTTAATCTGCACGATAAGCTATTATTTATTATACACTAGTTTCTTACGACAGACGTTGTCCTGTCGTAAAAAAAGTTAATGTGGCCGTTGAGTTTACTCAATTTCTTTATTTTATCAAGCACCATTCTTAATTTTTACCGTACCTCGAAAGAAACTAAAAACGGAACCCTAGGATCACTTTGTTCGTCTGTCTGTCAGCCTGTGTATGTCTGTGCCAGCCGTTTACGCGTGATGATGCCGTGTCCAAGTGATTCATTTTTATATGTATATTGTAGGTACAGTACATAAGTAAGTGATGTATAACCTCTTATTTTTTCAGGGACAAGAACATTCCATTCATATTAAAACACTTCTTCAAAGACATTACAAATGATCCTGGAAGTGACGTAAATATATCTGGAACTTGCAAAAAGTGTTCGAAAACACTAAAAGGAAGTTTGAATTCTACATCCAACTTTTTGAACCATTTAAAAGTAAGTAAAGCTAAAAATTTTAATTGTATTTTATTTTGTTAAATAAATTATTTTGATTTCAAAACTGATTAGCTAATAAATAGGATTTTATGTAATATGAAATAATATAATCGCAGATATTCTATGCTTTAAACTATTAATTATACTTTTGCAGAGAAAAGGACATGCTGAAATATTAGAAGAGTACGAGAAACTCAAAATACAACATAACAGGAAGAGGAAAAATGTTGGTGATACTGGTGAGGGATGCAGTTCATCTAAAACATTGAAACAATCCACTCTTCCAGCCATCTTACCAAAGTCAGTTAATTTCGACAAGTTACTTGTGAATTTTTTGGTGGAGACCATGTCACCTATATCAATTGTAGAAAATAAATCCTTTAAGGCTCTAATTGAAGGTGCACAGCAATTAAGTGTTCCACCGAAAATAATGTGCAGGCAAACATGTAATAAAAAAATTGCAGAACAATACACAGAATATATAGAAAATACAAAAGAACAATTGAGAAAGGTTGATTTTATATGCACCACAGCTGATATATGGTCATCATCTAAGAGAAGCTATCTAGGGGTAACTGCTCATTGGATTGATTGTGATAAATTTAATCGGAAAAGTGTAACTTTGGCTTGCAGAAGATTCAAGGGAACACATAGTTATGATAAAGTAGCTGAGCTGATTGCAGAGATTCATTCTGAATTTGATTTGAAACTGTCAAAAATAATAAAGACTATTACGGACAATGGATCAAATATGGTCAAAGCTTTTAGAATATATGGACAAGATTCAGATATAGGAATAAGTAAAGGAACTCTTATGCAAAATATTGATGTAATGCATGATAATATTGACGATGGAGATGATGATGATGATAATGTGTTAACCCTAAGACAATTTTCGGAGTCATTTGAAGAATTCGATGAGTTGCAACTGCCTAATCATGAAAGGTGTGCCACACACACATTACATTTAATAGCTTCACAAGATATGGATAAGGCTAGATCCCAAAGTAATTCATACAAAAAAATGTATGATACAGCTATGGCAAAATGTCGAGCAGTTTGGAATCTATGTTCGAGGTCCCCTAAAGCCTGTGAAATATATCTGGAATCAACTGGAAAATCCCCTACTTATCCATGTCCAACAAGATGGAATTCATACTATAATTGCATTCAAGATCTATTGGCAGTCAAGGGTACCCTAAATGAAACTTTTAAGAAACTAGGGTTGCCTATTTTTAAAGAAATTGAAATTCAATTTCTTCTTGAATATGTCAGCTGTTCAAAGCCTATTGCTGATGGCATCAGAAGTTTAGAAGGGGACAAAGATACTTACTATGGATGTCTAATACCAGAACTGATGAGAATGCAAAGAATTCTAAGCAGCTTAAAAATGGATAACCTTACATATTGTGATGTATTAATAGATGTTATTACAGAAAGTCTTAATAGGCGTTTTGAGAGATTTTATAAATTAGAAGAGCCAAAAGCAAAAGATGGCATAATAGCATCAGTATCTTATCCATTTTTCAAAATGAAATGGGTGCCAAAAGCCAACAGAGAATACATCAAAGAAGTATTTGTTTCAGAAGTGAGAAAAATAAAACAAGAAGACGAAAAGAGTTCCCAACATACTGACTCTTATAAAAAGAAGGAAAGGACAGAATCTTATTATATGTTTGTTGAGGACTCTGATTCTTCAGCAGCCAGTGATAATGTTAATACAACTACAATAGATCTGGAAACACTACAATATTTAAAAGATGAAGACAATACCTTAGAATCCTTGAACAGGTATCCTACTGTAAAAAAACTCTTCCTTAAATATAATACCTGCTTACCGAGTTCTGCCCCTGTAGAACGACTATTTTCATTTGGTGGAATGATTATGAGGCCCCATAGGCGGAACATGAAAGATGAACTCTTTGAACAAATACTAGTTTTAAAATCAGTTCAATAAATAAAAGGTTATGCTTAACAATGTATTTTATTTTCAAAACCTATTTTAAAAATACGTATTTTGCATTTTGTATTTAAATACTTTTATTCAAAATTATTTTGTATTTCTATTTGAAATAGTGCTAGCAACTATGCATTTGCATTTTGTATTTAAATACTTTTACTAAATTATTTTTCACATCTCTAGTTGCCATAAATTATTTAGTTAATATTGGACCAATGATTGTGTAAAAATAAACAAAACATAATATTTTTTTTGCTTACTCAAGCCCAAATAATTTTTTGCTTGTAATTAAGCTGCGGTCCATGAATGGATGTGACTGCTAATAAAGAAATACAGTTAAATAAATGTAAGCAGTAGTCACATAGTGTATTGCAGTTGGAAACCGGCAACACACAAACTGATCCCGAAATGAGACCAAGTTGCTTCACGGTCTGTAAACTTGTAAGTTGTGGCACTATACCGAATCGGCAGACGGTCATTAATTCTTATCACTTTTTAACAACCAGACCCGTAGCAAATATCCACCTCTTATTTTTAATAATAAATAATGGTTCCGACCGGGAATCGAACCCGGGACTTTTCGCGAACTAGTGTGCTAACTAATTCGTCACGTTAGCATCAGTATTAAATATTAAATTGCAGTATGATGTATTAATTTGCTTTATATCAAGACGCGGGATTGCTTTATGCCTTTTTCCACCCTGTGTATATATATTTATACTATGCAATACAAATATCGTTACAATTCAGATCAGATGTTGTTTCTAATAAAATATGTATTTTTATGGAAAATATTGTATTTTCTATAAATATTGTAATTACAGGAATACCATAACTAATATTTTTTTTTGTATATTTGATTGATTGATATTTGTAGTCCTAACATGTATTTTATGTATTATAAGATTTAATAAAATTTTAACGAACATTTTTTTGAGTTTTTTTTATTATGGTCATACTGCTGTTGCTAGAATGCGTGTAAAAAAGCAGCAATTTCCGGCCTGGCTGAATAGCGGCAACTTATTCCATTGTGTCTGCCTATCCCTGTGGGAACAGGGCGTTACAATTTGATTGATTGATTGATTATTCAGAATTCCTTATAGCCTTTTCTATTGACTCCTGACATAATGCTGCAACTTCAGGATATATTGGTTTGGACAGCATCTCCGGTGTGACGTCACATCTTAACGGTGGTAGTTTGTATGAAATTGGATCACCCTCAACGGACCTGGAATTTAAAGATTTTTTATTATGCTTGTATCATAGAAACAATACGACCAAAATTTATATATCAAAGATTCATTGGTATTGGCAAGTGGTTTTGAACTAAGGCCTTGGTTTGCGAGCAAATTACTACTATGGATATTCAATTATATAATATTCAGGTATCTTTAAGATCCTCGCTTGTATTTGGACAATAACTTATAGTAAAGTACAATAATATATATCTTAAATATCAATTATAATAATGTACAATAACTTTGTATTAAGAGTGGACTTCGCCAATCCCTCCCTGAATATGCAGATAGGTTGAAGCATTTCAAGCTTCTGAGTTTACAAGCTAGACGTTCAGTCAGTGACCTTACTATACTATATAAAATTGTGAACAGCGATTTACGAGTAGATGGTCAACTTATCAACTGTATAATGTTTAATATCACGAACAGATCATCTAGAAATCGTGAGTCACTGCTACTACAATCCAATAACTGTGAGTAGCAATTACATTCACTATGCTGGCAACTTACAAGCTGATCCCGAAACGCGACCAAATCACTTCACAGTCTGTGTACTTGTAAGTGGTGGTACTACCCCGGATCGGCAGACTGGGTACCACTGCCTACCACTCTTAATCAGGGATGTTACGGAGCATCGACTCCGGTTCCGTTAAGTCGGAACTTCCGGTTCCGTCCTCGACACTTTTAAATCGAAGGTTTTAATTGGAGGCGAAGCATAACATAGCGGCGGCGGCGGCCTGTGTCGACTGTTATGAACAGGTTCATACGTGTCGCGCGGGGAATCCCCCCGACTCCCACTACGTACACTCTATCGTCAATTATTTTTTCACTTGTTAATTTGTTACGCACACGACACGTTTATAGGTTATAGAATTCCAATCCTGCCTCCGACTCCGATAAAGCAAATTTAAAAACTCCGACTCCGCCTTCGCCTCCGATAAACCTACCTCCGTTACTTCCCTGCTCTTAATGATTAAAATTTGTGCACACTTGTATTTCAGACATTTTTCCGGGAAAATCCCGGAATTCCGTATAGGGTTGGCAACCACGTACAAGTATTTAATAGGTATAGCCCATATGACAAATGTTACGTACCCAAGAAATACAATTGTTTGTTTATATGGATCGTAGACCTGCCCCGGTGGTAATGGTGGTCTGGTTGGTACGTCCCTGGCTGTTGTTACAAGTCTACCGAAGAATTCTAAAGGACATTGTGACCTGCGACCGATTATTGCTGCAATTAAAACAATTATTAGATATTATTATTTTATTGTGACTCGACATATGACAGCATCCCACTCGATGTTACGCTAAAGTGCGATATATGAATAGAGGTCATTGCTACTACAATTCAATAACTGTAAGTAGCAGTCACATCAAGTTGAAGCCTTGTTGAAATCGGCAGCTTACAAGCTCATACCGAAACGCGACTAAATCACTTTACGGTCTGTATACGTGTTAGTGGTGGTACTGCCCCGGATCGGCAGACTGGGTACTATTGCCTACCACTCTGAAGTTAACCTTAATGGTAACGATTTGTGCAACCTTCGCACAACCCTTTTACAAAATGATTTATGACTTACTTATTTTGCTCGTTCGTAATGGGTCGACTATATAAGTATTTGCAGTAATATTTTAATAAAGACGTAGATATGTTATACGCGCTCCGAACGAGGCACGTTAAAACTATGCTAATAAGCAAACCAACGTTGGGCAAGTTAAAACGATTATCGTCTCTCGTCGACGATTGGCAAAATAATAAAAGCTAGGCTAAATCCACCAAAATGAGACTATTGATGATAATGATAAAACGTATCGTCGCACAGACGATATTCGTCACAACGATTAATAGTCTCGTTTTATTGGATTTAGCCTAGCTTTTATTATTTTGACAATCGCCGACGAGAGACGATAATGGTTTTAATGTAAGCTTGCCAACCTTACCCCGCAGAACTAATTGTCGCGATACTGAGCAACACTGAGTTCTGGTTTGGTCTCAACAATCATTCCGTCATATTCAGTGGCGGATTTACAGATTTGCCGCCTGTAGGCTATTAAATTTTTGCCGCCGCTAATTTTTGATACCTTAGTCCACAATCAAATCGATTCATCGATGTATCAATTACATTTTCTTTCAATAAAATTCCAACTTTATGATTATACCGATTTCGAATTTTCGAAATTTGTATTTTGTGTGTATATTATATATTTTTAATTTTGTAAATTGAAATAAAATAAATATAAACTAAAAATTGGCTTCAAGCGTACTCAGCCTGCTAGTGAAGCGTAAGCCGCCACTGGTCCTACTTCCACCATTTGTATACCTAGTCGTGATTGATCGTTCAAAATCGTGCCTTTTGCGGACAATAAAAGCCGTGTAGGTGACGTATCTACCCTACCTTTTACTTAATATCAGTGAGTATATGTATATTAAATGTCGTCAATTACGGCATAGAGATATACACCGTATAGTACGTGTATATGTCACCTTATAATTGTAAATACCGTTAGTTTATAATCTATCTAGTGAGTTTGTAAACTGTCGATAAATTGTCTTGTATGTCCATACTACTTACAATATAACGTATTAATTTTCGATAGTTCAACCTATACCGGTTCACAATTTGACGATTTGACATGGATAGATTATAAACTATCTGTACGATGCTATTAGAATAAGAACGGGACGGGCTGTTGACTAACTTCACTTGACTGATTCAAAGGTGTCTTTTTCTTGACGGTCCGCAAAGAAAGAGACACCATACCTACTAAAACGAAGTTGGTTGCAGAGTTAGACGTCAAAAAATGGCGCCGTCTCCGTCCTATTCTTATTTTAACCGCATTATATATACAATTATACGGTGACATATATAACTCTGTGCTTTTAGATATATGTATACATACCACTTGATGTTATGGGCAATGGCGCTGGTGATGGTTTAACACTAACCGGATAATTCTTAGGATCTGGCCGACAGTTCAAACTTTCAACTGCTTCTCGGTATTCCTCTCTCGACATTCCTGGATTGAGTTATAAGTAAATGTTATGTCACTCAGTTGATGTCAATAGGCCGGACAAACAAACTTCCTGAGTTTTATTTTATATGGGTAGGGTAAGCTTATAAAAAAGAAAGCTGGGTTGCTTAGTGCCGATAATCGTAGAGTATGCAGAGAATTGTAGGTGTGAGGGAAGCGAGGGAGCTGTGTCAGGATCGTGGCAAGTGGCGCTCTATTGTTTCTGCCTTATCCTGTGGGACCTGGCAGAGGACGCAGACCCGGGAGGGTGTTTCCCGACCAAATCAGAGACATCCTCAAAAAAGCTAGTATGCCTAAGGCCTATAAACATATAGCTTGTATTAAGAGAATTGTGGATGTGAGGGACGCGAGGGAGTTGATTATTGCGTTAGGACCATTTCGTTTGATTGATTTATAATTAGATACTTATAGAACATTAAAAAAGCACCTAATTTCCGCGCTTCCTCCTCCTTTATTTCTCGTTGTTGAGAATAAAATCCCCATCGTTCCGGCCATATTTTAGCAGCGTTACGCTCCTTTAATGTTAATGATGATCTGAAATGTTATTTAAAAATAATTGTTTAAATTTTCATGCAATACCATTTTATCTCTCCGTGACCACGATGGCTGTAAAGCTCTCGAAACGTCGGAATGATAATAAAATGTAAAATCAAAACCAAAATAAACGCGATAAACCAAGTAAGCCGCATAAAATTTGTTTAATCCATTAATCAATGTTTGCGCAAAATCTAAGACATATTAAGCTTATTATTGGTATTAGGTTAATTTGAAACTCAAAAATATATACAAACTCATCGTAATTATTGTTTTATCTTCTAATGTTTTTAAAAGCGATTTGTTTTTAATCCATTTCTTGCTTATTATATGTTTTAACTGGTCAACTGGTCAATCCTTTAGATGTCTTATTTATATTCTACTGTTAGCTGTAAGTTAACCATAAATAAATAAATATTGTATCAGGCATCAGCATAGAATCACTCGTAACTTACAAAATCCCTTGAGCTTTCACGGGATCCACAGAAGGCTCTCGCTTATTAGTTTGCACTGCAGGCTTTGCAGGCGTATTTTCCATTTTAATAAATTATTTTTATTGTTGGTTATTACGATTTATTTACCTAGGCAACAAAAGCCAAAAGGTTGTTCTGTTTACTAGTTTGTTACTTAGAATATATCGATCAAACTAATTCTTAACCTTAGAGGCGACCAAAATATTTTTTTATTATTATTGTGACTTAACACATGACAGCACCCCGCTTGATGTTAAGTCGAAGTGTGGTCCATGAATGAATGTCGCTGCTACAATAATTTAATAACTGTGAGTAGCAATCACATCCACTATGCCGGCCTAGATGGAACCGGCAACTTACAAGCTGATCCCGAAACGTGACCAAATCACTTCACGGTCTCTATACTTGTAAGTATACAGACCGTGAAGTATACAGATCATTTTGCTGGTATCAATGTATTTTTGATATGTATACTTTGATCATTCTGTTTATTTAATAAAAGCACGTTTAATGGCTTAGTATAGAAATGTGAAGAAAAAAAAACAATATTTAGTTTGCCTAGTAACCCTTTTTTGTCCTTAGAGAATATCCTCAAATGTCAATAGTAAATTTTTTGTTTTAATAATTACTAGCTATGTTCTATAATAAAGTTTGGTTAGTACAATTTACAAATCAAATATTATTACAGAAATAAGGAACTTTGGTATTTTGATATAAGAATATAGTATTTTATTTTATCATACAAAAGTGTGGAACATTAGAAAATATAATAAATGTCCTTATATTATAAATGCGAAAGTAAACTCTGTCTATCTATCACCTTTCAACACCTAAATTACTGAACATATTTCAATGAAAATTGCCATCAATATAATTTGCATCCTGGGAAAGGATTAAAGGATATAGGCTTTATTATTGTGACACGACATTTGACCTCGACCCGCCTGATGATAAGCAAGAGGAGATCCAAGAATGAGGACGATTAAAACAATCGAGTTAGTTCACGGCTGCCTCAGTCGCCGTCATTATGCTATGAGGCTATATAAAATTGAATTAACCAAATTTTATGCTGCTTACTATCACGTTTGTTTTGTTTTTTTTTTATTTTTTTTTTATTACGATTAGTCAACGATTTTTTAAATCTCTCCGTGTCCACGATGGCAGAAAAGCTTTCGAAACGTTGGAATAATAAAATTAAAATGAACAACCAAAATAAATGCGATAGTAAGCCGCATAATTCATTAAACAATGTTTGCCTAAAACCTAATAAAAAATACAATATAAGATTTCTAGATCTGAAGAACCTGATGATGAGATGATGATGATCCTCTAAGATTAGCAAACCTACATATAATAGAACTATAGCGCTTTACTTAAATTGTTCCTACCTTTTCAAATTAATGACCTTTATATTATTTATTATTTACATTATGACATTAATATTTGTAATATTTATTTTAATTATTAAATAATATTAATACAAACAATGAAACAAATATTTGCTCCCATAGATTTATTGATTGGTCGCGCTACGTCGAAGCGTCAGCAAGACCAATCATAAATCTATGATTTGCTCCTATTAGGAATAGAACCCGGAACTTTACGCGTAACAAATTGGACAATTCTGTCGTCGATATTTTTACATTTTATGTTTTTGATGTAATGAAAATCTTTTATTAGCATGGGCATGTTCTTATTGTCTTATTCTAACATGGCTTCGAAAAGGCATGACGAGAAGGCCACAAGAGACTCGTCAATTGTAGCCACCAGTGTACATAAAGTATTTATCAAATAAGCATTTTTAAAAAAAGGAAACAATCACTATCCATTATGGACCACCAAAATAAGATATAACCACACACAAACGTTACAATAGATACATAATGTTATAAAATGGTGGGTACAACGAAATAAGCACAAAGAGAAAGAGAATAAACTGACCTTGTATTTTGTTGGAAAGGTCAAATAGTCGAACCAAAAGTTCCACACAATGAATTTTATATTATTTTCGTCTGGAAATTACATCAATAGGATTACGATTATCTAGTTTCGTTATATAGTATCAAAATTTATATTTATATCCATACTAAGCTACTAAAGGGCTTGTATCATAGAAACAAGACAACCAAAGTACATATATCAAAGGTATCGGCAAGTGGCTTTGAAGGCGTGCTTTTAGTTTGTGTAATGATTGCACTGCCACTACACCACGGTCGCCACATATTCTACAAAATATATATGTTTTAGTATCAAGTTATGAAATTGTCAAGGCCTAACGGAGGGATAGGCACAACGGAGCACCACATTTTACAATCCGGACACAAATGCCTCGCTTCCTTCACACCCACAACACTCTTTACACTGAATCTATGCTGCGTAAACTTCATAATCAATAGTGCATAATTAATAAAATATCGAATCAAACTGTCACGTCTTTTTTCCACATAGACAATGGAGACTTGCGACGATTCTAAAACAAATCCCTCGCTACCTTCACATCCACAATTCTCTTCATACAACCTCTAAAGTTACTGGCACTAGGCAACCCAGCATTCTTGAAAATGTCTTCATTTTGGTCGCAAAACACTCCTGGGCCTGCCTCGTTCATCCACAATTCCACATATTTCTACTTTCATTTATCCTTTCCACGTGCCCAAACCATCAGAGCAGAGTGTATACAATCAATCTATAAAATTATCACGCCTTTTTCCCACAGGGATGGGCAGAGACAATGGAGCTCCACTTGTCACGATCCCGACACAACTGCCTTGTTTTCCTTACATCCACAATTCCCTTCATACAAGCTATGAAGAGAACTGTGGATCTCTTCATTCTTAACTCTTTATAGTGTATAAAATCATTCAATCAAATTGTCACACCTTCCTCCCACAGGGATAGGCAGAGGCAATGGAGCGCTACTTACCACGATCCTGACACAACTCCCTCGCTTCCTTCACATTCACAATTCTCTTCATACAAGCTCTATGGTTATGGGCACTAGGCAACCTAGCTTTCTAGAGGAAGTTTCCGATTTGGTCGAATAACACCCTCCTGGGCCTGCCTTGTTTAACGCATCCATTCACAGGAGATTTATAAATTCTTTCAGTGTATACAACGTTCTTAAATTCTCCACTTTGCGGTTACATAAACTTTATTATATTTTAACTCTGTCTAGACATCTAGACGTGGTAGGTCGCCGGAAGGGCAGACACACTGCCTACGTAATTCGACTACAAGTGGTTAGGTATGCTAAAATCGGTAAGGGCTGAATATCAAGTACACGTCGACTACTTCATTATTCAGAGGGTGTTTTCATAATAAAATGTCTCGTCACTTTACGTTAGAATATTGAATATTTTTTATTTTATGTGTTTTATTATACGAATATATTATTTTTTACATTTCTGTACTAAGTGATTGTATCATAGAAACAGGATTGTAAGTGGTGGTACTACCCCGGATCAGTAGACTAGGCACCACTACCTACCACTCTTTAAAATTTCTTTTTAGCTATACTAGAAATTAGCTTAGTGAAGAATTATAAAAACAGAATTATATTTTTTTCTTCAGAAATAATAAACAACGCTAAAATTTTAATTTGCATACACAGATCAGTTAACTAATAATTACTTTTACAACTTACTCGTCTATATTACAATTCAAACAAACCAAATTAAAGAAGATCAAGAAGAGAGATCAAAAAATAATTTAAAAAATATATATATTACAAGGCACAATTTTTATGAACACAAAATTTTCCACTATATAATTTGTCTTTTGATAAATATATCGTGTTTCAACTCGTATTTTTATCTTGTTAGAGCAGCTAAGTAGATGGAAATTAAATAATACTGAACTTATTTAATATCAATCAATCAATCAAATTGTCACGCCTTTTTCCCCACAGGGATAGGCAGAGACAATGGATCGCCACTTGCCACAATCCTGACACAACACCTGTGCTTCCTTCACATCCACAATTCTCCTCATACAAGCTCTAAAGTTATGGGCACTAGGCAACCTAGCTTTCTTTTGGATGTCCCCGATTTGGTCGGAAAACATCCTTGTTTAACGCATCCATCCACACCAGATTTATAAATTTCTTTCGTCAATCTACTTTGACTTCATATTTAATAAATCGATGAACACAAATTTCAAAGTCGTCTGGTCAAACTACATTAATAAATTGTACAGTGAGGTAGGTTAAGGATTTGTAAGCGTTAAAACACACACAAAAAGTTCTAACATTATGTTATAATATAATTTATACAATTATAGATTTTTGCCGCCTTACTAAAGCTTGCGTGGTAGCTGGAAAATCTGAAAAGTATGAAAAGTATTTTATCAGCTAAACTCTCCTTTTTTATTGTGACACGACAATCGACCACGACACGCCCGAAGATAAGCAAGAGGAGGTCCAAAAGTCAAGAGTAACGACGATGAAAAAAGAGTTATATCAGGGCTGCCCCAGTCGCCGCCACTATGCCGGCCAAAGGTGCTTCTTCACGCAACGCTTGAAGGATCCAAGGTTATAGGATGGAGAGAACACATGGGCTGGCAAAGCATTCCACTTATCGATTGTTCTACAAAGAAAAGACGCACCGAACTTTTTAGTTCGACTGCCGATTCGGTCGACATAAACAAACATTAACAATGTTCGCGTATAACTTCTGAAAATACTATATTATATGTACTTTTTTAGGTACATATATTACTAATAAAAGTTATAAAACTGTTTTATGCTCTGACCGGGAATCGAACACGGGACTTCCGCGCAACAGCCAGTCTGTTACCGAATGCGCCACGCCTGTCGCATTATTGTTTCTTATTATTATGTATAATAATAATTAAAATGATAACATACAAAAAGAAGTTTGTAAGCAGTGTCTACCTAGTATGTAACAGTGAAAAATAATGAAATTTATTTGGCCGACATAGTGACGGCGACTGAAAAATTCGTGTCAATCACATTTTTGAAGTGAAAACTTCTTTAACGGCGTTGTGCACTTTTTGATCGAAAAAAAAAAACACGTGACCTGATCGAAAATTCGTAAGACGGAGGGATAGTAGACCGCCGGCCGGCGGTAGGAAAGTATCCCTCTCTCTTTCTACAGCGCGGTGAAAATTTATGTATGTCTGCGCCTGTTGTTTCTAGGCGATTGTAATAGGCGATAGTAAATTTTTAATGTAATACAAATTGTCATGTTTGTGTACGATAACGCAATAAATAAATATTGTATTTTACCACATAAATGATAGAACTTTTATACTTTCGTAATTTTTGCAATTCGTGCAAAATTATTCCCTAACCATTCAATATCAAGAATGCACAACGTTAATATTCAAGTTTTCCCTTCTGCCGGCACTCCCGGAGTGCAACTCGTTTTTTTAACTTTCCCTTGCTTACTATCAGGCAAGTCAAAGTCAGATATCGAGTACAATAAAAATATATAAGTAAGCTCGTAATTAATAAAATATTATTTTATCGACGCAATCTTCTTTAGCAGACAAAATAAATAAATATTAATATTAATGAGGGGCATTATTAATGTGACGTAATTAAATAATTTGAGGTCTTTTGAAGGTTGTACTCCGTCTGAGAGTCCGGCCGCCCGTATATATGCTGCAGCGTCTGCCCTTCCGTCGTCCTTGTTGCGTCTAGACTCCACCCAACCACCCGAACAAATTCACAATATGCGTCACATAATATACCTTTATCTATTAATGTATCATTTTGACCTTTTTAAAATTATGACAACAGGTGTGGCGGATTCAATTCCCGGTCGATGCAAATATATTTATTAAATAATTTAAATATTAAGAATATTGGCAGGCCCAGTAGGATGTTTCACGTCCAAAACGGAGACATCCTCAAGAAAACCAGGTTGCCTAGTGCCGTAGGAATTGTGTCAGGATTGTGGCAAGTGGCGCTAATAAAAAAGAAGCGTATACTACAGAACTGTGCAATGACTTAGTCGCGTTTAGGGATCATCTTGTAAGTTACTGGTTTCAACTAGGCCGGTATGGTGAACGCCATCGATGGCTACTTTTAGTTTAATGTAATGTAAGTCGCCTTTATTCATGGACCGCACACCAGCTTAACATCAGGCAGGATGCTGTTATAAACCACATTGAATAAAAAATTCTGCCACCCTGTTCTTTCACAATGTTCCCTTTGAATAACAAAAGATTTTCTTGAATTTTCTTATCCCTTATCTGATTTACTTTACTTTGTAGGTTTTAAGTATATCAAAGGTTTATATTATAAGTATGTATGAATGGTTTAGCCTTACGCAGTTTGGGGTGGCGATTTCACGGGACCTAACAACTCGCCCCCGCGTCTAGACTCTGTAGAATTTCAAAGGCTCATGCGAAACGTTATTCTCTGTTAAACGTTTTGCTATTCAATGACTCTTAAGAATCACAACTTTAAAGTAAATAAATTTTATTAAATTCTCTAATTTTAGATGTTTAGTTGCCATGTCAACTAGGCCAGCTTAGTGGATGTGACTGCTTCTTACAGTTATTTAACAGTAAGTCCACCACACTCATAGACCACACTCCAGCTTAACATCAGGCGAGGTGCTGTCGTATATCGAGTCACAATAATAATAAAATAGTTTAGATATACACGTTACATTAATTAGGTAAAATAAAAATAACGTACAATAACAAACTTTAGTTTGACTAATAAATATCAAAGCTCCCTCAGACTAGACTAACCATGAATATTGGCGCATGCTACTACAGTAAATAAAACTGAAGTTGGAGTCGCATCCGCCTGGTTGAAATCAGCAACTTACAAGATGATCCCAAAACTCGCCTAAGTCACTTTATGAACTGTACACTTGAAAGTGGTGGCAATACTTTGGATTGGCAGACTGGGCAAATGACCACCAACTCTCTGCCTACCACAATAATAATACATGACACAATCTCTGATCATACGAGTATAGACGTAAGAACATACTATACATGTATGATCTGAGGACATCATTAATTTTAGGGTTTTATGTGCTACTTTTGCAATGTCCGACGATGAAAAAAATATATAAATGGTAGTTTTGATATTTGTATTAATAAAACTAATAACAATTTCGCTTTGAATTGCTGTGCAATTAAGTCATTTGGAAAACAAAATATGGATTTTGTATTGATTCCCAATCACGAAGATACGCCATATTAACAGTTCTGCTTTGAACTGCCATAATTATAGTTTGATCATTTTACACGCCTAAACTATGCAAAATAAAGGATTTTTTTCTAATTACATTGTAATTTTATTATGCATATGCAACTGTTAATACAATTTAGCCGAAGTCCCCATACAAAAAGAATGATGTCCTTTAGGTGGTATTAAAATTTAGTAAATTTCATAAGGGCAAGGTCGTGCACGCGCCCTCTTACGTAATGGAGGGCATTTAGATCGAAAACAGTCTAGCCGCGCCGCTTTTAAATTAGGTAGATACGGTGCATTTGAAAAAATGGCAACAATAGGGCTGGGTGGCGCATCTCACCTCTAGACGTCTGCCCTCTCTCGGCTGTCGCACTGTGTCTAGACAACAATAATCATAGTGTATAAGAGTCACCGACAGAATAAGTTATCATGTATTTTTTGCGATTAGGTAATTTCCAATTTATAGATTTGCTATTTTTATCATAAATTTGTGAATATGGAAATCGAATTATAGACAAAATTATTTAATTAATAAATGCGTAGATCATTGATTCCCAAAGTGGTCCAGGTGGACCCCCAGGGGTCTAGACGGGTGTCTACGTTGGCATGAGAAAAAATGAGGGTTTTAAAATTCGTATCTGGTTTTATTTATCTGGTTTCGATAGTGAAGAACTAAAATATTGGTTTGACTTTACCTATTAATGTAGGCAGATAATATTTTAAGACTGTTACTTGTAAAAACTTGCATATTCCATATTTAGTACAAGAAGTGTCGATAGTATTTAGTGTCGAGGAACTGCAAAGACGGTGTTTGTCGAGTTTTGGAAATATGGTGGAAATTTAACTGCAGGGGGTCCACCGAAACCAGCAAAATTTTAAAAGGGGTCTATGTTTATATATAGTTTTTTTTAAATTAATATAAAGTATTTGTAAATTATGTTCGAATAAGTGTTTTATGAGCATTTATTCTTTACACATATATTTTTTTGAGTTAATAAAATTTCAAGAAGTATAGAATACCTCAAAATAGGATATCGTCGAAGATCCCTTAAGAAAAACGTAACATGTCGCATTATCGAATAGTGCACTTAAACACAATTTGCACAATCTGTATGCACATAGATGCATGACTAATGAATCCAAATGTACACTTACGTTATCATTTAATATTCCCTCGAATGATTTATTGTCTACAAGAAATGTCTATATTTAGAATTTTTTATTTTATTAATATCTATACATTTCTATACTAAGCTACTAAAGTGCTTGTATCATAGAAACAGGACAACCAAAGTACATATAACAAAGATACATTGGTACCGGTGAGTGGTTTCGAACCCGTGCCAATCGAGTTACATAGCCACTACACCACGGTCACCTAGTACTCAAGACAGTTGTACAATAAAAACAAGTTTTATAATATTAATGAAAGTACGAGTATTATAATGCTGGATACAACACTATGATAATAATAATTAATATGAACAATTGCTACTACTGTTGCAACCACTAGTTGGCTTATTGTTAGTTAGAACCGGCAACTTGAAGCTAATCCCGAAACGCGACTAAGTTACTTCACAGTATTGTACACTTAAAAGTGGTGTCTTACCTACCTCGACCCGCCTGATCATAAGCAAGAGGAGATCCAAAAGTAACGACGACTGAAACAACATTATAGATATTAAGATTATGTATCAATATCCGATAATAATTACAGTAAGAGAATTTATAAGCGAGTTGTCCCAAGCGCCTATCGTCTCGACCCCAAATGGAGCAAACTCGTAACCTGCACCTGATTGGCGTATTTGCGCAGCTTGAGGTTCTTTAAACAAGTCACATCTCACACCAGAGTCCTGCTAAGAGTTTCCACGGCCCAGCAGTCATGCCGTCAGGTCTCTTGCCGTCGCTCCGCGCAATCCCAGCGAGTTCTGGTACATTATGTATTTTTGAATGTGCCTTTAGGGATTGCACTCACGGATGCACTTATTCGTATTAGTAAGGAGTTTTGTCATGTCTAGACGAATTGCATTATGTAAATTTGTACTCACGGCGAACATTTGCATGAAATTGTAGAAGCTGCATAATAAATTACTAACAATTTGTTAATGTATTAGAGTAAGGCGTCGTACATATATTTGTCTATTTACGTATAAACTCTATGGAATTATCTATTTTTAACTTTTTTTTGTTAAAAATAGATCTTTAATTTAATCAGGAAATACAATACAACAATTCTAATTTCCACAGGGCTAAGCAGAGACAGAGGAGTGTCACTTGCCACGATCCTGATAAAATTGTCTCGCTTTCCTCAATTCTACAAATTACTTTTATCCCAGTGATTTTAGCTAAAAATAGGTGTCGACCTCGGGGTGAAAGGAAATGAACTGAAAATATTTGTAAACCTTTATTTTGTCATTCTAAATGTCGTCTTAAAAGTCTTATAAGGTCATATGTTAGGTTTCACAGTCGAGGCCAAAGGTCGCGAAAATATTTTTGTATATGTTGGAAAATACGTATGGAAGACATCTCAAAATCTATCTCAAAATCAGTTCAGCGTATAAAAAATGATTAAGACAGAATTTATTGAGAATTAACTAGCGTAATATTAATTACGTCAGTAATATTAATTCAATGCTATATGCTTCCTCTTACATCTAATTTGTAAATCCCTTTCGTCAATCTTCTTTCATCCATCTTTTATATGTACTCAGAGAATACAGATTTATGACTATTTAATATTTTATTTTACCTATTCCAGCTTTAAGTTAATATTTATAAAGTATAACTTTATAAAACATATTTGTGTTAAACCGTAAAATAATAATAAATAAACAAAAAAACTACGAAAGCATCGCAGTGGGAGAAGTGCTAAAATGTTTTATTAATATTTTAAAAAAGGTTTTTGATGTTTTAGTACGTACATTGTTGCTTAAGTATTTTTTTGATACGACCAAGTATTTGTAATTTTCTCTTATTGAGATTCGGCATAAGTTCTCGAAGACTGACATGTCATTTTTTTACCAATTTTTATTAGGGGAATTACGCACATAAAATGGCGATGCCATTCCTATTATAAACTGAACCTAATCTATTTACAAATACAAGCTCATACAGATATAAGGAATGTTTCTTGGTTTTTCTATCTATTATTAAATAGTTTTCTAAATATATCACCTTCTCTAAATAAATCAACTATATATATAGGTATATGTTTTTACTTCTTCTATTCTTGTTTCAATCTCTATGCCGGCCGGAGGTTTCTTCACGCTTCGCTTAAAGGATTCAATTGGGGAGAACACACACGCTGAATCTTGTCAGAGAAGTGCAGCGCAGATTGAGAACCGATCGTGAATGCGTTCTGCCCATATTATAACTTAGAATCCTTAAAACTAAGCGTGAAAAACCTCTAGTCAGATTTTTCATGGATTTTTCAAAGACTTCCCTTTGCAGGTCGAGACTAGATGTCGCGTTACAACAAAATACGTTAAGATCGACAAATTGGCATTAACAACAACAATAATAAACCACTCTTATAATAAACCACAGTGGTGCCCAGTTTGCTGATCCGGGGTTGTAGGTACCACCACTTTAAAGTATACAGACCGTGAAATGATTTAGTCGCGTTTCGGGATCAGCTTGTAAGTTGCCGGTTCCAACTAGGCCGGCATAGTAGATGTTACTGCTACTTACAGTTATTGAACTATTCTAACAGTTACCTTTATTCATGAACCGCACTCTAGCTTAACCTTAGGCGGGGTGCTATGTCATACGTAACGCTTTTTAGTTAACGGTTGAGGTTATATTAATTCCAATTCTCATAAGATTTGCATAACATGAATTCGAGTCTTTAGGGCTAAAATTTAATTTCTTTAATAATTGAACCTAAAATACGATTTGGATTTGTCCGAATTAAACAGAATACGGCACACTCCTCAGCCTTTAACCTTTTTGTTTTTTGTGTGAATATTTCTATTACGTGTAATGAACGTAGGTCCGTCAAAATTCAGTAGTTGCGCTCCCCACGCGTCTCCATGTCCCATTTTCGTCGCAGATTGAAGTATAATACTGACGGCTATTGAGAGTTTGCTTCTTAACGTTGTAGCTACAGTAAATTACGGACTGCTGTGATAACCCGTATGCCTTTATACAGAGGGTCCATATTAAAAAAAAAACTCTGAATATTGACGTATCAAATCAAAGTGTCACGCCTTTTTCCCACAGGGAAAGGCAAGTGTGGCAAGTGGCAATTCATTTTCTCTGCCTATCCCTGTGGGAAAAACGCGTGACAATTTAATTGATTGATTGATATTATAGAAACCATAGCACCATAGTTATATCTCTTAAATATCCCTTGCATTCTAATGGTGCATCATCAGGTACTCCATCTAGGTCTTCAATTTGATAACAGCCCAGCTAAAGCCTTTTAGTGAAAAACAAATAACTTTTTTTATTTTGACACGACATTTGACCTCGACCTGCCTGATGATAAGCAAGAAGAGATACAAGAGTGACGACGACTGAAACAACCGAGTTAGTTCATGGCTGCCTCAGTCGCCGTCACTATGCCGGCCAAAGTTCTAAACTATTATAAAGGACTATCCAAGGTTATAGGATGGAGAGAACACACGGAAAAAAAGAAGGCTGGGTTGCTTAGTTCCCATAACCGTAGAGCTTGTGTGAGGAGAATTGTGGATGTAAAGGAAGCGAGGGAGTTGTGTCAGGATCGTGGCAAGTGGCTCTCCATTATCTCTGCCTATCCCCGTGGGAAAGAGCCGAATTTGTTTGATTGATTTTGAACACATGGGCTGGCAAAGCATTCTATTTGTCGATTGTTCTACAAAGAAAAGATGCACTGAACTTTTTAGTTCGACTGCCGATTCGGTCGACAAAATGCGGTTGCTTCCCTCGATCAGTGTGAAAAGACGAGGCAGGAACAAGGTTAAAGAGCTCTTTTGAACTTACAATCAATAAAAAATAAAAACCATTCCTTTGAATATAACATGCTCAGAGTAAAAATTAACTATATATACATATAATGCTTTTAAGATAACATGCTTGCAAATAGATTCATATCGTGGTAGGCGTACAGAGGAGACGTTGACGTTCTAACTGTTAGTTATGACCAGACCACTTTAAAGCTCATCCATTTTAATGTAATAAAAGTGCCGGCCGATAGCGCAGAGGAAGCCCTAATTTCCGTTCACACTAATCCATGTTATTTCACATTGTTAACTCTTTAAGCGAATGTGAATCACATTACTACCTACAGTACCACGCCTGTAGTAGGCTGGAGTGTGGTCCATGAATGGGGATGACTGCTACTACAGTTACATAATAAGGCGACCGTGGTGTAGTGGCAGTGCAATGGTTACGAATCGAACCCGGGTACACCCGCGTGAGGGACTGGTAGTCCTTGTACTGTTTTTGTTCTTGTAAGTAGTGGTACTACCCCGGATCGATAGACTGGGTAACCTAAATAAAACCTTGCAGTATAAAACCTTATTAGCAGTCGCCCACATTTATGGACCGTACTCCAGCTTAACTTTAATCGGTGCTGTCAAAAGTCGTGTTGCAATAAAATAAAATATATCTCTTGTAAAATAAAAATATAAAAAATCTGAGTAAAAGTTAAATAAATATTAAAATGCGAATTAGACACGCTTTGTGCACATCGTTGATGTACTAGAGATGAGCAGTCAGCTGGCTAGGACAGGACACATTTTCTTATTATAACCGAATAATTTAGGCCCAACGGGTCGAATTTTTAAAAATGATTTTTGAGACTCGACGTTTGACCTAGACTTGCCTCGAGTTGACTTGAAAAATCAAACTGATTCAACTTATGGTTGCCTCAGTCGCCGTAATATGTCGGCCAAATAATAAATTGGGTTCCAGTATAATAGCTATACTTTTAGTCTAAGATCCCGCCTTAGAAGGACCTTCACCGAGCTGGTTAATGGATGAAAAGTATTTTATATTCAATTAAATATGCCAATAAATATATTGCAAATGGATTGTCTAAAAAATTTCAGTCCAGAATATGATAAATTAACAATAAAAAAAATGATTTTTTTCTTAACATTTCACTGGTTTGGATAATAGACAAAGTCCATACCAATTGAAAGTATGAAGCCCATAGAATATGTAAACGTTAGTTTTTCCTTCACAACTCTTCGGTAGGCAGGTATAAACAGGTAAAGCAATACTAGTTAAGTGATTCTATACTATTTTATTTATATATTTAATATAGCAGTAATTTGAGTTGTAATCATTGGTAATTTGGTACCGGTCAGTAGATTTTAAACCCGTGACCCGTGCTCTTGGTTTGCGCGACTATTGCACTGCGACTACATTACACTACGGTCGCATTTTATTCAACCAAATTGTCTCACTCAAATGCAAAGCAGCATTTTTTACGATCCTGATACGACACTCTTGCTGACTATAATTCTTTTATACAAGCTACGGTATACAGTTATTGCACTACGCATCATTTTTTAAATGACTGTTATCGAAATGATGGTCACGATACGGTAAACGGTTAGTCTTCTGGATGGTTATCCACATCGTTTTGGTTTTTAAAATTATACGAATATAAAATAATGATTTTTTGGTAAAGTAACAGAGTATTTTAATAACCCCACGGGTCGAATTATTTGGACGAACGGAGCATAAATTTGGGCCAAGACCACACGTTGAAGTTAGAGCGTAGGTCGTATAAAGATCATAACAAAGGTCACCTCACTGAAACTTTACTATTGTTATAACATTAAATCCTCTTTATTATATTACCATTGTGAATCTGTCTGACTTGTATTATTACAACCTTTCGCAAAGCCCATTCTAAATAATGACCGGGAATACAATCCACACTAAGGGTCAATTTCACCAAATTAAACTTAACCTAATTATCATTAGATGATATTTTTTAATTTATAGTTCAATTAAAGTTAATTTACTCCTTGGAACTAACTATGATAGACTGGCAACATTTCCCCTTTGAATAGCAAGGCTAATACGTTGGCAGACAAATATAATATATACTAAAGAATACAGAATAATAAAAGAATATAACCCTACATAAATATAAATCTTTTCATACAAATTCTATGATAATTTTACTAAGGAAGAAACATTTGCGTCGATATTACTTAATTCACTAATTAAATAAAATTTAAATAATAATGTGACTTTGGGCCATAAGGTTATGAAATGATCACACAAACCATTTCAGGAGCCTCTGGTTAAAATCAGTACCAATATATCTTATAAATGAACTTTAGTCGCCCAGTCGACAACTACAAGGAGACCGAGGTTTAAGCCTCTACACAGCTCTATTATCGGTCGATAATACCAGTGCGTCCCGATTCCTTGCACACAACTGCGTCCTACTTCTATTGCGTCGTTATTATCGCCGCAGTGTGTAACTTCGTAGCCATCCTAATACATATTATACTAAAAACAGTATCGCCATGACGCATCCGGTATTATCGACCGATAAAAACACGCCTGTATGGTAGAGGCTTTAGTGATCTAGTGGCGAATGGTTAGAAATGGTTACGACAAATTAGAAAAAAGCGGTTCAAAAACCACGGTATTGTTTTTCATTGTGTCTAAAATTATGTTGCATCCGGCCTCATTTTAAGCTGGAGTGCGGTCCATGAATGGAGGTTCTGATACTGCAGTTAAATAACGAATAATAATGACAACCAAAAATTACCGACGTATCTTTGATATGTACTTCGGTCGTTCTGTTTCTGTGATACAAGCACGTTTAGTACTGCTTATATAGCCAACATAATTTTCATCATAATTATGTGACTCCTGGAAACGCCTCTACATTATTATTCTGTAAGCGCATTATGTATTTATTACTCATGCGCCTACAATAGCGTAATATAATGGTTTCGCACGATGGCTAGTAGTGATATCGAATTCCGTTTACACGTGCCGAGCTTGCTATGACGTCACATAATAGCATTTTGTCTGGTGACTCCTGTATAACCCGCCCGCGCCTACCCACACCCGCCCGTATCCGACGTCCCACTGTCTAGACAGCCCAAGTTGATTTCAACCGATCTCACTAAATAGGGTTACCATTTTTATTTAAATAAAAGACTTCAGGGTCGTAAATGATCATATTTTTAAACGTAATTTAGTAATGATCCAAATAGGCGCGGGTTAAAGCCAATTTGTTATTTATAACAAACACTACTTAGTAATTTGTTTAGTCATTGTTGTTCTGTGGAAAATAACGGTTTTTAATAAAACCTTGACTTTGATTGTCGTTTTAGACAGTGGTTATGTCAGCCATGTATTACAGGTATATAATTAAAACGTTGTTGTTTATGAAAATGGCACGTTCACTAGAGTGGCATCTATTAAAAGTATCTATTATTAGAAAAAACGATACACAAAATTTTATGAGTAGTAAAAAGACAATTGCCAGATAGTTAATTGCTCAGGGGTCTAGGTATTTACTCTTTGAGTATACATTAGGGTATTGTTAAAGATTACTTAAAGTATTTAGCCATAACCGGACCACGTCTCTGTCCTATTTTTTATTAACAAACATTTGTAAAATGTAATTTTATTTTACAAAAAAAAACGACGAAACAAATCTTTGTAAGACTTTGTTATTATGGACGACAATGATAAAAACTTAATAGAACAATCGAAAAGTGGATGGCTCGACCGGCCCATGTGTTCTCCTCATTCTATAAACTTGGATAATATGAGCGATATGTGAAGACGAACCTTTGGCCAACATAGTGACGGCCACTGAGGAAACCGTGGTTTAAAACTAAAAACTAAATGGTTTTATTTTAGTTCTTGTCGCTTTTTGATCTTCTTTTGCTTATCATCAGGCAAGACGAAGTCAGGGTGTTAGTTACAATCAGTCCAAATTAAATTATTACGCCTCCCTTCCACAGGCAGAGAGACAAACGATCCCATTTGCCACGACCCTGACACAACTCCCTCTAGCTCTACGGTCGAGTTACAATGAAAAAAATTTTTTTCCTGTCAACCCTGCATATGTCAGTACGCCCTTCACGTTGCATATTACAGCACAGTGTAGGTACAATTGTAATTACAGTTTATGTGAATGTCACCAGACAGGTATGCATGCCAAATGTGTTTGGCTCTCTTGTATGTCATCGTTGAGTATTTTTAGTGTACAAACACATTAGTAATCGTACCTAAAAGTATTAATGATTTCGAATTCGAATATTACACATGAGGATGACCTGCCTAACTGGCGTAAATCCCTGGTTCTATTCCCGGTCGAAGCAAAGTTTCCTTTCACAGCTTTTATTTGCAATATTAATTATATAAGTTTATTATGTATAGTTTTTTTACAAATATTTGTTAATAAAAAAAGAGGCGGATATTGCCTTCAGGTCTGGTTTTTAAAGAGTTGTAGGCAGTGGTGCCTAGTCTGCCGTTCCGGGGTAGGACTACCATTTACAAGTATACAAACTGTGAACGACTTATTACCGTTTCGGAATAAGCTTGTATGATGCCGGTTTTAACTACTTAGTTGTGTGACTACTTGACTTAGTGGATGTGACTGCTACTTACAGTTATTTAACTGCACATACTTCTAATACTTCTAAGTGGTAATTCTACCTCGGATCGGCAGAGTAAGCACCACTGCCTCCCACTCTTCGAAAACCAGACCCAAAGGAAATATCCGCCTCTTTTTTAGTAAGTAGCAGTCACATCCATTCATGAATTGCACTCCAGCTTAACATCAGGCGGGATGCTGTTATATGAGACAATAAAAAAAGGTAGACAATTTATCAATCCACCTCTTTCACAAACCGTGAAGAGGCTCATGCGTTTTCCAGGATCTGCTTGAAAACTACCGGTTCTAATTAAACTGGCATAGTAGATGCTACTACAATATCAGGCGGGTGTATTACCTACTGTATATTTTCGTATAATACGTCTGTATTACCTACTGTACATTTTCGTATAATACGTCTGCATTACCTACTGTATATTTTCGTATAATACGTCTGCATTACCTACTGTATATTTTCGTATAATACGTCTGTATTACCTACTGTATATTTTCGTATAATACGTCTGTATTACCTACTGTACATTTTCGTATAATACGTCTGCATTACCTACTGTATATTTTCGTATAATACGTCTGCATTACCTACTGTATATTTTCCTATAATACGTCTGTATTACCTACTGTATATTTTCCTATAATACGTCTGTATTAGCTACCGTATATTTTCGTATAAAACGTCTGTATTAGCTACCGTATATTTTCGTATAAAACGTCTGCATTACCTTCTGTACATTTTCGTATAATACGTCTGTGTTACCAACTGTATACTTTCGTTTAATGCGTCTGCATTACCTACTGTATATTTTCCTATAATACGTTTGCACTACCTACTGTATATTTTGTATAATACGTCTGTATTACCTACTGTATATTTTTGTATAATACGTCTGCATTACCTACTGTATATTTTGTATAATACGTCTGCATTACCTACTGTATATTTTGCATAATACGTCTGTATTACCTACTGTATATTTTCCTGTAATACGTCTGCATTACCTAATGTATATTTCGTATAATACGTCTGCATACCCACTGTACATTTTCGAATAACATGTCTGCATTACCAACTGTATATTTTCGTATAATACGTCTGCATTAACTTCTGTATATTTTCGTATAATACGTCTGCATTACCTACTGCATATTTTCGTATAATACGTCTGCATTACCTTCTGTATATTTTCGTATAATACGTCTGCATTACCTACTGCATATTTTCGTATAATACCTCTGCATTACCTACTGCATATTTTCGTATAATACCTCTGCATTACCTACTGCATATTTTCGTATATTACGTCTGCATTACCTTCTGTATATTTTCGTATAATACGTCTGCATTACCTACTGTACATTTTCGTATATTACTGTTTTTTAATGACACTAGAACGTATTATGAGCCTTAATATACAATAGAGATTTTACTCTTGGCATAAAGTCAATAAAATAACAAAATCCAATTATTTGTGTTATTTTCCTAAAAGAGGAGTTCAGTAGCGAGGTCACCAGACTTCCACGAATCAATAAACATAGAATTATTTCGGTACAGCTTAATTTTTACTTGCGAATCTTATTTTTGTATAATTATGGCAAAAATACTTTGTTACTGTTATCGGAATATTTATTAATTCCGATCCGTCAAGCGAAGCGTGAATATGACCATAGTGACTGGCGTAGTGACGGCGACTGAGACAGATGTAAAGTGTATCCGTTTTTTAGTCGTCGGATCTCTTGAACTTCCCCTTACAATCTCAGATGTCTCAAGGTCTTAGGTCAAATGTCGTGTCTACGAACAAAAGAAGAACATATTCCTTAATTAGTTTAACAACATCTTTGCCCCAAACAAAGAACACTATCTCTATCCTCTTAGATTTTGCGCGAACAATCTGAAAACAAATTTTATGCGGCTTACTATCGCGTTTATTTTTGGGTAATAATTGTACATTTTTTATTCCGACGTTTGAATAACTTTGCAGCCATCGTGATCACTAAGAGCCCTTTTTCGCCGGAATAAAAATATCTACAATCATTAACCAAAAATAAACGCGATAGTAAGCCGCATACAATTTGTTTAAGTAATTCAATATTTCTATCACTGACATTCCTTATATTTAAAAATAAAGTGCTATCCATGGTGCTTGTCTTGTTTTATAATTAATATAAATTTTAATTACATCAGCAAGCATTTAATTAAATGAAGCTCAAAAATGAATAAACGTCTATTGGGCATAAAGTAACTGTAGCTAGCGATCGTGGACGTTTGGCGCCCACGCTACTTCCGCGCGGCCTTAACCTTGAACGCGTTGTCAGGCTCCACAACCCATCCCTGTGACTCAACCCCCATTCCCTGACGCAAACCCACCCTTTTACCCTCCCTTAAAATCTCCACAATTCCCTCTAGCCCTCCGCGTAACACTCAATAATCGCAGCCAAAGGTTTAAAGAGCTTTAATATACGAATACTGATAAGACCATCTCGGCTCAATTTAAGAGTGGTAGGCAGTGGTACCCAGTCTGCCGATCAGGGGTAGTACCCACTTACGAGTATACAGACCGTGAAGTGATTTGGTCACGTTTCGGGATCATCTTGTAAGTTTCCGGTTCCATCTAGGCTGGCATAGTGGATGTGGTTGCTACTCACAGTTATTGAATTGTAGTAGCAGTGACATTCATTCATGGACCACACTTCAGCTTAACATCAAGCGGGGTGCTGTCATATGTCGAGTCACAATTAAAAAAAAAAATTAAAAAATATATTTTATAATTTTCAATTCGTCCTCGCTTTTTTCTTCTTTTATTTTTATGTAGTCTTTAACATTTTTATTACATAGAAAAGCTAGCAAGAAATGTTAAAAATTACTTGCTTGTCATGCCGAGTCTCCGAGACTGACTGATCGCCGTCACTAAGTCGACGAAAGATCTGAATTGAATCTAATAATAAAAACTAATCAATATTATTATTCATCTTGAACGATGAATAAAAATTATAGTCATGATTTTAATTAAATATAAAATCTCATAGAAAGAGAAAGTTCAGTTTTACCGAATTCGAAAATGTTTTGAGTTGGTTGCAGTTGTGGTAGTGTCATAGTGACATCTTTTTAAAGAATGTCCTGATTCTATCAGAGTATAATCAAATCATCTGAAGCGTCTTTGTTAAGTAAGTAGTTTATTTTTATAAATCCCCATGCGATTAGGACGATCTTTTATAAAATCTTTGGCTATTATGCGTTATTTTCTGGATTTATAAATTGGAATTCTGAATAGAAATTTTCATATTTTTATGTTTCGGACGACCATTTCAAATAAGCTTGTTATTGAAAGGTAGATATTGAATCTGCTCAACGGGATTAGGAGCAGCTGTCTATATTGAATATGTTGTTCATTTTGTTAAACTCTATATTAAAATAGGCCCATATATGATATGTAAAACTTTTAATATGAATGTTAGATTTTTTTATTGTGGCTCGACATACGACTGGAGGGAGATATCCATATAGAGGTGACTGCTACTACAATTAAAAAGCTATATGTAACAGTCACATCCACTATGCTTTACAAGCTGATCCTGAAACGCGACTAAGTCACTTCAAGGTCTGTATAGTTGTAAGTGGTGGCTGGTGGGAGAACCCGGATCGGCAGGCAGGCACTTTTGCCTACCGCTCGTAAAACTAGTACGAGCTCTATTAATTTTAAAATTAATAAATAGTTTCATAATGTTAGAACACACAAAAAATAGTACTAAAGTTAGAAATAGACAAGAAATAGAGGTGACTGGAAGGATAAAACTTCTTATTTAGATTGATTGGATTTTAGGTAGACATGAATTAAAATAAAATCGGACTAAACGGTTCTGCGCATCGCTTCTTTTTTGAACAATCGAAAGGTGAATACTGACACAACTCCCTCGCTTCCCTCACATCCACTTCATACACGCTCTGCGGTAGTTGTGTCACGATCGTGGCAATTGACACTCCATTGCCTTTGGGCTTTGGCTATCCCTTTGGGAAAAGACGTGACAATTTGATTGATTGATATTCTTCCCATCTCATAGCTTTGATTCTTCAAGCGAGCCTTGAAAAAGCAACTCTAGCCTTCACAGTGACAGACAGACATCGAAAACCTAGTCGAATCTGTTTCATAACTTGCTGACGAGCCAAGGTCACATGTCGCGTCGCAATTAAAGTAAAACTATTCCGCAAAAAAAATCTATACTTTTTTATTTTTTATTGTGACTCGACGTATAAAAGGACCCCGCTTGATGTTAAGCTGGAGTGCGGTTCATGAATGTCTCTGCTACTACAATTCAATAACAATAAGTATGCCGGTCTAGTTGAAACCGGGTCTCGAAACTCGGGGTCTAGCTGATCCCGAAACTCGACAAAATCTCGTCTGCGACAAAATCGGTCTATATACTTGTAAGTGGTGGTACTACCCCGGATCGGTAGGCTATGTACCACTGCCTACTACTCTTTATACTATAAAAGATAATTTTTACATGAACTTATTTGTGTATTTAGCGTGAATAATGTATTCTTTATATTCATTAATGTTGATTACGTCAAGCAAAATAGATTGCAATCTATTGTTGACTATGATTAATGGATGAAGTTTGGACGTCAGGTCAGAGTGACCGATTGCCCTCCAGACACCATGGCGACCTTCCCAAAAGCCGCCTAATTCACCATACATTAATATAAATAGCATACCTGTTTGCCTGTCTATCAATTAAGTTTAATAGGTTATCAATCACATAGTCACGCCTTTTCCCACAGGGATAGGCAGAGACAATGGAGCGCCACTTGCCACGATCCTGACACTACTCCCTCTCGTCTCTCACATCCACGATTCTTTTCATAAACGCTCTATTATTATGGATACTAGGCAACCCTTCTTGAGGATGTCTTCGATTTGGTCGGGAAAAACCCTCCTGGGTCTGCCTCGTTTAAAGCATCCATCAGTTTTATAAATTCCTTCCGTCAATTTACTTTCACTTATCCTTTCCAAGTGCCCAAACCATCGAAGAATTTCTTTGTCAATCCTTGTCACTGCATCTGCTTTTATACCACATCTATCGCGCACTTAGCTTTCTCGCATAATACATAGTCATCCGTGACTTTTAGGACATTAATTGGCTGTTTATGGATGTCACCGTTCACTACGTATAATCGGTTATAAGTCTGACTAATCTTTATATAATAAATCTATACGTAATTCCCCAAAACTTTTAAATAAGTTTTTGGAAATTTTCGATGCTATTTGTCCGTGTGTATCTCAGGAACGACTTTAAGAAACATTTTGTATGTGTTTATGTATGTACCAGGATGATTTAAATTTCACAATTGTACCCGGCTGTTGGCGCTGCATTCGTTTATTTTCACTTTCGGGCAGGACAACGTCTGTCGGGTCCGCTAGTTACTGTAAAAATTAGTAACAAAAATTGGATAGAAAAAATGGCACGTGCACATTGGTGAGCTGAAACCGGGGATCCAACCCAGCAAAATGCGACCTTGACCCAGCACTTGAAAGTATAAAAAAATAAAGTAAAATAAATTCGACACGAGCGCATAGGCGTTGTGTAGCTCAGTGGTTAAACTCTAAAATAAACGCGCTCTGAGACCTACCTTCCTTAGCTTACGAATACTAACTAGCAGATGTCGCATTAAATTAAACAAAAAATTGGCCGTTTACAGGTTTAATACTTATGCGTATTTGTTAATACGTCTTAGATAAAGACTTATGCAAGTTAATATAAGCACAAGTACCTACCCACATATTTTGGACTACGTCTTATTTACGTTATTTACCATAAAATAATCAAGGTCAAAAAATACCTCTATAGGAGTCACCGAAGGTGTCGATCATATTGTATTGATAATGTGTTATTTATTTTGCGTTTATTGAACTCACATTGTCCTTCACAGTCTGAAATATTCACGACATAATACGCTATTCACGAACAATACTTAATAATACCTTATTTTGTGAGCAATTGAATACAAAGGACTTATTATTATGACTCTGTACGTCTTATAAGACAGCTACTTGTCATATTATGTCTGCAGAAATACTCGCACAAAATGAATCATTGAATCATCTATTATCATCATATAAGCCAATGATATTTTAAAAAAGACGTAGATATGTTATACGCGCTTTGATCGAGGCACGTTAAAACTATGTTAATAAGCAAACCAGAACTCGATGCAGCGAAGTGTCGCGATGCAGTAAAGGATTATACTGAATACTAAAGAGATGGATATTTGCTTCGGGTCTGGTTATCAAAGAGTGGTAGGCAGTGGTACCCAGTCTGCCGATCCGGGGTAGTACCACTACTTACAAGTACACAGACCGTGAATTGATTTGGTCACGTTTCGGGATCAGCTTGTAAGTTGCCGGTTCCATCTAGGCCGGCATAGTGGATGTGATTGCTACTCACAGTTATTGAATTGTAGTAGCAGTGACATTCATTCATGGACCATACTTCGGCTTAACATCAAGCGGAGTGCTGTCATATGTCGAGTCACAATAAAAAATAAAAAAATACTAGTCCTTTTTTCGCTCTCAATGACCATTCCGTCTATACATGCGCAAAACGCTTCCATCAAATGATACGGAGTGATATGTATATTTTTTCCATCGGAACTAGTTCACTCATCTAGTTCATTAGTTCATTTAGTTCAAGGAAGCGCATTCGGTTAGTTCATTCGGTAAAGAAAAGCTCCAGTTGTTCTGAAAAATCAAGATATCCTTTCTATAGATCCTTTCTATAGAATTATTTTAGATCATACACTTCACAAATGTACACAGAAACTATAATAAACAATAATTATAATCACAATTACCAATTCGCATAATTTAAAACTGCAAATATTCGTTAGAAAAATACGTTATAAAAAGACGACGAGTTGCTCTTCAACATACTTTCCTACCATTACTCGTAATGCACGCGGTGTAAATATTTTCTTGTGCACGCGGAGAGCAATGGATATATAAAATATACTTTCACGGTATTACGCGAAAATACTAGGTACGAGTAACGAACGAGGTACGATTCCGTACGAATGTACGATGTGTTTATATCTCGTTCCATCATAGGAGTGGTGAGTGAGTGGATATGCGATGCATGACTCGGAACTAAAGGAACTAGAGACACATTTGAATTTGCAGTGAACGAGTGAGTGGTGTAGTACTAGGATCGGAAGTATATCATTTTAGTGACTCGTTCCGGAACTACCCAAGTCCACTTGTGACAATGCGTGGTCATGGTTGATCGTTTAAACTCGTACCATTTGCGAACACCAAAACTCGTGTGGGTGACGTGTCTACCTTAATTTACTTATTATCATTGATATTGATATTAGTTATTACCAGTTTACTGTTGGACATGAGCTCCTAATAATTTATCCAATACATATCCATAAGTATCAGGGGTTTTAGTCTTTGTTTAAAAGTTTTGGTCTTAATATGTGATTGACAAACGATACAAAATCTAAGTATATCTTATTTTCCAAATAACTCAATTGTAGAGCAATTAAAAACAAATATTTTAATAAGGCTCGACACATCAACATGTTAAGCTGAAGTGCGGTCCTTGAATGGAAGCGACGGCAAATAGGCCACTATGCTGGCCTAGTTGGGTCGGCAACTGGATAAATAACCACCAATCGTCTTACCACTACAAAAAGAACTCTTTTGTTAACTTTTATGTCTTTCTTTCATTTTAAGGCGACCATTGTGTAGTCGTTATGCCATAGTTGCGTAAACCGAGAGCTCTATATTCTAAACCACCCGCCGGTATTTTTGATAAATGTACATTAGGCATCCTGTTTTTATGATACAAGCACTTAAGTAGCTTAGTAAAGATATCAATCAATCAAATTGTCACGCCTTTTTCCCACAGGAATAGGCAGAGATAATGAATCGCCACTTGCCACGATCCTGACACAACTCCCTCGCTTCACATTCACAATTCTCTTCATACAAGCTCTATTGTTTTAGGCACTAGGCAACTTAGCCTTCTTGATAAACTAAAGATAAAATAATTAAAATTAAGTAAATAGTTAATTAAAGTTTAATTTGCCCCAAAAATTGTATACCTACGCATAACAAAATGCGTACTTCAATGATAATAGCGTAGACAAGGCCCTGAGGGGCATGTCAACGAGGAATCTCGTTAACGTAGTAATACTATCGAAATTGGATTATAAAACGAATTTATATTACCTTTGACGTTTATCGCTATAACTTTTATGGCTTTGCGTATAAAATTAAATTAAATTAACACTACGTAAATTGTTATTTAAAAAGTTTATTCATCTTTCATTAGACATAATAAAAAATCCAGCTTAAATTTTTCACGCTCAGATTTTGGATTTGCAAGTCTAATGATGTGATAACAAAGTTTAGAATCGATTTTAAAAAATTCAGACAATGTCACTCACTATTATTGTATTATTATAATGAAGTATCACCCCTTTATTGCCACAGTGATAGGCAGAGACAACGAAGCGCCATTATACTGACACTAATCTCTCGTTTTTTATTATTATTGAGGCTCAACATTTAACAGCGTCCTGTCTAATATTAAGCAAGAGTGCAGTCTATGAATAAAGGCAAATACAGTTGAAACTAAAACTAACAGTCGCATCCACTAGCCGGCCTAGCTGGAACTGGCAACTTTTAATCTAATCCTGAAGCACGATTTTTATGTCTGTATTATGTTGTATTATGCTTCTATGGTCTATCTTTTCCATGTTTGGGCACATAGAAAAGATGAGTGAAAGTATATTGACGAAAGGAATTTATAAATCTCATGTGGATGAATGCGTGTGTGAAAGGCCCAGGAGGGTGTTTTCCGACCAAATCAGAGACATTCTTAAGAAAGCTAGGTTGCCTAGTGTCCATTACCATAGAGCTTGTATGATAAGAATTGTGAATGTGAAGGAAGCGAGCGAATGGTGTCAGGATCGCGGCAAGTGGCGCTCCATTGTCTCTGCCTATCCCTGTGGGGAAAAGGTGTGAGAATTTGATTTGATTGATTTGATATTATGTTGTAGTGAAAATTTAATAAAATCGACCGGGGATCGATCGAACTCTCAGCTTATCTTCAATCGACTTTGTCTCTGCCATTACCAATGTTTTTTTTTAAATTGAGACTTTACATCTAACCTTGACTTGGATGGGAAGTCTAAGAGCGCAGATGACTGAAAAGCAAAACAATTCAGTTTTGTTTTAGTAGCCGTCAATGTGTTGACCAAAAACTTCTCCATGCTTTGTTTGGTTCTCAATCAAATCAAATCATTTATTTACTGTTATGGGTTAGTGTACCGTCTTATTATCTATGTTATCATCTCCATAACTACCCATTTGGGTGTTTAAATATACAATTTACTTCAAATGTTAACTATAAATTTAATTTAAATCTTATGTTTCTATAATATTAGGTTAGGGAGGTTATAAGCTGGGAAAGTATTTTCCTTATCCTTGTTCTACAAAGAAACGACGCGCCGAACCTTTTAGTTTGACTGCCAATTAGGTCTACATAATCAATTAAATCAAATTGTCACCCCTTTTTCCCACAGGAATAGGCAGAGACAACTCCCTCGCTTCCTTCACATCCACATTTTTTATTATTATTGTGACTCGACAGCACCCCGCTTGATGTTAAGGCGAAATGTGGTTCATGAATGAATGTCACTGCTACTACAATTCAATAATTCTCTTGATACAAGCTCTAAGATTATGTATACATAATGTATCTTTGATATAAGTACTTTTCTAATCCACTTTCTGTGATACAAACACTTTTAGTTGCTTACGAGTAGTTTAGAAATGTAAACAAAATAATTCCTAATATTAATTAGCTTGGCATATCACAGAAAAAAGATTTCAGCAATCACAAATCTTTTTTACGTTCCCTTTTTTTAATTACGAGTACCTACCACAAAGAAGGATTTTAAAAGAACAAAAAGAAATACACAATGTTAATTTAGTCGAATGAAAAAAGTGTATGTAAGTCAAATAGGGTCATCAAAATGCTGCATCACGGTTGTCGGGGGACGGTCGGGTGCATGCCCGGGTGGTGTCCGCAAGGGCATTGGGGGCATGCTGCAGTCTCCCCCAGCCCCCCTTTCCACCTCACCTCTCCCCTCAATACATAATACGCCATTACTGCATAGATACGAGTGTGCTTCATTTAACAACGATATTTTATCTACAGTGAATGTATTATTTTTATTGAGACTCGACATGAATAAATGAAGGAGACTGCTACTACAGTTTAATACTAACTGCACGTAGCGGTCGCATCCACTATGCCGGCTTAGTTGGCACCGGCAACTCACAAGCTAATCCCGCAACGTGACTAAGTCACTTCACGGTCTTCACTTGTAAGTAGAGGTACTACCGCGGATCGGCAGACTACACCATTGCCAACCACTCTTTGATTTTTTTTTAAATTGTACATAACTGTAAGTGGTAGTATAAAGGTGTGGTTCTGCTGGCGACTGCAGACCGCAGACTGCACTACTTGTTTGTATGAGACTGATTCCGTGCAAGGTGACACTAGTCTGCAGTTGCCACGTTATTATTGTTTCCAAACATCATATTTATATTCTGACTTGGCAAATGCTGATTGACGCAATACCCGGAATCGCGTCGCCTTGCACGGAATCAATCTCATACAAACAAGAAGTGCTGTCTGCAGACGCCGGCTGAAAAACACCTTTATGGTCACGCAAACCGAGAGTCCCTGGTTCAAAATCACTTGCCGATACTAATGTTTCTTTGATACAAGCACTTTCAGTACCTTTGTATAAAAAAGTTAGTTAATTAGACTATACAATTAAATTAGATTGTACCTTTGGCCGGCATAGTGACGGCGACTGAAGCAACCGTAAATTGACACTTTTTTTTCAGTCGTCAGACCTCTTGGACCTCTATTTGCTTACCATCAGGTATGACAAAGTTAGCGGTAAAGTCACAATAAATAAAACCTAATCAAAGAAATTAACAGGCCTCAAATGACACAGAGATAGGCACAGACAACAAAGTGCCACTTTTCACGATACTGACATAACTCGCATTCTACACATTTGTGCTGGCAATTACAGTCTTGTAACGCCTTTAAAAATAATGTGTCAAAATTTCATTTTAACATTTTGTGTAAAGTTATAAAGTTTCAGGCGATTTATGAAAATAAACCTTATAAAATTGTTTTCAGATAAAACTATATATTTTTGTGTGGCGACTGTGGTGTAGTGGTAGTGCAATAGGCAAACCTAAAGCCCTCGGTTCCGAACCACTTGCCGGTACCAATGTACTTTGGTCGTACGGTTTCTATGATATAAATCACTTTTAATAGCTTAGTATAAAAAGGAACAACAAACAAAAATTAATTTATTAATATATTTATAACTTACGTGAAATAATTTTACACAGATAAAATTTCATGAAAATTTTTCATTGGCTAGACTACAGAGAGGAATTTTTCAAAATATTTTCTATGTATTATAATACCTCTTTGGATTTCCGGAAGTAGGAATAAAATATGAAAGACGGTAGTGACTAGATTTAAGCTTCAATGGGAAGCTTTCAGCGCTTTCCTTTGAAAGGAGAGTTCCTTGGAAGATTCAGAAGCTTATGTGAGAAGCGAATAGAATATTTTAAAGCAATAAAAAATAGAATTTACATTAGAAGACAAGTTTTAAAATTGCTAATTTGTGCTACGATCCAAAATCTTTTTACTAAAATGAACAATGAAATTCTAGTTTTTAATTTTTATTTATTGTAATCCGATATATGACAGCACTCGGACTGATGTTACGCTGGAGTGCGGTCCTTGTATGCAAGAGACTGCTACTACTTTTAAATAACTGTAAGCAGTAGTCACATCCACTATGCCGAGCTAGTTGGAACCGACAACTAATCCGAAACGGGACTAAGTAATTTTTTTGTGCCCTGGATCGACAGACTGAGCTCCACTTTATACATGTTAATAAATTTAATATTATTTTTAAAGTAGACCTAAATTGAAATTGATGTATCGCGCGAATATTACATAAAAATGTGAGGATCGTGACAAGTGTCGCTCTATTGTCTCAGCCTATTCCTGTTGGAAAAAGGCGTGTTGGATTGATTGATTTGATTGATTGAAAATAATTACTGTTGCAGCTTAGCATCGCGTTTATTTCAACGACCTTATTGTGTTGTGTATTCTCAATTGCAGTGAATGGTAATGACATCTAAAGGTGGCTGTTGGAAGGTGATGACGCGGGTTCGATGACCAAATGTTACATTAGCCTTTACAATTTTTTTCAGCTGCATAAATTCAAAACACATTATGCAAATCCTGTGTCAATCAATCAATCAAATTGTCAAGTCTTATCCTCACAGGGATAGGCAGAGACAATAGAGCGCCACTTGCCACGATCCACAAGCACACATGAATTATTATCCATAAAATGTTCATTAACTATTTTATACAAGTACTTATATTGAAAAAAAGATTGAAGAAAAATCTTTTCCATGATCCTTACCTATCGCGAAAGTAGATTGACGAAATCTGATGTGGATGGATGAGCTAAACATGGCAGGCCCATGAGGTTGTTTTTTGATTAAATCGGAGTCATCCTTAAGAAAGCTGGGTTGCCTGGTGCCCATAACTGTAGAGCTTGTATTAAGAGAATTGTGGATGTTAGGGAAGCGAGGGAGTTGTGTCAGAATCGTAATAAGTAGCGTGACAATTTGATTGATTTAATTCATACTTTGTGAAGTAAAAGTCTTTTTATATTCTGCAGCCGTCTTTACCTGTCATGTGGACGCCTCTTTGAAGAATGATATAAATAAATTACATTCAAAAAGTTCTGCAACCTGAGCGTTTAATAATGATCATACGTTTAACATTGAGTTTTTTTGTGTCTCCAAGGTGACTTTTAAGGGTTTACGTTTTTTTGAGTATTTAAATAACCACAAGTTAATATATAGGAGTCAGGACAGTACGAATGTGTCGTAAAATGTAGTACAATCGACGAGTGGAATTCTTTACGAATCCATATGTTCTCTCCATCCTATAACATTGGATCCTTCAAGCGATGAGTGAAGGAGAACCCTTCATAGTGATAGCTAGTCATAGTGATAGCAGTCATAGCAGTAATAGCATAGTCATAGCCATCATAGTGACGGCGACTGTGGCAACCATGAACTGAGTCGTTTTATTCAATCGTCGCTATCTGACAAGTCGAGGTCAGATGTCTAGTAACAGACATTGACAGACCTTACTTAAATCACTATCCTAATTATTTTAGAGGATATTCCAAATCAACTCAAAGGCCAATTCTAGTGGTAGTGAAATTGTTTTACTGGGTATTTACAGTCCAACGAATAAATATAATCATCATCATCATCAGCCGGCGTCCACTGCTGAACGTAGGCCCTTAGAACGCCATTTCGAACGACAAATATAAATAATCAATCAATCAAATTGTCACGCCTTTTTCCCACAGAGATAGGGAGAGATAATGGAGCGCCAGTTGCCACGATCCTGACACAACTCCCTCGCTTCCTTCACATTCACAATTCTCTTCATACAAGTTCTATGGTTATGGGTACTAGGCAACCTAGCTTTCTTGAGGATGTCTCCGTTTTGAATTGTATTTATAAATAATACGAGTACAATAACATACTAAATATTATTATTTATTAATCCTACAATAGAATGGTGAACCTTGGATCCTTCAAGTGAGGCGTGAAAAATAACTTCTGACACAGTGATGAAGACTTAGAAAAACAATTATCGCATCTGCACTCTTGGCTCGGATCGGCATACTGAACAACACAGTATGCCACACTATAAAGAGTGGTAGGCAGTGGTCTGCCGACCTGGGGTATTACCACCACGTACAAGTATACATACCGTGAAGTGATTTGGTCGCGTTTCGGGATCAGCTTGTAAGTTGCCAGTTTCAACTAGGCCAGCATAGTGGATGTGATTGCTACTCACAGTTAATTAATTGTAGTAGCAGTGGCATCTATTCATGGACCACACTCCAGCTTAACATGAAGCGGGGTGCTGTCTAATGTTGAGTTACCAATAAAAACAGCCTATTACTCTTGAACAACAAGACCTGGAGCAAATATACGCCTATTTTTATTAACAAATATTTGTTTTATTTAACCATAGAGCTTGTATGAAGAGAATTGTGAATGTGAAGGACGCGAGGGAGTCGAAGGAAGTTTCAGGATCGTGGCACGTGACGCTTTATTGTCTCTGCCTATCCCTGTGGAAAAAAGGCGTGACAATTTGATTGATTGATTGTTTTATTTAATCTGATTATTTAATATATAATTTATTCAATCTTTTATGGAGTAATTTAAAAAAAAAACTTAAAAGCCTATTAATATTCTATAACAATGTAAAACTAAGATAGAATAGGCCCAAATGCATTTTAAAACAAAAAGATTTTGAAAGTCGCACGGCTATAGCATGGCCGGGTTTTACGTCTGGTGTGCGCTGGTGCACGCGTCCGGTACACGATTCGTGTTTTAGCTCACTTCCCGAGGTGAAATGTTTGCATAAAAGTAACAAATGCACCTAAAATATGCATTAGATATTTCCCTTAAAAATCATGTTGATTCTTTCAAGGACATCATTAATTTTGTATGGAGACTTGGGCTTAATTGTATTAACAGTTGCATATACATTTTAAAATAGTTTGATGTACGAAGATTACAATGTAATTGGAAAATATCCTTATTTTGCATAGTTTAGGTGTGCAAAATGATCAAACTATAATTATACCAGTTCAAAGCAGAACTGTTAATATGGCGTGTCTTTGTGATTGACAGATGATACAAAATCCATAACTTATTTTCCAAATAACACAATTATAGAGCTATTAAAAGCAAAATTATATTAGTTTTGTCAACACAAGTATCAAAACTATTATTTATATATTTTTTCATCATTGGACCTTACAAAAGTAGTACATAAAAGTCCAAAATTAATGATGTCCTTTCAATTAAGTTAATTAACTATACTTACATTTATTACGAGTAGTTGATGTAGTGATGTGCTTGTATCAAAGAAACATGACCAAAGATTGGAGAGGTAATGGCAAGTAATGGGGTAAGCCCGTCGTCCACAGCCAAACGTTACTTTTATTATTGTAATAAGTGATATCCCAACAGTCCATTTAATAATAAAAGACATTTTTAATAATAAATTAAAAGACCTGGAGCTAGAAAATACAATCCCTACCCAATTAAAATACTATAATACCTTAATTTTTATTAAACTAAATTTTTAACCCACGCAATTCTACAGGTTCATCATCACTTGTCACGTCTTAATTTCCACATGGATACACAGGAACAATGCCACTTTCTTGGCACAACTCTTTTGCTTCCTTTACATCCACAATTCCTTTTATACATACTCTATGATTATGGGAAAATCAGGGGTTCACTTTTCTAAGAATATCCCGATTCAGATATGAGCAAGGAACTATCTTTTGTGTCGCCCCGTTTTATCCTTTAATTCACCTTAATTTAATTCAAGTAATTTATAAACCTGTTTCAGATTGACCATCGTTTCAATCAATCAATCGAAATGTGTCGCCTTTTACCCGCAGGAATAGGCAAAGAAAATACAGCACCACTTGCCACGATCGTGACACAACTATCTCGCTTCCCTCACATCCTCTTCATACAAGCTCTACGTTGTAGGCACTATGTTGAATCCTTTCATTACGATTATAATTAAATAATAATATAATAAAAAATAATAAAAAAATATAAATACATTTTCAAAAACTGTTAATACACGCACACAACTAACACAACGCGCTGTTTGTGTGCGTGAATGATGTAATAGTTTTATCAATGTGTGCGTGCGTACAATTGCAAATGAGAGAAAGAGAGAGGTGTATTTGGCGGCCTTCCTGAAGAGCCTTCAGGCTGACGGTGTCTAGACGTCTGCCGGTTACTCTTTAGTACAATTAGTTCCAATTTACACGCCATATTTTCGTATACCACCTACGCACGTGTAGTCTGTGTTTACTCACATGGTTTCGCTGTCAAATATATGTGCAGTATGTTGTTTTATTCACTAATGTAGTTGTGGGGAAATAAATATGTTAGATCGTTACGTGATTTTATTTCGATTTTAGATTTTAATTTGTTTTAAATACAATTTTAAGGTAATCCTATTATGGATAAAACACATAACTAAATAAACATAGATCGTGAATGAACAGAATTGTGGATTTAAGGGAACGAGAAAGTTGTGTCAGGATGGTGAAAAGTGGCAATCTTTTGTCTCTATTCATGTGGAATAAAGACGTGAATGTAATAACTAAACTAACTGTAATTTGATCACACTTTTTATCATATTCAATATAAAATCTTAAATATAACTAGCGCATAGCGTCGTGAAATCTTAAGATAGCCAATGTTACCAACATGAAAAAAGGTACAATTTGTATTAGAATATTGTAAATGCTTCCAACATCGTCGCAATCATCGACTGTAGCGACTGTAGGGACTGTAGTCTGGCAGAAAGTTTTGGTCAATTCTTGCTTAATCATCAGGAAAGTCTTTTTCATACATACATGAAAAAGAGACACATACTCGTATGATTTAAAAGGTCCGGGTCAAATCCCTGTGTACAATTTCAGTCTAACCGGGATACTTCTACAAAGGAAGAATTCAATCATGATCTGCATACTGTAATGAACGTTTTAAATCCGAACTCAATTCGTTCTAATACTAAATAATGTTTCTATATTTATTTACGTAGTGAATTGCAGCAATAAATCAGCGGAGAAACAAGGTCGGCGAGAGGGCGGCTGGCTAGCTCACTTGCCGGCCACCTCTATTGCAAATGGCTATATAATAATCTGCAATATCATATATACCTAGTGCCCGAACATAACTTTTAAACGATCGTGGTCTGGTGGTAGTAAAATGGTGTCGCAAACCAAGAGTTCCCGGACTAAAACCACTTGTCAGTACCAATATATCTTTTGTCGCCTAGTTTTTATGATACAAGCGCTATTAGAAGGTTAGTATAGACATGTAAACTGTTCATATAATTTATAATAAAGGTCATGTCAGCCTCCCCCAGCGACCTCCACTATAGCCTGCTAGAAACTATAATCGCTCTAGTCGCTACACATAGTTTCCGTGTAGCGTATAGGTGTAGCGGAGCAATGGTCACGTAAAACGAGAGCACGGGTTTAAAACCACTTGCTGGTTCCAATGTAACTTTGATATATGTACTTTGGTCGTACCGTCTCTATAATTCAAACATTTTCATCATCATCAGCCAGAAGTCGACCACTGCTGAACATGGGAGGCCTATGAACGCCATTCTGAACGACAAAATGCCAGTTGCATCCACTGGTTGATCATGGTCTCCACCTTTCTTCCCTATCGGTTGTCGGTTCTTCAAGCGATTGGAATTTTACAGCTTGAGAATTTTACGGGCTATGTCGGTAACTTTACTAGTAGTGTAATATTTAAATTTTAAAAAATGGATAAGCTAATAAATCAATAATATTTTAACTACAAATTACTAACAATAATAATAACCTTCTAATGAGATGCATTATGTGAACTAAACAAACTACACTTATCAGTGTTTTATCAAGCGCAATCCATTACGATAAGTAAAACGAATCGATGTTTCGTCTGGCCTCTTATCTTGAAACAGCGTGACTATCAAAACATCATTCCTAAGTTATTCTTATCGAGACCACGTTATGATTTTACAGGTTGATTCACCCAACTATGCCATAAATAAATCTCATTGAAATATATATATATATATATATTATTGTGACACGACATCTGACCTCGACTCGCCTGATGATAAGCAAGAGGAGGTCCAACTGAGGAGGTCCAAAGGAGGTGATGACGACTGAAATAACCGAGTCAGATCCCGGCTGCCCCAGCCGCCGCCACTATGCCGGCCTAAGGTGCTTCTTCACGCATCGCTTGACATGGGCTGGCAAAGCAAAGCCACTTGTCATATTATGTCAATCAATCAATCAAATTGTCACGTCTTTTTCTTATGGGGATATTTTATATTATGGCTATATATTTTTGTATGTTGTATATATTATGTCTATGTATGAGGTCTACAATTTAATATGATTTTTTTGTTGTTCGACAACACCCTGCCTGCAGTTAGGCTGGAGTGCCGTCCATGAATGAAGGCTAAGCTACCCGCTAGTTATGCCGGCCCAGTTGAAACCGGCAACTTAAAGCTAATCCCGGAACGCGATCGGTCATTTGTGCAAGTTTTTCGCCATATGCGCTAGTTTTTTTGTAATAATTTGCCGATCCAGAATAGCACTTACCACATATGAGTATATATAACGAAAAGGGACTTATTCGCGTTTCGGGAACAGCTTGTAGGTTGCCTGTGATTGCTACTTGCAGTTATTTACCTGCAGTTAAATGAATGGAGGTAACTGCTTCTAAAGTTAAATAACTAAGTAGCATTCACAACCACTAAGCCGGTCTAGTTGGAACCGGCAACTGACTAGCTGATACCGAAACGCGACTAAATCACTTCACGGTCTGTATAGGTCACACCATTTGTATGTTGTAGTACTACCACGGATCGGCAGACTGGGTACCACTGCCTACCATCCTTTGTTAACATTTTATGATTAAGAATCAATCTTCTGTGTTGTCTCCTTTTATCTTTCCACTCGGATTCGATTTATAAATTTATTTCGACAATAATAACAGGAAAAAACCGTGTGTTTAATGTCCAAAACAAATACAATTAATCCGAAACTGTTAAGCATAGTCAAAACAATTTTTTTTATCTAATAATTGTTCTTGGAAATTTATATATATAAATAATAAAGTAGATATCTACTAGGGGTCTATATTTACTAAGGGTCTGGTTGTGTAATACTGGTAGGCAGTGCAATGATTACGCAAGCCGAGTGCACGCGTTCAAATCCACTCACCGATACCAATGTATTCTTTGATATATGTACTTTGGTTGTTCTGTTTCTATGATACAAGCACTTGAGTAGCTTAGTATGGAAATGTATTATACAAAAAAATTGCCCATTCTGCCAAACCGGTATCACCACAAGTGTACATAGATACCGTGAAGTGAGTTAGTCGCGTTTCAGGATCAGCTTGTAATTGTCTGGTTCGAACTAGGCCGGCATGGTAGATACGACTCACTAACTTGTATGAAAATTATGGATGTGAGAAAAGCGAGAGAGTTGTGTCAGGATCGTAGCAAGTGGCGCTCCATTGTCTCTGCCTATGGTACCTGTGGGTAAAAGGCGTGACAATTTTATTTATTTATATTAAGCTATTAGGTGCTTTTGAACCGGTGGCTCTCGGTTTGCGTGATCATTGCATTACCACTACACCACGATCGCTTTCCAGAACTCACTCCCTTGTTGTTAAATAATGTAAATAAATGAAATATAGTGTATATACTTTATTTATTATAATAAGATATATTATTCAAACTTCGTTGGAAAATTGTATCGTATCTAATTATTTCCAAGAAAACGAATATTTTAGGAATTTTATTTTTTGGAATAATTTTCCTTTTAATAATAAAAAGCCTCTTAAAGTTACCAAACATTGATGATTAAAAAAACATTATTATTTTGTTGAAAATATTTAACATAATTATATTGTGCATGAGAGGAAAGCTAGGGAGACTTATGATCGTGAAAAGTGACGCTTTATTATCTCTGCCTATCCTTTGGGAAAGTGATGCGTGACAGTTGATTTATTGACACTAATGAAAGATCTCGAAACGCGACTAAGTCACTTTACGGTCTATATACTTGTAAGTGGTGGTACTACTCCGGATCGGCAGACTGGTTACCATTGCCTAGCACACTTAGACAACCAGACCCGAAGTAAATATCCGCTTCTTTTTTGATTGTCAAATATTTGTAATATTTATTCTAATTATTAAATATTACAAATAAAAGCTATGAACCGAATTTTTGCTCATACCGGGAATACAACCCAGGACTTTACGCGTACGAACTGGTGTAGGTAGGTGTAGGTTGCCCAGTGCCTATAACCATAAAGCTTGTATGAAGAGAATTGTGAATGTGAAGGAAACGAGGGAGTTGTGTCAGGATCGTGGCAAGTGGCGCTTCATTGTCTCTGCCTGTGGTAAAAAGGGGTGACAATTTGATTGATTGATTGAACTGGTGTCGTCGTCAAACGTAAACTAATAAAAATCACATAATTTTGTCACGTCTCAATTCTCACAAGATAGTGGTAAGTGAGACTCCATTATCTTCGCCTATCCCTGTAAAAACAAAGGCGTGATATTTTAATTGGTTAATTAGCATTAAATTCTTATTAGAAAGCTGGGTTGCCTATTGCCCATAACCATAGAATATGAGGGAAGCCAGGGAGTTGTGTCAGGATCGTGGTAAGTGGCGCTCCTTTATTGCTGCCCTGTGGGAAAAAGGCGTGACAATTTAATTGACTGATTGATTCTTATAACGTTTTTAGGTTTTATAGAATAATTTTTGTATTAAAACATTTTATGGAAAATAACTAATTAATCATAAGAAAAATTAAAATAAAAACATCTAATAATATCTCTTTAGATTTAAATTATATTCAACTAAAAAATGAAACCTTAACGCTTTTGTGTTAAAGGTTATTTTTGAATAGATTATAATTGAGTTAATAATAGAAGTATATAATATATATAAAACTTGTTGTGACTTGGGTAATATGTTCCCGTTTTAGCTTCTTTGTTATTGTTTTGTCTATAATCACCAAACGATACATTTTAAACGATAAAAGTGGTAGCCGTCTGCCAACCGACGACAACCAAATTTCTACTTGGTTGTTGTTTGCCCAGTCTGCCAATCCAGTGTACAGATCATGAAGTGACACAGTTGCGTTTGGAGATTAGCTTGGAATGGAAGGTGCGAATAGTGAATGCAGTCGCTACTTGGAGAAATTTAATAGAAGTAGCAATCGCCTTCGTTCATGGCTTGCACACAAGCTAAACATCCACTGAAGTACGAATCCTGAAACATTTCCAAATTTCTTGCCGGTACTGATGTATCTTTAAGTAAGTCCAGAGCTAAAAAATATTTGACCATAAATGAAAGAAAAATAGCTTTTGTGAAAAGGTCCTATTTCAGGATATCACAAAGTAAACCTTTCTCGATCCTACGCGATGCATAGTAAGGGCGACTGAGAAAATCGCGAACTAATCGACCAAATCGGTGACATTCTCTTAAAAGCTAGGTTGCCTAGTACCCATAACCATAGATCTACGCAGAGACATGGCGGCTTTGTGCGTCCTCTATCGCCTATACCACGGAGAATGTTCCGATAAGCTCTTTAACCTTGTTCCTACCTCGTCCTTTCACACCCGTAATACCCGCACAGGTAGGGGAAAGCATCCGCATTCTATCGATCGAATCGGCAGCCGAACTAAAAAGTTCGGTGCGTCTTTTCTTTGTAGAACAATCGACAAGTGGAATGCTTTGCCAGCCCATGTGTTCTCTCCATCCTATGACCTTGGATCCTTCAAGCGATGCGTGAAGAAGCACCTTTGGCCGGCATAGTGACGGTGACTGAAGAGGCCGTGGATAAACTCGGTTTTTTCAGTTGTCTTCACTTTTGGACCTTCTCTTGCTTATCATCAGGCGAGTCGAGGTCAGATGTCGTGTCACAATAAAAAAAAATAATAAAAAAATCTTGTTCGAAGAGAATTGTGAATGTAAAGGAGGCAAGGGAGTTGTGTCAGAATCGTGGCAAGTGACGCTCCATTGTCTTTGCCTATCCCTGTAGGAAAAAGGCGTGGCAATTTGACTGATTGATTTCTACCTGGATTTATATCCGGAAAAGTATAAACCTGGCAGAAAAAAAAAGCGCTGGCATTCAAGCTGCGCAATAATTTGTTGTTCCCAGCTTACTTTTGTTTTTTGAATGGATATAAATTTTAAAATATTATTAATTAGCTGCACGACTGTATAGATGCGCGGACTTGCTTCCACTGCAGTCATCTAGCGCTCTTCTTATTTGCAGATCCGTATTCTGCGCTGCTTAAAACTCAGTGCTCTTTTTCTGCCGGGTTCTACTCCAAAGTTGCATCCACCGGTTATTCGTGACTTTAATACTATGTCGTCAGTCCACCTAGTGGGAGGCCTGCCTACGCTTCGTCTTTTCGTTCGTGGTCTCCACTCAAAAACCTTTCTTTACCATCGGTTGTCGGTTCGAGCGACGTGGCTAGCCCATTGCCACTGCAGCTTACAAATCCTACGAGCTATGATGGTAACTCTGGTTCTTTGGCGAATATCTTCGTACGATACCGTTTTTTTTATTGTGACACGACATTTGCTTATGGGTTATATTGCCTGATGATAAGCAAGAGAAGGTCTTAGATTGACGACGACTGAAAAAACGACTCAGTTCACTAACTCTAGTTCACGGCTGTCCCACACTATGTTCACGCATCGCTTCAAGGATCCGAGGTTATAGAATGGAGATGACACATGGCCTGGCAAAACATTCCACTTGTCGATGAAGAAAAGACGCACCGAAATTTTCAGTTCAACTGCCGATTCAGTCGACAAAATGCCTTCTAGGCCAGTACAGGTGTGAAAAGACGAGGTAGGAACAAGGTTAAAGAGCTCCTCGGAACATTTTCCGTGATATAGACGATAGAGGACGCACAGAGCCGCCATGTCTCTGCGTAGTTACAGGGGTTCCAGAGTTCGTGTAACCTTTGCATCTTCTATAATTCGGACAGCTCGGCGCTGCAATGAATTTAGGTCATTGAGAAGTTACTTCGCAAGTTTAACAGTACTTCGCGCAAAAGCCTTGTATAAGCAGAGCAGGCGAAGCTCTGGCGCGAAGATCTGCCGCACCTTGTTTAGGATGGCAAGTTTACCGTGTACAGACCGTGAAGTGACGCCGCACGGGATCAGCTTGAAAATCGCCGGTTCAATCTAACTGTTCTAGCAGTCGCCTCCATGTTGACCCATAAAAAGAATTACTAATATAGTCTAGACGCCAATATTAAACAAATACCGTAATGACATCTGCAATATTTAGGTTTTAATGCGAAAGTGGACTTTCTCCTGTAATAAAATACGTTTGTATGCGTCGGCGATCTTTTACGAGATTTACGACTGTTTTTGCCATTCACACGCATTCTTACAATTAAATAGGTATTAATTCAAAGAGTGGTAGGTCCACCTTGTCTGTCCAGTTGAAACCGGCATCTTACAAGCTAATCCCATAACGCGACTAAGTCACTTCACGGTCTGTACATTTGTAAATGATGGTATTACCCCGGATCGGCAGATTGGACACCACTGCCTACCACTCTTTAAATTTAAGTAATTCATCATACAATCTTCGTAAGAAGTTTAAAATCCAAAAGTCATTGGAAGGTTGTATTTTAGCCCAATCGAGGTCATTTAAAACCAGTCATCCAGGGATATGCAGTCATCATCACCTATCATCATCATCAGCCAGAAGACGTCCACTTCTGAACGTAGATGCCATTCCGAACCACAAGATGCCAGTAGCATCCACCGGTTATTCGTGACCTTTACCGTGTCGTCAGTTCACCTACTGGGAGGCCTACCTACGCTTAGTCTTCCGGTTCATGGTCTCCACTCAAAAACCTTTCTTTACCATCGGTTGTCGGTTCGAGCGACGTGGCTAGCCCATTGCCACTTCAGCTTACAAATCCTTCGAGCTATGATGGTAACTCTGGTTCTTTGGCGAATATCCTCGTTCCGGATTCTATCGCGCAAAGACACTTCAAGCATAGTTCTCTCCATTGCCGCCTATTCCTATCACCATTGTGGATGTAAACGAAGCGAGAAAGTTAAGTCAGGATCGTTGAAAGTGGCGCTTTGATTAGAATTGCTTGAATAAAATTGGAATTGCTTGAGTGAAATTGGAATTGCTTGAGTAAAATTGGAATTGCTTGAGTAAAATTGGAATTGCTTGAGTGAAATTGGAATTGCTTGAGTGAAATTGGAATTGCTTGAGTAAAATTGGAATTGCTTGAATAAAATTGGAATTGCTTGATTGAAATTGGAATTGCTTGAATAAAATTGGAATTGCTTGAGTGAAATTGGAATTGCTTGAGTAAAATTGGAATTGCTTGAATAAAATTGGAATTGCTTGAGTGAAATTGGAATTGCTTGAATAAAATCGGAATTGCTTGAGTAAAATTGGAATTGCTTGAGTGAAATTGGAATTGCTTGAGTAAAATTGGAATTGCTTGAGTAAAATCTGTCTTGTAGTTGTTGAGTGTGTTGAGAATGTCTCGGCGTGATAACATGCCGTGATTGCTCTACATACAATGTAAGATGGGATACAACAAAAACAGCAAGCGTATGCGATGCGTTCGTAACATGATGTTTTACAATTTACAATCTAATTTCAAATTCCATTGGTGTATCTGTAACATTTTTCTCATGAAGCGATGCGTGTCGTCTAGACAAGTGAGTTGAGACAGCCGGAAACATACGACCACCATTGTTAAATTAATCAATTGCCATGAAGCATTATACATATTGTATGTCCCCATGTTATTTAATTATGCGAAAACGATGGCCGTCTATGATAATTACGTTGAAGTAACATAGGGAGAACGAATTGGTCGTAAATGCTCTGCAAAATGTGTTTGATATTAGGCTTCTGAGAAATTTCTGACAACGGGGGCGCATTAGTCAAACTGCTGTGCATTGATTAGCATAGCAGTTTGCGTAAAGACCCGGGTTCGATTTCCGGTCTATGCAAAAAATGTTTCATAGCCGTTATTTGTAATATTTATTAATTAGATTAAATATTACAAATATTATTAATATTATTAAATATTACAAATATTTGTTAATAAAAATATGTCCATACCACCACTTACACTTAAGTAATCACGTTTCGGGATCAGCTTGTAAGTAGGTTTTAACTAGGCCGACATAGTAGACGTGACTGCTTCTAACAGTTATTTAACTGTAGTAGCAGTCACCTCCATTCAAGGACTGCACTCGAGTTTAACATAAGGAGGGGTACTGTTATATGTCAAGTCACAAAAGTCTTTCCTTACATCCATAATCCTCTTTTACACGCTCTACGGTATCTATTATATAATATGGTTTTATATAATATTGTTTTATAAAAAAGTGGTAGGCAGTGGTACCCAGTCTGCCGATCCGGGGTAGTACCACCACTTACAAGTATACAGACCGTGAAGTGATTTGGTCACGTTTCGGAATCAGCTTGTAAGTTGCCGGTTCCATCTAGGCCGGCATAGTGGATGTGATTGCTACTCACAGTTATTGAATTGTAGTAGCAGTGACATTCATTCATGGAATATTAAGTTTATCTCAAGTGCCATAAATAGCCTAAATGTATATTGAATGCCAGGAAACGATACATAATACAAAAATAGTTTTATATCGCTAAGGTTAGGTATACGTGGGTACGTAATAATACACTTTACCCAGACAGACAGTACGTAGACTAAACAATAGAGGAAAAAATAATTACAAATAGCGCATTCGTCACTGTTAGACACAATTTGTCCTTCCAATGTCCTTTTGTAACTGTACAAAAACGGGAAAATGCACTTAAAGCATAACAAAAAATGACTTTGATCTTGGACGTAGTACTTTTTTTATGCATTTTATAATACGATTCTAGTTTATCTGCGCAGTTTTAAAGTGACATTTGTTATTTTTCTTTGTCATGTCGTTAGATTAAATGATCATTATTATTTTTACGCCTTAGTTTCCACAGGGATAGGCAGAGAAGGGAGCGTAACCTTTCACGATCCTGACACAACTCTCTTTTTTCTCTATGTTTAATTATAGGCACTGTACACCCCTGCTTTAAATAAGGTACTTTTTTAATTGTGGCATTCTTGAAGGAGGTCTAAGAGTGCCGACGACTGTACAAACCGAGACTTCACGGTCGTCGCCACTATGCCGTCACTTCTGGGCTGTCGCCACTTTATTATGAGATGTCCATTTTCGTATAAAAAGTATGAGAAATTACTTTAGATTTTAGACGAATATGAAGAAAACGAAAGAGTGGTGTCAGGATCATTTCAACCCATGCTTTTATGGGAATGACTTATCCATTTCAAATAGAATAAATTTACATAATCGTGCTCAATGGCTCTGCCTATCCTCATAATAATAAATGATAAAATAAAAATAGGTCTTAGATACGATAATAGGACGATGAAATAGGATAGGAAAATTTAAATTATGAGTAATTTTTCCTATGAAATAGCCCAATTAATGCACGTTTTAAGGTACTTTATCGGAAACTATGTTATCTGGCTATGACTACAAGAAATGAGACTGTTACAACTTTTCCATATTTACTTTTATTATAAATGCTGTGTCATTTTTCTTCTATGCCAATGATCTTCAACACGAGATCTAATAGATGCTTTAAAATGTAAGTTGTATTTTTTATTTATTTTACATTTCTATACTAAGCTACTAAAGTGCTTGTATCATAGAAACAGGACAACCAAAGTACATATATCAAAGATACATTGGTACCAGATTCGAACTCGTGCACTCGGTTTGTGTAACCATTGCACTGCCAATACACCACGGTCGTCTTAATATAGATAGATACTTAGTAAAAATAATTTATATTCTCAAGAAACAATATAAAAACTAATAAAAGCATCCAAGCAACAAAATTAAAGTAATCAAACATAAAAAGAATATAAAACAAAGTTTAGAATAATATCTACATATTTATTTGTATGAGAGTGGAACCTAAACTATGCCGAAGCCTATGCTTCATTAAATGGATTCTGTGCTTGTTATAGTCTTCTAAATGAATCTGATCATGGTTAGACCCTGCGCTCCTCTTCCAATTCCACTCTTTCCATTCCCTCATTCCACATCTCTTTCGTCTATAAATCTTTTTCTGTCGTCGCTGCAAATCTACGGAATGAACTACCTCAAAATATAAGACAAGCTCCTAATCGTGCAATATTCAAGAGTTATGTGTAAAAACACTACCGCTTTCTTCTTTTTTACATCTTTCCTGACATGTGTAGTTTTTTTAATGTGTATTATGAATATATATAACTTATTAATGTATTATTATATGTACTTTGGTGTATTTAGTTATTAAGTATTATTATTACGTATTTGTTGTTTTATTCTTACAAATTGTCATTATTATATTGCACCTACTTACCATTAATACTGTCTTAATGTTTTGTCCAAAATATTTGGCTGCCAGAGAATGTCGAAGGGCATTAAGTCCGCCTTTGTACATAGTGCAATTATGTTTTAAATAAATACATATAATAAATAATGTTATGTTTTAGTAAACATCAACCTTTAGTCCTTACACGTGTGCTGCTGCAATAGTTTGACCTGGACTTGAATAATTCAGTTTTGATTACAATTCAAACTCTTAAGTTATTGATCATAAATATTAAGTAGTGTTAGGTGTATTTTTCATGGGGTCCGTGTGATGGGATTTGGCGCGTGTATGGGGGCCTGCTGGGCTGTGCCGGGATGCCATATTCGGTCAATGCACATTGTTGTTTACCGAGGCACTATCGCGAGGCCGCGTGACGTAGTGTCTAGACGACGCCCCGGTCCCCGCGACCTTACCACTCACCGCTACACAGCGTTCGTTTCGATACCGGTTTATCTTTTTAAATGCTATCGTTGCAACTGCACTTTGTGTCTGCAAACGCACCTAACGCACCGAACACTGCCTATGTCTAACACTACTCAAGATGGTCGTCGAGCGATGTTAATTATTGAACATGTTTTATGTATTTTGTTAATTGGTTTTTCAATAGTAAAAATTACAAAAATATAAATTATTAATACCTAGATATTCGTATTGAAAAGTTAACATTCGCTTTGTATAGTTTCATTTATATTTTTAATAATCGAAAATAAAAAATAAGATTATAGAAAATCTAAGGTTTAAATCTTTTGTATATGAAATAAAAGATTTTTGGTGTTTTTATTTTATTTTATTCTGACAGTACAGTCTATAAGTGGAGGTGACTGCTACTACAGTTAAATGACTAAGTAGCAGTCGCATCCACTACGCCAGTCTTGTTGATAACGCGACTAAGACAACCAATACCCAGAGCAAATATCCGCCTCTTTTTTAGACAATTATTTGCAATTTAAATATTACAAATAAAAGCTATGAGTATTACCACCACTTACAAGTGTACAGACCGTGAAGTGATTTAGTCGCGTTTTGGAATCAGCTTGTAAGTTTCCGGTTCCAACAAGGCCGGCATAGTGGATGTGATTGCTACTCACCACACTCCAGCTTAACATCAAGCGGGGTGCTGTAATACAATATGTCGTCACATTTAAAAAAAAATGAAATCTTTGTTCCGACCGGGGATCAAACCCGTGGCGCGTAATGAATTGGTGTGCTAAGCAATGCGCCACGCCTGTTGTGAATATTTTAATCCGAGACGTTTCGAAGGCTATGCGACAAGAATGGCTGCAAAGCCTTCCTAACGTCGCATTAAAGTAAGCAAAATAAGGCAACCGTGGTGTAGTGGCAGTGCCGAGTGGCACGGGTTCGATACCACTCACCGGTACCAATGTATCCATGATATATGTACTTTGGTTGTCATGTTTCTATGATACAAGCATTTTAGTAGCTTAGTATATAAATAAATTTAAAAAATTAACGATATGTTTTGTCACATCGCAATATGTTTTGTTTCAAATATGTTGTTTTATATTTAAAAAAAACTCATTAGCTTGTTACATAAAAACCTCGAATGTTTTACTTTATATCGCTGTTTTTTTTTAATAAAGGTAACAAGGGAGCTTATTAATTAGGTAAAATCTCTATTTGCCTCGGGGATTATTTAAAATCCTTAAGTTTGTTACGTATAAAGTTAATATAAAATATTATTATGATTAATTTTCCTGAACTAGACGATTAGTATTAGTCAGCACACCAGTCCGTTCCGCCGCAGCACAGGTTCGATTCCCGGTCGGAGCAAATGTTTGTTTCATAGATTGTTGAATATAAAAAAAGACGCAGATTGTTGCTCCGTGTCTGGTAGTCAAAGAGTGGTAGGCAGTGGTGCCTAGTCTGCCCAGGGAAGTACCACCACTTACAAGTATACAGACCGTATAGTGACTCAGTCGAGTTTCGGGATCAGCTAGCCGATTCGAATTAGACTGGCGGCATTGTGGATGTGACTGCTACCTATAGTTATTTAACTGTAGTTGCAGTCACCTCCATTCAGACGGGGGACTGTCACATGACGAGCCACAATAAAAAAATATGCCAGTAAATCGTAATCATACCAACTAATTTATTCAACATTATTATCAAACATAATATGTATATTTGTTTTTGCATGCGGCAGACTTATAATACAAAATGTTGATATTAAGCATCAACTACAAATACGTCATTAAAACACCTTCTACCACAATATGTGGCGACCGTGGTGTAGTGGCAGTGCAATGGTTACGCAAACCGAGAGCACGAGTTCGAGACCGGTACCAATGTATATTTGATGTACTTTGGTTGTCCTGTTTCTATGATACAAGCACTTTAGTAGCTTAGTATAGAAATGTAAATAATAATAAACAAATTAAATATAAATGTTTTTTATTATTGTGACTCGACATATGACAACACCTTGCCTGAATTTAAGCTGGAATGCTATCCATGAATGGAGGGACTGATACTACAGTTAAATAACTGCAAGTAGCAGTCGCATCCACTATGCCGGCCTAGTAAATGTAATTATTTATTTTTCTTAAAGACGATGTTCCAATGGTCACGCAAACCGAGAGCACGGGTTTAAAACCACTCACCGGTACCAACATATCTTTAATATTCCCTGGTCGAATCGGGGATATTGTTAAAGAACCAGGGGTCTGCAGTGCCCATAACCATAGAGTTTGTATAAAGAGAATTGTGGATCTGAAGGAAGTAAAAGAATTGTATTAGGGCTTCAGTCCTCTTAATACAATATGGCGTCGAAAAAGCAGTGAAATTGCGTTGCATATTTGACATCTTTGTAACCAATCATCGAATAACAAATCAAATCAATTTCATTGCTTTTTCATTGGCGATCTGTAGTCTCAGTCTATGCCTGTGGGAATTCAGGCGGGAATTAAAAGGGACACTCATGTTTTTTTTTTGTTTTTTGTAGTAATGTATTCATTCTAATCTAATAATTAATATCTAAAGACTAAGTTGTCTATGATTTCTTTGCCTTTTATTAAACAAAGATTTTAAAGCATGAAATAAGTCGCTTTTGAGATCTTACTGCTACTTGCAGTTAACTATTTCATGGACCGCGCTCTAGCTTAACACTAGGCGGGGTGTAGACTGACGCAATAAAAAACCATATACGCAATGAGCAAATTAAATTGTGAATAGAAAGAATAGTATATTAGTTAGCGGAAATATAATCTAGTATAACAATAGACAATCAACAACAAACCATTACATGGATATAATAAGAGCCAACCAAATGTGATAAAAATGTAAACAATCTTTTTACTCCACAAAATCGAACACTTCCCTTATAAATTTTGATAAATACATATTTTTACTACACAGTTTCATTCTTCAGCTGTAATTATTAACGTGTTTCATTGCAAAAATATTAATGAATTAAACAAATATTATGCGGCTTACTATCGCGTTTATTTTGGTTTTGATTTTACCGCATTAGCATTTGCCGCATAAAATTTGTTTAATTTAGTAATCAATGTTCGCGCAAAATCTAAGAAAATATTACATAAATGTTAATTACGTTGCGAAAACAAATGTGGCGTATATTTAATGCGAACTTTAATTATTGTGGCAAACTAGTTTTTTTTCTTTATAATTCTATTTGTCTATGAAATTGCAGTAATCGGCATTAAGGGAATGGTACCGTATGCAATGAATTAAATAGTTAAATATTTAAAAAAAAAACATAAATAGTCCATTCGGTAATAGAGTTGTAACTAAGCGAAGTTGCATAAAAGCTTTAATATTTTAAATTAAAATGGCACTGTTGTGTATTTTTATTAATGTAACTTCGTAAATCGGAACGCAAATTTTTCATAGACAAAAATTTGTTTACATTTTTATCACGTTTGGTTGGCCATCGGTATAGATAGGAATACTTCAGATGGGGGTCAACAGCCAAACGGGTCATAGTCTAGGTTCAAGGCTTTGGTGTGCTAAAACTGATTCTAAGATCTACTTCTACATACGTGCAAAGGAAAAGTTCATGTCATTTGTTACAAATGCTTCGCTGTGACTGTGATCAAAGTAAAGATTAATAAAATGAGACCCAAAATAAGTTTTTTTATTTCGATTTAAATTTTAGAATTTACTTCTGATATAATTTCGTTTTAATTGTTTATTCTAGAGATTAACTACAAGAGTTTATTTTACGTCAAACCTCTCTATTCTTTATTTTTTCAAACAATAAATCAAATTGTCACGGTTTTTTCTTACTGGGATAGGCAGAGACAGTGAAGCGCCTCCTGCCACGATTCTGACACTGAACTTTTTTATAATTTTTGAATTTATATTTTTTACTAAATTTTGTTAGTTTGTTCGTTAATTCGTAAATTAGAATACAAATAATAAACTATGTAATTGTTTTACATTTATTTGTTTACCATTTTTATATACCTACTGGTTTTTCTGGTAGAGTCAGATAATTGTAGTAATATGAAAGGAGTCTTTATAATATCATTCCACGCTAATGTATATTCCTAAATACGAGTATATCACCGTTAGTCTGTCTCTTTATATCCTTTATATTATAAATTCATAGATAGTATACAGTGGAGTAGCGTGGCGGGGCGGTGGGGCACATTTAGGGGGCGGCAAAAATTAAAAAAACTAAAATAAATCGTTAAAATTTAAACCTGAAATTCATATTTTTGATGTACCTATGATTGAAACTCCTAAATAAGGGGGCGGCAATTTTTTTTCCGCCCCGGGTGGCTGACTTTCACGCTACGCCACTGATAGTATATATGTTGCTCATTACACCGCTATAATCAAGTAATTCGTATGGGGAGTACAATGATAGTTAACAGATTTTCACCTCGCGACCTCCAGCGTTGTGTACGTGTGCCGGTTACATATAGCATAGATTGTGTGCATCGCGGGAGAGATATCGTGAATTCGTGCCACACGTCTCATGAAATTTGGGTTAAGTATTTTTTTGAGCTGCGCGGGCGCGGGGTCGTTGCGCCCACGTTCGTCTGCCACAAGGTGCAGCGCCCGCATCCTACCGCGCACCCACCTGTCTCCTACCTTACGTACAGCCTGCAATATACATGCATTGTTTTTCTTAAGTACATACACCTCGGCTGCCACCTGTAGTTGAAGAAATATTTTTCAATATGTCAAAGTCACAGTTCGCTATATCGAATTTAACAATGTCGTTGCGGTTTTTGTCCTATTAGGGCTCTACCACACAACGGCGATAGCATTGCAATATCCGTTATTAGTATTTATTTACTTATTTTACCACTTTATTGTTTTAACAATAGATCAACAAGAGAGAACGTTATACATTTACTTACGTAAGTTCAAAGATTAAAACAATCCATACACTCATTTATATACTACTCCCAACTAATACATACACATATACGTGGATATATAAAAATAAATACATACATACATACACACTAACCATTAGATCAATAAAATGTGAATAGAAAAACACACACTGATTTCATGTACTTACTTACAGATATTTTTAAAAGAAAAAGGATCAGAGGCCTGTCGCGTAGAAAGTGTGACTGTGAAGACGAAGGAAGAATGGTGAGAAGGAATAAAGCATGGAATTAATTGTAAGTAGAGCGAATTTTACACGTTATCGCTCTGAGTTTTGAACGCAATTTGAGTTCTAGTAATACAAAATAATTATTACTTTCTGTATTGAATAATATCTTTGATTACGCCAATTCAGAACTTCGCACAATAAGAACACAATTGGATTGACGAAAGGAATTTATAAATCTGATGTGGATGCAGGCGTTAAACGAGACAGGCCCGACTAAATCGGAGACCTCCTCAAGAAAACTGGGTTGCCTAGTTCTACTAACTGTAGAGCTTGTATGAAGAGAATTGTGGATGTGAGGTAAGCGAGGGAGTTATGTCGGGTTCGTGGCAAGCTCCTGTGGAAAAAAGGCATGACAGTTTATTTGATTGATTGACAATTGTGCTTGTGTGGCAAGGATGCCAGACGTATTATCGCAATAACGTGTTTTATAATTTTCGCGCGTAGATGACAAATGTGTGGTAAACTAAAGTGTGGATAAAAAAAATTGCAATTAAAACTTTGTACCGTGATAATTACAAGCGAACAGTTATTAAAAAGTCAGACAATAATACTAGTAGACAGTCTAGACTGGCATCGTGCTATTCACCAATTTGCAGCTTGATCTCGCACTTAATTGCCGGTTATGTTTTTATGCAGCAGTTTTGAAAGCTGTGTGTTTTTTGCGAATAGTCGGCTGATCTGTCTGGAGATAGAGCCGTATGAATGGTTAGGTCTAGACGCTCCATCGGTAACTATGTGCCTATATCTACTATGTTAGAATTATATTTGTCTCTGAATGTCTCGACCGCAGCCAAATAAATATAATGATTGACGGATATTTTTTGTCGAGCGTCTGGTTTTAAGTTGTTCAACATGTAGTTATGAGATATTGTTGTGGTGTACTTTTCACACAAATGATCCAATATACTTAGAGATTTAGTTATTCAATGAGATTTGGGTTGATTGGGGAATAGTAAACTGTTTTTAAAGGAAGAGACAATATTCTATTACGCAATATTCTATTCTTAGCTTTTGCGCGAACATTTATTAATGAATTAAACAAATTTTATGCTGCTTACTATCGCGTTTATTTTTGTTTATTTATTTTAATTTTTTTTATATTATGACGTTTCGAGAGCTTCGTAGCCGAACGCAGGAGTGACAATTCTTACTTAGTATCATTAGATTTTCTATGAGGTTTCCATGCTCCATGCAGACAGAAATCGTTTTTTGTTATTTTTCTTTATTATAGCTTAACATATAATAATTTATAGTAACCCGCCTGATGTTATTTGGAGTGAAAGCGACTGCTAGTACAGTTAAATACTGCAAGTGGCAGCCTCATCACTATACTGGCCTAATTGAAAACGACAACTTTTAAAATGATCCTGAAACGCTACTAAGTCGCTTTACAGTCTGTACACTTGAAAGTCTATTCATCTGATCGACAGATCGGGCAAATAACCATAAACTGTCTGTCTACTCACTCTTAAGAGCGTACTGGGGTTACGACTACACAGTAAGTTTAAAAGATCCTTGGATCCTTCAAGCGATGCGTGAAGAAGCCACTTTGGCCGGCATAGTGACGGCGACTGAGGCAGTTGTGAACAAACTCAGTTTTCTCAGTCGTCGTCACTCTTGGACCTCCTCTTGCTTATCATCAGGCGGGTCGAGATCAGGTGTCGTGTCGAAATAAAAAATAAATAAAAAATTACGCTCACCTCCCTTTTCTCTACGTAACCAAATATTGTAAGAGCCATGCCGCCAAATGATTTGACGTAAAATAAAACACGCGTAAGTTTGACTATATTTAGTATATATAAGTATGTATTGTTGACCCTAATCTTTAAACAAATAGGTTTATTCTATTCTATTCTATAGAATCTATTCACACGAGAAATATTTATGGAATTATGTATGAAAAATACAATGAATACAAATCAGTTCTCTCCGGTTTTATTCAGTAATATTTACGAGAAATCACTTTAAATTTACTATTTTATATTTATAAATAATCTGTTCTGCGTTTTTAAATACAAAAAAATATATATCTTGATCTTTAGCATAGGTAGTATGCATCTGAAGAGAGTTTACCTCAATCAATCAATGAATATAAATTTCGCGCCTCGATTCCCATCCAGAAACAACATCTCTACCATCCACTATCCAGACCAAACATTCTTGTTTCCTTCACATCCTCATTTTCCTTTACTGTTTATAGGCACTTTATTATATTGTCAAATATATGCTAGTTTATAAATAAATATATTATTTTAATATATTTATTAAAAGTTAATAAAACATATATTTTTTTATTTAATAAATTCGACGACTGGCCTTTGATGTTAACTTCACATAAATATTTATATGATTCAATCAATCAATCAAATTGTCACACTTTTTCCCACAGGGATAGGCAGGGACAATGGAACGCCACTACATAAATCCCTCGCTTCTCTCACATTTACAATTGTTTTCATTCTTAAGGATGTCACCGATTTGATCGGAAAAAACTCTCCTGACCTTGTTTAACGCATTCATCTACATCAGATACATAAACTTCTTTTGTCAATTTCAATACATTTAAAAACCATCGAAGCAAGAAATAGACCCTTCAAAAGTTGAAAGTGCACCTTTGGCAGACATAGTAACGGCAGCTAAGGTAAACTGAATTGTTTATTTAGTCGTCGGCGCTTTTGGATATCACCTTGCTGACCATCGGCAAGGCTTGGTCTAGGTTAATAAGGTGACCGTGTTCTTGTGGCAGTGCAATGGCTACGTAAGCCGAGTGAACGGGTTCGAAACCTCTTACTGGTACCAATGTATCTTTGATATATGTACTTTGGTTGCCCTGTTTCTATGATACAAGCACTTTAGTAGCTTAGTATAGAAATGTATAATTTAAAAAAAGTTTAATTTCTATGGTTGCATAACTGAATGACAAATTTTATTTTTACTCTTAACTGCATAATCTTGGCACTACTTTTTAAGGCACTATTAGGGCAAGGAATCTCTGCGTTATGAATAAAACGTGTTTTAGGCGAAATAAGGTTGAGATTTGCACATCACTTTTGAACGTGCGAACAATTTACCTTTTAACAAAACATTTTGTTATTTTTTGAAAGCCGTGTACTAAATTAAATATCTAACCGATTAAGTGTCCAATTTAGTAATTGGTTATTCATATCTTCGAAAAAAAAAACTATTTTTGTGATAAAGTTGCATAATTTTATTCTTAAATATTAATAAAGTATTTGTAAATTCTGTTTGATTAAGTGTTTTTGAGCATTTCTTCTTTACACATTTTTTTTGAGTTGATAACTTTTCGCTTATAGTGATTTGATCGTCAAAGTCACTTGAATAGGATATCGTTAAAGAAGAAGATCCCTGCCTTAACATAGGCTCTGCCCTGCCTTAACTCGACATATTATGACAGCCTCAAGTTAAGCTGAAGTGCAGTCCATAAGTAGAGACAACTGCTAATATAGGTAATTAACTGCAAGTAGCAATCACTCCCCCTATGCCGATTGGATTAGGCAACTTTTAGGCTGATTCCGAAACGCGACAAAGAATAAAATTAAAATAAAACGTGACTAAGAACCCGATGATTCAATTCTTTTCGATATCTGACTTCAACTTGTCGCTGAAAAACCCGTTTCATAATATCTGTCTCAGTCGCCATCAGTATGCCGGCCAATAGTGCCTTTCCACGCTTCGCTTGAAGTATCCGGAATTAATATACAAATAAATTTTCATTTTCATATACAAGTAACAATTAGAAATAAGTGCTTGCTTGTATCATATATAACCAAAGAACGTATATCAAAGATACATTGGTACTGGCAAATGGATTTAAACCCGTGCTCCTGGTTTTTGTGACCATCGCACTACCAACACCACGGTCAACTTAATCTTAATACTAGTACGTATGTACCTATATTAAAAATTATATAATACCTTGGTTTGGCTATAATTCGTGGCATGTCATGGTGAGGCCGCCAAGCGTCTAGACACGCGGCAGACGAATTTTTAATGCGAACATGACAAGCATTTCATATACCCGCTCTGTTTGCGGTTTCAAGGGATTTAATTCCCGTGCCTGTGGTGATGTGAGAAAGCTCTCTTACTTTGTTGCAATAATAAGTTTTCAAGATAAACAAACTAGGAGTTATGTTGCGGTCCTTTTGGAGACAGTTGAGGTTTTGGAAAGCTTGTATTTAGCTATATGAGTATAATTAGGTGTATAAGAATAGATGTAACTTTTTTACTTTTAATTTTGAGACTTACGAGTATAAAATAAATAACACATAATACAGCAATCTGCCACTCTCCTTAAACAGAAAGCTCATGGACATATGCATTCTCCCTTTCATGACCTATGGTGCATAGCTTGGTCTATGACGGATTAACAAAGGTTTTAACTGGCAAAATGACCATCAAATGTCTCTTAAATATCCAGACCAGGAGCATGTATCGGGTCCGCCAAATAACTTTTTTTTAATGCTTTAAAAAAAACTACTGAATACTTTTTCAAATTTCTTTTTTCATTTGAAAGTACAATCCTTTCGGTTAATGATGGAAAATCTTAGAAAATAAGCAAGAAGTGGCCGTTACATTCAATGGCGATCAGTCAATATTCAGTAGTTTTTTATAGCATTTTCAAAAAAAAAGTTATTTGGCAGACCTGATATGTGCATCTTTTTTTTTTCAAAAAGTTTGTATTGGAAAGTTATTACTCTTAGTCGGCGTGCTCTCGATTGACATTTAATCTAATAACAACTTGTTTGGGACGCATTACATTGGAATTTGACCGCCTGATGTTAACCTGGACTCCAATCTATCAATGGACGGCGACTGCTAAGGCAGGTAAACAACTACAAGTAGCAATTGCATTTAGTATACCGACCTAGTTAAAACCGGCAACTTACAAGCTGATTCCCAAAACGCGACTAAGTCACTTCACGGTCAGTACACTTATAAGTGTAGGTACTACAAATCGGCAGACTGGGCACCACAACCTACTATTCTTATAAAATAATTTAGACTGCTTTTTATGCTTTTTATGCGGAATGGCGTTCGAAGGGGGAAGCCTATGTTCAGCAGTGGACGCCTTCTGGCTGATGATGATTTATGTGGTTACAGTAAGCCCTATCATTTTTTTTAAATTTACATTTCTATACTAAGCTACTAAAGAGCTTGCTTGTATCATAGAAACAAGAAAACCAAAGTACATATATCAAAGATACATTGGTACCGGTGGGTGGTCTCAAACTCGTGCTCTCGGTTTGCGTAACCATTGCACTGCCACTACACCACGGTCGCCTCTATATTATTATATTTATTAGGGTCTTTATTTTATCAGCATGTAGGGGCGTCCAAGTAACACATGCCAGTATTTAAAAAAGAACTGGCAGCTGTCGATTTATGTCACCCCTTGCTAACAAAAAAAACAATAGCTTTAGTACTTAGAATAATAATATTGTCTAGACTGTCTAGCAACAGCAACCGGTAGTGAGTGTTTTTTTTATTGTGACTCGACATCTGACCTCGACCTGCCTAATGATAAGCATGATGGAGAAGTGCCGACGACTGAAAAATCTATGCCGGCCAAAAGGTAAGTCCCCGCTTCCCTCACATCTACAATTCTCTTCATACAAGCTCTACGGTTATGGGCACTAGGCAACAAACAATACAATTTACACGTGTACAGACTTATGTACACGTGTACACAAAACATGAATTGACTTAATCGTGTTTCGGGATCAGATGTCGAGTCACAATAAAAATAAAACTTAAAATATAGGAACGTTTCGTTAGAAAAGAACCTTTTCTTTAATTGAAGAGTGTTATGCAGATAATTATGAATGTGAAGGAAGCTAGGGAGTTGTGTCAGGATCATTTCTGTGGGAATAAGGCGTGTCAATTTGATTGATTGATATGCAGATAATTTTTTTGATTGTGACTCGACATCTGACCTCGACCTGCCTGATAGCAAGCAAGAAGAGGTCCAATAGTGCCAATGACTGCAAAAACCAATCCAACGTAGTAGCACCACTTTGAAGTATTCAGCTATCTGTAACTAAGTCGCGTTTTATTTATTCTGACCTCGACTTGTCTGATGTAAATCAAATGGAAGTCTAAGAGCGTCGACGACTGAATAGATCGATCGATTCAGTTAACGGTTGCCTTAGTCGTCGTCACTATGCTAGCGAAAGAACTTTTATTCCACGAGGCATTATTTTTTTTATTGTGACTCGACATATGACAGCACCCCGCTTGATATTAAGCCGAAGTGTGGTCCATGAATGAATGTCACTGCTACTACAATAGCTACCCACAGGTATGCCGGCCGGCCTAGTTGAAACCGGTAACTCACAAGCTGATCCCGAAACGCGACCAAATCACTTGACGGTCTGTTGTACTTCCCCGGATCGGCAGACTGTATACCACACTATCCTTTTTGTTCCTTTTTGTATATTACCTAGTTACATTGTATCTAAGAATTATGTTGTACCTAAACAAAAGGACAGATTTATCGTGGAAATAGTTAAAGCGAGCAACAATGGCTAATCTACGATTACTGTAACACATAAAACGTTTTACCTTTCTACTTCCTAGTACTTTAATGTAAGGCTGTATTTACCTTATACGAAATAACTTAGTAGTTAACTATTATAATAGTTAACTACTATTATAAATTGACGACAGGCGTGGACGAACGGTTTAGCGACTGGTTTGTTGCGGGTATAGTCCCGGGTTCTATCCCTGGTCGGAGCAAATATTTGTTTCATAGCTTTTATTTGTAATATTTAATAATATTAAATAATGCAAATATTTGTTAATAAAAAAAGATATGGATATTTGCTTCGGGTCTGGTTATCAAATAGTGGTAGGCAGTGGTACCCAGTCTGCCGATCCGGGGTAGTACCACCACTTACAAATATACAGACCGTGAAGTGATTTGGTCACGTTTCGGGATCAGCTTGTAAGTTGCCGGTTCCATCTAGGCCGGCATAGTACATGTGATTGCTACTCACAGTTATTGAATTGTAGTAGCAGTGACATTCATTCATGGACCACACTTTGGCTTAACATCAAGCGGGGTGCTGTCATATGTCGAGTCACAATAAAAAAATATAAAAAAACTTTTTTTTGCTGTTTGACATCTGACTTCCACTTGCCTGATGGTAGGGAAGCAATGGGAGGTCCAAAAGTACCAGAATCAAACAACCGATTTATTAGTATTTTCTTAGATTTTGCGCGAACATTGATTAATGAACTAAACAAATTTTATGCGAATTATAACCGAATTATTTCACGGTCCCTATTACCATGATGCCACAGGGGATGGTGTTACTTGAAGGATTCAAGGTTATAGGATGGGGAGAACTTAAAGACTGCTAGAAATATGCAAACTATTACTAGTACTTCTGCTACCCGTAGAATAAGGCAGTGATTTTCATTTCAATTTACTATCATTGGACCTTAATGTAAATGAGCCTTAAGGACAATACTTGGGCTACACAACGCTATCTATATTATTTAACAAAGTTACCTAATTTGGTAAAATCAGGTATATAAAGTGTGTTATCGGATCCAGACAGACAAGGCTACCATATCAGTGTGGCTAGACAACCGTGTCAACATAACAGGTTGATAAATAACAGGTAAATTGGCGGCTGCACCAAGTCAAAATACATTAAGGGATACTTAAGGAAATTATTCATTTAAGGAAAATTGTACAAGGCATTTATTTAACTTTACTATTATTATTTGTGATTCACTAGATCGTAAGACGCGGTAAGATTCTTCTCTAAAAATATATTCTTCTAAAAATATATCTAAATATAAAATATATATTTTGACGACAGGCGTGGACGAACGGTTTAGCGACTGGTTTGTTGCGCGTAAAGTCCCGGGTTCGATCCCCGGTCGGAGCAAATATTTGTTTCATCGCTTTTATTTATAATATTTAATAATATTAAATATTGCAAATATTTGTTATAAAAAAACAGATGAATATTTGCTTCGGGTCTGGTTATCAAAGAGTGGTAGGCAGTGGTACCCAGTCTGCCGATCCGGGGTAGTACCACCACTTACAAGTATACAGACCGTGAAGTGATTTGGTCACGTTTCGGGATCAGCTTGTAAGTTGCCGGTTCCATCTAGGCCGGCATAGTGGATGTGATTGCTACTCACAGTTATTAAATTGTAGTAGCAGTGACATTCATTCATGGACCACACTTAGGCTTAACATCAAGCGGGGTGCTGTCATATGTCGAGTCACAATAAAAAAAAATTATATATAACATATAATTATATAACAACCTGGAAATAATGAAGATTTAAAAACATTGGGATAGTTTTGGAAACCTTTACAATAATATCAAATGAGACCAACACCTTAGTCTCTTCGCAACCACGATGGGTACAAATCTTTCGAAAAGTCAAATTAAAATAACCAAAATAACGCAATAAGCTGTAAAAAAAACCTTGGAGAATACTGTAAAAATTAAATTTTCAAAGATGTACATGTGTTTGTGTTATTTTTTGTTGTGTCTCGTCATCTAATCTTGACTTAATTAATGGTAAGCAAGGGGTGATCAAAAAGTGCTAACTAGTTTCACTAGGATACTGAGTGAACAATAGTGAAGCATGCAGAAAAATAGATAAAAATAGAAAAATAGATAGAAAATAAATTACTATATTATGTTATATTAATATTATATAAATTATATTGTATTTATTTTATTATCTGGGTTGCCTTGTGCCCATAACCGTAGAGCTTGTATAAGGAGAATTGTGGATGTTAGGGAAGGGTGAGAGTTGTGATAGGATCGTGGTAAGTGGCGGTCCTTTGTCTCTGCCTATCACTGTGGGAAAAAAGCGTGACAATTTGATTGATTGATTTAAATATCTGTTCTTTTGGCGAAGAATTGGCGAAATTTAATACTGCCGGGCAGTCCAGTTTAAGATATTACTCAGTATACTGAGTAGAAGCATAACAAGCGTCCACGTGACGTGCAATTAAAAAAAATGTATTTTCGGCATATTACGTTTTCTATTTTAATGTTGCTCAGATTTAAGGCGACTGTGGTTTAGTGGTAGTTATATATTATACACGCAAACAATGAGCCCCCGGTTTAAAACCACTTGCGAATTTACTAGATTTTATATTTAAAAAAAATCCCATACTATATTTTTATTTTGGACAACTCTACTGTCATGAGATAAGAACTGTTGTGTCACTGTAATTTTATGAATACCTTCGCATCCACTGTGACTCACTATAATGGGTCTTCCGTTATGAATACATGCAAATTTTACATTACGCTTATAGAAGGAAATTTGTGTAAAAATCTAATCTTATCTTCATTTATTAAAATCAAGTACCGGTGTGAAGAAATACATTACAGGTACTTGAGATATACATTATTAGTCGACAACGGGCCTCCCCCAGCGATCTCCACAGTATTTTCCTACGGCCTTTACCAGGTCGCCAATCCATCTTGTGGGTCCTGAGTATAAACTAACGGATAAAATAGACGGATAAACTAATTCAGACGAGCAACTGAACCCAAAAAATGACCGTGGTTTAAAAACCACTTGCGGTAATCAATGTATCTTGGATATATGTACTTTGGTTGTCCTGTTTCCATGATATGGGCACTAGGCAACCCAGCTTTTTTGAGGATGTCTCCGATATAAGTTGTAATAATATAAATTTGTATGCATGTTTATTTCATTGTGTGTGCATGTTTTGTTTAGAATTTTAGCAGTAACAAAAATAATTTAAATAAATAAAAACCATATTAGGAAAATGAAATAATAAGCTTTCCATTTACACAACGGTCTTCTGTAAATGTATTTGATGAGTAGCTAAATACTAAAATATAATTCAACTTTATATATAACAAAATATAACAAAATGAAAGTATCGAAATAAGTGGATTTTTTACGTGTCCCTCAACTTTGGCGTGATAGAGGGTTATCCCATCACTGTATAAGAAATAGTCCCTTAGTCATCTAAAACTAAATGTACAAAATAATATGGAGAGGAATTTTTATTCATTTACAAAACGCCTCAGAAATTCTCTACTAGTCAAATCTTAAGGACGTAAGTTTTAATTTTATATTTCAGAATTAGAAAAGAATTCACAAAAATTCCATTTTCAAATCTATAAAGATCATAATATAATACATAGAAACTAACACAACAACACTAACGGGTAAAGAATCGATTATAAAGTTTTCTTTATTTTGTAAACTCAGGTATGTATAGTTTAGTAATTATTTTACTTTATTTAAAATGTACCATGAAATATTCGAATGTCGAATAAAGATTCGACATTTGTCAGACAGGAAAACCCAACAAAGTAGAGCGTGCTCCACATACCAACCATGCAATATAAACAATGTTATTTCATTGGGCAATGCAGGATACACTAAATTTGGTAACTCAGATGGTAAGTACATTTGTCTCGACTCAATTCGACAAAGAGTTATAAGACTGTGATTTATTATAACAATTTATTATTAAAAATTGCCTTCAAAGCAGTCAACAAGCACGATTAGTTGCTTTATACCTATAGATATGTATGTATGTAAGTACCCGATTGGTGGCATTTTTTCGGAATAATCTGTGTGCCGCTAACCGTAGAGATTGTATGAAGAAAATTGTGGATGTGAGGCAAGCGAAGGGGTTGTTTCAGAATCGTGTCAAGGGGCGCTGTATTGTCTCTTCATATCCCTATGGGGAAAAGGCGTGAATATTTATTTGATTGAATCTGTCTTAACAACAAAAAATAATTATTCCTGATGTAACTCATTGTGCAAATAAAACAGCTATTAAATTGTGGGTGAATTTGATAAAACGGACCGCATTCAAGCTCAAGCTCAAATCATATGTCATATTAAGTCAACCTACAAAAAATATATATTTATCTAAAATCTTGGCATCGTTATTTTTTCATTAAAGAATATTACTCACCTCATTATTTATTTATTAAAAAGTTTAGTAACACGCATGTTATATTAAATAATTTGCGACCTCCATTTTTTCGCGGCTCATGACCTTCCAGCCGTAATAGCAGCCGTCTAGACAGACAGTCATACAACCCGAGAGTATCGGTTCAACTTATGAAAAGATATCGAAATACCTTTCCAATACTTAGACATATTATTAGTTTATGCTAAATTAATTTATGCTTAAATGATAATGTATTATTTTTACTATTAAATTTATGTTTTATTATTCTGTTAGTAAATAAAAGCCATATTATGAGTACAATATATTAATTAGATATTCAAATAAAAATGTGGTTTTACCTTTTATTGATTTAAAATAGATTGATTTAAATTAATTTATGTAGTAATTCTGTACTCGTAGTAGCAGTGCAAAGGCGACCGTGGTGTAGTGGCAGTGCAATGGTTACACAAACCGAGAGCACGAGTTCGAAACCACTTACCGGTACCAATGTTTTATTGATATATGTACTTTGGTTGTCCTGTCTCTATGATACAAGCACTTTAGTAGCTTAGTATAGAAATGTAAAAAAAACTATTTATAAGGAACAAAGGTGTGATAATTTAGTTAGTTATTCATGTAGGGTATGGCCAGATTTAACTTTTTTTAAATAATAATTTTCCTAAATAATAACGGATAAAGAGGCAGACCTTTATGTGTTATTTATATAAAAACAAATGGATTGCAAGTGCTAATTTTATGATATACATTTTAATATTTTCTTAGATTTGCGCAAACATTGATTAATAAATTAAACAAATTTTATGCGGCTTACAATCGCGTTTATTTTGGTTTAGATTTTACAATTTTATTTTATTATTCCGACGTTTCGAGAGCTTTGCAGCAATCGTGGTCACGGGGAGACTTATAAAATGAAATTGTAAAATCAAAACCTAAATAAACGCGATTGTAAGCCGCATCAAATTTGCTTATTTCATCGATAAACATTTTATTAGAAACTCAAGAAGAATAGCGCCTGTGGTCTATAAACGCACAACGAGAAAACAAATAGTCGGGTCTTTCCCCTCTTGTGCGTCATTACAGTCTGACACAGTTAAAGCCTAAGTAAGTAGTGAGAGCCTTTCCTAAAAAAGGCAGGCTTAACTTTCTAAGGAAACTATAATAAATAAATTCATGAACCATAAACCGACACTCGTAATTTATGGCTGCGCGAAGCAGACATTTTTATATTTGGTTTTACGACAGAAAGGCTTTTGACATTTTTTTTATAATTGGCATATTTCAAAACATTTACAGCTGCATAAATTAGTTAAGAAAATACTTTATATTTATTCATTAAATTTAATGTGTAGCCACATTAGCCCCTTCTTATATCCAAGCGACCTCGTTCAGCGCGGGAAGTGCGGCGATTTGTGCTGAGAACCTCAAGTTGCGCAAATACGCTAACCTCGGTACTGGTTACGAATTTGCGCCGTTTGGGGTCGTGACGATGAGCCCTTGAGGACCTTCAGCTAAACGCCTAGCCGAGGAGTTATCCAAGCGGCTGACGGAGAAGTCTGGAGACAGAAAGGCGGGCAATTATTTCTGCCAACGTATTAGCCTTACTAAACAAAGGGGAAATGTTGCCAGTCTCGTTGCGACGTCATTGAATGATGTTTTTTATTTATAGTTTAATTATAATTATACTTTTAATTTTACCTATTAAATGTAATATTTAAATGACAATAAATATTAAGTTTTGTTTGAATAAATAAATATTCATTATCATCAATATCAATTAAGACGACCGTGGTCTAATGGAACCAAGAGGCTCTGGGTCAAAACCACTTGCCAGCCACTTCTATCAATGTATCTTTAATATTATGTTTAATACTTTGGTCGCCATGTTTCTATGATACAAGTACGTTAAGTAGTGTAGATGATAATAATAGATATTTATAATTCTCTTGTCGTCTTCACATCCACAATTATTTACACACATTTAACATTGACATTTATTCATTTTAATGTTTCCTTTTATATAAAAAAATACCATAGAGCTTGTATGAAGAGAAGTGTGAATGTGAAAAAAGCGAGGGAGTTGTGTCAGGATCGTGGCAAGTGGCGCTCTATTGAAAAAAGGCGTGACAATTTGATTTTTTTCCTTTTATATTGTTGTAAAAAAGGAAACTGTATGTAAAAAACATTGTGCAGCCTTAAAAAGGACACAAAAACCACTGAAACCTGAGACAGGGAGAATAATTCAAATAAAAAGTTTTTGGTCGTTACAACAGCGACTGGCTTCGACACCAAACCCGGATGCAATAAGCGCCTACTCGTTTGGATTTTAATAATTCGACCCTTCAACAATTAAAATAAAAACTGCCATTTATTTTTAATTCGAATCGACATCTTACCACGACCTGCCTGATGGTAAGCATGATGGAGGTCAGGAGGAGGAGTCAGGACGACTTAAAAAACCGAGTCAGTTCACGGCTGCCACAGTCGCCTCACTATGCCGGCCTAATAAATATAATATAACTAGATGGTCATAATGTATTTCTTTACGATTATTTTCTTTATTATTATTCCAAATATTTGTGGTAAATAATACTCCATAAAATAGTATTTTTTTTATAACTATCCAATTTTTATTACTCATTTGTACTTATTCGTCAAACTATCAAGACTTTTAAATAATTATATTTTGTGTATATCCAGTGTATTTTATATGTAACTAGCTGTACCCGCGGTTTCACCCGCGTAAAATTAGGTTTATAACACAGTCATAAAAAAGGAGGCGGTTCTCAATTCGACTGTATATCCCTTTTTTGTATTTATAACTCGATATATCATAAAAAAAATGACAGACGGAAATAAAAATAAATATAGAAAAATTCCAAACTATAGTCAATTGGAAACTATAGTAACACATATTTTATTTTTTAAAATAAAAATGTTACTTCTATGTCTATATAACTTCTATGTCTATATACTTCTATGTATATATAACTATATAAAAATGTCTATGTTACTTCTAGTACCTCCAAACAAAGTTTCATAATGATCGGTAAAGTAGTTTTACTTTGTATATTTTCCATTTGTATTTAATTAACTTTTATTTCGCGCCCTACTTCTCTTCTGCATCATCGCATCAACATCCTGAACGTTTGACTGGTAGAGAATGCCATTGGTATTAGGTTCGCCTCTGTACTTTACTTTTTAAATAATTATTTTATTGAATAATTTAATAGGCGACCGTGGTGTAGTGACCACGGTTTATGTTGCTACATAAACCGAGTGGCTCGGGTTCGAAACCTCTCACCGGTACCAATGTATCTTTGATATATGTGCCTAATTTTTCCTGTTTCTATAATAGTTTCTATAATGTTTTATAGTTCATTATAGTTTCTATAATGTCCTGTTTCTATAATACAAGCACTTTAGGAGCTTAGTATGGAAATGTATAATAATAAAAAATTGGGAAAATAATCTCTATGTATCTCTATATAAGGAAAAAACCTTACGTGAAGTCTAGTATCAATATGATTGTTTAAACGTAAAAAAAACACAATTTATCATCTACAATAGTAACGAATAAATGAGTCATGCATTGAATTTATGCGCGTCGTCTGCGGTCAAATTTTGAAGGTGGCATAGGCCGTCGCTAGTGCAGTGAAAGGCTTATACGGCGGGGTGCAACCGCGGGAGGCATGCAGCCTGCGGGGCAGAGGGGCGGTAGTCTAGACAGGCCGCAGACGTTCGGCCGGAGGCTGCACCGCCTAACGCACACATACGAAACAATCCGATGACCGTGAATGATAAAATGTTGCAACACTATTGCAAATACTACCAAACATTAATTTTGGACCTACGAGTAGCGTAAGAATAAAGTTTTTCTTGTACATGTAACATCCAATGTTTAAAATACCTTTTTGAAGTAATTTATAAATCCACAAAAGGTTGAATGGCATCCTATCAGGGCCGGATCTACCATATGGCTTATAGCTTCCGCCCAAGGCCCCGTGGATTCAAAAAAAAAAAAACCTGCGATTAATCAAACCTATTTAATTCAAGTCTACGTTCAGGTGTTGGTACTTCGAACTGACTTATTTTTTTCTTATACTTTGCTTAATTAGGTGGACCCCAAAGTAGTATTAGCCTAGGGCCCCCTAAACTCACGTTCCGGCCCTGCATCCTATAACCGAAGGGCCGTAATGTGCCGGACCTTTGGCACGCATAGTGACGGCGACTGAGGCAATCGTAAACTGAGTCGGTTTTATTATTCGTTGGAACTTAGGTCAAGTCACAATAACACTCGTAAATAAATAAAGTCTCATGGCAACAAGTCCGCCTTTTATATATTGTATATTTTTATAATAAAGTAATAAATAAAAATAATTAATACATCCACAACTTCTCTTCATCAATCAATCACTCGAATTGTCACGCCTTTTTCCCACAGCGATAGACAGTGACAATGGAGCTCCACTTGGCACGATCTTAATACAACTCCATCGCAGCTCTACGGTAATAGGCACTAGTTGCCCAGCTTTCTTAAGGATCTCTTCGATTTGGTCGGAAAACACCCTCCTAGGCCTGCCTCGATTAAACAATCCATTCGTATCAGATTGAAAATTATCTTTTTTTAATATACTTTCACTCGTCTTTTCCAAGTCCCCAAATTATCGAAGCATTTCTTTGTCAATCCTTGTCACTACATCTACACCCATAATTTCTCATCATCCCAAAGGTTAGTAGTTAGAGAAAGCCTAATAGGCATTAAACTCGCATATGTACCTATTTTTAGGTTTATTTTGATGCAATAAAGGATTTAATTAAATAATCTTCTTTCAAACCACATCTAACGCGCACTGCTATTTCTCATTCTATTCGTTATCGTCACTCTACGTTTTACGTGGTTTGGTAATAAAAGATTTAAGAAATAAAGATTTACTCGTTACAGATAACTGCCCAAAGACTGCAATCTTCATGAAAAATTGTTATTTTATGTCTATCAAGATATATAATGCAGTTCCCAAGGATATTAAGGCATTGCCTTTTAATAAATTTAAAGCCGAATTGGCAAAATGGTTGCTGAGTAATATGTTTTATTCATATAAGGAATTTTCTGAATGTGAAAAACATATCAAGAAGTTTAATGTAGTGCCAGGATAACTTTGTAATTTAGATTGTGTCCCACAAATTGACATTTAAATAATATTGTTACTATATAGATAATGACATTACATATAATATTATAATACATTGATACATATTTTGACATTGAATTATATAACTTTAAATATTTGCATGCTTTATGTTAGCTGAATAAGGAGGACTTACTATATTGTACCATTGATATACTGTACCCTTTTCTAAGCAAATAAATTATTAATATTATTATTATTAATAAATATCATATTTAAACGAGAAATTCTACCAGCGTAATAACGACGACTGAGGCAACCGTGAACTGAGGCAGTCTTTTTAACCGTCAGCGCTTATAGATCTCTTAGAGCGCTTATATCTGCTTCCTAAACAAAAAAATATTTGTTACATCGCATTTATACATATACGCAGATAGCAGAATAATATCGATTTCGTAATTATCTATACTTAGTTGAGCCTTGTTCGTGAGCCACAACGGTAATGCAACTTATGAATTATAAATGTGCTTATTAACTTAATTATACACTCAACATTGTTGCAACTATTAATTTCAGTAAATAGCGTTTTTAATCTACTTTTATGTTGTCTTTTATTTACTTTAAGTAGCTATAGCTTGTCTAACTATAAATAACGCGCCCCTCCACTTTATTAGTTTATTTAGATGTGTGTATGCAAATATTACTAACTATACTATTATACTTTATCAGCGTGGTCCTCCTTTTGTGTCCAACCAGCAACTGAATGACCAATTACAAATGCATTTTCGGTGTGTTGCGTTAATATTTTATGTTTTCTCGTGTGCGCAAATGCGGTGGAGGGGTGCGTCATTTCGGATTAGACAGACTATACCTACGTATTGTTTCAATCTATATTATAATATTTTTATTTTAGTGTGACCTCGATCTGTCCAAGGTAATGATCGAGGTCCAAGAGTGCAGACTACTAAAAAAACCGTATCAGTTCACAGCTGCCCCACTATGCCGACATAAAGGGTTTTTTACACACTCCGCTCAATGACCCAATGATCCGTTTAGCGTCTATATGTGGTTCTCAGGTATTTTTGTAAGGAACATGTGCGAATATAATGATTATTTATCGGCTGTTACAGTCGTCGGCGCTCTTCGACTTCCCCTTGCAGTCAGATGTCTACTATCAATCAAAGAGAAATACGTTTTATGTTATACTAGCTGTGCCCGCGGTTTCACCCGCGTAAAATTAGGTTTATAACCATAGAGATATATTACATAGTGATAACATATATCTCTATGTTTATAACACAGTCATAAAAAAGGAGGAGGTTTTCAATTCGACTGTATATCCCTTTTTTTGTATTTATAACTCGATAACTCATGTAAAAATAACAAACGGAAATAAAAATAAATATGGAAAAATTCTAAACCTTTTTTTTTAAATTAAAAGTATCCTTTGTTACTTCTAGTACTTTCAAAAATATGTGTGCAAAGTTTCATGATGATCGGTTAAGTAGTTGTTGCGTGAAAACGTAACAAACAAACTCACATTCACATTTATAATAATAGTAGGATTGGCGCATGTATTCAGAAACATTCAAAACAAAACAAAAAAATATTAGAACCCTATGATAAAATACCTAGGAAAACATGTAATGTATTCTAGCCCATTTTGCCATAAGACATAAAGTGCAGCGGCCGGGTTCTTTCCACCGCATGCAGAGAGAACACCGGTCACCGGTATGACCTCTATGGAACTTATTTTGAACCTAATAGCGTTAATACACTTTAAAACTGCTGAAAGCAATGAGTGCTCCCGCGAAAGTCACGAGCATTTTGGCGAAGTAATCGAATTCAAAAAATTTATAAAAAAAAGAACTGCCTTTACAAATAAATTTATAATATTGACGATACGTGTGGCGTATTGGTTAACAAAACAAGTCCCGCGTTCGATTCCCCGTCGGTGTGAAGATTTGTTTTGTGGCAATTATTTGTAATATTTATTAATTAAAAATATATACAAATATTTATTAATAACTCCATTGTCTCTGCCTATCCCGAATGGGGCGCACATATGTCATATATTATGTCGAGTAACAATAAAAATAATGAATAGGTACTTAAATGAAAGGTAGCTTAAATGAAATGTTATATTTATGTTTCAATATAAGTTTCAACAAAATCTGTTAAGTAGTTTTTGTGTGAACAAGTAACATACGAATGAGTACATCCTCCATACATAGCAGATCTATGGACATCCATCCATTCTCACGAATGTTTACGTTTTTATTATAGTATGTGATTTCGAGTCATTGTACGATCCAAATGTTAAGTGAAGCAGTGTAGTAGCAGTCACCTATATAATGAAGACGACTGTCTCTCTAAATTATATTGTTTCGTTTAACTATCTTATTGGTATAACAGTCTGCCGATCCGGGGTAGTCACACACCACTTTCAAGTGGAAACTCAGTTGCGTTTTAGAATTAGTTTGAAAGTTGCCGGTTTCAATAGTGGATGCTGTAATATTTTAAAACCTCAATTTAAAAAAAAACATTTAAATAATATCAGAACTTTAAAAAAACGTATTATAAGATTACGTATTTCCCAATCAGGGACATTATTCAAATTATTATTATTTTAAAAAAAAGTAGAGGTCTGCAGGTCCAAGACAATAGAGTCTGTATGAAGAAAATTGTTTATGTGAAGGAAGCGAAAAAGTTGTGTTGGGATCGTGAAAAGTGACGCTCCATTGTCTTTACCTATCCTTGTGGGAATTAAAGAGTGACAACTAATGACGATAATAAATACTGACAATTAATTGTTTTTTTTTATATTTACATTTCTATACTAAGCTACTAAAGTGCTTGATCATAGAAACAGGACAACCAAAGTACATATAACAAATATACATTGGTAGCGGTGGGTGGTCTCGAACTCGTGCTCTCGGTTTGCGTAACCATTGCACTGCCACTACACCACGGTCGCAACTGTTTAATGAATATTTTTTTGTCGTCTTTAAAAATGTTGACAATTTCACAAGTTGAATGTAATAAAACTGGCTGAGAAAGTTTGCAACTTTCTGTTTGCAATATCTGTGAAAACAGATATTTTCTAATGTCGCTTAATTAAACAAGTCGGGAATGCCTTATTTACCTGTCACATCGACTGAATATCCTACAGTTACCTAAGTATTAATCATCTCATTAGAAAACACGTAATAGATAAATATTATTTCATCAAGAACATTTTGAACTAGATTTAGTCGCTTGTTTTGACGACAGGCGTGGACGAACGGTCAGCGATTGGTTTGTTGAGCGTAAAGTCCCGGGTTAGAATCCCGGTCATAGCAAATATTTGTGATTTGGCATAGTGAATGTGACTGCTACTTACAGGTTTTAAATTGTAGTAGCAATGACATCCATTCATGGACCACATTCCAGCTTAACATCAAGCGGGTGCTGTCAAATGTCGTGTCGCAATAAAAAATAAGCTAAAACTAATACAATAACTATAAATTTATTAATAGAATACTTCAAAACGGGCCTAAACACATAATTGTTGCAACAGAGCCGAATCATCTAATAATGAAAATAATTAAAAATTATACATATTTATACTGGTCATACACTGGTCACAAAAATATTCTATCAATCAAACTGTCTCGTCTTTTTCCCACGGAGATAGGATTTTACAATGGAGCGCCACTTGCCACGCTTCCTCAACTTAACTCCCTCGCTTCCTTCACATCCACAATTCTCTTCATACAAGCTCTAAGGTTATGTAGACAGTAAACATAAGTTTTAAAAGTTGATACTATTGTCATATAAAAGGTTTTTTGATTGACCAATAATTACGACACGAGATCCGACCTCTACTTGCCCAATGTAAGATCTATGAGTTCCACAAGAGCGCTGGCCATTGGAAAAACCGTCCAAGTTTTGAGTTGCCTTACCCGCTATTTATTTTCCTTTTTAATCCCCAACTCAAAAAGAGGGGTGTTATAAGTTTTGACGTGTCTGTGTGGCTGTCTGTGTCTGTGGCATCGTAGCTCCTAAAGGAATGGACCAATTACGATGCAGCTTATTAGTGTACCCAAAAAAATGTAACAAAGATATTGTGGCTTTGCATATAGACAGTTAAATAATAGTAGGTCGTAATAGAAGTCACTGTGGCTTAGTACTATGGCGCTTCCATTCTAATTGAAATCGGCTACTTTCAAACTGATTTCGAAACGCGACGGAGTTACTACCCCGGATCGGAAGTCTGTAATACCTACAGGTATAGGTAAACAAAACATGTAACATTTTGTATTTCTTTGTTTATCATTAATGTAATTTGTTTGCGTTTTAAGTATAATACATATTGGCAGTTCCCTACACGTTAGACTGGTCTCAGACAGCTAAGCTAGGTGCACTGGAACTTAATGCCTCGTCTGGCGGCAACAACGGCGAGACATACAAATAAAACAAGATATAAAAGCCTTTTTAAAAAATAAACTTTGTAAGTAATTGTGATTTAATTTCAGAAGGATTTTATGAAAAAAACTACATTTTAATATAAAATATAAACTAATGATTTTAAGACTGATAGGCAATAGTGCCCAGGCTGCCGATCCAAGGTAGTAGTACCACCACTTACAAGTGTATAACTATAAAGTGACAAGTACCAGCTCACCAGAACATTCTCCATGGTTTACGCGATTACTATGATGAGTTACTGCATGCTGGCCTATAACCCATCTTAGGGACTAATATATATTGTTTTTGTAGGCATATTTGTATATAAAATGAGAATACAATGGCGGAACATTCTCTGATAAAGGATAACAGGCAGACGTAGCAATGAGGTCATCGACTATCCTAGAGATACGTATGTGATTGATAACAATAACTATTACATAGATAACTAACTACGTAGTTAGGTATATGAAAAACAACAATATATTGGAAATTATCTAATGGAGATTTCTGTAATAAAAAACAGTAAAAAAAGTGAAATAATATTTAAGAAGGAAAAATGTCGCATTGAATATGCATCGTCTAAACTCTAACATGTATATTTAACGATGCATATTCAATAGGGTTTTCTGGAATAAAAACGCAGAAAAAGTCTAATTTTCAATGGGGGAAAATTGGCTAAAAAAGTATCACTTCTCTAATAATGCCCATCAATTAAGAGCACGGGTTCAAAACCACTTGCCGGTGACAATGTATCTTGGATGTATGTACTTTGGTCGTCCTGTTTCTATGATATAAGCAGTTTAGTAGGTTAAAATGGAAATGTAAATACAAAAACACGAGTATGTCCTTTATACAGGCACAATAGTGATTGTCGAAGCTATTTTACAATGATCCCAAAACTTTACAATCTTTATACCAAGAACTAATCCCAGCGTGACCGTGACGTCACACGACGGGATGGCGTCATAGTGACGTAGCTTGAAACCAGCTTAAAAGTTGCCAAATGCAATTAGGCAGGCGTTGTGGATGCGACTCTTCACGGATCATATTCGAGCTGAACATCAGGCTGAGCCACAAGAAAAATATACAAAGTTTTTTAACTAGTATAGTGACGGCGATTGAGACGGAGTTTTCAGTCGTCGGCGCTCTTGAACCTCCCCTTACTTATCATCAGGTAAACAAATGTATGATGTAGCGTCTTAATAAAAAAATCTCAGCTTAAATTTCTCAAGTGTAGAATTTAATTTACTTAATTCATGACTAATTCGCTATAATATATAGTGTCAAGTGTACAACAAGCCGAGAACAAAGGTACTCAAAGGAAGACGTTATCAGTCCTGCCCACTCCTCCACTTAATAGCTTACCCCTTTGTTAAACATTATGCTAAAGTATGTAAACTTTGACTCGTCGTTTTTGGTATAAATTAAAATTAAATTTTCCTCTGAATAAATTAGTCACAAAATTGGACTGAATGAAAATTTTACTCGTCTGATGCACGACTCTATAACTTTTTTAAAAATTAAATGTATAAATAAATAGAATTAGCTTTATTTAAAAATTATTTTCTTCTCTCCGTTTATTTGACTGAACTCCGACACGATTGGACCGATTTCAATTTAAAAAAGTGAGTCCCTGGTAGATTTAAATTCAAATTTGTTTACTTTCGGGATGGACAACGTCTGTCAGGTCCGCTAGTTACTGTATATATTAATAATGAAAAAAAAACACCCCCTAGTGCTCAACGGTTTTCTGCGAACGGGATCGAACGCGGATTCTGTCGCTTAACGCGCAATTTAGGTATAGACAATCTATCAATTGAATTGTCACGCCTTTTCCCCTAAGGGCTAGGCAGAGACAATGGAGCGCCACTTACCAAGATCCTGACACAACTCCCCTGCTTTCTTCACATCCATAATTCTCTTCATACAAGCTCTACGGTTATGGGCACTGGGCAACCTAGCTTTCTTGCGGATGTCTCCATTATGGTAGGAAAACACCCTTCTGAGTCTGCCTTGTTTAACGCATCCATCCACATCAGATTTATAAATTCCTTTCGTAAATCTACTTTCACTTATCCTTTCCATATGCCCAAACCATCGAAGCATGTAATGTAAATGAAAAAATCATAAATAGAGAAAAAGGCATGTAAAATACAAGAATTACTATTAATAATGTACAAGTATGCATGTGGTTTAAAAGAAGATGTAGTGACAAGGATTGATAAGGAATGCTTCGATGGTTTGGGCACATGGAAAGGATGAGTGAATGTAGATTGACGAAAGCAATTTATAAGACTGATGTGGATGCATGCGTTAAGGGAGGCCCAGAAGGGTGTTTTCCGACCAAATCGGAGACATCCTCGAGAAAGCTGGGTTGCCTAGTGCCCATAACCACAGAGCCTGTATGAAGAGAATTGTGGATGTGAAGGAAGCAAGGGTGTTGTGTAAGGATCTTGGCAATTGGCGCTCCATTGTCTCTGCCTATCCCTGTGGAAAGAAGGCGTATTGATTGAAGTATTGTATGTAAAATATCTAATGAAATAATATCTGACTGCTTTTTTTACGTGGTTTTTATTATTAAAACTAGAATTGAAAATATAACAGAATATAACTCTTTATTGTAATAGAATAGCTTAGTACGAGTACGTGGTATATAGGAGAAGTATTATTGTTATCTAGAGACATCGGCGGGTAACTTTATTGCGGAGCACTGGTAATGCATACACGATGTACTTACGAGAAGTACATCGTGTATACGTAAGTGCCCATAACCATAGAGCTAGTATAAAAACTCATATCAGGATTGCAAGTGGCGATCCACTGCCTCTGCTTATCCCTGTAGGAAAAACGCGTGACAATTAGATTTTTTTAAATTTTACATTTCTATACTAATCTACTAAAGTGCTTGTATCATAGAAACAGGACAACCAAAGTATATATATCTAAGATACATTGGTACGGGTGAGTGGTTTCGAACCCGTGCCACTCGGCTTCCGTAGCCATTGGACTGCCACTACACCACGGTCGCCTTAAACGGTCAATTGATTGATTAATTGAAGTACTATGTATGTACTATATAAGGTGCATTGAGTAGTATAATAATAATAACTCATCTTACGATAGTACATAATAACTCAATGACAATATGTGATTTTCTAAATTACGTTTGTTGTAACTTGCGATCTGTGTCGACGACTAAAAAAACAAGTCAATTATTATTGTTTTTGAGAAAATTACAGTTTTAAATAGAAAATGAGTAAGAAAATTCCTTAAATGATTTAATCCTTTTTCGATTAAGATCCCGTAAAAACCAATCAATTTATGTTAATTTCAATCTAATATTATTCAGGAATATTTTTACATAATAAAATTGGAAGAGTGCCTGTGTTTGGGGTGTGATGTTCGAGTGTGTAAAACAAGGGTAGGTTGTTGTAGGCCGCGCCGTCCAGTTCAGGGTCAAGAAAAGTAAAAAATAATGAAAATAAATTGTATTTGAAATATTTTTATGTTTATTCTTACGTTGAGCTCTGCTTTACGTTTCATTATCATTATTATCGTCAATTTACGCCAGGGATACAACGGATACTGACACAACTCCCCGCTTCCCCTTACATTCACAATTTCACAATTTATACTCGTATATATATTCTACGGTTATGGGCACTAGGCAACCCAGCTTTCTTGAGAATGTCTCCGATTTAATGGTGATGGGAAAACACCCAAGAAAAACTAATAGATTTTCTACTTTACTACTTAAATACATATAATAATAAGAAAAACAATATGGGAACATGCTTTAAAAAAAAAATTGCGACTCGACCTCTGACCTCGACCTGCCTGATGGTAAGCATAATAGTATTGAATTGAGAGAAATAGAATTAAGACATCCTCAAGAAAGCTGGGTTGCCTAGTGCCCACAATCGTAGAGCTTGTATGAGAATTGTAGATGTAAGGAAAGCGAGGGAGTTGTGTCAGGATCAAGCGGCGCTTCATTGTCTCTGCCTATCCCCGTGGGAAAAGGCGGGACATTTTTTTTTATATTTATATTTGAATGATAGAGTCTCTACCTTGTTAACTGCTTGTCAGTGGATGTTATATTATATGTATGGAAAGTTACTCTAAAATACGATGAACTCGAGTATTTTTCCTATACAAAGAATTTCATCTTATTCTTAACGTTAGTTTGAATAATCGATCTTAATACCCTCAATCGACTTCTGCCATTCCATTGCATCCGTAATACTTTAGCAAAATTTTCATAAAATATTAAACCTATTAAAGTTACATTGGAGATATATAAAGGCTGGAGGATATGGGAAGGTGGGGTAAGACGGGGACCTTAAGGAAATATGCGAAATAAAAGATGCCGTTTTGATTGCACAAATTGGAAACTTATATTACAAAATAATCAGTCTTTCTTCTTTTAAATTATAATTAAACAAAACATAAATAAACCATTATTCTGGTAGAAATAACAAAAACAAAAAAAAAAGTACCTAATCCCCATCATGCCCCACCCATAGGGAAAGATGGGGTACCCCCCTGGGTAAGATGGGGTATGGGCAATTAGTCATCGGTACTTTCACAAACTGGGCAGATATGGGCAGATTTGTCATCGTTATCTTCAACGCCAGCACACCCACAATGTGCCCATTTACCACAAATTTGACAAGTTATCCACCCTTCACGTGATTCCGTATATAAACCCTGACAATACAAACACTCTGTGTCTTCGGTATCGCTATATAAATCTATGATTAGCTTTTTTCCTTGCTTTTTTGTTTGTTACCATTTTTTTATCCTGAGATGTCTTCTTTATCTTTTTATCATCTTGAATATTTTTGCTCTTCTGTCTTTCTTCTAACTCTAATTTATATGGAGACGCTGTAATTATAGCTGTCTTTCCGCGTCTACGTACCTGTCTTTTCCTATAACTTGTATTTTGTGGGTAAGGTAATAACTGTTTTGGACTAATTAGATGAAATGATGTTTGATCTTCTGAATTATTTACCAATGTTTGTTGTGTACGAGGGGGCTGTGATGCAGATGCTGCTGAAGTACTTGGTTGTGGTTGCAGAAGCTCTAAAGTTAATATTCAGTCTAAGTTTGGGATACTAGTGATGAAGTTGTGTTCGCTGCTGGAGTTTGGGTTGTCGGTGAAGAACATGTAATCGATGTTAAAGTCTGAGCTAGTTCGGGAGTTAGTTCTAAATTTGTAGAGAGCTGCGAAGATTGTAATATTGCTAAAGGGTTGGCATTCACAAGTGAGGTAGCTGATTGTAACATCTGATTCAAATGTGATGTTTGTCAAATTTGCGAAGTCGACGGAGTGGGTTCTAAGTTTGCACCAGTCTTTAATGTCGTAGGTCTACCATCATCGTCTGATGATGGTAGAGGATTTGCACTGACAGACTGTTCTCCATCAGGATTCAAAACAATGTCAGTAGCCTCTGCAGCTGCAAAATCAGCGTTCGTAAAAATTTCAGCATTGTAAGGACACTAACACATATCTAATTGCTTGTCTCACGCTTTCTTCCTCCCAACATCCTCTCTTTGTCTTTCTTTTATAGTCGCGAACCATGATCTAGAAGAATATTATTAATAAAAAACTGAACTCTGTAAAATATAAGTAGCGGGCAAGATGGGGTACTGCACCGAGCTTCATACCCCATCATGCCTCAAAAAGACTTTTTAAGAAACAATAAAAATTTAAGGTTATAAAACGATCCCATCAAAACTAAATTGTAGTGTATTCAACACTATAATAGATGAGTATTTAGAAAATAAATACGTGTATAAGCTAAATGTAACACGTTTTGAATAGTCACGCTGTTTATGTGCCTTAAAAATTAGATAGAACATGTAAAAAAGTAAATAATTACTCACAAAATTGCAAAACGTCCTCCAACCGCCATAACACTTGTAGGACTAATAAGTTTCCCAAGTTATATACTAGATGGAACTAATAGCCTCACGGTAGCTAGTTTGAATCATTAAAATCTATTAGGTCCCCGTCTTGCCTCACTACCCCGTCTTGCCCCACCTTCCCTAAGCCTATTAAGCCTGCAAGATGATGACACAACAAAGCCTTTTCATTGAAGCTTACAACTTCAGATTCTGAAAGGATTATCAACGTAATTTATAAAAACCTTAAAAGCCTATTAAAATCCTTAAACAAAATCCTTCCACTTTTTTTAAGATACGGCATTTGATCTCTTTCTTAGTGTTTAAAGTTCTTGCTTGCTTTCAGATAAGAGCACCAACGACTGAAAATCTTGCACAGTCGTTCTCACTTTTTTTTTTATTGTGACACGACATCTGACATCGATCCACCTGATGATAAGCAAGAGGAGGTCCAAGAGTGACGACGACCACTATGCCGGCCTAAAATGCTTCTTCACGCATCGCTTGAAGGATCCAAGGTCATAGGATGGAGAGAACACATGGGCTGGCAAAGCATTCCACTTGTCAATTGTTCTACAAAGAAAAGACGCACTGAACTTTTTAGTTGAGAATAATAAGAATTTTCACGCTTTCCTTGAAGGACCCAGGTTGTTAGAGAGAAAACACACGGGCTGGTAAAACAATTCCATTGGCGTTAATTCTACAAAGAAACTACGCGCCAAACCTTTTAGTTCGACTGCTGATTTCGTTGACAAAATGTCCTTCCCTGACCTTCAGGGTTGAAACATTAAGGCGATGTAGGAACAAGGTTAAAGAGCTTTTCGAAATATTATCCGTGGTGTGCGCGATACTTATTCAACGAATAATTTATTTAAAAATAAATTAGGTCCTGTCCTAAAATTTTCTTACATTTTGCGCGAACATTGATGAATGAATCTAAATAATTTACCATCGCGTTCATATAAAAAAAATTGTACAATTATTAACCAAAAATTAACGCGATAGCAAGCCGCATTAAATTTGTGTAATTTATTGATTAATGTTCGCGCAAAAACATTAATTCATTGGGGCCTGTCATTTTATATCTTTAATTTCATTATTTGTTTCGTTCCTAATTATTCCTAATTAATTACTTAAAAAATCCTAATTACTTCCCCCCTAACTCAACGTTCTCAACGTACTAAAGATTTTATTATGTTTTTATTTATTGTGACTGTACATAATGACAGCACTCCGTCTGATGTTAAACTAGAGTGCGATCCATTAATGTAAGTCACTGCTGCTACTCTTAAATAACTGTAAGTAGGAGTGACATCCACTATGCCGGCCTAGTTGGACCGGTATATAATGCCTAGGGGAATTAGGTCCGACTGAGGGCCTTCTCTTGGGGTCGTGGTCCAACTATTTATATAGTTAGCCTGCGAACAAATCGGAGACATCCTCAAAAATGCTGCCCATAACCGTAGAACTTGTACGAAGAGAATTGTAGATGAGAGGAAAGCGAGGGAGTTGTGTCAGGACTGCGGCAAATGGCCCTCCTTTCTCTCTGCCTATCCCCGTGGGAAAAGGAGTGACAATTTGATTATTTGATTGATTGGATTGTGGGCCTTCAATAAGGGTCGTGGTCCAACTATAGTGAGACTAAATAAACGTTTAAATAAATAAATTTAACGTTGTTATGATTACAAATAAGGTGTAAAGAAAACACTTATCGGTTGTGCTTAACACTTGAAGGAGCGTATAAGGTATAAATAAGGCTTTAGTTTAGTGCAGAGCCCGACCGACTGCAAGAGCGTTCAACGTCTGATCCAGCGGTCGATGACGCCATTGCACTCAGATGCAACGACAATATTATAGTTTCTATCTTATAGCAAAAGTAATTTTGTTTCACAATAGAGCTACAGTACTTTTGTCTTCTGTTGATATACTCCTAAACTTAATTAAATTAAAAATTTAAATGTAATGTTCAGTTAGGTTATAACTTAGTTTGTTTGTGACAAACTTTAAAAAAATTGAAAATACTCGCATATTGATTATTAATAAAAGCTTAAAAAAGCAAAATTCCATGGTTTATGCGCATGAAAAAGATTAGTGAAAGTAGATTGACGAAAGGAATTTATAAATCTGATGTTGATGAATGGATGCGTAGTGCCCATTACCATAGATCTTGTATGAAGGGAATTGTGGATGTGAACGAAGCGAGGGAGTTGGGTCAGGATCGTGGCAAGTGGCACTCCATTGTCTCTGCCTATCCCTGTAGTGAAAAGGCGTGACAATTGGATTGATTGAATTGCTAAAATAATAAAAAATATAAACAATTTTATTTAAAATTAGTCTTAAGTGATAAAAGTGGTTTAAATATGGGTTATATAATAAGTAGATCAGAATCAGTAGAATTCGTGCCTAACTATTTTCATGTACGACGTCTGATGGTAATCAAGGGAAGATTTAGGAGCGCCAACGACTGTAAAAACCGACTTAGTTTAACGCTATTATTGTCGACCTCACTATGAGGGCCAAAGAATTATTTGTAAAATTTATTTTAGAATTCTTTCTCAAATTTTATACTTGAAAAGATAATAAACATATACAAAATATTTTGTTACTCGTATCTTGAAAGCTGTACTTGTTTTAATATCGCCTATACCACGGAGAATGTTCCGAGGAGTTTAACCTTGTTTCTACCCCGTCGTCACACCCGTAATACCCGCACAGGTCGGGGAAGCATCCGCATTTTGTCGACCGATTCATCAGTGGAACTAAAAAGTTCGGTGCGTCGTTTTTTTGCAAAACAATCGATAAGTGGAATGATTTGCCAGTTCATGTGTTCTCTCCATCCTATAACCTTGGATCCTTCAAGCGATGCGTGAAGAAGCACCTTTGGCCGGCATAGTGGCGGCGACTGGGGCAGCCCTGATGACTCGGTTTTTGCAGTCGTCGGCACTTTCGGACCTCTTCTTGCTTGCCATCAGGTCAAATGTCAGGTCACAATAAAAAAAAGTACTAAAAGTGAATATTGTGGTTTATTTTATATTTAATTTATATTTTTTATTATTTAATCAGTTGAAATGTCTAAATAAATAAATAAGTGTCTATGATATAGATAAACAATCTAATCTGGCGGACTAATGACGAGACAAAGTTGATAAGGAATACGCATTGTTTTTCTATTTCTATGATAAGCGACTGAAAGTACGTATAACATACGTCGTATATAGTAAAAACAGTTTTTTTTTATTGTGACACGACATATGACCTCGACTCGCCTGATGATAAGCAAGAGGAGGTCCAAGAATGACGACGACTGGAATAATCGAGTCAGTTCCCGGCTGCCCCAGCCGCCGCCACTAGGCCTAAGGTGCTTCTTCACGCATCGCTTGAAGGATCCAAGGTCATAGGATGGAGAGAACACATGGGCTGGCAAAGCATTCCACTTGTCAATTGTTCTACAAAGAAAAGACGCACCGAACTTTTTAGTTCGTCTGCCGATTCGGTCGATAAAATGTGGATGCTTTCCCCAACCTGTGCGGGTATCACGGGTGTGGAAGGACGAGGCAGGAATAAGGTTAAAGAGCTCTTCGGTAGTTTGAAAGATATACGAGCGAGTTCGGTGTATACTCAATTCACTTTCAATCGATTCACAACTTGTTTTTCTCGTCTTTAGACCCGACTTATGTGTAATTAATTTATTAGAACGAGAACTAATTGCACGATAAATACAATAGATGTGCTTCTTTGAACAGTTACTAGGTATGTGCTAATGAAAATTTAAAGTTGCCTAGGTGTATGCATCGGGGTGGCAAGGTGAACTCGGGGCGCTCGAAGATACGTCCCGTTACTACTAAAATGTATTGACCCCTCGTTTTTTTTATGGCTACACCAGCTCCCCGCTTGATGTTAAGCTGGAGTGCGGTCTATGAATGGAGGTGACTGATACTTACAATTAAATAACTGTAAGTAAAAGTACATCCACTAATTGGCCTAATTGGAACTGATAACTTACAAGCTGATTCCGAAACGCGACTAAGTCACTTCACGGTCTATATACTTGTAAGGACAACTACCTCTTGTTAAAAATGGAAATTATACATTTATTATATAATTAACTTTTCCTTATAACAATATTTTCACTGTTTAAGATGCTCAAGCTAATATATATAATATAAAGTTCGAGATTTCGAGATTTATTTCATTAAAAGATGTATATTTCTTTTACATTTCTAAACTAAGCTACTAATCGTTCTTAGTATTATAGAAACAGGACGACCAACATATATTAAAGATACATTTGTATCTGCAAATGGTTTTGAACTGGTGACTTTCGGTCTGCGTGACTATTGCACTACCACTACACCACAATTGCGATAGAATATATACATAAAAACATATATGTACGCGACATCTGATCTCGGATTTCTTGGTGGTAAGAATGGTAAGGCGCCGACGACTGAGGAGCTATCTAGTTTACAATTGCCTCAGTCGTCGTCACTATGTCGGCTATAAATAACAATAACAGATTTAATCCTTATTGTTACGAACATAAAATAATTTTGTTTACACAGACGACTTTGCACACAGAGTTGTTTACTTTTCAATTGTCATCTTGTTAATGAAGTGTATGTCTAGCCTAAATGCCTCTTTGCCTTGTGTATTGCTTCTTTGAGTTTCTTCTCGAATTATTCTTATTGTCGGAGACATTCTCAAGGAAGCTGGGTGGCCTACCATAACCGTAGAGCTTGTATAAAGATAATTATGAATGTGAGGGAAGCGAGGGAGTTGTGTCAGGTTCGTGGCAAGTAGCGCTCCATTGTCTCTGCCTATACCTTTGGGAAAAGGGCGTGACATTTTGATTTGTTTTGATATGATACCGAATTGGAGGCATTGGGGTATAGCTTGTCTAACTATAAATGACACTCCCCTCCACTTTATTAGTTTATTTAAATGTGTGAATGCAAATATTACTAATAGTCCAAGATCCCAGTCACCCCAGACTTACGTCATTTTAGAAAAGATGATTTTTTTTTCAAAAAAATTCATCTTTCCTAAAATGAAGTAAGTCTGGGGTGACTGGAATCTTACTCTATAACTATACTACTAAACTTCATCAGCGTGCTTCTCCTTTTGTGGCTAACCAGCAACTGAATGACCAATTATAATTGCATTCATATTTTATACTTGCATGTGTGCTTAAATGCAATGGAGGGGCGCGTCATTTCGGCTTTACATCAGCAGAAAGCATGTTTTCTCAATCATAGAATTAGAATGAGGTACTAAAGTAAGGTCCAGCGAACATTTATCCTTAAAAGTGCAACGTGTACAAACCCGTATGGTAGTTGCAACACGACCTGAGTGCAGTGACCCACCGTTGCTGCAGGCACCTCCCGCTCTGCACTATTCCAAGCCACTTTGTTCAAAGAAAACTTATATAAATTTTCAGTTTAATTCACAGTTCGCTGGATTATGACTTTGTAGTTACCTTATGTACTTTTTATGTACCTTAGTAAAGTACCTATGTAATTCATCTTTAAATTTTAATTTAGAGCCTTGCTACGATTTTTTGGGAAAAAGCTTTTAATGATGGTTTAAATAGAACCTTAATTGTAAATAAAAAAGAAACATCCAATTTCAGAATTTTCTTGTTTGAACACGAAATCGCCTTAGGGTGAACTATAAAAACTAAATAAAGATATCGAAACAACTTATTAAACTTAAATCAATTTATAGACTAACAGCCGGTTGTACCAAATATTATAATTTACGAATTTGTAAAAAGTATTGTATAAGTAAAAGAAAAATGGGTTGCACCACTCTTTAACTTCACATTTTACATTTACTTTCAACGGATATTTGATACAGAGCTAAAGGATTTCATTTCGGGTTTCTATGTACTATTTTTGCTATTTATATATTTTTTTATCTAATGATAAAAAAATATATAAATGGTAGTTTCGATATAAAATTCTTAATTGGGTATTCACGATTTCGTAATAGTAAACGTAATAGAATAAGTATAAAGTAAAACTAAAGACTTCATTCTTTATTACACTGTAGGCTCGTCATATGACAGCAACCCGCTTGATGTTAAGTGCAGTTCATGAATGGAAGTGACTGCTTAAGTAGTTAAATACTGCTACTAGCAGTCACATCCACTATTCCGGCCTATTTGGAACCAATAACTTACAACTGCAACGCGACGAAATCACTTCACGGTCTGTATATTGTACTTCTAATAGTTAATACTTAAATAAATAAAAAGTAGGTACGTGTTAACTTATAAACAAGGGAGTTATGTAAGGATCGTGGTAAGTGGCGCTCCATTGTCTCTGCCTATCCCTGTGGGAAAAAGGCGTGACAATTTGATTGATTGATAACTTATAAACGGCCATTAATTATGTGAAGGATTTGTTTATATTCTAGGTATAAAATGTACTTAAGCCTACCCGAATATTGGAATTTGTTTTAAAAAACAACTGACAATAATAGCCGGCATAGTGACGGTGACTGAGGTAACCGTGAATTGATTTGGTTTTTAAAGTCGTCTCTAGAAAATAGTGTTTTTTATTCTATGAATTACGGCGACTGCTACTACCGTTGAATTGTAAGTAGTCACATCCACTTTGCCTAGTTGGTACCGGGAACTTATAAGCTGATCCCGCGGCTCAGCCATCCGGTTTCGGCCTACCAGACTTAGTCAACAGTAATATTCAATTAAATTAAATTTATTTATAGTTTAATTTTAGGTAATATACTTTTTATTTTATCTGTTTATTTAATTAATTAATATTACAAATAAAAGCTTTGATACAAATCTATTTATATCTAGTTCATATCCAGTTCATATATAACTTTAGGGTGATTAGTTTAGGGTGATCTAAAACTATAAATAAAACATTCTTAACACGTGGCAAATATAATGAACGAGTATTTGTTTATCTATGATAATAGTTATTAACGAAGCCTATATCTACACGAACACTATATTCTCACCCTCAACCCAGGGGGAGATAGGGGAATATGTGTCGAGGTAACATCAAGACCACCGCCGCGCCGCTACGATAATAATGGTTTTTTTTAACATCAGACCCTCATGTAATTATGCGGGTGTTCTTATTTTTTGAGACCAGAGAATCATGTGAAATTTCGTTCAAATAGGCTATCTATATTTAAAGCGACCGTGGTGTAGTGGTAGTGCAATGGTCACGCAAACCGAGAGCACGGGTTCAAAATTACTTGCTGATCTTTGATATGTGTACTTTGATCGTCCTGTTACTATGACGCAAGTAGCTTTATATAGAAATGTAAATAAAATAAAATATTCTAATAAATGAGATGAATAAAACATAACTGATTTTTCTTTTAGGAATCAGATTAAAATCCCGCATTGGGAAACATTAACCTAACATGAAAAGACTTTTATGTAAAAGTACTTTTAAACTAATGTACCACCTACTCTTCTTTATTCGCTTACAAATAAAAGGTGTTACATTATTTTTAAAGTAAATGTTTACCTATTTACATAAATATAGTTTATTATATTTTTACAACATTTAATTAACGTAATGTTATTTAATGCATGGCAGTGCATTGTTTGTGCTCCGAATGCAGTTGAGAATGTCCAATAAATACCAATGTATAAATAGCCATTACTTTAACAATAATAATCTAAATATATGCATTAAGAATTGACAACAGTCAGCGTGCGAGACGGCGAGGAGTGCGCGTGTGCGTAAGATTGTTGAGTGTCTCGTGTGTCGCGGAGTGGTGATCGGTTAACAATTTGCAGTGTGCGCTTCGGTCGCGGACTAACACGTTTCTCATGAAAGCAGCCTTCAAACAAAAACTATCAATGAAAAAAGAATATCTATAAAACATCTCTCGACGGGAGGCAGGTGGTCGAGCCGCGGTAGATATCGCGTCACCGCCCGCCCGCAATTTCGCGTAAAATTGGCAGCGTACCGGGGGCGGGCGGGCGCTCCCGAAATAGTGTTCGGGCGCGGTCGTGCGCGGTCGGCGGCGGCGGACAGTCGCCGCTAGGCCGCGCGTGCGCAGCACGTCCGCAGGGCCAACCGCCTGCCGCCGCACAAATAGCACGCAGGCCGCAGCTCGTCGCATCTTTGAGGTGTGCTATATTTCTGTCGCGAGGAGTAGGCCCCGGGCCGCGTCGGGCACGTCGCCCGCGCGCTGGCCGGCTCGCTCTGGTGGTGGTGCGTGGCGCTGCTGCGGCTGGTAGCGCACTGCGCGCCTCCCCCCGGCCTCGGCGCCGCTTGCGCCGAACGCGATGCGGCCCTCGCGCCCGCCACGCCGCCGGCGCCCGTGCCTGCACCTGCACCCTCGCCCGACGAGTCGGAGCCGCTGCACGTCGGTCAGTGTTATCCAAACCCTAACCACACACACGCAATAACACACCCATATACACACCCGACATAGATGGCTGTTCACATCACCAGGTACAACATCTATGTACAGGTACAAATAGTTTCAGTTACAATATTCTAATAATAATAATTCTAATAAGGATTTAGCAAGTAGTGGTACAACCCATAATTTGATAAACAAATACTTTCTTATTTCCGCTAGATGCATCTTAAGAGGACATAAAAACAATGATATTGGTGTACTTAGTAGATTAATGCAGGTCACAATAATATAAATGTGAACGAATTAGTGAATGGGCTTTTACTAGTATCGTAATCTTATATAAGTAAAATCTTAGAAAAAAAACATTTATCTTTTCAATGTTGGTTTGAATCAAAGTGTTTAAATCAATGAAGCATTACCTATGGATTTTGCAGTAAGTGTTAATAGATTATATATTAACAGGTTAAACAAACAATATCAAAAAAACATAGAGACATACGTAACGTTTTATTAGGTATATGACTGGTAGGCACTACAATGTCAACTGATGTTCCTTATAGACGCTATAAAATAACAATTATTTTAGCGAAGAGACGATAACGTTTGAGTACAGTAGGGCAGACAGCATAGATAGGTAGATTGTCAGGGCGGGCGGCGGCGAGGCGCACGGATGTGGGTTATGAGAGCGAAGGTTCTCACCCACAGACAGCCCACTTGCCTCCATTCCCACCCTTACACGCACAGCCTGCGACAAAATGCCCTCACACCTACCTTCCTCCAAGACTCCAAACAGCCTAAATATCCTCTCGTATAAAGTTACGACCCGTTTTATTTGTTCTGTTCTTTCAAAGCGCTTAATTAAAGCGTTTTTTTTTTTAATTTATTATGATCATTGTAACAAGAGAATTGTGGATGCGAGGGAAGCGAGGATGTCAGGATCGTGGCAACGGGCGCTCACACGGGGGGGGAGAAACACGTGACAATTTGATTGATTGATTGACATACTTATCATTTCTCCTAGAAATAACTTTGATTATCATAAATATAAAAAAACGCGTTAATTAGGCGCTTTAAAAGCCCTATAAGCCATGCGTTTTGAATCATGGCCGCCATAGTGACGGCGACTGATGAATCGTTTTGAATCAGATTTTTCCGTCGTTGGCGCTCTAGAGGTTCTAGGAGGTCCCCTTGCTTACCATCAGACCACTAAACTAATTGTATTAACGTAGTACGCTAGTACATACTATTAGTTCGACAAATCGAGAAAAAGATGTGGAGAAACAAAAAAAAAATATAAATAATTTTTTTGTTATACATTTCTATACTAAGCTACTAAAGTGCTTGTATCATAAAAGCAGGACAACCAAAGTACATATATCAAAGACACATTGGTGTCTTTGATATATGTAACCAAGTGAGTGGTTTCAAACCAGTGCCTCTCTGCTTACGTAGCTATTGCACTGCCACTACACCACGGTCGCCTTATATACGAATGAAAAATATATTATTGTCATATGAACATGATTATAATAATTTTGTATTGTCTATATACAGCTATCAGTGTCTTTTCCGCGAATATTGAGGGAACAATCATAAATCTTATCTTACGACAGTTTGTCATTTTTTAAAATTAATGAATTGCATCACACGCCTCATATTATCATGATTTACATGATGCTCCATTACTGCTCAAAGATATGAATTCATTATCATCATCATCAGCCAGAACATGTCCACTGCTGAACATAGGCCTCCCCTTTAGAATGCCATTTCGAGCAACAAGATGCCAGTTGCATCCACCCCGACATAGTGGCCGACTATGTCGCCAGTCCACCTAGTGAGAGGCCTATCTACGCTGCGTCTTCCGGTTCGTAGTCTCTACTCAAGAACCTTTATTTCCCAATGGTAATTAGTTCTACGAGGGATGTGGCCAGCCCATTGCGACTACAACTTTCAAATCCTACAAGCTATGTGTACTTCTACGGTAACTCTAGTTCTCCTCGTTTCGAATTCTATCGTGCAAAGACAAAATATCTTCATTGCCCGCAGAGAAACTTTAAACTTTTCCAACAGGCCAACAGTTAAAGACCACGTCTCAGTGCCATATGTCATGCATTATTACTAATGTATTTTGTAATCTTGTTTCATTTTGGCCGGCATATGACCGCGACTGTGGTACTACTCCGGATCGGCAGACTGGATACTCCTGCCTACCCTAGCACTCTTGTCCGCCTCTTTTTTGATTAACAAATATTTAATATAATTATTAAATAGACGAATAAATATGGAATTTCGTTAAAAAAAAAATAATTTTTATTGTGACACGACATCTGACCTCGTCCCGCATGATAATAAGCAAGAGGAGGTCCAAGAGTGACGACGACTGAAAAAACAGAGTTTTTTTACGGCTGCCTATATTTAGACCGACCGTGGTGAAGTGATCGTATCTTTAATATGTGTACTTTGGTCGTCCTGTTACTATGACCCGCACTTAAGCAGACCAAAATGTAAATAAAAAATAAATGAGATGAATAAAACATAACTGATTTTTCTTTGAGAAATCAGATAGATTAAAATCCCGCATTGGGAAACATTAACCTAACATGAAAAGACTTTTATGTAAAAGTACTTTTAAACTGATGTACCACCTATTGGACATTCCACCTATTCCATTCCCTTACTTACTATCAGGTAAGTCGAGCTCAGACTCAGACGTCGAGTCACAAAAAAATCTTTGTGTAGTTAGCTATTTTCGTAAAGGTCGAGCCTTGACTGTTGAGATATCCAATTATAATATTAGGACACGCGTAGCCCATTGGTTAGTACACCAGTCCGTTACGAGTAAAGCCCCGGGTTCGTTGTTTCATAGCTTTTATTTATTTAAGTATAACAATAGATTACAAGCTAGATTTATAAAGTAGAAATTTAGGTTTTACATTTATTAATTACAAACCTACAATCCTATTATAGATTATACATTACTTAATTACTCACAAATATTTAGGTCATTAGTAGAAAACATTTAAAGATAAAAATATAAAATAAAATAAAAAATTAAAACACAAAAACAAAAATCAAATCATAAAATAAAAAGTTAAAAATAGTCAAAATTTATAGGTATTTATTTAATAATTAAATTGAATGACAAAAATATACGCTTCGAGATCAGCTTGTAAGTTGCCGGTTTCAACTAGTCCGGCATAGTAGATGCAACGGCTACCCAAAAGTATTTTAGGCAGTCGCCTCCATTCATGTACCGCACTACGGTTTAGATCCTAGCGAGGGTGCTACTCATACGAGATCATACGTCGAGCTACAATTTAATATTGTGTAGGTGTGTTATTAGACATTAGAAGTGTATCATTCAACTTTGTAATTAACGTCTAATAGGTCAGTGGGTGCTTGCTTGTCTTCCGTCTCGCTCATGCACGTGACAGACACGATAATTGGGACGCATACCAAAATATATGCTACCAAGTCTGCTCAGACGTGATAAGTGATACGTGAGACATCACCGATGACCTCCCTGGTCGAGATAACCCGCCCGCGCACGCTAGGCCCTTATTAAAGAAACGGCTAATTAAATAAGACAAAAAAATATTTGTGAATAAAAAAGAAGAGGCAGATATTTGCTCCGGGTCTGATTGTTAAAGAGTGGTTGGCAGTGGTGCCTAGTCTGCCGATCAGGGGTAGTATCACAGACCGTGAAGAGATTTTGTCGCGTTTCGGGATCAGCTCGTAAGTTTCCGGTTTTAAAAATCTGCCTAACATTTTATAATATTAAATATTATTAATATCCTAATTTAATTATAAATAATAGTAAATTAAAATATAGAGCTTGTATGAAGAGAGTTGTGAATGTGAAGGAAGCGAGGGAGTCGTGTCAAAATCATAGCCAGTGGCGCTTCATTGTCTCTGCCTATTTCTGTGGAGAAAAGGCGTGACAATTTGTTTGATTGATTATAATAATAGTAGAGCTTGTCTCTGCCTATCCCTGAATTTGATTGATTTATTGCTATAATATAATAAATTTGAATGTCAATAACGAGTATTATATGATTATTGATCGAAATAACAATTCACCTTACATTAGTATTAAAACAAAAAATAATTTCACGAATTATTTTTATTAACAAATCTAAAATAAAACGTCGTGCTCTTAGCCTATAATAAAGTAGCGGAACAATTTCGGGTGGGCATAAGATGGTGGGTGTAGGGTTGCGGGGAGTTGTTATGGCGGCGACAGGGAAGCGGCCGACTGCGGCACGTGTAAGAACGGCCTTGAGACGCAGGTCGACGCCCGCGCCGCGCCGAGCACTGGCAGTTCGGATTGCCGCCTGCGCCTAGGGGAACGCCAGTCTAGGCTAACGACACCATAGCCTCGTGTCCTTGTAACTACGCAATAAAACGTTGTTTTTACATCGCCAGACATTAATGTGTTCCTTCCTAGACGTATAACTCACCAACTATCAACAGCCTACGTGCGAGACTAGTTTTCAGACATATCTAATATATTATTTACGTGCCATTGAGCGCCTATCTAATTCGTTCGCACAATAACATCATTCATTTTATTTTATTTTTGTTTACATTTCTATACTAAGCTACTAGAGTGCTTGCTTGTATCATAGAAACAGGACAATCAAAGTACATAATTAAAGATACATTGGTACCGTCAAGTCGTTTTGAACCCGTGCTCTCACTACACCATGGTCGCCTTAATGCCCATCTATGTCTGTAATTATACTGTATCAAATAGAATGTTTCATTTCCCAGACTCGTCGGCCCCCTAGCACGGCAATCCTAGAAGCAATATAAAGAACTGCAAGGAATATCATTGAAACTAATTTTAAATAACGTATTATGCCGGCACATTAAAATGTTAAAAAAATATTTATTAAAGTTTTCTACGTTGTTTTGTGTAAAATTTTACAGAACGTTTAAATATCTTCTTTGATACACTGTTCTATTAAGTTATTTAAAATGAGTCTTGCAAGTCTTTCAGCCGGTTGTACCAAAAAAGTTTCAATTTACGAATTTAGTTTTACTTTATACTTATTCTATTACGAAATCGTGAATGGGGTTAATAAAATTGTTAATAATTTTATACCGAAACTACCATTTATATATGTTTTTATCATTAGAAATAACAAATGTAGTACATAGAAACCCAAAATGAATGATGTCCTTTAGCTCTGTATAAAATATCCGTTAAACGTAAATGTAAAATGTGAAGTTAAAGAGTGGTGCAACCCATTTTTCTTTTTTTCTTTTACTTATACGATACTTTTTACAAAATCGTAAATTATAATTTTGGTACAACCGGCTGTTTATCTTGCTTCTTGGATTGCCGTGCTAAGGGTCAGGGAAATGAAACATTTATTATTTCATCAATGTTTACATCGATATATTATTTATTTTATTTACCAAATACATCGCGTCTTACCAAACGTTTTTCATTCATAAAATTCCTAAATGGTGACGCGTTTCACAGACATGCGTAAATACTTATAACTTCACGGCGGCAATCACTCATTGGGGTAGAGAAATAAACAATTACACTACTGAACTTTGGCCTTCGATAGTGAGATAAATATTGAGAAACAATTTATTAACGTTCTGAGAATGTACCGAAAATGTCCTGAGGGGCTCTTTACCTTTTATTCCTAACACGTCATTTTACTCCCGCGTAACCTGCGCCGGTCGAAGGAACATCCGCATTCTATCAACCTAATCGACAGTCGATCTAAGAGGTTCAGTGCGTCGTTTTTTTATTGAATAATCGACAAATGGAATGCTTTGCAAGCCCATGGTGTCACCCCATCCTGTTAATAGGTGCCTATTACTCTAACTAGTTCAAAATGCTTAAAAAATGGACTATACATACAATTTATACGCCCGTCTCCCGCACATCCAATACGTACCCAGCTGCGAATCTACGATTTGTTTGCACCGGGGCAGAAACCTGATAGTAGCGCCCCTCTCTCCAGAGTTTGAGATAAATTACTTAAAAAACTCACAAATATATAAAGTTCACGAGTGGTGTGGCGCCCCTTTTTTACAAGTCGACGATGAGCCAACCACCGGGGTTAGGTTGGGCAAGTTAAAACGATTATCGTCTCTCGTCGGCGATTGTCAAAATAATAAAAGCTAGGCTAAATCCAATAAAACGAAACTATTAATTGTTGTGACGAAAATCGTCTGTGCGACGACACGTTTGATCGTTATCATCGATAGTCTCATTTTGGTGGATTTAGCCTAAATTTATTATTTTCAATCGTCTCTCGTCGCCAATTGTCGACGAGAGACGATTGACGTTTTAACTTGCCCAACCTAACCCCGCAGGCTTCCGTATGCTAGGGGATTTATGGATCAAGTTTTTTTAATTTCAATTATATTGTATTATGATTTTGGCGCCCCCTAAAACTGCCGCCCTGTGCTGGTGCCCCGGTTTGACCCCCCCCCCCCCCCCCCTAGATTTGGGCCTGCGAGTACATAATAGAATCTTAGTAGCAATATAGAATAATTATCTAATAAAGCAGACGATATAGATATAGTTTATCTGGTTGCATTTAAATACCTAGAAGAGTAGACTTTGTTGTACTTTTCCTTTACTTATCTTTACAACGTGACATCATGACATTAGTGAATTACTGCTGAATTATTCAAATTGTCATTTTTTTTATTGTGACTCGACATGACAGCACCCCGCTTGATGTTAAGCCGGAGTGTGGTCCATGAATGCATGTCACTGCTACTACAATTCAATAACTGTGAGTAGCAATAACATCCACTAAGTCAGCCTAGTTGAAACCGGCAACTTACAAGCTAATCCCGAAACGCGACCAAATCACTTCACGGTATGTATACTTGTAAGTGGTGGTACTACCCCGGATCGGCAGACTGGGTACCACTGCCTACGACTCTTTGATAACCAGACCCGAAGCAAATATCTACCTCTTTTTTTTGGCTTTGAGGTCGTCGGTATTTTTCCCTTGCTTAGTATTAGGCAATCGAGGTCAGAGTCTAAGAAGATTTATTTAAAAAAGTTATTGGCAAAAATAAGCAGGTGTACAAATATTATTTTTATTATTTAAAATAAAGATACAGTTTTAAGCGAAACAAGTTTATAAACAATTTTAATAACGTAGCTCAAATAATTGAGATAGATCATAAAAGTTTTGCTAAAATTAAATTTCTTTGAAAACTTTTTATCAATTTTAAAGAATATGCTGAAAAATGTAAAGATAAAGACATCTTAATTTTATATTATTGTATAACTTTTATAACACCATTACGGACGGAGTCACTTTAAGGTCTTAAAGCCGGTGGTACTACACCAAATCGATATACTCTGTACGAATATGAATTAATCAATCAATCAAACTGTCACCCTTTTTCTACAGGGATAGGCAGAGACAATGGAGCGCCACTTGCCACAATCCTAACACAACTCCCACGCTTCTCTCGGAACATCCACAATTCTCTTCAAACAAGCTCTACGGTTATGGGCACTAGACAACCCAGCTTTCTTAAGGATTAAATACATTAAAATAATTCACGTGTGAAGTGTATTTTTAATCGACAATATTTTTTATTATTTACATTTCTGTACTAAGCTATAAAGTGCTTGTATCATAGAAACAGGCCAACCAAAGTACATATATGAAAGATACATTTGTTCTAGTAGGTGGTTTCGAACCTGTGCATTCGGCTTGCGTAACCATTGCACTGCTGCTGCACCACGGTCGCCTTATTATTGAGTAGTTTGTATGTGTACATAACTATTTCAGATAATATATTGTTTCTTACTTATTAGAGCGTGATTTTTCAGCAGTCGGGTTTTAGTTTTTAGGCTTTATTTATATAACTAACTAATATAAATAGCAAAAAACAAAATCACATTTTTTGTTTTTATTAACCTGGGTGGATGTGATTGCTACTCACAGTTATTGAACTGTAGTAGCAGTGACATTCATTCATGGACCACACTTTGGCTTAACATCAAGCGGGGTGCTGTCATATGTCGAGTCACAATAAAAAAAAAAACTATTTAACAACTTTTAAACGATGTTTTACTGTCCCTAATCTTCTTCAAACGTGCCTCCATTCTTTCTAAGCCAACAACAAAGGAAGTTGTACACAAAACTTGTATAATGTATTCATTATGCGTGCTCAGAATATCATAAACATACTTCTTTCTATATATCATGCAATGTTATCAAAACAAACGTTTTTTTTTTAAATTGTGGCAGCATTTGACAACATATGACAGCATCCGGCTTGATTCATTAATTAATGTTCGCGCAAAATCTAAGGAAATACTATACCGCTTGATGTTGGGTTGGAGTGCGGGCTATGAATATGCACTTTGCCGGCCTGATTGGAACCCGTAGATGATCCCGAAATACGACAGCGTCTTTTCACAGTCTGTACTCCTAAAAGTGGTGGTACAATACAATACCGAGTCAACAGACATTTTTAATTTTTATTATTGTGACTCGACATATGACAACACCCCGCCTGATGATGGAGTGCAGCCCAACAATGCAGTTATCCTCTACCACAGGTTAATAACTGTAAGTAGCAGTCACACCCACTACGCCAGCCTAGTTCCAACTGGCAACTTTCAAACTAACCCCGTAACGCGACTGAGTCTTACTTGAAAGTGGTGTAATTATTCCGGAAATATCCACTGTCTGCCTACCACTGTTAATGTTTTATGTACATGTTAATTGTACAGGTTATAATTAACGAGTTTCTTGTGGTCTCTCGCCTTTCTGAAGCCATGGTAGAATCAGACGACAAGCAAATGCATGGTATTAAATTATTTCATTATTGTTCCTTTAAATTACGTGATACTGCGGGCTTTAAGGTTACACGGCATTGTTGGTATAGTAGCTTGGTACATATCGTAGCTCGCAGCAGTGCGGTAGTGCCAGGACGTCGATCCCGTGGCCTACATCCCTTCCCCGGCGCCCCCTGCCCGCTCGCCCCTCTGGTAATCACTATCTGAGGCTGATAACGACAAAAATACGTCTCACTCATGGTTCCTCCTCGCTAGGACAACGAACTTGATGAAATTTCTTAAATATAGCCTACTATAATCAAACAATATTAATTCGCAAAGTTCGGATTATGTTTCGTAAGTCGAAAAGTTGGAGCCAAGATTTTTTGCAAAGTATTGTTCGTCAGTCAATGAATCAAATTGTCACGCCTTTAACCACAGGGATAGACAGAGACAATTGAGTATATATTTATTTAATCATTGGAATAAATATTACAAATATTTGTAATAAAAAAAGGAGATTAGATATTTGCTTTGGGTCTAGGTGTTTCAAAGTGGTAGGCAGACAGTTGGTAATTATTGATACCACCACTTTCAGATGTACAAACTGTTAAGTGACTCAGTCGCGTTTCGAGATTAGCTTGAAAGTAACCGGTTCTAACCGTGCCGGCATATTAGATGCTACTGTATAGTAATCATTGCATAGTGGCTCCACAAATTCACGGTCCCTGGGTCGGTTTAAGAGCACTGACGACTGAGAAATCATATTATTACATGCCAGAAGGCGTCCACTGCTGAACATAGACTTCCCCCTTAAAACGCCATTCCGAACGGCAAGATGCCAGTTGCATCCACCGGTTACCCGTGACTTTCGTCAGTCCACCTAGTGGGAGGCCTACCTACGCTGCATCTTCCGGTCCGTGGACGCGATGTGGCCAGCCCACTTCAGCTTGAGAATCCTACGAGCTACGTCGATAACTTTGTTTTTTTTTTGGCGAATATCCTCGTTCCGGATTCTATTGCGCAAAGACACACCAAGCATAGCTCTCTCCATTGCCCGCTAAGCGACTCTGAGCTTTTCCATGCCGCAATGATAATTAAGTTAGTTCAAAGAGTGGTAGGCAGTAGTACCCAGTCTGCCGATCCGGGGTAGTACCACCACTTACAAGTATACAGACCGTGAAGTGATTTGGTCACGTTTCGGGATCAGCTTGTAAGTTTCCGGTTCCATCTAGGCCGGCATAGTGGATGTGATTGCTACTCACAGTTATTGAATTATAGTAGCAGTGATATTCATTCATGGACCACACTTCGGCCTAACATCAAGCGGGTTGCTGTCATATGTCGAGTCACAATAAAAAAAAAAGAGTAAAGAGAAATTGTTAGTAGGTAGAGCTCCCATCAGAAAAAAGTGCGCTGGCATTGAAGATATTGTAACTAACTTTTCGTTTGACGAATGTGAATGAAATTTTAAATAAAAATAATTATGTGCACAACTGTATAGATAGGCGAACTTGCTGCCACTGCAGTCGTCCAGAGCTCATCTAACCTGCGATCCTTATACGCAGCTCGAAAGTAAGTCAGCGCTCTTTTAATCGGCCGGGACTATAAATACTAATATCTACTTGCAATAAAACGGTTTAGTCATAGATAATAAGTTTCGGTGATTTAAAGTAAGTTCCTGGTAGGAAATTACTTCCGCGAAAAGACATAATTGCTGAGATAATGAATACGATACTTATTTATAAGAAGTATGTACATACTTACTGATATCTAATTAGATAGGAGCATTTAAGATCATTTCATTTAAGTAACCGTAATAATTAACTATAATTAAACTATAAATAAAAAATATCATCTAATGACGTCGCATCAGAGATAGTCCCAAGGAGACTGGCAACATTTCCCCTTTGTATAGCAAGGCTAATACGTTGGCAGAAATAATTGCCAGCCTTCCTGTCTCCAGACTTCTCCGTCAGCCGCCTGGACAACTCCTTGGCCAGGCGCTTAACTGATGGTCCCCAAGGGCCGGCCCATCGTCTCGACCCCAAACGGCGCAAATTCGTAACCAGTACCGAGGTTAGTACGAATAAGGTTAAAGTAACCTATTACGCAATTATGCTTTTAGGACTATAAATAAACTTTCTAGGATTTTATTATGTTATATTAATTAGGCGACCGTTATCTAGTGGTAGAGAAATGTTGCCAGTCTCCTTGGGACTATCTCTGATGCGACGTCATTAGATGATATTTTTTTATTTATAGTTTAATTATAGTTAATATACTTTTAATTAATGAATTAAACAAATTTTATGCGGCTTACTATCGCGTTTATTTTGGTTTTGATTTTACATTTTTTTATTATTCCGACGTTTCGAGAGCTTTGCAGCCATCGTGGTCACGGTTCACAAACTCAAGTCCCAAGTCCAGCAAACTGCCAAATCAGATGACACCGTCAGTTATTTTTGCAAAAATTTGAAATAAACCGGGAACAGACAATCAAAATATCAAACGGGGTAGTTTTGGAAACAATAACAGCATCAACCAATAGGACGACCAACACCTCAGTCTCTCCGTGACCACGATGGCTGCAAAGCTCTCGAAACGTCGGAATAATAAAAAATTGTAAAATCAAAACCAAAATAAACGCGATAGTAAGCCGCATAAAATTTGTTTAATTCATTAATCAATGTTCGCGCAAAATCTAAGAAAATACCATACTTTTAATTTTAAAAAAGAAAAAATCTGTTCATTATAATCTGAATATATTTATTTAGATACTTTTATTTTGCACCCTACCTCTCATCTGCATCGTCAGATCAATATTATAAAGGTATGTGCTGGTAGAGAATGTCCTTAGCATTAAGGCCTTTAGTACCGTTGTGCATTAGGTTTTAAATAGCGTCATTGAAGTATATCGCTATTTCAATAAAAATAACGACCAAATACTTAGAACAATGCGTGATTACCGGATGCAGTCTTAACACTCTGGCTTTTCCTGTTCCCGGCTTTTGCAATAGGGCCGAAACGTCGAGGTAAACAGAATATGCAATAACGCGTTTAAGAGCCGTTTTGATATAAGACACGTTTAATTAACTTATTTAGATTTTAATATTTTTAAAATACAAATCATAATTGATTTCACGCCCTAGTTAACACAAGGATAGGTAGAGACCACGGAGTGCTACTTTCCATAATCATGACATAACTCTCTTTCACATCCACAGTTTTATAATATTACCTTCATATAGCTTGTCTAACTATAAATGACGCGTCCCTCCACTTTATTAGTTTTATTAAATGTGCATTTTCGGTGTGTTGCATTCATATTTCATATTCGCACGTGTGCTTAAATGCAGTGGAGGGGCGCGTCATTTAGGCTTAGACAGACTCTACATGCTCTTTGGTTATGAGCACTAAGGTCCCCTGCGCTATTAAAATCTCCCCGATGAATAATAATTCACTCAAAAGTGTACAAACCCAAATGACAAGGCAAGTACTTGTTAGCTTCCTGTCTTGTAGATAAACAAATTCATTCTCGTGATCGTTGGTTGTTTACAAGAGCTACCTACGTTTTAGCCTCAATCAGAGACAAATAAACGGAAATAACATGAACTAAACAAACATTTTAATAGACATTCTATTCCTACATGACAAAACTATCTTTTCAGCGCGTCCAAGCAAATTTTATAGCCTAATGAAAGTGTTATTTACATAGTAGGGCGTTATATAGTTTTCTTTCGCAATATATGGCAGGTAGACATTGTAAATTATGATTATTGTAATTTAAAGCGACCATGGTTTAGTGGGAGTGTCACACAAACCGAGAACACGGGTTCAAAACCACTTGCCAGTACCAATGTATCTTTGATTATATATACTTTGGTTGTCCTATTTCTATGGTACAAGCACTTTAGTAGCTTAATATAGAAATGCGAATGAAATAAAAACTGCCCTAAAAATTACAAGTATACAGACTGTGAAAGTGATTTAGTCGCGTTTCAGGATCAGCTCGTAAGTTACTGGTTCGAATTAGGCCGGCATAATATTATTTTAGGATATTAGGCGATGCCACTACGGCAATGCATGGTTATGAAAACGAGAGCACGGGTTCAAAACCACTCACCGGCACCAATGTATCTTTGATATATGTACTATGGTTGTCCTGTTTCTATGATACAATAGAAATAGCTTAGTATAGAAATGTATAATAATAACAACAATAACAACTATTTGTTACAATTGTGTTGTGTGTAGAGGGGCATAGCTTTCGTTGGTACCGAGTACGATGGAGTGGAGTGGCAGTGCGGCGCGCGAGCCCGAAATATCTGCGAAATACGACGAAAACAATCGAGACCGTTCTTGCGCTTGCGCCCTCTCGTATATGCAAAAATGACGAGAAAATATGCAAACATCGACCACAGGGACATACAGCGAAAGTGACACTATAAATACAGGCACATGATGGGATTCCACTATTTTTAAATATTTACATTTCTATACTAAGCTACTAAAGTGCTTGTGTATCATAAAAACAGGACAACCAAAGTACATATATCAAAGACACATTGGTACCGGCAGGTGGTTTCAAACCCGTGCTCCCGGTTTGCGTCCCCATTGCACTTCCACTACACCACGGTCGCCTTAACTATAATACGGCGTTCTCGCGTTGCGAATTTAGTTGTTCAATATTTATCGTTAAACAATAATTGAAAGCCGATATTGACGTTAGCGTTCTCACGGTCCGATAATAATCGACTAAATTTTACACGTGAATGCGGACGCTATAATTTACATTTCATTCACATTTTATTTTACAAACAAACAAAAAACTGGTGACAGAAGAATACAATACATACTCAATCGCGCTGATTGACTAGTCGATTTGACTGGTTATTCAATTCGAGTTGAACGAACAAGTTCAGACGAGTCGATTCGCTGTCAACTATTAATTGAATCAATGAAAGTTAAAAAATCTTAAACGATATTTATTGCTTCAACTTGATTAAAAGTCTGTTCAGACGGTACAAATCGCGAAAGATTTCGCAATTGATCAACAAAATATGCCTCGTGTGAACGCCGTATTACTGATGAATCACACTGTTGTCCCACTGCGCTGGGTTCGTCCTCACAGGGAATGCGATTTATAAACACGTACGTGATTGATTTGTATGCCTACCTCGGCCACACAATATTCTGTTGTAGGAAACTCGCTCCAGACCTCACCCTAGACACTTGGTCCATTCATATCGCGTTCACATCAGTTTAATAGATGATCGGTTTCAATTATAGCTAACCTTAACATTAATAATATATTTTTTATTTATTAATTTATTCTTGCCATGTTTTATCATATTTCAACACTATAATTACTGTATAAAGTAGTTCTAACAATTAAATAGAATAATTTTAGTATAAAAATATAAAGTATCATCAATCTAATTGTTACGCCTTTTCCCCACCGGAATAGGCAGAGACATTTGAGCGCCACTTCTCACGATCCTTAAACAACTTCCTTGCTTTCCATCCACAGTTCGTTTCATACAAGCTCTACAATTATGGCCACTGGGCAATAATGAAATAAATAACATAAATAATTTGTCTATGCTAACTATACAGCAAAATATTTACAGTTAAAGATTTTTTAAAATTTTGTTATTTAAAATCTTAATGCACAATAGTACAAAGGCGGACTTAATGCCAAAGGCATTCTCCATCAGTCAAACCTTTAGGATGTTGATCTGACAATGTAGATAGCAAGAAGGGTGCAAAATAAAAGTAGGTAATTAAACAAATATGAAAAATTTATAAATTAATTTATATAAACATAATATATAGACATATAAATAACATGTATAACATACATACCTACTATAATAATATAAAATAAACAGAATTATCATCATATAATAAAATAACTAAATTTATATGTGTATTAAATTCATATTTAAAATTCCTAATTAGTAAAGTCCTAATTCTACAATGTTCCTAATTAAAAACGCCAACAGCAGACAAAACAATACTGCGCTACATCTATTTTAGTGATCGCTTGTAAATTTCACCCATAAGCGAACCACACGACTATGTTGACGTCTACTCTAACCCATACGACGATACATAACGACATTTCGATGGCGTCGCTCCTACTGAATAGAAATAAACATGCTTATTTTGTCGGCCTCCTCTTTTAGGAGCACGCACGAGTGCGTCACTCACAAACGCTTCCTATACAAGATCATGACCAATAAAAACAATACACTCGATTGTGTTCAAGTAAATGTTCATTTGCATACCCCACTTGGCTATTAAGAATACAATGTATGCATTAAACGTATTGTGTTAACCTAACGATCATTTTATTGAGGTATTTAATTAACTAACAAAAAAACTATCTATTTAAAGATAGATAATAAAAGGAAACCGTAGTGTAGTTAGTGGTAGTGAAAAGTCACGCAAGCCAATGTATCTTTGATAGTACTTTGGTCGTCTTGTTTCTATGATACAAACACTTTTAGTAGCTTAGTATATTTTTTTTGTGATTCGACATCTGACCTAACCCTCTTGAGGGTAAGCAAGAGAAGATCTAAAAGTACCGACGACTGTAAAAACTGAGTCTTTACGGCTATCCCAGTCGCCGTCACTACGCGACTGGGACGTAGTATATTTCATATATGTACAAGAGGATAAAAAAATATAAACAAATAAAAATATATATCAAATTTAATTTCTTTGTAAATAGATTACAATTCTTGGTTACTAAAAAAATACAATATAAACGCCTTGCAATAAATGCACTATATCATAAAAATATTAAAGGGTAATTTCATGTAATTTCAACGCAATCAAAGTCATCAATCATTGTGTTGTTTATCCCAAGAAAATTATCACGCTATCTATTACGTCGGGTCAACGATGCGTCTAGACATGACGAAGTCAAAGATTAGCGTTCACTTGGCCAAAGAAATTGAACTAAATACGCTGCATATTCGCACAACAAAATATATGCTCCATCTCTTTATATTAAAACTGTTTATTTATTTATTTAAATCTTTTATTGTACCAAAATAAACTTAAAAATAGGTACATAGACAAGTTTAATGGCTATTAGGCATTCTCTAACAACTAACGTTTGGGATGATGAGAAATTATGGGCAGGGTGCAAATATACTACAAACTACAATTACATAAACTACATACAAGTATCACAAGTCTATATATAGACTGTTCTTTTAGAAACAATTGTCACTATTTTATTTAAATACTACGCAAGTACACAAAACTTATATTCATAAGGCGACCGTAGTTAAATAGTAGCGGAATAGCCTTGCAAACTAAAAACCCTCGGTTCAAAACTACTTACCGGTACCAATGTATCTTAGATGTACTATGATACAAGCACATTTATTAGCTTAGTATAAAACTATAGACAAAAATACAATCACAAATACGTCCGCAACTAATATGGCAATTTACACCAGCGGGGTTATGTTGGGCAAGTTAAAACTATTATCGTCTCTCTTCGACGATTGGCAAAATAATAAAAGCTAGGATAAATCCACCAAAATGAGACTATTGATGATAATGATCAAACGTGTCGTCGCACAGACGATATTCGTCACAACGATTAATAGTCTCGTTTAATTGGATTTAGCTTAGCTTTTATTATTTTGACAATCGCCGACGAGAGACGATAATCGTTTTAACTTGCCAACCTAACCTTGCTGGTTATTGACATGGCATAGCCTTTGTAAATAATATAGTTTAATACAGATATAGCTTTATGTCTCGTTGTGGAAATCCAAATCCTAGCAAGTAAATAACAATGATAACAATTGGTGAATCGTTGAGAGCTCTGCCATCATACGTGTAGCATCGTCCGCGTTTAGTTGACACAACGCACGCCAACACGAACGGTTAGTTATTTATTTATAGAGCGCGCTCACACCGCGGTGGCACTCACGGCTTTCGACATTGATAAACAACCTTAGAATCGCAACCAACTGAACAACAACTCACTACTCTGCATTGTGCATCGCTGAAAATTGACTAGTTGTCCTCTGGCTAGGATTTGAACTTAGTGGCAAGTTCCAAGATTCTAAGCTCAGAATTGTTTCCTAGTATTTTCTTGGATTTTGCGCAAACATAATTTAATGAATTAAACAAATTTATGCGGCTTACTATCGCGTTTATTTATGGGATTACCAACACCTTAGTCAAATGATGGAATATTAAATAAAATGTAAAATCAATAACCAAAAATAAACGCGATAGTAAGCCGCATTTTGTTTAATTCATTCAGAATTGTTTCGTTCTCCATTGAAATTAAATTATTTTTAAAACCAGATTGTAAAGATTGTATTTTACGATCGTACTACAGAAATATAAGTATTCGTAAAGAGAAAAAGTCAACTTGAAATTCCTCTGCAGCGCAATTTAAAAATAAACCCGCAGAATGCCATTTTTATTGTAAAACAAAGCATAACACACAGCGAATTAATCTTATATTTAATTGATCCACATAATCAATTCAGATTACTGACATTAGGATTTATGAGTCACAAAATAATTAATTACATTGTTATTTAAAAGTTTCGCATTAAGAATAAAAAAGAAGTATTGCTGAACCAAATGACGAATATAGAGGCCGGGGACACTGCTCTATCGCTAGAAGTATAAATGGAGCTTACCTGTAGATATGAAGTATAAAGGTGTTCTGTATTAGATGGGAACACATAATACCTATAAAATGCTGGTGGTAGTAGTGGTAGTCAAATGGTCTTTCAAACCAATAAGCCCAGGTTCGAAACCGCTTGCCGGTGGCAATTTATCTTTGATATATATGTACATCATCATTAGCCAGAAGGCGTCCACTGCCGCCATTTAGAACGATAAGATGCCAGTAGCATCCACTGGTTATTCGTGACTCACTATGTCGTCAGTCTTCCGGTTCGTGGTCTCCACTCCAGAACCTCTCTTTCCCATCGGTTGTCGGTTCTTCGAGCGATGAGCGATATGTACTTAGGTCGTCTTGTTTCTATGATATAAAAACGTCTAGCATCATAGTAAAGAAAATGAAAATTGAGATTAAAGAAGGCAAAGCCTAATTATTATAAATACATTTCAGACATACGAATAATAAAACTTAAGAGCACAGAGAACCATTGTCTCTACAAGTAAAAGAAAAAAGGAGGAGGCAGCCTCTGTAATACTAGTTTATGTAGTTTGTAGTAAATCCTGCAGCTTCAGAGGAAGGCCGGTTTAATAATTACCTATGTGATGTTTACACTTAGTCTAGACGTCTCGGTAGTCGAGTCCCAAGCACTGGCGACCGAGAGCCTACCCGCCTCCCTCCCACAGACTTCCTCCAACCCTCTTATCAGACCTACATGTATTTAAGTACTATATTTAATATACCACCCAAGACAATAAACATGATAAGCATAGACGTCATTTAGATAACGTTTGATGCACAATTTGTGACACTTTTCCATTTCTCCACATATCATTCAATCAATCAAATTGTCACACCTTTTTCCCCGCAGGGATAGGCAAAGACAATAGAGCGCCACTTACCACGATCCTGACACAACTACTTCGCTTCCTTCACATTTACAATTCTCTTCATACAGACTATGGTTATGGGCACATCTTGAGGATGTCTCCGATTTGGTCGGAAAACAATCTCCTGGGCCTGCCTTGTTTAACGCATAACCAATTTAAAATACGCACTCTACTTGGTGAAGGCTTTATAAATAAAAAGATAGGATTTTAAGCCACTGTCGACCAAGTCGTTGTCTATTTAGTCACTAGAAGGACTCCTTATTAAAAAACTAGCCTGTACTTAATTAACAAGCAAATTATACTTGGAATTAAATGAACAGGTTAAGAAACATATAGATAAAATAACACAACGATTACTAAACAAGAATATAATAATAATGTAACTTGATCTTGACACAAGTAAATCAAAGAAAAAATAAGAATAAACTTTTTAGAATAGGTAAATACCACACAAGTAAATCTCCTGGCAAGTTTTTATATAATGGATCCAATTTAAAGTATATTTATTCTTTTTAGAGCTTGTATTAAAAAATGGATTTCACTTCAATTTAATTTCTTTCATTGTGACTCGACATCTGACCTCGACCTGCCTGTTGGTAAGCAATGGAGGTCCTAGCGTGCTGACGAGTGAAAAAACCGTTTCAGTTCACATCTACCTCAGTCACCATCACTATGCCGGCCAAAATATAATACTCGATGTTGGTTTAATTCAAAGTATTTTGTCTGATCGGGGATTCGTTATTTATTAGAAAGTCACAGCTTCTCATAATACTATATACATTTTTTTAAATTTCTATACTAAGCTACAAAACGTGCTTGTATCATAGAAACTCGGTAAAAAAGTACGTATATCAAATATACATTGGTACCGACAAATAATTTTATCCTAGTAGTTCTTGGTTTGTGTGACCATTTCACAACCACTACACCACGGTCTCCTCAAAACTCAGAACAAAAGCTAAAACAATTTTAACTAGTAATAATGGCAATAAAGTAAGATCTAAATAAAAACAACAAAAATACAAAAAAAAACTAAAATAATAAAAGAGAAAAAAAAGAATAAACATTTATGACACATTATTTACGAGATGAACACTAAGCTCCGTCACAGACAAATAAATTTTGTAAAAATATGATTTCTTATCAGCGACTCTCTTCTAATTAGACTGTAGATGAGATTTGCTTTAAGATGAGTTTTAATTTAGGCTCTATGGAGCTGGCATGTCTTAAGGGACAAAAGTTCCCAATAATTAATATATTAGGTGGGGAAAAAAGTTTCTTCGCATTTTATATGAAAATTCAAGACATTTTTTTTTTCAAAGTTTATTTACATTAAATTACAGTATGTATTATGAGCTATTTTGTTCGTAGACTTTCTTGGCGTTGTATTTTTGCCTTTTTTGTAATAAAATTTTAAAATGTATCTAATTCTTCATTCGATTCGCTCATTTTGACAGAAAGAAAAACAAATGAAAAATAGCAGGAAACATAATTAATTCTTTATTTGAAATCACTTTTTTAACGTCATAAAACCAGCTAGATACAAATAGTACCTACAGATAAAGATATTTTATTACATGTTTATACATACTATATGCGAAAAGACTTTCACCGACCGATTTAAATGGGCGACCGTGGTGTAGTGGTAGTGAAATGGTCACGCAAATCGAGAATCCTTAGTTACAAACTACTCGTTTTTTTCAGTTGCCGGCAAGAGGAGTTAGGTCCAACCTCCTCTTGCTTGAGATCAGATGTCGGGTCACAATAAAAAAAAACATAATATTCAAAAATTACTTATATCATCAAAAAACTATATCATCAAAATATAAGTAGATTATAATGTGGAGTGACGATAGCTGATAGAATAAGTAATAGAAAAGGAACAGTTCGCAATAGCTGTGGTTTAAAAGAAGATGTAGTGAACAAGAATTGACAAAGAAATGCTTCGATGGTTTGGGCACATGGAAAATATGAGTGAAAAAAGATTAACGAAAGGAATTTATAAATCAGATGTGGATAGATGCTTTAAACGAGGCAGGCCTAGGACGATGTTTCCGATCAAATCGAAGAATCCTCAAGAAAGCTGGGTCGCCTAGTGCCCATAACCGTAGAGCTTGTATGAAGAGTATTGTGGATGTGAAGGAAAGCCGCTCCATTGCCTCTGCCTATCCCTGTGGAAAAAAGGTGTGACAATTTTGCTTTGTTATTATTACTTTATATATATGATATCAAATTGTTAAATGGATAAAACGAGTATTTAAAAGTCAGACGTTAGTATATTTTGTTTTATTACAATTACAAAATCCGAATGACATTCAGAGTACGAATATTATCATTAAAATATAGTTTTATTGTTGTCTACAAGGTGACTGAGCGTTTGTTGTACTGCACTAGACTACATACCTACATATTTTATCCTTAACGATTACATTACGTGTTTGCAGACTTTCCTGTCTAATGAATGTCATTATTTTTTGGCATATTCTAATCTTATAACGGAGCGTATTCTTTAAGCAAACCGTAAACAAAACACCACTGAACTGAACTCCTGGATCAGCCTTTGCTTACCATCAAAAAGGCCAAGGTCAGACGTCTAGACACAATAAAAATAAATGCTAGAATTTTTACGGGATAAATTAGTATAATGAAAATTGGTTAGGAAAAAATAGCGACCGGGACTGGGTTAAATCCCGCGTGATTTTTTTCTATCAAATTTATAATATAAATTAATAATATTATTATTAATTTATAATATAAATATAATATAATTATAATATAATATTAATTTATATTATAAATTAATAATATTATTATTAATTTATAATATAAATTAATAATATTATTATTAATTTATACAGTAAAACAAATGTACCAAATTTTCTTATTCATAAAACTTCCCCTTATTTTGTCCTATTTTTTTCGGAATGAGCTTTGCAGCCATCATAGTTCGCTAAAATCTAAGAAAATACTAGTAGACTTTTTAATGATAATTCAGTTTTTTTTTTTCATTATAGTATTATAGAAACAGATCCTTTAAACTCTAAAGCATATTATATCAAAGGTAATTCGGTACTGTTAGTTATTTATTTGCTACACTATTTATCTGCCACTAGATCGCTACCGCCTTGTACAGCATCACATCAGCATGTCCTTTGTCTTTCTACATATTTGGTTTTGTGCAAGAAAGAATTTATTCCGTTGGCCCAGTCTGTCGTCCCGGGATGATTGATACCTGGTGTAAATAAAAGTGGAGTGCTCAGTCACTATTTTCTTGTGGAGTCTTGTTTCCGTTTCCAGAGTTTATTTATACCGCTATAGTGGATGCGACTGATTGCAGACGCATTCGTAGCCGTGGCTCTCACCTTAACTCATTAACACTCCGGGAATTAAACCGGCAACAGAAAAACAAAATCAAAATATTAAACGGGGTAGTTTTGGAAACAATATCAGCATCAACCAATAGGACGACCAACACCTCAGTCTCCCCTTGACCACGATGGCTGCAAAGCTCTCAAAACGTCGGAATAATATTAAAATGTAAAATCAATAACCAAAAATAAAGGTGATAGTAAGCCGCATAAAATTTGATAAATTGAATAATCAATGTTCGCGGAAAATCAAAGAAAATACTATCACTGTAACTCTTTTTACAAAAATATACCTACTTATCATTTGTTTATTTCCAAAACCAAATGCTTTTATCTATTTAATATCTAATGTTATTATACGTTAATCCTGTGTGCTCAAATACTTGCAGCTGTCGTATTTAATCTCTATTTATTTTCATTAACCCACTGATATAATTTTGCAAACGTATTTATTTCTTGTGGCCCGACATAATATGATAACCTACGGCTACACACTCGAGGAGTGGCGAGAGAAATAGCGAGGGAAATGGGCAGAGACATAATGTGGCTGCGTTATTCGTCCTGCTGCTCGTCATGCCCGGCGATCCATTTTTGTCAGTTTTTTAGTGCGAATCAAAGTTACAATGTTGTCGTCCATCGGAGCAACGCGATAAACATCGCGAGTAGGGGAGTGTGTGGCTGTTAGGGCAATATTCACGGCAGCACGAGGAGCAGCGCGAAGACCAGTGGCTGTAGCTTTATATTATAATAAACAATAACCCGCCTAATATTAAGATGGAGTGTGGTCCATGAATAAAGGAGACTGTGTCGCCGGCTTCCAATCTTGGTCGCAGCTGCCTGATGTATAAACGTGACCCAACCAAATATTGTTAGACCCCACCAATGCCGCCTTCGACATACGATCTAAAAATGTACTTACGGCTGATCTTGGGAGGCCAAGATTCTTTAAAAGATGATTCAAGGTTTCCTCTTGCACCAACTCTTGCAAACCATTGAAACCAAACCAACCAAAGTGCATAAATACGTATAAAGATGTCTCTCATAATATTTCAAAGTGCTCCAATGATATAGTTATTTTATATATAATAGAATCGCGTGCTACATTTAGGGTCACGTGTCTTTGTGCAGAGGGTCCGCTAAGTCCTTTATTGTGACTGATTCACAGACAATCAAATGATAAACAAAATCATTCACACAACGGACACGCGACTAGTTGTCAGACGATTGAAAAGCAGACATACGTCCGCTAACTGTTTCTGATTTGGACTGACTGCAATCATCCGCCTTATTAGCATGAAACCTGTGCAGTAGGTTTCTATTATAATGAATAAGTTGCTGAGAATGAACAGGCTAGTATACAGTATATAGACCGTGGAGTGACTTAGTCGCGTTTCGGGATCGGCTTGTAAGTTGTAAGTTCCAACTCCACCTCCAACTACGCCGCCATAGTAGATGTGACTGCTACTTGCAGTTAGATAACTCAGCAGCAGCAAGCAGTCACCTCCATTCAATCAAATTGTTACGCATCTCTCCCACAGGGATAGGTAAAGACAATAGAGCGCCACTTGCCACGACCCCAACACAACTCCCCTACCCTCACATCCACAATTCTCTTCATGCAAGCTCTACGGTTATGGGCACTAAAATTATACCTAATTTTATATGCTTTACGTTTCTAATTTAAATTAATCCATTTTATTGCGATACTATTAGTCAATGTGAATGGATGCGTTAAACAAGGCAGGCCCAGAAGGGTGTTTTCCGACCAAATCGGAGATATCCTCAAGAAAGCTAGGTTGCCTAGTGTACATAACCATAGAGCTTGTATGAAGAGAATTTAATGGAACCGAGGGAGTTGTGTCAGGATCGTGGCAAGTGGCGCTCCATTGTCTCTGCCTATCCTTGTGGGAAAAAGGCGTGACGATTTGACTGATTGGTTGATTGATATTAATCAAGGTCGATGGTACAATAATTGACAAGCTTTGATCAGCATAGCGATGGTGACTAAGGCATCCGTAAATTACATCGGTGTTGTCGGTCGTCGGCACTTTTGCTTCCCTTGCAAACAAACAAGTCGAGGTCAAATTTCGCGTCTCAATAAAATAAACCTATCTGTTTATATCAAAATATGTCGTTATATCCAAATATAACTTTACACTAATATAAACAATAAATACTATAATCATTTCAAATAGGATCTCTTAAACTTTGAACGCATAATCTAGATAAATACCTAATTTAACTAATAAATGAATGAAGCTTCTATAAGAAGTTTTGGTTGATTTTCTATTTAACAGATTTTGAGGAAAAAAAATCACAATACAAATTGCAGGTTAACATTAAAAAGAAGGTACCGAAACAAGTGTATAAATTGAATAAAGTGTAAAATGAATTAAACAATTTTTTTGCGGCTTACTATCGCGTATATTTTGGTTTTGATTTTACTTTTTTTTTTATTATTCCGACGTTTCGAGAGCTTTGCAGCCATCGTGGTCACGGAGTCTTAAAAATTTGTTTAATTCATTGATCAATGTTCGCGCAAAATCTAAGAAAATACTAAAGTGTAAAATATTAATGTATAAAGTGTATATAGTAACTAAATTGAATAAAATTATTTAGTATAAAAATAATTATTTTATTTTCTACTTTGTGTGACAGACATTTATGTTGCCATGTATTAAAGAATTTGAATAAATGCGCATTATAACGACTTGTTAGCTGTACGAGTAATAAATAGATTTCAACTATAGTTTAATTTAAAAACGCGCTTTAGACAGGCAATAAACATGTTTTAGGTCAATATAGTATATACCTCAAAATGACTTTACTGTATACACATATTTAAACATTCTTTTAGATACATTTTTGTAGTAAGACGATTATATTTTATTAAAATGTGTTTCAACTCTACATTCGTTTACTTTGGCTTATGTACGAGTACTACACGAAACAAAGTTAGACTTTACAGTTTAAGTAATGTTTAAACGTTCAGCCAATACTGTATAATTTTAATTTTTTACATAAAATTTTTTATTTTTTATTTTTCGCACAGTTAACTCAACTTTTTAATAACAATTGTTTATTTAATTCCTAGCATATTTATTGCGATATTATAACATTAAATTCTGGTTTTTAGACGTTAGTCATTATATGCCAAATGTCAGTTAGTGGTCAATGATAACCAGCTCGTGATGACTCCGTGATCGACGCTCATAATCTAATGATACTTTTAAGATGAAATGTTCGCATAAACATTGTATAATATTTTATAAAGTCACACAGGGTCAACTTTGTTTATTTTCCTCAGTCTGTGTTATGGCTTTACTACTTACAAATTGTAAACTATTCTATTTTAATTAGTTTCATTATATACAATTAAAACTTGTATTTGTTGCAATAGATTGTGTAGGATTTTTATATAGAAACATTAATGATATAAAGAGTGAAAGTAGATTGACTAAAGGAATTTATAAATCTGATGTGGATAGATGCGTTAAACCAAGGTGGGTGTTTTCCGACCAAATCGGAGACATCCTCAAGAAAGCTAGGTTACCTAGTGCCCATAACCGTAGGGATTGTATGAAGAGAATTTGTGGATATGAGGGAAGCGAGGGAGTTATGTTGGGATATTGGCAAATGGCGCTCCATTTTCTCTGCCTATCCCTGTGGGAAAAAGGCGTAGATTGATTATTTATTGATATTCTATTATGATCTTAGACAATTGAATAGTACTAATAACTTTTGTTACTCCGCCCGGTGTATATATTAAATAATATCCAACCTAAACAAAAAATAATAATTAGCCTAATTGTATACGTCCTCCTTTTTAGAAGTCAGTTACAAAGAAAGTTTAAATGGTATCACAAAAACAACCTTCGAAAGCTCTGTTATATTTTGAGATATTCTAAAAACTTTTGCCATTAAGCTTCACGCGGCTTAAATCACCAATGCATGGTATTTTATTAGATTTTGCGCGAACATTAATTAATAAACTAAAGAAATTTTAATTCATTAACCAATGTTCTCCATGACCACGTCGTAATAATAAAAAAATATAAAATAAAAACCAAAATAAAAGCGATAGTAGATATAAGGACATCATTCATTTTGTATGGGGACTTGGGCTTAATTGTATTAACAGTTGCATATACATTTTAAAATTGTTTGATGTACGAGGATCACAATGTAATTGGAATATATTCCTTATTTGCATAGTTAAGGTGTGCAAAATGATCAAACAATAATTATGACAGTTCAAAGCAGAACAAATATGGCGTTGATTGACAGATGATACAAAATCCATATTTTATTTTCCAAATAACTCAATTGCACAGCAATTGAAAGCAAAACTGTTATTAGTTTTATCAATACAAGTATCAAAACTACCATTTATATAATTTTTCATCATTGGACATTACAAAAGTAGTACAAAGAAGCCAAAAATGAATGATGTCCTTTATTCAATTCATTGATGCATGGATTTAATGTAAAACAAACTAAAGTATGTTTTCGCCAATCATTCCAAAGGACACAAGTATGTTTGTATTAAACATAAACGGTAGATTAAACACTGTGGCATAATGATGACATACTGTTAACTGTTTTCAAATAATCTGACAAGTTTATACTGCGAGACATATTTTATAAACAGACACGCTCTGAATAATGAGTGATTCAAATACTAAAAACAATTGGGACAAGATTTATGTGCGTGCATATTTGATTTTATATAAAACGAGAAAATATGCATTTAATTGATCTCAGTATAAGAAAAGGACATTTATTAAAGATATTTTAATCAATCAATCAATTGTCACGCCTTTTCTCCACAGGAATAGAAGACCAACCATTGAGCGCCACTTGCCACGATCCTGACACAACTTCCCTTCCCTTACATCCACAATTTTTTTTAAACAAGCAATTTGTATTTATAAATATATCTACTTTAATCTACATTTCTATATTAAGCTACTAAAGTGTTTGTATCATAGAAACAGGACAACCAAAGTACATTCAAAGATACAGTGGTACTGGCAAGTGGTTTTAAACCCGTGCTCTCGGCTTGAGTGACCATTGCACTACCACTACACCACGGTCGCCATTAAAATAATGCAATATTAATATAAATTAATTAAGATATAATTGTTTTCCTCGTGTCGTGTGTATAGGTGTAAATATCACGTGTGCAAGCAAGGTCAATCAGATAAACACTAAATAAATACATTAAAATAAATTATCTATTCCTGTCGAATGATATATCGGTACGCATTAAATCGTCTCCCTTGTTTTCGCTTGCAATGACTCGTTAATATAGAAGCAGGTGATATAGAAGAGGATGCTCGCTCCAGTCCCGAGGCCATCATTGGGTGTATAGGGCTCGCCACGTGGCCAGGTGGCATGGCCTGGAGAAGCTATTTTGGTGAACGGGGCGGCAGGCCCCGGCAGACCGACACCAGACGTTCGCCGCCGCCCCCGCACGCTTCTCAGACGCTAAATATAACTGCACTGTGCATTCTTGGGCGATCGTCGACGAATTTTTGTCGAGTACGCGCGAACACATGCCGTTTGTTTTGGCCCGCACCACCAAGGCTGTAGAGACAACCTTTTGCCCGACATACACCTATGTTTCTCAATTGCGACACCAGCGCAGTCCTTAGTATCTGCAGCTACACCAACTACGCGTCGTACGTTTTAGTATCACACCAACTATTAAGGTCAATGTCTTTTACAACTGCGTTGCAAATTACGTCAGGAATTGTAAGTTCAAAATGCATCGAATTAATTTTCTTACGTTTAATTATTACGTCAGGAATTTTAAGTTCAAAATGCATCGAATTAATTTTCTTAAGTTTAATTACGTCAGGAATTGTAAGTTCAAAATGCATCGTATTAATTTTCTTACGTTTAATTACGTCAGGAATTGTAAGTTCAAAATGCATCGAATTAATTTTCTTAAGTTTAATTACGTCAGGAATTGTAAGTTCAAAATGCATCGAATTAATTTTCTTACTTTTAATTTTGTTGAACTATGTTTAGGTTAGATTCAACTATTTAGGTATATACTTTTGATTTATTTATTGTGGCTCGACATATGACAGCACCTTGCCTTATATCAGGCTAGAATGCGGCCCATGAATGGAGTTGACTGCTGAATAAAGCTGAATAAATGAAAAGGAATAAATGCTGCTGCCGACTGAATAAAGCGTCTCATCTTACTGTCACTATGCCAGCTATATATAAAAAATCACCATCATTATCATCAGCCAGAAGACGTCCACTGCTAAACATAGGCCTCCCCCTTAGAACGCCATTTCGAACGACAAGATGTCAGTGACATCCACTGGTTATTCGTGACTTTCACTATGTCGTAATTGCACTTAGTGGGAGGCCTACCTATGCTGCATCTTCCGCTTCGTAGTCTCCACTCTAGAACCTTTCTTCCTCATCGGATGTATATAAAAGATAATATATATGAAATTGTTTAAAAAATATTCCATCTATGTGACAATGCAAAATATCTAGCGAAGGTATTCCCTATCCCTGGGAGTAGCGTTCAGGTATCACAAAATTCACGTCTCGTATATGTAATATGCTAAGAATTCGTTTTAAAAAGGAATTTAATTTCACCTTTACGTCTGACATTACACCGCCAAGGAGAACTCACCCTGCGCCTTTAGAATATTAATAGTTTAACCTCGTGTAACTTTAAAACAAAAACAACAAGTAAACCGGTTGTACCAAAAATTATAATTTACGAATTTGTAAAAAGTATCGTATAAGTAATGGATATTTTATACAGAGCTAAAAGACATCATTCATTTTGGGTTTCTATGTACTACTTTTGTTATTTCTAACGATAAAAACATATTTAATTTTTTCGATATAAAATTATTAATAACCCAATTCACGATTTCGTAATAGTAAACGTAATAGAATAAGTGTAAAGTTAAACTAAATTCGCAAATTAAAACTTTTTTGGTACAACCGGCTGTAAGACTAAATTGAATTCGGCTTTATAACGAAAGATTTTATAAATTTTATTTTATTTCGGAGACATCCTCAAGAAAGCTGGGTTGCTTAGTGCTCATAACCGTAGAGCTTATAAGAAGAGAATTGTGGATGTGAGGGAAGCGAGGGTGTTGTGTCAAGATCGTGGCAAGTGGCGCTCCATTGTCTCTGCCTATACTTGTGGAAAAAAGGTGTGACAATGTAATTGATTAATTTTATTTGCTTCAACTTAATTAGGCTTCAATAGTACCACAACCACTAACAAATGCAAGTACAAATCGTGAAGTAACTTAGTCGCGTTTCGGGGTCAGCTTAATTGTTGCCGTTCCAAATAGGGCGGCATAATAGATGCAAGTGCTCCAGCTTAACATTAGGCGGAGTGCTGTTATGTCGAGCCCTAATAAATAAAAATATAAAACTCCCGGTCGGAGCCAAAACTAGTTTCATAGAATTTATTTGTAATATTTATCAATACAAAAAAAATTGCCTACTGTAGACAGTGGTGCCTAGTCTGCCGATCCAGGGTAGAACCACTACTTAGGAGTACAGACCGTAAAGTGACTTAGTCGCGCTTCAGGATCAGCTTGTAAGTTGCCGGTTTCAACTAAGCCAGCATAGTAGATTCGACTGCTACTTGCAGTTTTTTTTTATTGTGACACGACTTTTACCTCGACCGCCTGATGATAAGCAAGAGGAGATCCAAGAGTGACGACGACTGAAACATCCGAGTTAGTTCGCGGTTGCCTTAGTCGCCGTCACTATGCCGGCCAAACCTATTATTATTCAACTGTCGTTGCAGTCATCACATGAAGAGCCACAATAAAAAACGAAAACATAATCCTTATATTAACCGACTTCCCAAAAAGAAGGAGGTTTCTCAATTCGCGCGTATTTTGATTGCGACGTATGTATGCCAGTGTCCGATGCAAATTACTCCACGCAGACGTGCTGTTTTCGCCACCAATTCACGGGCACGTTTAATTAAAATTCACAGTTCACTGTATGTAGTTATTTTTATATGAGTTATAAATATAGGACGCGTATCGCTTTAATGCCTAACCTACTTTATAAATATTCGCGTACCTGGTTACGTGTTGTTTTTCTCATTGTGACACTTCGAGTGGGTTTCTCTATTATTAAGATTTCAATCGCACAGCACTATTTTGACAATTTTAAAAGCTCTCGAAACGTTGGAATAATAAAAAAACAATGTAAAATCAATAACCAAAATAATTGCGATAGTAAGCCGCATATTTGTTTAATTTAATAATAATTTATTATGTGATTTTTTATTTCATTATAAAGCTAAATACTTTATTAGAAACTGTGATTGTTTTATGGAACCTCTTTTAAGTGCGTAAAACATTAAACTAAGTATACTGCTCTTATAAGGCGTCCTGTTTAAATAAAACGTCCAGTGGGGTTAGGTTGGGCAAGTTAAAACGAAAATCGCCTCTCGTCTGCGATTGTCAAAATAATAAAAAGTGGGCTAAATCCACCAAATTGAGATATTGATGATAATGATCAAACGTGATATTCGTCACAACATTAATCGTCTCGTTTTATTGGATTTAGCCTAGCTTTTATTATTTTGACAATTGCCGACGAGAGACGATAATCGTTTTAACTTGCCCATCCTAACCCCGCTGGTATTTCCGCCGTCCAATATATAACAACCCTAATCTAGCCAATCTAAGTACTGAATAATGATAATTTAATGCGGTTTCCTAGTCGAGAGCGCTCATAGGTACCTTTTAGATCTTAATTCCTAAGCAAATGCGACCGTGGTGGTCTAGTGGTAGTAACATGGTGTTGTAAATCGAGAGCACCCGCTTCAAAACCACTTGCCGATATCAATGTTGTCCGTTTTTATTTTATTTTTTACTATGCCTTGTCATATGACAGCACCCCGCCTGATGTTAAGCTGGAGTGCAGTCCATAAGACGACTGCTACTACAGCTAAGTAACTGTAGTCACTTCACGGTCTGTATAGTTGTAAGTAGTTGTACTACCTAACCCTACGGCCACACACACACTAGACGAGTGGCGAGAGAAATAGCGAGGGAAATGGGCAGAGACATAGTGTGGCTGCGTTATTCGTCCTGCTGCTCGTCATGCCGCTCGTCATGCCCGGCGATCCATTTTTTGTCGGTTTTTTAGTGCGAGTCAAAGTTACAAGTAGGGGAGTGTGTGGCTGTTAGGGCAATATTCACGGCAGCACGAGGAGCAGCACGAGGAGCAGTGCGAAGAGCATAGTGTGGCTGTAGCATTAGATCGGCCTACCACTCCTAAAACATATCTATAGTAGAAATGTTATAAACCATTAATTTTCCATTTTTTTTAATTGTGATCTGACTTCTACTTGCCTGGTGGTAAGCAAAGGAAGGTACAAGAGCGCGAACGACTGAAAAAACTGACTCAGCTCACGGTTGTCTCAGTCGTCGTCACTATGCCGACCATTTGGTATTTGCATTTGCTTATGACATACTTAAGCGTTGTTTATTATTTGTCATAGAATGGTGGTGGGCGTGCGCATGCGTTGGCGCCGCAGTACTTCTGTGCGCAGCCGCTGGCGCGATTGCTTGCCGACGACGCGCCGCCGCATCCAACCCCGTAAGTCTACTGATATATTATAATACAATATTATTATAAATGTGAATGTGAGTTTGTTTGTTACGTTTTCACGCAACAATTACTTAACCGATCATTATGAAACTTAGTACACATAGGATACTTTTAAATTTAAGAAAATATTTATTTTTTACTATAGTTTCAATCGACTATAGTTTCAGCTGTTTGGAATTTTTCTATATTTATTTTTATTTCCGTCTGTCATTTTCATATAAGTTATCGAGTTATAAATACAAAAAAAAGGATACACAGTCGAATTGAGAACCTCCTCCTTTTTTATGACTGAGTTATAAACCTTATTTTACGCGGGTGAAACCGCGGGCACAGCTAGTAATACAATAAAAACCACGGCTATATCAAACAGTACAAAGTGCGTGAGGGAGATATAAAATGGCCCTTATTCACCCTGAGATTTGTATCGCAACATGAATCATAGATTCCGTATCATGACACTAATCTTAACGTGTAAACGATGGTTTCAATCAAAGTATCAAGTTATCTGATACAGCGGTATCGGTTTCACGCCACTGGCTTGAGACGGCAAATCGGTATCATGCAACGTGTTTTTAGACCAATATCTGTTTCGCTTGTTTTATTACAGACAGTAAAAGTAACACCAAAGTGGTAGTCTGCCGATCCGGGGTAGTACCACCACTTATAAGTATACAGACCGTGAAGTGACTTGGTCGCGTTTCGGGATCAGCTTGTAAGTTGCCGGTTTCAGCTAGGCCGGCGTAGTGGATGTGATTGCTACATACAGTTATTGAAATGCAGCGGCATCCATTCATGCACCACACTTTAGCATAACATCAAGTGGGTGCTGTCATATGGTCAAGTCACAATAAAAAAAAACATGGGCTTTTAATACTGCTGGAGGTATTTTAGACATGTTAGAGGTATCCAATATACCGAAAAACTAGATTTTGTACCGCGATACAAAAATTAAAGTGAGTGTGGATGTTATAACCGATACAAATCTCTGAGACAGATCTCAGATACCGTATCTAAAACAAATCTCAGCGTGAAAGGGGGGACCTAAGAATCTTCCACTCGGCCCTACGATACAATAGTGGGGCACCTACGCACCTAGGGAGAAAAGTAAGACATTTCAACTCGCCTAAATAGACTCCCGAGCTTAAGGCTAGGGTAGCAAACACACACGCAGGATAAAACGCTCTATTATTCTCCCTAGATGCGTATACAATTTTTTAAACCAGGATGAATGTTTCGACTTTTCATCTTATTTTTAAGAATGTGGCACTTTTCTCCCGTAAAATAGGGTGAAAAGTCGACGTTTCATCATGATTGTTTAGTTTTTTAATTGTCAGTTCCCTTAAGGATTGGCAGAGACAATCAAGCGCCATGTTCCACTATCCTGACACAACTCTCGCGTCCCTCACTCACATTCATGATTCTCTTCATGCAATCTTCATGGTTAAGGGCACTGCGAATTTTTTTTGAATTATTCCTAAATATATGTTTTTTGTAGTCCAGTCTAAGTCGATGCGTGTAAAATGTTAGGTTCTCAATAACTTAAAAAATGTGTACCAACTATAATTAATTTTAAATTTTAATATAATTTAATGTATTTTATGATTGATTTAAAAAGATAAACTCTTGGATCCGTAGATAGATATACGTGTATATACGTTAGATATACGTATATCTTTATCTTATACGGCGTTCACACGAGGCGAATTTAGTTGATTAACTGCGAAATCGTTCGCGATTTGAACCGTCTGAACACTTTGAATCATTTTTTTTATTGTGACACGACATCTGACCTCGACCCGCCTGACGATAAGCAAGAGGGGGTCCAAGAGTGACGACGACTAAAAGAACCGAGTTAGTTCACGGCTGCCCCAGCCGCCGTCACTATGCCGGCCAAAGGTGCTTCTTCACGCATCGCTTGAAGGATCCAAGGTTATAGGAAGGAGAGAACAGACGCACCGAACTTTTTAGTTTGACTGCCGATTTGGTCAACAAAATGCGGATGCTTCCCCCGCCCAGTGCGGCGGGTATTACGGGTGTGAAAAGACGAGGTAGGAACAAGGTTAAAAAGGTCCAAGAGGCAGCCGTAAACTGAAATGTTTTTTTCAGCCGCCAGCGCTGTTGGCACTTCCCTTGCTTGCCATTAGGCAAGTCGAGGTCAAGTATCGCGCCTCGATAAACAAAACGCGTGTAGACACGTGTAAAAAATGCTTTAGGTTATTCAACTTGTAAAGTGAAAAAAAAATGGAATTTGATTATTTCTTCATAAAGGTAAAACTACGCAATTTTACTACGATGCTACGAATATAGATATTGCAGCGCGTAACATTTTTTATGCGTATCGCAGCAGCAAATTTTTGCGTAACAAATTGAGATTTTTTATTTTAACTATTTTCCCAATATTTTTTAATGTAGTTTCTATTCTGTTATATTTTATTCTATGTGAATTTGGTTATAGGTATTTTTTTTTCTAATTACTGCATGCATTCTGAAATACTTATTTTGCATGGTGCGTCACAAAAACCAAATAATATTTTTAATTGGTATTTATTTAATTCATAATTTCATTATTTTGTCATCCTCAAAAAACTAGGTTGTCTAGTGTTCATAATCGTAGAGCTTGTATAAAGATAAATGTAGATGTGAGGGAAGCAAGGAAGTTGTGTCAGAATCGTGGCAAGTCGCGCTCTAATGTCTCTGCCTATCCCTGTGGGAAAAAGGCGTGATTGATTGGTCATGTGACAACAATAGAGAATTTTATATGATTTTGACATAAAAATGAGTTATGTGTGAGAATTACGCGCCGGTGTGTTCCCAGACAAACCAAACATAACGCTCATCTCAAATAGTCTATGTGTCACAAATAAATCGAGGCCAGGCCAATAATTTTGTAATGGAAGCCATTACTTTGTCTTCATGTATACTGAAGAAGTAAAAATCTGTTTGCACCATACGGGTACATGCGTAGCCCAACAAACTTGAAATTATATTTATTCACGTGCAATAGGCGAAAAACACAAAGCCGCTTTTCTATTATGTAGCTGGTTACATCCCGATCATTGAGCAATGCCAACCGTCTCGTCTCGCGAGCCGACAAACGCGTCATCGCTCACAACAGCATATAGGTACGTGCACATATATATGTAGACGACAAACAGTGGCGATGGCGGTGTGCCTGTGTGTGTGCGGAGCGTGTGTATTATGTCTCATTCGCTCGCTATCGGCAGCATAGCCGGTCTGCACCACTACACGCGCAGCGAGACGTCTCGTGCTTCTGTGGGCCGCGTTCGCACGAGAATGTGAATAGAGCGCGCGCCTGTGTGCGAAGGCAGCCGGTGCACTGCCGCCGCCGCCCGCAGATCCTCCCCGCTACGCGGCTGCGAACGAACACCGCGCGCCGCGTCGCGTCATTGAGGAACGAGACTCGCTCGATGGCAGGCGTACTCCTGCCAACATGAAACAAGAATTACGCAGATCTATCAAAAAATACGCGATAGTAGAATTTATATGTTATCTTAGTTTTATACATAATTTATTTTTATAGTGTTATTTAATGAAGAAATCTTATATTTATTTATTAGTGAATTCATAATAGTTAATTGTAGTATTCGCGCTTTACGAGTGTTGTAACCTCCGTACTGTGCTGTGATCTATAAAAAAATCTATGTTAGAAGAAATTGTAAATGTTTTACAACGGTGTGTGTGTGCTCCTAGTTAAATCTAAATGTGTTCGATCTGTAATCGAATGTGCCGTTGATCAGTTTTAAATATTTGTCAATACCTCGTGTTATCAGCTGCGATCGCGACACCCGCCGTCCTGTCACGCATAGGTGAAGAGAGTGCGGAAACTGTGGACAACGTTGCAAATAGTAAGTAAATTCACATATAAACACTGTATCGAGCAAAGGTCACCGCGTAGGTCAGACACTGGCGCACGGCGACTATGCGAGTCGTTACTAGTAAAACAAGTTAAAGTTGAATATGATTTTGAGGACAATGTAAAGAGAATGTTTGTAGGCGCGACGAGTCCGTGCGGAGGTCTCGAGGCGGCCGCGAGCGTCGAGACGGCGGGAGCGTGCCAAGTGATAAGAGAGGTGCGCCGATAGAGACGTCACACCCAGACGTTGTTTGTGGGAATTTAAATAAATTTTCATGACAGACAGCTCCGTAATCTGCTCTCGCCACGGGCGCGATATCACTACGGAATTTGTGCTCAACTTCGTTTTGTCCAACAAACACTAAAAACACCGTAACCTAAGACAGTTTGTGAATATTTGTTCCTTTATGTTTTTAAATGGTTAATGAATATTTTTTCTTAATGCATATTATGTTATTGAGAGTGGATCAGGTTGGACCTGTTTTAGAAATAGTCAATTCTGAGAATACAGCGAGAATCGTCAGCTACCGTTCAATATCTCTCTGTTATCAAAATGTTATCAGTCGGGGCCTGTCTTGTTAGTAACGTTTGATAGGTTGTTGATGTTTCAAGATTTATGTAATGTCTAACTCGTTTGTTATAAACAATAAAACTCCTATTTTTTTAACATTTGTATTTATTAAACCACAATTTTTATGATAAAAAGTATTTACAATTTTAATTATATTTTATTTTATATTGTTTTTCCTTTGGTTGCTTGGAATTAGAAGAGTTGTTGGTGTTGGTGATAAGACCGCCATTTGTATGTTGCATCTACATACGCTTTAAGTTTTTAATTTGCACAATAAAGAGTTTAATCTATAATTTCGTAAATCCTAAAAGTTTATATTTCGTATGGTTTCGTTAACTTTTTATTTAAAATAGTTTTGGCAGCAACTGTATCTGACAGAACGTGTCAATTTAATCAATCAATCAAATTGTCACGCCCTTTTCCCACAGGGATAGGCAGAGACAATGGAGCGCCACTTACCACGATCCTTACACAACTCCCTTGCTTCCTTCACATCCACATCCAAATTTATTTGTAAAACTATTTAGGCTACTACAGTAAAATAACTATCCGCCGCATCCACTAAACCGAGATCGCGACTGCTACTTATCGCAGTTCACCGATAAATATCATATGACCCAACAAATAATTATATTTTAATTTATTGACGACAGGCGTGGACGAACGGTTTAGCGACTGGTTTGTTGCGCGTAAAGTCCCAGGTTCGATCCCCGGTCGGAGCAAATATTTGTTTCATAGCTTTTATTTGTAATATTTAATAGTATTAAATATTGCAAATATTTGTTAATAAAAAAAAAAGAGATGGATATTTGCTTCGGGTCTGGTTATCAAAGAGTGGTAGGCAGTGGTACCCAGTCTGCCGATCCGGGGTAGTACCACCACTTACAAGTATACAGACCGTGAAGTGATTTGGTCACGTTTCGGGATCAGCTTGTAAGTTACCGGTTCCATCTAGGCCGGCATAGTGGATGTGATTGCTACTCACAGTTATTGAATTGTAGTAGCAGTGATATATTCATTCATGGACCACACTTTGGCTTAACATCAAGCGGGGTGCTGTCATATGTCGAGTCACAATAAAAAATAAATAAAAAAAAATATTATCACTATTTATCTTAACTAATTGATGACATAGGTAGTTGTCGTCAAGATAACAAAACGTCAACTGAATTACAGTCCAAATCAGTACAGATGCTTGACATCACCCCACCTGATGCTAAGCTGGAGGCGATTGCTACTACAGATAAATAACTGCAGTAGCAATTGCATCCTCTATAGTCTATGCCATATCCCTAGTTGGAACCGGCAACGGGACTTAATCACTCTACGGTCTATACACTTGAAAGTGGTGGTAGGTACTATCCTATCTTGTCTGCCTATCTTAATATTTTATAATAGCCTTTCTGTATTACAATCAGGGGCGTAGAGCTACCGCCGTATCAATTATACGGGGGCCCTAACGTGCTAACGTTTTTATTAATTTTTGCTTACAAAATTAATAAAAACTTCCCATTAAGAAACTAGAAAAACTAAAATTATCATCAGCTATAAATGATTTAATAAATCAGTTTGCCGAAAAAAAGACAAAGAGAGTGTATATTTAATTTGGATTGTTTGGAAAAATTTTGGATAGATTATGATAAATAAATATTTCTTTTAATATTTTGTGAGAAATGTTTACCCTTTCTAAGGGCTCCATTTTTTATTCAGGACCCCGCCAAGGCACGGTACGCTTCTGACTACAATAGTACCAATCGCAATAGACAATTAATTTGACTCTAATTTTATAAAAGGTAGAGTTTTCTGATTTAACTCTTGCGCTTTTCTTACATCGACAATTCTCGTCATAATAGCTCTACTTTATGGAGCATAGTGGACGTGACAGCTGCTTTATTTAACTGTAGTTGCAGTCGCTTCATCCGCCGTCACCAGCTTGACATCTAGCGGTGTATTTTTTTATTTTTTTTATTGTGACACGACATCTGACCTCGACCCGCCTGATGATAAGCAAGAGAAGGTCCAAAAGTGACGACAACTGAAAAAACCGAGTTTATTCACGGCTTCTTCAGTCACCGTCACTATGCCGAGGCACAATAATAATAAACATTTTTAGTGACCTCTAAACTAACTACGCTTTTTAAATTAATTTTATGAAGACAATTGTAAATGTAAGGGAAGCGAGAAGCAAGTGGTGGCGCTCCATTGTCTCTGTTTTTTTTATTGTGACTCGACATATGACAGCGCCCCGTTTGATGTTAAGCCGAAGTGTGGTCTATAAATGTATGTCACTGCTACTACAATTCAATAACTGTGAGTAGTAATCACATTCACTATGCTGGCCTAGTTGGAACCGGCAACTTACAAGCTGATCCCGAAACGTGACTAAATCACTTCACGGTCTGTATACTTGTAAGTGGTGGTACTACCCCGGATCGGCAGACTGAGTACCACTGCCTATCACTCTTTGTCCCTTTGTCTAGAAATAGGACGACCAAAGTACATTAAAGATACATTGGTACCGGAGAGCGATTTTGAACCAGGAATTCTCAGTTTGCGTAACCATTGCACTACGTACATACACGTATTGAAGCGTCCAATCACTGATGCAAGTACCGCCGCCGCTTTCACGCATAATATTGCATGGCTATCGATTTTTTTATTGTGACTGCAAAATGTGCAATATACAAACATAAGTAAAAGCGGTAGTAAAATGGTCACGCAAACCGAAAGTTGCCGGTTCAAATACGTTCACTGGTACCAATGTATATTTAATATTAAGTACTTTAGTCGTTTTGTTTCTAGACAAAGGGATAGAGGGAGGCCTTAACTCGGAGACATAACACGTTTCCCTCACATCCACAATTCTTTTCATACAAGCTCTACGGTTATGGGCACTTGGCAAGCCAGCTTTCTTAAGCATGTCACGGATTTGGTCAGAAAACACCCTTCTGAGTTTGCCTCATTTAACACATCCATCGACATCATATTTATAAATTCCTTTCGTCAATCTACTTTCACTCATCATTTTCATGTAAATAAATAAAAAAATATAACCAAAGAGCATGTATAAAGCAAGAGAGATGTGTCAGGATCGTGGAGATTTCCGCTCCATTGTCTCTTAAAGTATTTTTTACCGAATTTGCGAATTTAATGACTATACCTATTATTACTTGCTCATTTTTAAACTTCACCTATAGGATTAAAGAAATTTAATATTACAAATGTAATATTAATCTGAAATGGACTGCTAGTACATTTAGTAGTAGCAGTCGGCCTAGTTGTAACCGGCTACAACTAGCTAATACCGAAACGCGACTTCTTCTTCTTTACCGTCTGTCACTTGAAATATTTTTTTAGATTTGCTAGAAGGCGTTCATAAGTTTCAAAGAGTGGTAGACAACGGTACCCAGCCTGCTAAGACCGTGAAGTGATTTAGTCGCGTTTCGGGATCAGCTTGTAAGTTGCTGGTTCCAACTAGGCCGGCATAGTGGATGTGACTGCTAAGAACAGTTATTAAATTGTAGTAGCAGCAGGGGAGTAGGTACCGCCGTATCTGCCGTATCAATTATACTGGGCCCCCAACGTGCGCAAGCAAAACTTAATAAAAACTTTCCAAAAAGAAACTTTAGAAAAACTAAACTCATCATTAGCTATAAATTAGTTATTGAAAAAAAGGAAACGAGAGTGTATATTTAATGTGAATTGTTTGTAAAAATTTTGGAAAAGTGACAGATAGATAATTATGATGAATAAACATTTCTTTTAATTTCATGCAATTTTTTTTTCTTTTATGACGAATCTTTACCCTTCCTAAGGGCCCCCAAACAATTTTTATACGGGGCCCCGCCAAGGCACACTACGCTTCTTAGTAGCAGTGACCTGAATTCATGGGCGCACTCCAGCCTAATATCAAGCGGGGTGCTGACATATATCGAGTAACAATAATAATAAAAAAACTTTGACTTTTTGAATCTGGCTTTAATAAAAATAGGGCCACCTGGGTTGAAACGTGCTGTAATTTATGTAACAAATTCTCTGCTGCGAGTAATGAGTTATTTTACGCAGCTACCGTTACAACCTTATAGGAAATATCGGTGTTCAGATTTTTATGATACAAATGTTCGTCTTTTAAATTACTATCCCTATTACGAATCCCATCTGACCATCTACAAACAAGTCTTTCAGCCGGTTGTACCGAGTTTTTTTAAGTTTTAAGTTTCAATTTACGAATTTAGTTTTACTTTATACTTATTCTATTACGTTTACTAAATTATATACAAAATCGTGATTTGGGTTGTTAATAATTTTATATCGAAACTTCCATTTATATAATGATTTTATCATTAGAAATAACAAAAGTAGTACATAGAAACCAAAAATGAATGATGTTCTTTAGCTCCGTATAAAATATCCGTTAAACGTAAATGTAAAATGTGAAGTTGAAGAGTGGTACAACCCATTTTTCTATTTTTTTTTACTTATATGATACTTTTTACAAATTCGTAAATTATAATTTTTGGTACAACCGGCTGTTTGTGTTTTACGTGTGGCACGCTGTAATTTACGTGTGTTAAATGATAATCTTGTAACATTTATTCTTCATCATCATCATCAGCCAGAAGGCGTCCACATAGGCCTCCCCTTTAGAACGCCATTTCGAACGACAAAATGCCAGTTGCATCCACCCGGTTATTCGTGACTTACTATGTCGTTAGTCCTCATAGTGGGAGGCCTACCTACGCTGCGTCTTCCGGTTCGTGGTCTCCACTCTAGAACCTTTCTTCCCCATCGGTTGTTGGTTCTAGGAGCGATGTGGCCAGTCATTTATTTTTAAAATAACAAGTTAATGCTCTATAAACATTCTCTGATAGTGGTAGGCAGTGGTGCCCAATCTGCCGATCGGGGCACTACCACAAGTGTATCATGAAGTGACTTAGTCGCGTTTCCGGTTAGTGCCGGTTCCAACTAGGCCGACATGTTGGATTGGATTGCTACCCATAGTTATTGAATCGTAGTAGCAGTGTCATCTATTCATGGACCACACTCCAGCTTAACATCAAGCGGTGTGCTCACATATGTCGAGTCACAGTAAACATATAAATAATAAAAAATGTATTAAACGGTCTGTCTGTACGAGGATGACCAATGTTCAAATCCCACGCATTACCCCTATGGAAAGGGTACGGACATATTGAAGGGAGGATTAGATAGAATGTCGTGCGGGAAATATCGACACCTGCGGTCTTGCACTACTAGATATTATTTCGTATATGTTTGTCTGAAATACTTATTTTATATATTTTTTTATTTCGTCTAGACATCGGACTTCGACTTGACTTGATAAGGAAGAGGATGTCCAAGTGTACCGAAGACTGCAAGATAAAACAAATTAGTTAAATCATAATAACTGAGTTACCGTCCTTTTTAATCAAATTGTTACGCCCTTTCCTTACAGGGATAGGCAGGAACAATGACTCCCTCGTTTCCCTCACATGAACGATCTTCCTCACGCTCTACGGTTATAGGCAACCCAGCATTCTTGAGGATGTCTCCGATTTAGTCGGAATATACCCTCCATCCATCCCTCATCCTTTCTAGTTGCCCAAACTATCAAAGCATTCCTTTGTCAATCCTTGTTATACATTTTCTTTCAAACCACATTCATATAGGTATTTATTGAATTGATAAACTTAATGTACAAAGGCGGCCTTAATGCCAGTGATCTGCGCTCTTGGACTTACCTTGCTTACTATCAGAAAAGACGAGTTCAGATATCAAATCTCTATAAAACAAACGTTTAAAACCATTAATATCGTATAATTGGCATTTCAAATTAAAACTTCTACCTAATAAGGAAGTTTAGCAATTTCGAACAACCAAAGATTTCACCGCAGATAATTTTACGATTCTCCGCAAACGCTGCCTACCACATTTCAAAATGAGCATACGTTATTTTATTACACATGCGACTTAAAAATAACGGAGAAATCTATTTTTACCTTATTTCATAATTTAATAAATAATTAAAAATAGTCAGGCAAATAAATGCCTTAATATTTTTATTATTGTGACTCGACTTATGACAACACCCACCTGATTAAGCTGGAGTGCAGTACATTAATGGAGGTAAATTCTACGACAGTTAGATAACAGTAAGTAGCAGTTACGTCCACTATGCCAGCCTAGTTGGAACCGGCAACGAAACAGACCAAGTCACTTTACAGTCTGTATACTTGTAAGTGGTGGTACTACCCTGATTTGGCAGACTGGGCACCACTGCCCACCACTTAACATCAGTCGGAGTACTGTCATATGTTGAGTCACAAAAAAAACTATGTTGCACAATAATAAATAAATATTTACATTCTACGCCATGACTATAAAGAACGCTATCGTCAATTCATGATATTTACGTTTTTATTTTGTATCTACGTAGTGATAAGTGTTATCTATCTCGAAACTATTATACTTTGTAAAATGTAGCTTGGGTCCTGTGACACATGAGAAATTTTTGGACGACTTAACATTGTAGCAGCGTCTCTCTTCGATCGTTCATTTCTAAGTTATTTATTTTCGTAGACTCAACCATAGCTTACCAATAATATTTATCATACAATAATTTTTAAAACAAACAACAATAAATCAAATAACAAAAAGACATCTTGCCGCTCTGTCAAGGTTACATCTGTTAACAAAAATATGAGTACTATAATAGTGATGGGGCTAGTAAAGTCATTTTGGCATCTGTCATAGGACCCAAGCTAAATTATACAAACCTTAGATGATAAGAATCTCTGTCAATTGATGGAAAAGTATCCCTAACACAGCGTTTTGCTATCAGTAGAGGTCAACGTCAACTAGTAACCTTTCTAACAACTAATATAATCAAATAGAAACTAGATACATTATAATTTACATAAAGATAAAGAATATGAACTTATTTTGCAAACAAAAATGTACTTAATAAGCAGAGTTAATTTCACATTCCTATATTAAGTTACAAAAGTACATGAATCATAGAAACATGACAAACAAAGTACATATATCAAAGATACATATTGATACCGGCAAGTGATTTTGAACCCGTACTCTCGAATTGCAAACATAAATTAAGTACATCAAAGATAATTTAAAATATATATTTTTTAAATTACTATATTCAGGTACTAAAGTGGTTGCTTGTAACATAGAAACAGGACAACCAAAGTACATATTATATAAAAGATACATTGGGTATCCTAGGACATCCCTTCGCTGATACTTAAATCATAAGGCCCCTGATGCCCCTGTTTTACGCACCGGAGCAAGGACCACTGGCTATCCATTGCTAACTTTGATTCGAACCCTGCAATTACACAGAAGCATGACAGCTTTACCAGGAAGAATGTTCTCTAAACATTCTTCCCACTTTGTCTTTTTACTCAGGTCGGGGAAGCATCCGCATTCTGACAACCGATTCGTCAGTCGGTTAAGTCAAGGTCGAATATTCCGTCACAATAAATAAGCATTAAATTCTAACACTTATTCGAATTCTAAAATATGTTTTGATTTGACGACAGGCGTGGACGAACGGTTTAGCGATTAGTTTGTTGCGCGTAAAGTCCCGGGTTCGATTCCCGGTCGGAGCAAATATTTGTTTCATAGCTTTTATTTGCAATATTTAATAACATTAAATATTGCAAATATTTGTTAATAAAAAAAGAGATGGATATTTGCTTCTGGTCTGGTTATCAAAGAGTGGTAGGCAGTGGTACCCAGTCTACCGATCTGGGGTAGTACCACCACTTACAAGTATACAGACCGTGAAGTGATTTGGTCACGTTTCGGGATCAGCTTGTAAGTTGCCGGTTCCGACTAGGCTTCATAGTCATTTATTCATACTCATTCATAGACCACACTTCGGCCTAACATCAAGCGGGGTGCTGTCATATATCTAGTCACAATAAAAAAATAATTCTAAATACATATCCCTTCCCAACAATAAAAATATAAAAGCAATAACAAATTGTCATAAAATGTTTAATTAAATTACAGTCAAGTCCGGCGACACATTACACGAACTAGACAACGGTCACGAAACTGTAAACTTTACGCAATTATAAATAGATTATTTTATTTATACGGTTGTCCTTGTGAATGAACTAAAAATAATATAGGACTTATTTATTGTACACGTGCTTTGAGCAAATAGGCTTCGAGTGGACTTGATATTTCAACATACTACGAACATAATAGGAGCTGTTGGTCAAACAGTTGACTCAGCAACGTCAACATAATCTTTTCCAAGTATTTTATCGTTTTCTGGAATAATATAACAGGTTTTGTTCTTTGTAATTAAATTAATTCAATTATTTCTCATGCAAACAGTTTTTACCGAGGTAGTAACACCACTTATATGTGTACAGAGACAGTGAAGTGACATTTAGTCGCGTTTCACGATCAGCCTGCAAGTTGCCGGTTTCTACCAGGCCGACATAATAGATGCGGCTGCTACTTGCAGTGATTTAACTGTAGTAGCAGTCTCCTCCATTTAGCCGCTCAAACAAAATATATTTTTGATTATATCCCAACAATAAATAAATTAAAAATAAATTATTGTTGGGTAAATATAATAGAATGCGACCGTGTTGTAGTGGTGGTGCAATGATCAAGCAAACCAAGAGCACAGGTTCAAAACCACGGAACATATGAATTTATGAGTTCTGTGTTCAAAACCACTTGCCGGTTACAATGTATATTTGATACTTTGTTTGTACTGTTTCTATGATACAAGTGATGTATGATAAATTAAATTACATAATAACGTATCTAATCTTGTAATTTAAATTTAGGATGAATGAATGAACAAATGCCTGACACTAATTAAAAGAGTTCAATTGTAAACTTAATGAATTAAATATTCGCAAAAGCATTATCGCTATCATTCCCAGACAGCGGCCTTGATTTGATAATAACTTTAAAATAAATATAACTTAGACCAAATATTATTTTATATTTCTCTACTATGCCTTTACATATGACGAATGGAGGCTATTGCTACTACAGTTAAATGATTGCGAGTATGCGTCCATTATGCTGATCTAGTTTAGATCTAGGCAACTTTATTTAAATCCTTTATTGCACCAAAATAAACCTAAAAATAGGTACTTAGGTAAAATAGGTACATTTAATGCCTATTATGCATTCTTTACAACTAACCTTTGAAATGATGAGAAATTATGGGCAGGGTGCAAATATACTACAAACTACAATTACATACAAGTATCAAAAGTATATATATACATATATGTAGGTAAAAATAAACATACCCAATTATATTTTAGCCAAATTATTTAATATGAACTAGATGCCGTGAGCTCCTGTTTATTAAGAAACAAATAACTTTCAAGCAGATCCTAAAACGCGGCTAAGTTACTTCAGTTCTGTATACTTGAAAGTAGAGGATTTATTTACCCCGGATCGGCATACTGGGCAAATGACCACCAACTGTCTTCCTACCACTCTTAAGTTGTTGTTTTATTCATTCATAAAGATGTGATTACGCTGGAGACTGCAAACTGCACTACTTGTTTGTACGAGATTGATTTCATGCAAGGCGACACTATTGCGACAATCAGCATTTGCTAAATCATTAATATTGTTCCCAAACATAAATATGGTGTTTGGGACCAATATTAATGCGGCGGCTGCAGTCTAGTGTCGCCTTGCACGGAATCAATCTCATACAAACACCTAGTGCAGTCTGCAGTCGCCGGCGGAATCACACCTAGAATTAACATTAAAGGACATTATTCATTTTGGACTTTTATGTACTACTTTTGTAATGTCCAATGATAAAAAAATATATGAATGGTGGTTTCGATACTTGTATTGATAAAACTAATAACAATTTTGCTTTTAATTGCTGTGAGTTATTTGGTAAATAAGATATTATGGATTTTGTATCATCTGTCAATCAACGCCATATTTGTTCTGCTTTAAACTGTCATAATTATAGTTTGCACACCTAAACTATGCATAGCAAAGAATATATTCCAATTACAATTGTAATCGTCGTACATCAAACATATTTAAAGTGTATATATATGCAACTGTTAATACAATTAAGCCCAAGTCCCCATACAAAATGAATGATGTCTTTTGTAAAATTTATGCGAAACTTTTCCATAAAGTTATTTTTATGTTGTTGAAGAGTTTGTTGGATACAAAGTCTTGTTTACGCAATTTCAAAATGAATCCGTGTTAATAAAAAAAATGTGAAAAAAACATTGTTAAAAAGGTAAGGTAGGTACCGACAGATAAATACATATCACCGCCGTGACCTAGTGACTAAACAGCGCGACGTAATCCACCCAGACGTCCTTGGATCAATCTTTCCTGTCCGTGTCAATGAGCTATTTGAAACTCGCCAGCTTACAAGAACAAAAAAGTTATAGCCTAAGGATATTCGTCACCCTTTTTTTTCTTATGCACATTCTTCCGATAATCGATTGAGATTTAGATATTTTTTTTCATAAAATATTTAAAAAAGGTTAGGCTTTATCAAAACACACGCATTTGAATAAATATTCCTAATAACATAAACACAAAGATTAGGTCAAAACTAATAATTTTGACGACCAGCGTGGCCAATTGATTACGCGTCGGGGCAAATATTTCTTTCATGGCTTTTATTTTACAAAAATAATAAAAAAAAGAGGCGGATTATTTTATTTGGTTATCAAAGACTGGGTACCAGGCAGTGGTACCCAGTCTGTCGATCTGGGGTTTTACCACCATTATAATACAAGAATTAGACCGTAAAGTGACTTATTCGCGTTTCAGGATCAGCTTGTAAATTGCCGGTTCCAACAAGGCCGGCATAGTAGATGTGATTGCTACTTGCATTTATTGAAAAATAGTAACAGAGGCCCCCATTTATAAACCGCACTCCAGCTTAACATCAGGTTGGGTGGTGTTATACGAGATGTCAAGTCACAATTAAAAAATTAACATAACATTATCTTTTACACCTTTCGACTCAACTTATCTCATTTATCCATAAATTATCCTTTTATTTAAATGTCCAAATATATTATCGACAAAAGATTAATTTATAAAAAAAGGTGACCGTGGTCTAGTGGTAGTAAGATATGGTCACGCAAACCAAGTACTCCCGGTTCAAAATCTCTGTCCGATATATAACCATTTTAAAGAGGGATAGGCAGTGGTACCCAGTAGTATACACACCGTAAAGTGATTTAGCCGCGTTTCGAGATCAGCTTGTAAGTTGCCGGTTTCAACTAGGCCGGCATAGTGAATGTGACTTCTACTTACAGTCATTGAATTGTAGTAGCAGTGACATGCATTCATGGACCACACTCCAACTTAACATCAAGCAGGGTGCTGTCAATGTCGATTCACAATTCAAGAAAATGGATTTACTTTGGCCGTCCAGTTTCTATGATACAAGCACATTTAGTAAACTTAGTATTTTATTAATCAAATGTACAAACCGTGAAGAGACCTAATCGCGTTTTGCAGATTAAAAGTGTATGCGACTGCTACTTGCAGTTATTACTGTAGCTTAATATCAGGCTGGGTGCTGTCATATGTCGAGACACAATAAAGGCGACCGTGGTGTAGTGGCAGTGGCAGATTATTTGAGTCTAAAGGTGTAAATGATAATATTGTTATGTTATTATTTGAAAGTTGTGGTGTAGTTACGCAAACCGAGAGCAATTTGGTTGTCCTGTTTCTATGATACGAGCACTTTCGTAGCTTAGTATAGAAAGGACATTATTCATTTTGTATGGGGACTTGGGCTTAATTGTATTAACAGTTGCATATACATATTAAAATAGTTTAATGTACAAAGATTACAATGTAATTGGAAAATATTTGCATAGATTAGGTGTGCAAAATGATCAAACTATAATTAAGACAGTTAAAAGCAGAACTGTTAATATGGCGGCGTGTCTTTGATTTTGACAAACGATACAAAATCCATATCTTATTTTCCAAATAACTCAATTGCACAGCAATTAAAAGCAAAATTTGTTGTTAGTTTTATCAATTCAGGTATCAAAACTACCATTTATATATTTTTTCATCATCGGACATTACAAAAGTAGTACATAAAAGGCCAAAATGAGTGATGTCCTTTAAACAAAAATGATAATAAACACAGAATAAAAAAACCCTGCCTGGGTGGTCTGGGCTTCTTGTCAATATAGGGGGCATAATGTTGATATCACAAAAGAATTGCGCAAAGCAGACGTAATAGGGGCCAACGAGACTGTATTTAAATTTGCATACACGTGCCGATTGCTCCCTCCTCTTTGTTAGTTAAGCTTTATGCGTGTACATGCGTGTGTGTGTGTGTGTGTGTGTGTGTGTGTATGTGGGTGTGGGTGTGTTGTTTGGGTCTGGTTATCAAAGAGTGGTAGGCAGTGGTACAGTAAGATAAATATTGCACATCGACCTTTGAAAAGAGACAATCGGCTATTTTCAGCTTCGTAAACCATTACCCTGTCTGCCGATCCTGGGTAATACCACCACTTACAAGTATACAAACCGTAAAAAGATTTGGTCGAGTTTCGGGATCAGCTTGTAAGTTGGCGGTTCCAACTCGGCCGGGATAGTGGATGTGATTGTTACTGACAGTTATTGAATTAGGCTTTATGCGTGTACATATGTTTGTGTGTGTGTGTGTGTGTGTGTGTGTGTAATAGCACCGCCTGATGTTAAGCTGGTGTGTGGTCCAAGAAAGTAGTAAATAAACTGCAAGTAGCATTATCATACGCTATTTCTTATTAGCTAGTTAGAACCGAAAACTTTTAAGCTGCGCAACGCGATTAAGTCACTTCACGGTCTGTACACTTGATTGATAAAATGCTAAGCTAATAAATGTGCTTTTATCATAGCAACTGGACGGCCAGAGTTCATGCATATAAGAAATGGTTATATACCGGCCAGTGGTTTTGAAGCGGGAGTTCTTGGTTTGCGTGTCCATGTTTTACTACCACTAGACCACAGTCGTTTTTTTAAAATTAATCTTTTGTCGATAAAATATTTGGACTTTTAAATAAAAGGATATTTTTTGATAAACGAGATTAGTTGAGTCGAAAGGTGTAAAAGATAATGTTGTTATGTTAATTTTTTTTATTGTCACTTGACATCTCGTATAACACCACCCAACTTGATGTTAAGCTGGTATGTGGTCCATTAATGAAGGTGATTTGTACAACAGTTAATTAACTACAACATTAGCAGTCACTATGCCGGCCTAGTTGAAACCGGCAATTTACAAAATCACGGTCTGTTCTGTTTTCTTAAATAAAAAAGACAGTCTCAATAAAAAAGAATAAATTTCCCCGACCTAATATGTTTTTTGTTTATTTTTACATAACATTGTAATATCTTTACATACATCTGTATGCGTATTGGATTACGCGCGTTTCACTTTATCTGACCTATCTCTCTTATCAGCCCACTAGATACTTACCTACCGCATTATTGAGTCTATTACGTTTCATAGATAATGGAATAATAATAGAAGCCCAGCTGGTACTGTTACGTTACAAAACAAGTTGCAAATCGATTAAATGTCGATCGATAACACACTAAATTCATGTTTGTCATGTTTTTTTTTCGACTGCAGTTAGTTAACATAAGGCGGGGTGCTGTCATATGTCGAGTCACAATAAAAAAAGTTATTATAACTATAGTACTCGTAGATGAATCACAAAAAAACCACAATAACACCGTAAAATTTCGCAATACAGAACAAAAAAAATCATAAATAAATGTTAACGTGAGTTACTTTGAAGTTTCTTTTATTGTGGTTCTTTAATATGACTGCACCCCGTCTGATGTTAAACTGGTTGCGGTCCGTTAATAGAGGCAACTGATAATACTGTTCAATAACTGCTAGTAGTATTACGCAGGCCTAGTTACAACCAGCATCTTTTAAGCTGATCTCAAAACGCGACTTAGTCACTTCACGGTCTGTACACATGAAAATGATGGTACTATCACGGATTTGTGGACTTGGCAAATGACCTGTCTTACCACTCTTAACTTAAACCCGGACTAAATTATTGCCTCTTTTTAGGGGCAATGAAATTGATCTTAGTTCCGACTAGGAATCGAACCTGGCACTTACGCGTAGCGGATTGGTGTGTTAGTTATAACAACCGGCAGATAAGAGCACTGGACAACTGCGGTAGGAGCAAATCCACGCATTGTTTACAGTCGTGCAAATAATAATAAATATTTAATTTATAAATCAAATTTAATTGTCACGCCTTTTTCCCACAGAGATAGGCAAAGACAATGGAGCGCCACTTGCCACGATCCTGACACAACTCCCTCGCTTCTTTCAGGAGGGTGTTTGCCGACCAAATCGGAGACATTCTCAAGAAAGCTAGGTTGCCTAGTTCCTATAACCATAGAGCTTGTATGAAGAGAATTGTGAATGTGAAGGAAGCGAGGGAGTTGTTTCAAATTTATCGTCATTCAAAACAAGTTTCTGCGCAGCTTGAATGCCAGCGCTTTTTATCTGCCGACATTTCTAGCAGGAATTTCCATTCATTATCACGAGATAAAAATACAATTATTTTTTCGCTATCGTTGCAATTAAATTTCGACTGCGCCGATCCTAAATAATCATTCTAAAAGATTTCCAGACGACAAATTTTCATCCAAGGCACAATTATATTTGTTATAAAAGCGAAAGTAATAAAAATGATTGAGATATAAAAATAATTCGAATACCGAATAAAAATAAATCCTATTCGAGTAATTGTATTTTTAATGAGGTCACGAAATAAAAAAATACCTAAATATTGAATAACGTTGAAAAATCTAACTTTATTATCATAAATAAAATATTGTAGACCTGCGTGACGCATTGATTAACATGTCAGACCGCTGCGCATAATCCCGGGTTCTATTCCCAGTCGGTTGTCATTATTTGTAAATTAAAAAAATGCAGATATTTGCTCCGCGTCTGAGTGTTTAAGAGGTAGAGTTTTACAACTGTTTTTAAGTCTACAAACCATGAAGTGAATTAGTTGCTGTTTTTAACTAGGTTATCATAGTAGATGCAATTAGTTATTTAACTCTAATTGCAGTCTAAGGCAACCGTATAATGAAACTATTCTGTCATTCGCCGGCTCTCTTCGACCTCCTCTTGCATCCATCAGGCAAGTCAATGTCAGTCGTCGCATCTCAATAAAAAAAATCGGTCAAGTCACAATTTTAAAAGTAACCCTTGTAGAATTTAACCTCGACTTGGTAAGCAACATAAGATCGAAGAGTGCCGTTGACTGATAAAAAAGAGTCAGTTGTCTTCACTATGCCGGCCAAAGGACACACTCGTAAATCATGTAAATAATTTCACAACCTTTATAAAAAATAAATTATTCTTGTGCCCTATTTTGTAACCTTCTGAAATATACCAAGTTAAATTAACCATGTAAACCTTCGAACACAAATATCGTCCTGTAGTAGTTTTCTCGATTGAATGCCTCTTAGGGTTGCAATGCTATATTTCCAGTACAATGAGCTAACGATCCAAACCCTGAGGCTGCTAAAAGCGTTCCTATTTATATTATAAACACATATTTACAAACATACTCGTATATTTGTTGTTTCTCTCTCAATGTTAGTTTTAGGGTGTTAATGTGTGATTCCGCCGGCGACTGCAGACCACAGACTGCACTACTTGTTTGTATGAGTTTGATTCCGTGATCCATTCATCTCATGTGAATAAATGCGTTAAATGAGGCAAGCCCAGGCAAATGATGTTTGCCGAGCAAATCGGAGACATCCTCAAGAAAGCTAGGTTGCCTAGTGCCCATAACCATAGAGCTTGTATGAAGAGAATTCGGAAGGAAGCGAGGGAGTTGTGTCAGGATCGTGGCAAGTGGCGCGGCATTGTCTCTGCCTATCCCTTGCGACATTCAGCATTTTCTAAGTCATAGATTATAAATATGATGTTTGGAAACAATATTAATGCGGCAGCTGCAGACTAGTGTCGCCTTGCATGGAATCAATCTTATACAAACAAGTATTGCAGTCTGCAGTCGACGGCAGAATCACACCTTTAGTTCGGAATTTTTCTAAATTTTTTTCTTGTTGAGACTACATCTTGTTGACATACATATAAAAATTTAAAACTACTTAGTATAGAAAATACGCATTAAAAGACCTTTACTTTGACAACTTTGAACTTGACCTTTACTTGAGACTAATGAATACCACATCCACCAACATATCTACTGAAATAAAAGGGGCGTTACACCATCCCAGCGTCACGGCATTCGATTTTACTGAGTCCCAATAGATGTTTTTTAACAGCCGTCACTATCCTAATCAAAGACCTCCTTCTGATTATAATTTAATCTTATAATATCAAGTTGTGCGTTATGGATGGGCCATGTAAATGATAGTAGTGTGTTGCGATTTACAGATGCTCTCGGTACAAGTGCCGGGGTGCGCGGGCATGGAGCGGCTCGGCGCGCCGGGGGGAGCGCCGCGGTTGCGACACGACCACCGCCATCATTCTCAACTGTAAGTAGTTCTTTTTATTTATTTGCATTTCCATATTATTTGCTTGTATCAAAGAAACAGGACGACCACAAATACATTGGTACCGGCAAGTGGTTTTAAAACCGTGCTCTTGGTTTGCCTGACCATTGCACTACCACTACACCACGGGCGCCTTAGTACATAATGATATTGATAATATTCATGTTCTCTTTCTCATAATGTAACATTGAGTCCTGGCGCCCTCTGGCTGGTATTGTGACAGCGGCTGAAGCAACCTAAAACTAAGTTTTTTTTCAGTCGTCTGCGCTCTTTGCTACTTCTTGCTTACCATCAGGCAAATCGACGCTATTTTGTATAAAACAAGTTACGATACCTGATATAAAAACTAGCTAGCTGTGCCCCTAGTTTAATAACTTTGTACTGTAGCATGACGTATTTATCCCTTAAATATCCATAGAATTCTAATGGCCTGTATTGTTTTCTAATATGTAAGCTATATAACTGTATGAGGAGGATTGGGCTACGACAGTATTTTTTTTATTTTGCCACAAGCGGACACCTATCCAACAAACCCTGACCAACCCTCCGAATAATCTGCGCGTTTAGAAGCCAGTTATGACCCTACATCTTTGTCAAAAATCATTCTTCTTTTAATGATAACCAAGTAATATCAGCCTCAGGAGTTTGCTACGATCTACTATTCCAGTCTGGTCAAGGACTATAGGATAGAGAAGATACGAGTTTTCCACTCCTCAATGGAACGACAGGACCGCCCACTCTTTAGTTATTATAATTAGTTTTGCCACAGTTAATATAAACTAGCATACCAATTGTTCAAATATACAAGCTCTACGGTTATGGGCATTAGACAACCCAACTTTTTTGAGGATGTCTCCGATTTGGTCGAAAAAACATCTTCGTTTAACGCATCCATCCACAAATTTATAAATTCCTTTCGTCAATCTACTTTCACTCATCCTTTCCATGTGCCCAAAACCATTAGATTTATAAATTCCTTTCGTCAATCTACTTTCACTCATCCTTTCCATGTGCCCAAAACCATTCGATTTATAAATTCCTTTCGTCAATCTACTTTCGCTCATCCCTTCCATGTGCCCAAACCATCGGAGCATTTGTTGACTTTTATTCTAACTAATTTTCATCACAGTAGCAAAGAGCATCGGTTTTTAGTTGCTTCGTAACATTTCTGTTTTTCCAATCCCTATCTATGTATTTACTGGCAGCTTTGAATATAATTTGATAAATCCCACATTATCTTGTTTTCTTTGCGGTTATCGCGATGGTAGCAAATTATCTGGGTTATTATTATATAAGTAAGCTACATAACATCAAAACAAAACGCTTATGCGACAAAATAAAACGACGACAGGCGTTACGCATTGGTTAACAAACAATTTAAAGTCCTGGTTTCGATTCCCGATCGGAACAAATTTTGGTAATAAAATAAAGAGGCGGATATTTGCTCCAAGTCTGGTTATCAAAGAGGTGTGCAGGGGTGCCCAGTCTGCTTATCTGGGGTAGTAGTACCACCAAGTATACAGGCCATGAAGTGACTTAGTTTTAACTAGACCGGTATAGTGGATGTGACTGCTACTTACTGACTAAACTATAGTAGCTATCACCTCTATTCATGGACCGCACTCCAGCTTAACATCAGGCGGGGTGCTGTCATATGTCGAGTCACAAAACTATTTAGTCAATTTGCTTATCGTAGTCTTTGTTATAACGTTATCACGTAAAGAATAAATAATAAATACAAAGTTATCTGTGGCATCTGCACTAGTCCAAAGGTCATAAATCTGCCAGACAAAGAGAACCTTTGCAAATGGCAGTCAGGAGTTGAGTCAGCTTATGTTGTTATCATATTACTTTATATACTATGACCTATTTAATACACTTAGGTACGCAATTTCTATACTAAGCTATTAAACATGCTTGTATCATTAAAACAGTACGACCAAAGTACGTAATATAAAAGATACATTACGCAATTAGGTTTAGTTTGATTTGAAGAGTAAACTTGCTATTCTGAATTTTGTAGTATTGATTATTTTAAAATAAAAACCATGTCTAAATATTATTCCTAGTCCTGGTGTAGTTAAACGCAAAAAAAGCACGTGGATAGTAGGTAAGACCAAGTCAAAGTCTCGACCAAAAAATTCTACCTAAATTACCTAACCTAAATTCATTGCAACGCCGTGCTATCCTAATGAATGTGTTAGTGCTTTTGCGGAAACATAGCGGCTCTGTGCGTGCACGTGTACACCATAGAGAATATTCTGAGGAAATATTTAACCATGTTCCTACCTCGTCTGTCCATTCCTCATGGAATTCTCTACGTGTGGGTAGAGAATCCCATCCCCATCCCCATTCTGGTGACCAAACGATTCGGCTCCGTGTGTTCTTAGCAAATGGAATGCTTTACCCGCCAATATGCTCTCTCTCCATCCTATAACCATGGATCCTTACAGCGTAAAGGAGCACCTCCATTATGCCGGCCACAGTAATTAACATTTCATGACCGTACGTTATTCAAAATTGTAATATCACTACGTGCACTAAATAATTCACGTATTTTAATATTTCAGGGATTGGGAAAAGAAACAGACCATTCAGGCGATGGTTGGTCGATTCCAAGAGATGGTGGAGCAGGAGACGAGGGCCAGGTCGGCCGCGGCCGCCGAGCGTCTTGGTCTGCCACCCAGCATCCGCCTGCCAGACGGAGAGTATGGTCAGGATGCGCATCTGCAGCTCCGAGTACCCTATCAGGTATGTCAGAGGTGAATTCATGATTGGTTTATCCTACCATCGACAACAAATTTCTGTCAAGTTCATAAAAGTTACTAATAATTATACTACATTGGTGTTACAGCAAGCCGAGCTGACGAGAAGCAGTTTTCAGCCTCCGCCGAACAAGAGTGTGAGCGACGTGCCGGAATGGGCGCACCCGGCAGACGCAGCGCCTCCGCGGCGGGCGGCCAGCAGCGCCGGCAAGAAAGACGGCCTGCTCCAGAAGGCGACGCGCTGGTGGTGGGTGCGCATGGGCGCGCGGCCGCCGCACCTGCTCCACTCGCTGGAGGAGCGCCGAGCGCCTGCGCAGCCACCAGCGCCCGCGCCCTGCGTCATGGTACCTCGCCGTGCGCCGCCGGACGTCTGACGCCGCGCCCGCCCGCGCGCTCGTCCACATTCCACTCCTCCGCGCCGCTAGACCCGCACGCCTCCCGGACGCCGAAACCGATGCCGTATCACGCTTACATTCCATTGTTGGGACGACAGGACCGACCGCGCCGCACGACGTCCCGAAGTATTATAGACTTGGTATTTATTAATTTGGACTGGTGCGCGGCGCGGCCTCCGCGCGGAACACTCATTTTGTGATATGTGTGATAGCGTTATTTATGATTCGGATGAGAATATGCGAGCAGCCGCGCGCTCCGGCTGCTGGTGCCTGCCGGGCCTCGAGCGGAGCAATTTGAGCTAGTCGTAATAATTTAATTGGTTTAGAAATAGACGTAATTGTTATTATTGAAAATTTAAAGAATTAAGAAGAGGTATCACTGCCCGCTAGTTGTGTTAGGTGTGAATGTTGCATTGCATAACGCGCGTGTGCCTGTGCCCCTCGCACTATCTCTTGAGTTCGCAAACAAAACTAAGACTGAAATTTAAAAAAGATATAACACTATAAAGTCGACATTAATCTATATATATATATATATATGTATTAGGTAAATTTAATTCAAATAAGAAATTATAAAAAATATATATATATAATTCTATTTAATGAATCTTTGAATGGCAAAGTTGGATGATATTGTAAATATATATGATAAAGTTGGTCAGTCAATAGTGAGCTAATTTATACTGCATGTACAGTTCTCTCAGTCATATTAATGTGTTTAATGATAATATTCTCGGGAGCTATGCCATTTAAACAACTTTTATATTATTGTGAGCTCATATGAGTACAGTAAAAGGATGGATAGCACATAGCATAGTTACTTATGTAAATATTGTGTTTAATTTAATGTTAGATGTATCGGTGGCCCTGCGCCATGGAAATAGGAAGTGTTCTACATTCCATATTTATGTCGAGTCACTGCTGGACCACTACCTCACTCATGCTCCCACCGTGTCATGGCGACACTTCAACTCTCCTCACATCATCCGAACTAGGTTAATTTTATGTTTATTGTAATATTTATTTATACATAGGTAGTCTCAATTAAAGGCATGGTGCTTAAAGTGTACACAAAAATATTATTTATGTGATAGATTTGAATGTCCATAATTTGTCACATTATTAATTTATATATGAGAATGTACAATAATTATTTTATTATCAGTATGCCACAGGTATAAAGTAACTTAATTAATTCGAGGACTCTAGTCGTAAGGAAGCTGAACCGAGTTTCATTATGTGCAATTTTGTTTTTAATATTAAAAGTTGAACTTTAATATAAATGTATATATATTAAATAATGTTCATTTGTGTTGGAAATTGTTATTTTACTGTACAAGTATGTATAATGACAACTACCCTTATAGAAAAATGTATTATTAGAAGCAAATTAAATCATTTCAGTTAAATATAAAAGTTGTTTAAGATAGTTTCACATTTAAATATTAACTAGATAACGTAATATTCCATTTGTAATATTAATAAGTGATGCTAAAGCAAATGTTTAAAAAATATCTGCATTAAATTATGACCTACAGTAATACATCTTAGATTTTTTATTACTCCCTGTCCCCCTGCATTCTAACCTCAAATTGTAATAAGGGTTTGACAAAGAATTTGGAAAGAATAGAATCTGTGCTAAAATAAGAACTAGTTCATTGTTATTTGTCTCATTCATATTATGTTTATATACTTGTACTTCAATTCCTTTATTTCAAAGGTTGGTACTACTTTTGTACAAATACACCACTTGTAATTGTGGTTGACTTTTAATACTGCTTAATTAAAAGTCATGTAGTAAGAGATAATTGTTCCGTCATCCTTTTTCGAAGTATTTTAATGTCATTTATTATTCTGTTAAATTAGGTTGTCAAATGATCATCAAAACTAGTGACAACCTTCTAAATTACGAATGTAAAAATGTATATTCATCCCATTCTGACTTCTTTTTAACGCCCTAAGTAAAAATAGTATAAACGGTTTTGTCGCTATTTTAGGGCTCCTTCTATTTCTTAGGTCCAAATTCTTTTTCTTTCTTCTTGTTTATGGCTTTAGTATTTAACTTGCCAGTGTCAAAGTAAAAATATATGGATCAATGTTAAAACATTGTCACAGCTTTAAATTACTTGTTTATATTGATGTACTTAAAAATGATTACTGGATAACAATTCCACCATTATAACACATTAATATTTATGAAAAACACAAGATTTTCAAATAATTCAAAATTGCGCGTCCTGTCAGTTGCAGTTGCCCGCCAAAACTCCGTCCAAATTCTTTGGGGTTTTTCTTTCTTTCTTCTTGTTTATGGCTTTAGTAGCCATGGCTTTAGTTTGCCAGTGTCAAAGTAAAAATATATGATTCAGTGTTAAAACATTGTCAAGTAAATATGAAGATGAACCACGCGAGTGATTCATCAAATAATGACGATCATAGTGAAGTTAATGAGGATCGTTTTAGTAAAGCGGCGGAAAGCCTTTACTAAAACTTCGGAAGGAGTCTTGAAGGGAACACGAAGAAACACGTTTCATAGCTTTAAATTACTTGTTTATACTTGATCAATGATCACTGGCTAAGAATTCCACCATTATTACACATTAATATTTATGAAAAACACAAGCTTTTCAAATATTTCAAAATTGCACGTCCTGTCACTTGCGGTTGCCCGCCAAAACTCTTCTTTGGGGTTCGACTGATGTAAGCAAAGAGGACGTTCAAAGGCGCCGACGACCGAATAGAATAAATACTAATACCGCGTTCTCACCGGGCGATTTCAGTTGATCAATATTTGTCGTTTAACAAAAATTCGAAAGCAGATATTGACGGTAGCGTTCTCACGATTCAATAATAATCGACGTTTTTTTTTAATTAATTTTATTAGGGGAATTACGCACATAAAATGGCGATGCCTTTTCCATTATAAACTAAACCTAGACTATTTACAAATACAAGCTCTAATAATCGACTTAATATTCATGACCGAAATGGCGGATAATGAAGAAATTAGGAAGTGTATAATGCTTATTTGTGACGGTTTAGCATTTTTTTCGTGGTTTCCATAATTTATAAAAACAAAAAACTGGTGAAACGGAGGAAAACAATACACATTCGCGCCGATCATTGTCATCATTCGATGAATTACTCGCGTGGTTTATCTTCATCTTCATATTTACTTGACAATGTTTTAACATTGAACCATATATTTTTACTTTGACACTGGCAAGTTAAATACTAAAGCCATAAACAAGAAGAAAGAAAAAATTACTGACAGTTGAGTCAACAAAAGTTGAAAAGTCTTTAACTTTTGTTGAATAGATATTTGTTGCTTCAATTTGGTTGAATGTCTGTTCAGACGGTTCAAATCTCGAACGATTTCGCAGTTGATCAACTCAAATCGCCTCGTGAGAACGCCCCATAAAGGACATCATTCATTTTGTATGGGGACTTGGGCTTAATTTTATTAACAGTTGCATATGTATTTTAAAATAGTTTGATGTACGAAGATCACAATGTTATTGGAATATATATTTTGTTTTGCATAGTTTAGGTGTGCAAAATGATATAACTATAATAATGACAGTTCAAAGCAGAACTGTTAATATGGCGTGTCTTTGTGATCGAAAGACGATATGAAATGCATATCTTATTTTCCAAATAACTCAATTGCACAGCAAGTAAAAGCAAAATTGTTATTATCATCAACACAAGTATCGAAACTACCATTATTATACAATTAGTATATTTTTAATTATTGGACATTACAAAAGTAGTAACATAAAAGCTCAAAATGAATGATGTCCTTTTATGTTGTCTCAATCGCCCCTGTCCAGAGGCGTTTTTTCTATTAGCCTAAAGTAAATCATTCTACTTTTTTATTAAGATGTGATACCTGACCTAGACTGATAAGCAAGAAGAAGTCCTACAGCGCCGACGACTGAAAAAAAATTACTGTTGCCTCGGTCGCCGTCATAAAGTAGGTTTGTTTTTGTGACTCGACATATGACAGCACCCCGCCTGCTGTTAGGCTGGAGTAATGTCGACTAATAGAGGTGACTGCTACTACAAATAATACTACAAATAACTAAGTAGCAGTCACATCCACTATGCCGGTCTAGTTGGAACCGGCTACTTACAAGCTGATCCCGAAACGCGACTAGGTAAGTCACTTGACGGTCTGTATACTTGTAAATGGTGATACTACCCCGGATCGGCAGATTGGGCACCACGGCCTATGTGGTTGAAGTGATATGACAAAATACTTGAATCACTGGGATCGGGCCATTAAGACCGGGAGGTGGTTGTTTGGATGCAAACAGGGCATCCAAACTTGGGTTCTTTGCGCCAGAGCTTTGCCTCGAATTGAGCCTACAAGGCTAAAATTCGCTCTTGCGCATAGTACTGTTCGCACTTTTGGGACGGCTCTGCCAAGTATCTTCTCAATGCCCTGGATTCATTGCAGCGCCAAGCTGTCTGAACTATACGTAGTACAGAGGTCACCACATGGCGGCTTTGTGTTGTGCGTTCTTCATCGCCTATACCACAGAGAATGGTCTGGGGAGTTAAAGACCTCATCTTTTCATACCCGTAATATTAGGTCGGGGAAAGCATCCGCAACTAAAAAGTTCGGTGCGTCGTTTCTTTGTAGACCAATCGACCATAAAGACTCGGTATTGCAGTCGGCGGCACTCTTAGACCTCTTCTTGCTTACCAGCAAGCGGGTCAAGTCACAATAAAAAAAATAGTACTTAGAGATTTAACAATGAGATTTAAACGTGTGTTATAAAAAAAAATACGTGCGCTATGTAAATACATTGTGTATTGTTTTGCTATTCTTTATTAGTAGGTGTTTGTTATTTTCAGTTTCATATTAAACAAGAATAATTAATTTGAAGCCTTAATTAAATCATGGTGTTATTTTTCCATATTTTCCATAAGAAGTAATGTAAAAACTTATTTTTTTTAAAACCCTGTCTGGTCTTGGGCTTAGAAATACATGTTTAGATGTTAGTTTAGTCATAGAGAAGTTGTCTCTGCGTTTAGTTGTTTATGGCTGTTTACTGTGGGTTCGTGTAGCGCTGTGGAATTTCGGCTTATTGTGAAATTCATAAATAATACACAATAATAGGAGAATATAAATTTGTAGCAATTGGTTAACAAAGTCTGTTAATGTAAATTCTACACATAAATCATGATCATTTACATCGATTGGTAAGTATTACATTTTTAACTACATCGTCGATAGTCCATTTTAAATTAATTATGATATTCTGTGGCGATTACAATGTTTAGACAGGTTTTTGATAGTAAATTTTACTTTCAGAAATTAGTCTTGGTGTTGAAATTTAGTGAAATATATTTATTGTCTTAATCTCTACTTATAAGGTAAGTGAGACGTATAATATTAATTATTTGGTATTTTATTTTTAATTATGTTCATAAATGTAAATTATAATGAATAATTAAATAGTTCTTGGGACTTTTGTAGATTTATTTATTTATTTTAGATATAATATGGGTCCTCCTAAGAAGCCTAAGAAATATAATGACTCTAAAAGTGGAAGTTACAGCTCAGGTAAAAATAAATGTCTTTATAATTTTAATTTTTATACTATGATACATTTAATTTCACATCCAGCATTTAATGATTACAAAATCAATCTACCAATTGCAGCAATTCACAATGATCCTGACACAAGTACCTTGCTTCCCTCACATCTTATACAAACCTTGAAGTGACTTAATCACATTTTAGGATCAGCTTGGAAGTTGCCAGTTCCAAGCTGATCCTGCAAATGTAACCGCTACTTAGAGTTATTTTACTTTAGTAGCAGTCACTTCCATTCTCTGCACTCCAGCTTTAAATTGGGTAGGGTGCTGACATATGTCAAGTAAAAAAATATCTGCATTTTTCTCTTTTATTCTAAAAGTTATATTAAATTATCCATCACCATTCTACTCTTAGATAGACAGAAATAATGAAGTGCCTTGATTCTGATGCTTCCCTCACATCCATAATTCCTTAATATCAAGATTAAAGATTATCCGCGTTCTATTGACTGATTCCGCAGTCGAACTTAATAGTTCGGTGCATATTTATTTGTAAAACAATTGACAAGTGGAATGCTTTGCCAGCCCATGTGTTCTCTCCATCCTATGACCTTGGATTCTTCAAGCGATGCATGAAGAAGCACCTCTGGCCGGCATAGTGATGGTGACTGGGGCAGCCGGTTGTATCCGTTTTTTTTAGTTGTCGTCACTCTTGGACCTCCTCCTGCTTATCATCAGGCAAAATTAATTCTATATTAATATATTTTAGGTAAAAAAAGAAAGAATGAAGATGATCAAACTATTGACTTGGTTGAAGATGAGGGTTCAGAGAATGTGGCAATTCCGGGAGCTGCAACTCAAGATGCTGAAAAAATGGACCAGGTGCCTGAAGACGAATTTGGTGCCAAAGATTATAGGTATATTCAAATCAAATTTACACAGCTTATTCTCATAGGGTCGGGCAGAGAGACAATGGGGCTTTATGTACCATGATCCTAACATAACCTCTTGTTTTCCTCACATATTTATATGTATTAATTGTATTTTTTTACATTTCCAAACTAATCTACTAAAATGCTTGTATCATAGAAACAGGATGACCAAAGTACATCAAAGATACATTGGTACTGGTGAGTAGTTTTGAAACCATGCTCTCGGTTTGTGGTATCATTGCACTGCCACTACCCCACGGTACATTTACATATGGTACCCCACGTACAAAATTATCTTCATGCAAGCTCTTTCGTTTATAGTTATGTGCATTGCTGACACCTGATATTTTATATTTCAAATTTGAAATATTGCCTCGGAAAATTTGGAACACCTTTTAAATGCAAATAAAGTTAGTTGGGTATTTCTCATTAATATTTATAAGGAATTACAGGAGATCAAGAATCAAACAATTAAAGAAGAGTTTTGTGATTCCGATGGTGACCGCAGACTGTCCTACTGGTTTGTATGAAAGTGTATAGCGCGTCCGCAGACTGCAGTGTCGCCTTGCACCGAATCAATCTCATACAGATTTATACAAACAAGTAGTGCGGTCTGTAGACACTATTGGAATCACACTTTGATTGATTGATTGATTTGATAAATTTCTTTTTATAGGAGTCAAATGGCATTAAAAACTGACTGTGATAGTCGTCCTCTGTGGGTGGCTCCAAATGGTCATATATTTTTGGAAGCATTTTCACCTGTATACAGACATGCACATGACTTCCTTATAGCTATCGCTGAGCCTGTGTGCAGGTAAGGTATATTTTGGAAATAATTTAACCTGTTGTATCAACCAATAAATTAATTGTTTATAATTATTTTTAATTTATTTTTAAAAGTATAATAATATGGATTTAACTTTATATATTAGGATGTTGTTTTGTTATTAAAATATATTTAAAAAAAAGTCTGAATAAAGGATGAATAAGGGTCTCATTATAATAGACTGTCTATTTCTAAAAAAATATATTTTGATATAATGGTTTTCTATATACTTATTTCTATATACAATTTTCAAATATATCCCACAAAAGTTGATAGAGACAATTCCAATTACAATACAACAAACTATATTTATAAAAAAGAAAAATAAACTTTTTTTTGTGACTCGACATATGACAGCACGCCACTTGATGTTAAGCTGGAGTGTGGTCCATGAATGGATGAAACTGCTACTACAATTCAATAAATGTAACTCCACTATGCCACCCTAGTTGGAACCGACAACTTACAAGCTGATCCCGAAACGCGACTAAATCTCTCCACGGTCTGTATACTTGTAAGTGGTGGTACTACCCCGGATCGGCAGACCAGGTACCACTACCTACCACTCTTTGATAACTAGACCCTAAGCAAATATTTGCCTCTATTTTTTTTAATTAACAAATATTTACAATATTTAATATAATTAATAAATATTATAAATAAAAGCTATGAAACAAATATTTGCTCTGACCGGGAATCAAACCCTGGACTTTACGCGCAACAAACCAATCATTGGACAATTGGCCACGCTTGTCGTCAATTGGCCACGCTTGTCGTCAATTATTAGAATATTTAATTTATAATAATGTTTTTATGAATATATTTATAGGCCACAACACATCCATGAATACAAGCTGACAGCTTACAGTTTATATGCGGCCGTGTCCGTCGGATTGCAGACCGGTGATATTGTTGAATATTTACAACGGTTAAGCAAATGTGACATTCCTGCTGGTATCATAGAATTCATACAACTATGCACACTGTCATATGGAAAAGTTAAGCTTGTCTTAAAACACAATAGGTATGTATTTATGTTCCCTTTTTTAAATTTTTATTATTTTTTTTTTAATCACATTTCTATATTAAGCTACTAAAGTACTTGGTATCATAGAAACAGGGCAACCATAGAGATATCAAAGATACATTGGTACCGGTGAGTGGTTTCGAACCCGTGCCACTCCTCTTATGTAGCCATTGTACTGCCACTACACTACGGTCGCCTTTAAGAGTGATATGCTGGTGGTGGTTTGGTCCATTCATAAATCTTTGTTAATTTATGCTTTGTTATGATGCATTGAGAAACATCTTTGGCCGGCATAGTGAGGCGATCGTAAGCTGATTCGGTTTTACAGTTGTCAACACCCTTGACAACTGCCACTTAGAGATATTGAATTGTAGTAGCAGTGGCATCCATTCATGGTCCACACTCCAGCTCAACATCAAGCTGGGTCGAGTCATATGTCAAATCACAATGAAAATTTAAAAAAAGTTAATGTCACTATGCTGGCTTATGACCTTCATCTTCATTATTATTTTGCAACCAAAGAACATATATCAAAGTTACATTGGAACCGGTGAGTGGTTTTTGAACCTGTGCTCTCGGTTTGCGTGACCATTGCACTGCAACTACACCACGGTCGCCTTATTAAACATTTATTATGTTTCAGATATTTAGTTGAGAGTAAACATGTGGAGGTGTTGCAAAAGCTATTGAAGGATCCAGTTGTACAACAATGCAGATTGAGAAGGGATGGTGATGATGAGTTCTTGTCTGAAAGTGTACCAAAGAATACTACTGCTGTACCAAAGCCTGGTAACATATTTACTATTATTTTAGTGCTTCTATGTAGTAACTTTATGATGATGAGAAGCATGGCAACCATGGTGTAGTGGTCAGTGCAGGATTAGCAAGAGTAGCAAGTGCTACGGGCCTCGCGCTCCAACGCCTGTCTTTTGTTTAATTATTTTTTTATTGTGACACGACATATGACCTCGACCCGCCTGATGTTAAGCAAGAGGAGGTCCAAGAGTGACGACGACTGGAATAACCGAGTCAGATCCCGGCTGCCCCAGCCGTTGCCACTATGCCGTCCTAAAAATGACTGACCGTAATAAAAAAAATTAAGATAGGAGCGTAAAATATCTTGCATGCCTTAAACGCGAAGCGCTTTGGCTATGCTTCACTTCTACTTGAAAATTTAAGTCGATATTGAAAGTGTTATGTGTTAATTTGCCCATATTAAATCCAGAAATGTTTATTTGTAAGTTTATTTATTTTATACCCTAAACTTGAGAACCTAAAGCAAACCAAGGGCCCCTAGACAGAATTTGCTACACCGCGCTAGCTTAATACGGCACTGGTGGTAGTGCAATGGTTACGCAAACTGACAGCACGAGTTCAAAACCAAAATAAACGCGATAGTAAGCCGCAAAAAACTTGTTTAAATCAATGATCGCGCAAAATATAAGAAAATACATAAGTTTTATTTGTCAGGTGAAGAGAAACCCCCGGAGGGGTCAGTGCCTGATGACATAAGCCAATTCTATCAACAACTCGACAAGGAGGATGATGATGATGAGCCCACAGAAATTACGGCCAATACAGCTGTGGCATTTGAAGTGGACCCCGATAAGATTGAAGTAATTTTACATTTAATTTTTATGTATTAAAGAGCGGTAGGCAGTGGTACCCAGTCTGCCGATCCGGGGTAGTACCACCACTTACGAATATACAGACCGTAAAGTGATTTGGTCGCGTTTCGGGATCAGCTTGTAAGTTGCCGGTTCCAACTAGGCCGGCATAGTGGATGTGGTTGCTACTTACAGTTGTTGAATTGTAGTAGCAGTGACATCCATTCATGGACTACACCCCAGCTTAACATCAAGCGAGGTGCTGTCAAATGTCGATTAAAAAAACAACAGAAAATTTTCCGTGTTTCCGTGGGTTCTCCGTGCCGAGTCCATCTCTTAAATTTAGGTTTAAGGCCTTTACAACATGTCAAATACTCACCTTCACTGCTCTCTCTCTCTCCCTCACTCCTCTACCCAAACATCATCATAAACAAATTTATCATCAGGTGGGTTGAGGTCAAATGAATCGACTAAGTCACTTCACAGTCTTAACACTTGTATGTGGTGGTACTACCCCAACTCGGCAGGTACATGACCACCAACTGTCTGCCTTCCACTCTTAAATTAAAGGACATCATTAATTTTAGGCTTTTTTATAATACTTTTGTAATGCCCAATGATGAAAAAATTTATAAATGTTAGTTTAGAAAAAACTAACAAACAATTTGGCTTTTAATTGCTGTGCAGTTAAGTTATTTGGAAAATAAAATATGGATTTTGTATCGTCTGTCAATCACAAAGACACGCCATATTAACAGTTCTGCTCTAAACTGTCATAAGTTTGTTCATTTTGCACACCTAAACTATGCAAAATAAAGGATATATTCCAATTACACTGTGATCTTCGTACATCAAACTATTTTAAAATACATATGCAACTGTTAATACAATTAAGCTCAAGTCCCCTTACAAAATGAATTATGTCCTTTATTACACGCTTTTTATTAGCTTGACTTATACAAGTCAAGCTAATAGTTACATACGTATGTAACTATGTAACGGAATCTTTTAAATTATTTTTCACCCACTTTTTTTTTTTATTGTGACTCGACATATGACAGCACCCCGCTTGATGTTAAGCCAAAGTGTGGTCCATGAATGAATGTCACTGCTAATACAATTCAATAACTGTGAGTAGCAATCACATCCACTATGCGGGCCTAGATGGAACCGGCAACTTACAAGCTGATCCCGAAACGTGACCAAATCACTTCACGGTCTGTATACTTGTAAGTGGTGGTACTACCCCGGATCGGCAGACTGGGTACCACTGCCTACCACTCTTTGAAGTTTGGATATTCTGGAACTTCGAGAAGTTTGGATAATTTGGAAATTTGTACACGTATTAAAAACCGATGACAATACAATAATTTCATAGAATACGGCGACTGTGGCAGCCGTGAACTGATTCGGTTTTTTTAGTCGTCGGCACTCTTGGACCTCCTCTTGCCTACCATCAGGCGGGTCAAGGTCAGGTGTCGAGTCACAATAAAAAAAGTACACTAGGTCACATTGATAGGCTTGTTTTTTTAGTATTTTTAAACTATAGTTTTATTTATGGTTGTAGGTAATACAAAAACGTTGCATAGAACTGGAGCATCCACTGTTGGCTGAATATGACTTTAGGAATGATTCTATTAATCCGGACATAAACATGGATCTAAAACCAACGGCTGTATTGAGGCCATATCAAGAAAAGAGTCTAAGAAAAATGTTTGGAAATGGTCGAGCCAGGTAAGGTGAAATTAAAATAAAATACCTATTGCAATTTTTTTATTATTGCCTTTAAAATTCTTTTAATTTAATATTCCAGAAGGCAGTGGTGTGCGGTCTAAATAGACATAAAGACTTTACCTACCCTAATAAAATGATGCTCAAACTTCATTATTTATTTATTTTGTTACTAAATAATACACATATAGTATAAATTCAATTTTTAACGATTTGACCGTCCGTAAATGTATATTGTAAAATTCACAGAATATCAATTTATACTATTTAGGTACATAATAATATACTGTGAATTTTACAATATTGTAGGTACCTACGATATCTTTTTTGTCTACCTTGTGTCAAATCCTACCGCATGCCACTGCCAGAATATGTATGTACTGATTAGATCCGCGAATATAGGAATCGGGTCGCATTTTTTTAATAGTGAAAACGCGAATGAAAGAAGTGCGATTAAGGAGGTTTTACTGTACTTGTAAGTGGTGGTACCCCGGATCGGCATACTGGGCACTACGCCTACCTCTCTTTGACAAATAAAATTGATTCATTACAGATCTGGCGTGATAGTGTTGCCGTGTGGTGCTGGCAAATCTCTCGTTGGCGTGACTGCCGTGTGTACAGTGCGTAAGCGTGCGCTCGTGTTGTGCAACTCCGGTGTGTCAGTGGAACAATGGAAACAACAGTTCAAATGTTGGTCAACCGCCGATGATAGTATGATATGCAGGTAAATAGCTTTAGATTTATTTATTAAGTAATTAGGGTCCAAAACAAACAACTAAAACAAATTTACTTAAAAAAATGATAATGACTGAATACAATACCAACGTCATCCCAGCCCGTGGACCTTGAATTGTCTATTCTAACATAAAAGTGTTTTGTCAATCTCATAGGGGCCCCATTATACTAATGTACCCAGGGCCTCCAATAGGTTAAAGACGTCACTGTTAATACCAGTAAGTGGTTTTGATCCCGCGCACTACCAGTACACTATATCCATTGCACGTGGCGAACTATCTGCCTACCACAGTATTTATTCAATCAATCAAATTGTCACGCATTTTTCCCACAAGCATAGGCAGAAACAATGGAGCGCCACTTGCCACGATCCTGAGATAACTCCCTCGCTTCCTTTACATTCGCAATTCTCTTTATACAAGCTCTACGGTTATGGGCACTAGGCAACCTGGCTTTCTTGAGGATGTCTCTGATTTGGTCGGAACACACCCTCCTGGGCCTGCCTTGTTTAACACTAGAGTGCACGCGTGGGCTACATATGTAGCCCAGCGTGTCATACTGTCGTGTCTCTCATAAACACTTCGCGCCACAGTGCTGCCCTTCCATGTATTCCTCGAGTATGAATCTCCGCTTCCTTCAGTAGATTCCCGAATCCCGTTGCACTAGTGTAAATTGAGTAAATTGCCAGTAAAGTTGCTGGGCTACGCATGTAACCCGCGCGAGCGTTCGAGACATTTTTTGTAGAAGTGATTCCATCGTGTTTATTGGTAAATATATTAATATTTTTGTTATATTCACATCCGTAGTTTGTTTTATAGTGTGTTATATATTATTTTTTCATTATTTCAGTGCGTATTTGTACAATATTTCGATTTTTACAGAAAATTATAACAGAACATCAAATACAGGAATGGTTGATAGAAGAGGACGAAGACAGAAACATTTCCAGCGACAGTGAGGTAGAAGAGGAAGATCTTGTGAAACCAAATGCACCGCATCAGTGTCTCCTCACTACTCCGAAAGTGAGCAAGATGTTTTAGAGAAGAATGAAGAGCAAAAAGAGTCCATGGAGGAGGATGACTTACCTCTGTCAGCTATTGCCAGTTATCAGTCTCGTAAGGGAACAATATTTGGTCCATTACGAGTTTATATTAAGAGTATAAACGGTCTAGTAATATATCAAATGAATAACCCCAAGATAAAAATTATTCGCTGCTTTACTTGCGAGAAGTCGGATTTGAACTCGCACCCTGTATAGAACGTCGTATGAACATGAAAAATAACCACAGGAACATAAAACTAAAGGGCAGACAACTTCTAGGATTGACAGAGCAACCTTCACAGCCTAATATGCCAATTTGGGGTGGAGTGGGTCCCTGTGCTTTTTATAGCAGAGCTAGAGACCAAAGCACTCGAGAACAATGTAGCAAAATTACGAAGCGCATTTGTAGTGATTGTGTGTCCTCAGTGCATAGAAAACGAATAAACATCCATATACATTTTGGAGTACTTTAGGGCGCGTGCACTCTAGTGTTAACGTATCCATTCACATGAGTTTATAAATTATTTTCGTTAATCTACTTTCACTCATCTTATGCCCAAACCATCTAAGCATTCCTTTGTCAATCCTTGTCACAACATCCTCTTTTAAACCACATCTATCTCGCACTGTGTTATTCCTTATTATATCCGCTATCGTCACGGTAATTATTGACATCTAATATTATGAATTAAACAAATTTTATGCGGCTATTGATTGTAAATTGTAAAATCGAAAACCGAAATAAACGCCAGGGCCGTCTTTACCCGGGGGTTCAAGGGGTGCGGTGCACCCGGGCGCAGAGTCCTAGGGGGCGCTTGCCGACCGCCACAAATTTCGATAGCTACCTACTACACTGAGACCAGGCGAGCGGAGCCTTGACTTTCGCACCCCGGCGCTGAATATGCTTAAGACGGCCCTGATAAACGCGATAGTAAGCCGCATAAAATTTGTTTAATTCATTAATCAATGCTCGCGCACAATCTAATAAAATACTTTCTAATATTATGTTTAGATTCACATCAGAAGCGAAAGACAAGCCAATGGGTGCCGGCATCCTCATAACGACATATTCGATGATAACGCACGGACAGCGCCGCTCGTGGGAAGCGGAGCAAACGATGAAATGGCTCCAACAACAGGAATGGGGCTTATTGGTGTTGGATGAGGTGCACACAATACCAGCGAAAATGTTCAGGAGAGTGCTCACTATTGTCCATTCGCACGCCAAACTTGGTGAGTGTATATCAATCAATCAAATTGTCACGCCTTTTTCCCACAGGGATAGACTGAGACAATGGAGCGCCACTTGCCACGATCCTGACACAACTTCCTCGCTTCCCTCACATTCACAATTCTCTTCATACAAGCTCTATAGTTATGGGCACTAGGTAAGTGTATATGTTATTAATTATATTGTTTCTATGCTACAGCCACTATGCCGGCCTGGTTGGAACCGACAACTTAACAAACAACAAAGGACGTTGTATTGTTTGGTATTTAATAATTATTAAATGGGAGCACGAAATTAAACAAGCAAATCGAAAACGGAAGTAATCTATATTTTTCTTTTAAATAGACATTACCTTTTGAGGGTAATGTCATCATTCATTTTGTATGGGCACTTGGCCTTAATTGTATTATCAATCAATCAATCTAATTGTCACTCCTACTTCCTATGTGGATAGGCAGAGACAATGGGGCGCCTCTTGCCACGATCCTGACACAACTACCTCACTTCCTGAAGGATCCTTCCCTCACATCCACAATTCTCTTCATACAAGCTCTAATGTTATGGGCACTAGGCAACCTAGCTTTTTTGAGGATGTCTCCGATAAATGTGGTTTGAAAGAAGATGTAGTTACGAGGATTGACAAAGGAATGCTTCGATAATTTGGGCACATGGAAAGGATGAGTAAAAGTAGGTTGACAAAAGCAATTTATAAATCTGAAGTGGATGGATGCGTTAAACAAGGCAGGGCCAGGAGGATGTTTTCCGATCATACAATATATTATAATTAATTACATTCATTTAAGCAATTCAAACTTTAAACTCATCTATTATTGTGTAACACTATTACAAGTCTTATGGTTAAGGTTAAATATGATAAGTTTCCAATTATAAAAAAATACATAATAATATGTACTTTCTATGAGAAATAGTTTCGTTGTTGCTTTGTTTAGAAATGTAAATAAATAATAGTCTAAAAAACTAATAAAACATTTATAGCAAACCGAACTAAAAACTGGAAAATATTTTTTAAAAACAAAGCTCTGTCTCTTTCACTCTCTCGATCGATAAAAAGAATATAATAATCCTGGCGGTCCTAACAAGGATAATGGGAAATTGTTAACAAATTATTGTCATTAGCTCTTAATACGTATGCAAAGTTTCGAATTAATTAGACTTCTGGAGATAGCTAAAAATCGTGCTCAAAGATTCCGTTACATAGTTAGTTAGTTACATACATACATACAGCCCAAGCTTATAAAAGCGTGTAAAAAAGGGGTCTGCGATAATCTAAAATTGACATTTATTATTTCACAGGTCTAACTGCAACGTTACTCCGTGAGGATGACAAAATTGCTGATCTGAACTTCCTCATTGGTCCCAAGTTGTATGAAGCTAATTGGTTAGAATTACAAGAGGCCGGCTATATCGCTAAAGTGCAATGTGCTGAAGTGTGGTGCCCAATGACACCAGAGTTTTATAGAGAATATTTGACACAAAGGTAAGTTTTTTTTATATATTTTTTATTGTGGCACAACATCTGACCGCGACCCTCCTGATGATAAGCAAGAGGAGGTCCAAGAGTGACGACGACTGATAAAACGAGTTAGTTTACGGCTGCCTCAGTCGCCGTCACTATGCCGGCCTAAGACTTATAAATGTATATGAAATTTATTAAGCCTTCCAACAAGATTACATTGTTTACAATACACACTCACATTGTATTTTATAATATGGCTAAATACAATCTCAGTTATAGGACAAGATTGCATGCATTAATAATATCTAAGTAAAGCATTAGGTTACAGTATAAAACATAATACATTAGCAACAACTTATTGAACACTAATAAATAATAATTAATATTTATTATTGTACACATAAAATAATTAAAATTAAATGTATCCTATAAAAGTACAAGTTATTTATAATAAGTAGAACTAGATTAAACTTACAAGTATACAGACCGTGAAATGATTTAGTCGCGTTTCGGGATCAGCTTGTAAGTTGCCGGTAACAACTAGGCTGGCGTAGTGGATGTGACTGCTACTTACAGTTATTAAAATTGTAATAGCAGTGACATCCATTCATGGACCAGACTGGAGCTTAACATCAAGCTGTGTGCTTATCATCGTCGTTATATGTCGAGTCATGATAAAAACATACAAACTATTACAATTATAAATCATCATCATCATCATAATTTTTAGCCAGACGACGTTCACTGCTAAACATCCCCCTTAGAACGCCATTCCGAACGACAAGATGCCAGTTGCGTCCCTCGGTTATTTTTGACTCTCACTATGTCGTCAGTCTACCTGGTTATAAATGAATACTGAAAATTCTTTATTGCACATACGCATACATACTTGTACCGCACTCTAGCCTAACATCAGGGCGGGTGCTGTCATATGACGAACCACAAGAAAAAAAACTTATCTAATTTCAATTACTAAATTATACAGCAATTAAACTAGCAAAAAACGGCGAACGTGGTGCAGTGGTGCATTAAAGAGTGGTACCAGTGGTAGGCAGTGGTACCCAGTCTGCCGATCCGGGGTAGTACCACCACTTCCAAGTATACAGACCGTGAAGTGATTTGGTCACGTTTCGGGATCAGCTTGTAAGTTGCCGGTAACAACTAGGCCGGCATAGTGGATGTGATCACAGTTATTGAATTATAGTATGGATTGAATTATAGTCATGGACCACACTTCGGCCTAACATCAAGCGGGGTGCTGTCATATGTCGAGTCACAATAAAACAAAAAAAGTGGAGGTGCAATGGTTACGCAAACCGAAAGCATGGGTTCAAAACCACTTACCGGTACCAATGTATCTTTGATATATGTACATTGGTTGTCCTGTTTCTATGATGCAAGCACTTTAGTAGCTTAGTATAGAAATGTAAATAATAATAAATTTCAAAAAAACATTTATATTTGATATATGGATTATTATTTTATTGTGACTCGACATCTGATAGTAAGCAACTCTTTCGTACAAGAGTGCCGACGACTGAAAAAGTCGACTCAGTCTGTGAGTAAACAACAACATTATTTAAATTAATATTTATTTTCAGAATCAACAAGAAAATGTTATTATATGTAATGAATCCATCTAAATTCCGTGCTTGCCAATTCCTCGTGCGCTACCACGAGAAGAGAGGCGACAAGACCATAGTTTTCTCTGACAACGTGTTCGCACTGCGACACTACGCTGTGAAAATGAATAAGCCATACATTTACGGGCCAACATCGCAAAATGAAAGAATACAAATATTGCAGAACTTTAAATTTAATCCAAAAGTGAATACAATATTTGTTAGTAAAGTTGCTGACACCAGCTTCGATTTGCCCGAAGCCAATGTGCTGATTCAGATTTCATCGCATGGTGGTTCGAGACGACAAGAAGCTCAGAGATTGGGTGAGTTCATCATCATTATCAGTCAGAATACATAGGCCTCCCCCTTAGAACGCTATTCAAAACGACAAGATGCCAGTTGCATCCACTGGTTATTCGTGACTTTTACTATGTAGTCACTCCACCTAGTGGGAGGCCTACCTACGCTTCGTCTTCCGGTTCGTGGTCTCCAATTAAGAACCTTTTTTTCCCATCGGTTGTCGATTCTTCGAGCTATGTGGCCAGCCCATTGCCACTTCAGCTTGCAAATCCTACGACATATTATGTCGGTTACTCTGGTTCTTTGGCGAATATTCTCGTTCTGGATTCTATCGCGCAAAGACACTCTCTCCATTGGCCACTGAGCGAACCTAAGCTTTTCAAAGAGTTTTAAAAATATTTTATTGCTCTTGTGACAGACGTGGCGTTTTGTTTAATACATCAGTCTGTTACGCGGAAAGTCCCGGGTGGAGCAAATATTTGTTAATTAAAAAAAGAGGCTGGTATTTTCTCCGGGTTTGGTTGTAAAAGAGTGGTAGGCAATGGTGCCTAGTCTGCCTATCCGGGGTAGTACCACCACTTACAAGTATACAGACCGTAAAGTGACTTATTTGTCGCGTGATTTGCTGGTTCCACCCAGGCCAGTATAGCAAATACGACCTACATACACAGTTATTAACTGTGGTAATAGTCGGCTTCATTCGTGGACCGCTCTCCAGCTTAACATCAGTTGGGGTTTTACGAATGTCATGATGTTTTCTCTAGTTAAAATAATGTTTATTTCTCAATTCGCAGGTCGTATCCTTCGTGCTAAAAAAGGAGCTATAGCTGAGGAATATAATGCATTCTTTTATACACTCGTCTCGCAGGACACATTAGAAATGGCATATAGTAGAAAGAGACAGAGGTTTCTCGTTAATCAGGGATACAGCTACAAGGTGACATTTTGATTTTGCTTTGATTTGCTTATCGGCGTGTAAAGAGCTACAAGCAAGACAACAGAGCTAAGCTAAGCCTATGGGCTGTCATTGCTTAGCATGGCTAGCACAGCTTATTTAAATACACATCATTTTGATAAATCACATTCTAGGATTGGTAGGCAAACAGTTGGTGGTCATTTCTCCAGTCTACCAAAGCGGGGTGGGGTAACCTTTAAGTGAAGTGCGTAGTCGCGTTTTGGTTACCGGTTCCAACTAGCCTGGGATAATGGTTGCGACTACTATGTACAGGTATTTAACTGTAGTACCAGTCGCGTATATTAGTACAATGTGCTTCAGCCTTAAATCAGACAGGGTGCTGTGTCAAATATTAATAATAAAAAATATTAGAATTAGTAATAAAACAAACTAGGATGTTAAAAATGTAAGTTTCCAGAGTTTGATTGTATAAACATTATCAGAAATGTTGTCTTTATATTTAAGGTAATTACAGAATTGAAAGGTATGGCGCAGGAGCCTGATCTCATGTACGGAAGTAGAGAAGAACAAGGAATGTTACTGCAACAGGTATATACGACGTTTTAACTTAATAACAATGTCAAAAGTCAATTTCAAATAATACTTACAAATAACAAAAAGCTGGGTTGCCTAGTGCCCATAATCGTGGAAATGCTGGGTTGCCTAGTGCCCATAATCGTAGAAAAGCTGGGTTGTCTAGTGCCCATAATCGTAGAAAAGCTGGGTTGCCTAGCACAATCGTAGAGCTTGTGTGAAAAGAATTGTGTCAGGATCGTGGCAAGTGGCGCTCGATTGTCTCTGCCTATACATTTGGTTAATACCAGTTTTAGTTTTCCAATATTCCAATGAGACCAACCAAAAAGTTGATCCGTTGAGAAAGAAATATAGTTGATCTGTTTTAGTTGGTCGGATACAAATCTCAGGCCATAATATGTTCCTATTCGCACGAGTGTTTTAATCAGCTGCTTTATTTCAGGTATTGGCGGCGTCTGAGAGTGATTGTGAAGAGGAGCGTATATTGGGTGAGGGTGGTGTGCGTAGGGCTGGTGGCACACTCTCATCGCTGGCCGGTGGTGATGACGCATTGTATGTGGAACATAGACGTTCCGCGAAACACTTAAACAAACATCCATTGTTCAAGAAGTTCCGCTACTAATATTGTTATTTATTACATAAAATAAATGCTTAAAAATACGTTTTTTATTATTATTTCGTACCCTTTTAGTGTTATTTATTGGTCTGCGGGCCGACCGCGTAACTCAATGGAAATGAGCTTTGTTTTGACAGTTAAACTCCATTAATGAGCTTTAAAATTAAAATTGCAAGAGAAAAAAACCCTAAGAATCGATGTTCTTTGTCATTACCAGTTCAAGCTCATTGTCTGTATTTTTTTTATTTTTTACATTACTATACTAAGCTACTAAAGTGCCTTATATCATAGAAACAGGACAACCAAAGTACATCAAAGATATAATACATTGGTGTCGGTGAGTGGTCTCGAACTCGTGCTCTCGGTTTGCGTAACCATTGTACTGCCACTACAACACGGTCGCTACATGAATAAAAGTTGTTTTTCACACTAACAGCGACCGCTGAGAATGAATTGTCATTATCATTGGCTGGTGGCTCCCTATTTTACAATTAGGTAGGCAGTAGAGCCCAGTCTGCCAATCCGGAGTAGAACCACCACTTTTTTTATTATGACTTGATATCTGACCATGACTCGGCAGCTTGATGCCTGATAGTAAGCATGATGGAGTGCAGACGACTGAAAAAATCTAGTCAGTTCATGGCTGCCACAGTTCCTGTCACTATCAAGGCCTAATGACCTTTTTCACGTATCGCTTAAAGGATCCAAGGTTATAGGATGGAAATTACTTGGCCTGGCAAGGATTGTAGAACAATCACCACTACTTGTCGGTTGTTCTACAGAGAAACGACGAACTAAACCTTATAGTTCGACTGCCGATTCGTTCGACAGAATGTGGATGCTTTCCCCGACCTGTGCAGGTGTTACAGGTGTATACAATAGCTCCTCGAAACATTATCCGTGGTATCGGCGATAAAGGACGCATAGAACCTGTGTGTCTCGTAAAGTGACGCGTTTCAAAAACAGCTTTTCGCTGCCGGCCAACCACAATGAAGAGTAACAAATATTTGTAAAAATCTTACTATTAAATATTACAAATAAAAGCTATGAAACAAATATTTGCTTCGACCGGGAATCGAACCCGGACACTCGCGTAACTGACTGGTAGCACACTAGGGCACGCCTGTCGTCAATATTAGGGAAGCATAAGAGTTTAATTTCCGTCTATTCTGATTAAATATCTAATTTCAGCAAATCGGAGAGCGAGGAAGGTATTCCTGAATGGGCAATAGTAGAACTGCAAGGATTAATACAAATGAAGGAAGATGGCGGCAAAGGCCCCACCGTAGTTGGAGACCTGCATTATTACAACAGAAATAAACACCCAGTGTTAGTTCTTGGACATCACGTACTAAATGGAAAGGAAACCAACTTGGAACAACCAATGGCCGTCATAGAAAAAGTCAACATCGACCATAAAACAGAATATAAAGTTAAAGCGATTGTTAAAAAGAAATTGCTTTTCAAATCTCGGCCAAAGCCAATTATTTCTAATGTTACTGAGAAGTTATAATGTCAAATAAGCAAAGGTGGTACTACCACTTACAAGTATGCAGACCGTAAAGTGACTTTGTCGCGTATCGGGGTCAGCATGTGAGTTGCCGGTTCCAATTAAGCTGACATAGTGGGTATGACTGCTACTTACAGTTATTTAACTGTGGTAGCAAACTCCTTCGTTTATGGACCACACTCCAGCAAAACATCAGGCGCGATGCTGTTATGTGTCGAGTCACAATAAATAAAAACATAACCAGTATTCTGTAAGTAATAATAACAACTCATAATGAATAATAAAGTTTTATAATAAATAAACTCATTCTTATTTTATTATTTTTATTCATTACACATAGGCATGGCGTATTGATAAACACACCAGTTGTTTACTAGTAAGTCCCGGGTTCGAGTCTCGGCCACACTACCTTTTTTATACTAAGCTACTAAAGTGCTTGTATCATAGAAACAGGACAACCAAAGTACATATATCAAACATACATCGGCACCGGTGAGTGGTTTCAAACCCTTGCCACTCGGCTTACCACGGTCGCCTTGACAGGGTCAGTCACGTTTTGAGATAAACTTGTTAGTTACCGGTTCCAAGTAGGCCAGCATAAATGGAACTGGATGCAACTGAATTTTTGAACCTGGAAAGTGCTGGAGAGAGGGATCAACTTTCTGCAGCGATTCAAAAAATTGTAGATCCGAAGGAATATATTAAAAATAGCCTTGTACTGAGTTAGCATCCGTACTGAGCAAACAAAAGCAAGAGTCAAATTGGTTCATGATGCTTACATTTTTAAGTTGTTTCGCGACACCTAACCTAGACTTACCTGATAGTAAGCAAGGGGATGTGAAATAACCGTTTCAGTTTACATTTGCCGCATTTATCGACACTATTCTGACTGAAGAATTCGCTTGAAGAACCGACAACCGATGGGGAAGAATGGTTCTTGAGAGGAGACCACGAACTGGAAGACACAGCGTACGAGGCCACCCTCCAGGTGGACTGACGACATAGTGAAAGTCAGGAATAACCAACTGGCATCTAGTCGTTCTAAAGGGACACCTATGTTCAGCAGTAGACATATTCCAGCTGATGATGATGATTTTGGCTGTGGTTGGTTTAACATGTTTAAAGGATCCAATGTTATACCCAGCGAAAAACTAATTAATAAGAACAATAGGATAGAATAAAATGAGATTCTTCTGTTTTCCTTAAATAGAAGAGTTAGGGCATCTTTGGCCGGCATAGTCACATAAGATGAGACAGTTTTTTCAGTTACTGGTGCTCTTGGACCCTTGCTTATCATCAGGCAACTCAAAGCCAGATGTTGGATCTCAATAACAAATCTATCAACGTCTCTGTCTCTTTTTTACTTTGGTCATCACTGGCTTTACTACTTTCACTGTCTTCATTTTAGCCTTTTTCGGTTCTGCAATAATACGATCTTTGTGTTTCTTCAGCATGTGTAATTTCAAATTCATTGGATGTATTGTCCTAAATAGACAAACAGGACAGCCGTATATAGTCACCTCCTAAAAAAATTAAATTACATTTTATATTAAGCTACCAAAGTGCATATATCATATAAACAGGTCAACCCAAATACATATATCAAAAATACAATGGTACCAAGTGGTTTTGAACTCTGTTTGCGTGATCATTGCATTACCACTACACCACGGTCTCCATAAATTGTATACTAGAGAGTGATATTGAGTAACAAATCATCATGACAAAGCTGTATAACATACTGATACATTGGTTGCCAGCTGAAAATGTTGTGATCAACCCAGAATCGTAGAGTGCCTTGTAAGTCGTGGTTCTATCCCGGATCAGCAGACTGGGCATTACTGCCTACTAAACTTATAATAGAGTTATAGTACAACTTATAGTACCTCATTATGTCTTTCAATATGTTTCAAAATTGTATCTATGTACTTGACTTTGAAAGGGCATTGGGTGCATTGATGGTATCTTTTATTTCCTCTATTCTGAAATAACAACAAAGACACTTTAGATCTATTATTCACTTATTAATAATCCAATATGGGTTCATAATAAAAAAATGTTTTCAACAGAATTTAATAAAAGTAAATTTGCAACAGGACATAGAAAATTAAAAATTTTCAAAACCTAAATTTAAAAAAAAACTCAATTTTACTAATTATGTATTTAGTAAATTAAAGAAATTTTATTTTTTTGATTTAAATAACTCGTTTGATATTGTTAGTTGGGTTTTTAACATGATATTTTGCCAAATTAAGTTTTTTAATTTAATAATACTATGATATAAGAATAATAAAAATACTGGTTAGAACTTCCATATTGGTAACAATAAGCTTTGATTGTTGGATTATGAAAAATCAATCAATCAAATTGTCACGCCTTTTTTTCCACAGGGATAGGCAGAGACAATGGAGCGCCACTTGCCACGATCCTGACACAACTCCCTCGCTTTCTTCACATTCACAATTCTCTTCATACAAGCGCTATAGTTATGGGAACTAGGCAACCCAGTTTTTTTTATTATGAAAAATAGATGAAGATATGATTGATTAACCAATATAAAGCACTAAAAGTTAAATAAAACTGAATTATTACCTTAGTCACATAGGTTGCTTTGCGCCTGAAACAGATACAAATTTGTGTTTATAGAAGTTAAGAGAACGCTGTTGTATCAACAGTTACAATCCTAAATAAGTACTTATTTAATGAGTTTGTATACTTACTGGAATTTATGGGAAACCTTTCTCAGTAATTCGTCTATGGCATTGTTATTTGTGTGAATTGCAATCATATGGCCAACTAGACTTGAACTTAACTCAAATGGTTCCTTACAAAGACTACAAACGAATATGGTAACTTCCCTCACTGGTGTCTCTTGTGCCAACTGCATTACTAATTAATGTTATCACAATTGCAAACATATAATATGGCATTTAGGCCCGAAAATAAACACCAATTGTAAACACTGCTAAACAATAGAATAGTAGAATAGGAATCCCGCAATCGATTTAAATATGACTTTGTTTTTTTTTATTTAGGCATAGGTTATAAGCATCGATGGTTATAAGCTACGACTCATCTAATTTAAATAATCTCGCCTCGAGCACGTTGGGAATGTTTTTTTTTATTGTGTCTCGACATATGACAGCACCCCGCTTGATGTTAAGCCGAAGTGTGGTCCATGAATGAATGTCACTGCTACTACAATTCAATAACTGTGAGTAGCAATCACATCCACTATGCCGGCCTAAATAGAACCGGTAACTTACAAGCTGATCCCGAAACGTGACCAAATCACTTCACGGTCTGTATACTTGTAAGTGGTGGTACTACCCCGGATCGGCAGACTGAGTACCACTCTTTGATAACCAGACCCGGAGCAAATATCCATCTCTTTTTTTATTGACAAATATTTGCAATATTTAATGTTATTAAATATTACAAATAAAAGCTATGAAACAAATATTTGCTTCGACCGGGAATCGAACCCGGGACTTTACGCGCAACAAACCAATCGCTAAACCGTTCGTCTACACCTGTCGTCAGTTGATTAATAAGTCCGCCTGTTTTAAACCCTAAATGTAAATGTTGCTTGCCATTACTTCACATTTCAGTATTTTATGTTTCTTACTAAATGTGACTACTCGGAATAGGTGATATGTAACCTGTCAAGCTATTCCCCAAACAGCGGGGTTAGGTTGGGCAAGTTAAAACAGTCTCGTTTTTTTTGGATTTAGCGCTTTTATTATTTTGACAATCGCCGACGAGAAACGATCATCGTTTTAACTTGCCCAACCTAACCCCGCAGTTCTGCTACTCGAAACAAGGCATCAGTGATTTGAATTTCATTCATTATAATTAATCAAATTGTCACGCCTCTTTCCCACGGGGATAGGCAGTGACAACGGAGCGCCACTTCACAACCGTAGAGCTTCAATGAGGAGAATTGTGGATGTGAAGGAGGCGAGGGAGGAGTTCTTTATAATGCGTTCTGTTAATTCTATATACGACTAGGGGATCCTAGAGCATAGACTCAGAAGCAAGGAACATTATGCTTACTACAAATAAATTTTGCTTTCCTCCACATGAATTATCAAAATAAATACACAATTATCTTAAAACAATATATTTTTATTTTCCCAAGGCAATTACAATAATATTTTAATCTAACATTTATTATAACTATGTGAACAGTTCCCTGTTGCATCGAAACGGATGATTTACAATCACAACTACATGTTAAGAACTCAAAAAATACAATATATTTTATAATTTCATTATATTACTTTCTTAGTCAATAGTTTTCATCTACTGCGGGTCCCTGTGCACAGATTAGGTCCATTACGCGACCTAGATTTTAAAAATAAAAATATATAAAATGTTTAGATGGAGGCTTTGTCACAAAAAGTATTTTTCATTTGTTTTCATCGTCTGCCAGAATGCGTCTACTGCTGAACATAGGCCTCCCCGTTAGAACACCATTCCAAACGACAAGATGCCAGTTGCATCCACCGGTTGTTCGTGATTTTTATTATGTCGTCAGTCCACCTACCTACAACTACGTCTTCCGGTTCGTGGTTTTTACTCAAGAACCTTTGTTCCCCATCAGTTGTCGGTTCTTCGAGCGATTTACTTTGGACAACATGAGAGACAGCAACAGATGCTAGCGTAGGAACTGATATTGAAAAAACTAAAGAATCTACCTTCCTAAATGTCAAAGTATACGTTTTGTATACACGGATGAGAGTTGTGTCTTATGTCTTGTGCCTTAACATCACAAGCACTTTTTTAAGCGCGTAATAAGTGTAAAGCGCTCGTCGTATCGTGACAAGAAACCACTAGAAATGACAGTTGTTATAAGAGGGTTATTTGACAACTAAAATACTCCATGAAGCTTTAAGGAACGACTACATTTTTGAGGTCTAAGTTGGTAGTCGTAATGGACCTAATCAATTATATTTAATTCTAACTTATTTAATACAAAAACAATTTGTACCTATATATCTGGCTTAACAACTAAAGAATATATTAAACATATTGTTATATATGATAGATAATACAATGATCATTTTCTATTTCGTTGCACCCTTGCTTTATTCATATTAGGGATGTTATAGAGCTCCCGAACCGAAACTATTGCATATCCGGAATAAAAACCTATCCATAACCGAATCCCACATAAAAGTTTCGGATAATTTATAAAAAAACAAATGCTATTTCTGATTTTAAAAAAGGCAAGAAAAGGATTCAAAATGATCATTGTCAATAACTGTGTGCAATTAAACTACCTTTCAGATTAAATAGCGAAATTTAAAACGACATTAAATATAAAAACAGTTTTAATTGATTTATTAAAATTCAACAAGAAATTAATCATAAAACTCTTATATTTAAAACGATGAATTCTTTACATATTTAATACCGTTAAAATATTGAAGGCACTTTTTAAAAATAGCACATTTATTTACTTTTGAAAACCAATTTTTATTTAATTACATTAAATCAGTCATTATAATTTACGGCGTTCTTTTTAAATTAAAATTTTATTTTCTAACGACACACCCAAGCGTCCATCACATATTTTTAAATAGATACACATGTCAGTCCAGAATTCACTTACACTGATATAAACTGAACGAATATAATGTCATATACATCATTTGGACTGAGAACAAATGCAAGTCCAACATTAATTCGGACTTGCATTTATGTCGCCGCTTTTTGGGCGGCAATTGTGTATCTACCGTAAATATACGATCGAAGCACCCAACAAACAATACGTTCCACGTTTAAAAGCGTAACTCATGTAAACTAGCATTTCAAATGCTTGCCCATCGAATGTATAATGCGATTAAAATGAATAGGACGGAATCGACGCCATTTTGTGACGTCTAACTCTCCAACCAACTTCACTTTAGTATGGTCTTTTTTTTTGCGGACCCCGAACAAATAAGTCAGACACCTTTAAATCAGTCAAGTGAAGTTAGTCGCCCGTCCTATACTTATTCTAATATGTGGCATTGAGAGGGCGGGGCGAGCAGACGGAGAAGCTCTCATTTGCTTTCCAAACCACACACTGCTCGATGAGTTAAGGCAAGTTTTCTTTTAATTTTTTTATTGTGACCCGACATCTGATTCCGACCTGCCTGATAGTGAGCATGACGGAGGTCCGAAGGTGTCGACGACCAAAATAAACTGCCTCAGTTTACGGCTGTCTCAGTCGCCGTCACTATGTCGGACAAAAATGTTGATCCTATTACTTATTAAAAGCATTTGCATTCTGGCACTAGATGCCTCGACTTGTGCCATTAGAGGCCACTAAAATTACAACAATAAGTTGTACATAAGTCACGCCACATTTGCCACAGGGATAGGCAGAGACCATGTAAAGTTAATTTCCACAATCCTACATACAAGCTCTATAGTGATAGAGGACCTATGCATATTAGGCAGTGTATGCGGATACACACACATACATGTACATTTACTAGACGTACATGACATAGTCTCACGCAGAACACAAGAGCTGTGGGCAAGAGTGGACGTGTGGCTGGTGGAGCCTGTGATTATAATAATCATAGTTATCAGTTTTACGCTACTCAATGAGGTAGTACACATATTAAGTAGTGTAGAGTCTGTCTAAGCCGAAACGACGCGCCCCTCTACCGCATTTACGCACACGAGCAAATATAAAATAAGATTAAAATATACCGAAAATGCAATCGTGATTGGTCATTCAGTTGCTGGTTAGACACAAAAGGAGGAGCACGCTGGTAAAGTATAGTAATATAGTTGATATTTGTATTCACATATTTAAATAAACTAATAAAGTGGAGGGGCGCGTCATTTATAGTTAGACAAGCTATAATATTGTTTCTTGGTTGACGTGCTATACTTGGAGAACGTACATGACCGTTATAAAGGATTGAGGCGCCGCAAAATATTAATCGGAGTACGGTTGTACCTTATTTAAAACGAAATTAAACTAATTCTTATTCTAAGAAGTGGCAAAACACAACACCAAAAATATATAATAACCTCTAATTACTTAAAACTATAATGAGACAACTAAAATGGACAGGACACTATTTATAATGAAAGAATAATGTTATAAGATTAAAGTAAAATATATTTAGGCATACTAAAGTAGTTCAAAATTTGAAAACTAATCTTTCTATATAGAGAAATTAAAAAAAAACATATTTCATGCATTTATTTTATATAAATACAAATCTCTTTTAACCTAAGTGTAACAATGATAAAATTAAAATCAGAGTGGTCAACAGTTTTACTTTTGAGTTTTTTTATGAAATTGTCCCGCGTCAATTCCAACAGGGTTAGACAGAGTCGGTAGAGCGCCACTTACCACAATCTTGGACACAACTATATCGCTATCCTCACATACACAATTTGCTTTATACAAGCATCACAATTATGGGCGCTGCTAACCCATGCTTCTTATAATCAAGGAATTCCCCCTTTTGATCAAGGAACAATATGCTGGATCGTCACATTACTGTGACTCGACTTGCCTGTTGGTAAGCAAGATGGAGATCCAAGAGTGCCGACGACTAAGCAAAGCCATCTCAGTTCACTGCCTTGGTCGTGGGCACAATGCCGGCCAAAGATGCCTTTTCACGCATCGCTTAAAGGATCCAAGGCTATAGATAGGGAGAACACATGGGCAGGCAAAACATTTTGAATTAGAAAGGATATCTTTAAAAGTCGGTCTTACTAAAATTATTTTTTAGTGACGTCAATATATCTTGGTCCAAAAGAAGCATATCATGAGCTGAAACCTTGTCAAACTAACAAAACGTAACGTATTCAAGGAATTGTTTTGCTGCTGATATTGGCCAATGCCAGTACAGTGCTTGGTTACGCATTAGCATTATCAACAAATGGGTATACGTGTAGTAAATAATATTAAAAAAATAAACTATATTTAATTTTTTTTAATTATTGTAAACAAGTAATAACCGTTCAAGGTTTTCATCATCAGTTCATCAGAGTAGGTTACACTTATGATATGTAAATATAAGCAATTTACATTAATAATAAAGGTTGTTTTCAACTGCACATTCCGAATTGGCAGAATTGACATTTTTTAAAGTTGATTAATATATATATATATTTAATGCATCGTTAGAGTCCATGATATTTTACAACGAAAAATCGTAAGTAGATATGTTATAAGCGCTCCGAAAGTGGCACGTTTAAACTGTGCTAATAAGCAAACTTGAACTCGTGCCATTCGCAACACTAAAGCTGTTGTATATAACGTATCTACCTCATTTTACATCATTGGTTATAGTCATTTAAATATCAATGCAAACCCGATGCTTAACATTTAATAAAATCCAAGCTTCAGTTTCTTGAGCAACATTTTTTAAAAATAATGATTGGCAGTAGTACCATTATTTTAGCATACAATAAAGTGTACGGATACTAAAGTGATTCAGTTGCGATTTTAACCAGATTTTAAGCATAGTTAAAGCGACTTTACTTGCAATTATAGGACCCCACTCCAGCTTAACAATTTATATCAGGCACGAAATAGTGACATTAGAAGGAAATTTTAAATAAAATCGTTCAATGATAGACTTGATCGCTCAAGAAACTGGGTGCAGATTTTTCTAAGAGAGGCCAAGCTTTTCGCTTGTTGTACTTCCTATGTCCTGGGGGCCGACCGCGTAACTCAATGACGATGAGCTTCGCTTTGACAGTTGAAGTTCATTAACACCAACAATCGATTTTATTTTTCATTAACAGTTCAAATTCATTAAAACTCATTGTCCGAATGAATAAAAGTTATTTTTCGCACCAACAGCGACCGTGTAACTTTTTGACAAATGGGAATGAATTTCATTGTTATTACCATTGAAGATGCGCGGTCGGCCCCATGTACACCCACCCTAATAACTTAAACATTAATTTATTAGCAGGATTTTGTCAAAATTATTAAAAATATATATTATCCGAATTTATAATAAAAAAAACAATACAAAGTAAATGTTACTCTAACGTCTGTTATTCTCATTTTCTTTTACATAATATTAAGTCTAATATAAGATTATTATAATAATATAAAACGAAGGTCCCTACATATTAAAAGACAAGCCAAAATTTTCTGAATATTTTTTTTAGACTAGTTTCTAGAGTACTCTTTCAATATTTCTGACTGACGACTAACATATTTCAATGTATTGACATAATTTATATTTTGACATACAAAGATAATCACAGTTATTTAACTGTAATAGCATTCATGGACCGCACTTCAGCTTAAGATCAGGCAGGGTGCTGTCATATAAAAAGTTGTCTGAATAATAAATTAGTGAATGTTAAAGTAAATAATCATAATTTTTTGTTGAGACGTAATGTATGCAAAGATAGGATAGAATAATATCGAATTGGCAATAAAGTATTTTCTGGGGTTTTACGCAAAAATTGAAATAAATTATTTTGCAGCTCACTATCACGTTTATTTTGATTATTTTATCCAACGTTTGAAACCACCAAGGTCGCGGAGAGACTAAAGTGTTGGCGTCGTCTCTTTTAGCATTTTCCAAACCTACCCACAATGTTTTTTTCTTTTCATCATTGGCAGACGAAGCTATGTCTTCCGGTTACCATAGGGGAAATTATTGAAAAATGTTAAGAGACAACCAATATACCTCAGTCGCCCCATAAACGAGGATAAAAATAATTATAAAAAATCGGTAAAATGGCGCATGAATAAACGTATTATAAGAATATGCCAAAATATAATAAAATGATATTATATCAACAAATAAGTCAAGTAAATTTTTACGAGAGTTGTTTTTACCACCTGCCTTAGTTGTAGAATAGATTAAACAAATAGGCATTGTAGAGAGAGATTGAACATTGCGAGAATGAGAAGGAGGTCCTTCCCAATAATTTAGGATATTTGTGACCATGGATTGTGTTCTTTGTAGATTGTTTTAGACAAGTCTTTTAATACACAGGGACCTTAGAAATTATTCTTGGCTAACTTTAGATATGAGCGCCTGGCCCTCGGCAGAGCACCAGTGTTCCACAAGCAGGTCACGCTCAGCCTCGAGGCTCCTCAGGAATGTTGCTGTACTCTCAATGCTCCTGTCCATGCGCAAGAGACGCTTATTCAATAAAAGTGTCTGAAACAATAGATTTTTTAAATTAAATATTATAATTCTAAAAATGGTAGTACCCTATCCATAAGATAGACTGCAACCAACTAAAAACAGAAACTGGATGCAAGCCATTACCACTTGACCACAGTGAAGCTCGCTGAGAAAGGCCTATGACCAGCAGTGGACGACTAAAGGCCGGCATGATTATGACTAAATAGTTTTTTCGAGTTAATTATTATATGCCAAATTTTAATGTCTAAAGTGATAGGAAACCTAATTTCAATGTTCGTTAGTTAAAAAATTAAATGCATTGGGCTTTCTCTGCCAATCAGAGCAATAGTAGGTAACCGGAGAAAAACGCGTAGTATAATAAAAAAAGAACATAAGTTTTTTAATAAAAAAAATTATATCAGTGGATTCTTTGTATGCACATAATGTTTTGTATGTTTTATAACAGTTCTAAAGCTATGTCTCTATTTTATATACATATTACATTATTCATCCCCCTTAATTCTAAAAACATATTTAAAGTTGTATTTTACAGTTATTCGAATACGTTAAAAACTGCGAGATATCTTATCAATATAGTTGATGACTTGTGACCCAAATAGAAATATTTAACTTCAGTTTATTATGTGAATAACAAAAATGTGGATTTTAAAGTTATTTTTATTTACTTTTATTTCTGGTGTTATTTGCAATGACCAAGTTATGTTATATTACTATGGGATGGTAAGAATTAGTTATTTAATAACTTTAAACTTCAATATTCAATGTCGGCATTTGTGTTTTGGAGCGTAGTATTCACGGCTAGAACTCTACGCTCCTAGGCTGTTTGACAAACCCAAACTGGAATTGGGCTGGGCAGGTCATCCCTGCCGCACGTCTGATCCATTATGGACAAAGTTCACTGCTGAATTACCTCCAGATTGCAAGTGATCGCTGTCCAAGAGGCACAAGACTCCTACAATAGTTCGTGGGCAAAGACCGCAAAGTGTCGGAGTAATGGAAAAAAGAGAATTAAATAAGCAAAAACCCGGCAGTGGGACAATTAAATGGGCTATTAATAAAATAATATTTTTTTAAATAAATAAATAAAACAAACAGATTCTAAACAATTGTATGTTATTTCGTTGTAAATATCTTTCGTACACGAAAAAATATTTGTAAGGAAGCCGAGTGAACAATAACTAGTCGGTACAGTCGTCGGCTCTCTTGAGCCTCGCCTTGTTCATCATATAAAAAGACATCATTCATTTTGGGCTTTTATGTATTACTTTTTGAATGTCCAATGACGAAAAAATATATAAATGATAGTTTCGCTTTTAATTGTTAATTGAAAAATAAGATGGATTTTGTATCGTCTGGTAATCACAAGGACACGCCATATTAACAGTTCTGCTTTGAATTGTCATAATTATAGTTTGATCATTTTGCACACCTTAACTATGTAAAATAAAGGATAGATTTCAATTACATTGTAATATTCGTACATCAAACTATTTTTAAATGTATATGCAACTGTTAATACAATTAAGCCCAAGTCCCCATACAAAATAAATGACGTCTTTTAAGGCAATCGTGGTGTAGTGGCAGTGCAATAATGGTTACACAAACCGAGATCACGGGTTCGATACCACCCACCGGTACCAATGTATCTTTGATATAATGTACTTTGGCTGTACTGTTTCTATGATTCAAGCACTAGTAGCTTAGTATAGAAATGTAAACAATAATAAAATATTAAAGAAAAATGTTTCGACAGGAGGAGAGTGAACGTAGCCTGCCACTGTGCAGCGAGCAGCAAGCGTGCGCTGCGTTCTTACATCGCTATTGGCGGAAACCAGCGTTGGTGCGTTTGTGCCGATGCGAGCGACGCCTGGCATGCTCTATCAATGAAGAAGACGACATGCCACACAAGTCTATAGCATTTAATAATCGGGCACATTTTAAGGTAACTATTACAAATTAATTATTTATTCATGTAAAACATCTATTAGCTAGGAGTTTTTTTTGTTGTGGCTTGACGTATGGCAGCTTAACCCGCCTGGTGTTAACTGGAGTGCGGTCCATGGATGGTAGGTAGCAGTCGCGCCCACTATGCCGGCCTAGTTGGAACCGGCATTTTACACGCTAATTTCGAAACGAGACTTATAAGTGGTGGTACTACCCCGGATCGGCAGACTGTGCCACTACCTACCAATCATTGATAACCAGACCCAGAGCAGACATCAGTCTCTTTTTCAATAACAAATATTTACAATGTAATTATTATATAGTGCAAATAAAAGCTTTGAAACAAATATTTGCTCCGACCAGGAATCGAACCCGGGACTTTACGCGTAATAAACTAGTGTGCTAAGTAATTGTCCATGATTGTCGTCATACCAAATGCCGTGACGCTGGCATGGTGTAACGCTCCCACTACCTCGATGTAAAACAATTGGCGATGCACAATTGAATTTTGTGTTGTCACAACACTGTAAACCCTTTTAAAGACCCGTGTTAACAACCCGGTTCAATTCCCGGTCGTAGTAAGTAATTCTAATATCCAATTTTATTATTTAGATTGAGTATTACTATTTTTATTTTATTATATTTATTAATAATAAAAGAAAAAGTAGTCAGATATAATGCTATTAGAATAATAAGAATAGGACGGGCTGTTGACTAACTTCACTTGACTGATTCAAAGGTGTCTTTTTCTTGACGGTCCGCAAAGAAAAAGACACCATACTAAAGTGAAGTTGGTTTGAGAGTTAAACGTCACAAAATGGCGCCGATTCGATCCTATTCTTATTTTAATCGCATAATATGTGCTTCGACTCTGGAAATCGTTGACTGATTTAAATCCTTTGATAATAAAAAATAAACGTTTTACATTCCAGTTCTGCAATCCTACAACAAAATGGCCGCAATGCACTACAAAGAATAAGATCACAGTCACCGTAAAAGGTTTCCATGTAAACCTGAACCCAGACATATTAGAACAGCTACACCATAATGGAACCCAAATGACACCACCAAGAGTAGCATTCAATTGCAGATGCCACCCACCATACTATTGGAAACTCATAGCTGATGATGAAGAGAATTATCACTACAAATGTATGCCTTTGAATGTATGTGAAAGTGGTGATTTTTGCGGACACATCAGCGAGGATTTGAATGCATTATACCAATCCTGTTTTTGTCCAAGGCATAATATCTGCGTGCACAATGGCGGATTAAATTACGTTAACATATCTGAGATTATGTATCGTGGTAAAGGCATGAAAGGTTATTGTCAAAAGTATAATGAAAGTATTGATAGTTATGAAGATATTATCTAAGTGCGCCATATACAGTCACGACGTTGGGTGACGTGCCGGTTTCGATTCCCAGTTGTAACTAAAATTTTTAACATCCGACTGATGTTAAGGGGTGAAGTGCGGTCTATTAATGGAGGCAACTGCTACTACAGTCCCTTAACTGTAAGTAGCAGTTCCATCCATGCCGGCCTAGTTGAAGGCCCTTACAAGTTGATCCCGAAACGCGACTAAGTCACTTCACGTTCTGTATACTTGTAACCTTTCCAGTTTACGAGGGTCATTCCCAGTTGTCAACACCAGCATTGTCGCAGCGGTGACAAAGGGTAAAATATCCCATTTGTTCCCGCTGGATCGTTCTATGCCGCCCAAATTGTGGTGCCTTTAAAAACATAATAGCCAGAGCCAGAGCCAAAAGTAGGGATATTAAAGTTTTTTGTTATTGTGACTCGATACATGATAGCACTCCCGCCTGATGCTGTACAGCAATGGAGGTGACTGATACTACAGTTCAATAACAGTCACACCTACTATGCTGGCCTAGTTGGAACCGACAACTTACAAGCTGACCTCGAAACGCGACTAAGTAACTTCACAGTCTGTATACTTGTAAGCAGTGGTACTACATAATTTACCTGATTACTGTCTTCTGCCAACTGTGTTGCCACTTCTGCGAGATATTGCTGCAAATTTTGTGGCCAGGACACAACACGCGATATTAACCCATTGCTTGCTGCCTCGGCAGATGATAATTGACGCCCCAAATATATCATCTCACGTATCTAAAAACAAATAATACATTCTATTATAGATATTATTAAATATTATAAATAAAAGCTATGAAACAAATATTTGCTACGACCGATAGTCAATCCCGCAACAAACCAATCGCTAACCGTTCGTCGTCAAAATGTAAAGGTTAACGCCAAAGTAAATATCAAGGACCATTTCCTTTAATAAATACTTTTAAGCATATTTACTAAAACTAAAAAAAAACTTTATTAACATCAAATTTTACATTATAAATCTGTGAATTGAAGGTCCCTGTACTAGGTCTGCGTGAGACACTGTGTCACAGGACAACCCCGTCTTACCCTGACTCATACAGCGAGCTATGAGATGTATATAAAAAGTACAAAAGGAAAAAAATAACAAAATAGGAAACAACAAAAATAAAAAGATACATGCTAATATTTTATACAGTAATAAGAAAATATGAGTATTTTACAATAGAAAATAACTTTACTATACTAGTTTTTAATTTGTGAATTTGTCTATAGATCCAATGACCACTTCCATATTAAATTATCATCAGACCTAATTGGCTCTTAAGAGAAAAAACTTCCCCTCAGGACCAATATGGATCTGGTCATTGGATCTATAGAGAATGATCTATATTTTATTTATGAAGAGAAATAAATATATAAATAGTTGCCTATAACCATAGGTCTTGTATTACGAGAATTGTGAATGTGAAGGAAGCGAGGAAGTTGTGTCAGGATCGTGGCAAGTGGCGCCCATTGTCTCTGTTTGTCCCTGTGGGAAAAAGGCGTGACAATTTTTGATTTGATTTGAAGAGAAATATTATGGATCTGGGTATTGGATCTATAGAGATAGATCCTAAAATACTAAAATGTAATAGAAACAAAATTAAAATATGTGATTAACAATTAACTCACAATATATTTAGGGAATGCATGAATATTGGATGTTAGCACACTCATTCCAGGAACAACTGGCCTAACATTTGTTAGCCACGAAAATGTAGAATGCTCCGTCGCAACTACAATATCACACAGAGCAAGCATTGCAGCAGCAAAGCCTTGGCAACACCCATCAATACCACCTAATAAAACTTTGTTATGAGCTTCCAAAGCTTCCAATACAAACCTGCAAAAAAAAACATAATTAACTTACAAAACACTTTATTTTATTCTTATTTTTATTTCAATCTTATTATACATTTCTATACTAAGCTACTAAAGTGCTTGTATTATAGAAACAGGACAACTAAAGTACATATATTAAAGATACATTGGTGCCGGTGAGTGGTTTTGAGCCTGTGCTCTCGGTTTGCATAACCATTACACTGCCACTACACAATGGCTGCCTCATATAATTTATATAACTAGGCTGACTGTGGATGTAGACGGTTTGTTCAGTCTGCGGCACGTCTTGGACCTCCATCATGGTTATCATCAGGCAGGTCAAGATCAGAGGTCGAGTCACAATAAAAAAAAAGTAGGAGATTAGTGTTAAATATATGCTAGCGCTTAACTGCCGTAGTGGAGCTGTGTGGTAGGAGTATGTATTCTTTGACACATCCCGCACAGTTTGACTACCCCAAGAACCTTCAGTTAGGTGCTATACCTACAAATAATTGTAATGGTTAATTGTATTTACAAATATTACTAAAATATATATTTTTAATTAATTGTCCTACAGATTTATGCTACAGACATGTTTTAATGTCCTTAAAAAAAGTAATGAAATGAGGATATCAGTGGTCTTAGTTTGCTTAGGATTTCAAAATACCAAACGAAGTATTGAAAAAGACAAAAGTGTATTTGATTATATTAGTAATTTTATTAACTATCGAATCAAATATCACTAATTAATTTAGTCTACATATATCTAAAGGGAGAGAAATTACTACTAGCATCATTGTATTAGATTTATAGTTCTATCTAAACTTTCTAAAACCTTTTTTTTTAATTTTGACCATAATAAACTATAAAAAACTGAATGATGAAAGTGCATATATCAAAGATGGATTAATTGGTACCAGCAAGTGGTTTTAAACCGGCTTGCAAACCAGTAGTGGTAGTAAAATTTGTCACAGAGGTTTTACTACACCATGGTTACCTTATACTGTTAGTTATTTAATAAATTTGCCAGCTCTTAGGTAAAAACAAATACAATTTCACTTATATATGAACTTCCTCTGCTCTAGGCACTAGGCAACCTAGCATTTCATTTTACCTATAAGTAGTAATAGTAAATAGATATACCTAGCCTGGTTTGCTATTTCCAAGGCGATTTCTTTTCTGCTATTCAAGCAATCAGTCCTTAATTCAGACAGATCCAATCCAGCACATAATCTGCCACAGTTGGATGTTATAATAGTAACTGATACATCATCTAAATTGTTTATTATAGTGAGAGCCTGGTTTATTTCTTTTAATGTCTGTAAATAAACAAGAATAATGTAAGAATATTTATTCTATTAAAGTTGTGATCACAGAGGATTGGAAGTATTTATTTCTAATATTCAGTATGTGTTCTTTCTATCCTATAACCTTGGAACCCTCACGCAAGGTGTGAATAAGCATCTTTGGCTGGCATAGCACCCACAAACTTAATGTTTTTTTTTCTGTTATAGACACTGAGACTTCCCTTGCTTACCATCAGGGAAGGTTGAGGTCAGATGTAGTCTCAATAAAATAAAAAAGCTGTTATGAAAAAAATGTATTTACCTGAACATTATAAAAGTTATCATGTGAGCCTGTATCAGCTATATAAATTTCAGCCAATTTATCCTTGATTTCTACAGTAATCTTATCAAATTTGTAAATCTCTTCCCCTACATCTGCACTTGATTTAGATGGCCTTTTAGCCTTTGTAGCCTTTTCACCTTTAACGTCATGCTTTCTCTTCATGTTAGCATTTGTTGCGAGTGTCGAATTTAATTTCTTTTTCAAATTCAAAAATGATTTCTTCACTATGCTCTCAGCAGTAGTGATATCTGTCCCACCTGACATGAATACATCACTAGACTTCTCTGCAGCATCAGGCTTTGCTGCAGGTGTTTGATTGCCTGAGTTTAGTACACCAATTTTAGTACCATGTGTAGCACCATCAAAGTCACTCATGCGCCTCGGACTCATGCAAGTGCTGGAATAAGAACTGGATGAATGGCGTCTGTAAATTATAGAATCATCAGGAATAGGTGCCTCGAAGTCATCAAAAACAGATTGAGACTTTGTTGACCCACTTAGAGATGCTCTTTGTTTACTGGAAAGTTTTTTGCCTTCCACTTCCTCACTTTTAGACAGCTCTCTGCGTCTCTCTCTAAACTTCTTTTCTTTAGGTTCAGGTGTTGAGCTTTGATTGATTTTTTTAATCAACTCAGCTTTCGTTCTCATGTTCTTTTTGCCTTTTGAAGCTTCAGGTGTCAATTGATAGATCATATTGACTGCACCCTCATCCATGAGCAATTTATCAACCTCTGACAGTCTTTGTTTGTTTTGGTGTTTCGCTTGTGGCTTCTTCCACTGAGGTTTATGTACTGGAGATTTAACCTTAACAACAGGCTCTGTTTTAACTTTCTTAGGCGGAATTTGAGTTTTGTCAACCTTTTCAATTTGACCATCTTTGGTTTTTTTGCCTTTAGTAAATGTATCAGGATTATCTGGGTCAAAAATAACCTTTTTCTTAATGACTCTTCCTGCACGTCGCTGACTACCATCAGTACTCTTCTTTTCTTCCTCTTGATTAGATTCATTAAGAGTAGAGTTTTGAGATGGTGGCTCGGTTGGATCTTGAGTTGGTTCCTGAGATAGCTCCTGATATGGCTCCTCTTCCTGTGTATCATTCAATGATTTTTCTGCACTTTCAGTTAAGTCTGAATTCTGCTCACCAGGCGTGGATTCACATTCCACCTCAGCAACAATATCATCATTCCAGTCTTGGAATAACTCATTGATTAAACATGATTTACCTGCTTGCTGTTCTTTAACAGGTGATGACGACTTTTTAGGTTTCTTCTTTGGTAATGATTCCTTATTATGTGAAGAAGGTTTATGTTTATTTTTGCGATTCTTATTACGAGTCTTCAACTCAAGATATTGTTGTAGAGCAAGTGATGACTGTAACTTTTTAGCTTTTTCATTGAATTCCGGAATAGGTAAAGAGGCCTCATTTGTATCATTACCTTCTAAAATATCAAGGAGTTCTTCCTTGTTTAATATTTGTGGTTGTTTCATGAGTCCATTGTTATTCTCGCAACCATCATTGGAAGACCTCAATGCGGCTTCAAGTTCAATATTATCACCCTCCAAGTGGCTCAATATTTCATTCGTTTCATTGTCTATGGAGTCTTCATTTATTGATTCCCCCACTATAGTAACAACATATTCATCTTTTTTAAGTTCAAATTGCGTTACGATTTCCACATCTGAAGGCTGTTCCATCATACTTTCGCCATTTGTTTCACCCATCGCTTCTTCCATTGGCAATACACATTCATCTTTATCAACCTCACATTCTACGATCGTTTCAATTATTTCTTCCTCCAATACACTCGTTGCACAGTCGTCTGTTTGTCCTACAGATGCGTCGCCCTCGTCAGGTAAACTGGTATCATTAACGTTTTCCACTATTGGCTCAGTCACATTAGGATCAAATTGGTGTATTGACTGAATGGTTTCAACCACGTCTATGCCATTTGGAGCAGGTGCTTCGTCAACAACAGGAATCGTGTTATTTGATTTTTCAGTTTCAAATGAAGGAATCTGCTGATTCGACTCCTCGATAGCTTCCATTTTTGTATGTTTTGTTTGTAACCTAAAATAACTTTTTATCCTAAGGCCACGACATAGAGGCACATATTAAAACTTAGTACTTTATGCGCAGTAATTAATAATGAACATAAACTTATGTTGGAAAACTAATTGCAATTCAATTTACATAAGTAAAAAAAAACTAACAACCCACCGCAACGCAACTTAACAAAAAGTGTTTTACCTAGCGAACACAAACTTAATCAAATGAAAAATATGAACAATATAAAAAGAAAAAAAATGTCTTTAATAAATAATGGCTATTTTTTTTATTAAAATTGATATATTTTTATTACAATCATTTAGTTAAACATTATAATTTATTTTATCAATATTCAAAGTTTTAGGCAGCTATAAAGTACCTTATTAGTGAAGTACTACCCATACTATTTTATCGACTATTTCTTGAGCGAATACTAATATGGTGGATCTGTAGTTTCATAGACATTGGTAATCAAGGAACATTATACTTTAGGAAATGAGCGTTCTGTATTCAGATATAAAGTAATGCCTCTACCACACAGGCGCACAGGCGCAGTGTGTAACTTCGTAGGCAGGATAACGGAGCTAATTAAAATCTATAGCCTGTATATTTTATTTGTATTTATCGATACATAGATTTTGCGCTAACAATGATTATTGAATAACTAAAAATAAACGCGATAGTAAGCCGCATAAAATTTATTTAATTTATCGACACCGGTAAAAACAAGGTATATTCGATTATGCGATAGTAGGATGATCGGAAGCGTTCGTTTAAGTCTGTCGTCGCGTCGTATAATCTTTCTTTCATTCTTTTGAGAAGTTTTAGCGGGAAACTGCAAGTAACAGGGTGTGCGATTTTTAATTATTAGTAAAGCTTGTGTTTCTTGAATAATAATGTATAATATTGGTGGAATTTTTATCCAGTAATTATTTTTAAGTTGAATAAGTATAGACAAGTGATTAAAAGCTGTTTAACGTGTCTCTTCGTGTGTTCCCTCCAAGACTCCGTCGAAAAAGTTTTGGTAAAGCTTTTCCACCACTTTACTAAAACCATCACCATCATCTTTACCCTCATTTAATGGATGAAACACTGAAGTGTTTCATCTTCATCCACTGAAGACATTATAACTATTTTACGGAAGACTAGGCTGTATGGACAAAGTTTCCTTTGCCTTCAGATGGCAGATAGCCTTTGGTCACTGCCTTAATAAAAAAAAAATAAAAAAATTGAACTGAAGAAGTTTTCTTTTGACTTTTTTTTTATAGATGTTTTTACCTCTGTGTCAGTTTTGTTGATCAATCCCAATCTAAAATGAATATTCTTCCCAAAAAAAGGTCAGTATTAAAATTACATAAATAAAAACTTTTCAATTAAACACGTATAATCGCAATTTTTCCTTATAGGTGGCATGTACGCACTAAAGAAAATATTGCAAGGGTCAGAAAAGACGAGGCTGAAGCCGCCGAAAAGGAAAAACAAGAGAGTTTAAGGATAGAAAATGCTGACCGTGAAGCTCGGTTAAATGTTTTAAAACAAAAAAGCAGGGAAAAGTTACTAAATTCTGGTATAGAAGCAACGCAAAATCTATCTTTACCAGCTCATAGTAAAGAGCATATTAACTTCTTCTCAGATATTGAACATACTGCTTCTATTTCCAATAAGGAACATGATAAAGAAATAAAGGATAAAAAAGAGGAATATGAAAAACAAATAGGATATTTAACATATTTAGGACAAGATACAAATGAAGTATTAGGTAAGAAAAACTGGTATGAAGTTGGGCCAGAATCTCGCTTTAAAAGACCAGATGATATAAAGGAAACATACAACAAACTAGTTCTCAAAGATAAAGAAGGCAGGCCTAAGCCTGTTGAAATTGATGAGAAAAATGGTGAAATTGCATGGAAATCAAAACAATCTTTAGATCCAATTAAGTTATTCAAACAACATTGTAAAAAGGATTTAGTAAAGAAAAATAAAAGTTTAGAATCAGATCACTCAACAGATTACAAAAATATATTGACAAGTAAGAAATATAAAAAAAAAGATAAAGATGATAAATTGGATAAAATTAAAAAATTAAGAGAAGATCGGTTGAAACGAGAACAACAAGAAAGGGAGAAAACAAAGATGTTTTTACAAGGTTTAAATGGAAGTGCTGAAAAAGTAGTTGAAAAGGAAATTGCACCAAAAATAAAACCAAAATATAATTCACAATTTAACCCTGAACTAGCAAGGCAAAATTATCGATGATTTATTTATTAAAATAATATTTATTATTATTGGAACACTTAGCTTATACAAATATACACTTTATGTATAAAAATAGATTTCTTAATGATAAACATTATAATAACATTATTATAACATTATAATAAACTATGTTTAATATATTTTATTAGATCCTAAACTGAGTCACGAGTCATAATATTCAATATTGTACCTTTCTGTTCTATATAAAGTACTATGGTTCGGCAGACCATATGTGTCTACCACTTGGGCAGACATGGAGCAAATATATGCCTCATTTTCTTTATTAACAAATATTTGTAATATCAAATCTTGTTATTAAATATTACAAATAATTGCTAGAAAATCTGCTCTGACTTGGAATCAAACCTGTGAATTATGCATAGCGAACTTGCCATGCAGGTCCACAGTAGTTTCTTTTCTACCACTTGGGCAGCCATTACTATTATCTTGATGCATTATTACTTATTTAACATAACAGTTAGCGAAACAATTGGTATTTTATCTTCAATTCTTTCATATGAATATCCCAGGTTTTCACAATAGAGTTGTAAAAATCTTAATATGTTTGCTTCCTCTGTTGTATCCTCAGATTTCAATCTACAAAATAAGACTGTAATTAGTTACATTTCTATGTACTTTGGTCATCTAGTTTTTAGGATAAAAGCATGTTTAGTAGCTATGCATAGAAACCTAAATAAATATGTGGTTTTCGAAAATAGATAAATGTAGGAATTAAAATGAGGTGTTTTTTGTGATTATTCTTTGTCATCTACCAAAAATGGGGAAAAATAATTTTATTTTGTTAGAAAATTTTGGCTGGTATCGTGGCGGCGACCACAGTCAGCCATGAGTCAATTTATTTCAGGTTTATTTATCATTTTATTCTCCCCTTGCTTACTATCAGGCAAAATGAGGTAAAAAGTAGCATCTCAGTAAAATCTTATATTTAAATCGTACCTAAACTAGTTCATTAACATTACTAAAATACTAACTTTATGTCATTTTCGGTTGATAATTTAATATAATTGCACAGCACATAGATAAAATTATCAATAGGCGATGATACGCACTGATGTATAACGGTATGGACACCTATTAATAATGGGAAACCATCAATATTGTCACCTGCTTTCCTCGCAAATAATTCACCTGGAATCACAATTTATTATTATCGCTCTACGTATGACAGCACCCCGCCTAAAGTGCGGCGAATGGTACTTGAGTTAAATAACTGCAAGTAACAGTCACATCCACTATGGCGGCCTAGTTGGGACGGGCAGCTAACAAGCTGACCCTGACATGCGACTAAGTGTTAACGGTTTGATCAAAAAGATTTATACGCCTTAACTACCGCAATTTTATTTGATTGTTCTATTCGCAGTCAGGAAGAGTTAAACATTATCGAATCAAAAAACGCCATAATAGTAAAATAACTCTTTTCCATTTTACACGTGATTTCACCAGACACATGCTAGCGGTATAACCTAGGAAATAAAAAACTAAAAAAAAATTAACAATGATAAATGAAACGAATAACACCTCGGTCTCCCCGCGGCCGAGACGCTTGATTAAAACAATCAAAATAAACGGGATAGCAAGCCGCAAAAATCTTTTATGTCCTGTCTGAGTATGTCTTAGTTTCACACGCCCCGGTTGCCGGATATTCAGTTTCAAAGTATTTGGACGATTAAGCGGCGCCGGTGCATATGAAAAGGCATACGCATACGATAGTGGTGGATCCGGTTTGTATCCGGAGACTTGCTAGGCAAATTACGATAGTGTGTGAGAAAGCTACCGTACATGACCAAACACTTTGCCCACTATCCGGCAACCGGGCATGTGAAAAGGTACGAAGAATTTTAGTTAACCAGTTGACGTCTAACCCTTGCTTAATTTAAAGTCAATTCGCGATAAGAAAATAATGAGTCATAAGTACTACTGCAGAGTAAAGTTTTATTTGCACTTGAGTGAAATTAAATTGTATTTGATAAGATTAAATTTAATTGAATTTAATCTTATCAAATAAAGTTATATATTTAAATTAACCTAGAATCTTAGTTTGTATTGCATTGTAAAACTAGTGAACATGGTAAATTAGACTTAATAATTATTTTTAGAGATACAAAATTCTCTCAATACATATATGCCGACAAAAGCAGTGTTATTGCGCGCAAGTGACCAATCATCGTAGTTTACTTATTGATTCGTTATTTGCTGATTGGTTACGAAGATGTCAAATATCAGTATTTGTCGATGCCATAAAGTTTGATTGGCCAGTCCAGTGTCTACCAAACAACGATAACTCACTATTTTTTTCTTAACGCGAATGGACTATTTGTATTTATTTTATATGTTTGCATAAAAGTAATCACCTGTACTTTTAGACAATTGAAATCTCATTGACTGCGATATTACAAGTACACCTAAAAGTCCACTCATGTCTAAATTTATTAATTCCTGCATATTCTTAATATATACATTATTATAGGGGTCATAGAGGCCGCATCTGCGTAAATGGTTATCTGTATAAAACAGCAACTCTTGCGATATGGCTGCCTTGGTAGCTGTTTTGTTGGTACTTCTTAATTCATTAAGTAATGATCTAGAAAGAATTCAATTAATTAGTTTACTACTTTGTTAAACTTTTTTAAATTACATTATATTTTTTTAAGCCTGATGTTAAGCTTGCCATCTATGAATGGACTGTTACTATAGTTAAATAACTGTAAGTAGCAGTCACATCTACTATGCCTTCACGGTCTGTATACTTGTCTTTTTACACCCGTAATACCCGCACAGGTCGGGGAAAGCATCCGCATTCTATCGACCGAATTGGCTGTCGAAATAAAAAGTTCGGTGCGTCTTTTCTATGTAGAACAATCGACAAGTGGAATGCTTTGCCAGCCCATGTGTTCTCTCCATCCTATGACCTTGGATTCTTCAAGCGATGCGTGAAGAATCACCTTTGTGATATAGCATAGTGACGGCGACTAAGGCAGCTGTGAACAGACTCGTTTTTCTCAGTCGTCGTCACTCTTGGACCTCCTCTTGCTTATCATCAGGCGGGTCGAGGTCAGATGTCGTGTCACAATAAAAAAAGTGGTGGCATTACCCCGGATTGGCAAACTGGGCAAAAGAGTTGTAGGTGGGGGGCACCTACAACTCTTCAAATTAATATAAAAATGTCTTACTCATTGAAAGTCCTCAAAGTAGCTTCAAGATGTGCAGAATCGAATTTGCAACATGTATTCAATTGGTATGACAAATGCTTCCTTAAAATCTGCAATGTGCCAATAACGGGCAATATTTCCAAAATTTGTTGAAACAACTTGTGTCCCTTTGAAATCGTTACTTCATAATCTTTGATAGTTTTAATATTTTGCACATTGAATCCTTGTAAGTATTTATCATTGTTGCTTCGTATAACTTTTTGTAGCACATAAAGTTGATTCTTTATCATAAATGCATATAAAGTATCAAGACCATGTAGTCCGACTACACCAATTGCTTTGTGCAACTTTTTGAATGTCTTAGTATTAAAGATTTCTGTTTTACTCTTTATATCGAACCATGCAGTACTAGTTGGAATGTAGATTGTTAATCTGAAAACAAACAATATTATTTATTGGAACAAAGTTCCTTATCGCGCGTTGCGAAAGGGGGCTGGTAAAATTTTAAGACCAAAAGTTGTCTTAAAATTAATCCAAGTTGTCTTAAATTTATATTAGATCCAAAAGGATCGAGGAAAGTGGAGATCCATTATCTCTGCATATCCCTGTGGGAACTATGATGTGAAATTAATGATAATGTATTTAATATAAATAAATAATTAGATTGTTTTGTTTTATTGTGGCTTAACATATGACAGCATTCCGCTTGATGTTAAGCTGGAATACAGTACATAAAATGAATAGAGGCAATTCTACTACAGTTAAATAAATGCAAGTAGCAGTCGCATCCATATGCCGACCTAGTTGGAATCAGGAACTTTCCAGCTGATACCGAAACAAAAATGAGACACTTCATGGTCTATACCAGTGTTTCCCAACCTTTTTTATGCCATGCCCCACCTCAACATTTCCGAAATTTTTATGCCCCCATACGTTATTTTTAACCTTTAAAAATTTATTTGTTCCCTTAAGAAATATATATAATTACAGCTTTTTTTTTAAAATTTGCCTTTTTTGTTAAATTTGTAACCGATATCTAGCATTACATTTAAATAACCCAAAGCGAAAGGTTCAACCCTTTCGCTTTGGGTAGTGTCGAGTCCATTTTTCTATTGCTCCTTTAACTATCAAATTGTCCCCCTGTGGGGCGTAGCGTTGTGGAATATTTCGGTGTGTTTCGGATTAAAAATCTGTAACTCCGTCAATTTGAAAGATAGAGCTATCTTTCGATTTTGCACTAATATAAAGTAATACATAACGATTCATATAAGTAATGTTTGATGAATTGGAATAATGTTAATTTTTTTTAATTTCTAAAGAAAAGTCTCAATCATTTAAAATAGTATTTATTTATTGAAATATAATTTTAGAGAAACATATCGTACGTGAATTTCTTAATCCTAATTACTCAAGATAACTAAGATAATTCATATTATAAAAATAATATGAAATTAAAAATGGTACAATACCTGTACTATAACACTATGCTAAAATATAGAAACAAATCAAAATTATCGTCATATTTTTTTTTGATCAGCAAGATTGACATCTTACACCTGGTGAGCTTCAGGATCTGAAATAAGTTCATTAACCTTGAGAATGTGTAAAGTATCTTCATCGAGCTCCTTTCCATTTTTTGCATATGGTTTTATGCTCTATATATATGGATCTGAAGTGTAAAGTAGTGTTTTGAACACATCTTCGTTTGTAGCCATTCGAGAGCATTTCCGAGCATGGTGTAAGCGAAATTTTTATAGTCCTTATTGTGAGATTCTTGAGCATCTTCCGAATTGTCCAATTGGTAATACTGCGAAATGGTTTATGATACTCTCTCCTAGAATTAAAATTTTGTGGACAGATGATGGCATGTAATACCAACTATATTCACTCACGTATATTCTTGCAGTTTCCAGAGCATAAATATCACATTTCTTACTATCTACCACTATACCAGACGACAAAGCCTGCAAAATTACGTATAACCGTTTAATTAAAACAATGCCAACCCCTGTGATATCAGCAGAACAGGTAGCATTGTAAAAAACTCTTGTAGCAGTATTGCCATCATTACTATTTCCCGTCCCCTGTCGTGGTTTATCGATCATCATCTGTAAGCCCTTTAATTATTTTTGCATTATCTAATTGATTCATAACGAAAACCTTTTTCTCGGCATCAGCCAACCTTAATTTTTCAACAACTTTTGCTTCAGTTCCTTCTCCTATAGAATGCAATCCTTGAAGATATGCGCTTAGAATGTGCTCCAAACCATATTCATTTAGCATAATGGTGTTTTTTCCTTTTTTTCGCGATTCTGAATCGTCTCCATATGACACATACGGTCTACCTCGTTTACCAGAAAAAGTAGACGGTGTAGAGTCGGTTGACACGTTTTCTGATGTTGGTATAGTTAACGAATATTCAGAATCCAACCAATTGTGGTTCTTTCTTGAAAAGATATTCTATTGCGTCCTGCTTTACTCCAGCGTTTATTAAACGAAGGAATGATATCCCTTTGAATATGGCCAATAATAAAACATATATTGTCTTTCGAAACTTGTTTTTCCTCCAAATATGTTGCAAGTGCCGCAGTCGTTTTTCCGCCTTCTATATAAGACACTATTAACTCACGTTTAGTACAGTTAAAAGTAGACATGTTGAATAATGAAATAGCCGTACTAGAGTACGTAGACGTAAAGACCACTGAAACGCTAATGAAGAACGCTAATATTTTCACTGCCCTTTTTATAATGTTTCAGAATGTGGGAATTATTTCAGATATCTAATTACTCACAGAAAATGAGATCGAAATGATAAAAAACTTACCACAAACTATTGATAGTAAAAGTCAACTACGAAACAGCATTTGATAGCGATTTCTGTTCTCAGACTAGTATTAGATTATTTCACGTATCTTCGTAAACCGCAAAAAGCCGCAGCTAATTTTTTTAATATGTTTTAGATGAGTAACTATCCTATGAATTAACATTAAATTCAAAGCATCGGTAAACAACTAAATGTTGAAAGCTTCGACGAAATTGAGGAACAATATTTTTTTCACATTTTTTCTTTATATTATTTTTTATTATATATTCGTAATAAAAACAATCAATTGTAATCGTTTCAAACCTCTGATAGATGATCTGCACGTTGAAGAACGTAAATGAAGAACTTAATATTTCCTGATTGCTTAAACGTTTGAATTTGCTACATAAAGAAAATTACTTTTACCAAATGCAATATGAATTACGCTGCAGAATATTAAACTTCGACTCTCGAACTATTAACTTATATTCATAAAGTACCCAATTTAAATCAGTGATAAAAATAAATTTTGATATGCGTTTGTTCTACCATATTCCACAGTGCGTGGGCCCCACTTTGGGAAACACTGGTCTATTTACTTCATTAATTATAATAGGTGGGGCTCCAATTAAAAAAAAATACCTTGTATCCAATAATTGTGCAATTTGCCTAGCCAGACTTCCCATAAATCCAGCAGACGGACTATACAAGTCAACACCTTTACGCATACTAATCTCTTTCGACACACTTTCTGAAATCATTGTTGAGATCTGCAAAGAATTACAATAGTAAAATTGAATGTATTTATTGATGTCTTCATCTTATAAACTTCAATCCTCCAAGCAAAGCTTGAAAAAGCAACTTTGGCCGGCATAGTGACGGCAACTAGGACAACCGTAAACTGAGGCGGTTTTTTCTGTCGTTGGCACTCTTGGACCCCCTATTGCTTACACCATCAGGCAAGTCGTCTCAATATATTTTTTTAATCAATATTAGAAATAAATTTTGAATTTATTAAAACTTAAATAAAAAACAGTGGTGTTTCACTATAATGTCGAGTCACAATAATAAAAAAAGCATAAAATTAAAATGATAGGCAAACAGTTGGTGGTCATTTGCCCAGTCTGCCAAACCGGGACAGTAAACCACTTCTAAGTGTACGGACGGCAAAATGACTCAGTCGAGTTTTATAATCAGCTTTCCGGTTTCGAATAGGCCGGCATAGTGGCCATTCTAGCGATTGCCTTGCAGTTATTTAACTGTCAAGGGTGTTGTCATATGTCGAGCCACAATCAAAAGTGTTTGTCCCAAATATTATCATACCTGTTTTTGCCACATTTCAAGCCCATGAATATTAATATAATCTTGTATATACTCTAAAGATCTTTTGTAGCCATCCATGGCATCAGCAAGTTTCTCTAAACGCGGCATAAGATTGGTTGCAGATGCTTGATTCTTTTTTGATTGGCCTTCTAACAACTCCTCAAATTTTCTATTCACATGCCTCGACAATTCTCTTAGTAGACCTGTTTCTAATAATTCTGCTGGATCCACTCTTATCACGCCAACCAACGTAGATCTCATGTCCAATATACCTACGTAAAACAAATTAGATTCATTCACAACCTAAATTGTCTTGAGTGAAATTATTTTCTTAGCATCCATGGATTCCCCAAGTCTATCGCGGGCAAACCGGACTTGAGACTGGTAAGTAGGTTTTAATCATGCCAACGCTCACCTTTATTACCTTCACTTCCCCTATTCCCAACCAATGTACCTGAAGACCGTAGGGTCTAGTCTAGACGCCATACAGTAATGAGCTAGGCAATGAATTTAATAAATAATTTTATTCAAAATGCAGCAGAGGAAAATTTCCCAAAGTTCACCCAGTTAAAGAAATATTATATCCAAAAATGAGGCAGATATTCCAGGACTGGGTGTTTTAGTGTGATAAAGGGTAGTACTACCACTTTCAAGTGTACAGCCTAAGCCACCTTTCAGGATCAGCTTGAAAGTTAAAAGTTTCAAATCGGAGATGCGACTGCTTATTTGCAGTTTCGCCTTCATTTATAGACCGTACTTCAGCTTGCCCACAAAAAAATTAAGATAATTTAAAAGATGCTTGATTTAAATAGTATTTGTGTTTTTACCTGAAGTAAAAGTAGATGCAGTATGTGTCAACTTAGCAACTTCCATGCGATCATCAAGTTGTGCGAACTCACGCAATCTTTCTTTATCGAGACGCGTTGGCACTTCTTTAATAGTCCATGTTTGAAGTTCAATAATTCTTTCCACAATACTAAAAACATTTTCTGGAATGATTTGCAATACTTTCTGTATATATTTTATCAGTTCATTACTGTAGTATTGGGACACAGAAAGAAGATCTTCACTGTGAGCTTGATTTATTCTAAGTAGAGGTATTTCCATTGAACTTGCTAGTTTTAGGAACAAGGCTCTTAACCTACTGGTTACAGTAGGATTTTCTTTAATGCTATCCTGCATGTATGATGTATAGGAATCTATAGTACACCACGCATAGCTCACATCAGCTACGGTTTCAAGAGTAACTAAATATTCTTCTTTCAATGACGCCGCTTTTACAGCATTTTTCAAAGCATCTTTAGCCTCAGATAAAACTTGTACCACAGCATAAGTAGTTTTTATACTATGAAATTCTTCAACTTCATCTAGAGCTTGTATGAGTTGTGTTATTTTCTTAATAGATTTAGTTGTTACAGTATCACTTAATGAAGCAATTTGCTTATCAACATTATCAAACCATGTTTTTAATTGTGAATTTTCAGATACTTTTGTTATAGGTTTTGCATTTGAAAAGAATTCTGATAAATTCTTTATAGCTTCTGATGCTAATACTTTATTGGTGGTCCATGCGTCATTTCTTTCATTTAACAATCGAGTTAAAATTTCCCTAATTTTAAGCTCAAATTCAGCTATACTGATCAACAATTCAAGTAGTTTAACTGGATCATACTTTGATTCCTTCTGAATAATATCTTTTAATGCTTTACTTCTTTTATTATTATCAAAGAATGTGACTTGACTATTATGTAAAAGCAACCATCTCAAAACAAAATTGGAATTAATAATAAGGTTAAGTATTTTATTTATATTATCTAAAACAAAATCGTCAGTCAATGTTCCTTCTTTTAGGAGCACATGGATTTTGTTAATTAATTTGGGCACATAATCGCCACGGTTTTTAAATATATCCTTCACTAATTTAGCGTCATACGTGTTTTGTAATGCAAGCTTTGCTGATTTGAAATTATCCCAATAGTCCACTATGTCAATAGTCACTCCCATATAGACTGTAACAACCCAATTACTTGGGAAGAATTTATCAACGATTTCTCTCATTTTTGACACATCTGTTTGTAAATATTGCGGTTGGAAGAACAGGCATACAAATAACATGCCTCCTTGTGTCGCAAAAGCTGCAGACCTGTGCTCGGGTATTGTGTATACTGCCAATTGGTTGTAAACATCTTCCGATCTTAATTTACCAATTATTTTCTCTATAAATAGGTTGTCAATAGGTATTCTCCTAAAAAGGTATGTGTTTTTAGTACATTAGTATGAAAGATCAAAGGTCAGTATTTTAAATAGGTACTTAATTTTGAATGTTGTAAGATGGTTACACAAGCATAAAACATGCGGCTTATAACATGGGCTTATATGCTAATTTGCTCACTTGAGCTTAATATTTAGGAATTCATATATCAATATAAAATACACAAAAAAAGTTTGAGTATAAGTGTAATGAATATACAAATATATTTTATATTACCTATGATATAATTAATATACTACCAAATTTTTTTGTGTCATTGTGACTCGACATATAACCTTGACTTGTCATATGGTAAGCAAGGGAAAGTTCAAGAAAGCCAATGACTGAAAAACCGATTTAATTAAACACATCATTAAGTGGCGCTCCTTTGTCTTTGCCTATCCCTGTACGAAAAAGGCGTGACAACTTAAATGATTTTAAATAAATTAATAATGCAAAAATATTTACGCAAAATAGTCGCAAGGATAATTAGCTGGTCTTTTGGCTTGATTTTGATTATATCCAGTGTCTCTCAACAGTTTGCAGACATCATCAACATTTGATTGTGATTGGGTCGTGCTGTATCTGTAGAAAGCAACCAACAGCCTCTCTCTAACTACTCCCGGTATGTATAGATCAACCAATAGTAACATTGCACCATACAAATATAAGGATTCACACTAAAATTAGTAAATTCATTATGTAAGACATATTATTATTGTATTATTATACATTTCTATACTAAGCTACTAAAGTGCTTGTATTATAGAAACAGAACAACCAAAGTACAAATATCAAAGATACATTGGTATCAGTGAGTGGTTTCGAACCATGGTTGCTTTATATAAATGCATACTAAGGTAGAAAAAGTACCCACAACAGTAGAGCTTGTAATAAGAGAATTGAGATGTGAGGGAAGCGAGGTTATTTTAGGTTATTTCAGGATCGTGGCAAGTGGCTCCTGTGTCTCTTCCTATACCTGTGGGAAATCAAACCCGGGTCTTTATACATGTAAAATACTGGTGTGCCATGCCTGTTGTCAAATTATTTATATGGTTTTATTATTATATAGTAATGTAGCGACCGCTAGATGGCGTTGCATGTGTCCAATATCTTGCAAACGATTTACCGATCATTGAAATATTTAAAAAAATATATTATTTGTCCCACTGCTGGGCAAAGGCCTTCCTTTTTTCCATTAAAAAGGCATGATCTCATACATGTTTTTGTTATTAAAAAAATTACCAATATTTGAATTTGTTATTTAAATTTATTGACATTATTTATTTATTGACACACATAATATCATCATCTGACTTTAACTTGCCTGATAATAAGCAAGGGGAGGTTCTAGAGTGTCAATTGAAACTGTTTCATTTAATAATGTCAGCTGCATGTCTCATGCATTATGGGAAAAGTCTACTGAGTGGACTCCAAATTGTAAAAGACAATTCCAAAGGTTTCAACTAGGCTGGCATAGTGGATGTGACTGCTACTTATAGTTAATTGACTGTAGAAGCAGTCACCTCCATTCATGGACCATACTCCAGCTTAACATCAGATGGGGTGCCGTCATATGTAGTGACATTAGAAGAATAAAAAGGCATCCACAATTGTTTGTGGTGAGAGACTGCTTCTAATAGTAGTTTAAATTACCAATAGTTGTTTTCCTTCAATATCCCTCAAAACCAGATCTATACTTTGCTGTATGAACACACCATTATTTAATTGCTCAATAAACTGATTAACATCAACAACATATTGATATATATTTTCAAATAACAAATAGAATCTTGCGATTAGTTCCAAATAATTTTCTTTTACGTCATCATCTAAGTCCTGTAATTTCTGTAAAATAAAATACTATGTAAGTAATTGTATATTGAAAAATTTTATTTACAATTTTATTTTATTTAAAATTTTAATTACAAAGTTTATGCGGCTTACCACCACATTTATTTTTGGTTACTGATCTTTAATTTTTTTATTATTCCAACGTTTTAAGAACTTTGCAGCCATTGTAATCACAGAGAGACTCATCAGTAACCAAAAACAAACACAATAGTAAGCAGCATTCACTTATAATGTTTGAAATTTGGCAATTAATGATGTATAAAATTTACAAACCATGTCTGTAGCAATTTTCTTCTCAACATTTTCAGATATTTTAAAGTAAGTAAAGTCCAAAATGATTTCTTGATATCTTTGAATAAGTGCCTTAGTATCCATACTGTAAAAAAGGAAATATCTAGGTTTTTACACTGTTAATCTATAATAAATCTACAGTTATTATTTATTGTACTTACCAATAAAGCGGCGGTATATGATCCTTAAGTCGCAGAATTTCAGCAATAATTGCATTTCCATGAGCGACAAGTTTCAGCAAATTTTGTGAACATATATTATCTTCAGCTATAAAAGGCTTCATGTTTATGAAAAAAAATTAGGCACTACAATAATTATTGATAATATCGAAACAAAAGTTGAATTTATTACGTATTTAATAATTTCTTAATAATTTTAACGATAATCGTACTTTGCAGTATTTGTTTGGGAAGTTTTTGACAGTTAAAGTTGAGTTCAAAAGGTAGTATTATTTGTATTGTTGGTAATTGTGTAACTTTTAAATATTAAATAATAATATTAAATATAAACTATAGACATCGTCTATAATAAATTAAATATCTTAGGAACTTATTGAGTTATAATTTTAAAAATAAGTAAATTTCCGAACTAAATTAATGAAGTCGATAAGCTGTCATTAGTGTCAGTCATAATATTTCGGTCGTGCGCCGTGCTCTGCGGTCTGCTGCTGTCCGCATTTTCCGGAAAGTATAAAAGAGTCCGAAGGTTGAATATTTGTAATTATCACAATGAAAATATAGTCTAAATTGGTGTGCAGTTTAGTCTGCAGATTTCAAAATGGCTCGCGCATTGCTAAGTTATGAAACCCTTGTCCATGCCCTCGCCGGGGCTACGGTAATTATATTATCCTCTATTAACATGCTATAACTAGATCATGAATCTTTCGTAATGTTAAAAATATATTTAGTCGTTTTATGTCATTAATTATCATGATTTTCAGGGAAGCATAGTGGGCATGAGTGCATTTTATCCACTGGACACAATCCGGTCACGATTACAAGGTGTGTAATAGTTCGTCATGATTACATACAATGTATAAGCTTCAAATTGTTAAGTTATTCTGTGTTTAATTTATTCTTATTGTTTCAGTTGAGGACACAAATAAATTAAAAGGTTCATCATGGGAAATATTATTACGTTTGGGTAAAGAGGAAGGTTTTGATGCACTATACAGAGGTCTTTACCCTGTGCTGCAATCACTATCAGTATCCAACTTTGTATATTTTTACTCATTCCATGCGTTACGCAAAGCAGCATCAAGCAAGTCTGCACTACAGGACCTTATGTTTGGTATTATTGCTGGTAGCATCAATGTTTTACTAACATCACCTTTATGGGTTGTTAACACTCGCATGAAGTTACAAAAAGACATCTACCCTAGTCTATTAGGAGGGCTCCGTCACATCTTTATGAATGAAGGTGTCAAGGGTCTTTGGTCTGGTACATTGCCTTCACTTCTGTTAGTATCGAATCCTGCTATTCAATTCATGGTGTATGAGTCTGTTAAGAGGAATTTATTACACAAAGGTAGCTTTGATACTTACACAGCATTCCTTGTTGGTGCTCTGGCAAAAGCAGTGGCCACAACACTAACTTACCCTATGCAACTTGTACAGGCCAGGCTCCGTGCTGGCACAAGCCTAAAGCCATTGATAAAACAAGTTAAAGAGAACCCATTGGTATTGTTCCGTGGTTTAGAGGCTAAGCTACTCCAGACAGTCCTAACAGCAGCTCTGATGTTTACCATTTATGAAAGACTTGTTCGGACAGTTTTGACTATTATGAGAGTTAAGGTCAAACATTAATTTTAGACTAAGTGGATGAATATAGAACAATCTTATGCTTATTATTTATTGCCTAGGTTACAGTATTCATTTTTAGGGTGACATAAAGTGTAAATATGTACCTACTGTCATCAGCCAGAAGGTACTGCTGCTGTTGAACATATGCCTCCCCCTTAGAACAACAAGATGCCAGTTTACAAGACCTACTGTAACCTGCTTTAAAATGTTCTAGATATAGTTATTTGTGTGGGGTTTAGGATTTGGTTCGGGTTAGTAATTATGTCAATGTGCTAATTTTAATTAGAATTATTCTCTTGCTAACCATGACATGGTGAATATTTAATTAATATTAAAATTTTCTTAATATTTAATGACAATGATTATATTACTTATTGATATGTTTAAACCAGGATATAATGTTGATTACAAAAAGTATCTTAAAAGATTATTACTTTTATGTTATCAGTAATTACTAGTCAGAATTATGAATTATCATTTTTATTTAACCTTATGCAATGTTTTGTTATCTTTACATTCCCACTGTGGCTACAGTTTGTGATATTAAATTCGCTGGTTTAAGTTATACCTGTATTTAATTGAAATGGCTGAATTTGTAGAAGTCAGAGGCCAAATACACAACAAAAATATTTATAAATATTTTATTTGCAATTATTCCATGACTACTGAAAATGATTGTAATTAAATTTATGATTTTTTCAGTACTTAATTTAACTGTGATGTTTTAGTACCAAGTGTATTTAATAACATTTAAATATTTATTTAGTTTTTAGTTGAATTCTTATATAGTTCCCGGCAGATGAAACAAGCACTGATTTTTGAGCTGCGCAGTATAGGGATTGACTGATTAGACGAGCGTTGGAAGCAAGTCTGCCTATCTATACAGTCATGCACATAATTAATAATATTTTAAACTATATACACATGCTGTTTTCTTAGTTTTTGCGCAAACATTGATTAATGAATTAAACAAATTTTGCACAATGGCTGCAAAGCTCTCGAAACGTCAGAATAATAAAATAAATTTGTAAACTCAAAACCAAAATAAACGCGATTGTAAGCCGCATAAAATTTGTTTAATTCATTATATACACATGCGTAATAGAATAGTTACTGCGCTTGAATGCCAGCGTCTTTTTTTATCTGCCGGCAGATCTACCAGTGTATAAAATAGATACTTATTGTATCTATGTTCGTACCTATGTGATAGGTAACCAAATAAATTTGCCAAATGAGTTAGTGTACAAAATTATTTATGTAATTTAATTTCATAATTGTTTCAAATTGAATCCAGTATTTATAATGTCAATAAATCAAAATAAGAGTGATTATTTATTTATGCAAATTGTAATAGGCTCTTAATTGGAATATTAAAATGGTGTTAGCGTTAAACAACTTTGTTTTATTTCATGATTTTGTGCCGTACTAAAAAGTATATTATATGACACTATCGTTATTTATTAGTGCGTTTACAATGCAGGCAGATTTTCAAAGCGAATATGTTCGTTTTCATACGATCGTATGGATTTAAAATGCACGCATGGCGCCTATTGTATGGACTTTTGGTATGCAAATAAGCGGGTTGTCGCTCGTATATTATTACAACCCTCAAATCATATAAGTATACTTGTATGATTAGAGATTACAACCGCATCATAACGAACTTATACTGCCCTGCCCCCCTAGCACGGCAATCTATGAATCAAAATAAAACCCTGGAATAAATATCATTGGAAGATGTTTTGTTTCAAATAACTCACTAGACTGGCACATCAAAGTTTTTAAAATTGTTTTGTGTAGACTTTACGAAACCTCTAAATTTAAAATAATATTGTTCTGCTGAGTTGTTGCAAAGATATTACTTGCAGGGTTTTATATGCTTCTTAAATTACCGTGCTAGAAGGCTGTAAACGCAGTTATAGTTAAAAATGAGCCTCCCCTTGCTTATTTACCACAAGGAAAATCGTGACGGAATGCTAAATGTCTAGGTCCTTGGGCTAAATGTGCAAACAAAACAAAAAGGATTATTATTGAAATGATTTATTAAGAACTCCTTACAATTAACAATTACATTAATTTTGAACTTGATAAGTTATACGCGCTTCTTTCATATCCTGACTTGTTCTTACAACTACATCCATGTATTCGTTTAGTGTATACTCCAATTCCTCGTACACCTAAAAACAAGGATCACAATTATACTAATGTCCGTCCTCCTCGGTTTAATCTCCTTTAATTTTTTTTAAATTGTGGCTCGTCATATGACAGCACCCCGCCTAATGTGAACCTGGAGTGTAGTCCATGAATAAGAGGTGACTACAGTTAATAACTGTAGGTAGCAGTGCGATAGACGCATGCGATGCGTCACTTTTTTAAAATATTTATTGTGATGCAGGTTGAATTGTCATGCCTTTTTCTACAGGGATAGGCAGACAATGGAGCACCACTTGCCACGATCCTGACACAACTCCCTCGCTTCCCTAAGATCGACAATTATCTTCATACAAGCGTCGATATATTTGCCTCTGGATTAACGTAATTTTTATACAAATCTAGTGTTACATGACGTATTTGTGTAAATATTTGTATTAAATAAGTAACCATTAGCGTCTATGAAATATGATTTTAAATATCTAAGAACACGCTAATTAGTGCATTGCGGATGTTACACGTACGAAAACTTGAAGGACATGTTTGTGAGTGATCGAATTTAACTGCCTAACCCTGTGGGAAAGGCGTGACAATTTGATTAATTGATTTAAATGTTAGACTAATTTATTATATTAGTTTTATTTGTGTTACATACCATAATCTATAATCGGAAGTAGGGACTTCTTTCTAAATAAAGTCATCATTTATCACAAACTGTATCGTCTTACTCACTCTCATAATGTGAGGAGGGACTCCTCACAATTGTAGATTAAAAGTATGTTATATTTAAATTAATCAAATTGTCACGCCTTTCCCCACAGGGATAGGCAGTTAAACTCAAAAACATGTTACGTCCTTCATATATATTATTGTAACAACACCCTGCCTGATGTTAGGTTAGCGGTCTATGAATAAAGTCGACCGCTACTACTGTAAGTAGCAGTCGAATTCACTACGCCAGTCTAGTTGGAACCGGCAACTTTACAAGTCGATCCTGAAACGCGACTATGTCACTTCACTGTCTATATACCCCAGAATTATGAAAGCAGTTCGTCTATATTAAAAACTTTTTTTAATTGTTTTTTTATTATACATTTCTATACTAAGCTACTAAAGTGCTTGTATCATAGAAACAAGACCACCAAAGTACATATATCAAAGATACATTGGTACCGGTGAGTGGTTTCGAACCCGTGCCACTCGGCTTACGTAGCCATTGCACTGCCATTAGACCACGGTCGCCTTTTTAAGAACACATTCTTGGAACTGCCGTAGTAAGGTCAATAGTCATTCGTAATACCAACAAAGCCCTATTTGATCTCCAAGGTCTACTAAACAAACATACTGTATAGCAATTGTGACAATACAAATAATACACTATTTACACTTTATGTGGATCTAATACGAGTATTCTTGCGTCATTTACGTCAATATCTTAATCCCAAGGTTGTTTTACTATGAGTAGCAATGTCCATTAAGTTAGATTACGACTATTTATTGGAGTTTATTTGCAGTTTTGACGATGGGCGTGGCGTATCCCGGTAGAGTCTGTCTAAGCCTAAATGACGCGACCCTCTACTGTATTTACGCACACGAGCAAATATAAAATATGTATAAAACACACCGAAAATACAATTGTAATTGTTTCAGGTGCTGGTTAGACACAAAAGAAGGAAGGAGCACGCTGATGAAGTATAGTAGTATAGTTAGTAATATTTGTATTCACACATTTAAATAAAATAATAAAATGGAGGGGCGCGTCATTTATAGTTAGGCAAGCTACAGGATTTAAGTTAATGTAATATTTAAAAATTTGAATAAATAATACAAATATTTGTGAATAAAAAAAGAAGCAGATATTTGCTTCCGATCTGGTTGTCAGAGTGGTAAGCAGTAGTGCCCAGTCTGCCGATTCGGGTTAGTACTACCACTAACAAGTATAGAAACTGTGAATTGACTGAGTCGCGTTTCGTAATCAGCTTGTAAGTTACCAGTTCCAACAAGGCCGTCATAGTGGATGGACCCACTCCAGCTTAAGAGAGCTACCTATATGATTTACTTGCTAGTAAAGAAAACGTATGAAGGGCATGAAATATCATTCTTAGCATATCCCCAAGTAGCCTGGATATAGGGCGTTTTAAAACTAGTCTGCGCTGGTTAGATATTTTGGTAGATGATCTTAAACACCTTCTGCCAAGTTTGACTAGCGAGTGAGGTTAAGATCCAGAGTTATGGCCAAAAAAGCCGTGTTTTTTCCCCATAATGAGTGTCACATGAGTAAGGTGACTGATTCAGAAACCCATTCAACCTAGCAGAGGAGTTTTCATCATCATCAGCCAGAAGACGTCCATTGCTGATCATAGAACGCCATTCCGAACGACAAAATGCCAGTTGCATTCACCGGTTATTGTGACGGTTCACCATCTCGTCAGTACACCTGGTGGGAGGCCTACCTACGCTGGATCTTCCAATTCGTGATCTCCACTTAAGAACCTTTCTTCCTTTTTCAAGAACTTTTTTTACGTTATTTTTACAATCGGAGAAATCCTCAAGAAAGCTAGGTTGCCTAGTGCCCAAAACTGTAGAGCTTGTATGAGGAGAATTGTGGATGTGAAGGAAGCGAGGGAGTTGTGTCAGATCGTGGCAAGTGGCGCTCCATTGTCTCTAAGAAAAAGGGGCGCTCCATTGTCACTGTCTGTGAGAAAAAGGGGTGGCAATTTGATTGATTGATCGATTTTTTACCAGTCAGCAAATCAAATAGGGAGCTATCTTACTATAGGACTATCAGCGAAGAATATAATAATAATAGTGTTTAAATAATAATGACACAATTAATAATGTAAGGAAACTAATTACTTCTTTAAAGAGACAATAATCACAGCATGACATAAAAACTTCATTATTATTATCAATTGTCACGCCTCCATTTCCACAGAGATAGGTAGTGACAATAGGGCTCCACTTTCCACGATCCTGACACTACTCAACCGCTTCCTTGACATCTACAATTGCCTTTATTAATGTATGATTGAGGGCTACAGATCCTGCTTTTTTAAGAATTACCTCGATTTCAGATATGAGGGAAGCGAGGGAGTTGTGTCAGAATCGTGGCAAGTGGCGCTCCATGTCTCTGCCTATTCCCCTCGGAAAAAGGCGTGCCAATTTGATTGATTAACCTCGATTTGATATAGAAGAATCTAATTAATACTTAATATTAAATAATATAATAAAAACAATCGTCACAAACACTGTGCCTTGTTAGAACCGGCAATTTACATATTGATCTCGAAACGCGACTAAGTCACTTCACGGACTTGTACTGTCTGATAAAGAGTATCATATTAGTAAGCTATAAAATAAATCATTGCTCCGACCGGGTATCGAACTCGGGCCTTTATGCGTAACGAACTAGTGTGTTTTCCAACCTGGGGTCCGCGGACAAAACAAGAAAATTACGAAAGCATAGTGGTGCCGCCGAATTTAGTCAGACCATTTTGCCTTTTTTAATTTTAAGATGGAATAATGTGTCAAGTGATAGATAGCTAGGCTATCCTTTTACATACCAAAACAATGCATTAGAGTTTAATTGAAATTTTGAGAATAAAATACATTGACCTATGTGAGTTCAGTAAATAAGTGTTTTTAGTGGTCTACGGATCATGGTAGCGCTAGGGGGTCCGCGGATCATGGTAAGCTGGCGCTAGGGAGTCCGCCCTTGGAAAATAGTTGGGACAGGCTGTGTTAACAAATGCACCACGCCAGTCGCAAAAATTTCGTGGTATAAGATGGATATCTCACCTCTTTGCATTGTGGATCATTCTGATGTGCCCTAAGTTCCGCGCGCACAAGGTCCGCAGCCGCGAGTGGGCTCCACAATGGCGCTGTGTTACAAGCCAATGGATAGCGCAATGTGGCGCGAATAGCTGTAGCGGCCGCAGCACCCGCCTCTACCACACGACCACCACTAAGCAGAGCACGTATACATGCGTTACTGTCCACAGTCTGCGAGAGAAAAAAGGTTTTATTATTATTGATATTTTCGTATATGTTAAATCAAATCAAAATCCATTCACATCTCATTTATAAATTTATTTCGTAAATCTACTTTTACTCAATCTTTTCCCGTGCCCAAACTATCGAAGCATTCCTTTGTCAATCCTTGTCTCAAAAACCTTCTTTCTAAATGCAATGTGTTATTCCTCATTTTATTATGTAAATTATTAATTCATCATCATCATGAATCATGCCCTAATTCCTGAACCAACTCTCTTCAATAATAAAAACAGGGGTCAGCGCAGTGCTTTAGCCAAAAAGTATGAAGAGAAATGAGGATGTGAAGGAAGCCAGAGAGTTGTGTTAGGTGGCGCTTCGTTGTCTCTGCCTATACGACTGCTGCTACAGTTAGCACAGCAAGCAGCAGTCACATCCACTATGCAGGCCTACTTGAAACCTTTTAAGTTTATCCAGAAATGCGTCACGGTCTATACGTTTAAAACGGTCTATATTAGTAAAACTTTTTTTCATTCAGAAGGGACATATGCCTAATGAGATTAGGTTCACCTCAGTTGCTGTCGTTTTGCCCAGCAAACAGTTCTGCAGACTGGGCTTAGTATGTACCTACTACATATTATTGAGTTAATGAAACAAACTAAGGTGGCAGTGCAATGGTTACACAAACCAAGAGCACGAGTTCGAAATCACCCACTGGTACCAATGTATCTTTGATATATGTACTTTGGTAGTCCTGTTTCTATGATATAAGCACTTTAGTAGCTTAGCATAATGTAAATAAGTAATAAAAAATAAAAAACCAATTTAAATTTACCATATATCGCTGCAGGAACCATTCAGGTAGAAATTGTCCCGTACTAATAACACGTTTTAATACTGAGAGTAATGTTTCACTATCTGCATCCTTTAATCTTGCGTACAGTCGGTCAAAGTCTATTTTATCATTTGCTGTGAAGGAAAGATTTAATTTTATTTATTAGGAGTCAAGGCGACCATGGTGTAGTGGCAGTGCAATGGCTACTGTACCAATGTGTCTTTGATATATGTACTTTGGTTGTCCTGTTTCTATGATACAAGCAAGCACTTTAGTAGCTTAGTATAAAAATTTATATTATAATAAAATATTAAATAAATAAAATACAAAAATTATTATAAAAACGACAGCACCCCGCCTAGTGTTAAGCTGGAGTTCGGTCCATAAATGGAGGTGTCTGCTACTACAGTAAAATAACTCTGTGAGTAGCAGTCACATTCACTATGCCGGCCTACAAGCTGATCCCGAAACGCTACTTATTCTTATTATACTTCACGGTCTGTACTTGTAAGTGGTGGTACTACACTGTTAAAATATTAAAATATTTAGTTTTCTTACTTAAAAGCGCCTGCTGAACAATATCCTTAGAATCAGGATCTGACTCTTTTAGTTCGCGTTGTAATTCTTCTGGTCCTATTACCTGTCGTAAGAAATTACAATTTTATACTTTTTTTATTGTGACACATCATTTGACTCCGACCCGCCTGATCATAAACAAGAGGAGGTCTAAGAGTGACGACGACTGACTCAGTTCCCGGCTGCCTCAGTCACCGTTACTATGCCAGCTAAAGGTGCTTCTTCACGCATCGCTTGAAGGATCCAAGGTTATAGGATAGAGAGAACACATGGGCTGGCAAAGCATTCCACTTCGATTGTTCTACAAAGAAATGACGCACAGAACTTTTTATTCGGTCGACTAAAAGACGAGGCAGGAACAAGCTCCTCGAAACATTCTCCGTGGTATAGGCGATAGAGGACGCACAGAGCCGCCATGTCTTCGTAGTTGCAGGGGCTCCAGAGTTCGCGTGACCTCTGCATCACCTATAATTCAGACAGCTAGGCGCTACAATGAATGCGACTACGGGGAATACATGGAGGTATAAAAATCGGGGATCAGTCGTAGGTGTATTTGTTACACATTACAGTAAACTAAAAATTTCCATGTAAAATACATGTGAATAATGTAAAATACATACGCGTAATTTGTCTGTAGGTACTGTGAGGAAAGCATGCTCTGGTGCTGCCAGACGCAAACAACTGAGTGCAGCAGCTAGATACTTTCGCCTGGCATCAGCTGCTCCGGGAGTTTCTATTGCACACCTCGATGCACGCTCGTACATTACTGATGCGGCTGGGGATAAAAGTATAAATATCTAAATTAAAAAAATAAATAGGCAATAATCTATTCATTTTGGGCTATTTTCGTAATGCCCAATGATGAAAAATGTTGTAATTGTGTATTTTAGTACATATAAATTAAAGAACGATGTATTATGTGATTTTTTTATTGTTGAACGAAACAAGACGTCTATGACAGCTACTTACGACATAATAAATTCATATAAAATATTATACTAAAAAAGGTAGCAGCATACCAAAAAGATAATATTTACAACAAAAAATATATAAAAACAGTTTTGCTTTTAATTGCTGTGCAATTGAGTTATTTGGAAAAAAAGATATGTATTTTGTATCGTTTCTTAATCACGAAGACACGCCACTCCTTACTCTTGGACCTCCTCTTGCTTATCATCAGACGAATAGAGGTCAAATGACGTGTCACAATAAAAAATAAATATTAACGGTTCTGTTTTGAACTGTCATAATTGTAGTATAGGATATTTTTCAATTACATTGTAATCTTCGTACAATAAATCATTTTAAAAAGTATATGCAACTGTTAATACAATTTAGGCCAAGTCCCCCCTACCAAAATGAATGTCCTTTCGGCATAGTTCGTATCTTTTGGCAAGCTTTAAAGCTGATCCTGAAACGCGATTAGGTCACTTAAATTAACTCTTAAATTAATAAGGAAATTGTTAACGGATCTCACCTTTTCTGTAATGCTGCCGACTCACATGCAACGCGTACAAAAAGTCATAGTACGGATTCTGTATGTGAGCGTCGTGTAACTTGGCACGTGAGGCAGCCGCCCGTTCTGCTTCACCAGACAATGCAGCACAATTCACCAATGCACCCAACTGATTACGTGATGCTATATGAAAATAAACTTTATTAGTATACACATAAGGATCAAGTTTTGTTGGTAACTTTACAGGCATAGTGCTTAAACTGACAAGATTTCTGTGGAAGTGGAACGGTGCGGGTGGGGTGTCATATGAACCTTTTTTTTTATTGGGACTCGACATATGACAACACCCCGCTTGATGTTAAGCTGAATTGTGGTCCATGAATGGATGTCACTGCTACTACAATTTGGCCTAGTTGGAACCGGTAACTTACAAGCTGACCCCAAAACGCGACCAAATCACTTCACGGTCTGTATACTTGTAAGTGGTGGTACTACCCCGGGTGGGCAGACTGGGTACCGCTGCCTACCACTCTTTGATAAACAGACCCGAAATCTATCTCTTTTTTTAAATATTTGCAATAATTAATATAATTATTAAATATTACAAATAAAAGCTAAAAAAACAAATATTTGCTCCGACCGGGAATCGAACCCGGGACTTTACGCGCAACAAACCAATCGCTGACGGTTCGTACACGCCTGTCATCACCTCTTGCATCCACCGGTTACCCGTGACTTTCACTATATCGTCAGTGGGAGGCCTACCTACGCTGCGACTTCCGGTTCGTGGTCTCCATTCTAGATTCTGGTCTCCACCTTTCTTCTCCATCGGTTGTCGTTTCTTCGAGCGATGTGTTAGTTTATACCAGTTATAGTTCATACGTCACCTGTTTCTACTAGCATACTGACCAATAAAAAAACCTTACCTAATGTGGTAAGTAAAGTAGCGGCGGCAGTTGCTCTGGCATGAGGAGCTGGATTGGCAGCAGCTGCATTCAGAGCACGCTCAACTCTTCCACCAGCAAGATGCCATTTAAACACTAACCACTGGAACATTGACTGAAACAAAAATACATTTCATATTATAGTTTAAGCCGATATGACGCGCCCCTCCACTGCATTTACGCACACGAGCAAATATTATATATAATTTGCACAATCCAAATATCCCAATCGTAAGCACGTTTGAAGTCCAATTGTTAAGTCAAAGTCGTCCTTGTTCCTCGTCGTCTTTATCCCAGTCGCTCTCGTTGTCCAAAATAAAGTCCTTTCCTTCCAATCGCATGTATCACTAACACTTATTTTCGCTTCCGTTGCCTTTACCTTATATTGAATATATGAACATTCTACTCGGATCTTTACGTTTATCTATGTGCATTGGGAAATTCCAAAAGTGTTTCTAAAACGATCCGATCTTGCAGATGGCAGTAGAGTATGTCTAAGCCGAAATGACGTGCCCCTTGACTGCATTTAAGCACACGTGCGAATATAAAATATGAATCCAACACACCGAAAATGCAATTGTAATTGGTTATTCAGTTGCTGGTTAGACATAAAAGGAGGAGCACGCTGATGAAGTATAATAGTATAGTAATATTTGCATTCACATATTTAAATAAACTAATAAAGTGACATTTTAGGGCGCGTCATTTACTTTTAGACAAGCTATACTTCCCTTTAATACTGTTACGTATAGCTTGTCTAACTATTAATGACGCGCCCCTCCACTTTATTAGTTTATTTAAATATGTGAATGCAAATATTACTAACCATATTACTATACTTTATCAGCGTGCTTCTCCTTTTGTGTCTAACCAGCAACTGAATGACCAATTACAATTGCATTTTCGGTGTGTTGCATTCATATTTTATATTCGCACTGCTTAAATGCAGTGGAGGGGCGCGTCATTCCGTCTTAGACAAGACTCTACTGCCATCTGCAAGGCGATCGGATCGTTTTAGAAACACTTTCTGAATAGGGAATATGCATGTGGTTTAAATATTGCTGCAAATTTTTCCCCCGATTCTTTATTGTACTAACATCATACTAAAATCATTATATTTTTAATTTTCTTTGTATATATTGCATAAAAGATTAAGCAAAAAGTGAAAAACAAGCAAGTGAAATTCAAATGAGTGAAACGCATCACCATTGGCCGAATGAAACGTGACGTCACATGAAACGTTCGGGGTCGAAGCTCATATTGTGCGCGTAGTGTTTAAAAGAAAAAATAGCTGTTCTTTGTGTTTATGCAGTGTTTTTGTTTAGCTATTACAACTTAAAAATCCACATAAATAACAGTAACACTTGTAGTAAACAAATACTGGTCGTGACGTGTGACGTCATCAAAAGCCCGCGCTAGATGATGGCGTTCAAATGTGTCAAATTTAATCGAAGTTTTAAAATCATTTTTAAAAAATAATTAGAACTTTTCCAACAATATTTATATTTTTTATTATGTTATAACGATGTAATAAGTGAATTAAACAAATAAAAAAAATACATGCATATACCCTATTACCCAATGCACATAGATAAAGGTAAAGATCCAAGTAGAATGTTCATTGTTCTGGATAATTGGAATATTCCTATATACATATACGGTAAGGGCAACGGAAGCGAAAACAAGTGAAACTAGTGATGAAACAGGTCGTAAATTATTCGACCCGCGTTAACCGAGTTAAAAAGAACGCGAACTCGGGTTGATCCGGGTCGAGTTGCGTTGACGACGCTGTATCCAAAATAATGTAGTTTCGTTGGGATTGTATATTTAAATTAAATGAACTGAGTTACTACATCATTTTGACTTTTTCGTATTCAGTTAGCATTTAAAATGTCTCGCAATCAGAATGACATCACAATTTCTCAAATTATTAACTACGATGTAATAGATAGGAAAACTAAAGATGTTTTAGCAAAAAATGCTGCTGAAAGCATTCAATCTACTTTGTATACTATATTGTAATTATGTCACCGCGCAGTTTCCACCATTGAAGGACCGCATTCCAGCTTAACATCAGGCGGGGTGCTGTCATATGTCGAGCCACTATAAATAGCCTCTGTGTCCAGTTTGTGGTTATCCCTTCAGGATTTGGCTACTCTCCCACGCTTGTCAACACGCAATGTCAATTACAATCACAGTAATTATCAATAACATAGTTATAATGCGATTCAAATAAAAATAGGACGGAATCAGCGCCTTTTTGTAATGTCTAACTCTCCAACCAACTTCACTTTGGCATGGTGTTTATTTCTTTGCGGACCGTCAAGAAAAAGACACATTTGAATCAGTCAAGTGAAGTTATTCAACAGCCCGTCCTATTCTTATTCTAATAGCATAGTAATGGTGACTGAGGCAAGTGGTAAACTGAATCGGTTTCCCTTGCTCCCATCAGGCAAGTCGAGGTCAGATATCGCGTCTCATAAAAAAAATGTATAAACATACCAAATTGGGATCATCTTTATCTGCAATACTGATGGCAGTCTCAGCTAGACGCACGACGCAGGCGCCAGCATCGTGTATCTCAAATAATTTTATCACCTGTAATATTGTTTTTAAATTAAATTAACAGATAAAAATTATCTCCTTAATCAAATTGTCACGACTTTTTCCTACAGGAATAGGCAGGGACAATAGAGCGCCACTTGCCACGGTCCTGACATAACACCCTTTCTTCCTTCACATCCACAATTCTCTTTATACAAGCTCTATGGTTATGGGCACTAGGCAACTCAGCTTTCTTAAGAATGTCTCTGATTTGGTCGGAGAACACCCTCCTGTGTCTGCCTTGATTAACGCATCCATACACATCAGATTTATATTTTTTTAAAGATTTTAAGCACTTTTTACTTACTCTTATTAATTATTTTAAAAAAAGCTATTTCCCTTAATTAAATAATAATTTAATCCTATTTTACCATATATAGGTAAACAAATTCAAACTTAGATTCTTAGATTTAGCTCGAACAATAATGAATTAAACTTTTATTTTCTTACTATCGCGTGACCACATTGTGACCACGATGGGTGCAAAACTCTTGATACGTCGGAATAATCATAAAACGTAAAATCAATAACCAAAAATAAACGCTAAAATATGTTTAATTCATCAAAATCAAAAATCATTTATTTGTCAAACATTAAGATTTGTAAATAAAATAAATTCTCTATGGTGCGCCTAAAAAGACATACAAATTAAAAATATGAAAAAACTTATTCAATAATGTCAAAATATTTCAAAATTTTATAGCTAATGAATATAATGAATATTCATTAATATTCAAGCTGTCAAAAGTAATATAAACGAATAGAAATAGTACAATTTAATGGGCTTTAAAAATGCCAAAGGCCTTACCTTCATATAATAAAGTACAAGAGCTTGATGTTGCGTTGTCGGTGTTTGCGATGAAGTAATTAATTGTCTCAGGAATGGTTCTGTACTGACACCCTTCGCAGCCTTACAGAATGCCGTGTAAGCGTTCTCCGGCTCATTCAAATCCAGCAGAGCCAAACCGAGGATAAATTGACCTAAAAAAAAATGTTTAATCACCGATAAACCTATTTTAATTTGTCACGCCTCAATTTCTAGAAGTATGGGCAGTGACAATGAAAAATCATGACTCTTTCCATGATTTTTCTTTGGCTGGCACAGTAACGGCGACTGAGGCAGCCGTGTACTAAGGCGGTTTCGTTCAGTCGTCGGCACTCTCAGACCTCCATTATGCTTACTATTAGGCAGGTTGCGGCCAGATGTCGAGTCACAATGAAATCCTGACTTGCCTCATGTTAAGCTTTTTTTTTATTTTAACTCGACATACAATATGACAGCACTTCGCTTAATTTTAAACTGGAGTGTGGTCCATGAATAGATGTCACTGCTACTACAATTCAATAACTGTAAGAAGCAATCACATCCACTATGACAGCCTAATTGGATCCGGCACTTATAAGATGGTCCCGAAACACGACCCAATCACTTTACGGTCTGTATACTTGTAAGTGGTGGTACTACTCCGGATCAGCAGACTGGGTACCACTGCCTACCACTCTTTGATAAAAACTCAAAGCAAATATCCACCTTTTTGCAATATTTAAATATTACAAATACAAGCTATAAAACAAATTTTTGCTACCACCGGGGATCGAACCCGGGACTTCACGCGCAACAAACCAATCGCTAACCGTTCGGCCTGTTGGCTGGCTAACCCTATATACAATTTATTTAAACCATTTTAATAAATAAATGAATGCATAATACATACGTGAACAAGAATTCCATTCGCACCATGGTTCAAGTAGTGCAACATAGTTCTGCACTAATCGCGGTTGATTTATAGTTGCCAACCAACAGGCGAAATCAAAACTACCACTCACAGCCCACCTGCATGTTGATGCTTAGGAATATATATTTATTTTATTTTATCCTAGCGCTATAAAGCTTTTCAAGGAAATATCAAAAAGGTTAGTCGACATCAGGAGACCGGCAGCTACCTCGGACAAAGAATTAGTCTAGCTATTCAAAGGGGGAACGCTGCCAGTATCTTCGAAAGCTTGCCTAAAGGGACTCCTTTTAATAATGTATTTATTTTGTTTATTTACCGACTGTTATTTATTTATGACCTTAAAGCTAATTTTACATTTCATATATAAATTACACAACTTTTTTACTTTTTATTATTGTGACTCGACATATGACAGCACCCCGCTTGATGTTAAGCTGGAGTGTGCTCAATGAATGGATGCCATTGCTACTACAATTCAATAACTGTAAGTAGCAGTCACATCAACTATGCCGGTCTAGTTGGAACTGACAACTTACAAGCTGATTCCGAAACGCGACCAAATCACTTTACGGTCACTTTCACACAAATCACTTTAACTAGCCCGGCATAGTGGATGAGACTACTACTTGCAGTTATTGAATTGTAGTAGCTGTCACCCCCATTCATAGACCGCTCTCCAGCTTAAAAGGCTGTCATGTCATAGGTCGAGTCACAATAAAATATTTAAAAAAGGATACAATTGATGTGCCAAATGGTACGTGTACAATGGTAAGGCATGATGGCATGTCGATGGTGCATCCGCTGCTGCCAAGTGTGCCCTTGCGCGTGCCCCACCAGCGCCACCCACGTACGCCTGCACAGCACCACCCATGTGTAGAGGCGCGCTGGGTATATCAAATCCTAAAGAGTTCAATTTGAGGCGAAATAGTTCTTCTGTTGCTGGTGGTGGTCTGGAAATTAAAGAAAAACATTAATTAAATATATTGTACCATAATCAATGATATTTAGTAACACGAGGTAGATACTTTATATACAGCAGATGGCACGAGTTTATACTGTCAACCACGACGATGTGGAAGCAGGACGGAATAATAGTTATTGAGAGCGAAATATCTTACTCTGCATCGCGACACTGAGTTCAAGTAAACTTGACACGAGACACGTTAAAACTTAAAAAAGTTTTAACGTGCCTCTTTCGGAGCGCGTATAACATATCTATGTCTTTTCTTATTAAAATATCATTGATCATAATCTGTGATTTTAAAAGTGATAGGCCAGTCTGCCAATCTGGGGTAGTACCACCACTTACAAGTACCAGACCATAAAGTGACATAGATCAGCTTGTAAGTTGGCTGTTCCAACTAGGCCGGCATAGTGGATGCGACTGCTACTTACAGTTGTTTAACTACTTATAGCAGACACCTCTATTAATGGACCGAACTCCAGCTTAACATCAGGCGTTAAAAATAACTACGTTTTTTAAAAATTGTGACTTAACATCCGATCTCAATCTGCCTACTGGTAAGCATGATGGAGGCCCAAGAGTGTCGACAACTGAAAAAAGCCATCTCAGTTCACGGCTGCTCCAGTCACCGTCACTAACTAAGCTTCTTTAAGCAAAAACTTACTTATGTAATATTTGTGGTGCTAGCCATAATAGTGCTCTATATGCTTGCCAATGTATAACACAATGCCCTGCTCCTGGTACACCATCAGCGCCACGGGCAGCCCCAGCAGCCCCCACGCAACCACGAACAACTCGAGCCCTGATATTAAGAAAAAACAATCAGAAAAAATGTGTGATCTGGGGAGCCTTGAATTAGCTTGAACTGTTAATGTAACATCGATTCAAGATGTGTTGCGAGGTCGCAATTTTAATTTTGAAGCTCAATTTTTTTTTTTATTGTGACTCGACATATGACAGCACCCCGCTTGATGTTAAGCCGAAGTGTGGTCCATGAATGAATGTCACTGCTACTACAATTCAATAACTGTGAGTAGCACCCACATCCACTATGCCGGCCTAGATGGAACCGGCAACTTACAAGCTGATCCCAAAACGTGACCAAATAACTTCACGGTCTGTATACTTGTAAGTGGTGGTACTACCCCGGATCGGCAGACTGGGTACCACTGCTTACCACTCTTAGATACTGGGATTCAACTGATTCTCATTACGCGGTCGGCCCGCTGAGTAGTACCACCGTAGTATACACACCGTGACATAGTTGCGTTTTGGGATTAGCTTGTAAGTTCCAACTAGACCGGCATAGTGGGTGGGACTGCTACTTTTAGCTGAACTGTAGTGTAACCTTAGATTTTACAAGCATGAAGAAGCACCTTTGGCCGGCATAGTGACGGCGGCTGAGGCAGCAGTGAACTAAGCCAGTTATCAAGTCGCTGGCAATCTTGGACCTCCTTTTCATTTCCATCAGACAAGTCGAGTAAATTCTCCCCTTGACCACGATGGCTGCTGAGCTCTCAAAACGTCGGAATAATAAAAAAATGAAAATTCAAAACCAAAATAAACGCGATAGTAAGCCGCATAAAAGTAAAGTTATATAAAGTCGTAAAAGTTATATGAAGCAAGTGTATACTTTTATTTATTTTATTTTACATTTCTATACTAAGCTACTAAAGTGCTTGTATCATAGAAACAGGACAACCAAAGTACATATATCAAAGATACATTGGTACCAGTGGGTGGTCTCGAACTCAGGCTCTCGGTTTGTGTAACCATTGCACTGCCACTACACCACGGTCGTCGGTACTTGTATCAGCTATCGCGTTTCGGTATTAGCTTGAAAGTTAGCGGTTCCAGCTAGGGCGGGTCTCCAGCTGAACATCAGGCGGGGTGCTGTCACATCTCCAGTCACAATAAATTATCAAAAATGTTTTCCACATACCTCATCTCCGCCATTTGTTTAATTGATTCAGTAACAAGTGATACACCCAAATCACTACTGAACAAATTATCATACTCCGTTGTGTCCTCAAACGAATCTGAAATAACCAAATATTATGCAACCAAATAGAGTATTGGCCATTGATATATCCATTACTATACCAATGGCCAGCCAAACGTGATGAAAAGGTAAACAAACTTTTTACTTCACAGAATTAAACACTTCCCTAATAGATTTTTATAAATTTATGTTTACTAGATTGTTTTTATTTTCAGTTGTAATTGTGAACGTATTTAACTGCAAGATCAATGATATATAGATGTTAATTTCGTTGCGAAATCTGATGTGGCACAAATATGCAAACTTTCATAATCTGTCAAACTGTTATTTATTCTAATTCTATTTGTCTAAGAAATTGTAGTAACGGGCACTAAGGAAATAATATAGTAAGTTATGAGTTTGAATATTTTTAAAAAACGTAGCCTGTTCCGATAACTTTGAATCGAGTTGTAACTGAACGAAGTTGCAAAAAACTAATGTTTTATTATAAATAGCACTGCTTTGTAATTTTATTATTGTAACTGCGTAAATCGGAACGCAAAATTTTGATGGACAAAAATTTGTTTACATTTTTATCACGTTTGGTTGGCCCTTAGATTACGTTAAAAATAACTGAAACATTTTTTAAAATTGTGATTCGACAACTGACCTCGAGCTGTATTACAAGAATACATGATGAAGGTCCAAGAGTGCCGACGACTGAAAAAATAGTGATCTGAGAGTGCCGTCTCAGATCACGGCTGCCTCAGTTGCCGTCACTATCTTCGCTTGAAGGATTTAAGATTATATGATGGGTAGAACACAGTATACGAGGTATAACTTTTCACTATCTGGTGTTCTCCAGTTAATTTATTTTTCAGTTACTTCTTCATTGATTACTGTTGCCAAAATAAATAAAAAACATATGTGCTCGAAGTGCATTCCACACGTCACGTGTTCTACAAAGAAACGACGTGCCGAATCTTTTAGATCGACTGCCAATTCGGTCGACAGAATGCGTATGCTTCCCCCGACCTATGCAAGGTTAAATCTTCTCAGAACATTCTTTATGGTATAAAGAACAGTTGGAAAAGTCCCTTTTTCTTCAATATAAAGGCAAAATCGTACTAACCTTTCTCACTATTAATATCAGGTACATCCAATCTTAAAACATCATTTAATTCGAGCACAGCATTTTGCAGATCTTTAATTGGTTCAAGCATTGAAGTAAGCTCATCGATTTGTTGTGGTGTTAATATCTAAAATAATATACATTTTAAATTTTAATTTGTAAACAAAACACACATTTAGTAGACAGTTTTTAGGATTAGTAGGTAGACGGTCGGTAAACATTTGCCCAATCTGCCGATATGAGGTAGTACTTTGACTCTATGAAGAGTTCTCTATTCTGTGAAAAAGCAAACGTTCGAAAGTTTAAAAGAGATCGTTGTGAAGGAAATGAACAACGATTGAATCACATCAGGCATCGGAGTGGATATTGACAATATGACAATGATTATAATTGTCAATATTGTAAATAGTCTTTCAAATTACTTGAAATAATAATTAGGCTCGAATGTGTAAAAATAATGTGATCGAATAATAAAGAAGTCAAAGAAGTAAATGCAGTTTAATATGCATTTTAAAATAAATGTAAAATGTACGAATATTACAATGTAATTGGAATTTATCTTAATTTTGCATAGTTTAGGTGTGCAAAATGATCGAACTATAATAATGACAGTTCAAAGCAGAACAAATATGGCGTTGATTGACAGATAATACAAAATGCATATCTTATTTTCCAAATAACTTAATCGCACAGCAATTAAAAGCAAAATTGTTATTGGTTTTATCAATACAAGTATCGAAACTACCATTTAAATATTTTTTCATCATTGGACATTACAAAAGTAGTACATAAAAGAAGCCTAAAATGGTGATGTCCTTTATCTGGTTTTTAAATGTTAATCCCACTATTAAACCAAATAATACTAAAGCGGTGGTTACAGTACCACCACTTTCACGTGTACAGATCGTTACTTGATTGCGTTTCGGAAGCAGCTTGGGAGTTGCCGGTTCCAACTAGACCGGCATAGTGGATGCTACTCCTACTTGCAGTTACTTAACTGTACTAGCAGGTATGGGGGTGCGGTGAATGCGGGGTGCCATTCACCGCACTTCAGCTTCATCAGTAGCCACAATAAAAAAATGTCTAAATTTATTTTAATTTTTTTATTGTGACCTCGACCGGTCTGATGATAAGCAAGAGGAGGTCCAAAAGTGACGAAGACTGAAATAACCGAGTTAGTTCACGGCTGCCTCAGTCGCCGTCATTATGCCAGCCAAAGGTGCTTCTTCACGCATCGCTTGAAGGATCCAAGTTCATAGGATGGAGAGAACACATGGGCTGGCAAAGCATTCCACTTGTCGATTATAAAATGAATTAATAAATATACAAACCGGGGCATGGTCTTGTGGGGGACAAAGAAGCAAACGTAACAACCGTGGCAGTAGGCGGTGTTGTGGCGCGGCACATGCAAATAATTGCCTCTCTAATACACTGCCAGCTGATCCCACATACCGCTCAAACCTAGCACCCGCCATTACTACACGTCGAGCTTCAGCGCTTAATTGGCCAAGTTTTAAATCTAGAATAAACCAAACACAGTAATTTCTTAGATTTTGCGCGAACATTGATTAATGAATTAAACAAATTTTATGCGGCTTACTATCGCGTTTATTTTGGTATTGATTTTACAATTTTTTATTATTCCGACGTTAGTAAAATCAATCCAAACCAAACAATCAATCAATGAAAACCAAAATAAACGCAAGATAGTATTTTAATAGATTTTGCGCGAACATTCCGACGTTTGTAAAATCAATGAAAACCAAAATAAACGCGATAGTTAGCCGCATAAAATTTGTTCAATTCATAAACCAAACATATACAAAGTTTTAGTCATCATCATCAGCCGGAAGACATATATTGCTAATCATAGGCCATTCAGAACGACAAGATGCCAGTTGCATCCACCGGGATTTTGTCGTTCATGGTTGGTAATAATGGGGTAACATAATGCCCATACACTTCACCGTCGGATATCCGGCACAGAATTTTCATTTGCTATTTTACTATCGTGTACCGTGACATTTTGCCGGTTCTTGTTATGAAAAGTTTTTTTTTTGTGACTCGAGCCGTATGGTCAGCAAGAGGTCAAGAGTGCCGACGACTGAAAAAGACGAGTCTTCACTTGCCCCAGTTGCCATCACTATGTCGGCCAAAGACATTTTACTTCGTTAACAAAAATAAGGCGACCGTGGTGAAGTGGCAGTGCAATGGTTACACAATCCGAGAGCACGAGTTCGAATCCACCCACCGGTACCAATGTATCTTTGAAATATGTACTTTGGTTGTCCTCTTTCTATGATATAGGCACTTTAGTTGCTTAGTATAGAAAAAAAATCGAGTTCACTCACTACCTGGCAATGTGTGAAGCGTTTGCCAACGGTTTGTAATGCAAGCTCAAGAGCTTGTATCATGATACATTTTTCCTCACCTATATTACCATCCAAATCATCAACGTCAGCCAACATCATTCTTTCCAATGGCTCCAACTCGCGTACAACAGAAATGCCAGAGCGTCTTATTACGATACACCACCATCCATTCTCCATTTGCATATTCTAAAAAACAATTATAAACATAATACACTTGTAATATTATAAACTAATTCAGCGGCTCCTAAACTTTTAGTGCTCTGGAAGATTTTCCGCCGCACGGGAAATCCCCTAATATATTTTTTATTTTTCTTAGCCCTCGATACGCAGTAAAATTGCGTCGCACTGATATTTGAAATTTTCGTAACCACCCAGCGAATAACAAATCAATAGGTTAACTACGTTGATTGGTCCCTCGTTCTGTCATCAGCATAATGTATTAAGAAAAGAAGGGGCCCTGGATATATTGTAATTAAAACAAATATGACTAGATATCACAGAGGACAGAGCCCAGGCCCCCCTAGCACGGCAATCCAAGAAGCAAGATAAAGACTCGCGAAGAAAATCATTTTAAATAACTTACTATAACAGTGTATTAATAAGATATTTTAAAGTTCTGTAAAACTTTACACAAAACAATGTTGAAAACTTTAATAAATATCTCTCTTAACATTTCAATGTACCAGCCTATTAAGTTATTTAAAATGAATTACAATTGGATTGCCGTGCTAGGGGGGCTGGTCTGCTATGTTAACATCTGATATCTACTCGTGTTACACATAAAAATATTTAAATTTGAATAAAACTCACATGTTTACAAGTCATTAAACCAATTGGTTTTTGCAAGCCTTCCATATATTGTAAACACCAACTGTATAAATCCGACCAGCATCTAAAAATAAGTTCACAAGCATTTTAATTTCATCAATCAATCAAATCACGCCATTTTCCCACAGGCAGAGAAAATGGAGCGCAACTTGCCACGATCCTGACACAACTCCTCGCTTCCTTCGCATTCACAATTCTCTTAATTAATTTAATTTCATCATCATCATTATAATCAGCCAGAAGACATAGCCACTGCTGAACATAGGCCTCCCCCTTAGAACGCCATTCTGAACGACAAGTTATTCGTGACTTTTACTATGTTGTAAGTCCACCTAGTTGGAGTCCTACCTACGCTGAGTCTTCCGGTTCGTGGTTTCCACTCAAGAACCTTTATTCCATCAGTAAGAAAGGTTATTACCGATGGGGATATTTAAATTTATTTAGTGACAAATTAGACTTATTCCTAAATTATATGTCAGTTGCCTCCATTTATGGATCGCACTCCAGCACAACAACAGGCGGTATGTGGTCATATCTTGTGTCCTAATAAAAAAAAACATACTTGTGCATTAGATGACTATGATCTGGATCTGGTGTTCTTGAAGTTAAATGTCTTAATCGTGTTTGTACAGCACCCATCGCGTCTTCCCCTAGATCCATGTCAGGCGTTACTTCCGAACCACCCCATGTGCGACGATATATCTGTTAATATAGGAAAAATTCAATAAAATGAATTAAAACGTTTACTAGTGTAGTTTTTAGGCCTAAGGAAGGTCTTCTAATTTATTAATTTAACGACAGGAGTGGCCGATTGGTTAGCACACTAGTTTGTTACGCGTAAAGTCTTGGGTTTATTCCCGTTCGGAGAAAATATTTATTTATAGCTTTTTTTTGTAATATTTAATAATTATATTAAATGATGCAAATATTTGTAATAAAAAAAAATCTGGTTACAAAATAGTGGTAGGCAGTGATCTGCGATAGGCCCAGTCTGCCGATCCGTGGTAGTACAACCACTTACAAGTATACAGTGAAGTGATTTAGTCGCGTTTCGGGATCATCTTGTGAGTTTCCAGTTTGGATGCGACTGACATAACTAATAAATTGTAGTAGCAGTCGCCTTCATTAATGGACCGCACTCCAGCTTAACATCAGGCGGGGTGCTGTCATATTTCTAACCATAATAAAAAGGTAAGATATAATCTAGTTTGTGAACCAAATAAATATAATAACATACCACAAGAGCTTTCTTAACCACAACGGGCGGGAAGAGTGATGGCGCTAACAGATGGTCACGATATTGTTGATGTGAGGATAACTGTGGCAGTCCGGCTGGTGGTTCTTTTGTGGCCACTGCTTGCCATTGTACGTCAGCACCGAGGCGACTTGCTGAAACAGAACAAATCGTTTTAAAGTAACGCAATTTTGTCGTGAAGTAAATGATGTAAATTATAACTAAAATTTATTTACGTTAATTAAAAATAAAGTCTGTCACGAATTAACAATTAATTTAAAATTATACGACTTAAAATTCGATTAATTTTAAGTCTTCTTAAAATTAATCGACAGATATTTAATATAATTAAAAATTCTGTGGACGGCGTCCACAGTATTTTACCAAAAGGTCGGCGGCTTAGGGGCTCGCTCGACCAGGTGTTAAATAATATCCTGATGTCGTGGCACCTGGACCCCAAGTATTGGCTTAAGATCTCAATGGTACTCACATGAATCTTGATAGAGTTAACTGACCCCGGAACAAGACCTATATAATTCTGTAGTCAACTGTAAGACTGGAGGAAGACTGCTTTTTTAGGCAATTTCCAAAATCCAAATTCAAAACCAATAAAAACGATATATTGACATATTGTCCAATGTGGTCATTTTTTGTGAAATAGCCTTCATGCCTTTTTAGACCAAATTAAGAAAAATACCGGGGTAAAATATGTAAGACAAATTTGTACAGGCAAAAGGCTTTGACACTACCTACACAATGACCAGTATATTTATTTTTTCCTGTTCGTCCTGTTTCTATGATACAAGGGTAATGATGAGCTTAGTATAAAAATGTAAAAACTATTTACTTGTAATCAAAGTATCTCCATTAAGTTGACTCCATAACGCCCACACAACGTAGTTACCATCTCCATGACCAATTGTGTATTCAATTAAATCCAACTGAAATAAAAAATATATTTTTTAATATATTTAATTATGTAAAACCTTAAAGGCATTGAGAAATAGATGTTTAAACTAAGGCTAGAACCTTATAAAACCCAATCTATAACCTTCCTTTCTTTTTTATTATGACCAAACAATCGACCAGCTCTCCGCCTGAAGTGCAGTCTATAAATGGAGGTGATTGCTACTTGCATTCATTTAACTGTCACCTCCACTATGACGGCCTAGTTGGAACCAGTAACTTACAAGCTAATCCTAAAACGCGACTAAGTTACTTTACGGTGTATGTAATTGTAAGTATTGATGTGGCAGATGGGTCGATTGTTTCTGTTTTTTTTCTTCCTTCATTTAATGTTATAAGTTGTTGATTTGTTTATGTGTGTATAGGTTTATGTATATTGTATATTGTAGTTATATTGTTTTTTATATTATTAATTATATAAGTGTTTTAGTTCTTTATTATTTTTGACCACTTGTAAGTGGCCTTGTCTTTAAATATTTATTGTTTCTATATGATTTTTTAGCCGTAATATGTCCAATTACCAAATAAATAAATAAGTGTTTGCCGGATCGACCGGTAATCAAACCCGGAACATTTCGCGTAACGGACTGGTGTGCTAACCACGCCAGTCCTTCAAGAAAGGACAAGTGAAATGATTTACACCTTATGTGTTCTCTTTATCCTAAACTTAGATCGCTCAGCTTGAAGGATCGCTTGGATCAAAACGCGAAAAGCACCTTTGGGTGGCAAATGAGGTCACCGTAAAGTGAATCTGTTTATTTAATCGTCGGAGCTTTTGAACTTACAATTGCTATCAGGCAAGCAAGATCAGATCAATCAATTAAATTGTCAAGCCATTTCCCATAGGGATAGGCAGAGACAATGGAGCGCCACTTTCCACGATCCTGACACACCTCCCTCGATTCCATCACATCCACAATTCTCTTCATACTCTATGGTTAGGATTTTATTTATTGTGACTCAACCGCTTGATGTTAAGCTGGAGTGTGGTCCATGAATGGATGTCAATGCTACTACAATTCAATAACTAAGTATCAGGTGTCGCTTAATAAAAAAGCTAATAAATTAATTACCTGTGACCCATACAACCGGCAAACATGTGCAAATTTAATAGCGCCAGCGCCATTGTCCTGCATCTTTATAACAACAAATTCACATTCAGTTGGAAATGATAAAAATGCAACCAAAATAACACCATTTGGTCCAACCGATTTCTTCAACATGTGACCATGGGCTGTAACAAAGTATGGATAAACTTTTAGCAATTGGTCGATGGATATCACCACTACCGGATTTGAGGTAGGGTAGGCAGGGTTACTGTCCTGGGGCCTCCACAAGATAAATATATATATATATATATATTTTTTAATTTTATTATTGTGACTCGACATTTTACAGCACCCCACTTGATGTTAAGCCGAAGTGTGGTCCATGAATGAATGTCAATGCTACTACAATTCAATAACTGTGAGTAGTAATCACATCCACTATGCTGGCCTAGATGGAACCGGCAACTTACAAGCTGATCCCGAAACGTGACCAAATCACTTCACAGTCTGTATACTTGTAATATCCACGATATATAAATTTCGACATGCCGGCGACGTATCCGTTATTTTCTAAACAAAAAGTCCGATCTAAAAACTTTAAAGTGTAATTTACACACACATAATCAGCATTAAATATTAAACCATTCAAATGTTCAGTAATATCATGATACCACCCATACTTGAACTTAAAAATTAAAACAAATACTGTTATTGGGGCTTAACTATAATAGTTTGTAATATTTAATAACTAAAAAGTTTGGTGCGTCTTTTCTTTGTAGAACAATCGACAAGTGGAATGCTTTGCCAGCCCATGTGTTCTCTCCATCCTATGACCTTGGATCCTTCAAGCGATGCGTGAAGAAGCACCTTTGGCTGACATAGTGACGGTGACTGAAGAAGCCGTGAATAAACTCGGTTTTTTCAGTTATCGTCACTTTTGGACCTTCTCTTGCTTATCATCAGGCGGGTCGAGGTCAGATGTCGTGTCACAATAAAAAAATAAAAAATATATTAATATTGCAAATATTTGTTAATAAGAAAAATATATTTCTTCGAATCTGGTTATCAAAGAGTGGTAGACAGTAGTACCCAATCTGCCGATCCGGGGTAGTACCAGCACTTACAAGTATACAGACCGTATATACTATTATATTATTATATAGAACTCTATTTTTATATATCGTCAATAGTTTTTGCAGCGCACGCAAAATAATGACTAATTTAAGTAACATTTTGATACCTTTGGTTACATTTTCCAATTTAGGTAGGGATCTTTAATTATTTTGAAAATATAATATAGCTTATGTTCCTCGGCAAAGACGTAGCAGATTAGTTTTTGAGTTAAATAACTAACAAAAAATCAAATCTTTCCTTTTTATATTATTAATACAGATTAACAATTATTTGTACATTTTTTTAAATTCTAATTTTTTTTTTGGGACTTTAGTCAATGTTGACTATGCCAGTCCCATTTTAACAACTAACTAAACTTTCTAGTCTATACTGTGTAACTTAATCACAGAACCTCTCACAAATCGATACAACTCAAATGCTTCCACTGAAGTCGGACATGCCAATATTGGTATAAACATACCCAAGTCCAATCTATTTATATTACATAAAGCAATTAAATTATTTCTTTCGGCATCCGGACACATTCCTCTAATAAATGATGACAGTCCTCTAATTTTCCCCACCAATCACAATTCGGACTATCACTCTTCTTCATCAAATTATAAAATTTATTAAGAGGCATATGTCCCGAATGCACTCTATGAACTATTTTCAACAAATTACGGTCAATTCTTAAGCTTAATGTATTGTGTAATATATTTATTAATTACAAATAAAAAGTATGAAAAGAAATTATTGCTCTGACTGGGAATCAAACCTAGGACTTATGCATACTTGAGTGACTGTCTTTAATAATAAATTCTTCCAATAACAGTCTACCAGAACCAGAGGACCAGACCAGAGGCAGCAAAATTCTACCACCAGCAAGATACATAAAATCTTAATAACAAATATGGTAATACTAACGTGTAGGCTTAGGTCTCATAGTATTATTAGACAATGGTGTTGAGACAGCAGCTGGTTGTCCACCTTCATCGACAGCCCAAGCACGGAGACATCCATCACTGCATATGGCAACAGCCCAACGGTCAAACACTTCCACATCATACATTTCCAAATATTCCCCACTTTTACCTCTGCAAAAATATCATTTATGAATTAAATTAAAAGGCGTGGACGAACGGGTAGCGATTGGTTTGTAGCGCGTAAATTACTGGGTTCGATTCCCGGTTGGAGCAAATATTTGTTCCATAGCTTTTATTTGTAATATACTTGTTAATTTAAAAAAAAGAGGTGAATATTTGCTTCAGATCTGGTTAACAAAGTGTGGTAGGTAGTGGTACCCAGTCTGCCGATCCGGGGTAGTACCACCACTTACACACTGTGAAGAGATTTGGTTGCGTTTTGGGATCAGCTTGTAAGTTGCCGGTTCCAACTAGGCTGGCATAGTGAATGTGATTGCTACTCACAGTTATTGAATTGTAGTAGCAGTGGCATCCATTCTTGGACCACACTTCAGCTTAACATGAAGTGGGGCGCTGTCATATGTCGAGTCACAATAAATAAAATAGAAAACGCCATTTTAGTTTTGTCTTTACTTTGTGATAGACTGATAGTTAAGAGTGGTTGGGAGACAGTCGGTAGTCTTTTGCCCAATCTGCTCATTAGGGGTAGTACCACCAGTTTTAAGTCTACAGACTATAAAAATGGCATAGTCACATTTCGTGATCAGCTTAAAAGTTGCTAGTTCCATAATAAAATGTCATGAAAGATGTGGAAAAGAAGAAAGGTAGTGAAATGTAATAGCCCTGGCAAAGGGTTGTCACATGTTGATTCACAATAACAATAAAAATTACTACCTCAATGCACCAGTAATACCAGAAAGAAACCGTGGCATAGTGGACTCTCTTTTTAACATATGCGTAATTGCAGTTCCTGTCTTTGGCAATTTGATCACTATGACACCACCCTCACCACCTTGGCCATACGCAAGAGCATACACAGCATCACCATTCTCTCGGAGTAATGTACTACAAGTGTGAGCTACTGCTGAGTCTGGAAATAAAAAATATTATTACATATTAAGGCGACTGTGGTGTAGTGGCAATGCAATGGCTACATAAGCCGAGTGGCACGGGTTTGAAACCACTCACCGGTACCAATGTATCTTTGATATGTGTATATCTTTAATTGTCCTGTTTCTATGATAAAAGCACTTTAGTAGCTTAGTATAGAAATGTATAATTTAAAAAAATTAATACTTTATATATTTATCTATAGGTCCATAACATTAACTGACAGAGAATGCAGTGGAATTCAATTCCCCTTTGTACATACTGCATAGCTTCAAAATAATTATATACTTCAGTGAGATTAATTTATTTAGAATCTAATATTTGTAATATGTAATGTAATGCCTTAAACAAGAATCGAAGCTGGATTCAACATGGATTCCCCAAAAGGACCAGATAATTATTTATTGCATAAAATCATTTACAAAGTGAAAATAGGCAAATAAGGTTTGAACCTGAACATCAGGAAAGATATCAGTGCACCAGCCACCTACTACTTATTTATTAATAATAATAACAGTATACAGATGAAAATACTCACTTGTATTTGAATATTGATTTAGAATATAATAATTAGCTGGATTATTAATTGAAGATGTGTTGTGAAATATGGATGTATATGAACTCAATGTACCAAATGTGGCCTGCAATATAATAAGGTATATTAAATATAAAAAAATCGAATTGTCACGCCTTTTTCCCACAGGGATAGGCAGAAACAATGGAGCTCCACTTGCCACGATCCTGACACAACTCCCTCCCCTCGTTTCCTTCACATTCATAATTCTCTTCATACAAGCTCTATTGTTAAATATTTATAATAAAAAGTGTCCCTCCATTGTCTTTGCCTATCCCTGTAGGAATAAGGCATGAGAATTAAATTAATTTGGTCCTAAATATGGTCATTGTTGTTATTGTCATGTTCTTTTCCGCACTTGAATCCATCATGGCTACTTTGTATGTTTGCTAATTATTTATCAACATCATATTAACCATACATAGGACAGAGGAACCTGCTGGATATCTAGCAGGTTATCAGTCCATTTTGTAGGTGGACTTCTTAAATCACAATTGCTTCATGTTTATTTTTTTCTTAATAATAGATAATATTTAACAATATACTTTTAAGGCTGTATATATTTTTGAAGACATTAAAATGTGATCAATCAATAATTTTATTTTAATTTTCATACCTTCCTTTTAAATTAATACATCATTAACTTCTAGCGTAATATAAAATTCTTACAAAATAATATAATCCAGATTATTCATACCTTTTTATCCATAATATCAGGATGCGGAAATATAAATCTATGAACAGATGAGACAGTGGCGGCCAAAATAACAATCTCCTTTGTTAAATCTCTCTCCCATATAGTTACACCATTTAGGGGTGGAGTGCCAGCTGCAACCTTACATCTTAAGTTTGCTGATGTCAGGTTATTATCCATTGAGGCTTCCGACAATTCAATTGAATCAGATGTTGTTTGCCTATAATGCAAATAATAGAAAGAACTCTATAAGCAATATTAACCTTTTAAATCCATGCTGAAGTTCTGAATAATAAACCTAGAATTACAATCAAAAACTAACTTTATAAGTTAACCAGCATTTCTATAACACATAACATAAAATCACATTCTAATGGTCTTGCAATCTAAAAGCACTCAGTTCATAAACACGTACCAATACCAACGTTTGAAATAATATTTACATTTACACTTAGATTGGAGTTACGTGTTTTTGTAACGTGTGTTAATAATGGAAACGCGCATTTAGGCGCACTACTACGAATACAAAAACGTCTCTAAACTAATTGGACTGTACAATGATACAATGTTTAGTACAGTAATGTAAAGAAAAAACTTACCAGTAAATAAACCTATTTCGTGTATTAAGTGAAGCTGCATCGCCGTACCAATAGCCACCTGCTCTCTGAGGCAATTTAATGTCTTGCAAAGTGCTGTGGGTACCACCTGCAAGCGGTAATCATGTAGGCAGAGGTACAGAAAAATTATAAACATAACCTATAAAAGCCGAAATGAAAGCAGTATATTAATTATGTAGCTCTTATAACTTATTGTTGAAGCATAAATACCTGTATTTAATACTATTTCTTTCCATTTTTCAGTAATAGTGTGGTTAGGAGTAATTTCCTTAAATGTTACCGGAAGAGCCTCGATAAAATCCATTGCTTGACTTGATTATTGTTATTAAGCACACAAATGAAATAAACGTAACCGATAAATAACAATACAAAAAAAACAATACAATGTTATAAATATTTAAAATAATCGATGGATAGTTTTAAATTCGGTTACAGCCAAAAAAAAAACACTACTTAGAGGGGGATGTTCAAATATATAGACGCACTAGCATTATCTTTTATTATTCGATAGTAAATTAGCCAATGAATTTGATATAAAAACCAGAGTAGCTTATTCATTGGCTAATGTTAAATCAAATTTTAGTACGTTTACTAGCGCCATCACGGTTTGAACAACAAACTATTTAACTTTTAACCTTAAGGCGTTGGTTACAAAATTCGGTTTTAAAGTTTTAAACTGCACACACGACCGGAGATTAACAATACACAACAGATTTGTAAATGTCTGAACATCGCTATTGCGTATTATAAAGAGTATAATTTAAGAGAGTAATCATAGGTGAGTGTCTCCTTCTCGTTTTGTTATACGGGAATAAATTAAGAAAGAAGGAGAAGAATAATATAGGTTGTATACTTTTTTATTAAACCTTATTTTATTGAGGTTTTTCTTGGTTTTCATCTGGTTTTTGTATTTATTTCAATAAGATTTATTTGCCTGAAAATGATTTCAAGAAATAGAGTTTTCACACATTTATTTAATTATTATTTACAATTAGGTATCTAAATAAGTTACTGTGTATTACGAACATAATAAGAAACGCTTTTTGTAATAAAGTAAGAATTATGCTTTGAAGAAAAAGGTTTAAAAAGGTTAGTAACCATTTCTATTTGCTGCTTTTATGTAGGTTTTATTTAATACTTACACGATAAAAATTAGTTTAGTTATATCAATTTAACAGCGAAATAAAATGTTATGAACAAACATCGTAGTCCAATTGTTAAATATATATCTTACACTTATGCTTACACTATAATTCATTTTTATGGAACCCTACAAATAATTCAAATTCTGAATACTTGTGAATATTGTAAAAAATATTTAAAACAGTTTTTATAAATGGTGTTATATTAAAATATAATTTCCACTAAATGCATTAAAAGACAGACGATTATTTTACATTTTTTATTATTAGTAACGCAGTGGCGGGGTGTGAACACGGATCAGGCGGCGCGGGCGCTGCTAGCCGCCCTGCAGACACTATTCGCCGAGTAAAAGTGAAGATGTCCTCGGTGTCTGCTCAAGGTGTGGTGGAACGAGCTTCAGCTGAACTCTCTCGTCGCATCACTGGGCTTGGTCTGCGGGGTCGCCGCCGCTCTCCTGGTGTAGTGGAGCGTGTTGCAAGTGCACTATGTGGACCTGCAGCTGCTGCAGCTGTTGCCCCTCGAGTCCCTAGGAGGAGAAGACCATCACCGAGACCTCTAGTCTGGACACAATTTGTATTAGATGATAGATTTCTAGAAAGGTTCTTTCTTTACTTTACACCGGGGGAAAGAAAGTCTTTGTCACAAGTTTGTTCTAAATGGAGGGATCTGCTTTACTCATCACCGCGATGGTGGGCCGGAATAATTGCAACATTGGATTGTAGAGAAGTGAGGGTTTCAACAGCATGTTCTGTTCAAAGATTCTACAACTCATTAGTTAAAAGAGGAATAAGAGGGGTTGCGCTCGTCTCTGCCAGTGATGATGATATATCAGAATTCATCAGACAATTTCCATTATCAGCTCACCATGTGCATGCACTCAGTCTGAAAGGAAGCACATTGACTGACAGAGGTTTAGAAGCTGTATTGGATCACTTGCAGGTGAGAATAATAAAAAAACGATAATATTTTTTATTTATTTATTGTGGCTTGACATATGGCAGCAGCATACCCGATATAACGCTGAAGTGTGATTTATTAGTGGAGGTGACTGCTACTACAGTTAAATATTAGTTGCTTCTACTACCCTACTTGGAACCTTCTAGCTAGCAATACTGAAAATGACTGAGTTACTTGACAAAGTGGTGGTACTATCTGTTCGCAGACTAGTAGGCAAATGACCACTTTTTCTACCACTCAATAATAAATAACCAATGTAACAACAATACAAATAATTAAGCTTTTATTAATATTTTAGGTATTATTTGAGCTTGAATTAACTGGATGCAATGAAATAACTGAAGCTGGTCTTTGGGCATGTCTAACACCACGCATTGTTTCACTCACACTCACGGATTGCATTAACATTGCTGATGAAGCGGTAAGAAATAGAATGTTAGGCGAATTATTAAATATTATATATAATGGACATCATTGATTTTGTATGGGGACTTGGGCGTAATTGTACTAACAGTTGCATATACATTTTAAAATAGTTTGATGTACGAAGATTACAATGTAATTGGAATAATATTTTCTATATTATTGTAAAGTTTCATTAAAATCCATTTAGTAGTTTATGCGTGAATGAGTAACAAACATCTATCAATACTCACAAACTTTCGCGTTTATAATATAAGTAAGGAAAGGATTAACATTGATTGGTTACCTGCGAGAATAGCAAATAGCAACGAAATTTCATTGCTTTTTCGTCGCCATAGCCAATTAAGAGAATAGAGGCCCAGGCGGGGTGCTGTCATATGTCAAGTGGCAATAAAAGAAGTCAAATATTCTTTTTGTAGGTGGGTGCTGTGGCTCAATTATTACCATCCCTATATGAGTTTTCACTCCAAGCTTACCATGTGACTGATGCAGCTCTTGGTTATTTCTCACCGAAACAAAGTGCTTCCCTGAGTGTATTACGCTTACATAGTTGCTGGGAACTTACCAATCATGGCATTGTTAATATTGGTAAGTTTAATTTGTGTATTTATACCTAAATGATCATCTATTTTTTAATTACAAAAAACGTAGATATGTTATACGCGCTTTAAAAGAGCCACATTGTAACTAGGTTAATAAGCAAACCTGAACTCAATGTCGCAATGCAGAGCAACATTTGTCTCATTTTCGCTCTCAATAACTATCATTCCGTCCTACTTCCACTTCCACACTAAAACTGATGTATATAACGTATCTGCCTCATTTTACAAAGGTGATGTGCAAAGGTGTTTTGGCATAACTTATGGAAATTATTTTATAATGTATGGTTTGCAGTTAGGCATGGTGCTGTCATATGTTGTGCCACAATAAAATAAGAAACAATTTTAAAAAGGTGTACATAAATAAAGTAATGCTTTGTTAGCCTCAAAACAATGTCCAATTACTCAAATATGTCAAGTTCAAAGACTAGGTCAAATGCTCCTTGACTGTTTTGATTGCTTATGTAATAGAATTTAGTATAGCTTGTCTAACTATAAATGACGCGCCCCTCCACTTTATTAGTTTATTTAAATGTGTGAATGCAATTATTACTAACTATATTACTATACTTTATCAGCGTGCTCCTCCTTATGTGTCCAACCAGCAATTGAATGACCAATTACAATTGCATTTTCGGTGTGTTGCATTTATATTTTATGTTTTCTCTTGTGCGCAAATGCGGTGGAGGGCCGCGTCATTTCGGCTTAGACAGACTATAGTTGCTTATCTGGCTGCGACATACAGTTTAAAATAAATATATGTATTTTAAAACAGAAACCCTTAGTTGTTGGAATATAACTCAACATTTGGGGCATAGCAATAATCTATTTAAAAAAATATATTATCGAGTTAATAGTATTGAATAAAAAATGTATTGGTTTTGCTTTTTAGCAATGTAGATATATGCCTTATCGACCGATATGCATATCGATAGATGTATACCGTATCCAGTGGTATTTAAAAATATCTAAAGAATATCTTCTTTTTAAAAATATCTTTAGAATATCTTCTTTATAATTATCTCTTGTTTTATAGTACATTTTTCAGTCATCATCATTAGCCAGAAGACGTCAAGATTCCATTTGCATCCACTAGTTATTTGTGACTCTTACTATGTCGTCAGTCCACCTAGTGGGATGCCTACCTACGCTGCGTCTACCGGTCTCCACTCAAGAACCTTTCTTCCCCATCGGTTGTCTGTTCTTCAAGCGACGTGGCCAGCCCGTTGCCAACTTTCGGTAACGTCGGTAACTCTAGTTCTTCTGCAAAAATCCTTTTCCCCAAGCATAGCTCTCTCCAATGCCCGCTAAACGATTCTAAGGTCATATGTCATTACTGGCAACTATACATGCGCAAAACGCTTCCATCAAATGATACGGAGTGATATGTATATTTTTTCCATCGGAACTAGTTCACTCATCTAGTTCACTAGCTCATTTAGTTCACTAGCTCATTTAGTTCAAGGAAGCGCATTCGGTTAGTTCATTCGGTAAAGAAAAGCTCCAGTTGTTCTGAAAAATCAAGATATCCTTTCTATAGAATTATTTTAGATCATACACTTCACAAATGTACACAGAAACTATAATAAACAATAATTATAATCACAATTACCAATTCGCATAATTTAAAACTGCAAATATCCGTTAGAAAAATACGTTATAAAAAGACGACGAGTTGCTGCTCTCTTCAACATACTTTCCTACCATTACTGGTAATGCACGCGGTGTAAATATTTTCTTGTGCACACGGAGAGCAATGGATATATAAAATATACTTTCACGGTATTACGCGAAAATACTAGGTACGAGTAACGAACGAGGTACGATTCCGTACGAATGTACGATGTGTTTATATCTCGTTCCATCATAGGAGTGGTGAGTGAGTGGATATGCGATGCATGACTCGGAACGAATTGAACTAGAGACACATTTGAATTTGCAGTGAACGAGTGAGTGGTGTAGTACCAGGATCGGAAGTATATCATTTTAGTGACTCGTTCCGGAACTACCCAAGTCTACTGGCAACACACTCTGATTAAAGACCCTTGTCAGTAAAATAAATAAAGTTAAATAATTTTCTTTTACAGTACATTCGTTGCCAAATTTGACAGTATTATCATTGAGTGGCTGTAGTAAAGTGACAGATGAGGGTGTAGAGCTCTTAGCTGAAAATCTTCCTCGTCTGCGAAACCTTGACTTGAGCTGGTGTCCGCGCGTCACTGATAATGCTCTTGAATACATAGCTTGTGATCTAAATCAACTTGAAGAACTTACACTTGACAGGTAAGATAGTTTGCTCCTAGGGTCCATAACTGCTGGGACATAGCTCCTAGGATTGACGGTTTTTTCAGTCGTCATCACTCTTGGACCTCCTCTTGCTAATCATCAGGCGGGTCGAGGTCAGATGTCGTGTCTCAATAAAAAAAAGTTTTATCGCTCAGATGATAATTATCATTGTTTTATTTTTCTTAAATACTGTATATCATCATAAAGCTTGTATGAAGAGAATTGTGGATGTGAGAGAAGCGAGATTTATTTTACATTTCTATACTAAGCTACTAAAGTGCTTGTATCATAAAAACAGGACAACCAAAGTACATATATCAAAGATACATTGGTACCGGTGGATGGTCTCGAACTGGTGCTCTCGGTTTGCGTAACTATTGCACTGCCACTACCGCATGTATCTTTTATATATGTACTTAGGTAACTTGTGGTAAGGTATATATCACCTTAGTAACTTGGTATAGTATAGAAATGTAAAGAAAATAATAATAATATATATATTTTATCCAAATGTGCAGATGCGTTCACATAACTGACATAGGCGTGGGCTACATAAGTACTATGCAAACACTGGCAGCATTATTTCTACGGTGGTGCTCGCAGTTGCGGGATTTTGGCGTTCAACACCTGTGCGGGATGAGGTCGCTACAAGTATTATCATTGGCAGGTAAGTTACAATGTCAATCAATCAATCAAACGCCTTTTACCACAGGAATAGGCAAAGACAATGGAGTGCCACTTGCTCTCGCTTCTCTCACCTTCACAATTCTCTTCATACAAGCTCTACGGTTATGGGCACTAGGCAACCTAGATTTCTTCAAGCTACAATGTCACATTGTATATTCACTTCATTAGAGACCTGCATGTTTTTTTAAATTTTGAGCGATGTTAAACTATAGTGCGGTCCATGAATGGTACCTACATGGACCAGTTCAATAACTGTAAGTAGCAGTCGTATCCGCAATGCTGGCCTAGGTGAAACCTACTTAATAACTGATATAGAAATGCTACTGAGCCACTTCACGGTCTGTATACTTAAAAGTGGTGGTACAGTCAGCATCAGATATATCTGAGCACGCAAGGTGATCAAAAGTATCTATACATTCAGACTGATCATAAATATCTACACACATTAGTTGTCATAATAATGAGAGCATTCAATGCGTCAAAAATATCTATACAATCAGTTAGTCAAAAATATCTACACACTCACTTGTCAAAAATATGTCAACAGACAATTCAGTAAAGTAGCAATCACATCCACTATGCCGGCCTAGTTGGAACCGGCAACTTACAAGCTGATCCCGAAACGCGAGCAAATCACTTCACGGTCTGTATACTTGTAAGTGGTGGTACTACCCCGGATCGGCAGACTGGGTACCACTGCCTACCACTCTTTGATAACCAGACCCTAAGCAAATATCCATCTCTTTTTTTTTATTAACAAATATTTGCAATATTTAATATAATTATTAAATATTACAAATAAAAGCTATGAAACAAATATTTGCTCCGACCGGGAATCGAATCCGGGACTTTACGCGCAACAAACCAATAGTCGGTAGACTTGAAAATATTTGTACTACTCTAGACCGGCAAACTAGGCAATTGACCACCAAATCTGCCTACCACTCTTAAAGAATTCATAGATACAAGTTTATTGTGTTTTATTTTTTGTTAACATAGGATGTCCACTGCTTACGTCTGGCGGGTTGTCCAGTCTTATCCAGCTGCGTCAACTTCGCGAGTTGGAACTCACGAATTGTCCAGGAGCATCACCGGAACTTTTCGATTACCTACATGAACACATACCCAGGTGCCTAATTATTGAATGAATACTAAACAATAATATAGAACCTACTCCGAACCGTCGCCCAACTAGTCGTCCGACAAATCAGAATAGAAGAGGTCTCGTTAAGGACGGTTATTCTTTATTGGTGAATTATATCTCGTTCAATTATAAAATGGGAATAAAGATTAACTAATTTTATAGTATTCCGATCTATAGGCAGTGCCAGCGCGGGGCCTATAGCAAATTCAGTCTAGGGGCCCTTGGTTTGCTTTAGGTTCTCAAGTTTAAGGTATTAAGTAAAACAAAACTGTTATAAATAAACTTTTCTGGATTTAATATTGGCAAATTTAGAGAGCACTCAATGTCGACTTAAATTTTCAAGTGGAAGTGAAGCATAGCCTAAGCGCTTCGCGTTTAAGGCATGCAAGATATTTTACGCTCCTATCTTAATTTTTTGTTATTACGGTCAGTCTCTCTTGGAGCGCGGGGCATTTGTTACTCTTGCTACGTTGCTAATCCGGCACTGTCTATAGGTATATGAAATTAGTTTGAATTCGTGTTTGTTTAACTTCTATCAGACGTGATAATGGACAAGCGAAAGGGGCAAATTTATAATTGAAATTTGGATTTAAAAAATTCACGCGAGCACATCGGTCAGGTGCGACTAGGAAGAGAACCCGGCGTCTATTCTATCCTATCTTATTATCGTGCAGTTCTTTTAACTACACATCTCATATTGCTATCTTAATATCACATGCACGTTAGGCCACAGCTCACATCGGACGCGTTTTTTTGTCCAATTTTTATTGTTAATTTATAGTATATAAATAATTAAAAATAAAATAAAAAGGAACATCTTGAATCCCATTGTAATTGAACTAGCTATAAAACTCATCTATAAAGTTTCAGACTCTCAAAGTAAAGTCAAAGTAATATAATTAAAATGTATTTATATAGAAAGGATATTCTTTGTGTATCTTACGTAAATCTATTTAAGTGTGAAAGAGTAAGCAATAGAATGCACTTTGGTGTCATAGGTAATGTATCTGTGTTACTTTTGTATATAAATTATAATGATTTGTGTATTTTAATACCTATGTTAAGGAGCAGCATGTACCAGAGTCTAGGTAGCTTAAGTCAGACTTAAAAAAACTATTATAAGTGTGTACGTTTGACAGTTAACACTACTTAATGCACTAAGCAATCCACGCAAGACTTTAGTAACTAGTATCGGTCTTTGAAAAAATGACGTGTTTAATACTACGAGATAGATCATTACGTATCTTAGAATATGTTTAAAGGACAATAGAGATATCTGGAATAGGTATTACATACAATAAAAATGTTCTTATTACTTACTATATTTTGTTTGGTTCCGTTTCTGGTGCCCATTAATTTTTATTCCATAATGACTAAAAATGGTCTAAAGAATTTTAATAATTATGATTTTAATAAATCACCGATAAATATTCAGCCATGCATACATAGTTTATAGAATCTATGCTATTGTCAGTCAATCAATCAAATTGTCACGCCTTCTTCCCACAGGGATAGGCAAAGACAATGGAGCGCCACTTGCCACGATCCTGACACAACTCCCTCGCTTCCTTCACATTCACAATTCTCTTCATATAAGCTCTATTTTTATTAAGCCATTGTCAAGTAAAAAGAAAACATTTGGGTAAACTCAATGAGGCGTCCACCCACCACGAACTAGAGAGTAACGGTATCAAGAAACTGTAGATCTCTGGTGTTTTTTTGTGTGACTTGGGACTGCATAAAGGCTCTGGTCAATGCTAACTCTAAAATCAGTAAATAAAATTGGTGTGATAATGGAAATATAATATAAAAGTTGTGAATATAAATGACAATATGAAATACATTATGTGCAATAAAAAAATCAGATACTACTATATTGTAAATATGATTGGTTGTTTTAGTTGGTTCATTGACGTATGTTGAAACTCTACTCAAATGTCCCTTTATCTCGCTTAATCGTTATGTAAAAGAAAGAGACAGAAATTGGAGGGTTTTTGGGTAGTGTTTATACATTCGGCTGTAAATATCATTTATTGGTATTTCTATTATTTGTAGATGTTGTTTTTAATCAATTGTTAACGCATTTTAGGATTACGATTTCCTTAGGTTGCAGCTCATCACGACTAAAACGCTTAGATAACCGTTTTATCGTAGCTAAACTTATAGTGCCATTTGTAAAAAGTTATAGATCCAGATGGACAATAAAAATATTTCTGCGCGAAGCGATGTAGTTCGATTCCCAGTCGGAGCAAAAATTTGTTTCATAGCATCTTTAATAATAATTATATATTACAAAAATTCATCAAATGGGAAAAAATGGGCAGATTTCTTCGGGCCTGGGTTGTGAAGTATAGGGAGTCCATTGTCATTTGCTTAGTCTGCCGACCCTGAGTGTTACCACTACTGAGTCCAACAATGGTTCAGTCGCGCTTCGTAATTAGCTTCATAGTAGTCTGAGTTAAGCTAGGCTAGCATAACGGATGTGGCTGTCGCTTGCAGACAGCAATCCTGGTTAACATAGTGTTAAATGACAATAAGGGTAACATTTTTTCCTTTCCTTAATTCTAAGTTAAGCATTTTGTTTTAATTTCAACAGTATTCATATTATATAATATTTTCTTAGATTTTGCGCGAACTTTGATTAATGAATTAAACAAATTTTATGCGGCTTACTATCGCGTTTATTTTGGTTTTGATTTTACAATTTTATTTTATTATTCCGACCACGATGGCTGCAAAGCTCTCGAAACGTCGGAATAATAAAATAAAATTGTAAAATCAAAACCAAAATAAACGCGATAGTAAGCCACATAAAATTTGTTTAATTCAGTATTATATTATAATGCGAATAGTCAATCGATGGTATCGTAAAATCATAAATTTCCAATTAAATTGATTTCCGAAATTAAAATGCGTAAATAATTGATTAAATAATAATAATTGCAAGTTTGTTGTGTTTATTCTAGGTGAGTGAGAGAGTATATTTTAAATGTTTATTATCTTGGTTAGTGTTTAGATTGTAATTTGTTTGTGATTTGTATGAACCTTAATGAAGCTGGAATGATTCTATTGTGTCAGGGTGTGTTGTTGGAATGAAATAGTTTCACAAAATATAGTTAGAACACGATCTATATTAACTTTGTAAGATTAATACTTGTATATTTGTATTGGTTTTTGTCAATTAATTTATTAGTTACACGATATCTATTTGGACTGCTTATACATCGGCCGATGAAATTTTGCTTAGATTTTAGATCATTACACCGATTGCGTTGTATAGCTTGTTAAACTATAAATGACCCGCCCCTCCACTTTATTAGTTTGTTTAAATGTGTGAATGCAAATATTTCTAATTATACTACTATACTTTATCAGCGTGCTCGTCCTTTTGTATCCAACCAGCATTTTCGGTGTATTGCATTCATAATTTATGTTTTCTCGTGTGCGCAAATGCGGTGAAGGGGCGCGTCATTACTGCTTAGACAGACTATATCGTTTTTTGTGTAGAGCGCCCTCTGGTGTACGACGCAATTTGACAACTGATTACATGATTATTTTCTCAACAATAGTTAAATTAAGACTGAGCAAGTCTAATACTTTGGGCAAAATCCACTACTGGGTGGACACCAGTTTACAAAAGTCATGCGGGGATAGAGAGATGAGATAGTTTGTGGCGAGAGACCTCAAAGTGTCGTGAGTCATGAAAAAAGAGAGGGAATTCTTTGCCCAGAAGTGGGATAATTAAATTGGCTAATAAAACTAAGAATATTGATGTTTTGTATTGTAAATATATGAACCCTATGTTTTCCTAGTGAGCCATACACCTTGATACATTACTCCATCTATTAAATGTCATTTATTTGAATATGCAAGCTCATGGTAGTAGTAGTCTCTGTAGACTAAATTAGCAGTTGTCTAATTATTTTTTTTAATATAAAAGTATTATTGAAAAGCATTTACAATTAGTAGGTATTTGCTCAATAAATAGGCTTAGTGTTCTTGCATCTGTAATTAAATAAAATTTATAAAGAAAACACCTTTTCTTCATTATTTATATTTTGACATTTTCAAGACTCAACTACAGGTATATATACATCATTCTAGGGAAGCAACGCTTGCGTGTGGTCGTGTATAGCTTGTCTAACTATGAATGACGCTCCCCTCCACTTTATTAGTTTATTTAAATGTTTGAATGCAAATATTACTAACCATACTACTATACTTCATCAGCGTGCTCCTCCTTTTGTGTCTAACCAGCAACTGAATCACCATATTACATTTGCATTGTCGGTGTGTTGCATCCATATTTCGTACTTGTTTGTGTGCGTAAATGCAGTAGAGGGGCGCGTCATTTCGGCTTAGACAGACTCTACAGTCAACAAGTACAAAATAACTTAAAAATATAGGTATTTTGTCAAGATTATATTTAACTTCAAAACAATATTACTAACCAATTTGCAACAGCAATAATTATATGATATTGTATTAATGATATTAATTTTATATATATTAATATTATATTGCTGTTTCAAAAATACTGTGGTATTGATAATTATGTTTGGAATTTTTATAAATAAAAACTCGCATAAAGTATAAACCAGCATAATGTAAAAAAAATATGGTATAAACCAGTTGTGGCTGGCGCTGTATCTGTGTACATGCACACTTTCAAGCACTGTTTACGGCTACTGAAAGTCTATCACGTAATGTTTTTGCATTGTCTAAATAATGAGATGTTAAAATGGTTTAATTTTTAACGCTTTATGGTTTAATTTTTAACGCTTTATAGTTTAATATTTAACGCTTTATGCAAATTTAAACAATGATGTTTAATCGTGTCGAACTGTCTAAATACTCTTTAACTGTTAATATGATACCTTTGAAGAATCTTTGTCAATTTTTAATTTTATTTAGTTATAGATGTTAAAATAAATGTAGTATTTTAAATATAGTATAGATAACACCTTATAAATAACTAGTTTGGGCATTTCAACTCTGGGTCCAGACCAAACGCGTCCAAATAAGTAAAAGACCGAAGTGTCATTCTCTTATTTAAAAGTTTAACTGTAAATCTGTTAGTAGGATAAGTACTTGTAGTGTTTATTATTATCAATTAAAAAGCTATATTACTTAGAACCATAAAGTCGAGTTTATAAAAGGCCTTAAGGCAATATAGCCTTTTAACTGTCAAATAACTTTGGCCTTTCTTACACTCGTAACTTTCACTTGTCATTCAGGAGTCTATTTTTCATTGACTAAAATTAAAAAGTTTGTACATAATCCACTGAAGAATTATTATATCCACTTTATCTTATCCTCCATTATTGTAGGCATGTGTCTTGTCCAGCATGACGAATGTTACTAAAGGACATCCTTCATATTGTATGGGGACTTGGGATTAATTGTATTAACAGCTGCATATACATTTTAAATTAGTACGAAGATTACAATGTAATTGGAATATATTTTATATTTATATGGAATATATTTATTTTGCATAGTTTATATGTGTAAAAATCATCAAACTATAATTATGACAGTTCAAAGCAAAACAAATGTGGCATTAATTGACAGATGATGCATAATCCCTATCTTATTTTCGAAATAACTCAATTACACAGCATTATTGTTATTAGTTTTATCAATACAAGTATGGAAACTACAATTTATATATTTTTTATCATCGGACATTACACAAGAAGTACATAGAAGCCCAAAATGAATGATGTCCTTTCCCAGACTTTACAAATTGTAACTTTATTATGAAATGGAGTTCTGGTGATTATTTAGTAATATAAACTGTAGCTACATTTCGTAATGAGCTTACAAATCAGTTCACGAGTGTAAGTGGGTTTTTTCTAGTGCCTCACTTTGATGGAGACTTTAATTTCCAAATTATCTAGTCTTTAAGGTCTTGCATTTAAACGGGAGTTTAGTCATTGCCTCCCCTGTGTAGTTAATTTCAAACGTTACAATAATATTCTATACTGCAGACGCTCTCTTGCATACAAAATCCAATAAACAGACATTAACCAAAGGTGTAATTTATTTAGTTTGCGACAGGAACCAAAAGGCGCCTTGTATTTTTACAATACAAAATTCATCGCCATAGAAACATTGCCCAGTTCCAGATTTATCCGTTCAAACGGTAATTAATTAGGATAATTGTGTTAGCTCTATATCGGTTGCCATATGAATCAAATTCAGTAGAGAGGGCTACTTAATTTCTACGCTGTCTTACGTGAGCGAGAACGCAATACGACGCGACACGACGCCAGCTACCACATTCGTAAAAAAATCCTTTTTACTTCTAATTCAAAGTATATTTATGCATTGTCTACAGTATTGAATATCATTGTATGTAATAGTTATAAATACCTTATTGTTTTAGTGTGAAATGTAGAATTTATGTCAGCACAAGAAATGAGCACTTGTAGACAATCGTTCTTTAGTTCTTGAGTTGTATAATGTATTGTAATGCGTCATTGATACTCTATGAAAATGCTATTTCTATTATTTTATGCTAATCTATATTACCTAAACATTATTGTTTTAACGACTCTGTGAAAAATTTTAGGTCCTCTTGGCTTGATGAAAATAAATTGAATAAATTATATTTTTTTAAAGTTCTAGTCCCAGTAAAGTAATCATTGGATCACATACACGTTTAGATCAAGGAAATAGCATATATCGCATAATACCAAATAGCCGAAATATTATGCATAGTTATATTTATATCTATATTGGGTGCGTTTATCGTAAATGCTATCCGTAATGAATAATAACTGGCTGTTCTGGGTGAGCGATGAACACCACACAATGCGTGTCGCATACCTATTGGAGCATTGCGTCGCGTCTAGTTCCTCGCTCACGCAGGACACCTACTATGATTTTTATCTTTTAGACAACTAAATTGATATTTGAATAACATTTTTTTATTGTGGCTCGATATTGACGGCACCCCGCCTGATATTTGGTGACCAGAATCGAACAACTCGTGTTATTATTGATCGTAGAACGGTTGACGTAGCCCAGTACTGTATTATTAACGCTTGACGAATGTCATTGTTGTCTAAAAGATTATAAATCCAAGTATCTTTCTAATAATTATGATTTAATATCTTATACCGTCCGTGTTAAGTGTTCACATTATATTTAAGTTTAATTTATACTTTAAGTTCGAATGTTTTATGAAAAGTTGTATAAAAATCTATTAATGAATCTATTTAAAATATTTTAATGCAACTACTGGTTTAAGATTAAAATTGCCTTTTCATTCATCATTAAATGCACATCCCTCGTGTACAGAAGTACACAAGGGATGTCTACATAGTTATTAAAGAAGTAAAATTATTACATAATGCAATTGAATCTTAATGAATTAACTTGAATTTCTAGTCAATAGACATTATATATATGTAATAAATATAGTACTTAATGAGAAAATATTTCAATTATTAAATTAATACATAATATGACTTATGTTTACAAAATATTCAAAGTTACAACGATATTTTCCCCCAGTTTTTTAAGCCTCCGTCGGGTGCGGCCTATATCACAGGCTCAGAAATAAATAAAAACGTTTAATAATCAAAATAATTTTATTAACTCAATTTTAAAAGTGTTAGATACACAGATCAAAGGTGTCTTTGGGAGGCGCCCGATGGAAAGTTAATCAATGATTAATTTACTATTCAGTCATTTGATTGGTGGATAGCTTTAAGTGTCAAAATAATCAAATAGTTTTAACCAATCACATGCCAAAATAGTAAACATGGGTTATCTTGATTAACGTTTAAAAAACTTAAAAAAAAGTGTCAGTATAATAACATACAATTTGTATATAATAAGAAAGAAATTATAAAAAGTCTCAGACTATTATGGAACCAATTTATTGTACAAATTATTTAAAATATTTATTTTCACAAATGGTTTTTGCTAACCGGTTCGAAGGACTAAATTATTCTTGACATTTTTCTATCGTTGTTAATACATGCAATAGTTTCAAAGGGAATCACATAGTGGTACAAAAGGCCTCTTCATATATTGTTATGATATTTATATATCTTTTTTTTTGTGTTTCTTTTTAACAGAGTTTAGTAATAGTTACTCAAGTAAATAAGTGTGTATTGTAGAATCTCATTGTTTTAGTTTATTTTTATATAATAATTTGTGTGTAAAATGCAATGTAGGTTAAATATCCTCATTGGTTTAAGGTCCATTTACATTAGGTCGATGACTGTGACCGAATAATAAACCAACCAGTGACCCAAACAGTCAAATCTATTAAACAATGTCGCATTTGAGAAAAATATGACCATCTATCTAATGAAGTGACAAAGTCGATTGTCGCTTCGAGCTGGCTTATGAGAAAAGGTTCTAGTTGCTAACATGTCGAACTTGAGTCTCTTTCTATACAATAATGTCACTTATAATGCGATCGTGGTCTAGTAAGTAGTGAAATAGTCTCACATACCAAGAGCCCCCTGTTCAAAACTACTGGTACCAATACTGTGATCACTCGGTTTCTATGATACAAGCTTTAGTAGTAGCTTGTATCATAGAACTGTAAAATAATAATATTAGCTCGATCTGATTTGTCACGTCATTAGACCGCCAACGTAGCCTTTTGAGGCTCTAACTTTAGTCAATGTTCTGATTTAAATGTTGTATTTGTATAACCTATTTGATTAGACGTAAGTGGTCTTCCTATCATTGTCATACTTGAGGATCTTGTGTAATTTTAATAATATTAATTATTGGGTGTATATGTAGATCGTACTTACAAAATATTTCTCGATTAATATTTTCGTGGGGACTCATGCGCTTAGCGTATTCTTATGAATTATTTCTGTAAAAACGCTTAGCGTGTTGTTTATATATTCAATTCATCTTATACACCCAGTATTAATGCAATAGCACATCTTTTTGAGTAACCACTGATCATTATGTAATTACAAGGCATGTGATTGGCTTATTATCTTGTCACTTTCCGCCAATCACATTTCAAAGCTCAAAGATGTGAGTGTGTGTGCGTGTGTAACCCAATTCCACTATTTCCGCCTTTTATTATGGGTTTGTGTGTTTTATTGATCGAATTTTAGTCTTTTTTCTTGGTTTGTGCAAAAAATGTTATAGTGCAATATAGATGTAATAATTAAAGTGTGTTTTATTTCCCTGACTTCTAGTATTATTCAGACTATTTAAAAATTAATAAAATTTACAAATAACTGTGCCCTAAGGAGTTGTGCGATGGGCTTATAGGTAAACTATGTTAATGAGTGTTGAATTTGAGTACTTTTAACTCCATTCCTTTTCATTTTAACCCAGGCCGGATAGTGCAGTAGGGTTCGTAATTACTCGGGGATATAAAGAGCAATGCGGTTGTCTGTCTCCGTCAACATATACGCGCCATTGCTTTAACTATTAATTATATGGCTTTAATGTCAAACTGGCTGTAGACCAGCAAAATTAAACAGAATAGTCTTTCTAAATGAGATTATAGCAATCATCGTTTTTTACGATTGGTTTATTTTTATTATCCCTAGTCGTGTTCGGTTTATGTTGTTTGCCTATTCTTTTATAGCTTAAAATAGTATAGGCGGAGAGCGGGAACGGAAAGGGAGGGCGCGTCGCAAGCATCGTAGTTTCTATCAGGGCATCGATTCTTTTATTAACATTTAGCCTCGAAAAACATTGAATTTGCGTTGCACTGATATATGACTTCTCCGTTACCAATTAGCGAATAACAAATCAATGGGTAAACTATGTTGATTGGTCACTTGCGGCGCAAATTCACTGATTTTTCGTCGGCATAATATATTAAGAGAATCGGGGCCCAGTTTGTAACTACATGTGCGCTATCTTTGAGCGGGAAACGTATTCCGCCTTTCACTTCTCTCGCACTCTGCCTCGGAAAACGCCTCTCTCGCTCGGATTTATGCTTATCTACCTACAAACATAAACCCGAGTTTATGCCATCCGCAGGACCAGATATGAATTCTGCAAGGCTGGGTTGTAAAGCTAGCCTACCTTTAGCATTTTAATAAGCTGTCCGATTTAACTAGAATGAAATATAGTAGGGATAAAAGAAAAAATAAAAAGTCGCTAATTTTGTTTAAAATATTTATTGCAATAACACAGTCTTACAATAAGCCGGTGATGACAACAAACAGATAGTGGTGGTAACTTTATAGATTGAAATTTGTACTAGCATATCACAATTTTGACTAAGAGAAACCAATTAATAGTATTTTAATATAAGCAGCACATCTTTGTTGGTGTTTGTGAATAGTGCACCACATTAACAATAGTAATTAAGTAGATATAGTTGCTGTTTCTGAGACACAAGAAACAAATTAATTGAGAGTAAAAACAAAAGTTCTCGTATTAAATGGTAATTCTTGAGTAATCTTATGAGATATGTAAAACCTTTGGCTCGTTTTTCTATTACAATATTACTTGATATTCTATGGCAATTTTTCACAGAATCTAATGAATAGCCGTATTGTTGATAATGGTTGCAAATCTAGAAATAATGCGCAAGAATCCGTAAATTCATTTAAATAATTTAATTATTGTATCTCAGAGACAAAAGAATATATAAATACATTTACGAATAAAGGCTGTAACTGTTAACATTAGTAAATATAAATTTTAAATGCCACAAAGACGAGAGCTGGAATGCCTAGCTCAGCTATGTTTTTAATAAAGTTCTAATAAAGGTTTTAATTATTTGCAATTTATATACACTGAAATCAAATTCGAGTTCAAATATGTAAACGAAGATATTACCAGCAAAGAATTTTCAGCTTTAAAGTGACGTAGAATACCAGAATAAATTAAAATAAGTAAATTTATAAAATACTGGCAGAAGCTCTATACACTTAAAACAAACGATAATACAAGTTGTTCATAAACAATTTAATAATAAATGAAAATCTTCAGAAAATCAATCCTAATAATTCAATAAAGGTTGAGCGTCCCTTTACTGCCAGTATTACTGGTAGCCATTTTGTTTTATTTAGTCAATTTCTAACGTTCCAATAGGAAAATGTCACCAACTCCTGAAATGTCACTTTGGCTGTGATGTTTGGTTACATCTTTGATCTCGAATTTAATTTATGACAATAGTTTAGAATATCTATTAATACGAATTTCACCCAAATTGCCTTAAATTCTATATATTTAAAACAGCTAACATGAAATAAAATCTAATAAGGTGTCTCTGCCAATCCCTATTGTGCAGTCACTTTAAACAAAACTACTTTTCGGCAATCGTGATTACGTGCATCTCAGGCGAATTTTCGCAAAATAGTGCATCTAAAGAATAAAAGTTACTACAGGACCATAAACAAAAGTTGAAATACGCCGACATATGTTAAACTTCTAAGGGGGAGGCGTAGTTTAGACATTAGCTAGATCAACACATCTACAGGACGGGACAGCGCAATTTACCTCCACATAATTTTGCACCATCTATTTTGTACTTTTATAATACGAAGATTCATTCTATTCGCACGAGCTCTTTTACAAACCTGTATTTTATAAAAGCATACCGCTAATTTGAGTTAGAATTTAAAATTAAATGGCAACAAAAAATCCTACAATATAATAAGTGAAGACATTAAACCGAGAAAAAAACAAGTTCGTGCTAAAGAGTGTCTTATAGGTTTAAATACATTGAGGGAACAAAGAAGTCATATCAGTGAGGCTAGGCCGGACTGGAGTAATTTGGAATTAAAGATCTGGAGAACCTATGATGGTCTGGATCTGAATGACCACGAAAATGCGAGGGATGCTCAAGTTACGAGATGCAAAAAGTGTTATATCGCGTAAATCTAATACATCGAATTAAATATAGGACTAATTAATTATAGAATTGCATTAAATAATATTTCAATGTAAATATTAAATATATTTTCTTGAATAAATAACAACTTGTGCAATTTAACTCCACTATTCAGTTGTCAGTCTTCTTCTGATCCTGCAACAATGAGAATCATATTATAAAAAGACCAAATACACCTGCGATAAAGCAAATTAAGAACATAATGAGATCGAGAAAAGGAAATAGTGATGTCCTTTATAGCATATACCACAGAGACTGTTCTAAGCCCTTTAACCTTGTTTCTACATCGCTTTACTTCTCCATACTCCCCTGATACGCTCCGTTTATCCAATACATTATGGGGCGTCAAAAAAGCAGTGAAATTTCATCGCACTGATATTTGACATCTTCGTAACCAATCAGCGAATAACAAATGAGTAGGTAAACTACGTTGATTGGTCACTTGCGATCGCGGCCCGATTTCACTGCTTTTTCGTCGCTATAATGTATTAAGAGAATCTAAGCCCAATCCACATTCCACCAAGCGAATCGTCAGTCGAAAAAGGCGACCGTGGTGTAGTGGCAGTGCAATGGTCACGCAAACCGAGAGCACGAGTTCAAAACCACTCACTGGTACTAATGTATCTTTTATATCATTTTCCCCTTCTGAAATCTTAGATCCTTAAAGCGCAAAAACACCTTAGTTAGATATTTACCGGCAGATAATTACAATGTTATATTTAACAGTGTAGATGCCGATTGGTTTTGTTTCTGGAGGCACTACCACTACAACACGGCCGCCTTGTTACTTATTATATTACTTTCATTAAGTTGGCTGTTGACCCACTTAAGCAAATACATACTTCACTGCAACTTTGATCTCAGAAAGAGGAATATATAACTTAAAAATGTTTACATACATGATTCATATCCCTTCAAGAATTGCGCAGTATGATCGAGGTCCCTTTGTAGCCATGCAGCATTAAGGCGGACCGTCTCCAGTGCCTGTTGTACTGAACGCTCTGTGCCTGGTGAATGGTGAGTCGCGAAGAACTCCTCTATCTCAGCAGCAGCACTTTCTGATGCAAAGTTTTCCGTGGTGGATTTTACTAAACGCGAAAGAAGGAAGCCGCCCTGTAAAGAAAAATAAAATAAAAATAATTTTAATTAGCCGGTATAGTGACGGCGACTGAGGCAACCGAAAACTAATTTGGTTTTCCGGCACTCTTGGACCCAGTGGCGTAGCGTAAGAGTCAACTGCCCGGGGCGGAAAAAAAATTTGTCGCCCCCTTATTTAGGAATTTCAATCATAGGTACGACAATTTTTTTTTAAATTTTGCCGCTCCCTAAATGTGCCGCCCCCTCCTCCCCCGCCACGCTACGCCACTGCTTGGACCTCCTCTTGGACCATCAGGTAGGTCGAAGTTAGAAGTCGTCACAATTTAAAAAAATAATTAAATTAATATATCTTTCATAGTACTTCAAATAAGTACTGTCACTTTAGTAGTCAAACAGTTGCAATGTAACTTAGTTTTTAAAAACAAAACTATTTTATATTTAGCAAAACAAATCAGGATCCCCTCTGACCAGGCCTGTGGTATTTTCCCCGCCATGCCACCCCTACTGTTACGCTACTGGCAGCAGTGACGCCAATATCAATCAATCAATCAAATTGTCACGCTTTTTTCCCACGGGGATAGGTAGAGACAATGGAGCGCCAGTTGCCACGATCCTGACACAACTCCCTCGCTTCCTTCACATCCACAATTCTCCTCATACAAGCTTTAAGGTTATGGGCACTAGAAAACCTAGCTTTCTTGTTTCCGATTTGATCGGAAAACACCTTCCTGGGCCTGCCTTGTTTGTTTGTTTATATGTTTATGTATATTACCTGATAACGCGCCATGAACTCATGCCAATGGTCCTTGAAGAACTGCCACGCGAGGTCACGTCCATTGCGGCTAACGGCAACAGACACAATTACAAAGACTGTATCTTGCGATCGTACTTCATCCTGGGGAAAATAAACGACTCTATAGTTTTTTTGTTATGTTTTATTCTTTGGCATTATTTAAAACAAAAAAATAACTTTGGCCGGCATAGAGACGGCGACTAAAGCAACCGTGAACTGAATCGGTTTTTTTTAATCGTCGACGCTCTTCGAACTTCTCTTGATTACCACCATCAGGGAAGTCGGTCGGATGTAGTCTCAATTTAAAAAAAAACGCTGGTGTCAGTAAATGCTAGTAGTAGTAGGCAGACAGTTGGTAGTCATCTGACCAGTCTAGAGATCCGAGATAGTAACACCACTTTCAAGTGTAGAATATGGTTCATAGGATATAAATGGCTGATAAGTGGCCTGCACTGCACGGATAGCTAGCTTAGCACTGTGGGATGCTGTCATATATCAAGCCACAATAATAATATAAAAACAAATCAATCACGCCCTTTTCTCACAGGAATAGGCAGAAACAATGGAGCACCACTTGCCACGATCCTGATACAACTCCCTCACATCTACAATTATGTTCACACAAGCTCTATTTTTATGGGCACTAGGCAACCCAGCTTGAGAATGTCTCAGAGTTGGTCAAAATAAAAAATCCAGAAATATAAAAAAATCCGACAAGTTAAGCTAGAGAGCGATCTAAACTATATCGTCGTATCCACTATGTCGGCCTTGCTAAAATCTGGTAACTTTCGAACAGACCCAGAAACGCGATTGAGATACTTCCCGGTCTTTACTGACTTGTCTGCCTACTATTCTTTTGTCATACTCAAATATCACTCTATAATTAAATTATAATTGCAGACATGTACGTTTAACATAGTCAACACATTTGTCATATTCAAATGTATCATTTATTGTCGACCATTGTATTGAAATGTAAGGCAAGGTGAATGACTCAAGCGTAACATTTTGTGCCTCGACATTTATGACAGAACCCCGCCTAATATTTAGCTGAAATGGATGCTATACTGCAGTTGCAATCCACTAGTTAGAACTGGCAACTGATAAGTTGATGCCGAAACGCGACTAAGTCACTTTACAGTCTGTATATGTAAATATTATATATAGAAAAACAACTAACAAATAGAGCATAACAATTTAAATATAGTTTAAACGGTGAATCAGATAACATATCGCGTGAAAGTGAGTTGCAAAACTTTTTTTTGCTTTAGCGTACGAAATTTTCCTCTTTGACCGGAATAATGACTGAGGCAGGTTTTTTCAGTCGCTGGCACTCTTGGACCTCCCCTTGCTTACCTTTAGGAAATTCGAGGTCACAATAAAAAAGATGACATTAAGGACTGATTCAAATTACTGTTAATTTGGCATAACCGTGAGGTAGTTGTGTCAGGATGGTGACAAGTGGCGCTCCATTGTTTTTGCCTATCCCTGTGGGAGACAACGCGTGACAATTTGACTGATTGTTATAATACTTACAGAGATAGCAAAGTCCAGAACTTTCCCTAAGAGAACTGGATCTCTGACGGCACCAAGCGCACGACTAATGCGGTCCTTCTCTTCATGCAGATCAGCAGCACGATATAGCTCCAGGAATTTCGTGAAGGTAGTATTATCAGCCCCTGCTAACACTGCTCTATAACATGCCGAACGTAAGTCAGCCGGGAGCACCGCTGAGCCTTCACGGTGTTTCGCGAATCTATAAAATTAGAGATAAACAAATATAAAATATTTCAATAAAATCAATCAAGTTGTCACGCCTTTTCCCACGGCAAAGACAAGTTTCTACGGTTATGGGCACTAGGTTACAAGTGTTACAACATAGCTTTCTTGATGATGTATCCGATTTGATCAATCACACCTATTTATATTTTTATATTCGGTTTTTATTTATTTGGTGGTGTATATCAACTTCAGGCTAGACCCTGCTTTTGCAAATTAGACACTTTTATATATATTTTAGTGTCTTTTCAAAAGAACAAATTTGTTTTCAAAAAACTTTTTAATTTAGGTCGTTTCATGAACTCTATTTCCATTGATGTTAAAATTATATTTTGGTTTTATAATGACGTGTTACGTTGGCACAATACGTTGGTGAGCCTGTGATTACAGTAATCCTTAGCTATCTGTGCTACTGCTGCATGAGGTACTATGCAAACACTACAGTACCAATAGAAGTTTTACCAATAGAATGATTTTGCACTAAAGTTTTTAGCATCCATTGATTCTCCGTATATGTCAGCACACGTATTCATTAGGTACAAAGAATGGAGCGTGCCGCACTTGCACTCCTTAAGGTAGGTTATTAAATCTCACCTCTTTGTTGCTTCCTTGATAGTGTCCGGGTCCTCTAAACTGATCATCATATTTAACACTAAACTCCTTAACAACGTATCCAAGTGACTCTCCTTCTCTTTAGCATCCCATCCAAGCTTCTGAGTAATATTTGCAAATAATCTTCTGCCGTAGCTCTTGAGGGGTTTGTCTAGTTCCGTGTGTGAGAATAGCGCCTTTAATTTTGCCATGCAATTGCATATTGAAGACCATACTGTGAAGTTGTCCTCATTGGAAAACGCTTCCATTAATTTTAGTGACTGTAAAAAAATATAAAGTATTTTAAATATGTTTTTTATTGCGACTCTCTTGCCTGATGGTAGAGGAGGTACAAGAGCGCCAACGGCTGAAAAAACCGACACAGTTCAAGGTAACTCAGTCGCCGTCACTATGCCGGCCAACTCCTTTTACAGCAATTGTTTTAGTATACTTTCTTATTTATTTAAATTCCTTAATTCTTATTTAGTGCTCTCCTTTTTTCAGTTGCTTAGATGTTAAAGAAATTGCATAAGATAAGTTTCGAGGTAGAATCGAGAATGAACATGTCAAAGATCAAAATCATGACAAACAGATAGAATATGGGTTAGACATAGATTAAAAAGGAATAGTATTGTATATGTTACTAGTTAAACAACAAAAATAACTGTACGTAGAGGCCAAAATCACTATGACGGCCTAGTTGGAAAGCTAGTCCCGAAACGACTAGCGTTTTAGCGAGGTATGCGACACATACCTCCGATCGGCAGACTGGGCAACGCTGCCTAGCACACTTCGACAACCAGACCCGATGCAAATATCTGTTTTTTTTTATTAACAAATATTTGTATTATTAATCTTACCTTTAAATATTACAAATAAAAGCTATAAAACAAATATCTGCTCCGGGCGGGAATCAAATCCGGGAAACCTGCCTAACGGACTGGTAGCACACCGCTACACCACGGCTACCGGCTTACTACTATTTTTCAGTTTCAAGTTCAAAGTTGACTTAGTAATGGGTATAAAAGTAAATAAAAATAAGCAAAAATCTTATAGAATACTACATACCTCTGCAGTCTGAGTATGTCCAGCCTGTACAAGAGCGAAACAGTCGTCGAGTAAGCCAAGTCGATCCAACGGTGGTAATGAACCATCCCTTACAGCAGTCACGAGACGATCCAACATACCAGCTGGATACCGGGTGCGGTAATACCCGACCTAATTAAAGATTTTTGAAATGAAAACTTCTTTAACATCATTGGGATCAGAAACTCGATGAAACAGAAACGAAAAACACATTAATTATACCATTTATTATATGTATTTATCTTTTATTATAATTATTTATATGATAAGCTACGCTACGTGCTTGAATCATAGAAACAGGACAACCAAAGTACATACTGTAAGATACATTGGTACCGGCAAGTGGTTTTGAACCCGTGCTCTCGGTTTGCGCGACCTACGACTACACCTATTACTACTACCACTACACCACGGTCGCCTTAAATTGTATTGCATTGTATTCTATTTATTTATTTGTAATATTAATAATAAGACTCGAGATCTGACCTTGACTTTTTTTTTTATTGTGACACAACATCTGACCTCGACCCGCCTGATGATAAGCAAGAGGAGGTCCAAGAGTGACGACGACTGGGATGTAATTCAATTTACAGTTACGGTTTACAGCGAGTGACTGATCACAGGATCGTGGCAAGTGGCGAAAAAAAGCGTGACGATTTGATTAATATATTTTAGTATAAAGAAAATGGTTTCTAAAATTGTCTTAATCCCTAGAGGGACGGAATCGCCACTTCCCACGGTCCTGGCAGAGTTATACAATACTTACAGTTCCAGGGTTAAGTTTCACCCACGAATCTTCAGCTACATTCTTTAGGACTACTTTTTGAGTTTTCTTCTCCAATACTGTTGAGAGTGCGACCTTAGAATAAACAAATATGATTTTAATTAATTTAATTTTTGACGACAGGCTTAAAGGCTTTGTTGCGCGTAAAGTCCCGAATTCGATTCCCGGTCGGAGCAAATATTTGTTAATAGAAAAAAAAGAGATGGATATTTGCTTCGGGTCTGGTTATCAAAGAGTGGTAGGCAGTGGTACCCAGTCTGCCGATCGGGGGTAGTACCACCACTTACAAGTATAAAGACCGTGAAGTGATTTGGTTTCCATCTAGGCCGACATAGTGGATGTGACTCACTACTACTCACACTTACTCACTTACAGTTATTGAATTGTAGTAGCAGTGACATTAATTCATGGACCACACTTCGGCCTAACATCAAGAGGGGTGCTGTCATATGCCGGGTCACAATAAAAATTAAAAAAACCTTACCTTCATTACCAAAAGTTTATGATAAAAGTACGTATCATGCGATACAATGTTTGTAATACAAGTAAGTATGTTTTAGTGTAGCTTAGTGAAGAAAAAATAATGAATGGATAGAAGACATGACGGACTACCCAGGGTGCGATGTCAAACTACCTCCTCGTGTGTCTGTCTGCTTGCCATATCGCTTCGGCGAAACGGAAAGCAGATAGGCCGGTGCATCCTGGGCATCAGTTATTAACTTCCCTTAAGGGGGTTTATGTTGGATGATAGCTAAAAGTCTGACGTGTGGCGCTACTCCACGTATCCCTCTGCTCTCAGAGAGATACGTGGAGCAGCTAGTTGATATGGTCATACGTTTTTCTTCGGCCTTTTGGCCAATACTCGACATTGACAAAGTGATATTGTTTTGTTTTAGTACAAACAACGCAGGCACCATTAGTTAAAAGAAGAAGAAGACGGACTACCCGAACTAATTTCCAAAAAAGGTAAAATAAATCTGTTCATAATAATTAATCAAATTGTCACGCCATAGGCAGAGACTATGGAACGCCACTTGCTATGATCCTGACACAACCCCTAGCTTTCCTTACATCCACAATTCTCTTCATTTGCTCTATGGTTATGGGCTCTTGAGATTGTTATCGATTTGTTCGAAAAACACCCTCCTGGGCTTGTCTATATAGATATAAACCATTAAATCATATCTCAATTCCCACAGGGATAGGCAGATACATTGGACATAACTTTCTTCTAAAAATATTTCGAAACAACTCCCTGGTACCAATGTATCTTTGATATATGTACTTTGGTTGTCATATTTCTATTATACAAGCACTTTAGTAGTTTGGTATACAAATGTATAAAAAAATACATTGGTACCGGCAAGTGAGTGGTTTTGAACCCGTGCCACTCGGCTTACGTTGTTGACGCTCTTGGAATCTGATCTCAGGCAAGTCGAGATCAGATGGTACGTTGCCGATTTTATATATGGAATTATAAATGTGACTGCTACTTGCAGTCGCCTCCATCAATGGACCGTACTCCAGCTTAACATCAGGCGAGAAGCTGTCATACGTTGAACCACAATGAAACTAGTTTCAAAAAACACGCAGGACAATGTAAACTTCTGTATTTTTTTAATTGTGACTTTATATCCGATCTCGACCTGCCTGATGTTAACCAAAAGGAAGGAGGTCCAAGAATGCCGACGACTGAAAAAAACAAGTGAGTTCACAGTTGCCTCAGTCGCAGTCACTATGCCGGCCGGCCGAAAAAATATTTATTGAAATTATAATTATCGGTTTTTAATACGTGTACAAATTTTCAAATTATTCAGACCTCCAGAAGAGTGTAAAAATTAATTTGAAAGATTCCGTTACATAGTTAACATATATACAAGTCAAGCTAATAAAAGCGTTAAAAAAGATGTAAAATTTCAATAATAAAAACACAAAAAGCTACAAATAAACTTGGCCATGAGTAAATATAGTTAATAAAAACCTAACGATAACAAATATCTAGATAGCATTCAAGGATTTGTCAATAACATTTTATGAGGAAGAGATAGCAAGCATTTATTAAATAGATATGTAAAAAATTATATATTATATTTTTTATACAATTTTTTTTAAAATTATGGATCAACATATGACAGCAACCTGTCTGATGTTGGAGTGCGGTCCATAAATGAAGCGAATGCTACTAACTGCAATCAGTAGTCAGTGCAATCATAAGGGATATGCCGGCATAGTTAGATCCGGTGGCAAGCTAATACCGAAACGCAACCAAGTCGCTTTATGGTTTGCGGGTTATCTGTACACTTGAAAGTGATGGTCTAACTCATAAACAAACAAAAAAACTAGGAGCTACCTTTAAAGTTAAATAATATCTGTAATATTTAATTTTATAATAAAATATTACAATTAAATTAAATGAACAAATGTTTGCTCCGACCAAACTGAGACTTTTCCTTTGAACCACGCATGTGGTCACTTTTTACATTTCTATACTAAGCTACTAAACGTGCTTGTATCATAGAAACAGGACAACCAAAGTAAATATATCAATGATACATTTGAACCGACAAGGATTTTTGTAATCGGGAACTTTTGGTTTGCGAGACGACTTATCAACCACTAGACCACACAACCTTAATTATTTATATATCGGGTCCGACAAATAACTTAACTTAACTTAACTTAAAAAAAAAACTACTGAATATTTTTTCAAATTTCTTTTTTTATTTGAAAGTACAATCCTTCCGGTTAATGATGGAAAATAATTTCATTCAAATGGCTGCCTCGGCTCTTTGAAAATGAGCAAGGGCCGTTACAGTCAATGGCGATCGTTATCGGGCCATGTTGAACGAATTTTTGTTCACAGAAATTGAAAAGGAGGATATTGGCAACATTTGGTTTCAACAGGACGGCGCTACGTGCCACACAGCCGACGCTACACTTGATGTTTTGCGCCGTGTTTTTCAAAATCGCATTATCAGCCGCAGAGCTGATGTCGTTTGGCCACCTCGGTGCTGCGATTTCACACCGTTGGACTATTATTTGTGGGGTGCCGTCAAAGATCAGTGTTACGCCGACAAGCCAGAGACAATTGATGCTTTAAAGGACAATATTATTGAAGCACACAATTGATAATGTACTTAAAAATGGGACCGATCGTGTAGGCTACTGCATGGCCAGCCGAGACAGCCATTATAATAAAAAAATTCCAAATATTCAGCTGTTTTTTTTATAGCATTTAAAAAAAAAAAGTTATTTGGCGGACCCGATACTATATACTATTGTGTGAAGTTATTTTTATTTTTTTATTTACGTTTCTATACTACGCTACTAAAGTTCTCGTATCATAGAAACAGGACAACCAAAGTACATATATCAAAGATCCATTGGTACCGGCAAGTGGTTTTGAACCCGTGCTCTCGGTTTGCGTCCCCATTGCACTGCCACTACACCACGGTCGCCTTAATTGTTTTTCTTAGATTTTGCGCGAACATTAATTAATGAATTAAACAAATTTTATGCGGCTTTCTATTGGTTTTGATTTTACAATTTTATTTTATTATTCCGATATTTCGAGAGCTTTGCAGCCATTGTGGAGCGTCGGAATATTAAAATACAAAAAATTGTAAAATCAAAACCAAAATAAACGCGATAATAAGCCGCATAAAATTTGTTTAATTCATTAATTGTTTTTATTAAATTATGAGATAAAGTTCAACAACCCGCAATCACTAACTGATTCTAATAATAAACACAATTATTTTAAATGCGTACAATGGCCTGGCCTTGTACCCTTCGGTAATAAAATTATGACCTCTAATGAACCCATACACGTAAACGAAAGCGAAAATGCTTAGAGCAACCATTACTAGAGAGCAACCACAACTTTAAAGAGTGGTAATCAATGGGGCCACGGGGGTAGTACCACCACTTACAAGTATACATACCGTAAAGTGACTAAATCGCGTTTCGGAATTAGGTTGTAAGTTCCCGGTTCCAACTAGGCCGGCAAAGTGGATGTGACTGCTACTTACGCTTGTTTATCTGTTGGATTCCCCTTTTCTCTTAGTAAACTATGGCGACGTAAAAGCAGTGAAATTGCGCCGCGGCCGCTAGTGACCCATCAACGTAGTATTGATTTGTTATTAAATTCAAGAGTATTTTTATGAACATGAAAGTAAAATCCTTATCGTATCTAACTACCCGATATAGATCCCTAGAGAATAGTTTTTATTGCCTGCTTCGTAAAGCACGCATAATCTTAAATACCGATTTCCATGAAATTTGGTATGGTGATAACTTATAAGAGTCGTAATCAAATATATTTTTTTTACGGCGAAAAGATCTCTCATAATATTTACACAATACATGAACGCGTTATATCTTCTCGTCAAATATCGCGCAGTGCCTGAAGACAAGGGTGATCCTTAAATGGCCTGTGGCCCTTAAATGATGGCCTGTTGGGAAAGCTCAGAGTCGCTAAGCAGGCAATGGAGAGAGCTGTGCTTGTAGTATCTCTGCGCGACAGAATCCGGAACCGACACAGTTACCGACATAGCTCGTAGGATTTGCAAGCTGAAGTGGGAATGGGCTAACCACATCCCTCGAAAAACCGACAACCGATGGGGAAGAAAGGAGACCACGAACCGATGGTGAAGACTACGAACCGGCTCTCTACTCTTTCACTGACGACATAGAGAAAGACACGAATAACCAGTGGATACAACTGGCATCTTGTTGTTTGAAATTGCGTTCTAAGAGGAAGGCCTATGTTTAGCAGTGGACGCAGTGGACCGGCTGATGTTAGGCTAGAGCGTGATCCATTAACATTGATTTCCAAAAAATATCTCCAAGCTGATTCCGAAGCGTAGCGCATTGGTATCAAGCGTAGCACACCAGTTCGTTGCGCGTAAAGTCATGGGTTCGAATCCCGGTCGGATTAAATATTTTTCCCAACGTTTATTTAGGAATAGATTAAATACTACAAATATTCGTTAAAAAAAGAGACGGATATTTGCTGCGGTTCTGGTTGTCAGAATGGTAGGCAGTGGTGCTCAGTCTTCCGTCCGGGTTAGTACCACCACTTAAAAATATATAGACCGTAAAGTGACTTAGTTGCTTTTCGAAAGTTTCGGTTCCAATCAGACCGCTATAGTGCATGCAATTGCTACTTGCAGTTATTCAACTGAAGCAGCCGTCGCCTTTATCATGGACCGCGCTCTAGTTTAACATCAGGCGAGGTGTAACTACTAAAGTGCTTGTATCATAGAAACAGGACAACCAAAGTACATATATCAAAGATACATTGGTCTCGAACTCGTGCATAAATATAAAACATAAATAGATAAAACTTACATTTGATGGTTGTTCCTGTGTTGATATTGTGATTGGTATCATCCAAATGGTGTCACCACCCTGGCTGCCATCAGCACAGAATTTCTGCTGGGTTAATGTTAACACACGATCCGAGCCCCTTTGCTCTGATGCCACCTGGACAAAGCAAACAAAACTACAGCTAGTTACTAAGTTTATGGCATCTCTGAAGTTAGCTGCCAGAGCCAAAACGGGGAGGATTCAGAAGATCCTTGGACAAATCGAGGACCATTCTTAAATAAAAATAATAATAATAGAATTCTTAATTGCACATAAATAACTACAAAAGTTTACAAGAGGCAAACTTAATGCCTTAAGGTAGTTTCTACCAGTTAACCTTTGGGAAATGTATCCGGTGATTTTTCCAGTGCAGGAAGGGAAAGAAAAGATAATTAGTCACAATAAAAATCTGTATTTTTATTGTGACTCGACATGACAGCACCCTGCTTGATGTTAAGCCCAAGTGTGGTCCATGAATGAATGTCACTGCTACTACAATTCAATAACTGTAAGTAGCAATCACATCCACTATGCCGGCCTAGATGGAACCGGCAACTTACAAGCTGATCCCGAAACGTGACCAAATCACTTCACGGTCTGTATACTTGTAAGTGGTGGTACTACCCCGGATCGGCAGACTGGGTACCACTGCCTACCACTCTTAAAAAATTATGAGCTGGTGTGTATTAAGAGAATCGCGGCCTAGGTTTTTGGCAGGCTATAGTAACAAACTTAAAAAAAAAAACAATGAATAAACAAAGTGTGTTTCTACAAACATTATTATGCATTGTTTGAAAAACATAGATTGCATTCAATGTAAATGTGTTAACTCGACTGAATATAAAAATACGTGCATACATTATTATTTTTATTACTCAAGCAATTGATTTAGGATTCAAACTATTCGCCCGTATGTGTATTATAACGCTTTAAAACATGCAGTTGGGTCAGGAAGGTTCTAGGGTGGAGAGAACATGCGGACGGGAACATATACAAAAAAAGGATGCACCAAATCGTTTGGTTCATAGTTCCTTTGAACATTCTCCGTGATATTATTATACGCGATAAACAAAAATCCACTATGAATAAACTCGTTTTGGGAGGTAATAATAACAGCATTTTTAAGGCGACCGTGGTGTAGTATTAGTGCAATGGTCACGCAAATCGACGGTACGGGTTAGTATGTACACACCCTACATACGGGTTAGTATGTAGGGTGTGTCAGAAAAAGCAGAAGTAGAATTAATGCTGTAGAAATGCGGTCATTAAGGAGTGTGTGGAATTAGAATTAGGAATAGAACAGTGCGCGATAGATGTGGTTTGAAAAAAGATATTGTGACAAGGATTGACAAAATAATGCTTAGTATTTAAATGGTTTGGGCACATGGAAAGGATGAGTAAAAGTAAATTGACGAAAATAAATTTTAAATCTGATGTACATGGCAGACCCAGGAGGGTGTTTACGGACCAAATCGGAGGCATCCTCAAAAAAAAGAAATAACACTGTCCCCAAAATCAATCAATCATTGAAATGTTAACGCTTTTTTCCGCAGCGATAAGCAGAGACAATGGAGAGACACTTGCCACGATCCTGGCACAACTCTCTCGCTTCCCTTACATCCACAATTCTTTTCATACAAGCTCTACGAATATGGACACTAGGCAACCCAGCTTTCTTATAACCTTTTCTATAAACAATAAAATATATAAATAAATAATAATAGTACACAATTAATTACCTGTACAACTGGGAATCCCATTTGCTTTGTCCATGTTGACATGACAGCACCAACTGGCTTATTAGATGCCTCCTCCAAAGCTGCCCATAAATCTTCAGTGAATGTATTTTTGTACTGCAACAATCATTTGTGGGTTACAATCAATCAAATTGTCATGCCTTTTTTCCACGGGGATAGGCAGAGACAATGGAGCGCCACTTACCACGATCCTTACACAACTCCCTTGCTTCCTTCACATCCACAATTCTCTTCATACAGGCTCTGTGGGTTACATCTTTGCCTATTTCATTTTTTATGGATCAATATGAAATTGTGAAAGGCAATTCTAATGCAACCGTAATCTGTTTGGCCCACAGGGATAGGCAGAGACAATAGAACGCCACTTGCAACGATCCTGACATAACTCCCTCCCTAATAATAATAATTATTATAACTCCAGATAATAATTATTATGATATGAAAATAAAATTTGTTCTCAGAGTGCCAATTCATATTTCTTGATAAGATAATCATTTAAATTAATTTCATATAGATAAAAACATATTTTTGGATAAATGGTATTGTACATTTTAATTATATAGCAAGTTTTGTATATAATTTAAACTGTTAATTTTTTTTAATAAGTATATCATTGATTAATTTAAATAAAAATTAATGCAATATATTGGTTTTAGCAAACTATTTCAAAAAGTTTACAAAATATTGAAATAACAAAATAATTTGTGGCTCATATATTACTACTTTAGATCACTAGTTTTAAATAGTAATTTTACATTTTTGTTTGTTGAATATAAAATATATGTATATATACATTTCAATATGATTAGGCATTTAAAATATTACCTGATGTCTTGTTAGATATAAATTCATTCCTTTACGGAAATCATCATCCCCAATATATCTATGCAGCATTCTGATGACAGAAGCCCCTTTATTGTATGAAATGTCATCAAAAATCTCATCAATTTCTGACGGATGACCAACAGGTACCTCAATAGGATGAGAATTCTTCAAACAATCCAGCTCTAGAGCCCTAAAAACACACCATATTATAAATAAACAAATACATAAAAACTAGGATAATAACAAAGATTGGCAACAAGCCAGTTGTGAATGGTTGCTGAGCTAATATAAACACTAAAAATGACAAGGCATTTCTATCTCTTGTGAAAAATTACTGAAGAATGACTCTTCTTTAGGAGTGCTGGGGCAGACAGTGGTGGTCATTTTGCACAGTCTGCCAATCTGGGGTAGTACCACCAGTTTTAGGTTTTTATTTATACACATTTCTATACTAAAGTGCTTGTATCATAGAAACAGGATAACCAAAGTACATATATCAAAGATACATTGGTACCAGTGAGTGGTTTTGAACCCGTGCCACTTGGCTTACATAGCCATTGCACCGCCACTACACCACAGTTGTCTATTAGGTTTATAGACAGAGCATGACTAAGCAGTTTGGGTTCAATTGCCAGTTCCAACTAGGTCCCTGCCAGCATAGTGGATGCAGCTATTTACTTATACTAGGAGTTGTCTCCATTTAAGACTTCACTTCAGCTTGGTCAGTCAAGTGCCGACATATGTCAACAGCAATTTAAAAAATATAATAGTATTTTTAACATTCACCTGATGTATGTCTCTGTTACAAATTGTGTCCAAATATCATATTCAGGGAACAGATGGTTAACACACAAGAACTCCACAAATGATGCATAGCCCTCATTTAACCATAGATGTGTCCACCATTCCATAGTAACCAAGTTACCAAACCATTGGTGAGCTAACTCATGACCTACAACAAGTGCTATCCACTGCCTCCTCACAGCAGATGTATGCTCCTCATCCACCAACAGGCATGTCTCCCTGTAGGTCACAAGACCCCAGTTCTCCATTGCACCCGCAGAAAAATCTGCTATTGCTATAAGATCAATCTTAGGCAATGGATATGCTATATTAAAATAATCCTTATAATAAGGCAACACTTTAGCTGCCACTTCCAATGCAAACAATCCCTGTTTACTCTTCCCCACTGGTGTATACACTCTCACCAGTATACCATCATTTGATGTCTTCTCCACATAATCATATTCACCAACTACCACTGCCACCAAGTACGTTGACATTATTGGTGTAGTTTCAAACTTCATTGTCTTCTTATCACCATTGACATCCTCTGACTTGAGTGGCATGTTTGACAGTGCAACCCTATCAGTTGGTACCACCAGAGTGATATCGAAAGTGGCTTTGATCGCCGGCTCATCCCAGCAGGGGAAACAGCGACGTGCATCGGTGGCTTCGAACTGTGTGACGGCGGCGTAGCGCTCTTCTCCACCTGGTGCCAGGTACTTGCTGCGGTATAAGCCCTTCATTTTATCATTAATCTCCCCAGTGAACTCGTAATGCAGTGTCGCCTCGCCCTCCGGTAATGTCTCCCCGAACACGAAGGTGGCAGTCTCATCTGGCACACTTAATTTCACGTCCACGGGAGTTAACGAATCTTCTGATTTATTATAATCTAGTGTAACTTTAGTGAGTTTCAAGTCCAAGCAATTGAGCACTATCTCTTTGGTTGAATTAACAATCTGCAAGTGATCGTAAACTTTAATCCTAACGCACGCTGTCGAGAAAATAACAAAGCCTAAGATTTTACTTACCGATACTTTCACTGATGCCTTTCCATTAAATGAAAAAGCAGACAGATTTGGTATTAATTCCAAATCATAATGTAAAGGAACCACATTTTTAGGGAGCCGCTGAAAAGGAGTTTTTTCTGGCATTGTCACTTTTTCTTTCACTATTGCAAATGTGGGACGCGCGCTCGAGAAATACCGTAATGACCGAGTGACAGAGTGAACTCGCGATCCAACCGCGCTGATTGGTGCTCCCCTCGCTCTCCGTTCCGACCCCTCTGTATAACGGTAAACGCGTGTGCGTAAATTGCAATGGCGGTTCCAATTTGCACGGATTGGCAATAAAAATGGAAGTGAATTCCGGACTGTACGTACGAAATGCAGCGTCATGGAAAGTAGAATGATTTTATGACGTAACAGTGAAAGTGCCACTTGATTTTGATTGGGCAATGCAGACTATTTTGAAATTTTAATAAAGAACAAAATATTTTTTGGTTATGAAACAATTTTATTCATTCATTCATGTCAAATGATTGATAAATTTTTTTCATATATTTTTCCATTCTTCCCAACTTGAGTACAACACTATGTCATTGTTTTGTTTTGTTCAAAAATATTTATAACTGTTGTGTATAATACACGACCAAATAAAATAGTCAATTTACCTATTCGACTGATAGTATAATAGTTATCTGTGGATAAATGTAACTGTCAGTCAGTCTTGTGTATAGTTTTACATTTTTGTGCTTATTTGCAGAAATCGATTTTAAATACTATATGAACAAATTGAAATATATATAGATTTTGTGATTTGCAATGGTGATATGTTGGAATTGTGATAAATCACCTACTTGTGTATTTGCTACGTTTATTGTTCATTGTTAAACAATATAGCGACCCGTAGTTGATTTAACTTTAAAATGATGTATTTAAAGTTACTTTTGATTATTGTAAGCGTAGGTGAGTGATATGATCATTATTTAGTCTTACTAATTATTATATTAGATTCATATGTGATTTGGGATATATATATATTTACAGTTTCATCTTTGGCGACGACCTCCAGAGTATTAGAATTAAGCGATAGATTTATAGAAATAAGCAAGGAAGGCCAATGGTTGGTGAAGTTCTATGCGCCTTGGTGTGCTCATTGCCGGCGACTTGAACCAGTATGGGCCCATGTTGCTCAGTCCCTCTACAATACTCCAGTTAAGGTGGCTAAAGTGGACTGTACTCGGTTTCCGACTGTCGCTACACATTTCAATGTGAGAGCTTACCCTACAATTATGTTGTAAGTAGAGTTTATATTTTTTACTTTTTTATTTATATCATAACCAAACTTACTTATGTTTCATAGCCACAACACAAATACTTTGGTCAGCATATTGACTGAGTCAGCCATGAATTAACTCATGTTTTTTTCAGTCTTTGTCACCCTTGGACCTCCTCTTGCTTATCATCAGGCAGGTCAAGGTCAGAGGTTGTGTCACAATAAAAAAATATATTTTACTTTTGTTTTGGTTAAGAAGACAATTGGTGCTTATTTTTTTTTATTATGACACGACATTTGACCTCAACCCACCTGATGATAAGCAAGAGGAGGTTAGGAGTTAGTTCCCAGCTACATCAGTCACCGTCATTATGTTGGCCTAAGGTGCGTCTTCACGCATCACTTGAAGGATCCAAGGTCATAGGATGGAGAAACACATTCTTTGTAGAACACACAATTGTTCTACAAAGAAAAGACGCACCAAACTTTTTAGTTCCACTGCCAATTTGACCAGTCTGTGGATTGAGGATAGAACTGTAACACAACATCCTATGTCCAAGAGTCATAGTACTACCATTTTCGAATATCCTGTAGATTAAACTCAGTTGCGTTTCAGAATAAGCTATAAAGTTTCTAGTTCCAATCAGACTGGCATAGTGGATGTGCTGCTGTTATTTAATTATAGTAACAGTTGCGTCTATTCATGGACCGGCCTCTAGCTACACTCACATGATGATTCAATAAAGACTTGGGTAACCAATGAGATTTTATATCTAGAAAGATAACCATATTTTAGTTAATATATTATTGTATAAGTTTCAGTGCACATATTTTGGGTTTGTTTGTGTAATTTGTATTGTATTATTTTGAATTCCATAACATTGAGGACAAAACAATGAGTTGACAGGGTTGGCAAGTACAGTAGCGCCTTATGTGAGAGATTTATTGTGATTATTTTGAATTTATTTGGCAATTATTTATTTAACAATTTTGTTGTAGTTTGAAAGGTACATTTGCACATGAGTACAATGGGGAGAGGACTAAAGAAGAGATGATGAACTATGCTGTGAGAATGTCACAACCACCAATACAGAATATTGTTCATGCAGATAGCCTGCACGTCCTGAAGGAAAAACATTCCATATTCTTTGTACATGTTGGGGTACAGTCTGGTCCTCTATGGGTGGGTACTTTTTTCATTAACTTTCAGCTGTGGCATATGCCCACCACATTCTGCCTTGTATGAAACTAAACCATTAGATTATGGTTTTATTATTTAACCCATTTATCGGAGACATCCTCAAGAAAGCTGGGTTGCCTAGTGCCTGTAATCATAGAGCTTGTATGAAGAAAATTGTGGATGTGAAGGAAACAAGGGATGATGCCATGATCGATACAATGATCATGGCAAGTGGCGATCCACTGTCTCTGCTTATCCCTGTGACAATTTGATTGATTGATTATTTAGCCCACTAGAGATTTTTTTCTAGAGCTTCATATATTTTTTTTACTTTTTTTGACTACATTAATTTTATTTTCCCCATGGCCCCTATGGGGCTTCTACTGTCCTCAAGGGCAAGAGGGGTATTGATAACATTATGAGCTAAATTGTGGTCTAGATATGAGCAGAGGGACTACTAATGCAACAGTCACAGCTATGCTGGCCCACTCTCTATCCCATCAGGGTATGTCTATTACTTTCATGAGTTTTTTAAATTAAGGACATCCAGAATTACTACTACACTCTAGTTTACTAAAAAGGATATTATATAGTCTTCAATACTGTATTAAAATAATATTTCGACCTCTTGTTATACAATATGTTGTATAATACTATGTACACAATGTACTATGTATATTATTACATGATGATAATCCTGTTTATATTGTATTGTATAGATACTATCTCTGTAGATACTACATCTAAAAATCTATAAGTATATTTATGTATATATGAATTAATTTGTATATTTTTTATAATGTATTTGGTATATTTTATTTTATTTTTCACCCTACCTCTTATCTGTATTGTCGGATCAACATCCAAAAGTTTTGACTGGTAGAGAATGCCTTTGGCATTAAGTCCGGCTTTGTACTATTGTGCATAAAGTTTTTAAATAAATAAATATTTTTTTTACAGGAAATGTATATGTATATTGCTGGCAAATATCAACCTCATAGCTGGTTCTATGCTACAACCGATGAAGCTACAAGCAATGATCCGGAAGACTCACTTATTTATGTATGTAGTGATGGAGAAATATCTCATTTTAAAGGTTTATACGTTTTACACAAAGGTATGTAAAATAATCCTTAATTCCTATTATGTACTTTTTAAATTAGTATTGAAAATCAAATAGAAAAAATAGGCTCATCTAAGACTTGGACACAAAACCAGCAACGAAATTTATACTCAGTTGTCAAATAACTGTGCTCCCATGTTGACATTAGTATTGCCTTGTGTAATTAACCCTTTCCGTACGGCGCACGCCAATTGGCGTAAATTTTTTCCTATTTACCGTACGGCGCACGCCAATTGGCGTGCGAACTAAAATGATGATATCTTCGCGAAACAAGTTTTGTTGATAATGTCCTTTCTATACAAGCTTATATACAATGTTCTTAATAATATACTAGCCTTCGTTTTGTAAATCACGATATTTAAAAATATGATCTTTTTTATCCACATATGGCAAACGTAAATCAGAAATTGACAACATTTTGTCTGAACATGATAATGAAATAATATAAATAAATAAAAACATATTTATGTTCCTCATAAATATCGGTCGCATTTATTGATGGATAAATATAATGGCAGATAAATCATAACATGTCCGAATTTGTTTGGAGATGATATATTTTTTTGCCAGTGATCTTATACAAAGTCGTTATTATTGAATAATAATGACTTTGTATTTATGCATTTTAATGTATATTAGTATACCGTCACGGTATATACTTTGGGGGATTCCTGTGGTAGTGCCTTACATCATACCGACATCAAGTTCAATGCCACTACGATTTGCATGAAGTTACCTCGGGTACCGCAAACATTTCACAATGGACTCGCTAGGCGAGTTAGCGGCATTACAGTTTGAAATCAAAGGACTCGCCAAGCATTAAGTAAAGATAAATTTAAGTTTTTGCTATTTTCTTGGTCAAATAGTTATTATCAAACGGACTTGAATAGCTTGGTCAAATAATTAAAACAAGTAATTTAATGTTGTGAAAATTATTAATTCAGGCTCATACCTTAAATAACTAATTATAATTTCTCTAAGAATTTCATTGTTATGTTTATAATAACATAATATATTAAAAATAATGTTGAAAGTTGTTTTGTTAAATAATTTATTGCTACAGGTTTTTTTGTCGGTGACTCTGATAGTGTAACAAAGGCAATTCTTTTGAATATGAATTCTTTTTGTTACTTGCGCCATTTCTCGATAAATTTACTAATGAAATTATAGAAACGCTTTCTTTAGATAAACATGGTTGTTTGGTGAAAACAATTACTTTTTTTATTACTGACTGGTTACAAAATGAAAAAAAGACAACAAATAAAGCACCGCTTCTTTTTACCCGAATACGGCGAAGCACCCGATAATTGGGAATGATTCAAACATAATTTTTATCCAAAACTACTTGAAATACGTATTTCATTATAAACTATAATACACTTGTTCAAATTATATTTACGTGTGTAACACAATGACATAAGATGGAACCTCTACATATTAAAGGTAGGTTAAAATCTTATCGGATCTGCAAATGTATTACCACAAAATTATAACCCCGAAAAAAATGTAAGTTGTTTTTATTTATTACACAATAAATATCGAATAGTTTGCACATAACAATATCAGATGAGAATATTTTCTTGATTTTTGTTTTAGAGCGTGACTTTCCAGTACTCGGGTTTAAGATTTTGAGCTTACTTTTTATTAACGTAACTTCTCTAAAGGTCTTGGCTTGAACTTGTGACTGTGCCGCTTTTTTTTAACCCCCGACCCAAAAGAGGGGTGTTATAAGTTTAGCGCGTATGTGTATCTGTGTGTCTGTCTGTGGCATCATAGCTCCTAAACGAATGGACCGATTACATTGCGGTTTTGTTTGTTTGAAAGCTGACGTGATCGAGATGGTTCTTAGCTAAAATTGATAAGGATCTGATCAGGGGTTTGAAGGTCATCAGTTCGTTTTGTTGCGAAGAGATATTAGACGCATAATCGGTATTTACTTTTCAACATATCTGTGACCTCACGTTTGACACACCAATGTATATGAATATATGTGTGTTTTAACTGGTACCACTGAGCTACTCTGATGATAAAGCTGGAAGGTAGAAGATGAGTAAATCAACAAGAGATAGAACTATTGTGCTTTAACTAAAACGTTTACTTACTATGAGCTTTTAGCTGGGCCGTTATCAAATTGAGGACCTACAGTACTGGATGATGATCAGGATGCAAGGGATATTTAAGAGATATAACTACGAGTATGGTGGTGCTATGACTAAAGTTTTTTTTTACTATAAGGCTTAGCTGGGCTCTTATCAAATTAAAGAACGTGTTAATTTAAAATTTCATGCAAATCCATTTAGTAGTTTTTGTGTGAAAGAGTAACAAACATCCATCCACCCATCCATCTATACTCACAAACTTTCGCGTTTATAATATAAGTAAGGATTAGTATACCGTTGCGGTATTATATCCTTTGGGGGTTTCCCGTGGTAGTGACTTAAATCATCCCGACATCAAGTTCAATGCCACTACGATTTTCATGAAGTTACCTCGGGTGCCGCAAACATTTCACAATGGACTCACTAGGCGAGTTGGCGGCATTACATTTTGAATTCAAACGACGTGCCAGGGGATATATATCTATACTAATATAATAAAGCGGAAGAGTTTGTTTGTTTAAACGCGCTAATCTCAGGAACGAATTGAAAAATTCTTTTTGTGTTGGATAGATCAATTATCGAGGAAGGCTTTAGGCTATAAAACATTACGTTGCGACTTATAGAAGCGAAGAAACAGTCGAAAATGTGGAAAAAACGGGGAATATTATTCGTCTTTGAGGGTTTCCGTTGCGTGCGCTGCGAAAACCGTTCGCGATACCGTATATGTCTATCTTTTAAGATTAACTCACAATAACCGCTTTTATGATAGTCAAATTTGGTCTAAATTAATGCATTATTACAAATTATTTGTCAGAGTTGTATTAACCCTTTCCGTACGGCGCACGCCAATTGGCGTAAATTTTTTCCTATTTACCGTACGGCGCACGCCAATTGGCGTGCGAACTAAAATGATGATATCTTCGCGAAACAAGTTTTGTTGATAATGTCCTTTCTATACAAGCTTATATACAATGTTCTTAATAATATACTAGCCTTCGTTTTGTAAATCACGATATTTAAAAATATGATCTTTTTTATCCACATACGGCAAAGGTAAATCAGAAATTGACAACATTTTGTCTGAACATGATAATGAAATAATATAATTAAAATAAAACATATTTATGTTCCTCATAAATATCGGTCGCATTTATTGATAGATAAATATAATGGCAGATAAATCATAACATGTCCGAATTTGTTTGGAGATGATATATTTTTTTGCCAGGGATCTTATACAAAGTCGTTATTATTGAATAATAATGACTTTGTATTTATGCATTTTAATGTATATTAGTATACCGTCACGGTATTATATACTTTGGGGGATTCCTGTGGTAGTGCCTTACATCATACCGACATATCATATTATAAATAATGTTAAAAGTTGTTTTGTTAAATAATTTATTGCTACAGGTTTTTTTTTCGGTGACTTTGATAGTGTAACAAAGGCAACTCTTTTGAATATGAGTTCTTTTTGTTACTTGCGCCATTTCTCGATAAATTTACTAATGAAATTATAGAAACGCTTTCTTTAGATAAACATGGTTGTTTGGTGAAAACAATTACTTTTTTTATTACTGCTTGGTTATAAAAATGAAAAAAGACAACAAATAAAGCACCGCTTCTTTTTACCCGAATACGGCGAAGCACCCGATAATGGGGAATGATTCAAACATAATTTTTATCCAAAACTACTTGAAATACGTATTTCATTATAAACTATAATACACTTGTTCAAATTATATTTACGTGTGTAACACAATGACATAAGATGGAACCTCTACATATTAAAGGCGGTAGGTTAAAATCTTAACAAGTGATATTTTTTTTAAAGCGGATCTGCATACCTTTTTTTTTCCACAAAATTAATACCCCGAAAAAAATGAAAATTGTTTATTTATTACACAATAAATATCGAATAGTTTGCACATAACAATATCAGATGAGAATATTTTCTTGATTTTTGTTTTAGAGCGTGATTTTCCAGTACTCGGGTTTAAGATTTTGAGCTTACTTTTTATTAACGTAACTTCTCTAAAGGTCTTGGCTTGAACTTGTGACTGTGAACGTCATTGCCGCTTCTTTTTAACCCCCGACCCAAAAGAGGAGTGTTATAAGTTTAGCGCGTATGTGTATCTGTGTGTCTGTCTGTGGCATCATAGCTCCTAAACGAATGGACCGATTACATTGCGGTTTTGTTAGTTTGAAAGCTGACGTGATCGAGACGGTTCATAGCTAAAATTGATGAGGGTTTTGAAGGTCATCAGTTCGGTATTTACTTTTCAACAAATCTGTGACCTCACGTTTGACACACCCATGTATATGAATATATGTGTGTTTTAACTGGTACCACTGAGCTACTCTGATGATAAAGCTCGAAGGTAGGAGATGAGTAAATCAACAAGAGATAGAACTATTGTGCTTTAATTAAAACGTTTACTTACTATGAGCTTTTAGCTGGGCCGTTATCAAATTGAGGACCGACGCGACGCGAGAGGTCCGCGGAATGACGTATTAAATTACACAAATTGTTTAAAAAAAACTAAAATATTATTAAATTAAACAATTTAAATTTATAACCAAAATTATTTAAATATAATTTACCATAGATGGTAAATTGACAAAATGTTTACCATCTATGGCGTAAATAAAATCTTTACCTACGATCGGCGCACGCCAATACGCGTGCCAGCGATAATAGCGGGCCGTACGCGGGTATAATCTGCGTTGTTGAGCGTCGTGTTGAAAGGGTTAAAAGCCACAAGATATAAAATGTGTTGCATCCTTTTTTTAATTATTGCTTTATAATATGTATTTATTTATAGTAATTATTATAATTATACTAGCAGCTTTCACTGATGCATCTATTATTACCACTTGTGGTTTACTTAGAAGTCATACTTAGCTTGTCAAGTCTATTTTTAAATTGGATAACTGTCACCGCCCCAATGACATCAGCTGGCAAACTGTTCTATAAATCCACAACACATTTCGACATAAGAGTGATAGGCAGTGGTACCCAGTCTGCCGATCCGGGGTAGTACCACCACTTACAAGTATACAGACCGTGAAGTGATTTGGTCACATTTGGGGATCAGCTTGTAAGTTTCCGGTTTCATCTAGGCCGGCATAGTGCATGTGATTGCTACTCATAGTTATTGTATTGTAGTAGCAGTGACATTCATTCATGGACCACACTTTGGCTTAACATCAAGCAGGGTGCTGTCATATGTCGAGTCTCAATAAAAAAAAAATGGCTAGATTTTGCACAAGTTTAACATCATGTCCCCAAAGTCTGGTGTCGAATTTAGTTTGATAATTATTTTTATAATATTAGTTAATTCATGAAGCCTGGAGCATATCAACCTGACCCTGTTACTGTTACATGCAACAGAGAACAAATCCACCAAAAAATACATTTATTTTACAGTCAATAACATATATCTGGAAGAACCAGAGTTGTTAAATGCTACACTGGACAGATGGGTAAATGCTGAAAGATTTGGTATATTCCCCAAAATTTCTCATGCCAATATAAATCAATTAATGGAAACTGCAAAATATCTTGTATTGGTTATTGTTTCTGAGAATAAAGTTGAAGAAATATCACAGACTGAGAAAGATTTCAAAGATATGGTTGAAGGTATTGTTAGGTCTGTATATTTATTTATAGCTTTATACATAATATTAGTGGAATTAAAGCCTGTTTTATCTACCAGTCTACCTTAAAATTAGACTGATAGTGCAAGGCAGATCTCAATAGATAGTGATGATGCTGATAGATTAATGAAACGATGATTAAATAAACTAACTTACAGTTGCAGCAGAAATAATGAAACATAAAACTCAACACACTGAAAGATTAGCCAAGCACCCAAACCCACTAGCAGTTAGGCTATATAAAAAAAGAAATTTAATATCCAGACTCAAATAAGGACAGATTCTGTAGCTGGGAGCACTGGCCCATCCCCTACACAACTTGACCGCCCTAAAACTAATATGCTCATACTAATTATTGCCTGATTGCAATAATAATAATAAAATAACCAACTAGGTTTTTTAATTATTATGTATCACGGTAATTAAAAGTGGTAGTTACAATTATTATTTAAGTTATAAAATTATGTGAACTATCCTAGATACTGAGTGATCATTTCCCCATATCTACAACCTCTTTTCAGCATACACTCGCTGAAGTTAATCAGGGGACTGTCTGGTTTCAGGATCAGCTTAAAAGTTGCAATTTCCAATGAAAATGGCAGCATCACCATTCATTGGTGAGACTGCTACTTAATGTAATAGTAGCCATCAATCGTCTAATCCAGCCTTTCCCAACCTTTTCCAAGGGTGGACCCCCTAACGCCAGCTTACCATGATCCGCTGACCCCCTACCCCACCTTACCATGATCCGCGGACCCCTAAAAAAACTTATTTGCAGTACTCACATAGATCAATCTATTTTATTCTCAAAATCTCAATTAAATTCTAATGCAGTGTTTTTGTGTGTAAAAGGCTAGCCTAGCACACCTATAACTTGACATATTATTTTGTCCGCGGATCCCCTGGAATAGGCCCGCGTGCCCCAGGTTGGGAAAGCCTGGTCTAATCCATTCCACAATTAATCGACGTTGATCGATTGGTGTGGTAGCATTGATTGATCGACAGATACTGTTTCAAAAAAAGCGATTTACCACAACATCCAGTTATATTCCATTAGTGTTTTTTAAAATGTGTTAAGAAAAGAACGCGTTGTTGTTGGCTTGTATGATTATTACCCAGACGCAAACGCAGAAGGCTCTGGATGCGACCGTTTTTTTAAAGCCAGAGGGTGCTTATTGAATCCAGACAACATGGCGGTTTTTAATACTTTAAGTCAAATACACGAATTACTGGGCGGTGACAATAGGGAGCGGTTGGCGCGATGCGGGGCGTGGCGGGTTCTCGAACAAACAAGCAGCTGGATCGACATCGAGTAATCCTTTCCACCATCGATCGACTGGTGTGGTAGAAATAATCGATTGACTTTGACTAAGCCTAAACCATAGGCGTTATTTTAATCTACAATTTAAAATAAATAAAATGTCTATTAAAATTCCAGAAGGCGAAAACATGAATTGCACGATCGTTTCCAGTTTGGTTGGGTTGGCTCTCCGGAATTGGCAAATTCTATTGCAATGACTGAATTATCAGTGCCACATCTGTTAGTTCTTAACTCTACAACAAGTCACCATCACATTCCTGATGATGATCCTGTACTCATGACACCAGAGGCAATATCAGAATTCATTGATCTAGTTCACAATCAGATGGCTCCTGTAAGTTTCCATTTATATTTTACTGTTGGTAGTAGTGACGTAAAACACAGTGTATAATATTTTTGCCATAGTGATATAGTGCATAGTGACGGCCACTGAGGCAGCTCACACGAGGACCTCCTCTTGCTTATCATCAGGCATGTCGAGGTGTCGTATCACCAGAGCCGTCTTAACCATATTCAGCGCCGGGGTGCGAAAGTCAAGGCAAAGTCGCATGGTCTCAGTGTAGTAGGTACCTATCGAAGCATATGGCGGTCGACATGCGCCCCCTAGGACTCTGCGCCCGGGTGCACCGCACCCCTTGAACCCCCGGGTAAAGACGGCCCTGCGTATCACAATAAAATTTAGAAAAATCGTTGCACCAGAACAAGGAAGGAAACATGTTTTTCACAAAATAAGGGCTCCATATCTGGTATCAACCAGAGGTTAAATATAAGTTTTGGAAAATTTGTGACAGAGATTTTTTTAATAGATACATTATGCTGTTTGCTCTTTTAACAAGTGATAAAATGTGGGATTTCCTCTTCAGATCACAAGATTACAAAGATCACGTTCATTCAAATAGTCTTAAAATAATATTCTTCAACCATTTCCACATTTATTACAAGTTATCCACTCATACTTAAGACATATCAGAATTGATGAATCTTATTTATATCAGCTCTTGTATGTCTTTATTTTATATTCAGATATTTATTTATCATAATTATATTTGCCTCAATACAGTCTATGTTGCAAGTCCGATGGGGATAAGCAGAGACAACGGAGTGCTAAATGCCATGATTCTGACACCACTCTTATGACTTGATCACATCCACATTTCGTTTTAGGCAGGTTCAATGATTTGAACTATGCGGTTTCAAGCTTTTATTCCATTTTTTACTTCTATGCACTTCTAATCTTTTATGTTAGCCTTTCTTTCAATCAAGCAATTAAATATTTACGCATTTTTCCACAGGGATAGGCAGAGATAATAAAGCGGCACTTGCCACGATCCTGACATAACTCCCTCGCTTTCCTCACAACAACCGTCTTAATACAAGCTCTATGGCTATGGACACTAGGCAACCCAGCTTTCTAGAAGATATCTCCGACTTGGTCGGAAAACACCCTCCCGGGTCTGCCTCGTTTAACACTTCCATCCTCATCAGATTTATAAATTCCTTTCGGCAATCTACTTTTACTCATCCTTTCTATGTGCTAAAACTATTCCTTTGTCAATCCTTGTCACTACATCTTCTTTTAAACCACATCTATCGCATACTGTACTGTGCTATTCCTTATTCTATCCGATATTATCACTCCTCATACGCTCCTTATTGCAAATTCTTCTGACACACCCAGCATTCACTTCCATTCCATGTAGAAACAAGTACCGCATTATGAACTCATAAAGCCATCCGTGAATTTTCAGACATTATTTGGCTGTTCACCATACTATGGATGGCACCGTTCACTACATTACCCTTTAGCACTCTTCTCTCAATATCTTCATCACACTTTCCATCCCTTGTAAACACACTTCCTTTCGTTTAATTAAAATAATTTATTTAAGAATACAGATATAGAAAATCACTTGATAATATGATTGCCACAAGATGCCTACTTAACAATTTTCTTTTCAGACATATGGCGGAGACAGTTGGCCAATTCGCTTGTATCGAGCATTGTTTGAAGCTCGTACTACCCTTGCAAATATGTGGCGCGGCAACCCTGTTTTAACTGCATTAGTATTTGGACTCCCACTTGGATTTCTCTCACTGATATGTTATTCTATTTGCTGCTCTGATATTCTTGATGCTGAGGAAGAAGAACCTCAAGGTAACTATTTCTTTTGGTACTAAGTTTGTCCTGGGGATTTATCATTTAATTTTTTTAAATTTGACTTCGACTTGCTTGATGGTAAGAAAGGAAAGGTCCAAGACGGCGACGACTGAAAAAACCGACTCGGTCACTGTCACTATGACAGTCAGTACTTTTTCACGCCGCGCTAGAAAGATCAAAGATCAGACGATTGTGTATTTTTCAATGTTTTCTCGAATGTAAAATATAAAACTTTTATTTTTACTGTGAGTGATATTAGTAGTGTTTTATCATAGCCTTAAGTTAAAAAGTACTGCCAATAGTATTGCGTATTTAAAAAATAGACTTGCCAATAGTATTGCGTATTTAGAAAATAGACTTTCCAATAGTATTGCGTATTTAGAAAATAGACTTGCCAATAGTATTGCGTATTTAGAAAAAAGACTTGCCAATAGTATTGCGTATTTAGAAAATAGACTTTCCAATAGTATTGCGTATTTAGAAAATAGACTTGCCTATAGTATTGCGTATTTAGAAAAAAGACTTGCCAATAGTATTGCGTATTTAGAAAATAGACTTTCCAATAGTATTGCGTATTTAGAAAATAGACTTTCCAATAGTATTGCGTATTTAGAAAATAGACTTTCCAATAGTATTGCGTATTTAGAAAAAATCTTGTTGTTCGAAATGGCGTTCTAAGAGGGAGGCCTATGTTCAGCAGTGGACGCGTTCTGGCTGATGATGATGATGAGATAATAGACGCATTTAATTGGTTGAATTTGTGACGTATTATATTTAAAAATTATAGGTATAAATTAAAATGAAAATATTTTTATTTCAGAAATGCATGAGAAGAAAGATTAAAAATTGATAATGAAGATTGGTAACACTAAATCCTACATTTTCTATTTTATTTTAATTTATCATTCCTTCTTTTATTTTTGACTGTTTTTTTTTACTATTATTAATATTTTAAATGTTTAAATTATTATTATTGTTGGACTTTTGTATTATATAAATGTAAGATAAAGTATATACCAAGGACTAGCTTAAGGAAAATGTTTTTCTATTGGGATCCTAAGTCATATTTAATTACGATTGGTTGTCAGAGTTTTCTTTCTATTAGACAACCAATTATAGGAGTAATCAAATCATTTTATTTACAAAAGTGTTTACAGGCATCATTGATGTCTTGAATAAAAAATACGCTGATTGAAAGTCAATCGAACTTGTATCAAATTATCTCTTTTCAATCAACTTTCAGCCTGCGTAGTTTCATCTGGATTATTCCACATTTCCCCGTTAATAGGGGAAGGTGTTTGCATTTTATCTATAAGGGCTGATCCAAAAATTACCCTTATTGAATGGAGCGAGGGTATATAAAGGAAGCACACTACCGCCATCGATCATAATTCAATACCTCAAAGTAACAGTGAGATATATCTTTAAAATAGTGATTTTGAGTTATTATACAGAAAGTATTAAAAAAGAGTTTTTTTTTATTGTGACACGACTTCTGACCTCGACTCGCCTGATGATAAATAAGCAAGAGGAGGTCCAAGAGTGACGACGACTGGAATAACCGAGTCAGTTCCCGGCTGCCCCAGCCGCCGCCACTATGCCGGCCTAATTTGCATTGTGACAGATAATATGTGACATTAATTTAATAGTAACCAAAAATAAACATGATAGTAAGTCTTATAAAATTGTTTATTTGAATATTTAATAAATTTCGATTTTTTTATATATTTCATTGTTTTTCTTTGGGGTATCATTATATTACAATAAAACACTTTGTTTCATTATTAGATGCAGATGTGAATGATAATGGTGTTAGTAAAGCGACAGATTCTTTTTACTAAGACGTCCAAAGTCTTGGAGTAAACAAGAAATATTATGATTTACAGTACGTATTTCGAATCACTTGGTACAAAATGAATTTACAATAAATCCATAATTGATAATATACACTTTTGACAAATAATTTAAATTCGCATCAATCTGTCAGATGCAGTTGACCGCTAAATGACATCATTCATTTTGAGCTTTTATGTACTACTTTTGTAATGTCCAATGTTGAAAAATTTATAAATGGTAGTTTCGATACTTGTATTGATAAAACTAATAACAATTTTGCTTTTAATTGCTGTGCAATTGAGTTATTTGGATAATAAGATTGTATCGTCTTTCAATCACGCAGACACGACATATTAACAGTTTTGCTTTGAACTGTCATAATTATAGTTTGATCATATTGCACACCTAAACTATGCAAAATAAATTATATATTCCAATTACATTGTAATCTTCGTACATTAAACTATTTAAGCCCAATATATTACAAGTGTCCATACAAAATTAATGATGTCCTTTCTTAATACTTTTATTTAATTAACACCATGACCCTAATCCTAAATTATTTACAATGTTACCTAATAAGTTTAATTATAGCATTTAATAGGATTTTTATGATCTCGATTTTTTTTTATTTCATAGAAATATATAGTAATATAAAGAAAATATAATGTTAATCTTTATATAGTTCTTGAAACATATAATGAAAATTTCAATTGTTCTTTAAATATATTTGTTAGTAGAATAAATATTTTTTATCGATTGTATAATAGGATATATTTAGTATATAGAAAATATATAAATGTATAACAGCTATACAATTGAAGGGTACAAGGCTACAACGATGAATGTCCATTCTTGAGGGTTTTGAGATTAAGTTAAATGAAAATACAAAGACATGATGAAGTATTATCACTGTGCTTAAATACAGAAAACTAATATTATTATTTAGAAAAAAATACTAAGTGTATTTTTAGACCGCGCGCGAGCTCCGAGCAGCGGTGTGCATTGTTTTACATAATTGGTCTTGGTTTTTTCCTTGACTTTATTATGTGTGATACCCACTCATCAGGCACTTCTATTTTTATCTTCTGATTGATGAAAATCATGTTGGGTTTCACTCCATGTATAAATATTAGCGTATAGGAGAAACATCTGGTTTGATCAAAGCGGTGACACACTTTGATCAAACCAGATGATACACTGTCTTTTTAGTCTTAACTCTTTATTAACTTCTCCTATTATTCCACTAAGTTTTCGTTATTTATTTACAAACTAACACTTACAGCTAACGCCAAACATGTAGGCTTTTATACAATACAATGAATTAGTAGATGTATTGTCCTTTTTTAAATGTTAATAAGTATAAAATTTCTACACACGAATTTATAAATACAATACTTACAACAGTAGTAAACAAAACAATAAACTATCAAAATCAATTTCACAGTTGATGAATGACTATTTCAGTGACTATCAGCGATCAATCATTGTTTCCCTGTCAAAATGGCTGTGCATCTCTTTGAGCTGAGAGCTGTCCGTGCTATTTACGGTAGTCATTAAGAGAAATATTTAAAAAAAATCAATATAATGACTGTCTATTCTTAATATATATATGAGAATTTGTTATACACTCGTAAGAACATTAATAATTTTCACAAAAACAGTGATCGTCATAATTTTAATTTAAGATACAAAGATAAACTCGCTGTGCCCACATATATGCTCCACAAAATAAGTAATTCTTTCGCTGGCAACTGTATCCGTATGTATAATACGCTGCCAAGTAATGTGCCTGATCTTTCAGTTAATAAATTCAAAAAATTAATTAAACATAAATTGTGCCAAAAGGCTTAGTATAGCATTAGAGATTACTTTGACGACAAGGCTGCTTCCCAAGATAAAAAAGATGTAATAGAATATATAAGACAAAGTTGAAAAAAGCCGGACTGAAGTTTCTTGAGTGTTCTTCTCAGTCTGTAGCTTTTCTGAACACTCGGTAGAGTCCCCTCACTCTTTCGTAATGACGTTTCTAAGTGTTTGTAAAAACCAAATGAATAAAAAATAAATTAAAAAAAAGACCAGTGCACGCGTTATTTTCCTCAAATAACTCAAGAAAGCTTGCGGGCAAAAACTTCATCATTTCAGCCTTGTACCATTTTATTGTCATATGAACAAAATACAAGCTGTAAAAAGTTTTTGCGGACTTCGCACGTGAAGTGTTACAATAATATCGGCTTTCTAGCGTTGTACGTAGTTTGTAGTTCTGTATTAGTAGTTCTCGTATACATTTAATCGTATACCATTGTAATATTAGCTAATTTTAATAACATTGAGCTGAGTACAAATAACGTATCATTTTGACGAACTGTCAATACCAAAGTATTTAAAATATTTTAATTCTTTAAGACCTGCGTCGGTCGTGTAAGCTTGAGTAGCTTAGATCTTTGACTGCCAGGCGCGGCGTTATAATCTGTTCGGTAAAATGATACGAAGTTGAACTCACTTTAGGGGCCTTCCAAGTTTACGTAAGCAGGATTTTAGTAATTCATAATTCCTTTCTTATTTTTTGTACATTTTGTAAGTGGATGTGAAGGAAGCAAGGGATTTGTGTAAGGATCGTGGCAAGTGGCGCTCCATTGTCTCTGCCTATCCCTGTGGGAAAAAGGCGTGACAATTTGATTGATTGTAAGTTTATGATAATGAGAGATTAAATTAATAAATTTTTCATATAATTTTAATAAGTCCTGCGTCCTATATCGGTTCTATTTAATCATTGCTAGGTATAATCAATTATAATCTACTGATTATTGCAAATACTATATTTTGCTTATATCTGGCAATTTTAATATGTCAATCAATCAATCAAATTGTCACGCCTTTTTCCCACAGGGATAGGCAGAGACAACGGAGCGCCACTTACCACGATCCTTACACAACTCTCTTGCTTCCTTCACATCCACAATTCTCCTCATACAGGCCCTATGGTTATGGGCACTAGGCAACCTAGCTTTCTTAAGGATGTCTCCGATTTGGTCGGAAAACACCCTCCTAGGCCTGCCTTGTTTAACGCATCCATCCACATCAGATTTATAAATTCCTTTCGTCAATCTACTTTCACTCATCCTTTACATGTGCCCAAACCTTCTTTTAAACCACATCTATCACGCAGTGTGCTATTCCTTATTCTATCAGCTATCGTCACTCCACATACACTCCTTAACGACCGCATTTCTACAGCGTTAATTCTACTCTCATGCTTCTTCTGCCATACCCAACCTTCACTTCCATACATTAATGTAGGAACAAGAACCGCATTATGAACAGCCATCCGTGACTTTTGGGACATTATTTGGCTGTTCATTATACTATGGATGGCACCGTTCACTACGTTACCCTTTTGCACTCTTCTCTCAATATCTTCATCACACTTTCCATCCCTAGTAAACATACTTCCCAAGTAAACAAATTGTTTGACTTGTTCCACTTTCTTTCCGTCTATCATTATCTCACATTCTGTCATTTCATCCTCTCTCTCCAAAACCATTACCTTAGTTTTACTTACATTCACTTTCATACCTTTCTTTTCTAATTCCGCATTCATTATAGTGACCATTTCCTGTAACTCATACGCCGAAGATGCAAGGATAACTTGATCGTCAGCGTACAAGAGACATTTGATCACCAAGTCATTCATTCTTAAACCATACTTCTTTTCACGCAACTCTTTCAGACAACTGTCCATGAATAGATTGAAGAGCCATGGTGACGCTACACATCCCTGTCTGACACCTTTAGAGATGCCAAACCAGTCAGATAGCGCCCCGTTAATTCGAACACATGCACTGGAATCCTCATAGAGAGATTTCAGTGCACGGACCAAACGCTCCCCCAACCCAAACCCGGACAGCTGCTGCCACAATTCACTCCTGTTCACTCGATCATAGGCCTTCTCAAGGTCAACAAAAGCACAAAACACCTTCTGGTGTTTTGCCAACACTTTTTCGCTGACGCATCTTAGAGAGAAGATCTGATCCATACATCCCATCCCTTTCCTAAATCCCGCTTGCGCATCCCAAATTTTATCATCTGTTTCATGCATCACCCTTTCAATCAATACTTTCGCATACAACTTGCCAACAATACTGAGAAGGCTGATGCCGCGGTAATTTTTGGGTTCCTGTTGCGACCCCCTCCCCTTGTATAGTGGTACAATGACAGCCTTGCGCCAGTCCCCTGGTACAAGACCATTCACCCAGCACTTACCGAAAAGGAGACACAACCAGGAAGCCACCAGCTGACCACCGCCCTTCAGCATCTCGACAGTTATTCTGTCACACCCAGCCGCTTTTCCAACTTTCATTCTTTTCAATGCATTCACAATCTCTTTCACATCTATATCACATTCAGATTCACTTTCATTCAGCGTGGAGGACACATCGACACACTCTGGTGCTGTATTATCATCCTCCACAAATAAACTTTCAAAATACTCCTTCCATCGTCCTAACACTTTCTTCTCTTCAGTCACTAAATCACCATTCGAATCCCTAACCACATTCACTTTAGACTTCTCCAGTCCTCCCCGGGCTATCTTAACCTGTTTCCAGAACAGTTTGATATTATCCTGGAAATTTCTGGAGAATTTCCTCTCGATATCCTCTTTCACCTCTTTCTTCTTTCGTTCTATACATTCTTTCACTTTAATTTTTATTTCCTTATATTCATTATAATATGTATCAAAACTAAATTGATAAAATAAATATTGTTGACGTAATCAGCATGTAAACTATGTCATCGAAAACTAAGAAATGACCCCCCACCCCCTAAGTTGTTTACGCAACTTGAACGGCCCCTTAATCAGAATTTATTGTAGTTTTAACTTAAAAGCTAGTCGTGTGTTTTATGATATAATTATTAGAAAAATATTTAAACTATTAAGTAGCGATGGGCATTTTGATTAAGATGGCCAATGAAATTGCATACAAAACCAGCGTTTAGACTTTTTTCGTGCTCGTTATTGATATACGTATTATGTCAGCGATTCATAATATTTTTTCGTTGTTAATATAGTAAAATATAGAAACCATTATAAATTTTTGATATATCACAAACATCTTTATTTAGAAGTTAAATTAATGTATTTATTTTAAATGCTGTTTGCTCATAGACCCGACTAAAAACGAGTTTGTTTTTTTCTTCTTTAAACAGTAAGACTCATCTAGCATAACATGAAGGCTACTTTAGCGCGCCGCCTGTCATACTCTGCTTAGTATCGGCTGAATACTATATTAAAAACGCTCGGCAGGCACGGTCTCGCTACGCGCCACAATGTGAAAGCATTTGCTGCTTTCGCACTGTTGCCGCACTCATAGCGACTTAATGTTAAAACGCACTAATATTTATTTGGCGACTAACCCCTCGTATAATTAGCTGGGATTTAAAAAATAATTTGAAGGCCTATTTATTGGCATTAGCACGAAAGTTTTTGAAAACGATATTTTAAACGTAAGAATCAATAGAGGCCCATCGCTAATATAGGGACAATATGTATGATAAGATTCTATATAAAATAGTATTGTATTGTTCTCCAAATATTAAATAATTTAATTAATAACCTTTAAATAAATAGATCTGAATAAAGTGAACTAATTGTTTTATTTTATATTTTTTTAGATTCCAAGAAGTAATTTATCTTTATTTTGTTATTTTTAGTCAGGTAACCCCAAAAAAATTATATATATATATATATATATATATAAATTTTCATACAAAACTTGTATTATAGAAACTGGGCGACCAAATGCTTATGGCGACGTGTTAAATGTTGAACGTTTACACTGTATTTTCTCGGATTTTGCGCGAATATTGATTAATGAATTAAACAAATTTTATGCGGCTCACTATCGTCTCTCTGTGACCACGATGGCGGCAAAGCTCTCGAAACGTCGGAATATAAATAATTGTAAGATCAATAACCAAAATAAACGCGATAGTAAGCAGCATAAAACTGTTTTTATTTTATTTAACGCTAAATATAAATAGGACATGACATATTGTGGCGTGTCTTATCAACAATAGACTGCACAATAATACTTTTACGCATAGGACATTGACACTGAAGAGAGGCTTAAATGATTGAAGTCTAGTTTGGCGTAAGTATTAAAGCAGTCGCCTGAAATTGAGAGTTCAGTCCTGCCCATAGAGTTATAAGAATAGAGAGACGACCCCACCTAACCCAGTACTGTCCAGTATGTCGCGGTGCGAGAGAAAACGCTGCAAGAAGTCCCCTCTGTTTTTTTTCTAGCACACAGGACTTATAGAAGCTTGCTGCTACTTGATACATTATAAAAAGAGATACTTTTAAAGTTAACATATAACATAACATTTTTAACAATACAAGGGTGAGATCATATTTCTTTTTCCCTGTCATCTGTAACTCATGCCTGGTGTACTAACTACTAACCCGCAACGCCGCAGCAGTCATTTGTTGGGAGTGAGAGACAAATAGACCCTTCTTGCACTGTTCTCTCTCGCACTGCGACACACTCGATGGCCTATCTCTGCTATTCTATTCTTATATCTTTATGGCCCTGCCCGGAGCATTTAATTAATTTATAAAAATACTTAAATACTAATTAAATAGATTTACTTAGACATTTCATGAATATAGACCATTTGTTCTAATAATCTCATATTATGTTTTAATTGATTATACCATTGGAAATAACTTTCATCCCAGTTGGCTTTCTTTGATTGTGTCCTGTTCTGATTCTTCGAATAATATCTAGATTGTTTGTGCCTATGTTGTTCTTTATAATTATCAGTGCTTGTGCTACTACTCGATGAATCAGATTCATTTTCTGTGTTTTTGTGATCGTTAATAAAATAATTCTTAACATGTGTATTATAATTATAGTTTTCTTCAAATGTTTCTGGCCTTTTAACAGTTTGTTCGTCAACTTTGAATGGATGGTTTTGTTTCGATTTATAACTATTATTCCTTATTTTATTTTTATTCTTGCCTTTAGTTCCAAATGAGGTAGGTAAACCAAGTGCAACCATTTCATTTTCTTCATTATTGCTACTTATACTTAATTTATTTGGATTACTTGGTTTTATTTCTTCCATGAAATGAGTATTGACATCTCCATCTTCAAATGTACTATTATTACAATTAAGTTTTCCTAATATTCCATCTACATTCACATTTTCTAACTTAATAGTACTAAATAGTACATTTTCTTCACTTCCACACTCATTAAAATCATTTTCGAACGAATTCAACAGATTGTCAAAAGACTGTACGCAAGTTTCATTTTTGAATGAAGACAGCAAACTATCGAAATTATTTATTTCAATTTTACTTTCTATTTTCATACTTAGTATGTTATTCAAATCTTTAGTTGTTTTATATTGTTCTAGATTACTCTGTTCCTTGTTTATCGTTTTTAAATTAATGAAATCATTAACATTGTCACCTGCGAAATTCCAAACCTTATCATTCCAGAAATCCTTTATTATTAATGAACCACTTTCTACAACAATGCTATTGAGTATATTTTGAAATTTAGTAACTTCAGTATCTATACTTAAGATTGTCACAGCTGTTCCATATGAACCATATCTACCAGCTCTTCCTATTCTGTGTAAATAAGTAGTCCACTCACGAGGAGCTTCTAAACTTATTACCAAATCTACATTAGAGGCATCAATACCTCTTGCAGCAAGATCAGTTGATATCAATATCCTGCATTTGAATTCTTTCAATGTTTTTATTGAATCTAATCTGTGGCCTTGTTCCTGTGCTCCATGTAGATGTTCCGCTGGCCAATTATCTTTTATTAACCATTTATGTATTTCAGCGACTCTTGCTTGATAATTACAAAATATAATACATTGTTTGAACTGTCTTGTTGTTAATATGCTAAGTAATTCAGCGTATTTGATTCTTGTTTGGTTCACAATATTGCAGTGAGATTTGACAAAAGTAACTCTTTGATCAACACCAATGAGTACACTGGATGTTTCTGGACAAACATGTTGTGAATTTTTCATATATTTATCAATAATATGTTTAGATGATTCTGGGTAAGTTGCGCTGCTCATAATAATTTGTTTATGTTCTGGTAATTTTGATAAGATATATTTAATATCAGGTGCAAAACATTTGTCTACTAAAAGTTTGTCAGCCTCATCAAAGACTATGAGACGAACAGAAGATGTGTCTATATGATTACCCTTTATAAGGTGATGTAGCCGGCCAGGACTTGAAACAACCATATGAACTTTTCTTTTATTAAATTTGGCAACATCTTGTTCAAACGGCAGTCCACCCATTACAACCTCAACAACTAAACCTGGAATTTAAAATTACATTTATTTAGATTTGCCCAAAGTTATTGATTAACTAAAGCATAGATTCCCAAAGTGGTCCAGGTGGACTCGTCAGGGGTCAACTTGACGTGATGAAAAAATGGGGGTTCACAATTTGTAAGCACCACATATATGTGCTGTGAGTGAATGTCAAAAATATAAAGGAATCACTTTTTTGATTGGCCAACGGTTAAAAACCATTTGTTGATTCCAGTATATTTTGTTTTTTGAAATTGTAACTTGACATATGACAGCACCTGATCTGATGTTAAGCTGGATTGCAGTCCATGAATGGAGGCAACTGCTAAAGTTCAATAACTGTAAAAAGCAGTCTCATCCACTATACTGACCTAGTTGGAACTGGCAACTTATACTTGTAAATGGTGGTATGCCATGTGTTTTTATATACATGTATATAAAAGTTTCTGCCTGTCCCTGTGGGAAAAAGGCGTAACAATTTGATTGATTGATTGATATATAAAAGTATTCCAAATAACTCCATTCATGGACTGCACTCCAGCTTAACCTCAGATGGGGTGCTGTCACATGTCAAGCCACAATAAAAAAGATGTTTTTTCTGATATATAATTATAATAGTTCAAAAAAGTCCAGTTAAAACAAAGATCTAAAGCTGACACAAAATATATTGCATTGTACTATTTTCTTATCTGAAATCAGACTATTTATTTACCTTCATATTGTGACCCAATCTCCTTGATAACATCACATATTTGAGCAGCAATTTCTCGAGTCGGAGTGAGTATTATGACTTGTAATCCATTATTTAGAACCACTTTCTCTAAGGCTATAACACAGAATACTGCAGTCTTTCCTGTTCCAGATTTAGCTTCTAGAAGTAGATCTATAAATGAAATATTCGAGCTCCATTAAAGCATTTATTTTTAATATTTACAATATATACAATTAATTATTACAAGTATCTGGAGTAGTACCACTACTTTTAAACTACCACTACTCACTACTATAAACTGACTCAGTCGCACTACAAGATCAGATTAAAAGTTGCCGGTTCCAACTAGGCCGGCATAGTGGATCAGACTGCCACTTGCAATTTTAACTGTAGTAGCATCGCCTTTATTCATGGGTCGCACTCCAGCTTAACACTAAGGTTCCGTCATAAATTGTGCCACAAATAAAAAGCCTATTTTAAGGATAGCAAAATAACAGGAATTCCTATAAATACATTTCATGTCGACGGGCAGGGCAGTACGTTAAATGATCACAACTAATTAAATCTGTTTAAATTTCGAATCTTTTAACAAAGTATTAAAATTAAAGGTTACTTTCCTAAAATATTATTTCATTCGTATAATATAGAACATTTCTTATACTTATACAAGTAAATTACATACCAAAACCGCATTTCCCGAGCGGTATTCCATGTAATTGGATTGGCGAGGGTTTAACAAAACCGGCTAGTTTCAGACCCTCTAAAGTTTTTTCAGATAATAACATACGTTCAAAGAAAATGTTTTGTGTATTCTTCACATCCTCTGTTCGAGATATACTTGCAATATTGTGTGCTAAAACCATTGCGCTTAAAATGTTTAATATTTTACAAAATGTATAGGTATTTGCGAGCAAGATTCGCGAAATAACAACATTTATCTATGTTCAGAACCAGAAGAACCAAAGTCGGTACCAAAGTCCTATTGCTACCAGTGTGATATCTTATTTGAATTAATTACAACTATAATGGACCTATTAAATATGATTCCTATTAGTTATGATCCTATAGGTCCATTAGAACTATTCATTCAAATAATACATCATTTGCATTTACGACGGTTTGAACTCACTTAACACATTCGATAGTGACGCCAGCACAAAGTGCAGAATTTGACAGATGTTGCACCAATCAGTACGTTAGATTTTATTAAGAAACGCTAGCATGACCACCAATCCAAACACTGCCATAGATATTTTTAAATTGGGTCCTTGTTAACCTTGCCAGTTAATAAAATAGTTTAGATTTTGACTGTCCCTATAACATTTCTGTTCATTATGTGATTTTTTTTGTGAAATGGCGATGTGCGATTGAGAGATAATCATATTATTTTCTCTACTAATCTCGTTACAAATTGATAATATTAATGAGAATATAATGCTATGTTTATTTGTGTACAATACATATACGTCACCTAAAATAACTCATTGAATATTAAAATGTATGTGTGTATTTTAGTTCGTAAGTTGAGAAAATAATTTTCTCTTTCGAGTCTTTATTTTCCCTGTTTTTATGTAAGTACTTTTTAAATAGGGTATCTTATAATGTGTTATAATTTTGCAGTAACAATGTTATTCGCCTCTCCATCGGATATTTTGTTGAAATTACAATCCCTGTATTTTGGTATTTTTGTGTAATAATAATTGGGTCAAATTTCAATGGGATAATTTTTTAAATATATCCTTTGCACCTATAAGTATAATCCCATATGTGTATTATGTAAATCTACGTTTATAAACCTTAAGCAAGGTAAATATTTACACAATACACAAATTAGCAAGTTACAAAGTATATAACATTCACCACTTATCAAACATATTCCAGTTTTTATAGAGAATGTCGAGTTTTTATTTACATATATGTATACATTCTACAGCTAATATTTATGTTAATTTGCAATTTTTTTAAATTAAAATTTTTATTTGTAGTAAAATGAATTGCGGACCTGGGATTGGATCTGGAGGTAGTGTGGGATATGACAAAATTGCAGGACTCTATGATTTGTTGGATACACTTGGATCTGGACATTTTGCTGTTGTGAAACTTGCCCGCCATGTCTTCACAGGAGAAAAGGTTGCTGTCAAAGTTATTGACAAAAGTAAATTAGATGAAGTTTCAAGATCTCATCTTTATCAGGAGGTATTAATATGAAATTATTTTAACAATCTTGACATATTGACATATTGCGAGGGAGTTGTGTTAGGATCATGGCAAGTAGGGCTCCATTGTCTCTGCCTATCCCTGTGGGAACAAGGAGTGGCAATATGATTAATTGATATATTATTTTAAACATAATATGTTATTTTCTAGAACAAGAATCATATAGAAAGTATGGAATGGAAATTGTTGTAATTATTAAGTTTAATTCTAGATTCTAAAGTGTAATAGTGTTAAATTATTATTATATAGCCCATTTAATTGTCCCTCTGTTTTTATCATAACTCACAACACTGTGGTCTCTCACCACAAATTATTGTAGGAGTCTACTTCATCTCTATTTCAGTTTGATTCGACTGTAATGTAATGTCTTGGGTACACACAGTATAATAGGGAACTTTGCCCATGATATCAGACATGCGGCAGAGATTGGACAGGTCATCTCTATGGCATGTTTGGCCTACTTATGCAATTGTATAATTAATAAAATATAAAGGTTATTAAATTTTAAAAAAATGTGTCCTACTATCATGTTTATTTTGGTTTTGATTTTGCAACCTCTCCGTGGCCATAATGGCTGCATAGCTCTTGAAATTGGAAATTGAAAAAATTGTAATAAACGCGATTTTAAGCCACATAAAATTTGTTTAATACATTAAACAATGTTCGCGCAAAATCTAAGAAAATACTACATAGAGGTTAATTACAACTAATGATTTTAGGTCCGCTGTATGAAACTGGTACAACATCCAAATGTTGTGCGTCTTTATGAAGTCATAGACACACACACTAAGTTATATTTAATATTAGAATTGGGTGATGGAGGTGACTTATATGATTATATAATGAGACACGAGTCTGGTCTCTCGGAATCTCTAGCCCGTGATTATTTTCGACAAATTGTACGTGCAATTTCGTACTGTCACAGGTAATTTTAAATCTTATTTAACTTTTATATTTGTACAACACTGCCTGATGTTAATCTAGAGTGTGATCCATGATTGGATGCAACTGCTCAAGTAGAATTTATAGTTATTTATTTGTTCATTTTAATTTAGAACTAAACATAGAAGCAATAAAGTTGTAAACTGCCAAATTAAAAAGTGAAAATATAATAAAAAGTTTATGCTTAAATGGTTATAGTAAGAGAAAGTATGATTAACATAAAACTTATTTAGTATCTTGCATCTTATTTGGATATTTTTAATATAGATATTTTTAATACATAGTATTGAGGTCATCTCCATCTATGTAAATGTGAATTGAATATTTTTACTTGTTTATGTATTTTTTTATTTCAATATTATTTTTAAATATTAAAAAAATTTAAAGCTATTAAGATAGAAAGCATGAGGGTTGTCTGAAGGATAAAACTATGTGTTTATGTGAAAACGATTTTATGTTTATTATGTTGACCAATAGAATTTCAGAACAAACTCTTACAGCCGGTTGTACCATAAATTGTAATTTACGAATTCGTAAAAAGTTACGAAGAGGTAGAAGAAAAAAGCAAAAATGGGTTGCAACACTCTCTCGTGTATGTTGTGTGTGTGTTTTCAGACACAACATACAGGAGACAACCGGCTGTTAGTACAAATTTGTAAAAAACAAACTATAGTACTATAAAGTATAAAGTAAAGCTTTTATAAAGTAGTATAAATCTATGAAAATAGGATTTACAAAATGTTTATCATTTTCCATTTCAGGTTACATGTGGTGCATCGTGATTTAAAACCGGAAAACGTAGTATTTTTTGAAAGACTAGGTGTAGTAAAATTAACAGATTTTGGTTTTAGTAATAAATTTAATCCGGGGCAGAAGTTGGAAACATCTTGCGGGTCTCTAGCTTATTCTGCTCCGGAGATACTTTTGGGGGATTCTTATGATGCTCCTGCTGTTGATGTGTGGTCGTTGGGTGTGATTTTATTTATGTTGGTCTGTGGTCAACCACCATTTCAAGAGGCAAATGACAGTGAAACATTAACTATGATTATGGACTGCAAGTATAACATACCAGCACACATATCTTCTTCATGCAAAAGGTAATTATAATGATTAAGATTTAATTAAATTATGTCATATAGAAATAAACCTTGCTCTTTTTAAATAATGCATTTAATTTATCAAGTCACAATAGTCACAAAATTCACAAATAAATGAATAAAGATTGTGTTAAAAAGATTTGAAAGGAATAGATTAAATAATAAAATTATGTTACTATACTGGAGCTATTACAAATGTGCGAACTCAATCGTAAATTATGTTTGCCGAACCTCTCGCTCGCACTTGCAGTCCTTATGGAACCACCCTAGTGTTGTGTTGACATAATAATTTATGACTTAGTTTGCACGTTTGTAATGCTTACTATATTAATTGTCTTGTAACTTTATATTAACTAGGTAAATTAAGGCAAGAGTTACAACTGCCCACCTAGTGCGATTCGGGATCAACTTGTAAGTTGACAGTTTCAACTAGGCCGGCATAGTGGTTTTCTATTGCTAATAGTCGTGCTACAGTAAAAAAATTGAATGTATTTAATTTATTATTGTTTTTTTAGGTTAATAGGACGAATGTTAGTAAGGGAACCAGAAAAAAGAGCTACCTTATCAGAGATAGCCATAGATCCATGGATGACTGCCGGAGAGAAGGTTGTTGTAGAGGATACACCTTTAGTAGCAAAGGAACAATTGAATGAAGATGACCGGGCACTTATTGTTCAAAAAATGGTTAATGGTGCAATTGCTACTAAAGAGGAAATATTAGACGCTTTAGAAAAAAATGAATATAATCATTTGACTGCTACATACTATTTGTTTGCTGAGAGAAAATTAAAGTGTAAAAGGTAACAAGTTATTATCGTATTGGCGTTTTTGACAATAAAACTAATATTATTATTTATTAGACTAGCAAACATGGCACATACTATATATGAGTAAAGAATATATGTATATTACTAGCACTTAAATAGTAAAAGATGAATAATACTTTTAATATAATAAAAAGCTTTTTGGATTTTTGTAATGAGGATTGTCCGATTACCTACAATTTTTTTTTATTTATTTTAGACAAGAAGAAGCAATTTATGCTAGACGACCGGAAGAGCTTTCTGTACGGAATACGTCATTGTTAATGCCTCCTGCTGCAATACAAGCACCTCGGACGCCACAAGATGTAGCTCCTGTATGTATCAATTAATAATTTTTTTTTTATTGTGACTCGACATATGACAGCACCTCGCTTGATGTTAAGCCAAAGTGTGGTTCATGAATGAATGTCACTGCTACTACAATTCAATAACTGTGAGCAGCAATCACATCCACTATGGCGGCCTAGTTGGAACCGGCAACTTACAAGCTGATCCCGAAACGTGACCAAATCACTTCACGGTCTGTATACTTGTAAGTGGTGGTACTACCCCGGATCGGCAGACTGGGTACCACTGCCTACCACTCTTTGATAAACAGACCCGAAGCAAATATCCATCTCTTTTTTTTATTAACAAATATTTGCTATATTTAATACTATTAAATATTACAAATAAAAGCTATGAAACAAATATTTGCTCCGACCGGGGATCGAACCCGGGACTTTACGCGCAACAAACCAGTCGCTAAACCGTTCGTCCACGCCTGTCGTCCGAAATTAAATTAGCACGCCTATACAGGTATTTGTAGTAATTACAGAGCGCCACTTTCTACACCCATATTTCTCTTCATACAAGCTCTATGGATACTGCTATCCATATAGCTCTATGGACATTGATAAAGAAATTCGGACTCAAGTCCTAAGTCTAACAAACTGCAAGACCAGAATACAGAAGTCATTACTTATATTTTTGCAGAAAATGCAAAAATATAAATATGTATTAAGTACTAAAATATACTGACTTCTCTGCCTATCCATGTGGGAAAATGCGTGACAATTTAATTGAACACAAAAACGATTGTTCTAACTGAGTATTATCTTTATACAGAGATCGCGCAAGTGTAGTATTGTGCGGGAAGAGGAGGATGACGAGGAAGTAAGTGATAGGAGTGGGAGTGGTAGTGGAGCTGCAAGAAGAGGCTCAAGGTCGGAAGGAAGGTTACATTTGGCAACAAGGCATGCAACACAAACAAACACTAGTAATAATTATCACCCACCGACACAACTCGCTGAGAATCTTACTAAGGTCAGTTATATTGTTTTGTGCTATTCATTAGATACGTTTGAAAGGATATTTCACGGAATTTACTTATACTTCTGTGCAATATGGCATCGGCACTTATGTCATCCAGAAGTAAACCGTCACATTCATCCTGAACCATGCTATTTATTTTTTATTGTGGCTTGACATCTGACCTGGATCCGCCTGATGGCAAAAGTCCAAAAGTGCCGACGACTGCAAAAATCGAGTCTTCAGTGCTGCCCCAGTCGCTGTCACTATGCAGGCCACATGGATGGAGGATGGAGAGAACACATGGGCTGGCAAAGCATTCCAACGATAATTTGTACTGGTCTACAAACTTATAACTTGTATTAATTCTTGTTCGTAAATTGCAGGTTAACCTCGAAGACAACAAAGTGGAGGTTCCGAGTACAATTACAACAATATCATTACCTGTGCCGAGGCTAACGACATTCGGTTCGAGACTCTCGCGTGTTGGCGAACGCATACGACCGAAGTCTGCTGCCGAACGTGGTGATGTGAGTGCACCTTTAGTGCCTCCAGCGCCGCCGCCTCCCCGCAGACATCGCCTCGATTGTCGAAGACGTCGCGCCGGCTCTTGCTCTTCGTCCGACCTTTCTGATGAAGATTCAGAAAGTAGAAAGAAACGCACCGCCGCTGATCCCGACCCGGCACCAATAGAGCGTCCTCGACGCGATTCACACGATGACTCCAGCGATAGCCAAGAGCGTGGTGCCGCAGGAGGATCGGCCGGAAGCGGAACTCGCGTCTCCGGAGTAGTGACCGTGGTTGAGAGTAAGCCGAGCGGCGGCACCGGTGCGGGCGGTGACGTACGCGGCGGTCCCACGAGCGGAGCGGGTGGTGGAAGACGTCGTCGGGCGGCGCGGAAAGAGTCTCGTTTGCGCGAGTCGCGGTCATTAAACCGCATAGCTGAAGTGGAAGAGGCAAGGTGGGCGGGTAGCGGGTTGGTGGCGATGTGCGGCCGGCCCCTATTACGTCTGTTGGCTGCTGCCAGACCACACCCGACACCCGCACGTCGTTTACATGGACTCTGTTGAAATCTGCATACTACTTTGGATGCAGTGTTTCATTTAATTGGTATCTATTTTTATAATTATTCCTTTCCCAACATTTTCGTACATTTTCTTTACCGATTCTTATAAGTCGATTGTTTTAAATTGACTTGTTATAGTTTATAATAATGTACAATTTTTATTTTGTACGTTTATAGAAAAATATATATATGAAAGTATATTAAAATGTATTAAAAATCTGATATAATAATTATAAACAAAATTCATTGCATTTATATCATAACCAAAGCTTAATACATATTAAATAGCTTCCATGGTGATGTCTATTACATTGCAATAAATCATTAAAGTAGATATGAATCATAGCTTTAATATTATAATTTGTTTTACCCGTGCGGTTGTGACAATAGCGAAAGAGGGCATTTTATTATTGTAATAACATTATGGCCGGTTCCAATAATATTTGCCAAAATTAGCTGTTGACATGCTTTTATTGTATTGCTGTCAAACAGCAAGTAAAATATGCATACTGGAGCCATTACAAACGTGCAAACTGAGTCATTTGGTAAACGAAATCATTTGGGTGAAAGGGTTGTGTGTTACACAACACTATGGCAGTTCTATAAGCCGTGTGAGCGAGAGGTCCGATAAAAAAAATTATGACTCCGTTCGCACATTTGTAATTGCTCAGGAATAAACTTATTCAGAGTTGTTCTCAAAATCCATATTTCACGCAGAGGTTAGGCTAAATAAAATGAAGCTATTTTTGGCATATTCAAAGCATTATTAATTTATAAATAAGAGCATTGTAATATACCAAAAAACATTAAAAATGTAACTTAGCATGAGGCCCGTTAATTTGCATTGATCTGATCTTAACTGCAAAGTCAAGCTGATGTGGTATAAGCCTAGGAATAAGCGACGTGGACATCATGCAGTCGAAAGAACTGCATTAAGAAAAATGGGAGAGTTTTCACTATCCCGGTCGCTCGATCTTTTCTATCCAATTCTTATTTATAAAAAAAATTAAAGTGTAAGATAAAGTTCGTTTTATGAGTCTACACGGTAATTCTGTTATTTAGAAGATTTAGTATGTTATCCGTCTGTGGATGTTCCTTCCATTTCTAGGTGAGATAGGGAGTCAATTTAAATGTAAAATCTCGACGGGATAGGCTCAAAGTTTTCATATGTATATAAATTTCTAACCTAGCTACTAAACGTGATTGTCTAAAACAAACTGTGCGACCAAAGTACATAATATCAAAAATACATTGGTGTCTGTAAGTGGTTTTGAACTGGGGTAACTTTGTTTGCAAAACCATTCACACTACCCCTAGGATACGGTCGCCTTAATATAGATCATCAAGCTTCAAACAAAAACTGACCTTAATTTAAGTCACTTAAGAGTGTTTGTGTCCCGTGGAAACCTCTGCGTAGGATGTGGTATATCAGCCTAAATATGACATTTAATTCGGCAAATAATCCAAAAAAAAGGTATTCATTGTAATCAAACAAGATTTAGAACCTCTTGTTTCTTGATCAATTTGGGAACATTCTTAAAAAAGCGAACCCTCAGTGCTTAACCAAAGAGCATGTATGAAGAGAATTGTGGATGTGAGTAAACCAAGAGGATCGTGGAAAATTGATGCTAGATGATGATTGTCAAAGTAACTGATGATTTTTAGAGGCTCTGAAGTTGTAATAATTTTTGTTTTTTTGTTTTGGCATATTATAATAGAATAGATAATAATTTATATACAGTAATTATACTAGCATTGAAATATGCTAAAAATAAATAAAATTACACATAGTGTACTGCACTATAACGTTATAGGTGGTCAGAGCAGTCGCGCGTTAGGAGACAGACACTCGGTTCGATCCCCGGTAACAATTAACCGAGCGTGAATGTTCTATCTAATTTCATAAAATATGTCAAATTGTCTTGTACAACTTATGAAGGGAAACCGACGCGTTTTCTAGAGGCGTTTTCAAATAAAATCAATGTGGTGATTTATTTCATAGCTTGAAAATGCTAAAACCTTATAGTCTGATATTTAGGTCCTACCTACTTACCAAATGAATGTATTTATTGGTCAATCGTGTAAAAAATATTTAGTTTATTAGAAATCAAATAAGTGTTATATTGTTACCGATTGAATTATAGTTGTATGAGTTTACAATTTGTATAAATGATCATATTAATAATAGAAAATAAAGACAAATAATATTACGGAGTGTATAGATCCCGGCAGAAAAGAGCGCTGGCATCCAAACATGTTTTGTTACCTACCTTTTTTTTGTTATCCGAATATGTATAAATTTTGAAATACATATTATAAATCATATACACTCCTGTACAGACGCGCGGACTTGCTCCCACCGCAGCCGTCCAGAGCTCTACTTGTCTGACTATCCTTATACTGCGCAGCTCGACAGTCAGCGCTCTTTTTATCTGCCGATAGCTATACAAGTGAAGAATGTGATTGCGCGTCATAAAGGTGATTTAAAATAAGATGGACAAAAGTAAGTTCCGTTGTTTTGGGCACGTCAAAACAATGGATGAAAGACGTTTATAAATCAGAGGCAGTAGAAGGATAAAATTGGGACGCGCCGTTAGATTGTTCCTGGATAAAATCGGAAACATTTGAAATAGCATAGATAAAATAGAGGAGAAAAAAAAACAGGAGTCCCCAAAGCCCTTTACTCTGTATAGAGCTTCTTTGAAGATGATTTTGGATGTAATGTAAGCGAGAGAGTTGTAATGTAATATAGAGAACATTGCCCGCATGACGTCATACCATGCAAATAATCGGTAAGGTTAAGGCTAAAGGGGTAATGATATAGGGACAATGTTTTCAGCGCACCCGATACAATGCGATTTATGGAATAAGTTTATAAATGGAACGTTACTTCACGTGAAAACATCGTGAATTCAAAACATTTACATTTACTTACAAAAACATCTAAACAAGCAATGTATTTTATGCAAGCTTGGTGGCGCTGTTTGGATTCCCACAATTTGACAACGATTTTAATGTTATCAAGACGTTATGATCGCATTTCTTCACTCTACTCTTTTGTGGCAGATTTTATTATTTGTGCCGAAAGTAGTGGCGTAGCGCGGGAGTCAGCCGCCCGGGGCGGAAAAAAAAATTACCGCCCTTATTTAGGAATTTAAATCATAGGTACAACAAAAATATGAATTTCAGGTACAAATTTTAACGATTTTTAAAATTTTACCGCCCCCTAAATGTGACGCCCCCTCCGCCCCCGCCACGCTACGCCACTGGCCGAAAGTAAAAGGTGTTATGCGACAAAATATTTGATTTCGAGTATAATAGGTTCTGTTAAAGTTTATCAATCATCGTTATTTATTTACTTGTAGGAGCTGTTACTATTAAGTAGGTATTATGTCGTCCGTTTAAAGTTTTTAAAATAAAACTTTAAATTTGTTACATACGCCTTCTGTTACATTTATATCTACTATAGATATATAAAAACCTTAACGTTTCAAAAACTATGTTTTGTGACACCATATTTTTCCTCTGGCATATAATCTTGTATGACTAAAGTGCAGCGTGAAAAGATCTCAACGAGTCAGGAGGCGGTATAGTACGCGATTTTTCATTAATCATCGAATTGAAGTAATTCAATATATATCAAATTTCATTATTGTCTTTTACAGCTATTCTGGCGCGACATCTGATCTCAAATTGTCAAATGAACAAGGGGATCCTCATTTCCAGGGTTGCCCCAATCGCTGTCACTATACAGGCCAGAATTTTTTCACGCTTCGATTGAAAGATTTATCTTTCTATAACGTTCCTCTAGAACGTCTGAAGGAAACCATGTGAAAAAATCCAGTTTATCTAAAATTCCAAGGTTAAATCCTTATTTAACTGGGCTATTTAGTAAATAGTAGGTTATGTGTTTCAATTAAATTGATTGTTGTATGCGCCAATGGTGCTTTATTTATTTGTATTAAACGTCCAACATAATGAGATTATTATAATAAAATTATTAGATACCAATACCGGCTGTTGCTAATGCAACAAAACGTGACGTATTCAAGGGACAGTACGGTCGATACGGCTGATGGTATTGGCCATAACTATCGCCGACGTGACTATGAAGTAATCCCGTCGTGTGACGTCACGATCTAAGCGCATTACCAACTGCCAGGTATAGTATGTATACAGAATTGCGTTGAGTTTACCAAAGAATAGTGCATATAGTTCTGTTAAATTAGGAGTTATTGCAGTTTCAAATAATCGTTGTTTGTCAATACTTACCATATTGTCTATGACATTGATTTACATCTCATGTTCGAGGTGGTGGTTTAGTTTTCTCGTAAACTTTTGGTGCTAAATATTTTGTCCAGTTAGTTTTTTCTGTACCAAAAATGAGGGCTGACATTTCAGTTTTCACACTTAAATGTTTGTGTTTACTATTTCGTATATACATACTTTTTATTCTTGATTTTAAGTAGAGTAACTCCTAAACCTTTAATTTATTTAACAGAACTGTAATTGCATATTTTTTTAACGTTTTTGTGCTGTTTGGTGCCAATTATGTATAATATAATTTAATAATAATTTAAATTATTTGTTATTATTGTGTGGGTGCTTCTCTAAAAGTCCTTATTAAAGACTATTTATTGATAAATTCATTAAAAAAATGTATTTATAATATTTTGCATTTTTATACATTACACATAAGATTATCATTTGTCATTAAAATATGTTTTAAATATAAATACAGTTTTGCAAATATTAGTATCACTATTTTATTTTAATTAGATTTTATATATTAAGTTAGTAAATACATTATATTTACGCGGCGTAAATAATTGGGATAAAAAAATGGTAAAATTGGATAAAAATGAGGTAGTTTTTTTTATTAGATTTTTAGTTGTGAATCCTTACTTAGAGCCCTAGTAAGTGTATTGACTCATATTACATGAATATATGTTAAAAATATCCTTTAAAACAGGCCGAACATCTCTCAAAATTCCTTTTTTTTGTGTTTGACATAAGTTGGGCTTATTTTCAATGGATTTTTAGTTTTAGGGTCTTGGATGAATAAGAAGACCATGGCACCTCGTTCTATATCGGCCATTCGCCATTCGTCAGTCAATAAATAGCAAGAGAAAGGGGGAATATTAGCCGCGTTACACATTACCTAATTAACTGTTACAATTTCAGTAGCAAATACAAATTTTGGTCGAACGGTTTATTTTTATTAAAGTCATCAGACATGATAACTTGATTGCCTTGTCATTAAACATTTACAATTCACTTAAATAATTAAATATTAGCAGATCGTTATTTTATATTTGAACAAAAAAAAAACAGTTTAATTTTATCCAGAAATATGGTTTTATACCATTATGAAATCTGACTATTGCTTACAAACAATCGAAAACAAAGATTTTTTTGTTTTAATTAAGAGTTAATCCCTTATACGAACCGTTAATAATATGTATAAGGTACTTATATTAATTAAGATCTAAGAATGTTAGGATCATTGTTAAATTTCGTTTCAATTTATTAAAAGCAATATCATGCGATATGATTGTTATTTTGTTTTGTATAACTTCCAATATTAAATGCGAAAGTTGCTTTTATTTTATTATAGAGATTAACATTTTGGTATATGCCACGTATATTACACAGGTTTGATAATTAGTCAAAAGTATTATAATAAACAAAGTTACGGCGTAATGACGATAAAAAAATTACTACCGACGCGAATAAATACAAATTTAAAAGAATATTTATAAATTACTCTAAAATGTTATTTTATTATTATTGTTATTGGGGCACAACATTTGTCATTTGTGAATTTATAGTTTTCATATAAACGGTTATTGATAAAAAATAATATAGGTATTATGGGTGTGTGATTTTAATAACTTTTGTGCCTTTGTTACATTGTGTATGTTTTCTCTATAGAAAAACAATAGTAAACAGTTTCCTTAGATAAAGGGCATAGAACATAGTTTTTTCATGTTTGTTTACTACTTGTGCCAAGTTAAAATAAACCAGTATACCTGTCCTTATAAGATTTATTCTGTTTTTCTCATCGATGTATAGTTTTTATGGTTCAAGAAACGTTTCTACGTGGCATAACCTAAATTTAATTTCAAAGGACTTCATCATATCTAAGTTACTTTAGCAAAAATTTAAGTAAAATTAGCACTCGTCATCGTTATTGTTAGGGCGTGAGGTGATAGAATTTATAAGTTTTAAAATAACACTGCAATAAATATATTATAATGGAGCTTTCGATTTGTACATTTATATTAAATTTGGATATATATAAATTTATGTATGTATAGTGTTGTTGGCTTGTGTTCAAATTTATTTCACAGAGGCATTCCGGCTCTAGCGCATTGTCAGACTGAATGAAGAGAATAAATAAATAAGATACGTACAATTATAGGCATATATATAAAAAAAACTATTGTAATTGTTATAAACATAAAACAAAGTTATTCAATGATTGTTAACAAACACTGTAAAGTGTTTGTTAACAATCATTGTGTACTAGATATGAAAACTACAGAAAACCACCAAGAAGTTCACGTTCAGACCGATGCTTGTAGCTTTTTATTCGTGGTCAGAAAGATTGACAAAGGAAGCCTCGACAAAGTCAGGATCCTCTACATAGACCCTATTACAAGGTTTTTAATAAAAATAAAGCAATAGTAATTTTCTTCGTTCTTACCAAAATTAATACCTTGCAAGGTTTAGATAGTCGTTGTAGTATTTTGAATACAAGCCAACATTGTAGTTTTAAGTCTCAGCGTTAATACCTGATACTCTAACACAAGTGTACCTGGAGGCCATACTGTGTACTAGGTGTAAATAGACATACGTGATCCATTTAACAAGCCAAAATGCACGCACGTAACATCGCACCCGTCTATAAGGTTGAATGACCGCGATTGCTATGCGAGGCTGCTGCGCCGTAGGTATCTAAATGTTGCATTGCATGTTGAGTTTGCATTGCTTGTAACAAAATATACAATCCCTAGTTAACAAGGATTGCTGTCTATTTATATCCGGTAATTAGGCTTACGCATGTCCAGGGGTTCAATGTAAATTAGGTTCAAAATACTTCGTTTTTTACAATCGTCTAGGATTGTGATACAGGCGGTGGTGGTAGTTAGATCCATGAGCTACTCTGCTGCCACAGTCTGTCTGCAAGTAATAGTAGCATCCATTAAGTCGGCCCTTTTGTTTGAGGTATATTGAGCGTATTTTATATCCAATAGGACCCCAATTATAGTTTATAATGGTGAAATTATTTTATATTATGCACTTAAGTTATTCTAATTTTAGATTTATGTATTGAAACACGAATAATTCATCTCTGAAGTTGTGGAGGATGTGGTTTTAAATTGTTATTTTTCCTGTTTGTTCCCACTGTTTATATTTAGGTATGTGGAATTTATTCGTTTATTGGTGTACTATACCGAATTTGGCTAGGACACCAGTTCGTTACGTGTAAAGTCCCGGGTACGATTCTCGGTCGGATCGGAGCAAGATTTATTTCATAGCTTTTATTTGTACCATGTCATAATTCTTAATAAAAAAGCGGCGGATATTTGCTCCGGCTCTGGTTGTCAAAAAGGAGAAGGCAGTGGTGCCCAGTCTGCCGATCTAGGCACCACTGCCTGATCGAATACTTACAAGTATACAGAACGTGAAGTGACTTAATCGCGTTTCAGAATCAGCTTGCAAATTTCCGTTACCAACTAGGCCGGCTTAGTGGATGCGACTACTACTTAGTTATTTAACTGTAGTAGCAGTCACCTCCCTTCATGGACCGCACTCCAGCTTAACATCAAGCGGGGTGCTGTCATATCGAGCAACAATAAAAAATAGCTACTATTATGCTGGAAGGAGACTATTATACCCACAAAGATGGGAAAGGCCAGTAGGTATAAATAGTGGGAATAAACAGTTGTCAACTCAGAAATATATAGGTTATAATCTAATGAAAACTTCAAGTTATAATGATGGTTGTTAAACATTGTTTTTCCATATTTATTATTATGAAATTTGTTGTGTATTTTAGAGACCTGAAATTGTTAATGCTGCCTGAACTTAAAGTAAAATTATTTGTAGACTATTTCTGTACAATTGTTTTGTTGTCAACCTTGTTTGTGTCAGAAATAAAAACTTGAAAAAGGAATAATTTTTTAAAAATCTTTTTTGATTCCCGTTTGCTGCTCCCACTGTCTGATTAATAATAAAGCATATTATGTGCACGCTTGTACAGATACGTTACGTGGACCAAGGCCTAAGAGCCAAGCCACACGGTGCGGGTGCGGCGCCGCATCGCTCTACACATGTTGTATGCGGCGCCGTAGTATGCGGAGCGGGGACCTAGCCTCCCAGTGCATATGGATGCCCCCCTACGCGTCTCGCTTAATCGAAGTGCGGTGTGCCTGCGGTACGGCGCCGAAACGCACCGTCTGGCATATCATTGTTTTTATATGCAGGACGCCGCGCCTAAGCTGTAAAGCACACCACTTCTCAATGCCTTCCCTGACCTGTAAGGGTATCACGGAAGTATAAAGATGTAGCAGATCTTAAAACATTTCCCGTGGTATAGGCGATAAAGGGGACCGTGGCGTAGTGGCAGTGCAATGGTCACGCAAACCGGGAGCACGGATTCAAATACCACTCACCAATGTATCATATATATGTACTTTGGTCGTCCTGTTTCTATGACACAAGCACTTTAGTAGCTTAGTATAGACATGTATAAAGAATACTCAGCGAAATTGCATGCATGGGCTCCGGAGATCTCGTGACTCAACATTAACCATAACTCGGACAGTTCAACGCTGCAATGAATTCGGGGCATCGAGAATAAAAACAAACAATTTAAGACTGATTTATTTATTATATTTACCCCTGCTAATAACATTGGTAAAATATAAATGCTATGAAAATTTTGTTGACTTAGCACTTGGTAATGTTATGTTGTGGTTATATATAGGTTAAAACTAGCAAGTGAAGAGCTACAATAAAAATCAATGTGGGTTTAATGTTAAAGAACAAAACTATTTGGCTTATGTACGAACCATTATCAAAGAAAAAAATAATTCAATGTTTACATCTATAAATGAAAATGCTTATAAATTAAATCAAGAGGGGAATCTTTTAAAAAAGTATGTTTCATAAAATTGCTTAAAAATAAATGAATTCTGCTAACCTTACAATTAATACAAAAAGCAAGTTAAACTTCCAAAAGGCCACAACAATTTAGAAAATAAAATCATGATAAATAAACAGTTGTACCCTCTTAGTGGGTAAAATAGCTCTTAATCAATTAAAGAATAAGATTTAAATTTGAAGATTCATAATGGTACAATGTAACCAAGGACATTTTAAGGTCATATTTTCTACCTGAAAAACAAAATTATAATTGTATTTGTTGCACTTGTCTTTTTGTTGCATTGTCACAATTGATGAAACATACTATGACATGTCTTATTTGTATTCAAAACACAAGCGACTTTCTCATGCACATGATCGATTTTAAACTCTTAATCAGACTTAATTTTAAAACTTATATGTTTTGCGATTAATAATAGTGACTGCCAAAAATCGCTAGATTATGCCCCGGTAAATTTTATTCTCTTTGATCACTATTAATTCTATTCTTTAATTGGTTGAGCTATTATTAACTGATGACATCTCCCAGCTTGCTGCAGACAAGCATTATCTACCTGAAAAGCGACATCTAGTGCAAAGCGCAAGTTATCAAAATACCATGGAATATACATTATGAAAGTTAAATTCAAAAGGTACAAAATCAAAACCTTTTTAGGAAAGGCTGGCTAAACTTTAGCATTTAGTTGCAATTCAACATGTATCGACATTATATCAATTGGTCTGAAGGTAAACAAGAGGTGCAGACAACTGAAAAAACCGTCAGTTTATAGTCGGCTTCAGTCATAGTCACAGCCAGCCGGTGGTGATGGAAACATTCAATGTTAAAATTACTAGGATGCCACTCCCAGACTGCTTAAGCTGGTCCATCTGACTGTCAGCGATGTGTCCAATCTTTTTAATGACTCATTTCTTTCCCAGTAGAAGCATAAAAATAATTATCTTGACTTTGACATAATGTTCCTTTTGAATTGAATCAACAATAATTATATATAAAATTTGTTAGGATAAATTGTTCCATTTTTGGTAAAAACAAATCTTACATATACCCTAAATAAAGTTATGAATATAAAATGTGAAATGCATAAAATAACTCTTATATAGTTAAGAGAGAAGAAGGGTAGATTGGGGGAGATTAAAAAGTTTTGGGAGGAACTAGAAAGTGCTGCCTTCTGGTGGTTGAGAAAGCTTCATGTTATCTTTAAGAGTCATGAGGCGCCGGAGCTCCTGCAGCATTGTTTTGATCGTATAGTCACGTTGCCATCTAGCCAAGATTGGCACTTGTCTGTTATCAACCTGAAATAATACACATATTTTTCAATCAATCAATTAAATTGTCACGCCTTTTTCCCACAGGGATGGGCAGAGACAATGGAGCACTACTTGCCACAATCCTGACACAATTTCACTCATCCACAATTTTCTTCATACAAGCTCTACAATTATGTGCACTAGCCAACCCAACTTTCATGAAGATGTCTCCAATTTGGTCAAAAAACATCCTCCTGGGTATTTAAATATATTGAACTAAAGTAAATACTGATGGCTATCACATCAAGAGCATTAATTAACTAAGCAGTCAGCTTATCTCTATGAAAACCAGATTTTTTTTTTGTCGTGGCGCAACATCTGTTTTCTACTTTCCTGATGGTAAGCAAGGGGAAGACCAAAAGCGCAGACTACGGAAAATAATGATACAACTTATGAATGCCTCATGCCAGCTTCTTTATGTCTCATTTAAAGGATGGGAAGAACACTGGATGGTAAAGTTACCAGCGTGTGAACCTTCTTAACCATGACTTTCCTTATTCCTAAAACTCTGAATCCATTAAACTCAAAATGACCCACCCAGTAGGATGGGATGAATTTCCATGAATAATGTCTGACAGCACTTTTCTCTTTCCGTGGACTCTGGTTTAACATCTTTGCATCCCTGTGCTGAATTCTTAAGTATTGATAACACATTCCAATTGCTTAAATGTCGCATACATATAGGATTCTTATTGTAAAAAATTAATAAGAATCCTATTTGGTAAATCTAATAAGTCTTTACTTGTCAACAAACTTTTTTTTAATAATGTGGGTAATTATTTTTTTTTACAAAAAAGTGACCTCAGAGGTCTGCAGGGTCTCCTGGCCTTCTGGAGATCGGGTGGCTTCACTGATGGAGAACACAAATAGAAAAGTGCAGTGCGGAAATGAGCACACACACATAACATTCAACACAACCAAAATTTTTATAAATTATCAATTCTATAAAATATTTTAATAATAAACTTACAAGTCCAGTTTGGCTGTTAATACAGTTCATGTTGATTCTAGATATGAAGCGAGCGGTTGGAGGATCATCAGGGTAGCGGGTACCACACTCAATTTTCAAAGAATACATCCTATTTTCATAAGGAGTCTGAAAATATAAAAACAAAGAAATAGATATCTATTTAGGTTGAGAAGTCTTCAAATAATCTTATAGGAATTAATAGAATCAAATAGTAAATATATTGTTTGTAAAATATAAAATAAATGTACACTTAACCATGTGATTATTTTAAAAATATATTTACCCTTGGAGGTCCAATAATCATGCCAGTCCAATGCGTAAGCGTCATGTCATCGTCACTCTCGAGACCCCAAGAGATGGTGCCATCACCCACACCCTTTTGACCTTGCTCGAGCTCTTCCAGAAGACGAAAGTTGCGGGGTACGACTATAAAAATATATTTGCAAAATGAATGTTTAAGTAAAAAACATAAAACAAATTTAAAAAATAATATAATAGCGCAAATCAAAAGATTTCGTAAAAATATACATGTATTTTGCAATAATATCTCACCAACGCCAGACGACGGATTCGCCATGATCACTATTTCACCCGGCGCGCACCTCGATTTCAAGTATTAATAATAGGGGTCTATGCCTACATTTACTAACTTAATTGTCGATTAAGTGTTTTTGTTTTTTATACAAATTAACAATTTATATAACAACTAAGCGGTTCCATTTACTTCTATAAAAAATCACAAGAAAAATGGTTAGCTTTTCGTAATTTTTTTTACAAATTTGACAAATGTCATGTTTCTATAGTTTATGGTATTTTTATAATGTCATTTTTTTTATAAATTATGGTAATATAGATAATATTCAACATTTATATACATTTTAAAGAATAAATTATTGTATTATAGCTACGTGTTCTTAATAAACATATATAACATTTTTAAATCAGAAAAAAATATCTCAAGATAGTATAGAAGATCAAGCCCTTTTATCTATGATTTTCCCCGTCTAGACTCAGACTTTATTATAACTATTATTTTTTCCAATACAGTCCGTTTGTAGCAGAAGTATAAAATGCTATAAGTGGTAGTCTTTTAATTGGTATCTAGATTATCTCGCATGTAACCTCTATTGATCTTTTATCGGTCTGTCTGGAAACAATTATTCAAACCAGTCACCGTGCGTTCAAAATGTAAGCAGTGCTTTGACAGCCAGTGAGCCAATGAAAAAGCTACTCTCTATCTTCTTGTTTAAATCATTGGCTATCAAATATTTGTATTGTCAAAGTTTCGAACGCACGGTCTTTTTCAGCGGAATTTCGCTCGCTCGTTCGGCTTTCTTTCGTGCGCGTGTGACAAGTGACGTCGGGTTATCAATATTCTTTTTCCTAATTTTATTTTGATATTCACGTGTCGCAAACAAACAAATGCTGGGATTATAAAATTAATATATTTATTTATGCACGTGCTTAATTATGACTATTTTGACTGTGTGATGTGATAGTTTAGTTTTGGAGGTAAAATGCCCGCTTCCATTTGCGATCCAGTCTCGAGCGCGTTGCGCTTATCCCTTGCCACTGATGAATCTCAGAGTTCTTCATTATTAGATAGTCGACTTTATTCGTCAACTAAAGGTGTGCTCTTGACTAAAATAGAATTTGAAGAATCTGGTGACTACCAAAACAATGTTCTTGATGGATTGAAGTCAAAGTACGTGGTGATACGACCTAAAAAACCTGTACTAGAAACCAAAATACTGAAGAAAGATGGAACTCCTGGTTCATCAGGTAATGTCATGAATGTTATTTTATATATTATTGGATTGATAGCTTATTTATGAACTTTAACTTTAACATCACATTTTAGGTTATTTTTCTTTCTGTTTTTAAAAAGATAAACTGTAAATTGATAAGATTTTTTTAATCTCTGAGAGGAAATATATGTCTTCGGGTGTATATCTTCGTTTATATATCTTTTTGTATTAAGTATATACAACATATGCACCTTTAAAGGAAAAAGTCACAAAGTAAAAACAAAAACTGTATGTGATTTTTTAAGATAGTGATATGTTAGTGTAATATTTTTTTGTTTTCAGATACAAAGCCAGATGACAGTGTTCCTAAAGCCAAATGTATGTTGTTCTCCGTTGAGAAAGTACAAGTGGGATGGCAAGGTGCCTGGTCTGCTGGGGCCGGCATGCAAAATGTAGGAAACACTTGTTATTTGAATTCCACTTTGCAAGCCATGTTTCATGTACCTGCTTTTGCCAATTGGCTGGTATCAGAAGGACCTCATGTTGATAAATGTAATCAAAAAGGTAAACAATTATTCTACTGTTCCCATAACTTCAGATCTTATATAAAGAGAAGATTTCTTTGGCCGGCATAGTGATGGCGACTGGGGCAGCCGTGAACAAACCCGGTTTTTTCAGTCGTCGTCACTCTTGGACCTCCTCTTGCTTATCATCAGGCGGGACGAGGTCAAATGTCGTGTCACAATAAAATAAAAAAAATTGTAGATGTGAGGGAAGTGAGCGAGTTGTCAGGATCATGAAATGAAGCACTCTTGTCTCTGTTTGTGGGATTTGTTTTTCTAAATAAATAGAATAATATAACACAGTTAAGAGTAAAAAAAAATATACAAATATACAACCCAAAAATAAAATATAGTTTTCCGTTTTGTAGTATTTTATGCTTTATATTTTTAAAACATTATTAATAAAAAGCTTTAAACCTGTTTGCAATTTATAACAGTCTAGGCAATTCTCACAATTGAGTAAAATAATAATATAAAATAATGCATCAGAAGCTGTTTGTAATATGTATGTGGATGATGGGATGAGATGAAAGGTTTGTAGAGTGGTGGGCAGTGGTGTCCACCAACCTAATCAAATTAGGCTGGCCTAGTAAGTGTGACTGCTACTTGCAGTTATTTATCTAAAGTAGAAGTCTTCTCTTTTATGCACAACACTCCAGTCTGACATCAATGTTGCAGTCATATGTCAAGCTACGATTTAAAAAAAAAGTTTATTAAGAAAAGAGTAGAGGGAGATCTTTTCCCAGCTGTAGGACTTAATAATAATAAATAAACTAACAGATGGCTAATTATTATTAATAATAATAATGAATTAACAGATGGCTAATCTTGTAGTCTTTAGCAGGCTCGTTTCCGCACTTGAAGTCCTCTTCGGTATCTTTGTGTGTTCTTCAACGGTTCTCCTTCAGTGGAGCCACCCGATCTCCTCCAGGAAGGCCAGGAGACCCTTCTCGTTCCTGCAGACCTCCGGAAGCGTCCTCACATTGTCAAGGAACTTCTGTCTTGCTTTTGCTAAGGCTGTGCTCCTGCAACTCAAGAGCACATGTGCAGCTGTCTCCTCCTCATTCAGACATCCCCTACAAAGGGGGCTGTCTGATATGTTATAGGTTGTACAGGTGCTTATTAAAACCACAATGCCCCGTTATAACACCTACCAAAGTGCGGAGCTTGGCTCTGCTAAGGTGGCTAATTATTATTAATATTAATAATAAATTAACAGATGGCTGTGTAATTTGTGGCATGAGAGACACATTGATAGCCACGCAAAAATCTGGTTGTTCACCAATTAAGCCATGGATGGTTTACTCCAAACTAAGATTGATATGCAAACATCTTACACCAGGAAGACAAGAAGATGCACATGAATTCTTAAGGTAAGACCTATAAATACTAACTAATATATGTAAATGCATTTCAATTTTATTATTGTGACTTGATATTGCTAACAGAGCATCAAAAAGGAGGTACCAACAACTGACCTTATGTGGCGGACGGCATATATCTTCTAAATGAACTAATATTTTGACTCTGACATAAAACAATTTATTTATCTAGTTTCTATGAAATAGGGCGTGTATAGTGACTTTGTTTAGAAATATATATTTAAAAAAAAATTAATTTGTAGCTATAAAATTTAAAATCCTAAAATTTCAGGTATTTAGTGGAAGCAATGGAGAAATCGTATTTGGCAAGATTCCCGCATGCAGATAAATTGGATCAGTACAGCAAGGAGACTACACCCCTGAATCAGATACTTGGTGGTTATTTACGTACAACAGTTCGATGTCTGGCATGTCACCACCTTTCAACTACCTATCAGCATTTCCAGGTGAGAATATAAGAAGTAGCATTGGTATTGGACTGTTACTTAGTAATTGTCATTCTTGAACTTACCCTTGCTTACTATCTGTCAAGTAGAAGTACAAATAAAAACTTAGTACTAAAAAAACAAAACAATAACTATTGGTAAACACCAAAGAATTTGGACTTAAGAAATAGAAGGAGCCCTAAAATAGCTACAAAATACAACCGTTTATACTATTTTCCTTTATGGCATCAAAAAGAAGTCAGAAGGGGATGAATACACATTTTTACATTTTCTACTAGTTTTGATGGTCATGTGACAACCTAATTTGACACAATAACAAATGACATTAAAATACTTCAAAAAGGATGATGGAATAATAATGCCGCTACCCTTGGTACCATGTGTCTTTTAATTAGGCAGTATTAAAAGTCAACCAAGTGGTTGTAATTGCAAAAAGTAGTGACAAACTTTGAAAGAAAGGAATTTAATTATAAGTAGTTGTCTCTTTCAGTCACACGTGGTATAAACATAATATAAATAACACTGAATTAGTTCTTATTTTAGCACAGATTCTATTCTTTCCATATTCTTAGGTAAACACAAATGTAACTTTTCTCTAGTATTTTACTATTTCCATTTTTTTTTATTGCAACTTGACATTTGAAAGCACCCCACCGGATGTTAAAATAGAGTGCTGTCCATAATTGTAGGCTACTGCTACTTATAGTTCAATAAATGTAGGTAGCAGTCACATCCATTTGGAACCGGCAACTTACTAGATGATGCTGAAATGTTACTAAGGCACTTCACAGTCTGTATTGTTAAATGTCCTGCTGCTGGACACGACATTATCATCTTCTTCTCTTCTCACAGTTAATAATTCATTGCATTCTCTATGATAATAATTATTGTTAATGATTTATATTTTAAAGGATCTACTATTGGATATAAGGAAGCATTCAACACTGGAGGAGGCGTTGGATTCATTTTTCTCTAGAGAAAGACTTGAAGATTTAGGATATAAATGTGAAGCATGCAATAAAAAGGTATAAATTTTAATTATCATCATCAATTGTCAAGCTTCTATCCCACAGAGATAGGTGGAGACGACTCTTTCCTTTCCTTCACATCAACAATTCTCTTTATTATGGACATCCTTAACCTAGTAGCACTCACTATCAGGATCAGTTTGTAAGTTGCCTATTCCAACTAGGCGGGCATAGTGGATTTAAACGGCATAGTGACAGTTAATAACTGTAATTAGCGGCCACCTCTATTCGCAAACCGCACTCCAGCGTAACATCAGGCGGGCTGCGTAACATCAGGCGGGCTGCTGATACCGAAGAGGACTTCAAGTGCGGAAACGAGCCCGCTAAAGACTATAAAGACTACAGGCGGGCTGCTTTTATATATCAAACCACAATAATAAAATAAATAAAATTGTAACGATTTTATCTTACCATAATCTTGAATATTGGTGATTATTATTATAATACTTTAAAAGTGATCCATGTAATCACTTTTATCATCACTTAATATCAAAACACAAAAAGTTATCATTATTGGTCACAAAGACTAAATGGATGATTCTATTTCTCTTAAATATTATAATTGGATTTTATTTATGAAGGCGCGACAAATAAGCAGCATTTTTTTTTAATTGTGAACAAAGCACAGTGTCTATCTTATACTCTACAAATCTCGCCTTGTTTTGCACAATCAATTTATATAGTTCATATTTTAAAAAAAAATTATGGTAAAAATGTAAATCAGAATGCCACTGGGAATAAGGATAAAACTAAACATAATGATCGTAACATCCTTATCTACCGCTACGACATAGTGGACACGCGCTCTTAGGCGCACTACTACAAATGCAAAAACGTTTCCAAACTAATTTGACTGTGATATACGTTGATTGGCCACTTGCGACCGCAAATCAATTTCACTGCTCTTTTTGTTACCATAATGTATTAAGAAAATCGGGGCTTATGCAGATAGCATTGTAATTGATAGCTGATAGAAAATCTTTTGTAGTTACATCTGCTTGCCTCTTATCGAAGTCACTGCAGTAATAAAATCAAACTTTTTGTTTAGGTATCAGCAACAAAGCAATTCTTCATTGAGAGAGCTCCAATGGTGCTATGTATTGCATTAAAGAGATTCTCTTTGGCTGGTGGTAAATTGTCCAAGCATGTGCAGTTCCGTAAGAAAATCTCACTCCTCAAATATATTCATAATAAAAACACGCAACAAACATTGGTAAGTACCAAAAATTATAGTAAAAAAGTAAAGTTAAAGTAAACATAGTAGTCGGCCAGTAATGTCAAATGGCTTTGAAACGTGGTCCCTAACTGTTGGCCTGTTGGAAAAGCTCAGAATTGCTTAGCAGGCAATGGAGAGCCATATGCTTAGAGTATCTTTGCGTGATAAAATCTGGAATATTTGTTGAAGAACCAGAGTTACTGAAGTTGCTCATAGGGTTTTGCAAGCTGAAGTGGCAATGGGCTGGCCACATCGCCCGAAGAACCGACAACCGATGGGGAAGAAAGGTTCTTGAGTGGAGACCACGAACCGGAAGACATAGCCTAGGTAGGCCTCCCACTAGGTGGACTGACGACATAGTGTAACTCACAAATAACCGGTGAATGTAATTGGCAACTTGTCGTTCGAAATGGCGTTCTAAGGGGGAGGCCTATGTTCAGCAGTAGACGTCTTCTGATGATGAGCAGTTGGCCAGGCCGAAAAAAATAGGAATTGTATAGTCACCCAATAATTATGTAAAAACTGGCCACGCCGCCGATAGCGAAAGCTTGTTTTGTTTTTAAATTAATTAAAGCCAATCTATAGTCGAATAAAACGGTTTCGCGTGTCGTATCTTTGTAGAATAATCGACAAGTAGAATGCTTTGCAAGTCCATGTCTTTTACTTATGCTATAACTTTGGATCCTTCAAGCTATGTGTGAAATAGCACTACTGGTCGGCATAGTGATGGTGACTAAGGCAGTCGTAACTTGGGTCGGTTATTTCAGTCGTCAGCGCTCTTGCTTATCATCAGGCAAGTCGAGTTTCCTACATTACTGTACTGCTACATTCCTTTTGTTATTATGCCCACTTTGGCCACTCAATACGGCATTATTTTCATCAGAGTAAAAGTAATTAAATCTTCTCTTTTCAGAATTACAAATTAGTAAGTATGGTGACGCACCTTGGCAGTTCGCAACATTGTGGCCATTACACAGCCATAGGCCAAGCACCTAATGGTAACTATTATCAATTTGATGATAGTTCTGTGAGACAACTGCCCTTATCTTCTGTCCTCGCTACCAACGCTTACATTATGTTCTTTGAGAAAGACAATTCCCCTACTGATGATTTTCTCGGACCATCAACGTCGAGCGTCGTTTATGGGCCTCAAGCACCTGTTGGTCTTCCAAAAAGAGACAAAAGTCCCCTCAAAGTCTGTTTCTTCAGAAATGAAGAACGAAAACCAGCAATAAACAGCAGTGGTAACTCTAATGAAATGTTAAAACCAGAACCCAAACCTATTCTATTAAATGGTAACCTAGCACAACCAAGCTCTAGCACCTCTAATTCAGTACCATGGGTTGTGAAACAAAATGGAGAAGTTGTCAAAGTTAACAATACAACTGCAAAATTATGCAATGGTGATAAAAGCAACAATGACAGTGATGGGAAGACTAGCTTCACATACAAGCAATCTGTTGCAGAGGATGCTGAGAAGTCAAAATGTAAGAGTTCCGAATTGTCTATTGTGGTTACTACGAACCAGAATGGTGAGAAACCTGCTAACAAAGTGAAAGCACCAAAATCACCATTGGAAAAGTTAGAGGAACATATGAAGAGTAATATTGATGATAACTTTAGACATAAGAATTTGAATGGAAATGGGAGTTCCAAATTAGTACCATATGATACAGAGTCTGAGAGTGGGGATGAGAAAGGTGATAAAAGTAAACATAAGCCCTACCGTAGTACGTCACCAACGCACACTTGGACTGTGTTCCGTGAGAGTAATGTGGCGCAGCTTAGTCCGAGTCTTAATGGAGATACTTGCAAGAGGTTTGTATTGAATATAGAACATATTTTTTATTAAACAATTATTTAAAATAATATATCTACTTATGAATTTATCGAGCTGTGTTCAAAGGTGAACTTAATGCCGCTAGACTCGGTTAATATCAATCAATCAAATTGTCACGCCTTTTTCCTGCAGGGATAGGCAGAGACAATAGAGCGCCACTTGCCACGATCCTGACACATCTCCCGCATCGCTTCCTTCACATTCACAATTCTCTTCACACAAGCTCTATCGTTTTAGGGTTTAGGCAACTTAGCATTAGTCACATAGGTTCTTCTCTATTACAGGCAAAAAATATTTTTTGTGACGTTGACTCCGCTCTTTTGGATATGTTATCGGTTTTTATATGTTAATATTTTGGACCATATAGCTCATTCTCATATAGCTAGGTTAAGAATACCCTGGATTTGCCAATGTTAAAAAAATGATTATTTTATTTTATAAAATAACCATTTTAATAAACATTTCGTTATTCAACATTTTGTTGAAAACAGTTCAACAGAAAACATTTTCTAAACATTTTTAATATGCAATAATTTTTCATTATTTTTTATATTTTATTTTAAAAAAAATTGTAACATCTTAATATTTTTATTTCTTAATTGTAATTTTTATATTTTCTTATAAAAGATAGATAGTGTCATTATTATTATTAATGCATGCAGTCCTGTCCTATAAGTGAGATTGCATTTAGCTATATTACATAACAACGTAATCTTGTTGGAAGGCTTAATAAATAAATAAATAAACATCTTCCAGTGTAAAACAGAAAGAGGAGACTCAGCCCAATGGGATTGATAATGAGAAGAGTCCGAACACCAGTGTCAGTACTATGTCACCGTTGAGTGACGACTCCGTGAGCAAGGCTGACACTAATGTGACAAATACTACAAGCAGTGTTTCTAATTCAATGACAACGGTGACAGCCGCAAGTGCTGTTGTCAAGTCAAGTAGCAACGGTATGCTTTCGCGACACGATACAGCGAGGGAGTTGCAGACATTGTCGCATCGAGGTTATGGAGCTCATGTCGATAGCTGGAATGGGTCAAGAGCTGAGATGGGGAGACAGGTTAGTATTTTTAATTTGGCGGAAATTATCAAATATATACATTATGTTTTAATAACACATTTAATTTTGTCGACAGAACTAACAAGAAACAATCACAAAGACACGCCATATTAACAGTTCTGCTTTGAACTGTCATAATTATAGTTCAATAATTTTGCACACCTTAACTATGCAATATAAAGGATATATTCCAATAATCTTCGTACATTAAACTATTTTAAAATGTTAATAGCCCAAGTCCCTATACAAAATGAATGATGTCCTTTCTACTTGATTTGTATTTGGTCACCAGAAGCTATGTAATCATAAAACAACAAACAACCTTTTGATCATAAAAAAGCTACTTTAAGCGCATTTGAAATTGGAGCGTCTATTTTTAACCAAATGTTTACAGTCGGACGCGTTGAACGAAAATTTAAATTGCTGAAAAGGGTTGCCTAGTACCCATAACCATAGAGCTTGTATGAAGAGAATTGTGAATGTGAGGGAAGCGAGGGAGTTGTGTCGGAACAATGGAGCGCCACTTGCGCTGCCTATCCCTGTGTAAAAGAGGCGTGACAATTTAAATTTGATTTTGTACGAAACCAAGGAGCAGCATTTTTAATTAGTCATATAACCCGACTGATTTAGAGATGATTTATTGTCGTAATTTATCTGTAGAGTTAATTTGTGAACTTAATTTATAGTTTATAACTTCTCGTAACGGAGAATATGGTCGTATTTTTTATTAGTTTAAAGTTTTGTGCATTGGAATATTATTTGAATACTCACTGTTTAGTATTATTTTAGGTATTCGAAGAGCGGCGCATAGAACGTAAACGAGCCTTGGAAAGCGCCGATGAAATGGACCGTGGTAGAAGTAAGAAAATAAAAAAATTCCATCATTATAACAGATTTAATAATAACAGGAACAATTATAATCCTTTCCAGGTAATTTTTTATATGCAATCTTTAAAAACGTGTGAAAAATTTGGTTATATTATACGCCGGCATTAGTAGCATTAAACTGCGTCCGTAGTAGCAGTCGTCTCTATTTATAGACTGCGCTCCAGCTTAACATCGGGTAGGGAACTGTAATGTCGAGCCTCAAAAATATATTTGAGACTCATAGGCTTTGGCCGGCATAGTGACGGCGGCTGAGGCAGCCGTGAACAAACTCGGTTTTCTCAGTCGTCTTCATTCTTGGACCTCCTCTTGCTTATCATCAAGCGGGATGGGGTCAGATGTCGTATCACAAAAAAAAAGTATATCCTACTATTATTATAAATGTGAATGTGAGTTTGTTTGTTACATTTTCATGCAACAACTACTTAACCGATTATCATTAAACTTTGTACACATATTCTTGGAGGTACTTGAAGTAACATGGGATACTTTTAATTAAAAAAAATTACTATTGTTTCAGCTGTTTGGAATTTTTATATATTTATTTTTATTGCCGTATGTCATTTTTATATGAGTTATCGAGTTATAAATTAAGAGAAAAAGGATATACAGCCGTATTGAAAACCTCCTCATTTTTATGACTGTTCTATAAACCTAATTTTACGCGGGTAAAACCGCGGGCATAGCTAGTATATATATATAGAAAGCGAACTTTTTAAAGACTGCTCTTTAAAAAGTTGACATAACTCCTACTCATTCACAATCCTACACATTCTTTATAGCAATGGAGTGCCTAACGGATCCTAGATTTTCTTGACGCCTACTTATTAATTTCATTATCATCTTCAATTTCACTTCTAAATCCCCACAGGGATAGGTAGAAACTACGAAGCGCCACTTTCCACGATTCTGACACAATTATATATTTTTATTGACCTAGAACAAGGAAACAAGGAAGAAAGAGCGCCAACGAGTGAAAAAACCGACTCAGTTTACGGTTGACACAGTCACCGCCATTATGCCGGCCCTGGCCTACATCATCATTATCATCAGCTAGAAGGCGTCCTCTGCTGAACGTAGGCCTCTCCCTCAGAACGCCATTTCGAACGACAAGATGCCAGTTGCATCCGTGACTTTCACTATGTCGTCTGTCCACCTAGTGGGAGGTCTACCTACGCTGGTTCGTGGTCTCCACTCTAGAACCTTTTCTTAACCATCGGTTTTCGGTTCTTCGAGCGATGTGGCCAGCCCATCGCCACTTCAGCTCGCCCGCATACTGCCCGATATTAAGTTGTAATATTATTTATTATTTTCAACAGGAGAAGCAGAACATGCCGCGTTGGGTGAACAGTTCTGGTCATAGATACCGCGACCACCGTCCACCCTTCGTCCACAAGCGATATAACAAGTACAAACAAAACAGCAATAGGTAAATATTAGTTTTATTTTATTTTATTGTGACTCGACATATGTCAGCACCCCGCCTGATGTCAAGCTGGAGGGTGGTCCATAAATAAATGCCACTGTACTGTTCAATAACTGTAAGTAGCAATAACATCCACTATGCCGGCCTAGTTGGAACCGGTAACTTACAAGCTGATTCCGAAACGCCACCAAATCGCTTCACGGTCTGTATACTTGTAAGTGGTATTTCTACTCCGTATCGGCAATCTGGGTACCACTGTCTACAGTGGCGTGCGGTCTAAATAGTCATAAAGACTGTGTCTACTCGTATAAAACTGTATTATTTATTTATTTATTTTGTCACTAAATAATACATAATTAGTATAAAGCGCCTGAATATAAAATCCATTACGACGCGCAAAGGTTCCCCTGATAACACACAATATTAAGGCGCTTATTAAATATTCAACGTCCAGTTTTTGTTAGACCGAATTAAAAAAGGTCTCAAATCCACGCACACTAACGCAATTTCTTGTCTTAGTGTGACGCCGGTGTTGTCAATCGTATAGAACAGACCGACCGTGTGTGCGTGAATTTGAGATACGGTCTCTAGTATAACGATACCAAATTGAATGGCTTATTTTATTTGTTCTTTTTTTGCTTGTTTTATATGCAATTGGTTGTGTTATACCGATTGGTGTTTTAATTATTTCGTTCTGCAATTTCTTTTTTTGTTTTGACAGAAGTTTGTGTATTTATTGTTTGCTTGAGTTTATTAGTTAAATAGTAGAGTGTAATATTGGAATTAATTAATTGTTTAGGATTTTATTTGGTAAAAAAAGAAATTTAAAAAATGTTTTTACCTGTGAATAAAAGATACGAAGGTTATGTTATAAATTAATTAGGTTATTATTTGTATTTTGTAATATCATTTATAATGAAGTCTTTATTGAGGGTTATCTTGTGCAGATGTTACTTGGTATGAATATATATTTAATATAGTTTTAATTATGTACAAAAGATTTTTCGAAAACGATTTGAGCATCCGCAAATGTATATTGTAAAATTCACAGAATACTATTATATTATACTATAAGGTTTATATTTAGTATAGAACAAAATAGGATGTCTTTTTTGCCTACCCTGTCTCTAAAGCCACCGCACGCCACTGACTGTCTACCACTCTTTGATAACCAGACCCGAAATAAATATCCGCCTCTTTTTTTTTTTCAATAACAAATATTTGCAATATTTAATATTATTATTAAATAATACAAATAAAAGCTATGAAACAAATATTTGCTCCGACCGGGAATCGAACCCGGGACTTTACGCGCAATAAATATATAAAAAATGTATTAATAAATCTCATGTAAATGGATACGTTAAACAAGGTAGGCCCAGGAGGAGACATCCTCAAGAAAGCTAGGTTGCCTAGTGCCCATAACCGTAGAGCTTGTATGAAGAGAATTGTGAACGTGAAGCGAGGGAGTTGTGGCAGGATCGTGGCAAGTGGCGCTCCATTGTCTCTGCCTATCCCTGTGGGAAAAGGCGTGACAATTTAATTGATTGATTGATAAAATTATATACACATCAGTGAAAAAAAGTAAGTAGGTAATCCCACCACTTTCTATTCTAGTGGTGTAGTGGCTGTGCAATGTTCAAACAAACCGAGAACACAGGTTTGAAACTTTGGTTGTCCTGTTTCTATGATAGAAGCACTATAGTTAGAAATGTAAATAAAAATAATAGCAAATTTGAAAAGATAGGTTGCCTAGTGCAAATTACCATGAAGCTTGTTTGAAAGCGTTTCAGTATCTCTGACTATCCCTGTAGAAAAAGAGGCGTGACAATTTGATTGATTGATTGAATAGCCAAATTTCAATTTACAGGTACAACAACAGTCATCATTATTCAAGGCGTCGTTGACCCAGGTCTACGTTTATGTTAAATTGTAAATATTTTAGTATTAATTTATATTATAATTCATAAGTATTGTATTAGTTATAGTTAGCCTTAATATGGCATTTCTGTTTGAGACACTTGCATTTTTTTTTAATTGTCACGTGTGTTGTCTCTTTGTTGCTGACCCCCAATGAAGATAAGGTTGTCGTAATGATACTTTCTTTATTATATGTAAAAATATAATTATAAATTATAGCGGCGTCTGTATGATTGTATAATAAATCATAAGGTTTACATTACTGGATATAGCCTTCCCCAGGAATCTGTTAAAGGTATAGTGGTTACCTAGTATTTTCTTAAATTTTGCGCGAACATTGATTATTGAATTAAACAAATTTTATGCGGCTTACAATCGCGTTTATTTTAAAATCAAAACTAAAATAAACGCGATAGTAAGCCGCATGCAATTTGTTTAATTCAATAGTGGTTACCTGCTAAAGGACATCATTCATTTTGTATGAGACTTGGGCTAAGTTGTATTAACTGTTGTATATGCATTTTAAAATTGTTTATTGTACGAAGATTACAATGTAATTGGAATATATACTTTATTTTGCATAGTTTAGGTGTGCAAAATGATCAAACTATAATTATGACAGTTCAAAGCAGTACTGTTAATATGGCGTGTCTTCGTGATTGAGAGACGATAGAAGATCCATATTTTATTTTCCGAATAACTTAATTGCACAGCTATTAAAAGCAAAAGTAGTATTAGTTTTATCAATACAAGTATCTATTTTTATCATTGGGCATTACAAAAGTAGTACAAAAATAGCCCAAAATGAATGACTTCCTTTATCAGGTCGTCAGTCTATCTTGTATCACTCTACCTATAATAAATAGTAGGTATATATAAGGTCCCGGAAGCCTAATAAAGAAGTAAAATGAAGTTGAAAACACTTTGGATGTGTGAGATTTGCCTTAAGCAAACTATTATTTCCTGGCTAGCATAGTGATGGCGATTGTGGCAGCCGTAATATCAGTCGGCGTTTTAAGTCGTGGACAATCTTGGTCCTCCCCTTGTTTATTATCAGGCAAGTCGAGGTTAACCTCCTTAGCACTCCAAGAATCAGGATCGACATCTGCAAGGAATCATTATTATTACCTGTACGGGAATATAATTTCATTGTTAAAAATGAGTTACAGTACAGTGAATGATATTCCTTGCCTGTACGGGAACATAATTTATATTATTTAAAATGAGTTACAGTACACTGAATGATATATATTCCTTGCCTGTACGGGAATATCTTTTTTTATATTTCAAATGAGTTACAGTACAGTGAATGATATTCCTTGCCTATGGGGGAATATCATTTTTATTGTTTAATGTAGTGAGCGTGGCGTGGCGTGCGCAGGCACCGGTTGTAATGTATGAAACTCTATGAGAGATGACACACTGGATGTACATTCATGTTGTTTTTATTTAGATAATTTAGTAAAAATTTAAAGAATTAAGTGTTAAAATATGTGACAAATATGCTAAATACTCGCAATATGGCTTCTGTCAAAGTAGCTGCACCGAACGTGCACGCATCGATTCTCTGCGTGACGTGCGCAGCCCTGCGTGGCAGCAATCCGGTGTGTCAGTGCTGGAACGCACACGCAAAGGTTGCGAGCACGCACACGTCACGCCCCGTGTTAGGTCTGACCCAAGCTTTATTGTTAAAGTACAGTGAATGATATATATTCCTTGCCTGTACGGGAATATCATTTGTAATATTTCAAATGAGTTACAGTACAGTGAATAAATAATATTCCTTGTCGATCTTGTTTCTTGGATACTTGTGCTAGAGGGGCAGATGTCAAGTCACAATGTCGAGAATATGGTCGAACGCCTACAGACCCGGCTATAGTTTTTATTATGAATTTATATTGCGCAAGGCTTAAATATTAAGAGTAAATTAGTAATTTAGGACAGACTTCGTCATAACTATTAAGAATGTACAAAATTACTGTTGTCGTTGACATAGCCATAGACAATACTAGTTTTTATATTTTTAATTCAACTATGATGTATGTCGACCTTATTTTATTTAAATTAAAAAACCTCAAACCGCTAATATTTGTTAATAAACAGCTAAATGGTCAAACAAATATGGGAAATAAATAATGTCTTTATACAAAAGGTCGGAAAAGCGCTTTCACTTCTCAGCAGACTAACCGCGTGAGTTTTGCAGTGAGGTACGGTCTGTGCACGACACTAACGGATTGTGGGTTTAAATATACAGATGCAGGGGAGACCGGGAGCACAGTACCGTTCCATGTCACCAGGGGATCCCTTGTTAATTAGGGTAGTAGTAAAATTTACCTTATTAAACTTTTGTTAAAAGGATGTAAATTATTAAACGGGGCGATCCAAAAGATTTTTCTTATAAAGCTGAGGTCTGCTGTGCCAATAACCATAGAGCTTGTGTTAAGAGAATTGTGGATGTGAGGGAAGTTGGCACTCTTAGACCTCTTCTTACTTGCCATTAAGCAGGTTGAGGTCAGATTTCGAGTCACATTAAAAAAGTCCTCTGCGATTTGTGGCGTGACAATTTGTTTGATTAATATGTGGCCAGGACAATGAGAATTCTACATATTTAAAACTTAATGACGTCGCACACATTAAGCGGCGTTCAGCACCATTGTATAAAGATATCTTTCTTTTCTGATTCTATTATGCCCGTAGGCTAATATTGTACGGTCTTATTTATTTGACTTTGCTCTTTGACGTAGCCAAGTATGAAAAAGATATGACTAACTATTATAATCTGACAATGATGATCATGATCAAAAATGTAAACTAATAGATGTTTTCCTAGACAAATATCAGAAACCGAATAGACAAATCAAACTGACCAGTGATAGCCGATTATCACTAGGATTATCTAGGGACGCTCGAACTGAATCAATTCTCATTTAATGAATCTGAACCATATTCTACGTTTTATAAATTGATTATAAATAATTTATTTTATCGCTTCTCTAAATTAGAAAAGCCAAATGTTTCAAGCATCTGCTAGCATAAAATAAACTGTACCTACAATTAAACATTTATTTTTTATATTTTAATCATTATATGTGTAATTTTTCTATGTGATATTTTTTTGATCACAAATGTCACATCAGAGTATAATGGGTTTTCATGATTGTTATAATTGGAACAAAAAATTATAATGTCAAAATAATTTAATTTTTTAATAGATATGATCGTATAATCCCTGAGTTTGCTTTCTCCCTTTCGTTTCCTATTTAAATGAAAGGGAGTTAACAACAAATGGGATTCAAAGAGTAACGTTTGACTATAGTCAACAGTCAACACTTTGTTTTAGTAGAATATTATTTGAAATTATTGTGTTTTCAAATTCAAAGATGAAATGTAAATTAAAAGATGTCAAATAAGTTTTGACAAATAAGAATTAAACTTATTTGACAGCTGCAGTCAGGGATTAATAAAGTAGTAAATTAATTTGAAAATACGTTGAAGTTTGACATAACTTAATTATCATTTTATTTTTTATTATCGAGCCGCAACATGCGACCTCTAGTTTCCTGATGGCAAAAAAGGTAAAGTCGCAGATTTAGTTCACTATGCCAGCCAGAGAAAATTTTGTATGGGACTTATTTATATTTGTTTCCAATGATTCACAAGCGCATTTAATAATGTTTATTAGGCTAAAATTACACTGTCTCATGTATGTCGTCTTTACATAAGATAATCTAAATAATTTATGTATAACAATCGGCAGTTATGTAAGTATAGCAAATCTGCTACACTTACATAACTTCCCGGTCATGGACTGCGCTCCATCTTAACATAAAGTGGGGTGCTGTCAATTGTTAAGCCTTGATAAAAAAAAATATCAATTGTACTCTTTCCTAACTCTGCTTAATTATAAATTTTAAAAAGCTGTTTAATAAATAGCTTAGTTAGAATAATTAAAATTACATTTGCATTAACTATCCCTTCGTTCGGAATGTCGGTTTTGCTAGCATTTGGCGCTACAATTTGACAGCCAATGATCAAATTAACAATGAAAAATTCTATACAGGCACTTCGAACCACACAGCTCAACAAGAAGTTGGCTAGTCGATCTGATGTAGAAAGGAAGACTAAAGCGTTTCAGATAAGGGGGATTTCTTTTGAATGAAATTTGCAAAGGAGGGTTTGTCTGATTAAATATCAAAAAAATAATCTTATTTAAAACGCCCTATATACGCAAAACAACTCGTGTATGGTAACTCTTATGATAATTTCTAAGTAATCATGGAATGAAAGTTACAAATTAGTCAAATATGTAAGCTAATTTTTAAATTTTGTATATAATTAAGAATTTTACTAATGGATTATCTCTTTCTTTGTTAATTTATAGTTATTAGTAGAATAGTTTTAACTTATTTTTAAGACTCAGGAATGGATTAAAATGAAGACGGAGGTATTTTATTTTTTTACGAAATTATCCTATGAACTAAATAGTACGTTGTAATGTTTTTTTTCTGATAATTTCATCAGTATACAAAAAAAACTAATAAAATAAACAATTGAATATTGTATAATTAGATAAAGTTGCACGTATGCACACTTAATTACCTACGCTTTCCTAATCTTAGTGAGTAATGCTTCGATTTCACCAAACTAAAGTATTTGCTAGTGATTTTTCATTAATTTTAATTCTTTATTAAATATAAGTTTGGTTTAATTGAATATAGTTGTTAATTATATATATAGGCATATGGTACAGCAATAATTTATGCATTAGTTATTATAGAATAGTCGGTTACTGAACGCTTGATTGTTTTCGTCGATATTAAACAAATTGGCATATTAAAATTACACAAATATTTTAACCTATGACCACTGAGATATCACAAAAATGCAGCCATGACTGGCTAATTTACATTTTTGCTTTAATTGTATATTAAAAAAAATCGGAAACAAGCGAGCGTTGTGTCAGTCACCAAATTGTCATTAACTTGACTGGCGAAATTTCACACGGAAGGTGCCTTTTCATTTAGCAAATTAATAGAACCTTAAATGTTTTTCCACAGGTGCAAAACCTAAATAAATATTGTTATTTAAAACAGCGTTAAATCACAATGTTTGTAGCCACCTAAAAGATAGCCTAAATTACATATATACATAATACAGAGTGTAAAAAGACATATAGTAATCCTTTTAATAATATGATACACCAACAATAGTGAAATGTTAGGTGAAATAGAAAAGGTTTGTTCATATTTTTGACATGTTTATATCAAGCCACAATGGACCGTAAAATGGCGCCCATCTCAGCTGCGAGTTTTTTATCACATCGTTATGTGGGAAAAAAATGATGCAGTTATGCTTTTACCGCAACGTACTGGTCCACGGGATTGCTCTGTCTTTTTACACTCTCTACAACTTCTTAGTGAGTTGATCTGCTCAGTTAACTAAAGCTGACACGTTTACAGTGTTTTTATTGCGAAGGGACAACTAATCTGATCTTAAGCATGGTGGGTCAAATAGCACCGACGACTGAAAACAACTCGGCTCAGTCGCCGTCTAACATGAATATAAGCTAATAATAAAATGAATGCACTTTACCTCATTCATTAAATGCCGAATACGATGTGTTGTACATTAGTACAATGTGTTATACATTAGTACGATGTGTTGTACATTAGTACAATGTGTTATACATTAGTACGATGTGTTGTACATTAGTACAATGTGTTATACATTAGTACGATGTGTTATACATTAGTACGATGTGTTATAAATTAGTACGATGTCTTGTACATTAGTGCGATGTGATGTACTGTGTATTGTAATGTACGTGCCAGCTTTAAATGATTGATCTATAAATAAGATCTTAGTCTAGAGTTCTAGACTGTCATATTTTTATAACCAAACGCACTGCCAAGATAGCTTTTAAAGAATTGACTTTTCATGTAGTTCACTTTTGAATTTGTGTGAGACTTGGATAGAATTAATAAAATTTATAGAAAGAAATTAAAAGTTAATTTTGCAAAGAACAAAGAATATAAGTGCATGCATCATATACATACGCAGAGGAATGATTCGTATTCGTAGGTTTTACTATGGAGAGTGAATTACTTGATAGTGAGATTAGAATAAATAAAAATGGCACTTCTATGTGTGAGAATAAATATATGCTGTTAAAAAGCTTCTCTCTGTAAGTTAAAACTGTCGAAATCCCTCGTGCAAAATTAATTACAACTTACAAGAGTACAATATACTCTTTGTTTAATTTTATGCAATATTTTTCATAACATTAAGGGAATTGTAGCTTAAACTGCTAGCCGTCATTATTGTGTGATCAAATACAATTTCATTATATATAAAAATATTTAAAGAATTTTAATTTTACATACCTTTTACAATTGCCTGATTTTGCAGAATTAAATAGGTGGTACTCCTTATTTTTGGTTTTATATGAAATTGTAGTACGTTGTACTTCATATATATATATATCAGAATGAATATTTTCCATACATTTGCGTTACCAAGTGTTCTTTTACATATAGACATTTTAATTTATTTACATATATGATGTATGGACCTTTATATTAAGCTTCTTAGAATAGTATTTAGATAACTTAAAGCATTTTGTAAAATATTAAAATAATTTGTTGGCATATGTTGTCGTGGAACCCTTTGAACATATTTTGTGTAGACAAACAATTCAAAGTTAAAAATATACGATCACCTTATTACCTATACCTATGTTTTTTTATTTATTCTCCTAGTAGACTCCCAAATAAAAAAGAAACAATTCAGTGGAATTCGGTTAATTCTATTAAACTATTTACTAAAACAATCATTTTTATCCTTAAACACGGATAGAGCTTGTATGAAGAGAATTGTGAATGTGAAGGAAGCGAGGGATTGTTTCAGGATTGTGGCAAGTGGCGCTCCATTTTGGCTCCTATCCATGTGGGAAAAAGGCGTGACATTGTGATTGATTAATTGAAACACGATGTTAAATGATGAATAACTAAAGACTAGACTTTGCCTTTATTTGAATAAGAAAAAACGTGGGTGTAATAGTTTAATTATCACTTGGAATTACGATAAAGATATATCATGGATAGGATATTTGTTAAAGAAAATTATGCAATTTTTATATAATTTATCGGCTATCGCCTTAAGTATCGGTGTTCCAAACTCAGTGCTAATTAATTTCCAGTTATCATTGAGGAATGTGTGCATTGCGACACCTGAAAACAATTAAAATAATAATTACGACAATTTTAATTAGGTTGTTGATAGCTTACGGCAACGTTCATAATGATAAAAAGCTACTTATTGGTCGAACGCTCCTATGCTCAAAAAATAATACGTAATACCTTTTATTAAAACAAAAGGATTTGTTAAATTAATGTTAACACTAGCTATAGATTCCGGCAGAAAAGGGCGCTGGCATATAAGCTGCGCAGTAACTTGTTTTGTTACTTTCTTTTCGTTTTTCAAATGTATAAATTTTATAATTTTATCAATTTTAAGCACGACAGAATATATACCAAGTCCGCATATCTCCCACCACAGTCGTCCAGCGCTCTTATTTTCAGCCGAAACTTATGCTGCGCAGATCAAATGTCGGCGCTCTTTTTTTCTGCCGGGATCTATAACGCTGCATAAAGCTGTAGTTAGAGCGTTGTTTACTTGTACCACAAAACACAAGCGTGGCGCTACGATTTGACGCTATAATAACGTTTTGTACGACGAAGCCTAAGTGCGGACACACACGGACGAGCTATTAGGCCCGGAACCATTTGTCTCTAGTCCATTCGCACTTTATCACTAGCATGTGAAGGATCCAGAGTTGTAGAATAGGGAGAACATGTGTGGTCGGCAAAGCATTCTAATAGTTGATTGTTCTATAAAGAAACGACGCACCAAACCTTTTAATTCGACTGCCGATTCGGTCGACAGAATGCGGATGCTTCACCTGTGCGAGTAAAAAGACACAAGGTTAAAGAGCTACTATATATTACTTCTCTGTTTACCGGTGGCAACACCGGTGTGCATGTGTGAAAATTTAATGTGAGGAAAAATTTTCATTACAAGTTTAAATAAATTATTATTTACTTACTAAGTTCTTTGTTTCCGTTAAATAGATTTGTTAAGTTATAACTAGCATTATCAATGATGTCAAATTCGTAATTAAATTTTGTGAGACGAACGTATTCTTTGTCTTCTTTATTCTTTAAAATATAATTTAATGTAAATTTGATCATTACATTCCCTAAAACAGAAATTTCATCAATTAATATCATATAATACCCGCATAGGTCGGGGAAAGCATCCACATTTTATCGACCGAATCGGCAGTCGAACTAAAAAGTTCGGTGCGTCTTTTCTTTGTAGAACAATTGACAAGTGGAATGCTTTGCCAACCCATGTGTTCTCTCCATCCTATGACCTTGGATCCTTCAAGCGATGCGTGAAGAAGCACCTTAGGCCGGCATAGTGGCAGGAACTGACTCGGTTGTTCCAGTCGTCGTCACTCTTGGACCTCCTCTTGCTTATCATCAGGCGAGTCGGGGTCAGATGTTGTGTCACAATAAAAAATAAAAAAATTCTGAAACTAATTAGATAGTACACATATATGCTTAGACTTAACACTGGCGACGGAGGGAGCCGAGAAACTGATAGCCGACTGGAATGTCTCAGATGAAGCATCATGCTCCGATCATCGCTGGATTCGTTATAGCATACAGGTGAATACCACGACACCTGCACCCAGACGCAACCCGCGTAAAACGAACTGCAAGCTGTTTATAAACACCTTGAAGCAGGAACTCGCAGGTACTGAAGTGCAGGAACCCCCTCACAATGAAGACCAAATTGAAGAACAGCTACAAAAACTGACTAATACACTCACTGAAAGCTATCAAGCTGCATGCCCCCTAACCACGGTCAAAAATGACTTGGAAGCCAGGTCAAACTGGTGGGGTCCTGAACTGGAAAGGCTGAGGCGAAAGGTGAGAAAACTATTTAACAGAGCCAAGAATACGAGGAGGGACGAAGATTGGGACCAATACAAGGACTTCCAGCTCTATTACAAAAAGCGTATCCGCTTCAGGAAAAGAGAAGCGTGGCGACAATTCTGCACTAAAATAGACTCAACAAGTGAGGTGTGCAGAGTCAAAAAGTTACTATCAAACGAAGGAAGACACGGCGTGGGGACCCTTCGGAAACAAGATGGAACCTTCACAAGAACCGACTCCGATATCAGTGAAGTACTTCTGCAAACACACTTCCCCGATTGTCTAATAACGACCTCTAGCGAATGGGAAGTAACACCACCAGCCCGACCAACTGTAGAAGACTGGGACATCGCCCACGACGTGATTTCCCCAGACAAGGTAAAGTGGGCACTGAACAGCTTCCAAAATTTCAAGGCAGCAGGACCAGACGGTATATTTCCCGCACTTCTAAAATGGGGTGCGGACGAGATAACACCACCCATAACCTTCATTATGCAGGCATGTCTAGCACAACACTACATACCCAAAGCCTGGAGAGAAGTAAAGATCGTTTTCATTCCAAAGGCAGGAAAAAGTGACTACACAAACCCCAAATCATACAGACCCATAAGCCTCAGCTCGTTTATGTTGAAAACAATGGAGAGGCTATGTGATCGACACATACGAGATAACGCACTGAGTAAGGTGCCACTGCACCCACAACAGCATGCATACACCACTGGCAAATCAACTGAAACAGCGCTACATAACGTTGTGAAGAAGATAGAACTGGCCATTGAAGATACAGCAATCTGCTTAGGGGCCTTCATAGATATAGAGGGAGCCTTTGACAAGACAAGCTTCAACAGCATCGAAAGGGCACTACACAAGCATGGCACTGATGAGACAACACGTAAATGGATAAGTAGCATGCTAAGACAGCGGGCGATTCAATTCGACGCTAACGGGATTAAAAGAGGAATCGCAGCAAAAGGCTGCCCTCAAGGCGGGGTCCTGTCTCCTCTGCTGTGGAATATAGTAGCCAACGACCTCATAACCAAATTGAACAACAAAAATTACTACACAGTAGGATACGCAGACGATCTAGCTATTCTGATCAGTGGAAAGGTAACCAGCGTTGTCTTCGACGTTATGCAATCCGCACTGAAGGTTGTGCAGCATTGGTGCACCGAATCCGGTTTGTCTGTCAACCCTAACAAGACTGAACTAGTACTGTTCACGCGGAAAAGGAACATAGGAAAATTCAAACTACCAAAACTGTTTGGCACAGAAATTCAACTGTCAGCAGAGGTGAAATATCTGGGCGTCATCCTGGACAGCAAGCTGAACTGGAGCAAACACTTATCAAACAAGCTCGACAACGCCACCGTAACATTATGGCAATGTCGTAGATTACTAGGCAAAAAATGGGGAATAAGCCCCAAAATTATGAAATGGATGTATACCTCCATTATTAGACCGTTCGTCACCTACGGTGCGTCGACTTGGTGGCCCAGAACCAGGCTGAAGACCGTTCAAGACAGACTGCAACAATTCCAGCGCATGGCGTGCACGGCCATCACAGGCTGCATGCTTACAACACCCACAAAGGCGCTGGAGGTCATCCTGGGCATACTGCCCCTACATCTGCATGTGCAGCTGGAGGCGACACTGACGGCAACGAGGCTTCTAACATTGAACCTCTGGAACATAGACTGCCGAGCCACACACACAACAGTTCTCAACGATGCAATTGAGGAACAGCCCCTCCTAGTATCGATCATTGACAGAATCCCGAAGAAGTTTGTATTCGAAAAGAGCTATAAAATACAACTGTGCGAGGAAGAAAAGGACCACTCTGGCGCCGAGGAACTAAGAATCTACACCGATGGATCCAAGACCGGTGCGGGAACAGGGGCAGGAACCTTCTCGTGGGATTTAAACATAAATATCTCAACAACGCTCGACGTAAACAGCTCTGTGTTTCAGGCAGAATGTGTTGGTATTCTGCAGGCAGCGCATGCAATAGCGAGGAGGGGAATTGCCAACCATAAAATAAAGATCCTCTCCGATAGCAAAGCGGTACTTTTGGGTCTGGAAAGCAACTGCAAAAACTCAGCTCTACTCTATGAATGCCACCTGGCATTGGAGGACGTATGCACGTCGAACCAGATCACTCTCCAATGGATCAAGGGTCATAGTGGATCGCTGGGCAATGACGCGGCGGACGAGCTGGCCAGGAAGGGGTCGTCCTGTCAACCGATGGGACCGGGACCTATTGTGCCCCTACCATTCCAATTCCTGCGCAGCTGGCTACGCCAAAGAACAGGTAACCAACATGAAGACGCATGCTCACAAACAACGAATTGCAGACAGTCCAGAGATGCTCTGCCTCACATAGACAGACGCTTGACTGGACGTCTGCTAGACCTCAGCAGAGCCAAGCTCCGCACTTTGGTAGGTGTTATAACGGGGCATTGCGGTTTTAATAAGCACCTGTACAACCTCAACATATCGGACAGCCCCCTATGTAGGGGATGTCTGAATGAGGAGGAGACAGCTGCACATGTGCTCTTGAGTTGCAGGAGCACAACAGTAGCAGAAGCGAGACAGAAGTTCCTTGGCAACGCGAGGACGCTTCCGGAGGTCTGCAGGAACGAGAAGGGTCTCCTGGCCTTCCTGGAGGAGATCGGGTGGCTCCGTTGAAGGAGAACCGTTGGAGAACGCACAAAGATACCGAAGAGGACTTCAAGTGCGGAAACGAGCCCGCTAAAGACTACAAGACTACACATATATGCTCAGGTCGAAACAGAATAACAAAGGAATGCAGCAATCTTAGAATATACTTACTGAATTTAACTTTCATCTGTCCATCGCCAGTTATTGGCAAAATTAATATTTGTCCACTTGCAGTATAAAGTCCTGTTAAAGTACTATTTATATGATATATTACATCCACTTTCTGCTTATCTTTGTCCCATCTGAAACCATCATAATCGCCCACATTAATGAATTTAGTACAATAAACAATCATTTTTAGTTATACAGTTTGTAATTTGTATGACAGGGTTAATCGAGCGTGAAAAGACCAATTATAAATCTAAGGCGCACACGGCAACGGAGCCGTCTGAGCTGAATGGCCTCGCGCCGAGCCAAACTCAAAGCTTGAAATCGTAGAATTTGCAGTGGCGAAAATCCAGTTGAGCCACGCAAATCTATCTACACACGGTGGGTTTCACCTCGGCGCAAGCCATTCGGCTCGGAAGCAGTGGCGTAGCGTGGAAGTCAGGCGCCCGGGGCGGAAGTCGGCCGCCCGGGGCGGAAAAAAAATGCCGCCCCCTTATTTAGGAGTTTCAATCATAGGTACAACAAAAATATGAATTCCAGGTTCAAATTTTACCGATTTATTTTAGTTTTTATAAATTTTGCCGCCTCCTAAATGTGCCGCCCGGGGAGGGCCGCCCCATCCGCCTTCGCCACGCTACGCCACTGCTCGGAAGGCTCCGCCGTGTGTAGGGTCTGTGGCAGAATAATGTATTTACGCTCTTTATAATTTAAATTGCGACAATCTAGTTTAGTTGATACTTACTTTACACTTTTAATATCAGCATTCCTTAACCCTTTTACTTGTCCATTAGTAAATGTGAATTTAAACCCAGATATATTAAATTTAATCGGGTCTAAGTTCATAACATCTAAGACTTCTATGCCTATTTCTGGTATTCCGTTTGCGAAGTATGGTAAAGCTTTCTTTATTGATGCTGTCATACATTTTTCATCTTCCAACTTACATTTTAATTCATCTATTGGTAATACTGTAATGGCATAATTATTACTTCAGATTAATTACTAGTAGGCAGACATTAAAGAAGCGATATCGGTAAACATGCACCAGATGACGTTGCAAACCTATTATATATATAACCCGCCATCACTTTCACACATACTAACCCGCGGTAAAAATATCGTCTCCGATTGACAGCGACGGCAAACGTAATAATAACTGCTCCCCCACACGTTCGGCAAACACGGTCTCGGGCTGTCCGTATTCATTCTCTTCCCAGTTGTTTTGAAAACAACTGGGAATAAACTGTGCACCACAGTTCCCCTGCGTTAAAGAACTACTACTTCTTCTTGATATCTCATCAGCTGCGGATCTACGCAGTTTTTATCGAACCGGGGCAGATACTTAATAGTGGCGCCCCTCGCACCAGCGTTTGAGATACATTACTTAAAAACGCAAAAATATATAAAGTTCACTTGTGGTGTGGGCCTGTGTGGCGCTTTTTCCTCACAAGTCAACGGGGAGGCAACCAGGCTTCGGTATGCTATTATAGGCGCTTTGTGGAGCAAGTTTTTTATTTTCAATCATATTATATGATTTTGGCACCCCTGAAACTACCGCCCGGGGCTGGTTCCCCGGTTGACCACCCTAGATTACCGAGTCAAAATAAAGAGATATAATAACAATACTTACATTCATTTAACACTTGTTGAATAGTAACAAAATTTATAATTAAACATATTTTAATCGCGTTCATATTTAACACAATCTTGCTTCAACTGTAACAATTTAAGTGAATATTTAATAAGTTAGCGTGCACATTTATATAATAAAACGTAGGTACAACTTGTCATAAAATATACATCTACGAGTAATTAACTATACACAGGACTACGACTAATGTGACAATGATTTTATTTTTCTACTGGCCAACAAAATAAGAAAATTAAATAAAAATAATAAAATAAATAGAATATTTACGATCCTTTGGCCAGACTGCCAATTCGGGCTTATATTATTCATGTGTAAAACATAAGTTGAAAAACTAATAATAGTTCTTCCAGTCGAATCAAATTGTCACGCCTTTAACACAAGCATAAACAGAAACTATTTTCCACGAACCTCATACTTTTTCTTCCTTGTCATTCACAATTCTCTTCATACAAGTTCTATGGTGCTATAACCAAAAATGGTACCCGCAGGAGGATTCAAATGATCACTAGGTTTAGGTTACCCCGTCTCTTGTAACAATACAAGAACATTGAAATGTTTACTTAACAGTTAAAGTGTCAAATAAATCTTTATCGATTTCAAAATATTTATCATCTATTTTTTTCAACTTAAATCATTTAAGTAGCTATCACAGGCTTTTATTCGTGCACATGTAGACAGTTCACTTCAATTCTGTGATATAAACTTGTCTAGTTAATTTTCATCAAAGTAATCACACATATAGTCCTAACATTATGTATATTATTGTATTTAGTTACACGCAATACAGAACCCAGTATTTTATTGGCCTTGTTGATAATATATGATTATCAGAATGAAATTGTAATTCATTCTGAAGGAATAATAATATACCAAGATTATATTTTATTAAAACTAGTCAACTTTGCTTGGGCACATTGGCCTGCATATTGGCGGCGACTGAGGCTACCGTATTAGGTAAAAATAGAACTAAAAATAGGTGTTTTTCAGTCTTTCCCTTGCTTACTCAGACAAGCAAGGGGAAGTTAAGTCGACGTGTCTCAAAAGAAAACTTCAATACCTAATATTAGTGTTATACTTGATTTATAAAAATCATGGTCGTATCCGTACTTATGACAAGATTCACAATTATTATAATGCACTTAATTATTGTTATTCTCGACATCGGACGCACAAATACGTTTAATTTTCCATTTTCAAGTTCATTTATATATATTCATAGGTACTTTACATATCAAATTAACCAGTTATATCTTGAAAATTTATCATCTGTATGGCGTAGTGGTTTACACTACACAGTCACACAGTCAGTTCGTTACTCAGTATGGGTTTGATATTCGGATGTAGCTAAAAATTGTTTAATGGGATTTATTTGTAATACTCGTGAGTTACGAACCAATTTCAGTGGGGTTATTAAATGTCGAAAAATGTAAAATATAATACTACTCTATATTTAGAGAGAAGCGAGGCAATTATGTTAGGATTTTGGCAAGTTGCGCTCCATTGTCATTGCCTATCCCTGTGGAAAAAAGGTGTGACGATTTGTTTTTTTTTTACATTTCTATACTCATTTACTAAAGTGCTTGTATCATTAGAAACAGGATGACCAAAGTACATAATCAAAGATACATTGGTACTGGTGGGTGGTATCGAACCCGTGCTCTTGGTTTGCGTAACCATTGCACTGTTACTACACCACGGTCGCCTGATTGATTGATTGATTGTTTTGATTGATGAGGAAACTGTGAATAAAAATTTCGTTCCAATTTTCGCAGCATAGTGAATTGACTATTTATATTTATAATAATAATAAATAACATTTACAAATTGCCTGTTATTGCCGCGTGTCTGATGCGTTAAGGGCAAAGTCCACAACCGGATGGGCACCATATTGCAAAAGACATCGCCGTAGGCCCAAACCAAACACGTCGACTTAACTGGCGGTGATGGCGACATGATATACACATCAGGGTTTCGTATTGGATTGATATATTTTTTTATTAATTTACATTTCAATACTAAGCTACTGTAGTGTTTGTATCGTAGAAACAGGACGACCAAAGTACATACATCAAAGATACATTGGAACCGTTGAGTGGTTTTGAAGCCGTGCTCCTGGTTTGCGTGACCATTGCACTGCCAATACACCACAGCCGGCTGTAAGTATATAATTAGCTATTCATATGCGGTGTTTCTACATTACTACATAGTATAGAAGTGAATGTTGTGTATGGCAGAAGAAGCATGCATGTAGAATAAATGCTGTAGAAATGCATTTGATCGTGGTGGTCGATTATGTTCCTGCATTAGGTAGTCATGCGTTTGTCAGCGTTGAGTTTATTTTTAGGAAATGCACACTCTTTCACATCTTTCAAGTTGTATCCTTCTGTCCACTAAAAGGTGTCTTAGAGATACATCTGAGGGCGTGTCACCAATTTTTAGGTCTAGTAATATTATTATAATCTTACCATGCAGTTGTATTTGTAAATAGACCACGTTAAGTTTATAATGGGAATAGAATTGTTGTTTTATGTGCGTGATTCCCCTCTTACTAATTTTTCAAAATTAGGTACATAATCAATCATGTAGATATGAACTTCTTTTGAAGATCACTTCACTCAACATGGGGTTGGAGTAGTAAGACATTAGATCTTGCATGGGAAGAATTAAAGAAGAATTTGTTGGATGCCAGGCATCTATCAGAAATAGGTTAATAAATTAATAAGGAGGTAAGTAATAAATAAAAATAAAAACAAAACCATCTTTAATTTATTCATAAAGTAATCATAATAATAAGAGATTAATTTAAATATCTAGCGAAAATTTAATTTAATGTAATATCCTCAAGAGCTTGTTTATTGAAAAATATTTTTAAACTCTTAAATATAACTTTAAATGTTTCGTCGATTATGGGTCTTCCGAATTCATCAGACACAGCCTTCCAATTTGAATTCATAAAGTTGTGCATGGCATCGCCTGAAATATAAGAAAGTTTGTTAGCGATAAATAGTTCCTCAAATACGGAATATAACGAATTCGCTGTCACTATGCCGGCCTTCACTATTAGGCTAACATAATGCCGATGCTTCTCCGTATCATTAGTATACGGAATAGGAATACGAGTATCACAGAAGAAAAAAGAGGCAGAAATAATGTGAGAGTTCTTCAAAATATTTGTGGTTTAGGCGATAAAATGATTGTAATAATTTTATCGCCTTAAGCAATAAAGAATATAATTTTATATTTGCTTATAAATTTTCTTGAGTCTTTTACAGTGTATAAAAGCGCAGATGACTGAAAACCCGATTTAACTTACGATTGCATCAGTCACCTTCACTGTGCCGGTGAATTTAAACCAGTCACTTTTGGTTTGCAAGCCCATTTCACTACAGCGCCAGAGTCGCTTTTAATAATAGCTACTATATTTGAATAATTTATTATCAAATACTTATTACTTACTTAGCTCCTTATTTCCATTAAATAAATTGGTCATATGGAAATTTGCATTTTGTCTAGGTTCAAATTTGAATTTGTAACTCTTCAATTCAATGGTGTCTTTTCCTTCTGCGTTCTTGATGATCTCAAATGGCAGCACTGCGTCTAATAATAATTCTTCTGCAAACACATGTATTATGATTAAATTTATATATTGATGGTGATTATTTAGATTATTACCCACTAGGATACGCATAGATAATGGGCGCTTCATTGGTTATGGCCACTGCAGATCTCAGCTTTCCTAGCAAAACGGAGAGAAATTGTCTGTTATTTTAGGATCATTTCTCTGGGTCTTCCTGTTTTGACTAAATCTGGACATGGGTTGACGTTTTTGGCAATTCGTCCGTTTGTTATTTGACTTAGATAAACGACTTCTTCTTTCGGCCCACATCTATCTTGCACTGTGCTAATCCTTATTCTATCTACTTTCAACATCTTAAAATTACCTTTACAATTACTACGCACTCGTATGAGTCAGAAAACCTTACTTAATACACGGTGCACTTTTTTTTCATTTTCTTTTGCCATTGCTTGTACTATAGATTACGCCTTCGTAGCAAAATTGTACTTACTAAGTTTAATTGTCAGTATTCCATCTCCACTAATAGGTAAAATGAGTAGTCTGCCACTTGCGATGTACTTTCCTTTCAAAACCAAGTTGTGATGAATCATCTTCATTTCCAGTTGTTTCTTTTTCATGTTGAACCTAAAAAAAATAGTGACCTATATTAGCTATATTAAATGGCACGCGTTTTAACGATTAACCACGACAAGGCATACACAAGTGGAAGAAGGACAAAGCGACAAAGCGAAAAAGAGACAAATATATGTTGCTCTGAATCGCGACACTGAGTTGAGGTTTGCTTATTACCATAGTTTTAACGTGCCTCGTTCGGAGCGCGTATAATATATCTACGTCAATTCTTATGATTGCCTGTATATATAAATGTATGAATCGCCAATGTAAAACAATTTGAATTCAACTAACTATATAAAATTTTCTTAGATTTTGTGCGAACATTGATTAATGAATTAAACAAATTTTATGCAGCTTACGTGACTAAGCTTCCGAAACGCGGAATAATAAAATAAAATTGTATAATCAAAATAAAGGCGATAGTAAGCCGCATAAAATTTGTTTAATTTATTCATCTATATAACTCTTTCAATATATGGAAGGCAGTTTTCCTTGTCCATACATAAAACACGGGTCTTGTGATATGTACAGTGTAACTGTACAGGTTGGCGAAGTATCCGCATTCTGTTGACAGAATCTTGAAAACAATTTTTCCGCCATAGTAACGGCTTCGAAGGCATTCGTGAATCCAGGAGTTTTTTTAGTTGTCAGCGCTCTTGGACCTCCACTATTTTATTTGGATTATTTAACTATGTTTTACAGGAAACATGTTTTTGGCCGACATAGTGACGACGAGTGAGGTTTCACGGTTACAGTTTTTTTTAAGTTTTTGGCTCTCTTGGACCCCCTCTTGCTTTACCATCAGGCAAGTCGAGGTCAGATGTTGATATACAATAATCATAATAACGTTTTCTACAATTCGGGATACATTCGAGAAGCACTACAAGATTACTGAAGATCTAGCACTATCAGTCTATGGACCGGACATTCTAGTTTACTCTCGACAATTAAAAATTATCATTATCATAGAGCTTACCGTTCCGTGAGAAACAAACATTTCAAAGGACTACATTGACCACAACGTCAAATCCAAAAAACATGGTTTCGAAACTGAGCTCTACGCAGTAAAAGTTGGTGCAAGTGAATTACCAGCAAAAACCTTTTAAAGAATCTTAGCCTCCCAAGGTCGGTATTGATGGGGTCTTACAATATTTGATTGGGTAGAGGGGATAGTAAGGGCAGTGAGGCTTTGAAATCTACATTTCGGTCATAAATGCGAAACGTTGCCTTTACTCTCCAGCTACGTGTTGGACCCGGCATCCATGGATGTTAAGAAATCGTTTCATTTTATTGTAATTATTATTATCATAATGCGGAGATATATAGTTGTGCTTATACGTATAGAATAGTTATAATGAAGTATCGTGGCCAACCCCATTAGCCTTTGCATTATTTGAAATCCTTTGTAATTGTTGAAAGCTATCATTATAATATGCACCTATTATTGCTGTTATTAACTAACTTTATCACGTGTTGTTATAACCAGTTAGTAGCCATTACCTACTGATGTCTATATAATTACATCTTTTTAATTAACACATTTTTATATTAAGCTACCAAAGTGCTTGTATCATAGAAGCAGGACGACCAAAGTACATATGGTGGTACAAGTGGTTTTGAACCCGTGCTCTCGGTTTGCGTGACCATTGCACTACCACCACGGTCTATAGGTTAAAGCATTGGCATCGCATAAAGTTTTAAACATATATAATAGACCAATTCAGTATTATGGTTACCTTAGTAACCATCAGTATGCTGGCTAGAGAAAAATGTGACCATACTGCCCTAGATTTATTTATTTATAGATAAAATCGTTACATCTTTATTTACACAATTTGACAATTATGATTGTGACCTTATTATTATTAAGATTATTATGTTGGCACAGCAAAATAATAAATTAAAACATCTCTTAAAACAATAGTATCAGTCATTTATTACCACTATGCCGGCTTTGCTAAAATGGACCAAGGTATAGAGCTTTTATGAATATGTTAAATAAAATTATTAATAAAAATCGACAAATGATACTGACTTAACTTTCTCAAATACAGCATTTTTTAATCCTTTCAAAGTTGAATCAGTCATGGCTAGTTTCAATCCAGCTAAGTCAAATTTAATTGACTTTATATCCATTTCGTCAAGCACATCAGTACCATATTCGGGGACACCGTCTGCAAAAGCAGCTATAGAGTTCTGAGCTGAGCTTTTTATACAATCCGAGTCTGAAAGCTGACATTTTTCGAATGAAGGATCTGAAAGTTTATTAAAAAATTTAGAGCGCTTCGATTATTATTGCTGGTTAATAAGGGAATTAGAGTGCAGCTCAAATTCCCTTATTTGTATTTAAAATATTGTTTAGCGTTTTATAACATTTGTCGTTTCGTTGGGCAGAAAACAGATTGCTTTTGTTGTTTGCATAAGTTATTATTGTGATTCGACATATGACAGCACCCCGCTTGATGTTACGTTGGACTGTGGTCCATGAGTGGATGTGACTGCTACTACAATTCAAGAACTGTAAGTAGTAGTCACACCCTCTATGCCTGCCTAGTTGGAACCGGCAACTTACAAGCTGATCACGAAACGCGACCAAATCATTTCATGGTCTGTATAGATGAATAAATAGTAATTAAGTAAGCTGTGTATTGTTTGAGGTGTATTTCGATTGTTTTCACTATCTGTGACAGCACCTGCCTGTTGTTAGGCTGGATTGCGGTCCATGAATGGAGGCGACTGCTACTACAGACAAATACCTGTAAGTAGCAGCACTACGCCAGGCTAGTTGGAGCCGGCAACTTAAAAACTGATCCCGAAATCCTACCACTCTACCACACTTAAAATGTTGTAAAATCGGAATTCAATCCTTCCCTTTCAAATTCACCTGGTATTCTTATAAAACAAGTCGATGTCATATACGGGGTGTGCCTGCAGCGTCAAGCCGGAAACTGGTGATAGGGCAGATAGCGACAGTTATCAGAAAAAAGTAGTATAGTTGTCATTTAAAATTATAAGTATAAAAGAAAATCAAGAAAATTACCATCATGTGATGATCTTTCAAGTCTCATCACTATAAACGCGTTACAATCGGTGTTACTATCCTAAACTTGTACCTAAAAGTTATGGCCTTTATTTTATAAGTTATAATTTTATTTAAATTTTATTTCAATTTTGTTGTAATTTATTTAATTTTGATGGCATTTGTTTTGACCAAATTGTTTAAATGTTATGTATAACTGTGATAGAGCTTCAAGTTTATTGGACTTAATCGTAGACTATATTTATATTGATTAATTACCAATTTAGTTAATATTTTGACATTATTTATTTAGTTTGTGTAGAATTAATTTAATTTTAACTTCATTATTTTGATTTAACAATGTTATTTGAATGTTATGTATAACTGTAATAGGACTTCAAGTTTATTATACTTAACCATAGTTGATATTTCAAATTCGTTTTTTTTTTTTTTTTTTTCTTTTTATTGTGACACGACATCTGACCTCGACTCGCCTGATGATAAGCAAGAGGAGGTCCAAGAGTGACGACGACTGGTATAACCGAGTCAGTTCCCGGCTGCCCCAGCCGCCGCCACTATGCCGGCCTAAGGTGCTTCTTCACGCATCGCTTGAAGGATCCAAGGTCATAGGAAGGAGAGAACACATGGGCAGGCAAAGCATTCCACTTGTCAATTGTTCTACAAAGAAAAGACGCACCGAACTTTTTAGTTCGACTGCCGATTCGGTCGACAAAATGTGGATGCTTTCCCCGACCTGTGCGGGTATTACGGGTGTGGAAGGACGAGGCAGGAATAAGGTTAAAGAGCTCTTCGGAACATTCTCCGTGGTATAGGCGATAGAGGACGCACAAAGCCGCCATGTCTCTGCGTAGTTGCATGGGCTCCAGAGTTCGCGTGACCTCTGCATCACCTATAATTCGGACAGCTCGGCGCTGCAATGAATCCAGGGCATTGAGAAGATACTTGGCAGAGCCGTCCCAGAGGTGCGAACAGTACTCCGCGCAAGAGCGAATCTGAGCCTTGTATAATATCAGGCGAAGCTCTGGCGCGAAGAACCGCCGCACCTAGTTCAGGATGCCAAGTTTGCGGGAGGTGGTCTTAATGGCCCGCTCGATGTGGTCCCTGTGATTCAAGTCGCAGCGAAGGGACATTCCAAGAATGTCTAGTCTGTCCGAAGTACTAAGGGAGATGTTGCAAAGAGAAGGAAGGGGAGAAAACGAGGATTTTTTCGTCGAGAACGCGCATACCTGAGTCTTGTCTGCGTTGAACTGAACTAGGTTCTTGTCGCCCCAGTGGGTAATACGATCAAGAACCCGGTTCAGTCCCGCTACAACAGACTCTCTCATATTGGCTATCTCCTGTTTGCCGGCTGCGGGGCGGGCAGTGTAGCGTCCATGCACCGTGCTGTCGTCTGCATAGCAATGAATGCCGGATCCAAGGTCCAGCATGTCATTGTTATGCAGAAGGAACAAAGTCGGCGACAGCACGGAGCCTTGAGGGACGCCGGCATTCACCGACATCCTGCGCGACGCGCTTCCATCCACAACGACGCGTATGGAGCGGTCGCGCAGGAAGTCAGCTATCCAACCCCGCAGACGGTCAGGTAAACCGTATGCCTCGAGCTTGGATAAAAGGCCCCTGTGCCAGACCCTGTCAAAAGCTTTGGAGATGTCCAAGCCAACGGCAAGGGCTTCTCCATTACCGTCCAAAGCTTCACCCCAGACGTGCGTGATGTACGCCAGAAGGTCACCAGTTGACCGTTTCGGCCTGAAGCCATATTGACGGTCATTGATCAGCTGGTGACCCTCCAGGTAGGCCATGAGGCGAACATTAATTATTCGCTCCATGACCTTGCACAGTACTGAGGTTACAGCTATCGGACGGTAGTTTGCCGGGTCTGAACGGCCGCCCTTTTTTGGGACCGGTTGCACATTGGCCTCCTTCCAAGCCCGAGGCACACAGCCCGATGCGTATGAGAGCCGGTATAGCCTCGTCAAGACGGGAGTCAATTCCGCTGCACAGGTCTTAAGGACAAGCGCTGGGACACCATCGGGACCACTGGACTTCCGGATATCGAGCGATCGTAGCTCCATGCGGACATCGCGTTGTCTGATACGAATCTCAGGCATCGTATGTCCGCATGGACGCAGGGTGGGTGGCCCTGCACCACGATCGTCAATACGCGAATTTATGGCAAAGACTTCGGCCAGTAGATCGGCCTTAGCCTTCGCCGTATGCGCCAGTGAGCCATCAGGCTGTCTCAGCGGTGGCAGTACAGAACGACAGAAGTTAGATTCTACAGTCTTGGCGAGACTCCAAAAGCTGCGACTACCCGCTGGGTGCGCTATAGACTCTCGCCAATCCTGGAAACGCGCTGTGCCTCCGCTTTTTTAAAGACCTTTCTGCAAGACTTGGTGGCACGATTATAGGCTGCTTTCAACTCATCCACGCGAGGGTCATGATTTTTTCGACCTCTGACCCATGCACTGTAAGTTGCGTTTTTTGCTGAAACAGCAGCCGCGCAATCACTGTTGTACCAGGGCCTGCTCCGGTCGTTACGAGATGCACAGTTGGATGGAACGTAATATTCCATCCCCAGTGCCATCTCATCAGCAACGGCCGAGGCACACGTGGATGGATCCTCGGAGTTGAAGCAGCGCTGCCACCAAGGGAGCGAAGCGAAATAATTTCGCATTCCCTCCCAATCCGCCGACCCGTAGTGCCACAAACGTCGCACCTCATTCCTGGCAGGAGGAGGCTCGACGCGCGGCACCATCGTCTCGACCAGGCAGTGGTCAGAAGTCCCTAGAGGGGCTTTGACCGAAATTTTATACCCGGTCGGACGAGTGGTCAGTAGAAGGTCCAGCAGAGAAGGGGCATGACCGACAATGTCTGGTACCCGGGTGGGCTGGGTCACCAGCTGTGTCAGGCCATGCAGAAGGGCGAAAGCATGAGCAGCCCTTCCCGCGTGGTCGGTCCTTTGGGACCCCAACCACACCTCATTGTGTGCGTTGAAGTCCCCCAAGACTACGACCTCCGCGGTTGGGAACCGCTCCAGCGCTTCGTCTGTCGCCCGGCTCAGAGAATCGAAGAGCCGGGTTGTCTCCAAATCCCCGTGGTGGGAACGATAAAGGCACCCGTAGATCCTGGTTAGAGAACCAAGGTCTACGTGTACCCAGAGGATGGAAAGGGAAGGATCCTCCAAGCAAAGCAGACGGAGACAACAGATATCGGACCGGATGTACACACATACCCCGGCTTTCGCGAGGAATCTTTCCTCAAGCGTGTAGCCGGGGTATTGAAGATATGAAGTGTCAGCCGGTACCTTTATCTGCGTCTCCGTCAGGAAGAGCAGAGCGGGCTTTGTCGTCTCCAGATGTTGATGGACGGCACTGAGGTTGGCGTGGATTCCACGTATATTCGTGAAATCCACGCCAAGCTCATTTCTAATGGGGGTTTTAACTGCCGCTGGGTAAACTTTTCTCTTTTTGTTTGCTTGCATTGTGGAGGGGGGGGGGGGGGGCGGGAAAATGTTGGGGGTTGTTTCTTTGGCAGGGACGAAAAGTGCAGCTATCCGCTTAGCCACATGCATCCCGGCGGTGTGAGTTTGCTGATCCGTCGGACGGAAGGGCCCCCGTACCCTCCCGGAAATGATCGCCTGGACCCCATACCCGATCACCAATCGGCAAGACGAATCACCCCGAGATTATGCGCCGCATGGTGGGGCAGCCTCCCTCCGTGGTTAGCGGTGGGCTCAGGCCCCTGTACTATACGGCGGGCGGCCAGCGGTTAACCGTTGCTACGGGTCTCCCTGGCCGACGGGTCAACAAACTCTCACCGGGATACTGTAGGTCTGCAGGATGCCACTGTCCCTAACCGAATCCACAACCCCCAACGCAACTGGTGCTACACAAACTAGTCCCCGAACGCGACGTGGTCACTATGGGGGGATTTGCACCTGTGTAGGGTGGTAATTTCAACCAGCTGAGAACACTTAATGCACCGGAAGTGTCCTCTCCCACTCTGATTTAACTTGTAGTCTGTTGTTGTGCTTAATAAATAAATAAATCCATCAGTGCATAAAACAAATTGACGATTTTCTTGATTTTCTTTTCACTTCCATAATTTTAAAAATAATAATTAGGGAATTAAACAAATTTTAATCAAAATTAATTCAAATCAAAACCAAAATAAACGCGATAGTAAGCCGCATAAAATTTGTTTAATTCATTAATCAATGTTCGCGCAAAATCTAAGAAAATACTAATAATTAGGGATTTTCTGTTAATTTATTTTTGTGATAACTCAGTAATTTTCTGTCACTACCTAGTCTATCACCATATCCCGGATAGGCGTTAAGCAGCCTGGACCCTATTGTAATCTAATCTACAATATTTAAATTAAGAAAAATAAAAGAAATTAAACTTCGATGAAAAAAAGACAACAAATATAACCTTGCCAACAAGAACTAAAGAAACACGGTAGCCGGTTTTTGGACCTTGAATATTTTGTTTTCCTTTTTCTTACTCTTAAAGTGTTGTTTTTCTTTAAAACAGAGTTAATATTATAATACATAAAAGGACTTCCACCTTGTTGGTCATGACCGTCTAGGTTACAAGATCAAGATTCTCGATATAATAACATGAATTATAGTGCTACTAAAATAAAAACACATAGACATGATTAATGCACTTAATAAAATGAAATATGTAAAATTAAAAATGAATCCAATCATAAGATTGGCATTCATATTTATCATGTACGAATTCGAAAAAAGTTAGAAGTAATAAGTAAAAATGGGATGCAACACTCTCTCGGTATGTTGTGAGTGTGTTTTCTGACAACATACACGACATACACAACATACACGAGAGAGTGTTGTAGCTCAACTTTCCTTTTTTCTTCTACTTATACGTAACTTTTTACAAATTCGTAAATTATAATTTATGATACAACCGGCTGTAAATGTGTTTTTATCTGGAATCTATTACTGATTAAAATTTCCACGTTTTTCTTGAGTTTTTTTGTTTAACAAACCGAATGACAACGAAGTTTTTTAATCGTTGGCGCTCCAAATGAAAGAAAATTTTACATTGATACCAGTATCAATGTAAAATTGTTTTTTTTATTCAATTGGGACGTGACATCTGAACTTACTTGCCTGATGGTTCGCAAGGGGGGGTCAAAGAGTACCGACGACTGACAAAACCGATTTATTTAGAGGTTGCCTAATTCGCCGTCCTTTGCCGGCCAATTTTCTACAGTGATGTAGGTATAGAAAATAAATAGGAGATTAAAAGAGTGGTAGGCAGAGGTACACAGTCTGTCGAACCGGGGTGGTACCACCACTTACAAGTAAACAGACCGTGAAGTGATTTAGTCGCGTTTCGGGATCAGCTTGTAAGTTGCCGGTTCCAACTAGGCCGGCATAGTGGATGTGACTGCTTACAGTTATTGAATTGTAGTCACTGTTATATCCATTCATGGACCGCACTTCGGCCTATCATCAGGCAGGTGCTGTCATATAATATGTCGAGGCACAATAAAATTAAATAAAACAATAAAACATTTTATTTATTTAATATAATAAATATGATTACCAATCTTATAATTGGATTCATTTTTAATTTTACATATTTTTTGTCACTTCAAAATAGGTATCATCTATTTTATTTATTATGGCTCAACATGACAGCACCCCGCCTGATGTTAGGCTGGAGTGCAGTCCATGAATAAAGACAACTACTACTATGTAGTCGTCTATGCAAGTAGTAGTCGCATTCACTATACTGGCCTGGTTGGAATCGGCAACTTACAAGCTGATCCCGAAACGTTACTTCACGGTCTGTACACTTGTAGATTGGGATCAGGGGTAAGTATAACAATTTAGAAATATAATTTATTTTATTTTTTATTATTATTATACATTTCTATACTAAGCTACTAAAGTGTTTGTATCATAGAAACAGGACAACCAAAGTACATATATCAAAGATACATTGGTACCGGTGGGTGGTCTCGAACTCGTGCCACTCGGCTTACGTAGCCATTGCACTGCCACTACACCACGGTCGCCTTAAATGAATGAATGTTAATAATATACAAAAAATAATCAATGATAATACTAACAAAATTAACACTTACATGAGCCAAAAACTAAACTGAACTGTATTATAACTAAGAAATATATGTACAACGTCATGGCGGCTTTGTTTAGAAGGGCTCTGGTACTATATCTCTACAAGTGCTCTACTCATGCAGGTCGCAGCCACGACTGGAGTGTGGCTAACACGAAACCAACATTTATTATTCATACTAGTGGTATGATGTCATTAACAAATGGTAAATAGAATAATTATAAAAGTATATATAAACTGGTTTTATGTACAGGATAATACAGTTAAGTGGAAAACGTGTTAATAATTGTACTTATTATTCTTTTAAATTATTTAAAATTGACTTGCGCAAGATGCACGACACATCTTGTTTCCGTTTTCACAGTAGACCTTGTATGGAGAGAATTCTGGATGTGAGGGAAGCGAGGGAGTTATGCCAGGGTCGTGGTAAATAGCGCTAAGTTGTGTCTGCGACTGACGCAGCCGTGACGCAGCAGTGAACTAACTCGGTTGTTTCAGTCATCGTTACTCTAGATCCAAGAGTCATTCTTGGATCTCCTCTTGCTTATCATCAGGCGGGTCGAGGTCAATTTTTTATTATTTACATTTCTATACTAAGCTACTAAAGTGCTTGTATCATAGAAACAGGACAACCAACGTTCTATACTAAACTACACTAGTAGCTTAGTATAGAAATGTATAATAATTATATAATGACAATTAGCTAAAAAAAAGTTTATTTAATAGTAAGTTTCCTTAAGATTAAATTATCATTACACTTTAAAGCACTATTCCGAAATAAGGGCCGTAAGCTAATGAAATTAGGAGCAGAGCTAAATCACGAGAGATCTACAAATACAATTATAAAAAGAAAATTCAAACATAAACTACATAATTTATGCTTTAAATTACTGGTGAAATAACAATATTTATCAAACAAAATCTTTCAATGTGTACCTTTTTTTAAATTAATAAATAAACAGTAATAAATGAGTGTTATAGAATTAATGATGTTTTTTCTATTATTTAAAAACCAGTAAAAGGCTTTCTATTTGAGAATCTGACAATTTTAGGTAGTGGGAATAATATAGATCCAACTATTGAACTAATACAGCAACAGCCGGTTGTACCAAAAAGTTTCAATGTACAAATTTAGTTTTACTTTATACTTATTCTATTACGAAATCGTGAATTGGGTTGTTAATAATTTTATATCGAAACTACCATTTATATATGTTTTTATCATTAGAAATAACAAAAGTAGTACAGAGAAACCCAAAATAAATGATATAATATACCCGTATAAAATACCCGTTAAACGTAAATGTAAAATGTGAAGTTAAAGAGTGGTGCAACCTATTTTTCTTTTTTTTCTTCTACTTATACGATATTTTTTACAAATTCGTAAATTATAATTTTAGGTACAACCAGGTGTAAATCACTTACAAAATTGGTCGAACAAAACAGGATTTAAATTCTCATATTATTGCTTAGAAATAAATAAAAAATTGCCTTAAGATGCCGACATTAGGGATATTTACCTTAATTATAATAATGTTTACGATGAATTTAAATATTTTTTTTGCCTATGTCTCCGGTATTATGATCTGATTAGTATTTGTACAATGGTTTTTCCATACATATCAATAATATTTACTTTTGGGTCTATTTTTTTGACCTTGCATGTTCAGTGTTCACTATACACAAATATTAATAAATACATCATAGATTAGAGATTCACTGTGTGTTTATTATTTCTTTAAAGTAGCTTGACATGTGACAACGTCCCTCCTGATGTTAAAGTGGAGTGCAGGCCTTGTTTGGACGCGACTACAGTTAAAGAATTGATTTAAAAACCGCCATTCTTCAAGCTGGCCGACTCATTACTCAGTCTGTATATTTAAGTATACATAAATGGTATTATCCCGGATCGGCAATTGACCACTTATTCTTCCTGCCCCCCTAGCACGGCAATCCAAGAAGCAAGATAAAGAACTGCAAGGAAAATTATTATAACTCATTGTAAATAACGTATTCGACCGGCACATCAAAATGTTTTAAAAAAATATTTATTAAAGTATTCAACGTTGTTTTGTGTGAAGTTTTACAAAACGTTTAAATATCTTTTATGATACACTGTTCTAGTAAGTTATTTATAATGAGTTGGAATGATATTCCTCGCAAGTCTTTATCTTACTTCTTGGATTGCCGGGCTGTACACAATTAAGTACAGGAATGACTTGGAGTGACATAATATTCCAAAATGGAATACTGGAATATTATTCAATCTAATTTATTCCTGTGCTTTATTGAATACGGATAACAGGGTGACAAATTCCGTAGTTATTTGAACTTGGAATATTCAATCTAATCTAATATTTAATGCAATCTTAAATTAAGCACAGGCTTAATTAAAGATTGCAATATTTTACCTGTTTTATCAAATAAACACTTAATAATTTGAAAGTGAATATACAATAAACTATACTAATAGATTTTTATCAGACTTCGTCATATAACTTTAAACTAAACGCGATATAGTCAATGTTTTCATCTGTGTAGCAACATTAACCTGATCCATCAATCAATCCATCGGAACTGCCCTCTCATACGCTGAAAGGCATTCGTCACGCCTTTCGGACTCTACACGTTTAAAAGAATGCCTTTTGGGCTGCAGAATGTGTTACCTTTTAAAGGATTACTTCGCCACATGTAGATGTCTATTGCTGAACATAGGCAATGGATATCTTCTGGCATCTTATGGTTTAGAACGCCATTTCAAACGATAAGATGCTGGTCACGAAATAGGGTTTATTGATGATTTAAAGATGCTAGCCCACTTGAAAGTACAATGTTATATCAATATATGTACAAATGAGTTTTTATAATTCTTGTCATTGTTAATACAAATTGTTATACCTTTAGCAATGATCTTAGAAGAAAATTACACATAATTATAAGTTCATATCTAATTGTTGTTATGAAAACAATGTTGCGAAAAAAACACCAGATAGCTCTTTGTTTCCGTTGAACAAGTGAAAATTGACGTTTTCTTGGAAATAACACTTGAATTTAAAGCTCTTTAGGCTTATGGTGTCATCTCTGCCACAGTTTTTAATCATCTCGTATGACGTTTTGCGGGGGTTGGCAAGTTAAAATGATTATAGTCTCTCGTCTGCAATTGTCAATAAAAGCTAGGCTAAATCCAATAAAACGAGACAAATAATCGTTGTGACGAATATCTTCTGTGCGACGACACGTTTGATCATTATCATCAATAGTCTCATTTTGGTGGATTTAGCTTATTTTGCCAATCGTCGACGAGAGACCTAACCCCGCTGTTCTCGACGATAATTTTTTCTGTACAATACAAAATTAATAATAATTATAGATTTGGCACGAACATTAATTAATGAATTAAATAAATTTTATGCGGCTTACTATCGCGTTTATTTTCGGTTAGTGATTTTTATTTTTTTTCTACTTTTAAGTTTGTTACATATTTAATAGTCTCATTAGTATTTTTCATTAACTATGTTTAAAGGATTCATGTTGTGTTTTTGTGTTCTTGATCAGAATTTTCGTACAAATGTTGTGTATACTTGTAATTGGCAGACATAATGTAGCCATCTTAAATTATATTAATATTAAGTTACCATTGATGTATATGTTGTGCTGTAAACCTTTTTTAAATAAAGGCATCCTTTAAATAAATTTCCTAACTTCTTACTTTAAAAATAGCTGTGTAAATTATAGATTTGATTATTTTATATAAAAATCGAATAAATATTAATACTTTATTATGTACGATAGTTTATTTCTAATTATCAAATAATGAACTACAAAAAAACGTCCACAAATAAAGTAATTATTTTAATAACGTCAAATTATATCTGATCTTAGTTTTAGCAAACAAGATAATCATTGTACTCATATGCCGAAATAATAACACTAATTCGTAAGATAGCTATAAAAAAGAGAAAAAAGACTTGCATACCTAGTTTTTGCGAAAGTTCTTATGAACACCAAGTTACAGCCTGTTTGTAAGCCGTTTTATCATTCCCAAGATGATTTTACACTTGTAGAACTTATGAAATTTTGCATACAATAAGCATATTATATTGCTTATTGTATTTTGTCATATAATTTTATAATTTAATATTGATCGGAGACATTCACAAGAAAGCTGGGTTGCCTAGTGCCCATAACCATAGAGCTTGTGTCAAGAGAATTGTGGATGTAAGGAAAGCAATGAGTTATATTAGCAGGGTTAGGTTAGGCAAGTTAAAACGATTATCGTCTCTCTATATAAACGTGAAGCCACACGGTGTCCTGCATATAAAAACAATGATATGCCAGACGGTGCCTTCCGGCGCCGTACCGTAGGCACGCTACAGGCACACCGCACTTCTATTGAGCGAGACGCCAGTAGTCGAGAGGTCAACGTTTTTCGACACCTGAAAAAGCGGTTGCTGCATTTAGAATGCATGTTTTGGAGATACCTCAATCAGAGTGGCAAAAGTGCTTCGACAATTAGTTCAAACGCATGCAAAAGTGTATAGATCTTCATGGGGAATATTTTGAAAAACAATAAAGTGATTTTTGATGATTAATAATTGTTTTTGTTCTCTAATCCCGAAACATAAAAGGCAACCCTCGTAATATACAATCTAACTAAATATTGACGACAAGCGTGGACGAACGGTTAGCGATTAGTTTGTTGCGCGTTAAGTTCCGGGAGCAAATATTTCATTGTTTGTAAAAGACCGTGAAGTGATTTGATCAGTTGGAACCGACAACTTACAAGATGATCCCTAAACGCGACTTCACGGTCTGTTTACTTGTGGTGGTACCAGGGCCGTCTTTACCCGGGGGTTCAAGGGGTGCGGTGCACCCGGGCGCAGAGTCCTAGGGGGCGCATGCCGACCGCCATAAACTTCGATAGGTACCTACTACACTGAGACCACGCGAGCGGAGCCTTGACTTTTGCGCCCCGGCGCTGAATATGCTTAAGACGGCCCTGGGTGGTACTACGAATCGGTACCTACAGATTGGGTACGCACCACTGCCTACTACTCAGAGACGTCTCTAGCCCTCGTGGCGCCCGTGTGAAACCAGTACCCTGGCGCCCTCTAGTCTAGTAAGAGATGGGTCTAGTCTAACAGTTATATTGGAGGGCGCTCGGCGAGCCCTTAGATCCGGCGCCCGTGTGTCCCGCACACCCTGCACCATAGGTAAAGACGCTTCTGCTACCACTCTTTGTATACCACAACCAAATATCTTCATTTTTTATTATTTGTAATATTTATTTAAATTATTAAAATATTACAAATAAAAGTTATGTAACAAATATTTGCACCGACCGGGACTTCACGCGTAGCAAACTAGTGTGCCTTTGGTCATGGTGAGATACTATTTATTCAATAATCTATATATTTGAACAATTCACAATTAATGTCAACAAAGTAATTAATATAATTAAAATGTGATAATTGATTTATAGTAAAAAAGTCTATAATATAAATACAGTTTTTAGAAATTTTCAGTTCAGTGTGGACTTTCGTTCGAGAAAGTTTACTAAAATGGCTGTTTATAAAATTGTTAGAGCAGTCATTTTTGTGGCTCTATATAATGTGGTTTTTGGTAAGTGATAACATATTTTTTATATGCATTTTGGACCGACTATGAGCCAGAGTACAGCTGGATTACGATCTGTGAGTAAAAACGACTGCTGCTACAAAATTAATGTCGTAGGCAGATGTCGAATTCACTGTGCCGTCCTATTTTAATTCCCCCTTTTCTTCCTTTTCTTAATTTCCCCAATTTCTTCCATACTTTTGGTAATCGTTCGCGTGTGATGGAAACCATCGAATATAAAATTGCAAGAAACACATTATTAATAATTTTTTAACGTGTTATTTTAACATTATATTATGAACGTGTTACACTCAAACATTACCCTTTTCAAACTGTTTTGTTATTTGACGAGACTTCTTACTTTAGGAAAACCAAACATGACCTGGAAGGCATGTCCACACTACGATCAGCCATGCATCTTAGAAATGATGCAATCAGTGAAGCAGCTCATAGCCGAAGGTGTTCCAGAGCTTGGTATCCCCAGATTGGACCCTATGCAAATAGATGATATCCACACCGAAGTACCGGAGTTTTTGGACTTGTATGTGAAGGATAGCATACTAAGAGGACCTCAAAGTTGTATTTATGATTATTCCAGGTATACAAAAACGATAAAGTTTTCAATTAATACATACGTAAAATTTTACAATTCTAGAACTCTTTTAAGTGTTTCTACCATCTAGACTAGTGTTTTCCAAGCTTTTTTAGGCGCGACCACCATTTCAAAAATTTTTATGCCAGCTATACATAATTTTTAACCCTCATAAATTGTTTTGTTCCCTTAAGAAATATAAATGTTAAGAATTTGCCTTTTTTTTATAAATTTTTCACCGATGCTAGATGCATTGCATTTAAATAACCCAAAGCGAAAGGTTTAAAGTCGTGACGAGTCAATTTTTAAATTGCCCCCCTGTGGCGCGTGGGCCCCACGTTGGGAAACACTGATCAAGACCCTCTTTCTTACTCAACCACGTGCCGAGAGCCCCTGCAGAAAAAGATGTTGATTTTCAAATTGTTAAACAAAAAAATACATGTGAATGCTAAAAGAGTTACTTTTGAGGATTATAATATATATTTATTTAATGTGATATAAATAATAAGGAATAAATCTAGAATGTTGGTGTCCTAATGATCCTAATGTGCACTGGGCCCCCAATAGATTAAGAACGGCACTGTCTACCATATAGAATATTAATCAAATTATTATTATTATTATTTTTTTTATTGTGACTCGACATATGACAGCACCCCGCTTGATGTTAAGCCAAAGTGTGGTCCATGAATGAATGTCACTGCTACTACAATTCAATAACTGTGAGTAGCAATCACATCCACTATGCCGGCCTAGATGGAACCGGCAACTTACAAGCTGATCCCGAAACGTGACCAAATCACTTCACGGTCTGTATACTTGTAAGTGGTGGTACTACCCCGGATCGGCAGACTGGGTACCACTGCCTACCACTCTTTGATAACCAGACCCGAAGCAAATATCCATCTTTTTTTTTTTTATTAACAAATATTTGCAACATTTAATACTATTAAATATTACAAATAAAAGCTATGAAACAAATATTTGCTCCGACCGGGGATCGAACCCGGGACTTTACGCGCAACAAACCAGTCGCTAAACCGTTCGTCCACGCCTGTCGTCAAATTTACAATTACTTATATTGCAAATCTATTATAATACATTTCTATACTAAGCTACTAAAGTGCTTGTATTATAGAAACAGGACAACCAAAGTACATATATCAAAGGTACATTGGTACCGGTGGGTGGTCTCGAACTCGTGCTCTCCGGTTTGTGTAACCATTGCACTGCCACTACACCACGGTTGCCTTTCTGTCCACAGATTTGACTTCCATGCTCACAACGCTACACTGGCTGTCCAATGTAACCTTGCATCAAGAGGACATTATGAAGCAACAATTATGAAACCAATTATGTTTGGAATACCCATTAGCCATCCAATCAGAGGCAATGGTACATTTACATTATCACTATGTAAGTTGATTATTTTATTGTAACTCGACTTTATTGTAACTCTTTCCGAGTGGGAGAGGACACTTCCGGTGCATTAAGTGTTGAAATTACCACCCTACACAGATGCAAATCCCGCCATAGTGACCACGTCGCGTTCGGGGACTAGTTTGTGTAGCACCAAACTAACTAATTGCGTTGGGGGTTGTGGATTCGGTTAGGGACAGTGGCATCCTGCTGACCTGCAGTATCCCTTACTTATCATCAGGCGGGACGAGGTCAGATGTCGTGTCGCAATAAAAAAAAAACATATTTTCATGGACTGTGGCAATTGTTACCACAGTTAAATAACTGCAAGTTAGTAACAGTCGTATCCACCATGCCTGTCTAATTGGAACTTGCAAGCTGATCCTGAAACGCGAAGTCAGGCCCGATTCTCTTAATCCTACATTATGCCGGCGAATAGGCAGTGAAATTGCCTATTGATTTTTTATTTGCTGATTGGTCACGAAGATGTCAAAATCAGTGCAACGAAATTTCACTGCTTTTCGAGGCCTTGATAGATAATTTTATATTTAATTAAGTTTCGGTTTAAAGGTGAACTTTGAAATTTATGGTAGTATTCTATCTGCGTCTTTAGTCATATACTCTTACAATATTAGGAATTATATTCTGATAATATCTAATTTTATGTGAATATTGGTACTAGTACTATTTCTTGTAACAGTGCATGGCAATGTGGATTTGCGTCACAATGAGGCTTGATCTCATAACAGTTTGTTGTCATTGGGAATTCTAGAGGTATGTCTTGACAACATGTTTGCTAGGTGTATTGGCGTCTGGCTGGGATAAAGAAAGTTAATATAAGTATTATAAGTGCGTCGCCCGGGCAAGTATCGGTAGAGCAAGTAGCATTGCCCTAGCAGAACGAATAAAGGATAGAGAGACGTGCACTCGTTTTCACGGTCATAACATAAAATATAATGCTAACGCGTATTTGAATTGAACGGTTCAGTGGAAACGCGTGAGAGATTTTCCTCCACATTACGTAGTATAAAAAGTGGTTGGTTGCAACAAACAATATTCCAATTTCATTTCGTGTTGTAAAAGACCTTGGTGTGTACTTTGATCATAATCTCAATTGGTCCACTCACTTAACCAACACTACACGTACTTTTGCTACGCTTTACACTCATAAAAAGATTTATTTTTGCAAATTAAGGAAAATAATGTTCAGATTATAGTACTGTATGTTGCGTTAATGTGACTGAAGGACTATTATCGCCATCTTAATCCTTGTATTAAGTCAGTATTTTTCCTTTGTATATATTAAGACGTATATTTAATATTTATCTGAACACAGTGCACTACTTATTTGGATGCCCATTCGCTTGCGTCCGAATATGAGATCACTATGTAACCGTGTCGTGAAGTAATCGACCGATACTAATACGCAAAATTACTAAGAAAATAACTTCATCTCTTAGTTCACATCAAGATAATACCCTTCGTTTCACTTACAACTCAATGTTTTCTATTCTTTGTCACCATACGACTCTTTTTATAAGTCTAAGTCTTTTTTAATACGACGAATTAATATAACTTCCAAATTTTTTTAAAGAAGTGGTCCACTCTTTTTTAGTTGCAATTATTCTTTTACATGCTTTGGAAATGCTAGTGTTCTTTTATGATGTTAAGCTAAAGCACGACACATGAATGAAGGCGACGTAAATTTACGACTTTTATAACAAAATCAAAAAGCACCTGGCTTTAAAGAATCATTCGTCGTTTATGAGATAGTTTCCTCTAATTTTGATAGCCTCGTAGGCTAGATTATTCCTAATTTAACAGAATAATATAAACTAGACATTTTACTGCAAACATAACATTAAAGTCCTTCAAATCAACTGAATTCAAACACTATTACCACGGAGAATGTTTTGATTGACTAAAAAGTTCGGTGCGTCGACAATTGGCAAGTGAAACGCTTATATTAACGCTTTACCAGTTCTCTCCCCATCCTTTATTAGAATTCATCCCAAGAATATTGGATATTTAAAAAAAACTAAGGAAGCGTAATATTTACTTTATTTTAAATAATTAAATTACAATATATCCATAAAGATAAATTTTCTTTTAGTATAACCATTTCCTGAATTCAATTCTATACAAATTGTTTTTTACAGTGAACACAAGATTGGTGTTTGACTTCAACTTTGACCTCGTCAAGAATAAGGATGGAATAACTCGCATTCATTATTTAGATGGAATGACAAGTTATGACGTCAATTACAAAAATCATGTTGCAGTATACAGTTTGACTGGACTTCGCAATGGGGATGAGGATATTAGTAAGTATTTCAAGACTAAAAATTCATGTAAAGTCAGCAATTTACTAACATTTAAAGTAAGCGAGGAGTTTGTGTCAGGAATCCTGAGTAACTATTCCTTTTTGTATAATTTACTACTCCATTATAGTAAACTTATAATATATACATGTAGAGTTTGTCTAAGCCGAAATTACGCGCCCGTCCACTGCATTTAAGCACACGTGCAGTGGACGCATAATATAGTCATAAAATATGGATGCTACACATAGAAAAAGCAATTGTAATTAGTCATTCAGTTGCTGGTTAGTCACAAAAGTAGGAGCACGGTGATAAAGTATAGTAACATAGTTATTAATATTTGTATTTACACATTTAAATAAACTAATAAAGTGGAGGGCGTGTCATTTATAGTTAGACAAGCTATAACTGTACTTATTAACTTTCAGGCGAAGCAGCCAATGATGCAATGAACAAAAATTGGAAAGTAATGTCATCGATGTTCGTAACGCCATATATACAGAAAACAGTAAATAAGTTTATTAAACCAGAACTCACATACTTTCTTAAAATGCCTGCAAGTGATTTCATTTCGGGCGATCTAAGTGAATTTGTAACACACGATGAGACTCTATAAGTTGGTAAAGCATCTATAGGAACCTGCATTTTATTTAGTTAAAATAATAGAGTAAGCTGAAATACAGATGATATGAAACAGTTGTCAATTTAGTCTACCTATAGTTACCTATAACTCATATCACTAAAATAAATATAGTAAATTAAATTGGATTGACCTGAGTTGGCGACATGGGAATGGTGCAGTCGACCCGTTTATTGGTAAACTTGATTGGTCCACTGTTGAAATGACTCCGAACTCGATTCACTCCTATATAAACACTTTGACATTAGCTCGACTGGTGTACCCAAGGCCCTCGACTCTCTTAATACATTATGCAGACAAAAACATTGATATTGCAGCGCAGTCGCAAGTGACCAATCAACGTAGTTTACCTATTGATTTGTTATTCGCTGATCGGTTACAAAGATAACAAATATTCAAGTTCGTCATTTCATTGTCGTGTATTAAGAGAATCGGGGCACTAATTGAAATGCAATGTACCTAGATTGTACCCAGCATGGGGTATTCAATTCAATGTTTTAATTTATGATTTTATGAGAGATTTAAAAGAGGTTTTTAAATCGATAAGTCACCAAAGAATGTGAGCCATACATTCGGTATCCAAAAGTATGAGAATGGCGGCTTACATATTATTGGTAACTACTACGATTTTTAAGAGGTACATTGAATACCCATGCTGAATCTAGGTACATTGCTTTCATACTTAGCTACACACCTGCTATCCTGATGTACACCTCAACAGAACTTTCAATTAACTTTGTCACAACCTGGGAGCACAATAACTAGTTGTGAACTAGCATGTGGATTTAAGAATATTGCATAGTTTGATGCTCCATTCGTTTTATAACGACTTATGTGACGTCTAGTGGATATGTTATCTGTTAAGTAAAATGAAGGTATGTGGATTTTGAAGCTAATATTATGAATAATTCATACGTGCTGAAAAATTAAATAGATGTCTGTGTTCAATTTTTGTTTTATTTAGTACTAGCTATTTGTACCCATCACTTTGTCGGCAGGGCTGAAAGAGAAAATATTCAGACAGATAAATGATTTATCACTGTCTATCTTTGTGGAAATGGAGGCGAGTGAGGATCGTAGATTGGCTGTAGATCTTGATAACTGCGCTAAACTTTTATCGCAATTGGATAAATGATATGACAGCGCATAAAATATATTGATCTACAATGGAATCCGTTTATAAAGACATCACAGGGAAACAAACACGTCATACTAAGCGGACGTCATACAAAGCATTTTGTAGAAAATAAACAATCTCCTGTTTTTGTAGGTAGAGGTTTATACTAAAAAATAGAAATTTATAAAGAGGTTTTTATAGGTTTTTATTATAAAGAGTTTTATAATAAAATAGAAATTATAATAAAATTATCATAAGAAGTCAGTAATGCTTGTTTGCTTTTGTTTTTCCTTATATTGTAATAAGAGTCTCTAATACTAACTGGTGACTGCCGAAGGTGTGAGGAATCATGTCGGTCACTATAACTTGACGAAATTTAATAAAAATGGGTCACAATAAGCGAAGTCATTATATCCGAGTCATTATATTAATTATAAATAATTTTATATGAAAACCAAACTTCGCTGTGTAATTACTTCATAATAAGCGGTTGGTCAATATAGGCGGAGTCATAATAAAAACGGATTTTACTGTATATACTCAATTTAAAATAACACGCTTTAATTTTTTTGAACACTCCATTCCAGTTCACAGGGGGGGCAATTTGATAGTTAAAGGGGGCAATTTAAAAATGAACTCGACACGACTTTTACCCTTTCGCTTTGGGTTATTTAAATGCAATAAAAAATGCTGTAATCATTTATATTTCTTATGGGAACAAAACAATTTTTAAGTGTTAAAAATTATGTATGGGGGGCATACAAATTTTAGGAATATTAAGGTGGGGCATGGCCTAAAAAAGGTTGGGAAACACTCAGTGGCGTAGCGTGGAAGTCAGCCGCCCGGGGCGGAAAAAAAATAAAATATGAATTACAGGTTCAAATTTTAACGATTTATTTCAGTTTTTATATATTTTGCCGCCCCCTAAATGTACCGCCCGGGGCGGGAAGCCCCCTCCGCCCCCGCCACGCTACGCCACTGAAAACACTGCTCCAGTCTAATATCAGGCGGGATGCTATTATATGACGAGCCACAATAAATAAAGGTTCCCCCACTATTCTGCTGCCGACAATGATTTTTTTTATGTGGAGACTAAATTAAAGAAATTTTATATAAAAGACATTAAGGGTCTTTTTTATTATAAAAATAATGATATATTTTTATTAAACCTGCTCAGGCAATGTTTCTTTATCTTAGCCAGTCGCCGAAACTCCTAGCTAGTTCTCATGCCCCCATCCCGAAGAGTCTCTAGTAGTGTGTGAGAGCGGTGGTGTAGTGTGGGAAAACTTGGGCTAATTAAACCCAAAATCAAAAGAGTACCGCAACAAAATCATCCTCTGCCACTTGGAGGACGCGCACATTAAAAGACCATCTTAAGAGACTCCAACAACTCTCTCAAGAATTGTCGTGCAACAGTCACGAGACCGTTGTCCAAGTTAAATGTAGGTATTTTAAAATATGGATTATTTTTCTATACTACTAGTGAAGACAATAAAACAAATACAAATTAGTAATTGTTATTTATTTGTTGAAAGGTACAAATGTAATTTTATATCAATAAAAATAAATTGATTATGCACAAAAACTACTTTAAAATGTAGTAATATTAAGGAGCTTAGCGTACTTGCCATTCGATACCGTAATATATTGATTAAAAAGTAACTTTAAAGACTAAAACCCGGCTACTGAAGAACTACGCCCTAAAGAGTATGAAACAAGAAAATATTCTCATCTGAAATTATTATGTACAAACTATTTAATATTAATTGTCTATTATATTTAATGAACCAATTAAGTACACATAAAATATTTTAATGTATTCAATATTCATAGTGATGTTGGTAGGATGGCCGTGGTCGTATGCTAACTACCTAAACAAAACTGTAATCTAAAAAAAACAGATGAGAATATTTTCTTATATCATACTTTTTAGGGCCTTAAACTTATTTTTTATTTTGGGTTTTATAATTTCAGAATTAGTTTGTAAGTTGCCGGATCCAACTAAACGCGACAGCTACTTGTTTAATTGTAGTAGCAATCGATTTTCGAAATCAGCTTGTAAGTTGTCGATTTCAAACAGGCCAGCTAGTAGATATGACTGCTACTACTAAATAGGTAGCAGTCGCCGGCGCCATGATTTCGCAACGGTTTGCTTCGCTTATTTAAATCAAAAATGTATATGTAAATAATATAGTTTGTTTTATTTCTACGTACTACTCCACGAACATCAGTTGTTGATTAAACCACTGGTGGACAAACGATCCCCGTCACGTTATCTTGATATCAGTTAGAAATAATCTCGTTCTCGGTGACAATGAACAAACGCCCCGAGGAACGCCGGCATTTACCGACACCCTGCGCGATGCGCTTCCATCCGTAAGAACGCGTATGGAGCGGTCACTGAGGATGTCGGCTATCCAGCCCCGCAGACGGTCAGGTAAACGGCCTAGAGCTTGGAAAGAAGGGCCTTGTGCCAGACCCTGTCAAACCTTGAGATGTCCAAAGCAAGGGCCTCTCCATTACCATTTTACGCTTCACCCCAGACGTGCGTAGTGTACGCCAGAAGGTCACCAGTTGACCGTTTCGGCCTAAAGCCATATTGATCAGTAGGCCATGAGGCGAACATGAATTATTCGCTTCATGACCTTGCACAGTACTGAGGTTACAGCAATCGGACGGTAGTTTGCCGGGTCTAAACGGTCGTATTTTTTTGGACTAGACATCCTTGGAATGTCCCTTCGCTGCGACTTGAATCACAGGGACCACATCGAGCGGGCCATTAAGACCACCTCCCGCAAACTTGGCATCCTGAACAAGGTGCGGCGGTTCTTCGCCTGATATTATACAAGGCTCAGATTCGCTCTTGCGCGGAGTACTGTTCGCACCTCTGGGACGGCTCTGCCAAGTATCTTCTCAATGCCCTGGATTCATTGCAGCGCCGAGCTGTCCGAATTATAGGTGATGCAGAGGTCACGCGAACTCTGGAGCCCATGCAACTACGCAGAGACATGGCGGCTTTGTGCGTCCTCTATCGCCTATACCACGGAGAATGTTCCGAAGAGCTCTTTAACCTTATTCCTGCCTCGTCCTTCCACACCCGTAATACCCGCACAGGTCGGGGAAAGCATCCACATTTTATCGACCGAATCGGCAGTCGAACTAAAAAGTTCGTTGCGTCTTTTCTTTGTAGAACAATTGACAAGTGGAATGCTTTGCCAGCCCATGTGTTCTCTCCATCCTATGACCTTGGATCCTTCAAGCGATGCGTGAAGAAGCACCTTAGGCCGGCATAGTAGCGGCGGCTGGGGCAGCCGGGAACTGACTCGGTTATTCCAGTCGTCGTCACTCTTGGACTTCCTCTTGCTTATCATCAGGCGAGTCGAAGTCAGATGTCGTGTCACAATAAAAAAAAAATATATATCAAATTCATGTTATACATATTTTAAACCATAACATGAGAAAATGTTATTATATAACATAAGTAAAGGTGAAAAATATTTTTTTGGACTGAGTATATTTGTACTACGAACTTTTAACCGAAGACAAACAGTTTCTTCCTGATATTACAGATAATCTAAAAAACAGTAGACATTACAAATTTAGATAAATAACATAAAAAAAAACATGGAACATACATATATTAATAACATTTTAAATAAACACTATTGTGAATTTGATATTTTTAGAAAACATAACTATTTAGAGATTCAACAAAATATTGTTTTGTTGATATATTACTCAAAAAATTGAGTAACGGTTCATTTATGCGTTTCGTTATTTCCAAAATGAATGTTGGTCCGAAATCTGGTGCGAAGAACTGCCAATTATCATTCAGAATATTCATTGCTATTTCACCTGAAATGCGACAAAGTATTAATAAAAGTCTGAATTTAGCAACCTTCATACTTTATACTGGTTAGAATGATACTAAAGCATTAAAATTAAAAAGAAAATGGTAAATAATTAAAAACAACAAAAATATAAAGAATATTATCACCTATGTTAAATTCAAGAATATACAGGAAAAAAAAATAGTTTGAAATTAATACAAAATAATTCCTATTGGTCGAGAATGTTCTGATTTGTTAAAAAAAAAACAAGAAGGTTGTGGAAGGCTCTAAAGATTCAATTTTATATCAGTGGAAGATATTTTGGTTTGGCGCAATTCGAAATAAATCGTAAATTGGAAAAATCTAAAGATAAAGCCATCTTATCTAAAGATGCCTCAGCTTAATTAATAATTTAATGGTTTTTATAATGAGAATTGTGTATCTGAGAGAATAGAGGGAGTTGTGTCAGGATCGTGGCGCTCCGTTGTCTCTGCCTATCCCCGTGGGAAAGAGGCGTGACAATATGATTTATTTGATTGATTGGTAATGGAGCGTGCGTTATATTTATATCCAGGCAACGCCGCTTCGGATTGTTAGTAACTAATAAACTTACTTATATCCAATGAACCTAATTGGACACCATCAAGTTTGAAAGAAATGCTGTGACCAGGCTCATTAAAATCATAATTGATGTTTACGTCTTTGAAACTCAAATATATATAGTCATTTTCTTTCTTGTTCAGCGTAACTTCATAATTGGCATTCAGTGGTAATTTAACTGCAATAAAAAAAAACTAATAAATATTTATTACAAGTACAAATTTATACTTTTAGTATGTTGCTACAATATTTAGCCGTTATTATGTATTGAAATAAATAAAAAACGTACAGCTGAAGGTGGCTAAAGGTGGCTAATACCCTAAAGAGAAGTCTAATAGGAGCAAAAATAAGGTATGTACGTCAAATATATACAAAGATGAACACAAATAAGATAATACTAAAAAAAAAGATTTATAAAAAAGGCTTTTACGTATATCATTGGAAGAATAAAATGCAAATTTAACGGTTTTTCACACGCTCTGTATTATAATATATGTGTTTTTAAACTTCAGTTATTATGTTTTTATTATTATATGCTGTGTATGCATTTTCTATATATGTATTCCACTTTTATTATAAAGTTTAATAAGTCTTAATATTATTATTTTGCACCTTATGCTTTATTTTTAATTATGTTTTGCTCTCAAACTAATCATAGTTAGCCTTTGTGCATACAGTTTTAAGATAACTTACCTAAAGTAACTTCAGTATTTCCATGTGCGTCAACATTCTGTCCACCAAATGTTGAAAGTGTAGCGTTCGCATACAAATAAGCAACATAAATGCCTTTAATAGTTAAATCACAATATTGTTCGATTGTAAACTTCTTAGAATCAAAGTCAAATCTAAAAAAAACCAAATATCTTAAAACATAGCTATTTCGCGGAAATATAAAGGTGACGTTGGACATTTTCTTAATAGTTTCCATAATTTCATTCAAGTTGTAAAATCCAAAACCAAAATAAAAAGTATAAACCAAATCTGGGTGGGTGTAGTACAGGGGTGTATAGTTCTACTCCTTGTATAGAATAATTAAATATACATATTTGGAATTCTGAAATAAATTATTTCCTGTTCTTGATATTGTTCTTAATAAAAATACAATTATTTTCATTTATTTTTATTGTGACTCGTCATATGACAGCACCCCGCTTGATGTTAAGCCAAAGTGTGGTCCATGAATGAATGTCACTGCTACTACAATTCAATAACTGTGAGTAGCAATCACATCCACTATGCCGGCCGGATGGAACCGGCAACTTACAAGCTGATCCCGAAACGTGACCAAATCACTTCACGGTCTGTTTACTTGTAAGTGGTGGTACTACCCCGGATCGGCAGACTGGGTACCACTGCCTACCACTCTTAGATTAGAGACCTGAAGCAAATATCCATCTCTTTTTTAAATTTAATATTATTAAATATTACAAATAAAGGCTATGAAACAAATATTTGCTCCGACCGGGGATCGAACCCGGGACTTTACGCGCAACAAACCAGTCGCTAAACCGTTCGTCCACGCCTGTCGTCAAAATTGTGCCTTAACACAGTTAATATATATTTTTTATGTTTTCAGTTAAGAAAAGTCTCACAAACTCTTTTTAAAACTATTTTATACTAGGATTTATACCGAATCCACAATCAAGAATGTTCATCTCTTTCTCGGAAAACTCGCTTTGTTCCATAGATTTAGAATGCACGTTTCGGATTCTAGGTATGTGCACTCATAGCACTCTGAGAAATATATACCAAAAAAATAATACAATGGTATATTTTGTAACAAGCGCGGTAAGTTGTTACAAAATATACCATTGTATTTTTTTTGGTATATTTCTCAGAGTTGTATCTGACTTGCATATTTGCAATTTTCATTATTTTTTGTAAGTGCTGTGCATTCTTGTAATTTACTTATGTATTGGAATAGTAAACATTGTAATGAATACCTCTTTTTACCTGCAAGCCGACCGCGTAACCTCAATGACAATGAGAATGAGCTTCGTTTTGACAGTTGAACTCCATTAATGAACTTCAAAATTAACATTGTGTTGCGCACACTGAGAATCGATGTTCATTTTCATTAACAGTTCAAGCTTATTGAAACTTATTGTCATTGAATAACGTTGTTTTTGACACTAACTGTGACCGCGTAACTTTTTGACAAATGGGAATGAATTTCATTTTTTTATTCCCATTGAAGTTATACATAATCAGGTCGGCCCCCTGATTATGTATAACTCTATACATTAGTCTGAATCTATACATTATACTAATCTATGATTAGTCTGAAACTTATTGCTGAATTTACTTACTTCGCCGATTTAAATGTACATTTATCAACGCCATTTATGCTTCCTTCAATTAGAGTGAAATCCATTAGTTCAGGCAATTGAACCGTCATGTTTTTCAAAATTAGCTCATCTAATTTTGGTATGTTTAATTCAGGCATTCCTCTTGATACTGCCGCTTTTATGTTTCTTATTAACTCTAATTGACAACTTGTGTCTTTGATTGAACATTTTTCATAAGGTAAGAAACCTGAGGGAAATTATTAACCATAAACAAATTTTATGCGGCTTACTATTTTTGGTTATTGATTTTATTGATTTTATTGATTAGTAGGTCGCATAAAATATGATTAATTCATTAATCAATATTGGCGCAAAATCTAAGATAATACTATACCTATATTTATCTGTTTTATTTGTGAATACTCCAGTATTTAGATTTATCTGTAGTGGAATATTTTTAACTTAGAATGTTTATAAACCGTCAGAAATCACCTTCACGACCACAATTTGCTCGTCAAACACGATTCAGTACAGTTTTTTATGTTATGCAAATTGTATTAGGCCCGTATTTGTTTTGTACGTTGTACAAAACAAATACGGGCCTAATAGAATATTTATTAATTCGAAGCCATTAAAATATTTATTGTGACGCAACAGATGACATCGACTTGCCTTAAAAACCGTTTCAACTTACGCTTACCTCAGCCACCGTCTCTAAGCCTTTAGTTTACAAATACATTTAAAGAGTGGTTGTCAGTCAGTAAGAGGTAGTTTATTTACTACCGATCCGGGGTAATACTTACACACCACTTATAAGTGTACATAAGAGCACACTTGGCCGACATAGTGACGCTGACTGTAGCCGCCGTGAACTGACTCAGTTTTATCAGTCAGTCGTCGGCACTTTTAGACCTCACTTATCAGGTAGGTCGAGGTTGATGTCGAATCACATTACAATTTACAGGGACCTTGTTGCATTTTGGGATCCTTGCAGTTATTTTACTGTAGTAGCAGTCGCTTCCATTCATGGATATTACCCCAGCATAACATCTGGAGGGTGCACTCTTCATGTCATATTGTCATTAAGAAAAGGATAATAAAAGTGATGCCCTATAAATAGGTATAGTAGGTATATATTTCATATAAGCTAGTCTTATATATTGAATTAAATAGATAATAAACAAGGACTGACAATGAGATGACTAAAGAAACTACTCTCAATTGCTCCATACGGACTAAAGCTAAACTTACGTTTATTATTAGCTTCTTTAGCATATTTCGTTACGTCATTAGTAAGAATACTACCAAGTGGCATTTTAGACAAGTATCTTAACATAGGTTCAGCGATCGGACCTATTATGGATTTCAAAATGGGATTCACAATCATCGTGGAAACTGGTTTCCAGTTTTTGTTTATTGCTTTATTGAATGATTTAGCTGAAATAGAAATATTTGTTTAATTATTTTAGCTTTTTAATTAGAAAAAAAAAAGTTTACTTTTTGACCTTGTGGGGAGAGTCAATAACTAATTTAATAACAACATTGTAATGTCAATTATTTAAATGTGTGTTCTAAAAATATGGGAATGATTATAGAAAATTGTGCCTAAATATTTATATTAATAAAGCGAAAAACTACAATGGTTTTTACGCTATATCGACAAATTCGCAGCCCTTTTTACAAGATGGAGGCTACAGCACAAGGGTTGGGATCCCACAAACTTGTATTATTAAAATAACATATATTACTTCATTAGAATATAAGAAGTAACACAAAAATAGTAAATAAAATCTTTATAGATTAGGGTTTGAAACCCTTAAAATGTAATGAAATGTCAAATAGTTACTTACTCACGTCCTCCCCACCAGCAAGGACTCCTGCCAGAGTATATACAACTTTATGATCTTTATTGTTAACGTTATATTCCACGCTTCCATCATCAAATTGGAGATGAAAGTCTCCATCAGACTTAATCACAGCAAGCTTTACGTTGTATTTTATTGTGGTATTCACTGCAAGAGGAAAATAAAATAATAATAAAAATAAATAGCCTAGGATCAGTGCCGTAAATAGCCTTTTCTGCGCCCTGTACGAGCTTCTATAACTGCGCCCTTGATTTTTTTTAGATTTTATAGGTAGGGGAAAGTCGGGTAGCCCCGGCCGGCGGGTAGCCTCGGCCACTGTGAGTACCAAGCCCACGCACGCATAGATAAACTTTGCACACTTGAAACAGTTCGCACACGCACGGTGGCGCGGTGGCTCACAGTGGCCGAGGCTACCCGCCGGCCGGGGCTACCCGACTTTCCCCTATCCTAGAGCAATACCTACTTTATTTCAGTCAGGGTGATAAAATAAAGGACACGGATTTTTGATAATACTGGCACCTAACGTATGTGTGTATTGGAATTTAGCACTAGGGGCGCAGCGGGATCTTATCAGGAGCAAACCGAAAAAATAATAGTCCTGCTTGGTCTGGCCATTTAATTTTTGCGCCCCCCCAGAGTCTACGCAATGTGCCTGGGCACCGGTGGCACCGCCCTATTTACGGCACTGCCTAGGATTATATAGCTAAATGAATAAATTAGAGTCTACATGCATGATTATAAGAGTCTGTCGACCGAATCGACAGTCAAACTAAAAGGTTTGGCGCGTCGTTTCTTTGTAGAACAATCGACAAGTGGAATGCTTTACCAGCACATGTGTTTTCTCATCCCATAACCTTGGATCCTTCATGCGATGCGTGAAGAAGTTTGGTCACTTTGGCCGAAATAGTGACGACGACTGAGGCAGCTGTAAATAGAACTTTTCCTTACTCACTATCAGGCAAGTCGAAGTCAGCCTTATATATTTATTTAATCAATCAATCAAATTGTCACGCCTTTTTCCCACAGGGATAGGCAGAGACAATGGAGCACCACTTGCCACGATCCTTACACAACTCCCTTGCTTCCTTCACATTTACAATTCTCTTCATGCAAGCTCTATAGTTATGGGCACTAGGCAACCTAGCTTTCTTGAGGATGTCTCAGCAGATAAAAGGAGCGCTGGTATTTAAGCTGCGCAGTAACACTAACTTGTGTTGTTACCTATTTAATTTTGGATTTACGAATGTGTATAAATTTAAAAATATTATAAATTATGTGCACGACTCATAGTGCGGCTTGGTTCCACCGCAGTCGTCCAGCGCTCTTCTAATCTGCAGATTCTTATACTGCACAGCTCAAAAGTCAACGCTCTTTTAATCTGCCGGGATATATAACTATCTTTATTTCTTAAAAGATATGACTAGCATTTAATACAAAGCCAACCAGCCATTTAAATCTTGTCTGGCTAAAACACTTACACATCGAAAGCTCGTACGGCCCATCACATTTAAGATGGTTGATGACGTTCACGCCAATTGATTTCGGTTTCCATATAATAGCATTGTAGATACCCCTCGAGACAAGATTGCATTTTACGACCACAGATCCATTTTCATTTTCTAAATCGATGCTAAAAATCCAGTTGATTTCATTACACAAAAGTACATTACTTCACAAAGCAAAAATGTGAATAAATAATAATCATTAACTTATGAATCTAAACCGTATAATGTTATACCCGATGATTTGAGAAAGACGAGATTAAGGAGAATTTAAAAGGATTTTGTCGTTAAAGTAATTTGAGAATCTAACTCCTTGCGCTTTAAAGGACTCAATATATAAACAAAATAAAAAGGTAAGCGTTTGCACAGCGGAGTTAGGTTGGCAAGTTAAAACGATAATCGTCTCTCGTCGACGATTGGCAAAATAATAAAAGCTAGGCTAAATCCACCAAAATGAGACTATTGATGATAATGATCGAACTTGTCGTCGCACAGCCGATATTCGTCACAACGATTAAGTCTCGTTTTAGTGAATTTAGCCTACATTTTATTATTTTGACAATCACCGACGATAATTGTTTTAACTTGCCAACCTAACCCCTCTGGTCTCAACGTAACCTAAGACGAATATCACCAATAAGCTTTTGAAGTTGCTGTACATACCTGGCATCAATATATTCACAAGTATCGAGTCCATTTAAAACTCCATCACCTATATTAAATTCTATATCTGGTATGTTTATTACAATATCATGTATTACTAGATGATCTTGTTCTATGTTTTTGTGTACATTTCCTAGTAGTTTTATCAGGCAATTAGTGTCATTGGAATCACATGGAACTATAGGTTCAGCTGTAAAAAAGTATTACAAATTCTAATTAGGTATTTTGGTAATAGAAATAAAATTATCAAGGATTCATATCGAACTCATCTCTACTACGACTTTTTAAACATGTGACAGAATCCCCTTAAGCTGGAATACCATTTATGCGGACCAGAAATGAAGGCGACTGTAACTACAGTTTAAAAAAATGTTAATAGCAGTTCCATCCACTATGCTGGGCAAGTTGGAACCGGCAACTATCAAGAAGCTGATCCCAAAAGCGCGACCAAGTCACTTCACGGTCTGTCTGGTTAAAAGTGGTGGCACCGATTGGCAGACAAAGTGAATAGCTCTCATTTTAATATAAAGTTAATGCTTACGTGTGACATTATACGCAAAATTTAAAACAATATAAAGTAATAACATAATTTTTGTAGGTAGCGACATTTTGCTGATAGCCAAATTGCTTATAAAATTATATTCTGAGAGAAGGGTAATTTATATTTATTGGTAATTTAAATATTTGCCTTTTGACTTAGCATTTATTGTATAAATAAATTTTCTCGCTAATTAAATTAAGAGACAATAATAATAAAAATATATCTTTGACTCCATCTTAATTAAATAAAATTGTTGATATTCAAAGTACTTGCTTTTTATCATTATTGCCAAGGGCGTATCACCAACTTTAAGAAAGTAATATTAGGTCTTGCTAGGAAAGGGGAAGAGTCTAGGATAAAAACAGGCTGCTACTAGAGCATGGAATAGAAAGCTTAAGGAAGTACTTGTAGATATAGGTAATAATAGGTCTTATATTGAAACTTGTATATATTGAATATATATTTTATACATTTCTATACTAAGCTATTAAAGTGCTTGTATCATAGAAACAGCACAACCAAAGTACATATATCAAAGATACATTGGTACCGAAGTGGTGTCGAACCCGTACTCTGGTTTACGTAACCATTGCACTGCCACTACACCCCGGTCGCCTTATATACAAGTTTAGAAAAAGAAGAAAATAACGGGAATATTAGGAATGTAAGTTGATGATTACATTATCTTTTATAGTAATAAATTCAAGTTACAACATTTGAAGAATGGATTAACTATAGTATAATGTGCATCTAGTGCGACAACGCCGCACGACTTATTATTATTTGGACCCATCACTAGCTCACTCAGTGGGGTACTCACTCAGTGGTACCCAATCTGCCGATCCGGAGTAGTACCACCACTTACAAACTTGCAGACCGTGAAGTGATTTGGTCGCGTTTCGGGATCAACTTATAAGTTGCCGGTTTCAACTAGACCGGCATAGTGGATGTGATTGTTACTTACAGTTATTGAACTGAAGTAGCAGTGACATCCATGGACCACACTCCAGCCTAAAATCAAGCGGGGTGCTGTCATATATCAAGTCTAATAAAAAAGGTTGCCTAGTGCCCATAATCTTAGAGCTTGTATGAAGAGAATTGTGGATGGGAAGGAAGCGAGGGAGTTGTCAGGACCGAGGCAAGTGGCGCTCCATTGTCTCTGCCTATAATAATAATAATAATAATAATTTTCCTAGTAGACTCCCAAATAAAAAGCCAATTCAGTTAAATAATCCTTTATTGAATGTTGGAAATCAGATGGTTGAATAATGTAGTATACAAAAATAGCGACGTACTAATAACAATGTATTAAACAAATTTTATGCGGCTTACTATGGCGTTTATTTTAGTTTAGATTAAAAAAAAAATCCGACGTTTCGAGAGATTTGCAGCCATCGTGGTCACGGAGAGACTGAGGTGTTGGTCGTCCTATTGGTTGATGCTGTTATTGTTTCCAAAACTATCCCGTTTGATGTTTTGATTTTGTTTTTCTGTTCCCAGTTTATTTCATTTTTTTTTGCAAAAATAACTGACGGTGTCATCTGGTTTGGCAGTTTGCTGGACTTGGGACTTGAATTTTTGTATTATCTAACACCTGGGACCCCATAATACGCAAACTCAAGTCCCAAGTCCAGCATACTGCCAAACCAGATGACACCACAGTAACGCGATAGTAAGCCGCATAAAATTTGTTTAATTCATTTTTCAATGTTGGCGCAAAATCTAAGAAGGTACTAAATATCATTTACAGTCTTCTTAAACTAGAATGGCACCACTGTATTAAAGTCTTAGAATTTAAAGCAGTTTAGGCGCACTTAGAAATAAACCTAATGTAACTACGTAGACGTAGGTAATAAAATTAATGAATTCTACGCAGATGACTACAGCGTTATGGAGCGTTCGTAATATTGCATGGCGCTTGCTAAACGTACTTTCAGATAGCGGTAAAACCTTACATTTCTATATTAAGCTACTAAAGTGCTTAGAAACAGGACGACCAAAGTACATATATCAAAGGTACATTGGTACCAGTGGGTGGTCTCTAACCAACCACTCTAACTCGTGGGTGGACTCTAACGGTCGTCTTTAACCTTGCTACGACTTTGCTTGTAATTTAAACTATTTTAAAATGCATATTAAACTGTTAATACAATTAAGCCCAAGTCCCCATACAAAATAAAGTCCTTTCTCACAAAAATCACACCTAGTCTGAACAAGGCGTTATATAGAATATAGGATGCTGACTTTCGCGTCATAACGTGGCAGCTGCGCGACAAGTAGACAATAAACTCAAAGAAAACCTATTTCTAAATGGACAGAGCTGCTATGCTTCTAGATATATGAATCTATTCAATAATTATAATGTATTTGTGTCAATTTCCCGCCAGGGAATTACCTAGAATACTTGTAAATGTTTGAAAATATTCTAACTGCAACTACATATACAGTTATATAAATATGTATGCGAGATTACAGTATACTATTTTAGTATTCTTTATAGAGTTTATAGTCTGTGATGCGTGCAGCGACCACTATGCGGACTAGTGTGCTGTCAACAAATGCAAAGATTGGGGAAAGGTGTGTGTTCACCATAAGCCGATTTTGATACGTTTACGTTTTTTTTATTGTGACTCGACATATGACAGCACCCCGCTTGATTTTAAGCCGAAGTGTGGTCCATGAATGAATGTCACTGCTACTATAATTCAATAACTGTAAGTAGCAATCACATCCACTATGCCGGCCTAGATGAAACCGGCAACTTACAAGCTGATCCCGAAACGTGACCAAATCACTTCACGGTCTGTATACTTGTAAGTCGTGGTACTACCCCGGATCGGCAGACTGGGCACCGTACCACTGCCTAGCACGTAATTAAATGAATGATTAAAATAAGTTTAAAGTGGACCAATAAATAAATTTTATTATATGAATAAAATCATTTAGGATTGACGAAGGAATGCTTTAATAGTTTGAAAGGAATTTATAAATCTAATGTGGATGGATAAGTGGAACGAGGCAGACCCAGGAGGGTTTATTTTTAGATAAATCGGAGACATCCTCAAGAATGTTGGGTTGCCTAGCACCCATAATAGTAGAGCTTGTATAAAAAGAATTCTGGATGTGAGGGAGTTGTCCCCACAGGGATTGTCTCCGCCTATCCCTGAGGGGAAAAGGCGTAACAATTTATTTTATTATCGGTTTATTTTATTGGATAATATAAATTCTAAATAGCAAAAAAGGTCAAACTAAATGTTTTTTTGCATAACAAATACTTTAATAAACTATAATACAAATCACAAGGATAATCATTTAGATAACAAAAATGTATGTCATAATTATAGGCTCAGAAAAGGATCTGAGAAAACCCTAAACGACAATTTTTAAAGCAATAACATCTTACAAATAATAATACAAATAAACTTATCTTTATAACAAAAACATTTTTATCATTTTTTTACATTTCTATACCAAGCTACTAAAGTGCTTGGTATTATAGAAACAGGACGATCTAAGTACATATATCAAAGATACATTGGTATCGACAAGTGGTTTTGAACCCGTGCTCTTGGTTTGCGAGACCATTGCACTGCCACTACACCACGGTTGCCTACCTAATTATTTAATTTAACCGTAGTAGCAGTCTCACCTACTATTCCGGCCTAGTTCGAACCAGGCAATTACAAGCCCATTCCGAAACGCAACTTCACGGTCTGTATACTTGTAAAAGGTGGTACTACGCCGCATAATTGATTGAGGCAACCGTGAATAGACTCACTTTAATCTTATTATAAAATAAAAGCATTAAATCAATTTAGAGAAATTATTATAGCTCTTTAAAAAAATCTTATATGTATTTAAAAACATATTCACTCATTTATTCACTATTTGTAATATAAGCGTTTTTTTTAAACTAGTTTTATATTTTTTTAATAAACAAGTAATTGTAATATTTAATGTAATTACTAAATATTAGTTATATAAGCTATGAATTTTTTTTGCTCCGACACGGAATCGAACCATGGACTTTAGGCGTAACGAAGTGCTCACTAATGCACCACACCTGTCATCAAGAACCGTTGTATTGGCATTTGTCGTTTTTTATTTATAATTATTAGTACTAGTAAATAGTGGCATTTGAATATAAACATGACATTTGAAATATACAGCTTGGCAATGCGCGTATTAAACGGCACACTTACCCATTTAAATGGTGACATTTATACATTTAAAAGGTTACATTTACACATTTAAACGGTTACATTTACACATTTAATCGGCTACATTTACACATTTAAACGGTTACATTAACACAATTAAACGGTTACATTTACACATTTAATCGGCTACATTTACACATTTAAACGGTTACATTAACACATTTAAACGGTTACATTTACACATTTAATCGGCTACATTTACACATTTAAAAGGTTACATTTACACATTTTAAAGGTTACATTTACACATTTAAACGGTTACATTTACACATTTAATCGGCTACATTTACACATTTAAACGGTTACATTCACCATTTATATTATTTACGACTGCGTAAATAATTTAACCAAAATAAATTTTATTATTTAAATGTAGATACAAAAAAGGGGATAACATCATTTGAGAATTGGTGTTTTGTTTTTGTTGTAGGAAGCTATTTATTATATAATACATATCACTTACTTATTTTTAATGTTATGTATATATCATACATAAGATTCAGCGGGTCGACTGTATCACATAAGATACGCTATTATACAATTATCTTAACATTAGTTCTTTAAACTGGTTAACGCTCTGTTTATTCTATTGGATAATATAAACGCTTCATAGCAAAAAAGGCAAACTGATTGGTTCTTTTGCATAACAAATACTTTATTAAACTATAATACAAATTAGGAGTATTATTTAGAAAACAAAAATGTTAAATTTTGTATATCATAATTATGAACTAAGAAAAGGTTCTGAGAAAACCTTAATAACATTTTTTATTGTGACTCGACATATGACAGCACCCCGCCTAATGTTAAGCTCGAGTTTGGTCCATGAATGGATGCCACTGCTACTACAATTCAATAACTATAAGTAGCAATCACATCCACTATGCCGGCCTAGTTGGAACTGGCAAATAAAGCTGATCTCGCAACGCAATCACTTCACGGTCTGTACATTTGCGAGTGGTGGAACTACCCCGGTTCGGCAGACTGGGTACCACTGCCTACTACTCTTTGATAACCAGACTCGAAGCAAACATCCACCTTTTTTATTTATTTATTATTACAAATAAAAGCTATGAAACAAATATTTTCTCCGACCGGGAATAGAACCCGGGACTTTAGGCGCAACAAACTAATCGCTGCCCGTTCGTTCACGCCTGTCGTCTTCTTAGCAATAAAACTTATAAATAATAATATAAATAAACTTATTTTCATAACAAATAACTTTTTATTTTATTAAATTGACCCTGAAAGTATTAAATGCGTGTTGGTTGTTTGATTCGGTGACAGACTTTAACACTAATATCAGTCTTAGAACATGTTTTTAATAAGACGCGATGGTAATTCTTAATCCGACTTAGAATTGCCTGATGGTAAGTAAAGGAAGTAAACTCCGACGACAGACAAAACAGTTTCAATTTATCGCCGCCGCCTTACTGACAGCCATTGTGGTAGAATATTGGCATAGAATGAGCCATAGAATAGATGAACGCAAAAATGCACTTAAAATGACTGGGTTATATTAAAATAAGAAGGTCGATATTAGGAGTTTATAATGCGGGTGAAATATTCATTAAAATTGACTGGTTTATTTTCAGATAAACCGGTCGATTTTAAGAGTTTATAGCCTTACTGTCACCCTCAGATGAACTATGCAATAAAATTGACTGGGTTATTTTTATATAAGCCGGTCAATTTTAAGAGTTTATACACTATCACCCTCAGGTGTAATATGCGTTAAAATTGACTGGGTTATATTAAGATAAACCAGTCGATTTTAAGAATTTATAGTCTATCACCCTCAGATGAACTATGCATTAAAATTCACTGGGTTATATTAATATAAGCCGGTCAATTTTAAGAGTTTATAGTGCACGTGAATTATGCATTAAAATTGACTGGGTTATATTAAGATAAACCGGTCGATTTTAAGAGTATACCCTCAGGTGTAATATGCGTTAAAATAACCTTACCCAGTAAGGTTATATTAAGATAAACCAGTCGATTTTATATTCTTACTATCACCCTCAGATGAACGATTCGTTAAAATTGACTGCATTATTTTAGGATAAACCAGTCGATTTTAAGAGTTTATGGTCTTATGAATTTAAATTAACTGGGATACTTAAATATAAGCAGATGGAATTAAAGAGTTTCTAATGAAACTTTGCAGTGTATTATGGCGTTGATTAACTTTCATGGGTTATTTATTAACTCATGTAAAGTACTAAATATAAAAAAAAGAAAATAAATACTAAAGAAATAAGCTTTTTTTTTACATTTTACACAACATTGACATTTGCGGTGCATTCGTTTAGTGCTTCGACGAACATGGATTAAGAGTATCTTGGGCAACATATGACTACCTAAATATTAGATAAATAACGTATTTTTGGTCTTCAATAGTGCATTACTTTTATATTGTCTTTCTACGTATTCTGTTTTGTGCAATCAATGATGTTGTCTGCGACCAAAATTTTAGGCGAAAGCTCCGTAAATGTCAATTATGTCTATATTATAATATAATATAGACTAAAAAGAGAATAGGTCTTATATTATTTGGAAATTAGCTAGACAATAATTAGATAATAATTCCTTTACAACTACAGCTTCCGACTGAGATTTCTACTTCTTGATTGACTAGTGCCCAGTTCAGCATAAACATAGTATGTTTATTAAGAGTTCAGATATCGTAATATCGTGTCATCGCGCTTAGCTTCCGGGTGGCACTCACTTTCTGGTAGATTCTTATATACACCTCTTCTATTAGCGTCGTCTATCAGCGTCCTCCATTGCGGGTTTGACTAAAATTATAACAAAAATGTCTCTTTCAGTTAGATAAAGTCCTCGTACGTAACCTTTACGTAATCAATCTTTCAATCAAATTGTCACAATTCAATTTCCAGGGATAGTAGAGACAACAAAGCGATCTTTCCACGATCCCCTACAATTGCCTCTTCATACAAGCTCACCGATTTTTTTAAATTGTGACACGGCACATATGACAGCACCCTGCCTAACGTTAGAATAGAGTGCGGTCTACGGATAGAAGTGACTGCTATTATAGTTAAGTAACTGTAAGCAGCAGTCACATCCATTATGCCAGCCTAGTTGGAACCGGCAACTTACAAACGATCCCGAAATGCGAGTAAGTCAGTATATAACTTCACGGTCTGTATACTGTATACTGCCTGCCACTATTTTATTTGATTGGGGAACAATCCTCTGAAACAAAATATGACCGCACCCCATTATTAAGCCGTATATGAGCCTAAGTAATTGTAACCACGGACTGTAAATTATAACAAAACATCTCACCGCTAGAGCTTTAGGGTTCAGACATATAACAAGGGAATGCTTCGCCCGTGTTAGCATAACGTTAAGACGTCCCGTGTCTGTCAGGAATCCAGCACCGCTGCTACGAGCCAACGAAATCAGTACAATGTCGCGTTCTTGACCTTGGAAACTATCCACTGTATCCACTTCTAAGACGGGTTCATTGCTGTTAAAATAGACGGTTAAACTGTTTAATATACGAAGGACTAATGGTCTAAGATCCCGCTGCAGAATCAGTGCACTCTTCGTGTGTTGCAATCAAACCATTTTTTTACGCATATTTATGATTATGAGAATACATATTTGCTAGGTTGCCTATCAAAATGTGGCCGCAAGTATTTTTATTAAATTAATATTAATTGTCTGACTGGTGATGCTATGCGCTAGTTCTCTTTCACTCTACCTATAATACTTACCATCTTTAACAGCCAGCAACCCTTATTTGCGGCCAGATATATTTAGGCAACCGTATATCATAATAAACAGAAGAAAATTAGCTTCAATTTGATATATAAATGATAAATGTACGTTATGAGCGTAAAAATGACACAAAATCATACCTGCTACACCTGCCTGCGAAGAGGTGCGGCCAAGTGCGCAATGGCAACCGTGATAGTCTTCATATATATTGCCGTGAAGTGGACGATATTTTATTGAAAAACAAGTCAATGAAATTTTTTATGAAAAAACAATTAATAATAATTTAATTAAAAATACTTGCAGCCAAATTTCGATAGGCAACCTAGCAAATATGTATTCTCCTAATCATAAATATGCGTTAAAAATTGGTTTGATTGCAACACGCGATGAGTGCACTGATTCTGCAGCGGGATCTAGTACTATAATAAACATAATCAATCAATCAAATCAAATAGTCACGCCTTTTTCCCACATGGATTGGCAGAGACAGTGGAGCGCCGCTTGCCACGATCCTGACACAACTCCCTCGCTTCCCTCACATCCACAATTCTTTTCATACAAAATCTACGATCGTCTTCATTGTCACTTCGCTTGAAGGTAATGGGACAGGGAAGACACGTTTGGGATTCTACTTGTTAATTATTAATGTTTTAACAAAATAACAACGCGTCGAATTATTAAATACGTCGTTAGGCTGTCTATTCGGCCATTGAAGATAATCGACGCATAGAGACGCTATTTCTACATTGCAGTTATTTAACTGTAGTACCGTAAGCCTCCATTAATGGACCGCACTCCAACTTAATATCAGACAGGGTGCTGATTATGTCGGAACCCAATTAAATAAAAAAAACAATTGTTTTACGTGGTTAGAAGGCTTTCAAGTTTACAGATTTATACAACAAATTGTCACGCCTTTATCCCACAGGAATAGGCAGAGACAATCGAGCGCCACTTGCCACGATCCTGACACAACTCCACCCCCCTCCCCCGTTTTCTTAAGGATATCCCGATTGTAAGCATAAATAAATTCAGGCAATGTAAATCAATACTTACGGTCTCTTTATTTGCTGCAAAATCTGCTTTAGGAGTTCCTTTTGTGCATTGTAGGGTGTTATTATAGCGATGCTTAGATTCATATTACTTATTATATTATACATAGCTAATGCCAGTCTCGCCACACCCCAAGCTTCCGTGGTATGGCTACCAGAAATATCTATAATTATACAAGTGATATTTAACAAAAAAAACATTCAAACAAAAAAATTGGTTGTCTGTAAAGTCGGTTTACGGACGATAGTTTTACGTGATAACGTCATAAGAAAACATTGATAAATTTCATTTTTTTTAATTTTTATTATCTCGACATATGACAGCACCCCGCTTGGCGTTAAGCCGAAGTGTGGTCCATGAATGAATGTCACTGCTACTACAATTCAATAACTGTAAGTAGCAATCACATCCACTGTGCCGGCCTAGATGGAACCGGCAACTTACAAGCTGATCCCGAAACGTGATCAAATCATTTCACGGTCTGTATACTTGTAAGTGGTTGTACTACCCCGGATCGGCCGACTGCCTACCACTCTTTAAATTATACAGATTAATTACAAGTAACAATTTTTTAAAATATACATAGGTTGCAAATATACAATATACAATGCGAGCTCTCACACATCGGCTCAAACAACTGCATTTTTGAGCACCCAAAACATCGATTTGATGAGTCATCCGCCGTATAGTCCTGACTTGGCACCGAATGATTTCTTTTTATTCCCGTACGTAAAAAACAAACTGAGAGGTCAACGTTTTTCGACACCTGAAGAAGCGGTTGCTGCATTCAGAATGCATGTTTTGGAGATACCTCAATCAGAGTGGCAAAAGTGCTTCGACAATTGGTTCAAACGCATGCAAAAGTGAGGGGGAATATTTTGAAAAACAATACAATGATTTTTGATGATTAATATTTGTTTTTGTTCTCTAATCCCGAAACATAAAAGGCAACCCTCGTATTGAACATATATGATAATAGTTACAATTAATATTATTTATTCATAACGTGGTATTTACATACTTTGTTTGAAACTATATATTTATTTAATATAAAATTATTGTAAAATATGTATACAGCACTAAGGACGCCATTTTCAATTGAAAATGAGGGAATTTTAAATATATTTATTTAAAATGTGTAACAGCGAGAAATCCACACACACACACACACACAATTTGCCGACGTAACGTGACATTTTTTCCGGCGTTCAGCCGGTGTTCATAGATTTATATGACGTTATCATGTCAAAACTGTCATATCTTTCTACAACAGGGATAGGCAGAGACAATGGGTCGCCAGTTGCCACGATCCTGACACAACTCCCTAGCTTCCTAAACATCTACAATCTATATGGTTATGGGAACTAGGCAACCCAGCTTTCTTTAAAAAAATCAAACATTTTATTAACTTTTTTTCTTGACATTTAATAACCTCAACTTGCCTGATAGTAAAGCAAGGTGAGATCCAAGAGTGCGAATGACTGAAAAAACTGTGTCAGTTCACGGTTGCCGCAGTTGCTGTCACTATGGCGCCAATACTATTATTAGTTTATTTATATTGAAAATTCAGTAACAATTGTCGGTTCTTTGAGCGATGTTCCCTCAAAAGATTAATAGAAGTTTTAGGAGTGGTCAAGGCGACTGTGGTGTAGTGGCAGTGCAATGGTTACACAAACCGAAGAGCAAGTGTTCGAAACCACCCACTGGTACCAATGTATCTTTGATATATGAACTTTGGTTGTCCTATTTCTATGATACAAGCACTTTAGTAGCTTAGTATGTAAATGTAAATAAATATGCCTAGTCTGCCGATCAGGGTGGCCATTTACCTCCATTTATAGAGGGCACTCCCGCTTAACATCAAGGGTTAGATATCTCGTGATTACGATTAGATAATTTGAAGCCAGATGTCTAGCCTCAACAATATGAAAAAAATATGCAGTTTCTTTTTATTACCAAAATACATAAATTGGTTTGAAAGGTGTAGTGACAAGGATTGCCAAAAGGAATTTATATATCTAATGTGGATGGATGCGTTAATCAAGGCAGGCCTAAAATGGTGTTTTCCGACCAAATCGGAGAAATCTGGGTTGCCTTGAGCCCATACCTCTAGAGCATGTATGACGTGAGGGAATTTCGTTTCAAGTGGCGCTCTATTGTCATTGCCTATCCCTGTAGGAAAAGGCGTGACAATTAGTTTTATTGATAAATAAATACATACCATTTGTATTATTTCTGCTTTGAATTGCGATCATACTATAAGCTGGGATAGACAACAAATCATGTCTGATTTCCGCAGAGTTTTTGATTCGTCCTTCGTAAAATGTATGGTTTGGATACTCGGCTATAGCTGGATGCATCCTATACTGTTGGTCGAGTAATGTCAGCGTTGTCGCATCAGGTGATTGCCCAATGACCGAGACAAGCCGAGAGAATAAACTCCCTGATAGGCCATAGGATTTCGCCCGCTACAATTTATAAATATACAATTTATAGGACATCTGAAATCTTTTAATTAAGACTGTACATGACAGAACCGAACGTGGTTCTGTCATGTCCTAAGACTAAAGCGACCGTGGTGTAGTGGCAGTCGGTGGCTACCTAAGCCGAGTGGCACGGGTTCGAAACCACATACCGGCACCAATGTATCTTTAATGTATGTCCTGTCCTGTTTTTAATGATACAAGCTTAGTATAGAAATGTATAATAAATTAAAAAAAAAACCAACTTGAGCGTAGTACATAAATAGAGTCGACTGCTACTACATTGAAATAACTGCAAGTAGCAGTCGCATCCACTATGCGGGCCTAGTTGAAAGCAGCAACTGATCCTGAAACGCGAATAAGTCACTTCACAGTCTGTACGCTTGCTAATCGGCAGGCCGGCACCAATTGTCTGCTTACCACTAAAGCCACCAAATCCGGAGCAAATATGCCTCTTTTTATTATTAGCAAATCTTAGCTCCGACCGGGAATCGAACCTGGGACTATCCGCGTACTAGCGTACTAGCGTCATGTGCTAAAAATACGCCACGCCCTCTATTCTAAGCAGTCACTTCTATTCATAGGCCGCACTCCAGCTTAACACCAAGCGGGGTCCTGTCATGTCACGAGTCACAATAAAAAAAACACTGTATACTCTTAGATAGAAAAATGTAGTAAATTTACCCGTGAACAAATGTAGCCAGGTAATTGTTCCTGGTCACCAATAAGTGTAATGTGATCGACGTCTAATGTAAGAGGCATTAAACCCATCGGCTCTATCGCCTGTGCGGCTTCGTCTATTATGCAAAGCCCTATACGGCCTTTTAATCTGAAATAGAGTAAAGATTTCTTAAAAAAATGTTAAAGTATTAGATAATAATAAATATTTGTTCGTGCGAAAAATAAATCCTCCAAACAGGAGTCATGCACGATGTTCACCACCAACCGCCAGGCGTGGCCGTTTAATTAGCAAACCAGTTTGTTACGCGTAAAGTCCCAGGTTCGATTCCCGATCGGAGCCAATATTTGTTTCGTAGCTTTTATTTATAATATATAATATTTTATTTGTAATATAAATATTGCAAATATTTTTCAATACAAAATATAGGCTTTGGCTCTGGTTATCAAAGAGGGGTAGGCAGTGGTACCCAGTCTGCCGATCCGGGGTAGTACCACCACTTACAAGTATACAGACCGTGAAGTGGTTTAGTCGCGTTTCGGAATTAGCGTGTAAGTCGCCGGTTACAACTAGGCCAGCATAGTAGATTTAACATTTAACAAATAACATGCCATGTTATTTAACAAGCAGTTAAATATAGTGTTCACAGTATAGTGCTGTAACAGTATAGGTTGTAAATGTGGATAAATGGCGGGCAGCGATGCGACTTTCGACCATCAGGTCATTCCCCACGTAGTATGTATTAATCACTGAATTTCACCATAACACTGAACTACGATCACAAATGAAAGTATATTATTAGAACTATGTAAACAATTGCGTAGTATTTTGCATTTAAATAATAAAAATTATTTATCAACAAAAAATGACGTGTTAACTTTTCAGCACCATTGTTGTGTTTTGTTTAAAGTTTTTACTGTTTGACTGATATTTTATTTCTGTAATATATATTTTTTTCATATAAAAAACGAGCGAACTTAAAATCTATACATAGCCGCAAGAAAACCCACCGGCAAAAGTTGTAAAAAAAAAGTTTGGGAACCACTGGTATAGCTTGTCTAACTATAAATGACGCGCCCCTCCACTTTATTAGTTTATTTAAATGTGTACAAATATTACTAACTATACTATTAAACTTTATCAGCGTGCTCCTCCTTTTATGTCTAACCAGCAACTGAATAACCAATTACAATTGGATTTTCGGTGTGTTGCATTCATATTTTATGTTTTCTTGTTTGCGCAAAATGCAGTGGAGGGGCGCGATATTTCGGCTTAGACAGACTATATCATTGTTTACATTTTGTCTCGGGGCTTGATGAATAGAGTATAGTTGGATTATACATTGCTTCATGTCTTTTACAGGTGCTATAATATAAAAAGTATATTACCCTTTCATCTTAGCGTTGCCAGCACTGGACAATGTGCTTACTATTATATCAGCACATTCAATCATAGTTCGTTCTGTTGCGAATAAGTTTCTCGAACGTTGTGGTTTATTGCACTATAAAAAAATATTCGTATATTAGTTATTTAAAGAAATGCTTCAATGGTTTGGGCACATGGAAAGGATGAGTGAAAGTAGATTGACGAAAGGAATTTATAAATCTGATGTAGATGGTTGCGTTAAACAAGGCAGGCCCAGGCCAATTTTGTTTTCCGACAAAATTGGAGATCATCTACGATTATAGGCAACATAGCTTATTCGTAGATCTCGTATATAGAGTATTGTGGATGTGACGGAAGCAAGGAAGTTATGTCAGGATCGTGGCAAGTGCGATTTATTTTCTCTGGGAAAAAGGCGTGACAATTTATTTGCTTGATTTATAGTTTTACTAGAAAAAACAAAATGTTTTACATAATTCAAAATTCAAAGTCATTTATTCATTTGGTTTTACAAACACTTAGAAACGCCATTAAGAAAGAGTGAGGGGACTCTACCGAGTGTTCGGAAAGGCTACAGACTGAGAAGAACACTCAAGAAACTCCAGTCCGGCTTTTTTCAACTTAGTCTTATATTCTATTACATCTTTTTTATCTTGGGAACTAGCAATTCATTCACTGCCAAGCAGCCTTGTCGTCAAAGAAATCTCTAATGCCTTTTGGCACAATTTATGTTTAATGAATTTATTAACTGTAAGATCAGGCACATTACGAGTACTTGGCAGCGTATTATACATACGGATACAGTTGCCAGCGAAAGAATTACTTATTTTGTGGAGCCTATATGTGGGCACAGCGAGTTTATCTTTGTATCTTAAATTAAAATTAAGACGATCACTGTTTTTGTGAAAATTATTAATGTTCTTACGAGTGTATAACAAATTCTCATATATATATTGAGAATAGACAGTCATTATATTGATTTTTTTAAATATTTCTCTTAATGACTCCTGGGATCTCATACCGTAAACAGCACGGACAGCTCTCTTTTGGAGAACGAAAATACATTCAATGTCAGCAGCATTACCCCACAGTAGTAGGCCGTAGGACATAATACTGTGGAAATAGCTAAAGTAAACTAAGCGCGCGGTTTTAATATCAGTTAATTGATGGATCTTCTTTACTGCATATGCTGCTGAACTAAGTCTGCCCGACAATTTCTTAATATGAGGTCCCCACTGAAGTTTAGAGTCCAATGTTATGCCCAGAAAGACAGTTTGCTGGACCAATTCTATTTCCTGGTCCCTGACCTTTACACTAGTTTTTACTAATTTAACATTAGGCAATGTGAATCTGACGCATTTGGTTTTACTTTCATTTAACAATAAATTATTGGTACTGAACCAATTAACTATCTTGGAAAGAGCACTGTTTACTTCGTCAAGTTCTCGTTGTCCACGTTTTACTTTAAACATAATGTTTATAAAAGGACATCATTCATTTTGTATGGGGACTTGCGCTTAATTGTATTAACAGTTGCATATACATTTTAAAATAGTTTAATGTATGCAGATTACAATGTAATTGGAATATATCCTTCATTTTTCATAGTTTACATGTGCAAAAAGCTCAAGCTATATTTATGACAGTTCAAAGCAGAACTGTTAATACAGCGTGTCTATATGATTGACAGACGATACAAAATACATATTTTATTTTCCAAATAACTCAATTGCACAGCAATCAAAAGCAAAATTGTTATTAGTTTTATCAACACAAGTATCGAAACTACCATTTATATATATTTTCATCATTCAAAAGTAGTACATAGAAGCCATAAATAAATGATGTGCTTTGCACAAAAATGTAGAAGTGTTGCCCATCACCACCTCGAGTGGCACAGTACTCGTATAATATACAATTTATTAGCTTTTTTTATTGTGACTCGATATCTGACCTCGACCTGCCTGATGGTAATCACGATGGAGGCCCAAGAGTTCCGACTACTGAAAAAAACCAAGTCAGTTCACGTCGCTATGCCAGCGAAAATGCTGTAATGATCAGGTTGGAACAAATTAATTCTGGTGAGTACTTACCCCTAACTTTTTTGTCATATATTGTTTGATTCGTTCTTCACAATAAACGCGTCTCGCATCATCATTAGCTTTAACAGCAGCAGCATGGGAAAAATTCCACATATTTAATTTTGCTTCGAAAAGCCTAATCTGTTTATAAGAAGAAAAATAAAAAAACTATAGTAAAAAAAACATGCTCATACAAGACAATGTAAACGAAAAATTAAATAATCAACATCTGCTTCCGATCTGCCTGGTGGTAAGCAAGAGGAGGCTGCCGACTGAAATACCAAGGCAATTAACGGTTGCCTCAGTCACCGTCACTATGCCGGCCAAAAAAGTTATTAATTGAATTTATTGTAATGTCATCGGTTTTTAATATGTGTACCAATTTTCTAAATATTTATTGTTAATTTCCAATTTTATAATTTGAAAAATTCCGTTACATAGTTACAGACATACAAGTCAAGCTAATAAAGCCATGTTCAAAAATGAGTCCATGTAACCTTAGTATAAGAAGAAGAAAAAAAGGAATATGCAAATAAATAATTATATAGGTACATAGATATATATAAATTTAAAATAATATTTTAATATGTGCATATTTTTTAATTTATTTTTTATTGTGACTTTACATCTGACCTCGACCCGTTTGATGGTAAGCAAGAAGAGATCAAAGAGTGCCGACGACTGTAAAAACGGAGTCTTCGCAGCTGCCACAGTCGCCGTCACAATGCCAAAGGTGCTTCTTCACGCATCGCTTGAAGGATCCAAGGCTATAGGATGGAGAGAACCCATGGGCTGGTAAATACATTCCATTTGTCGAATGTTCTACAAAGAAATGACGCTCCAAACTTTTAAGTTCGACTGCTTATAAAAGCGTGTTAAAAAATCATATTTTTTGGACATCCAGCTGATATTTATTGGTTAAAAGCATAGCGTAAAAGATCACCTCATCCTTATCCAGAGTTGAACTGTTCTCCCTTCGGCGGAGATCCCTTTCCGCTAATGTTTCACTGGAGATGACGCGTGCCCGCTCATGCATTGCCTCCTGACGACCCACGCGCACCATGCGGAACCTATGCCCTGAAATGGACATATCGTTATATATCAAGAAAGCTAGGTTGCCTAGTACCCATAACCACAGAGCCTGTATGAAGAGAATTGTGGATGTGAAAGAAGCAAGGGAGTTGTGTAAGGATCGTGGTAAGTGGCGCTCCATTGTTTCTGCCTCTATTCCTGTGAGAAAAAGGCGTGACAGTTTGATTGATTGATTGTTATATCATTCAATTAGCGTCATTTCGACGACAGGCGTGGCGTAGTGGTCACAACAGTTCGTTACGCGGAAAGTCTGTTACTGCCTTTAAAAAAAAGAGACTTTATAAGTACTCTAGATTTTATTAAATATTAGTTCCTTTTCTAATCTTAATTACTTTAAACAAGTTTTACTCAAAATAAATAAAATTATATTAAAAATAAAAATGCATAGTTAACAAAAACTAAAGAAACACGCTTAAGTATATGGCAATGTGAACTAAACAGGGTCACGGTTACCTCAGTCACGGTCACTATGCCGGCCAAAAAAATATTGAAATTATTGCATTGTCATTGGTTTTTAATACGTTTACAAATTTTCAAATTATTTAGACCTGTAGAAGTGAGTGAAAATTAATTTGAAAGATTCCGTTACATAGTTACATACAAGTCAAGCTAATAGAAGCGTGTTAAAAAAACACGTATAGTAAGGGAACGGGCTAAATGAACGCGGTAGGAATGTAGTTGTGACGTCATGGTTACGTGTCTATTATGAATAGTGAAGTAAAATGCAAAATGTCGATAACAATAAACACACACTTTCCTTAAAACGCAAATAGATTTAGTTATTAAAAATTATAAATGTGTATATAATTGAAGTATAAACATTAGACAGCAACAATTTTTAATGAATTATATATTAATTTAATTTTGAGAATAGTGACTGCATGTTTTTATTTCTTTTTCACACTCTTTAATCACGTTTCTAATAATGATTCTAGCCTGAATACGGATGACGACTCTTTTTTATTCAATAAACTCACAAATTTTTAAATTATCAATCAAAGAAAATATAGACACGTTTTTATCGATATTAAATGACATCGCCGAGCTATGAGCGTCACTAAAAGTGGCCACTATGATACGGGTGGTGGTCGTTTCACGCCCCACCGCACCTCAGCCCCCGAATTCATTTAACTCGTTCCCCAACTATATATATGACAATGTGAACTAAAAAGTGAACACGGCACTTAATCTTAAATCTATCTAAATCTAAAATGAAATATAGCGTAATAGATAACTTTTGATAATACAAATGTAAAAAAATAAATATATTTTTTTAATAAAAACTAAGCAGTTCAAACTAGGTTGCTACGCTGCAGTTTCGAGTTACACGCGCACATATAATTTTTTTAAAGTTGGGTGGCCTAGGTCCCATTACCGTAGAGATTGTATGAAAAGAATTGTGGATGTGAGAGAAGCGAGGGAGTTCAAGGATCATGGCAAGTGGGGCTCCATGGTTTCTGCCTATCCTTGTTGGATAAGGCGTAATATTTTTTTTTTATAATTTTGGCTCGACATGTTAGAAAACTCCGCCTGATGTTAAGCTGTAGGTCGGTCTATGAATGGAGGTAACTGCTACTACAATTCAATAACTACAAGTATCAATTTGCAAGCTGATCCCGAAAGGCGACTAAGTCACTTCACGGTATGTATGCTTATAAGTGGTGGTACTACTATTGACCAACCATCCAACTTTTTTTTACTGTGACTCGACATCTGACCTCTACCCGTCTGATGTAAGTCCAAGAGTGCCAACGACTGCAAAAACCGAGTCTTCACGGCTCTGAAGGCGGGTAGAGGTCAAATGTCGAGTCACAGTAAAAAAAAAGTTGGATCGTTGGTCAATAGTAAGTACAAGCATACAGACCGTGAAGTCGCCGTCACTATGCAACGCTTGAAGAATCCAATGCTGGAGAGAAGAATAGGATGGAGAGAACACATTTTAAAGAGTGGTAGGCAGTGGTACCCAGTCTGCCGATCCGGGGTAGTACCACCACTTACAAGTATACAGACCGTGAAGTGATTTGGTCACGTTTCGGGATCAGCTTGTAAGTTGCCGGTTCCATCTAGGCCGGCATAGTGGATGTGATTGCTACTCACAGTTATTGAATTGTAGTAGCAGTGACATTCATTCATGGACCACACTTTGGCTTAACATCAAGCAGGGTGCTGTCATATGTCGAGTCACAATAAAAAAAAATAAAAAAAAAAAAAAAACATGCGCTGGTAAATTATTCCACTTGTCGATTGTTCTATCGATGCAAAGAAATAACCGCACTTTACATTGTTCAGCCGACGTAGCCGAATGACCTGTCCTTTAAGCATCGTTAATGTCAAAACTTACCTTGTTTAAGACCTTGTCTTATATTTAAGAGTCGTATGACGAGTTCATCGACCGCCGCGTTGCTCGTTGCGCATATAAGGATTTTCTTTCGACCTTGTATATAATTTTGTGCTGCATCGTAGAAATAACTCATTACTATTGAGCAAATTACTCTTGATTTTCCTAAAAAAAAAAACAATAGTTTAACGGCGAGTCGGTTTTTTCAGTTGTCGGGCTCTTGTCGTCCTTGTTCTTTTTATCGTGACATTTGACTACGACCCGCCTGATGATAAACAAGAGGAGGTCCAAGAGTGACGACACTATGCCGGCCAAAGGTGCTTCATCACGCATCGCTAGAAGGATCCAAGGTCATAGGATGGAAAGAACACAAGGACACTTGTCGATTGTTTTACAACGCACGAACTTGTTCTCCCCATCCTAAACCCTTGGATCCTTCAAGCGATGTGTGAAGCGTGAATCCTGCACGTTGGCCGGCATTGTGACGGCGACTGAGGTAGCCGTTAACTGAGACGAGTTTTTTAGTCGTCGGCACTATTGGACCTCCATTATGCTTACCATCAGGCAGGGCAACATCTGATGTCGAGTCACAATAATAATAAAAAAATTGTCTGTTGCCAATATAACATAAATGCTATGTAATTATATGTAAGTATATTTATTTACCTGTACCAGGTGGTCCCTGCACCATTTGTATTGCTGGTTTGTCCCCTAGTGCAATACTTACGGATTGCTTAACAGCATTTAATTGACTTTCGTTCAGATCAGCGTTACACTGAAATGAGGACCAAAATGGAAGAGATATTATACTTTAAAAGGATTAAAATTATAATTTGATAAAGACACGGCGTGACGCATTGGTTAGCATGCTAGTCCGTTACGCGTAAAGTTTCGGGTTTGATTCCCGATCGAAGCAATTCCGATCCAAGGTTATAGAATGGTGAGTACACAAGGGCTGGTAAAGTATTCCCCTTGTCGATTGTTCTTAAAAGAAACGACGCACCAAACCTTTTAGTTCGGTTTCGGTCGACAGAATGCAAATGCTTTCGAGGTAGGAACAAGGACCAAGGTTAAAGAGTTCCTTGGAACATTCTCCGTGGTATAGGCGATAGAGGACGCACAGAGCCTCCATGACTCACTCTCTCTACCTCAGGGACCTGTGTGGACAATTTTATGTCGAAAAATGGTAATGGTTTGAAAAAACCATGGTAGCCTTTAATGGAGCCCTAAAATAGCGACAAAATACAACCGTTTATGCTATTTTTACTTATGGCATTAAAAAGAAGTCAGAAGGGGATGAATATACATTTTTACATTCGTAATTTAGAAGGTAGTCACTAGTTTTGATTATCTTTTGACAACCTAATTAGACAGAATAACAAATGACATTAAAATACTTCAAAAAAGATACTTCAGAAAGACAGAACAATTATGCCGCCATTGTTACTACCACGTGACTTTTAAATAAGCAGTATTAAAAGTTAACCACAATTACAATTGGTTGTATTTGCAAAAAAGTAGTGCCAACCTTTGAAATAAAGGAATTGAAGTACAAGTAGTTGTCTCTTATAGTGATATAAACATAATATAAATGAGACAAATAACAATGAATTAGTTCTTATTTTAGTACAGATTCTATTATTTCCAAATCCTTAGGAGTTGACATAAAATTAAATGAACTCACCTTATATTTGTGAATATTTGTCCAAATGTCTTTATTATAGACACGTTCGAATAGCGCTGGCGTAGGCCTTATTATAGCATTACACAGAGGTGTCATTTGTAAGTATTCCATTGCCTCGAACATTTGAATTTCATTTTTAATGGCTGCCAATATTTTCCCTTTTAATGTTTGCCCTTTCTTTAATGTTGTCATCTTCGTTGATAACGCATGAAGGCTCAACGTGCAGTTTTTTAATTCTTCCACTGTAATGAAAGAAACACGACAGTCCCGGGTTCAATTCCCGGCTAGAACAAATATTTGTTTCATTGCTTTTATATGTAATATTTTAATGATTAGAATAAATATTACAAATGTTTAGTAATAATAATAAAAATAGGCGGATGTTTGCTTCGGGTCTGGTTATCAAAGAGTGGTAGGCGGTCTGCCGAACCAGGGTAGTACCACCACTTACAAGTATATCGACCGTGAAGTGATTTAGAAACGTTTCGGGATCAGCTTGGAAGTTGCCGGTTCCAAGTAGGCCGGCATAGTGGATGTGACTGCTACTTACAGTTATTGAATTGTAGTAGCAGTGACATCCATTCATGGACCGCAATGCAGCTTAACATCAGGAAAAGAGCTGTCATATGTCGAGTCAATAAAAAAAAACCTAAAAAATAAAGAAAATAAATACATAAACCAAAATTTTATAGTCTTGGTGGGAGGAAATATAAATAAATTAAAACTCACTTCCGCCTATAGGTTGAATTTTTACGTTTTGTACATAAAAGAATTTCTGCTGATTATCTTCACCAAACATTATAACCATGACATCTGAAGTTTTTGGCGCACTTTTAATTTCACTTCTAGGTATTTTAACTGTAACAAACAAGAATTACAGGCATAAACACTTATAGAATAGCTTTTAACTAAGCTGCTAAAGTTGTATCATAGAAACAGGACAATTAAAGTACATAATATATCAATGATACATTGGTACCGGTAAGTGGTTTTGAACCTGTGTTCTCGATTTGCGTAATCATTGCACTACCACTACACCACGGTCACCATTAGTTCCTATTAGGCCAAAAAAAGGTTCGCTAGATTATTATAATAGTTATCGATAGATACTAAATGAAATAAAACATATCGGCTTGCTATAAAGTAATTATCAACGAAAGAAACGCGTTTGAAAAAAAAGGAAAGGATGAGTGAAAGTAGATCGACAAAAGGAATTTATAAATCTCATGAGGATGGGTGCGTTAAACAAGGCAGGCCAAGGAGTACATCCTCAAGAAAGCTAGATTGCCTAGTACCCATAACCATAAAGTATGAAGATGCTTGTATGAAGAGCATTGTGAATGTGAAGGAAAGCAGTGAAGGAAACTCACCTTGAGCAGTGAGATGGAAAAAGTCAAAGCCACGATCTGGACAAGGCAATACAGGCTCTGATGCCAATTCCATTTCAAGCCATGTAGCGTTTTGGTATTTTATGCGTGAGTTTGCTTCCGTTAAACAGTCCCAAATTTCTAATAGCATTAAATCACCAAGTATTCTAAAAACAAAAAATATATTAGAATTAAAAAAAAATAGAAATATCTGTCAGCTGTAACTAAGTTGTTTCATTGTGAACATTAATGTGTTCATATAAAGAAAAAAATGTGATACTTACTGGACATATTGTGAATGATCATGAAATTTATCTAGCAGGTGTTTTGGTGCTCTGCGTAATATTGGTGGTGGTTCATTCCTTTCATTTTGTTCATTAAGCCAATTGGGACTCCAACAAAGGATTTTCTTCAAGTATTTTTGAGAAATGGTACATGTAGCTTTTTGTTGTATGTCAATTAGTGTACTCCTTAGATTTTTAATAGATTTAGCATCATTCCCTACCTCAATTTGGAATTCCCGAACTTGGGGAGGTTCTGATGAAAACACAACACTTTTCTTGACTTTGTTTAATTTTGTGGGTGCTATACTCTTAGTAGGTTCTTTTTCTTCAGCATTCTTAATAATGCTGATAGAAGTAACCTTGGAAACTTCCGGCGATAAAGACTTACTTCTAACCTCCTTTATTTTTGTGGGTGCTATACTCTCAGCAGGTTCTTTTACTTCGGCATTCTTATTAATGATGATAGGAGTAACCTTGGAAACTTCTGGCGATAAAGACTTACTTCTAACCTCTCTAGCTATTACATTTGTAGTCGTTTTTTGTGATTTTTTATTCTTGTTTTCAGATGATTTTGATGAGGTTTTCCTATCATTGTTGTTCATTTTAGGTGATTGATTGCCACTACTTTTGTTGTTTTGTTTATTAGATGGTTTCATTGGCAGAGGCACTTCTGTGAGGAATGCTCCACGATTCCTAGTTGTAACTTTTGCTGCAACATTTTGTTTAATATCACCATTATCTTTTGAGCATTTATTTTCAACATTATGTTTCTCAATTTCAATTATAGCCAGTTCTTTTAATTTCTGCTTCCTCTCTTCCTTCAGCTGCATTATAGAATGTTTTGATATGTGATTAGACTCATTATTTTTGGTCTTCATAGTCTTAGATTTAGATTTATCTGAAAGAAACAAGTACATTTTATATATGCCCAAAAATATATTTTAAATTAATTTTTGGTATAGGTACCTGTAATAATATTTTATACATGAAACTAATATTATTGTATTAAATAAACAGACTTTATTTTTTATGAGAAAGTTAAAATAAAAGGAGTAAAATTAATTTACTAAGCTTTACTTACTCTTTTTTCGCGAAGAGCTTCTATCATTTGTCTTTTTTGATGGAGAGCTCTTAACATTCGTCTTTTTTGATGGAGAGCTCCTAGCATTTATTTTTTTTGGTTCATGTGGCTTAGTATCAATAATCATTATCTTCTTTTCCAATGACATCTTTAGCTTCTGTCTTTTTAACAAATTTGATACTTTTACAGCTTCTGGTATGGAGTGAATGCTCCGTTCAATGGTTCCATCACATTCGTTTTCATCATCATCATCATCATCTAATATTACAACAGGTGAAGGTGGTGGTTGTAATTGGATCAAATCCTCAGAATAGCTATCCTCTTCCTCATTATTATTGTTCGAACACATATTAGATGAACTGGCTTTCTCATTATACTTTTCTTTCAAAGCCTTTCCTGGAGAACTTTGTGATAATCGTTGGAACCATACTTCATTCTCACTGTCACTATCACTATCAACCTGTATCGCCACATCATCTGCAAAATACTCTGCTTCTATTTTAATCTTTTTCGGTGAGTTCTCTTCATCTGTATCACTTGACAGATCAATAACACTGGCATTCTCAACTTTTGGCATAACAGTTGGAGATAATTTTCTTTTTGTAAAACTATACTTATTTAAATCCTCATCTATATTAATAACATTAATTTCTGGACTTATACACTCTCCCACTAATCTAAAGATGAACCTATCCTTTTCCTCAACTTCCGTTACATCTGTTAAATCTAACCAACCAATACTAATCAAATTATTATTACATAATGCTGTCGGTTCATCTGGAATAAGCTTGCAACGATCAACATATGTCCCATTGATACTCTAAAACAAATTATAAAGTTTATTAACCAAAACAAGTATACAGACCGTGAAGTGACTTAGTCGCGTTTCGGGATCAGCTTGTAAGTTGCTGGTTCCAACTAGGCCGTCATAGTGCGACTGTGACTGCTACTTACAGTTATTTAACTGTAATAGCAATCACCTCTATTCATAAACCGCACCCCAGCTTAACATCAGGCGAGGTGCTGTCAAATGTAGTCACAATTGAAAAAAATTGGTTGGGTAAAGTCAAAAGTGTGGTCAGTGAAATTCGACAGGCGTAGCCGGACGGTTAGCGATTGGTTTGTTGCACGTAAAAACCCGAATTCGATTCCCGGTCAAAGCAAATATTAGTTTCATAGCTTTTATTTGTAATATTTAATAATTATATTAAATACTAGCTGTGCCCGCGGTTTCACCCGCGTAAAGTTTGGTTTATAACACAGTCATAAAAAGGAGGAGGTTTTCAATTCGACTTTTTTGTATTTATAACTCGATAACTCATATAAAATGACAGACGGAAATAAAAATAAATATATATTCCAAACAGTTAAAACTATAGTCAATTGGAAACTATAGTAAAAAATATTTTATTTTAATTAAAAGTAACCGATGTTACTTCTTAAAAAGCGTAATAAACAAACTCACATTCACATTTATAACAATAGTAGCATATGCATATAGTAACAGAAGAAAATAATAATAAAGAAAAATTTCAAACAGCTGAATTTATAGTCTATGGAAAGTATAGTGTATAGTCTCCATAGTATTGGATAGTTGTGTCTATAATTGTCCAGTGTATAGTGTACAGTTGATTGGATTAGATGTTGACGTGACAGTCGGTAATACAGTGCGATGGTATTATAGTACTCAGGGTTTGAACCAACGCCTTGCATCTATTTTTATAATAGGAAAAAAAATTGACAAAACTTTTCTTATTTTCGTAAAAAAAAATGTATACTATGTTACTTCTGATACCTCAAGAATATGTGTACAAAGTTTCATGATGATCGGTTGAGCAGTTTTTGCGTGAAAGCGTAACAAACAAACGGACATTCACATTTATAATAATAGTAGGATAATAATAATAATATATAATAATATAATAATTTGTTTTCGATTCTCAACAGCTTGATATATAATATTTTCCTTACTTTATCCAAAATAAATTTCTGAACGCACGCATTTTGGATGGAAAAATTATTTTCTTTTATTTTATTTATTATAAGAGAATTTTTCTAAAATAAAAGTAGCCTAAGTTACTCCTTATTACATCAGCTACATGTCAATAAAAGTCCCGTCAAAATCGGTCCAGCCATTCCAGAGATTAGCCGGAACAAACAGACAGACAGACAGACAGACAGACAAAAATTGTAAATAATGACATTTTGGTGTATGTACCGTATATATATTCATATACATGTATTAAAAAACGGTTATTTTAATATTACAAACAGACACTCCAATTTTATTATATGTATAGATTGCAAATTGTTAATAAAAGAAATAATAGTTTAAAAAACTAAACTAAAAAAACATGCTTTTATAGCAAACCGAACTAAAAACTAGAAAATAATTTTTAATAACAAAGAGTTTATATTACAGTAGCAGAGGGTGAAACAATCAATCATAATTAATTACTTCAAAATAAAATTTAAGTTATAAACAGAATCATTTAATTCAGAGTGAAAAGCCGTGGGGTGCGTGACATATTAAAGGTTACAATCATTCTATTGGCAACTATCTATGAGAGGAGAGTTATGGGAATGTTGTGAAATGAACTCCACGCTTTTCACTCTAAGGCTCGCCAAACCTTGCTCCAACGGACTATCATTTTTTTCGTTACTTGGACAATTTTCTACATGGTAAAGAATTTTCTTTCCAAGCAGCAGTACAAAATGCTTTCACACAATTTGTCGAATTTGGATCGCAAGGGCACAAACAAACTTCCGATAAGATGGCAACAATGTATAGATAATGAGGTATATATTTTGTTTAAATAAATATGTTACATTTTAGAAAAAAAACGAGATTATAATTTACAAATCGTCAATTTCATACTTTAACCCCTAATACAAAGGTTATTGTCCTTAATTTTATAAGTTTTGTTAAGTTGGCAAAAATAAGCAATATTACATGGCCCCAACTTCGTGTTAGTACGAATTTTGTTTATTTTGTAAAATTAAATAAATATTACTCATTTTAAATTATATAATCAATCAATTAAATTATCACGCCTTTTTTCCACAGGGATGGGCAGAGACAATGAAGCGCCGATTGCTTCCTTCACATCCACAATTCTCTTCATACAATTTCTATGGTTATAACTTGAGGATGTCATGTTTAACGCATCCATCCACACCAAATTTATAAATTCCTTTCGTCAATCTACTTTCACCCATCGTTTCCATGTGCCCAAACCATCGAAGCATTTCTTTGTCAATCCTTGTCACTACATTATACATTATTACTACTAAATTATATATGGGTACAAAATATTATGTAAACTGTATAAACAATCAAGTGCCAACTTAATGTGTTTGTATCATAGAAATAGGACAAATAAAGTAAATATTGTATATCAAAGATACATTGGTACCAGCAAGTGGTTTTGAACCCATGCTCTCGGTTTGTGTAACCATAGCACTACCACTACACCTAAGTAGCCTTAATTAAATCTAAAAGCAATACAACCTTTGAAACACTCAGGTGACCACCATCAACTGTGTGGTGTGCATGCTTCCTTGTCACTGTAAGTCTGGTAATTGTACTTGTACTTCTTAAACTCATGGATAGGCTTAGACTTATTAAAATTTTATGTTACTTGACAATTGATTTAAAGAGAAAAGAGTTTTGTGCAAGCATACAATTAATTTAAAATTGCAATAAATCACCTCACGAAAATCATTTTATATATCACTTTAAGCTGGGTTGCCTAGTGCCCATAACAGTAAAGCTTGTATGAAGCGAATTGTAGATGTGAGGCAAGCGAGGGAGTTATGTCAGGATCGTGGCAGGTGGCGCTCCATTGTGCTCAAATTAGTGATAGTCTAGATGTTTTTTTGTTGCGTGCAAATTAAGATATTGTAAATGAGAACTAAAAATCAAAGAATAAAATAATTTAGTTTCTAATGAGCTTAATTCGGTATAAGTTATGTCTCGTGGAAAACAAACATTCCAAAGGACAACATCAAGTCCAATTATTATTATTAATCTCACAAACGAGATGACGAAAAATGGTTATAAAACCCAGCTCTATGCAGTAGAAGTTGGTGCAAGAGGAATACCAGCAAAAACCTTGCATCAACTTTTAAAGAATCTTGGCCCCCCAAGGTCAGTACATTTTTAGATTGTATGTCTAAGGCGGCATTGGTGGGGGTCTTACAATATTTGGTTGAGTAGAGGGAATAGTGAGCCCAAGCTCACAAGTCCGGAACACTGCCTTCACTCTCCTGCCTGCCACTCAATGGACCCGGCGGCCGCACAGAGAATCCATGGATGCTAAGAAATTTGTTTTATAATAAGAGTTTAAAAATGTGATCTGTTTGTTTTTAATTTTAAAGAACATGCAGCATGGTTATGTTTTTTATTGGATATATGGTGTATTTTTTATTTAATACAGGGTAGCTATGTTTCAGTATATTGTATATTGCATTCAGAGACATTTATTTGTAATACTATTTTGTAATAGTAAACCAATTTTAAAATAGACTCAACAAGCACATGTGTTCTAAGTAAACCACAAGTGTTAATAATAGACAAATTGAATAATTGAATATAAAATTTAATTATGTTGGTAAAATAGAAGAGGCAGATATAATGCCAGGTCTAGTTGCCTAAGAGTGGAAGGCAGTGGTACCCAGTCTGCAGAGCTTGATAATTTCAGATTCAGCTTGTAAATTGCCGTTTCAAACTAGGCTGGCATAGTGGATGCAACGCATACTTGCCTCCATTTATAAACCGCACTCCAGCTTAACATCAGGGGTTGTCGATGTCAATCCACAATAAAAAATATGCATACAAGTTTTAGTTGGTTCAATTTATTGTCATAAAATATAATCTGATCTTTTTAATATCTTTGTCCTATTTAACTTATGAAATAATTTTGTTTAAAATTTATTAATAAACTATTATCTCTCCTTAAAACACTTTATCCCCAAATAGGGGTTTACGAAATTAGAAGCAGAGCTAAATTCTATCACGAAATAGTACAAACGAGAGTTTACAAATACAATAAAAAAGAAATTTTACACCAAAACTACATAATTTATGCATTAAATTACTGATGAAATACCAATATTCGTTAAAAACAAGTTTCAAACCGATATTATTGCTTAGAAAAATATTTAAAAAAAGTCATTAAGAGCTTTATGATGCCGAAATTAGGAACATTTACATTTACAGTGTATAGTAATAATGATATTAAATAACATCAAGTGAGATATGTAAATAAACAAAAAATTATTACCCCAAGGTCTTTAACTGATATGCCTTCATCATTTACGGATACAACGCAGTGTTGTCTAGAAACTGTTAATCCAAAAAAAACAATATCGTTATTGTTTCCTCTTCCAATCTTATTTTCTCCAGGTTTAAGCGGGTATTCTTTATAATCGTAGCACATTCGCACCAACCTCCACTTCATTAAACTCTTTTGTTCCATTTTACTCAAGCGTTTTCATTCAAGTGAGTTAATTTATTGTAATTACAATAATTCACAGCACAATTGTTAACAAAACATGCTTTTCGGCAAATAAGTAATAAAACGGTCGCAACAGCACAAACCATGACATTTTACTTCTTAATATTTTTTGTCTCTTTCTAGCAAGAAGTGACCAAAATATTCGAAACCAATTTAGGATACTATTATTTACTATTAATTAAATTACTATTTTATGAAAATTAAAAGAAGTAATGACAAAGATTGAGAAAGGTATGATGCAATGGATATTTATAAATCTGAGAAAAGTGACAAGTGCCCCTATAACCATAGAGTCTGTATAAAGAGTATGCAGAAGAGTTGTATTAGGATTGTGCAAAGTGGCGTTCCGTTGTCGCTGCCTATCCCTGTAAGAATTATGTCGTGACCATTAATGAATGATGTCAAATATTAATAGTATGCTTATTTTTCAAGCACAGGTTCAATTTATATTACCAGTTGACTGATATTGTCAATAAATTTATTTACGATTTATTAAAAGGTATGACATAAAGTAACACATTAGTATTTATCTTATATGTTTGTAAATAAAATGGTCCCTATGTTGTCTTCGGAAACTGCCACGGTAGTTTTTATGCTTGCTGCCATTTTTTCAAATTTATGTTTTCTAGTTTGAGGCCGGCTGCACACACATGATATTCTTAATAGAAAAATAACTGACCGTTAGCCAGCACGCACACTATCAGGTCCAACGATCCGAGCCCAGGTGTACCGTGGCGGCAACGACTGCGCCATCACAATACACCTCTCTCTTCGTCTGTCTACGCACACACAGAATTCTATCACTTCTGTAAAGTAGTAGAAAATGGTATTCTTAAATTTATTAAAAAAGGAAGTCGTACTCTTCGTCATACTGTGTTTAGTAAATGCATTATGCCACATTGCTTATAATTATTTTATCACATAAAATATATTTAGGTATTAATCTCAAAACCTTCAAATTTGAATTATGTTTAGTGTATATAAAGTATATATTTTTATTATATTAAGGTATTTTAATATAATAGTTCACAATTCCGTTGTTAAAAATAATTTAATTATTAATTTTAAATGTATATTTCAAGTTTTATGTATTTTCGTTTTAAACTTTGAGTATACATTAGGAAAGCGCTAGTAATATGTATCTCTTAACCAGAAATATGTGTCTCTTGAGTATATAAACTGTGACTCTTGAGTACATAACAAGACCCTGTCGTCCATCATGAGGTACTCCAGAGTGTGAATATCAGGCCAGGTATAAGCTAACAATTATAGTAATAGTTTCATAGTTATGACTCTTCATTCATCGTACATACTTTTCTATAAGTAAGGCACGCGTGAAAAATATTCTATTAGAAATTTCTCGTAATTTGCGACTGGCCTTAAAAGAAACAGTTTATGCACAAGACATAATACAAAACAAAATAGAAGAACATAGAAGGTAACAGAAGCGATGAAACTGGGTCCTGAGCACGATAGCGGGCTCCGTTTTGAGAAACACCTCTCTGAGGTCGTGCTCAAATGCTGTTATAGGATTAAGATCCTATATACAGTGCGCAGCTACCTCAGCGTGAGCATTCGTAAGAGGCTATGTAAGAGATTGTACTCTCTAAGTTTAATTATGTGGACACTCTATACGACCCTTGAGTGTACAAAATACATGCGCGCGGTTTTTTTAGCACTAAAAAAGGAATTCTTAAGTTGTAAGAACTAACACTGTAAAAAAATATGACATCAATTATTTTTTTTTTCAAAATACCAGATTTTTTAAATTTAATTTTTTAAATATATTTATTTTAAAATTTTCATAATAACATCCTAGGTAGCTGAAGCATAAGTTGGTTCAGCCATAATAAAAATCATGGTTACCCTAATTGAAAAAAATATGTATAGCGCTACAGTAAACTGTCACGTTTATTATCCTAATATTGGAGTTTTGGCGGGCAACTGCAACTGACAGGACGCGCAATTTTGGATTATTTGAAAAGCTTGTGTTTTTCATAAATATTAATGTGTAATAATGGTGGAATTGTTATCCAGTAATAATTTTTAAGTAGATCAAGTATAAACAAGTAATTTAAATTTGTGAAACGTGTTTCTTCATGTTCCCTCCAAGACTCCTTCTGAAGTTTTAGTAAAGGCTTTCCGCCGCTTTACTAAAACAATCATCATCAAGCTCACTATCATCATCATCATTTGATGAATCGCTCGCGTGGTTCATCTTCATATTTACTTGACAATGTTTTAACATTGAACCATATATTTTTACTTTGACACTGGCAAGTTAAATACTAAAGCCATAAACAAGAAGAAGAAGAATATCCTAATATTAAATAATAATGGAGCGAGATGTAATTTAAAACTGCATACATCTTTATAAAAAGCATGCAGTTTTATACATTTATACACAGTCCTTATAAATTTTTATATTTCACTAATCGATATACCAAAGAATTACTATGATTCATCCGCAATAATATGATGGTATCTATCTACCACATCGATGCATCTACCTATATATTTAGCAATTAAGTACATCAAAAAAACCTTAAATAATAAAATATCTATAAGTATCCTAAATACAACCAAAAAAGATGTAATTGTAATCCAAAATGGTTAACTAACATTACAAATTAATATTATTAATTACGAAATTTGCAAAGGACATCATTCATTTTGTATGGGGACTTGGGCTTAATTGTATTAACAGTTGCATATACATTTTTAACCCCCGACTCAAAAAGAGGGGTGTTATAAGTTTGACTTGTCTGTGTATCTGTGACTCTGTGTATCTGTGTGTCTGTCTGTGGCATAGTAGCTCCTGAACGAATGGACCGATTACGATGCGGTTTTTTTTGCGTTTGAAAGCTGACGTGATCGAGATGGTTCTTAGCTACAATTGATGAGGATCTGATCAGGGGTTTCAAGGTCATCAGCTCGTTTTGTTAGCGATCTTAGACGTATAATAGGTAATTACTTTACTTTGGATCATATCTGAGACTTAACATTTGAAACAAAAACGTATACAAATACATGTGTGTTTTAACTGGTACCACTGAGCTGATGACCTGATGTTGGAACTTGAAGGTAGGAGACGAAATCCTGGATGGATTTAAACTTAATAGGTTTAATAAAAATTTGACTCATTTGATTCGTCTTGACTGTAGGAAACTAAGCGTAGAAAAGTTAGTGCAATGAAATAAAACATACTGGATCTAAAAAAAAACTGATCATGGATTCTCTCAGATCAGCAAATCAACAAGAAATGGGTCTATAGTGCTTTAATTTAAATTGTTACTCACTATGAGCCTTTAGCTGGAAAGGTTTCAAATTGAGTATCTGATGAGGCACGATCATGAATCCTCTCAAATCAGCAAATCAACAAAAGATAGAACTATAGTGCTTTAACTAAAATTGTTACTCACTTAGAGCCATTAGCTGGACCGTCATGAAATTGAAGACCGGGAGTCGTTATCTGATGATGCACCATGAGGATCCAAGGGATATTAAAGGGATATAACTATTGAGCCATGACTAATGTTGTTTATTACTATAAAGCTGATGATATGACCAAAGTGGTTCCAGGCGTTTCGGGGGTTCCTTTAAAATTTTTATTTTTATTTTTTAAACTAGCTGTGCCCGCGGTTTCACCTGCGTAAAGTTTGGTTTATAACACAGTCATAAAAAAGGAGGAGGTTTTCAATTCGACTTTTTTGTATTTATAACTCGATAACTCATATAAAATGACAGACGGAAATAAAAATAAATATATATTCCAAACAGTTAAAACTATAGTCAATTGGAAACTATAGTAAAAATAATTTTTTTTTAAATTAAAAGTAACCGATGTTACTTCTTAAAAAACGTAATAAACAAACCCACATTCACATTTATAACAATAGTAGCATATGCATATACAGGGCCGTCTTAAGCATATTCAGCGCCGGGGTGCGAAAGTCAAGGCTCTGCTCGCGTGGTCTCAGTGTAGTAGGTACCTATCGAAGTTTATGGCGGCCGGCATGCGCCCCCTAGGACTCTGCGCCCGGGTGCAACGCACCCCTTGAACCCCCGGGTAAAGACGGCCCTGTGCATATAGTAACAGAAGGAAATAATAATAAAGAAAAAATTCAAATAGCTGAATTTATAGTCTATGGAAAGTATAGTGTATAGTCTCCATAGTACAGTTGATTGGATTAGATGTTGACGTGACAGTCGGTAATACAGTGCGATGGTATTATAGTATTCAGGGTTTGAACCAACGCCTTGCATCTATTTTTATAATAAGAAAAAAAATTGACAAAACTTTTTTATTTTCGTAAAAAAAAATGTATACTATGTTACTTCTGATACCTCCAAGAATATGTGTACAAAGATTCATGATGATCGGTTGAGCAGTTTTTGCGTGAAAGCGTAACAAACAAACGGACATTTTTTTTTATTTTTATTTTTATTGTGACACGACATCTGACCTCGACCCGCCTGATGATGAGCAAGAGGAGGTCCAAGAGTGACGACGACTGGGACAACCGAGTCAGTTCCCGGCTGTCCCAGCCGCCGCCACTATGCCGGCCTAAGATGCTTCTTCACGCATCGCTTGAAGGATCCAAGGTCATAGGATGGAGAGAACACATGGGCAGGCAAAGCATTCCACTTGTCGATTGATCTACAAAGAAAAGACGCACCGAACTTTTTAGTTCGACTGCCAATTCGGTCGATAAAATGCGGATGCTTTCCCCGACCTGTGCGGGTATTACGGGAGTGAAAAGACGAGGTAGGAACAAGGTTGAAGAGCTCCTCGGAACATTCCCCGTGGTATAGGCGATAGAGGACGCACAGAGCCGCCATGTCTCTGCGTAGTTGCAGGGGCTCCAGAGTTCGCGAGACCTCTGCATCACCTATAATTCGGACAGCTCGGCGCTGCAATGAATCTAGGGCATTGAGAAGATACTTGGCAGAGCCATCCCAGAGGTGCGAACAGTACTCCGCACAAGAGCGAATCTGCGCCTTGTATAAAAGCAGGCGAAGCTCCGGCGCGAAGAACCGTCGCACCTTGTTCAGGATGCCAAGTTTGCGGGAGGTGGTCTTAATGGCCCGCTCGATGTGGTCCCTGTGATTCAAGTCGTAGCGAAGGGACATTCCTAGAATGTCTAGTCTGTCCGACGTACCAAGGGAAATGTTGCAAAGAGAAGGAAGAGGAGTAAACGGGGATTTTTTCGTCGAGAACGCGCAAACCTGAGTCTTGTCTGCGTTGAACTGAACCAGGTTCTTTCCGCCCCAGTGGGTAATACGATCAAGAACCCGGTTCAGTCCCGCTACAACAGACTCTCTCATATCGGCTATCTCCTGTTTGCCGGCTGCGGGGCGGGCAATTAATTATTTTCACATTTAAAATAATAGTAGGATAATATAATATAATAATTTGTTTTCGATTCTCAACAGCTTGATATATTTTCCTTAGTTTATCCAAAATAAATTTCTGAACGCACGCTTTTTGTATGGAAAAATTATTTTCTTTTATTTTATTTATTATAAAAGATTTTTTCTAAAATAAAAGTACCTAAGTTACTCCTTATTACATCAGCTACCTGTCAATAAAAGTCCTGTCAAAATCGGTCCAGCCATTCCAGAGATTAGCCGGAACAAACAGACGGACAAAAATTGTAAAAAATGTCATTTTGGTGTATGTACCGTATATATATTCATATACATGTATTAAAAAACGGTTATTTCAATATTACAAACAGACACTCCAATTTTATTATATGTATAGATAAAATAGTTTGATGTACGAAGATTACAATGTAATTGGAATATATCCTTTATTATGCATAGTTTTGGTGTGCAAAACATCAAACTATAATTATGATAGTTTAAATATATGGAGTGTCTTCGGGATTGACAGACGATACAAAATCCATATCTTATGTTCCAAATACTCAATTGCACAGCAATTAAATGCAAATTGGTTATTACTTTTATCAATACAAGTATCAAAACTACCATTTATATATTTTTTTATCATCAGACATCACTAAAGTAGTACATAGAGGCTCAAAATGAATGATGTCCTTTATCTGGTTTCGATAGTAAAGAATTAAAATGTTGGCTTGACTTCACCTATCAATGCAGGCAGATAATATTTTAAGAAGCTCAGCGACTGTTACTTGGGAAAACTTGCATATTTCATCTTAAGTACAACGTGTCCAGACTTGCAAAGGCGGTTTATGTCGAGTTTTAGGAACATAGTAGAAATGTAGATGCAGGGGGTCCACAGTAACCAGCAAAATTTTTAAAGTGATCTATGAGTAAAATAACAAAAAACTTGAGAGGTGTCAAGGGACACCCGGATGGAACGAAGTTTAAATAGTTTTCGATTAATTAGTGAAGGAATTGTAATTTTTTTTAAAGTTATAATCATATTTTATTTTATTGTTAACAAATCTTATGTAATATAAACTTAATCAGTAGGTTTAATTTTAGTAATAATTGGCTTGTGGTAACTGAAGTAGGAAAAATCTTTTTGGGATTCTATTTTCTTTAAATGTCCTAAAAAAACTGCATTGTTGGTAGTATTGTATTTTGTTGTTTTTATTATGTACAAAAAATCCTGTATACACTCAAGAAAAATAATCGTCGCGACACCACACTGTTCAATGCGTAATAGAAAAACGAAACGAAAAAAACTGGCTTGCTTTCTATGAGAGAGAGAGAAAGACAGACTGAGAAACACGCGCACGCCGCAAGGCTTACAACTATGGCAAAAAGAGTCGTTACAACTTTTGGTCTTAATTTTTTCCGTCTAGCCCCTTTAGCAACACGCGATAAGGAAATTCGTTCCAAAAAGTTTGGGAACCTCTGCTCTAATGTGTTAATAGTGCTTTTTAACTACGAGTATATCTTGTGTGCTACGCCGCCCGCCGTAGATACACTCGTAGCAGTAGGCTTTATTTGCTTTCGTAGTACGCTCGTAGCATCTTACGCTATGAATACGATGTAATTTAAATAGTTATGAATCCATGTTACGTATTTACTTTTACTCCATGTTGAGTAACTAAGAATTGAGATACTAATCTTATGTTACGATTGAGCATCTAAGAAGTATGAAATATTATGTATAAATATATTAAAATAAAAGCTCAATAAAGCTGGGTTGCCTAGTGTTCATAACCGTAGAGCTTTCTAGTATGAAAAGAATTGTGGTTGTGAGGGAAGCGAGGAGTTGTGTCAAGATCGTGGCAAGTAACGCTTCTTTGGTTCTGCCTATCCCTGTGAAAAAAAGGCGTGACAGTTTGATTGATGTACAAATATAATGTATGTTGTAAGATATTTAGGAAATAATTTATGCGTTTGAAATGAAATCATATTTTTTTAGTTGAAAACCTTAAATTTGCAATGAAAGGCAGAGTGGACGTTAGCCAAAAAAGTATTTTGGTTTTGGTATCGAGGAAGGAAAGAGGTGAGATGTTGCGCGGGGAAAGCTCTGTGCGGGCGGGCGGTACCGGGGGTGTACGGCGGGCGGCGGGCGCAAATAGCGGCAGCGCGCAGCCCGCGTACAGGTCGTCAGTACGCACCCGTGCGCCGCTACCGTACGCAGTCAGCTGTTCCGTCGTTCGCAGTTCGAGTCGCGTTCTCGCGGCCGATCTCCGCGGCTACTATACACTACGGGTGCTGTTCGCAAGCCGGCTCGGGATTCTACTCAGTTGTGGTTCTGTTGTTGAATATTATGCAATTAATTTGTTATTGTGATTCGAGTGTCTCTGTCGGTATCATGAGAGTGGTGCTGAACATTGCCGGTGAGAACGAGGAAGAGAAGTGATAGCACGTGATTGTGCCAATCGATTGCCGCGATCTCCTCCTTTCATAGAGGATTCTTCTGTCTCAAGGACGAAGGGGAGGTAAACATTATATTACTTTCATTCATAATTTATTAATATTACATTGGTAACATCACTGTGATCGATGTTATATGTTATAAATGTATCATATTTGTTGGATAAAATAGTTAGGTTGCCCTGGGTTTGGTACAATTGAAGGTATTGAATAATACAGAGATTACATGTTCTAGAAAGTGGGGATGTTATGCATATGTAATTTAGGATATGGATTCAGACATCTGATGTGGGTGGATGCGTTAAACAAGGCAGGCCCAGGAGAGTGTTTTCCGACCAAATCGGAGACATCCTCAAGAAAGTTGGGTAAAAAAAGCTATAATAAAAAAAATTAAAAATAAAAAAAAGCTCTAAGCTGGGCTTAGTGCCCATAACCGTAGAGCCTGTATGAGGAGAATTGTGGATTTGTGTAAGGATCGTGGTAAGTGGCGCTCCATTGTCTCTGCCTATCCCTGTGGGAAAAAAGGCGTGACAATTTGATTGATTGATGGATTGATTCAGATACAGATATGTAATTATTTCCGAAATTATCCGATAGTTTCGGATATGGATATTAGATTTTTAAGGATTTTTTAGAGTAAAAGCCTGTCGTCATGTTTCATTTATAGTCCGGCCCTATCCGAAACTTTCATTACGAATTCCGCTACGGTTACGGATATGTTTTTAATTCAGATATCCGATAGGTTCGGTTACGGAGCTCAATAGCATCCCTACTAGAAAGTTAACTATTATATGTAATGCTACAGCCACACTATGCTCTTTGCACTGGTCCTCGCGCTGCTCCTCGTGCTGCCGTGAATATTGCCCTAACAGCCACACACTCCCCTACTCACGATGTTCATCGCGTTGCTCCGATGGACGACAACATTGTAACTTTGAGTCGCACTAAAAAATCGACAAAAAATGGATCGCCGGGCATGACGAGCAGCAGGACGAATAACGCAGCCACACTATATCTCTGCCCATTTCCCTCGCTATTTCTCTCGCCACTCGTCGAGTGTGTGGCCGTAGGGTTAGGAGCGACGACATCGATTCGCTTGTGAACTGCATGTCATTTTGTGACCCATTTTCGAAGGACTTACTTCTTTTGTATAATACATTTTAGTAGTTCATAATAAATTGGACAACTCCTATTTAATATACTGGAAATGTAGTCCTGAATTTCACGTAGGAAATTCCTAAGTTTCCTAGAAAATGTGCGTGTTCTATAAAAAAAACGTATAGGTCTTACACACTACTTTTTCTTTAATGGAGACCCGACATCTAACCTCGACTTGCCTTAATATATATATATATATATATATATATATAGTATGTATATAGTATACCAGCTGTAGCATCTACTATGCCGGACTAGTTGAATCCGGCAACTCCCGAAACGCGACTATGTCACTTCACGGTATGTTTACTTGTAGGTGGTACTACAGTGGATCGGCAGTATGGGCCCCACTGCTATCATATGATGAGCCCCAATAAAAAATAATAGTGTGTACTAAAACGGTTGATACTTGAACATTTTTGGGGCTTTAATAGGTCAATGTATACCTGTATAGATTTGGGTCAAGCGAATCAATGACTTTAAATGTCAAATGTCAGTGCTTTTGGAACATAACAATGTATAAAAAGCGACCGTGGTATAGTGGTATAGTCTGTCTAAGCTGACTATACAGACTATACCTCTCTACCGCATTTTCGCACACGAGAAAACATAAAATATGGATGCAACACACCAAAAATGCAATTGTAATTGGTCATTCAGTTGCTGGTTGGACAAAAAAGGAGGAGCACGCTAATAAAGTATAGTAGTATAGTTAGAAATATTTGAGTTCACACATTTAAATAAACCAATAAAGTGGAGGGCCGTCATTTATAGTTAGACAAGCTATACCGAGAACCCCCGGTTTAATACCACTTGCCAGTACCGATGTATTCTTGATACATTTACTTTGGTCGTCCTGTTTCTATGATGCAAACATGTTTGGTAGCTTAGTATGAAAATGACAAATAAAGAAAGATAGATTTACAATAAGATTTTTTAAAAGTGTAATGGGGAGGTACAATATTGCCGACGACTGTAAAAACCGACTTAGTTTATGTTGCTTCAGTTGCCATAACTATGGCGGCCACAGGTTATTTTTAACCTTTAACCAGGCCTTGGTTTAAGGCGTGATGACCCGCCTGCAGGTTTAGGTTAGGAAAGTTAAAACCACCAAATTAGGCTAAATCCACCAAATTGAGACTATTGATGAAAATGATCAAACGTGTCGTTGCACAGACGATATTCGTCACAACGATTAATTGTCGATTAATTGAGAGACGCTGGTGTATAGGTAAGAAACTGGTCTGCTATGCGTAAAACCTGGATTCGATCCCAGTTGGAGAAATTAAATTCAAGTATTTATTTACTATATTTCAAAATCGATGGTTTCACCTGAGCCGGCATAGTGGATGCGACTGCTACCTGTAGTTATTTAACTTTAGCAGTCGTCTCCATTCATGAACCGCACTCCAACTTAACATCAGGCGGGGTCATATGTCGTGCCATAATAATAATTAAAAAAGGTTTCAAGGCAAAGGTTAAAGATCTCTTTAAAACATTCTCCGTGGTATAAGCAATAAATTATTTTTACTACTAAAGTTCCTTTTTTATTTGTCGTATTAAATATTGTAATTCTTTATAGCTTGTCTAACCATAAACGACGCGCCCTGTTGTGTCCAACCAGCAACTGAATGACCAATTTCAATTGCATTTTCGGTGTGTTGCATCCATATTTTATAGTCGCACGTGTGCTTAAATGCAGTGAAGGGGCGCGTCATTTCGGCTTAGACAGACTCTACCTTACTTCTATTGATAGGTGATTGTTCTGCTAACAAATACAGATTGATATTTTAGTTTTATTCTGACTTTCGACCTCTACTTGCCTAATGCAGAAGTCCAAGAGTGTCAACGACTGAAAAATCTAAATTATTTCTCGGTTGTCTTAATCGCCGTCACTATACCGGCCAAAGATTTTGGTATCAATGAATTTTAAAACTCTCCTGTAAAACGATAGATCTGAAATTTGGTATACACCTTTAGTTCTGATGTATATTTAGTACCATTGTAAATCCAAGATGGCCGCCGCCCCAAAATGGTGGATAGATTTTTTTATTGAAAGCATTGCGCAACTTCTTCTTATCGAGGTGATAAACTGCACTTAAATCAGGTTAAGGCTTATATAAGATGTTTAGCAATTTCCTTACCTTTGCGTGTTCTTAATAGTAACTAGGCACCTACACAAAATAGCTACGAAACTTTTAAATAGGTTGTTAGCAATTTGTTCGATAAGTCAGTTTCTTTATAGTAGTTTTTTTTATTGTGTCATGACATCTGACCTCGACCCGCCTGATATAAGCAAGAGGAGGTCCAAGAGTGATGACGATTGAAAAAACGGATTCAGTTCACGGCTGCCTCAATCGCCGACACTATGCTAAAGGTGCTTCTATATTACGTATGATTAGGTATGTTACGTGCGAAACCTACTTATTCTCTAAGAATTCATTTATTAAATATTTCAACAAATTAATTTTTTTAATAATTGAGATGCGATATCTGACCTCAACCTGCCTAATGGTAAGCAGGAGAATATCCGAGAGTGCCGACGACTGAAAAACCGAATCACTTTACGGCTGCCTCAATCGCCGTCACTATGCCGGCTAAAGGTCCTTCCTTCCTCACGCATCGCTTCAAGGATGCAAGGTTATAGGCTGGTAAAGCATTCTATTTGTCGATTGTTCTTTAATCGACGCGACGCACCGAACTTTTTAGTCGACGACCGGATCATGCACCCTATCTTAATACCAGACGGGGTGTTGTCATATCTGTAGACTTTTTTTTATCTTTGCACCTACGTAAATATAACATTTATTTCTAGCAATAGACTGGCAGATAATGCATCTATTCTATATCCACATGTGCCGACCTTTTTGTAGTTCGAACTATAAATAATTTATTTTTATAAAATAAATTATTTTCATTAAAAAAGAAATGTCGTTTTCAAACATCATTCATTCTTTTGGTTTTTATTCTATTTATGTCAAAAAAAAACAGTCTTCTTACTATTTCACCTTGTGCGTTTCATTTATCACGTCATTAACCACGTAGCGTCAAACACATATTGTATAATAAAAAAAAATATAGTGTTAAAATAATGTCAATACTATTATTTTTAAAATAAATAATTTAGTTTCTTAATAAATTACTAGATTTTAATAAATGAATTAAACAAATTTTATGCGGTTTACTATCGCGTTTATTGAATTAAACCGGGAACAATAAACATGAAACGGAGTAGTTTTGGAAACAATAAGAGAATCAACTGGCTGCAAAGCTCTCGAAACTTCGGAATAATAATAAAAAATTGTAAAATTAAAAACTAAATAAACGCGATAGTAAGCCGTATAAAATTTATGAACTAAACAAATTTAATGCGGCTTACTATAGCGTTTATTTTGGTTTTGATTTTACAATTTTATTTTATTATTCCGAATTTTCGAGAGCTTTACAGCCATCGTGATCACAGAGAGACTCATCAATGTTAAAAATGTTCGCGCAAAATCTAAGAAAATATTATGTAACCGTATAAAATTTGTTCAATTTATTAATCAACATTCGCGCAAAATTTAAGAAAATACTAGATTTTTATAATAAAAGTTGAACTATTATAGATATCCGCTGTTAGCTTGAATTCTCAGCCAAGCTTCGATAGACGAGCAATACTTACTGAACACGCTAAAGGTATACCTATACACACATACATAAAGGTACAAATGTGTTTACCAATTGCTTTACCTTATTGATCGTCGTTTGTCTACTCGTACTACATACAATTTACAATTAAGTGCTTCTATTGGTTGGACGGAGGTTATGACGCTCATTAGGTATTTAAATCTTTTATTATTATTATACCATTTATTTTTTGTAATTCTTATTTTTTGTTTTTTTTAAATAAAAATAATTTAAAAATATAAAAAATAGTTGTCCACCAGCATCGGGAACAGGGTTCAAGCCACTGGTGGTGGTTAGGCCTCCTGAGAAAAGAACCTCCTAACAATACGCGCCGTGTCCAGGAGTACCGCTTTCTGAATCAAACGCTTGATCCAGCTACCTAACGAGAACCTCTTTAGGTGTTCATCGAGGCTTTTGGCTATTAAACCATTGGCAGTTACGATTATTGGCACAATGATTGCTGCATCCACCTCCCACATGTCGACAACCTCGCGAGCCAGATTAGGATACTTTATTATTATTATCTACGAAAGTTTTTGTTTTAAGCATTATAAACAAAATCTTCATGCAAAATATCTAATGTATTCTATTGGAATACAAATTGTTTTAGGAATAACGTTAATATTTTTACAATTAAGTTTTTTTTTTTTTTTTTAATGTGACTCGACATATGACAGCACCCCAATTGATTAAGCCGAAGTGTGGTCCATGAATAAATGTCACTGCTACTACAATTCAATAACTGTGAGTAGCAATCACATCCACTATGCCGGCCTAAATAAGTTTTTGTATAAGTTAAGTTTTTGTGAGAGGTCAAGCCGATAGATGAGTGAAAGTAGATTGATGAATTATAAATTTCATGTGAATGGATGCGTTAAACGAGGCAGGCCCGACATCCAGGACAGGACAGGAGACATCCTCAAGAAAGCTGGGTTGCCTAGTGCCCATAACCATAGAGCTTGTATAAAGAGAATTGTGAATGTGAAGGAAGCGAGGGAGTTATGTCAGGATCGTGGCAAGTGGCGCTCCATTGTCTCTGACTATCCCTGTAGGATGGGAAAAAGCTTGACAATTTGATTTGATTTTAGCTGATTCTTTGTCTAGATCAATGAAGTAAAATAACTAGTACTAATAGGTCATGAGATTTCAAATAGTTTAGACATAGTAGATTAGATTGTTAAGATTAGTTGGGAACTTGAGTTTAATTATTCGAGTTTTTAAGTTAAGTATGTTTTTAATTGTATCCAAGATTCCAAGCGTAGAATGTGCAAGTGTCCACAACGGTTGAACCCGCTTTCTGGTTTAAATTGTTGTTCCTAATTGAATGCTGAGAAGCACATGGCCTGTTTTCGGAAACTGGCAAGGATCCAGAAGCCGTGACAACGCATGAACCTTACATCCAAATGTTATATTAATTTTATATCTAAACCGTCCCCGTTTTGTCTCAAGACAGAAATAGTTTAATTGAAATTTCATGCCTTGTTTCACATAAACATGTTCTGCCTATACACTTTTTGCCACCTTGATGAAGTACATAAAAGTCTATTTAAAATTTACTTTCTGAGTACAAAATAATAAACTTTTCCTTGTAGTTGTTTGTAGACATGATAGTCATAAATCTAAGATTATTAATTGGATCAATTCATTGTTTTGGGGCTGGATACATAATTCATCAATTTGAAAGATTACACCTCTCTGATCCGATAGACATCTGGTTGGCATATTGACTTCGTACAGTCGTTTTTTTTATAGTTGTCGACACTTTAGGACCTTACAATTAGGCAAGTAGTTAACACGGAATGAAGCGTAACTATACAAAATAACGAGCTTTAAGATTTAGATAAGAAATCTGCGACAGATCACTTTAATATATAATCAATCAATGAAAGTGTCATGCCTTTTTCACACAGGGATAGGCAGAGACAATCGAGCGCCACTTGGCACGATCCTGACACCTCCCCCGCTTCCTTGTATTTATTAGTCAAATTTTGACACATATTTGTTTAAAAACCTTTACCTCAAAAAAGGTAGTGTTAAAGGTGTTTAAATTGACAGGGATTTCTACTTCACCTATAATTTGTATAATAAACTAAAAATAAAAAACTAAGAAGCACGATAATTTTTAGAAACTTTTTGTATATTTTCCTACAATTATAATTTTTCCAATCAAAACTTTATATTGTAGTTAGAATAAAACTGAATAAAAATTTAACTTTCAAGCAAACAAATAATTTTCAAAGAGAAAACCCTTACTATTATAATATTCAACAGCTTATACAATTTCCCCCCAACGCCGAGGACTTGTAGCACAATTGTTATAGTTATTTTTAAGTATACGTGTATATTTTTAACAAAAAGTATTCTAAGAATTAGCTACAATTTCCAGCTGTCGGAAGTTCAAATTGAAGAGTCACTTTAGACAGTTAATTATTGAGTGTAGGGCACGATAAGGTATCGCGCGAGGAGCGGATATTGATCGCGTGTCGTGCGACGGCGGGCGGACAAAGAACAAAGAGGCCGAACTTTGCTGCGCTTTGTACTGCCCACGCTTGCCCTCCGAACTAAATAGACAATACCTACCGCTAACAAACAATCCGTCACACAACACGACATTAAATAGCTCTCTTTACCTTAAGTTATCGACTCATTATGTGTTTTCAAAACGGCCCAAATGGAAAGTCGATTTTTTTGGTAGTTTTATTAACTACATTACTACAGGGTTTGTATTATAGAGTCCTGTTTCAAATACATTCGCCAGACCAAAGCACATACATATCAAAGATACATTGGTTCTGGACAGTGGTTTTAAACCGGGAGTTTTTGCTTTGCATTCTAAAAATACTTATTGTTGACGATACTTAATTTAAATCTATAAAACAAAGTGGAGTAAGAATATAAAATGGAGATCGAATGGAGTGTTTTAAAACACATTGAGTCAATAAAATCAATCGCCAAAACATTTATTGGTTGCTTTCAATTGGTCTAAAAATAGCTTCACTTTGATGTAAGGGAATATTCGAGGAAATTTCACAAACATTTTTAATTAAAAGTCAAATAACATAGTGGTTGTTCACGAAGCAATTGCGGTTTTCCAAATTAAAATCAGAGAATTGTGGATATAAAAGAAGCAAGATAGTTGTGTCAGGACCGTGGAAAGTGGCATTCCGTTGTATCTGCATATCCGTATGAGAAATAAATAAATAGTAATAAAATGATGACGGTTCGCTTTTATACATAGTGCATAAAGTTTTGAAATTAATAAATATACTTATAAAATAACACACTTCAATATAATGTTTTCAAAGTTTATATGAGATATGGTTGACAAGTGTAATCTTCAAACCAGACTCATACTCGTATTACAAACGTTGGTCTTTTTAGGCTTGATAAAGTGATTTTTCAGACGAGGATTTGTGTACACCAACTACCCATATAAAATATACTTAGATCTGTTTGTTTACTGTCCAAAAACTTCTCGTACTTTAGGAAGCTTTGATCATAATATATATCATCTACGGTAGATACACAATTGGCGCTCAAAAATCGGCGATATAAAAGCAAGTCCGAATTGACGTTGGATTTGCATTTGTTCTCATTTCAAAATGATGTGTGTGACATTACATTTGTAATAAGTTTATACTTTAAAACAATGTGGGAAGGTTCAGTTTACAATTCACATTCAATTCACTTACATAGTTTATATCAGTTTAAGTGAAAACAAACGCGCGGACACTTTTAGGACATTATTTTGTATGGGACTGTGTATATTATTGTTATATGCATAAAAAAGCACCGTTTACTGAAACAACCGTGTACTAAGTCAATGTTTTCAGTCGTTGGCTCTCTTGGACCTTCACTTACTTGCTATTAGGCAAGTCGAGGTCTAAAGTCGAGTCACCATAAAAAAAAATCATACAGCAACTACTTCGAATACCCCGGATCCCCGGATCTTTGACAACAAAACAGGCGCACTTATCCACCTCTTTTTTACCACCAAATATTTGTAATATTTATTAATTTTATTAAGCTATGAAACAAATATTTGCTGCGACCGGGAATGGCTTTCCGCGTACAACGCCCTAATCTATACGCTACGCCTGTCTTCAAAATACATATCAATACAAAAATAATTAATGAAAGTTTATTTAAAATAAGGTTTACCCTTATTTGTATAAAACCGTGAAAGGTATAACTTCATTATATTGGCTACATTATTCGAAGGCGAGCGTTTGTTATTATCGCATCAACCTATCGACGCCTCTAGTAACTTTTACTGACGTGTTTATTCCCTTGATAACGACTATTCTGTTTGTTTTAAATAGTTATTAAACAACCTATGATTGGCAATAGAAATTTATTGCTTTTAATATATTTTTTTTAAACCGATCGACGAAAAGAATTTATAAATCTGATGTGGATGGATGCGTTAAATGAGGCGAACCCAGAAGGGGGTTTTCCAACCAAATTCGAGACATGCATGCATCCTTTAGAAAACTGTGGTGCCTAGTGCCCATAATCGTAGGCCTTGTATGAAAAGTATTGCAGATGTGAGGGAAGCAAGGAAGTTGTGTCAGGATCATGTCAAATAGTGCTTCATTGTCTCTGCCTATCTCTTTGGTAAAAAGGCATGATAAATTGATTTGGTATGTATGATCTATCAATATGTACATGTTTTTAAAAATACAATCAATCAATCAAATTGTAACGCCTTTTTCCCACAGGGATAGGCAGAGACAATGGAGCGCCACTTAGTGTGAATACACAAGTGAATACACAATTCACTTGGTTCCTTCACATCCATAATTCTCTTCATACAGGCTTTGTGGTTATGGGCACTAGGCACCCTAGCTTTATTGAGGATGTCTCCGATTTGGTCACAAAATACATATGCACAAGAATTAAAAGTTCGTTTAACATGTTTACATAAATCGTACAAATCACCACAGAAGTAATTTCAATTTGGTATAGGTATTTCCAAGATATTTTTACTCAGTTAATTTAATGTTTTTTAAATAATTTAACTCGTCCGTCATAATTTACTAGTAAAAATCAATCGCTTGAATAAACATATGAATAAAATTAAATAATAAATTAAAGGAAGTTGGCTTACGACCAATCACACCTGATTGTTTCTATTGGTACAAAAGTTTCACGGAAAATCATGAATATAATATATCGGCCGATGACCAAATCTATACAAGGACACCATATTCATAAAGTCAATATTTATTATTCTGTATCGATGTTTGTTGAAAAGTCATAATACTAAGATATTCGCGTTGGATGCAAAAAAAAATAAACATTACGTCTGTTCTCGAATGCATTTACACACTTAAGTATTCAGTCGATAAATTTTAATAGCTTCCACATAGCATAATAGCTCTATTGTTCGTACCAAATAGGCGATATATAAAATTAGTTTAATTTTCAGCGAATTCTACCCATATCATTAACATTCTTTGTTGAGAGATCGCTGCCAACTTTTTGAGGTGTTTACAACAATAATTATCTTCTACAATACCGTCACTTTATTAGCTTTTTGATTGTATGGGTTCAGTAGATATAGTTATTATAAGAACTGAATATTATGAACTTCCTTTGTGCCCGTAATTCATTTTGTAGCACTCGCTATCCACTGGAGCTGTCTAAAGCTTTTTTCTTTTTGTTTCGTATGAGATTCACTTCTTTCTTTTGCCCTAATTAAATCATCATGGTGTTTCTATAAAATTACTTTATAGAATAACTAGCGGTGGCCGCGGTTTCACCCGCGTAAAATTAGCTTTATTCATAAAAAAGGAGGAGGTACTTTCAACTATTTAACCCTTTTTTGTTTTTTGTATTTATAACTCATTAACACATATAAAAATGACAGACGGAAATAAAAATAAATATAGAAAAGTATCAAACAGCTGAAACTCTAGTCAATTGGAAACTATAGTGAAAATATATATATTTTTATTAAAATGTCACTTCTAGTACCTCCAAAAATGTGTGTACAAAGTTTCATGATGATCGGTTAAGTAGTTGTTGCGTGAAAACGTAACAAACAAACTCACATTCACATTTATAATATTTGTAGTATGTTTTCCTGTTCAATCGGATACATTTTTAAAGAAGCTGGAAACTTAAACTTCAAGCTTATGCTCATTAGTTCAAAATCAAATAATGTAGGTAGCTGACAACTGTAGCAGCCTATTTCTGTAGTTTTCCTAAAATTATTATGCACTATTTTTACAATGTTAATAACAGTAAAATATTCCACATGTGGCAATTATTTCTGCCAACTTACCTTGCTATACAAAGGGAAAATGTTGCCAGTCTTCTTGAGACTATCTCTGATGTGACGTCATTAGATGATATTTTTTACTTATAGTTTGATTATATTTAATATACTTTTAATTTTATCTGTTTCTCAATAAAGGTTTTTTATTTTTTTTTTTATTGTGACTCGACATATGACAGCACCCCGCTTGATGTTAAGCCAAACTGTGGTCCATGAATGAATGTCACTGCTACTACAATTCAATAACTGTGAGTAGCAATCACATCCACTATGCCGGCCTAGATGGAACCGGCAACTTACAAGCTGATCCCGAAACGTGACCAAATCACTTCACGGTCTGTATACTTGTAAGTGGTGGTACTACCCCGGATCGGCAGACTGGGTACCACTGCCTACCACTCTTTGATAACCAGACCCGAAGCAAATATCCATCTCTTTTTTTTTATTAACAAATATTTGCAATATTTAATACTATTAAATATTACAAATAAAAGCTATGAAACAAATATTTGCTCCGACTGGGGATCGAACCCGGGACTTTACGCGCAACAAACCAGTCGCTAAACCGTTCGTCCACGCCTGTCGTCATCAGGATTGTCATTATATTATTTAAATTATTGCTAATAATATAATAATTACAATTTTATATGTGACAAAAATGTATAGAAACTATAAATTAAAGCAATTTAATCATAGTAACATATTAGTTTACAGGTATGTACTACCATATGTTGGTTCGTATAGCCTACTTACTCATACGTACGTTATTTGGAGGCTCATTGAGAGGAGCACACTTCTGTTATCAGACAATTATGACGATAACAGTGACAATCTCAGTGATATACTGATTATTATTGATGATGAATTATGAAATTATGCACTTATTAGTTTTTATTTGACATTTATGAGAAGTGAGAGCTTTTTTAGAAGTAGTTTTAGGAGAGCCTTTTGTATTTTCTAATTTACATCGGATATCGATTAGCCTGATGTTCCTAAGGGGAAATCCCATAGTACTGACGACTGATAAAACCGTACGTAAGCCTTCAATCGATGATACTATGACAGCCAGCGGTGCTTTTCAAGTTCCGCGCGGGTTAAGCATTCAACTTTTCGAGTGTAGTTGATGGATTGAAGAACGAGAGTAGTTGGTATCGTATTTTTTTTCAAAAATAAAATATTATTCACACCAATTCCTTTGCTTTGATAAGTGAATAATAAAATTTAGGAATTTATAAATAAAAAATAACGGTTTATGTAAAAATTATGACAATAATAATGTTTCTTTTACAATCAAATAAAAAATAAAAACAAATCAAATTGTCACGCCTTTGCCCACGGAGATAAGCAGAGATAATGGAGTGCCATTTGCCACGATTCTGACACAACCTTTCACTTCCCTAACATCCACGATTTCCAGGCAACCCATTAACATAGTTTAAATACTACAATATTATTATGTATATTTCACAAGTATTTTTTAATGTTAACCCTGACCTAAATTAGTAAACCTTAAAAGATCTAATCTAGAGACAAGAATCTCCCCGCCCCAAGCAATTTATTACCTTTTTGCAACTTCCGCTAAGTTACTTTTGTTGCTTTTAAACTAGGCCAATAAAGGCCTTCTATTATTTGCTGAATTTTATTCCAGTAATCTACGTTTTATTCGAGTATTAAATTCGTAACGTAATGTAGCTAAGACAAAAGAATAGCTTTAGGGTATGATGTTACATTGGTCTATTAATCGATACAAAATTGGGATGACGGCCGAGCTATAGTCCGGCTGTTTCACCTAGTTGGCATAGTTGGCTGGCAGCACACCAGTTCAACACCCACCCCTTAGGACATAGTCAAAATGTCACCACCTCGCGGGAGTATTTCTAGTATCACACGTCATGCTCATGGCGATACGTAGAATGTACTCGTGGCTATGCAATTGGCTAAGTGCAGATTGTGACATGCCCTTTATTTTGTTCTCTTTGATCTTTTATTAGAGACATGAAAACTGATATTATTCTACGCTTTATAATTTTCGGTATTAGCGGCAAATGGGTTAATGCTTTCTTCATTTATTATTAGCTTAATTAATTTTACATGCGTATGTTTGTGCGTTGATATATTTTTTTGTTTATTTGGGATTTTTACAGCGTACAATTATGTTTATTTATTTTGGGAAAATATGAGCCAATCACAGAAGATAATAGAATATTGTGAACTGAATAATAACAGCAATTTTATTCTTTTTTTATTGTGACTAGACATTAAACAGCACCCCCCCTTGAGTGTAGTCCATGAATAGATGTCACTACTACTACAATTCAATAACTGTAAGTAGCAATAACATTCGCTATCGCCGGCCTAGTTGGAACCGGCAACTTACAAGCTGATCCCGAAACGCGACTAAGTCACTTCACGGTCTGTATGCTTGTAAGTGGTGATACTACCCCGGATCAGCAGACTGGGTAACATTGCCTACCACTCTTTAAAGACCAGACCCGAAGCTAACATCCGCTTTTTTTATTACCAATTATTTACAATAGTAATTATAATTATTAAATATTAGAAATAAAAGCTATGAAACAAATATTTGCTCCGACCGGGAATCAAACCCGGGACTTTACGCGCAACAAACCAATCGCTAACCGTTCGGCTACGCTAATTCGTACGTGTTTGTTTGTTAGTGTATAGTATTTTAAAGTAAAATATTTAAAATAATCATAATCAAACTAACTACACACTAAAATAAGGACAATAAAAAATATCTTGGTAAAATATTTTACGTCCATGCGTCTTTTATATTCAGCTGGTACGGTCGAGCTCTTGAGAAAATTACTACGGTTGGTCGGTCGGTGTTATCGACTAAGCCTCGCCGTGGGATGGCCACATATGTTTTAAAGGGCCCTGTGTTATACCAAACTACAATTGCAATCTTATGTGTGACCGTTTTACATTTAGGTTTCTATTTATATTTGTCAGCCGGTACATCAATAGAATTCTATTAATACTGAACAGCCATATGTCACTCCGATTGTGCATGTCTTTGTGCAGGAATTATATGAAATATCAGAAACTTAAGTATCTGATATTGCACACCGGTAAAATAGTGGAAATAGATAGGAATCAATAAGAAAAATGGGATAGATATTTAAATAATGAAAAAAAAAGGGAATTTCAGTCGTGGGCGCTCTCGGATCTCCCCTTGCTTACATCCCTTAAACAAATGAAAGGCAGAAGTTACATCACAATAAAAAAAAATACTAAACCTAATATTTAATTTAATCGTCTCAATTATAAAATGCATGTTCTCTTTTCTTTTGACCGATATGCATAGTGACGGCGACTGAGACAGCCGAAAGCTGAATCGGTTTTTCCAGTCGTCGGCGCTCTTAGACTTTCCCTTGGTGTATTGTAGTATTTCATATGTACGAGTATCTTTGAACGTAATCAGTTCGCTATGTAAAGTACATTTACACATCATTTTGACAGTATCATGTCACCTTATCAGACACAGTGAGTGTAATAAAAGACTTTTCAAGATAGAAGCGTAGCGTTTCACATTTCACATTAGAAATAAAAATGTTTGCATAAAATTAAAAGAAATATTTATTCATTATAATTATCTATCTGTCACTTTTCCAAAATTTTTACAAACAATTCAAATTAAATCAACACTATCCTTCCCCTTTTTTTGGCAAACTGATTTATTAAATCATTTATATGACTAGTTTTTCTAAAGTTTCTGCCTCTATGGACAAGTTGGGGGCTCCCGTGGCCCGGGGGCCCCGTATATTTGATACGGCAGATACGGCGGTAGCTACGCCCCTGTTACCGCTATTATCAAGGAATAATAGCGAATGACTGCCTCGGGGTACAGAGATCGTTACCTCATGGTCTTGTGTTAAGCGTTATCGTTCCTAAGAAATCGCTGACTAGCCCTGCAACTAGGTCAAATTTCTCAGAAGTTATATAATGTTGCACATTTATATGTTACTGTAAACGTTCCTTTATTGTTTAATTTTAGGTTTTACCAGTAAACCTTAGGATGTACCAATTAAAAGTGGTAAATGTAATTTTACCATTAGGTTTTTCGGGCTTTTACCATTAGATTTAGGTAAGTTTTACTAGTGACGGTCGATAATTGTTGGTTTTGGGAATAAAACTATGTATAGATATTTCTTCGTAATTTATTGAAAAACATTGTATTTTATCTATGTTAATAGGATATAATACAATGTTTAAATTACTTAAAATAATAGGAGTATTTTAAGTTATTTCTATTTGGTATAAATTATGTCTTTTAATTATAAAACACCTTTAAAATACTTTTTGAATATTAAATATTACAATAAAATGATCTTCTCAAAAATATAAAGCATAGATTGGCTTAACCAGTTTATATCTTATTATTTGGTAATAAACAAACAAATAAAAAATATAATTAAAAAAATATAATGGCTGTTTCAACATTTACTGTACTTGTGAGGTAAACCCTATGATTTACCAAGTGAATCTTAGGATTAACCTGGTAGTAAAAGTGGTGATAAAATGAATTAAACTAATTTACTATTGTGTTTATTTTGGTTTTGATTTTACATTATTAATTTGGTTTTTGTTTGAAAATCAAAACGAAAATAAACGCGATAGTCAGCCGCATAAAATTTGTTTATTTCATTAATCAATGTTCGCGCAAAATCTAAGAAAATACTAGTGGTGGTAAAAGTTATCATAGAACTGTTGGGGCTTTTGATATTAGGAGTTTGCAAATCTTAGTTTTTACTGGAAAATCTTAGGTTTTACCGTAGTTCTGTCTTACAAAGTTACATTAAAGAAGGCCAGCGTTACATTTCTTGTTTGCCTCGCACTTAAAATACCAACTGTGCTATAAAAATATTAGATCATATTATCAAATTAACATTACGAGTGAACGCATCAGAAATAGATATCAAACCACCTGTTTCGTTTCGCCTTTACTATTAATACGTGGCATCATTTGTATCTAAATATATCGCATTCATTGAATGGCAAAGTGTATCGTAAACTGCATTGTGTGCCACCGAAACTTGAAAGCTGTGGCGGCTTTTCTTATGTAAATTGAGCTAGTTTACCACGTATGTGCATGTGGCTTGTATCCCTGCCCCAAAGCCGTTTGAAGCGAACAAAATATTCTCATATGTTTTTGGCATAAAGTACTTGAAACTTTAATATTACATTGTTGTTTATAAAAAATATTTTTATGTTACAATGTTAGATTTTTACATTATAATGATAGAGCGGCCATGGTCGTCATGTTGTTCTGGATGGGGCTGCCATCACCATGCATCTATTGGCTCCTTGGTCATGCCATTTCCATATTCACTGACGCCTTGGTACATTCATGTAATGGATTACCAATTTCATCTGTTCAATCCCATAGTGTAAGTCAACTAACCTCGCGATCTGATGCCATCCACTTCACCCTGCATGATCACTGGAGCAATTATTTTTATCGGGACTGACCGAAGAACATGATCGAATCTTAGTCCACGATACACTAAATATTTTTCTTTAGCAACTGATCCTCATTCTTTTCTTTCTCTTGTATCAATCAAACAATCATCACGCTTTTTTTCCCACAGGGATATGCAGAGACTATGAAGAATAAAATAAACCTATAGTATCAAAAAGGAAATGTACTCATATCGGATTTAAATGATTTGTTTAGACTTGTTTACCATAAGTGAGTTTGCATGACAGATTGACGTACAAATAAACAAATCGGAAATGTAATTCGCACATGTCTAGCAAAGGAATGTAGTTTTTGATGTGTTAAAAATAACTTGTGTTATTTAATGATGTTTCAAGGATTTGCCAATATTATTATTTTTTAATATTAATATTAGTTATACTAAAATATCTAGTGACGTCACAGTGTGTGCATTTTGCTCTTCATTAATTTCACGCACAGCTATAGGGGAAAGAAAAATATTTTTTATTGATTGAATTTTTTTGATTATTGTGTAAATTGTGCGCAATGATTATAAGAGTATAATTTATAGTGTTATCTTTGACTAATAAAATTTACATCGTAAAAATATCCGTTTGTTTTGGTCCCTTGTGGAAGGATGCGTGTGATCTGGAATAGTGCCAATTTCTTTAACTCACTTCCTAATAACACTTTCTCGTGTTTCTTTCAAACTTTGTGTTAGACGCACAAACAAATATGTATCGACCAAACCGGAGACATCATCAACAAAGCTAGGTTGCCCAGTGCCCATAACTGTAGTTTGTATGAAGAGAATTGTGAATGTGAAGGAAGCGAGGGAATTGTGTCAGGATCGTGGCAAGTTACGCTCCGTTGTCTCTGCCTATCCCTGTGGGAAAAAGGCGTGACAATTTGATTGATTGATTGACAAATATATATGTTTAATGTAATGATATTATTTTACCATAGAGCTTATATGAATAGAATTCTAGATGTGAGGGAGTTGTATCAGGATCGCGGCAACTGGCGGTCCATTATCTCTGCCTATCCCTGTGAGAAAAGGGCATGACAATTTAATAGATTGATTGAACAAATGTTTTTATGTATTTTAGACACATCGTCGCAATATTACACTTCCCTGGATAAATAAACATTTATTTTTAAAATTTGTAAATATTTACAGTTATTTCTAGTATCCGTGTATTATAAAAATCCAGGGCAGCATCTGCATTCTGTTGACTGAATTGGCGGTCGAACTAAAAAGATCGAACAATCGACAAAAGAAATGCCATGTGTTAGAAGTAAAGCGTGAAAAAGTTTCTTTGGTCTCCATAGTAATTACGACTGAGGCAACCGTAAATAAAATATATTTTAAGTCGGCAGCACTCTTGGACCTCCTCTTGCCTTTCATCATGTAAATCGAGGTAAGATGTGACTTCTCTATAAAATAATATATTATTATTAATATTTACATGTTTCTGTTTCTTGATAATTTAATTACTTTAACTGTTTACGATCTTATGAAATAATTTATCGCGACTCAACGTCAACGTCGTTGTAATAAAATTTGTAATTAATTATAAACTGTTTGTAATTAAATAATTGCGTTTGCTATAGTACATTTTTCCTTACTTGGCGAAAATAGTTAACAAACTTTCGGCATAATGACGGATTAAAGATAAAAAAACAGTTACGAGTACTACTGACGTAAATCAATACGAATATATTAAAATATCTTTGAATTATTGTGAAAATGGTTTATTATAGTAAACAGTTTCCTTAGATAGAGGGCATGGGAAATGATGATTTTCATGTTTGTTTACTAATTGTGCCAATTAAGAAAAAACTCAGTATACTTGAAGTTATTTAACTGTAGTAGCAGTCGCCTCCATCCATTAACCCACTGCACTTAATATAATAATTAAGTATTACAAACAAAAGCTATGGAACAAATCTTTATTTTGACTGGAAATCGAACCCGGGACTTTACGCTAACAGACTGGTCAGTCAATCAGTCAGATTGTCGCGCCTCTTTCCCACGGGGATAGGCAGAGACAACGGAGCGCCACTTGCCACGATTCTGACATAATTCCCTCGCTTCCTTCACATCCACAATTCTCCTCATACAAGCACTACGGTTATGGGCACTAGGCAACCCAACTTTCTTGTAGATGTCTTTGATTTGATCAGGAATCTTGGGCCTGCCTTATTTAACGCATCCATCCACATCAGATTTATAAATTGACTGAAACCAGTCGCAGCACTCGCTAACTAATGCGCCACGCGTGTTCTCAATGTAGGTAAATGTTTTCCAAAACGATGTAGGCTCAATCAGCTATCTAATTGTCTGATAGAGCGATAATACATGCGTAGTTACAATAATGTACTTACGTTAGTATATTTAGGCGATAAAATTTAGATTAATCATACGTATTCACGTATAATATTAAAAAAATCTTTATAAAAATAACCTTTGATAACAGGTTTCATATAAGTCTAAGTTTTTTTACGTAGGCTAGCTGTTACTTGCAATTTCGTACCCAAAAAGATGGATTAGGTGTTCCGTAATATTTTTTTATTTTAATTAAAATCAAACATCAAATTGTCACGCCCTTTTTTCACGGGGATAGGCAGAGACAATAAAGCCCCACTTGCCACGATCCTGACACAACTTCCTCGCTTCCCTTACATCCACAATTCTCCTCATACCAAGCTCTATGGTTATGGGCACTAGGCGTAACTTTTTTTAATTTTTTTTTTATTGTGGATCGACATATGACAGACCCCGGTTATTATTAGGCTCGAGTGCGATCCAAGAATTAAGGCGACTGCGACTACATACAACAGTTAAAGAACTGCAAGTTGCAGTCGTATCCACTATGTTGGCCTAGTTGAAGCCGGCGACTTTCAAGCTGATTCCGAAGCGGGACAAATTCACTTCACGGTTTTTACTTATAAAAGTGGTGGTTTACCCCGGACCGGTAGACTGGGCAATTGACCTCCAACTTTCTGCCTACGATCAATCAATCTAATCTAAGTTGTAACGCCTTTTTCCCACAGGGAGAGGCAGAGACGATGGAGCGCCACTTGCAACGATCCTGACACAACTCCCTCGCTTCCTTCACATTCCCAGGCAACCTAGCTTTCTTGAGGAAGTCTCTGATTTGGTCGGCGAATACCCTCCTGGGCCTGTCTTGTTTAACGTATTCATAAGATTTATAAATTCCTTTCGTCAATCTGCCTACGACTTACTCTTAAATGCTAGTAAAACAATGCTATACGTACATTGCTATTTTATACTTAGAATGTAAAAAAAACACTTTTTGTACCCTATATATAAAAAGTGTTGTAAAATAAAATTCACCAAGAACATTTTAATACTTAAAAGTTTATTTTGGACTAGAGTTTTCAATCATAACTAACGTTAATATCTACTAAATTTTTATTATTATTATATAAACAAATATAAATTCAGACTTGCTTTTTCATAGACAGTTATAGATAAGTTTATTTTGCTTTCATATCGTAACTAATACTAATATCTACTTCATTTTTATTATTCTTACATATTATATTTACGAGTAGGATTAGGATTTTAAATGCGCTTGTTAAGATTAAAGTATTAATTCACAGTTTAACGGGAAAAGTGCTTATCTTTATGCGTATAAATCTGATCATAATATGATGTTGTGGCGTTTGTACCTAATAGTCTGAAAAAAGCAGTTTAAAAACAATTTAAAAAGAACGACTTAGTTTACGTTTGGTTTACAAAGGTTCTCTTTCACGCTTTTCGCATTTAGAGAACAAAGGGCTGGGAAAGCATTCCATCTGTCGTTTGTTTGACAAAAAAGAGGACTATTGTTTATTTCACAATAAACAATTGTACAGTTGTACATAAATAAATCAAATAACAAAATAAAGCTCGCTATAATCCTTCGGGGTTAGGTGGACAAGTTAAAACGATTATCGTCTCTCGTCGGCGATTGTCAAAATAATAAAAGCTAGGCTAAATCCAATAAAACGAGACTATTAATCGTTGTGACGAATATCGTATGTGCGACGACACGTTTGATCATTATCATCAATAGTATCATTTTGGTGGTTTTAGGTTAACTTTTATTATTTTGCCAATCGTCGACGAAAGACGATAATCGTTTTTACTTGCCCAACCTAACCCCGCTGAATACGTTAAACTTAGCTCGAAGAGGAGTAGTCTCGCCACTACAAAAGGACTGGACTTCTGCCTTAGACGAGTCCTTTGAAGCAGTATCATCTGGTTTTGGACCGCACTCTAGCTTAACATCTACCGATGTATGCGGTCGTTATTACTCTTTTTATTTATTTATTTTATGCAAAAATAAATTACTACAAACACACATATTTTATACAATATAAAAATAAAACCAAGTAGCATTTTTCTGTTATGTCTACACAACATCTAATTAAGGCCGTGGTGTAGTGGTAGTGAAATGACTCCGCAATCTGTAAACCACCGGTTTAAAACCATTTTCCCGACCAATGTATTTTTGATATATGTACTTTGGTCGTCCAGTTTCTTTGATACAAGCACTTTTAGTAACTTAGTATAGAAATGTAAAAAATAGCTTTCTTGTTATAATATAAATTGATATTTTAAACCTCAACGTACACCACTAAAAAGTTCTGAGAAGTATCACTTTGTTTTTACTCCCGGGACAGTCGCGTAATTTATAGGAAGCAACCGCATTCTAAAGACTGAATCGACAGTGTAACTAAAGGGCTCCGCGCGTCGTTTCTGTTCCCGCGGAAGAGTGGATTTATTTTCTAACCTTTGTGCTCTATGGATCCTTTCAGCGTGGTTAAAATCCATCAAGTTAAACTCTTTAGCCTGCATAGTGATGGTGACTGAGCCAGCCGTAAACTCGGTAGCTTTTTTTCAGTCATCAACTTTCTTGGACCTCCCCTTACCATCAGGCAATTCGAGGTCATATGTCAAGTCACAAATAAAAAAAATATATTTCTACTTAATAGTGACGTTGTCGTGTAGTGGCTGTGCAATGGCTACGTAAGCCGAGTGGCACGGGTTCGAAACCACTTACCAGTACCAAAGTATCTTCGATATATGTACTTTGGTTGTCCTGTTTCTATGATACATTTAGTATAGAAATGTTTAATAAAAATAATAATTAGTGCAACAGATGTTTGAGAAGCTGCCATGATTTGTTACATTAGTAGTTCGTTAGCATCAACAATATCTCAACATTTAAATTTTGACAAGTTATTTTAACATACTGTATATTAAAATAAACAACAGTTCCTAGTAACAATTATTTAGGTTAGTTAGTTTCTTTTAAATTATTATGAGATTTATTTTATTTATATCGTGACGCGACTTCTGACCTGAACTTACTTGATGATAAGCAATGGAAAGTCCAAGAGAGATGACGGCTAAAGAAAACGACTCAATGAATAAAGGCGAATGCTACTACTACAGCTATAGTTTAAAAATTACTACCAACAGTCTCATCTATATGTCTTTATAGGCACTACCCCAGATTAAGAGTATATTCCTGTCTTATTTTTTTTGACTAATACTTTATTTTTTATTGACAAGCATCCGATCAAATTATATTATATTTAATCTTTAACAACTAAGCGCCTGGCCAAAGAGTTGTCCTGGCGGCTGACTGAGAAGTGTGGAGACAGGAATTATTTCTGCCAACGTATTAGCCTTGCTATACAAAGGGGAAATGTTGGAAATGGGGAAATGTCTCCTTGGGACTATCTCTGATGCGACGTCATTAGATGATATTTTTTATTTATAGTTTAATCATTACTTTTAATGAAATTTAATTGTAAATATTTATTATTAATAAATAAACATGTTTATGTATGTTAATATTAGCTAGCTAATTAACTTCCGACACCTCGGTGGAAGCGACGCGATCCGTGACGTACCTTCCGTGAAAAACTCACTCGTAGTTTACTGTTTACTGTTGAAGAAGCCAAGTTAAGGTGTGAAAAACGATTGTTTCAGTTGTCCATTGTTCGACAAATAAACAATGCGACGAACCGTTTAGTTTGAAAGACGATTACGTCTAAATACGTCAGAAAAGGGGTGTGTAAATACGCGGTACGTAAAGAGTTCTTCCGAATATTGTGAGTGGTATAAAGTATAATGGAGGAATAAAGCTGCCGTGTCTCTGCGAAATTGTAGAGCCTACAACATTCAACATTCATTGTGAGCTTGTATGAGGAGAATTGTGGATGTGAAGGAAGCGAGAGAGTTGTGTCAGGATCGTGGCAAGTGGCGCTCCATTGTCTCTGCCTATCCCCGTGGGAAAGAGGCGTGACAAGTTGATTGACAACATTCAAAATTAACGTAAAATTATGAAGAATTACGTTTTTTTTTCAAAAGAAATAGAAAATATAGTTGTAACACTAAAGCTATTTTTAGGCACTTTTACGCGTAAAAAAAAATAATATACACAAAACAAAACACTAAAATGAGCCTTGTTAATAATGTTTTTTACTACGACTTGAACATGGAAAATACCTTATTACTCACAATAGTTAGAAATCAACGAATAAATTAACAGCTCAAAATCGATTTCATTCGAGAAAACTTCGAAAACAAAAGTACATAAATAAATTACAATTTGTTTATATTAGTGTTTCTACGTATTTTGTTCGAGTATTCGTTAGTGTTGACAAGTTGTGTCAGGATCGTGGCAAGTAGCGCTCCATTGTCTCTGCCTGTCCCTGTGGGAGGAAGGCGTGATAATTTGATTGATTAATAATCAAATAATTAATATACGACAGCACCCTGCCTGATATAAAGCTGGAGTGCGGTCCATGAATAAAGGTATTGCAATTAGCTAATACAGTTAAATAACCGTAAGTAGCAGTCACATCCACTATGCCGGCCTTGTTTGAACCGACAACTTACCACCTGTTTCCGAAACACGCCTAAGTCACTTCACGGTTTACTTTCAATTGAATTATCAAAGTTATTCTTTTTATTTTTTTCTTAAAAAAAAACATGGTTCTACAGTATGGTTCCATAGTCAGAATAAAGAGAATTGTGTATGCAAAGAAATCGAGGATTGTGTAAGGATGTTTGAAACTTCGTACGATTATTTGTTTTATTTTTTCACTTAGGAAAAGTAAAATTGGCATCGCTCGTTAAACGACAAGGGCAGAGTTTGATTCCCGGTCGCAGCAGGCTAATGGGCGCTTCAGATATTTAGCTATTCAATTAGTTATTTATAAAGTTTAAACATTTATAATACAACGAGTTTATTTAATATAAAAAACTAAATAAAAAACAAATTTTCTATAACCACGTGTAATAAGTAATGTCAGATAAGTTCTGGTTAGGTAGGTCAACGTATAATATATAAATTAAATTATTCTTACTAACGTTGCCTTAAATCCGAAGTTAAGATAACTATATTCAGTTTATATTAACAAACTTCAAAGAGACTTTTTACCATAAAAAATCAATACATTTAAATGCAAAAACATGACTGATTTATTTTGTTTCATCTTTTGAAGAATAATTAGGAACAGGAAACCTTTGATTTATTGTAATTCCGTATAGAAATAATTGTTTTGTTTTTCTTATAGTCTATTGTTATTTTGTCTTTGTCAAAACAGTAAACAACCATGTTTACTGTTTTTGTTAAAAACTTTTAAGAGGTTTCCAATACATTAAATTATTTACATAAATAGAAAGAAATTGTTGCCTGATGCATGGCAGCACCAAAAGAGTTTTGACAGTTTTTACTATGTATGGGAAAAGGCACTGACAACTTGATTGATTGATATATTATAGAATCCACCAATTGATATAGTCTATATTTTAATAAGCCTATTTTTTTTCCTAAAATATGATTACTACGTTATCACTCTTAGTGGAAAGCGTCCAAATCCCATTATCCTGATTATTCTATCGTGCAGTTCTCATTTTAATTTATTTTTTAACTAAGTAATTTTGCAACAATTTTTTTTTTAAACTTTTTTGTATTCACTTTTTGCCATATTCCAGAATTGTTATTTTGTTAGTAATAGATGTATAGAATAAACAACATTATGCAGAAGTCAATTTGTTCTTGAATATGTTATATGATTGGCAGAGTTAATACAAATTATAAAATTAATTTAACTTTTGAAAAAAAGTAGCTTGTTTTATATTTAGAAGACATTCACACTGACCGTCGCAGTGAGAAGTTATAAATATTTAGGAGTGCCAAGGTCGGCTAATAGCTAATACAGTTGGATCAACATACATTAATTTTGGCCGATGAAAATGTTGTTTTCTATTAAAATAAATAAAATTAAAATATATCTTTCAAGTCTTTATTGCCAAACGACTAGCAATACTTTTGCAGAACAGCGACGTTTTGAGAGTTTCTAGAATGAAGCTTTATATAGAGCTTTGGAATAAAATAAAGAGTGAACTTGGTTGGAAAGTTTTTCAAGCGTCTGATTAGGTAAATAATCAAAATTAAAAATCTTTCAAAGAATATGTATTAAAATATCTTTTTTTTTTTATAAGCATACATGACAGGACACAATCGTTACGTTAAATTTATTTACGCAAAATAACAATTATGAACTAGATTGTGTTTCAAAAAATATGCAAACACAGCAAAACAATAAATTAAAAACTCCTAAAACATAAAATAAAAATTACCAATATAATCCATAAAATTACATCCAAATAATTACAATGACTACATTTAAATAATAAATTTAAAAAATGTCAAAAATAATGTCTTAGTGTCATATAAAATTCTAATTCAAAATAACAAATTAAATTAAATTAATCCTAATTATTCTCATTACTTAATTATTATCTATTTTAGTAGGCTTGAGGATATCAGTGATGTATCTTTTGAAGACCCTAAAAGAGGGATTAAAAATATCTACTTTGTCCTTATTTTCGGACGTATTAGCTTTTATAATTCAATGATCTTTTTGTCATATTAAGATTGCCACTTTTGCTTTTTGTAAATTTATCAAATAATGAATTTAGAATGCCAATTCATTATTTATTATATTGGTTGCCATAATCCCTACGCTTGACAGGCAGCTTGGCGAAAGCAATATACTCACCGCACGTTAAGAAGACGCTACTGCCCATCCTTTCACATGACTTTCACATCCTCAAGAAAGCTAGGTTGCCTAGTGCCCATAACCAAAGAGCTTGTATGAAAAGAATTGTGAATGTGAAGGAAGCGAGGAAATTATGTCAGGATCATGGCAAGTGGCGTCTCTGCTTATCCCTGTGGGAAAAAGGCGTGACAGTTTGATTGATTGATTGATCTTAAATGTTCTATATTAATTTATTATACTATCCGCTAATTTCCATCTATCTTCTTTTGCATAAAACACAAAAGGTGAATGGCAAAGAATGCCTCACTGCTGTAAGTCCTTGCTTAAAGCTGCTGATAATCTTTATTATTATAATTGCTACGACTTCTGACAGCACTTCGAGGTTAAGCGATCTATGATGAAGACTTGTTCAGAGGCAACAGTGTGGTTAAATTGTCTACGTTGTGATTTCCATGGTTTCAGATTTAACAGACGGTTTATGCATGCTGTTTAAATTCATAATACGAGTATGTTCATATTGTCTGCAATGTTGTTCAAAGAGGAAGTGTATGTTTTGTCTACGGATTAGTACTTCCGTTATTGCGTTAGTAAACCACTAAAGCTTTTCGTTTCAGCTAGTTAGGTTATATTCTGCCGTTTGTTGTTTCCTGTTAGAGATAATATTTGTTGTTTGACTGTTAGCAATAATTATAGGTAAGGCGGATTTAGTTGTATTTTGCGTATTCGTGGTCCTACGTCGACTAATTCCTAAACCAAGTTATTAGTCCATTATACCCGAAGGAAACCAGTGCTACCTAACAAGCTGTTCTAATTTAAAGGCGCAAAATGAATCCGATTAATCCTTAGTGGGATTAAAACGGATACAATTAAATGGATAGTAGCGTAATGAAGCATAAAATAGGTGGAGAATACCCTGAAATTATGGTTTGCATTATGTGAAATTGCTTTTTCTGTGAGATTTGACAAAGGGTCGATGCTTTTCAACATGTTAGTGTTTAATTATTAAAACCTCGGTAAGTTGTTAACCTAAGATGATTCTAATTGTATAAATGCTTCGTTACAATCAATTCGTAAATCCATTTTGGCGAACGATTTCAGAATAAAAGGACATCACTTATTTTGGGCCTTTATGTACTACTTTTGTAATGTACAATGATGAAAAATATATAAATGGTAGATTCGATACTTGTGTTGATAAAACTATTATAATAACAATTTTGCTTTTAATTGCTGTGCAATTGAGTTATTTAGAAAACAGGATATGGATTTTGTATCGTCTGTCAATCACAAAGACATGCCATATATAAAGTTGTGCTTTAAACTGTCATAATTATAGTTTGATCATGTTGTACATCTAAACTATGCATAATAAAGGATATATTGCAATTACATTCTAATCTTCGTACTTCAAACTATTTTAAAATGTATATGCAACTGTTAATACAATTAAGCCCAAGTCCCCGTACAAAATGAATGATGTCCTTTGCACAACGTATACCTATCGTATGTGACCCGACATGTGACCTCTACTTACCTGATGGGGACAGGAGGTCCAACGACGGAGTTGTCGACGACTGACTACTGAAAAAAACATCTTATTTGCCTCAGTCACCCATCAATTACCCAAAAAAAAAACATCAAAACTAAAACGTTTGAAGCAAAATTACAAATTTTAATGCATTAAAATACACGTGGAAATTTATATTTAATGGTTAAATTTTGACGGTAATAAAGAGATAAATGTAACTGTTTTGTTTCCGTTCTTGTGTGCGTCATCAAGTAGGTATATCTAAAACTAGCTGTGCCCGCGACTGCGTTCGCGTGGAATAGTTATTTTGGGAATCATATTAATTTTTTATTTACCTACCTTCTCAGCTTAATTATAAATTACCTATAGCTGTTACCCGCGACTTATTTTAGACGATTAAATTACGTAACTAATAGAATATATAATATTTTAAAGTAGTTTTAAAAAGAATATATTTTAAAGTACTTCTGCGTAAATTATATTTTCAGTTTTATTTTCTTGTGCGCAAAACTCGCAGCCGCTTTGCAGCAGCAGTCTGCCGAGAACGCTGAGTCCTTTTTCTAGGCATTACAGTGACGAAGAAAGAACGAAGGAAATGAAAACTTAACCAAACTAACTGTATGCTTAACTTAACCCAATAAGAATTGTAAAACCTAACCTTGAAAGAATGTAGATGACACCTACAGGTATTATTTACAACAAAACAAAAAAAGTGTTATTGTGAAAATATTAAAAACAAAATACTATACTTAAAACAAACACTACCTACTATAGAGAAAACTACTACAAAATGAAATTGTATAAAAAAGGATTTTGCACGATGATATTATATCGTAAAAACAAATTAACCCTGCATTCAACCGATCAGTAGGGAGCCGATCGCATAGTATGCTTGTCTGTCTATAAATGACGCGCCCCTCCACTTTATTAGTTTATTTAAATGTGTGAATGCAAATATTACTAACTATACTATTATACTTCATCACGTTCGTTCCTCCTTTGTGTCTAACCAGCAACTGAATAACCAATTACTGCATTTTCGGTGTGTTTTATCCATATTTTATATTTGCTCGTATGCGTAAATGCAGTGGAGGGGCGCGTCATTTCGGCTTAGACAGACTATACCTCGTAGAGCTACACCCCCCTCCGCCTCGCCCGCAAGCACCACCTCTCCTCGCCCGCCGGTTAGCGCTCATCATCCGACGCGTGTGAATTTTGTTTCAGAGTTATTTTAAAATTGTATTATCTTATAAGATGTTTATTGAAATTAGGTGATGTCAATGACAATTTTGTTCACAGTTAAATACTCTTAATTAATAACACATTTATTTCGATAAAGAATAATATTATTATGTTAATATAATTCTGAGAAATAATTTGTAATAATGCATTAATTTAGACCAAATTTGACTATCATAAAAACGGTTATTGTAAGTTAATCTTAAAAGATAGACATATACGGTCGCGGACATTTTTTTAGATAATTTAAAGAGGAATAATTCTTTCTTACATATTTTCTGGGTATCTCGAACGGTTTTCGCAGCGCACGCAACGGAAACCCTCAAGACGAATAATATTCCCCGTTTTTTCCACATTTTCGACTGTTTCTTCGCTTCTATAAGTCGCAACGTAATGTTTTATAGCCTAAAGCCTTCCTCGATAATTGATCTATCCAACACAAAAAGAATTTTTCAATTCGAACCAGTAGTTCCTGAGATTAGCGCGTTTAAACAAACAAACAAACAAACAAACAAACAAACAAACAAACTCTTCCGCTTTATTATATTAGTATAGATATAAATTATAATGTATTTCAATTAAGTTTAATGTAAATATTTAGTAAACAATACAGATACAGTAAACGTGTCTTTTTACACTTTTGCTGTATCTGTGTTCTTTAATTTATTCAGTGTTTTAATATATTATTGTTATCCGTTTTCTTTGTTATTTTATTTAAATTACCACAGCAACTTATTTGGAATTTGGGTTGGTTTTGGTTTCCAGCAGAATTCGTACCTAACGATTTGCGTAACTGATACGATTGTTGCTTGCATATAGATACGATAGCAGTATAAATCAATCAATTAAATTGCCACGCCTTTTCATAGACAGAGACAATGGAGCGCCACTTGCGACGATCCTGACACAACTCCCTCGCTTCCCTCACACTCACAATTCTCTTCATAAAAGCTCTACGATTATGGGGCACTAGACAACCCAGCTTTCTTAAGGATGTCTTAGATTTGGTCCTAGTCTCAGCCATATATCTTATTCAGGCAAATTTGAAATATTTTCAAATTATTAAATATAAAAAAAAAAAACATGTTTTACTGAAAATCGTTTGATCAAACAAAATGCATTGTTTTAAGCACTTCCGCGAAACTCGATGGTGTCGGTCACTAACACTAAATACAACACAACTGTAAACACAGACTCAACAGTAAATTACCACCAAGTGAAGTTCAACCAACGATTTTGTACACAGACCGTTTGGTAAGTACACATTATTGTGCTCACTGTGTACATTGTTCCTTGGTAGGCTCACTGTTTGATTGTGTTTGGTTGAATTTATAAAATCATTTAAATTTTTAAAACAATTGATTTGTTGTTGAGAATTGTGCTGTTTATTGTTGTTGATTATTATTGATTGTTGTGCCTCACTGTCCATTAGATTTATAAACACATTCAAACTTTTTAAACTATTGATTTGTTGTTGATTATTAATTGTTGTGCCTCACTGCCCAGAATTTATAAAATTATTCAAATTTTATTATTTTTATTGATTCTTTTCTATTGATTAACCTTGATGGTTTGAGCACATGGAGAGTGAGTGAAAGTAAATTGACAAAAGGTATTTATAAAACTAATGTGGATGGATGCGTTAAACGAGGCAGACCCAGGAGGGTGTTTTCCGACCAAATCGGAGACATCCTCAAGAAAGCTGTGTTGCCTAGTGCTCATAACCGTAGAGCTTGTATAAAAAGAATTGTGGATTTGAGGAAGCGAGGGAGTTGTGTCAGGATCGTGGTAAGTGGCGCACCATTGTCTTTGCCTATCCTTGTCGGAGAAAGGCGTGACAATTTAATTGATTGATTTATTAACACCAAATATTTTGGCCAAATTAGTGATGTATTCTGGGTTTTTGGCCAAAACTTTGCGGAGTTTGTCTTGTTTCAATAATTGCATTTTATAATATAAAATGTGCGAAAAGAAAGACCTTGTACTTCCTCGTGGAGAACGTATTCAATATATAAGATTTAATGCAAGAATTTGGTTTGTTGTGTAGCATGTAAGCGTAATGTCGCGGCGGTTGCTTGCCAATGTCTCGTAAATTGGCAGATGGGTCGTAAATTCGCCATTATTGATAGCCATTAAATTGGGCACTTTATGTATATGTGTCAGGAAACGCTAGGCTAAGTCTGATGCGATCCCATCAGACCTTGGCTCTCTGAGGCTATTACTCGATATTAACCTACTACGTTTTCAATAACAGAGCTGTTAAACGACTTTATTTTGCGCATTGCGTTTCACTGCATTTGTTTAATAAAGTTATTTCACGTAGCTATTTAAATAATTACAACATTTAAATAACAATTTACATCTTCATTGAATGATTCAAGCAGTGCATGAAAAAGCACTTTTTTTATTGTGACTCGATATATGACAACACTCCGTTTGATGAAGCTATGCAGTCTATAAATTTAGTTGACTACAGTTAAATAACAGTAAGTAGCATTCGCATCCACTTTGCCGGCCTAGGTGGAACCGGCTACTTACAAGCTGATCCCCAAACGCGATTAAGTCACTTCACGGTTTGTATTTGTACTACCCCGGGTCGGCAAAGTGGGCAAACGACCGCCACTCTGTCTGCCTACCACTCCTCAACAAGCCTCCTTTCTCCCGAAACAAATATCTGTGTCTATTTATTTACCAATAATTTGTAATTCTTATACAATTATTTTGCAAAAAATAATATAGTCGCCCCGAACATATGTAATGGGGTCGTCGGTGAGAGTAACAGCTGAGTACAAAAATATCTTTCTGTTCGTACGGACACCGGACACAGACAGATTGAGTTTGTGTGTATACATGTTATATGGGTACTGCATTATTACCAGAAGATAGGTCAATGTCTCGAACTGATAGGGACATCTATAGATTTCTTAAGTGAATATACTTATATATATATATATACGTGACCTACGAATATACTTTTACTCTTAACTAGGTAATTGTCTCTTGCGTTGTTTTAAATATTTATACATGTTATATGTTTTGTATTAAATTAAACAAATTTTATGCGTTTTACTAGCGCGTTTATTTTTGGTTATTGATTTTACAATTTTTTATTATTCCGACGTTTCAAGAGCTTTTCAGCCATCGTGGTCACGGATAAACGCGATAGTAAGCCGCATAAAATTTGTTTAGTTCATTAAGTAATGTTCGCGCAAAATCTAAGAAAATATTGTTTTGTATTGCTTATAAAATACATATAATATTTATATTGTTGATACTTAATTGTTTCTTTTTTATTGAGACACGACTTCTGACCTCGACTTGCCTGTTATGGTAAGCTGAGGAAAGTCCAAGAGCGCCGAAAACGCAAAAAAAAACAATACAGTTGCCACAGTGTTAATGTAAATCTAAAAAGTTTACCAATAATGTCGTTAATATCTATATTATATAATATTAATACCTTTAAATGAGCAATTCTTGTGTATATATATATATATATAATCTGAATTTCGGAAACGGCTCCAACGATTTTCATGAAATTTAATATGCAGGGGGTTTCGGGGACGATTAATCGATCTAGCTAGGTTTAATTTTTAGAATGAAACCTAGCTAGATCGTAAATTAGATAGAAAACGTTTTTATATAAAAAAAAAATGATAATTAAACAGAGTAACAGGTATCATGCATAATCAATCAGTTAACTAATGCAGTACCTATTATATCTACAAAAATAGAAGCGGAAATAGTATATCAAAATACACGGTTAATATTAAACCATCTTAAATGTTGATGGGCGCTGGGTAGCCCTGTATCAAGGAGAGGACAAAAATATCTTACATGACCTACGTCGGCGCCATCACATCGTCTCCGTGTTATTCTCAGATGGACAAGTACTTCGTCGTGGGAACATTTACGACGAACAAGCCAACCTGTTCCGTAAACAAACGTAAAATAGTATTTATATTAAAACATATTTTGAATCAAAGCGGTTCTGTTCACGTATTAATTTTAGGATTTAAAACACTCGTTAACCCCAAGCTGCGCAATTACGCCAACCTCGGTACAGGTTATAAATTAGCGCCGATAGGCCTTGGGAACCTTCAGCCAAACACCTGGCCAAGGAGTTGTCCAATCAGCTGACGTCTAGAGACACGAAAGCTAAGACACGAATACAAAGGGGAAATGTTGCCAAGCTCTTTGGAACTATCTCTAACGTGTCGTCACTTGACGATATTTTTTATTTATAGTTTAATTAAAGTTAATATACTTTTGATTTTATCTGTTTATTAAAATACTCGTTCATATCAAAATAAAAATAACAGACAGTATTCGAATTTCAAAATTAATGAGTCACATCGTCAAACAAAGGCAAACCTTTTAAACCTGTTGCGGTACAAGTACTGCGGTACAAGCAATTATGCAATGTTTTACTGAAGACAAATAGCCTTCAGTGGAGCCTCACATTTCATGAAAAACCTTTCACTGTGTTCGTGCACGCGAACCTGACTTTTAATGCAATCGTAAATATTCCCCCCGGGGCACGCCCTCGGACTTTCGCCACAATTACTGCTCATAATATGATCATTTTGGGAATGCGGTTTAAACTTTATTTTTTATTAAATAATTGTTTTACACATATGACTTACATTGACAGCATCCCATATGATGTTAAGCTGGAGTGCGGCCCATGAAAGGAGGCGACTGCTAGTATAGTTAATTAACTGGAATCAGACCCAGCAACTGTTTGCCTGCCACTCTTAAGCACCCAGATCCAGCGCAAATAATTAACTCATTTTTAAATAAATATTTGTAATGTACAATCTAATAAATAAATTGAAAATAAATGCTCTGAAACAAATCTTCGCTTAGACGGGGAATCGAACCCGGGACTTACTCGTGGCGAACTGGTTTGTTAATTATGAGCTTTACAGTCGTTATATTTATAAACTAGTTATACGTTAGCTGACAAACACTAAATGAAAATGATTTAATCATTTTAAGGAATGAAGCGTAAATGTCTATATATTTTACATGCGAGATATTTCTGATAGCTTTAATAATATTATGACAAGAAACAAAAGTGGCATGTATTGAAAAAGCTAATATAACTCGTAAGAGTACGTGAATCATCATACATTGATATACATAGATACCTGTCTGACTTATTTTATATGAGTCAATGCACTGTATATTTGGCAGAGTACGTAATGGTGTGTTTATAAGAAGGCGAAATATTATTTTTTCATGTATTTTAAAAGAAGTATAAGAGCTACTAAAAAAACAAAATAATTAAAATTGTTATCGTAAGTATATCTAACACCTGGGACCCCATAATACACAAACTCAAGTCCTAAGTCCAGCAAACTGCCAAACCAGATGACACCGTCAGTTATTTTTGTAAGAAATTGAATTAAATTGGGAACAGAAAAACAAAATCAAAACATCAAACGGGAAACGGGAAACAATAACAGCATCAACCAATAGGACGACCAACACCTCAGTCTCTCCGTGACCACCGGCTGCAAAACTCTCGAAACATCGGAATAATATAATTTAATTAAAACTGTGAAATCAAACCAAAATAAACGCGATAGTAAGCCGCATAACATTTGTTTAATTTATTAAGTATACCTATTCCCATAGTCAATAATACAGTGGGTAGAATTAACACATATAGCACACAGCTGTCTTGCTTGTAAATACCTATGAAATAATGACAAAGGTTCTGCATAAAGGTTATAACACTTTCATAGATTTCACAAATGTTAACGAGGGTTAAAATATGTGACGTCAAATATTGAGCCCCATTCCCTTGTCACCCCAATCATTGCTCCCTCATACTACTACAACGCTGTCCCCATTTCATCGTATTATATTATATTTATTCATACTGTCATAGATAGATGACTAATAGGATTAGGGTATAATATACCATTAATGTATGGAAGTGAATGTTGGGTGTGGCAGAAGAAGCATGAGTGTAGACTTAACGCAGTAGAAATGCGGTCATTAAGGAGTGTATGTGGAGTGACGATAGCGGATAGAATAAGGAATATAACAGATAGAATGAGGAATAGCACAGTGTGCGATAGATGTGGTTTAAAAGAGGATGTAGTGACAAGGATTGACAAAGGAAGGCTTCGATGGTTTGAGCACATGGAAAGTTTGAGTGAAAGTAGATTGACGAAAAGAATTTATAAATCTCATATAAATGATGCGTTAAACAAGGCACGCCCAGGAGGCTGTTTTCCGATCAAATCGAAGACATCCTCAAGAAAGCTAGGTTGCCTAGTGCCCATAACCATAGAGCTTGTATGAAGAGAATTGTAAATGTGAAGCGAGAGAGTTGTGTCAGGATCGTGGCAAGTGGCCATGTCCATTGTCTCTGCCTATCCTTGTGGGAAGAGGGCGTGACAATTTGATTTTTTATACCCACAAATCACACGTGAATGTTCATATAGATACCTAAATACTATAAAATTATTTTCCATTTTGTATTGCGTATAGTAGGTTTAATCGGCTCTGTTTGGTAACCTTGATGGGGACTACAATTCAAAAGAATTTTGTTATGTATTTGCTTGTTATAAGTGACATGAAATGGTGACGTAGCGTGTTACTATGGATGCGTGATGTGCGTGGAGTGACCGCATGGCAGCGACCCGGGAAGAATGCCAAAACACACAAGCTAAATATGTCGCGATACGTCACAGTGGAATCGCGCGAACTGTCATACAGTCCGGTACATACATTCGGAGCGCCTCTAATTACAAGAATTTTAATGTAGGTAAATATTTTGTGACTCTATTTATATTCTCGCTCGACGGAAGTTGGGTATCCGAGAGAATTTTGCGCTTTTGTTTGTTTTTGTGAAATTGTGTTTTGTATATTATTTAAAGAACACTTACGCCTTCACAGGCATTACCTGATGCGTTACTCTTTTGTTAGTCACTAAAATGTCGTTCTAGTGTTGTGAGCATTTCATAATTTACTCATTTGTAAATAAATCACATAAAGAATTTACTTTGACAGTAATTTTTACTGTAATATAAAGAAAAATAACTTAGAATCCATTATTTGCAAAAGTGATTTTATAAAGACGCAGATTGTACAAAGAAAATAAAGCATTTTTTCAAGGGAAAGTGAAGATAAGTTCTTTATAAAAATAACTTTATTTACCTTACAAATGTTAGAGAAAATATAATTTTATTTCAAATTTCTTTGAGGGAAGATGGAAAAGAAAGGGGACGAGGGAGCATAATTGCTTTTATTCAGTTATATTTACCACTTGATATCGAATTAATTGCATGGAAAATTTATTCTATTGCTTAATAACTAATTCACAATTCAAATAGTGAGATAAAATAAATGAAGCAAGTTTTATTGGGGAACAAAATCACAACACTCATTTAACGGAAGCCACATTTTTATTGTGATTTGACATTCGACATCTACCTGCCTGATGGTAAGCATGATGGACAACTGAAAAAACCGTCTCTGCCCCAGTCGCCGTCACTATGCCGGCCCAAAATATATGAAGCAAAACATAATAAACTTCTGATTTCAATGTCAATGCGCTTTTCTCCATGCGCTTTGCTCTGCACAACCTAAAGCTTTGACTGCTAAAAAACCTTTGTCCGCTTTTTACATATTTTTTAAATTTTTATTATGACACGATATTATACCTCGACCCGCCTGATGATAAGAAAGAGAAGATCCAAGAGTGAGGACGACTGAAATAACCGAGTTAGTTCTCGGCTGCCTAAGTCGTCGTCACTATGCCGGCCAAAGACATTATTTGTTTTGTTCGTTACGAACCTAGATCCACGATAAGTTTTTACGACCTAATGTTCCGTGCGCGGTCTATCGCGTGGCAGACGGGAGAATAGAGGCAGCATTCCGGACTTGTGACCGAAAAGTAGGTTTGAAGCTTGTACGGCATGTCAACAATCACCTTCGTTGCCCTCTACTTAACGAAATAATTTAATATTGTTGGGTGCAATGCCCTCTTCGACATTTGGTCTAAAACTGTACTAACAGCTGACCTTAGGAGGCCAAGATCCTTTAAGAGATGATGCAAGGGTTATTTATTTATTTTTATTTCTTTAAGGATAACTTACAGCTAACTACTAAATAAATAAGTTTTAGACAGGAAAAAAGGCCCATAACAAGTTACCACCGATAATTAGGTTTAAAAGTAACTTAATAAACTAACTAAAATAAATAAATCTAAAAATAACTTACGACTAAGCTGGTATGCTGGTATGCACCGACTTCTACTGCCAAACAAATCACGAACTAGTGGAGTCCCGTAGCGTCGCATACACACTCAGTATTGTGCTAATACAAAATCAATCAATGTCTCCATATGCAGAGATAATGGAGCGCCACTGGCCACGCTCCTGGCATAACTCTATCACATCCACAATTCTTTTCATACGAGCTTTCAATAACTGTTTATAGGCACTCTTTTGACGCTTCCAATCAATTGTCACGTCTTTTCCCTACAGGGATAGAGAAAGAAAACGGAGCGCCACTTGCCACGATCCTGACACACGCATCCATCCACATCAGATTTATAAATTCCTTTCGTGAATCTACTTTCACTCATGTGCCCAAACCATCGAGGCATTCCTTTGTCAATCCTTGTCACTACATCTTTTTTCAAACCACATCATTGCTAGCAGAACACATTAGTAGAAATCGTTGTTTTACCTTTATTAACTTTTTTTTTAAATTAAGCTGAACATATGACAGCACCTCGCCTGATGTTAAACTGAAGTCAGGTCAAGGATTCGAGGCGACTGCTACTACAGTTAAATAAGTGCAATTAGTCCCCCTAGTTGGAACTGGCAACTTTTAAGTTGATCCCAAAACGCGACTGAGTCACTTTACAGTTTGTACACTTAAAAGTGGTGGTACTACCCGGATCGGCAGACTGAACAAACGACCACCAACTGTCTACCTGCCACTGTTGAAAAACTCTGAAGAGATGCTGATCTATTAATGAGCGATGATAATAATTAAATAACCAATCAATCAAATTTTCAAGCCTTTTTCCAACAGGGACAGGCAGGGGCAATAAAGCGCCAATTGCCACAAACCTGACACAACGCCCTCGCTTCCCTCACATCCACAATTCTCTTCATACAAGCTCTACTGTTATGGGCACTAGGCAACCTAGCTTTCTTGGAGATGTCGATTTCTTGTTCGGAAAACACCCTCCTGGGCCTGCCTCGTTTAACGCATCCATCCACATCAGATTTATAATTTCCTTTCGTCTTAATTTTCTCGTTAATTTAAATTAACGTTGATAAGATTAAATTCGTAGTGCGTTATAATTAATTTACGACACGTGCTTCATTTAACAGGTCGTGGATAAATATAGTTTGTACCACCTATTTCTATAATAGACTTGTAATGTTAATTTATAGCGAGCACCTATTTGTAAAACAATAAATCATTTAATTTAAACAAGGGGAATAAATCAACTTCATGTTTAAATTACTGTTTAGATTGAACAAAGAAATCTCACACTTCATTTTATCTTGTTTATTTTGAAAGATACCTTCATAATATGTCAGATTCCACCAGTCTTCTAACTGTTCTACAATGTGATAGTTGACATCTTCGGACTACCAATACTTACGTAATATAATTCCTTAGAATCTACATCAGTTAATTTGAATAGTCTTGGACTCTTATCAATTCGTTAGACGATTGGCGATTGTATAGCAATATTTACTTTTTTTTTCTTTTGATTCAACATTGTACGACACTCAATCGATATTAAGGTACCTTCCGATCCATAAGATGATTATAATCTCTGCCCTATTACAGTGCAAAGTAATAAAGCCAATAAATAACACGGGTCGGACAATGTTCTTAGGAGTTCTTCAACCTTGTTCCGACCTCGTCTTTTTACACCCCTGATATCTGCACCGATCGGGGAAGCATCTGCATTCTGTTGACTAAGTCGGCAGAATGCGGTTGAACCTAAAAGGTTCGGCACGTTTTTCGTCTCTGTTTCTTTGTTCATTTGACAAGTGGAATGCTTTACCAGCCCATGTTTCTCCTCATCTTATATTCTTGGATGGAAATGTAACTTTGGTCGGCATAGAGACTGAGGCAACCGTAAAATGAAACATTTTTTTAGTCTTCGGGCCTTGATTACCACCAGGAAAGTTGAGGTCAGGGGTCGCGTCTTATAATAATAAAAAGTCGTATCCGTCTAATCGCATTTCTCAGTTCTATTGCATTACAATAGAATATACAATCATAATATCTTATGAGATTGTTTAATTTTATTATCTGTTAACACGCAGTTATTGTTTGTATAAAAATATTAAAACAAATGAAGTTACTTAGAATGAGTTATTTGAACTCAATGTTTTGTTATTATACAAGGAAAATGTATTTTTATATTTTAAATAAAAGCATTTTAATTTTTCGCTTTGTAGATATTAATGAATGAAACCCGATATATTTCCGGCTCTAAAAGTGCGAAAATGTATTTTACTTTAAATCACAATTTACTTCTAAAGTACATAATTCATTTTGGGCTATTTTTGTACTACTTTTGTAATGCCTAATGATAAAAAAATATATAAATGGTAGTTTCGAAACTTTTATTGATAAAACTAATAACAATTTTGCTTTTAATTGCTGTGCAATTGAGTTATTTGGAAAATTATTTAAAATATGTATTTTGTATCGTCTGTCAATCACAAAGACATGTCATTAACAGTTCTGCTTTGAACTGTCATAATTATAGTTTGATTATTTTGCACACCTAAACCATGCAAAATAAAGGATATATTCCAATTACATTGTAATCTTAGTACATTAAACTATTTTAAAATGTATATGCAACTGTTAATACAATTTAGCCAAGTCCAAAATGAATGATGTTCTTTAAATGATTATGGAGCAAAAATTGTAGCTTTTTATGTAGGCTCAGAGAAATGTGGGGTATTCATTTTAGAATATTATTCTTGGTGTGCTTTTGGTTGTGAAAGATATAGCGTGGTGACAGATTGTCTCAAAATGCTGAGCTAAGTGTGAACGACACACAGAATCTCTTTATCGTGAACTCGTAAGGCTGCCGAACACGAATGAATAGTTAAAAAGGAAAATTAAAACGGGTCTAGAAATGTATAAAATAAAATTGAACTATTTAAATTATAACTTTTAATTTGCACAAAGGTACCCATAGAGTTGCTTATTATTTGAAGACCGTGTTCTTAGACTCTTTAATCGTCAGTGTTTATAGAATCAAAGGTTAAAGTATTTAATAGATAGAATAGAGGCGATGGTAATGGCTTGGATATAGTTTATCAATAGACGTTCAATATAAAAGCTATTATATTCGAATTTTCATGCAGTATTAGTCGGGGAAGTCCGATGTAGCTTTTCCATTAAATTTTAATTACGCTTTGTAGGTCAGAGACTAATTAGTGTTACGATTATTTTTATTATGATTTGAATTTATTGCTTTTGCACTAGTAATTACGAGCACTATTCTACCTTAAATGATTTTAACTATATTTAAATGAATTTATGACTGCAATTATTTTTATTCATTTTTATTTTTTACATTTCTATATTAAGCTACTAAAGTGCTTGCATCATAGAAACAGGACCAACAAAGTACAAATATCAATGATAAATTGGTACCGGTGGGTGGTCTCGAACTCGTGCTCTCGGTTTGCGTAACCATTGCACTGCCACTACACCACGGTTGCCTCTAGTATTGAGTAGCGACATTTAACCTCAACTCGCCATACATATTTATATTGAAAAAGCAGTGTAAGTTCGTTGCCAAGTCATTTCGCTGTCGTGTATTGTTGACCCAAAGCCATACAAATTGTCAAAAAATATTTAGAAATTGTTTTAAGGGGGTTCCCAAACGGCTAATTGGGGCGCAAGTAAAACTGGCCTACCCTATCGATGTTTAGAGCTCATTGAGTAAATTAATACAGTATTTTTGTTACAAAAAATATTGGAAAACAAAGAAAACAAAAGCCACCAAAGTCAAAATGTTAAAAAATATGTACAAAAGTACTTGAATTTTTATTTTATTTATTGTGCACGACATCTGACCTCGACTCGCCTGCTGATAAGCAAGAGGAGGTCCAAGAGTGACGACGATTGAAAAAAAAAGAGTTAGTTCGCGGCTGCCTCAGTGGCCGTCAAAATCTTTAACAAATTGATTAAAATTTAGCTTTGAAAGAAAATGAATTGTTGTTGTCTTTAATTACGTATAGTTTACTTTTTAAGGATATCATTAAAAATAAACGAATAGAAATAGTATAATTTAAGGCAACCATGGTGTAGTGGTAATGCAATGGTTACGCAAACCAAGAGCACAGGTTTAAAACCACGCCGGTACCAATGTATCTTTGATATATGTACTTTGTTAGTCCTTTTTCTATGATACAAGCACTTTAGTAGCTTAGTATAGAAATGTAGAACAAAAGTAATTTACAGTAGATTACTTTGACCTTGATACTGGTGAAATAAGTAAATCAGCATGTGTCTCACATATAATTCTGAATAATGAACTCCGAGGAGCACGTACTCCTGAATAATGGAACTACATCGCATATATTATATCTACAAAAGCTTAGACTCTTTGGGTGACAAAGTCATTGTTTTTTATATACATGCATACATGCAAAACAGTTTTTTTTTAAATTGTGATTTGTCATAACAGCACCCCGCTTGATGTTAAGCCGAAGTGTGGCCCATGAATGAATGCCACTGCTACTACAATTCAATAACTGTGAGTAGCAATCACATCCACTAGTTGGAACCGGCAACTTACGAGCTAATCCCGAAATGTGACCAAATCACTTCACGGTCTGTATACTGTATACGGTGGTACTACCCCGGATCGGCAGACTGGGTACCACTGCCTACCACTCTTTGAAAACTTATTATAATGATCACATTTAAGGCATTTTATCTATCAATTAATCAATCAAATTGTACGCCTTTGCCCCACAGGGATAGGCAGTGGACAATAGAGCGCCACGAGCCACGATCCTGACACAACTCCCTCGCTTCATTCACATTCACAATGCCCATTATACAGCCTCTGTGGTTATGGGCACTAGGCAATTTAGTTTTCTTGAGGATGTCTTCGATTTGGTCGGAAAACACCCTCCTGGGCCTGCTTTGTTTAACGTATCCATTCATATGAGTATATACTTCTTACAAAACAGGTAATACAGGGACCACCACTAGCCACGATCCTGACATAACTCTCTTGCTTTCTTCACTTCTTGTCATATAAACTCTTCAGCTTTGTCACTGCGGATCCAAAATTATTCCACAGTTAAATGTTAAAGTAGTATGTTTTAGTCGTCAGTGTACTTTCCTTATCTCAATAAAATTTAAATTAAAAAATCATTATCAATATTTAATTAGACATTCCACAAACGAATTCAAACCTATAAAATTATTTAACACATTCGTAGACTGTTTGAAACAGATGAAAGAGAAATGTTATCGCTTTGTGCAATGCGAATTTATTTAGCCTAGTGCACGTAGCTTATGCGCCTGTACGTTCATAAGCTTTCATTAGAGCAAGCCACACTTGTACCCGTGAGAGTGCCGCCATGACAACTCTGTTATTAGAGAACAAAGGATAAGCTACTATGTTTATATTTACTTACTTCAAACGCTGTAATACATTTTTAGTTTATTTTAAATAAAATTAAAAAAAAAATCAAATTAGGTATATTGGTCGGCATAGTGACGGCGACTGAGGCGATCGTCTCTAAGGAAATTGAGTCGAGTTTTGTCAGTCGTCAGCGTGAACTTCCCCCCAGGTTCACTAGAACGTCAGGCAACTCTAGGTCAGATGTCGAGTCTCTATACTTCTGTTACGCCGCTGTTTACGGGTAATTACCTGCAACTAGCAGTTGCATTCATTACGCCCGCGCCAGCCTGGTTGGAACCGAAAACTTTCAAACTGATCCAAAAACGCAACTAAGTCACTTTGGAAGACTTAGCAAGTTACCACCAATCGCCTGCCTACCATTCTTAAACACACAGAACCAAAGCAAATATCGGAATGTTTTTTATTTATTTAGGCGACCATGGTGTAGTGGTTACGCAAACCAAGAACACGTGTTTAAAACCACTTGTCGGTACCAATGTATCTTTGATATATGTATGTACTTTGGTTGTCCTGTCTTTATGATTAGTATAGAATGGAAATTTAAAAAAAATCCAATTATGAAATATTACAAATAAAATAACATAGCAAAGGTTAAGCTCGCTTGTAGTTACTTTGCACGAAAGGCATACTTATTTTTCATTAAAACTAATTTTCCTAGCTGCACTCGGTTGAGCTTTAAAAATCTAAAGGTCAGAGGTGAGGGAGCACGCGCTGTTGCAGCCTCATTCCTGTAATATTCAGCTATGAAACACGCAAAATATTTCTAATAGACGCTGCAAAGGAAAACCAGGCACACACCACAAAAACAGATTAAATATAAGATATATATAAAAATGTTTTTAAAATTAAATTTGTTATCTATCTATTTATAATTCTAAACCAAAATAAACGCGATAGTAAGCCGCATAAAATTTGTTTAAGTCATTTTTTAATGTTCACGCAAAATCAAAGAAAATACAGCTGCAGCTTACGGTTGCATTAGTCACCGATGTCGGCATATATGTAATAACTAAACCCCAAACTTGTTCTACTCCTGAAACACATTCGTTACATTATCTTGAAATTCACATCTTCGAATGTTTTATTTCTATCGCGTGTTATTTTTCTGTTTTAAATTACTCTATAAATTTGTACTTCATCTGTGACTACAAGTATGCTACGCTTCAGTTGCGCTCGCTCCGAGCATTGTTATGGCTTGCCTTCAAATAACTATGACCCTATATAAAAGCTCTGGCGTATATTTCATAGATGTTATTATTATATTAAATATTTGATCCTCTCAATACATTATGGCGTCGAAAAAGCAGTGAAATTGCGTCGCACTGATATTTGACAACTTCGTAACTAATCAGCGAATAATAAATCACGTTACGATTTCACTCAGTGGCGTAGCGTAGAAGACAGCCGCCCGGGGCGGAAAAAAAATTGCCGCCCCCTTATTTAGGAGTTTCAATCATAGGTACAACAAAAATATGAATTTCAGGTTCAAATTTTAATGATTTATTTTAGTTTTTATAAATTTTGCCGCCCCCTAATTGTGCCGCCCGGGACGGGCCGCCCCCTCCGCCCCCGCCACGCTACGCCACTGATTTCACTGCTTATATTGTCGGCATAAAGTATTAAGAGAACCGGGGCCCAGTTTGTTGCGGTTTTGATTCCTGGTCGGAACAAATATTATTTGTAATATTTAATAATTAATATATTAAATATTACAAATATTTGGTAATAAAAAAGAGGCGTTTATATGCTCCGGTTCGGGTTATCTAGAAGAGGTAGACAGTGGTTACTGTCTGCCGATACGGAGTAGTACCACGGAGTAATCTGTATCTACAAGTATACAGACCGTGAAGTGACTTAGTCTCGTTTTGGAATCAGATTGCTGGTTATATAACTGTAAGTAGGTAGCAGTCGCATCAATTTTCAGACGGTATTGCAGTGACCTATTATTCCGACCTTTGAGTATACATTAGTATCCTAATACTCAAAGATTCCGACGTTTCGAGACCTGCAATATCGTGGTCACGGAGAGACTGTTTAATTCATTAATCAATGTTCGCACAAAATCTAAGAAAATACAATGTTATACCGACTTTCGTATACATGTTAGTTTAATTGTATAAGCAAAGCCTTTATATATACATATATACATTGTATAACTAAATTATATAGTAGTTATACGTTATATACAGTAGTAACCTCCTGAAATTATCAAATGGCGTGCATGAATTGTCGCCCTTCGTAATTTACTACAACGGTAATGATCTTGCCGCGTTTTTATTTATGGTCGCCTTAAATATGTTTCGAAAATGACCCGTAGTCGCGCAGGCCATTCAACTTGGTTTATTATACTTAATGGTATTTGAAAAAGTCATGAAAACGGAACCATAGAAATATTAAAAATATTTTCAAATATTAAAAATATTTAAATATTTATTATAAATATAAATATTTAAAATATTAATTTGCTTGTGATTTTATATACTTGTATTTTTTAGTATTTTTTTATTGTGACACGACATCTGACCTCGACCCGCCTGATGATAAGCAAGAGGAGGTCCAAGAGTGACGATGACTAAAAAAACCGAGGCAGTTCACGGTTGCCTCAGTCGCCGTCACTATGCCGGCCACAATTTATATTTTACTTGTATGAAGAGAATTGTAGGCGTGAAAGAAGCTGGAGAATTGTGTGAAATTGGCGTTCATTGTCTCTGCCTATACCTCTGGAAAATAGGCGTGACAATTTGATTAGAATTGACAGTGGATTGCCAATGGATATACGTTAAACAAGGCAGGGTGTTCTCCGACCAAATTGGAGACATTCTTAAGATAGCTAGATTGCCTAGTGCCCATAACCATAGAGCTTGTATGAAGAAAATTGTGAATGTGAAGGAAGCGAGGGAGTTGTGTAAGGATCGTGGCAAGTGGCGCTCCATTGTTTCTGCCTATCCCTGTGGGAAAAAAGCGTGACAAAAAATGAATAATTGATTTAACTCCACTCATAGACCATACTCCAACTTAACTGTTATATATCGAAGCTACAAAAATAAATTAATAGTCTAAAAATACTTAAAATCTATAAATCGCAAGTAACACGTATAAAAGTGCAACTTTCGCAAACTTAGTATGTTATACGAATCTCTACGTCTTTAGAAAAGTTGTACAGTTACGTACGGATGTTGGCACGTTGCAAAGGCGTTGACCGTCCTCGTAAAACACTTAAGTATACGACGCTCAACGAAGATAATCCAACGATTAAGGGAGGTCCACTGATTACATCCTACAACGCTTCGATAATTAGATAAATACAAGTTATATAAGATATATGTTCAATGTTAATTACTTTAAAAGAGATATGTGTTAGGATTAAAGCTTAATTATGTGTATATCACATTATATATTGAAGTTTACTCAACATTTGCCTAATAAGCCTGATGTTAATCAGGAGTGCGACCATGAATGGAACTGACTGTTACTACAATTCAATAAATATAAGTAGCAGTCACATCCACTATGTCGGCCTAGTTGGAACCGGCAACTTACAAGCTGATCCCGAAACGCGACTGAGTCACTTTACAGTCTGTATAGTTGTGTGGTACGATTCCGAAACGGCAGACTGGGCACCACTGTCTACCATTCTTTAATAACAGACCCGAAGCAAATATTTTTATTTTATTTATTTATATTTCTATACTTAACTACTAAAGTTCTTGTATCATAGAAACAGGACAAAAAACTATTAAACAAATGTTTGCTCCGACTGGGAATCGAACCCAGACTCAATGCGTAAACTCGTGTTCTAATACACTACGCCTGTCGTCTAAATATTATACATACAACATAGTTAGGTATACATTAAACAAACTTCGAAATCCTCCAAAACTCTGCCGTAATCCATATAAATATTACAGGGGTTCATCCAAGTATTAGAGCAACGCGAAAGTTCCATATGATCTGGTAAAAGTTCGTCAGTTTGTTTACAGGCGACATAAGCAAGCGTCTCGTTCAGATCAATACGGAGGCTGCCCTACTCCTCACCTCATCCTACTAGTCAGTCAATACGAGAAAGGAGGCGTGGGCTTCTGTCAGGATACTGCCGAATTTTGGGAGACAACTGTGTCAATATTAACTACAAGATTGCTTCCTAATATAGTCAAGCATTTTTCTTTAAATGTCATTTATTAATTTATTTTATATTTACATTTCTATATTTAGCTACTAAAATGCTTGTATCCTACAGACAGGATGACCAAAGTCAAAAGTACATATATCAAAAATACATTGATACCGGCAGGTGGTTTTGAACACGTGCTCTCGGTTATCGTGACCATAGAACTATCACTACACCACGGTCGCCTAACCACATTTGTCTGGTTGCTTGATGTACTTATTTCTACTTTCTTAGATTTTGCGCGAACATTGATTAATGAATTAAATAAATTTGACCTCTCCGTGACCACGATGGCTGCAAAGCTCTCGAAACGTCGGAATAATAAAAAATTGTAAAATCAAAACCAATATAAACGCGATAGTAAGCCGCATAAAATTTGTTTAATTCATTATTTCTACTTTGTTAGGACGCGACATCTTTTTAATGTGGCCCGACGTATGACTCTGCGTTAACCTAGAATGCAGTCTATGTAAAGAGGCGACTCCTACTACTGTTAAGTAATTGCAAGTATCAGTCGTATTGACTATGCTGGAACCGTCAACTTTCAAGCACTTCACGGTCTGTGCACTTGAAAGTAGTGGATCCCGGATCAGCAGACTGGGCAAATAAGAGCCTGTCTAAGCCGAAATGACGCGCCTCTCTACTTCAATTATGCACACGGGTAAAAAAAAAATATGGATGCAAAACACCGAAAATGCAATTGTAATTGGTCATTCAGTTGCTGGTTAGACACAAAAGGAGGAGCACGCTAATGTAGTATAGTTAGTAATATTTGCATTCACACATTTAAATAGACTATTAAAGTGGAGGGGCGCGTCATTTATAGCTTGACAGGCTATACCTTCATATTACTCTTAAAGACCCAGACGCAGAAAAAATATCAGCCTTATTTTTTATTACCAAAGATTCCTATTGAATTATATGTTGTATAATCTTTAATATTACAAATAAATGCTCCGACCGGGAATCGAACCCAGGACTACGAATAACGGACTGGTGTGTTACCAATGTACCACGCTGACTGACTTGCCTGTTAGTAATCACGGGGATAGGCAGAGACAATGGAGCGCCACTTGCCACGGTCCTGACAAAACTCCCTCGCTTCAAGGACAAGGAGTATCTTTTCAAATACACGTTAACAAACGAAATAGTTAAAATTTAACTCCCTTTAAACTTTTAATTGGTCTTTGTGCAACTGACTGTTAATATATTAAAAGTTTTGGACATTTAAATGAGTTACATAGAAACAACATTTAAAATTAATCCAAGTGGTTACCTCTTAGCTGTAAAACGTTTTACCTGGCAAAAGCGAGTGCCAAATATTGTTTCCCCCTTTTCAGCAGATTACATTGAAAACAACTTTAACTTTCAACGTTACCTAATTCCATTCAACTTATTCGAACAAAGAAAACAAAATGTATTCTGGGAAAAACAAATCGTTACTTGTTTGTTCCGGCTGTCACATCCTTTGTTTTTTGACACGAGGCAACAATAACAATAATTTATTTATTTGCCAGAATACAATTCACGTGGTCGTGTTATGTACTAACATTGTATTTACCTGCTGTTAGGAATGAAAGGGAAGGAGTTGTTTCAGGTTCTTGGCAAGTGGCGCTCCATTGTCTCTGTGGGAAAAGGAGTGACAATTAATTTAATTGATTAATACCAGAACCTCAAAAGCCTCAGATTAATTTAGTATAATAATATTTTAATATAATATTATTCTTCAATATTTATTATATACAGTAATATCACACCTCTATTCTTCTAATACTAAAAACCTTAATAATAATAAAAAATATATAATAAAAAAATTAGTAGTATATTGTATAAATTTTATTCAACATAAACAAATGTAATATACATTTAAAAAGTCTATATCATCCTGTTATATCAGTCAATCAATCAAATTGTCACGCCTCTTTCCCATAGGGATAGGCAAAGACAATTGAGCGCAACTTGCCACGATCTTGACACAACTCTTTCGCTTCCTTCACATTCACAATTCTCTTCATACAAGCTCTATGGTTATGGGCACTAGGCAACCTAGCTTTCTTGAGGATTTCTTTGATTTGGTCAGAAAACATCCTCCTGGGCCTGCTATGATTAACGCATCTATCCACATCAGATGGATGCGTTATATGTTATAACTTAACATACGATTTATGTAAAGATTAAACCTAAAATATTATACTTAAAGTCACTATTTATCATGATATACGTATAAGCTCTATCCGTAAGCGATATACCAGAAAATAACTGATATAAACTTTAATATTTGTGTTTATAAAACGGATTACAAATTGTAGATCGTTTATCAAATAGGATTGGAATGAATATTTCCCATTGCGAGCGATGTGTCGAGAGTGCGGGTCGCAGACTCGGCGGCGCCAGACACTAATGAGCCTCTGCTATTTGTTCCCCCAAACCAAAACTACCGGAGGGATAATTTATAGCTCTTGCAAGGGATTTATCAGTTGCTTATAAACAAAGTTATTAGAACCTGATCTTGGGGAATTTACATAAGTTTTCATGAAAATAAATGTACCTATAGTAAGATACTCTTTTACTTTTTATGGTAGTTTATTTACCTTACATAATAAATAATTTAAAAGAGTTATTGATTATCAATCAATCAATTAAATTCCCACGTCTTCCTCCCACAGGGATAGGCAAAGACCATGGAGCGCCATTGATTATTTAAGATTAAATTAGAAACTTTATTTTAAAGCTAAGATCAGAAGTACCTAATCGTATTAGTGTAGAATTGTGAGGTCGAAGAAGCGAATTGTGGCAGGATCGTGGTCCGTTGAGCGTTCCTATACTTGTGTTACTTACGATTGGCATATTATTTTTAGCTTCATCTCCACGATGAAGAAAACGATTAACTTCAAAACCTTTTATTTTGAACAATTCGTAATATTAATGGCGCCTAAATTTCGAGTGGAAAACCAGACGTAATGGTTTTTAAATTTTTGTGCCAAAATTTGACAACTCCGAGCCAATGAGCAAGCTTCTCCTATGTTATTTATCGGCTCATGGGGCTAATTAACCAAAGTAGCTCTTTGGTTTTGGTCTAACCTAACCTAACAAGATTTTTTTTCCTGCTAAGCTTATAATGCCATTTTTCAACTCCGAAGACCGTTTTTTTTAAATTAATAACTATTTGTGAGTGTAACTAATCAATGAAATTGTCTCGCTTTTTTCCACTGACCCACAGGGATAGGCAGAGACAATTGAGCGCCATTTACCACGATACTGACACAACTCCCTCGCTTCCCCCACATCCATCTTTATTATCTTCATACGAGGTCTACGATTACCCAGGAGGATCCTCAGCTTTCATGAGGATCCTCCTGGGTCTGCCTAGTTTAACGCATGCATCCACATCAGATTTACAAATTCCTTTCGTCAATCTACTTTTACTTATCCTTTTCATGTTCCCAAACCATTAAAGCATTCCTTTGTCAGTCCTTGTCACTAATTTTCTTTCAAACCACATATATTATGACTATTATACAATTGCAGTATAATAGTTTAGATTGCTTAGATTAAATTTATTGGCAGTATGTGGGGGCGACTCGGCGCCTATAATTCGGCTAGGCGACATACTCGTACATATTGCGCTGTCTACCATTTATGTTCTCTCTTAAAATATATAATACAACTGTTAGGCCAACAAGATTATTTTTATCCTTTATTTGTACATATAGATTTAATCTTTGTAACTAAACTCATCTATGCTGACTTTATAATGCGCTTTATGTTTAATTAATGCAGTTTTAAATATTATTATCAAATGCATTTATTTGAAAAAATCTAGTAAACTTACGTTGCAAATTCATGCGCCTAATACATAAAATATTTTATAATTTATTCATATAAAACGTTTTGTGTAATAATTATATAATTATTTTAACTTAATAATTAAAAGGAATCAATATTTCTTATACTCCTGCCAAAATTACTAAATATACGAGGGCACATATCTACAATTATGTAGCGGTATACTACAAATTATTATACAGGTCGGAATAAAATTCTCCCCAGTCGTTTACTTTTTCGTACTTTTCTGGTCAATATCTGTAGAATCACTTGACCTGCCGTCTAAATCTCAGAGATTTTCAAAGACACCGATCTTAATATTCACCTATTTCTACACTACAGATAAAAGAAATAAATTGTACGCGGAAGGACAGACACTAGTACGGAGAACTACAAGAGACTAAAAATTCTACCATACGAATACTACAAACAAGCGTAGCAAGTGTACATCGTAGCCTAAAGACTTAATTTACGTTCCGCATAACTGCTTCTATTTATAGTCGTGCTGCAGCAAAATTCAATAGCAAGGTTGTTTTCTAAGTCGACATCTGTCGTGGACGGTCACGGTGAATGGGCATAGTCCCCCGCGGTGATCTTCCACTTGGTTGAACACGGCCCGTTCGGCGCACAGACAGAGCGGCGCCCGTTTCTAAACGCCGGCCCTATCGTGATTAATTTACGTAAAATTCAGTAAATGTAATAATTTAGTCTAATTTTTTTTATTTAACATTTCTATACTAAACTACCAAAGTGCTTGTATCATAGAAACAGGACAACCATAGTACATATATCAAAGATACATTGGTACCGGTAGGTGGTTTCGAACCCATGCACTCGGCTTGTGTAACCATTGTACTGTCACTACACCACGGTCACCTTAGTGTAGTAGCAGTGCAATATTTTATTAGTTTAATATTAGCTTTTAATCAAATACCATAGAGCTTGTAAGAAGATCATTACGAATGTAAAGGAAGCGAGGGAGTTGTGTCAGGATCATGACAAGTGGCGCTCCACTGTCTCTGGCCTGTGAAGAAAAGGCGATACAATTTGATTGATTGATACATCAAATTTTCTATAAAAATATTTATAACTATATATCACATGAAATTATAAGTTTTATTTTTATATTACTCGTAATTTATTTATTAACAGTGCTCGAATTAATGCCTGTATTCAAAATATTATTAAAGTAGAATTCTATTTATATTTTCATTTTTATTTCCTTATCCATTTTATATCTGTTAAAAAGTTTTATCGTGTTGACAGCAACAGCATCTCATTGTAGAAGTCTTAACTACTGAATAGATACTCAGTTTCATAACAGCATTAAATCCTATAGACGAACAATAACATACATTTCATGGAAGTCTTTGTTTTCTCTATTAAGAGGAATAATATAACTTTATATATATTCTATTGTCCTGAGGATTATTGTCTTCATTTAATTATTTATTTTAAACTTTATGCACTATGTACAATAGCGAACTGAATGACCAACAGAGGGATCAAAATAAAGTATAAGGAGCAAAAAAAACAAATAATCAATCAAATTGTTACGCCTTTTTCCCTCAGGGATAAGCAGAGAACAGTGTAGCGCCACTTGCCGTAATATATATGTTATTATTTTATTTAAATGCAAAATAAGAAAAAAACATTTTTGCAATGCAATGTTATAAATTTGCATAATGATAGCGTAGACGTCCACAATGAAATATGTAGATTAAAAATATTTATAATTTATTATAAAATTGTGTATTTTATAGCAGTCGTGGCCTATCAGGTTATGGTTATTTTAGATTACAAATGGAAGTAATGTTATTGGTTTTTGATTTATTGTAATATTTATTTATTTATTCAGCACAACAACAGACAACGTAAACACGCATTTTTAATATTGTCTATGATTAAATACAATAAACTTGAAGTCCTATTACAGTTATACATAATATGTAAACAACATGGTCATAATAAAACAAAATACAATGTCATTAAAATTAAAGAAATTACAACAAAATTAAAATAAAATTAAATATGAATATGATATGATAAAATAAAATATGAAATATGATTACACAGTCAGAGAATGGAGGAAATTGTTTTAAGAAAGCAACCCAGCTTTCTTAAGGATGTCTCCGATTGGGCTTGAAAACACAATAATTTTTATTATTTAAAATTGCGTTAATAAATTTTCGTAATAAAAAATAATAATTTAGGAGCATGGCGACAAAATATAAACAAATAAATACTTGAATAAATATGCATCAAAATAAATTAAATTTACGTTGGGGAAAGTAGCACTAACAAAGATATAAAAACAAAAATAAAACTAACCTATAAGGAACAAATAATAATGAATTAAACAAATTTTATGCGGCTTACTATCGCGTTTACTCTGGTTTAGATTTTACTATTTAGATGTTTAATTCATTAATCAATGTTCGGGCAAAATCTAAGAAAATACAACAAATAATAAATTTTCAATTTAAAATAATCTACAATCTATAAAAGTCTAAATCAATACCTGTATTTGAAATAAAATGATGTTATTAGATACACGTATTGTACAGAAAAGAATGGCTAAATTATTGCGGTTACGTTTGCTACAGAGCTACACGTTGTATATCAATTCTATTATTAGATTAGGTCGATCTGGCTTTGAGTTCGATAAGCTGGAGGGTTGAATTGTGTCGTGGGGAGCGCCTTGCCTTCTACTTCGATCGATGACTTTTCTAACCTTACCATGAATTTTAATAGTAAATGCATGAACGCACTACAATTACTCTATTGTTTGTAAACTCCACTTTATATTGTTATACTTAAAGTGGAGTTTTCAATGAAAATATATAATTGATTTCGTGTGTGTATATATATGAATAACCTAATGTCCTTAACTAACACCGTCACCTAATGGTAAACAAGGAAAGGCTTATGAGCGCCGACGAATGAAAACAAAAATCAGCTTAGTTTACGGTCATTATCAGTTTTAAGGATCCAAAATTATAGAAAGGGGTGAATAGTAAAGCATAGACATTTGTCAACTGTTTTGAACTGTTTAGTTCGGCTGTCGCTTCGGTCGATAAAACGCTATATTAGGCTATGGCTTAGAGGAGATTATACCCTACAATCAAATGACATATTATAAATAACTAGCTGTGCCCGCGACTGCGTCCGCGTGGAATAGTTGTTTTGGGAATCATATTAATTTTTTGTTTACCTACCTGCTCAGCCTTATTATAAATTACCTATAGCTGTTACCCGCGACTTATTTTAGACGATTAAATTACGTAACTAATAGAATATATTTTAAAGTATTTCTGCGTAAATTTTATTTTCAGTTTTATTTTCTTGTGCGCAACACTCGCAGCCGCTTTGCAGCAGCAGTCTGCCGAGAACGCTGAGTCCTTTTTCTAGGCATTACAGTGACGAAGAAAGAACGAAGGAAATGAAAACTTAACCAAACTAACTGTATGCTTAAAATAAAACCTAACCTAATAAGAATTGTACAACCTGATCTTGAAATAATGTAGATGACACCTACAGGTATTATTTACAACAAAACAAAAAAAGTGTTATTGTGAAAATATTAGAAACAAAATACTATACTTAAAACAAACACTACTTACTATAGAGAAAACTACTACAAAATGAAATTGTATAAAAAAGGATTATGCACGATGATATTATATCGTAAAAACAAATTAACGCTGCATTCAACCGATCAGTAGGGAGCCGACCGCATAGTATGCTTGTCTGTCTATAAATGACGCGCCCCTTCACTTTATTAGTTTATTTAAATGTGTAAATGCAAATATTACTAACTATACTATTAAACTTCATCACGTTCGTTCCTCCTTTGTGTCTAACCAGCAACTGAATAACCAATTACTGCATTTTCGGTGTGTTTTATCCATATTTTATATTTGCTCGTACGCGTAAATGCAGTAGAGGGGCGCGTCATTTCGGCTTAGACAGACTATACCTCGTAGAGCTACACCCCCCTCCGCCTCGCCCGCAAGTACCGCCTCTCCTCGCCCGCCGGTTGGCGCTCATCATGCGACGCCTGTGAATTTTGTTTCAGAGTTATTTTAAAATTGTATTATCTTATAAGATGTTTATTGAAATTAGGTGATGTCAATGACAATTTTATTCACAGTTAAATACTCTTAATTAATAACACATTTATTTCGATAAAGAATAATATTATTATGTTAATACAACTCTGACAAATAATTTGTAATAATGCATTAATTAAGACCAAATTTGACTATCATAAAAACGGTTATTGTGAGTTAATCTTGAAAGAAAGACATATACGGTCGCGGACATTTTTTTAGATAATTTAAAGAGAAATAATTTTTTCATATATATTTTTTGGGTATCTCGAACGGTTTTCGCAGCGCACGCAACGGAAACCCTCAAAGATGAATAATATTCCCCGTTTTTTCCACATTTTCGACTGTTTCTTCGCTTCTATAAGTCGCAACGTAATGTTTTATAGCCTAAAGCCTTCCTCAATAATTGATCTATCCATCACAAAAAGAATTTTTCAATTCGAACCAGTAGTTCCTGAGATTAGCGCGTTTAAACAAACAAACAAACAAACAAACTCTTCCGCTTTATTATATTAGTATAGATTTGTTAAAATGTTTTTACTAGATATTATTCTTTGACTGGCGGGGCGGAAAACTAAAGAGCCTCAGGGCGGTAATTCCTAACATATGCAACTTGCTATGCTATTTAAATTATACTAGCCTTTAGGCTGCGGTTTTGAGTCTAGCGGTAAGAGCAGAGGACATACATTGGCAGAGGACGTCCAGCAAATGTATGGCCGCAAGAGAAAGTGGTTTTGAGAATGGCATCGGTCAATACAAATTAGCCGTTTGTGTTTTACTGATATGCATGTTTAGAATAAATTGCACAATTTTAATTGTTATTTTTATTGAAATTGTGCTTTATGTTTATATCTAAAAGATCTAAATTCGCAACGTTACGCGAGTCGCTTTACATTATTTTATTGTTAGCTAAGTTCGTAATAGAAGCACAAATAGCACTCTGAGTGAAACTATTGAATGAAACTCTATGATAAGTATGAAGTATTTCTGTATACATTGAATTGTTGAACACTATTTTCTATTTCAACATGTGAGTAAAGCGGTAATGTAAATCAAACTACTTATTTTATTATTGTCGTTATATTGCTTTATATTGGAGTTTCTTGTAGTGAAAATTCTATGTTTTGTTCGAATCATATTGATTAATAAGAGCTATTGAGCATTTTGATAGATTCAAGGTAGGGTTAAAGTGTATTTTTAGGCTTTATTGAGTATATTTAACAGGGCTCAATAATAAATCAAATCAGACCATCACGCCTCAATTCCTACAGGTAAAAGCAGAGCGCTTCTTTCCATGCCCCTCACCTTTACAATGCTTTTTATAATAGGAACTAAACGAAATGGAAAATAAGGCAAATTGTACGATTGTAGGCAATTTTTACATTTCTATACTGAACTACTAAAGTGCTTGTATCATAGAAACAGGACAACCAAAGTATATATATTTAAGATACATTGGTACCAGTGGGTGGTACCAATGTATCTTGCTCGATACATTGGTACCACTGTTCGAATGTATCGAACTCGTGCTCTCGGTTTGCACTGCCACTACACCAAATTACCTGCGACTCGACATGTTCTCGTCTTGCCTGATGGTAAGAAAGATAACGTCCAAGAGCGCTGACGACTGAAAAAAAAACTGTGTTCTAAGTCGCCTTCACTATGCCGGTCAAAGGTGCTTCTATACTTATCGCTTAAAAGATCTAAGATAGGGGGAGAACATTATATGTAATTATAATATATATTCATGTTGAATAGAAAGTATGTATTTGCAAAACTGTACAAAGCTCTCTTGCCCTCACTCTTGCTAGGTAGCATCTTTGTATTGATTTTCTTTCAACATTACGTTATGTAGCTATAAATACAAGCTCACGTTTGCTATTCAGTCTTCCTTTGAGCTTTTATTTCAACTATGTTTCTTGAAAGTGGAAATTCAGTGAACATTTTCTAGTATTTCTCTTAATATTAAAGGTGAAATGAGTAGAATTTGTTTCGTTCATACATTTTTATTTTTATGTAATTTAATTATTATACCTTTGACTTTGAGGAAGCGAGGGAGTTGTGTCAGGATCGTGGCAAGTGGCGCTCCATTGTGTCTGCCAATCCCCATGGGAAAAGGCGAGACAAATTCATGGATTGATTGATTGACTTGGACTTTCCTAAATGGTGTCCGATGGATACGTCCCGTTGAGAGACGGTTTATAAACAAGTGTAAAACATATAAACGTATAGTACATATAATTACTATATATCTGGTTTTTAAAATGTAACATATTTACACGTTCATTAAGTAAAATTCCTTGTGAAAAACCAATCTAAACAGTGTTTCCCACCGTGGGGCCCACGCCTTACAGGGGGGCTATTTGATAGTTAAGGGGGGCAATTTAAAAATGGACTCGACACGACTTTAACCCTTTCGCTTTGGGTTATTTAAATGCAATGCTAGTATCGGTGACAAATTTAACAAAAAAGGCAAATTCTTATAAAAATGCTATAATCATTTTTATTTAAGGGTAAAAAAAGAGTTTTAGCGGGCAACTGCAAATGACAGGACGCGCAATTTTGAATTATTTGAAAGGCTTGTGTTTTTCATAAACATTAATGTGTAATAATAGTGGAATTGTTATCCAGTAATTATTTTTAAGTTGATCAAGTATAAACAAGTAATTTAAAGCTGTGAAACGTGTTTCTTCGTGTTCCCTCCAAGACTCCTTCCGAAGTTTTAGTAAAGGCTTTCCGCCGCTTTACTAAAACGATCATCATCATCATCATTTGATGAATCACTCGCGTGGTTCATCTTCATCTTTACTTGACAATGTTTTAACATTGAACCATATATTTTTACACTGGCAAGTTAAATACTAAAGCCATAAACAAGAAGAAAGAAGGGTAAAAAAATGTTTTATTTATGAAGAAAACAATTATGTATGGGGGGCTAAAAATTTTAAAAATATTATGGTGGGGCATGGTCTATAAAAGGTTGGAAAACGCTGATCTAAAGGCTCAAACAATCTAAATCTCTTTATTAATGATATTAAATCTTTTAATGTTATTCAATACAAATTGATTGTATTGCATAACCGCCACATAAATAGTGATAGTAAAATATTGGCAATAAATCAATATGGGGTAATTAAATCTTGAGAATGTCTTTCTATGGTTATTAAATTAATGATTTCTTAGGATATAGTGACAAGGATTGATAAAGGAATGCTTCAATGTTTTGGGCACATGGAAAGGATGATTGACGAAAAGAATTTATGAATCTCATGTGAATGGATGCGATAAACAAGGCCTGCAAGAGGGTGTTTGCCGACCAAATCGGAGACATCCTCAAGAAAGCTAGGTTTCCTAGTGCCCATAACCATAGAGCTTGTATGAAGAGAATTGTAAATGTAAAGGAAACGAGGGAGTTGTGTCAGGAACGTGGCAAGTGGCGCTCCATTGTCTCTGCCTATCCCTGTGTGAAAAAGGCGTAACAATTTAATTGATTGATTTCTTTTGTGATTTTATAAATAATTAAATGACAGTATAATATATTTATCTTATACGTACATAACCTAGTTCAAAACTATGAACCTATGCATTTTTTTATGGGGTACGACATACTGACAGCACCCTGCCTAATGTTAAGCTTAAGTGCGTCCCATGAATTGACGCGACTACTTCTGCAGTTAAATAGCTGCAAGAACATCCACTATGTCGGCCTAATTGAAACCGGCACTTACAAGCTGATCGTAAAATGGCAGTTCTTAACAAAATTGACATATTTATCTATATGTTATTTATTTAATTATAACTTTGACCCATGAATTAAACAAATTTTATGCGGCTTACTATCGCGTTTATTTTGGTTTTGATTTTACAATTTACGACGTTTCGAGAGCTTTGCAGCCATCGTGGTCACGGAGAGAGCATAAAATTTGTTTAATTCATTAATCAATGTTCGCGCAAAATCTAAGAAAAAACTTTGACCCATATTACATACGTTATTAAGAAATACGTATTTCTAAAACAGGTTAATGCAAATGTTTGCATGTCAACATTGAGTTAGGCAATTTGTCCTGATGGTAGATAAGTATGTTGGTAGGACTAATTTGCATTTCACTTTTACTTCAAGAAAGTATACAAGGAAATGGGAAGTAATATTAATAATTGGACTCCACTTACCTTTACAAATGTACCTTATTTCTAAAATTATACTAAAACACATATTTATTTATTTTATTACTTGTCGTACTATGGTGCACGCAGGCGGACTTATTGCTAGTTAGCATTCTCTACCAGCCAATATCTACCAACATATCTATTATACGATATATATGATTTATAATTAATTTACCCATTATTTAATTTAAGAGTCGTAGGCAGTGGTGCCCGGTCTGCCGATCCGGGAAGTACCACCACCTACGAGTATAAGTGTTTCTGGATGACAGTACAGATTGATTTGTCCTGGTGTAAAAGTTTAATGTAAAAAAAACTTATTAGGTTATATATTACCAAATATAAAAAAATATATTTGGTAGATTTATTTATAAAAAGTGCTATTTTTACATAGACATAGACATGAATTCATGTTGTGCAAGTGAACAATAATGTTTTTGGAAATATGCGTGGGCTACAATATAGAGGTTCTCATGGACACAGGTACATGTCGACAACAAGCTCTTTGTTCCCTTGGCGCATGTGCAATAACGCTAATTAATCAAATTGCCGTTATGTAACCCAGCGTTCGTTGTTACTTATGTAAATGATGATAGTCAGTTGCATTCATCATTCGCCACACGTCCTAGTAATTGCTTTTGTAATTTAATGATTTTAGCATTCGAGTGTCAAATATTGTTCTAATTTAAGCGAATTGTTTATACATTTTCAGGAGTGCGGAGTTTCCAAGTTAGACAGCATTAATTAATGTTGAAACTGTTTGTGACACTTGGAATTATATATAACTGGTTTTCCTAAATTAGAAAAACGTAGGCGTACATTCAGAATTATTTTTCGCGTTGATCGTAGCAACGATAATATATGAATTTTTTTTGTCGTTGTTTCAGGGTGCAAATCAGCTGTATGTGTGTGTTTGATCGAAGCACGGATGCGTCGAAGGAGGTTGTCGTGATGAGCTAGCTAGGATGATGGGCGAGGGGGCGGGCCGCGGCGCCGCGCGCTGCCACGTGGGCGACTCGCCCCCGAGCGCGTCCATGGGGTTTGCGGCGCCCGCGCAGGATGCGCCGCTCGACAGGGGGATGCCACAAACGCCGCCGCCGCCATCAGGCCTCTCGTCTGCAAATGCAGCTGCAAACGCTGCTGCAGCCCTACAGAGGGCCCACTCCAGGTATAACATTATATCTTAAAATGTAGTTTGACCACTTGCTGTTTTTTTTATACACTTCGGTACTAAACTACCAAAGTGCTTGTATCATAGAGACAGGACAACCTAAGTACATATATTAAAGATACTATGGTACCGGTGAGTGGTTTCAAACCCGCGCTCTCGGCTTGCGTAAACATTGCACTACCACTACGCCACGGTCGCCTCACCAATGTATCTTTGATTAGACGTCTCAAAGCTTAGTATAGAAATGTAATTAATAATTAAACATTTAAATAACATCAAATCCTATTAGGTGGTACAAGTTGAATATGCCATAATATAATTACTTAGTGTCAACTTTGCTTCGTAGATCAATGTCGTCCTTACCGCCGGAGCCGTTTATGATGCTCCGCGCGAAGGCTCTCAGTAAGCGTGTTATCATAAACGTGGGCGGCGTGCGACATGAAGTACTGTGGAGGACATTAGAACGACTGCCGCACACTAGGCTAGGCAGATTACGAGACTGCAACACTCACGAAGCCATCACAGAACTCTGCGACGACTACTCGCTACAGGACAATGAGTACTTCTTCGACAGGTCGGTATAAAGTTAAAAAAGTCGTGTTTATTTTTCGATATCGCAAATATGCAACATAAACTGCATTCTTGAAGAGAATTATAATTTATAGATCAATCAATCAAATAATCAAATTGTCACGCCTTCTTCCCACAGGGATAGGCAGAGACAATGGAGCGCCACTTGTCACGATCCTAAAACAACTCCCTCGCTTCCTTCACATTCATAACTCTCCTCATACAAGCTCTATGGTTATAGGCACTAGGCAACCTAGCTTTCTATAGATACATATTTTTATTTGAATTTTCAGACATCCAAAAAGTTTTAGTTCTATTCTGAATTTCTACCGGACTGGAAAGCTGCATTTAGTGGATGAGATGTGCGTTCTAGCTTTTAGTGATGACTTGGAATATTGGGGTGTTGACGAATTATATCTAGAGTCATGTTGCCAACACAAATATCATCAAAGGAAAGAACATGTCCACGAAGAAATGAGAAAAGAAGCGGAGAGTTTGAGGCAGAGGGAAGAAGAAGAATTTGGTCAAGGAACATGTGCTCAATATCAAAAGTGGCTCTGGGACCTGCTGGAGAAGCCCACGACGAGTATAGCTGCTAGGGTAATGTATTGTGATATAACTGTAGCATTTAATTTCTAACACTATTTCCCTATACGTGTGCAGCTATGGTTATTATCAGGAGTATTGTGCCTAAAGGTATTTGAAGTTGTTTGCATATTCATTTTGCACTTAGGACAGTGGTAATACAAAATAAAGGAATCTAACTTCACTGGCAACTTGTATTACATTTATAATAGTGTAATATTTTTTATTATTAAATTATATTTTTTACTATATTTCATTAATAAAAAGTTTTTTTGCGCGCTATTTGATTGGATCAGGTAACAACCGCGACTACTAAAAATTTTTGACTAAAAGATCTTGAAACTAGAATCTTGGAACTTTTTTAGATTATCGATTCGACCTTTTTACTGAAATACAGCCTGTCAAAATTCACTAAAATATTTTGTAATATTTTTTGTAACTTTATTATTTTCCCTTAATGAACTTAAGTTCATTTATATAATTTAAATTTAATATTTAATTTAATATAATAATAGTATATTGTGTTTTATTGTAATAATTCGTGTGTTTTGAATCTGCTTTTCTATCACTATGTACGTGGTTATTGCATTAGGATGTGTTGTGGTGCATGAATAACATCTAAGTATTTTTGTATTGTATGTTTATTTTTGATGTTGTCTGGTCCTATGTGTCATGGAATGCGGTGTTGTTTTGTAGGAGCGGCCTTCGATGCTATTGAAACGCTGGGGTATATTCAGTGGGATTCGCTGCATTATTAATGTAGCGAATAACGGGCTAATATGAAAGTCTATATACGAGTATATTGACATCTTACTCGAAATTCTGGCATATAATTTTAAACTTTAAATTAATAACGATAAAGTCTATTCAAAAGGAAACGCGAAAACGCGAACTATGTGTTTTACCCTGTTTCGCGAATCAAGCAAAATTTCAGAATAATAGTGCCGTCTACGACTACAAGACATCGTTTTATACTTTAAGGAAAACCACATTCATAAGTACCTAAAGCGTTAGCGATCAATATTGTGGTTATCTGAATATACCCTTAAAAAATTAAATTAATTTACTTTTTACATGGACATTTTGTTTCAATAGCATCGATGTTGCTAATGTACGGATACTGGTACATTGTGTAAGTATTTTTTATGTTATTTTAATTATTTTGTTATTGTATCAAATGCGATATGTTGTATATCTATACTATATACTATATTGTGTATAGATGTGGCATGCTATATATAGCACTAGTGGTATTATGTGGTCATAACGTAATATTATACCAATGGCCTCCCCCACACTTCCTACATATAATATATAATATCACAATCCTTCATATGCCAAACCTATCGCGAATATTTCAAGGGGGTTTTAATAGTTTACATGTTTAAAATTTTATTTACTTTTTTTTTCATTTTAATTATTTTTCTAGTAGAACAGTTTTGTGATATATACTTTGTAGTTAACTATTATTTTAATGTCATAAATTTTATTTTATTCAATTAGGAGATTTCAGCCGTTTAGGAGACCTCAGAAATAATATTCACTACGTTTAATACTTAAAAATGTTCACAGCCGCGTCGAACTCCAAAAAGAGTCATTGTTATAATAAAAACAAAGCTTAATTGTTGTCGCAAAATTGCAATGAAACATGGGATGGGCTTACGCGATGTGACCAGCCGCCGCAAGCGTCGCCCTGAAGGCCGCCGTGCGTGGTGCCACGGGACGGCGACGCGCCCGTAGCGTTGTCCGCGCTGCGTGTCGTTACCGCGCCCGCGACGCCTCTCATTTCGGTCGGGTGTCGTCCCCGCCGGCGTCCCCTCCCGCTCCTGCCCGTTCCCACTCGACCGCTCCCCAATTGTCCCCCAGCGCTTCCGCTTCGAGAACTGATCCGATTAACTACACTAACAAAACGACGCGGGAGATGAACGGACGAGCGTTCCGCGCCTCTGAGCGCCACGCGCGTCCGTTCACCCGTCCACATCTATTAACATGTATACTCATCACACTGCGACCACACAACACTACTAACAGACACGAATAGATGTTATTTCTACACCAAAAGTATAACTTACCTAATCTTAACGAATTAGGTGATCATAAGTTATTGGCTGTTTATACTGTACATATCATACATATACTATTATATATATAGCTTACTTGATGTATACTTAACCTGTATTTACATATATATATATACTACCACACTAACTATGTATAGACACACGAATACTCACACGGTGGCCCACACACCGACAATAGTGGTAGACGGCCTTGGGAGTGCCGCTCACCCGGTGCGTGCTTACAGGTCATCGCTGTGATATCCATCCTCTTCATCGTGCTGTCCACGATAGGGCTCACGCTCAACACGATACCGCAGATGCAAGTGTACGATGAGAAAGGTGCGCCGATGGACAACCCGCAACTGGCAATGGTGGAGGCAGTGTGCATCACTTGGTTTACGCTCGAGTATGTGCTGCGGTTTAGTGCTTCGCCGGATAAATGGAAGTTCTTCAAGGGCGGACTGAACGTTATAGACTTATTGGCCATACTGCCTTATTTTGTGTCTCTCTTCCTTCTGGAGACGAACAAGAATGCCACGGACCAGTTCCAGGACGTGCGCAGGGTTGTGCAGATCTTTCGTATCATGCGAATACTACGAATTCTAAAATTAGCTCGCCATTCCACCGGATTGCAATCTCTCGGTTTCACTTTACGGAACTCATACAAAGAACTCGGACTGTTAATGTTGTTTCTCGCGATGGGAGTGCTGATATTCTCCTCGTTGGCCTACTTTGCCGAAAAGGAGGAGCCAGGGACTAAATTCATATCCATTCCGGAAACGTTCTGGTGGGCCGGCATCACCATGACCACAGTCGGATACGGTGACATTTACCCCACTACCCCGTTGGGCAAGGTCATCGGCTCAGTATGTTGTATATGCGGCGTGTTGGTAATTGCGTTGCCCATCCCAATTATTGTCAACAATTTCGCCGAGTTTTACAAGAATCAGATGCGACGCGAGAAGGCGCTCAAGCGGCGGGAGGCACTGGAGCGCGCCAAGCGCGAGGGCTCCATCGTGTCCTTCCACCACATCAACCTGCGGGACGCGTTCGCCAAGAGCATGGACCTCATCGACGTCATCGTTGACACAGGTCAGTACGTGTGCGCCTTGTCGCTTCTCTGCTTGTCCATACTATCACTGCATTGCATTCTAAATGTGGTCCGTTTTGCATTGTCACAATGTGTCACGCATGCCCACCGCATCTGTCTGTGTCTATGTGTCTAATGTTTGCACGTGGCATCGTCTGGCTCCCCGGACGCGCAGACATCAACGTAGCAGTTCACGTCACACGGCCGCTCTAACGTATTCATGCGCTCGTTCCCCTGAGGGTGCATTCAGAGTGTTTTATTCCTTGTCTTCAGGTGACAAGTGCGTCCTCATTGAGGCGAGGGACGACGCCAGGTGATCTACTTGACACTGTCACATTCGACCCTCTGTTAATAACAAACATATCGTATTTCGGGGTCGAGTTCGCCACGAGGACTCTAATTCTAAGGTCGATTGCATTCTCAGCGTAAGGCTAACGCTTCCTATGACTAATGCTCGCCTCCACTGCGACGGTCGGATGTGTGTATATCCGGTGGACGCTAGATTCTTAGACTGTTGTGTGCATTGTGTGTCATGTAGTTCGTGCAGCTGTTGTGCTTCTGGTTTGTAAAGGGAATGTTTCTTCTACTAGTTTTCTAATAGTTGTATTATTAGTAGTGCACCTATATATATCTATGTATAACTATATGGGGGAGGTGATACGAGCGACTCTTATGATGCGGTGCTATTGACAATGGTGTGTGTCTCCAGGACACAACTTATCCCAGGCCGACGGCACTAGCCTGGAGGGCGAGATGCCGGCCTCAACCGGCTGCTTCAAGGATTACGATCACGCCATGCCTAATAGGATGCCACAGAGCACGGACCCTCCACAGGTGAGTACCAACGATGTGGGTGCGTCCATCCTGACACAACACACACCCGGAAACACTGACAGAAGACACTTTGACATTGAATTAATAGATATCAGATCAGGACCTCGATTTTCTTAATACATTATGACGGCGAAAAATCAGTAAAAGGACAACATTCATTTTGGGCTTTTATGTACTACTTTTGTAATGTCCAATGATGAAAAAATATATAAATGGTAACAGTATTGCTTTTAATTGCTCTGCAATTTAGTTATTTGGAATTTAAGATATGAATTTTGTATCAGTTGTCAATCAACGACATATTTGTTCTGCTTTGAACTAATGAATTAAACAAATTTTATTCGGCTTACTATCGCGTTTATTTTGGTTTTGATTTTACAATTTTTTATTATTCCGACGTTTCGAGAGCTTTGCAGCCATCGTGGTCACGGAGACTGCAAAGATGGCTGCAAAGCTCTCGAAACGTCGGAATAATAAAAAAATGTAAAATCAAAACCAAAATAAACGCGATAGTAAGCCGCATAAAATTTGTTTAATTCATTAATCAATGTTCGCGCAAAATCTAAGAAAATACTGCTTTGAACTGTCATAATTATAGTTTAATGATTTTGCACACCTAAACTATGCAAAATAAATGATATATTCCAATTACATTGTAATGTTCGTACATCAAACTATTTTAAGATGCATATTAAACTGTTAATACAATTAAGCCCACGTCACCATACAAAATGAATGATGTCCTTTCGTTGCAATGATATTTGACATCTTTGTAAGCAATCAGCGAATAACAAATCAATAGGTAAACTTCATTGGTTGGTCACTTGCTACTGCGACGCAATTTCACTGCTTTTTCGTCGCATAATGTGATAGGAGAATCGGGGTCCTGATATATAAGTAGACACAAGCAAACATTGTAATTTAAGCATTGCCTTTTTACGTAAATTTAATTATTATAATTAGCTAAACAGACATATAATATATATTCTTTCGCACATACATCAGATGCTTGGACGCACCTATTAGTTTAGGTAGAACTTTTCGTAGATTAATTAACTTGGCATGTATTTTGGTTATTAACATTAGTTGGTAGTTTCAGACGAGTCCTCAGAATGAGAGGCGAGACTCAATTGACGGCCAGAGCACGCCGGAGAAGCAATTGCTTATAAATCCTGAACCAACACCAGTAAGATATTGGAATGCTATTCAGCTGTAACGCACACGCAACTGTAATTAAATTACTTAGCAATAATTCAATTTGTATCAAATGTAGACATTAGAATAGTGAACATCATGGCTTCAGAGCACAGACTCTCTTAATAGACGACAACCAAATGTCCACGAACTGCCAGTGCTTTTTCAACGTGACTTTAAATTGTAATCGAAATAATTATATTTATGGCGACGGAAAATCAGTGATATTGCGTTGATATTTAACAATTAACGTATTGATTGTTTTTTGTTTTTATAAATCAATGATTTTCCATCGCCATAAATATTATTATTCAGATTAGTATTTAAAAAAATCGTGAAAATAGATTGACGAAAGAAATTTACAAATCTAACGTGAATGGATGCGTTAATCGAGGCAGACCCAGGAGGGTATTCTCCGACCAAATCGGAGACATCCTCAAGAAAGCTGGGTTGCCTAGTGCCCTTAACCGTAGAGCTTGTATAGAGCGTGAATGTGAGGGAAGCGAGGGAGTTGTGTCAGGATCGTGGTAAGTGGTGCTTCATTGTCTCCATTGGGAAAAAGGCATGACAATTTGATTGATTGGTATAAAAGTCACGTTGATTAAGCAGTTAAAGTTCGTGGAGAAGTCATTATGCTGTTGTGTTTTAAGAGAGGGCGTGGATTGTTTATTAGTTGCCACGGTGTTCCTATTGCTTGCTAACAAAACTTATATCAATGTGAAATTTGTGAACAATGTTAAAGAATAGGGTAACAACTAAATATTTGTTTTCTTCTAGGAAAAGAAGATGGCTGACAAACAGCTTGACTTGGATCAGCTGCCTTCTGAATTTGAATGTTGTTTTTGCACGTTTAAGGTACTAAACCACTAACAATGGTTTATGAATCACGACTGGAGTTTCGTTAACGATATTTTACAGTTTATTAACATTTACACGAAGCATTAGACATTACGAATTTGTTTCATTTTAATTTATTTTCCTAACACATGAGCAATATTGTTCAATTAGGAATGGGGTAAGTGCACATAAACAAAACGAAAATCATTCTTTAAAAATATTCAGACATTATTTCTAAATATCTACATTCATACACATGTTTTTTTAAATCGGTTTATTTAAGTATTATATAACTTTTCATCGACACAGCGTTCACTATTCATTCATGTGTTTATTTTTTAATCATTTTATTATAAATTCCATTCACCATATCTTCTAAAGATCGAATTATTGTAGGGGTATAAGGAGTTCATAGATGCTGAGCAATTAATGCCTATGCCCACGTCGGACTTGCGGCAACCTGTGTGTGTGGAGCTGGCGTGCCTCCAACGACATCCGGCGCCAAGAGCACTGCCAGAAGCCACGCCTAACAGCCTCGATAGTCCCGGTGAGCACTATTACAAAATTAAATTCACATTTTAATAGCTTATTAAGAAACTTTCTCAGTTTTTTTTACTATATTTGTTTTCTTAATATCTTATTTAATAATTTAAATTTTAATGTTCAAGGACACGTAATGCAAATAGATATTTTTTCTTTATTATATTGTGTTGTGAATGTGTCCTAATCACATAGTCGTGCACGTAAGCGGAAGTTTTTAATTTCCGACACTATTTCAAAATTTACATTAACTTTCTGAAGTCATACAGGTAGGTATAAGTATATTAGGTACCCGGCTGCTTAGGAGTACTTACTTATACGTATAACTTAAATAAATCAAACAAATTAAAGATTATCAATAGAGATTGATAGTTATGGTTAATTTTATCAACTAATCAATCTGGATTGATAAAAGGAAGTCAAATTTGAAAATTGAGTTAATTTGGAAATTTTGGATTAATTAATAGTACTTTTATATCAAAATCTTCATACAGGGTGTAAAAAGACGTAGAGCAATCCAGTGAACCAGAGGTTGTACATATTATACTGGTGGTACAAGCAATTCAATTTTTACACCATTTTTGACATTTATTACTCTATAATAAATACATAAAATAATTTTATTAGGAGTATTTTTTTTAAATAGAATATCAAAAAGAAGCAATGCAAATACAGAATGATACCAAACTGCCTCGGTGAGTGGGGCAGACAGGTCAAGCGCCGCGTGGCGTGGGCTCGATATTAGTTGAGCTCGCGCAAATTTTAACTCGCGCGTTGTAATGCGCGTGCATTGCGGCTTATTGAAAGTACAAACTTTGTTACTTTTTACACCTGGTATATTTATACCTTTTCTGTGTCTTGGGTCCGAAATTAAATTTATCCATTATGAAAATATACGTTTGTTCGGTATGAAAGTCCAGCGGGGTTCGCTGCAGTTTCATCCCGTTCATGATTCCATTTCCGTGTTGTCTTACGTTGCAGATACATTTGCATCATGCCTTACGCACCCTTTTCCTTCAGAGGGAGACATCGCTTGCGAAAACGACTCGTCAAATTTGTATGTCAATCCTTTGGACGGTAGCGGCGGCGGTGGCGGTGCGGTCACGACTGCAGCCAAGTGTGATTTTAAAGGTGTGCGTAAGAGTGCATCGGGGGACGGCAGTGTGTTGTGTACAAAAGGTTCACAGGGTGAAACATCGCCGATGGGTTCGCGCAACAGTCTCGCGCGCGGTCTCGACGTGTCGCGCTCCAGCCTGCCAGAGGAGGCCGCCGCCGCCGCTCCTGATGAGGGCAAGCCCAAACACAGAAAGGCTCGCTTCCAACAGGTCAGTCAACACGACCGGCCCCACACACGCAGTGACACACATTCCTTTCACATCCTGATGCATACTCATTTTGTCCAGTACTACCTATAAGTAATCTATTTATAAATGAATGTTGATTGTGAATTTTTTAAATTATAAAGCACTGAAAGTTTAGTTGTGATGCACTCCTGTATAAGCATGTGTTCTTATTGGGACCATGCAGTAGATGTAACCCCTATTCACTATGTTGCCACGTTATCACTTCTTTCATAGGAATGGTCGGAGGAGGAGAAGAAGCCGCCCAGGGGTATTGCTACGAGGATCATCAACCACCACATATTATTTGGTAAGCACATAGTTCTGTCACCCAACTACTATGGATGGAACACATTCTGAGGCAAATGCCAAATGTTATATAAATACTCGTATTAACGAGTTGTATATAGGTACGTAAACTTAAAAGAGTTGTTTATAAAAGTATAATTATTTCAATGTTTGACGGCCTGCAACATTGGCATAATGTCAAATGTCGAGTCATGTAAAAAAATAGTATTTTTATATAATGATATGATTATAATTGATCTTTTTCCCAAATATAATCATTCCTTTTTTAATGAGGTCCTGAATTTTCCTCTACTTCATCATAATATATAAATGAAGATGCAAACTTTTCGAGTTATTTTAATGATGTATAATGTACGTCTTAGTCTACAACATTAGACATCAAAGACCAACGTCTTGAGTAGTAAAATAGTATAGGAAAAAAGTAAAAACGTTTATTGTTAAAATTCTAATGATCTTTTAACAATAAATAGGTAAGAACGGAGGAAAACGTGGCGGCGGCGGGTGGACGCTAGACGGTGATTCGCGATCACGCTCAATCCTCAAGAATAAAGAATCGCGAGGTACCGACAGCGAGCTGCTCATCCAAGAGACAACCTCATTAGGAGCTAATGTAGGTTTTCTTCATCATAAATAGCACGCCTTAATTTCCATTGGGATAGACAGAGACAACGGATCGCCACTTGCCACGATCCCGACACAACTCTCTCGCTTCCTTCCCACCCACAATTCTCTCGATATAAGCTCTAAGGTTATGGGCACTTGGCAACCTAACTTTCTTGAGGATATCTCCGATTTGATCGGAAAACACACTCCTGGGCCTGCCTTGTTTAACGCATCCATTCACATCAGATTTATAAATTGCTTTATTTTAATGATTGTTTTTAAGTATGCGTCTGGTTGTCAAAGAGTGATAGGTAGTAGTACCCAGTCTGCCGATCTGGTGTAGTACCACTACTTGTAAGTATATATAGAGAACTGACTTGTTGGTTGGCAGTTGCAACTAGGCCGGCTTGGTGGATGTGACTGCTACTAACAGTCATTTAACTATAGTAACAGTCACCTTTATTCATGGACCGCATTCTAACTTAATATCAGGCGAGGTGCTGCCATACGAGTACTATGCTTTTAGAATAAGAATAGGACGGGCTGTCGACTAACTTCACTTGACTGATTCAAAGGAATTTTTTTTCTTGACGGTCCATAAAGAAAAGACACCATACTAAAGTGAAGTTGGTTGGAGAGTTAGACGTCACAAAATGGGGCCGATTCCGTTCTATTCTTATTTTGATCGCATTGTATGTCCAATTACAATAAAAAACGAAATGAATTTTCAGTGCGACTCCGGCAGTGAATCTTCGCCAATACGACTGAAAGATTACAACAAGGGCCAAAACCACAAGGGTGCTTCTGGACATGAAAAAGACAACCTAGTGAGCTAAGTGAACGTGTTAGGAGCGTGGACTGTGTGATAGCAAGCAACGCTCGATTGCATTATATTCTCCAATCAATTTTAAATATCGATGCACCAAAGCAACAGTGAGATATTTCACAATAATGACTGTAGTATTTGCATAGTACCTCATACAGTAGTAACACAGATAACTAAGGATTACTGTAATCACAGACTCGCCAAGGTAGACGTGTGGGTCCACCCCGTCGCAGGGCAATCGTGTTCTACGATACGCTCGAGACAGTGCTACGTGCATCTAGCAATAGCATGTATATATATATATATATATATATATATATATATATATATATATATATATATGTGTGTGTGTGTGTGTGTATTCCTCATACACTACAATGACTTTTGCTATAATTAGCTTTTTTCGAGACGGCGTGGCGTAGTGGTTAGCAAACCAGTCCGTTACGCGGAAGTCACGGGTTCGATTCCCGGTCGGAGCAAATATTTGTTTCATAGCTTTTATTTGTAATATTTAATAATTTAATTTAATTTACAAATATTTGTTAATAAAAATAGGCAGATATTTGCTCTGTGTCTAGCAGGTGCCCAGACTGCCGATCCGGGGTAGTGGGGTAGTACCGCCACTTACAAGTATACAGACCGTGAAGTGACTTAGACGCGTTTCCGGATCAGCTTGTAAGTTGCCAGTTCTAACTAGGCCGGCATAGTGATTGTGACTACTATTTACAGTTAGTTACCTGTAGTAGCACTTACCTTCATTCATGGACCGCACTCCAGCCTAACATCAGGCGGAGTGCTGTGATATTCAGAGTGTTTTTTTCAGTCGTCATCGTCCTTGGGCGTCCTCTTACTTATCATCAGACGGGTTGAGGTCAGATGTCGTGTCACAATAAAAAAGTCTATAAAAAAATAAATTTATTTGTATTATAATAGCTCATTACATATTTTATAAAATTAATGTATCGAGTAAAAGTTACTATATAAAATATCTCAGTGTTGCCAGGATAATGGATATAATTTCCAACACTTTCTAATTTTCAAGATAACTCACTGTTGCTTTGAGGTATCGATATATTTCTTGCAATAATTGTTATATATAATTGAATTTTTGAATAGATGAAGTATTTTAACATATCATTGGGCGATTGTGACTGCTTGTTTATATAGACGATTTCATTTTGTAGGGATATTATTATAAAATAATGTAAAAATAATGTAATAATATTGTTATTGCGTAATCGTAATAATGGTTCATTCCAATCGAAATGTTAATGATACCTATTTGTTAAGTTTTTTTACGTGCAATTATTAATTGCTAATATTAATTTAAGCGATATACAGTAGACCCCTGGTAATCCGGCAAACGTTATGCAGGGCAGTGTCCAACTATCGAATTTTCCAGATTATAGAATATCGCCTAAGACCCCCTATAGTCCGGAATTATTTACAAAAGAGTACAATCCGACGCTCGTAAAAAGAGCTCGGAGCGCCCGGTGGAAAGGATATGTTTGCGCATGGATAGTCGCGCACAAAAACACTTGGCTATTTTATATTGTTTAATTGAGTCAATATTTTTATTACTATTATAGAATAACATCAGTTAATTAAAACAGGTTAGAAATAACAAATATATTATATGCTATAATATTCCTTTCAGTGTAAGTATTCCATTACCTACTTTATTTTACTTTTTTACATTTTGTTACGTTCTATAAAACATTACACAATAAATTCATTCATCATTAAATGAATGAATAAATATTAAGACAAAATAAACCGAAAATAAAGTTGTAAATAATTTTTCTTTACCTTCTATTAAATTGCGTCATTGCCGGTAATTTGACAAAGACTTTTGTGCGCGACTGTATTTTTTAGAGCGTTGACGTATTTTCCCCGTCGCGTCGCATCTCATGCCACCGATTTGATCCGTAAATCGTTTACTGCGCAGGAAGGTCGCTCGGAGCTCTTTTTATATCAATTAAGTTATACCTTGTAATCCGACAAATCCAATCAATGGTGGCGCGTACAAGTTGTAACCTGCACATTCATTCATTACTTATATTAGCGAAGATTGTCAAAACAATATTCAATAATAAACATGCGTAGGCGTAGCCGAACGGTTAGCGATTAGTTGGTTGTTGCGCGTAATGTCCCGGGTTCGATTCCCGGTCAGAGCACATATTTGTTTCATAGCTTTTATTTGTAATATTTTATAATTATATTAGAATATTACAAATATTTGTTAATAAAAAAAGAGGCGGATATTTGTTTCGGGTCTGGTTGTCAAAGAGTGGTAGACAGTGGTGCCCAGTCTGCTGTTCCGGGGTATTACTACCACTTACAACACGTGAAGTTTTGTAAGTGACCGTTTTGGGATCAGCTTGTAAGTTGCCGGTTCCAACTAGACCGGCATAGTGCATGTGATTGCTACTGACAGTTATGGCAGGGGTCGGATTACCGGGGGTCCACTGTAGTTTGTTACTGCATAGTTGGTGAAACATAAGCAATTATTAAAATTAAACATTTCTGAAATTGTTAAAACTTGTTTTTTATTTAACTTGGGACGCGACATTTGACCTTGACTCGCCTGATGAAGCGTCGACTACTGAAAACATCGTTGCAGTAAAATGGTTTAATCGCAGTCAGTATGCCGGCCAAAGGTTTTTCACGCTTAGCCAAGATTTCAGGATGACAACCATTTATTTTTCACATCCAAGGATCCAAGTTTATAAAATGTCAAGAATATGTGGCATACGTCAATTGTTCAACAGAGAAACAACGCGAGAAGAGACTGAGCTGCTCCAACCGTCTCAAACAGCTCCTTAAGTGAACCGTGAAATAAAAAGGCATAATTATGTCAACAATAATTATATTTAAAGCTAAAATTACACATTAATGTAACAATTTGTGTGCTAAGTGATGAATACACAGTGTTATAAACTATATATAATATACTTATACTATGACTTTTAATTCAATACACCAAAGTGACATAATTCCTATTTGCAACTTAATTTTTTTTTATTGCTCGACATCTGACTTCGTCCCGCCTGATGGTAAGCTAGAGGAGATTTAAGAGTGCCGAAAACTGAAAAAAAAACACAAGTCTGTCACGAATGCTCCAGTCGCCTTCACATGCCGGCCAAAGGTGCTTCTTCACGCATCGCTTGAAGGATCCAAGGTTATAGAATGGAGAGAACACATGGGCTGGCAAAGCATTCCACTTGTCGATTGTTCTACAAAGAAACGACGTATCAAACCTTTTAGTTCGTGTGCCGATTCGATCGACAGAATGCGGATGCTTCCCTCGACCAGCGGGGTTAGGTTGGGCAAGTTAAAACTATTATCGTCTCTCGTCTCTCGTCGTTAAAATAATAAAAGTTAGACTAAATCCACAAAATTGAGACTATTGATGATAATGATCAAACGTGTCGTCGCACAGACGATATTAATAGTCTCGTTTTAGTGGATTTAGCCTAGCTTTTATTATTTTGACAATCGCCGACGAGAGACGATAATCGTTTTAACTTGCCCAACCTAACCCCGTTACGGTATTACGGGTGTAACAAAAAAGGTTAAAGCTCCTAGGAACTTCATTTCTCGCACAAAGCGAGATAATAATATACTCTCTGTATATAAATTAGATATCAATCAATCAAATTGTCACGCCTTTTTCCTACAGAGATAGGCAGAGACAATGGATCTTTTGGAGGGTAATGCCACAATCCTAACACAACTCCCTCGTTTCCCTCACATCTACTAACATATAGATACAGATATGAACGAGTTGTCATTTTAGCCTACGGAATTACATATCATAGCATAAGTATAACAAAAATGAAACGAAATGTTAACAATACTTTCAATTAATACAAATATTAATTACAATATATTACATTCTTATTAAATTCTTCTTTAAAGTTCTATTCAAATACAAACGATATTTTGCCTTGTTCCGGATAGTGGATGATAGGCTGCAGTGTAGTCTATGAATGAAAGCGACTGCTTCTACAGTTAAATAACAGCAATATGCCGGTCTACTTGGAACCAAAACTATCTTATGCAGTTACAATTTTTTGTTCATATTTTTTTTAAACGATACATGACCTCAGTTTGCCTTATGGTAAACAAAATCGATCAGTTACTCATGATTGTATAATAGATAAGAATTTTTAGTTTTGCGCCACCATTATTAGTGAAATAAAATATTGAGACTTAGGTATAGTCCCCGGCAGATAAAAACAGCGCTGACTTTTGAGCTGAGGATGAGTATAAGGATCGGCAGATTAGAAGAGCTTAGGACGACTGCGGTGGAAGCAAATCCGTCTATAAATCCCAATAATCTGGATCGTCTATTTAATTTGTGATTCACGGTCTAGATTATTTCTAGATCGTCTCTTTAATTACATTTGTTATAAATAGAATAGACTAAAAGAGGTTTTAACGTGTTAAAACCTCTCCTTATCCTTGTGTCTAAATTTCTTGGTAAATAAAATATATTTAATAACACTGTAAGACCTGTTTTAATTTTTGACCTGTACCAACTATTGTTTTTAGATAAGTTAATGTAATTAATGAATTAAATAATTTTTATGCGGCTTACTATCGCGTTTATTTTGGTTTTGATTTTACAATTTTTTTATTATTCCGACGTTTCGAGAGCTTTGCAGCCATCGTGATCAGGGAGAGTCATCGTGGTCAATTAAAAAAAATGTAAAATAAAAACCAAAATAAACGCGATAGTAAGCCGCATAAATTTGTTTTATTCATTATCCAATGTTCGCGCAAAATCTAAAAAAATATTATTAAATGTAATTGTCATGTTAATAAACTTAAACATGAATAAACATACTCAATTACCGTTAAATAATAATATAATACTTTTGTTCAATAATTCAAAACAGTGGCTTAACTTATGACAACTCCCAGCCTGATGTTAGGCTGGAGTGCAGTCCATGAATGGGAGCAACTGCTATTACAGTTACAAATTGCAAGTAGCAGTCACATCCACCATGCCGGCTTAGCTGGCACCGACGACTTTCAAGCGGATCCTGAAACGACATTAAGTTATTTCAGGGTCCGTAAAATTGAAAGTAGTAACTATCCTAGTTCGGCAGAGTGGGCAAGTGACCATCAACTGTCAAAAGTTCAAAGGCACAGTAAAGACTATTCTTTTCCTAGTAAAAAATAACTTTGTGTAGAAAACTTAATTTTAGAAAAATAACATATTTATAAGCCTCCTTAGTTATCTAATGATTAAAACAAAATATCTGGATTACTCGAAATTGTCAATAAAAATAATGATGCCAAGGGTAAAATCGAGAAAATTAGGATGCCCTGCTTCTCTCCTATCATATTTCCGTTTTAATGTATTTGTGTGATTGCTGAGACTGATTTTGCAACTTTTGTTGTGCTAATAACAATATTTTTTTCTTTTTTTTTTTAGCTAATTGTTATATATTCGTTATAGGCAATAGTTTCCTGTGATTTCTTCTCGTCATATACCTTTCCGAATGGTAGAGTCCGATTATGCACAAGAGGCAGAAGGCCTAAGCGAAAGAAATGATTTGATTTTGATTTCATGTATTATTCTACTGGCAGAATTCGCTCGCCTAAGGCAATAAAATAATGTACGAAATTTGCTTTCTAGAGTAGTTATATAATATAATACTGGATCAATAACTTTTTTTTTACCAGTATTATATTATATATTATATAACAAAGGATTTTCTTTTAGATTATTAGGCGAAAAAACTTATAAAATAATTTAAAGATCAAATAATAAAAACCTAAAACCCGATTGCAGCGCCACCTTCCGGTTGCAATTGTAAATCTAGACCATCTAGGAACCCACTCAAACACACGCCAAAACAAACACTATAATCAGTGACATACACACGTATAGAAAAAAAATGAATATACTTATAAAACATGTATTATAGTTAATATTTAAAGCTAAGAAAATACAAAAATAACCTTTATTTTAAATACCTGTTGCAAAGGCCGTAATAACAAGACTTATTTAACACGACACGACATCTTATTTGGACATGCCTAAGTCAAAATAAAAAATAAGTGAGGAAAGAGAGGTCAAGACGACTAAAAACACCGACTTAGTTTACAGTTTACGACCCTACGCCACGCCGACTAGAGTGACTACGCATTAATAAGGCATGTTAATCAAACCGGTAATACTCGTTTAAATCTATTTTAATTAGGTAAATAATAGTGACTATTTGTAACTATAAAGTCAATAATCCAGATATTCATTAGATTATAAAATAGGTACTTAAATAAATATATTAATAAAGAATTGCATAAAAAATACTTTGCCTCTAATACCATAATATAGTCTGTCTAAGCCGAAATGACGCGCCCCTCCACCGTATTTGCGCACACGAGAAATAATAAAATATGAATGCAACACACCGAAAATGCAAAAGTATAATAGTATAGTTAGAAATATTTGCATTCACACATTAAAATAAACTAATAAAGTGGAGAGGCGCGTCATTTATAGTTAGACTAGCTATACTCGTGTCGCATTCTGCTATATAGGCGCCAGCAGACGTTTTGTTTTGTAGCTCAGTCGTGCAACAACTTCTTTTTTGTGAGAAGATTTTTGTATATTTTATATGGACATTTCATTCATATGGATTAAGTGGTGGACCCCATTTCATATATATGAAGCGGGTGATCCATGAGAAATAGAATTGACTTCAAAGTCGAGTGAAGTCAACGAATGTAAAGTATGCTGGGGGAACTAGTTGGCTAAGGGAGGAAGAGGGACTTCTGGTAGGCGAGGCCTTTTCCCTCGAGTCTTTCTGTGGGAAGAAATTTTAGAGAGGGGCGATTTGCGAATGGCTCTGGGTGGGTTTGGTGGTGGTGGAATGTTGGTGCCATGTGTTTGTCTGTTGTAAAAGCAAGTGAATCTTCCCTAATGTTAGTAAAGATTCCCTAAACTCGGTGATAGTTTTAGTCAGAGTCGACGTTTCTGAGGTACAGGGATCGAAGTAGGTGAGAGAGCTTATATATTGTAATAGTACAAGCGCCAAGTTGCGCTCACAGCTAACTCCGGAGACGCCATAAAGTTTAAAACTAGCTGTAGCTGTTTATATATTGTGTATACATTATTATGAATTTATTTTACCTTTTATAAAGATTTTAATAAATACCTAATTCTTATGTAATAGTAATTTATACTGAACACACTGGATTCTTAATTTTCAACCGCTATTCCACGCATAGACCACACACGTAAATCTAACATTGATTAGACTACGTTGATGGTTGGCAGTTGCGGACACTCTTAGATCCTGACGTCACACGACGGGATATCGTCATAGTCTACGTCACTATGACGATATCCCGTGCAGTGGCCCGATCCTCTTAATTACATGACAGCGAAATAGAATGTCCAAGAATGTAATTTGACATTCTCGCAGTGGTAACCAATCAACGCAGATAACCAACTGACGTTTTTTTATTAGACTTAATAATAATATTTTAATTTTAACTAACAATACTGTTTTTTTTACACAAAAATATTAATAAATGTTTATCGTATATTTATACAAAAAATGAAAATATGTGTTTAGCAATTGATCAAAATCAAATATAGCTTGTCTAACTATAAATGACGCGCCCCTCCACTTTATTAGTTTATTTAAATGTGTGAATACAAATATTACTAACTATATTACTATACTTTATCATCGTGCTCCTCCTTTTGTGTCCAACCAGCAACTGAATGACCAATTACAATTGCATTTTCGGTGTGTTGCATTCATATTTTATATTCGCATGTGTGCCTAAATACAGTGGAGGGGCGCCTCATTTTGGCTTAGACAGACTCTATCTCTCAAAATAATAATAAATAACGAAATGTCTTCTAATGACAAGCCACTGCATTGACAATATTATCGGGCCCCTGGTATTGCCCGATATTAGACGTTTCAAATGACGTCACGTTTTGTTCCTTTGACAAGGTTTCAAAGCATTGGCAACTTATGTTTTTTTATTAATTTAACATGTCAATACTAATCTACTAAAAGGCTATAAAGTGCTTGTATCACAATAACAGGACAACCAAAGTACATATAACAAAGAAACATTAGTATTTTTAATATTTTGAACTCTCGGTTTGCATGCCCATTATCAACAGCAGGGAATAATAGATTCATTTTTTTTTCATTTCAAGGATTTCTGTGTAGGTATTATTAAAGGCCACCATGGTGTAGTGGCAGTGCAATGGATACGCAAACCGAGAGCACGAGTTCAAAACCACCCGCCAGTACTAATGTATCTTTGATATTATATTACGTACTTTGGTTGTCCTGTTTCTATGATACAAGCACTTTAGTAGCTTAGTATAGAAATGTATTCTAATAAAAAAATATTATAATAAGTATACAATAAGTAAAGTATTTTCTTTGATCTATTAGATCTAGTAGTTTTTTTTTATTGTGACAGGACATCTGACCTCGACCCGCCTGATGATAAGCAAGAGGAGGTCCAAGTGTGACGACGACTGAGAAAACGGAGTTTGTTCACGGCTGCCTCAGTCGCCGTCACTATGCCGGCCAAAGGTGCTTCCTTCCGCATCGTATAAGCATAAAAGCACTCTTATTTAAAGCACAATAAAGACTTGTTTTCATTATCAATGTATCCGTGCGTTACTTTCGTAAACGAATGTGTGGAATTGCGGCTAAATACACTTGGCAGTTTGCAAATGGCACTAAAATTATACTATGTATATATACCGGCAGGTAAAAAGAGCTGACTTTTAAGCTGTGCAGTATAAGTATCGGCAGATTGAAAGAGCGGTCTTTTTTTATTGTGACACGACGTTTGACCTCGACCCGCCTAATAATAAGCAAGAGGAGATCCAAAAATGACTAAGACTGAAACAATCGAGTCAGTTCAGGGCTGCCACAGTCGCCGTCACTATGCCGGCCAGAGATGACTGCGATGGGAGCAATTCCGCGCATATAGAGACGTGCACGAAATTTATAATATTTTAAAATCTATACACATTGAAATAACGAAGAGTAGGTTACAAAACAAGATACTGCGCAGCTTGAATGACAGCGTTCTTTTTATCTGCCGGTATTTATAACACATAAGCCAATTAATAAAAACATCACGAGGTGCAAAGAAACAAAACCAAACTTAAATATTGTTTATGTGTATAAGGATTGTGTCAAGACCCAATCTGTTCTGCCATAAGTCCCGGGTTCGATTCCCGGTCGGAGCAATGATTTGTTTCCTAGCTTTTATTTATTTTAATTAGATTGATAATCACAATAATTTGTTCATAAAAAAGTATTCATGAATGGACGTGACTGCTACTGCTACAGGTAAATAGCTGCATAGTAGCAGTCGCATCCACTATGCCGGCCTAATTGTAACCGGCAACTTTCAAGCTGATCCCGAAACGCGACTAAGTCTCTTCACGGCCTGTACATTTAAATACTTCACAAGACTAGTCGAGTGTCATTACCTCCTGTTCATCTTATATTTTATAGAGTAGTACTTATTTTAGGAATATATTTTATACATCATAATTTTATTTACATTTCTATACTAAGCTACTAAGGTGCTTGTATCATAGAAACAGGACAACCAAAGTACATATATCAAGGATACATTGGTACCGGTAAGTGGTTTCGAACCCGTGCACTTGGTTTGTGTAACCATTGCACTGCCACTAGACCATGGTCGCCTCATAAAAAATGGGAACATCATCTATTTCAGGGATATACAGCGACAACAGATACTAATACAATTCTCCGGCTTCCTTCAGATCCACAATTCGCTTCATACCTTGGCCTCGACTCTCTTATACACGACAGCGAAGTGACGAATTTGCAATGATATTTAACATCTTTGTAACCAATCAGCAAATAACAAAAGATAAACTATAGTTGGGGAACGAGTTAAATGAATTCGGGGGCTGAGGTGCGGTGGGGCGTGAAACAACGACCACCCGTATCTTAGTGGCCGCTTTTAGTGACGCTCATAGCTCGGCGATGTCATTTAATATCGATAAAAACGTGTCCATATTTTCCTTGTTTGATTATTGAAAAAATAGTAAGTAAATTAAACAAAAATTGTTGAATAAAAATGTTTATACTTCAATTTAATACACATTTATAATTTTTAATAAATAAATCTATTTGCATTTTAAGGAAAGTATGTGTTTATTGTTATCGACATTTTGTGCATTTTACTTCACTATTCATAATACACGACACGTAACCATGACGGCACAACTGCATTCCTAGCGCGTTTATTTAGCTCGTTCCCTTAAGATAAGTTGATTGGTCGTTATGATGTAACGAAGAGAATCGGGACCTTGCTCTTTGGTTAACATACTCCTTAATTGTTTTATGGACACGCGACATCTAACCTCGTTCCGCCTGTAAGTAAGGAGAGGTGCAAGAGCGACGACGACTAAAATACAGTTTCACCTTCCGCTTGTTGCAGTCGCGGTCACTACGCCTTACACTGACACTGTTACATTTAAGCTGTTTCTGTTAAAGGAAGTTTGGTTTTGTTTCATTACCCACTTTAATAATTAAAATCATATTTATGACATTGGAAAAAAAAACATTAATAAATAAAAATAAATAACTTAATGATTTAATAATTTTAAACTTTTATAAACGTTAATAACCATATTTTATTAACCATAATTATCTATTTTTCACGCCTCAAATTCCACAGAGATGGGCAGAGTAAATGGAGCAACATTTGCCACGATCCTGACGAGGCAGTTGTGGCAGGATCGTGTCAAGTGGCGCTCTATTGTCTCTGCCTATCCCTGTGGCAAGAAGACGTGACGATTTGATTGATTGAAGGTATCAAGTGCAGAAACAAGCCCGTACATAACATAACAATACTTAATGGTAGCAGGAAACCACTTTTGCCGGCCATTGTAGAGATCACAGATGGATGCCTATCTCCAGCAGTGGATGACTAATGGTTGACATGATGGTGATACCGTGCGTGCCGGTGCTTCCAGATAATTGTCTCATTCAATAAGTCATTTAAATACTAAGTTTTGTGTACGTTCCTGTAAACAAATAAAAAAATATATTAGAGCAACACCACACTAAAGGACATCATTCATTTTGAGCTTCTATGTACTACTTTTGTAATGTCCGTTGATGAAAAAAGATATAAATGGTAAATTTGATACTCGTATTGATAAAACTAATAACAATTTTGCTTCTAATAGCTGTGCAATTGAATTAATTGGAAAATAAGATATGGATGTTGTATCATCTGTCAATCAACGCCACATTAGTTCTGCTTTGAACTGTCATAATTATAGTTTGATGATTTTGCACACCTAAACTATGCAAAATAAAGGATATAATCCAATTACATTGTAATCTTCGTACATTAAACTATTTTAAAATGTATATGCAACTGTTAATACAATTAAGCCCAAGTCTTCATACAAAATAAATGATGTCCTTTGTATGAAGAATCCGCGAGTCAGGCCACGCGAGGCGAAGCGGAAGACAACGAGAGGAGGCGAGGGCGCTATCAACACTATCGCGCTCGCTTCACCTCTTCTTGTCTCCTGAACTGTGGATTCAGGGTAACAGAGTAAGTGCAAAACTAAAATACGTCAATACTTATACTAGTAATAGTCTAAGAGCTAGTGAACCATCTGACTAACCCATTTCCCACAACGCTAGGAAATTATTAAATGATGTTTTACTATCAGCCAATTATGAAAGTATCGTTCTTGCAGGCATCTCGCGGTTGCGACTGCATTCCTTAAATATTTGAAAATGCCAAAAAATATATACAGGATGCGATTGGCAAGCGAGCAAATATTTTTATAATAAATACTAAAAGAAAATTAAGTAACTATGTATTTTTTATTTTAATACCACTCAGTACTAAAATCTTAAGTAACGGAGCAGAGAAGTTTTCCTGAAAATGTCGACGATCATTGTGAGCCTAAACTACGTTCGCGCGAATGTTGAATGAATGACTTAAAAAATTTGAGCCTGTATTTGTTTCTCTCTATTTCGTAGGAAGTCTCGGGGGTGTGAGCGAGATAGAAAAAGCCGCGCTCGATGCATATGGCTTCTCATCTAGCTTTATGTGTTAGAAAGAGATACATTATACAACTATTGTTTTGTTTCACACAAGAAATAAAATTAACAAAACTAAAAGTCAAATTAAATTAAATAATACCTAAAAAAATAATAATACAAATCTGTTATCAAAAAGTAAAAGCTTTTAATTATTTATCAGAAATTACTTACCATTATAACTCAGTAGTACTTCAGTAAATGTTCAAATTGTACTCCATTTTTCTCTAAGCAGAGTTTTGCACGCTTTTGACAATTGTTTTTTATTTTATTTAAAACTACCGTATCGCTTTTTAGTTCATTAAACGCGCGTTTTATTAGCGTTTTTAAGTGATCTCGGTTTTGGGCTTCCTCAACATAAACTCTGCGCTTTATTTCGCCCCACATAAAAAAGTCACATGGTGTGAGATCTGGTGAACGTGGTGGCCATGGAACAGGACCCCCACGACCGATCCAGCGGTCACCATATTCCCTATTTAAGTAGGCGCGGACAGCGGAAGCGAAATGAGGAGGAGCCCCATCCTGCTGGAAATACAAATTCCTATGGAACGCGAGCGGCAATTCGTCCATAAATTCTGATATCACTGTTTGAAGCATTGTAAGGTACGTGCCTCCCGTTAATCTCCCCTCGATAAAATATGGCCCCAAAAGTTTATTTCCCACTATTCCAGCCCACACATTAACACTGAAGCGTACATCCTCTGGGCTGCGAGTGCAGACTCGCCACATAAATGATAACATCGTACCATTTCATAGCACTCTCGAGATGAATAAGACATTTTTAAGTATCAATGCGGGCGGACACGTGCGATCGTTCGCGGGCGCCGTTAGCTACTGACTGGCTACTAAAGGAAGCGGGGTGACCTTGACACACTTCTATCACGTTTCGTGTATAGGCCGCCGGACGTGGCGGCGCGCGCGCCGTTTATTTACCATGCAGTAGTGTTTTACTATCAGGACAATTTTTATTATCTTGAAAAAAAAAAATCCTTTTTTATTTCAAAAATGGGTTCTAATACTAACACCTGAAGCCTAAAAAAAATATTTGCTCGCTTGCCAATCGCATCCTGTATATTTTCACAAGGCTACAATTTTTATATGTTATAATTTACATGGGTTTAAGCGTAAAAGAAATTGACAACCTACTTCTAAGTGTAATTTAAATTAAGTAATTAAAGTGTAAATTAAATTAACTTAACTATCTGAAATAATTGTACATTCTAATTATGGAATAGGGCTGGTGCCTGAGATACAGATTATATCTCGTTCAGGTATCAGCGGCCAACACAATTATTTATAATCATGTTTTCAAGTAATGTAATATATATATTGTAAATTAAGAATAAGCTAATGTATTATTTAAATAAATAAATAAATTATTATTATGTTGAGGGTTGCAAGTATGTCGTTGTAGGAGTAGATTTTTTTGGACATTTTCAAATAATAAATGGATGCAGACGCAACCGCGAGATGCCTGCCAGAACGTTACTTTCAAAATTAGCTAATAATAAAACATCATTTAAAAATTTCCTTGCTTTGTGGGAAACGGGTTAGTCAGATGGTTCACTAGCTCTCCCACTATACACTCACAAATTTAAAATACTAATTAAAAACCATACAGGGTGTAAGTAGACAAGGCGACCTGTATTGCTTTTCTAAATTACAGGCTTAACTAAGAATCAAAACGCGTTAATAAGATTTACAGCAAGCTAAGCTTTTAAATTTAAAACGAAAAAAAATCAAACGAATATATAAATTGAATCATTTAAACCTTATTCCGTACAATAGCAATACCTTGTTTAGAGTACCTGTGCCAGGCGAGTGACAGTAGCGCCCGAAATCGTCCCCATAGCCACGGATATAGGCCACCGCCACTGAAGGCAGCTCTCGCCGCGAACTTCACGTATTCATATAAGCCCCAAGGTGCATGACCGCCATTCACATAATACACATAGGTAAAACCGTCTTTACAACGGCCCTTTATTGAATAATAATACGGGAGAAATGAATGTAGATGAAATCTGTAAATTAACACATTACATATTTATTGGCTCGCAACGAATATTCGGCCCATTCGGCTACTTTTATCCTATTTGGAAGAATATCGAATATCTAGATACTATTCTGCCGAATACCGAATACTTAAGTTGTAATTGGTTTTGTTGTAATGTAAAGTGGTAAAAAGAAAATATTTAAATATTTTATTATATACAATCAATCAATCAAAATTGTCACGCCTTTTCCCACGGGGAAAGGCAGAGACAATTGAGAGAGAATCAGTTTATACTAGTTTTTTTGACACCCGCTGCGCTGTCCTTGCCGAATTTCCGGCTATTCGGCCAGCAAGCTCTCCGAATATTCGGTATTCGGCGTATGACCAAATATACTGTAGGGGTTACACTGCATAACAACTAATTTGATCGTGTGCAAGTTCGCCGCACTGCATTTTGTTGCAGCGGGCGTCACTGTGTCTCGCCTGCGAACGTATAGCAACAACATTAAATTTATTAGATAACTTTTAACATAATAACTAACTTTCTTTGTTCATAAAACAAAATGGCGTCTGCGTTTGTTGTGAGCACATGTAGGAATAATGCTTTGACACGGTGCTCGTGCGGCGGATGTGGTACAGGACCAGCCAATTGTGATATTAAAACTTCTAATAACATTGAGGCAACACCAGCGCGGCGGTGCGACCGAGCTACACCTGAAAGTTTAAAAACAACCGGGTTTAGTTTACAAATTAGTATAATTTGGCTTTGGCCGGCATAGTGACGGCGACTGGGGCAACTGTATAATGAAACGGTTAGTAAACCCTTGCTTAATTAATATCAGGCAAGTCGAGGTCAGATGTCGATCTTAATTTAAAATCTTAATTTAAGATCTTAATTTAAAAAATTATATTCTTATTACATTTTTTTTTTATTGTGACTCGACATATGACAGCACCCCGCTTGATGTTAAGCCGAAGTGTGGTCCATGAATGAATGTCACTGCTACTACAATTCAATAACTGTGAGTAGAAATCACATCCACTATGCCGGCCTAGATGTGTTTTTGCAGCTATTATCAATTGAATAATATTAAATTTTGTATAATTGTTTATATTGACAAAGCCAATGTTCGGCTGCAATAGACATAAAATTTTTGAATTTTAACCATCAATGTATTCGACGCGTAAAAGTGCAGTGTATATGCCTACTTACTAAATATAAAAATACAAAAAAAACGGCAATAAAATGCAGTCACTAAACAAGCGACTGCTCTGCGGGCCGACCGCGTAACTCAATGACAATGAGTATGAGCTCGGTTTCCACAGTTAAACTACATTAACCGATTCATTGCCACGTCAAATTCACTATTTGACAGATGGACAGCTGCTTTGACATTAGTTATTATAGTTCTAAAAGTTCACACGCAGCGCTAGCGAACGCGAACCATTTTCACTCCACAGTAGTGATGTGCATAATCGAATTAATTGATTTCAGTAATCATTCGACTTAGTCGATTGTTAATAGGGATTAGTTACTAACTTTAGCGTTAAGAACAATAAACTCCGTTGTAATTATTTACTAGCATACATTTGTTTAAAAAATTAGCTTTTCGACAATTCGAATAAATTGATTAAAAATTAGTATTATGGATTTCGATTTATTGCAACTACTACTGTTTTATTAAACAAAAAGTAACAAAAAGCGTGTCCGAGCAAGACACGTGTTAAATTAAAACAAAACTAATATATAAAAACAATCGTTTAATTAGACTCAAAGAAATGAATAAAAAAAAGTTGATTTTGTTTGTCGTAGATCTGCGACAATGGAATACGACGGGTTAACATAATCAGATAAAAATAAAATGTGTAAGTAAGTTATTAGTAATAAATAAACTAAACTAAGCATAGATTTGTTCGCTCGTACCACAGCATTTATGTATGGAAACATCTGTCATTCTAAAGATATTTTTATACCCGTCGTCGTAACATCTAAACCAAAGATCCGATTCGAATAATTTAAATAGAAGTTAACATGTAAATTATCAACATAACTATTTAGTTGGAAAATCATTTTAAAGAAAATACATATCTAAAAATTATTTAGACATTATCATTTTGAAAGAATCTAGCTTCTCTGGACTTAACCGATTACGCCGATCAGTTAAAACATCCTGCTTTTGGAAAAAGTCTTTCAGTTGGGACAGATGTTGCAGGAATATATAAATATTTTTTGGCTAATTTATATAAATCTGGAAACATTTTGGTCTTGGTCTTCCCAAAATGTTAGAGGATTCTTGTTTCTATCTATCAGAGCCATATCTTTATATTGTTTTAGCATTATATAAGCCGTAATACTAGGGGTTTCAGAGGTATTTTTTTGGAAAAACTTTTGATCAAAATGTGCCCACAGGGAAACACATTCATCACTAGTATTTATTTCGTTAAATTTATAGTATGTGCTATACAAGGATGATTATGTTTTTGTAAGTTCTCCACTACTGCTGTTGCTACTAATATTAGTATTATCATTTGATTATATTAGTTCAATAATCAATTGGTTATTCGATTAATGAAATCATTCGACTTCCACATCGCTACTCCGTACTTTGTGCAGCGCTTCGTGCGAACTTTAAGAACTAAGCTGTCACCCAAGAAGTTTGACAGGAATCAGATCTGATTCCCCGGCATTGAATCGGTTAATGAGGTTCAAAATAAAAATTGCGACTGCGCAACACACTGAGTTTCGATGTTCGGAATGATAAAAGTTATTTTCGTCACTTACAGCGACCGCGTAACTTTTTGATAATTCCTATTGAATTTTCTTAGATTTTGCCCGAACATTGACTAATGAATTAAACAAATTTTATGCATCAACCAATAGGACGGCCAACACCTCAGTCTCTCCGCGACCACGATTGCTGCAAAGCTCTCGAAACGTCAGAATAATAAAAATTTGTGAAATCTAAACCAAAATAAATGCGATAGTAAGCCGCATAAAATTTGTTTTATTCATCAATTCCCATTGAAGTTGCGCGATCGGCCCCCATACCACTGTATTAGATGTAATACACGCAAACTCTTAAAAACTTTGCAAATTAATGTGGCTTTAGGTTGTTTTAAACTTAAGAATAATATCATAATTATAAATTATTTTTTCACATTTTAAGTAAAAATAATATATCAAATAATGCGTTCAGACCATCTTATTATAAAATACGTTTAGAATAAAAATCAAGCAATAAAACAATGAACTTATTATGTAGAGATATTTAGTGATCATTTTTTAAATTCCATGACAATCAAATGTTTAGTAGTAAAGTCATAAATATTTAAGTTAACAGTTATAAACCAATGAATTAAACAAATTTTATGCGGCTTACTGTCGCGTTTATTTTCAAATTTCAAAACAAAATCTAAGAAAAGTTTTAAACCTTATAACTTTTAAAGTAAAAAAAACTTACCTAAGGATAAAATATAAGCCACTAAAGTATCTTTGGAAGCAAACCATCTTGAAAGTATTCCTCTATCTTCTGCATTTAACTTTAAATAGGGTTTAATTTCAGCCACAATAAGGCCGATAATCTCACCCTTGTGGACGGCAGCCAGAGCAAAGAATCTCTCTGATGACGTGATATCTTCATACCAAGATTGGGGATATTCTATAGGGAACCAATCACGGCACAATGCCCTTACCTAGAACAATAATGTAATAACTATAGCTCAATTATAATTATGGTAAGCAAGGAGAGGTTCAAGAGTGCCAATGACTGAAAAAACCTACTAAGTTGATGTTTGCCTCAATCGCCATCTTTATGTCAGCCTGATGTCCTATTTACACCTTACTTGAGGAACTGATGTTAAAGGATAGAGAGAACACTGCAGGGATTATATTATTAGAACATCTCCTAATAATATACAGAAACAGTAACTAAACAAAATCCAAAAGCAATCAATCAATCGAATTGTCACGCCTTTTATCACAGGGATAGGCAGAGACAATGGAGCACCACTTGCCACGATCCTGACACAACTCCCTCGCTTCCTTCACATTCACAATTCTCTTCATACAAGCTCTATGGTTTTGGGCACTAGGCAACTTAGCTTTCTTGAGGATGTCTCCTAGGCCTGCCTTGTTTAACGTATTAAATATGTAAAATACATAAACAAAATAAGTGTAAAGTAAATCTTAATTTTCAAAAAAAATAAAAAAGTGAGTTCAGAGATCAGCAACGACTAAATTCATAATACAGCCAATTTTGTTTAAATCATAGCAACTAAATATTCTTAAACATAAAACACAAGGGCATAGGGCAATGTATGAGCAAAGCATTGGCAAAGCTGATGATGCAACATTGTCTATTCCTGTCTAGTTAATATGACCTTCAATTTATATTTTAAATCAATACACAAAATGATTCATACATTTCAATGTATGTGTGGGCGATGAGATGCAATTTGCACTGAATTGTTACCCAGCTTTCATAAAGGAGGGTTATGTATTTTAAGGTCTGTTTTTCCCTTGGCATGACCTGTAGCCTAAACAGTTTTACAGATGTCATTAGATTCACCATAATAGTGGGTCACCATATTAAAATTTTAACCTATTTCAATTGACCTCTGTTGAATTGAAACAGATTGAAACAATTGAAAACAGAAAACCCTTTAACAAGCTTTATAATATATTGAACGTAGGAAATGTTAATGCCGGTGTGGACAAGCTATTCAAAATCAAAACATTCATTGTAAAATTTAGACTTGCATTGTCAAGTGTACAACTACTATAGTTGTGGAGGGATCGCGATGAGAAGAAATTATTAAAATCGTTTTTTTTTATTGTGACTCGACATATGACAGCACGTTTCGGGATCAGCTTGCAAGTTGCCGGTTCCATCTAGGCCGGCACAGTGGATGTGATTGCTACTCACAGTTATTGAATTGTAGTAGCAGTGACATTCATTCATGGACCACACTTCGGCTTATCTATATATTACCTATAAATTGGTGATCTTTATGTTAAAATATTTGAACTTTTACAGTAATTGTTTTAAATTTTATTTCTATACCTTTTTTTTACATTTTATAAATTATAGAGCTTGATCTTCAGTAACATTTTATTTATTTATTAACATAACCTAAACTTCTATTCCCATTTAATTCTAAGATGCTAACAAACCTCAGGTGTTAAGATCGGAAAGTACCTCAGTTGTACCATGATGTTCAGATCATCATGAATGTTGCCACAGATCATTATTGTCTAGAGGTATTGTAAAAAATTTACATTCCCTGTATATCCTTATTATATTATACATACCTCTTCAAGGTCATCTGGACATAAAAAGCGTAATTGCACATCATTAAGTGAACATTTTGTATCTTTAGATTTGTCAACTATAACTTGGAATCCTTCTGATAGGTACCTGAAATTATTTGAATGTACTTTTATAAAAAGAACTTTGAAGTACATTCAGAAACACATAATTCTTAATTTGATTATTTTCATTGATTAAGAAAGTTATAGATAAAATGATAACACCTTAAATAAGTATGTTTAAATTATATAAGTAAAAAATATTTTAACCTGATTTATGTCTGGCACCAAGCGCCAAACTTGTTTAACAAGTTAAACTATTTAATTTAAACTTTAAAAAACAAACATTTTGGTTCCTATAGGAGTCATGTCATATCTAATGTGATTATAATAGAATATTGGTATCTTTCCGATGATAATAAAATAAAAAGTTCCTGAAGTTTAGAAAGAAAGTAATTTGTGATTTCTTTAATACAGATGAAAGAAAATTTATATGGCAGATTACATTTCTAAAAATATCAGTCATCAACAAATTCATAGTTAAAATTAAACCACAATAATAACATGACACAATTTGGTTTTTAGTTGTTTAATATCTAAATGCACAAAGAAAAAGGAATGATGAAGGATTTCTTTCACAAACCTTCAGAGTGTTATTAGCTGATGTAAATAATAATATAATTATTGATTAAAAACTAATAGGGAAACTAAAGTTATAACTGTATAAGAATAAAACTGATTTTTAATCAATATATTTTATTATTTAAATTACTTGTGGTAAAATTTAACCTCACAATTCAATTAATAAAAACATATTTTATGAGTCAGCTCATATAAATTTAAACAGTGCATAATAAACAAAGTTTATTCATGTATTGTTTTAAAGTTATTACAGAAGGAAATGAATTATTTTCAATCCTAAAGTAGTAAGACATAGGTGCTAAGATATCACATACAAATTGTATGTATGTTAACTGTATAATTTGGCAATTCCTACCAATTGAAATTGCGAAATACAAATCGCATAATTGAAGCTCTAAGTATCTGTAGACAAACTTACCAGCTAAACCCAGCCATTCGGTAATTTGGCCATGTACACAATTATTATTCACTTAAAAAACAATTATTCCACTTTACACAGATTATACATAAATGTTATTTTAGATAAGTATTTGTACGATTAAATCGCCAAACCACAATCAACAACAATAATTGACGAATTTGACAAAACTTCACTGACATTTGTGCTAATAGTACAAATGTCAGTGTTGTTTTTAGTTTTTAGTGTAGCAACCCTACACATTCCGGCTGAAGGACTTATATCCAAGCTATAAATGATATAATTAATAAAAGTAAAATAAAGCTGCGCCTATTATTATTTTACTGATACTTAAGAATCTAATATGATTACATTTAGATCATTAATTGCGTACTTTATTTTTATAAACAAGTATTTTTCTTATTAATTTAAATATTGTAAAGATTTTTTAGTGAAAAGCTGACATGTAATCACTTTCAGAAGTTCCGTTTCATCATATAGGTCGACTCGAAAGTTGCAAGTTTTAAATTTAAAAAAATATATATATATAATAAATATCTACTCTTGTGATTTAAAAACTACACACAATTATTCGAGTAAGAATAGCTTGTCTAACTATAAATGACGCGCCTCTCCACTTTATTAGTTTATTTAAATGTGTGAATGCAAATATTACTAACTATACTATTATACTTCATCAGCGTGCTCCTCCTTTTGTGTCTAACCAGCAACTGAATACCCAATTACAATTGCATTTTCGGTGTGTTTTATCTATATTTTATATTTGCTCGTGTGCACAAAAGCATGGGGGGCGCGAAATTATGATATAGGCTTAGACTATATCATAATTTCGGTAGTGAAATGATCGAAGCGACCTTAAAAAAAGAACCGCATTAATCGCACTTTCAGTGCGTTTTAAACAAAATTAATGTCATAATTTTTTTTTGGAGAAGAGCATTTTGTATCGTACTTACATTTGCGTAATTTAAAAGATTAAATTATCATGTAATGCAATAATCATGTATAACTTTCTCAAACACATGTTCGCTTAAGATCTGTGGGATGTAGAGTCATTGAGCGCGATGTTCACCAGACGTGTTGGTATCGTCTTACTTAAAAAATCTCAGATCTCGTGGATCTATCATCATTCACACGATTCATCCACTTGAAATGTATAAGCCTGTAAATGTAAAGGTTTTTTTTCCTTTTATAAACAAGTACATGTAGGTACTTACTGTTTCTTGGTTGTATATTGTATATGTTTATTTTAAATACGAAACAATACTGTGCATTAAGTAATTTTATTCACAATTATGTTTATGTAAGGGGGCGTCTATAAAGTACGTTAGATGTTTAAGGGGGGGAGGGGGTCGAGTCAAATCTCATCTAATCTTACGATGGAGAGAGGGGGGTCTCGGCAAATATCACGTAATTTTTTTTCTGATTTACACAAAAAAAAATTATACTATTTTGGTGCATTTAATCCAGATTCTACATGCCTAAGATTTAATCTTAAGCGTAATCGTAATACGATTAAGACCATTCACAAATTCGTTCGAAAGAAAATAATTTCATTCATTCCAATTCAACGATCCAACGTGTTTACGTAAGAAACCCACATTTTGAAAAATCTCACGTGAGATTGGGGGAGGGGGGAGGGGGTTGAATAAAATCTCACGACATCTCACCAAGGGGGGAAGGAGGGACAGAAAATTAAAAAAAAACACCTCACGTAATTTATGGACGCAACTAATTGATAATAAGAACCATAGAGCAAGTATGAAGAGAATTGTAAATGTGAAGGAAGCTAGGGAGTTGTGTCAGGATCTTGGCAAGTGGCGCTCCATTGTCTCTGCCTATTCCTGTGGAAAAAGGGCGTAACAATTTGATTGATTGATAATAACATAATTTTTAGAATATAATATTGTATAATATTATTAACTTGCAGACTTTTTCAGACGTTCTTGAAATAATATTACCTCTAATATGAATATTAACAGAATTAGGTAAAATTACATTAAGATTACATTAAGAGAATCAAGTAATTTAAAGTAGATACTTAGCATAAACCAAAAAACAAACTTGCGAGCCCGTGAAATTGGTCGAATAAGCAAGGATGTCTTGTATTACCAAACCCTAATAATTAAGCGCATATGTGGCCAGAAAATGCGTGTCAATGACGTCACATGCGATGTATCTGTCAGAATGTCGGTCCCGTGTGTAATTGAATACCGCACGCGCCCCACACTTCATTTGCTATGAATCTTAATATTGCATACGAGCATGCTTCATTACAGATGCATAAGGAAATATATACATTGTTTTTTCGGTTAATATTCTGGGAAAAAATGTTTCTGGTAAAAAAGTAGCTAGATTGGGAGTGACCGTTGACTGAATTCAAACGATAAGGATAAATAAGGCGACCGTGGTGTAGTGGCAGTGCAATGGTCATGCAAACCGAATGCACGGGTTCGAAACCACTTACCGGTACCAATAAAAACATCTTTATCTAATGTGTACCACCAGTCCAGTCCACTGATAGTATGTAGGCAAGTAGTATGCGACTGCTACTTGCAGTTATTTAACTGTAGTAGCAGCCGCCTCCATTTATAGATCGCGCTCTAGCTTAATATCAGGCGGGGTGCAATCATTTGACGATAAAAAAGAAACATTTCATGCCAGCTATTGGTCCTCCACTGCCGGTTAAAGGTCTTCCCCAGCAGTGACGTAGCGTAAGAGTCAGCCGCCCGGAGCGAAAAAAAAATTTGCCGCCCCCCTTATTTAGGAATTTCAATCATAGGTACAACAAAAATACAAATTTCAGGTTCAAATTTTTAAGATTTATATTAGTTTTTTTTTATTTTGCCGCCCCCTCCGCCCCGCCACGCTACGCCACTGTTCCCCAGTGATCTTCATAGTTACTGACTTTTTTTGTTTTATTTCCTGCCACCTTTAGCATATTCTTGTAAGTAGACATCTGACGCTGTGTTTGATAATAATGAGAAGATAAAAATGACAATTTTATCGTCCAAGAGTACCGACGACAGAAAAAAACTGATTCAGTTTACGTCTTCTTCAGTCGCCGTCAATGTGCCCGCCATTGATCTCTAATCCCGTCTAATTGAATCTGATTAACAAACCAATCGCTAACCGTTCGTCCACGTCGTATGAATGTATAAATATATTTTTTTAAGAGGCAGTATCTACTATATCTAACGGTATCTGGGGCAGGCGGACTCGGTTTTTACATTCGTAGGCACGCTTGGACCTCTAATAGCTTACTATCGGACGGGTCAAGATCCGATGTAAAATCGCAATAAAAAAAATAAGAAAAATCGTATAAGTATTCATGTCAAGAATTTCATGAGATCAATTCAATAATTTATTATAGATTATAATTTCTAGTAATTGATATTAATTAGATAAGTTTATTGGTCTCATTAGTCGCGGAAAATGTGAAATGTTGATAAGATAGAGGGGTAGAACAAGAGGAGTCTGTCTGATCAGGTCGTGTGGGGTCACACCGACCCCGAGCACCGGAAACGCGGTCGTTTAGCGGGCATTCGTTTTATCTTAATAAAATACATCTTAGGGAATATATTTTTTTAAGGTCAATATGCCAAGATTAGTATGAGACACGAGCCCCGAGTTCCACATTTTATAACTGTTTTTACAATTGTGACTCGACATAATACAGCATCCCGCCTGATGTTAAGCTGGAGTGTTAATGACTGCAAGTAGCAGTCGCATTCACTAGGTCAGCCTAGTTAGAAGCGAGTTTCGTAAGTCTTAGATTTCTTTGAAAATTTCGTGTACAAATCCATAAGCAACGATTTTTTTTCATTTTGGTTAGAAAGAATACAACACGATGTTCAGCTGGAGTGCGATCCATGAGCTAAGGTTACTGCTGACACAAATACATTAATAGCAGTCGCTCCGCAGTGTCGGTCTTACTCAAATTCAGGAGCGGTAGGCAGTGGTATCCAGTCTGCCGATTTTGGGTAGTACACCACTTACAAGAGTACAGACCGTGAAGTGACTTAGTCGCATTTCGGGATCTGCTTGTAAGTTTCCGGTTCCAATCAGGCCGGCATAATGGGTGCGCTTCATGGACCGCACTTCAGATTAACATCAGGTGGAGTGCTGGCAGATGTCGATCCTCAATAAATTATTAAAATTATCGCTTATTTCTTCTTATTCAAAATAAAACAAAATAGTAATTTAAAAAGTCCATTTTATGAAATAAGTAGGAAACAATAAATTATTTACAATAGAAAATTTACTTATAACTAACAATCAGTTGCAGGAAACTCTAATTAAATTTAAATCTAAGGAAATAGTTATTTTAACAACTGTCGCGCGGAGCTAACTTCCTAAATATCATTGTACTCTAATAATAAATTTTGTGCAACGAAAATTTGCCTTATTTGTCATTTGCTTTAGCCAATATAAGATAAGACCATATCAAATACGATTCGATTAACCTCTTTGAAACTTTACAGACATTTATGCAACTGACTGTAGGAAAATAACAGATAACTTATAAAATATAGGTGGATAGTAAAATTTGTTAAAAAAGACGATTGAATTTAGCGACCTTTCTTTGTCAAAATTTTATAAAGGACATCATTCATTTTGTATGGGGACTAGGGCTTAATTGTATTACCAGTTGCATGTACAATTTAAAATAGTTTAATGTACAAAGATTACAATGTAATTGGAAAATATCCTTTATTTTGCATAGTTTAGGTGTGAAAAATAATCAAACTATAATTATGACAGATCAAAGCAGAACTGTGAATATGGCGTGTCTTTGTGATTGACAGACGATACAAAATCTTATTTTCTAAATAACTCAATTAACACAGCAATTAAAAGCAAAATTGTTATTATCAATACAAGTATCGAAACTACCATTCATATATTTTTTCATCATTGGACAATATAAAAGTACTCACTTCTAGAACGACAGTAGGTACCTATAGTTAAAAAACTGGGAAACTTAATTATTATTAAGTTTCCGAGTGTTTGATTTGAACTATGAAGCCTAATAAAGTTAGAAAGTTCTTAATTTAAGAGACTTAATTTTGCTTGAAACATTTTGACATATATTTATTCGAAGGATATTTTGTGACTGGTGTATTTTAGATTTAAAAGAAAATTACAAAATATGGTTTAAATGTATATAGTTTTTCACCTTTACCGGACTGTATGAATCCATTGTTTATAGATTCATACAGTCCGCGATGCCTAAGCTCAGCTTTGCATTTATGCGAGTGCATATAGTGTAGGTGTCGATCTAGAGCGCGACGCAACCTTTGCTTAGCTTAAACCGGTTTATACTGGTTCATGTTCATACTGCTTTCTGACTACTTTAAGTGATCACTCACAAGAGTAGAACTCACAGCTTCACTCACAGCTTAGACCTCGCGGACTGTACGAGTACTGATTTGTAAAACAAACATGCTGCAGAGGATATTTAAGTAATCCATCGTAAAAGGACATCTTTCATTTTGGGCTTTTATGTACTACTTTTGTAAAGTCCAATGATGAAAAAATATATAAATGGTAGTTTCAATACTTGTATTGATAAAACTAATAACAATTTTGCTTTTAATTGCTGTGCAATTAAGTTATTTGGGAAATTAGATATGGATTTTTTTATCATCTGTCAATCAACGCCATATTTGTTCTGCTTTGAACTGCCATAAGTATAGTTTGTCATTTCGCACACCCAAACTTTGCAAAATAAAGGATATATTCCAATTACATCGTAATGTTCGTACATCAAACTATTTTAAGATGCATATTAAACTGTTACAATACAATTAACAAATACAATTAAGCCCAAGTCCCCATACAAAATGAATGATGTCCTTTATGAGGATTAAGCTCATAAGTTTTGATATATAATACCAACATTTAGTCCTAATATTTACTAGATTATTAGATTTTGTCTGTTAAAAATGATGAAAAGAGTTTAACTAAATTCAATTTAACAACTGAATAGCGATATTTAATATTTACCTCTTGGTACACTCATAAATTACTATTTAAAAAAAAAGTTTATAATTCAAACTTAAAGTTAAAACAATAACACACTTAAAAATTACAAACAAAATAACTACAATCACATAATTGTGTACTTTGGAAATAGTTATTTTAACTATAACATCTTAAACTCTACTTAAAGCCTAAAGATATATTTAAATATAATATAAATATTTAACATATAAAAACAGCTTCGTTATTTCATTAGAATTTCTATGATCACGCCCTTGTCTGCCGAATGTGCGGGGCTGAGGACGCGCCGGATGCGCTTCCTGTGACTTTGTGGAAATCCAGCGCCAATTTTTGAAATCATTTTCTTACACAAGAACATTTGTCATTGATATTGATAAGTAAATACATGTCTGCAAGACAATAATAACGTGCGTAGTTGAAATTTACTTAATTTTAACTGACCCAATGTTTAACTTTTTTAAAAATACCGTTTTTTACCTATTTACGAAAAAATATTTAAGTTTTAAAACGCGGCAAAACATTACCCCAAAAATAGGCGCTTTCATATAAATGTATTTTTTGACTCAATATAAAACGATTAAAGAGTGAGTGATTCTAATGCCATCTTGTAGTATCCTTTTGAACTGCCTACAAATCGAATATTTAGTATCAATACAAAGTAGGGACAACCAAAGTTAACAAACATTATCATAAAAACTACAATCGATCCAGCAATAGCCCATTGCTAATTTCGGATAAAAATAAAACGTTTTAGACTGCAATATCTGATGACTTTTACGATTGTATTTGCCTCCTTTTTTACTTTTGCGATATTGCAATCTAAATTATCAATTTCACCAAGATTAGCTAGACATTCTTCCATTGGTTACCATGGCCGCACGTGCGTTTACCTAATTCTATATAAATATTTACAAATGATACGGTGGTAAGCATTAATAATATATGTAAAATATGAAATATTGATTTTAAACTTACTTCTTTTACCTATAAACTACAGTCTGGCATCGATAAAGATTACTTATGTGGATGGGTACCTATCTAAGCTATGTACAGAAAAATAAAACTATAATATAACTGGCAATAAACTATAGTCAATTAAGTTATACAATTTTATTGTTGCAAACTTGCGCTCGATAATAACGGGTCCGCCTAATAACTTTTTTTTTGAAAATGCTATGAAAAAAACTACTGAATATTTTTTCAAATTTCTTTTTTTATTTGAAAGTACAATCCTTCCGGTTAATGATGGAAAATAATTTTATTCAAATGGCTGCCTCGGCTGGCCATGCCTACACGATCGTCCAATTTTTAAGTACATTATCGATTGTGTGCTTTACGAATATTATCCTTTAAAGCATCAATTGTCTCTGGCTTGTCGGCGTAACACTTATCTTTGACGGCACCCCACAAATAATAGTCCAACGGTGTGAAATCGCAGCTCCGAGGTTGCCAAACGATATCAGCTCTGCGGCTGATAATGCGATTTTGAAAAACACGGCGCAAAACATCAAGTGTAGCGTCGGTTGTGTGGCACGTAGCGCCGTCCTGTTGAAACCAAATGTTGCCAATATCCTCCTCTTCAATTTCTGTGAACAAAAATTCGCTCAACATGGCCCGATAACGATCGCCATTGACTGTAACGGCCCTTGCTCATTTTCGAAGAGCCGAGGCAGCCATTTGAATGAAATTATTTTCCATCATTAACCGGAAGGATTGTACTTTCAAATAAAAAAAGAAATTTAAAAAAATATTCAGTAGTTTTTTTTAATAGCATTTTAAAAAAAAGTTATTTGGCGGACCCGATATAATCTGCCGATCCTTATACTGCGCAGCGCTTATCTGCAGGAATATATACCCCAACATTCAAGTCGTAGAGAAAAAAGGATCACTTAAGTGTGTTGGGCGACATGTCCCTACAACTTATTTAAAGAAACCTATTACTAAATAAAAATATATTTTTCAAATGGAAATCCCGAGACATAATGAATGCAACAAATGGACAAACATCCTGGCTTGCAATCTATTGATTACCTAATATGAATAATGATTATTGAAATCAATTTACATTGTTATATATTTGTTTTTAAATTTAAAATAATAATTTAGGACATTGCATCAGAAGAATAGTGTTGCCACTCAGTGTATGACGGATGAAGATGTGGTGCAAGAGGAGAGTAAAGTGGGGGTGGTGGGAGATGAGCATGAGGTGGACATCTCGGTTGCAGATCATGATATTCTGGAATTGTTGGAGGCTTTAAGTACTGTTCTAATTCAGCACCATCTGGAGGTCCATCTAGCAGTGCTCCATCTACTTCAATTCTTGAGAAATCTATATGGGTTCGTTCCTGAGATGGTTCTCGTTTGAATCTTGAGCTGTTCGTAGGTGGTGGTTTGCGTCTCCGTGGCTGATATTTGTAGTCGGGATGCTCTCTCTTGTGTTGTTTTCGTAGTTTCTCAGCTTCTTTAATGAAAGGAAGTTTTTGGATCTCGTCTAAGTTTCTGTAAATAAAGTTTACGATAAGTTATAAAATATCAGTATACCTAATATAAATATTTGAAATGCATTAAATAATTTTAGATTACGACTCAATAAATACTTAGGTAAACACAGAGATTGTAGGCATTAATAGGGGGAGTTTGGATTACAGGAAATAAACAAGGTCTAGACATTTTTATTATTATTTTAAACTTGACATTTGACAGCACTTCGTCTGATGATACGCTGGAGTGCGGCCTATAAATAGAGGGGCTGCTACTACAGTTAAATAACTGCAAGTAGCAGTCACATCCACTATGCCGGCCTAGTTGGAACCGGAAAGTTAGGAGCTGATCCCGAAAGGCGGCTAAGTCACTTTACTGTCTGTACACTTGTAAGTGATGGTACTACCCTGGATCGGCAGACTAGGCACCACTTTTTCCAGTCTATACGCTTTATAGGTATATAAAATATATATATCTTATATATCTATTATAGGTATATAAATAAATATATCTTTAACTAAAAAGGATTTTTTAAAGTATGTTTTGTGTAGACGACAAAATAACGCGCCGGAACGCGATAGCATCGACACGCGCTATTTCCAGATGTCGCCGGTCAACAGTCTGATGATGCAAAAAAAACTTCTAGAAAAAAAAAACGATTAGGATTTTGTTTACCATGAAGTATCTAATAGGAACAGTTATGATAGTGAACTAACTACAACGTAGGTTAGTTAACACATCACATTATACGTAATTGAGAGGTTCAGAATGGGTTGGGTAATGTGTGTCGAACTTTTGATGAATAGTACTTTTTTTTACATTTCTATACTAAGCTACTAAAGTGCTTGTATCATAGAAACAGGACAACCAAAGTACATATATCAAACATACATTGGTACCGGGTGAGTGGTTTTTGAACAAGTGCTTTCGGTTTGCGTGACCATTGCACTACACCACGGTCGCCTTAAACTATTTGAAGAGATTGTTATTATAATGTTTTTTTGTTTATCCGATGGTTTGGGCACGGAAAAGATACAAATGCATTGACGAAAGGAATTTATAAATCTGATGTGGATGAATGCGTTAATCGCGGCAGACCAATTCGAAGACATCCTTAAGAAAACTGGGCAACCCAGTGTCCATAATTGTAAAGTTTGTATGAAAAAAATTGTGGATGTAAGGGAGGCGAGGGAGTTGTGTTAGGATCGTGGCAAGTGCGCTCCATTTTCTCTGCTTATCCTTGTGGGAAAATGGCGTGACAGTTCGATTGTTTGATTAAAAGAACTTTGCCATTATTAGGATTAAAACAACAACAAAAAGTGACACGAAAATTGACGTCTACGAGAATGCTAAATGAACCTTTTTATCGCTACAAATATTATTTATTGAATTAATTACGTAATTACGGTACGTACCGATTAGTGTAAAAATGTCTGAATTAATTTACGGTCTGTATACTTGTAAGTCGTAGTACTACCCCGAATCGGCAGTAGTGCCCTGCCTTTGACAACTAGATCTGATTGTTTAAATCTAGTCCTTATAATATTGCATACATTTATAAATTGCAGCATCATTATTATTAAAGAATGTTCTTCTCTCTAACCTTATGACCTTGAGCCAATCTCTATCAGGTATATGGATATGCTGCATCATGCCGCCACTACTGATGACAGTCAAGACTCAAACACATCATTATAGAGTATCATTATAATTATACAAACTTTACTAATTCATTTTGTTTATTGATTAGTTCACAATTAAAATGGATTTCAAAGGATTTTATAAAAAATGACCGACTACCTACTTAAGTATTTATTAAGAATCTGTTACTCGTAAAATTACAATAATTTAAATAATAAAAATTATATTCCATATTTTTTATCGGAGAAAACCTCAAGAAAGCTGGGTTGCCTAATGCCCATACCGTAGAGCTTGTATGAAGAAAATCGTGGATGTGAGGGAAGCGAGGAAGTTGTGACGGGACCGTAGCAAGTGGTGCTCCATTGTCTCTTCCTATCCCTGTTGGAGAAGGGTGTAACAATTTGATTAATTGATTGTCATAAAAATTCACAAAATATGCTAATTTATGTAATAATTATAAAGTTTATTTGTTTTTACATTTCTTACAAAGCTTTTAAAAGCGTTTGTACCATAGATTATGGGCAACTAAATTACACATATCAAAGATACATTCGAAGCGTTAAATAGTTTTCAAACGAGTGTTTTAAAGAATGCTATTAGAATAAGAATAGGACGGGCTGTTGACTAACTTCACTTGACTCAAAGGTATCTTTTTCTTGACGGTCCGCAAAGACACCATACTAAAGTGAAGTTGGTTGGAAAGTTAGATTCCGTCTTATTCTTACTTTAATCTTGAACTTGAAAACGACCGCTTTAGGATTGACCTCTGAGGGCAGTTTGTTGGGATCTTATAATTATTTAGAATTTTTATTAAAAGGTACTTCATGAATAAGTATTTTTTTGTCACGTGATAAGTGACAGACCCGGGATCTTGAATTCCCGATCCCTATTGCTGACCGGACACATAGATATTTTTACCTTTCCATATATTTAAATAGTGGGCTCCACTTGTATACCATTGAATCATCAAATACAGTTCGTCATCGTTCTCATTTGGTGGAGTATGATAGAAAGTATAGCGGGGTGGTCGGTTGGACGCGTGCGGCACCCCACAGAGCGGCGTGCATCGATTGTTTACTCATTAAAATAGTATAGCCCGCTAACCGACACTGATAACATCACTAACAGACGAAGACCATCGACTTTGCACAATATTAAAGTGAAGCCACAGACTTACTTTTCTAAATATAAAAAAATGACGACAGGCGTGGATGAACGGTCAGAGATTGGTTTGTTGCGCGTAAAGTCCCTGGTTCGATTCCCGGTCATAGCAAATATTTGTATCATAGCTTTTATTTGTAATATTTAATAATTATATTAAATATTGCAAATATTTGTTAATAAAAAAAAGAGATAGGTATTTGCTTCGGGTCTGGTTATAAACAAGTGGTACCCAGTATGCCGATCCGGGGTAGTACCACCACTTACAAGTATACAGAACGTGAAGTGATTTGGTCGCGTTTCGGGATCAGCTTGTAAGTTGCCGGTTCCAACTAGGCCGGCATAGAGGATGTGACTGCTACTCACAGTTATTGAGTTGTAGTAGCAGTGACATCCATTCATGAACCACACTCCAGCTTATCTTTAAGCGGGGTGCTGTCATAAGTCGAGTCACAATAAAAAAATAAAAAAATAGATAAAAAGAGGAAATACTGCCCTACTGTGGATACTGCCCAAAACAGGGAGGTTTCTACGGTTATGGACACTAGGCAACCCCAGCTTTCTTGATGATGTCTCCGATTTGGTTCACATCAGGTTTATAAATTCCTTTCTCAAATCTACTTTCACTCATCCTTTCCATGTGTCCAAACCATTAAAGCATTCCTTTGTCAATCTTTGTCACAACATCTTCTTTTAAACCACATCTATCGCGCAATGTGCTATTCCTCAATCTATCCGCTATCGTCACTCCACATGCATACCTTTATGACAATAAAAGTATAATCCAAAAACATAACACAATTGTACTTTAAAGTGTACAGTTAAGTAAGTGATTCAGTCGAGTTGTTGAAGTTGCCGGTTCCAGCTTAACATCAAGCTAAGTGCTGTCGTATTTTTAAACTACAAGAAGAAAAAATACCTACTTCCACATCCTCCCAAGTGTTTTGCTTAGTTCGGCATTGTGTAGCTGTGGACGTTGCTCTGAGAGGCGCCGGCGCATCGCTTGTGCGAATACCATAAACGCATTCATTGGACGCTTTACGTGCGATTTTCTCATGCAACCTCCTCCTCTGTGGACAAATATGATTCAATTAGAAACTAATAAGTACTCGCGTATAGTTCCCGGGAAATAAGAGCGCTGACTTGACGACAGGCGTGGACGAACGGTCTGAGATTGGTTTGTTGCTCGTAAAGTCCCGGGTTCGATTCCCGGTCGGAGCAAATATTTGTTTCATAGCTTTTATTTGTAATATTTAATAATTATTTTAAATATTGCAAATATTTGTTAATAAAACAAGAGAAAGATATTTGCTTCGGGTTTAGTTATAAAAGAGTGGTAGGCAGTGGTACCCAGTCAGTATACAGACCGTGAAGTGACTTGGTCGCGTTTCGGGATCAGCTTGTAAGTTGCCGGTTCCAACTAGGCCGGCATAGTGGATGTGTGACTGCTAATCACAGTTATTGAATTGTAATAGCAGTGGCATCCATTCATTGAGCTGCACATTAGAAGAGCTCTGGACGATTGCGGTGGGAGTAAGTTCGCCTATCTATACATCTATACAGTCGTGCACATAAATAATAAGTAAGTAAGTAGGTAACAAAACATGTTACTTCAATGCCAAAACATGTTACTTCTTTGTATTTGCCGCGAGATCTAACTAGGGTGTGGCAATGCACCCTGGGCGCTATTTAAATATCTAATTTAATTTTTAAACATTATAAATTAATATTCGGGATGACAATTTGCTCCGACCGGGAATCGAACCCGGGACTTAGGACTGGTATGTTAACCCATATTACACGCGGGTCGACAAAGCTCAATATGAAGTGCTTGGCGGCGTTGCCTTTAAAACATAGTTAAACAAACAAAGCAAGTGCGTTACAATAAAGTTTCAATTTGTCGGGCGGCGTCGGTCAGAGTTATAAACAGTTGTTTTAACTTCATTTGCAGCCGTACAAAAAATCTTGTTGACATAAACAATCAAAAATGCGTAGTACGGGCGCGAGCTATCGACACAACTCAAATTGGTTTAGCTTTCGGCGCGCGCCCGATAATTAGAAGCTAACCAAAACCATCAAGCGACGACTATAAAGAAAATAAATTACGATTGTGCCCCTTTATGTGCGTTGTAAACAGAGTGGCGTGCGCAGGCGCAGCCGTGTGTAGACCTGTGTAACACAGCGCGCGAGTGGCGCGGCGTCACTCACGTCATTTTACGCTCGTAAACATTTCTTATTTTATTACGTTTTTTTCATTCTCTAGTGCCTTACTCGCGATCTTACTGCTGACAATAAATTATGTTTTTTTCAAATGCTGACACGCCACTAAAACTAGATCGATTTCTAACGGATTATACGAAGCAATATGAGAAGTAATTATTTGTTCTTAGAACTTTAGTAACTACGGTCGTTTCTATTATGTTATTGGAAATTGGTACGTTTGGGATTTTTCCACTTGCTAAATAAATAAATTAACATGTCGGTACATATCTAATTAAAAAATATTAGTCCGGTGCCGCAATGCTGTTCAAGCGATGCGCGGCCTGTCATGGCTGCGTGGTAGTTACAAAATCATTCTGTTTACTTTTAAGTGTTGGTACTACCCCGGATCAACAGACTGGGTACCACTGCCTATCACTCTTTGATAACCAGACCCGAAGCAAATATCTGCCTCTTTTTTATTAACACATATTTGTAATATTTAATAAATATTGCAAATAAACGCTATGTAACAAATATTTGCTCCGACCGGGAATCGAACCCGGAACTTTACGCGTAACAAACTGGTGTGCTAACCAATCGGCCATTCCTGTCGTCAAAATGTTTTTTTTCAGGCTGGATAGTGTCTTCTTGGAAATAAGGGCTTATTAAGACGCTTTATTACGAACCCCTTGTATGTCAATATTTTATTTATTTGTTTATGTGTTTTTTAACTCGACATCTAACCTCAACTTACCTGATGGTAAGCATTGGCAGGGGAAAGAGTACCGGAAGAAACATGGGCTAAGAACGTATTCCACTTGTTCGACATTTTCTATTTCGACACGATTGTTCGTCGTAGAAACGCGGCGAACCATTTAGTAGTCTCTAGAGGTAGATCTTGCAAGCCAGGAGCCCCGGTTGAAATCACTGGCCGCAATATATAAGATACGGTACAGCAGGCCTCATATTCTCTTAACATATTGTAGCGACGAAAATGCAGTGAAATCGCATTACTATTAGGCATTCTCGCAGGTAACCAATCAGCGAATAACAAATCAATTGGTAACTATGCTAATTGGTTACCAAGCAATTTTTTTTTATTGTGACTCGACATCTGTCCCTGACCCGCCTGATAGTAAGAAAGAGGAGGTCCAAGAGTGCCGACGGCTAAAAAAACGAGTCATTTCACGGCCATCACTATCCCGGCCAAAGGTGAAGCACGCTTGAAGGATCCAAGATTATGGAAAGATCAGGGCTGGCAAGGTATTGCAAAAAACGACGCACCGAACCTTTTAGTTCGACTGCCTATTCGGTCGATAGAATGCGAATGCGAATCGACCTGTCGCTATTGTGCTTTTCGCAGGGCTCGCAGTACGAGGTAAGAGATCTTATTGTGACAGATACAGTATGGCGATCGCAACTAACTTCTGAAACGCCATAAAGTCTGGAACTAGCTGTATCGATGTATCTAGATATAATATACTTAGGTCGTCCTGTTTCTATGATATAAGCAACGTTAGTAGCTGAAAATATAAATGTATAATGTAAAAGGAAACTCGACAGGACTTTAACCCTTCCGCTTTGGGTTATTCAAATGCAGTGCTAGATATCGGTGACAAATTTAACAAAAAAAGGCAAATTCCTAAAAAATGCTGTAATAGTTTATATTCCTTAGGGGAACGAAACAATTTTTAAAGGTTTAAAATTATGTATAGGGGGTCTAAAAATTGTAAAAATGTTAAGGTGGGGCATGGCCTAAAAAAGGTTGGAAAACACAGATTTAGTTCGACTGTCGGTCGATTCGGTAGGAAAAAGGTTAAAGAGCTCCTCAAAACATACTCCCCAGAACATAAAATATATATTAATAATTTTCAGGTTCTAATTTAAAACTCAAATTGGAGAAATACTTCTTAGCGTTTTCACGTTGCGTTAATTAGTTACGAAACATAGTAAAAACTGCAAAAGCAATAACAAATTATGATTCATTTGCGTGTTTTTATTTTGCAAGTTCCTTAATATTATTATTTGATCATTACACGTAGTACTGTTTTAGAGTGGTAGGCAGTGTCAAGTCACAATAAAAACAAATATTGTATCTATAGCTTATGTGACTTGCCAACAATTAGTATGGGCAGTAAACATTTTTTTTATTGTGACTCTACATTTGATCCTAGAGCACCAACTAAACCGTTTCAGTTTACGGTTGCCTCAGTCGCCGTCACTATGCTGAACAATTCTGCCCAACCGAACTTGTGCGGTGGGGTATCACAAGAGTAAAAAGACAAAGTTTTTTTTTTTTTTTATTGTGACTCGACATATTACAGCACCCCGCTTGATGTTAAGCCAAAGTGTGGTCCATGAATGAATGCCACTGCTACTACAATTCAATAACTGTGAGTAGCAATCACATCCACTATGCCGGCCTAGATGGAACCGGCAACTTACAAGCTGATCCCGAAACGTGACCAAATCACTTCACGGTCTGTATACTTGTAAGTGGTGGTACTACCCCGGATCGGCAGACTGGGTACCACTGCCTACCACTCTTTAAAACGAGGTTGTTTTAAAGAGTGAAAAAAACGAGTTGAAACGAGGTTCTATGAATATAATGATAAAAGTAAACAATTGTTATTAATTTAAATAAATTTTATGCGGCTTACCATCGCGTTTATTTTAGGTTTAATGATTTTATTATTCGGACGTTTCGACAGCTTTGGTGTTGATGGTCTTATTCGTAGATGCTGTCATTGTTTCTAAAACTAGTAGTTCTAAAAATAAACGCGATAGTAAGCCGCATACAATTTGTTTAAATCATTAATCAATGTTCGCGCAAATACTAACAAAAATATCTTTTTGTTAGTATAAATATATATATTATTAGTTGGAGTTAGTATATGAAGAGAATAATAGATGCTTATAGATTTGTAGTGGTACGTAGAGACCTACCGCGCTCTCGGCCATCTGTTTTGAATCACTTCAATGACATACAACATAACTGAAGTCGAAGAGACTAGTTTTTAGTTGTTTTGTTTTATATTCCATCTTTAAAGGAGATTTATTTATAAGTCAGTGCCCACTTGATTATCAATAATCAATCAAATTGTAACGCCTTTACCCACAGGGATATGCAGAGACAATGGAGCGCCACGATCCTCTTCATACGCCACTTGCCACGATCTCTTCGTTCTACGGGTCTGGGCACTAGGTAACCCAGCTTTCTTAAGGATGAACCCTTAATTACTATTTATTTTATAACCTTAATTATCATATATTTTCTAATTTATATTCCTTTTTTCACATTTCTTAACTTAGCTACTATACATATTTGTACCCGTATCATAGAAAAAGGATGACCAAAGCACATTTAAGTATCAAAAGGTATCGGCAAGTGGTTTTGAATGTTGGAATCGAATGCTTCTGGTTTGCGTCACTATTTCACAACCAGTAGACCACGGGCCGCCTGATAAATTTGTTAGAGATTTAATATTCATGTCTTGTGGCGACCCGTAGTAACAGTCGCTGGACTGCAGTTCAGCTTAACATCAGACAGAGTGCTGTCATACGTCCTGCTACGATAAAAAATACAATAAGAAGATAATGCATTTTTAGCTTATCCAAAGCATTGGATAAGCCAAAAATGCAATGTTTTACTCGTATATTATTACGAATCATAAAACGAAAATTTTGACGCCACGCGCGGCGCTTTGGTTAGCACACCAGCCCTTTACGCGTGTCCTGGTTCGATTGCCGGTCGGAGCAAAGATTTGTTTTAAAGCTTTAATTGGAAATATTTAACAATGAGGTGAGGTTGAATATTACAAATATAAAAAAGTGAGATATTTGCTCCGTGTCTGGTTGTCAAAGAGTGGTAGGCAGTGGTGTCCAGTCTGTCAATGCGATTATCACTTTGCAGTCTGTATACTTACAAGTATACAGTCTTAGTCGCGATTCAGGATCTGCGTGTAAGGTGCCGGTAAAGATTGGCCTAGTGTATGTGACTGTAGATTCACCTCCATTCATGGACCACACTCCAGCTTAACATTAGGCGTGTGCTGTCATATATCGAGACACAATAAAAAAAGTAGAAACATATAAGAAACAATAAATATATCAAAAATAACACGTGTTGAGTTCATGTCAACATTGTTATTTATTAGTATGGCTGCCAAAATACGTGTACAATTCGATCCTTTTAGTTTTCATTGTTTTATTTAGAAATCGATATCGGTAGCTTGTGATTAATAGCTAAACATTATGAGGTCAAAATTGTTCAAGTGCCTGCTTGCCCACACGTGCCTAAGCACCTACTTAGCTAATAAATAGTCAAGTGCTAGTCGTATTCATATTTTGTAATTTGATTTCAAACATTCGTTTTTTATTTATTTATTGTGGCTAGATATATGACAGCACCCCGCTTAATGTTAAGCTGGAGTGGGGTCCATGAATGGATGTCATTGCTACTACAATTCAATAACTGTAAGTAGAAATCACATCCACTATGCCGGCCTAGTAGGAACCGGCAACTTAAAAGCTGATCCCGAAACGCGACACTTCACAGTATGTATACATTTGTTTTTATTTAATTATTTATTTATTTGAACGATCAACAAAAAGATCTTTTAAAAAACAATTAAATGCATTCTGTCGATCTGGTCGACAGAAAGCGAATGCTTCCCCCGACCTTTGCAGTGTCACGGGAGTAAAAGAAAGATGTTTCTACGTGGTTAAAGAGCTCCTCAGAATATTTTCTGTAAAATTGGCAATAAAGGATGCATAAAGCCGCCATGTCTGAAAAATTGCAGGGCCTTCAGAGTTCTCGTGACCCCTGCGTCTCTTTTTTTATTGTTGCTCGACATCTGACCTTGACCTGCCTGATGGTAAGCAAGGGAAGTCCAAGAGTGCCGACGACTAAAAACCGAGTACTAAGCTGCCCCAGTCGTCGTCACCCGGCCCAAGGTGCTTCTTCACGCATCGCTTGAAGGATTTAATTCTAAATTATTCTTAAATTATTTAGTTTAAGTAAGAATATATTTAATATATATCTACTAATTTAAGAAGTAGATATTACTTTTTATTTATTTATTATGTTAAGCTGGAGTGCGGTCAATAAATAGAGGGGACTGCTACTACAGTTCAATAACTGTAAGTGGCACTCACATGACAGTCTAGTTGGAACCGGCAACTTACAAGCTGATCCCGAATTGTAACTAAGTTACTTCACGGTCTGTATACATATAAATACGTATGACAAGTAAGGACTACATGATTTTTGGTAAGAAGTGCCTGTACTCTGGGTGATCCGCGGCCATTCGCTGAGGAAGTAATAAAAGGTGCGCTCGCATCATGCAAATAGCTGTCATCTGTAACGGAGACGCCCACGCTATTTCTGCAACGTTTTACTAGGATTCTGGAGATGCTATTTTGACCACAGTTGTAAATAATAAATACTCCCACATCATAATTTTTGAAGTGCGGCCGTGGAGTAGTGGCAGGGCAATGGTGATGCAAACCGAGAGCACAGGTTCAAAACCACTTGCCGGTACCAATGTATCTTTGATTTATGTACTTTGGTTGTCCTGTTTTTATGATGCAAGCACTTTAGTAGCTTGGTATAAATATGTAAATAATAATAAACTACCAATGTCTAGCAGCCAAGTGAATTCTTTATTTACACTCTTTCAAAAAGCTATAGCTATTTAACTGGACGCTATAGCTACAATAGTGCGACATTTAACCTCGACTTGACTGAAGGTAAACAAAGGCAGGTTAAAGAGCGCGGACGACTAAAAAAACTATTCAGTTTACGGTTGCCACAGACGCTTTCACTTGGCTTAATTGGAGGAACTCTTAGTTTAACCACAGTGTTCGTAATTACCCCTAAAAAGGCGTTATATATTTATTTATTTATTATTGACTAAAATAACTTAGATTATGCGCAAACATTGATTAATGAATTAAACAAATTTACTACACTATACTTTTCCGCGACCATCACAGACCATACATGCATAATACTCGTACATGCATTCCAAATCTATAGTGACCACGATGGCTGCAAAGCTTTCGAAACGTAGGAATAAAAAAATGTATAATCATTAACCAAAAATAAACGCGAAAATTTGTTTAATTTATTAATTTAGGCTACTTTCTGTTTTACTTTTTGATGTTGTTAGTCTCAATTATTTGTTATACGAATTACTATTTATGTAAAATAAAAAATAAATAATGTTTATTGTATCGTAATCACATCACTTCAGGTAATAAGCACTGCCTTCTGTAAAAGCTAATCTAAGTTCTAGAAGGCAGTATCCTATTTTTCCTATTTTTGACATAATAAAAATTCTTGTAGCTACTTGTGTCAAAAATATATAATTTTAAGCTGAAAAATGCTTTAATTCAGACTGTTTTTTATCGACGAAATACACTTGATGTTCCCACGTCTCAAGTACAGGTGATTATGTTCAACTATAGAAACTTTTAATAAAAGTTTAAAAAGATAATGTTCAATTTCGAGTGGTAATGAGCACAATGATAGCTACCTATACAGCTATAGCTACCAACAGATTTTACGACGCCATTAATTATTTTATGACATGACAACATGTAATACCAGAATACCGGATAACCACTTGACATGTGGCTTAAATATTTAGAAAAAGGACATTTCAGCGTTTTAGAATAGATACTAAAATGGATGAAAGGAGATTGACGAAGAAGTGGCGGGCTATGGTGCTGAGTAGTATCACCACTTACAAGCATACAGTTCTTAAATAAAGAGACTTAGTCGGATTTTTAGATCAGCTTGTAAGTTGCCAGTTCCAACTAAGCCGGCATAGTGGATGTAGTTTACTGACAGTTATTTAACTGTAGTAGCAGTCACTTTCAGCTTAACACAGGCAGGGTGTTGTCACATGTCGAGTCAAAATAAAAAAAAAAAATTTATTTTGTAGGAGAGCAGATAAGATGGTTCACTGAGTAGAACATATCTGTCGTTAAAATTCATACGTGGCCAAATCCACAATAAATTAAACTGTAGAAATCATGCTTTTTCTTTATTGTACATTTCGAAAGACCTAATCCTCTTTTTTTTCACATTTAATATAATAGTTTAATGTATAATTAACATTTAAACAACCTCAGTAGTTATATATGCTCTAGTTTTAGTCAATTATTGATATTATTTTTGGAGATGGCAAGATTTGATTTGAACCTAAAGAATTTGACTAGTTTTGATTTAACTGACAGTGGACATGGACAAATTTGAAACGAAAGAGCAGTGATGACGTAATCAGGGTTGACACAAGTAAAAGTAGGTAGGAATAATGGCTAAAGGTGTACTTTAATAAAATAGGTATTTAAATACCTACTTTAATAAAATAGGTATTTAAATACCTATTTTATTAAATAAAATAGGTACCTATTTTATTAAAGTACATTGTTAGCCAAACTAGATTGTTTGGCGCGTCGTTTTTTGTGGAATTATCGTCATGTAGAATGTTTTACGCGCCCATTTTACACCTCTTCCTATACCCTTGGATTGTTCAAGCGGACCATAAAGAAACACCTTAGGCCGGTATAGTGAAGGCGACTCAGACGAACGTAGTACTGACTCGGTCTTTTCAGCCGTCAACACTGGTGAACTTTCCCTTGTTTACCATCAATTAAGTCAAGGTCACATGTTGCGTTACAATAAAAGAAGTAACACTATTTTCAGACTTAAAATTATTATTTTATGTATAGGTAAATTAAGAAAAAAAAAACGAAATTTCAAACTTCTTCTGTAGGTTTGTTATTATGCTAGGTTCAACACAGATATATATGAAAATTCAAATGCTCATATTAATTTTCTCAGTCTTGTCCATAGAAAAATATTTCTATACAATTAAATTGATTGTTTATTATTTATTTGGTCAACTTCAAACTCATTTTATTTATTCGAGCGTATCAAAATCGTTTTAATACGCGTTTGTAAGTCAACAAACAGGCACACAATGAATAGCACCAGTCGCGGCCAGCTCCCGCAAACCCTGCGATCTACAATTGGAGAGCGTACGATTGTCGGGCGATTCATGTAGTTCGTCAGCGTCATCGCAGGGACCGAAATCGTGTCGTGAGTTTTAAAAGAGTAATTTGAACATACATTTTTACATTCTACGGAAGTCATAGAATGCTTTGCCAGCGCATGTATTCTCTCTATCCTATAACCTTGGATCCTTCAAGCGATGCGTGAAGAAGCACCTTTGGCCGGCATAGTGACGGCTACTGGGGCAGCCGTTTTTTTCAGTTGTCGTCACTTTTGGACTTCCTATTACCTATCATTAGACGGATCGTGGTCAATAGTCGTGTCACAATAAAAAAAAAATTTACGAGCCCGAAAGCCCAAAACCGCCGCGGGCCCGACACCAAATCTTACCGTGAGTTCTTAGCCAATGTTACAGTTTGCGGATTTATATTTTTTTCTTGTTTTGGCTCATAGAATTTTCTTAGATTTTGCGCGAACATTATTTAATTCATTGGTTTTTTTACTTAAGTTAGATTACTTGTAAACTTTTATTTATAAAAATAATTCCGCTTAATACTGATAATAAAAGCAGATGTACTATAAAGCCATCTTGCAACACCCACAACCACTTGAATTTGCAATCCAACAATTATACATTTGACAACCCTGGTGATATCTAAAGTAACATACGAAAAGGATCAAATTAAGAAATAAAAACGTAATTACTTATAATTTATTAGTATTTAATTTCCGTTTTATGATTTTATTCGATATTGTTTTCTTTCTAGTTTGTCCTGAAGGTAATATTACTGTTTTACTATGCATTTTTCCTATTTAAATATTATAAAATCTTTACGGAGTACCTATTAATTAATGTAAAAAGTGACATTTTAAAATCACATCAACATAAACCCTGCGTTATGATTGGTCGAAATTGATATAGCGCGTTATGTTCTAGGGATATGGCCACATTTGAATTAAAATAAGATGAAACGTTTCCATTTTGTACCATTTTTGGGTGGATTTAAACAATTTTGAATTCATACAGTCCTTTTATGTACTTTTATCTATTTATTAAATGTAAAATGTGAAAATCCAAAGTGAGGTGGATATGGCCACGTTTGAATTTTAACGACACATATGTAAAAGCGACAAGTACCTAAATATCATATCTTGAAGTATTATATATAAATATTTATTAAAATTATTGATATTTCAAAATCATCACCTGCCTTTTCAATTATCGTGGGAAAACAAGTGGTTTTAAAAAAAGGGGTGAAAATCATAGGAAATAGTGAAGGAATTATGTATTTATCGTGTTACCAGGCTGGGGGAAATGTTGTCATTATCTCAAGTAGGGTGACTAGAAATTGAAAGGGCGAGGTAATCTTCGAGTTTGATAAGAAAATATTAAAATTATTGTGTTTGAACTTTTTGAACTGTGCTTTAGAGGTCATTGCTTTACAATAGAACAGTTAGGTAATATTATTTGATACTACAATTATATAGTAGTATTCGTTTTTTCACAAATAATAATTGTACGTAGACGAGCTTAATGAATACATGATGGACAAAATGCAGAAACAAAAGTTACATTTTACGATATATCCTAATATTATGTAAGGCGACTGTGGTTAATAATCCTCTTGACTATACCAATAAATCTTTCGTTGGTCGTTTTTTTGTCAAGTAGCCTAGTGTAGAAATGTAAAAAACATATACTTACATAGTATAAAAATAATAATAGTATATGAAGCTAAATCAAAATGTCACGCCTTTTTCCCACATGGATAGGCAGAGACAATGGAACGCCACTTGCTACGATTCTGACCCAACTCTCTCGCCTTCCTTCACATTCACAATTCTCTTCATACAAGCTCTATGGCTTTGGGCACTAGGCAACTTAGCTTTCTTGAGGATGTCTCTGATTAATGAATTAAACAAATTTTATGCGGCTTACTATCGCGTTTATTTTGGTTTTGATTTTACAATTTTTTATTATTCCGACGTTTCGAGAGCTTTGCAGCCATCGTGGTCACGGAGAGACTGAGGTGTTGGTCGTCCTATTGGTTGATGCTGTTATTGTTTCCAAAACTACCCCGTTTCATATTTTGTTTTTCTGTTTCCGGTTTATTTCAATTTTTTGCAAAAATAACTGACGGTGTCATCTGGTTTGGCAGTTTGCTGGACTTGGGACTTGAGTTTGTGAATTATGGGGTCCCAGGTGTTAGATAATCGCCAACCACCTTCTCTATTGAAATTAGGATGCTTTTTAATCTCAATAGCCTCGCGTACCATCCTGGGTATCAGTCGACTTTCCTTTGCGAGGATCTTCGGTTTGTCGAAACGGATGTAGTGATTGGCGCCGTCCTGTTGATGCTCACAAACTGCAGACTTTCCACTACGTTGGTGTTTTATATCCGCGATATGTTCCCGTACGCGTGTGCATATATTTTTTTTTGTCTGTCCTATATACGAGAGTCCACAGTCACATTCTAACTGGTACACCCCTGCATCTTGTAAAGGAATGTTAGTTTTCACAGGTCTCAGGTATTGGTGTAGCTTTTTATGCGGCTTGAAGTATGTTTTAACCGATGCTTTGGTCGAAAGGTTTGAATTATGCACCAACACCAAGAAAAATACCTACGGAGGAAATCATCAGCAACCTAGAAGCGTGCTTCCAACGCAACAATTTCTCCAGGGAGTGTTCGGAGGAAATACGCCAGGATGTCGCGAACATAATTCGACACGGCCGACTTCCCAAACCTAACATGACCAGAGAACAACTCACAGCGTTAAAGAGGTTACGCCAAAACGAAGATATTCTAGTGATGAGAGCCGACAAAGGTAATGCCACGGTGATTATGGATACTAAAGATTACAATGAGAAAATTTCCAACCTATTGTCTGATGAATCCACGTACAAGAAGGTTAAATCCGACCCAACTAATAAGATCATGAAGAAAACGACTGATCTGTTGGCAGCACACCAGGAAACATTGTGTCTTGACATATCCAAATTAACAACATCATGCATTAAACCACCTAAACTGTACGGACTACCAAAAATACATAAGGATAACATCCCTCTGCGTCCCATAGTGAGCCAAATTGACACACCAACTTACAAATTGGCTAAACACCTAGCTAACATACTCTCACAGCTACGGGGATCAACGCAGGCGTATGTTAAAGATTCATACCAATTTGTCAAAGAACTGAAAACCTTGAAGCTCGGAGACAATGAAACTATGGTCAGTTTTGATGTTCAGTCTCTATTCACATGCTTACCAGTATCAGACTGCATCAGAATTGTAAAAAGGAAGCTAACTGAACATGATTACCCTCAAGAATATGCACAACTTCTTGAACACTGTCTTACATCGGGATACCTGTACTGGAATGGTGAATTCTACAATCAAGTGGATGGAGTAGCAATGGGATCTCCCGTGTCTCCTGTGGTCGCTGACATCTTCATGGAGGACTTCGAAGACCTGGCCCTCCAAACAGCACCAGTTAAACCACGGTTCTATAAGAGGTATGTGGACGACACCTTTACTATACTGCCCATAGACAAAGTTGATGCATTTCTTAACCACCTTAATTCAATACACTCCAGCATTAAATTCACAATGGAGTTAGAGGAGAATCGTAGGCTAGCCTTTCTTGATGTTTTAATAATCAGAAACTTTAACAATACAGTAAGCCATACAGTTTTTCGGAAACCAACCCATACAGACAAATATCTCAATGGTGATTCACACCACCACCCGAACCAATTATCTGCCGTAGGCCTTTCCTTGTTACAGAGAGCACGTGGCATCTGTGACGACCAACACCTGGGAGAAGAGCTTCAATATGTCAAAAAAGTTCTTGCTGACAACAAGCTGAAAATCCATCCCGCTCGTCGCAGAGGACATGTGAAAACACCGACAGTGGATCGTGCCCCCCTCATCCTGCCATATGTGAAGGGTGTTACAGACAAGATCGGCCATGTATTGAGAAAAGCATCGGTTAAAACATACTTCAAGCCGCATAAAAAGCTACACCAATACCTGAGACCTGTGAAAACTAACATTCCTTTACAAGATGCAGGGGTGTACCAGTTAGAATGTGACTGTGGACTCTCGTATATAGGACAGACAAAAAGAAATATATGCACACGCGTACGGGAACATATCGCGGATATAAAACACCAACGTAGTGGAAAGTCTGCAGTTTGTGAGCATCAACAGGACGGCGCCAATCACTACATCCGTTTCGACAAACCGAAGATCCTCGCAAAGGAAAGTCGACTGATACCCAGGATGGTACGCGAGGCTATTGAGATTAAAAAGCATCCTAATTTCAATAGAGAAGGTGGTTGGCGATTATCTAACACCTGGGACCCCATAATTCACAAACTCAAGTCCCAAGTCCAGCAAACTGCCAAACCAGATGACACCGTCAGTTATTTTTACAAAAATTTGAAATAAACCGGAAACAGAAAAACAAAATATGAAACGGGGTAGTTTTGGAAACAATAACAGCATCAACCAATAGGACGACCAACACCTCAGTCTCTCCGTGACCACGATGGCTGCAAAGCTCTCGAAACGTCGGAATAATAAAAAATTGTAAAATCAAAACCAAAATAAACGCGATAGTAAGCCGCATAAAATTTGTTTAATTCATGTCTCTGATATAATATATACAATGATAATAAAACAAACTTATACCAAGTTGACTGTTATGTTTATTTAGGAATAGTAAAATGTTAAGATTAGATTTTGTAAAGGCGGGCCGCGCGTCGGTCCAGAAAATCTTAAAGTGAAATAGTATTAAGACATTTTTTCCAAAATAATAATTTGCTGCTGAATCCAATTAAGACCAATGCTATTAAGAATAAAATTCTTAGAGGTGAAGAGGCTAATAAGAATGAATATATTGCAAGATAATATTAAATGAAATGGTGAAACTTTCCGTCTTTAATCAAAAGAAACATCAATCAATCAATCAAATTGTCACGCCTTTTTCCCATAGGGATAGGCAGAGACAATGGAGCGCCACTTACCACGATCCTTACATAACTTCCTTGCTTCTTTCACAACCACAATTTTCTTCATATAGGCTCTATGGTTATGGGCACTAGGCAACCTGGCTGTCTTGAGGATGTCTCCGATTTGGTCGGAAAACACATTTATGTTAAACGGCTTGGAGTTTTGTAAATTAAAAATATCATATTTTATTAGAAAGGTAGATATGTACAAAATCAAATCATTTATTTTACATAGGTCTTCCAGCTCTTACGCGTTGCCAAACTCTACCATGATACTCTTCATCACAAGAAAGTCGTCATCATAGCCTATAAATATTCAATTTAAATACAATAACAAATATACAATAACATACAAAAATACAATAACAAATATACAATAACAAATATACAATAACATACAAAAATACAATAACAAATTCAAAAAACAATTCATATCGTTATAATCACACAAAAACAGATCATAGTTTAACTAAATTACAAATTGATTTTGTTTCAAGATATTTCAGCTTTTATTTTATTTTATAAAGTACAAACTAAAATATCTATTAATAATAACATTTTATAAATTAAATTTAATCTCATACATATTTATATATTGCGCACACTGATAACTAGTGATTCTGCGAAAACGATTGGATCGCCAATGTGTAGCTTGCATTACATCCCGGAAATTTTATCTAGAACCACGGTTATTGGTCCAATTTAGCTACGATTCAGATTCAAATGGGTGTCCAATGTCTTTACGATAAGCTGTATGGAAGGATCCAATCCTACCATTTTTACACCACACATATGACAGCACCCCGCTTGATGTTAAGCCGAAGTGTGGTCCATGAATGAATGTCTCACTCTTACTACAATTCAATAACTGTGAGTAGCAATCACATCCACTATTCCGGCCTAGATGGAACCGGAAACTTACAAGCTAATCCCGAAACGTGACCAAATCACTTCACGGTCTGTATACTGTACTACCCCGGATCGGCAGACTGGGTACCACTGCATACCACTCTTTGATAACCAGACCCGAAGCATATATCCATTTTTTTTTATTAACAAATATTTGCAATATTTAATATTATTAAATATTACAAATAAAAGCTATGAAACAAATATTTGCTCTGACCGGTGATCGAACCCGTCCCGCGCAACAATCGAATCGCTAAACCGTTCGTCCACGTCTGTCGTCAAATGTTACTGTCGTCACCTTACAGTAACATGTAAAAATAAAAAAGTAAGCCATGTTTCTATATAAATTGCTGAAGCGCGAAACAAAAATGAGTCCGTTGAATGAAAAACAAAGGATTTTTCCAAATTTTTGTAGAACATTTGGATATCACATACACTAAAATCTTATAAAATATTAATTACTTCAATTAAAAGCGATGTAATCTTGGTCCATACAGTCTTCATATAAATAACTTTCAGACGGTGTTTTTTTTATTGGGACTCTACATCACTTTTTGATTTTTAGCTAGAGTGCGGTTCATGAATGGAGGTGACTGCTTCTTACAGTTAATTGACAGACAGTCACATCCACTATGCCAGTGGATGTGACTGTCGAAACCTTGTTGAAACCGGAAACATACAAGCTGATCCCGAAACGAGTCCAGAGCGCTCTTTTACGAGACCGGATCATATATTTGCAATGGGATCGAAACCAGGATTTTACGCAACACAAACTGGTGTGCGCTACGGCTGTCGTCAAAAATAGTAGTTCAATCATCGTCACTATGCCGGCCAAATGGAAATAAAATATTAAAATTAAAGTATTAATATAACAATAGGTACGTAGCCATATCTATAAAACTAGTATGTGTTTGCTTTATTTGTGAACTCGCGCGACACGTCCAGGCCTTGACTTACATTTTTTATTCAATGCCTAACCTACTTATAATAAATACATGTATAGATAGATATGTTAGTATTCAAGTGGATACACACCTTTCGATTAATATTTATTTATTAATAATGTTAATTTTACGAGTTATGATCAAAACAATTCTATTCTTCTTTTATATCAAAAATTTAGTAAAGTAAAGGTGTATAAAAGTTTATAATATAGTTGAATAATTTATGTATTTTGTAAAAAAAATATACTAAAGGCGGACTTAAAGTCAAACTTTAAGTGGAGCTTTCTCTGCCAGACTTGGACGGAGCAAAACGTAATGAAATTTAAAAAAAGCGCTTAGTTATACTTATATAATTAATAAACATTATACATAACAGAAGTTAAAAATGTAACTTGAAATTCGGGTTCTGTCAATTGTTGTGAAAATGGAGCTGTGAGTCGATATTAAAGTCGAGTGACAATAAAAGAATATTTAGCCAATTGGGTGTTTTTAATTAAAATGTTTTTTTTATGATTTAGTTATATCAGATGGTGTGTGTCCATTTAGTACTAGAATGTGTCGCGACAAAGCCGGGGGGCCCCGGGCGAGACTTGATGGGAACACATCTGTGTCCACAGTGCCAGATAAGCTGCCCACTCGACTTTACACTACTTAGATATCATATAGGGTGAGAAATTAATACAAGAAAATATTTAATTGTTGATAGGCAATTTTTTGCAAGAGATAAGACCTAGAAAAAAAGTAATTAAGGTAAAATCTTGGCATCTCCGGAGCTTTGATTTTTCTAGTACTAAAAAGCATAGACATTTAAGGTTTTTTTAAAGAATGAATTTAAGAAAGGTAGTCAAATTATATAAAAGGATTGACATTATAAATATTATATAATATAATAGTTATGACATTAATTATAATTGAAATTAAAAATTTATATAATTGTTTAAATTTTATAATTGTATATTTAAAAACTTGCATGTCAAAATGGTGGATCATGTGAAACTACCATCTATATCTTGGCGAACTCGAGTTGCCCAGTCTGTCGATGCGGGGTAGTACCACACCACTTTCAAGTGTACAGAACAGATAATAATAAAAACTAGGAATAATCATGAAAAAATATTTAACGGTTAACCCAACATCCTCTGTAATTACTCGTATTCCTTATACATCGTTTCTTTGCAAAGTTCATTATTAAATATTTTAACAATCGCAGGCATACCCACTTAGCCATAGATAGCATTTTACGAAGTCCATGCGAATATCGTTTAGCGAGCTTATGCATCTATGTAAATATAGTGTTGCCTAACGAAGGCTTTGCTCGGTGTGTGCGGGTGTTAACACATTACCGCTCATCCGCTAACAAAGTTGTGGCGTAGCCAGCAAGGCTCACACGTCAGATTACAAACTGTCAATATTTGACTGACCGAACGGAGTTGCCGGAAGGAGCATGGCTCCAATGATTTTAAGTTCTACGGTGAATTAGTATTTTACTGAATTTAATCAATTTTATGCGGCTTCCTATCGCGTTTATTTTCGTTGACGTTTCGAGAGCTTTGCAGCCATCGTGGTCTCGGAGAGACTGAGGTGTTTATTTATAGAACAATACAGAACAACTTTGTAAAACAATCGACAAGTGGAATGCTTTGCCAGACCTTGGATCCTTCAAGCGATGCGTTGAGAAGCACCTTTGGCCGGCATAGTGACGGCGACTGAGGCAGCCCTGAACTAACTCGGTTTTTTCAGTCGACGTCACTCTTGGACCTCCACTTGCTTATCAGGCAGGTCGAGGACAGATGTCGTGTCACATTAAAAAAAAGATATTTTAATATATTTTATGTTTACTTAAATTTAATAGAATAATTAATAAACAGGGACGTTAATAATGTGACGTACCGCTGTCGGGGTGAGTAGTGGATTCTTATTGGATCTCCCTTGCGGACACTCGCAGTAGGTACTTAACAATATTATAGAATCTTAATAATCTGGAATCGTTTTAGAAAAAGCAGAAGCAGAAGATAGTGGTTGTGAAGTAAACACTCCGTCCCCTCTCCCTGTGGGAATCGAAGTGTGATAGTTTGTTTTTATATAATTTCATATAGATATAGTCATTATAGGTAGGTACCTATAGCCTTTAGGTACTTTAAACTATTTCGCCGAAAAAGGACATTTTATTTATTTTCCTAAACATAACATTAAATATTACTTCATTAAATTACAAATTTCAATAGATAATTTAATGAATTGTTTTTTTTTTATTATTGCGACTAGACATATGACAGCACCCCGCCTGATGTTAAGCCGGAGTGCTCTTAATAACTCTTAGTAGCAATCGCATCTACTATGACGGCCAAGTTAGAACCGGCAACTTACAAGCTGATCCCGAAACTAAGTCACTTAGGTGACACCCCGGATCGGCAGACTGGGCACCACTGCCTACCACTCTTTGACAACCAGACCCGAAGTAAATATTCGCCTGTTTTTTTTATTATAAACAAATATTTGTAAATTGAATAATAATTAAATATTACAAATAAAAGTTATGAAACAAATATTTTATCCGACCAGGAATCGAACTTTCCTGCGTAACGGACTGGTGTGCTAATCATTATGCTACGCCTGTCGTCATGTACAGACATTTTTTATTTTCAATTTAATAAAGTTCCAATTCTTATTTTGAATATTTTTTGCTATAAATTCATATAGGTATAAACTATTTTCACCTACTCTTTAAACAGACTTTCATTGGTTAAAAAAAACTTTTGATAGGCACCTTAGAATAAAGTTTGTAATTAACTCAAATAAATACGCAATACTCTAATAAAACTTAACTCTTAAATAAACGTTACATTGAACCTAATTCAAAAACTACTTCAAAAATCAAGTAGGCACTAGGATTTCCGTACAAGTTATACAAACACGTTGACGTCGAGTGTGTGTGAGTGGATATGGATAAGGTGTTGAAAGAGATCCTGGCGGCACCTGTGAGCTTTTGTTTACATCCCCAATTAGGCAGCAAGCTACAAACTTTAGTGCAAACCCCAACTTTACACGTAAGCCGCCTTCCTATGAGACGGTATTTCAATACGCACTAACGCTATGCTAAACTCAAAGTGTGGTTTTTTAATTATTTGCTTTTTTTCTTCTTTTATTTTGTTCTTTTGGTCAATTAACAAATTTAATATTTTATCGAATGATATTGTTTTTTTTTCGTGGATTCTTTTTAGGGCGTGTACCTACTTGCAGTTATTTAACTGTAGTAACGTAAGGCGGAATGCAGTGGTGTGCAGTGCCCATTGCCATAGTCTGTGGATGTGAAAGAAGCGAATGTCGAGATCGTGAAAAGTAGCGCTCCGTTGCCTATCCCTGTGACTTGTGGCATATTGTACCTATTTGATGACAATAAGTGGAATTTTATTATTGAAAGTGGAATTTTATATTTAAAAGTAAGACGTTTTACGTGTAGATAATAATGTGTGGATTTGAATCATAATGTAAATATGTGGTTTACTTGCTTTATTAAATAATAATAAAAATGAATAAATAAAGACAAAAAAAATTGTTAAAAGTTATGACATATGAAGGTTTAATTCTGCGTGTGGCTAATTCTACAATCAACTTAAGAAAATAGAGTTTAGTTAAACTAAATTTTATTGTATTTATTTATCCAAAAAAGGCAAATAATTTTGTTTTACAATTGCAATTTATAAATCGTAAGAGTGTGTTTTACCTGATCCTAAATAGGAATATAAAAAACAAGTATCCCTAAGTATCGCATGAGATCACAGAGCAAGCATTGAAAAAGCAGCTCGTAGTGCAAACCCCAACTATAAACATAGCGCGTCTTACCAAGCGCCGAACTTCAGAGAGCTTTTACAGCTATCTTAATTAGTAATAATTTCTAATCCACACCAAAAATATTATGTAAAGATATCGCATTCTAGAGTGTTAACATCAATAAAGTTTTTGTAACAAAACAAATGTTAGAATTTTTGTTATCAATTTTAATTACTATACTACTCGTATATCTATTTTCATCACAGTATTGTTTAATTGTTGCTCGATATAAAAATGACAACACGGTGTCCGATGTTAGTGCAGGCCCAGAAATGGAGGCAACAGTTAATATATATATATATATATATATATAACTGCACGTAGCAGTCGCAGTTAAAAACCCCTATTTTTTAAAACGCTTTGTATGTCACATGACAATGTAACGGAACCTTTAAATTATTTTTCACCCACTTCTAAAGGTCTGAATAATTTGAAAATTTGTACACGTAATAAAAACCGATGACAATACAATAATTTCAATTTTTTGTGGCCGGCATAGTGACGGCGACTGAGGTAACCGTGAACCGACTCGGTGTTTTCAGTTGTCGACAGTCTTGGACCTTGAAAAGGCGCGGTGCGGGATAATAGGATGAGCGGGATATTTAAGTGGACTGCTTTCTTAGGAATTAAAGGAAGGATTATGCGCACTTACTTGATTTTGCTTCTGTGAATCTCAACCTCGAAGAAGAGCCCCGGGATCACTGTCACAAAGTTCATGCACACAACCTTATAATTTTAATTAATTATTTATTTTAATATAATTATGCGGTTTTATTAATTTTATTCTCAGATTAACTGGGCGGCGCGGTTCAATTAAATTTGTGTTTTTATTCACAATTACATTTCTTCATTTTCATAAACTTCAAAACTTCCGACAAAAAACTCTTCTGTTTTTTGTCGAGGCGAGAAAGCTATATTTCAGCGCGCATAGAAAAGGGATGGAAAGGAATGTTTTTAAATACAATGACAGCGAAATGATTTATTTTTTAATTTGTGTTATGGCGTAAACATTCCCCCCGCCTTAAAGGGTCGCCTTTAAAAGATAAATACAATTAGCGGTGATAAACTATAATAGTATATGTAATTATTGAGATGGCAATGGGCACAAACGAACAACAGGGCGCACTATCACTCCAGATGCCGTTTTTGTGCTTACAACACGCGTTCTTCCATCCTTTGACGGATGAAGTTTTATAACAATGCCTAAAGGCCAAGATAAAGGAGGAGAGTTGTCATTCTTTATTATAACGACAGTTCCCTCCTTTATCGCAGTAGTGGGTATATTCCACTTACTGCGCGTTTGTAGTTTGTGCAGATACTCACTCCGCCATCGCTTCCAGAACGACTGTACTAGTTTATTGATAAGTACATGTCTGTCCAGCAAATGATCCGGAGTTGAGCCTACATCTTGAGCGGGAAATGAAAAAAGAGGTGCGGTATGAAGAAAATGTGCTGGAGTTAATGCGGTCGGCTCCGAAGGATCTGCACTGAGAACCGTAAGAGGGCGGGAATTCAAGACACATTCTATCTGAGTTAACAAAGTTACTAATTCTTCATATGATAAGATCTGCTGTCCAATAGAGCGAAACAAGTGAGTCTTTACAACTTTCACCATCGACTCCCAGCAGCCACCAAAATGAGGCGATGCGGGTGGAATAAACTTCCAATTAATGCGGCTTTCAGATAAATGTTCTTGAAAACGTGGGCGATATTCATTATTAATGAAATTATATAATTCGCGTAAATAGGAGCGGGCACCAACGAAATTGGTTCCATTGTCTGTGTACATACATTTCACTGGGCCACGGCGAGATAAAAAACGATTAAGAGCAGCTAAGAAGCTCGCGGTAGATAAATCTGTGGCTACTTCAATGTGAATTGCACGAACAGTTAAACAGGTAAATAAACATAAATACGCCTTACGACTCTTTACACCACGACCACGTACTGGTGTAAATTGTATAGGGCCGGCATAATCGCACCCGGTGTGTGTAAAGGCCTTTACCGACTGTGACACACGTTGTTCGGGAAGATCACTCATCACGGGAAAGAAACCAGGTTGCGGCTTAACCTTATAACAAGTATTGCATTTATGGATTCTGAAACGAATGATACGTCTGGCAGACAATATCCAGTACCTTTCACGTAAAAGTGACATTAAAAGTTCAGGACCAGCATGAAAATATTTTCTATGATAATAATCTATCAACAGATCTATAACATAATCATGACGCGGTAATACAAAAGGATGTTTTTTATTATAATTTTCAGCGGACTGACCTAAACGGCCTCCGACACGTATGGCGCCTAAGTCTTTATCAATAAAAGGTGATAATTTTAATAAAGAATACGAAACATTTTTATTTTCTTTTAGTTTACAAAATTCTTCACTAAAATTCCTGTGTTGAACATCTAGCAATAATGTCAACTCGGCGAATTCTAAATCTTTTGCTGTAACATTATCTCTACGCGGGAGTTTTTTAATAAACCTGTAAATAAACACTATTGACCTAAGCAATTTCGACCATGATGATGTGCGTTGAGCTAAACACTGAAGCACTGATTCCCTATTAGAAATTACGGGATGTGCCAAGGGCTGTTGCAATTTTTGTTCAGGAATATTTACGTTATCTTCTGAATCATTTAGTTTATTTATTGGCCACTCTGAAGGATCTAATTTCATCCAAGAAGGCCCGTGTAGCCACAAAGGATGGTCCAATAATTTAGCGGGTGTTAGACCACGAGATAAACAGTCTGCTGGGTTTTCCTTACCAGCAACGTGATAGAAATAATCATATGGAATGTTTTCTATAGTTCTAACAACGCGGTTGGCAACAAATGTCTGCCAGCGATGTGGTGACGAACCAAGCCAGCAGAGCGTCACTCTGGAATCGGTAAATGCATAAATTGCTGAAATATTATAGCGCGGATTATAAGTATCGTGAACGCGACGTAGCGTCTGCGATAGTAACTCGGCTGCGCACAGCTCAAGAGTTGCGATTGACATTGATTTGTGAAATTTAATTTGATTAGAAATAACATGTGAAGCGGGTAATTTACTTAAAACAGCTTGTGAGTTAATAGTCCATTTGACTAGATCGAATTGCCCTCGCTTGAACAAGTTGATAAAGTCACGTGACGTCTGCGCAGCTTGCGATTCAGAACTAGCACTGAACTTTATAACATGCATGTATAAAAATTTAGAAGCGATTTCACGAGCGTTGGGAAGTAACCCACCATCGTCTTCAACTAACTGACGTACAGTGCGTAACGCATGGTAAGGGCTAGATCTTAGTACGAAGCAAACTCTAGTAAACTGGTAAGTTGATAACGTAGCATGTATATTAAATCTAGAAATAATACGTTGGAAACTACGATCGCATGCATCTATTTGCATAAACATTTGTTTGCAGTCGGCGGAACATACGACGGCGATTAAACGAAAGTTTAAGATTATTGTATGTGGATCACCCTGTAAATTAGGGCCAGTATAAAGTATATCATTAGGCGATACACCTGTCCTGGTTTTACAGCTCGCATCCAAAACGGAGCGAACTTTTGCAGTAGTTTTATCTAAGCGAATGACTGCGTGGTGCGGAATAATATAAGCGGTAATATCATTTAATTGAGATTGTGGAACAAGAGTTAGATAGCCTTTAAAAATATAATCATTAATAATATGATTATAAGCCGAGCGGAAAGCGGGTGAAGCTTCTAACTTCTTTTCCAGACACATGTAACGCCTGCGAGCGTTGTCATAGGATTCGCCTAGAGAAAACTTATCTGCGCGAAATGGTAACGCAACAGTATAACGACCACTATCCTTATTACGATCAGTGGTCTCGCGGTAATAATGTTCACATTTCAACTCCTCGAGGGAGTGTTCATGTGACGCGGAAACTGGAGACTCATCTATCTGCCAGAATCTTTTGAGCATTGTATCAACAGATTCCATTGACACGTCAGCTTCAGTTGCACAACAATGGGTCAGTGTCGTTCCACCACGCGTATGGAGAACGGGAACAGAACCCATGATAACATAACCTAAAACGGTTTGTATCGCGGGAGGCGAACATTTATTATTATTATTTATAATACTACCAGGAAGTAATAAATGCGGAAATAATGAAGCTCCAATTAGAACATCAATCTGACCAGGTCTATCAAACCTATAGTCGGCGAGCGGTATCCCTTGTAAGAAGGGCATAGCAGAAATATCAATGATAGCGGTTGGCAAATCTTCAGTAATTTTATCTACTATGAGCGAAGAAATATTGTATTTTATTTGCGGGTTAAAACGCGAAGAAAATTGAAAGGCTACAGAGCCTTTAACAGACTTTTCTGTACCACCAATACCTTTTACTTTTAAGTTATGATTAGAATCAATGTACCTATTGAGTCCCAATCGTAGACAGCATTCAGATGTTATAAAATTCCCCTGAGATGCACTATCCAAAAGACAACGTATTTCGTGGTCCTTGCCGTTCGAATCTTGAATTATGACAACTGCCGTAGCTAATAAAACAGTGACGGGCGCATTACATTGCGGCTCGCGCATAATTGTACTATTGGCGTCCGCACTTGGGCGCGCAATGGACGTTGCACAAAAAGATATATCATTTGAGGCCAGCGCGGTGGTGACGGTCGCGTCCTGCGTAGCACGAGAGTTAGACGGCTGCGATATCTCGGGAGTGGGAAAGAGAGAAGACGATGCTGTGAGCGGAGTACTTACGGTGGCTGCGTTGACAGCGTTTAGATTTCGAGACACATAGTTCGAACCTTGTTGCTGATTATCGAAATGTAGCAACGTGTGATGTTTGCGTTTACATATTCTACAAACTGCATTAGAATGGCAATTGGAAGATTTATGTTTAATACTTAAACAATTTATACAACCATTAAGATCTTTAACATTTTTAAAGCGAATATTTGCATTCATATTATTAAATGCAGGACATTTATATAAGTGATCATGTACAATATTGTCACATAAGCATTTATAAGAATTAGCAACAGCAACAAAGGTTTGTTGATGTGGAATCTTAATTGGTTTATCAATAAAAGAAGTATGAGTATTTTTCTTTACAACATTATTTTGAAAGCTCAAACCAGTATTTTGTAAAATTCTCATTTGATCTTTTACAAATTGAACTAAATTATTAAATGATGGAATTTCAACATTACTTTGACTCATTTCAAATGAACGGATAATATCACAATCTAACAACTTAAGAGCAATATTAAAAAACATAAAGTCTGCAAGGTCATTCAACTTTAGGTTCTTTAAAGCATTTACAGATGCTACATATTTATTAAGAAATAATTCGTAGTTGGTAATGGATGCTGAAGTGAAAGACTTGTGGTTAAATATTTGATTCAAGTAAGATGATGCAAGCATTCGCTTGTCCTCATATTTATCAATTAAACTTTTTATTATTAAATTATAGTTTTCACCACAAGGGGTGGTGCCAGCAAATGCAGACTGGGCTTTAATGGATAACTTTCCCATTAAATAATATAATTTCTCTGAATCTGAGAGCAATGAATTGTCATGAACCGTGGCCTTAAAACTTGCAAAGAACATGGGCCATGACTTTATATCTCCATCAAATGACATCAACTCGATGGGGGGTAAACGGGTGTGTTGTCTAGGAACAGCAGGAACTTTCTCAGACTTCACCACATTTGTGCATTTAGAATTGTACCTATGCTTAGTCCTGCAGTACAGATCCTCAAAGGCTGTGAAGGATTGCTCATCAATACAAGATTCAGGGTTTAATTTTAAAGTTAACATGTTTAATTTTTCTACAGTATCATGGAATTCAGCACGTAGATTGTCTAAGTTGACACATGATGCTATGAATAATTCCACGTCTGCGGCGTTTGAACAATCATAGATTGTTTGTAGGCGGGCAAATAATGAATTGCGCCTAGATAAGTAAATTTGATGTTTTATATCATCATCAGATATAGATCTAGATGAAGCCATATTTATTATGGAAATCAAGGCTAATTATATTTATACCAAGGCGGGCGCGGGTTAGATATGTATTATGAAATAATATACATACATAAATAAAGTAAGGAAAGGATTAGGAATTATAATATAATAAGTATAATAATCCGGATCGTATCGAGACCAAATATGAAAAGGCGCGGTGCGGGATAATAGGATGAGCGGGATATTTAAGTGGACTGCTTTCTTAGGAATTAAAGGAAGGATTATGCGCACTTACTTGATTTTGCTTCTGTGAATCTCAACCTCGAAGAAGAGCCCCGGGATCACTGTCACAAAGTTCATGCACACAACCTTATAATTTTAATTAATTATTTATTTTAATATAATTATGCGGTTTTATTAATTTTATTCTCAGATTAACTGGGCGGCGCGGTTCAATTAAATTTGTGTTTTTATTCACAATTACATTTCTTCATTTTCATAAACTTCAAAACTTCCGACAAAAAACTCTTCTGTTTTTTGTCGAGGCGAGAAAGCTATATTTCAGCGCGCATAGAAAAGGGATGGAAAGGAATGTTTTTAAATACAATGACAGCGAAATGATTTATTTTTTAATTTGTGTTATGGCGTAAACAGACCTCTTGCTTAACATTTATTAACGTTTTAGTCACATTGTCATATTAGCGTGTTTTTTTAGTTTATTTAACTATATTTTTATTATTTATCAAGATATTCGCGTTAACCTTTGTCATATTTTCTTTTTTAGTATAGGTATTGTATTTAGACGTAAATAATAAATTATTATCTCAGTAAAAAATTATATTAACAGTTGGCCGTTTTTTATTGTGGCTTCCTTTTTTTAATTGACATCTGACTTCGACTTGTCTGGTTGTAAGCAAGGGGAGGTGCAAGAGGGCCTTTCAGTTCAACTGCCGATTTGTTTATATCGCTTTATCAGAGAGAGACATGACATTAGACGACAGGCGTGGACGAACGGTTTAGCGACTGGTTTGTTGCGCGTAAAGTCCCGGGTTCGATCCCCGGTCGGAGCAAAAATTTGTTTCATAGCTTTTATTTGTAATTAATAATAATATTTAATATTGCAAATATTTGTTAATAAAAAAAAGAGATGGATATTTGCTTCGGGTCTGCCGATCCGGGGTAGTACCAACACTTACAAGTATACAGAGCGTGAAGTGATTTGGTCACGTTTCGGGATCAGCTTGTAAGTTGCCGGTTCCATCTAGGCCGGCATAGTGGATGTGATTGCTACTCACAGTTATTGAATTGTATTGTATTCATTCATGGACCACACTTTAGCTTAACATAAGGCAGGGTGCTGTCATATGTCCAGTCACAATAAAAAAAATCTAAGAGTAAATTTTTTTATGAAAAAATTCTCTTTATTGTGACACGACATCTGATGTCGACCTGATTGATGCGCAAGGGGAGATCCAGGACCAGGCTTCTAACAATTTACCTTTACCAATCAATTTATGGTTACCTCAGTCGCCGTCTCTTTTCTGGCAAGAGGTTGTTTTTCAGTTTTATATTACAGAAGGGCGACCGTGGTGCAGTATTTAAAAAAAAAAAATCTAACAAAAAAAAACGACTTCAAACAGTAAACTAAAAAGCAAAAAATAAATTTTCTTCGCACAAAGTAATACGTATTTTCATTTAGTTAAATCGAAATGATTAAATAATTACTTTATTATAATTACTTTAGTTATCCGCCAACAAACATAAATTAGAACGTTGCATATTTAAGACTTATATGATTTTCTCTTGGATGCCATTATCAGAACTGGACCAAATTAAAATGGGACCAAACGGGAAGCATCAGCTTTCAAATAAAAAAAGAATTATCAAAATCGGTCCAACCAGTCAAAAGTTTTGAGGTAACAAACATAAAAAAAATACTGGTCGAATTGAGAACCCCCTACTTTTTGAAGTCGGTTAAAAATCGAAAGTCACCGGTTTAAAACTACTTTCTGGTACCAATGTGTCTTTGATATACAATATGTAGGTACTTTGGCCGTCCTGTTTCTATGATAGTTGCTTAGTATAAAAACGTGGAAAAAAATTGTTTGGGTAATTTTTTACCCACTGTTAAGTTTCTATTTACATATCTTAATAAGTGTAGATATAATATTAATTAGATAAGTATAAGCAGATGTATTAATTAATAAATATTTACAACAAATGAATAAAAACACATACCTATATTTGTGTGAGATATAAAAAAAAAAATGGTAAAAATTATTATGTTTTTGTATAACAAGGGCTGTAAAAAACCGAAGGGGAGTCCCTGCTTAAGATAAGGGAACCACAATGACAATGTTTACTCTACCAAACTTGCTATCTCGAAAACACGGAAATAAAACTGGAGAGACAGGAAGAAGATAATATTCTCATACACACACACACACATACACACACACACACACACACACATGCACACACACACACACACAACCACACATATAGGTACTTAATAGTTTTTTACATGGTAGGGTTCGTCCAGTCTGCTAACCGTCCAGTCTGTAACTTCTTACAGGCATAAAGAGTAGTACGCAGCGTGCCTAGCATGCCGATCCGGGGTAGTACCACCACTTACAAGTATCCCTACAGACCGTGAAGTGACTTTCGGATCAATTTCGGTATCAGATTGTAAGTTCCAGTTCCAATTAGGCCAGCATAGTGGACTGCTACTTACAATTAATAAATTGTAGTAGCAGTGACATCCATTTAAAGACTCCACTCCAGATTAACATCAGGCGGGGTGCTGTCATAACATGTCGAGCCAAAAAATAATGAAAAATCTAGTTGGTAGGAACCTAATAAATCTTACAAACTTTAACATGATTTAGATAGATGATTTATTTATTATAGATTTAGAACATGATGAGATAGATTCTGACCTCTAACAGAATAAGCAATTAATTATTTTTAGAATACATAAATTACTATAGAAAAAGTTGTTGACTTAAAAATACCGCTAAAGAAATGATAAAATAAATTAGTAAATAAGCGATAGATAAGGGTTTATTCAATTAGCCGCGATGTTAGATGTGTCGCTTTTATGAAAACCGATGACCCACGGGTCGATTGATTGCTGGCATTACATAAATTACATTTAGTTACAGCCGTGGCGCATTGGTTCGTTACGCGTAAATCCCCGGGTTCTATTCCCGGTCGAATTAAATATTTAATTCAGAGCTTTTATTTGTGATATTAATTAATTAAATTAAATAATCAAATATAAGCATGTAGATAAAAACTAAGTGGTGGTACTACTCCGAGACCGTGAAGTGAGATAGTCGCGTTTCGGGATCAACTTGGGAGTTGTCGGTTCCAACTAGGCCGGCATAATGGATGTGACCGCTACTTACAGTTATTGAAGAACTGTAGTAGCAGGGTCGCCGTCACGTCTGTATACTTGTAAGTGGTGGTACTACCCCGGATCAGAAGACCACTGCCTACTACTCTTAGATAACCAGACCCGGAGGAAAAATCCGCCTCTTGAATTAACAATATTAAGACCCTCTAAGCTACTGATGTTAGCTTTTATATGTCCTCTATGCCTCCAGCGATGTGCGTATTTTACTAATTATTCGTAGGTACCCCGGTTATTCGTACGATCGTGCCGGTTCGGCAGACTGCTTGCCTACGTTGTTTGTAATCAGTTTTCAATGTTTAAAAAATAATAAATTAATTATAATAAAAAGCCCAATAATATAAAAATCCTTATCTTTAATGAGTTCTAGTGAAGTATATTCCAAGAATAATTTATAAATAATTAATTATCTCATCAATGAGACCGCTTTGTTGAAGCATGAACTTCTCCCGACTTTTATAATTAAGATAAACAAATTACCTAGAAGAATGTCGATTAGAAAATGCCTGGAAGAGCTATTGGTCCATAAAGAGCAGTCTGCCACTCTTCTCAAAGAGAAAGCTCATGGACCTCTGCATCTGCATCTGCATCTGTCCTTATCTATGGTGCACAGACTTGGTCTTTGACGGATTACCAAAGGTCCAGGCTCGGGGTTTGTTAAAAGGCCACGGAGCGTGGAGCGTAACATTCTGGGCGTGAAACTTAGTGATAAAATTCGTAACACTATACTGCGCCCAAAAACACAAAATGCCGACGTACCCGAAAAAGTCGCCGAACTGTAAAGTAGTTTGGCGGCTTGTCCCTCATCTCTGTCGCATGTCTGGTGCATTATGGGAGAGTCCAATACTGTATGGACTCCAGATTAAGGAAGACATCGCGGCAGGTCCAAACGGAGATAGAGAGATGAAATAGACTCCTTTAATAATTTGTGGCGCGAGACTGAGTCGTGAGTCATGGAAGATAGGAAGGCCTTTACCTAGCAGCGGGACAAAAATAATAAGGCTAATAATATTAATAATATCAATCAATCAATCAAATTGTCACGTCTTTTACCCACAGGGAGAGGCAGAGACAATGGAGCGCCACTTGCCACGCTTCCTTTACATTCACAATTCTCTTCATACAAGCTCTATGGTTATGGGCACTAGGCAACCTAGATTTCTTGAGGATAATAATATTCCCCATAATAATAGATATATCAACCATGAAGCTATCAACTGTGAAATAGTTGTCTATTATAACTACCTATACAAGCTGGAGTGATAGCGTTATAGTTTATTTTAAATATTAACGTACGACTATCTTATTATCGGTATAAAAAATCCATCAAATAAAGTATCTACTTTTGCGGCGCACAATAAAATATAACATCAAGTCCTAATAAAAAAAACAATCAATCAAATTGTCACGCCTTTTCCCCACAGGGATAGGCAGAGACACTCTCGCATTTCTTCATTATATTGTAACTCGGTGTTTAAGCTCGACTTACTTGATGATAAGCAAGGGGAAGTAAAAGAGCGTCGACGACTGAAAAAACCCGATTCAATTTACGATTTGCTTTCACGCTTCCTTTTTTACGCTTCACTTGATAAATCAAAAATTATTTTTATCATCAAAAATAAAACTCTCTCTTTTAATTTTTTTTAAATATATATATTTACTATAGTTTTCAATTGACTATAGTTTCAGCTGTTTGGAATTTTTCTATATTTATTTTTATTTCCGTCTGTCATTTTCATATAAGTTATCGAATTATAAATACAAAAAAAGGATATACAGTCGAATTGAGAAACTCCTCCCTTATAAACCTAATTTTATGCGGGTGAAACCGCGGGTACAGCTAGTATAATAATGAAGTAATCAATATAAACGAAATAGAAAACTAAAAATTTACATCCTAAACAATTTTCACGCATAACCATATTTAGTTTTGTTATAAAGCTGAAAGAAAAATTTTCAGCTAATAAAATCAATAAACCACATAACAAGATACCATTAATTAAACCAAATAACGTAAAAATGGAATCACAAATTATTTATTTAAAATTAATAAAACTAAAATATAAACTTACTTGGATGGTTGTGGCACAATAGAATCATAATTGAAACTCTGCAGCAGAGATGCAACAGCCTCGTTGATCTCCAGTTTCTCTTCCTTCAGTGGATCCCAGCTCATGATCACTAATCCGCGAGTTAAGGGGAATTCTTAATCCACAATTCACGCGCCCGTTGCGCGACCGAGCACTACAAAGAATGCCTTATTTCGTGCGCCTGCGCATAGCTATAAATGTGTGAGCGAGCGGGACTAGAGAGTTTGTAGCCTGCCTGCCTGTACACACGTCTTTACTTATCACGGGGAAATAATTCATTAATTTTCTTTTTTATATAGTTTTTTATATATTTTCACTGCTGTCTGTTAATTTTAGGGTATTTATTAATTGAATTCGATTAAAACAGGAAATTGTAAATTGGAGGTGACCCGGAATATTGTTCCTCGACCAAGTTGAAAATATAATTAATAAAATATTCTCCTATAAGGAAGATAGGGAGTTATCTCAATATAGTGGAAAGTGGCAATATTTGTGGCGTTGCAGTGACGTGACAGTTTCATAACCAATTTAAATTTTGCTCACAGGAATGATTCATATTCCTAAATTCAAGTAGGGCTTTTATTAACTTTAGTTTTAATTCCATTTTTTGGTATTCACCTCTTAACCACGCTGAAATGTTCGCAATGAAACAAATCAATACCTACTAGCGTAAATATAACAAAAATAAACATTAAAATTATCATTATTTTTTAAAATTTTGTTGATGATTTCATATTTATTAAATCTTATAAAAAATGTACAAATAAAATGCATAGATTATACATAGAATATATCTCTATAGAATTGGACTTCCTGCTTCTCCCCCTAAATGCACAATTGTCAATATTGAAGATAAAAATGCAAAGTAAATAAATGTGACTTATTAGGTATTTCTTTGCATAATTCACGCGTGAAACATACGTATATTTTCATAGTTTTCCATGCAGTGGGCGGGTGCTCGTGGCGCCGCCTCGCTGCGCGCCATTGGACGACATCGCCGGGCGCTCTTACGTCACATGCGCACGCGCCTATTAAATGGATAGCCAATTATTAAGTTTATAGGAAATTAATATTCACATCTCTTTATTATTTCAAATCTTTAAGACTATAAGTCTTCATATAGAGTAGTCATATAAGTACTAGTATATAGGTATATTGCAGTCCTTAATAGATATAGGAGAAATAGTGTATGAAGGAGTCGAAATCATATTTAAACTTAAAAGTATTCACTTAGCTGATTCTGCCAACAGCAAGTTTTAAGAAAATCTCTTAAGAAAATAATTAAGTAGGTTAATAATAAATCCTTAAGCTTTCGTTGTTAATATTTTCTAACTTTTATTTATATATTTTTCATTTTGTTCATTATAGGTATAAGTAACTACTTTTACGTGCTCTTTTTTAAGAACATTCTAGTTTAGACGTTAATTTAAATTTTACCATAAAGTGAATGTAGATGAGATAGATATGTAGGTTAACATCCTAAAGGTTTTACAGTAGAGAATGCTTTAGGCATTAGGTCCACCATTATACCATTGTGCATTAGGTTTTTAAATAAATAAATAGATAATTATACTTTCAGCCTGTCAGATAAAGGTACACCGCACTGATCTATGGAGTATTGAAAAGCGTTTAATTAAGTGGTACAATAATAATGGTCTGCGCCTCGCTAGCCATTGTCAGGTCTAGTGTCATTAATGACGGCATTTGATAGGGCATTGAATATTGTAGATTCCCCCAACCTTGAAATTAAGGCTTAAAATATTAAACCACCCCGCTAAATTTTAAGCTAGAGTGTGGTCCATGAATGGAACCAATCCATGCCAGCCTATTTAAAACCGGCAACATACAAGTTGATTTCGGAACGCAGCTGGGGTCTTCACGGTCTGTACCTATACTTATAAGTGGTGGTACTACCCCGGATCGGCAGACTGAACACCACTCTTATCTCTGTGGTTATGTGCACAGCGATCCCCTCCTTTAATGTTAATCTTGGTTATTGTTTTGTTTTTAATAACCCAGGCACTAGAACCTAAAAATTAAATGATATAGGTAAATATGAAACTTGTATAGACTGGTGCCTCACCGTCTCGCATTCGACCGACGTACGCCAGCAATTAGTTGCTTTTTGCTAAGTCCCCCACTTCATAAATTAACACGTTCTAATTTTGTTCCCAACTCTCCGCATGCCGCTGATAATGCTAATTAAGCAGTCAAGGTTTGGACCAAGTACCTCTGTGGTTGAATTGCCATATATTGAAATTTAAAAAAATGTATAAATAGTTGACTAGAGGAATACCCAGGGCCGTCTTTACCCGGGGGTTCAAGGGGTGCCGTGCACCCGGGCGCAGAGTCCTAGGGGGCGCATGCCGACCGCCATAAACTTCGATAGGTACCTACTACACTGAGAACACGCGAGCAGAGCCTTGACTTTCGCACCCCGGCGCTGAATATGCTTAAGATGGCCCTGGGAATACCTTTAAGGAATGGAAATCAAGGTTGGCTGTCTTGATCTCTTCCAGGCAACCAAACCTAACGTAAGACTTAAAATTTAGTCAATATATTAGTAGGTATCTTCTGAGGTGCAAAAAGTAGTGAAAATTCTTCAATTCATCAAAAACGCGATTAGCATTTATTTTTGTTAACATTTTGTTTACTAGCAACACTAAAACCACTTTCGTTCAAAAATAACAGACCGCCAGCACATCTGTTTTTAATAATAACTGAAAATAATATTGATATTTATGATAAAATATAAATATTTTTTATTCGTTTAAATAATTATTTAAATTGCAGTATTTTAAAAATATTTAGGATTTATAATAAATCTAATAATTCATTTCAGAACTGTATGTTAAAGCATCAAATGATTCTCTTTTCTGGCTTGTTTTGGTGCATGCTTATCAAGTTTTTGTAGCGCATTCTTTAAAAAATAATTTGAGTATTCTCTGACCTGTACTTATTAGTTTTTATTCAGCGATCAAAATGAAGATAGCTGTGGAAGGATGTGCTCACGGAGAATTAGACAAAATATACGAATGTATAACAGCGGTAGAAGACCGAGAAAATGTTAAAATTGATTTATTAATATGTTGCGGTGATTTTCAATCAGTTAGAAATAATGATGACCTTTGTAGTATGGCTGTGCCAGAGGTCTACCAAAATATATGCTCCTTTTATAAGTAAGTTTTATATAAAACGTTTATATATTTGCTCTCAGGTCTGCACCAATTGCGAGTGTTATTTTGTTAAAGGATGGTCTGAAACTATTTTAATCAGTAGTTGCCTCTCCACACCCTTCCTACTATATCTCAGCAACATCATTTATACAATTTCATGGAGTATAGATAATTTTACAGATATTATAGCGGTGAAAAAGTAGCTCCAGTATTAACAATATTTATTGGTGGTAATCATGAAGCATCAAATTATTTACAAGAATTACCATATGGAGGATGGGTGGCACCAAATATATTCTATTTGGGAAGAGCTGGTGTTGTCAATTTTGCTGGACTTCGGATTGGTGGTAAGTTGAATAAAATTATATTTTAAGGATAGCTTGAATCATAAAGAACAAGAATAAATAAAAATAACTTGTGTAAGTTTCTGCAGTAGTGGATCGGGTGGGAGGAGTGAGGGATGTGAACAATGACATACTCCACTACTGCAGAAAGTACATATATATTGATACTATGTACACTTACCTTGGTTTACATGGTGGGTCAGTAGTTGATGCTCATAGACATCAAAACTTATAATCAATCCCGTTAAGGTCACATTTGCCTTAATATATACAGTAATATTGGACAAATGGACAAATAGTGGGAACAATTTTATTTGAGCAATTACAAATTTTTAGGTTTATCAGGTATTTTCAAAGGTAATGATTACCTCCAAGGATTATATGAATGTCCCCCATATAATAAAAAAACAATGAGATCTGTGTATCACATACGAGGATTTGATGTTTTCCGACTGAGACAAATTAAAGAAAAAGTTGACATAATGCTCTCACATGATTGGCCGAGGGGTATTACTGAATATGGAAATGTTAAACAGTTGTTGAGTAGAAAACCATTCTTTAAGTAATTATATATTTTTTATTATTTAACTATACGCTGCCAGTATCTTCGGAACCTTGCCTAAAGGGACTCCTTTTAATAATGTATTTTAGTTATTTTTTTCATCAATATATTCATTAAATGTATAAAATATCCGTTTATTGTAAATAAAGTTTTCTTTAATATTGTATGTTTCACATAGAGAAAGTTCACTATAGGATATTTATATGTAAAGATTTAAAGGATTAATTTTGACAGACATTGAGGGCTTAGTAATCATGTTCAACATGACAGTTTCAGTGGTCTTATTAACCATCAGGGCTTTTGAGATGTTTTTAATCATAGTTATATAGTTTTCTACAGTAGTCTTAAAGTAAGCAAAAGCATTCTTGCCATTCATTAATAAATAAATATTCATTTTTTATACCAAATAAGGCAATAATAATGTGATTTATTATTATCCATTTACAAAATAACTAGGAACCTAATTGTATTATTACAATTAGATATAGTTTTTCTAAAACTAAGGTTTTTTTTATCTTTTCAGAGATGACATTGAATCAAACAACCTTGGCAGTATGCCAGCTGAAGAGCTTTTACATTTAATAAAGCCAAATTATTGGTTTTCTGCACATTTGCATGTCATGTTTACGGCTTTAGTGCCGCATGAAAGTCAGAATGGCGAAGTGAAAGAGACAAAATTCTTAGCTTTGGACAAATGTTTACCAAAAAGGAGGCATTTGCAAATTTTGGATATGCCTGACTATGATGGTGAAAAATGTTTGCAATATGATGCTGAATGGCTTGCTATTTTGAAAAGTACTAATCACCTTTTGGTGGTCAAGAATGTTGTTACTCATATGCCAGGTCCAGGAGGTGATGAGCGGTAAGATAATTATTATAACTATTATACTGAGTTGTGTTAAGATCGCGGCAACTGGCGCTCGTTTGTCTATGTGGCGACTATGCCCTGTGGGAAAAGGTGTAATAATTGATTGATGTATATATTGCCATTCCCATTTTGTTATTCAGAATGGCGCTCCAAGGGGAAGGCCTATGTTTAGCAGTGGACATCTTCTAGCTGATGTTATTATAATATTAATGTATTGCTTTGAATGAACTTTTTTAATAGTATAGTAATAGCTTGATAGTAAGCAGCAACCGCATACATTATGCTGGCCTGAATTTCAGAAACGTGAAAGTCAATTCAGTCTACTATGTTAGCTTTCTTTCTTTGTTTCAAATGTCAAATATACATGCTATCTACATACTAAGTATTACTTAAAGTAACAAAATATAAATATTCAATACATAAATTACAATTTCAGATACAATTACACACCAACGGAAGATGAAAAGGCTGCAATAGTTAAAATTATGGGCAATATGAAAATTGACCCTAATGGTTTTGTTCGAACCGCACCTGCCTACCAGATTGGATCGCCCAGAGGTGTGGGAACAGGTGCAATACAGAACCCACAAACTGTCAAACTTTGTGACTTATTAGGCATTGATGATCCTTTACAAGTTTTAGCAGCAATGCATGGTTATTATATGAAACAACCTATGTGTGAACCAAGCGCTTCCTCTACACCTGTAAGAAATATGAAATTGTCTTTACCAGACCCAACAACCCCAATCATTGAAGATAGTTTAGTAGAAAAAGAATCTTATGTTAGTACTGATGTTGATTCATACTTCTCTGTTGACTCAAGTACTAATTCTGATTGTGTTACTCCTTCGACGGGTAAGAAGACATTTAAAAGGCGCAATCAAGCTCTCTACACGTCGGATGTAGATGGGGATTATGCTGCCCAGCCAGATTCAAAATCACCTAAACATCCATGATTTAAATTTGAATACATAGATTGTCCAAATTTATTTTTAAAAAGCTATCAAACGTTTAATAAGCCTTTTGCTTATTCCAGCCTCTGCATTTAAATTGGCTAGATAGAGAGTGAGTCAATATAAAAAATCATTTTACTAGTTTTGCATTGACAAGTTACTAATGTGTTACGCTTAAGTCCCAGGTTCAATTACCGGTTGGAGTATAAATTCATGACACATGTTTGTAATATTTAATAATAAGATTGTATATTATTATACAAAATGTGCTAATAAAAAATAATTAGATATTGAAGAGTGGTAGGCAGGCAGTTGGTAGTCATTGTTATGTCTGCTTCTCTTTCAAGTGTACAGACTGAAAAGTTGCCAATTCCAACTCAGTTGACATAGTGAATGCAACTGCCACTTGCAGTAATTTTTCTGTATTAGCAGACTCCAAAAAACTTCTATGTGTAGTTTTACTTTTTTACCAATTTTTAAATCAGTTATTTTGCCACAACCAGTTTATTCAAGCAATGTATTGGCAACTGAGAAATATACACAATTTACAGTGTTTGTTTTGACAGTTGCTATGAGGTAGTAGTAGGTGTTTTTCTGTTGTAATATATAAATAAATATAATATTTCTTCAAGTAAGTAAGCCTATATAATGTAATCTTTTGTTTTCAAAATAAAAGTATATTGTAAAAATGCAGACTGTTAAAACTGTAGTACAATAATCATAAATCATTAAATTAGGTTGGAATTAAATGGGCTAATTAGAATAATAATGACTAAAATATAAATAGATTATATTTAAAACAATTAAGTAGATAATTTTATATTTAAGTTATACTAAGTAGTGACATTATTTAAAAAAAAACATTTATGGTTATGGAGTGACTGCCTCATGTACCTCTAGATTATTGTTTTTTGTTTGCAATAAAATATAGTTTAGTAGATTTATTGTGTTATTTATTTAGATCCTTTCTACAATTTGTCTACAAGTTTCTACAATTTGTCATTTTACAAATTGTAGAAACTTACAAAATTATGTAAAATAATTTAATAAAATTCATCTGATATGTCGACTTAACTCGACTCAGTTTTTAGTTGCCTCAGTCGCAGCCACTGCTAACCGAAGGTGCTGTTTCACCCTTGAAGTATCCAATGTTGGAGGATAGAGAAAACGAAATGAGCTGGTAAATCATTTATAATTAATAGGCTACAATGGTCTGGTATTAGTGAAACTGTCTTAAAGACCAAAAGCCCATTGTTTAAAACCACTTGCCTCTACAAATGTATGTTTGCCCAGTTCTAAGATTTTCTACTGGGCAAATATACATTCATACGCATTGTCTTACAAAATCTTATGCCCAGTGTCTATGATATAAGTATGCTCATTAGGTAGTATATAGAAATTTAAATTAATAAAAATAAAACATTTCTAATCTCCATGTGTAAGTAAATGCTGTTTTAATGCTGGCATATTTTTTGGCTTGAAACTACATTGATTACATTGTAATTCTGTTGATATCAATTTCTTATGAACTTCTTGTGGTAATTTGTCAATTGAGCCTTCTTCGTTCAATGTTTTCATCACCTCTGTGAAATTAAGTTATGATCATTAGTCTATAGCATAGCAAATTTGATTAGAGTTAGTATCACAGAGCCTATATGAAGAGAATTGTGGATGTGAAGGAAGCAAGGGAGTTGTGTAAGGATCCACAATGGCACTCCATTGTCTCTGCCTATCACATGACATGACAAAAAACACATGACAATTTGATTGACACAAATGAGACAATATACTTTTGCTCTGCTTATTTTTACGAAAGTCCTCCCCTGTCATACTATATTATTATATCATTGTAATATCAATTTTACCACATACATAATTTTACCTTTGGCCGGCAGAGTGACGGCGATTGAGGCAGCCGTGAACTTACTCGTTTTTTTTAGTCATCATCACTCTCGGAACTCCTCTTGCTTATCATCATCGAGGTCAAATATTGTGTCAGAATAAAATAAAATACAGACGTTATACAGTAGAATGTTAGGCAGATATTATCAGAACAGTATTATCCAGTCGTAAAAGGGGCTGTTCAAACTCTTTCAGTTATCACTGCCACATTGGTCATGTGGTGTCCCTTTCAGATGCATATTTGGAATGGTATGAAAGTTTCTAATGTTCAGCAAGGTTGGCATAGCAGAAGCAACTGTTGCTTACAAACTTTTATATGTGTTTTTTTATTGTAACTACATATGACAGCACCCCACTTAATGTTAAGCCGAAGTGTGGTCTATGAATTAATGTCACTGTTACTACAATTCAATAACTGTGAGTACCAATATCCACTATGCCGGCCTAGTTGGAACCAGCAACTTACAAGCTGATCCCAAAACGCGACCAAATCACTTCATGGTCTGTATACTTGTAAGTGGTGGTACTACCCCAGATCGGCAGACTGGGTACCACTGCCTACCACTCTTTGATAACCAGACCCGAAGCAAATATCCATCTCTTTTTTTTTTCATTAACAAATATTTGCAATATTTAATATAATTATTATATATTACAAATAAAAGCTATGAAACAAATATTTGCTCCGACCAGGAATCGAACCCAGGACTTTACGCGCAACAAACCAATCGCTAAACCGTTCGTCCATGCCTGTCGTCAAGTGTAGTGTAGTAGGCAGTAGCTCTCACTATTGCCTACTATGTATAAATATTATAGAGGGCTTAAGCAAAAAAAATGATTACCTGAACATGGTATAAAGAATTTAGTATTAAAACTATTCCAATGTATTTTAGTTTTCAAACATTTAGATACAAAATCGTTGCTTATAACATGCATGTGCAGTCTATGCATGCTTGGAACTGCATGGAAGCCACCATGCAGCACTGCATTTTTGTTTTCACTTTTTATATCTTCATATAACCTATTAAATTCTTCTAGGAGGCTTAAATGATCTTTAGTTAACTTAAATATACTACTGATTTCTTCTCTTGATAGTATTAAGTAATGTATTTTGGCTTTAGGATATTTATCTTTAATAACCACAGCATTTGCACTTTCTTTAACAATATTTTCGGGATTTTTTATTGCAGCTAATAAACTGTTAGGGCCCCGAGCGTTTGCCATTGCATTGCTATACATATATATTTATTTTAGAAGCTATTAAAAAAATTGTATATGTTTCACACTACATTACAAATCAAAACAAACAAAACTCCGGCAACGATGCGCACGTGCACTTATTTTTGTGTTTTTTTTAATTTTGATGGCTTAGTATTTAATTTTTCAGTGTCAAAGTAATAATGGTCAACTGTAGGGAGTTTTGGCGGGCAACTGCAAGTGACAGGACGCGCAATTTTGAATTATTTAAAAAGCTTATGTTTTTCATAAATGTTAATGTGTAATAATGTTGGAATTATTATCCAGTAATCATTTATAAGTTGATCGAGTATAAACAAGTAATTTAAAGCTGTGGCTTTCCGCCGCTTTACTTAAACAATGATCATCAACCTTACTATCATCGTCAACTCGCTTGGTTCATCTTCATCTTTACTTGACAATGTTTTAACATTGAACCATTTATTTTTACTTTGACACTGGCAAGTACACAAGCCAATGTTCTCAAAACCAATGTCAAAACTCTTGAGTACAATGTTCCTTGGCTGTAATACTGAATTATAAAGATAAAACACGCCTGTTGGGGCTGGGAGTGTTTTAGGTAGGCAGGTGTGTGGGTGAGAGAGTAGGAATACCACTATAATTGTTGTATAGTTTATTTCACACATTTATCTTGATACACTATGCTAAATGTTCTATGCTAAATGATACTGTTAAATGTTATTGTTAGGGAAGGATGTTCTGCTATAACCCAGACACTTGTTAGTCTAGGATTTTACTGATTGAGTGGACACGGACTCTTGTTAGTCTAAAATCGCACTGATTAAGTGGACACGGACTCTTGTTAGTCTAAAATCGCACTGATTGAGTGGACACGGACTCTTGTTAGTCTAAAATCGCACTGATTGAGTGGACACGGACTCTTGTTAGTCTAAAATCGCACTGACTCTCTCGAGCCACCACTCGATGTTTTATGCTTTACGTGGCTTCAATCTGTGTCAAGACGTCACGTAATGTTTGGTGCGCTTGCACCGAACAACGCCAGTGAGAATAATCAGATGAAGACGTGAACGTGGTTTGGTTTGTCCGGAAACTAATTGCGCGTCCTGTCACTTGCAGTTGCCCGCCAAAACTCATCAATTGTCTTGTCATTTTGTCATATTTTTCTTCTATTCAAGACGGTAATGAAAACTAAAATTCAGTAGGTATGTAAAACATTTTATTTTATAAATTACAATTTGTTCAAATAATTAGTCAAATTTACTTTAACTTTAATGTTGTACTAACAAAAAGGACGCACTATAAAATCACTGTTCCTATTAAGTTACTGGCAAGAGTACCTTCAATGTATAAGTTTTTTTTTATTCCCTTAAACCTTATTTTACATAAATAAATTATTATAATCTAATAAGTCTGTGCGAGTAGCTAGGTCACATTGAAACCATTTTTTAACTATTTCTTAACAATTATTTAAAGTCATCACTGAAAAATTTACCCAAAAGACAAACAGTCTCACCTAACTGTTTTCAATTTCGTAATTTCTCAGTCATAAGTTTATTTCACAACTTAAATTAAATATTGCTACTTAAAGACGTATTACTAATATTTAAAGAGATATTGAAAGTTAGATTTATTATAAAATAACCTTGTTCAGATAAAGAATAAGCATAAATTATTTTTAAAATACTGTAGTACCGATGTCGATGTCTTTTACTTACTGCTAAAAGTTGCCTAAATTACAGAATAAATAGCTTTCTATGAATTTTCTAGGTTTATAGTTTTTTATTACAATGCTATTTAACTAAAAGTTGTTGAACTATTATATTTATTGTACTGTAGGTCTTCCGGTATAACCCATTGAGTCCGGAAGTGAGTGATGCGCCAGTTCCCGCAGGATCTGTTCAAAATTTTTCCCTGTCGATGCTTGAAGACTGTTATTCTTTAATAGCGTAGAATTCAATCTTGTTGCTAAGTAACACATCTGTGAAGCAAATTAAATATATATTTTTATAAGCCATAGTAATTATAGTAAGGGAACGAGCTAAATGAACGCGGTAGGAATGTAGTTGTGACGTCACGTGTCTATTATGAATAGTGAAGTAAAATATAAAATGTCGATAACAATAAACACACACTTTCCTTAAAACGCAAATAGATTTAGTTATTAAAAATTATAAATGTGTATTAAATTGAAGTATAAACATTAGACAGCAACAATTTTTAATAAATTATGTATTAATTTAATTTTAAGAATAGTGACTGCATGTTTTTTTTATTTTTCACACATTTTAATCACGTTTTTAATAATGATTCTAGCCTGACTACGGATGACGACTCTCTCTTATTCAATTAACTCACAAATTTTTCAATAATCAAATAAAGAAAAAATGGACACGTTTTAATCGATATTAAATGACATCGCCGAGCTATGAGCGTCACTAAAAGCGGCCACTAAGATACGGGTGGTGGTCGTTTCACGTCCCACCGCATCTCAGCCCCCGAATTCATTTAACTCGTTCCCCAACTATATTTATATGAAGATAGTTTAGTTATTGTATATAAAACTACATATAGGTAGGTAGATATACTCATAATTATACCATTAAACTTTTTTAAAATAAAACGCAGCACCAAGGTTCATTTATGTATTAAGACGCGACATTAGATCTCGACTTGCCTGATGGTACAAGAGCGCCGAGGACTGAGAAATCTGTTTTTATTTACGGTTATTTCATTAACCGTAATATTAAACAAAGGAAGGTCACATTTTACGAAACTAACAATATGTCAACCTGCAGATAATTACAATGGGATTTTTCAGTCGCTGCCATATCAGGGCCTGCCATACAGAGGCGTCTCTAGCCCTTGTGGCGCCTGTATGCAACCAGTACCCTGGCGCCCTCTAGTCTAGTAGGAGCGGGGTCAAAATGGAATAGTAACCGGCAGTGCCGGCACGCGCCTTTGGTAGCGATGCGACATTACGCCAATTTATTCTTTATTTATCTGTTTAAAGGCTGATTTCACGTTGAAACAAAAGTTGTTGTGTAAATTTAAATAGAGTAGGAAAAGGAGTAGCCTTGCTTTGCTACCGCGCGCCCGGCGTCGGCCATCACACGGCCGCAGGGTCTTTGAGAGCGCCGGCGCCGCGAGACACGCATCTTTGGAGGTGTCGCATTAGAGGGCGCTCGGCGCTCCCTTAGGCCCGGCGCGCTTGTGTGCGCTGCACACCATGCCTGCACCATAGGTAAAGACGCCGCTGCTTCCATAGCTAACGTATTCGTTCATCTGATAACTTCAAATATCATACGGCGACCCTGAACATATGACTAGAGCAAACCGTTGTATTATTCTCGTCCCCGTTGTTGTATCATCGGCCTTTAGACGTGAATGAGTCGCAAAGCGGATTCACACAGCTCTGAGTGTGCGCGCATGCCTGTTCGTGGACCTATCTATTTTATTCATGGCTAATGGTTGTCGCTGATTATAAAGAAATAATAATGTAAAAAATGTATGGTAGATTTTTGAAAGAAAATTCGAAATTTTGAAAGAAGATTTAAAAAAAAAATTGTCAGTAGAATCTTGAGCTGAAATACGTATTATAACTTAAAATATTATTTCGACCTTTTGTTACACGTTGTATAATAACGAAAACTTACCAATAAAGCAGACATGAACAGCAAAGCACCCAGCGCAGCAGCAACCATCAGTGACGTAGCACACGTCGCCTCGATTGGTGTGCGATGAAACAATTCACCAGGCATCACAACTGTATACTCCAAATTCTCTTTAAACCTCGTGAATGGAGTGGAGCCATTGTCGGCAGTCAACGCTGCAGCGGTCATATTGTGATGAGCTGATGGTAGTAGGGATCTCTTCTTGCGGCCGTGACCTGAAACATAGGTGTTTAAAAATTGTTAGTTATACTGGTTATTCAATAGCAGAAGCAGGCATTCTCAGTCTACCTGAAGGTATAATTTCGCCGGCGACTGCAGACCGCAGACTGCACTACTTGTTTTTATGAGATTGGTTCTATGCAAGGCGATAATTGTCTGCAGCCGCCGCATTAATATTGCTTCCAAACATTAGATTTATAATCTATGACTTAGCAAATGCTGATTGTCGCAATACTGACGCCTTGCACGGAATCAATCTCATACAAACCAGTAGTGCAGTCTGCAGTCGCCGGCAGAATCACACCTTTAAGGAGCTGAGAGAGTTACATTTAAACAGGTGCAAAGACTTTCTAAAATAAAATTGGCTGGTATGGTGACGGCGACTGAGGAAACCGTGGGCTAAGTCGGTTTTTTCAGTTGCCGGCGCTCTTTGATCGCCTCTCGTGAGTAGTATATTTATTTATATACTACTCACAAACTAATATATACATATACCTATTTAAAATACATAAAATATTTACAGGCATACACACAAACCATAAATTTATATACTTTGTAGAATAATTGCTCAGAGTAAAGATTAGCTGTTTTTATTTATACTCTAAGAATAATTGATTTATGCGTTGTATTGAATATACGATATAGCAGTATAAAACTCGTATAGGTTTGTACTGCTTCTAAAAAATATTAACATTATAATACTATTATACTTAAGCCAGGCCGGCATAGAGATGTTAAGATAGAGAATAAAAGACTCTAGTTAAGAGCAGCCACAGATAAAAGCGCGCGATTCGATTCCCAGTCAGAGAAAATATTTGCTTCATAGCTATAATTAGATTAAATATTACAAATATTTCTCAATTAAAAATAGAGGAGGATATTTACTTAAGGTCTGGTTGTAAAAGTGCTAGGCAGTGGTGCCCAGTCTACCTATCTGGGGTAGTACCAAAACTTACAAGTATACAGACCGTGAAGTCACTTATTAGTCACTTATATCACGCTTGTTAGTTGCCGGTTCCAACTAGGCCGGCATAATAGACGTAACTGCTACTGATAGTTATCTAACAGTAGTAGCAGTCACCTATATACATGGAGCGCACTCCTGCCTAACATGATTTAAAGAATATGTACCTGATGGCTCAAATAGATCTAGACAATAATCGGGTTGGCAGTCTGCAGCATCCATGCAAGCTTTGATTTGCGAATGAATCCACAATGTTGATCTTTCCTTCATCGATGCTAGAAGAAATGCTTCAAAGTCCAAAAACACTTCGTTGTGACGTTCTCTGTATCGAGCTGGCTGATGAGGGATAATTGATGCAAAGTCGCGGTTACGGCATCTGTAAAGAAAAAATAATCATGTAGTTACATGGTCTTTAAACTCCGGTGACAACAGGTCGAGAAAAAGCTTCCCCGTTCTATGGACCGTCAACCGGCAAGTAGTATGATTTATAAGCCCAGTGTTCTCTAGATCCTATAAACTTGGATCTTTTAAGCGAAGCACCTTTGGGTCAATTGTAGCCGAAAGAGTTGATAAGATGACGCCTAGGTATTTTGCATGTCGTTAAGCTCGTCTGATCCGTACAGTGTTTAGATGAGCGAAGGCGAATTAGGGGCGGGTTTAATTAACCCATAGGTTGCAATCACGGAAAATATTTTGAATAAAGCTGTATTTAGGAGTTTTGTAGATGCGATGTTTTCTTTGCATATCTTTTCGTATTTTTTATTTATTATTATTACTCATACATATCTATACCTAACTACTAACGTGCTTGCATCATATAACCAGGCCAACCAAAGTACATATAATATTAAAGATACATGGGTACCGGCAAGTGAATTTTAAACTCGTGCAATCGGTTTGCGTTACCAATTACACTGCCACTACACCACGGTCGCCATTATTTGTATTTTCCCATATTTTCTTATCCCCGATAAATAAATAATGAATAGATAGGATTCTCAAGATCAGCGCCATTCGCAGCCGAGGGGTTAAATGCTCACGAAATAAAAACGTATATAATTTAATCTCAATATTTTATTTAAATATCTTACCCTTCTTTAACAAGTAACACAGCTCCGGGCGCATGTGGGCGATCAGGATCTGGTGACACAGCTACTTCTAGCAGCTTAATATGTCTCCAAGCTGATTCCGGATTAATCCTCGCCCGTAATTGTAGTTTTGTTCCTATTGGGACTGCCTGAAATTAAATAGTTATCTAAGTGAATTTAAAAAAATAAGTTTACCCTAATTAAATACATTTGGCGTACACTATGTAAATCTAAATATATGGTCCTAAATATATTTTTTTAAAATTACCTATGGTCGTCATTCATATCTGGGTAAGTCCTTAAGGCCCTGATTCTCTTAATGGGTAATGGCGACGAAAAAGCAGTAAAATTGCGTCGCGGTCGCAATGACCAATTAACTTAATTTACCTATTGATTTGTTATTCGCTGTTTGGTTACTTGCGAGCGCGACGCAATTTCACTGATGTTTCGTCACCATATTGTATAAGGAGAATCGGTCTTTGTATTTGTTACCGAATTGAGATATCTTTAGCGTCATAATAAATTCATGACAGTTTTTTTAAAGACCATTTTGTTTGCCAGCCGTTTACATTTTAAATGTAAGTAATTCGACATATTATGGTCACAAAACTCGCGCCTTTATAATAATAAAAACTCATGACTTGAAAGCATTTCTAGCTGTGGCTGTGTCCCTTAATTCTCTATTCTGATATTCTATTTAAAAAAGGTGAGTTCCATAAAAACAGAAATTTAATTAACGAACAAAGAGTCGGTTTGTTTTTATTACCTTCTACATACTTCTATTGGTTTCTAACTCAAGTAGGACGAAATCATAAAGTTTTATTGCTGTCGTTTAAATGTCATTCAAATAATAACAGAATGATTAATTGGGTGAAGTTGTGTTAGGACATTTAAAATTGGTTATGTATTAAATATGTAAAATAATACATGTATTATTTAGAGTTTATATTATATATGTATCTATATAGAATTTCTGTTGTGTACGCCTTTCCGGTTGTAAATGCGGGCTCGCATATCAAATCAAAAGCGCACCTTTTTGTAACTTATTATAGGTGGCCTATTTTTTATTTATTTACATTTCTATACTAAGCTACTAAAGTGCTTGCTTGTATCATAGAAACGGACAACCAAAGTACATATATCAAAGATACATACATTGGTACCGAACGGTGGTCTCGGATGTATGGATGTATATAAATTTATTTATTGTGACGCAATCCTGCGCCACTTGCCACGATCCTGACACAACTCTCTTGATTACCTCACTCATTCTCTTCATACAAGCTTTACGGTTATGAGCACTAGGCAACTTAGCTTTTTTGAGGATATCTCCGATTATGTCAGAGATTGCCCTCCTGGGTTTGCCTTGATTAACGCGTCCATCCACATCATATAATAAATAAATTCTTTTGTAATAAATTGCAAATATATATTAAAGTTTATAAAAAATATTTTAATGGGTAAAATACCTGATCAACAGGAAGATCAACTGAATGATTAGAATGTCGTGAGACTGGCGGCGCTTCTTTGTAGAGTGCTACTTCGTACTCCAATCGTCCTGGAGTTTCTTCCACCACTCCTGATACTCGGGCACCATGTGGACTAGAAATATGAAATTATTACTAATAATTACATAATGGGCTAATATAATTTTATGAAGTGCCTTAAATCCTTGGGGCTTGACATATGACAGCACCCCGTTTGATGTTAAGCTGGAGGATGTTAAGATGTGGTCCATAAATAGATGTCACTGCTACTACAATTCAATAACTGTAAATAGCAGTCACATCCAATATGCCGGCCTAATTGGAACCGGCAACTTACAAGCTGATCCCGAAACGTGACTAAATCGCTTCACGGTTTGTATACTTGTAAGTGGGTGGTACTACCCCAGATCGGCAGACTGGGTACCACTGCCTACGACTCTTTGATGACCTGACTGACCCGAAGCAAATATCCGCCTCTTTTTATTTGTGACTCGACATTTTTAGTCTTTGTATATGATATGTTTTTGTATGTTTATCAATAAGCTGTGATTCCATTTAATAAAGAAATTTATTTAATAAGCTCAATTATAATTCTCATAGGAAATGTTTGAATTGTACAAATCCTCCATAATCAATAATCAAAATCCATACATAAATGCACACATCAAATTAAATAAACGAGCTGTCATAAACGGTTTAATAAATAAAACCTAGATAATAAAATGTGCAACTTACAAGCTTCCTGCGAATCCTGCCGCTTTATTTTCTATAATCGTAGGCTCTGGTGGCTTGCACATTATTATTAATTCTTGATCCGATTGCATCACCACTCCAGGGAATTGGGGAAACCACACTCGGACATGGACAAAGCCCTGGAATAACAAAAGAAAACAATTTAGTAACTGATAATTAATATTGTGCACTCTTTATTGCTGGGTTGCTGAAACTCAATCAATCGATTAACACGTTTTTCCTCAAAGAGATAAGCATAGATAATGGAGCGCCACTTGCTACTGTCCTGACACAACTCCCTCGCTTCTTCTCATACAAACTTATGGTTATGTGAACTGTATGGTTACGAAACTACTTCTTGTTTATTCCGTAGTAGTTTTGCCCAGTCTGCCGATCCGGGGTACTACCACCACGCTAGTTACAAGCTAAACCGGAAACGCGACTAAGTGACTTCACGGTTAATATACTACTTGCAAGTGGCGGTAGTAATGCCGGCATGTGACCGGCATTAAACATGACTGCTACTTACAGTATTTGAATTGTAGTAGCAATCACTACCATTCATGGACCGTACTCTAGTCAGGTGGGACCGCACTCTAGCTTAAAAACAGGCGACGTGCTGCCTTATGCCGAGCCACAAATAAATAAAAACAATGTTCACGCTAATATTTATTATTGACAATTTCTATACATCTAAGAATAGACTTTCATAGAATTGTGTAAGTATATAAATTAATAGATTGTTAATTATTAAAGGTCATTATGCAACAATAGAATCGTGACTACACATAAAGGGTGTTTTACTATATAATTAAATGTTAGTACAATAAACACCACAAGGAAACGTGTGCCATTTCCATAGTAATTGCAGTTCATTGGTCTTCGTAAGTATATGATAGGTAAGAAAGTACTTTCAATGGTTGCCTATTAGTTTGCTAACGTACGTAAAGGCTTTGTAGACCACAAAAGTCTGCAGGGCGACCGCGTATCTATTGGATAACTAGGGTATGGCACGTGCCCTGGGCGCCATCCAGAGGGCGCAATTTGCAAACTTAAAAAATTAATAAACCAAGGGAAAATCAGTTTTTTATATTTTTTATTGTGACTCGGCACATGACAGCACCCCGCTTGATGTCAAGCCGAAGTGTGGTCCATGAATGAATGTCACTGCTAATACAATTTAACAACTGTGAGTAGCAATCATATCCACTATGCCGGCCTAGACGGAACTGGCAACTTACAAGCTAATCCCGAAACGTGACCAAATCACTTCACGGTCTGTATACTTGTAAGTAGTGGTACTACCCCGGATCGGCAGACTTGGTACCACTGCCTACCACTCTTACAGTTCGATTTTTTTCTCGATTTCATCCAGATAAGTTTAAAAGACGTTGGAAGCTTGATTGAAGAATATCTTAAGCAACATCTAAGATGTTTTATTAATTAGTCTATATATCTTTATTTTACATTTTAGCACCTTACGAAGCGCAACGTTGATGCTTGCTCTAGGCGCCGTATCCGATCGCGCAGTGCCGTATCTCAATGACAATGATCTTCGTACATATTGAAAACTCCAAATTTAAATTGCGACCGCGCAACTCTACGAGTCGATGTTCATTTTCATTAACAGTTCAAGCTCATTGAAACTAATTCTCCAAATGAATAAAAGTTGTTTTTAACACTAACAGCAACCGCGTATCTTTTTGACAAATGGGAATGAATTTCATTGTCATTACCATTGAAGTTGCGCAGCCTGCCCCCTGATTTAGTATTGTTAATTTTCGGACCGAGTTGAAGTGGCGAGACAGTGCCCTCGGCCGAGTGCTCGGTTGGTATGTACCCTAAGATGAGTCCAGTAGCTTTCACACATACCGGCGTAATGACAATACACTTCGCCGCCGAGTATCCGGCATCGACTACCCGGCAACCGGAACTTGTGAAAAGGCACTAAGTGACTCGTTAAAAAGATCTACATTAACTGAAAGCCGCGGCCGTTAAGATTATGAATGTGTAGAATCATCGGTTTGGAATGCGCGCGCATAGGTATAGATCCCGGCAGAAAAAAGAGCGCTGACTTTTGAGCTGCGCAGTATAAGAATCGTCAGATAGAAGAGCTTTGGACGAATGCGGTGTAAGCAAGTCCGCGTATCTATACAGACGTGCACATATTTATTAATAGTTTAACTTTTATACACATTCGCAAAACAATAAGTATTTATTTATTTATTTATAGATAGATGCCCAAACAGGTTACAACCTAAGCGTGCACAAAATAAAATAGAAAAAACAAAGTTGTGAGATTGTAACCCAAAGCAGGACATACAGCATAACAAGAAAAAAATAAGAACACAGATTCAAAACAATACAAGAGAAAATAATAATAATAATAAAAAAAAGCAAGCCAGTTACGAGCATCAAATAAACAGCAAAGATTATCCCCAACCAATCGAAACAGCGCCCATAGAATCTAGGGTTGACCCGTCATCTCGTAATGATGCTCTTCAGTGATATTTTAAGTTTAGAGAGTTTCATGTCAAAAATGTCTATGTCGTGTTCTTTGACTAGTTCGTTGTAATATCGGCACATTCTGACCACCGGATTGTAAAAGGATGTATTGTTTTTGAAGACGTGTAGACCGAAGATATTTGGACATCGAATTCGATGATGTGTGTTAATTTTTAAAGACGACAGCAGGCCTTGTGAGTCAATAGTACCATGAAGTATCTTATGCAGTACTATAATGTCATATCTTTTGCGCCTGGATTCAAGTGATAAGATGTCGAAGTACGCGAGTCTTTCCTCATACGTCCTTAATTTATGACAGAGATTGTGCCTATAACACAGGGATTTTAAACACTTTTTCTGGATACTCTCAATGCGGTCTATGTGAACTGAGTAGAATGGGGACCATACCGGACAGGCATTTTCCTAAGTGCATCTTATCAGACTATAATATAAATAAAGTAAGCTGAAAGGTCTTTTAAAATTCCTAGTAGAGCGTAAGACAAACCCCAGCATTCTGTTACACTTGTTGATGACAAGGTCGTAATGTTGACGAAACGTGAGTTGATCGTCAAAAAGTACACAACAGGTAACAAAACAAGTTACTGCGTTAATGTTAATGCCCGCGCGCTTTTTATCTGCCGGGATCTATATCTCACCCAGACTCTTTGCATTTTTTATTTTTTATACATATACCTAATAAATAACATGCTTTATAAAATGCTTTCGAACCAATTCTACTACTAGGTTTATATTAATGCATTAATGAATTCTTATTACATTCAATTAATATAATTGTCAATTTGATTGATTGATTAATTGACTTATCAATCATAAATCGTAAATTGGCATATCATTATAGTTTCACATCACTTACAACGTACAGGACTAGGTCAATTTAATACTGTTTAACGGGATACGTTATTAGTCGACATTGGCAGAAATATCTAGGAACTACTCGTAAGTAGAATATTACGTATTAGTGACAATCTTAATATGCGTACGTACACTCGTCAATATACCTTGATAGTACGTAGGCAATAAACGTACTATCAAGGTAATTGTCGCCTACACAACAAAGAATTAAACCGTTTTATTATATATATTTTCGAACATCGTTTGGCTAAGAAAACTTTGGCTAAAAAGACGCTGATGTTTTATGGATTTAAGATTAAATTGTCATTATTTATATAGGAAAGCGTATTTACAACTTTTGTGACACATCTCAGCCACGCAGGGTAATTACATGAAGCTAATAATTCCTCGCTACTGGAGACAGCATATTTATTCATTTTAAAATGGACGGACGCATAGGTTGTAAGGTTCAGCTTTGCAAGTGCAAGTGTAGAAAATGGTTGATTACCAATTACTCAAAGAAAAAAGTCGCTGTTCTCTCGTTTTTTTCTGTAAGGAAAACCCCCTTGAATCCAAAGAAATACTATAATAGTTAGATTCTTTCGATTCCCTGGTTTCGCGCAAACATTTAAGTAGGTAAGCCCTTACGCTTTTATATCCACAAAGACGGCAAGGCAATATTTAATCTAAACAAATTATGTTGAAGCCGCTAATAAGCAGCAATAATAATTTCTGAAATAAAATATGCAGTAAAAGCCAGTAGGCAGGGTGTAATGTCAATAATAGTACACAAAATACCTAATATATACACGATGACGGTAAAAGTTAACGTGGCTGATTAACGTGGCTTACGAGTAGAACTATTAAAACGGGGAAATGTAATTCTATATACTGTATTTCTATAATATATATTATCATGTACATCGAACACTTTTACTGATAGCAATGTTACATGGTAAAACATTGAAAACACACTTATCACGTAAACCAAAAGTAATGAATATTACTGTGGCGTATTTTAAAAAAAATCATTTGATTGGTTTATAATATATTGAGTTTGTTATTGTCGTTTTACTTTCAATATTAATTCCATTACCTACGTTTATTATTAAGCGCGAATTAGTACCTTTAGTCTGCATTGTGATAAGAACTGAGGCAACCAGAAAATGAATGTTTTTTTTAAGTCGGCAGCACTCTTGGACCTCCCAAGAGCGCCGCTCACCATCAGGCAAGTCGAGATCAGAAGTCGCGGTTCAATAAAAAAAACTGGACTTTTTGGGCTATTTAAACATTTGAAATTACATAATTGGTTAAATATTAGTAAGGATATATAATTTTGCCCAATCTAACACACTCAAAAATACATCAAAAGTGAATTCCTCTTGATTGACATAAAAAATATCGTGGACCTCAGTAAAATCATTCGAAATCGTTAGTGACCAAAAAGATCTCTTCTATCTTATAACAATAAACTTAAAATAAATAAAATCGTATGTCCTGTGAATTATTTGCCCTTGCCTTGACCATATGAAGAGAAATGTGTATTAGAAGGTGACCTAATATGTCAAGATCGCGAAAAGTGGCACTCATTTGTTTCTGCCTCACTATCCCTTTAAAAATAGTGCTGTGACCGTTTGATTTGTTAGATATTATAATTCGTAAAAAGAATACTCACATTTCGTTTTAATACACCACATCTCGTAAAATCAGTTATTTTTAACCGATATAAAAGACCCGTCTGATCATCCGCGTCAGGTCTAATTTGACAGACAGGATCTGTAGAAGGTTCCGTAGCACGATCGTCTGCAAACAATGGTGATCCTCGGAACCCTTCTGGCTTCCTTAATAGGGCTGAAACTGAATCTCGAATACCAGCACCTCCACTTGAAAATGTGCATTGAATATCGGTTACTGAAAAAATAATCGTTTGATAGAATATATTTTTGAAACGAAGTATTCGAAAGAAAATGGCTTCTGAGACACAGTCTGCTTATTTTTCTTTTATTTTTTATTGTGACACGACATTTGACCCGACCCGCCTGGTGATAAGTAAGAGCAGATCCAAGAGTGATGAAGACTAAAACAACCAAGCTAGTTCATGGCTGCCTCAGTCGCTGGCCGGCCAAAATTAGTTTAAATAATTATCTTGTTATTTAAAACTTAAATAAATTGTGTACATTTAATTTCCTCCGTTGCCTCTGCCTATCCCTGTGTAGTTATTAATTATTTATTTATTGTAAAACAGAAAAGTACACAGTAAAACAAAATGTATTATGTGAAGGTTACCTTCTTATATGGGGAGAGACTTTTCTAAACAATTGAAATTAGACTGCAATTTTCTGAAGAGAGCCATAGATAGAATAAACTTGTAGATGCCAAGTTAAAAAAGACAAAATATTCTTAACATTATGAAATATTACGAGTGGAGAGAGTGGTGGTACTATCCCTAGTCCGCCGTTCAGAGACAGAACCACCACTTTTCAAGTGTACAGACCATGAAGTTGCGTTTCGGGATCAGCTTGAAAGTTGCCGTTTCGAACTAGGCCAGCATAGTGGATGAGACAGTTACTTGCAATTAATTGCCTTAATTCATGGACTGCACTCCAGGTTACTATCAAGCGGGGTGCTGTCAAATGTCAAGTCCCAAAATAAAAATGTATCTCAATAAACCATATTAAGTAGTCGTGTCGACATAGTGCCATAAAACAGGCCCCGAGCGGCAGTATCAGGGGCGTCAAATTCATAATATACAGGTAATATGATTGAAAGTAAAAAGCGCCTAGCTCTGTCATACGGAAACCTGGATGGCTCACCGTAGACTAGTAATAATAAAAGCGCCACACCACAAGTGAACTTTACATATTTCTAACTTTACATAGGTTCGAAGCTGCCAAAAACATCCAAAAACTTACCATCATAGTCTTGTGCTGTTGCAATGCGTATCTGTAACAATGTACAAAGTTAAGTTACATCATGGTGTTCTTGTTTCAAGGACAAATAGAGTAACGGATGCGTGGTAGGCACATTATCTTACAATCTTCTTACATTTACAACTGTTAATTACCTACTACGGGTTAAATCATTACGTGTTCATGTAATCGTAATATTTCTCTGGATATATAGAGCTTGTCTTCGCCATAATGTTGTTATAATATTTATGTACTTGTTTGCTAAGTGTTAAGTAATAAACACGGAATGTATTCCATCACATCAAAGTACGATGAAATAATAAGAGTGGTTTATATTTAGTGCTCTAAAAAAAACGCGACTTTGAACTCTTGGGGAGGTCCAAGAGCGCAGTCGACTGAAAAAAACGTTTCATTTTACAGTTGTTTCAATCGCCGTCACTATTCCGGCCAAAGGTTCTTCATGTTTCGCTTGAAGGATCCTAGATTATAGAATGGAAATAATTCATAGGCTAGAAAATCATTCTACTTGTCGATTGTTCTACAAAGAAACGATACGCCGAATGTAGATAATAGTACTACTAATTCGGTCGGCAAAATGCAATACTTTCCCCGGACTGTGTTTCGCGGTACTCCCATGATACACACAGTCCGTGGAAACACGAAGTAGAAACAAGATTAAAGAGCTCTTCAGAACATTAGCCGTATTATATACCTATGTAAAAAATGACGCATTATCATAGTAATATGTCAACTGCAGCAATTTTTTATTAACCCCGCTTGATGTTAGGCTGGAGTGTGGTCCATGAATGGATGTCACTGCTACTACAATTCAATAACTGTGAGTAACAGTCACACATCCACTATGCCGGCCTAGTTAAAACCGGCAACTTACAAGCTGATCCCGAAACGCGACCAAATCACTACACGGTCTGTATACTTGTAAGTGGTGGTACTACCCCGGATCGGCAGACTGAGTACCACTGCCTACCACTCTTTTATAAATTTGCTAGGTATTTCTTTCAACACTGACCATTTTCTTTGTCGATCGTACCTAGCAGGTAAAAAATAGTAGCTACATTTTAATCGAGTTACGAGTAGACACAATAAATAAAAATATGCAGTCCTAAGAAGCTTATTGAGTTAAAACTAATAATAAATGTAAATAAAAACTAGTTATTAAGCTTCACATATTATGTCTTATTTTACTCGTATTTTGTAAGACTACCAAGTTCTACCTAAGAAGTGACAATTTAATAATAATTTCATACGAACCTAATTATAACTTATTGTTAAATTCTCACGCCTCCATTCAAACAAGGATAGAAGGTAGTTCTAATATAGTTAAATAGTCGTAACTCTTCTTTATTAAAGTCTGTCTGAAGTGCTTTTGCAAGGCTAATAGAGTTAGCAAAAGGGTACTTTTGGTTAAAAAAAAAATTGATATTATATAGGAATCCCTAAAAATATAATATACATACACTCTATTTAAATTTGCATACTTAATAGTTTTTTTTATTAAAACCCGATATCCTTTCTGGAGGTGCCTGCAAGGAGGGATTCCAAGAACGCCGATAACTGAATAACATAACGATGCAGTTCAATCCTATAAACTTGAAGGATCCAAGATTATAGGATGAGAAAAACGCAGGGGCTGTTTTCAACTGGTCATTTTTTCTACGCCAAACGTTTTATATTATTTAGATTATGGTTCGACTGCCTATTCTATCCATTGAACGCAGATGCTTTTCCCGAACCCGTCCTGTATCACGGAAGTACAAAGACGAGGTAAGAACAATTTAATTATTTATTTTAATTATTATTGTTTATATGATAGGTCTACTTAATATTCTCTGCCAGACTACCTTGCTTGAGGACAAAAGAGAAATGTTTAATAATAAAAAATAGATATTTTGTGTCAAATAGACTCATTCCCCCTCCCTGTATCGAATACTTTCACCAACTTGATTTTCCATTTATAGGATTTTTTTTGATCCTACTTCTTTCAAATTACCACAAAAACAAATATTTACTTTTAATGAATAGGGAACAGCGGCAAAATCAAATTTATCTTTTTGTTAGTTTTTCGGTAAATTTAATCTTCTACGGTTCTCACTTTACAATGGTTTGGATTGACATTTTATTGTTGAAACTGCGTTTTACATTTTACTCAAACTTGCGGTTGCAAGATGAAAATTGAACCACTTTTTAACCACATTTCGTTCCGGCAACGACGTGAGTTCGGTTAATGTTTCCGTGGAAAGTAAATCGCAAAATTATGTCCGTCGTGCGTAAAATTTTATATTAATCCAATTTAAAAATATGGCGTATAATGAGCTAACATTACATCTATTGATGTTAATGACTGTCACATTTGTGAATGCTTTATTTTTTGGGCTTTTCTATACTAATCTATTACACGTGCTTGTATGATAAAAACTGGGCGACTAAAGTTAATATTATACCGGCGAGTGGTTTTGAATCTGGGGCTTATGGTTTGCGAGTACACATCAGTACGGCTAAACCACGGTCGCCTTTCTTTGTTAGTTCACCTACAAGAGTTATATGATGAATAAATATACACAATCAATCAAATTGATACGCCTTTTTTGCGACAAGATCCTAACACAACTCCCTTGTTTCCCCCAAATCCACAATTCTCTTTATACAAGCTCTACGGTTATAGGCACTAGACAACCTAGCTTTCTTGAGGTGAGGATGTCTACGATTTGGTCGAATAATTCCTTCCATGAATAGATATAAACAAAATATTTATGATTAATAAATTTAAAAATTATAGGTATAATATTCTTTTATTATTTAAAACTAATTATCTGAACGAATACTTAAACTTCCTTTTGGTTAATATGTTTTAAGATTTTGCGCGAACATTGAATAAACGCGATTGTAAGCCGCATAAAATTTGTTTAAAACATTCCTTTTGGATTCATTTTTTTGGGTTCTTGATAGGGCTACAGTTAAATTGCTTCTAAAAAAAGCTTATGTTTGTCATTAAACTGCTATTAAAAAGAGAGAGGAAAAAAGTTTAGCAGCGGTAAGGTCAAAGTAATGTTGGTTCAGTTACGGAAACAGCGATCGGATGTTGATAATGCTTGTATGCAAATTAACAGACTTAAAACGGTTCCTTCAATTGGGGTTACCTTGGTTATTGGGCGTGAAAATTGGTTGCATCTACTGAATGGTCCCATTGTGTGGAATTGTTTAAGTGTGTTACAATTTCTTATATTAAAGTGGGTATTATATTGTTGTGATCAAGATCATCCTTACTTCCTTACTTATATTATAAACGCAAAAGTTTGTGAGTATGGATGGATGTTTGTTACTCTTTCACGCAAAAACGACTGAATGGAGTTTAATGAAACTATACAATAATATAGCTTATACATCAGAATAACACATAAGCTATAATTTATAAACATATTGTGTGAATAATAAATAAAATAAAAGAAAAAATATTTTCCCATACAAAATTTCGTGCGTTCAGAAATTTATTTTGGGTAAACTAAGGAAAATATATCAAGATGTTGAGAATTAAAAACAAATTGTCAATTTTGGCATATCAGTAAAAATATCTTGCTCAAAAACCTATGTTGTATTACTTAAAAGAGAAACTATTATATGTCGAGTCACAATAAAAAAACAACTCAATTCACAACAAAGAATAAAATCGATTTAAATTTGATTAACCCAACTTAAGTTCGGTAAGTAATTAAGTAACACAACATTCATTGACTTTTAGGCAGTATGAAGTTCGCCGGGTCAGCTAGTGTTATATGTATAACTAGGAGAAATAATACACGACGAAATCAGTATATTGATATGATGCCCAATTCTGTTTTTCCATGTGAGCGAAAAACAGAATTGGGGTTACTAAATAATACGGAAATGTATATAGTAAATTTTAATTTGGGGAAAACGAAACAAATTAATATTAACTTAGTATGTATAAAGCTCTAAGTAGTCTGTTTGTTTTATTACTAATAAAACAAACCTAAGATGAGGATTTTTACTCTACGCTACGGTTGGAAATCAGCCAAAAACAGATAGCAATACTAGTTCACCAAGGGGTCTACCCGATTTAAAAAAATATGGTCTATAAAAGTAATCTATGAAACAAAAAGAATGACTGCTGTTTGCAGAAATATCTGTGACAGCAGTCCACATCTTCAGCCTAACATCAGTCCTTATTATGTCGTGCCAATCGTGTCAAATAGAGTTTTAAAAAGTTTAGCCAAATGATTTGAAATACTGTAAATCATGGTAAAGTTTGAAGATTAAGTAACGTAATTTTATGCGGCTTACTATCGCGTTTATTTTGGTTTTAATTTTACAATTTTATTACACTTGCAATTAAACCGGGAACAGAAAAACAAAATCAAAACATCAAACAGGGTAGTTTTGGAAACAATAACAGCATCAACCAATAGGACGACCAACACCTCAGTCTCTCCGTGACCACGATGGCTGCAAAGCTCTCGAAATGAAATAATAAAATAAAATCAAAATGTAAAATCAAAACCAAAATAAACGCGATAGTAAGCCGCATAAAATTTTGTTTAATTCGTTAATCAATGTTCGCGCAAAACATAAGAAAATATTATTAAGTAACGTTTTCCGCAGCTTTAATAAAACCATTATCATAATCCTCACAAATGACTCAGATTAGCGTAATTCATCTTGATCATTTATCATAAGATATACAAAATTATTATACAATTAAATATTATTTAACTACCTAAATACTAAGCTGTTTAGACTAATTCCTTTGCCTATGAAAAAAGTTCCGTGACTGGATAAAATGCAACTACTAAGTTCCCATATTAAATTATCATATTACAGTAAAGTTAATAAATAACAAACTTAATGACAAATGTAATTTTATTTATACAAGTGTAGATAACAAGAGTTTGTGGTTTGAAGAATAGTTCAGGCACATTATTCAGGTGTTCCCACAGGCTTCCTTATCTAACTCCCAGGCTATTTGGAATAATTGCCTTGTCTTAGGCTAATTACAATGTTTCACGGAAGTGGTGTCATCTCTCGGGCTAACCGGGTTCAAAAATAATTGCTTCGCCAATTTTACTAACATATCTTTTCATTTTTTCTCTTAGAACGCTTCCTTGTCATTGTAATACAGATGACTGCTATACGTAAGTAGATTTAGCGTTTATTTATAACCTGTATTTTGGTAATGATTTGGCTATAATTTGAACTGAATAAACTGTGACCGGAAATTACATCGTCGCTTAGTGTAGCATCAAATAATAATAAAAATCTTAGATTTTGCGCGAACATTGATTAATGAATTTAACAAATTTTATGCGGCTTACTATCACGTTTATTTTGGTTTTGATTTTACAATTTTATTTTAATATTCCAACGTTTCGAGAGCTTTGCAGCCATCGTGGTCACGGAGAGACTCGATAGTAAGCCGCATACAATTTGTTTAATTATTAAACGCCTTCCTCCCACAGGGATAGGCAGAGACAATAAAGCGCCACTTGCCACAATCCTGACACAACTCCCTCGCTTCCTTCACATTCACAATTCTCTTCATACAAGCGCTATGGTTATGGGCACTAGGCAACCTACCTTAGTGTAGCGTTATGACAATTTATTAGTTCCGTATAGTACCTAACTGACCGATTGGCGTGATTTTTTCTATCCAATCTTTATTTTTCACTATCATTATTTCTTTCTTTTTATTTCTTTGGCCGGCATAGTGACGGCGACCGAGGTGACGGACGGTTCTTTTCAGTCGTCGGCAATCTTGGATCTTGATTATGCTTACCAGCAGGTAGTAGGTAGGTAAAACCTTTTATATAAAAGTAATAAATAATAGTTAATTGGATATTATGCCATAAACGGTTAAAAAACCTATAATTTTTATTTGTTCGAGATGTTGAACTTCAGAATTTTATGGATACGGAATTTCGGTTATTGGTACAGATATAGGAATGATATTATACTGGTTTCAGATATTGTTACGGATATGTAATTATTTCGGAACATTTGATAGTTCCGAAATAGTGATGAATCGTCGGAATAATAAAAAATTGAAAAATCAAAACCAAAATAAACGCGATAGTAAGCCGCATAAAATTTGTTTAATTCATTAATAAATGTTCGCGCAAAATCTAAGAAAATACTAGTTTCGGATAATTTCGGTTTCGGATATTAGATTTAGACAGTAAAAGCAAGTGGCGCCTATCCCTGTAGGAGGAAAGCGTGATAATTTGATTGATTGATTGATATCCGATAGTTGCGGTTACGCTTACAGAGCTCCATAACATCCCTAATATGCAGGGCCGTCTTTACCCGGGGGTTCAAAGGGTGCAGTGCACCCGGGCGCCGAGTCCTAGGGGGCGCATGCCGACCGTCATAAATTTCGATAGGTACCTACTACACTGAGACCACGCGAGCGGAGCCTTGACTTTCGCACCCCGGCGCTGAATATGCTTAAGACGGCCCTGCTAATACGTACCATTCATGTTGATAGAATAGAGAATATCATCTATGCTACCATCGACGGTTGATATATATGTATGTATAAATACGTATCTATAACATGCGGGCTATGATCAGTTAGCTATCCATCATTGTAAAGAGCTGTGCATGTGCCGCAAATGTGGTTTGCTCGTTGCTCGCTATCGATCTGCCCGCACATTACGACAACTATCTCCCGTTTAGTTAATGCCCATGGAAGCACTATACAGAACTCACAGACTTACTTATGGCTCGCATCAAACAATATTTCATATCGGCTAACTTAACGGTACTATAGCAAATCAAATGCATTTTTCACTAAGAGTGGTAGGTCTGTACACTTCTAAGTAGTGAAGTGACTTAGTCGCGTTTCGAGATAGGCCGGTATAGTGAATGTGACTGCTACTTACAGTTATTAAATTGTAGTACCAGTGACATTGTAGTCAATTGTATTATAAATTGTAGTCAAGTTCGGTGCGTCGTTTCTTTGTAAAACAATCGACAAGTGGAATGCTCTGCCATGTGTTCTCTCCATCCTATAACCTTGGATCCTTCAAGCGATGCGCGACATAGTGACGGCGACTGAGGCAGCCGTAAATTAACTCGGTTTTGGATCTCCTCTTGCTTATCATCAGGCGGGTCGAGGTCGAATGTCGTGTCACAATAAAAAAGAACATCCATTTTAATGGACCGCACTCCAGCTTAACATTAAGCGGGGTGCTGTCATATGTCGAGTCATAATAAAATTTAAAAAAACTTTTAAGTTTCCAGTTCCAACTAGGCCGGCATAGTGGAGGCGACTGCTACTTGCAGTTATATAACTATAGTCGTAGTCGCGTTTATTTATGAACTTAACATTAGGCGAACTTAACATAAAGTCTAGCCCGAAAAAAGTTAGTCTCAAAAACAGTCGAAAGTTGTAAGAAAAAGATAGTTTTAAATTTCCAAATTACAATGGAAATGACCTAGTAGATGTGTCAGTCACAAAAACGGCAACAGCGTTTACTTGAGATCTGTGCGTTCGTCGAACAGAGATCTTCAGAGCGTGAAATCTAATTGTGTAAATCGTTTCAATCACGTAGGTACAATGATCATCAGGTCAAGAAGAATATTTTACGGTGTACTTTCATCTTTGTATCTGCATTTTTTAGATTATAAAGTTGCTGTTTAAGTTGACATTGAAAGCCATCGATAGTGACAGCTACAGGTGTAAGAAATAACTCCCGCTATTTTTATTATTTTGTTAAGAATTTATCCACCTGCTTATCTTACTTTATAACAGAAGCATTCTTTTTGTAATTTATCACAAAAGATCATAACTAGTTTCTTTCTGCAGTATTTTGTTTATTTGCTTGCATGTACTCTAGACATAAAGATCGTTTTAATGGGTTTTATTGGAGCGTGTCGGGTTCCAATGGTTTTTCGATTTTTAATTAACGGTTTTTTAATTATAAAAAGTTGTATGTAACAACTTTTCGAATTAAAACTTCGATTTGTATACTCCCAGTTTATCTTTGTAGTAAACCTAGATTTGCATGTTTGTATAAGACTAAAGGAGTTGTACAACAATCTAATAAAGATGATTTAAAATTCATCATCATCATCAGCCAGAAGGCGTCCACTGTTGAACATAGGCCTCCCCCTTAGAATCCTTATAATTACCTGATTTAAAATTACAAAAGGATTTAGTCATTTCAATTTTTATTTTTGAATTAATTATCTAGCTAGTTGTTTGTTATCAATTATGCTTCCGTTACCAATCGGACTAATATTATATTTTAATTGAGACGCGACATCTGCCTGACCTCGACTTGTCTTATGTTTAGAAAATGGGAAGTCCAAGTAAATGGTTTTTTAATCGTCGGCGACTAAAAAACTATTTAGTTTATGGTTGCTTTAGTCACATTTAGAATGTCGGCCAAAAATCTGGTAGGTTGTATCTTCATTCTCCTCGGACGTTTGAAACGACCGATGTTCATAAATTGTGAATTCTCGTCCGAGAAAACTCGGCCTGAAAACAGGTAAGTATGCTTATCTATACAATAATGAACAATAATCATCTTGGCCCGAGTTTTTGTTAGCCGAATCACATTCTAATCCACAAATGTAGGAAATATTAAGCACTCTTATACAAGTACATAGTTTACTTATGTGAATCTGGATAGCTGATACAGATAACATATTCATACTCGTATATGAATGAATGAAAAATAATAGCTGTTTTACATCATATAAAAAACTTATAACGTATTAAACTTCTATTTCAAATGAACCGTATTTATCCATAATCGTGATAGATTCGCAATAGCCATAAAATTATGTTATAAATTTAAGTTTTAATAATACCTTGGTACTAATAAAACCTATAAATCAGTCAATGCGCTGTTCAGCGTCTTACATTAAATTAAATTCTCTTTAGTTTCTATCAGACAATTTCCATTTTATCTTACTGCAGGTATAAGTCTTCTACAGTTTACAAATTAAATAAAAACGTTTATCAGAATGTTTATTGTTTACGACTAACTTAGTAGGCACCCTTATTGTACAGTAAATACTAATGTAGTTTGTTAGCTAGTCCTAACAGCTAGGTATTATGGGTTACATAGGTTTTTTCGTGTATTCATTTTATTGATCTAAATTAAAGACAATAGAACAAAACATACCATCACCAGCACCATAAGAGCGCACTCCAAAGCGCTCGTCATGCTTGCGGTCTGCCACAGTTGAGCGCGGAGGCAACGGTTAATGCTATCTGCCCCGATTGCGTTACTAGCGCTTACTATGAAAAAACGTTAATCAGGGATGTCGGCTGTACTTTAATATAATTAATTAATTAAAGCACTAATAGAATATTTAAATTCGAATGCAATTAATATTTTAAATAACTCATACACTGACACTATTTTAAATTACATGTAGGTAAATACGTCACTAATTTCGCGCACGTTTCCCGCGCGTGGCCTAGACACGGTGCAGTGGCGAAAGCGTGGTGCGCCGGAGACGTCTTGTATAGGGACTGCGAGGAGGCGCGCTCGGCTTGCGCCGTTGATGATGGTGGAACAGTTAGCCGCCGGGGAGTGGATACCACCTGCTCACTGCGTAGGTACTCATCGTTCTCACGACACTATCACCGAAACCGCCCCGCGATTCGGCAATCTCATGATCTACATTGTTGATTGGCATCGGATTAAGAGGGAATTGGTTTTATCGTCCGCGGCGCGGTTGCGTTCGATACCGTGACATTCGCATGGAGAAATCTGTGCGCTCATCTCGGATTGAGTGGCAGTTCGTTGCTGTAGTGGCGTCCGAGATCGCGATAACAATGATGTTTAAGGTCGCAATTTCTCCACAATGATTGACCGCATATAATTGTGCGATAACGTCTCTAAATAACGTATTTGAGTTTTAATTTGGTAAGTATTGTTGTTATTGAGAAAGTGGAATGGAAATAGTACAAATTTGTTATTTAAAAAAAGTGGCAGTTATTTGTTCCGAATCTGGTTGTAGAAAGAGTTTTCTGCAGACCTGTTGGGCTAGGCGGCCCAGACTGTCGATTCGGGATACTACCACCTACTACCTAATATTTTCTTAGATTTTGCGCGAACATTGATTATTGATATAACAAATTTTATGTCTCCGTGACCACGATCGCTGCAAAACTCTCGAAACGTCGGAATAATAAAATAAAATTGTAAAATCATAACCAAAATAAACGCCGCATCAAATTTGTTTACCACCTACTTCTTTTAAGTGTACGGACCGTGATACGACTTAGTCGTCTTTCGGTAAAAGTTGCCGGTTTCAACTAGGCCGACTAGCAGTTATTTTTAGAACTAAATGAATGAGAAATTTTATTGTTTACTGGTTTGTTTTAGGATGGATCATTGATTTGATAAGTTGCAGGTGTCGTAGCAGCTGCAGTTAGCGGAGCATGACTGAGGTATACCTGGAAGCTTACCACAGTTCAATTACTCGACACTTTAACGTACAAATTACGTGACTATACTGCTTTAGGTATATTACCATACTTATACCTAAGCAGTATATAATTATTGTTTGTATATATATTCTTTGGCAGCTACCTCGGACATAGAATTAGTCTAGCTCTAGCTATTCAAAGGGGGAACGCTGCCAGTATCTTCGGAACCTTGCCTAAAGGGACTCCTTTTAATAATATATTTTAGTTATTATATTATATTTTTTAAGGTTTTTATTTTAAATTATTATTTTATGAAGGTTGTATTCTTAGTAACAATATTAGGTGTTTAAATAATTAATTAAATAAATTTACAATCACTATTTGTTTTACTATTATTTATTTTCATTTTTTTTTATTGGGCCTCAATATATGTCAGCACCCCGCTTGATGTTAAGCTGGAGGCAATGGTTATATCTGCACGTAGCAGTCGCATAAGTTCGCAGGCTTAGTTAGAACCGGCAACTTACAAACTGATCCCGAAACGCAACTAAGTCACTTCATGGTTTGTACACTTGAAAGTGTACAAACCATGTACGACCCCAAATCGGCAGACTGGGCAAACATCCGTCATTGAAACATATTTGGAATATAAATACATTAAAGTAAGGCTATAAAACAATTCTTTGATCCGACTGAGAATCGAACCTGGAACTAATGCGTAGCTTTTCTCATATCCATAATTCTCTTCATACATTTTTTTGTTATTGTGACACATCTGACTTCGACTTGCCTGATGATAAGCAAAAGGAGGTCCTAAAGTGACAACAACTGAATAAACCGAGTTTATTCACGGCTCAGTCGCCGTCACTGTGCCGGCCAAAGATGCTTCTTCACGCACTTTTCTTGCTTTTTATTTTAGCAACGGGCCACTTTTTTAAGAACGAGCCGCTTTTTAAGAACGTCCCTGTTCCCCGGAGCAATATTCTGGGCGAGTATAGTTTATAAGAAATATGAGGTTAGTTAGATGCAGAAGATATTAGAATTAGATAATACTAAATAAGGGTTAAGTAAGTATCAGCTGAGTCAAGTATGAAATTAGCATAAGGCCAGTTGCACATGTCTGTTCAACAGTCAATTTGATTGAAGCACTCACAAAACTAGGCAATACCTATCTATGTAGCAGTTACTAAAGGATATTAGTTTTATTTTCAAATTACCAATATAATTTTATAACTTAAAAACTTTTTTTATGTTATAAAATTATATTAGTTTAAAGGTAATTTTATTATTGTGACTCGACATAATCCCACCTGATGTTAAGCTGGAGTGCGGTCAAGCTGCTACTGCAATTAAATAACTGAAAGGAGCAGTTACCTTCACTATGCGGGCCTAGTTGGAACCGAAAACTTAAAAGCTGATCCCGAAACACGACTAAGTTAAATCACAGTCTGGTGATACTGCCCTGGATCGGCAGAGAGGGCACCACTGCCTACCACTCTTTGACAATGAAAGCCAAAGTAAATATCCGCCTCTTTTTTATTAACAAATATGTATTTATAATATTAATTAATTACTAAATACTATAAACACTGAATAAGAAACATTATATAATGATCTCATTCTCTAGCACGTTAAATCCTAAACCGGAAATGAAAAAACGTCGCTTTTTCATTTCCGGTTCATCAAGTTTCAAATCTATACTAAAATTTTTCGTTTCAAAAAGATGATAAATTGTTTTAAATATCCCGTGCGTTTATCTACAAAATATAAGCTTTAATATACAAATATAATAACTTAGGTATTTGGCCATATTATCGGTTTGTGTGATATCCCTACAACGGCTACATACATAGTGAATAACAGATGATTTGCAATTGTATTTAAAATAGATGAGTTGATGCGCGCATGTACGCCGGAGACGTTTTCTTACAAAACGGGATACATCGTGAACACAACGTTACTCTCATGATTTATGTATGTTAACAACCATTTTATATTGAAATATGATATTATAGGTCATTTGTTATTCACCCTCGTTGTATATACATCATGTAAGAGCCTAATTTGAATTCATTACTAAGTTATATTGTTCAATTTGTTTATTTACTTAAAAACTTAAATAACATTTATTATTATGATAAAATTAAACGTATATTAACTATAATTAATTAACTAAACTATAAATAAAAAATATCATCCAATGACGTCGCATCAGAGATAGTCCCAAGGAGACTGGCAACATTTCCCCTTTGTATAGCAAGGCTAATACGTTGGCAGAAATAATTGCCAGCCTTCCTGTCTCCAGACTTCTCCGTCAGCCGCCTGGACAACTCCTAAGTTATATTAAGTAATCTTCATTTGTCTTTAAATATATTTTTGCAATATGCGTATGTGATGGTGCATAGGGACTTACGGGCCGACCGCGAAATCCAATGACAATGAGAATGGGCTTCGTTTTGACAGATAAACTCCATTAATGACCCTTCAAATTAAAATTGCGATCGTGCATTTACGCGGTCGCTGTTAGTGTCAAAAACATATTTTATTCATTCAGACAGTGAGTTTCATTGATCTTGAACTGTTAATGAAAAAGAACATCGATTCTTATGTGTTGTGCGGTTTCAATCTTAATTTTAAAGCTTATTAATGGAGTTCAACTGTAAAATGTCAAAACGAAGCCCGTTCTAATTGTCACGCGGTTCGGTCTGCCGTACCAGGAGTTTTTTTCAATTTTCCTCTGACATTATTTTATTATCTGATTAGCAAATCTTAAAATACTTCACTGGAAATATTATATTTTTATTTATTGTGACACGACATTTGACCTCGCCCGCCTGATGATAAGCAAGAGGAGATCCAAGAGTCACGACGACTGAAACAACCGAGTTAGCTATGCCAGCCTATGAATATCATAAGAAACAGTTTATAATACTCGAACGTAAATAATAAAATGGTGAGCACGCAATATCAAGTCATTATCCACGAATTACTTTACACAAACGCCGCTAGCGCGTGCCAATGTGCGCTTTTTGTCTCCATTACCGGGATGCTGCAAATCGAATCCTATGATTGATGACGACTACCTTCCGCGTGCCGCCATTTCAACAGTTGAACAACTACATCTAGATTGTATATGTACATTATGGCTAATTCTATGCCATATATGTATTTTATTTCCTATTGTGACTCGACAAAGGCGACTGTGGTGTAGTGGCCACTACGTAACCACTCACCGGTACCTATGTATCTTTGATATATGTACTTTGGTTGTCCTGTTTCTATGATACAAGCACTTTAGTAGCTTAGTATAGAAATGTATAAAAAATATAAAAAAATGAAAAAAATATGACATAAGAGTGTGCCCAATCTGCCGATCCTGGGTAGTACCACCACTTATAAGTGACTTAATCGCATTTCGGGATCAGCTTGTATATTGCCGGTTCTAACTAGGCCGACATAGTAGTTGTGACTGCTATGACTTACAGTTATTTGACTGTAGTAGCAATCACAACTATTCATGGATCGCACTCCAGCTTAACATCAGGCGGGTGCTGTCATATATATATATTTTTTTATTATCGTTTTAGCTTTAACCTAAACCAGTGTTGCCATACTGTAGAGACTAAAAATCCGTACACTCGACAACAAAATCCGTACAAATTCCGTACGTGCAATAAATCTGAAACTCCGTACGAAATCCGTACAAAAAAAAACTCAAATTTAAATCAAATTAATAAACTATTATACGTTTTTTTTAAATCACGTTATTTAAAAAAAATAATGTTAATATTTAAGTCAAAACAAGTTTTATTATACGTATTATAACATATCATTGGAAATCCGAACACTTATCCGTACGCAATATTCATCCGTACGTCATACTCCGAATTCCGTACATGTACGGTCAAATCCGTACATATGGCATCATTGTTCGCAATATTCATCCGTACGTCATACTCCGAATTCCGTACATGTACGGACAAATCCGTACATATGGCATCACTGACCTAAACAAAAGGCAATGAATAAGAACGGTATCAAACTAATTTAAAGCAAATGGAGTAATACTAGCATGGTTGTCTAAAATCAAAACGCAGTAAGGGACTTTAATATTAAACATTTTTTAAAATAAATAAAACTTGTGAGTTTTTATTTGAGATTTAAAAAATCAATGCATAAGACAATAATTTGAATGTTTAATTTTTATTGACATGTGCACGACTTAAATAGGAAAAAAAACAAAAAAAAACACTTTCAAGGCGACCGTGGTGTAGTGGCAGTGCAATGGTTACACAAACCGGAGAGTACGATTTCGAGACCACCCACCGGCACCAATGTATCTTTGGTATATCTACTTTGGTTGTCCTGGTTCTATGATACAAGCACTTTAGTAGCTTAGTATAGAAATGTAAATATTTATTTACAATATTTATAAATAAAATAAAAATTTGCGGCGTGACAATTTGATTATTGATTGATATATGATGTAAAAACGCACTATAACTATTAATAGCTGAATTTATGTTGAAGTTGTGTAAAACTTTTGACGACAGGAATGGGCGAACGGTTTAGCGATTGGTTTGTTGCGCGTAAAGTCCCGCGTTCGATCCCCGGTCGGAGCAAATATTTGTGTCATAGCTTTTATTTGTAATATTTAATAATATTAAATATTACAAATATTTGTTAATAAAAAAAAGAGATGTATATTTGCTTCGGGTCTGGTTATCAAAGAATGGTAGGCAGTGGTACCCAGTCTGCCGATCCGGGGTAGTTGGCTACTAACAGTTATCGAATTGTAGTAGCAGTGACATTCATTCATGGACCACACTTCTGCTTAACATCAAGCGGGTTGCTGTTATATGTCGAGTCACAATAATAAAAAAAATAATAATGTTATGCTTAGAGGAAGAATATATGGGAACTCAATGATGTTATGATTTGAGATAGCTGAGCTCGTGACACCCTCAAGTCATGCATTTAAATAAACACTACACTTGGAACCCGTTACGCAACTGTTGTCAACAATAACGCTGGAGTGTGTGTCCAGATGTTTAGAAAACACACAATATGCATGATCATGCAAATGATTGTGAGTCGCCTATTTATATGAATAATACCTTTATTATTACGTGATTTTTTTAATACTTCGGTTTTATCAGATGATAATAAAATGAAAAAAAAGGCCGGACTGCAGGGTTAGGTTGGGCAAGTTAAAACGATTATCGTCTCTCGTCGACGACTGGCAAAATAATAAACGTTAGGCTAAATACACCAAATTGAGACAGACTCTTGATAATAATGATCAAACGTGTCGTCGCATAGACGATATTCGTCACAACGATTAATAGTATCGTTTTATTGGATTTAGCCTAGCTTTTATTATTTTGATAATCGCCGACGAGAGACGATACTCGTTTTAACTTGTCCAACCTAACCCCGCTGGGCACCACTGACTACCTACCACCACTATTTGATAACCAGACCCGAAGCAAATATAGGTACACCTTTTTTTATTACCAAATATTTGTGATATTAAATCTAATTAATAAATATTTCAAATAAAAGCTATGAAACACTAGGTTCACATTAGGCGAGAATGAGAATGTTAAAAATCTACAAAATCTAATGCTGCAGCCCTTAGCAGTATTTTGTGTTAATTAATAATTAACACAAAATACATATTCTTAAGGAATGGCCAACAGAGGTTGACCAGCAGCATAAGCGCGCCTTTTGTATACTCGTACAGAACATTTATCAATAATTATTTTATAATTTAATTTATATATTTATAATAATTTATTATAATAATTTATATATTTTTTTTATTGTGACTCGATATATGACAACACCTCGCTTGATGTTAAGCCGAAGTGTGGTCCATGAATGGATGTCACTGCTACTACAATTTAATAACTGTGAGTAGCAATCACATCCACTATGCCGGCCTAGATGGAACCGGCAACTTACAAGCTTACAAGCTGGTACTACCCCGGATCGGCAGACTGGGTACCACTGCCTACCACTGTTTGATAACCAGACCCGAAGCAAATATCCATCTCTTTTTTTTTATTAACAAATATTTGCAATATTTAATATAATTATTAAATATTATAAATAAAAGCTATGAAACAAATATTTGCTCCGACCAGAAATCGAACCCGGGACTTTATGCGCAGCAAACCAATCGCTGAACCGTTCGTCCACGCCTGTCGTCGATAATAGATAGTATTTAATAATAATAAAGTATTTAATAAATAATAGAGTATTATAAATCATGTTATAATTTTCTTATAAAATTATGTTTAAATATAAAGTGTGTCGTGTCACGGGCACGTTCCGCCAATAGCAACCGGAGCGGTAATAAAAAATTGGCCTTCCTGGTATCATAACCTACACTTACGAGTACGTTTGTAGGACTACGGTGGAATTGGTGTTTATCTGATTCCTGCCTATGAAGAATCTTGTATGTTCACCCCATACCTGTCGTAGGAGTATAGAATTAAACACTCGTGTAATAATTAACTATTAACATACCAGGGTTATGTTCTTGGGCCATTTGTGAATGACGAAAGGAATCCTAATATTGTTTCACACACAATGTCCATAATAGGTGCTTTGCCAGCTCATGTGTTCTAAGGCGACCGTGGTGAGTGGCAGTGCAATGGCTACGTAAGCCGAGTGGCACGGGTTCGAAACCACTTACCGGTACCAATGTATCTTTGATATATGTAATTTGGTTGTCTTGTTTCTATGATACAAGCACTTTAGTAGCTTAGTATAGGAATGTATATTTAAAAAAATGTGTTCTCTCCATCCTATATTGGCCGGCATAGTGACGGCGACTGGGGCCGCTGTGAACTAAATCGGTTTTTTTAGTCGTCGTTGCTCTTGGACCTCCTCTTGCTTATGATCGAGGTCAAATGTCGTGTCACAATAAAAAAGGTATCGTAATATTGACATTGTGTGAAATATTATATAACAGTTGTAAAGTTTTACACAATGTCAATCAGTAGACACAGAATACAGACTCTCAAAAATACAGGCCGTAAAATCACTCAGTCATGTTTCGGGATCAGTTGAAAGTTGCTGGTTCCAACTAGGTCGACATAGTTGATTAGAATGCTACATTCAGTTAATTTACTGAGGGAGCAGTCGCCTCCATTCATGAACCGCTTAATAGCCACCATAACAAAATGAATAGGGAAAATACATCATTAATAATAGACATTTTTAATAGTCTCATTAGTATTTTTAGTTGATCATGTTTAAAGGATTCATGTTTAGTTTAAGTTTTGTATTAGTTTTGTTTTCTTGATCACAATTTTCGTACAAACGTTGTGTATACTTGTAATTGGCAGACATATGTACCCATTTTAAATTATATTATTATAATATAGATGTATATGTTGTGCTGTAAGTATACCTTTTAATTAATAAATTAATTACAGCATCATATTAAAAGAGAAAAGTATCACAAGAATATTGAAAACGCAAATTGAGGTGCGGTGTCGGACTACCTCCTTGTGTGTCTTTCTGCTTGTTTTCGGTGATACGGAAATTAGATGGGCCGGTGCATCCTGGGCATCAGTCAATAACTTCCCTTAAGTGGGTTCTTCTTGGCTGATGCTAAAAATCTGACGTGTAGCGCTGCTCTACTCTCAGAGGGCACTGTGGAGTAGCAAGTTGTTTAATATTTTATCATTAATCTCTTCGGCATTTTTGACAGAGTGATATTGTTGTATCAGTACAAACAGCACAGGCACCATTAATTAAAAGAAAAAGAAAAAACGTAAATTGTAAAATCACAATAGGTTTAGGTGATATTGTTTATGAGCGGCATTAAAATTAAATTGCGAAACGTTTCACAGATTATCCACATTAACATAACGGTCTTAGTTTTTGTATTTTTGGATATTAAATCGTTTACTTCCGGTAAATTCCTTGACATCAGTTTACTGGAGATTTGTCAGCAAACCACGTAAAACTGTTTTGATAACGGAGCGTTCACACGGCCATCCACCATGGATGACCGATTCACATTTTAAGCGAACTAATCGTAATTTTAGACTATGAGGAAATAGGGCGAGTGCATAGGCCGTAACAAGCGGCCAACTGGCACAGCGAAAATTTGAATAATGACGAACTAGCGGAATGTTTTGTTTGAACGCTACGGTTGCTGAAGACGCCTTATCGGTAACTGATTACTTTTAGTTAAGACACAAAAATACAACGAAAAAAATATGGAACACAACAATCAATAGGTAAGTACTCTTTTAAAGAAGTTGTGCTATAGCAATTTTATAATTGAATAATATAATTTTCTGAGGCTTTTTTTATTAAGACGCCACATCTTAACCTCCTCCTTTTATCTGATGGTATGCAAGGGAACGTTCAAGATCGCCGACGACGGTTGCCTAAGTCGCAGTCACTATGAGGACGAAAAATGTGACATTTAGCGTCTTAATTATGTAAGCATAATCGTAAGGGATTACAATAATCAAAATATTCACTTTATCAAGTCGCAAAAATATTTTATACAATAAAAAATAATACTTTATTTTTAATCAACTTGTCACACCTTTATCCCACATGGATAGGCAGAGATAAAAGGGCTTCACTTGCCACGATCCTGAAACAACTCTCTCGCTTCCCTCACATCCACAATTCTTTTTATACAAGCTCTACGGTTATGGACACTGGGAAACCCTTTATCTCCATCTCCGATTTGGTCGAAAAACCCCCTCCTGGGCCTGCCGCATCCATTTACATAGGATTTATTACTTTATTTTCATACTTAATTAGTTAATTTACACTTTTATGTATGTTTGTATTTACTCACAAACATACGTGTTGAATTATATTAAATAAACATCTTGTTCCATAAGATAATGTATTTATTTAGATTGAGTTATGTTTAAGTTATTATCTTAAACAAGTCGTTTCTGGTTTATAATTTATTGCAGAGCTCTGTAATAAAGATGCACCGATAAATAGGTCTCTATCTAAATGTGCACTAAAGTCTTCGCACAACTTTGTGAGAAATAAAAAGACAAAAACCGTTTGATAAAGAAATAAAGAGAGGCTTTAACAAAGAGGTAGCTAACTGCAGCTTGCAAGAAGTAGAACGAGTGTATTTGCATCGTTTGTCGCAACCCAGCCCGCCCAGCTAATTGATGACGAGGTTTACAACTGGGCCACTAGTAGCAGCCTAACTTACATTATAGGTATTTATAATATATAGGTAGAGCACTAATGACGGTGTATGAACCGTAAGTTTGTGTATGAACACAATTGAATAGTGTCATAATATTTTTTTATATTATTTCGTTATTTTACATTTCTATAGTAAGCTACTTAGGTGCTTGTATCTTAGAAACAGGACAAACAAAGTTATATTTGGTACCGGCAAGGTTTTGAACCCGTGCTCTCGGTTTGCGTAATAATTGCACTGCCACTACACCACGGTCGCCTATTATAACTGTATTTATTAAATAATGCATTTATGGTTGTTTTTTTTTTATTGAGACACGACATATGACCTTGACTTGCCTGATCGTAAACAGAGGGTTTTGATGGTAAAGTTACCTGAGTCGCCTTCATTATACCGGCTAGATGTACATTTTCACGCTTCGCCCGAAAGATAAATGGTTATTCTAATAATTTAATTCCGGATTTAAATCTATATACGATGGGGAAAACAAATGTGTTAATCTAGCTACATACAAGTCAATAGATGCATAAATAGCTCTGGATTTTGGCTGTTCTAGTACATAACTATTTTAGGGCATATTTTAGTAATTTTTTTTCTAAAATCAAATTGCTTATACTAATAGTTCGTTCGACCGTAGGGGCGGTTCTTTCGAAAATGCCAGCGTGGCCAAACTATAATGAAGTCGTCAGTCCATGTTGCTAATATAAGTAGAGTGATGCGCGCTCTAGTGAATCTATAGTTAAAGGTAGCGGCACTTAATACCTGTTCTGCACTTGACATTGCTACACGCGCCATTGATATCACTCTTGCTTGTCAGCGATCTAACTTAATTATGAAATTGTGGGTTAATTTTGTTTACATTTTTATATTATTCGGATATTAACTACTATTATCCTGTTTAAATACAGCAGATAAAATACTTTAATAGTTAGATATAATCTTTAAGATTACAATTTGGAGTAGTAGCACTTTCAGCTGTTAGGATTTACTTTAAAAAGTGGTAGGCAGTGACGCCCAGTCTGACGATCGGCGATAGTACCACCATTTCAGGTATACAGTGAAGTGACTTTCGGCGTTATAAGGCAGTGATGACGTTTGAGGCATGAAGTGACGTGACGTTATAATGCAATTAAACTATTATTTCTAATCTTAATGTTCTTTTATTATATAGCTCAGGATCGTGGAAAGGTCATCTCTGACTATATCTGTGAAAAGCAAGAGTGAAAATTTGAATGATTGATAAATTCACGCGGCTGAGCCATTTCACAATATATTATTATTGTGACTGGACATCCCGCCTGATGATCTGAAGTGCGGTCCATGAACAGAGGTGACTGCTACTACAGTCAAATATCTGTAAGTAGCAGTCACATCCACTACGCCCGCCTAGTTGAAACCGCCAACTTTGTAATCCCGTTGCCAGATCCCGAAACACGACAAGATCACTTCACGGTCTGTATACTTGTAACTAAAATACAGATATATCTGTAGGTATACATCTACATATCTATAGTAGCTTAAATTATCAGAATCGTCATCATCATGTCAGCTATTAGTCGCACACTAGACATGAGTGTGCAACTAACGGAAAATCGGAGTGGCCTAGGGATTTTCACAACAACGGTCTGCTGAAAGAAGTCGGCATTCTACTATTTTCTGCCACCTTTAGCAAGTTGTCAGTCCACCGTGGACGTCCTCATCATCATCAGCCAGAAGGCGTCCACTGCTGAACATAGGCCTCCCCCCTAGAACGCCATTCCGAACGACAAGATGCCAGTTGCATCCACCGGTTAACCGTGACTTTCACTATGTCATCAGTCCACCTAGTGAGAGGCCTACCTACGCTGCGTCTTCTACCTTTACGTGGTCTCCATTCCAGAACGCCATTTGTTCAAACGGAATAACTTCGATTAGATGTCATGTTAGATCATCAGAATTCAGTACATGACGCTCATTTTAAGATAATTCAAACACTAATGGATACTTATTTTAATACCTATCAGTCAGTACTGTCAAAAGTATTATAATTAAAGATCTAACCCAATTATAATATCTTTTAAAGTGTGACATTAAAATAACAGTAGCTGATAACAATTAAATGGTAAAAATGCGAGATAATTAGAATATCGGTAAATACCATCTGCGAGTCATTACCGTTTCTTTTTTAAAGTATGCGGTTGATAGGCCACGAATTTTATACAATTTGGACTTGGTTCACTATCATGAGACATTTTTTTCAAAAAGGACTGACATCTAACCTTGATTTTCCTGATGCTAAGCAAGGAAAAGTCCAAGAGTGCCGACGACTGTAAAAAGGACTCAGTTTATTATTGCCTCCCTCAGTTTATTATTGCCCCCCTCAGTTTATTGTCTGTTAAAAATAACTATATCAATTTCTTAGATTTTGTGCGAACATTGATTAATGGATTAAACAAATTTTATGCGGCTTACTATCGCGTTTATTTTGGTTGTTGATTTTACAATTTTTTATTATTCCGATGTTTCGAGAGGTGGTAGAGACTGGGGTGTTGGTCGTCCTATTGGTTGGTGCTGACATTGTCTCCAATGGAAAGTTCTCGAAACGTCGGAATAATAAAAAAAAATGGAAAACCAATAACCAAAATAAACGCGATAATAAGCCGCATAAAATTTGTTTAATTCAATAAATATATAGTTAAAATAGGTATCAAAACATACAGTATTTGCAGTATTTATAAATGGATCAGATGTATTTATAAATATATCTTAGAATCGGTCATAGTAAGGTTATTTATTGTCCGCAATATCGTAAGATAAATACCTATAATTAAAGCTATATTATATATTAACTCATTTCGCTTTTCAACGAATTAATTAAAATTAAATATATTTATCATTCTTTTTCTTGAGACGCGACATCTGACCTCGAATTGCTTGATGGTCGATAAACATAAGCAAAAAGCGCCGAGTAGCCTAAAAGCCGACTCTTTGGCCGGCATAGAGACGGCAACCGTAACTGTATCGTTTTATTCAGTCGTCGCTCTTCGACGTCCCCTTACTTCCCACCAAGCAAGTCGGTCAGATGTCTAGTCCTAATAAAAATAATTTCGACCACCTACCTCAATCATAGTCAATATACTAGAATAATGTAAAACCCAAAAAAACGCGGCGTATTGGTTAGTACACCAGTCCGTTGCGTGTAAAGCCCCAGGTTTGCTTCCCGGTCGGTGCAAACATTTATTACAAATCTTTTATTTGAAATATTTAATAATATTTCTTTAAAAAGGCGGATATTCAATGGATCTGGTTGTAGGCAGTGGTGCCCAGTCTGCCGATCCAGGGTAGTACCACCACATGCAAGTATACAGACCGTAAAATGGCATAGTCGCGTACCGGTTCTAACTACGCCGGCATAGTGGAAATGGCCGGACACTTCCAATCATGGACCGCACTCCAACTTACTATCAAGCGGGGTGCTGTCATATGTCAAACCACAATAAAAAGAACGTAATATGTAGATACTATATAACTGTTGTCAATCGGTGTAGCGTGTTCAGCACCCTGTAACGTAGAGGCCAAGATTATAGTTCATTGTGCCATAAGAGTTCATAATGCCATGAAATTGTATGCGCGCTATTGATTACATTCGAATTAGTAGTTAGAGGTTGTGTATTAACCTAATGACTTAATTAAACTACTTCGTCATTAATGGGTTAAAATACCGTACTGCATTGTTAACACATCACTCCGCTACTCGTGAAGTCCCAGGTGCGATTCCCGGTTTCATAGCATTTATTTGTAATATTTAATTATTAGATTCCATATTACAATATATCGTAAGGCTTGTATGAAAAGAATTGTGGAGGTGTGGGAAGAATTGTGGAGGGAGTTGTGTCAGGATCGTGGCAAGTGGCGCTCCATTGTCTCTGGCTATCCCTGTGGAAAAAATGCGTGACAATTTGATATAACATTGATATAACAATTAGTTGTTAATAAAATAAAACGGCAGATATTTGCCCCGGATCTGGTTGTTTAGGAGTGGTAGTTGCTGGTCGTTTGCCCAATCTGCCGACCCAGGGTATCACCATACATTTTGTGTAGTTGTAGCGCCAGTGCCGGATTTAAGCATAGACAACATAGGCAGTTGCCTAGGGGCCGCCATCACACCACAAAAAAAAAAGATTCAGTAGAAACAAAAAAATACTGAGCTGTTACAAATAGTCGAAAAACATTTTTCTTTAGGCGGGAATAGTTAACATTTAATAATCTGCGAGATCAAGCAGCACGAAATATTAACACAAATGGTGCCTTTCGCGCATGTTAGCGCGCCGAAAAATGGTGTGACACACGGCGCGCGCATCATTCGATTGTCCACTTTAGATTGCCCGCAAGCTTCGGAATTTCAGTTGTTATTTTCGGACAAATTTAGGACTCAAAGCTACATCCCAGTTGTCGCCCAGCTCATGACCGCTCTTCATTCACAGGGGTCAAGGGCGCTCACTAATACTAGAAAACTACATTTTGATTCTAATAATGTAGAGAAGCAAGGACCTGGAGGAGTGGCACTCCATTTTAAATCCCTTTTTATTTAGGGCGTGAAATTGATAATAGGTAAGTTTATTTATCGAGACTTGACAACTGACTTTGATGGCCAAAAACTTAATATTATTTTTGAATAAAAAAAAAAAACAATATAATGTGCATTTTATTTACTTTAATTCGAAAACATCAATATTTTTAGATCCCGGGGGCAGGATAGAGCAATTTTAGGGTCTCCACTCCTTCGTGGCTCCTGCAGACCTCCAAATCCGGTGTAAAACCCCGGCAAACCCAGCAATACCCTGAATGCATTGTTGTACTGCGTATGCCCGCTTTGAGTAGCTGGTTCATAGACTGCTAGTGTAAAATGTCTAACAGAAGGCTTGTTTTATTAAAATACTACAAGCCTGATAAGCCTGGTAAATAAGCAAAGGAAAGTCCAAGAGCGCCAACGACTAAAAAAACGCCTGAAAAAGGGCTTTTAAAAGCGTGAATTTTATGCTAATGGTCATTGCTAATAGACAGGAATAATATAAAAGAACATCCTGACTTTATCATTATTTGTAGTAAAACCTACACTAAATTAAACTTCCTTGCTTACAGGAAGTAGAAAATCTACATAGGAAATCGATCTTTACGTCTAAGTATGTTATGCAAAATATAGAAAATAGATAATATTCAACATAATACACAGATTTTCTTTGATTAAAACCGGCATAGCACTATAAAAATATCAACGATTAAGTACCAACTTCCTCCTAACATTTTAAATTGTTTTTTTTGAATGGTTTTGCGTGAGAACAGTCTTTAATAGGAACAAGATTTGCAAATAAGTACAAGTTAGGCAAAACAAAAGTTACTGTAAAAAGCAAATAACGAATAACAAACTTACGTGCAATTAGGAAGCTAGACTATTTACTTTTAAATGAATCTTAAATTAAAATCTTTTACACAGTTTCCCACGTGTTTAATTTTACTTAAATTATTAACATGAACAATAAGTCAGCTGTCATAAAACAAAATACGGTAATCTAAGCCCTAAATTGATAGTTTTTAGGGTCACATTTTTATTACGAATTTACACTATACTTATTTTATAGACTTTTAGGTCATCATATGCAGAAGTTTCTAAACATTCAGAACACTCACCAAATCCCATTTATTTCGTGGAACCCTATTTCACGCCTTTTTCTCATAGGGATAGATGGAGACAATGGAGCGCCACATGTCACGATCCTGACACAACTCCCTCGCTTTCCTCACATCCACAATTCTCTTCATACAAGCTGTACTATCGAATCCGCCAATAAACTTTTCTTTTTGAAAATGCTATATAAAAAAACTACTGAATATTTTTTTAAATTTCTTTTTTATTTGAAAGTACAATACTTCCGGTTAATGATGAAAAATAATTTCATTCAAATGGCTGCCTCGGCTGGCCATGCAGTAGCCTACACGATCGGTCCAATTTTTAAGTACATTATCGATTGTGTGCAGCTGTATTTCACCAATGGCTTCACGAATATTGTCCTTTAAAGCATCAATTGTCTCTGGCTTGTCGGCGTAACACTTATCTTTGACGGCACCCCACAAATAATAGTCCAACGGTGTCAAATCGCAGCTCTGAGGTGGCCAAACGACATCAGCTCTGTGGCTGATAATGCGATTTTCAAAAACACGGCGCAAAACATCAAGTGTAGCGTCGGCTGTGTGACACGTAGCGCCGTCCTGTTGAAACCAAATGTTGCCAATATCCTCCTCTTCAATTTCTGTGAACAAAAATTCGTTCAATATGACCCGATAACGATCGCCATTGACTGTAACAGCCACTCCTTGCTCATTTTCGAAGAGCCGAGGCAGCCATTTGAATGAAATTGTTTTCCATCATTAACCGGAAGGATTGTACTTTCAAATAAAAAAAGAAATATTAAAAAATACTCAGTAGTTTTTTTTATAGCATTTTCAAAAAAAAAGTTATTTGGCGGACCCGATAGGTACTAGGCCACCCAGCCTTCTTGAGGATGTCTCCGATTTGGCCAGAGATCACTCTCCTGCGTCTGTCTCGATTACCGCATCCATTCACATCAGATGTATAAAGTCCTTTTGTCAATCTACTTTCAGTCATCCTTTTCATATCAAATGACACTACTTCATTTAAATACGAACATTACCGTGACGGTATTCGAGCTCTGCTAGAAAGATGGGAAAAAGTTGTCGCTAGCGATGGGACGACCGTAAGTTGAACTTTTTTTTCAGTCGAGGGTGCTTTTGGACTTTCTCTTGCTTGAGGCAAATCCAGGTCAAATGTTGAGTTTTCTTTTTAAACTAGTTTAACCTACTTGCCTAGTATAATCGGACATTGTTTTGTTTTAGCACAGCAGAAATGTTAGTTCATATCTGTATGTTTTTGTTAGTAGAACGCCTCTGAGACGTGACGATAACATTAATTACTATTTAAGAATAGCATTACTTTACTAAATTATGTCTGTAACAGCATTTAATATGACTCACGCGACATTTCTACAGTAATGTTGTGACATTGAGACTTTTGAATGTCCCCAGTCACGTACTTTTGTAATTATTTTAAGCAGCTACCAGTTTTGCAAACATTTGCTTAGTTTGGGTTAGGTTACATAAATTTAGGAGGACTATAAATGCATTTGTCATCTCTATTGTGAACTGCCGGCTGTAGTTAACTATTGTAGCCGGCATAGTGGATGGGACTGCAATACTTTGGGCCACCCTGGGCATTAACAAATATTTCATGGAAACGTGGAAGCTTCTCATAAATTAATTGATTCAGCAAATCAGAACGATATCTTGTCTCGGCGGCGATTGTCAAAATAATATAAATTATAAAGCTAAACTGAAACTACCAAAAAAATAACATGATTGTGAGTGACGAATATTGTATGCTCAACGACACCATCATTATTGTCAAGTTTCGTTTTGGTGGTAAGTCTACCTTTTTATTATTTTGACAATCGCCGACGAGAGACGATACGATTTTTATTTGTTCAACCTAACCACAAACTACTGTATAGATTATAGATAGTAGATACTACGTATATATCTAGAACCTAACTCTGCAGATAAGCGCCCCTCTTCAAGAAACCTAATAAATAATAATACCATCGTGCTAATAAAATGAATTGGTCTAAATAGAGGATTTCAAATAATATTTTTTACTGCCCTGCCACTATCAATAAATTCAAACAAAACAAATAACAGTAAATTTATTTAAATACAGTTTTTTGCGTACTACTGTCTTCCATATAGATAGCAGTGCTTAAGTCCAAGGAACATTGTATTGGCTTAAGTCACTTTTCTTTTCTGCGCCTACGCAATTAAACTAATTTAGTAAAAACGCATTTGTTTAATAAACGTTAATTATTTAAAATCAATTAATAAAGTGTTTTTTGATTGGCTTTATAAAATTAGTCAGAGCCTCATTTTTAACGACTAAAATGACAACTTTGACATTGACACTTAACAAACATGTAATTTTATAAAAAGAACCACATAAGCAAAACTTTAATTCACAATTCACGTTATTACGTGCGTATAATGTGTTTAGTGTGCTCCAAATAAAAACTTTATTCTTACTTTTTTTGATTTTATGCTTAGTTAAAAAATAAACAGAAATGATACCTGGATACGGGCCGGTAACACAAGCCCTTTTGGGTACTCTGTTTACGTGGGGTTTAACAGCTGCAGGTGCCGGCTGCGTATTCTTCATTAGAGGAAAACATGTAATACTCATTCTTCTTAACTAAGTACCCTCGCAACCCGTTTTTATTTTAACCTATAATTGGTTTGAATTGCAGAGAAAACTCCTAGACGTTTCACTTGGGTTTGCAGCTGGGGTCATGACAGCTGCTTCCTATTGGTCATTATTAAAGCCAGCTATAGAAATGTGCGAAGAAGCCGGTATTTATGGTGAAAATGGACAATATGCGTTTTTGCCTGTTGGTGCTGGGTTCCTATTTGGTGCAGTGTTTGTGTATGCAACTGATAGATTTCTGGATTATCTTGGAATTAGTTCAACCAATATGATGATAAGTAAGTATATATTTTTTATAATCTATAACCATTTTTTGATATAATCATATTGTAATAATAATTAGGTAATCAAAAATCTAAAAATAATGATACAACATATCATTATGATAATAAGAAATAGTTTAGAAATATTCAATTTATAACTACAAATTATGAAACAAAATAATACCAATAAATCAATAATTATTTATAAAATGTTTTAGTTAAGCAATTTATATTCTTAATTGAACATTCTGGCTCTGTTGTTGTTAGAATACTGGAGATGGTTGCTATAAAATAAATAAACTAATAATAATGCCTTAATATTATATGACAATAAATATAATCATACTACATGAATTTAAATATTTAATTTACTAATAGATGTTTGCATGTTCAATGAATCATAATAATTTTATTATTTTTATTTAACATACTAGGAAAATTTAATATTCTTTTCTTAGAATTTGCACGAACATTGATTAATGGATTAAACAAATTTTATGTGACTTACTATCACGTTTATTTTGGTTTTGAAATTTCATTTTTTATCATTCCGAAAGAAAGAATTCTTTCTTAGGGATTGATTCAATTCTTTAGTAATTGAGACATGTGATTTTAGGTTTATTATAAAAGTAATATACAACTCATCATTCCTAATATCATAATTATGACTACTATGTATATGAAATTCCAGTTTATGGGTGTCTGAATTCTTTCACTAATCTTGGTAACTTTTCATGTCCTTGAGGAGTTTCTGGATCCCATCTTGGGCTCTGTAGGTGTAGATCATGCTGTGGTCAAATTTCAGCTATTTAGTTTTGATCATTTTTCAGCATCACTCAATAATTTTTCATTATTTTCATATATTTAAATTCCTCTATATGAAATAAATAATATAACTAAAAATTTTACTAATTCTTATATTTATTTATTTGTCATTTATTAATACCTTAATATCATAAAATATAATTATACTTATAATATTCATCCAAGTGTTTTAGGTTTTAAATTGTGCGGTTTCATAATTAATATAATATATTGAAAATAATAGTTTGAAGCGTCATTTCTTTGTAAAACAATTGACAAATGGAATGTTATACCAGCCCATGTGTTTTCTCCATCTTATAGGCAATTCAAGCTATGCGTAGTGACAGCGACTGGGGCAGCCGTGAAGACTTGGTTTTCGCAGTCGTTGGCACTTTTGGACCTCTTCTTGCTTGCCATCAGGCAGATCAAGGTCAGATGTCGAGTCACAATAAAAAAAAGTAGATTGCATTTCTTTTATCATGCATTTGTCAACTACTATCAAAAAATACTATTTGTTTATACTGGTCCAAAAAGCTTGGATGGTTACTATTGATTCAAAATAAGGTCAGCATTTATTTTAAATTAATAAATTACAGTTTTATTAGCCTAAATTAGGGTTGGTACTTTAAGCTAATAAAACTGTAATGTGTTTGTATATTGCTGGGACTTTTTTTAAAATAAATATGACTTTTTTTGAAAAAACATATGTTATATTGACTTTTTATATCACTTTGGCACTTTATAGTTTAAGTCAAAATACCAAGTGTTGTGGATGGGATCCTTTTTGTGTGACTACGTCCAATTTGAAATCGGAAATTTATGAATAGTGTATTTATTAAATGCTTATTATGAACTAATAAATAATATTAATAATTCTGCATAAACAAGGAAATATCTCATTTAAATCTTATTTACAATTGTAGTTCTTATTAATATGATTTGAAAGTGCAAATTACTCTGAACAATTTAATCTTATAATTGATGAACCTTGAATTAAATTAATTGCCATGAACTTTCGCTGGACATGCGTGACCTCTCTCTACTCTGATTCGGGTAATATTTTGTTTACATTCCTCTTAATACACAATTAAGATGCTGGAAACTTTTGGTGTTAAATTTTCGCATTTAATTATTGTGTTTTGTGTCTCAATTTATTCATAAATCTGATGTTTAACGCATCTAGTTAAACGAGGCAGGCTTAGTAGGGTGTTTTCCGAGACCAAATCGGAGAATTAGGAAAGCTAGTGCCAGGATGTGATGTGAAGGAACCGAGGGAGTTGTGGCAAGTGGCACTCCATTGTCTTTGCGATTGTTTTGCAAGAGCAATGCCCCTACTCTCGTGATACCTGCCCTGCACAGGTTAACCGAATCGGCAGTCAAACAAAAGGTTTGGCGCGTCGTTACTTCGTAAAACAATCGACTAGTGAAATTCTTCACCAGCCTATGTATTCTGTCTATCCTATATAACCTTGAATTCTTCAAACGAAGCGTGAAAAAGCAACTTTCGTGCTCTGGCTGGCATAGTGTTTGATGCAACCGTGAAAAATGGAATAGTTGTCCGCGCTCTGGGACTTCCCCTTCCTTTTTGTTGATGTTCAATTATATAAAGCTATTAGAATAAGAATAGGACGAGCTGGTGACTAACTTCAATTGACTGATTTAAAGGTGTCTTTTCTTGACGGTCTGCAAAGAAAGATACACCATACAAGTTGGTTGGAGAGTTTGACGTCACAAAATGGTGCCGATTGCGTCTTATTCTTATTTTAATTGCATACTACTATTATTGTTATGTGTGGGTTCGTTTCTGCACTTGAGTCCTCTGCAGCTTCTTTGTGCGTTCTTTGCTCTCAATGGAGCCATCCGATCTCCAGAAAGACCAGGAGACCTCTCTTGTTCCAGCACACTTCCGAAAGCGTCCCCGTTCAATTATACTATTTAATAATTATTTGTTTTTAAAGAACAATGGCCTTTCATAATTGTTAGTTATAAAATATTTTATGATTAGAAAATATTTTTTATAATATTTATTTCAATTGTGACTCGATATCCGACTCCATTTATGGCTGCTCTACAATGCAGGCAAGAGGTGCTTTTCACGTCTCGCTTGACGGATTCATAGGATGGGGTGAACGCGTGGGCTGGCTGCGTTTTGACAAAGAAATCTTGAATTAAATTTATGAATCAATAAAGTCATGCTGAGTGCGCGAAGTATATTTGGTATTATATTATATCATAATATTTTATTAGATTTTGCGCGAACATTAATTAAAGAATTAAACAAATTTTATGCGGCTTCACTACCGAATCAAAATAAACGCGATAGTAAGCTGCATAAAAATATACACACAACAAATCTCAAAAGTGACTCAGTCGCGTGTCGGGATTAGCCTAAAAGTTGCCGGTTCTAACTAGGCCGGCATAGGGGTTGCAACTGATACTTGCAATTATTAGTTGCTTTTTTTATTGCGTCTCGATGCCTGATGGTAAGCAATGGAAGGTCCAAGACGGCTGAAACATCAGACTTAGTTCTCAGTTGCCTAAGTCGGCATCATCCGGCCAGAAATAGTAGCAGGACGAGACACAATAAAATAAAAGAGAAAAAACATGTTACATATAAGGTAAATGACAATGTGTTTTTTAACACATTTAAATTCTGGTTTAGATCTTGTTGGTTTCATAAAAAGATGACTTTGTTCTGATAAATAATGTTGATTCTCTTTTTCCTTGTTTAGATTTTTTTAAATAACACTGATCTTTTCATTTTATTTATTTTATTAGTTCATTGTATTTATTATTTTATTATAGAGTAAAACAAGAAAATCATCTTAATTTAATTTCGTTATTTTGCAATGTTTTAAGGTCATTAAATAAATAACAAACGTCTATTAAATTTAAATAACATTTCTATTAAATTTTATACCATAGTAGCTGTGCCCCGCGTTTATAAACTGTCTCGTAACAGGTCCTTAATTTGATAACAGCATATTTTAAGAAAGAAACAATTTCAATCATTCCAATCTCATGTGAATCCAATCCAATATCACGAGGCAGGCCCAGGGTGTTTGCCAAACCAAAACGGAGACATCCTCAAGAAAGCTAGGTTGCCTAGTGCCCATAACCATAGAGCTTGTATGAAGAGAATTGTGAATATGAAGGAAGCGAGGGAGTTGTGTTAGCATCGTGGCAAGTGGCGCTTAATTGTCTCTGCCTATCCCTGTGGGAAAAAGGCGTGACAATTTGAAATTGAATTTGAAACAATTTTATTTAAAGTACTATAGTTATTTCTTTTACACATTCTACCGTAATTCCACCAGTCTCTCATGATTATTTTAATTATTTAATAATAGAGATTGATTGTACATACATTCAGTGACTAAATAATAAATAATTCACACAATTTGTTACCATGATTGAAATGCAATTGCATCAGCAATGCTGTTTGAAATGTTTATAATTCCAGAAATTGTTATATCCACAGCATTACTACGTTTTGTCGTACAATGAGATAACTCTGTACGTGTGTCAATAAGAATTGAAATGTCTCAAAGTCAGCCTTGCGTTCAATTGACGCACGTAGACCATAGGTTGTAAATTATCGAAAACCCTTCTTCACCTTATCTTTCGTTTGTGATGATATTTTTTTACCATTTCCTTTTGTTACTCTGATGTTTTACAAAGACTTAATTAAGTATTTTCTTATGTTTTGCGCGAACACTGATTAACGAATTAAACAAATTTTATGCGGCTTACTATCGCGTTTATTTTGGTTTTGATTTTTTTTTTTTTTTCTTATTCCGACGTTTCGAGAGCTTTGCAGCCATCGTGGTCACAGAGAGAATGAGGTGTTGGTCGCCCTATTGTTGATGCTGGGGTAGTTTTGGAAACAATAACAGCATCAACCAATCTTCATCCATCCTAACTCTTCATACAAGCTCTACGGTTATGGGCACTAGGCAACCCAGCTTTCTTGAGGATGCCTCCGATTCGGTCGGAAAACACTCTCCTGGGCCCGCCTTGTTTAACGCATCCATCCACATCAGATTTATAAATTCATTTCGTCAATCTATTTTCACTCATCCTTTCCATGTGCCCAAACCATCGAAGCATTAATGCTATGTTATATTATTATCAATATAGATATATATCTTATCTATATTGATAGCTCCTTGCACGTGGTTGTGTGTGTCTTAGCGATCTGTTGATCTGTCGTAATGCCGTAATTTAACAGTTAAATTATCTAAGCATTGAATACGTACAATAAATTACTTTATTTACGCGCCCATAAAGTTTTATATTACAAACGTTGAAATTTTATTGTACTTGTATTATAATAGTAAAAATAAGTAATGAAATTTGGTTAGAAAACATTCACACGTGCACATTCGTTTTTGTCCTTTTTTTAATGGCGCGACATTCGACTTCGACTTGTACCTTATGGTAATCAAAGAGCGCCTACGACTGTGTAAAACTATTCATTTTATTTTTATTTTAAAACTTTATGCACTAGGTACAAAGGCGGACTTATTGCCGCAAGGCATTCTTACTAGCCTAACTTAGGAACAATTTAACACACTTTTTTGTATGGTGCAAAATACTAAAAATATAATACTAATACAAATAAATAAAAATACATCCTAATAAATATAATACAATAAATACATACTACGGTATACATACTACTCACAGTTGTTGGGAGCTATTTAGGAAATGTGTGATATCTATTTGGGGCTTGTCGGATATCTACAAGCAGGTTGTTCCACAAGTTTGCGGCAATTTCATTTGGAATCGTTTACTTACTAGTTAAACGATTCCAATGAAATCAAAATCATTTATTAGCACATAGGCTTGTCATGCACTTGCTCTTAGTCAGATTCTACCATGGCTTTGGAAAGGCATATGTCGAGAAGAAGGCCACAAGAACTCGTTAATTACTATATACGATATAGCCTGTACATATAAAATTATAAAACTTAACAAATAAGCATAATATAGCCGATAACAAACATTATATTATATACCCAATCAAATACACATAGGCGGTTGTTCAGAGTCCAGCCTGCCGACTCGGGGTAGTACCACCACTTTCAAGTGTAGAGAATGTAAAGCGACATAGTTGCGTTTCGTGTTCAGCTTAAAAGTGGCAATTCACAAGCTGATCCCGAAACGTGCCTAAGTCACTTATTATTTTTGGTTCCTAATTTTGCCAATGGTGGCGCTGCAACTCAAAATTCTGTTATTGTTCCAGCTATTACAAAAAGTAAAGAATCTAAAGAGAAACTCGAAGATCTGGAGATGATGACGGCGTTGAACAGGCGGCCGTCGAACCCAAGCAGCGTGGTCACAATGGATGCTCAGCAAACAGAAGCTTTTCCTGATTTTATTACAAACCAACATACATCTACACACCAGAGGCGGAGACTTCAGAATAATACTGTAAGTATACACTATTTTATTGTGGTTATAAATATGAATAGGCCGGCATAGTGACGGCAACTGGAGCAACCGTGAACTCTGTTTTTTTAGTCGTCGGCACTTTTGGCCTCCTCTTGCTTACCATCAGGCGGGTCGAAGTCAGATGTCGAGTCACATTAAAAAATAATGCATGCCACTGCTACTTGAACTTATTGAACTATAGTAGCAGTCACCTCCGTTCATGGGCCGCACTCAAGCTTAACATGAAAAATATGAAAAAAAAATCAGGCGTTATTAGTTCAGACCTGATGATTCTCACAAATCAAAACAGCTATAACCGGCCACTGATTTGTAAAAGTGGCCGTTTTACATTATCAGTATTTCTTTAAATAATATTTGTTGCAATCGAAAGTCAGTAGCGGTGTGTTTTTCACTCATTTGGAATTCTTTCAGACAACTGTCAACATTTTTTCTGTTAAACCTAATAATAATTACGGCATATACTAATTTCTGGAAAACACGAAACTCTATTGTATATAGAAATAATACTAACGGCCAAGTTTACAAAAATAAACAGACACGTCTTAATATTTGTATTAATGACAATAATAGATTAATTTTAATACAAATTTCTCGGTGTATATATTTTCGTTGTCAAAAAAGGAAGTTATTAAAGGCATATTAAAGATGCCCTTCGCTGAATTATCTATTTCGATAAAAATTAATTATTCTAATAATCTGATTTAAGATATTACTCTAATCTAATCCTTTTTAATATCTATAATGCCTGCAAATATCGTTTTTTTTTTACTAAAATAAAAACGATTGCAGCCCCACCTACCGGGTCCCATTGTAAATCTAAACCATTGTCAAATACACACAAACACACACACACACACACACAAAACGGACAGAAGAATCATTTGAATAGGAATTTGTATCAATCTGATGTGTATGGATGAATTCTCAGAAAATTGTTAGTCAACCAAATCTGAGACATCCTCAAGAAAGCTGGGTTGCCTAGTGCCCATAATCGTAGTGCTTGTACGAGTGAGAAGAGAATTGTGGATGTGAGGGAAGCGATCAAGAGGAAGCGAGGAAGAGTCCAAGGAGGTCCAAGGGCTCTGATGACGGAATAAACCGGCTCAGTTTACGTTACCTCAATCGTCGTCACTATGCCCGCCATAGGTGTTTTTGTCGCTCTTCTTGTCTTGTAGTATATAAGGTTATTGAAGCGTAAATACTATATTATTGTTTATTCTTTCTAGTATGAACGTGTACTTGTATCATAGAAACTGGGCGATCATAATTATACTGAACGGGGAGTTCTTGGTTTGCGTGACCATTATACTACCGCTGCATTACGATCGCTTTAAAGCATTCCACTGTTCGATTGTCACAAAGGAGTGACGTGCCCAATCGTTTTTTTTTTCTCGTGACTCGACATGTGATTACCTTGATGGCGTAAGCAGGGAGACGTCCTAGAGCGTACATCATCATCATCTTCAAAAGGCGTCTGCTGCTGAACATAGGCCTTCCCCGTAGAACGCCATTTCTAACGACAAGATGCCAGTTGCATCCACTGGTTATTCGTGACTTTCACTATGTCGGCAGTCCACCTAGTGGGAGGTCTACCTACGCTGCGTCTTCCGGTTCATGGCCTCCACTCTAGAACCTTCCTTCCCCATCAGTTGTCGGTTTTCGAGCGATTTGTATAGCGTACAACGACAAAAAAAACTACTTAGTTTATTGGACAGCTTAACCTTAGCTTTCTTTGTATTTCCTCAGAAACCTACAGAAAATGGCGACGATGACCGTCGCGACAGCGTAACACGGGCACTAGAAGCTCGGCAATCACAATGGAAGCGAATCATGCTGCTTGTGGTTGCTATCACGGTGCATAACATCCCTGAGGGGTTGGCAGTTGGTGTTTCGTTCGGTGCAGCAGCTTCCTCGGTCAAAACATCTTTCTATGCGGCAAGGTAATTTTGTTATACATCTATTCGGGTAGCATAGTGACGGAGACCGAGATAATCATTAAAGAAGACACATTTTTCAGTCGTTGGCGCTCCTGGACCTCCCCTTGCTTATCATGAGGCAAGCGAGATCAAATGTCGTCTGAGTAAAATAAAGTACCAAGCTACTAAACGTGCTTGTAAAGTATGGTTTGCTGGACAATTTGACTAGACCGCGATTGGCACATTAGTTACACCTGTAGTAGGCCAGATTGATTTTCTTTAAGTTTACAACCATTAACATTGCATTTTCAACTTTATTGTTATGTCATCAAATATCAAAATTCGACGTTTTTTCTCTTGTTCTCCTTTAGGCGCTGTTTTTTTTGTAGCGCCATCTAGTTATAATCGATGAAACTATTATGTGTACTGATTCACTATTTTCAATATATCAACTGATATTGAGCCTGCGCATGAATTTCAAGAATAGAAGAAAAGTTAACCATCACCACTAGGTGGCGCTAGTATATTTTTTTACGACAATGGATCTTAAGAGACTTCTAGAACTTTGTTAATCTAATAACATTCTTTTATTAATTATCAAACTGTATTATTTATAAAGAGCATTGTTTCGTGTGATAGATTTTGGTTATATTTATATTATTAATTTGCTATGTACCCACGTGTGCGCTTTTTATCGACATTTTGTTCTCACAAGGAAAGAAACGTTTACCTGTATTATGAGTAGGTTCACAGTGCATAGCCAGGGATAACAACATTGATAACGTTGAACGTGAACGGAAATCATAAATCTATTACTTTTGATTATATTTATTTAAAACTAAATAGGAAATATTAAACATTACAATAATATATTTGTACGTAATGTGACGAATAGATTAATAGCGATGTCGTTGTGTCGTGAGCCAAATCTCGTGGTGATGTGGAGGGCATTAGCCTACGCCGGCGCGCGACGCTGCCGTCACAGAGTCGCCGACGCTGAAACTATTTCACTGAAAAATCTGCCGTTTTGTCATTGAAATCAACCTTGGCGATTAGCCGCGTCGTCTGCAGACGCGTAGGTGGCTTCCGAATACTCATTACCTCGAAATATTGGCATCTGACTCAATTTTAAATTGTGAAATGTAACAAAAAAGAAAAAACTGGAATAGAATAGGTTATTTTAAACCATACTTACTTTTTTTACTTCGTTATGAAAAATTCACGAATCTCGCCGCTCTCAATGGTAAATATTTTGGCGGATTTCTGAGAAACGTTTATAAGAACGCTTGGGTCTGAAGCGAAAATGTTAGAGTTCGTGATAGAACGCGATGATAAACGCTCCGAACAAAAATAAAGGAGCATCAAGTTAGGGCCAACCGACGCGTTAAATCTGTCGGTCCATTGCCGGCGGGTGGCGCTCGACGGCGCCCCGCCATAATGGGAGTCGGCGACCGCTTTGTGTTGGACGCTGTTATTATGCAGATTAACACCGCACGGGAATTTGTACAAATATCGTAACGAGCTTTCCTCCCGCGGCCGTGTGAGCCACGAGGGTTACGTGGCGCCGCCGCTCGACTACATTTTACATCGTTTTGTAATATTACATGGAGTTTCATCTAATACATGCTACCTCGCCACATACTAATATCTCTATTACAGTGTTCTCTATAACAATGTTGCTACCATGAACCGTAGAGCTTGTATGAAAAGAATTGTGGATATGAGGGAAGCTAGGGAGTTGTGTCAGGAACGTGGCAAGTCGACATTACAAAAGTAATACACAAAATATATAATATACAAAATTTTCAATAGTCAGACATTACACAATTTTGGGATATACATACCCATACCCACTCGTATGAGTATGTAAATCCAAGATTTATAAATTGACGAAAGCTATTTATAAATCTGATGTGGATGGATGCGTTGAACAAGGCGTACTTCGGGAATTGTCTAAGCTTCAGTAATAAGCAATTTGCCCATTTTTTTTACATGCTAAGTTACTAAAGTGCTCTTGTATCATAGTAACAGGATGACCAAAGTATATATATCAAAGATACATTGGTACCGGCGAGTGGTTTTGAACCCGTGCTCTCGGTTTGCGTGACCATTGCACTGCCACTACACCACGGTCGCCCTATTACAATAGTCCTATTTATAACAAATTACATTGAAACCTCTGAAAAATGCAACAGAACAGTGTTTTCGTACATTAGAATTATCCGCGAAATAACGGATGTGGCTATCGGCAGGGAAGTGTGGAGGGGAGCGGGAGATTGCTGCAATGCCCGCGCGAGACTTGCGTCCGGCCGCATTCCTGCGAAGCCTTCGTTACACGCCGCTATGTACAGTGACCTGCAAAATTGCATACAATACTCTGGGGTAGTACCACCACTTACAAGTGTACAGACCGTGAAGTGACTTATTCGCATTTCGGGATCAGCTTTGTAAGTTGCCGGTTTAAACTATGATGGATGGATGGACTGCTACTTGCAGTTATTTAATGGTAGTAGCAGTCGCCTTTATTTAATGACTGCACTCCAGCTTAAGATCAGGCAGGGTGCGCTAACATAGGTCGAGCCACAATAAAAAAAAAAGTTTTTTTTGTTTACTTATATGGTATTAGGATTTTTTATTGTGACTCTACTCTTGATCTGGTCTTGCCAGATCAAGAGTGCCGACAAAAACAAAAAAAACCCTGTTAGTATGCCAACCAAACGTTATCTTTCACGCTTCGCTTAAAGGATCATGATCAGCACAGCATGATCAGAACGCTTGGGCTGGGGAAGCACATAAAATTCAAAATATAAAAATTTACCCTTTAAACTTTGAATTAAATAAACAAATTTTATGCCGCTTACTGATTATGGTTATTGATTTTACAATTCTTTATTATTCCGACGTTTCGAGAGTTTTGCAGCCATCGTGGTTACAGAGAGAATCAAAACCAAAATAAACGTGATAATAAGCCGTATAAAATTTGTTTAATTAATTATACAATGTTCACGCAAAATATAAGAATATACTTTAAACTTTTGTATTCAAATTGAAGACGATTTGAAAATATTACCAACACGTTTTACTCTTTTTGCAGGCGACATTACGTCCGAATAATAAAACTCTTTTGACACCTGAAAAAAATAATCTATCTTGTTGAACAAAGTTTTAGGTTAAATATTAAATCCAAAAATATATACGTTATGTGACAAACAGTGTAGTATACTCATATAACAATCAATCAATCAAAGTATCACCCCTTTTTCCATAGAGCTATGCCGAGACAATAGAGCGCTACTCGCTTCCCTCACATCCACAATTCTCTTCATACAAGCTATATGGTTAAGGGCAGTAGGCAACCCAGCTTTTTTAAGGATATCTCCGAGTTGGCCAAAAACGCCCTTCTGTTTCTGCTAGTTTAACATCCGACATTTTCTAAGTCCTCCCAAAATATATTTATTTTATTACCTAATAAAGTCGCCGGTAAATAAATTTTGTTATTGTGACTCAACATATGACAGCACCCCGCCCGATGTTAATCTGTAAGTAGCAGTTACATCCACATGCCGCCCTAGTTGAAACCGGCAACTTACAAGCTGATCCGAAAACGTGGCTAAGTCACTTCACGGTTTGTATTCTTGTAAGTGGTGGTACTACACTGCATAGTATATACAAGTATAATAAAGTGCTGATTCATCACAAAGATTTTCCAATTAATCTTTCATTGGTTATTGCATAGAGGTATTAAATTTTAATAAACAACACGAGTTTGTAATTAGGACATTGTACTATATAGTTTAGTAGTGTTTGAACTATTTAAAGTTTTAAATATAGGTAGATAGACAGTGGTCTGCCCATCACCACTACTTTTGATTTTTTTATTGTGACGCGACATATGACAGCACCACGCTTGATGTTAAGCCGAAGTGTGGTCCATGAATGAATGTCACTGCTACTACAATTCAATAACTGTGAGTAGCAATCACATCCACTATGCCGGCCTAGTTGGAACCGGCAAATTACAAGCTGATCCCGAAAGCTAACCAAATCACTTCACGGTCTGTATACAGCAATATTTAATGTAATTATTAAATATTACAAATAAAAGCTATGAAACAAATGTTTTCTTCGACCGGGAATAGAACCCGGGACTTTACGCGCAACAAACCAATCTCTAAACCGTTCGTCCACGCCTGTCGTCGAAAATTACATAGACCTTGTGACTCAATTGCGTTTCGAGATCAGCTTGAAAGTTGCCGGTTCATAGTAGATGCGACTACCACTTAAAATTTATTTAACTGTAGTAGCAACAATCTTTATTCATCGCGAGTTAACATGTGAAAGGAGCAAGCGAACGCCACTTTGTTTTAATGAAATTCAACTAGATGGCGCTAGTAAATTGTTTGTAATTACATTATGTTAAGTCACAACAATCAAATCAAATTGTCACGCCTTTTTCCCACAGGGATAGGCAGAGACAATGGAGCGCCACTTGCCACGATCCTGACACAACGCCCTCGCTTCCTTCACATTTACAATTCTCTTCGTACAAGCTCTATGGTTATGGGCACTAGGCAACTTAGCTATCTTGAGGATGTCTCCGATTTAGTCGGCAAACAGGCTCCTGCCCCCCTAGCACGGCAATCCAAGAAGTAAGATAAAGACTTGCAAAGAATATAATTCCAACTCATTTTAAATAACTTACTAGAACATTGTATCAAAAAGATATTTAAAGGTTCTGTAAAACTTTACACAAAACAACGTTAAAAACTTTAATCAATATTTTTTTAATCATATTTATGTGCCGGCCAAATAAGTTATTTAAAATGAGTTACAATAATATTCCTTGCAGGTGTTCATCTTGCTTCTTGGATTGCCGTGCTAGGGGGGCTGGGCCTCCTCTTCCTCCAAGTCTACATTACATTACATTATTTTTAAATACCCAATTTCTATAACATTCAACTCTGTAACAGACCGTTTTTACTTCTGCTAGGGGTCCCGAGCCCCAAGGTTTTTATTAAATAATCAAAGTAATACATAATTAAATTCTATGAATAGTCTCTTCATGGGCTGTAAATATTATGAAAATCTGCAGTGAGTGATGTTAGGCGCCCAATATCCGGCGTCCGGCGTGCAGGAAGTCTTAGTGGATATAAGTGGACGGGAACATCTTCCGGGCGCGGCTTCCTGCTGCCCACTTCCGCTTCAAATGCTGCACTTTACGACGTCCAACTATTTTAGGAAGGAACGCGGCATAACGACTATTAGACAGTTTATGGGGGGTATACATTTATGTAGACGAGCTGTTGATAGATATCATATAATATTAAAGGAACCATTAATAGACAAAGCAAATAAATACATTGACAAACGTATAAAGTAGTAAATTTATATAGGCACCTTTCATTCAACATCGAAAAGTATTTTTGAATACCTTACAAGTTTTCTTTATTGTGGCTCCACAATTATCTTATTTTTTTAGTGTGACTCATCATATGACAGCACTCCGCTTGATGTCAAGCTAAAGTGTGGTCCATGAATGGATGTCGCTGCTACTACAATTCGATAACTGTTAGTAGCAATCACATTTACTATGCCAGCCTTGTTAAAACCAGCAACTTACAAGCTGATCCCGAAACGCGATCAAATCACTTCACGGTCTGTATACTTGTTAGTGGTGGTACTACCCCGGATCGGGTACCACTGCCTACCTCTTTGTAACATATTATGCCAATACCCTGCCTAATGCTAATCTTGAAACGCACAAAAGGCGACCTTATTACTAATCAGCAATCTCATCGAGACAACCTTTGGGTGAAAAATGAAACTGATATAATCTTAATATAATTGGTAGTACACAATGTTCTATATCATAATCGCGAAATAAATCTACATTTATAATTAAATATAATACAAATAAATTTACGTATATACTATAATATTATACATGCACTATATACTTAAAATACTTAAACGATATAGCTATATAAATAAATGTGAAAGAATACTGAATTAGTTGAGAAATCAGCTAAGCACAACAAAACGGGTCGGAGCACAGAAAAGGGGATTTGACATGCCGTTTATGTTTATTTTTTTAATTGTTTTATATTATAAATTTCTATACTAAGCTAGTCAAATGCTTGTATTATAGAAATAGGACAACCAAAGTACATATATCAAAGATACATTGGTACCGGTGAGTGGTTTTGAACCCGTACACTCGGCTTGATAAAAGTTGAACGTAGATATATTTCAATAAGTGAAAATATACAAACTCATACTATTTGTGCATTCGTGTTCTGTGATAAGGTTTTATATGTGAAATGTGAGAAAAGGAATATAACGTAAGCAAACAGTTGCGCATTCCGGAGTCTAGCTGCACGTGGCACATTCCGCCGGGGTCATGCACCAGCACACGGGCGGCATATAACGAAAACAAGTGCAATGGTCCAAACCAGTATCTCTACTCTTAACTCCTGATACTTCTAGACACTGGTCATTTGCTCAGTCTACCGTACCGTGGTAGTACTACTATCAAGAGTAAAGAACGCGATTTAGTCTTGTTTAAGGTTGCCGAGTCCAAATAGGCCGACATATTGGATGTGATTGCCTCCTTCCATTGACTGCTCTTCAGCTTGATATCAGGCGGGGAGCTGTCATAATGTCCAGCCAATGTTGGACTATTTAGTGTCTTTATTCTTTTTATTGTGATTTGACATAATTATGACATACATGTCAAGTCGAATTCTAAGCTGGAGTGTAGTTCTATAAGGAAGGCGACTAGTGCTACTGTTAAATAAAAAGCAGTAGCAGTCGCGTTTACTATGCTGACTTAATTGAAAGCGGCAACTCTCAAGCAAACCCCGAAAAGTAACTAAGTCGCTTCACGGTCTGTACACTTAAAAGTGGTGGTACGTGGTTAGTCTGGCAAATTATCACCACTATAAAATGCTGCTATTTTCACAAATCAGCCATCAATCACCTGATTTCATTAGGGCGCAGACAATTTTGTATAGGACCCTGATTCTACCTACGAGAATGCGAAATATCATCGCAATATCACTGACTTTCCGTCAGTGATATTGCGTTCCGTTCCATAAATATTATTTAGAGCAATACGATTAGTATAAAAGTTACTTTGATAAGGCAGTGGCAGTTCGTGGGCAAGATATTTCGCTGTTGTGTATTAAAGAAAATCAGGGCCCAGTGTTGAAAAACGGCTCATTCTGGTCAATTCATCGTATTCAGCTCTCTTTCGCACATACAAATGTATTCCTGAATGAAATAAGGACAGCGATCTAATATTCATTTTGAATATTAGTTGTGTTGTTTCCGAGTAGACATGCCGACACGCGCTTTTATACTTCTGTTTAAGTTTCGTACTTCGTACAGAGCCTTGTTGGGACTTTTTGTTATTGAAAGTAGATTGACGAAAGGAATTTATAACTCTGATGTGGATGGATGCGGTAAACAAGGCAGATATAGAAGGGTGTTTTCCAACAAAATCGGAGACATTCTTAAAAAAAGCTGGGTTGCCTAGTGCCCATAATCGTAGAGCTTGTGTAATAGAATTGCGGTACGGGTAGCGAGGTAGTTGTGTCGGGATCGTGTCAAGTGGCGCTCCAATGTCTCTGCCTTCTGCGTGACAATTTGATTAATTGATTGAAACGTGCCATTTGATCTCGACTTGCCTGATTGTTAGTAACGACCTAGAGCGCCAACGACTGAAAATATGAATTATTTTAGGATTGCCTCAGTCGTCGACACTTACCAACCAGTAATTTAGGTTAGAGAATGGGGCAAAACACCTATTGTGACTTGTAAGAAAAGAAATATTTTAATCTTTTAATTGGGTTATCTTTTTAATTGGGTTTTAATGATTTACGTTTCTACCTAGCAATTACTAGATAAAGGACAGGACATTATTCATTTTGGGCTTTCATGTACTACTTTTGTATTGTCCAATGATGAAAAAATATATAAATGGTAGGTTCGATACTTGTACGTATTGATAATAACAATTTCGCTTTTAATTGCTGTGCAATTGAGTTATTTAGAAAATAAGATATGGATTTTGTATCGTTTGTCAATATTAAAGACACGCCATACTAACAGTTCTGCTTTAAACTGTCATAATTATAGTTTGATCCTTTTGCACACCTTAACTATGCATAATAAAGAATATATTCCAATTACATTGTAATCTTCTTACATTAAACTATATTAAAATGTATATGCAACTGTTAATACAATTAAGCCTAAGTCCCCAAGTCCTTTTCCTCAATTGCCACAGCTCTCTTTCCCTTTCCACAATTTTTTTCGTTCACACATCTTTGATTTAAGGCACTAGTGTTCCCAAGATGTTTCAAGTTTTATCGAGAAACACTCTTCTAGGTCTTCCACGTGTTGTCTTTCCACTCATCTCTGATTTATTAATCTCGTCAATATTTTTTTATTTCACCTTTCTCATCGTTGTCACTATATCTTCTTTCAAATATTAAATAGATAATGATCATGCATTTAGGCGACCGTGGTAGATGCAAACCGAGAGCACGAGTTCGAAACCATTTACCGATACCAATGTATCTTTGATATGTGTACTTTGGTCGTCCCGTTTCTATGATACAAGCACTTTAGTAGCCTAGTTTAGAGATAAATAAAAATTAACCGTTATCAAGGAGTGGCGACTAAAACACTCATATGATGAATCACAGTTGCACTTTGTACCGTTTTAAGTATATCATTGCGTATTCGTGGTATCGTATGACTAGATTCATTCAAATTCCTAACCCATGTGATGAATATTTATATACATATATTATTAAATACAAGGTAAGGTATTTGTTATATGAATCATATTGCAAGTTAATAACCATTTGAGTTGAAGGTTTATTCTGAAATTGGTACCACAAAATCTCGCCCCGAAAATCTACTACTAAATTAAATAATTAAAAAAATATGCTCGTCGGATCGGCAAACTGGACACCACTGCTTACCACTCTTAAAAAGTCTTTTGCACAAGCATCAAAAACGTAGAGGCAAGACAATCAATCAATTGACGACATTTGATTGGTTAGCTTACCAGTTTATTACGCGTAGTCCTGGGTTCAATTCCTGGTCGGAGCAATTTTTTGTTTCATAACTTTTATTTGTAATGTTTAATTTTTTAATAAATATTGCAAATATTTGTTAATAAAACAAGAGGCAGATAATTTGCTTCGGGTCTGGATATTAAAGAGTGGTAGGCAGTGGTACCCAGTCTGCCGAACCGGGGTAGTACCACCACTTATACAGACTACTACAAGTATACAGACCCTGAAGTGATTTAGTTGCGTTTCGTAATCAGATTGTTAGTTGCCAGTTCCAACTAGGCCGGCACAGTGGATGTCACTGCTACTTACAATCATTGGATTGGAGTAGCAGTGACATCCTATCATGAACCGCACTCCAGTTTAACATCGAGCGGGGTTCTGTCATATGTCGAGTCACAATAAAAAATAATAGAAATTTCAGAAGTAACTTCAAGCAATAACGTCACACGGTTCAGGTTCTATTTAACAAACTATAACATTAAGTTGACGAGCTTTATAGGATAGTGGCCCGTATGGAGGCGGAGCGGTTTCTGTGAATGACGTGAATCAGAATTGCACCTGTTATTACAGATTGCTTGATTCCAAACAAGTTGTTTTATGACTAACAAAACCTTTAAACCGCTTTACGAATTCACGTTAAATACAGTCAGTTGCACGTGGGCTTGTTAAATTTTAAAATAAGTTAATTTTGATCTATTCCTTTTTTACGTTTATTTATTTTAAACTGTACATAATACTTAATTAACTTATTATGTACAGAGGCGAACTTAATGCCGTTAGACATTATCTGCCATATAACCTTAGGCATCAACAGAAAGATCAAAATAAACGATAAGATGCAAAATAATAAGTAGAAATACACTGTAATAAAAGTTACATACTCTATGTATGTAACTTTTATAATATTTATTATTTAACAACTGTCATAAATAATAAATATAAAAATAAGGAAGTACGTTAAAATTATCACACAAGCTCTTCGGTAGTGGCAAGTGACACTCCAATATCTCTGCCTATCCCTGTGAGAAAAAGGTATGACAATTTGATTTTAATTGATAATGATATGACAATCTATTGATCTCTACATTGACCTGCTCAAAGCAGGGGCATCTATCGGTTTCCTGCTACCTTCATGCTACCTTTAGAAGGTCGATCGTCGATAAACCTGTGACAAAGCAAATTATATGTGCAACTGTTCAAAATAACTATTTCTTTCTGGTGCCTTCCATTCTGCCCTCTATTTATTCTACTAGATAACTTACAATACTTATTTCTTCTTAAACGTAATCTTTACTTGGAATATGGGATTGTAATGATAAAGATATCACTTATGTCATTGTACAAGGAAAATATGAATCTCGAAATCTTTTGGGATTACTGACTTGTATATTATTACCAAATATATTTAATAAATAAAATTACAAAAGATTTTATTTAAATGTTTTATAATATATGATATATTTGATTGTATGTGTTGGTATAAAATATTGTAACATCTTATTGTATTTTCTCCAGCACCGCCTGATGTTAGATGAAGTCCTATGAATCAAGGTACTACATTTAAATAACTGTAAGTAGTAGTCGGATCCGCTATACCGGATCCACTACGATTACCACCTGATTTTCATCGAAACCATTGATTTTTCTATTCTTCTGTAGCTATTATTTTCTTATAGGAAACTTATTCAAATTGTACACCTTAAGATCAACAGAGAAAATCTAACGACTTTTCATGATTCACACAGAATCAGAGCAAATATCTGACATTTTTTGTTATTACAAATATTTGTAATTTACAACCTAAATGATAAATACTATTTATCAAGGCAACCGTGGGTGTAGTGGTAATGCAATAGTCACACAAATCGAGAAATGTATCCTTGGTGTATGTATTTTGGTCATCCTGTTTCTTTGAAACAAATCTTAGCTCCGATCGGGAATCGAAACCTGGACACGCAGACTTGTTAACCAATGCACCACGCAGGTCTAACATAATATTATTTCAATGTTTAAAGTGCATAATTGTACATAATAGATGTTTAGCAACATTGGATATTAAATGGCGACAGGTGGGCATTGAAGCGATTATCGGAAAATGCGAACGGTGACTAAGTCAAAGGCTCGCGTGGAATGTTGCAGTTGTCGAAGGAAATCCGCAATGGCGCCTTCTGTATGTATGTCACATGCAAGTGATGTCATGCCTGTTCACGTCGGTGATGCCTTACAAAGGATATGTGTGTGTAAATAGCTAACTTGTGATTGAATCTCGCAAAGGGTCAAAGGTTGCTTGTTGCAATCTCGCGTGCATGCTTACCGATGACTAATCTCTGCTGCATCTAACTTACCTTCCTATTATTTTTCAATTAAGTTATTTTTTTATCGCGACCTGGACTTGCCTGATAGTAAGCTAGGGAAGGTCTAAGAGCCGCTTTTTTTACTTTTTACGCTTCGCTTGTAGAATCCTAGGTTATAGGATGGGTAGAACACATGTGTTGGTGACTTATCGATTGTTCTACAAAGAGACGACGCGCTGAACCTAGTTTAGAGTAGATCTGCTACCACAGAGAATGTAGTTAAAGAATGTCAGAATGTTGTATTATTCCCAAAATTTATATTAGGTAGGGATTATACTAAATAGTTTCTACTCATGTGCAGGTACAATGTCATCGTCGCCTAGTTGACATATCGCGTGCAGGAAATACCTGTCCAGAATATATTAGTCCAAATCGATCAAATAAAAAGTATCCGTTGCATTGTAATTTCACTTCACATTGTCCTCTCTGGCGAGACATTCTCTGGCAGCGCACGCGAAATATCAATCACGTCATCTTGCGGAAACTAAGTTCCAAGAAGTCCTAATTATTCATATGCGATATATTTAGAATTCCAACTATTGTTACAGATTAGTTATCGACTTGTGCGACCGAACATTATAATAATTTATCACATATGGCTATTATTGTGTTTAGAACGCGCTTATTTTCCATTAATACAAGCACTTAACCCACATTTGAATGACAACTCCACTCGCCGATGGGATTATCGTGTCCTTATGCGGCAGGAGCGTTGCGGGCGGTCCGGACACAACATTTAACGGTATACCATCACACAACCTGACTCGACAAACAACCTGTGTTTCTCACAGGAAACCGACGATCGATCAAATCACACCACGCCGTATGCAAACAGAGCTATGGGTGATACGGTGCACTGGAAGGATCGTGATATGCGTGAGAGGCATAGATAGATACGGGAAACTATGCACGAAAGAGATACAAGTCCGGCTTAAAATCAGTGCGCGTGCGCTTACGAATTGCATTCCCATACAGGGTAACGGAGCATCTCGTTCTAGCTCGCCATAGACGGGGGTTCGCCGTCTCTGTTCCGCTTCGTGAATGGAGGCGCCATGGAATGCGGTCACGTGACGTACGCGGCGCCGAACGCCGACCTCAATGCACCGCACCATAGCTCTGGCCCTTATAACTAGAGCTATAATCATTATGCATTATTGTCTTTATTAAAATATATCAATATAATTGTTCACATTATCTTCATCAGCCATTCGGAATGATTCACCATTGAAATACCCTATTGTCATAATCAATCAATCAAATTGTCAAGCCTTTTTCCCACACGAATAGACAGAGATAATAGAGCGCCATTTACCACGATCCTGACATAACTCCCTCGCTTTCCTCACATCCACAATTCTCTTCATACAAGCTCTAATTAATTATGGTTAGGTAATCAGTATAAACCTAAATAATAAAGTATCTTATTTATCAAGTGATGTTTGATGTTGAGCAGCAGTGGCTGTTGAAGTTGAGGTTGATGGCACGAACACGAACCGGTCGGGAGCCTACCACTTTTTCCAGAAACAATCCGAACCAAACGTTGCGACTACGAATTAATTTATTTGAAATAATTTCAATAAATTCCAACTATAATTAACATTCAGTGGATTCTTGAATGTTGATGGTTTGATTAGTCATTTTAATGATGCCTTTTTACAGTTACTGAATTCAATATGGTGTAAATTTTGTTCGACTATCGACAGTTTATGTACTATTAGTTTCATTTCTTGTATTTTTTATGTTTCGCCGTTTGTTTAGTTTATGTCCAATTCACCTGCGCACATCGGTGTGATCAAACGCTTTGCTTTGGAATTCGACCGGCGATCTTTTACGCTTTCGATTGTTGATTATTAATAGCTCTTTCAATCAGATACTGCATTCCGTACATTCATTAGCTATCCCGTAACTAGGTTATTTATTTTATTCCCTAATATTTGAAAGTTTTTTTTAACAATACAGCTAGAATAACTATTGGGTACTAGAATAGTAATAAAGATTAAATAAGATTATTTAATTGGTAGATTATTATTAATTTTTGTTGCTTGATAAAACCTACAAATAAATAAAGATTAGTAAAATCAAATATAGTAAAAAGAAAATTGGGTTTATTCAATTTGTCTTATTTTTCCATCATAGAGTATTTTTGCATAGCGTCACCCGAAAAGTGAATAACTCTTATATTATTTTATATAAAATATGTCGATATGCTTTAATTTAAATATTTTTATTCATGTCGCCGGGTTCAGCGCCTCACTAATGCAATCACTTGAAATTACCGGAAGTTTTAATTTATAGCTCTACAGTGATTGGAGTGGTCGCTGGTAACTTTTAGCTTGTTTGACATAGGAACACTGAGTTGTCACTCAACTGACGATTTTGTTTCATTGATGGATATTTTTAATGTTATGCGATATTTATTATAGTTAGCTTTTGCATAAATCACCCCTCAATCACCCAGAATTTTTATGTTTAGCCGCTTCCCTTGAACAAAAGGGATGAAGTGTTCGAGATTGTAATACTATTTAATTCACTTGTGATTAAATTTCTTTGATTATGTTAATTTATCTCTTTATTGCTATATCTAGGTATAATAATAATAAAATATAGATATGTATTTAAAAATTATATTTAATTAAATTCTTAATTACCTCAATTCTCTTACGTTGCAACAGATGTTGAATCACTAGCTACTAACGAAACATGGAAGCGCAAAAACTCTGTTTACTGGAATTGTGACAGACGGGGTTAAATTCCAGATAAGTTCAACATTGGATCCTTCAAGCGACGCATAAAGTATCACTTTTAGCCGGCAAAGTAACGGCAACTGAGGCAACCGTAAACTGAATCGGATTTTTCAATCGTCGGTGCTTTTACCCTTTGTTTTTTTTATTGTGACACAACATATGACAGCATCCAGCTTGATGTTAAGTTTAAGTGTGGTCCATGAATGGATATCACTGTTACTACACTTCAATATCTGTAAGTATCAGTCACATCCACTATGTGGAACCGGCAACTTACAAGCTAATTCCGAAACGTGACCAAATCACTTCTCGGTCTGTATACTTGTAAGGATCGGCAGACTGGGTACCACTGCTTACAACTCTTTGATAACCAGACCCGAAGAAAATATCCGCCCCTTTTTATTAACAAATATGTATATGCAAAATTTAATATAATTAAATATTACAAATAAAAGCTATGAAACAAATATTTGCTCCGACCGGGAATCGAACCCGGGACTATACGCGTAACAAACCAATTGCTAACCGTTCGTCCACGCCTGTCGTCAAAACAGGCGTCCATTGTCTCGTCTTGCTTATCATCAGGCAAATCGACGTCAGATCTACATCAAGAACTCAATAAGAAAAAGATCCAATAAACAATAGTATATTTCATTACAAGTGCGGAAAGGCTGTCATTGCAAAGAGTTCCGACTAATGTCTACCTGAGCCGAGGCGCAGCTGAAGGCGAGGGTTGACATTCGGAACAAGTTGCAATGACGGTTCCGCACGTGTTCTGAACGACTATTTTTAATACAGTTGCGAAAAAAAGAAGCAATTTAATAAAATAATAAAAACACAATAAACTTAACTAACTAATCATTTATTTCTTATAAAAGTTATAATTCACATATACATTGAAATTGGTACAGTTTTTTATACAAACTGGGGAAGTTTTAGGTTGCATATTTACTGTTTTAATTTAATTCAAAAAAACTAGGGTCGAAATTACTCATTTTGTGCAACAAACAACTAAACTCGCAAAGAAAATTTCTGAGATTGGATAGGCAGAGATTTAGATAGGCAGAGATTTTTTTCCTTCACCCATTCTGGTAGGCAAAGGGAACTATGCCCATACAGCCAAGTCTTCAGTAGATTTTTTTTATTAATATGAAATGAAAATGAAATTTAATGAGATGAAATGAAATGAAACCTAACCTAACTCATTCAATCAAATCATTAAATTTGAAACAAATTAGTAGCTTCTTTTTAGAAATATACGTATTTGCATGAATCATAAAAACTTTTTTTAGTAAAAACTTCATGGTTGGTTTTTGCTTTTTCTATTAAAAAGCAAAAACCAACCATGTCTATTACATTATTTTGACAGTTGGGAAAAAGAACGCACGAGTTCGGGAAAGGTAAAAAAAAGCACGAGTGTGTAATAGCCCACATCCCGAACGCTATACGTCCCTGCAATACGCCACTTTTTGAGCAATTGTATTAAAAAATAACATTAACAAACGAAATTCTATTTAAAAAAAAATATATTTCTTTAATTTAAAAAATAAAAACATTTTTTCTTTAGATTTAATTTTAAAATATTTGTCTCCGTGTTTTCTATATCTATGGCCATTACAGAAATCCATTCATTCCTCGCGTCTAACTGTAAACTAGATGTTTCTATAGAACCATCTCAGATTACTTGATGTTAAATTCCAATAGTGAATGAATGACTACATGAGGTAGTTATGTTTCTTTTTTTACTCGAAAAACTTGTTGAAGTTTTTTATTATTATTTTCATTCGTGGAAATGTTTGATTTTATTCCTGTTTTATTTGCCAATCAACTTCGACTAGTTAATTTGTTCGTTGGTTTTATGTTCTTGTATATTTTGATGAGCCGACAAATTTCAATACATTTGAAAACATAATTTTACATTAAAATATACGTGTGATATCTGTAATCACAGGCTTAGGAATTCGAAACGCATATTAATGTCAAATAAAATGTTTACAATTTTTTATTTAGACTCACGACAATTTTGAATTAATAATATTAGAAATCAATCAATCAGTCACGCCTTTTCACCACGGGAATAGGCAGAGACAATGGAGTGCCACTTGCCACGATCCTGACATATCTCCCTCGCTTCTCACACCGCCACAATTCTCCTATTAGTTTTTTTTTTCACATTTCTATACTAAGCTACTAAAGAGCTTATATCATAGAAACAGGACAACCAAAGTACATACAAAGATACATACCTGGTACCAGTGAGTAGTTTCGAAACCATGCTACTCGACTTACGTAGCCATTCCACTGCCACTACACCACGGTCGCCTTTTAATTTATATTTTTTTTGCTTATATCTTTAATTTAATGTAGGTAATTGAATAGGTAAGGAGGTATATATAAACATTCACCAGCTAACGTTAGATGAATAAGGCGACCTTGGTCTAGTGGTAGTGAATTGGTGACGCAAACCATGATCTACCGGTTCAAAATCACTTACCAGTACCAATGTATCTTTGATATGTATACTTTGGTCGTTTTTGTTCTATGATACAAACACATTTAGTAGATGTTAAAAAAAACTAGGTCTATAAGGTTATAGGTACGTTCGATAGCATGACCCATAACATATACATATAAATGTCTATTTGAATACAGAGATTAATAAATAAGCAATCGTGGGAAAGATATTTTTATAGCATTATCTCCAATTGAGCAGGTTCAATGAGGCCTGAGAGAGCATTGGGTGACGTTGTGCGTCGGCCAATCGTGCGCCACCCGTGTCGTTTGTATATGATGTTAGTATTAATTATTTATATACTGCGATCGGACTCCGTTGCTGCCGTCGCGAGACTTAAACATTATTTTCACAAGTAACGGGCATTCGATGTGCAGACAACTAAACTAAAATGGTGCTCTGTTTAAAAATAATTATTACATCTAGGTTACTTGAATAAAATCACTTTTTCGTGATAATTTACCAATGTACTTTATGGCGTTCTGTGTAATTTTTTTTCATTAAAGGCGGCAGTCATGTAGTAGCAGTGCAATGGTTACGCAAACCGAGGCACGGGTTCAAAACCACTCGCCGGTACCAATGTATCTTTGATAAATTATGTACTCTGGGTGTCCTGTTTTTATGATACAAGCGCTTTAGCAGCTTAGAATAAAAATATAAAAAATAATAAATAAAAAAAATTAAATAATTTTGTTTAATACAATTTTGTTGTATGTACATTTACATCTCTCTTAGGCAAAGGCTCGAAAGACCAACTTTTTATGTTTTAAATTGATCTGTTAGCTTATTTTCATAATTCTGAAAACCTATTAGGATGTATGGATAATAATGATAAAATTAATTATACCATTAATTTTATATATATCAGCAAGTGGATGTGAGGGAGCACATCCACTTGCTGATTCAGTTAGAGTTTGTGTCAGGATCGTGGCAAGTGTCGCTCCATTGTCTCCGCCTATCCCTCTGCCGCCTATAGGCAGAGACAATTTGATTGATTAAATTTAATGTAATGAATCATAAATACTAAGAAAGACGACGTGAAACGTAAAAAGGAAATAAATATTTAAAAAAAAGTTAGCTATTCTGGTTAGTTTTTTTCTCAAAGAAATTGTGAATTTATATAAAACCCCAATATCGACAGTATAGATAGATAATATGAGTTCAAGTGTAACAAAAAAACGCAAATACGCTATGTCAACCTTGGCTCGAGTGCACGTTAAGGCGTATCGTTTCGGCTAGCCGCTAGAGCATACTTTAATTTGTATCTCGCGAGTGCAAGAAGGCTGCTGTTAGCCTCCCATTTGGAGCCCCGCTGTCTGGCGGCCCCGACTGCCGCCCGCGCGCCTCCCCTCTGACCACCACCAACTCTGCCCCACATATCATCACCACACACCAATATCATACTTTAACATAGTAACGCAATACGAAATGCATAACACGAAATTCTTGCGACGACACGATCTACATTCGTTCTCACAAATTTAACGATTTCGTAAATTGCTGTAAAAATATGATCGCTCTCTTGTTTTAATTGCGTTCTTTGTTTCTATTTTGGCATAGTGGTCTTCTCTGCAGTCGCTTCCATTTATGGACCGCACTCCAGTTTAACCTTAGAAGCTGTGCTGTATGTTAAGCCACAATATAAAATTCTTAAAAATGTTGAGAACTTTTGACTAATTTTGTAGACCATTTTCGTGCTGCATTTAGGTACCAGGTTTTTTTTAGATTATTTGATGAACTTTATTTATCTTTTATTCTTACATACCTTCTTACCTTGAATAAGAATAATATACACAACTTTATATTTTTATTTTGCTCAAGATAAACATAATCTTAAAGAGATAAAAGATTTAGATTAAAATAAAGCGAAAGTACTTAAATGTTTTTTTTTATTAGCAGTTTTACGAAGACCACTTTCAGTAATAAAGATATTACCGTTTTTGGTATTACAAAGTATTCCTTGTTGGTATTACAAAGTATCACTAGTTAAGATTGTAAAAAATCAACGTAATAAAAAAACTGTTGCTTAATAAACAATTAGGATGATTGTTCACTGGTCTTATCATTTTAGATTTGACTAATTTTAGGTAATTGTTGGCTATTCTTCAATATATTCTTTCCTTATTGTATAAAACTATATGAAATCTACAAACATTTAATCAAATTGTCACACAATGGAGCGTCACTTGCCACGATCCTGACACAACTTCCTTGCTTCCCTCACATCCACAATTGTTTCATCCAAGCTCTACGGTTATGAGCATCCAGATGTCTCCGATTTGGTCCGGAAAACACATCTTAGATCTGCAAACATTCCACCATAATTGTTATGATCTCGTTGTAAAGTTTTTATTTATAGATACATACCTATATAATATATTTTATTGTGACTAGACATATGACAGCACCTCGATTGATGTTAAGCTTGAGTGTAGTCCATTAACGGAGACGTCTGAGTAGCAGCTGCATTCAACTAATTGCTGATCCCAAAACATCACAGTAACTACACAGTCATATACAAATGGTAGTACTACTACCCTGGATCGGCAGACTGGGCAAATGGCCTACCATTCTTGTTCAAATCTAATAACTTGTAAAGTTAAACATATAATTGATATAGATGGTAATTTAAATAAATCGAGACAGTGTCAATTAGGTCGGGATAAATTATAATCGGAGCAAGTTGCTTTGAATGTGATCTAAATCCAACTATGGAATTAGATCACAGTTCAGTTTAGGCATCATTAAGTTGAGCACTTACATGCTTAAATACTTTACGATATTTGCACTGTTTAATATTATTTGGAAAACACTCTCATGGGCGGCATCCATCCACATCAGATATATAAATTTCTTTCATCAATCTACTTTCACTCATCCTTTCAAAAACCATCGAACCCAAACCATCGAACCATTCCTTTGTCAATCCTTGTCACCACACTTCTTATAAACCACATCCATTCCTCGTTATATCCGCTATCGTTCCTTCACATACACTCCTTAATGACCACATTTCTACAGCGTTATTTCTACTCACATGCTTCTTCTGCCACATTCAATATCCATACATTAATGTAGGAACAAGTACCGCATTATGAATGCATTATTGGTTCTATTCACTTGAATATGGTGTTATACTACCCTGGATCGGCAGACTGGGTAAAGGCCCTCTTATCTTTATCCAACGCCTCACAACACTTTGCGGTCTCTCCCCAAGAACTATGGTAGGAGTCTATTTCATTTAGACATCATCTCCATTTGGGACAAACGCGATATCCTAATAATTATTAATGAACGTGGGAAATTATTATTTTGCATATAGGAGCCGATTGTCTAGAAATAGTAGATGAGTATATTTACCATATATATGAAATATGTATAATTTTGTTATGTTGTGAAGTCACGCTGTGGAATGGAAATGTACCTACAACTGGCATTAAAGTCGCACCAAGGGTACAGCGGTCAACTAGCGGGTAACAACCGCCATTATTTATTGACCTATATGAAATCATATTAAATAATTTTATCGTATAGCTGTCTGCCCACAACTTAAGAGTGGTGGGCAAACAGTTCGTGGTAATTTGCCCAGACTGCTGATCCAGGGTAGTACCAACACATTCAAGCGAATAGACTGTAAAGTGGCTCAGTCGTTATTCGGGATCAGCTTGAAAGTTGCAGGTTCCAATTAGGCAGACATAGTACATGCGATTGCTACATGCAGTTTTGAACTGTAGTAGCAGTCGCCTGCATTCCTGTACCGCACTCCATCGTAACATAAGGCGGGTGCTGTCACATGTCGAGCCCCAGTTAAAAATAAGTGAGAGTCTGTATCGGCCAGATTGCACTAGATTGTTTGATTGTGGTATTAAATAGTTTTAGAGCCTATATTGTTTTGATTGTACAAATAGAAGATCTAGTTTGCATTGAAGGAATTGTTAAATAGCTCAATATTATCTATATTTTGGTTATGTGTCGCTAAATATGAAAAAAGTAATCATTTAACATGGAAATAGATGTAACACATTTGTTGTACGTTCTTATTGAATAGTTTTGATTGAACAAGTGCGATGGTGTGTCGCGTTCGGCCTCGCTACTGCCATGGTTGTGTTGCGAAAGCACTGTTGGAGGTTGTGTAAGTGGCTGATGGAAATTCCGGTGTCTGTGCGGCAAGTGCGCAGGCTTAGTCCTGCACGAGCGCGAGGCCGCGGCATGAATGAAGCTCCGGTATGTAGGCCACGGCATCGTCAATGGGCCAGCAGCGAGTGGCCCCCGCGCCACGCTCGCTCTATGCCCTCACCGCACTGTGAAAGTCCTCACTACTTTCGTGAACGTCTCACTGATGCAGCGATTCAATATACACTCTAGTGCACCTATTAGTGAGTTAAATTTGGATTGTACGCTAAGCTCGCTCACATCCGTCTCGAGATTTTGTACTTACGTTTACACATTTTAGATCAATCGCTCCCACAATCTCTATGGCTATGGTAATAAGATCACTTTTGCGGTACAGTGTGAAAATTCGGACGCGCTGTATGCCCGTGCTTAGGAATTCACTTCCGGGTAGGCGGAAAAGTGAAATGGTCTCGTCTATGATGTAATTGGAATTCGGATATATCCGGAGTCAGCGTTACTCCATTCACTTATAAAGTTTCTATATCGGTTGACATAATAGGCTGCGCGCCAATGCCTGGCGTTTCCGTAACACAGAAAATAGTTTAAGCGACAGACCGTAAGATGAGGTTTTATTGTGGCCTGTTGTCTTTTTTACACTTACGTTTCAATAGCTGACAATGCACACAAATTCAGTTGAACCATTTTTTGTTCAATGGACAAACGTTGGAAAATAAAGGCATGTTTTCTAATGTTTATCTATTCATAACTTTTAAAATTTAATCAATTAAATTGTCACGCCTCAATTTCCACAGCGTTAGGCAAAGACAATTCTTTATTTCAGCCTTTATATAGGTTTAGTTAGGAAAATCTTAACAACTATGTTAAATACAAAATTAAATTTATATGAAAATATATTATTTAAAATTCACAACACTTCAAATCTCGCATCATAGTAACAAGTGCTATTATCAGCCGGGGTGTTGTCATATGGCGAGCCACAATAAAAATAAATACGAGTATAATTCCGTATCCCTAATTAAATTCATCAATAGACAACTTCTTTTAAAACTATAAATGATTTTCACACTTTATTCTCACAGAAATGGGCAGAGATAGCGTGGCGCCACATTCCATTGTCCTGAAATAAACCTGCTTTCTTCACATTTACAATTATCTTTCATTCTCACATACAAGAACTCTATGTGTTGTGGACCTCGGCTAACTTGAGAATTTCCCCTATAGGTATGATCGGATTATATTTCGGATAATTCCCGATTTACACTCACCTCTGTTTTACGTTAAATCTTTTTCATCAATTTCCTTTCATTCATCCTTTCAGTGTGCCCAACCAACGCAATATATCTTTTACAATCTTTATCATCATATTTAGTATGTAAGTGGTATATTGTACACAAACAAACTGAAAAGTATAGATATAGCTTTTTAGCTATGTCTATGAACACTTTTATGTAAAAGAATTGGTAAGCCTGGAATCGAACGTAAGGGTTACAGCCGGACTTAAAATTGTAAACTTGCAAAAATGCTTTAGATTTTTCTATGGCTTAGAAAGGCGTATGACGAGAAAACTATAAGGAAATCTATTATTAATAATTTAACTAATTCTTATCAACAAGTTTTATAATATAGGAATATATTCGAATTTCAATATAGCAAAAGAAAATATTTCAGCCTCTTCTTAGTCATTGGCTGAAGTTTAATAGCTTTGTTAGAGAGGTTTCCAGAAAGTCTACAAACATGACATCCACTGAACGTGAAGAAATGTGAGGTCCGCGTGTGGTCGCAGCTTTCTACTCTTGGCTATACTTCCGCGTTCTGCGCCAACTAGTGACGTCCACGCTATATTATGTCGACATTATCAACATTCCCTAAATATTGGATACTTATGGCTAAAAATAATCTACAATACAAATTACCTACGACATACATCGGCCCTTTTTTATTGCTTGACAACATCCCGCCAGATGGATGGAGGCGACTGCTACTACACTTGAATAACTTCAAGTGGTAGTCGCATCACGTATGGCGGCTTAGATGTAACCAGCAACTTACAAGCTGATACTGAAACGCGACTTCACGCTCATTACTTCACTCACGGTCTGTAGACTTAAAAGGGGTAGGGGTAGTACCGTGAAGTGACTTGGTCGAATTTTGGGAGATGCCGGTTGCAACTAGGCGTTAATGATGTTACCCCCCCCCCCCCCCCGATGTTAAGCTAGAGTGCGGTCCATGTATGGAGATGACTACTACTTACAGGAGTTACCTGTAGTAGCAGTTACCTCCATTCATGGACCGCACTCCAGCTTAACATCTGGTGGGGGTAACGTCATATGTCGAGCCACAATAAATAATACAAATAAGAAAACCTAAATTGCTGTGGTGGATTCTGAATATCGATAATGGCGTAGATAAATTGGCAAGGCAGGATTGGAGGCGGGCCTCGGCCGGGCGCATGCCGCGCTTCTTACTATACGGACAACTGCTTTCTCTGCGCACAAAGGCTCCGCCAATCGTTTGCCGCTCATGTTTATTAAATTAACAATTTCAACAGGAATTCGTTCACGTTTGCCCACTTAATATCACCGACAATGATTGATTTAACACTGGCATCATTCAAATGTACACTTTCCCTTTGAGTGCACAAAAATGCTAATCATTGACTTGAACGAGATCTAAAATAGTTTTTTTTTATTATGGCTTGACATATCAGCACCCCGCCTGATGTTAACTGAACTACCGACCATGAATAGAGGCGGCTGATACCACAATTAAACAACTGCAAGTAGCAAGCACATCCAAACGCAAGAGAGTCTCTCCACGGTCTATATACACTTGAAAATGTATATACTACCCCTATCTGCCTACCACTCTTAAACAACCAGCGGGCCGATTGAATGAATAAAAGTTGTCTTTGACACTAACAGCGACCGCGTAACTTTTTGACTAATGGGAATGAATTTCATTTCCGTTCCCATTGAAGTTGCGCGGTCGGCCCCCTGACTCTGAGCAAATATTTGCTCCTTTTTGTAATAACAAATATTTGTTATCAATCAATTAATCAAATTGTCACGCCTTTTTTCCAAAGGGCAGAGACAATGGAGCGCCACTTGCCACGATCCTGACAGAATTCCCTCGCTTTCTTCACATTCATATATATTTGTAATATATAATTCAATTGATAAAATTGCCAGGCTCATTTCCGAAAACAATGCCGCCCTGCGTTGTCATTAGCGGAGTAACCTTTGGTTTCAATAGTCACCGATGACGGATGCTAGGCTGTACAGTTAACCGCATTCCTAGTGCGGAGATACCGCGGAGGCAGGTGCAGCACGGGGGGAGACGTCCTCGTGAAGAATGCGCCGGTGCACCAGCTCCCCTCCTAAGCCGCCTGTGCTCTTGCTACAACTTTTATTTGTCACATTATGTGCTGAGCGGTACTTGTAAGGAATGCCGTTTCTATCACACTTAACCTGCATACACGTGTGCCTTTTCTAACAGTTCTCTATACAATTACTTACTAAACTTTACTGTTTGTACTATTAAAACTTATCTGCGACATAGTTTAGGCGGCACTCTTTTGTAAGCGATTCGAAAGTTGTAGGCAGACAGTTGGTGGTCGTTTGCCCAGTCTGCCGATCCGGGGTGGTACACACTTTCAAGGGTACAGAACGTGAAGTTATAGTCGCGTTTCAGAATCAGCTTGAAAGTTTCTTGTCCAAATTTGCTGGCTAACATAATAGATATTACCATTCATGGACTGCACTTCAGTTTAACATCGGGGAGGATGCCAACCGACATATTATGTCGATTTATTTAATATTTAGTTTTTTTTAGATATTTAGTAGCAATTCTAATTCTTAAGTACAACCAGATAAGATTCATTTCTCATCTGTGTTATACTTTGTATATTATAAAGAAAATACTAAATGAATGAATCTATAACAAATTTAATATTGTTCCAGAAATCTGGCCTTCGGCATTGGGATCCAGAATTTCCCTGAGGGTCTTGCTGTCAGTCTGCCACTTCAAGCCGCAGGGTTCTCTGTATGGAGAGCTTTTTGGTGAGTAACAAAATTACACAAAATGTCTCAAGAACGCTTTCGAAAATAAAGTGGGGTGGTAGTCTTTCCGATCCTAAAAATACTGCATGAAAAAAATATGGTAAATTTTGCCTTCTTTTTACAATAAGAAAAATTAATTACATTATTAAACCTTAACCTTATTCTGCCCACCGCCTAACTTTACGCGGAATACTTTTTCTTCGTTTCTGTATTTTTGGCCTTATGTATTACTTTATAGCAATTATGTTAGATCAATTCAAATGCTTTATAATGATCAAAGTGTTAAATATATTAATAATGAATTCAAGTCTAATTCAGACTAAATTGTGTGAAACGTTCCTTTGAAAATTTGAAAAGTATCGCCCGTGAAATCATAAAGTGTCAGACTAAACATTTCTCATATGTTGTTATGTGACGTATTAATATTCAGTTCAGTTATTTGTCACATTTAAATGAAACGAAATGTATTCGCGTTTAACTTTATATTTACACGCGGCCGAAGAGTTGGCAGATTAGAAATATTTAGTGGAGACATCCCGGCTAGACGCTCTATTTTATGTTATAATGGCGAGCGGGCACATCTTTGTGTCTGGCGATTATTTGTGCTTTTCAATATGACGCCCGTACACCCACGACACATGCGCGTTTATAATTAGATGTACTTAACATCATCATCGCGTTGCTCACTCGCTGATATTGTCATTTCAGGAATGTGTCTGTCTAGTTTTTATATGTGAAAACTATTTGTTCTCCATGAATTTTTAATAGTGCGGTACGCCGATCCGGGTAGTACAAGTATACAGACCGTAAAGTGACTTCGTCGCGTTTCGGTATCAGCTTTTATTTTAATTAATCTATATATAAGCTGTTACTTCGTTCATTAAACATTTGTATAAATTTGTAGAAAACAGATTTATAAATTCCTTTCATCAATCTACTTTCACTTATTCCTTCCATATGCCCAAACCACCGAATTCCTTTGTCAATCCTTGTCACTACATCTTTTAAACCACATCTATCGCGCACTGTACAGTTCCTCATTCTATACTCTAACGTCATTCCACATACACTCCTTAATTATTCCGAGTTTGAGAGGGTTTTCCGAAGCTGGGTTGCCCATAACCGTAGAGACTGTATGAAAAGAATTGTGAATGTGAGGGAAGCCATTGTCTCTGCCTATTACTGTTGGAAAAAGCGTGATAAATTGTTTAATTGTTTTATGGCGAACATTTATATTATTATATTATAAAAAGCTGTACATGTGTATGTAGATTAATAACTGCTTACAATGTAATGCTTAAAAGCTAGTATCCGTGCTTGGCTCGGCGCAGTTAGAGAATGTGCGAGCGTCGCGCCGTTAGGCCGGATGCCAACGCAGCCAGACTTGCCGACCTCATTCTTGCTCCAGCTAATTCATTTAGCGACTGCAACCAACCGCCGATGCTCCATCCACCGCAGAACGTTACAAAACACCATAAACACGTTATTCATAACTGTAGCTTGTACAACCTTTGAATTGTGCTGGAGGATTTATTCTCGAGTCCGAAAACTATAGATAACAATAACAATACATCTATAATGATATAGATATTTTTTATTATAGCATCTAACTAAAGCATTTAAAAGTAATGGATCGCAAAGTGACGAAATAGCGACAGGCGTGGTGTATTGGTTAGCACGCCAGTTTGTTACGTGTAAGGTTTCGGGTTCGATTCACGGTCGGAGCATTTTTTTGTAATAATATTAAATTTAATGTTATAAATAGGCTACTGTTATTAATGTTATCAAGGCGAGCGTGGTATAGTGACAATGCAATGGTTACACAAGCCAAGAGCATGAGTTCGAGACCACCCGCCGATACCAATGTATCTTTGATATACGAACTTTGGTTGTCCTGTTTCACGATACAGGCACTTTAGTAGCTTAGTATAGAAATGTAAATAATGTAAATAAAAATAAAAAAGAGGCGGGTGTTTGCTCCTGATTTGATTAAATTAAAGAATGGTAGGCAGTGATGCCCAGTCTGTCGATCTGGAGAAGTACCATTACCATTGCACGTGAAAGTGACTTAGTTCGTTTCGAGATCAGCTTGTAAGTTGCCGGTTCCAACTAGGCCGGCATAGTGGATGTGACTGCTACTTACATTTATTGAATTGTAACATAAGGCGGGGTGCTGCCATATGTCGAGTCACAATAAAAATCTTATTCGTGTAATATGATATGTCAATTATAAGCAAAACATTGAAATACATAAAACTGAAAAAACCTACCACATTAAATCACAAAATATATATTTTACTTCGAAAGCATCCAATCCTCAAGCCAAAGAGATCATAAATCTGATTTTATATTCAAAACAGACTATTATTTAAACGTATCTTTGGTATAAAATTATTGAAATTAAATATTCAAATTCTTTGAATAGTTCAAGTAGTTTCCAATTGGGAAAGGGATCGCACGCTCTATTCCTTGGAATGCCGCCGCTGTTGAGCTCCGATTCTTTTAACTACGTTGATTGGTCGCAAGTGACCAATAAACGTAGTTTACCTATTGATTTGTTATTCGCTGATTGGTCACATAATGACCGCGACGCAATTTCACTACTTTTCGTTGCCATAATGTTTTAAAAGAATCGGGGTCAACTTTGCAGAGAAATGGCGGCTTTATGCTTCTTTTATCGCCTATACCACGGAGAATGTCCAAGGAGCTGTTCAGCTTTTATCTTACCTTGTCTTTTCACACCTGTGATACCCGCACTGGTCGGGGGAAGCATCCGCATTACGTGGACCGAATCGTCAGTCGAACTAGAAGGTTCAGCGCCTCATTTCTTAGCAGGTCAATAGCAGGTGGAATATGCGTTACCAGCCTTTAATGCTTTACCAGTTCTTACTCAATTAAATTATCACGCCTTATTTCCCACAGAGATAGGTAAAAACAATGGAGCGCAAAATTCCACGATCCTGGTACAACCCTCTCGGTTTCTTGATATCCACAATTCTCTTTACACGGACTATAGTTATAAGACGGCTAAGAAATTTCTTTATTTTATGGAGGAACAATTTCTAGGTCGTCGGTTAAAACCCTTTCATTCAATCACTTCCCTCTCAGGATATCTATCTGCTTTTATCCATCCTTTCAAACCAACGCAATTTTAGTCAGTATAGTGACGGCGTTCTACGATCCTGGCACATCTCCCTCCTTTCGTACTTTCTCATCCTTTTCATACAAGCTCTACTATTATGGGCACTAGGGAACCCAGCTTTCTTGAAGATGTGTCCGATTTGGATGCCTCCTGAGTCTGCCTCGTTTAACGCATCCTTTCCATGTGCCAAAAACCGAAGTATTCCTTTGTCAATCCTTGTCCCTACATCTTCTTTCAATCACAACTCTGTACTCTTCACTCTATCCGCAATCGTAACCTCACAAAAGTAAAACTTCAAAGTGATTGGACATAATGTTTTAATTAGATTCATTGCTTTGTAACAAGACAGATATTTAAAATATTCAATGTTAAGTACTCCCTGGCTTCAAATAGAAACTAGAATGTCAAGTTATTTATTGCGGCTAACACTAAGACGTGCTCGATACGTCTCCGTTGCGGAATGTCACCACTCAAGAATGCCGCTCGAGCAAGAAATAAGAATGCTGACGGAGCTCGTCGCGTGCTCCCTACAGCCAACTCCTGCGTCTCTTCCCACCGAATATGCAATCCAAATATAGTCATCATTACGCCATCATCGCCACACATAGTCGCCAATTAATGAATATCGATGTGATCAGCACATAACAATAACACCGATTACACGCAGTCATATAACCCGCGTCATTTGCCAATGCGCTGGGACTTTGTCAAAGTAAGTCGAAATGACGTTTGGAGAAGTAGGGTCAGAAAAGAAAAAACAACGGAAAGAATAAAAATATTTATTATAATATTTCGACTCCATTCATATTTTCGATGTCTTCACTTGAATTATATTCAGAGGCTGAACTAAAACTTGTTATTTCCATTATAGTTTTAAAAACAACAAAACTATATTACAAATAACAACAACTTAACTTTAATAATACACTTAACAATAAAGAAAATTCAACAAAAAATACAATAATGACAGCGCGTGCATAAAACAAAATATACTCGAAAGCGTTGCTAACAGTACAATTTGACAGTTTATTCTTAAAGTTAAACGTGTTAGCATTTGACGGGAGTCATACACTAACACATAACTGTGGTCGGCATAGGTAATTAAACGGCGACTAATTAACTAGACTTAGGCGACTTAGACTTAACCTAAATTGAAATTGTCAGTCGTCGGTTCTCTTGTAACCTTCTTTTAACTCTCGTTACAAAAAAAACACACATTGATCTTTGTCACTACAATCAATCAATCAAATTGTCACGCCCTTTTGCCACGGTCCTTACACAACTCCCTCGCTTCCTTCACATCCACAAATAACACAAATTATTTATTGTACAATTAAGAATTCATAGCGTTCATTTAATCACTAAAGCGATCTCTTACCGGTGGATGCAACTGGCATCTTGTCGTTCGGAATGGCGTTCTAAGGAGGAGGTCTATGTTCAGCAGTGGACGTCTTTTTTTATTGTGACTCGACATCTGACCCAACAGGCAGGATTGGTTAGCATGATGAAGGTCCAAGAGTGTCGACGACTAAAAAAGCCGCCTCATTTCAAGGCTGCATCAGTCGCCGCCTCTGTGCCGGCCAAAGATGCTTCTTCACGCATCCCTTGAAGGATCTAAGATTCTCCTCTTGAATCCGTTGCAAGATCAGGTTAAGCATCTCTGGCCGGCATAGTGATAAGGATTAAGCAGCCGTAAACTGAATCTTGGACCTCTCTTGCTTACCATCAGGCAAGTCGAGGTCAGATGTCGAGTCACAATAAAAAAAATGTAAAGAAACGTATACATAAAAAATCTGAACTATATATCTTAAATATATAAATGTAAAAACACAATAAATATTTAAATTTGCAAAAAGCTATTTAATAATACAATATTATCCTTTTAGAAGCTAAACTAAACTCGATGGTCTTTCAAATTTTTTGTCTTACTTTTTTCCTATCGAGTGTACCTACTATTAGTTTCCTACATTAGCAAGTTCCATGACATTTATAGAGGAGTTGAGGTTTTTTGCAGTATGACATAATCAGATCAAACCGTGCGGTGATCAATTGTTATAGACAAAGCGTCTCGTCAACATTCCCAGGCACACTCTCATTATATGAGTCACAGTGACGTTGCGAACAATAATCACGATCAAGCACCATATATGTAACACCTACATATTGCTCTTGATTGCTTCTTTGGCCGGCATAGCGACGGCGACCGAAACAACCGTAAGTTAATTCGTTTTTTAGTGGTCAACGCTTTTGGACTTCCCTTTGCTTCATCATCAGCCAGAAGACGTCCACTGCTGAACGCCCATAGAAAGCCATACCAAACGACAAGATTGCCAGTTGCATCCACCGCACCCAAAAACCTACTTTATGTATAAAATCCGTATGAACATGATTCCAATATAACCGATCTTCTATACAGAATAAATCCTATCACTTAATCCGCAACTTTTCCGTACTTTTTTGGTCAATATCACTTGATTTACCGTCTTTATTTGAAAGTTTGAAAGCTTATCCTGACTAGATGACAGGATAATGACAGTCGGAACATTCGAATGTAATCACGCAACAATCGGAATATTTACAATTGCTTAATTGCTCCATTAATGGCGCCAATGAATCTCTATTGAATTGTATAGCTTTCGGTTTAACGTTGTGGTATTTTGATGTAGAATGCGATATGGCACGATTGGTGTCGGAAAAGAGCGAAGTATGCGGATATGGCGGGTAGGCCGCAACTGAAGCGGTACAGTCGCGGGCTTTATCTGTGGGCCCGCATGCGTATGCTAACTGGACCCGAGAAAGTCGTCTATTTCGAAATTTTCGCGTTGCGTGAGCTTGGTTGGTGTGTGTCGCTATGGTGCCGTGGAGTCTGGTGAGGAGTGAGGCGGCGGCGCGCTGTCTGCTCATGCTTCCGGGCCGCACCCGTCCAACCAGTCGCCAGCGCTCCGCCCGCCGCGGGCTATCGGCCTTCAGAGTCGAATAATTAAATCGTGAGAGCCGCCGCAGCCGCCGTCGCCGCAACCGCACGGGCCCCGAAGAAGTGGTCGCGGAAGGCGCGACCAGCCGCTGCGGCGCTCATCTACGCAATTAAGCCCAGCCTGTTATTTTGCGTTATGAAGCTGCATTATCTACACTCGTATAAGAAATAATTCAAATTGCCAATTACTTCCGCTATGAGATACTTTTGTCTTTTTTAAAGCTTATATACAGTGATAATATTGTGCATAAGCGACGAGTAAACATTTAGAGAAACGTATTGCCACGACACTAGACTTGCACAAAGGATAAATGTACCTCGTGTCTATATTGAAATTGAACACGACCTTCAGGATATTAACTGCGTAATATAATAATTAAATCGGTTAACTGTATACAAATTTAGTCGATGATTAGTAGCGAACTAAATCGTATTTATTATACGTCATTGTATAATTGGCGATATAAGCTATGTTTACATATTATTATTAGTTCTTATTTATTATGTTAGATAACTAATATAAATAAATACGCGGAAGAGACTGTATTTTGGTGTTTGGTGGCGTTGCAAACTAGTTTTTGCAATCGCCGACACTGTTCGCAACGAAATATTTTAAATTGATAGGAACGTTTCAAATGTTCCAATCATGAGATTATACTAAATTTATTTGCCATACAACACTTCACAAAGGCATTATATGTATATGTACATAACATAATGCATTAAGTTGATGTTGTTACATACATTATATTGTCGTGATCAAACTTGATATTGAGGTAGCGTGCTTTCGTGCCGACAGCGTTGTTATATTTACTCTCTAGAGCATTTTACTTTTATGTCGGCAGTTTAACAGTCAAAAGATTCCGCGAACTGCTGGATATTGTCGCAAATTGCCGCTTTCGCCGCTCTCTGAATAATGCATGTGATAACATAACATCACGTACACAACGCGCCGGCACCCGGCCACGCATCCTCGGCGCACGAATTACGCTCTTATGTTACCTTACCTACTTTATTATAGAGGTAGCACAGTTTATCTGTCTGCTTTGACTTTGATGCTTACGACTCAGCACCACCATATACTTAACATGATACATTTTAATGACAAGTCGTGCATACGAATCAAACGCACGGAAAGGCCGACAACACGAGGTCGGAGTCTACGTCGGCCATTTACTGCTAACAACCACGGCTGAAGCTCACAATGGCCGAGGGCGGGCGGTTTGGCGCGTCGTGTGGGGTGCGGACCGGCGGCAGTTCCCACAGCTCCGCGGCTCCCGCGACCAGTTCCTTGGAATGTGGTCGCGGCAGCGGCCCCCGGCCCGCACTTTCACCAAAACAATTCGTTAGCGGTCTCTTTCGACACCGCACCAACCAGCGCCTGCTTGCCACCAGCATACGTGAAAATTAACAAAATACTCAAATTTCTTGTATTAATTTTAACAATATTGCTTTCTTATGTTCTAATGTTTCTAAATATTTTTACCTCTTTATAAGATTCTGAACTGTTCATAGGTTTAGAGATTTGTAATGTGGAAAGCTTGCCAATGTTTCGAATGTTTGTCAACAGGTATGGCCAATTGAGTGGTATGGTGGAGCCAGTGTTTGGTGTGCTGGGTGCAGTGGCGGTGGCGGCCGCACAGCCCGTATTGCCATACGCCCTCGCGTTTGCAGCGGGTGCTATGATCTACGTCGTAGCGGACGATATTATCCCAGAAGCCAATGCGTCGTAAGTATATATAATCATAAAACACGTGTTTGGTGTACGTCCCCATTTCCTTGCCCTTCAACAGCCGGCGGACAACAGACGGAGTGGCCTTGGAAATGACCTAAAAGATCATAAGAGACCTTTGTCTCGACCCTCGCCTACCAGTTTTTACCCCAGGCAATGTCGGACGTAGCGGATGCGCGTTCGGGATTGTAATCTTGTTTATAAGATTATTCAATCTATTTTTGATGAGGTTTTTATTTTTATGACAGGAATTGGGGACACAGATAGTTATCATGTCTTTGCAAATTATTGCTCAGCTACTTGTACAAAGAATGGGGGAGCTGCGTCTTATTATATAAATGACATCATTCAACATTTAAGTATACTACAATAGTTGCGTTCGAATGTTGTCACTCAAACCATGACTACATACATACGAGGGTAATAGAAACACAATATAATTTTATTGACTCACTCCATATAATAACGTTATTTCATATTTGACATGTTCGTTTGCTTAACCGTCAAAAATCAATTCCAAGGGTTGTTATGAGTCAACAATGGGCGAGCAGACATTTCCCCTTAGCAACAATTGTCCTTTCTATCTATTGTTACAAATTGGTATCGTCTCCTTCCTGCCTTGAGGTACCAGTTGGACGAAGGACAAATGTTGACCATTGTTTCCCTTAAACCAAGGTTGACTACTAACTGCTCACGAATTGTCGTTACGAAGTACTGACGAAATAGGTTACATTGTTATCACTGAGTCTTTGCAATTCCATATCACGAGGGGAAAATCGTTATTCCTTAAATACTTTACTTGATGAGTCTTTATCCCCTACCAGCTGCAAAACCTGATTTGAAACAATTTAGGATCTCAGAGCTAGTTTTTAAATTTGACAGCTCGATTACTCTAATACCTTACCAACGGTGAACCGAGTAATGCTTGAAACGTAGAAGCTGTGCCGACTGCTGCTTTTTTTAATGTGACGCGACTTCTGGTCTGGGCAAAGAGTTTAGGCAAGGTCTAAAAGCACTGATAATGGAATAAACTGACTTAGTCACCGTCATTGTGATGGCCAGAAAACACGACAAGTGGAAAGTTTAATCGACGCGCCGAAACAATTGTCTATTGCTTCTCGACCTATATTGGTATCACGAGAGTAAGAAGAAGCAGTAGGCACAAGAGTAAAGAGATTCTCAGTGAAAAGGACGCATAGAGCCGGCCATGTTTTTATGAATTTGCAGGGGCTCTAGCAGCGCTGCCGTTAATCCAGGGTACCAAAACAACTTTAGTATGCATACAAGCATAATGTTGTTTGTGATCTTATTTTCTTCATTGTGACACTACATATGACAGCACCCCGCCAGGAATGCGGTCAATTAATGGAGATGACCACTCTTAAACAACCAGACCTGCAGCAAATATTGACATATTTTTTTGTAATATTCAATCTAAATATTAAATATTACAATAAAAGCTATGAAACCAATTTTTGCTCCAACCGGAAATCCAACCCTGGAGTTACGCGTTACAAACTGGTGTATATCCAATGTATATCCTGTCTAAAAATCTTCTGCTCGCCTTACATGGCTTTATGTAAAATATCACATGTTTAAAAACTTGTGTATGACAATGTCAAAACTCGTACTCGTGGAACTTCGATGTCGGGCTTCGCAGAATACTCGTTGCCAGAAATAGCGGCGGTCGAACTGCCCGGCGCGGACAGATTCGCTACCCGCTCCTAGACTACACCATTGCCGAAATTTAATTTAATGTTAATTATTTCTTTTTTATTCTAACTAAAAAGTAAATATAATTATTTTACAATAAAATTCTTTATAATTATTATTAAACTATAAATAAAGAATATCATCTAGAGACATCCCATTAGAAATAGTCCCATGGAGACTGGCAACATTTCCTCTTTGTATATTAAGGCTAATATGTTGGCAGAAATAATTGACAAGAAAATTAGCGTGTATTGATTGATGTCCAGATGGGTTTCAGTCAATTTCATTTATAACACCAGGCGCCATGGATACTTGATAACAATTTGATAGATAGATAGATAAATTCTTTATTGCACAGGAAATAAAAACACATTGAACATAGGCGAGCTTAATGTTTAGTAACATTTTCTACCAGCTAGCCTTTTTTAAGGATAATTTTTGAAAAGATTTTATTTAACACAAAAATACCATGAAAATCCTATTTCAGTTATTAAAAAAAGTTGTAGTCGGCCAGTAAAAAACCTGCTTTTAGAATAGACGCGCAATTATTTCTTACTTCCTTATCTAAAGTTCAAAGTCTTATTTAACTATAGCGTATGCAAATTTTTGGCAATGCAGTTAGATAGCTTAGCTTATTTGTGTCGAGTGCATTTTGCAACTACAGAGGACAATATGGTGTGAGGTCTGTTCGGACAGCTATTTGCAGCCAGACGTATCGGGGAGCGGGCGGGCTGGCGGGACGCATTTCGCTTTTCACATTATGAAGTAAATTCGGTGCGGCGAGCGTGGGTTTGTCACCGTCTCGCCACTGTCAATAATACATACATACATGCAATAATAAATACATGAAAATATGTTGGCGGGATAAGGCCGGTGACGCCGTTCTAGTTTGTCTATGTTCTGACGTCATCGTCTGGGAATCCGGCCCGCTACGGCCGACGCTCCCTGACCTACCTCCATCCTACGTTACTTCCTACCGACCCTTCACCTACAACCACCCACCCCTACGGCTGTGCACTTAAATTCGAACATCTTTCACTCAAAACACTATATTAGTATTAGATAAATAAATGAAGCCCGTATCTATGTCCACAAATCTATAAATACTGCTAAGCAACACATCATTATGTACCAAGTGGTGTAATTGCTACCAGTTAGCACATTTCGTGAATGTCGACGACTCTAGTTCGTCAGAAATCCGGGTATTCGCTAGCATTCACTGCGGTGTCAGTATTCTTGGACTATGACAGGTAGCAATTCGGAGTTTCCCATCAATGGGCACATGCTGGACGTGCCACGAATAATTGCCTTACTATTATACATTATACATATTGTCATCGTAAAACACCACTATCAGTGCGTACGCCCGTTCAATTTCGAATACTTTTACAATAATAATATTCAATTTATTAATCACTTGTCTTGTATTGATTGACTACAGGCGTGGCGTTAAGCGTATAATCCCAGGTTCGATTATCGGTCGGAGCAAATAATTGTTTCATAGCTTTTATTTGTAATATTTAATAATTACATTAAATAATACAAATATTTGTTAACAAAATAGACAAAATAGTCTGGTTATCAAAATGCAGTAGGCAGTGGTGCCTAGTCGGCCGATTCGGGGTACTCCAGCTGTCATATGTCGAGTCACATTAAAAAAAGTTAAGGAAATATTTACTGTTGTCTTGCTGACTGTTCAAACAAACCGTTCTGAATTGTTGTTGTTTTATGTCACTTAAATTTGAGCTTTATGTGTGCGGCACAAAGTATTTATTAGCGACACATCCTTACGTCAGCATAACTCCAAAACGTATGCAGATTTGGTCTAATTAATGACGAAAACATAACAATAAATCGCAATGTTGAGGACCATTCATAATACTTAAAACAGCGACACGATTAGAATATTAAACTTCAACCGGTATATTCGTGGTATAATGTAGATTTATAGCTTGCGAGATATATGCCTTTCAATATTCATAGCTTATCCAGAATTTCTAACAACATTTGTATGTACAGCTATATATTAGCTGTTCGTCAATGGCACATGTTCATTATGCTATTAAAAAAAATTGCGCTAAGAATATTTTAAAAGTGGTCAGCAGACGGTTGGTTGTAATTTTCAGATTCGTTCTTGCGCGGAGTACTGTTCGCACCTCTGCGACGGTTCTGCCAAGTATCTGCCCTAGATTCATTGCAGCACCGAGCTGTCCGAATTATAGGTGATGCAGAGGTCACGCGAACTCTGGAGCCCCTGCAACTACGCAGAGACATGGCGGCTCTGTGCGTCCTCTATCGCCTATACCACGGAAAATGTTCCGAGGAGCTCTTTAACCTTGTTCCTACTTTGTCTTTTCACTCCCGTAATACCCGCACAGGTCGAGGAAAGCACCCGCATTCTATCAACCGAATCGGCAGTCGAACTAAAAAGTTCAAAGCGTCTTTTCTTTGTAGATCAATTGACAAGTGGAATGCTTTGCCTGCCCATGTGTTCTCTCCATCCTATGACCATGGATCCTTTAAACGACGCGTGAAGAAGCACCTTTGGCCAGCATAGTGACGACGACTGAGGCAGCCGTGAACAAACTCGGTTTCTCAGTCGTGATCACTCTTGGACCTCCTCTTGCTTATCATCAGACGGGACGAGGTCAATGTTGTGTCATAATAAAAAAAAGTCGTCTTTTTGTATTAGGATAACACCCCCTGATTGATTTATGCCCGGTTCCTATAATAAACTACCCTTCATCGGTAAGAGTAACCCTTCGTTGTTCCCTTCACAATTCACTGTCGTTTGAAAACAATATTTAAAATACGATATATAAACGCGAGGCTATTGAGATTAAAAAACATCCTAATTTCAGTAGAGAAGGTGGTTGGCGATTATCTAATACCCGGGACCCTATAATACACAAATTTAAGTCCCAAGTCCAGCAAACTGCCAAACCAGAAGACACAGTCAGTAATTTTGCAAAAAAATGAAATAAACTGGGAACAGAAAAACAAAATCAAAACATCAAACGGGGTTTGATGTTTTTTTGGAACAATAACAATTTTGGAAACAATAACAGCATCAACCAATAGGACGACCAAAACCTCAGTCTCTCCGAGACCACGATGGCTGCAAAGCTCTCGATACGTTGGAATAATAAAAATTGTAAAATAAAAACCAAAATAAACGCGATAGTAAGCCGCATAAAATTTGTTTAATTCATTAATTATTTTTTATAAAATAGCTTTATGTAAACAGCTCTTTTTCATACTTTATGCTAGTAGTTGTCGGTAGTAGACTTACGAGGGGTATTTTATAAGAACGGTTTTGACCTACGACTGGTAGATAATTTAACTGTTTATATCAAAAAGGATCCGTTTGACAGATACAAGTATAGGAGGACCCGGGCGTTAGAAAGCCTTTTAAACTCATAGTTTTAAAAGACTGCACATGGTTAAGAATTTAAGCCCGCTTAGTAGAACTTAGTAGAAAGTCGACTAAGCTTTTTTTATTTTTTATTGTGGCTCAACATATGACAGCACCTTGCTTGATGTTAAGTTGGAGTGCGATCCATGAATGGATGTCACTGCGACTACACTACTGCTACTTAATAACTAAGTAGCAGTCACATCCACTGTGCCGGCCTAGTTAGAACCGGCAACTTACAAGCTGATCCCGAAACGAGATTAAATCACTTCACGGTCTGTATACTTGTAAGTGTTGGTACTACCCCGGGTCGGTAGACTTTTGGCTATTGGGATTGTCTCTACATAAGAGAGATGTAACATTTTACAATATTGTTCACAGAGGCAATGGCAAGTTGGCGACATGGGGTTGCATCATGGGCTTCGTCATTATGATGTGCTTAGACGTCGGTCTTGGATAACTGACGGTCAAATACTTTGTTCTCGGTGCCTTTCTTCCTCCCAGCGAACGTTACGCCAATTCTAGGTTAGTTAGTTAATTCATGTTACAATTATTTAAAATATTATTTTATAGTATTATGATTATTTTTGAATCACGAATGTGGCTTCTAAATACGTGAATAGTTTTGTAAATAATAAGTGGTTGGCAGACAGTCATTTGCCCAGTCTGCCGATCCGGGGTAGTTCCAATTAGGCTGGCAGGCATAGTGGACGCGACTGCTACTTGGAGTTATTATGTCTAGCTATAATTTAAAAAAATCAGAATGCTTGAAAAGCCTTTTATCTAATCTTTAACGTTTCAGACGTTAATTTAATTATGTACCTACATTTGAAAACTACGTTACAATACAACTTTGGCCTGTTTCTATGATACAAGCATAGCAACAGCTTAGTATAGAAATGTATAAAAGTCGTAGATTTTTTTTATGTGATTCAAATTCGAATTCGCATTTTCGTTACGCACTAATGAATATTTTAAATAATTGTAACATCATTTGTACAAAAATATATTAATTTAAGCTCTAATTTAAGGCCACTTCTACATGATCATACAACTGTATAATGATAAACCCTTTTTGTAATGTATTTGCCAATTAACGAAAGTACAAATATAATTTTAGGCTGTGTTGCACGATTTAATTGTATTCCATTGACTTGACTATTAAGGGTGTCTTACACCGGCCCAATGTGTCTAATACTACCGTCGTCCTGTCACGTTATTGTAAACATTTTAAAGTTAAACGATGCATTTCACAGTAAAATATATAATGTAAAATATAAGTATCTATGTTTCCTTTTTGTTACTTTCGCGAAAAGCTACCATATATGTATTGTATTGACTATGATTTGTTATAGTCTGTCTAAGCCGAATTGACGCGCCCCTCCATCGCATTTGCGCACACGAGAAAACATAAAATATGAATGCAAGACACCGAAAATGCAATTGTAATTGCTAGTTGGACACAAAAGGAGGATCGAGCTGATAAACTATAATAGTATAGTTAGTAATATTTGCATTCACACATTTAAATAAACTAATGAAGCGGAGGGGCGCGTCATTTATAGTTAGACAAGCTGTAATATACTATCGGGTCGTATATTACCCTCATGTAATTAGAAAAATATACCTAATGTTGTTAGTCATAAGGATCGATTTAGTATAGTTGATTTTTTCTTTTAGCAACAATTAACCAATCGTTACGCACATGATAGTGTAACTAATGTATATGGGAGATTATTGTATTTTATTGTTTATACATAAATATATATATTTTTTAAATGATCTGACGGTGATATGTACATATATAAATATTATAATTAGAAGCCAAATAGATTATTCATTAGTATCGAATATTATTATCTATTATAAACATTAAACCAAATGATATTTATAAGGAAAAAATGTACTTACCAAATCATATAATTGAGCCCCAAATGTTATATTTAGATTAATTAAAACTACATTTATTGTATGTACTTAGCGTTGTCGTACTCAGCACAATAATATTGTAATTTACAAATTAATAGAAACATTAATCTTTTGTTACACGTGTTTCTTATTAGGAATTAATAGAATTAATATTTACAAACAATTTCTATATGGATAATATACAAATATCTTTACTTGTAAGGGTATAAGGGTCTTATTAAGAACTTTAATTTAAGAACGTTTTTTTTTCGGATGCACCTAGTAATGATTTAATTTAAAGCAATCTGAATGCGCTCTTTAAAAGCGAATTCATTCGGCCATGTAAAGCTTGGAGTCGAATAAATGAATCGATAGAGTTAAAAATAAAATAAAGAAAAATTAATCAATCAATCAATCAAATTGTCACGCCTTTTTCCCACAGGGATAGGCAGAGACAATGGAGCGCCACTTACCACGATCCTTACACAACTCCCTTGCTTCCTTCACATCCACAATTCTCCTCATACAGGCCCTGTGGTTATGGGCACTATGCAATTGCCTAGAAAAATTAAATCAAATCATATCCAATTTAATCTCAAATTATTACACATTTTTTCTCATTATTTGTAAATCTCATTTTCCATATCCAAGGAATTTTTGATCCTTCAAGAAAGGCGAGAACGAGCTTTATGGCACGGCATAGTCACGGCGACTAAGGCAAAATATTCATCCATTTTTGACTCTAACAAATGAGAGTCAAAAATTGCGAGCGATACTAAATTTTAGTTCTTATTAAGAAGTCATACTATTGATTAATAAATAGGGCTAAATTATTAGAATAGAATAAAACGCTTTTTAGGCTTTTTTATTTACTGCGACTAGACAATTCGTTAAATCGTTCAAATTAAAAATCTTAAGTCGCGTTAAGACCTCTTTTAATCTATTCTAATTATGAATTTAAATTGCATACGTTTAAAACAATGTAAATAAGGTTCTATTTTCAGACTGATAATAAGTAATATCACTTGGCAACTATGGCTGTTTGTAAATACTTATCGAATATTAAGAGCTTATGATAACTTTTCTACAATAACATTTTATGCAATGACTTTTTTTATTGGGACTGGACATCTGACCTCTAACTAGGTCCGGCATAGTTGACGCGACTTCTACTCGCAGTTATTTAACTGTAGTAGAAGTCCCCACTGTTCATAAACCGCGCTTTAATTTAACATCAGAGGTAGTGATATCATCATAAGTAAAAAATTTTTTGCAAGTTTACACGTGTAACCTATTTAATTTTCGATGATTTATGTTTTTTAATGCATTACTTATTATTTGATGACTAGAAATTCCGACTTTATTGTTTAATGTGAATTAAATCCGATCATCAAATTCTTGAACCAAATATGACTATTGTTTTTTTGTTACGAATTTCGTCAATTATAAAATAATTTAAAAAAAAGTAAAAGACAATAATTAATATTTTAATTTGGTTAATGTTATTGATAGCACTTTGATTTAGGTTTTAAAATTGCTTTTAAAGTGAGTTTAAGGTGATTTAACTTAAAGTTAAATACGTAATACGTAATGTATACTTAATTAAATCTTTTATAAATTAAGTTTTAGAAGTCATATATCTTTCTGAGAGTTTGCACTTGGTTGCAGTTTTTGGCTTGGTTGATGGCTGCGAGTTATCGAAACATCGGATTTTACGCTATAGTAAACCGCAAAAAATGATTTCATATTATTTTTGAACATCAACGTGGTGTTCTGTCGACCATATTCCGATTGTGAATTAGATGTAGATGAATTAGATGTGAATAGATGTTTCAATCGAAAGGCGAGCAGTTAGAACTGCGAACGGCATTCTCAGCGCGCACTAGCGGCGAAAGACTTCTGGTTCTGTAGCTGGATGTATATCTGCTGTTTAACAGTAGGCGCACACAATAAGTACTTTTAACTCAAAACTCTTTGTAAAAGCCTTTCGCCGCAAGTGCTTGTCGACCCTTAGCATAGCATTATAAATTATCCCCGGTAGTTGATAATGGCTGGAACCTCGACAAAGTATTAAAACGTGACGTATTCAAAGAATTATTGTGCTGCTTGTATTGGCTAATGCCTATACAACTTTGACGTCATTCCCGTCGTGTGACGTCACAACCAAGCGCATTAGTGACTGCATGGGATAGTATTCAACACTATAATCAAATATGAAACTGCCTTAAGTTTAAACTAAGTATTTTTTTCCTAATTAATTAAGTAATAAGTACTTTGTTTCGAATAATTTTCAGGAATTAAGTCTTTTTCATCATAGTTTATATAAATTTGTATGTTAATATTTAAGCTTTTGTAAATTTAGAGAATAGGCAGACATCAGGGGTAGTACCGCCACTTTCAAGTGTACAAACCGGTTAGGTGACTTAGTCGCGTTTCGGGATCAGCTTGTTCCAACTGGGCTGGCACAGTGGATGCGACTACTTCTTGCAATTATTTGACTGTAGTAGCAGTCGCCTCTATTTAATGACTGCATTTCAGCTTAATATTTAAAAAATGACAAAGCAACAAATTTTGTTAGTCCAGTTGCAGCCTCCTTAACTCTTGATATAAGATAATTATTAAAGTTAAGGTGATAACAAACCATATTATTTAACCCTCCATTCTGTCGCCACTCAAAAACTTCTTAGATTGGTCGCAGTATATCTCACAGGCTCAATTAGTAAAATTTAATAAACATCTATTTGAATGTTTTGTCCTTTATAAAAACCCATTGTTTTTATAAAGGACATCATTCATTTTTGTACTGCCCAATGATAAAAAATATATAAATGGTGGTTTCGATTCTTGTATTGATAAAACTAATAACAATTTTGCTTTTAATTGCTGTGCAATTGAGTTATTTGGAAAATAAGATATAGATTTTGTATCGTTTGTCACAAAGACAACTTATATTAACAGTTCTGCTTTGAACTGTCATAATTATAGTTAATTTTATCTTGCACACCTAAACTATGCATATATTTTCCAATTACGTTGTAATATTTATACATTAAACAGTTTTAAAATGAATATGCAACTCTTAAAACAATCAGTCCAAGTACTTAAACAAAATAAATGATATCCTTTAACGCAAAACAAAACGATATATATTACTAAGCCTGTAAGATCACCCGCGCCCGACGGAGGGTTAAAAGTTTAATACATAGATATTTTATTTAGCAACCCTGATTGATTAGTCGGTGTAACATATGTATGAGCGGTAAACGCGTTCCGAAACGGTTTCTAAGCCTTCTCGGCTCCAATTCTCTTAATACATTTTAGCGACGAAAAAGCAGTGAAATTGCGTCGCGGTTTGCAATTAGCGAATAACGAATCAATCAATAGCTAAACTACGTTGATTGGTCACTTGCGACCGCGACGCCATTTTACTGCTATTCAAACCAAATCAAATTGTCACGCCTTTTTCCCACAAGGATAAGTAGAGACAATGGAGCGCCACTTGCCACGATCCTGACACAACTCCCTCGCTTCCTTCACACTCACAATTTTCTTCAACTAAAAAGTTCGGTGCGTCTTTTCTTTGTAGATCAATCGACAAGTGGAATGCTTTACCGGCCCATGTGTTCTCTCCATCCTATAACCTTGGATCCTTCAAGCGATGTGTGAACAAGCACCGGTTGAGTGAGTTAAGCAAAGTGTGCTGACTCGGTTTTTTTAGCCGTCGTCACTCTTGGACCTCCTCCTTGCTTATCATCAAGCGGGTCGTGGTCAAATGTCGTGTCACAATAAATAAATAAAAGCTATTGGGGTGCTCAGCACTGGACGTACTCGTAAGCCATTTTAGATCGCATTTAAAAGGCAACCGCACCGACTAATCAGGGAGCGGCCTTATAGTATTTTTTTACGATATTTAATTTAAGTGCATTCGAGGTTTTTTGTTGTTGTAAGAATTGGCCTTAATATTTATGTATTTTTTAAAGTTGTTATTATTTTTTAATTGTAATTATAATATTATAAGCAACGTGATTATGTGTATTATTTCAATGCTAACAAATGCGTGACAAGACGCTTACATCAAAAAGTTCCACAACTAACGTCCTAGACGCGTTCAAATCCTGAGTGATCGATTTCAATGGAAATTATAATGAATTTCGTAGCTTGGTGCAATAATGGTAAACTGAAGTTAAATTCCAGGTTAGATTCCCGGTCGAAGCATAAACTTGTACATTTTATAATATATATATTTAATATATATATTTAATATATATATTTAATAATAAAGTGTTAATTCGTATTTTAGGTCCTCACGACACAGGCTTGCCTAGTGTGGGGGCCGCTGTGTATCACATATTGTAAAACAATTTTGTTTAAATAAAGTTTTATTTATTTATTATTATATATATATATATATATGAAGGCGTAACAATCAAATTGGCAGTGTTAATGAAGCGCCACTTGCCACGATCCTGACATAACTCCTCGCTTTCCTAACATCCACAATTCTCTACCGTTATGGACACTAAAAAAGTCAGCTTAACATCAGGTGGGGTGCTGTCATATGTCGAGTCACCCCTCTAAAACAGGATTTACACGGTTACATAAACGATAAAGGCGCTTCCATAATTTCAGGGGAACTGCTATATCCAATGGGTGCACTACTTTACTCATTGAGAGCACAAATCCTTAGCAAACCATAATAAATAATATTGAAAAGTGACGCAGAGGGAAACGTCACGTCTTTCTTATGTTAAAAACGAGAAGACTTGTTGTTTTCGTTTTTGGCAGAAAGGACATCATTTATTTTGGGCTTTTATGTACTACTTTTGTAATGTCCAATGATAAAAATATATAAATGGTAGTTTCGATACTTGTATTGATAAAACTAATAACAATTTAGCTTTTAACTGCTGTGCAATTGAGTTATTTGGAAAATAAGAATGGATTTTGTATCATCTGTCAACCAACGCCATATTTGTTCTGCTTTGAACTGTCATAATTATAGTTTGATCATTTTGCATACCTAAATAAAGGGTGCAATAAAGGATATATTCCAATTACATTGTAATCTTCGTACATCAAACTATTTTAAAATGCATATTAAACTCTCAATACAATTAAGCCCAAGTCCCCATACAAAATGAAATAATGTCCTTTGCGTCCTTTAATACGCGCATCTAAATGCTTCTTCAATAATCAATACATGTAGAAGATACTAGTACATCAATAGTTATAAAACGTGGTATTTAACAGATTCAAATAACTTACACATGTTGTATTATGTTAAACACAGTAGGTAGTTTCGTAACCCCCTTTGCAAGCCAACAAAAGGGCATTGGTCTTAAAGTATCCCTAATCGTGTATTACAACACTCGACAAGGAATAATAGGGGGCTACATACTAATAAAAGTTAATAATAAAACTACAAAAATAACAAAATTATGCACTCATTGCTTAGTAAAGTTGTTAAAATTTGAATATACACTGTTATGAGCTTAAGAGGTTGGTATGTGGCGACAGTACCAATTGCATTAGAAATATGGTCCACAGCGGTACACGGCGCTACCCGGACATTGACCCCGGGATGCACTCCCGCCCTGCAGCGTCGCGAAGAAAAAGTGGAATTCCTTCGCGTACGCGCCGGCCGCACGCCAACTACCTCTCCCATAAAACGCACTCAATGGAATCCACTAACTTAAGCAGCTTAACAAATGCATAATATTATGCAGTATAGCGCGGCACGGGCTGCCTCTACATGTCCCTCGGATGTGATCTATCTCTAGCCACCCGCCACGAGACGCCCGCCTCCTTTTATTGGCTCATATTAACGATCATTGTCTGCCTTTAGTGCTGCTTCCGGGTTCGGGAAGGCGTCGCGATGCATCTAATGTTTGTTTAGTGTATGCTATAAAGAATTTTATCTTCAAATGTGATATGGCGTGTAATAAAATATTGAGATATATGTATGAGTCGGGTGTGCTTTGCGCCGTCAATACTATCTTCGTAATTGATAACAATCGTGCCTCTATAATAACCCTTGCTGGTGGACAAACACGGCCTCACAAATATAAACAAAAAGAAGGTCTAGGAAACGAAGCGACGCATCTTGTAACACGATCATCGGGTTCATATTACAATAATGGAATGCCCATTCCGGCCTCATTTCCATTCATTGCTGGTGTTTGTTGACAACCGGCGGGGTGGTGGCGCGGGGTGGTCTCCCCTGCCAGTCGAGCGCACGCCTCCGCGCCCCGCGCACGAGTGCATCGTTGCACTATCTCTAGGTGCACGTGTCCGACTAATGCTTGTGTTACCTAACCGGACAATGCATATATACGTGTAAGTTATGCATGCGTTTGTATGCAACCGACTGTAACGGTCGATCACTGCAGATGACGAACGCGTATATGTATATATACATGTACACAGATAATAGGTCTTGTATTGAAGCGATAACAAGTTCGGGTGCAATCTGCGCATGGCGGCTGCTGCTCGTTTGTATCCAGGAGCACGTGTTCGGTGAGTCCGTTGTACGCTTTTGTATGTGTGGTGAATGCGTGAAGCAGGTAACCGCGCAACATGCTCACATTGCTTTGCAATACATTTTCTATGCAATGTCAAACATTTAGCTACTTGTATGAATTTCATACATACATAGAATCAATAATTCTAGTTGATAATACTTTTCATTTTTAGAATAACTTTGTTTAGATTTTAAGATAACTTTATATACTTACTACAGAAGATATCAATATAACAAAAACACAAATGACTATTCTCTACAATGCTCTAACAAAGAAGGGGTAGCTTTTTACAGTAATTCAGTAGACACGCTCCATTAATTCTAAACATTATTTATATTTTGGGTTTTTTTAAATTAGGTTTGGCCAACATAGTGACGGCGACTGAAGCAGTCTAAGTCTCTATGTCTAAAAATCTAAGTCGCTTTTTTAACCACCGCCACGGCGTTCTTGGACTGCATTCCTGGACCGCACTCCAGCTTAATATTAGGTCACAAAAATGAATGAAAACTTCCCTTTTCATTGGAACTTACTTCTATGTACCTATATTTGTTTACATATCCTAGAATATCTTTTTGGTTTGTGGCTTGACACATGACAGCACTCCGCCTGATGTCCATGAAATATGAGTCGCATCAACTATGTCGGCCAGTTGGAACCGGCAACATTAAAGCTGATCCCGAATCACAACTACCTATGTATACTTGTAAGTGATAGTACTACTCGTACCACGGATCGGCAAACTGGGCACCTCTGCCTACCATTCTTAATTTGATACGTTATCTATAATTGTTAAGGAATTTCATTGACCTACATTGGAAATTTGCGTCACTTCTGGATATTTCATTGACGCAAGCAACCTCTGGCTGATATGAAACGACATTCAAACATGCTGTATAAAATTGCGGGTACAAAGTACACGGATAAATAAACGATGTCCCCGAATTGAGTCTAAACTTAGTATAGTATGTATAGTATAATATAGTATGAGGTTGTATGAAGTAAATTGTGGGAGAGGAAACCTGAATTGTGTCAGGATCATGGAAAGGGCGTGATAATTTTACACTTAGGCGACTGTGGTGTAGTGGTAGGTAGTCACGCAAACCTAGAGCACGGGTTCAAAATCACTTGTCGATTTCAATGTATATTTGGTTATGTAGATATGAAAGGACATCATTCATTTTGTATGGGGATTTGGGCTTAATTGTATTAACAGTTGCATATACATCTTAAAATAGTTTGATGTACGAAGATTACAATGTAATTGGAATATATCCTTTATTATGCAGGTATGCAAAATGATCAACTATAATTATGACAGTTCAAAGCAGAACAAATATGGCGTTGGTTGACAGATAATACAAAATCCATATCTTATTTTCCAAATAATTCAATTGCACAGCAATTAAAAGCAAAATGGTTATTTGTTTTATCAACACAAGTATTGAAACTACCATTTACATATATTTTCATCATTGGACATTAAAAAAGTACTATAAAATCCCAAAATGGATGATGTCCTTTGGTTGTTTGATGTAGCATAGTTTATTTAGGTTGTAAACACTTAAGGGTGTTGGCTGACATTTTAGTCATGTGCCTAATTTGCTAATCTGGGTAGTGCCACCAGTTTTAAGTGTACAGACCGTAAAGTGAATCAGTCGTGTTTTAGGGCCACCTAGAAAATTTCTATTTCTAACTAGGCCGGCATAGTGAATGCGACTGCTCCTTGCAATTATTGACCGCACTTCAGCCTAACATCGGATGGGGTGCTGTCATATGTTTTGCCACAATAGAAAACAGTCATTTCGCTGTCAAGAATCGGGGCCCAGGGGTACTCGGTTTCCATGACTAATATAGCTTGTATTTAGAGAACTGTTAATGTGAGAGAATCGAGGCCCATTGGTACTCGGTATCCATGTCTAATAGAGCTTGTATTTAGAGAACTGTGAATGTGAGAGAATCTGGGCCCATGGGTACTCGCTTTCCATGACTAATAGAGCTTGAATTTAGAGAACTGTGAATGTGAGAGCATCGGTGCCCAGGGGTACTCGGTTTCTATGACTAATAGAGCTTGTATTTAGAAAACTGAATGAAAGAATCAGGCCACATTGGTACTCGGTTTCCATTACTAATAGAGCTTGTATGAAAAGAACTGTGAATGTGAGAGAATCGGGCCCTATTGGTACTTGGTTTCCATGACTAATAGAGCTTGTATAGAAAGAACTGTGATTGTGAGAGAATCGGGACCTATTGGTACTCGGTTTTCATGACTAATAGAGCTTGAATTTAGAGAACTGTGAATGTGAGACCATCGGTGCCCAGGGGTACTCGGTTTCCATTACTAATAGAGCTTGTATGGAAAGAACTGTGAATGTGAGAGAATCGGGCCCTATTGGTACTTGGTTTCCATGACTAATAGAGCTTGTATAGAAAGAACTGTGATTGTGAGAGAATCGGGACCTATTGGTACTCGGTTTCCATGACTAATAGAGCTTGTACTTAGAGAACTGTAAATGTGAGAGAATCGGGACCTATTGATACTCGTTTCCATGACTAATAGAGCTTGTATGTAGAGAACTGTGAATGTGAGAGAATCGGGGCCCATTGGTACTCGGTTTCCATGACTAATAGAGCTTGTATAGAAAGAACTGTTATTGTGAGGGAAGCAAAAGAATCGGGGCCCTGCACTTTTAAGAAGGTCGACGATGTTATTAAGGACTAATCTTCCTGTAGTCCTCGGTTTATCTATTTGATGCTTATTACAACTATTTATTATTGAGGGCATAGATTTACCACTAGCGCTTAATGAGTCGGTTCTTGCGGCAGCGAAGTGTGTGGGGTGTGTATTTGTTAACATCTTACCTCTTCCGCACTGCTCCACTACCAAAGTAATCTACCCAGTTAGGCGCTACAATAGGTAGTGTGCATGCCTTTTCACTCCTTAACTGTGCCTGGCATTCTAAAGAGGAGGCCTATGTTTAGCAGTGAATGGCTGATGATGGTGTAGAATTTTTCTATACAATTTTCATTACTAAATTATTATCTAATACCTATAGAATTATTTTATTGTGACCTCGACTTGAATGATAAGCGAAGGAAGGTCCAAGGGCGCCAACGACTGAAAAAACCGACACTGTTTACGGTTGCCTCAGTCGATCCCCAACACTGCGGGAACCACTAAAGATAATCACTAAAATCAATGCATCAATTACATGTTTAAACTAACCGTAACACCATAAACGACAGCATCCCTTTGATCAGCAACCAGTGCGACGGCAGCTTCAATCTCCGTTGTATCAACATTCTCACCACGCCATCTGAACATATCCCCAGTGCGACCCTTGAAGTAACTAAGCCTTTTCACTCCTTAACTGAAAAACTCTAACGTTGTTCTTACCTCGTCTTGTTATTCCCAAGACAGGTCAAGGGCCATTCATATTCTGTCGACCGAATCGACAGTTGAACTCAACTATTTAGCTCGTTGTTTCTTTTTTGAACAATCAACAAGTGGATTGCTTTATCATGGAATGTTTTCTCTTTGATTATTCGAGCAAAGTGATAAAAAGTTATCCTGTTTGGCAGTATGAACTAGTCGATTTTTCAGTCTTATTTTTATTATTCTAATCCGATATTTGCTGCCTTCGTAATCATCAAGTCGAAAAATATTTTATTTCATATAACGCCTGTCTTGGATTTACCTACCTATTAAAATACCCGATAGGTATTAGGTTTTTTTTTACGTTCCAGGCTTAGTACAAGTTCTTGTCTTTAAAAATAACTATGACATCACAGATTTATGACAATTTGAAGTTAACAAAGCGGTTGGTTACTCTGGGCCCCGCCCGGCCACCCCCGTTGTCTCATTGGGGAACCTCTAACGAATTGACGTAAATTAGGCAGAAATCTAGATAGGTACTAAGTTTTCGGTTTAAACTAGGGCGGCATAATGGATGCGCCTGTTACTTGCAGTTATTTAACCTCCATTCATGGACTGCATTTCAGCTTAAAATCGAGCGGAGTGCTGGGTTAACAACAAAATAATTATTTTATCTATTATCAAATTCACTTGGTTATCCTAAGTAAGTAAAGAAAATTTCGATTTCATAATTCATGAAAATGCTTTTTCAAACTACTGTTAATTCCTCTACCCCTGAAATTCCTTAAACATGAAAAAGCATCAGCATAGTGTCAACGACTGAAGCAACCGTAAAATTAGTCGGTTACTTCAGCTATCGGTACTTTTGGATTTATAATCCACGGTGGCGTTTTAATAATAAAAACATACTTTATGTAATTCCTAAATCGGCATTAAAATGCCAAATACGTCACTGTCTCAAGTACATAACGCTACTTTACGTATATTAAAAAAAAAACAACTAAACATAAAATTATTGTTAAAAATGTAAATGAAGGCCAAATTATCGCCAATTCAGTGATGGTAAAAGATTATGTTAACAGAAACACTAGTGAGGAATTGCATCGGTGACGTCATGGCGACGGGGCTGCCGAAGTGGGGGTTGAGGGGGGAAGGGAGGGCCTTCGGCGGGACAGCGAGGACGCGGTGCCCGTTCATTGTAGTTTTTCGATTATTGTTTAATTAGGGCGAAGCGGCGGCGTAGCGGCGGCCAGCGGTTACCAACTTGCGGGCCCCACTTCAAATATTCAAATCTTTAGCAACTTATTTCGCCTTATCAGGTTCATGTGATCATGTGCAGTGGCGTGCGGTCTAAATAGGCATAGAGACAGATACTCAAACTGTATTCTGTCATTTTTACAATATTTCCTTCGATATCTTTTTTGCCTACCATGTGTCAAATCGCACCGCACGCCACTGATCATGTGAATGGATATATCAGTTTATTTTAGTCTCTATACCATTTCTACCAACATTTATAAACTTTATTGCCCTAACAAAAGATGACTTACGTATAATTCCGTTAGGCATTTTTATTAATTGACCTTAGGAAAAGACAGAGAACCTATAAATAAAAGCGTAGGTGCATAAAAATAAATGATTATTATAAGAATCTTTTATAAGTAACAAATTGACATATAAAAAAGGGGAAAAAGGCATGACAATTTGATTGATTGATTGAAATTTACTTACTCTTATCCTTCATTGTAAGAGTCGAGCTTACCTTGCAAGTTGCCGGTTCCAATTAGGCCGACATATTTTAACAAGAATATACAGTTGCATATGCTATACAGTTAAAACTTTAATCATGGATTGCACCCCAGGATTAACACCAGGCGGGGTGAGTGCTGTCATATTATGTCGATCCAAAATTAAAAAAGACCTGCGCACGTGATCTCCACATAAGATGGCCTGCAACTAGCGGGTAATATTTTGTTTTTTCAGTAAACCATCCGTAACTACTTTAAGTTTAATTTATATATTATATATAAGTTTAATTTATATATTAAACTAGATTTATAATATTTATTAAAGTACTTTTAAATGATTAGAGGTAATGTACCTATTTACTTAATTGTGTCTGTTGATTATGTTTATTTATATTTTTTTTAAATATGCATTGATATTTGCAAAATATCGTGTGTTAAGTAGTGCAAATAGCAGACAGGCCGCAAGTTGGGCGTCGCTGGTCTCGCTATCTGCGGGCAGCGACCGCGCCGCGCCGGGGCTCCGCGGGGTTGGCGGGAAAGAGCGCGTAAAAAGGCGAGCGATCGCGGTGCGGATCCGTCGTGCGCCTTTCATGAGGTCGACGGCCGCCGGAGGCCCCGTGTCTCCCAGTGACCCATGAGGAAATTTCGCCAATTCTCCATCTCTGAAAAGTTACTCGGTATCCTTTCAATTAGGCTCCCTCCTCTATACGATCATAACTTCCTCTATAACGCGACAAGTATGTAACGCAATAACTCTTACTGGTCAAGCGTGAAGATGTACCATACAGAACAGGTATTTGTGTTGTTCTGTGTTAGTTCAAATGAACATCATGGACATTCATAAAATAATAAATGTATGTGTAATAGGCAGCTTGGAAATAAATCATGTTTAATAGATTACATGCCGAGTGCGGCGGCTACTCTTCCTAAAACTTTGCTATAAAAGATCCCAATGAGTCATGTAGCAGAATATATAATGCATCTATGTTTTTCCTAGAAGTCATATTATTGATGGCGGCTACATTAGTTACACAAATACCGGCTATCAGGTTGATGTCTGCTTGTGGTCGAGCTGAGCCCATTTCTATCAATTAGCTCACTACAATTATATCACATTACCAAAATATTGAGTGGACGTGCACTCACACTCGCATTATCCGGGCCAATGCCAACCGTAAACTAGAAAACCATTGTCCTCGATGTCGCGAACGATAACCGAGCAACAGCGACTCTATGTAGTCCTGAATTACGGTTGAATTTGCGATGTGCGGCTAGTGACGAGGTTGCGCGTGAGATATGTGAAGTCGCGGCATGCGGGTCGCGCGCCGTTCTCACGCTTTGAATATTCCAGCTCCCGCGCCCCGCACTACTCGGAGCCCTTCCTTCCCCTCGCTCCCAGTCTAAGGAGCCCTAATTGACGGACATGTCGCACAAAGTTTTCCTCGCTTCAGCATATCATTTGAGAAACTAGGTGAATCGTGGCATTTGTCAAGTAAACACATTCCATTGAAATGAAACTTGGACAGAAAAGAAACGTTAGCATATTTCATAAGTAGGACGTTTGTTTACACGTGTCCAAAAGAACTTCAACCTTCACAAATTGCGCACTAAGTAGTTTACATCTATGTATTAACAATAAGAATATAAGAGAAGGGAAGAATTATGGCTCGATGCATTCTAGATTCCGCGGAACTGTGTGACATCACCGCTGCATGCAGGCACGATTTGCCATCCGATATCTTCACAATTATTATTTAGACTATGTTGGTGTCCACAAGTACAATCAATATTATATTACATGATAATATTAGCTATTATGATTATTCAAATCATTATAATAATATATATTTATTTATTGCTTCGATGGTTTGGGCACATGGAAAGGATGAGTGAAAGTAGATTGACGAAAGGAATTTATAAATCTGATGTGGATGGATGCGTTAAACAAGGCAGGCCCAGAAGAGTGTATTCCGATTAAATCGGAGACATCCTCAAGAAAGCTAGGTTGCCTAGTGCCCATAACCACAGAGCCTGTATGAAGAAAATTGTGGATGTGAAGGAAGCAAGGGAGTTGTGTAAAGATCGTGGTAAGTGGCGCTCCATTGTCTCTGCCTATCCTACCTATCCTAAAAAGGCGTGACAATTTGATTGATTGATTATTGTGGCTCGACATATGACAGCGCCCCGCCTGATGTTAAACTGGAGTGCGGTCCATGAATAGAGGCAACTGCTAGTACAGTTGAATAAACTGAAAGTGCAGTCTCACCCATTATACCTAGTTGATACTGGCAATCTACAAGGTGATCCTGAAACGCTACTAAGTCACTTCACGGTCTGTACACTTGTGGTACTACGAGAATAGGCAGACCGTAATCCACTGCTTACCACGCCTAAAACAGGGGCGACATTGAAGGCTGTTTCTTGATCATATCGTGGTCTGTAGTGCACATAACCATGCTCGTTATGGAATTGAAAATGTGAGGGAAGTGAGAGAACAATATCAGGACTATGGAAAGTGGTGCCTTATCATTTCTGCCTTTCCATGTTCTCCTAATCCTAATTTTTAGGATCCTACAAGCGAAGTGTGTAAAAGCTTCTGGTCAGCTTAATAAGTAAGCATATAGTGATTTAAGCATAAGTAAAATGTTTAGTTAAAATAAACTGTCACGCTCCCCTCCCGCAGGGATAGTCAGAGACAATGGAGCGCCACTTGCTACGATCCTGACACAACTCCCTCGCTTCCTTCACATTCACCATTCTCTTCATACAAGCTCCATGGTTATGGGCACTAGGCAACCTAGCGTTTTTTGAGGTTGTCTCCAATTTGGTCGGCGAATTGGTCCTGGGCCTGTCTTGTTTAACGTATCCATTCACATGAGATTTATAAATCCCTTTCGTCAATCTACTTTCACTTATCCTTTCCATGTGCCCAAACCATCGAAGCATTCTTTTGTCAATCTTTGTCACTACATCTTCATTGAAATGACATAATGTTTAGTTATATTTTGTAAATATAATTTTGTGTAAATGCAAGCGTGTCGTCCGAATGATTCCCATGGGTTATTTTCCCACAATTCGTTATCTATTCACTTGTTACTGTGAACTGAAACATTTATCGAAGATCATCTCTATCAACCCGAATTTATTTAGAACAATTATAAAATAATCTTTATACAATTTATTCATGAAAATATATTTAAAAATAATTGTTTTAATAAATAAGTAGGTACTTAAATATTTAAAAGAAAACTCAGAATAATGTATGCAAGGATTCTTACATTCTACTTACAGATATCGAATTATAGTAGCATTGACATCCATTCATGGACCACACTTCAGCTTAACATCAAGCTGGGTGCTGTCATTTTGTCGTCACAATAAAATTAAAAAAAAATAAACTGATGGCTATGTATTGTCATAATACGTCAAGCCACAAATTTTAAACCTTAATTATGTTTATTGGTATTTGTATCTTTGTATTATGTGTACAATTTTAGTAACTCTATACAAAGGAGCGTTCAGATCTGACGCTATCCATCTATCTGTCCACAGTGGGGGCGACTGCTACTACAGTTAAATAACAGCATGTAACAGTCGCATGCTCTCGATATGCAACTGAGTCACTGCACGATCTGTAAAATGGAAATTGGTGGTAATACTACATTTCCATCGGCAACTGACCACTAACTGTCTACATACCACCCTTCATACCACCCTTCAATATTAATATTCACGTTTAAACATATTATTTGCAATATTTATTTTTATTGTGACTCGACATATGACAGTACCCCGCATGATGTTAGGCTGGAGTGTGGTCCATGAATAGATGTCACTGCTACTATAATTTGGTCTCGTTTCAGGATCAGCTTATAAGATGCCGGCCTAGTTGGAACCGGCAACTTATAAGCTGATCCTGAAACGCGACCAAATAAATCACTTCACGGTACAGACCCAAAGCAAATAGCCCTCTTTTTTTTTAGTTAACAAATATTTGCAAATTTAATATAGTTATTAAATATTACAAATAAAAGCTATGAAACAAATATTTGCTCTGACCAGGAACGAAACCGGGACTTTACGCGCAACAAACCAATCCCGACCGTTCGCCCATGCCTGTCGTCAACTATTGTTTTTAATTTTAATACTAGTGTTATAATTTGCGTCAACAATCACAAAATTTAATTACCTACACATTGCAAACCTCATTGCTTAATTGACCCAAATATTTTTGTGTTTGTTACTATCGATTGAATTTAAATAATACATTGTTTAATTATTTAATTAAAATATGTATAAACAAATCAATCAATCAAATTGTCTTTGTTTTTTTTTGCACAGGGAATGAAGTGCCACATGCCACGATCTTGTCACAACTCCCTCGCTTTCCTCACATCCACAATTCTTTTTTCATTATATATAAGTAAATACACCCACAATACCTGCTCACTATCCCAGGGGTTAGCTGGTAGAAACTGTCACTAGACATTAAGCTTGCCTATGTACCTACATGTTAAATATGTTTTTATTTCCTGTGCAATAAAGAAGTTATCTATCTATCTTTAATACAAGCTCTAATTTTATGGGCACCAGGCAACTCAGCTTTCTTGAGTATGCCTCAGATTTGGTCTAAAAACACCCTCTCAAGTCTGCCCTGTTGCATCCATCCAAATCAGATTTATAAATTTCTTTTGTCAATCTTAGTGACTACATTTTAACGAATATATTTTTATTCAGGGTTTTGTCTTATTTATGGACGAATTAAACTATGCGACGTTTCACGCCACAGGAATTTAATAGGTTGATGATAGTGTTGGATATAATAATTCGGTGCCAATCGCTTGAGTATTTTACTTGACAACACCGCAGGGTGCTAGGCGTAGGACGCTGGCGGACGACGGGTATCATGGACGCAGAATGCTTGTATTTTTAAATGTTGGGGGCCGCCCGCGATGTAGCTCACCTTTCCTTCTATTCCTGGCAACATTATTTTTAAACTTTTGTCTAGATTACTTTCTTTCCGTCTGGTTATTAGTGGATGATTGAGGTGCGTCGCAGGGGGCGCTCGTCTTAGGTATATATAGAGCAATGATATATCCGGTCGTTGGGGTCGGTCCCACGCCTGTCCATTCACGTGGCATGGATATGTCGCAGCTTGCTACATCACTATTATGGGTGAACGTGTATTATTGAATGATGTTTATGGTTCATATTATTAATAAAAAAGAGGTGCAATGATTAATAGCAATTTGCGAAGTACTCTTTGATGGCAATATAACTTAAAATGTTATATGATTAATTGAGTAATTACGCGAAATTCATAATAAAAGTTAAAACGTAGATGACTTTTTTTTAAGAGTCGAAAGCAGATATAATTTGCCCAGTCTAGGCCGGAATTGTAGGTGAGACTGCTACTTACAGGTATTTAACTGTAGTAGCAGTCGCCTTTATTCTTGGACTGTACTCCAGCTTAATATCCGGCGGGGTGCTGTTATAAGTCGAGCCACAATAAAAATTAGGCGACCGTGGTGTAGTGGCAGTGCAATGGTTACGCAAACCGAAGAGCACGAGTTTGAGACCACCGGTACCAATGTACTTTGGTTGTCCTGTTTCTATGATACAATCCCTTTAGTAGCTTAGTATAGAAATGTAAATTTAAAAAATATATTTATAAAAATATATATAAAATAATTTAGTTCAAATAAATAGTAACATGTTTACAAATGTGCGCGTGAAGCTAATTACCAAGCAATGCTGTCCTCATTAGGTAATATATTAACTACTTATGTTGTTGACACAATTCTGTAATGAGAGTTGTCCCTTCAAAACAACATCGAATCATATTCCCACGACAATCGGCACCTAATTTAAGTGCTAAATTTCATACGAATTGCTTAGTTTCGTGTGAAAATATATTTTCAATACGAACAAGGGACAATTATTCGCATAATCTATGTTGATAATTATACTGAAGTTTTGCGCAAACATTGCTAATCAAGTAAACGATATTTGCGGCTTTTATTTGGATTATTTTAATCCAACGTTTCGAAGCCACTACTTTGCAAACTAAGATGGCTCTAAAGCCTTCGTGACGTCTAATAAAAATAATCAAAATAAACGTGACAATAAAAAAAGTGAATTATTATAATATTACATAGGGATACTTACTCGAAGACATCCTTCAGAAAGCTAGGTTGCCTAGTGCCCATAACCGTAGAGCTTGTATAGAGAATTGTAAATGTGAGAAGTAAGGGAGTCTCAGGATCGTGGCAAGTGGCACTTCATTATTTCTGTCTATCCTTGTGGAGAAAAGGCATGACAATTTGATTGGTTGATTAAACTAATAATCCTATAGCATTCTGTTATGATGGGCTTTTGTAAGGGCGTATTCATTATTAAATAAGCGTAAATCCACGATAGCGGATAGAATAAGGAATAGTACAGTGCGCCATAGATGTGGTTTGAAATAGAATGTAGTGACAAGGATTGATAAAGGAATGCTTCGATGGTTTGGGCACATTGAAAGGATAAGTGAAGTAGATTGACGAAAAGAATTTATAAATCTCATGTGAATGGATGCGTTAAACTAGGGTGTTTGCCGACCAAATCGGAGACATCCTCAAGAAAGCTCGGTTGCCTAGTGCCCATAACCATAGAACTTGTATGAAGAGAATTGTGAATGTGAACGAAGCGAGGGAGTTGTATCAGGATCGTGGTAATTGGCGCTTCTTTGTCTCTACCTGTGGGAAAAAGGCGTGACAATTTGATTGATTGATTGAAATCCACGCAATACTAAAAGGGAGATCGACCGACTGTAATCCATAACATACTTTACCTTTTAAGTACAACTAAATATAAATAGCCCGTGAAAGCTATTACTTATAGTAATATAAGTAAAATAAATAGTCATCTTAAAATAGAATAGATAAAGCGTAAAATTAATATATTTTTCTTCCCTTTCCCCTAGGATGTGAGTAGTTTTGGTAACATCTGTTCGCTTTAAAACTTAGTTCCGAAGTCACCCCTCAATGCAATGAAAGGTGTCAACTTTGGAAACTTTCACACGTGTCAACCATCTTGGCTTCACTTCCTAATCACCCCATTTTTATAAACCACCCCAATTCTATTATTATAGTTTTTAAAAGCCACAAAAAGTTGTTTTTAGTCCAAAAATACTTTTAAATTACGGAAATGTATGTTAACGATATGAATAGAATCTTTATACGTAAAACGTTTTTTTTATGTCTACAACTTCTTTTCTATATACACACGTATATAAAAAAAACCTTTGGTTGTCATGTGAAATCACCCCGCCAGGGCGACGAAAAAACAGTGAATTGCGTCGCGGTCGCAAGTGACCAATCAACCTAGTTTACCTATTGATTTGTCATTCGCTGATTGGTTACGAAGATGTTAAATGTGCGACGTAATTACACTGATTTTTGACGTCAATTGTATTAAGTGAATCGAGGCCCTAATGTAAACTTAGATTGGTTAGTCAACATTTAAATGAGAATGCTCCGAAGAACACTTTATCATCTTAACAATTCTTCTAACTCTCGTGATACCGCCCTCAGGCAGCATTCGCATTCTGTCGATCGAAATGAGAGTCAGTTGGACTAAACGGCTCATCATATCTTTGTTGATCGAAAACGCTTTACCAACGTGAATTGGTAAATATTTAGGATAGGAAGAACACGTTAATTCCTTTCCTAAATACTTGGATCCTTCAAGCCAAGCATAAAAAGCATGTCTGGGCGACATAGTAACAATGACTGATAAACTGGAAACTGAATCGGTTTTTTCAGTCGTCGCCACTTTAGGACCTCCCTTAGCTTACCATAGCAATAGTACAAAAATATTAGTTTACCATTTTTTTAATTTGAAAAAGTATTTTATTTATTTAGGTTATTTTATTCATCCTAAATACTGTTAAATATAGTTTTAAACTTATTTAATATGTCTCTTAAAATGGACTTTAAATTAATAAGTTCTAAAGAGAAGTTTTCTTGTGCTCCTCCATTCCATTAAAGATGTTATGGTTACTTGATGTTATGGTTACTTAACCCTGGTCATCCACTTTTAAGTGTTACCTGCAAACCGTAAAGTGACTCAGTCGAGTTTCAGGATGAGCTTAAATTTACTGATTTCAATTGTCGGCACAGTAAATGCGACTGCTACTTGAAGTTATTAAACTGTAGCATCACTCCCTTCTATTCATGAACCGCTCAACATCATGCAGGGTGCTGTTTGAATTGTATCGAGTCACAATAAAAACTTCGAGCGATGTTTGAATCGCTCGAAGAACCGACAACCGATGGGGAAGAAAGGTTCTAGAGTGGAGACCACGAATTGGAAGACGCAGCGTAGGTAGGCCTCCTACTAGGTGGACTGACGACATAGTGAAAGTCACAGGTAACCTATGTTCAGCAGTGGACGTCTTCTGGCTGATGATGATGATGACAATATAGGTTTTTTTTTTTTTTTTTTTTTTTTATTGTGACTCGACATATGACAGCACCCCGCTTGATGTTAAGCCAAAGTGTGGTCCATGAATGAATGTCACTGCTACTACAATTCAATAACTGTGAGTAGCAATCACATCCACTATGCCGGCCTAGATGGAACCGGCAACTTACAAGCTGATCCCGAAACGTGACCAAATCACTTCACGGTCTGTATACTTGTAAGTGGTGGTACTACCCCGGATCGGCAGACTGGGTACCACTGCCTACCACTCTTTAAACAACTAGGTAAAAACAACTATCTTGTTTTCTTTACATCTACAACGCTCTCATACTATGGTTATAAATATTTTAATTAAAATCAAGCTCTTTCATCAATCAATTCCTGCCTTTTACCACGTAGTGATAGGCAGAGACAATGCGCGCCACGATCTTGATACAACTCTCTCGCTTCCCTCACATCCACAATTCTCTTCATAAAAGCTCTACGGTTATGGGCACTAGGCAACCCAACTTTATTGAGGATGTCTCCGATTTGGTCCTGGGTCTGCCTCGTTTAACGCATTCATCTTCCATCCCTTCGTCAATCTAAATTAGACCAAATGTCATATGATTAAAACTATAAACTATCAACAGTAATCCTATTTGTTCATACCTACCTACCTACAGACATTTATCAGCGCCAATCAAAAACAACATAATATTAGGAAAAATATAGATTAGATTAGAAATAACACTAGATTAAATCTATGATGTATATACTATATTATATTTGTACTTATAATAATGTACAGTCTCGGTTAGCGTGACCATTGCACTACTACTACACCACGGTCGCCTTAAGTTAGTAAGTATCATTATCATTAGCTAGACGACGTCTACTGTTGATCGTCCTAAAAAACCTCCTCCTTACAACGCCATTCCGAACGACAAGATGCTAGTTGCGCTCACTGGTTATTTGTGACTCTCACTATGTCGTCAGTCTACCTACCCTGCGTCTTTAGATTGGCCCCACATATTAAACACTGCACATCATCATCATAATCATCAGCCAGAAGGCGTCTACTGCTGAACAAAGGCGTCCTCCTTTGAACGCCATTTCGAACGACAAGATGCCAGTTGCATCCACCGGTTATTCGTGACTTTCACTATGTCGTCAGTCCACCTAGTGGGAGGCCTACCTACGCTGCGTTTTCCGGTTCGTGGTCTCCACTCTAGAATCTTTCTTCCCCATCGGTTATCGGTATTTCGAGCGATGTGCACACCGCTTAATAAAAGCTGGATTGATCCGTGCACTGATGAATGAAAATCGACCCTTGGGGGTCATTATAGACTACTTTGGCAATAGATATTATGAGATGTTCGGAACAGAGAACGGCGACTGAGGCAGCCATGAACTAACTAGGTTAATTCAGTCCAGGGCCGTCTTTACCCGGGAGTTCAAGGGGTGCGGTGCACCCGGGCGCAGAGTCCTAGGGGGCGCATGCCGACCGCCATAAATTTCGATAGGTACCTACTACACTGAGACCACGCGAGCGGAGTCTTGACTTTCGCACCCCGGTGCTGAATATGCTTAAGACGGCCCTGATTCAGTCGTCGTCATTCTTGGGTCTCCTCTTGCTTATCATCCGGCGGGTCGACGTCGTGTCGTGTCACAATAAAAAAAAATACACTGCACTATTAAGTTAGGTTACACGAATGAGCTATACAAGTCAATCTGAACTCATAATGCCACAGGCTGTCGACCATCAGAGAGGAAGTCTCAACTCCCAATAAGCGGCTCACAAGAGATCTGCTTAATTAACACCCAGCGAATCTGCGCCTTACGATTGGAATTATAACTGGTCAACAAACACCTATTGAAGATATCACGGACAGCCCTCCGTGCAGAGGCTGAGGAGACAGTCACGCACGTACTCTTGGAGTGCGGTAACGTGAACTAACCTAAAAGAAGGTATCTAATAGATCAACATCCCGTCCTGGAGGACATTGGGTGCAGTAAGTGCCATCGATAAATACAGAGAATTAGAAATAGATCGTGAGGATGGTGACGACAGGCTTTACCCAGTACACAATAGTGACCACGACCATGCCAAGAGCTGTTTAACAGGGAACATTATTTTAAGACAAACGATTTGCATTGAAAATATAGTTAGGTTAGGGCTCCGATTCCTAATACTCGTACATGACAGCGAAATGACTGCAACGAACTAGCACTGATGATTGAACTAATCGTAGATAGACAATCAACAAATAACAAGTCAATTGGTGTAAGTTCGTGGACAAGTCATTTCGCTGTCATGTATTAGGAGAATCGGAGCCCAGTTGAATAGTTAATATGTGGTTGATGCACTCCACCCACTCCGCAATCCTTTGCAGCAATAAACTACCTACAACAATTTGCATTGGTTCGAAAGTTAACCAATTTAAGTTTAAACGCTGCTTGTAATTCTTCATCAAAATATATAATTATTATTGGAATGTTAGCGAGAGACGCGAGCGGTGGTTGTCGCGAGTGCAGGCTGCACTCGTCGGCTCGTTTGATGAGAGATATTCGGCGCAGTAACGGACCGCGGCCTTCCCAGAATCTGGTACCTGTTGCATTCCAACGTCGCACAACCTTCGCCTCGTAGCTACTGAACCGATCATTTATGTGCTCAGTTAGAGATCGCGTTCTTTTTGGAATTAGATGCTGTGTTGAGGTTTAACTCTTTCTAAATGGCAACCGTGATATTATGGTTATGGACTGTTTTTAATTTTTGTTTTAATTTTGGTTGAGTCAGCTTAATAATAATAATTTTACCTAAAAGTAAGTAAACTTAGATCTAAATAAATGTAGATAAATACTTGTTAATATTTAAATCAATTAATCAATTTTTTTCACAGGGATAGGCAATGGACAATGAAGCGCCACTTGCCGCGATCCTGACATAAATACCTCCTTGAGGATGTTTCCGATTTGGTCGAAAAACAACCTCCTGGGTTCGCCTTCGTATTTTCTAATATTTAAAATAATCTGACCAAATCGAAGATATTCTAAAAAAAGCTGGGTTGCCCAGTGCCCATAACAGTAGAGCTTTTGTATGAAGAGAATTGTGGATGTAAGGAAAGCGAGGAAGATCGTGGCGCTCCATTGTCTCTGCCTATCACTGTGGGAGAAAGGCGTGACAATTTGATTGATTGATAATTAATATGGAAATTATTTATATTTATAGTTTAGGTTAACGTTCTGTGTAATACACGTGGCGCAACGGAAACACAGCAAAGCATTCTCTTTTAAATTTTGCAACGTAACTATAAAAGAAATAAAATTTTTATACAAGTCTTTAACCATTTGATAGTTCGTTAGCGGACAGTGCTCGGACGCACACATTGGCACTTATCGGTGTCTATGTTCGTCACATAGCTGTGTGCGTTCAGCAAAATGGCTGCCATTTGCTTTGTGCGCGAAATTTTTCAGCAATTACTTAAATAGACTCGTTAAAAGGAGCAAGCGGATGTTGCTTAAGAAGTCTTTTGTGATATTCGAGTATATATATTTTCTTCATTTAAATGGGTAATGGTTGGTTTGATGTCGAGTGTGCCACGTGGTTGTCTTATTAGCACCCTCGGCGGCCCCCGGTACTTGCCGGCTGCTCGCGGGGGCTCACGCTAACTGCGCATACACACGATCGGGGAAATTCAATTAAATAATTATATTTCATTGCTTATTGAATGTATATATTTTTTACATTATTAAATAAGAAATAATATATGTATTTTAGCAATAAAATAGTTAATAAAATGAAAATGCTCAAATATATCTTAATAATTAATTTCAATGTTTCATGTATAATTATTTTCATAAACTGATACATAATATAAATATTCATACAGCAAACATTATAATATATTATTTCTAGATTATTCTAGTACATAATAGTTGTTACCTACCCAAGCTATCTAGGTTTCTAGAGCGCCAATTCATTTTGTGGGCCTCCAACTATCAGTATAGTCTATTTTTGTATGTAGTTTAGGTATTAATGAAAAATAAAACGAGAACAAAATATCAAACTTCTCTTTATTATTATATTTTAATTGTTTTTATAGCATTCACTTTGTGTTCACGTTTCAGTTTTGTTATTTAGGTTTTATTCAATCGTGAGAATACTTTTAAATTACGAGGCGACCGTGGTCTAGTGGTAGTCACGCAAACCAAGAACTTCCGGTTCGAAACCACTGGCGGTACCAATGTATCTTTAATATAAGCACTTTGGTCGCCTAGTTTCTGTGATACACACACTTTTAGTTGTTATATTTAAAACGGTTAAATTAAAAGAAAGGTAGTTTTAGTCCCTCATTGTATTGGATGCTTGCAAGATGTCATTTTTTTATTAATTACAAAAATACTATCAGTAGAATTATTTAAGATGTTGATGAAAGTAGACCTTTATTCCTATAGTTACACTTATAATAAATTGCTCAAACGTCCCCTGTTATACTTTCTTGATGATGGGTTCCTGTCTCAGATCATAATATAATATATACTTATATGATCTGAGGTTCCTATTAATATCAACACGAAGTTTTTACATAGATATTTGTTCTGGTTTGAGTATTAGGGCAGTCTGTCGACCCGGGTTAGACCACCATTTTTTAATTACCTAAAAGTTGCCAGTTCCAACGAGGCCGGCATAGTAGATTTAACTGAAATAGCAATCGTTTTGTTCTTTCCAGTGAGAATTTAATTTGAAATATTGATACCAGAAATATTGCACTACTAGCAACTGCAAAATGAATGCGTGTAAAAAGTGATTATGTATTTTAGGAAATGTAGGTTTTTAATGAAGGGTTGTGATCCTTTGTGCGTGAGGAGTTGGGCGCCGGCGCAAGACCACATTCCTTCAGTACTTCTACCACGAGAAAAACTCCGCTTACTAACAAGATTACTACAAACATTGAAGATTCATTTAGATACTTATGCGGTTTCACATAGAGTTTAATTTTAATTAACTAAACTTCCATGCATCCGTTTTCACAGGGATAGGGTACTTTCCACAATCCTGGCCTAAGTCTTGAAATACATTTACAGAAAAAATCAGTAGGTACCGTGAAACTAGCTTAATTTAGTAACTGGTACATTACAAAGTACGTATAGGCTACAATTTAAGTTTTAAATTTACTACTTCCGTCGATAAGAAATGTAAACTCTCTGTTATAATATATAAAGCTTATTATTTCTCAACAGACGCAATTTGACGTTTTGTACAATAAGTGTATTGTTTGGAAAATGTACTTTATTGTGGAGTAGATATGGTTAACTATTGAACTAACGTACTTTAGCGTTAATTCAAGCCTTTTATACCTATTCTCGAATATCTTAAAGCTTAGCCTAATCATATGCAGCGATTAACAATCAATTAAATGGATTCAACCCCAACCTGAATTAGCTAACTTATGCTAGACCCTAATTTAATAAAGACATTAGAACTAGAAACGGTGTATATCCCCTTTGAAACCTCTAGTTCGAAACCGTCTGAAAACTGAAAACGTCTAGACTTAAACCCTACTCAGTGAAATATTAATCTTTAGTAGACTTTAATTTAATTAATTATTTTCTATGTTTTTTTATAAATGTCATATTCAAAACAATAAATTAAATATAAAATCCTCCATTTTGATTTAAAAATTTATTTCGTCAATCTACTTTCATCCTTCCGTGGCCAAGCCATCGAATCATTCCTTTCATTCCTTGTCACTACATCTTCTTATTTTTTAAGTAATATCTGTTGGCGAAGATTGGATGAGGCTTTTTCATATAAAATAAATCATTAGTGTCCCTTAGTACCGCGTGTCAGTTAGTTCGATTAATAGGATTTAAAATAAATAGAAAACAAAACATAAGATACAAAACATTTCCCAGAGATTTAAGGCTTTACTGTCTAAAACCCCTAATGGTTTTAAATAGAATATATTTTCTAGAAACAAATCCATCCAATCGCAAAGTTTTGCCACTATTTGTACCTCGAACGTTATTTAAACTTTACTAACTACAGTAGTGTAGTTGCATTAGATGCGTGTACGACACAAATTCAAAATAGGAGTTCAGATAAGCAGCCGCCACGTGCCCTCTCCCGCTCCTCCTGAGGGTCATCGACATCCTCCACCCAAATTCCCGACGAAACAAAACATTCCTAAATTCATTCAACTTTAAAATTTTTTGAAACCTGAGAAATATTCGAGTAAATGATATTCTATCATTTATTGGTTTTGAATTTTTTTATATCTACATCTTTTTTGTTCTTTAGTTTCATATATTAAATACAAAGTACTTGGCATCTTTCCACATTAGTATACTAAATGCTTGCTAATAAAAGGAGGTCTAGGAGCGTGTAGGACCTAAATAATCATTACAAAGTTTTGGAAATTATTCAGAATTAAAATGAAATCATTACTTAGGTTGCTTGTCAAATTTTGGATCCATCTTATTATTTTGTTTCATACCTACTCGTGTATACATACTAGTACATTAGGTTAATAATTAGTTTTTTTTTTAATTGTGAATATATTGTATATTTTTTACTTAGTACTATTATGAACTATTAGTGTATACTATACTTTATTAATAATATTTTATAAATATTTTTTTTATTTATCTATTATAAATATTATGCGCTTTTCTCCGTCTATCTCTCAGTCCAATGGTTGACTGACGCAGAACGCCTCACTTGCGGCTTTAAGTTAGCCTTTTGTATATTTGATAATAAAATAATTAATGAATATCTAAATAAAAACTTTGCATAGAATTCAACTTTTATTAATGCTCCCTTCTACTATGTAAATGCTTACTATATATTTATTTTCCCATCCTACCTACCTACAAATGTCTAGGTATTTATAGGCTTCTAATTTCAGTTCATTTATTGTTTCAGGTTTCATAATTGATCACAATTATGATGCAGCACAAATTAAATGGTATGTAGTTTTATCTATATCTACAAATATAATTGAAATTTACTACAAACCGCAATCTCCGGATGCGCACGCAGTTGCATGAGAAACGCTGGAAATAAGACTTTAATGTGTTTGTATTAAGAGTTATATTTGTACAATAGTCAGCTGTCAGCGATAGTCAAATGGTTTGAGCATGCGACAAATTTTGTGTACAGACAACCCTTATTTGATTTTTAATATATTTTATTGTGTCTCGACATATACTACTTTTTGTGTGCTTTCATATGGAATAGGTAACTTTCAAGCTTATTTCGAAACGCGACCGAGTCTCTTCAAAGTCTGTACACTTGAAGTCTACCCCTGATCGGCAGACTGGGCAATCAACCACCAACTGTCTGCCTACCAATCGCTTTTTAAAGTATTATTTTCAACATGAACGTTCATTGGCGATAAGTCGACTGATAACACGACTGTATTTTATTGTATTAGTTATTAACTTATTAGTGATACTGGATTTTTTATTTGACTGCTAAATTTTACGAGTACCCACCACCGTAATTTTGGTTGGCTTTTTTGGCATTAGGTTCTTATTATTCTATAAGGCGTTATCCTGCATGAACGACGAGTGCGACGCGACACGACACGACGCGACAAAAGCTCTCAAAACAACTTCAATCTGCAAACTGGTGGCCTATAGAGCAGTAGGCGTGTCGTGTACCTAGTATTGCGTCGCATAGTATCGTGTCGCTTTTGGCGCTCACGCAGGACAACTAATAATTGTTAGATGATGTTTGCGACAATTTAATAAATATGGATAATTATCTCGTTTTATAGCCAAAACTCTTGTGTTAATTATTATTTATTTTTTTTAATAATAAAAATTCCTATATCTTTAATTGTAATTTAAAAGTTTAAATAATTTTATCAAGCATTCCTATACTGCCTTCTATTTAGGTTATTTTATTGTTTAAAAGCGTTTTTGTTTTTAAAATATTGCTTTCAAATGAACTGGCCACTTTTATAAAAGCTACCTGTAGATTTTATTTAAAATTTATTAAATGATTTATACCTTTTTTTACATTTAAATATACAAAATAATATATTATTGTTATTTTGTTTAATTTTTAAATTAAATAATAAACTACTACATTTGTCATTATTTTTAATATCCGTTTAGTTTGGAGGAAGTCTGATTTATAAATATATTTTTTATTTAAATTTATAATAATTTACATCCCTGGAATTAATTACAGGTAAACAATAATATTAACTAATATAATAAAATTCAATTTGGAACTATATGCGACATAGGGAGCGGGCACTCCTTCCTTCTATAAATACCTTGTAGGTATTTAATTATTCAGGTATATCACCTTAAAGTTTTTTTGGTACCTAACAGCATAGATCATCATAAACATCCCTTATATTTTTTATTATTATAAATAATTCAATTAAAATTATTTTCCATCTAAGTATTTAAAAACTAATTTTGGGATATATTTTGAATTAATTTATGAACTAGGAATGTTCACTAACATTTTCTATACAGGTTCAGTGTATTTTCTTTTAATTTTTTATAATTATTTTAATATATTTTTTGCTATTTTTAATTGCTTATTCTGAAAGTACATTTAATTCTTTTATTATTTATGTTATAAAAATTCATAAAATATTGTCCTATAAAAATTATGGATTAATTTTGCACATTAGCATATTTTTGGCCGCCTAAAAGTTGATGTCCTCCTCACGTTTAAAAATTAACCGCGCTCGCGGTCCCTTAATTAACTAAATAATTTAATTCTTTACATATTACTTTATTAAAAGCAATATTAAAGTGTCATTTAAAATTATAATAGGTAATAAATCAAGTATATTTTCGGATATATGAAGCAGCGCCCGTGTACATCGGCCAAGCGGAAAAATTTGACAAATTTTCTTTAGGAAACGACAACATTTTTGTAATAAATTATTATTGTATAATAATATACACCCTTGCGCCTACATGACAAATCCAAAATTTTCAATTTACATAATTTTTTTCGAAATAAGTTACGAGGCATCTACACGTGGCGAACTTTGTACGACGCGCTGGGCGGGCCCCAGACGATGTCTACCCTATCGAGTCTGTGAACTTTATTTTGAATTTCTTTGCATATCCCTATTCCTAAAGGTCCTCTACACCCTTTTAATTCATAAAAGTTAAAAAAATATATCGGGAAGATTAAGAAAAAAATCATAGAAAAATCGAAATTTCAGAGACAAGTTTCACCGCCCGCCCAAAATTCATGTTGATCTATTTTATTGATACCGATAGCGCATTGAAAAAGCTATCTAATGACACTAATCATCCAGAAATAAATGCACCGGGAAAAGGGTTGAAAATTTTCGAAGTCCGGAAGGCTGATGCGAAAATTTGCACATTTTATTTAAAGTGCTACAATATTACTGAGGGGTTCATAAATGGCTAATTGTGTAGACAATATGTGCGCGGGGAAGTTCTCACCCTAAACATGTGCAAAATAAACAGGATTCTTATGAGAAATCGTAGTTTTTGTCGCGCGGCCACGGTGTTTGTGTGTGCGCGCGGCTTACGGCCATTGGTAGGAGCGACCGCGCCATGCCTACTGTGGCACACACACACACACATGCGCATGCGCATCAAGCACTACTACTACTTATATTATAATTCATTATAGTTTTTTATTTATTTTATTTTTTTAATTATTTCACAAATTAGTTTTTAAATATATAAATATTTTTTTTACTTTTTTAAAATAAATAATTTTTTTTTTATAATCTGCCTACTGATATACTTCATTAATTTTATTTGTAACGCAAGTTAATATTTATAATATTAAATTTTATTTATTTATTTATTCCTTTATCCTAATAATATACAAAAGGCGGGCTCAAAACCGTGATGCTTCCCCTGCCAATCGACCTTTGGATTGTGCACAGATCAATTAGTGGGTAGATGAAGAAAAGCGCATAAGTAGAGAGAGGTATTTGTACATGGATACAGACTTACAAATATAAAGACGGAGAAGTGATTTGATCGCGTTTCGGGATCAGCTTGTATGTTGCGGGTTCCAACTACGCCAGCATAGTGGATGGGACTGCTGCTTACAGTTATTGCATTGAAGTACCATCCAGCTTAACATCAAGCGGGGTGCTGTCATATGCCAAATCACAATCAAAAATGAAAGTTAGGTATATATACATGAATATAGGATAATATAATTTATAATTATTTATATAGTAAATTAATATAAATACTTCAAATATAATTAAAACTAAGGCTATAAGGCTTTTTAAGAAAATATCAAAAAGGTTAGTCGACATCACAGGAGACCGAAGAGTTGGCAGCTACCTCGGACAATAATTAGTCTAGCTATTCAAAGGGAGAACGCTGCCAGTATCTTCGGAACCTTGCCTAAAGGGACTCCTTTTAACAATGTATTTCAGTTAATTTTTTATCAATATATCCATCTAATTATCCAATCTAATAATAAAAATTTATATATAAAAAAAATTAAAACTTGCCTAAACGATGTTTCCTAAAGAGAAATTATAAACGACTCGATTATCTCACATAGTGTTCAAGTCTGTTTGTCTTTGTAACCAACCCTATGAGCTACGGTCTACAATAAATATGCATTATTAATATAGAAATACAAACGCCTAAATACTAATAGTCTGTCTAAGCCGAAATGACGCGCCCCTCCACTGCATTTACGCACACGAGCAAATATATATAAAATATGGATAAAACACACCGAAAATGCAATTGTAATTGGTTATTCAGTTGCTGGTAGACACAAAAGGAGGAGCACGCTTATGATGTATAACAGTATAGTTAAAAAAATTATCACACATTTAAATAAACTAATAAAGTGGCGTCATTTATAGCTCGACAAGCTATATATGTGGAAAAAGACAGTTTATGTCTAAATAAATGATCGTAGAGTTTGTATTAAAAAAATGTGAATGTGAGGGAAGCGAGGGATTTGTATCTTAGTAAGTGGCGCTCTATTGTCTCGGCCTATTCCTGTGAGAAAAAGGCGTGTCAATTTCATTGATTGATTGATACCTACCCATCAAGAGATTGACGTAATACCTATTATTATTCCTAATTATTCCAACGAGTTGTTATCATCCAACTCATAGGCAATTTTGATCCTTTGAACTCTTAAAACATTGAACGTATCTAAAGTTCAATGAGGGTATTACAAAAATTGTAACTACCCGCATTAAAATTATAAGAAGAATTGTATGCTTCCTTGTAATTGTGGATAAGTAGAACTTCGGGACAAAGAGCGTCTTTTATTTACATGTTAAGGTATGAATTAACCCTGAATGTTATTATTATATTAAATATAGGTACTACTAAACGTTTTATTGTGCCAAGAGGTCATCGGAATAATGGTAAAACAAGTGAGCACAGTAGTTCCTATGTGAGAGATTGTTTTGCTGGCGCCAGACCTGTCAACACCTACATTACAATGAATAGAATATGAACCGAGACGTAATGTAGAATTTCCTTTGATTTCCCCAACGTCACGCCACCTGTTTACACTGAGGCGCGGGCGGCGCTTGCGCAGCTGTCAGTACGTCACAATTATTATTATCGTATTTATTATAATCGATTAATTGTAAACCTACCTGGGGCGTTTATTTCTCGAACGAAACTCATTCCCTCTGTGCATTATTCATTAAGCCTTACTTCGAACGGCTTCAACTTTGATAAAAATCTAAACCTTTCAAAATTCAAATCCTGCAAGGGAAAATATTAATGAGACCATTGTCGCCTGACCCTGCTTGAATGCTTCACCTGACTTCCGTCCCATTATCATTTTAATTGCGCCGAGTGAATCCACCGTAGCGCGTCGTGCCGCCTCGTACAGCGTCGTCGCAGGTCACCCAAGCTTCAGTAGTCCGCGTCCTGGCGACATGTGCTCTTACTAATTATGTTTGTCGAATTAGGTCGCCGATAATAATGACATTTGTTACTTGGCTAATACGCGTCGCTCGTTACTATTGTGGTTTTTGACTAAGCACACACACACACACAGATAAAATAGTTTATTGCACTAAACAGAATACGTAGAATGACAATAATAATGAAACATGATGTACAATTAGCGGCCTTATTACTAAAAGGTGTTCTCTTCTTTAAGGTGAACAAAAATGGGTGAAAACAGATAATTGTAGGCGTGGGATGCAAAAAGTAGATACTTACTAAGATTTGTAACAACTTACTCAATTTTATTAATATACTTAAATAATAAACATACTATATACCCACATATTTTATTTTATTTTTATTATTATTTGTTCAGAGAGAGATAGCAGATACCTAAATAACTTAACCTCAAAACGCACAGCTTCGTGGCTTAAGTTAATATCATTAATGAATTAAGTTAATAAAATTATTTATATAGGTATTTACAGTTCGATTTATTTGGAAATTAATATCTAAGGTTATTAACGTTATTACGATATTAAATACAATATTAACGAAAAGGCAAGTCATCGACCTTTGTGTAGTACGCCGCCGAATGTGCGTGCACTCTAGCTTCACGCATGGTTCTGCTGTTATCAGCTATCCACTTACACACAAATTGATTTCTTATTAAATACTACTACATAAAAGTATTGAGACGTTCCGCAGGGTTGTTAAAGGATACAATCAAATGCCTTTTGTTGAAGAAGCCCTTAATTTGCACCATCTAAATCTAAAATCCTAATCGTAAGCACTATTACTAACTAAAGTCCAATAGTCAGGCCAAAATCGTCTTTATCTCGCCTTTGAAGTCGTATCGTAGACGCAACTCTATTTGTCGAAGCCAAAGCCTTCTTTCCAATCGCAGTTGTATCGCTGTTTGCGATCTTTCAGTTTTGTGTCCATAGATGCTATTGTGTCGAGCCCGTTCTTCTTTATCTATTTGCAATGGGGAAATTACAAGGTAATTCTAAAAAATGATCTCCTTGTAGGTTTCGTTGACAGTAAGTAACAGTATCTACAATATATTATAACCTAGTTCTTTTTACTCCCGTGCCAGGTTGGGAGATCTGCATTCTCTCGAGCCAATCGCTAGTTGAGCTAAAAAGTTTAGCGAATTGTTTCTTCCTCAATCAGCCGAGAGTGATTTACCAGCCATGTGTTATTTTACCAGCCCTTGCTTACCATCGGGCAAGTTCAGACCAGATGTCGCGTCTCAATAAATACATATATGAATATTTCTTAAAGCACACATGCGCTTATCAGTTCCTTATTTTCCTAGTTGCATCCGGGTTCATTATTTTGATAACGGACGTAAATCAAATAATATACATTATAAGAAACAATGCAATAACACAACTATTGTGTCTGGACAATGAATTGAATTGCTTAAGTGTTGAGAGTGGTAGGCAGAGTTGGTGGTCATTTGCTCAGCTCAGTAGTAACCACCACTTACAAGTGTAGGTACAGACCGTAAAGTGACTCAGTCGCGTTTCGGGATTAGGTTATAAGTTGTCGGATCCAACTATGTCGTCATAGTTATTGCGACTGCTACTTGCAGTAATTTAACTGTAGTAGCAGTTGCCTCGCACACCAGTTTAACATCAGGCGGGATGCTGTCATATGCCACAATAATAAAAAATAATAATATTATTTTTTATTTATCTAATCATGCTGGTAATTAAAATAGGTATTTCTTTTAACGAAACTGTTTATTTTCCCATTCCGTGCGGGATTCCCGAAGTAAAGTTTTTACAGGATAAATTATAAGGTCGTATTTAATTAAAAATATTTTTAAATGCGATCTAAACGTTAAAACATGCCGACTCTTAAAGCCGCAAAATAATTGATATTGAAAAGGAATATTTTCTTTATAAATTTAAGGCTATTCGCAAACGCGTCACCTACACTAAGCTCTTCTCCTACAGGAAAACCCGTAGGAACACGTCGCGCATCGGTTGCCCCTACAACCTCATCCATAGTTACCTAAGTAAATCCTTCACACCTCTTACCCACGCTGAAGTATCCGCATTGATATTACAGCAGTCCTCTCATAAAAACAATCACACTATCACACTCTCATTTACTAAAAGTGATTGGGATACAGGATTGTGCCATATACGTCTAGATTTTCATAGAGATAAAGGACGAACTTGCAATTATTTACAGATAAAATCACTCAGGCAGAAACCAAAGAACTTGTTGGAAGATCCTGAGTTTCGCTTCTTTTACATGCAGAATTATCTTCTTATATCATGTATGCGGGTACTGTGGGCACTCACCTCTGTCCACTTCTCTCCTTACCCTCACCCTACTCAACTCTGATTTATAAAATGCCCTTAATTAAATCATAATCATTATGTTACCCATTAGTCGTCCACTGCTGGACATAGATCTACCCCAGCGAACTTGTCCCAGCAGACCGTCGATTCACCAGGCGTCAAATGCCGCGTGGTCTCCATTCGAGAACCTTTCAGTCCCAATGGCCATCTGTTCTTCGACCTATCTGCATTCATATAATATAGTGGCAAATTTACAAATTAATATTGTATATAACACAATTGTAACATGATTTTCTTGCAAGAGAATCTCGTGGGATAAGCATCATTAGGAAGTCTCACGGTCTAGATCAACTTTCACCCTTATTAGCGATGTATCATAGATTATTGCAATAATGAACTGTTCATTTATTACATAGAAATACTAAGCTACTAAAAATGCTTGTATTATAGAAACAGGACGAGCAAATATATCAAAGACACATTGACTTTTGTTATGTAGGAATTTGTAATATTTTGTAAACACCATATATTTATACACCCAAATTGGTAGTTATCGAGGAACACTAATATAGAAATAAGACCAATGCTAATTACTAACCCATATCAATAAATAAATTATTTTAATTTTAAAATAAAATAAAAATAAATTAAATTGATAATGAAAGGTAAGTGGTTTTGATCTGTGGACTTTCGGTTTAAAACTTTATTTAAATACACACTATATATAAAGAAAATAATATCCAGTATTCTGTATGAAAACCACTAGCCGGTACTAATGTATCTTTGATAGGTATTTTGGTCACCCAGTTCTATGATACAAGCAGGTTTAGTAGCTTAATTTAGTAATGTAAATGTTCTTAAAATTACATTTCTTTATTAATCTTAATAAAGAAATGTTTATTTTATTAATCTTAAAAAAAAATTAAAAAAAATTGAAGAAAAAGTGGAGTAACAGACGGAAGAAGTGAAATCCTAAGGGCTTTAAATCCACAGTCGGAGAATTATTCTTACTGGTTAAACTTAAGAAAGACTGTTAAAACATTATGAAAATTAATTTATTTTGGCTTGAAATTTATAATAATGAATTTAACTTTATAGTCAGCAGCAATCGAAGCAAGCGATTGCTACTTGCAGTTTTATAACTGTATTCGCAGTCGCCTTCATTCATGATCGCACATCCGACGCTGTTTTATGTCGAGTTACAATAAAAAAATATAGGATAAACGAAATCAACTCCGGACGCGGATTTTCAGCTGAGACGCCAGATAGCTTTGCATAATTTCCTTGTCAATAAAGATATCGACTTTGTCGTTCAATCAATTGGTAATATTTATTTTGCAGAAATAACTTGATTTTCTTATGAAGGAACCCCTCATCGGGTTCTGTATAACATCAAAGAGTTATCGGTTTCCGGCCAGGGTTATCGGTTATATTCAAACCTGTATCAGGGAACCGCCTCTTAAAAATATATTTGAATCGAATGAAATATTAAAATCATTTATAACTTATTTTGTTTATTTTTAACTACATTATCGTAAGTTTATTTCACAATTATGCTTCATTAAGAATGTAAAGATATTAAAAATTATTGAGATAAATTGTAAACAAATACTGTTTGGACCACGTAGGTTCCTTTCTGCAGGGAATAGATGATTTCCTTACATTTACTGTATGATTTTTTCTTTAGTAATTAAAATTATTATACGTTATCTGCTAACTTTTAATTAATAAAACCAAAAAGTATATATATATTTTTATTTGTATAATACGACATATTTTGTATAAATACATTGCCAGCGAAATTTGAATCCTAATTCGAAGAAACAATATCTCACTTTACTATGACTTAAAAAAAATAGATGATTTTTTCATCATTTCTAATTACTCTTATTCCTAATGTGAAACCATACTTATCCTGTATTTCTCCTACTATTATTTTTAAATCTAAATTCGTACTATTATAAAAATCGTACGTATAAAGCAAAAATGGTTTGAACCGGGATCTTTTGGATAATTCTGTTTAACAACATTCAGTATTTTTATCTATTTTCTTTTAATCACAATTAAAGGATACAAATCTAAACAGTCATATAATCAATAAAAAAATAGGTTCGTTCCCATGTTATTACAAAAAAGGGTCGAGCTTAGAGCATACTTAAACAACATCCACTAAATAACTCCACAATAACAGGCACGGAGTATTCGCTTGTGGGTTGAAGCGCGCACTTCCGGTGACTTTAAAATACACGATATTACGATTCCATATCGTAAACTCAGATAACATAACTACACATTACAAAGTACAGAATAAACATCCTTACTCTGTGACTTTTAAAGGTTAATTTTCTATGACAAAGATATGCTTTTTTTAAATTAGTGTAGTAGCTGACAGTTTAGTTGAACAAATTTCATTGTTAGTTTGATAGTGTAAATTCTACTCTATGTGTAACTGTATAGGGTTTAAAATTTATCTACATGTATTTTTTTATAACCTGATTCGTGCGTGGAGTTAGCTATGTTATTCATGGTAGGGATATAGGACACCGCGCGATATGAACTAACGATACAATTTTGAACCGGGAGAGCCTAAGGAGGTCACCGGATAAGATTACGGTTAACTGTGTAAACAAACCGTTTACATTGATAACGAGTTAGTTTCTGCGACGGCGCCTGTGACGTACCTACAACGACCGACGAACTTTGTGCTATGAGACTCTTCAACATTGATGACAGTTTTTTTTTATAATATATTAGGCACTTTTTATTATTGAGACAAGACAGATGTCCTGGACTTCCCTTATGGTAAGCAAAGGGAAGTCCACGAGCGCCGACGACTGACACAACTGTTTCATTTTACGGTTGCCTCAGTCAGGTAGTTTCTTCGGTTGATTGGTAACAATTTCATTTTAGGTTAAAGAGAGTTATATATGAACTTAAGGTTATGTTGACTAAAACTTCAGTTAGATTCAGTTGACCAATGAACAAAAGTTTGAACTATAAATAAGGGAACATCGTTTTGATTTCGATAAATCGGCGTATTTTGAAGGTATCAGCAATTTAAATATTTTGACATATTAAATAAAAATATCTTTGGCTTTTAACAAATGTCACGTCCCAATTTTCACGAACATGGAACGCCACTTTTCACGAATCTGACGTAACCCTCTCGCTTCCTTCACATGAACAATTAAATAATTCCCATTCTATGGTTATAAAAACTCTTCCTTTTTTAAGGAATGCTCCTGATTTGATTAAACCATCATATTTTGAGTCGAACCCTTCCACTCATCTCTGATAATATCTTTCGTCTGGTTTGACGAATATAAGGAATAATATATAATACAAAACAGTCACATATTGATCAGAATTTCGAAGAAATTAAAGTTCGAAAACAATGACGCCTGTTGTTGTTTAAAAAAATGGCGCCAAGATCGTAAGTATTATGTATTGACGATAAAATATGCACAACAATATTGTTATTCATGTTTTTTAACGTATAAGCAAAACATTGCGATTAATGGCCACCAACGAACAAAGGAAATCCGATTGTAGAACTCAGCATTTTTGTCAACTTCTAAGAAATTTTGTATTTGCTTGGTTCACAGACTAAACACGATCTATAATTATATTGTTTGGCAAATTAATCTATAAGTTTACAGCGTTAATTCTATGCTTTTAAACTTAGCTAAGGATTCGAAGGAATTTAGAAAAAGTAACGCTTTACCTGTATGAAGTTTACAGTTTTTTTAGCATTTACTTTACTAATCTTTTGTTGCACTATTGTCTCTCTTATAAGTAGAATGGTTGCAGTTGTAACAAAATAAACCGCTAAATGTGGCGTAAAACCATCGGATTCCAGCTAAGGATCACTGAAGAAGACCATGTCCAGCAGCGGACAACTAATGGTTGACATGATGAAATAAATGGTCTTCTGTTTATCTTCCACTTGATATTCCCTAACAAAATATACCATTACTGCACTTTCTCATGAAGACACTCGTCAGCTTTTATGGTAATTCAGTGTAATTTCAAACAAGACACCGGATGTAACGTTCATAGCTTTTATCCCTAATCAAATTTGCATTTAATTTCCTTTTGCTTTATTTAATATTATCATTTAAGTAGGTAAAGCTTTTTTAAAATGTTTACAAGTAAATAGTTCAGATGTGCAAGCGCGTTCATCGATCATTTGCACGCATCGTTCTCGTGCTTGCTTCTGACACGTTATTGCTATTATCTACATGAGATTACTTTATTGGGACTAAAGTTCTTATGTACGTCGACAGTTGGACCTCTTTCATTTATTATTATTTTCAATTTAGAAATGCATTGAACAAAAGACTATACGGATAGACCATTATTGTTTAAAACAATACTGATAGAAATATTTTCTAGTTCAACTTTGCATTAGGTATTATTGATAATATGCATATTATCAATTCTTTTCTTGTTTCCGTTTAGATGATTGTCTGGCTAGACAGATAGTAATTTTGTTTTTTCTACAAACTTAAAAAAGGATGTACAAGTAGTTAGTAAAGCCATTCGGATTCATAAAATAGTAATTTGTAAACATGCTGCTTTCGGCGTTGTATGTTTGTTTGAACGAACGATAAATTGAAGATTTATTATCGCTTTGACACTTGGGAGCTTCTTATCATGTTTACTACAAGTAAGCACTGAATTCCATGCGACTACTGAATGAAGGGTTATTTTTTTCATAATTTTTATGTGAACATTCGTACTACAAATCTAATCAAATTATCATATAACATGCGTATAATATGATAAGCGTATAAGATCATGTTAAACCGTCAGTCCGCTTCGTAATGAGTGTGAGAACTTGATTCAATAAATCTCTGACGATGAGCATCAATTGCAACACAATGCGTTAACAGATAAATTGTGCATTTATTCGTATACATTGTCCAACAGATTGTATTAACATGAGCCATCCGTCGCATCTAACCCGAACGTGGCTGCAATCTGCGCTGACCCCGAGATATCCTCGATCCCCGCACCTCTATCGCTGTAGTTGCACGCGATCATCGCGTCTTCGCGTGAGGGCATAGAGCTTCTTTTGCTCTGAATGGTTTATCTCGAAGTTCATGAATGGGCCGTCGGCTATGAATGAGCGGACTATGTCCTGCTGTTAGATAAGCACTATCTGTTGGGGCCAGCTGTATATGTTGACAAACCCCGCTCCACTTTTACTTGGTCCGCGTTGTAGTCATTCCACAGCGATTACTTACTTTTATCAACTAATGAATGCTGTCGTTGGTCACTTGTGACTTTTTCATGTCCTATATTAAATGATTGTTTTTATTTCATAAGGAAGTTGGGATGTAAACAATATTCGTGATAATATAAATCATGTATTTATTTGTTTTGATTCATACAATACAAGTTGGCGTCTACGTATTGGCGTTATTGTCTATTATACGTATTTTATTACATTTTCTTGCGAAATTGATGTTGTGTCCATTCGTAGAAATATTGAAATAAAATAATACAACGTTATTATAATAAAACAAACCGACAAAAATCATAATAACTTTCTACACTTACCTGTTTCTTAGAAAGTTATTGCAAAATATCCTTGTTGCCAAATCTCTTTGTCCACACATAATGTGTAACATTTTTTCTCAAGCTTCTTAATTTTTTTTAAACAGCCCTACATTGTATGTTCTATTTTTCTATTGTCACCACAAAAGCTCTTATTAAAACTATTCAGATCACTGCTCACAGTAACAATTATTTGTATATTTTAAATATATAGTTTAAAAAGCTTTTTTATAATTTATTCCTACAACGTGTCAATAAAATTATGTAAAAATGTAACCACCCGTTTGCCAGACTGCCACACAAACCCTCCATTGCTACATAATGTGATCAACGTGTGATATTCTCAAATGACTTTGACACTTCCATTTAACGCAACTTTTACGACGAACATTGCATAAACAAATTGAACATGAATTACAATGTGTTTCTCTAATAGACTACAGAACCCAACGAGCTTTTAGCCAAGTCACACTTAACCAGTTCTTTCAATTCCCTTTACCTATGTAAGTAATTGGATATCTGAATGTTTATGTCAACGTGAAAGTAATAGTGTTGATGTCCGAAGTTATAAATAATAATATAAAAAACTGTACAGTAATTATAGCGGGTGGAGAATTCTTGAGCTGCGTGCTTAACAGGAGTGCCGGCTGCGCGGGCGCACCTGCCGCTCGCACGCGCCACTTCATACACCCCCTCCCTTCGTTTGTGCACACACTTCGTTGCTACCCTAACGCTTCTACTATTATTATTATTATTTACATTTCAGCGACTAAAGTTCTTGTATCATAGACACAGGACAACCAAAGTACATTGGTACCGGCAAGTGGTTTTAAACCCGGTTTGCGTGGTACCACTCCACCACGGTCGCTTTAAACATTGATATTATCAGTCACTCAATAAAATTGTCACTCCTTTTTCTCACAGGGATAGGTAGAGACAATAGAGCGCAATAGACACACTTGAAACTATCCTGGTACAACTCCTTCTCATCTACAATTCTCTTCATACAAGCTTTACGGTTATGGGCACTAGGCAACCCAACTTTCTTGAGGATGTCTCCGATTGGAGCCACGGATCTATCCATGCAGCTTACGAATCGACAAACTTGGTACCACTCTGACAATCAGAACCGGAGAAAAACCTTTTAAAGCTCGACTTTAGATGTCGAAAATCATAACTCCCTTAGTTACCTCATAAAACACTACTTCAATATATAGAAATTATTAATGATAATTTACTGATGAGTTAATCACTAGTACTTCTTTGGGTACCTTAGAATGAACACGTAGGTATCTACTTAATTAATAAAATAATCGACATTCCATTAAAACTTGTTCCCAACTTATATGTTGACAGATCTTGTAACATCGTTATGAGTCATTTGTTACAGTGCATACGACTATATTCCTCCAACACTTCATTAGATCACTTCATATGCTGCAATATGTTAAGAAGATACATAACCTGCTAGCTGTTACTTCTGTTAACCGAGTATTCTTTGGCCAGTTAACTGACTGTTGAGACAACTATAAATGGTTTTTCGGTTGCCAGAGCTTTCGGACCCTTCCTTAGTTAGCCCTTGTTACATCAGGCAATTCGAGCTTAAAGTAAAAAGAAATCCGAAGCTATCGTATTAAATGCTTTATAAGTGACATCATCATTATCAGCCAGAAGACGTCTACTGCTAAATATAGGCTTCCCCCTTAGGACGCTCCCTAGAACAAGTGACAACGACTGTGGCAATAAATGGTTTGGTGCTTTTGGACCTTCCCTTACTCATCTAGATCAGGTGAATCTAGATCAGAAGTCGTGAAACAAATAAAAAAATGCTTTATTTGAATTTCATTTGATGGTCACGTTGTATCCAAGTAATACAAAGTGACAAAGATAGGTTTTACCTATTCTCTTCTTAAGTTTATCAAGATTTGTAAAAAAAATCATAATAAGCTTTTAAACATTTGTTTTAATCGTAGCTTTACAGTCATCGTGGTCATGCGAAGACTGAGGTTTTGATCGTCTAATTTAGCATTTTTGTAACAGTTCTCTAAACTATCATCTATGGTTTTTAAAGATTTCCGGTTGTCTTCTGTTTCTTTTGGTCTTCCAGTTTGTCAGACTTCAGCTTGTGTTCCCTCAGAGCCCCGATTCTTTTAATACGTTATGCCGACGAAAAAGAAGTGACCAATGACGTAGTTTTCCTATGGATTTGTTATTCGCTGATTGGTTACGAAGATGTCAAATTTTCGTGCGCTGCAGTTTTTGACGCCATATTGTTTAGGAGAATCGAGGCCCAGGTGTTTGATAACCGCCAACCATCCTCTATTGAAATCAAGGTGCTTAAGTTTCAATAGCCATCCTGGATTTTGGTCGACTTTACCTAGCGAGGCTCTTTGGTTTATCGGATGTAGTGACGAGCGCCGTCCTGTTGATCCGACTTGTCGCTACGCTGATTTCTAACATCTGAAAATTAACATCTAAATCGATTATTTTAATAATTAATAAATCGAGAAAGAAACTTATCATTAATTATTTCTACTCGTATATATTGAAGTAGTATTTTATGAGGTAAGTAAGGAAGTCAAAAGAAGTTGTAATTCTATTGAGAACACGCCGAGACCTCTAGTCACATCCTCTGGTAGCTCGATCAAACCCTCAGCGTATTCCTAATTAAATTTGCCACGTCATTAGACCTCCTGTTCTAGCTATTTGATATTAAGTAAGCTTAGGCTGAGTATTTTTTCTATGCTTGTATCATAGAAACAGGACAACCAAAGTACATACATCGAGGATAGATATATTGGTTTGCGTGACCATTTCAGTATCATTAGACCACCGACGCTTTAAGCTTGTGTATTTAAAGTGAATGTCCTCGTATAGTTGAGGTTTAAGAAACTTTATTGATACCGAAAAAGAACATTTTCATATTCGCTTGTTTTGGATTTTACAATGTTTACAAAATGTTATTTGCAATGCCAGTGGCCCTATTAGGGCGTCCAATGAGAATGTGGAGAATACAAATTAATTTTCAGTTATTCATAACAGATATTAAAAAGTTTTTTTTTTATTGTGACTTGATGTTAAGCGGAAGTGTGGTCCATGAATGAATGTCACTGCTACTACAATTCAACAACTGTGAGTAGCAATCACATCCACTATGCGGGCCTAGATGGAACCGGCAACTTACAAGCTGATCCCGAAACGTGACCAAATCACTTCACGGTCTGTATACTTGTAAGTGGTGGCACTACCCCGGAACATTTGAATGTCATTAAATTGCTATCTTCTCTAGATCGTATAGTACATGTATTGGGAGTTTATTATAATGACTAGTTTTGACTTCAGCTATAGAATTACCAATTCCCACATCAAGAAATTCCCATGCTAAAGTAAATACCAATAAAAGCTGCCTTCTTGTTTTGTATTGATTGTTATTAGAGGGCATATGTAACTGATATTTTTTCCTAGGATCGGTTCTTGTATTTGTTATAAGGCCATTTGTACACTGGGTTGTTAAGTCGTCAGTTTTTTTAATGAGACTCGACATATGGCTTCGGCTTGCCTGCCCGACGCGTGAAATAACTGATACAACTTACGGTCGCCTCAGTCGCTGTCACAATGGGTAACCGGTGGATGCAACTGGCATCTTGTCGTTAGGAATGGCGTTCTTAGGACGAGGCCTATGTTCAGCAGTGGACGCCTTCTGACTGATGATGATGATGAACACTTAACCGACCCTAATTTTTGCGAGGAGAGGGTTTTAGGTATGTGGGGCATGTAGTCGTCATTTGCCCAGTCTGCTGATCCAGATTATTACTTCTAGTGTACTTTCTCCATGGTCTATAAAGTGACTCACTTGCGTTTTGAAACCATTCTGAAACTTGCCAGTTCCAACTAGGCTGGTGTAGTTGATGCGTCTACTAATTGTAGTTATATGATTGTGATTCATTGACTCTAGGATTGAACATAGGATGCTGTCATTTGTCGAGTCACAAAAGAATTATATACCTAATGTACTTTACTTGGGAGGACGGACACACTGGTCCGTCAAGGCAGTAAAACGGAATGGTCTATGTCCTGCAGTGGATGACTATGGACTGATGATGATGGGAGGATGTTTTTTGATATTCCTCAGTTAGTAGCGTTTCCGACAGTAGTCTGTAATACCTACATTTTTCATATCTAAGAGATGATGGGGTGTTGAAAAAAAAGGAGATATGTTTCCCTAGATACCTCAGTAATTTACTTTAATTGATCAGTGGTTCGCAGCGTAGGTAGGCCTCCCACTAGGTGGACCGACGACATAGTGAAAGTCACGGGTAACCGGTGGATGCAACTGGCATCTTGTCGTTTGGAATGGCGTTCTAAGGCGGAGGCCTATATTCAGCAGTGGACGCCTTCTGGCTGATGATGATGATAATTAGTGGTTCTAACATGTATTTTTTTGTAAATTTTGAATTGTAATCGGAGGTAAATAAAAAATACTCGGCGGTTATAAGTGTTAGTGTACGAGCAGTGTAAATAGTGAGGTCCGATTGCACGAGGCGGGCGGCGGCGCATAGGGCACGAAGGTATGCGTGGAATGCGCGGCCAACGACGCCGCCAGTTTACAAATAGAAGGGCCGACAACACGCGTTCGCTCCTATTGATTGATACCTAGATGAGATTAATCTGTTAACGCTACGACAGCGCAGAGCTATCTACTGGGCTTCATGAATCAAATAGGCTTCAAGCTGTGAACCACCTTTGCATAAATACAAGATTTTATGTATACTTTAATTTCAGATTTTTTTTGTTTTAACACATAGCCGACTATAGTGGTGTTAAGGTAGTGCAACGGTCACGCAAACCCAGAGCACGGGTTCAAAATCACTTGCCGTTACCAATGTATCTTTGATATTATGTACTTTAGCCGTCCTGTTTTTATAATACTTACATTATATAAGGAATCTTAATATAAATGTAATTAAAAAAAAAAACTAAATATTCAACGAATGAAATCGCAGTGATTTGTTTAGCTGAAAGAAGTGCGATATAGTTATCTGACAGTTTGTCTTTCTTAATAAATGTATTTCTTCAGTCCGTATGTATGCTCCTAAAGGGCTGGACAGTGTGTTGGTGTTTAACCTGGCCCCTGGATGGTTAAGATTTTCTATTGGATGGCACATAACATACTAGCGGGCTCGACAGACGTTGTCCTGTCAGAAAGTAAAATAAACCGTCTGCAGCGACACCTACCGGTTTTTTTATATTTTTAAATTGACGCTTGTTCATAACCTTAATTAATAGTTAAGGGTTGATAACTTAATCTAATGATGTGTTAAGCTATATTTTAAAAGAGTTTAAACTTTATTAAGGTAATAAATTTTATCTTGAAAACACCCTAAGCTACACTATTATTAAATTCAGTATAAGGAAGGGGCTGCCACTATTATATCTTTATGGAATTAATTTAGTAATTTATTTTATTACTTAGGTACCTATTATTTGCTTTATTTATTTTTTATTGTGACTCGACATATGACAGCACCCTACCTGATATTAAGTGCGGTCCATGAATGAAGGTAACTGCAAGTACAGTCAATTGATATAGTCAATTGACTGTGCTTACAACCACTATGCCGGCAACTTACAAGCTGATCCCGAGTCACTTCAGGGTCTGTATACTTGTAAGTGGTGGTACTATCCCGGGTCGGCAGACTGGGCACTACTGCCTACCACTTCGGTGCTTTTGGACGTCCCCTTGCTTCCAAGAGCTTAAGTAGTTAGAGTCAGATGCCGAGTCTTAATTATTGTCTTAATTAGAGTCTTATATTAAATATTGCAAATATTTGTTAATAAATAAAAAATGAGATGGATATTTGCTTTGGGTCTGGTTATCAAAGAGTAGTAGGCAGTGATACCCAGTCTGCCGATCCGGGGTGATTTGGAAGTGATTTGGTCACGTTTCGGGATCAGTTTGTAAGTTGCCGGCTCCAACTAGACCGGCATAGTGGATGTGATTGCTACTCACAGTTATTGAATTGTAGTAGCAGTGACATTCCACTGCTACTACAATTCATAGACCACACTCCGGCTTTAAATCAAGCGGGGTGCTGACTTATGTCGAGTCATAATGAAAAATAAAAATAAATAAAAGCTAAAACTTAAAGTTAACCTGAGAGTTAGATCCAAATCGAATATTGTTAAGTTATTGAACATATTAAGAGATGTCCATAGAAATGAAGACGTGCAGTTGTTTCCGTTCATATATCCACAATGAGTGAAATGACATCTCCAAGGGGCAGGCGGCACGTTTGTCGGTTATAAGGAAGCGATAGTAAACGGGCCCTTCGCGATGGGGACTTTGACCCCGGCCAACGTCACGCCTCAGAGAATACTATCACTCCATACAAAATTACAATACATTACCTACAAAATGATATAGATTAGCCCCCTATTAGTAGATCATGTAAACATATTTGGTAGACATGGTTTAATTTTAAGCGTTGAATTAATAATATTAAAAAAGATATTAGCTTATTCTTAGAACATTGAAACCTACTAAACGACAGATATTTTGTAGATTTTGTCTTCTATAATAAAACGACTAATTTAATATTAAAAGTATATTACCTATAATTAAACCATAATAAAAAATATCATCTAATGACGTCGCATCAGAGATAGTCCCAAGAAGACTGGCAACATTTCCCCTTTGTACAGTAAGGCTAATACGTTGGCAAAAATAATTGCCAGCCTTCCTGTCTCCAGACTTCTCAGTTAGCCGCTTGGACAACTCCAAGATATTAATGTTTTTTATTGAGATATATCTATGGTTTACTTAAAATTAAATACATAAACTATATATCTAATCTTACTTGGCCTTAAAATAATGAAAGGAAATGTCTATAACCAACCAAGTTAACTTGACCACGTGGTTTGTTTAAGAAGTGTGGGTAGTTTATGCAATTTAAGTTTTGTTATCTTTTAATTTTAAAAGGGAGGCAAATATCATCATCAATTGTCACAACTCAATTCCAACAGGGATAGGCAGACAATAAAGCGCCATTTTCCACGATCCTGGCCCAACTTTCTTGCTTCCTTCACGTCTCCGATTCTCTTCATACAGACTCTATCGTTATGGCCACAGCGGATCTCTGTTTTATTAGGATTTAAGAATGTCCCTTTAATTGTGGAAGAATCTATTGGTTCATAGTATCCTATATCCTTCCATCTGCTTTCTAAATCTCTTTCGTCAATCTCCTTTTAAACATTATAAACTTTATCATAATACACATAATGACACATAATTGCTAGCAAGTTTTTGTACCCTGAGAACAGAGTGTAATGAATAAAGCTTAATGGTTTAAATGCCCAACCTCATGAAATGATGGCGGCTTTAGAACTTTTATTGAAATTGTTGGGAGTTTTTTTGTTCTTTCTAAATGCACAGATTTTAACTTATCTATATCTAACATTAAAAACTGTATTTGCAGATTGTTATTATGTCGTTCTAAGAAATATGAAACTGTATGCTTTTAATTCATTATAAACATGATATTCAATATTAGGTATAGGTTATATCTATTTATGTAGTGGGTGTTTAGTTTTTTTTTGTATATATATTATAGATAAATTTGTGGTCTTTGTGTTAAATGTTATTATTATTATTTGTAAGAAAATTCGTGTGGGTCGTTGACAATAGGTAATAAACGTATTAATAGAGATATAAAATGATTTCAATTGTGATGATGGGCATTGTGTGGAGTGCCGCGCCACGTGGCATAACTCACGGCAACACTGCATGTCAATTTTCTGGAAAAATTGTCAAAAGTAGCTCAACTGCGAGCAATTCGCGAGTTCGTCTGTGTGCTTCGAGTGTTTCTATGTGTGCGTGCAGTGAAGGTCGAATATTGTCCACAGTCTATTGGTGTTCACGAGGTTTCACTCTGATAATGAGATAACGTCGTCTCTCTCTGGCCCGCTCCGGTGGGGATCGGTGGAACGGGACGGAGGTCGGTGTGCGCGTGCGTCTCTATTCAATATTACCACCGGCGCAGCGAGGCCTGCCCTCAGTCATCAGTCTCCCCGCGGCGGGGAAGAGACTCGCGTGTGTGGATTCGCGCCTGCTCCGGCTCCGAATTCTGTACGTCGCAATCGAATATTTTTAGATAACAGCTCGAATAATTTATTCGCAAATAAGTGATCGTGCGCACTTCTGTTCGCATCGGGCGCGGCGCACGGCGCTCTCGCGACGTCCGCTCCGGCGGCGGGGCGAGACGTCCCGGTGGGTGAGCTGCGCACTTCCTGCGGCCGCCATGTTCTCGCGGAACGTCACTTCCGCTCGCGGCCGGAACTGCTGGTCGCCAGCAACGGGCGCGCGAGCCGTTTGCGGAGCGACAGCTCGGGTCAATGAGCGTCGGCACTCAATTCATAAAATATCGGTCGCTCCATTCACGCCGCCGTGCGGTGCTGCGCCGTCCGTTCACTCGTGACCCTCGCGTCTTCCAATATCCATGTCTCCTTAGATTATATCGCAACCCCTGACTTGTCTCAGTGACATTTGTCGGTTGCCAGCAGCTCGGTTGCCGTGCCTTGTGGATATTACAGTGACTGATATTACGGATTTATGTGTGTGGTGCAGTGAATTCCCACCAGTGTGATGCAGCCACAACATTGGAATTGGAATATTGCGAATTACAGTAAGACACGACGAGCATTATTATTATTTTATATTCATTTAAATAATTTATTAAATAGCTTACTTATCTATATTTTTAATTTTATAACACAAAATTCTATTATAATAACCGTTAAATTTTGAAATTTTATATGCAAATAATTTCAGCAAATAAAATATTATTTTTAATTTATCAGTATTTATTATTTTAATGTTTTAAATATATTTAAATATTATACAAAATTTATAATTAGTTGTAATGTTTCATAAGTGATATCTACCCGCATTTTACATTCAAAACTACCTTCATTTTTATTTGTAAATAATTTTTGATTTTCTTAAAATCCTAAAATTTAATAATTTTAGTAAATAAACCTAGTATGTACCTATAAGTAGATATAATACATCACTGGTACTTCCCAATTAACAATATTTATAATACTGTCGTCATCGCATTCCTGCACTAAGTGGCTGCTCTCGCGCAACGACTCAATACGACACCCAGGGACGATTCTTGCTAATGAGAATTATTTTTAATATAATAAAATCTTATTTAAATAGAAATATCTTTTTTTAATTTAAACAATTTTATGCGGCTTACTATCGCTTCATTTTTAATTATTATATTTTGGTCAATAACAAAAAATAAACGCGATAGTAAGCCGCATTAAATTGTATAAATCAATAATCAATGTTCGCGCAAAATCTAAGAAATATCTTTTGTTTAAATTCTTAATTCGTTCGTTATAACTATTATTATATTAATTTATGTTTGCCAAATAAATTGACAGGTATACTTTAAGATAGTGTTGTGATGAAAGAACAGAGTGAGTCAGATTTCCACCCAGCTACGTCAAAACCACGTGCACGGGCGTCGCTCTGACGTAGGTCCCGCATTGCCCTTAATCATCAAATTGTCCAGCTCATACCACGAACACGTTATTAATAATAATGGACGCACCATTAACAAATACTAATATATATCAATTTACTAATAATTATCAACTAATTTCTATGTAAATAATTGTAGCAAATGATCTTTCGAAACTTATAAGACATTGTTTATGAAACGATGGAAGATCTAATGAAGAATGCACTGATAAAAGCTCATTATCTCTATATCATAAAAATTACATTGGTAATACAACATTGTGTTGAGACATATGTCAATTTCTCGTATGTCAGGACGCCTACTGCAGCGGTGCGCCTCCGCTTCCGGTGCGGCGTGGGTGCACGTTTCACAAGCTTCCTCCGACACACTTCCTCCGCGGGCCATCGTGCACCCACATTCCACGGCCACTATAAACAACATTCAGTTACAAAACAAACTGTGACATCCGTTGTAACATCATTTCCCCCAACTTTAAACGGTGAGACTAAATATTGCAAATGTCTCAAAATCCGCATTCCGCGCCGATTCACACGTTGTGCGGCACTAGTTCTCGACCCCACGATCAGCTATTATGAGTCTCCATACAAAAAGCATTCATTATAATATAAAGAGAGGACCGGCGCCGAACCTTCCCAGAACTCGGTCCATTCTTATTTCGCGCTCCCGCCTTATTCACGGACTTTTTTTGTGAAGTTTTGGTCCTTTTTTTTCACAGGAGCGGCTCTCTTGGGAGAGTTTCAAGGAAACTGATTATTGGGTTTCGGTCGTTGTTGAAAAGAGCGGCTTATCTACACCAACGATCAAATAACTGCTATATTTATATACATAATCTATATAATATAACAATGCCCGTGTTGGTCATACATTCCTTCTTAACATGCTTACAAATCCATGACATTTGTTTACCTAATTTTTATGATTATAATAAAATTAAGCACTTCAAATTAAAATATCATTTACACATTTTAGATAGATTTTAATATTTTAATTATAATCATGTCCATATTTATAACAATGATTAATATTAACTTTGCATAATAAACTTACATTTTTTAGTGCATTAATTTAAGACTTAATATAATAATATTAATTGTATTATCTTTTCTTTACAGGCATAACATCAGAGATATGATAAGAGATATGACTATTTGACACTTGGCGGGACTTAAAAGCAGGTAAGCCGGCTTGGTTACCTTTGGCATACAACCGTTCATTCCATTAAATGTAGCACGACTCAAGCATCTTGATCTTTTATCATTAACTGTATTTGTGTTTTGTTTCTTAATATACTTTGGCAAAAGTATTTAATAAAATGCTATATTAATGTAATACAGGCGTAATACTTTGACGACAGGCGTGGACGAACGGTTAAGCGATTGGTTTGTTGCGCGTAAAGTCCCGGGTTCGATTCCCGGTCGGAGCAAATATTTGTTTTATAACTTTTAAATATTGCAAATATTTGTTAATAAAAAAAAGAGCTGGATATTTGCTTCTGGTCTGGTTATCAAAGAGTAGTGTAGGCAGTGGTACCTGCCTGCTTGACTTGCCTGATGATAAGCAAGGGGAGGTCCAAGAGTGACTGACAAGACCGTTTCATTTTACGATTGCCTCAGGTGCCGTTATTATGCCGACAATAGCTATTTTCCTACAAAAATTAGCAATATTTTATTTGTAAAATTAGGGCATTTTTATTTATTGCCGTATGGTATGAGGTATTCCTTTTGTAATATAAGCATCAATTCTCTTATTTCTCATGTTTTTCATGTTTGACGTCACAAGGAAAGTCACCACTAAATAGTTAATAAACTATTTCGTGCCATGCCATATTATTATATACGTTTATCTGTAGAACATTGACTTAGTTGTTTAAATTTTTTCATTGCTATACTAAGCTACGATACGTATTTTATACGACACGTGCTTACACCGTAGAAACTGGGTGAATAAAACAAAGTACATAGGTATATCAAATCAAGTACCGGCTAGTGGTTTTTGAACAGGGAGCTCTTTATCTGCGAGACCATTTCTCTACCACTAGGCCACGGTCTTCTCTGTGTTTAGGGGTGTTTAAATTTAACACTTTCGGTATTGTAATATATTTTTTCCTTAGATAATACTTGAGATATAGATTTTTCCTTAAATTGATATTGTAAAGGATTATGATGAAAAATTATTTTTTTTGAATATTTGAAATATTTCCTTATTTATTTTAATTAATTTTACCTACAAATTATTTGTTTTTGTCAGCTACTTATGTTTTGCCCTTATGTTAAGTTAAAGTAACGCTTAAATCCGTGTCTTTTCAAAGTTATAGTATCTATTTGTGACTGTCGTAGAACTATTAGTTCTTTGGACATAAACAATTATGTCGTTCAAACACACATTCAAATTGTGTTTGCACCTTATCCTTTATTTTGATCTTTCTGTTGTTCTCTAAGGTTATCAAGTAGAGAATGTCTATCTGCATTAATTTCGTCTTTGTACATAGTTTATACGGTCTTAAAATTTCAATAAATATTTAAAAATTATTATTGATTTAAAATTTGTTGTGGCAACGCTAATTACTACATAATCTATAAAGGAGTGTGTGCATTGGCCTGTTTTAAAGGTTTGTTTAGGTGCGAAAGGTGCGCAGGCGCAGGTCACGGGCCCTTATTGAGGGCAAAGGGAAGTTGTAAATCTGTCGGCGCGAACAATGGCACGTTATCGTACAGCTTGCATATATGTCGATAGCGAAACCCCCTGCAGACCTGCACATGTCTAAAATAACATACCGTAGATTAATTTACAAAAAAAGAGCAGATGCGTTTAATGTTTCAATTTAAGGCGTGGTGTAGTGCCAGTGCATTGGTCACGCAAACCGAGAGCACGGGTTCAAAACCACTAACCGGTACCAATGTATTTTTGATAATGTACTTTGGTTGTCCTGTTTCTATGATGTTATACAAGCACTTCAGTAGCTTAGTATAAAAATGTAAAATAATAAAAAAAAAGTTTCTTGTAATGGCATTTTTGTTGCTTCATTTATTTAAAACTAATTATAAACGAACTGATAGTATCAAAATCTTTTGAACAATGCATAGAAATGATCTATACTGATAAATAGATAGTTCTATCCAATATGTAATCATATAATATTAATTTTTATATTTGTGTAGTTCTTAGAGGTATTATTTTCCTATGAAAAGGTATTCTTGGAAATGGCTAAATATATAGTAATCATAGTAATATAGGCAGCGACTGTCGCCAACGGCCGTGCAATAAAACGAGACCACCATCATGGCTTCAATTGGAGTGTGACTTAGCTATTAGAAACAAAACAACTATTATTGTACAATTCGAAAGACATTAAAAGAATAATAAAATAAAATAATCAATTTACTTTTTATTTAAAAGTTAGTAACTTTTTAGTTTCTTTTTATTTCGACATTTATGACAGTCTAATGATAAGCTGGAATGCTACTACAGTTAAATAACTCGAAATAAGTAGCAGTCGCATCCACTACAACCGGCAATTTACAAGCTAATCGCGAAACGCGACTATGTCACTTCACGGTCTGTATACGTGTAAGTGTACCACCACATTAAAAGGGAGGAAATTGTGGAATTGAGGGAATCAAGAGAGTTCTGTCAGGATCTTGGCTTAGATGGAGATGGCGCTTCGTTGTATCTCAGGGATAGGAAGTTAAGGCGTAAAATTATTGATGTTATTAATGATGAATGGGAAGAGGTAATCTTTTGTAAATAAATTTGAGTCCCTTGAACAATTTTCTAATTTCAGTATTGACCCTATAATTGTACAGTAAAGTGATTGTAATAATGGTGTTTATAGTGTACTAGCATGAGGTCGCGTGGGTCTTATCGGCCATTGCACTTCACACCTAAACGGAGCCTCACTACCACCTACATACAACATTGTATTAGCCAACAAATTAATTTTGCCAAAATCTACACACATACCGATAAATCATAATGATGGGATCATCAGAATCTACTTTTATTTCTATCTAAGTCAGAATTAATAATTAATACCACACATATTAGGATTGAATAGTTCCTAATTATTTAAAATCAATCATTAGGACTGTCCAAGGATAGGTAGAAACAATAGAGCTCCATCATCCATAACTATTTCTCAAATCATCATATCCACAGTTCTCTTCTACTGACTCTATGCTTAAGGAACAATCTTTTGGGTCGTCCCCGACTTCTTCATAGAACAATCTTTTCGGTCGTCCCCTATTTGATCATAAAACAATCTTTCCGGTCGTCCCCTATTATATCATAAAACAATATTTAATGTCGTCCCCTATTTGATCATAGAACAATATTTTCTGTCGTCCCCTATTTGATCATAGAACAATCTTTTCTGTCGTCCCCTATTTGATCATAGAACAATCTTTTCTGTCGTCCCCTATTTGATCATAGAACAATCTTTTTGGTCGTCCCCTATTTGATCATAGAATAAACTTTTGGGTCGTCCCCTATTTGATCATAGAACAATCTTTTGGGTCGTCCCCGAATTGATCATAGAACAATCTTCTCATTTGTTCTCGTTTAAACCGTTCACACCCCTTTGATGTCTAAATCTATAATAAATTAAACAAACTTTATACGGTTTACTATCGCGTTTATTTTGGTTTTGATTTTACAATTTTATTTTAGCGTGGTCTCTCTGTGACCACAATGGCTGCAAAGCTCTCGAAACGTCGGAATAATAAAATAAAATAAAATTGTAAAATCAAAACCAAAATAAACACGATAGTAAGCCGCATAAAGTTTGTTTAATTCATTAATCAAAGTTCACGCAAAATGTAAGAAAATATTATTCTAAATATTTTCTTATATTATAAATAGTTCTTGGAATGCAGCAATGATAATTATTTCTGTTATTGAATATGTTTATTGTTAAAAGTAGAGATAAATAGTTTTACAGCTCCTTATGTCGTGTTATAATGAACAATTGAGTAACACTCGGTGTCTATCTATATCCGGACCGCCCATCGAGACGAATCGGTCGCCAGACATAATCTCAATTCTATATCAGACTGTTTTCATACCCGCATGTGTTTATACAAAATGATCTATCTCTCAATCGATGTCTAATTTAAGTTGTTATTTATCATAATAAACATTCGAGAAATCAATTATTAACTATGCAATTTAACCAAAATATAATAATAAATTAATTATGAACGCTTATTAAATTTCATGGGAAAACAATTTATTGTGTTTTCTTTCGTAAATGTATTTATTTCTAAACATTTCTTTACTAAGCTAACGACAAATTATATCAAGTGATTTTTGAACCGGCCGTCCACAACCACTAACTAGACCAAAGTATTTTTTATATTGTTTTTTTATATGTATTATACATTTCGATACTAAGCTACTAAAGTGCTTGTATCATATAAACAGGACAACTAAAGTACATATATCGAAGATACATTGGTACCGGTAAGTCGTTTCGAACCCGTGCCACTTGGCTTACGTAGCCATTGCATTGCCACTGCACCACGGTCGCCTTTTAATTGAGTCATAATTGGCATTTTTTTTGGTAGTAAGAGCCCCTAAATAAAAATAGAGTAGTATATTTTCCTTTGCACAGAAATAAACCCAGACAAATTGATCAGAAAATCGTGCGCATAGATAACGAAACAGATAATTCAAAACGACGCATTAAAAGCGTGTAACAAAGGACGATGTTAACATGCATACTTGATGTCATTGGTAATTAGCAGTGGGGGGGAGGGGAGTGCAGAGGTGGAGGGGGGGAGTAAGTAATTTGGGGACAAGGCACGGGTCGCGGCCTGCGCCGGCGCATACTGAATAATACATGTGAAGTGCGCACCTTGGCGCCACCCGATATTCACAACAGTCTGTAATTACCCAATTCGAAGTCACAATAGAGAAAATATAGTCTTTAGCAATGTTTTATGAATTAACACTTAGAAGACGGCACGGTCAGATATACCGGGTTTCCCTAAATTAGATTCCGCGAGTTTTTGTACATTTAAATTTTAAATATAAAAGCGGTAAAATAAGGAAATAATAAATATAAAAAATAATTTAAAGGAAAATTTTAAATATATTTTATATATTTTAGTAGCAAGTCTGAGGGAAATCCCCAGGCTCGATTCCTGTCTAAGCAATGATTCTACACTAACTTGTGAACGTCGCGTCGTATCATTTACTGCATAACTTTTCAAAATTTTAATGTTCATCTCAATTTTTGCCTTAAGATTATTTCGTTAGGGAGTTGTGTCAGGATCGTGGCAAGTGGCGCTCCATTGTCTCTGCCTATCGCTGTGGGAAAAAGGCGTGACAATTTGATTGATTGATTATTTCTTTAAGACCTTTTCAACTACATTAAAATAATTAAGGCGACCGTGGTGTAGTGGTAGAGAAATGGTCAACAAACTGAGAGTCCCCAGTTTAAAACCACTCGCTGATTTATGTCGTTCTGCTTCTATGATACAAAGCACATTTAGTAGCTTAGTATAGAAATGTAAACAAAACTATTATTTGTTGAAAATATCTATGGACGTTTGATCGTTTAGAATATGGTTAATTATTTATTATTATCATAATTATATAAAAAATATTAAGATCGTAGCAAATTAACGTAGCATCGTAGCTATTTATTTAAAATGTTAAAATTGAACTAAAATTTTATTATAGGGATAGGCAGAGTTAATGGACCGCCACTTACTATGATTCTGATATATCTAGATTATTTTTGGTACTAATAAAAGTTGGACTAATAATTATTATTATTAAATAAAGCGTAAATGAAAGAAAAAAATAAATTTTCTTATTAAGACGCGACATCTGACTTAAACTTTTTTAATTAACCAGCAACAATGGGTCCAAGAGCGCCGACTACTGAAAAACACGGTTTCAGTATTATTAGGTATTCAGTATAAAAATATAAGTTTCGCATACTTGTATTTTTATTCAAATAATGGCAAAGGAATTGCAGTCCATGCAGCCTGGTCTTCAGCTAAATCATGTACTCAATCGATAATGTTAGAAGACTCCAATGTTTAATTTTTTTAATATACATTTCTATACTAAGCTACTAAAGTTCTTGTATCATAGAAACAGGACAACCAAAGTACATATATTAAAAATACATTGGTACCGGTGAGTGGTTTCGAACCCGTGCCACTCGGCTTACGTAGCCATTGCACCGCTACTACACCACGGTTGCCTTATTACGTAGGTTGATGATGGTTTCAGTGAAGTTTACTAAATATCTTCCGGCGAAGACTTAAAATGCTCACAAAATAACATGACTCTCAGTATTTCGAATTACTTGACTATACCTGAGCACATTATTCGAATTTAATTTATAACAATTGCACCATTATTACATATTAATATTAATAGGAGTTAGTATTTTCTTAGATTTTGCGCGAACATTGATTAAAAAATTAAACTTATACTATCGCGTTTATTTTGGTTTTGATTTTTAATTTTTTATTATTATTCCAACGTTTTGAGCTTTGCATCCACCATGATCACGGTTAAATGCAGTTGCCCGCCAAACTCTTTTTTTTTTTAAATAAAATTGTTTATTGTTCATTACTGAACGTTCCCTTAAACGTCAGTTCCATTTTTCACTGCTAAAATTTTTTATCTTTAACTTTGATGAAAGTGAAATAAAATCTAAAACTAAAGCTAATATTTCAGAGTAATCACTAATGTGTATACCAATAAATTAAATGGATGCTTTGTAAAATTTAGTAATGGCGTCCAGCACAGAATCTCTTACAACAAATAGTAGTCAATTTAATACGAGGTACGACTACATTCTGAAATATTATATTACCATTACATCCATTTAGCCCTTAACAGTCAGCCCGAAATATATCGAGTCCCAATAAAAATATCAATCAATCAAATTGTCACGCCTTTTTCCCACAGGCATAGGCAGAGACAGTGGAGCGCCACCGTCTCTGCGCGATCCTGACACAACTCCCTCGCTTCCTTCACATTCACAATTCTCTTCATACAAGCTAGGTTGCTTAGTGCCCATAGCATGGGCACTAATCAGAGACATCCTCAGATTTCTGAGGATGTCTCTGATTTGGTCGGCGAACACCCTCCTAGGCCTGCCAGAACTATCGAAGCATTCCTCAATAAAAAAAGCAATTGTAAAACGACCAATGAAGCTGCTATGATCTAAAGTGCAGATGTATGGCAAGATACATTGAAACGTAGAGTAACATGCCTGACAGTTATATTGTTGTTATTTATTGGGCTGTTTTCCATACTTGAGACCGTCCCAGCTCCTTTGTTCTTAATCAGTTTTCTCTCAGTAAATCCACCTGAACTCTTCCAAGAAGGCCAGGAAACCCATTACGATTCTGTAGGCTTCTGGAAGCATTCTGCAATCCATGTTGCCAAGGATGCCCGATAGTTTTATCAAAATTGGAGTCACTGTGACAAAACACTTTCAATATGCTCTTCTGCAATAAGACTTTTGTTCTCTTATCTTAACATTAAGAATTTGAATTCAATCAATCAAATTGTCACGCACTCCCCCCACAGGGCACTAGACAATCTAACTTTCTTGAGGATACCTCGTTTAACGCATTATAAATCCACATCAGATTTTTAAATTTCTTTCGTCATTTTTTCTTTTCCCAATTCTTCAAAACATTAATGAAATAAAGTAATACTTTTATATATTACTTTTATAACTTTTAGTTTTAAACAATTGAGATGAATAACAGAATATTTAGAATTAATTATAAAAATAATAAAGGCGACCGTGGTGTAGTAGCAGTGCAATGGTTACACAAACCGAGAGCACGAGTTCGAGACCACCCACCGGTACCAATGTATCTTTGATATATGTACTTTGGTTGTCCTGTTCCTATGATACAATAACTTAAGTAGCTTAGTATTTAATGTACAAAATGTACACTAGAATGGTTAATAGATCGCATGTGCTTTGTCACGGGCAGCGATCTCATTAAAGAGTAATAAGTAGTAACAAGTGGGTACCTAAGCAATGCAGGTAGTTCGTAATTCGGTCATACCCACAGAGATGTTATCGTATATTGTTATTAATTATGACGAGTCGGAGTGTTGGTTGCCCGCACATTTATGGACCTTATCTCCGGTGGGCCCTTCTGCTTTCTTACCAGCTTATTCGTTAATCAAAGTGGTGCGCGACACCGGAACGAATGTTACTATAATATACTCCAGCTTATTACACTTTTATATACATATACATATATTTACTCGAATGATATCCTCCGTTGTATTTTTTTATTGTGACTCGACATACCCAGGACCTCGCTTGATGTTAGGCTGCAGTGTGGTCAATGAATGGATGTCACTGCTACTGCAATTCAATAACTGTGAGTAGCAATCACATCCACTATGCCGGCCTAGATGGAACCGACAACTTACAAGCTGATCCCGAAACGCGACCAAATCACTTCACGGTCTGTATACTTGTTAGTGGTGGTACTACCCCGGATCGGCAGACTGGGTACCACTGCCTACCACTCTTATGTATTTTAAAAAAATCATTTACTTTTATAAGTGGGTCGAAACTCACTTTAAGTAAAATACGTTTTAATATAATTATTGGACGTAATATTTTCCTAGATTTTGCGCGTACATTGATTAATGGAATAAACATGCGATAGTAAGCCGCATAAAATTTGTTTCATTAAATAATTGGACGTTTTAAGTTTATAATTAAGGACATTCATATAAAACAATAATAGTTATTTGTGCTAGGGATTGGCGACGACACGCCAACTCAACCCAGGTGTATATTAAACGGTTTATTGGGGAAGTTGTGGTTTGAGGAGTGAACACGTGAGAGTAAAAGCCGGTTCAAAAATAACATTACATCATCCTCCCCCATGGGAGTTGATCCCTGAATACCCCTCTAATTCATTTATAAATAGATGAGAACGGTCCCTTAAGGCGCACGCGCATCGTTTCCGAGCTGGAAGTGGGACGTTTCCGGCATCCCGAGCGGTCGTTGACGCTCTCCGTATGAGCTCTGCGAATGCCTACATTCCTCGATGATGTGTATACAACAATACGTATTGCTTAGTAGAAACTATAAACATATTATATTAATTTCACTAACTCTCAAGTAGGTATAGTGACGGCGACTGAGGCAGCCGTGAACAAACTCGGTTTTCTCAGTCGTCGTCACTCTTGGACCTCCTCTTGCTTATCATCAGGCGGGACGAGGTCAAATGTTGTCACAATAAAAAAATACGCTGTTGGTTTATTTCAAAAGGGATTTCTATATTTTTATATAAACACTATACTATTTAGTTTAGAATATAAAAATATATCTAAAACAAATAGGTAATAGAAAACAGAAATAAATCGTCTGGAGTTTTTAAGTCGAGGACACTTCTAACTAGAGAAGCGATTATCCCGCGAAAGTGCACCGCTGGCTGTCGCGTCACGGGCTATTTGCGACACACACACCGCGACGAACACCCACGGGCATGATAACGAGCAAAAACATTACACACAACACACAGACAACATCTATCCTTTGCATCAGTTCATATTTTATAAGTTCATTTTCTCTAATACAGTTTAATATGGTTTTCTTTTTAATTTCTATACTCAGCTACTAAAGTGCTTGTATCATAGAAGTACATAATATTAAAGTAACATTGGTACCGGCAAGTGGTTTTGATTGATCCCATGCTTTCGGGTCGCGTGGCATTGCGCTGCCACTGCGCCACGGTTGCCTTAAAATATATTTTTAATTGTATTGTTAGCGCTTCACCGTTGCAAAGAGTAGTTCGTGTTTGTTATATTTGCGAGGGTGTTGAGGTCGCGCCGCCTGAATAATTTGTGAGGGAGGTGCGCTGGAATGCGGGACAGGGGCGTGCGGGGGTGCCGTGCGACTAGCGCGCCGCGAGCTGTCCCACGGTCGCGCTTACCGCGGCCCCCGCCCGCCGCGCACGCCCGCCGCTGAGCTGCCCACTTTCTTTCGCGCCATAAAGGTCGTTTCAAATATTTCGGAATGCCGTTTGGTGACATTTCACCGGCGGGGGCCGCGCGGGGAAGGACTTGCGGAATGCAGAGCCTGCACTCGTCCCGGCCATAGCCGTCGCCCTCTTTATTATGATGTATGTATGTTGCTACCGATAATGGTCTCTGTGTGTGTGTGTTTTAGCTATGTAAATGTGGCGAGCACATGTAGATAGGTACGGTCTCTACCTCTTAGTTATTGAATAGTTGTATTCTTTGATATTGCTTTGAACGTATCGTACACATTCAAATTGTCCACGAAGAGCGTTTGAATGAAGCCGGCTGCGGTTGCTTCGTGTAGGTAACTCACAAAGTGTGCTTTCCACGGCCATGTGTGAACTAAGTTTCTCCAATTAATAGATTCGTTCCAATACAAATAGCGAGGTGGAGAGAAAGCCACGAGCTCGGGTCAACGTCCGCCGGAATTCACACCCGCCGCCATCACGTTCACAAAGAAATGCGCCTCTCTACAACTCGAAAATGTCAAAAAGCGCGCTCGTTTCCATCGTTCCGGGAAATCGCCATCATCCCGTGTGTGTGCATAACGCCGCGCTGTCACAGACTATGACTCTACAATTATTATTTTTTACCTTTCTATACTAAACCAAAGTACATATATCAAATATACATTGGTACCGGTGGGTGGTCTCGAACTCGTGCTCTCAGTTTGCGAAACCATTGCACTGCCACTACACCACGGTCGCCTCGACAATCATAAGTAGTATTTTGTATTATCATTTTATAAATAAGTATTTCAAATATCTATAGATTGTGACTCCTCTTCTGATCTCGGCCTGCCAGATGGAGGACGACACACATCACTTGAAAGATCCAAGGTTATGGAGGATGTCCATATCCAAGGGGATGGAGAGAATACATGGGCCTTGTCGATTGTTCTACGAAGAAACGACGCACTAAATCTTTTAGTTTGACAGTATGCGAATACTTCTCCTGAGATGTGTGGTATAATATAAATGAATAAGTGTATTAAAGTTTTAGACTTAATATTTGGATTGTCCCCGCTTGTATATCATAAATACGTTAAAGACAGGCCCAAGAGGGTGTTAGCAGACCAAATCTGAGACATCCTTAAGAAAGCTAGGTTGCCCATAACCACAGTGTACCCATAACCACAGAGCTTGTGTGAAGAGAATTGTGAATGTGAAGGAAGCGAGGAAGTTGTGTCAGGATCGTGGCAAGTGGCGCTCCATTGTCTCTAACTATCCATGTGGGAAAAAGGCGTGATAATTTGATTGATTGTATATCAGGTAACAGTGAGTGAGATATTTCACAAAAATGACTTTTAATTTTTCGCTTTTAAATATTTCTCCGTATTATAACAGATTAACATTTTATAAAATTAATGTCACCATAAAGTTAATATCTCAGTTTTCAACTCAAAACAACTATTATTTCAAGATATCTCATTATTGCTTTGAGGTTATTAATACATATTAAAGTGTCATCCTTAACGTTTGCCCCCCTAACGGTGCCGAAGTACATGGGGGCACCATTGTGTGTGCGAGTTATCAAGTCGCGCGCCACTATGAATGGAATGCGGTGAAGTTGCGCAAGCGGGCGCTGCGCTCGGCGGAATGCTGCGGTCAAGGCTGCGGGGGGGTGCGCCTCTCCCCCGCCCCCCGCCCTGCTGCATCTCGCGGCCATTCACGCCGCCGCTGTGTGGTCGTCCGGCGAAATAGCTCACCGTTATGCCATGGAATGCCGCAAATGGTGACTAGAGCGGACCCGCCATGGACTCCTATAATATCCACTTATCAATCTTCTTTGTGTCGTGCTTTTGTGGTGGTCGACACTCACATTTATCTATTCGATCTTTATTACGTCTTGTCCATACACTTTATATAAAGGGAAAGGCGCTATTTTAAATACTCAGTCTGTTGATCCGGGGTTCCAGATCAGCTAGCCTATCTTTTCCATTGGGCACATGCCCAGGGGTCCATGATCGATAGAAGCCCCGCTATTTGCTGAAAATTTCAGTGTAATATATTATAAAACAGATATACTTAAAAACAAAGTTTGAAGAAGTAATTACCAATTTTGTCCATTGTTTTATTTAACAAAATGTCCACTGAATCTCACAGGGGCTAATGACGGCCCTGCTGTTTTAACTAAGCCGGCATAGTGGATGTGACTCACTTTTATAAACTATAGCAGTCACCTCTATTCCACTCTTACAAGTATACAGACCGTGAAATAAAATCGCGTTTCGGGGATCAGCTTGTAAGTTGCCGGTTCCAACTAGGCAGGCATAGTGGATGTGATTGCTACTTACAGTTACATTTGCAGGCACTTAAATGCATGAATGTAAAATCTATAATAGCTTCATTATGATTGTGTGAAATTGTCAATTTAATGATAATGAAGTGGGAATACCTCGTGCGTAATGAACCGTGAAATTAATCTAACTTTTTTTTGACAGTATTTGACAGTGGTTTCTCTATTTGTTACAGATGTGGCCGTAATGCAGTCGGTGGCAACAACTACTTCATCAATCAATCAATAAAATTGTCACGCCTTTTTCCAACAGTGATAGGCAGACAATCTAGCGCCACTTGCCACGATCCTAACACAACTCCCTCGCTTCCCTCAAATCCATATTTTTTATTATATTTTTTTATTTACATTTCTATACTAAGCTACTAAAGTGCTTGTATTATAGAAACAGGTCAACAAAAGTACACATATCAAAGATACATAGGTACCGGCGAGTCGTTTTGAACCGCCCAAACTTGCACCATTTAGTTACATTTTCGTTTGGCCGGCATAGTGACGACGAATTCTCCTTGCTTATCAGGTAAGTTGAGATCAGATGTGGCGTCCCCATATAGAGTTATTTCGTAGATTAGTGCTACGATACAGCTACGATACGTCGTAGCAACTATAGCCTACTTTGTAAATAGATACAAAACCACTTGCCGGTACCAATGTATCTTTGATGTACATACTTTGGTCGTCCTATTTCTATGATACAAGCACTTTAGTAGCTTAGTATAGAAATTTTTCGGGATCAGCTTGTAAGTTTCCGGCTCCATCTAGGCCGGCATAGTGGATGTGATTGCTACTCACAGTTATTGAATTGCAGTAGCAGTGACATTCATTCATGGACCACACTTTGGCTTAACATCAAGCGGGGTGCTGTCATATGTCGAGTCACAATAAAAAAAAAAAATGTAAAGAAAAATAAATAAATATATTAACTTTTGTCATACGACAGGTTTTGACGACAGGCGTGGACAGCTTTTATTTGTAATATTTAATATTTATAGTAAATATTACAAATATTTGTTAATAAAAAAAGAGGTGGATATTTGCTTCTGGTCTGGTTATCTAAGAGTGGTAGGCAGTGGTACCCAGTCTGCTGATCCGGGGTAGTACCACCACTTACAAGTATACAGACCGTGAAGTGATTTGGTCACGTTTCGGGATCAGCTTGTGAGTCGCCAGTTCCAACTAGGCCGACATAATGAATGTGACTGCTACTTACTGTTATTGAATTGTAGTAGCAGTTACCTTCATTCATGGACCACACTCCAGCTTAACATCAGACCTGGTGCTGTCATATGTCGATCCACAATTTTTTATTTACATTTCTATACTAAGCTACTAAAGTGCTTTTATCATAGAAACAGGACAACCAATGTATATATATCAGATACATTGGTACCGGTGGGTGGTCTCGAACTCGTGCTCTCGGTTTGCGTAACCATTGCCCTGCCACTACACCATGGTCGCCTTTAAAAAATTAATATTTTTTTTTTATTTCGTTTTACAGAGTATTGGCGATATATAGTTGGCACTATCAATAGTCTACGCCAGGGCGGGCTGGGGCGCCGCCCTACATACTTGACACGCGTCGCCCGGGAGACAATTTCGTCACCTCCTGCGCTAAATTCTGTTTTAAGACTATTGTCCAACATATTGTAATGTCCATTTCAACATTCCCAATGATATCAATCAATCAGTCACGCCTTTTTCTTACAGGGACAATGGAGCGCCACTTGCCGCGATCTTGACACAAGTCTCTCGCTTCTTTCACTTTCACACATCTCTTCATACAAGCTACAGTGGCCTAGTGCCCATAACCATAGAGCAAGTAGTAGAGTCTGCGGTCTGCAGTCGCCGGCGGAATCACAGCTTTACGCTATTGACGCGCGGCAGTAACGGACGTGACGTCATCATCCACCTGCTTGATGCACATTCCTACCACGCACTAAATTACAGCCTACCTCTTACCCAATATTTAAATATCAATTGCGAGCCTCGAGTGACATTTGTATGTTAGTTGACCGTCCATAAGGAATGATGTGACTTCCTGTATGTACCCTAAGCCCTAATAATGCCGTCGCTTAATGTTTTTTTAATTAACTGCCTGAATAATGCGATTAAAATATGAATAGGACGCAATCGGCTAACTTCAGTTACAGGTGTCTTTTCTTGACGGTCCGCAAAGAAAGACACCATACTAAAGTGAAGTTCCCGGTCCTATTCTTATTTTAATCGCATTATAATAGATGGGTACATCGTACCTACATAAGCTATATGTATGATTATGTTTCCTAACTTCCGTTCGCCCACCGGTCTACGTCGTGGATGCAGGCGTGGTTGGCGCCGCGTACTCCCGCGCACACCGCCTCAACATGGACAGAACCTCTCGTCCAAGCCTTTTCTGGCCACTCAAACATTAGGTACAGCATTTACCTTAATTAGCTGCGTTATGCGTGGCCGGTGCCCACTTGCTCTTACTTATTAAAAGCCCACTACTACATCTCTATATCTCGATAATATTGGTCGCTTACGTAAGCCAACGTACGTATTTGAAAAAGAGACCGTGGTGTAGTGGTTGTACAAGGGTTAGCACGGGTTCAAAACCACATCTGATTTAGAGCAAGGGAAGGTCCAAGAGCCCTAACGACTGAAGAAATCGAATCGGTTCACGGTTGCCCCAATCGCCGTCAGGATGCCGATGAAAGTACGAGTACATATCTTTGATATACTTCGGTTGTCCTGTTTCTATGATACAAGCACTTTAGTAGCTTAATGTTAAAATGTATTTATTTAACATTTTTATACAAAGCAACTAAAGCGCTTGTATCATAGAAACAAGACAACCAAAGTACATATATCAAAGATACAGTCGCCTTAAATGTAAATCAATTAAAATGTATTTCATTGATATCTGAAAATCATCCTTAAATATGTTTCCATAGTGAATGATTCAGCCATGAGTCACCATGATGTCATGGGCTGTTTAATAGAAGCGCCCTCACTCCTGTTGTGCGTTCATACTCATTCCCGGGACACACATACTTCATTAAATTATATAGCAAATGTATATATATGTACTAGCTGTGCCCGCGCTTTCACCCGCGTAAAATTAGATTTATAACACAGTCATAAAAAGGTTCTCAATTCGACTGTATAGCCCTTTTTTATAAACTCGATGACTCATATAAAAATGACAAACGGAAATATAAATAAATATAGAAATATTCCAAACAGCTGAAACTATAGTAAAGAATAATGTTATTTTTTAATTAAAAGTATCCTATGTTACTTCTAGTACCTCCAAAAATATGTGTACAAAGTTTCATAATGATCGGTTAAGTAGTTGTTTCGTGAAAACGTAACAAACAAACTCACATTCACATTTAAAATAATAGTAGGATTATTCGTTCATACCACCACATTCAATATTTGTTAGACAGGCATGGTGCATTAGTATAATAAGTACACCATTTTTCGTGTGAAGTCCCGGGGTCGATACCCGGTCGAAGCAAATATTTGTTTCATAGTTTATATTTGTAATATTTAATAACTAGATTAAACATTACAAATATTTGGTAACAAAAAAAAAGACTGGTAGACAGTGATGATCAGTCGATCTAGGGTTGTACCGACCGTAAAATGACTTAGTTGCATCCCGGAATCAGCTTGTAAGTTGCCGGTTTCAACTAGGCTGGCATTGTGGATGCGACTGCTTGCAGTTATTTAACTGTAGTGGCAGTCGCCTCACTCCAGCTTAACATCAGGCGGGGTATTGTCATAAATGTAATTATTGTTGTTTATAAACTGTCACGCATTTTTTCCACAGGGTTAGGCAGAGACAATAAAGCGGAGTTTGCCACGATCCTAACACAACTCCTGTTAGGCAGTTGTGTTAACAGCTCTCACATCCACAATTCTCTTCATACGGTATAAAAAGCGTGAAAAAAGAAAAAAAAACTTATTGATTGATTGATTGTTGTTCATTGCTATTGTTATATTTAACATTATTATTTGTAATGCTGTGCGAAATTCCTCGTATTAATAATTGGGTCGATTGTATCAATTAACTGAACGCTTGACGTCATCAAATGTAATCAGCAAACCGCAGTTGGTGTCAGCAAATAGTTTTGATTCATAATAACAATTATGGTCATTTTATTTTTACCAACGTTTACAATTTTTATGCCATTCGGTACAGCGCAACGCAGCGAGTTGGCGTCTTTTTTCTTTTCTTTATTTCATTGTGACTTGACATTATACAACATTCCTGGTTATGGTAAGCTGGAGTGCAGTCCATTAATATAAGCAACTTTCTACCATAGTTACATAATTTCAAATAACAGTTGCATCCATTTGCCGGCAACTTTGAAGCTAATCCCAGTCTGTACACCTAAAAGGGGAGTAGTGGTACATCTTCGGCTGCCTACCACTCTTAGTTTCTTGATATTTATATATTTTAAATAATTTTTCTATATTTTTTATCTTAGAATAAAGATGTCAAAGAATACTTATGGGGATTGTTCATCGAAGAAAGAAGATTAAAAGGAATTACGAAACTGGTTTTCATAATGATTTGACAGATTGTTTTGTATTCTGAGATCATTGTGAAAGCTGATTTTGTTCCTATGTCAACGGTTGTCCAGACACCATTTGAAGACATTCATCATCATCATCCAGAAGACGTCCACTTCTGAATATAGGCCTCCCCCTTAGAATTTAGATATTGATATCGATGAAGACCTTGCAAGATATGATTTAATTCGGATTTAATGGCTTCTCCGAAGTTAGGTGCAAGTCGATGCGCAATACATCAAATACGATATAGTGGGGCTTAAAGTATGTGAGAGAGCTTATTATTGTGACTATACCTGCGCGGAGTCACGCTCGCAGCTAACTTCGGAGAAGCCATGAAACTTGAAACTAACTTTACAACGTTACTTAGATATTTCTTACATGTACAAAACAAAAATAAATTAAAAAATATATTATTTAATAATTAGTTTTATTTTTAACCTTTATTATTATAACTGGGTTGCCTAGTGCCCATAACCGTAGAGCTTTGTATGAAGAGAATTATGGATGTAAAGGAAGCGAGGGAGTTGTGTCAGGGCCGTGGCAAGTGGCGCTCCATTGTCTCTGCCTATCTCTCTGGGAATAAGGCGCGTCAATTTGATTGATTTATAATAACTTGACATAATGTGAAAGCCGTGATGTTAAGTTGGAGTAAGGCGACTGCTAGTACAGTTAAATAACTGCAAGTAATAATCGCATTCGATATGCCGGCCTAGTTGAAACCAGCTACTTCCAAGCTGATCCCAATACGCGACTAAGTCACTTTACGGTTACTTGAAAGTGGTAGTAGAACAGACGCTTATGAGTATCAGAAAAGTGCTTGTATCATGTATTCATAGTCTTGTTTCATCTCTCATAGACACTGGCCGAGTGGCAGACAAAAGTAGGTATATATTAGTATTTTCTTAGATTTTGCGCGAACATTGATTAATGAATTAAACAAATATTATGCGGCTTACTATCGCGTTTATTTTGGTTTTGATTTTACAATTTTTTATTATTCCGACGTTTCGAGAGCTTTGCAGCCATCGTAAATTGCAGCCACAGAGTCTCCGTGACCACGATGGCTGCAAAGCTCTCGAAACGTCGGAATAATAAAAAAAAGGTAATAATAAGACACATTGATCTGTCTACTGAATCGGCAGACAAACTAAAAGTTTGACGCAGCGTTTCTTTAAAGAACAATCGACAAGTGGAATGCTTTACCAGACCATGTGTTCTCCCCATCCATAAACTTGCGTAAATGAGCACATTTGACCTATATAGTGACGGCGCCTGTCGCAATCGTGAACTAACTCGGTTTTTCAGTCGTCGGCACTCTTGGACCTTCATGACGCTTTCTATCAGGCACGTCACAATAAAAAAAACTACTTGACCATGGATTGTAGAACCAATGCCTGTGGGGTCACCATCCATTAGATGAGCTGACTATCTCATCCAGCGGTGTCAGAATACCATGGATGCAGGCCATCATGTAGATTTTGGTTGAGGGCTATGTCCAGCAGTGGAAAACTAATAGCTAAAATGATGACGTTCCGACCACGCAACATCAATCAAATTGTCACGCCTTTTTCCCACAGTGATAGGTAGATAATGGAGCGCCACTTGCCACGATCCTGACACAACTTCCTCGCTTTCTTCATATACACAGTTCTTTTCATACAAGTTCTATTGTTATGGGCACTAGTGCCTAGCACGCAATATGTGAATATTTATTTTATTTTTACGAGTTCTGTGGTTCAGACCAAGTGTGATCATATAATATAGCATTGTTTAAGGCAACCGTGGTGTAGTAGTACCTACTATAATGGTCACCCAAATAGAGGTCCCCGGTTCAAAACCACTTGCCGATACCAATGTATGTATGATATTTTAATATCTTGCATAATTATGTACATTGGTTTCTATGATACAAACAGATGCTTAGTTAGTTTAGTTTAGTTTATTTATTAAGTAATTAGGCTCCAAAGAAGCACATTTACACGTCAAAAACTTTATAAACATTAGGTAAACAATAATTATAATTGGTAAAAAAAATTAAAAAAATTGAATACAAAAACAAAGATAAAAAATTTCAGGATACCATTGTAAATGGAAAAACACACACAAGTTTCAAATATACGTAACTCAATAGCAACATTGCATATTAGCTGCTGTGAGAAAGCATTGTCAACTTATAAACTATTTTGAATGTCAATATTACAAAATGTAAAAGTTAGCTGCTGTATAAGGGCATTGTCCAGTTATGAGCTAAAAATAAATAATATAATTATATTTAATATATATTTTACAATTATTAGTAGTAATAATATGGGTTTCATTTTATAAATGTCAATATAATTCTATTTACTTACAGTAAGTAGTAAATTAGCTACTCTGAATAAGCATTGTCATCATATTAACTTAATAAAAGTAATGCTGTATAGTAGCCTAGTATAGAAATGTAAAAAATATAGGTTTGGATTTCTACATTTTAGCAGGACAAAAGTTTAATATGTTCTGCTTTAATAAGAGCAGTAAGCAGTGGTGCCCAGTCCGCCGACTAAAATATGGAATCATTCCAAAAAACATCAATCAAATTGTTACGCCTTTTTCTCACAGGGATAGGCAGAGACAATGGAGCACCACCTGACACAACTCCCTTGCTTCCTTCACATCCACGATTTTCTTCATACAAGCTCTATGGATCATTTCAACAAAAAATCATTGTCTATTGCATAGGTGAACTTAAAGAAAAAATATTTATATTTTTTATATATTATAATCCCTAAATTTCCACCACTTAAAAGTGTACCTACAGACCGTAAAGTGACTTGATCGCGTTTTGAAATCAACTTGTATATCGCCGGTTTCGATAATGCGATTGCTACTTACAGGGCCGTCTTAAGCATATTCAGCGCCGGGGTGCGAAAGTCAAGGCTCTGCTCGCGTGTTCTCAGTGTAGTAGGTACCTATCGAAGTTTATGGCGGTCGGCATGCGCCCCCTAGGACTCTACGCTCGGGTGCGACGGCCCTGGCTACTTATTACTTTAGTTATTATCTGTAGTAGCAGTCACTTCTATTCATGGACCACACTCTATCATCAGGCTGGGTGCTATTATATGTCGAGCCACAATAAAAATAGTAATTTACCTTTTTGACGAATTAGACCTTCGTTGGAGGTCCAATAGTGATGTCAATTAATATCGATAATTACCAAATTTATCGACATTTGAGACTTTCAACTTTAAATGGTGTGACTAAACGTTAAACTGTATTGAAGTCGATTAAATATCACTATGGGAAACCTTTACCATATTATACCTACTACAGATGTATTAAAAATTATAGGTAGGTACCGCTCATAGGAAGGGAATTGTGGGCGTGAAGGAAAAGTTTTGATTACAAGCGTGGTGGATTGGTTGCACACCAGTTGACCGGGTTCGATTCCCAGTCAAAGCAAATATTTGTTTATTACCCTTATATGTAATATTTAATATAATTTATATCGTGGTAAGTGGCGCTCCATTGTCTCTGCCTATCCCTGTGGGAAAAAGGCGTAACAATTTGATTGATTGATTGATAATTAGATTAAATATTACAAATGTTTGTTAATAAAAAAAGAGGCGGATACTTGCTTCGAGTCTGGTCAGGTTAACATGGCACGCAGTGGTGCCCAGACTGCTGATGCGAGGTAGAACTTACCACCACTTAGAAGTATTCAGACAGTGAAGTCGCGTTTCGGGACCAGCTTGTAACTTACCGGTTCCAACTTCCGACTAGGTCGGCATAGTAGACGTGAAAGTTAATAGGTACAATAAATGAATTCCTTATATATTTCAGGTGTAGGTCAATCAATCAATTGATAAAATTGTCACGCCTTTCTCCCACAGGGATAGACACAGATAATGGAGCGCCACTTGCTACGGTCCTGACACAAATCCCTCGCTTCCTTCACATACATAATTCTGTACATACAAGCTCTAGGTGTAGGTATTATTAATTATAATACCAGATCCTATAGTTACCTACCTATATACTAATAAAATACCTATAGATCATGAAAATGAAGTGTTGGTACCTACTTATGGATAGAAGTTTATTTACGTGCAAATGAGATTTACTATACAATGTTTATTTAAAGAATCAATTAAATCATCTATCTTACTGATAGTTACTATCGCAACTTAAGGATTGACAAAGGGCTTTTTACCACGATCCTTACATAACTCTCTTGCTTCTTCAAAATTAAACTAACTAATAAATATTAAAAAATTATTAATAATTTGAATAAGCAAATAAATATAAATAATAATATATTTATAAAAAGATTCGTAGAATGCAGTATGATGTCTTTCGCGTAAAAAAGGGGCCACACTTTTTTTGCTGATATTGAAAAATATACCTAATTCTTATCACTATTTCTTTATATGTAAGTAATTTTATTGTCAACTAGATTTATTTAATAAAATAAAAGAAATATATATTATTTGTATTACAGAAACAAATATATATATATATATATAACAGGTAAAGCGATAACAGAATATTTTAACAAATTTTCAAAGGCAATTGTGCAATGAAATAAATTATTTATTTAATTCAATTACTTCTGGAGCCTTGCGCCTTTCACGGGAACTAAAAAAGGAATCCATACTTTATTTATTTAATAGGAATTTCTTACTTAATAATTGAATACCAAATCCTGCCCCTTATTTTGTAGAAACACAATTTTATTCAACATACATTGCGAATCGTTTTTCTAAGGAATAGTCACTTAAATTTTTCATATTAAAATTTATACATAAGTAGAAATATTTATAAGGTTCGCAAATCCCTTTAAAAGTATCGTCTCTCAAAATAATCACCCACAATCTCACCAAAACTCGAAATTTTAAAGAAATGTCAAATATTATGTAGATAGATAGGTAGACACGTAAATAAAAATCAAAATTAAAATTTTAAAGGAACCCTCGTAACGCCCGAAACCACTTTAGTCATATTACCAGCCTTATAGTAATAAATTACATTAGTCATGGCTCAATAGTTATATCCTTTTAATATCCCTTGCATTCTAATGGTGCATCTTCAGATACTCCAGGTCTTCAATTTGATAACGGTCCAGCTAACGGCTCATAGTGGGTAACAGTTTTAGTTTAAGAACTATGGTACTATCTGTTGTTGATTTGCTAATCTGAGAGGATTCATAATAGCGCATCATCAGATACTCCCGGTTTTCAATTTGATACCGGTCTAGCTAATGGCTCATAGTAAGTAACAATTTTAGTTGAAGCACTATAGTTCTATCTTTTGTTGATTTTCTGATCTGAGAGGATTAATGATGGTGCATCATCAGATACTCTCGGTCTTTAATTTGATAACGGTCCAGCGAATGGCTCATAGTGAGTAATAATTTTAGATAAAGCACTATAGTTCCATTTCTTTCTGATTTGCTGATCTAAGAGGATCCATGATCAGATTTTTGGGTTCATATTTTATTTCATCGCACTAACTTTTCTACACTTAGTATCCTACAGTCTAGACGAATATAATGAGTCCAATCTTAGAAACCCCGAAACGCCTGAAACCACTATTCATACCACCAGCCTTATAGTAATGGTTCCATAATTATATTTCCTTTAATATTCCTTGGATCCTCATGGCGCATCATCAGATACTCCAGGTCTTTAATTTGATAACAGTCCAGTTAAAGGCTTATAGTGAATAACATTTTTTGTCAAAGCACTATAGTTCTATCTCTTGTTGATTTGCTTATTTTCTACCTGCGAGCTCCATCATCAGAGTAGCTCAGTGGTACCAGTTAAAACACCCATGTATCCGTATACATGGGTGTGTCAAACGTGAGGTCACAGATATATTTAAAAGTAAAGTAAATACCGATTATGCGTCTAATATCTCTCCGCAGCTAACAAAACGAACTGATGACCTTCAAACCCCTGATCAGATCCTCATCAATTATAGCTAAGAACCATCTCGATCACGTCAGCTTTCAAACAAACAAACCTCATCGTAATCGGTCCATTCTTTTAGGAGTTGTAATGCCACAGACAGACACACAGATACACATACGCGCTAAACTTATAACACCCCTCTTTTTGGGTCGGGGGTTAATGAATTAAACAAAGGACATCATTCATTTTGGGCTTTTATTGTAGGTACTACTTTTGTCACGTCCGATTATGAAAAAATACTTATAAAAATGGTAGATTACTTATATAAATGTACTAGGTACTTATATAAATGGTCAAGGAGAGACTGTTCCACGATGGCTCTCCGTGACCACGATGGATGCAAATCTCTCTAAATGTCGGAATAATATTATTAAAATAAAATAGTAAAATCAAAACCTAAATAAACGCGATAGTAATGGGGCGTTCTCACGGGGCGATTTTAGTTGATCAACTGCGAAATCGTTCGTGATTTGAACCGTCTGAACAGACTTTCAATCAAGTTGAAACAATAAATATCTATTCAACAAAAGTTAAAGACCTTTCTACTTTTGTTGATTCATTTGACAGCTGACAGCGACAGTCCAATCAGTCAGTCAATCAGCGCGATTGAGTACCCATGTACTGTATATTGCATTCCTCTATCACCAGTATTTTGTTTGTTTGTAAAATAAAATGTGAATTGTGGCGTCCACATCCACGAGAAAAATGCTAAAATGGACAGATAGTGTAATAACACGTGTTATATTGAGTCAATTATTATTGAACCGTGAGAACGCTACAGTCAATATTTACTTTCGAATTTTTGTTAAACGACAAATATTGATCAACTAAAATCGCCCTGTGAGAACGCGGTATAAGACATGAATTGTTTTTATTTATATTTTTGATTTTTGTTGTAAGGATATCCAGCATGGTGGTATTGTGTTAAAACATCTTCACTATTCATCTACTGAAGGCATAATAATAAACTACATATTTTACTAAAGATTAGGCTGATTGTACTATGTTACCTTTGCCTGCCCAGATTTTTTTAGGTTATGGTTATTTTTTAATATAGAATTTTTAGATTTATTCATCTAATTAGATTATTTCCTGCTGAGTAAGGTTTACCTTCACCAACATCTTAAATACGTCTAATATTCATTGTTGTATTATTATACGTATATGTCATATGTCGAGTCACAAAAAAAAAAGAAACATATTTTAAAGTTGCCACCAATTTTAGTTTGCGTGATATTCCGTCTTGGCGTCTCTAATTGCCACTTGTTGTCTATAGGAGGTTGTCTCTGGCAATTGGCAGTCGAGCTTCTTCTCTTGAGTACAATGTTTCTTGGTTATGTTATATGTCTCGCTCGGGTTCTATAGGAGGTTGTCTCTGTACTTGTCGTTGTGTTCTATCTGTATAAACGTTAGGTAACACATAAAGTTGAAAACTAAGATGGATAAGGCAACATTTGATGCAAACCGTAAAGGTTTGGATTATTTGCCCTTCAGCGCTCATGCGTTGAGATTCGCAACATGTAGAAGTGTGGAAATTTCGGCTCTGACTAGGCTGATTAACACAGACAGTTCAAATAAGCTTGTATTTCAAACGCTGCCTCCACATATGAGACGACGAGCAATGAGCCATAAAATGCAAAGGCTGCCAACACATCTCAGGAAAGCTCAGACCGCCCAATTCATTAAGAGTTCAGGCACAGTTAAAACTATACGTCAATCCAGGAAGCACAGGCGTCGCCCTAAAAATCTTTTGGAAGAATATAATAGGAGAAAGAAAAATAACATGTGGCTTGAGACTCACATATGGCATGCAAAACGATTTCGAATGGTGGAGAGATGGGGTTACAAGATTGCTTATGCACCGCGCGATAAGGCTTTCAGGGCATGTTACCGTGCTTCCTCAGCTCATTGCCTTATTCAAGATGTTTCTTATCATGTGCAAATCATGATTGTTGGTGATGTAAATATAATAAGAGAAAAATTTAAAAATGTTACCAATTCCAAGTGCAATTTAGGCATTTGTGCACAAGCATATATTTCTGGCAGCAGGGAAGGAACCATCCACTTGTACAAGCCCAATGCATATCCATTTGGTTACATTGGTAAAATTAATTATTTATGGCAACCAGAAGGTGACACACATAAAAAACTGTTGCTATTTGTTCATCCATCAATGGCTGTTGAGATTAAAAAATTGTTAATGGATCTATTTGAAACTAATAACAAAGATGATGATTATATTGTTCCTGAGAAAAAGCAAAAGCTAGCAAACAATAGTGAGATTAGTGTTAGATTTCTTGACAACACTTTTAACATATTCCGTTTAATAGGACCTCTTGCACAGGCAGTACTTGCTAAAACTTTAGAAACTGTCCAAGTCATGGATGACATTAAATCTGATAAATGGGTTGAGAAATATCTACAGAACTCTGAGACAGACCTAAAACTTACAGATAAATGTTTATATTGGTGGAATATAAAGGTTGCACAATCTCCAGCAGAAATGCCATCTAAAATAGTTGCAGGTCTAATTGTCAGAGATCCGAGATTAATGAGACCAAATAAAAGAATGAAGGCAGTTAATTGTGCTTCTAGCGTAGATACAAGTGACATTTTAAATGTACCAGATTTTGCACCTTCTAGTCCCTTGTGGGATCTAGATATATTAAACACAATAAAAGATAATATAGTAACTAATACAAAATTCATTGAACATGTAACAGAAGCTCAGCTAATTCCGGGATCATATGTCATAGGTGATCCCAAATTCCAAAGTGTTCCAATAATATTGGTGCAAAAACCTGGCTCGCGAGATCCAAAAATTAAAAGACTTGGCAAGTATAATAATTGGAAAATTATGAATCCTTTTTTATAAATAGAAATAAACCCTAATCAATTCTTAATAAACAAAATTACTGCACTTACTGTATTTGCCTCTTACTGCAAACACAGTAATTAGCTAACTATGACTATGAGTTCTTTTTTATAAACTAACACTCACCTTTATTGAATGGACTCATTCCAGCTTAACATCAGGTGGGGTGCTGTTATGTTTTTTTATATTGTGGCTTGGCATATGCCACCTAATGTTTAGGCTTGAGTGAGGTCCATGAATAGAGGCCACTGGTAATAAAGTTAAATATCTATAAATCACATTCACTACCAGCAACTTATAAGCTGATCCCAAAACGCGACTGTGACTGTTCACTGTCTGTATAGTTGTACCACACTGGATCAACAAATTAGGCACCACTGCTTACCACTCTGAGAAAATGTGCTTCTAGTTTGAAATTCTATGAACTTATTTTTGTTGCTTTATAGGTTATGGAAGTGGCTGGGACATAATAGTGCCTCCAGACTATGGCATGTTTTTTTGGCAAACTTTTATGATGTTTGGTGCCAGATCTGGTGGTCTAAGGGAAAATGAGCATGTTACCTTTGAAAGTGGTGAATGTCATTATTCGCCAGATTCTAATGCTGGTGTTGAAGAGGAATCAAGAATAGAACAGGAATTAAGACATGGATTTTTCAAAGTACCCCCAAATAAACGAATGAACTACATAAAATTAGGAGTAAATTCACCATTTATATGTCAGTGGAAATTATTGTTAAGCGATTGGTCTAGTTCTAAAATAGACGAATTTTATGTGTTAAGAGAAACACAGTCACTGGTGCAAATACAAGTAAGTAAATTTATAATTCATCATTTGAATATATATTTATTTTAAATCATATTACTAATGATTGTGTTATTATTTTTTCCAGGAAAGTATAAAGAAAAAAGTAACATTACCGCAGATCGAGAAACCTGAGTCTTGCCTTATACCTGTTTATATAAAAGTTATTGGACGAGGAGCTATTAAAAAGCATTCTCTTCTTTGTTTACCAAAGGTGGAAGACGTTAGTCCAACGGCACCCCTTCAAGAACCCATGCACGAGGATGAAAATGAAATTAAAAGAAAAGAAATGAGGAAGGAACATAAATTAGAATTACGACGGATTAGGAGGAAAAATATAAAAATTAAAGATACATTGGTAAAAATATTTATATTTTTTATAGTTCATTTGACAGCTCAATTAAGCTGGTACGCTTTAAGTTCCAGTGCAATCGAAGGCGACCATGGTGTAGTGGCGACGCAATGGTTATACGAACCGAGAGCACGAGTTCGAGACCGCCTACGGGTACCAATGTATCTTTGATATATGTACTTTGGTTGTCCTGTTTCTATGATACAAGTACTTTAGTAGCTTAGTATAGAAATGTATTCTAATAAAAACTCGTTTTGGTGGATACTGAATAGATAGCAGTCGCATTTACTATGCTGGCGGCTCATTCAGTCTTTATTTTATTGTAACTTGATATATGACAGCACTCAGATTGATGTTAGGCTGGAGTGCATCCTACCTACTACAATTCAATAACTGTAAGTAGCAGTCACATCCACTTACGAGCGGATCCCGAAAAGCGACTAATCACTGTCTGTATACTTGTGAGTGGTGGTACTACCCTGTATCGACAGAATGGGTGCCCATTCTGATAACCAGACCTGAAGCAAATATCCGCCCTTTATACAAATATTTGCAAATAAAAGTTGCAAGTCCAACTGGGAATGGAACCCAGGACTTTGGGACATCGCACACACCTACACATTGGGGCAAGGGCCCTACTTGACTTCTGGTACTGACAATTATTGTATTAAATTACAGGATAGCGGTACAAAGAAAATGAACAAACTCCCAAACAATGAGCCATCAGAATACGTCAAGAAAATGAGAGAACTATGGGTACCATCAACTATTGAAAGTGTTCGGTATACGAATTCTAGAGAATTAATGGGCTACCTAACCCACGCAGCTTACAGTTACACTGAAGCACATCCATGCGGTGTAGGCTACATCTCGTACAATGCCTGCCAGGCCCTTATTGATACTAAGCTTAACTTTATGTTAGTAAGAAATACAACAACAAGGAAATACAGGAAATGTACATTCAGTGTAATAATGAATAAATAAATACCATTTCTATATAATACCATTTATTTTCACAAAATATTTACTTACACTTAAGTAATGAATACATTAAAAAGTTAATTCAATGATAAAGCAATTCTAAGCCTTAGAGCATCAGACCGTCATTGTCTACAAACAACTCAATGCTGAAAAACGCTTGTGTCTTTCTTCACTACCTCAAATAACCGCAGTTCGCACTAAACTACAACTTTAGTTTGAGCGGAGCTTTGGGCATAATATAAACTAGCCAGACCAGTGTTTCCCAACCTTTTTGGGCCATGCCCCACCTGAACTTTTTTTATAAATTTTAGGCCCTCATACAATTTTTAACCTTTAAAAATTGTTTTGTTCCCCTAAGAAATATATATGATTACAGATTTTTTTAGGAATTTGCCTTTTTTGTTAAAGGACATCATTCATCCTTTATTTTGCATAGTTTAGGTGTGCAAAATGATCAAACTATAATTATGACAGTTCAAAGCAAAACTTTTAATATGGCGTGTCTCTGCAATTGACAGACGATACAAAATCCATATCTTATTTTCCAAATAACTCGTTTGCACAGCAATTAAAAGCAAAATTGTTAATAGTTTTATCAATACAAGTATTGAAACTACCATTTATATATTTTATTCATCATTGGACATTACAAAAGTAGTACATAAAACCCCATAATGAATGATATCCTTTGTCACCGATATCTAGCATTGCAATTAAATAACCCAAATCGAAGGGGTTAAAGTCATGTCGAGTCCATTTTTAAATTGCTATCAAATTGCCCCACGTTGGGAAACAGTCATTGGTGAGGCGAGGCAGTGGTGGTCTGGTGCTGAGGCTTTCAAAAGGACGACGACCTACTCGTATATTACATTCTATGTGAAGTCCAGCACCTAAAACTAGGAGGGAAATCAGAATTCAATATCACGATACAATAAGTATTTTGTACAATAACATTAATTAAATGCATAACACGTATAAATTGTACTTTCACTCAACTTGAGAGAAGCCTGTAGCCCTCATTGTCAGCTTGGTATTTCTCCATGAAGTAAAGAAAATATACAGTTAATAACAATATTTCAGGAAAAGACGTAAGATATGTTATACGCGCTCCGAACGAGGCACGTTAAAACTATGCTAATAAGCAAACCTGAACTCAGTGTCGCTATGCAGAGCAACATACATGTGTCTCTTTTTCGCTCTCAATAACTATTATCCCATCCCACTTCCACTTGTTGTGGTTAATCGTTCAAACTCAACTCGTGTAGGTGAGTGAGGCATATCTACCTCATTTTACTTAATATCATTGGTAAAAACAACATCTCGCCTGATGTTAACCTAGAGTGCGATCCGTGAATGGAGTGCATTGCTACAGTAAAAAAATGTAAGTAGTAGCCTACCAGCCGTAGGTAAAAACCGTTCCTATAAAATACTCTTAAGTCAAGTTACCGACAACTACTAGCATAATTTATGTAAAAGAGTAAAACCTTTTTTTATATTATATTTAAACGTCAGTAAATTGTGAAGTGAACAACGAATTGTTACTGTTTCCGATGACGAATTATAGGAACCGGCATTAGATTTCATTGTACCTAACTATACAGCGACGAAAACAAACTTTGTTAACCAATAATCTAAGGGCAACAACCCTTTACAACCATTTTTATTTTCTTTCTAACATTAAAAAAATTTATAACAAGACATAATATCTTTAAATATTCATTTTCATTCCAGTTTATAAACGTCATTTCAAGTCATAACGAATTTCCTCTTTATGACATGATTTATTTTAAAAATTCATTTATTTCGAGTTCAGTTTAAAGATTTAGGCCGGGAATACAAATCCGATTTTTCCCTCCGATTGTCTGATCAGACAATCGGAAGGCACTCGTGCCATACATTTGTTTGAATACTTAATACACGTCCGATCCGATAGTCGGATCGGATGTCAGAATCGGAAGCAACACCAAGGCGCTTACGATTTTATGGCCGATCCGATTGTCTGAAGGTGCAGTTTGCATACAAAATACAGAAACAAAATACACGTCCGATTTGTACTTCCGATTTGTAAATAATTCGCCCAATAAATATGGTACGAAAGACTGTAATTCTGCTGCCACTCTGCTTGTACCTACATTAAGTTGGGTCCAAAAATTGTGGACTATTCATACCAGGAGATAATAGGCTCTATATTGTGCTTATCAATTTGTACACGTCCAGTCAGTTACTTGAGCCAATTCTATTCGCATTGGGAAATGTGAACATAGCTGCGGTAAAAGGCTCTTAAGATATCTCAAAGGCACTAGCAACTATGTTTCAAGTAAACTTGTAAACCTATTACAATTTATGCTAGTGCAGATTGGGTCTTGAGTAGCAGTGATGATTACCATTCATATACTGGTCATGCTGTGATGTATATGCTGGCAATCTCGCAAAGATTTTTTAACGACAGACGTGGACGAACGGTTGGCGAATGGTTTGTTGCGCGTAAAGGGTAAAGGGTTCGATTCCCGGTCGGAAAAATAATTATTTATTTGTTATTAAATAAAAAGAGATGGATATTTGCTTCAGGTCTGCTTGTCAAAGAGTGGTAGGCAGTGGTACCCCGTCTGCTCATCTGGAGTAGTAATAATTATCCTTACTTCCTTACTTATATTATAAACGCGAAAGTTTGTGAGTATGGATGGATGTATGTTTGTTACTCTTTCACGCCAAAACTATTGAATGGATTTTAATGAATTTAATGATGTATATATAGCTTATACATCAGAATAACACATAGGCTACAATTTATCAAGATATTGTGTGAATTGTCAAAAATATGACAATAAGTGTCAAGTAAGTAGGATAAAAATCTACCATCTGCGAGCTATTCTGGCGTGCGCTGCCAAAACCGCTAGAGTTACACATGTGATGTATGATGAATATGTTTATCCTTAATAGACCTACAAAAAAGATCGCGACAGTATATATCTAGATCTTATGTGTAAGCCATTATAGCCAAAATAGTGTAGCGTAAATCCTACGCACGGCGAGTGAAGTGGGGGAAGAAGTCGGAACGCGGGCAGGCAGACGCGTGAGGGCAGACGTCATTGACGGTTGTGTCCGTTTTGCGAATTTTCAAGTATATAGGTATATACTTAAGTATACTATATACTTAAAGTAATATAGGCCCAAGGTTAGTTATTGGCAGGTTTTTTTTTGGTTAGGTGTTACACGTACAAAATGATACTTCATTTTTATTTTATTTTGTTTATTAATTTTCATAGCTGCATGGTATTATAGAGTACTAGAATACCATCGCACTATATTCCAATCCAATTAACTATACTATGAAGACTATACACTATACTTTCCATAGACTATACTTTCAGGTGTTTGGATTTTTTTTTATTGTTATTACCTTCTGAATATGCATATCCTACTATTATTATAAATGTGAATGTGAGTTTGTTTGTTATGTTTTCACGCAACAACTACTTAACCGATCATCATGAAACTTTATACACATATTTTGGAAGTACTAGAAGTAACATAGGTTACTTTTAATAAAAATATTTTTTTTACTATAGTTTCCAATTGACTATAGTTTCAGCTATTTGGAATTTTTCTATATTTATTTTTATATGAGTTATCAAGTTATAAATACAAAAAAAGCATATACAGTCGAATTGAGAACCTCCTCCTTTGTTATGTCTGTTATAAACCTAATTTTACGCGGGTGAAACCGCGGGCACAGCTAGTATGCAATAATTCGTCGTCCATCTTTTCTTTTCGCTCCATAATTCTTGACAAGCAAGCACTCACAGCTCGGGAACAACTGACTTTAGAAAAAGTCTGACGCAAGAATCGGATGTGTATTGAGTGCATACGATCCGATAGTCTGATCAGACAATCAGAAACGAAATCGGATTTGTATGCCCGGCCTTATTTCCATTATTTCAATTGGGTTATTAAAATTTGTTTTCAACGCAACAAAGGCCCTAAAGTAATTTATTACCAATTAGTCACAATTAATAAATTATGTTTTTGAACGTTTCCTAGCGATAGCATCTTCAACCGCCTTCAATTGTTTGAGAAGCTCCTCGCGTCTTGATACAGACTTGCTGGCGAGATCATCAATAGGCGATTGGGCAGGCCTCTTCTTGGCAGTAGATTCTGTGGAAATAGGAATAATATAGATGTGGTACTGCAACTATGGAAAAAGGAAACTGGTACCACTCCGGACGGCAGGCAGACCTCTGCAAAAGACCACCTGCAAATGTCTGTCTACTACCACTACAAAATAATATTAATAATAATTGTAATTATGACAGTTTTTAAAAAACAAATTGTTGAAGAACCTAATCGGTTGATTTTTTGTAACATACTGAAGTTTTAGTGGAATCAAATGCGTTCGTATTGTGAATACGCCACAAATAAATTTATTTAAATTGTAATTCTATCTCCTGCAGCGCATATCTTATCTATTTTCCCTTTTTATTATTATAACCATACAAGAAATAAATTAATAAATATTACAACTGCCATAAAACGCCACTCTACCTCCCCCTCGCCTATCTAACCCATATGGAGATTAAATATGAACTATTCTGTGAAATCTGGATTTTATTTATATTATGTGCCAGTCAATTCTAAAGGCATACTCGCCTAATGCATTAACCGTTTTTTATTGAGTTCAGAGTCATCTCAGTTGATCGGATGGAAAACAAAGAGCGCCGACGACTATCAAACATTCAGTTCAGTCGCCGTCACTAGCTGTTTGCTTTTTGACGCTTTGCTTGAAGGATCAAAGTTTATAGGGATGGGGAAATCAATCAATCACTTAAATTGTCACGCTTTTTTCCCACAGGGACAGGCAGAGACAATGGACAATTGTCGCCACGATTCTGACACAACTCGCTCGCTTTCTTCACATTCACAATTCTCTTCATACACACTCTAAAACACATGTTAATATAACTCAAAAGTTATATTTGTTCTTTCTAAGTATAGATTTGTCATTAAATAATTATATAATTTACCTAAGTCGACGGCACTATCTTTCTTGGTAGGCGCCATGGAGACAGCAGCTGCTAACTCTGCACTTGATTTCGCGTTTACCCTGTAATTTCAAAAACAAAGTTGTGTGGCTCAATATGCTATTGAAAGAAATATAATAATTTAATACAATTCGTATCATAATATAATATAGGTCATCATTCATTTTGTATGGGGACTTGGGCTTAATTGTATTAACAGTTTAATATGCATATTTAAAAAGTTTGATGTACGAACATTACAATGTAATTGGAATATATCCTTTATTTTGCATAGTTTAGGTGTGCGAAATGATCAAACTATAATTATGACAGTTCAAAGCAGAACAAATATGGCGTTGATCGACAGATGATACAAAATCCAAATCTTATTTTCCAAATAACTAAATTGCACAGCAGTTAAAAGCAAAATTGTTATTAGTTTTACGAATACAAGTATCGAAACTACCATTTATATATTTTTTCATCATTGGACATTCAAAAGTAGTACATAAAACCCCATGATGTCCTTTATAAAATATTTAGTATACGTGTGCTGTTGGTGCGCCTATTTTCTACAAATAAATAGATTAGTCAAGATAATTCGTATAAACTAGAGAGCTGTTAAGCTGTTTTGTAGCCAAAAAAACTTTTATGTAGATACACTTTGTATTAACTAAGAGCCAACGAGTTTGACGTTAACTGTAAGTGTTGGTTTGTAAATAAATAATGAGTTTTATCAAGACCATTTAACTCAACATGCTGTTAATACAAAACCAATGAGCAATTTTAATTCGTTCACTGTTTTGAGGTAAAGGAGCGCAAACGGACTTGTCAAGCAAGCAATCTCAAGTTTCGATTGCGCTTGAGGTTGCTTGCTATTCTTCTTTTGATCCAATGTTCCATGTTCGTTTACAAAGCTACAATTCACGTGTTTTTTACGCAACGTACTTTAGTTTACTTTAGCAACGTACTTTACAAATGAGCTTGGCGTGGATTTCACGAATATACGTGGAATCCACGCCAATCTCAGTGCCGTCCATCACCATCTTGAGACGGCAAAGCCCGCTATGCTCTTCTTGACGGAGACGCAGATAAAGGCACCGGCTGACACCTCGTACCTCCAATACCCCGGCTACTCGCTAGAGGAAAGATTCCTCGCGAAAGCCGGGGTATGTGTGTACATCCGGTCCGATATCTGTTGTCTCCGTCTGCTTTGCTTGGAGGATCCTTCCCTGTCCATCCTCTGGGTACACGTAGACCTTGGTTCCCAAGCCAGGATCTACGGGTGCCTTTATCGTTCCCACCACGGGGATTCGGAGACAACCCGGCTCTTCGATTCTCTGAGCCGGGCGACAGACGAAGCGCTGGAGCGGTTCCCGACCGCGGAGGTCGTGGTCTTGGGGGACTTCAACGCACACAATGAGGTGTGGTTGGGGTCCCAAAGGACCGACCACGCGGGAAGGGCTGCTCATGCTTACGCCCTTCTGCATGACCTGACACAGCTGGCGACCCAACCCACCCGGGTACCAGACATTGTCGGTCATGCTCCCTCTCTGCTGGACCTTCTACTGACCACTCGTCCGACCGGGTATAAAATTTCGGTCAGAGCTCCTCTTGGGACTTCTGACCACTGCCTGGTCGAGACGATAGTGCCGCGCGTCGTGCCTCCTCCCGCCAGGAATGAGGTGCGACGTTTATGGCACTACAGGTCAGCGGATTGGGAGGGAATGCGAAATTATTTCGCTTCGCTCCCTTGGTGGCAGCGCTGCTTCAACTCCGAGGATCCATCCACGTGTGCCTCGGCCGTTGCTGATGAGATAGCACTGGGGATGGAATATTACGTTCCATCCAACTGTGCATCTCGTAACGACCGGAGCAGGCCCTGGTACAACAGTGACTGCGCGGCTGCTGTTTCAGCAAAAAACGCAGCTCACAGTGCATGGGTCAGGGGTCGAAAACATCATGACCCTCACGTGGATGAGTTGAAAGCAGCCTACAATCGTGCCACCAAGTCTTGCAGAAAGGTTTTTAAAAAGGCGGAGGCACAGCGCGTTTCCAGGATTGGCGAGAGTCTATTAGCGCACCCAACGGGTAGTCGCAGCTTTTGGAGTCTCGCCAAGACTGTAGAATCTAACTTCTGTCGTTCTGTACTGCCACCGCTGAGACAGCCTGATGGCTCACTGGCGCATACGGCGAAGGCGAAGGCCGATCTACTGGCCGAAGTCTTTGCCTCAAATTCGCATATTGACGATCGTGGTGCAGGGCCACCCACCCTGCGTCCATGAGGACATACGATGCCTGAGATTCGTATCAGACAACGCGATGTCCGCATGGAGCTACGATCGCTTGATATCCGGAAGTCCAGTGGTCCCGATGGTGTCCCAGCGCTTGTGCTTAAAACTTGTGCAGCGGAGTTGACTCCCGTCTTGACGAGGCTATACCGGCTCTCGTACGCATCGGGCTGCGTGCCTCGGGCTTGGAAGGGGGCCAATGTGCAACCGGTCCCAAAGAAGGGCGACCGCTCGGACCCGTCAAACTACCGTCCAATTGCTGTAACCTCAGTACTGTGCAAGGTTATGGAGCGAATAATTAATATTCGCCTCATGGCCTACCTGGAGGGTCACCAGCTGATCAATGACCGTCAATATGGCTTCAGGCCGAAACGGTCAACTGGTGATCTTCTAGCGTACACCACGCACGTCTGGGGTGAAGCGTTGGATGGTAATGGAGAAGCCCTTGCTGTTGGCTTGGACATCTCCAAAGCGTTTGACAGGGTCTGGCACAGGGGCCTTTTATCCAAGCTCGAGGCATACGGTTTACCTGACCGTCTGCGGGGCTGGATAGCTGACTTCCTGCGTGGCCGCTCCATACGCGTCGTTGTGGATGGAAGCGCGTCGCGCAGGATGTCGGTGAATGCCGGCGTCCCTCAGGGCTCCGTGCTGTCGCCGACTTTGTTCCTTCTGCATATCAATGACATGCTGGACCTCGGATCCGGCATTCATTGCTATGCAGACGACAGCACGGTGCATGGACGCTACACTGCCCGCCCCGCAGCCGGCAAACAGGAGATAGCCGATATGAGAAAGTCTGTTGTAGCGGGACTGAACCGGGTTCTTGATCGCATTACCCACTGGGGCGACAAGAACCTGGTTCAGTTCAACGCAGACAAGACTCAGGTGTGCGCGTTCTCGACGAAAAAATCCCCGTTTACTCCCCTTCCCTCTCTTTGTAACATCTCCCTCAGTGCTTCGGACAGACTGGACATTCTTGGAATGTCCCTTCGCTGCGACCTGAATCACAGGGACCACATCGAGCGGGCCATTAAGACCACCTCCCGCAAACTTGGCATCCTGAACAAGGTGCGGCGGTTCTTCGCGCCAGAGCTTCGCCTGCTTCTTTACAAGGCACAGATTCGCTCTTGCGCGGAGTACTGTTCGCACCTCTGGGACGGCTCTGCCAAGTATCTTCTTAATGCCCTGGATTCATTGCAGCGCCGAGCTGTCCGGATCATAGGTGATCCAGAGGTCACGCGAACTCTGGAGCCCCTACAACTACGAAGAGACATGGCGGCTCTGTGCGTCCTCTATCGCCTATACCACGGGGAATGTTCCGAAGAGCTCTTTAACCTTGTTCCTACCTCATCTTTTCACTCCCGTAATACCCGCACAGGTCGGGGAAAGCATCCGCATTTTATCGACCGAATCGGCAGTCGAACTAAAAAGTTCGGTGCGTCTTTTCTTTGTAGATCAATTGACAAGTGGAATGCTTTGCCTGCCCATGTGTTCTCTCCATCCTATGACCTTGGATCCTTCAAGCGATGCGTGAAGAAGCACCTTTGGCCGGCATAGTGACGGCGACTGGGGCAGCCGTGAACAAACCCGGTTTTCTCAGTCGTCGTCACTCTTGGACATCCTCTTGCTTATCATCAGGCGAGACGAGGTCACATGTCGTGTCACAATAAAAAAAAAAAAAAAAAAAAAAAAAAAGTTACGTTACGTCATTCAAATCGCATTAGTCCAATTTGTAGAATATCCAATTGACTAAAATGAGAAACGGTTATGTAGCAGAACAGAATAATGAAGAGTATATTAAAATTACCTAGGTCTGGCAGCTGCAGCATTAAGCAACCTAGCGTTTCTTCCACGTCGCGCACCTTCTGATGTACTTCCAGATGATGATGACGAATGAGACTCACTTTCAGATTCACTTGATGAAGATGATGATTCTATATGATAAAAAAATAATTTGAAAATACCTGAATCTAACGATAAAAACAGCCAAACTTTGTCTTTGTTTTCTGTACTGAAAGCATATCCGGCATGTATCCGTCCGCCCGCTAAACTTAGTGGTTCAAAGCTGACTGTCAAGGTTCGGATAAGCTCACGAACCTTCGTGTAGAACATGTTATTAACCTAATTTACCTACTTCCGAAATATGTACATTAAGAATATATTTTTATTTGACTGTTAAAAACTTATTGACAGAATGAGGATGTGAATGAAGCGAGATAAAGTGGAAAGTGGCGCCTTGCCTAAAGGCAAACTAAGGCCCGACATTGTGCACGATTAGGTTTACCGAGTCCAACCATTTTAACTTACATGCACAATTTGAATTTCCAAAAATAATGTTAAAAACATTATTTTATACCCTTATGACAATATTATGGGCCAAAATATGTTTTGCTATATTTAGATTTTAGTTTAATTCCTAAACTATAAAATATCACAATAAATAATTATTAGTTTGGATAGAAAAAAATTGACAAAAGCCGGGTTGGATTCTCAGTCGCAATCGATGAGTTTTATTACTAATGTATAAAGTAGTATGTCATAAAACTTATTAAAAACCACTGCATACCTGATCCAGAAGAGCTTGTAAATCGTTTTTTATCCCGTCCCTGTTTTCGTCTGCCGTAAGGATCAGTTTCATCCTACAAAAGCAATGACAAAAATTACATTTAAAATCATTGTAACTTTAACCTTGTTCCCATTTCATCTTTTCACACCCGTAACATCGCTCGAAGAACCGACAACCGATGGGGAAGAAAAGTTCTAGTGTAAAGACTACAAACCAGCAGACACGGCGTAGGTAGACCTCACACTAGGTGGACTGACGACATAGTGAAAGTCACAAATAACCGGTGGACGCAACTGGCATCTTGTCGTTCGGAATGGCGTTCTAAGGGGGAGGCCTATGTTTAGCAGTGGACGCATTCTGTCTGATGATGATAATGACACCCGTAATACTCGCACACGTCGGCATCCGCATTTTGTCGGCCGAATCGGCAGTCAAACTAAAAGTTTTGGTGCGTCGTTTCTTTTTAAAACAATCGGCAAGTGGAAAAGTGGAATCCTTAACCAGCTCATATGTTCTCCCTAACCTATAACTGGGACAACCGTGAAGATTTGATTTACAGTCGTCGGCCCTCTTGGACCTCCTATTGCTTACCATCAAACGGGTTGAGGTCAGAGGTCGAGTCACAATAAAATAAAAAAAACTACTATCAACCTCGACCTGCCTCTATATCTATTTATTAACTCCCCTCCATTCATGGACTGCACTCCAGTTAACCAGGCGAGGTGTAGTCATATTATGTCGAGCCACAACAAACAGTGGCGTAACTATACCATCTGGGCTCTATCAGTAAAAATCGTCACGTTGTACTTAGTTTAATTTAAACAACACTAATAACAATTTATTGTTTTTTAAGAGCATGGGTTTATACATTTACATTCATTCACATTTACCAGCCTATATACATCCCACTGCTGGGCATAGGCCTTCTCTCTAAAAGTATATATAATATATATACTTTACAAGTCAAACAAAATACTTAGGTACAATGTTAAAAAATATTTCTGAACTCGCGGCTTCTTGGGCCGGGGGCATTTGGCCAGCCCTGCCACCCTATGGTTAAGCCACTGACAATAAATGATTTAAAAAAATATAAATATACCTTATACCGCGTTGATGCGGGAGGTGGTGGATTAGCTGAGTGTTGTCTCGCAGCAGCGGGTGAAGGAGCTCGTCTCCTTGGCGCAGGTGGATTCATTGCTGTAGCCCTTGCTGTGGCCATGCGCCGTTCGCGTACTATCGCAGCAGGTGATACCCTTTAATAAAGTACTCACGTTATATGAAACGTTTTTGGCCGGCATAGTTACGGCGACCGAGGCAACTGTATTTACAGTCGTTGGCGCTCTTAGACATCCCCTTGCTTACTATTAGACAAGTCAAAACCAGTTGACGGGATTTAATTTTAAAAAATTGACCTTTTTCCTTTGGCCTTTGACCTACTTATTGATCTTTGGCGGGGTGAGATCTATACAGTTTCCTCAGATTATTCCTCGATCAAAGCTGAGGGCCCACTACCCAAACCATAGAGTTTGTATGAAGAGCATTGTGAAATAAAAGGAGCTATTTAGTTGTGTCAGGATCGTGGTAAGTGGCGCTCTATTCTCTCTGCCTATGTGAATTGTGTCATGACAATTTAATTGATGAATCTTTTATCAGATTCATACAGAGGGGAAGAACCGCCGATTTAATTTATCATATCTTTATGCGTTGCCTAGTGCCCATAACCGTAAAGCTTGTATGAAGAGAATTTTGTGGATGTGAGTTAAGCGAGGGACTTGTGTCAGAATCGTGGCAAGTGGCGCTCCATTCTCCCTGCCTATCCCTGTGGAAAATAGGCGTGACAATTTGATTTATATCTTTATCGTGCAGTTCTTTCAACTGCTTGCTGGGTTCATGTCACAGCAAAATGTTTTTTTTTATTTTTCAATACCACTATCAATTCTAAGCTTAGAGAGAGACGTTGGCAGTTGAAGATGAATTTCAATCAATCAAATTGTCGCGCCTTTTCCCCACAGGGATAGGCAGAGACAATGGAGCGCCACTTACCACGATCCTTACACAACTCCCTTGCTTCCTTCACATCCACAATTCTCTTCATTCAGACTCTATGGTTATGGGCACTAGACAACCTAGCTTTCTTGAGAATGTCTCCGATTTGGTCGGAAAACACTCTCCTGGGCCTGCCTTGTTTGACGCATCCATCCACATCAGATTTATAAATTCCTTTCGTCAATCTACTTTCACTCATCCTAAAAATAAAGCACCTTTTCAAATGACTGCGATGTTACTTCTTATAATTAGGGTTTAATTTAATTTTTAACATTATGTATAGATAAAAGCATTTGTTTTGATTATTACAGCTAGTTCCAAACTTTATTACGCATCCGAAGTTAGCTGACAGTGTGACTTCATACAATGACATAGGTACCATCACAATAATACGCTCGCTCTCTCACCTACTTCGACGAGCCCCACTTTATGTATTATTCGCCTAACTTCAGAGCCGCCATTAAAATTAAATTGAATTATACCAAACTTACGAATACATATTATTAAATTATAACTTATTTATGATTTTACCAACTTACCTTATCAACTTACTACCTTACACCTTACTAACATTTTTACAATAAAGCTCTATTTCAAAATGCAATAATTCGTTTTTAACTAGTGAGTTCCACAAAATAAAAGCGTGTAAACATTTTGATATAAAATGTAAGCCACTCTTCACTATAATAAATCCATTACAAACGTGCAAACGATGTCAATATGTCAAAAGATTGTGTAAAAGTCGTTATCGATAAATGGACGCGCCGCTCCGACACAGATAGCTGGAGTATCAATAGCATAACAAAGAGCCGGCTATGGTAATAGAATTAAACAAATTTTATGCGGCTTACTATCACGTTTATTTTTCTTTATTGATTTTTTATTATTATTGCGACGTTTCGAGAGCTTTGCAGCCATCGTGGTCACGGAGAGATTGAGGTGTTGGTCGTGGACCGTCCCATTGGTCGATGCTATAATTGTTTCCAAAACCCGTCCCATGTTTTAATTTTGTTTAAATGATCCCGGTTTATTTCAATTTTTTGCAAAAAAAATTGCAAAGTCGATAACCAAAAATAAATGTAATAGTTAGCCGCCGCATACATTTTTTAATTTATGTATAGTAATTTTACAAGTATTTTTTTTAAATATTACAAACATCACAATAATTGTTTTATTATTGTATTATACTATTATTATTGTATTAAGAAATATTGTATTATTTCCTTAACTTTGTGTACTATGTGTATCATTATCTGTTATCAACAATGCATTTATTACACCTACACACAACACTAGGGCAGTTCCATGCAAGGGAAAGATCCGATACAACTGATTTATGACCCAAGTTCGCACGTTTGTAATGGATTGAGTATAGTATGAATAAACGTATTAAAACTCATAAATAAAACATTCATGACGAGTTCTTCATTAAGTCCAATGACTAATAAGTCGACTGACTGCATTCAGTACGATGTTCAGCCGATCTAATGACGTGACAAAACAACAAGTTGTAATAATTTTTTTAAATAATCGTGACACGACATTTGACCTCGATCTGACTGATGATAAGCAAGAGGAGATCCAAGAGTGACGACTGAAACAACCAAGTTAGTTCACGGCTGCCTCAGTCGCCGTCACTAAGCCGGTCAAAAAATCTTTGGAAACACGCCGAACTCAAGTCACTCCCCATACAATGCCACTTTGACTGACCCGCGATCGAGATCAGCGTATTTTTCTAATATATATTTTTACTCGACATATGACCCCCTGCCTGATTGATGTTAAGCTGGAGTGCTTTCCCTAAACGAAGACGACTGCCACTACAGTTAAATAACTGTAAGCAGCAGTCGCATTCACTATGTCGGCTCATTTAAAACTGGCAACTTACAAGCTGACCCTGAAACGCGACTAGGTCACTTCACAGACTGTATACGTGTAAGTGGTGATACTGTCGACCCATATCGACATTGTCACAACATTAAACTGGCATCTTTAAATTAACCGCTGCACAATGTTTTAATTATGAGTTTAAATATAAATAACTAAACTAAAAGCTGTTGGCCATTCATATCGTACCTTTGCCTGGACGAAGATGACGCACGACGCTTACGCCCTCGCGACCTCGAGCTGTGCGAACTGGAATTTGAAGAGCTGCGGGGTCAACAAGCAAAGGGAGGACAGGAGGAAAACGCAACATAGGTAATAAAACACACACACACACGCACACACATGCACAAACATTCACACGAGCACACACAAACATGCAAAATGTTTATGGAAGTATTTTCACATGAGTAAATGATGAAGACCAATGTTAAGACAAGTTTAAACGAAAACCAAACCCGAAAGTTAGCGGGGATGTGGGGTTAAGCAAATATAATTTTATAATTTAGTCTTTGTACTTTTACTAACTAATTTTGATCCCTACATAACTTCCATTCCCATTTAAATACAGTAGACCCCTCTGTGACATGGTAGATAGATATGTTCAGTGTTATATATATCTATGAGCCGTTTACGGTCCGAAACGATTAACTTGCTTGTTAAAATAAAAAAAAATTATAAGGAAATAAGAGATATATTACTATATATTAAGAGACAGCTTATTATCGTATTTATTAAAAAAAAATTGTGACTCGACATATGACAGCACCCCGCCTGATGTTAAGCTGGAGTGCGGTCCTTGAATGGTGGTGACTACTACTACAATTCAATAACTGTAAGTAACAGTCACATCCACCTTGCCGGCCTAGTTGGAACCGACAACTTACAAGGTAATCTTGAAACGCGACTGAGACACTTCACGGTTTGTATACATGTAAGTAGTGGTACTACCCCGGATCGGCCACTGCCTACAACCGTCGCATCATTTTAATCCGAGGGTTCAATCACGGTCCAGAAAGACTTAAAAATCACTTTTATTACATTGTTTTTAAGGCTAATAAAATAGTTGAAAAATAGTTTTCATCCGAGCGTAAGTCGTGCATGAGCTCAAATGTTTTACAAATATGTATGAACCAGTGTTATAGGAGGGTCTACTGTATATAATTTATATAAAATATTTAAAAAAAATGCTCATAATATATAACTAATATATAGTGTCGACATCATAACTACATTTTGAGTAATAAAAATTAAAAAACTACGATAATGCTAAATACTTAAAAATTATATAAATCAATCAGATCAACAAGAGCTATATTCAGATTTCTATTGTAATCAAACTCACTGAGATTTGTGCGGTCCATGAATGCGGGCGACTTCTACTTCAGTTAAATAATTCCAAGTAGCAGTCGTATCTACTATGTCGGCCTAGTTAAAACCGGTAAAACCCGAAACGCGACTAAGTCACTTGAAAGTCCCTGCGCAAATGACAACCAACTGTCTGCCTACTACTCTTAAACACGTTAGTTTAATATCGCGCGGTTGATGTCTTGTCTAGCTAAAATTAAAATAATAGGTCCGAAAATCGTTAAAGGACCTTTAAGGTAAACTGAACACCTAATAAAGGTGTCAGGCAACCACTGGATGCAGGCTGCTTCCAAGTGAGCACTGTGGAAATCACTGGGAGGATTGGACTACTCATGACGTAAAGAGAATGAGAATTTAAGGAGTAAATAAACTCAAGAATGTGTTTACTGATTACAATAAAAGTCAGACTATAATCTTACTATTTCGATATAAATATTTTAATGCAATATTATATAAAATAATAAATAGTATTGAATTGACTGCATACCTTGTTGAAGAGTAAGAGTCTTCTGAGGAAGCTCGTTTCCGTCTCTTTGTTGCTGGTGATGCTCTCATCCAAGGATCAGCCCATTCATCAACTCGGCCATCACGACCTTCTCTTCCATCACGTCGACTAACTTCCGCACGCTGCACTATTACTTCTCGCGACGATCTTACACGGCGTGACTGTGAAATACATTTTTTAAGCGGCTCGACTTTTGACCGCACCGCGCCAGATGTTAAGCTGGAGTGCGGTCCATGAATGAGGTACAGTTAAGCCTATAACTTTCGGTTTCTTCACAGTCTGCTGTACGATTGCAGTGATTGATTGTACTGCCCCAGATCGGGAAGTTCGGCTAATGGCCACAACTGCTTGCATCTTGAAGGCATTGTATTTTTATTACCATTAGCATCGAGCTTATCTCGTCAAGATATTTTTCCCTTTTCCCCATTTAAAGTTTTTTTTTGAGGCTCGTCATATATCACGACCCCACCTGACGTTAAGCTGGAGTGCGGTTCACATATGCAGGCGACTGCTACTACAGTTAAATAACTGCAAGCAGCAGTTGCATCCACTATGCTGGCCTTGTTGTAACCATTGAATGAATTGACCAAAGACGTCTGTCTTAAATCACAGACCAGTCTGGGTGCCCAGGTCATATTACAATAGATGAATGACAAAGCCATAAAAGGATGTCGATTTTTGAATGACGTATGAGTCGGGTCTACAGCATTTCCGACGCGTAGTACATATAAATAAATACTAAGTACCTTATGATATCCAGCTTCATCAGTTGGTGGTATTCTATCATCAAAGAGTGGAGGTATTCTCTCAAGCCCACGTTCACCACGCTCATACATTCTGTCCCGTTCGTAATAACGATCCCTTTCATCTAATACTGGCCGACCAGGAAATCGTGGTCTGTACATTGGACCATAACCTCTGCAATTAATTATATTATATTAGCCTACAGAACACACTTTAAATTCAAATATATAAGTCACCGTATAATTGTGAATATTGTTACTCGCGAGATTGTAAGCTGTCGATAAAGTGTGTTGCTTACGTGATCTTGTATAGATGGGGAACGAGCTAAATGGATTCGAGGGCTGAGGTGCGGCGGGGCGTCAAATACATGTATTTTACTGGCTGCTATTAGTGACAAAAATTTACAATAAAATTATTTTGATTTTGACGCGCATAGCTCGGCGGTGTGATTTTAAACGCAAGCGAAGGAAACTGTTTTTTATCGTTATCGATATTTTGCATGTTACTTGACTATTCATAATAGACACGTGACCATGACGTCACAACTGCATTCTTAGCGCGGTCATTTAGCTCATTTCCTTACAGTATGTAGCATGGTTCACCATGTAGTATCTTTCACCATACCACATACAATATAACGTATTAATTTACGGTAGTTTATAATGTATCCATATCTATACCGAGGGCCAGCCAAACGCGATAAAAATGTAAACGATTTTTTGTCTATGAAAATTTTGCGTTCCGATTTACTTAATTATAATAATAAACAGTGCCATTTAATATAATAAAATATTATTTATGCAAATTCGTTCGAAGTTACAACTCGATTCAAAGTTACCCGAATTGACAACATTTTAATTAAATGGTTAGTTCATAACTTACGATATCCTTTCCTTAGTGACCATTACTACAATTTCATAGACAAACAGAATTGAAGAAAAAAAAAGGTTTGACAGAATAATAAAAGTTCGCATAAAATGTATGCCACATTAGTTATGGCAACGAAATTAACAGTTATACACTATTATTTTTGCAATGAAATAGGTTGATAATGAAACCGTGTAGTAAACATATGAACTAACCAAAATCTATAAGAAAAGTGTTTAATTTTGTGGGGTAAAAAGTTTGTTTACAATTTTATCACACTTTGGTTGGCTCTCAGTATAACTATATATATTATAATCTATCATGAATGGATTATCAACTATCGTAAATTATTACGTTATAACGTAAGTAGTATGGTTTAGTTCACAATTTATCGATAGTTTACAAACTCGCTAGTTAGATTATAAACAAACGATATTCTTAATTATATGATAAAATATAGTCAAATACATAGAGTCAGAGTTTTTGTCCAGCCACAAATATACAAACACCTTAATGCCTCACCTATATGGATCCATTTCTCTATGTCCCATACCAGCTGCATGATCTATTACTGGTGGAGGAGAAGCACCCACAGCTGCTGCAGCGTAAGCCAGTTCAGCATCAGGGTCATGCACTACACCACCAACTGATAAATGCAGTTTCTTCTCTTCAAAGTCCATATCTTGCTCTTTACGCTTATTTGCTATTCTAACCATCTGAAATTTAATTTTAATTTGTGTTAATTTTTATTATTGTAATTCGATTTCTGACCTTTACTGCCTGAAGGTAAAAAAGGAGGCCCAAGAGCGCCGACGACTAAAAAAACAACTCAATTTACAGTTGGCATAGTCAGCCTCACTATGCTTTAATTATTTTTTTTTTACCTCTTTTGCAGTCCTAAGTCCGCGCTCCCATGCAGATTCTGAAGGAATTGGTGCAGGCGAAACATCTGATTCGCGTGGAGCGTATGACGTTGGATGTGCCACCCCACGGATGACTTCAAACATACTGTAGTTGCCTTTGTCTGTGACGCCAGGGTGAAGGAACCTAATTTAAAATAATCACCTTCATTAGAATAAATTGATTATCAATTAATCACATTTTAAAATAAATTGATAATCAATTTTAGGTGACCATGGTTAGTGGCAGTGCAATGGTTACACAAATCGAGAGCACAAGTTCGAAACCACCCACCGGTACCAATGTATCTTTGTTATATGTACTTAGGTTGTCCTGTTTCTATGATACAAGCACTTTAGTAGCTTAGTATAGAAATATAAATTTAAAAAAAAACAATCACATTGTCACGCCTTTTTTCCACATTATACATTTCACCTTGAAAAGTTGTCTATGAATTGCGACACCATGTTTTTTCATATTGATACTCATAATGCCTTTACTAAACTAAGAGAATATTAAATTTTAAATTTAGGTTATAGGGTGATGATACCAAAAAGGTGTTCCATATTTACCTGCAGCTAACACCCCAAGTGCAAGCACCTCTGGAATAGAACCTGCATACAGGTCGAGGCTCACTCTCTTCAGGTCGCCTCTCTCCTTCATCAGAAACCTCACCCTCCTCCAGTGATGAACCACGAGATCTACGACCTGGCTTCACTGGCTCTGCTGTAAATTGAGATTTGACATTTAATGCTAAAATTCAGTACTTTGACATATTTTATATTACCCTTTGTTTTGCACTTATGTTTTGCAAAAGTTACAGTAATTTTGGCTGGCATAGTGGATGTGACTATACTTACTAGTAGTAGTAAGTATGACTATACTTACAGTTATTGAACTGAAGTAGCACTACAGCTTAACATCGGGCGGGTGGTGCAGTCACGTGGAAAAGTAATAAAGCTGAAATGCAGGTCATATGAGCAACAGTTGACACAAATGAAAGTCTGCAAACAGAAGAAGCCTGCACCCCCAAACCTATAAGTGGCCTTAAACCTACTTTACTATACTATGAAAGGTTCTAAAATTGCCTTATTTGTACCGTCTTAATAAGGATCTAAACTGTAATAGCATTATTATTAATATAAATATATAGTCATAGATGATAGAATAAAAGACTCTGCTGAAAAAAAAACCAGCTTTTTTACTGCTTTTATTTCTTGTGGATCGACATGTGGTAACACCCCACTGGAGTGCGGTTCATGAATGCCACTACAGTTGATTTATTAATTGCTAGCCTTGACCTATTAACAGCTATATGTATTTACCTGTATTGTCAGTATTAGTTTGTGATACACCATTAGTTTCCACTCTTGGTTTAGGCTCTATACATTCTCCTTCTTCAGCTTCAAAGTCTAATTGGTCCTCCACATCTTCTGTCGTTGTTGGTGGTGTCTGGACATTTTTTTGATTAAATTGAATTATTAAAAACTTTGTATTTAAGTGTACAGATTGTGAAGTGACTCAGTCGCATTTCAGTATCAGCTAGAAAGTTACCAGATTTAAGTTACTGGCTATTTGTTTGTAGTAGCAGTCACCATACACAGCACGCCTGCTTATCATTAGATGGTGTACCACCATCACTTAGAGCAATATTACTATTTATACCACTTTTTTGTACAAAAATACTTATTTTAAATATTTTTACTTGTGACATCAGATAGCTTGCTGTCTTATGTCAAAGCACAATAAAAGAAAAAGTTGGTCATGCATACAATTTAGGGCGGACGAAAAAAAGATGGGAATTTATAAAACTACAGCAAAGATCTTTTGGTATTTAGGTGGCATCATAGACTGCATCATCACAATGAAAAGATAAGATAGAAGCTCAGTAGTCAGAGCAGTCGGGCATAAATTGACAGATGCCACATTCGATTTCAGGTTGCATCTGACTTATGTGTACAAGTAAATGCCAAAACATACAACAGAATATGCCAGAACTAATTAAATCAATTAACAATCAAATTGTCACACCTTTTACCCACAGGGATAGGCAGAGATAATGGAGCGCTACTTGCCACGATCCAGACACAACTTCCTCGCTTCCTTCACATTCAAAATTCTGTTCATACAAGCTCTATGGTTATGGGTACTAGGCAACCTAGCTTTCTTGAGGATGTCTCCGATCGGCAAACACCCTCCTGGACCTGCCTTGTTTAACGCATCCATTCACATGAGATTTATAAATTCTTTTCATTAATGATTACAAATAAAATAGTTTTTTAAAAACTTACTTTTTTAACCTCTAAATTTTTATCAGTTTCTTGCTTTGGTGATGTTATACCATTTGTCTTGAATTCTTGCTTAGTTTCTTTGGGTGACGAACTTGATTGTGACTATAATTGAAATATATTATGTTACCGACATGAAAGTAAATAAAGACTAGATTTATTCACAGATTATTCACAGAATTAGTACATTAGAAAGTACTACTTCTGTAAATAATCCTATAAAAATATCTTTTTACAGTTGTTACCTCAGTGTTGAGGACCTTTACAGTTATTGATATTCATGTCATGCCCCATTTAAGGTGGTATTAAGGACCACTTGACCTGACCAGCCTATATGGTTCCATTTTCATAGCCTTTAACTCTCAGAGTTTTTGAGGATAAGAAATTTGCAATTTCTTTGTGCATAATTCAACAGTTTGCTATCAGTGGAGCTACACAAGGTCTTTCAAGAAGGTCAGGAGATCCTTCTTGTTCCTGCAGACCTCCGGAAGAGGTCACCATGGTTGTTACCCCAAGGATAATTTAGGAGTTAGGTAACTTTTACAAACTTATCAATAGGTTTATCAATAGGTCAATCTTTACCAGACAATAAGAAAGTAAATAAATAAAGCACTTTGTGTTGGCAGCAAGAAGATAATGTAATATATACCTTAGGATCCTTTTCTATATCTTCAGTACCCATAGAATCTAAGTCGGAGACGTCAGATAAGTCTTCGTGACTCATATTCATTTGTGGCTTATTGATACTTTTATCCTTTGGGCTTGATTCTTTTTTATTATCCTCGTGGTCTGACTCCATTTCACCTAAATATTTATTTTGTATTATACTTTATAAGCTTTATAAGTTTCCATAATACTAGCACATTTAGTAGATTAGAATATAAATTTAAAAATGTTATATATTAAAATAATTCAACATTATCAGAGGAGCACAACTTTTCAACATCCAGTCACTATTGTGGATGTCTTTCACAACTATGTAAAGGACATCCGCAATAAAATTTTCTTTATACATGCTCTATGGTTATATACACTATGGATTCTTCTTTTCTTTTTTTAGATAATTCATATTAGTTTAACGCATCCATCCACATCAGATTTATAAATGGTCTGTCAATGCAATTTTTATAATAAACAATTTAGTTAGTAAATGATAATTCATGTCATTTAAGGATTATATTGGATAAAACTAAAGCAACATACCATCAGAAATAGCTTCAGTTGTAGGATCTTTCATGCTTGACCGTTTATTGTAACTTGAATTTCTACTTGATCTACTAGAGTCTGAGTGACTTCTTTCTCTGGAACTTGATTTATCCCTATTGCCATACGACCTGGACCTAGACCGTCTCTTCCATTCTTTCTCATTTGACGGAGACGATGGTGATGCAGGTTGTGCAGGAGATGAGGAAGAAACAGGCGAGGCTGGCTGAGATCTACTCTCTGACATAGGACTAACAGGACTTTCTGGAGTCTTCGGACCAAAATTTGGACTTTTAGTTCCGCCATCTAAATTCTCAGGTGAATTTATATTAGAATGAGCATCACTTAAGTTATCGGGAGAGTGTATATTTTTAGGAGATGGTGATCGGGATGATTGAGATCTGCTATTTGGTGAGGGGGAATGAGATGGAGAACGTGGTTTTGGTACAGATGGTGATCGTGGGGAGTGTGACTGTTTAACAGAACTTTCTGATGAATTACTTCGACCACTTCTGGAACTGGAACTGCTACTTGATGAGGACTTATCGTTACCATCACGAGAATCCTCTGAATCCATTCCTGAAGATAGAAAAATTAATTAAAGAGGGTGTCTATCTGTCTTATATTCTGACCCATACCTAAGCTTAACTTACAAAATAAGATAACGTAAATTAAAAATATTAGTACACACATTCAAAAAATGTTATTTTAATGTTGTTAGTATATTTGCCTGAATTATCTCAATAAGACTGACAATATTGATCTGACATTAAAGTGAATAATAAAAGCATATTATTGTATAATACAATTATACCATTAATATGGCGTATAATTGACTAATAACAGACAAAACTTTAATAATCTTTATGACACGAACAGATTCGTTTGTTTGTTATGAGTTCACTACGATCTGATGAAGACACATCCAGTCTTACCTTATAGATGACGCCTTGAAGCCAGAGACCGTGGCACTTTACACTTTTTATTTTTACATACTTATATATACTTTTAAACTTTTTAACACACATTTTGTCTTTCACATATACTTGTGAACAACTTTTGCAAACAATAAACTTACTGAACTTATAAAATGAGCACTACTACAACATGGCTGTCATACAGAAGGAAAATATGAATAACAATAAATAATCACTTTCCAAGACTTTCGTGCGTAAACTTACGTCCTTACCTTTACTGGGATGGATCGGACAAGATTTTTCTTGACGAATATAATTAATTAATCAAAAATCTTTAACAATCCGCCGCAACAGCCCTTTCGCCTTGGCTTTTTTTTGTAATAGACTAGATAGAACATTTATATGCCATAAATTACCAAACAAAACTTGTCAAATGTTACCGTAGTTAAAAATCGTTGTCAACTAATAATTGAATGAATCAATTAAAATTTCTATTATTTTAAATTAATAAAAAATTGAAATATATAACACAAAATATTTTTGTATATATAAAAAAGTACTAATTTTAAATTACATTATTATAATAAATTAAAAATAATATTAGATGCATTCAATGCCAAGAATTTAAAAAAGTAAAAATAGTTGCAATTTCGCGGGAAAATTTGTTTTAAGTTTATGAGTTTTATTAATTGAACTTGACTTATTTATTTAAATAATCTTAAACACAAATCGCCTAAAGTCAATTTAAAATGGTTGATCAAGCTTTGGATGAAAATATATCCGAAGTTGAAGATGAAGAAGGTTTCTTTCAAGATGTAGATTTGCTGCAAAAACATGGAATAAACGTAGCTGATATTAAGAAATTAAAAGCCTCCGGCATTTGTACAATTAAAGGAGTGCAAATGTCCACAAAGAAAAAACTTTGTAACATAAAAGGATTCTCCGATACAAAAGTAGAAAAGATCAAAGAAGCTTGTTCTAAAGTTGCTTGTTGTGGATTTATAACTGCCTTAGAAGTTAGTGATAAACGGAAACAAGTTTTTAGAATAAGCACAGGAAGTACTGAGTTTGAGTAAGTTAGCACAAATATTTATTATCATTTATTCAAATTGTCTCGCCCTGATTCCCGTAGGCCACATGACCTTACTAACTTGTCGGAAATTCCCATCTTGCCTTGTCCATTATCCACCGAATTTACATTTTTGTCGCGAAATTCATACTTTTTAAGGTATACTTAGTAAAATCTCTTATAGAAATTATACCAAGAAAGACAATTTTGGAATGGAATCTATTAATGATACCATGGATTCTCTGTGCCCGGTTTCATCATATGCAGCGCTGAAGACAGTGTTCCGGTCTTGCAATGGGAAAGTAGGTTTAAGACATTTATGAAATGTCAACATTTTACTAAATATTGTTCTTACACGCCACCCACCAATACCATCTTGGACACAACCTATTACATCGGATCAACCTTCTAGTTAAGAATCAACTAATTTAGCTATTTCATAACTTTTGTAATGTTATGTTCCTGTGAATTACATCAATTAAACAAATTGTCATACCTTTTTCCGATAGGCTATAGCAGAGGAATAGGCAGAGACAATAGAGCACGATCCTGACTCAACTCCTTGCTTCCCTCACATCTAGTATGCCTAGTGCCCATAATAGGCAGTAATATTTTCTGAGTAATAAATATCTTTAATGCTAATTTTAATATAATTTGCAGCAAACTTTTGGGCGGTGGCATAGAATCAATGGCAATAACAGAAGTATTTGGTGAATTTAGAACTGGAAAAACACAACTCTCTCATACATTCTGTGTTACAACTCAAATACCTAATTCTCATGGTTACAATGGAGGGAAAGTAATGTTTCTTGATACGGAACATACATTGTATCCTTTTTATGTTTTTTTTTATTAAGGCAAACATGATTTAGTGGCAGTGCAACTACTCACTGGTACCAATGTATCTTTGATATATGTACTTTGGTTGTCCTGTTTCTATGATTCAAGCACTTTAGTAGCTTAGTATAGAAATGTTTGAAAAAAATATTATTATGGCTTGACATGTGATAGCAATGACATCAAGCTGGAGTGTGGTCCATGAATGGAGGGAACTGCTAGTACAGTTAAATAACTGCAAGTAGTAGTCGCCTCCACTATTCTTTTACTAATCCTAAAACTAGGGTTGCCAACTTTTTTGACAAAAAAAAACGTATACCATTGTTTGAATAGGATAAAAATAAAGCATTTGGAAGAAAAATAAAGTATTTTTTAAATTTTATGCCTTAAAAACGTATTTTGTGTGCTTTTAAAATGCTAACAATTTTTTGCTATTTTTAAATATTTCAAAGCTTGTTTGACAATTATCATTTAAAGGACATCATTCATTTTGAACTTCTATGTACTACTTTTGTAATGTCCGATAATGAAAAAATATACAAATAGTAGATTCGATACTTGTATTGATAAAACTAATAACAATTTTGCTTTTAATTGCTGTGCAATTGAGTTATTTGGAAAATAAGATATGAATTTTGTATCGTCTGTCAATCAACGCTACATTTGTTCTGCTTTGAACTGTCATAATTATAGTTAGATGATTTTGAACACCCAAACTATGCAAAAAAAGGATATATTCCAACTACATTGTAATCTTCGTACATCAAATTAATTTAAAATGCAACTGTTAATACATTTAGGTCCAAGACCCATACAAAATGAATGATGTCCTTTATATACTTAAATAAGCAATTCGTTTGCTACGCAATCAAAATAAAGTATTTTCACATACTTTATTTGCATGCAAAAGTATAAAGTATAATTACCAAAAATAACGTAAGATACGTTATTATAAAGTATGGTTGGCAACCCTACCTAAAACCAATATTTAAACACTTCACGGTCTGTATAGTTTTTATGGTTGTATTGTCCCAGATCGGCAGCAGGGCCGTCTTTACCCGGGGGTTCAAGGGGTACAGTGCACCCGGGCGTAGAGTCCTAGGGGGCGCATGCCGACCGCCATAAATTTCGATAGGTACCTACTACACTGAGACCACGCGAGCGGAGTCTTGACTTTCGCACCCCGGCGCTGAGTATGCTTAAGACGGCCCTGATCGGCAGACTAGGCATTTGATCACCAGGAGCAAATATCTGTTCAATTTTTTTTTTATATTAGTAGTATCCAATCTAATAATTAAATGGCATGGAACAACTCTTTGCTTCTACCATGAATTAAACCATGGTCGACCCAGGGATTAAAGCGTAGGGTCTGGTTATCCTATGTTTTGACGACAGGTGTGGCATATTGGTTATCACACCATTTTTTTTCGCGTAAAATCGCGAGTTTGATTCCAGGTTGGAGCAAATATTTGTTTCATAACTTTTATTATTATTTATTACAAATATTTGTTATTAAAATAATAGGTGGATATTCACTCTGGGTCTGGTTCAAAGAGTGGTAGGCAGTGAAGCACAGTATGCCAATTTGGGGTTGTATGTACCACCACTTACAAGTATACAAACCTTGAAGTGAGTAAGTTGCTTTTCAGGAACAAATCGTAAGTTGCTGGTTTCAACTAGGACGCCAACACTATAGTGTATGTGACTGCTACTTACTGTTATTTAATTGTAGTAGCAGTCACCGGCATTCATGGATCTCACTCTATCTTAACATCAGGCGGGGCGTTGTCATATGTCGAGTCACAATAAAAAAAAGTTATCAATGAATAAGAATTAAAATTATTGAGTCGGTATCTTGAAACTTGGTGCTCATTGTGTGCTTATCTATGTAAAAACAGAGGCTTAAAAAGTACGCGAGCGCTAGCAACTTTCTGACCTCTGATGGTTAGCAAGAAGACGACTGATATATCCGACTCAGTTAACGGCTGCCTTAGTCGCCTTCACTATGCTGGCGCGAAAAAAATATTTATGCATTTTTTTTTGGTTTTACTAAAACTAGACCTCAATTAAAATAGTTTCAATATTTGAACTGTAGTTAAGATATCATATAAATAAAAAAAATAAGCCATTTATTTCCAATCTTAAATTTACATGAATTAATTTTTTTAATTATCTACACCGTTGATCGGAATCCCTGTTTGGGTATAGGCTTCTCTGTCTAATGCTTTCCTTTTTCATTCGCTTCCTGCTAAAGCTTGTATGTCTTCTATCCACCTTTTTCTTGGACGTCCCCTTCTCCTTTTTCCTATTGGTCCCTCCCATGTAGTTGCCTCTAGTGTCCACCTTTTATCTGTGCGTCTTGCTATATGTCCTGTCCACCTCTACTTTTGCTTTAGAGCATATTGTAAGACGTCTATAATAAGACGTCAATAGATATCATATACAAATATTTATATTATTGTTGAAACTTGACTCTAATAATAAACAGTCGGCCAGACAGGTTGCGACCTATTGCAGATAGATTTCACCTGGACCAAAATGCAGTTCTAGATAATGTACTCTATGCTAGAGCTTATACGTCTGAACATCAGGTACATATTTGTAAATAAATACAGGCTGGGAAAAAACACAAATTCAACGTATAAAGTCGCATAGTGACGGCGACTGAAGCAGCCAATAACTAACTTGGTTGTTTTAGTCGTCGTCACCCTTGGATCTCCTCTTGCTTATCATCAGGCGGGTCGAGGTCAAATATCGAGTCACAATAAAAAAATATGCACAAGATTGCTTCTTACAATTATTGAATTGTAGTAGCAGTGACATCTATTCGTGGACCACACTCCAGCTTAACATTAAGCGGGGTACTGTTATATGTCGAGTCACAATAAAAAATAAACAGATGTATTACGAATCAATATTACACTTTATGTTGAACATGAACACAGAAATCTAAAAGCTAAAACTTGAACGAATAGACTTAGAAATCACTCTATTTTTTGTTGTGACACCTGCCTGATGCAAAATACGAGGTATAACGATCGGCAGAAAAAAAGAATGCTTAGTATTTTCTTAGATTTTGCGCGAACATTGAATAATGAATTAAACAAATTTTATGCGGCTTACTATCGCGGTAATTTGGAAGGTGGCTGGCGATTATCTAACACCGAGACCCTATAATACACAAACTCAAGTCCCAAGTCTAGCAAACTGCCAAACCTGTGAGAATGTACAATCTTTTATAAGAAGTAAATTTGAAGGTTGTCATCCAACATGTCTAATATGTCGTAATGTTTTAGTAAGTCATGAAAATTGTTAATTTCTTTATGTTCTTTAATATATGGTAAAACCCACTGTGTATTTAATTCAAGTAACCTGGAGGGCATAAGGATGGTGTATAGTGTATAATATATAACCGAATAACTACAGGTCATGGGCTACGCATGATTTCACCATGACTGAAAACGGAGACGGCAAAGGTATGTCTAAGACCGAGAATTATAGTAGCGGACTGCCGCATTTTGAGAAATTGGATGGGCAGAGCAACTATAACACATGGAAATTCCAAATGGAGCTATATCTAATCCATGAGGATGTGTGGCGATATACATCAATGACACCGGACGTGTCAGATGCAGCTGCCGTGAGAGCTGATCAACGTGCAAGAGCAAAAATTTGCTTGATGGTGAAGCCACATTGTTTAGTCCATGTGAGACAGACGAGGACATGCAAAGAAGCTTGGGAAGCTTTGCAGACAACTTTTGAAGATAAGGGTATCAACAATCGTTGTAGACTTCTGGGTAAACTAGTGAGTTTGAAGTTGGAGTCTTTTACTACTGTCAGAGATTATGTTACGGAGCTTATGTCAGTAGCTCAACAATTGAGAGATATTGGTAAAGAGGTCGATGATGAGATGTTAGCTGCCTTATTGCTACAAGGATTGACATCAAATTATTCACCTATGAGAATTGCTATGGAGAATTCTAACATCACACTTACGACTGATTATGTGAAGGCAAAACTACTTCAAATGGATAATCAGGAGATCACTGCAAAACCTACAAGTTCAGCATTATTGTCAAATAAAAATATTTTTAATAAGAAGAGTAGAAATAGTAAGATAAATACAAGAAGACTGATTAAGTGCTATATTTGTAATGGACCGCATAAGGCGAACGTATGTCCAAATAACCCAAATAAAAAGCAAGATAATAATACGGATAAAGGATCGTCATTTCTAGCTCTGTCAGTTAACAATGTTGGAGAAGACAAGGAATGGTTCGTGGACTCGGGCGCTTCGTCACACATGACTAACAGAAGAGACTGGTTAAATAACTATGTAGATAACTGTAATAATAATAATGTGAATATAGTATGTGCGAATGGGAATGTGTTAAAAGGTCAGGGTGTAGGTGATGTATGTGGCGATGAATTTAGTATTAATAATGCAATGTATGTACCAGAATTATCAGCGAATTTATTAAGCGTGAGCACACTTGTAAATAAAGGATTCGTATGTGTATTTTCGCAAAGAGGTTGTGAGTTATACAAGAAAGATGATTGTCAGTTGAAAGGAAAAGTCTATTTAACGTGCAAAGCGAATAAAGGGGTATATAAAGTTACACAAAGTTATTCACAAGATGAGACAGGTTTTGCAGCAGCCGCAAATAATGACACTTATCTATGGCACAGGAGACTTGGTCATCTAGGGTTGACAAATCTTAAAATATTACGTGACGGAATGGTAACCGGGGTAAGTTTTTCTAATTCTTTAAGTAGTTTAGAATGTGTTCCTTGCTTGAAGGGTAAGCAGACGCGACTCCCGTTCAAGAAGAACATAGCGAGAAGGGCTAAGCAGATACTAGGGTTGGTACACTCCGACGTTTGTGGACCTATGAGTACTTCCTCGACGTGTGGTTACAAATATTTTTTGACGTTTATAGATGACAAATCGCGTAAAACTGTTGTATATTTTTTGAAAACTAAAGATGAGGTTTATACGAGGTTTATTGAGTTTACTTCACGTGCAGAGAGGCAAACTGGGAAGAAACTCAAAATATTAAGGACAGACAACGGCACAGAATTTGTTAACAATAGAATGAAAACATTTATGAGGGAAAATGGAATTCAACATCAATTGGCAGTAGAATACACTCCAGAACAGAATGGCGTCGCAGAGCGAGCAAATAGAACAATCAACGAGAAAGCTAGAAGTATGTTGGAAGATTCAGGCTTAGATAAACGGTATTGGGCTGAAGCAGTCAATACAGCGGTTTATTTGAAGAATAGGTCACCAACATTAGCTGTGAAGAATGTCACTCCCGAGGAGGCTTGGTCAGGTAGTAAAATAGATTTAAGTTTTTTACGGATATTCGGATGTAGAGCATTCATGCATATTCCAGACCAAAAGCGGACAAAGTGGGATCCTAAGTCTAAAGAGTTAGTACATGTAGGATATTGTGATGATTCTAAGGCGTATCGACTACTTGAACCGTCAACAGGCTCGGTGTTCAAAGCTAGAGACGTAGTATTCTTTGAGAATCAGATGTATAAATCTGTAAATAGAAAGCCTAATGTAAGTGATGCAATTGATGATAATGAGATTTTGTTAACAGATAGAGTGAGAAATGTAGTTCCCAGTGATAATGTACATGAAGAAGCAGTTGTACATATAAATAAAAATGTAAATACGGGAGAAGATATGGATAGTTCTTTTGAGGAAGATAATCAGATAGAAGAGGATACTATTCAAGGAGGAGTAGTTCCTGAAGAAGAATATTTTTCTGCTGATGAAATAGAGGTTCCAGCTAGAAGATATCCATTAAGAAACCGTAAGCCAAAAGATTATTCTGGCTATATTCTATATCAAGCTTTAGAAGATGAGTCTGAACCGCAGAATGTTCAAGAAGCGATGACAAGTTCCAAGAATAAAGAATGGAAAGAAGCTATAGAGAATGAACTGAATGCGTTGAAAAAGAATAATACCTGGTCGTTAGTGAAATTACCAGAGGGTAAACATTGTGTTGATTCTAAATGGGTATTTAAAATCAAAAAAGAGGCGGGAAATAAGACTAGATTCAAGGCTAGATTAGTAGCGAGAGGATTTACACAGAGAAAAGGTGTAGATTACGATCAGACTTATTCTCCTGTAGTAAGACATAGTACACTGAGATTTCTTTTAGCGTTCGCAGCAGAAGCTGGACTCAATATAGATCACATGGATGTCACGACAGCATTTTTGAATGGAGATTTGAAGCAAGAGGTATACATGAATCAACCAGAAGGATTTGAACAGAAAGGTAAAGAAGATTATGTATGTTTGTTAAAGAAATCACTTTATGGACTTAAGCAAGCTCCAAGAATGTGGAACGAAAAGTTAAATGACGTGTTACTAGAGTTAAAGTTTAAAAGGTCAGAGAACGAACCTTGTGTTTATTTCAGAACAAAAGGGAATGATATAATAATTATAACTGTTTATGTTGATGATATTCTGTTATTCTGGAATAATGAAAAGGAAATGAATAATGTGAAGAAAGATCTAATGTCAAAATTTGAGATGAAAGACTTAAAAAGGGCTGAATTGATTTTGGGCATTAGATTGAGACAAGTAAATGGAAAGATCAAGATGGATCAGTCGGAGTATATCGATAAACTATTGAAAAAGTTTGATATGACTGAATGTAAGGCTGTGACTACACCAATTGTAGCAGGTCAGAGGTTAAGTAAGCCAACTGATGAAAACTTTACACCATCAGGGAAGATTCCATATCAAGAGTTGATCGGAAGTCTAATGTACTTAAATGTGTGTACAAGGCCGGATATTGCGTATGCAGTAAGTTTTTTGAGTCAATTTAACAATTGTTATACTGAAGAGCATTGGCAGGCGGCTAAACGGGTACTCAGATATTTAAAAGGAACTAAGGACTATGGATTAATTTATAGCAAAACGGGCTTAAATGTAGAAGGTTTTGTAGATGCAGATCATGCTGGAGACATTTGTGACAGAAGGTCATATTCTGGGTTTGTATTCAAGTTTGCAGGTAGTGCAATATCTTGGCAGTGCAAGAAGCAAAAAACAGTAGCTTTATCGAGTGCAGAAGCAGAGTACGTGAGTTTGTCTGAAGCTACCAAGGAGGTAATATTTCTCAGAAGATTTATTAAGGAGGTCACAAATAAGGAAGCAGGTATGTTGTTACATTGTGATAGTCAGTCGTCAATGGCTATTGCAAATAATCCTGTACAACACAACCATACAAAACACATTGATGTTAGGTTACACTTTGTGAGAGATGCAGTTCAGTCAGGTGTAGTTGTTTTAAAGTATCTTGAAACAAATCTGATGATAGCTGATAGTTTGACAAAAGCTTTACAGAGAGGTAAGTTTGAGTTCTGTGTATCGAACATGGGTGTGTCACGGGACTAGAGTGTCATGAGTATGAGTAGGTGTTGTGGTCTTCAAAGATTGAGGAGGAGTGTGAGAATGTACAATCTTTTATAAGAAGTAAATTTGAAGGTTGTCATCCAACATGTCTAATATGTCGTAATGTTTTAGTAAGTCATGAAAATTGTTAATTTATTTATGTTCTTTAATATATGGTAAAACCCACTGTGTATTTAATTCAAGTAACCTGGAGGGCATAAGGATGGTGTATAGTGTATAATATATAACCGAATAACTACAAAACCAGATGACACCGTCAGTTATTTTTGCGAAAATTTGAAATAAACCGGGCACAGAAAAACAAAATCAAAACATCTAACGGGGTAGTTTTGGAAACAATAACAGCATCAACGAATAGGACGATCAACACCTCAGTCTCTCCGTGACCACGGTGGTCCAAAGCTCGGACCACCGTGGAAAACGTACGGAATAATAAAAAATTGAAAAATCTAAACCAATTTAAACGCGATAGTAAGCCGCAAAAAATTTGTTTATTTCATAAAGAATGCTTACTTTTGAGCTGCGCAGTATCATCATCATCAGCCCCACCTTTACATCATATTGTATATCGAGCCACACAAAAAAAAGTAGTTGCAAGATGCCTTCTTACGTAAGTAGGGTCATAGTATGTGATCATTATAGTACTGGTACGACCCGTGTTCATCCAACCATACAACTTTTGCATGTATTTATCATATTTACTTACACGTGTATTATGCATACACGAGTATTCATAATGCAGTTGGATTTACATTCTTATTAAAAAAATGCTTTGATTCTTGTTTTTTCGAAAAAAATACGCCGATATAAACTATTAAGAAATAAATAATATCTGTACACTATGCCGGCCTCGCAGAACTCCAGCAGCTTATACCTCTTATGATAGTAACGTAGGATTCTAAACGCAAAGGCACATTTTTTAGGCGCATTGTTCAGTTCAGCACACCAATTTGTTACGCGTGAAGTCCCGGGTTCGAATCCTGGTCGGATCAAATATTTGTTTCATGGCTTTTATTTGTAATATTTAATTATATTATTATAAATATTGCAAATATTTGTTAATAAAAAAGAGGCGGATATTTGCTTCGGGTCTGGTTATCAAAGAGTGGTAGGCAGTGGTACCCAGTCTGCCGATCCGGGGTAGTACGACCACTTACAAGTATACAGACCGTGAAGTGATTTGGTCACGTTTCGGGATCAGCTTGTAAGTTGCCGGTTCCAACTAGGCCGGCATAGTAGATGTGATTGCTACTCATAGTTAATAAATTGTAGTAGCAGTAACATTCATTCATGGACCATACTTCGGCTTAACATCAAGCGGGGTGCTGTAATATGTCGAGACACAATAAAAAAAATTATCGCTTTTACAGGCTGAATTATTGGATTTCGTAGCTGCCAAATTCCATGAGGAAGCTGGACTATTCAAGTTGCTGATAATTGACTCTGTAATGGCATTGTTCAGAGTTGATTTCTCAGGTCGAGGTGAATTGGCTGATAGGCAACAGAAATTAGCGCAAGTGTTATCGCGATTGCAAAAGGTAGGTTATTCAATTTATAAATTTGTCCAAGCGGCTTACGGAGTATACAGACCGTGAAGTGATTTGGTCAGCTTTTTCGGGATCAGCTTGTAAGTTGCCGGTTCTAAATAGGCCGGCATAGTGGATGTGACTGCTAGTCACAGTTATTGAATTGTAGTAGCAGTGACATCCATTTATGGACCACACTCCAGTCTAATATCAAGCTAGGTTCTGTCATATGTCGAGTCACAATAAAAAAAAGTCTGGAGACAAGAAGACAATTATTTCTGCCAACGTATTAGCCTTGCTATACAAAGGGGAAATGTTGCCAGTCTCCTTGGGACTATCTCTGATGCGACGTCATTAGATGATATTTTTTATTTATAGTTTAATTATAGTTAATATACTTTTAATTTTATCTGTTACCCATTTATAAATATGATGTGGATGGATGCATTAAACAAGGCATGGCCAGGAGTGTGTTTTCCGACCAAATCGGACACATCCTCAAAAAAGCTAGGTTGCCGAGTGCCCATTACCATAAAGCTTGTATAAAGAGAATTGTAGATGGTAAGAAAGCGAGGGAGTTGTGTCAGGATCGTGGCAAGTGACGCTCCATGTCTCTGCCTATCCCTATGGGGAAAAGGCGTAACAATTTGGTTGATTAATTGATTTTATTTCTAGTTTTATCTAGTTTATACTAGATGGCGCTACTATTTCAATTTTATTTTGACAACTTATTGACCAATAAACTAGTTGTCTTCTTTGTGTTCTTGCTCTTTGTTTTAAATTGTGGCTCGACATATAACAGCACCCTGTCCATTATTAAGCTGGAATGCGGTCTAGAAATGGAGACGACTGCTAGTACAGTTAAATAATTGAAAGTAGCAGTCGCATCCACTATGCTGGCCTAGTTAAACCGGCAACTTACAAGCTGATCGATACGGGACTTAGTCACTTCACGGTCTGGGCACCACTGCATACCAATCTTTACATGACATTGTTCTAGGTAGTAGTTATTTTACTGTACAGTCTCCTCGATTTATGAACTGCACTCCATTTTATTATCAGGCGGTCTTTATTATTATTATGGGTCCTAATGTAGTGGAATTACCAGCCAATGTGTCTCTCCATCCTATAACCTTAGATTCTTCAAGCGATGCGTAAAGGCCGGGAAAATGATCCGGCCGTGAATTGACTTGGTTTTTCAGTTGTTGGTACACTAGGAGTTTTCTTGCTTATCATCAAGCAGGTCGAGGTCAGAGGTGACAATAAAATAAACCAAAGCATGCGTATTAATGACTCAACATAATTGCTTATCACTGAGATTTATATATCATAAACCATTGTTTGTTATGATAAGTTATAATGTTTATGATAAATTATAGATTTCTGATAAAGCATACGTATGAATAGAATGTACTTCAGCCTTTTGCGCTAAATCTTTGTTACTATAGTTACTATGCATAAGCACTAGTAGGTTTTACGAGTATAGGGAGTGCCTAGCACTCCGTAAGAAGAAATTCCGTAACGTATGAAGCTTTCCAAGAATGTTATGTTTTTTTATTGAGACACGACATATTGCAGCATCCGCCTGATGTTAAACTGAAGTGTGGTCAATGAATAGAAGTGACTGCTCCTACAGTTAAATAACTATAAGTAATAGATAAATCCACTCTGCTGGCCTATTTGGAACTGGCAACTTACAAGCTGGTTCCGAAACGCTACTAAATCACTTTACGGTCTTTATACTTGTAAGTAGTGGTAGTGCTGCGGATCGGCAAACTGGGCACCACTACTACCACTCTTTTAAATGTTAAATATGGAGAACATAGAACATTCGGCATTGAAGAAAGATGAAGAACAGGCAAGCACTATTGTTCTAATACGGCGTTCACACAAGGCGAATTTAGTTGATCACTTTCAATCAAGTTGAAGCAATAAATATCGGTTCAACAAAAGTAAAAGATATTTCAACCTATAGATATTAATTCAATAAATAGCTGACAGCGAATCGACTCGTCAGAACTTGTTCGTTCAACTCGCATTCAATAATCAGTCCAATTAGTCTGTCAATCAGCGCAATTGAGTATCTATGTATTGAATTCCTCTGTCACCAGTTTTTTGTTTGTTTGTAAAATAAAATGAAAATTATGGCGTCCGCACCCACAGGTACACGTGTAATATTAACTAATTTTTATTGAACCGTGCGAACGCTACAGTCAATATTAGTGTTTAATTATTTTTGTTAAACGATAAATATTGAACAACTAAATTCGCCTCGTGAGAACGCCGTATAAACGAGCACTGTTATCGTCAATCAGAAATGCCGCGGTGAAATTCTCCGGTCTGTCGGCATCTTTAAGTGTCCACTATGTCTTCTAGCCCGTCTTTCTTCTTATGTTGGTCTGGGGCATTAGCTTACTTACAAGTCAATGGTCTACTATCTGAGCAACATGTATCGTATGATTTTGTGTGGTAATACCCAGATATAAAATAAGATATAATTATTATTGGAATCAAATTACGTATTAATTGTATATTAATAAATTTGCTTATCACTAGCCACATGTCAGTTTATATACATACATACATACATTACATTATATTTTATAATAAATTTCTATACTAAGCTACTAAAGTGCTTGTATCATAGAAACAGGACAACCAAAGTACATATATCAAAGATACATTGGTACCGGTGAGTGGTTTTGTACCTCGGCTCACGTAGCCACTTCACTGCCACTACACCACGGTCACCTTATACAACAAATACTTATTTGCATATATTTATATAACCAAGCAAAACTTCTCTCTCTATCGGCTAGTGAAACATAAGTATAGTCCGCCTAAGCCGAAATGACACGCCCCTACACCGCATTTGCGCACACGAGAAAACATATAATATGAATGTAACATACCGAAAATGTAATTGTAATTGGTCATTCAGTTGCTGGTTGGACACAAAAGGAGGAGCACGCTGATCAAGTATAGTAGTAAAGTTATAAATATTTGCATTTACACATTTAAATAAACTAAACGCTCCTCATAAATGTCCCTGTGGCAGTGATGTCGACAAGCTAGGACATCACGGACTGTCATGCCAAAAAAGTGCAGGCCGGTTCTCGAGACATGCCGCACTTAACGATATCATACGCCGGTCTCTTGCCTCCGTCAACGTGCCAAGTCTACTTGAGCCGACTGGTATTGCAAGAGATGATGGTAAGAGACCGGATGGTATGAGTTTGATTCCATGGAAGATGGGCCGGGTGCTGGTATGGGATGCAACCTGTTCAGACACGCTGGCACCTTCCCATCTACATGGAACCAACAGCAGAGCTGGTGCGGCTTGTGAAGCGGCTGAAAAAGCTAAAGCGTGCAAATACTTTTTCGTGCAAATAGGCTCCGAGTATGATTTTGTCCCATTCGGTGTCGAGACCCTTGGTCCGTGGGGTCCTAGCGCTTTAAGGCTTTTTAGGGAAATATCAAAAAGGTTAGTCGACATCACAGGAGACCGAAGAGTTGGCAGCTACCTCGGACAAAGAATTAGTCTAGCTATTCAAAGGGGGAACGCTGCCAGTATCTTCGGAACCTTGCCTAAAGGGACTCCTTTTAATAATGTATTTTAGTTTTTTTTTTTTTTTATCAATATGTTATATTTCTGTTTTATTTATTTAATTTCAATTGTTATTATATATAATATATATTATAATTATGAATAAAGATTTATATTAAACATTAAAAAAAAAAACAAAAAAAACTAATAAAGTGGAGGGGCGCGTCATTTATAGTTAGACAAGTTATATATCTCTCTTATATCCATGCTTTGAAATCGGCTCCACGCTGTAGTGCGGTCCATAAGTAGAGACGACTGCTACTACAGTTAAATAATTACAAGTAGCAGTCGCTTCCATTGTTCGCTACCACTATCACAGCCCAGCCCCTCTAGCACGGCAATCCAAGAAGCAAGATAAAAACTTGCACGGAATATCATTGCAACTCATTTTAAATAACTTAATAGAACAGTAAAGCTAAATATATATTTAAACGTTCTGTAAAACTTTACACAAAACAACGTTGAATACTTTAATAAATATTATTTTTATCATGTTGATGTGCCGGCCTAATACGTTATTTAAAATGAGTTACAATAATATTCCTTGCAGTTCTTTATCTTGCTTCTTGGATTGCCGTGCTAGGGGGGCAGTTGGATCCGGCAACGTATTAGCTGATCACGAAATGAGACTAAGTCACTTGGGAAGTATTGCCTACCACAAATAAGCAGGCTCGGCCGGCACTACTGCTTACCAGTGGTTTTTATGTGTAATCTTACATATAATATTTTTAAAGATTTTTCTTTTTATTGCGACACAACATCTGACCTCGACCCGCCTGATGATAAGTAAGAGGAGGTCCAAGAATGACGATGACTGAAAAAACGGTATATTTAAAATATAGTAATTTATGTGTGCTCTTTTTACAAGGTTTTCTTATAAACAGTTAGGTATATGTCTACAGTTAGTCGGGTTAAAGTGGACAAGGCAATCGAGATAGCGTCTCGTTTTATATCCGAGTTCTTTGACACTACAGAGATAGCGATTAGGCTGGTCATTCATTTAACACAGACAATCGACAATTATTAGTCTATTTAGTTGTCCCAATGCTGGGCAAAGACCTCCTTTCCATAACTCACTACATTTTGCTGTCTCTCACCACGACACGAACTATTGTAGGAGTCTAATTAGGCGACCGTGGTGTAGTGGCAGTGCAATGGTCAGTTGGTCACGCAAACCAAGAGCACGAGTTATAAACCACCAACTGATACCAATATAACTTTGATATATGTACTTTAGTTGTCCTGTATCTATGATACAAGCATTAAAAAAAATTAGAGCTTGTCTCGCAATCTTCGCTTGTACCACGATGTATTTGACTGGAGTACATGGATGCAGCAGGGATAACCAGGGGTTAGTTTAGACAAATAAGAACGATATCGTCTCTCGTCAGCGATTGTCAAAACAATAACAAGGTAGGCTGTAACCACCAAAATAAAACTATTGACGATTTTTTTTTGTTTTTACATTTCTATACTAAGCTACTTAAGTGCCTGTATCATAGAAACAGAACAACCAAAGTATTATATCAAAGATATAATACTAAGATTAGTACCAGCAAGTTATTTTAACCCGTGCTCTCGTTTTGCGTAACCATTGCACTACCACTACACCACGGTTGCCTTAAATAATGATCTAACATGTCGTGTCGCGCCGATTAATAGTCTTGTTTTGGTGGTTTCAGTCTAGTTTTGAGTTATTTTTATATTCGCTGACGATTGACGATATCGTTCTTACTTGTTTAACCAAACTCTTACGTTGGCGATTTTTGTTTTAGAGAGCAGTATAGTGTGTCGTATTCTGCGAGTTTACACTTACAATACTGCACTCCGTGGGTCCCTGGCCAATCCTGAAAAATAAATAATCTCGTATGAAACTATTTGAATGCTTAATTTGATATCTACTTATTATTTAAGCAATAATAAACACAATATCAGTTATTCACGACCTTCTTTATCAGTTAAATAAAGTTTTGTTATTCAATTTTAAACATCCGTGTTCTCGTGACTTTAAACCCCTGCTGAGGTTGAACTGAATGCTATTGCAATATTATAAATTGGGTATTAGCATAGATGGTTATAATGTAAATTATGCTATTAAAATAAAAATAGGACGTGCTGTTGAATCACTTGACGGATTCAAAGGTGTCTTTTTCTTGACTGTCTGCAAAAAAAAAGTTGGTTGGAGAGTTAGACGTCACAAAATGGCGTCTATTCGATTCCGATTCCGTCCTATTCTTATTTTAATCGCATTATATGTGTGGCTTAAGGCCCCCTTCCACGCTGAGATTTGTATTAGTTTCAACATCAATACACACATTGATTTTTGTATCGCGATACAAAAACAAGTCTTTCGGTGTATTTAATAGATACCTCTAACACGTCTGAGTTACTTCCAGCAATATTAATAGCTTTTGGTTATTAGAGCTTGTATGAAGAGAATTGTGAATGTGAAGGAAGCGAGGGAGTTGTGTCAGGATCGTGGCATATGGCGCTCCATTGTCTCTGCCTATGCCTGTGGAAAAAGAACGTGATAATTTGATTGATTTTTACTTTTACTGTCAGTTTAAAAATAAGTACCTACGAATAAAATTGTCTAAAATACATGTCGGCATTGCCTGATTTTGAGGCCTATACGAGTGAATTACACAGACAAGAAAAACACAACCAATCAATAAAATTGTCACGCATTTTCCCACAGAGATAAGCAGAGACAAAGGAGCGACATTTGCCACAATCCTGACAAAACTCCCTCGCTTCCCTCTTATCCTCTTCATACAAACTCTACAGTAAAAAAACTTATTACTAAAAAGATAGTTAATACCTTTAACATTATACAAATATATCTCTGTTAAGAAACTGGTCAAGGTTTCTTTATTCTAAAACTAAACATTACATTGACTATTATTTATTTATAGATTTCCGAGGAATATAACGTGTGCGTGTTCATAACAAATCAAATGACTGCAGACCCTGGAGCCGCATTGAGTTTCCAGGTCGATCCGAAGAAACCGATCGGTGGCAATATACTAGCACACGCATCAACAACGAGAATTTATTTAAGAAAAGGTCGCGGTGAGAACAGAATCGCCAAAATATACGATTCACCCGATCTGCCTGAAAGTGAAGCTACATTTGCGATTACAAACGGCGGTGTTGCCGACGCGAAAGATTAGAATGATTGCGATTAGTTTTTATCTTTGTTTTATATAGGTTAATTCAGCTGTAATTACAGCTCTTAATGTTTAGTCACTTATACGTAGATGTTTAATACGTAAGACTGTTATCGACGATGAAGTACCAATTGCCTTCTTACGTTTTTTTTTATTAAGACTCTATGTCTAACCTCAATTTGCCTTTAGATTTAAAATTACATTTAAAAAAGAATAGTTATATAGTTGTTGACATACAAGATCTCCTTTGTTATATAGGAGATCTTGTTGCTCAATCGTAATTATTAGTTTCGTTTCGTAATTTAATTTGTTAATGGAATAATAAATATTTTTTAAGCTTAAATAAATAAACTCTATGCAATTGTTGTTTTTATTCTTTATCATACATAACCTTTATGCAACCATTTATTATTATAATTATCTCCAACCTACTTATTTATCTCAGTATTAAAAACAATATGCACTATAATTTTATAGATGAACCATTATGTAAAATCAAAGTCCAATAAAGCTTCGGTGGCGTGGTAAATGCTCGTTCCGTATTCGACGCACGAAATGGCGTGACTCGAGCGGACCAATAGATTAGAGCAAAACATCACACACACTTGATTACGTACGATAATATACATATTTTAGTACAAAGAAGGTTTTTTAATTAAGATTTTTTCTACCTACAGAATTAATAAAGTTCTTAAACACTGTTACTTATCAATGTTTATTATTTACACTAATTTAATCCGATTAAATGGTTAATTAGCTAACTACTGCACTGTATTTTTTTTTCTAACACTATGTATGTTGAATGTTCATTTTTACGCTCAAATGCTGTAATTAGATTAGCGCTCTAAAATAACCTAAATCGATCGCAAATACGTAATGTTTATTTTTATGCCTTCATAAGCAAAGTAAAACATTTCCGGCTTTTTAAATATTTTAATAACCAATTGTGCTGTTCATTTATATTTTATTATATAGTTTGCTGTCTACCACAGGCTAGAAAATGTATCAATTATTTATTTATAATAAATAATAATCGTTATATTCAGTAGTAAAAAATATTTCAAAGAAGATAAAGTAGTCAATCTTCTTTGAAATAGCGCGTGTATAGGCAAAATTATATTGCAATTAATCTAATTGTCATGCCTTTTTCCCACAGGGATAGGCAGATACAATGGAGCGCCACTGTCATATATTCCAAAATCCTATTCCCGCCAAAACCGTCCTTTAGCGTGTACGTTCTGAAATAATAAAATAACATAATTTCCATAAAAAATGTAATTTAATAAAACTTAAATAAATGTTTGATATTACCTTAAATATATTATTGGTATGATTTTATGTATATGTTATTAATGTTTATAAACAAATAATGAGGAGTTCGTTTGGAAGTGGCCAATACGTAATCAATCTCGCGCTTTGACGTTGCGACTGACTGACAGTAGATTTTGTGCGGCGGCGGCCAATGGTATTGCGATGTGAAGCAATCCACGATAAAATATAATAATAATTTGATTTAAAACTTGTATTAAATATAGCAAATAAATGTAAAATATTTATTTTACATTAATTCTATATTTATCTGTAAAAATGTGTGATAAAAGAGATAATAAAAAACCAATTCGGGTGTGGTGTGATGGGTGGTAAGTGGTGTTATAATATTTTTTACGTATTAATTTAGCTATCAATTTATAGTCATTGTATTGTCTAGGTTAACATTATTATAACGCTATTGTATTTACGTTATATTATTCATAACTTATGGTACGAATAACATTTCGAAGAATCGATTCATAAAAATCAATATTAACATTTTCATGGCTATTTATAAGTGATTGTTTCATTATAAAATCTTAAGAGTCATGCTCTATTTAGTGTTAAAAACACATTTGTTTTATTTATAAACAAATAGGCCTTTAAGTCTTAGTATAATATTTGCAAAATTATTTATCTTAAAACAACTGCATTATAAAAGTATTTGCTACTTAAATATTCAATACAATAAAGTTAAGAAAGATATTTATTAAAGAACCTTATTTATAAAATATAAATTAATTTCTCTTTCATTCTTTGGGTACCAATAATAGAATAACAAAACATAAAAAAACAGGTTTATGTTTAAAGTTTATTTAGTTTATATCATAAATCAATTGGATATATAATAGTTTAAATCTATTGCAGCTATGACATGGTGCATTTTGGCCATGCAAACTCTCTCCGACAAGCAAAAGCTTTGGGAGATGTCTTAATTGTTGGTATACATACTGATGAAGAGATTGCCAAGCACAAGGGACCTCCAGTCTTTACCCAGGAGGAGAGGTACAAAATGGTCAGTGCAATAAAATGGGTAGATCAAGTTGTAGAAGGAGCACCCTATGTTACCACTTTGGATACCTTGGACAAGTATCAATGTGACTTCTGTGTACATGGAGGTTAGTGTACTGAAAATTTTATTTAATTTATTTTAGAAAATAATCTCTGAATTCTATTTACCATCTATTTCAAAAAAATGTAGGAACTATTGTTATCCTAATATTTTAAATCACTTAGGTTTTATCAAACAAAGTGATTTTGTAGACATACAAATTCAATGCCTATTATTATCCTATTTATGTACTAACATCAACATTATATTCATGCTGTTAATTGTAGTTATTAATAATATTACTATTACCTATATTTTATAATGTTATCATATTTAACATCCTCAAAGACATCCTCAAGAAAGCTAGGTTGCCTAGTACCCATAACCATAGAGCTTGTATGAAGAGAATTGTGAATGTGAAGGAAGCAAGAGGGCTGTGGCCACTTGCCACGATTCTGTGATCCTGTAGTGGTAATGCAATGGTTCAGCAAACCGAGAGCACAGGTTCAAATAAGGGTTCTTTAATATATGCACTTCAGTTGTCCTGTTTATATAGTAGAATTACATTAGTAACTTAATATAGAAATGTAAAAAAGTTGTAAAAACAATGATTATAGTTGTAATATACAAACAATGATTCAATAGTATTTATTACTTGACTAACTATAATTTAATTAGCACTAAAACAAAGGGTTCATTTGTTTATTTGATAACAAGTTTCTATGATACAATAGCACTTTTAGTAGCTAAGTAAAGAAACGAAAAAATAATCTAAAGTGCAATACTTGCCTTAATAAATAGCAATAAAATTAAAAAAAATTGCACTAAAATGCATGAAGCTTTTTAAAGGTTTGTTTATTTAATTTAATAGTATACTGAAGATATTGTTGCATTTTTCATGATAATTTAAACAACTTTTAATTAATAATACGTTTATTAGATAGAATAATAGAATTATAATAATAATAAATAGAACTATAAACTATAAATAAAAAATATCCTTTAGAGACATCCTATCAGAATATTTTATATATAACAACTATTAACAAATCTAATTAAAGATAATGATTTTGTTTACTTTATGATATATTATCAAGATAATCTAATAATATCACTATAGTTTGTGAAATATAGCTTGGATCCCAACTTGCTTGATGGCAAGCAAGCAGAAGTCCAGGAGCTGTGTCAACTGAAAACATCGACAGTACGTCATTTCTTTGTAGAGCATGCCCATTCTATATCCTTAGACCCTTAAAGTGATGCATGATGAAGCACCTTTGGCCAGCACCTGAGGCAGCGGTGAACTGAGATTGTTTTTTTTTAGTTGACTGCACTATTGGACTTCATCATGCTATCAGGCAGGCCGAGGTCAGATGTCACAATAAAAAAAAACATCATCATCATCAGCCAGAAGGCGTCCACTGATGAACATAGGCCTCCCCCTTAGAACGACAAGATGCCAGTTGCATCGAGTGGTTATTCGTGACTTTCACTATGTTGTCAGTCCACCTAGTGGGAGGTCTACCCACGCTGCGTCTTCCGGTTTGTGGTCTCCATAAACATAAACTGGGGATACTCTTTAAAAATTCAGGGGTACCTATTCAAAGAGTGTGTATAAATAGAATTGTGGATGTAAAGGCGAAAGGTAACGATCCATAATCTCTGCCTATCTTTGTAGAAATTCATGACGATAATAAATATAATGTTAGACAAGAGTTTGGTCCATAAGCAGAATGTTGCAGCAGTTTTAAGAATAGCAGTTGTATCCAGTTTAAAATTTATAGTTAATAATGCCCTATTGTGATAAAATATTTAAGATATAAGAAACAATCACATTTGTATAGTTAAGCATGAAGATATTGAATAATTTTATTTACCTATTGTATTAAAGCTACAAGACATTTGGCATTATTTGTATTCATTTATTTTTAAGTCATCATCAATTTAATTATAATTTCCATTTAGAATTATACTGTGGAAATTGAAAGCCATCAATTTTATTTTCATGTGGATAGGTAAATGAATTAAACAACTTTTATGCGGCTTTATTTTGGCTTTATCGCGTTTATTTTAGTTTTGATTTTACATTTTTTTATTATTCCGACGTTACAAGAGCTTTGCATTCATCGCTGTCACAGAGAGATTGTTTAATTCATTAATCAATGTTCGCGCAAAATCTAAGAAAATACTGGATAGGTAGACAATGGATCGTCATGTGGCAAGAAATTCCTGACACAACTCTCCTGCTTTCTTCACATCCACAATACTCTTCGTACAGAGTATCTTCTTTTTATATTATACATGTTTAACCTTATTAATTTGATATTTTTTTAATAATAATTTGTTAGATATTTTTATAGGCAAAATTTATGATTTTTATACAAATATTGAAAGTATAATTTAAAGAGCATACTGTCTTAGATTTTGCGCGAACATTGATTAATGATTTAAACAAACTTTATGCGGCTTACTATCGCGTTTATTTTGGTTTTGATTACACATTTTTTTTTATTATTCCGACGTTCCGAGAGTCTCTTCGTGACCACGATATGGCTGCAAAGCTTTGACTGTATGAAGCCGGGTATTATTAGAAGTGTAGTACGACTGCTAATAATTCTATTTTCTTCTATATATATGAACGTAATGGAATGTATATATATTTGTATAAGAATATTGTAAATTAATTCTGCGATAATTCGTGAGTCGGTAATTAGATGCGTGCTGTATCAGTTTGAAATTGCCATAGGCATTTATTAGGGTGCATTTAGACTTTCAGATAAAATATTGCTTAAATAAATCAATGATAGATAAAGAAATAAAAACCATTGGAAATAAACCGTAGATGGTTACATTTAGGAATATAAAAAGTAAGATAATTATATAGAAATAAATTAAAATACTTACTCAAATGTGTGACGATAAGATGTTTTTATTTCCAAGAATGGCCCTGACATAGTATTTATTACTTGACTAACTATAATTTAATTAGCACTAAAACAAAGGGTTCATTTGTTTATTTGATAACAAGTTTCTATGATACAATAGCACTTTTAGTAGCTAAGTAAAGAAACGAAAAAATAATCTAAAGTGCAATACTTGCCTTAATAAATAGCAATAAAATTAAAAAAAATTGCACTAAAATGCATGAAGCTTTTTAAAGGTTTGTTTATTTAATTTAATAGTATACTGAAGATATTGTTGCATTTTTCATGATAATTTAAACAACTTTTAATTAATAATACGTTTATTAGATAGAATAATAGAATTATAATAATAATAAATAGAACTATAAACTATAAATAAAAAATATCCTTTAGAGACATCCTATCAGAATATTTTATATATAACAACTATTAACAAATCTAATTAAAGATAATGATTTTGTTTACTTTATGATATATTATCAAGATAATCTAATAATATCACTATAGTTTGTGAAATATAGCTTGGATCCCAACTTGCTTGATGGCAAGCAAGCAGAAGTCCAGGAGCTGTGTCAACTGAAAACATCGACAGTACGTCATTTCTTTGTAGAGCATGCCCATTCTATATCCTTAGACCCTTAAAGTGATGCATGATGAAGCACCTTTGGCCAGCACCTGAGGCAGCGGTGAACTGAGATTGTTTTTTTTTAGTTGACTGCACTATTGGACTTCATCATGCTATCAGGCAGGCCGAGGTCAGATGTCACAATAAAAAAAAACATCATCATCATCAGCCAGAAGGCGTCCACTGATGAACATAGGCCTCCCCCTTAGAACGACAAGATGCCAGTTGCATCGAGTGGTTATTCGTGACTTTCACTATGTTGTCAGTCCACCTAGTGGGAGGTCTACCCACGCTGCGTCTTCCGGTTTGTGGTCTCCATAAACATAAACTGGGGATACTCTTTAAAAATTCAGGGGTACCTATTCAAAGAGTGTGTATAAATAGAATTGTGGATGTAAAGGCGAAAGGTAACGATCCATAATCTCTGCCTATCTTTGTAGAAATTCATGACGATAATAAATATAATGTTAGACAAGAGTTTGGTCCATAAGCAGAATGTTGCAGCAGTTTTAAGAATAGCAGTTGTATCCAGTTTAAAATTTATAGTTAATAATGCCCTATTGTGATAAAATATTTAAGATATAAGAAACAATCACATTTGTATAGTTAAGCATGAAGATATTGAATAATTTTATTTACCTATTGTATTAAAGCTACAAGACATTTGGCATTATTTGTATTCATTTATTTTTAAGTCATCATCAATTTAATTATAATTTCCATTTAGAATTATACTGTGGAAATTGAAAGCCATCAATTTTATTTTCATGTGGATAGGTAAATGAATTAAACAACTTTTATGCGGCTTTATTTTGGCTTTATCGCGTTTATTTTAGTTTTGATTTTACATTTTTTTATTATTCCGACGTTACAAGAGCTTTGCATTCATCGCTGTCACAGAGAGATTGTTTAATTCATTAATCAATGTTCGCGCAAAATCTAAGAAAATACTGGATAGGTAGACAATGGATCGTCATGTGGCAAGAAATTCCTGACACAACTCTCCTGCTTTCTTCACATCCACAATACTCTTCGTACAGAGTATCTTCTTTTTATATTATACATGTTTAACCTTATTAATTTGATATTTTTTTAATAATAATTTGTTAGATATTTTTATAGGCAAAATTTATGATTTTTATACAAATATTGAAAGTATAATTTAAAGAGCATACTGTCTTAGATTTTGCGCGAACATTGATTAATGATTTAAACAAACTTTATGCGGCTTACTATCGCGTTTATTTTGGTTTTGATTACACATTTTTTTTTATTATTCCGACGTTCCGAGAGTCTCTTCGTGACCACGATATGGCTGCAAAGCTTTGACTGTATGAAGCCGGGTATTATTAGAAGTGTAGTACGACTGCTAATAATTCTATTTTCTTCTATATATATGAACGTAATGGAATGTATATATATTTGTATAAGAATATTGTAAATTAATTCTGCGATAATTCGTGAGTCGGTAATTAGATGCGTGCTGTATCAGTTTGAAATTGCCATAGGCATTTATTAGGGTGCATTTAGACTTTCAGATAAAATATTGCTTAAATAAATCAATGATAGATAAAGAAATAAAAACCATTGGAAATAAACCGTAGATGGTTACATTTAGGAATATAAAAAGTAAGATAATTATATAGAAATAAATTAAAATACTTACTCAAATGTGTGACGATAAGATGTTTTTATTTCCAAGAATGGCCCTGACACATTAAGGTCACTAACAGGAACTTTTGACTAAATATTCTCAATTATATTTTTTTTCTATGAGATAGGACCTTTGGTTTTTATTATACATTTATTATGTGGGAAATATTTGAAGTTCCTATATTTAGTCTGTAGGCTCACTATACTCAATCAATCAATCAATCAAATTGTCACGCCTTTTCCCCACAGGGATAGGCAGAGACAATGGAGCGCCACTTACTACGATCCTTACATAACCCCCTTGCTTCCTTCAAATCCACAATTCTCTTCATACAGGCTCTGTGGTTATGGGCACTAGGCAACCTAGCTTTTTTGAGGATGTCTCAGATGATCACTATACTCATGTATTCATAAACTATTATTTTATAATATTTATTTTATATTTTATTCACATTTCTATATTAAGCTTCTATTAAGCTTGTATCATAGAAGCAGCACAACCAAAGTACTTATAATAATGATACATTGGTACCGGCAAATGTTTTCGGTCACACGCTTTCGGTTTGCATGACCATTGGCACTACCACTACACCACGGTACTCATATAAGTTCTGTTGTAGCAAATTGTACTTTATACTTGAAAAATCAACATAACAATTAACTACAGATTAATTGGATTAATAATATAATAGATAAGTATTGATATGAAACAGTATTTATTATAGTGGACTTTCTTTCAAGAATCCAACTAAGAATGAATTAAACAAATTTTGTGCGGCTTACTAATTTGTTTAAGTCATTAATTAATCTAAGAAAATATCCAACTAAGAATTTTCACGAGTTTGGTTAGCTGAAAGAGAATGCCTAATAGCATTAAGCGCGCCAATGCACTGTAAATAGAAGTATGTATTAGAATTAATTTAAAAAAATGTTAATTCCTACTATTATTATAAATGTGAATGTAAGTTTGTTTGTTACGTTTTCACGCAACAACTACTTAAACGATCATCATGAAACTTTGTACACATATTTTTGGAGGTACTAGAAGTAACATAGGATATTTTTAATTAAAAGTATATATATATATAATATGGATTATATGGAAAATAGTGCATTGAATATAGATATATTCATAACTCGTATTTATATTTATAACTCGATATCTCGTATAAAAATGACAGACGGAAATAAAAATAAATATAGAAAAATTCCAAACAGCTGTTTAATTAGAAATAGTTAATTGGAAACTATAGTATATATATATATATTTTTTTCCGTCTGTCATTTTTATACGAGATATCGAGTTATAAATACGAAAAAATGGATATACAGTCGAATATATACAGTCGAGAACCTCCTTCTTTTCTATGACTACGTTATAAACCTAGTTTTACGCGGGTGAAACCGCGGGCACAGCTAGTTTATAATAAATATGAATGAATGGAAGTTATTTAAATGAATAAAAATATTATCTTTATTAAATACTACAGATTCATTAGCAATACTAGACATGTAGCAAAAACAATACAAGTTTTTTTATTCAACTTTTATATCTAGTATCTGAATTTTCGTATGAAACTTATATTCTTTCTGAACTTATATAGACTTTAATACGAATATGACCTAGAAACGTTGTTATTTGAAGTTTTTTAATAAACATTAACAACAAAAAACATTAAGATATGGTCTAGTCATAATAAAATACAACATCATAACTCATGTAGCCTAGTATATAAATGTAAAAGATATGTTTTTTTTTTACATATATTCAGTTATGACTTTTCTAACTTTGACTTACTGTCATAACTTCAAAAATGCTTTACCAACTTTGACCGCTATTTTCTATAAGAATATAGTGCATCGAATTATATAGAAAATAGTGCATTGAATTATATAGAAAATAGTGCATTGAATTATATGGAAAATAATGCATTAAATTATATGGAAAATAGTGCATCGAATTATATAGAAAATAGTGCATAGAATTATATAGAAAATAATGCATAGAATTATAGTGCATTGAATTATATAGAAAATAGTGCATTGAATTATATGGAAAATAGTGCATTGAATTATATAGAAAATAGTGCATCGAATTATATGGAAAATTTTCGAATTTCAATCCTATTTCGTTAACGGTATATCGGTTGAATTAACGTAAGGCTCAAAATAACTGTCTCAATAACTCAAAATAACTTATACTTTTGCAAGTGTAATACATTTATTTCTTGGTTATCTAGACATTAATATGGCCTTGTAATGTGGTTCATTTGTAGCTCAATAAAGGTCGTCAAGGCGGCACTTCCGGCTTTTAATATCGCACAATGAAGAGATAATTTCATAATATTATCACCTATTCAATTGTAATCGAGAGGGTTTATTCCATTTGGAAACTCCAGTTGGAAATTGTGCAAGTGTTTTAGACATATTCATTTGTCAGCATCAATTGTCACACCTCGATTTGCGCAGGGATAGGCACAGACAACGGAGCGGCGCCACTTTTCACGACCCTGACACGACTGTTTGATCATCATCATCAGCCAGAAGCCGTCCACTGCTGAACATAAAAAAATATTTCCTTCTTAGAACGTCATTTTAAACTACAAGATGCCATTTGTATCCACCGGTTATTTGCGGCACTCCTAGTGGGAGGCCTACGCTACGTCTTCTGGTTCGTGGTCTCCACTCAAAAACAGTTATCTTCGGTTATTGGTTCTTCGAGAGCCAACTTTTTCACTTCCTTCAAACCCACAATTCTCTTAGTTCATACAAGCTCTTTGGTTATAGGCAAAGCATACTTATATATATTTTAAATGTCATTAAGACCCGATATAACCGCACCTCCATTTACTCCGCACTCCAGCCTAACATCAAGCGGGTCGGTAACATCAAACATCAATATGTCGAATCACAATAAAAAAAAGTATTCATTCAATATTCCAGATGATATCACGGTGACGGCAGATGGGATTGACACTTATCATCTGGTGAAGAATGCTGGACGTTACAGGTTAGTATATGAAATAATTTTAGATCGATATTAAGAGCGATTCAGTCGCGATTTGGGTTTAGCTTGAGAGTTGCCGGCTTCAACTAGGCATAGCACGTGCGTCAGCTTTTTTATTATTGTATAAACTGGGGATGTTATGGATATGGATACAGATACCATGGTACAGTAGGCGACCGTGGTGTAGTGGCAGTGCAATAGTTACACAAACCGAAAGCACGAATTCGAAACCACCCCCCAGTACCAATGTATCATTGATATATGTACTTTAGTTGTCCTCTTTCTATGATAAAAGCAATTTAGTAGCTTAGTATAGAAATATAAAAAAGATGTTGAAATAATATTATCCCGGTTTTAGATACAGTTACGGATATTAGATTTTTAGGGAATTTTAAGATTAAAAGTTTGTTATAACATGTTTCATTTAGTCTCAGCCCCTATTCGAAATTTACGAAACTTTTATAACGGATTTGGTTACGGTTAGGTTTTTATTCGAATATCCGATAGTTTCGGTTACGGTTAAGGAGCTCCATAATATCCTTGTAAACGCACTAACGCACGGAAATAGTCAATAACGCTTCTTTAATTAATTGTGTTTTTTTTAAGGGAGGTGTCCAGAACAGCGGGCGTGTCGACAACAGATTTAGTGGGTCGTATGTTACTTCTCACACGTGAACATTTCAAGTATGTTTTATTATTATTTTTTCCTATCGTGTTTGAATACGATAAAGAAAAAAAACTAATTGGGTTATGCTAGCAAAGGCTATTAGGTTTTTTTACGATAGCGAAGGGCAAATTTGAGTCTTGTGCGGCACATTACAACTATTTGCAAGAGAAGTTTATAGAAAAGCAAATTTCTCTCTCGTTGGCCCAGTCTCATAACATAAAAAAATCTAGAAACCAAAAATAAAAAGATAAATGGTTTTATAAAAATACAAGTGTGCAAATGTATAATGTAATGTAAACTTAAAATAAATACAAATCTATTTAAAAAGGTAAATAACAATTTGAATGGCTAATTAAAAAAATGTCGCGCTTTAACCGTCAGACCGTATTCGATCCCTGGTCGCAGATGACCGATTAGCACGCGTAAAAAAAACTATTTAATTTTCATTAATAATAAATATTTTTATTTGTAGTTTAACTGTGTTCATTTAGGAATAGAAAAATAAAACAAGTCAAGAACAAATTAATGGGTGGAATGTTCATGGTATGACGTGGACCAATCAGATTTCTAGAATGAGACAACTATTGACCCCACGATTGATTTGTCTCTCTCACGCTTTGCCGCCCGTATTTACTTCATACTTGATAGGGAACACTTAGTCCATTCTCTTTGTCTATGGTTCCCCCTAACCAGACTCCACCAATCCTAAATAATAGTGGAGATAACGACTTCCAGGAGAGGTGACAAGGAATACTCGGTTGCTCTGGAGCATTCATCAAACCTTGGTACTGATGCTACTGCCCGATCACCATACACTGGCTGTTCACAGTTCTTGCCAACGACACAAAAGATTATACAGTTCAGCAGTGGATTATCGCCTAAACCTTCTGACAAGGTAATTATTATACAAACAAACAGAGTTACTTTCACATTTATAATAATAGTTTGGTTAATATATAGTTGGGGAACGAGCTAAATGAATTCGGGGGCTAAGGTGCGGTGGGGCGTGAGACGACCACCACCCGTATCTTAGTGGCCGCTTTTAGTGACGCTCATAGCTCGGCGATGTCATTTAATATCGATAAAAACGTGTCCATATTTTCTTTGTTTGATTATTGAAAATTTAGTGAGTTAATGGATTAAAAGAGAGTCGTCATCCGTATTCAGGCTAGAACCATTATTAGAAACGTGATTAAAATGTGTGAAAAAGAAAAAAAACATGCAGTCACTATTCTCAAAATTAAATTAATATATAATTCATTAAAAATTGTTGCTGACTAATGTTTATATATCAATTTAATACACATTTATAATTTTTAATAACTAAATCTATTTGCATTTTAAGTAAAGTGTGTTTATTGTTATCGACATTTTGCATGTTACTTCACTATTCATAATAGACACGTGACAATGACGTCACAACTGCATTCCTCGCAAGTTCCTTTAACTCGTTCCCCTACTATACATATGTAGTGTATGAAGGATATACACATATATATACGTACTATTACTAGATGTACGTGACACAGTCTCGAGCGTATCGGCAGTACACGCTGCCCTTCGGCGAGGGCAGACGCGTGGCATAATACGTTGGCGAGCCTGTGATTACAGTAATCCTTAGTTATGAGTACAATATATAATTATAATTTAAGGCAGGCATGGTCTTGTATTAATACAATTGTCTCATAAAACAAGAGACCCGTATGTACGAGTTTTTTTTTTTCATATATTATGTACTTTGGTCGCTCAGTTTCTTTGTGAAGTTTCAATTTCCTGCACCATAAAAACAGGACGACCAAAGTACCAATGTTAGCTCTTGAATTGTATAAAATGTAAATTACATTTTTTTTACTGAGATGTGACCTTTGACCCTGACTTCCCTGATTTTAAGCAAGATATTTAAGAGCGCCGACGGCTGAAATAAAAAACAGTCATTTGACGGTTGCCTCAGTAGCCGTTACTTTGACAACCAAAGGTGCATTTTGTTTACATTTTTTAAATTTTATTAGGTATTAAATTACATCTTATAAGAAACGGTTATATTTTTTAGGTGGTCTACGTGGCTGGTGCATTTGACTTATTCCACGTTGGACATTTGGATTTCTTGGAGGCTGCGCACGCGCAGGGCGATTTCCTTATTGTGGGCCTACATACAGATCTCGAAGTGAACCGCTATAAAGGTTCTAACTATCCAATCATGAATTTGCATGAACGGGTTCTATCTGTTTTGGCTTGTAAGGTAAGAATATATTAAATCAATCAAACTAAATTCCCTCGATTCCGATCCTGACACAACTAACTTGCTTCCTTGTCATCATAATACCCTGATTATTTAAGAGACATTTAGTGGTCATTGCCCAGTCTGCCGATCCGGGGTAGTACATACATCAGTATATACATATACATCAAAAAGTGACTCAGTGGCATCTCGGGATAAACTCAAAAGTTGCCGGTTCTAACAAGGCTTGTATCATAAAAACAGGACGATCAAAGCAAATATATCAAAGATACGTTAGTATTGGCAAGTGGTTTTGAACCCATGCTCTCGGCGAGAGCACTACCACTACACCACGGTCGCCTTTTAATGGATTCATTAAAGTTTATAAATGACTAGCTACCAGCCCCGGCTTTGCACTGGTGCAATGTGTTTTGTACAATACCCACTTTAAAATACTTCAAGGCTTTAGGTTTAATATTTAAAAAAAGTATCTAGCTCTAAGGGTTTAGCCTGTGCGTTTATTTAAAACTTTCATCCCCTATTTTACCCTCTTAGGGGTTGAGTCATATGAGGAATGAGTGTGGAAAATTTCATTTTTTTAGCCTGTGCGTTGATACATCATTCAATCACTTTTGCCTTTTATATATATAGATATATTTTGTTTGCAGTATGTACATGAAGTTGTAATAGGCGCGCCGTACAGCGTGACTGCGGAACTGATGGATCATTTCCGTGTTAAAGTCGTGTGCCATGGACATACTACAATATCACGTGACGGCGATGGCACTGACCCCTATAAGGTGCCTAAACAACGTGGTTGCTTTAAGGTTAGTTCCTTTATTTACTTCCTCTATTTAATGCCTACTATAATAATATAAAACTATAGTTTAAAGAAACTAAATATACACAAATACACGAGACTGTTCACGGTTGCCTCAGTCGCTATCACTATGCCAGCCAGAGAGATTCCGTTAAATAGTTACATACATAAAAAACTGATCGGTCAATTAAGCACAAGTCCCATTTTAATCTTTTTATTATTGTGACTCGATATCTGACCTCGATGGTTTATAAACATGATGGAGGTCCAAAAGTGCCGATGGCTGAAAAACGTCTCAGTTCACGGCTGGTACAGTCGCTATCACTGTGCCGGACAAAGGTGCTTTTTTACGCATCGCTTGAAGGATCCAAGGTTATAGAATCAGAGGCGGGTTTCTCCAACAACCCGCCTTTGCCTTCGCCCCTTTATTAAATCGTGCCTCAGAATACTAAATCCGAAAAATATATTTTTGCATTTCGTTCTATTTAGTCGGGTTCTATAAGAATCCGCCATCAGATTTCGGCGCCACGGTAACAGTAGAACTGCCAATTCCGACTCGATACTAATTATCGATGTCGCCTACATCTCTATTTAATTTTGTCTAACCCTGGTAACCCTTTGTCTGTTTTGTCAAACTTGTCTCTCGAGTTATGGATTATGGTGTTGTCAGTGTCAACATATTTAAGTATTTCTTCTATGAATTAACAATGCATCAATTTCTTACGCCTCAATTCCCACAGCGGTAGGCAAAGGCTCCTTCCCACGATCCGATTTCTAAATTTTATTTTTCAAAAAAATTCATCATACTATACACAATACACTCATCCTTTAAATTAATATAATTTTTATTTCATTTTAGATTTTAAATTCTGGTAACCCTATGACCACGGAGCATATTGTGGAGCGAATAATCAGACACCGACTCGAATTCGAAGCAAGGAACTCAAGAAAAGAAAAGAAAGAGATTGACACAATAAAGTCAATAAAACAAAGAGAGTCACTGAAACAAAATGGCGAAAATGGTGACCATGCTATTGAAGCTAATTAGATTGTCATATTGTTCCCTTATTGTCAATATTATTTTGTATGTGAATGAAGGAAGAATTTCCTTCAGCCCGAGGTCAGATTACGTATCACAATAAAAAAGTTATGTCAGGATTATGGAGAGTGGTTCTCCATTGTCTCTGCCCATTCCTCTGGAAATTACACTGTAACAATTTATTTTTAAAATTAAGGTTAAGTGTACCGATATGTAAACTATGACGGTTGGGCTGCCGTTTTGGGCCTAGTGGTGAAAGCGGGGCGGCGCGTCGCGATGTTCAGCGGCTGCTGTAGCGAGTGCTTCAAAGCGGTGCGGGGAGCCGCGATGCTGAGTGCTGCCCGAGCGACGACAGGAGTCAATTCAATTCAGTTTAATTTCGTCGCGCAGGGCGTCGCTCGAACTGCCCCGCTCTCTTCGCTTGTCTCAAAACCACAGCCTTAGTTTTGGAAAAGAAACTATTCAGATATTTTCTTGACGATAAGGGAATGTCATTAGCTTTATATCGAATATTAATGTTACCTACTTATTTAAACAGTATGGGGTTTTGTTGGCAAGCACTTCTCTTGTTGATAGCTGCTATAGTGAGATTAGTAAATCTTAAAAAGGGTTCATAGCGTGTCGTTATTATCAGCATCTATCAGTTGTCTTGATTGATACGTTTAACAGAAGTTTTGTTGCTAATAAAACCCACGAATTATACATTAAAAGGTTCTTTTTTTATTCATTTGAAGAGCAACTGGCTGGTATGGAAGTACGCGTTTAGACGATACTAAAATTTAGTGCTAGCTCTTCGAACGCGAGGTTAAGAACAAATATTGTCAAATTATGACCCCAAGAAAAGTGTGTGTTTATCAACAGAAATCGAGAGAGAGAGTGTGTATATTTTTGTTACGATAATTTTTAATAGTTACAAAGAGTTAGTTTTCAAATTAGTAACGCTAGTTTGACCAAAAGTGGCCTTTATAACATTAAAATTAATGTAGAAAATGTTCTAGATTCGCTTGTAGCTAGTAGATACAGATCACAAGCAATTAGACTATTTTAGAGAAATAAATCACCTTTGATGTGAACTGCAATCCGTCTCTCGGTTGTGGTCTTTACTATTTCCTTACTATTATTAGCCTTTGAATAGTCCGACTGCCGGGCAAAGGCCACAAGACTGCCTCAATCTGGAGTTAGCTTAGTAGTTGACCCATATGACTTGCCCAGTGTTAGGTTGGCGGCTTAATTAGTTACGCCGTTTTGGCTACTGCGCGGTATTTCTTATTCTATCCATAAGTTTCACGCCCAGTTTTACGCTTTTTGGGTCTATAACAAACCCCTTTTCTTCTTAATCAAATTATCTATTAACTTATGTAATATACCTACCTTTCTATATCTAAAATCTATTCTATACTTTCATTCTATGTGGGGTTTCAGCCTAAAACTTATTAGAAGTAAGGTTCAAGCCGATTCAATTGTGAATGTCAATATCACATTTGACATTGACATTTGCTTATCGATCGATTGACGCTGTCATTTCGAAACGTCAGATTCCATACATTTTATTGTCTATGCTTTAAATGCTTTAACTTCCTATAATACATTCACTGAGTTGCTTTTGTGTTTTGACTGGTTTGAAATGTGTATAGCACCCATTTTTTTCTGTAGTCTGCATACAAAAATGCCTAGCGATTTCTGCTAGCCTTCATCTGATTTAAGCAATAGTCGCCTCCACTCATGGATTGTATTCTAGGCTACCAACAGACGTTTTCTGTCAATGTTTGGTGTGGATTTTATTTAATAAATATATATTTTAAATATTTTTATTTGTTATATATTTATGACCTTTGCCATATAAATATATTATGATTTTATTTCTAAAAGGATTCGAGTTTATTCGGAAGAACTGTTTATTCCATTTTTATTTTCCATGTAATACCTCTTAATTTTATTATAGTTAAACCAAGATTTTTGTGGCTAAATGCCACGCTTCACAGAGGGCGCTAGTTTCACTATTTAGGCTACTTTTAGAGTTGCAGTCGTCTGCGCACTAATACAACGATGATACATGCAGACAATCCGCGCAGACCGTCCGCGTGACTCTAAAACTGGCCTGGAGTTATCCTCGGTGTATAGCCTAAAAAAACTTTTATGTGCTAAATTACATTTTGACACGGGTAATAGCAATTTTATTTGATGTTACATAACTCTGTCACTAATTTCATCATAATAAACTGTATTTAATCTTTTATTTATTTATTAAATTTGTCTTCTTTATGATTCCAATTATTTTACAATCTCTCTAGTGGAAATCGCTGTAATTGCGAAATTTGTGAATTATATATCTACAAGTAAAAAAGTTGAAAATTTAAATTTAAAACTGAAATCACATGAGTTTCGCATTTACGTATATTAGTTTCCACTAGAGGTGAGGAAATATAATTTTATGCCAGTATCTCATGTACTAATTGTACATTATATTTAGATAAAAATCCTATTTTATTAACCCTATTATTTTATTAACTCTATTATTTTATTTATTGCGATAATTGTTAAATGTTAATATTTTATTATGTGTTTCATGATCGTTTTATTAGTTATTTTATTGCGACAACCCTAATATTTAACGTTAATTAGACAATAAAATAATAATTCTAAATTATTATGTTTCGTGATCGTTTTTTACCTTTTAGTTATTTCTTATTGTGACAACCCTAATATATAACTTTAATTAGACATAATAATTTTAAATATTAAAGCTCTCCGATCAGACCGAAGACCGAATTGCGCGAATTCGTGGTTGTCGCTAAAACGTAAACAAATTGGTTAATCAATGAACGAAAAGCCCAAGTAGTAATCAATTATGTGTAATTTTATTAATCAATGTGTTTTTTATTTATATTGTTTATTTTGTTAGGTTCGCACAATACACAAATTTTGCCTCAATATCTTAGCTTGTTATTTAGCAGTTTAATAGTTGTTATTAGTATATATAAATGTAGATGTTATAAAATATTTAATTGTTCTCTCTTATTATTATAATTTTAATTGCAGGCTTTTATATAAGTCAAATTATAAATGTCAAATCAAAGCTTGTTTAATACCAAATATTCAACTAGCTTGTAAATAATATTAAGAATTTAATAAATTATGTTTATTATTTGTGTTATTCTCAATATTGCCTAACAATTATAATAAATGATTTATTATGATAAATTTGTTTTTATTTTTAGTCCTAGTCGTATCGTATTTTATAATACGTAATTATTATTTATTGCACTAAAATTTAGAGTTCCTACACTGGCGAGCTTAATGGCATTGGGCATTCTATTACAGACATAGGGGTGTATATTTTGAAGGAAAAAATAATTGTTCATCCCTGCCGAATAAACAACCCCCAATATTTTTACACACCTACTTTTTTCCCCTTCAAAATCAAGGTAAAAAAATCGGTTGGCTGTAAAGTCGGTTTACTGACGATAGTTGAACGTGACAACGTCATAAGAAAATACTATTTGGAATGGTTGCATTTTTCAAAAGAAAATTTTAATTTTATTTGTTTGATAGATATTTTGTATGGATATAGAGAAGGAGGTAAATGGAAATCACAATTGAATTGATCAAGTTACATTTATTTGTACGGATAAATACAATTATGTATTTTTTTATTGTACATTAAAATTAATAGTATTAGTATTATTAATAGTACGCTATTCCGAATGCGGAGGCCGATTGTGCCTCTTTGTTACTCGTTCCGCGCTCTCGCTTGCACTTTTCGTGCGTGTAGCCGGCTCCATCGAATTATAGGACGTTGTCACGTCAAAATAGGAAAAACGGTTGTCCAGCGGACATTAATATCCTCATCCCCAATGACTCGTGTGGACGAGTTGAAGGTAACCTACGATCATGCCACTAAGATCTGCAGATAAAGATATTCAAAAAAGTGGGGCATAGCGTGTTTCTAGGATTGGCGAGAGTCTACTAACGCAACCCACAGGTAGTCGTATCTTTCTCGCCAAAACTGTAGAATCTAACTTTTGTCGTTTCGCTGAGACAGTCTGATGGCTCACTTGCGCATACAGCACTCTTTGCCACTGATCGACGATCGTGGTGCAAGGTCACCCACTTTGCGCCTGTGAGGACAAACGACTCCTGAAATCTGTATCAGATAACGCGATGTCCGCATGGAGCTACGATCGCTCAATGTCTGGAAGGAGGTCCTGATGGCATCCCAGCGCTTGTGCTTAAAACGGAAATGACTCCTGTCTTGACGAGGCTATACTTGTCGGGTAGGGGGCTAATGTGCAACCGGGCTCCAAAAAAGGCCACCGCTCAGACCCCGCAAACTACCGTCTAATAGCTGTAACCTCGGTAATGTGCAGTCATGGTGCGGATAATAAACGCCCGCCTAATGGCTCACCTGATGGGTCATGACCGGCAAAATGGCTTTAGGCCAAAATCCTTCAGGCGTACACTCCGTACGTCTGCGGTTAAGCGTTGGATGGTGATAGAGAGGCCCTTGCCATCGGCTTGAACATCCTCAAAGCGTTTGACAGGGTCTGGCACAAGACTCTTATTTTTAAACTCGAGGCATACGGTTTACCGGACCATCTGCGTAGCTATATAGCCGAATATCAGCGTGACTGCTTCATACGCATTGTAGTGAATCGGCATTCACTGGCATCGCGCAGGATGTCAGTGAATGCCGGCTGTCGCCGACTTTGTTTCTTCTGCATATTAATGACATGCTGGATCTTGGATCCGGCATTAATTGCTATGCAGACGACAGCACGGTGTATAGACGCTCCTGTTTTCCTCGTAGCCGGAAAATTCTTTAATGAATTTTGAGTTTACAATATGGTAGATCCATAGAAAGCAATAAATGATGTCTAGGAGTGGTAGAATGTCATTATTATCTATCATAATAATGAAAAAAATATAAAAGTAATCAATTAAAAATGATTGACATAGCATATTATGTATTTATTTTTTGAATGTGGCAACACTGATAAAATGGCTGCCATCAGGAATGGCAGTAGGTACTTATTTACTGTGTTTTGTTAAAAATTACAAGGTTAAAAGAAAAATAAACATTTTAAAGTGATTTCACGTTTAAAGAACTATATATTTTAGTTAAATAAAAGTGGAAAGATTGTGCGTGTTTTTAATTCAAAAACAAAAGGTAAGATTACGTACTACGTAGCCGCCCACAAAGTTGTTCTTTCAATCTGTTTCATTTTTGCTTTTATTTTGTGTTAGTACTTAATTATTTGTCAAATTAAACAATGCTTTCCGCAGAGACTTTTGTAATAATCTGTTCAAAAATTATAAATCATATCATTGACTTATCAATTTCTTGGAATCGTGAATTAATCAGGTGTCTGACAATTACTACCGTCATGGATATTGTTCTGTAACCAGACACTACGCATTAGTTATTATTAACTTGTGATATAGGATAGAAGGAATCTATTCGATGGTGAATTAGATTAATCTAATTTGCATATATATATGGGATATGGTAGGCTTAACGGCATAAATTTGTCGGTGTTGTGTTAGGTCAAGTTTTAACCGCAAATAAATATTGTGAATCCTGCCGGTATACATATTACGCAAATATGCTTTCAGCTCTCTTCATAATAGTTCTATGTATCATAACTATAAAACAGGCACTATTATTTATTTAACTTTAGTAATTTTATATTAAACTAAACCTCTTTACTTATGAATAAACAGTCTGTTTAATGAGGTGACAGAGACGATTGAGAATACGCTGACTGTTCTATCAAGTTAATGGCCTAGCATCAATCGATTTACAACTTGTTTACATTGTCATTATATTAGCACTTTTTGGATATAAATTATAGTTTATAAATTATTCTTAGGGAGTTATGATGATGTTATAGTTGCGTCAAGATCTTGGAAAGTGGTATTCCATTGTCTCTGCCTGTCCCTGTGGGAACCGATAATAATTATGATATTTTTAGGAATATGATGATAACAATGGTATTACACTTATGACAAGATGAAGCAATTAATATACAGTAATTTAAGAATTTTAAATTAAACAGGTATTTTAATTCTGATGTGGGTGGATGCATTAAACAAGGCAGACCCAGCGGGCTGTTACCTGATCAAATCAGAGACATCGTCAAAAAAGCCTAGTGCCTATCGCCATAGAGCATGTATCAAGAGAATTGTGGATGTGAGTGAAGGAAGAGAGTTGTGTTAGGACGTGGAAAAAGGTGTTAATTTAAATAGAACCTTATATCAATTATTAAATAGTTATTTTAAAAACACCATTTGGCTAAAATAAAATTCTTCACAAAATTCTTTGTGATTCGTTGTGAATACACAATTTCTATATTCCAAGGAATGTGAGTGAAAGAAGCAAGAGTTGGATTAGGTTAGTAAATGGAGATCCATTGTCTTTGACCAGAGAATTTTAAGCTAATCCATACTTGAAATTATCCAAAAGTCAGCATTACAATACTAATTGTAACATATGCTGAGATTAATTCCATTTCGTCATTTAATTCCATTTCGTCATCTAATTCCATTTCGGCGACTGAACCAGCTGTTAACTAAGTCGGTTTTTCAGTTGTCAACACTTGCTTATTATCAGTTCAGTCAAGGTCGAATGTCGAGTAACAATAAAAAAAATCCTTTTTCCATTTGTACTGGAATTTAACATAAAAGCAAAACATTTATGTAATGCAGTGTTTCCTAACCTTTTTAGGCCATGCGGCATGCCCCACCTGAAGATTTCTAAAGTTTTAATTCCCAACATACATAATTTTTTACCTTTAAACCTTAAGAAATATAAATGATTACATTTTTATAAGAATTTGCCTTTTTTGTTAAATTTGTCACCGATTTCTAGCATTGCATTTAAATAACCCAAAGCGAAAAGGTTAAAGTCGTGTCGAGTCCATTTTTATATTGCCCCCCTAACTAATACTTTGCCCCCCTGTGGGGAGTGGGCCCCACGTTGAGTAACACTGATGTAAAGTGTTAGTACTAGTACAAAGAGATAATTAAAAACAGAAAGCTATTAATATTTGATTTATATCAGTTTGGATAACACTTTGTTCATAAAATAGATTTATTATGCAAACAACATCTTATTCTTACAATATTCTTAGTACTCAAGCATTCCTTAGTACTCTAATGGGAGACTTATATGTATATCATTAATCAATTAAATTGTCATGCTTTAAAATAACATATATTACAAACAGTAGAATCTGTGCTCTGCACTTGGCCTAGAGCAGCTAATATATCCCCTTGCTTAGGCAATTAGGCAAGTCGAGGTCAGATATCGCGTTTTTAATTATGTTTTTAATTTATATAAGGGTTGTCGACTAAATATGCACTACTTATTTACAAAGTAATACATACAAATATTTAAAACTAAGTGTTATTTAATTAACACAAAAATAAACATATATAGTTAAAGTTAACATTAAAATACATAAGACAAAACTAAATTGAAAAGAATTCGATCATTTACCTATTATAACAGTTGATGCCTGCAATAAAAAAATATTAGTTTTGATGTAATTCGCGACAGATCGCTTAAATTTAGAGAGTGCCGTGGTTGATGCCAAGGCTGTCGCATCTCCGCATTAACTCATTATAAATTCGAGCTAATCGTGTTGAGGGAGAGTTAAGTCCTAAGTTAGATTTCCTGAATGGTATATGAAATAAAAAGATAATATTATTTTTCATCTATTGTGGCTCGACTTATGTCAGCAACGTGCTTGATATGCTAGAGTACGGCCTTAAAGGCCTATTTAAATAGGAGCGACTGCCACTACAATTAAATAACTGCAAGTAGCAGTCGCATCCACCTCATGGTCTGTCCAATTGAAAGTGGTGGTCCTACTCCAGGTTACTTCACCATTCTTAAATACACCCATACCAAAAATTTGTTATACCTATTCTAATAATTCAATAATACAAATAAATGCTTGCAACAAATCTATGTTCCGACGGGGTATCAAACCCCAGGACTTAGCGTAGTCCTGTCCTGGGTGTGTTAACCAATACTCCATGCGGATCTTCAAAAGACCTTAACAACCTTTAGCTAATACTATTATTGTGCACAGGGCCGTCTTTACCCGGGGGTTCAAGGGGTGCGGTGCACCCGGGCGCAGAGTCCTAGGGGGCGCATGTCGACCGCAATAAATTTCGATAGGTACCTACTACACTGAGACCACGCGAGCGGAGCTTTGACGTTCGCACCCCGGCGCTGAATATGCTTGAGACGGTCCTGATTGTGCACCTTAAGTTAAAATACAATATCGAAGATACCAATACCCAAGACGTAAGGCAAATGTAAGGCCCTTTAATGGTGTTTTTTGTTTTTTTTATTATTATTGTGACACGACAGCTGGCCTCTACCCGCCTCATGATAAGCAAGAGAGGAGGTCCAAGAGTGACGACGACTGAAAAAACCGAGTCAGTTCACGGCTGCATCAGTCGCCGTCACTATGCCGACCAAAGATGCTTCTTCACAAGATCTAAGGTTATAGGATGGAGAGAACACATGGGCTGGCAAAGCATTCCACTTGTCGATTGTTCACCAAAGAAAAGACGCAACTTTTTAGTTCAACTGCGGGTATTACGGGTGTGAAAAGACGAGGCAAGAACAAGGTTAAAGAGCTTCTCGGAACATTCTTCGTGGATTAGGCGATAGAGGACGCACAGAGCCGCCATGTCTCTGGGTATTTACAGGGGCTCCAGAGTTCTTGTAACCTCTGCATCTCCTATAACTCGGACAGCTTGGCGCTGCAATGAATCTAGGGCATTAAGAAGATACTTGGCAGAGCCGTCCCAGAAATGCGAACAGTACTCCGCGCAAGAGCGAATTTGAGCCTTGTATAGAAGCAGGCGAAGCACTGGCGCAAAGAACCGCCGCATTTTGTTCAGGATGCCAAGTTTGCGGGAGGTGGTCTTAATATCCCGCTCGATGTGGTCCCTGTGATGCAGGTCGCTGCGAAGGGACATCCCTAAAATGTCCAGTCTGTCCGAAGTACCGACCGTACCGAAGTAACTAATAGAAATCATCCGAGGGAGATGTTATAAAAAGAAGGAACTGGTATTTTTTCGTCGAGAATACACCTGAATCTTATCTGCGTTGAACTGAACCAGGTTCTCGTCGACCCAATGAACCCGGTTCAGCCCCGCCACCCTGCAAACTATGGATAGGACTATATTAGATGTTTGTTTATAATCTAAGAAACGAGGGGATTCATAGAAGCCCAAAAGTGACTGACTAAAACCACCGGATGAGCATGGGATAGGCAGGGCACACAGATCGTATAGAATAGTTGGATGTGGCCGACCACGAAATCGCGATGGAAACGTCCACCCACAAGATGGACTGACGACCTGCTAAAGATAGCAGGAAACCGATTTAATAATAATGATAAAAAACCATATTAGCGTTATTCTTAATTATGAAAAATTCTAATATTTATGTATGCATCATTATACATGCATGATCAATTTTAAAAGCATGATCCAACCTGTCCCTAAATAATTTTCGTTTCTTTAACTATTGCGGTTTGCGGTACGTATATCAAATATTTCGAATAATAAGTAAAAGGGGATGAAATAAAGAAATAATTAAAAATCCTTCGAAGGCTGCCGCGGGCGCCAAGGGATGGCGTAGGAAAAGCTAGGATGCGCGGGCGGCGCTCGCAGCGGGTGGCTCGAGCTCTGACTCATTGCTGCCGAAAATAACTGAAAATACGCGGGGCGCCGCCTACCGGGATCGGGCGGGCGGATGATTGTAGCTTCAGTGGTAGCCGCGACGCCGCCGTCGCTACAGGAGCGGTGCTGCAGTACGCTCGGCACGACACGGACGGCACGGAGGAGACAGTGGTGGCGGCGCCGGCGCGGGATGCGCGGCCATGCCGGTGCGACACCGCGACCTCGCCGGCGACGACCCCGCGCCCCCGGAGCCCAAGCGCTGCAGACATTGCGACGGTACGATTGCCCGAACAGCAAACAGACCTCCTTATCTAAGAAATTAACAATGCATTACTGACGCACACTAAGAAGCCTCCGTTCACTAAACTTAACTCAGCAAAAACACATGAGTTTGATTTTCCTAACATCGTGTTGACTACTGCTATTTAAAATGCTTGTTTTTGTTGTTCGTCTTTAATTTAAAGTAAAAGTTTTAATACCAGTTTTAAGAGGCGTCAAGAACAACGGTCCTCTTGGTAACCTGCGTGAAAATTACTTGAGATAAAGATAGTTAGCATTTTGAGTTTGAACATTTTATTAAAATAAAATAATTGTATATTTTAACACGCTTTGGTTTATTATAGTAAATAAATTTGATTTTTTAAACTATAATTAACTTGTATTAAGATAGGTAAGCAGGCCGTGGTATGTCTGCCGTCGCCCAGTCTGCCGATCCGAGGTAGTACCACCACTTAACCAGTGTGTAGACCATGAAGTGCGATTCGAGATTAGCTTGAAAATTACCGGTTCCAACTAGCTTGCTGGTTCAACTAGAGGGGATGCGACTGCCACTTGCTGTTATTTAAGTGTAGTAGCTGTCTCCTCGTGTTGATGGATCGCACTGCAGCCTAACATCATGCGGTCATATGTTGAACCACATAGCAAAAAATAACCACCCATTTATTTTAACCACATTTATTTTAATAAAGTATTGAAGTGTTGGCCTCGGTTTTAACAGCGTTTAAAAACTGCCTTTCCTATTGTGACGTATTCCTCGGACTTTTGTGGTCAGGTAGAGGCTAATCATAAGAAATAATTTTAGTTCTTAATAAAGATCTCTTGGATCCTCACACGCAGAGCCTACTATGGACGCCGTAGGAACCGCTGAGACTCAATGAAAATCCAGCGCAACGTGTTTGTAAGACAGTATTTACAAAAAAAAACTAATACAAAAGCACATTTCCCAAAAACATTTTTTACCTGGTGAAACACGGTAACAAAAAAGAGGCGCTTTATAAGTTTAGGTTAAAGGACATTTATTACTCACAAGAACTTAACATTTACTTGCGTGAGAATACAAAATATTATCAGTTACAATTTTTTTCGTAAAAATCAATATAAATACATAATAACTATTAGAAACCAAAGAGAACCAAATATAACTAAAGAGAAACCAAAAAAGACTAGTCCGTTGTAATAAGCTTTTTTAACTTAGATTTAAATTCTATAATAGAATTTGCTTCCGTTGTATCTTTCAGTAGCTTGTTATAAAGACGCACTCCCTCAAAAAGTATACTGGATTTTCCATAATTTGTAGGATAACTTCGCTCAAGGCGCTTCATAGGGTTCGCATACAGGCTCTACCGAGGGTCAGGACTGCTAAATGTACAGCAGCAGCTTAACATCCATCAGACGGGGTGTTGTCATAATGTCGAGCCACAATAAAATGTGCCCAAACTTTATCATCTTTGTTTGTAACTACATCTTCTTTTAAAACACTTTTTTTACATCTCTATACTAAGCTACTAAAGTGAAGTATAGAAACAGGACATTCAAAGTACTTATATTAAAGATACATATATTATACATACATATATAAGAGTGGTGGCTGTGGTACCTAGTGTGCCGAACCGGGGCAGTACCACCAACTTACAAGTATACAGACTGTGAAGTTATTTGATCGCGTTTCGGCATCAGCTTGTAAGTTGTCGGTTCCAACTAGGCCGGCATAATGAGTGTGACTTTATTTACAGTTATTAAATTGTAGTAGCAGTGACATCCATTGATGGACCACACTTTAGCTTATATAAAGCAGGGTGCTGTCATATGTCGTAAAAAAAAGTGGTATTGAACCCGTGCTCTCGGTTCGCGTAACCATTGCACTACCACTTCACTACAGTCGCCTTAAAACTGTATTCTTCTTATAATTTTATGTTCCTACTCCCCGAGGAATTAATCTAAAACTGTTGGCACTTAGTGGTACAATAAAAGTATAATAGGACGTCAATCGGTCTGCGCTGGCTTAGTAACTTTGGCTTATAAAATTTATCATAGGTCTGAATTAGTCTACAGGAGTGACGCATTGGTTATTTATCACACCAGTTTGTTACGCGTAAAGTCCCGAGTTCGTTTTCCGGTCGGAGCAATTTTTTGTTTTAAAGCTTATATTTGTAATTTTTAATAATTAAAATTAAACAATACAAATAATTGGTAATAAAAAAAAGGATATTTGCTCCGGGGGTCTTGTTATCAATGAGTGGTAGGCAGTGGTGCCCAGTCTGCCGATCCTGGGTAGTACTACCACTTACAAGTATACAGACCGTGAAGTGACTTAGTCGCGTTTCGAGATCAGCTCGTAAGTTTCCGGTATCAACTAGGCCGGCATAGTGGATGTGACTACTACTTACAGTTATTTAACTGTAGTAGCAGTCACCTCTATTCATGGACCGCACTCCAGCTTAATATATATAATTAACTGTAAGTAGTAGTCACATCCACTATGCTGGCCTATATATAGAACGTACCACTAGGTCAGAGCAGTCTCTCGCTAAACGACAGACACCGGATTCAAGCCTTGGTCACTGTTGACCTATGTGCACGTGAATAAAAATCATCCAATTTTCATTATTAATTTAACGCTAGTAATACTAGCATTGAAAGCTAACTTTTTTTAATCAAATCGAATTGTCACGCCTTTATCCCACAAGGGTAGGCAAAGACAATGAAGCGCCATTTGCCACGATGCTGATACAACTCCCTCGCTTCGTTTACATTCACAAGTAGGACTTCAAGTATACAGACCGTGAAGCAACTCATTCGTGTTCTCGGAACAGCTTGAAGGTAGCCTGTACCAACAAGTCAGCATAGTGAATGGAACTGCTAATTGCAATTTGTTAAATGTAGCAGCGTCATCTTCGTTCACACACCGCACTCCAGCCTAACATCAGGGAGATAGTCATATTTCGAGCCACAATAAAACATAAATAATTTATGTCAAATCTTTTTCAAAAGAAAGGGAATCTAAGGCTAAAACTTTTTGACGACAGGCGTGGACGAACGGTTTAGCAATTGGTTTGTTGCGGGTAATGTCCCGGGTTCGATCCCCGGTCGGAGCAAATATTTGTTTCATAGCTTTTATTTGTAATATTTAATAATATTAAATATTGCAAATGTTTGTTAAAAAAAAGATGGATATTTGCTTCGGGTCTGGTTATCAAAGAGTGGGGCCAATCCGGGGTAGTACCACCACTTACAAGTATACAGACCGTGAAGTGATTTGGTCACGTTTCGGGATCAGCTTGTAAGTTGTCGGTTTCATGTATTATTGTATTAGCAGTGACATTCCTTCATAGACCACACTTCGGCTTAACATCAAGCGGGGTGCTGTCATATATCGTGTCACAATAAAAAAAATTCAATATTTCGCATCTATTCAATAGTTCGTAGATCCATTAAAATTTTGCTTTGAAACACAATCAGACATCTAGGCTGACATAGTGGATGTGACTGCACTTACAGTTATTGAATTGTAGCAGTGACATCCATTCATGGACCACACTCTGGCCTAACATAAAGCGGGGTGCTGTCATTTGTCGAGACACAATAAAAAAAACATATTTAACGTCTCTTACTGACAATTTCAGTTACATCTGTAACTCACTTGCGTTGTACGAAGTTTTTTCGTTTAAGTATCGTTTAAGGTACTTATTACGATTACGATATGAGCTTGTATGAAGAGAATTGTGGATGTGAGGGAAGCGAGGGAGTTGTGCCAGGATCGTGGCAAGTGGCGCTCCTTTGTCTCTGTATATTTCTGTGGGAAAAAAGCGTGACAATTCGATTTGTTTTGATGAGGAGGATGCATGTAGACCCACTAATGTCGCATCTGTTCATGATTAAATCGGACAGCGCTCCTAACATCGCGTTGCGGTCGTGACGTTCCATAAATATTATTCAATAATCGAGCTAGTGGTTAAGTTATACCACAGGTTATACCAGAAATCAGTAGCTCGAAAATTAATTACGTACAGTAGCTCAACTATGTCTAGCCACCTTTCCTTCTATAATGTGGTGACGACAGGCGTGGACGAACGGTTAGCTATTAGTTTGTTGCGCGTAAAGTTTCAGGTTCGATTCCCGGTCAAAGCAAATATTTGTTTCATAGCTTTTATTTGTAATATTTATTAATTATATTAAATATTGCAAATATTTATTAATTAAAAAAGAGTTGGATATTTGCTTCGAGTCTGGTATCAAAGTGATTTGGTCGCGTTTCGGGATTAGCTTGTAAGTTGCCGGTTCCAACTAGGCCGGCATAGTGGATGTGATTGCTACTCACAATTATTGAATTCATGGTCCACATTCCAGCTTAACATTTTATTTTATTAACAAAAATTTGCAATATTTAACGTAATTAGTAAATGTTACAAATAATAGCTATGAAACAAATATTTGCTCCGACCGGGAATCGAACCCGGGACATTACGCGCAACAAACCAATTGCTAACCGTTCGCCACGCCTGTCGTCCACGTTTGTCTTTCTATATCATTGTAGTGACAGTTTAGTTAGCATTTAAAAATAGTACGAAGATAGGTATTCTTATGAGGAAAATTATTATTTAATTTGTCCGCCCTTAGTCACTGGAGTAAGTGAAATATGTGTCACACAGTTGGGAATGGAAAGTGCATATATAAATAGAGGCAGAAACGTGGCCGAGTGGGCTGCCTTATGTAAGAGAAAACTCGTAAACAAGTGCCTTACGTTGTAATTATTTGGTAATGCTTTTCAGCTTAAGTATTCCTGAAATTTTACCACCGTTTTGTAAACTTTACGTTGCTTTATTTTCAGCTGCGCGATAATTAAACCATATAAGTTATTTGCACATAATTTCAGTTACTTTTAGGCTGTGTTTACACCAAAGGTTATTGTTGGTTGCATTATTACAGAAGTTAATCTTTGTTGAACATAAACTATTTTATTTTCTTTAGCCGTCATAGTGACGGCGATTGAGGCAGCCGTGAACTAACTCGGTTGTTTCAGTCGTCGTTACTCTTGGATCTCCTCTTGCTTATCATCAGGCGAGTCGAGGTCAAATGTCGTGTCACAATAATAATAAAAAAGGTTTTTATTTTAAACTATACTGATCTACTAAAAGTTCTTGTATCATAGAAACAGGACAACCAATGTACATCAGCTAGAAGGCATCCACTGCTGACCATAGACCGTGACCAACGTACACGGCCGCCTTATTTGTCTGAATATAGATTTTTTTTTTAATATTTCCTAACTTATTTTATTGCCTGTGGGTGTGATCTACTGTCAATTTTTGAAATATAAATAGCTTAAATAGGACCTACGCATATCTATGCATTCAACTAATGGCAGATCGTAATTTTGTTTGCAACGTGCGTTTAGCTGTTTTAGTTAACATGCCAAAGTCACAGACGCTTTTAGGAAGGCGGTAATTAAAATTTTATAGCGTTAAAATACCAAAACAAGAAAATATTTGTTAATCCGCGAATAAATACTATGTAGGACTAAGGTCTTGGATTAGGTTTACGTGTTTGTTTGCATAATTAATTTTACGCCTCTATTCCTACAAGGATTGGCAGAGACAACGGAATGTCACTTTCCACTAAACACCTTACTTTCTCTCGTTTTCTTCACATCCACAATTCGACCAAGAAACAATCTTCTTGGTTGTCCCTGTTTTATCTTTTAATTCGTTTCTGATTTATAAATCTCATCCGTCAAATAGGTTTTCTGAGTACGTTGGGAAATCTTTACCACAAGTAGTAATTTCACTTATTTTTGTATATTGTAGGCCTTCCCCTTCGAACGCCATTACGAACGACAAGATGCCAGTTGCATCCATCGGTTATTTGTGACTTTCACTATGTCGTCAGTCCACATAGTGGGAGACCTACCTACGCTGGGTTTTCCGGTTCGTGGTCTCCACTCAAGAACCTTTCATCCCTATCGGTTGTCAGTTCTTCGAGCATAAATAATAGCATAATGTCTTAAACCAGACTACCTCTATGGTACAGAAATATTACGCATAGCCAAAATGATTAATCAATGATTACATATTGTTTTCACGGTGCCCAATCTAAATGGCAGGTGGGTTGTAAGATTCAGGTTGACTATGACTTTGCCAGACTGTGAGCGCAGATTAATTAGCATCGCCTGTCGAGTGACAGTCAGGCCTGACGAGGTGGCGCCGACGACCTTACCTCACGACAACTCGGCAATTATAACTCGCATATCCACTAGAGCGTAACTACGAATTTGATATTGATGTTTTGTTTTCATTCTGTTCATATGCCAAGCAAATATTTGTACAACGTGCTCGTAACGTCAATATAAATTAAATGACGCCGTTAACGGCTGGACAAAAATCATAAAAAGCTATCAGTCACGCGCTTGCTGAGATAATACGTACCTACATAGTGCACATAATTAAATGACGACACAGTATTTTATGACTCGACATAATTAAGGCGACCGTCAATCAAACAAATTTTCTCGCCGCCTAACAAAATATCGCCGCCTATCGCCCATAGATATAGACAATGGAGCGCTACATGCCACGATCTCGACACAACCTTGCTTCCTTCATACAAGCCTCTACGGTTATGGGCACTAGGCAACTTAGTTTTCTTGTAGTGCGATTAAAACCACTTGCCGGTACAATCTATACTTTGTTCGTCCTTAGTATAGAAATGTGAAAAAAATATAGGGTTGTTATTAAGCTGGAGTCCGTTAATGAATAGAGGCGACTGCTACTACAGTTCGTTAAATGCAAATATTTAATCGCTCCACTATGGCAGCTTAGTTGGAACCGACAATTATAAAGCCGATCCCGAAACGCGAATAAGTTCTGTAAAAGTGGTGGTACTACCAGGTCCAACTGTCTGCCTAGTGCCTATCAATTCATTGTTACGCCTTTTTCCCACAGGGATAGACAGAGACAATAGAGCGATCCTGACACAACTCCATCGCTTTTCTCACATCTACAATTCTTTTTATACAAGCTCTATTGTTATGGGCACTGGGCAACCTAGCTTTCTAGAGGATGTCTCCGATTTGGTCAAAGAACACCCTCCTGGGTCTGCCCCGATTAACGCATCCATCCACATACTCGTACTTTATTATTATATTATTGTTAGGTTTACATTATAAATTCCTGTGATGCCTATGTTTAATAGACGAAGTTAAACCCGTGATGTTATTGTTTATTTGGCTACCATTGTAATGCATCAGTTTTGCGTCAGTGTTCTATCGTATTAGTTAACAAAACCATAGTAGCTATAACGTCGGGACACGTTGCCAAAATGTCTATTCCCATAATGACTTTGTAGGCCCGTCGCGTGCACGGTTCATACTTCTTTCAGATTGATTGATTTTCCTGATAAATCAATCACAAGTTATATATGCAGATAATGTCTATAATTATAATAAATTATGTAGGGCTACGTAATATTTTTGTTCAACACATTTTTTATATTGACACTTTAGGATGTGTTAAATAAGAGATTTCCAATAGATTTTAGGGTTGGAAAAATTATGTTGTTATGATTTGGACACATTAAAAGAAAAGTTAAAAGTGATTAAGAAATCGGAGGCGAGTAGAAACGATAAACCGAGGACGGCCCAAAATATTGTTTCTTAATTTAATCGGGCACATCCTAAATTTTTTGTATGTGTAGCGAGTTGTGTCAAATCGTGAAAAGTGGAGTTCCGTCGTCGTCTGCCTATTACCGGAAGAATTAAGGCAAACATTGATAATGTAGATTTTGCAGTAACTCCTGTAGCAAATATCACCAATATCACCAAAATGGGATGGGAAATAGTCTTTTATTAGTAAATGATATTCTTGTTTATGCTTCCATTTCTCTAGTCTTACGTCATTGCAGTGGCAGTTAGTTATTTTGTATGATGTCTAATGGTATGTGATTCGCCTACATGTTCCTAAAAAGCGAAAAAGTTGTTTTTGTAAACTTTTATTGCTCGAGTAATGTTTTAATAGTCTCGTTGTTTGCGTTGTTCGGGGCAGTTTTACAGTCTCCGCCCACATTGCGCAGACGCCGCTTAACGTCGACAATATCGTTACGAGATTAAGGAAATATTGTCTTTTTATAATACAATATTAAGCAGATTGTACCTGCCACGTCTTAGGCGGACAGAAACACAAAAAGATCAGACAGACTGATATATCGCTGTGAAAATAAACGCGTGCAGGATTGTAGATTAGCATGTAGATCCCGACTAAACTGCCACCTGTTCAGTTTTTGTGGTACAGTTTTCCACGAACAGTATTTTGTGGAAACGCACAAAAAATGTGCGTTTCCACAAAATACGAACTAAAAAGTGTTGATATAAAAAAATATATTATTTTATGAATCAAAAAGTTAAATCACTAAAAAGTAAAAAAACGATGATGTTAGTGAAACCCTTAAAAGGCTGGAAAAGCTTTAGAAAAAAAACATGTTTGGAAGTAACTTAACTATCTTTCATAACTTAGCTTATAATATAATTTTGTGTTAAGGTGACAGATAACGTGTTGCTAACAACCGCCCAAAACATCTAATAAATATAAATTTAAAATAATAATATAAGGATCCTTAAATGAGAGATATTCAGTTACGGATCAAAGATGTAAATAAATATTTTGTCAAAGTGAAAAGGAAATGTCTAAGAATGATGCTTCCGTAACGCATAATTTTGTTGTTTTATTACTAACCCCTTTTTTATTCATAAAACTTATTGTTGGTTTATTTATTCTTTGCTGGTTGCCTTTGAATTGTAGTATATTACAAATATACCCTAAAATACAAGACTTCTTACGTGGTATTTTCTAGTATTGGTTTAAAAATTATTGCATTATGTTTGTAGTGGATTTCTAGATTGAATTTATGTCTAATTAATAATATTAGCGGATCTATTTATTTGTTTTAGTATTTAGCCACTCATATAGTTTACCATCGTCCCAAGTTGTCACATTTAGAGTTTTCGACAGTTTATGGGTGGTAGTTAAATATACCCGTCTCAGTATGTTGTTACAAATAGAATTTTGGCACCCACTGTCTGTGGTTGTGTAATTCCACATATTAAACCACTTGTTGAAATTAAACTATCTGCTCACAACAACGTAGGTTTACATTCCTTTATATTTTTTAATCTATGTTGTCGCATTATCTACTATTTTGTTTGTAAGGTGTGAATTTGATAGAGATCCATTATATGAACTGTATGTACCACTCTGGTCAGTCATGTAATTCAAATAAAGTGTTACTCGTTTAGGTACTACAAAGTTAAAAAGTTTTATTCCAAAACGATATTTGCTTTGCTTTTCATCATCATCAGCCTATATATGTCCTACTACTGGGCTTAGGCATCAGTCTGCATCGAGATCGTTTTCCACTAGCAGTCACCCTTCCAACTAATGACGCCGTCCTTTATTGCCTAATCGGGGTGATCGAATGATTTGCGTAGTAACCTCTCAGCTACTTTGCCGAGTTTATTCGTAAACGTGGGAATACCCATGAGTTTCTTAGCATCTTAACATTCATCACTCACATATCTCTAAGTTAGAAACATGCCATTAATCTTCGAGTAGCGCACGACTACTGAATGAAGAATGGGTTAATTTAATCTGAATCTTTGTGTCATAATTTTTCCTTCGTTTATTTTTTCTACTTCTCTTTTGCTTTGGTATTATTCTTGTGTGCATCTGTCATGTAATTAGTGGGTTTGTCCTCGTTTTCAATCACTACCTTGACCTCATTCTGTGTTTTATGAGTTTGCGTGTTATTTTACAGTTTTCTTTATTAACGTTTGTCATAAAGAATAGTGATGTAAAGTTGGTTGATACAAAAAAGATAATAAGGATGCCCGTAAAAGTTATGGGCTAAAGATTATTGTAACAACAAAATTTTAACATTCTTGGACATATCTCTCTTTTAGCTTTATTAGATGCATTATTTTATCATACATATATGACTTTGTAAAGTGGAAAACAGCGGCGGTGTATTCTTCTAGATTCTAGCCGGTATCATACATCTGGATAATAACTACATACTTTTCTCTTCTGAATAGCTAAGCATTAATTGTACCGACTGTATTTTCTAAGCATGGATTAAAACTATCATCTAAGAGTAAATAATATAATGATTACCATTTGCAATTGATAACCATTGCAAAGTTATGTAAAGATGTGTGGCCTGTCATTATCGTCGCGCCAGTATGCTATGTTATGATTAACTTCGGAGGTGTCAGTGCCGGCGATTAGAGCAAGGTGTTGCATACGATAACATTACCGTTATCTGTCGACAGCATCTTGGACTCGTGTCAACTGGCCGTGCAATATATACTTTCTATTTCAACCAACTCTTAACAAATTAATACCATTCTTACAATATAACTATCTATCTACTATTAAAACTTTTTGCCCGGTATAGTGACGGCGACTGAGGTAGCCGTGAATAGTGACGGTTATATTTTAGTCATCGGCACTCTTGGTCCTCCCATCATGCTTACCATCAGGCAGGTCGAAGTTAGATGTCGAGTCACAATAAATAAAGTTTGTTTATTTGTCTAGTCTGCCAATCCAGGGTAGTATCATAACTTTTAAGTGTACAGACAGTCAAGTGACTGAGTCGTGTTTCGGAATCAGCTTGAAAGTTGCCGATTCCAACTAGTCCTTCCTATTGTAACTGTAGTAGCAATGGCCTTTGTTCATGGAGCGCGCTCCAGCTTATCCAACATCAGGCAAGGTGCTGTCATATATCGAGCCATAATTTAAAAATTATGTATTTATTGGGAAACGCTTTGATCTTTACTATAATGTCGATTGGTCATCACTTATTTCGGTCCTTGCATATTCGTGTTATTATAATCAAAGAACTCTCAGTTGTATCTGTCATAATAATATTTGGGGCACATTTCTCGACTGCCTCTTTTAAAATATTTCTTCGGAGAAGTAGTTTTCCCGGCATGTTGCAAGTCTCCGCGCGCCGTTTTGCATTAGACATTTTATAAACAGAATAAAGTTCCTTTTAGTTTATATTCATAATATTTCAGACAGCACTACATAGAAAGAACAGAATTTATTTTGGAGGAGAAAATTTGATTAATGCGTTGCTCTTTCATATGTGTATAAAGAAATATAATTTGTCTGTGTAGAATGTATGGCGAATGACCGAGGGCGTCGTACGGGATTTCATAAGACAGCCTCTTAAATTAATGTCTCGCCCGGCATCTACAGCTTAGCTATCTCCAAATATATTCTCTAAAATTAAGTGTGTTTTGAACGAAACGACATTGAGTGTCTTCGTTAGTTTTTGGATTAGTTTATCTGGTATGTGTGAGAAGTGTAAATTGGGAACTTAATTTTTCTACGCGAGAGATTATGCTATTATTTTTTTTTATTACTACTAAGATATTTCTGGTTTTCAGAAAGTAAAACGGACACTTTCAGAGACTTCTTTATTATTTCCCAATTGCTTTAGACCTGTTAGTTGCTTTCGTATTTTTTTTTTGTATAAAATAGTGTGTAATAAGATTATCTTACCTATTGGATGGTGATTTTTCAAGATAAAAATCAGTGTTTATCTTGAGGTTGGTTCATATGCGTTTGTTTGACGTCAATGTTTGAAAATGCACGTTTTACATCATGACTCACTCTATTTGAATTCGTATTTATTGCCGAATACCACGATATATCCATGTACTATTCTAACCATTATTGCTCCACCCAAATTGCCGTATCATACGGTGCGCTATAAAAGGAAGAAATTTCGCATTCGATTTTAAATTAAACTTAAACAATGATTATAGGTGCATATATTATTTAAAACATTACATTAAAGATAAAAATATCAAAGTTATTTTATATGATTGCTATTAAATATGTTTCAATCAAACGTTCAAACTACTTTTATTACATTAAATATTATTCTTCATTCATTTAATACTCATAAATGATCTTCTTTCAAAGTTTTTTATATAACTATAAAACATTGTTATTATATAAACATAATTGCATTTTTATCGGTTGTATGTCTGCAAAGACAGTGTGTTATGTGTTAGCTTTTTAGCAGATAAGCGTAAACATCCGCACTCTGCTCCTGCAGTTTCATTTCGGAATTTCTGCCATGTATCGGCAATGTTTATGCTACGCGACCCTGGGCCTGAGCAAAAATAACCTTACTTATACAATATTTGAATTAGAGCCGCTGTTATACAATATGATTAAACAGTGTATTGCTCTAATTTTACCAAACAAGATTCCCTTTCAAAATATAATAACTGACATAATTACATACATATATAAGAATTCTAGTGGTAATATGTGTTTGCCCGGGCGTGTCAATAATAATCCTCGATCTGGCATTCATGATGCTCTGACTCCTATTCCTATCCTATCCTCCGTGAATTATATCCACGGACATAATTCATGCAACGAGATAATTTGCGTAGAAATAGTCGAGCGAAATTGTTGCCAATCTACGAACCGGCGACAGGGGGCATGTTAACCGCTAAATTATGTGCATCCAAAGATACAAGCGCAACGACGACGTGTAAAAATATTCATATCTGTCAATAACAAGAAATACTTTAACGTGTCACCTTCATCATGAAAATTCTGGAATAACAACGTCACCGTTCACGTCGCGTCGGTCGGCCAACTGATGCGTAGGTAATAATTATGTTAGCACACTAGATGCAGCTATTTATGTGCCTTCGATCAGAGGCAATGGACAGCTTTTCCATTTAGGCCAAACACCTGCACACATGTGTGAAGTTATCGGCTCGAATGGGAGCGCATCGTGCCGCGTCGTGACATACGCGATGCAGATGCAAAGGTTCCACTCAACATCTCTAGACATGTTAATTCTGCGCGAATGAGTCACTTCTCGAATACTGCCCAACTTGCGTAACATTACGCCCATTCATGGCGTATCACCGCCAAACATGATGTCCGTTCCTCTGTGTGTCAGGCGGACAGGTACGCTCTGTGATTTATAAATTTAGGGACATAATTATTTTAGTGTGTCACGGCGCACGTGCCCGCCGGAAATGCCAGGTTTGTTTAGTTTGCAAACTTATTTCTGTCTGGTCGGTGTCATCTGGGGGCGTCATCCTTTGCGGCTGGTAGATGATCTGATGACGTAGATTTCGCAATGCCTCGCTGACGAAAATTAGGACATCGAGTCTCAGTCGAGTTGCATAGACAGAAATGCCTAATCTAATTTAGTGTATATGAAACCTGAAAGAATTATGCAGCTGTCCAACGTGCTCGTCCAAAATCAACAAGTCGCCAGTACATTAATAGGTCTTTAGACAATGTAGTAACAGGTCGCTATTATTTAGTTATCACGGACGCCTTAACAACAGGTTTGCCTATACGACTAGCCACGAATAGGTACAACACACCCAAAACACAGGTACAAGAGGTTAAATACTTTAAGTTTTTTAAATGTCGATGCAACTTTTAATATCATAATAACCTGATGTGTTTTAATAAAGCTTGAGTAATTAAGATGTGTGGCAGACGTCTCGTTCAAATGATTCTCAGGTATTGGCCGCTTTATGCGTTCCGGACCACTTGCACCGGTCGGCGTCGGACAAAATGCCAAGTTGGGTCGCGAAATGCACATTAGCTAGGCGACCGCGTGCCTTGGTACACAGCCAGAATGGCCGATCCTTTTGGCTTGTCGATACGCTGATTGTAGCCCACCGTCGGCAAAAATAATTGTCAGTTCAGAGATTAACGAACTTCAGCCGCTTGACCTATTAAGCGCGTAGTTACTGTACAATGTGACTATAAAATGTTGGACGGAACACGACCACTTCTATGCAATATTGTATTAGAGTTGGTAATTACGATTTCAGTATTTGTGCGAGGTTGCTGTGCGTGGGCGCTTGGGGCGTGGGCCTGCGGAGCTGTCATACTTGTTTACCAACTTGACAATCTATTTGCGCTGTTTGACAATGAGAATAACTCATACACGGAGGCGCCAACCTGTCCAGGCCTAATTGCTATCATTTTTACCGTATTGTGATGATAAGTCTGGCGTTTGCTTTGAATTTTTGAATTTAAATAACAAAACATGTTACAAACACAGATTTGAATAATAAGATAAATTAACTCTGAGTAAATAATGAAACTAGGACATCTTTTAAGCTATTTTAAAGTCGACTTGTAGTGAAAGTAGAAAGGTTATTTTAGGAAAAATCACACAATTATACATAATCTTAATTTGTTTATTTCTATTTGCAGGTAATTATTCTCCTAGAAGTTTTACCCCTGAAAAGCTAAATGCTTGGCAGGATTGCAATAATTTGGTGAGTCCGGGGAGAAACGCTAATTAGTGGTGCTCAACATATATACTATAAAAGTACGAGTTATTTTTGGATTAATAAATGTATCTTCAACATTGTATGCAGCTGCAATAGGTGTTATGTTTAAGATTCATTATATCATTCATATCAAAGGTCTGGCTGAACTCTTATATGACTGTCGCATTATTAATATCGCATTATCGTGATAAGCAGGAGTACCGTGATCTGACTCAGTCGTGTGTTCAGTGCGATTGATTGGCCGGCATACTCGATGAGACTGCTAATTGCAACTGTACTAGCAGTCACCTCCATTCATAGATAGACACTCCAATCCAATATCAGGCGGGGTTCTGTCATGTGACGAGCTACCATTAATTGGTGTAATTTTCACACTCAAAATTGTAACCGAACATTTTAGTTATAATTTCTCAAATTTGACGACCTGAATTTTCTGGACGGCAACAAACTTCGGAATATTCTACGGATTTGTACACTAATTAGTATGTTAGTACGAGAAGTAGGTTACTCCCTGAAGACATTTCTATTTGTATGAATTGGGTTACCAACATGTTTTGGATGATCCTAATGCCGAGTACGTTTTAATTTCCTAGAATTAACTTAGTCGTGAAGTGGTTTATTTATTATTAAATAAATAAATAAATACAAACGATAATGAATTGAAATATAATTTTAAATAATCATATACTAATTATCAACAAGTCCGCTTGCGTGACCATATTACAACAAGTTATAAATAAATATTGATATTGGGAAAAACAGTAGGCACAAATACTTTTGTTAAATCTCCGGACAGCAATATTTGTCGGCATTGTAGAATATGTAGAGCATCTAGATTTATTCCGACAGTCGTTAAGCACATAATATGATGCGGCCCACGCATGCAACTACTGTTTTTTAAACTTTGGAAAATTTTAGTTAACTTGTTTAAATTATATAAGTTTATATTTACATACCATAAAAGTATGCTTATCTGCTAAACCCATTTTTAGCATATTTGCATATTTACAATAAATAAGGGCTGCAGTTGATAACCATATTCTCACTGTGGGAAGTCCCTGTCGTCGCAAACGAACTTGTATAAGTAAATTCAAAACACAATGCTCCGAGCTGTTCTAAATTCTGTAAAATATATGAGGTCTCACTGTACACCAAACTTTTAACTAACCCTTAACTTCTTTAAATATCTCGTTAAAAAGTTAGATTTATATTTCGAAATTCCGACATTTCGTCGAATATAAAATTAAACAAATGGATGTTGAAAACGATTCTAAGCCAAACAAGTTTAAAATGTATAAACTAGCTTTTTAATGTATGTAACTCGTGATCTACTAGCTGTGTATTTGCCATAATAACTGTACTCGAAAATTTGAGCATTAAAAAGACGATGAAACAGCGCTGTGCGACTTCTGTCTGCATCGATTAACGGGTTCTATTAGACTTTCTTTCTTAATTCATATGTTTCACGGCTGTGTGAATTTATTTAATTATATTTCATGCCTAGTCTACATTTATTTTTCTCGCTTGGATCGTAACTAAGTAATATAAAAATATAGTATTTTTTTCAATCCCATTAAAATGTTTAGCGACTGTATGATTGCACTTGCCTACGCTAAAAGTTGGGTAAAAAATTAAATAGTGGCATATTTTGTGGCAGGTTGTTTTTCGCGTCACAGAAATAGACGAGTTCACTTCTTTGCTAAATAATAAGAAAAAGTTCTGGATTGGTCGTGTACGAAATGGCCATCCTCATCAATCAGCTGGTTGGATGTGAGCCAAGATTTTTTCCACGTTTAGGTTTTGTAGTTTCGGTCAATAATTCAGCTCGCTTGTCCCCGTCTCGGTCCCAGTTGCTACATTACTATGCAACCACTCACTAATTGTTTAGAAAATATTAAGAACGCTGTCCTTGGTTATTATTTTTGTATGATCCTGTTTATTATTTGTTGTTTGAGTTACTTGCGACTAATTGATCATTTACTACACCTTAGCTATTTGGAACTGTGCCTATGTCTTCGTAGTATATTAAACTGTTGTTTTATAAACCATGAATATCTCAGCGATTACTATTTCTTAATGATAATATAATTTTATATTATGTTTATTGTAATAATTATAATATTTGACTCTTTTCATATTTTTGAATATGTGTCACTGGAGTTTATTTTCACAGTTGCTTAATATTAAAAAGCTGGTTAAAACGTCTCAGCTGGTTGAAAAAGTATCTCAGTAGACAAAGCCATTTGTAGTGTAAACAATATTATTTTGATTGTTATTTAATCTCATATTTTAATCATATTTAATCGTTCACACTTTTAAAACTTTTACTATTATTGAGACAGTGGTATTTTCTTTTTTTTATGTATATTGTGTAAGTAGGTAATTTATTTTGGGATTGACATTTATTATATTTGTTATTTTTGTCGAAAAACAAAAAAGAATTTGGATGAACATGGTAGAATTCGTTGTTTTACGCAATTTTTCTGTTTCACGCTCTAACGCTTGCCAAGGCGCTACGTCAGCGGCTGTGGCGTCGCAGACACAGGAAAAGTATATATGAATATATGTCGTTTAGGTTTATTATATATTCTTATGACGGGTCAGCGGTAAATGGGGCAGTTAACGTGAAATTTAAAGTGACGTGGAAGTATGGCGACCTAGTTAAACCGTAGTTCATAAAGCCATCAAAGCTAAGAAAACATGCACGGCTTGACGAGCACGTGGCTTTTAATTTTTAGTCCATTTTAGGATCTATTGCATTGCTGTTTCGGCACAAATTGTTTTCCGATTCCGATTGGTTCACAGCTAGACCCTATTTAATCCGCTTGTATATTGTTGATTGCATAAGTGTCATTGGGGTGTGTTCTTGCTAGTGTGAGTTCGGACGTTGAACTTCTGCTCCTTATTTAGATTATATCGAGAAGACGACGACTGCAATCGCCCAGAGACTACCGGGCAGCGAAATACGAATGAGTGCTTCCGCAATTTACTCTGAATTTATTCCTCGAATTCATTGCAATCTGATCATATTATGTGAAGTTGGAGTAACTTTATTTCCTTGAGACACATAATTTATTGCTGGTTATATTTTGAGTAGTTTTCCGGTGTAAAGAAGCACAGATTTTCTCGCTTTGACCTAACGTTAATTTGTCAAACGGCAGCGATATATTGACGATCTTGTATATTGCAAAAGTCAGTCGCAAATGGAGGCGGAACGGTTTGGTTTGATGCAGCACATAAATAGACCGCGGAAGCGTCCAGCCAACACGTTTGGTATTTGTTTCGAGTTGACCTAAAACAGAGAGCTCTGTTTAGAAGTCATTTTACTTTTGTCCAAACTCTTGATGATTGAGCTGATTCTGATAAAAGCTAATGACACGTAAAATATTGTATTTATAGTAATTTTTCTTTAATATTTTTAATAAAGTAAATAATCTTTACTAAAATTATTAGCTAAAAAGGTTCACCTGACGATGTATCCTCTCAGATCGATAATTGATATACCTGTGATTCTTTAGCTAAAATTATCTTTTACTAGAGCCCTAGTAAAATTTAGTACCTGAAAGAAAGAGATCACATGCCTGTCACGTTCTCACTTTACGAGATACAGTGTTTAAGCGCATCACAGCTAGTATATTTGTTTTTTTTTACATAAAATTGTAATAATTCAGTTTTCTCTTTTAATTGATAAGTTTCTTTTGGACTCCTTCTTTTCATACACATTGCCGAACATAGCCTTCGTAGATTCGTATGCCAAGTATTCTTTCATTTCATTTCAACATCAAGATGGTTATATTTACCAATAAACATAATGTCAACAGATATTAATAATAATTAGTCATGTCTTTATTATAAGTTAACAGAACAATGAATAATTGTGTCATTGTCATAGAAGTAAAATGCTTAGTTTATAGCATTTATCGAAGGCGTCGTGTAATGTGTGGCACGTGGCTTGTTGCCAGCGCTGTTGTGGGATATCAGAGAAGGAATATCGGCCGATGAATGAGGCAAAATCACGTGCGATCAACACCTCCCGCTGAGAAATTACGATCAACACTGATATCCACCTCGCTAATTTGATGTCGCTATCGATTGATGTAAATATATGTATGGAAGTGACATATGTTTGTCCTAATTGACATTCCGTGAGACAATGTGCGCTTCATTAGGTTTTTATATGGGGAATAAAATAACTTTTATATAATATTTGATTTATGATCAATATCACATTTTATCAACTACTCAAAGTGGTTTGGCTTTATAATAAGTTGAGCTGTGTACCATCGCGAACTTAATTACGCTAAACATTTTCTGCCAGTTAACATTTAAGGCTAAACTATATACTAATTTAGCCTTAAATGTTATACGGATATTGTATTACATGGATATGTAAACCATCAATATCTTAGTATTTTCTTAGATTTTGCGCGAACATTGATTAATGAATTAAACAAATTTTATGCGGCTTACTATCGCCAAAATGTTTTGATTTTACAATTTTTTATTATTCCGACGTTTAGACTGATCTCTCCGTGACCACGATGGCTGCAAAGCTCTCGAAACGTCGGAATAATAAAAAATTGTAAAATCAAAACCAAAATAAACGCGATAGTAAGCCGCATAAAATTTGTTTAATTCATTCATCAATAACTTTTAACGCTGAACAAATACAAGTATCAAAGGTCGTGCTATTTCGACATAAACATAGTGATTATTGTATAATTAAAATCCTGTATTAAACAATGCACGAAGAAGTTGCCAGGAAGATGAACGCAAATCTGCGTACGTCACGAAAGGTATTTTACACTGTCTCCGCGAGGCATGTTACAAGTGTTTCATCTAATTGCCTGTTTTGAGATTCTCTCTTGTGCCAATGACAATAAATTTTATTTAATCAGCTACCATTTAGCTCTGGATTAAACCAAGGTTTCATTGTTGTGCACTGTGAAATATGAAATCAAGATTGTATGCTATATTTGAATTTGAAGGTCCATTCTCACTTTCATTGGGATATACACAATTGAAAATACTTTCGTTGAGTCTTATTTAGCAGTAAATAACTTCGAAAATATGAATTGCATATGACATCTAACCAAAAACAACTCTCCCAATGTTCATGTTTAAATACATTTACGTTTATATATAGAATAAAATTTACTAGTGAATTAGATGAGCTAGTCAACCAGTATACGGAAATAACAGCTACCCACATTCGATGTCACCAAGAGCTCTATCCAAAATACCAACGTATATTGGCCAAACTCTCCACGGGCGTCACCTAAGAATTTATTGCTAATATCGTTAATCCAACTAAAATGAAAAAAGTAGTAAGTGCCTCTTTTATTCGAATCACTTTCACAACTCTATCCGCTTGTAACTAAGAGTAATACTTTAAAAGAAAATCGTCTTCGCAACGCGGATAACATAAAAAACGATTTCCTTGGCCTTGGACTAGGAAGTATTTTTGCAATACAAAATTATTTAGTGGTGATACATTTAGTTTAGGCTATTCACTGCAAATTTAAATATAAAGCTCCTGTTTTCGCTGACGTTATTTGTCATATTATTAAGTAGCAAAAGAAAGCGTAGGTCGATGATTGTAATAATTCTCAAGCTGCTTCTAATTTTTGACTGTTGATATATTAATAGGTGCTAGCTCCGTAAATGTCAGATAATGTCAATGTATGTTAGTTTTCCATTTTGTTACATAATATGTATTATATATCTCTTCGTCAACTGAATATTTCTAGTTGCTTTCATCTTTTTACACGTTGAATAAATTTAGTTCCTTGAGAGTTTATATTTTATTGAATATTTTGCAATAAAATATACTAAATTTTATACGATTGGTATCCGACTCGTGACATCAATTGCCCAACCTCTCATTATAATGTTTTACTCGAACCACTTGCAGACTCAAACAGATGTCCGCCATAAATCCTAAATTGAATTTTATGTTACGTTTTATTTAAAAAATAACATTCACGGAAGAGTCCTAACAAGTTAGCGGTTAAAATTACATTTGTTGCCAATAGTGAAATGTGGGCAAATGTTACGTTTGGTTGTTTTTACAGCTGCATTTCAGCATGCGCGGGGTTACAAGCGTCGACGATAAACAGACGGCTCTACTACTTGTTGCCTAGCTGATGAAAACATCCTTTTACGTCATCGTAACATCTCGTGTCGGGAAATAACTATTCCATATTCAGCATTTTATTTCCACTTTTACGAGTATTGGAAATTGTACTTATGTAAGGAAAATAATTTCTATAATATTTGAATGTTATAAAAAATACCATATAATTTTGTTTCGCAACTTTGTTTTGATAACATTTTGATGAATGATTTGTGTCAATCCTATTTTAGATTTATTGCGTTTCGCCAGTCCGTCAACAGCGCTCCTTATTATAGTGGAAACATTTGGCGATTGCCGTTAGCGGCGATTCATTCATCGGCTTACGAAAGTCAATTGAGATCCACATTTAGCCTAGTGCGGTATGCCAAACATATACATATGCGTTGTGCAAGAGTGGGCGCTTCCATAGTACTGGTTGCCGCCGATCGCCAATTGCGATGTTGCCCGACTTTGTTATATCCAATAGATCACGGACGAGTGCACCTCTAGTGGCCATTTTCAGGCCACGAACCCAATTATATACCAAATATGAGATCGATAGCTTATTAAGGTTTATTACGTGTGCTATTTTTGTTACATTAGCTTCTCGATAAGTTTTGTAATTTTATAAGAGCAGGTTTATGTATTGAGTTGCATTCTCACCTTTATCATACTTGTTTATGTTCTCACACGTATATTATAAATATCGCGTCCCGGGTTCTTATCTAACTAATAAGCACGTTTACTTGTCGTTAGTGCTTAAATTATTTCAATTAGCTACATTGTTATAAAGAGAAGTTGTATTCTTACAATTTGGATGCTCGCTTTATACAGCTATCATTTGCAGCATGATTCATGTTGTTGACAAACAAAACATTGATTCATCATTTGATATTATTAATAGTACATATTGCATTTTATTATCGTCATCCAATTATGTTTTATATCTAGGTGTAACTTGAATTTGTGAAATTATCAATTTGTGAAGTGGTCATGCAAACCAAGAACCTCTGAATCTAAACCACTTGGTAGTACCAATGTTTCTTTGATATATATTTTTGTCGTCCGGTTTCTATGATACAAGCACGTTTAGTAGCTTAGTATAGAATCATGTTGGTGTTCTTGTGTTAATTGTATTGATACAATATTTTTATTATATGTAAACAACATTTTGTCCGTGGGCGGCGGCAGGTGCCCGCGTCCGCCCACGTGTGCAGGTCAGTGCCGTGCGCAATTAAACTACGTCACCTCTAAAACCTTCGAGAACCTTGCCTACTTCCGATGTGGAAAAGAATGTGAGTAAACATTGATGAAGTAATGAATGAAATAAATATATTATACGCGGCTCTGACATATTGTAAAATGGCTCTGACAATCTATTCCATTTTCATCAAATGTAATTTTATTTGTAGACCAAATGTCGAAAATAGTACAAATGAGGGCAGTGAAGGTGTAAAAAGATCGTAATTAAACCCACTTTCTCCCTGCCATCAAATGGACCATTTCCATGCACCATGGAAAATCCATGGGTGCTGAGATAATCGACTTTCTGTGATCCAAGCACCCGTCATTTGTCATTTAAATCAAAATCATTTATTTGTCAAATATTATTGACGATGGTAGAATATATTAATAAAATGTCGCGAAAACAATTAACTTCTCCATTCATAATTTTTTACTCGAATATTCCTTTAATGTGTAATATGTCTTATTTATTTAAAATGAATTAGGATTCCTTTTATACAATCTAATATTTTTAATACTCTTAAGAAGTCTGTTGTATATAAGAAGGACACATACCGAGTGCACTTTTAACCAGAAAAGCTGTACTAAATGTAATTGGATTTACTTTTTACTCCGTTTCTATCGCTTTTAGGCTTCTTTATTAAAATAGATAGATAAATTCTTTATTGCACAGTATAATAAAACACAGGTACATAGGCGAGCTTAATGTCTAAAAAAACTGTCAGTCCTAATCAACCAATTTGTTGAGAGCTTTGGACATGATTGTTGTCTATTGTTTGCAAAGGAGACAAGAGAATTGTATCAGGATCGTGGCATCCCGTTGTCTTTGCGTCTCTGATTGTTTTTTTTGCCTGTGGTACAAACAATTTCAATATTCAATTTTAAAGTGGATACTTTTTTCTGCTTAATTGTAGGTGTTGCAAAAGTGCCCTAGGTCGTAAACGATGACATAATTCACTATTAGCGTGAATATTATTAATATAGTTTTGGTGGGCTTAGCGTCTGCGCTGACATCTTGATTGATGGTCTCCCCACCACGACCCAGCGACTTTATTTTGTATGCAATACACACGAACTCGTGCATAACCGATGATTTAAACAACTCTAGTCTCGCTCAGCTCACATCCTTGACCTGTTTATTTATTTTCTTAAATATGTTTTAAAACATTTCTAATGGCTTTACATGAGTTTTGCATTTACTTACAAGTATACAGACCGTGAAGTGATTTGGTTACGTTTCGCGATCAGCTTGTAAGTGGCCGGTTCCATCTAGGCCGGCATAGTGGATGTGATTGCTACTCACAGTTATTGAATTGTAGTTGCAGTGACATTCATTAATGGACCACACTTCGGCTTAACATCAAGCGGGGTGCTGTCATATGTCGAGTCACAATAAAATATTTAAAAAATTATGTGTTTTGTTAATATTATTATACTAAAAGCATAATTTACTTTGCAATAGTATTTTTTTATTGGGACTCGACATCTGATCTCGACCTTCCTGATGGTAAGCATGATGGAGGTCTGAGGGTGCCGACTATTTGAATCTATACTAAATTGTAATTTGTACGTAATAGGGATGTTTTTTAGTTTGTGTGGATTTGATACAGTTTATATTATGTTTTTAATAATTATGCTATAAGGATATATCTACACTAGAGGCTTTTACTAGTACTGGTTTTAATAGTCGATTTAAAACGCTGTGTCGCCATGGACAATCGCTGAGCGTATGAAATCTAAAACCACTTCCAAACTATCTTATATTGGCGATAGGTGATTTGATATGAATCTATAAAATTGAAAACATGTTAAAATGTAAATGTATTATAGATTAATATCCGCTATTCCAGACTAACCGATTTGTGTTATTTGCTGAAGAATTATTTACCGAATAAACTTTACTGAAGAACTTTGCCCACTTGTGATTATCAACATTTTTCAAACCAACTACAAAACTCATCTCGATGGCGATATTATACCCTAGATTCTAGATTGGCCCCTACTTAACTTAAAAGTGGAAGGAATAAATCTACAGAGGGCGCCTTGCATTGGACTTCTGTTAGGCAGATCGAGGTCAGATGTCGACTCACAATAAAAAAACCTTTAGCTTGCATAATGACAACAACTGAGATAACCGTAAACGGAATCGGTATTTTCAGTTAACGGCGCTCTTGGATTTTCCCTATCAGGCAGGTCGAGGTCAGATGTCGAGTCTTAATAAAAAAGCACTAAAATCAAATCAAATTGTCACGCCTTTTTCCCACAGGAATAGGCAGAGACAATGGAGCGCCACTTGCCACGATCTTGACACGACTCCCTTGCTTTCTTTACATTCACAAGTCTCTTCATACATGCTTTATGGTTATGCGCACTAGGCAACCTAGTTTTCTTAAGGATGTCTCCGATTTGGTCGGCAAAAACACCTTCCTCGGCCTGTCTTGTTTAACGTATCCATTCACATGAGATTTATAAATTCCTTTCGTCAATCTACTTAAAATTGTTTTATAATTAATTTCCCTTTGGTTTGGTCTCGTGTGAACTGGTGATACAATAACAATTGATTCAGCCGCGTGGGCTGAACTAGAATATACTACAGTATAACGTGTTTGGAATGAATAATAATGCTGTCGACACGTTTTGTACAATAAATTTTCAAATATATTAAAAGTCCAAGTTTAGCTTTTGGAACGACACTCAAATATATTCTAGATTTCCACGGATTATGTCATTCGCTACTTTTATCGTCATCACATCGACGGTGAATAAAATGTATTATATTAATAGCCTATTTAATTGTCCCTTCCTTCTCTTTTTATCATGACTAATTTACCACGAACTATTGTAGGAGTCTATCTCATCTCGCCATTTTCCTTTATTTTTATTTTTTAAATAAAAGTAGTATAGGCATTTTATATACATATATTAACTAGATACTGTTGTTTATAGCAGTGATTGTAAGACCGGTTAATTTGTATTTTTGATTATATTGTATTTTTTTTACACGTGTTTTAGCTGTAATATTTAATAAATATTTTATTTAAATATTACAATTAATTCTTAATAAAAAAGAGGCAGATATTTGCTCCGGGTCTGATTGTCAAAGAGTGGTAGGCAGTGGTGCCCATTCTGCCGATCCGGGGTAGTAACTTGAAGTGACTTATTCGCGTTTCGGGATCAGCTATAACATCGATGGCTATAACTTATCCGGCTTAGTGGATTGAATTGTAGTAGCAGTCACCTCCATTCATGGACTGCGCTCCAGTTTAACATCAGGCGGGGTACTGTGAAATGTTGAGTTAAATATTTTCGTGTAATGTTATTGAGTATTGTTACAAATTCTAGTACTTTTCGTACCCTATGCCCATATCTGTTTACACCCTTTTTAGTGACAACGCGGCCAACATTAAACTTTGTCATGTTTTTTGTTCTATGTATTTATTCTGTTGTGTGCAATAAAAAATTAAACAATGAAACTGTTTCTCAAAATGTAAAAGCTAATACGGTCCGTTGTTTATGTAGTGTTACACGATCTCGTAATCTTTATTTTACAACTGATATAACCATTTGAATCACTATGGCAAGAATAAGCTATAAAACTATGAAAATAGCACAGACAACCGTAACTCATGTTCAATTAATGACTACATAATTCTGTTTATAACATTATGTTGCAAAATTACAAATATACAATACTTCGTTTAAGATGCAATATGAGATATTGTTGCATGATTATTATGTAATAATATTTAAGGACGAGTTTGATTTCAATGTATGTATTCACGACATATAATAGTATTCTGTTACTTACTTATTTATTTATTTAAATTCATAGGTAGATACAACAGGCTATAATCTCGGTTAAATTAAATATTTTGAATAAAATAGGTTACATTGCTGGACTATACCCCAAAAAAGTATCATACACAACAGATTAAACATAAATTAATTAAATTTTCAATTAGGCCGGTATAGTAGGTGCAAGTGCTAGAGGCGACCGCAGTCCAGCTTAATATCAGGCGGGATCCTGTCATATGCCGAGCTCCAATAAAAAAATATTGTCTATTTATGTATGATCTTATTTTTTTTGTATAATAGCTCACCCAAAGATTGTGAAAAGATCACATTGTTATTAAGTCATATTGTTTACTTTAATTATAGTGAATGCAAGTAATGGACATAGCGAGCAGGAAATTAGGATTACTGACATAGAAATGCGGTCATTGAGTAAACTTAATGACCGCATTTCGTGTGGGGTAACGTTTGTGGTAGAATGAAAAATTGTGCGTGAAAAATGTTATTTTAAAGAAGCTGTCGACTAAGAAGCTATGTTGCGTTGCTTTGGGCACATTAAAAGAATTAAAGGAGATTGACAAAAGAGATTTATAAACCAGCAAGTGGAAGACTTAAACGGGCAGTTGGTGGTATTTTGCCCAGTCTGCCGATCTGAGTCATCAGTTTGGGATCAGCTTAAAAGTTGCCGGTTCCGACTAGTAGTAGGCGCCTCCATTCATAAACAGTACTCAGATTAATATCAGGAGAGGTACCACAATAAATATATGTCAAGCCTCAATAATAAAATATATTTTTTTGTAGTTTAATGGAATGACGTTAAGAATGTAGAGCGAACCCTAGAATTATAATAACCCTATAGTAAAAAATAAAGAAACAATTTAAATTATATGTACTTTTTTATTGTGACTCGACAACTGCCTTGACCCTCCTGATGGTAAGCAAGAGAAAAAAGCAAAAAACTGAGTCAGTTAACGGATGTCTCTATGCCGACCAAAAAAATATCCTATGAAATTATTGCATTGTCATTGGTTCTTAATACGTATACAAATTTTAAAATTCAGACCTCTAGAAGAGGGTGCCAATTAATTTGAAAGATTCCGTTACGTAGTTACGTCATACATACAAGAGTCAAGCTAATAGAAGCGTGTCAATAAAGTAGATACAACTAACTACATAGTACAATAATAAACCTGTCTCTCTATATTAATATGCGTCACAATCCGTTCTTGTCATTAAATGATTATTGTTGTTGAAGTTAATAATTTGAAGTGTCATTGCGCAATATGGTCTGGGCTTATGGACAGTGGTAATTAATTGAATCATTGCCAATGCGTAACATGTGTATGTTCATTAATATATAAAAAATGCTCCTTAATTGAAAACTCAATTTTTCTTCTCTCCCTCTCTCTCTCTCTTTCTCTCTACAGTTGTTCTCACGTTATTAATTTTAACCACTTTTCTCCACGTCTCTCTATTATCCACTGCGTGGTCTTCCTTATTAAATGGTATGCATACTAGAATATATGGCATCTTGTCGTTCGAAATGACGTTCTAAGGGGGATGCCTATGTTTAGCAGTGAATGCCTTCTGGCTGATGATGATGATGATACTAGAATAGACTACATTTGTCCGGCTGGCTAGAGTGCCCTCTCTGCCCTCTCGGCTTTTTCCTTTGGACTTGGACTTTCCGATCACAAGCCGCTTTACTAGATTCTCCAACTCCTCGCTTCTTTTTTGCATATCAAATATACGTTTTTATGGAATTTCATAATTTGATCTTGTTGGTGTTTATGTGAATGAATCACGTTGAACGGACAGATGTTTTCATTCCCAGTATTTTCATCTTTATTGCGAGCTTCACACATTGCGTAATACTACCATTTTTTCACTGTTTCCCAAAGTTGCCAAAAAAATACACCAACACGTGTCTATAATAATCAATTGTTTATATTACATATACCCTTATAGTGTACTATTTGTGTTATTAATAAGATCTATGTATATTGGAAATAATGAATGAGTTATATCCAATCGGTACTAACATTAAGATTTACAACACCTTTTACATTCGTCTGTGGTTTACGCATTTAGTCGTAAAATAGCAATGTTTAAATTGCTTTTCGACCGTAACACTTTAAAGAACGTGCTCTTTACCGGTGATTATAAACACGTACGAGGACTCGGAACATTTGATGTGGACTTCTAAAGCCACGTTTGGGAGGTTGAAGAGTGCCACGGAACATTTGTGCCACACCTTCGTAACAAAATAACACACCGATTTGATCGCGATTGTGTCCTGACGTAGAAGGTACACGTACGCATTTCCGCTCGTGCCTACGTTATACCAACACGCAAACATCCTAGTTAAATATTAAAAGTATTTTTAGTCAATACAACATTCTTTTTAGCACTTCTTTTTCCCATTCTCAGGTGTTTAATTCGTTTGCAGAAAGCCGGTCGTCGTGTGGCGGAGGCGAGTCGGAGGGCTCGGAGGGGCGCGAGTCGTGGCGCGTGACTCTGGACCACGATCTCGTGGAGACGCTAAGTGCAATCTACCCCGAATGGTTCAAGCCGCAGAGTCGTCGCGACCGTCCAGCCACGCCGCGATCGCCTCGATCGCCGCGTACACCCCCTGAAGACGATATTTTTAGGTAAATATTATTTGATGTTACTTATAGTCCAGCCGTCACGGGCAATGTCAATAATAGCGTGTCTGTCATTTATCTACAATGGATATAGGAGCCTTGCCTTGAGTAACCGCGACATAGACACTGTGGTAACGATAATGTGGTTTATTCCTCAAAATAGATTTAGTACATACTGAATGATGTTTTTCTTAATAATTGTGATTTCCTGAATGTTCGCAGTTTTTGCTGATGTTGTTAAGATACTTATTTTAATATGTAGCTTCATTGTTATTATTAAAAATTAGTGGATATTATTAAAACACACACTTCCACACACTCATCTATACATTTATTTGATTACAATATTATTATAATAAATTATGTTACTGACACAATTAGTTAAAAGAATTGTATAATTGTATGCTGTATCTATACATATAATAAAATATATACCAAATAAATAATATTACAATTCCCTGACAGACTAAGCAATATTTTAGTTAGAGCCATCGTTAACAATGATCTGCGCCGTTATAAAATGGGATGAAATGTGGATGTGAGAGAAGCGAGTGAGTTGTGTCATGATCTTGGCAGGTGGAGCTCCATAATCTCTGCCTGTCGCTGTGGGAAGGGAGCGTGACAATTTGATTGATTGAATTTGATTCGATGATAGGTTAAATATTATTGTTTTTGTTATAAATTATAATTAAATATCATTTCATATATTCAGTTCTAGTGCGGAATCCGAGATGATGAGTCGGGAAGGCGCAAGTGGTAGCGGCAGCGGCTGTAGTGAGCCAGCCAGCTCGCCGCCGCGTCTCTCGCCGCCCAAAGTCATAGTCGACGATAGCCCGCTGCAACCACTTATTGGGAAACATAAGGAATGTAAGTGTGCTCGAATTTCATTATATTAATTACATTAAACATAGCTTAATTATTTTGTAAATGCTAAAACAAATTTAATCTCTTGGATTACATTTTTTTTAATACTCCATGTAACGTCACTCGATTTAACGACAAACTCCCTAAAGCGTCGAAATCACTCTTTTGGTTAAATCACTGGTCTGGTCAGCTTATTTTCGATACAATGAATCTTTCCATTTAACGACAACTCTCTATAACGCTATAAAATGTTCAATCCCTTTCATTATCATCATCATCAGCCAGAAGGCGTCCACTGCTGAACATAGGCCTTCCCCTTAGAACGCCATTCCGAACGACAAGATGCCAGTTGCATCCACCGGTTTCTCGTCAGTCCACCTAGTGGGAGGTCTACCTACACTGCGTCTTCCGGTTCGTGGTCTCCACTCTAGAACCTTTCTTCCCCATCGGTTATCTGTTCTTCGAGCGATGTGGCCAGCTCATTGCCACTTCAGCTTGAGAATCCTACGAGCTATGGCGGTAACTTTGGTTCTTTGGCGAATATCCTCGTTCCGGATTCTATCGCGCAAAGAAACACCGAGCATAGCTCTCTCCATTGCCCGCTGAGCGACTCCAATAGCTGAGCCTTTCCAATAGGCCAACATTTAAGGGCAACGTCTCAGTGCCATATGTCATCACTGGCAACACACATTGGTCGAAGTCCCTTGTCTTCAGGCACTGCGGAATATTTGACGAGAAGATATGACGCAATTTCCCATTCCTTTTCCACGCGTCCTTTATTTTATTAGGAATTTACCCATTCCCATCCATATGGCCCACAATCCCTTTAGTGTCGTTATATAGAGTTTACACTGTATTCTAATAAAAAAATAAGGGGCTTTCGTGTAGGTTTAAAACCTTTTAAAGCTAGTTTATTTGACATCTGAAATTGTTACTCCCCGACTTATAACCTGGACCGGCATAGTAAGGGCGACTGATGCAGTTGGGTTTTTTCAGTCGTCGCGTCGGCCAGTCTAGGGCCTCCCATTGATCACCATCAGGCAACTAGATGCCAAATCTCTTATGGCAATGTTAAACGTGCATCTATGTTTGTCGTAACACACTACAATTAAACAAAATGTTCGTATTAATCTATCTATTTATTTATTTATTTAAAAACTTAATGCTCAATAGTACAAAGGCGGATTTATTTTAAAGGCATGTTCTACTAGTCAAACCTTTAAGCCTTAAAGTTCAAGGTGTTGATTAGACGATGTAGAGCAGTGTTGCCCACAGAGGGGCAATTTTGGGTTATTTTAATGCAATGCAGTAACAAATTTACCAAAGATGGTAAATTCTTAAAAAAAATGTTATTATTTACATTTCTTAGTTAGTAATATATATATATATATATAGTAGTATATATAAATATGTATAAATTATTTCAAACAATCAATCAATCAAACTGTCACGCCTTTTTTCCACAGGGATAGGCAGAGACAATAGGGCGCCACTTACCACGATCCTTACACAACTATCTTGCTTCCTTCACATCCACAATTCTCTTCATACAGAGGCTCTGTGGTTATGGGCACTAGGCAACCAAGTGAAAGTAGATTGACGAAAGGAATTTATAAATCTGATGTGGATAGATGCGTTAAACAAGGCAGGCCCAGGAGAGTGTTTTCCGACCAAATCGGAGACATCCTCAAGAAATTATTTCATACGTGGGTAATTGATGAAACAGAAGCACGCAATGTGTAACAATGAGTACATAATGTGCGAACCAGGCCACTCGATTAATGGGAACTGCTATTGTTATCAGAATATCTTCTGGAAATGAGGATGGCTTTCTCGAATAACTCGTGAAGGTAAAATAAACGTTGAAACACGTCTATGTTAGTAAATATGCTATTGTATGTGAAATTGGTATTGATTCTTTGTAAATGAAAATATTAGGTGTAATAATAGGTATTGTATTTCTGTACCGCAGTGGTAAACTGTGTTCGGTAATTTTTTATTTTATTTTCCCTTTATTTCGTGTTTTATGCACTATAGATAATGACTTTTTACCATTTACTATTAAGTAGTAAAAGTAGGTTTGTTCAAAAAAAGGCCACCACAACTGCTTACCCAGACTATACCACTTCTATACATTAATGTAGGAATAAGTACCGCATTATGAACTCCCATTAAATTTGGAATTTATAGGTTCAGGTTAATGACAACAGATATGTAAACTTGAATAATCTTAATAATTTGATCAGCTCCATGAGCTTTGGAGCTGATCGGATCAGCTAGTGAGTGAAAAGTTTCATGTCGCTGTCCAATTACTAAAGTATTAATTAAGTACACATTTTTAATTTATATGTATTTTGCAATTAAGTATTCTCAACCTGATATTTTTTTATTGAGACACGACATCTAACTTCGACTTGCCTGATGCTAAGCAAAAGGAGGTTCACGAACGCCGTCACTATGCCGGCCAATATAATTTTATAAATGAAATTATGTAATGAATTATGTTAAGAAATTTAAAAATATAACGCTAAGTAGAAAGAGCAATAATGTGAAGGTCGCCGCCGTCTGGGATAGTGAATTATTATGTGCGGCCAGTCGTCATCTTCTTCCGTTGATGTTTCCGATGCGCGTGCGCAACAATCTTAACAAACGATCGTGTTTGATTGCGCACGCGGAGCACATACGAATAGACGCTGCGTTAATAAATATTTTCATATAGCATCAATAAATAGCTTACTATTCCCTGTTGCTAATGTACTTGGTTCGTAAAGTAACGACGTCATAGAATACGTCACGTTGTCTCCTTCATAGACAACAGTAGTAACTAGCCTGTTGTACTACAATATTTTGTAGTTTGCCTGTAATTATGTTTTGCTTAAATGTTTGTTTTGTAAATAAAACATTTTAAAAAGTATGAAATTATCTCTAAAGAACGTAATAGCTTAGTTACTCCGATTGCGACAGGTTCGACGATATCTGCCCCCCTAGTACGGCAACTCAAGAAGCAAGATAAAGAACTGCTAGAAATATTATTGTCATTTTAAATAACGAATTAGGCCGGCACATAAAAATGTTAAAAAATATATTTAATAAAGTTTTCAACTACGGTTTGTGTGAAGTTTTACAGAACGTTTAAATATCTGTTTTTGATACACTGTTATAAGAAGTTATTTAAAATAAGTTGTAATGATATTCTTTGCAAGTCTTTATCTTGCTTTTTGAATAACAGTTCTTGCCAATCGGAAGGAGGAGCACGTAATTGCAATTATTCTATTATTTTTACACTTCTATACTAAGCTACATTTATTAAAGATACATTGGTATCGGCAAGTGGTTTCAACCGACGACCGAGTTAGTTTCGAGACCAGTTATTTACCACTGGGCTATGGTTGCCTTGTAATTGTCTAATGGAATTAAATTTTAACACGTGTTAACTTGGTTGTTAAACAAATACAAAATAATTACAATTAAAGTTACCTAAAGGTGGGCAGAGCTGTCGTCCTATGAGGTGCAGGAGCGAATCTACTTAAGAGTATTTTAGGCTACAGTCCAGGGAATACAAAGGACGCCAGTAAAAATAATAGACTATACCTGTTTTGAAGTAATGAGTGTCATTTGACAAAGACATAAATAGCCGGCCCTGAGTAGCCCAGGGCCCTACGAATTCTCGGTCCGCCCCTAATAATGTGTCTAGTAGTATGTGCTCTGTGATTGCGCGCGAAAGGAATTTAGATATATGCTGACGGAATTTATTGTAACGACTATAAAAATAATGTGCAATGTGATCTAATGATTTTACTAATGGTACTGTTTGTTTTGTTACTTATTTTTGTACCCGGGACGAAAGTGTAATTTATTTTTAAATATTTTATTTATTCTCTAATTTTTTTACTTCATGTTGATGTTGTTTGTAATATATAATTGAGGTTTTAATTAAATATCATGTTAAGAATCATTTTCTCACAGAGATTAGGCAAAGAGTTTTTACAAACCTTACACTTTCTCGCTTCCCTCGCATCCACAATTCTCATTCCCTGATAAAACTCAATTTATTTTGTTTTGTTTCGGTAAGGTTTGTGCATTTTTTTCATTAAAAGTTAGATAATATTAAATAATTATGATCTAAACTAAATAATTGGTTTAAATAAAAAAATATAAATATTTTTAATATATAATGTAATTATTAAATATTAAAAATAAAAGCAGATCTGCCTATCCCCGTAGGAAAAAGGCGTGACAATTTGATTGATTGAAAAATAAATGCTATGAATCAAATGTTTGTTCCGACCGGGAATCCAACCTGCGACTTGACGTGTGGCAGACTAGTGTTACCGAATGCTCTACGCATGTCGCCAACATTTGTATGTGAATGTATGAATACAATGTAATGTACATACAAGACAACACCCAGTAACCCACAATGTTCGCTCCAGTGTTAGTGATTGTTTTGTCTGAATTACGGCCGCGGCATAACACTAGTTTCCTTGTGCAGTTGTTTATGTTGGCAGGTGGCCAGCGTTGTCCAATGTGCCCACGACCACGTTCAATTCTATTCTATGTGTTGCCGCCGCCCGCACGATAACATGTGCAGCTAAATTCAACATTACCTAGGTCACGCAGTCAACGTAGAAATATTTGCTTGTGTCGTTTCTATGATACAAACACTTTAGAAGTTTAATATATTAGAAAATGTAAAATAAATTGTGTGATTGTGGATGTGGGCTAAAATGCAATTGATATTTTTAATTCTTACGTTAATATTTATTTTTTATTTTGCCTCGACTTATGACAGCATCCTGCCTGATGTTAAATTGGAGTGCGGTCCATAAATCCACTATGCCGGGCCTAGTTGTAACCGGCAACTCACGAGTTTATCCCAAAATGCGACAAAGTCACTTCACCGTCTCCACTGCCTACCACTCCTAACCTACTAATCACATTTTATTCTCATTTAATTTGGGCATTTAATTTCCCCAATATTGTGTGTTATATGAAAGTTCTTAAGGTAGACGGCAGATTGGGAGATTCTAGTCTGCCGGGTAGTACCACCACTTTCAAAACCTTGTGTGTTATTTTTAGCCAAGCTTGAATGTTGCCGGTTCTAAGTAGACCATAGTGGATGCGACCGACTACTACTCGCAGTTATTTAACTGTAGTAGCTGTCGCCTTTATTAATGGACCGAATCCTTTTTTTTCGTGGGGAAATCCTCATGGATACTCCTGTTTCTCGGGGTAGCAACCAGGATTATGCCGGACTCGTACCGGCTAAAACCCCACGGTGGCCTCCGTCATCACGAACGCTGGAGATTGGGAGCTGAGGTACATTCATCCGACCGCATGGTCTGCATCCTAGCTTAACAGACGGGGTACTATCACATAATGTTGAGTCAAAATAATAATAAAATTGCGTTATGTGTTTATTCACACATATACGTGGCACATTAAAAATCCATCCTCATACAAAATATCTTGTCGATAACACGTGCCAATTCAATTACGTAGCGATTGCATGGTTAAACAAATAAGGTAAAGCAGGTTATTGGCCGGCCTCAATTAATAAATAAACTCCCGCAGAGATACGAGAACCTGATAAACTTTAACCCTTAATAACCTAGAGTTTCAATTTTGATACCAAACTTTTAAACCGAATGTTCACATTACTATTCGTTTTTTTTATAGGTTGGCTGTACGTATTTTACTGTTGTATAAAATTCTTTCCAACGATATTAAAAAATAAATATTGTGATTTTTTTAGCTATTTTTCCCTTCATCTAGACCCTCAAGCAAACATAGTAATATTAAAAATAAATCACTTTCGTAAATCAGGCTACTAAGGGTTAAGGGAGGTGTAGCCAGGCAGTTGCCGATCCGGGGTGGTACCACGGTCCGTGAAGTGACTTCGGGATTGTTGACTTGAAAGTTGTCGGATTCAATTAGGCAGGTGAATGCGACTGCTACCTTTCATTTGTTTGACTGTGTTAGCAGTCGTCTCCATTCATGGACCACACTCCAGTGGGGGATGCTGTCGTATGTATGTAAAAGAACATTAGAGTGGTAGGCAATGTTGCTTAGTTTGCCCATTCGGGGTAGTTACGACTAATTCATTTGTACAGACCGTGAAATGAAAAATGAAAATCGCGTTTCGTGATCAGCTTGTTTCCGGTCGAACAAGGCCGGCATAGTGGACGCGACTGCTACTTGCAGTTATTTTGACCGCTCTCTAGCTTAACATCAACCACAATAATACACAACAAAAAAAACAGATATCTGTAAGCGCTGAATTTGTCACCATTAAAAATAACAATGTTCATTTACGACGAAAAAAGCAGTGAAAACTAGGAACTATTTCCGTCTCGAGCTATTTCCATTACAACTGCGGAAATGATTTTTAAAATGAGAAAAACAAATATATTTTAGGTACTAATTTAGGTGAATTTATGTTTTATGTAGGAGTTTGTACCCACCTCTTTATAGACGGAAACAAACAGAAAATAATATTACATTACGCGCAGATCCAGAATCGTAAAAACAGCCTTTTATTATCGAGACACGATATCTGACCACGACTTGCCTGGTGGTCAAGTAGAAGCCCAAGATCGCTTCCAAACTGATGCACTGTGCCGGCAGTGGTGCTTTTTTACGCTTGGCTTAAACGATCCAGGTTTATGGGGAGAACACATGGGCTGGTATAGATTCATTCAGATAAAGAGAGCGCTGGCTGCGTTTTTATCTACTTACTTTTTGTTTTTTAAATATGAATGAATTTTACAATAATAACATTTGACGACAGGCGTGGACGAACGGTTAGCGATTGGTTTGCGATTCCCGTTCAGAGCAAATATTTGTTTCATAGCTTTTATTTGTAATATTTAATTACGAGGGTGTTTTCCGATCAAATCGGAGACATCCTCAAGAAAGCTAGGTTGCCTAGTGCCAATAACCGTAGAGCTTGTATGAAGAGAATTGTAGATGTGAAGGAAAGTCGTGGAAAGTGGCGCTCCATTGTCTCTGCCTATCCCCGTGGAAAAAATGCGTGACAATTTGATTGATTGATTGATTGTTTATATTTTTTAAAATATTAAATGTCTAAATATAAAATACTGAATAGAGCTGAGCATATTTATCCTCCTTTATACAATTTCCTCATATATATTCGTATAATTAATATCTGTTCAGTGTTAATTAACGCCATTAAATGATGTTTATAAAATGTAGGACTATAAACTTTTTTTAAATTCATATTTATTTAGATCTAATTAAACTTTTGTGTATTTGTTTTCAGCATTGAAAGTGAAACTTATGATGAGGAGGCCTATTAATCAACTGGTTGCACAAGGGATCATGCCTCGTAAGTGTATTTTAATTTACATTTTTATACTAAGTGCTTGTATCATAGAAACAGGACAATCAAAGTACACATATCAAAGATACATTGGTACCGGCAAGTGGTTTTGAACCTGTGCTCTCACTACACCACGGTCGCCTTGTTATTATTGTTATTTATTATTATTGATTGTTATTTATAAGTTGTGACTCGTCATATGACAGCACCCCGCCTGATGTTAAGCTGGAGTGCGGTCCATGAATGGATCTCACTGCTATTATAATTCAGTATCTGTAAGTAGCAGTCACATGCACTATGCAGTCCTAGTTAGAACCGGCAACTTACAAGCTGATCTCGAAAGGCAATTAAATCACTTCACGGTCTGTGTACTTGTAAGTGGTGGTACTACCCCGGTTTGGCAGACTGGGTACCACTGCCTACTACTCTTGTGGTTCGAATATATGTACATACCAACTTTTTTACCTATTATTAGAGCTCTTGATGCTTGCCTGACTATAGAATTATCATCGAACGTGACATGGTCTACATTCTTGTAGGTCATCTTTTACTCATATAGAGTTTTAAACATTGTTTGTTATTACAGCATTGAAGACGCCTCCCGCGTACTTTGAACAATGCAAACAACTAGAACGTGCTAAGACTGGAGACCTGTTGAAGGCCAAAATTCAAAGAAGACCAGATAGACAGGAACTCGAACGTCGACACATTCTAGAACAGGTAATCATTTGTTTTGTTGCCCTTTGACATATGACAATAACCCTTGTTAGGCTGGAGTGCGATCCATGAATGGAGGTGACTGTTTCTATGGTTTATTCACATCAAGTAGCAGTCGCGTCCACTATACTGGTTACTATGAACCGGCAACTTACAAGCTAATCCCTGGACAAGTGGTGGTACTACCCCCGATTGGCAGACTTTTTTGACACGACAACTGACCGACCCGCCTGAAGATAAGCAAGAGAAGGTCCAAGAGTGACGACGTCTGATAAAACATTGCTACGACCGGAAATAGGACCCTGGACTTTACGCGTAATGGACGTGTCGTCGCGTGCTTACAGGATTATCAATAATATATTTCTGTTATAATTTCAGGAGAGCCATGTAGATCCAAGCTTAGCAGAGAAACAACGCATGCTGAAGAAGGCTCGGTTGGCTGATCAACTGAACGATCAGCTCTCACATCGGCCAGGACCACTAGAGCTTATCAAGAAAAACATACTACATACTGAAGAGGACATTGAGACTGCAGTGAAGAGCGGCACACTCGCTTTCAAAGCAACATGCGAGGGGTCATCTGGAAGGCCAGAGCATCCATCCTCATATTGCGGACCACCAGATGAGGTCTCCCCCACGCCATCACCGCCTTCGCCGCCATCCACATTGTCACCGGCCAGCGTCGCATCGCCACCACAACATCCGGCGCCTGGCAAAGACAAGAATAGAAAGAAGAGCAAACAGAAGCAGCAGCAGCCCAAAGCGCGCTTTAAGTTCCACGAGTATAAGGGGCCACCGAATGCACAGAAAGCCACTACACCACCCGAGGAGACACCATACGAGCTACTGCTTCAACAGCAACAATTGTTGCTCCAACTGATGGTGCCTGGGTCGCCTGCACCATCCTCCGCCGCCTCGGACTGCTCCGAAAGCTATGTGGTGCCACCGCCGCCGCCACCACCACCCACAATCATCACGGCCGCGCCTCTCACTCGATACGAGGACATGAAAGTGTCTGACCTGCGCGCAGAGTGTAAGCGGCTTAACTTGCCCGTTTCAGGTCCCAAGCAACAATTGCTAGATCGCTTGCGACCTTACGCGCCAGACAAACAAGAGGAGATGCCACGCTCGCCCATTTGCGTGCCCTCGCCTTGCGAATCTGAACCGGCGGAAGATATAGTGCAGTCGCAACGACGACAGATTACAGAATTGGAGCGCAAGCTAGAAACATCGAGGCGGCAACTGGAGGCCGTGAGACGAGATGCCGCGGGCGCTGCGGCCAGTGACCAGAGTAGGCGACTGTTGCAAGCGCATCTCTGCGTCATGCAATTGCGGTCCCAGCTGGAAGCGTTGCAACAGCCGGCGCCACGAATAGTTCTGGACGCTGCTCCCGAAAGGCTAGTGCGGTTGTACACTGCGCCAGCCGGTGACCCAGCTTATATTCTGAATGGCATGAAGGTTGTGCCCATCGCTATATTGCCGAGTGCCCCAGTGGTGCCCACGCCCGCGCCTGCGCCACCACCGCCGCCATCGCCACCACCGCCTCAACAACATCACATAGAGGATAGTCAAATTATGGACGATGTTTTAGAGATACTGGTGGAGAACGGCGAATTGCCTGCTTCGGCGGTGACAGATCCCAATAATTCGCAGTCTATTGACGCTGGTTATCTTACGTCATCTACGACGACGTTCTCGCCCGTGGAGGCAATGAGCGAAGAAGTAATGAACGACCAGCAAGCCCACGATTCACTCGGAGGGGACGCACTCCAGAGGGAACTCAACGATATCCAAGACAAAATATTGAGAGAGGTGGATTTACATTCGGTTAATAATAATTTGTGTGCACCTATAGATAACGATCTCAACGTAGATTTGTTGACTAGTGGCGATTTCTCTACAGATTTTGTCAACGTGGACTCAAATAACAGCGAGCATGACAGTTTCTTTGGAAGTCTGTTAGCTGGTGACACGGAGCACACAAATGATGACAACAGTCTGCACACGGCCATGGACATCAGTGAAGATATACCTGAGAGAATGAGCATGTCGCCACTCACAAACGGTGATATACTAGATCACACGCATACCTTTGACGACATGGACGACCTGTCGTTGCCGACCTTTCAACACGAGGATGTGCGACCTGAATTAGATTTGAAGGAGTTCGGTATTGAGTCATTGCCTGGAGTGGAGTTCGAATACATGGACGCGGAGTTAATTCCCAATATGTTTGGCCGTGGCCATGTGCCTCAGTGTGATCCACTTTTGGGTGCAGTGTTAGCGAGGCCAGCACCGCGCCCCGCACTAAAGCACTACTCATGGGACAAAATTGACTTCGAAGGCACCTGACCCTCCCCGCCCTGTGCTGCAGGTGTCATGGTGTAACGCTCGGGGACGGCCGAGACGTTTTGGCTCACATTAATTGTAAAATTATAATATTTATGTAAACGTCGTCTACTTATGTCGTGTATATATTGATTATTATTATTTAATACTCAACATAGTTGTGGATTTCTGCATTCCGCCCGATGACTAAAATTTAGGGAAAATTATCATAGGAAAAAATATTGATGTCGATGTTTGTGATCGGCCATTTTGTGGGGGCGTCATGTCCTTTATTCGCTTAGTAAATTTCCCAGTTCAGTGTATGACATTCCAGTCTTATTGAAGTGTTGACGCCCGTTCACTCCCCGGCTGGTGCTTTTTATGTAGTAGTAAAATCTAATCTAAGTGGTTGTATGGGAGTGTTGCCATGGGATTGATTAGGGTTGTCACACTGCGCCACGTCATGGGTGGGACCAGTACGGGAACAATGTTAGATACAAAATCATTTAGATAGAGGGATCCCTTTCTTAATAATCATTACATTTGTAAGCATCTCTAAACGATATTTTAAGACCAAATACTTTAAATTAGTAAAATTATGCAGTGAATTTTAACTGTTCCCTTGCAACTTCCTATAAGTATAAGATACAACGTGTTCCTAGTTTGTAATACAGTTTTATAATAATTAATTTATTCACTGGTAAATAAAGTCAAAAATGTACGGGTGGATCTACTAGTCGGTTTTAGCTGTACCCACATTCTGAGTGGTATCTTTTAATTTTAATTATAATAAATTATTTGGTATCATTATAGTCAATTTGGGTACACATTTAGTTTTAATTGTAGTGCAAACTGACAGTTCCTATAAAACAAATAAAAAAAAAACAGTGTGAACAGTGCTAAAATTAAGATCAAATACCAAATCGTGTACGGGCCTCGCGATTGCCAAGGGTCATAAGTTTTTATTGTACTCTATTAATATCGAATGGTTCGGGATAAGCTTAAGTCTCTGGTTCTTACTAGGTCAGTATGGTGGTTTTTAATGCTACTTGCAGTTATTTGACTGGTAGCTTTCACGGACCGCACCCAAGCTAACATCAGTCGGGATGCTGACATAGGGTCGAACTACAAATTAAAAAAATCTTTCTAATTAAGTATAGTGACGTATAATGGGTTAAAATTGTCAATTTGCATATATCGATTAAAACGTCCTAATGTCTATTACCCAAATTGACTTAAAATACATTCTTATAAATTACATCATTCCAATTTAATGTCGTAATAATAGGCTAAGAAACAGAATAAGTATGTGGTTAAAGTTTGTGGTTTAAATGTTCGTTTTAATTTTAAATAACGCGCATTCGACATAACACGAAATCCATCGATAATCTTTTTATTTAAATAAAAGATATAAACGTAATATGTACTCTGAAATGGAATTCGAGATCAAACCTTAATAAGTGTCGTCATTGCACTTGGCTCAATTGAATGATAACTTCGATTGAAAAGTTCGATTCAACAAAATCGATATAAAAGTGATTAATATAAATCGATTCAGGTAGTGAGTCCCTAGTGCTGTTTGCAACTAGAAGAATATTTACCCCTGAAACGTCACTTGATAGTCACTTTTATTCAATTTATATAAGTCAAGGAATTATCTATCTATTTTGAGGTTAAAAAAATCATAGTTTGCAGTTTGTGTATTATTCAGAATTGAAATTATAAAAGTGTGTATTAGAGATGCTTGCAAATTAGTGTTACGTATTTGATTAACCTTATCTTGTTGATGGCGTTATATTTCTTTAATTTAGAACTCGGGCTGATCTCTATGACGTTACCATGCGTCTCTAGCCTCCGAGTTGATTAAGTCATACTTCTATTGTCCCGAAATCTATCGGTGGATACTTTGGTCGGGTAGGTTAAGAAGTTTTATTTGTAACAGGGCTTACAAGATTGCCTTAGTAGTTAGCTTCTGCATTCAATCAAAACCAAATAAACTATCGATCAATAGAATGTCAGGCTGCAAGATCAATTAATAAAAAAGTCTATTTTGACTTTTTTTTTGCCAAAGTTGCTGGGATTTAGCTAAGCCAGAAGTGGATACAACTAATGCTATCAAACATTTGTCTATTTTAGCAGTTACTACCATCAGGCGGGTCTAACCTAGATTTAAAAAAAGGCAAGTCTGCTTGTACAGTCCGCAGCAGATATATCTAAGCACGCAACGTGAACAAAAGTATACATTCGGGGTTATCATAAGTATCTACACACCATTAATTTGAGCATTCAATTCGTCAAAAATATCTATACTAATATCTATAAAAAAATATTTATGAATGTATAGATACTTTTGATCACATTGCGTGCTTATATATATCTGCTGCTGACTGTACTCAATCAACTTTCGCCTCTTTTTACTACTTGCTTAGGGCAATGAAAATAATATCAATCACAGCTAAATTAAATCTAAAATTTGATTAAAGAAATATATCGTCATTATTATATTTTATTTATTCTAGTTTATTGTAAAATGATGCGTGTTTTCATTAATTTATTTACGTAATATTTATTAACTCATCGGCATATCGTAGCAAGAAGCAATCGTTGAACAAAATTCACAATTTGCCATTAATTGCATTTATAATTTTTATAATAAGTTACAGAAACAACGAATCTGGCTTTATTGTCTCTATTGTGCCAATATAAATAAGATTTTTGGTTCATTCTGGGGGAAATCATGTTTTGAGTGTTGCTAGCGTTTAATGTGTAAAGTATTCGTTCGTACTTTTATTACGTCGCGATCGTAAAACAATTACAGAATCACATTTTAAGGCAGATCATTCTTTAAAATGGTGGTAAAGTACTGTAAGAAGCCCTCCAGTTACGTGTAGAGGCGATCATCAAGGGGCTGGAAACCCCTAAAAAAGTCAAGAGGAATGACGGCAAGGTGAAGAGATGATGATGGTGAAAATCGTATTATGAGATTAAAAAGGTTCTGCTGTTGATGTACGATCGCGTTGAATTTGAAAATATTTATAAATCGTTTATTTGGAATATTTGTTAACATTCTGGGTTGGTGCTACGTTAGGATAGGAATGATGTCGATTATTTATTTATTAAAAATAACGAAAATTGTACTTAAACTTAGTGATATGTTATTTCATACTTAACTGATGAGAATTTGGCGTCAGAAATTTCCATTTAGTTTATAGTAACTAAGTTCAGTTTTTATTTATTTAATCATGTTACTGGCTTCGTAATAAATAGTATTCCAATTTGTAAATATAATCATTTACTAGGTTTATTTTACTTCCATTTTGTTAGCGATTAATAAAATAACAGTTAAAATCACTACCAGCACGTGGTTGGTGGAAAATTTATAATGGCAGGGAATTCGACCAATCACATGCTCGATTAAATTTTATCTGACCAATTGTAATTTTTATCATCGCTGAAGAATCTGGAGATTAGTTTTTTTTTCGTTAATGTCGTTGCCAGTTGCTCATACAAATATATCTTCCATGTTACACCGGTTTTTAATTTCCTTCGGTTGTTTCGTTTGCACTATTTAACTATAAATTACCTAGGGCTAGGGTTGCCAACTCAGTTGATCATAAATGTGGGAGGTGAAAAAAAAAAGGAAATCAAATATAATTTATTTTAAGTTGTATATTTTTACACTGCGAGAAGCTTGTAATGTCTTTGGATTACAAACGATATAATTCATATAATTATAATATTGTTTACATGTGTAATCATTGAGATTTGTGCACACTTGTATTTTAGACTTTCCGGGGAATCCCAGAATTCTTAGAGGGTTGGCAACCCTACCTAGGGCTCGTGTGTTTTGTGCTTTGTTCTCCATTTCGAGTAATTTAGTTTGTATTTAACGAAATAATAAGTGAGATTAATGTTTTGAATAGTTTCAATTATTTGTTGTAATTAATTATTTTTAGGAGAGTTTTGTTTTTAATAATTGTTTTAGTGTTTCATTAAGAAGTGATATAATGATGTGCTGAAATGTGTAGCTCTCTGCGATTTGCATGTAGCTTTTTGTGATTTTGGTTTTTGTGTAACTTTTGTATTGATCAACTACTCGAGTATTTTTATTTTGTAAGTGTTATTAACACACACACACACATACACCAAAATGACAGAAGTCTTCACTGGTTATAATCTTAGCAATAAGGGCTCTAAGTCCAATTTAAGTATATATATATATATATATATATATATAAATGTATAACTTTTTTATATGAACGCGTGTATTGATGATGTAGCGATGTGATAACCGCAGTGAGTCGGTTTAGTGATTGGATACGATTTTATACCTTGCCCTATATATATATATACATGCGCCTTGTACATAATCACAAAGCCTTTATTACTTTAAGTATGTTAAAATACATTTTTGACACATTATAATAAATGCTGTTTTATTACATTACAATTCCCAATTTTAATACATCCTTTTATGTACGAACCGAGTAGTGACTTAGTCCTGTTAGTGAACTAGGCCGGCATAGTGAATACCACTGCTACTTGTCTATTTAGCAGTCGCCTTTATTCATGGAACACACATCAGCTTAACATCAGACGGGGTGTTGTCATGTGTCGAGCCACGATGATAAAAGAAACCACAATAAATTCAGAGGAGTGGCCAATTTAGAATGACGACAGGCGTGGACGAACAGTCAGCGATTGGTTTGTTGACCTACAGCACCGGGTTCGAATCCCGGTCAGAGCAAATATTTGTTTCATAGCTTTTTTGCAATATTTAATAATTATATCAAGTATTTGTTAATAAAAAAGAGGCGGATATTTGCTTCGGGCTGGTTATCAAAGAGTGGTAGGCACTAGGCAGTGGTACCCAGTTTGCCGATCCGGGGTAGTACCACCACTTACAAGTATACTGACCGTGAAGTGATTTAGTCACGTTTCGGGATTAGCTTTTAATTTGTCGGTTTCAACTAGGCCTAGTGGATGTGATTGTTGCTTACAGTTATTGTATTGTAGTAGCAGTGACATTCATTCATGGACCACATTCCAGCTTAACATCAAGCTGGGTGCTGTCATATGTCGAGTCACAATAAAAAAAAATTTGCAATGGACTGACAGCATGGGATAGTACGAAAGACCGAGGTGCATTGTGTATGATAACAAGAGCAGAATAAAAACACGGTTAAAGTAATGTGCAAACCGCACTCTTTATTAAAATTTAATACATTCACAATGAGTAATAGTTTTACACTGTGTATAGGTATAAAATACATGTGCTAAATGATACAGTCCGAGAAATTAGTTTACATTTTATGATATATTTTGAAATGCTCAAATTTCTTATGGATTAATCAGAGAATTACAAATTTTATGATATATTTTGAAATGCTCAAATTTCTTATGGATTGTAGAGGGAAGGAAGCTTAGAAATTATGCCAATTATACAATACTTCGTCCGCTAATTCTTTTTTGAAACATCTGGACTTCGTTTGCTGATGATAAGCAAGCAAGGGAGATCCAAGAATGCCGATGACTGACAACCGTTTATTTTACGGTTGCCTCAGTCGCCGTCACTATGCCAGAGCAAAAAACTCATATTTTTAGACAAAAAAATCAGTAAAGTTGATCGGACTGTACCATACATAAATCTAAGTAACACAAAATGCTTAAGACAAAAATCTTATTACTATTTTAGTAAGAAAGGTATAAAATTCGATAGTAAAATACAAACTACATTTACATTCATATCCCATAGAGACAACTCACTCACACATTGAAAATTGAATAGTATAAATTAAAGTCAAATTTATATCACATTTATTTTGCTTTTGACAATATTATAACAAAAATATATAGGATAATAATTTAGGAAATACGGCACGTCTAAAGCTGACGTTACACGATTATATTTAAGGTCCTCATAGCATACTATTTGTATGAAAAGTGTTGTGGACGTAAGCTAAGTTAGGATCGTAGAAAGTGAAGTTCTATTGTCTCTGCCTATCCCTGTGGGAATTGAGACTTGAACATTTTATTGATCGTGGGTGTATTTATTAACCGTAAGGACGTGTTTGTGAATCAATCAATAAAATTGTCACGCCTTTTTCCAGAGATAGGCAGATATATTGGAGCGCCACTTGCCACGATCCTTATTCAACTCTCTTGAATATACCAAATATTAATTTAATAGTCAGCATTACATCTTAATCAAATATGTCAGTGTAACATCAGCCCAAATCTAACTACAATGTTCGTTTAAGCTACAAAAACTACATTTTAAAAGTTAATATGAAAATGGTGCTACAAAAATCCATTCCAAAGTGAAGAATATTATTATTATAAAAATTTAGACCCTGTGAGTAGCATAGAAGATAATTAATATTTATGAAATAGTGTAGAAGACCATGAAAGCTAGCACAATAGGTAATGTGAAAGGGATATTTGAAATATAAAAAGTATGGCGTTCTCAAGTAGTTTGTTATCACAAAAACATCAAAATATTTAAAACTATTTTAATCTAATACACATTTTTAATTATAACCTTTTTCTTGGGGTTATTAATTTATTTTTTACGAATAGAGGCGACTGCCACTACCGTTAAATAATAGCACTCGCATCCAGTATGTCGGCCTAATTGGAACAGGCAACTTTCAAGCTTGTCTCCAAACTCGACTAAGTCTATTTACGGTCTGTACACTTGAAAGTGGTGTTAGTTGGTAGACTGGAAAATGACCGCTAACTCTGCCTACCACTCCTAAAGTTCAATGGGTATCAGACAATGCCGAAGTAACATCTTTTTGTTGCATTTCTATGTCGTATACACTACTTCTTGATTGCACCGCACTATACTAGCACCACGCTATGATGGCTGTTTTGACGTTTGAATCGTTCATGAAGTTTCGTATAAATTATTAATTTTGTTTGAAGGAGCAAATTGCTGTTCTTTATCCTACTATTCTTATAAATGTGAATGTAATTTTGTTTGTTACGTTTTCACGCAACTTAACCGATCATTATGAAACTTTGTACACATATTTTTGGAGTTACTAGAATAGTATACATAGGTTACTTATAATTTAAAATAAAATCAAAATTAAAATTTTAAAGGAACCCCCGAAACGCCTGGAACCACTTTGGTCATATCATCAGCTTTATAGTAATAAACAACATTAGTCATGGCTCAATAGTTATATCCCTTTAATATCCCTTGGATCCTTATGGTGCATCATCAGATAACTACTCCAGGTCTTCAATTTGATAATGGCCCAGCTAATGGCTCATAGAGAGTAACAATTTTAGTTAAAGCACTATGATATTATCTGTTATTGATTTGCTGATCTGAGAGGATTCATAATCAGATACTTCCGATCTTCAATTTGATAACGGCCCAGCTAAAGGCCTAGTTAAAGCACTACAGTTCTATCTCTTTTTTTGCTGATCAATTGATATCAATTTGCTGATCTGAGAGGATTCATAATGGTGCATCATCAGATTGCCCGGTCTTCAATTTGATGACGGTCCAGCTAAATGCTCTTAGTGAGTAACAAATTTAGTGAAAGCACTATAGTTCTATCTCTTGTTGATTTGCTGATCAGAGAGGATTCATGATGGTGCCTCATCAGATACTCTTGGTCTTTAATTTGATAACGGTCCAGCTAATGGCTCATAGTGAGTAACAATTTTAGTTAAAGCACTACAGGTCCATTTCTTGTTGATTTGCTGATCTGAGAGGATCCATGATCAGATTTTTTAGATCCGGAATGTTTTATTTTATCGCACTAACTTTTCTACACTTAGTTTCCTACCTTCAAGACAAATCTAATAAGTCCAAACTTAGTATACCAAAAAAAAGTTTGAACACATCCAGGATTTCGTCTCCTACCTTCGAGTTCCATCATCAGAGTAACTCAGTGGTACCAGTTAAAACACACATGTATTTGTATACGTTTTTATTTCAAATGTTAAGTCACAGATATGTTTAAAAGTAAATACCTATAAGGCTGGGAATACAAGTCCGATTTTCCTCTCCGATAGTCCGATCCGATAGTCACTCGTGCCATACATTTGTTTAAATACTTAATACACGTCAGATCCGATAGTCGGATCGGATGTCAGAATCGGAAACAACGCCAAGGCGCATACGATTTTACGGCCGATCCGATTGTCTGAAGGTGCAGTTTTCATACAAAATACAGAAACAAAATAGACGTCCGATTCCTACTTCCGATTTGTAGATAATTTGCTCAGCAATATCGGACGTGTATTCCCAGCCTTATGCGTGTTTAGAACGGGCAACCCTTGTACGTCGCTATGCGACGAAGATTGTTATTTTATGTCAAATAAATATGCCATTGTTAAAACACGTAAAAAATGTTATAATTTTTCCCCTAAAATATTCAATCAAGGTAATCGATCTAAACTGCAAACCAACCTCGCCATATGAATATTTTAAGGGAAAAATTATAACATTTTTTACGTGTTTTAACAATGGCATATTTATTTGACATAAAATAACAATCTTCGTCGCATAGCGACGTACAAGGGTTGCCATCCTAAACAGCGCGTCTAATATCGCTACCGCAGCTAACAAATCGAGCTGATGACCTTGAAACCCCTGATCAGATCTTCATCAATTGTAGCTAAGAACCATCTCGATCACGTCAGCTTTCAAATGAAACAAACCGCATCGTAATCGGTCCATTCGTTTAGGAGCTACGGTGCCACAGACAGACACACAGATACACAGATACACAGAGCCACAGATACACAGATACACAGATACACAGATACACAGATACACAGATACACAGACAAGTCAAACTTATAACACCCCTCTTTTTTGGTCGGGGGTTAAAAATAGTTTCCAATTGACTATAGTTTCAGCTGTTTGTAATTTTTCTATATTATTTTTATTTCCGTTTGTCATTTTTATATGAGTTATCGAGTTATAAATAAATAAATAAATGGTTATACAGTCGAATTGAGAACCGTCTCCTTTATTAAGACTGTGTTATAAACCTAATTTTACGCGGGTAAAACCGCAGGCACAGCTAGTTGTCACTATAAGGATAACAATTGTTCCTTCTAACGTAATCATTAATTAATACGAAGCTTCATGAGCAGGTCAAACGTCAAAATGGCCAACATAGGATGCCGCTGGTATAATTTAATGATAACAAATGTCTAATTAAGCGATCCAATAATAATAACGTGACAAAAAGGCGACCGTTGTGGTAGAGCAATAGTCATGCAAAACGAGAACCCCCGGTTCAAAACCACTTGTCGGTACTAATGTATTTTTTTATTGACTCGACATATGACCTCGATCTGCCTGATAGTAAACAAAAGGTCCAAGAGTGCCGACGACTGAAAAAACTAAGTCAGTCACGGCTGCCCCAGTCGCCATAACTATGTCGGCCGGTATCATTGATGTATGTACTTTGGTTGTAAAGTTTCTATGTGTATCATAGAAAGCATATCAAAGTAGTAGCTTATTATGAAAATGTAAAAAATATTTTTAGTGTTTCCCAGTAAACGTCAAATCGATCGACAGTGCGTAATCACAACTTCATTTTTTACTTTGTTTGAGCATGATAAATGACACTGATCATGAACCAACTAATCTGCTATGCTATTTAGTTTTAAGCTACTATACCAGCTGCAAATCCAAAAGCTGTAAGACAAGCTTAAATGCGAGTCACTTGAAAGCGGTACTTCTACGGAAGACTCGGAAAATGACTGCTCATTATTTTTATTGCTAAGCTTTTAATAGTGCTTTACCACACTAGTAAAATTTGGACGCTCGGCTTATTAGATACTCGCCTTATTAGGGATCCTTAGGATTTCTGTTATCAATTCAAAAGATGGTGCAACCTCATTTTAAATGAATTAAAATTATACCTAAAATCATATTTTAGTTTAAATAGTATTTTTTTCTTACATAAAACGCTACTTAGTAAACACATACAGATTAGAATATACAAGACAAAGGTACCCGCAGTATGTTTTATATAACATAGTTAATTTTAATTTAATTTAAAAATTTTGTCCCTTTTAAAAAACTTTTCAATTTAGTCTAAAATATTTTCTTCCATTGTCTTTGCCTATTTCTGTAGAAATCGAACTTTGACAATTAGGTTGGATATTTTAAAATAGATATTTCATTTACAGTACTGGCAGTTACACAATATTAGCCCGAATCGAACAGTAGAGTATTTATAAAAAATAAACACACTATTTTCTTTCATTGAGACGCGATATCTGACTTCTCGTTGCCTGGTGGTAAGCAAGGGGAAGTTCAATAGCACTGACGACTAAAAATAAACAACTTACTACATATGCAATAGTCGCCGTCACTTTCGGCTCAACTTTAAACTTAACTCATTTGATGATCTCATCGACACGCACGTTAAGCATAAAAGTAGTTCAAAACTCGAACTAATATTGCGTCACGATTTGTTAATAAATCTAAGTGAAGTTGCAAAACAGCGAACAATATCAAATTGTAACCAATTGGGCAACTAATTTATATAACCTTTGTTACACGTTATTAATACAAGATTTGCGCTCGCACAAAACAAAACACAGATGACATTATTTAATATATATCATAAATATATATTTGGCCACATCGCTCGAAGAACCGACAACCGATGGGGAAGAAAGGTTCTAGAGTGGAGACCACGAACCAGAAGACGCAGCGTGGGTAGGCCTCTCACTAGGTGGACTGACGACATAGTGAATTGTTCAGCAGTGAACGCCTTCTGGCTGATGATACATTTTATACAAAAAAATGTATTAGAGTGCAGTCCATTAATGGAGGCGATCACTTACAGTTAAATGACTGTTAAAACAGTCGCGTCCACCATGCTGGCCTAGGTTTCAAGAACCTGACTGAGTCACTTCACGGTCTGTACACTAGACACATGTATTATTCAGCTTAACATCCTGCACATCGATACCTCAAAGCAACAGTAAAATAGCTTGAAAAAATAGAGGTCAAATCTTACAGAAAGTGATGTAAATAAGATATATTATATGTGACATTAATTCAATGTTTAAAAGCTAATTTTGCAATATCTTATTGTTGCCGATATTATCGATATGTCAAGCCATAATAAAAATAAATTTAAATTGCGTAAAATTATTAAATAAATGATTAATTTCTTACTGTGTTTTGCTTTGAGCAGCCAATTTATCCACAATAAATAGAACACAAAAATCTAGCATTTTACTAAATTCTCAATCACAAATTAATATGGAATTAGAAGAAATACATAAATGTTTATTTTAAAAGATTTGTATAAAGTTTTAAGCGAACATAAATTATAATTATGACAAAAACTAAACACGATTCTATACATTGTTTTTATAGTAAATCTAGAAATAAAATCAAGATGGTAAATGTAAAACTTCGGGTCTACACTCTCTTAGGTGCGCCTAAGAGAGTAAGTGACACTGAGCGAAGAGCGTGCGAGGTGGTGCGAGGTGAGGCGAGAGAAGGCGAGTGCGCCAGCCACACTATCGCGCTCGCGTCACCTCGTCTTGCCTCCTGGAAAGTGTGGACCCGTGATAAGACGCAGGTTAATGAGAACTCGAGTCACAGAAATCTTAAACCGAAATTCCGTAATACAAAAAGTACTAGTAATTTATCGTTATCTGGGTTTTTTGTAGGCCAAGATGCAGAGATTTAATTTTGCAGTATAATTTAAGGTGTGATTCCAGTGGCGACGGCTGACCGCACTATTAGTTTGCCTGAATCTGTATGGCGTGGCCGCAGACTGCAGTGTCGCCTTGCTCCGTCTCATACAAACTAATAGTGCGGTCTACAGTCGCAGTCGCAATCGGAATCGCACCTTAAGATACAAACTAAGAAAGAATAACTACCCAAACTTTTTACTGCACCTCATAACTACATCGCTTACTCGGCGCTTATTATTTATTTAGGACGAAAAAACACGTTTTACAATAATCCTCTCTTAAACAAAAGGAGGTGAAAGTAAAATTCGGAGTTAGGACTTATTTTACAAAATTTGACAGACACGATTTATTTTACACGATAATTTCGCCTCTTTTTCAATTATTTTTCTTTCTTTACTACAATTTCAAAACAAAAAAAGTTCGCAGACATGTTTTTATAAAATAAACTATTACACAGATCTTAGGTCCCGAGTTTCGCTAAAATATAATGACCTCAGTTCTGTTCAATTTGAACCATACTACATTGACCACCTTTTCACACATGTGAAAATGCACTTAAGGTTAATCTTATACCCAAAATAAACAGTCAATTAACTTAAATAGCTGCTCCGATTAGCGGAAACGCCGCTCTGGTGGTCCTTCGTTCGTGATTGGATCAAGCCAATGCATACCTTTACAAATCCAACTAAACAAATCGATTGATTAGCTGGGTTAATGATATGACTTTTAGGAGCTGTTTAAAAAATCGACCCTTATTCAAATATACTGCAAACATGGCAGTCAAGAAACTCGACAAAACAATTACTCAAGCTTTATTAAAGAGGTCGTTCGTATTTAAATTGTAGACATACATTTTTTATATTTAAAAAATATGCTTAATATGTTATTTTTAAATAGACACAGCGTTTATACGCATCGAAACAACAACATAAAAAAGACTTACAAAAATCACACATAAAAGTAGAGAGACGTTAATTTTCAAAAAAATATTTAAAAATTACATAATTTTCCCCCATCCGAAGTACACAAATACTGTTGAATACGAGTACATAGTCGTGGGCAATGCCTCCGTGTTTTGCTTCCGTCTCTTCGGCGTATGTGGGGCAATCTTTGCTGGGTGGTTGATGCCCAACTCACCGTTGCCATAGCAACCGATCAATGGGGTGTTCGGGAAGAACGCCCTGAACACCGCCTGCTCCAAATTATGCCTCGACTTCAGTCCAACGCATGTTAACTTCAACACGAGGCTATGTTGGAAACGTGGTATTTGTTCAGAAAACTGAAATAATAGTGAAAATGATTAGCACGTAGTGCACACAGAATGTAGAATCTATGTGCTCTCCATTCTGTAACCTTATATCCTTCAAGCGATGCGTGATTAAGCATTTGGTCGGCATAGTGACGTCGGCCCTTGCTTACGCGGATACAGCGGATCGATAGTAACTTTAATATTAACCGTTGCACTTATATGAACTTGTATAGAATCGTGTATGTAAAAGAAGCAAGGGAGTTATGTCAGGATCGTGGCAAGTGGCGCTCCATTGTCTCTGCCTATTACAGTTGGAAAAAGGCGTGACAATTTAATTGATTGACTATTATCGCTTAACTGAGTAGGTTTCTGCAATAGAGGAGCGGTGCGGGACGGTGTGTTACCGCTCCTCTACAGACCGTGAAAATTTAGTCGCTTTTTAGGATCAGCTTGTAAGTTGCCGATTTTAGAGGCTGCCATAGTGGATGCAACTGCTACTTACAGTAATTTAACTGTAGTAGCAGTCAGCACTATTCATAGACCGCACTCTAGCTTAAAATCAGAAGGGATGCGGACATATGTCGAGCCACAATATGAATAAAAGAATCCTTACCTCTTTCAATGAGCTCACAAGCTTCGTCTTGCTGGGCCCAACCGTCTCCACCACCAAGGAGTACATTTCAAATGTGCTCTTGGCCATAATCTCGTTGGAGCGCACTTTGGGCACAGTGAACATCGCAATTGACATTGTATTGTCGCTTATAAATGATTTCTCATCATCTATACTCTCAATGAGTGATGATATATCATTACGATTACTTAGTGTGTCTTCTATTATACAACCGCCTAACGCGAATGGCACATCGGGTTGGCTAAAAGTGAGAAAAAGAGAATAAAGTCATTTAAAATAAAACCCCAGAGGAGATTTTTTAGAGTGGGAGAGGACACGGTACATTAAGTGCTGAGGCTGGTTGCTAGTCCCTACAATCCCCTATAGTGACCACGTTTGTTTAGCCACAGTTGCGTTGGGGATTGTGGATGCGATTATGGACAGTAGCATCCAGCTGATCTGCTGTATTCTGGTAACATTGGCAAAGGATACCCGTTACAACAATTAATTGCTGGCCGCCCGTCGTATTGTACAGGCATTTAATCCCACAGACAACCACGGAAGAAGGCTGCCCTACCTGCGGCACATAATTTCGCGGTGACTCGTCTTGCCGATTGGTGATCGGATAATAGGGTCTAGGCGATCACTTCCGAGAGGGTACGGGATCGCGCCAAACGAATGAGTAAATTTGTTTATTCAATAAAATATAAATTTCTTAATCCTAGGAGAGAGAATCTCTGATGAATGCAAGGAATTCATTCCAAAAATTTAAATCCATTATTTAGTCTCCTCCGACGCGAGCGGTTAAATTTGAACGGACACGAACCTAAAACCAAGGGCCGCATACTTTAAAAGACAATAAATGAGACCTGTTGAATCGGTAACTTTCGATCTGATCCCGAAACGCGATTAGGCCATTTCACAGTCTGTAAACTACAGTGATCGTTACCGAATCAGCAAATTATTCAAAAAATTATTAACCAGAGCAATAATATTGTATGCCTCACGTTTTTTATTAATAAATATTTGCAATATACAATCTTATTTTTGTAAAGAATATAATAGGTAGGTGTGGTCTATAAATATCAACAAAGAAAGTCTTTAGTAAAAAACAAATATTATGATACACTTTATCATACAAAATAACCTTCTAAATGTCACCACTAATGCAAATATTTTGATATGAAAATTGCATATTTTACATCAATAATATGTATGAACATTATTTATTTACATGAGAACAACATTGCACAATCTAAACGATTACGCAAGCTTTTAAAAATAATACGAAACGTGATCGACGGCATGAGTTTAAAATTTTCCCAATATTGTACACGAATTCTCTAATTACGAACAAGAATATTTAGATTAAAAGGTTTAAGCGCTATGGAATTTTTGGCCAGCATAGTGACGGACCCTGTAGAACGTTACATTATATTAGATTCCAAAGCGTTTGATGCAGTAGGTGTTTCTATTATTATCACGATTATAATTACTTTACTTGTAACGTTTCGAAATCTTTGCCAAACTTTTGCAGATGTTCACGTATGTAACGTCGGGTACGGTTTTTTATTTATTTAATTGATATCAATTTTTATATAAAAACAGTGTCCCTATCGACTTTACCATAAATAATGTTTGAAAGATCTCTTTAACCTTGATGTTTTCACTCCAAGAATATCTATTCACAGGCCAGGGAAAGCATTCTATCGACCAAATCGGCAATCGTACTAAACAATTCGACACGTCATTTATTTATCAAACAATCGACAAGTGGAATAAGCAGCCCATCTGGTCTCCCCATCCCATAACTGTGAATACTTTAAGCGAAACGTAATAAACCACCTCTGGCCACCTGACGCCGACTGAGGCAACCGTAAACTAAGTATGTCAATGAATTAAACAAATTTTATGCGGCTTACTATCGCGTCATTTTCGTTTATTGATTTCTCAATTTTTTATTACTCCGATGTTTCTCTATACTCTATGTGAACACGATGGCTGAAAAGATCTCGTCGGAATATAAAAAATTGTAAAATCAATAACAAAAAATTAACGCAATAGTAAGCCGCATAAAATTTGTTTTATTTATTAATCAATATTCGCGCAAAATCTAAGAAAATTCTGAGTGTGTCAGTCGGCTCTCTTAGATTTTTTTATTGTGACTCGACATATGATGACAGCACCCCGCTTGATGTTAAGCCGAAGTGTGGTCCATGAATGAATGTCACTGCTACTACAATTTAATAACTGTGAGTAGCAATCACATCCACTATGCCGGCCTAGATGGAACCGGCAACTTACAAGCTGATCCCGAAACGTGACCAAATCACTTCACGGTCTGTATACTTGTAAGTGGTGGTACTACCCCGGATCGGCAGACTGGGTACCTCTGCCTACCATCTTCTCTTGTTCACTATTAGGCGAGTCAATGTCGCTGCAAAAGTAACAAAAAAAAAACACTTACATCTCTCTAAAATGATCCAAAAACGTAACATCTTCCATGGAATGTAAAAAGTATTTGTCCGTAACAAACACTAAGATCCCTTTAATGTATTCTGTTTCCATTATTTTGTTGACTGGCGTGTAAAACTCATCGGTGACATTGTTGAGGTCTTTGATGTTCAGGACATGGTACTTTACATCTGGCAACTTTGGTATAACCACTCCACCTATGAAGGGTGGTAGACGCTCCAGTTGGTCCTTCTTGACAGTGTAAACATGCGTGGGTGATTGCACGACAGGCATGTATGAAATGAAATCAGTTTTGATTGTCAACATACATTCCTTAGGGCTATTAATGGTGTGATCGATGACGTCTAATACTGCAATTAAGGAAATAAAAATATTTAGTTAGGCAGTTATTTTATTTATCGTTTATCGTAGTTCATTTATTTATTTACTTAAAAACTTAATGCACTAGGTACAAAGGCGGACTTAATGCCCCTAGGCATTCTTACAAGTTTACCTTAGGAACAATTAAACGCACTTTTTGTATGAGGTAGGTGCAAAATAAAATAGAAGCATTTAGTCTGAAGCATACTACTAATTCTAATATACTTTATAATAAATCAGTATACACTAAACATATTTTGAAATGACTTAGTCCCTTTTCGGGATCAGCTTATAAATTGCCGATTTCAACTAGGCCACAATGAAAATGAATTGTTCATGTAATGATAGGAGCAAAGTTTTTAAAATCGTCAGATTAAAATATTCATGGCATTCACTATTATAATGCCGTGGTCGTGAATGTACTACTGTGAATGTGGTCGTGAGTGGTAGTGAAATGATTTTAGAAGTCTTGGTTCAAAACTACTTGCTACACAAATATATCTTTGATATAATGTACTTTGGTCGCCCAGTTTCTAATTTCTAGTTTAGATTTACTTAAAACAAACTCTTTAGTAGTTACCAAATTATTTAAATCTCAACGGTTTCACAATGACTAGAGAAACTATACATAATATAAACAAAGCCGTGAGGCAGAAACCTTTAGAATGGGCAGAAAGCAAAAGTACAATAAATAAATACAGAACATGGAAGATAATACATTATAATCAATCAATCGACAAATTGTCACGCTTTTTTTCCACAAGAATAGAATTATTATTAAATAAATAAATAATACATGTACCTATACGATAAAAAACAGGCAAAATGCTTAAAAAATATTTTCAAAGGAATTTGGCTCGACATATGCCAGCGTCCCTTATATGAAACTGAAAAGCCGTGAATGGAGGTGGCCGTTACTACAGTAAGTAGCAGTCACATCCTCAATGCCTAGTTGAAACCGGCAACTCACTCACGGTCTGTATACTTGGGAGCCCAATGCCGAAAAAAAGAGTTATATAAAATTATTTTTATTAAAAGTTTCAATAATAAATTGCTAACAAACATATTATCATGTAGCATCATGAGTCATGACGGTTTTATGGGAAGCGTATCATGTTTATGTTATAGTCATAAGCTTCATAAAAGCATGAAACAGATTAGATTATTTGTGGGACGACCAAATTGCTTGCGAATTGTCAATTGCAGGTATCGTATTATAATCGCAGTTACATAACTAATACTTGAAATTATACTTTATTTATTAGGTTTACTGTTTAAATTGACGTAAAGGTCTTTTTTTAACTATATTTATTGGGAAGACGTAAAGGTGGTATTACGTATGCCATATTTTAAGCGAATTAAGGGGCCCAAAAAAAATGAAATAGACCCCTTCTTCAACCATCTAATCGTTCTTAGCTTACGTATTATTTTATAATACGTAATACTTGAAAGACTCCTAAACTTTTCATTGAAACGCGACGTCTGACTTAGACCTTCCTAACGAAAGTCCTTGAAGGAGGTTCAAGAGCGCTGACAATCTAAAATACTGATAAACCGATCCAGTTTACGGTTGCCTATGCCTATTCGTCGTCACTATGCCGATCAGAGAAGATTTAGAGATTTTTTGTTATTATACATTTCTATACTAAGCTACTAAAGTGCTTGTATCATAGAAACAGGATAACCAAAGTACATACGGTTTCGAACCCGTGCACTCGGCTTGCGTAACCATTGCATTGCCACTACACCACGGTCGCCTTAAACGTACTATACATTCTTTCTTTTAAATTAATAAACTGTCCTAATTGTTTAAACGTTTATTTAAATGTTTTTAAGTTTGTCTTTATAATCGTTATTTTATAATTACCTGTCTACCCTTGGAAACACCTTTATATTTAATTGTAATGCCATTGTCATGATAATTAAAACGTCACACAGATTACATAACTCATGAATGCTAAAGAATCACTACATTGTTTATGCTTAGTTGAATTATTTTAAATATAACTTTGCCTTGGTCTTGACCGTATCAATATTTATTATTTATATTATTAAAAAGCATTACTTGCAATTTTATCAAACTTTATTAAGAAATGTATACATATTATCATTATCATTTAAACAATAAGAATTAAAAAAAGTTAGTGTGAATATATTATGGCGGCCGTGGTCTGATGGTTAAGCAAACGTCCCTGGTTCAAAACCATTTGCGATACCAATGTATCTTATACGAGTATATATTATGTACTTTGATAGTTGTTTCTATAATACAAGCACTCTTAAAGCTTAGTATAGAAATGTAAAATAAACTATTTATATTTCTATGAACGGCGTATTCTAATTCCAGTATTATTTATTTTAATTTATTACTTGATACAATAGCCTAAATGTGTACATATATAAAATACATATTGTTTAAAATTGGTTACACGGCAAGACTATCTAAAATGGTATCATACACGACAACAAATTATATTTTAAGTAATACATTTTTTTTTAGTCTGACTCACACAACTAATTGTATTATACTTTATAATAATTAATCAGTATACACTAAACGTACTACATACTAAAAGTGTATTTTTTTTATTATTATCATTTCTTTACTAAGCTACTAAAGTGCTTGTATCATAGAAACAGGACAACCAGAGTACATATATTAAAGATACATAGGTACCGGTGGATGATTTCGAACTTGTGCTCTCGGTTTGTGTAACCATTGCACTGCCACTACACCACGGTCGCCTAAATGAAAAACAATTGTCAAAATAATGGTAATATCAAATAGTTATATAATCATGCTGCATTCATACACAAAGTAGTGAGTGTGCGTCATTTACGCGCGGAGCTGTCGATGTTTAGGATTTGCGTATTAAAAAGGTGCTTTGTGCAGAGTTGACTATAACCAATTCTTTGTATTACTCAGTGATTTCATTATAGAGACGACATATGCGAATTATTATTATTGTATAAATCAATTATATTTATGTACTTATGAATATGGAAAATGTTACGTAAAAAAATTACGAGTGCACATCGTTCAAGTGTCCCCGGTGTTTGTCGCTTAATGCGCAGTATTCAATTCCAAATCCAAATTTTACTACGTTTTCTTTTTAAATTATAGGTCGACATACAACACCATGTCTGTCTGGTGTTGAGCTGGACTACCATCCATGGACCATCTGCTTATACAGTTAAATATCTGCAAGTAGCAGTCACACCGGCCTGTTTGGAACCGGCAATTTTAAATCTGATCTCGAAACGCGACTAAGTCACTTCACGTCACATATAGTATTAGTAGCACGTCGACCGGTGTCGATCGATGTGTTCGCCGTGATTGTTTTCTTTACTAATTTACAGTAATAATACTATACTTATTTAGCAAATTAAACCAATGTTAAATATCTATGTTTTTTTAAATAAGATTTTACATCTGATCTCGAATTGTCTTGCAAGGAGAAAATCAAAGCTCCGACGACTGAGGCAAACTGAATGCCTCAACAGTTTGCCTCAGTCGCCATTTCTATGGCGGCCAAAGAGGCTTTTTACGCTTCGTGAATAATAATAAAAAAAAGCATTTGCAAATAAATTAATTAATTATTTTGCAATTATTAACGATGATGGTTTTTAAATAGATTAGTTATATGATTTCATTATTAAAGCATTGAACTGTTAGAACATGTGTCAAATATATTTGTATCATAATAGTCCAAGATGGATGCTACAACAATGCTTACATAAGGCTTTACCATTAATAACCAAGCCCTGAATCAAGTTACATAACCAACATTTAATATGAAGTATAAATGTTATATAAGTTACTGCATATGTAATGCTTTTTATTAAATTGGGGCCACCTTGGATTTAACATGTCACACCTTTTTTATATATGTATGTATATATATTTATTTATTCAGGTTAACAACAAAATAAGCACTAATCCTAAAATAAGTAACATTACAATGTCTATTGTCTGAGTGTTATTTCAATAAATTTCAATCAATCAATCAAACTGTCATGCCTTTATCCCACAGGGAGCGCCACTAAACATGATCCTTACACAACTATCTTGCTTGTATATATATGTATGTTTAAATATATGTATGTAGCTACTTATGTTTTTGTTATATTTGAATTAGTTTAATCTTCGGCACTATAAGGTCTTTATTTAGCATTTTTTATTTTTTTATTGTGACACGACATCTGACATCGACCCGCCTGATGATAAGCAAGAGGAGATCCAAAAGTGCCGACGACTGAAACAACCGAGCCTGTATACGGCTGTCTCAGCCGCCGTCACTATGCCAGCATATTATTATATAAGTTATTTTGTATGACTGTTTGCTGCCTAAATAAATAAACATTTCAATTGGATTTACCTTTATAATTTTTATATGTATTTCTATTTTATTTTATTGTGGCATTATTGTTAGGATTGTGATAGCACCCCGCATGATGTTAAGCTGAAGTGTGGTCCATGAATGGATGTGACTGCTACTAAAGGTAATAATTACAGGAAAAAGTTGCATCCACTATGCTGGCCTAGTTTGATGGTTAACTTTCAAGCTATATAATTCTGACATGTTTTCGTATATTGTTTATTAAATGATATTAAAAAGGAAATTTCGAGTGTTATTTATTAAGTAATAAAAATATTTATGTTTTTATTTTAGGATTTTTTTCATGTTGAAACAGAAAAAGATTTTATTTTTCTGTTATTGAAATATGTGTATTTTCTTATTTATCATATCAAAATAACAAAACAGATAATACTTTCAACAAAGGCACAATACAATTAAAAGATATGAAAGAAATTACATAACAAATATTAAAATTTAATTAAATAAGCAAGTTTTATTAAAAAATGCAGGCTCACCGTCATGTTCCTCCGTGCACGGTGGGTCACATACACTTGGGGAGAAATGCTCACATTTAGCCCTCAGCCCTAAGGTAGAGACCAGCACAAATGACAGTATTGCCATTGGTTCCGTGCTGATTGGGGCCGACTTCACATACTTCAATGTATGAGAATTATGTTCGGTTATCACAAAGTCATTTGGCTCCAAACATGATCGCTGTTGAGCATTCACAGCATCCCTCCAACACTTGCAAACAAGCTTACATAACACTTGCTCTTGCCATGACAAATTACTCAATATCTTCTTCACAATCACATAATTGGAGACCACCTTCTCCACAACCTCCGCATCACAATCAATTGGTTGTATATCCCTCTCCAGCTCTTTGCCTTCCGACACAGCCAAGATGTGAGGTGCGGTCATCAACTTGAAGCACTTGAACTGTGTTAGGTAATCAACCATTTTTGCTCTCTGTTTTTTATATCTCAGTCACAATATGATCATCAAACTGCTTGTTGATCGGATCACCCTTCAATAGTGACAGAATTAGACAATACAGATACAAGAAGAAACATATGAGATAAAACCCAATGTGTATCAATACTTGAGTAAAATGTTTCTTCAATTGCGCTCTGTTCAGTATCTCTGCCGCATCGTAGAGGCCCAAATTGCCTTGTGGTATTGTGAAGTACTCATAGGAAAGCCATATAAACATGGGCAAGTTGATGAGAAACAATAGCAACTGCCCATGCAATAACAGCATAAACGTAACAGCGGTCTGACCTATGTATTTCGTTAACACCCAATAATTCAATCTTTCACAGCATTCTTGGGAATTCAAATAATCACATTCTAAGTCTGACAATGTTATTGTGTAGTAAGCTAAAAGAAATAAAGCGCAACCAACAGCTACTAATGCAATAAAAAACAATAAAGTTTCACTCAATATCATCACTATAAATTTAACGCCCCTTATTACCAAATCGCAATAATGTCACTCACGAATTACATAAATTACGAGCAACTTATAGACACCTAATTGATCATTGTTAATACGTTATAAGTATTGTGTTATAGTCCACAGATGCACACAAATTCACTTGCAAGTTGCCCAAAATTACACAAGCAACATTTTGCTGCACTCGATATCGCGTAATATCTCTAAATGAGAAAATAGGACATAATACATAATATTTTTGTTGAAGGTTTACGTAAATGTTGTTGTCACTGACTTTTTTTTCAGAACGGAGACAAAGATAATAACATTTCTGCCAAAGTATTTTAAAATAATACCGCTTTTCACTTGGACAAAATTACGAGGCGCACTTCAAAGCGTCTGTTGTTACATTTTTGCAACAATATACACGACTAGCAGCTTGAAATGTCTAGAACTTTATCTGGAACATTATTATAATCGCACCGGGGTTACATAATACACTCGCCATCTATAAAGCGTAGCGTCTCTGTCTCTAGGCAAAATGAATACGTAATAGTAACAGTTAAATGTTCAATTTTTAGATTACGATGCGGCATTTTGTTACTTTTCTCATTGTAGTAATAAAATTATAATTGAAAAACATTTATATTTAAAATATCCCCATAGAAATATAGAATCTGTAATAGCTAATACCAATAACAATTTCCTACAATAGTTATAAAAATTATAAATAAATAATTTCAATTGTCACGCCTTAATCCCATAAGGATAGGCAGCATCGAAGGAAAAAACTTATTTTTCCTTCACATCCCTCCAAGCTCTATGCTTATGACATTATTACATATTGGTTGTTACGTAAAAAGAGTATTACGTAACAAAAATAAGACAGGACAATTAAAATTTTATTCATTTAATAATCACAATGAAAAGTTAACTATTTGCACACAATTTTAACGCCTTATTTTGTATGATTTTATGAAGCGCTCTTGGTATTAAACCAAATGTTGTTTATGCATTATCTAAGGCGTTGTGCTTGGGTGCTAATATTTTTATATCGATAAAAATACAATACGTGTATACGTTTGTAGTAGGATTTTTTATAGAAAATTTATCCGGTGAAATAATAATAGAAATAAATAATAAATAAAATTTGATGGGTATCTAAAATTACTTACCAAAAAGCGAGGGAAACCTCCAAAACTCCAAATCTACAAGGCGTGGTTTTTAAATTGTAATTTATATTTAACTGTTTTACGGGGGGTTTTAGTTAGTTTTCTCCCCCAAAATGGGCAAGGGGAGAGTGAAGAAACAAAAAATGACAGTACATCAGTCATGGAAGAGACCATGTCAACACTAATACAATAATACCATCGCCTAAAACGAAATGTATAAACCATTTTTATTAATTAGTTAGAGTCTGTCTAAGCCGAAATGACGCGCCCCTCTACTGCATTTAAGCACAATATGAATGCAACACACTGAAAATGCAATTGTAATTGGTCATTCAGTTGCTGGTTAGACACGTTAATAAAGTATAGTTAGTAATATTTGTATTCACACATTTAAATAAACTAATAAAGTGAAGGGGCGCGCCATTTATAGTTAGACAAGATATACATATCCTGAGGATTTTTTTTAAGTGATAATAAACCTTTATGTGATCGAGACATATCCTTTTTTAATGTCATTAATTTCATTGTCATCAATGGGAATCACAATGAAATTCATTCCCATTTGTCAAAAAGTAACGCGGTCGCTGTTAGTGTCAAAAACAACTTATATTCATTCGGACAATGAGTTTCAATGAGCTTGAACTGTTAATGAAATAATTGAACATCGATTCTTAGTGTTGCGCGGTCGCAATTTAAATTTCAAAGTTCATTAAAGGAGTTAAACTGTCAAAACGAAGCCCATTGCCATTGTGTTACGCGGTCGGCCAGCTTGCTTAGCCAATGCGGCATTTAAAAATGTCGTATATTCCTAAATGCATATACTTTGAACGCATCCATGACTGCCCCCCTAGCACGGCAATCCAAGAAGCAAGATAAAGAAATGCAAGGAATATTATAGTAACTCATTTTAAATATCTAATTAGGTCGGCACATCAAAATGTTTAAATAAATGTAAAACAATTAATTAAAGTTTTCAACGTTGTTTTGTGTAAAGTTTTCAGAACGTTCAAATATCTTTTTTGTTCTAGTAAGTTATTTAAAATTTGTTGAAATGATATTCTTTGCAAGTCTTGGGTAAGAGTGACTGGGGTAAAATATATATCTATTCGAATTCCTAGTGCCAATAACCTTGTATGTAAGAATTGTAGATGTGAGGGAAGCGCGGGAGTTGTGTCAGGATCGTGGCAAGTGGTGCTCTATTGTCTCGGCATATCCCTGTGGGAAAAAGGCGTAACAGTTTGATTGATTGATTCGAATATATCCAGCTTCAAAAATATTATTTCTCCGTCGAGTTCAAGAGAACAATATTGTAACTTTTATAGAAAACATTACTTTTTCATGTGAAGAGCTGGCGAAGAATCCCGCTTATTACACAAAAGGTCTGAAGTGACTGTCGTGTTTCGGTATTAGCTGGTCAGTTGCCGGTTCCAACAAGGCCGGTATAGTGGATGTAACTGCTCTGTACAGTTATTTAACTTTAGTAGCGGTAACCTCCACTCATAGACAGCACTCCAGCTTATCATAAGGCGCTGTCATATGTCGAGTCACAATTAAAAAAATATTTAATAATAATAGTTTTTAGAACAGAGTAATGTATAGCAAAGCTTTACATTACCCTTTCAGATCTTTTATTTGAGTGAAAATTTCACAAATTATTATATTATTCTTTTTTTTAAATATATATTGTGATTCGACATAAAACAGTATCCCGCTTGATGTTAAGCTGGAGTGCGATCCATAAATGAATGTCACTGCTACTATAATTTAATAACTGTAACCATCAGTCACATCCACTATGTTGGCCTAGTTGGAACCGGCAACTTACAAGTTGATCCCGAAACGCGACTAAATTACTTCACAGTATCTTTACATGTAAATAGTGGTAAATACTACCCTGGATCGGCAGACCACTTTTAATAACTAGACCCGAAGCAAATGTCCGCCTGTTTTTTTATTGCAATATTTAATATAATTATTAAATACTAGCTGTTCCCCGCGATTTCACCCGCGTTTAAAAACTGTAATCGCAATGTGAGTACATGACAGGAAAGGGGTCCTCATGGTCCATCATCAGGTACTCCTGTTTTTTTTTATTATCATATCAACCCAGATGGACGAATGGTTAGCGATTGGTTTGTTGCGCGTAAAGTCCCGAGTTCGATTCTCGGTCGGAGCAAATATTTGTTTAATAGATTTTATTTGTAATAAATTTTTTTTTAAAATAAACGTATCCTAAGTTACTCCTTATTACATCAGCTACCTGCCAATAAAAGTCTCGTCAAAATCGGTCCAGGCATTTCAGAGATTAGCCGTAACAAACAGACAGACAGACAAAAATTGTAAAAAATATATTTTGGTGTATGTACCGTATATATATTCATATACATGTAGTAAAAAAGGGTTATTTTAATATTACAAACAGACACTCCAATTTTATTTATATACATGTATAGTATTGAAACAAATATTTGCCCCGACCGGGAATCGAACCCGAGACTTTACGCGTAACAAACTGGTGTTCTAACCAAAGGGCCACTTAATTTTCTTCGCACTTAATATAGACAAATACATAGTAAACGATATGTAGGGTATTTAAAGCAAAAAGCACAACGCTAACTTGACCGTATTCTCGTCATTGTTCATAGGTATACGCATTGCATTAAATGAAATCGGTGATGCAGCGTCGTGCCTGCCACGCACGCAATAATATCTCCTTGTGAACTGGGATGATACTGTAAATCATGTGAAATGTTGCATTGTTACTATAAACACAACATTTAGGAAATGTAGTTCAAGGTTTCATTTTGTCTTTTGTCATTCTAACTTTAGTATATGGATTTGTGCAACATACTTTTTTTACATTTCTATACTAAGCTACTAAAATGCGTGTATAATATCAAACATAAATGTACTTTGGTTTCGGTAAGTGGTTTGCCACTACACCTCTACAAAGTTCACTTTATAGTAATATTTTAAAATCCCTAATTTTGTTCCTCGAAAAATAGAAAAATATACTTTGGTACAAGTAGAGCAGGTTATGAATTCTTTTTCTTTCTTGTTGTTTATGGCTTTAGTATTTAACTTGTCAGTGTCAAAGTAAAAATATATGGTTCAATGTTAAAACATCGTCAAGTAAATACGAATATGAAGATGAAACACGCGATGACGGTTATAATGAGGTTGATGATGATCGTCTTAGTAAAGCAGCAGAAAGCTAAAACTAAAACTTCGGAAGGAGTCTTGGAGGTTGGAGGGAACACGAAGTAACACGTTTCTCAACTTTAAATTACTTGTTTATACTCGATCAACTTAAAAATTATTACTGGATAACTATTCCACTATTATTACACATTAATATTTATGAAAAACACAAGCTTTTCAAATAATAATAAATTGCGCGCCCTGATGATTGTAGTTGCCCGCCCAAACTCCGCAGTTTATAAAATATGTCATCTTAGTTTACTCTCAGCACCTGAAACTATCATTCTTATCGAGCTTACTGGATGGGATGGAAAACAAACCTTGCAGCCATCGTGGTCACGGGGAGAGAAATAAAATATTTGTTAATAAACAAAAGTACCACCACTTACAAGTAAACATTCCGTGAATGAGTTAGTCGCGTTTTGAGATCAGCTTGTAAGTTGTTTGTTCTAACTAGGCCAGCATGGTGGATGCGACTACCCCTTGCAGTTATTCAACAGTAGTAGCACTCACCTTTATTTATGGACGCACTACATCTTAACATTAGGCGAGATGCTGTTATAATGTCGAGCTACGATACTCGTAAGAAAATTAAAAGTTATTCAAGTAATATTAAAAAATATTTCTTAGATTTGGCGCGAACAATGATTAATGAATTAAACAAATTTTATGCGGCTTACTGTCGCGTTTATTTTTGGTTATTGATTATCCATTTTTCTTCCGACGTTTCGAGAGCCTTGCAGCCATCGTGGTCATGGAGAGAGAAATAAAATCAATAACCAAATATAAACGCGATAGTAAACCGCATAAAATTCATTAAAGCTTGGTAACAAATATAGTAGGTAAATACTGACCCAATAAAACAAACTTGGTAGAGAGACATACATAAATACTCAGGTATTGTAGAAAGTAGGCTCTGCATTTATCTGAAATCTAGCACGTTGCAATGCCACTAAAAGATTCAAAACTGAGATAGTGCAACCTTCTAAGCCTAGATTTTTATATTTAATTACCTAATTTGTTACAAATTGTTTCACTGACAATTGGTAAAACGGATGTGTTTAGTCTATGAGTTAGTAAAATTAATGTTTATTTATTTATTTAATTATAATTTCGCATGTTAAATTTTTGTATGAAGAGAATTTATAAGGCGACCGTGGTGTAGTGGCAGGGAAATGGCTACGTAAGCCGAGCACGGGTTCGAAGCCACTCACCGGTACCAATGTATGATTGATATATGTACTTTGATTGTCCTGTTTCTATGATACAAGCACTTTAGTAGATTAGTATAGAAATGGATCGTAAAAAAATAAAAAAAATGTCTTCGAATTTCTTTGGCCGGCATAGTGACAGCGACTGAGGGAGCCATGAACTAACTCGGTTTTTTCAGTCGCGTCACAATTTAACAAAATTGTGGATGTAGCGCTCTATTGTCTAAAAGACGTAACAATTTGATTGATTGAAGTTAAATTTGGTAGAAAAATATTGGTAGTTAAGTGACTTAGTCGCGTTTCGGTATCAGCTTGTAAGTTGCTGATTTCAACCAGGCCGAAATAGTGAATGCACCTGCTACTTGCAGTTATTTGACTGTTCTACTACAGTCGTCTACATTCATGGACCGCAATCCAGCTCCAGCGGTGTGCGGTCATACGCGTGTTACATTGAGACCGAACCTATTTTTTTTTGTGAGTAGAATTGCTGTATTACATTCGGATATATCAGCGCGATTGAGTGGTAATCCATGAGAAATAGAATTGACTCCAAAGTCGAGTGAAGCCGGACTTTGGAGTCAATGAATGAGAGGTATGCTGGGGGAACATATATTAAAGATACATTGGTATAGCTTGTCTAACTATAAATGACGCGCCTCTCAGTTCTATTAGTTTATTTAAATGTGTGAATGCAAATATTTCTAAGTATAGTATTATACTTTATCAGCGTGCTCCTCCTTTTGTGCCTAACCAGCAACTGAAAGAACAATTTCAATTGCATTTTTATTGAGTTGCATCTTGCATCAATATTTTATATAAGAGAGTAAATGCATAAGAGCGTAAATGCAGTGGAGGGGCGCGTCATTTCGGCTTAGACAGACTCTACCGGTGAGTGGTTTTGAACCCGTGCTCTCGGTTTTCGTTTGCACTGCTACTACACCACGGTCGCCCTAACGCGTCGTACTAACGCGTTTTATTAATTATTAAAATTCGACGTTCAGGAGGCCTTGCAGCCTTCGTTGTGGTGACTGAGAGGTTTGACGACTCATTTGTAATAGTTTCCAAAGCTACTCCCATTTTTTTAAATATCGTATAATAATCTTTTACTAGATCTTACTTAATCTTTTACGTATTTTAGTAACTAATGTTACTAACCTTAGAAATCACAAATGCTATATAAGAGTTTTATTATATTAAACTTATTTATATGGAGCACTATCTCTCCAAGTATTGAATAGTTTCTGCATCGACGACGACTACCGGGAGTGGCACGGACAAGCAGAGCAGCTAGTGCAGCGTTATATCTAAGGCGGGAAGGTCGTGTACGCGTGAGCTTTCCCCAGCACAAAATACGCGCGTAAAAAGTGACGTAGATATTATAGAAAATATTGTAAATCAGTTTCAAAAATAGCATTATTGTGTTAAATAATTTATTTGTAAATATTATAATTTATTTGTATTTTTTTACACGTTCGCATAGGTAAATGTAAATAGTTTGTAATTACTTTCATGCAATCGTTTTTCATAAGTAATTGTGGAATGTGTTGTTTTGTATGAAATATTCTATTTGTAACACGAATGATAGCTGAACTTGAATTATTTGCCTGCTATTGTGGTGAAGTGTAATTTATTACAATTTAATAACTGTAATCGTTTATTTCGAAATACAATGTTTCAGTTTTTTTTCAGTATATCCAAATTAAAAAAAATATATATTTGATAATACTCATGATAAATGACTGATAATATTTAAAATCAATAAAATTAGGATAACGTTTAAAATAATTAAAGAAAAACTGTAATAATAATTTGATAATTATTTTATAAAACAAACATATTACGATACATTAATTATTACTTTCTTAATTAAAATTTCTATATTAAACTACTAAAGTGTTTGTATCATAGAAACAGGACAACCACATATATCAAAGATACATTGGTACCGGTGGGTGGTCTCGAACTCGTGCTCTCCGGTTTGTGTAACCATTGCACTGCCACTACACTACGGTAGCCTTTGTAGAGTATGTTTAACATAAACTATATTTTACATAAAATAACGACAAAGAAAGTGCACTTAACAGCAAAAGCATAACTAATTTAAGCAATTGACATATATTTTCTTAAAAATAATTTAAAAAACACACAGTCTAAGATACAAAAGTAGACCTCTAAGCTTTAAATAAAATAAAACGCACTGTAATAATGCTAATGGAGTTTCTGAACTCAATGCTGACTAAATTAAGTCATTCTTTTAGAAAGAAGCTTATTATGTACTTTAGCAGCTTTCAGTTGTCATAAAATTACAATTTACGACTAAGCAAAGTCATTCTCTCATTTCTAATATGACTTTGATTTCTTTCTTTAGCGATTTGTGAACTAGTTCTTTTAAATGTGTTTATTACCTTTGTAGTTAATAGTTTATTAATTACTTAACAAAAATATTTCATATTGTTCCAAAAGTATAATTTAAAGATAATTTGTTCTAACTAGTATATATTATTAGGCTGTTTAAAATTAAAAACCTAATAAATGTTACACAAATAAAGCATTAATAAAATTAAAATATGAATAAAAACAATAGAAACCTTATATAAAAATAACGTCACAAATCATTAAATTTATTTTCACTAAGCTTAATATGTTCCTAATAATACCCTTTTCTATTAATACTCGATTTTCGACTTGCCTGATGGTAAGCAAGAGGATGTCCAAGAGCGTTAATGACTGAAAAAACCGACGCAGTCACAACCGTAAACCGCCTCAATCGCCGTCACTACGCCGGCCAAAAAATACTACAATGATTTCAACAGTAAGAGTGGTAGGCAGTGGTACCCAGTCTGCCGATCCGGGGTAGTACCACCATTTACAAGTATACAGACCGTGAAGTGATTTGGTCACGTTTCGGGATCAGCTTGTAAGTTTCCGGTTCCATCTAGGCCGGCATAGTGGATGTGATTGCTACTCACAGTTATTGAATTGTAGTAGCAGTAACATTTATTCATGGACCACACTTCGGCTTAACATCAAGCGGAGTGCTGTGATAGATCGAGTCACAAAAAAAAAGTAACCCAAAAATAATTGACAAGCTAAAGCTATCATAAAAACAATAAACTAAGCAATAATAAAAATATTAATGAAGATCACACGAGTTCCGCGATCATCGTTGTGAAGTGAGAGGTTCTGCGTTCACTTTCACCGAATCATTCCAACCAAAATGTCCGATGCATTATGACTGCTTTCATCCTCTATGATGACACCTAGACACAACTAACAAGAATGTTGTCGATTATGCAATAGTCATATGACTTTATAAGATATTAATTCTATCACTTCCTTTTCACGATAACACGTTAAATATAAACTTATTTAAATATCGTAAGCTTTTAGTTATGTGTTTACGATGTTTATGTTATTAATGATTTAATATGGAAATTTATCATGGTATTTTTTATATGGAAAAAGTTATATAAATATTTACAAGTTTCTAATTGGAGCTTAACTATTATTACCTATTTAGTAAAGTAGGTAATAGTTGTACTGAATATTTTTTCATAATGACAATCTGCTACAGAACATAAAACTATGAAATAACGATTAGCATTATTAAAACATTGTTTGGTTACTTATTTTCGAACCTCTTGTCAATTTTAGTCAGACGAGAAATAATCTTAATTTATCAAATCTTGATCATTATGTTTCTTTTATAAACATCAATCCAGCTAACACCTATCTCATGTACAAACTAAAAAATAGAGCAATTACATTCAATATTTCTTAAGCTTCATTTTATTATTTAATTTATTTTAATGAAGACATTAAATATTTGATGTGAGAGGAACACGATAAAGTGTAGTTAACAAAATAACATTTTTATTGCTATTTTTGAAACATTTTGGTTTACTTAATTTTAGAAATTGTGCATAAAAGAGAATGTCGATCGCATTCGAGAGGAGTGAAGCCTTGTAATCTATGTATGTGTTATGAGATAGGGGATCGTGTGGACCAGTTTTCGCATCTTTAAACTGTTGTGCAACACATAACTGTGACTGTGGATGCTTCGGAACGCAATAGTCCGAGTGAAAGTTGTAATTTCCTCAATTTGTGTGGGAGCTGCCTTTTAAGTTAAAGTGGAAAGACAAAGAAAAACTTAGCTGGATCAACAATGGACCATCTGTTCCGGCAACGGCGGCTTAGCGTGCCCAAGCGGTAAGATTTAAACACTTTCCTATCTCATACTGTTTTTTATAGTAACGCGACATCCGACCTCAACTTACTTGATGGTAGGCAAGCTAATGTTAGCTTGATGGTAGCTAAGAGAGCTGACGACTGACATAAACCGACTGGGTTTCAGGAAACCTCAGTCGTCGTCATATGCCGGCCGGTAATTTGTCTTTGTTTGCATGTTTCAAGTTATATTCTATTAGATATACTTAATTACAGTGTTATAATCTATACTTAATATACTAAATTATAATTATTAAAGAACAGAGTGTTATTGTTCTTAGTTAAGTCTTACTTTTTTTGTTAACTATTAAAACATTAACATTTTGTTTTACAATTGGAAATTAAAAATGGATTGTTAACATATTATTTAAGTTGTTAAAAAACTTAAATAATATTGTTGTAATAAATAACAATGTTGTTGTGGTTGTGAAGGAAGCAAGGGAGTTGTGTAAGGATCGTGGTAAGTGGCGCTCCATTGTCTCTGCCTATCCCTGTGGGATAAAGGCGTGACAATTTGATTGATTGACTGATATTTAATTATTTAGCATATTCTTATGCTAGTAATATGACTTTATAAATTATTAATGAAAACTGAATAGAAAGGATAACCGGGATAACATTTGTCACTTCTTTACATTTTTAACAATTTAAGGCGACAGTAGTATAGTAGCGGTGGTGCAATGGTTATGCTAACCACTTGCCGGTACCAATGCATCTTTGATGTATGTACTTTACTTTGGTCCTCCTGTTTCTATGCCCCGTGAAAAGTATTTTTATTGCGTTTTTAACTGAATATTAAATGGGATATATAGGTAAGACATAAACGTTCTAGAGATGGAGAAATCACAGATTGTTGAAAGCTAAAAGACACGGAAAATATTTTATAAATTAGCATTGTAAAACAATTATAACTTTTTAAATAGTAATGATAAATTGAAGTGGTCAAAAGTGGTATTTTTTTGTAGTAAGACCTTATACGTCCCTTCAATTTACAATAAAATTATAGAGGTGTCTCCATAATAGAGGTCCAAGGAGGGTATTTGCCGACCAAATCGGAGGCATCCTCTAGAAAGCTAGGTTGCATAGTGCCCATAACAATAGAGCTTGTATGAAGAGAATTGTGAATGTGAAGGAAGCGAGGGAGTTGTGTCAGGGTCGTGGTAAGTGGGGCTCCATTGTCTCTGCCTATCCCTGTAGATTGATTAATAAATTGAACTGGAACATGGCGCGTTTGTCGCACATTAGGCGTTAGTTTTGGTCGTAGTGGTATATGATCGATGTTCACGCTTGACTTTTACCAGCTAATTTATAAAAAAAGAGGCGGATATTTGCTTTGGCTCTGGTTATTAAAGAGTGGTCAGCAGTGGTGCCCAGTCTGCCGATCCGGGGTAGTAACACCACTTACAAGTATACAAACCGTGAAGTGATTTGGTCAGCTTAAAAAACAGCAAAAAAAATTGTATTGCAATATGCAAAAAAATAATAAGATATTCTTAAGATCAGTGGCTATTTAAATTTTTCCGTCCGTATTGAACTCTATCCGCGTAACCACAAAAAAATTAAACGCGCTTTAGACAGGCAATAAACATGTTTAAAATTATTTTGTACTACAAAATGACGTTTGATTGTAAACAAATATTTAAACACTGTTTTAAATATTTTTTTGTAGTAAGACCGTGTAAGTCCCTTCAATTTACAATAAAATTATATTTTTTTTTGGAAATGAAATCCTATTGTTTGATTTATTGTGACTCGACATCTGACCTCGACCTGCCTGCATGATAGAGGTCCAAGAGAGCCGACGACTGAAAAAATCGAGTCTGACCACGGCTGCCTCGGTTGGCGACACAATTCCGCAAAAAAATATTCTGTTTTGTGCAAGGATGAGATACAATCATATATGTAAATAAAATAAATCCGTAATATGTGTATTTCAAATATTTTATTTCTTCTTTTGTACTCAAGAAATCATTGAATCATTGAAGCTCTAAAGTTGAATATGCAGAAAATGCCTTAAGGCAATAAGCCGCCTCTTACTATTTTTTCTAGTTTTTTTTATGAGCAATAAATAATTTTATTATTATACTAGCAAATCGGACATACGTCCTGTCTACAAATATTAAAAAAAATGATTTCAGCGCCATTTACAGGGTATAATTTTCACAATTATTTTTTTATAAATCAACCATAATATAAAGGATCCACCTTATCACACACAAAAATTTTCGTTAAAATCGGTCTAGCAGTAAATTAATCAATTAAATAGTCACGTTTTTTTCCCACGGTGATAGACAGAGACAATGGAGCGCCCTTTGCCACGGTTCTTACATAACTCCCTCGCTTCCTTCTCATCCACAATTCTCTTCATACAAGTTTACTAGGCAATCCAGCTTTCTTGAGGGTTCTCCGATTTTTTTTGTGACACGACTTTTGTCCTCGACCCGCCTGATGATAAGCAAGAGGAGGTCAAAAAGTGATGACGACGGAAAAAACCGAGTTAGTTCCCGGCTGCCTCAGTCGCCGTCATTATGCCGGCCTAAGACATGGAGAGAAGAAATATACATATATCTAATACAAGAAATATACATATTTATACAAGGCTTTTTAAGGAAATAGCAAAAAGGTTAGTCGACATCACAGGAGACCGAAGAGTTGGCAGCTATCTCGGACAAAAAATTAGTCTAGCTATTTAAAGGGGAAACGCTGCCAGTATCTTCGGAACCTTGCCTAAAGGGACTCCTTTTAATAATGTATTTTAGTTTTTTTTATTTAAATCTATATTTTAGTTTTTTAATATTAGCAGAAAATAAACCTTTATTCATAACAAATATTTGTAATATTTAATTTATATCTAATGAAGATATACTTACTATGTTAGAGAACTGTTACGTAATAATACAGTTAATTTACAAATAATTACTGCAACAAAACGTAGAAATGCTAGGAATGATTGATTTCCTAGATAAGTCGGTGAATGACATTGGCCGAATGCGCGAGAATTGACTTTTTGTCAATGAAACCAACCATTGTTGTTTACATTGTGAATGTTACTGTAGTCTAGATAACTTATTGTACAATCAAACACACAATGCCATACATAAAACTTCATTATATTAGTATTTATAAGGGATGCTGCGATGGTTTGGGCACATAGAAAGGATGAGTAAAAGTAGATTGACGAAAGCAATTTATAAATCTGATGTGGATGGATGCGTTAAACAAGGCTGGCCCAGGAGGGTTTTTTTCCGATCAAATTGAAGACAACCTCAAAAAAGCTGGATTGCCTAGTGCCCATAACCCTATAGTTTGTATGAGGAGAATTGTGGATGTGAAGGAAGCGAGGGAGTTGATTGATATTAGTATGTTTTTATTGAAGTACGACACATTCGGCATAGTAATTTATAAGCTGATCCTTATATTTGAAATATGACAGAGTTGACATGACGTCTGTACGATCTGTACACAGCAGTGGTAGGTAGTACTAAATTTGATTTTTATTAGGGAATATTTGTATTAAATATTCCCTAATACATGCTATAAAATAAATCTTTGTTCCGACCGGGAATCGAACCCGGGATTTATGCGTAGCTGACAGGTACCACGCGGGTTGTTATATCATTGTACATTCAATAGATTATTAAAAGTCTTTAAAAGTAAATTATAATGAAATTACCTTTCTATACCTACATATTTTAATTAGAGTATATGTAAATGAGTATAATTGCAATTATAAAATTACTAAAAATACAATGGATCTTTAATAAAAACATATTTCATTCAGTCTGATATTTATCAAATATATTTTAGAGAAACGCTGAAAGTTTTGCATAAAAGACCGTGAAAGGAGAAAGCGGAAATAAAGTTTTATGAAAAGAAACTAATATCTAAATAAAACTCCAATTAAAACACAATGTCAACTCATTAAACAAAATGACGAATACAAATATAATTTAAAGCAACTATGTATTTTATTATATTGCACAATGAGATTTAGTATTTTCTTAGATAGGACGACCAACACCTCAGTCTCTCCGTGACCACGATGGCTGCAAAGCTCTCGAAACGTCGGAATAATTTGAAAAAAAAATGTCAAATCAAAACCAAAATAAACGCGATAGTAAGCCGCATAAAAATTGTTTAATACAATGAGATTTATTAAAAAATATTATATTTTGGACAAAATAAATAACCGATTTAACCTAGTATATTATTTTGTTTTACATGTTTTATATAAAACCATAATAAACAACATCGCATATTTGCTGCCGATTGTACAGAGCTTGCCAATGTCGGGGAAATAATTTATCCATTTTTTATATGTATACATGCATCGCGTAGAGGAGGTCATGCACCTGGGTAATTTATTTATTCTTTAACTTTCTAGTTATGGTTTCTCTAAAACGTAACAATATTTCTTATTGAATCAATAATTGTTAACGCAATTATTATTGTTTTCTCGTAAGGAAGATTTTTTACTTTCACTTTTAATTGAATTTGGCATAATAATTGTAATCTTGTCGTACTGACGAAAAAATCACTCGTAAATTTAAGCGTGCATTTTCTCTTCTTAATTATCATGTCGCATTGTTCTCTAATTACCTACGTATTACATATTAGGTATGTAATTACCGTATGAATTCTGTATCTAAATAATCTATGAGGTTTTGTGATGAATTCAGCTGCCGGTCTATAGTGGATTAATAACTCGGTCACCTCAAATGCAAACAATGTCATATTTACATTTTTTTTATTTACCTTTTTTTTATAATAGGCGAGCTTAATGCCCTTTAGTATTCTTTGCCAGTCTACTTCAGACGTACGCTGAAAGAACTCGTCATTAAACCGTCTTTTTTCAATTTAAGAACCTAAACAGATGCAAACTGTTCAGCTTTAGGCTGACATAGTGACGGTGGTGAATATTTACGTGGTGGCGTGCCAATAGACCATAATTAATGTAGAATTAGGCCCTTTTCTCTATAATGAGGCCCTTTTATAAATAAAGGAAAATGTGTCTGAAATAACCGAGATAATTTCCACCCGTATCTTATGTAGTCCACCGCCGCCTATAATTTTAAAATCGTTATTCGTCAGTGTTAACGCGACGTATTGTTAATTAAGTTTAGAAATATGCAGATGAAAATGATAACGCTTTAAAAAACCCAAATTGCCTGCGATTGCAAAATAGGTCATATATAATTTATTCATCGTCTCATTTATTCGGGAAAAACTATTTATTTAGATATATAAATAATAAAAAAAAATTGACGGATAATTTAAAATTAAAATTTTAAGTTTTATTATTTATTTGTAAAACTTTTATTTCTGTGTGTATTAATGTGTAATAATGGTGGAATTTTCATCTAGTGAACATTTAAAAGGTCATCGAGTTAGACAAGTGATTTAAAGCTGTGAAAGTTGTTACTTCGCGTTCCCTCCATGACTACTTCGGAAGTTTTAGTAGTCTTTCCGCCGCTTTACTAAAACCATTATCATCAATCTCATATTCACAAGTGTGTTTCTTTTTTATATTTATTTTTACTAACAGTGTTTTAACATTCGAACATAAATTGTTATTAATTGTTTGTATTTGTAATAAATTGTTGAAGGATAAATACTAAGCTACAAATTAACAAAACAAAAGAAAGATACAGTGGTGTACTGGTAATGAAATGATCACGCAAACCGAGAGCACGGGTTCAAAACCACTTGGCAAAACCAATGCATCTTTGGAATATGTGCTTTGGTTGTTCCGTTTTACTTTAGTAGCGTAATATAGAAATGTAAATAAAAATAAATACAGTTCTATATTTTACTGTTATATTAAGTGTCCCCTTTTTGTTACTTAAATAATTTCTAAGTAGGTACAACAAAATGGAAAAACAATTTATCTGTTTTTGTTACGTGTTTCTTATTACTCTGTGTGTCAAATTGATTTAATAGCTATTTTTGTATTCACCAACCGTGAAGCGTTGCAGTTTCGATCGATTTTCGGCTACAGTCTATTAGGGTTGCTGTACATACTTGGGACAGTATAAGAAGGCTGGAGAAAGAAATATAATTATTTTAATATTAGCTCAACATGCAGCTGCCCTATAGGCATAACCCATCCTTTAAGCGAGACATGACATGAATAATCTCTGGCCGACATAGTGACGGCGACTGAGACAGCCGTAAGCTGAGGAAGTTATTCTGATACACCTCTTACTCACTGTAAAAATGGCTAGGACATTTAAAAAGAAATTAATGTAAACATTATTTGTCATAGCGTTGTCAGAACGTTAAATAAAAGATTTGTTCGGATTTTTATTATTTAGTACTTTTGTTGTAATAATTTACACTAAAGCTGGAATATTAGCGATTTGGGATATTAAAAAAAATTAAATTTCCACAAAAAAATGTGGGCACCAATAAACGGGGGTTTTTCATTTTTCACTTTATTATTTCGGGGTGTAGATTTTAGCACAAAGGGTCACTTCTGTTATTAGTGATAAATTTTATATACCGAGTAATCATGGCAGAAATATAGAATCATCCGATCTGTTTTGCTGTCAAAATTCCCAACCAGCTTTGTGTAGACTTTACTTTATATCGGCATGCGGTTTAAAAGCAACCGCAGATTGATGCGATCAAAGGCGATGAAAAGCATATTCTATTTGTTTAAAATTTAATCTCCGGTAAAGAAAGCTTTACGCTCCAGTTATGGTACATTGTCGGAACAATCTGTCTGTTCGTGGGAGGAATCTATTGTGATAATTAACAACGCCTCCCTCAATTGTTGACAGCGTTGTATTAACGGAAACTATTCATGTATACGTAATGAAGTCATTATAATATGAAATTAAAATTACTGTAAACAATGATTTAATTCATACTCTGGTTTATGATGCTTTCAAGCTACTACATTAAATTCATTCATTCATTCATGAACCACACTTCGGCTTAACATCAAGCGGGGTGCTGTCATATGTCGAGTCACAATAAATAAAAAAATATAAAAAAAATATTCACATAACGTCAGTTCATACCCTGCGGGTCGACCGTGTGACTCCAATGACAATGAAAATGAGCTTAGTTTTGACAGTTGAACTCCATTAATTAACTGAGAATCGATGTTCATTTTCATCAACAGTTCAAGCTTATTGAAACTCATCGTCCGAATGAATTAAAGTTGTTTTTGAGACTAACAGCTACCGGGTAACTTTTTAACAAATGGGAATGAATTTTATTGTCCTTTTCATTGAAGATGCGCGGTCGGCCCCCTGACCCACTGCACACTACTTTATTTTTTAATTTGGACGCCTCTAGACTCGATATCTGATGTTGATTTGCCTGATGATAAGCAAAGAGATGTTCAATGCACGATTGAAAAAACCGTTTCAGTTGCTTCAGTTGCCGTCCCTATGCCGGCCAAAATAATAAAGTGCCCCAATTCCTGCTTAATTTCCTCTGGACTAAGATAGTATATTTTATTGCAGTCTATTAGAAACACACAGATTTTGTTTAGAAAAGAATTTCTAAATCTGCTATTTTCTTTATACAAGTATAACCAATTAGAGCTTGAATTTTAGAGCCTAACCTCTATATTTTATTCTTGGAATACAAGTCACTGTATAGAAGAATAAAATATGCAAGAGATAGGCTCCGATAAAACTAAATTTATCGAAAGCTAAACAAAATCGAAGTCAAAGTACTCGTATAAGATCTAATTAAAAATGGAAGTAGCCAACATATCCACCAAGCCGTCCTAGGAACCGACAACTTTCAAATGACCACGAGACGCGACTGATTCACTTTACAGTCTCTACACTTAAAAGTGGTAGTGCTACCTCAGATATGAGATTGACTAAACGATCATCACTGTTTGTAAAAGGAGAGCCCAGCGGGGTTAGGTTGGGCAAGTTAAAACGATTATCGCCTTTCGTCAGCGATTGTCAAAATAATAAAAGCTAGGCTAAATCCAATAAAGCGAGACTATTAATCGTTGTGACGAATATTGTCTGTGCGACGACACGATCGATCATTGTCATCATTAGTCTCATTTTGGTGGATTTAGCCTAACTTTTATTATTTTTCCAATCGTCGACAAGAGACGATTATCGTTTTCACTTGCCCAACCTAACCCCGCAGGTCGGAGGAAGCATGCGCATTCTGTTGACTGAATCAGTAGTCGAAATAAAAGATTGTGTGTAGACAAGTAGAATTTGTAGAAAAATCGACAAGTAGACTGCTTTACCTGTCCATGTGTTCTCCCCATGCTATATTTGTGGATCCTTCAAGCGGATGTGAGAAGAAGCACTGAGGCAGCCATTAAGTGAGTCGTTTTTTAGTCATTGGCACTGTTTGATATCCCCTTGCTTACCTTCAAGCAGGTAGATATAAAAATAAAAGAGAATTTGATCTACATAAGTTGAAATAAGACTTAAAACCAGTCTCAAATATGTCGGAAGTAAAATGTTGGACAAAATATGCTATCTAGTGTTGTAGCACGTTCAACATAAAGTGCAGTTCCGTGTTCAAGATGTACGTGACAATTCGATTAGCGAATATGTAACAAGTACTGTTGGGCCGGTTTATCGCTCTACTAAACATTATTCATTATCTGCTGCCTAAATCAAAACAGAGCACGAAGAATATAAAAAAACAACCGAATTTTTTAAAATTATTTCTTCGTTTAAGAGAACAGTTACGACAAATAAAATAAATACAGTAACTAGTTATCTAAATTATGTATTGTCTGGTCAACAGCTATTCCTGGATTTCAGTTTCTCTTTTTTATTGGCATCTAACCTTGCCTGAGTGTTAAGAGAAGACCAAGAGGACCGACGACAGAACTAAAATATTCAACTTACGATTTTATCAGTCACCGTCACTATACTAGCCAATAAACGGAAACAATTTATTTCCTTGAATACAAACTAACCCGTTCACAAAATATTGTAAACAATCTGAAGATTGTTTCTTGATTAAATCGTAGACATTCATGCCATAGAGTATGTATTAGGAGAATCGTTGAAAGTGGCGCTCTGTTCTCCCTGTGAGAATTTAACCGTGAAAGTGATGGCGACCGTGGTGTAGTGGCAGTGCAAAAGAGCACGGGTTCAAAACCACTCACCGGTACCGATGTATCTTTGATATATGTTCTTTGGTTTCTATGATACGAGCACTTTAGTAGCTTATTAAAGAGATGTAAGTTATTTTAAAAAAAATGTCGATGATATTGTGAACACACCAAGTGTGTTTTGATTTAGTGCAACTGATCAGCTCTTTACCTTTTTATGTCTTTGAGGGACAACGCGCTCTGCTGCACAAGAAGAACCGTTCACACTTTCGCCCCAAAATCCACCAACAGTTATGCATTGTTATGTTCTTTAAATTACAGTATGCGCTATGTAACTATTACTTCATCATAGGCATTATTTTTGCCTACAAAACCTCTATCGTTTTCAGTTTGTCTGTGTTATGTAAAAACTTTTTAAGTCTCTGTCAATCAATCGACGACAGGCGTGGACCAACGGTCAGAGTCCTGGTTTCGATTCCCGGTCGGAGCAAATATTTGTTTCATAGCAATTATTTGTAATATTTAATAATTATATTAAATATAGCAAAAATTTGTTAATAAAAAAAGAGATAGATATTTGCTTCGGGTCTGGTTATAAAAGAGTGGTAGGCAGTGGTACCCAGTCTGCCGATCCGGGGTAGTACCAGCACTTACAAGTATACTGACCGTGAAGTAATAGCAATCTAAATTCACAGTAAAAAAACTCCTAATGGAAACCTAACTATTTAACTAATTACTTAATAATTTGTCACTGTATTAATACTAACACAAAACCTAACAATACTCATATAAGCGAATATTGTACTATGATCTTTTGAGTAAATAAAGTTTCTATAAACCTAAGTGATTTGGTCGCGTTTCGGGATCAGCTTGTAAGTTGCCGGTTCTAACTAGGTCGGCATAGTGGATGTGACTGCTACTCACAGTTATTGAATTGTTGTAGCAGTGACATCCATTCATGTACCACACTCCAGCCTAACATCAAGCGGGGTGCTGTCATATGTCGAGTCACAATAAAAAATGAATAAAAATCAAACTGTCACACCTGACAATACTACATTCTACGATCCGGACACAAATCATTCGCTTCCACCACAACTACAATTCTCTTTATACAGAATCTTTAGTTACAAAAACGATTTTTAAGAATGACCCAGTTTTAGCTTTTCACTCACTTTAAGTTATAAAGTCTGCTACCTAAAGTCTTGCAGGGATTTAAGATAGACAAAATTGGCACCGAGACGTTAGTGTTTCTCAAGTTATTGTTTAGGTGGAAGTTGTATGGATATTCTGAATAAAAAGATATTCTAAATTTCACATATTACCTAAAAAAATAATAGAACAACATAATAATAAATGTTAGGCAAGTGACTTAGTCGCCTCTCAAGAGCAGCTTGCAAGTTGCCGGTACATATTACATAATTATTAAATAATATTAGTCGGAAACGTCGGAATAATAAAAAATTGTAAAATCAAAACCAAAATAAACGCGATAGTAAGCCGCATAAAACTTGTTTAATTCATTAATTAATGTTCGCGCAAAATCTAAGAAAATACTAATATTAGTGCAATAAAGAATAACAAAAAAAAAAGATTTTATTTTTAAATTATCCCGTCGTGTGACGTCACGAACTACCATTAGCAACTGCTGCGGATATTACATATCAACTTTGTATTGTACTCGTATGAGTTAATACAGCTGTCATACTTTAAGATTTATTATGAACGATAGTTCAATGCTATGGTGACTTTATTCAATATATTCAATGTTGTTTTATTCAATGTTTGTTTACAGAACAGCGAGGACATTCATGTAATTTAACAAAAAAATAATAATGTTATTCAGATGTTGAATTCATGAATAATAAGATTTTTTTATTGGGACTTGATCTCGATATACGAAGGCACCTCGTCTGATTTTAAGCGGTGGGCGGTTTATGAATGGAGGCAACTGAAACCAAAGTTAAATAAGTCCAAGTAATAATCGCATCCTCTACTCCTACTTGGAACGAGCAAGTTACAAGATGATAAGTGACACCACTGCCCACCACAACTAGACAATTAGAACCGTTGTCTATTCGCCTCTTTTATAACTAATATTTTTAATATTCAGTCGAATTATTAAATATTACAAATAAAAGCAATGTAACAAATATAAGCTCTGCCTGAGAATCGAACCTGGGACTTTATACGTAACACACTGGTGTGCTAGCTAGTCAGTGTGCTACGCGTGTATTCAATAAACACTAAAAAAACAATATTTCAGCAATTTATTAAAAAGTAATCTTTATGAAAGTATACAGATGTCAACATTATTATGATTAGGCTTGTACTATAAGAGGTACGAGTATAAGCATGTGAATTTAAGGAGACCAAAAGAGGTGTGTCAGGATCGTGGCGTTTAATTGTCTCTTTCAATCTCAGTGGGAATTGAGACGTGTCAATTTGATTTAATACTTTATAAACAATAATTAGATAATACCTAAGGAAAGAAGTGGTAGTAAAATATTCACACAAACTGAGTGTTTAGGACATAAACTATAGTTAAATAATGGAATAATTAATCATAATTTAATTATTATTTCTATTAAAAAACCCAGGACATTTTTTGAGAAAACAGGACAGTTGGCAACCCTACTCTAGGCCACGCATCAGACGTGGTGTGTTTAAGACAGTAAAAAAAACTTAATCTTATAATTAAAAGTTCGCAATTATTCCATCTGTATTTACTTATCACCTGCTGTGGGATTCAGGAAGCATAAATGTTAGCTCCTTAACCACCTGAGTTTTGCGCTGGTTTCGCAGGTTTAAAAAATGTCGGGGCACACGTGCCTTCCTTAATTAGTGAAATAATCCACTCACCTTAGGTCTCTTCGCCTTCAGCCACCACATACACGTCGTCCAGATATGCGTCGTCCCTTATGTGGTTGTTACTAATAATTTGTTAATTTGTACTATGTTTAAATTATAATTTTAAATTGCACGGACCGTTGCAGTCGTTACAATATGGCACTCTGATCTGCGGCGTTCGTGGCCTCGACAACTTTACGAGCGCCGAGCCACGCGATTGGTGGATAATCGCGATGCAGCGATGCGGTTGGCCGAAATTAAATCGACCACCGGTAAATGTATTAACCACCAATCAGGGCGCACTTAAGTACCCAACACCTGCCTATTCACAAAGCCTACTAAAACAAATAAATATATACCTAGTTAGGTTTAGAGCAATTTCAAATATTTCTTGTGGCATACATATTAATTAAATGCACGTAAAGAATTAACGATTCAGTACATGTTCTATATATAAGGTGGTTATTATATAAAAACACTAGCTGTTCCTCGCGGTTTCACCCGCGTTTATAAACTGTAATCGCAACGTGAGTACAGGAAAGGGGTCTTCATGGTCCATCATCAGGCATCCTAGTTTTAATATCATATGAACCCAAATGGACGAACGGTTAGCGATTGGTCCCGAGTACGATTCTCGGTCGGAGCAAATATTTGGTCCATAACTTTTATTTGTAAAAAAAAATATTCTAAAATAAACGTAGTCTAAGTTACTCTTTGTCAGCTACATCAGCTACCTACCAATAAAAGTTCTGCCAAAATCAGTCCAGCCATTTTAGAGATTAGCCGGAATAAACAGACAGATAGACAAAAATTGTAAAAAATGATATTTTGGTGTATGTACCGTATATATATGTAGTAAAAAACGGTTATTTCAATATTACAAACAGACACTCCAATTTTATTTATATGTATAGATGTATAGATAAATACAGGAACTTATATACATAATGCATGTCTGCAGTTAACGCTGCAATGGACATAGCAGTATACGTTTTGTGATCCACCCCATCTTAAGCGAGAATATGCAGGGAATCTTAAAACCGCTATGTCCGTTCTTATTACCATCCATCTAATGTGCGGGGGGCTATTCATGATTTTTTTTAAATTGTGCTTATATAATTTGCATATAAACAGAAGGTTGAGTTTGTGTTTATTTATTTATTGACAACAGGCGTAACGCAATTGTTAGCACATCAGTTTGTTACGCGTAAAGATCCGGGTTTGATTCCCGGTCGATGCACATATTTGTTACATAGCTTTTATTTATCAAAGAGTGGTCTGGTTATCAAAGAGTGGTGGTAGGCAGTGGTGCCCAGTCTGCCAAAGTAGGTATCTGGTGGAGTACTGTCATATGTCGAGTCACAATAAAAATATAATATATTTAATTTAGAAAGAAATAAAAACTTTAGTCAGTTTTCGAGACATTTGACCTTGAATTGCCTGGTGGGGCCGACGTCCAAGAGCACCGACGACTAAAAAAAACGAATCAACTTATGCTTGCCTCAGTTGTGTTACTAAGTCGCCTAAAAAATGTATTATTAATTAGATATTTGAAAATTTAGATGTAGTATTTATTAAACAGCAGAGCCGAGTTCAAGTGGATTTTTGCCAGGTTTATACCATATTATTATTCATAATGTAATATTGATATTATTAATTTGTCAAGAATAAGTCTTTGAAGCTTTACCGACAATTCCACGTGTTTACTCACAATTTATTAGTAGTGGAAGTCATGAGATTATCTAAGTTGAATCATGCTATTTTGTAACGTTATACAATAAAGTGCAGTTACCTCTATTCCTGGACCGTACTCCAGTTAATCAACGGTCGGAGTGCTGTCATATAAAATAAAACATAAACGTGTTATTGCAAATAAAACATAAAATTTAATTGTTTTTATTAATGCTATTAGGTCGAATTTAAAAGAAAACTTTTAATAATAAACAACCGTCCAAATAGTACCTAAACAATAATAAAAATAAAAATACAGAAATGTTAGGAAACATAAAAATTCAATTTTTTTTACATTTTCAGAGTTAACCGTTTTTGTTTTTATCAGCGAATGTCAAACTTTTAAACTAAACTTTACAAATTGAATTCACATTTTGGTTTAGTTGTACATCGATGAAAATATACAGGTACGAGTGTAATATTAATATTATAGTTCTAGTATAATTTTTTTGCTCTACCCATATTTTTTTATATTGTTCTCCTTTCGTAGCCTCCATTTGCTGTAGCTACCCTTGGTAAGCAAGATAACTAGAAGACTTAAAAAGCAGTCCATGTGTTCTCCCTGAAACGCTTGGACACTGGTATAGTATAGTGACTGCGACTGAGTCGGTTTCGATACTCTTGGACCTCTCCTTGCATCAGGCGATTCGAGGATAGATGTAGATTCACAATAAAAACAACCATTATACATTTAGGATTAATTTTCAATTATATTTAATAATAGGTTAATTACGTTATTAAAGTATATAAAATGTCGGAAGTCTGCGGTTATCTGTATCATAGGTAATACATAATTACGTCAAACTGTTGCAAAATCTCAGCTAATCTTTATTTCCTTTGTTGGCACCGCAGAGAAACCACTCAATAGACACCACATACGATTAGTTGTTAGATCCTGTGGTCATCGGTGCAAGGAAATTTATAAGATCTTTCATACAAACAAAGTAACATTGTTTGTATGAAATATTGTTTCTTGATTACGACTTTTAGTAGATTTACATCAATTTTGGCTCTTAATTTGCACAGCAGCTGCTGTCCAACGTGTTTCCTGCAAATTGTTTAAGAGTGGTAGGCAGACAGTTCAAATTTTAAGCGTTTCGCAATCAGCTTGTAAGTTGCCGGTTTCAACAACTTTTACTCTAGTAACAGTCTTCTTTATATGTCTGTCATATAACGAGCAACAATTTAAAAAATGCTGTCTGATAATCTTTATCCCTTTGCTGAAACTACAGATAACCTACCCAATAGATATTGCATACGTTGTTATCAAATATCCTGTGGCAATTGGATTAAGAAAGCACAGCAAATGAGTGCGTTTATCGTCAATTCATCTAATAACAATTAATGAAGCGAAGTCTAGTGTTTTTTCGTCTGTGATAGCAACGGATGCTTTTGTAATATTGTCCTGAATTATAAGTAGAACATACGTTTATCTTATCTTTTTAGGAATTTAAGGTCTTGCATCATGTGCATCAAGCTTGAAATATTCTATACCTATTTTGGGCCGGCATAGTAATGGCGACTGAGGCAACCGTATAATGAATCTTTTTTTCAGTCGCTGGTACTCGTGGATCTCCCCTTGCTTACCATCAGGCAGGTAGGGTTCAGATGTCACGTAAATTATATTTTTTATATATTTTTTTTTGTATTTTGTTGTTAATATCATTCGAACCACTTGAAGGTCTAACTGTCTTGATTTTCTCGTCAAAATGCCCTTCTACCTATCCTAGAAGTACTTAATATAATGAAACATGTACTTTGATTGTCCTGTTTCTATGATACAAGCACTTTAATAGCATAGTTTGGAAATGTGAAAAAAAAAGAATACATAAGATAAGGTCACTAAAAACCAAAAACTTCCTGTTAAATAAAAAATACAAGAAACCCAGGTCACTGTTCGTTTAATGTCATAATTTAATTACTCCTTTATAAGAAACACAATGGAGATAAACGGAAAATGTAAAAATAACCTGTAACCATTGTAAGGCTACTACTTAATTCAATGCATCTAATGTTGTTTATTTAGAAATAATGCATGCGCATAATTATAATGGTCTCGTCTGTGTGGTCTGTTAGTAGAAGACAATGTCTTCTTCTTTTACAACATAAACTTTTACAACCCTATTTTTTTAGAACAAATTCTAGGTTTTTAAATATATTTTTTAATCTGCCCGTGCCTCTCTAGGACTTCTACTGCCCCCTAAAAGTCTTACACCTACGTTCTATAATATTCACTTGTCCATGCTCTCTGTCCTTATGCCTCTCCAATTTTCTCTGTTGTATGACTGATGCCTTAACTGTTTTCTTTCCCTTTCCTGTTGACAGTATTCGCTTTCTCCAATTCTTTAATTCTCTTTAGAGCGCAGAAACAGGAGCCAGATGTGTTCACTGTTCCTGTCTGGTGTTATTCTTCTCCACGCTGCATTTGAAAGATCAAGATTTATAGAACATGAACTAACATGTTTGGAAAGGCAGTTTTTTAATAGATTGCTCATTAAAGGAACTGCAGAGAGATTAAAGTGTTTAGATTTCATGGTTGTCAAATGCTAAAAAGCTACAGGTTTTAAGATTTAGATTGTATTTATTGTTGTTAAAATTGCTCTACTTAGCTTAAACCGAAGATAATTCGAATGCCATCTCCGTACTTTCCATATTTAAAACATTTAAATTGTTCCACTTCGCATAATGGATTTACAATTGGTTATTTAGCGAAATGGGGGTCACCAATCAATGCTATAAAGACGTGCTGCCGTGAACGCAACATTGAGTTAGGTCGCTTTGCTTCTATCACAAAATAATTTCTTTAAAATGGTTGTTAGTAATTGGATTAAGTAAAATATGAAAGCCCATCACACTATACATATCTTGTCGGAATTCTTGGATGACAGCTTGAACATAAAGCTGCATCCAGGCAGGGGTACCTTTTTATTGTACCTTGAACTATGACAGTACTCCGCCTGATGTTAAGCTGTAGTGCGGTCCATAAATGGAGTCGACTACAACTACGACTACTACCAACAAGTAGCGGTCGCATCTACTATGCCGGCGTAATTGCAACTTTTGGGCTAATCCCAAAACGGTCTCAAAACGAAATTCACGGTCTCTAAAAGTTAAAAAGAGTAGACGGTAGACCGGGTAGACGGTAATGACCACCAACTATCTGCCTTCCAGAGTGGAATAAATAAAGTAATAAATACCACTCTTGTATACTACGTTACTGCATTATTCTCCATGATAGAGGCCCAGCCACCGTGAAATTAATGAATTGTGTTTTTTACGCCATATACCGTTCCTCCATGCATGTGTTCTTGCAATTTGGGTGTTAACTCGGTTAATAGGCTTCATTGAATAGCATGGATCCTATTATTTTCTTAATTTATTGAGTTTAAAAGGCGACCGTGGTCTAGTAGTAAATAGGTGTTCTCGCAAAGCAAGTACGCTCGTTTCAAAACTACTTGTCAGTACTAATGTATCTTTGATATATACTTGCAGAATATAGCTTAATATAGAAATGTAAAAATTAATAAAACATAACAAAAGAATTTAAAATTTAATTACATCGTAAATGCATCATAAAGTTAAATTACTACTAGCGTGAGACAGATCGAAGTAAAGTCGCAAAATCAAACCAAACTGTCACGCTTCAATTCCGACAGAAATAGAAATATATACAGAAAAGAGAAATATTACGGGCACTGTAGGGATCGTTTGTCGCATTAATAATGTTTTATTTTTATCAAAGGGAAGCATTTGCAATCAAAATTAATAAATAGAAGCATTTTTAGCACTGGCATAGTAACGACGACTGAGGCAACTGTCAACTGAGTAGTTCTTTTCAGTCGTTGGCACTTTTGGAGTTGCAATAATAAATAAGACATTAATCTACTTTTCCTCGTAAATGCGCCAAGGCGCTTTTGAATTTGAATAATAAAAAGTCGATGAACGACGACACCATCGTGAAAGTTGTACGTGTTTACTTATTCTTATAGCATTTTGTCAAGGTCTTACAAGTAAATCTGGGTCAGGAAATTATACCACATTTCCTGTGAAAGTGTTCTGCAGATCATTTTATCAACAATTTTGATAAAGATACATTTTTAGTTTATTGTCATTCAACTCGATAATGGTTTGCAATTGGGTTGTTCAAGTCTTAATGGCTTGTCAGAGATTTAAGTCTCCAAGGAGAAAGTGCCAATTACCATTATTTTTCTGAAAATGTTTAATTTTATCACCATATTCGGGGTGTTTTCTTTTAATATGACGCGATATCTGACCTAGACTATTAGTCTAGACTGGTAATTAGCAAGGGAAGGTCCAAGAGTGTCTCTTCTGGAAATAAGTTTTGTTTAGTTTTATCGTCATATTTGGAAAGTTTCCCGGTCGAAGCAAATATTTGTTAATAATAAAAAAAGAGGTGGATATTTGCTTCGGGTCTGGTTATCAAAGAGAGGTAGGCTGTGGTACTCAGTCTGCCGATCCGGGGTAGTACCACCACTTACAAGTATACAGACCGTGAAGTGATTTAGTCACGTTTCGGGATCAGTAAGTTACCGGTTCCAACTAGGCCGGCATAGTGGATGTGATTGCTACTCACAATTATTGAATTGTAGTGGCAGTGACATTCATTCATGGACCACACTCCAGCTTAACATCAAGCGGGGTGCTCTCATATGTCGAGTCACAAACAAAACAACTGTTTGTTTCTTAAATGTCAAGTCCTATTGCGTGAATGTTATTTTTTATGTTTTCATTATTAGGTCTTAACGTTATGATAATGAGTCTAGCGATTGCGACGTTTTGTGAATCCGTTAAGTGCGTACCAAAATCAAGATAGTGTATCAACATCCTGGGTGAGTTTATGCGTCTAAGTAGCAATGAACTCTACTGTTTGATGTTCATGTACGGCTGTTGTCACGCCATTGCACCGTCAATCTTGTAACAGTGACACATATCTGAGATAACAGTGCAACACAATGGCATCCGACGGAAACCAAACCGCAGTCTCTTGATTGCACCAGGCTTTTCTTCATTAATCCCTTCGCCGCCCGACATAGAGTCTACTTTACTTAGTTCTTACTTTTAATAGGATAAATGGTACATTCACATTTATGTTCTAACCTCCTGCGTTAGATTTACAAATCGCTTGGCAGATGTTCTTAAGGTTTCAATTATAGCTGTTTCATTGTGAGCGTCTTATCAAGTAACGATCCTTTAGTTTGTAGAACTAAATTTGAACCCTAAGCCAAGTCTTTTATAATTGTTTTTTCGTTGTAGTTTTTGTTTTGTTTTGCGTGACAATCAGAGCGCGTTTTGCGTGCCAGTTAGTGCATTGGGAGACTTATTGCATATTCTGGGATGCACTTGGGTAACCCATTGATAAAAACTGCTACCTTTGTAGTCACGACCGACAGTTAGCTATGTTACAGTTAGTTAACATGATAGTTGGCGTCTTTATAAGTTGTTTTAGTTTTTATAAATGAAATGTTTGATGTTTATTTCAATTTATTGGGAATATGTAAGTACAAAATTGTATTTGTGATTCTTTTAGGTCTTTCCTTTGTTTTTATATTATTTTATTATAGTGCTATACTTAAAATACTTTAGCAGATACTATATATACGCCAATGTAGTGCCCATAACCGTAGAGCTTGTATGCACAGAATTATAGATGTGAGAGAAACGAGGGAGTTGTGTTAGGGTCGTGGCAAGAGCTCATGGCAAGGCTCCATTGTCTCTGCCTATCCCAGTGGGAAAAAGGCGTGACAATTTGATTGATTGATTGTTTCATAGAAACTGGACTACAAAAATACACAAATTTTTAAAAGGGGAGTTCTAGGTTTGTTTGACTATTTTCACTGCCACTAGACCACGGACAAAGATTGCCTTCCTCTTTTTTACAGCCCTTGCCATCTACGTTTATACCTGCTTTAGCATCTTTTGAAATCCGGAGCCCACTTAATAGTGGAATTTCTACTACTATCACTTCAACGTGGCGGCCTTTGCAGCTACCTTGACTTTCAGTAATTTATCTGTAAATTTGACGCCAAAGTTACTGCGCTCCACTCTTTGGCAAACTCTGAGACTGGATTTCTGTGCAAAAGACATGTGCAAGGATCAAGGTTTATAAGATTTCTTTAGGAAATAGGTAGTATTGAGGCAACATTTTTATGTCCGTTTATAAAAACAAACAAAGATGTATGAAATAGGAAGAAAATTCCGTAGCCATTTATAAATGGTAAATGACCGTTTGTGTGCAAATAGGTAGCAAATTACATGCATACCCCTTATCTATATACGTACTAGCTGTCGAATTGCGAATGCTTAGATACTGAAGATGAGATTGCAGACTTTTTATGGCTATAATTTTATCTCTCTATTAGGTAGGTGGCAGACAAATGATGTTCATTTGCCTATTCAGCTGATCTGGTAGACACCAGAACTCAGAAAAGTGTTGTATTTAGATTAGATTAAAAGTTGCCGGTTCCAACTTAATAAGGCGACAGTGGTGTAGTCGCAGTGCAATGGTTACGCAAACCGAGAGCACGAGTTCGAAACTACCCACCGGTTCCTATGTATCTTTGATATATGTACTTTGGTTGTCCTGTTTCTATGAAATGAGAAAAAAAACTAGCCCTGATAATTGAAAAATAGGGGACAATTGCAGTTATTTAATTTTAATAGAAGTCGCTTTCATTCATGGAGTGCAATCCAGCTTAAAATCAGACGGGGTGCTGTCATACATTAAGCCACAATAAAAAAGCAGTTAAATAACGATTGAGGAACATACATAAATAAATTCCAATTATAATATTAATAACAGTATTAAACATTAATGAACATCAATTCTAGATTTATACGGACAGGATTTTTTATTTTTTATTGTGACTCGACATATGACAGCACCTCGCTTGATGTTAAGCCAAAGTGTGGTCCATGAATGAATGTCACTGCTACTACAATTCAATAACTGTGAGTAGCAATCACATCCACTATGCCGGCCTAGATGGAACCGGCAACTTACAAGCTGATCCCGAAACGTGACCAAATCACTTCACGGTCTGTATACTTGTAAGTGGTGGTACTACCCCGGATCGGCAGACTGGGTACCACTGCCTACCACTCTTTGAAAAATATACTGACTTTCCTATTAAACGTAGAACCTTTATACAATGGTTTAAATTATCTTGTACTAAACGATTTTAAATGAGTTCGTACCATAAGGTTCTTCAACTCTGCCTACAGCCAAATAAATCATACTCACGAGTCGAGTAATGCGAATTAGAGTAATTCGTAATGCTTTATGGTTTAGTCAGTTTTATTGTTTATTTGTTAGTCATGCAGTTTTTCATGGAGTACGATCATAGATTGTTACCCACATATGTCTGTAAGGCAGCAGTCGTGAGTTGTGACCGCATTTACATTTCTATACTAAGCTACTAAAGAAACAATACAATACAACTATCATAGAAACAAGACAACTAAAGTACATATATCAAAGATACATTGGTACCGGGGTGGTCTCGAACTCGTGCTCTCCGGTTTGCGTAACCATTGCACTGCCACTACACCACGGTCGCCTCAATTGAATTCTGCCTTGTAATTTTAAAGAGCATTTTGTTTTTTTCTTATTAAGACTTTGACCTCTACTCGTCTGATGGTAAGTAAGGAGAGATCCAGGAGTGCCGACGGTTCTAAACTTCCATTACTTATTAACTTATTAAATTTATCTTAACTTGCGGTTATATTATATACATATTTTAAATACAGAGCTTAGTAAAAACAGTTTATGAAATTTGTCCGTGATAGTTTCTTCTGGATTAAATAGTTTTAGATTAATATTGTATGTTCTTTTAATATCTTATTCCATAGCTTTTGTTTTATTGAGAATCGAAATCTAACTTGCCTGATGGTAAGCAAGGAAAATCCCGAGAGCGTCGATGACTGAAAACTTTTATTGCCTCATTCGCTGTCACTATAGGTGCCTTTTAGGCTTAAACGAACGATTAGAGATTATAGGATAGAGAGAACACATATCATTCCACTCGTCGATTTGACTGCTACTTTGGTCGACAAAATAAATACCTATTACGATTCAGGAAAGAAATTTATAAATCTTATGTATAAAAGATGCGTTAATCGGGACAGACCCAGGATAGTATTAACCGACTTAATCAGAGACATCCTTAAGAAAGCTGGTTAACATAGTACCCATAGACGTAGAGCTTGTATAAAAAGAATTGTGGATGTGAGGGAATCGAGGAACTTGTGTCAGGATCGTGGCAAACGGCGCTCCATTGTCTCTGCCTATCCCGGTGGAAAAGGCGTAACAATTTGATTTATTGACCTATACATTAGGTAATTGTGTCAATTATGTATCATCACCATCATAAAAGACGTGTGCCGAATGAAATATAAAACGAAAGTGTCCGTATTCATAATATTAGCATAAGTACTTTTGTTTTGGACATGTAATATAAATAGCCATTTATTATCATACTTGGAGTACCTATGTTGTAAACTTGCGACTACTGAATTAATTTCAATAGGTGGTCCCTTGTGGGCTTACGACTTTGTATTAACAATGAGGATTTTATAATCAAAGTCGGCCGAAAGCAAGCTATGGTATAACTAATATACTTACTTTGCGAAAGAGTACGTCTTTACAATAAACTATCAGAAGAAACAACATAAGAAATCAAAGTTAAAAATAACTTAGTACTCGTACATCGGATCAATCTTTTTTGGTTACTCTTGAGTTTCTTTGTGGTAAAATGTTTTTAAATTTCAAAAGACATGAATGATACGGAGATGGCAGAATGAAATATACTCCTATAATAGTATTTGGCGAGAGACCGCAAAGTGCCGTGAGTTGTGGAAAGAAGAGAGGAAGCCATTGCCGAGCAGTGGGACAAATAAATGGCTTAGTAATAATAATAACTTGTGATAAACACAAGTCCAGTGTTTACAAGTGCATAAAGTGCATTCTTGATCACGGATCGCAGCGAGCATTAACACACTTTCCACGGCCCACTTGCCCGATCATCCTCGCATAGTATTTATTTTCATTAAAATAAATAATTTGTGTCAATCATCCAAAGTAATAACGGAAAAAATGCTATAAAGAAAATGTAAAAAATGCAAGAAATATGTTAAACATTTATTATTAACTTTAAATACAAATAAAATAATTTAAAAAATAAAAAATAAATTTAAATAAAAATAATTATTGCCCACGTGACCATGGATTTTTCGTTATTGTGCAAGGAATATCATTGTAACTCATGTTAAATAACTTACCAGAACAGTGCATCAAAATGCCCAAAATTTATATTTAAATGTTCTGTAAAACTTCACACAAAACAACGTTGAAAAGTTTGAATAATATTTTTTCAATAATTTTGATGTGCCGACCTATTAAATTATTTAAAATGAGGCACAATAATATTCTTTGCAGTTATTTATCTTGCTTCTTGGATTGCCGTGCTAGGGGGGCTGCAGTACCCAAAAGCGGCCCGCCTCTACTAAAAAATCTTAGGTAATACCATCATTTTAAAGTACACACCACTACCCCGGATCGGCAGCAGGCAAACTTACCACCAAATGCCTGCCTGGTAAACTATTAAATAATATTGTAACTTATAATTGAGTTTATGTTAACTTATTGTGTTTTTTCTTTTAGGTATTTTCTACCAGATTATATCAATCAATCAAATTGTCACGCCTTTTTCCCATGGGGATAGGCAGACAATGGAGCGCCACTTGCCACGATCCTGACACAATTCCCTCGCTACCTTTGCATCTACAATTCGCTTCATACAAGCTCTAAGGCTACGGGCACTAGGCAACCTAGTTTTTTTATATGTTAATATTTAAACTATAACTGAATTCTACGAAATATAAGTTACTACTAAGTTAATTCTTGTCGTCGCATCGGGTTAATAACCTGTCACAACTATTAATCATTTAGCCAAGTGAAGCCTGGGAGAGTAGAACACAGTTTCTAATGAATCAATTAGTTTTAATGAACCTGCTACAATGTGTTAATAGTATTATAATGGAAGTAAAATATTGCTCTATTGTGTTAGAATAAATAACATTTGTGATATAATAAACATTCATTATATCACAAATTAGTACTCGTACATCGGATGAATCATTTTTAGTTTCTCTTTGGTTATCTTTATGGTAAAACGTTCGTAAATTTTAAAAGACATGATAGATACGGAGATGGCGAAATGAAATAGTCTTCTATAATATCGGGTCCGCCAAATAACTTTTTTTTTGAAAATGCTGTACTAAAAAAAACTACCTAATATTTTTTCAATTTTTTTTAATTTGAAAGTACAATCCTATCGGTTAATGATGGAAAATAATTTCATGTACATACATTAGAATGTAAATGTTAATATTTTATAATTATTGGTGGACGTTTTACTGCGTTTTACACCTGAATACGGCATACTCGGTAAATTACCTCCGACTGTGTTCTTCAATCTATTAAATTGTCACGCCTTTTTACACAGGGATAACAGGCAGAGACAATCGAGCGCCTCTTGCCACGATCCTGACACAACTCCCTCGCTTCTCTTACATCCACAATTCTCTTTATACAAGCTCTACAGTTATGGGCAATAGGCAACCCAGCTTTTTGAGGATAATTCTGATTTGGTCGAAAAACACCCTCCTGGTGTATACTTTCACTCATCCTTTCCATGTGCCAAACCCATCGAAGCATTCCTTTGTCAATCCTTGTCACTACATCTTCTTTCAAACCACATCTATGTTTACATCTGCTTACTTGTGTAAAATCCTTTATTGAGAAACAAATAAAAATAAAAGTATATTAACTATAATTAAACTATAAATAAAAAATATCATCTAATGATGTCGCATCAAAGATAGTCAAGGAGACTGGCAACATTTCCCCTTTGTATAGCAAGTCTAATACGTTGACAGAAATAATTGCCAGTCATCCTGTCTCCAGACTTCTCCGTCAGCCGCTTGCGCAACTCTTTACTTGTGTTAAATCATGCATACAATACACATTAATCGTTTATAGTTTATACAAATGAGTTTGTTATACATTATGAATAAAGTATCACGTAATCCTTCCTACTTTCGCGCATATTATTAATTTTGTTACCCTACACGGTTTTCTGTTTGCCGTGTATTTGGCTTGATAGACTATACGGACCTTTGAACATATTTAAAGCAGAAACAGGCTATAAATTGCAGTTTAGGGTTTAAAAAATAGGTTTTTTCACTAATACATAACTACATAATCACATTTTTTAAATAAAGATTAAATACTATGAGTGAAAGTAGATTGACAAAGCGGATCTGGCGAAGCGTGAAGAAGCACTTTTGGCCGGCATAGTGACGGCGACTGGGGCAACCGTGGAGACTCGGTTTTAGCAGTCGTCGGCACTATTGGACCTCCTCTTGCTTACCATCTGACGGGTTGAGGTCAGAAGTCGAGTCACAAAAAAACTGATTTGCATGAATGCGTTAAACAAGGCAGATCGAGGAGGGTGTTTTCCAACTAAACCGAAAACATCCTCAAGAAAGCTGGGTTGCCTAGTGCCCATAACCGTAGAGCTTGTATGAAAAGAATATCCTGCATCGGCGACATGTCCACAAACTAGTCCATCTGCCTACCGCTCTATGAACCTTTTAATTTATTTATTGATAATGAAACAAAGAAACGCAGATATAAATACAAAAACTAGTTTCATATTTGTCGAGAAAAGAACGAAAGCCTTTCGTAGCTGGTCATAAAATGTTTATGAACTTGGATCAAGCTTTGTCGTCATAAATTAATGTCTTAAAGGTCATCTCAGGTTAACAAACATCCTTAATTGGCAATATAATTTTAAGAATATATAATAAATAATATTTAAAGATACCACTTTTAATATTATTTATTATATCTATATTCCTTTTGGACCGCACTCCAGCACCCAGTGTCTGTGTCATAATTTCGAGTCATAAAAAATGAACATTTTACTAATCGTTATGTCATCGTCCGTTCAAATTTAAAATATTGTGACTAACTACAACATCATTTAGCAGAGATTTAGTTAGCATATATGTCATTTATTTGACAGTTAAGACTACAGCTGTCATTTTGTACACTAGGCAAAAATACAGCAAAAAACCTTTTAGCGATACGAGAGAGAAACAATAGTGAGTTTTGTATTGATAGATATTCTATTCTAGTTCTGTATTCTATTCAATGGTAGAAATTCTATAGAATTGCGATTCTATAGACTGTAGTATTCCAACGTTGTAACGCCGATGGGCGTTTATTATTCTAACCAATATTGATTGGACAATTAATAATAGTTTTAGAATGGATATTGTTGAGATGCATTCGGTTTTACGTTCAATTTGTTTATAATGGTATTGTTTTATTAGGTTGACAAAAAATAATAATTTATAATTTAGTACTAAATAAAAGTTGTAGACGGGGACGGCACAGAAAACTATTTTATGACTAAATCAGAAGGATTCTCAAAGAAGTTTATATCTGTAGGACTTGTATGAAAAGAGTTGTGGGTGTTATCGTGGAATGTATCAACTATATTTATGACAGGACAGCTTGGTCAATGGATTTGGTTATACTATTATATTGAGTGTAAGATTATAAATAAGATTTGATAATAAAATATAATGATTAAAATAATCAATGTTAACGCGATAGTAAGCCGCGAAACTCTTATATCATTATCATAATTGGAAAAGTTTATTTTGTAGTACAAAATCCTAATTTTAAATTTCTTTGTGTTCTTACATTGTAACTTCTAGTTGCGTAATAGTTTAGTGTAAGCGTAAGACAATGGCGTCGAATCATTTTCAGGCAAATATTACAGAAATTTGGGTAATTTACACATTCATGTCGCTCAAAAAGGTCATCGTTAATTTTCACGTATTCTCAAGACTACTATTCTCATACTAGTTGTTTCCAACTAATAGTAATTTATTTTTTAAGTTCGGTTGATTTTAATATTTTTAATACCAATTACATATCCATGTATTTCAAAATATTTTGACATCGACTTACCTTATGGTAACATAACGATTAAAAACCTAAATAACTAGTGAATAAAAAATCCACGAACTTTTTTGTTTTTGTTTTATACATGACATACTAATACTAGTGCCAATTACAATATACAATTACAATATAAGAGACATATTATACTTCCTTATCCTAAAACCTATAAAACTACATTTATAGGAAAATTTTATCCGTGCATTAGTGTATATCTGTATAATAAAATAAACAGTTTGCTCAACTTAGTTGCCCTAACATATCGCAAATGTAAATCAACAACAACTAATTGGCTACTTAAACTAAGTTATAACGATACTGAGAATTTGCTGAGTGTTTTACAGTAGAAGAAGGTTTGTTGTATGTTTCAATATATGGTGCTGGTTCTAGGTGTAATTTGGGATAAGTAATTGAAGTAAATGTGATTGTGATTAAAGTGTAGTGTAAATTAAATTAACTTAACTACCTGAAATAATTGTTAATCCTATTATGGAATGGGGCTGGTGCCTGAGATACAGATTATATCTAGTTCAGGTATCAGCGACCAAAAAATTTCTTATAATCATGTTGTCAATTAATGTAATATATATATTGTAAATTTAGAATAAGCTAATGTATTGGTTAAAATAAATATTTTATTATTATTCCATTTATTTATTTATAATCTTATTTTTTATATTTTTAAAATTAAAAAAAAAAAAAAATATAAAAAATAGCTGTCCACCGGCATCGGGAACAGGGTCCAAGCCACCGGTGGTCAGGGCTCCTGAGAAAGGAACCTCCTAACAATACGCGCCGTGTCCAGGAGTACTGCTTTCTGAATCAATCGCTTGATCCAGCTACCTAACGAGAGCCTCTTTAGGTGTTCATCGAGGCTCTTGGCTATTAAACCATTGGCAGTGACGACTATTGGCACAATAATTGCTGTATCCACCTCCCACATGTCGACAACCTCGCGAGCCAGATCAAGATACTTTATTTGCTTATCTTTCTCAGCTTTCACGAGGTTCTCGTCATGAGGGACCGCTACATCAACAATTATTGTGCGACGCTCTAGTCGATCTATCACCACTATGTCAGGCTTATTGGCAACAATAGTCCTATCAGTGATGATAGATCGATCCCAGTATAATGTGATATTTCCATTTTCGAGAACTGGGTCGGGCACATACCTATAGTACGGTACTTCTGATTCCACAAGATTGTATTTAAGAGCAAGTTGCTGATGGATAATCCTAGCTACAAGATTGTGTCTATGCAAATAGTCTCCATTAGCCAGACGAGAACAGCCAGAAATAATGTGTCGGATTGATTCCCCGGGACGGTGGCATGCCCGACAGATGTCAACCGTACCATCCTTCACAATATATTTCCGGTAGTTATTCGTCATCATAACTTCGTCCATAATCGCACAGACAAAACCTTCAGTTTCTCCAAAGAGATCACCAAAACGCAGCCAGGATACGGACGCTAAGAAATCTACATCGGGCCCATGTAAGGCCCGATAAAAACGTCCGTGAAGCTCCTTACTCTGCCATACTTCCCTGCGGTCATTAGCATCCAGTACTACAGGTTTGCGCCAGTTCTCATTTGCCAATGAAAGTGAGGTGAGGCCCTTGTCCACAGCGACCACATCACGATGCATACCCACATCAGTTTTTAGGAAATATTCCCTAAGGCTGCACACCTCGCGGTTGTGTAGGGTCTTAGCATTTAAAAAGCCACGACCCCCACACTTCCGCGGGATATACAGTCTCATCACCGATGATCGTGGGTAATGCATTCGATTTGCGGTCAGCAGTGTGCGGACCCGTCTATCCAGGGCGTCAAGTTCTGTCTGAGTCCATTTGAGTATGCCGAAAGAATACATCAATACTGGCATGACCCAGCCGTTGAAAGCGCGGACCTTGTTCCCGCCTGATAAAAGACTATTCAGTACTTTATTCAGGCGGCCAAAGAAGCGATCTCTCAACGACTGCTTCACATCAACAGCATTGATGCCTAACGCTTCCGACATACCCAAATACTTGTAGGTTTCGGTTGAGCAGAGTGATCTAAGGTGTATGGAATCCGAGAGTTGGGTTCCCACGGATTCCATAATCTCTCCTCGCTTTACATGCATGATTGCACATTTGTCCACACCAAATTCCATGCTGATAGCGCTACTGAAGGTTTCTGTTACCTTCAGAAGCTTCATCAGTTGCAAATTGTTGGGGGCAAAGAGTTTCAGATCATCCATGTAAAGGAGGTGTGATATGACCTGACCATCTCTTCTCAACCGGTAGCCTTGGCCCGAACCATCCAGTAGTGTACTGAGAGGGTTGAGGGCCAGACAAAACCACAGTGGACTCAAACTGTCGCCCTGGAATATGCCACGCTCTATCTTTATCGGTTCGCCGTTCCCTAGAATCCGCCGACATCCTGGATAGTGAAGGACCGTCCTCCACTGCCCCATACACGACACCAGGAAGGTGCGTAGAGCTGCATCTACTTTATACAGCTCCAACACTCTCATGAGCCATGTATGTGGCACCGAGTCATAGGCCTTCTTGTAATCTATCCAACATGTCGACAGATCTCTTCGAGAACGACGAACCTGTTGGCTAATGGCAACATCAATGAGGAGCAACTCCTTAGTACCACGGGACCCACTCCTACATCCATTTTGAGAGGCAGACATGATGCAATTTGTGTCAATATGCTTGTCAATTTTGGCTCTCAAAATGGATGTAAGAACTTTATAGACCGTCGGTAAACATGTGATCGGTCTATAATTTTTGGGCTCTGCAGTACTACCTGATTTATGGAGAAGGTGAGTTATTCCTGTTGTAAGGAACTGGGGCAGCGATCCCAACTCAAGGGCAGACTGGAACTGAGCTGCCAAGCGAGCGTGTGATCTTTGGAAACATTTTATCCAGAAGTTGTGCAGCCCGTCAAGCCCTGGAGACTTCCAGTTAGATAACGGACGGACTGCACAAGCAACATCCTGGGGGCTAATAATAATTGCCCCCATTTCTGGTATAAAATCACACGCGCGTTCAACCTCTCGAGTCCATTCACCCTCGGTGTGTCCGACAGGCACCGACCAGATGTTGCGCCAGAATAAACTCATGGCGTCATCATCCGGTAGGCACATATCAGACACATCTTGGTCCGGTCGCTCCCAAGCCCTATAAACCCACCTTTCGTTGCTTTGAAAAGTGCGATTCTGAGTGTACCTCTCCACTCGCCGCTTATACCTACGAATACGGTTTGCCCATGCATAGATTTTCTGCTTCAGGAAGTCAATGCGCTCCGTGACGCGGGTTTGGTAATCTCGGGAACTAATATCAGTCCCCGAGAACGCCCGCCTCACAAAGCGCATTACCCTAGGGCGAGTGTTGCCCTCCCTGAAGCTTATAAGCTTACCAATGAGTGCTCTAGCCTCACCGATACGACGCTCGATCCTGCACTGCCAAGCTGGTACGGCAAGTCGTGCAGCTCTGTCATTGTTGGGGAACTTGACATGAGCCACACGACATACAGCTACAGCCGCGCAGTACAAAATCGAGTGGGTATCGGCAAGATCTTTGCTGCTTTTAAAATGATTCACCAGCTGCGAATCTAGAGCACACACCAGCGCTCTATTTTTCTTATGCATGGGCAAACGAGGTATTCGTGGTCTAAGCCCAGGTGGTGTGGAGCGGTACTCCCGGAACGCATCCTCCAAAGCGCTCCTCAATTGCTCATTATACTGGTTACTCACGGATATAGTCACGTCATCATCATTTTCTTCAATATTGTTGGGCCGCGGTAAGGCACTGGGTTGCAGTTGCACCGCGACCGGCGGAGAAACAGGTGAGATATGACTACTCCGTGATTCTAGGCGTAGTCGATCAAGTACGACGTCATCCAGCATACAGTTACGCTGTATGACCCGCACCTGATCCGACAGTCGCTGGGCCGAAACGTTGACAGCTGGCTCAAGCACCTGAAACAGAGTGAGCATCCGACCACGGTACGCAGTCAGGCTACTTCCCCCCTCTGTAGCCCCAAAGTATGAGCGCATGACATTTTCATTAATGGATTGTGTCCATCGCATGCGCTGCACACGTCCACTAGTAGCGGGAACCCCACCTGAAGCCGATGGGCCTCGAGGTTCCAAGCTGGCTGGTGGTCGGCCTCCTCCCCGTCGACGTGCAGATGGTGGTGTCGTCGGTGGAGAGAAACATTCGTCGCTCGAGCTCGACGCAACTGCAGCAACTGAAATCACCTGACTCACGGTTGGCGTAGATCCCGGCGGCTGCGAGGCGGAGCTGAGCGACGAACCCGAAGATGTTAATTGTGCACTTTGATTACGTGCCCGGCTTCTTGTCAGCATTTTCTTGGCTTCCTAAATCATATTACTTGCTTGTGCAGCTTGTGCACCGTCTGCGTTTGGTGCAGCATGGGCGGCCTTCACCTCAGCGACGGCCATTTGTGCTATATTCGCTGCACACTTTCCCTTACATTTATTCTGGCTGCAATTAGCTTGTCCAGACTTTCCTCCAACGAGCTCAGAAAACATGTTTTTAGTTCTATATTACATTTTGATTATAAAATATGTCAAAAATGTCAATGTTTTTTATGTTATTATTTTTAATAAATTTCACTATTGTTGTGGCTTGGTATCGTCCCATCCTATATTTCCTTCCACTTTCCGTTATTCCGCGCAATTCAAAGTTCGCGGGCTGCGCCACGCCAGCCAATAGCGTGTGGCGCTAGTGTGCACTTGTGTGTGAGTTGCCGCGGTGTGCACGTAAACAGTCGCCCTAGCAAGTGACATTGTTGAAACATACATCTATTAACTAAATACATTAATTAAATAACGAAGTGAGAAAATAGACAGTCGAAGCAGTTAGCCGTGATAACAAAGCAGTGCTAAACGAGTGCTAGTGCCGTTGGTCCGTGTTTCACGTCGAGTAATTGCCAGGTACCTGTCTTTCCTATACTTTGTTCTCAGTGTTTCTCCTTGCTGGTTATTAGCAGGTTTAGGTATCCCCAGGCTTGGATGCTGAGCTAAGCTAAGCATAAAACCAACGCAAAGCTCAAAATTGCAATATTAACAAAACCAAACCGTAACATTGTTTTTGGTCCTTCGAGCCGGATTCCTATGGAGTGATTATATTGATCATAAATTACGAGTTCAATTTCTACAAATGAAAACTTCGTAATTATTTGATTCCAGTATAACACAATATACAGTCCAAATAAGTTGGTAAAACTAACTTAAACAAAAATCATTTTTTTTTAAATCAAAAAATTATATAAATATTGCAGTTTTGTTTTGTGTCGTAGTGTTCGGATAAACATATGCTACAATAGGTATTTAGTTAGTTTAAATAAACAGTTGACCTAGCATTCAACAAATATATTATATTTTATGGATAGGTAGGTAGGTTCGATATTTCCAAAAAACTATAAAATATTCCTATTTATATAATAAACTATTCATAAATAAATATAAAACAAAATACTCAAATCTATTAGTAAAACATTAACATTTAAATTCACTTATGTTTTGTTATTTATTCAAGCACTAATGAGTAATGACTCATTTGTTTGTTTATAACAGAATATTGCATAGTATCTATACATAATATATTATTTACATTATATTTTTTACTACATAGTTATATCGTTTATTAAACTATAGCTATGGCAGATAAAGAAAAGATTTATATTAAGCAAAGGGAATACATATTTAAATGTATGCAAATCTTGTATGACCTTTCAAAGAAGTTGAACAATAAGGATAAATTGAGGAGCTTCCATGCCAGGTACAAGAAGGTACATGAAGTACGTTCCGATTTTCTGGACGTCACGGAAAAAATAAATGAAATTAAAATTAAATTAAATCCAGATTCTAATGTCGACTTTCAGACTGTTTTATCTTTTGACGAAATGTATTATGAGGTGATAGCCGCGGCCGACAGCATAGCCACTACAAGCGATCGTTCCACAGCTACAACAGCTGATGGCAAAGCCGCAGCTTCGTCACGCGTGCGTTTACCCAAACTTGACCTTCCCAAGTTTGACAGCCTTATCGAAAACTGGCAAACATTTCACGATACGTTTGTTGCCTTAGTTCACAATAACGAATCTTTATCAAACGTCGAAAAGTACCATTACCTCATTTCTTGTTTGTCTGGTTCAGCTTTAACAATTGTAAAGGGTCTTCCGGTGACCACAGAAAACTATCAAATAGCCTTTACGGCATTAATAGACCGCTTTCAAAATAAAAGACTTATAGCGGCAAAATACTTAGAAAAAATATTAAATTTTACTACATTAAAATCAACTTCTCTTGAACAATTATTAACTTTAAGTAATACTTTTTATGAGTCTGTAAGCGCACTCCAGAGTATGAATATTGATAATTTAGGCGATTACATTTTATTTCATCTTACATTTCGAGCACTGGATAGCGATACTCGAAAGAGATTCGAAGTTCAAAATGACAAGGAGATGCCTCACTTTGTTGATATTTTAAAGTTTCTTCAGGATTACGTCAAGATCCTAGAAACTAGTGAACACAAGCCCATCACTAGTTTTCATCAGCCACATGCTGCTGCATTCCCTAAATCTGGTAATAAGGCGACCGAGCCTCGTTTTAAGTCCAGTAAAAACTACAACTCGTCTGCAACTCAAAATGCTTTTTCTAAACAATTTAAGTGTCCATGCTGTGACTTTCAGCACAGCATATATAAATGTCCAAAATTTCAGACTTTCAACTCGTCCGCTAGGATAGCTTTTGTAACAAAAAAGAACCTGTGCGCTAACTGTTTGCGATTCGGCCACAGCGCAAACAATTGCTATTCCAAAACCTGTTGTTTGACATGCGGAGAAAAACATCATACACTTCTGCATAGCGACACGCCTACCTCTCTGGAATCAGACCCTTCTAGAGTGAGTCACGCCAGTACCAGTGCTCACATTGGGCACGGCCGCTCTCTTGTGTTGTTAGGTACGTGTACACTGCTGGCGCGCGCCGCCACTGGACCGCCGCAGCCTGTTCGCGCCCTTATTGACAGCGGAGCACAAGATTGCTTTATGACGACCGCCTGCGCTCGACGCCTTGGTTTGACTATGCGTCGCTGCAACCTCACGGTTTCTGGTCTAGGCCAAAATACAGTTCATCACGTCAAGGGTGTCACTGCGTGCACGATTTTACCCCGGGACCAACCGGAGCCACAGTTCGACATTCGCCCAATTGTGATGGATGCTGTAACCACAAATATGCCTACAGCTGCAGTACCACATGCCGTACGACGTCATTTTCGTCACTTAAAACTCGCCGATGAAACTTTCGATCAGCCATCCGAAGTTGATCTACTATTGGGTGCAGAATTATTCCATCTCATCTACGACGGACAGCGACTGTGTCCAGGGCCCGGATTACCTACTGCCCTGCACAGCATCTATGGATGGGTACTCACAGGAAAACTCGACTCCAAATGTCGACCACCTTCATTCGTTTCTTCTTTAGTTGCGTCTACCTGCGCCATAGACGAGGTAGTCCAACGTTTCTGGGAAGTCGAAGAACCCCCAAAAACCCGCCTTGCTGCTCCTGAAGATGAAGAATGCGAAGCCTTATACAAAAAATCGGTTTATCAAGATCCAGATGGAAGATATGTAGTGCCTATTCTACTAAAGGATCGCCCCATGCTTGGTGATTCATACAAGCATTCCGTCTCTCGACTTATAAATTTAGAAAAACGTCTTGCTAAACACGAACAATTGAAGCAGGATTACACAGCATTTATGCAAGAATACGAGTCTCTTAATCACATGCAACGTGTGAAGTCTGAATCCCCAGCTGGTCAGTACTTCATACCACATCATTGCGTCATTCGCCCAGAAAGTACAACGACGAAGCTACGTGTTGTATTTGACGCAAGCTGCAAATCATCAAATGGCCGGTCTCTTAATGACTTGGTCTACACTGGTCCAAAACTTCAAGCTGATATCACCGACATTATAACTAAATTTCGCCTCCATGCCGTAGTTTTCACCAGCGATATAACAAAAATGTATCGCGAAATATTAATCAGACCAGAGGATCGTCGGTGGCAACATATTCTTTGGCGGGAGTCACCGTCCGACTCAGTACGAGAATTCGAGCTCCGCACTGTCACTTACGGTGTGAGCAGTTCACCCTTTTTAGCAATTAGAACATTGCAACAACTAGCAGCCGATCATGGAGCTACCTGGCCACATGCTGCAAGAGTGGTACGCCATGATGTGTTCATGGATGACGTCATTACCGGGGCGCCATCTATTGAACAGGCTCTTCTATTGAAAAATGAGTTAACTCAGTTACTTCAATGTGCTCATTTTAAGCTCCACAAATGGACAAGTAATTCTTCTGAATTTCTAAACAATTTACATTCTGAACATGTACAAATTCCCAAATCATTTTCTGGAGAGGCTAATCAGGCTACTCTGAAGATTTTAGGAGTGAAATGGGATCCCGTGGGTGATTTTTTTACTTACTCCGCTTCACCAATAAGCGTCGAGTGTACGAAACGTTCGATTTTGTCCAACGTTGCTCGTATTTTTGACCCACTGGGATGGCTAACTCCAGTTACGCTTATAGCAAAATTGCTCCTTCAAGATCTGTGGCGGCTGAAGCTCACCTGGGACGAACCTGTTCCGTATGATTTGGCGCGGATTTGGCATAAATTTGTTTCTGAATTAAATAATTTACATCTGATTAAACTCCCACGTTTAGTGGTGCCATCTGAAGCTACCACTTTTCAATTGATTGGTTTTTGCGACGCTTCCACGAAGGCGTACGGATGCTGTGTTTACCTACGTGCGGTATCAACCAGTTCCGTAACTTTGCATCTTCTTATAGCAAAGTCTAAAGTAGCTCCCTTAAAACCGCTTACGGTAAATAGACTGGAATTGTGCGGCGCGACCTTGCTTTCGCGAGTAATGAAACATTTATTCAGTCTACTTAGGGACAAAATCAACATAACTGATCAAATTGCCTTCACTGATAGCAATACCGTTCTGTCCTGGCTTCACACAGAACCGCACAGACTTAAAACATTCGTAGCACATCGCGTCGTCCAAGCTACAGACGCAGTTCGCGCATCTCAATGGCAGCACGTATCGACAGTCGAGAACCCCGCCGATTTTTGTAGCCGCGGCCTGAGCTGCTCTCAGCTCGCTGCCTGCAATCATTGGTGGTCGGGTCCCGACTGGCTCACTTGCGAGTCAACCCAATGGCCGATAAGCAAAGAACCAGAGCCACAGGAAGTGCAGAGTGAGCTGAAGTCCTCATCATTCGTCGCATGCACCGACGAAAAGAGAGCAGGAAAACATTCGGTTCACGCATTTCTTACTCGCTTCACATCATTTACGAGAATGCAGCGAACGTTAGCTTATTGCATCAGGTTTTCGAACAATTGTAAACTTACGCCTCAAATGCGAGTTTATAACGCACTAACTACAGAAGAGTTAGCCTGCGCATTAAATATTCTAATAAAACATGTTCAATCTACTGCAGAGTGGAAATTAGCCCGTATTGAAAATACATTTCCGGGTAAAGACGGAAACGTTCGCGTAGTGACTATACGTACGGCTAAGGGCACTTTTACTAGACCCGCTAGAAAAGTTTGCCCACTTCCTATAGCCACATAGGTTATAATTTATCTAATAATCTTAATTTAGACTTAGTTCATAGTCATAAGTAGTTTTATTATTAATGTTACATTAGTCTTAATTAGTTAGTAGTAAAACTAGGTAGCTTCGGTAGTACATAGCGTCCATATGTTTATCCGAACACAAATTGCTTTTCTTGGCCTAGCATTCAGGAAAGGGTTTGCCTTGTGAAATCCCTGGCTGATTTCAAGTGGGGGGAAATGTTGTGGCTTGGTATCGTCCCATCCTATATTTCCTTCCACTTTCCGTTATTCCGCGCAATTCAAAGTTCGCGGGCTGCGCCACGCCAGCCAATAGCGTGTGGCGCTAGTGTGCACTTGTGTGTGAGTTGCCGCGGTGTGCACGTAAACAGTCGCCCTAGCAAGTGACATTGTTGAAACATACATCTATTAACTAAATACATTAATTAAATAACGAAGTGAGAAAATAGACAGTCGAAGCAGTTAGCCGTGATAACAAAGCAGTGCTAAACGAGTGCTAGTGCCGTTGGTCCGTGTTTCACGTCGAGTAATTGCCAGGTACCTGTCTTTCCTATACTTTGTTCTCAGTGTTTCTCCTTGCTGGTTATTAGCAGGTTTAGGTATCCCCAGGCTTGGATGCTGAGCTAAGCTAAGCATAAAACCAACGCAAAGCTCAAAATTGCAATATTAACAAAACCAAACCGTAACAACTATATTATGTCCTAATAACACTTTTGCCTTTAATTTATACAATATACTTTACACTTTACTAAAAATTACTATATATTACGATCCAAAAATAATTTTAAAAGATTTTTTTCGTTTAGGATACAAAATTACTGACATTCACTTCTGTCACCGTCACGTAAATTATTATTATTATTATTATAATATAATATAAATAATCGCTATTATTTGACTCACCCTTATGACTATACTAAGCTATAAAGAGTGCTTGTATCATAGAAGCAGATTGACCAGAGTAGTTTTTGAACCGGGTGCTTTCGGTTTGCGTGACCATTGCACCACTACTAAACCACGATCACCTTAAATCAAATTGGAATTTCCAGATAATAACTTAAATTTAATCTCTTAATATAAAAAAACAGCGTTTACTTATATGCATGAAGTAAACTACTTCATAGTCACAGTTGACTTATAGTACGTTGCCACTTACAAATATTGATTGTTATCAGTTAATTCGTTCACTCTATAGATGGATGGTTGGGCACAAAAAAAAACTGCTAAATCTAACTAAAGTGCGAGTGATTAATTTAAGCGGCCTCTTAGTACATCTTAATTGACTATGTAATGCTTTTTAGGGTTGTCCAAAAATGAATATAAGATTTAAAAATATTATTTAATTAGCAGTTTTTGGTGCGAAATTTTAACAGTCAATAAGCCAATGATTTCAAGTAAGAAAATGGTCGCTTACATAGTGGTCAATTGGTTCCAATATTTTAACATAAAAGTAATTATACTGTTTTAATAATAATTAGTACTGGTTTAATCAATAAACTCCTATTAGTGTTACAAACTTGAAATACAAGTTTTTGACTGGCATAGTTACAGCGGCTGTAAGTTAAAGTTTTTTTCAGTCGTTGACGCTTTTGGAGTTTCCCCTTAGTTACCATCAGGTCGAGATCAGAAGTCGCGTTACTATGAAATAGATGTAATTTTTGTTATAGCTCACCAAATAGCATTTTAAAAAATAATTGTAGTAGAAGGGAAACAATGTAAAAAGAGAAAAAAGATTTTTGCAATTAAGTTTATGTTTGCTTAAGTTGTCATTTCAAAACATTTGCAGTTGATCTGGATCATAAATGTCATTCTAGTGACTAGTCATTATTATGGTTGTAACTGCTTATTTTGTGGTAGTTAGTGAAGGAAACATTAAAAATTTATATGTTTCACCTTTCATTTGTTTTTAATATTGTAATTACCTATACAATATTCAAATTTTACATTTATTTATAATGACTTTTGTCATAAATTCGTTATTACTTTTCTTGTGTTCGTAAACCAGTCGAATTATTTTGCAGAATACGATAATATTAGATTTAAGTGAGTCACTTAAAGTATCAAAAGAAATTATTCTTGCGATTATTCGAAATTAATCTTTATATAATTTGTACTTAGAGTATAAACTAAGAGATTTTTGCTGCGCTTATCGCGTTTATGCTAATTATTATAATCCGACGCCGTTTTAAAAGCTAGTGCGTTGAGATTGAGGTATTACTCGTATTATATTATTTTAATAAAAATATTTGTTCAACAATTAATGATAGTCAGTGCACATGACCAAGTCTGTATGAAAAAATTGTGGAAGCGAGATAGTTGTGCCAGGATCGTGAAAAGTGGCGCTCGTGGAAATTGAGGTGTGACTATTGACGTTGATGGTGACTTATATCTTCTTAGATTTTTCGCGAACATTGATTATTGATTTAAACAAATTTTATGCGGCTTACTATCGCGTTTATTTTGGTTTTGAATATACAATTTTATTTTATTTTTCCGACGTGTCGAGAGCTTTGCAGTCATCGTGGTCACGGAGAGACGATAAAATAAAATTGTAAAATCAAAACCAAAATAAACGCGATAGTAAGCCGCATAAAATTTGTTTAAATCATTAAAATTATATCGTCAATAGTATCCGATATTGGTCTTCATTCTTCGTTTAACATTACTCTAGTATAAATAATAAAAGGTAGGTAGTAAATCAGTATACTTAGATTTTTTTATACAATTGTAATCAAACTAAAATTTGATATGCGTTCGACATAAAATTGATTTAACACAAAAAAAAAATACAAATTCATTCACTTTTTATGGGTTCTTCGAAATAGTGAGATTAAGTCGTCTCAAAAGATATTTAACATTGATATATTTTTTTATTTGGCACTATTTTCTGCTCGGTCATGTTCCTCATCAGTGATTGAACTATTTTAAAATGAAGTGGTCTTAACTAGATCGGGTTCGTGCTATTTTTTGACCATATAAAATAGTTTAATAAAAGAATTTGGAAAAAATAGAATCTGTGCTAAAATAAGAACTAATTTATTGTTATTTGTCTCATTTATATTATGTTTATACCACGTGTGACTGAAAGAGACAACTACTTGTAATTCAATTCCTTTATTTCAAAGGTTGGCACTACTTTTTTGCTAATACAACCGCTTGTAATTGTGGTTGACTTTTAAAACAGCTTAATTAAAAGTCACGTGGTAGTAAGAGTAGCGGAATAATTGTTCCGTCATCCTTTTTCGAAGTTTTTTATTGTCATTTGTTATTCTGTCAAATTAGGTTGTCAAATAATCATCAAAACTAGTGACAACCTTCTAAATTACGAATGTAAAAATGTATATTCATCCCCTTCTTACTTCTTTTTAATGCCATAAGTGAAAATAGTATAAACGGTTGTATTTTGTCACTATTTTAGGGCTCCTTCTGTTTCTTCAGTCCAAATTCTTTGAGTTTAATAGCAATTGTAAAATAATAAAACAACATCAATAGTTTGGACTGTCACTGTCGGACGCTAAGCAATAAGTTTAATAACCGACTAAACTTTTTATACCTAACTAACATTAAACACGTACTTCGGTCTATTTGTTAGAGTACTACTTGTATACTTATACGCTTCTGAATCAAAATTAAACGAAAGAAGGTTTATTTGTTTTTATTGTGATTCGACCTCTAACCTCGTCCTGCCTGATGGTAAGCATGACGTGGGTCCAAGACTGAAAAAACCGAGTCAGTTCATGGGTACCAAAGTCGCCGTCACTATGCCAGTCGCATCCACTAGTTGACACTAGCAACTTACAAGTTTTTCGGAAAAATGGGCAAAAAACCACCAACTATCTGCTTACCACCCTATTTATTCGACGACTCGACTTTTAGCTCGACATGTACGTATATCGATTGTAAGCTGGTGTGCGGTCCATGAATGGAGGCGACTGCTACTTAAGAGTATAACAAATCAATTTTGCATTTGAAATAGGCACCAGAGGTTGACTGGGATCTATTATACACATCCTAGTCGTCAGCGCTTTTGTGTCTTTACCACTGCAACAAAAATATTAAAAAAAAAGAAAAAAATCCGCTAAGTGTACCTAAAGTAATAAAATGGCGGATAAACTTTAAGAACTTGTTAACATCAAAAAACAATTTACACCTAATTATGTTTAAAAGCAAAAGGCGCTGCAATTTACTCTCACAAGACGCCAATTTCAAAAGCATTAAATTAGTTAAAATGTGATGAAAGGTCATGTGAAATTACATTTCGGTATGTACTTACTAAAACATCAAATTGTAATGTAAATCATATTGACATAGAGGTCACAAATAATATCACATCTTATTATATTTTTATTAGAGTAACGTACAAATAATATTGTTGTTTCACCAAGTTTTGATTTACATACTTAGAAGAATGAATTAAACAAATTTTATGCGGCTTACTATCGCGTTTATTTTTTACAATTTTTTATTATTCCGACGTTTCGAGAGCTTTGCAGCTATCGTGGTCACGGAGAGACACGATGGCTCCGTGACCACGATGGCAATAATAAAAAATTGTAAAATCAAAACCAAAATAAACGCGATAGTAAGCCGCATAAAATTTGTTTAATTCATTAATCAATGTTCGCGCAAAATCTAAGAAAATACTACTTGGAAGAAGTTGTAGCAATGTATTTTCTAAATTTATTATTGAATAACTTGAAATCACAAGCCGGGTCCGGGTTGTTCATATCCATAAAGTTTCTATGGAGAGACAAATATACTCGAGAATTGTACAGAAAATTGTACATTACAGACTAAATCCAACTATTACAATATAATTCTTACAAAAAATCTAAATATTAGGCTTAATTTACTAACCTAAGTTGACCTAATCGCTCCAAGTAATTCAAACAAAATGTTGTTTGCTTTGTGCATCTGATGATGCGAAAGCGTCGAAATTTATGTTGCTATTGTAGGATCCTGTTAAACAAAACGATTGCACGGGAAACAGGAGCGGGGGGGGGGGGGGGGCCCGCCTCATATGAAGCTGGAGTGTGGTCCATGAAAGGACTGATACTACAGTACTGTAAGTAGCAGTCGCATTATACTATGCCGGCCCAGGTAATAAAAAGCGAATTCAAAGCTAGAAAGCAATCGCTTCCTTATTTCGTTATGATGCGTGCAGCTAATAGCATGATCACATTCTAACAATCAATTTTAGAGAATGCTAAATTATATTAATGCCATTCTAATAAGATTTCGTCTAACTGTATGTTAGCAGATGATTATGGTACATTTTCACATGTTAAAAAAATTGGTACGGTCTCTTTTATTTAATTAGTTATTTTTACATTTAATACACTCGTCAGATTCCCATCTCGTCTAAATTTCTTCAACAAAAAATATTATATATTTAGAAATATTTTTTACCTGGGTTGCCTAGTGCCCATAACCACAGGGCCTGTATAAGGAAAATTGTGGATGTGAAAAAAGCAAGGGAGTTGTGTAAGGATCGTGGTAAGTGGCGCTCCATTGTCTCTGCCTATCCCTGTGGAAAAGAGGCGTGAGAATTTAATTTGATTTGATTTTTTCTCGATACAGCTTTATTTACTTTAGCCTCACAACTTTAAATTTCCAGGTGACAGTGTTTTTTTCTGTGATCGTCGCTCATGGCCCTTTAAATTATATTTTATAATTTGTCACAATACAAATTATATTTTCGTAAAGATTTAGAGAATCTATAAGTAATAAATGATTCAAAATAATAATATAAAGGATTTAACATTTTGAGCTGATGCAAACATATTAATTGCAGTAAATAACGCAACGTATATACTTACTATTATTTTTATATAATATAATTTATTGTACATATTCTGACGAGATAAGAATTTGACGAGATTTAAATTTGTTGAAATGCGAATAACTCATATTTAGATACGTCTTCTGATGCCTAAATTATAATGTTTAAATTCAATATTCAGTGTTTACAAACAGATATTTAATTGGTATGACGAGTTTTGTTTTTCTTTCTAAGATTCTAATCAATGTAGTTATGTTTTTTTTCTTCTATGTAACCTCATATAAGTGTGTACATTATATATATTTGTATTTATAATACAGTAGTTAATTGACATGAAGTATACATGTTGTAAACAAGTTGGTGTTACAACATTAACAGCCGGTTGTACCAAAAATTATAATTTACGAATTTGTAAAAAGTATCCTATAAGTAAAAGAAAAATGGGTGCACCACTCTTTAACTTCACATTTTACATTTACGTTTAACGGATATTTTATACAGAAATAAAGGACATCATTCAAACCCAACGGTTTCTATGTACTACTTTTGTTATTTCTTTTTTTTTGTGAGTATGATTGCTGTTATCCTTTCGGATGTATCATCGCGATTGAGTGGTGGACCCCCCGTGAAGCGGGTGATCCATGAGAAATATAATTGGCTCCAAAGTCGAGCTTTACTCGTGAAGTTAGTCAATGAATGTAAGATATGCTGGGGAAACTAGTTGGCTGAGAGAGGAAGAGGGACCTCTGGTGGGCGAGGCCTCTTTTTGTTATTTCTAATGATAAAAACGTATATAAATGTTAGTTTCGAAATAAAATTATTAACAACCCAATTCACGATTTCGTAATAGTAAACGTAATAGAATAAGTATAAAGTAAAACTAAATTAAAATTTTTTTGGTACAACCGGCTGTTAGTCTTTTCGTCAAAGGTATTATGGACCTAAGCTCGGTAATTATAAATAGGACCTGTAGCTATAATGATATACTAAATTAGGTTTAAAATACGTTAAAAATCGGTCGAGAACACGCTAAATATGCATAAGCTAAATTCGAATAAGTTTTATAGCACATCAACCTTTTACAAAGTAGAAAAAATTAAAACCTCAGCGTATTCAGAATACGCTGAGGTTCGATTAGTTTGAGCTTAGCAAACTAGAGCTCAGAAGAAATTTGTTACGTCATGAATGTGCTTTGGAATTGTTTAACTTTAACGGAAGTTATAGAAACAAAGTAAGTGGTGCTTGTACTACCACTTACAAGTGTACAGACCGTGAAGTGACTTAGTTGCGTTGACTTGACTTGACCAGCTTAGGAGTTGTCGGTTCCAACTAGACCGGCATAGTGAATGTGTCTGTTACTTGCAGTTATTTAGTTTGCAAAATAAACCCGATAGTAGGCCTCCGAACTGCAACAAGTTTCAAACTGATCCAGAAACCCGACAGCTTTCTGGAACACACTTCCTAATGCTGTTTATTTAGCCATTTCTTTCTTTTATTATGGCTCGACATATGACAGCACCCCGCCAGATGTTAATTAGGCTGGAGTGCGGTCCATGAATGGAATTGTATCTAATATATTTAACTAAATCAATCAAATTTTTTCACGCCTTTTTCACAGGGATATGCAAAGACAATGGAGCACCACTTGCCACGATCCTGACACAACTCTCTCGCTTCTATCACTTTCTACATTAGATATATAATCATTTGAAAACTATAGATAGTAGGCGTTTGAACTTAAATGTTAGAAAAGGTATTGTAGGCGGGTACATTAAAAACTTACAAAATGTAATTGTTGTGAATATTTTCACTTTAAGACCACACCATTTAAACTAATAACTATAATTATATTTACTTATGGATGCACTGCCATAAATAATTATAATTATCACCTTATGTTTGAGGTGATAATTAATTATTTATATTATTTTATACATAGTCATTATCATCATTATCATCATCAGCCAGAAGGCGTCCACTGCTGAACAAAGGCCTCCCCCTAAGAACGCAATTCCGAACGACAAGATGCCAAGTGCATCCCCGGTTACCCGTGACTTTCACTATGTCGTCAGTCCACCTAGTGGGAGGTGGTCTCCACTCTAGAACCTTTCTTCCCCATCGGTTGTCGGTTCTTCGAGCGATGTGTAATTCATAGTGAAAGTCACAAATAACCGGTGGACGCAACTGGCAACTTATCGTTCGGAATAGCGTTCTAAGGATGCATTTGTTCAGCAGTGGACGTCTTCTGGCTAATGATGATGATGATAATTGTTTTTGTTACAAATATTATGACTGAGGCAATTCTAAACTAACTCGTTTTTTTCAGTTGTTGGTTTGACACTCTTTGACCTCGTTATGCTTTAAAAAAATCATGAAAAGCATGAATCATGAAAAGCCGGTGCTTTTTCATGCTTCGCAGGAAGGATCTCAGGTTATAGATTAGGTATTCCACTTGTCGATTGTTCTACAATAAAAATTACTCACCAAACCTTTTAGTTTGACTGTCGTGGTCGACATGGGACTAATAAAAAGACTAGGTAGAAACAAGGTTACATACAAATTAGACGTAATTTTAAGATCAAAAGTGTCCCCAATTATACGCAGAGATCGACCTTGATTAAAATATTGGCGGTGTTTATTATACTTAATTCTAATGTTATTTGTTAAACAATATGAAAAAAGTTGACATGCCATGACGCTGATGAGACGGAAGTACGCAATACTACTTTTATTGTGCTCGCAGCATCCTTTTTGTATCTAAGCTATTATTTTGTCACTCTTGACACACTTTTATGTCATTTTAATACAGTTTTCTTATTATCTTTTTGTTTGGACTATTAACAGTTAACACGATCACAGATTCAAGTTTACCTAAATTAAACTATAAAGAAAAAATATCATCTAATGACGTCACATCAGAGATAGCCCCGAAACCCGAAACTCTTGCTTATCATCAGGCGGGTCGAGGTCAGATGTCGTGTCGCAATAAAAAAACGTATTAACTTTTGGGAAAAAGTATAGCAAGGCTAATACGTTGGCAGAAATAATTGCCAGCCTTCCTATGCGTCGACAAATTCTTGGCCCGGAGCTTGAGGTCCTCAAGGGCCCATTGTCTCGACCCCACACGTTAGCGTATAAATATAGTTGGGGAACGAGTTAAATGAATTCGGGGGCTGAGGTGCGGTGGGGCGTAAAACAACCACCACCCGTATCTTAGTGGCCGCTTTTAGTGACGCTCATGGCTCGGCGATGTCATTTAATATCGATAAAAACGTGTCCATATTTTCTTTGTTTGAAAATTAAAAAAATAGTGAGTTAATTGAATAAAAGAGAGTCGTCATCCGTAGTCAGGCTAGAATCATTATTAGAAACGTGATTAAAATGTGTGAAAAAGAAATAAAAACATGCAGTCACTATTCTCAAAATTAAATTAATATATAATTCATTAAAAATTGTTGCTGTCTAATGTTTATACTTCAATTTAATACACATTTATAATTTTTAATAACTAAATCTATTTGCGTTTTAAGGAAAGTGTGTGTTTATTGTTATCGACATTTTGCATTTTACTTCCCTATTCATAATAGACACGTGACTATGACGTCACAACTGCATTCCGAGCGCGTTCATTTAGCTCGTTCCCTTACTATACGTTAAGTAAGAAATGTTAAGAGAGTTACATAGTATTTGTTCACAAAGCGATGTTACGACAACAAACTTTTACACTTTAATAAATTCAAGTGGGCGTTTAATTAGCATAAGAAGTGATGTTACAATTTTATGTTCCTTCAATATGTGCTTATTTGAATATTATGTAATTATTTTGAAGATTCGATTTTTTACTATAAAGCTATGACAAGCGATGTCAATCACTTTTAATGAAAAGTAAAAGTGGTTCGTTGACTGATGTGACTTTTAGAAATATGAGTGGCTTCTGAGCATCTTCAACTTTAAAAAAACCGGTTGCGTTTATTAAGTACATATAGTTCTGGTTGGTTCCGTAGAATTGTAGTTTTTTTTATCCTGTTTTTTATTGTTTTTTGATTCCTTCGCTCTCATAAAATTATACTTTTCTTACAATTTATTTTAATATATTCTTATTAAAATGCAGAGTACTGCATTGTTAATAAGAGATAGTTGTCTCAGGGGTGATGAAGAGGTGTGAAAATTTGAATAAATAATTTGTAATTTATTATTATAATTATATTTTCATTTATTTTTATTATTTACATTTCTATACTAAGCTATTAAAGTGATTCTATCGTAGAAACAGGACAACCAAAGTACATATATCAAAGATACATTGGTACTGGCAATTGGTACTCGTGCTCTCGGTTTGCGTAACCATTGCACTACCACTACACCACGGTCGTATCATTATACATATTTATTGATTTCAATTCAGCTTATCATTAGGCGGGGTGCTGTCATATGTCGTGTCACAATAATAAAAAATAATAACAAAAAACAACTATAATAAGTGGTAGAAACTAAAACACTATTACAAAAGATATGAATATTTGAGTTTGTTTAAATAATAAACAAATGAAGTAATATTTGTTATTTTTAAGAGTTCGGTTACATCGATACTCTAATAACTTTTACAATGACATTTATCTAAGGAAAGTGAAAGGATCTCGAGTATGCATAAATATCACATATATATTGACATATAATGTCTGGTTTTACCTATTATTTTGTCTCTGAATTACATAATGTATTAGGTATTTAAATCTATTGTATTTTTGAAAGTTATCACTATTGTGCAATACTTGGGTCAATTTTAATTTATAGGTTATAATAGAAAGTGTATCTAGATTTTTAAAATTAATTTGCACTTTGATTTTACTTCATGGATCGCCGGCAAAAAGTGATTTTATTGTTTTTATTGTGACTTAGTGGTAGATATGGTTTCTCAAACCAAGAGCTCATGGTTCAAAACCACTTGGCGTTACCAATGTATCTTCGATATACTATGTGTACTTTGTATGCTTCTTTCTAAGATTCAAGCATGTTACCTACTTATTAATATACATACTTACTTATTAATTACTTATACTTATTAATACTAGAATATAATATTAAAATAATAAAACTATGGGCAGTGCACAAAAAATATTGGTAGCCGAGTTATATAATTTATACTGATTTGAGAGTCTCCGGTTCCAACTAAGCGTGCTTGCGCCTGCTCCTTGCTGTTATTTAACTGTAAATGCAGTCACGTTCATGACTGTACTCAAGATTAACATCAGGCGGGGTGCTCTCATATGTCCAGCAACAAAATTATATGAAAAGATTATCTAAGCATTATAATTTGATACTACCTTTGAGGTTAAGACTAATATGTAGACTTTAATTAAGTCTAGATATTAGTTGCTTCGCGTCAGGACACGACATTTTGTAGTCTCTCGTCACTAACTGGACGAGGACGTGGAGTTTGCCCTTAATGCATCAGATATGCGGTTAAGATGACTTGCCCAGTCCCACTTCCGTTTGGCGGCTTATTCGGCCACGTCGGCAATTCATAAAGATAATAAAATGAAAACCGTAGTTTATTGTTAAATTACTGCAAGTACATTTACATATGTATTATTTTACACAGTTTTCGCTAATTAAATGAGAAATTTACAATTAATAAAAAAGGAGGTCAATTGGTTATTTCACAACGAATTTAAATCTCAGTTTTTATGTTAAACTTTATTCTTGACTTTCACAAAAAATATTGTTAAGTTTTTGGATATAATTGTTTATAGAATCTTATTTTATGTTTCTACATAACTAAATTTACATTTGTATGCCCATAGAAACACGTCAAAATTATATAAAAAGTTTAAGCAATTAGCTATACAATCATTCTTATTATTCATATTATTATTATTACATTTAAGGTATTGAAAATAAAAACACCTACAGATTTAAATATAAACGTATAACTAGTAAATATATATCTACATAAAACAATTTCAAAATTAAAACTAATTAAATATAACTATAATTAAAATATTTAGAGAGAGAATTGAGGTTGTGAAGGCGTTAATACACACAAAGGTGGGCGAACTTGGCTGCGCTTGCGCACGACATTGACCGTCATTCCTTAATGCAATAGGAAGTTGGATTCATTTACCATTTTCGTTGGGTATTTAAAAAAGGAATAGATAATTTGGTTTTAGGATTTAACTCATAAGATATATACTAACTAAGCTGTCACACCACTGTTACAAAAGGGGTGTTTTAGGAGTGGTAGGCAGTGGTGCCGATCCGGGATAGTACCACCACTTACAGTATACTCCAACCGGGAATCCAACCCGGGATTTAAGCGTAGCGGACCGGTGTATTAACCAATACGCGTTCGGTTCGTAAAGTTATAAGTAAGTAAAAGTTATTTACTCTAGTTATTGCTTTCTCTAATATAATTCTTTTAGGCACGTAATGTCAACATGTTAATATTTTCATACAAACAAGGTTTTACAGGGAATGCAGTTTTCTAAAAATAAATTATGAATCTAACGATATAAATTGTGTCTTTATAATAAAGTCCATTGTTGGAAAATTAAGTTCCTAGTGGTTTTTCTCTCGACAGACCCTTTCTCTTGTGAAAACATTAACAATAGCAGCCGTGAATAAACTCGTTTTTTTTAGTTGTCGTCACTTTGGACCTCCTCTTGCTTATCATCAGGCGGGTCGAGGTCAGATGTCGTGTCATAATAATAAAAAAATATATTAATTTTAAACTTTATTATTTATACAATAAGTAAAGTTTATCCCCTTTGGGCATTCTCTACCAGTCTACCTTGGAGACAAGAGAGAGATGTAATGTTTATGTAGGTGCAAAGAGTAAACATAAAAATCCATAACTCTCATATTTCTATACTACTACTATGTACTATATAAAATCTATATGTAATTATGAATGTATTTATTTGTACAATAATAAAACACTTTCATTACTACAATTAATTGTTAGTACATTCATAATTTCCATACATGTACATATTTAAAGTACGTAAATATATAAATACATACATACACACCAACCAGGGCCGTCTTTACCCGGGGGTTCAAGGGGTGCAGTGCACCCGGGCGCAGAGTCCTAGGGGGCGCATGCCGAGCGCCATAAATTTCGATAGGTACCTACTACACTCATACCACGCGAGAGGAGCCTTGACTTTCGCACCCCGGCGCTGAATATGCTTAAGACGGCCCTGACACCAACATTTTTAGATACATTGGTTTTTATTTTACATTAATGCCCCAAGGTGGCGTTCTATTGTGTGTATAGAAATATTCTGTGTGACAATTTTACTGATTGATTGATTGATTGCTAAGTCTCGTAAGCTAAGTCATGGGCAATTATCAGGCTGTTAATAATAATAAGGATAACGAAAGAAAATAAATCAGAGGTAAATGGAACGAAGCAACGAGAACGACTCAGAAGATTTTTGTTAAGCTGGAGTGCGGTCTATGAATAGAGGCGACTGCTACTACAGTTAACAGCAACGAGCAGACGCCATTGGAACCACGCCATTGTGACACGACATCTGACCTCGACCCACCTGATGATAAGCAAGAGGAGGTCCAAGAGTGACGATGAATGAGAGAACCGAGCTTGTTCACAGCTGCCTCAGTCGCCGTCACTATTCCGGCCAAAGAAATAATACTTGCAAATAATACTACCCCGCCAAATAACCACCAAAATTTTGCCTACCACGCTGATTTCTAAATAGAGTGAACAAATTTCCATATATGGTTTATTTATATAATTTTAAGTTTGCTTTTCTTATAATATTTGTTTACGTTTGTCTTTCTCTTCACTTCTATGTACTAATATAATTATAACATATGTAATAACTTTTGTTTAAATACAAATGCATTATGTAACGAGGAAAAAACATATAGAAAGGATGTGTTGTAAGACCAGTGTGGAATTCAGGTTTGATTTTAAATTAATTGAGATAGGTTAGTATTTTCTTAGATTTTGCGCGAACATTGATTAATGTATTAAACAAACTTTATGCGGATTACTATCGCGTTTATTTGTAAAGTCTTAACCAAAATAAACGCGATAGTAAGCCGCATAAAGTTTGTTTAATTCATTGAGATAGGTTATTAATAATGGAGACCACGTATATAAAGAAAAAAAGAGCGCTGGCACACAAGCTGCGCAGTAACTTATTTTGTAGCCTACTTACAAATGTGTATATATTTTATAATATTATTAATTATGTGCACGACTGTACCGATGTGCGGACTTACTTTTACAGCAGTAATCCAGCGCTCTTTTTATTTGCCGATACTAATACTGCGCATGCCAAAGCTCTTTTTATCTGCCGGTAGTTATACAGGAAAACGCATCGTAGGAGGTCCACTCATAAGATGGACTGACTTGATTAAGGTGGCACGAAACCGCTGGATGCAAGACACTATGAAGATCGGTTCCCATGAAGATCGGAAGACCCATGTTCAGCAGTGGACGAATAATATCTGTGAGACGTTTAACTATGTTGCATTTACTCGTATTATTATAAGACAGTACAGATTTTAAATTATTTTATCTAAATTTATTGTTAATAAATCAGTAATTATAAAGCTGGATGGAGAAAGGTTCATTGAAAAGATGAGTAAAAGCAGATTGACGAAAGGAATTTATTTATCTGATGTGGATGGATGCGTTAAAAGAGGCAGACCCAGGGGCGGGGTTTTTTTCTGACTATATCGGAAACATTCTTAAGGATGTCTAGTCGCCTAGTGCCCGTAATAGTAGAGTTTGTGTGAAAAGAATTGTGAATATGAGGAAAGCGAGGGAGTTGTGTCAGGACGCGGCATGTGGCGCTCCATTGTCTCTGCCCATCCCTGTGAGAAAAAGGCGTGATAATTTGATTTGATTGATTGGAAAAACGTCACGCTTGCCCATCGCTTAATTGCTTCTGTAAATTTATCAGTCTTTTTATTAGTTACAATAACATCATCAACCAATAGGACGACCAACACCTCAGTCTCTCCGTGACCACGATGGCTACAAAGCTCTCGAATAATATAAAAATTTAAAATCAAAACCAAAATAAACGCGATAGTAAGCCGCATATTTGTTTAATTTAATAATCAATGTTCGCGCAAAATTTAAGAAAATACTAGTTACATTAATTTATACATTACTAACATTGGAATTAAAAAAAATAACTTAAAAAACTGTTTACTAAGTCGTTTAAAGACAAAATTAAGTTCCTGGTACATAATATCTAACTATTAAAGTAAAGAAGTAATGATTAAAGTAACAATAATATCTAATCATGGTCATCGTGCCTGCTAAGTAAGCGATACTTGTCTATAGCGGTTGTTGCTCGGTGAGCTTTCCCGCCTTAATAAGTAAACCATTCATTTAGAATATATTATTTGTGTTAAACTACAATATTATAAGAGGAATTCATATGTAATATTTATGTTTATTTAATTTTTTTTTAATTCGGTATATACGACAGGTCGCGAACTAAACATACCAAAAAAAAACATTCCAAGAACTATGCTGGTTTGCGACCCAAGAATGTTTGTATACACACAAAAAAAAACATTACAAGGTTAACAATACACAATAGAAATAATACACAAAAAAATATAATATAAAAAAAGTAATAAATTAAAATTCAAAAAGAATACTACTTAAATTAAGGTTGTTTTGATCGAGGGTGCATAAATTTCAGAAACTTGCCTTTTAAATACGCTGAACCGTTTTAATATACTTTTTCAACCTTTATTTAATATTCAGTAGTGCGAAGCTTGTCGATCCGGGGTAGTACCACCACAAGTATATGGACAAATCGTGAATGGACTTACATAATATTCGTGTTTCGAAATCAATCAATCAATCAATCAACTTGTCACGCCTTTTCCCACAGGGACAATTGGAACGTCACTTTCCACGATTCTGACATAATTCCCTTGCTTCCCTCAAATTTACTATTTTCTTCATACAAGCTCTACAGTTATGGGGCCACCCATCTTTCTTAAGGATGTCTCCGATTTGGTCGGAAAACACCCTCCATTCACATCAGATTTATAAATTCCTTTCGTCAATCTACTTTCACTCATCCTTTCTATGTGCCCAAACTATCGAAGCATTCATTTGTCTATCCTTGTCACTACATCTTCTTTCAAACCACATCTATCACGCAGTGTGCTATTCCTTATTCTATTCGCTATCTTCACTTCACATACACTCCTTAAAGATATTTTTATTAGTATATTTACTTAAATTTTATTTAGATTACGAGGTGGACATATATCCATCCACAATATATATCAGAAAGTGCATCAAGCAAGAGGAATGGAAAGTGGAACCAGTTAGCTGACCGGACTGCTGTATGCACTTTCCAAACATCTCGCGATATCAAAGTTTCTTAGGATTTTAAAAGAACCTTTCACAATGTTTTATTAGATTTAGTGAAGCCATTGCTTATTAAAAAAAAACTATTTTTAAACAATAGGTACTATCGCGTTTATTTTCTTTATAATATTATTTTTAATATGCTTTGCAGTCCGGTCATCTTAGCCGGTCTATTCATTTAGTTACCTAATACGAAGCCATTTAGTAACCGAAGATTTTTTATTATTATTTATTTATTTATTAACATTTCTGTATTAAGCAACAAGTACTAAAGTGCATGTGTCATAGAAACAGGGCGATCAAAGTACATATATAAAAGATACATTGGTACCGGCAAGTTTTAGGCGTGCTCTCGGTTTGCGTGATCATTGCACTACCACAATACCACGGTCGCATTGATATCTGTATATTTCGCTTAAAGCAATAAAATAGGTACAACTTCAAAAGATTAAATTGATGGTATACCGTAATATTTAATTGCATTAATCTTTTACAGCCTTATGTTATTTATAATGGTTGGTAGGAATTGTTACTACTTAATATTGTTTTATATTGTTATTCCAATTATAGTTTAATATAAATAACAAAATAACATTTTAAAAATAAAAATAACTTAAAATTAACTTTACAAGATGCGCAATAAAATTACGAGCCTATAAGCTTACCCATCCTGTGTTACGCTCTGTAATCGATTAAAGACATAAAACAACAACGTAGACATCTTTAAAACCCATAATAACTAACATTCTTATAAAATAATAAAAATATAGATCAAGAATGTGGTTTTAAGTGGGATTTTTCTCTGGATACAAATAATTTAGTTTTAAGAACAATACAATAAAGAATAGGGGTAAGAAAATTTAAGGCGACCGTGGTGGAGTGGTGCAATAGTCACGCAAATCGAGACCACGGGTTGAAAACCACTTACCGGTATCGACTTTGGTCGTCCTATTTCTATGATAAAAAATGGTAAATACCACGTAAGTCATAATGCTAGATTTGACAAACTTTTAGGTAGAAACATTAAAGTGCCACTTTCCACGATCCTGACACAACTCTTACGATTATGTAGTTGTAGAAAACTGCATCATTTATTGTTTATTGTGAGTTATCAACAAAATATACACAAATATAACTATTACAATAAAAACATAAATCTGAGTGTTACTTTACTTAGAGATCTCAGCAAGCATTATTTAACTAGATTAATAAAAAAGTTAATATCTAAAAATAAAGATAAAAAAAGAATGACAGAGAGTACATTATGGCTTGTAGAGGAATCTTTCAAAATAACTTATACAAGTATATAACTCACACAACATACTTGGAGTGAATAACATGAACTTGATAGCTCTCTTATGAAAAATAATAAAAATGATGAATAAGCCATTAGGATAAATCGGATTTGTGATAAAACTATCTACCATAATTTATCTCAGACTTCCATTATAGGAACCTCGTACGCATTCATCTAAACATAATTTCGATTTCAATCTATCGTTATTTTATCGTAAATATTCTGCATGTTTTAAATTATGACCTTGGATCCTTCAAGCGATGCGTGAAGAAGCACCTTAGGCCGGCATAGTGGCTGCGGCTGGGGCAGCCGGGAGCTGACTCGGTTATTCCAGTCGTCGTCACTCTTGGATCTCCTCTTGCTTATCATCAGGCGAGTCAAGGTCAGATGTCGTGTCACAATAAAAAAAAATACATCGACATAGGTTCTATGGAGACAAAATGTAAGCAAAAGGTTGAGGAGCGCCGAAGACTGAAAAACTCGATTCAGTCATGATTACCTGGATCGCATTCACTATGCCGGGCACAATTTGTAAAACATCTAATACAGTAAACACATTTTAAACTGCATTTATTACATTATATATTTTTAGTATAAATTGAATAATTTCCATATTGCGTCCCGGGTGCGAATTCCGGTCGGAGATAACATTAGTTTCTAAGTTTTTTTTATTTTTGATTGTGACATCTGACTTCGACTCTATAAGGTAGATAGAGTGTGCTCTCGGTTTTTGTGTGACCAAGGTAGATATTCATAGATTGCATATTTCTTGTTAATATTTCTTAATAAAAAATAATGAGGCAGTTATTTGCTCTGGTCTGGGTACTTAAGAGTGGTAGGCAGACAGTTGGTGCCTTAACTGTGATTTTTAATACAGTGATCCTTTACCTGAGCTGATATCAAATTATTTTACTTTAAAATATAGCTTTATTGTGGATTACAATTTATTTTCAGAGGTGGTATCTAGGTAATTATCTATCTATATAATTACCTCGATCTACCACATATATAAAAATCGTCATGTAAATCAGTCACGTTTCAGGATTAGCTTTAATGTTGCCGGTTTCCTTTAACCGGCATATTGACGGCGACTGAGGCAACGGTGAGCTGGGCCGGTTTTTTCAGTCGTTGGCGCTCTTGGCCCTTTCCTTGCTTAGGTACCATCAGACAAGTCGAGGTTAGATATCGAGTCACAATAATGAAAAAGATATATATAGTATTTGTACGCGGGTGAAATCAGGGGGCACAACTAGTATTAAATTAATAAACAAATACATATTATATTACAACTTTCTACAGCATGATATATTTAATAACAGCATTATTTTGTTTATTATTATTAGTAAAATATGCGTATATACAGTGTGATTGATGGACTTCTAGTTCATGATTAACTGTTTGAAAATTTATCTGCCTTTTTATACTTTCACCTTATATAATATAACCTTTTATAAATTTACATATATTTAATATTTATTTATTTGTTTTACTAATACTTTTACGTTTCGGTCTTTCCTCAGTGGAAAAGATAAAATAAGTTTGATTTAATTCGAATAAAAGTCTTTTATTAGAATTAAATCAATTTTAAATTATACAAATTTTAAAAATAGCGCTACACGCCTTATCGGCTTGGTTTGATGCAAATGACAAATAAAGTATTTTTTAAATATTATATACACATACATATAGTAAGGTAAGGAAAGGAGATAGGGAAATAATTCTTGTTTTTTTTTTTCAAGACAGTGGTTAAAATTCACAATGGGGAGATTGTCTATTCGTCAGTAAACGCATATTGTAACGCGGATAATAGTTTTTTTTTAATATTATTATATATTAATATTATCGCTGATTTTTATAATATTAACCTACAAAGTGATTAGGCTACCTTTTCTTTAAATAACGGCAATAAAAACACTCTGTATACATTAACATCTATTAAATTACCATATTTTCACTTTAATAGTATAATTTGTTTTTTAATTTTCTTGACGCTCGACATATGACAACACCTCGCCTGATGGTTATCTAGAGTGCGGTCTGTGAAGAGAGACGACTACTACAGTTAAATCACTAAAGTAGCAGTCACGTCCACTATGCCGGTCTAGTTGGAACCGGCAACTTACAAGCTGATCCCAAAACGCGACTTAGTCACTTCACTGTCTGAACGTTGAACTCAGCCGGGCAGACTGGTTTTAATAAAAAAATTAAATATATCCAGCAACAAAAATCTTTAGGAGAAATACTAAAAGATAAGGACTAATATATTTTGTAAACGTATCCCTCACTAAAATATGTTGTACAAAAATTTGATACAAATTATTGTAATTAACTTAACCGTTTACCTTAAAACGATAATAATCTTCTTTAGAATTTAAACGATTTATTTCTACTTACTTATTCCACATTGTACCTGTATGTTAGTTCCTATTTCTGCAGGAAGTTGATTTTGTCCCCATAACATGTTATTAAGGTCATTATTGCATAAATTGCAGTTATTTTGTATAAGCATTTTGTATCTAGTATTTTTTAACCATACAAGGTCAGCCGTCAGAACATTTTAGGACCAAATGTCTAATGGCGGGACTCCACATAATTTGTTTGGGTAGAGGGGAAACTGAGGGAAGTAAAGTTTAGCGTTGACATGTCGTTAGGGCCCCAACCCTACTTTTCGGTCACAAGTCCGGAACGCTGCCTTTACTCTCTAACCTGCCACGTGACGGACCTGCAGGAATAATCCCGGAAGGTAAAAAAATTGACTCAAATTGTTTCATATATGTTTAGGTCGCTATATTTAACGCTCTATGCATGATGACGACTGCAGGACGGAGAGAGGTCTGAAAGCCCTAGAAACTTTTAAATATTACAAGCTGAAATTATCAGATAAACTTTTATTGTGAATAGACATATGACAGCATCCCGCCTAATGTTTAGCTGGATTTTGTTCTATTTAGAGAACAAACTTTCAAATGAAATTAATGAAAATATATTTAGGGCAACCGTGTACGTTGTGAAATGGTCGCGCAAACCAATAACTCCCGGTTCAACACTGCTAGCCGGTACTAATGTAACTTTACTATATACTTTGGTGGCCCAGTTTCTATGATGGAAGCACGTTTAGTAGCTTAGTGTAAAAAGTAAAAGAAAAAATTAAAATATGCTGAGTAATCTAAAATCTCTTTCTATAGAGGAAATTTCCAAATAATTTAATTGAAGTATAATGCGCGAATATTGATTAATGAATTAAACAGTATTTTCTTAGATTTTGCGCGAACATTGATTAATGAATTAAACAAATTTTATGCGGCTTACTATCGCGTTTATTTTGATTTAACAAATTTTATTATTCTGACGTTTCGAGAGCTTTACAGCCACCGTGGTCACGGAGAGGTTGATGCTGTTATTGTTTTCAAAACTACCCCGTTAGATGTTTTGATTTTGTTTTTCTGTTCCCAGTTTAATTCTTCCATTATTCTCTAAACGTCGGAATAATAAAAAACGCGATAGTAAGCCGCATAAAATTTATTTAACGAAGTATGTTTATTTATCTGGGGACAAACTCTTGGTGTCCAATGTAGAATAACCTAAAACCACATCTTTCATTACCATAAGAATGCTATTTACGTATGTTACCAAGCAGTATTCAAATCACTGTTTTATTCACAAGTAGTTAATGCTAAAAATGCTTCTGTGGCCCGAAAACCTACATTGTTTGTATTTAATTGAAATCCGCAATACATTTAAATACATTGTTACTTCTTTAATAGGCTATTTACTTATATACTTATACTTTTATAGTGTGGTAAAATGTATAATTTGCAATGCGTGTTTTAATACTTTCTTTACTAATATGTAAGTTAGTTTAAGTTTTAAGTTATTACTAACTACACATACTTAGTTTTAAACGTACTTAGTGGGATTCGTGTTTAATAATTTAATACAATGCATTAGGGGATAATTGATGGACCATATTTTTATCTGATGTCATTTAAAATGATGTTACTTGTCTGCCCATGTGTTCTCTCCATCCTATGACCTTGGATCCTTCAAGCGATGCGTGAAGAAGCACCTTTGGCCGGCATAGTGACGGCGACCAAGGTAGCTGTGAACAAGCTCGGTTCTCTCAGTCCTTGTCACTCTTGGACCTTCTCTTGCTGATCATCAGGCAGGTCGAGGTCAGATGTCGTGAGACAATAAAAAAAATACATTTATTACATTAATCAACATTTTTGTGTTAATGAATTAAACAAATTTTATGCGGCTTACTATCGCGTTTATTTTGGTTTTGATTTTACAATTTTTTATTATTCCGACGTTTCGAGAGCTTTGCAAATCTAAGAAAATACTATTTTTGTGTTAACTATTATTGTTCTTTTAAAGTAAAGATATATTTCTAAAGATTGATAGGCGGTGGTTTCCAGTCTGCCGACCCGGAGTAGAACCACCAGTTAAAAGTGTACAGACCGTGAAGTATTTGTTATTGTAGTTTACAAAAGTCGTTATTGTTTTTCAAGAAATGAAATAAAATTAATTTATAAGCATGAACTTATTCATCGTTCGATTCTACAATGGCTTTGAAAAGGCGTGTGACGAGAAGAAAACCACAAAAACCACAAGCTCACTATCGCGTTTATTTTGGTTTTGATTTTACAATTTTACAAAGTTTAATAATTTTGTTTAATTCATTAATCAATATTTACACAAAATCTAAGAAAATATCACAAAAAGCTCGTCAATTATAGCATGTTTTTCTTTTATTTTCTGTATTTTAAGTAGTTCACTTCACATCACAATTCTTTTAATATAAGCGCTATTGTGAATGTGAAGGATGCGAGGAAGTTGTGTCAGGATCGTGGTAAGTGGCGCTCCTTTGTCTCTGCCTATCCCTATGGGAAAAAGGCGTGACAATTTGATTGATTGAAATATAGACTTTTAGTTGTTCCAGTATTTATTATCTTATTTCGCATGAAATGATGATACTTGAGTGATGAAAATGATGAAAAATATGTGAAAAACTACAAACATAGCATCGCACTTATATTCTGCGTCTAATTTTTTTTGTTATTGTGACACGACATCTGACCTCGACCCGCCTGATAATAAGCAAGAGTCTTTTAAAGTGACGATCACTTTAAAAGAGGTATTCATAAATCTTGTTTATTTCACGGGCAGGTAATAGGTTCCCACTTCGAAGCAGTTTCTGAGTAACAAGCCAATTATTTTCGAGATGCAAAGCTTAGACGCACGAAGGGTAGGCGACGCGTGAAGACGTCTTCATTATTTTCCAAGATTGCGTTATGCATCCTGCAATGCACGGAGATATTTTACTTTACACATAAATACACTGCTGCTCTAGTTTCTAAAATAGTTTAAACTGAAGCAGTAATGTTTATCAGAGGAAAGAGCGCACTTAGCCTACCTCCCAAGAAAACAATTATTTTAAATATTTTAAATTAATAAAATAAAGTCGATGTAAGACTGGTCATAGTAATAGTTTAGTAAAAGTAAAAGAGTGTAAATGTCAACTCATTTTAACGATTTGTTTAAAATTTAAGACAATCAATTAATCAAACTGTCAGGCCTTCTTCCCACAGAGATAGGCAGAGACAATAGAGCGCCACTTGTCACGATCCTGACACAACTCCCTCGCTTCATTCACATTCTCTTCATACAAGCTCTATGGTTATGGGCACTAGGCATTCTAGCTTTCTTGAGGATGTCTCCGATTTGGTCTAAAAATACACCATTGTAATAATAAAATTTTACGCGGCTCACAATCGCGTTTATTTTAGGTTAATGATTGTACATTTTTTTATTCCAATACGCAATAGTAAGCCGCATAAATTTTGTTTAATTTAATAATCAATGTTATTTTGATACCTACTTTAGTCGTCCAGTTTCTATAATACAAGGCAATTTTAGTAGCTTAGTATAAATCTGGTCCTTAGGCGCTGAATTTTATATTCCAAAAAGACCTAAAGACCTAAAGTATAAGTTAAAGCATGCAATGCACGATCACACGACCTTTTAACAAATAATAAACGACTAAAATAAAAAGCTTCGTAGTAGGCAGTGGTGCACGGTCTGCCGATCCGGGGTAGTACCACCACTTACAAGTATACAGACCGTGAAGTGACGTTTCGGGATCAGCTTGTAATGGCATAGTGGATGTGAGTGCTATATAAATAACGTAGCAGTATCCTCAATGACCCTGCCTTCAGCTTAACATCAGGCGGGGTGCTAAAAGATAATCTACTCAACTTACGTAATGTTTGTTTGAAATCTAATATATATAAATACATTTGTATTGTAATTATGTTAACAATTGAGCGTAAAATTGCACATTGTAATAAAATATTAAAGCAGTAATTATTTGTATATACAAAGTAATGTAAAAATTGTATTATGAATAAAATAAAAAATTCAGTTTCATAATAATTATTGTAACGCATCGAAATATGCGGAAAATGAAATAAAAAAGGAAATGTTTGTTAACATTTGATTATTGTTATCTGTCAATTGTGCTTTTGTTTTTTCTAATTAATTGTTGTTACCTGATTATGTTGTTACCTCACACTAATTAAAAACCAATCAATATTATAATTATTTGTCTGGAATAGTGACGGCGACTTAAATTAAACAGTTTTTCAGTCGTCGGAGCTCTTGGACCTCTTTTTCCTTACTATCAGGCAAGTCATGGTCAGATGACTTTACTCTACTAAAAAATATTATATTTTGTCTGGATAACAACAATCCAGAGAACTGTACCCAGTAGTGGAATGGATATGATGATGATTATTATTAGTAGTAATCTAATTATTTTAAATAGTCTCGCAAACCAAGAACTTCCGCTTTAAAAACCACTTGCCGATTATCAATTAACCTATAAAACACATTCTTTCTTTCCAGTATGATACAAAGACGCTTAGTATAGGAATTTAAATAAAAAATAAACTTCAAATAATAATAATTTATAAATAAATAAAAAGTTTGTAGGTCTTACTTTTTTTCACTTTAACACCCCTACAGAAATAAATATAGTCTGTTAGAATAAATCTCCATATTTCAGTTGCGGACAGGCATCTAGTTATACTTATGCATCTACGTCTATCATTAGTATGTCAAATAGATACACACGTAGTTTTAAGCGTATTTTTTTATTTAAAGAATAGATATTCTATTTCCCCCAGGCCAAACGATCTGGAGCATTTCGCAATGCGCTGCATAGTAATCTACATAGCATTAAGTTTTATTGTATTTATTGTTTTACAATATATATCTTTGTATAAGGCAGTCATTAAATTTTATGTTGGAATATAAGTGTTTTCTATGCTCTAGTAGGCTGGTTTTATTTCGCAGTAAAAAAGATAAGTGGAAAAACGTTTTTTTTTACAAGTTGAGTTTGTTTAAACCTTATGAATTCATAATTTTTTACAAGTTGAATTTGTTTAAACCTTATGAATTCATAAGGCGACTGTGGTTTAGTTGTAAACTGAGGCATTCTGGTTCAAAACTACTTGCCGGTAACAAAGAAACCACTATGGGTGAACTAAAAATTTTAGAAACTTTTCCAAAAATTAATGATATAAATAAATATAAATGAGATTGCATAATTACGCATACTTGAGTCTTTATATTGCAGCTTGACATGTGACAGCACCTCGACTGATGTTAGGCTGGATACTACTTGCAGTCAAGTAGCAGTTGCATCCGTTAATCCTGAAATAATAACTTCATAGTCTGTATTCCGAATTAAACACCACTTCAAAACGCATACCCCGAGAAAATATCTGTTATTTTTTTACAATCTAGGCGACCGTGGTGTAGTGGCAGTGCAATGGTTATACAAACCGGAGAGCACGAGTTCTAGACCACCCACAGGTATCTTGTATCTTTGTATATTTTTCCACAAAGTACATGTATCTTTGATATATGTACTTTGGTTGTTCTGTTTCTATGATACAAGCACTTTAGTAGCTTAGTATAAAAATGAAAATAAAAAAATATAATAGTAATTCTAACAAAATCTTTTTAAAAGAATAGTAGAACAATGTTTTTACAATTATTATAATAGGTAAATCCTACCAATACAAATCATTTGACACGTTTTATTTTCACAGTTCAAAGAAAATCATTTTCATTTGATATATTTCCATAGTATCACATGCATTATTTATGTTTATTCTTACATAAAAAAAAACTACATGTTCAGCAGGTACAGGTTGTCCATATAACATCCTGTAATAAAGGCTCACACATGTTGTCTCACTGCTTTCTAATAGTTATAAAATTGTTGGACTTTTACGTTTTTGTTTGTACTTACGCAGGTGGAAATAACTAGACTGTGTACAATTAACGACGGATTTAACTACTTATAGAGCTATTATCTGATAAATACCTACTGGTTCTATGGTCCTAGTGCAGCTATATCTATATTTAATTATACCTAAGAATAATAGGCAGACAAATGGTGGTCATTTAGCTTACCCAGTCTACCAACCCGGTCTAGTACTACCACTTTCAAGACCATAAAGTGACTCAGTCACGTTTCGGGATCAGCTTGAAAGTTGTCGTCATAGTTAATTCACTAAAGTAGCAATCACCTTTATTCATGAACTGCACTCCAGCTAAACATCAGGTGGGGTGCAATCATTTGTCGCGCCGCAGTATATAACTATGTCATAACAAAATAAATTGTAGCTGAGAGCCATCTCGATCACAATCAGCTTTCAACTACATAAATACTATTATTTTTCCGAATAACTATAAATTTGAATTATTAATAATTATATGCATGACTGTAAACGATGCGCAAATTCGCGCATCGTCGACTAGTGCTCTCTTATACTGCACAGCTCAAATCCACACAACAGATAAAATAATTTCTAACAAAGAAAAAACGACTTCAAATAGTAAACTAAAAAGCAAAAAATAAATTTTCTTCGCACAAAGTAATACGTATTTTCATTTGGTTAAATAGCAATGATTAAATAATTATTTTATAATTTTAAAGTCGGTGCCAAGTCAATGCTACAACAGCTTCAATGCTACGTCAACTTCATTGTGACAGTATTTAATGTTAATTTCTTTTGTTACAGGACGAGTGAACTTGTGGCTTTACTAGCTGTATCGTGCACGCTATTCCTGTTCCTTCACACGCGTGATCTTAGCACTAAACTAAGACGTATGGAGGGAAAACTAAATGATGATCTCACAGCCTTCAATCACATTACAAATAGTAAGTATTCGCTCTTTGTTATTGTCTATTTATCCGAGCTGGGAGAATAAGCTAATCTATTCGCTCTTTGTTATTGTCTGTTTTTCGGAGCTTGGAGAATAAGCTAATCTATTCGCTCTTTGTTATTGTCTATTTTTCGGAGGTTGGAGAATTGGCTAATCTATTCGCTCTTTGTTATTGTCTATTTTTCGGAGGTTGGAGAATAGGCTATTCTATTCGCTCTTTGTTATTGTCTATTTATCGGAGCTGGGAGAATAAGCTAATCTATTCGCTCTTTGTTATTGTCTGTTTTTCGGAGCTTGGAGAATAAGCTAATCTATTCGCTCTTTGTTATTGTCTATTTTTCGGAGGTTGGAGAATAGGCTAATCTATTCGCTCTTTGTTATTGTCTATTTTTCGGAGGTTGGAAAATAAGCTAATCTATTCGCTCTTTGTTATTGTCTGTTTTTCGGAGCTTGGAGAATAAGCTAATCTATTCGCTCTTTGTTATTGTCTATTTATCGAAGCTTGGAGAATAGGCTAATCTATTCGCTCTTTGTTATTGTCTATTTATCGAAGCTTGGAGAATAGGCTAATCTATTCGCTCTTTGTTATTGTCTATTTATCGAAGCTTGGAGAATAGGCTAATCTAATCTATTCGAATTGAATTCATGAGCTGTTTAAATGCGGTTACATGGAATTCCTTTTTAAATTGTAGCTGTCATATTATAAGAGCGTTGTTAACCACAAATAAGCTATAAACGTCTTTTTATATGCCTATTACAAATTAGGATCCTAAATCATAACGTCGTTAATATTGGAATTCGTATTATATACCTTTTTATTCAGCTTTTTTTACGGAACTTTATAAATTATTTAAATATTATAGGTAAAGAGTGGTAGTTAGTGGTGCCCAGTCTGCCGATCCTGGTGGTATACTTACAAGTATACAGACCGTAAAGTCGCGTTTCGGGATCAGCTTGTAAGTTGGCGATTCCATTTAGACCGGCACATTGGATGTGACTGCTATTTTTTTATATTATTATGACTAGACATATGACAGCACCCGCCAGATGTTAAGAGTCCAGTCCATTAATGGAGGTGACTGCTACTACAGTTCGATAACTGTAAGTAGTAGTCACATCCATTATACCGACCTTGCAGTTATTTCACTGTCGTAGCAGACACCTTCATTCATGGACTGCACTCCAGCTTAACATAGGTGCTGTTGTACTATGTCGAGCCACAATTAAAAAAAATATATGTGTATATATTTATTTGACTTATTTATGTATGTATTTATCTATTTAACCCTGCTGACTTAGCCGCCTTTCGAAGCTGATCCCGAAAAGCGACTAACAATAAGTCCCTTCACGGTCTGTATACTCCGTATATATATTGTATAAATAAATTATTATTATTATAATTGCAGTTTGACTCATTAACAATTTAACAGACATAATTTACCAGACAAGTAACAGTAGACTACATGTTGTTTAAGAGAGGTCACGCCCCAAAGTATTTAAGACAGGCATTTTGCGACAATCCCGTTATGTTGAGTGGCAAATATTATAATTACAACTAATTATATTTGTGGAAAGTGTTATTTTAAACACCGTCATATCGTTTATTAATAATTAAACTGCCTGTCATTTTAGGCTTGCTTCACGCGTACCACAACCGCAACCACGCTGCAACAATAACCGCAACCACATCGTAACCAAAACACACACCTGCTCCCTTTAATCATTTAGCAACAATAATATTTTCTCTTCAAAGTCTATGAGTGGTAGGAAGTAGTACTCAGTCTGCCGATCCGGGATAGTACCATAAAGTATATATACAGACCGTGAAATGACTGTCTGTATACTTTCGAAATCAGTTTGCAAGTTACCGGTCTCAACTAAGCCGGCATAGTGGACGTAACTGCTATTTACAGTCATTTAATTGTAGTAGCAGAACTCCATCTTAACATCAGGCGGGGTGCTATTATATAGTCCGTTAAATAAGCTAGTTCAGTCAAAGCTAGTTTCCTCTACGAAAACCAAAGTCGATCGATCGACCTGTCTGCAAACGTCGACCACCATAACGTAATCGTAACCGATGTGGTTACATTCTGGCTAGTTGGCGTTCAAGACGGCCGTTGTGTAGTGGTAATAAAATACTCTTACAAACCAAGAAACCCCGGTTCGAAACTACTTCCCGGTTTCAATGTATTATGTATATGCTCCTTGGTCGCCCAGTTTCTACGATACATGCACATTTTGTATCTTAGTATAGAAATGTTAAAAATGGTGTTCGGTATTTAAGGGCAAAGTTTGGTCTCTGTGTGAGTTAAACAATTAATTCTCATAGAAATTAATGTCCTCTTATGTGTTGTTGCGGTGTGGTTGTGATACGTGTGAATGAGACCTTAGCGAGGCTATCGAGGCAGTTGGCGCGCGCCAGGCCAAGTGCGTGCAAGCGATCGTCATCGGAGACGAGCGCAACTTTCACTTGCACGAAAAATCATTTTATAGTATCCACATGACGCGATTCATTCTGATACCGTTCACTAATTCTGTTTACGGTATACTTCTTTCGAAAAAAAGTCGTTTCGTAATATTACCGTGCAATAAAATCGTGAATAAATTGTGATGGTACCGATTTTCGAAAAGAAAGTTTTGATAATATTAACTGATGGTCTAAAGTCGATTATCTTAATGTCTTTTGTCAGGGGCGATTTACTTTATGTTGGTCATAAAACAAGTGTATGATAACGTTTAATAATATTTCAGTATTAGGTTTAACGTGAATCCATTTACAGGGCGATTATAACTATGACCACAGGAGGGAGAGATAACAGGAATTTCTCTTGTGGTTTTATTTATAATGCTGAAACCGCATCACGGTCTAGGTCTTTCTATTTCTTACAATGTTACGCTCTCATTTTTACAGTTCATTAATCTTAGCTTAATTATCTAAATCAAGATCAACCTTGAACTTGGTAGAGCTCTGATTTTTCTAATACAGAATATCACATCTCTAATAAAATGAAAAAAATATTTTCTTCTTTATTTTCTGAATTATTTATTTATTTTCTTCTATTACGGGTAAAAATGTTTTTTTCTGAGAATCTCTTTAATCTTGTTCGTTCGTACCTCGTATATTCGCTCCCGTTCTGTAGACCGAATCGGCGAACTAAATTCTCCTGCACATCATTATTTTATCGAACAGTCGACAAGTGAAGTAATTTACCAAGCGAAGCGTAAAAAAAGACCTTTGGCCGACATAGTGGCGTCGACTGAGTCTGAACTATAAACTGAGTCGGTTTTTTTAGTCGTCGGCGCTTTAGAACTGCTTTAAAACATTGCATAGTTGTATTTATTTTCTTCATTGACAATAAACAAATAAATTACAACTATATATTTAAGTACAATAATAAATAGGTATTTCACTACTGATATAACGGTTCAGGTCGCCATTAAGCCCTAGCTGTTCCCTCCCTGGACAACAGAACGTCCCATAGTGAACTGATTGAGCACGTTCCGTCATCATAACCAAGTACAAACACTTCCTTATTGAGCGAGTCCTAACATAGAGTGCGTATATTATGCGCACAGATCAATTGGTAATAGACACCGCTCTATTGATAACTTTAAAAATGTAGATCATATAATAAAACAGATTAACCAGACAGACCTCGCGTATTTTTTTTATTGTGGCTCGAAATATGACAACACTCCGCTTGATATTTAGCTGGATTACTGTCTACGAATGGAGGCGACTGCTACTACAATTTAATAACTACAAGTTGCAGTCGTATCCACTATGCCGGCCTAGTTGGAACCAGCCATTTTCAAACTCATCCCGAAAACCTTTAGACAATGTGTACACTTAAAACTATCTCTGCCTCGTTTAAATAGATCATAAATTTATACGACCTGATAATCTCTGTCAATTTCTTATACGAGTTACCTTAAGTGAAAATATAAATTTTACCTCGCTTCAGACATTAAGAAGCTAATTTGATAGCGACATAGCTTTGCTGCGAGCCACGTCATAACTTTGTATTTTTTACATTTCTATGCTAAGTTACTAAAAGCGCTTGTAGGTTTAAAAAAAAAAGACGACAAAAGAACATTATTTATATATATTCAACATTTTTTGCCATGTGCTCAAAAATCACAAATCGAGTAACATCTCTCAGGGTCAGTATAGAATATTCTTTGAGAACTTAGGTAATAAACAAGCATTTCTACTTTTTTTTAATTATACGTATGATAGCTTGTTTACGTAGTACAAAACAGGTGAAAATATAGTTTTTTTTTATTGTGACACGACATCTGACCTCGACCCGCCTGATGATAAGCAAGAGGAGGTCCAAGAGTGACGACGACTGGGACAACCGAGTCAGTTCCCGGCTGTCCCAGCCGCCGCCACTATGCCAGCCTAAGAAAAATAGTATTGCTTTTTTACACTTATATTATATTATATTATATTATATTATATTATATTATATTATATTATATTATATTATATTATATTATATTATATTATATTATATTATATTATATTATATTATATTATATTATATTATATTGTATTGTATTGTGTTATGTTATATTGTGTTATATCAGTTTTACATCTCATACTCCCATTTAACTTTTCGACTGTCCCGAAGGTTAACTGGCAGATAATGTCTAGCGGCATTAAGTTCGCCTTTATACAAATTGTAATAAAGTTTTTAAATAAATAAATAATATCAAGCATTTATGATATTTTATTTATAAATTCTTATACCAAAATATATTTAAATCTTTATACAATCTATATGAACTCTTGAATAAAAGAAAGGAAAGAAATGCGAGTCGAGTTCAAATGTGATTTGCAAAGCCATGGCAAATCCGTGGAAAGCTGGATTTGCCAACTTGGCTATCAAAGATACGACCTACTTTATCTTCATTTTAATCTAATTTTATTTGTTTTATACTAGAATATTTCTGACGTTTAATTTAAAGAGACTTAAAGTAAAGTAACGCAAAGTAATACGTATATCATTCCATATTAAATTCAATCAATGAAATGTGGTCATAAAAGAATATTTTGGGACCATTGTTTGCGAAAGATATATTGCGAGTCATAGTGAAATGGTCACGCAAACGAAGAGTCCCCGGTTCAAAAAACACTTGCTGATTTCTCTGTACCATAAAGCGCTTTTAGTAGCTTAGTATCGAAATATAAATCTTTCCATGTGCCCAAACCATCTCAATATGTCTTTCGCAAACAATGGTCCCAAAATCTTCTTTTAAATGACATTTATCACGATCTGGTTGTGTGGCTGCCGATCCGGGGTAGTACCATTTATTACAAGACTACAGACCGTGAAGTGACTTAGTGACTTGGCCAGCATAGTGAATGTGACTGCTACGTACGTACAGTTATTTAACTGTAGTAGCAGTTACCGGACCGCACTCCAGCCTATAACAAGGCAGAGTGTTGTCATATGCCGAGCCACAAAAATCTTTAAGATGTGATACATGTGATACATGATACATGTACATGTACATGATACATGATACATGTGAAGTAAAAGAAATTTATGAATAAAAAATTATATTTTATAGTTTGCAATAAACTGTTAACCTATAATTTATAGTTGTGTACAAAATGCTTACTCGTCACTATTAATGTGAAGCAAATTGGAAAATAGTTTACAAGAAAATATGGATGCAGTTTTGTAAACTATTTAGTGGCCCAAGGCGGCTCAGCATTGAACTCTGGTGCAGCGTACTGCGCTTGCACACAATTTGTAAAAGCCTGCAGGCTTGGGAGCACGTATTATATTATGAACTAAAGGAATACAATAGAGTGCGTAAGTTTTTGAGACATCTTTATATAAATCAAAATCAAATCAAATTGTCACACCTTTTTCCCACAGGGATAGGCAGAGACAATGGAGCGCCACTTGCCACGATCCTTACACAGCTCCCTTGCTTCCTTTACATACACAATTCTCTTCATACAGGCTCTGTGGTTATATAAATAATATACTTTATTATGAATTTCACACAATAAATTTATCTTTACGTACTTTTTATAGCAATACATATTCAAATAATTAATTCAATTATTTATCACTAATAATACTTACACACATCCAAAGCGTAGATAGGGATTTGTGTCAGGATCGTGGCAAGTAGCGCTCCATTGTTTCTGCCTATCCCAGTGGGAAAAAGGCGTGATAATTTGATTTTTTGATAATTAATAATACTATTTATGCCATTCGATGGTTCATTGTCTATTCATTTAAAACTTTATTGGTTATAAGTGGAATGCTTTGCCAGCCCATGTGTTCTCTCCATCCTATAACCTTGGATCCTTCAAGCGATACATGAATAAGCACCTTTGGCCGGCATAGTGACAGCCGTGAACTAACTCGGTTTTTTTTAGTCGTTGCCACTCTTGGACCTCCTCTTGCTTATCATCAGGCGGTACGTGGTCAGATGTCGTGTCACAATAAAAAAAATACAAAAGGCGGACTTAATGCCTCATGTCATTCTCTACCAGCCAAACCTTCATATATGGTGAATGTTAAGATATAGTCTTATAGTTCACAAAATGCGAGTATCAACTATAAAAAAACTATCGTTATCAATTAATAAAAGCAGACGACTAATGTGCTAGCAATATTACTAGCATTGGAATAAGCCAAAGACGAATAAAAAATGTTCATACTTATGCTTACAGTTCACACATACATAGACGCTCTAGTTATATACCTATTTTCTTAGTATTATGAACAATCCTATTCGTTGTCAGTAACGGAGTTAATGTAACTTTCTTAGCAAATTATCACTTTGCTTAAACGCATTTGAATAAACTATTTTATGTTATTGTTATCTTCCCAATTAAGCAATTAATATTAGAAATATTGCTATTTTGAAAAGTAATTAATTATAATTAAAGTAATTATAAAAGTAAGATATTTTATTGAGACGCGATATCAGTCTTCGACTTTTTTGGTGGTAACCAAAGGGAGTTCAAAAAGCGTCGTCGAATGAAAAACGTTTTCGTTGCCTCAGTTGCCGCCACTATGCCGGTCAAAGGTGTAATATCATAAATACACATCAATTTATATCACGGAGATAATTGCAATCCAATCAACCTTATTATAACCTAACATAAACGAGAAAACAAGCAACTCCCGGCAATAATAACAATATCAAATCTCAATAAATAAATCTCTCCATCTCGAAGTATCCACCACAAATCTTAAACTACCATATTACGTATTTTCACGGCTCTCGAGATGCTCACTAACAATCTACACTCAAAACATAATCGAGCAAAGCTAACACACGGTTTTTTATTACTATAATGACCGTAGCACGGTTTAAGGCTTGCTCTCTTAGAATTATATACTGTAAGATACTAATCGCGTGAACATCTCAGGGTTAGGCTTCGCTTTTACTGATTCTAATTGGAAAATAACCTACCTTCTAGTTCCCTTCAATCAGGCAATGCCAACTAGAAAGTGCACTGGATCTGTTGTAAACTACTAAAAGCTAGAAAGCCAGTGAGAGGAGCTGTATTTGTTGTTTAACCGCCCTTCTATTTAACAATCAAGTTTTGCTGTTAAAATACAATATCTAGACTTTCATCTCATCATTATATAATTGTCTAGATTTCTAGATTAATCATCTTTTATAGTTGGCCGACGTTCATTATGACTTATTGTATAAATTAATACAAGAGACGCGGGAATGTCTTTGGAAAGTAATAAACCTTTTCAGACCTGATGACATTTATTTACTAGCATATGTAATTAGGACCGATTGAAGTAATATAATGGTATATAATGTATTACATAGTATATATTACTTTATTCCATTCTCCTGCCATCTGTAACATCTTTGTCGACCTTATTTCAGTGAAAGCACAGCAATTTCTGTCACCCAGTAAAATTTATTATATTTATGTATTCTTGCTATAGACAATAAACCCGACAAACACTGGCTTATGCAGCCTTTTGAATAAAACAGCTGTAAATGCTCATAACTACTGTAAGACTTGGAATTTGGAATAAAGGAATTGAACTAGCAGCGAAATCTTTGTATTTTTAATTCAGCTAATTTTTAGACTATAAAAGACAAGTTATAATAAATAGTGGCAGACAAATGGTCATTTACCCAGTCTGCTTTTTTTTTTATTGTGACTCGACATCTGACATCGACATCTCCTCTTGATGATAAGCAAGAGGAGATCCAAAAGTGCAGACGATTGAAACAACCGAGTCAGTACACGGCTGTCTCAGCCGCCGTCACTATGCCGGCCAAAGGTGCTTCTTCACGCATCGCTTGAAGGATCCAAGGTTATAGGAGGGAGAAAACACATGGGCTGGCAAAGCATTCCACTTGTCGATTGTTCTACAAAGAAAAGATGCACCGAACTTTTTAGTTCGACTACCGATTCTGTCGACAAAATGTGAATGCTTCCCCCGACCAGTGCGGGTGTTACGGGTGTGAAAAGACGAGATAGGAACAAGGTTAAAGAGCTGCTGATTTAGAGTAGTATAACCACTTGCAAGTGTACAGACCGTGAAGTGACTGAAGTTGCGTTTCGGAATCAGCTTAAAAGCTTCTGCTTACAACTAGGCCGGGTAGTGGATGCGACTGATACTAAAATTTTTAAAACTGTAGTAACAATATTCGTAGACCGTGTTCCAGCTTATCATCAAGCGGGATACTGTCATATGTCGGGTTATCATAAAAAAATGGTTATAAATATTTGATGAATGTATTTGTTTAGTGCATTTTAACTAAGTCTATTGGACAGGTGGTCTGTGATACATGCACAATCTAAAATCTAAACAAACCTTGTCAACTTTAGAATTTATATTGTCATAGAAAAGACGAATATAAAACATATTTTGAATGGAAAATTGATAGAAATAAATTATTATTTATGCGCACTGATTATTACCTGTTGCGTTTGTTTTAAAAATTGTGATCTATTAAACATAGACAATACAATTTTTACACCTAACAATGGAGTATTTTTTTTTTAACAATCGCACGAAAAAAACTTTTAAATTACCTTTGTGAATGACAACTTAGGTATACAGGGTAAATGAAAGAAGTTTATAAATCGAAAGCGAGGTGAAATATAAAACTCATTTAGTTCCTTGGGGAAATCAGGGCCATTAAAAAACAAAAACAGTGACATGAAGAGATATGAAGAGAATTGTGGATGTGAAGGAAGCGAGGGAGTTGTGTCAGGATCGTGGAATGTAGCGTCCTTTGTCTGTCCCTGTGAAAATGAAAGAGTGGGAATTGATGATACTCGTATATACCTTAATTTATTTTTGCTAATTTATTTCTAATGTTTATAGTAACATTAAAGATAATAACTGTACACTTTAATTAACGTTTATATTAATAAATCAAATAAATTTTATTATAATGATTAAAACATTTAATTTAAGTAAGAAGATTCGCAACCGGAATAGGAATAGTTAGAATTTTATTGCCCGTCGGAATGTATGTACGACATTGTACCTAAGCAATTGTACAAGATGGAAGCCGAACACGCGTGTAAGGCTTAGGTAAAGGTATACGACGCCATAGCCTGAGTGGTAAGCAGACAGTTAATTGGTGGTATTTTGCCCAGTCTGCCAATACGGGTACCACCACTTCCAAGTCTGCAGACCGTAAAGTCATTTAGTCGCGTTTCGGGATTAGCTTGTAAGTTGCCAGTTCCAATTGTGGCATTCACTAATGTAACTGCAACTTTTATGAATTTAGCTGTAGTTGCAGTCGCCACAGTTCATAAACCGCACTCCAGTTTAAAATGAAGTGGGATTATGTCAGTCGAGCCATTATAAAAAAATGCTATTATTTAATCAATCAATCAAATTTTCATGCCTTTTCCCAAAGGGACAGGCAGAGACAATAGAGAGCCACTTGCTACGGTCCTGACACAACTTCCTCGCTTCCTTCACATCCACAATTCTCTTCATACAAGCTCTAACGGTTATGGGCTTTAGGCAAACCATTCTTAAGAATGTCTCCGATAAACTTTAAAATGTCTTATTAAAATACTCAAAATAAACGCGACAACAAGTAATTTATAATATAGTATAGTCTTGTATATTATTATTATAGTATAGTCTTATAATAGTATAGTCATGTGTAAAATAAAATCTCTTCGTTATATCGAAAACATTACTTTTTAACCGTAACAAAATTCTCACGTAGAAATTAGTCACTTACCACGCTACCGTTACTTACGACCGTTTACCAAAAAGGACGTAAATTCTATTTGACAATTTAGTATGGGGTCGTTGACCAGCCCGGGCGTGCTCCAGGAATGTCCCTTGGTCTGTTGGACCCGGAACACTTCGCTCGTGACTTCTATATCGAGCTCTCCTTACATTGTACAGCTGCCTTTATGATGAGATTCAAGGTCGTATTAGGGTTGATGATATACCAGTAATACAATTAAATAGTATTGTAATTAAGGTAAATTATTATTAAAGCAACGTTTATTAATATTATCCAATAATTAAATTTAATTCTTTACTGAGAAACAGATAAAATAAAAGTATATTAACTATAATTAAACTATAAATAAAAAATATCATCTCTCATCAGAGATAGTCCCTAGGAGACTGGCAACGTTTCCCCTTTGTATAGCAAGGCTAATACGTTGGCAGAAATAATTGTCAGCCTTCCTGTCTCCAGACTTCTTCGTCAGCCGCTTGGACAACTCCTTGGCCAGGCGCTTAGCTGAAGGTCCCCAAGGGCTTATCGTCTCGACCGCAGACGGCGCAAATTTGATATATATTATGTTGTTTTGGTCGTTCCTATTATACAAGCACGTAGCTAAGTTTAATCTAGTAAGTAATAAAGTCTCTGGTCTGGTCGACAACCGTAGACGATGACAAAGGCAACCGTAATTTGAATCGGTTTCTTAAGTCTTGGCTGTAGGTATCTCGAATTGAGGATGGTGCTTTTTTGCTCATAAAGTTGAAGCTAGAATAAGGCATAAAGGACTTTATCATGTTTCAGATACGAATTCTCTATTTTGTCTTGTCAATTGTAACGTTTTGCTAGTAAATGCGTTTACAATTTCTCAATAAGCAGAATTGAGAAAAAATATATCCGAAGTTATTATGTTTATTCGATTAATCGAGTGTTCGAGTACTTACGACCATATTCGTATTAGATTAGTATTAGCTGATAATACTCGTAGCGTACTTTCATTATTACTAACAATAATATAACTGCAATGATTAATGTTTTAAACTTAATACAAAGTCTCCACGATAGCTGAAAAGCCCTCGAAACGTCGGAATATTTAAAAAAATGTAAAATTAATAATCAAAAATTAATAATAGTACCTAAGCCGCATAATTTTTGATAGTCAAAAGTGTATTTTTATTTAGTTAAATGCTAGTTGAGGAAGGTCAGGAATTGTGTAACGTGTCTTGTTAAATAAGATACTTCAATGTACCTGTGTAATTAATTAAATTATCGTCAGGTTAATAAGTCAATTATTTTGTTGACTTCATAGAAGGAATGGTTCTTTATTATTGTGACCTTGACCTGCCTCTTATTTTTTTATTATTGTGGCTCCACCATTTACATCGCCGTCTGTCCGATCTGAAATACAATATCGTCTAAAGAAATTAATCGTTTTAATGATTCCCATATTTTAATAATATACTAATGCCCCCCATTCATGACCACCAAAGCACTCCTGGCATGTATTTACATGTCTCAACATTTTGGAGGATGGGCCACTGTGTTTCCCTAAATAAATAAAAAACTATTTTTTATTTAGGAATTGGAGATGTATTGTTAGTAAAGCGATGTGCAAGCGTCAAAAATATTCTACGCTTTTATTTTAATTAAGATTAATAAATAAGATACTATTATAATTCTGGCAATGCAATATGACAAAAAATAATTTTAAAAAACATAGCGGATTCAACCCATACATATTCTACACGATTAGTATTTTATACTATTTTATATCAATCAATCAATCAAGTTGTCACGGCCTTTTCTCATAGGGATAGGCGCAGTGGAGCGCCACTTACCACGATCCTTACACAACTCTCTTGCTTCCTTCACATCCACAATTCTCTTCATACAGGCTCTGTGGTTATGGGCACTAGGCAACCTAGCTTATAATTTGATGTGGATGGATGCGTTAAACAAGGCAGGCCCAGGAGGGTGTTTTCCGACCAAATCGGAGACATCCTCAAGAAAGCTAGGAAAAAACTTAAATTACTATTTTAAAAACAAATATAATAACATAAATATAAGTAAAATGCTACAACCCTATAATAAAGAATAGGCATAGACGAATGGCGAGGAGCTTAAAAGCTTGTTTAGTTTTGCATTCGAGACCCTCAAGATACCAATTTGAATTGAACCTGGATATTATTCTGATACAAAACAATGGCCTTTGTTATTATTATTGTATTTTTAACCCCCGACCCAAAAAGAGGGGTGTTATAAGTTTGACTTGTCTGTGTATCTGTGTATCTGTGTATCTGTGGCTCTGTGTATCTGTGTGTCTGTCTGTGGCATCGTAGCTCCTAAACGAATGGACCGATTACGATGCGGTTTGTTTCATAAGAAAGCTGACGTGATCGAGATGGTTCTTAGCTACAATTGATGAAGATCTGATCAGGGGTTTCAAGGTCATCAGCTCGATTTGTTAGCTGCGGTAGCGATCTTAGACGCGCTGTTTAGGACGGGCAACCCTTGTACGTCGCTATGCGACGAAGATTGTTATTTTATGTCAAATAAATATGCCATTGTTAAAACACGTAAAAAATGTTATAATTTTTCCCTTAAAATATTCATATGGCGAGGTTGGTTTGCAGTTTAGATCGATTACCTTGATTGAATATTTGAATGTTGAATATATGTAAATAATATTTGATCAAATTATTTACAAATCGGAAGTAGGAATCGGACGTCTATTTTGTTTCTGTATTTTGTATGAAAACTGCACCTTCAGACAATCGGATCGGCCATAAAATCGTAAGCACCTTGGCGTTGTTTCCGATTCTGACATCCGATCCGACTATCGGATCTGACGTGTATTAAGTATTCAAACAAATGTATGGCACGAGTGCCTTCCGATTGTCTGATCAGACAATCGGATCGGACTATCGGAGAGGAAAATCGGACTTGTATTCCCAGCCTTATAGGTATTTACTTTTAAACATATCTGTGACTTAACATTTGAAATAAAAACGTATACAAATACATGTGTGTTTTAACTGGTACCACTGAGTTACTCTGACGTAGGAGACGAAATCCTGGATGTGTTCAAACTTTTTTTTGGTATACTAAGTTTGGACTTATTAGATTTGTCTTGAAGGTAGGAAACTAAGTGTAGAAAAGTTAGTGCGATAAAATAAAACATTCCGGATCTAAAAAATCTGATCATGGATCCTCTCAGATCAGCAAATCAACAAGAAATGGACCTGTAGTGCTTTAACTAAAATTGTTACTCACTATGAGCCATTAGCTGGACCGTTATCAAATTAAAGACCGAGAGTATCTGATGAGGCACCATCATTAATCCTCTCAGATCAGCAAATCAACAAGAGATAGAACTATAGTGCTTTCACTAAATTTGTTACTCACTAAGAGCATTTAGCTGGACCGTCATCAAATTGAAGACCGGGCAATCTGATGATGCACCATTATGAATCCTCTCAGATCAGTAAATTGATATCAATTGATCAGCAAAAAAAGAGATAGAACTGTAGTGCTTTAACTAGGCCTTTAGCTGGGCCGTTATCAAATTGAAGATCGGGAGTATCTGATTATGAATCCTCTCAGATCAGCAAATCAATAACAGATAATATCATAGTGCTTTAACTAAAATTGTTACTCTCTATGAGCCATTAGCTGGGCCATTATCAAATTGAAGACCTGGAGTAGTTATCTGATGATGCACCATAAGGATCCAAGGGATATTAAAGGGATATAACTATTGAGCCATGACTAATGTTGTTTATTACTATAAAGCTGATGATATGACCAAAGTGGTTCCAGGCGTTTCGGGGGTTCCTTTAAAATTTTAATTTTGATTTTATAAATTCATTGTACTTATAGGGATATTTTCTATTTAGACAAGGCTGTAGCTAGGAAAAAAAGCTAGAAAAGCATGAAAGCTAGGTTGCCTAGTACCCATAACCATAGAGCTTGTATGAAGAGAATTGTGAATGTGAAGGAAGCGAGGGAGTTGTGTCAGGATCGTGACAAGTGGCGCTCCATTGCTCCATCCCTGTGGGCAATTTGGCAAAGGCAAAGGCGTGACAATTTGATTTTTTTTTTTTGTTAGTTAGCAGGGACTAACATTTGCAAGGATGGGTCGTCCATATTTGCTCTAGGTCTGGTTGTCTAAAATTGGAAAAATTGGTGCCCAGACTGACGATCCAGGGTAGTACCACCGCTTATAAGTATACAGACCGTGGCGTTTCGCAATTAGCTAGTAAGTTGACAGTTCCGAATAGGCCGGCATACTATACTGTACTGTACTATATTATACTATACTATACTATACTATACTATACTATACTATACTATACTATACTATACTATACTATACTATACTATACTATACTATACTATACTATACTATACTATACTATACTATACTATACTATACTATACTATACTATACTATACTATACTATACTATACTATACTATACTATACTATACTACTATACTATACTATACTATACTATAGATGTGCCTGCTACTTTCTGTGATTTAACTGTAGTAGCAGTCTTCTGTAATAATAGACCGCACTTCAGGCGAGGTGCATGTGTCGACCTATAATACAATAAAAAAATACCACGGAAATAATATTGCAAATGGCATATGCTTATATTTATGACAAGCATTTACTGAAATAAGCAGCCTATTTTATTAGATGTTCTCACACTAAACATTATAAAGATCTCGGAATTTGTGGTCGTCTTACGGTACTGCAGTGGAGCCACCAGGTACACGAAGTCACGCCTCCGAATGTCATTACAAAGGCCCGCCGACCCTCAGTACACGCTTCTCGTTACATCGATATAACTTTTTGCATGCTATATGGTCAGACAAGTTCAAGTTTAAGTGGATTACGGCTTTTATAATATTATAAGAAAATTGTATGAATTTAGATTACTTTTTTAACAATTTATACCATTAATTAAGGTGACCGTGGTGTAGTGGCAGTGCAATGGTTACGCAAGCCGATAGCAACGGGTTCGAAACCACTCACCGGTAACAATGTATCTTTGATACATGTACTTTGGGTGTCCAGTTTCTATGATACAAGCACTTTAGTAGCTTAGTATAGAAATTAATAATAATAATAATAAAAAACATCCGTCAGGATCGTGACAAGTGGTGTTCCATTGTCTCTGCCTATCCCTGTAGGAAAAGGCGTGATAATTTGATTGATTAATTGAATAACCTTTGTTTGTCTATAAAGACAGACAGAAAGGCTGGCAATTATTTCTACCGACGTATAAGCCTCGCTATTAAAAGGGGAAATGATGATCTCTGATGGAACGTCTCTAGAGGATATTTTTTATTTATAGTTTAATTATTTTAATTTGTTTGTTGAATAAATTTATATTGGAGTATCTAATATAGACCTAGGTAGTAAATATTAATATAGGTAGGTATAGACTTAGAGACAACAACAATATGAGTATTGTTGTAAGTTGTGTTGTATCTCGTTAGCGTGCCCATGTACCAGTTAACATAAATGACCTATCCCATCTACACGTACAATGTTGTGATAAAACATATCCTGCGTGCGATTCATGATTTTAATTATTAATTTTATTTTACATTTCCATACTAAGCTAAGCTACTAAATGTGCTTGTATTATAGAAACAGGACGGCCATATATTGAAGATACATTTATAAGTGTTTTTTTGAACTACCACTACATTTCTGACGATAATATCAAAAAATACATTTATTGGTAAAAAAGAAACTACGAAATAGGTACAGAAAGCAGGTTTTTTGTGTCAAGACAACTAAAGTCGACTTGTCTTATGGTAAGGAAGGGCTCCTAGCGCACTAATAAAGAAATCAGTTTAGTCACCGTCGCCCTCACTGTCCGGCATAGTGTCCGGCATAGTGTCCGGCATAGGCATAGTTTTTCAATTTTCTCTTAATAAGTTTTTGGTTATCGGATAAAGAATTCCAGTTGTTAAAAGTGAAATGCGACAAAGAGGGAATGCACTGAATTTGCTCGAGAATAATGCGACCGTGGTATAGTGGTTGTGGAATGGCCTTGTAAATAAAGGGCCTCCGGTTCAAAAACACTTATTATAGTACCTTATTTATAGTACATTATTTATTTTATTTAGTTATAAATAAATAAATAAGTACCAATGTTAATCTTTGATAATGTACTTTGTTCTTTCTGTCTTTGAGCAATGTATATAAGCAAGTTTAGTAGCTTGGTATAGAAATGTTAAAAAAACAGTCATAATCAAAGAACATCCTACTTCCTTTGACATCCTACTTCCTTTGACATCCTACTTCCTACTATTATTATAAATGTGAATGTGAGTTTGTTTGTTACGTTGTTTGTTATGAAGCAACAACTACTTAACCGATCATCATAAAACTTTGTACACATATTTTTGGAGGTACTACAAGTAACATAGGATACTTTTAATTATTAAATAAAAAAATATTTTTAACTATAGTTTCCAATTGACTATAATTTCCAATTGACTATGGTTTTAGCTGTTTCGAATTTTTCTATATTTATTTCCCTCTGTCATTTTTTATATGAATTATCGAGTTATAAATAAAAAAAGGGATATACAGTCGAATTGAGAACCTTCTCCTTTTTTATGACTGCTATAAACCTAATTTCACGCGGGCGAAACCGGGGGCACAGCTAGTTATATATAATTAAGACAGGATAATAATAAAAAGAAATGTTAAAATTGTGTTATTTTGCTAAACTTTTGACTTTAAATGATTGCAAATAATTAATTTAATTACTTATAATAGTAATAATATTTAAAATCTTTATGTGAACTTAATTGTAGGTATTAAACACGATTCGCTATTATATTGCCATTTAAACCATAAAATACGAGCGTGGTTTGTTTTTGTGTTCATAAAGAAAAAAATAACCACAAATTGTGTATTTAGTGATTATGGTTTTTAGTTTTTACTGTAAATTGTAGTTTGTTCCAATTGGTCCATCGCGGTTGTCCCCGTGATGTAAATTTTCTTGGTATAAAATTTATTGAATTTTTTTCTCTGGCCGGCATAGTGAGACGTAAGATGAAACCGTATTTTCAGTCGTTGAAGCTCTTGGACCTCTTAACCTGCTTAACATCAGGCAAGTCGAGAACAGATGTTTCGTCTCATTAAAAAATAAATAATGCACTTAAATAATCTCCGTCATGATTAAAGTCCATAGAGCTCGTGTGTCCAGTTTTGGACAGAAATAAAACTAAGTATCGTGATGTATAAATTGTATGAGTTAAATGCCTGAAACCAGGGGTACATATTAGTGTTTAGTCTTCCAACTACCAAGTATACAGTCGCGTTTCGGGATCACTTTAAAAGTTGCCGGTTCTAAATAGTTGCTGGTTAACTAGTTAAAATATGCGAATGCTACTTCCAGTTATTTAACTTTAATGACTGTAGCACTCGAACTTACCATTAAGCAGGATTGTATAATAATGTCGAGCAACAATAGTGTATACAGTGCAGCGTTATAGTCCAGTTAAATTGTGTTTTAATAGGAAAGTTTTAGAGTAGTTCTGATTTCTTTCATTATATATGTATTTTGGGGTACTGAATCCGAATCTGAGGTTTGCTTACGAAAATTCGTGACGCAACATTGACAAAACGCAAAAAAATGAAAAATTTCTGCTTTTTTCAAGATTTTTGCTTAAAACTCGGAAACTATTAACTTTTAGTTAATGGCCTGTTTACAGAAAATACTTAAAATTATCTATAAAAATCACTATTTATTTTAAAGAAAATACATATAGAATGAAAGAAATCAGAACTACCCCAAAACTTTCCCACTAGTGGCCTTTTTGAGGACTATTAGTTATAAAGAGGACTAAATAAGATCGAAATTAAATTATAGGACGAAGTCGTTTAGCACAGTCGGCACAAACCTAAACAGTTTAATTAGATGCTGCCTATTATTTCGACTATACCTATTATATTTTAAAGTTATTTATAAACAATGTCGTTGGCAAGGTCAGGTGGATAAGGGAAGTAAATAATAATGACTAAAATTACCTATGACCATTTTTTTCATTTAAAATCATATAAATATAAAATTACAATGATATTATAATGATGTTAATAGGTTTCATTACTGTGTATAATTTCATACAGATAAAATCAATTGTTTCCAGGAGCTATTTAACCGTATTGTGGTACAGTCCCAGAGTGGTAGATAGTGGTGCCTAGTTTGGCGATCCGGTAGAACCACTTACAAGTGTACAGACGTGAAGTGACTCACGTCTGTACACGTTTGGAATCAGCTTGCAAGTTGTTGGTTCCAAATACCATTTCTTTGGCCGGCATAGTGACGGCGACTGAGGCAGCCATAAACTAACTTGGTTGGTTCAGTCGTCATCACTCTTGACCTCGGGTTGGGCCTCCTCTTGCCTATCATCAGGCGGGACGAGGTCAAATATCGTGTCACAATAAAAAAATGACAGGGAAATGACGTACTTACAGATATTTGACATATTTGTAACCAATCAGCGAATAACAAATCAATAGGTAAACTACATTGATTGGTCACTTGGTACCGCGACACAATTTCACTCCTTTTTCGTCGCCATATAGTATTAGGAGAATCGGAGGTAGTCAATAAGTGTCCGAAAACTGTAGAGCCGCAGGTGTTAGAAGTTGAAGCATTTTACTTGTCTACAGCGATGAATGGGGGCGAATGCTACAACAGTTAAATAAAGAAGTAGCAGTCGCATCCACTATGCCTGCTAAAAAAAATTAATTGGAATTTAATTTGTTGTTTTAAAATTATTATTTGTTGTTTGTTACAGTAACTTAGTAATTTTATTGTTATTAGTAATTTGTGATTTGAAAGAAGATATGGTGACAAGGATTGACAAATGATGCTCGGGGGAAACCAGTTCCGCCTAACAAGCTGGTTTAATTTGTTAAGGCACAAATGCGATAAATCCCCTACAATGGGTATTACCAACAAGCAATGAATCCTTTGATGGTTTGGGCACATTGAAAGGATGAGTGAGATACATTGATGAAAGGAATTTATAAATCTGATGTGGATGGATGCGTTAAACAAGGCAGACAACCAACTCGAATAAAGTGTTTTCCAACCAAATCAGAGACATCGTCAAGCTCGGTAGAGTTTGTATGAAAATAATTGTGGATGTGAGGTAAGCGAAAAAGTTGTGTCAGGATCGTGGCAATAGGCGCTCCATTGTCTCTGCTTATCCCCGGGAGAAGGGCGTGACAATTTGATTGGTTTATTGATATTAATTAGTGTTTATTAGTTAGTACTTTTACTATTTTTTACTTAATTTAAATTATAATTCGCTTCACGGTAGTAAGAAAGGGCAGCCATAAAAACGTAATAGGTACCACCTGTTGTAAAACTAAGAGGCAGGTAATTTCAAACGGAAACGCTAACAATGCCTTTACGACTACAATTAATAAAGATCTACGCGTATAATAAAATGAGCTACTACATTTATTGGTTTATTTTAGACAGCCAGCGTGGAACCTTTTCGACCCAGAAGTGGTGTACTTTTGTAAGTCTTGGGTTCAATTCCTGATCGAAGCAAAAATTAGTGTCATTGTATTTATAATAATATTTATTAATTAGAATTTTCTTAGATTTTGCGTGAACATTAATTAATGAATTAAACAAATTGAATTTCTCAATTCTCAGAGAATTGTGAATGTGAAGAAAGTTGTGTCAGGATCGTGGCAAGTGACGCTCCATTGTCTCTGCCTCTTCCTGTGGGAAAAAGGCGTGATAATTTGTTTAATTGATTAAACAAATTTTATGCGGCTTACTATCGCGTTTATTACAGTGTATTAAAGAATGTACATTTTTTTATTCCGACATTTCGAGAGCATTGCAGTATCGTAGAAGTAGAGAGAGACCGCTTAATGTTAAACTCTAGCTTAACATCAAGCGGTGTTCATTATATGAAGAAAGCGGAAAAGTAACATCAGATTCATGGGAAAAAAGCGCTCAATTATACCTATTGATTGATTGATTAAAAGCTTGAATTTAATCTAATCTAATAACGTAGGTTAAAACCATCAATCAGGCTCAGTTCATTGCAAACACGTAGAAGAATACGTTAATTGCACACCATTGCAATAAGAATGTTGATAATCTCCTTAAAGTCCAGAGCTATCCAATTAAGGGCTAAGGCGGATAGTAAATAAATAACAAACTAGGAGTCCAAATAGAGCGAGTCTTACCAAGTATGAACTGTAATCACAAGTGTGAACAATTTACAATGTTTTCCAATGTATTATTTACTGGTTTGCTAGAGATCTATCTTGTTATTTGCAGAGTTTATATATTTATCCACTGTGTTTCTCATCCGTGCATCCAAAACTTACGCGTGGTTTACACATAAACCGTACATTTTTGTCAAAACATAACTGGTGCACGAATTAAGCTAGACCGACATTAAGCTAGATAGAGTAGGTAACCTTCTTTTATAAATTGGGCTGAATTTCCGGACAGTACACGAAAACATCCCTCCAATAGGCCATTCGCAAATTCACTCCAAGCTTTACTTCCGTGAGAAGACCCTCAGAAAGAGGCGTCGCCTAATACGTGACTTTCTTCTTCTAAAATATAAATAAATCCTTCAGCCCTCCTAACATTTATTGTTTACAAAGTCGGGCATCAGTCGGCTTTAGTTTCAACTCAAATTCACCTGCCTAGCGGGTGATCTACCTCTTATTTCTAACCACGCTAAAATGAAGGAATAAAATGCTTACAGTGCAGAGTATTTTTGTACTGTATAGAATTTTAGCGCTTAATTCTTTATTAAAACTACATTCAAGAATGGGAGGCAGTGGTACCCAGTCTGCCGATCCGGGGTAATACCACCACTTACAAGTATACAGAATGCGTCATATTCGCGCTCTATTAAATCTATATCTAAGTAAAGGAAAAATAAAAAAACTTGACATTAACGTCTACTAAGTTGTTCCTGTTGCTACAAAAGAGAGGATGCTTATAAAAAGATGTTGCTAACATAACTTTGAAATTACACCCCATTAGCTACTGCTATTTTAACGAAATGAACTAACATTTCAATAAATTTCTAAGAAATAAAATATGAGAGACAAATGATTAACCGACAATAAGGTTTGTGGATGGGAATGAAGCATAAAACTAGTGTCAGGATCATTTACGATGTTTGCTTTGATTGATTCAGATAAAGGCCTAATTCATTTGTTTAAATGACAGGTTATGCAATATTAAATTGTGAAACTTGTGTATTAATATTAATGAGTAATATTAGCAGAATTGTTATCCAGTAATCATTTAAAAGTTATCAACTATAGACAAGTGATTTAAAGCTGTGGAAGAAAGTTGGAAGAGTTTTAGTTAATTTTTTTTCCACCGCTTTATAAAAATCATCTTTACTCTTATGTAATGGATGAAATTCTAGTGTTTGATCTTCATCATTCATGCACTGGAGGCATAATAACTATTTTGCTGAAGACTAAGCAGTATGGACTATGTTTCCTTTGCCTTCTTAGACTAAAAAAATTCAAATAATATAAACTAAAAAAAAAAATTGGACACAGTATTGGACCGCGAACCACCTGATGACCTGATTATAGAAATATAAACAGTATCAATCTCCAGTAAAAGAAAAAGGAAAAGTTATGTCAGAATCAAGGAAACCGCTGCTTCTTTTGATTCTACTTGTCTCTGTAGGAACAAAGGCGTGACTTTTAGTTAGAATCTACATTATTTTCAATAAAAGGTAATAATTTATTGTTGTAATATAGAACCGTAACGAGGCATTTAAATTTATTTCTGCAATAATAGTACCTCATATTTACTATAAACTTCCCTTTACAAATATCCGACGACAATTAATAATAAAGTTTATAGCGTCCTCAAAACGTAAAACATATTTCAAACCTTAATATTACAGTTTTACAACATACGAGTATATTCACTATAATAGAGCAAGCATAACATTGAAAATGAGTTGCGAATACGTAAAGCCAGTTTTACATTTAATACACATAATTTCATACACTTTATACGCGATTATTCCATTACCAGGCGTGGACAAACGGTTTAGCGATTGGTTTGTTGCGCGTAAAGTCCCGGGTTCGATTCCCAGTCGGAGCAAATATTTGTTTCGTAGCTTTTATTTGTAATATTTAATATTTATATTAAATATTGCAAATATTTGTTAATAAAAAAAAAGAGATGGATATTTGCTTCAGGTCTGGTTATCAAAGAGTGGTAGGCAGTGGTACCCAGTCTGCCGATGCGGGGTAGTACCAGCACTTACAAGTATACAGACCGTGAAGTAATTTAGTCACGTTTCGGGATCAGCTTGTAAGTTGCCGGTTCCATCTAGGCCGGCATAGTGGATGTGATTGTTACTCACAGTTATTAAATTGTAGTAGCAGTGACATTCATTCATAAACCAAACTTCGGCTTAACATCAAGCGGGGTGCTGTCATATGTCGAGTCACAATTTAAAAAAATACGTCATTTTTTTATTGACATCACGATAATTTAAGAGCTACATTGCCTACCATGTAGCTCAGTCTGCCGTTTCAGGGTAGTACCACCTCTTTAACGCAGACAATGAAGTGACTCGCCTGATGGTAAGCAAGAAGAGGTCCAAGAGTGCCGACGAATGAAAAACCGAGCCAGTTCACGGTTGCTTCAGTCGACGTCACCATGCCGGCCAAAGAAGCATAGTGCTATTTAGAGTTATTAAACTGTAGCTGCAGGTGCCCCATTCGTGGACCGTACTTTAGCTTTTACGTCAGGCCCAGCGTCATATAAAGTTTCATATGCTGTCATATAAAACGAACAAAAGGACATAATTCATTTTGGACTTTTATTGTAACACTTTTGTCACGGCCGATGATAAAAATATATATAAATGGTAGGTTCGATACTCGTATTGACAAAACTAATAGCAATTTTGCTTTTAATTGCTGTACGATTGAGTTATTTGGAAAATAAAAATGTTTATTTTTAGTTTCTAAACCACGGGGAAAAGACATATTAAAAAATAAATGTGACACACAGTTGACCAAAGAACATTGTACTCAAGAGAAGAAGCTCGACTGCCATAGACAACAAGTGGCAATTAGAGACGCCACGACGGAATAACACGCGAACTAAAATGTTGGGATGTTGGTGAAAGTGAACCTTACTCAGCAGGAAATAATCTAATTAGATGAATAAAACGACTTTTTATAAAACATTATCTTTTTTATTTAATTCCAACTTACTTTTCAAGACAATAATATCACTAAAAATATGTATGCTAATTACTAGCACAACAGGAGATAATTTTTAAAAATTTAATTTATACTTTTACTCTATTTTTTACTAGTTTCAAAATGTTTAACGACAGTATTATATTTATGACGTTTGCGATGCCTAAACATTTGGTGGGAAGATCAAACCGAAGGAAACGCTATCACGCCATAACCTTGAATGAGAGTCGAGACCCGATGGATCGACTGCCTGATGTTTTTTTTTAATTAAAAAGTGAATGACGACTTTTTTTTTGGGCTGGCAGTGAACTTAATGGTTTCTGCATTGAACTGTCATGATTATAGTTTGATAATTTCGTACATCTAAACTATGCAAAATATAGGATATTTACCAAGCACATTAAAATATTGTTGTATCGAACTATTTTATTGTACATTTCCCACTTTTAGTACAATTAAGCCCAAGTCCCCATACAAAATGAATGATGTCCTTTATGAAAATGAAAAATAAATGATGTGATGGGCCTATACGATGGGGCTATATATATATACTATAGGAATTATGTAATTTTTATGGATTAAATTTTTTTATAGTATATATCTTACCAATTTAGCTTTAAAATTGTAAATTTTATAATCTTTTATTTTAAATTTTATAACGGGCAAAAATGATATAAATTGTAAAGTAGTTTCATTAATGAATTAAACAAACTTTATGCGGCTTACTATAGCGTTTATTTTTGGTTATTGATTTAATTTTTTTTTCCGACGTTTCGAGAGCTTTGCAGCCATCATGGTTACAGTAGGTTTGTTTAATTCATTATTCAATGTTCGCGCAAAATCAAAGAAAATACTAGTTTCATTAAATTTATTTCGCCATGCATACTATCGGCTTATTAGAAAACATTATTAGTAAGCCATATTAAAATTTTCTAGTAATTTATGAATGATCATCGGCTGCGTGTCTCACTTTTCATCACATCAACTTGTCATTAATTTTAATAAGAATTATATGACCTAAATGAATATATCTCAACGCCTAAGTGATAATTTTCACGTCAATTACACATATGGTATTTCTATTGACCGGATATGCCCCGCTACACAAATTCGATATATTTTTTTGCCAGTGATATCATCCTACTAATATTGTAAGCGCGAACGTTTGTGAGGATGTTTGTTACTCTGTCACGCTGAAATGGCTAAACGGATTTGGATAAGACTTGAAATGGAGATAGCCTATATCCTGAAGTAAAACATAGGCTACCTCTTATGTAAGACTTTATAACGGACCGTGAGGATCCAATAGGTATATTTTATGTACGTCATCTGACTTGGCTAGGGATCACCCAAAGCGCCGACGACTGAAAAGACGGCTGCCTTAATCGCCGTCACTATTCCGGCCAAATACTATAGGCCATAATACACATACAATGAAATACTATATACTACAATAGTGTTTGAACTAAAACAGTTTCTTATTAAGTGGGATGTTTTTCAAAAAGTATTCCTGACGATGGATCATGGGGGCCTGAAGTATGCGTCACCTTGACCCGCCTAAAGGTAAGCAATAAGAGATCCGAAGGCTGTAAAAAAACGAGTCCGAAGGCTGTAAAAAAGGTGCTTCTTCACACATCGCTGGAAGGATCCAAGGTTATGGAGCGGATGGAGAGAACACATGGGCTGGTAAAGCATTTCACTTGTCGATTGTTTTACAAAGAACCGAACGCGTCGAAAGGTGCTTCTTCACACATCGCTGGAAGGATCCAAGGTTATGGAGCGGATGGAGAGAACACATGGGCTGGTAAAGCATTTCACTTGTCGATTGTTTTACAAAGAACCGAACGCGTCGATCGACTGCCGATTCGGTCATCAGAATGCGGATGGTTCCAGATATAGTTTATCTTCGCGGGTAAACCTGCGGGCCACAGCTAGTTACTAATATAACTCTATCAAGAGCAAAGATTTCTTTTATTTCTCACACGTCCGTTAGATGATGTAGTTTTTACGTCTCGGGAACAGCTTATTACATTTTGATTCGTTTTAATGGTAAATAGATAGCTCTATAGTTTTTTTTATGGATTGCATAATTCCTATAGTTGTTGTAGCAATTTAAGTGTGCTGAGTAAACTATGGTAAAAAATGGTAATCATTCACAGTGGGGTCACGCATCCATGTGTTAACGTCTATTTGAGTTAACTGTCATTAATTCTAACACAGAGATAACTTTTTTTATTGTGACTCAACATCTGACCTGGACCCGCCTGATGGTAAGCAGTCCAAGAGTGCCAACGACTGTAAAAACCAAGCATTAACGGCTGCCCCAGTCGCCGTCATTATCTACGGATTGCTTGAAGGATCCAAGGTTAAAGAATGGAGGATAATTAAATAATATAATATTTTATTTCAATTCATTATATTTTCAAATTTAATTTAAGACGATCGTGGTATATTTCTATGATACAAGCACTTTTGGTAGCTTAGTCTAAAAATTAAAACACAAAAATATTTATTTATATACCGCACAACTTAAGTTATTATGGAGTCTGATCCATGAGTTCAAGGCCGAGGCTATGTCGGCCTCGCTGAACTCAGGCAACCGTCAAAATCTTGTATAAATGCTACTGGGTCATTTTACGCCTGAAAATAAAGTCTGTTTCATCATCAGCCAGAAGGCGTCCACTGCTGAACATAGGCCTCCCCCTTAGAACGCCATTCCGACAAGATGCCAGTTGCATCCACCGGTTTCCCGCGACTTTCACTATGTCGTCAGTCCACCTAGTGGGAGGCCTACCTACACTGCGTCTTCCGGTTCGTGGTCTCCACTCTAGAACCTTTCTCTAGGGTCCCACCCTCTTTAGGTAGGGTACTTTTAAGGGTGGTCTGTTTACCACCCTTAAAAGTAAGCAAAACATTGATTGATTATAAATCAATCAATCAAATTGTCACGCCTTACGGAGATAGAGACAATGGAGCGATCATGACACAACTCAGTCTCTCTTTATTTACATTCACAATTCTCTTCATACATGCTCTTTGGTGATATGCATAGAAGCGAGTATTGTCTCTATCTATCTTTGTAGGAACTGAGGCGTAACAATTAGATAGATAGAAATATTTTACCTATGTATAAATAAAATTACCATATCTTATTATTGTCACTCAAAGTATTTAACTATTTATAACTCCAATGCATTGCCGATAATTTATTTTAATAACCAACACATAACAGATTTCTAAATCATTAATAACCATATTTTTTTATTGTTTCATATCTATTTAATATATTTGAAAGTGGTAAAGACATCATAAACTTGTATAAATCACTTTTCAACTAGTCATAAAATTTAACAGAGTTGCTTATAACAAGACATATTTAAAATTATTTATTTTTAGAAAAACTGTTACATTAATGACTATCCGGTTTATGGTAATGATTATCCGGTTTATAGCATTATTTCACTTAGTGCCATTTCACACGTTTCGGTTGCCGGGTAGTCGGTGCCGGATACCCGATGGCAAAGTGTATGAGCATTACGCCGGTACTATACTATACAGACTATCCGGCAACCATAATATTATGTGAAAAGGGGCTTATTATACCTACTATCAAATTGAATTAAGGCGATCGTGGTGTAGTAGCAGTGCAATGGTTACGCAAACCAAGAGCACGGGTTCGAAATCACTTACGATATATTTGATATATTTTTACGTCATTATCTACGGATTGCTTGAAGGATCCAAGGTTAAAGAATGGAGGATAATTAAATAATATAATATTTTATTTCAATTCATTATATTTTCAAATTTAATTTAAGACGATCGTGGTATATTTCTATGATACAAGCACTTTTGGTAGCTTAGTCTAAAAATTAAAACACAAAAATATTTATTTATATACCGCACAACTTAAGTTATTATGGAGTCTGATCCATGAGTTCAAGGCCGAGGCTATGTCGGCCTCGCTGAACTCAGGCAACCGTCAAAATCTTGTATAAATGCTACTGGGTCATTTTACGCCTGAAAATAAAGTCTGTTTCATCATCAGCCAGAAGGCGTCCACTGCTGAACATAGGCCTCCCCCTTAGAACGCCATTCCGACAAGATGCCAGTTGCATCCACCGGTTTCCCGCGACTTTCACTATGTCGTCAGTCCACCTAGTGGGAGGCCTACCTACACTGCGTCTTCCGGTTCGTGGTCTCCACTCTAGAACCTTTCTCTAGGGTCCCACCCTCTTTAGGTAGGGTACTTTTAAGGGTGGTCTGTTTACCACCCTTAAAAGTAAGCAAAACATTGATTGATTATAAATCAATCAATCAAATTGTCACGCCTTACGGAGATAGAGACAATGGAGCGATCATGACACAACTCAGTCTCTCTTTATTTACATTCACAATTCTCTTCATACATGCTCTTTGGTGATATGCATAGAAGCGAGTATTGTCTCTGTCTATCTTTGTAGGAACTGAGGCGTAACAATTAGATAGATAGAAATATTTTACCTATGTATAAATAAAATTACCATATCTTATTATTGTCACTCAAAGTATTTAACTATTTATAACTCCAATGCATTGCCGATAATTTATTTTAATAACCAACACATAACAGATTTCTAAATCATTAATAACCATATTTTTTTATTGTTTCATATCTATTTAATATATTTGAAAGTGGTAAAGACATCATAAACTTGTATAAATCACTTTTCAACTAGTCATAAAATTTAACAGAGTTGCTTATAACAAGACATATTTAAAATTATTTATTTTTAGAAAAACTGTTACATTAATGACTATCCGGTTTATGGTAATGATTATCCGGTTTATAGCATTATTTCACTTAGTGCCATTTCACACGTTTCGGTTGCCGGGTAGTCGGTGCCGGATACCCGATGGCAAAGTGTATGAGCATTACGCCGGTACTATACTATACAGACTATCCGGCAACCATAATATTATGTGAAAAGGGGCTTATTATACCTACTATCAAATTGAATTAAGGCGATCGTGGTGTAGTAGCAGTGCAATGGTTACGCAAACCAAGAGCACGGGTTCGAAATCACTTACGATATATTTGATATATTTATGTATATTTGATATATATATATATATATATATATATATATATATATATATATATAAAATATATAATATATAAATTATATATATATATATATATATATATATAAAATAATATATAAAAAAAATTACATTATCAATTTTAATAATTCTGAATAAATCAAACATTTATTCAGAATTATTAAAAGGAAAGAGATAATAGTGAAGGCGACTGCTACTTGCCTTCTTTCATGGAACGCACTAAATCAATTTATCTGTCAAATACCTAATCCTATGCGGCTTACTATCGCGTTTATTTTTGGTAATTGATTTGATTTCTCCGTAACGACTGTTTACTGTGATACGAGCACTTTAGTAGCTTGGTATAGAAATGTAAATAATAAAAAATGTTTAAAATGATTGCATCCGTTATTTAATGAAATATCTAATTAAACTATTGTTGTATTTAGAGCGATGTAAAAATCCAACAATATAAAAATACCTTTGTTTTATTCTTTTACACTTTCATCTACGCATGTCCCACTTCAGTCTTATTTTTATTGAGAAACTGTGCCTTTGAATACAAAAGACTATTAAGGTTATATCGAAACAGACCATCAGAATATATATTGCGAGCTTTTGTTTGTTTAAACGATGAAAGTGGTCGAATCTCACACCAATTCTCACTTTCTTTGTAAATATTCGTAACAATTAAGTGAGGCGATTGTGATGTAGTGGTAGTGCAAACCGAGAGTCTCCGGTTCAAAACCACTTTCCTGTACCAATGTATGGTTGATGTTTTTTTATTGACACTCGACATCTGACCTCGACTTGCCTGATGCTAAGCAAGGGGAGGTTCAAGTGCGCCAATGACTGAAAAATGACTCAGTTCACGTATGCCTCAGTCGCCGTCCCCTAAGCCAGCCTGTAGTCCTACTTTGGTAGTCCTGTTTCCATTATACACATTATACATTTCATTATTTTTGACGACAGGCGTGGACGAACAGTGTAGCGATTGGTTTGTTGCGCGTAAAGTCCCGGGTTTGATTTCCGGTCGGAGCAAATATTTGTTTCATAGCTTTTATTTGTAATATTTAATAATTATATTAAACATTGCAAATATTTGTTAATAAAAAAAGAGATGGATATTTGCTTCGGGTCTGGTTATCAAAGAGTGGTAGGCAGTGGTACCCAGTCTGCCGATCCGGGGTAGTACCACCACTTACAAGTATACAGACCGTAAAGTGATTTGGTCATGTTTCGGGATCAGCTTGTAACTTGCCGGTTCCATCTAGGCCGGCAAAGTGGATATAATTGCTACTTACAGTTATTAAATTGTAGTAGCAGTGACATTCATTCATGAACCACACTTCGGCTTAACATCGGGTGCTGTCATATGTCGAGTCACAATAAAAAAATAAAAAAAACAAGCACTCTTAGTAGCTTAGTATAGATATTTTAAACAGGGAAAAATTACTAAACTAGCAAATTATATATTAAAACGTATACTATTGTTAATTGCAGGTTAAGCCGGTCTCAGACTCTTCTTTATGGCTGTTTCAAGTCGAATTAACTTTCACTTAGCTAAAGAAATCCATGGAACGGCTTTTTACAGTATAAAGGACCACTTTCTTTCAATAACGTAATTGTGTTAATAACAAAATCCTATCGCTTTTAAACCGTATTTGGATGACGATTTATTTGTTTGAAAAAACTGCTATTATTTGAAGTTTTCCATTTTAGAAGACTTTTATTTGAACGTAATAATACTTTAATGTAATTTTTTTTTTGCGACTTTCTATCGAAAGTTTTCAACCATCGTGGTCGCGGGGAGACGATGACCCTATCACGATGGCTGCGAAGGATTTTAAACGTCGAATCGAGATGATTAAACTAAATGCGAGAGTACGCTGTAAAAACAATGTTCGCGTAAAAGCTCAGAAATAAGTGCGAATTTTTATAGCACTTTAGTTCTTAGTATGAGAAAATTTCTTTAAAAACGCGTTTTTGACTGTTTTTGCCAACTACTATGTGGAACTCGTACTATTTTTTATATTAGGCTAATACCTTGTAGGTACTCATTTTTTATATAACTTTGACAGTTCGAGTATAATTGGTCAACAGATTTACCTATTTATGGTATTATTGGTTAAATAATTATTTAATTATTGGGATGACTTTTAAATTATCCTATAATTATGAAAGTAAGTAATTGTTTGAAATCCTTTTATATGCCCACTTAAATATGAAGTTAGAAAATAAAAAGAAACTTCAAATATTCGTTATAGAAAAAAAGAAATTGACAATAAGATTGTTGTATATTGTTGTTGTAATTTCTTTTTTCCGTTCATAATTATATTTAGATCAAATCACCAGCTTGCCTATTGAAGATGCATCTAATTTGTTAATAACGGTGCTTCTGACTTCTGACTAACAATAATTATTGTGTTTTTTAATTTCGTCACGTTCGTCATGATCACGATCGTGGTTTTGCTTCGTGCAGAAAAGAATTTCAAACGGATTTAGTATCGGATTGATAACAATTTGTCGTGCATGACCTGGTAAAAAAAAGTTTAAATTTCTATAGTAACGCACAACCTACTACTGCCTGCCAAATTGATTTCTGATCGTCTGACCGAGAAACCGAGAAAATTATCGAAGTGTTGACCACCAATAGTTATTCATATAAATATTCATTTGATTCTTTTTGTGTACCCTGATGATTTTTCTTTGAGCAAATTAAGCATATTTTTAAAAAAGCAAGGGTCTTCAGTGTCCACAATAAAATTTTGGATGTGAAGTGAGCCAGATATTTCGTTGCCGCTTCGTTCAAATGACGATATGATCCTCATTTGCATCCTAATGGTACATACTTTCTCCAGATCTTTAATTTTGTTTCAGCTCAGCTAATAAGAGACAATCAATCAAATTACTCAAATTGTTGATCTGAGAGGACGCATCATCAGATTCGCCAGAGTCGCTTAAGTCCATTTTAAATAAGCGTAATAAATGTACGATATTCGATCATTAGTTCGATTTCGATCGATCAGCACCTACGACATCGCAATAAACCACTTGCGAAGTTTATCTCATTCTAATATTAGTTAGAATTAGAGTAGGAAAGCCATGTTTATTCTTTAGTCCATTCTCAAAATAGAAACAATGCTAGAAATTTAACAAATGAACCTAACACAGTTAGTGCAACAATGTACAAATAAGCTTGCTTGCATTTGATTTAAATTAGAACTCCAACTTTGGGTTACGAACTGACTAACTCCATTATTATGCATCCGCAATCTTAACTAACCACAACTTCATTCTAAACTACCAAGCACTAAATATGCCAAAACTATGATTTAGTTACTACAATTTCGGCTGACTGAGGCAACCTTAAATTGAGTTGTTTTTTTCAGGCAAGTCGACGTCGAGGTCAGACGTTTAGTTACAATAAGAATACATAGTTTATTTAAAACAATAAATCAATCAGACTTTTTCCCACAGGGATGGGCAGAGACAATGTAGCGTCACTTGCCACGATTCTGACATAACTCCCTTACTTCCCTCACATCCACAATTGTCTTTATACAAGCTTTACGGTAATGGGCACTAGGCAACCCAGATTTCTTGAGGATGTCGGGTTTGGTCGGAAAACACTCTTCTAGGTCTGCTTCGTTTAACGCATCTATTCACATCAGATTTATAAGTCGATAATAATAATATTAAAGCCATATTAATATTTCTTAATATTTAAAAAAAACTACTCGGTAACACTATAAACGTCTCCAGCTTAACATCAGGCGGGGTACTGTCATATGTCGACTCACAATAATAATAATAAATTGTTTGAGTTTTGCCTCTTTTTCTTATACCTTCTGCTCCTATTAAGTTACTTTCTTTGTCTATCTCTCTTCTTGCATGCGCACTACATAGCCAGCCCATTTTTTAGTATTTGAGTGTTATAGAGCATCTAATATTTTCGTTCTATTTCTTATTATATGTTTTGTTCTTAGTTTATGTTTTACTTTTCCAATTGTGTGTTCATGGTTCATTAACCTCATGTATATTATACTCGTACATTATTCAAATAATTTCTTTCAATGACTACATACAATTTTGAATGCCATTATCGTTTTTTCTCCAATACAAATTATTGGTTTAATTCGAATTGGCCACAAACCCTACTATTATACCGTATCATTGTAGAAACGCAATTTGATGCAAAGAGGAAATAGCAAAAAAAAACATTATTAGACATCTTTTCACCAAAGATATGTACGTACAGGCTATAATGGATAAGTTTCTAGTAGTCTTCTTTTTGTCATACGCCTTTCCTAAGTATCTAACGATAAGTAAGTGCATGCCAAGCTTATGTATTAATAAATTATATTCACTTAATTTTTGTTTAGATATACATGAAAAGCTTGGTGGATAGTTAATTGACTTATTTTTGGGCCTTTGACATTTACAGGGCATTAAAAATAAAATTAAAGAACCATAAGGCGACCGTGGTGTAGTGGCAATGCAATGGCTGCGTAAACCGAGTGGCACGGGTTCGAAACCGCTCACCGGTACCAATGTATCTTTGATATATGTACTTTGGTTGTCCTGTTTCTATGGTACAAGCACTTTAGTAGCTTAGTATAGAAATATATAATAAAAATAACAAATAACAAATATAAAAACTCGAATATGCCAAAGACTTATTTTGAAAATAATTTAAGACAATATTAATATGGACTATTCAAAAGGTCTGCACAGGTTTGATTTACTAGAAATAGACACTGGCTGAATCTTCAAACTTTATTCAGAAAATATAATATACGAATGAGGTAATTCAAACATAAATAGCAGCCAACAATTGTCTAAACGTTTATTTAATAATTTTGAACACAGAGCAAATCTAAAGTCGTTGTCTGGGATTTTATGTATGTACGCACTTATTTTTAAGTTTAATTGCCCCTCTGCAGTAGGCATACAACCTTATACTGTTTTTAAATAACCTTTATCTTACACATTTCGTGAGAAAAATATTATTTAATTAATACATACTATTATAATAATTACTTGAGATTTTATACGTTGACAGAGTAGCGTAACGATAGAGGTCGTAGGTACCGGAATACGGCAACCGGAAATACACAGGTTTCACTTCCCATCGGAAAGCGTCTTTTTTGTTCAAACTAAACCTTAAGATATTTATTGTTAAAGGTGTTTGTATATTTTTACATAAGATTCATATCCTATTGAAATGATAGTAATCATCAATTGATGAAGATGATAAGGCATTAATCTCACAGAGGCAGTGCGACATTTTCCACGATCGTGACACAACTATTTAGCTTCCTTCACATCCTTTTATACATACACCATGGTCATGGGGACTGCGGCTCCCTGTTTTTTTAGGGTCCCGATTTAATCAAGGTACAATCATAGGAAATTTCATCAAATGTTTAATGTGCTAGAATATGATTTTTACTCCAAGAACAAATTTATTAGTAAATGTTGACCTATGATTAAATTAGTCATACCCTTAAAAGACTAACCTTTTTTTATGAACATCTTTTTGTCTCTTACATTTTGAACATACGAAGCTACTATACTACATTTTGAACCGAAGCTCTCGGCTTGCGTGAACTTTGCTCGGTCCACCAGTTACTTAAACATTGTGTAATAGGTAATAATAAAAGCATTATATTTGTTTCAGGAGATCTTAATGAGCGTACTGAACATGGTTACGCGTCAGCTCAAGAATATAAAGAAGCAATTGAGGCAATAAAGAAACACACAAATCACGAAGGCTTTGTAAGTACATCATTAAGATATTAGTTACGCTTTCCATGTTGGCAATGTAAAAAAATAAAACCTCCTTTTTCAGCCATTATTAGAATATCGGGTTCGTAGTCTCCACTCTAGAACCTTTCTTCCCCATCGGTTGTTCGTTCTTCGAGCGATGTGGCCAGCCCATCGCCACTTCAGCGATGCAGCGTAGGTAGGCCTCTCACTAGGTGGACTGACGACATAGTGAAAGTCACAAATAACCAGTGTATGCAACGGGCATCTTGTCGTTCGAAATGGCGTTCTAAGGGGGAGGCCTATGTTAGACGCCTTCTGGCTGACGCCGATGATGATAATGTTTAGAATATATTTAAGAATAGTGTAATTATTTACTTAATATTATCTAATTCTTAATTGTATTTAAAACCTGTCAAAACCTATTTTGTGTTTGACGTTCATTTAAGATAGCTTTAATAAAACCAATCAAATAAAACCAATAATGCAACTTTAAATGCACAAAAAGTTTATTGACATTTACCTACGAGTAACTTATAGTTAGTTGCAGGAAACTCTAGTTAAGTTTAGCCGTCACTAAACCTAACAAAATAATAACCCTTGCTCAAAACTTAGTGTATTAAATGTCATTGAGCTTTAAGCTTTAATCACGTTTTCGGTAATGGAAATTTGTTCTTATTTGACATTTGGTTTAGGTGATTATAAAGGGCTGCCAAAACGATATAGTTAAATGTATTAAAAATTGGTTGCCTGTAAAGTCGATATACGGGCGAAAGTTTTACGTGACAACGACTTTGAGTGGTAAAATAATTTTAATGTGAATATTCATTCGTATAGTAGGAAGAAGGATGAAATAATAGTAACAAATTAAAACATTTATTTATACAAAGAATTATATTTAAAACATTAATTTATACAAAGAATCTCGCACTGAATTTCATATTAACACTTTTTATGTCTGTCTCTCTCGCTCTTAGGCGGGCTAACCATGCCCGAGTGGAAGGGACGCGTGCCTCTCACTCGCTCTCATTGTGAGCGCATAACGTGAGCGGAGCGTAACGCAGTTTCTTGAAGTGTCACCCGGCAAACCAATTTATAAGACGTTGTCACGTCAAAATTTGACCAAGCTCAGTCGGTTAAAGGTATTTTATCAAAACAACTATTTTGTTAGATTTAAAACATGATTATTTATTAAAATAGGTAGATATTTTATTGTGGGTAAGGATTTTGGTTTAGGATTTATCCCAGGATTTGTTTCAAGTTTTAAATTTTTATTGTGTGCGATATAAAGCATTTACAAAGCAAAAGTAATGTATTGACATGGGTTTCTATGTTCATGTTTAAGTGAATGCATTAAACGTGAGAATGTGTGTAAGTTTGTGTGCATTAGTAGTGTTTACAAAGAGATACGTTTTTATATATAACTGAATGTAATAAGTAATGTCCGTAAAACCGTTATTGTACTTAATTAGATAATACGAGCTCTTTATTCCTCGCCGATGTCCCACGTTTGTGTTAACAGAGTATATCTTCCGTACTAGGCATTAGTATATAGATAAATTTTAGCCATATAGTGCTTTTATTTCGAAAGTTTATGTCATGAGTCAATATATCGCGGTTTTTTATAGAGACTCGTCATATGACAATATGAAGTGCAGTCTCTGTATAAGAGAGACTGCTACTGCAGTTAAATAACTATAGGTCACATTCACTATGTCGGCTTAGTTGGAATCGGTAACTACAAGGTAATACCGTAACACTTCACGGTCTGTATACTTTTTAATGGTGGTACTACCCAGGATTGTCAGACTGGGTATCATTGCCTACCACTCTTAGACAACACGTTTATAAATATTTTAATCCGTCTCGAATCCGATAGGAACGTCAAATCTATCGGATTCGAGCAGCATTTTTTAAATTTCATAAACATTCGCGCAAAACCTCACAAATCACTATTTTTGTACAAGGTTTTATCAATGTTCTATTATTGCAGGAACGTCATAAACCCCAGCGTACTCTGGAAGCTGAGCCAGAAGACTCTCAAGAGCAAGCAGAACAGGAAATAATAGATGAGGTCCTGATCCCCGAACCATGGGAACTTAACAACACGGCACGTTCTGGTGTTGATCTGTTATTCTTTAACAGAGTACCAAAAGTCGGCAGTCAAACTTTTATGGAGCTTTTAAGAAGACTCTCCATGAGAAATCAATTTGGTAATTTTTCCTAATGCGTTATCAATCTTTACGCAATCTTTTAATTTTCAAATTTCAGAAATATTTTCACAAATCTCAGTAATTAATTCTAATAATAATTTTAAGGTTTTCACCGGGATGCCGTGCAGCGAGTTGAAACAATCCGCCTGGCTCCAGCAGACCAACAAGTATTAGCTGGCATAGTTTCAGCGCATGAACCACCAGCGGCGTACATCAAACATGTTTGCTATACTAATTTCACTAGGTAAGTTATTATTTTATACTATGGAAAATGTTAGTGAAAAAGTGTAAAAGACACACGTGGCGCACACAGGTCGAGGAAAGCATCCGCATTCTATCGATCGAATCGGCAGTCAAACTAAAAAGTTCGGTACGTCTTTTCTTTGTAGAATAATCGACAAGTGCTTTGCCAGCCCATGGGTTTCTCCATCGTAGTACCTTGGATCCTTCAAGCGATGCGTGAAGAAACACCTTTGACTTGATTGACTGAGGATACCGTGAACTTACTTGGTTTTTTCAGTCGTCACTCTTGGACCTCCTCTTGCTTATCATCATGCGGGTCAAGGTCAGATGTCGTGACACAATATAAAAAAAATAAAATAAGTCCCGAGTTCGATTCCCGGTCAGAGCAAAATTTGTTTCATAGGTTTATTTGTAATATTTATTATTATTAAATATGACAAATATTTATTAATAAAAAAAGAGACGAGTATTTGCTCCGGGTGTGATTTTCCAACAGCAGTACAGACCGTGAAGTGACTTAGTCGGTGTTTCGGTAGTTTTTTTAGTTTAGGACGGTAGTGCGGGTTTCAACTAGGTCGGTATTGTGGATGCAACTGCAGTTTTGCAACTGTAGCAGCCGTCGCCTCTTTTCATGGACCGCACTCCAACTTAATATCAAAGGAGTGTTTTGTTACATGTCGAGCCACAAAAAAAATAATCAACGAGTCCTGATTTGACCTGACTGAATGATCACCAACTGTCTTTTTAACACCCAGACTCCGTTAAACCCAGACTTATTAGACCGGCATAATGACGGCGATTTTTTTAGTCGTCGGTACTCTTGGACCTCCGTCGTGCTTACCACCAAGCAGGTCAAAAACAGATGTCCAGTAAAAAAAAAATTTAAAAAGTCTCAAAGCAATTATTTGCCTCTTTTTAGGGCTTTCGATTTTGTAAAGTTGTAAAGAACTAATAAATTGGGTAGACCTACTATGCTTTGTCTTTTCACTTATTAATCTCGTTTAAACTTCGATTAGAATATCTGTATAACAAGTCTTAGTATTCAATGGTTATTTAATGAAATGGCATTACGATCTTTGACCGCAAACCGTGTGTTCTATATTCGCTAATGGGTATTAAAAAAATTAAAAAGATTCGCCGCCAACACAGAACATCAATCAAGAGGCTACCAAATGGTGTATTCTATCTAGCTCGAACAAATTATTAGTTAGAAGTACAGTCAGTAGTTAAATTTGACATTCATTTTACTATAAATGTTTAGTTATCATCATCAATGAATTAAACAAATTTTATGCGGCTTACTATCGCGTTTATTTTGGTTTTGATTTTACAATTTTATTTTATTATTCCGACGTTTCTCTCTTTCAGTCTCTCCGTGACCACGATGGCTGCAAAGTTCTCGAAACGTCGGAATAATAAAATTGTAAAATCAAAACCAAAATAAATGCTATAGTAAGCCGCATAAAATTTGTTTAATTCATTAATCAATGTTCGCGCAAAATCTAAGAAAATATCATCATCAATTTCTCACAGGCATAGGCAGAAAGAACGAATCGCAACTTTCCACGATCCTGACACAACTCTTTTGCTTCCTTCACATCCACAATGCTCTTCATACAGACTCTGCAAAATCGTGCATTTTTAATTAGGAATGTCTCCGATTTGATCAAGGAACTTCCTTCTGGGTTATTTCCATTTTACCTTTTTTACTCCGATTTGAAAAGTTCCTTTCGTCCATTCTTTCACCATGCCCAAATCATCGCAATAACTTTCTCAATCTTTGACACTACATCTACTTAATGTTTAGTCCATTCAAATAACTGATTAACAGCAAAAATGACTGGATACTATAATTCTGACAGCCTATCAGCCAATAAGAAGTCTTAGCCAAGTCTCACAATCACTTAATAGACAGTCACTTATTATCAATATGAGATTCAATGTAGAACAGTTTTAGGACCCGTGCATGACTTCTGCGCGGAGGGAGTACTTCCTTTTCGCTTTGTACCCTCACCTTAATGAAGCCGAAATTATTTGCCTATATGATGGAACATTCCTTCATGATTAGTTTCTGGGTCTGCCTCGCTTAACGCATTCATCGACAACAGATTTTATTCGTTTTTATTATTATTTTTTAATGTTGTTTAATTTTTAAGTTTTGTAATTTTACCTAGCTTTGGAATAAAAAATAATAATAATAAATTTATAAATTACCTCAACCTGTGTTCTACGTAAACCTATGTAGAATCATCGGTTATATGAAATCGCGTTTTTTTTTATGGAAAAATGCCGTATTGTTGATGAATCAATATCGAACCTCATTACCAAAAGAAAGGATCATCAATCCGCGTCCATAAAAACAGTTGATAACTAATTTATTACTCAGAATTGTAGACTACGTATTACTAGACGCCACCACAAAATCTTTCACAATTTGTAGTCTATGAGAAAAGCCTATACGTAACCATGGAGAATGTTCTGAGAAGCCTAAGAGCTTTTTTATATCTTTTTGCACCCGTCATACCCGCACTAAGGGGGAGGCCTATGTTCAGCAGTAGACGTCTTTAGGCTAAAGATGATGATAATACCCAAACATGTCGCACATCCGCAATCCGTTAACTAATCACGTTTGGTTAGCAAAGTGATAGCTACTGAGATATCCGTAAACCCAGTCGGTTTTTTCAGTCCGTAGCGCTATTGGTTCCCCCTTCCTTATAACCTGGCAAGTATCGGTCAAATGTCTTAAAAATATACTGCTCTAAGACTAATAAAACATGTTGATTTGACTAAAACCTTTGACGTAACCATATCGAGATAAAATATTGACCATGTTCTTGCCTTTGTAATAGTTTAAAAGAAACTGTCATATAAGTAATATTGTCTAAGATTTTGCGCGAACATTGATTAATGAAATAAACTTTAATGCAGCTTACAATCGCGTTTATTTGGGTTTTAAATTTACAATTTTATTTTATTACTCCGACGTTTCGAGAGCTTCAAAACTAATATAAACGCGATAAATTTTGTTTAATTCATGTAATATAAGCCTAATTGCTAATTAGAGCTATTACATTCGTACGCCGCTGTACTTCATAACGGTGTCTATCCACAGATGATCTGTGCTCATCATCATCAGGATGATTAATGTATGAGAGATTGTTATTAATTGCGCGTTATCTTATTAGATGTAATTAAGTTGTAAGTATGGAGTGGATTTGCGGATAATTGTTCTATTCTGATCCTTCACTATTGTTTATTGATCGTGTTGATTGCAAATATCAGCCGTGGTCTAAGACGGCCGTGGTTTAGTGGTCACATTAACAAATAAACCCCGGTTTATAACCACTTTTAATTTTTTTTATTGTGACTCGACATATGACCTCGACCCGCCCGAAGGCAAGCAAGAGGAGGTCTAAGAGTCCCGACGACTGCAAAAACGAGTCGTCACGGTTGCCCCAGTCGCCGTCACTATGCCGGCCACGCATTGATTGAAGGATCCAAGGTTATAGGATGGAGAGAACACATGGGCTAGTAAAGTATTCCACGTGTCGATAGTTCTACACAAAAACGACGCAGTGAATTCGACTGCCGATTCTGGTACCGGTACCAATGTATCTTAGTTATTTATAAACTTTGGTCACTCAGTTTCTATAGCACGTTTAGTTTGTGAGGGTTGAGTAGTCAAATCTAGGAGCGCCGGAGCTTCGAGGTTTGACTATAACATAGATACAAATGTACTTTGGTTGTCCTGTTTCTATGATATATATACTAAGTATATTTATTTAAAATAACTATTTAAACAATTACAGATATGGGTACAACGCACCAATTTACGTGAATGTCGTGAGGGATCCAGTTGAACGCGTTATCTCGTGGTACTACTATGTACGTGCGCCGTGGTACTACGTGGAAAGGAAGAGAGCATTCCCTGATTTACCATTGCCAGATCCAGCATGGCTTAAAAAGGTAATTTAACTTTGTATTCATCGCTCGAAAAACCGATGGGGAAGTAAGGTTCTAGAGTGGAGACCACGAACCGGAAGACGCAGCGTAGGTAGGCTTCCCACTAGGTGGACTGACGACATAGTGAAAGTCACGAATAACCAGTGAATGCAACTGGCATCTTGTCGTTTGAAATGGCGTTCAAAGGAGGAGGCCTATGTTTAGCAGTGGACACCTTCTGGCTAAAGATGATGATTCATATTTTACCTTTGTTTATTTGAATAGGCTTTCTTTATATTGTCACTAGGACTCGGCATTTAACAGCCTTTGAAAACGGAGACCTCGTCAAGAAGTTGCCTAGTGCCCATAACCGTTGGGCTACTATAAAGAGGATTGTGGATGTGAGGGAAGCGAAGGAAGTATGTCAGAATCGTAGCAAGTGGCGCTCCTTTCTCTCTGCCTATCCCTAAGGAGAAAAGGCGTGACAATTTCATTGATTGATAACAGCACCCCGCCTGATGTTAAGATGGAGTGCGGTTTATGAATGAATGCTACTGCAACTACAGTTAAATAGCACTGAAAGTCACATCCACTATGTAGGTCTAGTTGATACCGGCAACGTACAAGTTAATATTTATATATATATTATTTATTTACATTTCTATACTAAGCTTCTAAAGTGCTTGTATCATAGAAACAGGAAAACCAAAGTACATATATATCAAAGACACATTGGGACCGGCAAGTGGTTTTTGAACCCGTGCTCGCGGTTTGCGTAACCATTGCACTGCCACTACACCACGGTATATATACATTGTCACTGTTAGCTAATTAAACATGAATATAATTGTAATTTGCAATGATACTATCGCGGCATCAATTTACTAAATAATCATCCGCCAATTGGTCACGTGCGAACCCCGTTACATGTACCAATGCATACAACATAGGTACAAACCGAAAACATAAGACAAGTTTGAATCCTACATTTATATAAAAAGTTCCGTATAGTTTATCTACGTTCTTCCTCCAGCACATCTCACACTCCAAACTCGGGCTTCACTCGACTTTAGTTTCGACTCCAAAATTCTCATGGATCATCCGCCTTACAGGGATCCACCTCTTACCCACGCTGAATTGTCCGCAATGGAATGCACCAATACTCTTACGAAAAAGACTACGTTATTTTTTAAAAACAAGCATTAAGGCAACCGTTTTGACAATGCATTCCGAAACCCGCATTGACTTTTTTAAATAAGTAAATATAATAAAACACAAACTTGATAATTTACTTAATAGGTAGATATTGATATTCTTAACGTAAATGGTATAAGGGCAAACTGAGCCGGTGCAGGTTTTTTTTATTGAGAATCAACTTTCCTGAGCAAGGGGAGGTCCAAAAGGATTCGTTTCACAATTGCTTTTTCACGCATCCCTTGAAGAATCATAGGTTATAAAATAGGGAGAAAACATGGACTGGTAAAGCATTTCACGTGTCAACAAAGAAACAACGAACCAAACCTGTTTTGACTGTCGATTCGATCGACACAATGAGGATCCGCATCCACTACACCGCCCGGCATATTCGGAAACAGCTGGAATCAGACTGAGTCACTTCACGGTCTGTACCCTTGAATGTACCACCAAATGTCAACTCTTAAAGTTGCTATTTAGACATTAAAGCGGTTTTCATTTGCTTTATAATGAAAATGAACCTTATTCCTACAGAACCATAAATAAACTGACAGGCGTATGATCCGCCCGCGCGAACTCGCAAATACATTACGATGTTAGTTTTTCTTCGTTTTTTTTTCCATCTATTAACAGCTATAAATATTTATATGTTGATATATTGAACTGTTACTATTTAAATTAGTTTTATTTTATATTAATTAAGTGGTAATAGGTTATATTAAATCAAATTGCCGGAAGCAATTTTTCTAAGAGTGTTAGTGGCGCCTGGTCTGCCGATTCGGGGTAGTACCACCATTTACAAGTATACAGAACGTGCAGTGACTCAGTTGCGTTTCGGGATAAAGCTTAATATTATGTCCACAGTTTGTAATGACAACACTTTTACACAGGTCAAAAAGCCTGATGTTAAGCTGGAATACGGCCCGTGTATGGAGGCGACAGCTAGTACATTTATCCACTAACCGCATTCGCATCCACTATGCCGGCCTAGTTGTAATAGGCAACGTTTTTCAGCCTAATACTATTTAATTTTTTGTGATTATCTATTAAATATTTCAAATAAAAGCTATGTAACAAAAAAACGACGACTGTCGGTAATGTCGCCTGTATCCTGCGGGGTTAAGTTGGGCAAGTTAAAACGATTATCGTCTCTCGTCGATGATTGGCAAAATCCACTAAAATGAGACTATTGATAATAATGATAAAACGTGTCGTCGCACAGACGATATTCGTCACAACGATTAATTGTCTCGTTTCATTGGATTTAGCCTAGTTTTTATTATTTTGACAATCGCCGACGAGAGACGATAATCGTTTTAACTTTCCAAACTAACTCCGCTGGCTTTGCAAACCAAGAATTTCCGGCAAACCACTTTCCGGTCCAATGTATCGATGATATATGTATTTTCGTCGTCCTGTTTTTATGATACAAGCACATTTAGTAGCTTAGACTAGATTAGTAATATATTAAAAAAACTCTAAATGATATTGTTGAAATATTTCGCGTACTTTTAAATCCGTTATGAATTCATGGAAATGATCCGTCCCGACCTGAGTAAACGATACAGTCAATCATATTTAGATGTCGAACATTTAGTCACGATCGAAATAAAAATGTTTTAAATTAAATAGGTTATCTAACCTCTTAGTTCACAGTTAAATACGATATTATTATTGTTTACTTTCTCTCTAAATAAACACCATACAAATCAATTAGTTATAAATAACTTAAATCGACGGTTTTCTAATTTTAGATACGCAGTTTAATCCAACGTGATAACTTTTTTTAATATTTATGATAATATTCATTTATTTTAATATAGATTCACCTTAGTATAATGAAAGGACATTTTGGGCTTCTGTGTACTACTTTTGTAATGTCCAATAATAAAAAAATATATAAATGGTTGTTTCGATACTTGTGTTAGTAAAACTAATAACAATTTTGCTTTTAAGTGATGTGCAATTGAGTTATTTGGAAAATAAGATATGAATTTTGTATCGTCTACTGTCAATCAAAAAGACACGCCATATTAACAGTTCTGCTTTGAACTGTCATAATTATAGTTTGATCATTTTGCACACCTAAACTATGCAAAATAAAGGATATATTCCAACTACATTGTAATCTTCGTACATCAAACTATTTTAAAATGTATAATATGCAACTGTTAATACAATTAAACCCAAGTCCCCATACAAAATGAATGATGTCCTTTTAAGTGTGGTAAAGACTGTCGGTCAAGACAGTTTTCTAGATCATTCTAGATACAAACATATATCCAATTATTACAAGCGGAACACATAAAACGCAAAATGAACATGCCTCCGAAATAAGTTTTTATTATAATGTCTAACAATAGTGCCCGCGATTGTTTGTCCGGTGATGTTGTGCAAATTAGCGCGTCAAACTTTAATTGTGAAACGGTACAAAGAAGTGCGAAGTACATAACAATTGCCAATAATAATGTATTGATTGATGCCTCGAGCTATTGACTGGATATAAGGCACTTCGTTCACAAGGCAATCCAATTTTAAGACTCACAATTTAGGGTTACTGGTGGCTATTTTTTTATTTTGAACAGTCGTTAATAGTTTAAGCTCCTAAGGAGATCAGCCATTAAATACCCAAAATTCACACAGGATAACTTCATTTGCCTGTGGTCAAGTGGCTGGATAGAACAATAATTAATGGCGGTACGGTTGAAAAACAATATGTAGATGAACGAATGTTAACAAACTTGCAACTCGATTGTTCTTAGAGCAGTTATAAATAAATGTGATTTTATATGACTATGAAAGAAAGAGAGATGGAACAACTGCGTTCAATGGTGCAAGGCCATTCTAAAGCAGGCTGACCCACAACAGTGGAACTTGGAGAGGCATATATCGAGGAGTGGACAAGATGCTGTAGATGAATGTATTAAGCAAAAGAAATTGGAATTTTTCATTCATAGCAGTGCCGGATTAGCCACGTAGCAAGAGTAGCAAACTGGCCCCGCGAATTCGGAGGCCCCGTGCATTAACGCCTACCTGACTGTTATAAAAAAAATACTTATTTAGATAGAAGCGTAAAATATCTTGCATGCATTAAACGCGAAGCGCTTAGGCTATGCTTCACTTCCACTTGAAAATTTATGTCGATATTGAAAGTGTTAACTCTAAATTTGCCCATATTAAATCCAGAAAAGTTTATTTGTAACAGTTTTGTTTTATTTAATACCCTAAACTTGAGAACCTAAAGCAAACCAAGGGCCCCTTAACAGAATTTGCTACAGGCCCCGCGCTGGCTTAATCTGGCACTGATTCATAGTATGAATGACCATAATACAGAACAGTCGCTAGTACCGTTAAAGTACCACTACAGCTAGGTAACACAGTAGTTGCAATTACTACATGCTATGTGGCACCAGTAGCTTGCACTCTTGGATCGCCCTCGACCCATCGCCGCGACCCATCTAATTACAGACTACTAAAAAACAGTGTCTCGTTTTACGGTTGTCTTAGTCGCCGTCACTAAGCCGACCAAAGGCTGTTTGACTATACCTACTCGTATTCCGTAAGCCAATTAACATGAAACCTGCGGAGAACAATCGGTGTCTAAAACTTAGGTTTCATAAGATTTCAATGCAGGACATTTTGTTTGATTTCAACAACTTTTCAATAAAATATAATTCATATATTAATCTATTTGGAATTGGAATTGCGTCACTGTTTTCAACACCTAATTGTTATTATTCCTTGCTATAATTTATGTTATGAAATTAGTTAAACGTTTAAAAGGAATGATAAATTTTAAAGTTTATAGGTTTCCCTATATTTCATTATTCCATAATCGTATTTCTTAGGGTATTTATTTTTCCATTTCATAAACGTCTGCATTGACATAATATTTATGAGTATCTTAACCTTTACATGAGCTTCTATATTATGAAAATTTCTTAACCTTTCAACGCTAATGCATGAAAAGGTTAGGAAATAATTGTAAATGCATGGCGATATTAATGGTGCTTAACAAAGGGCCTCCGGTAAAAAACCACGTGCTGGTACCAATGTATCTTTTATATATGTACTTTGGTTTTCCTGTTTCTATCGTACGAGCACGTTTAGTAGCTTAGTATAGAGAATAGAGATGTAACAAAATTAATACAAAATAAAAGTTGTGTAAGTAATCTATTTTCTACCTAAATTTGACACCAATGTTCGCGCACATCCATTCAATGTACTGCGCGTAGTGCAATAAAGAATTATAAAAATAACCGATATAGATTTTTTTTTAAACCATATAAAAAATCATTTTATATAAAATCATGTTTTTTAGGATTCAAAAGAAAAACATTTGGACAATAAATTATTTGTATGACTTAGTTTTATTCAACCAACACAGGTCTAATTAGAGATGTAACGACTCGGCTTTTCAACCCGAGTTAAACCGAGTTGATGTCTAAATCGAGTGAACTATTATTTATGGATCAGACTAAATTAAATAAAACTATTTATATTTAGATCAGACAAATCCGAAATTCTATAGCAAAGCATATTGTGTATTAGGCAATTCAGATTGTCGGACCGATTTGCCAACTCGGTTTGTAAACCGGTTTGAATTAAATTCATCAATCGCGAATCGGGTTATCCATATTTTTAAATCGACCTAACTCGGTTTGAAAAAAATCGAGATGTTCCCATCTTTGCATCTAATTAGAACTGAGATAATAGCATAATTTACCTTAAACAATGAAATGCTAATAACTGGGTATCATTATAACAATACTTTGTCATGAATCATGGATTTTTATATGACAATTATTTTTATTGTTTAACTTACATTTCTATACTAAGCTACTGAAGTGCTTGCATCATAGAAACAGGACAACCAAACAATGGCGGGGGCGGTTCGCTTCGGGCAGCACATTTAGGGGGCGGCAAAATTTAAAAAAAACTAAAATAAATCGTTAAAATTTGAACCTGAAATTCATATTATTGTTGTACCTATGATTGAAATTCCTAAATTTCGGGGCGGCTCACTCCCACGCTACGCCACTGCAACCAAAGTACATACATCACAGATACATTAGTGAGTGGTTTCGAACACGTGTCACCGGCTTGCGATACCATTGCACTACCGCTACACCATGGTCGCCTTAATTCAATCTAATTATTAAATATTACAATGAAACAAATCTTTGCTTCGACCGTGAATCGAAACATCGGACTATACCCAATAAATATGTAAAACCATTTGACCGATGGTCACCTGACCATTATGAAAATAATTTTCAGGATTTTGAAACATGCGTACTCAGCGGTGATCGTGAATGCCGTTATTTGGAGGGAGAGACACACGAGGGCATTGGTGACCATCGCCGGCAATCATTGTTCTTCTGTGGTCACGAACCTGAATGCACGTAAGTATTGATTTTAATACAACTTATGTAGTTATTATGTAAATCAGTAAGAAGAAATCACGCCTGTAAATCGTTTAACTGCGATCAAAGTTAGAACGCGGTGACAAAAAAAAACAACAGTTTTAAACACACCACATTTAAATACATATAACAAAACCAGTCTTTTTAGATTTAATTTCTTTAACTAAGAGTTCAAGTTTATTTTGTAAATTCAACTAACGCCTTAAAGTTTGCAATATTTGTAATTGTTTATATATATTGTTATTTAAAACTTTCAGGCCTTTTAATAGCCAAGAAGCATTGCAAAGAGCAAAACGCGTGGTGGAGCAGCAATATGCAGTTGTTGGTGTACTCGAAGACATGAACTCAACTTTGTTGGCACTGGAGCGATATATACCACGGTTCTTTACTGGCGCTTTTAAACTTTATTGGGGTAAATATGATTTTTTTACAAACCTCGGAGCTTATCTCAGTAGAAATGTACATTTTGAAGGATAGACAGGATCGTGAAATGAACGATTTTTATATTGATATATATTTTACTAAACGTTCTTGTATCAAATAATATATCGTAGCGCATGACATAAGCCGCTATTACCTAACTAAATACACTTAGAGTAATTTGACGATTTGTATTATCCATCTGATGTGGATGGCTGCGTTAAACAAGGCAGGCCCAGGAGGGTGTTTACCGGTCAAATCGAAGACATCCTCAAGAAAGCTGGGTTGTCTAGTGCCTCTAACCGTAGAGCTTGTATGAGGAGAATTGTGGATGTGAAGGAAGCGAGGGAGTTGTGTCTGGATCGTGGCAAGTGGCGCTCCGTTGTCTCTGTCTATCCCCGTGGGAAAGAAGCGTGATAATTTGATTGATTGTATTACCAAATTTGAATGAAAATCTCACGGCTGAATAAAAAGAATCAGAAACAGATTTTTAAATAAAATCACATACTTAGCGGATTATGCATGCACAGAGACGATATAACAAAGATGAATTGGTACCGGCAAGTGATTTTGAACCGGGTCTGTCGGTTTGCGTGACCATTGCACTACCACTACGTCATGGAGACCCTAATTCTCTTTATACAAGCTCTTGGTTAAACCAAAGAATTTGGACTTAAGAAATTTCTTAGGGTTAAACTTTCATTAGTATGTTCCCAACCATTCTTGAACAAGGGTCGTTTCGATTTAAATAAACGACCCTTATTCAAGAATAGTCCTATATATAAAATTACATCTGAAATATTAGTTAACTTATGTTTTTATTTACAGAGGAACTGAACACTTTTAACAGAATAAACCGCAACAACTTTAAGCCCCCGGTCTCGGAAGCTGTCAAGAATATCGTCCGTGCAAACTTTACGCGCGAAATAGAATTCTATGAGTTTTGCAAACAGCGCCTCCATATGCAATTGAAAGCTTTGAGAGACCCAGCTATTACTTTACCCATTGACACTACCACCAGGTCGTTTAGAGAGAAACGGGATCATAGAAGATCTAAAAGAAGGACTGGACATAGACGGCATTTCAGACCTTAAATTGATTGATGAACGAAAAATAATCTAATCGAAACTCAATTTTGTTTTTTTTCTGCAAGTCCGGTCTTATTTGTCCGGAATAGTCACGGCGACTAAGACAACCGTAATCTGTATCGGTTTTTGCAGTCGTCGACACACTTGGACTTCCTTTTTTCAATATTATAACAATTAGTAAAACAAGAAAATAAATGTTTTTTTGTATGTAACGAAGAAAAATAATCTGGTACCCTTGCTACAAAAAATAACTTAATTAATTAAAAGTAAAGGTACATTACCCGATTGTAAATTGGTATAAGGGTAAAACCCAGAGTATAGTAAAGACCGCTCTTGAATAATTTCTTGATTTGAAACAAAAATTAAATTTTATAATATAAATTTTAATGAAAATTCTTTGGACATTTGGTGTTAAATTGTGTTATTTATTTGAAAGGAAGTGCAGTGATATAATTTAATGAGTGAAATTTAGTTTTAAACGCCAATTTGGTGTCGAAAAAAGGTGACAGCTCAAAGACTGAAATAAAAACATTCGTTCAAGTGTAGTTTTTAAGTAAATCATGAAATAAGTACGATTTAAGGCAACGTTTAGACAGCGATATTTATCCCGTATTCAAAATATGAGATTTTTTAAACAGTGATGATTTCTTTGATTGAGTCTTTGATTGATTTTGAATGAAATGATTTTTTTTATATGTATTTCTAAATGTGTAGATATTAGGCGACCTAAGTGATTGATATTTTATACCTCTTGCTTTGCGATACCATTTTACAACTGAACCACGGTCGCGTGAAATCGTATAGCTATTCTTATATAATGTTACCTATATAAGATTTTTATAAATCTCATGTATGGATGCGTTAAACGAGGCAGACCCAGGAGGGAGCCGACCAAATCGGAGTCATCCTCAAGAAAGCTAGGTTGCCTAGTGCCCATAATCATAGAGTACAGGGTCTATGATTATGGGAAGAGAGTCGTGGATGTGAAGGAAGCGAGGGAGTTGTGTCAGGACCGTGGCAAGTGGCGCTCCATTGTCTTTGCCTATACCTGTGGGAAAAGGCCTGACAATTTGATTGATTGATTAAATCTTTTGAACACTATGTGAACAGCTAACCAAAATTCAATGCCACTATTCCATTCGACATAATCTCGTATGCGGTTTTCAGAAAATATCGCTGTCCTAACGAGACCTTACTATACCAGAACGTCATTATGTTGTGTACTTTGTCAGGTCTCTGATATGACTTTTGTTGTTATTAATTAAGGTGTATTTGCGTTAATAACATGCACTACATTGTACACAAAAGTTTGTTAAATCTTTAATTACATAATCAATTTACGTGCGTAGCATGCATAAGTGGATGTTATTGCCTGTTCATACAGACGTACGAGTAATTACTAATGAGTAACATCACATCGCTTGATGAACCGACAACCGATGAGGAAGAAAGGTTCTAGGGTGGAGACCACGAACCGGAAGACGCAGCGTAGGTAGGCCTCCCACTAGATGGACTGACGACATAGTGAAAAGTTGCAAATAACCGGTGGATGCAACTGACATCTTGTCGTTTGGAATGTCGTTCTAAGGGGGAGGCTTATGCTCAGCAGTCGACGTCTTCTGGCTGATGATGATGATGATGATAAACATCTGAGCGCGAGCAGTGGAATTGTACCCTATGAGAGTGCATTTCGTTTAAATGGTGGTAAAAGTTACAGTCCATTTCATTTGCTAACAAATATTTATATTACTAATATTTGCTTCTTAAGAGTGCCTATATGTATATAGTGTATATGTACTATAGTGCCACCACTTTCAAGTGTACAGACCGTGCCGTGACTCAGTGCGTTTCGGGATCAGCTTAAAAATAGGCAGTTCGTATTAAGCCGGCATAGTGGATGCGATTGCTACTTGCAGTTATTTATGCATTCGCCTCTATTTATGTACCGCACTCCAGCCTTAAATCAGGCAGGGTATAATATAATATTTCGAAACACAATAATAAAATTATACGAGGATTTAAATTGTGGTCAAATTACGTTGACTTGTGAAAGTTCGATCTAATTTTAATAATTTTAAAACTAATTTTAGATAAGTTTTTATAGTTTTAAGTAGTCCATATACTTTAACTATTAATATAGTACTTACTTAAAATGTTTTTTAATATCCTGCATCTATAAAAAAGTGCATATCTCCATTTTTGTTGAATTTTGTCTCCAGTATTAAATGAATATTTTGTTTCTTGTTAAATTATATTCTTAATAATTAGATAAGTCTAAGTGCGTTTTCACACCAGGCGTTATTTCGGAGCGATCAAGCGTTTTTATACGGTTGTAATTATACGAGCGACAAGTGACGCGCGTCTAAAATTCACACGATCGTATGAAAACGTGCCTACACGCGCGTGTGACAAGGCACTTAATCTTATAGCTAAGTTATGCTTTTAGAACCTTCTAATGTGGTACGGCAGAGTGCGTATGAAAGAGAATGAATCATTGTCACCAATTTCTGTTATATTTCTTTTTGTTGGCGACTGAGGCAACCGTCACAGTCGGTTTTTTTAAGTCGTCGCCGCTCTTGGACTTTCCCTTGCTTACCATCAGGCAAGGCAAGGTTAAATGTCGCGTCTTAATAAAAAAAGTTAATAGATGAATAGGTATTGACAGTTTTAGTGTCAATGCCGGGCGACAATGAAACATATCAAGAGTTTCAAGAGTAGTAAGCGGTGTTGCCCAGTCTGCTGATCCGGAGTAGTGCCACCACTTCTAAGCGTACAAATCGTGAAGGGACTTAATCGCGTTTCGGGATCAGCTTTTAAGTTGCCAGTTCCAACTAGGCCGGCATAGTAAATGCAATTGGCACTTGCAGTTATTTAACTATGGTAGCACTCCAGCTTAACATCAGGTGCTGTCATGTCGAGCCTTAATAAACATTGGCAAAAATAATTTTTGGTCCTTCAAAACCCAGTAGCTTCATACGCGCTTTTCCCTACATAAAATTGTGATAGAATTTGCCTGCTTTTTGTGTAATATTTTATCTGCAACTATTTATTATTATTAAAATAATTAAAATATTAACTTTAGAGTGGACTTTTTTTATTTAGATTATTCTTTTTTATTACCTACCTCATCGTAGTCAAATGGAAAGACAATAGTATTTAACTATGACATACTTGCTTTATCTTGGTGTAAAAAGGAGCAGCCGTTCTAAGCGCCGGGTCACATGGGGCCTCAGGCCTCAGCAGCAGTGAAGAAACAATATACATAGTGTAATTATATTTTAATCAAATTGCCATGCCTTTTACCCACACTTATTCGCGTCTCGACAAAAAATATTCATTATATATAATATTCATTAGGGGTTTTCCTTTTCGAATATTTGACTAATATAATCTGCATAATTGTTATTGATTGATTTTCTTGGAATTCAATTTTATTCGCATTTAAGACCACCTCGCTTGTGGCATCCTGAACAAGGAGCGGCGGTTCTTCATCATCATCAGCCAGAAGGCGTCCACTGCTGAACATAGGCCTCCCCCTTAGAACGCCATTCCGAACATGATGCCAGTTGTATCCACGTGACTTTCACTATGTCGTCAGTCCACCTAGTGGGAGGCCTACCGACACTGCGTCTTCCGGTTCGTTTTCTTTTCTAGAACCTTTCTTCCCCATCGGTTGTCGGTTCTTCGAGCGATGTGGCCAGCCCATTGCCACTTCAGCTTGAGAATCCTACGGGCTATGTCGGTGACTTTGGTTCTTAGGCGAATATCCTAGTTTCGGATTCTATAGCGCAAAGAAACACCGAGCATAACTCTCTCCATTGCCCCCTGATCGACTTTTCCAACAGGCCAACATTCAAGGGCCACGTCTCAGTGCCATGTGTCATCACTGGCAACACACATTGTTTTAAGACCCTTGTCTTGCTTTTATACAAGGCGCAAATTCGCTCTTGCGCGGAGTTCTGTTCGCACCTCTGGGACGGCAAAGTATCTTCCTAATGCCCTAGATTTATTGCAGCGCGGAGCGTGATGCAGAGGTAACACGAAATCTGGAGCCCTGCAACTTCGCAGAGACACGGCGGTTTTGTGCGTCCTCTATCGCCTATATCATGGAGAATGTTCCGAGGAGCACTTAAACCTTGTACCTACCTCGTCTTTTCACACCCTTAATACCTGCACAGTCGATGGAAGCATCCGCATTCTGTCGACTGAATCGGCAGGCGTACTAAAAATTTCGGTGCGTCTTTTCTTTGTAGAACAATCGACAAGTAAAATGCTTTGCCAGCCCATGTGTTTTCTCCATTCCATAACCTTGGATCCTTTAAGCAATGCGTGAAGAAGCACCTTTGGCCGGCATAGTGAAGGCGACTGGGCATCTGACTCGATTTTTTCAGTCGTCGTCAATCTTGGACCTTCTCTTGCTTATCATCAGGTAGGTCGAGGTCAAATGTCGTATCACAATAAAAAAGCCACACCAACTGCCACTGAATAAAGTTGTGGATGTGAAGGAAGCGAGGGAGTTGTATCAGGATCGTGGCAAGTGGCCCTCCATTGTCACTGACTATTGAATCTGAATTGAAGGAAAAAAGTAGAGCTAATTTATTTAATTGATTACCTCATAAGGATTGATTACCTCATTTTATTATTGTAATGTGTGATACTTGTTATTAAACAGGGACTCTTTGTTTATCATAGTCTGATTAATAAATAAACAGTTTATAAATAAGTTGTTTATAAACTCATTGCTTTATAATAATTTAAAACAGTATCTCACATTGTGTTTATCCATGCACTTTTTCTTAATAAAGGTTAAGATAAAAGAGGTTAAATAAAACAAAATATTTGTGTAAATGTTATATGCACATTGAATTACTAGTTTTTGTTAATTTAAATAACCGTCAATCTCACATCCAGTAATTAATTATTTTATATAAAAATCTAAACAATAATATGGCCACAAGTTTCAAAATATATTTCAGGTACATACATATAAAGAAAATAGTCAATTACAAATTAAATTTAAATAAAGATTCATAAATATAGTTAATTTATTTCCATTTATACGTATTAAACATTTGTAGTCTCTTAGAAAAATATAAACAGTAATAAATTCTATATAAAATTCATTTGGGACGAAGATTATTTACAACAACAAGATAACATACATAAAATCGTTTGATATAATTCACATAAAATCATATATATATTAATCAATATTCATTTCAATAATTTACAAAATTCCTAACACAAATATCATTCAAATGTCATCTAAAAAACCTATAACGAAACCTAATTACATCGTTGTGAATAAAAATAATAAAATAAAATAGATACTAATGAATTCATTTACGCTAAAGTTATAATAATAATTTCTTATAGTTTCGTTAAAAAAATATATTAAAATAACATCAGTATCCATCTCTCTCAGACTAAATGATGCGACGCACGCTTCTGCAGCACATCGCGATCCCTTTCATACACCTACATACTATGTATGTACCTTTAGTTACATAATTTACAATATCAGCATTTATTGTCCACGAGGACTCTCCACTTACAGTAAGAAATAGGCAAACAATTTGTTCATATTCTACTCGAATTAATATCATTATGTAACATGGCACTTGCCCCCTTCAATCTACCCTAGTTTACGAGTATATCACAAATACTTTACGAGTTTAAGCCTCAATGATTAGTTTTCTCACGATGGCACCACTTTGCTGTGGCATAGGAACTGCTCGGGGCTGATGGAACTGGTGCAGGAATGTGACTAGTGAGACACCACTGCCGACACTGGCTTTTATAATTGACACCCGGTGAACTCTAACAAATATAGCAGTACACAGTTAAAATCTGCTTTGAGATCTCATCGCGATTCGGAAGACAGATGTTCCAATCTTCCCCCACAATTAAACATAGCTGGCTTCCGCCTCGACACTCTCACCCTTTCATACTGTGTCAGTAAAACGAAGGAGTAGAATGGCTTCGTTGTTGAAGCAGGTTAGTTGGGTACAGTGGGCCAAGAGAACCAGATGTGTTGTTAAAAACAGCTCCGAGTGCTAAACAATCAAAACAATAATTAGCGCCATTGTTGTTATCCCAAAACTGTTGACCTTTACATTGGAAACGCACGGCAATTTCTAATCTTTGACCTGATGATATGCAGGGTACATATAAAACAAATTGAAATCGGTCTGAGTAACCGTCGCAAGAGCCAGCTGCATATGTTGCCTGTAAATCTGTGTACGTCCTCCATTTATCCATTGTGTACCGAATGTGAACAGTCTTATGATAATCGAGATTCCTGACACGCACTGCGCCACATACTGTAGTGTGAATTCCGTCACCGACTTTTGCTGATTCCAAACAAACATTTTGCTTTTCTAATTTTTCGGTGACATCGCGAGGTAATTGGAACAACGGGACTAAAGATAAAGAACCAAATCTGGGCACAGGGCGCACTGGCGGCGAATTTTGCATTAAATCACATCCTGCGAGATCATTGTACGCCGATTTAGGAACAACGGGAATTTCATCCATAAAAGTTTTCACATCAGCAAGATCAAGACCCAGCACATCAGCGAAACGTACTATCTTTTTACGTCCGGGAGTGCCAGGAGGAGTTTTACCAGTTTTAAGTGAAGAACAGCGTCTAACACGTTGTGGTCTGTCGTCTTCTACTTCATCTGATGTTTCGTCTACTTCAGTTACATTAAGTAAAGCAACTTCTACTTCCTGATCCGGAGACAATTCCTTATCAGAGGCCTCAGTTATTACAGTTTCAATTGGAAATTCGATAATCTCATCATCAACTACAAGTTTATCTGATAATTCAACCTCTTGTAAGACTGTATCTGTTTCGAGTGTTTCTATTTCAGTTAAGGATATGTTTTCTACACATTCTTCATTAATTAAATTTTTTCTTTCACTTTCAAATCCTTCATCTGTACAATCAGATGGTTCACTTTTTGCCGACTCGAATTCTGAGTCACTATCCAATGATGAAATAGGTAAAGCAAGACGATCCTCATCTGCTGGCGATGGTCGTTGCGTAAAATCAACTTCGTCTTGACTATTTTTGCGCGCACAGCCTTCGAATGAAATAGGGGAAAATAGCGGTTTATCAGCATGACCATTCTCCTTTGGAGCCGGTTGTACTTCGATCGGAGAGTGGTCTGTGTAGAAGGCACTGGAAAATCTAAATCCATTTTTCTTATTTTCCTGCAATTTTGATTTTGTGGCTTGTTCCTTGGTTTCTGAATCAGACTCAATGTCGTAGAAAGGTAGTTCTTTATCATCTGTTGGCGATCGTTCTGAAAGTGGCGCATCTAACTCATCAACGGGACTGGAAGGGCTCTCACATTCTAATTCAAAATCGTAGAAAGTATCAGCATCTCTTGGGGACGTTGATTTGACCCTATGAGGTTGTGAGTCACGTGTGAGCCAGCTGCTTTCACCATCATCTTCATGGTTGGCACCGAGGTTACGGAGACGTGAATGCAGGTCACGTGCAAACGCCGCTGCTCGCCCTCTGCACGACATCGGCAACAGCGACGTCAAACCGCACTGCGAGCCAGCGCGATCTCCACTCATCTGCGTCTGAAAATCAAAGAAAATAATACATTAACATATGCTAGAAGAATTTCACATTAAGTTTGAGGTTATTATTAGCGGATAATAATAGCGGATATTTATGTACCAACGGAACCTCATAAAGTAGTATTAGGCCTTGTCACTTAGTCAAGGTAGGTTCGAGGTCTACGAGTCATGTTTGTCTACAAGCTTGCAGATCATTGACCGACTTTAAAAACTACTAACTAATCGCACTCATTTCCCATATTTTTATAATAAATAACGTTTTTATTTTCACCTTATTTTGACGTAATCTTTCCATTGTATTTATGCATAAGTATTATTATTTTTGGTCGGCATAGTGTTTTCTTTAAATCGTCTGCACTCCTGGACCTCCCTCATGCATACCATCAGGCAGGTCAAGGTCAGATGTCGAGTCACAAAAGTAAAAAAATACATTTCTACTAAACGTGCTTGTATCATAGAAACAGGAAGACCTAAATTATGATATCAAAGATACATTTGTAACGGCAAGTTGTTTTGAACCAGTCTCTGTTTGCATGACCATTGCACTACACTACGGTCGTCCTTAAATTATACGTTCTTGGGATAAGTATCGTTATTACATTTTAAAAAATCCACGTATGTCAGGTTTGATATATCGGTAAACTAGTGATATCGGTAATCGGTTTCACACCACTGGTAATAATAAGCAGTAGTGAAAGTGCTGATAACAATGAAATATCTGCTATCACTAATTTAACAAAAATAGCACGTGTTTAAATGCCTACGTAAGTAGAGATTTTAAGGCGAATTGATAAAACAGGTGTTAGGCGTGGCCAAACGGTTAGCGATTGGTTTGTTGCGCGTAAAGTCCCGGCTTCGATTCCCGGTCGGAGCAAATATTTGTTTCATAGCATTTATTTGTAATATTTAATAATTATATTGAATACTGGTTACTATGATAACCAGTATTCATGGATGAGTGGTACCCAGTCTGCCGATCCGGGGTAGTACCACCACTTACTACCAAATTACTTTACGTGAAGCGATTTAGTCGCGTTTCGGGATCATCTTGTATGTTGCCGGTTCCAACTAGGCTGGCATAGTGGATTTGATTGTTACTTACAGTTATTTAATTGTAGTAGCAGTGACATTTATTCATGGACCGCACTCCAGCCTAACATGAGGCGGGGTGCTGTCATATGTCGTGTCACAATAAAGTAAATACAAAAGCATTAAATACTTAAGTAGTGTGTGAATATCATGAAAAGCTGAATGTCAAGAGTGAATGACCCCGATAAGATAATTCACATTAATTTTGACAATAAAACATTAAGATAGGAATCACCTTATAAGAGACCAAAATATAACATTTGATAACATATTATTTAATAATAGCTACAAAAATGATTACATTCTCTTATCTTAAACACTTTAAATATTTTAATGCGATGAGTCAATGACGATGACAGGATAAGAATATTATTGTATTGTTATTCGTATTTTTTGTATACAATACAATACGCTCATGCTGTAACTAAATTTGAAACTGAAAATGACTAATAGAACGAAACTGTTGAAATTAGACAGTGGAAACAAAGCAGTCATATAATAACACACTTGTTTAAATAAACATATTGAAAATGCAATATATGTATAAACAAAATATTAATAAATAATGCATTAAGTAAGTATAACTCCGTTGATGGACCGCACTCTAGCTTAATACTCGTATCAGGCGGAGTGCAGTCAGTCGAGACCGAATAAAGTAAATAACAAATATTTATTATTAAAATGTAGATATGTATTGCAGGTAGGTAATACCAACAAAAGAAAAGAGCAAAAGAAAGATATTTTTTAACAAAATTGAATGGGTTCTAGTAAATAAATCAACCTTCACATAATTACCGCAAATATAAAATTTAATAATAAATTTTATATTTAAAAAAATTATATTCATTTTACTAGTATTCATTTATGTTTGTATATGATAAGTAGGTGTGTTTGTGTAAGTCTAGATATTGTATGATAATTGTATTATATTTACTATCATTCTGCATTTCAAGGAATCACACATTGGAAAGGTCTCAAGTTAAGTTAAGGTCTTAAGGCATTAAGTTCGCCTTCTGTAAGCTAATTTGTAAGTTTTTTGTAAAATTAAGTTTTTTTTTGTTAATATAAATAATATAAACAAAAACATACATTAAAAGTAATAAAGAGACAGGCACGATTTAATAACTGGTCTAGCAAATCAAAAGAAAACCCATGTCAAGCATCCATACAAAATCCAGTTCAATGCAGTTTCGTATGCTTTTAAAACATTTAAGACTAGTATTTGTCATTGTAAATCACGACCCCAAAATATAACGCAAACGTCAAATTGTAGTTGAAAAAAAAAACACATGCGCACATTCCCCACCCACTCAACGCCCAGCTGCTAAATAAAAGTAACACTTTTACTTTTACGACACGTCTTATTCCTATCTAATAATAACACATTATAATCGCTAATAATAAATAATACAATATAACTCTGAGGCAGTGTCGTAGCGTGCCTTAGCCCCGTATAAAATTTGTTTGGAGGCCCTTAGGAAGTGTAGTTTTCTCACAAAAGGAAATACGTTTACGCACGTTGGAGGCCCCATGGCCTGTATAATTGATACGGGTGATACGGCGGTAAATACGCCCCTGGTCTGAGGGTAGACTTGCCGGATGTACATGATCGATGCAATGATCGAATTTTACAAATACGAATTTACAAATCAAAATAAAGATGTCAACAAATAGTAAAACAAAAACGTTCTTTCGTGTGTGATGTGAATTTAAAAGTTGTGAGGTTACAAGTAAATCTCATACAAGAGACATTTATAGCTGGAAATTGAAGCTGAGAATTTGTTCATGCAACATGCAAGTCCCCTGTTGTAAGTTGTAATTACGACAAGTTTTACATAATTGTAATTTACAAATTATGGTCATCAGTTACATAGCAAAGTCAAGGTCAAAATAATTTGCAACTCAAAAGAGTTTATTTCAAAATTATCAATTTATATTGAATTTACATAATTTGTAAATAAAATTTATTTAATACGTATAATTTTAAAACCGCAGAATCTGAGAAAAGTTTACTCTGTGTAAATTCTATACCAGTGTTCCCAACGTGGGGCCCACGCAACACAGGGAGGCTTGCGTGGGCCCCACATTCAATTTGATAGTAAAGAAGGGCAATTTAAAAATGGACCCGACATTACTTTAAACCTTTCGCTCTGGGTTATTTAAATGCAATGCAAATTTAATCGGTGACAAATTTAACAAAAAAGGCGAATTCTTAAAAAATGCTGTAATCATTTATATTTCTTAAGGGAACAAAACAATTTTTAAAGGTTAAAAAAATTGTGGAGGGCATAAAAATTTTAGAAATGTTAATGTGGGGCTTGGCCAAAAAAGGTTGGAAAACACTGCTCTATACCATTGCACAAAACAAAAACAATATTGTATTCTATAAAAATGTGTATGACTGTAAATTTAATAATCATTTAAATTCTTCATAGTTACTTTGTTAAAAAGCACAGTTAAGAAATGAGTACAGCTGACGACCCATTTTTCATATTAATGACCCTGCGAAGCGATGTAGCACATCACCTTGACCTCTCTCAAACTTTTATTGAAAACAAGGCCGTACACTAGGCATCTACTATGTGTTTTATTTTCTTCTGTGACAAACAGAGAAGAATGGTACAGAATATGTGTCAATAAACTAAATAAACATAAAACTATCTTTTGGTATTATTAGTTTTATTAAAATTTAAAGTATAATAAAATTTAAAACTATAATTAAACTTTATAAAATCTTTAAATTTTATCTTATTTTAACTTTCTACTTAAAATGAACGACAGTTAATTGTTCGGCTCTCTTTATATATTTATTTATTTAAAAACTTAATGTATTGCATAATAGTACATTACATATTATAGATTATTGCTTTTAAACATTTATAGTGAAGCGGAGTCTAGGGATAATGTGGTCTGTGCCATATAGAATTAACGTTTGGTTCAAACAGCTGTTTTACAGTAAATAATATACAAGAAAAACAATAAATTTTAACGTGTCGAATTCATTTTCAAGCAGAACATAGTCGTAAAAGAGAAAATGTCGTAGCTAGTCATAAAAGTTATTAAAAACAATTTTATATTCTTATCCTTATTTTTACATACTAAACATGCTTGTATCATAAAAACTGAGCTACCAAATTCGAATCGAATCGGGGTCTCTTGGTTTGTGACCAGGAGACCCAGGGCTGCCTAATTAAAACTGCCTATTCAAATCCATATCTAGCATTAAAATCTGTATTATATTTTAATGTACACATTTTAAGCGTGTTTTAGTAAATGTTTTAAAATTAGACAGCCATTATTTTACATATTTGTTTTAAGTTTTATCGTACAGAATAAAAGAAATTTTATCAAAAACCTAAATAATCTTCGAGCTTAATTAAAAAATTTGATAATGCAACCATTTGCTATAAATCTATATATTTGATGACATATTTTAATAATTTCGTGTTTTTATCTTCTATTTATTCTTTTGATGTCGCGGCATTTGATGTCGACTTGCCTGCGAGCGCTCAATGTCACTTTCCTTAGGCCCGGCCGTAGCATTTGACGCTTTTAAGTTTTTAATATCGTATTCCTCTTATAGCAAGAAGAAGAAAAGGAATAATAAAATTAAAAGGAATTAAAGGAATTAAAAAGCTGACGTAAGTAGAAGATTAAAACGAGGACAAACCAGAAGAATGTTTCACAACCAAATTAAACACATTCTTAAGAAATTTTATAATTAAGACTGAAGCGAGAAAGTTGTGTCAGGATTGTGTAAAGTGGCCCTCATTTGTCTCCTACTATCCTTATAGAAAATAATGGTAATTCGATTTCTTAGTAATAATTTTAAAAAATTCAAACTGTTACTCCTTTTTCCCACGGGGATAGGCAGAGACAATGGAGCGCCACTTGCCATGACCCTGACACAACTTCCTCGCTTCCTTCACATCGATAATTCTCTTCAAACAAATTCTTAGGTTAATAATAAAAAAAAGGAACAGAAATCAGAATGTATATTAAATTTAATTATTATAAGTTCAAATATGTTGATAGTGCGAGAGATTTGATTGCTTATCATGTTAAGGAATTTCTAAATGTGGTATCAATGACATATAGGATAGGTATTATGCAGACAGTTTAGTAATGACACCAAGTATTAAGGTTACTTAATCGTCAGACCAGTGAAAGTGGCAAATAAAAAGTGCGATTCGTCACAACGCGCAAACAAAATATCAATTGAGGAAAAAGATTTGTGTGGTGATTCAAACAGTGCACACGTGATAACATGTCTCAAAAATAAGTGCTTTGCTTTCCTGCTGGTAAACAAGGGGAGATCCAAGAGCGCCGACGACTGAAAAATTATTCATAAGCTTCACTTGAAGGATCCCAAGACAAGATTAATATGAAATGGGAGGATCAGTTAAGCTGGTAAAACATTTTACTTGTCGATTGTTCTACAACCATTTAGTGCGACTGCTGACTTGGGCGACGAAATGCGGATGCTTTTCACTGAACCGTCTTATCACGAATGTAAAAAGACGAGGTAGGAACAAAGTCAAAGAGCTCCTCGTACAAAATAACACGCAAAGACACGTGCAAATCAAACGCAATTGCATCCTACGTGGCATACAACGTCACAATGTAAAGATAGAAATAGCTATAAGAAGGGCAGGTCTCGTGATGGTGGCTGGCGACTGTCCAGTTCAAAAACATCATCCAATAAGAAGTAATCTCGTCGAGCCACGCTACACTATACCTACTCGTTATTGGTCATAAATCAGTCCAAATTGTTCACCGGATGCATCATCATTACACCCTGCTTGTACCAGAAGATGAATCAAGAGGGCAATTTCGTAATAAAATTCACTTGTAGCAAATCATAAGCTATAAATAAATCTTTGTGAATTCTCTCTCATTAAAAACAGTGAGCGTTTGTTACCTATCAACGAACGTAAATATTATGGAATGATTACTGGCATTGATGTCACTGGCCAAAACATCTAATCTTGGATGTAAGTAGCAATCACATCCACTATGCTGGCCTAGATGGAACCTGGTGGTACTACCCCGGATCGGCAGACTGGGTACCACTGCCTACCACTCTTTGATAACCAGACCCAAAGCAAATATCCATCTCTTTTTTTTTATTAACAAATATTTGCAATATTTAATACTATTAAATATTACAAATAAAAGCTTTCTCGTATTCCTTAATTACGTAGTATATTGAAATACATAATGTTAATTACTGATAAGTTTAAATAAATAAATAAAAGCTATGAAACAAATATTTGCTCCGACCGGGGATCGAACCCGGGACTTTACGCCGTCAAAATCTGGCACCGTGAAGCCAAAATCATTTGCACATCATAAGGTCTAATTTCGCTATTTAAAAGAGTTTTACAATAAGCTACATTGGTTTACCTACTAAGGTGAAATGGTGACGAAAACCAAAAACTCCCGAATTAAAACCAATTGCTGGTAATATTTATATACTTTCGTTTATGTTTTATTATTATTATTGTGACTCGACATCTGACCCTGATGGTACGCAATTAATACGCCTCTGCCTATATTAATAACCGTAAGATTTTAGAACCAAAAGGAAATAAAGTAAAACAAAAAAATACGGACAATGTTAATATTTAAAAGTTAATTACAATAACTTCCAAAGGTTCAAGGCGAAATCTCTTCAATGATAACCTTGTGACCGCTTTATGTCCTTAATGAAAGTAATATTTAAACGCAAAATAGGAGAAGATTTATAATAATTAACAATAACAATTCATTTGTTATTAATTAATTATGTTTTGTATCTTATTTTTTTCCACACAGTTTGTGACAGATACCCATGATTTTTCTTGTCTTTTTCTATTGTAACTCGACATATGAGAGCAATCTCACTGGATTGCGGTCCAGGAAAGAAGGCAAGTGCTACTATAGAAAAATATTTGCAAGTTACAGTCGTATCTATTATGCCGGCCTAGTTGGAACCGGCAACTTACAAGCTGATCCCGAAACGCGACTAAGTCACTTCACGGTCTGTACACTTGAAAGGTAGTCACTCGGTATCGACAGACTGTAAAATGTCTCTCATAAGACATTTTGATAACAGTAGGCGCCATATATAATATGCTGGTAGATAAAAAACAATTACATTTATATTAAATAATAAAAAAGTAATAAATAATATGTTTAACAATTCAATTGCGCATGATAACAATTTTCCACATTGAAAATAAACCGAACTAATTCATTCCATGTTACTAAGGTGCACGGTGGACATCTCCTGGTCAAAAATTATGACTTAATTATGCGACTTTATGCTTTCTTTATCGCCTATACCACGGAGAATGTTCTGAGGAGCCCTTTACCTTGTTCCTACCTCATCTTTTTACACCCGTAGTACCTGCTGAATGTAGTTAGAAATCACCAAATAAATGTAACTTGCAGACGAATTAATATGGTTCAGTGTAGGACTAGTCATAGAAGTTTAATAAACCCATTTTCATTTGTGTAGAATCTACGTCATTCGAGACCCTCAATGAAGAGTTATGAGTATTTGTGATAAAATGTACAATGAACCCTACGATAAGAACTTCTCCTCAATAGGTTTGCTATTCCTAATGCATGTACTAAATGCAGAATAATGTTCTGTAGAGATATTAAGGAAACGCCTGTCTAATTTCACATGACCCAATTCTTTATTTATATTTTACCACGATATTAGATACTCTGCTCACATGACAGTAAGACCAGACTGACAACTTTAATGGGAATGAGAATGAAATTCATTTACATTTGTCTAAAAGTTTCGCGGTCGCTGTTAGTATCAAACAACTTTATTTACTCATTCGGAAAATGAGTTACAATGAGCTTGAACTGTTAATGAAAAAGAACATCAATTATCAGTGTGTTGCGCGGACGCAATTTTTATTAAGGTGTTTAACTGTCAAGCTCTTTCTTATCGAGTTTCGCGGTCGGCCTGCAGATTAGATGACAAAGAGCAGTGAAATTACATGTGCGCTGACGACTAGAAATCAGTACGACAAATCTTATATAATCATGCTGTAGAAGTTTTAAAGAATTCTAGCATGGGATTCTAGCAGGTTACTTGAAAATAATAAAAACAAGTAGAGGAAAATGTCTCTTAATTGGATATTTCTATTCGACGCAAACAAATTATATATCAGTACTTAACATCATATTAAAAAGTTGTAGGGACTCCAAGTAAATATGTATAATTTTAATAACAAATTAAAAAGCATATTTAAATTTATATTCCAATTTAATTGTTAAAATCTGCTATGATAAAATAAATAAAATTCTTTCAAGAACTAGATCTGGTTTTGAGGACAAGCGAGGGTCAATTTCTCAATTAAATACATTATAATCAACAGCTTAATTATTATTTGCAATCGTATAAATGATTCCTAAATGGGTATATTCGAAATAATAGGAGGATAAATAAGAATGAGTAATAAAAGTATTGAAAGTAATAATAATAATTTAAATTATTATTCATAATTATAAATAGTATTTTTGTGTGTAATATGTAGTTTAACATTATGTAATAAATTGTGTAAATTACTAACATCAATGCCATAATAAATAAATGATCTAATTATTAATGAATGATTTAATTTCATTTATGACCTTACTTGTCTGATGGTAAGCAGGGGGGGGTTCAAAAACACTAACGACTCCAAAAAACGGCACAACCGGTCGTTTCTTTGCCGACCAGTTATTTCTCATACAATGACTTTATTTTTCATGTTTTCTTAAATAGAATCTTGATATAAAGTTTCTTTCAAGCAAACTTTAGCTCACCAAAAACGCTGCCTATCCTTTTGAGAAATAATAAAATCATGTCTTAAATCATAATGCTCTGCTTACCGTGCGATATAAAATAAAATATAAAATAAATACAATTTTTTATCAATATAATTATATAATAAAAAATAAAAAAAATTATATAAATACATATAAAAAACATAGTATATCAATAGTAAGAAACACTTATAATTTAAAGGATTCAATGTGGCCGGTCACATGATGTCGATGTTGTTGAAGAATAATTTAGAAACAATTTAAATGTCTGGTCCATTATCTTAAATATAAACTGTGACGTTACTTTCGATGCTTAATGCATTTTCTAATAGTATTAAATGTCGTTTAACTTCGAACAATGTGTGTTGCCAGTGACGACATATGGCACTGAGACGTGGCCCCTAAATGCTGGCCTGTTGGAAAAGCTCAGAGTCGCTCAGCAGGCAATGGAGAGAGCTAGGCTTGGTGTTTCTTTGCGCGATCCGGAACGAGGATATTCGCCAAAGAACCAAAGTTACCGACATAGCCCGTAGGATTCTCAAGCTGAAGTGGCAATGGGCTGGCCACATCGCTCGAAGAACCGACAACCGATGGGGAAGAAAGGTTCTAGAGTGGAGACCACGAACCGGAAGACGCAGCGTAGGTAGACCTCCCACTAGGTGGACTGACGACATAGTGAAAGTCACAGGTAACCGGTGGATGCAACTGGCATCTTGTCGTTCGGAATTGCGTTCTAAAGGGGAGGCCTATGTTCAGCAGTAGCGCCTTCAGGCTGCTGATGATGATGATGAAATGCCAGTAGGGAAAATCGATTCAAATCTAAGTAATATTCATTATAATTATTATAATTCTGGAGACACCCTGTATTATAAGTAAAATTATAAGTAAAAAAATATTCATTATTTTCTAGATAATTCTAGAAAGTTTTATCTTATCATCTTAATCTTGGATTTTTTTATTCATTTCTATAATACTTAGTACTTATAACCAATTGACAAATCAATTAGTCACTTATTATCACCAGTTATTTACATGGTTCTGAGTATAATTCTATGTGTTGATACCTCAAACGAACATATAGAAAAATAGAGGTTTTGAGTTATATTACAGTAAGTTTTGGGAATGCGATATTTGTATTGTTAGATTTATTTATGTGACATTACCTTAATAAAATGTGTAATAAATGAGATATTATAATTTTAATAAGAAATGTTTAAAAGCTAATTATAATTATATACTTAAATAGATATGGTTTTTATATATTAAATTGAGAAAAATTATATGTAACTCGTATGTTTTTAATTTTGACTCGATATATGACAACACCCCGCCTAATGTTATCCATGAAGGTATAGCTTCAGTGCGATCCATTAATGGCAGCGACTGCTATTACGGTTAAATCACTGCAAGTAGCAATCGCTTCCACTGTGCCGGCTTAGTTGGAACCAGCCACTTGCATGCTGAATGTAACTGCACCATATCGATCCCAAAACGCGACTCTTCACGATATGTACACTTGAAAGTGGTGGTAACCCGGGATACTGGGCAAATTACCACCCGTCTGTCTCCCACTCTCAAACAACCGGACTCGGAGCAAATATTTGCCTCTTTTTTTATTAATAAATATCTGTTGTAAAAATATTTCAACGAGTCCAACTATTATTTTTGATTCAAATATTGTCTGCAAGGACGATTATTTTTAGCAATTTCAGCAATATGAATAATCATGAAATGTTTCTAAAATAGCGCTAATCGTTCGGTACGTGCGGGATAGTGACTTTCACTTCATTCTTAAATAGCAACCATTGAGGAAACGATTGCCTTGGACGCTGTAGGTTTGTTAATATTTGAAATATATTTTTATTTATTTATTAAGCACAACAGACAACATTAGGTTCATTAAACTTTCAGTCCTATTACAGTTATACATAACATTTAAATAATATAATCAAAACAAAAGAAATAACTACACAATTGAATTTAAATAAAATAAACAATGATAAAATATGAACTAAGTAGGTATATTTAGTCAATTTTAAATAAGTTATCTATTTAATGCAATTTTTTAAAGTGTGGTAAGTGGCGCTCCATTGTCTCTGCCTATCCCTGTGTTTGAGCCTATAATATATTTTACAATATTACTAATAAAAAGGGGGGCGATTCAACTAACGTCTGAAAAAATATTTAAATTGTCTTTATATATTTTCGGAAATTGGTAACACCATCCGTGAAATTTTCATAAATATTATAAGGCGCCCGTGGTGTAGTGGTAGTGTAATCAACCGACAGTTTTGTAATTATGTTATTAAAAATCATCTATTTCATCACTTCATAGAAAATAAATACGAATAAGAGAATAAATTGTATGAAGAGAATTGTGAATGTCAAGGAAGCGAGGGAGTTGTGTCTAGATCGCGGCAAGTGGCGCTCCATTGTCTTTGCCTATATCTGTGTGAAAAAGGCGTGACAATTTGATTGATTGATTGTTAGAAAATAAGCTAATAAACTAAGCATATCAAAACATTTCATCAAACAGACAGTTGATGGTGATCATTTGACCAGTTTGCCGATCTTGGGTAGTACCACCACATTCAAGTGTATAGACCGTGTAGTGACTCAGTTGCGTTGTGGGATAAGCTTGAAGTTGCCGGTTCCAATTAGGCCGGCATACACAGTGAAGTTATTTCCCTGTAGTAACAATTGCCTTCAGCTTAACATAAGACTATCACATGTCGAGCCACAAAATCGGTAAAAACCATTGTTTCATATAAATAGTTTGACAATGTTCTATTCCTGGTACAGTAAGTACACATACAAATAAAATAAATAGCCGGCAACCGGTCTTAGTATTGCAGTCTGAACGAAACCGCAGCTTTCACGTAGCAACCAGACATCACCCACGCATCAAATAACTCTATACTCTAGAATCTAGACCAGGGGTTGGCAAGTAAAGTAATTTTAGGTGGGTGTCGGATATTTCTATTTATCGAGATACAAGAAAAGTTAGGATAAAAATATATACAAAAGAAAATGAAAGGAATGTTAGGCCCCGATGTTAGACTGGAGTGCGGTCCAGGAATAGAGGTGACTGCTACTAGAAATAAATAACGATAAGTAGCAGTTACATCCACTATGCCAGCCTAGTTGGAACCGGCAACTTACAAGCTGATCCCGAATCGCGACTAAGTCACTTCACGGTCTGTAAACTTGTAAATATCTGCCTCTTTTTTTATTAATAAATATTTGTAATTCAATTATTAAATATTACAAATAAAAGCTATGAAACAAATATTTGCTCTGATCGGGAATCGAACCCTGGACTTTTAAATCCCGGGTTAAACTGCCTACCACTTTTAAACCCAGATCAAATATCTGTTTTCTTTGTAATAACATATTTTTGTAACGATTATTAAATAAATAGGTTTGTTTCTACCGGGAATTGAACCTGGGTATTAGTTTATGTATTTACTTATGCAAATAATAAGCAAATGAGTACTTCTCATTTAAAAATACAATAGGTTGTACTAACTTACTTAACATTCTTTGAAAGGCTTGTTTATCCCATCGTTTATGATTCTGATAACAATTACTTATCATTCAAATAACAATATTTTTTTTGATAATAATGTGATGGCCTTCAAGTGAAAGTATTGAACAACAAATTTTAAAAGTTGATTAGTGAAAATATTATTTAAAATGACATTGTGATTGTATTATCTATTTTCCTTTTTTTAATTGCATATTTTGATGCCAATTTTTAATTATATAATTAAATGTTTTGATTCTGGTTCTAGTATGTTATTTGACCGTTATTAATAAAAATTTAACACACACTCTCTGCTGTTATAGTTGCTGTGTTGTTTGGGTTATCTATATTTTTTCGTAATACATGTAAGGATTATTATGCTGTAAAATTTAAATGTAAAAGTAAAGAAATTTACATTCCAGGTAACTCTATTAGCCGCATGATAAAAAATCATAAATTTCTCTTTCATCATGTGTTTCGATTTTAATTTATTATGCCTTTATGGATATTAGTGTACCTTGTCCCCAGATGGCAGTATGGTCGGGCATTGATTAATATATAAAAAAACTATTTATATTAACGTTTGGGTCGTTGAATAGACGTCTTGCAACGCACTTTTTTTTAAATTTTTATTATACGTTTCTATACTAAGCTACTAGAGTGCTTGTATCATAGAAACAGGACAACCAAAGTACATATATCAAAGATATTACATTGGTGCCGGTAAGTGGTATCGAACCCGTCACTTAAGTAGCTTAGTACAGAAATGAATAATAAAAAAATATATATAAAACAAAATGATTCCGATATTGTTTATATTCTAGGCATAGAGATATATGTTATACTTGTATATTTAACTCTATAATTCTAGGTACATACTTCTTAGAATTAAGAAGTGGTTGCGTACTCGGAGACTAAACATAGCACAACAAATGAATTTGTTGTGACGCGAATCTTGCAATGACATAAAGGGGGCAATTGAAGGACAATCGTAATCTTAGAAACTATTTTGCATACTAAAAGAATAATATTTATCTGCCAGATTTGTAAACAGTCGTCATGGCTGCTGTTTGCGGCCATTCTGTATACCTAAGTGTTTTATGCTGTTTTTTTTATGGACATACCAATCTTTTTAATACTTTTATTACATAGAATATAAATTAGATCTACATACTCGTATGTTATGTTGTTTTTGTTTTTGTTTTGTTATAAAATATATATTTTTTTATTAAAACAATATATATATTGATATAATTGAAAGATACTTACCCAAATTATTATTAAATTGGAAATTAGGTATAATAGGTATGAGTTTTGTTTGGATGAGTTGTCTTTGCCTGTTAAGTGGCAAGTGACGATTGTTGATGATTTTCATATGTAAAAGAAAAATCTTAAAGACTTCATAAATTAAGCCGTCATAAAAAAACTCGGTTTTTTCAGTTGTCTTCACTTTTGGACCTTCTCTTGCAGGTCGAGGTCAGATGTCGTGTCACAATAAAAAAATAAAAATAAATAATAATAATAATTTACGAGTTATGTTATATAATTCCAGATTGCATAAATTATTTAACATGCATTCAATCTTGCCACCTAAATATTTTTAATCCAAATCATTCCAGATTAACGACCCTTACATGAAAGCCGATATCAGATCCCAAATCAGGTAACAGGATTTGGTTCCCTTACTATTTTTTTTATGCTGATGCGGGTAAACAGTCACGTAGGCACTCTTTGACATCACAATTTCTATTATAGAAGACTTTTTACTAAATATATCAATAGCTGTATAAAATTATTTATTACGACAATAAAAAATACCTATATCATAGATGAATACCCAAGCCCACGGTATTTAAAAAAATGAGTTAAAAAATGTAATCTAACTTAGTTTACAGCTGACGCAGAGGCAATTTTACACGCCTCACTTTAAAAATCCATGGTATAAGTGGGTATATAGGATAGGTAGAACACTCCACTTGTCGATTTTTCGACAAGGAAACGCGCCGAATCGTTTAGTTTGGCTGTCAATTGAGTCAACAGGATGCTTCCTCCTACCTGTAGAAACAAGGAAAAATTGTTCCCGCAAACACTAAACTAGTATTTTCTTAGATTTCGCGCGAACATTGATTAATGAATTAAGCAAATTTTATGCGGCTAACTATCGCTTACTATACCCTTAAATCAAAACCAAAATAAACCCGATAGTAAGCCGCATAAAATTTGTTTAATTCACAAAAGGACCTGTAATATACAATACTATGTAAGCTGTTATGTTTGTAATTATACGTCAATAGTTGAATGCAGTTTCTTGTTATTCGAAAGATCAATAGTGAAAAATGATAATATTATTTTTTGCGCAAAAATGCAATCAACACAGTACACGGAATAACACAGAACAGTTGCAAAAGCGTAAACAAAAGCGGTACGTTTTTTGCTCAACCGTTATCCTTAACCTTTTTTTTAACAATGTATTAAAAAATGTCAATCATTATAAAAGTATTAAAATAAAAATACGACGGACTGTTGACTAACTTTACGGTACGCAAAGAAAAAGACACCATACTAAAGTGAAGTTGGTTGCAGAGTTAAACGTCACAAAATGGCGCCAATTCGGTTCTATTTTTATTTTAATCGCATTATAACAGCCAATATATGGTATTCCCTCTTATTTTCGTCATTTGAAGTCGACTTGCCTGAGAGTAAAACAAGTAGAGGTAAGCAAGTAGAGGTAAAACTTGCCAAAAAGTGCCAACGACTGAAAAAATCAACTCAGTTCACGGAACTATGTCCACTATGGCTGTCTTTATACTTAACAAGAACATTTTATGAACGCTATAAAAAAATTGAAATTGTTATTGAAAAGGAATAGGATTATAATCCCGACCCTTCACCTAGCTGATAAACAAAACATAAATACTTACCTCTTTTGTCACGTTTTACAATCCAACTATAAGCATAAAAATAATTATAACGACTAATAAACTAATTAATTAAGACACTTTACAATTAAATGAATAGAAAACAACATAATTATTAGAGATTAACAATTTCTTAGTTAATCTATTCTAAACAAATCTGCGTAAATAAGTAAATAAACCTATTATATTTAACTACCTCATTAACCATTTAGTTAACATTATTTACAAGTCTTATGAGATTATTTCTATTATTCCTACGTTATCATGAGATATAATCGATAGTTTATTCTAGATGCAATTTGTGTAAATTTTTGTGCATCGCATCCGAAAATCTTTATAATTTTCTATTTATAAAAACTACCTAGTGGCAGATATATAAACAGATGTCATAAGAATACCCTTTCGCATTAAAAAAAATGTTTTATCTATCCAGTTGTGTCATAGAAACTAGGTGAACAAAGTAAAAGGTTGTTATTGGACCGCGCGCTTTTTGTTTCTGAGACAATTAATTTCATTATTACTAATACACCACGCGGTCGCCTTATTAAACAAAAGCATAAGTTTAGACCAAAGGTTCCTAAACTTTTTTTCTCATAGACCATTTTAAAATTTTGCTGGTTCCGGTGGACCCCCTGCCGCTACATATTTACTATATTCCCAAAACTCGACAAAAAATGTATAGATTAGAAATAACTATAGAAGTTTGCGAGTCTCGACTCGTACTGAATATGTTTTTACAAGTAACGGTTGCTGAGCTTCTTAAAATATAATCTGCCTACATTGATAGGTGAAGTAAAGCCAACATTTTAGTTCTTTACTATCGATAAAATTTTGTGGACTTACGAATTGTAAACCCCCATTTTTTTTTCACGCCAACGTGGACCCCATCGAGTGCCCGTTGACCCCTATGGGTCTACCTGGACCACTTGGGGAATCAATGGTTTAGACAAAGATACAGTCAACCAAAAAATGGAAACTAACAGTTTTTCAACAAAACTTTTTTATACATGTTTATAGCTTTTACCCTTTCTAATATTTATATTTACTTTTGTTACGTCTATATTGTTATAACACTTTTGACCGACAAAGATGTCGAGTTCTTACGGTTGCTTCTTGTAATATCCTCTCAACTGAATATTTCTAAATCCATGATAGTTAGAATTTTCTTATATTTTGCTCGAACATTGATTAATGCATTAAACAAATCTCCCCGTGACCAAAATGGCTGCAAAGCTCTCGAAACGTTAAAATAATAAATAATAAAAATGTAAAGTCAATAACCAAAAATACATGCGATAGTAAGCTGCTTAAAATTTATTTAATCCGTGGTATTTGAAGAATCATTTGGCAATAGGAAAGAACCCAAGAAAGTCAATTTCAATTTCAATAAACTTTTTTAAACATTAATAAACATTTTCGGTAAACACCGATGCCTAATCTCAATAAACAGTTTGCGCAAATCGAAATTGTTTTAATATAGCTAATGAAACATCTTTCTAAAATCGACAAGCGATGACAGGATGCTTACATCATTAAAATTAAATATTGGCAGCTAATGTAAACTTTCATGGACATTTTTTTCGGTTTTACGAGCTATTTACATGCCAACCGTACTTAATATTAAATAACAGATAGATAAAAGAGTTAGCTAACACGAATATGACTTGCGTCCGAGATAGTACCACCACTTTCAAGTGTACAGACCGGGAAGTGGCTTAGTCGCGTTTCGGGATCAGCTTAAAAGTTGTATCTTTGTTAGGTATCTGGTAAAATTATCTTACACCTTTTTTTGTGACTGGACATATGACAGCACACCGCTTGGTGTTAAGCTGGAGTGTGGTCTATAAATAGATGTCACTGCTACCACAATTTATTAACTGTAAGCAGCAATCACATCCACTATACCGGCCTATTTGGAACCGGCAACCTAAAAGCTAATCTCGAAACGCGACCAAATCACTTCACGGTCTGTATACTTGTGGTGGTTCTACCCCGGATCGGCAGATTGGATACCGCTGCCTACCACTCTTTCATAACCAGACCCGAAGCAAATCCACCTTTTTTATATTACCAAATATATTTAATATAATTATTAAATATAACAAATAAAAGCTATGAAACAAATATTTGCTCCGACCGGGAATCAAACCCGAGACTTTACGCGCAACAAACCAATCGCTAACCGTTCGTCCACGCCTGTCGCATAATTTAACAATGAGGTTTTTGCTATTGTAAAAATTGACAATACTACTGCGGTCTTTTAATATAGTGACGTCAATGTGTATCTCATTTCAGTACCTACTGTTCAAACCGTATGTTAGGTTACATCTCAAATAAACAAACATCTGATCAATATAAACTATTTATATTAATGTTTGGGTCGGGGAATTAACGTCTTGCGACCCATAGATTATATAAAACCATGTATAAGGTAGCCTAACTAACTTTCAACGTTTTTGCAATTAATTTTATTGTTTTATTACTAAGAAGTAACAAATAACCGGCATAGTGTCAGCGACTGAGGCAACCGCGACTGAATCGACCTAGTAATCAGTTGTAGGCGCTCTTGGCGAGTCGAGCCCTGATGGCGAGTCACAATTAAAAAAAACATGAGGTATTCAACTTGTAATACATTGATGGTGTTAAACTGCATTTTTATTTAGATCTGAATATAAACCAGCAATGTATAGTATTTTTTTGTTATGTTAATAGGTTTAACAATGATAAATGATGCAGAGTGAGATTGTTGGTTCTGTTTAGAAACTCATGTATCTCTTTACATAAATGAATATTTTAAAATATCATCTTTGTATGTTTGTTTTATGCCTAAAATATATCTACAGACCGTGAAGTGATTTAGTCGCGTTTCGGGATCAGCTTGTAAGTTGCCGGTTACAACTAAGCCAGCATAGTGGATGTGACTGGTACTTACAGTTATTAAAATTGTAAAATTAGTGACATCCATTCATGGACCACACTCGAGCTTAACATTAAGCTGAGTCTGTCATATGTCGAGTCACAATAATATATACATATATATATATAATTATATATACTCATATATATATTTTAAAAAATTAAAATATGAAAAGAATTTGACAATATTAGCGAATGCTACGAGATCCTGTCTTTCCAATTAAATACGGCTAGCGACAATCAATAAGACCAAGAGCACCGACGACTGGAATAAAACGACTCAATTTACGGTCACCTCAGTCGTTGTCACTACGCCAGCCAGAGATTTTGAGCCGGCTTTAATAATTTTGATATTAAAGGATATTAAAAAAAGTTGGAGGAAGCATCCCACGGATTCCCATAAGGCAGAGACAATGGAGCGCCACTTTTCACAATCCCGCGATGATTACACGTGGAATAATGTCGTGATTCATTGGATTCATCAAAATACAAATATAACGTTTTTAGCTAACAGGTATAACACTAAGCTACTAAATGTGCTTGTATCATAGAAACAGGTCGACCAAAGCACATAATATCAAAGACACATTGATACCGGCAAGGTGTTTTGAACCGGACTGCACTGCCACGGTCGTCTTGTATTTATTTCTATTTATGATTTATATCGAATCGCAGAAGTTTTAGCTGTTAGTTTAATTTTTTTTACTTTTTTTTACATTTCTATACTAAGCTACAAAAGTGCTTGTATCATAGAAACAGGACAACCTTGAATTAATTTGAATAAATCCATTGATGCCCTTTATACCACATTTGAATTAATTGTACTAATATTTGACTTAGATTGGAAAATTTTAGTTACAGTGCTTTAATTAACTTAAAGTTTAAATGACAATGTTTGTATTAACTTTTTATGCCTTTCAACTTTGCACAGGATTTTTGTAACATTTAAACTTTGTTGTGTCTGCCTATCTCTGCGGAAGGAAGGCTGATGTTGATTAAAGCTTCTTTTATATATGACTGAGGCAATATATACTGACTGAGTATATATTGCCTCTAAAGTAACTAAGCGATAATTAGACATTTCTGCCCCCCTAGCACGGCAATCCAAGAAGCAAGCTAAAGACGTGCAAGGAATATCATTGCAACTCATTTTAAATCATTTATCAGAACAGCGCATCAAAATGTCCAAAAGAGATATTTAAACGTTCTGTAAAACTTCACACAAAACAACGTTAAAAACTTTGAGAGAGTAAGAGTGGTAAGAGTGGGGTAGTACCACCACTTACAAGTATACAGACCGTGAAGTGATTTGGTCGCGTTTCGGGATCAGCTTGTAAGTTGACGGTTCCAACTAGGCCGGCATAGTGGATGTGATTGCTACTCACAGTTATTGAATTGTAGTAGCAGTGACCACACTACGGCTTAACATTAAGCGGGGTGCAGTCATATGTCGAGTCAAAATAAAAAATTTAAAAAATAAAAATTTAATAAATATTTTTTCAAACAAAATTATGTGTCAATTTAAGTAAGTTATTTAAAATAAGTTACAATAATATTCGTTTCAGTTCTTTATCTCGCTTCTTGGATTGCCGTGTTAGCTGATAAAACAATAATAATTTATCATCGATTGTAAACATTTCATTTTATACGATAAGAAGATTAAGAAGCTGCTCATTTCTTAATCCTGGATCCCTAAAGCTAAGCGTGTAAAAAGCACCTCTGGCTGGCATAGTGACGACGACTGAGGCAACCGTAAGCCACATCGAATTTTAAGTCGTCAGCGCTCTTGATTACCAGATTACCATCAGGGAAGATCAGATCTCACAATAAAAAAAAAAGAAATTGCAAAAGTTGCGGACAGGACAGGACAGGAAAAAGGTTCTGTTTTTTTTTTTAATTTGATGGATTTTTGTGTAAACAAAGATAAATCCATACATCGAAGTATTCCACGCGAAAATTTAGAAACTAACTGGACATACAATTTAATAATGAAATGTTGGAATTTAAGGTTTTGAATCCGACCTATTTACGTGAATAATTTTTATCAAAAGCAACTAATATATTTCTTTATATGAATATTAATAGGAAATAAGCGCCCACATCCTGTTTCAGCTCTACGGATAACATAAGTTACTAGTACCCTGAACCCGTTTTAAACTGTCCGGAATATATCGCCCACAAAATATTACTCACGACTAAATTCCTTACTTTCTTACATCGACTGATATTAAGTTAAAGTACTGTCCATGAATATAACTGTAAGTAGCAGTCACGTCCACCATGCCGCCCTAGTTGAAACTTGCAAGCCGATCCCGAAACGCGACTTAGTCACTATAATGCATAATATGATTTATGAGAAAGATAAAAAGAAAAATATTATTTGACATTGTTGTACTCGTATTTATCTAGATAAGTATTAGATAACCTTTGCCAAACTTTGGATTAATTGTTCTAGAAGCTAATGAGAGTTGTGTCACTTCATTGCAATTTGAATTAATTAATTGTTCTAGGTTTAACGTCACCTACTAATATGAAAAATAATAAAAAAAAGTAAAGTTAAATTTTTAAAAGCAATTCTATTTCAAGTATACAGAATTTGAATCGACTAAGTCGCGTTTCGGAATCAGATTGAAAGTTTCCAGATTGAACTATTCAATCAATCAAATCAACTTGTCACGCCTTTTTCCCACAGGGATAGGCAGAGACAATGGAGCATTCGTATAGCATAGCATAGCATAGTCTCCTGCATTCGTTCCTCGCACTTCATCTTAACATCGAGCGGGGTTCTGTCATATGTCGAGCCACAATAAATAAATAAAAATATAACAGGAATATTGAAAGTCAATTTAAAGAGATTGGTGACGTTATTTGAATCATTCTTTAAATGCAGTAATTGTATTTATTTTGAACAAACGATATTCCTCGAATATTTAAAATAAAATATATTTCATTTCAATTTGTAGGCATATTTTAGTAAGTAAGTTATTTTGCACCTCACCCTCTCCTTTCAATTTGTATGTTTAATCCCTAAAGATTAACTGACATAAAATATTCGCCATAAAGATCGCATTCGTACGAGTATAATAATTTCAAGTTGACAGCTTCTTGCTATTATTATACTGTAGTAACACTCGCCTCCATTCATGGACCACACTCCAGCTTAACATCAGGCGGAGTGCTGTCATGTGTCGAACCACAATAAACACAATAAAGTGCAAGAAAGTTTTAAAATAAATAAAAAGTGATATTTATTAATGGTGGATTGATAACAAATTTTATCGTTTATCTTGATAGCAAAAATGATTACATTACATTGTTAATAAAAAAATATATTTTAGCGTTTGTATACAGTTATTTAAAACAATAATAATAAATATTATATAATGGGTGATAGATTGATTGAATTTAAATGAAATTGAATTTCTTTTTATTATATACTAAACCACAGAGCCTGTATGAAGAGAATTGTGGATGTTAAGGAAGCAAGGGAGTTGTGTAAGGATCGTGGTAAGTGGCGCTCCATTGTCTCTGCCTATCCCTGGGGGAAAAGGCGTGACAATTTGATTGATTGATACTTCTACATTTCACTGTGCCAGTTGATAGTAAATAGCACAGGGGATTTGTTATAATAATAAATAATTTTAAATTGTAAATGACAAATCAAAAAATGATATCTACCTTCATTACTGGAATTCGATGATTCAAACTCATTTCGATGGGCGAATTCATAATTCTACAAAACGGCGACAATCTAATTGTATTATCACTTGCACTTAATCTTTCCTTCTGATGCACTGACGTCCGTTTAACAGAAGTGTCATTTAAATTATCCTCCGACATAGACAATTATCACTCGAATAAATACGCTGATATTTAATTATGTCAACAGTACATGTTGTCGAATTTTACAAAACATATTTTTATCTAATATTTGGTTCCTGAGAGAGATGGAAACTATTATCTAAGAGTGTCGAAAGTGGCGCGGGCGCACCGTGCTAGCGCAGCAAACGAGTGACAGCGGACGTTTGGCCGCCGCGCCGGTGCGATCGACGCACGCGCAACCCCAGACAACCAATTTCAGACATCTAATCACAAACATACCTACTTATAGATCATTAATGTGGTGTTTGTGTACAGATCGTGTGCATCGTAGATAATCCGTTGATGTCTCTGATGAAATTGTAATATAGGATATCGTTAATTGGTGAATATAAATAAGGTGCATGCGACGACCGCGTGACTTGCACGCATCGGCCGCGTGAGATGCTGGCGCCCGCCCGGCCGCCCGTGTCGCACGGGATGTGTACAGACGGGTTGAGAAAGCTGGTTTTACGCCTTCGAAATTACTTCAATGTTGCAGTTATGTAAAACTCAATCTATTATCATAAATAATCGATGAACTGTAATTAATTGCATGGCAAGAATCGTGCGAGAGCAACGCAATGCATAGGGACATTGCAAGCTCTGGGTCACCGGCCGATCTCTGTGCCTACTTCTTAGCGAGTGATAATATTTGCGTTGTCTTTAAATAGGTACTTTACTATCTTGGAAAATTCCATTTAATTATTCTCCGTGAGTATTAAATAATAATAATATCAAAAGCACAAAATTATTTATAACTTTCTAAGTGCCCCTTTTATCATTGAATTCGAATACTTTCAATAACTGCCACTTACAATCCAATCGAATGTCAGTCGTAAATTGATTACTACTACTTGAGCCAATAAAATTTATTATTTTTAGAACGATTTTTCGTCTCATACGTACTTTGGTATGATTTACAATTAAATTCATGACATTATAATTATTCAACAAACGATAAATTAGGTCTCCTTAATAACAAAGTATCATTTAATTAATACAAAAGTCAATTTAACAATAAGAAATATATTAACCCGATACGCGACTAAGTCACTTCACGGTTTATACACTTATAAGACCATCAACCTAAACCGCCAGGCCAGGCCTGCCTCTTTTTTATTACCAATAACTGTACCTGTCTACAGAGCTTAATTTTTTAATATATTTCCATACTAAGCTACTCGTACTAAACGAGCTTGTATCATATAAACAGTAAGACCAAAAGAACATACATCTAAGATAGATTGGTATTGGTATGTGGTTTTGAACCGAGGTCTTACGGTTTGCGTGACCATTACACTACACTACACTACGGTCGCCTTATGTAGTTACTTCTGATAATTCTATTTTAAGCTTAACTTGCACCGCTTTCACAAATGCTTGTTTTATCTATATTTGGCTCTCCGCTATATGACATATGAATTCCTTAGTTTTTCTCTAAATATGTTATTTTAATAACTTGCAATCTTATAATTGTCAATCAATCAAAATGTCACGCCTTAATTTCGACAGGGGTAGGCAAGGACAATGGACCGTCACTTTCCACGATTCTAACACAACTCTCTTACTAAGGTACATCCACAATTCTCTTCTTTAAAATTACAATTCATAATTCGTATACACCTAAATTTCACACAGGGATAAGCAGACAATTCAGCACCAGTTTCCACGGTCCTGGCCTACTCTCTATGTAGGTTCCATCACATCCACATCACAATGTATGATATTAACTGCAGTTATCAGAACTGGGTACTTAAAAAAAACGTTAAATAAATGCCAGGTGGCAGGTAGGACCGAACATTAAATGATGTACAAGGGTTTGTGTAAAATTTGTGTAAAATAATAATATAATGCGATTAAAATAAAAAATAGGACGGAATCGGCGCCATTTTGTGACGTCTAACTCTCCAACCAACTTCACTTTAGTATGGTGTCTTTTTCTTTGCAGACCGTTAAGAAAAAGACACCTTTAAATCAGTCAAGTGAAGTTAGTCAACAGCCCGTCCTATTCTTACTTTAATAGCATAGTACTTAAAAGCAATATAATGCTTTACCAGACCACGTTTGGGGAGACCATTTCTCATTCTTCGCTATTGGATCCTTTAAGCGGAGTTTGAAAAGGCAACTTTGGCTGGCGGCATAGTGACGGCAACTGATTCGTCAGCGCGATTGAACATCCTCTTGTTTACCATCAGTCAAATCAAGGTCGGGAGCCAACCGCGCGACTTCAATTAAAATGTAAATGAAATTCATTCCCATTTGTCAAAAAGTTACGCGGTCGCTTTTTGTGTCAAAAACAACTTTTGTTCATTCGGACAATGAGTTTCAATGAGATTAAAAATTAAATATCGATTCTTAGTGTATTGCGCGGTCGCAATTTTAATTTTAAAGTTCATTAATAGAGTTTAACTGTCAAAGAGAATTCTCTTTTTCCCATTCTCTTGTCATTAAGTTACTCGGTCGGTCGGTCGCATCTTAATAAATCAAATAAATAAATAGAAAAGATTTGTCAATTAGTTTATTTTAATAGAAGCTATGAAAATATTATGTATTGTACTTCTAGACGCTTTCTGTTTGTCATTGCACACAAATACGTGAGTTGTGTGTGGGTGGTCGTATACCAGCGGTTTACAAACTTTAAAAGCTACGGAACCCTTACAGTTTAACCCAAAATACCTTTAAGAAGAAATAATAAGTACATTTGTTAATAAAAAAAGAGATAGATATTTGCTTCGGGTCTGGTTATAAAAGAGTGGTAGGCAGTGGTACCCAGTCTGCCGATCCGGGGTAGTACCACCACTTACAAGTATACAGACCGTGAAGTGAATTTGGTCACGTTTCGGGATCACCTTGTAAGTTGCCGGTTCCATTTAGGCCGGCATAGTGGGTGTGATTGCTACTCACAGTTATTGAATTGTAGTGGCAGTGACATTCATTCATGGACCACACTTCGGCTTAACATCCAGCGGGGTGCTGTCATATGTCGAGTCACAAAAAATAAAACATATAATTAAGTATGTAATCGTGCGGAGAAATGGATTATTCTCTTTACTTATTTTGTACTAATTATGTAAATTAACAAAAATAAGTTTTGTTACTGTGGATGTCTTAGTAAAATTTATGATATTTGTTTATTTTATTTTTTAATATACATATTATATATTGTTTTAGATTTTTAAACAATAAGGAGTTATGTCAAGATCGTGTCAAAAGGCGTAACAATTTCATTGATTTGATATTGTAATTTATGAGGTACAAATATTTAATGAATCCTTAAAAAAATAGTAATAGAATCTGTAGAAATTAAACAGTAAAAAATAAATATACCTTTAAATAATTCGCGGAACCCCGAGGTCCCATGGAACCAACTTTGGGAAACCCTGGTACACACTAAACAAAACTTTGAAGTGCTAGATTCATTGAAGCATAGCATAGCTAAATGCTTATGTCAAACTTTATATTAAAACACGCCGAATATTCTAGAAACTTTTTACCCATATAGTCGTATAGCTTGTCTAACTATAAAAGAAGCGCTCCTCCACTTTATTCATTCACAAATATGACTAACTATACTTCATCAGCGTGCTCCTCCATTTGTGTCCAACCAGCTAATAAATGACCAATTACAATTGCATTTTCGGTGTGTATATGCAGTAAAGGGGCGCGTCTATCATTGAAATTAATGTATTGTCATCGGTTTTTAATACGTGTACAAATTTTCAAATTGTTCAGACCTCTAGAAGTGGGTGAAAATTAATTTGAAAGATTCCGTTACATACATACATACAAGTCAAGCTTATAAAAGCGTGTTAAAAAGATCTGACTACTATCATTAACTAAAGGCACTGGTAAGACAAATGAACAGCGCATTTCAACGTATTTTGCAATGAATATTTTATAACGGTTCAAAATTGCTACGCGTGCGACATCAAGGTGAATAAAATCAAAATTAAAATTTTAAAGGAACCCCCGAAACGCCTGGAACCACTTTGGTCATATCATCAGCTTTATAGTAATAAACAACATTAGTCATGGCTCAATAGTTATATCCCTTTAATATCCCTTGGATCCTTATGGTGCATCATCAGATAACTACTCCAGGTCTTCAATTTAATAATGGCCCAGCTAATGGCTCATAGAGAGTAACAATTTTAGTTCAAGCACTATGATATTATCTGTTATTGATTTGCTGATCTGAGAGGATTCATGATCAGATACTCCCGATCTTCAATTTGATAACGGCCCAGCTAAAGGCTTAGTTAAAGCACTACAGTTCTATCTCTTTTTTTGCTGATCAATTGATATCAATTTGCTGATCTGAGAGGATTCATAATGGTGCATCATCAGATTGCCCGGTCTTCAATTTGATGACGGTCCAGCTAAATGCTCTTAGTGAGTAACAATTTTAGTTAAAGCACTATAGTTCTATCTCTTGTTGATTTGCTGATCTGAGAGGATTAATGATGTTGCCTCATCAGATACTCTCGGTCTTTAATTTGATAACGGTCCAGCTAATGGCTCATAGTGAGTAACAATTTTAGTTAAAGCACTATAGGTCCATTTCTTGTTGATTTGCTGATCTGAGGGGATTCATGATCAGATTTTTTAGATCCGGAATGTTTTATTTTATCGCACTAACTTTTCTACACTTAGTTTCCTACCTTCAAGACAAATCTAATAAGTCCAAACTTAGTATACCAAAAAAAAGTTTGAACACATCCAGGATTTCGTCTCCTACCTTCGAGTTCCATCATCAGAGTAGCTCAGTGGTACCAGTTAAAACACATATGTATTTGTATACGTTTTTATTTCAAATGTTAAGTCACAGATTTGTTTAAAAGTAAAGTAAATACCTATAAGGCTGGGAATTCAAGTCCGATTTTCCTCTCCGATAGTCCGATCCGATTGTCTGATCAGACAATCGGAAAGCACTCGTGCCATACATTTGTTTGAATACTTAATACACGTCAGATCCGATAGTCGGATCGGATGTCAGAATCGGAAACAACGCCAAGGCGCTTACGATTTTATGGCCGGTCCGATTGTCTGAAGGTGCAGTTTTCATACAGAATACAGAAACAAAATAGACGTCCGATTCCTACTTCCGATTTGTAAATAATTTGCTCAGCAATATCGGACGTGTATTCCCAGCCTTATGCGTGTTTAGAACGACAACCCTTGTACGTCGCTATGCGACGAAGATTGTTATTTTATGTCAAATAAATATGCCATTGTTAAAACACGTAAAAAATGTTATAATTTTTCCCCTAAAATATTCAATCAAGGTAATCGATCTAAACTGCAAACCAACCTCGCCATATGAATATTTTTAGGGAACAATTATAACATTTTTTACGTGTTTTAACAATGGCATATTTATTTGACATAAAATAACAATCTTCGTCGCATAGCGACGTACAAGGGTTGTCGTTCTAAACAGCGCGTCTAAGATCGCTACCGCAGCTAACAAATCGAGCTGATGACCTTGAAACCCCTGATCAGATCTTCATCAATTGTAGCTAAGAACCATCTCGATCACGTCAGCTTTCAAATGAAACAAACCGCATCGTAATCGGTCCATTCGTTTAGGAGCTACGATGCCACAGACAGACACACAGATACACAGATACACAGATACACAGATACACAGATACACAGATACACAGAGCCACAGATACACAGATACACAGATACACAGACAAGTCAAACTTATAACACCCCTCTTTTTTGGTCGGGGGTTAAAAATAGAATAATTTAACATGAAACGTAGTGTTTTTTTATTTATTTCTATCATCATCATCAGCCAGAAGACGCCCACTGCTTAATATAGGCCCCAAATGTCTATACTTAGCTACTGAATTGGCTTTTATCAAACACATAATATAAAAGATACATTGGTACCGGCAAGTGGAATTAAACCGAGGGTTCTCGATTTGCACTACCACTACCCGGCCCTAATGAAGTACATATAATAAAGTAAAAAACATTTTCATTTCATATAAAAATGAAAAAAAAAACATTTAAAACCAAAATAGGAATAAAATAATCATATAAAAAATCCAATTTTAAAATCGTAAAAATAAATCAATTCTTGATTAAGGTCAGAACAGAATGTAGAAGTCCTCCATTTCGAGTTGTTTTTTAACAAGCATTAAATTTAATAAACAATCAATTTATTATGAAAATATCGATAATTTTGTACATATTGTTAAGTTATATAGATGTTTATACTTATATCTAGTTATCAAATCAAATACAATTGTCACGCCTTTTTCCCACTGGTATAGGCAGAGACAATGGAGCGCCACTTGCCACGATCCTGACACAACTCCCTCGCTTCCTTCACATGACTACTATGACCATGAGCACTAGGCAACTCAGCATTCTCGAGTGTCTCCGATTTGGTTAGCAAACACCCTCCTGGGCCTGCCTCGTTTAACGCATCCATTCACATGAGATTTATAATTTTTTTTCGTCAATCTACTTTCACACATCCTTTCCATGTCTTTATCTAGTTATATTTCTTAAATATTTATATACTAAGCTATTAAAGTATCATAGAAATTGTATCATAGAAATTGTATCATAGAAATTGTATCATAGAAATCACAGACACACCACCACCATAGACAGTCCAAAGACAGACACTGCTGTGCATGACTAAAGAAATTATCTATCTGATTTTCATTGCTAATTTATGCAATGCATATATACAAGTACAAGTTATAAATATACATTTTTTAAATTTACATTTCTATACTAAGTGTTTGTATCATAGAAACAGGACAACCAAAGCACATATATCAAAGATACTTTGGTACTGGTGGGTGGTCTCGAACTCGTGCTCTCCGGTTATTGTAACCATTGCACTGCCACCACACCACGGCCACTACATCCAAGCACAGCCTATGTTAATTATAATTAGACGATAATTCAACTCTGAAAACACTTTGACTAAACAGTAATTTGCATATAGCACCGTATAGCTTTTAGACTACACTAGTAATTAAATATTAATTACTTTTCTGTTAGGCACTCCCTTTACATCGCTCTAGGACCGCCCCAGTCTTGTCTGGAATGCTGACGGGACCGGTTGGGAGACACGGGTTATAGCTGTGCCTTACGACACTAACTTACTCTCGAAACCAATTTTAATCCAATTCCAATTTAATAGAATGCAATGTAATTCGATGATGAATACTTGAATAAAAAAATATCTGTATTGTACGTAGTATATTATTTTAATACCTAATTATAAAGTTTTGGATTAAGGGATGTATGCTGAAATAGCCGTACCTAGTTAAGAGAACGGTATAAAATAGCCAAGACGCCTAATAAAGTTTATTCATGAATAGAAACTGTCTTTAAAAGTCTTAATTTTAATACTTTTTTATTTACACTATAGATGAACTTCATGCTCTTGGGTATTCTCTGCCAGTCCACCTTGGGGATAATTGAGAAATGTTATACTTACATTATAGTAATGTATGAATTTTTGTGAAGGTTAAACTATTCTTCGCGCTAAAATCAAGTGCAACCATATATTACTGGAATACAATTGGATTGTAAATTGGGATTTAGATCGGCAACAAGAGTAAGGAACTGGTGTTTACGTTTACGACTTTATTACACTTCGGTGTGGATAGCAATCTTTGTATACATAGCAATCTTTCTACTTTTCATTGGTTTAAATAATTCGCGGATAACACTTATTGAATAAAGAAGTCTAATTACTTAAGTATGTATAACTTATCATATTATATAGTGTGACTCAGAATATGCGGTCTGTGAATGAAGTGACTGCTAGTATAATTAAATAGCTGCAAGTAGCAGTCGCATCCACTATGCCGGACTAGTTGGAACCGACAACACCGACTTCAAGTTTGATCAAAACGTCACTTCACTGCAGGCAGGGCAAATGACCATCCTAACTATCTGCCACTCTTAAAACTTTAAATTAAAGGACATCATTCATTCATTCATGTACTACTTTTGTAATGTCCAATGATGAAAAAATATATAAATAGTAGTTTCGATACTTGTATTGTTAAAACTAATAACAATTTTGCTTTTAATTGCTGTATAATTTAATTATTTGGAAAATAAGAAATATAGATTTTGTATCGTCTGTTAATCACAAAGACACGCCATATTAACAGTTCTGCTTTGAACTGTCATAATTATGGTTTGATTATTTTGCACACCTAAACTATGCAAAATAAAGTATATATTACAATTACATTGTAATCTTCGTACATTAAACTATTTTAAAATGTCTATGCAACTGTTAATACAATTAAGCCCAAGTCCCCATACAAAATGAAAGATGTCCTTTGTTTTTAAAATACATGTATTATTTATCTTTACCTAGTATTAAAGTTCGTTCATACCAAATACTAACTATAATCCAAGTAGGAGTTATAGTATACTATTAATCTGATTATTATTATTCCCCGTGCAAGGATTTAAAAGGATACATATATGTTTATTTATATTGCACAAGCCACAGACTTATTACGTATTCGGAATTCTAAGCCTAAAATACGCGTGACTCCTTTCGTCACGCGACTTTCAGGGTAAATACATTTGTACAGTCTAAATCTAACTATAAAGGTCATATATTAAAGAAAATTTAGAAAGTTACTTTTGTCAACTGTACTTAAAACTATGGTCTGTGTTTTAAGGTAAGTACTTATTATTTCTTACATTTTCGATACCAAACTTGTTCAGTGCATGAAAAGTACAATAGTTTACATGACTGGGCCATTAGAGCTCGTACTTCAAAAAAATCTATTTTATTTATTTTATTGTGACTCAATATCTGACCTCGACCTCCCTGATGGTAAGCAAGGAAGGTCAAAAAGTGCCGACGACTAATAAAACCGATTTATTTCACGGTTAAAGATCTAAAGAAAATAATTTTTGTCTTTAACAAATTCACAATCTATATTTATTTTAGACCTAACAATATATAATGTTTACGATTCGTTAGTGAGAAATAGACAGTGTCTCGTTCCTAAACGAAAATAAAGTCGTTCGTGAAAAAGGAGTATGTATTATATAAATAGTTAAAGGTTATTAACCCGTAAACAGTTTTGTTTGTTAGTGGGCGTCTTTAAGAATTGCGTTTTAACCTTCAAGCACATTTTATTTGCAACGGAAATAGGTAAGTAGTCCGTTTCAAGATGAGATTTTTAGTAAGTACTATTACTAATTAATCAATCAAAAGATTTACTACAATCTTTCTAAGGACATAAATATATGAATTTAAAATGCGTGATAAAGAAATGGTTATTAATAAAGTGAATTATTAAGGTGTGATTCCGCTGGCGACTGCAGACTGCACTGCTAGTTTGTATGAGATTGATTCCGTGCAAGGCGACACTAGTGTGCAGCCGCCGTGTTAATATTGTGTCCAGTAATATTATAATCTTTAACTTAGCAAATGCTGATTGTCGCAATAGTGTCGCCTTGCACGGAATCAATCTCATACAAACCAATAGTGCAGTCTGCAGTCGCCGGCGGAATCACAACTTTAATCACTGAGGGTTCTTGAGACTTTGTTGATGACATGTTTAAAAATTGACTTGTAAAAAGATAGAAAAATTAGATTGTTGTTATTATTGTTAATTGTTTAACTGTATGTACCCATTATACATTTTTTTTATTATACATTTCTATACTAAGCTACAAAAGTGCTTGTATCATAGAAACAGGACAACCAAAGTACATATATCAAAGATACATTGGTACCGGTGAGTACCCGTGTCACTCGGCTTACGTCGCCATTGCACTGCCACTACACCACGGTCGCCTCTTGACAAGGCTATTAAGGAATAATATTTAAACAATTAAACAAATGCATTTTATTTTGTGTATGATTAGTCCAATTCTGGCAATAGATTCATAAAAGAAGATGTAGTGACAAGGAATGCTTCGATGGTTTAGACACTTGAAAATGATGAGTAGATTGACGAAAGAAATGTATAAATCTGATGTGGATGGATGCGTTGAAAGAGGCAAATCCGAAGGTTGTTTCCGACCAAATCTGAGACGTCCTCAAGGAAGCTGGGTTACCTAGTGCCCGTAAACGTAGAGCTTGTAAGAAGAGAATTGTGGATGTGAGGGAAGCGAGGAAGTTATCTCAGGATAACTTAGGGGTGATAACAGAGATTCACGATAACACGTAACGAACTGGTGTGCTAACAAATGCAAGTAAATAAAAAAAGTGTTTTTAAACAACATAACTAGTTGCACTGCAACAACGTCAGGTCACGCTTGTTGCGTATCGTCACGGATGCTGCTAACCATGCTCCCGTACTCCTCTTTTCACTTCAAACCTCACTTCATATTGTTTACTATTTACAAGAGACAAAATAACAATAATCTAGCATTTTCTAGGGTGTTTTCCGATCAAATCGGAGACTTAGAGCTTGTATGAAGAGAATTGTAGATATGAAGGAAGCGAGAGACTTGTGTCAGGATCGTGGATATATGTAGTCATTCCATTTACATTGTAATCTTCGTACATTAAATTATTTTAAAATGTATAATTATGCAACTGTTAATACAATTAAGCTCAAGTCCCCATACAAAATGAATGTTGTCCTTTCTATGCAATTTATTGAACTTATAAACGTATATAAATAAGATTGTACACAATGCCATTACAAGCATTATCAATTTACTTGTGAAGGTGAGTGGCCGAGGCGAGATCGCACCACACAATTTATAGTCGTGTAAATCAATTGTAGCGACAGATACAGAAGTACATTCGACAAGTACTCGAATTGTCACTCGTTATTTTTATGTGTTTTTTTTGTGACTCGACATATGACAGCACCCCGCTTGATGTTAAGCTGGAGTGTGGTCCATGAATGGATGTCACTGCTACTACAACTTAATAACTGTAAGTGGTAGTCACAACTACTATGCCGGCCTAGTTGGAATCAGCAACTTACAAGCTGATCTCGAAACGTGACTAAATCCAGTACCACCACATTAAAGTGTACAGACCAGACCGTTAAATATGTGTATAGACATGACAAGGTATTTTTATTTTTTATTTACATTTCTAAATTAAGCTACTAAAGCGATTGTATCATAGAAACAAGATAATCAATGTGTACATTTATCGAAGATACATTGGTACCGGCAAGTGGTTTTGACCGAGAACCCATCATACCAATATGATGTAAGACACGAGTGCGGTTCATGAATGGAGGCGACTGCTTTTACAGTTAAATAACTACGAGTACCAGTCACATCCACTATGCTGGCCTAGTTGGAATCGGAAACTTTAAAGCTTAAACCGAAACGCGACTGAGTCACTTCGCGGTCTGTACACTTGTAAGTGGTGATATTTACTCCGGATCGACAGACTGGCGCAATGACTACCAATTGTCTGCCTCAATTATTTTTAATTAAGTTGACATTCAAATTTAAACCATGTGTTTCTTAAAATAAAGTTTATATTACAATAACTTACTTATAGTGTTTTCCTTGATAAATTATGTAAACATTATAGATAGGAAAGTACTTCTGCACAAGTTCGAGAAGTCGTTCGTCTTCTAAAAGCTGCATTTAGAATTGAACCTTGTGACTCCTAAAATAAAGTCCAAGTTAATTGACACAATTCTAGTATGTAATTCGAGAAAAATCAGTTAATAATAGTTAATAAATAATGAGTTTATGAAAATAATAAATAATACAATGTCACAGATAAAAATAACTGCATACAATAAAGTACGAATTTCAATGGAATTTCATTACTTTTAATAAGTTTAAATAGATTGAGATTCTCTTACAATTAATTATTCGTTTAATCAATCAATCAATCAATAAAACTGTCACGCTTTGATTTTTACGGGGATGGACATGGAGTCACGGAGCGCCATCTTCCATTTCCTCTTCACAACAGGCTCTAGTAATATAAACACTGTTTTTATTTTTTAGTTTTATACTAAGCTACTAAACGTGCTTGTATCATAGAAACAAAGTGACCAAAGTACATGTATCAAATATATATTGATACTGGCAAGTGGTTTTGAACTGACGGCTCTCGGTTTGTATAACCACTGTCACCATGGTCAACTAAATGGTATTTAATGCCCAAATGAAAAAGCAAAAGACATTTTGAATTATGTATGGGGACTTGGGCTTAATTGTATTAACAGTTGCATATACATTTAAAAAAAGATTGATGTACGAAGATTACAATTTAATTTGAATATAAACCTTTATTTTGCATAGTTTAGGTGTGCAAAAGGATCACTCTTTCTTTCTTTCTTCTTGTTTATGGCTTAAGTATTTAACTTGCCAGTGTCAAAGTAAAAATATATGGTTCAATTTTAAAACATTGTCAAGTAAAGATGAAGATAAACCACGCGAGTGATTCATCAAATGATAGTGAGGTTGATGATGATCGTTTTAGTAAAGCGGTGGAAAGCCTTTACTAAAACTGAACACTAAAAAGAAACACGTTTCACAACTTTAAATTACTTGTTTATACTTGATCAACTTAAAAATTATTACTGGATAACAATTCCACCATTATTACACATTAATATTTATGAAAAACACAAGCTTTTCAAATAATCCAAAATTGTGCGTCCTGTCAGTTGCAGTTGCCCGCCAAAACTCCAAAAGGATCACTCTATAATTATGACAGTTCAAAGCAGAACTGTTAATATGGCGTGTCTTTGTGATTGAGAGACGATACGAAATCCATCTTATTTTCCAAATAACTCAGTTGCACAGCAATTGAATGCAAAAATGTTATTATATTTGTCAACACAAGTATCGAAATTACCGTTTATATATTCTATTATCATTGGACATTGCAAAAGTAGTACATAAAGCGCAAAATTTATGTTGTCCTTTTATGAGATAAGGTATCATTTATCTTGTAAGAAGGTATACGCTATCTTCTGTTAATTATGTAGCTAATATGCATAAGCTAGTCGCTATAGTATATATCAAAAAATATACTATGTATGTATGTATACATGATCGTACTAAGAAATTTAAATTGCGTTTGCTTATTAAATTATCAAGTGAACATGAAATGCAAACGTACAACTATAAGTTAAGTTAGAAGTTGCAAAGTTCTAGTTAGAAGTTAGCAACACAGAAGTTACACGTAGCAAAAATAGAAGTTGTTGCAAGCATTGATTAAACAAAAGGGGAAGATATGGTACAAACACAAACGCGTGGACCTGGCAAACTACGTCTAACTGACGCACTTGAATTCAAAGCACGACCTACAGTCGTTAGAGCACACATACTCTCATGCATTCTTTCTCGCTTGCGTCACACTGTGACTAAATTTTCTATCTCTTTCGTTAAATTTCTCTGTAACGAAATCGGAGATGCAGATATGGGTGTGACTATTCGTGTAGTTGGGTATCGGTTCTACATTTTGTAGTGAATAATAAAGCGCATACCGTATCCTCTCCTTTTGTTTTTTATCTAAGACTGCAAGGTTAGAATTTAAAAATCCTCATTCATGCACCGCACCCCATCTTAACATATGTCGAACCATAATAAATGAATGACAGCACCCCGCCTGATGTTAAGCTAGAGTGTGGTCCATGAATGGAGGCGATATCCAGTATATATTCCACCGGCAAATTAATTACATATCATTGTTGACCTTCGTGACTTGCCGTTTGACGTATGTCTTCCTAAACTATAGATAGCATAATGAAAACATAAACTCTATTATCAATAAAGGCCAAGTTACATGTATATGTATTTTCTACCTGGTCATAAATATGTAAGAAGCTTGGCAGGCACAGTGACGGAGACTGAAGCAACCGTATAATGTAACCATCAGGCAAGTCGAGGTCAGTTATGTTATGGACAGGGCACATAACATGGCATTAAGACCGAGAGGTTCTCGAATGGAGACCACGTACGGGAAAATACAGCGGGATTGACACCTAGACATCTGCTAAAGGTGGCAGGAAACCGTTGGATACATCAGGCCCCTGTGGAGATTGATGGGGGAGGCTTAAGTCTAGACTAATGACCGACGTGATAATGATAATAAAGTATTCATATTAAGGGAAGATATACATTAAAATATTAAATTCAAAGATATTTATTTTCCCTTAAATGTTATTTTTGGAGCGATATTTTATTTTATTAGGAAAAAATCATATGTCCTAATAAAATAAAATCATTTCGAACCTTATACCAGTTTCTTTATAATTCTAGTAATTTAAATTACTAGTATTAATTCCTATAAAGTAAAAATTACTAATATTATAACATACTAGTAATTTTACCTACTGAAAAATGTGCTATTTACATCATTGTCAATTGTTACATTCACAGGGATAGACAGAAGCAACGGAACACCACTTTTTACGATCCTTATATAACTTTTCTAAATCACGCGCCCCTCCACTTTATTAGTTTATTTAAATGTGTGAATACAAATATTACTAACTATACTACTATACTTTATCATCGTGCTCCTCCTTTCGTGTCTAACCAGCAACTGAATGACCAATTACAATTGCATTTTCGGTGTGTTGCATCCATATTTTATTTTCGCACGTGTGCTTAAATCCAGTAGAGGGGCGCGTCATTTCGGCTTTGACAGACTCTACTACTATTGATAATACATTTACATTACAACAATGTAAGGTAATTGTATCAAATTAACAGCAATCCTAACATATTTTATGCTCTGTAGACAATGTCATTCACGGACAAGGTCTTTTGGTATGTACGTATGTGTCGGGCTTAAATAATTTACCTATATCGTAATGTATGACAGCCTTATAGTTATGAATAATAAACTCTTAATTAATTATGTCGTTTATCAGTGAATAAATAATAGGAGATAGGACGTTACTGACACATAGATGTTGGACAGAGGACATTAAATTTAAGTTACATTCGAGTACATAGTTAACAACAGAAGTCATTTATGGAATAACCATTCCTTTGCTGCATGATTATTGAAAGACTTTACATTTAATATTTATTACTTAAATGATAATTAAATATTTTATTACAATTATATAATAAACTATAATTAAACCATAATTAAAAAATATCAAATAATGACGTCGCAGCAGAGATAGTCCCAAGGAGACTGGCAACATTTCCCCTTTGTATAGCAAGGCTAATACGTTGGCAGAAATAATTGCCAGCCTTCCTGTCTCCAGACTTCTCCGTCAGCCGCTTGGACAACTCCTTGACCAGGCGCTTAGCTGAAGGTCTCCAAGGGCCTATCGTCTCGACCCCAAACGGTGCAAATTTGTAACCAGTACCGTGGTTGGCGTATTTGCGCAGCTTGAGGTTCTCAGCAGAAATTGCAGATTTAAATGCTTAATACGATTTTTCTAGCCCTGTCTGTCGCGTATCCTGCAGGAAAGTAGGGAAGTCGTAACTACTTTGTCTGAATCGTACTCTATAGCTTTCTACATATTCTATAAACTTATCTTCAAACAATCTCTATTGATTTATTAAAATTATGGAATAGACTATTTTAAACACTTCGATTTATTTCACAGAAAGAGAGGAGAGAAGCTGTTCGCAATGGAATACAGAAATACTCTATTTATCCACAAAATAAAGATCGATTTATTTAAAAATAATAATCACGTTATTTTATATTTAAAAACAAACAACTCACCCGGATTTGTATATCACTATATCCGCGCATTAATAGGTGTTCACAATAAATAAATAAAATAGTAATTCAAAATGCAGTTAAAACACGTTCGAAAATGCAGCCAAGGAGCTTGACACTGGATGCGCCTGCGCAAGGATAGGAAGTGGCACACATACAAACTATAGCACACACACACATAGACATTTATATTTATTAAACTATTAGGCGTCGATATTTTAAAATTACTCATATACATTCAGGAATAAAATATGTTCAAGAAAAACAGAGAGATTATAAAAAACGTAGGCTCATGGAAGATATATTATTATAAATTATTTGGCATAGTGACGGCGACTGTGGCAGCCGTAAACTGACTCTCTGACCGATGACTTTTCAGTCGTCGGGTCTCTTGGACCTATCAAACAGGTCGAGATCAGATGTCGAGTCAAATAAAAATCGAAACAGGTCACCTAAAAGTTCAGACATATTATAGATATTCGATAAAGGTGCAGAACTTTTAGCAGTGCAAAACAATGCAGTGCTCCCAAGCATCAGCAATACACGAGTAAGTCGCCCGCCCTGCTGCGAAGTTTTTATCTTCATTTGTTTTTACTTAGATTCATTTATTCCGTAACTTCATTCAGGAGGCTTTTGCCGCTGCTGGTAAAATTGCCTGGTAAGATATGTACCTAAATAAAAAACAAAATGAGAACATAAATAAAACTATGTAATTAGTACGAAGTCTTTAAATCCCTGTATCAGATATAAATCCTTACCGTGTAGGATTCAGAAGCGGATGGACGACAGCGCCCTGCTTAATGTTTATGTAGCAATATAAAAGTTATAATTAAATTCTCACTTATCATGAGAACTAAAAGCGCCAGCCATGTTGTATTCTCTCCGCTTATCAAAAAGGGGTTAATAATTTTCGCGTGGAAATGTACTCGGTCGCGATTATTGTGAGAGGCAAAATAATGTCACGCAATCTATAAATAGTAGGTCGCGCGTTCATTGGAGAGCCTGAGTAACGTGGGCAGATTTTAATAGGGATACGTCCTCAACTTCGAAATTTTTGGCAACGTTTTATTATTCTCTCTTATAAATAAAATAAACCTCTATTTAGGAATTTTGTTTTGCTACAAAATATACGGCAATTGTTGCGTTTTCTTTTGAAATGCCGCACGTCTCAATACGAATTACCTTTTTGGACAAAGAAATTCCTATTGGAGCGAAAAACCTTTTTAAATGTAGATTCAACTATCAGGAATTGATTGCAAGTAAAATTATAGCATGATATTGTCAGGCAAGCTTTCAAAAAAAGAAATAAATAGTAAAAACTCAATTTTTTTACTATTTAAAGATTCGACTGGTATTGCTATTTTTTTACATTTCTATACTAAGCTACTAAAGTGCTTGTTTCATAGAAACAGACAAGCAAAATACATATATCAAAGATACTTTGGTGCCGGTGGGTGGTTTCAAACTCGTGCTCTTGGTTTGTGTAACCATTGCACTGCCACTACACCATGGTCGCCTTTTTACTAAACATTAACACAATTGTGTTAAGATGGCCGTGGTATTGTAGTAATAAAATGGTCTACCAAGCACGTTTAGTAGCTTAGAATAAAATGTAAATAAATACCATGTAAGGAGTCAATCTTAATGATTATAAGACTCGGTCAAAACAAGTTATTAATGTTTTTAAGAGTAGGCAATTTTGGTGGTTATATGCCCAGGTTTTTTTTTTCAATATCTGTAAGTAGCAGTAACATCTACTATGCCGACCTAGTTGGAACCGGCAACTTACAAGCTAATCCCAAAACGTGACCAAATCACTTCACGGTCTGTATACTTGTAAGTGGTGGTACTACCCCGGATCGGCTGACTGGGTACTACTGCCTACCACTCTTTAAAAATCCGGTCTAATCTAATCCGGGCAAAAAGGGGCAGTAACCTCCATTTAAGGACCGCACACAAAGATCACATACTCGTAAATGATAAAATATAATGTTTTAGTTAGTTTTAATAAAATAGCTGTTGTTTTTAACAAAATTTAAACATAGCTTTTATTATTAGTAAATATCAACATTAGATAACTTTATTTTTGTAATGCGTTCATATCTTGTTTATATAGAAATTACTAGTTTTAACTGCGTTTTATTTTCAATTTAAACATTGCTTCCAGTTAGTTCTTCTTTCAGAAGGTTTGTTATAATTATCCCGTCTTATACCTACTAGTAATTAGTTCATTTAACCTTTTTTATTAGTTGTTTCGTTTTATTTTTATTTTTTATCTACATTTCTATACTAAGCTACTAAAGTGCTTGTATCATAGAAACAGGACAACCAAAATACATATATCAAAGATACATTAGTACCGGTGGGTGGTCTCGAACTCGTGCTCTTCGGTTTGTGTAACCACTGCACTGCCACTACACCACAGTCGATATTATTGTAACGTGACCTCTGGCCTTGTTCAAAATGGATAAAAAATAGATTTAAATGGTTCATATTGAAGTTAATACAGTTTAAATAATACAAGTTAGGAAAGATCATTGTTAACTTGAGCCAGGGATGCGGTGAACCGCAAGGCTCTCGTCTGACGCCACCCTTGACGTAAGCAACTATCCTATGACAATTTTATTTATATCTATTGCCACCTGATTTATTATTATTGTATTTATTGTTTAGACCTAATTAAGTTGCGTTGCCAAGTGCCTATAACCATAGAGCGTGTATAAAAAGAATTGTGAATGTGAACGAAACGAGGTAGTTGTGTCAGGATCGTGGCAAGTGGCGCTCCATTGTTTCTGCCTATCCCGCAGGCGTGACAATTTGATTGATTGACCTAATTATGATAAATGTTTTTAAATTAAATTTTATTAAATCTCGACATTTTAAAGCACCATACAGTTTATTAACTGCAAGTAGCAGTTTTCCCCATGATGCTAGCCTATGTGGAACCGGCAGCTGATCCCGAAGTCTTTTCACTTGAAAGTGGTGGCAGTCAAGTACTCCATAATCAAGTGTGGAGTCATGTCGGTATCAAAAGAAAATATTCTTGTGTAAGAGACAGTGTGCTATCTCCATAGCTGTACAGCCTTTTGAAACAACAAAAAAATCATCATAATTATAGTGTGCCGCAAATATCTTTTATTTCAAAAACAATGTTAACACTTATGAAATATTAGAAATATGATTGTTTTTTTTTTTGTTTATATAAGGGTTTTTCCAAGTATTAACAGCTATTTATTTTTATGCCCCGAGACCTCCATGAATTACGTTGAACATGTCAAAGCAAATCTCATAACTACTACTACTTTAAATACTACAACCGTGGACCAAAAAGGTCTAAAAGTTAGACCGAAGACACCACACCAAGAAATAAAGAAACCACTTTGATCAGTGCCGGATTTAGCTAGCGCGGGGCCTATAACATAACCCTTCGGAGCAAATATTTGTTTCATGGCTTTTATTTGTAGTATTTAATTTTTAAAAATTCATATTAAATATTCTAAATATTTGTGAATAAAAAAGGCTATTTGCTGCGGGTCGGGTTATGAAACAGCGGTAGGCAGTGGTACCCAGTCTGCCGAACCTGGGTAGTACCACTACTTACAAGTATACAGACCGTGAGGTGATATAGTCACCTCTGATCCCGAAGATCAGTTTGTTAGTTGCCAGTTACAACTAGGCCGGCATAGTGGATGTGACTGCTACTTAAAATATTAATTGTAATAGCAGTGACATTCATTCATGGACCACACTCGAGCTTAACATCCAGCTAAGTGCCGTCATATGTTGAGTCACTTTAAAGAAAACTGCAAATGTTTTTTTTTATTGTTACACTCGACACTGAATGGAGACGGCTGCTGCTACAGTTAAATAAGCGGTAGTAGCAGTCGCATAGTTGGAACCGGCATCTTTTAAGCTGATCCCGAAACACGACTAAGTCACCTCACGGTTTGGAAGACTGGGCAAATCACCACCATCTGTCTGCCTACCGTTTTTAAAAATAACGGTTTTAAATCATCTAATTAATTGGGTACTAATAAATACATTTTTCATAGCAATATACTATAAACCAACTTTCTAAAAAACTTAATTGGTTTTCTTGTGCGAAATTGATTATGAAGTATTTTTATGACTCAAATCGAATGTCATCAATCATAATTAAGATTGAACACTTGGAAGACGGGTTCGTATTACTTATTTTTTAGGGAAGCGAGTGGGAGTTGTGTCAGTATCTTGACAAGTGGCGCTCCATTGTCTCTCCCTATCCCTGTGGGAAAAGGGTCAATTTGATTGTTTGATTATTTGTTTTATTGTGTCTCGATGTGCTTGGTGCTAAACTAAAGTGCGGTCCATTAATGGAGGCGAGTGCTACTACAGTTAAACTGCAATATACAGTTTTTTTCTTTATATTAAATGTTCCTATTAAGGACTTGAATGATCGCGTTTTGAAATCAGCTTGCAAGTTGCCGGTTCCAAATAGGCCGGCGTAGTGGGTGCGACTGTTACTTGCAGTTATTTAACTGTAGTATTCATGGATCGCACTCCAGCCTAACAGGTCTGCATATCCTGTTTTGCTGCTTTGAAGTGTTAAAAAAAACCTGCATCTGATTTCTCGCATGAGGGCGACAATTGATTAACGATCTATCGTATATACTCAAAGATGCAATGTTTACCCAGACAAGATAACACACAAAAAGTCAACACTTTAAGCGAATTCTAGAAAAATATGCTTGAATAATATTTGCTTGTGTGTTTTGGAATTTGTGCTAAAATCACTTGATCTATTGATTATTTTAGATAACCTGTTCATCTGTTTATAAACGTAAGAATATGACAGGACCTCTTGCATCCTCGTTGTCCATAATCAGGGACTCCAGATCTTTGTTATTATACCCAGGTAAGAAACAATTGAAGTCAAAGCACCATAGTTATATCTCTTAAATATCCGGTTCATTATCAGGTGCTCCAGGTATTCAATTTGATAACAACCCAGCTAAGAGCTCATAATAAGAACCAATTTATCCAAAGCACTATTGATATCCCTTGGATCATCATGGTCCGTTATCAGATAGGTACTCCAGGCCTTCAATTCTATAATAGCCCAAGTAAAGGCTTATAGTAAGGAATCATTTAATTTAAAGCACTATAGGTAGTCCTTGTAGTTTTATCTCTTAATCTGACTAGATCCACCATCAGATTCATAGGCTTTTAAACAAACAAACAAAACTCTTCTGCTTTATTAGATTGTAAGTATAAGATGCATTTAATCAATTGTACTTAGACGAACTGCATTTATTAATGGGAGAAAAAATAGAAGGAACTCACCGCTTGCGTAAATGTGTGGACATTTAACTTAACGTTATTTGTGGTGATTGCCAGCGTCAGCACTTTTTGGCTTTGTAAATTAAAGGATAGTGGATTAGGAAGATATAACAAATGCGTTTATAGACGAAAATAAAATAAGCTTGCTTATAAACGTAGTGCTTGCATTAAAAGTACTGTGAATAGAATACGGAAAGAAAAATTAAAGATTCTAATTTAAGAAAAAATTATACAATTTCTTAGCATCCATGGATTCTCCGGTCCGGGTTCATCGCGTGGCAGGCGGGAGAATGAAGGCATCGTTCCGGATTTGTGACCGAAATGTAGGCTTCAAAGCTTCTACTGCGTAGAGCTGAGTTTTAAAACCGTTTTTCGTCATCTCGTTCGTGAGATCATAATATTTATTGGACTTGATGTTGTGGTCCTTTGGATATATAGATATTCTAATCGGTTTTGTAGTTCTCTGTTGTAATGTATGAAAACAGAATTATTATTCTATATAAAATTAAAGAAACCAAACGAAATTTTAGTCTAATAAAATGTTTCTTTAGCACTGAATCTTAAATATTAGGAGTATATCAAATTAAAGTAATTTAAAATAAACATGAATAACCTACATGATATAAAACAAAACACAATATTTCCCACAAAAAAAAGGTATTTTTAGATAACATTTTAGATAAATGTATTGTAAAGATATTGTAGATTTATTTTTAAATACAATGTTGTTATCATAAATATAATATAAACATCACTATCGATTGCATATGAGGTCGGTCGTTCAGACCTTACTTAATAAAGAGGTTTACACAAAACATTAGTAGACTGATAATAAGCAGATATATGGATTCCCATTCATCACATGTTCAGCTCCATTCATCTTCAGCCAACTGTTTTTGGCCGGCATAGTAGCAGCGACTGTCAGGCAAGTCGAGGACAGATGTCGCGTCTCAATAACAAAACATAAATTCTATACCTCTACTGAAGATGGACCTACCTTTTTTTTTCAAGAACGCCGATTACTGTAAAAACCGAGTGTCTTCACGGTTGCCCCAGTCACCGTCACTATGCCGGCTAAAGACTATACGACTGACTAGTCTCCGAACGCCTTTCTCCCTCGTACTCTTTTGCATTTTCATTATTCATCAACTTTTAAAATTAGAGAGTGCCAACTAAATCATAATTCATTTTGATTTAGTTGGCATAATTCATTTTGGGCTTTTATATACTACTTTTGTAATGTCCAATGATGAAAAAATATATAAATGGTAGTTTCGATACTTGTGTTGATAAAACTAATAACAGTTTTGCTTTTAATTGAGTTATTTGTAAAATAAGATATGGATTTTGTATGGTTTGTCAATCACAATGCAATAATGTCAATGATTTGATTTGATGAATAGATTAGGTAGAAGAATTTCGACCCGAGCTCATACGAGCCTATGAGCTCGGTTGACCAGTATGATGTGATGTAGGTTAGAGATCAGAGCAGACCGAGTTCGATCCCTTATTGCAAGTTGGTCGATGTGCACGACCGAATTCTTTCCATTCATTTTGCATTACCAATTTCAACATTTTGAATTCCATTGTGTGAAATGAATTAACTTCTCTTAATTTAAATTAGTGATATTTTTAATCACAAATCCCGTGCATGATTAAAGCGCACATTAGCCTCATAAGCCGGAAAATTCCACGTAAGTTTGTTTACATTTAAGAAACAAATTATCTTCAATTATCTAATTTAAGTACTATTTTCAGGGTTATAAAGGCCATTTTATTTTAAAAGATCATTCGTTGATCTTGTGATCGTATTTGTGTCCCACTTTGATTGGTTAAGTAACATTGTTTAGGGTCACATCTCTGTGATGACTTGTTGAACTTTTTATTATTACAATAATTATACTTCATAATCTAGTATAGATCCCGCCAGACAATAAGAGCGCTGACTCATGAGCTGCGCAACGATCGGCAGATATGGGAGCAAGTCCGCTCATCTATATAGTCGAGCACATAATTGACCAAATTTTTAAATTTTTACGCATTAGTAAAAGAAAAGTAAGTGGTTAACAAAACAAGTTACTGCGTAGCTTGAATGTCAGCGATTTTTTTATCTATTTTTTTGTGACGCGACATCTGACCTCGACCCACCTGATGATAATCAAGAGGAGGTCCTAGAGTGACGACGACTAAATAAAACGAGTTAGTTCACGGCTGCCTCAGTCGCCGTCACTATGCCGGCCAAAATTCTTTTTATCTACCGGGATCTATAAGATCTCGGATTTTTAAGTTCTTTAGCCGTGTCTCAAGGATAGAGGATTGTGCCATTGATGGCGTCGGTGTCGTCGTGCAGGAAAGCCACCTATGCTATGAACTGACCAGGAGGGCGCTGATTCTCGAAATAAATACAAGACTTGTCCAAAAGCTGCCACTGCTTTATCGACGTGACTTTTATAGTAATCTAAATAACAGGGCTTGATTCGACAGTTTCAGGGGGCGCCAAACTCATAATATAACTATAAGTTAAAAAAATACTCCACAAAGCGCCTACCATATAGAAGCCTGGTTGGTTCACTGTCGACTTGTAATAAAAAGGCGCCACACCACAAGTCATCATCATCAGCCAGAAGGCGTCCATTGCTGAACATAATAATAATAATAAAATTCTTTATTGCACAGTAAAAACAATACAATGGGCGAGCTTAATGCTAAATAGCATTTTCTACCAGCTAACCTTTGGGAGGGGGTAACAAATAGGCCAACATAGGCCTCCCCTTTAAAACGCCATTTCGAACGACAAGATGCCAGTTAAATCCACCGGTTATTCGTGACTTTCACTATGTCGTCAGTCTACCTAGTGGGAGGCCTACCACACCACAAGTGAACTTTATATATATTTGTGAGTTTTTAAGTAATTTATCTCAAACGCTGGAAAGAGTGGCGCTGTTATCAAGTTACTAACCCCGGTTCGAAAAAATCGTAGATTTAAAGCTTAACATTTGTGGCCATTTGTGGCGCTATAGATTTCAAGTGCATATGTCAGCACCCCGCTTGATGTTATGTCGAAGTGTGGTCCATGAATAAATGTCACTGCTACTACAATTTAATAACTGTGAGTAGCAATCACATCACCACTATGCCGCGCTAGTTGGAACCGACAACTAACAAGCTGATCCCGAAACGTGACCAAAACAATGACGGTCTGTATACTTGTAAGTGGTGGTACTACCCCGGATCGGCAGACTGGGTACCACTGCCTACCACTCTTTGATAACCAGACCTGAAGTAAATATCCATCTCTTTTTTTATTAACAAACAAAAAAAGTATAAAACATAGTGTAAATGAGATAAATAACACTGAATTAGTTCTTATTTTAGCACAGCTTCTATTCTTTCCATAGTCTTAGTATACGAATAGGTTCCCTATGTCAATATAGAATTGACAGATGACATCGTGATAGCGTGATTGCTAATTATTGGTTGTAATTGATCAAAGTGCAATGAACTATTTAAGATAAGTTGATCACAACTGCAGTGACATAGTTGGCAGATGCATCCCATGTCAGTGCCAAGGTGGTCAACTGATTTCCTACACCACATCAGGTAGGTACCTACATTGTAATTTTAGCATAAACAAAATCTTACAACTCAACAAAACATAGTACTAGCTTTATTTGTTTTTTTTAATTATAGTATTATTACTTTAAACAATTTTATTATTGTGTATATTACTTTTTATTGTGACTCGACATATGACAGCACCCCGCATGATGTTAAGCTGAAGTGCGGTGACTGCTACTACATGTAAACAACGTCTAGCGGCATTAAGTTCGCCTTTTTACAAAAAGTTGTTAAAATAAATCCAATAGGACGACCAACACCTAAGTCTCTGCAGACCACGATGGCTGCAAAGCTCTCGAAACGTAATAAAAAATGTAAAATCGCATAAAATAGGTTTAATTCATTGTTAAAATAAAATTAAGTAAGTGTTTAAGGAATTAATTAACCCTACTAATTAAATGTATTTACATAAGTGCGTATTGGAGTTTCGCCAATTAAGTCTAGACTAGTATAATAGTTGCAGATCACGGTAGTAATTAATATTCTATAATATGGCAGATAGCAATAAGGAAGGGATACAAAAAAACATGGGGTTAATAAGTTAGATAAACTTCGTGACTTATAATTAATCGGTACTTTCTCGATAACATAAGGATGTCCTATGTGTTTATTATAATGGCGTTATAGATACGACGGAGATATATAAATAAATAACAAAATGTTAACGATTAAAATCCTATATCTCAAATATCGACTTAGTTTACTAGTTGCCTCCGTCGTCGGTATTATGCCGGCCAGCAGACTAGCCCTTCTTTTCCACTGGTCCCACGATAGATAGGGGTCCTAGTTCCTGCCAGATCATCAAACGATAACCCATAACTGGCTCAGGTTGGATAAATATGAACGACAGTCCACACCGTCTCTCGTCGGTGATTGTTAAAATAATATAAACCTAGGCTAAAATCATCAAAACGAGGCTCTTGAGGATATGATCGTCGCACAGATATTCGTCAAACTATCAATAGTCTCGTTTTCGTGGTTTCAGCCTAACTTTATAATGTTTTGACAATCGCGGACGTGAGATGATGTGCTGTACAACCCTGCTTTTTCACGTTTCATTTCAAGTCCATTAAAATCGAGGCCCATTAATTAATTAAACAAATTTTATGCTGCTTAGTTACTATCGCGTTTATTTTTGGTTTTTATTCTGACGTTTCGAGAGCTTTGCAGCCATCCGTGACCACGATAAAATTTGTTTAATTCTTTAACCAATGTTCGCGCAAAATCTAAGAAAATTCTACGAGGCAAAATAACTTTTATTGATTTTGTTTTTTTAAACTTTTACATAACATATTCCAAATTATTATTTGTATATACAAACGCTAACTAGAATTACATTACAAATTGCTTAGTTTTTTTGTTGTGACGCAATATCTGACCTCGACTTGCAAGGAGACTTAAGCAAGAGGAGTTCCAAGAGTACCGACGACCTATGCCGTGCCTCAGTTGCCACCACTAAGCCGGCCAAAGTATGATGAATCACTAGTAATGAAAATTGGATAAACATTTAAATATAATGCGACCATCAAATTAAACTTGGGGTTTGTCTGTCGCTTAATGCGCGATTTTTATCCTGTTATATAAAACATTACATTATTTATTTTATTGCTAAAGCTATTTCGCATTAAATGTAAATTGAATTTGTATAAATGTTCACCACGAGACTAACCAGCTTGCTCCAAAAAGAGGATGTTCGTAGAACTATAAAAAACATTTACGAACGCAGATAAACAAGTAAAATGTGCTATAAAGTCAAAGTCAGGCGAGGACATGACACAATTCGCAAAATGGCGTCAATGCGCCAGCGCAAATGCAAAAACTTCGTCTTGGATAGATTCCAATAAGCAAAAAATACCGGATTTAATGAAAAATCTTTTACAAAAAATGTCAGTCACGTATGCCGTTCTGTCTTATTATTTTAAATATTTGTTTTATTCACATTTCTATATTAAGTGTTTGTATCATAAAAACAGGATGATCCTAGTATATATGTATCAAAGATACATTGGTACCGGCAAGTGGTAGTGGTATAACCCGTGTCTTCGGTTTGCGTCGTGTTTTGATTTCAGTTGTTCAAGTTTATTAAAAGTACGAGTATTTACCTTATATTTTGACAACGGGCATCACAAAGAGACTGATTATTCTTCTACTACAGCTTTAGAAAGACCCTGGAACAAGGACAAACATATAAATGTATTTAGGTATCATCATCAGCCAGAAGACGTCCACTACTGAACATAGGGGAGGCCTTAGAACGCAATTTCGAACGACAAAATACCAGTTGTATCCACCGGTTATTAGTGACTTTCACTATGTCGTTAGTCCACCTAATGAGAAGCCTACTTACGCTGCATCTTTCGATTCGTGCTCTCCACTCAAGAACCCATCAGTTGTCAGTTCTTCAAGTGATAAACCGACAACCGATGGAAATATAGGTAAATCGAATTTTTGCTACCGTGATACCTTCTGAGAAAGCCCCGCCCTATTTTTTATAACATTTCCATACTAAGCTACTAAACGTGCTTGTGCCAAAAATAGGAAGGTCAAAGTCAAATATGTATCAAAGATACGGATAGGTTTTGAACCGAAACTCTTGGTTTCGAGACCATTCAACCACCATTAGAGCATGGGCGCCTTAACTTTAACTGAAATAGCAGCCGAACTAAACGGTTTCGTGCATACTTTCTGTGTTAAACTATTCTTCAAACTAAGCGTGAGAAAGTAATTCAAGTAACGGCGTCTGAGGCAACCGAAAACATTTTTCAATAGTCGACGTTCCTGGGCCTACATTTCCGGAGTTGTACCACCGTAATGTTACGGACCGTGTTGTGACTAAGTCGCATTTCGGGATCTGCTTGTAAGTTGCCGGTTCCAACTAGGCCGGCATAGTGGATGTTACTGCTATTTACAGTTATTTAACTGTAAGATGGAGTCACCCCCATTCATGGACGGCACTCAAGTTTAACATTAGGCAGGGTCAATCAATCAAATTGTCACGCCTCTTTCCCACAGGGATAGGCAGAGACAATGGAGCGCCACTTACCACGATCCTTACACAACTCCCTTGCTTCCTTCACATCCACAATTCTCCTCATACAGGCCCTATGGTTATGGGCACTAGGCAACCTAGCTTTCTTAAGGATGTCTCCGATTTGGTCGAAAAACACTCTCCTAGGCCTGCCTTGTTTAACGCATCCATCCACATCAGATTTATAAATTCCTTTCGTCAATCTACTTTCACTCATCCTTTCCATGTGCCCAAACCATCGAAGCATTCCTTTGTCAATCCTTGTCACTACATCTTCTTTTAAACCACATCTATCACGCAGTGTGCTATTCCTTATTCTATCAGCTATCGTCGCTCCACATACACTCCTTAACGACCGCATTTCTACAGCGTTAATTCTACTCTCATGCTTCTTCTGCCATACCCACCCTTCACTTCCATACATTAATGTAGGAACAAGCACCGCATTATGAACAGCCATCCGTGACTTTTGGGACATTATTTGGCTGCTCATTATACTATGGATGGCACCGTTCACTACGTTACCCTTTTGCACTCTTCTCTCAATATCTTCATCACACTTTCCATCCCTAGTAAACATACTTCCCAAGTAAACAAATTGTTTGACTTGTTCCACTTTCTTTCCGTCTATCATTATCTCACATTCTGTTATTTCATCCTCTCTCTCCAAAACCATTACCTTAGTTTTACTTACATTCACTTTCATACCTTTCTTTTCTAATTCCGCATTCATTATAGTGACCATTTCCTGTAACTCATACGCCGAAGATGCAAGGATAACTTGATCGTCGGCGTACAAGAGACATTTGATCACCAAGTCATTCATTCTTAAACCATACTTCCTTTCACGCAACTCTTTCAGACAACTGTCCATGAATAGATTGAAGAGCCATGGTGACGCTACACATCCCTGTCTGACACCTTTAGAGATGCCAAACCAGTTAGATAGCGCCCCGTTAATTCGAACACATGCACTGGAATCCTCATAGAGAGATTTCAGTGCACGGACCAAACGCTCCCCCAACCCAAACCCGGACAGCTGCTGCCACAATTCACTCCTGTTCACTCGATCATAGGCCTTCTCAAGGTCAACAAAAGCACAAAACACCTTCTGGTGTTTTGCCAACACTTTTTCGCTGACGCATCTTAGAGAGAAGATCTGATCCATACATCCCATCCCTTTCCTAAATCCCGCTTGCGCATCCCAAACTTTATCATCTGTTTCATGCATCACCCTTTCAATCAATACTTTCGCATACAACTTGCCAACAATACTGAGAAGGCTGATGCCGCGGTAATTTTTGGGTTCCTGTTGCGACCCCATCCCCTTGTATAGTGGTACAATGACAGCCTTGCGCCAGTCCCCTGGTACAAGACCGTTCACCCAGCACTTACTGAAAAGGAGACACAACCAGGAAGCCACCAGCTGACCACCGCCCTTCAGCATCTCGACAGTTATTCTGTCACACCCAGCCGCTTTTCCAACTTTCATTCTTTTCAATGCATTCACAATCTCTTTCACATCTATATCACATTCAGATTCACTTTCATTCAGCGTGGAGGACATATCGACACACTCTGGTGCTGTATTATCATCCTCCACAAATAAACTTTCAAAATACTCCTTCCATCGTCCTAACACTTTCTTCTCTTCAGTCACTAAATCGCCATTCGAATCCCTAACCACATTCACTTTAGACTTCTCCAGTCCTCCCCGGGCTATCTTAACCTGTTTCCAGAACAGTTTGATATTATCCCGGAAATTTCTGGAGAATTTCCTCTCGATATCCTCTTTCACCTCTTTCTTCTTTCGTTCTATACATTCTTTCACTTTAATTTTTATTTCCTTATATTCATTCATTACCTTACATACATCCTCATCTTTCTTACCCGGGTTTGTTCGTCTACTAGCTTTAACTGCTAGTAGATCCTGCCATTTTTTCTTCTTCTCGCATACTAATACTTCCGTTTCCTTATCCCACCACATGTTGGGCCTTACATTCTTCCTCTTGCTCACTCCACACACTTCTTCTGCAGCTTCTGTCATACCATTCCTCAATTTCATCCATACTTCCTCCACACTATCATTCTCATGATTACAGGCATCTCCTATTTTCTCACGTAACTTACTTACATACTCCTCTTTCACTTCTGCATCTTGCAACTTTTCTCCTTTTATTCTTGTCAACTGTGTTGTCGACTTACGACTGCGGTTTCTACAACCCTTGAACAGACCATTTATTCTTGACATTACAAGAAAATGGTCTGTTCCAATGTTGACCCCGCGATAAACCCTCGTATCGACAACATTGACTTTCAACCTTTCATCCACAATCACAAAATCTATCATACTTCTCTCTTTATTCCTCTCCCATGTATACATGTGAATCTCCTTGTGACAAAACTTCGTGTTTGTCACAATGAGATTCTTCTCCAAACAAACATTCACCAGACTCACTCCATTCTCATTCACACGCTCATCTCCAAACCTTCCCAACACATGGTCTACATTCACTCTTTGCACACCAACCCATGCATTAAAATCACCTAACATTACAACCCTTTCATTCGATCTCGCAACATTCAAAACATCACGCAGGCTCTCCCAAAACTCTTCCCTTTCGGTCTGTGGCTTAGATATATCGGGGGCATATACACCAACGACAAATAGTCTGTGCAGCCCCACTCTAAGCCTGACCCATAAGAGTCTGGGCGACATACACTCATACTCAGTCATACACTCTGCCATTCTCTCAGACATCAACATTCCCACACCCTGACACGCTCTGGCCGTCGAGTCGACCCCCGACCAGACTGCTGTGTAGGGACCATGGTGGGTGACATCTGAGCCCTTCCGCTTCGTCTCATTCACACACAAAATATCTATTTTCTTATCATCCATCATCTTACATACTTCATCTAACTTAGTCTTCATCCCTCCACAAACATTCAACGTGGCAAAACGGCTCTCCGCTGCCCTCTTTTCGCCCCGTGGGAACTTGAGGCGTGACTTATTGCGAGTAATGTCGCCGCCTAAATTAACAACTAACTAAATAATAGGGTCCTGTCATATAATATGTCGTATCAATTTTTTTTATTGTGTCGAGTCACAATAAAATAAAACGTTTAGGCAAGTTGTAAATACGAGCCGATGTGAGATGATATTATAATAATAATTAAACTAGGTTTTAAAATGTAAAAGCCATGACGCGATTTATTCGTTTAATTATGGAGTAACTGATCTTAAAATATATATTCTTTGCACAACTCGAAAGTTATTACAGACAGCCTAGCACTTGAACCGGTCGGTGTGCTGATAATGGATTCAGTCCATATCGAAATAGTACTTTTATTTAAAATAATGCTTGTTTTAATACGTGTCCCTAAGGCTGATTTATATTAGGAAAATATATAAATATGTTTCATAAATATATGTTAATAAAAACGATGCATATATCGTATTTACTAACGGTTATTTAAGAGTGGTGTCGGAGACATCCTCAACAAAGCTGGTTTGCCAAGAGCCCATAATCACAGAGCCTGTATGAGGACAATTGTGAATGTGAAGGAAGCAAGGAAGTTGTGTAGGGATCGTGGCAAGTGGCTCTCCATTGTCTCTGCCTATCCCTGTATGAAAAGGGCGTGACGATTTGATTGATTGATTGATTGATATGCAGAAGTTACGTAGTTGCGTTTCAGTTGTGTAACTGCAGTAGCAGTCCAGCATCTGTCATAAGATATCTTACAGTGATATCGGCCTCGACATCTGACCTTTAGTTGCCTGATGGTAAGCAGGGGGAGATTCAAGAGCACTAACGACTGAAAAAAACCGACTCAGTTCACGGTTGCCTCAGCCGCCGTCACAATGCCTGACAATTTTTAGCGTGGCGGTAACACCACCACCGCTTATAGATCGCACGTAAACTTATAATTATAAAACGGAGTAAATTTTATATTTTGTATACCGTGGGCGTGATGGAAGTTGAAAATGTAGCGAGGTCTAAATGTAAGTCTATCTGAGATAAAATGGCGTAACTATTACGTCATACAGGTAAAGGATCAATAACGCTGTAAAAGCTTAAATTTAATGTAAAATCTATGTTACAAAGTTTGCAACCTCAAACGTGGTTTTAGGAATTGCTGTTTGGTCGAGTGTGCTGTCGGTTCAAATCCCGCAATTTATATAAAATGATCTTTTCATACTAACTTCTTTTTATAATATGACTCGACTTAAGACAGCACACCGCCTGATTTTAAACTGGAGTGTGGTCCATGAATGAAGGCGACTGCTACTACACTTAAAGTAGCAAGCAACACGACACAATCACTCAGAGACGGGTTTACTTAAGGGCTTTTTGGACTACACTTCAGGGCCCCGTAGATAAATTGGGCCCCGCCATTAAAAACAATAGACGATATCTGTTTTGAACAAAGAATTTGGAAAGAATAGAATCTGTGCTAAAATCAGAACTAATTCATTGTTTTTTGTATCATTTATATTATGTTTATACCACGTGTGACTGAAACAGGCATCTACTTGTACTTCAATTCCTTTATTTCAAAGGTTGGCACTACTTTTTTGCAAATACAACAACTTGTAATTGTAGTTGACTTTTAATACTTTTAACGTGGTAGTAAGAGTAGCAGCATAATTGTTCCGTCATCCTTTTTTGAAGTATTTTAATGCCATTTGTTATTCTGTCAAATTTGGTTGTCAAATGATCATCAATACTAGTGACAACCTTCTAAATTACGAATGTAAAAATGTATATTCATCTCCTTTCTGACTTCTTTTTAATGCCATAAGTGAAATTAGTATAAAAGGTTGTATTTTGTTGCTATTTTAGGGCTCCTTCTGTATCTTAGGTCCTATTATTATTATTAATAGCCCAGGGCCTCATGAATTAAAGATCTGCCTTAGCTATCAAATCACCGTACCGTACGTAAAAGCGATCTTGCGATACGTCTTAGAATACGGGTGTAAGTCTTAAAACGTATTGTGATATCAACGACTATAATCTGAGTACGAAACCCACGTAGAAATCCCTTACAGTGTAATGCTTTAGTCTGAGATATTTCAATGTCTGCAGTCTAGATTATGATACTCAGACAATGACTTCTTTATGAGTTCGAAGACTCGTCTACAGTTTAAGCAAATTTCATTAAAGGAAAAGCTTTATTTTTATTATCGTCTCACACAATTTTATCATTATAAAATTATATTATATAATAGTATAATGGAGAATAGAGTGGAGTGACGATGGCGGATAGAATGGGGAATAGCACAGTGCGTGATAGATGTTGTTTGAAAGAAGATGTAGAGTGAGAAGATGTTGTGAAAGAAATGCTTAGATGGTTTAGAAACATGAGTAAAAATAGATTAGGGAAAGGAATTTATTAATCTGATGTGGATGGATGCGTTAAACGAGGCAGACGCAGTAGGGTGTTTTCCGACCAAATCGAAGACGACCTCAATAAAATAAAAGCCTAGTGCATAATAGTAGAGCGTGTATGAAGAGGTTTGTGGGTGTGAATGAAGCGAAAGAGTTGTGTCAAGATCGTGGCATCTGATTTATAAGACACAACGATCCTGACACAACTCCCTCGCTTTCTTCACAATTCTCTTCATACAAGCTCTATAGTTATGAGCACTAGGCAATCTAGCTTGAGGATGTCTCCGATTTGGTCGGTAAACACCCTCCTGGGCCTGCCTCGTTTAACACATCCATTCACATGAGATTTACAAATTCTTTTCGTCAATCTACTTTCACTCATTCGTTCCATGTGCACAAACCATCAAAGCATTCCTTTGTCAATCCTTGTCACTACATCTTCTTTAAAACCACATCTATCGCGCACTGTGCTATTTCTTATTCTATCCGCTATCGTCACTCCACATACACTCCTTAATGACCGCATTTCTACAGCATTAATTCTCACCCGATACTCACTTCCATACATTAAGCAAAAGTTATGTTTTTTTAAATAAACCGAGGCACTATTTTCTTAATAAATATTAACTTATAATAGAAATATAATATTAATTTATAAATAAGTGAATCCTAATTAAATCAACTCAGACCAGAGAAACAAACTATATCTTTCTCTGTTCTGTGTAAATCAGTTTTTTCAGGCCAGTCAGACGATCCCGGGTAGTACCACCACTTTCAAGTGTACTGTCTCCAAGTGACTCAAACGCGTTTCGAGATCAAGCTTTTAGTTGAATTTAACTGTAGGAACAGTCGCATCCATTCATAAACCACACTCCAGGTTGACATCAGGCAGTTGTGATGTTATGTTTATGTTTTGACGACAGGCGTGGACGAACGGTTTAGCGACTGGTTTGTTGCGCGTAAAGTCCCGGGTTCGATCCCCGGTCGGAGCAAATATTTGTTTCATAGCTTTTATTTGTAATATCAATGGTATTAAATATTGCAAATATTTGTTAATAAAAAAAAAAAGAGATGGATATTTGCTTCGGGTCTGGTTATCAAAGAGTGGTAGGCAGTGGTACCCAGTCTGCCGATCCGGGGTAGTACCACCACTTACAAGTATACAGACCGTGAAGTGATTTGATCACGTTTCGGGATCAGCTTGTAAGTTGCCGGTTCCATCTAGGCCGGCATAGTGAATGTGATTGCTACTCACAGTTATTGAATTGTAGTAGCAGTGACATTCATTCATGGACCACACTTTGGCTTAACATCAAGCGGGGTGCTGTCATATGTCGAGTCACAATAAAAAAAAAAAATAAAAAAAAAAATGTCATGGTCAAAAATACTTTTAATTACAAGATCCATTATTTAGACATTTCTATACTAAGCTACTACTATACGAATACATGCTTGTATTTATAAGATTTTTAATCGCCTTAGACTAGACGATTATTTTTCTACGGTCATTTTCGGCGGGCATAGTGACGGCGACTAAGGCAACCGTGAACTTTGTCGTATTTTTCAGTCGTTGGCACTCTTGGACCCTTAGGCAAGCCATGTCAGGTCGAGTTAGAATAAAAAAAAACTATTTATAATTATTATTTACTACTTATTCGGTTTACATTGATGCTTTTGTTTAACTTTTATTCATGGTTTTATGTGAAGTATGTATTCCGTAAACTTGACCTCATAGGGTTCAAGGTCACGTCAATGTAAACTTTTACTTTCACACTTTTCTCAATAAATTTTGAACGCAATTATAAAATAAATACTTTATAGAAATATTAGAAACGTTTGATTAAATAATACGTAAGTTAAGTTATGATTGTTTATCTCAGATTTCAGATAACAAAAAAATAAATTTACCAACCTATATAGCCGGCAATGGATATACAGATGAAAATACACAAAAACTTATTGCAAAAACTAAACAAAACACCCTCACTTAATGCAATAAATCACAATTAGTAGAATTTAAGTTAGAACTGAATCGAAAACTTATTTTGTTTACGTTGATTTTTGTTCCCGCGAAACGTTTGCACGTTACGTTTGCTTGCTCTACTGGGAGAACAACGAGGACATTGGAAGGTCATCTAAAACATTCGCGCATGCGTAGTGAATGAAAACGCACCAACCTAAATCTGACCTCTGGCAACGAAACTGCTGGACATCGCTGCTCTGTCAATATCCGCGTACATCAAATATTCAAGATTAATTTAAAAATACATAAATTTTATATAAGTATTGTCATGCGATTATAATAACTATTACTAAGACAATAGAGTTATATTTGTTTCGGAGATGAGGTAGTCTTTAAGTCTAGATCCATCTAGAATCTTCTAGTATAAAACGATGAGATGTTGTTATCAAAATGTAATTGTAGGTATCGAATTAAGTTTATACTCGTACATCAGATATTACTGTATAAATCAGAAATGAAAATTGCATAGCGTTAAACTAAATTCAACGGGTTCGATTCCCGGTCGCAGTTGGCCAGTGCATGCATGATGTACTAATTTATACATTACCTATATTAACAGACTAAATTCTACAGACGCCCGGTTACAGATTTTAACTAAAGTTGACCTTTTTTTTATTTTTTTTTATTGTGACTCGACATATGACAGCACCCCGCTTGATGTTAAGCCGTAGTGTGGTCCATGAATAAATGTCACTGCTACTATAATTCAATAACTGTGAGTAGAAATCACATCCACTATGCCGGCCTAGTTGGAACCGGCAACTTACAAGCTGATCCCGAAACGTAACCAAATCACTTCACGGTCTGTATACTTGTGAGTGGTGGTACTACCCCGGATCGGCAGACTGGGTACCACTACCTACCACTGGCCACCAAATGTGACTTGGTCGCGTTTCGGGAACAGCCTGTAAGTTGTTCAATCAAATATTGGATCGGGGGGAAATTCTTTTCGCATATAGTATGTATAAATAAACGGTGATAGAATAAGTGTAGATTCTTCTAGAAATTAGAGGTAGTAGAGAATCAACTGCATGCTTAATGATTATCATCAGCCAGAAGACGTCCACTGCTGAACCTAGGCCTCCCCCTTAGAACGCTATTCCAAACGACAAGATGCCGGTTGCATCCACCGGTTATTTGTGACTTTAACTATGTCATCAATCTACCTAGTGGAAGGCCTACCTACGCTGCGTCTGCCGGTTCGTGGTCTCCTCTCTAGAATCTTTCTTCCCCGTCGGTTGTCGGTTTTTCAAGAGATGTGGCCAGCGCATTACATATTTAATATACCTACATTTCTATTTTTCAATGTGTTTTGACATAACTCATCGACATGTCTCCTGCATTATTTACCTATAATATATTACAATTGCGGTTATTTACCTGTAGTAACATCAGGCAGGGTTCTGTCATATGTCGCGCCCTGATAAATTAACCGATTCATTGCCACGTCAAATTCACTATTTGACAGATGGACAGCTGCTTTGACATTAGTTATTATAGTTCTAAAAGTTTACACGCAGCGCTAGCGAACGCGAACGCCATTTTCACTCCACAGTAGTGATGTGCATAATCGAATTATTTGATTTCAGTAATCATTCGACTTGGTCGATTGTTAATAGGGATTAGTTACTAACTTAAGCGTTATGAACAATAAACTCCGTTGTAATTATTTACTAGCATACATTTGTTTAAAAAATTAGCTTTTCGACAATTCGAATAAATTGATTAAAAATTAGTATTATGGATTTCGATTTATTGCAACTACTACTGTTTTATTAAACAAAAAATAACAAAAAGCGTGTCCGAGCAAGACACGTATTAAAGTAAAACAAACCTAATATATAAAAACAATTGTTTAATTAGACACAAAGAAATTAATAAAAAAAAGTTGTTTTTGTTTGTCGTAGATCTGCGACAATGGAATACGACGGGTTAACATAATCAGATAAAAATAAAATGTGTAAGTAAGTTATTAGTAATAAATAAACTAAACTAAGAATAGATTTGTTCGCTCGTAGCACAGCATTTATGTATGGAAACACCTGTCATTCGAAAGACATTTTTATACCTGTCGTCGTAACATCTAAACCAAAGATCCGATTCGAATAATTTAAATAGAAGTTAACATGTAAATTATCAACATAACTATTTAGTTGGAAAACCATTTTAAAGAAATTATCATTTTGAAAGAATCTAGCTTCTCTGGACTTAACCGATTACGCCGATCAGTTAAACATCCTGCTTTTGGAAAAAGTCTTTCAGTTGGGACAGATGTTGCAGGAATATATAAATATTTTTTGGCTAATTTATATTATATATCTGTCATTTTGGTCTTGGTCTTCCCAAAATGTTAGAGGATTCGTGTTTCTATCTATCAGAGCCATATCTTTATATTGTTTTACTATTATATAAGCCGTAATACTGGGGGTTTCGGAGGTATTTTTTTGGGAAAACTTTTGATCAAAATGTGCCCACAGGGAAACACATTCATCACTAGTATTTATTTCGTTAAATTTATAGTATGTGCTATACAAGGATGATTATGTTTTTGTAAGTTCTCCACTACTGCTGTTGCTACTAATATTAGTATTATCAGATGATTATATTAGTTCAATAATCAATTGGTTATTCGAATAATGAAATCATTCGACTTGCACATCGCTACTCCGTACTTTGTGCAGCGCTTCGTGTGAACTTTAAGAACTAAGCTGTCACCCAAGAAGTTTGACAGGAATCAAATCTGATTCATCGGCAATGAATCGGTTAAATAAATATAATTTTATTTATTTTATTGGTGTGCTAAAACAAATTGCAATCTTTGATTCGGCTTGAAAATACACTGTCAACTTCAAACTAGATTGCAATTAAAAAATTATACACACACTGCACACAATAATAAAATATTACATAGTATTACAAATTAATTATCTATCATTTAATCGTATTAGGAATCATAATAAAGGGCATTGTAAATTTTTAGAAATAAAAGATATTAATTTGAATTAAATAATTTATTAAGTTATGCATGCAATATCAGGTTCTACAAATACAACCATAAAAAAATACTTTATAAGATGAATAATAATTATTATTCATTTTAAACCTTAATTAGGCGCAAGTCGCAAGTTGACAGGCGTGGCGTAGTGGTTGGCACACCAGTCCGTTACGCGTGATACTTTCGTGATAGCAAAAGAAAATGGCTGCACCAGGACAAACCATCGCTTCACAAACACAACCGCCGCCACCCTACCCTCGGAGTTTTGGCGGGCAACTGCAAGTGACAGGACGCGCGATTTTGAATTATTTGAAAAGCTTGTTTTTCATAAATATTAATGTGTAATAATGGTGGAATTGTTATCCAGTAATACTTTTTAAGTTGATCAAGTATAAACAAGTAATTTAAAGTTGTGAAACGTGTTTCTTCATGTTCCCTCCAAGACTTCTTATGAAGTTTTAGTAAAGGCTTTCCGCCGCTTTACTAAAACGATCATCATCAACCTCATTCTCATCATCATCATTTGATGAATCACTCGCGTGGTTTATCTTCATCTTTACTTGACAATGTTTTAACATTGAACCATATATTTTTACTTTGACACTAGCAAGTTAAATACTAAAGCCATAAACAAGAAGAAAGTGTCACCCTACCCTCACAAAAGTCTGACATTTTGTTTCGATTATGACATATCACTGTCAGTGACATTTCAGGTGTAGTCAACATTTTCCCAGACGAATGTCGGTAACAAAATGTTTATAAAAGATAATTATGCAATTAAAATAAATTATTATAGCTTGTCTAACTATAAATGACGCGCCCCTCCACTTTATTAGTTTATTTAAATGTGTGAATGCAAATATTACTAACTACACTATTATACTTTATCAGCATGCTGCTCCTCCTTTTATGTCTAACCAGCAACTGAATGACCAATTACAATTGCATTTTCGGTGCGTTGCATCCATATTTTATATTTGCTCGTGTGCGTGAATGCAGTAGACGGACGCATCATTTCGGCTTAGACAGACTTTAACTATAAATAAAAGTTCATTGTAAACAATACCATACATTGACATAATGTTTCTGTTTGCGAATGTGATAACGAGTCCAATGCGATGCGCCGCGTCTCCGTTAATAAATCCTTATGTCGCATAGTATGTCTAAGCCGAAAAAACGCGCCCCTCCACCGCATTTGCGCACACGAGACAACATAAAATATGATTGCAACACACTGAAAATGCTGGTTGGTTGGACACAAAAGGAGGAGCACGCTGAAAAAGTATAATAGTGTAGTTAGTAATATAGTATTTTCTTAGATTTTGCGCGAACATTGATTAATGAATTAAACAAATTTTATGCGGCTTACTATCGCGTTCTTAAAACCCAATATAAACCAAATAACCGCAATAGTAAGCCGCATAAAATTTGTTTAATTTATTAGTTAGTAATATTTGCATTCACACATTTAAATAAACTAATAAAGTGGAGGGGCGCGTCACTTATAGTTAGACAAGCTATACCACACAATCGCCCAACAATCCAACTGTTGGTCCACCTTCTACGTGTAAATAGTTCGTGCATGTTTGACGATGTAGGATCGTGTCGGCATGCGACCGCTCCGGAATCGGTCAACTTCCACGAACAACGTCCTCCATAGTGAATGAGGTTGCGACTTTTTGATTGTGTGGAGAGTCCGATTTGATCAATCGTGAGTTGGGACAGACTAGCCATGTTCGTATGTTGGACGGCCAACTTCCACGAACAACGTCCTCCATAGTGAATGAGGTTGGGACTTTTTGATTGTGTGGAGAGTCTGATTTGATCAATCGTGTGTTAGGACAGACTGGTCATGTTCGTATGTTGGACGATAGTGTTGTGGCAACGACGGCAGTTTTTATCAGTTATATATGACAGTTTTATTTATCGTTTACACCCTTTTCCCTTTCATTCGTCGAAATTAATATTTTATTCTTAAAATACAATACTTGAATATAATTTTAGAAAATATTAGGTTGTTCGGAAAGTCATTTCGTTTTTTTTGGGGAACATGAAAGACAGTTTTCGTATAATGAATAAATATTTTATTAAATTATATATTGGCCATTCTGGTCCAACACCTTTTGCCATCTTTCTGGCAGTAACATAATTCCCCTCTCATAAAAGTTTTGGTCCTTGCTGGCAAAAAACTGGTCCAGGTGGTTTTTGACATCTTCATTTGAGGTAAAGGTTTTGCCATCCAAAAAATTTTGCAGGGACCGGAACAAATAGTAGTCAGAAGGCGCCAGATCTGGAGAATATGGTGGATGTTGCAGTACGTCCCATTCAAGCTGTAAAAGTTTTTGGCGAGTGACCAAACTTGTGTGAGGTCTCGCATTATCCTGGTGGAACACTACACCCTTCCTGTTGATTAATTCGGGCCTCTTCTCTTTAAGTGAATCATTCAATTTGTCCAGCTGATGACAATAGACTTCTGAATTAATCGTTGTATTGTCCGGCAAAAGCTCAAAAAAAACGATTCCTTTGACATCCCACCAAACGGAGAGCATCACCTTTTTTTGGTGAATGTTGGCTTTTGACACGCTTTGAGCCGGTTCATCTTTTCTGCTCCATGACCTCTTGCGTTTAACATTGTTGTATACAACCCATTTTTCGTCCCCAGTAATAATCCGCTTCAAAAATGGATCATTTTCTAGACGTTTGAGGAGCGAATCACACGCGTCAACACGACGACACAAATTTCGCTCGGTAAGGACATGGGGCACCCACACATCGAGCTTCGAGGTTAAGTCCATGCCTTTCAAATGGCCATAAACAGTTGAATTCGACAAATTTAACCTCTCACCGATCTCTCGTGTGGTGATTCGCCGATTTGCATCAACTAATGCCTTTATCGCATCTTTGTCAGCTTCGACCGGCCTTCCAGACCGTGGTGCATCTTCGACATCAAAATTGCCGGATCGAAATTTTGCAAACCAGTTCTGGCACTGGCGTACTGTTAACACGCCTTCTCCATACACATCCGTCAATTTTTTTCTCGCTTGGACAGCATTTTTACCTTTTCTGAAGTAAAAAAGTAAAATATGACGAAAATGCTGCTTATTGCTCTCCATATTTAAAAGGTCACCAACCAAAATCTACTGGGTAGAATTAATAGAACTTTTTCACACACAAGCCTTGCAATATCAGCTCTCAAGACATATAATGGTTATGGGGCTTAAGTGTGAAGTTAGTTTCGAAAAAACGTAATTAAGTCCTCTGGCGGGAAAAAACGAAATGACTTTCCGAACAACCTAATACAATAAGATTTTTCTATACACATTTTTTTTTATTTGCTGCTTATGTCTACTAAACGTGCTCGTATCACAGATACTAAGCGACCAAAGTAAAAGCGAGGGGATCGAACCGCTTAACCTACATAAAATAAGTCCTAAAATGATTTAGCACGTTTGTACAACAAGGATAGTCAGAGATCATAGAAAATGGCTATAAACGCCATCAAAAGTGCTAGATACAAATTTATAGAAATTACTGTATAAATTAGTAATATAAATTGGATTTAAAAAAATACAGGTGCACCACACCTATGTCAACTGCAACCAGGAATTGAACCCAGTATATGTGGCCTAAAACTTTTTTTTTGCTACCCCACTTCGTAATCATAACGTCATATCACGTCATAATTCCCACAGAACTAAACAGAGACAACGGAGCGCCACTTTCCACGATCCGGACAGAACTCTCTCATTTCCTTCACATCCATAATTCTCTTCATACAGACTCTATGGTTATGACGACTCCTACATTTTTTTAATGTCCCTGATATGACCAATGAACAATCTTTAGGGTCTTCCCCGTTTTATCTTTCCACTCGCTTCCAATTTCTAAATCTTTTTCGTCAATCTCTTTTCATTTTTTCAATGTGGCCAAAACCATCGCAACATACCTCTCTTAATCTTTGTCAGTACATCTTCTATCAAATCACATACATTCCTGGAGGAGATCGGTGGCTCACCTTTATTGTAACCAGCAATCTCCTCCAGCAAATCATCGCGTTGCCAAGAATCTTCTGTCTCGCTTCGGCTACACTACTGCAACATAAAAAGCACATGCGAAGCAGTCTCCTCCTCATTCAGGCAGCCCCTATAAAGGGAGCTATCCGAAATTATTCTTCACTGCCAAATTACTGGAGCTCGAAAGAGCTCAAAGATTAATATTAAAGATTTGCTTGCGAAAATCAAAAATGTACCCAACTAAAAGACTATATGAAGATGCGGAGGTACTAACAGTACGACAACATTATATACTGTCCACAATAATGCGTATACATTTAAATCTTACTTGCGATTTAAAACCTAACAAAAGAACTAGAAGATCCTATGAGGTGTGTAGAACCCACATGGTAAAAACAACGTTTGCTGGTAGGTTCTATGATTACAGGGGAGGAAGATTATATAATGAGGCTAATAAAGTATTGAATATTAGCTCATGTGCAGGCAAAGAATGTAAAAAAAGGCTGACAGACTGGTTATTAGGAAAAAATTATTTAGAGACTGAAAGTTTTCTAGAAATTATTTATTGATTCGTAGTCTTAATTGATAGTTAAATAAAAACAAACACACACATAAACACGAACATACTACACACACACAAACACACACACACACAAACACACACACACACACACACACACGCACACACTTTGTATGGAAAAAATTGAGTAAATATTATCTTGTATGTAATAATAATGAGTGAGTCCTGGGGTCCTAAGATACAGGCTTCGGCCCAGTTTGGGCCTCAGTCTCACACAAATAAATGTTATTGTTGTTATTGTAAGTTATATGTAAATTATTGTAATCGATAATTAACTACATATTTTAGAATGTATTTTTGTTATGATTTTGTGTGAGAAATAAATAAAAATTATTATTATTATTACTCTACTCTATCCGCTCCCCAAACGCATTAGAATTAATGACCACATTAATTCTACTTTCATGCTTCTTCTGCCATACCCAACATTCACTTCTATACATTAATGTAGGAACAAGTACCACATCCAATTTCATTACTAATTTATACATGAATAATACATTTGTTGGACTATGCCAAAAAAAATATTAAATATACTTAAATTAACAATAATACTCGATAGTAACATAATATACAAATTATCACAGAGAATTTCTAAAAATCACAGTTAAAATCAAATTACAGAAATTAAACATTCTACATTAAACTTAAAATAATCTAAACGAATGAAACCTATTTTTTTTTATTGTGACTCGACATTTGACAGCACCCCGTTTGATGTTAAGCCGAAGTGTAGTCCATGAATGAATGTCACTGCTGCTACAATTCAACAACTGTGAGTAGCAATCATATCCACTATGCCGGCCTAGATGAAACCGGCAACTTACAAGCTGATCCCGAAACGTGACCAAATCACTTCACGGTCTGTATACTTGTAAATGGTGGTACTACCCCTGATCGGCAGACTGGGTACCACTGCCTACCACTTTTTGATAACCAGACCCGAAGCAAATATCCACCTCTTTTTTTTTATTAACAAATATTTGCAATATTTAATATTATTAAATATCACAAATAAAAGCTATGAAACAAATATTTGCTCCGACCGGGAATCGAACCCGGGACTATCGCTAAACCGTTCGTCCACGCGTGCCGACTAAAGTAGTGAATCACCTTTGGCTGGCATATTGACGGCGACTGAGGCAGCCGTGAACTAACCCAGTTTTTTCAGTCGACGTCGCTCTTGGACCTTGATACCAAGTTTGGCTACTACCAAAGACATCTTCATGCCCTGTCACAATGGAATGCACAGGTAGGACATTAGTAGTAATACACAATTAATATGAATCTAGGTTTTATTTTCAATGGCTTGCTTGGGGGCAAAATTATCATCCAATTCATGTTGACATTTCATTGGATTTGGTATATAGTCAGCGCAGAAGTTCCTTGGCAACGCGAGGACGCTTCCAGAGGTCTGCAGGAACGAGAAGGGTCTCCTGGCTTTCCTGGAGGAGATCGGGTGGCTCCACTGAAGGGGAACCGTTGAAGAACGCACAAAGAAACCGAAGAGGACTTCAAGTGCGGAAGCGAGCCCACAAATAACTGTAACTGTAGTCAGCGCAGAGAGGCTCACACAATTGTCTCGATGTGAATGAGCGCACTGAAATGGTTTAAATTACATTAATTAATAAATGGCGCAACTTATAACACACTAGTCCGCTATATTTAAAGTCCTGGCGATTATTTTATTGTGACTTGACATGAAGTCGACCGTGGTTTAGTGGTAGTGCAATGGTTACACAAACCGAGAGCATGAGTTCAAGACCACCCACCGATACCAATGAATCTTAGGTAAATGTACTTTGGTTGTCCTGTTTCTATGATACAAGCACTTTAGTAGCTTAGTATAGAAATGTAAATAAATACAAAAAATATAACAGCACCCCGCCTGATGTTAGGCCTGAATGAGGGCCTAGAACAGCTACTTACAGTTAAATAACTGCAAGTAGCAGTTACTTTCACTATGCGTAGTTGGAACCAGCAACTTACAAGTTGATCCCGATAAGCGACAAAGTCACTTCACTGTCTGTATAACTCCCAGTCGGAGTAAAGATTTGTTTCATAGCATTTATTTTAACAGTTTTGTTCCAGGTCTGTATTATTAAGAGTGGTAGGCAATCATTTGCCCAATCTACCGTAGTACCAACACTTACAAGTGAAAAGACTGTGAAGTAACTTAGTCACGTTTAGGGACCAGCTTGTTATTCCACCACACCGACATGGTACTACTTGGTGATAGCATACACCATCAATCATGGCCTGCACTCTACATCAGGCAGTGGCTGTCATGAGTTGACCATCATTAAAAGAAATCTTGTGGGAATAAAGAAGTGGCAAAATATGTATTCTATACATCCTATACCTTTGAATTCTTCAAGCAAAGTATCTTGAATAGGTTTTATCAGTTGTCTGACTTCCTTGCTTACCATGGGGCAAATCGAGGTCAGAAGTGAGTCCCACTTTAAAAATGTATGAATTATTATTGTTAAAGAAAGAATATTATTAAGGAATATGACAAAATAAACGATGATCACTTCTGCCAAAAATAATTCCCTGCTATGTCAGCCTGGCTGAATTCTAGCCACTTTTCAGATGGATCCCAATGTATACTCTTTAATAACCAGACCTGAAGGTAATATACGGCTCCTTTCGCCATTAACATAATTATTAATTACAAATAAAAGCTATGAAACAAATAATTGCTCCGACCAGGAATCGAACCAGGAACTTAACGCGTAACTAACTGGTGTGCTAACCAACTGGCCTGTCGTTATATATTTAAAGTATTCTTTTTCATCTTAAAATTAAAAACTATTACTAATTTAACAAATATTTTTTAATATACTTACAAGTTTAAGCAGATGATCTCTGTCTAAAATATTGAAACATATTCTGCCCAATAGCACACCAGCAACAACTAACATTATAATCAACATAATTGTGAAACTAAAAATGCTTTTGTGTTGTGACATATCACAAAAGCATCATGTCCGGCAATCAAAGTTTCCATGTGAGATGTCTGGCTTTTTTGTGCTGGAATTAAAATAACAAGAATTAAATAAAGATGGGACAATCTCGAATTTTATTGAACCAAGTTAGGTCGATCTAAAAATATGGATAATCCGATTTGCAAACCGAATTGATGAATTCGATTCAAACCGGTTTACAAACCGAGTTGATGAATTCGATTCAAACCGGTTTACAAACCGAATTGATGAATTCGATTCAAACCGGTTTACAAACCGAATTGATGAATTCGATTCAAACCGGTTTACAAACCGAGTTAATGAATTCGATCCGACAATCTAAATTGCCTATTACACAGTATAGTTTACTATTGAAGTGTGGATGTGTACGTATGACTAAATAAATTTGGTGTCCAATCTAGTTCAAGTCAAATCTAAATAATAGTTCAAACCGGTTTATTTGTAGATGTTAACCGACCCAACTCAGTTTAGGCCTCAACTCGGTTTAACCCGGGTTGAAAAGTTGAGTCGTCAAATGTCTAGAATCAGATAAGTTATTATTACAACCATGGATGGATATTTGTGGTTCATTTGTATTATTGTATTGTGGTTCGACATATGACAGCACTCCACATGATGTTTGCTTAGTGTAGTCAATGAATAGAGGTGACTGCTACTACAGTTTAATATCTGCAAGTAGCAATCGCAATTACTATGCCAGCCTAGTTGGAAATGGCAACTTACAGGCTGATCACGAAATGTGAATGACACTTGACAGTTTGTGTATTTGTAAGTGGTGGTACTACCTTGGATTGACAACTACGCTAAACTGCCTACCACTCTTTTTTATTGTTCATTTTTTATTATTATTACATAAATAGGTATTTTGGTTAGATTAATTGGGAATAATAGATAGATAAATATACTCTATATTGTGCAAATTGTGGCCTACAAACTATAAATGATATGGCGATATCTTCCGAGTAGGGCAACCAAAGGACAATAATGTCAGACAATATATAGAAAATTGTTTAATTCATTTGAAGGGTTTCTGTTCTCATCGTTGGGTTTCTGTTCTTACCAGTGGATCTTGAATTAGAATTCCAGCTGAAAACTGGTTTCAGGTTCATTTATAATTTCCAGTAGTCACACTTGGACGTTTGCATCGTTTCATATAAATTAATATTTACATTTGGAGGAGCAAATTGTTGTTCCTAATTCTGTTCTTTGTCACTATAACTTCATTAATGGTTAAAACGTCAAAACGTTTTTAAAAATTACGGAGATAATCAAAATCATAGGAAAATTGCCGACTTGCGTACTCAAAGCAGATTTCTTCAAGAAACAGCCCTTTAAAAGCGCCACGAAATCAGTTAAGTGCTACTTTTAGACAAATGGAAGAATATTCCATTATAATATAGTAAAATTGTACTAAAATCTTGGTACAATTTACTATTTTAGTAGATATTCTGCGCAAATCAAAATAAAAAACAAAATTTTAAGCGTGTACTTCTACTCTTACCTGTAAATGGAGACACCCATGCCTAAAAACTTGGCTACTACTATGTATCTTTCAAAGTTCAAACAATCTTTATCTTCTATTTTACCATCATTATATTTAGAAATCCTAAAATAAACCGGCGAAATAAATCCATCTAATTTTCAATCAATAATATAAACAATAGGTACTTCCAGACCAATTGAGTAAATAAATAATTACAAAAGAACAATGATTACTTTTAATTCTAATTTCGTAAAAATACAATATTACTGTATTAAGTAAAGTAAAATATATGTAACTTTTTATATTTTAAATTAAAATAACTTTATTTAATGTAGGCACAAAAAAAAACTTTACAATCCGTCTGTCTAAACCATAACTAACTCGTTTGTTTTACTTTGTAAAACGGCACAAAATCTAAAATAATGTATTCCTTGGATTTTAGATTTCATGTTTCCTTTCTTTTTCCTTTCTTATTTAATTTTACGCATTCGGTAATGATAACCTGCTGTCTTTTGAATCTAATATCTGGATTAAAACCTTAGATGTCAGGTCCAAGCGTGCGCAGCTACCCAAAATAAATTTCTGAACGCACGCAATTTTGTATGGGAAAATGTTTTTTTATTTTATTTATTAATAAAGATTTTTTTAAAAATAAACGTAGCCCAAGTTACTCCCTATTAGATCAGTTATCTGCCAATAAAAGTCCCGTCAAAATCGGTCCAGCCATTTCAGAGATTAGCCGGAACAAACAGACAGACAAAAATTGTAGAAAATGTTATTTTGGTGTAAGTATTGTATATATATTCATATACATGTAGTAAAAAACGGTTATTTCAATATTACAAACAGACACTCCAATTTTATTTATATGTATAGATGTATATATATAGATAATTTTTATGTTTTATTTACATTTCTTTACTAAGGTTTAGTACCTAGTATTACAGAAACAGGAAAACCAAAGTACAATTTATCAAAGATACATTGGTACGGCAAGTCGTTTTTAAACCAGGGGCTCATGGTTTTACCACGAGCGCCTTCGAGAAATTAATCGAAGATCTTGTACAAGTTTAACATCATTCCTGGTTTATGTGCGAAACTAATAAATCAATGTTATTAAATTGGGTTAATAATTGATTAATTAAGTATATACCTAAATTAGAAATTAAAATAAGATTTTTAAAAAATACCTGCAGGTAACACGTGTACATCGATCTGTCAGCAGCTACCGGGAATCAAAGAACCAATAACTGATGGGGTAGAAAGGTTCTTGAGTAGATGCCACGCACCGGAAGACACAGCGTACTCTCAGTAGATGAACTTACGACATAATAAGAGTCACTAATAACAGTGGATGCAACTGTATTCTTGTTGTTCAGAAGGGCGTTTTAAGGGGAAGGCCAATGTTTAGCAGTGGACGTCTTCCGGCTAATAAGTATGATAGGAATTAAAACCAGCTTCACTCGCTTTACGTGCGACGGCTCTAACCACTAAGCTATAAAGCGCCTACCATCGAAATGTTAGTATAGCATTTTTTGTATTATTAATGAGAGGCGACATCTGACCTCGACTTGCCTGATGGTGAACAAGAAAAAGCAAGAAAGAGTACAGACGACTGAAAAAAGTTTCATTGTACGGTTACGTTAGTCGCCGTCACTATGCCGGATATTATAACATTTATAAGCGCCTACAATCTCGCGTCGCCTAGTTAGAACCGGCAACTTACAAGCTGATCCCGAAACGCAACTAATCCCCAATCCCCAAGGCGCCTGCCAAGCGTAGAGATTATGGCAAACCTCCCAAATTATGAACGACAAAATATCGGTGGATGTAACAGGCATCTTGTCGGTTGGAATGGCGTTCTAAGGGAGAGGCATTTGTTCAGCAGTGGACGTCTTCTGGCTGATGATGATGATGAAGGTTATAGGATGGGGAGAGAGAACACATGGGCTGGTAAAGCATTCCACTTTTTGATTGTTGTACAAAGAAACGACGCGACCAACTTTTTAGTTCGACTGCCGGTTCGATCGACAGAATGTGGATGCTTCCCTGGCGTGCAGGTAACACGGGTGTTAAAAGACGAGGTAGAAACAAGATTGAAGAGCTCCTAGAAAGCAAAAAAAAGAGTATATAGGAAGTAGATAATGAAGAGTATTCGTCTTAAACTATACAGGGTGTCCGGTAAACAATGGATAACCTTGAAAGAGGTTATGGTAAACCTCATGACTAATCATAAAAACATGTTTAAAAATAAAAACTTAGGAGGTCCATAAAATTTGATTATATTAAATTTTCCCCCTTACTTTAAATTTGTACTCGCCACGGCCACAAACAAAAGTATTCTAATGACTTTTTGTTGTTATAGTAATTCACGATAACTGTGCTAAAAAATAAGTCATAAAAAGTATGTGACATTCCCTGACTTAATAAAAAGTACTTGATTTTTCTCTTTTGTGAATATTTTGCAAAAAAATTTACTTTAGCAAAGGTTTAGACATCACTTGAGTTTTTTATTTTATTACTATTTTTTATGATTGTCTTGAAGTTTGGCATGATCTATTGTTTACCGGACACCCTGTATATATGTTATGTTTGACTGACCTAGTAGCTAATATTTTTGTCACCGTTTCTGGTTCAACGGTTTAATTTGTAAACTCAAAAGCTTTGCTAAAAATAAACACAATAACGTACGATACAGGTAAACGTTGGATCCAACAAGTGAAGCGTGAAAATTTCGGGCCTGCAAAGTGAAGGCGTCTTTTTCTTACTGTGACTCGACATATGACAGCACCCCGCCTGATGTTAGGTTGGAGTGCGGTCCATGAATGACTGATAGGTAATACAATTCAATAACTGTAAATAACAATTGCATCCACTATGCCTGTCTAGTTGACTAAAATCACTTCACGGTCTATATACTTGTAAGTAGTGGTGTACTACCACGGATTGGCAGACTGGGTACCACTCTTTCATAACCAGACCCGAAGCAAATATCCGCCTCTTTTTTTATTAACAAATATTTGCAATATTTAATATAATTATTAAATATTATAAATAAAAGCTATGAAACAGATATTTGCGCATACAGAAATAGCGTGAACCCGGGACTTTACGCGCAACAAACAAATCGCTACGCCTATCGTCAAAATAAACAAATAAATATTCTTTTACTGAGCCCCGCCTAACGCTCACAGCTAGACGTAAATAGTAGAATTACCTATTATAATGCAACAAAAGGACACATTCCCCTACGCAGTTGATTGTGTGCAGTTTACCATGACCCAGAGTCTTTCTCATGTATCCTACTTCACAATAGAGTATAGACCTACCGACAAAACAGTTTTTTTATTATTACTTTGACATATAACAACACCCCGCATGATGTTAAGCTGGAGTGCGATCCTTGAACGAAGGTGACCGCTACTACCACCTTATAAATGCAAGTGAAGTGCCTGCCTGAAGAGACCTTTGATTGGCATAGTGACGGCGACGACAATGGAGCGCCACTTGCCACGATCCTGACACAACTTCCTCGCTTCACTCACACAATTGGGTACTAGGCAACCCAGCTTCCTTGAGGATATCTCCGCTTTGATCTGAAAACACCATCCTGGGTCTGCCTCGTTTAACGCATCCATCCTCATTATATTTTAATAATTTCCTTTCGTCAATCTACTTTCACTCATTCTTTCGATGATCACCAAACGCAACTAAGTCAGCTTACCCTTGCAAGTGGTGGTACTACCCCAAATCGGCAGACTGGGTACCACTACCTACAGGGCCGTCTTAAGCATATTCAGCGCCGGGGTGCGAAAGTCAAGGCTCCGCTCGCGTAGTTTCAGTGTAGTAGGTACCTATCGAAATTCATGGCGGTTGGCGTGCGCCCCCTAGGACTCTGCGCCCGGGTGCACTGCACCCCTTGAACCCTCGGGTAAAGACGGCCCTGACTACCTACCATTCTTTGATAACCAGACCCAGAGCAAATTTCTGTCACTTTTTTTTGTTAATATGTAATATTCAATTTAATTATTAAAAATTACAAATAAAAGCTCTAAAACAAATCTTTGTTCCGACCTATAATGAACTCTACTGCAGAAAACTATGCCACATGTCATTGATATTTCCTGCTACACCCATACTATTATAAAACAATGACTCACTTTTTTTTGTTACTTCTATCCATGTTTGTTTTGCTTATGGACACTACATCCATTATAGATAGCGACCTGCGCGTCCACTACAACCTACCTACCATTCAGCATTCAAAGTGTTGCTTGGCCTGCCGTAGAGGTCGTGTCATATGCTTCCCAACGTCGTGTCATATGCATTTTCGGCACTATTCTGAGCTTGACCACCCAATTTTGCACTCTAATTTTTCAGCCAATCACTTTATTAAAAATCAATAAGGTTTTCAAATTACCAACTAAAAGTCAAATACTTAATTTGTCACGCCTTTTCCCACAGGGATAGGCAGGGACAATGGACCGCCACTTGCCACGATCCTGACATAACTCCCTCGCTTACCTCACATACTTACTTTTCACACAAGCTTTACTACTATTATGGGCACTAGGTAACACAGCTTTCTTGAGGATGTCACCGATTATGCCTCATTAGATTTATAAATGAAATAAAAAGCGGAGCATATTTTTCACATTTTATTAATGTAAATTTGTAAGTTATAATATAATTAATATAAACGATGGTCGTGTAAATTGGGATTTATGAATAGTATTAAAACTATAGGTTATGGACCAACGGTATTATTCCGCCTCCGCATCAATACATTTAATATTGCTAATTTCACAAGTTCTTTTTTTATATATATAAAAAGGCAGTCTCGGAGGTATGACGTTACAAAATACTGACTTATGCCTAAGTAGATAAACAATGAGATTATATTGTGAATGTGATAAAAACACAAGTTAATTTTCAACTCCTACCTTTACTATTATAGATCATCACATGCTACGTGGTGTTATAGGTGCGGTTCTATGCAATCTAATAAATTCCTAAAACTTTGATGTGACAAAACCTATATTGTCTACATGTCATACATCACAATTTTTCCTAAATCTATCTGTACAATTATTCAATTCAAATGTCTACTGAGTTTCATAATTGGAGTTTCATAAGTTAAACTAGTCTCCAGTCCTCAGGATACACAATAATAACCCAATCACGTGAAATCAAACAGCCAAATAAATTGTACCTACAATATATAAAATAGGATAAGAAACATTATAAAGTTTTGTAAAACAACTTGACATCAAACCATAAATTAAAATACTTTTGATTTAGTGTTCCAAATTATTCACAAAGAGAGCTTTATTCATCATTATTCTTCTGTGCCTGAGGGCTTAGCCAGGGGTGCTGCAAGCATTCATATGCAGTTGCTCTGCGATTTGGGTCAAAGTCCAGCATTGGCTTTAAAAAATCAGCAAACTCATTGGCTAATTTCTCTGTCCATCCGTACTTCTCAGTAAGCACAGCCACCAGGTCCCATGGTTTCAACCCTGTTATATTCCTCAGTTCACCTTTCTTATTGAAAAATATTTTAGAATTTCTCCCAGATGCTGCAATCCGTTTTGGTATATCACCAAGTAGCTCAATTATATGAGCCAGGTGATCTTCATCCCTGGTATAATCATCACCAGAGTGTGGTTCAAATAAGAAGTCCCCTGTAGCTAATTCAAAAGCCATACATGCTGTACTCCAGATGTCAGCTGAGGTCCCATACCCCGCACTGAGCAACACTTCCAAAGATCTGTATTGTCTAGTCTGTATATCCTCAGTGAAATGTCGGTGTACCCAACAAGCATTACCCAAATCTGCAATTTTTACTTCTAAGTCGCAAATATCAAATGCAGGATCCAGCTGCTTTTCTTCTTTGATGTTTTGGGAATTAAATGAGGGAGGTGTGATAGTTTGCTCACCTTCAGACATAGGAGTATTCGGCTCTTGACCTGTCGAAGATGGTGACATATAACCTACTTGTACTGAGTCTGCATCAGTGTCGAATGCCTCCTCCTCATGTGCCATTGAGTCACAGCCATTGACACCATCAGTATCTGAGCGCATGGTATCATTTACACTTGCTTCCTCTGGTGTTTGTGGTGAATCATCATTATCCTGGGACATGGGAGCAGACTCACTGGTCTCCATTTTCTTTTGTTCTTCTATTTGTTCCATTTGCTTCTTTAACAACATAGACTGTCTTTTTGCTTTCTTTTTTAATTTCTTTTTTTTGTTTCTGCTCATTTTTGCATTCACAACTTGCTCCTGAAATTCTTTTGGTGCGGTACTAATCAATGAGTGTGGTAGCTTCAATCCCAAAGAATGGAGTTCCGTAGCCTCTGCGGCCAGTTTATGAATATAAGACTCGTCCACACAAACCAAAACATTCTCCGGCTTTATATCTGTGTGAATTATCTTGCATTTTGTATGCAAATAATCTAATCCCTCCAAGACCTGGCGAATTATAGTTCTCACATTATCCAAAGGAATTCCTCTATAATTAGATTTCAATATTAATTTCAATAAATGGTGTCCCAATACTTCAAAAACCATACATACATGTGTTCCATTGACACCAGTAATTTTGAAATCATTAAGAAGCTGTACTGTTTTGTTACGTTTGGGGTCGGCTGGATCACTATCACGAACTGATTTCAATATTTTGATTTCATCGAGGGCGGTTTCCGTAAAATGAGGCGCCGACTTTACAACTTTTAATGCGACAAAACGTTTATCAACGAGATCCCAGCACAGCCAAACAGTAGAAAAGTGGCCCCATCCCAGTTTTCTCGTAACGTGGTAGCGGCTGAGGAAAAGATCGCCGATCTTAACAGGATGATAGCCACCTTTGCAGTAGTCCGCAGTGTCCTCCTGCTCTTCATCGTCGCTGGCGTACTGTTCGTCATCCACGTCTTCGATGGTCTCATTGGAAGAACTGTGTGTAGGCTCTAAACGGGGTTGAGTCTGATTACGCAGTCCATTCCCTTGCCCAACAGATCCATGATCTTCTTCGCGATTTTTCTTTTTACCTATTTTATGACGTTTCTTTTTCGCCTGAATAGCGAGTACTCTTCTATTTACATCTGATTTAGAACTCATTTAGTTAACAAATACACTTTAAATAACTCAGAATAAGAGAAAATTTAATATTTCATTTCAACCTTTTTGTTTGAGAATGGCGACCGGTCACAGGCGAACAAAATGCGTTCGTCGAACCACGAACTCAAATGTATGGAGCACGAACGGGCCGTGGTCGATATGAAATGGCTGTCAACTTTATTTCACAATGTAACTTTTTGAGTAAGGGTAATTGTAAATAAATTATTTAAAATTGCGACTATTTTTTAATATTAAAACACGTAAATTATTTAATAAAACAGTTAACTGATAAAAATATAGAAGAATGAGCTTGTTATTTTAAAACAATATAAGTTTTTGGGGATGTGATGTAATCATGTTTTCATTATTTGTAATTGAATCATTGTTAAAAAATGGAATAAATGTTCAAAAAATATAAATTACAAAATTTCTAGGAAAGTAGCGAAAAATGGAACTGCGATGCAATGGCATTTTAAAACGTCCGTTCAATGACATTTGTAGCATTCCAAATTCTTTAGAATGATACAGAATAGAATCTGTGCTAAAATAAAAACAAATTCATTGTGTTAATTTATATTATGTTTATACCACGTGTGTCTGAAAGAGACAACTACAGGCACTACTTTTTTGCACAACCACGTCTTGTAATTGTGTTTCTCTTTTAATGCTGCCTAATTAAGAACCACGTGGTAGTAAGAGTAGCAGCATAATTGTTCCGTCATCCTTGTTTGAAGTATTTTAATGTCATTTGATATTCTGTCAAATTAGGTTGTCAAATGATCATCAAAACTAGTGACAACCTTCTAAATTACGAATGTAAAAATGTATATTCATCCCCTTCTGACTTCTTTTTAATGCCATAAGTGAAAAATAGTATAAACGGTTGTATTTTGTCGCTATTTTAGGGCTCCTTCTGTTTCTTAAGTCCAAAATCTTTGGTAGCATTCATTGTTTACTTCGTATGATTCTAAAAGATTCACAATTCGTGAGAGTAAAGAAACAGATATAGAAATAGGACTAAAATGAGAACTAATTTAGAGTAATTTGTCTACTTGTATGAACACCATTTCCTTTTTTCCAAGGTTGTCACAACTTTTTTTAGTGGTTGTAATGAGTTGTATTTTAACAATGCTAAATTAAAAGTCACTTGATAATAAAAGTAGCGGCAAAATTGTTCAGTCATCCTTTTTTGTAATATTTTAATGTGAAATGGTGTTGTCAAGCAAAGAAATTAAAAAGATATAATCAATCAAATTGTCATTGTAATTTTCATTCAAAATCTGTCACAATAATTTACAACGCCATCTAACGCCAAATAGCAAAACGTCTAACTTTTATAGACATCGTATTTATCACAAAAATATCTCTACTCAATAATAGACGGAACAAGTAAGTACTGTGAATTGTAATCACAAAAATATATCGGTATATTTCCCAAATATATTTTTGTGATTGTAAATTTGTAATTAGGGATTTGGTGATTCGAGCTAAATTATCGATATTGGTCCTATTTAAAGCAGTAAAGATTGAACATTTTTACTCAATATTTTCTCATAGTGGTTAGCTCGCAGTAAATGCCTAAGGCTTAATTCGCCTACATTTTGTGTAATAAAAATTTTCTTATTATTATAGCGAATTAATTGCGAATCATAGGAAGTATAGATAAACTCCAAAAAAAGCAATGAATTATGTTACATATTTTAAACATAAGATGCGTCAAAATTCTCCACGCAGAAATTGTCGAGAACATGTTCTGGAAGGGAAGATCTAGTATCCACTCACCAAGGCCTACATGACTATGCTAAAAATGTACCAATATAAACAGAGCTTTAGTACCATTACAATAAAAAAACACAGTTTTTATATACAAATCAGTCAATCAAATTGTCACGCCTATACGACTCCCTTACTTCCTTCACATCCACAATTCTCCTTATACAGGCACTGTGGTTATGGACACTAGGCAACCTCGCTTTAAATTACCTTTTAAACTACGAATGAAAATTTATATATTTATCCCCTTTTGACTTCTTTTTAATGCCATAAGTGAAAAAGTATAAAGTATAAACGGTTGTATTTTGTCGCTATTTTAGGGCTACTTCTATGTCTTAGGTCCAAATTCTTTGCTATTCTCTTTGGTATCCGCTTTGGTATCAATGACAACTTCAATGACTATTTTGAATTACATTGGCAGATCATTAAAACATTTCCTAATAACTAAATATTCTACAAAATAAAGTGAAATACACACAGCTATAATGTATTTTTCAATAATTATTCAGCATTCTATGAAATGAGTAAAGTTCTAAAATTACAATGCCCCCTAAACCAGAACAAACAAACAAAGAAAGAGATAAAGTAAATACAAGCAGAGTTGTTCCCAGGCCTGATAATTTAGAAGGTGGAGAAGAAACCGAAATTACTGCCCAAATTTCTTTACCGAACGATAGTAGCTATGGCTGGTTCGTAGTTGCTTGTGCTTTCATTAGTATTGCAATATTAGACGGCGTTGTATTTAGTTTTGGAAGTTTAATGTCGAGTATGAATGAAGAGCTCGAAGAAAGTGAAGCACTAATAGCGTTACTGAATTCGGTAGCCGTGGCCGTATGCTTTTTACTATCACCAGTAGGATCTGCAATTATAAATCGTTTTGGATTTAGAACATGTGCTATGAGTGGCTCAGTAATATGCTCAATATGTTTATTAATAACTTATTTTTCATACAATTACATAACTATAATTACTTTTTATGGAGTGATCGCTGGATTCGGATATTCTCTTATAAATATGTCAGCTATTTTAGTCGTTGGATTTTATTTCGAAAAGTATCGTGCGATTGCATTAACAATCGCTACAACTGGATCCAGCATTGGTATAACATTAATGTTTCCCTTTAATGTATATTTGGTTAGCATTGGTGGTTGGCGCATAGTTACCCTTTTGCATTCTGGTATGTTTGGTTTAATATATTTCTTTGCAATGTCTTTCAAGCCGCTTACATCCGTTGCTTTTGTGCAGACTGTAGATGACCCAACTCGTACTGTTACATTTCTTCCAACATTATCCACAGCAACTGTACAGCAGGCCCGTGCTAAAAGTGCAGTAATAGTACCAACTGCAACAGAACGATTATTTTCTGCTGCGTCTAATTATAACTTTCCAACTGCGGCTCAAATGGTTGAAGATTCTCAAGGTACCCCTGGACCATCAACAAGAACTGGACAGTCAAAAGTATCTTTAAAAGTCCTTAACCCTGAACGGACAATTAGTAAAAAACAACTTCAAAGATTAAAATCCGCTGTTTCTAGAATGAGTGTAAAAGAAAGTAATACAAATATAAAGACAATAAAATCCGATAAAGCTAAAAAACCTGGATGTTGGGGTAGATTATGTAGGTGGGGCGAGCACGTTAATGAAGACCGGCCATTATATAGAGACGATGCTTTTTATGAAGGGAGAATACAAAAACTTCCAGAATATGAGAAAAGTAGAATGAACACTACTAATGATGATGAGACTGCACTTCAGTATCGTTTAGCTGTAACACGAGCAGCAGCTGCCGATGATTTAAAGGATAAAAGAGGAATATTCACTGTAGGTGCTAGAAGAGTTCTCGCGACTATGCTGGATCCCACGTTACTAAAAAGGCCGTCATTTTTGGCACTATGTTTCCATGGATTTTTCTTGTATTGCGGTTTCCTAGTGCCTTATGTTTACATAAAAGAACGAAACCTCGAAATGGGTATATCCATAGATCATTGCATGTGGTTTGTCAGTGTGATAGGATTTGCAAATATCCTAGGTCGGTTAACAGCTGGCTTCTTAGCATGTAAATTGGATCCTCTATTTTTGGCATGTTTTTCAGTTTTTGGTGCAGGTTTGGCTACATGTGTATCAATGTTATCTTTCTCGGTTTATTATCAATATATCTACTGCTTCATTTTTGGAGCTTGTACTGGAAGTGCAGTATCATTAAGAAGCTTGGTAATAGTGTACTTGTATGGTTTAGAAAAATTAACAAATGCTACTGGTATGATGTTAGCATTTCAAGGAATCGGCAGTTTGATTAGCACACCATTGGCTGGTGTTATCAAGGATCAAATTGGTTTTACAGTTGCTTTTTTGATATGTGGTTCTTCCATAATCTTAAGTGGAATAGTTCTATTACCTGCAAAGTTCCTTAAAAAAAATGAGGACAAAAAAACTGTAGCTACAAATAAATAATACCTAAGTAATATAAACATTTTGTTTTTTATTATTACCTAACACGGCGTTCTCACGGGGCGATTTGAGTTGATCAACTGAGAAATCGTTCGCGATTTGAATTGTCTGAACAGACTTTCAACCAAGTTGAAGCAATAAAAATTGATTCAACTAAAGTTAAAGACCTTTCTACTTTTGTTGATTCAACTAATAGCTGAAAGCAAATCGACTCGTCTGAACCTATTCGTTCAACTTGCATTGAATAATCAGTCCAATCAATCAGCGCAATTGAGTATGTACCTAAGTATTGTATATTGCATTCCTTTGTCACCAGTTTTTTGTTTGTTTGTAAAATAAAATGTGAATAAAATGTAAATAATGGCGTCCGCATCCACGAGAAAATGCTAAAATGAATAGTGTAATAACACGTGTAATATTAAGTCGATTATTATTGAATCGTGAGAACGCTACCGTCAATATTTGCTTTTGAATTTTGGTTAAACGATAAATATTGACCAACTAAACTTCTCCGTGAAAACGCCTTAAAACGCCATGCGTGTTGATTTCAATGAAATTAATTACAATTAACATAAATAACAAAGAACTTTAAGGCTGGCTTCACACTGATTGCCTTAAGATGATCCCCTCTTAAGCTGATCCCGAAACGCGACACTTCACGGTCTTTATAATTGTAAATGGTGGTACTAGCCCGAATCGGCAGACTGGGCTCCACTTCCTACCACTTCTTGACAACCAAATATTCGCCAAATATATTTTTTAAATAAATGTTCTATTTGTTGTAAAATTTTATAAAATTATTAAATACTAGCTGATTCCCGCGGTTAAACCAGCATTTATAGACCGTGACTCTTGAGTAGGTACATAACAGGACCCCTTGCGTCCCTGTGGTCCATCATGAGGTACTCCAGAGTGTTAATGTCATATCAGCCCAGATATATGCTAATACAAAGAATAAAGTTAAATCACCATAGCATATATGGTCATCATCCATCAGGTACTTAAGGTCTTTACACAGAGTTCCCATTAAGAAGAGCACTCGTATCCGAGTTTGAACTGTAAACGCAGGTGGGAACATCGCGGCGTTTCGTTTCCAAACGCTAGTAGCTAGTAGTACGGAGGAATCTTTTTTTATTTATTTGGTATAAAAGAATAAAAGTGCTATAAATTCTTGCAAAAACGATACTAGCAAATATTGTTAACATAAATCTAGCGTGACATTTGACCAATAAGCCTGTTTTAAGTACTTTTATGCTTAATAAAAATCATGCATCGCGGGGGCGAAGGGGACATGGCGGGGGACGGACAAAAGTGCGGCCGCACCAACCCGCCCCGTAGTGATGTGACAATTGCTGCATCGTCGATATATTTTTATTGGTACCTAGGTTACGTAACTTAGTTTTATTGTAGAATGCAAATAAATTTAAAAAACTACTATTGTTGACTATTTTTAATAATGCGTTGAAAAATATACGAAAAAAATATAAAATAATTAATCCCGGTTTCGATTCCCGGCCCAAGCAAATATTTGTTTCATATTTTTTTAATTAATATTATTACAAAGATTTGGTTATCAAAGTGTGGTAAAAATGCTCCACTGCCTATTACACATGTGTAGACAGTATACAGACCGAGTAGTGACTTAGTGTGAGTTTCGGGATCACCTTGTAAGTTGTCGATTTCAACTAGGCTGGCATAGTGAAAGTGACCGCTGTTACTGTTATTTTATTGTACTAGCGAACATTGGCGACAAGCGTGGCGTGTTATGCTACTAGTCCGTTACACGGGTGTCCCGGGTTCTATTTTCGGTCGAAGCAAATATTTGTTTCAAAGCTATTATTTGTAATATTTAATAGTAAAATTAAACCTACTAATATTTTTAATTAAAAAAAGAGGCAGCCGGTTTGCTGGGGATATGGTTGTCAAAGAGTAGTAGGACGTTGCCTGCCGATGTGGCGGTACTACCCAGTCTGCCGATCCGGGGTAGTACCGCCACTTACAAGTATAGAGACCGTGAATTGACTTAGTCGCGTTTCGGGATCAGCTTGTAAGTTGCCGGTTTCAACTACGCCGGCATAATCGATGTGACTACTACTTACTGTTATTGAACTGTAGTAGCAGTCACCTTCAGCTAAACATCAGACGGGTGCTGTCATAAGTCGAGTTACAATAAAAAAAGCTAAGTATAAAACATATCTTTGCTCCAGCCTAGTGTGTTATCCATATTTATTTTTAACTTATTATACGTTTAATAAATTTAATACTTATCAAATAAATATGAATAATAATGTTTTACTAATAAACACATTACTGTTTGCATACCCGCCTATCGATAACACGGTACGGAGAGCATTATACATCACTACACATTCATATTGATAAATATAAATATCTATAGATCAATCGTCTACGACGCGCAACGAGCGATCATTGGGATACACGCACTTTTGTATATTCTTCCTCTGAGGGTCTTTAGTTTGATAACAGTCCAGCTAAAGGCTCATAGTAGTAGTCTGATGACCAGGTACTTTTTTATTTTTTTAATGATCACAATAATTGGCGTGATAACTGATAACCAAGGAGCTTTTAAGCTGTACAAGGATAGTTTAATAGATACTTATAATCAAATTAGCTTGGAAACATTTTTGCATTTGTAGCAGTGCGCCTAAGAGCGCGTTTCTATCATTAACACACGTTACGAGAACAAGCAAGCGAAAGATAACCGGAATCTTTTAAAGGCAAAGCACAAAATTCGTTACTTACGAATTAACTATTTGATAAAAATTGATAAATATCCTGCCAAAACCGACCAATTGTTTTCACCAACGAAAGATATATACAATTAATCAAATTGTATATTATAAAGATATATACAATTAATCAAATTGTATATATCACGTTTCTTTCCCTGGAGATAGGCAGAGACAATAGAGCGCCACTTGCCACGATCCTGAAACAACTCCCTCGCTTCCTCCACATTTACAATTCTCTCTTCATACGAACTTTATGGTTATGGGCACTAGGCAACTTAGCTGAGGATGCCTCGAGAATGCTAGAAAGATATAAATACACAGATTATATAGTCTTATGTACTCAAATAAGTCATCACTCTTGGATCTCTTGGATCTCCTCTTGCTTATCACCAGGCAGGTCGATGTCAAATGTCGTGTCACAATAAAAAAAATAAAAAAAGTCCAAAAAATGTTTTTTATTATACACGTATGTACATAATCGGAATATACCTGCTTAAAGCAGGTTAGACATATGCACAATTTTTTAAATTTAGGCATTTTGTTTTTCATGAAGAAAACTGACCAGTTTATTTTTAAATTAAATATATATTTTATAATAAATGAAAAATTCTTACAAAAATATATGTTTACTGCCTAAGTACTTATGATTTGTTAGTAATATCTTTGTCCTCTTTTTTTTGAAGGATCCTTGCAGGTATTAAAACTATTCCACTTAAGGTAATGGAAGAACCTGATAATATAAAAGCTAATGTAAAACCAAAATTATCCTTGATAGTACTTGCTATTGGTGTACTAATCAAACTGCCAACTCCTTCAAATGTTAACATCATACCAGTTGCATTTGTTAACTTTTCTAAACCGTACAAGGATACTATTACCACGCTTCTTAGTGAGCTTGCACTTGCTATACAAGTACCAAAAACGATACAGTATAAATATTGATAATAAACTGAGAAACATATCATTGATACACATGTAGACAAACCTGCACTAATAACAGCACTACATGCCACGAAAAGTGGATCCAATTTATATGCCAAAACGCCAGCAATCAAACGACCTATGATATTTGAAACCCCTATTACACTGACAAACCACATGGAATGATCTATAGATATACCCATATCGAGATTTCGTTCTTTTATGTACACATAAGGCACTAGGACACCGCAATATAAGAAAAATCCATGGAAACATAATGCTAAAAATGAGTGCCTTTTCAGTAACGTGGGATCCAACATAGTCGCGAGAACTCTTCTAGTACCCACAGTGAATATTCCTTTTTTATCCTTCAAATCATCTACAGCTGCTGCTCGTGTCACAGCTAAACGATATTCTATTCCAGTACCATCATTAGTCGTGTTAATTTTACTTTTTTCATATGCCTGAAGGTTTTTTATACTGCCTTCATAAAAAGCATCGTCTCTATATATTGGCCGATCTTCATCAACGTGCTTGTCCCACCTACATAATCTACAACATCCAGATTTTTTACCTTTAGCATTTCTTGTTCCTTTGATATTTGTATAACTTTTATACAAACTCATTTTAGAAATTGTTGATTTTAATTTATCAAGTTGCTTTTTACTGATTTTCCTGTCATAGTTAAGAATTTTAAGTGATACTTTTGACTGCTGGGCTTTTGTTGATGGCCCAGCTGCAGCATGAGAATCATCTATAACTTGAGCTGCAGTTGGAAAGTTATAGTTTGAGGCCGCAGCAAATAACCGTTCCGTTGCAGTTGGTACTATTCCTTCAGATTTGGTATTATGCTGTTGAACATTTGCTGCTGATAATGTTGGTAGGTATGTAAAAGTACGAGTTAGATCATCTCTATCATGGACGACAGCAACGGATATAAGTGGTTTAAAAGCCATTGAAAAGAAATATATTAAACCAATCATACCAGAATGCAAAAGGGTAACTATGCGCCAACCACCAATTCTAACTAAATATACATTTAGGGGAAACATAAATGTAATACCAATGCTGGATCCAGTTGAGGCGATTGATAATGCAATCGCCCGATACTTTTCAAAATAAAACCCAACGATTAAAACACATGACATATTCATAAGAGAATAACCAAATCCAGCAACCACGCCATAAAAAGTAAGAATCAGCATGTAATTGTATGAAAAATAGGTTATTAATAAACAAACTGAGCACAATACTGAGCCAGTCATGGCACATGCTCTAAATCCAAAACGATTTATAAACGCTGATCCTAATGGTGCCATTAAAAAGTATATGGCTACGGCTACAGAATTAAGCAATGCTATTAGAGCTTCACGTTTTTGAAGATCTTCAGTCATATCCCGCAATAAACTTCCAAATGTAAAGAGAATGCCGTCCATTATTGATGCGCATGCGATGACACATGCAACAACGAACCATCCATAACAACTATCGTTCGGTATTGAAACTTCCGCAGTTATTTCGGTTTCTTCCCCACCTTCTAAATTATCAGGCCTGGGAACAACTCTGTTTGAATTTACATTTTCCTTTTCTTCTGGCGCGCTTGTATTTTCTTGTTTGGAGAGCATTGTAATTTGATTCACAACATTGTGTAATAATAAATTAAATATACATTACAGTTATGTTTGATAAAATTTATACACCAATTAGTTACTGGAAAATATTTTCTATGTCTAAGAAATTATTGCTGATGGCGTAATACGTGTAGTGTAATATATAATGTCAATTACAAAGAGTATAGTATCTTATATTTAAAAATTATAATTCAAAGAAACTGACAGCTTTCTAGCGTCTGAAATGTTTGGTGCAGGAACTAAAAGTATCATCATTTGCCTACAGAGGGATATATTATTAATGTGTCAACACTCGATTGCGTGAGCTCACTCAACTCTAATCAGTGCTCATCTTTTTTTATTGTGGCACGACATTTGACCTCCACCCGCTTGATGATAAGCAATAGGAGCCGTCACTATGCCGGCCAAAGGTGCTTTTTCACGCATCGCTTGAAGAATATCATGGGCTGGCGAAACATTTCACTTATCGATTGTTCTACAAAGAAAAAACGCACTGCACTTTCCCTGACCTGTACGGGTATTGCGGGTGTGATAAGATGAGGTAGGAACAAGGATATAGAGCTCTTCGGAACATTCTCCGTTGTATAGGCGATAGAGGACGAACAGAGCCGCCATGTGTCTGCGTAGTTGCAGGGGCTCCAGAGTTCACGTGACCTCTGCATCACCTATAATTCGGACAGCTCAGTGCTGCAATGAATCCAGAGCATTGAGAAGATACTTGGCAGAGCCGTCCCAGAGGTGCAAATAGATGTGGTCTCTGTGATTCAAGTAGCAGCGAAGGGACATTCCAAGAATGTCTAGTCTGTCCGAAGTACCGGGAGATGTTAGAAGGGATTTTTTCGTCGAGATCGCGCATACGCGCATACCATATGATTCTTGTCTGCGTTGAACTAAACTAGGTTCTTGTCGCCCCAGTCGGTAATACGATTAAAAACCTGGTCCAGCCCCGTTACAACAGACTCTCTCATATCGGCTATCTCCTATTTGCCGACTGCGGGGCGGGCAGTGTAGCGTCAATGCACCGTGCTGTCGTCTGCATAGCTATAAATGTCCAACATGTCATTGATATGCAGAAGGAACAAAGTCGGCGACAGCACGAAGCCCTGAGGTACGCCGGCATTCACCGACACCCTCCACGATAACGCGTATGAACGGTTACACAGAAAGTCGGCTATCCAGCCCCGCAGAAGGTCAGGTAAACCTTCTTGGAAAGAAGCTCGACACAGGGACGAAGTAAAAAACGTCAATAATTTTTACGAGAAAAGTGTCTCAATATGTGCCTTTTAAAAATTGTAACATTCAAGTGTTTAGATTTCAATAGTTTTTTTTATTAATAGATTTAATTTTCTTTCGTTGTTATAAATATTGAAGTCTGAATTAAACAAATTTTATGCGGCTTACTATCGCGTTGCTCTATAAGCTCTTGAAACGTCGGAATAATGTAAAATGTAAAATTAAAACCAAAATAAACGCGATAGTAAGCCGCATAAAATTTGTTTAATTCAATAATCAATGTTCGCGCAAAATCTAAGAAAATACTATTGAATTTTGGTCTGACAAAGTAGTTTTGACTATTACTGTAAAACAAAAAGAGACAACACTATTCTCTCGGTACCTCACATACTACAAAATTACGCGTTACATTTTACTTTTTATGATCGTGACCGGAGTTGTTTGAGCGCACAAAAGTATCAATAAAGACAAATAAAAAATACTAGTCTATAGATTTTAATTACCTCCGTTATACTACTTACTTATTTTAATTTGATACCATTTAATTATTCGTGAAAATAATTACAAATATGTACTATTATACTTTGTGTGTATCCTTGTGAAACAGCTTTTTTATGTTTAAACTGACTGAATATGCGCCGTCCGAAATACTGAAAAAAAACTAATATTCATTGTTTTTCATAGTATTTTTCAATAGAATTCAATCAGTTCTGGCTCAAATTATTGGATGGAATGAAATTATGGAAAATGGAATAGGCCTCTTAAAATAGTTCGATTCCTTTGCCTTTAGGTCAGCAAAAAAAAACTGTCAGTTAAGATTGAATTATTTTATTTCGTTTTGGAGGGAAGAAAGCTTTTTCTGGGCTGGCGTGCTCGTTGGATTGAATTTTATTTGATAGTTCTTGTAATTGATAACCAAAAAATGTCTCAAACGAGACTAACTACGTTTTTTGCTAGTAGAAAGAGACCAGCGTCAGATGACATTGTAAGCTCTAAAAGTAAAATTACACACATTGAATCTTCCGTTAAAAATAGTAAAAGAATATCTTACACCTATACTCCAAAAAGTAACGAAGCCAAACTTGGCAAAAATGCAGATTCTGAAAGCTTAAATAAGCATACAAAACTTGTAGAAGAGTCCGTAGCTGAATTGGCAACGCCTCAAGTGGAAGAAGTTAAGCAGCAAGACTTAAATGTTTTTAAGAAGAAAATAAATGCTGCGAATGTGATCAAACAGGTAAACCCTTCTACAAGTGGTGATGTAGCAAGTACGGCCCGAAAAGAGTTGAGTTTAGGAGATATTCGTAAAAAGCTCCTTAATAACCCCAAATTTTCCCAAATAAAAGAAAGGGCAGAGCAATTGAGTAAACGTATTGAGGATTTTAAAGAAAGTGCAGCAAAAAAGAACCTAAAAGGATTCAATTCTATTGATGTGGAAGTACCCTCAAGGTAATGTCTTTTCTAAACTGTTTATGAATTTACTTGTAAATTTTATAAATACAAAAATATTAAATATGAAATTAAATTTGTATTGGTTCTGTAATGCTTAATAAGTTCATATAGAGCTGGACGGCATGCATAGCACATTGATTAGCACACCAGTCCATTATGTGTAAGGTCCAGGGTTCCATTCCTGGTCAGAGCATATATTGTATCATAGCTTTTATTTAAAAATAATCATGATTGGTTTGAATATCACAAATATTTGTCAATAAAATATTTGCTCCAAGACTAGTCTAAGAGTAAGAGAAGTAGGCATTGGGGCCCAGTCAACTATGGGTTGTTGACATTTTTATTGGAAGCGTAACTAGACGGTTAACTCTTGTCTATCAACTAGTTATATTTGTCAACTAGTTGATGTGTAAATCTAGTTTGATGAAATGTAGGTTGATGGTTTAGACTCTTAAAGACTAAGCCATTGCAACAACTAAAGGAGATGAATCCACTTTCATACAGTTGGGCTGGATGTAATAAGATTAAAATAGTATTAACAAATAGCATAAATAATACTCAGCTAAAGAGTTTTTAGTGGTTTGGTAAAAGTAAGGTTAAGTAACAAACTATGCTTTTGGACATTTGTCTTTATTATATTTAAATGACAATTATATTAAGATACAACCATAGAGCTTGTATAAAGAGAATTGTGAATGTGAAGGAAGCGAGGGAGTTGTGTCAGGATCGTGGCAAGTGGCGCTCCATTGTCTCTGCCTATCCCTGTGGGAAGAAGTCGTGACTGTCAAATTTGATTGATTGATATTAAAATGAATAATATTCCATTTATTTATTATATTTAAATAAACCGCTAAAGACAAATGTTTGCAATTGAACTTCCTTCTAACTGCAGTCGAGTGCCGACTTGACTGTGCGCTCTCAGTCGTCTGGTCAGCAACACTAAAAACGTCAGTAATAGTGGAGGTTACCAAGCATCTAAAATATGAAATCCTTTGAATCCAAATACTTTAAATGTATTAATATACAACTATCTGAATAAGCTGAGTTGCCTAGTGCCCATAACCATAGGTCTTGTATAAAAAGAATTGTGGATGTGAGGCAAGCGAGGGAGTTGTGTCAGGATCGAGGCAAGTTGTGCTTCATTGTCTTTGCCTATCCCTGTAGAAAAGGCGTTTTTGTTAACATGGCATAAGTAAATAAAAGCTGTGCATTATATGAAATTGTTATTAATTTTTCAGTCCATCAAAACAAAGAATCCAAAAGGAGTTACTTTCTCCGAAGAAACATGATGTTGAGACTCCAAAAGATGATGTTGAAAAGAGACCTCTTATGTCACCAAGAAAGGTTGCTATTAGCCCTGTCAAGAGTCCTCGGAAGGTAAATTTAATACATTAATACTTTATTCAAAAAATCTTGACTCAACATATGACAGCACCCCGCTTGATGTTAAGCCGAAGTGTGGTCCATGAATGAATGTCACTGCTACCACAATTCAATAACTGTGAGTAGCAATCACATCCACTATGCCGGCCTAGATGGAACCGGCAACTTACAAGCTGATCCCGAAACGTGACCAAATCACTTCACGGTCTGTATACACCATACTGTATATAAATGGTGGTACTACCCCGGATCGGCAGACTGGGTACCACTGCCTACCACTCTTTGATAAAGACCCGAAGCAAATATCCATCTCTTTTTTTTATTAACAAATATTTGCAATATTTAATATTATTACATATAATAATATTACAAATAAAAGCTATGAAACAAATATTTGGTCCGACCGGGGATTGAACCCGGGACTTTACGCGCAACAAACCAATCGCTAAACCGTTCGTCCACGCCTGTCGTCAAATACTCACAAACTTTCGCGTTTATAAGTAAGGATTACAACATGTCATGATTCTCCTACCGGGAATCGAACCCTGGGCCTTACGTGTAGCGTGATATGATTACTTAATAAATTGTCAACCTTTCCAATTTACAGGTATCTGCATATGCAAAGAATGTTAAACCCCTGACATTGTCTACAAGCCTGCCTTTGCCATTTACTTATCGTATCCTTGGTGAGATCTTCAGAGCAATGGAGACTGTCGTGGCACTCATGCATAACAGGAATGAGATGATCACTTTCGCCAAACTTAAGCCTGCCGTACAAGAAATGTTAAAACGCGACTTTACCGAAAAAGAGTTGGCACAAATTAAAAATCTAGTGCCAGACTTTTATAATTATGAAATTAAAAAGTGCAAGAACTTCTCAACTTCAATGAATAAGGATACCTATGAGCTTATAATAATGCCCAATTTTCCTAATGAAAATGGCGTCATGAGTCCAGGAGTGCTACTGGAAAGGCGCAGATATTTCTTTGATACACTTTTGCAAGCTGTCAAGAAGCACCATTCACAGTTCCTGCTCAGTCTTGATCCTCCGATGGTTATTCCTGATGACAAATTGTCCCGTTGGCATCCTCTGTTTGAAATCGAAAACATTCCAGAGATAGAATGCTCGAAATTGCCTGATAAGCCCAATGTGGAGACATACTCCTCCGCCCAAGATGTATTATCCAAAGCACGCCAACTCTTTAAGTGTAATACTAAGATGGAAAGAGCTATGGAGAAGTTAGCTCAAGCGAAGGCAGAGGGATCTGCTGGAAAAGAGGCAACGCCTTCTACTAGCAAACCGCTATTGAATCCAGCATTGAGGAATCTGCCACCTGCTTTATTGGAGATGGTGAAAGCTAAACAAGCTGCTAAAGCATTAGAAGCTATGACGAGATCCAGCGATGATGACAAAATGTATTCAATTTATAGCCGACTACCAGAGCTGACGAGAAGTTTGAGAAATATATTTGTTACTGAACGAAAGAATGTTTTGGCGCTTAATGTTGTTGTGTCCAAGTTAGAGAACAGCTTCAAATGGGTGTCCGCCAATCAATTCCGCGAAGATATAAAAATATTGACTCAACATGCGCCGCAGTTTGTGCAGCTGCATAATATAAGGCAAACGACATACCTCAAGTTGGATAAAACAACCAAATTGGATGTTATTCTTACTAAGTTGGAAGCACTGGCCAAAAAATACAAATCCTAAATTAATTTCTTATTTTGACCATGAATCACATTAATATTAAGTTAATTTGACATTTGATTAGATTTAAAACGACATTTTCAATTATTTTCAATAATTAGTATTTAATTCGGACATGCTAACAGTTCTTAATTTGATTTGAAAAATAGAATAATCAGAAAATTGGTTATGTGATGATGATTATTAAAGTTTAAAATATTGCCTAAAAGATTACTGCATTCAGTATTGCATTCTAAAAAATTATGGACAGTTTTTAATTAGTTTTACTTCTTTGTAATGTTTTTTAATATATTTCATTATATACAGTTTGTTATTTATTTTCTAAATTTATTCCCGCTCTTATGCTTTACACAGTAGACCGAGAAGCATGGCATCATCGCACGTTGCAGTTTGTTCGTTAGCAATTCATCCTGCAGAATTTTGTATCTATTAAAATATTAGTTACGGTATTATTTAGCGACATTTGAGCTCGCGAAATGGGGTCATTAAGGAGTGTATGTGTAGTGACGATAGCGGATAGAATAAGGAATAGCACAGTGCGCGATAGATCTAGAACCGGAATAGATAGATTGACAAAAGGAATTTATAAATCTGATGTGGATGGATGCGTTAAACAGGGCAGGCCACAGGAGGGTGTTTTCCGACCAAATGGAAAAGAAATCCACAAGAAAGCTGGTTTGCTTAGTGCCCATAACCGCAGAGCTTGTATGAAAAAATTGTGGATGTGAGGGAAGCGAAGAAGTTGTGCTAGGATCGTGTCAAGTGGCGTTCTATTATCTCTGCCTATCCCTGTGGAAAAGTGGAGTGACAATTTGAGAAGAATATTTTTATACACAATGTTGACTAAATAAAAAAACGAAATATTGTATATTTATTTTATTGGCATCTGTTTTAGGAAATTCATCAATATAAAATAAGCTACATAGATAGAATTCGTTATTAAAATTTAAGTTTTACAACGATAGTAAGTTTCTTAAGTACTCCTTAAAATAAACAAAATTTAAGAGCTCCTTTCACAGTACGTAAAAATTAGAAAATATAAACCTATTCCTCAATGAAATAAAAAAAAAATGCTGGCTCAAATCAAATAAACTCTACTATAGAGCAGACTTTAAAATATAGTTCAGCAATCAATCTATTCCTTCTTCTTTCTTGGCCTAATGCAGCACACAGAGCTGGTATCTAGCATATTGTATTCAGGGTTGCCTTGGACTTTAGAGGAAGCGAACTTGGCGTGAGTCTCTGGTGACAAGATGTAGGCCTTCACAGCTGGGTCGGCTTTCATGGCATCCAAGTATGCAATCTGTGAAAAATATATATATATACAATGTGAATTATGATAATTTAGAATTATATTGACGACAATCGTAAAGCGTAAAGACCCCGGTTTGGTTCCTGGTCGGAGCAACGATTTGTTTTATAGCTTTTATTGTAATAATTAAATAATTAGATTGAATTACAAATATTTGTTAATAAAAATTGAAGTCCATTCTGCCAATTTGAAGTGTACAGACTATGATGTAACCTAGTTGCGTTTCCAAATCAGCTTGTAAGTTGCCGGTTCCAACTAGGCATTTAAACAATTGCAAGTATTTGCAGCCTAATTGTTTCAACTTTAAACAGAAACATTCCATATTTCAGCTTTGTATGAAAGGGAAAATAGAATGCCGAATGAATAGAATAGAAACCACTATGCAGGCAACAATATATGTATTTTTCCATTTAGACTCGACATCTGACTTCGACTTGCCTGATGGTAAGCAAGGGGAGGTCCAAGAGCGCGGATGACTGAAAAAAACCGTCATATTTTCCTCATATACCTCAGGCGCCGTCACTATGCATACATACCACACCTATACCTGAAAAAAGTTAAGGTACAGATGTGACAAACCTTACAAAAGTATATTTAGACTACAGATATAGCCCCTAACCGTGGTAGTAGAACGCTGCGGGAGGTGACATGTGAACAAAAACACAATCCTACCGCACTCCGCCACTACCCCAACAACCTCCCAGTTAAGCGCTTCCTAATAACTTACCAGAACGGCATATTTCTCCTTATCAAGTGCAAATTCATTTTTGCCCAAAATTGGTAAGCATTCAAATCGCTCTAGATACGGCCAGATGGTGTAATCAACCAATCCTGGTGTGTCTCCGTGCAAGAACTTGGTACCACGATGTTCGAGTTCCTTTTGCAGACCTTCGAGTCCATGATGGAAGTCTTCAGACTGAGATGGCTCCAGTTGAGATGAGTGGAATGCTGCAGTGTAGTAAGCTGTGTGAGCCTGCACAAAAAATAATGCAATGAAAAAATGGCGACCGTGGTGTAGTGATTGTAGAATGGCCAGCTAAATCAAGAGCCCCTTGAACCGGGGAATCCACTCACATTTCCAGCAAGTTTAGTAGCTTAGTATAAATAATAGCACACTCAAAATATTTAATTTATTGCATTAGTATAGTAAGTACTATTATTTTATACGTTACGTAGATGTACCTGCGCTGAAGGACCCTACGCCCGGAACCTACAACTTAAGTGCCAGCCATCTAGTGACAACGACCGGAGCCTATAGCTTAACGTGCCAGCCGTCTAGTGACAATGACCGGAAGCTACAACTTAAACTGCCAGCCATCTAGTGATAACGACCGGAACCTACAGCTTAACGTGCCAGCCATCTAGGGTCAACGACCGGAACCTACAGCCTAACGTGCCAGCCATCTAGTGACAACGAACGGAACCTACAGCTTAACGTGCCATCCGAAACACAAATTAGTATTTTCCACTAGCGGTCACCCATCTAACTAGTGACCGCGCAAAACATTGCTAAACCCGCGTGATCGAATTCATTCACCAAAATGGAACGTGACTTTACGAATTAAATTCATACGCATTGTAATAAATCATTCTTATCAATTAGAATGGTAAAAATTAAGTTTAATTGCTTTTTATCATAAAACAAAGAATACTCGACGATAAAGCAAATTAACCTCGCCTCTTTATCAATAGCGTATAAAAATATATTTATTAATAACTTTTTGATTTGTATAAGCATTATATATGGACTGCACACCAGCTGATGTTAAGCTGAAAGTTGACAAGTGGAATTCCTTACCAACCCATGTCTTCTCCTCATCTTATAATCTTCCTTCTATCCCTTGGAACCATCATGCGAAGCTTTAAAAAGTACATCTGGCCGGCAAAGTGGCGACGACTGAGGTAACCGTATACTGAGTCGGTTTTTTCAGTGGTCAGCACTTTTGGATCTCTTCTTGCTTACTACTAGTAGTAGGGGAGCCCAAGCGGGGATTTCTGGATTTACTCCAGCGTGACAGACTAAAATATGGGAGATACCTTGTACCCTGTAGAGTATATCTACCAAGTATTAGCCCTTAATACAGGGGGGTACGTGTATGGCAGCTGGTCAGAATTGTAAAAAAAAACGATCTTTGAATATACTCGAGCGCGTCAGATTAAGCTAAGGTGAGTTAATTACATACTAATAAGTGCACATTTTCTTAATCTGACGGATTGAGTATGACGGAAGAGAATGGGAAGGTCACAAACTTGTAAAAAAAAAATCGTCACCTGGACATTCTCGAGCGCGGTCGATTTTAATTTTATTTTGAAGAAAAATGACTAAGAATTACTAAAAAACTATAATCTGTCAATTTCAACAAGCCGAAGTAGCAAAAATCGTTGATAAAGTTTTGTGCGAGCAGTTGCAATAGAGCATGTATTCCCCACGTCGCGTCGCTCGTTCCCTTTCACTTCTTCTTTATCTATTACTCTCTCGCACAGTCTTAATATACAGGGTGTTACAAAACACCTCCTAAAGCCGAACCCCCTTAAAGGTGTTAAATGGTCTCTTATAAAATATTTATTTCAATAATGTGCCAACCCTGTTTCAGTGAAATTAAACAGTAAATTACATAGAACATATATTTTATGGAACGCCTATGAACATTTTGACCTAATGTACAATGTAAAAAAGTATAAACTGTACAAGAAAGAAGATTTTAAGATCTTATCCTAATAAGATCTTAATAACCATAAATTATATATACTTTTTCGTAAGTAAAGTAAAGTTTATAGTATGTATTGTATGGATGGATGGATGGATGTTTGTTACTCTTTCACGCAAAATGGATTTTATTGAAACTTTACAATAATATAGCTCATATTCCACACAGTTTCTGAGATATTATTACTTATTAGTCAAAGTGGGCAGTGATTGTGAGTGAAAGAGAGAGAAATAGTCTAAACTATACCGCGATTAGTGTGCTATAGTGAGTGTGTATCAATTACCTTAAAAAAATTTTTTTTTTTTTTCAAATTGTCAGATTAATGAAATCCCTCCAGATAATTGTCAGATTAAGGGTCAGTACAATTGGGTCATCTTACTGAACCTTCTGTATAAAAGACTGACGCGCTCGAGTATTTCAAATTAACGATTTTTTTTTACATTTTCAAAACTCCGCCACGGACTTGCGTCATGTCGGAATGGCCAGTCTTTTGAATGGGAGCTTCTGTGGGGCTTATTTAACATCCCCTCTGAATGTCTGACGCGCTCGAGTAATTTTTTTTTTTTTGTTTTTTTTACCTTTCCGTACTGCCACCCCCACCATGCAAACCGTCAGATTAACATACCTACAGTATTATGGACACGTGGAGTATATACAATATCAAAATCTGACGCGCTCGAGTATATTTTTTTAATTGTTTTTTTTTACATTTTTGAAAATCCGTACACCCTTCCCCCACCGCTAAAACCAAAAACCCACATAACATTAAATTTTTTTTATCACCTAAACTTTAATATTTAATAGGTCCCTACGACGCTCGAGTAAATCCCCGATTAGCCTCTTGGGCTCCCCTACTATAGAGGTCAGAGTTCAATTTTATATATGTATACTTTTTATTGTGGCTCAACAGATAACAGCACCCCACTTGATGTTAGGCTAGAGTGCGGTCCATGAAGCAAGCGACTGCCACTACATTTAAATAACTAAAAGTATCAATCGCAACTACGCGACTGAGTCACTTCAGTCTGTACACTTGAAAGTAGTGGTACAACCCCGGATCGGCAGACTGGGCATATGCCCACCACCCATTTTGAGTAGAATGTAAATGCTGTGATGCTAATAATATCTTAGCATATCCTACTATTATTATAAATGTGAATGTGAGTTTGTTTGTTACGTTTTCACGCAACAACTACTTAACCGATCATCATGAAACTTTGTACACATATTTTTGGAGGTACTAGAAGTAACATAGGATACTTTTAATAAAAACAAAATATATATTTCTTACTATAGTTTCCAATTGACTATAGTTTCAGCTGTTTGGAATTTTTCTATATTTATTTTTATTTTCGTCTGTCATTTTTATATGAGTTATCGAGTTAAAAATGGATATACAGTCGAATTGAGAACCTCCTCCTTTTTTATGACTGTGCTATAAACCTAATTTTACGCGGGTGAAACTGCAGGCACAGCTAGTAATAATATTAAAAAACAGCTGGTGTAAGAGTGATAGTACCACCACTTTGTGTACATAGTAACTCAGTTGCGTTATGTAAACAGCTTGAATAGTTGCCTAGTCTAACTTAGCTGGCATAGGGGATGCGGCTGCTTCTTGTTTTGTAATCAGTAAGTGTAGTATGTTAAGCCACAATAATTAAGGCAACCGTGGTGTAGTGGTAGTGTATTGGTTACACAAACCAAGAGTACGGGTTCGAAACAACTTGTCGGTACCAATGTACCTACTTAGGGTGTCCTGTTTCTATGATACAGGCACTTTAGTAGATTAGTGTATAAACAATAATAAGCAATCAGCGTTATACATACAGGGCCCAAATTCTCAACAATCATCTTGTCCTGAGCACGCCTGAGTGGGTCTGTTGCTTGCAATGGATTTTCTGGATACTTCTCATCCAGATAGATATTGATGATGGCGCTGTCGAAGATTGATTTGCTCTTCTCGTATTCCAATGCTGGTACAGTGCCTGGAATGTTAACATATAAACGTATTGGTACTTTATATATGTTAGCCGCCCATAGTGACGGCGACTGAAGTCTATGTTTGTTGGTGCAGACGGCTTTATCAGTCGTCGGAGCTATAAGCCTTCCCTCGCTTACCATCCGGCAAGTCAGATCAAATGTACGGTCTCAATAGAATATTAAAAAAACAATAAATTGGAGGCGGTTTTTCGGTTTTTCGATGTGTGTGTGTGTCGGTGGCCACGAGTGGACGTGTCTCTTTGTGCTCTTTAAATATTTTAAATAAATTATAACATATAAACTTTTATATCTCAATAACGAACCGTAAAATCAGTGTCATAAATATCATAATCGTATACAAAAGAAATCAAAACCTGTTATAGTCGGCTTGCCTCGGCCAAGTAAATAAAGACGAAACATATTTTTTGTCCTGCTTGCTCGCGTATAGTTGCAACACGGCCGCACTACGAGGACGGCCGAGCGCAGGTGCAGCCTTTGTTCGCCCGGATTGAAAGGAAACCTGTTTTTGAACTCTTTTGCGAGGTGACGACAATTACTTGAATATTATTTCAAATTATTTTTACAACGAACGATATATAAAACCTAAATTCTAAATACTAAAATGAATATTCTTCGATCGCCTACGGCCTCCACTGGATCGCATCCGGATTTGTCAAAACTATCAAAGGAAAATACTTTGGATGACTTTATAATGCAAAGAAAACGTAAAAGATCTGATTCTAATGATGGCATTAAAGATGAAATTGCTAAACTATCAAAAATGTTATTAAGTATGAATAAGATTCAAACAGAAAAATTATGTAATCTAAGCGAAGATATTGGAGAAATAAAAAAAGACATAATGGATGTGAAGAAGACATGTGAAACCCTATTAAAAGACCAGGATGCATTAAAAGAAGATATCAAAAACATAAAAATCGAAAATAAGGAAACAGCTGATAAAATTAAGACATTTGAAAGTGAAATGAATCATTTTAAATCACAAATAAATAAATCTGATCATGTCGACTGTGAGGATATATTAGATGAAATCCAAGAGCGTCAAGAAAGAGGAAAAAATCTTATATTTGTTGGAGTGCCTGAAACAAGCGATAGTAGCAATAAGATCCATGATACAGAAGTAATAATAAATCACATTAATTCCATAATTCCAAATTGCCCTGAACCAATTAAGGTGTTTCGTCTGGGTAATTTAAAAGCAAAAGAAAGATCAAGTAGGCCTATTAAGGTATGTTTCCAAAATAATGTGATTCCGAAAGATATACTCCGAAAAAAGAAAGATGGAAACACAAACATAAAAATCTACTCAGACCAAACATCCAAAGAAAGACAATACTTAAGAGAACTACGTGAACAACTGCAGCTGAGGCAAATGAAAGGGGAAAATGAAATTACTATAAAATTCATCAAGGGAAAACCAAAAATTGTTAAAATAAACCAACCAGCAAAAAACTAAAAAGAAAAAATTCCGAGCTATACAACACTGATACTACATATCAAATCACTAACGACTATAATCAGCTTTCAGGCAATAACAAATCTCTTAAAATATTTTACGCAAACATAAGAAGCTTAGTAAGACCAGGTAAATTTGAAGAATTAAAATGTATACTAAAATCAATTGGCAATACTATTCATCTCATTGTACTCACAGAGACATGGATAAAATCTGATAAAGACGCACAATACTTTAATCTACCCAACTATACTCATTATCATAGCTACAGAACTGACCGAAGAGGAGGTGGCGTATCCATATTTGCACATAATAATATAAGCCATTGCCTCCTAGAATCAAAATATGTCGATGGCAACAACTACTTATGGATCACGCTCGATAAATTATCACTTAACATTGGTGCTATATACAAACCTGGAGACACTGATCAAAATATATTTATAAATACTCTGGAAAATCAACTAATGAATAAAAGACGAAACATAGTAATGGGAGATTTTAACTTGGACCTTTTAAAATGCAACGATAAAGCAATAGAAAACTATAAAACAATGTTAAAGGAAACAAATCATACAATACTAAATAATATTAACCGAGAATACTGCACTCGTGAAACACCAAATACTAAAACTATATTAGACCACGTATTTTCAAATCTACATGAAAATAAATTTCATATTGCCATAATAGAATCTTCTATGTCTGATCACAAACAACTATACATCGAACTACAAAAGGATCTATCATTACACAGAGAACGAAAAAAATACGAAGCAATTAACTACAATACGCTATACAACCGTACTAAAAATCACACAGAAAAGTGTAATATACATGACTATAATAACCTAGAAAAAATTATCAAATCCAATATAAAGGAAAGTAAAGTAACAAAATATAAAATAAACAATCCACCCTTAAAAGATTGGATTAATAAAGACATACTATATGAAATAAAGTTAAGAAATCAAATATGGACTAAGCTTAAAAAAGAACAAGACGGTGAACTGCGAAAGAAATTTGTTGCACAAAGAAATAAAGTAACATATTTAATTAGAACTGCGAAGAAAAACTACTTATCTCAAAGTTTTACAAAATGTGAAGGGAATCCAAGAGGAATGTGGAGACTTATAAATTCATTATCTGTAAATAAAGTCAAATCAGATGCTATCATCTCAAAAATTAAAAACGACAATGATCAACTTATCACCAACACACTACAAATATGTAACACTATCAATACCTATTTTTCTACTGTAGGAAACACATTAGCCAATAAAATTAAACAATATTCATACTTAAACTCTAATACACAACCACACTTACGACACCATAACACGACTACTAATGAGTTATGTACACAAACAAACAAGAAAATTCTAAACGAGCTAGAACCTTGTACTGAGACCGAGCTAAATAAAATTATAGATTTATTAAATGTCAATACTAGCACGGGGATAGATGAAATAAGTACGAAATCAATAAAATGTATAAAAAACTTAATTCTAAAAAATTTAACACAATGTATTAATAAATCGTTAGCTAATGGCGAATTTCCTGACAGCCTTAAAATCGCAAAGGTGACACCAATCTATAAATCTGGAACTAAAACAAATGTGGAAAATTATCGTCCAATATCTGTACTGCCTGTACTTTCAAAAATATACGAAAAAGTAATATACACTAGACTAGACACATACTTAAATTCAAATAATTTTTTTTCACCTAGACAGTACGGCTTTCGACCCAAATCTAACACATTAGGAGCAACCATAGACCTTATTACTAAAATTAAAACTAAAGTAGATGAACGAAATATAGCACTAGGAATATTTATAGACTTAAAAAAAGCATTTGATACGGTTTCACATAGCCTTTTACTGACAAAAATTAAAAACGCTGGTATTCGAGATCTAGCATACAAAATTATAGATTCATACCTTTCTAATCGATATCAACGAGTTCGTGTCGGTAATGTAATGAGTGGTGATCAAAAAATCGTCTATGGGGTGCCACAGGGGTCGATTCTTGGGCCGTTGATGTTTCTTATTTATGTCAATGATATCAACAACCTGAACATGAATGGACATCTTACTCTATACGCGGACGACACTTGCCTATTTTATTTTGGAAATAATATCACTAATATCATACACAGAGCCCAGGAAGACCTCCACATACTTTCAGCATGGTGTCAGAGTAATTTACTCACTATAAACGCGGAAAAAACTAAATATATAATATTCTCGGCAAAAAATAAAACTATACAACATTATAACCCACTTCATATTAACGGCGAAATAATTACACCCAGTACACACGAGAAATATTTAGGTATAATACTTGACAAACATCTCACATGGCAACCACACATCGAACATATTAGAAGCAAAATAACACCGCTAATAGGTCTATTACGTAGAATAGCTGGATTCCTACCAATACATGTAAAGAAATTAATATACAATTCTCTCGTTAGACCGCACTTAGAATACCTTGTAGCTGCTTGGGGAAATGCTGCCAACACACATATAACACAAATTCAAACCCTACAGAATAAATTAATAAAATCAATATTTAACTATAATTATAGAACACCAACATCCATTATTTACAAAGAAACCAAATTAATGAATATTAGACAACACTACAATTATAACATCTGCTTACTAATACATAAGATCATACATAAGCATATACATTCGGAAATTATTCTAACTACAAGGGAAGGCACATCTAAATATAACACACGCAGCACTAGAAATATAAAAACCAGTACGTTTAGAACTAATATTGGTCGTGGTAGTGTATTGTACGATGGGGTGTCTCATTATAATAAACTCCCAATACATGTTAGAGAAGATAGCAATTTAATAACATTCAAAAAATCCTTATTAATATTTGTTATGAATAACTGAAAATTAATTTGTATTCTCCACATTCTCATTGGACGCCCTAATAGGGCCACTGGCATTGCAAATAACATATTGTAAACATTGTAAAATCCAAAACAAGCGAATATGAAAATGTTCTTTTTGGTAATAATAAAGTTTCTTAAACCTCAATTGGAGACATCCTCATGAATGCTGGGTTCCCTAGTGGCCATAATCGTAGAGCTTGTATAAAAAAGAATTGTGGATGTAAGGGAAGCGAGGAAGTTATGTCAGGATTGTGGCAAGTGGCGCCCCTATGGAAAAAAGGCGTGACAATTTGATTATTTTTTTACATTTCTATACTATATTATAGAATCATAGAAACAAAACGTACATAAAAACATAACGACCAAAGTGCATATATCAAAGATACATTGGTAGCAACAATACTTCATTCTTTTCTATTTATAACTTTATAAATAGAAAAGAATTTCTACTTACATACTTCTTTTCTACTTATAACTTCTTTCCTTTTATCATTTTTGTATTTATTTTCAGTGTAAACTATTCTGTACTCTGTACTCTGTTTGTGTTCAGCAATTAAGTTATTTATTGTTTTATGGACATGTATGCATATCTATATTAATAATCATAAAATAATGAGGTCATAATAACATAATTCTATCTATTATAATCGTGAGCATCATGTTCCTGATCGATTCATCATAAATCACTACACAACTACATCATCTACACAATCATTATTGCGTAGGACTAAATGAAATTCCTACTAGAATGTATTTGATTAATTTCATATATATAGATATTTTTATTATTGTGACTCGCCGGTTGATGTTAAGCTGGAGTGTGGTCCATGAATGGATGCCACTGCTACTACAATTCAATTACTGTAAGCAGCAATCACATCCACTATGCCGGCCTAGTTGGAACCGGCCACTTACAAGCTGATTCCGAAACGCGACCAAATCACCCCACAGTCTGTATACTTGTAAGTGGTGATACTAGCCTGGATCGGTAGACTGGGTAAATATCATTAATTAGCATGCCTCAATTTACACAAGGATAGGCAGAGACAATGGATCGCCACTTTCCACGATCGTAACTACTTTCTCGCTTCATACACATTCAAAATTCTCTTCATACAGATTGGATGGACAATAAAGTCTGCTTTTTTATGGTTGCTTTTTGGCGAAGTCTTACTGAAACCATAGTATCGGAAGCTTTAGAATCATTTGATAATACAACAAGATACAATTTAAATTAAAACAACAAAATCTAGTAGGCATCATAGTTTGCACCCAGCCAATCACAGCACAACACAACAAAGGTTAGTTAGTAGATAATGCTTAAGGCATTAAGCTCGCCTATGTACCTTATTTTGTGCAATAAAGAGTTTACAAAATTAAATTAAATTATTTTTGATGTATTTTTTTTTGTTAATATTGCGTACCGCATACAATACAGTGATTGACCAACTGTAAGTGAATTTTGTTACTAAGCTACTAATAAAAGAATTGAATTCTAATATGAATTATTAAAGTATTATTAAAATAAATATTAATTAATTTTAGGCGATTGTGGTGTAGTAGTAGTGCAATGGTCACGCAAACCGAGAATCCCCAGTTCAAGCCACTTTCCGGTATAGCTTGTCTAACTATAAATGACGCGCCCCTACACTTAATTAGTTTATTTAAATGTGTGAATACAAATATTACTAATTATACTACTATACTTCATCAGCGTGCTCCTTCTTTATAACCAATTACAATTGCATTTTCGGTGTGTTGCATCCATATTTTATATTCGCACGTGTGCTTAAATGCAGTGGAGGGGCGCGTCATTTCGGCTTAGACAGACTGTACACATGTATTTGATATATGTACTTTGGTCGTTTAGTAGCTGACCATTAATTGCCACATTTATTGGTGGATAAAAGACTTTTTAAAAACTAAGAATTACTCGCTATCTGTCTGGCCCAAAAATATTTTTTATAGGACAAACTATTTAATGATAATTTTAAAATCAATTGATAAGATTATAATCGTCTAACGTTAATAATTATAGCTGTAAAAAGTGACCTTGATGTTGGTATTTCAAATATCTAAAAAACAGTCTAGATACCTATCTAATTATGATGTTTTATAGTCAATTCAGTAGTTTTATATCTTTAGTTAATAATTTTTCGACATATAACTACAAATATTAGTACTTTTTGCATCCCATGCTCATTTGTTTTACTACCTTAAGGCCAATTGTAATTAACTTTGTCTAATTCGTCTGTTTGGGTAGGTCATTTAAAGATATCGGATTCCTTTTTTAAAAATCCTACTTATACATGCAATGTATAAATTAATAACAAACGAGTTTAAAGGTAAATATGTACCTACATTTGTACCAGCGACTGTGAACTCTAGGATGCAATTCCACATAATTTAGGATTAATTTAAAGCTGAATTTTGATAATTATGTTTTATACTTTATTTTGTTTAATTTCTAGTATATTCAAGACTAGACTGTCGCTCGGTCAATTGCGACATACTCTGACCACTAAGCTACGAGTCACCTGCATCGAAATTATACTATGCTGGAGCAGCGTTAACTGCAGCAAATGCAATAAAAAACCTATAAATCTTTTACAATAAAAAGCATAAAACACATTATATTATAAGTTTGTAATATTAAGAGTGGTAGGCAGTGGTACCCAGTCTGCCGATCCGGGGTAGTACCACCACTTACAAGTATACAGACCGTAAAGTGATTTGGTCACGTTTCGGGATCAGCTTGTAAGTTGCCGGTTCCATCTAGGCCGGCATAGTGGATGTGATTGCTACTCACAGTTATTGAATTGTAGTAGCAGTGGCATTCATTCATGGACCACACTCCAGCTTAACATCAAGCGGGGTGCTGTCATATGTCGAGTCACAAAAAAAAAAAAAAAAAAAAAAAAAAAAAAAATTAATCAAGATAAGAGGATCTAATTTTGCAGAACCAATTCACGTGTAAATATGTAATTAGCAATCTTATCAAAATATAGTTAGTAAAATCATATTACAATAACATTCTTGTGATAAAACCTTAGGTGTGTGAAGACACTATGATAGGAATCTTCATGGATTAAAAACACATTAGTTTTAATACTTTTTATAATGTTATCATTTGAAAAAAACATCCAAAATCGGAGACATGGATTGCGTGAAATTGGAGTGTGCATGACCATAGTGTTTGTACGAAGAGAATTGTGAATGGGAGGGAAGAGAGGAAGTTGTGTCAGAATCTTAGCAAGTGGCGCTCCATTGTCTTTGGCAATTTGAATTTTTTTGGTGAAAATAGAAAAAAGATCATCATTATTTCATCATCATCATTATTTCTAACCTAATTTAGGCCCATAATTTACAATGAATTAAAAATACATTAAATGTTAGTGACAAAATATACCAACTTATAAATTACATATTCTTTACCATCTGACCACCGGGCTATACATCTTTTTGTTATTCGACTTGATACAATGCAAGAGTGAGATCAATGATTAGACAGGACTGCTACTACAGTTCAATAACTTCAAGTAGCAGATGTATCTACTATGCTGTCCTAGTTGGAAATAACAACAGTGACAACTTACAAGCTGATCTCAAAACGCAACCAAGTCATTTCACCATCCGTACACTTGAAAGTAGTGGTACTACCCCAGATCAGCAGACTGGGGCCCCACTACTGCCTGCCACTCTATAAAATTATATCCTTACCTCTTGGGCTGAATGAGTAGATCCAGTCTGGTTTGGCATCCAAATTAATGAATACAAGATCATAGTTGACTTTCTTGGCATTTAATACTAAAACAGATCTCTGGGCATATGGGCAAAATCTCATTGCGAAGAGACGCGGCTTGTCATTGTAGTCTGGGAGAGCATCTCCTAGAAAAATAAATTGTTTGAATTATTTCAAGTGACTCCTATGCTAAGTGAGGTTAGCATAGGAGTTGATCGAGCATTCAATTCTGGTCTCTAGTTAAATTCCTGGTCTAAGCAATTTGCTCTATGGAAAGTGAGGAGAGGTAGAAGAGTGTTGACAACGGAAACAATATTATTATTGAGTTACAATAATAATAATAATTTAAAAATATCAATGTTGTTTTTCCTTGATTTGAAAATACATCTGAATTCAATTCAATTTAATAAGTAGGTACATTATAAGGATATTGTAAATTGTTTATAAGAGTTTAAGGAAAAATATTTAATAACACTTATTTTTAAAATAGGTACACCAATATTATAATCTATAACACATTGTATAATGAGGAAAGATTTGTTTTTTTGTGCGTTTGTTATGATTTAACACAAAAAGTACTCCACCGATTTTAAAAATTCTTAGAAAGCTAATTCTTTTCTGAGTACATGGGCTATATAATATTTCTTTTAAATAGAGATCTCTACTTTAATTGAAAACAATGTAATCCAAGGTATCCCAGTTTTTTGACTAAGTAAGACATCTTTAAGAAAGCTGGGTTGCATTACCCATAAATAACCATAGAGCTAGTGTGAAGAAAGTTGTGGATGAGAGGGAAGCGAGGGAGTTTAGTCAGGATCATAGTAAGTGGCGCTCCATTGTCTCTGCCTAACCCTGTGGGAAAAAGGCGTGACAGTTTGATTGATTGATTGAAATTTATTGCCTTGTTATTTCCTAGATTTTGTGTGAAGATTAATTAATGAATTAATTTATGCGGTCACCTATATTAACTAAAATTATTAGGTGACAAATTTTAATTACGATAAACAGTGTGACCCAGAAAATCGTTTCTTAATCAAAATGAGGAATTAGAAAAAAAACATTCTTACTATACATATTTCATACATAGAAGTTTGATAAAGAGTGTTGGAAGGAAGCGAGAGTTGTGTCAGGATCATTAATCACTGCCTATTCTTGTTGGAATTAAGGTATGACAATTGATGATGATGACAAGAAATTAAAAGTACAACTTACCTTTTTTCAAATGTTTTTCAGACATATTTGGACAAGGTTTGCACTCTTCAGTCGAATTTTTGTCAGCAAATATCTGCAATATTGGATTTATAGTTAACGAAAATAATAATAAAGAAAAATTTAAAAGGTACATAGTTTAAATTTCTTTATTCAGCCAAAAATAATTCGTGTTGCTGTTAAAACTGTTGGTCAGACTTATGAATAGTAAGAAACCGGATAAACAAACGGCGAAAAAATACATGTCACTGACAATTTTAAAGAACACGGTTTTATTTAAAATTCCCAAATTGAAAAACAATTTAAATAAACGAATTACTTAAAGACTAACAGTAATTTCAACGATACATTAAATATTATGATAAATTATATCAAAATAAATAACATAAAGGTTTTTTGTGTAAGTAATATAGTTTAAACAATATCACTATTGTATAAAGCTATAATTAAACTTTACCAGCAACATAACTTATTATAGAAACTTACATATTATCTATATGTATGGAGTGATAACCAGCGAAACATGCGCTATATTATTATGATATAAAAAACTAAAACATGAGAGGCAAACGGCCACCGGCATTCAGGTTATCTATCAAGGGGGAGGAGTAATATGAAGGTCACCACCTATCTGTAGCAAAAATAGTACTTACGAGATAGAGTTAAAGTTAATAATTGTATGTTAAATAGCACCTAAATATAAAGAAATATTTCAAGGAAACTGCAAATCACGTCAAGAGATTGAATGACAGTCATGACAGAAGTAAGAATAGAAGATGGATGCGTTCAAATTCAATGGCGTTCGTATTTATAATTATTCTATCCATTATAGTCAGTTCAAATTAGAGAAAACATCCTCTACAATTAAAGAAATTCCTATTGGAGCGAAAAAAAAAAATAGTATCAAGTATCGCACTGGGCGGGGGAAGCATCCGCATTTTGTCAACCAAATCGGCAGTCGAACTAAAAAGTTCGGTGCGTCTTTTCTTTGTAGAACAATCGAAAAATGAAATGCTTTGCCAGCCCATGTGTTCTCTCCATCCTATAACCTTGGATCCTTCAAGCGATGCCTGAAGCACCCTTGGCCGGTGGCTGGCGCAGCCGTGAATTAACTCGGTTTTTTCAGTCGTCGTCACTCTCGGACCTCCTCTTGCTTATTATCAGGCAGGTCGTGGTCAAATGGTCAAATGTGAAGCGAAAACTAAAGTTCTTACGGAAAAAAGTTAAAAGTGGGAAAAGCGTGTATTGAGAAAACAAAAAGAATGAGTTCTGGTAGAGCAAAATTGGACCAGTGGATCGCTCGCAATTCGTAGAAATACACGTTATTTTCGCAAAACGTTGAAATCTTATAACTCGCGTTCCGAAAGTCGTAAGGAGCTGCGATGTGGATATGTTGTCAGTGTTGCGGTCCTGTAGTTACAGTTATATTTTCAAATCAAAATGTTGTAAACTTTTTGCAACTTATGGAAAAGTTACGATTTTTTCAACTCATTTTGACGGTGTTTTATTATTTGTAAAATGTAATTGTTTTGGCTCGAGTCTGTTAAGAATAAGTTTAACTACAACAATCCAAATTCCCAGATCATTTGACATACGTAAAGATGTTTAAATAATCAATTAAAAAAGGTACCTTTTGCGCGCACGGCAGCAGCGCGCATAGAAGAGAGAGCCGCCGCAATAGGCCACGCCCACTTCCCCCCAGTATTACAAAATATCGCGATTAAACTTTATGTTGACTTGTCAATAAAGACCAAACCCAAGAAAATGAGTATATCTTATACTTAAAATATACAATATCGTCGCTTTTCTATTCTCTTTACCAGAAAATTATGCTGGTAAAGAGAATAGAATACAAACTTTTAATTTGTAATAGCAAAATTAACACTACTCCAAAAAAATGATTAAAAACTGTAAAAAATAATAGATATACACACACTCCGAGATTAATAAATAAAAATCAAAACTGCACGTTTTCGCTTTAGATGCAAAAAAACGGGTTTTACTCGTTTTACTATTTTTGTCATTTTTTTGACAGCTTGCCTGACAATGTCATGCTATAATTTTACTTGTGATCAATTACTGATAGTTGAATCTACATTTAAATCGCCACAATAGCTAATTCGATCTGACTATTATAGGCATCGGGAAAAAATGCGGAATACGAGGGAACGTTCATTTTAAGTTCAGATGATTCATTTCTCGTTCACTCGGATCGAAAATGAAAGATAGAAATTAAAAGATCCAACACTGTCGGATCGATTCATTTGGCACTTTTCTTTCATTTTATGTTCAGACGTTTCATTTCGAGTGAAAAGTGCCGAATGAAAGGCGAAAATGAACTGTCTGTCTGTGAAACAAACGGTTCACTCGAGTGAATAGCTCATTTTTCTTTCATTCCATGTTCACACGACAAAGAAATGAACGTTTATCTGCTCGTTTTTTCAATATGTCGTCGAGAAAGTCGTGCGTATTACTTGAATTTGTGATCATCTGGGAAATTAGTTAACACACCAGTTTGTTACGCGTAAAGTCTCGGGTTCGATTCTTGGACAGAGAAAATATTAGTTTCACAGCTTAAATTATATTAAATATCGCAAATATTTGTTAAGAAAAAAGAAAAAAAATTCTCAGCTACAACCACTATGTCTTCTTCAGACATAGTGGTTGTAGTCACCTACATTTATGGCCGCACTTCAGCTTAACATCAGGTGGGTTGCCGTCATACGAGTGTCATGCTACGATAAAAAAAAAAACAGAAATAGACACAATGGATCCACAATTACACTATGTCCAATTTCAAAGTAAAACTCATGTTTACAATAAAAATCATTTAATTAGCACAAATAATAATAATGGTATATTTATCATAAACTCATAATAAAATTTAAGTACATAAAATTTAACAAATACATGTTAAAACATTAACGATTTATTAAATGAATTAAACAAGTTTAGACCTTAATATTTAATAATATTTAAAACACATTTTATAAGTGATTAATAATATTTAAAAAAAAATGTATAAACAAATGAGTATTCTAACTAGAGGTATTAGAGAAAAATGGTTTAAGTGTTTACAAAGAATCGATTTCCAGAAATTTCTAGCGCGAACTTTTCTCGCGTAATGGAAACATGAGAAATAGCGTGAAAGTTCCGCCACGTAGCGTGCGAAAGTTCGCGCGAGAAACTAATGGAAAATTGGCGTCGCGTGTCCGTAAACGCGGACTTAAGGTCGTTCAAAATTAGAACAACATTTTTTTTAGTCTAAACGATATACGAAAGTTGATAAACATGTCGCAATAACATCCTTTCCCTTGCTGCGTAAATTTTATGATCTTCGACGGTCAAAATATATTGAAAACCACTCGACTTACCATCTTTAACTAGGCGAGATCTAGCCAAGACATTGATTGACACCTAGAAGTAGGAAGAATAAATTGGCCAAGGACAACTAATTTTTAATTTGTACTGTGTGGAAGTATCACCAGAATGTAGGCATCTTTAGGTTGCCTAGAAGACACTTAGCATAAATATAAATTAGAAACTTAAAATAAAAAGTTTAGAATAAAAAACATTAAAAAAATATAATATCAGATCATAATAGTTGTAATATTAGTCTTAAAAGGAAGCTGCCTAAATAATTATTCATAAATAATAATATGATTAATGAATTAATATCAATAAAACCATTAACCAAAATAAACGCGATAGATAACAAGAATAAATTTTCCTATAGTAAAAACTTTAATTTTTCATTGTGACCCAACATTTGACCTCAGCTGTTAATCAAGGGGAGGTGCAAGAGAGCTGACGCTGGCTGAAAAATCGGACTCAGCTTAATATACTACGTGGGCCATCTAGTAAAATTAAACTTATAGACATATAAGTATTCACTTGACAGATGTCAAATTAGTACTGCCAGCAAAAAAGCGAATAAATGTTTTTTTATATTTAGTAAATGAAAATATGGTTGAAAAATGTTACTAAAAGTTCCGTACTATGTCTATGTTAAAACAAATGTTATTAGTATTAAATAAAATCTTTATTGAAATGCGACATCTTGTTGCCAGTCAAATAAGAAAGGTGAGCCTAAGAGCGGCGACGAAAGTAGAAACCTATTCAGTTTATGGTTTCAGTCAGATACTTTAGACTACGGTATGCCAGTCAAAAGTATCATCATAATTATAGGTTTTAAAATGAAGCACAAATTTTATTTGATATTCAGTTTGCTGTTAGCTACGCTTTCTTGTATTATCTAGTTAGACGTTTTTTGTTATCGTCTATTATCGTTGTTGGCTTTGTTACTGTTTTTGTCTAGTTTGTACTTTTTTGTGTATTTACTCAGGTTGAGCAACCCTAGTGACGAATACCACTGGTCGCCATATTGTTTTCTGATGTTCGTTTAGGAAACCCCCCAAATGTCACTTTGACAAGTGACACTTCTTTCCTTACAACATTTTATCTGTAATTCCATTATTCCCGGCAGTCTCTAATGCGCTTTAAAGCATATCAAAGTAACAAAAAGTGACGTTATTTGTAGTTTTACTGGTGTTTTGGCTATGACTATGACGACATCCCATCGTTTGACGTCACGATCCAAGTATTCCCGGTAGCATTAGCAACTACCGGGAATAGTACATAATATACTAAGCTACTAAAAGTGTTTGTATCATAAAAAATAGAATCATCTTGGTCGTTCAATTCAATTGAACCTAAGATTCTTTGTTCGCTTGACCATTGCACTATTAGACCGCGGTCGCATTAAAAAGCACTTCTATGAAGTCTTATCATAAACCTAATAGAGCCTGTGTTACGTTTTCTTTTTAAATATACTCTGTAAATTCATATTTGATTTTGATTGTTGGAACATTTGTGTCACTCTTCTTCCTACTTCTTGTGCTGCTTGAAGGTTCGTCGTAGCTGCTCTTTGGTGATGTTCCTTTGAAACGTCACTTGCATTAGACATCGGCGGGGCTCCAGCAACGTTGTAGATCATTGCTTCGATAGCTGGTTTATATTGACCCAATGCAGGATTTTGGCTGGCTTCTTCTAATCTTCTAAAATTATTAAAATATTTTTTTAATGGGTGCTTCGATGGTTTAGGCACATGGAAAGGATGAGTGAAAGTAGATTACCGAAAGGAATTTATAAATCCCAGGGGGGTGTTTTTCGATCAAATCGAAGACATCCTTAAGAAAGAGAATTGTGGATGTAAGAGAAGCGAGGGTGACAATTTGATTGATTGATTTTATTGGTTCTTTTATAAATACCGACAAGGGAATCAAGTATAGATTGAGTATTAAAAAAAAGAGGCGCGGCGGATATTTGATCCGGGTCTGCTTGTCAAAGTCATAGGCAGTGAGGCCCAGTCTGCCTATCCAGGGTAGTAGCGCCACTTACAAGTATAATAACCATAAAGTGACTAAGTCGCGTTTCGGTATGCAAGCTGATTTCTACTAATGTGCCTACTACTTGCAGTTATTTAACTGTACTAGCAGTTACCTCCATTCATCAACCGCAGTCCAGCTTAACATCAGGCAAGATGCTGTCATATGTCGCGTCACAATAAAAATTGTTTAGACTTACTTTAAAGCGGGCCTTATTTTCGGATGTGTACGCGCATGTAAAGCAGCCAATTGCATCGCAGGAGCTACAGCCGATAAACAATCCGCCGACAATGGGGCACGCATACATAGTTCACATATTAAATCCACGGCTGAAATAATTAAAGTTTAAAAAGTTTCTATGATACAAGCACTACTACATTAATATAGAAATGTTAATAATAAAAAAATTACCCATTTAGTCCCTAAGTTAAAATAAATATAAATATATATATTTTTTTAATATCAAAGACAGTTATTTCAGTCGCCGAGGTTAGATGTCGAGTCACAATTTAAAAAAAATTTGAACCGAGAGATCTTGGTTTGAGTGTCCAACCCCCCCTTGCTATCAGGCAAATGTTTGTCAATAAAAAAGAGAAGAGGCGTATATTTGCCTCGGGTCTGGTTATCAAAGAGTGGTAGGCAGCGGCGCCCAGTCTGCCTATTCGGGGTAGTACCACCACTTACAAGTATACAGACTGTGAAGTGACTTAGTCCTGTTTCAGGATTAGCTTGTAAGTTCCTGGTTCCGTCAGCATAGTGGATGTGACTGCTACTAAAGTCAGTTTAACTTGTAAGTTGCCGGTTCCGCCGGCATAGTGGATAGTGACTGCTACTACAGTCAGTTTAACTGTAGTAGCAGTCACCTCTATTCATGGCCTAACATCAGGCGGGAGCTGTCACATGTCGAGTCACAAAAAAAAGTAAATTCTGTACCTTGATGACAAACACTGTTTCCCATATTATCCATCGTGGGTAAAACTAGCAGGGCTAATGATTCGGCTGTGCGTGCTGCTTCCCTGGACGACAATCCTGGCCCATCATTGCCTATGAACGATTCCATACTAGACCAGCATTGCGTTGAACATTCCAAATTTCTAGTGTCACAACTACGAGCTATGGCACCCCATGCAGAGATCGCTGGTTCGCGGACGGAACTGTCAAATAAATCAATCATTTTTGATGGACATCATTCATTTTGTATAGAGACTTGGGCTTAATTGTATTAACAGTTGCATATACATTTTAAAATAGTTTAATGTACGAAGATTACAATGTAATTGGAAAACATCCTTTATTATGCATAGTTTAGGTGTGCGAAACAATCAAACTATAATTATGACAGTTCAAAGCTATGGCGTCTCTCCGCGATTGACAGACGACACAAAATCAATATCTTATTTTCCGAATAACTCAATTGCACAGCAATTAAAAGCAAAATTTTTGTTAGTTTTATCAATACAAGTATCAAAAGTACCATTTATATATTTTTTCATCATTGGACATTACAAAAGTAGTACAAAGAAGCCCAAAATGAATCATGTATTTTAATCGTCAAGACAGGCATACTATGGCTATTAGAATACGAATAGGACAGGCTGTTGACTAACTTCACTTGACTGATTCAAATGTGTCTTTTTCTTGACGGTCCGCAAAGAAAGACACCATACTAAAGTGAAGTTGGTTGGAGAGTTAGACGTCACAAAATGGCGCCGATTCCGTCCTATTCTTATTTCATTCGCATTATAGGTGGAGGCAATAAAGCGCCACTTTCCACCTAAAAGTTGAATATTACCTAATCTTTTTTAGTTGAGATTCGACTTGCCTGATGTTAGGCAAGGGGAGGTCCGAAGAATAAAAAAACGTTTTATCATTTAAAAAAAATGCATGGCAATGATTTTTTTGTTTGGTTTAAACTAATCCTGAAACACGTCTGTACACTTGAAAGTGGTGGTACTATCCCGGATCGTCATAACACCAACAAATTGAATGTCTGCACCCACTCTTAAAAATTTGCAAGTGTCAACCATTATCATATTTTTCAATTAAGGAGAAAAAAAATGTCGAATAAACATAAACACAGTTTTGTTACTAAAAGTAATTGATATTTCTAATTGAATACATACACATCACTATCATGTAGCATTGTCATGACAGTTGGTAAGAGGAGTGTTTCTAGACTTTTCTCATTGACAACACTGGCGTCTATGAACTCCGCAATCATACTACATATCCATGCCCTTATTGTCGCACCACTTGCACTTTCGCTTGTATTCATTGCAACTGTAAAACAATATGATTATTAGCAGTCACCTTCATTCATGGACCACTACAGCTTAACATCAGACGGGGTGCTGTCATATGTCGTGTCACAATAATAATTTATGTATATATTTTAAAACTTTATGCACTAGGTACAAAGGCGGACTGATATGGACTATAGTACATTTTGCCTTACTTGGTAAAAGTAGTAAACAAACTTTCGGAAACTTGACCGCGCATAGTGACGGCGACTGAGGCAGCCGTGAACTGACTCAGATTTTTCAGTCGTCAACTTATTTAGTTCTAATTTTAAAGTATATTTTCTAGATTGTATGAGGACAATTGTGGATGTGAGGGAAGCGAAGGAGTTGTGCCAGGATCGTGGCAAGTCGCGCTCTATTGTCTCTGCCTATCCCTGTGGAAAAAGGGCGTGACAATTTGATTTCATTGATTGATTTACTATTTAATTTCAAAGTAATACAATATATTTCAAAGTTCCTGGATCCTTGGATCCTTCAAGCGAAAAGTGAATAAGCACCTTGACGGCGACTGAGGCAGCTGTGAACAAATTCGGTTTTCTCAGTCGTCGCCACTCTTGGACCTCCTCTTGCTTATCATCAGGCGGGTCAAGGTTAGGTGTCGTCAAATTAAAAATAAACTTTGCGAATGAACTTACAGTCTTTAAATAATTGTAGATAAATATCAATTGTGTCTTGTTTATATTTATTCACCCATCTCAGTGGCACTGACAATACTTTGACAGGAAAACTTCGAATACTGCAATAGACTATCCATCTGAAATTGACAAAATTCTGACCTCATTTTGCCTGATAGAAGCAAGGACAGGCAGCAGGCGTGGACGAACGGTTTAGCGATTGGTTTGTTACGCGTAAAGTCCCGGGTTCGATTCCCGGTCGAAGCAGTTTCATAGCTTGTATTTGTATTATTTGTAACATTTAATTATATAAAAATATTGCAAATATTTGTTAATAAAAAAAAAGGTGGATATTTGCTTCGCGTCTAGTTATCAAAGAGTGGTAGGCAGTGGCACCCAGTCTGCCCATCCGGGGTAGTACCACCACTTACAAGTATACAGACCGTGAAGTGATTTGGTCACGTTTTGGGATCAGCTTGTAAGTTGCCGGTTCCAACTAGGCTGGCATAGTGGATGTGATTGGTATTTACAGTTATTGAATGGTAGAAGAAGTGACATTCATTCATGGACCACACTGCGGCTTAACATCAAGCAGGGTGCTGTCATATGTAGAGTCACTAAAAAAAAGGAGAAGGGGAAGTCTCACAGCAAGGACGCTCTTACGTCGAAGCGCGCGCCATTTATCAAACGCGCTTCACCTAGTGGAAGTATAGATAGTTTGGATAGCCACTTTACTAAAACCAACCATCATCACCATTACATTATATTATGATGAATCACTAGCGTGTTTCATCATCAATTTGGCCGGCATAGTGACGGTGGCTGGGGCAGCCGTGAACTGACTCGGTTTTATTAATCGTCGGCACTCTTGGCTTACCATTTACTTTGACATTGGCAAGTTAAATACTAAAGCCATAAACAAGAAGAAAGAATTAATCAGACAATAAAAAATAACGAACTCACTTGTGCAAAAACGAAACAATTTCTTCTTTAGTTTCAACCACTGGCAACACTGCTACACAATAAATACCAACAACGATGGCGTCTTCACTTACAACGGAGTGCAATTTCTCCATTTTACATTCTAAACTACTAATAAACTCCAAAAATATAGGTTTCATTACAGCCGAAGTGAACCTCGCACCAAAGCTCTCAACATAATTATTTATTAATACAATAAATTGTTCATAAACCATTGCTTGATTCAAACATTTACTATTCACAGCTATTCCTAATAATTGTCTCAATCTAAAATAAAGAAAAATATATTAAATATTTATTATTAACATTTTAATACGGGGTGCGATGTCAGACTACCACCTCGCGTGTCTGTCTGCTTGCCACAGAACTTCGGTGATACGGAAAGCAGATGGGCCAGTGCATCCTGGGCATCAGTCAATAACTTCCCATAAGAGGGTTCTTGTTGGCTGATGGCTAAAATAATCCCACCACGTATCCCTCTGCTTTCAGAGGTTTAGTAAAGTTGATATAGTCATATAATTTTTTTCGCCATTTTGGCCCCAAACTGATATTGTTTTATATCAATACAAACAACATAGGCGCCATTAAGAAAAAGAACATTCCAATACAACGTACGTTGTATTGGAATGTTCTTGTATCATAAAACAAATATTTGTTTTATGATTTGTACTAATTAAAAAGTAATAGTAAAAATCTATACTTACACATCAACAAACCAGTTAAGCTCATCCCATCTAACATCAGGGTTGTCACTCAACAAGCAATTCATAGTCGTAAACAACAATTTACAATCACAGCTATCACTAATGAAACATTGCAAATCCAAGTTGCAATCCTGTACATTGTCCAACGAAATATCATGATAATTCGTCGCATCTTTATCACAGTTCTTTACAGTAGCATCCCTAATAATTTGTACGTTAATTACGTATGAGAGTTTTGCTAGAACAACGCTTCTCATAACGTTTAAATATAATATCAAACTTTTCCATTCCTTCTCCTCGCTTAGTCTTAAAATGTTTGCCATTATCTTGCTCATTAGATCTGTTGTAAATTTACCTAAAAAATATGATCAATCAATCAATTATATTGTCACGCCTTTTTCCCATGGGGATAGACAGAGACAATGGAGCGCCACTTGCCACAATCCTGACACAACTCCCTCACCTCCCTCACATCCACAATTCTCTTTATACAAGCTCTAAGGTTAAAAAATATAAAAATATAATAATTTAAAGCGTCCGTGGTGTCGTGGTAGTGCAAACCGAGAGCACGGGTTCAACGCCAATTGCCGGTATAATGCGATTAAAATAAGAATTTGTGACGGCGCCATTTTGTGATGTTTAACTCTGCAACCAACTTCACCTTGGTATGGTGTCTTTTTCTTTGGGGACCGTCAAGAAATAGACACCTTTGATTCAGTAAAGTGAAGTTAGTCAACAGCCCGTCCTATTCTTATTCTAATAGCATTATACCAATGTATCTTTAAAATGATTTAGTCTTGTTTCGGGATCAGCTTGTAAGTTGTCGATTCCAACCAGTACGGCATAGTGAATGCGACTGCTAATTGCAGTTAATTAGGTGTTGTAGCCGTCGCCTCCATTCACGGACTGCATTCCAGATTGACATCATATGAGAGCTGTCATGTTATGTCACAATAAACAAAAAACGGAAATAAGCGTGTACACATAAGTCATGCAATATAAAAAAAAACTTACCAGCAATCAAGGCAGTCCTAGCTAAGACAGGCACAAATATATTAACGGTTTCCTTGATGATCCCTTCAGAAGGGTCTTTCAGGAATCCAAACAGCAGGCCCTCAAGTTGGCTATATTTGTGATCAGCCACCGCTGATATTAAACTGACAGCCTAGAAAATTATTAATTTTGTTTTTAGAAATTTTCTGTATTTTTTGTGCTTATTATAATCAAAAAAAAAATAATAAAAAAACGTAGAGAACGTAATTTGACGAAAGGACTTTATAAAGTGATGCGGATAGGATGCGTTAAGCGAGGCAGGCCCAGGAGAGTATTTTCCGACTAAATCGGAGACATCTTCAAGAAAGCTAGTTATAAAAGCTATGAAACAAATATTTGCTATGACCGCATATCCAACCCGAGACTTTACGCATAACGGACTGGTGCCCGTTATATAGTTTCCGGCAGATAAAAAGCGCGCCGAGTTTTGAGCTGCGCAGTATAAGGATCGGCAGATTAGAAGAGCTCTGGACGACTGCGGTGGAAGCAAGCCAACCTATCTATACAATCGTGCACATATAAGTTAGGAGGAAAAGTGAGTAGGTAACAACTGCGCGGCTTCAATGCCAGCACTCTTTTTATCTGCCGCGAGATCTACTATTACATTTTATTTAATAAGTGTGGCCCTTGCTTAACATCCTGCAAGTCGAGTCAGGAAGTTACAATAAACCACTGGAGATGTCGAACAAATGTACCCCAGCTCCAATCTCCAGCGTTTATTATAAAGGAGGCCACCGTGGGGTTTTAGCTGGTACGAGTCCGATATAACCCTGGTTATAATGCGATTAAAATAAGAATAGGACAGAATCGGCGCCATTTTGTGACGTCTAACTCTCCAACCAAATTTACTTTAGTATGGTATCTTTTTCTTTGCGGACCGTCAAGAAAATAACACATTTGAATCAGTCAAGTGAAGTTAGTCAACATCCCGTCCTATTCTTATTTTAATAGTATTACCCCGAGAAACCAGGAGTATCCATGAGGAATTCCCCACGAAAAAAAAAGGATGCTACAATAAAAATAACGACTTCAATGTGACGGCCTATAAATGCGTGTCGATAAAAAAACCCAATTACCTTCAATCCCAAACTTCTAATTTCCAATTCATTAGATTCGCACATCATTATAACTAAACTTAACAATAAAGACGTTGACAATTCTATTGACACGAACGGCGCAACTGCAAGACATATCTGGCTGGCTACGACACGACGTTCCGCTGTCCGTGATGATAGTAACTCTGCTATACAAGATAACACTTCGCCGCTGTTACCCCATTTCACAATTAGGCAGGCAGCTGAAAGTTTATATATCAGTGTTTAAAGTGTATAAAGCTAACGGTCCGTGTTCCGGTCGAAGCATAAATTTGGTTGTTTTTTTTTGTTAATGTTTTTTTAAATTTCAAATATTTGTTATATTTAAATTTAATTTAAAAAAAAGAGGCAAATATTGCTCGCGGTCTGTCAGCACCAGAGTAGTACTGCCACTTACAAGTATACAGACCGTGAAGTGATTTGGTCACGTTTTGGGATCAGCTTATAAGTTGCCGGTTTAAACTAGGCCGGCATAGTGGATGTGACTAGTGCTAACAATCATTTACCTGTAGTAGCAGTCCCCTCGTTTCATGGACCGCACTCCAGCCTAACATCAGTGCTGTCATATGTCGAGCCACAATAATGTCTATACTAAGATAAAATGTACCATAGAAACTGGTTAACCCAAGGACATATAAGAAAGTAAAAGTTTTACATGGGGCAGAGATGACCTTATTAAACTTATGTAAAAAGTCAAAGTATTAAATGCGGCAGAGTTGGCCTTGTTAAACTTATGTAAAAAAGTCAAAGTTTCACATGCGACAGAGTTGGCCTTGTTAAACTTATGTAAAAAAGTAAAAGTTTCACATGCGACAGAGTTGGCCTTGTTAAACTTATGTAAAAAAGTAAAAGTTTCACATGCGACAGAGATGGCCTTGGTAAACTTATGTAAAAAGTCAAAGTTTTACATGGGGCAGAGATGACCTTATTAAACTTATGTAAAAAAAGTCAAAGATTGACATGGCCCAGGCCAAAAAGTCATTTGTCATTTATTGTTATTTAAGTACTATACCTTCACAAATAATTTTAGTTTCGGCTGCATCGGGTGCCTTTTTCAATGTCAGCAATAAATGCAGCAATCGTGCCCTCTTTGACGTGTCACTGCATTCAGTAACAGACAGCAAATGTATTGTTGCTACTAACAACGCAGTCATCTCGCAGCGGCGGCCAACTAAGGTATGCGGTAGCACCTGCGGACATATCAATCAATCACACCTCAATTCACACAGGTATAGGTAGATACAATGGAACGTTACTTTCTACGATCCTGGCACATCTCTTTTTTCTTCCGCGATCCACAATTCTCTTCATACTAGACCTATAGTTAACCCAGCGTTTTTAGGAATGTCATATTAAATTGACCGGCATAGGCGATCTAGGCAATCATCTACAGAATTATTTTTTAGTCGTCGGCGCTCCTGAATTTCTCTTTGTTTACCATCAGTCAGATCAAGATATCGTGTCTCAATAAAGAAATTACAATTATTTGGTATATTTAACTCGACGCTTCAGCTCTGTTTCAAGAGCCATGGTTACGAGACTACGTCGAGGTAAATAAAACATGGTCATTAAAAATAATTTGAATTTATTTTTGCAGTTTAATAACTGCAAGTAGCAATCTCATCCACAATTTCGACCTAGTTGAGACCGTCAACTTTTAAGTTGATCCCGAAACGCGTCTAAGTCAGTTCACGGTCTGCACAGTTGAAAGTGAACCCAACTAATGAATGCCTACTAATCTTAAGTTTACGTTTGCCTCAGTAGCCGTCACTATACCGGCCAAAAAATAATAATTACTCACCTTTGGTATTGTGTCAGCGACTATATTTAACAAATCTTGCATTGAAACTGGTTTATCACAATTAATTAATTCTATTAGTAACTCATTTGACAATGGCTCGTTGGTGTTCAAACTTTCACGACAACAATTCAGGAGGTAAGCCTTCAAGTTGTTTGGTAGACCACTGAAAATATATTATTTGAAAGTTCAATCAATCAATCAAATTGTCACGTCTTTCTCCCACAGGAATAGGCAGAGACAATGGAGCGCCACTTGCTACGATCCTGACACAACTCCCACAATTCACAATTTTCTTCATATAAGCTCTATGGTTATGGGCACTAGGCAACCTAGCTTTCTTGGTGATGTCTCAGATTTCGTCGGCAAACACGCTCCTGGGCCTGCCTCGTTTAACGCATCCATTCATATGAAATTTATAAATTCTTTTCGTCAATCTACTTTCAAAGTTTCATAAGTTTTAAAGTAAAAACTTCTTTAGAATTGTTTCAATATGAAACTCGATGAAACGGAAACGAAAAAACAACAGTAAAAAGAAAAAAAAACGTCAATCTTTAGGTTTTATTATACAAGATGTTACAAAATACCCCTTAAAGCCGAAAGGGGGTTAAATGGTCTCTTATAAAGAGTCCAATTATAGTATTTTGAAACCGCTTTGTGCATGTATAACTTACTGCCAAAAATATTCAATAATTTTTTTAATAATATGGCAACCCTGTTCGAGGTTCTGACATGACAGATACTAGGGTTGGCAATATTTTTGACTTGATAATTTATTATAATTTTTACGGCTTATTTATTCTGTAATACCCTGTATATATTGTATTGTGCTTCATTATATGTATTGTATTGTCAGAGCCTACAAGTAAAAAACAACCAAAAATACTAATTTTTAGGTCGCGTCAAAGAAGAGAAAGGGTAAAGCATTCCTCTTGTTGCTTATTCGACAAAGAAGAATTCAGAAACAAGATGAAGCTCAAGTCATGTCCTTTGAATCAAATATTAATATCGTCACTACTTGATTCCTACAGGGATAGGTAGAAAAAACTGACAGAGGCGGTAAGGAACTTTCCTACTGACTACATGCCTACCCAATGAAATCAATCAAATTGTCACGCCTTTTCCCTATGGGGATAGGCATGGGATGCATGGGAAAAGGCATGACAATTTGATTGATTGATTATTTTTTTTGAGATTATTTTGAGGTATAGTTATATTTTTATTGCGCTATGCATGCAATTACGAACTATGGAAACATACCTATCAATCCACATATCTTTGCTGGAACTCTCAACAGGATAATCATATTGTATTCTGGTCCATTCCCCTGCATCATTTATGCTCAGGGTTTCATCCAAAGTGGTGACTGAGCCTCGACATAATGGGGAGTCATGAGCGCTATTGTCACCAACAATTGCCGGGTCAAATGAACTTGTATTCGATCCTTCTTTTCTTACACTAAAATGTAATACTTCATAAAACACTGTGATCAAAAAGTAGTAAGACTTTTCAATTTAAAATTTCCGTGCGTATCCAATTTTTTTTCCTTTACTGACTGCCTAATCAAGGCGACCGTGGTGTAGTGGCAGTGCAATGGTTACGCATACCGAGAGCACGGGTTCTAAACCACTTACCGATACCAATGTAACGTTGATATATGTACTTTGATTGTCCTGTTTCTATGATACAAGCACTTTAGTAGCTTAGTATAAAAATGTATAATAAAAATAATAATGATAAAAAAACATTACGTGACACAAGGGTCAGTTGTTTATGAGTTAGCGTTAATATCAAAAAATATTTCATGAATTTTAAAATTAGTCCACATTATAATTTTCTATTTAGAAAAGAAGTTGCATTGTTATAATATTTTTTTTCGTTGTCGTAAAATCTTTTTTATATTAAAAACAGAATAATTTAAAATGAAGAACTTACAGACTATACTTTTCGTTATCAATAAGCTCAAATTGATCAGGCGTTGTGCTGTGCATTGAATGAGGGTTACTGCCATAATGATTATCAGCAGCCATTAAAGTCAACGGTGGATCATTCAACTGACTCTGCACTTGAAGTCTTTCATCAGGGATTTTCAAATCTATTCCTTTGTTCTCGGATATTGGACTTGTCAAAGAATTTAGACTAACTATGGCAGCATCATAGAGTTTTTGAAAATTATGCTTCTCCGTCTCCAATGCTATTACTTTTTGCTTTAAAAGTCTTATCTCTTCCGCTTGTATTAATATCTGTAAGAAAATTTCAAGTAACTAAATAAATATAATTCCAGGAGGGCGTCTTCTGATCAAATCGGAGACATCCTCAAGAAATCTAGTTGTCTAGTGCCCATAACTGTAGAGCTTGTATGAGGAGAATTGTGGATGTGAGGGAAGCGAGGGAGTTGTGTCAGGATCGTGGCAAGTGGCGCTTCATTGTCTCTGCCTATCCTTATGGCAAAAAGGTGTGGCGATTTGTTTTTTTTTTGTTTCTAAAGTTATTAAATATGATTTATAAAACACCCATGCCCAACTAGACTGGCATAGTGGATATGACTGCTACTAGCAGTTATTTCACATTAGAGTAGCAGTCGCCTTCATTCATAGATTGCACTCCACCTTAATATTAGGAGAGTTGCTATCATATATGAAGCCACAATAATAAAATTGAAGTGAATTGACACAATGGAGCACCACTTTCCACAATCCTGATAAAACTCTTCCGCTCCCTCTACATAATTTTTAAATTTACATTTCTATACTAAGCTACTTAAGTGCTTGTATCATATTGTAGAAACAGGACAACCAAAGTACATATATCAAAGACACATTGATACCGGCAAATGGTTTTTAGCTCGGTTTGCATAACCATTGTACTGCCACTACACCATGGTCACAATATTTGATCCTACCTGCAATTTTTTAAAACAATTGTGCCAGCACTTCCCCAGATATTAATAAAGAAGTAAAAGGATCCAAGATTTTTTAAAAAATTTATTGTGACTCGACATATTACAGCACCCCGCTTGATGTTAAGCTGAAGTGTGGTCCATGAATGAATGTTACTGCTACTACAATTCAATAACTATGAGTAGCAATCACGTCCACTATGCTGGCCTACAGTGACGTAGCGTGGAAGTCAACTGCCCCGGGAGGAAAAGTCTGCCGCCCGGGGCGGAAAAAAAATTGCCGCCCCCTTATTTAGGAGTTTCAATCCTAGGTACAATAAAAATATTAACGATTTATTTTAGTTTTTATGAATTTTGCCGCCCTTTCCGCCCCCGCCACGGTACGCCACTGCTGGCCTAGTTGGAACCGGCAACTTACAAGCTGATCCTGAAACGTGATTAAATCACTTCACGGTCTGTATACTTGTAAGTGGTGGTACTACCCCGGATGGGCAGACTGGGTACCACTGCCTACCACTCTTCTAAAACCAACTCACTGCCTATTACAAAAAACAAATCAAACTATTTACCTCATGATTCCAATCACCATCAATATCCAAAGCATGTTGACAGTTAGTACATAGATTATCTTCAATATCAGTTTGACATTTAAAATCCACATTTTCAATTGTCATTTCTGTTGATGCATCACACTTGGCAACTCTCAATGAAGCATCACTTCCATACAATAGTGCACCCAACCCTGATGGCCTGGGGATGTTCAGACCAACATCATCCCAGTCTTCAAAATCCTTAAAAAACAATTTATTATTAAATATACTAGCAAATTTCGCTGATGCGTCTATTGTTTAAATAGAATTTTATGCGAACATTGATTAATGAATTAAACAAATTTTATTTTATGTGGGCTAACTATTGCATTTATTTTCGGTTATTGATTTTACAATTTTATTTTCATCCCATGTTTTGAAAGCTTTGCAGCCATCGTGGCATCAAAGGCCTCCGTGAATAATAATAATCAAATACCCAAAAATAAACGCGATAGTAAGCATGAAATTTGTTTAATTCAATAATTTTAATAGTTATCAAACTGCACATCTGAGGCAAATGTAAACAGAGTCAAATTTTGATTATTGAATCTTATTTGACGTTACCTTCCTTACATGCTATATACTACAACGTTTCTGCGGTAGTAGAGAGATGCAAGAGGTGTGTGCCATAACCAAAGAGCATGTGTGAAGAGAAATGTGGATGTGAAGGAATCAAAAGTATTGTGTCAGGATTGTGAAAAGTGACACTCCATGTGGGAGGAGTAGCTGTGAGAATTAAAACATGAAAAACATGATGAATAAAAAAATAAATATACCTGATCAGGATTTTCATCAGAAAACGTAATGGAAGTCAATTTATAATCTTGGAGTAACAAATATTCATTTATGAGGAAGTTTAATGCTCTTTTCTCATGAGGTTTAAGTGTGTGCTTTCCGGAACTATCCTTAGCATTCTTATCTAAAGGTGAATCATTATCTGTAAAATTAATATATTTATGATCATAGAAGTAGTAGCAGTCGCCTCTATTCATGGTCCGCACTCCAGGGACCTAATTCTCTTATCTTAATACAATATATGCAGACGACAGTGAAATTGCGCCAGGACCTCGCGATCGACAGGGGCCCCCTAGATCCTGCCAGATCATCAAATGATAACCAATATTTATTACCAAAAACAAATTTATTTGGAAAAAATCAAACGATAATTACTGACATAATACCAACATGAACTGTAGACCTTGAATTGTCTATTCTAACAAAATAGTGCTCTGTTAAGCTCATAGGCTCATTACTTTTATGTGCCCAGAGCCCCTAATAGTCTTACGGTCCTGGATAAAACAACATCATCCCACTCTCAGCGCCTCAAAATCACAGCCTAAAGCCAGCTAATTGGCTTCTTACTTATTGTTTACTAATAACATTAATTGAAAATGAACTTTAAAGTTATTAATTTCAATGATGTAACCTATGAATCAACATAATTCTAAAGCTTATTATTATTATTATTTTTTTTTTATTATATGTTTCTATACTAAACTACTAAAGTGCTTGTATCATAAAAACAGGACAACCAAATTACATATATCAAAGATACATTGGTACCGGTGAGTGGTTTATAAAGAATATTATATATATATTTTAAGTCTATTTACCAGCAAATTGTGTTAAATTAGCTCTTAATGAGTTAATAGTTTCCCTTGCTTTTCGGAGTTCAAATTCCAGGACGGCAACATCACCGCCACTTCCTCCGCGGTCACCACCACCATCTTCAGAATATCGAGTTGTGTCTAATGAGTCTAATGTAGCTATGCTCGGTGTCCGATCTATAATTAATTAATTAATTTTATAAAATAATGTCTTTAAAATTAAATATAACCAAAATAAAAGAAAAACAGTGATAATATAAAATTATGAGTGCAATTATAGATAAAAACAAATGATTGATGTTTAATTAGATAAAAATATTTTGGTTTTCCTTAAATTATAACACTAATACATAACTTACGCATAGAAGTAAAATCGGTTGCTCTTGATACATGTTGTTCAAAGTTACCAGGGTTAGAGAAAAATTCCCTTAACTGGGGCAATTCTTTTCCACTTTCTACTAATTCTGTGTGTAACTCCAGCGCAGTGAGAAAATAATGATCTTTTAAAAGCTTTGTGGCAATATCTTCATAATTTAGATGAGGAGCTGCAGTGAAAGAACTCTCTTCCAAATCCCTGTAAGGATTCATATTGTTTTCAGTTTACCACATCAGAAATTTACGAAAACGAAACATTTATTTAAATAATAAGATTAAAGTGAATGAAAATAAGTAGGAAAGTGAACCAGCAGCACTGACACAAAAACACGATTTTGATTTATTTATTTTTTAATTTTAGTTATTGTTCAATTAAAGGCAAAAGAATCGTAAGCCAAACAGCCATGTCTAGTCTGAGTACGTAACATGACACGATGAAGATGAAATAGCTAGATGAAAACCTCTAGTCGAGTTATTTCCAGAGTGATTTATTATCGTTATCATTTATCCACTGTAATCATCATACCTATTTTAACTGGAAACTAGCGTTTATGGATAATGTTTCCTGAGCCTATAGTTAAACAAAAAAAAAAGTCAAAGTTTTGTTTACAAATTTTTTGATGAAACGAAATGCGCTCTTAAGGGATTTGTTTATTTATTAATTAACACCTAAAACTTTTCCTAGTTTGTGTTAATAATAGACCACATTTACAATGACGGATAATTATTTAAATTTGAAAAGAAAACTAGAAGACTTAGGTTACAATCATCATCTCCCTTCAGATGCTATGCCTTTGGTAGAATCTATTCTTGCAGACCTATTACAAACAACACGAAGTCTCCAACATTACATGGACTTATCTAAAGAGGCAATATCACAACGGGACAAGTTGGTATCAGAAGTTGAACCATATAAATGTGATAATGCTAATCTAGTCCAAGAAAATAATAGGTTACATAAAGAGCTAATGCTATCTAAGGAGCACATAGAATCACTATCCAAGGAAAAGCGGAGAATGGTAAAATCATTGACAGATCAGGTAACAAAAAAAGATATTATGATAAGTAAGTTACAACATGATCTCAGAGACTTAGGTCTAAGAGGCTTATGTGCGGGTACAGTTAGTTCACGGATAAAAAACTTAAAGAAAGAGAAATCCCCTAAGGAAGAGACTGACTCATGTGTATGCACCAGCAATAAAATAATAAATGTTGAAAATGATTTATTAGAACTTAAAAAACAAATTGAAACACTTGAAGAACAAAATCATTCTTATAGTGATAAAATTGGATTGTTAAAGAGCCAAGTTGATAACAGAGATAGTGAAATAACTCGGTTAAATCAACTACTAGAAGGGGGTCGTCCTGTTCATGCATTTAAAGTTGGATATGGTAAAGTTAATTCTGAAAGATTAAACAGCTTAATAGAACAAATACATAAATTAGAATCAGAGAATGAAGAATTGAAAAAGGACATAAAGACGGTTTTAGAAAAGCAACACGAAGCCATGCTTAGAGCAGTAAATTTATCTGATGACAATAAATATTTAAAATTTGAATTAAATAAAGTAGATGGATTAGCCTTAAAAGTAGAAGAGGATTGTAACAATAAACTTGCATCAATGAAGACTGAATTAAATGCTTTAAAAATCAAACATGAACAATTAACACAAAGAAATTTACAGCTGGAAAAACTGTCACATAGACAAAGTACACAAAACTTACAGGAATCTCTTATTTTAACAAAAACTGAAAAAGAATCACTTAAACAGGAAGTTAAAGAATTACAAGAACTCATTAAAAGATTAGAAGAAAAAATACAAAAGGATAAAATTGTGGAAAGTACTAGTGCTGCTATTATGGAAGAATTCAAATGTGCAACAAAAGAGGATCTTAAAAATTTGTTAGACAAGGAAAGAAAGTCTTACGAGACACATATGACAAAATTACAGGATAAATTAACAGACACTATTAGTAATTTTGAAAAACATTTGTCATGGTGTCGTAGTAAAGGAGACAGTCCCTCTGTAGAACAAGTATTCGTTAATGATCTGCATAAAAAACTTTGTGAGAGTGAACAGAAAATCCTAATGTTGAAGAAAGAAAATGAAGAATTACAACAAAAAACATGTCATGAAAATGATAATAGCAAACAAAAGTATAAAGATATAATTAGCCAATTAAATGTCGAAAATTCGGATTTAATTAAAGAAAACCTAGCAATGAGCAGGCAAATTAGTCATTACAGGAATTTAACTACACTAAAATCCCCTGAAGATAATAGCATTCTTCACAAAAACATAAACAAACTAGAAAGTGAATTAAAACAACTTAAACATGAAAATGATTTGTTGTGTAAAGACAAGCAAGAATATAAAAAAAGATACAAAGAATGCTTGGATCAAATTGAAAGTTTAAATATAAATTTAGTTATGAAACAAAAACAAACTGAACAATTAGAAGATGAAAATTGTTCTTACAAAATCACAAACAGAACAGGAAAAGCATCAACGGACCACTTAAGGGAAGAGTGTAATTTCTTAAGAGAACAAATAAAAAAAATGCAAACAGATGTTATTAAAGAAAAGACTTTGGCCAGTCAAATGAAAAACATACAAATGCAAACTGAAAGAAGTAGCCATGAACTACAAAATGAGTTACTAAGTACACGAAAACAATTAACAATGAAGAACAATGATGTGGAATCTCTGCAAAAAAAAATTAAAGATTTACAAGATGAAATTATGACTCTAAAGGCAGAAAAATCAAATGTTATTAGTAATATTAAAATAGTTGATCAAGAAAGGGATCAATTAGTTATAGAATTAGACAAAAAAACTGAAATTTTAAATGCTATGGAAAATAAAATAAGATCACAATCATTTGAAATGGAAAAATACGAAAAAGAAATAAGAGATTTAAAACAAAAGTTAAATATTAATAAAATATCAGAACACAAATTAGAAGATTACGACGCACAAATTCAATTCTTAAATGGTGAAATATCTAGGTTGAACCGTCAATTTGATAATGCTATTATAGAAAATAAGCAACTACAAAACAGTTTAGCTGATGTCAATGGTAATTTGAAAATTACAAGGATTGAGTATGATAAATCTCGTAAGGAGGTCGATGGTTTAAAACAACAATTACAACATTATGTTGCTGAGATCAGAAGAATAGAAGATTTATTATCACAGAAAGAAGCAGAACGATCTGATATGTTAGAACACTTTGCAAGTCTTACAGTTGAAGCTAATATGCTAGAAAACAATAATCATTCATTAGAAAGCGAATCTGCCACTAAGTCAGCTCAATTACAAAATTATATTAGTAAAATTAGTGATTTAGAAAATAAAATTATGGAAAGAGAAAATGAAATAGACACTCAGGCTGCACGTATATCCGCAATGTCTTGCAAGATAACGACATTAGAGAGCGAGGTTAAACTTATAAACGAAGAGAAGGAGACCCTCGAGAAAAATGTTCAATATTTAAAGAAAATGTGTAATAATTTACAAACAGAAAAGTCTAATATAACGACGGATATGGATAATAGTGATTCTGAGTTAAAACTTTACGAAACAAAGATAAAGAAGTTATCAACTGATAAAGGAGAATTACAGTCTGAGAAGATGGAATTGAAAGAAACTTTGCAATTGACAGAGAAGTTATTATCTAATGCGAGGAGAGAAGTCATAGAATTGAAGTTAGCATTGCAAGATGCTACCAGCGAAACGAAAATTTTACAAGATAAACTCCAAGGGCTACAACAGAAGAAAGATTTAGAATTCGACGAGGTAATTAATTTATACTTTATTTAATACAAATTTATGCTCATTTTTATTGTTTAGTCATTCCCAAGTATAAATAATATTTTAAAATATAATAGTATATTTATCAATTCTTAAGGATATAATTATGTAAGCCATATACTACAGAGAGTACTACATGATGTAACCTGTATAATTTAAATAATATTGGAACAACCTAATTAGATTATTCAATCGGAAAGACTCATAGACATCATTATTTGTGACTCGACTATTGACATGACCCCGCCTGATGTTAGGCTGGAGTGCGGTTCATAAATGGAGGCGACTGTTACTACAGTTAAATACTACAAGAAGCAGTCGCATTGTGTCGGCCCATTTGGAAATGGCAATCTTTAAGATGATCCCGAAACGCGACTAAGTCACTTTACGGTCTGTATACGTAAAAGTGGATTTTATTTGTATATTTTGCATATACATATACAAATTGCATATTCTATAGTTATATCTATAGAATACTTTCTAAGTCTTATTAAATTTCTTATTACAGGCTCATTCCAGAGATGAATTAGAACTGCCTCTAATGTTAGAAGAAACTATTTATGAATTAAGCCGCGAAGAGGACGAAGAGAGCTCGTGTTTCCGCGAAGTCCATAAAAAATTTTCGAAATATACACATTCTGGGACTATATGAAATCTCATACAAATTTTATTAAGGGCTTTTATTCACAAGTACTTTTGTTATTTAGATGCATAACAATATTAATACATATTTTAAAGAGAGTATTCTCTCCTATTTACTGTAATTTAAATAAAATTATAATATATAAATATCATTTTGGCTTTATTGGTACGCACTTAAACAGTTCAATTGATCGTAACTAACTACAAACGTTAGTTGCCTTAGAGACATACGGTCTTACTACAAGAAATATTTAAAACAGTGTATATTTGTCAAACGTCATTTTGTGGTACGAAACTAAATGTGGTAAAAACATGTTTAATGCCTGTCTGAAGCGCGTTTAATTTATTTTTGTGGGTATATTCGTAACGTAACCACAACCAAATCTTTTCCACTGTTACTAAATAAATGCAGTTATTAAATTGTAGTAGCAGTGACATTCATTCATGGACCACACTTCGGCTTAACAACAAGAGGGGTGCTGTCATATGTCGAGTCACAAAAAAAAAAAACTTGCGAAAAATACGAGCGCATACCATTTTGAATTGAATATACGAGTATATTACGAAAATACGCCTCCTACGAAAACTATTGTGTAAAAAACATAGTGGCCTAGTAATAGATAAATGTTCTCGCAAATCCCGCTTCTAAACCACTTGCTGGTACCGATGTATCTGTAATATATGTACTTTGGTGTTTCTTTACTAACTATACTATTGTACTTCATCAGCGTGCTCCTCCTTTTGTGTCTAACCTGCAACTGAATAACCATTTATAATTGCATTTTCGGTGTGTTTTATCCATATTTTATATTTGCTCGTGTGCGTAAATGCAGTGGGGGGGCGTGTAATTTCGGCTTAGACAGACAATACAGAATTATTGTTCGAGTAATAGAATAGGTTAGCGACTTACCGTCCTAGTTAGCAAACGATCGTGAACGCATCGATGTATGAGTGACGCGATAACACAGCGTTTGAGAAACGAGGACTTCAGTTTGGACAGTGATTACAATATGATATAACGAGGACGATATAAGGACGACTTTGGTTTGACTTGACTTCGACAGTGCTTACGATTGGGATACCTATTTGGGTTGTTTTATTTTCGACCCGCCTGATGATAAGCAAGAGGAGGTCAAAGAGTGACGACGACTGAAAAAACTGAGTTAGTTCATGGCTGCCTCAGTCGCCGTCACTAAGCCGGTCAAAGGTGCTTCTCCACGCATCGCTTGAAGGATCCAAAATCATAGAATGGAGAGAACACATGGGCTGGCAAAGCATTCCACTTATCGATTGTTCTACAAAGAAAAGGCACACCGAACTTTTAAGTTCGACTGCCGATTCGGTCGATAGAATGCGGGGAAAACCTGTGCGGGTATTACGGGTGTGAAAAAATGAATAACGCGCTTCTTTAACGAAATTGGCATTTTGTCGTATCTCTTAAGTATCACTAAAACTATATTTTTCATTTTGACTCGATTAATGACCGCACCCCGCCTGATGTTAGGCTGGAGTGCGATCCATGAACAGAAGTAATTACGACTACAGTTAAATAACTGTTAGTAACAGTCACATTTACTATGCTGGCCTAGTTAAAACCAGTAACATACAAGGTGATTCCGAAACTAAGTCACTCCACGGTCTGTATACTTGTAAGTGGTGTTACTGCCCTGGATCGGCGGACTGGGCACCACTGCTACGTCTTAGATAACCAGACCCTGAACGAATTTTCACCTAATTTTTTAACACGCTTTTATTAGCTTGACTTGTATGTGTCTGAATGAGTTGCGTGAAAAGAATGGTACGCCGCCGATCAAGTTCTCCTTGCATCTTCGGCGTGTGAGTTATAGATATGGTTACTATTATGAATTCCGAATTAGAAAAGAAAGGTATGAAGGTGATGTAAGTAAAACTAAAGTAATGGTTTTGGAGAAAGAGGATGAAATGACAGAATGTGAGATAAAGATAATGGAAAGAAAGTGGAACAAGTCAAACAATTTGTTTACTTGGAAAGTATATTTACAAGAGATGGGAAGTGTGATGACAATATTGAGAGAAGAATGCAAAAGGGTAACGTAGTGAACGGTGCCATCTATAGTATAATGAACAGCCAATTAATGTCACAAAAGTAATGGATGGTGGCTGTTCATAATGCTGTGGTTGCTCCTCCATTAATGTATGGAAGTGAATGTTGGGTGTGGCATAAGAGTAGACTTAACGCTGTAGGAATGCGGTCGTTAAGGAGTGTATGTGGAGTGACGATAGCGGATAGAATAAGAAATAGCACAGCGCACGATAGATGTGGTTTCAAAGAAGATGTAGTGACAAGGATTGACAAAGGAATACTCGATGGTTTGGGCACATAAAAAGAACGAGTGAAAGTAGATTGACGAAAGGATTTTATAAATCTGATGTGGATGGATGCGTTAAACAAGGCAGGCCCAGGAAGGTGTTTTCCGACCAAATCGCAAACATCCTCTAGAAAGCTGGGTTGCCTATTGTCCATAATCTTGTATGAAGAAAATTGTGAATGTGAAGAAAGCGAGGTAGTTGTGTCAGGATCGTGGCAAGTGGCGCTCCATTGTCTCTACCTATACCTGTGGGGAAAAGGTGTGACAATTTGATTCATTGACTTGTACTCGTACACACAAAACAATTTTCACACACTTCTAGAGGTCTGAATAATTTAAAATTTTGAACACGTAATAAAAACCGATGACCATACAATAATTTCATTTTAAAAAAAATTGTCCGGCATAGTGACGGCGACTGAGGTAACCGTGAGCTGATTCAGTTTTTTAGTCGTCAGCATTCTTAGACCTCCTCTTGCTCACCTTCAGGCGGGTTCCAAGGTCTGATATAAAGTCACAATAAAAAAAGGTACACCGATATCTCAATATGAGGTATCGGTGACAGGGGGAGCCAAGTGGCGCCCAACTACCACATTTTTTCGTGGGGAGTAACGTGGCAATTGAATCAATCATGCCGCCGAAGAAAAGGATTGACGCGTCAGACACAGCAGTACTACAAATTTCGCATGCATAGCTGATGTCTTTGGTATCATCTATGCAGAAAATTCAACAATCAGTGTAGCTAGCGATCTGTGAGCTTTAGAAATTTTACCCGCTATAGTCAAAGGTTTTTGTAAGCATCGCAGTCCGAGAAAGTTATCGAAGGATTCATCGACGCGGTTAATATGTATAATGAGTGTATGAATATAAATAAATAAATAAAAGAATAACATTACAAAATCCAGTACCGTTTATTCTTTGAATAAATACAAATTAAAAGTATAATACGCGTATTTTAAAGCAATTTTATTATATTATTTATTTATTTACAATGTACCTATATATACAACATAAAATAGCATTGTAGTATAGTTATAAATTTACATTATTTCTTATCATTGATAACAAGTTCCAGATGCGACTGCTACTTACCTGTAACAGCAGTCGCATCGCATTCTAAATAATAAACAAATATAAGATTACTTTTAACAGCCTTACAATGTTACTTTTACAATAAGAACATTGGATTCTGAACTTTATAACTGCTTGTATCTAAAACTTTTATGAGTACCTCTACTAGATGATAATAAGAATTTGATTTTTTGTGCAGATTCTTATTTCCTTAAGTGCATTTTCTTATAAGAAATAAAATATAGATAAGTACATGTAGGTAGGTTACTACACCAATTCGTTACGCGTAAAGTCCCGGGTTCGATTCCCGGTCAAAGCAAATCCAACTTTGAAAACTACTTTCTGTGAAACTTAGAACTACAATTAGAGCAATTTACGTTCGGTGGGAATGATTGGTGTTTATTGAATGTCGAATGATTATAATTTTTCCAAATTGTACTAATGTGAGAATTCATTCAATGCATTTGGGTATTGCCTCGTGGAAAATACGTGAAGTTGATTTTTATAATTGGTTTATTTTTAACATTTAATTTGGATTTCAAGATATTTAGTCATAGTAGGGGAGCCCAAGCGGGGATTTCTGGATTTACTCCAGCGTGACAGATTAAATTATGGGAGATACCTTGTACCCTGTAGAGTATATCTACCAAGTATTAGCCCTTAATACAGGGGGGTACGTGTATGGCAGCTGGTCAGAATTGTAAAAAAAAACGATCTTTGAATATACTCGAGCGCGTCAGATTAAGCTAAGGTGAGTTAATTACATACTAATAAGTGCACATTTTCTTAATCTGACGGATTGAGTATGACGGAAGAGAATGGGAAGGTCATTTAAATTTTATTTTGAAGAAAAATGACTAAGAATTACTAAAAAACTATAATCTGTCAATTACAACAAGCCGAAGTAGCAAAAATCGTTGATAAAGTTTTGTGCGAGCAGTTGCAGTAGAGCATGTATTCCCCACTTCGCGTCTCTCGTTCCCTTTCACTTCTTCTTTATCTATTACTTTCTCGCACAGTCTTAATATACAGGGTGTTACAAAAAACCTCGAGCAAATTTTTTTTTTGTTTTTCTACCTTTCCGTACTGCCACCCCCATCATGCAAACCGTCAGATTAACATACCTACAGTATTATGGACACGTGGAGTATATACAATATCAAAATCTGACGCGCTCGAGTATATTTTTTTAATTGTTTTTTTTACATTTTTGAAAATCCGTACACCCTTCCCCCACCGCTAAAACCAAAAACCCACATAACATTTAATTTTTTTTATCACCTAAACTTTAATATTTAATCGATTAAATCCCCGATTAGCCTCTTGGGCTCCCCTACTATCAGTAGTATAGTCAACCACAATTACAAGTGGTTGTATTTGCAAAAACTAGTGCCAACCTTTGAAATAAAGGAATTGAAGTACAAGTAGTTGTCTCTTTCAGTCACACGTGGTATAAACATAATATAAACGAGACAAATAACAATGAATTAGTTCTTATTTTAGCACAGATTCTATACTTTCCCAATTCTTTGGAAGTATAGATCTTCGTATTAAGCATAATGTACACAGAAATATATGCCATCATTCAATACCTATCTGGTTTATAAAGAATATGCAAAATTAGGCACTCGATATTAATACGCCAATTATTAACGTGATATTTATTATATTAATAAAATTCTAGAACAAATAAAACTATATTTGAATGTTTTGTGAATGATATATTTTAGCGTGTCTTTCTAGTTAAATCAGTCATTGGCCGGCATAGTAATCGCAACTGAGGCAACAGTAAAATGAGTCGTCGGCACTCTTGGGCTTACCCTTCCGCCAGGTCAGATGTCGAGTCATAATTTAAAAATGCATGGAGAATAAAAAAATTAGAACTGAATAATTTTGAAGGAACATTTTTTTTGAACATTTTTTACAACTATGAATTACATATTTCTAACATAAATTTATGATTGGTCTCGCTGACGCGACCAAGTCGTAGCGCGACCAATTATTAATCTATGATTCCTAAGTTAAAAAAACAGATTTTTGGTATAAAGGACATGATTCATTTTGGGCTTCTTTGTACTAATTTGAAATGTCCAATGATAAAATAGTATATAAATGGTAGTTTTCATTAAACTAATAACAATTTTGCATTAAATTACTGTGAAATTGAGTTATTTGGAAAATAAGATATGGATTTTGTATTGTCTATCAATCACAAAGACACCCCATATTAAAAATTCTGCATGTACTGTCATAATTCTAGTTCAAACATTTTGCACACCTAAACTATGCAAAATAAAGGATACATTGTAGTATTCGTACATTGAACTATTTTAAAATGTATAATATATGCAACTGTTAATACAATTAAGCCCAAGTCCCCTAACAAAATGAATGATGTCCTTTGTCTTTTTTGAAAGTATTGTCTGAATGAATCAGAAAAAAATATAACCCTAAAAGAACAACCCACATTTTCATAACAATGCCATCTATAGTGCAATCTACAATGCAAAGACCACACTTTTTTCTGTAATACTGGTAAGGAAATTATGTCCAATTTAATCAAACTTGTAATTGTGTTTGTAATTGAATACTTAGGTTACAACTGAAGCTTGGTAAAATTGGGCATAAGTTTCTAAAAGTAATAAATTTAAATTGATGACACTTTTGGAAAAGATATAAGTAATACAGCGAGTAAAAAAAGAAAATCTGGTTTCCTAAAAGGAATTGGATATCTCCATTGAGAGCGAATATCCATTGAAAGGTCTCAAGTGCAGAAACACCCATAATAAATAAAAATATAATTTAATAGAAGGCGGCGTGGTGTAGTGGCAATGCAATGGTTACACAAACTGAGAGCGCAAGTTTGAGACCACCCACCGGTACCAATGCATCTTTGATATATGTACTTTGGTTGTCCTGTTACTATGATACAAGCACTTTAGTAGCTTAGTATAGAAATGTAAATAAATAAAATGGAGTGTTTTTATTTTTTGTTGAGATGTGACTTTTATTTATTGCTTGCACATGGTAAGCAAGGGACAGTCCAATTGTACCGACTGGTTTTATTTAATAGTCTCAGTCACCGCTGCTGTGCCGGCCGGTGTTCTTATTTTTTACTTTAACATGTCTCACTATAACAATTATTAAGATACCAGTAAAAAATTAAACATAAAGATTATAGTTTTTACTTAATTTAAGTAACAAGTATTGGAATATATAAAACACATCTTACATTAAATTGATTAAATATTTATATAGTTTTTATAAAGATTGCACATTAAGCTATGATAATTGACTTTTGAAATATACAACATTTTTACTGTACAAACTCAATAATCCAGTTTTTTCCTTAATGGGAATGCTTGTTTATTTATTGTTTTTAGCAATTAAAGCACTTTGGTAATGATGTGTTATTGTTGTTTTATTGTTATTGTCGTTTCCGCACCTGGGACTTTTACATCATATATTTTTTTATTATATTAAACATTGTACTATGCTATTAAAATAAGAATAGGACGGGCTGTTGACTAACTTCACTTGACGGTCCGCAAAGAAAAAGACACCATACTAAAGTGAAGTTGGTTCGAGAGTTAGAAGTCACAAATGGCGCCGATTCTGTCCTATTCTTATTTTAATCGCATAAAAGTTTTATTGTGATTGTGGCTCAACATATGACAGCAGCCCACCCAATGTTAAATGAGAGTCCAGCTGCTTTCCCAATTCAATAGCTGTAAGTAGTAGTCACATCCTACAAGCTGATCCCAAAACGCAACTAAGTCACATTTAAAATTGTTTATTTATTCATAAAAAATATATACAAAAGGCACTTATATATCAAGTGCTTTACCAGCTAAAATATTATATATTCTAGTAAATCAAATATTCATAAAAAAATATGATAATACAAACTTTGTCATGTGTGCATATTAATTATTCAAATTGTCATTCCTTGCAAGTGACCATAATAGTAGAACTTGTATTAAAAGAATAGTGGGTGTGAGAGAAGCTAGTTTTATCAGGATCCCAGTATGAAAAAAGCGTGACAATTTGATGTGCATATAACTCTGACAACTCACAAAGATACCGAAGAAGACTTAAAGTGCGGAAACGAGCCCGCAGATAACTACAACTACAACTCTGACATTTACAAAAAAACTGGATTATTGAACATGTACTATTTCTATATTTATAAATATATATAACTATATTAAATTGACGTTACAATGTTGCCAATATTCTTGTGAAACCTATTGCACCACCCAATATAGTCTGGCCTATACCCCATATCATAGCATGGATTGGCGGCATTGCTAAGTTCGCTGCACGATATATAAACGCTATGGCAGCACTACTCGCAACACTAGAAGTTATTGGTGTGAAAACGCCCATTACCAGCAATAATACAGGAAAAAACTTCCCGTATTTGTGCTTTCTTAAAGTTCCGAATGCCACTAAAGCTGCACACGTATGGACGAAGACAGATGAACACAGAGACCACAAAAACACGGCGTACCACATCTCTCCAAAAGTATCCAACGGGTCTCCAGGCGTTAGTGTAAACACATTTGCAACGGTATCCAATTCCGATACACGGAACTCAGACAACATGTCATACATGTTGTCCTAAATCTCCTTATGCTTATATGCATCGGGCTTGTTTTGTTGATCATAAAATCGTCGTAGAAACGCACTACACTTGTATTACAAATAATTTTGATTTAAAGTAATTACTTTTTATACATATATCACTACTTATCTCAGTTATACATCAATGAAATGGAAATATAATATACAGCAGGCTTTATGGATATTTCTTTCTAAATTCCTTCCCATTCTCAATTTTGTCGCTGGCTGGTTGACTTCAAAGTCAAAATTAAATGACTGACATTACAGTGGCTTTTGTGAAGACTAATTATCAAATTGTTGTATGAAAATTATTAAATTATATTTAGAAATGCCTGTTATGTCTCAATAGATATTAAAATAGCTGTGACGTTTTATTAACATTATGAATAAAAGTAATCTAACTAAGGTGATTTTATTGGCGTAATTATTTATTACGTTCATTTGTAAACTATCTTTGTAAACGCAATAGAATATTTTGTATTTTGAGCTTTGGGATTTCTACAAATCTTCTATTGTAAAAGCCTATTCTTATTTATTTTGTTATAAATTATAAATATTTTACAAGCGCATTCAATACATTTAATAAATTTAATTTTTTTCTTTGATAAAAATAGTCTACGTGAAGTTAGCTGCGAGTGTTATATTTTATTGATGTCTGTCTGGACACCACTTTTTTTCTTTCTAGAATGCCAGCGGTTGCTTGTTCATCGCAAAATCTTTAGATCTGTTCTGAATTTTGATTAAAGAACGAGTTGTTTCAATTGGAACCGATTATTATATAAAGGTGAGTATAAAATGATTGTGTTAATATAGAGCAAATTGATTGTTTATTTGAAAACTTTTAAACTACAGTGCGACACGAAGTTTGCCGCATTGCGTTTTTATTTGTGATCTGTCAAAGTCTAACAACCTCGTGTGGTGTTTGGAGTCCCGATTTATTTTTCAATGTGAGATAGTTAACTTAGTGAAAATGGCGAAAGTACGGTCATCTTCTGGAGCGCCCAGGAAACAGGGTTTTAATAAATCTAGTCACTCTATGAACCCAGATCGTCCTACCGATGGGTTAAAAGGTGTTGCTAAGCCTCGTACGAAGGCGACAATTAAACGATTGCAGATGTACCGCAATTTTAAAGCGAAAAGGGATAAAACTGGCAAAATATTAACTCCTGCACCATTTCAAGGTTGGTTGCCGTCTGGCAGTAGAGCTCGAGTAGAACCTAACCAAAAATGGTTTGGAAACTCTCGTGTTATATCACAGAATGCTTTACAAAAATTTCAAGAAGAATTCGGCGCCGCAGTCAAGAACCCATACCAAGTTGTAATGAAGCCTACAAATCTCCCCATCACATTGTTAAATGAAAAAGCAAAGAATGCAAGAGTTCATTTATTAGATACAGAAGGCTTTGACAAAACATTTGGTCCAAAAAAGCAAAGGAAAAGGGTGAATCTGTCATTTGGAGATTTGAATACAATGACAAAAGCCGCTACAGAGAATTCTGAGAAATATGATGAAAGTAAAGATATAGATAGAGTCCGAGAAGATACGGGAGTAAAGGAAGGCCAAAGAGACTGGATATTTGGTGCTGGAATGAGTAAAAGAATATGGAATGAACTGTATAAAGTTATTGATTCTTCAGATGTATTGTTACAAATTTTAGATGCTCGAGACCCAATGGGCACTAGAAGTCCTTATGTAGAAGGATTTTTAAGAAAGGAAAAACCACATAAGCATTTGATCTTTATTCTGAATAAGGTTGATCTGGTGCCTAATTGGGTAACACAACGTTGGGTTGCTATTCTTAGTGCTGAATACCCAACAGTTGCTTTCCATGCTTCTATAACACATCCCTTTGGCAAAGGTTCCCTAATAAACTTATTGAGACAGTTTGCAAAGCTACATATAGACAAAAAACAAATAAGTGTTGGTCTGATTGGATATCCAAATGTTGGAAAATCATCTGTTATAAATACTTTAAGGTCTAAAAAAGTATGTAAAGTAGCACCTATAGCTGGGGAGACCAAAGTGTGGCAGTATATTACATTAATGAAGAGGATATTCCTAATTGATTGTCCAGGAGTGGTGTATCCATCAGCTGAAACAGATACTGAAAAAGTTTTGAAAGGGGTGGTAAGAGTTGAGTTGGTTCAGAATCCCGACGACTACATTGAAGAGGTCTTAAAGAGGGTTAGGAAGGAATATCTAGTAAAAACATACAAAGTTGATGGTTGGGAGACTGCAACTGAATTCTTGGAGAAATTGGCTGCAAGAACTGGTAAATTGTTGAAGAAAGGAGAGCCTGATGTAAATCAGGTTGCTAGAATGGTTTTAAATGATTGGCAAAGAGGAAAGCTTCCTTTTTATGTTGCACCTGAAGGATTTGAAGTACCTCTAACTAAAGCAGCAGAACCAGTGAAAGGTAAAGAAGTTGTGAAAGAAGTTCAGGAGAAGGAGGTTTCAGAAGCTGGTGCTAAGGAAACTGCTGATGATAAGGAAAAATCAAAAGAGACGGAAGAAGAAGTATCTTCTGAGCAATTAGCCATAAATAACTTAATAATAGCACAAGATTTTGCTAAAATTAGAGTAGGATTAAAATTTGACAATAAAGATGATGTAAAACCACTTGATAAACTGGAAATTCCAGAAGACCTAAAAGGAATAGATGATGAGGATTTAAAAGTTAAGGCAGAAGATTCAGATGGAGATTCATCGGATATAAGTGATTTTTACAGTAACAGTGAACAGGAATGCAGTGATGTAGAAGATCATTTAACACAAGATATAGAGACAATAAAACAAAATAAACAGAAAAAACTTGAGTCAGCAAGTGGAACATTTACTGTTACTAAAGTTGCCGGAGGTGCTGCAAAGCGTAAAGCAAATGAAGCTGGTATTGTAAAAAATACATTAACAGCTAAACAAAGGAGGGCTATTGACAGAGCACAGAAGAGAACAAAAACAGGAAGCAACTTTTATGAAGTGTCAAACGTTAAAAACAGAAATAGAAATAGGAAAAAATTGTAATTTGCTAATAAATGTTATAATTGTTATAACTATACTTGATTTTTTAATGTAATTTTTATGTTCTTTATAATGTCAATCAATCGATTTGTCACACCTTTTTCCCACAGGAATAGGCAGAGACAATGGAGCACCACTTGCCACGATCCTTACACAAATCCTTTGCTTCCTTCAAATTTTTATTTTTTATTGTGACGACATATGACAGCACCCCGCTTGATGTTAAGCCAAAGTGTGGTCCATGAATGAATGTCACTGCTACTACAATTCAATAACTGTGAGTAGCAATCACATCCACTATGCCGGCCTAGATGGAACCGGCAACTTACAAGCTGATCCTGAAACGCGACCAAATCACTTCACGGTCTGTATACTTGTAAGTGGTGGTACTACCCCAGATCGGCAGACTGGGTACCACTGCCTACCACTCTACATTCACAATTAATATAGGCTCTGTAGTTATGGGCACTAGGCAACCCAGCTTTTTTGAGGATGTCTCCGATTTGGTCGGATATCCATCCACATCAGATTTATAAATTCCTTTCGTCAATCTACTTTCACTCATTCTTTCCATGTGGCCAAAGCATTCCTTTGTCAATCCTTGTCACTTCATCTTCTTTCAAATCACATCTATTGCGCACTGTGCTATTCCTTGTTCTATCGTCACTCCACATCAATCAAATTGTCACGCCCTTTTCCCACAGGGGTAGGCAGAGACAATGGAGCGCCACCTGACACAATTCCCTCGCTTTCTTCACATCCACATACACTCCTTAATGACCGAATTTCTACAGCGTTGATTCTACTCTCATGCTTCTGCCATGCCCAACCTTTACTTCCATACATTAGTGTAGGAACGAGCACCTTTTTAATATTATGTTTTACATTTTTTTTATTGAGTCATTAACCTTGACCTGCATGATTGTGAGCAAGGAGACTAAAAAACCGACTCATTCTACAGCTGTCTCGGTCGCCGTCACTATGCCGGCAAAATTTATAACGTTATTATGTTACCAATTTGATTAGTCAATTTATGTGAATCACTTTTGCCTTTTAATTGTATTGATCCCTAATAAAATTTTAGGAAGGCTTTTAAATTGGCGATAGGCTACTTATAATTGAAATATGTATTTAAATAGTTATTTTATATAAATTTCAGATGTCTTCTGGAAGTGAGAGTGATGACGAATATGTGCCAGGTGAACCAGAAAAACTATCAGAAGAAGATTCAGCTGACGACGAAACTGAGAAACAGTTTGAGAAGGAACAGCAATTAAAAGCTAAAAAACGTAAACTTGCAGAATCTACTAAACCTAACAAACGAAGAAGTGTTAGAGGTACTCGGGGAACTGTAGTAGAAGAACCGGAGTCAGATGAAGAAGTAAAAGAACCTGAGATAGCTTTGAACCCAGAGGAACAGAAAAAGAAAGATGATGAACTCTGGGCTATGTTTTTAGAAGGCACAGATACGAAATACGTAAATAAATCTAATGCTAATAATATTACTAAAGTAGAGACTAAAAAAACTGAAGTAGATGATAAGCCTAAAGCAAAATCTGCAGAAAGTATTAAAAAAGAGAATGAGGAAAGAGAAAGGCGGATATTTGAGTTTGCAGGTGAAACAGTTATTGTGGAAAATGATGTGATTAAAGAGACCATTCCGAAGAAACTTGATACCAATTCCCCATCAGGTAAATAAATTTCTTCCAATGCCTCTTCATTGATGAAGATTGGCCTTCAGAATACTCTTCTCTATCAAGCTCAAGGTTAACGCCAGTTCACTCCCACACAAATATATTTATTTTATCTTCATAGTACAGAACAAAATTAATTCCACTAGACAATCTTTGCCGGTTGACCATTGTGTTAACCGTCTCAGTTAATATAAAAACAAATTATATTTATTTTTAACAAGCGCATAGTTATTTAAGTACTAAGATACTGAAGTTACTTAAAATTCTAATCATTTGCCAGTCTTTTTAACCATAGTGGTAGCTACTGAGACAACCGTGAACTGAGATGGTTTTTCAGTCATACATTCTCTTGGACCACAGGGATGGCCAAAGACAATGAAGCGCCACTTGTCACTATTCTGACACAACTTCCTCGCTTTCCTCACACCCACAATTCTCTTCATACAACCTAGCTTTCTCGAGGATCAGGCAATTCGAAGTTAGATATCAAGTCACAATAAAAAAAGTCACCTCTCAGACTGAACTCAAAGAATTAATAAATTAGTTTTCTGGTTTTAGGTAGTACAACACTGGAAACCCCAAAACCTCGAAAGGCTGGTATGGTAGGTCTACTTAATAAAATTAACAAGAAAGATACATTATCTACGTTAGACAAATCAGCATTAGATTGGAATACATATAAAAAGAAGGAAGGTGTCGAAGATGAGGTCAAGAGTCATAATAAAGGAAAACAAGGGTAGGTTTCTAAAATTATATTTATTTCGTTAGATATTTGATCTCTACTTGGCTTATGGTTATTGGAGGTCCATGATCTCCGAAGTGAATGTTGAGTGTAGCAGAAAAAGCTTGAGAGTAGAATTAACGCTGTAGAAATGCGGTCATTAAGAGTGGAGTAAGGATAGCAGATAGAATAGCAAAGTGTGTGATAGGTGTGGTTTGAAAAAAGATGGTTTGTGCACATGGCGTAGCGTAGAAGTTAGCCACCCGGGGCGGAAATAAATATTTGCCACCCCCTTATTTAGGAGTTTCAATCATAGGTACAACAAAAATATGAATTTCAGGTTCAAATTTTAAGGATTTATTTTAGTTTTTCTAAATCTGCCGCCCGGGTTGGGCCGCCCCCTCTGCCCCCGCCACGCTACGCCACTGGTGCCAATGAAAAAAAATTCACCTTTCGCGCAAGTAGGAGCGATAAAAAAAATGGAGCCCATTACTTAAAACTACCCATTTTAATTTTTTATTTTATCTGAATCGACATCTGACCTTAACTTGCCTGATGGTACGCATGATGGAGGTCCAAGAGCACATACACAGCCTCACTTAGGCAGCCCTAACAAAGGGGGCTATCCAAGATTTTGAAGCTGTAAAGGTGTTGCTTTAAAGCACAGTGTCCCGTTATGGACCCTACCTTGGACCTACATAGATGCGAAGCTTAGCTTTTTCAAGATTCAGCCGTCGTCCGATCAAGCGTCTATCCGTATGACGAAGAGCTTCCCTGGACTGTCTGTTGTATATTACCATGTTAATTGCGGTCTAATTGGCTGAGAGGATGATCCCCTCCTAGCTAGCTCAACCGCCGCGTAGTGCTACTAAAATGGTCGTTTTAAATTAATATATTTTTTACAGATACCTTGACCGTCAAGACTTCCTTCAAAGAGCTGATCTAAGACAGTTTGAAATTGAACGAGATTTAAGATTAAGTAAGCGTACTAGTAATCGTTGAATTAAAAATAAAAGTATTTTGAGTTTTAAATATAGTATGTAACCTTTGTGGTTAATAAACGAGGTTGTAAATTTAAAAAAACAGTGCTTTTTCTTTCAACCTAAATAATGGCGCCTATGTTGTTTGTTTTTAAATAATGCGAATAAAATAAGAATAGGACGGAATCGGCGCCATTTTGTGGCGTCTAACTGTCCAACCAAATTCTCTTTAGTATCGTCTTTTTCTTTGCGAACCGTCAAGAAAATGACACCTTTGAATCAGTCAAGTAAAGTTAATCAACGGCCCGTTCTATTCTTATTCTAATAGCATAGTACGTAACAATATCCCTTTGCCGATGTCAAGTATGGGCCAAGATGCCGAATCTTGTGATTTAGTCGCGTTTCGGAATTTGATTGTAAGTTACCGGTTCTTATTAGGCTGGCACAGTGGATGCGATTGATACTTGCAGTTATTTAACTCTAACTCTAGTAGCAGTCGCCTCCATGATACTTGCAGTTATTTAACTTCAGGCGGGGTGCTCATACATGATCTACTATAATTATTTATTAAACTTGTTGGTGAGAAACAATATTATACAGGTCTTTGGGATATTTGTAAAATAATAAAATTATTAAATATAATAAATAAAAGCTATTAAACAAATATTTGCTTCGACCGGGAATCGAACCCGAGACTTCTGCGTAACGGACCGGTGGGCTACCACTACGCCACGCGTGTCGTCTTCCCTCACATCCATTTTTTTGGATCTGACTCCTGAGTCTGCCTCGTTTAACGCATCCATCCATATCAGGTTAATAAGTTCCTCAAGGAATCGGACACATCCTCAAGAAAGCTGGATTGCCTAGTGCCCATAACCGTAGAGCTTGTGTAAAGAGAATTGTGGATATGAGGGAATTGACAGGCGTGGACGAACGGTTAGTGATTGGTTTGTTGCGCGCAAAGTCCCGGGTTCAATTTCCGGTCGGAGCAAATATTTGTCTCATAGCTTTTATTTGTAATATTTAATAATTTTATAAATATTGCAAATATTGGTAATAAAAAAAGAGGTATATATTTGCTTCGGGTCTGGTGATCAAAGAGTGGTTTAGGCATTGGTACCCAGTCTGCCGATCCGGGGTAGTATCACCACTTACAAGTTTACATACCGTGAAGTCGCGTTTCAGGATCAGCTTGTAAGTTGCCGGTTCCAACTAGGCCGGCATAGTAATGTGATTGCTACTCACAGTTATTGAATTGTAGTAGCAGTGACATCCATTCATGGACCACACTCTGGCTTAACATCAAGCGAGATGCTGTCATATGTCGAGTCACAATAAAAAAAGCGAGATCGGGACAAATGGCGCTCCATTGTCTCTGCCTATCCCTGTCTGTAGTCAAAACATTTTATAACAATAAAATGAAGACTGGCAATATTCTTAACGAACGAATTGTTTATAAAATGGTACAAGGTCCTTTCCCGCCATTATTTAGTTACAGCCATTATTTAGTGCATCATTGAGGTTATGTTGTTTGACATCGAATCACAGCGAGAGGGACCCATTTAAATGATCACAATGAATTCGAGTCCAGCTATACAATCAATTTTAATATTGGGACAAGAAATTGGGCCTTCTTTACACATGACGACACGCGCATTACTTAACATTAGTCGGGTTCGATTTCCAGTCGGAGCAAAGGTTTATTTTAATGTTTTATAGCATTTATTTAAAAATGGTGGTGCTAAGTCTGTAGAGCCGGGGTAGTACCACCACTACAGTGAAATTATCTCGTTTTTGGATCAGCTCCTAAATTACCGGTTCATACTAGGCTGGCAAAGTCGATGTGTCTCTACCTACAGTCAGTTGCCTCCATTCGTGTACCGCACTCCGGCTTACCAGACCGTGAAGTGATTTGGTCGCGTTTCGGGATCAGCTTGTAAGTTGCCGGTTCCAACTAGGCCAGCATAATCGACGTGATTGCTACTTACAGTTATTGAATTGTAGTAGCAGTGACATCCACTCATGGACTATACTTCAGCTTAACATCAAGCGAGGTGCTGTCATATGTGAGTCACAATTAAAAAAAAAACATCAGGCGGGGTGCTGTCATATGTCTCGACATATTATGACTCGTCACAAAAAATGTGTATTGGTATTTTACCGTCGATATGTATTTTGGTCTACTAATTATATCATAATAGAAGCCTCTTAGTAGCATTTTAAAAACTTCTATACTAAGCCACTATACGTGCTTGTATCATAGAAACAGAAAGAACGCAATTACTCAATCAAAGATACATTGGTAATGGTAACGGCAAGTGGTTTTGAACCGGGGCTCTCGGTATTCGAGACCATTTGCAATTATATTAAGTAAAATAATGTAGGTAGAAAGCTAGGTTGCCTATTGCCCTTAACCATAGAGCTTGTATGAAGAGAATTGTGGATGTGAAGGAAGCGAGGCAGTTATGTCGGGATCGTGGCAAGTGGCGCTCCATTATCTATTCTTATCTCTGTAGGAAAAAGGCGTGACATTTTGATTGATTGATTGATTGAGGTAGATACGTTATATACATCAGTTTTAGTGTTCGCAAATGGCATGAGTTTCAACAGCCAACCATGACGAAGTGGAAGTAGGACGGAGTAAGAGTTATTGAGAGTGAAAAAGAGACAAATATGTGTTGCTCTGCATAGCGATACTGTGTTCAGGTTTGCTTATTAGCATACTATACTAAGCTACTAAAGTGCTTGTATCATAGAAACAGGACAACCAAAGTACATATATCAAAGATACATTGGTACCGGTGGGTGGTCTCAAACTCGTGCTTTCCGGTTTGTGTAACCATTGCACTGCCACTACACCACGGTCGCTTTACCTACAGTTTCGGAGCGGGTATAGCATATCTACATGTTTTCTTATTAAAATATCATTATGAAAACGTGTAACGCTGTCCTTAATGGCTATGTCATGCGAAACGCCTATACGCACGTTTTGCTAATCAAGCACTAAATAGTTCATGTTGAACTGCTCAGTCTTGTGGCTGACGTCGCAGCATACACGTATAAATTAAAATAAATTTACTTACTAACAAAATGATAAATTAGTGTCTAAAAAAGTGATTTTGTGTGTGTTTGGCCGAAGAATGGCGAATTACATCCGATGGACAATGTACGAGGGGAGTCGAGAACAATTTCAGGTTAGAATATTTTAAGTGTAGGTAGGCAATTGGTCAGTAAGTAACAAGGTCAGTCTGCTGACCCTGGGCGGTACCACCAGTTTCAAGTGTTTAGGCCGTGAATTGACTTTCACGTTTTTATTTATTATTGTGAGTCGTTATTTTATTGTTTTCGTTTTTGGCCGGCATAGTGACCCAACTCGTTTTTTTCAGTGGTCGTCACTCTTGGACCTCCTCTTGCTTATCATCAGACGGGATGTGGTCAAATGTCGTGTCCCAATAAAAAAAAACATTTGACAGCACACCGCTTGATGTTAAGCTGGAGTGCGGTTCATTAAGCCGTTATATATACAGACAAGTATACAGACCGTGAAGTGATTTGGTCACGTTTCGGGATCAGCTTATAAGTTGCCGGTTCCATCTAGGCCGGCATAGTGGATGTGATTGCTACTCACAGTTATTGAATTGTAGTAGCAGTGACATTCATTCATGGACCACACTATGGCTTAACATCAAGCGGGGTGCTGTCATATGTCGAGTCACAATAAAAAATAAAAATAAAAAAAGATTCGGAAAGTGACGTCACAATAGTCAATACCATTACATGGTATTTATTACAAAATAAAAAATAATTATATTACAAAATATATTTAAGTAACCGATGACGCATTTATTTTGTATATCTTCTTTAATGGTACCTCGTATGACCGCATCCCGCTTGACGAAATGCGATCGACTGGTTGCATCCACGTTGCCGTCCTAGTCGAAACCGACTTCTTTCAAGCTGATCCCTAAACAACATCAGCCGAAAGACGTTTACTGCTGAACTTAGGCATAGGCCTTCCCTTAGAACGCAATTCCGAACGACAAGATGCCAGTTGCATCCACGGTTTAATTGTGACTTTTCACGTCAGTCCACCTAGTGGAAGGCCTACCTACGCTGCGTCTTTCGGTTCGCGGTCCTGCTCTCCACTCAAGAACCTTTCTTCACCATCGGTTGTCGGTTCTTCGAGCGATGTGGTTAGCTCATCGTCACTGCAGTTTTCAAAAGGCTACTTGTTAGGCCTATTTGTTTTTAATAAAGACACGACTTATGTCAGGACCCTGCCTGATGTAAAACTGGAATGCACAATAGTATTGTGACGTCACTCCCCGAATAAGGGCTGGGTGACACATCATTGTTGAATCATAGAATTTCATTAAATTCAGGTCATAATTAAGAACCTATAAATAGTTTAATCAATCAAATTGTCACGCCTTTTTCCCACAGGGATAGGCAGAGACAAAGAAGCGCTTTCCTCACATCCACTATTCTCTTCATACAAACTCTACGGTTATGGGCACTAGGCAACCCCGCTTTCTTGAGAATGTCTCCGATTAAATCGGAAAACATTGTTTAACGCATCGATCCACATCAGATTTATAAATTCTGTCGTTAATCTACTTTCAGTCTTCCTTACCATGTGCCCAATTCTTTCTCAATCCCTGCCACTACATCTTCTTTCAAACCACATCTATCGCGCACTGTGCTATCCTTATTCTATCCGCTATCGTCACTCCACATGCACTCCTTAACTACCGCATTTCTACAGCGGTAATTCTACTCTCATGCTTCTTCTGCCATAACTACTCCATTTTTTATGTGTCTATTATTTTACTGTAGCTCGACATGACAACACCCCGCCTGAGATTAAGCAGGAGTACGGTCCATGAATGGATATGATTTCAACTATAGTTAAATTAATGCAACTAGCAGTCACATCCACTATGTCGTCCTAATTGGAACCCGGCAACTTATAAGCTGATCCTGAAACGCGACTATGGCCATTTACGGTCTGTTGACTTGTCAGTGGTGCTACTTCTCCGGTATTAAAAGGACGACTGGGCAATCTTAGACAACCAGACCAGAAGGAATTTTTCGCCTGTTTAATAATAACAAGTAAAATCAATTTGTAATATTAATCTAATTATAAAAAACAAATATTTGCTTCGACCGAGAATCGAACCCGGGACTTTACGTGTAACAATCTGCTGTGCTAACCAATACAATGCCATGCCTGTCGTCTATTTCTCTATTCCATAGTTACACTGTTTTTTTTAAGGATGCTTCCGATTAATAAAACAAAAAATAATAGGTTGACCTAATTCAAATGAAAAGTAATTGTTTAGATAAATAAAAACCGATTCGTTAATGCACATTTGGGATATAATTAACTTTAAGTACACTTTAATAAGATGCAAATTAGAATGTGTTAACTACACTGTTTTGGTAAATAGCCATTAGAACTATAGCCAGGTATTTATAATGCTATTTTCCTAACGAAACAGGCATTGCGGGTGCGACTAAGTAATGTACATTACATAGTACCTACTTGTTGCAGACGTCTTCGTTTTTTTAATATTGTGACTACCCATTTGACAGCACCCCTCCTTTTTTTATTTTTTTATTATGATTCGACATATGACAGCACCCCGCTTGATGTTAAGCTGGAGTGTGGTCCAAAAATGGATGCCACTGCTACTGCAATTCTATAACCGTGAGCAGCAATCACATCCTCTATGCCGGCCTAGTTGGAACCGGCAACTTACAAGCTGATCCCGAAACGCGACCAAATCACGGTATGGATACTGTATACTTTATATGTTAAGCTGGCCTAGCTGGAACCGGCGACATAAATCCTGATCTCGAAACGCGACTCAGTCACTTCACAGTCTGTATACAAATAGATTTGTCCAGTTAAATAATTTGAGGCCCACTCTGCCCCTCCTACAATTCAATGCATAAAACATCAGGACTGGACGGCCTTTATTATTATTCACATATTAGGTATTTGTGTCAGAATATTGTCTAGAAATATAAATTTAAATATCATTAGATTTAATATAAGTATTTTCTTTCTTTTATATAATACATAATTCTATAAAATTTATTTACATAGTTACATTAAACTCTAATATATATATTGATTAAAAAATAACTAAAATACATTATTAAAAGGACTCCCTTTAGGCAAGGTTCCGAAGATACTGGCAGCGTTCCCCCTTTGAATAGCTAGACTAATTAATATAATTAATAATTAATATCATTTATACCAAAATATTGCAAATATTTGTAAATAAAAAAAGATGTGGATATCTGCTTCGGGTCTGCTTATCAAAGTGTGGTAGGCAGTGGTACCCAGTCTCCCGATCCGGGGTAGTACCACCACTTACAAGTATACAGACCGTAAAGTGATTTTGTCACGTTTCGGAATCAGCTTGTAAGTTGTCAGTTCCATTGTCGGTCCGGCATAGTGGATGTGATTGCTACTCACAGTTATTGAAATGTAGAAGCAGTGGCATTCATTCATGGACCACACTTTTTTTTTATTTTTTATTGTGACACGACATCTGACCTCGTCCCGCCTGATAATAAGCAAGAGGAGGTCCAAGAGTGACGACACTGAGAAAACCGGGTTTGTTCACAGCTGCCTCTGTCGCCGTCACTTCGGCTTAAGCGGGGTGCAGTCATATGTCGAGACACAATAACAAAAAAAAGCTAGATATCTTTACAAAGTATTGTTTGAAAAGATTTTATTATATATTGAGGCCCATAACCGTATAGCTTGTATGAAGAGAATTGTGGATGTGAGGGAAGAGAGGGAATTGTGTCAGGATCGTGGCAAGTGGCGCTCCATTGGTGCTGCCTATCCCTGTGGGTAAAAGGCGTGACAATATGATTGATTGCGGCTCTACATATAACCTCCCTCCTGATTGTCCTACAAAGAAAAGACGCACCGAACTGCTGATCGATTGCTGATTTGGTCGACAAAATGCGGATGTTTCCGAAAAGGTTAAAGAGCTCCTCGGAACATTCTCCGTGGTATAGGCGATAGAGGACGTACAGAACCGCTATGTCTCTGCGTAGTTGCAGGGGCTCCAGAGTATGTGTAACCTCTGCATCACCTATAATTCGGGCAGCTCGGCGCTGCAATGAATCCAGGGCATTATGTACTACTTAATGGTTAATTAGGCGCTGATTACAAACCAATGAAATGTCAAATAGGGTTTCATGAAAAAAGATACCTTGAAAATTTAAATCCTGACACAGTGACGTAATTGAGAGCAGTGAACGTTATAGAAAGGATTTGTTGGCGAACTTACACCAACGCATGCGCCTACGCACGCCCACGGCGCACACCCTCAGACTTAGGCAATCGCAGATGCCCTAGGACACCTGCTTAAGCACTATTTATTTATTTATTTCTATTTAGACAATCCAACTGTACAATTTATGATATATGTTTATTACTATAAACAAAATAAAACTTTTAATAGGATTGATAAATAATTTTACGCTACAAGGTACATCATTTTTACTTCAATCAATCAAATTGTCACGCCTTTTTTCCATGGGAATAGGCAGAGACAATGGAGCGCCACTTGCCACGATCCTGACACAACTCCCTCGCCTCGCCTAATCTAAAACTAGAAAAAGACTAAACAAAAAAAACTAAACATAACTAGTATAAATTTATGTGTGTGTTTGTTAGTGTGTGTGATCATTAATTTATCAAATTTCCATTAAATTAATGATTTTATTGTTTTTCTCTTCTTGCTCTTCAGAGCCGCCTTAACTAGGTATTTGTATTATGATATTTTTACTATCAGACATTTTGCAGCCATCGTGGTTGTTGTGGGTAGTTTTAAGTGTTATTCATCTCAATTAGTATGTTTTTTAATGTGACTTGACATCTGACTTCGACTTGATGGTAAGGAAAATGAGAGCCAAGAGTGCCGATGGTTGAAAAAAAAACAAGGCTTCATGGTTGCCGAACAAAAAGATGCAGCCGTAGGCAAGACAGTTGATGGTAATTTGTCAAGTCTGCCGTACCAGGGTAATGTCATTTACAGGTGTACATACCGTGAAGTATAGTGACCCAGTCGCGTTTCAGGATCAGCTAGTAAGTTGCCTGTTCCAACTAGGACATCATAGTGTATGGGACACATACTTGCAGTTATTTACTCTACTAGCAATTGCCTTCATTCAAGGAGGGCTCCTGCTTAATATCAGGCGGGGTGCTGACAATAAAAAGAAATAGACTCTTTCCCACTGGGCACTCTGGGGACGTGCCCAGGGCCCCACGATCGACAGGGGCCCCCTCGTTCCTGCAAGATTATCGGTTCGAAAAAATCAATCGATAATGACTAACTACAACACTCGTATGTACATATAATACTTGCAAATTCCAACGTCAATAACCAATCGATAGATTAAAAACTTATTTTAAGTATTGTATTTTAAAAAAGTTCATTATATTTGTTTAGTTTAACCTGTAAATGCTAAAAGAGTTATTTTGTGAATTATATTATAACATTTATTTATTTAATGTATATCATCTATTTAATATTTTTTAAAACATCCACTATGCCGGCCTAGTTGGAACCGACATCTTACAAGCTGAATCTGAAACGGGACCAAATCACTTCAAGGTCTGTATACTTGTGTGGTAGTGGTACTACCCCGGATCGGCAGACTGGGTACCACTGCCTACCACTCTTTGATATTAAATATGTTTGCTTCAATTATTTCCAGTTTGTGTTGTCATCGTAAGATTACCTTGAAAACGAATTATCGCAACATTGCATAATTATACAAACATGCAAATATAATTCACATAAGTTAATTAATTCCTCAAAAGTGAATATACAAAGTAGGTACTCGTATGCTTGTATATTTGTTTTTTCATAAAAATATGTGCATCTGGAGTCTGGAGTATGATTGTGGCGACCGTGGTGTAGGGGCAAGTGGTTTTGAGCACGAGTTCAAAACCACTTGCTGGTATCAATGTATCTTTGATATTATATTATATACTTTGGTTATCCTGTTTTTATGATACAAACACTTTAGCTTAGTATTGAAAAAAATAGCTTAGTATATAAATAAAATATTTTTAAAATATTGTCTCGGTAGAAAATGAGTCCAGTTATGGCTAAGTTCGCCTGCGTACTATAGTAAACTACATATAAGATATTATAATAGTCACCGTCACTTTGGCTGTGTTTTGACTGGCAGATGAAAGCACACAGCTTTGAGTCCATCTTTTGTACATTTTTTTCAATAATTACATAAATATGTATATAATATGACCAATAAAATCAGCATAAATACTGACCTCAAAAGAAATCGTATGTAGAATAATGTTTTTAAAAATGTCTGTTGCATAATATTTGTACAGGTGTGAGACAAATGAATGAGTGTTGTAGTAATTGTTGAGTGCGCATGTGTACTACGGGTCAATAGCAGAGCCTTACGCGCGGCGGCACGTGCTGGCTGCTGTGACACTAGCCCGCGAGCAGGACCAGATGAAGGAAGCTGCGAGTCAGGGTCGTTTTAAATCGCGGTTTTGTAGCTCGCCTGTAGACAAGGGCGCGGGGTGCTGATTGAGGCCGGTTGCGAGCTCTTGCCGCGGGCGGCGCGACAGTTCGCTCACTTGCTCCGAACAGAGCGGCTGTATCCACGCAGGAGACCCGCATCCGTTTTTATACACATATTGGATTTTTTTACGTATCGGAATGTAACAGTGCTTCCTGTTTTTGTATTGAAATATTTCCTTTAGAATGTGTGATATAAATCGTAAGGTTGTTCAGTGATTTTTGGATACAATTATTGTAAATATTATTTTTTGTGAAAATTAATGTTTTTGGCAACGAGTGTGTTTTCGGCGGCGGGCGGCACTGAACGTAGTGGTTCGTCGGTGGATGGTGTGTAGAGAGGGGTGCGGCCGGCGGCGCCGCTAGCGAAATGTCGATACCCCTAGCTCGAGACCCCGTGCTTCCCACGCAGGTAAGCTGCTTTTCACTTCGCTTTCCCGAGGCGTGCTGGCTGCGTTTACTTGTGAGGTTGCCACACGCGACATTAGGGGCGCCCCGTGCGTAAAGGGGGAGGAAATCTAATACGCACTCCTTATTAGATTTTTTTGTTTATTGATTTCGTTTTGTAATTGTTGCCTGTTGTAACTACGTGATGTTATGCATGTGAGGGATTGTTTTGATTTTATTTCTAAATAGTAAATATGTTTTAAATGTTGTATTGGATTTCTTTACTTACGATCAGGTGTTTTAATTACGACGCGGATTATAAGAAACTTGAGATAATGGAGATAATACAAGGACTTTGTTGCTATGCTGTTTACACAACAGTTTTATCAATCAATCAAATTATCACGCCTTTTTCCCACAGAGATAGGCAGACACAATGAAACGGATTATAACACAACTCCTGACACAACTCCAAATTATAACAATTTTAAATGTATCAAATATGTTTTTGTTTAATTAAGACCCTACCTTTATCAGACTTCGACTTGCCTTACTTCAATCAAGCAAGGGAAGATCCAAGAGGGCCGAAGACTGAAAAAAAAGTCTTATTATTATTAATTATTATTGTACATTTCTATACTAAGCTTGTATCATAGAAACCGGACAACCAAAGTACATATATCAAAGATACATTGTTACCGGTGAGTGGTTTCGAACCCGTGCCACTCGGCTTACGTAGCAATTTCACTGCTACTACACCACGGTCGCCTTTCTATCTTATAATAGTCATCACTATGCCGGCCAATGGTGATTTTTCACGCTTTACTTGAAGGATCCATGTATCAGATGTATATTACTAGTATGTTTATGTATTTCACTAATGGCTTTCACACTTAACGTGTATGAGATTAGTGGCGATTCTAACACCCCGGACGTAACTATGTGCAAAGGTACTTAATGGTTTGGCTACACTAAAAATTTTAATTTACTAACTCGTAAAAAGTTACGAATAAGTAGAAGAAAAAAGCAAAAATGGGTTGCAACACTCTCTCGTATATGTTGTGTGTGTGTGTTTTCAGACAACATACACAACAAACAACATGTGTTTGCAACCCATTTTTCCTTTTTTTTTTACTTATACGATACTTTTTACAAATTCGTAAATTATAATTTTTGGTACAACCGGCTGTAAATGTGTATCAATTTTAACTTAACATTTGCTAAACATTGACCGTGTTACCCCCACAAAAAATAAAACGGGATTTAGACAAGCATTAAACATGTTTTAAGTAAAATTTTGTACTAGAAAATGTCGTTTGACTGTATCGAAATATTTAAACACTGTCTTTATTTTTTTATAGTATTTTTTAAATATTTCTATCTTATAAAGAGTGGTTGTAGTTCTGTAGTTGGGCTCAGTTTACCGATCCGGGGTAGTACCAACACTTACAAAGATTACAGACCGTGAAGTGACTTAATCGCATTTTAGCATCATCTTAAAAGTTGCCGGTTCCAATCAGGCCGGCATACTGGATGTGACTGCTTCTTGCAGTTATTTAACTGTAGTAGCAGTCGCCTCTATTTACGGTCCGCCGCTTAACATCAGGCGGGATGTTGTCATATGTCGAGGCAAAATAAAAAAATGCCATTTCGTAACCATTACACCACAGTCGCCTTGAGGAAATACTTTCTCCTGCCATTTCCTTTTTGCGAGATTAAGTTATCATACTTTTACCTACTCTACCTACTAACCGTTAAATGTATCTTTTATATTAGTATAGTCCGCGCCACGTACTCGTAAGTTGGCAAGATTTTAACGTAGTGGGGAAACGTTTGCGAATGTACACTGGCCGTGCAATAAAAAAGGGTCTCTTTTGATTCATAAAAAATAATAATAGTAGTTTAAGTAAAAGAGTTTGACGAAAGAAATTTATAAATATGATGTGCATGGATGCGTTAATCGAGGCAGACCCAGGAGGGTATTCTCCGACCAAATCGAAGACATCCTTCGTTAGGTTAGGTTAGGTTGGGCACTAGGTTATGGCACTAGGTTGCCTAGTGCCCATAACCGTAGAGCTTGTCTGAAGAGAATTGTTAATGTGAAGAAAGCGAGAAAGTTGTGTCAGGATCGTGGCAGGTGGCGCTTCATTATCTCTGCTCATCCCTGTGGGGAAAAGGCGGGACAATTTAATTGATTGATTTGAGAGTTTAGTGCACCCAAGTGTACGCGGGAGCGAAATGAGCGTAGGTGCCACGCGGGAATCGATTATCAACTGGCCAGCCAATCGCGCGCACGGAACTTTGTATTGTATTGTATTGTTACCTTATACCCGGCGTCCCCCGCGTTCCCAAACACACCTAAAAAAACAGTTCTGACTACTCTTGCCAACTTACGTGACGCGAACTAAATAGAGCTGTCAAATAAATCTTAATAAAACGACAAAAGTAGGTGGTTTATTTTATAGTGTAGCAAAATAGCTAAGTGTAATAACATTTGTATTTGCTTATGGTTGATAACTTCACACCTTCAAACATAGTTCAGTGTACAACATACGCAGCACCGTTCCACATTACATTTCTATGACTCACTTACATACTTTTTCCACGAAGTACAATTTTTTACACAGCCCATATGTTAACCTCAAAGTAGACACATCTTCATTTTTAAGTTGATCGAGTATAAACAAGTAATTTAAAGCTGTGAAAAGTGTTTCTTCGTGTTCCCTCCAAGACTCCTTTCAAAGTTTTAGTAAAGGCTTTTCGCCGCTTTACTTAAACGATGACCTTACGGCTCACTATCATCGTCATCTTGTGATGAACCACTCGCGTGGTTCATCTTCATATTTACTTGATAATATTTTAACATTGAACCATATATTTTTACTTTTACACTGGCAAGTTAAAAACCAAAGCCATAAACAAGAGGAAAGAAAGTAGATTAATTTTCAACTACATTTGTTAACTAAATTATTGAGTAAGGGAATGATATTATACACAATAAGGAATAGATATGTCATTAGCACGCAATTCCTGAGGTAGTTCGGCCAATCCAATTATAGTGGTTTGTTTTAGCTTTGTGATAAAGCTATCTCTTTCTGTTTCATTGGTTCCGCATTAGCTATCTCATTTCACCACTCTTTAGTCATCCACTTCTGCACATCGAATCGACCCCTTCTAGACTGCACCATACTCCTCGACTTTCTGCCTTACGCATTCAGGGGTAGCCTTACGCATCCACTGCGAGGGCTGTCGCTGAACCTAGGCTTCGCAGTTACTTACAGGCATATGACATAACACATAGCAAGATAAACTACTTACACTTGTACTGTGGTAATATTACAAACATCGTTTAAATAGCCTATTTTTTCTGAATGAAATAGGTTCCTCTCCTGTATCTCTACCCTTATATCTTGCTTTAATCAAGCTTCAAGTCCTCAGACATGGTCAATAATAATTATTGTTTTGTGAATGAAAAGAACTTGTATGAAAAGAATTGTGGATGTGAGGGAAGCGAGAGAGTCGTGTCAGTATTGTGGCAAGTAGCGCTCCATTGTCTCTGCCTATCCCTGTGGAAAAAGGCATGACAATTTGATTGATTGTATTTAACTGTGTGTCAAATTGCCAAAAAAGTATTAAATCTATTTCTTGTTTCTTTATTCGAGTTAAGTTAGTAACATGTTTAGTAAACCGTCTAAAAGTTTGTGGTACATTTTTCTTATCAAACAGTTAGTTAAACTTGGGCTTGGTGGATAAGATTGTAGTTAAAAAAAATGGTCACCAGTATTATCGATGACGACCTACTTGTGTTGAGATGTTTGCGAAAAATATAGAGGTCATTTTGAAGGCGATAAGTTAGGTTTCTCCTTTATTTACTATTACTTAAAAAAATATTATCAAAATAAAATTAATATTATACGCGTCTTATTACAGAATTAGATTTCGTTAGCCACACTAGGCTTATCATCATCACCAGCCGAAAGGCGTCCACTGCTGAACATAGGCCTCCCCCTTAGAACGCCACTAGCCTTATAGTTGGTACTTATTTGCCCAGTCTGCCAATCCGGGGTAGTACCACCACAAGTGTACAGATCGTATAGTGCCTTAGTCGCGTTTCGGGTGTAGCTTGAATGTTGCCGGTTCTAAGTATCACGTATTTGCTTCCACAGGGATAGAAAGAGAAATTAGAGCGCCGCTTTTGAAAAAGTTTGTCTGTTAGTCTAGACTCTCAATAAATAATTTTTTTCCTATCTAAATAATATTGTTTGGATAAAGTCAAGTGATTCATCCTTCGCTCATAGTCATCGGACAAAAAATATACAAAAAAAAAGATAAACATAAGGTAACGACTGTTGTGTAGTGGTAGCTAACATACTAAGAGCCTTTGGTTCTTTAAACCCACATTCCAGTACCAGTATATATCTGATATTGTCTTCGATACAATGTTTTTAATAAACTTCTATACTAAGCTACTAGACGTAGTAGCGACCAAAGTATTTATATTAAAGATACATTGGTACCGACAAATGGTTTCTTGGTTTATGAGGCAATTCTATCTATAACCATTAGTCAATAGACCATGGTCGCCTTTATTGTACTTTGGTCGTTCAGTTTCTATGATACAAGCATGTTTACAAACTTATAGAAATAAAAAATCCAAGTTTTTACTACTAAAGAAATAAAGATTTGTCATGTAAGTAATATCGTCTAATAAAATCAGTAACAGAATAGTGTAGCCAACTGTTTTCGATACAAAAAAGGTTTCCAATAAATAATACCTAAATACGATAGCGGAGTCAGATAGAGCCTTATCTGACATATAGATATAGCCGTGCTCAGATAATACACGTACGCCCAAGCAAATTGTTATAGATTATTACATTATGGGACATTTACCTAGCATTATTAGCGTGATTATCATTTAAGGTGTGATTCCGTCAGCGACTGCAGACCGCAGACTGCTCAACTAGTTTGTATGAGATTGATTCCGTGCAAGGCGACACTAAGCATTTGCTAAGTCATAGATTAATATTAGGATGTTTGGAAAAAATATTAATTCGGCGGCTGCAGGCTCGTTTGCACGCAATCAATCTCATACAAACCAGTAGTGCAGTCTGCGGTCTGCAGTCGCAGTCGACGGAATCACACCTTTATTTACAAAGCTATTACATACGAGCACTATATATTACGCCAAGTTTTGTCCTTCAGAAAATAAGTTATGTCTGGGGGCTCTAGGATCTATTCTAATAGGTTTAAAGTTTAAACAATAATATTAAGTAAAATTAGGTAGATTATTTATTTTTTATTTACATTTATATACTAAGCTATTAAAGTGCTTGTATCATGGAAACAGGACAACTAAAGTACATATATCAAAGATACATTGGTACCGGTGGATGGTCTCGAACTCATGCTCTCGGTTTGCGTAACCATTGCACTGCCACTACAACACGGTCGCTTTACGAGTTTTAGTGTTCGCAAATGCAAACTAGGCATACACTGAAGTGGAAGTAGGACGGAATTATAGTTATTGAGAGCAAAAAAGAGACAAATATTTGTTGCTCTGCATCGCGAGCAACAAATAGCATAGTTTTAACGTGCCTCGTTCGGAGCGCATATAACATAACTACGTCTTTTCTTAAAATATCATTGGGTTTAACAGTAATTGTTTCATACAATGCCACTTTTGATTTGGCTATAATCTGTCAAACTAACCAAACCATCGATGTATGACGAAATAAATATTTTGCAAGGAATTTTCCAGGAATTTGTTATGTGTGTGGGCGAGATTGTTTGTCAATATGATTTCACATCAAATATTGATTATGAGTTGTGAGAATACTTGGTATAAATAGTTATTCATGATCAACATAATTTCACGTCTCAATTCCCACAATGGACTTTACAAAAAAATCTGTCTGCGGTGCCCTTGATGTTAAGCTAAAGTACGATCCATGAATGTAGGCGACTGCTACTACAGTTAAATAAAGCAGTCGCATAGATTATGCCAACTTTCAAGTTGATTCAGAAACGCGACTAAGTCGCTTCACAGTGTCCCAAAAACTGCTTGCTAAACGAAGATAAGTATTAGATAAATAAAAGTAAAACCTAAATAAATTCCTGTGATTACAAAGGTCGAATTTTAAAGCGTCCATGATTGGTATTCCAAGAATCATTTAAAAAATCTAACGTAGTCGGATAATTGTTTACTACAGGATTCTCGTGCGTGAGTTTGCCGAAAATGGAGTCTTAAATAATTTGAAGGTATATTCTTGTATGCCATTTAACATTCGATCAAATAATGTATAATGTACTACGCCAAGCCAACACAATTGTGACAAGTTTATACTTTAAACAATTCAATTCACTTACACAGTTTGTGTCAGTGTAAGTGAATTTTGACGTGCGGACACTTTTGTCATTATTCTGTATGGGACTGTGTATCTATTAAAATAGCCTAGTGCCCATAACCATAACCTTGTATGAAGAGAATTGTGGATGTGAGGAAAGCGAGTAAGTTATGTCAGGATCGTGACAAGTAACTCTCTATTGTCTCTGCATATCCCTATGCGAAAATGGCGTGAAAATTTGTTTTTTTTTATCTAATAAATTAGTAATCCATATTATAAAAAAAAATATATTATAGCATTGAAATAAGCAAAAATAAAACAATAATTTAACCTACATTTTATAAACCAAAGACCTAGAACATTTATCTCGTATATTTTAGCGTAAAGAAAAATTATCAATTAATAAAAATATACCTTGATAGATATAAATAAGTAGTGAAGAAGAGTGGCAACGGTAGAAGAAGAGTGGGACATGAGAGAGCGTTATGCCTTTTGCCGTCACGGCATACGAGTCTTTCTAACCATTAAGTAATGGCACGACTTGATGGTAATTTCGAAATTCGATTGAATCAATAACAAAATTAAAACGAAATTGTTTTAAAAATCAGTATCGATTTGAATTCTTGTTCGTCCTCAGCGGTGTCCTTTGCCGTGGCACGTCGAAGAATGTTTCTAGAGAAAGGACACTCCATATTCGGTGAGTGTAGCGTCAGGATGACCAGACAGAGGCGATTGTTTAACCCTAATTTGGGAAAAGGAATAATTATAGATTTACATTCCTAAAAATCTTTTGTTTACAAAGATGTAGTTTTTATTTAATCTTCCATTTGGGGTGAGAATTCTGTTTGTTTTTATTGCCAGCTTAATTAAATCAAGATGTTGTCCAAATATGGAGCCGTCTAGCTCCATAACTCCATACAATGATAGCTAGGGTGCACATCCTACTTTTGTGTCGTCTCGGTGCCCTTGGATTCGCTGAGGTGATCGAATTATAGTAGATGCAGAGGTTCGTGAACTATGGATCCAAGATCAATGTGATAGTCGGGTACAGAATATCTCCTGTTACTATACAATACTAAAATTTGCTCTTGTTTAGAGTATACTGTTCGCACCTCTGAGACGGCTCTGCCAAGTGTCTTCTCGATGCCCTTGGATTTGCCGAGCTGATCGAGTTATAAGAGAGGCAGAGGTTTATCAACTATAGATCTATGATCCAATATTATAGGCGGATACAGTCCGCGAGGTCTAAGTTAAGTATTTGTGTGAGTGATCACTAAAAGTAGAGTCAGAAAGCAGTATAAACCGATGGTTTAAACAGAAGACGCGTCGCGCCCTTAGTCGACGTCACACCCGTACTTGGAGATGTAACGATTCGACTTTTCAACCCGGGTTAAACCGAGTTAAGGTCTTTACCGAGTTGGGTCGGTTAACATCTACAATAAACCGGTTTGAACTTTTTTTGGATCGGGCACCAAATTTATTTAGTCATACATGCACATCCGAAATTCTATAGCAAACCATACTGTGTATTATTAGGCAATTTAGATTGTCGTACCGAATTGTCAACTCGGTTTGCGAATCGGGTTATCCATATTTTTAAATCGCCCAATTCGGTTTAAAAAAAATTCGAGATCGTTCCATCTTTGCTGTGTAGGTAATTTAGATTGTCGAACCGAGTTGTCAGCTCGGTTTGTAAACCGGTTTGAATCGAATTTATCAATTCGGTTTGCGAATCGGGTTAACCATATTTTTGAATCGACCTAACTCGGTTTGAATAAATTCGAGATCGTCCCATCTTTACCTGTACTAACTATGTGCACTCGCACAAATGCCCAGCATTATATTTAATAAAAACAAAGATTGCGTGTTCGTTTAAATAATATCTCAATTTAGCCATACAAATTGTACATAATAATAACGTTTTGTAAACAAAGTACTGTTTAATTAAAAGTTATTATGGTATGAACATAACATTTAACTTGCACTCCGGGGCATATTTTAAACTTTGTGCAATTACACCAACAGTTATTTTAACCTTACTCGTAGAAACCACCACGTCTGGGTGGTTTTATTTAAGTTCGCCAGGGCTACATGTCAGTGCACAATTTCTATTATGTTTGATTATAATTGGCGACAGGCGTGGCGCATTGATTGGTACGCCAGTTAGTTAAGCGTATTTGTTTTATAAACTTTATAAATAAAAGTTTTATAGCTTTTATTTGTAAGGTTTAATAAATAATTTAATGTTACAAATATTTGTTAATAAAATAAAGAGGCGGACTTGCTCCGGGTCTGGTTGTCAAAAAGTGGTATACAGTGGTGCCCAGTCTGCCGATCCTGTGTAGGATCGGTAGGACGGCGACTAAGGCAGCCTTGAACTAACTAACTTGGCTGTCTCACTCTTGGATATCATTGCTTATCATCAGGCAGGTCGAGGTCAAATGTCGTGTCACAATAAAAAAACAAATAACTGTAAAATAGTTGTAGTAGCAATCGCATCCACTACGCCGGCCTAGTTTGAACTGGCAACTTTCAACTTCAATCTCGAAGCACCACTGAGTCATTCACATTTTGTACTCTTAAATAACTGTATTGTCTATTACTCGTAATAAACAATTTATTTATCAATGAATCAATCAAATTGTCACGCCTTTTTCCCACAAGGGTAGGCTACGGTCCTCACAACGCTACCTTCACATGCACAATTCTTTTCATATTTAATTATTTAATTTAATTGTTTCTCTCTTATATAAAATTAAAAATAAAGTTAATAAAGTATTATTTTCTGTGTCCATAAAATCTCAGTTACATGTGACTTGTCTTTTGTAAGGCAGGTTCTTGCTAAAACCATATAAGGCACTGGATACCACAAGGCCAGCATCTGCCTGAACTGCCATTCGGTCGGTTGTTGAGAAATTTAAAGAAAAAACACCTTGATAATTATAAATGAAATTGATAAGAAGATATTAATAAATAAATTATAGCAATTAATTTTTAAATCTAAGGTATCTTGACGGTGAAATGTGTTTCTTATGATCTGGCTAGAATAGTGACCGCAACTGAGGCAACCGTAAAAACCGTAAAAATAAACAGTTGGGGCAGTTGCCGCCGCTCTTAGACCTCTCAGCAACTCGAGGTCAGATGCGACGCGAAAGTAAAAAAATAGAAAGTAAAAAAAGCAGTGAAGAAATTTGAAAAACGCCTTTATAGTGATTACAAAAGTCACAAAGAAATAATCTTAATTCAATCAATCAATAAAATTGTCACGCCTCTTTCCCACGGGGATAGGCAGAGCCAACGATTCATAATAAAGTGCCACGATCCTGACACAACTCCCTCGCTTCCTTCACATCCACAATTCTCCTCATACAAGCTTTACGGTTATGGGCACTAGGCAACCCAGCTTCCTTGAGGATGTCTTCGATTTGATCGGAAAACACCTTATTTCAATCTTATTTATATTAAACAATCTTAATTCAAATCTTAAAACCCTTCATCAGTCAAAACAGAAGCAAAAGAATATTATATTTGTAATTATTTACCTACTAGTTACAATCAATCACATGGCCCGAGGTTATATTCTGATTATATTACTCCTAAATAGATTGCAGATAGATATTGATGTGGACCCCTGCAGAAGATAAGACACGTCGCGAAATCTAGCGCAAATACTCGTTACAACCTAATCAGTGACTAGCCTCAAGCGACAAGGCTCCTAACACAAACTTTTAATAACATCTTCATTACACTTTCTAACTATTTTAACACTTATTCCTTCACAATTAAGCTGTAATTCCTTTGACTATGAAATAGTGATACAACCTTTCAGATTTGTAATTACAGTCTCATTTTCTCTGACTCTACATGGAATTACCAGTCTTGTTTCTTGGAGATAAATAGTACTAATGTGTGAAGGAGATGAGTGTAGTTATGACTTTTTGATTTTAGTTAAAATAGTGCGTGACAAAATGTAGATCCGGCTAGAGCAAGTGCAACGTTGACTTCATATTTTTTACGCAATAAGTCTTTGTAGTATGGTATTTTTGTTGAGACATCTATATGCTACAGTTTTATAATAAATGACGTGCAGATACATTTTGTAATATTACAAACTGTTTGTCATTCGGTTAAAGGTTGATTTTTCCAAATATATTTATGGAGACTAGACATCGCTTTTCTCGAAATATTGGAAAGGATGAAATGGAGAGAACACAAAATCTATACTACTCATTTCAATGAATAAATACTCGATTCAGGTGTGATTTAAAATTAAAAAAAAATTATTTTAAATAATTAATAATCAATTAAATTGTCACGTTTTAATTCCCACAGCACCTGTCCATTTTCTACAAGATCAATAGAGCGCCATTTTCTACAACACAGACACAACTCTCATCTTTCGATTCCCTCACATCCACAATTCTTTGTATAAGCTTAGTGGCCGTAGTAGTTACGGTATTTAAAAAAATATATGTATTTATTACAACGAGATAGATCATTTAATACCCTAGAATATGTATGAAGGATGAAAGAGATATGTGGAATAGGTATTAAAAACAATAAAAATGTGCTTTAATGCGCTAACGATTATTTTTATATGTTATTGTGACAGGTATGGTGTTGTTTCTGCTTTCTGGTGCCCCCAGAGACAAAGAGAGAGAAAGAGAGCATTTTCTGAATTTGCTAATGGGCTAATCCGGCAATGATCGTAGTTGACCGTTTTAATGCGTAAAAAGTTTCAACCTAATTTATAATTTTAACGTCATAAACGGAGTTATGTTATAATATAACCAAATTGCAACCAATTAATATGCAAATCTATGCATGGAGTTCTACAAAGAGCCATTCCCTTTTGTATCAAATTAAGTGGAAGCCAGTTTGGGGCGATATCAATCATTCTGACACCAAAATTAGTTCGCTGCTTATCAATGAATGGCAATTTATATCTATTGTGAATTCCTGCTCAAGTGTTTAGAATTTGCACATAGATTTTTATTTATTAATTAATTATTTTCATGTAGAATTGCGTTGCGTTTATATTTGCGATACGTTTCTATATTAAGCTAATAAAAAAGCGGCCAAGTGCGATTCGGACTCGCCTATGAAGGGTTCCGTAGCAGCAAGTAACATAATATAAAAGTTTTTTTTTTTATTGTGACTCGACATATGACAGCACCCCGCTTGATGTTAAGCCAAAGTGTGGTCCATGAATGAATGTCACTGCTACTACAATTCAATAGCTGTGAGTAGCAATCACATCTACTGTGCTGGCCTAGATGGAACCGGCAACTTACAAGCTGATCCCGAAACGTGACCAAATCACTTCACGGTCTGTATACTTGTAAGTGGTGGTACTACCCCGGATCGGCAGACTGGGTACCACTGCCTACCACTCTTATAGTTCTTGTAGTTCGTTGATCGATTTTTATATTTGAGTTGATTGAATAAAAGGTAAAATACGGTTTGTACCCTCGGTTTGCGTCAAATAACTGTAAGTAGCAGTCACATCCACTATGCCAGCTTTATTAAAATATAACAATTTAACGAAAAAAACGTAAAGAAAACTTTTAGAATAATTAGTAAGATAATTCACGAAGCGATGAAGAAATTGGCTTCAGTTAGACAATGTCAGTGCTACCCCTTAGCGGCTAATTATGCCCATAGAAAGCTGATAGCACCATTGTTTCACGAAAATGTCATTCTAATGGAAAGACCATTGAATTGGGATTTCAATTTAGATCCCCATTCTCCATTCACAAACAGAGTTCTAAATTCTACAGGTTTTTTTTATTTAAAAATTAAAGCTGGGTTGCCTAGTGCCCATAACCGTAGAGCTTGAATGAGGAGAATTGTGGATGTGAAGGAAACGAGGGAGGTGTGTCAGGATCGTGGCAAGTGGCGCTCCATTGTCTCTGCCTATCCCCGTGGAAAAGAGGCGTGACAATTTGATTGATTGATTGGAATTAAGACTTGGCATTGGACCTCAACTAAAATACATTTTTATACACTAAGCTACTAAACGTGCTTGTATAATAGAAACAGAAACCACAACTAAATTACTTATATCAAAGATACATTGGTGACGGCAAGTGGTTTTGAACCGGGGGTTCTTGGTTTTATGAATTCTGGGTTTTTGAATGGGGTTTTAATCATTCAGACGTCAGCGCTCATTGGACGTTTCTTGCCTACCCTTACCACCATCAGGCAAGTCTAGGACAAATGTTTGGTCACCATTTAAATATTAAAACAATAGTATTTTCTTAGATTTTGCGCGAACATTGATTATTGAATTAAATAAATTTATGCGGCTTACTATCGCGTTTATTTTGGTTTTGATTTTACAATTTTTTAATTATTCCGACGTTTCGAGAGCTTTGCAGCCATCGTGGTCACGGAGAGACTGAGCTGTTGGTCGTTCTATTGGTTGATGCTGTTATTGTTTCTAAAACTACCCCGTTTGATGTTTTGATTTAGTTTTTTCTGTTCCCAGTTTATTTCAAATTTTTACAAAAATAACTGACGGTGTCTTCTGGTTTGGCAGTTTGCTGGACTTGGGACTTGAGTTTGTGTATTATGGGGTCCCAGGTGTTAGAAATTGAACATATTAGTAGGCCGCATAAAATTTGTTTTATTTCAATAATTATTTGAAACAATAATATGACAATCTTTGTTGAATTCGACTTAAATTCAAGTTAAGCAACCAGAACGGCATTCTTATTTCTTGGCTGTGTTCCTAAAAGTCCCGCCCGTTCTATTTCACGATACATTGAAATAATACAAAACGCTAAGCTAATTCTTGATTCGAAAGAGATATAAAAACATTACGACTCTGTCAGAAAATTTATTGCTTATAAACTTTTTAATCTGTCTCGTAAGAAATATGATGAGTGCTGGCCTAAAATCTCATAAAAACATCATAAACACGGAACTTATGTCTTTCTCCTTTAGCCAGTGGCCACGGCAACTGAGGCAACCGGGAACTGACTCGGTTTTTTCAGTCGTCAGCACTCTTGGACTCGCTCCCTTGTTTCCCTTCATCAGGCACAATAGTTATTCCTATTATATTATTTTCTGATATTCCTAATTTTAATAACCTACACGGTCAACCAATAGTAATGGTTTTTCCATTTTCGGCTTGGTGGTAAGCAACCGAAGGTCCAAGAGCGCCGACGACTGAAAAAAAAACTATTTAGTTCACGGTCGACTCAGTCGCCGTCACCTTTCTGGAAAAAAATCCAACCAGTAAGCACTGTTTCTTTTTTATTGTGACACGACATTTGATCTCGATCCGCCTGATGATAAGCAAGAGGAGGTCCAAGAGTGACGACGACTGAAAAAACCGAGTCAGTTCCCGGCTGCCTTAGTCGCCGTCATTATGCCGGCCTTGTATTCTTCACGCATCGCTTAAAGGATACAAGGTCATAGGATGGAGAGAACACTAAATATTAACAAAGATGGCAATATTTGTTAATATTTATCTTATAACTATATTTGTGATAACTTTCCACTTTAATTTGTAACTGTTAATAGTCATGTAGTTAATATAGTTGTAGAAGTATATCATGTCTGTCGTTGTGAATGTTTATTTTCTTTTAGCTGTCGCGACTTCGTAACTGGGGTACGCGGTCGCTTCACGATAATAGATCAGTGTGCGCTTCCTTCTGCCTGTCGAGTGGTCAGACACTGGTCGTCTGCGGCCGCATTCATTAAACAAGGAACTCTGCTTTTACAACTGATCTTGCATAATATTGCGTTACTTTATTATTAGGCTTTTTTTATTGTTTAAAAATGCTCTCGACAATTTGTGAAGTTTGAGTGAGGTCCATAATTGAAGGCAACTAGTTCTTCATTTAAATAACTGTTTCATTGCATCCACTATACCAGTCAAGTTGGAAGTGGCAACTTTGAAGCTGATCGGAAACGCGACAGTATCACTTCACGGTCTGTACAGTTGGTGGTAAATAACAACCATTTGTCTATTATTCTTCATGTAAGATTTTAGTATATTTAAATTCATATAAGTACAAAAGTAAATATTGTTAGTAGGTATAATGACGGGATAAAGCAAGTTGAACAAACGGTTGAAAGTCGATTAAGAACAAGCCGAACTTGAATTACTTTGACATTAGCTGAATTGAAATCTCAGCATAATCTTTTGCGTTGTTCTATCGTGCACAAAATAAGAAAAAAAAAACATAAGATAATTTACACTTATCCACACGTCACGGACATTGCGGAATCTGCGAAAATTTGATATGGAAACAATGGTTAAATCGGATCTACAAATCTTTAAACGTTATATGCGCAAAAAAAATAATAATTCACGAACTCTTAAATCATGATAAAAATTCAATAATTCTTTATGGGCATATATTTTATTAGGAGTCCGATAAGAACGTTAATAATGCCACTCTCGAAATCGCTATCCTTCCTGACATGTGACAAGACAGCTTGCGACGTTACATGAAAAATCGCTTCGTGAGTCTGTTTTCGTTTGAGATAACACCAGTGGGGCTCAAAAGCGAAGGTAATTCTTGGCACTATCGACATTTATTATTTCGAATTTAACATATTTTTTAGAAATAATATGCCTTCGCTTTTCTCCGTCATTTTTTTTGGCTGGTCAGGAAAATTCGCACCGAAAATTGGTTTTTATAAAGTTTTTTTTAAAAACACAATTTATCAATCATATTTATGAATATGCTAATTCTATTGGACTAAAACATAAATAGGAATAAAAATAATAGGACGTCAAGATTTAAAATGGGTCAGTTACACACAATCCTAATTTTATGTCAGGATTGTGGATAATGGCATGTCCCCCTGACTTGAGTCAACTGCCTCAAATAGTGGATTGCAACAGTTTACTTACTTAAAAAAACTGTTTATTGAATAAAATTAAAAAATTACCAAAGACATTTTCAATAATTTAAAATAAATTGGTATCGTGTTGTGTATTGGGTATTCGTGTCGACTTTAAATTTGTATCTCGATTGTCTCGAGTCCGCCAGAATAAGCTCGCAAGTCGTAAAATGTCCTCGGCAAGTTGTTTCAATTAGCAGAAACCAATGACAAATTGCAAACCGCAACAATTTCTTGACTTTAATTACTTTCACTTGTGACTGTTAAAATTATCAAAACATTATTTTTATTAAGACGCGACATCTAAACGTCAACCGATGACTAAATAAAATGCGAAATATCGTACAGTTTACTATAATATAATTTATACATCAGTACCTAACACTTATCTCGTCGTATAAAGTTTATGTAGTTCATTATATAGATGCAAGTAGTTGTAGTTGTAGTTATTTGCGGGCTCGTTTCCGCACTTGAAGTCCTCTTCGGTTTCTTTGTACGTTCTTCAACTGTTCTCCTTCAATGGAGCCACCCGATCTCCTCCAGGAAGGCCAGGAGACCCTTTTCGTTCCTGCAGACCTCCGGGAGCGTCCTGGCATTGCCGAGGAACTTTTGTCTCGCTTCGGCTACTCCCGTACTCCTGCAACTCAAGAGCACATGTGCAGCTGTCTCCTCCCCATTCAGGCATCCCCTGCATAGGGGGCTGTCCGTTATGTTGAGGTTGTACAGGTGCTTATTAAAACCACAATGCCCCGTTATGACACCCACCATAGTGCGGAGCTTGGCTCTGCTAAGGTCCAGCAGTCGTCCAGTCAAGCGTCTGTCAATATGAGGGAGAGCTTCCCTGGACTGTCTGCAATCCATTGTATGTGACCATGCTTTCTCGTGCAGGTTACCTGTTCTTTGGCGCAGCCAGCTGCGTATAGATGCAATAGATGCATCTATACATATAGATGCAAATAAATAATTATACGGTTTAAAATGTGTATAATAAACCAGTTAGATGACATTCGCAAGGGTTTTGGCATGTTTATATTAAAAGACAACGACCTCGCAGTATGTGCTAATTGAACTGTCTGGATTTTTTGGTTGTGGCACGTAATATTTAGTTAGGATTATATTTACATACTGATGTGTCTTACTAGGATCGTGATGATACACTTCAGGGTATCATATATTTTTCTGGAGAGAGGATACAATGTTACCCCTAGCTCTACGCTCAAGTCCTATGTTTAATTCTGGGATTGAACCAAGATATAATTTCTTGTAATATCATTGGATTGGATATTGCAAATATTGCTAGTAGAAAAAATAGGCTGATATTTTTGCCAGGGTCATTTGGCTTGTGTGCGGATCTGGGATAGTACCACCTCTTTCAAGTGTACAGACCATCAGTTAGCTTCATAGTGGATGCGGCTGCTACTTGCAGTTGTTTAACTGTAGTAGCCTCAACTCATAGACCGCTCTCCAGCTTATAGGTTTTCTGCTGGTTCCTATTTATAGTAATAGTTTATTATAATACGTATATAGAATCGCGTTTTGTAAACTTAAACATGCAAGTTAAAATTAAATTGCACTCGAAATGTTTTGAGATGAAGCAAGCCGCATTCCGGCTTATCCGTTTGTTAAAATTTGCTTCATTGCAGACTAATTATATTCATTAAGGTTTCTTTCAAATAAGTAATGCATTTTAATTATTATTTACAATTACTTTTTGGGTGGCATTTGTAAGGTTGTCTTGTTTTTCAAAAGGTTTTTGCACAGACACCATTTTCACACGCAATTCTTTGTTTTTTGGGAATTTATGCCATTTAGTATATTGTAGTTAATTGAAAGTAGATTGACGAAAGCAATTTATAAATCTGATGTGGATGGGAACGTTAAACAAGGCAGGCCCAGGAGGGTGTATTCCGATCGAATCGGAGACATTCTCAAGAAAGCTAGGTTGCCTAGTGCCCATAACCGTAGAACTTGTATGAGGAGAATTGTGGATGTGAAGGAAGCGAGGGAGTTGTGTCAGGATCGTGGCAAGTGGCGCTCCATTGTATCTGCCTAACCCCGTGGGAAAAAAGCGTGACAATTTGATTGATTGATTGATATGCCATTTAAGACACGTCAGCTCCATACATGGTAGAGCACGTATTGTCTAGGTCTAGCATGGGTGTGAGTAAACAACTTTTTGAATAAAATTGTTTATAAACCCTTATGAATATTTTCTATAATATTTTTCTCCGAATACCTAAATGATACTTAAGTATTTTTCTTTTATATTTAAGTGTTTTTAAGTAGATATATTTAGAAGTTGTGTGGGGTTTATATTGGTTTCTAAAAATAATAAGATTCTTGTGCCCTAACACACCCCGCTATGATGCTAAGCTGGAATGCAGTCCATGAACTGTAGTAGCAGTTGCCTCCATTTATGGACTGCACTCCAACTTTACATCTAGGGGGTGTTGTTGAATATCGAGCCGTAACAATAAATAAAAAATGACAAAACCTAGCTTTTAGATTTGTAACCAAAAAACCTTACAGCAAATCCAATCACAGCTTCCGTTCTTGCTTAGAAATACAAATCAGATCTTAGTATATGTATCAACTAGCGACCCGCCCCGGCTTCGCACGAGTGCAATGGAGGTACTATGCGTCGTCATTTTCAGATATTACATTAGTGTCATTATTAGAATGTACTACAGGATGTCATACAACCTGTCATACATCGCTCGAAGAACCGACAACCGATGGGGAAGAAGGGTTCTAGAGTGGAGACCACGAACTGGAAGACGCAGCGTAGGAAGGCCTCCCACTAAGTGGACTGACGACATAGTGAAAGTCACGGGTAACCGGTGGATGCAACTGGCATCTTGTCGTTCGAAATGGCGTTTTAAGGGGGAGGCCTATGTTTAGCAGTGGACGCCTTCTGGCTGAAGATGATGATGATGATGATAACTGGATGTATTTAAATACAATGTTTACAGCTGCTTAAATGAGACAATACAAACATATTTTGTTTTGAGATTACTTTTGAAAGTGTCACATATTGTTGTCCATGTGAAAAACAGTCAACGCTCTATTCTTCAAGGCTTCAACGTTGAATCTTTTATGACTCGATGATCCTGTGTTAATGGTTCTTGCAAAATACAGCTTTACCGGAAATTGCAGGCGCTAAATTCGTTACGGTAACGGCATCGCGAATATTGATTTTTGGTAATTCGTAGTATGTAGATATGTGCCATGCCATCACACATCTTCATCTTTGTCTAGCTATTTTTTGTGGGATAGGCAGAGTCAATGGAAAAAATATAACATGAATAAATTTTGCCTAATAAACATCTGTAAGAAATTATCTGCATGATAGTAAAAACCGTATCAAAATCCGTTAAGTGGTTTAAAAGATCTAAGCGTATACAGAGGGACAGACACGCGGGAAACTATATTGTTTTATACTATGTAGATATAAATCAGGCTTTGTTGGCAGGGTATCGAAGTACCCTCAGGTTTATTAGTGGCGATCGCTACTTACTTTCACTGATCAAATTTTTGCTAAAAGCCGGTCCTTGTTTTGCGAAAGTGGTTGATCAAGTTGATAGTTGAGTTGCGGACGGTGTGGTTGATGTACTAGAACTAAACTAGATTCTAGATATACTCGTACAATAATTTGTTAATTTAATTATAAATTAAATTAATATAATCCTCAAGAAAGCTAGGTTGCCTAGTGCCCATAACCATAGACCTTGTATGAAGAGAATTGTGAATGTGAGGAAAGCGAGAGAATTGTGTCGGTATCGTGGCAAGTGGCGCTCCATTTTCTCTGCCTATCCCTGTGGAAAAAAGGCGTGACAATTTGATTAATTGAATTAAAGTAAAAACTACTTTCTGTCCCAGGCTTGTAATTCTAGATTTTATAATGCACGTTATTTAAACTGTAGTAGCACTCACCTCCATTCATAGACCGCACTCCAGCTTAACATCAGGCGGGGTGCTGTTATACGTCATAATATTTTAAAAAACATTGCCTGTTTGAGAAACCTTCTCCACTGTGATCACTATTTTTTGTATTGTGACTCGACATCTGACCTCGACCTGCCTGTGCCGACGACTGCAAAAACCGAATCAGTTTATGCTGTTCGTCGCCGTCACTATGCCGGCCAAAATAAATTAATTCATTTCCTCTTTTTATTAACACGCTTTTATAAGCTGCATGCTTGGGCATTCCCATAACTCTCCTCTCATAGATAGTTGCCAATAGAATGATTGTAACCTTTAATATGTCAAGCACCCCACGGCTTTTCACTCTGAATTAAATGATTCTGTTTATAACTTAAATTTTATTATTATTTTATTTTGAAGTAATTAATTATGATTGATTGTTTCACCTTCTGCTACTGTAATATAAACTCTTTGTTATTAAAAATTATTTTCTAGTTTTTAGTGTTCTTAAAGCGTGTTTTTTTAGTTTAGTTTTAGTTTTAACGAATTAAGAATAATGAGAATGTTATATACTAGTAGTTTTTTTTTTGTGAAAACGTAGCGGACTGTTGCAAATTTAATTTCACGACGTACAGCTGAATAAATTGCCAAGTGATTCAATTTATAGTTGACTGGGTTTTTGTTGAATTAATTTCTGGTAGAGGGAAAAGTGTGCATTAAAAATAATAATAATAAAAATATATAAGTACTTATACCTAATTTAAGTTATTAAAAATAATTCAAATCAAAATCAAATTATCACGTCTTTTTCTCAAAGGTATAGGCAGAGACAATGAAGCGCCATTTGCCACGATCCTACAACTCCCTCGCTTCCCTCATATCCACTTTTTTTAAACAAGCTCTACGGTTATTACAACAGTGATAATATTATAACAGTAATAATCTTCTGATCGGCATAGTGAAGGCGATTGAGCCAACCGTGGACTGAGTCGAGTTTTTTCAGTCATCGGCGCTCTTTGAGTAATAGTCACCTCCATTCATCAGACGGGGTGCTGTCAAATGACAAGTCACCATGAAATAGATGTCAAGTAACGATAAAAAAAACCATGACACTGTGTTATTTTAGTTACTAAAACTAATTTTTATAAAAGCATCAAAGGACATCTAATTAGCTTAAATTAATGCACATCTTTCTACATATAAAACCAGAATATTTACAAAAGCAAAACATACTGAACGAGGTGGTTATGACTTTCTCGTTTTGGAAGTCGGTTAAAAAAAGAAAAACGCATCAAAAAGAGCATCCACTGTTTAGTTCAACTTGGCATAAATTATAAAATACTAAAGCAATTTTATTACGAGTGTTTGAGCAAAGGGGAGGATGTATAATAAGATGTGTGCAAACAAAATCCACCACACACAGACTATTCTACAACAAATGTCTCACTTTGACCTGTAAAGTTTGACCTTTCTAGTTTCATCTAGAGATGAAACTAGAAAGGTCAAACTTTACAGATGTCAAACAACATAGATGTTATTCTCTACTTTTGAATCATTCTACAAAGGTTACAGTGTTTAACTGTTAAAGCATAATATTTTTTAGATTTTTATACTAAGCTACTAAATCACAGAAACAGGCAACCATTGGTACCGGCAAGTAACCATTCCACTACCACCACTACACCACGGTCAAAGAGATTTATTTATAAATAAATATTGTACTATAATTAAACCCTATCTACCAGTCAACTTTATTGTGAACGTAAAGTGTAATAAAAATTTAATAACAGTAAAATTTAATAACGTTGACGACAGGCTTTGAACGTTGACGTTGAACAGTTAGCGATTGGTTTGTTGCGCGTAAAGTCCCGGGTCCGATTCCCAATCGGAGTAAATATTTGTTTTATAGCTTTTATTTGTAATATTTAATAATATTTTTTTTACATAGCAAATATTTGTTAATAAAAAAGGTGAAATTGCTTCGGGTCTGGTTATCAAAGAGTGGTAGGCAGTGGTACACAGTCTGCCGATCCGGGTAGTACCACCACTTACAAGTATACAGACCGTGAAGTGATTTGGTCACGTTTCGGGATCAGCTTGTAAGTTGCCGGTTCCATCTAGGCCGGCATAGTGGATGTGATTGCTACTCACAGTTATTGAATTGTAGTAGCAGTGACATTCATTCATGGACCACACTTTGGCTTAACATCAAGCGGGGTGCTGTCATATGTCGAGTCACAATAAAAATAAAATAAAACATTCACTCGAATGTTGTCTTAATCGCAGTTTGAATTTGACTTAAATAGAATTTAGCGAAATCTAAGGGCTAAGTAAACCTTGTACTATTCATCGCAGACGTTTTAACCCTCTGACATTATTAAACCTCAGCAATCTTTATATCATCTGTTAATAAGGTGTAATGGCGACCGTGGTGTAGTGGCAAGCTGAGAGCACGGGTTCGAAACCACTCACCGGTACCAATGTATCTTTGATATATGAATTTTGGTTGTCCTGTTTCTAGGATACAAGCGCTTTAGTAGCTTAGTATAGAAATGTAAAAAAACATATTGGTGAGAGTATTTTCCGAGGAATAAATACATTGTTTATAAAAATGAAGATATTTGAGGCTTGCTATCGCGTGTGTTATGATTATTTTAATGCGACATCTCTCCGCGACCACGATAGTTGTAAAGCCTTCAAAAAGTCGGCGTCGGTATAAAATAATCAAAATAATAGTACGTCGTAAATTTATTTTATGTAAGGTTACAAAGAGGTCGTAGATTTAGCGTGTGGTAGGGCTTATGCCTATGTAGGACGGATGTCCAGCGGCGAAGTTGTCCGTACCACCCTCGTTTATAAATATGCAGGCCCGGATATGTAGCTTTAACATACCTAACTAAACACAACCACCCTTTACTGACTATGCTTTTAGTGAAATATGTAAAGTTATTCCACTAAAATTCCAACAGCAGACGTAGGTAGCTCTTAAAAAAATGCATTTATGGTACAACTTATTATTTTTTTATTGTGACTTGCCATATGACAGTACTCTGCCTGATTTTAAGCTGAAATGCGGTCCTTGAATAGAGGTGACTGTTACCTCCCAGCTTGCTGATTCACCGTGAAGTGTTCCAGTTGCGTTTCGGGATCAGCTTAAAAATTGACGGTTTCAACTAGGCCGACATAGCGGATGCCACTGCTACTTTACTTTATTTACTTGTAGTAGCAGTCATCTTCGTAATAATCTTCGCACTCCAGATAAACATCAGCAGGCGGGGTACATGACAGCCACCAAAAAGATACCACCAGTTTCAGGTTTAGTACCCTGAAGTTACTCAGTCGCGTTTGGGAATTAGTGCGCTTGAAAGTTGCTGTACCGGGATGGCGGAGACGAATGCTGCATGCATTTATTTGTGGCAACAATCTCCAGCAATCAGCTGTTGTACTAATCATGCTAGATTTGTAATGTTAATCCGACTTTAATTACTGCTCATTGTTTGTTTCGAATGTCACGCAAAAGCTTATTATTCTCAGAAATGTTCCATTAGTACATTATCTTAAAACTCCTACACGTCTGACGTATTTGGTAAACAGTCGTCTCGTTTCAAGTTACAAGAGCATTAATTATATTATTTCATAAAATCTTTTGTATGTTACTTTAGGTTTTGCCTTTTGTTTACGAAAGTAATTTTAAAGCGGTTTGTTTAAAGGTCGTTGCATTTTGATTACTCACTTTTATTTGCAAAGCAGGGTCGTAGCTGGGTGGTCAATGCTCACATCATTCGATGGTGGGTGCGGTCAGAAGTTTGATGGATTACCGCTAGTTGAAAATGATATCTTGTTCCAATCGTATTTAGAATGGCAGATAAAGCTGTAGTTCCTAGTCGTTGTTACTAGATGGCGCTCGTTAGGACGTCGGTATATCTTAAAATTTGCAAATTGCATCTGCATTTGCAAACGTGGGAGAGTAGTTGAATCCTGCCATAGAGACAGAGGACTGTGCCCAGTAAGGGAACGTTTAAAATAATGATAATTGTAAAATGATAATGATTTTATGACCTAATGACTAAATTTCGCTGATTGTACCGGTTATGAATGTATCTAATTATCTATTATGCGATGCGTGAAGAAGCACCTTTGGCCGGCATAGTGACGGCGACTGGGGCAGCCGTGAACAAACCCGGTTTTCTCAGTCGTCGTCACTCTTGGACATCCTCTTGCTTATCATCAGGCGGGACGAGATCAGATGTCGTGTCACAATAAAAAAAAATAAAAAAAAATTTATTATATCGATACCCCAAAGCAACAGTGAGATATATCACAGAAATGACTTTTGAGGTAGTTAACTTTTAAATATTTCTTATTATTATATTTTATTAAATATGTAGATCATTATATATTTAATAAATACAATGCACATATCACATTATTTATACTTAGATAACTTAAACTCAAAACCTTTATTTTTCTCAAGATTACTTGTTTCTATTATATAAGAAACTTGTATAGGCATATAAATAAACATTATTTAGCTTAGGTGTCGTTTTATAAGAACACGGATTGTGTCAGGACATATTTCTACTCTATTTAATATTCCGAAACACACTTTAATATGACACGCGTAATGTTTTACGGCCTTCGAATACAAATTAATTAGATTCGATCGATACAAGACTGTAAAGTCAGAAATAATTGTCAGTATTATTTCTGATCTGGTTCATGAAGAATTTGTTTAATTCATTAATCAATGTTCGCAATAAATCTAAGAAAAATGTGTATTAAAAAAGTACTTTATTTCTGTCTTTTATGTTTTGATTATATTTTGATTTAATTATGATTATTTTATTATGTTTTGATTTAAGACAACCTATACATATATATAATGAGTTAATATAGATGTTTTATTCAATGTTGTATCATTTAAAAGTAAATTATAGCTTGTCTAACTATAAATGACGCGCTTCTCCACTTTATTAGTTTATTTAAATGTGTGAATACAAATATTACGAACTATACTACTATACTTCATCAGCGTGCTCCTTCTTTGTGTCTAACCAGCACTTGAATGACCAATTACAATTGCATTTTTGGTGTAATTTATCCATATTTTATATTTGCTCGTGTGCGTAAATGCAGTAGAAGGGCGTGTCATTTCGGCTTAGACAGACCCTACACTATACTTGACGTATTATCATGTTTTAATTCGTACGCGAATAGAACACATTATGATTATTATATAATTTCAATAGAACAATTAAAATACAATGATGTTTTTTCTATGAAATTGATATAAATATGCAGTTATATAACTTTCTTGGGGAAATAAACTTCAAATGCGTAATAGTAAATGCTTAAAGTAGGCTAATAGTTAAGTGTAAGTACCTACTAAATAAATGTGTTATATAGAGAGCTCAAGTTTTAAAATATCAATCAATCAAATTGTCACGCCTTTTTCCCACAGGGCTAGGCAGTGACAATGGAGCACCACTTGCCACGATCCTGACACAACTCCAGAATTCAAAATATTTCAGTTTTAATTTTGATTATTATCGGTAATTGAAAATTATTGGAATTAGGAAAAGGAATTTTCTTAGATTTTGCTCGAACATTGATTAATAAATTAAACAAATTTGTAAACGCGATAGTAAGCCGCATAAAATTTGTTTAATTCATTAGGAAAAGGAATGTTTAATTTTTAATGTGACTCGACATGTAAAATAGCACTCTGATGAAGCTGGAGTTGTAGTTCATGAAAGAAGGCGATTGCTACTATAAGCAGTAGTATCCATTATGCTGATCTAGCTGAAACTTTAAAGCTGTAAAGCGACTGTGTCACTTAAAACTTAAATGTGGTGTACTACTTTGGATCGGCAGTTGTGTCAGGATCGAGGATAGTGTCGCTTCTGTGAGGATTGAGGCGTAACAATTTGATTGCTTTATTTATTTGTTATACGTACTAAAACAATTATCTATAACTTGTACGAGTATATGAGTGTCATATTACGCTTTCCCCAACTCACACGAGCATACCTACAACTTTACAACGTTTTTTATCTCAACAGATGACAGATATTTGACAAAAGCGGAGGCACAGAGACACCCTCTCAGTTGGCAAAGATACGATCACGGCGCGGCTTGATGAATCGTGACTTTCTATGATAAAATGCCTGGCTACCGGAACAAAAGCATCACGATAACTTACAACACCATATAAATATAAAAGGTCTATTTTTAAGCCCATTTACGTCAGTTTATATCATAAAAATAGATCACTATCTCTATGACGTATATTTGTCCAGTAGCTACGTACATAGGTACATTTTTGTATGTTTATTGATATCTATTGTTATCTATATACCTATATATCTATGTAGATACTTGTATAAGTTTAGGTTAAGTACTTATGTTAAAAGCCACACTATTGATATTTTTTTCTTTGTTGGTGGCGAAATTACTTCAAAGGACATCATTCATTTTGGGCTTTTATGTACTACTTTTGTAATGTCTAATAATGAAAAATATATATATTTGGTAGTTTTAATATTTATATTGATAAAACTAATAACAATTTAGCTTTTAATTGCTGTGCAATTGAGTTATTTGGAAAATAAAATATGGATTTTATATTATCTGTCAATCAACGCCATATTTGTTCTGCTTTGAACTGTCATAATTATAGTTTGATCATTTCGCACACCTAAACTATGCAAAATAAAGGATAAATTCCAATTATATTGTAATCTCCGTACATCAAACTATTTTAAAATGCATATTAAACTGTTAATACAATTAAGCCCAAGTCCCTATACAAAATGAATGATGTCCTTTATTATTTTTAACATTTATGTATACTAAGTATTTGTATAGAGCTTGTATAAAGAGAATTGTAGATGTGTAGAAAGCGAGGGAGTTGTGTCAGGATCGTGGCAAGTGGCGCTCCATTGTCTCTGCCTATCCCCGTGTGAAAAAGACGTGACAATTTGATTGATTGATTACAATATACATAATACTTATAATTTAAAAAAAATGGTATCTGGTTAGTTGTACAACATATCCGAATAGCGTTGCAGTATTTGTTAAAAAAAACTGCCTTTTATAATTTAGTTATGAAGGCAATTAATTTATCTGGTATTTATGAGGTTAATGCATCATTTAGTTGATGATGCGGACAAATTATAATGGTGCCGCGAGTTGGAGAGCTGCTGATGAAAGCACTTTGATAAGGGTAGAGCTACGTGATCAGCCAACTTCGTGAACATTTTATAAATGTTAGCTCAACACAAATCACGTAGATCTTTATTTATGTTTAATGCACATTTAATCTTTCTATTATTATAAATGTAGGACGTGTTTAAATACTTTGATAAATTATTTTTTTAAATAATAAAATGATACACTGGGATAGGCAGAAACTATAACTTTAAAATCAAAAAATTACATCAAACTGGACATTACTCGTATTGTAATTGGTATGGTCCAATAATTCCCATTATAAAAATTTCCATTGAAGTGTCTAATAGGGATAATTAGACGTTATTCTAGAAATCCCCATTAAGTATAAATCATGAAATATTTTTTGGTCGGCATAGTGACGGCGACTGGGGCAGCCGTGAACTGACTCGTTTTTTTCAGTCGGCGTCACTCTTGGACCTCCTCTTGCTTATCATCAGGCGGGTCGAGGTCAAATGACGTGTCACAATAAAAATATATAATACCAGCAAACATATATATTATATATGTTTGCTGGTACGAGTATCTCGTATCTTTGATAAAAGTACTTTGGTCGTCCTGTTTCTATGATACAAGCACGTTTAGTAGCTTAGTATAACGTAAAAAATTATGTTTAAAATTCTATTGAATCTTAGCTATGAACACTCTCGAACACCTTTCAAACAAAAAAAACAAAAATCAGTTCATCTGTTTGAGAGCTACGATGTCACTGACAGACACAGTTTAATCTCATAATATGTTTGCGTCAGGGTTTGTAAAGAGGGTTTAATTAACTTTGAATGTTTACGAAAAAAAACGTATTACAAAAAAATACAAAGATTTTTTACATTCCTATACTAAGGTACTAGAAACTGGATGACCAAAGTACATAATATATCAAAGATACAATGGTACCGGAAGCGATTTTAAAGCGAAGCGGGCGCTCTCAGTTTGCGTATCAATTTCACTACGACTACACCACAGAAGCCCTAGAAATTACTAATTCCTCTCAAAATCTTTTAAAAAGTCCACCTTGATGAAATACGATTAATTGCATGAAATTGGAGTATTTGGAAATAAAGGTAAGAGTTGTAAATATTAATGAAGGAGGGGATGTTTTGGAAAGTGTTCATGTTTAAAAGATCAAACTGGAATAGAGATGAGCTAACTCGGGGCGCAAATGAACAAAGTTGTAAGGTCAAAATGCTAAATAGATTTCTTTACAATGTTCTAGATTCTACTAACAAAGTTAGATAGAAATACTGGACCTAAAAGAAAGATTATTTCGTTACAATATTCTAGATTATGCTAACAAAGTTACATCGTTTTAGGTTTACAAATAAATGTGAAAAATGTGATGGGGAGTTGTCCGTTTCTCATATATTATTACATTGTCCTGGATATAATTCAGAAAGGGAAACATTTAATTAAAGCGAATTATTCAAAATTGCTTAAATGAAGATAATTATAATAATGTTTTAGGCTTTTTAAAATTTATTCATATTTATGAAAAAGGTGTAATTTTTAAATTCTGTAATCCCACTGTTAAAATCTCCACTGAAACAAAATATCTACTGTAGTCGCAAAGGACCTTGTTGGTAGAGCGACTTTAAATAAATTAAAATTAAAAAAAGTTACATAGAAATACGGGTGTAAAAAAGATCAAACTTTTACACCCGTGTTGGGTTTGTATGTGTATGTGTTCTCCCTAGCCTATACTAGTAACCTTAGATCCTATAAACCAATCCTAAAAAAATACTGAGACAACCGTGAACTAGTTCTATCAATCAATCAATCAAATTGTCACGCCTTTTTCCCATGGGGATAGGCAGAGACAATGGAGCGCCACTTGCCACGATCCTGACATAACTAGCTAGGTCTACCTGTTTATAATTTAAAATTTAGTTAATATAATCCCCCATGACATTAACCATTTCAAAAATATGCAATAATATTTTTTTATAATTATTTTTTACAACGAATTTCTATGATAAAAATCCTTGCTATTACCGGGAAACGTACCCGGGACTTTACGCGTGGTGTGTAACCGATGGGCCACGCGTGTATTTTCATAAATCAACCTAACTCCACGGCGCCATTCAGACAGGATATCTAATTTATCCCCGGCCATATGTACAGCATATCTATGCCATATAAAACGGTAGATATGGCGGTATCCCTATCTGCCATTCACACGCCGCTCTCCACGTCACCCGATCAAAACAAGCACATAACTTCTATGGGAGCGTAAATATTTGAAGGACTCCTAAACACTACAACGACGGGAAATTATAGCTCTACGTTTTTATATGCAGTACATAAATTCAACACCTATAGCTATAATTTTCCGTATAATCAATCAATCAAATTATCACGTATAGTCTTTTCAATAAATATAGCTATAAATATAGTTAAGAGTAGTAAGTGGACAGATTGATTTGCCGAGTCTCACCACTGTTATATAGATCAAATCAAATCAACTCAAAATCATTTATTGCAAACCTAGGATTACACGTAGGATTAAACATAGGATCGTATATATAAGGTGGCCGTGGTGTAGTGGTAGTGCAATGGTTACGCAGCACGGGTTCGATACCACTTGCCGGTATCGATTTATTTATTTTACAGTTCTATACTAAGCTACTAAAGTGTTTGTATCATAGAAACAGGACAACCAAAGTACTTATATCAAAGATATAAGGCCCGTAAGGCGGCCGTAGTGTAGTGGTAGCACAATGGTTACGCAGCACGGGTTTAAGACTACTGGTTGTCCTGTTTCTATGATACAAGCACTCCAGTAGCTTAGTATAGAAATGGAAATAAATAAAAAATAGTGTCAATATGGTCAGTAGTGTTTCAGGATCAGCTTCAGTACTGTCGGTTCTAACTAGGCCGGCACAATGGAGTTATTTACTACACTAGCAGTCGCCTCTATTCATGGACCGTACTCCAGCTTAATATCAGCAGGGTGTTGTCATATTTCAAGCTACAATAAAAATGCGTCAGTCGCGTTTCGAGATTAGCTTTAGAGTTGCCGATTGCCATTAGGATGCGACCGCTACTTACAGTTATTTATCTGTAGTGGCAGTTACCTCCATTTATGACTGCACTCCAGAGGACGAGGTGCTATCATATGTCGAGTCACAATGAATGATCCTTAAACTTAATGTCATCACTCATCCCATAGCGGATTTTTTATAGGCGGGTACAATTTAACATTGCCGTGTTCCTAGTGTTAAGTTGGTAGTGTTATCCTCTGACTGTTGATTTATGCGTTTTATAGCTTGTTGTTAAGTAAATGATGGTAGTTAGCCGCTAATAGAGGTGATAACATGACATGCCATTATATAAAAGTATATTACTTTTTAAATGTTGTTTTAATATGTACGGAGAATGTTCCGAGGAGCTCTTTAACCTTGTTGCTACCTCGTCTTTTCACTCCCGTAATACCCGCACTGGTCGGGGAAAGCATCCGCATTCTACCGACCGAGTCGGCAGTCGAACTAAAAAGTTCGGTGCGTCTTTTCTTTGTAGATCAATCGACAAGTGAAATGCTTTACCTGCCCATGTGTTCTCTCCATCCTATGACCTTGGATCATTCAAGCGATGCGTGAAGAAGCACCTTTGGCCGGCATAGTGACGGCGACTGAGGCAGCCGTGAGCGAACTCGGTCTTATCAGTCGTCGTCACTCTTGGACCTTCTCTTGCTTATCATCAGGCGGGACGAGGTCAGATGTCTTGTCACAATAAAAAAAATGTAGTTCACGTTTTCTTTTAAGTGGATCCTTTTTTATCGATATCGATATTTTCTGTGCACGTCACTATTTTATCTATCGTAGATTAGTAAATAATTAGAAGAGCCGTCATTATTTTTTCATTGGGGCTCGACATATGTGCACCTCACCAGATGTTAGGCTGGAGTGCGGTTAATGAATGGGGGCGACTGCTACATCCACTATGCCGGTCTAGTTGGTACCAGCAACATTCAAGCTAATTCTAAAACGCCACTGAGTCCATTAACATTTTAAAAGATTCATAACTTCAAAATATCAAGTTACTAATCATGAAATTATCTTTGTTCCAGGTAAAAAAGTTATAAAATGATTTTTTTGCAATTTGAGAAGATTAATAAAATTGATATGAAAACAGGTTCAAAGTATTTAAATTTTGTAAAATAAACGATATCATGGTGTGGTTTTGATATTACTTATTTAGCATAGCATAAGTAAAATATTTAATTTAAATTTTAGTTCATAAAATGTTAAATAATACAGAGCATAATACATATACGTATATAAATGAAACAAACCGTTAATAGTGGCTATATAATAGCATGTTAGGCCTGATGTAAGACTGAATTGCAGTACATCAATGGAGGGACTGCTATTATCAATCAATCAAATTGTTATGCTCTTTTCCCACAGGGGTAGGCAGAGACAATGGAGCGCCACTTGCCACGATCCTGACACAACTCCCTCACTTCCTTCACATTCACAATTCTCTTCAATTCGTGGACAATTTGATTTTTGACTTTTTCAAGTCTGTATAATATACAAAAATGAAATACAAAACCCCTCGAAGATTGAGAATCATTACCGACTCTTTTTATAAGTGCTCTTAATATTTCCAAAGGCTCTTTTGTGTATTTTAAAAGGCATTTGAATTGCTCTTTACGAGTCCAGTGCGGGGCCAATATTGCCTCGAGGGCCATTTTGCGCGCTAAATAATTATCAAGCATCTCATACCCGCCCATAACGCGGTCATCGATTTGTTTCATATCATTTCTCGGCACTAGGACTCCAATTGATAAAAGAAATAAAAACTTTGTGTTAATATTAAATAAGGATTTTATAACTTACTTCTAGTTCTGCGTTAAGATTATAACAAAATAAATTATTTGCGTATATTTATTTGTTGTAAAGCGGCATTCTCTGTCAGTTAATAGAGTTGTGCACAGAGATAAAAGTTGATGCATAAAAACGCATAGTATTTTTATTGTGACACGACATCTGACCTTGACCTGCCTATTGGTAAGTAAGAGTTGGTCCCAGGGTGCCGACGATTGAAATAACCGAATTCACGTTTATTTCAGTCGCTGTCACTATGCCAAAGGTGATTGTACACGCATCGCTTGAAGGATTCAAGGGTAGGGAGAACATATAGATTGACAAAAATAAATAAATATGGAAGATATTATATTAGCATATGTCCTATGGACCTCCTCTTGCTTACCATCTGGCGGGTCAAGGTTTTTTATTTTTTTTTTTATTGTGACTGGACATATGACAGCACCCCGCTTGATGTTAAGCTGAAGTGTGGTCCATGAATGAATGTCACTGCTACTACAATTCAATAACTGTGAGTAGCAATCACATCCACTATGCCGGCCGGCCTAGATGAAACCGGCAACTTACAAGCTGATCCCGAAACGAGACCAAATCACTTCACGGTCTGTACACTTGTAAGTGGTGGTACTACCCCGGATCAGCAGACTGGGTACCACTTTCTACCACTCTTATATGTCACATGTCGAGTCACAATAGAAAAAAAAAGATAATTATATATTTCATATTTTAAAGATGTTATTGTGTTTTCACAAAGAATCACAAAATTCGTCTTTGATTACTACCATTTAGATTTTAGATAGTCCGTCTTTACTTTTGGTATTTTACTTTAATAAATCTCATTTGAATGGATGCATTTAACGAGGCAGGAGGGTGTTTCCCAACCAAATCGGAGACATCCTTTAGAAAGCTAGGTTGCCTAGTGCCCATAACCGTAGAGCTTGTATGAAGAGAATTGTAAATGTGAAGAAAGCGAGGGAGTTGTGTCAGGATCGTGGCAGGCCTATACGCGTGACAATTTGATTGATTGATTGATACTTTTGGTAAATAAGTATTCAAGTTACTTGGTCTCAGGCATTATAGTCCCAGCCGCTCTGAAATGTCAAGTAACTTCGTTTAGTCCAATTTTATCGCTCGTTATCGACCAGTTTTTCTCGTGATTCTTTAAAAAAAACAATAACAACATATGTCTAGAACAAGACAGCTTTATACTACATAAAACACGGTACAAATAACAGGTATTTATGTATATTATATTTATAAATGTCGAGATAATTCAGTTTCTAATTGAGCGAGGGATCTCTACCCGTGTTTCCCACAAATAAATTATGCTTCCAATTAATTTACCGAACAGGTTGTGGTGCTTAATAAATTTCATTTGTCCTAACATTTTAAAACAATATGTTAAATATATTATTTAGTAGCTGTGCCCACGGTTTCACCCGCGTAAATTTAGTTTTATAACACAGCCATAAAAAAGGAGGAGGTTCTCAATTCGATAACTCAAATAAAAAAAATAAAAAAAAAATATAAACAACTGAAACTATAGTCAATTGGAAGCTATAGTACAAATATATATATTTTAATTAAAAGTATCCTATGTTACTTCTAGTATCCCAAAAAAATATGTAATTACTGTTTTTTTAATAAAAGAGTAATAAAAATTATATAAAAAGTTCGTCGAATGTGAAATTCATTTATTATAACTATGAGGTTTGGGGCACTATGAGGGTTTGGGCACAGGAAAGGATGAGTGAAAGTAGATTGACGAAAGGAATTTATAAATCGGATTGGAATGGATGCGTTAAACAAGGCATGCCCAGGAGAGTGTTTTCCGACCAAAACCGAGACATCCTTAAGAAAGCTAGGTTGCCTAGTGCCCATAACCACAGGGCTTGTATGAGGAGAATTGTGGAAGTGAAGGAAGCAAGGGAGTTGTGTAAGGATCGTGGTAAGTGGCGCTCCATTGTCTCTGACTATCCCTGTGGGAAAAAGGCGTGACAATTTGATTGATTGATTGATTGATAACTATGAGTTAATTTAGCCGGCATGGTGACGGCGACTGAGGCTTCCGTGAACCGAGTTGTTTTTACAGTCGTTGGCACTCTTCAGGCAAGTTGAGGTCAGTACAATCAATCAAATTGCCACGTCTTTTCCCCTCAGAGATAATGGAGCGCCACTTGCCACGATCCTTACACAATAACAAAAAACTTTACTTCTATTGTCAGTTAAAATTGACAGGTTCATACTCCGACACGAACATAAATAAACGCTCATAATTCTTGACATTAAAGTATGGAAGCATATGCAAGTTCTTTCTTTAACCGTTGTAAAACTCATGAGGTAATACAATGCTTTGACAAGTCATCCAAAATACAACCTTTTAATGTCAAGTGTGGTCCATTTACAGCCTCTACAATAAAGGTGACATGCCAACGTACAACGCCATTTTTGGTAGCCTGTATGCACAATAGCATCTCAGTAAAGACTCACCAAGTCACTTATGTTCTTTTAGTAAGTCGTATTCAATTGTGGACAGAGAGTATTGAATGACACATCATGTATTGAACCTGTTGGTTTGTTATTCTAAGTCTTAAGTGAAAAGTGGATTAAAGTACGAAATTGGTGATTTATTAAGATTTCTTAAAGACATTTACCGCATTTATAGAAAGCATTTAATAATATTAAATATTGCAAAATATTTGTTATTAAAAAAGAGATGGATTTTTGCTTCGGGTCTGGTTAAAAAGAGTGGTAGGCAGTGGTACCCACTCTGCCGATCGGGGTAGTACCATCACTTACAAGTATACAGACCGTAAAGTTATTTGGTCACGTTTCGGGATCAGCTTGTAAGTTGCCGGTTCCATCTAGGCCGGCATAGTGGATGTGATTGCTACAGTTTTTGAATTGTAGTAAAAGTGACATTCATTTATGGACCACACTTCGGCGGGATGCTGTCATATGTCGAGTCACAATAAAAAAAAGTATAGTGAAGGCGACTGTGACAATCGTAAACTGAGGTATTTGGTCGGCGCTCTTGGATCTCTCTTTGCTTACCATCGAGATAATATTAGGATTATCAAATAGGAGGATGCTTTGAAACCTAAAACATAACATATGATTACAAGTAAATTCCAACGATTAAAATTACTTCAAATCAATCAAATCGAATCAAATCAAATTGTCACGCCTTTTTATCACAAGTGATAGGTAGAGACAAAGGAGCGCCACTTGTCACGATCCTCACACAACTCCTAGTAAAATTACTTTTACTAGGATTTTCAATTATATACTAAAGTGACAGATACTTGTAATCCCTATTTGCATCTCATTTTGACTTACATAATAGAGCGAGATACAAATATAAAACAGTTGTTAAAAATCATAGTAAAGAAACTGCCTCTCTATCACGGCAATCCAAGAAGCAAGATAAAGACTTGCAAGGAATATCATTGCAACTCATTTTAAATAACTTTCTATAACAGTTTATCAAAAAAGATATTCAAACGTTCTGTAAAACTTTATTCAAAACAACGGTATAATGTTAAAAAATATATTTTTTTAAACATTTGATGTGCCTAATAAGTTATTTAAAATGAGTTACAATAATATTCACTGGCCAGTGATGACATATGGCACTGAGACGTGGCCCTTAAATGTTGGCCTGTTGGAAAAGCTCAGAGTCGCTCAGCGGGCAATGGGCATCGGGCTATGCTTGGTGTTTCTTTGCGCGATAGAATCTGGAACGAGGATATTCGCCAAAGAACCAAAGTTACCGACATAGCTTGTAGGATTCTCAAGCTGAAGTGGCAATGGGCTGGCCACATCGCTCGAAGAACCGACAACCGATGGGGAAGAAAGGTTCTAGAGTGGAGACCACGAACCGGAAGACGCAGCGTAGGTAGGCCTCCCACTAGGTGGACTGACGTCATAGTGAAGGTCGCGGGTAACCGGTGGATGCAACTGGCATCTTGTCGTTCGGAATGGCGTTCTAAGGGGGAGGCCTATGTTCAGCAGTGGACGCCTTCTGGCTGATGATGATGATGACAATAATATTTCTTGCAGTTTTTTATCTTGCTTCTTGAATTGCCGTGCTAGAGGGGCTTTACTGTTTCCTATAGAACTTCAAAGAAAAAAGGCGGCAAAACAGAAGCGATTTAAAACGAAATGCTCCTTAAAACAACTTTTTTTTGTGTCCTTGGATTCTTCGATTTCCGAGGTAGGAGACAAAGCTCTATTAACTCCTAAAGTTATACGTTTGCCGCTTTGTTCCTAATGATGTCTGTATGGTCTGGTTGTCTTTGTATGGTTTTTACGATGTGCAATTTTGCGATTATTTACGAACGTATTTGTACTGAGTCGTATTTTTTCTGAATTGTTTCTGTATGCTAATTTAATTATTACCTTTTTAGTAATATGTATTGTTAAGAATTTAAGTGCATACATAAAAATCTATAAGGATTCATTTGTAAATATCAATCAATCAAATTGTAAGAGAGGCGAGTTACGTTAGGGTCGTGGCAAGTTGCGCTCCATTGTCTCTGCCTATCTCTGTGGGAAAGAGACGTGACAATTTGATCGATTGATAGCAACTCTGAAGTTTTATTGTTATACTAAGCTACTAAGGAGCTTGTATCATAGAAACAGGATAACCAAAGTACATAAATCAAAGATACATTGGTACCGGCAAGTGGTATCAAACCCGTGCTCTTTGTTTGTGTAACCATTGCACTGCCACTACACCACTGTCGTCTTAAGAGTGAGTAGTTAGGTAATTAATTTAAAAGGCTTAAAAATTATTATCTTTAAAAGTCGACATGCAAAGTGAAATTACCCTTGTTGTTTAAACATATGACCTTTTCTGTAACGGTCCATTCATATAAGATGTAACTATACAAAATGGCATGCGTAAATAACATTACATAAGGCTGATGTTACACGATCATGTGCTCTCATCATCCTTATATATTTCAATCAATCAATCAAATTGTCACGCCCTCTTCCCACAGGGATAGGCAGAGACATTGGAGCGCCACTTGCCACGATCCTGACACAACTCCCTCGCTGCCTTCACATTCACAATTCTCTTCATACAAGCTCTCGATGGTTTGGGCACATGGAAAGGATGAGTGAAAGTAGATTGACGAAAGGAATTTATAAATCTCATGTGAATGGATACGTTAAACAAGGAGGGTGTTCGCCGACTAAATTGGAGACATCCTCAAGAAAGCTAGGTTGCCTAGTGCCCATAACCATAGAGCCATTTGTCACCGTATAATTGTAAATACCATTAGTTTATAATCTATCTCGCGAAATTATAAACTGACGATAAATTGTGAACTTACAATATAACGTATTTTTCAATAGTTTATATTCTATCAATGATATATGATAATATAATATAGATATGGATAGATTATAAACTAACGTAAATTATTACGTTATATTGTAAGCAGTATGGTTCATTTGACAATTTATCGTCAGTTTACAAACTCGCGAGATAGATTATGAACTGTTCTGGCTCCAACTATGATACCTAAAACAATAGTTCCAACTAGGCCGGCATAGTTGATGCGACTTCTACTTTTAAACCGTATTTATTAGCAGTCACGTATTAGGTGGGGTGTTGTCAAATGCCGAGTCATAATAAAAAATATCAATATACATACTTTGATTCAATGTTTCACCTACCTATTATAGATCTACGTGATAGATCTAAGTCGAATAAATACGAACTCTACCCTCCACCCGCTATACAACCTTTTTTGGGGAGACAAGGGAAACAGTAGCAAAAGTTCAGTGACCTGTCGAAGCCACGATTATGAACAAAAACCTTAGAGCCGCCCGGGGATCATAAACCATTGAGAATCCTCTCATTTGTCATCTGAAACCCGCCGTAAGACGAACATTGCTTAACACTGCGAAGGCAGGTATATACAGTAAAGGTAGGACAATCTCGAATTTTTTTGAACTAAATTAGGTCGATTTAAAAATATGGATTACCCGATTCGCAAACCGAATTAATAGAATTCGATTCAAACCGGTTTACAAACCGAGTTAACAATTCGGTCCGACAATCAAAATTGCTTAATACACAGTATGGTTTGCTATAGAATTTCGGATGTCAAATATGACTAAATAAATGGAGTCTGATCTAAAATTATATATATTTAAGTATATAATAAATAGTTCAAAGATATAACCCAACTCGGTTTAGTTCTTAACTCGGTTTAACACGTATTGAAAAGTCGAGTCGTTACATCTCTATTCTACTGTAAATATACAGTAGATCAAAACATTTAGATGAAGATTTTACTATTTTTAGTATATACAAATTGTGATGATTTGTTTATCGTAAAAGATTGTTTACGATATCATCACCTCAATAAAGATGGTTGCCGATCATTATGATTACATAAATTAATGTAACCATGTAGATATTGAAATTATCAAGTAATTGTCTTGGAATTTTATGCGGCTTACTACTATTTTTTAAATATCCCATTTTTTTTATTATAGTAATCCGCATATTTGTTTAATTCATCAATAATTTAATTATTATTCGTAAGTAAAAACAAATACTTATTTATCGTTTATAGTTCTATCGTAGGTATTTTAAATTATTTTGGCTGCTAATATTATTACTGTATACTTTAACTAGTAATGAAAATTATATGAAATCCGGTGTCTATCGCTAAACATAGTACGGTCGCGTCGAAATATTTTATCCTATATTTTTATCGTGCATTTCTTTCAACCGGGTTCGATTACCGGTCGTAGTTGCCCAAAGAGCACGCGTAACAATTCGTTTTTCAAAAGGTCTATATTTTCATAAGGTCTATAAAGTTTATAGAACTTTATTTTTATAGTAGGGCTATCAAATGAGTTTCGTTTGCCCGGAAATGACTCCCGTTTTTCTAGTGTTAAGTTCCATAACTTGATGGGTCGAGGTAGTAAAGAAAAAAATGGTCCAGAGAGTTTCTTTTATTCTCGCTTTAGAATCCTTTGTCGGAGTCACACAATACTCGTAATATTGTTCATGTCAATTGTATATTATTTAATCAATGATTTGCGTAACATTGTATATAACAATTGTGGAATGAGAAATATTTATTGGAATTTGGTCTGTTTATAATTGCTGTGTAATGTGTGTAAACTTTTATTTTGTATGTGGTAGGCAGACAGGTAGTCATTTGCCCAGTCTGCCAATCTGCGTTGGTACCATTACTTTGAAGTGAATCTGTCGCGTTTAGGGATTAGCTTGAATTTGAATAAAACTTGCAATTTAACACAACAAATGTCAAATACATATATTTAAACAATATATGTATTTGAATAAATGTGGAATATACGTGGAAAATACGTTGTTATTTTCCACATGCTTTTTTTGTATTAGGAACAAATAATCGACTTATACAATGTGACTACTTGAAAACCTTAAAAATAGTTTTAAAAATTGTTATTGTTATTGTCAACATAAAAATTATGTTGTTATAGAATTTAAATTTAAGTTAACTATACTTAGGACATCGGACATATCCTTTTTGGTTTCTTTTTATGTATTTATGTGTTATTATAAGTTTTAAAAGAAAATTGTTATTTACAAGATATCCAAATCATAATAACAATATAATCATGCCATATAATTAAACGGCACACATAGCGAAATGTGTTATTAGCAATCAAAATTCATGGAATTTCACATTTCGTCCATATTACAACTCGTACTATAATTACAAATTAAATTCACACGCCTCCACTGGTAAATAACAAAGTGACAATTACTCAAATGACTGATTTTACTTAATCAAATCTAGAGGACTTCATTTATGATTAAACGTTGATTCTTAAAACGATACTTCACCTAAACTCAGAAGAGATCAGAGCTCGAAGTCTAATATGTTTAAAATGTAAAATTAAACAAAGAAAATCACGTAATAGGATTTTCTTTTCAGGCACCCACATCAGGTTTATAAATTCCTTTCACCTATCCTTTCCATGTGCCCAAAACATTCCTTTGTCAATATTTTTATTATTATACATTTCTATACTAAGCTACTAAAGTGCTTGTATCATAGAAACAGAATAACCAAAGTACATATATCAAAGATACATTGGTACTGCCACTACACCACGGTCGCCTTAATCTTTGTCACTATATTTTCTTTCAAACCACATCTTCACTCATTCTTTTTTAGCTTTAAACTAAGGTTAATCTCGGCCATATGTACGAGTATAAACTACCCAGAATTTAATAAACACCATAATTTCTATGCAAAGTAGTAAAAGAAATTATAATGCACACGAGTGTGGACTGATAAACATTTGTACATTTTGTAGTGAGCTCACGTGCGAAATATTCCGCCGACAAAGCTGTGGACTCGAAATGCAGTACATACAATCAAATCACGGCACCAATTCGTCGCCGCAGCATGCACAGCTCTGATATGATATCTAATATTGCGCTTGAAACTTCATTTTGTAGATTGTTAAGTTGTTTGAATAGGATATTGTATTTTCAATGTTAGTAGAGAAATGATACTTTAAACAAATTTTATGCCGTTGCTGGCTTACTATCTAGTTATTTTTGGTTATTGATTTTACATTTTTTTATTTATCATTCTGACGTCTCGAGTGCTTTGCAACCATCGTGTTGTATCAATAACCAGAAATAAACGCGATAGTAAGCCGCATAAAATTTGTTTAATTCATTAATCAATGTTCGCAAAATCTAAGAAAATTGTAAATAATACTTTGTTAATTTTTCAACCCAGTTTTAACATTTTTTTGTTTGTTAGAAAAGCATAATAATAAAAAATATATTAACAAATAATAAGAGGTTGTGACCAGACCGTTGATAGTAAACTGTCATTAAATTGGCTTTTAAAATTGTCGACGTTCTTGGACTTGACCCTTCTTGCCTATCATCCGAAAAGTCGAGGTCAGATGTCAAGTCTAAATAAAAAGGTCTGCTGATCGGAATAGTATCTACCACCACTTTCAAGTGACCGTGAACTGACTTAGTCGCGTTTCGGGATTTGGTTGAAAGTTGTTGGATTCTACTGCTACTTGTAGTTATTTAACTATAGTTGCAGTCGCCTCTATTATTGCACTGCATTCTTCCTGCTTAACATCAGGCGGGGTATTGTCATATGTTATGCCAGACAGTAAATAAAGACGTTTATCAATTGTTTAAGATGTTCGTACTCTACTATAACAATCTTTTACGATAAACATTTCATCACAATTTGTATATATTTAAAATAGTAAAATCTTTATTAGTCACCTCTTGTTGATCTCCTGTATATTTACAGTTGTATATATTAAGATAGATGTGTCTTGAAAGAAGATGTAGTGACACATAGAAAGTAGATTGACGAAAGGAATTTATAAATCTGATGTGAATGGATGCGTTAAATGAGGCAGATCTAAGAGGGTTTTTTTCATCCAATTCGAATACAACTTTAGGAAAGCTTGCCTAGTGCCCATAAGTAGAGCTTCTATAAAAATAATTTTGGATGTGAGGGAAGCGAGGGAGTTGTGGAGTGTTCTTAGCAAGTGGTACTCCATTGTCTCTGCGAAACCCCATAAGAAAAAGTCGTGCCAATTTGAATGATTTGTTTATATTAATTAATCTGTGTTTCTTTTAGGAAGTTGTAGCAACCACTATATCATAGAAACAAGATATGGTGTCAAGTTTCTTGAAACATAAATCATATAACACAAATGTTTTAATAATAAAAAACAGTATTTGAGAATTGAACTCAAAACATTTACAAAAGAAAGAATGTCGTTATATGCGTAATTCAATATTACAAAAATTCGTTATTAAAAAAAGAGGTGGATAGATCTGGAGTGGTAGGCAGTGGTACCCAGTCTGCCAATCCGCGGTAGTACAAGTATAAAGACCGTTAAGTGACTTAGACGCGTTTTCAGATCAGCTTGTAAGTTGCAGATTTTAACTAGGGCGATTTATTATGCTATTAGAATAAGAATAGGACGGGCTGTTGACTAACTTCACTTGAGTGATTCAAAGGTATCTTTTTCTTGACGGTCCGCGAAGAAAAAAACACCACACTAAAGTGAAGTTGGTTGGAGAGTTAGGCGTCACAATATGGCGCCGATTCCGTCCTATTCTTATTTTAATCGCAATATATATATATATATATATATATATATATATATATATATATATATATATATATATATATATATATTTATTTATCTGTAGAAGCATCATTGTCAGCCGAAAGACGTCCACTGCTGAACATAAGCCTCCCCCTTAGAACGCCATTCCAAACGACAAGATGCCAGTTACATCCACCGGTACTCTGTTGGCCATAACTCCCACTCAGCAGGCGGCTGGGGATCGCAGTATTCTCACCGCATATTAAGAGGACGCTGCTCGCTGCTGCTCATCCTTCGTTAAGACTGATCGAGTTTTAGGACATTCAGTGTTTTAAACTGGTGCTGTCATATGTTGATAATAATAAAAACACGCATTAACGGAAATAAGTCACAAACGACCATGGTTTCACACACCAACAGACCCATGTTCAAAACCTTTTACTGGTACCAAGCGACAGTTTGTGGTCATTTTGCCCAGTCTGCCCACCCTAGATAGTACCGTCACATTCATATGTACTAGACCCTGAATTGACTAAGCTTCGTTACGGTATCATTCAGCTTAAAAGTTATGAATTCCAGAAAGCAGTTATTTAACTGTAGTAGCAATGGTCTCTATATATGGACCGCACTCCAGCCTAACATCAGGCGAGGTGCTGTCATAATATGTCTAGCCACAATAAAAATAATTAATTAGCTTAGTATAGAAATGTAAATATTCAATCAATAAAATCAATCAATTTTCGCACAGGGATAGGCAGAGAAAAAGGAACGCCCACTTGGCACAATCCTGACACAATTCCCTTGCTTCCCTCACATCCACAATTCTCTTCATACAAGTTCTACGGTAATAAATAATAAACAAATTACTACATCACATATTTTCTAAACCCAAAATACCGTACTGGTCATCCATTAATTCGTAATATTTGTAGAGATCGATCATCGAATGAGGTCGAGTATGCCACATGTATCTCTATAGTCCATATGTGTCCCTTATCTACGCTATAAAAAGCAGGTAGTTACATTCTCAGAAGTGACTGGCGTAAGGCCACTTGAATACTTGCATCCCTAGAATTCAAGAGCCGACCGCACACGTTTTAATGTGCTTATTCGAAATGTTTAACCGTTTTTTAAATTGTGCAATTTTTTAAAAGGTTTTTAGAATCGTGTTTTTTAAAGTCTATTTGCTTTTCTTTGGAGTTTGATGGATAATTTGTTTTTTTTTGGTATTGATTATGTTTTTTTTATTTGGCTTACGAGGCGGGCGGTGCATAAGTTAAATAGCGGCAAGTAATCCGGCAACTTTCAAACTGATTCATAAACGCGACTGTGTCACTTTATGGTTGTTATTTACACCAGAATGTAATTATCGTTAATTTCACGTTTAAACACGTCTTCATATATAAAATGCTAATTAAGTAAGCATGGTGTCAAATTTTTAAATGTCACGGTGATTACCGTTTTGTCCTTTTACCCATATTTTTTTGCCTTTCGGCATCTTTTAAAAGCGGCTTTTTGGTCGACCGCTAATCCAATACATTTATTACTCAAAACGGTTTGCAGTGAAATTGGATGCCGCAAGAATTTAAGGAATGTTGTGTGTTTTTCGAACGCTTTGTTCAATGAATTCTTTTTTCTGTTGTTTTTTTATGTACAGATATACTTTTTTGAATGCAAAGTGTGTGTATGCAAAAGTGTGTAAAAAGTGTCCAATTTCGTACATCACTAAAGGGTTGTTTGGTTCAGACTTTTTTTTATTTCATAGGGTACTCACGTTTACGTAGCATAATAATTCGGGCATAAAAGGAGTGGTAGGCAGTGGTACCCAGTCTGTCAATCCGGGGTAGTACCATAAGTATACATACCGTAAAGTAATTAGGCCGCGTTTCGGGATCCGCTTGTAAGTTGCCGGTTCCAACTAGGCCGGCATAGTGGATGTGGTTGCTGCTTACAGTTATTGAATTGTAGTAGCAGTGACATCCATTCATGGACCACACTCCAGCTTTACATGAAGCGGGGTGCTGTATACTAAGTGACAATAAAAACTTAAAATCGTCTGTAGTAAGGTAGTTTACTGAAATTATTTACTGTAATATAACCTAAATAATAGCCAATCATCATCATCTTCATCAACAATTATTCTAATAAAAAAATATCTATTTATTTGATTTTATAATAAAAAATAACGAACGAATTTATTTTTGATCACTAGTTTTTTTTAATTGTGAATAGACAAATAAAATTAACGATTTAGTAATGGGGTCATTTAGGAGTGCATGTGGAGTGACGATAGCGCATTAAATGAGGAATAGCACAGTGCGCGATAGATGTGGTTTGAAAGAAGATGTAGTTAGTGACAAAGGAACGCTCTGATTGTTTGGGCACCTGAAAAGGATGAGTGAAAGTAGATTTACATAAGGAATTTATAAATCTGTGTAGATGGATGCGTTTAACGAGACAGACCCAGGTAGGTGAAAGACCTGTGGGAAAAAGGCGTGACAATTTAAAAAATTGATTTGACATCTAACCTCGACTTTGTACAAGTTTAGACATTTTATTTAAGCAATTTTTTCACGATCCTGTATCCTAACATGCTTTCTTCACATCCACAAGTTGACATGAGTTTTTGATAATAAATAAAATACGAACAAATTAAAAGGATAATACACAGTTTGTATACTTGTAAGTGGTGGTACTAACCCCAAACGACAAACGGCACCAGTGCCTACCACGTTTTTAACCTTTATCTTTACTGCTGTCACCTTACTAGGAACACATGATAGATGTGAAGCACAAAGGATATTGGAGCTTAAATGTGAACCAGTCTATGACTCATAGAAACGCATTCAAGTTGTTCGCTTTTAATAATAGAATCGATGAATAATGATTTAGACTTTTATGTTACTTATTCTTTTAATGTTCATATTTTTAGAATAACATTCATATTTTTTCTTATTGTGACACCCCGCTTGATGTTAAGCCGAAGTGTGGTCCATGAATGAATGTCACTGCTAATATAATTCAATTACTGTGAGTAGCAATCATATCCACTATGGCGGCCTAGATGAAACCGGCAACTTACAAGTTAATCCCGAAACGTGACCTTCACGGTCTGTATACTTGTAAGTGGTACTACTGGGGACTGGGTACCACTGCCTACCACTCTTTGATAACCAGACCTGAAGCAAATATCCATCTCTTTTTTTTATTAACAAATGTTTGCAATACGACTATTTAAGTACTTATTATTTGAATTAAATATTACAAATTAAAGCTATGTATCAAATATTTGCTCCGACCGGGAATCGAACCCGGGACTTTACGCGCTGCAAACCAATCGCCACGCCTGTCGATTTTGTGTGAACACAATTCTTAAAACGATTTATTTGTAGTTGACAGCTTACTGAATTTATAAAATCACCCTTATTGCAAACGTATAAAGCTTTAATTAGTCTTTTATTCAGTGGCAAAGTACGATGCGTAGCCTATTATGCGTGACCAGCGCATTTTTTTTATGTTTATTGAGACGCGCTCTTTAACCTCAACTTGCCTGATATTACCTATACTGATATCAGCACTTCATTATAGCCGTTGATTAGACATTTGTCTCCTTATTCACTCCTAGATAGGCCTCTTCCTTTTCCTCCTCGCCCACCGAGACCTTTCTTATCAAATAAGTACCCTCCAGTCTCCAGTACACCTTACTTACATTCATTGTCTTTAAAGTCTTGCTTCACTACACTTTAGTTTCAACTCTAATCTTCGGATGGATCCCCACCTCACGGGAGATCCATCTCTATACCACGTTGAAATGTACGCATGAAATACAGCAATAATCTAACAAACATAAAAACACAGCATGGCGGTACTACAATCACTCCAAAAACAAACGAAGTCAAATTATTAAAATTTTTCAATCAAATTGTCACGCCTTTTTCCCACAGGGATAGGCAGAGACAGTGCCCATAACCACAATCCCTGATATCAAATTAATAGTCACAAAATACTCGTTACATAAAAATGCTCTATAAAATGTACCTTAGTAGGATCTACAATCTTGTTCTGTACTGACTCAGTACTTGATATTAACTCGTAAATCATTTCGCTATTCGTCATGCTGTATACAACATTCGTTCCGCGTTGTATTCTGGATACGATACATTGTAATCTACAGACCTAACAGTACACATGTGACCTATATTTGCGACAAATTACTTTTCTCTATACATTTGAAGTTATAGCCATGATAGATTTGTAATTTTCTACTATGTTATCTGCAGGGCCGTCTTAAGCATATTCAGCGCCGGGGTGCGAAAGTCAAGGCTCCGCTCGCGTGGTCTCAGTGTAGTAGGTAAATACCTATCGAAATTTATGGCGGTCGGCATGCGCCCCCTAGGACTCTGCGCCCGGGTGCACTGCACCCCTTGAACCCCCGGGTAAAGACGGCCCTGGTTATCTGCACAAATAATTTCTTTAATCTGTTGTACTAGACCACTGGTTTTCAAAGTGGGGGGCGCGCCACCCAAGGGGGGCGCAGAGACCCGCAAAGGGGGGCGTGGGCCACTAGTATGGCTAAGGACCTTATTTATACATTACCCGCGTTTACGCCTTACTTACACTGTACGTCGACACGTAAAGTCAATGTATTTACACATTGACGATTATATTAAATATGGTTTTGTTTGCATTACCAAAAATGATAGTGACCATCCACAGTGCGCTATTTGTTGCGAAGTGTTGATGATGCCTTGAGACCGACTCGTCTGGAGCGACATTTGTTAACTAAATCCAGTAATTTTAAAAGACAAACCAAAATACTTGTAGTTCTTTGCCAAACATGAGCTCTTGTGGGAAAAATTGATAGGCGTCTGCACAGATGGCGCTCCAGCAATGCTTGGATCTCGCTCGGGATTTATACAACTAGTCAAGGAAAAATTCCCAATAGTGTATCGCTTTTTCGCACGGGGAAAAATTCGTGACAATTTGATTGATTGATAAAATTACTTTGATTTTAAAGCGTTATTTTTTTCTGTCTTTAGATTCTGATAGTAACCTAAAATCATTATTATAATACTGTGGGCAATAAATAGTAAGACTTTGTTCATAATTTTAAAATTCTTTATTCATTCTTTCAAATCTATTTCATCCCCCTCAAAGTAATTCCCCCCGGCCACAATACACTTGCGCCAACGTTTTTTCCAAACTTCGAAACAGTTGTTAAAGTCAATTTCCGGAATAGCCTTCAATGCGCGTAGCGATTCGCGTTTGTCTGTCTTCAATTTACTCAAAACGGTTTCCCCGGAGCGGTCGTTTGGGTTTGCTGAACAGCCAAAATTCACACGGAGCTAAATCAGGTGAATACGGTGGTTGTGGAACGATATTGGTTGAATTTTTGGCGAAAAATTCACGAAGAATTAATGCCGTATGCGACGGTGCATTATCGGGGTGCAAAAACCAAGAGTTGTCGGTCCATAAATCCGGCTTCTTTTTACGAATAGCTTCGCGCAAACGACGCATAACTCTCAAATAGTATTCCTTGTTGTTGGTAGGAATTCGGAGAGCACCACACCTCGATAATCGAAAAAAACTTTTAACGTAACCTTGATTTTTGACTTGCTTTAATGAGGTTTTATCGGTTTCGACTCACCTTTGGCATGATATTCAGCCGATTGATCATCTGTTTCTGGGTCGTAAACATAGATCCAAGACTCATCGCCAGGTATAATACGTTTCATGAAATCCTGGTAGTCGGAAAGCACTGTTTCACAGACGTCAACGCGACGCTGTTTTTTAAGAAAATTGAGTGATTTCGGAAACAATCGTTCTTTTACTTTTCTCAGGCCCAAATTATCTTTTAAAATGGTTTTCACTAATCTTTCCGATATTCCAACGATGCCAGTAAGGTCTCTGACTGTAATTGTAGATTCTCAAGCACCAATTCCTTGATTTTATTGACGTGTTGATCATCAGTTGATGTTGATGGCCGCCCGGGACGTGGTTCGTCGTCAACGCGTTCTCGACCCTCTTTGAACAGTTTGTACCAATTAAAATCACTTGCTCGCGACATACAATTATCACCGAAGGACTTTTGCAACATTCAGAACGTTTCGGCACCAGAAATTTGATTCCACACACAAAATTTAATGGAACTTCTTCGTTGAATGATTTCACTCATTGTAAAAATCGACGAATACACTTTTTGTACTCCAGAAAGACAAGTATATACTAAAAACTAACGATTATTTTGATGGGACGTTTGGCACAGACGTCCGAATGGATTTCCGCGCGAAATTGAAATTAAAAAGTCTTACCATTTATTGGCCACAGTAGTATGTATAATTGGACAAGGGGGGCGCGGAAAATTTCTTTTTTAAAAAAGGGGGCGCGTAATAAATTAGTTAGGGAACCCCTGTACTAGACGAACGGCACTCCAGCTCAATCTCGAGCCTGTTTATTAGCGAGTAGGTTATGCAGTTTTTTTTGGACATACCCCAACAGTGGAAGTCTAAATCACGAATCACAATATCGAAACAATATCGGTTTCAGAAAGTAGTCTAGAAATTGTCTTTAAATAATGTCAGTGAAAATATATATTTAATCAAATCAATCAAATTGTCTTATAGGCCGAGACAATGGAGCGCCACTTGCCACGATCCTAACACAACTCCCTCGCTTCCTTCACATCCACAATTCTCCTCATACAAGCTCTACGGTTAGTGGCATATTGTATTTATAGTGTTTGTAATAGTTTTGTTATTAAAAATAATAACGTCACGGTTTCATTTCCTTGTTAGTATAATACTTGTATCATATTCTCACTTCTAAGATTCCTTAAGTACGCTTCTTCTAAGATTTTATTAAGTTTTTTAATTATATTATTCATTGTTACATAGCCACGTCTTATTGTAATATAAAACATCTTGTACACTATAATTAAAATAGACTATTAATACTATCGTTATTCATACCTGTGGAACGCCAAAAAGGAAAAACTTCCGCCGCACATGAAATAAGCCATAATTTTCCCAATAATATCCTCGACAATTAATCTCCAATTAAAAGCAAAATCTGAGAAACGTAAAGACATCAAAGCGTTTTGTGTTTTAAATCAACATGTGGTTTGAGCTAAAGTTGTTTTTGAATGAAAAACAAAAAAGCACCAACACTCTATGACGTGCATAATGTTGCACACACCGGATGTGCCTAAAGGGATACACAGATTCACTCCTTATTGCTATGCCAGTGTTTTCGTTTTGTTTTCGTTTAGTTTCCTTTATGTCCAGTGTGTTTTGTTATTTTTTTTGTAATTACAATTAAGATAAGTCAGTGCCTGCAAAGTACCTGCGGGCCGACCGCGTAACTCATTGACAATGAGAATGAGCTTCGATTTGACAGTTGAACTTCATTAATGAACTTCAAAATTACAATTGTGTTGCGCACACTAAGAATAGATGTTCATTTTCATTAACAGTTCAAGCTTCTTGTCCAAACGAATAAAAGTTGTTTTGACACAAACAGCGACCGCTTGACAAATCGAAATGAATTTCATTTTCATTTCCATTGAAGTTGAGCGGTCGGCTCTAGCAAGCCTCTTGCCTCTAATGACAATGGGAATGGGCTTCGTTTTGACAGTCGAACTCCGTTGACCATCATGGTGGCGGGTGTACTATAACGAATAATGCTGTAAGTATGAAAGCAAAATACCAGGAATGTACCTAAAACAGGATTCAATGTAGCTCTTTTATTTCGAAGTTATCACAAAATCAAGTGAGCCGCCATTCTGATATCAGAATGGCGGGTGACATTTAAATCTCAACAAATATTGCATTATCTTTGTGTGAAATAACTGCCATACCAATGTACCTTAATATAATTACAAGCAATAGCAGGTCCGACAGATCGGTAAAGAATAATTTTTTTTTCCTTGATTAGCGCCTACTAAAGTTTTAATAGTAATAATTCTATAATGATTAGGTACATTCCTGGTTCATTACTTTCATACTTGCTGCATGCGTATTCGTTATAACACCCTCGCCATCATGATGCACACATTTATGAAACACGTCATCGTCATCGAAGTTCATTGTCATTAGAGTTACGTAATCGCCCCCCTGGTCACTAACATGGACAAATAACCGCGCTGGTACGTATGAAATCTCCGTACGTGTTCCATACACCACTGTAAATTTAACCGGGACGTATGGAAAAGCACGCGCAATGAAGGATCCGGTTTGCACCGGGTTACTTCGATCTACCTGATGGTGAGAATAATTGAGGTCCAAGATTTCCGACAGCTAAAAAAACAGTTTACGGCTGCCTCATTCGTCGCCACTATGCTGGCGCTTTTTGACGGACCTTTCCTCGCTTCCTTTTTAATAATACAACATAAATTGCTATTAAATCATGAAAAATATAATTATTAGTCCACAATGAATGCTTACAATGCATAAATGAAGAGAAAGCTCAGCAATATTTAAAAATGTTTAATTTCCAACATTATTTTAAAGACTTAAGGTTGAATTTTCCGTGCATTAGAAAAGGGGGAGACAGGATTATCTGGAGCGAATGTGCGTGACCGGTCATCTAGTTATCATCCACCCCTACCCTGATGTTGACAGCCTGGATGTTCCATTGTGTATAATCAGATTATTTACACCTATCAACCGTGTATACATACAAACGTTATCACATTTATAACAATGTTATTTGTTATAATATAATATAAACCATAAAATAATTGGCATGTTATTTTTGTCCTTTGTTATTCAAATCGAGTGATAAATTGTTGTAATTAAAAAAAAATTACAGCGACGTAACTATATAAAAGTCTTTATAATAACTTTAATTATATTAATTATTATTATTTTATTGTTTCAGGTAATCATAAAAAATATTTCAAAAGACAAACATGAACACAGTGTAGAAAAGGAACAGTAGTTTGATTGTCTTTATACGGCCGAGACGCGTCTAGATTTCTTAGCAAATCTCAACACACGCCTTAATATTAACTAATCGATAATTCTAGGTATTTATTAGATCTTTATATTTAAGTAAACCAAATTTCAAATAAATCAGTTGCACAAAATGTTTACATTGCGCAAAGGTTAGTAAACTTCAAATTTACGTTTTCAATTATTATTATTTCACGACAGTTTGGAGCTCATCAAGTTATCAAAGGGTTTCGGCTTGTTTTAAATCTATTACTAAGGTACACTAAGGTGTAAGAATCTTATATAATCTAATGCTGTAAAGAGGTTTGAGCAGGAATTCTAGAAAAATCTTCCAGTGAAACTCTTAAGTAGTTCTAAGCCCACTTAGTTACAAGTTTCCGTACTCCAACCGCTTTGTCGACATTAAATTTTCACGCCGCACTCTCTAGTACCTCCTCAAGACTTTTCTTCATACACCAAGGAACTTGCAACTCACTCCTGAATATTATATGCCTGGAATTTCAGATTATAATTTACTTTTTGGTATAATTTAAATAGTACGAAAAATCTCTATTTTGTCAATAATGAATCAAAATTTTACGTTTTACTTCCTATAGGCATAGATAAAGACAATGGATAGCCACTTTCTAGGATCGCTTCCTTTACATTAACAAACCTCTTCATGCAAGCTCTATGTTTATAAACACTGCGGACCCCTGCTATTTACAAGAATGCTCCCTTTAAGCTGCAACTAAATAGTATCACAGAACTATAAACAGTATTTTGAATAATTTTAAAAACTGATATGTGGTTGTTGTTTACAAGATTTTCTCGACCCATTTATTATGCAGAATTCGTCCCAAGCGTTTAGACTTTTACTTGGCGGGGTTTAAAAGTTTTAAGACTCATTTAAATAATTTCTTTATTTCGACTTTTTGTGCATAATATATTTATTATTATGCTTGCGTTAATGACATGAAGAGCTTCTATGAAGAGAATTGTGGATGTGAAGGAAGCGCGGGAGTTTTGTCAGGTTCGTGGCAAATGGCGCTCTATTGTCTCTACCTGTCCCTGTGGGAAAAAGGCGTGTCAATTTAATTTGATTAACGCGTTATGCTAGAGTGCGTCTTAAAAGCGACTTAAATAACTGAAAGTAGCAGTCGCTTCTTCAACGTTGTGATTTAAACAATGTCACTTTACTTTGACGACACGCGTGGTCCATTGGTCAACATACCAGTCCATTACGAGTAAATCCCCGGGTTTGATTCCCAGTTAAAGTCAAGATTGATCTGTAATATTTAATTATTATACCTGCAATAATTATATAGATGCAAATATTCGGCCGAAATGTGGTAAACAGACAGTTGGTGATCATTTGATTGATTAAGTTATAAACTACTGCTTTTCACATGTACTGTGTATTTCTAAATGATAGATAGTTAAGTTAAAGCTCTTCACGCATCTACATAGTGCATAGGTGCCGCCATTTTATATTCCAACGGTTATGGATGTCCCAACATTCCGCGGGTTTACATTGCCTTGTTTGGTGGGATGATTGCGACTTGTAATTGTGAAGACAGACAGCCACTTACGGTTATTTATTGAATGTATTTATTAAGATATAAGGAAACTTTGTACTGCGAATCATGACTGAAGATAAGTTTTACTAGTAGGTAGGTTTAATAACTACATATATTATTTTTCGTACCATAGAGCTTGTATGAAGAGAATTGTGAATGTGAAGGAAGCGAGGGAGTTGTGCGAGTTGTGAGGACCGTGGCAAGTGGCGCTCCATTGTCTCTGTCTATTCATGTGGAAAAAAGGGGTGACATTTTGATTGATTGATTATTATTCGTTTTTCTATTCAGTCACGTCATCTGACCTTGACTTGAAAGTGAACTGAACTGAAATACCAATCCAGTTTACGGTTGCTCAGTCGCCGTCACTATACCTTTTTGCCACGATACGTTAAAAGCATCCAAGGTTATAGGACAATTGTTCGACAAAGAAAGAAACGCGCCGAATCTTTAGGTTCGACTGCAGATTCGGTCGACAGAATGCGGATGCCTGTGCGCGTATCACGAGTCTAGAATGACGAATTGTTTATTTTCTAAACATTGTCTGCCTTCTACTCTCAAAAATATTGACATATAATATTTATTAATTTATTCTTATTATAAATTTCTTTACTAAGCTACTAAAGTGCTTGAATCATAGAAAAAAAGGACAACCAAACAAAGTACATAATATTAAAGATACATTGGTTCCGGTGGGTGGATTCGAACTCGTGCTCTCGGTTTGCGTGAACATTGCACTGCCACTACAGCACGGTCGCCTGGTGTAGTGGCAGTGCAATGGTTATTCTAATAAGAAAACATGAGTACATACGTAAAACACCTAAAATCACAGCGCAATATCAAACAGCGACAATACATCATTTATATCTATAATAATAAATTAATTATTGAACATTAATGATAATATATTGAACTTTGTATGCGGTGTGGCAGGTTTGCTTTGATCTGCAACTTGTGATAACATCGTCGTGCGCCGGCGTCGTATTTGTAAGAGAAATCACAACCCTATCATGATCTTTTATACGAGTATGAATATTATGGAAATATCATTGTCATCAGCCTATATTCGTTCCACTACTCGTCCGGTCATCTGTTTATAAACTTTCCACTACTGGATACAGCCTTCGCCCGAAGTAATCACTGTATACACTTTTCACTACTGGACACAGGCCTGGTCCGGATCGTGGTTTAGGACGAGACCTTGGTTTAGGACCGGACCGGACAGAATTTAGCTACTCAACCGCACTTCTTTGTTTATGCCTATCTCAATTGGCAAGTTTCTTGTGGCCTTCTTTTTGTCATATGCCTTTCCAAAGCCATGGTAGAGTCAGAAGCTAAGCCCATGCCCAGGCTAATAAATTATTTTCGTGTAATTTCAATTAGGATAGACGTGATAGTTTGATTTTAATAAACTTGAAGTTATTTTTATATTCAACAATTACGTTTTAAAGTAATTCAAATCGATAATTTAATGTATTGTATAAAATACACATAAGGTAGATCAAAGCCTGCTAGTCAACCTTAATAATAAATGATTAAATAAAGAACATGGAAGATGTAATACATATGAATAGAGGAATAGTATTTTTTACATTTTTATATTAAGCTATTAAAGTGCGTGTATCATAGAAACACGACAACAAATAACATATATCAAAGATACATTGGTACTAGCACAGTGGCGTAGCGTGGGAGTGAGCTGCCCGGGGCCGAAAAAAAAGTTTGCCGCCCCCTTATTTAGGAATTTCAATCATAGGTACAACAAAAATATGAATTTTGGGTTCAAATTTTAATGATTTATTTCAGTTTTTGTTCTAATTTTGCCGCCCCCCGCCGCACCCCCGCCACGCTACGCCACTGTACCGGCAAGTGGTTTTGAACCGGCAATACACCTACACCATGGTCGCCTTAAGTAAAAAATAATCATTCATATCAATATAATATTGAAACTAATAGACAACAAAAAAATCGTACAGGTATCCATACTATTTTTTTTATATCCAGGAACATAAAACAGAATTTTAAAAACCCGTATGAATCATCGTCATTGAAACAAAAGTTCATGGTAGACCGTAAGCAAGGTCGTAAGTGCAGTGTGCTATCTTGCAGGCGCCAATCTTTGTGTCAGTCGTCAGCAATTACTACCAACATGCATTCTTAAAATAGAAACCATAAAGACGGTCGCTTTTATTATTATTTTTACTTATATATTTTATAGTGATAGGTTGTAAAACTTGTAATCCCTATAATATTAAATTAAAACTTGGAACGTTGTGCTATTCGTTTTGATGGGTGTGAGAAGTATATGTAGTTAGGCAATAAAACTACTTCTGCCACTACACGATTGCCGCGACCGTGGTGTAGTGGCAGTGCAATGGTAACACAAAACCAAGAGCACGGGTTCAACCTACGAAACAAAATTTGCTCTACCAAAAACATTTTATTGTTTTAATATACATATTTATAAAAATACTTAATGGAAGAAAATATGTCACTAATCTGTATGCATTTTAAAGTATTGCCTTTTTGTTTAATTTGTTTACTTATACGTGTGTGTTCTAAACCGGTAATCGTTATATGTTTAAGCTTAACCCAACTTACATGGATAATACTTTAAACACTGTTCATCTTAATTAAACTACATTTTTTAACAATCTCGTCATTACTACTCAGCAAAGTTAGACCCTAAAAACCAAAAGGGTTTTGGGGTCTAACTTTGCTGTCAAACTTAAATGTTTTATCATGAAATACCCGCTGAAGGCATGATGAAAATTTAACTGGATTAAGATTATTTTGCTTTCAAATAAACAACAGCAAAAAAGTGAGTTTTGGCGGTGCAATGCAAGTGACAGATAGTGCAATTTTATATTATTTGTAAAGCTTTTGTTTGGTGTATTTTCTTTTTTCTATTTCTTTGTTCTTGTTTATGGCTTTAGTATTTAACTTGCCAGTGGTGTCAATTCTCTTGGCACACGATTATCCTAAAATCCTCCTAAAAATAATTTAGACCTGTCAAAGGACTTTCGCTATTCTGTGTGTCCCATATTAGTCTTAATTTAGAGCTGTCAAAGCTTTGACAGGCCTAAAAGTTAGTTTAGTTATTTAACTTAGAATTTTAGGCTGTTTTCCTATTCTGTTGTACCAATTTTAGGTGTCAAATTAGAAACGTCAAACTAATTTTGTTTAAGATTAGACGACACCATTTTAGGTCCCGCTTAACCTAAAAATTTAATTCTTAATAAGAAATATGAGTAATTATGTGGTTAATGCTCTAACTGAAAATGCCGAAAGGTAAAATAAGGTGATTTGTGTATTTTTATTTATAGTAGCTCGCCATACGACATCATTCAATCTGATATTAAACTGGAGTGCGATCTATGAATTGGGGTGACTGCTACTACTTTTAAATAACTGAAAGTAGTAGTCGAATCCTCTATGCTGGCCTAGTTGGAACCGGTAACTTAAATTATTTCGATTTTAAAGTTTATCTGAAGAAGTCTGGGAGGGAACATAAAAAAACACGTATCACAGGATTAGATTACTTGTCATTATATTGTATAACATTTACTTAATAACTATTTCACCATCATTATACAAATAAATTCATGAAACACAAGTATTACAAATAATTAAAATCTGTCTCCTGTAATTACCGCCAAAACTCATCTATCCAACAAGATGCGTTCGGAAATTAATTGTGTTACTATTACAAAAGTACAAAGTTTTTTCTATTTTTATTAACGTGAAATCAAGTTTTTATTTACTCAAACCATTACAACATTCTATATGGTACATTATTACTTATTTATTAACATTAATTATATGACTTTCTTATTACTTCATATTATTTTTAAAAAATATAAATTTTACGTTGGCAATAATTTAGGTATGTCATCCTAAAATATAGACATTTCTTATGTTTAATTCATTTTCGACAACAGAATTGCGATTTCTCTAAAAAAACTTAAAATTGACAAGCTTTAAATTTAGGATAAGTTAGTGAATGTGCCAAGAGAATCGACACCAGTGTCAAAGTAAAAATATATGGTTCAATGTTAAAACATTGTCAAGTAAAGATGAAGATGAACCACGCGAGTGATTCATCAAATGATGATGATGAGAGTGAGGTTGATGATGATCGTTTTAGTAAAGCGGCGGAAAGCCTTTACTAAAACTTCAGAAGGAGTCTTGGAGGGAACATGAAGAAACACGTTTCACAACTTTAAATTACTTGTTTATACTTGATCAACTTAAAAATTATTACTGGATAACAATTCCACCATTATTACACATTAATATTTATGAAAAACACAAGCTTTTAAAATAATTCAAAATTGCGCGTATGGACTATGTTCCCTTTGCTTTCCCAGTTCCCAGAATAGGAGAACTAAACTAAAAAAATATTTTTCGAGTCCGCGTCATCTTTACGTCCGTATCTGTTGAACCCACATTACTGGGATAACATGAAGCTGTGTACTGTAGACGTAATAAATTATTCATGTTATATCAATCAATAGTAAACTACGTTTGTTGATTTGCCGACAGACAGCGATCGCGATAAAAGTTGCTCTCAGATGGTAAAATAATGATTTATTGTAATTGTTCTGTTGCTTTGGAAACATTGAGTGGATGGATGGAAGGAGATTGACGATATTTATATTAGAAATAAGAGGTGAGTGGATGAATAAAACGGGTCAACTCAGAAGGTGATCCTTGGCCTAATTGGGGATATTCTTAAATAAGGCCTGCACTGAGGTCTGGTCTGGTGCCATATCTCTGTTATGTATACGTATCTATATAATAGAGATAGGCAGAGACAATGAAGCGCCACTATATATATGGAAATACACTCGTAGCCTTAATGCGTTTCAGGATCAGCTTAAAAGTCGAGTGGGTTGCATTTATTTAACTGTAGTCGCAGTAGCCTCTATTCATGGATCGCGTTTTAGCTCCACAATAAAAATATAAAAGAAAACATAACCCTATATTTATTATAGGAGAGTCAATTTTCAATCAATCAAATAATTCAAATTATCACGCCTTTTCCCCACAGGGATAGGGAGAGACAATGGAGCGCCACTTGCCACGATCCTGACACTACTTCCTGCTTCCTTTACATTCACAATTCTCTTCATACAAGCTCTATGGTTATGGGCATTAGGCAACCTAGCTTTCTTGAGAATGTCTCAAAGACTAAAATATAATATCAGATAAAAAATCAAGATAAAATATCAAAAATATATAAAATATTGTATAAAATCATATAAAATACCAAGATAAAAGACTGAAATATCTTTTATATATGGCCATATCCTATAAAAGTAAAATAACACGGGAAACTACTAGAAATATGTATGGATTAATCCACCCCTGTCACCAATCACTATCATTCACCATAACTTTATTTGGTGTGACGTCATTCCCTTTCAATGTGTCGTGAATCCCGCGTCCAAACGTGCGTGGACTTCCCTTTAACTTATTATCCTTGCATCCTACGAATAAGAGGGATTTTATTCTCGATACCGTTTTGAACACGATATACTCGTAGTACAATATACAAAATTAGAATTTGACGACAGGCGTGGACGAACGGTTTAGCGATTAGTTTGTTGCGTCCCGGGTTCGGGGTTCGATTACCGGTCGGAGCAAATATTTGTTTCATAACTTTTATTTGTAATATTATTAATATTAAATAGTGCAAATATTTGTTAATAAAAAAAGAGATGGATATTTGCGTCGGGTCTGGTTATCAAAGAGTGGTAGGCAGTGGTACCCAGTCTGCCGATCCGGAGTAGTACTACCATTTACAAGTATACAGACCGTAAGTGATTTGGTCACGTTTCGGGATTGGCTTGTAAGTTGCCGGTTCTATCTAGGCTGGCATAGTGGATGTGATTGCTACTCACAGTTATTGAATTGTAGTAGCAGTGACATTCATTCATGGACCACACTTCGGCTTAACATCAAGCTAGGTGCTGTCATATGTCGTCACAATAGAAATAAAAAAATAATAAAAGATTTTGTTTAGATTTTACAATTACATTGTTTAGAACTATTTCTGATGCCTTAAGATTTAGAATTTAGATCAATAAGCTTGTTATATTTTAACTTTAAAGATTTGAACGGTCCTAATATTTGCAATATCTCAATTGTGTTGTTTCCTATCCTTATTCCGTTCTGTTTTAATTCCAACCACATAATTACTTATTATAAATTAGGGATTGTTGAACTGCTAAAAATTAATAAACAAAATCTCTGACACGTAAATGTATAATTCACAGCAACAGTAAAAAGTATAAAGCTATCAAGAAATATAAAATTAGTACAATACTCCACAATAACTACGACTGAGGTAACCGTAAACTGCGTCGGATTTTTCAGTCGCATGGACCTCCCCTTGCTCTCAGGTAAATTGAGTGTAAATTTCGCCTAAATTAAAATTATATAAAGTACAAGCACAGCCCTTTCTTTTCTGTCAACGAATTATAGTTGTAGTTTCAATAAATTAATTTATTTTTTTATAAATAAATAAGAATAGGGCATTAGGGCAGCCCAAAATTCGGAGGGCTATGAAAAACGAGTTTCTCTATAAAAAGGCCCATATGTTACCACATTTATAGTTTATAGCTGGCTTATAGCTAAAATATCCGTTATGTTCCGCAGCGATAAAAATACGCAACTATTTTGCTCTAAAAACTACTCTTTTCCGCATTTTTCATTTAAAAAGCAAATGAAGAAAGTTCTTAGAAGAATTTCCAAGCTGCAAATTTCATTTTGGAAATCTTTGTATTTTTTCTTGTCATGTAGTTGATAATGACCTCTGATATTAGAGCTACAAATAGATTTAAGAAAAAATAGGTAAAAATTAACTTTCTAAATCCAAAAATAAATCTTCCAGTATTAAATCATTATTATATCCTATACTTATTATATGAAGGTAGTCATCTTTATTATAGACTGTGTCAATTATAAAAAATGTCACGTCAGTATAAAAAAAAACTTTTATACCTTCAAACAGTATACACCCATAATAACATAATAAGTACGATCGTAAATAATAAAAAAACTTAACCTTCATAAATCATCTATTTAATTTCCCTGTAATTTTTACAATTAATAAAAACGATACTTCAAGTTATTAATTAAGATAGCTCCTGGGAGGTCTATTAAATCAACATTATGTCTATAACTCTTCTTTTATTGCTCGTAAATTCACCTATTTTAGAACTCAACAAGTCTCTATGAGGCCAGTATTTCAATCATTGAAATTATATGATCTTAATCATTTGCCTAGTCTTCCGATCCGGGGTAGTACCATCACAAGTGTGCAGACCATAAAAACATTCAGTCGCGTTCCGAGATCAAATTGTAAGTTGGCAGTTCTAACTAGGCTGTTGTTTTTTTATCTAAGACTGTAACTTAAGTATTTATCTGTAGCAGTCAGGTCGAGCCAACAAAAATAGTATGTAATACGATGAATTCTTAATAAAATAATAACGACTGCTTTGACACAACATACTAAACTAAACCACTACTACGAGTATACTATACTACCTTAAGTATACTAAACTACTGTGCGCTCGCATCGAAATGTTTCTCTATACTAATATTGGAATATGCCAAAAAAATAAGAAACAAATAATAGTAATATGCAAAACCGTAAACCGACTAAGATCTTTTAATTAAGCTTTGCTATGCGATAGCTGATCGAATAAAGGAGAAACTTCTAATCAAATTTTCCTTTTAGAACTTTATTTATTTAAGAAATAAATAAAGGTTTTTGTCAAACTCCAGTTTTGAGGGGTGCGTTTACAATCCCTCGCGAATTTTGCCTTTCATCTTTTTAAAAAGGGGGAGATTTCAAGTGGAGGCGAGGAGAAGTGATTTTTAAGCTTTATTTACACCCGAAAGAGTCTATTAGCTTATCCACTTGTCTGTTCAATAAGTTTTGCTTGGGTTATGCGAACCGATTTTTTCTCTCTATTTCGTTTTATGATGCTGCTGCTTCGAAATGCTATATTTCTGTATTTTAGTTTGTTTTATTTAGGTTGATTCTGTTAAATTACAAATGATTGAAATATCTATGAGCTAATCACAAGTCACCACAAATTCTTTTTACTTGCTTTGTATACGTTTATCTTCTTTAATAACGGCATTAACGGCTAAACGGCATTAAAGGCACGAACGGCTATCAATTGCAGTTGATAGGTAGTTGTAGATTTGGACTTATTTTTATTTCTTTTCAAAGAAAACAGCGATGGGCAGAGACAATGAGAAGCGCTACTTTTCAGTATCACATCACAACTTTCTCGCTTCCTTCACATCCATAATACTTTCTAGTACAATTTAATGTAACTGAATATTAATTATAATAATGAACATTTTCCATGTCCTATTCGATCTCCTTTAGTAATTAAACTCGTTTATAATATATGTTTATGTACTTAGGTATATGTTTGCCAAATTATTAAACCCAGTTACATAGTTGTTACCCTCTAATAAACAAAATGGAGGGTGCGAGCTCTCCCATTATGCAACATCACAGAAAATATAAAATTCAATCAATATAATGTACACAGACATTATATTATTAGACGGCGCATACGAGTAGGAAGGCGACAGGACTGATGGAACTACCTACCTTGAAACTACCTAATCAAACCTACCTAATGAGATGTCAACATAAACCTACAATGGAGACATTGAGTTTTAGCGAACCGTCCACGTATTGCCGAACTGTCAACCGTCCTTAGTCTGATAACATTACACAACAAACGAATACTTCGATTGAAGATCAATTAATCACACATCGAATTTGATTTACTTCCCACTAATGTTAATGTGACAAATAATGTCACATTAACATTAGATCGATCGAAGACTTATCGTAGTGACGGCGACTGAGGCAATCTTAGACTGAAACAAAATTTCCAGTCGTCGGCGCCTAATGACCGTAGACTATTTTGTACGAGGGAAATAGACGCGTTTTAATAAGGCAACTGATTGTTCTTTAATTTTAACCAACCTATAATTTTGCTATAAGTTTGCTCTCGATTGTCATTTATATTTTTGTTCAATCTTGTAGCAATCAAGTGTTTATCCCTAAAGTGACTTCCATGATGGAATGTTGACAGTCCATCAGCCAATAAAAAGTCACAGCTTATATCTCGCAATAAAAACAAATTTCAACATACCATAAAACTCACCATACCATAAAAGCACGTCGGACTCCAACATTTTCTACCGTAGGAAGACCCGCAGGAAGAGACCTCGCCCTATCGAGCGTCCCTTAAGTTTCCTTAGCAAAATGTATATATCCTCTAACACACTCCTCAGAATCATTGGCTCTAAAATTGGGCTTACCTCGACTTTACTTTTAACAACCTTTTAACCTTTAAACTCTTAAAAAACATAGTCCGCGGCCCGTGCACAACTCCTTCGCGGAGGTATAGTTTGTCTAACTATAAATAACGTCCACTTTATTTAAATGTGTGAATGCAAATATTTATAACTATACTATTATACTATCAGCGTGCTCCTCATTCTGTGTCCAACCAGCAACTGAATGACCAATTACAATTGCATTTTCAGTGTGTTGCATTCATATTTTATGTTTTTTCGGTGGAGGGGCGCGTCATTTCGGCTTAGACAGACTATACTCCCTTTTTGCTTGGTGTCCAGACATGCACATTTGATATGAAAATCACTTTATAATTTATTTTTATTCCCAACCGAGTGGAAATACTCTACTCTATATATTGTAGTAATAATGCGTAGTAAACCTTTATTGTTGTATATGATAGATTGATCAGAATATGATGCTGACAAGTAATCCATCAAAGTTTTGTTTGTTTTTCCTATAATATGTACGCACTCAAACAATATACTTATGTATTTAGGTATTTTAAGCATTTGTTTATAACATAAATAAATAAAAAATGTATTTTATTACCGTTTTATTTATATATTAGGGGACTATCCTAGATTTAAATGACAAATAAGTGTAAATATAGGCAGTTGCTTTTACCAGTCATTTGACCAGTCTGTGTTAGTACTCGTACACTTGGTGGTCCACTATTTTGATGAACAGCAAATCGTATAATTCAAGCAAAAAATATAATTCAGAAAGGGAAACATTTAAATTAAAGCGAAATATTCAAAATTGCTTAAATGAAGATAATTATAATAATGTTTTAGGCTTTTTAAAATTTATTCATTTGTATGAAAAGGTGTAATTTTTAAATTCTGTAATCCCACTGTTAAAATCTCCACTGAAACAAAATATCTACTGTAGTCGCAAAGGACCTTGTTGTTAGAGCGACTTTAAATAAATTACATAAAAAAGTGAGTTAATTATGTTACGGCGTACCTTAATATTTTATAGGTATTTCCTTTATTAGTAATAAAAAACAAATTTCGTAAAAGCAATAAAAAAAGGGTTCTCTATTCAATTTTTAACGAGGTGTTTCTTTTGGCGTCTATAATATGTTTATTTACTTCGCCTCCGTAAATGTTTAAAGAAAGTGTAAAAAAAAACAGGGGTCTACAGTACTCATAACCATAGAGCTTGTGTGAAGAAAATAGTAGATGTAAAGGAAGCAAGAGATCTATGTCAGGATGGCTCCGTTCTTTGTCTATCCCTGTGGGATTGAGGCGCGACAATTTATTTTAGATGTGCGTCATTTTGCGGATTCTTCTTGCAATTACATCATCATATCAGATGAAGTGCTGTCATATGTCGAGTCACAATAACAAAGTCAAAGAAAAAACTTCTCTAGCCGTGAAACCAAACACTTTCTAACTTGTTTCCACATTAAGTTCTTCCTTAATTAATTCCCGTGAACTGGCAACAAAAGTAATTGGGAGATGTTCTTTTATTTGGACGTTTCCGTGGCGGGTAGATTACAAAGGGTGCCATTAACTCGACACACAGACAATGGCTGAAAGTAATTCGAGCATGAGCTTAACATGTGTTTACACGTGATGGATAGAGAGCACAATCGAGACATCTATTACGAATTCGAATTGTTATACAAAATTACTACGGTTCAGACAGCCCATATAACAAGTCGTACTTTGATTAAAAGCCCTGTTGGGAAAATGTATCCACTATACCGATCTAGTTGACACGGGAAATTTCCAAGTTGTTTCCTCGAAACGCGACTAAATCAATTGTTTGCCTATCACTTTAGTTATTTGAAGTCCCTATTTTTATATATGATTTGAAATAAGATTGTGTTTTAACGTATTTTGAACCTATTTTGTAGCATATTGAGTAAACCTTATTCTGTTAAAATTAAAATACAATTTTACTTTAACTCAAATGTTTAAATAAGAGCTACACAATCCCTTATCAGGGCCAATTCCTAATAAGATTGCAATTGGATATTAATATCTTCATTAGTAAATAATATCTTAAGTTTATAATCACTAATATTTCTATTAGACTTGTTGGTTGTTGTTGTAATTTATATTCTTTATCAACGACATACGATTGTAAATTGCACAAATATAAACGTTTACGTTTAACAAACGAGTACTAAGAGTCGTGTCTCATGTATCTATACAGCTATAGTGATTGACGGGGCTTGAGTCGATTTTTAACCGACTTCCCAAAAAGGAGGAGGTATACAAATCGGCCGTGTGTTGTTTTTGTCAATTCCGAATAGAATTGACAAAAACAACATACGGCCGGTTTATTAAAATCGGTGTTACGGCGACTAATAGCGTAGTAGAAGAAATACTGGGTACTCGTTTGATAAAAAAAGGGGGAATATGACTATAGTACCGTGGACTTCGTTCAATTCATAGTAGAGTTACAAAGTCAAGTGACGCTTTTAAATCATTGTCGGTGTGCAGGTAATGGGATTGAGTTGGTTTTTTAAACCTTTTACTTCACAAGTTCACTTGTTGACGATCTTGTTAGGTTCTTTGAATTGTAACGGTTTGACATGTTTACATTTAAAGAAGTAAACAGATTGATAAATAATTATTTAATTATAAAGTTACCCCAGTACTTCGTAGATACAATGGAGCAAAATTCTCTGCTGAGTTGCCTAGTGCCCATAACCGTATCCAGCTTGTATGAGGAGAATTGTGGATGTTAGGGAAGCGAGGGAGTTGTGTCAGGATCGTGGTAAATGGCGCTCCATTGTCTCTGCCTGACAATTTGATGTTTGTGACCATTGTCTCTCCATTGTGATAATTTGATTGATTGATCTGTATTTTACACAGATATACTCGTAAACTATTTTTTTTCTTTACCGAGTTGAATTTAAAATTGTAATTTAATGAATATTTATATACAGTATGGATTTGCATGAACGCTAATCACAGTTCTTTTGTGACTTGTATTTTGTTGAGATGAGGAAAAATTCGCTACTAGGCGAGGGTTCGAAAGGCTTAGAGGACTCTTCTGAACATTTGCAACTTTTGTAAAAGAGTGACGGGGGAATTCAGCCAGAAGTTTAGCCCCCCGTACACAGCATAGAAACCATTAGACACTAGCCACCCCACTTATAGTTTGTGAAAAAATTTTGCACTCGCCTATTGTACATAAAACTATAGTAAGGGAACGAGCTAAATAAACGCGCTAGGAATACAGTTGTGACGTCATGGTCACGTGTCTATTATGAATAGTAAAGTAACATGCAAAATGTCCATAACGATAAACACACACTTTCCTTAAAACGCAAATAGATTTAGTTATTAAAAATTTAAATGTGTATTAAATTTAAGTATAAACATTAGACAGCAACAATTTTTAATGAATTATATATTAATTTATCTTTGAGCATAATGACTGCATGTTTTTTTTTTCTTTTTCACACATTTTAATCACGTTTCTAATAATGATTCTAGCCTGACCACGGATGACGACTCTGTTTTATTCAATTAACTCACTAATGTTTCAATAATCAAAGAAAGAAAATATGGACACGTTTTTATCGATAATAAATGACATCACCGAGCTATGAGCGTCACTGTGATACGAGTGGGGGTTTTTTGACGCCCCACCGCACCTCAGCCCCCGAATGTATTTAACTCGTTCCCCATCTATACGAGCAGTGTCCGTACTTTAGTCGCATCCCGTGAGCTGTTATTCTTTTAAGAGAAGTCTAGTTATATATTGTCTATACATCCGCCTTTCTCAATGACATCCTGAAATTCAAATTTTTTGTCACAAAGAAGAATAGTAAAGTGTCATACTACAAGGAAAGTCTACTTGTCTAGCGTCAAGTTTTATATTAGGTGTATAATAGGTAGGTAAATTTTATAGATTTTGATTACATTGCTAAACAAAGTTGAGTTGTGACTGGCTGTGCCTATCTCTGTGGGAATAATCGTTTAAATTAAAAAAATAAATACATATTATATGTATGTATGTCACCGTATAATTGTGAATACCATTAGTTTATAATTAACTATCATATTTCAAACTATTTACAATATAACGTATTAAATATGATAGTTTATAATCTATCCATATGTAACTATAATATTCATATCTATATATAATAAAATCTATTATGGATAGATGAAAAACTTCCATATTTAATACGTTATATTATAAGTAGTATGGTTCAGTACACAATTTATCGTGAGATAGATTATAAACTAACGATATTTACAATTATACGGATAAACTATTTAAGGACACTAACAGCCGGTTGTATCAAAAATTATAATTTACGAATTTGTAAAAAGTATCGTATAAGTAAAAAAAAAACAAAATGGATTGCACCACTTTTTAACTTCACATTTTACATTTACGTTTAACGGATATTTTATACAGATATCATTCAGTTTGGGTTTCTATGTACTACTTTTGTTATTTCTAATGATAAAAAATTATAAAAAAGGTACTTTCGATATAAAGTAACAACCCAATTCACGATTTCGTAATAGTAAACGTAATAGGATAAGTATAAAGTAAAACTAAATTCGTAAATTAAAGTAATGTTAATATTACAGCTAACAATTTTCACTCAATTGCATTATAATGTAAATTAACACCGTGTATATGGAACTTAAGTAATGCTAAATCTAATATTAATCTTGCCAAATGGTCTTGTAGGGGTAGAGAGTACAGAGGGGTTGCAATGTTGGCGTCAGGCCACTGGAGTGTCGTTATAATCTGCAAGATAATGCCAGATGTTCTCAAACTTGTTCCTGCCTCGTCCTTGTACACCCGTAATACCCGCACAGGTCGGGGAAAGCATCCACATTTTATCGACCGAATCGGCAGTCGAACTAAAAAGTTCGGTGCGTCTTTTCTGTGTAGAACAATTGACAAGTGGAATGCTTTGCCAGCCCATGTGTTCTCTCCATCCTATGTCCTTGGATCCTTCAAGCGATGCGTGAAAAAGCACCTTAGGCCGGCATAGTGGCGGCGGCTGGGGCAGCCGGTAACTGACTCGGTTATTCCAGTCGTCGTCACTCTTGGACCTCCTCTTGCTTATCATCAGGCAAGTCGGGGTCAGATGTCGTGTCACAATAAAAAATTAAAAAAAAAACTGATTAACACTAAGATTACGAATTACATAACAATTTTATAATTATATACATCTATATATAAAAGAAAGGCCTGGTGTAGTGGTAGTGCAATGTTTTTTTTTTATTGTGGCTCGACATATGACAGCACCCCGCTTTATGTTAAGCCGAAGTGTGGTCCATGAATGAATGTCACTGCTACCACGAGTACAATTCAATAACTGTGAGTAGCAATCACATCCATTATGCCTAGTTGGAACCGGCAACTTACAAGCTGATCCCGAAACGCGACCAAATCACTTCACGGTCTGTATACTTGTAAGTGGTGGTACTACCCCGGATCGGAAGACTGTACCACTGCCTACCACTCTTTGATAACCAGACCCGAAGCAAATATCCATCTCTTCTTTTTATTAATAAATACTTGAAATATTTTAATATCTATACTAATATAATAAAGCGGAAGAGTTTGTTTGTTTGTTTGTTTGTTTGTTTGTTTGTTTAAACGCGCTAATCTCAGGAACTACTGGTTCGAATTGAAAAATTCTTTTTGTGTTGGATAGATCAATTATCGAGGAAGGCTTTAGGCTATAAAACATTACGTTACGACTTATAGAAGCGAAGAAACAGTCAAAAATGTGGAAAAAACGGGGAATATTATTAGTCTTTTAGGGTTTCCGTTGCGTGCGCTGCGAAAACCGTTCGAGATACCCAAAAAATATGTATGAAAGAATTATTCCTCTTTAAATTATCTAAAAAAATGTCCGCGACCGTATATGTCTATCTTTTAAGATTAACTCACAATAACCGTTTTTATGATAGTCAAATTTGGTTTAAATTAATGCATTATTACAAATTATTTGTCAGAGTTGTATTAACATAATAATATTATTCTTTATCGAAATAAATGTGTTATTAATTAAGAGTATTTAACTGTGAACACAATTGTCATTGATATCACCTAATTTCAATAAACATCTTATAAGATAATACAATTTTAAAATAACTCTGAAACAAAATTCACACGCGTTGCATGATGAGCGCTAACCGGCGGGCGAGGAGAGGCGGTGCTTGCGGGCGAGGCGGAGGGGGGTGTAGCTTTACGATGTATAGTCTGTCTAAGCCGAAATGACGCGCCCCTCCACTGCATTTATGCATACGAGCAAATGTAAAATATGGATAAAACACACCGAAAATGCAGTAATTAGTTATTTAGTTGCTGGTTAGACACAAAAGAGGAACGAACGTGATGAAGTTTAATAGTATAGTTAGTAATATTTGCATTTACACATTTAAATAAACTAATAAAGTGGAGGGGCGCGTCATTTATAGACAGACAAGCATTCTATGCGGTCGGCTCCCTACTGATCGGTTGAATGCAGCAAAATCCTTTTTTATACAATTTCATTTTGTAGTAGTTTTCTCTATAGTAGGTAGTGTTTGTTTTAAGTATAGTATTTTGTTTTTAATATTTTCACATTAACACTTTTTTGTTTTGTTGTATATAATACCTATAGGTGTCATCTACATTCTTTCAAGGTTAGGTTTTAGTTTAAGCATTCAGTTAGTTTGGTTAAGTTTTCATTTCCTTCGTTCTTTCTTCGTCACTGTAATGCCTAGAAAAAGGACTCAGCGTTCTCGGCAGACTGCTGCTGCAAAGCGGCTGCGAGTTTTGCGCACAAGAAAATAAAACTGAAAATATAATTTACGCAGAAGTACTTTAAAATATATTCTTTTTAAAACTACTTTAAAATATATTCTATTAGTTACGTAATTTAATCGTCTAAAATAAGTCGCGGGTAACAGCTATTGGTAATTTATAATAAAGCTGAGCAGGTAGGTAAACAAAAATTAATATGATTCCCAAAATAACTATTCCACGCGGACGCAGTCGCGGGCACAGCTAGTAATTATTATATATTACAAATAAAAGCTATGAAACAAATATTTGCTCCGACCGGGAATTGAACCCGGGACTTTACGCGCAACAAACCATACGCTAAACCGTTCGTCCACGCCTGTGGTCATGCAACCAGAAGCCTCCGGTTCAAAACTGCAAGCCGTTACCAATGTATCCTTGAAATATAGTAAGCACTTTAGTAACTTAGTATAAAAATACATAAATACATTTGTTATTGTTTATTAAATAGCGTTATGGTTGATGCACTGTCATTAAACTAATTATTTTAATCGATCCTTAAATAGAGGCGACTTCTACTACAGTTAAATAACCATAATAGCAGTAGCATCCGCTTAACCAGCCTTATTGGTAACTTATAAGCTGATCCCGAAACGCGTAAAGTGGTACCACGCTGTGTCGGCCGAATTAGCAAATGAATTACCAGCTGTCTGCCTACCGATCTTGAATGTTTGAGAAGCATCAATTTGTCTAGGATAGACTCGTATCTCCCCTATCATGCATAATCTACTTAGTCTGGCGCGGCTCTGTCCCTCTACAGCCAAATTTATAACCTCATATTTAATAATAATAGTATATTTATAATAATATACTATCTCTATATTATTATAAATGTGAATGTGAGTTTGTTTGTTACGTTTTCACGCGACAACTACTTAACCGATCTTCATGAAACTTTGTACACATATTTTTGGAGGTACTAGAAGTAACATAGGATACTTTTAATATTAAAAATATTTTTTTACTATAGTTTCCAATTAACTATAGTTTCAGCTGTTTGGAAGTTTTCTATATTTATTTTTATTTCCAACCGTTATTTTTATATGACTTATATATAAATACAAAAAAGGGATATGTTACAGTCGAATTGAGAACCTCCTCCTTTTTTATGACTGTTTATAAACCTAATTTACGCGGGTGAAACCGCGGGCACAGCTAGTATTTAATAATAAATCATGATATACATTATATTAAATGGTAATTTCTGGAATAAAAACCGCAAAAACGCAATAATGTCTAATTTTCCCATTAGACACTTTAATGGGGAAAAGTATCACGTGTCTAATAATCCCTATCAATGGGAATTTCATAACGGGGATTATTGGATCTCTTATCAATTATTCAATTTTGTATTATAGCTGTATTATTACACCAGAATCATCAGTTAGAACAAATTGTCACGTCTCAATTGGTGCATATGCGCACCACTTTCTACGATTCTGTCACAACTCTCTTTATCTTCATATTAAATTCTATTCGTAAAAGCCCTTTGCTTTTTAATAATTGTTTTTTAGGATTTCTCTTGCATTTGCATTTCCCTGCAGGAGTAGATCCAAGAGCGCCGTCGACAATACATCACTGTTATTTCAGTTGCCTTTCAGAAGTGCTTTGTCGCACTTCGCACTTCACTTGAAGGATCCAATGTATAGGATGTAGATAACACATGAATTAATGATTTTAATCAACATTTATTATAATCATTACAATTTAAATATAATTATTACGTCATTAATTAATACAACTTAATAATATATAATAATAACATTAATAATATAAATAATTAAAACAACTAAAAAAAATATTGTGAGTGACTCGACATATTTACCTCACCTGAAGTTAATCTGAAGTGCGGTCCAGGAATGGATGTGACAGGATATTTAACTACTGCAGTTAAATAACTAAGTAGCAAATGTATTAAATAAATTTTATGCGGCTTACAATCGCGTTTATTTTGGTTTTGATTTTACGATTTTATTTTATTACTCGAAACGTCGGAATGATAAAATAAAATTGTAAAATTAAAACTAAAATAAACGCGATAGTAAGCCGCACAAAATTTGTTTAATTCATTAACCAATGTTCGCGCAAAATATAAGAAAATATTAACTAAGTAGCAGTCACATCCACTTCGCCGGCAAAGTTGAAACCGGCAACTTGTATCTAAAGCTGTTCCCGAAACTTGACTAAGTCTCAATAAACTAGATTAGTCTTAGCACGGTGGTAATACAAATAGTAATACCTTAAATAAATAATAAATATATTATTAACATATAGGTAGATATATATGGTAATTTTATCGGCAGTTTATTGTTTCAATACGAGTGTTGTAGGGGTCTGGTGAGAGTTGCAGACGAACTTTAATCAGGAAACATCCTCTCGAGTGCAACAACGAATTGTTTGAAGTTCACTTGAGTACGGCAGCGACTCGTTATGTCCTATAGCTCGTATAGCAGACCTGGAGAACGGCCAAACTAACTTTTCTACGTCAATTTAATCACTTTAATAAATAATTGAATTCATAGTTTTATTTTATATTATTATATTGATAATTGAACTGTTTTAATAAAAAAGATTCCTTAATATTATTAAACAAAAACAAAAAAAAAGTTACTTATTAAAATTTTCTTACATTTTGCGCGAAATGATTAATGAATTAAACAAAGGACATCATTCATTTTGGGCGTTTATTGTAGGTACTACTTTTGTAATGTCCGATGATGAAAAAATATATAAATCGTATTTTCGATACTTGTGTTGATAAAACTAATAACAATTTTGCTTTTAATTGCTGTGCAATTGAGTAATTTGGAAATTAAGATATGGATTTTGAATCGTTTGTCATAATTATAGTTTGATCATTTTGCACACCTAAACTATGCATAATAAAGGATATATTCCAATTACATTGTAATCTTCGTACATCAAACTATTTTCAAATGCATATTAAACTTATAATACAATTAAGCCCAAGTCCCCATAAAAAATGAATGATGTCCTTTTACAGTTACTTACTTTTTTAAATATTATTTTTTATCATAATCTACCACATAATCTAACAAATATTGTGTATAAAGTACAAGGCGAGCTTTGTGAGTGGCAGTGCAATGGTCACCCAAACCCGGTTAAAAACCACTTGCCGGTACCAATGTTGTACTGTTTCTATGATACATTTTCTTTACTCAGTGACTCAGTCTTTAAAGTTGCCGGTGTCAAGTAGGCAATTTTAAGCGATTGCTACTTGCAGTTTTATAACTGTAGTAACTAGTAACAGTCACCTCCATTCTCAGACCGCGCTCCAAGCAACAAAGTTGGAAGACCTAACTTATAACATTAGCAGTGCCGCCCCACGCTCCAAAGCCTGTCTGATATTAATAAAAAAAAAATTTAGATAGAAGCGTACAATATCTTGTATGCTTTAAACGCGGAGCGCTTAGGCTATGCTTTACTTCCACCTCAAAATTTAAGTTGATATTGAAAGTGTTATGTTTATTTGTAACAGTTTTGTTTTATTTAATACCCTAAGCTTGAGGACCTAAAGCAAACCAAGGGCCCTTAAACAGAATTTGCTACAGGCCCCGCGCTGGTTATTCCGGCACTAAACATTAGGCGGGGTGCTAACATACTTATTTCGAGCCACAATAAGAAATACACAATTTCTTCAAAAAAAATATTTGCTATCGTAAGCAAATAATAGCTTTCACGTCTCGCCTACTCATACGAGTATATGCATCATTCCATAAATGTACGACAACCAACTTTCGACACATTTATATGTTTTTTTTTTATTGTGACTCGACATATGACAGCACCCCGCTTGATGTTAAGCCAAAGTGTGGTCCATGAATGAATGTCACTACTACTACAATTCAATAACTGTGGGTAGCAATCACATCCACAATGCCGGCCTAGATGGAACCGGCAACTTACAAGCTGATCCCGAAACGTGACCAAATCACTTCACGGTCTGTATACTTGTAAGTGGTAGTACTACCTCGGATCGGCAGACTGGGTACCACTGCCTACCACTCTTTGATAACCAGACCCGAAGCAAATATCCATCTCATTTTTTTTAATATTTAATATGTTTTTTATTAATATTATGACTAACTATGTAAACAAATGTTTGTTTCTTTGTCTTCATTTTGCCTGTAGTGACGATTCGTTATTCGTTAAGTCACCATTCAGTTATATGTCCCGGGTTCGATTTCTAGTCGGAGCGAAGATTTGTTTTATAGCTTTGTTATGTGGTAATTTATATTTCGATTGATTAACATATAGTATTATAGTTTATAAAGAAATAAAGGAATTTATAAATCTGATGTGGATCTGAATATCTTAGAGCGTCTGAACGTTATCGTAGAGTTTGTATGAAAAGAATTATGAATTTGAGGGAATCGGGGGAGTTGTGTCTGGATCGTGGCAAGTGGCGCTCAATTGTCTCTGCCTATCCCTGTGGGATAGAAGGGTTTTTGCTCTTGTTATCTAAGAGTGGTGCCCAGTCTAACAGGGTCGTAGTTATTTTATTGTAGTAGTAGTCGCCTCAATTTATGGACCGCACTCCAGCTTATTATCAGGCAGGGTGTTAAAATACAATACAAGGAAAATGCATCTAATTATAAGTATTATCTTTTTTAACTCTTAAAAACTTATTAAACAAATTTTATGCGGCTTACTATCGCGTTTATTTTGGTTTTGATTTTACATTTTGTATTATTATTCTGACGCTTCGAGAGCTTTGCAGCCATCGTAATCACGGAGGAGTTGGTTGTCCTATTGGTTGATAAATAAAAGCGATAGTAAGCCGCATAAAATTTGTTTAATTTATTAATCAATGTTCGCGCAAAATCTAAGAAAAGACTTATTGTTGTTAAGAAAAATACCTACTCTGTTGTTTGTCTGCTTATCATTATGATATTTATATTAATATCTGATACGACAATTGATATCAATATCTTGTTATTTGATAAGAATGTGAAGGACCCTTGGGATACAACTTACATATATAGATTTCGTAAACTGTATTTATTATTTACAGAAAATAGCAGATAATAACTTTCTGCTTTTATTATTAAATCAATAATAATTCATCAATCAATCAATCAAATTGTCACGCCCACAGGGATAGGCAGAAACAATGGAGTGCCTAACCCCTGTGAATCTAATTGACATTTCGATTGGTTAAATCAATCAATAAAAATTGTCACGCCTTTTTCCCATAGGGATAGGCAAAGACAATGGAGCGCCACTTGCCACGATCCTGACACAACTTCCTCGCTTCCTTCACATGCACAATTCTCTACATACATCCTATAAGGTTATGAGCACTAGGCAACATAGCTTTCTTGAGGATGCCTCTGATTTGATCGGTTAACACCTTCCTTTAACGCCTTGTTTAACGCATCCATCCACATAAGATTTATAAATTGTTTTCGCCAATCTACTTTCACTCATCCTTTCCATGTGCCCAAACCATTGGTTAAATATACGTCTAAAAACTGAATAGTTAAAATTCAACACGGCTTTGTGCAACTGTCATTGTATGAGAAACACTAGTCATATCTGTTTATTGTCCCAAACTTTTGTAACTAATTTGTAACAAACTGTTACTATGTTTGCAAGGCGTTACAGTTTCTCTATAGCATTGATTCCCAAAGTGGTCCAGGGGTCCACGGGAGACTCGACGGAAGTCTTTTTTTATTGTGACTCGACATATGACAGCACCCCGCTTGATGTTAAGCCAAAGTGTTGTCTAGGAATGAATGTCACTACTACAATTCAATAACTGTGAGTAGCAATCACATCCACTATGCCGGCCTAGATGGAACTGGCAACTTACAAGCTGATCCCGAAACGTGACCAAATCATTTCACGGTCTGTATACTTGTAAGTGGTGTTACTACCCCGGATCGGCAGACTGGGTACCACTGCCTACCACTCTTGATAACCAGACCCGAAGCTAATATCCATCTCTTTTTGTTATTAACAAATATTTGTAATATTTAATGTTATTAAATATTACAAATAAAAGCTACGAAACAAATATTTGCTTCGACCGGGAATCGAACCCGGGACTTCGCTAAACCTAAAAAACAACAAACCAATCGCTAAACCGTTCGTCCACGCCTGTCGTCGAAAGTTGGAGTGTCAAAAAAATGGGGGTTCACAAATCGTCTACAAAATTTATCTGGTTTCGATAGTAAAGAACTAAAATATTGGCTTGACTTCACCTATCAATGTAGGCAGATAATATTTTAAGAAGCTCAGCGACCGTTACTTGGGAAAACTTGCATATTTCATCTTAAGTACAACGTGTCCAGACTTGCAAAGGCAGTTTATGTCGAGTTTTAGGAACATAGTAGAAATATAGATGCAGGGGTCCACCGGAGCAAATTTTTTAAGGTGGTTTATGAGTAAGAAAAAGTTTGGGAACCTCTGCTCTATAGGAATACATTTTTATACAAACACACAATTGTGACACAGCACGTAAACGTTTTGGAGGCTTGCCAGTGACGGCTACAAGTGTCTCCTGTCACTATTCAGTTACCTATTCAACTGACAAATTATAAAGAACGAGGTTACTTACTTATACAACTATTTGTTATTGTCTACTGTAACATAAAGAGTGGTAGGCAGTGGTACCAGACCGTGAAGTGATTTGGTGACGTTTCGGGATCAGCTTGTAAGTCGGTTCCATCTAGGCCGGCATAGTGAATGTGATTGCTACTCACAGTTATTGAATTGTAGTAGCAGTGACATTTGTTCATGGACCACACTTCGGCTTAACAATAAGCGGGGTGCTGTCATATGTCGAGTCACAATAAAAAATAAATTAAAAAAAACATTGTTATAGTGAAATTGTTCTTGTTTTGTTCTGTAGTTCAAGATTTGTAGAACAAACTATCAATCATATTCTTTTGTTATTTTCATTTGAAAATGCATATCAAATTAAATTATCACGCCAATGGAGTGCCACTTGCCATAATCCTGACACAACTCCTTCGCTTGCCTCACATCCACAATTATCTTCATACAAGCTCTACGGTTGTATGAACTAGGAAACCCAGCTTTCCTAAGGATGACTTCGATTTGGTCGGAAAACACCATCCTGAGTTTGACTCGTTTAACGCATCCACCCACGTCAGATTTATAAATTCCTTTCGTCAATCTACTTTTACTCATCCTTTCTATGTGCTCAAACCATCGAAGCATTTCTTTGTCAATCCTTGTCACTACATCTTCTATAAACCACATCTATCGCATACGCGCATATTGTATAACCAGGTAGTACCACAACTTATAAGTGTACAGTGACTTAGTTGCGTTTCAGTATCAGCTTGATAGTTGCCGGTTGCGATTAGGCTGGCATAGTAGATGCGACTGTTATTTGAAGTTTTCTAACTGTACTAGCGGCTGCCTCCATATGAGCCGCACTGCAGTGCAGCTTATCATCAAGCGGGGTGCTGTCATATACCACTACAATGAAAACTAAAAAAGATGGCAACCGTAAAATGAGATGGCTTCGCTTGCTTACCATTAGAAATCAGATGCCGCGTCTCAATAAATAAATAAAAAGGTTCTTTTTCTCAGAAAAGAGACTCTAAATGGTATCATGCTGCGCTTACGCACTCAGGACGCCTTGTAGGCGACATTTACCTCCACCCACTCATAAATACATTAAATATCGTTTTCCCACCTAATATGCATTGATGATCTTGAAAATTGTGTGAATTGACCATTTATTTTAAAGTTAACGTCATTTTTTATGCTTATTTATAGCAATATTTATTTTACATATTAACATTCTCAATATAACTATACCTCTGGGCGGCAAAGTGCTGGCGACAAAGGCAACTGTAAATTCGGGTTTTCAGTCGGGGTTTCAGTCATCAGCGCTAGTTTAACTACTTGCTTACACCGTCAAGTTTTTATTTTCACGCCATCTGATCTCTCGACTTGCCTGATAATAAAATCCAAGAGTGATGACAACTGAAAATTACGCTTTCAGGTTACGTTTGCCGCATTCAGTCTCACTATGCCGGCCAGAGGTAACTCAAGGTTATATATATAAAAATGTTTATTTATTAAAAGTGTTGACATCAAGAGTTAAAAATAATTCGTTTATAAGAATCTCTTATTATTGTGGTTAAAATGTACCTTGGTTGTGTTTTAAAACGGTTGCGGTTGTTTTTTGAAATAACTATGAATAATGTAGGTAATTCATTTTTTTATATTATGTAGGTGGTTTCAACTTAAACAGTGTGAATATATTTTTATTACAAATGATCCTACTAATAAATAACAAGTTTAATTGAAACAAATCAATTAATAAAATTGTCACGAATTTGTCCTGGGCATAACTCTCTCGCTTCCTTCACATCCACAATTCTTATATACAACCATCTATATTAATAGACACTGCGGACCTATCCTTTTTTAAGCATCGTGGGTATTTGATATCTACTTTCCATAAATTTAATCATTAGATCTCCAATTACTAATGCGCTTTTTTGTAATCTAAGTGCATTTTTAAAGCCACGTTATTTGTTTATATTTTGATGTCACCCGCTATTCTGATACCAGAATGGGGGCTCACTTACTTTTGGTGATAACTACGGTTTAAAAGAGATACATTAAATTTCATTCTAAGTACATTTAGGTAGAATCTGTCTGAGCCGAAATGACGCGCTCCTCCACTGCATTTAAGCACACGTGTGACTATAAAATATGAATGCAACACATTGAAAATGCAATTGTAATTGGTCATTCAGTTGCTGGTTAGACACAATAGGAGGAGCACGCTGATAAAGTATAGTAGGATAGTTAGTAATATTCACACATTTAAATGAACTAATAAAGTGGAGGAGCGCGTCATTTATAGTTAGACAAGCTATACATTCCTTTCATACTTACTGCATGCGTATTCGTTGTGATACACCCGCCATCATGATGCACACGAATCGGGCCCCTAGTGGCCCCTAAAGGCCTTTAAAATATAAAAACAAATGTAAAATAGAGTAGGTAGATTTTATTTCAAACTTGAAATGTTAATTTTTTATAATAATAAAAAACTGCATATTCTAAATGTAGTAGTTCTCAATTACGATAGCTTTGCCAAGCGGTAGCAGCCACTTAGCAAAGTGGTAGAGATAATTACGCACATGTGGGACGACCTGCATTCGATTGCTATTTGCCGTTGACATTCCCCCAATGACGATACGAGATAATTATGTAAAGTATATTTATTTCATTTTAATTTGTTTTGTCTATACTAAGCTCAAAACGTTCTTGTATCATAGAAATAAAACATCCAATGTATTCTACATATATTGGTACTGTCAAGTGGATTTGAACCATACTCTTTGTTTGCGTGAAAATGTTACTAAATGTTACCACTACACCACGGTTGCCTTATATGATTTCATGTTTTAATTATCGTTTTTTTATATGGCTAACTGTAGTAGCAGTCTCCTCTATTCATGGACCGCGCTCCAGCCTAACATCAGGCAGAGGGTGCTACCATTATATGTCGGAGTCACAATAAAAAAATATAACAAACATAAAAAACACTTTAACTTGAACAAAGTGTAAAAATATTCAGAGTTAAATTCAAGCTAAATTGTGCGCTCGTATTTTATTGCAAAACCTTCGTCTCTTTGCAATATACAGAATTGCTACTTCTCTACATACATTTGTATTTCGTAGTCGGAATTAAAATTGGGTTTTATTACTCTTTTTATTGCGGATCCTCATAGAGTGTTCATAAAATAGAGTGCGCATCTCTATCCCGTTACACCCCTACTAATCAAGATTGTCCATCCGTTTTGTCACTAACCTTCAATGAACCCAGCAATAGTTCTTCAAACTTTAACTTCTACGATGCTGTAACAACTACCTTGTTTCCCTCACATTCAGAAGCGATATTGTTATGAGTATGCTTATAAAAAACATGTATTTAATAGTACTCCTTTATTTATCTATAGCCAACTTATTTATCTACCTCAATCTTTGTTACAACACTTGTATTTAAATGCGGTTAAATGTGTTGTAAACCGAATTTATTTAAATCCTACGTCTTTGAGCGTATCTCGACGGGATCTTTTTAACGCTATGCGACACCTAGATTCTACCTAACGTAGAAATTAAAGGACTAATTTTTTTCTCTGACGGAACGGGCAGACAGGAAATTAAAGCGCTGATCATAATACTTTTCAGTGAGCTCTAAGTTTGTATAATTGGGCACAGTTGTATAATGGCTTGCCAGAGCAATTAAAATGTATTAAATGTTTGAATCAATTTAAATACGCAGTAAAAAAACTCCTAATTTACTAACTAATTTACCTAAAAATTGTATTAATACTTTACATTAATTAATACTAACACAAAACCTAACAATACTCATATAAGCGAATATTGTACTATGTTCTTTTGAGTTAATAAAGTTTCTATAAACCTAACCATAGAGCCTTGTATCAAGAGAATTGTGAATGTGAAGTAAGCGAGCGAGTTGTGTCAGAATCGTGAACTGGCGCTCCATTGTCTCTGCCTATCCCTATGGGAAAAATGCGAGACATTTTTTTTTAAATTAGTGACGTTACTAAACAAATTGTAAATCGATTAAGCTCACATTAACCGAACTCTTAGCGTAATCTTAATCGAATTTCTCACGTCTTACTGGCTGATTATATTCAGTTACGCGTGCTCTGAATATTTTTATACTATCCCCGTATCTTCCATTCATTTGTCAGCCAGTCTGGGATCGTTATTGTCGGAATGTAAAATGTGGAGCGCTTTTCAGTTTCTCTTTAGTTTCGTGAAAGGGAACTTCATAGTTCTATTTTAATTAGCGACCTGTTAACATTGTTTTAGAAATGTTTCTTGGATGCTTAATACAAAATACAAATATCGATACCTTAACAGTGAGAAAGCTTGAATATATAGTGGTTTTGAGTTATCTTACAGAAAGTGTTGGAAATGCGGTATTTGTATTAATTTTATAAATTAATATATAATGAGATATTATAATAATGAGAATGAAATGTTTAAAAGCTTTCCATCGCAAAAGTAATGTTTGTGAAATTACAAGTATACAGGCCGTCATAAGTCACATTTTGGGATCAGCTTATAAGTTGTCGGTTCCAACTAGGCCAGCATTGATTTACTTGTAATTATTAACCCGAAACATTAAAAGAAAACATAAAAAGAGATGGATATTTGCTTCGGGTCTGGTTATCAAAGAGTGGTAGGCAGTGGTACCCAGTCTGCCGATCCGGGGTAGTACCACCACTTACAAGTAGACCGTGAAGTGAATTGGTCACGTTTCGGGATCAGCTTGTAAGTTGCCGGTTCCATCTAGGCCGGCATAGTGTATATGATGATTGTTACTCACAGTTATTGAATTGTAGTAGCAGTGACATATTATATTATATTATATTATATTATATTATATTATATTATATTATATTATATTATATTATATTATATTATATTATATTATATTATATTATATTATATTATATTATATTATATTATATTATATTATATTATATTATATTATATTATATTATATTATATTATATTATATTATATTATATTATATTATATTATATTATATTATATTATATTATATTATATTATATTATGTTATATTGTATTGTATTATATTATATTGTATTGTATTGTGTTATGTTATATTGTACTATATTGTGTTATATTAAGTTATCAGTTTTATATCTAATACTCCTATTTAACTTTTCGACTGTCCCGAAGGTTAACTGGCAGATAATGTCTAGCGGCATTAAGTTCGCCTTTAAACAAATTGTAATAAAGTTTTTCAATTAAATTAAATTAAAATTCATTCATGGACCACACTTTGGCTTAACATCAAGCGGGGTACTGTCATAAGTCGAGTCACAATAAAAAAATATAAAAAATAAATAAAGAAGTCTAGTTAAAAAATATACATATAAGTAAAAATACAAAAAAAATGTTTTTAATAAAATATCATCGACATGAAACTCGTTTTGTTAATGGTCCCGGTTTAAAATTGCAAATAACGAGGAAATACAAATACATTTTTATATAAATAACTAATAGCTATTATGTTTTTTACTTTGCAATGTTGAACGTGCAATGGCGCCAGATCGATAGTCTGTCTGGAAATTGTAAGTTTATGAAGAATAAGACAAGATCTGGACCGGTTTAATTAATACAGATATTTAATCTTAATACAACTACTAGGTATATATAAGGCGACCGTGGTGTAGTGGCAGTACAATAGTCATGCAAACCGAGAGCACGGGTTCGAAACCACCCACCGGTACCTATGTATCTTTGATATATATGTACTTTGTTTACGGTTTCTATGATACAAGAACTTTAGTAGCTTATTATAGAAATGTAAATAATAAAAATATATACACTTGTGAACAAAGAAACAAGAATACTATGATATATGTATATATATCATAGTATGCGTCCTCTATCGCCTATACCACGGATATACTCGTCTTTTCACACCCGTAATACCCGCACAGGTCGGGGGAAGCATCCGCATTTTGTCGACCGAATCGGCAGCCGAACTAAAAAGTTCGGTGCGTCTTTTCTTTGTAGAACAATCGACAAGTGAAATGCTTGCCAGCCTATGTGTTCTCTCCCTCCTATAACCCTGGATCCTTCAAGCGATGCGTGATGAAGCACCTTTGGCAGCCGCGAACTAACTCGGATGTTTCAGTCGTCGTCACTCTTGGATCTCCTCTTGCTTATCATTAGGCGGGTTGAGGTCAAATGTTGTGTCACCATAAATATATATATTTATCAATCAATCAATCAATCAAATTGTCACGCCCTTTTCCCACAGGGATAGGCAGAGACAATGGAGCGCCACTTACCACGATCCTTACACAACTCCCTTGCTTCCTTCACATCCACAATTCTCCTCATATAGGCCCTGTGGTTATGGGCACTAAGCAACCTAGCTTATATATATATATATATATATATATGATACAAGCACTATATATATATATAGTGCTTAAAGAATGATATATATTTATATATATATATATATATATATATATTTATATATTGCTTAGTTTATAATTAATGTTTTTGAAAGAATTAATGTTAAATAATGTTGAAAATCGGAGACATCCTCAAGAAAACCGAGTTGCCTAGTGCCTGTATTTGTAGAGATAGGAGAATTGTGGATGTAAGGGAAGCGAGGAAGTTGTGTCAAGATCGTGCCAAGTATCGCTCCATTGTCTCTGCCTATCCCTGTGGGGGAAAGACGTGACAATTTGATTGATTGTGTAACATTATTATGCTAAGCTATTATACTAAAGGTGTTTGTATCATAGAAACTGTGCGGCCAAACTACATAAAATGTCAAAGATACATTGGTACAGACATGTGTTTTTGAACCGGGTTTTCTTGATTTACGAGACCAATCGACCACCACTGGACTACGGCCACCTTACGAACGCACTAGTCATATCCACTATGCCGGCCAGTAAATAATTATTCATACCAATACCTACTTCAAATCTCATTCCGCAAAAACAAATCCCCTTTACATAACAATAGTAAAAACAGTAGACACTTTTATTTTCTCTTAGCTACATTAACGCATGCGCATTAAACAGTTCCGTACTACGAAGGCCTAACCTTCCGGAGGTCGCCGCCCTACACCATTGAACCCTCAACCACGCTACTTTTAGTTCATTGATTTTCGACGTCATATGGCAGGATATAGAGTGACTCGACCGCGAAAATGTGCTTTTTAACGTAACGACACGTGTGCATTTGCTATTGAATTTTTACACAATACGTTTCACTTATAATTATATACTGTATCACAGAAAGGGTGTTAAAGACGCAAGCCGGAAGAAAAGTGCTAGTTTTATACAAATTTGAACCTTAAGGGGTAAGTAAGTGTTTTGTAGAGTGTAAATAATTGCTTGAGTAGGCATTTAGGAGAATTGTAAAATATGTTTCATTGTGATATAAAATAAATTTGCAGTTTATTTTGATAAGTAAAATAAACTGCAAGAGTTTTACACTGTTTTAAAGGGTAGGCTTAGGGGTAGTATACAGACCGTGAAGTGACTTAATCGCGTTTCGGGATCAGCTTGTAAGTTGACGTTACCAACTAGGCCGGCATAGTGGATTAGAATACTACTTACAGTTATCTCCATTCATGGAACGCATTCCGGCTTATCATCAGGCAGGGTGCTGTCATATGTTCTATCAAGCTTTTCTTTGGCCGGCATAGTGACAGCTACTGAGATAAGTTGAGGTTGAGACTCAATCAAAAACAAAAAATTAAACATATATAGTTTAGCATGTTCCTAATTAACTTGATTCAAATGATTTATGTCACATTAATAGACAAAATTGTATGGCAGTAAATGCTGGGTATTGACAGAGGAATTAATGCTGTAAATCAATTTCATGCCTAAATTACCATAGAGATAGGCAGAGACAACTGAGGGCTACTTTCCACGATCCTGACTCAACTCTCTCGTTTCTCTTATCGGTTATGGTAACTACGGACCCCTGATTGTTAAAGTAAATTCCTAAACCATCAAGAACATCACAAAGTTGATGAAGGAACTATTTTCTGGGTTCTTCATCTGTTTCTCTGTTTCTTTGGCCGGCATAGCGACGGCGACTGGGGCAGCCGTGAACTAACTCAGTTGTTTCAGTCTTTGGCACTCTTGTCGTGAAATGTCGTGTCACAATAAAAAAAAATGTTGTTCGCCTCCCATTTTTGAATCACTTCTGTCAATCTCCTTTCACCCAATATTTCAATGTGATGAAACCAAACGCAACATAGATATAGATACCGGCAGATATAAATAGCGCTGATTTTTGAGATGCGCAGTATAAGGATCGGCAGATTAGAAGAGCTCTGGACGACTGCGGTGAGAGCAAGTCTGCCTATTTATACAGTCGTGCACTTATTTAAGAATAAAATACACATTTGCAAAACGAAATGTAAGTAGGTAACAAAACTATTTTATGCCAGGTTCTATACCTTTCTTAATCTTTGTCATTACATACCGACATACCTAAAATAATGATTAATTCATCTATTACAATTTAGGAGACCACAGCGTGTGCTTATCATAAACTCTATGACGTCATACTACCATGAATAATTCTTACGTCAAACTTTTGACCATAAACCGTTATATAAATAGACAATAGTTGATTAAAAATATTTATTTGTTAATAAGTATATTGTTATATTTCATAAATTATTCAAATGGACATCATTCATTTTGTTTTTTTTTATTGTGACTCGACATATGACAGCACCCCGCTTGATGTGCTGGAGTGTGGTCCATGAATGAATGCCACTGCTACTACAATTTAATAACTAAGTAGCAATCACATCCACTATGCCGGCCTAGTTGGAACCGGTAACTTACAAGCTGATCCCGAAACGCGACCAAATCACTTCACGGTCTGTTCTGTAAACTTGTAAGTGGTGGTACTACCCTGCCTACCACTCGCGCCAATAATAATGTAATGTCCAATGATAAAAAAATATATAAATGGTAGTTTCGATACTTGTATTGATAAAACTAATAACATTTTTGCTTTTAATTGCTGTGCAATTGAGTTATTTAGAAAATAAGATATGGATTTTATATTGTTTGTCAATTACGAAGACACGCCATATTAACAGTTCTGTTTTATACTGTCATAATTATGGGACGACTGTTATTTTCTGCTGGGTATATACTAGTGACATTATGCATTTTTTTCTCGTACGTAATATGTTATTTTATTTCATTGCCTTGTTTGCAATGGACAGTAATGTTCATCGAAGGCTTTAAAGGTCGGCAGTTCTTTTTGGATAAGTAGGAAATAAAAAGATAATAATAACATAACATTTCATAACGCGATATCTTTTTTTATTGTGACTCGACATATGACAATACCCTGCCTGTAGTTAAACTGGATTACAGTCCATGAATGGAGGTGAAGGCTACTACGGTTAAATAACTATAAGTAGCAGTCACATCCACTATGCCAGCCTAGTAAACTAAATCATTAAACTAACATTCACAGTAAACGAACTCGGTTTTTTCAGTCGTCAGCACTCTTGGACCTCCATCATGATTACCATCGAGGTCGAGGTCAGGGCCGTCTTTACCCGGGGGTTCAAGGGGTGCAGTGCACCCGGGCGCAGAGTCCTAGGGGGCGCATGCCGACCGCCATAAACTTCGATAGGTACCTACGACACTGAGACCACGCGAGCGGAGCCTTGACTTTCGCACCCCGGCGCTGAATATGCTTAAGACGGCCCTGGTCGAGGTCATATGTTGAATCAGATAAGAAAGAACTTCTTGGACAAAATTATGTCCAAGAAGTTATATGGAATGATCCAGAAGATTCTTCCTTGACAAAGTGGGGACATTCCTAAAAAAAAACAGAGATGCGGTGCTTATAAAACAGTATGTATGAAGAGAATTGTGGATGAAAGGAAGCGAGAGAGTTGTGTCACGATCATAAAAAGTGGTGCTTCGTCGTCTCTTCCTATCCTTATGAAAATTAAGGCATGAAATTGATAATGATATAAGTTAATAAAATTATATAAATAAACAAAGACTTCCCGCTTTAAAACCCACAATGTATGTATCTTTTTTTTTATTGTGACTCAACATCTGACCTTGACCCGCCAGATGATAAGCAAGAGGAGGTCCATGAGTACCGACGACGGAAAAAACCGAGTCAGTTCACGGTTGCCACAGTCACCGTCACCGCCAGCCAAAAAAATATATTGATATTATATACTTTGGTTGTTTCTATGATACAAGCACCTTCAGTAGCTTAGTATAGAATTGTATTTACCATACAATAAAAATATTGGGTCAAAATGGCCCTAAAAGGTCAACGTATGACCTCGCCGGAGTTACGTGTTGCACGCAGATCATCAATGTCAATTCCGCGAAACGAAAGTAACAAATCTGACTCACACGCGGTCATGAACATTACAGCATCCTTATTTCTGTTCTGATTTTAACATTGTTATATATGCTTTAGGTTTGAGATATAAGGTTCATTTTTCAATAACAACTTGGGTATTTTGGCACCTATAAAAATTATGTGGGTTATTTCTTTTTCATATATCACCACGGATAATTAAACCGTGGCTTTGTTCAAGGTATTAGGTAATAATAAAGAGCTATGAGCTGGTCTGCAGATAACTAATAATATCTAGCACAGAATAAGTAAAAGGAATTCCTTCTTTTGTGTGGTTCTCTTTCCAATATCACAGAAAAATAATGTTTTTACACTCAAAATGTACATGAGATGGACAAAATATGAACAACTAAGTAATATATACACAATTCAAGGCGACCGTGGTGTAGTGGTAGCAACGGTTACGCAAACCGAGAGCACTGGTTTAATACCACTTGCCGGCACCAATGTATCTTTAATAAATGTAGTTTGGTTGCCCTGTTTCTATTATACATGTAACAGTTTCTATACTAAGCTACAAACCACTTTTGTAGCTTAGTATCGAAATGTAAAAAAAAGATTATCAGTGCAATTTAAAACAGCTGCAATTTTTCGCGAATTAGATTTATAGAGCCTCTGAATACAGTTAAACGGAATGTTCTTCTATTATTCTATCAAAATATCTACCAATTGCTTCAATGTGGAATCTTCTCCTCACTCTCTGCTCTAGAACTCCCCATAATTTTTCAATTGTGTTGATGGCTGGCGATTGCAATGGCCAGAGAAGATGTTTGATCATATGTTGATGCTCCTCAAGCCAAGACAAGCCTTTTGACTCTGTGTATGGGAGCATTATCATCTTTACATCTACAGGCAATGTTTGGCAACAATAGAAACCATAAGAAAATTGACATCATAGTCTGTCCATATTGTTAGTGATCTCAGATATACCCTTTAAAAAATCTCTCTTAATCATTTTTTTATTCTAAATAAAATATATACCTATTTGCAAAATACACTTTTTTATCTATCAAAGTACCAACAAATATCAATAAACGATAAAAAAGGTAATCAGCAAAAGCAGAAAAAAGAGTTATATTGATACAGTTGCTCTTTTGTTATAAATGCAATTTTATTCCTTACGTACGAGGTAATAAAAACTATAATTCGGTAGCTTTATTACGAATGCTGTTACAATAATGTTTCAGATTCGATTTATTGAGCATTAGTCATTATGATTGGTTTCTATGACGTTATTGCTGATTTGCTTTTTAGTGTAGTGCGAGACTGGTATCGCTAAGCATTCGAAAATGTGCTATTATTTAAATTAGGTTGAAGTGTTATTTTAAATAATTAAATTTAAATTAAAATATTTTAGTTTCAACAAATAAAGTGTAACCGCGGAGCCCGTATCATTTATTTAATGTACCTATGTATTTAAATTGAAACATTTGAGCTTAATTAAATATTATTTTTATAAATTAATTTAAAGTTACATTTAATTTAAGATTAGTTTTATAGGCCTTCTTTAATTGAGCAAATATAATAGCGTGTTTATTTAATTCTGTTCTTTTTTCTTCGGTTTATAAAATATGTGTAATTGTAAAAGCCACGAGGTTCATCATCCGAATTGTGGAAAACATGTGACGGAAAATTTCAATAAAAAGGTCGGTGATTTTTCTTTATTAAAGGTATTACCAATAAAACGTGACATGGGTACAAAACTGATTAATAAAGTCATAAATAAAAGGAGATTTCCGAAGAGTTAAGTTGAGTTGAGATGAATGAGAGGTGAGGTGAGTGGAAGAATGAAACACGGACAATGCAGAAGCATAGACCTTGTATGAAGAGAGTTGTCGGGTTCGTAGAAAGTGGCGCTCCATTGTTTTTATCTATCCCTGTTAAAGTTTAGGCGTGACAATATGATTGATTAATTAAATATTTTACTTTTGATGTGATTTTTTTTTTATTGTGACTCGACATATGACAGCATCCCGCTTGATGTTAAGCCGAAGTGTGGTCCATGAATGAATGTCACTGCTACTACAATTCAATAACTGTCAGTAGCAATCACATCCACTATGCCGGCCTAAATGGAACCGGCAACTTACAAGCTGATTCCGAAACGTGACCAAATCACTTCACGGTCTGTATACTTGTAAGTGGTGGTACTACCCCGGATCGGCAGACTGGGTACCACTCTTAGATAACCAGACCCGATGCAAATATCCATCTCTTTTTTTATTAACAATCATTTGCAATATTTAATATTATTAAATATTATTAATAATATTATTATTAAATATTGCAAATAAAAGCTATGAAACAAATATTTGCTCCGACCGGGGATCGAAACTGGGACTATTAGGCTTTCGGAGACATCCCCAAGAAAGATGGGTTGCCTCGTGCCCATAATAGTAAAGCTTGTACATGAGAGGAAAGCGAAGAAGTTCTATCAGGATCGCTCTATTGTTTCGTGGCGTGACAATTTGATGTCAAGTCTTTATCCTACTTTTTATTATTATAAATGTGAATGTGAGTTTGTTTGTTACGTTTTCACGCAACAACTACTTAACCGATCATCATGAAATTATGTACACTTATTTTTGGAGGTACTAGAAGTAACATAGGATACTTTTAATTTAAAAAAAACATAATTTTTTACTATAGTTTCCAATTGACTATAGTTTTAGCTGCTTGGATTTTTTCTATATTTATTGTTATTTCCGTCTGTCATTTTTATATAAGTTATCGAGTTATAAATACAAAAAAGGAATATACATTCGAATTGAGAACCTCCTCGTTTTTTATGACTGTGTTATAAACCTAATTTTACGCGGGTGAAACCGCGGGCAAAACTGGTATAATATAATGCAATAATTACAATCGTGGATATCCCGGCCTGGTTTCAGCTGTTTGGAATTTTTCTATATTTATTTTTATATCCGTCTGTCATTTTTATATGAGTTATCGAGTTATAAATCCAAAAAAGGGATATAACATACAGTCGAATTGAGAACTTCCTCGTTTTTTATGACTGTGTTATAAACTTAATTTTACGCGGATGAAACCGCGGGTAGAGCTAGTAAAATATAATGCAAAAACTACAATCGTAGATATGCCGGCCATGTCCTAGGCCAACGTAGTTTGCAGTCGCCCACTGCATTCGATTGCACAATGCAATGCATCATTATCATTTGATTTAGGACGCGCCTATTCCGGCCCTGTGCTCTATGCAGCTGCGACAATTCACACACACACACATGGCTCAATAAAATATGTAGGAGGGTGTCGAATTATTAATATCTAAACATAAATTACATGTGACATAAAGTTATATTGAATATTCTTTTATTAACATTTCTATACTAAACTACTAAAGTGTATCATAGAAACAGGACAATCAAATCAAATCAAATCAAATTGTCACGCCTTTTTCCCACAGGGATAGGCAGAGACAATGGAGCGCCACTTACCACGATCCTTACACAACTCCCTTGCTTCCTTCACATCCACAATTCTCCTCATACAGGCCCTATGGTTAATCAAAGTACATATAATAAAAATACATAGTTATAGTCTGTCTAAGCCGAAATGACGCGCCCCTCCACCACGTAATATAAATGCAACACACCAAAAATTCAATTGTAATTGGTCATTCAGTTGCTGGTTGGACACAAAAGGAGAAGCACGGTGATAAAGTATAGTAGTATAGTTAGAAATATTTGCATTCACTCATTTAAATAAACTAATAAAGTGGAGGGGCGCGTAATTTATAGTTAGACAAGCTATACTGGCAAGTGGTTTTAAAGTCGTGCTCTCGGTTTGCGTAACCATTGCACTGCCACGAGCCCATGGTTGCCATTATATATTTTTTGTTGTTTTGGCCGACATAGTGACGGCGACTGAGTCAACAGTGAACTTACACGGGTTTTTTCAGTTTTCATCGGCACTCCTAAAACTCTATCAGACTTACGATCAGGCAGATCAAGGTGAGATGTCGAGACACAATAAAAATGTGTTTTTTGTTCTTTAGTTGTTTTTACACTCTTTAAATTATTCCAATAATTATATTTAACTTGATGGTAGTTTATTTTAAATAGATACTACTTTGATTAAAATTAAAATTGGGACGATGAAGGATTTATAAAACTTTGTTAGGTGTTTATAAAATGGAACAGTTAATTGGGACATTCGAGGAATAAACTAAATACTTAATTATTCAAAATAAATAAGTTAATGTATCTGTTGATAATAGACCCGTAACTCTAGAAGCTGTATGAATTGTGGATGAGAAGAAAGCGAGAGTGTTAAGATCATGGAAAGTGGTTGTCTATGGCTACTCCTGTGCGAACTGATGCGAGAAAATTATATTAATGGATCCGAATTTTTCAACGAATGAACATATAAATATATATAAAAATTATATTTAAATTATAAAGACGTCTGGACAACTTTAAATTTAAATATTCTAGCTAACTTTACAAATATTTCAGTAATTTGTAAAGTTAGGTATTTCTTTACACAAAAATTATGCTTATAAGGTCGTGTGTTTCTTTATCTTTGTTAGCAAATAAAAATCTTGGACACTTGGCACTCTAGACCCTTCCCTTACCATCTTTCGTGCTCCTTTATTCCAATTACAAAACTTTTCCCATAATATTACACAGAAAAACAAATGTTTTTAGTTATAAAAGGAAAACATTGTTATAGGGTCAAGGGTTGCCAAGAAAAGTTTCAGAAGCCCTAAGTACTTGCGGCTGAGTAGGGTCGACAGAAGGAATTTATGCCAATTTCACAAACTTTTATTTAGACATATATATCCTTAAGAAAAATATCTAAATTAAAATCTTTTAGAGGTTAAATCGCATAATGTAATTTATATTAGTAATTTACTAGTTGAAATTGGTAGATACATGTCACATGTCAAGTCACAATTAAATAATGCCTAATCATATTTTTATTTCTTTTCAGTGTATGGCGCGAGCACTTTACGACAACATAGCAGAATCACCCGATGAGTTGGCATTCCGTCGTGGTGACTTGCTGACTGTGCTGGAACAGAATACTGGTGGCAACGAGGGCTGGTGGCTATGCTCTCTCAGAGGACGACAGGTAATTCCGACTTATATACTTTCTTTTTATTAGTTTGCAACCTGATGTTAGGCTAAAGTGCGTTCAAGCCATTCTTTCCCACTAGGCACTCTGGGACCGTACTCAGGGCCCCGTGATCGATAGAGGCCCTCTAGTTTCTGCCAGATCATCAAACTATAACCGATATTTATTATTATTTTAAATTAATTTCAAAAAAATCAACGTCACCCCAGCCTGTAAAGTAAAGTAGTTTTAACAAATATCAATAACCGATGTATTAAATACTGCTATTTTAAGTATTGAAAGTGCTCTGTCAAGCACATTGGGGGCCTCATTATCCCAATGTGCCCAGGACCCCCAATAGGTATAAAACCACTGACTAGGTAGGCCTTATCTAACAATTGGTGGAATAAATTGTCCACGGATGGACGGACGTACACCTACGCTGTATCATAATACTTTAAAGTACAGAGATCGTGCAGATAGAGAATAAAAATCGATCGCGTAGAGACTAAAATTATTATCTATACAATTTTACGATAAAAGAGTAGGTACAAAATACGACTTTGTTTCCGTTAAATTCAGATAAAAGACATTACATAATTATTATATCTATATTTAACATGAAAATTCAATGATGATCATCAATTGTCATAGCGGAGCGCCACTTCCTACGATCCTGACACAACTCTCTCGCAAATACAGACTTTATGGGCACTTTAAACCCCTCTTTTTCTAAAGCCGCGTCCACATGCTTGGCGAACGATGAAAAACTTGAACATGTGGATGGGTGTTTGTTTGTGTTTGGCGGTTTTTGTTTGTGGTCGCCGTATTCGGCGTCGGTGTTGGTTTTCCTTCAACAATCAAAGGATGTTCGGCAAAAAGTTTGCGATGTCTCCGAATCTTTGGTAGTATATGAAGTATATTGTACGATTTCTGTAAATTTTAATCATCCGCCATGATTGCTAATCCGGAATTCGCACGTTCGCCAAGCTTGTAGATGCCTGTTTGTGTAAGGTGATTGTGGTTAATGTTTGGGGCTTTGTTTGGTGTCTGCCGCGAACACCAAGCATGTTTTTTTTATTTTTTTTATTGTGACTCGACATATGACAGCACCCCGCTTGATGTTAAGCCAAAGTGTGGTCCATGAATGAATGTCACTGCTACTACAATTCAATAACTGTGAGTAGCAATCACATCCACTATGCCGGCCTAGATGGAGCCGGCAACTTACAAGCTGATCCCGAAACGTGACCAAATCACTTCACGGTCTGTATACTTGTAAGTGGTGGTACTACCCCGGATCGGCAGACTGGGTACCACTGCCTACCACTCTTATGTGGAGGCAGCTTAAGAATAACAATCTTCAGGGTCTTCCTCGTTTACCTTTCCACTTGCCTTTAATAAATCTCTTTCGTCAATCTACTTTTATATATTTTCAAAATTAATATCTAACATTTACATTTCAGGGAATATGTCCAGGCAACAGATTAAGGATTGTAGCAGGAGCCTACGATACAAATCCTGGTCTACTCCGAAGGAATCCACGCCCGCAACCTCCTGTCAATTCGCAACCGTTACCGGGGCATCATAACCCAGCATTTACCAGGGTAAATATACGATGATTCATACAAATAAAAATATAATCTCTATGATAACCTGGTTTACTTGATTAAACCATAGAATTTTGCAATTTTGTGTTCGTGATAATCTGATCGTAAAGCTATCCGTGAACTCTGATTTAATCAATCAATCAAATTGTCACGCCTTTTTTATACAGGGATAGCCAGAGACAATGTTGCGCACAGAGGTAGGCAGAGAAAAATCTGTGACACATATATATTTTTTTATTTCTATACTAAACTACCAAACGTGCTTGTATACGTATCATAGCTACAGAACCAAACATATTATATTAAAGCTTCATTGGTACCGGCAAGTAGTTTTTACCCCCGCGCTCTCGGTTTGCGTAACCACTACACCACGGTCACATTGACAAGTGGATTTCGACCAGAGATTCTTGGACACCACCAGGCAACCGTTTCCTTAAACATTGCCGGAAATTTTAATTCACGCTTTCATTTTAGATCGAAGAATGTGCAGATTATGACGTTCCACGTACACCCATGCCTGTTCAAAGATTAGGGTTATACGATGCCCCACGACCGGCAACAGACTGGTATGAGTCGCCTAGAGCTCCTCGGCCAGCTAGCGCGGACTCCGCTTGCAGTGGGACCGGTTCCTTCACATCCGCTACATCAAGCGCTTCAGGCAACTCCGGAAGCTCGATACACTCAGGTGCTTCAACCTCAAGTACATACGATGTTCCAAGATCACGTGCTCTTCCTTTGCCTTGTGATGCAGCGCTCGAAGCGCTAGAAAGATTACAGGTGAGATTTTCAACATGTTTTCACTATTAATAATCTAAAAATGTATTTAACAGTCGCTCAAATGATTATTGTGTCTTGACATTTAACAACACCCCGCCTGATTTTAAGTTGGAGTGCGGTCTATGAATGGAGGCTACTGCTACTACAGTTAAATACCTATAGGTAGCAGTCGAATAGAAAACTATAAAGCTAATGCCAGAACGCGGCTATACACTTGAAAGTGGTGGTACTACCCTGAATCGGCAGACTAGAAAACTGTCTGCCTACCACTCTATAACATCCAGACCCGGATTCGTAATATGTAATGTATCTAATGTTTTATTACAAATAGTTATGAGATAAATCCCGGGTCTTATGCGTAACGGACTGGTAACCAATGTGCGTCGTCAAAACTTAACGCACGCTGTGTAATTCCCGAGGGGGATTCGCTAAACTTCTCATGTTGACTGACCCCTTATTTTGCATTTTGTGGTCCCTGTCAAAGGGTCAGCATTTGTATCCAAACTTTACCGCATATTATACTGCTCGTAATTATGCAAACTACATACTCAACCCCTATCTATTAAGAATTTCAAAACTTGATTGAAATTAACTGGGGTCAAATGAGAATTTGTCAGCATTTAATTTAATGTGATCCTTACCTAATTATAAATAGAGGTCAAAAACTACTTTTTTTTTTATTGAGAAGCGATACTGATTTTCTCAATTAATCGACAAGTGTCACGCCGAACTTATTAGTTCGACTGCCGATTCGCTCGACAGAATGAGGATGCTTGCCCGACCTGTCTGGGGCGGGTATCACGGGAAGAAAATGACGAGCTAGTAACAAGATCAAAGAGCTCCTCAGAACATTCTCCGTGGTATAGGCGGAAAAGACGCATGGCTCCACAGTTCACGTGATCTCAGCATCGCCTATTACTCGGATACCTTGACGCTGCTGCCATGAACCAGGGCACCGAAGATTCTCTTAATTCTACGTTTATGGGTACTAGGCAACCCATCTTTCTTGAGAATGTCTCCGATTTGTAAAATAGACATAATAGACATTTGAAAATATAATTTTTTTTAGGACGAAGCATCGGCAGCCGTATCAAGACTGTTGTCCTATGTAACACCAGGTTGGAGACGGAGGGGTGCACTAAGGCCTAAGGTATTGGACGTGCGCGTAGCTGGAGCTAGATTAAGGGCAGCACTACATGACCTAGCTATATTCGCAGATGCTACATTAGCCAATGCTGCTGATGCACAAGACAAAGGTAAAGATAAATTGAAAGATTTTTTTATTGTGACAAGACATTTAACCTCGACCCGCCTGGTGATAAGCAAGAGGGGGTCCAAGAGTGATGAAGTCTGAAACAACCAAGTTAGTTCATGGCTGCCTCAGTCGCCGTCACTATGCCGGCCAAAGGAAATACCCTTATTTCAGAAATAGATGAATACCGTGGTGTAGTGGCAGTGCAATGGTTACTGATTGTGAGAGCACGAGTTCGAAACCACCGACCGGTACCAATGTATCTTTGATATTATGTACTTTGGTTGTTGTGTATATCTATAATACAAGCACTTTAGTAGCTTAGTATAGAAATGTCAATAAAAAATAATAATAATGATGGTGGTAATTTTCCCAGTCTGCCGATCTGGGGCAGTACAGAACGTAAAGTGACTTAGTCGTGTTTTGGGATCAGCTTGTAAGTTGCGAATCTAAGTGGCCGGCAAAGTTGATGCGACTCTTGCTTGTAGTTATTTACCTGTAGTAGTAGTCGTCTCCTTGCATGGACCACACTCCAGCCTAACATTAGGCATGGTGCTAGTGAGACGCGACATTTGACAAAGCGAAGGTCTAGGAGTGCCGACAACTGAAAATACGTTTTATTATACGATTTACATATTGTATTTTCTTAGATTTTGCGCGAACATTAATTAATGAATTAAACAAATTTTGTGGGGCTTACTATCGTGTTTATTTTAGTTTTGATTTTACATTTTTTTTATTTCGACTTTTCGAGAGCTTTGTAGCCATCGTGGTCACGGAGAGACTCGTATAAAACGCGATAGTAAGCCGCATAAAATTTGTTTAATTTATCGATTTACATATTTCAGGTATCGCTGTAAAACTGCGACCCCTAGTGAAAGCGTTAAAGGACGCCGAGCGTATAACGCATGAGGCGACCTCTGCTTTGGACGCAGGCGATTGGGCACCGGAGCGGCTTGAAAGAGAACGAGACCCCTTAGATGGCACACAAGACGCACTTGACCAATTAGTAGCGTGCGCTAGATCTCTAACAGAAGATGTGAGAAGAGCAGCCTCGTTTATACATGGAAATGCTTCGTTACTGTTTAGGTGAGTGTCATTATCTTTTAGAATCTCTGCAGCTCACCAGTGGAACAAGCTTCCTCTGACTATCAGACAAGCTCCAACTATCAACAACTTTAAACACCTACTCTACGATCACTTTTAAACAAACCTTATTGCCATAACATCTTTATTATCTCATACATGTGTTTAAATTTATGTATATTTGTGTATATGTTGCCTAATGTATGTTGTATGTATTGCTTATGTTTTTCATAATAAATATAATTTAAAAATAATATTGAATGTTTTGATAAAGAGTTTGCACCCAGCCAATCACAGCACAACACAACAAAGGTTAGCTGGGGGATAAAGCCTGAGGCATTAAGCTCGCCTATGTACCTTTTGTGCAACAAAGAGTTTATAAATAAATAAAAAATATTAAGAATAATTACGCAGGAGTTTTAGTGCAATTTTAACCTGAAGTGTGCAATTTTAAATGATCCGTAATGCTTGAATATTAATATGGAATATATAATGGTGGAATTGTTATCCAGTAATCATGTTTTAAAAAAAAATGTTTTTTTTTACCAATTTAAAAATAATCTATTAAAATTCGTTTATTAATCGAGGTGGCCGCACATTAATCGCGTTGTCTCTTTCTAGTGAGTGGTCAATTTTGTGAGGCTATTGCAAAGAATTTAAACTAAAGAAACAGAAGGAGCCCTAAAATAGCTACAAAATACAACCGTTCATACTATTTTCACTAATGGCATTAAAAAGAAGTCAGAAGGGGATGAATATACATTTTTAATTCGTAATTTAGAAGGTAGTCACTAGTTTTGAGCCTATACTTTTCCTACCTCATGACTTTTAATTAAGCAGTATTAAAAGTCAACTACAATTACAAGTGGTTGTATTTGCAAAAAGTAGTGCCAACCTTTAAAATAAAATAATTGAAGTACAAGTAATTGTCTCTTTCAGTCACACATGGTATAAACATAATATAAATGAGACAAATAACAATGAACTAGTTCTTATTTTAGCACAGATTCTATTCTTTCCAAATTCTTTGGGCTATTGATCAGTCCATCCTCTATGTCATGTCTATGGTTTTATCTTCACAATGCATCAATTGAAGACATGATAACTATTTTAACTGCAAATAAGTTGTATAGACAATGTTTCCTCTGCCTTTAATTAAACGATAAAAAATCATTACGTAATTTTCCTTCTATACCTATGAATCATTATTGTAATTGTACAATTAACCAAAAATTCATATTCAAGTTCTATTATTAATCATATTAGCACTATTTGACTCATAAAATTATTTCATGGTTTAATAACTAACTCATCTTTTTATCTATTTATTTATTTTAAAACTTTTTGCACTTTTTTTTAAAGGCAAACGTTCTCTGTCACTTAATCTTAGACCCCAACAAATCAATCAATCAAATTATCACGCCTTTTTTCCACAGGAATAGGCAGACAATGAAGCGCCACTTGCCATAATCCTGACACAATTCCCTCGCTTACCTCATATCCACAATTCTCTTTATACAAGCTCTACGTTATGGGCACTAGGAAATTTAGCTTTCTTGAGGATAGTACATATTTTCTTCGAATTTGCGCGAACATTAATTAATGAATTAAATAAATAGTTAATAAATAAATATTGAATTGAATTAATAAACGCGATAGTAAGCCGCATAAAATTTGTTTCTTGAGGATGTCTCCGATTTGGTCGAAAAACAACCTCCTAGGTGTCTGCCTCGTTTAACGCATCCATCCACATCTGATTTATAAGTTTCTTTAGTCGAATATGTAATATGAAAGACGAAATATTAAAACTAAGAAATTTTACAGGAGATCAGTTAACCCGCCTCAGCATCAGTGGACAGAAGAATATGACTACGTAAGATTAGAGTGCAGAGCATCAATGGACAGAAGGCATGCTGAAATACGGGCGGCGTTACCAGACAAATTGAGGGCCTCCTTCGATGCATTGGTCAGAGATGCTGATCAAGCTGAGGTACTTTCATCTTATCCTTTAAATATACACTTTTACACGTTATTAGTTACTTTACAATACTAACACTTACAAGTGTACAGACCGTGAAGCGACTTAGACGCTTTTCAGGATCAACTTAGTCGGTGGGTGCGACTAAATACCTAGCTACCTGCCTTTATTCGTGAACCGCATTCCAGCCTAACATATGTTGTCAATTTTGTGTCAATTAGTTAATTAATCAGTAATTAGCAATTACACGTAAAAGGATTAAAAAAAAACTATTTTTTTTCCAGGCATGTGCGACTACAGAAACAAGACTACCACAAGACGACAGGAAGATAGCAGCATATTACGCAGTTCAAACAGCCACCTACGCAGCTCATCTAAAAACTGCAGTAGAAGCGTTTCTAAAGACAATAGAAATAGGTGAACCTCCCGATGTGTTCCTAGCTCACGGGAAATTCGTAGTCCTAAGTGCACACAAAATGATATTCGTCGGTGACGTTGTTCACAGGACAGCTCACCATGCGTCATTTAAAACTAACGCTTTAAGATGCTCAAATGCATTATCGGATGCCCTAGCACGAACTGTGACAAAGACAAAAATAGCTGCACAAAAGTTTCCTTGTGCATCAGCCGTGGCTGAAATGGCAGAATCTGTGAAAGTATTAGCCGAACGAGCAGTGGATTTGCGTAGATGTTTAATACGAGCAGCTGATCCATTGTCTGCCGATTCCACGCCAGGAACAACAGTACCACATTCGTTAGTTTCCACGCCTATAACGCCTGTTAGTCCATTAACACCCGGAACTCTATCATTAACAAGCCTATAAGAGAATCAATAATAATGATAGAGCTAAAATCAGGTAAACACACTAGATAAATGTCAACAACAATCTACCAAAACTAAAACGGAAATTTTACAAGAAAACATAACCTCAAATTAAAAGATATCCATAGTATTTGTTATTTGCTTATTGGCTTTAAATAATTTCTTTATCTACTCGTATGTATTATAGAAGTAGAAGAATAGATTTCTTGAGAATGTTTATAAAGTTTCTAATTCTATTTGGTACAGGGTGTACGTTGACATTTCAAGTTGTGAAGAGTATAAAGATTTTTAAATAGATTTTGTGAAGGAGTTTTGAAGGGATAATGAAATTTTAAAATTGAATAAGTGCAATATATTATACAGTACATAACCTATTGGACAAATTACCAAAGAAATTTTTATACATTGTTTTTATTAGGTTTTGTACTTTAAATACAAATTTAACTGACAATTTATACAAATACGCAAATGCCCGCCCTTATTGCCAAAATCAATGTTTTATAATATTAAGTAAATATACCAATCGGTTTGTCTATCTGACACAAGATGTTTGGTGTTTAAAACTAATATTAGAAAAAGATGGCAATGAAAATATACTAATGTCAAAAACTCCATGTTACAAATCGTTGGTGCTTTAAGGATTGACGTGTTCGATGCTGCACTTACCTTTTCACAATATTCACAATGATATAATAATTTATTTATTTTATTTATAATGGTGCATCCAAGGCATAGCTTCCTTAGGAGGGACAAAGAGCGGAACAGGCGGCGTTCCCACATTTAATTGCCCCGCGAGTGTTGCACAGCGAGTGTTTGACAATAAGGATTATAGGCAATAAGGAGGCTTATTGTAACAAATGGATCGATTATGATATACTGCTGCATACATTATTAATTCGTGGTATGTCAGTGATGTAGTTTTTTTACAAGGCTGCTAACGATTTCTTTTGAAAGAGTTTGTGAATGTTATGCTACAATTTTTATACATTTTTTAATTACAGTAATCGGCAAATTAATTTCAAAATTCGTCCTTTTTTCGGACAGCAATTTCGCTTCTGCTTCTATGATGCGAAATTGCTGTCGTCCATGGTGAAACTATAAGAGTTACATGTGGAAAATTGTAATTAGGAGTAAATTAAATAGAAGTCCAACTTTAAAAAAACAATCAAGCTTGTTTTTTTTGGATTTAAAACTAATTAATATGGATTTAACTTATTTGAATGGTTTTTTTCTCTGCATTCTGTTGTTTTCACTAAATCGTGGTTGTATTCGAAATCATTTGCCGATTACGAAGTTTATATTATGAATTGCTGGATGCTCATTAGTTGATGAGTTAGTCCGTCCAATTTTTTTACATTTACGCAACACTATTGTAGTTTGGTTAGGAATTATTAGTAGACACGTTTATGGATCATCAATTTGACATTACTTGGCTTAAATGTACAGATTCCACATAAGTTTTAAAATAAGTTATTTTTCATTCAGTAGATCAAATCAATTTGATTTAATTGATAAAAAAAATATTACCAGGTCGTATCGAAGGTAAAGTTTCTCGGCTTGAGATGGTTCCAAAGCTGACTCCGTCAGTCACAATTATCAAATTTATTTTAAGCCATAATCAAAAACTATATTTATACAAGCCAAGAACAGTAATGTCAAATTTATAATTCAGAATGTTAATTTAGATCAATGTTGTCTCTAGAAATAATAACATACAACGACCTATATATTATTGCAAGACTTGTTAAAGTTTATAAGACTAGTAATTTGGAACAACTAATAAATCGATAAATACCTAAACCTACTAAATATTTTTAACAAATAACTTTTTAATGGTTATTGCGCGTAGTATATGTATGTTATATGTAGGTATAACATACTATTTCCAACATAAGATCAATCATATGACAACTACCAAACGCAATTCTTTATGAATATAAAAAAATAAAATAAAAAAAGTTTTGAGTCTCTACGATCGATGGCTGCAAAACTTTCGAAACTTCAGATTAAAATACGACGATAAACCGTAAAAATATTCTTTATTGTTTGAGGAAATTAAATAAATTGTTTTTTTATAGTTCTAAAATTTACGTATTTGAGTATGTGGGATAACCTGATAAATAGCATTGGACAAAGGTTTTTATAATAAACACTGCCATTAAAATGGACCAATAAATATTAGATAAAATATTGAATTTCACCAATCTGGCAAATTCTTTAATTAAAACTTCACGGTTTGTACACTTGAAAGTGGTGGTACTACGGATGGGCGAGTTGGCCATTATTTGCCCTGTCTGGCTGGCGAATGACGCGACCAGCTATCTGCGCAACACTCTTAAAAGTTCCTAACACAATAATTACTATTCGAAATTATGCTCATATTAAATTCCTTATTTTAGACAATAATTTACCAAGTAGGCTCATTTGTACCGAAACCACAATTACTGGAATTGCTCATCTTATTTAAGGGCTGGTAATTTAATGCTTGTTTATAGACAGACTTACGGTGCGTGCGGCGAAACTTGGAACTAAGTTGCCATCTTAAAATGTCATTAAAGTATTTATTAGAATATATTTGCAGTTTCAATATTTCAATGCTGGGAACTGACTCGGTTATTCCAGTCGTCGTCACTCTTGGACCTCCTCTTGCTTATCATCAGGCGAGTCGAGGTCAGATGTCGTCACAATAAAAAAAAATAAAAAAATTGTCTAATGTAGATGCTCGTACTTTTTTTTTAATTTTAGAGCTAACTTTTACGTTATGGCAACACTAAAAGCGACACTAGCGCCGCTACAAGGACATGAAGTATAACGATGTCCAATCTTTTTTTAATTGGCTACACATTTTTTTACTGGCAATAAATTCGGTATTTTATTTTTACCAATTCAACATGACACCTATATTAACAAAGTGTATGAAGCCTAACCAGTATAAAGATAATTGTGGATGTGAAGAAAGTAAAAGAGTTAATTGTTGTCAACATTTCAAAGTAAACTAATGCCAGTAGCATAATTAAATTAAGTATTAGATTGTGAGTTAGTTGTTCAGATTAAATCGGTGTTTAGAGGGGATTAAATTACCGGCCTTAAACGACCGTATTAAAACATATTATGGATGTTTAAAGTTGAACCATAAAAATAACAGGCTGTATAAGTGTATACCTATTAAAAAACTGTACAGCTCTGTTAAACCTGGAAGAAGCTTTAGAGTTATTTGAATACAAGCTGATCCTGAAACGCCACTAAGTCACTTTATGGTCTGTACACCTGTGGGTAGTGGCCTACTATTAGAAAATGTCACTATGAAAAACATCTCGTCGTGTGACGTCACGATCCAAGCGTAATATCTATATAGTCTGTCTAAGCCGAAATAACGCGCCCCTCCACCGCATTTACGCACACGAGAAAACATAAAATATAAATGCAACACACCGAAAATGCAATTGTAATTGGTCAGTTGCTGGTTGGACACAAAAGGAGGAGCACGCTAATAAAGTATAATAGTATAGTTAGAAATATTTGCATTCACACATTTAAATAAACTAATAAAGTGGAGGGGCGCGTCATTTATAGTTAGGCAAGCTATACTGCCTAATAACGGACACAGAATAACTGTTGAACTTCTATCCGGTGTAACAGAATTGTAACTTAGATTATGCTAAATGTATAAAAAGCATGTGAATAGTTAAATGTATGTAAAGTAATTTATATTGTAGATGTTTTAGTTAGGTTTAGAAATAAATTGTACAAATTCATTTATTATTAAAAGTTTTAATATTTTAACTAAATAATCAATCAATGTAAAATCCAAGTAAAATATACAACATTTTGCTATTAAATATTATGCTTTTTATTATTATGTAGTAACCCAGCTTCAGTATTGGACCAATTCTTCCGACATATGACCTCGTCTTACCTGATATGGTAAAAGTAAGAGGTCAAAAAGCGCCGTCGACTGAAAAATATGTTTCAGTTTACTGTTGCCTTCAATTCACTATGCCGGCCAAATGCCGCTCATGATCTTGGAAGGGAAGGGATAGACCAAATGAGATCTATATTTGGCCCAATAGTCAGACGCGGAGTGACAATTACAACTTAAATAAACTTAAACGTATAATAAACCCGTATCACAGAACGGGACCTTTTGCCTATAAGAATAATACTAAAAGTAAAATATTTGAAAAATCATAATAAGTACTCGCTCCCCGTAGAACTTTAAAAGGAAGACCTTCCACCTATCCTGCGGGCCGACAGCGTAACTCAATGACGATGGGATTCGTTTTGACAGTTGACCTCCATTAATGAGCTTTAAAATTAACACTAACAGCTGGTTGTACCAAAAAAGTTTCAATTTACAAATTTAGTTTTACTTTATACTTATTTTATTAAGTTTACTATTACGAAATCGTGTATTGGGTTGGTAATAATTTTATATCGACACTACCATTTATATATGTTTTTATCATTAGAAATAACAAAAGTAGTACATAGAAACCCAAAATGAATGATGTCCTTTTCACGTAAATGTGAAGTTAAAGAGTGGTGCAACCTATTTTTATTTTTATCTTTTACTTATATGATACTTTTTACAAATTCGTAATTTATAATTTTTGGTACAACCGGCTGTAAGGTTTCATTTCCATTAACAGTTTAAGCTCATTGAAACTCATTGTCCGAATAAATAAAAATTGCGACCGCGTAACTATTTGACTTGTGGGAATTGAACCATTGAAGTTGCGCAGTCGGCCCCCTGGTCATTCACACAGTACAATTGCGACGACACCCAATCTAATGTCAAACTTGCTGCGCGCGGTGACATAAATCATCGGTACGACAGGTACCAGCAACATAGATCGGCAGACTTGCCACCATTGCCTAAAGATTGATGCCACCGGCAGATAAAAAAAGCACTGACTTTTGAGCTACGCAGTAAAAGGATCGGCAGATTTGAAGACTGCGGTGGAACAAAGTCTATACAGTAGTGCGCATATTTATTTAATATTTTTAACTTTATACACATTTGTAATACGAAGAGTAAGGTAACACCAAGGCCACCGTGGTGTAGTGGCAGTGCAATGGTTACGCAAACCGAGAGCACGAGTTCGAGACCACCCACCGGTACCAATGTATCTTTGATATATGTACTTTGGTTGTCCTGTTTCTATGATACAAGCACTTTAGTAGCTTAGTACAGAAATGTATAATAAAAAAACAAGTTAATGCGCAACTTGAATGCCAGCGTTTTTTTTCTGCCAGGTCTATACCACATTAGAATAACTAGCCCTGTAGGCGCTTTTTTATTAACAAATATTCATGTAATAAAAGCTACAAATGAAAACTATGAGAGAATTTTTCCTTCGACCGGGAATGAAACCCGGTACTTTACGTGTGACGGACTGGTGTGCTAACTAATGCGCCACGCGTGTTATCAACATAATAATAACATCTATACGACAATGGTGCCTTATGCCTTTAGTAAGTGCAGTAGAGCGCGCAACATGCGGCGTCCTGTTCTCAAATTTTATTGCCCCGCGAGCAACGAGTGTTTGACATTAATATCGCCACAAGCTACAATTAAAATAGGCCAATCTCATAAAATAATACATAAACAATATTATAAGTACAAACTTAACTGTGAATATAAAACATTGATATATTAACTAAAAATAATCGTATTATGCATAAGTGAAGGTACCTATCGAAGTTTATAGTGGTCGTCATGCGCCCCCTAGGACTCTGCGCCCGGGTGCACCGCACCCCTTGAAACCCGGGTAAAGACGGCCTTGACCATACCTATCGAATTTGTCTCCAGAGGGCGCACCATCAACTATTAAGAGTATTGTCTTAATCTTACCATGCAATTTCATACCACTTTTCGTACAAAAGTAAGCTTATTATAAATAATATTACTTTCTTAATGTTGGTAGTAGGACTCCAGAGGGCGTACCACTATCTCTTAGAGCAGTATTATTATAATCTTACAATGCAATTTCGTACAAAAGTAATCTTATTGTAAATAATATTACTTTCTTTTGGAGATCATGGACACTTCGATTTTATGTTCCAATACTAAAAATAACTTTTTATTTAAACATGTCACTTCATTACTGTTATGTAGCAATGGGCATGCATTCGAAAAAAAAAACATTCGAATGCTTTAATCTAAAGTATTTGTAAATAATAATATATTTTTGTCTATTTTTTATGTCAACAAATTTACCCCATACCACCCACATGAAGAATCATTTTAATCATTTAAGTGCATATCTTATAGTATTCAATGTAGATTTTTATGAATAGCCCATTACTACTGTCCTGATAAATCCTTACTTTTCGAGTATGTGAATCAACAGGATATTAATTCCACGTCTAGTTAATACCAAGGCAGTTTAAATTCACTATAGTCCAAAATATTTCAACTTATTATATTATTAAACATTAAATTACGAGCTGGTATTTCTTGACTTGTATAAGCGAACATAGGATGATTTTGTGGTACTTTACTCTCAGCTGCAATAAGCTCAAGTCTTGCAGCACGGAGTCTTAAAGCAGTTTCTATTGATCTGCTTTCTCTTTCTGATCTTTCAGCGGCCAGCGCTTCTTCTATCCTTTGGCGGTCTAACTGTAAAGAAAATAAATCTGTAATATTTTTTTAAGTGAAAACTTCTTTAGCGGCGTGTGCACTTTCTGTGATGGGTAAAAAATGTTAAACTCGCGTAGGACACGTGACCTGAACGAAAATTCGTAAGACGGAGGGACGGCGCGGCGTAGGAGAGGAAGTATCCCCCTTTCTTTCTAAATGTATGCCTGCGCCTGCTGTTTCTGAATAGTTCTCAAGTGTTAAATTTTTAATGTAATATAAATTGTCATGTTTCTGTACGACAGCGCAATAAATGAATATTGTATTTTACTACATACTTAAATGATAGTATTTTTATGCTGATAATTAAAGCAATTCGTGCAAAATTATTCCCTAACCATTTCAAAATATTAAAAATGCACAACGTTAATATTCAAGTTTTACTTCTGCCAGAACTTCACTTCCTGGAGTGCAACCTGTTTTTTTTAAATAAATATAGTTAGGGAGTGCTTGATAGGCAGCAGTGCCCAGTTTGGCAATCCGGTGTAGTACCAATACTTACAAGTAAACAGACCGTGAAGCGACTAATTCGCGTTTTGTAAGTTGCCGGTTTCAACTAAGCTGGCATTGTAAATGTGACTGCTACTTACAGCCTATCATATCATATACATCCAGTATATTTAATATTTGTTATTTAATATACATATACTTATTATATATATATCATTATTCTATAAGTTGACAATGCTTTTTTACAGCAGCTACCATAACAGCTTTGTTTAGTTTAGTTTAGTTGTATAAGTTGACAATGCCCTTTTACAGCAGCTACTATTATACTACTATTCATTGATATATATTCAATCAATCAATTATGTTATTATTTTTAATTTTTTTTTTACTATTATAATGTTAACGTACAAAAGTGCTGTATTGCAGCCTACTTGTAATAAATATATTTTGAATTTTGAATTTTTGTATTTTGAATCATCAGGCATGGTGCTGTCATATGTCGAGACACAATAAAAAAATCTTATATGCCTACACTAAGTTATCAAGTGCATTAAAACATGGAATGCTTCAACAGTACGGTAGGCAGCGGTACCCAGTCTGCCAATCCGGGGTAGTACCACCACTTACAAGAATACAGACCGTGAAGTGATTTGGTTACGTTTCGGGAATAGCTTGTAAGTTGCCGGTTCCAACTAGGCCAGCATAGTTGATGTGACTGCTACTTACAGATATTAAATTGTAGTAGCAGTGACATCCATTTATGGACCACACTTCAGCTTAACATCAAGATGGGTGCTGTCATATGTCGAGTCACAATTTAAAAAATATATACGAAAAGGTGACTATGTGGTCTAGTAGTAATAAAATGGTCTGGCAAACTGAAAGCGTGGTTTCAACTAGTCAGGCATAGTGGATACGACTATCAATTTAGTTGCGGTAGTAGTTCCATTCTATGAACAAGCACATTTGCAGTCTGGTATAAAATAGTGAAAAAAGAATCAACCTTTGCAGTTTCCATTTTAAATTTTAATAAATCCATCTTTAATTTTGTTGTTTCACTATTTTCATGTTGCATACTATTATTATTATAAAACATATCATCTGAAAAAAAAAATTAGACAATTCAATATACCTAACAATGGTTACACAAACCAAGAGCACGAGTTCGAGACCACACACCGGTACCAACATATCTTTAATATATGTACTTTGGTTTGTCCTGTTTCTATGATACAAGCACTTTAGTAGCTTAGTATAGAAATAAATAAATAAGGTCAACTCAACAGTGGTATAGTGTTCACGAAAACTAAGAGCATCGGTTTAAAACCACTTGCCGATACCAATGTATCTTTGATAAACTATTGTGATCAAAAAGTAGTAATACTTTCAATTTAAAATTGTCAGGCTTAACCAAATGCAAATATTTATTTTTATGTTGGCACAACCTTAACTGATGTCTCTGCCTAATTAACGTGACAGGGGGGTTAGTTGTTTATGAGTTGAGCTTGTTAGCTTTAACCTTTAAAAATATATTTCACAAAGTCGAAAGTTTTTTTTGTAATATGAAAATGAAACAAATTCTTAGCATCAATGGATTCTCCGCACCCTGGTTCATCGCATGGCAAGCGGGAGAATGAAGGCAGCGTTCCGGACTTGTGACCGAAATGTAGGTTTCAAAGCTTTTTGTGACATGTCAACACTCACCTTCCCTGCCTTCACTATCCCCTCTACCCAATCAAATATTGTAAGATCGCACCAATGCCGCCTTCGATATACGATCTAAAAATTTGCTTACGGCTGACCTTGGGAGTCAAATACAACTTCTTTGCTGAATTTTAAATTTAATATAACTAATTTTAAAAATCGTAAAATATTTTTGAAAGCTTAACGCCAACAAGCATAACTTATAAACAAGTGACGCTTTTTTTATTAGGCAGAGACGTAAGTTAAAGTTGTGCCAACATAAGAAAAAAGTTTTTATGCATTTGGATGGGAATTTTAAGCACAGGAATTTTAATTTGAAAAGTCTTATTACTTTTGATCAATGTGCTATGTACATTTGTTGTCATGTTACTATAATACAAGCATTTTAGTAGCTTAATATAGAAATTAAAATATAAATAATAATGCCAACTCACCATCACTTCCATTAAGTACAGTACTAAGAGGGTCTGACAGAGTATATCCATTGCTTTTGTCTCCAATAGAATCATCATCATTTATGTCATCATCAAAGTCTGATAGTTCCTTCTCAAAAGGCTCCTCCTTTATTTGCTACAAGGTAATGTTGTATTTATGTTATAATACCCTCGTTTTACATATTAATCCAAATAAATCCTTCACATTCACAATCCTCTTCATACAAGCTCTACGGTTATAGGCACTAGGCAACCTAGCTTTCTTGAGGATGTCTTCGATTATTTAACAACTGACCTCAACCTTGAGGACTGAAAAAAACCACTGCTTCAGTTGCCGTTACTATGTCGGCAAGAGGTGTTTCATCACGCCTAACTTGTCGATTATTCAACAAAGAAATTACATGCGAACTGTTTATTTCGACTGTCGATCCGGTATCACAAACTACCTAATGGCTACTACTACTTTGAAAATAATGTTAAGTACAACAAAATATTACCATAGAGCTTGTATGAAGAGGAAGGAAAGCATGGGAGTTGTGTCAGGACCGTGACAAGTGGCGCTTCATTTACTTTGCCTATCCCTGTGGGTAAAAGGCGTGACAATTTCATTGATTGATAACAAAATATTTTTTTTTACCTCTTTAATTTTAACACAGTTTTCTTTTATTGGAGATGAACTTGGTTCAATATCTAATTTAGAGTCATCGGATTTCCTTAGTGACTGTTTAATATTATGAAATTTGTTTTGTAAGGACTTCATTGATCTATGACGTGGGTTTCTCTTGTTAAAATTCATTGTGACCTTAAATTACAATAAAATGTCATTACACACAACGCTGAGACTTTATATCATAGACACAAGATCATCATATTATATGAAAGGTATATTGGTAATAATTTTTATAGCAAAAATATGTAAAAACAAACTGCCCAAGTGTTTAGATGTGAACTACATAAGGTGACCAACCATGCTGAGGCTTAACATCGGAAGAAGTGCTTTTGTCAAAGTTTACTTTCTTACTAAATCTTTACAAATAAAATCAATTAAATTGTAATGCCTTCCAATTCTATAGATAGGCAGAGAGAATGGACCGACGACCCCTTGCCTCCCATCAGGCAAGTTAAGATCAGACATAAAGTCTCCAATTAAAAGACCACATTTTATAAGTCACTGCTATTACTTAAGGCGATTGTAGTTCAGTGGCAGTAAAACATTTTACAGACAAAGAGTCTCCAGTACAATAACAATCGCCAGTATAGCTCCCTGCGCTGACTTTTAAGTCACACAGTTTAAGGATCGCCAAATTTAAGGCAGGGTAGTGGCAGTGCAATGGCACCGCAAGCCAAGTGGCATGGTTTTGAAACCACTCACCGGTACCAATATATCGTTGATATATATACTTTGCCTCAGTCGCCGTCACTATGCCGGCCAAAGGTGCTTCTACACGCATTGCTTGAAGGATGCAATGACATTTGATTTGACATGACATATGATATGACATGATGATTGTTTCTAATATGATACAGGCATGTTTGGTACTTGTATATATATTACTATGTTTTACCTACCCTTTCCCAAGCTAAATTTTTCAAAGCGATGCTCCTACTTGTTGTTTTCTTACAAAATAAATATTTTTTCTCAAGTCTTGCACACTGAAGTAATAAACTACATTCACTTGGCATGAAATTACTATCCCTGAAAACACTTTGTTCTGAAAATTTGTAACAAATTCACATAATGCTATAGGTTCTTTTTACGACAGGCATGGCTAAATGGTTGGCACACAATCAGTTTGTTTGATTCCCAGTTGGAACAAATATTTGTTTCATAGATTTGTAATATTTAATAATTATATTAAATATTGCAATTATTTGTTAACAAAAAAAAGAGGCGGATATTTTGGTCTGGTTATCAAATAGTATGCCGATCTGGGGTAGTACAACCACATACAAGTACATGTGAAGTGATTTAGTCACGTTTTGACACTAAGTTGCACTTTATATGCCAGTTCCAACTAGGCTGGCATTGGTATTATTGAATTGTACCTTCATTTATGGACAGCACTCCAGTTTTACATCAGGCGGGGTGCTGTCATATGTTGAGTCACAAGAAAAAAAAAATTAATTGTCACGCCTTTTTACCACAGGAAAAGACAGAGACAAAGAAACGCCATGCCACTATTCTAACACAACTTCCATCACATCCACAATTCTCTTCATACAAGCTCTATGGTTGTATTAAATTTCTTCTTTTTTTTATTACCTTTTTTTCCTATTAGATAATGCACCTGTAATAGATTTATAATAATTATTATAATTACAATAAAGTTTAGGATATATATAAATATTTAATTTATAAAAAACTTACATTCTTCTTCTATTTTTTTCTTCTTCATATCTTTTTCATCATTATATTCAGCATTGTATTCTAAAAAGACAAATAATATATTTTTTGATGATTTAGAAAAACTTATTCCTAGATATAATAAATGTATCGAGCTTAGAGTTGATTACATTGAAAAAGAAAAATACTTGTGACAACCCTTCAAACGTTTGGACCTTTCCCTAAAATAGGAACTATCTACATTCCAACCAGGCCGGCATACTGAATGCCACTGCTACTTGCTAGTTATTTAAGTAGTAGCAGTTGCCCCTATTTATGGACTGCACACCAGTTTAACATCAGGCAGGCAGCTGTCATAACATATTTCAAGCCAGAATAATAATGAAAAGTACAAAAACATTTACCTCTTAGATTGCTGATAAAGTCTGGTGGTATTTCAAAGGTATTTGTGTCTGCTTCTGATAACATTTCAATTGCTTTTGCAACAACTTCATTAGAATCACAATCAGATTTATTTTCAAACACACCTTTAGATATTTTTCTTACATTTCTTTTAATATTTTCCCATTTGGTTCTACAACAGTCCACTGAACGATCCGATTTGTATAATTTGTTGAATTCATGCGTTATTTTCTTCCAAACTACAGCTTTAGCTCTATTTGCATTTATATTACAAGAACGATTGTAAACTATATTTTTATATTGTTCTATTAAGTTTAATAAGGACATAGTTTCTTCGGTTGTAAAGCTAGGGCTTCTCCTGAAATAATATTTTTTATGTGAAAGTAGAAATTAAAGTTCTGATTGTTATTACTATATTATTACAGAACACTAACGATCGTGAATTGTATTCTACATCTTCATTTTCAGACATTGTATCCATTGCAATTATCGACTTATATTTAAAGAAAAAGAAAGTAGCTAGCAATAACAATAATAAAGAATAAAGCTATCCTCGGAGATCAAACTTTTTTTTTGACATTTTTTATTGACAGATTGGATAAATTCTTGCCATAAAAAATTGTAATTAAATCTACAAATATTTTGTTGCTTTTTGTAATAATAAAAATATATAAATAATATAGGAACTCACAAAAGTATGACTATGTAACATGTAATATAATTTGAAAAACAAAAACAAGTATAAGTAAAATATTACACGTAAAAAATTAAAATACCTATTTCATTTTTTTGAACGCAATGATATTTACTGAACTGAGGTAAGAAAAATGTCAAATAAATTCTAAAAAGTAATTTATTTAATGCTTTTATTTTATTACCGCTTAAAAAACATAGTATTTATTTTATATTTTCTTTCCTATTTATTGTTCGTGTATTATCATTAGTACGTAAATTATTATTGATCTAGGTTTTGTATGAACTGGGACTTCAAGACCTTGTTCACGGCACAAGGTCTACATTGGCGCTATAACATTTCATTTTATTTAGAACAAAGTTGAGCCAATAATAATTATTGTTGTGTTACTTTAATTTTAAATAATATATTATTAACACAACTCTTGAGTACGTATAATGTACTTCGATAGTTAATGATAACCTCTAAATAATGCAGGAAATAATTTTGGCTGTTATAACATTTTTGTGTAGTGTATTTGTAGTTTGTTTATTCGCTGTTATTTGTAAGTAGTTTTTTGCATATGTATTGTAAAATGTAAATCGCTTACAATGTAATTTAGGTCATAAAAACTGTTTGTGTGATTTCCTTTGTCTTTGTTTTCTAGGTTGGTACGTTGTTTGGAAGTGCTGTTTATCCAAGTTTCGATTTGTTCGTGAGCTCCTGGGTGGCATGTCAGAAACCCCTCCAGCATCAGAAACAAGACAACCGCTCAGAACAAAGAAAACAAGAAAAGATTGATTTTTTAATCTTTTTACAGAGTGAGACATTTCAAGTTTTTATTATTAAAAATCAACATGCTCATCATTATTAAAAAAGGATGACCGAATTACATATGTACCAAAGATAATTTAGTACCAGCAAGTAGTTTTACACTGGAGACTTGGTTTGCAAGGTCTACATTCTACATGCATTACACTATTGGCCTTTACATTTTATATTAACGATGATGATCACCCTGACCTGTCTAGCAACAGTGACACATAACAATAAATATCAAATGAAGCCTTAGATATGTTCTGCTTTGGCTGTGCTGTTGCATCTGCTGCGTTGTTGCCCAGAGATTCAGTGTAGGATAACCTGGTTTCCTATACATACCTCCTCCAGGGTAAAAAATAGTTTAATAGTTTTTGCAGTTGCTCTCTTGACCTAAAAGCAGAGAGAAGCTGTTGTGTTGTCAGAGAGAATGTTGTGCTTTTTTTTTTTAAATTAAAGTAACCTTTTTAAACTCATTTTGATTGTATTTCAGTACCCAATCAAAATGAATATAAGGTGTGCTCGGCCTAATGATCTGATGAACATGCAACATTGTAACTTGCTATGTCTACCGGAAAACTATCAAATGAAATACTATTTCTACCATGGACTATCATGGCCACAATTAAGTTATGTGGCTGAGGATGAAAAGGGACATATTGTTGGTAAGACTTCAAGAATATATGTATTCATTTTTCTAAGCGCATAAAAATGCTTATATCATAAACACTGGATAACCAAAGATACATTGGTACAGGCACAAAGTGATCTTGAACCACTCACATTTTTTTACAAGTTACCACTTTATCCTATACCTATGATAATTGTTTTATCATACAAAAATAGAAATATCACATTTTCATTAGATGCTTTATAAAGTATATTTTATTATTAAGATGCAGCTTCTGACCTTAACTTGACTAATTTACCATTAGTCAAGTTAAGATCTAATAGCGCTGACAACTGATGAGTCCAAGAGTCCAGATAACTGAAAAATTGATGCTGAATGCTTGTCTTAGTAGCCCTCACAATGCCAGCCTGCAGTGCTTTTTCACACTTTGCTTGAAATACAGTGGTGGGTTTACACATCGGCTATTTAAATTTTGCTACCCCTACAGACTACCAACCTCTATAATTCAATACCCTAATTCACAATCAAATAAATTATAGTTTGGGTCAATAAAATTGTAACTTTATGATTTGTGCATTAATGTCAAGATTTACCACCTGTTTCCCTTAACTAGTATGATTGTGAACTAAGGTATCAATCATTTTGTATGATCAATCAGTTCCTAAATTATTTTTACATCCCAAGTTTTTCTCGATCCTGTTTGTGGCCTCCTACAGTTATGAATCAAACAATGAGCCTGATAAATTTGCCTTCCTAGTCCTGCTGGTAAATCCACCACTGCTCTAATAAAGGGTCTAAGATTATAGTATGGTAAAGATAATTCTTTCTTACTTTGTCTACAAAAATAAGTTAATCATGAACCTTCTCCTTTCATGCTTATGTCAAACCCTTAATTGCCTAAAAATGTTCATAAAGTGCTTTTTAAGAATAAGGACACAATCTTTTGTGTCCCCAGGATACGTTTTGGCAAAAATGGAGGAAGATGGTGAAGAGAACCGCCACGGACACATAACATCTCTTGCTGTAAAAAGGTCACATCGCCGACTTGGTTTGGCTCAAAAACTAATGAACCAAGCTTCACTTGCCATGGTTGAATGCTTCCAGGTAATATGACAATCCATGCTACTTAATATATGCTGTATATATATATATATATTACATTTCTATACTATGCTACTAAAGTGCTTGTATCATAAAAACAGGACAACCAAAGTGCATATATCAAAGATACATTGGTACCGGTGGGTGGTTTCGAACTCGTGCTCTCTGTTTTTGTAACCATTGCACTGCCACTACACCATGTTCGCCTTCTCCATTCTGATTCTGTTTTAATTTTATTTGCAAGTCTGAACTGAGCTACTAAATTTCTTGTAAAATAGATACAACTATGGTATTATTGACCATAGTACTTATACAAAGATATATTTGTACAGACACAAGCTGGTTTTCATCTGTTTTTGTTTATAAAGGCAGTCTCAGAAGGGTGTTCAGAAGACCAAATCAGAGATATCCTTAAAAAAAGCTGGTTGGTCTAGTGCCCATAACCATAGAGCTTGTATGAAGAGAATTGTGGATGTGAGTGAAGCAAGAGAGTTGTGTCAGGATTGTGGCAAGTGGCGCTCCTTTGTTTCTGCCTATCCCTATGGAAAAAAAGCATGACCATTTGATTGATTAAAGAAAACTAAAGAAATAAGTGTAATTTGTAAAGTTACTTGATCACTAATGACTTTTTTATTCAACAAAATTCTGGGAACTATCTATACTAATATAATAAAGCGGAAGAGTTTGTTTGTTTGTTTGTTTAAACGCGCTAATCTCAGGAACTACTGGTTCGAATTGAAAAATTCTTTTTGTGTTGGATAGATCAATTATCGAGGAAGGCTTTAGGCTATAAAACATTACGTTGCGACTTATAGAAGCGAAGAAACAGTCGAAAATGTGGAAAAAACGGGGAATATTATTCGTCTTTGAGGGTTTCCGTTGCGTGCGCTGCGAAAACCGTTCTAGATATGTATGAAAGAATTATTCCTCTTTAAATTATCTAAAAAAATGTCCGCGACCGTATATGTCTATCTTTTAAGATTATCTCACAATAACCGTTTTTATGATAGTCAAATTTGGACTAAATTAATGCATTATTACAAATTATTTGTCAGAGTTGTATTAACATAATAATATTATTCTTTATCAAAATAAATGTGTTATTAATTAAGAGTATTTAACTGTGAACAAAATTGTCATTGACATCACCTAATTTCAATAAACATCTTATAAGATAATACAATTTTAAAATAACTCTGAAACAAAATTCACACGCGTCGCATGATGAGCGCTAACCGGCGGGCGAGGAGAGGCGGTGCTTGCGGGCGAGGCGGAGGGGGGTGTAGCTCTACGAGGTATAGTCTGTCTAAGCCGAAATGACGCGCCCCTTCACTGCATTTACGCATACGAGCAAATATAAAATATGGATAAAACACACCGAAAATGCAGTAATTGTTTATTCAGTTGCTGGTTAGAGACAAAGGAGGAACGAACGTGATGAAGTTTATTAGTATAGTTAGTAATATTTGCATTCACACATTTAAATAAACTAATGAAGTGGAGGGGCGCGTCATTTATAGACAGACAAGCATACTATGCGGTCGGCTCCCTACTGATCTGTTGAATGCAGCGTTAATTTGTTTTTACGATATAATATCATTGTGCAAAATCCTTTTTTATACAATTTCATTTTGTAGTAGTTTTCTCTATAGTAGGTAGTGTTTGTTTTAAGTATAGTATTTTGTTTCTAATATTTTCACAATAACACTTTTTTTTGTTTTGTTGTAAATAATACCTGTAGGTGTCATCTACATTCTTTCAAGGTTAGGTTTTACAATTCTTATTAGGTTAGGTTTTAGTTTAAGCATACAGTTAGTATGGTTAAGTTTTCATTTCCTTCGTTCTTTCTTCGTCACTGTAATGCCTAGAAAAAGGACTCAGCGTTCTCGGCAGACTGCTGCTGCAAAGCGGCTGCGAGTTTTGCGCACAAGAAAATAAAACTGAAAATATAATTTCCGCAGAAGTACTTTAAAATATATTCTTTTTAAAACTACTTTAAAATATATTCTATTAGTTACGTAATTTAATCGTCTAAAATAAGTCGCGGGTAACAGTAATTTATAATAAAGCTGAGCAGGTAGGTAAACAAAAAGTTAATATGATTCCCAAAATAACTATTCTACGCGGACGCAGTCGCGGGCACAGCTAGTGTATCATAAGTAGCGACAATCCCTTGCCTCTTTCTTATAGATCGGAAACTAAGTAATACTTTTTTTGCAGGCTAAATATGTGTCCCTACATGTAAGAAAAAGCAATAGAGCTGCTCTCAACCTGTATACCAACTCATTAGGCTTCAAAATATTGGAAATTGAACCTAAATATTATGCCGATGGGGAGGATGCTTACTCCATGATGAGAGACCTTAGTTCTTTTGCCGAAGAAAAGGCAGAGAGCCCGAAAACGGAAAATTTGGAAATCAAATCAGACTCAGCAATAATTTCGCAATGCTAATTATAAGACTGTAAAATGTGTATAATAAACACATTATTATAAATTTGTTTAATTCTTTGTGTTAAAAAACCCTAATATTTTGTAAGTACAATGTTGTACACCATTACAGGTAAATATGTTACAATGCAGTAATAATTATGAATTAAATTGTCACGCCTTTTCCCCACAGGGATAGACAGAGACAAAGGAGCGCCACTTGCCTCTATTACCATTCAACACTTTATCCTAGAAGGTCACTGGTCTGCTGTTTCAGCCAAAAGTTGTTGACCCTCCGCTCCATGCCCTTGCATGTTTTTTTAATTTTTTATTGTGACTCGACATGACAGCTCCCCGTTTGATGTTAAGCCGAAGTGTGGTCCATGAATGAATGTCACTGCTACTACAATTCAATAACTGTGAGTAGCAATCACATCCACTATGCCGGCCTAGTTGGAACTGGCAACTTACAAGCTGATCACGAAACATGACCAAATCACTTCACGGTCTGTATACTTGTAAGTGGTGGGACTACCCCGGGTCGGCAGACTGGGTACCACTGCCTACCACTCTTTGATAACCAGACCCGAAGCAAATATCTCTCTTTTTTATAATCAAGTATTTGCAATATTGTAATATAATAAAAGCTACGAAACAAATATTTGCTCCGACCGGGAATCGAACCTGGGACTTTACGTGCAACAAACCAATCTCTTACTGTTGGTCCACGCCTGTCACATTGAGGTTACAGCTATCAAACTACAGTTTGCAGGGTTTGAGCAGTCACCTTTCTTAGGGAACTGCTCCAACCTCCTTGCACATTGGCTCCCTCACAAACCCGACGAGTACAAGAGCTGGTATGACTTTGTCATGATGGGAGTCAATTTTGCACCACACATTTTAGGTACAAGTGCTGAGACACCATCAGGCCACTGAACTTCCAGACGTTGAGCAATCATTGCTTCATGTTGCTGGAAACGGAACTCAGGCATTGTATGTGCACATGGTGGCAAGGTGGGTGGCCCTGCACCATGATCATCGAACATTGAGTTTGCTCAATTGGTAGGCTCTGTAGGATTTGAGGCATGAAAAATAATTTTACTTTTTGCTTAGTTACATCTGCCATCTGTTGAATAACTATAATCAGATGCATTTCGTGTAATGTTGGCGGTTGGAGTGCCAGTAGTAATAGCTACTAGTCCTCCTTATTAGGGAGGACTTTAGGATAGACTTTACATAAAGGTTGATATTTAATGAATTATTTGAACAGTAGAAAATATATTTACAAAACTTATACAAAAGTATATTTCATAAAATTAATTGTCATTCTTCTTCTTCATAAAGATGCTGAAGTTTAAGTTCAGCTTTATTATCTTTGTCCACAATTTCTTTTGGAATGATCTTTTTCGTTTGTGTTTTATTTCTTATTTTATTCTTGGCAGCTCCCACTACGTATTCTGGCATAATAACTTTACTGCTTTTGAACATTGATTTATCTTTCATTGGCATTTGTTTCTTAAATGAAGCAGACATGTGGAATTTTGGCTTTTTAAATATTGTTTCGTCATCGACTTCCATTGACTTGACGTCTTTATCTTCAACAGCTCTCATAGATGCCATTGCTGATGCTCTGTTACTGGCTTCCGACATTTGTTCCTCAGTTACATCAGCCAGGGAGTAATGTACCCATTTCTGTGGATTCTTGATGTAATCTGGTACAGTGCGCGCTTTCAAACACCTACTTATTGGGGCATGTGGTCGTTTGAATATACTCTCTTGGCCTCTCAAGTATTTCATCTCACTTTTTACTTTCTTATAAGTTTGACTGTCAATTACTCCATCATTCGGTTTAAAATCAACAGAATTCTCTTTTGTTATAGTGTGCTGCTTCTCAGCTTCTTTTAATTGATCGAATAAAGATTGCTGTCTCTCTTGAAATGTAGACATAGTGGTTCCTTTTGTTCCAGGTTTAGAAAAAGTACTCGCTCCTTACCTCTTAATCGCAACTGGACATTGTGGCAATGTCTTTATTTTATAAAATGCACGATTATTTCTATTATATTCAATTGAATTATAATAAATATACTACAAATTATTTCATAGCAGCCAGGCGGAATAAAAACAAAACGGAAAAGTGACAGATAGGAAATTTTATTGCCAATGTAAAAAATGCAACTTTACATCATCGAATGAAATATTATTCGATTAATTTAATCAATAACACAAATAAAAGTATTATTTAATAAATTCAGTAACTTTATTTATCAAACATCATTAGGGTTGATGTGAAAAAAACATTTAAATTAACAATGTAAAATTATATTAGAGTACAAAACAGAGAACTTAGCACACTAAAGTCCTGATTATGTAGGTAGGTAGGCACGTTGGCACCTATGTCTTTTTAGGGTTTTGTAGCAAAAAACGGAACCCTTATTGATTCGTCATGTCTGTCTGTCTATCTGTCCGTCCGTATGTCACAGCCACTTTTTTCCGAAACTATATGACCTATACTGTTGAAACTTGCTAAATAGATGTATTCTGTGAACCACATTAAGATTTTCACACAAAAATAGAAACAAAAACAATACATTTTGGGGGTTCCCCATACTTAGAACTCAAATATTTTTTTCATCAAACCCATACGTGTGTATTTTTTTTTTTATTGTGACACGACATCTGACCTCGACCCGCCTGATGATAAGCAAGAGGAGGTCCAAGAGTGACGACGACTGGGACAACCGAGTCAGTTCCCGGCTGTCCCAGCCGCCGCCACTATGCCGGCCTAAGATGCTTCTTCACGCATCGCTTGATGGATCCCAGGTCATAGGATGGAGAGAACACATGGGCAGGCAAAGCATTCCACTTGTCGATTGATCTACAAAGAAAAGACGCACCGAACTTTTTAGTTCGACTGCCAATTCGGTCGATAAAATGCGGATGCTTTCCCCGACCTGTGCGGGTATTACGGGAGTGAAAAGACGAGGTAGGAACAAGGTTGAAGAGCTCCTCGGAACATTCCCCGTGGTATAGGCGATAGAGGACGCACAGAGCCGCCATGTCTCTGCGTAGTTGCAGGGGCTCCAGAGTTCGCAAGACCTCTGCATCACCTATAATTCGGACAGCTCGGCGCTGCAATGAATCTAGGGCATTGAGAAGATACTTGGCAGAGCCATCCCAGAGGTGCGAACAGTACTCCGCACAAGAGCGAATCTGCGCCTTGTATAATAGCAGGCGAAGCTCTGGCGCGAAGAACCGTCGCACCTTGTTCAGGATGCCAAGTTTGGTGGTCTTAATGGCCCGCTCGATGTGGTCCCTGTGATTCAAGTCGCAGCGAAGGGACATTCCTAGAATGTCTAGTCTATCCGACGTACCAAGGGAAATGTTGCAAAGAGAAGGAAGGGGAGTAAACGGGGATTTTTTCGTCGAGAACGCGCAAACCTGAGTCTTGTCTGCGTTGAACTGAACCAGGCTCTTTCCGCCCCAGTGGGTAATACGATCAAGAACCCGGTTCAGTCCCGCTACAACAGACTCTCTCATATCGGCTATCTCCTGTTTGCCGGCTGCGGGGCGGGCAGTGCGGGGTTATCTATGAATAGGTCTTCAAAAATGATATTGAGGTTTCTAATATCTTTTTTTGCTAAACTAAATAGTTTGCGCGAGTGACACTTCTAAAGTGGTAAAATGTGTCCCCCCCTGTAACTTCTAAAATAAGAGAATGATAAAACTAAAAAAAAATATATGTTGTACATTATGCAAATTTCCACCGAAAATTGGTTTAAACGAGATTACTTACTAAGTAGTTTTTTTTAATACGTCATAAATCGTAAACCGTAATTTACCTTTCATTCAAACAATTCAAATATAAAAATCGATTAAAGTTGTACGAACTACAAGAACTTTTATATTATGTTACTTGCTGCTACGGAACCTTTCATGGGCGAATCCGACTCGTACTTGGCCGCTTTTTGTGAGAAAGATTGCTGTATTATTCCAATTGGACATTTCAGCGCGATTAAGTGGTTGACCCCCCGTAAAGCGGGTAATCCACGAGAAATAGAATTGGCACCAAAGTCGGGTGAAGCCTCACATTCCGACTTTGGAGTCAACCTATGTCTTTTAGATTCTTTGGGTTTAGTTTTAGTTACTGTTAGGTTTAGTCGTCTAAAATGACTAACTGATAACAGAAGTTTTAATTAGGCCACTAAATAAACATTTATAGTTTTATCTCACTATTATTTACACAAGTTTCAAAATAATGTTCGTCGGTGTTTTGTACCGTTTAAATCCTAAGGGGTGACATATTAAGGTCATAAAGAGATTGTGAAGTAAATAAAGTATCATATATTTTTGTATGTACCACTTATGTTAGTACCTAAATATATTGAAAAGGCATAGACCGGAACAAGTAAAGGTCACGGTACACTCTACTCAACCTAATAAACAAATGTTTCTTATTAAAACCTCGAAATAACAATAATCTTTTGTTATAATTTTAATACCTATGCACGTGACTAATTTTAACAGGAAATGAATAATGTTTTCGAATAATTTCTTACGTGCCCCATTTATAATGGTTATGGAATTTTTAGATTTAACCCATAAAATAAGGTTGTGGAATGGTCTCGCAAAAAACTTCCGGTTCAAAAAACGGAAAAACTTCCTGTTGATATATATGTATAGTCTGTCTAAGCCGAAATGACGCGCCCCTTCACCGCATTGGCGCACATGAAAAAACATAAAATATGAATGCAACACACCAAAAATGCCATTGTAATTGGTTATTCAGTTGCTGGTTAAACACGTTAATAAAGTATAGTAATATAGTTAGTAATATTTGTATCCAGACATTTCAATAAACTAACCAAGTGAAGTGACGCGTCATTTATAGTTAGACAAGCTATACTTTGGTCGTTCTGTTTCTATGATAAAAGCAAATGTAAATATTCATAAAAAAAATGTAACTTTTATTTGTTAGATTAGCTTAAGATTTATGCATTAAGTAATTAGGCTCCAGGAAAGCACTTTTACGCGTAAAAATTACGTAATAGTAATTAATATAAGCAAATAAATACATAATTATTACAACAACTGATACCGCTGTAGTTATTCGTAGTTAATGATAATATACTTTAAGCTATCGTGGCAAGTGGCGCTCCATTATCTTTGCTTATCCCTGTGGGAAAAAGGCGTGATAATTTGATTGATTGATATACATGATATAACCTCTACCCGCCTGATGGTAAGCGAGCGATAGTCCAAGAGTGCCGACGGCTGAATGAACCAAGTCAGTTTACGGTTTTCCCAGTCGCAGTCACTATGCCGGCCAAAAAATCATAGTAGAATATACCTACTACTTTACCTAATAATACCTGATAATTAAATAATTTATTCTTTTTAGAAATTCAGGTTAAAGCTAATTTATAAAATTACTATCTATTAACTTGGTAATAGGTTATTTTGTTTTTATGTAACGCGACGTCTGACCTCGACCTGGCCATCCTGATGGTAAGCAAGGTGGACGTCTAGGAGTGCCGACGACTGAAAATACTATGGTTGAAGTGTGTTATGAATGGACGCAACTTCTGTTTTATTATAGAAATCTGCAAATGACAGTCGTATCCACTATGCCTGCCTAACTGCCTATGCCTAACTGAACTTCAGTAGCTAGTGGATTTACCAGCTGGTTGAGTAGGCTGAAGCCTATGGCGGCAAATTTTAAAGCAATTTTTTTATTTCGATTTACAAAATATATAAAAATATATTAAAAAATACACACACAAAATACGAATTTCGATAATTGGAGAGAAATTAAAATAAATAAAACAAAATATAATAATAAATAAATAAAATAAAATATAACATAAAATCAAAATTATTTACTGTCATAATAATCAAGGATCTGACACGGTATCTTGGTTCTCAATGATACTCCCCATACGTTGATATAACGAGTATGTCTCAGACGTCGTCACTCTTGGACCTCCTCTTACTTATCATCAGGCGGGACGAAGTCAAATGTCGTGTCACAATAAAAACAAAGATGGACCACAAATCGTAAAATTGGAATTTTATTGATAGAAAATGTAATTGATATTTTTTTTTTTTTTTGTGACACGACATCTGACCTCGACTCGCCTGATGATTAGCAAGAGGATGTCCAAGAGTGACGACGACTGGAATAACCGAGTCAGTTCCCGGCTGCCCCAGCCGCCGCCACTATGCCGGCCTAAGATTGTAGACTAAGGTATCAAAAGTCAGGGGCGGCAAAAATTGAATAGCCCACAGGCGGCAAATCTGTAAATTTGCCATTGCCAGTAGCTTTCAACGCGATTGAGTCACCCCCATCTATAGTAATCTAAAGTACGTCATCATATAGTTCATGGAAGACAAAAATTAAGATCCAATTATTATGTTGTGATTAATTGAGGCTAAATAACAACGCGACTGAGTCACTATACCGTCTGTAAAAATGGCAACTGCTATTATTACAACTATGCCGGCCTAATTGGTACTTAATTCCGAAACGCGACTGTATCACGGTCTGTACACTTGAAAGTAGTGGTACTCGTCTGACCTGGCATAGTAGATTTGACTACAGTTATATAACTGCAGTGGCAGTCGAATCCACTATGCCGGCCTAGTTGGAACCGGCAACTTTTAAGTTCATCCCGAAACGGGACAGAGTCGCTTCACGGTCTGTACACTTGAAATTGGTCGTACTCGTCAGACTCGGCAAGATGGAGCCGGTAACTTTTTAGCGGATACCGAAACGCGAAAAAATCACTTCATGGTCTTAAAAGTGGTGGTACTGTCCGGAATCGGAAACTTGATAAACGGCCACAAACGGCCTACAACTCTTATCTTACAAACAATAAATTATTTTACTTTATGATTTACCGATTGTGGAATTTCATATTTGGGAATAAGTTGCAACTTTTCTATTATCAGTTTTAAATAATATTTTTTGGCCATAGTGACGGCGACTAAGGCAACCGTGAACTGACTCGGTTTTTTCAGTCGTCTACACTCTTGGACCACCTCTCGCTTACCAATAGACGCCTGATGTCAATAAAAAAAATAAAAAAACTATTTCTTAGTAATTATTATTTTATAGGAGTATCTTAAGAATTACTTGAACGTGGAATTTCCCTGTTTGGAAACCTATTCTAAAGTTTCGGTTACACATAATATTATTATTGATCATAATTGGTAGATCAATCAATCAATCAATCAATCAATTAATCAAATTGTCACGCGTAAATTCTCGAAGAAAAGGAGCGCTACTTTCCTCCATGTTGACACTACTTTATCGTTTCCTACGCCTCCAAAACTTAATACGAGTAAAAGCTCTATGTTTTTTTTAATTATATTATGGCTCAACATATAACTACACCGCCTGATGTTAAGTTGGAGGAAAGTTCATGAAGTCGCATCCACTATGCCGGCCTAGTCTGAACCGACAACTTTCAAGCTGATTCCGAAACGATATTAAGTCGCTTCACGGTTATGGAATGTCCCCAATGTCCAAGCTGGAAGAATAATATAGGGAAATATTATTCTTCCAGCTTCCACTCACCTCCTTTCAATTAGGTCCGAGTTTTTTAAACAAGACTAATCATTGTTTTTGGCCGGCATAGTAACTTGGTTTTTACAGTCGTAGGCATTCTTAAAACCTCCTCTTGCTTTCCATCAGACGGGTCTAAGTCATATGTCGAGTCACAATAAAAATATTTTTTTTTATTGTGACTCGACATCAATCATATATTGGAGCCGGCAACGCGCATGCCTGGTTTCCTCGACAACGCAGGCCCATGGCCACAACTCCAAATGTTTACGCTACATATCGCTGAAGGCTCGGACGATGCGCGCGCATATCTCTGTCCCGCAAAATACAGCTATAATTAGTTCGCGGGAAAGCATGAGCCGTTTCACGAGTTTGCGCAGATGGGTTCGCGCAGCGGTCGGAACACTTTCAGGGCCTGAACTTCGGGATTTTCCGCGGGAGGGCGAAACCAACAGTTTATCAATACCCGCTCGGGACGTTGCGACCTTTATTATTATTTCAATTATAAAAGAACATGGACGTGTCTACAATTAACAACATAAGTTTTTTTGACGGAATTTATTTTTTTAATCTGTGCTTTAATTAAAGATTTATCAAATAGACTGACTATTTTGTGTTTACTAGTGACTGTGAGATGTTAAGATTTCGTACTGAAAATTAAAGGTGAGTACATTTAAACGTATAAAAAAATATAAATTTTCGGTAATGAGAGAAAAACTGTTGTCTTTTAAAACATTTGTGTCAACAATTGAAGAATAATAGTTAAATAATTACTAGTTATCTTAAATGACCTTAAATTTTGTAACTTTATAACACTACTTTTAAAATATTAATCTCGTATTTCTTTATTATTATAAAATAATTCTAATCAGTAGTATATTATTAATAATAATATATAGTAGGTAATTTTATTAAATAATTTATTAATATTTTATAGTTTTAGATAAATTTACAGCTAATATAAAAAAAATATTGAAAACTAAGGCGACCGTGGTGTAGTAGCAGTGCAATGGTTACGCAAACCAAGAGCTCGAGTTCGAGACCACACACCGGTACCAATGTATCTTTGATATATGTACTTTGGTTGTCCTGTTTCTATGATTCAAGCACTTTAGTATCTTAGTATAGAAATGTAAATAAATAAATAAAATGTATAGGTTTTCGTTATGGCTACCGTGGTCTAATGATACTTAAATGATATCGCAAATCATGAGCTTCCGGTTCAAATCCACTTGCCGGTACCAAATCGACTCAGTTGCAGGAACAAAAGTTTTATCAATTTTTTATGTATTTTAGGTTAATTAAGATTTATTGTTATGAATTAATCTTTAATATGTACTTTGGATGTCTTGTTTTTACACTTTTAGCAGCTTAGACTAAATCGGAGACATCCTTAAAAAAGCTGGGTGGCCTAGTGCCCATAACCGTAGAGCTTGCATGAAGAGAATTGTGGATATGAGGGAAGAGAGGGAATTGTGGGAAAAAGGCGTGACAATTTGATTGATTGATAGTAGCTTAATATGTGTACAAAAGTCTAGGAGGGAATTAAAAGTTACCAAATTAATCAGAGGACAATACATACTCCATATACCTTAATACTACATTATGGAAAACATTTAACAAGTGGAATTCTTTACCAGCCCATGTGTTCTCTCTATTCTATAACCTTGGATCTTTCAAGCGGTGTGTGAAGAAGAACCTCTGGCCCGCATGTAACGGCGACTGAGGCAACCGTCAACTGAGTCAGTCTTCTTTTCAGTCCTTTGCACTCTTGGACCTCCCCATGCTTACCATCAGGCAAGTCGGGATCAGATGTCGAATCACAATAGTTACAAATAACAATAAGAGATGCGGCAAATCTGGATATGAACAGATTTATATCAAAAAATATATTGACATTTGATTCGCAGTTTAATTTTTGATATACTGCTCCTACTTTTGTCCCTAATTTGTATTTGCGGCTGGCAGATGTACAATACCCACTCACTCAAGGATTTTTTCCCTTTTCCAAGTATAGGAAGTATAGGAATACCCGCAAGGCCTTGCCCAAAGGATATCTTTCGCCCTCCCTTAGATCTAAATAAGAACCCTTCAGCACACCTGACATTCATTGTCTCCAAAGGCTGCACTTAACTTTAGTTTTAACTCCAAAGGACATTCATTTTGTATGGCGCCTTGGGTTTAATTGTATTAACAGGTTTAATTTTAAAATAGTTTGATGTATGAAGTTTACAATGTAATTGGAATATATCCTTTATTTTGCATAGGTTAGGTGTGCAAAATGATTAAACTAATATTATGACAGTTCAAAGCAGAACTGTTAATATGGCGTGTCTTTGTGAATGACAGACGATACAAAATTCATATCTTATTTTCCAATTAAAAGCAAAATTGTTATTAGTTTTATTAACACAAGTATCGAAACTACTATTTATACATATTTTCATCATTGGACATAGTAGTACATAAAAGCCCAAAATGAATGATGTCCTTTCTGATGGTTTACCCTTCTTACTGGCTCCACCTCTTACCCACATTGAAAAGTCCGCATGGAATACAGCTATCTTCTTACAAAAATGGTGTACAATGTCCTGTTTGCGACATCGACTGGTTGTACAACTAAGGTACAAATATTTAAACACGGTTTTAAAAATATTTTGTCGTAAGACCGGTAGTTTCTATTATTGACCTACGTTATCTTCCGGCCTGATAGTACTCTTAAGCAATAAGAGATTCATGAGCGGTGGTGTTGGTTTCCAAGCTGATTTCGAAACGCGACTAAGTCATTTCACCGTCTGTACATTTGTAAGTGCTTGGCTGGTACTACCCCGGGCCAGCACACTGGGGCTTATCACATTCGTCTAGCCGCTGTTTCAGTGTGAACAAAGAATAAACATCTTTACAAACTTTTGCGTTTATAATATTAATACTTGTTAATAATATTAATGAGCGTTGCTCTTCATAGATTTAAACACACATTGCGCTAAGCTTTGGTGACGATATGACAGTTTGACAATTAAAGGTCCAAATGGTCTTAATAAACGGAAAATAAACTTGTAAGAAGTGGTTGTGGGATAGCCTTGCATGCACACGAAGAACCTATGGATCAAAACCACTTACCAGTATCTTTGATATATATACTTTGGACGACCTGTTTCTATGGTACAAGCACAGTTTGGTAATTTGCAACACACCGAAAATACATTTGTATTTTTTTTCATATACATTTCTATACTAAGCTACTAAAGTGCTTGTATCATAGAAACAGGACAACCAAAGTACATATATCAAAGATACATTGGTACCGGTGAGTGGTTTCGAACCCGTGCTCTTCCGTTTGCGTAACTATTGCACTGCCACTACACCACGGTCACCTCAATTAAAAAAAGTAGGATCTGAATTTTTGAGAATCGCCTTTTGTGGAAAATATGTAGGAGACAGTTTTTGAAAGTGCGCCTTCTTCTTCTTTTTTAATGGAGTGCTGCTTACTATGCAACTGTGTAGCAGAATATTCGATGGATTATAAAAGTGGGTATAAGTGATTTCACCCTACTGTTACCTCCCCACACTTATCGTCAAAAAGAAATGCCGTAAATTGGGTATTATTTTAAGTAAAGAGAATTGTGAATGTGAAGGAAGCTAGGGAGTTGTGTCAGGATCGCGACAAGTGGCGCTCCATTGTCTGCCTATCCTTGTGGAAAAAAAGTGTGACAATTTGATTGATTGTTGGTCCTTAAGGAGAATGTTTAGCGGCATTAAATTCGCCTCATAAACTTATAAATTCCACAGATACTTTGTATGACCTAAAATAATATTGGCGCTCATCCAGGAAATCTGGTTCACATCAGAAAGTGTGAATCAAGTGTATTTTGAATGTTTGTAGTAATTTCGCATAAACAAACTCAATCGTTAAAACTCGCACCTTGGTTTGAAAATCTTTGAAACTTTGGCTCCAATCCAATACTTGTACAAATAATAACACATAATGCCCATGACGGAATCTTTGGTCGGCATAGTGACGGCGACTGAGGCAGGTGGGAACTAACTCGGTTTTTTCAGTCGTCGTCACTCTTGGACCTCCTCTTACATCTCAAGGACAGATGTCGTGTCTTAATAAAAAAAGACCGTAGAGCTTATATAAAGATGATAAGATAAATGTGAGGGAAGCGAGGGAGTTGCGTCAGGATCGTGGCAAGTGGCGCTCCATTGTCTCCGCCGTAGGAAAAAGGCGTGAAAATTTGATAAATAAATTACATATTTTATAGATTTTTAGAGGAAGGCTTTTGTCTAGCAGTAGGACAAATTAATGTGCTGACATAAATGTATAATTAGACCAGCGGCTACTAAGCTTTAAAAAAGGTTTTTCATTGTGACTCGACATCTGACCACGACCCGCCTGATGGTAAGCAAGAAGAGGTCCAAGACTGCCGACGACTGCAAAAATTGTGTTTTCACGGCTGCCATAGTCGCCGTCACTATGCCGGCCTAAGGTGCTTCTTCACGCATCGCTTGAAGGATCTTTAGCGGAGCATTATTCCACTAGTTTGAAAAGTAAAGGAGTACTCCTAGCTGTACGGGTGTTGCGTACAGGGCTCAACTTAGCCGGTGACGTCGCATCGTCGGAGCGCATATATATTGATTACTTTGTCTGTAAATTGTTTTGCGAGATATTGGACGTGCAATGCAACGCCATCTAGCGGTAGCATGTAGCGGTCGCTACAGATCCAAGGCTATAGGATGTAGAGAACACATGGGCTGAAATAAATTTGTTTATTGTGACAACACTTAAGCTGGAGTGCGTTCCATGTACTACTAATACTACAGTTAAAGTAGCAGTCCCGTCCACTATGCCGGCCTCGAGTGCCAAGCTTTATTCATTATTTGTCTCGTATGTTTTATTACATACATAAAAGTATTCTTCTTCTTCTTTTTCATCAGCCAGAAGGCGTCCACTGCTGAACAAAGGCCTCCCCCTTAGAACGCCATTCCGAACGACAAGATTCCAGTTGCATCCACCGGTTACCCGTGACTTTCACTATGTCGTCAGTCCACCTAGTGGGAGGCCTACCTACGCTGCATCTTCCGGTTCGTGGTCTCCACCCTAGAACCTTTCTTCCCCATCGGTTGTCGGTTCTTCGAGCGATGTAATACTTTAATACTTTTTTGTATTATAAAATATAATAATACATAATAGTATTATTATATTTTAGTATTGTGGGATTTTCCACCTTTGGACAATATTCAATAACAAATTATCACTTAGGACTTAGGGTTTTATCACAGGACAAGGAATTTTTAGGTTTCAAATAGGTATTTAAGAGTGGTAGGCAGTGGTTCTCAGTCTGCCGATCCGGGGTACTTACAAGTATACAGACCGTTAGGTAACTTAGTCGCGTTTCGGAATCAGCTTGTAAGTTGCGGGTTTCAATAGGTTTCACTGTACTCTTAATTTTATTATTTTCATAATAAACGGTTATTAATAAGTTAAATGGATGTGACTGCTATTTACAGTTATTTGACTGTAAGTTATTTATTAGTTATTTGACATTCATGGACCACACTCCAGCTTAGCATTAGGCGGAGTGCTGTCATATGTCAATTCACACTAATAAATTGTGAACGTTAAGTTTTTTGTTAAATATAGATAATAATAACTAAATTTGTATTATTTATAATTAAAAATCTCTATATATCGCTGTGGGAACAAGACGTAATAATTTGATTGATTGATTGATCGAAAAAGTATATATTTTGTTATTATAGGGCATGGGCAACTTACTAATTAATTTAAAAAGATATTTTTATTGGGACTCGGCTCGTGTACAATAAAAACATAAGACAGCATCCCGTCTGTATTCCGATGTAAAACTGAAGTGCGGTCCGTGATGGCGAGTGCTACTACAGTTAAAAAATTTCAGGCAGCAGTCGTATCCACTATGCTGGCTTAGTTGTAGTGTAATGGTCACACAAACAAAGACCTCAATCAATCAATCAAAATGTCAAGCCATTTTCCCACAGGGATAGGAAGAGACAGTGGAGCGACACTTACCACGATCCTTACATAACTCCCTTGCTTCCTTCACATCCACAATTCTCTTCATACAACCTCTGTGGTTATGGGCACTAGGCAACCTGGCTTTCTTGAGGATGTCTCCAATTTGGTCGAAAAACACTCTCCTGGACCTGCCTTGTTTAACGCATCCATCCACATCAGATTTATAAATTCCTTTCGTCGATCTACTTTTACAAAAAGCTCCCGGTTCAAAAACCACTTGCGTACCCAATGTATCTTTGATATACTAAGTATGTACTTTGGTTGCCAAATTTTTTTGACACTAATATGTACACTACTTAGTATTACTTGTATTACTATTACTAAGTATTATTTAGTATTACTAAGCTTTTAAAGATTACTTACTTAATACAAACTTGGCCTTATGACTTTACTTCACGATATCGTATTTATGTCAATAAACTAATTTAAACAATTCATATCTCATACAATAATTGGATTTTCCCAATATAAAATGCAATTCTATTCTTAAAACTCAATAAGACATAAAAGGTGATGAGGCAGACAGTTGCCCATTTGCCCAGTCTGCCAACTCGGAGATTCCAGTTTTTTCTATTGAAGCTTGACATATGACAGCACCCCGTCTGATGATAATCTGGAGTGCAGTCCATGAATGGAGCCTATTAATACTACAGTAAAATAACTGCAAGTAGCAATTATGACCGACCGTGGTGTAGTGGCAGTGCAATGGCTACGTAAGCCGATTGGCGCGGGTTCGAAACCACTCACTACACCTACACTCCGGTAGCAATGTATCTTTGATATATGTACTTTGATTGTCCTGTGTCTATGATACAAGCACTTTAGTAGCTTAGTATAAAAATGTATTTTAAAAAAAAACAAAAAAAACTATGCAATCCTAGTCAAGCATATCCCGAAACGCGACTAAATCACTTTCCTCTTGCCTAGCACTTAAAATATTTATTTATTTATACCTCATACTCAATATTTTTTTCTATACTAAGTTACTTTGGTCTCAGCCAGTAGTTTTTGATACGGGCAGTTATTTATTTTGCAGTCATTACACTACCACAGTTGTCGTTTAAAAATAATGACAACGGAAACTTTTTTATTGGAAATCCCCGTTAAGAAATTAACCGGGAACATATAAACTTTTCCATATCAATATAATTCGCCTCTACGTGTACCCCATGACGTGATATGACTGCTGTAGGTCGATGCGTCATTAACGTACCTTGTGAATTCATTTGCAACAATTTTGGTAATAAATCTGTATCGACTTAGTCAATGACCTCGCTCTTTATTGCTATTAAAGTTTATACTATTTTACTTACTTTTATTGTACGTTAGCTCTACCATAAGATTAATAAAATAACACATGAATAAGTTTGCCTGATGCACTCCATGAATTGAGACGTCGGCTATTATAGTTCAGTTAAATAACTGCAAACAACAGTTCCATCTACTACAAGTATGACTACTCATCATCATCAGCCAGAAGGCGTCCACTGCTGAACATAGGCCTCCCCCCTAGAACGCCATTCCAAACGACAAAATGCCAGTTGCATCCACTGGTTACCTGTGACTTTCACTATGTTGGTAGTCCACCTAGTGGGAGGCTTACCTACGCTGCGTCTTCCGGTTCATGGTCTCTACTCTAGAACCTTTCTTCCCCATCGGTTGTCGGTTCTACTATATAGATATGACCTACTTTATTTATTTAGGAGTAATAGGACAACTTACGGCTAAAAATAGATACAGATAGAAACTATAAATTTATAACCACTTCCATTGTCACAAATAATAAAGAACTAAAACACTTATATAGTTAAGAAAGAAAATAAAAACAATAAGAAGCAATAACACAATATAACCAAGACCCAACTTACATAAACATAATCGAAATGTCGTGCACAATGTAACACAAACTCAAGCCGCCACTTGACTTAACGAAAGTGAAGTAGCATTCGGGAATGAGTAGGTAGTCATTTATTACAAAGCTCTCATAGCTTTGTAATAAATGACATCATTCATTTTGGGCTTCGTTGTACTACTTTTGTAATGTCCAATGATGAAAAAATATAATATATAAATGGTAGTTTCGATACAATATAGTTTCGATATTGATAAAACTAATAACAATTTTGATTTTAATTGCTGTGCAATTGAGTTATTTGGAAAATATGATATAGATTTTGGGTCGTTTGTTAATCACGGAGATAGCTTTAAACTGTCATAATTATAGTTTAATTATTTTGCACACCTAAACTATGCATAATTAAGGATAAATTCCAATTATATTGTAATTTTCGTACATCAAACTATTTTTAAATGTATATGCAACTATTAATATAATTATGCCCAAGTCCCTATACAAAATAAATGATGTCCTTTGTAAGCTTTGGACCTATAACACTTGTTAATAGTATTTTATAACGTATTGTTATTATGTGGAATTAGAAAGAGAAAAAAAAACAAGGAATATACTGTTATATATTGTTCTACATATTTTCGGTTCAATATCTAATAAATAACTATTTGTTTATTGTTTCAAGTAGGTATTAACACAATCGGTTTATGCGGTTTGCCTCTTATAATGCCCTGTTGTTTTTTAAATATATATGATTCGAAGCGACTTTGTAACAGTCTTACAAATAGAGCTTGTTTAAATATATTGTCATAATCGAACAGGTTTTTTAGACTCGATTCATAATGTTAAGCTGGAGTGCGATTCATAGATAGAGACGCCTCCTACTACAGTTAAATAACTGCAAGTAGCAGTCACATCTACTAATTTGAACCGATAACTCAAGTCTCAAATGCTGATTCCGAAATCCGTCACTTCCGGTTGTACACAGTTTTAAAGATTGCACTGTTTTAAGAGCGGTAGGCAGTTAGAGTTGTCATTTTCTCTTTTTGTCGATCCGGAGTAGAAGGCGAGGAATCTCTGCGTTATGAACAAAACGTGTTTTAGGCAAAATAAGGTTGAGATTTGCACATTACTTTTAAGCGTGCGATGTTTTTCGTACGAATAATTTACCTTTTATAACTAGCAACATTGGTTAATTTTCAGAAAACCGTGTACTAAATTAAATATTTAGCCAATTAGGTGTCCAATTTACTATTCATATTTACGAAAAAAATCTTTTGGTTATCGTTTAAAAAAACCGAGAACTTGGAAATCAAAAAACTATTTTTGTGATAAAGTTGCATGATTTATTTCTTAAACAATATAAAAAGTATTTGTAAATTCTGTTTGATTAGGTGTGTTTTTGAGCATTTCTTCTAACATAGTTAGAAGTATAGTTAGTTCGTCAAAAGTACCTCAAAATAGGATATCGTCGAAGTGTACAGATGTGACTTAGTTTTCTATGCTTGATATTTTCCGGTTTCAACTAAGCCGGCACAGTACGACTGCTACCTATACAGTTTAGTTATTTAACTATTGAACCATAGGGTATTGTTATATGTCAAACCACAATAATCAAATCAAATCAAATTGTCACGCCTTTTCCCACAGGAATAGGCAGAGACAATGGAACGCCACTTGCCACGATCCTGACACAACTCCCTTGCTTTCTTCACATTCACAATTATCTTCATACAAGCTCTATGGTTATAGAACAAGGCACCTTGGGCCTGCCTTGTTCAACGCATTCATTCACATGAGATTTATAAATAAAGCCACAATAAATAAAAGAAAATCTACATCTAGTGTTAAAAAATATATATTTAAAAGTTAAATATAATTTTTAACACGTCCTTACTTTTGATAACCTTCATGTATCCATGAATACGAGTTCCTTTTTTAGATTTGTCAAATTAATATTTAACAATATTAAGATGCTATACAAAATGGACATTTCCTTTACAAGTATTAAAATATTTATTTAATATTTAGATATGTTTTTTTATCCCTTATAAGGGTCAAAGGTTTATTGTTCAAATTAATGTTAATAAATATTATTTGTATGTATTTAAGAGTAGTAGGCAGTGGTGCCCAGTTTGGCGATTCGGGGTAGTACACTTACAAAGTGTACGTCGTCTGTTTGTTGCCGGTTCCATTTAGGCCAGCATCGGGGATGTGACTGCCACTAGCAGTTATTTAACTATCATAGACCGCACTCCTGCCTAACATCAGGCGGGGTGCTGATGCCGCGACCAAGAAAGAAAAAGGACGTAACTATATTTATTTATTCGTTTATTCGTACATGCACGAATAGATTACAATTAGGTTTTTAGCCGGCATAGTGACAGCAACTGAGGCAAACGTAAACACAAACGGTTTTTGACCTCCACTAGATTGCCCTAAGTTAAGTTGATGTCAGATGTCTCAATAAAAAAATGATCAAATACAACAACAATCAACAAGAAAGAATAACTATGGTATTGGCCAGCATATTGACGTCGACTGAGCCAACTGTGAATTGAGTCGAATATTTCAGTCGTTGATGCTCTTTGACCCGCCATTGCTTACTATTAGGCAAAGCGAGATTAAGAGTGGTAGGCACCCATTCTGCCGATCTGAGGTAGTACCACCACTTTACAAGTAAACAGACTGTGAAGTGATTTAGTCACGTTTCGGGATCAGCTTGTAAGTTGCCGGTTCCGACTAGGCTGGCATAGTGGATGTGACAGCTACTTACAGTTATTGAGTTGTGGCAGCTTAACATAAAGCACGGTGCTGTCATATGTCATATATATTGAAAAACAAGTACTTCATAATATCGGCACATTCTTACAACTGTATTTTAAAAAAAAGGTGTTTTTATAAAATCTACATATTCAAATTCAAATTGTAAATGTTGTATTTAATATCGTATTTTTACAACCTTTACGAATATCAGATTGAATCAGATATTTGGTATACCCCGTAGGTGGTCACCATATTGGTTTATATGTAGTTAATCTTTATTAGGCATGTCAAAGTAGTAAAGGTATGTAATAAAGATATACTTATTACATATAGTCCGCGTCACGTAAGTTGGCAAGATTTTAACGTAGTGGGGAATGTTTGCGCAAGTACACTGGCCGTGCAATAAAAAAGGGTCTCTTTAGATTCATAAAAAATAATAATAGTAGATTAAATGAAAATAGATTGACGAAAAATTTTATAAATCTGATGTGCATGGATTATACCGATTATTTCTATCAAACTCTGATGACTCCATAGCCTGCCCACAGAACAGAAAAAGATATATTTTTTGTTTGATTCTCTATGTTTCTCTGTTCAAGAAGCGTAGCGTGCCCCATTTAAAAAATTGTTTGGGGGCCCTTAGGAAGGGTAAAGATTTCTCACAAAAGAAAAAAAAAGTGCATTAATAGTATTTTCTTAGATTTTGCGCGAACATTGATAAATGAATTAAACAAATTTTATGTGCCTTACTATCGCGTTTATTTTGGTTTTGATTTTACAATTTTTTATTATTCCGACGTTTCGAGAGCTTTGCAGCCGTCGTGGTCACGGAGAGACGTCGGAATAATAAAAAATTGTAAAATCAAAACCAAAATAAACGCAATAGTAAGCCGCATAAAATTTGTTTAATTCATTCAAGTGCATTAAATTAAAAGAAATATTTATTCTTCATAATTACCTATCTGTAACTTTTTACGAAATTTTTACAAACAATTCAAATTCAATGCCAACTTTTGAACGCACGCGGGAAATTTTTACGCGGGAAATAAAGAAATTGCTTTAATTGACTTTTGTCATTTCTGAAATAAAAAAAATTGGGAAGTTTTTATTAATTTTGCTTAATGCTTGCTTACGTTGGGGGCCCCTGTGGCCCGGGGCCCCGTATAATTAATACGGCAGATAGGGCGGTAGCTACGCCCCTGCTCTGTTCTGAAAACCTGCCTATTTCGCTCGTTTGAACAGCTTTGCAGCTAATTCTAAAGCTATTTCGATTTTTTAATTTAAATTGTTTGCCTAGTGCCCATAACCATAGAGCTTGTATGAAGAGAACTGTGAATGTGAAGGAAATGACGAAGTTGTGTTAGGATCGTGGCAAGTGGCAGCCCATTGTCTCTGCCTATCCCTGTGGAAAAAAGGCATGACAAATTGATTAATTAATTGAAATTTAATACTATATAACACAGGTAATAAAATGGTAAAATATTATCTATGTACATGTACATTAAAAAAATTCTAAATCTGTTTGACCCAGTTTTGTTAAGTAGGGCAGGAGAGGATTCAGGGCGCCCCGCCCTAATCTCATAACAAGTGCATATTTTTCTATTTATAGTGTTTATTTGATTGAATAATTGTTTATTTATCCGTATTAATTTATACCTTTACTATAGACCAGTGTTTCTCAACCTTTTTGAGATCATGCCCCACCTTAACATTTCTAAAATTTTTATGCCAACCATACATAATTTTTTTTTCTCTTAGCATTTTTTGTAGAATTTGCCTTTTTTGTCATCGATCTTTGGGTTATTTAAATGCAATGCTAGATCATTGCATTTAAATAACCCAAAGTGAAAGGGTAAAAGTCGTTAAAATCTTTTTGCCCCATTGTGGGGCGCGGGCCCCACGTTGGGAAACACTGCTATAAACAGTAAAGTGACTTAGTTGCGTTTCGCGATCAGCTTGGAAGTTAGGGGTCCAACTAGGCCGGCATAGGGGATGTAAACATAAGAAGTAAAGTATTGAGTTTATTACCTTTATACCTTTACTATACACAGTAAAGTAACTTAGTTGCGTTTCGGGATCAGCTTGGAAGTTAGAGGCCCAACTAGAATAGGACATGAATAGATATTATTGGGTATGGCAGAAGAAGCATGAGAATAGAATTAACGCTGTAGAAATGTGGTTATTAAGGAGTGTGGTTGAGTGATGATAGCGGATATAATAAGGAATAGCACAGAGCGCGATAGATGTGGTTTAAAAGAAGATTTAGTGACAAAGGAATGCTTCGATGGTTTGGGCACATGGAAAGGATAAGTGAATTAGATTGACGAAAGGAATTTATAAATCTGTATGGATTAACAACAATGGTTAAACAAGGCAGATCCAAAAGGGTGTTTTCCGACCAAATCGGAGACAGACATCCTCAAAAAAGTTGAATTGCCTAATGCCCATAACCGCAGAGCTTACATAATATAATACATGTATATATAAAGAGAATTGTGGATGTATTGTGGGAAAAAGACGTGACAATTTGATTTGATTGATTGATAGAAAACAACAGTTAAGCAAAACATTACATATAGCATCCTATTTGACAACAGTGAAAGATGATACAGTCTTGTTTCATATGCTGATATACCTTGCGTCGGCATTTCCGCATGTCGCGTGCCATTCTATTTCAGAAGAGCCGAGTGCAAGATCAAACCACTAATAGTTACATTTTGCAATGCTAACGTTGCGCCAAACATTTTATTATATTACTATCAGTGTACTTACGAGTTATATCAGGGGTAGACCGAGCTGAAGGGGGTATTTCAGTTTTTCAGTTTGCAACGTGTGCAAGTTATTTCATGTATAGCTTTAAAAAATCCCCAAAGGAATTCAGCAAAAAGTTTTAACATGAATGAAACAATTTTTATGCGGCTTACTATAGCGTTTATTTTGGTTTTGATTTTACGTCTCCGTGACCACGATGGCTGCTAAGCTCTCGAAACGTCGGAATAAAAAATAAAATAAAATTGTAAAATCAAAACCTAAATAAACGCGTTTTAAGGAAATATCAAAAAGGTTAGTCGACATCACAGGAGACCGAAGAGTTGGAAGCTACCTCGGACAAAGAATTAGTCTAGCTATTCAAAGGGGGAACGCTGCCAGTATCTTCGGAACCTTGCCTAAAGGGACTCCTTTTAATAATGTATTTTAGTTATTTATTTTTTGAGTAGTTACATTATATTAAGTTACCTACATATTATATGACTTGTATACATTTAAATATTCTGTAAATATACATACATATATTATAATATACATAATATAGGTTTCCAAAACGTAAACACTTAATCGTAAAGTAACTAATTTAACATAACGTATTAGGTAATAATAATAGGATGCACGCATGGTTTCCAGAATACTATGTTTACCAACCGTAAATACTGCAAGCAATCTTTACATTTCACTTATCCTCAGTGGCCTTGACCTAGTAATAGTTTTTAAAACAAACAAGGTTGAACGGAAGTTATATTACTCTTATATAATAAGACAAATTTTTTTTTAAATTTATTTTACACTTTTGTTTATTTTACAAGCTACTTAAGTGCTTGTATCATAGACACAGGACAACCAATCAATCAAATTGTCACTCCTTTTTCCCACAGGGATAGGCAGAGACAATGGAACGCCACTTGCCACGATCCTAACACAACTCCCTCGTTTTCTTAACATTAACAATTCTCTTCATACAAGCTCTATGGTTATGGGCACTAGGCAACCTAGCTTTCTTGAGTATGTCTCCGATTTGGTCGGCCAACACCCTCCTGGGCTTGCCTTGTTTAACGCATCCATTCACATGAGATTAAACTATAAGTGCAATCACATTCACTATGCTGGCTTAGTTGAAACCGGCACCTTACCATCTGATCCTGAAACGCGACTAAGGACAACCAAAGTACATATATCAAAGAGCTTTATTTACATTTGGTACCGAGTGGTTTTGAAGCCGTGCTCTCCAATTTAAATTGTTAGTCAGTATGTTGATGGTAACCATTAAGCTTGTATGAGGAAAGTTGTGTATGTGAGGGAAGCGAGGGAGTTGTGTCCGGATTGTGGCAAGTGGTGCTCCATTGTCTCTGCCTATCCCTGTGGGGAAAAGACGTGACAAACTTATTGATTGAGCTCTACGGTTATGGGCACTAGACAACCTTGCTTTATAGAGCATGCCGCCGATCTAGTAGAAAAACTCTCCTGGGTTTGCCTCGTTTAACGCATCTATTCACATCAGATTTATAATTTTTTTCGTCAATTTACTTACATTCATCCTATATACTATCTATATTTTTATAAAGATTTGTTGACAAAATCTCAAAGATTCTTGTCTAATGACTACAGCTGTCTTAACGATACCAAATAACTGTTCCACAATAAATTCCATTTTAATCAGATTATGAATCCGTCTCGTGTCCTAAAATCCGTTGTAACCAAAAATAGATGGAATGCGTCGATTTCCCCGTGCCCTATATAACATACGCGTAGGGTTGACAGTAGACTGAAAAATGTGAAAAACCTTTAATATTTGACGACAGGCGTGGCGTAGTGGTTAGCACACCAGTCCGTTATGCGGAAAGTGCCGGATTCGATTCCCAGTCGGAGCAAATATTTGTTATAAAACTTTTTTCTAATATTTAATCTAATCATTAAAATTACAAATATTAGTTTAAAAAAAGAGAATTTTTTACCAGTAGTACCACCAAGCATTAATTTTGCCAAAGTAATGCTTGTTGCCAGTTGCTTAGATATTTTGTCTCGTCGAATTCGACCATCATTGCTCACAATAGAGCAAAGGACATCATTCATTTTTTATGGGGACTTGGGCTTAATTGTATTAACAGTTGCATATACATTTTAAAATAGTTTGATATACGAAGATTACAATATAATTGGAATATATCCCTTATTTTGCATTGTTTAGGTGTGCGTAATGATCAAACTTAATTATGACAGTTCAAAGCAGAACAAATATGGCGTTGATTGACAGATGATACAAAATTCATATCTTATTTTCCAAATAACTAAATTGCACAGCAATTAAAACCAAAATTGTTATTAGTTTTATCAATACAAGTTTCAAAAGTACTATTTATATTTTTTTTCATCATTGGACATTACAAAAGTAGTACATAAAAGCCCAAAATAAATTATGTTCTTTGATCGCCGCAATCGGGATCGCCCGTGTAAGTGAACCTTTAGAATGTGAAAACCCTAATAGGACGCAGCTTTGGTATAGAATTGGCCTGTTTACAACAACACCGGTAATCCCTTGTGCAATCTAATGCAAAGATTAGGACGTGCGGTGGCTTTATTAATCTAAATATTAACTTATAAAACCATAAAGATATCTTAATTCTAGTGTTTATTTTAACTACCGAACTGTTTTAAAATCAGATAACAACAATTACAGACCATATACCTACCACAAGGCACTACTGCGAATTAATAAATTAAACAAATTTTATGCGGCTTACTATCGCGTTTATTTTGGTTTTGATTTTTTTTTATTATTCCGACGTTTCAAAAGTTGTACAGCCATTGTCGTCCTATTGGTTGATGCTGTTATTGTTTCCAAAACTAAATACCCCGTTTAATGTTTTGATTTGTTTTTTCTGTTCCTGGTTTAATTCAAATTTTTGCAAAAATAACTGACGGTGTCATCTGGTTTGGCAGTTTGCTGGACTTGGGACTTGAGTTTGTGTATTATGGGGTCCCAGGTTTTAGGAAAAAATTGTTTAATTAATTAATCAATGTTCGCGCAAAATCTAAGAAAATACTACTGCGAATTAGTTTAAGAGCAACACTTCGACGCGTAGTTTCTTCGTCGAACAATTGACAAGTTAAATGCTCTACTAGCCCGATTATACTTCGAATCCCAAAATAGAACTTCTGTCCGGTATAGTGACGATTACTGAGGCACCTTAGGCCGGCATAATGACGGCGACTGGGACAGCCGGGAACTAACTCGGTTTTAGCAGTCGTCGTCACTCTTGGACCTCGTCTTGCTTATTATTAGGCGGGTCGAAGTCAGATGTCGTGTCACAATAGAAAAAAAGCTGTAAACTGAGTCGGTTTTATTAGTGATTCCCTCTGTCAGACACCCCTGTAGCCAGGGCCGTCTTAAGCATATTCAGCGCCAGGGTGCGAAAGTCAAGGCTCCGCTCGCGTGGTCTCAGTGTAGTAGGTACCTATCGAAGTTTATGGCTGTCGGCATGCGCCCCCTAGGACTCTGCGCCCGGGTGCACCGCACCCCTTGAACCCCCGGGTAAAGACGGCCCTGCCTGTAGCTGACTTCCGCATGATGTTAATCGGGGTGAAGTGTAGACCTCTCGGCAGATTTTAAGCTGCGCAGTAATTGGTTTTGTCACTTACTTTTTTCTGTTATGACTCGACATATGACAGCACCCCGCTTGATGTTAAGCTGGAGTGTGGTCTATGAATGGATGTCACTGCTACTACACATAAATACTCGTAATTGTAAGTAGCATTCAAACCCACTATTTAATTTATTTATTTATTTGGGCCTATACTGGCCTAGTTGGAACCGGCAACTTACAAGCTGATCTCGAAACGCGACTGCATCCCTTCACGGTCTGTACACTTAAGTTCTGTCTACCATTCTTAAATTTACTTACGTACTAAGAATATCTAATGACGCACTTATTGACGCAAATAATCTCCAATACTAAAAATGCACTTCCTGCCATGGTCAAAAGGAATGCAAGAAATTTTATTGTTTATAATTTTCTTGGATTTAGCTTGCTTATTCCATTGTATTATTATTTAACTTTTCCGATTGTCGTTTGTGAAAATGGAAGTTATCATTCAGTCAGTAGGACATCCGAGCTTCCACAAGTAAGAACCTACGTTCAGTAACTTTTTCTATTAAGTTTTCTCTTCAGTACAATTGAAGATTGACGAAGCGTTGAGTACACGGTTAAGTTAATGTGCCGTCAGTCGGTTTCGGGACATGGGACATATTCCTTGTGAATTTGTGTGTGTTTTGTTATTCACTTAGACTGTGTTTGTACTGAGGTGATCTTGTTATGTGACAGAACCCCGCCTAATGTTAAACTAGAGTGCGGTCCGTGAATTGAGATGATACTACAGTTAAATAACTGTAAGTAGCAGTCGCATTTCTCTATTAAGTTACTATAAAAGTGCTTGTATCATAGAAACAGGATAAACAAAGTACATAAATCAAAGATACATTGGTACCGGCAAGTGGTTTGCGTAACCAAATATATAAATTTGCGTGCAAGATTGCAAATAATTGCTAAATAAAAGCTATGAAATAAATATTTGCTTTGACCGGGAATCTAACCCTGGACTTACGCATAACTGACTAGTGTGGTAAAGTGCACCACTGATATAAAGGGCATCATTCGTTTTGGGCTTTTATGTAGAGTAAGTTCCCTAAATATGAACCACCATATGGTTTTCTTTTAATAAAACCCAAATTTAAAAGGATAATTAAAGTGTTTTTATTTTAATGATTAGGTAAACTATTTATGTATATCAATTTTACATCAAAAAGTAATAAAGTAACAAATTTTCTAACAAACTTACTAATTATTTGTCGATACGCAAAATAGGAACTTTTGAAAGAGGGTGTCTAAAATGGACCACCAAGTTTTTAATATGGACCACTGTTATATACTGTATAATTTTAGTATTTTTAAAATATTTCATATCATTAATATTATAAAATAATTTACATCAAGTAATTTTATCTACTTGAGATCCACAAAATAATGTCTAAAACTATATTTACTTTAAAACTTTGAATATTAATCACTTCCACAATATTCACACATATGGTTGGTACTGTTATCACATTCCTCCTGTTAGCACATTCCTCATAAGCCTATCGACTACAATAAGGACATTGGAACCACTGCTGTCCTCTTACATCGTCAGAAAATAAAGCATCACAGTAAAAGCATTTAGTGTTGGTGCTTTAAGTTCTATTAGGGCTTTCTTTAGTATCGTCGTGAACTGAAAAGTGTCTGGTTAACGTTGCGGAGACTTATACTTCTGGCATCTTTGCAGGCACAACTGAGTTCCAGTCTCATCTACATTGTAAATGTTATTGGCAGGGTAATGCTTTTGGTCTATTGCTGTCTCTAGTAATGTAAATAAATTACTAACATCGTTAAAACCTCTAAATCTGGCAACGACTTCTGGATGCCTTTGGAGAAACAAAAACGCAGCCACGTCTTTCCAACAGATCCCACGTGCTTATAATATGGACCACTAGTCCATATTTAGAACTTACTTGGTAGTCCATATTACAAAAGGGTATCTTATCGAACTTATTAATTTGTAACAAAATATTGAAACTAGATAATGCTACAAGCTATATTAGAAATGCATCCTAATACTATGAAGTATGCAATATATGTATCATTGTAACTGAATAAATAACAACCACAATAAAATATTCTTAGATAACTTATCAAAAAACTACATCAAATTCTTAAAAAAATCAAAAAATGGCTGCAACTGACACTGGTGCGGTGGTACGTCCGTTATGTTGCAGGAAGACTGAGAGGCGGGGCGGGGTCACCGAATGTAGCTAACGTCAATTATACCGCGTTCTCACCGGGCGATTTCAGTTGATCAATATTTGTCGTTTAACAAAAATTATATATATTAATTGCTTCAATTTGGTTGAAAGTCTGTTCAGACGGTTCAAATCTCGAACGATTTCGCAGTTGATCAACTCAAATCGCCTCGTGAGAACGCGGTCTTAGTTAGCAGCGACAACTAGCGAATTAGAGCGGTGGTCCATATTACACGACTAGTCCATATTTAGGGAACTTACTATACTACTTTTGTAATGTCCAATGATAAAAAAAATATATAAATGGTAGTTTCAATACTTGTATTTATAAAACTAATAACAATTTTATTTTATTTGCTGTGCAATTTAGTTACTTGGAAAATAAGATATGAATTTTGTATCATCTGTCAATCAACGCTATATTTGTTCTGCTTTGAACTGTCATAATTATAGTTTGATCATTTTGCACACCTAAACTATGCAAAATAAAGGATATATTCCAATTACATTGTAATCTTCGTACATCAAACTATTTTGAAATGCATATTAAACTAATTGTTAATACAATTAAGCCCAAGTTCCCATACAAAATGAATTATGTCCTTTACATTTTATATATTATAGACTCGATTTGTGTCTATAATATATAAATATTATTGATAAATATTTCAAGTTTTCCCATGAACCACAATATTTTCCCTGACCATGTAAAAAGGATAATAGGCAATTTTCCAGTGAATTACAGCCCAGTAGCGAGGAAGTGTTCATTGGATCATACTCGTATTACCGCACCTCTATTATGTATTTAGTATTTGCCGAAGCCAAGAATACCACGATTCGCCTAGTCGTGTCAAGATACTAAGTCATAAACTGGTGGAGCTTTCTTTACATATTGGACATTGTTTTTTTATTGTGGCTTCATGACACGTGTAAAGCTGGAGTGCTTAATAGGTCCTTCAAGCAATGCGTGAAGCACCTTTGGCCGGCATAGTGTCGGCGACTGGAGTAGCCGTGAACTAACTCGGTTTCATTGACGACGACTGACGACCTCCTCTTGCTTATCATGAAGCGGGCCGTGGTCAAATGTCGTGTCACAATAAAAAAAGAAGCATTTGGCAAAAGTATTGGTTTTGACATGTACGTTTACCAAATTTTTTTACCTATTGTTCTTTTACAAAAGAATCACTAAAATCGGTTTACCAAGAAAAAAATTAACACGTAAAAATATGAAACTAAATACATAGTCGAATTGTATACCTCCTCCTTTTGGGGAAGTCGGTTAAAAATCTTAAAAACCGCCAAATGACAAACAAAACCCCAAATCGGCTGAGAAGCTTGTTTACCACTAGACTTGGGTAGTTCCGGAACGAGTCACTAAAATGATATACTTCCGATCCTGGTACTACACCACTCACTAGTTCACTGCAAATTCAAACGTGTCTCTAGTTCCTTTAGTTCCGAGTCATGCATCGCATATCCACTCACTCACCACTCCTATGATGGAACGAGATATAAACACATCGTACATTCGTACGGAATCGTACCTCGTTCGTTACTCGTACCTAGTATTTTCGCGTAATACCGTGAAATTATATTTTATATATCCATTGCTCTCCGCGTGCACAAGAAAATATTTACACCGCGTGCATTACGAGTAATGGATAGAAAGGATGTTGAAGAGAGCAGCAACTCGTCGTCTTTTTATAACGTATTTTTCTAACGAATATTTGCAGTTTTAAATTATGCGAATTGGTAATTGTGATTATAATTATTGTTTATTATAGTTTCTGTGTACATTTGTGAAGTGTATGATCTAAAATAATTCTATAGAAAGGATATCTTGATTTCTCAGAACAACTGCAGCTTTTCTTTACCGAATGAACTAACCGAATGCGCTTCCTTGAACTAAATGAACTAGTGAACTAGATGAACTAGATGAGTGAACTAGTTCCGATGGAAAAAATATACATATCACTCCGTATCATTTGATGGAAGCGTTTTGCGCATGTATATTTACCACACGGCTGATGATTAATGTACATATTTCTTGACGTGGACTAGACCATACTATGGATTCTTGATAGAGGCATACAGAGTTGCTACACAATGCTTAATGTGGTAAAGGGGTGAAATAGGATGCTCTTTATGTCACTCGGTTATTTACAATTGACTGAATATGTAAATAACAAGGTCATATTAGTTAACTTTACCCTTTTGGATGTTGACCTTTTATTTTGTTTTAAAACAATACTTTAAAATAAGAATATTGAGCTGGTCTGCACCTGCACCTCGTCCAGAAAAACTGCATATATTTTTTTATTGTAACCGATATACAATACAACAGCATCCCGCCTGATATTAAGCTGGGCTTGGATACTTATGGCGACGAAAAAGCAGTGAAATTGCGTCGCGGTCGCAAATAACCAATCAACGTATTGATTTGTTACTCGCTTATTGGTTACAAAGATGTCAAATATCAGTGCAAGTTCGTCATTTCGCTGGAGTGCAGTCTATGAATGGACATGATTGCTTCTACACTTCGAGCAGTCGCATCTCTTAAGCCGACTTTGTTTAAACGCCTTCTAACAAGCGGTTTCGAAAAAAAAAACACTACCGTTTGTACACTCGAAAGTGGAGATACCAACCCAAAACGGCAGACATGGCAAATGACTACCATGTCATATGGTGTACTTACGTACTACTCTTCAAATCTAAATACAAGAATACTACAAAATAGAATTATCATACACCGTACATAGTTTCTAAAATAATATTTATTTAAAACCAGAAATATTTTTTGTATTACAATGCCAGCGTAATCGACGTACAAATATGTACAGCAGTAATTTTTCAATAAAGAACTGTCATTTAATTTTCATAAAGACAATGCCTTCAATATATCTTAAATACATTTTTTTTTTCAAAATACTAAAACCAGATTAGTCACTTAAGTAGTTCATTCTAAAATTCTAAACATATTTGACCTTGTACTAATATTTATTATACGCGATTTGTTTGAAAAATCTAATAATGACTCTTTATACGTATTGATACTCTATTGTGGCTATAATAAGAACGCTAATTGTTCCCATTAACGCGTTCGTTCTACGTACCTAGGACGATGTAATATCAATGATTTAACATCGTTAGGTCAGAAGCAAGGTCGTTACACTAATTTGTTGCACCAAGAAAATAAATATCAAACTAGAATCTAAAACTTAATAACTCTCCCAACACAGATCAATAAAAAGTTCATTTGTTTTATTACAGGAACCCCTTGAACAACACAGCACACTCCCACAATGACGGTTGTGACAAACCCCGCACGGTCCACCGCTGAAGATAAGGTTGAGCCTGGTCAAGTCAATACAACCACTGAACATGGAAGTCATCAAATAGAAAATAATGTTAACAACAATCCAAGTTCACCTAATGCAGAGGGTATTAATCGTTTATATGATAACGAGCAACAGAGTGACATAGTTTTCGTAGCAGGAATCAATGGAGACACATGGCGTTATCCAGGTCATCGCCGTGTTCTAGCCGCCGCCAGCCCCGTATTTGCGGCCCTACTCAACTGCAAAACCGACATCATAGTTGTCGATTACATAGATCGCCGCGGCTTCGAACAACTTTTACGTTTTTATTACTGTGAACCTACTACACTTAACTCAGTGGCGTCAGCAAGATGTTCATTAGATGCTGCTTACAAGTTTCTATGTCCCCAACTCGCCGAACGATGCGCTCGGCGTCTGGACGAATTGCTCAATGCTGGTGTAGCTTTGGATATATTGAGAGATTTAAGATACCTGTGTGCCAGATTACCTGGTGCCGCTTCTGCTCCGCCACCTTCTGCACTCACAGACGACACAGCAGCAATGCTATTAGCACAATGTTCACGATGGTGTGATTCTCTGGCTCATAACGCATTGTTGGTATTAGACGAATTTGCCGATGAGGCGTTAACTGACGAACGTTTGGAAGATCTCACCTATGAAGATTTGGCACTCATAGTTAAACGAGACACGTTTAGAGTTTCCAATGAGTTGGTTTTGGTTGATGCGCTTTCGCGCTGGGCTACGGCTACATGCAAAAGATTTAAACGAGAAATAACTCCAAGCAATCGTCGAGCGGCATTGGGAGAGCTGGCATATTGTCCAAGATATCTATTACTACAAGGCGAGGATTTAAAGAAAGCATTAGATATGGAGTTGTTAGAGCCTGCAGAGCGGGCATTGGTGTTAGGACGCTCTCGTAATGCAGCTGCTCCAGTGCCGGTGGGTGCTGAACAAGAGGGACTCTTAAGGCGTTGGGCTCGTCCCCGACCTTTGGAGCCTGCTGCATTACCCGTTTATTTAAGTGCACGTTCTAAGCCTCAACCGGAAGAAGCTCCAAGCAGATTGTGCGTGCGCAAGAAGAAACGTCCCAAACGGCCAAAATTTTCACCAGATGAGAAGCTTGAAAAAGATGGTTGTTGCACATGCTCGTGTTTCGGAGATGGTCTCTTGAGAGCCCTTATTTGTCTGTTTGACTGAAGTTCAAAAGCCCAGAGTGTATAGAAGGGCTTTAAATATATATAACAAATTGTTGTGGATAAATAAATTCCAAATAAGATAATTGATGGGTAATATAATTGGTGTGCATTTGTGATTTTATTTTGAAACAAAGTGGTAAAGACATGTGTGAATTTTTAATGTAGCATTAAAGAAATTTGTGGACAGCTACAGTGTTCACTTTAATGTCTTCGAATTTACTTTACTCAAGTTTATTTATAGCAAGTTTTTAATTTAGACCTAGTGTTTATGAAAAAGTAAAATTCCTAGAGGTCGCTTACATCTATACTTGTAAACTCGTATTATATGTAGATAGACTTAAGTAAATTAACAATCAATTTATTCTTGTAATGAAACATTTTTCCAGTTTAATTAAGATACAAATTATGTTAATTTTAATGTCAGTCGTACTCATATACATAATTTATCAAATAGTAGCTATGACTTTTACCGGTGAAATAGTATTTTACGTGAAGTTAGCTAAAATTCATATCTCACATAAATACAAAACCCGAGTCCAACTCAAACTTGACGGAGTGATAAGTTGTGGCCGTATTGGAAGTTTAAAGTTAACGTTCGCACTTTCCACCAATAGGATCGCTTTATTTATTTTTTCACTGTCAAAATAAGAGTGTTCTGATTGGCAGAAAGTGCTCAACGCGGTGAGAATGTTAACTAAAAGTCTCACTACGGGTAATATGTCAGTTATGTCGTTATAAGCGACATTCGTTGATGCTGTATTGTATAGTATAAACTAAGCGTTATTCTTTTTGTTATCTTCGGCAGTTGCTAATAAGCTGGATATTCAAGGAATTGTTTTGTTAACAGTATCGGTGATACGTTACTATGAAATCATCCCGTCGTATGACATCACTGTCAAAGCGCATCGACAAAAGAGAAATGGCGACTTTAACGCGGTGTTACCTGGTGACTTACCGCGGAAAGAATTGCCTAAAGGAATACCGCACGTCGATTTTATCACTATCCAGCGGGGTTAGGTTGGGCAGTTAAAACGATTATCGTCTCTCGTCGGTGATTGTCAAAATAATAAAAGATAGGCAAAATCCAATAAAACGCGACTTTTAATCGTTGTGACGAATATCGTCTATGCGACAACACGTTTAATTATTTACATTAATAGTTTCAATTTAGCCTAACTTTAATTATTTTCCCAATCATCGACGAGAGGCGATTATCGTTTTAACTTGCCCAATCTAACGCCGCAGAACCGGCAACGAATATCGCTTATAATATATTTAATTTTGAAGTTTATATTGTTAATGTGATATTTATTATAAGGATCCAATCAAATTGCGGTGCATTTATAAGTTTACTTATAATTTATCTTATTATATATTGCTTTAAAAATTATTTAGTCTTGGAATTTAATCAGCTGTTGTTTCAAACGTAATTATTTTTACGAATCTTAGTAGACAGGCAACGTCATAGTGTACTTGTATTATCAAAACGTCATACCGTGAGGTTTTCAAGGAATTGTTTTGCTGACGGTAATGACCGACGCCACTATGAAGTTATACCGTATCTACTAACAGTCCACGGGTGCGGCTGATCTCACAGGCACAGCTAATTCAATTTAGTTTTTAATTATTTTTTTTATTTATAATTTTGCGTATAATTTTCTTCAGAACTACAATACAGTAGTTTATATTTTAATTTAATTTTGAATATTTTATAGATAGTTACAGTCTTACTATAAAAATATTTAAAACATTCTTAAATATTTGTATACAACTAAGATTTATAAGACGCGCATCGTCTTATAAAATCTTAGCCGTCAAACGTCATTTTGTGGTACTAAGTTAACTTAAAAGAAGTTTAATGCCAGTCTAAAGTGCGTATAATTATTTTGTGGTAACACGGTTTAAATTGATATTAAATTTTATAAAGCCGGTCAGATACACCGCACCCGATAAATAAGTTCTTGAGGGCCAGATGTGACGGAGGATTAAATTCTGTTAACCCAATAATAAAAAAAATGGGATTGCTAAAACAATGAAAAAGTATAGTTTAATAAAATAAAATATTACGCTTAATTTTATAGTTAATTTTTAGATTAATTATACTTACATTTATTGCATTTTATTATGTATTCCAATTATTAGAATATTTATAATTTTAGAGTTCCATTGTCAATTGTCACTGCTTGGGCTTCTAATGAGTTATAGACTAAAAATAATTTGACAAACGGATCAATGACGTGTTAGTTCTAGACGACCCCGTGAAGCTATGGTTAAAACACCAGTCTTCTGCACATATTATAAGTACCGGTTAAGATTCCCGGTCCAAGCAAAGATACTTATATTTTAGCGCATTTATATAAATATATAAAATAGATCGGAACTTATTTTATCGTACATATATCGTATGTCAAATTATGTTTTAGTACCGTTTACGACGTATTTAATACTCATTAGGCCAGTTCATACTGTAGAAATGGAGGCGCGGAAATAGTTTAAATTCAATATTAGTTAATAATTTTATATGAGAAATATACCTAGTCTTATTTTTAAGTTAAAGCTTTGTTGAAATATAAACAAGCGGTGCCATTAACCTACTTAATTTTTGTTTGTACTTAGTAAATTAATTAAGAAAATTATATCTATAAATGAGGTATTTATTAGATATTAAGGAAAAATATGCTTTTTCTTCTAAAAGACCTTTGCCTCCAGCACAAAACCAGTTACCTGATTGTCTCCAACGGTCGTAAGCTCGTGCTCGTATTGACTAAACTATACTATATGTGTATACTACTTATATTAGAAGTTGTTAGTATGTATTGTACCTACCATAAGTTTTTGTTTAAAAATGTAGAGTTTTACTTAGTAAATTGTGCTTTGTTTTGAGGGCATTTTCATGTTAATAATAAAATTTGGATTCTCTATGATGTTTAGACAATTCACGTATAGTATTTAAAACTTTTAAACAAATAAAGAAAACTAATAAATTAGATACTTATATAGCTGACTTTTTTAGCCAATGTTGCTGAAGAGCGAACATAAAAAGCTGCGGAGACAAAAACTAAGCGAAACATATATTTGCATTCACAAAAATATGCATAATGTAATTGTGTAAACTCAACTAGATAATTTATGTTGCAAATTAAATTGGAAAATTAGCGAAAACGTTCTAAACGATTTATTGATACATTTTAGCTAAAATAATTGTTTTTTTTTGTGCTAAAAGTTTAACTCTTTAAAACCACAATGAATATCTTTGAATATGCAGCTGAGAGCTGCATTATAAAGTTAAATTAAATAAATTTACGTTACTGGATATTTTGTTTTATTTATATTAATGCCATACCAATTAAAGAGTAGAAGGCGATAGTGGTGGTACTAACCCGGATCGGCAGGGGTTGGACCACCACTTACAAGTATACAGACCGTAAAGTGATTAAGTCGCGTTTTTTTTTAATTTGACCTATCTGACTTCGACCCGTCTGATGATAAGCAAGAGGTCCTTGAGTGATGATGACAACTGAAAAAACCGCCTGTCGCTATGCCGGCCAAATGTACATCTTCACGCATCGATTGAAGGAAGTTATAGGATAGAGAACACATGAGTGAAGAACCGCCGCACCCTGCTTAGAACACTTAAGGCTGGGTCAGACCTAGCGCAGCGCGTGACGTGTGCGTGTTCGCAACCTATGCTTGTGCGTTCCAGCACTGACACACCGGATTGCTGCATACGCACACGTCACGCAGAGCTGCATACATCACGGACAGCTGCACACGTCACGCAGAGTATCGATGCGTGCAAGCTACTTTGACAGAAGCCATATTGTGTGCATTTGGCGAAAAGATGTTGGAAAGCAGCAGTTCTTCTGATGAAGAAGCATTATTGTCGGTGCTATGCCAAGAATCTGCCCAAAAGAGGCTTTGGGTCCACGATATGATATTTATAACGATATGATGATTTATAAATACTATTTTTGTACCCTTTGTGTTTTGTATTATAAATACATTCGTATTTACGCACTGCTTCAATTAATTTTTCCTTGTCCATTGTATATCACAAAATAAATATATAAAATATCACAAAACTCACTTCAAAACTTGTAAAAACATACAACGCTGCTGACGCAGTTGCTGTGCAGCCAAGGCAGGTGACAGCTCGGTCTGACGCCTAACGGGGAATGCCATATAATACAACGTCATTGCAGTTAGATTGAGTCCGACGTTGCCGCATCTCTTAGCGCGTGCAAGGACCCTGTTTGTAGGCGCCGTGCAGCAATGCGTGGCGTGCGCGTGACAGCAAGTTCACGCGCACAAGTAACGCATCCAGTGTGTCATCTCTCATAGAGTTTCATACATTACAACCGGTGCCTGCGCACGCCACGCCACGCTCACGCATTCGGTTTGACCGAGCCTTTAAGGTACACTTAAAAGCTGTTGTACTAACTATCCTTGTCAATAGACAGAGTAAATCACAGAACACTATTACCCAACTGTATGACCAATGAACTGTTTGCCTACCAATCATAAAACGATTTTATTGTGGTTATATTATTTACCCTGCGGAAACAACAAATACCTCATTATTTTTTATTGTGACACAACATCTGACCTCGACGCGCCTGATGATAAGCAAGAGGAGGTCCAAGGGTGACGAGGACTGGAACAACCGAGTCAGTTCCCGGCTGCCCCAGCCGCCGCCACTATGCCGGCCAAATGATTTCACTTTATTTTTAAGTTTAACTGATTCATAGCATAGCATTGAATTAATTTTGAGTTATGGTTCAACAGCGACATCTATGAGATTTTAGTATAATTATCACGTGAACATTAGTAAATAGTTTCTAGAAATTACACTAGGTGGTGCTGCGCCTTTGATTTTTTTTAATACAAATATACCCACGTAATAGATATATAAAATTTATTTCGTTTTAAAATATAAGTAATTTAAAATAAAAACAAATAAAACAAAAAAGTAAAAACGTTATGCAAGAAACAACCAGCAGATGGCGCTACTTCCAACTAAAAACACATTTAATAATGGACTGCACTTTATGGGGCGTTCTCACGAGGCGATTTGAGTTGATCAACTGCGAAATCGTTCGAGATTTGAACCGTCTGAACAGACTTTAAGACTTTTCAACTTTTGTTGACTCAACTGTCATTAATTTTTTCTTTCTTCTTGTTTATGGCTTTAGTATTTAACCGATTCATTGCCACGTCAAATTCACTATTTGACAGATGGACAGCTGCTTTGAGATTAGTTATTATAGTTCTAAAAGTTCACACGCAGCGCTAGCGAACGCGAACGCCATTTTCACTCCACAGTAGTGATGTGCATAATCGAATTAATTGATTTCAGTAATCATTCGACTTAGTCGATTGTTAATAGGGATTAGTTACTAACTTTATCATTAAGAACAATAAACTCCGTTGTAATTATTTACTAGCATACATTTGTTTAAAAATTAGCTTTTCGACAATTCGAATAAATTGATTAAAAATTAGTATTATGGATTTCGATTTATTGCAACTACTACTGTTTTATTAAACAAAAAGCGTGTCCGAGCAAGACACGTATTAAAGTAAAACAAAACTAATATATAAAAACAATCGTTTAATTAGACACAAAGAAATGAATAAAAAAAAAGTTGTTTTTGTTTGTCGTAGATCTGCGACAATGGAATACGACGGGTTAACATAATCAGATAAAAATAAAATATGTAAGTAAGTTATTAGTAATAAATAAAAATAACTAAGCATAGATTTGTTCGCTCGTAGCACAGCATTTATGTATGGAAACATCTGTCATTCGAAAGACATTTTTATACCTGTCGTCGTAACATCTAAACCAAAGATCCGATTCGAATAATTTAAATAGAAGTTAACATGTAAATTATCAACATAACTATTTAGTTGGAAAATCATTTTAAAGAAAATACATATCTAAAAATTATTTAGACATTATCATTTTGAAAGAATCTAGCTTCTCTGGACTTAACCGATTACGCCGATCAGTTGAACATCCTGCTTTTGGAAAAAGTCTTTCAGTTGGGACAGATGTTGCAGGAATATATAAATATTTTTTGGCTAATTTATATTATATATCTGTCATTTTGGTCTTGGTCTTCCCAAAATGTTAGAGTTCGTGTTTCTATCTATCAGAGCCTTATCTTTATATTGTTTTACCATTATATAAGCCGTAATACTGGGGGTTTCGGAGGTATTTTTTTGGGAAAACTTTTGATCGAAATGTGCCCACAGGGAAACACATTCATCACTAGTATTTATTTTGTTAAATTTATAGTATGTGCTATTCAAGGATGATTATGTTTTTGTAAGTTCTCCACTACTGCTGCTGCTACTAATATTAGTATTATCATTTGATTATATTAGTTCAATAATCAATTGGTTATTCGATTAATGAAATCATTCGACTTGCACATCTCTACTCCGTACTTTGTGCAGCGCTTCGTGTGAACTTTAAGAACTAAGCTGTCACCCAAGAAGTTTGACAGGAATCATATCTGATTCATCGGCAATGAATCGGTTAACTTGCCAGTGTCAAAGTAAAAATATAAAATATATCGAATAATGACAATGATCGGCGCGAATGTGTATTGTTTTCCTCCGTTTCACCAGTTTTTTGTTTTTATAAATTATGGAATCCACGAAAAAAATACTAAACCATCACAAATAAGCAATATACACTTCCTAATTTCTTCATTATCCGCCATTTCGGTCATGAATATTAAGTCGATTATTAGAGCTTGTATTTGTAAATAGTCTAGGTTTAGTTTATAATGGGAAAGGCATCGCCATTTTATGTGCGTAATTCCCCTAATAAAATTGATTAAAAAAGTCGATTATTATTGAATCGTGAGAACGCTACCGTCAATATCTGCTTTCGAATTTTTGTTAAACGACAAATATTGATCAACTGAAATCGCCCTGTGAGAACGCGGTTTTACACGGCGTTCTCACGGGGCGATTTTAGTTGATCAATATTTATCGTGTAACAAAAAATCGAAAGTAAATATTGACTGTAGCGTTCTCACGGTTCAATAATAATCGACTCAATATAATACGTGTTATTACACTATCTGTCCATTTTAGCATTTTTCTCGTGGATGTGGACGCCACAATTCACATTTTATTTTACAAACAAACAAAATACTGATGATAGAGGAATGCAATATACAGTACATAGGTACTTAATCGCGCTGATTAACTGACTGATTGGACTGATTATTCAATGCAAGTTGAACAAACAAGTTCAGACGAGTCGATTCGCTATCAACTGTCAAATGAATCAACAAAAGTCGAATGGTCTTTAACTTTTGTTGATTAGATATTTATTGCTTCAACTTAATTGAAAGTCTGTTCAGACGGTTCAATTCACGAACGATTTCACAGTTGATCAACTTAAATCGCCCCGTGAGAACGCCCCATTAGCTTAACATTAGGCGAGGTGATTATGTCAAGCCAAAATAAAATAAAAACCTGATATACTGACAACTAGAAAACTACAATTCTCATATCCTCATAAACGTTTCCTAAAGAGGTTAGTCTCTAGTAAGTCACCTACATTCATGGGTCGCATTTTAGCTTAAACAATTATAGTTAAAACCTTGTTCCTACCTCGTCTTTTCACTTCCGTAATACCCGCACAAGTCGGGGAAAGCATCCGCATTTTGTCGACCGAATCGGCAGTCGAACTAAAAAGTTCGGTGCGTCTTTTCTTTGTAGATCAATCGACAAATGGAATGTTTTGCCTGCCCATGTGTTCTCTCCATCCTATGACCTCGGATCCTTCAAGCGATGCGTGAAGAAGCACCTTTGGCCGGCATAGTGACGGCGGCTGAGGCAGCCGAGAACAATGCTCGGCTTTCTCAGTCGTCGTCACTCTTGGACCTCCTCTTGCTTATCATCAGGCGGGACGAGTCGTTTCACAATAAAAAAATAATAATAATAAAAACTAAAAAAACACGCTTGTTTGACAATGTGAACTAAATTGCCTGAAAAAAACGATCTGTTGCCTTAGTCGCCGTCATCTTATGCCGGCCAAAAAACATATTTAATGAAATTATTTTGTTGTCATTAATACGTATACAAATTTTCAAATTATTTAGACCTCTAGAAGTGGGTGAAAATTAATTTAAAAAGATTCCGTTACATAGTTACATACATTAGACCGTTTGTCACCTACGGTGCGTCGACCTGGTGGCCTAGAACCAGGCTGAAGACCGTCCAAGACAGACTCCAACAGTTCCAGCGGTTGGCATGCACGGCCATCACGGTTTGCATGCTCACAACACCCACAAAAGCGCTGGAAGTCATTCTGGGCATACTGCCCCTACACCTACATGTGCAGATGGAGGCAACATTGACGGCGACGAGGCTCCTAACGACGAATCAGTGGAACCTGGACTGCCGAGCCACACACACAACTATTCTCAGCGATGCAATTGAGGAGCAACCGCTACTCGCATCGATTGTCGACAGAATCCCGAAGAAATATGTATTTGAAAAGAGCTATAAAATACAACTAAGCGAGGATGAAAAGGACCACTCTGGCGCCGAGGAACTAAGAATCTACACCGACGGATCCAAGACGGTGCGGGAACAGGGGCAGGAACCTTCTCGTGGGATTTAAACATAAATATCTCAACAGCGCTAGACGTAAACAACTCGGTTTTACGGAATTTTTCTACGTGCCAGGACGCTCCCGGAGGTCTGCAGGAACGAAAAGGGTCTCCTGGCCTTCCTGGAGGAGATCGGGTGGCTCCATTGAAGGAGAACAGTTGAAGAACATACAAAGAAACCGAAGAGGACTTCAAGTGCGGAAACGAGCCCGCAAATAACTACAACTACAACTACAGTTACATACATACAAGACAAGCTTATATTAAAGCCTGTTAAAAACATAATAATAAGCATTTTCTATCATATAAGCTTTTAAGCGAAGCAGTAGCCATCACTATGCCGGTCAAAGGTCAAAAGGCCTTTTCACGCCTCTCATGAAGGAACTAATATTAAAGGATAGGGAGAATGCGTATAAGGCAACCGAGAGAATTGTAGATGCGTTAAATGAGGCATACCAAGGAAGATGGTTTCCGACCAAATCAAAGAGGATGTGAGGGAAGCGAGGGAGTCGTGAAAGGATCGTGGATTGTCTCTGCCTATCCCTGTGGGAAATAGGTTTGACAATTTAATTGATTTGATTGAAACCGAGAGTCCCTGGTTCGAAACCACTCTCTGGTTCCAATGTATATTTGATATATACTTTGGTCGTCCTGTTTCTATAATACGATTAGTAGCTTAGTATGAAAATGAAGACTGTCAAAGGTTAATTAAGGCGACCGTGGTGTAGTGGTAGTGCAATGGTTACGCAAACCGAGAGCACTAGTTCAAAAACCGGTACCAATGTATCTTTGATATAATGTACTTTGGTTGTCCTGTTTCTATGATACAAGCGGTTTAGTATAGAAATGTGATAATAATAAATACTTATGAATAAAACAGATTTTTTCTTTCTTCTTTTTTATGGCTTTAGTATTTAACTTGCCAGTGTCAAAGTAAAAATATATGGTTCAATGTTAAAACATTGTCAACTAAATATGAAGATGAACCACGCGAGTGATTCATCACCAGATGGCGATGATAGTGAGGTTGATGATGATCGTTTTAGTAAAGCGGCGGAAAGCCTTTATTAAAACTTCAGAAGGAGTCTTGGAGGGAACATGAAGAAACACGTTTCACAACTTAAAATTACTTGTTTATACTCGACCAACTTAAAAATGATTACTGGATAACAATTCCACCTTTATTACACATTAATATTTATGAAAAACACAAGCTTTTCAAATAATCCAAAATTGCGCGTCCTGTCAGTTGTAGTTGCCCGCTAAAACTCCAATAAAACAGATTATTATTGTAGATAGCTATGTGTTCCCCCGTTCAGGAAAAGAAGGCACGGAACATAAACATTGCATATTTCAATTTGGTCTCACGCGTTCAGTTATTTTCCATTACTTATTTATTCCTATTATTATTCATTGATTCACAATTTTATAAAACATGAACACTCCTTGCAAATCTGAATATCAAAATATTCGCGAATTTTTCTACGTTTTAAACATTATTGTTTTTTTTTATTGTGACTTGAAATCAGACCTCGATTGGCCTGATGATAAGCAAGGAAAAACTCAATCAGGAGTGCCAACGACTGAAAAACCGACTCAGCCAATATGACGGCCGGTCTTGGTTTCACTTAAAACATTAGCGCACCAGTCTGTTACGCGGAAAGTTCCGGGTCTAATTCCCAGTCGGAGCAAATATTTGTTTCATAGCATTTATTTGTAATTCAATTAAATTAAATATAAGTGCAAATATTTGTTATAGAAATATATATACCTATTATATCTATAATACCAGTCTACTTGAGCCGACTGGTATTGCAAGAGACCAAACGGTATGAGTTTGATTCCATGGAAGATGGGCCGGGTGCTGTTATGGGATGCAACCTGTTCAGACACGCTGGCCCCTTTCCATCTACATGGAACCAACAACAGAGCTGGTGCGGCTTCTGAAGCGGCTGAAAAAGCTAAAGCGTGCAAATACAGGGTCCGTGGTCCGTGGGGTCCTAGCGCTATAAGGCTTTTTGAAAACTCGTTGTCTTTAGGAACTACGGGATTTTGGACGAGAAGATATTACGCAATTTCCTAAACGCAGCCTATCAGAGTTGGATTCTTTGGGCGAGTTCATTCATACCTAACTGGACAATCTGCCCGAGGTAATTATAGTGGTGACTACTTCGAGAGTATCGACTACCGGTACAGGGACAACCTATATCGTGTTGTGCCCGACATAGGTTGTGTAGTACAATTGTTTTTTTTTTTGTAGTACAATGATAGTAGTACAAAAAATAAGAGTCGAAGTAGTTCCCACAGAAAATATCCATTTGACAATGATACAAAAGAACATGTTGGTGCCATGTGTTAAAAGCTATTCACACTTGATTGTCCACATATTGTTATTTCACGAGAACTGTCAAAAGACACTCCGACTTTTGCACTTCATCAAATATACATTTATCCCAAAAGTATACTCTACAACCTGCTGGACCCTTTTGTGTCATACCCTCCTAACAAAGGTTTGGGTTAAAAAAAAAGGTTTTGCTTCGATCTTTTTTGTGCCTTCGTGAATTATTGTTTTTAGATGCACCGTTTGTCTATTGTGATTCTATTTTAAAAGCCTCATTGGGACGATGGTTTTTCAATCAACACATTTTTTTATTGTTACTCTACATATGACAGTACTCCGCCTGATTGTAAACTGGAGTGCAGACCACGAATAGAGGTCTGCGACTACAATTTAATAACTGTAAGTAGCAGTCAAATCTACTATGTCGACCTAGTTGGATCCGACAACTTACAAGCTGATCCCAAAACGCGACTAAGTCATTTCACGGTGTGTGTACTTGTAAGTGGTGGTAATACCCCGGATCAGTAGACTGGGCACCACTGCTTTCCACTCCTAGGCATTTTTAATCTAAATTAATAATTATATAGTATTTTCTTAAATTTTACACAATGGCTCTCGAAACATCGAAATAATAAAAAAAAAAGGAAAATTATTAACCAAAAATAAACGCGATAGTAAGCCGCATAAAGTTTGTATAATTCAATAATTTTTTTTCTAGTCAATAGTACAAGTAAAAAGCAGCAGTTTATCTCGGTAGTGATCTTGAAATCAATCTGCATTCAATCTGTGGTAGTTATCAAATGCGTTTGTGTAATGGCTGGCATGTGCTGAGATCTGCTGAGGATTCGAAGCGCACAGAAATAGCGTAAGTACCTCTTCTACAGGCTTTAAAATGCAAAAAATAAATATATTTTATTTCTTTTTTCACTTTTATTTATCATTACGCATCGCATCGCTTGAAGAACTGACAACCGATGGGGAAGAAAGGTTCTAGAGTGGAGACCACGAACCGGACGACGCAGCGTAGGTAGGCCTCCCATTAGGTGGACTGATGACATAGTGAAAGTCACGAATAACCGGTGGATGCATCTTGTCGTTCGAAATGGCGTTCTAAGGGGGAGGCCTATGTTCAGCAGTGAACGCCTTTTGGCTGATGATAAATAAGTTTCGGATCGGTACACTGGACAATTGACCACCAACTTTCTACCTGCCACTTTTGGATATTGAAGTTTCATAGCTCATAAACCTTGACACAATTACATTAAACAAAAACAATTGTAAGAAAAAAAGTTGTCGTAAGGCGACCGTGGTGTAGTGGCAGTGCAATTGCAGTGGTTACGCAAACCGGGAGCACGGGTTCAAAACCACTTGCCGGTACCAATGTATCTTTGAATGTACTTTGGTTGTCCTGTTTCTATGATTTAAGCACTTTAGTAGCTTAGCAAAGAAATGTAAAAAAATTAAATAAATTCTTTACCTTTCTTTATTCTGTTCTTGACCAGTCATTATTCAATATTTAGAAAATAAAAACATTTCTACATTGAATAGTGCACGGTCAGGTGAAACGGCGGATGCAGGTTCTGGCCCAATGCAGTAAGAAACGACGGAGACTCAGAGGTTCTCCTAATATTCAATCAAATCAAATTGTCACGCCTTCTTTCCACAAGCGTAGGCAGAGACAATAGAGCGCCATTTGCCACGATCCTAACACAACTCTCTTGCTTCCCTCACATCCATAATTATTTTTATGGTAAATTGTAATAGACAGCGAATCCCTATTCTTTTTTAAGAATGGCTCACATTTAATGGAGATTCTTCCGGGTCGTCGCCATCTTATCCTACCCCTCACCTTTGTTTTATAAACCCTTTGCATTTACTGATTTTTTTTGTCTGTACTTAATCTATAAATAATCTGTCCCACCTATTCGATTGTCAAATGAATAATTTAACGGACCACTGCTCTACCTAGAATCAAGAATCCCAGGTACGCTTTACAAAATTTCAAGTGGGCATCCATACACGATTGCTTTGAAATCGGCACTATTGTCCATTATATTACAATTTTGTATACACAACCGAGCGCCACCAGATATTACATTCGAGGTTTTTTTCTCGTAACAACGTAAAATTCGTAGTATTTTTTTAACGGCTTAATGTGTGGATTTATTAGAGCGCGCGTACCTCACAGTATTGTAAAATATTCTTGAATTATCTAAATTCTAAGGAATTGAATTACTTTTTTTCAGTCGTTGGCACTCTTGTACATCATCAGGTGGGTAGAGGTCAGTTGTGAAATGAAAAATTATCGAAAAAAAAGTCAAATATGTGTTTATGCTTCTATTTAAGATTTTAACGTGATAAGCATTTGAGATTACGACGGTAGTCAAGTGGTTCAAAAGATAATAACTATTAAAGTTCGGAAAAGTTATGCAGTAAGTATTATGACATGTTGACTTTATTCTAAAATAACTATACTTTGTGCATTCGTTTGTTTTCTTTTTAACACAGTTCGAAATTAGTGACACACTCACACGTTACCGAATTGATTAGAAATAATAATGTTTTTTTTTTCATCTAATAGCGTATTCATTATGTTAAACCAGTTCGAAATTCAAATAAAACCTAGGCGAGTTACCTCTTTAATCATGTTCGCGATTCATTTTCTGAGCGTTTATTTTTTTTCATATGATCGATTTAGCTTATTTCAAGACCTGTTTTATAATCTGTGGTTGTTTGTTATACACAGGACACTTTACTAAATGGGCGTTACCCGTCAATAAAGCACGACATTATTATAGTACATTATTTTGTAAAAAAAAACGGTAATTCATAGGCGTGAGCTGTCAAAAAGAAAATAAACGAATGGACATTGTATAACGATCCCCTAAGTTCATACGCGCTTTATATATTTATGTTTAAAGGAGGCAGGTATTGCACCGTTTGACTCCTTTTCGCAGGTATCAGGTACTTGAGGATTTTTTTCCAGCATTGTGTCGCTAAATGTATGTATTGTTAAAATTTTCTTTATTCTCTGAAAGGCATACACTTATTGTAAAGCCACAATTAACTGTAACCTATCGGAGTGTCTTTACTTTATTCAAATTTTAAAATTGTATGACGTCTAGACAATTGTTTTTTTTTGCGTTCTATTAAATGTTATTTAGCTTAATAATAAAACATGAATTAGTTCAGGCGCGAACACATTTATTTAATTTATACATTTAACAATTTTGAAGATTTTAGGTTTGTTTCAGGTTTGGAGAGTGTTTTCTGACCAAATCGGAGAATTTCCTGATGGTAAGCAAGGGGATAGGTCCAAGAGCGCTGACGACTGAACCTACTCAGTTCGCCCTTTTAACTTGGGCAGTAATCAAATTAATTATCAATCAATCAATAAAATTGGCACGCCTTTTTCGCAAAGTTATAGGAATACAAACATATATTATCACGAAATATCTCTAAGATGAATTAGGTTAAGTATTTTAATTGCAGATTCCAAGGGTATTACCCTCTATCTATCTTATCTGTTTACTATTTAATTTGACACCGTTTAGTAATTATTATAATATTTATTATGCAAATATAATTTAAAAAGAAGTCAAAACAAGCGGAACAAAAACAGTTCCTTCCTACTTTTCAAAATAAATCAAATCAAATTGTCACGCCTTTTTCCTACAGGAATAGGCCTCGTGACAATGGAGCGCCACTTGCCACGATCCTGACACAACTCCTTGGCTTCCTTCATATTCACAATTCTCTTCATACTTCATACTAAGCTCTATTATAATTAATTATGTTATTATAATAGAGCATATAAACATATTTCCTAGGTATTCGTACTTTCGTACCTAATAATAATATTACTTAGGTATTTAGTATTTTTTTATTGTGAGAAGCGAAGTGTTTTGGGTTTGTAAAGGGACAAAGATACGTTGCACCACAAGCATTTAATGTGAGATAGTAATTCGACACCAGTTCGGTTTGGAATGAGAAAAAAATGTAAATAATGTCGGCGCACCAGGAGTTGAGTTTTTGGAATGTCAGCTTCGTGTTGATCAGTTTTATTAGGGCTTTGTGGACGACCAAAATACAGACAATCTTTTTTATACAAATATCAAAATACAAAAATCAACTTTACTCCATTAGAAATAAGTTTGGAATTGCATGTTTGTTTTGCAGATTGGTTAGCTGGTTCTGTAGTAACAATACCATAAAAGTGCTCCTTTATTTTTACTAGCCTCTCTTACATTGTCCGACGAGTAGGCACCAAGATTAAAAACGACTGCGCGATGCTTTCCTAATAAAAATAGTTTTGGACTCAAAAAAACGTTTGTATTTTTTACTCTCAACTGTATGAAACTCTATCTAATTGATGTTTTTTATTTAGGTACTCTTTGGAATGCATTTTTTATTACATTTCTGTTATTTCTTTTATAATTGAGTTTTTAACTGTTTGTCTAATTTCGGATGGTTTTATGGGCGTACACTTACACTGAGTTAGTGTTTTACTTAATGGGTCTCTAATTAAATTAACTTTTATTAAGATTTAGGTTTTATACTTTTAATTAATATAATTTTGCTATACATTGTTATGGTAACAATCCACAATAAATCACTCAATTTGTCACGCCTTTTTCCCACAGGGATAGGGTGAGACACTGGAACGCCACTTGTCACGATCCTGACAAAACTTCCTCGCTTCCCTCACATCCTCGCTTTATTTTTTGCAGGCGAAAACGGAAATTATGTTAGGTATTGGAAGTTCGCCCGGGAACTTTTAGTTCGACTGCCGATTCGGTTGACAGAATATTGAAATGGAAATATCACGGGAGTAAAAAGATGAGGTAGGAGGTTAAATATGTATTATAATTGAATTATTAAGATTAGAATTTGTAGTGGTAGTGAAATGGTCACGTTAACTCACAGCCCCCAATTCAAAACCAGTTGCCGCTACCTACAAATCTATACATATAATAAAATTGGAGTGTCTGTTTGTAATATTGAAATAACCGTTTTTTAATACATGTATATGAATATATATACGGTACATACACCAAAATGACATTTTTTACAATTTTTGTCTGTCTGTCTGTCTGTCTGTCTGTTTGTTCCGGCTAATCTCTGGAACGGCTGGACCGATTTTGACGGGACTTTTATTGGCAGGTAGCTAATGTAATAAGGAGTAACTTAGGCTACGTTTATTTTAGAAAAAATCCTTTATTATAAATAAAATAAAAGAAAAAAACATTTTCCCATACAAAATTGCGTGCATTCCATAAGAAATGTATTTTGGGTAAACTAAGGAAAATATATCAAGCTGTTAAGAATTGAAAACAAATTATTATTATTATCCTACTATTATTATAAAAGTGAATGTCCGTTTGTTTGTTACGCTTTCACGCAAAAACTGCTCAACCGGTCATCATGAAATTTTGTACACATATTCTTAGAGGAATCAGAAGTAAATCAGAAGTAAAGTAAAAAAAAAGTTTTTTACGAAAAATAAAAAAGTTTTTTTTTCCTATTATAAAAATAGGTACAAGGAGTTGGTTCAAATCCTGAGTACTATAATACCATCGCACTGTATTACCGACAGTCACGTCAACATCTAATCCAATCAACTGTACTATGGAGACTATACACTGTACTTTCCATAGACTATACTTTTAGCTGTTTGAAATTTTTCTTTATTGTTATTTCCTTCTGTTACTATATGCATATCCTACTATTGTTATAAATGTGAATGTGAGTTTGTTTGTTACGTTTTTTATTTTTGGAGGTACTAGAAGTAACATAGGTTACTTTTAATTTTAAAAAATATATTTATTACTATAGTTTCCTATTGACTATAGTTTTAACTGTTTGGAATATATATTTATTTTTATTTCCATCTGTCATTTTTATATGAGTTATCTAGTTAGAAATATGTCATAACAATAAAGTTATGACTGTGTTATAAACCAAATTTTACGCGGGTGAAACCGCGGGCACAGCTAGTCTTTAATAAATGTCGTCCAATTTCCAAGATACGAGTACAGTCACTATTAGTAGCTTAGTATAGACATATAAAAAACAATGGTGTAGAAAGGGCCAAACTGTACTCCAGATATTCCACATTCCACACAAAAGTATCCACAAAAAGGCCGACTGGCGCCGAGCTAAGAGCGATATTTTCTAGAATATAATTTCCAATAGCCGAGAGACTAATCTTTAATGAACTACAACCGTTAAGTTAAAGGATACTTTTGTTTTCTTTATCTTTCATTGTATATAACGTAATCTTTTAAAGAAACTTAACTGTCTCGCAATGACAAGAGCATGATTTATACGACGTAGTATTGAAAAGTTCTCAACCGGTCCGATATTAAGGACCGGTGAACAAAATAACACTTAAATACTATGCTTTTCTAAGTGTGTAAAAATTAAAATAAATAAATAAAGAACTGACAAGAAAATTGTCTTGACAACAGTAGTGGTCAGATTCCTAGTCAGAGCAGGAAATCTGCATTTCATAGCATTTATTGGTAATATTGAATTATTACATAAACTGTTAAAATTGTCACGTCTTTTTCCCACAAAGACAATGGAGCGCCACTTGCCACGATCCTGACACAACCTACTCGCTTCCTTCACATTCACAAATTTCTTTATACAAGCTCTATGGTTATGGGCACTAGGCAACCTAGCTTTCTTAAGGATGTCTCCGATTTGGTTGGCAAACACCATCCAGGGCCTGCTCCTTACATATATCGTTATTATTACATTTGATATAACAAATATAGGTCTGCCTTGGTGGTCATTTACTCAGTATACCAACCCAAGGAGTAGGTATCACCACTTTAAGTGCGCAGACCGTGAAGTGAATCAAGTTTTGGGATCAGCTTAAAAGTTGCTGGTTTCAATCCAACTAGGCGGACATAGTGGATGTGATCGCTACTTGTGTTTAACATTTAATTGTAGTAGCTGTCGCCTTCATTTCATTTTAACATCTGGCAGGTTTTTGTCAAGCCACAATAAAAAAAGACTTTATTGCTTTGTAAACAATCTTCTTAGTGATTGTTTTTTCCAAGAAATGAAAGAAGAAAAGAAGTGAGTGATTTTAAGAGGAATTTATTTTGTCAAAATATGTCCGCTTAATAAATGAATTAAAAGAGATTAAGTATAAATTAGGGACTATAAGATAAAAAAGATAAAAAATTTAGTGATCTCTTAGAAGTGGTTAATACCTATTATAATTACAGCTAGATCCTAACTTCATCGCGTCAACTTTGCGCAGATAATAAAAATAAGCTCTCTCAGTTTTTAAGACCTGCTATATCATAAAATGTTTCGTGAATCGGCTTGCACCTAAGTTCAAAGCCGCCACTAAGTTTGAATCGAATTCATCAATTCGGTTTGAGAATCGGGTTATCCATATTTAAAAATCGAACTAACTCGGTTTGAAAAAATTCGAGATTGTCCTTTTCATCTTTAACTACCACTACACCACGGTCTTGATAATTGATAAGTAATTGATAAGTGGGGCCTTTAATTAGTTAATTAACTTAGTTGTGTTTGAATAATCGGCCATGAATCAGTTGGAAATGCCCGAATGGCGCCAGTGATATTACTTCATTGTCTGTCAAACCGGTCTATGTGGACCCGAATGGAGCTAACTAAATACATGCTTACGCCTTCAAGTACCTGCCTCTGCCAATTGACTATTAAACAAACCATTCATTATACAATTATTCATTTTCTATTATTAACCATTCTTTGTTATTATAAATCGATAATATAAATTTTTATATGAACAAACTTCTTTTTTTTGTTACTCGACGTATGAAAGCCTGATGTTAAGCTGGAGTGCGGCCCTGCAGGTAAATTACTGTAACATCCAGTCACATCCACTATGCGGCCTAATGTAAACCGGCAACTTGCTGATTCCGAAACGCGACTAGGTCATTACACGCCCTGTATACTTGTAATAACCTGGATCGGAGGCTTGGCACCACTGCCTACCACCTTTGATAACCATACTTTGAAAAAAATAATTCCAATAATCCAATGAATTAGTAATAAAAATAGGTTTTAAGCGACAGATACCGGGTTCAATCCCCGGTCGCTGATGACCGATATGCACACGTGATAGTTTTATTCCTTCCAATTCAATTTCGTAATCAGCGGATAGAGTGATGAATACAGTTGTGTCTGTTATATGTAATTTGAAAGAAGATGTAGTGACAAAAATTGCGTTGGTTTTGGAGGATGAAATGGAGACTGTAAAGAAGATTATTCCTCGATCAAATCTGGGACTCCGAAAAAGCAGTGATTTGCAGTTCCCAAGGGGTTTGCAGACTTGTGGATGTGACGGAAGCCAGGGAGCTGTGTCAGGTTAGTCTCTACCTATCCCTGCAAGAATTTCATTAATTAATGAACATAAATTATTTCTTACTGAAGTAAAAGGTTTTAACTATGCTTAAATGAAAACTAAAACTATGGAAATAAATTTTAAAAGAAGTGCAAAGCATTGAATGAGTGCGGCGCACCGTCAATAGGTTGTAAAAGATAAAAGCTTGTAAGTGTTAAAGTTGTGTGTATACATATCGGACAATGGGCGACTTTAATTCCGTCGCCGCCCGTAAAAGATCTAATTGGTTGTTTTTCCCCCGAGAGGACGGCGGACGTCGGACGCCAGAAAGCAAAAAGTGGAGTCGTCTCGGAATGCGGCCGGTTGAATAACCAGCGTAGGTATACCGCCCGGCGACATTACTATGACTATAAACAAAGAGCATGTTGCGTAAAAATACGATCACAGGAGAGTTTGTGATTTATTTTTTGTGCCACTGCGCGATCTTTAACTGGAGTTTATATTTACGTTCGTTGCTCGTTTATTTTTTCACGGATTATCGGAGCCGCGCCAAGAATGTTGAAATCATTCAGAGTGGGCAAGTGGGCAGAGGAATTTGCCATTCACATCGGTCGGCTATTTATCCGAATAATGGCGAGGATTGCGTACGGCAGTGGTAGTGTGTGGGCGTTGTAAAAACATCAACATTACATTTTTAAACGCAACTTACATTCTTAAGGAGTGATAGGCAGTGGTGCTCAGTCTGCTGATCCGGGGTAGTACCACCACTTACAAGTATACAGACAGTGAAGTGTTTTTTTTTGGCTCGACATATGTTGATGTTAAGCTGGAGTGTGGTCCATCAACGGATGTCACTGCTACTACAATTCAATAACTGTGTGAGTAGTTGGAACCGGCAACTTACAAACTGATCCCGAACCGCGACCAAATCACTTAACGGTCTGTATACTTGTAAGTGGTGGTACTACCCCGTATCGGCCTACCAATCTTTGAAAAGTTTAGTTGCGTTTCGGGATCACCTTGTAAGTTACCGGTTCTAACTAGGCAGGCATAGTGTATGTGACTGCTACTTGCAGTTATTTTTTTATATTTCTATACTTAGCTACTAAAGTGCCTGTATTATTCCGTCCTACTTCCACTTGTATGCTTAGTTGTGGTTGATCTTTCAAACTAGTGCCATTGGCGAACACTAACAGCCGGTTGTACCAAAAAAGTTTCAGTTTACGAATTTAGGGTTACTTTATACTTATTCTATTACGTTTACTATTACGAAATCGTGAATTGGGTTGGTAATAATTTTATATCGAAACCTCCATTTATACATTATGTTTTTATCATTAGAAATAACAAAAGTAGTACATAAAAATTGGTTGCCTGTAAAGTCGATATACGGGCGAAAGTTTTACGTGACAACGACTTTGAGTGGTAAAATAATTTTAATGTGAATATTCATTCGTATAGTAGGAAGAAGGATGAAATAATAGTAACAAATTAAAACATTTATTTATACAAAGAATTATATTTAAAACATTAATTTATACAAAGAATCTCGCACTGAATTTCATATTAACAAAATTTTATTTTTACCTTTACACGTATTTATATACAAATATACATACAATAACTTGCAATACATTGCGTTCACTTTTTATGTCTGTCTCTCTCGCTCTTAGGCGGGCTAACCATGCCCGAGTGGAAGGGACGCGTGCCTCTCACTCGCTCTCATTGTGAGCGCATAACGTGAGCGGAGCGTAACGCAGTTTCTTGAAGTGTCACCCGGCAAACCAATTTATAAGACGTTGTCACGTCAAAACCCAAAATGAATAATGTCCTTTAGCTCTGTATAAAATTTCCGTTAAACGTAAATGTAAAATGTGAAGTTAAAGAGTGGTGCAACCCATTTTTCTTTTTTTTTTACTTATACGATACTTTTTACAAATTCGTAAATTATAATTTTTGGTACAACCGGCTGTTAAACCGGTATCTATCTCATTTTACTTAACATCATTGATACCTACCCTGGTATCTTATTCATCAATTGTAGAACAATGGACAAGTGGAATGCTTTGCCAGCTCATGTTTTCTCTTCCTCCTATAACCTTGGATCCTTTAAGCGATGCGTGAAGGATCCTTCAAGGTGCTTCCTTAGGCTGACATAGTGACGGCGACTCAGGCAGCCGCGAACTAACTCGGATGTTTCAGTCGGCGCCACTCTTGGATCTCCTCTTGCTTATCATTAGGCGGTTCGAGGTCAAATGTCGTGTCACAATAAAAATTAAAAAAATATATTGTTAGGTGTATTTGCATTTTCTTCATTAGCCCATTATCTTGGCTCCATTAGCATAGCTCTTGGTTTCATGCAGTTGATAACCTGTTATATTTTTGAAGGCTACACAAAAGTTGTGATTCAGTGATTCAATAGGATTACGCAATATGGCGTAATCCTCTTGTTTCTAAAGTTTATAAAACATGTCTGAACTTGTTAGGAAGACATACAATTATTTCTTTTTTTTTGTGAGAAGTATTGCTGTATTGAATCAATCAATCGATAAAATTGTCACGCCTTCTTCCCACAGGGATAGACAGAGACAATGGAGCGCCACTTGCCACGATCCTTACACAACTCCCTCGATTCCTTCACATCCACAATTCTCTTCATACAAGCTCTATGGTTATAGGCACTAGGCAACTCAAGCTTTCTTGAGGATGTCTCCGATTTGGTTGGAAAACGCCCTCCTGGGCCTCCTGTATTCTATTTGGATATTTCAGCGCGATTAAATGGTGGACCCCCCGTGATACAAGAGATCCATGAGAAAGAGAAGTGAAAGGAGTCAATGAATGTGAGGTATGATAAAATTAATTCGTATTCATAACATATTATTTTTTTACAGAAATTAGCATTAGTAGGATTTGCGAGCTGAAGTGGCAATGGGCTGGCCACATCGCTCGAAGAATCGACAACCGATGGGGATTAAAGATTCTAGAATGGACACCACGAACCGGAAGACGCAGCGTAGGTAGGCCTACCACTAGGTGGACTGACGATATAGTGAAAGTCTCGAATAACCTGTGGATGCAGCGGGCATCTTGACGTTCGAAATGGCGTTCTAAGGGGGAGGACTATGTTTACTGAAAATCCCTCCAATTTAGTCAGGGAATTATCTACTAGCGTAAATTATAAGCTCAGAGGTATTTTGAAAAAGATGTCAATACGCATATGTTTGGATGAATGAAGCTGTGGATGGAAGAAGCGAGAAAGTCCGTTTTCTGCTAAACCCATCCATAAGGATACTACCCCGGATCAGCTTTTAATTACCACTCCTAATTTTTTAATTCGTTTTTACTCCTATGCCTCCCCTTGCAGTCAGTGAGTCGAGGTAAATCGAGATCAGATATCACAAAACATATATTAATCATTATTTAAACAAACAATTTCACAAAGAACATTCTCGATCAAATGCGACAGACATAAGCGTATATTTATACAATTTCTTTAATGTATACACAAATATACACAAATGTATGTATGTATAAAAGTACTCGCACAATGATCTGTTGTACGCATCAGACTTTACAATCGTACGCAAGGAGGTACACCGGGTCATTATCCTTAGTCTGTAGTAAACTTAGAGCATGCAATGTTAAAGAGGGTGCAAACCATTGATATAAATTGAAAAACCTTTTTTGCTTATATCTATGGTGTAAACATATTTAAGGACATGGCGAATTTATAATTATTTATTTATTAATTTAGATATTTCTTATCAAGTGTACACATTATATTTATCAATTTTAATACTATGTCTTGTTTTTTTCTAAATTCTAGATCGTTTTCTAAAATAGAATACAAACAGCTTAATCATTTACAAATAAGTTATATAATTTGCAAACAATATAAATTAATAATAATAACAATTTACAAATTGTAAATATGTAAACTGTGTAACTGAGTGAAAGTAGATTGACGAAAGGAAATTATAAATCTCATGTGAATGGATACGTTAAACAAGGCAGGCCCAGGAGAGTGGTCGCCGACCAAATTGGAGACATCCTCAAGAAAGCTAGGTTGCCTAGTGCCCATAACCATAGAGCTTGTATTAAGAGAATTGTGAATGTGAAGGATGCGAGGGAGTTGTGTCAGGATCGTGGCAAGTGGCGCTCCATTGTCTCTGCCTATCCTTGTGGGAAAAAGGCGTGACAATTTGATTGATTAATAAACTGTGTAATTTATACATCATAGCAGTGGAATATTTTTCATTAAAAACTCAAAATATATATACTATATGTAAATAAAATATGCTATATCTACTTACTACATAATATTGTTTTTAACTTATGTAACTCCCTTATGTATTCTCCATTTCCCTTATATTTAAATTACATACTTTATTAACTTCAAAATAACACAATTAACCAGCGCCTAAACAATAACTGTAACAGAATAATCGTCAGCATTTACTCCACAAATTGCTACAATTGCTACACTGTTGACCTGGTATGTTTCTAAAGCACTGTGACTCTCTATGTGAATCCTTACTCCATGATAAAAATTGTGAGCCGAGTGTTGGCCGCGAGTAGATATCGATGAAGCGAAACGAATCGTTTCAGATGAAAAACATAATAAGATCAATTTTACATGGTAAAGCGTTTTAGATTCAATCTTGATCGGATACTTTCTACTATTAAAAGGAATTTTTAATTAAAAATAATAATAACATCGTGAAGCAATTGTTTAATGTACTTATTTGTAGGTGATTGATGAAGTCCTTTTTTACGGCATAGTAACAGCGACTGAGGCACGTGAACTTTGTTTGTTTTTCAGTCAAGTCGAGGTCAGATGTAGAGTTATAATAAAAAATAAGGTTAGACCTATAGATCTTTACGTGAACTTCAAGATAATGAGAGGATAATTTAATGGTTTAGTTATGATAATATTGATACTAAGTTTATTAATTATTTTACATTTTTTAACATATATGCCGGCATAGTGACAGTGACTGAAGCAACCGTAAACTAAATTAGCTTTTTCAGTCGTCGCTCTTGGACTTCCCCATGTTCTTCGAGTTCAGATGTCGAGTCTCAATAATAATAAATAAATAAAATACAATATATATAATAAAGGATTTATGTTGTGATAGATTGTGTGTTCGCTTTTTCGTTTCCGTTTCATCGAGTTTCAAATAACGACGATAAAGAAGTTTATACTTAAAAAAACTGCTATCTTCTTCGGAAAAAAATATGTTACGTAACCAACATTATTGGTCTTAACATCTTATTAATAATATTTTCTTAGATTTTGCGTGAACATTGATTAATGAATTAGACAATTTTTATGCGGCTTACTATCGTGTTTATTAATTTTCCGTGACCACGATGGCTGCAAAGCCTCTTGAAACGTCAAAATAATTAAATAAAATTGTAATATCAAAACCAAAATAAACGCGATAGTAAGCCGCATAAAATTTGTCCAATCTTATTAATAGTTTAATGTACTAACTAATTACTGTTTGGTTCTTATATAAATAAATGATTTGCAAGTATATTAGGTACCTCCATGTGTAAGCAATTCTGATTCATACAAAGTATGAAGCTAAATATTTTGTTTGTATTATCTTAAGTTTATAAAGGAAATGTTTAACGCTTGTATATATTTGCATAGTAAATTCTAAATATTTTATTTCTTCTGTTTAACTGTCTTGTTGTAATAGACATTAATTAGATAATTTAGAGTTTAGACTATATAAAATAATTTACTAGGATGATTTCATTGCCAAAAATAGGCTCTTGATTGTATACAAATATGTTTATCAATATTGTATTTTTGTTAGTGTTTACAAACAATTTATCCTTTACTTTAAAAATAAGGAAGTACCATCTCATCAGGCCTGCAGACGACGTCGTAGGATGTAGATACCAATTAAGACAAACATGTAGCCAAGAATCTATTTTTGAGGGTGATGATAAATTATGCATAACTAACTAATAACCCCTGCTGCATATTGATCAGTTTTTCGCTAGCAAGCAAAATGTAAATATGGCTGGAAATAAATAGTGTCTCAGTTTTAAAAGAACTACCTATTAAATCGGTCGCTAATGTTGACATCATAACAATTCTAATACAGTGATATACGTTTTTTAGTGGAACAATCGCTTAGTTATTTATAGTTCACAAGCTCATGAATACTCCCCATCCTGTAATCATTAAAGCACCCTTGGTCGACATAGTGACGGCGACTGGAGCAACTATGAATTGACTCAGTTCTTTCACTCTTGGACCCTCTCTTGCTTACCTTCAGACGAGTCGAGGTCAGATGTGGAGTCACAATAAAATAATAATAAAAAAGGTATTTTTTAATATCGATAAAGAAAATATATCGATAGTTCAGTACGTGCCTCTCGTCATGACTCCTGCACTACGCAGTGGTTTTCGTTTTGCAGTCCGCTACAACTCCAGCCAATTATTATTATTATTATTGCAGTAATTACTCCTTTATGCGAGTACCGAACTATTAAAGTATTGTCGCAATTAACTCATACCAATCAGGTCACAGACTGTAAATTATTCCAAAAATTTCTGTAAAATTAGGTTTATAACACAGTCATATTAAAAGAGGAGGTTCTCAATTCGACTGTATATCCCTTTTTATTGTATTTTTAACTCGATAACTTATATAAAAATATAGAATAAATCCAAACAGCTAAAACTATAAAATTAGGTTTATAACACAAACCTAATTTTACGCGGGTGAAACCGCGGGCACAGCTAGTAATAAAATAAACCTAAATACAAAGTGCCACAATTTCTGAATGAACACTTTTTTTCTATTGTGACTCGACATATGACAGCACCCCGCTTGATGTTAAGCCGAAGTGTGGTCCATGAATGAATGTCACTACTATTACAATCCAATAACTGTGAGTAGCAATCACATTCACTATGCCGGCCTAGATGGAACCGGCAACTTACAAGCTGATCCCGAAACGTGACCAAAATCACTTCACGGTCTGTATACTTGTAAGTGGTGGTACTACCCCGGATCGGCAGACTGGGTACCACTGCCTACCACTCTTTAAATGTGGTCAATGTCTTGAAAGTGTGTCCAAATGGGTATTTATTAGATAGTGTTGTAATTAGCATTAACCCGGCTATTTTAAGACTGGTTCCAGACTGGCCTAGTTAGGGTTGACCCTAGATTGTACACCACGTTTGTACATGATAAGAAATTATGTTTTCATTATTACAATCAAATGTTTTTTATCAATTACTTGTTTATTTAATTATTATGCTTTCGCGAATTATAATGAGGTTATGTTTTTGATTCTAATTTGTTTATTTCATTTAGTTTATAGCTTGTTACAAAACTATATTTTCTTTGTATTTGAAAATTATTTAATAAAATCAAAATGCTTTACTTATGATTATTGTTTAATTTAGGTTAAAATTAAGTGCCTTGTTTGAAAAAAAAATTGTGTTTCTTTATTAATAATATCAATCAATCAATTAAATTGTCACGCCTTTTCCCCACAGGGATAGGTAGATACAATGGAGCGCCAGTTGCCACGACCATAATTAATATGTTTATTTTGTGTTCACAAAATTGACAAAGGAATGTTTTGATGGTTTGGGCATATGGAAAGGATGAGTGAAAGTATATTGACAAAAGGAATTTATAAATCTCATGTGGTTGTATGAACACTCTCTTGCAGGCCTTGGCAGGCCCATAAGAGTCTTCTGCGACCAAATCGGAGACATCTTTAGTAAAGTTGGGTTGCCTAGTACTTTGTATGAAGAGATTTGTGGATGTGAGGGAAGCAAGGGAGTGGAGTCATCAGGCTCGTGGCAAGTGGCGCTCCATTGTCTCTGCCTATCCCTGTGGAAAAAAAAGCGTGACATTTGATTGATTGATTGATTATTTTGTGTTGTCTTACTGTGTACATATCAATGTACCTATTACAATAATTTTCTAGTATCTATGAAGCAGTATAAACTATTAAATAAATCTAAATATATAAATCAGACATAAAAATTGAATCTACCATGAATTAAACGAAGCATAATTAATATGAAAAAAAAGCAATTGCAAGCAGCTAATTCAAAATTTCATTAAAAATATTCGCGCGAACGCAGGTGGTTTTAAAAATACGCACAGACAATCGAATTAAGATAAAAAATATAATAATTAAACTATAATCGAGCTACCTAGGTAATTTATTTTTCCCACGAATATCCCCTGCCCACGCCAAATAATACTGGGTTGTGGACATGGTTGCGTGATATTGGCCAATATGGTCATTCGTGTTACATTTTTGGTGTTAAAAACTAGTTGTGATTATACGATACCTTTTTTAAAGACATGAAATCCTTAATTAGTTATTTTGGTTTGGACTTCGTTGTAACGAGTGAAGCGACATGCAAAATTATAAAATAATATTCAAATTAGTTATATTTACTTTTTATATGTCTGTATAATAGAAAGTGCATAATATTATATCCTACTATTATTATCTGATGTGGATGGATGCGTTAAATAAGGCAGACTCAGGAGAGTGTTTTCCGACCAAATCAGAGACATCCTCAAGAAAGCTAGGATGCCTAGTGCCCTAAACCACAGAGCCTGTATGAGGAGAATTGTGGATGTGAAGGAAGCAAGGGAGTTGTGTAAGGATTGTGGTAAGTGGCGCTCCATTGTCTCTGCCTATCCCTGTGAGAAAAAGGCGTGACAATTTGATCGATTAATTGATTGAATGTGAGTTTGTTTATTACGTTTTCACACAACAACTACTTAACCGATCAATATGAAACTTTGTACACATATTTTTGGAAGTACTAGAAGTAACATAGGATACTTTTAATTAAATATATATATTTTTTACTATAGTTTCCAATTGACTATAGTTTCAGCTGTTTGGAATTTTTCTATATTTATTTTTATTTCCTGTCATTTTATATGAGTTATCGAGTTATAAATACAAAAAAAGAAATATACAGTCGAATTGAGAACCTCCTCCTATTTTATGACTGTGTTATAAACCTAATTTCTCGCAGGTGAAACCGCGGGCACAGCTAGTATTATATCAAATACACATTGGTAGGCAAAAAATTACATTGTCAAACGGCCGTTTAGTTTTTTTTTTGTTTTCGTTCCCTTTGAACTAAGTTTAATATCAGTTCGCCTAATATATCAATCAATCAATCAAATTGTTCAGCTCTTCTGAAGCCGTTATAAGTGTGGTTTTTAGACAACCACAAATGTTAATAAAGGACATTAATAATTTTGTATTGGGACTTGGGCTTAATTGTATTAACAGTTGCACATACATTTTAAAATAGTTTAATGTACGAAGATTACAATGAAATTTAAATATATCCTTTATTTTGCATAGTTTAGGTGTGCAAAATTATCAAACTATAATTATGACAGCTCAAAGCAGAACTGTTATTGTCCAATCTAATCTAAAATTGTTAAAAGTTTTATTAATACAAGTATCGAAACTACCATTTATATAATTTTTAAAGCCCAAATTGAATGATGTCCTTTGCTTGAAGCTACTGAAACAATTGTGTTCTATATGAACTAAAATTCCTTTGCTTTTGAACAATACAAAAAAATGAGCGGGCCTTTAAAAAGGATAAAGCAAATGAAAAAACAAAATCAACGCATTTCAAAACTACGCGAAAGACGTGGTATGCCTTTATAAACTTCGTCGTATTTTCTTTTTAAATTCAATGAAAACTCATAAGTCGAAATTACACGACCATGCATACATCAATCACAGTTTGATTGATAAAACATTCGTGTAATTTTCGTCATAATTTTAGTACTTAGTGAAAGACAATCATTCGCGTTCAAACTGTGATTTATCACATCCACACTTTGGTAAATTAAATGTAGAATTATAATATATTGAATAATATTATTCTAAAGTACTATCGAATTATATCGAAAATATACTTGCACAGCACATCGATGGCACAGCAGCATAATTCTTTTTTGTAAGTAGATATATATTTCAATCTGTGGACTTTCCATTTCACCTGCAATCGTGTAACATCATCATTGTTAAAAACTGACATTCCGTCCCACCATTAAGGGGGTGTGTTCTGAGAACGGCGAGCTGCATGGAATGCGTTGTATTGTAACTACAACATAGACGATATATCAATAGACTCCGCTGCATTAATCTTATGTATTATAAGTTAATATGTACGATCTACAAGGGGTAGGGGGTTAAGCCACTATTAACCTTAAGAGCGTTTTTACACCATGCTTATAGGCTAGCCCCTCTTTCCCACTGGGCACTCTGAGCATGTGCTCAGGACCCTGCGATCGACAGGGTCCCTCTAGATCCTGCCAGATCATCAAACTATAACCGTTATTTACTATTATCACTTCTTTTTTTTTAATTTAAATAATAATGATTACAATTAATACTTGCTATACCTAAGTCCCCCCATAATTACGTTTTAATCGATGTATTAGAATTGCTATATTAAGTACTGAAAGTGCTTTGTCAAGCACATAGGGAGCCCCCTTATCCTAATGTGCCCAGGGCCCCTAATAGGTTAAAGACACTTCTTATAGGCTCATTTTCTGTATTTTACACTATATCGAATCTGTATCGTGATCGTGAGTCCGGAGGGCTAACTTAATTACTTGTCGATATAGGCTAACTGGCGTCTATCGGTAAGTTGTCTTTGGTTAACAATAATAAACAAAAAATAAATCCATAGAGATTGCGTGCGTAAAATATCAAGATCTCAGACAGGAGCTTCCTCATAAAGTGAATTAATCAACCTAATGGCTGTTTCATGTGTTTTTTGCCAGCCATTATTGGGTATTATATCAATTAACATTTCACATTAATACTTTGAGATCAGTGTGTGTTGCCAGTGATGACATATGTCACTGAGACGTGGCACAAGAACCGGCATAGCTCGTAGGACTTGCGAGCTGAAGTAGCAATGGGCTGGCATGTCGAAGAACCGACAACCGATGGGGAAGAAAGGTTTTAGAGTGGAGACTACGAACCGGAAGACGCAGCGTAGGTGGGCCTCCCTCCCACTAGGTGGACTGACGACATAGTGAAAGTCACGAATAACTGGTGGAAGCAACTGGCATCTTGTTGTTCGAAATGGCGTTCTAAGGGGGAGGCCTATGTTCAGCAATGGACGCCTTTTGGCTGATGAGGATTTTTTTATTGTGACTCGACATATGACAGCACCCCGCTTGATCCATGAATGAATGTCACTGCTACTACAATACAGTACTGTGAGTAGTAATCACATCCACTATGCCGGCCTAGATGGAACCGGCAACTTACAAGCTGATCCCGAAACGTGACCAAATCACTTCACGGTCTGTTTACTTGTATGTGGTGGTACTACCCCAGATCGGCAGACTGGGTACCACTGCCTACCACTCCTTGATGATGACGGGGATAGAGGTTGTAGAACTACTAGTGCTTATCTGTGGAGGTCCTGCAGCAGTAGAGCAGTCTGGGAGATGTGTGAGTGCCGCAACAATCTACTACCGCATGAACCTAATCAAGAGCTACTGTACATTTTTTCTTACTTGGCAAAAGCAGTAAACAAACTTTCGGCATCATGACGGATTAACGATTAAAAATAATTAAGGTTTGTAAAATTTAGCTTGGGTCCTATGACAGATGCCAAAATGACTTTACTGGGCCATAGTACTCGTATTTTTGTTAACAGATGTAACCTTGACGGAGCGGAAAGATTTCTTTTTGTTACATGATTTATTTGGTTTTTTGTTGTTTGTTTTAAAAAATATTGTGTTATTATTGTATGATACATATTATTGGTAAGCTATGGTTGTAACTACGAAAATAAATAACTTTGAAATGAACGATCGAAGAGAGACGCTGCTACAATGTTAAGACGTCCGAAAATTTCTCATGTGTCACAGGACCCAAGTAACATTTCACAAAGTATACTATTGACGCGAATGAATATGAATATATAAAAAATATCTATGAATTACAGTTTTATTGTAATTATTATTGTGACACAAGACTTGTCATTGTGAATTTACCGTTTCTATATAAATGGTTTTTGATAAAAAATAATGTATATAATATGTGTGTAATTTTAATAAATTTTGTGTATTTGTTACGTTCTGTATGTTTATTCTATAAAATAAAACAGTTTCCTTAGATAAAGGGCATGGGAAATGGAGATTTTCATGCTTCTTTACTACTTGTGGCAAGAAAAAACCGAGATCTTACTTAAATCTTACTTACTTACTTAGTATATCAATATATCTAGTATATAATAACCTGCAATAGCCGTTAGGAGTTTATAGTGACTCAACATTGAGTATAATCTTTGTAACATCATCTCCGTAACATATGCATAAAGATCTTTCGTCTTAGCGTTAAGGAATGCATCTCGTGACCGGTCAGACGTTACAACTAAGGTTGACACCTATCACAAACACTTCATACAAAATGATCATTTAAAAATAAAATTCCGGTTTAACTTGGTATTGCTCATAAAATGTATCTATTTTATATTTTATTTATTTATATATATATTTTTTTATTGTGACACAACATCTGACCTCGACTTGCCTGATGATAAGCAAGAGGAGGTCCAAGGGTGACGACGACTGGAACAACCGAGTAAGTTCCCGGCTGCCCCAGCCGCCGCCACTATGCCGGCCTAAGGTGCTTCTTCACGCATCGCTTGAAGGATCCAAGGATAATTACGTAAATGAGCTAATAAATAAAAGTATTATGAAAATGGTCTATTATGTAACGAATTTTGTGTTGAATTGAGTTGAGCCCTAAAATAAATACTATTTAGAATATTTTATTTGTTTTCCCCAAGTGATAACCCTAAGTAGCACTCCCACGACCAACACTACGTTTTTTTTTTCTTTTTATACTATTATCAAAAATAACGTATCTTTGAATACAAATGCAGATGAGTAAAACTGGCTTAATTTGTTGTAAAAAATACACGTATATTTAATAAGTACGTTTTATTTATTATTAGAGTACTAGTATATCGTATAGTAGTGTATAGTCGTATATTACAGTTTTAGGGACTAAGAGAAAGTACATCATCAAAATATTATGATTTTAATTGATTAAAAGAAAGTCATATTTCATTGTAAATGAAATAGATCAGATCTTGTGTACTATCAATTTGTATCGAATAGAAAAGAAGGTTGATAACTGCAGCACATTTATCTTTCATGGAAAACTGTAAAAAATGTAAAGCACCAAATAAAGTTTTATTTATTTATTTAAGTCATCTGTTTTTTGGCCAGCATTGTGACGGCGACTATGGTGTAGTGATAGTGAAATGGCCTCGCAAACCAAGAGCAACATATTTATATAAATATATATATATATATAAATATATATATATTTTACATTTCTATACTAAGCTACTTAATGTGCGTGCATCATAGAAACATAACAACTAAAATACACATATCAATAATACCACATTGATACTTGTACATTGATACCAGTAAGTGGTTTTGAATTGGAGGCTCTTGGTTTGCGAGGCCATTTCACTATCACTACACCATAGTCGCCGTCACAATGCTGGCCAAAAAACATATATATATATATATATATATATATAAAAAATCATAAAAAATCGGTTGTCTGTAAAGTCGGTTTACTGACGATAGTTGAACGTGACAACGTCAAAAGAAAATACTGATAGAATGGTTGCATTTTTCAAAATAAATTTTTAATTTTATTTGTTTGATAGATATTTTGTATGGATATAGAGAAGGAGGTAAATGGAAATCACAATTAAATTGATCAATTTACATTTATTTGTACGCATAAACACTATTATGTCAATTTTTATTAATGTAAATTTAATATTAATATACGCATCGCTCTCAAGTAGGAGAGAGGCAGATGTCGAACGCTGCCGAACGCGGAGGCCGATTGTGCCTCTTTGTCGCTCGTTCCGCGCTCTCGCTTGCACTTCAAGCCTTAAATGGAACGCGGTAACGCCGCATGAGCAGTGGCGTAGCGTAGCGGGGGCGGAGGGGGCGGCACATTTAGGGGGCGGCAAAATTTTTAAATCTAAAATAAATCGTTAAAATTTGAACCTGAAATTCATATTTTTGTTGTACCTATGATTGAAACTCCTAAATAAGGGGGCGGCAAATTTTTTCCGCCCCGGGCGGCTGACTTCCACGCTACGCCACTGCGCATGAGTCATGTTTTTCGTGCGTGCTGCCGGCTCCATCGAATTAAAAGACGTTGTCACGTCAAAAAGTACGTATATTATAATTGCAATCACCATTTGTATCTAAAACACATGTTTAGAAAAAGGTGTACGTTTATAGAATGAACAAAACAAAACAAAACTAAACAATGTGTTCTGCACCTTACATTGAATGTATTGCATTGCCAATCTAGCATTTGTTTTCAAATAGTTTTTTTCGCAGTTTTCCTTTCTTGGCGCATTGCCACATGTTTTATTGATGGCCAGTTCATTGATATTGCTTGCTCGTTCACTACTTGGGCTGACTGGCTACTTATACGTACCATAAATGGAGATCGCATACCATAAGGGGAAGCGACGCATGGTGTATGCATTCATGCGCGCGCTACTGTAATCTGATTGGCAACCATTTTGTAATGTAATAAAATGTTAATAAACTATAAGGAATCTAAACATTTGTACGATATGGAGAAGGCTAAGAAAAATATGTGCTCAATTTTATCAAATAATCTTTGATAAATATCCTTTTCATTGTGTAATTATTTTTAGATTCATTTTCAGAAGGAATTTATAAATCTAATGTGGATGGATGCGTTAAGCAAAGGCAGGCCCAAGAGGGTGTTTTTCGAGAGACATCCTCAAGAAAGCTAGGTTGCCTAGTGCCCATAACCACAGAGTTTGTATGAATAGAAATGTCGATGTGAAGGAAGCAGGGAGATGTGTAAGGATCGTGGTAAGTGGCGCTCCATTGTCTCTGCCTATTCCTGTGGAAAAAAGGGGAGACAATTTAATTGATGGATTGATTGATTTCAGAAGGCGATCCAGGGCTTAAAACCACAATGTATAATCGATAAAAGCTTTGTATTCATACGTTATTTTACCTGTAGGAAACTTAGTATAAAAATGAACAAACATTCATCATCATCAGCGAGAAGGCGTCCATTGCTAAATATAGGCCTTCCCCTTAGAACGATATTACGAACGACAAGATGCCAGTTGCACCGAAGCGGTGGACGACTGAGTTGGGAGTAAGGCCGGGATTCCACCAAAGCGGAGATGTGTGCTGTTTGCTGTGCGAGAAGAGATATTTTTCAGCTCGTGTGAATCCACCGAAGCTGTGCGGAAATGCGTACTGTGTAGCAGAGATGTGTGCTGACTAGTCTTGCGAGTGGGCGAGGCGTTGAGTGCTCAGTACGTGGCTCTGCGGGTTGCAGGCGGGGTGAGGTTGTTTAAAAAACATCTCCTCGTCTCCGCTTTGGTAAAATGCCGGCCTAAGTCCGCGCATCTGTGCAGCATCTTGTCGTTCTAAATGGCGTTCTAAGGGGGAGGCCTATGTTCAGCAGTGGACGCGTACGAAGAACTCTTTAACCTTACCTTATTCCTACCTTGTCTTTTCACCCCTGTATTCCTGTATACCACGTATAAGTGAGGGATGCATCTACATTCTGCAGACTAACATTGCAACAAGTAGTATGGTCCGATAACGCACCTAAGGTCGTCATAGTAAGGCGTAGTCGGTTTTTTCATTCGTAGGCGCTACTGGAATTCACCCAACAGGAAAGTCAAGAAAACAATTTTGTAATCTTGACTTTCTTAAATTCTAATTATAATTGTAAATTGCATAAGCGTAAAGCTTCTCAATCAATCAAATAGTAAAGCCTTTATTCCCAAAAGGATAGACAGATATAACGGAGAATCACATTTCATCAACCTGACTCTCTATCAAATCTTAAAAATTATTGTCTACAACAAAAAAACGAATCAAAACATTTTGTGGTATATTGCGTAAGAAGTGGCTGGCAATGGCGCGGGCGTAACAGTGGCGCTACCAACCGGTTTCACGATTTGATGCAGGCCCGATCGACCGGATGATTCGAGATATACCACTTACAACTATTAACGTTGCCATATTCTCTTTAAGACCTGTAACTGGTCGATTCTCAAAACGTCGGTATTGCTTGATAAGTACACTCGTACAAAAATTAAACAAATTTTATGCGGCTTACTAACGCGTTTATTTTTACTATCGCACCACCACTAACAGACCGTAGAGTGACTTAGGATCAGCTTGCAAGATTCCGGTTTTAACTAGGCCGGCATAATGAATGTTTTTTTTGGTGCTTTTTCACGCATCGCTTGAAGGATCCAAGGTCAAAGGATGGAGAGAGCACATGGGCTGGCAAAGCATGCCACTTGTCAATTGTTCTACAAAGAAAAGAAGCACCGAACTTTTTACTTCGACTGCCGATTCGGTCGACAAAATGCAGATGCGATGCGACGTGCAGGTCACGTAAGTTGGCAAGATTTTAACGTAGTGGGGGAACGTTTGTGCATGTACACTGGCCGTGCAATAAAAAAGGGTCTCTTTAGATTCATAAAAAATAATAATAGTAGTTTAAGTGAAAGGAGATTGACGTAAAAAATTATAAATCTGATGTGCACGGATGCGTTAATCGAGGCAAACCCAGGAGGGTGTTCTCCGACCAAATCGGAGACATCCTCAAGAAAGCTAGGTTGCCTAGGTGCCCATAACCATAGAGCTTGTTTGAAGAGAATTGTGAATGTGAAGGAACCGAGGGAGTTGTGTCAGGATCGTGGCAGGTGGCGCTCCATTTTCTCTGCCTATCCCTGTGGGGAAGATTTTGAGTTTATCGCAAACAGACAGACGCGGCGGGGCACTAATATGTAGTAAAACTATCAGTATGATACGAAAACTAGTGGTGCACTATTTTAGTGCATCGCAAGTGTACGCGGGAGCGGACGGAGCGTAGATTCCACGCGCCAGTCGATGATCGACTGGCCAGCCAATTGCGCGCACAAAACTTTGTTACCTCGTGCCCCGCGTCCCCCGCGTTCCTAAACACACCTAAAAAACGACTTCTGCGCATCTTACGACTCTTGTCAACTTACGTGACGCGAACTATACTTGCGGGTATTAGTCTGGCATAGTGGAGGCTAATACTTGCTGTATTAGCAGCCGTCTTCAGCCACAATTTTGACGACAGGCGTGGACGAACGGTTTAGCGGCTGGTTTGTTGCGCGTAAAGTCCCGGGTTCGATCCCCGGTCGGAGCAAATATTCGTTTCATAGCTTTTATTTGTAATATTTAATAGTATTAAATATTGCAAATATTTGTTAATAAAAAAAAAAGAGATGGATATTTGCTTCGGGTCTGGTTTTCAAAGAGTGGTAGGCAGTGGTACCCAGTCTGCCGATCCGGGGTAGTACCACCACTTACAAGTATACAGACCGTGAAGTGATTTGGTCACGTTTCGGGATCAGCTTGTAAGTTGCCGGTTCCATCTAGGCAGGCATAGTGGATGTGATTGCTACTCATAGTTATTGAATTGTAGTAGCAGTGACATTCATTCATGGACCACACTTTATCGACCACTTTACGTCGAGTCACAATAAAAAAAAAAAAAAACAATGTACTCGTATATAGTATAGGTGTCTATACTATGGTATTAGTATGCTTATAGCTAGACACAACAGAGAATACTTACCTATACATTTAGTAAAGACACGAAACTCTATTCAACAGGAAAAGGGTGTGAATATTGTTCTCTTTTTTATAACAAACTGTGTCATACTTAGGGCGTTGCCCTAGAGAGGTCAATAGAGTACATAGATAATAAAAAAGGTTCTGCCTTATTCTTTATTTGAACGAAAAAAGTTTAACTTAATTAAACTACCTACCTAGGTAGTTTTAAAATAAATCTAATTAAACAACTTTTTTATTGTGACTCGTATTATGACAGCACCCCACTTGATGTTAAGCCCAAGTGTGGTTCATGAATGAATGTCACTGCTACTACAATTCAATAACTGTGAGTAGCAATCACATCCGCTATGCCAGCCTAGTTGGAACCGGCAACTTACAAGATGCCGAATCGCGACCAAATCACTTCACGGTCTGTATACTCGTAAGTGGTGGTACTACCCCGGATCGGCAGACTGGGTACCACTGCCTACTACTCTTTGACAGCTCTCTTTATTTGCCTGGGTTCTTATAATGTTTAACTAATCTAATAGCTACATTTGGAATGCTGGATGTATTGTCAGCCTTCGATTTAAGGATAGGCAGAGACAATAAGGCACCACTTGCCACGGTCTCGCTTTGCTTATGTCCACAATCCTCAGTTTATAGGGCTCTACAAGTATGAAACAATTTCTTAGCATCCATGAATTTACTGTGCTTCTGTCCGGTTCATGGCGTGGCAGGCGGGAGAGTAAACCTTCATTTGTGACCTCAATGTAGGTTTAAAAGCTTTTGCAACATGTCAACACTCACCTTCACTGCCCTCACTATCCTCTCTACTCAAACAAATATTGTAAGAGCCCACCAATGCCGCCTTTGAAATACGATCTAAAAATGTGTTTTTTTTTTATATATAAATGTCCCCGATTCGGATCAAGGAACAATCTTCTGGTTCGTTCTCGTTTTATCCTTTCACTCTCTTCCGATAATTCTTTCGTAATCCTTCTTTTATCCATACTTCCAACTTCCAATTTGTCCAAACAAACGCAACACTCTCTGAAATGTTATTCTCAATGTGTCCAAACAATAACTACACTCTCAATTTCTTTCAAATCACATAACTTAATATAATTATGTTTAGAAAGAACCTGTCTTTTTGTTAAAAATTGGTAGCTAAAAAAATACTGTAAAATATTGCACTTATCTATATCTATACATATAATAAAATTGGAGTGTCTGTTTGTAATATTGAAATAACCGTTTTTTAATACATGTATATGAATATATATACGGTACATACACCAAAATGACATTTTTTACAATTTTTGTCTGTCTGTCTGTCTGTCTGTTTGTTCCGGCTAATCTCTGGAATGGCTGGACCGATTTTGACGGGACTTTTATTGACAGGTAGCTGATGTAATAAGGAGTAACTTAGGCTACGTTTATTTTAGAAAAATTATTTTATAATAAATAAAATAAAAGAAAAATCATTTTCCCATACAAAATTGCGTGCGTTCAGAAAGTTATTTTGTTATTTTGTTAAACTTGTTAAAAGTTATTTTGAGTAAACTAAGGAAAATATATCAAGCTGTTGAGAATTAAAAACAAATTATTATATTATATTAACATATTATTATTATTATCCTACTATTATTATAAATGTGAATGTCCGTTTGTTTGTTACGCTTTCACGCAAAAACTGCTCAACCGATCATCATGAAACATTTGTACACATATTCTTGGAGGTATCAGAAGTAACATAGTATATATATATATATTTTTTTTTTTTACGAAAAATAAAAAAGTTTTGTCAATTTTTTTTCCAATTATAAAAATAGATGCAAGGCGTTGGTTCAAACCCTAAGTACTATAATACCATTGCACTGTATTACCGACAGTCACGTCAACATCTAATCCAATCAACTGTACTATGGAGACTATACACTATACTTTCCATAGACTATACATTCAGCTGTTTGAAATTTTTCTTTATATTCCTTCTGTTACTATATGCATATGTTACTATTGTTATAAATATGAATGTGAGTTTGTTTGTTACGTTTTTTATTTTTGGAGGGACAAGAAGTAACATCGGTTACTTTTAATTAAAATAAAATATATTTTACTATAGTTTCCAATTGACTATAGTTTTAACTGTTTGGAATATATATTTATTTTTATTTTCGTCTGTCATTATCTAGTTATAAATACAAAAAGTCGAATAGAAAACCTCCTCCTTTTTTATGACTGTGTTATAAACCAAACTTTACGCGGGTGAAACCGCGGGCACAGCTAGTATTATATATAAAAAAGCTTTTTGGCTATGTATTTGCAATTATTTGTAAGTAATCGAATCAACGCTCAACTTTTACTAGATAGTTTATAAATTGGACATTTTGATGAGCAAATAAAATATTTTTACATTTATAAGTTTTATTAGATTTCTATACAAAGCTATTAAACTTGCTTGTAGAAACAAAGATACATTGCTAGCGGGTAAGTAGTCGTTTTAAACCGGGAGTTCTTGGAATGCGTGACCATTTCACTACCACTAGACCACGGTCGCCACTTTAAGTTAAGTAGAAAAAGTATTTAACTTATTTTATTACATAGAATGAAAATGTGAGTTAAAATGCGTAATAGTCAGGTTAATGAACCGGATATAAGGTTTATTTGAATTAAACGGACTGTAGAGCCAACGGGCGCTGTTTATGTCTTGTCCAGACAATTAATTTTATTAAAGTACAGCCTTCGCAGCATTGCAGTGCCTTGAATTGACTTAATGTTGCAACGTCGCTTGTCAATTCAGTGTTATAATTATTTTTTAGTTAAATTTTAATTTTCACTACTCTATATTTATTTATTAAAAGGTACACTTACAGCATAACATAATATACATCAATGGTAACTTGATATTAATTTCATTTAAAATGGGTACATACAATATGTCTGCCAATTACAAGTAAACACAACATTTGTACTAAAATTGTGATCAAGAAAAAAAATCTAAACATGAATCCTTTATACACGAATAACGAAAAATACTAATGAGACTATTAGACTATATGTAGATAGTGACACGAAACACAAAAATAAAACTGTGTACTGTGCTTTATTTATGTGTTCTGCAGGCAGAGACAATAGAGCGCCTCTTTTCACAATCCTTACACTTTTTAAACAATAACAATTTAAAATATGACGAACGTGACTAGTGATAGTAAAATGGTCACGCAAACCATGAACTCCCGGTTCAAAACTGTTGGACAGTTCCAATCTTTTTTTAATACAAAACAAATAAATATTTCTGCAGTGCTAAGATACTTTTTTTTTATTCATATTTATTTTGGGACTTTAAACCTAATTTGGTTAAGTCAGTCCCATCGTAACTTAATCTAATTAACAAAATATCTTATTATCTACCTTAAAATTATTTCTTAAAACCAACTATTAACCACTAATCCTAGGATCAGATTCGGGTTGCAACCATGTCTAACTCAATATATAAATATGATCTTTTCTAAGATACAAAGTAATGATTTACTCGTAAACAAGTCCGATGAACTCCAATGACGGATGCTTTTATACAATTTAGGTATACTAGTACTCAAAATTGACGATTCGTGTGAATTCTTTTATATAACTTGAAACCAATTTCAAGTAATGCAAGAATGAATAATGAATGAATGTTACTTAACACAACCAAACCTAATACAAAATTAATCTAAATTACAATTTGGTCAAGTGTGACTGGTGCCCCAAGTAGGTGAAAACCTGTATTTCAGGACACCAGAAGTTCATTCGCAGAAATGCAATTACATCAAGAAGTTTTATTTGAATAACACAAAGTATCATCAGTATATAAAAATGTGTGTTAAATTATTTACTTAGATATTTTTATAATGTGGCTCGCCTAATGTTCCGCAGACCATGAATAAAGTTGACTTCTACTACAATTAAATAACTGCAAGTAGCAGCCACTATGCCTGCTAAGTTGGTGTACAAACTTTACGGATTGTTCACTTTTTTTTATTGTAACTCGACATATGACAGCACCCCGCATGATGTCAAGCCGAAGTGTGGTCCATGAATGAATGTCACTGCTACTACAATTCAATAAATGTGAGTAGCAATCACATCCACTATGCCGGCCTTGATGGCAACTTACAAGCTGATTCCGAAACATGACCAAATCACTTCACGGTCTGTAGCACATAGAATGCCTTAAATGTAACCTAAAAATGTAAAACGTGGTACATATTATAAAATGGCCTAAAGAGATTTATTTATATTAATTTGTAAAGTTACTACACTAGACAGAAGTAGTATAATATGCGTTGCACGTGTCTGTCAGCTGATAGAGGGAGACACAACGAGGAGGCACAGGGAGGCACTCCCAGACTTATACTCACTCAACAATAAAAAGGGATGTGGCATGGTTTTAATTAAACGTCGATAGCAAAAATGAAATGTTTTTTTTATTGTGAGTCGACATTGCATTGCTTGACACTCAATTAACAGTAAGTAGCAGTCACATTCACCGGCAACTTACAAATTGATCCCGAAACGCGACTAATTCACTTCACGTTCTGTATACTTGTAAGTGGTGGTACTACCCCGGATCGGCAGACTGGGCACCCTACTACTCTTTATTAACCAGACTGGGAGCAAAATCCGCCACTTTTTTCTAATAACAAATACTTTCTTTTAGTAATACAAATACTAAGGCGACCGTGGTGTAGTGGCAGTGCAATGGTTACGCAAACGGAAGAGCACGGGTTCAAAATTACTAACCGGTACCAATGTATCTTTGATATATGTACTTTGGTTGTCCTGTTTCTATGATACAAGCACTTTAGTAGCTTAGTATAGAAATGTATAATATAAATAATTAAAAAAAAAAACATTCAGATTCAAGACTGAATGTAATATACAATTAGATAATTAATAAAACAAATATATGCTCCGATCGGGAATTAAACCCGGGACTTGGTGTGCTAAGCATTACGCTACGCCTGTCGCGTCTCAATAAAAATAAAAAATAAAGACAAAAACAAATCAACTAGTGGAAAATCATCATAAACAAAAAAATGCAGGTTAAAAAATACTTCATCGATGGTTACTATAAGGGCACTGCCCTAATGACGCACGTGTCTCGGCCAAGGCTGCGCGCTGTGAAAGCTTTGTGACTTTGTATATGAACACGGCCGCCTACGCTCTCCGTTCACGCACACAACTACGCTTCAACGTACAACCTAACTCTTTGCTTGTGTTGCAGCCTTCATAGCTGTTGCCAGGCTAACGTGTCTGAACTTTACTGCACTAAGCCCTGCTGACTTTTATATTAATCTTTATCAATCAGAGAATTGTGGATGTAAAGGAAGCAAGGGAGTTGTGTAAGGATCGTGGTAAGTGGCGCTACATTGTCTCTGCCTATCCCTGTGGGAAAAAAGCGTGACAATCTGAATCTGAATCTTTATTAATCAATGAGGCGACCGTGGTGTAGTGGTAGTGACAGTCGAAACGATTCACTGGTACCATTGTATCTTTGATATATGTACTTTGGTTGTCCTGTTTCTATGATAAAAGCACTTTAGAAGCTTAGTATAAAAATGTATAATAATAAAAAAAAATAAAAAAAACAATCAATTAAATTGGCATTCCCATACAAATTGTTTTGCCACACAGATAGGCATAGACAAAGGAGTACCGCTTATCACGATCCTGACACAACTCTCTCGCTTCACTCAAATCCACAATTCTCTTCATACAAGCTCTACGGTTATGGGCACTAGACAACCCAGCTATCTTGATGATGTCTCCGTCTCCTTCTGGGCTTAATAATATAATCTTAATCTCGCTTAATCTTTATAACGACTGAAAAGCAGTGTTATTGCGATATCATAATTAACCAATCAACGGGTAACAAAACAATAGGTAACTTAGCATCAACTCATAGGTAAACAATCATGTTTACCTACGTGAATGCCAAATATCATCGCAATATCACTGGAAAGTCATAATAAATATTATTATTTAGATTACTATAAAAGAAAAGATTATTAGATGTTTATTTTCATCCTCAAGAAAGCTAGGTTTTCCTGGTGCCCCTAACAATAGAGCTTGTATGAAGAGAATTGTGAATGTGAAGTAAGCGAGGGAGTTGTGTCAGGATCGTGACAAGTGGCGCTCCATAGTCTCTGCCTATCCCTGTCACATAAAAGTCACGTTGATAAAGCAGTGCAAGTTCGTGGACAAGTCATTTCTCTGTTGTGTATTGTGAGAATCGGGGCTCAGATCACCTGTGCGTGTGTGCGACACTTGTATGCAAGTGTAGCTCTACATACATAAGTTGTTTGGTGAACAAATTCTCAGAAGCACGATAATGTAAGAGTATTGCACATACATATATACGAATGAGTATGCATAGATATATTCTCTGTTTAACTTCACGGTCGTATAGCATGGTTCACCGCTCTGTTATGCGTAATAGTAATGTTAAGGCTGATGTGATAATGAGTAACTAAACTAAGAATCTTCAAGGTTTTCATAACAAATATTTACTTTGAAATTTCTTAACATCAACTAAAACATTTTACATTAATGATAAAGGCTCAGATTAAAGTGTTTTCAATGTTAAAGAAATTATAACAACTTATTTAAAATACATCTTAGTATTTTCTTAGATTTTGCGCGAACATTAAATAATAAATTAAACAAATTTTAAGTGGCTTGCTATGGAGTTTATTTTAGTTTTGATCTTACATTTTTTTATTATTCCGACGTTTAGAGAGCTTTGCAGCCATCGTGGTCACGGAGAGACTGAGGTGTTGGTCGTCCTATTGGTTGATGCTGTTTTTGTTCTTTTTAAAGAGTGGTAAGAAGTGGTGCCCAGTCTGCCGATCCGGGATAGTACTACCACTTACAAGTATACAGACCGTGAAGTGACTTGGGCATAGTGATGTGTGTGGTAGTTGCAGTTATATGTAGCAGTCACCTTCATTCATGACTTAACCTCACCTGATAGATGAAACTTTCAAGCTTATCCTGAAACGCAATCGGGTCACTTTACGGTCTTAAACCAGTAAAAGTGGATTTTATTTTCCTTATTAAGAGGATGTAGTGACAAGGATCGATAAATGAATGCTTCGTTAGTTTGGGCAAATGGAAAGGATGAGTGAAAGTACATTGACGAAAATAATTTATAAAAATCTGGTGGATGCGTTAAATGAGGCAGGCCCAGGAGGGTGTTTGCCGGCCAATCGGAAACATCCTCAAGGAAGCTGGGTTGCCATGTGCCCATTGTGCCATGTGCCAAGAGAATTGTGAATGTGAAGGAAGCGAGGGAGTTGTGTCAGGATCGTGGCAAGTGGTGCTCCATTATCTCTGCCTATCCCTGTGGGAAAAAGGCGAAACAATTTGATTGATTGATTGATATTAGTCTTTTTCCCTACTTTGTACTAATTTCCAAACTGCAGAGGCTTTACATCTGAAATTGGTACACTTTACCGGTTTAGACAGCAAATGGCCGCTGAACGACTGATTATTTAAAATAGTTTTTGCATATTATTTATCTCCGCCTATCCCTGTGGGAAAAAGTAGTGATAATGTAATTGATTGATTGATAAATGTACATGTACAAATTAAACTATTAAATACGTAATTATATTTGGATTTCCCATACATAACAACAACTGGTATTATGTATAAGAAAAACATAAAAGAATTTATAATCATCATCTAAAATTATTTGCAAAGTATGAAATAGAATGGAAAATGTTTAGGCTTTGAACTTTTTTCAATATAGGAATACAAAATATATTTTTTTATCTAAATATATGTTTTATTTTGCTTTGTACAAATACCTACATCACATAATAATGCTTTTGTGATTAAATTTAAAAAAATCACTTAAACATATCTATACTAAGCTTAGTATAGATATGTTTAAACGTGCTTGTATCATAGAAACAGGACGACCAAAGTGCATATATCACTTTTTATGGTTAAGGTGGCCACGGCCACCTTAACTCCATTCGTTTAGTTTATTTATTTAACACATATTTCGAAATTCGAATTATAAGTGATGCAGAGGTCACGCGAACTCTGGAGCTCCTGCAACTACGCAGAGATATGGCGACTCTGTGCGTCTTCTATCACCTATTCCACGAATAACGTTCTGAGAAGCCCTTTAATCTTGTTCTTTTCTGGTCTTTTCACTACCGTAATACCCGCCACAGGTCGGGGGAAGCATCCCCATTCTGTCAACCGAATCGGCAGTCGAACTAAAAATTCGATGCCTCGTTTCTTAGTAAAACAATTGACAAGTAGAATGCTTTGCAAGCCCATGTGTTTTCTCCATGTTATAGCCTTGGATCCTTCAAGCGATACGTGAAGAAGTACCTTTGGCCGGCATAGTGGCGCTGACGGAGGCAGCCGTGAAAACTCGGTTTTTGTAGTCGTTGGCACTCTTAGATCTCTTCTTGCTTGCTACAGGTCGAGGGCAGTTGTCGAGTCACAATATATAATAAAAAAACATAAGTTTTTTTATTATATATTCGCCACATCTCTTGATGTTATGCTGATGACGTCTGCTGTCACTATGCCGACCTAACTTAACTGAAATCTGGCAATATCCAACGAAATCCCCAAACGCAATTCAGTGGTAGGTACTCACTTTACGATGTGTACCAAAATACTTTCAAATACATACTTTAGGCGACCGTGGTGTAGTAGTAGTGCAATGGTTACGCTCACCAAGAGCACGAGTTCGACACCACTCACCGGTACCAATGTATCTTTGATACATGCACTTAATCCTGTTTCTATGATACAAGCACTTAAGTAGAACACAGCCTGCCTACTACTCTTAAAAACAAGACAGTTAAAGCAATGAAATAATAATTGCCTTGAGCAATTAATCGCTTCTCTTAATTAAACATTTAATTCCCCATTCTGTAAATTATTTACAATACAAATAACAATTAAACGTAATTGTATATATTTAAGGAATTATTTCTTAACAAATAATTTCAAGGGTTTTAGGGAATACAACCTTTTTGTGTACTTTTAATATAGATTTTTTATTGTGACTCGACATATGACAGCACCCCACTTGATGTTAGGCTGTAGTCCATGAATAGACGTTACTATTACTACAATTTTGTAACTGTAGTTAATCCACGGCCTAGCTGATCCCGAAACGCGACTAAATCACTTCATGGTCTGTACTTGTAAGTGGTGGCAATACCCCGGATCGGCAGACTGAGTAATTATAATATTATGTCCTTTGCTTGCCTGAAGGTAAGAAGGGAGATCCAAGATTGCATGCGACTGAAAACACCGACTCAGTTTACGCTTGGCTCAATCGCCATGACTATACCAGTTCTTCTTTATTATATTGTGAATAGATATCTGACCGCATCCAAGAGCACCGACGACGAAACATTGACTCTGTTAAATGTTGTCTCAGTCGCCTTCGCTATGACAGCCAGGAGGCTGTGAGGCTTCAAGGTTTCAAAGTTTTAAAATAAGATGAGTTAGAACCTATAAAATATGTTTATTAAAATCTCTGTCCAGGTGAAATCCCTGCTCGATTTATTAAGTAATTTCCCCGAACATTGAAGGTCAAATATTTCCTACCACGTGACTTAACGTCTTATTTTGAATGATTCTAGAATTATTTGCCGCACTCTTCAAATTTACCCATTTTCTCGGGAACTTTAATCGGTCTGGCTTCTAAATAAACTATCGAATTTCTGTCTAGCAAGTTTTTTTTACATTTCTATACTTACTAATATAATAAAATAATTATAACAAAATTACTACTAAATTTAATTAAAAAATATATATAATATATTTCCTATACTAAGCTACTAAACATGCATTTATCATAGAAACTGGGCTCTCAAATTACAAAACCTGTATGAATAAATTGGTACCAAGTGATTTTAAACCTTATGTTTGCGATATTATTTTCATCATCAGTCAGAAACTCAGAAGTCGTCCACTGCTGAACATAGGCCTCCCCCATAAATCATTTTATTACTAATAATTTAGTATATTCAATTGTCTATCCCTGTGGGAAACGGGCATTTTTCAATACTAAAATTTTAATACTAAAACATGAGAAAACAATATAATAACAAATAAATATGATAAGCATTCAACAAGCAATTTTAATTCATGGAATGCAATGGATATTGCCTACACCCCAATAGGCACGCAAGGGTGGGTGGGTAGACGTGAGGTTGGAGTAGGTTGCCCTTGCCTCGGCAACTGGGTCACTGGGCCATCCCGGTGCATAGTAACCCCGCGGGATTCAGGGCGGCAAAACAGGCCTTTCCCGGTAGCATATTTTGCATTTCATTATTTTTCTCAGCTCTATATTTATTTTATCAATAAACTTATTGATACGTGTATATTTATATGTATATATTATATAATCAAATTGTCACGCCTTTTCCCTACAGGGATAGGCAGAGACAAAGGAGTAGTTTAAGTAGGCCCTTGGATGGTTTACATTTACAAGTTAGACCTGGTAGGTGGCGCTGCTATAAAATTTATAACTTTCAGGCAGGACAACGTTAGGGAAGAAAAAAAACAACGAAAAAAAGTTTGGGAATCTTTGATTTAAACAAACAAAAATGTATGCCAATTGAAAAACATTTTAAAACTTCACCCGTATTAGTCAGCTTCCCTGTTTTAGATTTGCTTTAAACAATATTTCAAGTATATTGACATGTGAAAATAATTATAGAACAAATTTTAAGCCCACACAAGTTTAGAAATAGCTTTCAGAGACCATTAGCGAATAGATTAGTTTGTTTACGAGAGCCGTTACAATTCAACCGATACTGCCAATTGAAGTTTCAACTGCCAATGTTCATTTCAAATCGGATATTTAATTACCAAGATACAATTAAATAGCAGCTAATGCGAAGAGACAATAATGTTTATACAACCAACTTTAAAAAAGTAATATTACTTAAAATAAGCTAACTTTTGTACAGTGACACCATTATAATAATAAGGTTACATGGTTGGATTATTAAATTATTTCACTAAGAGATGGTGGTGATCTGATCTCTTTTATAAACGCATTTTCCCACAGATATAGGCAGAGACAATAGAGCGCGAATTGTCATGATCCTGACACAACTCCCTCGCTTCCCTCACATCTGCAATTCTTTTCATACAAGCTATATATATAAGCTTCATATAACCCAACATTCTTGAGGAAAATAATGTTGGACTAAATAATAATAATAACCTAAAAATACATAAAAATATTTTTCTGTAATTACCTATTTTCTGGTATCTTACTCACCTGTAGGTAGGTGTATTAATGTCAATGAAATAATAAAAAAGTTTACAATGCTCTGCAAAGATTCAATCAATCAAATTGTCACGCCTCAACTCCCACAGGAATAGGCAGAGACGACGGAGCGCTACTTTTTGCAAATGTTATCACAAATTTCTGTTTAATCTTTAAGTTTTTGTTATATTATAAAATAAATAAATGATTATGTTAGATTCTGTTATTAAAATAGTCAGTCTATAAAAAAAAATGTACACTCGTAAATGACGTTGAAGTTAATTTTAATTGGGTTTTCAATTAAAATTTTAGTAGAATAACAAATAATTATTCGTACGTGTAATTGGAAAGAAAATTTACTGCAGTTTGTTCTCTATATATATTTTAATAATTGTGACTTGACATATAACGGCACCCCGCCTGATGTTAATCTGAAGCGCGGTCTATGAATTCAGGCGAGTGCAAGTAGCAGTCCCATCCACTATGCTGGCCTAATTCAAACAGGCAACTTACAAACGGTTTATGATACATAGTTATAAATTATCCCACAGACGGTCAATAGTATTGTATTTTCCGTCTTTCACTATAAAAGCCTCAATTTTTTCACAAAACTTACGAAAACTCTAATCAGGAAGAGAAAATATCAATGCTATAAATTTTAATGAGTGGTAGACAGTGGTGCCTACTCTGCCGATCCGGGGTAGTACCACCACTTACAAGTATACAGACCGTGAAGTGACTAAGTCGCGTTTCGGGATCAGCTTGTAAGTTGCCGGTTCCAACTAGGCCAATGGAAGTGACTCCTACTTACAGTTATTTGACTGTAGTAGCAATCATCTCGATTCATGGACCGCACTCCAGCTTCAAATCAGGCGGGCTCTGTCATATGTCGAGTCACAATAAAAAAACCTACGACAATAATAAAGGCACGCAGTAAATTAAAACACGGACGACATGAAAATTAAATTTACGAGTGTCTACTATCAAAGTAAATTAACGTGCGTCTGCGCAACGGTATTCGAGAGGATTTTGGCACGAATCACAAGCAGACGCTACTCATTAGTAGCAAACAATAATGTGATTAATCTAGACTCTAGACTTTCAAATACAGTTAAACCTCGATTAGTGAGAGTTTTGCCGCTCGTCCTGCCCGGCGATCCATTTTATTTTTGTTTTTAGTGCGAAATAAAGTTCCATTCTTGTCGCCGTCTACGCGATGAACATGAGTGTGTTGCTCTTCGCAATAGTTGTCACCTGTAAGTTCGTCAAAGAGGTATACAGCCAATTTTTATTTAGCCAATTAAATAATACATTTTACAAAAATAATGTTATTTGCTCGTTTATAACAGCCAAGTAACAGTCTCAGAAAAAGAGATCCACAAGCGCAATACTACTTTCTCTTGTAGAGGTGATCCCACAGGCCACAGGAGGGCAATTTGATAGTTAAGAGGGGCAATTTAAATATGGACTCGGCACGTCACCCTTTCGCTTTAGGTTAAAAATGCAATGCTAGATATCGGTCACAAATTTAACAAAAAAGGCTATATTAAAAAAATATCTATAATCATTTATATTTCTTACGGGAACAAAACAAATTTTAAAGGATTAAATTATGTGTGAAGGGCCTAATAAAGGTTGAGAAACACTATTTTAGAGGGTTATAATGGTGCTGAAGTCAACTCTCCGATAAAAAGATTTTTCGCTTACCCAGTACTCACTTACTCAGGTTTTACTGTAATCCAACATAATTAATTACAGTGCCTATCTAAAAAGCGCATCTGTTTTGCAACCGTCTACAAAGCTACTAACATTCTGTGAATTGCTATTGGAATTATGATGTTTATAATTAACTATTGAATGTATATTAATAATCTGATGTGGATGGATGCGTTAAACAAGGCAGGTCCAGGGTGGTGTTTTCCGAGACATTCTCAAGAAAGCTAGGTTGCCTAGTGCCCATTACCTTAGAGCTTGTATGAAGAGAATTGTGGATGTGAAGGAAGCAAGAGAGTTGTGTCAGGATCGTGGCAAGTGGCGCTTCATTGTATCTGCCTATCCTCATGGGGAAAAGGCGTGACAATTTGATTGATTGATGTATTATATATTAACTATATTTAAAATATAAATATAAAATATCTAATGACGTCACATCAGAGATAGTCCCAAGGAGACTGGCAACATTTCCCTGTTGTATAGCAACGCTAATACGTTAGCAGAAATCATTGCCAGCCTTCCTGCCTCCAGACTATGTTATGCTATTTATAGTACAGTTTCATATTAATATATATTATAATGATGATTAAGGTAAAAAAGACAAACACCATTATTATTGTCTTCATTTATTACACGCCCTAATTAGTACAGGGATAAGCAGACAACAAAGTGCCACTTTCCACGAACCAAACACAAACTTGCTTCCTTCATATCCACGATTTTCTTCATACAGACAATCCAGTAGTGCCCATCAAATAGTGGAAGGCAGTGGTACCCAGTATGCCGATCCGGGGTAGTACCACCGTTTACAAGTTTACAGACCGTGAAGTGATTTAATCGCGTTGCAGGATCAGCTTGTAAGTTGCCGATTCCAACTATGCCGGGATAGTGGATGTGACTGCTACTTACAGTTATTTACCTGTAGTATCAGTTACCTCCATTAATGGACCACCCTCCAGCCTGACATCAGGCGGAGTGCTGAATTCGAGTCGCAACAAAAAAAATAATGCTTATCGCTGTTCTAATTTCTTATTGAAATGCGATATCTGACTTCGACCTGCCTTAATTACTGTAAGCGGCAGGCGGTCCGAAAGCGCAGATGACTTAAAAAGCCATTCCAGTATACGATGGCCGCAGTCGCTGCCACTATGCCGGATAAATTAGCTATTCAAAAACCATTATTTCACTAAACAAACTATCAAACAACATATTTTTAGTTATATCGTAAAGAAGTTACTACTGTTAGCAACGTAGTAACGTTAAAATATTTACGATTCCATTTTGTTTTGTTTATAAAAAAATGCGGAAAATATGTGTTAGTATAATTTACCTACAAATAATTTTGTTGAAATGTTGCCAACGTGAAACAAGGTATTTCGTTTCAATATTGTTGATAGTTTTCCCTGGCGCCCCATTAATTACCTATTACCATTTTGTTTACATAAAGCTAATTAAGTGGTTATACATTTATAAACATTCGAAACTTTAATATTTATAGATATTGTTATATATTTGCTTCATAGTTTTGCTAGAAATAAACCTAACGGCACTCCCGCAGCAAATAATAATATCATGGCTTTTATTTTAACTTTAATAATTGGATTAAATTTATAAATATTTGTCAATAAAAAAAGAAGCTGACCGCCTTTTACTTGTATGTACAGTGCTTTTTAATCTATTGATTTTTAATTTATTGATTATTATAACTAGTAAAAACACTAAAAGCACTGAAAATCGTCATTTTCTTCATTCATTGTGGCGACTGTGGTGTATTGGTAGTGAAATGGTCACGCAAACTAGGAGTCCTTGTTCAAAACTACTTGCCGGTACCATGTAATTTGGTTGTACTGTTTCTATTATACAAGCTTGTTTAATAGCTTGGTACGTACGTAAAAATCTGCCTAAAGATTCGTATCCATAACTATTTCCTAAGCAATACTAAATCTTCAAAGCATTTTGTTTTAGTGTCTATTCTAATTATAAATGTCTATAGTATATAAATGTATATAGTGTCTAGATCTGAAGATTATTTTCGTCTGTACGTGACGGCAATTAAAATAGTTAGCAATAATACATTCCTTAACACAAAATTAGCGAAGTCATAGACTACCAAAAGACATAACAAGTTTGTTAGTATACTGTTTAAAATATCTTATATTTATACTGTAATTTGACATAGTAGCGGCGGCTGGCGCAATCGCGGACTGACTTGTCTTTTACAGTCGACGGCACTCTTGGACCTCCTCATGCTTACTATTAGCCAAAGGTGCGTGAAAAAGTATCTTTGGCCGGCGACTAAGGAAAATGTAAACTGAATTCAATTGTCCGTGCCCTTAGATTTTTAGATCAGGTGTCACAAAAAAACACGTAAAGTCCCGGGTTCGATTCTCAGCCGGAGCAAAGATTTGTTTCATAATTTTTATTTGATATATTTATTAATTAGATTGAATATTACAACTGTTTGGTAATAACAAAAAGAGGCGGATATTTGCTCTGGGTCTGATTGTCTAAGAGTTGCTGCTGTCTAAGATTGGTGCTGAGTTTGCCGACAGACCGTGAAGTGACTTAGTCGCGTTTGGGATTAGCTGATATTCATAGACATCCGCCCTAAGATCAGTCGATATGTCATAGCCCCAATAAAAAAAACTAAAAAGAAATGAAAGTATGCCAATTAGATGGTTCTATCTCTTAGTGTGGTACAAGAATTATGCTTGCGTTAGCAACAGGAAATAATAAAAATATTAATGCAAAATTTATAGCAATAAAGCAACGTTATTTTGATGAAATAAAATCTTAATTATGTTTTCAGAATTTTATAGACACCTATGTCGGCAAACGGAAACAATGCGGTTTTGTTATTCTGAGAAATATGTTTTATATCTCATTGCCTAGAAATTAAGACTCATCATTTTAAATATATACCACCCACAATGTTTTTATATTTAATTATTACAGATTATAATACCACCACTTACAAGTATACAGACCGTGAAGTGATTTGGTCACGTTTCGGGGTCAGCTTGTAAGTTGCCGGTTCCATCTAGGCCGGCATAGTAGATGTGATGTCTACTCACAGTTATTGAATTGTTGTAGCAGTGACATTCATTCATGGACCACACTTCGACTTAACATCAAGCGGGTTGCTGACATATATCGAGTCACAATAAAAAAAAACTATTTTAAAAGTAGGTACATTTATCAATATTAATTAAACTCTAATTTAAAAATACTTGCTATACAGCCTTGCACCAGTTTCTTGCTTAGCTATTGGCACTTAAATAAATAAATATCTATTATACTATCAACGTAACTCTATCCTTGTCCTAGAATAATATTTAAAATTATAGTGACGGCGACTGAGACAACCATTAGACGTTTGTTACAGTCGTTGGCGCTCTTTGATCTTCCCTTGCTTATAATAAGTCAAGTACAGATGTCGCGTCTTAATACAGAATTAAAGGTTCATGAAAATTAGATTTTTTTCATATTTTCTTACGAATAGAGAAAACGGGGTCTGTTTCCTCAATTGTCTCTGTCTTTTATCCGTGTGATCCGAAGAATAGGTGTTCGTCTATTGAGAGAGACACCTTCATTAATATAATTAAGATCACTTAAATCTAATTTTTTTTTTATTGTGACTCGACATATGACAGCACCCCGCTTGATGTTAAGCCAAAGTGTGGTCCATGAATGAATGTCACTACTACTACAATTCAATAACTGAGAGTATCAATCACATCCACTATGCCGGCCTAGATTGAACCGGCAACTTACAAGCTGATCCCGAAACGTGACAAAATCACTTCACGGCCTGTATACTTATAAGTGGTATACAGTGGTAGGCAGTTACTACTGCCTACCACTTTTTAACATATTTCAAACATTCTGTATTTAAATATACAGATTTGTATATATATACTCGTATATTAAAACAAAATTTTCTCAACCCTAATATTCAATTCAAATCATTATAAATGTTGCACAACCCTATAGGTAGATGTTATTAAATCGTGTAGTAAGCTCGTAGTATCAATATATCAAGATATGTCCTAGCCAGACGTTGGCTTATGGCTAATTTAAGAACAGCCAGACTCGTCCAATCAAAACAAAATTACGAATAAATTTTATTTGTAATACTTTCCACGTGCTCTCTTATGCTTCGATACAATACTTTGTACTTGGAAACACTTTGAAGACCGTCCGTCCATCCGTGGACAACTTATTATTATATCTTTTTAAGGGAGTTTTTCTGTTTCTATGCGGTCATTCCAGAACATGAATATTGCATTCATTCATGTTCCTATCTCGTTTTTTCACACCCGTAATACCCGCACAGGTCGGGGAAAGCATCCGCATTCTATCGACCGAATCGGCAGTCGAACTAAAAAGTTCGGTGTGTCTTTTCTTTATAGAACAAACGACAAGTGGAATACTTTGCCAACCCATGTGTTTATCTCCATCCTTTGACCTTGGATCCTTCAAGCGATGCGTGAAGAAGCACCCTTGGCCGACATAGTGGCCGCGACTAAGGCAGTTGTAAACTAACTCGTTTTTTTCAGTCGTCGTCACTCTTGGACCTCCTCTTGCTTATCATCAGGCGGGTTGAGGTCAGATGTCGTCACTATTGAACATGAAAGTGAATAGTCTCGATGCCCTAGATTCAGCGCTAAACTTAATCAAATCAATCAAATTGCCTTTTCCCATGGGGATAGGCAGAGACAATGGAGCGCCACCTGCCACAATCCTGAAACAACTCTCTCGCTTGCTTCACATCCACAATTCTCCTCATACATGCTCTAAGGTTATGCTTAGCGTTGAAATGTCCGAGTAGGAGTTGTAGAAGTTAGTAGAATGGATGTAGAAGTTACGAGAACTCTAGAGTCCCTGCAAGTACGCAAAGACATGGCTGCTTTATGCATCTTTAAGCCTATACTACGGATAACGTTCTGAAGAGCTCTTAAACCTTGCTGTCAGGTCGGGAGAAGTACAATCAGCAGTCGAACTTTAAGATTCGACAGCGTCGTTTCTTTATCGAACCATATACAAGTGGAAAGCCCTACCAGCCCAAGTGTCCTATTACCTTGGATCTTATATGCAATCCCTGGTTTTTGATCAAGGCACTGTCTTCCTGTAATCCTTGTCCTCGATTAATCCTTTCCTCTGGTTTGATGAGGAATTTTCCAGCTATTCCAAATTTCGTTAAAGATTTCTTCAGCAACTTCAACTAAAATAAAGAGGAATTTAATATACAATTATTCTTAGTAGTCATATTTTATACATATCTTCTTTCACAAATTATGCTTATATAGATAAAGTTGAGAAAAATACATTAGGTTGATAGCACACGGGTACGAGCGACTGAACTCGCACTGAAAGAGAACCTTAACCCAGATTATTTTTTATTGGGACGCGATATTCAAATCCAAGTCTTGGCGAGTTCCAAGAGCGCCGATGACTGAATAATCTGTTTCATTTTACGGTTGCCTCAGTCGCCGTCACCATATATATTTTTATTGGAATGGGCATTCCAATACTAGCATAATTGTAGTAAATCGATAAATTTTCCGTACAAATCGGAGACATTCTCAAGAAAGTTAGGTTGCCTAATGTCCATAACCATAGAGCTTGTATGAAGAGAATTGTGAATGTGAAGGAAGCGAAGAAGTTGTGTCAGGATCGTGGCAAGTGGCGCTCCATTGTCTCTAAAGTGCTCTATGTAAACAGAGGCGACTGCTACTAAAGTTAAATAAATACCATTAGCCAGCCTAGCAACTAAAAACTAGAAACTTGCCGAAACGCGATTAAATAACTTCACGGTCTGTACTGTGAAAGTGGCGGTACTTCCCCGGTTCGGCTTTCTAGACAAAAGACCACCAATACCAGACCATTTATCTGTAAGCAATAGAATACGGTCCATGAATAAAGGCGACTTCTAGTCGCATCCACTATCTAGTATCCAGCAGTCTAGTAGGAACCTACGACTTTTAAGCTGATTCCAAAACGTAACTGACTCATGGTCTATAAACTTGGAATTTTCCGAATTGGACCGACCGACCGAACGTTTTATAAGGCGACCGTGGTGTAGTGGCAGTGCGTTACACAAACCGGAGAGCACGAGTTCGAGTACCAATGTGTCTTTGATTTATGTACTTTGGTTGTCCTGTTTCTATATTACAAGCACTTTAGTAGCTTAGTATAGAAATGTATTAATAAAAAATTAAAAATAATCTTATTTCAGTGTGCCGTACGTAGCTTAAGAGTGTACAGTGGGTTGGTGGCTTTAAAGTAATTGTTAATGCGAAAATTATTAATGATATTCAGCGATAACAATCTGCACACCATTGCAATATTTTGAGGGGCGTTGACTTTTAATTACTAAGTTGCAAATATAAAAATACATTGTAATTAACCACGAACAATAGAACATTTCAACGTCTTGTTATGATACGTTCAAAATAAACGAACGAATATTTTTTTTATTTTTTATTGTGACGCGACATATTGTGACACAGCACCCCGCTTGATGTTAAGCTGGAGTGTGGTCCATAAATAAATGTCACTGCTACTACAATTCAATAACATAACTGTGAGTAGCAGCAGAGTGAGTAGGTTACAAGTTACAAGTATTAAAAAGGCAGACGTGATTTAGTCGCTTTTCGGGATCAGCTTGTAAGTTGCCGGTTCCAACTAGGCCGGCATAGTGGATGTGATTGCTACTCACAGTTATTGAATTGTAGTAGCAGTGGACCACATTCCAACTTAACATCAAGTGGGGTGCTGTCATATGTCGAGTCACAATTTAAAAAAAGATACATTGGCACCAGCGAGCGGTTTTGAACTCGAGGTTCTCGGTTTGCATGACCATTGCATTACCACTACACCTACACAATCCTGAAAAAACCTCTTGGACTAAATAGGTTTGTATACTCGTATATTTATTTTCACGTCGCGTTGATATTTGTCACGGAGATCACATTTCAGATACATTACAAATAGGAATCCATTATCTCAACCCATCCGCGTCAAAAAGAATATGAAGAAAAACTGACGTTTAGTCATCTATGTGAAAACTTATATACACGTTATTCACGCCTTTTTCCGATCAGAGTGGCATGAAATATTAAAGCTTGGCGACAGGCGTGAACGAACGGTTTAGCGATTGGTTAGTTGCGCGTAAAGTCCCGGGTTCTTTTCCCGGTCTGAGCAAATATTTGTTTCATAGCTGTTATTTGTAATATTTATTAATTATATTAAATATTGCAAATATATGTTAATAAAAAAAGAGGTGGATATTTGCTTCGGGTCTGGTTATCAAAGAGTGGTAGGCAGTGGTACCCAGTCTGACCATACGGGGTAGTACCACCACTTACAAATATACAGACCGTGAAGTGATTTGGTCACGTTTCGGGATCAGCTTGTAAGTTGCCGGTTCCAACATCCACTATGCTGGGTAACAATAAAAAAAAGTTGAATATACTTAAAATATTAAGCTGTTTTTTTTATTGTAGCTCGACATATGACAACTCAGGGCCGTCTTAAGCATATTCAGCGCCGGGGTGCGAAAGTCAAGGCTCCGCTCGCGTGGTATCAGTGTAGTAGGTACCTATCGAAATTTATGGCGGTCGCCATGCGCCCCCTAGGACTCTGCGCCCGGGTGCACTGCACCCCTTGAACCCCCGGGTAAAGACGGCCCAGTGACAACTCCCCGCCTGCTGTTAGGCTTGAGTGTGGTCCATGAATGACCCCTGGTCCCACAGACCATGTTCTGTGGTGACGGCAATCCCCCGAGGGGTGATGGTTGGAGTTTGCTGGTCTCCCATCGGGCGCGTCCCCAGGCGGAACGCCGCGACGTTGCACTCTGTGTTCCACTAGTGACCCGGGGTTCCGGCACGGACCAAAACCAACGTGTGGGCGCCCCGGCCTCAAGGCCAGCGTGGCGCAACCCTAGGGCGGTGATCTTCACACCGCCCTCACCCTGTCCTCTTCCTGTTAGCCTCTGGACAACAGGATCGCCTGGTATCGGCAGATAATAGGAGTACTGGTATCTGGCGATACTAGTACTCCGCCGATGACGGTATGTGAAAACGGCGTGAGAGGTTTTAGCCGGTGAGAGCTCGGCACTTCGGCTGGTAGAGCTTTCCTCCCACGTTAGTAAAAAAAAGGTCCATGAATGGAGGCAACAGCTACTTACAGATAAATAAAATGATGCCTAGACTGCCGGGGTAGTATACAGAGCGTCGGGTTTCGTGATCAGCTTGTAAGTTGTCGCTTTCAACTAGGCCGGCATAGTGAAAATTTGCAGCCCCCTTATTTCGGAATTTCAATCATAGGTACAACAAAAATATGAATTTCAGGTTCAAATTTTAACGAATTTTTTTTTTTTAATTTTGCCGCCCCCTACATGTGCCGCTCCCTCCGCCCCCGCCACGCTACGCCACTGTGACTGCTACTTAGAGTTATTAAACTGTAAGTAGCAGTCACTTCTATTCATGGCCCGTTCTTCAGCTTAACATCAGGCGGGTGTTGTTATTAGTATGTCACAGTAAAAAATGATGATGATGTAAATAAAAAAAAATATATATATAATAAAATGGACTATATTTGGCTTTGGAAATGTATTATTATGTAATGTTTCGTCAAAGATGTATTTAGCTGTAAGTCTTTAATAAATAAATAAATAAAAATAAAAAATAATATTTAGCCATTCATCATTCAGACACGGGAGCTGTAGCATGGTAATGTAATCTGAAATGCGAGTAAACGTCGTAAATTGAAGAAAATAAGCATCTACAGTTTATTGAATCTCACATCTAACCCTAGGGGTGCTTTTATTACGAAATAGGATTCGAGGATGTGAACCAAAAAATAATAATAAAACTGAGTAAGACGTCTTCACGTTGGCTTATGGAAATCCATTTTCACGCTTCTTACACATTTTTCATCTTTCAAAAGCCATTTAGAATTTATCTTCCAAATACAAACTTCGAATTCAACAATGCAAACTTAGAATTTAAGGCGACCGTGGTGTAGCGGCAGTCATGCAAACCGAGAGCACGTGTTCGAAACCACCTACCGGTACCAATGTATCTTTGATATATGTATCTTTGGTCGTCCTGTTTCTATGATACAAGCACTTTGGTAGCTTAGTTTAGAAATAAATAAATAAACGTTTAAATAATTTGTAATTAATTCCTTTTTCATTGGGACGCGACATCTGCTCTCGACTTGCCTGATGATAAGCAAGAAGAGGTCCAATAGCGCCGAGGACTGAAAATACGTCCCAGTTTACGAACTATGAAGAGAATTATAGACGTAAGGGAACTGGAGTGAAGGAATGTAAAGACTTATGTATAAGTTGTGGCTAGTTATGATCCGTTGTATCTGCCTATCTCTGATTTGGTGGCAAGAGTATCTTGATCATATGATCCCAAGTATACACTATCTTATCATTAAATGATAACTCGGAAGCACAAGTACTTTAGATAATATTTTATAGTAGCAAGTGTTCTCGTATGTTTATAATTTTGTTTTTTAAGCGTCCTGTTAAATATATTTGCGTAATCTGCTGCGTAATCCGGCGTTGCCCGGATTAAAATACATCGCACCCATTATTGTTAAATAATCATTTTTTTTATTATTTATTAGTAAGGAATTTTATGAGTAATTTTTTTAAACCTTAGGTTACATTATTCGAGATTTCATACGGAACCCTAAACTTTTTGGAAATCCAATATAGCCTATGTTACTCAAGAAGAATGTAGCTTTCTAATGGTGAAAGAAGTTTTGAAATCGGCCCAGTAGTTTTTGAGTTTATTCATTACAAACATACACACAAAAATACTTATCTTTCCTCTTTATAATATTAGTATAGATTAGTATAGATGTAGTGACAAGGATTGACAAAGGGATGCTGCGATGGTTTGGGCACATAGAAAGGATGAGTGCAAGGAGATTGTCAAAGCAATTTATAAATCTAATGAGGATAGATGCGTTAAACAAGGCAAGCCCAGGAGGGTGTTTGCCAAATTGTCACGCCTTTTTTCCCACAGGGATAGGCAGAGATAATAGAGCGCCATTTACCACGATCGTTACTCAACTCGCTTGCTTCATTCACATCTACAATTCTCTTCATAGAGGCTCTGTGGTTATGGGCACTAGGCAACCTAGCTTTCTTGAGGTAGTCGGATAACACCCTCCTGGCCCTGCCTTGTTTAACGCATCCATCCACATCAGATTTATAAATTCCTTTCGTCATATTTTTAGTTTTTAGGTAAAAATAAGTTAAGTAATAAAGTTTAAACTAAACCTTACCAAGAAATATCTGGAATAATTTTCGGATTTTCATAGAAAATAAAGGTTTAATCATAAATATAATTGCAATCTAAACACATATTGAAAATTCGATCAATAATATGGAGCCCCGCTGTTTGTGCGTGGGCTGCTAGACGTCTGCTTTCAGTGGGTGTTTTCTCTCTGAAATAATTCTTCAGGTATGTCACTTTATTTTATACTTTTATAATAAAGTGACAGACTGGTTATAGATTTAATATCAGATTTTCTTTTTGTGAGTCATTTTTTCTTACTATACATTTCTTTTGTATAGAAATCCCAATGTTGTCGAAGAGGGTGTGCCGGAAGCCCGGGATTTTTTCGAATTTTAGTGTGTGTGTGTGTAAAAGGTTTAAGCAAGTTATTCTTAGTTATTTTTTGTAAAAAAAGAGATATAATATAGTATAAAAGGCGGTCCTAAAGCCGTGAAAGGTTTTCGCTGCGAGTTAACCTTTGGGTTGTGCAGAGAGCACGAGTAGGTGAATGGAGAAAAGTGCATAGTATAATTTATAAATACGACAGAAATACAACAAGAAGTTATATAATAAATAATAGTATATTTAAATAAATAATATAGATACTAATACTTCAATAGTAAATAAATATTATAACATAGATTAAAGATGTTTACTAATGAGAATTCTTCTCTTTATTCGTAGAGAAGAATCCTCCCTGCGCTACTTGCTCACAGAGATTTTTCTCTATCTAGAAAGAGATAGAACCTATTATCTTATTTTATTCAAAGAGGTTCGTAATATTAAAATATTAAAAAAAGTATACACAAAATATAAATTTAAAGCTATATTGAAATCCTTTACTTGACTATTATTATGTTTTGTATTCTATCGTCTATTGATTAGTTTTTGTTTTCTATTTTTTTGTGTTTACTTTTTCATTCACTATTCTTACGTACTATTCGGTCTTACTGCAAAATAATATTTAAAACAGTGTTTAAATAATTTGTATGCAGTCAAACGTCATTTTGTGGTACTAAATAGACTTAAAAATTTACTTAACCCCTGTCTAATGTGCGTTTAACTTTTTTGTGGTAACACGGATTATCTTTAGTACTAATTTTAAACGGTAAACAATGCCAACAATAAAAATCAATAGAAAAGTGTTTTTATAGAATATTGTTACCATCATTAGATTCAGATGTTCTTTCATTATAAATTTTAAACAAAATGGTTATATTATGAACCTAACAGGTTTTACTGAGTACCACAGCAGGGTCGAGGGATACAACAATAACACGAGGCAGAGGCGGGCGTCACGCTCAACTGCTTGCACAACCATTTCCAGTGCCATTGGCTTCATACAACAAAACTACACATTCACCTATACAATTACATTCAAATTTAAACCATACGCCGTCAGACTTAGGATGGAAAATTGCCCTGTATAACTAGTTTTGTGCCAAACTATACAGACCGAATTTTAACCGCTGTGTGTTGTTACTTCAAACGTGTGTAAGTAGGTTTTCCTGTTATCCACATTTGCTTTGATGTTTAATTAATGTATTGGTTTTCATCTGCAGTTTCTCATTCAATTCAGCTCCACATACTTTTCTATTGTTGATGAATAGTATTTCGTAGTAAAGCGTTTTATGTTAGATTTTAAATAACAAATTACTGTACCATTCTGTCCTTGTACAACTTTCAGAAAAATATTTTAATTAAAATGTAGGAAAAACTAAGTATTTGTTCCGTCTAAAAATAAATTTGTCATTTTCCTTTGTTAGAGGAAATGAACGCACTTGTCGGGGTCATTTCCTCAAAGTTGTGATAATGATACATTGCAAATTCAGTGGCAACGCTCATTCGAGAATTCGCGTTGCCTTAAGAAGTGTCCGGTTTCAGTCTGGCACGCCGAACCATCGCTGTACTGCATTTGTATTTATTTATGTATCGTGCCGGCGCAGGTTCTGGCGACGGCAGGGGGGAGCACTTACTACGTGATTAATCCGACCCCCCGTCCCGCGGTGCGGCGTACTAGCCGGGTTTCCTCGTCCCCGCGCCTCACGGCCACTCACTACGCACGGCTCGTAGTGCCCCGTCAGTTTGTTCGCAACCAGTCAGTCGCGCCGCAGCTCGCGCTGTCGTTTGACGTGTCTCCTCAGTTTTCGTGCCTCTACGTTGCTACCGTACCGTATCATTCATGCTAATCTCTACTCGTTGTTGATTTTCCTGTCGAGTGACCGGAGTGAAGTCGTCGCTTTACCGCGAGTGCCGAATGTTAGTGGACGTCATAGTCGTGTATTTTTCCATCGGATCGCTATCTTACGAAAACCAGTTACCAGAACGGCCGGTGACCGTTCGTGTGGATGAGATCTTCGACGTACGATCGTCGCAGTGACCTGTGATGCTGTGCCTGTGAAACTCCTGCACCGGTGACACTAAACGTAAGGATCTATCAGTTTATTCTGGAGGGCGATCGGAGTGCTCGCCTTCCTATTTGCATAGCGCATACGAGTGGATTTTATTTTGGTCTCATAGCAGCCGTGTGGGTGTGCTATGGGCGCCTGTGTGTGCGTGTCGGTGGGTGTGTGTGCGGCTCGTTCCGCGTCCGCCTCAGACACCCGCCTGCTCCCCGCTTTATTTAGGTTGTTTCTGTGCGGTGTTGCCGACTACCTAGCCCCCCTCCCCCCTCCCCCGTTTATTCAGACCACCATCTCAACCTGCCCTGTCGCATGGAATGACTATTTCGGTTATCACATGACCGTCTAGTTTATCAGCGTACTTTTGACGGGTCAGTGTTAATTAATATTTGTTTGAGCTGCACCTGAAAGTGTGTTCCAATTATCATACTCCAAATAAGTTCATGCCATAAAATCTCATTGATGTTGCTTGCCAGAATGTTGTTAACGGTATTAATTATGGCCAATTACTTTGTAAAGTCAATTCTTTTGAAATTTGATAAACACAACGTTTTATATAACGAAATATAAGAGTGGTAAACTTTTTTAGATGGACAGACAGTACGTGGTCATTTGCCCATTCGGGTTAGTATCTACCACTTCTTTCAAGTGTACAGCCTAAAGGAATCAGCTCTAAAGTTACCAGTTCCAACTAGAGCTGAATAGTGGATGCGACTGCAATTATTTTAATGTAGTAGCTGTTGCCTCTATTAATGGACCGCACTACAGCTTAATACCCTACCTAACTTCCTAATCTTGTATTATTCATGCACGGATCTAGATATAGGTATAATATGTATGTACTATACCTATCTAAACGTAGGTAGATATGTACGTTTTACGTCCACCGTTATCATATTGAACAAATTGTTGCACTTAATGTTATACTGATTTTATTTTCGTGGACTAAAATGACAGCTGTTTCATATTTCTATCTCCCTCTATTATGTAAGTCAAAATGAGATGCAAATAGGAACTATCTGTCACTTTGTTATATTCAGTTGAAAATCATAGTATAGTAAGGAAAATTATTTTCTGATAAATTAGAGATTAGAAGAATAAAATAGGGACAACGCAGAAGATTGCTCCTGGATCAAAAGGGGTCATTTTTAAAATGCAGGGGGTGATAAATGTGCATGTGAGGGAAGTTATAGAGTTCTGTCAAGATCGTGAAAAGTCGTGTTCCATTTTATCTACCTATCCCTATAGGAATTAAGGCGTGGCACATAGGAAAAATTCACACGTGTACATTGGACGCTGCGATCGGAAATTACAGCATTCTTATAAAAATAATATACCTACTTATATAACATTTTTATTGTGTCTCTACATGTATGACAGGACAGTAAGCTGGAGTGCGGTCCATGAATAGATGCGACTGCTACTACAGTTAAACTAATTCAATTTGTTAGTAACAACGTGGTCAATCAATCAAATAAACTGTCACGCCTTTCTCCCACGGCGATAGGCAGCGACAATGGAGCGCCACTTACCACGCTCCTCACACAACTCCCTTGCTTCCTTCACATCCACAATTCTCGTCATACAGGCTTTGTGGCTATGGGCAATAGGCAACCTAGCTCGTAGGCAACAACGTGTTATTAAAACTAATTTTAAAGCATCCATTATTTTGATACGAAAATTTATACCGTTATCAATAATTAAATTTTAAAGTTATAATTAGATCTGTGGAAAAGTACTGCGACGGCAGATGTAGCGATAACCTCTGACTTAGTCTGAATAATGTTTATAATTGTGTTTATTTATATATTAACCAAAAATAATATTACTTACCCACATCTGACGTGATGCAATGGTCCGCAAGCCAAGAGCCTTTTTTTTCTTTTTATTATAACTCGACATATGACAGCACCCCGCCTGATGTTAAGCTGTAGTTCAGTCCATGAATGGATGTCACTGCTACTACAATTCAACAACTGTAAGTAGAAGTCACATCCACTATGCCGGCCTAGTTGAAACCGGCAACTTACAAGCTGATCCCAAATCGCGGCTATATCGCTGCACGGTCTGTATGCTTGTAATTAGTGTTTCTACCCCGGATCGGTAGACTGTCTACCACTGTTACCGGTTCCATCTAGGCCGGCATAGTGGATGTGATTGCTACTTACAGTTATTGAATTTTAGTAGCAGTGACATTCATTCATGGACCACACTTCGGATTAACATCAAGCGGAGGGCAGTCATATGTCTAGTCACAATAAAAATTTTAAAAAAACAATAATATTAAAAAGTCAGTCAGGCGTGACAATGTAATATGTTATTGAATGATTACTTTATCAGTAATCAATAGAATCAATCGTTAAGTAGAAATGATAACAGAATTTTGTTTACGTTTTACAATATTTTGGCCGTGAGTGACGTCACAGTCTATTGAGGATACGCTGTGGGCTTGATCGATCGATCGATTGACATTATCAAAGTGACTTTGTATTATGATTTGACTTTAGTACCTACGTCGTGTTCCTAATTTTTTTTTTTATTGAGACTCGAGATATGACCTCTGTGGTAAAACAAACAAGGGGAAGTCCAAAAGCGCCGAGACGCCTGAAAAAAAACTATTTAATTTAAGATAGCTTTAGTACCTATTTCAATGTTCACTCAATCAAATTGTCACGCCTTTTTCCACAGGGATAGACAGAGACAATGGAGCGCCACTTGCCATGATCCTGACACAACTCCCTCGCTTCCTTCACATTCACAATTTTCTTCACACAAGCTCTATGGTTATGGGCACTAGGCAACCTAACTTTCTTATCTCTCCGATTTGTTCGGCAAACACCTTCCTGGGCCTGCCTTGTTTAACGTATCCTTTCACATGAGATACTGTGGTAATAACAAAAAACTACCTAAACAAATTTAAGGGGACTGTGGTGTAGTGGTAGTGCAATAGTTATGCAAACCAATAGCACGAGTTAAAGCCACTGTATTTTTGATATATGTACTTTGGTGGTCCTATTTCTATGATACAAGCAAGCAAGCACTTTAGGAGCATAGTATAGAAATGTAAAAGAAAAACAATAATTTAAATCATTAATTTTAATAATTTTAAACTAACAGTAAAGAATATTAATCGCATAACAACAAAACACGTACGTCCTAGTAGTAAAACTACATTTAGAATAACAGAGATGAGTAGAAGAAAATATCGGGCTCATTTTTTAAAATTCAGGGGTCTGCAGTGTCCATTAAGGAAACGAGAGGAATGTCATAATTTTTTATTTTTTATTATTATACATTTCTATACTAAGTTACTAAAGTGCTTGTATCATAGAAACAGGACAACCAAAGTACATATATCAAAAATACATTGGTACACCGGTGGGTGGTCTCGAACTTGTGCTCTCCGGTTTGTGTAACTATTACACTGCCACTTCACCACGGTCGCCTTATTATATCATTTGTTTTATTTTGGGCCTTAGTTTGGGCACATGGAAAGTATGAGTAAAAGTAAATTGACGAAAGCAATTTATAAATCTGATGTGGATGGATTAAACAAGGCAGTCTCAGTGGGTGTTTTCCGATCATATCGGAGACATCCTCAAAAAAGCTAGGTTGCCTAGTGCCCATAACCTTAGAGCTTATATGAAGAGAATTGTGGGTGTGAAGGAAGCAAGGGAGTTGTGTCAGGATCGCGGCAAGTGGCGCTCCATTGTCTCTGCCTATCCCTAAGGGAAAAAGGCGCGACAATTTGATTAATTGATTGATCATTGGTTTCGTTGATTAATTTTATTCATTGGTCCTTCCATCACAACGTTAACATATGGAGGCCACAAACCGCAGATAAACTGAAGAAAACAAAGAAACATCGCGAGCTTGTGTCATCGATAAAGATACACACACACACACACACACACACACATATAAATGCAAAATCTATGCATACCTACAAAGTAAATATCTATTATACAAACTTACGAGCATAACTAAACATTGTATTTGAAAACCGGCCTTTATGCTGTCGCGTTTCGGGCTTAGCTTAAAAGTTGCAAGTCCGGTCCAATCAGTCAGGCCGGCATAGTGGACGCGGCTGTTCCTTGCTTTTATTAAACTGTAGTAGGAGTCACTTACGTTTGATGACCGTACTCCGGTTTGACATTAGGCGGATTGGTCATTGTATGTCGGGCCTAGATTGCTTATTTAAATATATTTCGAATACTTACGTATAAAACTAACCAAAAAATAGTATTTTCATAGATTTTGCGCGAACATGGATTATAGTATACCGCATAAAATGTGTTTAATTCAATAACCAAAAAATAATTATAATTTATAACAAAAATAACAGATAAATTATTTTTATACCTACGGTTTCTGGTTTGTTTACCGTAATTGAATTCGCCTTTGTACATAGTGCGTTTGTAAATTTTACATTTGAAGGCTAATCAATATCTTTCGATCCACCTGACATACCGCCTAGAGCTTATCTCGTAGAGGTCTTCCCCGCGGCACATTACCTAATGTAGAAGTAAGAGGATGAACGGACGGACTCTAGCGTCGAACCATAAAGCCTAATTTCTTTTTACGGAACATCTGATCATGATTAGCCTTATGATGCAAGGGGGAGGGGGGTCCAATCAAATTATCACGTCTTTTCCCCACAGGAATAGGCAGACACTCGAGCGCTAATATTAAAAAAATATATATATCTTCTAATAAGAACTTTGATCTACATAGTAGTTTCATTATATCAATCAATCAAATTATTACGCCTTTTTCCCAAAGGGATAATAAGCAGAGTCAAAAGTGCGCCACTCGCCACGATCCTGACACAACTCCCTCGCTTCCCTCACATCCACAATTCTTTTCATACAAGATCTACTATTATGGGCACTAGGCAACCCAGCTTCATTATAAATAATTAAAATCGCGAGAATCAGTGAACCATATCACGTCGTTAGGAACAATCAAAATGTGCTATTAGTTTCACATTTCAACGGAGATATGGTTACTTGTAAGGCTGGTAACACACTTTTTTGTTTTTATTGTGACTAGACATATGACAGCACCCCGCTTGATGTTAGGCTGGAGTGTGGTCCATGAATGGATGTCACTGCTACTACAATTCAATAAATGTAAGTAACAATCACATCACCAGTAACTTACAAGTTGATCCCGAAACGTGACCAAATCACTTCACGGCCTGTATGCTTGTAAGTGGTGGTATTATCCCGGATCGGCAGACTGGGTACCACTGCCTACCACTCTTAATATCAAAGATGCATTAGAACCACTAGTGGTTTTAAATCGTGAGCTTTTAGTTTGGTAGTATTATCACTAGAACACGGTCGTCTTAGTAATATAGAAATAAAAAAAATGCGGCTATTTTTGCGTTATTATTATTTTAATTTCGCATTTGCAGCCATCTAGATCGCGGATTTTGGGTTAGCATAAACGCTATAATAAGCAGCATTTTTTTTATCACTACTTGAACATGTGTTCTTCCCATCCTATAAACTTGGAAAACAAATAATTTCTGGCCAGGTTGTGACGACAAATAAGGTAACTATAAACTAGTTCTAACAAAAAGTTTATTAAATCGTAGACGCTCTTGGACTTTCCCTGGTTACCATCATCCCTGACAAGTTTGAATTAGAGGACGAATGGACGGACTAGCGTCGAATCATAAAGCTTATATATTTTTTACGGAACATCGGATCTTCATTAGCCTGATGCTGCAGGGCGTGGGGGGAGGGGGGGGGGGGGTCCAAGAGCTTTAACGACTGAAAAAACAGATTTAGGTATCGTTGCCTTACTTGCCGTCACAATGCCTAAAAACATTCCTGTCCAGGTTGTGACGGCAAATAAGGTAACTAGGACGGTTTATTCAGTCGTGGACGCTTTTGTACTTTTCCTGGCTATCTTCTGGCAAGTCGAGGTCAGATGTCGAGTCACAATAAAAAATAATTATTGCATCTAGTGTACTAACAACCTAACTATGAACAGAGAATGTTATCAAAAAGCCCACTTGGTTATTCTAAAAAAACGTGTCTTGTGTGTAAACTAAAGAATGCGAAACTTAAAACATATTCGAGCATTGTTTATAAACCATTACAAATGTTAGTCTAAATATTAGTACTATAATTTGAATTTAAAAAACATTTATACACGCCCATTTTGTTTTAAAAATACTCTTTATAGCAAGAACAAGAAATTTTTTTTTTTTTTTTTCGCTCAGTATACTCGTACTTGCACGGAGCAGCTACGGATAAGGATTTCTTTATTATGGCTCGACATATGAAGTTAGAGTGCGGTCACCTTAAACTTTAGAGCAGTGTTTCCCAACCTTTTTTAGGCCATGCCCCAACTTAACACTTCAAAAATTTATATGCCCCTAATACATAATTTTTATTCTTTAAAAATTGTTTTGTTTTCTCCGACTATATTAAGATACTTCAATTCAGACTAAGGCAATAATAAAATTGAATCGTTTTTTTTCAGTAGTCGGCGCTATTAGACCCTTGCTTACCATCAGGAAATTCAGTCAAATGTCTCATTTAAATAAACATAAATAATATTTATAATATACGAATATAAACCTTATTTCAATGCTAAATACAACCTGTCGAGGACGATTTTCTTTTTCTTTTTTAGGCAGCCATATTTGATGCAATAGAATATTGATCATAAAAAACACAATTTATTTCGAAAGTGCTAAATGTTTATTACATTGAGTTATCACGAAAATCGCATGGTCTTCTTAATTTGATACTCTTCGTATTGTTATATCATATTTGACACCAACAAACATCAGTAGGAAGTTTGAAAAAGAAAGCATTCGGGGTGCTGTTCGGGTTGCTGTGGTTCATAATACAATGCACCTCGCCTGATGTTAAGCTGGAGTGCGGTCCATGAATGGAGGTCACTGCTACTACAGTTAAATAACTAAAGTAGCAATCACATCCATTATCCACTAGTTGAAACGAACAACTTACAAGTTGATCCCGAAACGCTACTAAGTCACTTCACGGTCTGTATACTTGTACTACCCCGGATCGGCAGACGGATAACATGACGAGCCGCAATAAAAAAGACTCACTATAAAAAATAATGTAAAATGAAATTAATTATACTAATTAACAGATGAAACAGACTAGTATAATAAAAAAATATATTCGTTGGATCCTAAAAGTTCTACATTTTTAACTCCACAAAATGCTGAATAATGGTATTGCGAATTCCATTAACTAAATTAAAGCCGCGTGTTTGCTTTACTATCATTCATTGCGTTGTTGTCAATTGCTTAATCATGCTGCCATTAGATGTTTTGCACAAGGCTACAGAACCCATAATAAATAAATAAAATAAAATCATTTATTCGCAGACTACATAGGCCTAATTAATTGTTAGTAATACACACACTTATGAACTAAATTAGTAAACAAAAGAGAACATAAAAGAGTTACAACTATACTTATTCTATTAATTAATGCAGTAGATCTTTTCAGCTTTTGGGTTTATTGGGGCCGTTGTCCAGTGTCGAGATAATGCTTGACAGAAGGCAAGAGACCTTCTATTGAAAATATATATTTAAAGAAAGGCAATCGGTATTTTTAGTCTTTGGCGCTCTTTAACCTCTCCTTACATACTAACAGCACCCCGCCTGATGATAAACTGGAGTAGATAGAAGGAGTAGACTAATAGATGCGACTGCTACTACTAGACGGCCTAGTTCAGGCCACCTTATGGTTTCTAAAATTTTTATGCGCCCCATACATAATTTTTAAGCTATAAGAATTCTTTTAAGAATTTGCCTTGTGTAGTTAAATTTGTCACCGATATCTAGCATCAAATTAGCATCAAATCAAATTACCCCCCTGTGGGGCGTGGGCCCCACATTGGGAAACACTGGCCTAGTTGAACACTGTCATAACAATGTTTGTGTAAAACCTTACTATAGACAACAATTTGTATAGGTACATATTCCTTAAATAACAAAATATGACCATAAAAAGAACGTAGCTCTGTTAAGAACTACAATGAAAAGTTCACTTGCATTTTGTTATACTTGTATTGCTAGATTGCCAAAATTCAACATGTTATTCAATAATTATACCGCATAGAGATTCTTAGAGTACTTTCGTGGTGGAAGATCGCGAATTGTCGTAAGTCGTTAAAAAGAAGGAATCTCATCCTAGCAAGGGGGCAATTATTTATTGACAGTAAGACATTATATTAATAATATTAAACAATGATATTTTATTAAGAAAAGACGTAGATATCCGAAAGTGGCAGTAAACCTGAACTCACTGTCGCGATGCAGAGCAACGTATATTTTTCTCTTTTTCGCTCTCAATAACTATCATTCCGTCCTACTTGCACTTCGGTAATGTTGACCGTTAAAACGTATCTACTTGATTTTACATTATTGATACCAAATATTAAAATAGTACTTGTATGATGACCCACAATAACCACAATCGCTCAAAGACATAAGACGAAGCACAAACTTAAGCAATGCGTATTACAATGCTAAGACATGTACACAAATTAGTATACGACTCCCAAATATTTACAAAAGACTTAAGTAATCAGTTACATTTGCTAGACTAATCAATGGGCCGCCTGGGTCGATTACGTCACAGCTTTCGCGGCTCCACTGCACCACTCACTTGCGAAATACACTTATGCAACTTGATCGTACGCAAATAATAATAAAAACCTGACTGTTCAGTTCATTATTTGTGGAAAGACATCAGCGTGTCAGCCATTATCCGTTCACTGCTGGACATAGGCATCCATTAGTTTTCTGCTACCTTTAGCAGTCAGTCTTTCTTGTGGGTGTGTTTTCTTGTACGTGGTCTCTATTCTAAAACTTCGACCTTCCGAGAATCTGTTACAGAAGCTTTGAATTCTTCGTTAATTTTAAGAGACAATTATTTTCTTATTAATTAACTTAATGTATATTAAAAGTTGTGGAAACACTGTTTTAACTCTTCTAGTTTGAAGTTAGCCTATGAAGGACTATATTCTATAATTAAATTAATTATGTATTATATTTATTTTGGTTGAAGAACATTATCTTCTGCAGAAAAGGTGACTAAACAAACATCACGTGCTTTAAGGGTATCTTGTTCCGACTGCAATAAAATTTATAATTAATTGACATAATTGCATTTTTTTTTTAATTAGAGATAATATTATTTTGTCTGGACTTTTAATCGGATGTTTGTGGCATGCTCTTTAGTTATATAAACTCGCGTTACGTGAATGCACTTATGACCTTACTTCTCTTATATAATATTTAAATATTACTTAATTAGATATATTTTATAGACAAAAGATGTTACATTCTTTTGTTTTCTATAAGCAGTTTTTATGTTTAAAAGCCGAGCCATGTCAGCTCCTACTTTCTTTTTATTACGCTGTCGTTTGTTTTTTTTCTTTGAAAAACTTCTGAAGTTAAAATAGAAATATTCATATATATATATATATATGAGCAAATATTTGTTTCATAGCTTTTATTTGTAATATTTAATAATATTAAATATTGCAAATATTTGTTAATAAAAAAAAGAGATGGATATTTGTTTCGGGTCTGGTTATCTAAGAGTGGTAGGCAGTGGTACCCAGTCTGCCGATCCGGGGTAGTACCACCACTTACAAGTATACAGACCGTGAAGTGATTTAGTCACGTTTCGGGATCAGCTTGTAAGTTGCCGGTTCCATCTAGGCCGGCATTGTGGATGTGATTGCTACTCACAGTTATTGAATTGTATTAGCATTAACATTCATTCATGGACCGCACTTTGGCTTAACATCAAGCGGGGTGCTGTCATATGTCGAGTCACAATAAAAAAAATCTTAGAACTAAAAATAAAAGAAGGATAACTGTGAGTTTTATTTAATGGCCTATTAATAAACAAAGATTTATAATTGGATCTTGTTACATGTACTTAATTTTTAACAATAGCCTGAGAGTTGGTAGTCATTTCGATCCAGGATATTAGTTATTACCACTTACTAATGTACCTACAGACCGAATCAGTTTCGGAATCAGCTAGAAATCTATTGCACCTATTGCCTAAAAGGATCCAAGGTTATAGGATCGGGAGAACACCTGCATTGTAGGATAAGTCGGTTTAGTCAGTAGTCAGTGGTGTTGGACATTTCCTTGCTTACGACCAGCGGGGTTAGGTTGGGCAAGTTAAAACGATAACCGTCTCTCGTCGACGATTGGCAAAATAATAAAAGTTAGGCTAAATCCACCAAAATAAGACTATTAATGATAATGATCAAACGTGTCCTCGCACAGACGGCATTCGTCACAACGATTAATAGTCTCGTTTTATTGGATTTAGCCTAGCTTTTATTATTTTGACAATCGCAGACGAGAGACGATAATCGTTTTAACTTGCCTAACCTAACCCCGCAGGCAACACGAGATTTTATAGTTTGATTTATTTTATAATTATCTATATTTAATCCCAAGATCTATATTTAACTTGGTAGAATAAAAACGTTCTTGATAAGTTTTAATTGGTAATCCAAGTGAATCTTCTAAAAACAGAAATGTTGTTGCGACAAAGATGTCCAAACAATATATCGCTTGTTTATAAACACAACTCCTTCGTGGAACAAATGTTTATTTTCATTTATTACTATGTGTTATTCGTTGCGTTCAGAGTCATATTAAATCACACTCATTCATTTTTGCATTCTTTTTTTTATTAATACAAAACATCTGACCTAGATCCGCCTGATAGTAAGCAAGAAAGTCCAAGAGTCTTTGACGACAGGAGTGGACGAACGGTTTAGCGATTGGTTTGTTGCGCGTAAAGTCCTGGGTTCGATTCCCGGTCGGAGCAAATATTTGTTTCATAACTTTTATTTGTAATATTTAATAATTATAATAAATATTGCAAATATTTGGTAATAAAAAAAAAAGAGATGGATATTTGCTTCGGGTCTGGTTATCAAAAGAGTCGGGGTAGTACCACCACTTACAAAGTATACAGACCGGGAAGTGATTGGTTCCAACTAGTTGTAGTAGCAGTGACATTCATTCATGGACCACACTTCGGCCTAACATCAAGCGGGGTGCTGTCATATGTCGAGTCACAATAAAAAAAGTGCCAACTACTGAAAAAACAGAGTTCACGGTTGCTCCAGTCGCGGTCACTATGCCAGCCGAATTTTAGAGCTTTACTTAGAAGGCTAAGCCTACCCCAATATAAAATTGTTATCTTAGAAGAGCATGGCAAAATTTTCAAAATAATCCTCAATAACAAATATTATCAATTTATGTTATGATTGTTACGTTTATCAAATTAATTAGACAGATAAATGTAGTTCACGAGTTATTATTCATATCTTTAAGGTTTCCTTCAATGACTTATTGGGGTAGGCAAAGATTAGAGATTGCACCTAAGGGTAAACAAGGATAATTTCAAGCCTTCCAAATGTCATTGTTACCAAATGATATCCATTGTGTCTACCTATCCCTGTAGGAAAAGAATGTTAAATGTAATTTAATAATAATTATTATAGGAACTACTTTAAATTGCAGATTTGTAATTTGATACTAATGTATTTCAACTAATGTATTTTGTATAGTAGAGCTTGTATAAAAATAATGGTAAATGTGAGCGAAGTAAAGTTGTGTCAGGATTGTGGCAAGTAGTGCTCAATCGTCTCTGCCTATCCCCGTAGGGAAAAGGCAGAGACAATTTAATTTTTTAAATTCCAACAAATATGAATTGGTAATTAAGGCGACTGTGGTGTAGTGGCAGTGCAAAGGTTACGCAAACCAAGAGCACAAGTTCGAGACCACCCACCGGTACCCAATGTATCTTTGATATATGTACGTTGGTTGCCTTGTTTCTATGATACAAGCACTTGTATCATAGAAGTAGTATAAAAATGTAAATTAAAAAAAGTATTTTTTTAACGACAGCCATGGCGTATTGGTTAGAACACCAGGGTGTCGAGCCGATTCTCATACACGACAGCGACATGACGAAGTTGCATTGATATTTGACATCTTCGTAAACATACAGCGAATAACAAATCAATAGGTAAACTACTTTGATCAGTTACTTGCGAATCAATCAGATTTTCATTAATTATTTTCTTATATAAATTCTTTGAACTAGAATATTTGAACTGGTAAGTAATACTTACATATCTATGTACATATAATATATCAAAACTATGTTATTGCTTCTTTTATGAAGAAATTCCACGAATACAATATCATTTTTTGTTATATGTATGATACTTGAGCGGTACATGATTGATCTATGTCGGTACTTTATCGTACCCAAGTTTAATATAAACATAATAAAATACACAGAAAATTCAACCTATTATGACGGCTACTAAGGTAAAACCATAAAATAAGTCGGATTCATATTTGTCTGCGCTTTTTTTTACCCATTCTTAATATTATTTATCTTTTACATTTCTATACTAAGCTATAATATAAAAAATACTCTATGATAAAAATATATAGAAATTATTACATATTTTCTCGCTGTTACATAAGTTATTTGTTCTGGCTTCGTTATCGATGTTAGCTCGTAATATTTATGAAATATTAGGCAGCGATAACTTCACAGTATTCGCCTTTGAACCACTACAGTCAATTGGCCTTTGATGTTATTTCATAACATTACTTATGTCTGTATACTAATTATTCATAAGTATATTATATATATCAATCAATCATATTGCCATGCCTTTTTTCCACAGAGCGTCATGACACAACTTATCGCTTTCTTCACATGCACAATTCTCTTCATACAAGCTCTATGGTTACGGACACTAGGCAACCCAGCTTGAGGATGTCTTCAATTTGGTCGGGAAATACCCTTCTGGGCCTGCCTTGTTTAATGTATCCATCCACATGAGATTTATAAATTCCTTTCGTTAATCTGCTAATAACATAATATATATATTTTTACTAGCACTTTATAAATTATTCATGAAAATTGGATACAGCCTACAGGAAATTCACGCGTGGATTTTTCATTACTAAAGTATTTTATAAAAACTATTAAATGTAATAAGTTGTCAATGAAATATCATAGATTATTTCAATCTATAAATGATTTTTGAGTTTGTTGTTGACAAGGAACGTTAACAGCAAACTCAAAACAATAAACTTTGTTGTTATGTTTTATTGATGTCACAAATCTTAGAACTTTTCGACAACCCATGACTTTACAAGTTTTATTTTTACTTACTAGCTTAAGGTTTGTTGCCTGGGAGAGATCGCTTCTTGGTGAAGATGCCTCCAATTCCATTGTCTTTTCATCTATGTATTCTGTTTTGAACAACAAAGCATTTTGTTTGCTTGAATTTTGGAAATCCCTTCTCTTAGTAGATATTATAGTTTTGAGTATTGAATTGTAATTAGCTGCGAAAAAAAAAACCAAGGATCTCAGCTAAAAAACTATCTATTTTTATAATATATTTTAGGAAGAATCCCACAAACTTTTTGACACAATTCCAAGAATAACAAACTCCACACTATCGAATATATTTAATACCTATTTTCAATGTCCGTGAGCCGCATTCATTCATTCATATTATAATAGATCATTAACAAAAATAAGTCTTGTCATTTGACGGAATTTCCATATAGCCAAGGTTAGTCACGAAGCAGCAAGTGAACCAGCTAGTACACTTATTAAATTTACTTTTAGTACATCTTAGATTATTAGTGGACCCCTGGTAATCCGGCACCCCCTGTAATCCGACATAGTCCTGATGCATGATTGAACGAGTTATAACGTATATGTATATAACCTATCATCGAATCTTTAATTTGTCGGATTACAAGGTAGTCTTTTGAAAAAAGTTCCGGACTATAGGGGGTCTTAGGCAGTACTCTATAATCCGACAAATTCGGTGAACCGACACTGCCCTGCAAAACGTTTGTCGGATTACCAGGGGTCCACTGTTTCCATTGAATTATTTTTATACACAAATCACCCAGTAATAACCAAAAATCGTAAGCCTAGTGTACGAACGGACTTCGATAAAAGCGACCTTGGTATTCGAGACGGTACAGTCAGTGCGTGTAGTTACTTTACAAGCACGTGTAAGCGGGGTGACGTCACAAGCGGGCGTTCGCGGGGTCGCTCAGCGTTCAAGTTCATTGCTGAGTCTGAACAGGGGGAGGTTGAACGAAGCACCTAACTATAGTATAGTAAACTAGACATGACTTTTACACGAGCCAATTTGTCAGTTCTTTTTACACGCGCGGACTGTTGGTTAATTTTAGACACTGGGCAAATAACTGCAGCGCATTCTGGGGCTGCCGTAGAGACATATTCGCCTTCGCGGGCGGCTCCGGCACGATTTTGAGTGTGTGCGACTGGGTAGAACTTCCCGAATGTTGCAAGGAAGGCTTCATAAATGTTCGTGAGGCTGTATCAGAGTTGCCCGATTTTTGAGCCTTTGAGAGAAAAATGCTGGATTTTATAACCCTTTAAATAAAAAATTAATTCTTTTCGTCGAAATCGGGACACACTAAAATAACGTCAATCTAATTGTCACGTCTTTTTCCCAAGGGATAGGCAGACATTAGAACGCCACTTATTAGAGTCAGATTCTGACACCCATTTCACGATTTCTTTCTATTTTTCTAATTGTTTACTTTAAACTGCTATTATTAGTTTGAAGGTTTATTGTTACTAACTTAATTAGATTCTAGGTTCGCAATGAAAATTGTTATTATCTAACAAGTTAAGCTTCTCTACTTAACCAGTTAGTTTAGTTTAATTATGTCGATTAAAATGTTATTAACTACTTCAGTCTGTAATTAGCAAACTCATTTCTATTTAAAGGTTTTAATTTTAATGTTTTATTGTGTCTCAACATCTGACCTCGACCCGCCTGATGGTAGATACAAGAGTGCCGACGACTGCAAAGACCTAGTCTTCACGGCTGCCCCAGTCGCCGCCATTATGCCGGCCAAAGGTGTTTCTTCACGCAGCGATTATTAATAGAATAATATACCCTACTTTTTAAAATTGTTTGTGGTGATATTATATTTAAAGTAAACACTGGGTTCGATCACCAGTCACAGTTGACTGTTGAACGCGTACATTTCCATTTAATTCCCATTGGAATATGTCAAAATTTAATGAAATATATAGCTAAAATGAGGTCCACGAATGAAGGCGACTGCACGTAGCAGTAGCAGTCTCACCCACTAGCCTAAGGTACGACTGTCTACTTGGAACCGGCAACTTACAAGTTTATCCTGAAACGAGACTAAGTCTCTTCACGATCAGTATATTTGTAAGTGGTGGTATAATGCGATTAAAATGAGAATAGGACTGAATCGGCGCCATTTTGTGACGTCTAACTCTCCAACCAACTTCACTTTAGTATGGTGTCTTTCTTTGTGGACCGTCGAGAAAATGTGAAGTACTAACTTCACTTGACTGATTTAAAGGAGTCTACTATTCTTATTTTAATAGCATTATACAGATCGGCAGACGGGCCACCACTACCTACCACTCTTTAAATATTTTTTTTGTAAGTTATTTTTATGGATCAACAGAAAGATATAAATAATGGATGACGACTCTATTACTTTTAAAGTGATTCTTCTAATTAATTAAAACAAACAATGACAAATAAACATTATATATTACTTGCTATATTTGTATGGCTTCGTATAAGGATTTACACCTTTGGGTTTCAATACTTTCTAAACGTGCCTTCTCTGTTTTTTAGCATAAGTCTACGAGTGTATTATGTAAATAAATATGCACTAATGAGGGATTAATACATTAATTGTATGGCTACGGTATTAATCATAAATAAAAACAATAAAACCCATAATAAACCTTAGACCACAGGCGTGGCACATTGGTTACCATACGCATTAGTCGAGCTACAATAGTATAATGCTATTAGAATAAGAATAGGACGGACTGTTGACTAACTTCACTTGACTGATTTAAAGATGTCTTTTACTTGACGGTCCGCAAAGAAAAAGACACCATACTAAAGTGAAGTTGGTTGTAGAGTTAAACGTCACAAAATGGCGCCGATTCGGTCCTATTCTTATTTTAATCGCATTATAAGAATAAATTTCTTCACGAATCAAATTTAAGGTTAAGGCGATCGTGGTGTAGTGGCCGTGGAATAGCCTAGCAAACCTAAGCCTCTGGGTCAACATCCTTTGTCGGTACCAATGTATTTATGATTTTATGTACTTTGGTAGTCCTGTTGCTATGATACAAGCTCATTTAGTAGCTTAAAATAGAAATGTAAAGAAAATATATAATTGTAAAATTATCAAATACACGTGTAACGATCATCCAATTAAAAATAACATTTACTTTATACAATATTATAAACAAACCGTTTCGCGTTTCCACGTATTATCTTCACTAAACATTTTGCTTATCAGTTTTAAACAAATAATTCGTATCGATATGGGTATAAAAAAATTGTGGAGCGATTATTTCAAGGTCCCAACGTGTCGAATGAATTATAAATTACATTAAGTAAACATTGGTATCAGCTGTTTTTATAAGCTTATATTTAACTTGCCTTGTTAGAATGGGTCAAAACTTGCGACTGAATTTTAAAATAGTTCCACCCAGCCAATGATATTTTAATAGGAATCAATCAAATTGTCACACTTTTATCCAACAGGGATAGGCAGAGACTCTCCCTCTGCCTAAGAAAGCTATTTTCTGTAAATTAACTAACGACCAGTATAATATACTTGAAAAACATTTTAATGAATATGTATTATCAATATTTAAAGCTCATTACCTTATTATTCTGATCCATTATTTAAATTAATAGAATAATTTGATTCGGGATCTCAAAGTAACTGGATGAGCGCTCTCGACACGTATATTCAAACAAGTTTCAATCTTATTACCATACAATTACGTTACAGATTGCCACGCCCTCTGTGAAATAATTTGTCCTTGATATAGCCTTAACATTAGACTGTGGTCTTAATGGCCAGCATAGTGGCGACGACTGAGGTACCCATGAACTGATTCAGTTGTTCAGCCTGGTCCAAGGCGCGAACTCTTTACCAAAGAGCAAATGAAATCACCGATAATATTTACGGTTGCCTCTTGGATCACCCCTGAGTAACCTCACGTAAAACAGTATATGCCTTTGCTTGCTGTTTAATTGAGGAAAAACAAACCCTAGCATGCCTACCACCTCATGCAAGAAACAAAACAATATGTGCTGAATGTGTGGGTTTGGCACATGGAAAGGATGAGTGAAAGTAGATTGACGAAAGGTCTGATGTGGCTGGATGCGTTAAACAAGACCGGCCCAAAAGGGTGTTTTCCGACCAAGAGGACATCGTTAAGAAACCTGGGTTGCAAAGTTCACATAACCATAGAGCTTGTATGAAGAGAATTGTGGATGTGAAAGAAGCGAGGAAGTTGTGTCAGGATCGTGGCAAATGGCGCTCCAATGTCTCTGCATATGCCTGTGGGAAAAACACGTGACAGTTTCCATAATGTTATGATTTGTTTTTAGACATATCTAAAATAATTGACACAAACTCGTGTTTTATCTGTGATAATCTTTGCAACTGATGACGTATTGATTTCAATTACAATAACAACTATAGTATCATTGTAATTTGCAAAAAAGGTAACATAATATTTAGATAATATGACGACAGGCGTGGGCGAACGGTCAGCGATTGGTTTGTTGCGCGTAAAGTCCCTGGTTCGATTCCCGGTCAGAGCAAATATTTGTTTCATAGCTTTTATTTGCATTATTTAATAATTATATTAAATAATGCAAATATTTGGTAATGAAAAAAGAGGTGGATATTTATCAGGTTATCAGAGTGGTAGGCAGTGGTACCCAGTCTGCTGACCCGGGGTAGTACCACCAATATACAGACCGTAAAGTGATTTGGTCGCGTTTCGGGATCACCTTGTAAGTTGCCGGTTCTTGCTATGTTATCCCGGTGACTGCTACTTACAGTTATTGAATTGTAGTAGCAGTGGCATCCATTCATGGACCACACTCCAGCTTAAAATCGGCTGGAGTGCTGTCAAATGTAGAGTCTCAATAAAAATAAAAGATAGTGACGGTGTATTTATATTGATCTATTTATGATTGCTACCTAACAAAACCTATGCCTCTCTAGACTTTCCTTCATAAGAGTTTGTTTTATTAAGACCCGACAGTTTTTATTTGTTCGTTGATCAAATAGGAGACATTTAAATATAGCAATTCTATTGATTGATTGATTCTATAATTTTAACGTTAACATAATGTAAAGTTATAATTATTCAATCAATCAAATTGTCATGCCTTTTTCCCACAAGGATAGGCAGAAACAATGAAGCGCAATTGCCACGATCCTTACTGACACAACTCCCTTGCTTCCCTTACATTTTTTTTAGTGTGACTCGACATATGACAGCACCACGCTTGGTGTTAGGCTGGAGTGTAATCCGTAAATGGATGTCACTGCTACTACAATTCAATAACTGTGAGTAGCAGTCACATCCACTATGCCGGCTTAGTTACATCCACAATTCTTTCCACACAATTCTCAATTCTCTCTCTACGGTTATAGGCACTAGACAATCTAACTTCTTGAGGATGTCTCCGATTTTGTCAGATTGATTTACTCATTGTGTAATGCAAATCCTTTAAAATGTTGGATTAAAATAATCAAAATAAACATCGTAATCAATAATTTGTTTTGTATTTTAATGTCTCATTGAAATGCTTCAATACAATCACGTAACAACTTAACGTAAATTTAATTTAATTACTCACTCATTTAAGCTAATAATTTAAATTTAATCTATTGTCTTCCTTATCTACAGATAACACAGGAATTTAATCAGGATTATCGGGAATTAATCTAATTTTAATGAGGCCTTTTAAGGCTTTTTAATCTTTTTTTATGCTACGTCAAGCAACTTATCTTTTAGATTCTAAAATTTAGAACATAAAATTACTGTCACAATTTTTTATTAAAACAATTCTAATACATAATTAGTTTTTTTTTAATTATTTATGTCAGATTGTTGTATTTTAAAAGAAGTTAATTAAAAATAATGAGTAGTACCTTACTTAATATTATTTGATAAAGGTAAAATACTTAATATATAATTATAATTAAATAAAATACCTAATATATAATTAAATAAATCAATATATTTCAACAAACTTGCCTGATTATGCCCCCAAATGTAAAAATAAAAGACTTAATGGTCATTGGACCATTAGGTCCGAAACCAATAAACTATTTCATGTATACAATTTCTGAATTCAAATATGAATCCTTTGCAAAAACTTAATTACACATAACTGGTATGTACTAAATATGTATAATACCTACCTTATTACAACTTCTACATCACAATAATACGTTTTCAATAAACCAAACGTAATCTATGAGAATTTTCTCAAGAAAGTCATTATTATTAGTCAGTTTATTTACTAACAAATTACGAGCACAGTTTAAACTTCCTTTAATCTTCTTCGTAGTTCATTCACGTCATAATAACAAGAAAGAGAATTAACAATTGAAATTGAGAATATCATCCTGCTTCATTGTAAGCGCGTGCTTCTTAATGGCAATCTTGTCAATACGAGCACTGTTTTAAGCGGTTTTAAGTGGTCTCGCAACCAAACAGATTCCGGTTCAAAACCACCTGCCGATAATCAAATCAAAGGCCTATCCCGGTGGAAAAAGGCGTCTTTACAAAAAAAAGGCGTCTATCCTATTGTAAAGATTGTGGCGCCACTTGCCACAATCCTGTCAACTCCCTCGCTTCCCTTACATCCACAATTATCTTCATACAATCTCTACGGTTATAGGTACTCACAACCCAGCATTCTTAAGGATGTCTTCAATACCAATGTATATTTGATAGTATCTATATATCATTTAGTAGTCTTGTTTCTATTATGCAAGCATGTTTAGTAGCTTAGTATTGATATGACAAAAAAAAATATAAAAATATTTGAGAGTGTAGCGTCATTTTACTATCAACTCATTACTCAGTACTGGACTGGATAGTTTAATTGGTAAAACGACTTTGTACGACGTCATCGTTCTTAAACTGATCTCAAAATCAATCAAATTGCCACAAAATGGTTGTAAACTTATGGTGGTAATACCTCGAATCGGCAGACTGGGAAATTTATCACCAACTGGCTATTTAACTCTTAAAAACCTAGACTAGAAGCAAATATCTGCCAAAAATCGCAAAAAAACACACACTAAAATACGCAAAAAATATTATGAAGATATGTATAGAAGTAGATTGTGTAAAGTTAACTATATATTATTCATATTTTAATTTTAAAAATAACTAGGATATAATTTAAAATTGGTTTTTATTCATTCAATCTATTAAATGTATATATATTAACATAAACATATACGTCATATGTATATGATATATATTTATACAGCTGATATTATTATATACAATTTATCGTTGTCCTTGGACATGTACTACAATTGTACAATGATACAGGTTGTTACCAAAATAGCGTTAATTTGGGTCTAGAAAAATGTTGTTTTAACCTAATCAAAATGTCGTTATTTTGGGACTAGAATTTAATTTAGAATAATTATACAAGATGAAATTGTGTTTCCCTAACCAAAATAGCGTTATTTTTGAGGCTAATTGAATTAAAATTTATTTAGAATAATTTATTCCATATGAAATTGTTGCTTTAACCAATTTACAGCCGCCATTTAATTAAGTAACTATTTATTAATTATATTCTCTATTTTTATTTCGCAATTATCTTTTTTTAATTGATTAACTTGCCAATATTTTTTTGAAACCATTTGAAAAATCATGGTACCCATAACCATACAGTGATCCTAAAAGAAGAGTATTGTTAGAATTCTAGAAAGTGACCCTATGGGCATTAATGGCGGACAATTTTTTGATTGATTTAACTGTAATTGTTAGTTCCACCTGTATATCATAATAAAACTTTTAATTGAATATCTTTACAATAAGTTATTTATTTACTACCATTTTTATTATGGAATATGGATTTATTTACCAAAGACAACATAGAATAACATAAAGCATAGTGCTGTCCCTAGACCATAGACAATAATTACTAATTGAATATAACGAAAATAACATCCATTAGTTATGATTTGAAAAAATAAATTGAAATTCATATTAAAAATTCCATATCAAAATTAAAAAAGAATAATTATACTTTGTCACGTTTTTCTTGTAGGATGCAAAGAACGGGGAAAAACATGAGCCAATTAAGCAGTATGGGAATCCGAGCAAAACGTGGCATTAAAATTTATTCACAAAATTTTCTAACTAATTAGAATATGTCAAAATACATAGCAGCTATTCTGCAACAATTCTTTCTAGAATTTTCTTCAACGATTGAACGTTTATTGATAAAACCGGGCGTAACTTCAAAAGAAATAAAAACAAAAGATATTCCAATGCGCGTACTTATTACGCAATGTTTACCATTTACTTTATTTATTATTTCTTATTATAATTCAGTTATTTTTCATAATAATATTATCGTTTTAAAAGTAATAAAGATAGAAGCGTCTTTATGTCTGCTGTTTGTGAGAGAGGGTTATCAGAGAGGTTACTAACTGTTGCGAACACCTTTTGAAATTATTAATAACAATACTATTGTATCTACTTACAATATTTACTTTTAACGACCCGCGTGGCGGGGTTACGTCTAAGTCCTGGATTCGATTCCAGGTCAGATCGAAGATTTCTTTTATAACATTTGGTAACGGGAGCTCTTGGTTTGCGAGACTTATTGGGCCTTGACATATGACAGCACGCCGCCTGATGTTAATCTGAAGTGCGGTCCATGAATAAAGGTGACTGCTACAATTCAATAACTGTAAGTAGCAGTCACATAAGTAGCTATATCAGCACTGTAAGTAGCCGATATTCGCTCTGGGTGTTCAAGAGTGATAGGCAATCTTGTCTGTAGGGACCACTATTAAATGTTTGTAAATGACAGACTTCCTTCGCGTTTCGGTATCAGTTTGAACGTTGCCGATTCCTACACTAATGATATAGTTAGTTCATTCATGGACTGCACTACAGCCTAACATCAGGCGGGGTTTTGTAATATAAATAAAATAATTAATAAAAAATAATTATGTAAATAATATATTTTTACTTTATTATGTATTACTTTCGAGTTTAATAGTACTAAACAATTATTTATTGTAAACAAAATTATTAGTAGCAAAAGATTTACGAAATTTTGAGTAATTGGGTTGATTTGGGCACATTAATTCGATGGATGGAAGGGGGTATGAAAATAGACTAGCAAAATATATTTATAAATCAGAGGTTACTTACTGGAAGGATAACCCAGATAAAATGTGAAATGATCCAGAAGATTGTTTCTCGATTAAAACGAGGACATTCATAAAAGAAATGTGTATAAAGAGGAAATGTGAATGTGAGGGAACCGGGAGAGTTGTATCAGGATCTCATAGAAAGTAGGATCATTGCCTCTGCTTACACTTTGCTCTAAGCACATTAACAAATTGATGTGCTCAGCACTGGACGGCGTATCGCTGAAGATGGTATTAAATTCCACAGACTAAATACCATCATATAAGGCGATCCACGCACCAGAAGGTAGGGAGACGTGGAGGATAGTGGTGAAGAATATCACGACACTCAGAACGGAGAACAAATAAATCAAAGAATAAAACTACTTCTTCTAAAAAATACTTTTCCTCAGCAATATGCCATCCAGCGCTGGGTACATAAAATTGTTATGACTCAGTTACAAACTTACCCAACTCGTCTCACTTATCCGACCAACGATCGACCCCGTAACTCAATGACAATGAGAATGAGCTAAGTTTTGACAGTTGCACTTCATTAATGAGCTTCAAAATTAAATTGCGACCTCGCAACACACTGAGAAGAGATATTCATTTTCAATAACAGCTCAAGCTTATTGAAAATCACTCTCCGATAAAATAAAAGTTACGCGGTCGCTGTTAGTGTCAAAATCATTGCGACCGCGTAACTTTTTAACAAATGGGAATGATTTTCATTTTCATTCCCATTGAAGTTCTTAGTTAATCAAATCATACTTAGCCAGACCAAGTGGCTTCTCTCAGTGTGTGGCAGGATACGTTTCAAACATACAGTGGACAGAGGCGGCCATTTCTTAATCCCTAAGAATTTCAGGATTGAAACCTTTGTATCTTTCAGCGTCCAGGTTTTCGACCCATACGAGAATATGAAGAAGAGTACCCTTTTACTTTTATTTACCACAGTAATATATACTCTCCAAGTTTTTAAATGGATAGCTTTAAATTTATTTACGTATTTAATGTTTTGAGTAACTAGAACACCCACGCTGATTTAGATTTTAGGCAGTTCAAATGTATTAGGCTGTCTAGGCTCTATTTTAAACTGTATATTAGAGCCACCCTGAGCTTTATACATAATACCAAGTTGTTATATTAGCACTATTTTAAAATGACATCATTTATTTTATATTCACAGTTGCATATACATTTTAAAATAGTTTAATGTATGAAGATTTCAATGTAATGAAAAATATCCTTTATTATGCATAGTTTAGGTGTGCAATGTAATCAAACTATAATTATGGCAGTTCAAAACTATGGCGTGTCTCAGTGATTGACAGACGACACAATATCCATATCCTATTTTCCAAATAACTCAATTGCACAGCAATTAAAAGCAAATATTAGTTTTATCAATACAAGTATCAAAACTACTATTTATATATTTTTTCATCATTGGAAATTACAAAAGTAGTACAAAGAAGCCCAAAATGAATGATGTCCTTAGTTTGTTTTTCCCTGAGGCCGATTTCTTCACCTTAACCTGCCTAATAGTATACATGGCGAGGTCCGAAAGCGCCGACAACTGAAAAAACCATTACGGTTTGCAATTTACGGCCTTAGTTGCCGTCACTAGGCTGATTTGTTTATCAATTTAATTTGATATTGACGTTTGCTAGGCCGGCATAGTGGATGCGACTGTTACTTGATGCTTTAACTGTAGTAACAGTCGCCTCCATTCAAGGACCGCACTCCAGCTTATGCTTGTCATAATATAGCTTGTAAATGTCATTACACCAATAAAGCATACTTTAGATTAGTTCAACTAAAAAATCAAATCAAATTGTCACGCCTTTTCCTACAGGGATGGAGCGCCACTTGCCACGATCCTGACACAACTCCCTCGTTTCCTTCACATTCACAATTCTCTTCATACAAGCTCTATGGTTATGGGCACTAGGCAACCTAGCTTTCTTGAGGTGTCTTTTGAAGAAAGAAAAAAAAACATAAATTTGAGCTCGTGGTTTTTATATTTATCTTGATCAAGAACATATATCAATTGTTAACAAAAGTAAGCGCCAGTCGCCATCATACAGTCACTTAGCATACAATCGCTGGTAATTCCTGTTGCCTAACACTTGAAAGACGGAACACTTACATTCATTTATAACCTCTTTAAAACTCTCTATAAATATAACCCAATAATTTTTAAGCTAACATTGTGAACCTAGTTTTGAGTCCATTTCTGTCTGTTTTTCTTTTTAGTAAATAGAAAAGGCGAACCACAATATAAAACAACTAAACAACCAGTTGATTAGTATTTTCTTAGATTTCGCGCGAACATTGTATAATGAATTAAACAAATTTTATGCGGCTTACTATCGCGTTTATTTCGGTTTAGTTTTTACATTTTTTTATTATTCCGACGTTTCGAGAGCTTTGCAGCCATCGTAGTCTCTCCGTGACCATAAATGTCGTTAAACAATTCTTGATCGTTTATATATTTCGTGTTGGTTTTAGTAGTGTTAAGTGGTGTTAGTCACGCGGGGCCTATGATCTGTTTTTAGCATTCAACTCAGGGTCTTAGCAGCCTACTCACGATGCACATGGTGGGAATTGAAACTACCTATAACTGTCTGGACGAGGTCAGAATTACACACTATACATTCCATAAACGCATAAGCATTCAATGTTTATCCTTCTTGCATTCACGTTGTAGTAGTGAAATCTTTATTAAAGACGATAAACAACGCTATTGTAATCGACTGAAGCAACCGTGATTTGAATAGTTTTTTTTTCAGTCATCGGCGCTTTTGGGACATCCCCCTTTTTTATTGTGACTCGACATATGACAGCACCCCGCTTGATGTTAGGCTGGAGTGTGGTCCATGAATGGATGTCACTGCTTCTACAATTTAATAACTGTGAGTAGCAGTCACATCCACCTATACCGGCCTAGTTGGGAACAGCATCTTACAAGCTGATCCCGAAACGCGACCAAATCACTTCACGGTCTGTATACTTATAAGTGGTGGTACTACCCCGGATCGGCGGACTGGCTACCACTGCCTACCACTCTTTTATAACCAGACCCGAAGCAAATATCTATCTCTTTTTTGCTTACCATCAGGCAAGTTGAGGTTAGATGTGAAGTGTCAATAAAATATCCTTCGACACTATTTCGGCTTATAATGTCAAATTACTTTTGAGAAAATTCGGCATATCATTTTGAATTGTCCTTTAACATAAGTTTGGCCTTTCAATAAGCTTGTTAGGCCCACAGCCTTAGAAGTCTATTTTCAGTTTCAAACCACTTACGTTTTCTTTACCATGGAAATCAGTTGTAAATTACCATAACAGGACGACGCCATTTTAAATATTTCTTAGAAACCCAGGTTTTATTTCAATTCTATTAAAATGGTAATTTTTTTATATATTATTAATTTTACATTATTAATTTAACGTTTTAATTGTTTGTTCTGTTTTTACGAGTTCTTCTATCTACAAATTCATATTTTAATTTTATAAAGAGTAATGCCAGAGTTTTACAGTTTTGGATCTATTAATTTTACGACTTCATACTTTTTGTTTTTCGAGTGAATAATTAATTAATCTTGGACCTCTTCTTCAGGCTGGTCGAGGTTAGATGTTGAGTCATAATAAAAAAAATCTACTTGTCACGCCTCAATTCTTACGAGGATAGTCAAATACACATTTCGACACATTTCTCTCGCTTCCCTGACATCCACAATCCTCTTTAAGCTCCATGTTTATGAACACTGTGGCCTTCTGCTTTTTGAAGAATGTTTGTGACTTGGTCGAGATGCTCTGTGTCCTCTTTGCCATCCCTTTATTATCCTTCCAATTAGGAGATTTTCTAAATTAAAAATCTCTCTCAATAATTTTCTTTTAACTCTTTATAAAAAAAGTAAATCTCTTATCTGATTCTGGATGAACATAATCACTAAATATATTTACGTAGGGAATTTTGTCATAAATCAAATAAGTTACTTTGAAATGGCAAAGGAAACTACCTACGTTGGTGGGACAAATTGGCGCCTGTCTATAATATTTGGCACCGGTCCCTTGTAGAGAAAATAACTCATTGATTGCCAATCATTTTATGTACCTATAATGTATTTGTAGACCTTTCTTCGTAGATTGAGTTACTTTATTTTATATTGGCACGAAACATGACCGCAAACCGCTTCATGTTAAACGGGAATGCGATCCTTTAGTCTCTATAAAATAGTTCTCTAAATGCTACCATTCATTATTTATTGAATTGCATTTGATTTATCAATGAAAAGATAAAACTTATCTATACTTGTTATAACATTGTTGCTATATATAGCTGTTATTCATATATGAAGTTATATATTTATATCAAATAATGCTTTTTTTATTGACTAAAGTGTGTCATAGAAACAGTACATAAACAAAGTACATAATATCAAAGATACATTTGGTAACGGCAAGTTGTTCTTGAACTAGGGGAGCTCTCGCGAATCTATTTATTTACCACTACCACATTCGTCTATATTGTGACACGACTTGTGATCTCGATTGCCGGGTAAAGCATAAACTCGACGCACCAAACTTTTTAGTTCGAGGTAGGAACTTGTCGATTGTTCAACAATGAAACAACGTGTCGTCCCTATCCCGGCCAATAAACTCTACGTTTACAATAATACTAAAGATTTGTCCGGTAGATAACGATAGTTCGCTTTTTGGTAATTATAAAATATATTTATTATAAATAAACAAATATTGTGTTTACCCAAATTTATCCATTAATAAATGATAATTAAAATCAATGAATATAATATTTTTTCTTTCGTTATTTACGTCTTCTATCATCAAATTGCGTCTTAAGTTACAAATCGTCTTCTTAGAAGTTAGTTTACATAAATCAAGCTTAATTTTGTTTAGATAAATAATAACTATGTTTGCATATATATTCATATTTTATGTAATAATGTAGATGAATATATTTCGTGTACTTTATTTAATGAATTAAACAAATTTTATGCGGCTTACTATCGCGTTTATTTTGGTATAGATTTTACAATTTTATTTTATTATTCCGACGTTTCTAGAGCTTTGCAGCCATCGTAGTCACGGAGACACTGAGGTATTGGTCGTCCTATTAGTTGATGCTGTTATTTGATGCAAAATAAACGCGATAGTAAGGCGCATAAAATTTGTTTAATTCATTAATCAATGTTTGCGCAAAATCTAAGAAAATATTACTTTATATAATATATCTTATTCTAAAAATTTGCACCCTAATGTCGCTCAGCCATGGTTAACTGTAAGATAATTCCACTAACCTCTGAAATAATTAACATAACAAATGTTATTTTTTAATTGTCATATTAATGTGAAAATTGTGGCGACCTTTTCCAAGTACGCACAAAAATATTTATAAATTATTTTTCATAAAAAAACATTGTTATTTTCAAATTCATTCCCATTTATTGTTTCTCCGAACAAATTTTGTGTACGAAATTGAAGATAGTCGTCATTCTGTTTTTAACGAGAGCATTTCAATGCACCAATTAAGTACTGCTATTATTGTAAAATAAAATATAGGTTAATCGAAATAACTATAAATAAAAAATATCATCTAATAACGTCGCATCAGAGATAGTCCCAAGAAGACCGGCAACATTTTCCCCTTGTTGCAATGTTGATACGTTGGCAGGAATAATTGCCAGCGTTCCTGTCTCCAGACTTCTCCGTCAGCCGCTTGGACAACTCCTTGGCCAGGCGCTTAGCTGAAGGTCCTCAAGGGTAAAATAAAATAAATATTTCGTCTATGTTTTTCATCTCTCTTTTCAAAGCGCACAAACGCAACATAACCTTTCCAATCCTTGTAACTACATCTTCTTTCAAAGCACATTTTTCAGAAATCTGTCAGCATAATTAAGGATGAAATTTCTAGACTGAAACCCCTGAAGTGTGTAATATTATCACGCTTCAATGAGTTTATTTTAAACGAGACGGTTCAGTGGAGAATTAATTTTCACGCATCACACGATGTTTAGGAGGGTAGAGCGACCTTGGAGTAAGCCCTGTGGGGGAGTTCTCGAACTACTACTGAAAAACCCAAACATAGTTTCCTGCAGATTTATAGTCGTGTTTTTAATGTTAGGTAGGAGTGCGGTTCATAGATAGGGGCGAGTCCTACTACAGTAAATAACTGCAAGTAACAATACCAAGTTGGTACCGCTAACTTTAAAACCGATCCCGAATCGCGACTGAGTCACTTTACGGTCTGTACACTTAAAAATGGTGGTGCTACCACTAACTGTTAATCACCCAGACCCTAATTAAAAATTTGCCTCATTATTTTTTCATTTACAAATATTTGTAATATTCAATCTAATAATTAAATATTACAAGTAAATGCTATGATATGAACCTTTGCTGTGATTGGGAATCAAACCCTTAACGCCCAACGCGCCACGCCTATCGTCTCTCGAGATTGTCCTTACTTTATTTATAAAAACAACCAAAGTACGTATATCAAAGATACATTGGTACCTGTGGGTGGTTTCGAACTCGTGCTCTCGGTTTGTGTAACCATTGCACTGCCACTACTCCATGGTCGCTTTAAATATTTATAAGTCGATTATAATTTCAAGTACAAAATAGGTATCAAAATAAATCTACACTTAAATTATCCAGTTACCATAGCAAAGCCTTTTTATAATTTAAATAAATTTCAATTGTCACATCAAATGTTAAGGCACATTCATGAAAATAGACATTTTCTAAAAATTACTTTCGGCGCCTAATTCTCGTTTAGAGATTTTGTGATCGGTGACCGTAGTAATAAAAATTTGACCGAGAAATTCACGTGTCACATCTTGTTGACGCTAGTGGACGCTGTGTGGTTTAGTGGTCAGAGCGTTAGGTGAAAGACGCCGGGTTCGTTTCCCAGTCGCAGTTGACCAATGCGCTCGTGATACTTAGGTATATACTGAAATATGTATATTCTTCGAATTAAAATTTGGAATATAACAAAATTAAATCAAAAAACGTTTTTTTAATATAAATCAATCAATGAAATTGGCACGCTTTTATCCCACAGGGATAGGCAGAGACTATATGTTTTTTTAACTTATTTACTTTCTATACTAAGCTACTAAGAGACCGACATAGAAACAGAACGACCAAAGTACATATAAAGATACATTAGTACCGGCAAGTAATTTTTGAACGGTCACCAAACCTAAAGTAGAGTTTAAATTTTAAAAAAATGTGTACTAGAATATACCTTCGTTGACCTGGCATCAAAACCCTTTCCATATATCGTGCTATTTTAGTTGTTTTATTAGCGTGGAAGTCCATGTGACACTGCAGAAGAATTAAAAATAAAACTGTGATGGCCTTTTCAACTAACCTACTAACCAATAATAAACTTGGATTATTTTCTCTTATTTACAAAAGATGTGTCAGAATCGTGGAATGCGTCGTTCCCTGTGGAAATTGGGGCGTGAAATTGATGATGTTGAAGTCAATCAATCAATCAAATTGTCACGCCTTTTTTCACAGGGATAAGCAGAGACATTGGAGCGCCACTTGGCACGATCCTGATACAAGTTCCTCGCTTCACAATTCACAATTCTCTTCATACAAGCTCGGTTATGGGCATTAGGCAAACCAGATTTCTTGAGCTTACTTCCACGGCGTCGCGCGGCGTGGGTTGATGCGGCCACCTACCACAAATTTTTGAAATCATTTGAACATATAGAATATATTGTATACATGTTTTGTTAACATTTATAGCGAAAGTGGACTAGTGGCAATGAAAGATCACACAAACCAGGGACTCCTCGGTTCAAAAACTACTTGCCAGAACTAATGTATCTTTGATATATGATGTACTTTGGTCGACCTGTTTCTGTGATACACAAGCACGTTTAGTAGCTTAGTATAGTAATGTAAACAATACGTAGCGGCGTTCGCCTACACCTAGAAATGGGAGGAGAATAATGTTGTTCACGGAGGGACGGACGCCTAAATGCATACCAGTACAAAGTACTGTATAGTAGAATAAAGATTGTAATAAAAACACATATATGTAATAAAAATAAGTATTTTATTATAGTAGGAATAATTGTCTTCACAGAAAAGCTTATAAAAATATTATATTTTGTACAAGTATTATATATAACGAAGGCTGAAACTACTACTCCGTATTGACCTTGCGGTAGAGGATGCTTATCTCTTTATTTTTTCAGTAGTTTTTCAGAGAATCATTTCTAAAAGTAGGTAGAACTTGTTATTTGATCATATTAGACAAAATGACATGATTTTACCTATAGAAATATCGAGTCCGCCAAATAACTTTTTTTTTTTAAATGTTATAAAAAAACTACCGAATATTTTATCAAATTTCTTTTTTTATTTGAAAGTACAATCCTTCCGGTTAATGATGGAAAATATAATAATTTCATTCAAATGGCTATTATTTGGCTGACCCGATGTAAAACAAGAGTATTTTCGATTTTAATTTAATTCGTTGTTTATCATATTTTAATAAATATGAACAGTGTATTGAAAAAATAGGCCTAAGTAAATATAATATTTTTTTTTTACAAAAATACATAAAGTCTTAAAAAATAAGGCTTTTAATGCATCTGTTTATCATCATATGAACCTATTTATCATCATGGGAGCTCTTAAAAGTGTCTTAGTTTACGGCAGTCACAGTCGCCGTGGCGCCGTCACTATGCCGGCCAAAGATTACCAACGAAGAGCATCATATTTTTATCTATTAAGTAAGAGTGTAGCGACTGCACTCTATAATTTTCGAATCCAGGAGGCCGACCGCGCCATTTCAATAGAAAGGAAAATAAGTTTATTCCCTTTGGTCAAAAAGTTACGCGGTCGCTGTTAGTGTCAAAAATAACTTTGGTTCATTTGAACAATGAGTATCAATGAGCTTGAACTGTTAATGAAAAAGAACATCGATTCTTAATGTGTTGCGCGGTAGCAATTTAATTTTGAAGCTCATTAATGGAGTTCAACTGTAAAAGGAAGTCCATATTTATTGTCATTGAGTTACGCGGTCGGCCTACTAGATATTAATAAAAAAACACTTACTTATGAGACAGTAGAAGTAATTTAAATACATTAGTACTAGTAAAAATATCTCCAGTAAAATAAAGGGAGTCTTAAGTTCTATAAATAAACCTTATACGGGTCAAGGTCGATCCTTGCTCAGTTCGATATAATGCATTGAGTGTATATTACATAAATAATGTAATATCGATAAGTAAGTGGTTAGTCTGAAAGTCTGTTAAGTTGTTCCTGTGATTGTGCTGATATACTTCAGCGTTTTCATGTAACAGAACATTGCGCTTTTGTTTTGTCGAACATTTGGAACATTTGACGACAGGCGTGGCCGATTGATCAGCGATTGGTTTTTTGCGTGTAAAGTCTCGGGTTCGATTCCCGGTCGGAGCAAATATAAATTGTTTTATAGCTGTAATATTTTTTGTTTGTAATATTTACTAATTTATATAAAATATTCCATATATTTGTTAATAAAAAAGAGGCGGATATTTGATTCGGGTCTGGTTATCAAAGAGTGGTAGGCAGTGGTACCCAGTCTGCCGAACCGGGGTAGTACCATCACTTACAAGTATACAGACCGTGAAGTGATTTAGTCGCGTTACGAGATCAGCTTGTAAGTTGCCGGTTCCAACTCTAGAGAAATAGTGAATACGACTACTACTTGCAACTGCAACTAGTCTCTAATCAGCTTATTACCAGGCCAGGTTATTACCTTTTTTTAGTGTTGCTCTATTGTTGAGCAACACTAAAAAAAAAGTTTAACCTAATGATAGACTAATAAAAAAAATTGTACTATTTGAAAAAATGAAAATACTTTAAAATGTATATGTTCCAAAAATATATTAATTTATTTGTTTGTTGCAAAATAGATCAATGAACGCATAATGTACTAATCCGACGACTTCCAACGTTACTTATATAAGAGCTAGCTCACACCAACGCGACAAAATGATCTACATCTTGTGCAAAGTTTCTTGAAGTGGGTTCAGTGATAACATCAGCGGCGTTCTGTGAATTATCTATTTATAGATTTTCTGTAGTCATGTATTCGTGCATTTTTTTAAATTATGACTCGACATATGACATGCCTGATATTAAGCTAAAATACGGTCCATGAATGGATGTCACTGCTACTACAATTCAAAAACTGTAAGTAACAGTTACATTCACTATGCCGGCCTAGTTGGACCGGCAACTTACAAGGTGATCCCGAAACGCGAATAAATCGCTTCACGGTTTGTATACTGATACTGATTTTTTACCCAGATCGGCAGACTTGGTACCACTGCCACCAAAAATTACTTCAGTATAAGACAATTAATATAATAATACTCTAGGAAGTTTACACACAGATTAAAATACTGAACATACACATAGATCATTATGGGCCCCACTTGATACACAACTGCAAAACAGCCGATATTCTCAAATCGAACAGCAAATGTCATATATAAATTTATATTAATTCATTCAATATAATATAAATTTATATAAATAATTTTATAACTTTTTGGCACTATCTGGTATTCTTATAAATTTATTCACGACAACGTAGAATTAGTATTGGTATAAAATAGGATTAGTATATTATTGATCTATCATTTGTGTTAAATAGATCAATAAACGCATAATATACTAATCCTATTTAACTTTAAATAAATATACATGCTTTTTACAATAAAAACCCACTGTATGTTGGAAGGTATATTGCCTTTAACAACGTCTGGTAGACTATTTGGTTAGCCTGATTTTCTGGTTAAGACAAAATGTCTCGCTTTTATGAGCGAGCTCTAAAACATATTAACATTAATTAGATAGGTGTTTGACCTATTAGAAGTCAGTTTATCTCAGTTTTACAGTGACAAATACTAAGTTTAAAATACACTTTTAATAAGAGAAAAATACAACTAATAAAAAAACACTATATTGCACAAAACATTAACGTAGGTAGGTACAAAATCATAATTGTTAGTTTATTATCTGGTTTTGTAGCCGCCAGCCCTCTTGGACCTCCCCTTGCTTGCTAATGGTAATTAGGCAATATAAAGGAGTTTTGGCGGGAAACTGCAAGTGAGAAGTCGTGCAATTTTCAATTATTTGTGTTTCTTAAATATTAATGTGTAATAATGGTGAAATTGTTATCTAATAATCATTTTTAAGTTGATCGAGTATAGTGATTAAAAGCTATTTAACGTGTCTCTTCGTGTTCCCTTCAGGACTTCGTCGGAAGAGTGTTAGTAACGCTTTTCCACCGCTTTACTAAAACCATCACCGTCTTCTTCACCCTCATGTAGTGGATGAAACATTAAAGTGTTTCATCATCATCCACTGAAGACATCATAAGTATTTTACGGAAAACTAGGCTGTATAAACTTTGCTTCCTTCGCCTTCCCAGAAAGGGAGAATTGTACTGAAGATTGACAATACAAATAATAATAACATGCTTTAGGAATTTGTTAAATATTACAGTACACAACAATTTTATATGCAATGAAAAGTGTAGAATTTTATTACTTTTTTCATAACCTGTATTACACAAAACTCTGGCCTGTATAGTGGACCGTCTTACGTGAATCTGGTTTTATCGCGGGTGTAAAAAGTTGAAGTAGGAGGGTGTTTTAACTAAACTTGCTTATGTGATGGACAACCAGTATCGTTCTGTAACTCTGTAACGTTGCGAGATACAGTTTTTAAATGCGAATGTGAACGTGAGGCAAAGCTGGTAACTTAATGAATAAATAGTTATTAATGTATCATGACAACACCCCGCTTGATGTTAGGCTGGAGTGTGGTCTATGAATGGATGTCACTGCTACTACAATTCAATAACTGTGAGTAGCAGTCACATCCACTATGCCGGCCTAGTTGGAACCGGCAACTTACAAGCTGAACCCGAAACGCGGCTCATCACTTCACGGTCTGTATACTTTTAAGTGGTGGTACTACCCCGGGTCGGCAGACTGGGTACCACTACCTACCATTCTTTTATAACCAGACCCGAAGCAAATATTTATCTCTTTTTTTAATTAACAAATATTTAAAATATTTATTAAATATTACAAATAAAAGCTATGAAACAAATATTTGCTCCGACCGGGAATCGAACCCGGGACTTTACGCGCAACAAACCAATCTTTGACCGTTCGTCCACGCCTGGCGTCATTATGTATGTATGTATTATAATTTAAACAAGTTTAAAGCAAGATATATATCCAGGTATATAGAAGTTGCTCTTGAGACGCAGAAAGTGTAGGCGAAGTTGTTTGCCTCCGTTTTACCCATTTTGTTATGATCGCCACTACTAAGTAGTAAACCTATAAACAAATTAATTTATTAAATTGTCACGACTCATTCCTACGCGGACAAGTGGTTAAAAGTGGCGACCGTGGTGTAGTAGTAGTGCAATGGTTATGCAAACCGAGAGCACGGGTTCAAAACCACTTGCCCGTATCTTTGATATATGTACTTTAGTTGTCCTGTTTCTATGATACAAACACTTATAGCTATGATATACACTGGTAGCTTCTTAGTAGAGAAATGAGAAAAAACACGGTTTATCTTTTTTATGTTATTGTGGCTTGACATATGTAAAGCTAGCTTAGCATCCCATGTTAAGCTAGAGTGCAATCCATTAATCTCATCCATACCAAAGTTAAATACCTGCAAGTAGCAGTTGCATCCACTGTCTGTACACTTGAAAGTGGCGGCACCTCGAATCAGCAGACTCGGCCAAAAAACACTGTCTGGATTCCACTCTTGAAAAACCTTCCACAATCCTTACGTAACTATTTCTGTTCCTTCATATTCAGAACTTCATTCAAGCTCTTCTTTATTGATTCTAGTTATGGGCATAGCGGCCGGGTATCAAACTCGGTGTGTCGCCTGACGCATAAATTCGAGTTAACGCACTTGGTTTTTTTTCTATCCAATTTTCATTATTTACTTCTTGTTACAGTACCTCATAAGTAGCAAAGAAAATATGCCAAAAAAAGTATTTTTTAAATCTACATATTATAAAAATTATGATTTTTTTTTTAATAATATGTGTTATAGGTAATTAAAAGATGATATTTAAAAGCATATTAGGGATATTTTTCCGTTTTAAAATATATTATTTAATATGAACTATATTTTCGTTCCGATAATAATGTAAAAAAAACAATTCGTAATTAAATCATTAATAGTGCATTTTATTATTTTCCTAAATTATTTTGCAACAATTTGTTTAAATACCTATATTGGTTACTGACTCATAAATAACATTTATTATTTTTACGTTTATGGTATTATATAAATACGATTAAATTACCTAATTAAAAAATAATAAATACATTATTCCATTTTTTTTAATTATTGCCACTTTTCCTTGTTAGTTACCAGTGCCAACTGAAGCACAAAATAGTGTTTATTCATGCGATGCAATTTTCATTAAGAGAATATTTTTAAAAGTCGTTCGTATGCAGTAATAATGCCCAATCTTCCGATCCGGGGTAGTACAACGACATTCACTTGAAATGACGTTTTGGCAACGGCTTTAAATTTTCACTTCTAAATAGGCCGGTATAGTGAATGCGACTGCTGCTTGCAATTATTTAGGTGTAGTAGAAGTCGCATCCACTCTCGGATCCACTATAAAAAATACGCAATTATAAATGATAATGTAATACTAATACAATGATTAAAGTCCTAATATGCACGAGTATACACGGAACTTGATAATAAAAGGATACAGTGTACAGTAGGTAAATATAGCGATAAATACTAAATTATCAAATAGTTACACCTTACTTACACCACAGGGATAGGCAGAGGCAACACATTATTCGTTTACAATAACAATGGAACGAAGAACGCTTTGAGAGAAAACTTCTTTAGGCGCATTGCACAGGTATTTGGGAGTTAACCTGTGAAACGAGGCGAGTGAGCGAACACAGATTTTGTTTTAAAGAAATTAAATAGCGTTAGTCAATTATGTGATTGTTTGAATTTATATTATTTTAAGTCATGTCACGTCACATTACTTTTTTTTCCAAAATTCATACGTTTTTCATAAATTACAATAAAATCTAAACATGATTCAATTTCTATAACATCTACTCTGTAACTGTTTTCTGCTAGAGGTATCGAGACCCAAGGCCATTTTAAACAAAAAAAAATATTTCCAAGTTCTCGGTTTTTAAAACGATAAAAATAATAATATTCGTACAGAAAACATCGCAAGCTCATGAGTGATTTACAAATCTCAACCTTATTTCGCATAAAGCACGTTTTGTTCCTAACGCAGAGATTCCTCGCCTTAAACAACACATAATAGAACCAAACATTCATTAATTAAATAATTAGCAAAAGAAATTCAAACTACAAAGTACACATCCAAGTAGTCCTGAATCGAGACGGGCAATTTGTGTAAGTTTTCGGTTGTATCCGCCCGCCCCTCCTAGCCCCGGCTGAAAGACGAGGGGTAGGTTTTAGGGGAGGCAAGACGGGCGCCGTGAATGGCGCAGGCAAGGTCAGGGGCGACGGAAGTGGGTTACGGGCGGCTTATTGAGCGCCCCCGACGTGCCCCGGCCAACCAAACGGGGGCGCCACGCGTCCTCACATAAATATATCTACGCTTTGTATAAAATAACAAGTTTGTTTTCGTTACGTCGCTGTAAATTGGAGTGTTCATCTAAATTTGTTTACATTAAGAGTAAAGGTATATTTTGTGGATGTGAAGGAAGCGAGGGAGTTGTGTCAGGATCGTAGCAAGTGGCGCTTCGTTTTCTCTGCCTATCCCCGTGGGAAAGTGGCGTGACAATCTGATCTGATCTGTATATTTAATTAGGATATTCAGAGGTTTTGGACGAAAGTCCCAGGTTCGATTCTCGGTCGGAGCAAAAACTTGTTTCATAGCTTTTATTTGTAATATTAAAAAACATTACAAATATTTGTTAATAAATAAAAGGAGGTGGAGCTCTGGGTCTGGTTATCAAAGAGCGTTAGGCAGATGTGAGCAGGTTATTTTCAACTGTGCAGGTATCTGTGGCCGGCATAGTGACGGCGACTGAGACGGTTTTTTTATTTGCGGCACTCTTGGATCTGTATTAAACCACTTGTTGCGAGTACATTATTGATTTTATTGTTTAGGAAAATGTTAAAGTAAATTACTGGCCGGTTATCGCAACAACGAACGTCTTAATTAATGTTTGATTAGTGTCGGCGTCTCGTCTCGGTTCAATGATTCGCGCCGCCATGTTGCGCCATGGAGTGATGTAAGAGTTTCCGCACGGATTCGTTGGTGAATTTTGGTCCGCCATTCATTGCGATCTTTTCACAGTATGTACGGCCGCCGAACCCACGGCCTTGCCTCATGCGCCTACGCCACAAACGATTACAACGCCAGACATCAACCAAATGAATTACGCCGCGAAATTAGACCAATCTAAATTTAAACAAACTCATATAAACATTCGTAAACATATTTTTGTTAGGATATATTTTGAAATAAACAAATTTTATGCGGCTTACTATCGCGTTTATTTTGGTTTTGATTTTACAATTTTATTTTATTTCCGTGATGGCTGCAAAGCTCTTGAAACGTTGGAATAATAAAAGTGTACTACAGACTATGTGCCTTTTAGTTTTATGTAGGCGTAATAATCCATGTTGAATGTAATTAACGTGACCTTAATGCATATTTTAACACTGGGATCTTCATTATTTAGAGTTTTGCTATATTTAGTTACGGCCATTAGGCGAGAAATTTGGGAATCCTTCATTATTTAGTAGGTAACCGCTGCCCCGGGCTATTAAACCTATATACATACATATACACACTTTATACATACATATACGTAAGTATTTATACACGCTTTATATGTAATTTATATTGTCGTTATGTCTATTTTATTTTTTATATTTGAATTTATTTTTCTTTCCTTCCTGTACCGAAGAAATAAATTATCTTCTAAAGGTTAACTGGTAGAAAATGCCTTAAGGCATTAAGTTCGCCTCTTTTGTAGTTAATTATGTGCAATAAAGAATCAATAAATCAATCAAATTGTCACGCCTTTTTCCCATGAGGATAGGCAGAGACAATGGATTCAAATCCACAATTCTCTTCATACAAGCTCTATGGTCCCTAGGCAACCTAGCTTTCAATATAGAAAGCAATAAAGAATTTTATTATTAATATATATTTAATATATCTGGGTTTCGTATCCAGACATTAAGTAATTAAAATATACATCATCAGCGGAATGTTGTTATATAAAGTATATTAAATATATTGTTTGTTACAACTCCTGGGTGGCAGTTAGCGTGTGCATTGAGATAAGCGGAATATAGACCGTCCAACATCATGGATAAAAATAGATTTACGCTCGTAAAAGTAAGTAGATACTTTAGTTACGCCGTTTTTGTTAAAGAACCGAGAGCTCGTTGCGTAACTTAGTTTAAAAAAATAACAACAAACATTTGGTCGTTGTGTGTGGAAAAGTTTCGTTAACAATTCCAATAAAACTATGTTCTTTTATTGTGGCTCGATCTACCATTATTTCACAGCCAGACCCGGAGCAAATAGCCGCCTCTTTTTATTATTAAGAAATATTTTTTAATATTTAATCTAATCATCAATATTACAAAGGAAGCTATAAAACAAATCTTTGCTCTGACTAGGAATCAAACCCGCGACTTTACGCGTAACAAACTGGTATGCTAATCAATGCGCCATGCCCTAACTAATAACCATGTATAAATTATTTTGATATACCTATTATAATTTATTTGTTTATTTTATTACTATACCCGTATGTTTTCTATTTTGCACCATATCTTCTTCTATCTATATCGTCAGATCAACGTCCTAGATCCGACGATAGATTCTTTGGCATGAAGACCAGACAGACCAATGTGCATTAGATAAATAAATAAAATTAAAAGTATATAAATAATTGTCAGCCTATAAATTAAATGCAAATGGATAAAATTAAAAGTATGTTACTTAACTAAAATTAAACTACTAATAAAAACTATCATCTAATGATGTCGCATCAGAGATAGTCCCAAGGAGACTGGCAACATTTCCCCTTTGTATAGCAAGGCTAATACGTTGGCTCCTTCCTGTCTCCAGACTTCTCCGTTAGCCGCTTGGACAACTCCTCGGCCAGGCTCTTAGCTTAAATTAAAAGCCAGGGCCGTCTTAAGCATATTCAGCGCCGGGGTGCGAAAGTCAAGGCTCTGCTCGTGTGGTCTCAGTGTAGTAGGTACCTTTCGAATTTTTTGGCGGTCGGCATGCGCCCCCTAGGACTCTGCGCCCGGGTGCACTGCACCCCTTGAACCCCCGGGTAAAGACAGCCCTGTTAAAAGCAATATGTTAATTGACAAAGTTATGTGTCTATGAAAATGTGTACATTCCTCGTGTCTCGCATTGTGTTAAGATGCGGGCTTCGGTGCAGGCGATAATATTGAGAACAAAGAATGCGTCCACGCACCTGTGCACCTGCGCAAACAATGCCCCCGCCCTCACTTAGCAAGATTATTTTCTGAGAGACACCAACGCTCTTTAGGAATGAAATGACGACAGGCGTGGACGAACGGTTTAGCGATTGGTTTGTTGCGCGTAAAGTCCCGGGTTCGATTCCCGGTCGGAGCAAATATTTGTTTCATAGCTTTTATTTGTAATATTTAACTATTATATTAAATATTGCAAATATTTGTTAATAAAAATACGTGGATATTTGCTTCAGGTCAGGTTATAAAAGAGTGGTAGGCAGTTTTACCCAGTCTGTCGATCCGGGGTAGTACCACCACTTACAAGTATACAGACCGTGAAGTGATTTGGTCACGTTTCGGGATCAGCTTGTAAGTTGCCGGTTCCAACTAGGCCGACATAGTGAATGTGATTGCTACTCATAGTTATTGAATTGTAGTAGCAGTGACATTCATTCATGGACCACACTTCGGCTTAACATAAAGCGGGGTGATGTCATATGTCGAGTCACAATAAATAAATAAGAATATATTTCTCCGTGACCACGATGACTGCAAAGCTGTCCAAACGTCGGAAAAATAAAATAAAATAAAATTGTAATATAAAAACCAAACAAAACGCGATAGTAAGCCGCATAATTTTATTTTAAATCATTAATCAATGTTCGCGCAAAATCTAAGATCTAAAAAAATATTTCTCTTTACAAGAATATATATCTACGAAGATAATAAGGCGACCGTGGTGTAGTGGCAGTGCAATGGTTGCACAAACCGAGAGCACGAGTTCGAGACTACCCACCGGTACCAATGTATCTTTGATGTACATTGGTATTACAACCAAAGTACATTATTATGTACTTTGGTTGTCCTGTTTCTATGATACAAGCACTTTAGTAGCTTAGTATAAAAATATAAATCAATAATAAAAATTATATATATCTGCAACTGTGTATTGTATAACGATTACATTAAGCTGATGTTAAGGTGGAATGCGGCTCATGAATGGAGGTGATTGTTACAACAGTTGAATAACTGTAAGTCACATCCACTATGCCGGCCTAGTTGGAACCGGTAACTTACAAGCTGATCCCGACTGGGTCACTTCACGGTTTGTACACTTGTAAGTGGTGGTACTACACCGGATCGGCAGACTGGGCACCACTGCCTACCACTCATTGAAAATAATTTAAACTGTTTAATAACGAAATTCTTAAAGTAATGAATGATGCAATTATTTCCGCAAAACCAAGTTTTATTCAATATCTATTATCAATGTTAATTGCGTTAAATTTCAAGGCTTTCGAGATTTATTAATAGAAAAAAATCTAATAGATTGTCAATCACTAAACGTAAAAAAAACTTCAATATTTCCGTCGTGCATTTAACTTGTCAGCTGACTGGTTTGTGAAATTGTTCACGGACCCATTGTATTCGCATTTTAGAAATTGTAACTTTGTTGTAGATTTAAAGATTGCGGGGATCGTCCGCAAACTTTAAATAAATTGAAAATATTACACACCAGTGCTTTTATGAAGAAAATTATGGATGTGAGGGAAGCGAGGAATCGTGGCAAATGGCGCTCCATTGTCTCTGCCTATTCCTTTAGGAAAAAGGCGTGACAAATTTATTGATTGATTAATACGAATCTAAGAAAAAATCAATAAGTAATTTTGTAAAAGTTATTTTGACATTTATATTTGTTATAAACAGTTATTTAGGCAAAAAAAGCAGAGGACCGCACTGGCCGTATGAAGGTGGCACATGAATTTAATTGTGGATGTGAAGGAAGTTGTGTCAGGATCGTGGAAAGTGGGACTTCATTGTCTCTGCCTATCCCTGTGGTAATTAGGGCATGAAATTAATGATGATGACTTAGTAAACGAACAACAATGCAGTGTCATAAAATGTGCGTCATTAATTACCGCTCGCAGATACATTACAAAGATCTTATCTGGTTTTATTCGCAACTGTGATTCACGAGAGAAACTTGGAGACTGTAGGAAACCTAATCTTAGTGAAAACGATACTTAACAATGGAGTTGATGTGTGCATACAATAAAATTAGTTTATGTATGGAGCTATATATAGTGTTATAGTGTACCATAAAGAATTTTGTATCATTACATTAAAAATATATAATGGATCAATCTATATATTATAAATTAACTAATATATTTATAATAGCATATATTATAAATATATTAGTTATATTATATTAATAATAATATATCCTCTATAAATATCCTTATAGTTACTTCACATCAGAGATATTCCCAAGAAGACTGGCAACATTTACCCTTTGCATAGCAAGAATACTTTTCTCCATTTTTGAAATGGCGCTTGGGTCCTTCGTCTCGACCCCAAACGTTGCAAACTCGTAACCTGTACGAGTTTGTATATTATGAATTAAATATTGTTCCAAATCTGTTCATAATTATCTGTTGTCACTTTAAGGTTGGCTGCCTGGAATTTAATAAGATCATTTTCAAACATCCTAATCAAAACAAGATAAGGATCTTGTTTTAGTATTCTGTTTTGTGCCTCAGAAACGTTTGAGGCACATTTTGTCCGTCTGAGAATCGTGCTTATAGTCAACTCTCATCATTGATGCAATAATAAATATGTTTACGTCATACCTAAATGTGGTTATCTCGCGTTTCCGTCATCAACAAAACCATACGACGTATTATTTTATGCTATAACGTAACTTTTTTTGTTGTTTCAGAACGTCCGATGATCTCGGCGAGTCTGCCCGGCGAGCTCTGCCACCTGGGGCACGCGCCTCCGCCGCCGGGCATGACGCAGGAGTTCCTGGCGCCGCGCCCCTACGCGCGCTATCCGCCAAGGGTACCCCGCCCCAGGGAAACGGCTCCCGCGCCAGCATTCTCACAAGTACCAGGAGGGTACAGGTTTATTCAACATCCCGCGTCCTACCCGCAGTTCCTCTATAGGCCTCCTGCACCGGCGCCCGTGCCACCCTCCAACTATCCCATTAGGCCTAGACCTACTTCCGGTTTCGTGCCTCCCGCGCCCGCTCCCCGATCTCCTCCCACTCCGGTTGCCCCCATAGCGGCACCGGAGCCTTCCGTATCCCCCGAACGGGCCGCACCGCCACTATATTTCCGTCGCGGTGCACTGATAAGACTGGAAGATGGAAGTCTCCGAAGAGTGGAGGACATGCGGACGGAAGACTTCGTGGCAAGCGCTGACAGGCGTTCTGATCTCACTCTCACACATTGCACATTGGTGAGGCTAGAGGAACGTGGAGAGCAACTCTCACTCACATTAGCATATGACAGGAATCGATCTCAGGTAAGAATCGTTGTTTTGCTTTCATTTTTTTATTGTGGCTTGACATATGACACGACTCCTCCTGATGTTAAGCTGAAGTGCGGATGGAGGTGACTGCTACTACGGTACTAACTGTAAGTAGCAGTCACATCCACTATTTCAAACAATTACATTAAAAGCTCATCTCGAAACGCGATTAAACCACTTCACGGTTTTTACACTTGTAAGTAGTGGTGGTACTACACCGGGTCAGCAGACTGAGTACCACTGCCTACCACTCTTAGACAACCAGCCCCGGAGCAAATATCCGCCTCATTTTTCATTAATTGATATTTGTAATATTTATTCTAATTATTAAATGTTTGCAAATATTTGCTCCGAACGGGGATCGAACCCGGAACTTTACGCGTAACGAACTGGTGTGTTATGTCATGTTTAAGTACGCATGGATAGTATTTACCTATACCAATTTAAATTTTCAGGTGGATTTGGAGTCAACGGTAGACCATCCATTCTTTGTGTATGGCCGCGGCTGGGCGTCGCGAAGTCCAGATCATACTCTACAGCGGTATGGGTTGCGGGTGCGGAAGTTGGCCGTGGGTGACGTTTGTGTGTCAATGATGGAGAGACGCGCCACCCCACCCCAGCCAGCTTACCCCACGCCCAACATGCATGCAGTGAGCCACGCACAACCAGTAGCGCCGGCACCGCCACAAACTTACCCAGAAAACCTGAGCGTTAAAGAAGACGCTCGGAAGAGAAGGTGGTCTGCACCAGACGCAGTGGACGAAGATCGTCCCCCAGCGAAGAAGCGCTAATGAATGACAAATACACGTCTCCCAATTGAACCATAACATATCGTCACTAATTCATAGATATATATTTATAATCAATTAACATATAATAGCGACGATAATGCATTATTTTCATAAATATATACACATAAACGTGTGGATATAGATACCGGCAGAAAAAGAGTGCTGACTTTTGAGTATAGAGATCAACAGATTCGTGCACATATTTAATAATATTTTAAATTCTGTACACATTCGTAAAACGAAAAGTAAGTAGGTAACAAAAGAAGTTACTGCGCATCATCAATTCCAGCGCTCTTTTTATTTGCCGCTTCTATACTTATAATAAAAGGTGTTAAATTAATTAATATACTTAAAGTAAATATATATAATGTTGATATCTACATAGTTGATGTTAATTGTGGCAATTCGTTGAATATTATTTACGATTAACACTGTTATAGTCTGAGAGGACACTGTATTTGGTCCCAGTGAGTGTATGTGTTTACTTAGTCAGCATTATAGTTATACTCATTGTTGTGTTTGACAAGACAAACATACGCTTATGTATTCTATTCAGAAACCGTAGGTGCTTTTTACTGTCGGGTGCTTTTTACGGGCGTGCGTGTAAATAATGTTACTTTTAGGTAAATGTTGATCATTGCACTGTCTTGACTTTAGTATGTCACAAATGGGTGACTTTGTTGGCGACACCGTCGTATTGTTTCTGACAGATCTTAATGTAAATTAGGTATGTGATAACGTATGAGATTGCTGAAGTCCACGTGTCTCCAAGCCTCGTGGGATATTATTGTATTAGTGCTGATGGTACAATTTTGTTTTTGCCAATAGAGTGTGGGCTGGAGTGTGCTTAATGTCAGATTGTTTTCCTTGTTTTAATGTATGTTACAGTGGTTGTGATTCCCCACATATCTTTTGTTCTTCACGATGTCTCTCCACGTACAATTCATAGACGCTTCCCTTGTTTTGTACAGATATATAACTATCATTGTAATAGGGACGTTATCTATAATTTAATGTCGTCCATGTGTGTTACACATAACTTTTCTATAAGAAAATGTATACAATATAATAAACAGATAGTCTGTGATATTTCGTAGTTATTGGGCAGAGTATGGAGTATTGTTTGGGTAACGAAAATATATGTTTAGGGTGATAAGAAATTAATTGGTAAGGAAATTGTATAGTGTAATGTTTACTCGAAAAACAAATAAAACAAATGTTATGTAGAGACTGTGATTAAATATACATATAAACTGATGTAAATTACAAATAATAGATGGCCATATCGCGTTATTTAGGGAAATTTAACTTTGAACCATCTCTGAGCTGATGTTTGCCATATAGGTTATGTCCGTTATGTGCCCAAACTGCGTTGGGAATGGTGTCATGTGTACCAGTAACTGCTTGTCACTTTCTTCTTTATACTAATCATTATAGATAGACATTTGTTAGGTGAAGTTGGTGTTTGTTAGGCGAAGAACTAAAATAATTTGTTGTATATTGTATGTAATTTTACTTTTAATTGTCTATATGTTATTATTAATTATAATGAAAGATCTCATTTTATTAATCGGTATTTTGTAACAAGGCGCTTCTTTAGATCATGACTAAAGCCTACCTCACAAAGCAGGAGACTAGTGGCGCCCTCTGGCGAGAGAGACGACCCCGCCACTGGCGTAGGGTCATTGGTGCTTTACATTTTTGACAGATAAATGATACCCCCAACATTTACAAAGAAATCGCAAGTTTCATTAATATTAGTTATACGTATTTATATAAAGTTTAATATAACGTTTAATTGTCAAAATTGTATTAGCATCCTTAAGTCTAATCAAGATCTCAATTTGCTGAAGGAAATAACTTTTGAAAAGACTGGGTCGCTTTATTGTACGTTGCGGAATAGTTTCTTGGGAGATATCTTTTAATTATTTGTTAGAGACATGTTCACAAAGGGCAAAGAGCTCGCCACGTGGCATGCCTCGAAGAGCGGCCGCAAAACAATCGTATGCAAAATTATGAGTACAAAGAAAAAAGTAAAGAATAATTACAAAAAGTATTATTTCTGAAATTTCAAATTCTAAAGTATTAAATATAAGCACTAATGACGCATTTGTCTATAGTAAATTACATTGGATTGACTTTTAATTAGTGTTTTTTTTTTATTATTATAAGTTTCTTATTATAACTTTAACCTCGACTTTCTTGGGCGATTATCAAAATAACAATCCAATAAATTTTAAAAGAAGATATAGCGACAAGAATTAAGAAGGATACTTACAAGTTATACAGACCGTGAAGTGATTTGGTCACGTTTCGGGATCAGCTTGTAAGTTGCCGGTTCCATCTAGGCCGGCATAGTGGATGTGATTGCTACTCACAGTTATTGAATTGTAGTAGCAGGGACATTCATTCATGGACCACACTTCGGCTTAACATCAAGCGGAGTGCTGTCATATGTCGAGTCACAATAAATATATATATATATATATATATATTGTGTTGATGGATGAAAGAAGATCGCCGAAAGATATTTATATATCAGAGATGAGTGAAACGTTAAAACGGGGACGACCCAGATTTTCTAAACATATTCAAGAACCAAATAATGCTTCCAACGAAGACTGTTCACATTCTTCCAAAAGTCAATTTAGTGTATTTATTATAATGATATTAATTAACAAAAATTATAGTACAACATCACGATACTTCCGCGCCCTATTATATATATTTTGTAATGAGCGATAAAAAAAAGACATCAGAAGCTAAGTGGAATAGATGTCAAAATATTTTGTAATAAGCGATTTAAAAAAAATGATATCTAAAGCTAACTGGAATAGATGTCAAAAATTGTAATGAGCGATTTAAAAAAAAAGATATTAGAAGCTAAGTGAAATAGATGTCAAAGTATGTATTGCGAAAATTTGATGTTATTTGTACTTAATTTTATCTTAATTGATGCGTGATATTCAGACCGTCATTTTTTTCGGATTTTAAAAAGTAACAAACAATAACAATTCCTGTCAAATTTGACAAAAAAATCCACTTAGTAGTAACGACATCTAGCTAAGAAAATATAAAGTTGAAAGTTTTTATTAAAATCGCTCATAGGTGATGAAAGATAACTGTAGTCGCTTTAGTAGCCTAACCCTAAGCAACATTAAGTCGCCTGGCCTTGAAAATACTTTGAACGCATCCACCATACCTGTATCCTCGTGTCTACACAAAACTGATACAACCTTTATGTTGTTTAAGATGATATTACAAGCTCATATTAATTGATATATGACCGTGTAACATCAGCGTTAGGTGCACTACGGCGACTTAACCATGTAACTTACGATTTATTGCACTTTGTTAAGCATTTAAATGAGCTATACAAACATTAATATAGTAGTATATTTAAAAACTTCCGTTAATAGAAGCATAAAAACAGGGAAAAAGTTATGAATTTGGGCCTTAGATATATAATATATTATAGTTATATTGTATCGATGCTGAGAAAGGTGTAAGCGACATAAGAATATTAATTCAAACCAGAAAATCAGTTGCTTTTAAGAATAGCTATCTATATATGTATCACTTAAATTTAATCTGTGATTATATATTAGCTGCACTTTGTCTGATGTTAATTAAACTAGAGTGCGGTCCATAAATAGCGAAGACGCTACAAATTAAGTATTTTCCTTCTTCTTTTCTTTCTTGTTTTCTTCGTATATGCCTCTTCACGGTGCGCTGAAAGAAGAAAACTGACCTTTTGTGGTTCTTGTCTTGTATTATTCCAGCATTCTAGGGCCCAATAAGTTGTGAATTATCGTTGTTTGTAGGCCAGTGAAGTTATTATGACACAAAATATTGTGCCATCCCTGATTTTATAATAATTTCAGCCCTTTTTATTGTTTACGAATCTAATTAGGCCGACATTGTGGATGCGACTTCATCGCCCAGTTATAGTTCGCTTAAAGGTTTATAATATGTTTTTTTTTCTTTTTTTTAATTTGTCACGACATATCGCACATGACCTGTTAGAGTGGAATGCGATAAATAGGCGAATCGATTCTAATTAATGTACAAAGTCAATATAATGAACTATTTTTGGAACCGCAAAGCGAATTAGATCTAAGTGTACTTCAAGTAACCAATACCGTATTAGCAAAATAATAATAAAAAACTATTTTGCTATCAAATTTACAATATAAAGAATCAAGTTATTAAATAGTAGAGTTTACGAAAACTGCTCTCTTACTCTTAACGCCAATTACAAGTTAACACAATGTCTAAATGTTTCAAGTTAAAACTTCGTATTATAAATCACATAGTGACGGCGACCAAAGCAACCGTAAATAGAAACTGTTTTTTCAGTCGTCGGCGCTACTAGACCTCCTCTTGCTTACCTTTAGGCAAGACGAGGTCTGCTGTCGTCTTAATGAAAAAAAAATTCGTGCAGACTGAAGTTATTGACGTCAAGAGTAAGTGTAATAATAGTTGTGTTAAACTAAAAATAAAGCTATTTTAGAATTTTCGAACTAAACCGAAGCTTATTCTTGGTTTAGCAGAACTGTGAATTATAATAATTCTGAATAACTACCTATTTTTATATATATAGAATGTGACAAATAATAATGTCCTGTTTTCAAAACACGGAAAAATATTTTAGATAGCAAGAAATGTGTCATTTAACTCGTAGTTAAATATAAATATTACAATGTGAATGATATGACAAATTGCGGAATAAATAATACAATTATATAGGCAAGTTTATACGCGGTAATAAATATATTTTATTTATCTCTAATTTTTTATGTTAACATTTGGGGTTAACGGTTGGTGTTGGCGCGTATAGGCTCGAGTTTATACGATCGTATGAATAGTATAGAGTTACGCGTGTTTACGAGCTTATACGCGCTGAAAATGACAACAATTTTGGCTCAGTCGCCGTCACTATGCCGGCTTTTTCAGTCGTCGTCACTCTTGGATCTCCTCTTGCTTATCATCAGGTGGTGAAACAATATTTAAAAAAAACGTATGTCGTGACGGCATATGGCATGACGCCCTTTTGGCACACATGCCTTTCTCACATGTGTGCGTATATTGTTTATTTATTTATGGTTTTTCTTTAATTATACAATGTTTCACGTCTGCCAAGCGTCCCGTGATTAAATGTAGTCATAGTAAAAAAAATAAAGTAGTAATTAACGCGTATATACCTGCCTGACAAATTACAGAATATACTATTATATATTATAATAATTATATAGCGGAATATTTCTTATTTGTAAATGACAAATAAATATTATAAGTTAACTGTTTGTAAAAAGAAGAGAAAATATAAAATGATTATTTGATAAAAGAGATTGTTTTATTTTGTTTTTGTCGCTAAAGAATGAGTTCTCCCCATCCCATAAACTTGGATCCTTCAAGCGATGCGTGAAGAAGCGCCTTTGTGACGGTTATTTTTCAGTCGTCGGCACTCTTTGACCTTGTTTTTTTATTATTGTGACACGACATCTGACCTCAACCCGCCTGATGATAAGCAAGAGGAGGTCCAAGAGTAACGACGACTGAAAAAACTGAGTTAGTTCACGGCTGCCTCAGTCGTCGTCACTATGCTGGCCAAAGGAAAATATACATACCTCTATCAGGGGTATGTATTATTATTATTGAAGGCCTACTAACTTAGCTAATAGATATTAAGATTTTTTTTATTGTGACTCGACATCTGACCTCGTCCCGCCTGATTAGCAAGAGGAGGTCCAAGAGTGACGACGACTGAGAAAATAACATTTTGCGGCAACCGTAGCCAAGTGTGAGGTTGTAGATCACCTTGTGGCATAGAACGAATTGCACCGACTTAACAGGTATGGGCAGAAACAACGAAGCTACACTTTTCACAAATCTTCAATACATATTGCTTTTTTAATAACACGCACCCATCTGTCCTCGACTTACCATTGTTTATTTGTGTGTGACACGACATCAGCACCCCGCTTGATGTTAGGCTGGAGTGTGGTCCATGAATAAATGTTACTGCTACTACAATTCAATAACTGTAGCAGTCACATCCACTATGCCGGCCTAGTTGGAACTGGCAACTTACAAGCTGATCCCGAAACGCGACCAAATCACTTCACGGTCTGTATACTTGTAAGTGGTGGTACTACCCTGGATCGGCAGACTGGGTACCACTGCCTACCACTCTTCGATAAAACCAGACCCGAAGCAAATATCCGCCTCTTTTTTTTATTAACAAATATTTGAAATTATTAAATATTACAAATAAAAGCTATGAAATAAATATTTGCTACGACCTAATTTGTATTATGTACTTTATTTGAAGGCGATTGTTCATTATCCGCTTTGTCCAGGTCAGACGAATTACAGAAAATTTCAATCTGACCTGAAACGCGACTCTGTAACTTCACGTGTCGGCTTTGACACCTGAAAAAGGTGATACTATACTGGAGTCAGCATACCAGTGAAACAATCAGCAACTCAACAGTCCGCTTACCATTCTTAAAATAAAACTACAGTAACAAAACGGGTAAAATTATAGAAAATTTAGAGAAATAAATGAAAAAACAAATACACGAACAACACATATTTATATTAAAATAGGAAAACTAGATATATACAATTAAAAAAAAAACGCTTAATTAAATAATAACGTGACAATGTTCGAACGAGTATCAAAATATTGTCAATATTGTCAAAATCTTCTTAATTTAATCTTGTTTGTGTTAATATAACATAGTACTATTTAAATAATGTTTAAATAGTACTATTTAAATAGGCCGAAAAAAATAATTTCTTAACACTTTTGTGTTAGAGAACTCAAATAGACTCTTATCGCTTCTAAACACAACCGCCACCACCCTACCCACGAGCAAAATTCGAGTTAATATCAAAGTGACATCGTTTGTATGTCAGAAAGCCACTTGTCACTCGATTCACCTCCCACACACACCTCCAAAGTCTACTTTGACATTAACTCGATCAAACTCTCAAGTTTTTCACCAAGTTTGTCATATTACAACGATTTATTAAATAAAAATTTAGATAGGAGCGTAAAATGTCTTAACGCCGTCCTAAACGCGAGGCATGCAGGCATTAGGTGCATTTTAAAATTTAAGTCAATATTGAAAGTGTTATCACTAAATTTGCCTATATTAAAACTAAAATAGTTTACTTGTAACCGTTTTGTTTAATTTAAAACCATGAACCCCTTGACAGAATTTGTTTTAGGCCCCCCTGGCTTAATCCGGCACTGACCCTACCCACGAGCAAAATTCGAGTTAATGTCAAAGTGACTTTTGTCTTTTGTCACTCGAATCACCTCCTACACAACGACTCTTTCACATTAACTCGATCAAACTCTCAGCATGTTTTTAACAGAGTTAGACAGTCATTAGACCGGCTGATATTACAATGTTTCTTCAACGATTTCTAGATTAAGACTGGGCCATGCTTGTACTCCAGTTCATTTGGCAAAGATTGTAGTCCGTGATCTCCCCTATGTGGTTGTGGCATTGAGACCGGTACCATATGCTTTAATTGCCCAGGCATTTTCTTTCCTCTGTATGATATGCTCCCTCGTCTGATCCCTCGCCCCATAGATATGAGTTTGATATTATCGTGTTCCAATTCCAACATTGTGGAGGTTTTATGTAATTTTATTACTGTTACCAAAATCAAACTGTAGGTTTAAGGTAATAGGTATATAAATATTTCTGTGTTTTCTTTTCAGATGTCCTACTAATCGACGCGATAAATTTCTCCACACATTCCTGATTGACACTAGCAGAATTGTCGAATTGTGGATTCAGAATACGATATATAGCGCCATTAAAAAAAATAGATGCACAACTATGACGACCAAAACAAATGACAAAGATGACATTAATTTGATAAGGGAGCGTTCAAGTATTACGGAACGCAATTTTTTAAAAAAATTCCCCCCCCCCCCCCCTACTCCTCTCCTTGTAACGCACCGTAACGATTTTCTGTACCCCCCCCCCTCTCTCTCTAAACGTTACGTAACACTCAAGTGATCATTTTTACCCTAAAGTCGTAAAAAATTATGTTATAGTTTTAACACTTGGTATAGTTTTAATCTACTAAATAAAATAAGAATTTTAATTCGCAACACATGCGTATTTTGGGTTTTGGCAAAAATCTAAATAAAAGGTTTGCCAACTTGCGAGAACAAATTTAAAAAAAAATGACGACCAGACTAATACAACGGAGGGATTCCCCGTAACCTAAATGAAAAGGGTTGCCAGTTTAAATTCCCTAATTTTTTAGAAACAATCATACGTAACGTGTTGTAAGAGAGACCCCCTCCTGCCCCTGTAACGCATCGTAACGTTTTACGAGACCCCCCCCCCCTTCCTAAATTGCGTTACGTAATACTTGAACGGGAGCGTGGCACATCTTTTAACAAATGACAAAGATGACATATTTGATGGCTCGCGTAACAGTCATCAAATAATGTTTTATTATGTGACTTTAAGGTTAACGTTTTTTCTTGAAGTGTACGTACATGCTACACTTCTACAGTGTCGTAGCTTGGAAGTTAGCCGCCCGGGGCGGGAGTCAACGGCCGGGGCGAAAAAAAAATTTGACGCCCCTTATTTAGAAGTTTCAATCATAGGTACAACAAAAATTCTAATTTCAGGTTCAAATTTTAATGATTTATTTAAGTTTTTATAAATTTTGCCGCCCGGGGCGAGCCGCCTCCGCCACGCCTCTGCACTTCTAATACCATTTTATAAAAATAAATAAAAAATACTTTTCCATTAATTTTAATTTAAAAAAATACACTTTATAAATATATTTAGCAATCATCCCTATCGATAATTTAAATTGAAATAATTTATTTTACGCTTTCAATACTGCACATAGGGATGATTAAGGTATAGTGTGCAACTCAGTTGAGGAAAATTTATTCCCCAGGTATTAATGAACAGCCGATACGTCTGTTGATGGACAAAGACGTTCCCCAGCAAACTGCACAGTGGCCTGCATCCAGCAGTTTTTTTATTAATTTACATTTCTATACTAAAGTCCTTGTATCATAAAAACAGGACGATGAAAGTACGTATATCAAAGATACATTGGTACCGGTGAGTGGTTTCAAAACTCGTGCTCTCGGTTTGCGTGACCATTGCACTGCCACTGCATCTGTCTTTATTCTAAATTTTTGGGCCAAGTTGCAGACTACCTCCAATTTCACTAGGTTAAAATGATTTAATTGTCAAATACTTAAATTTATAATAATAATAATAAAAGTTAATAGAATGACCAAATGGAAGAATAGAATAATGCCAAAAATATGAATAGAAGATAGTTTAAGATTTTTTAAATTATTATTCTGACTCGAGTCGCCTGATGGTGAGCGAGAGGAGGTCCAAGAGTGTCGACGACTATAAAACCAAGTGCCCAAACCATGGAGCATTCCTTTGTCAATCCTTATCACTACATCTTCTTTCAAAGCACATCCATCGCGCACTGTGCTATCGTCAGGGCCGTCTTTACCCGGGGGTTCAAGGGGTGCAGTGCACCCAGGCGCAGAGTCCTAGGGGGCGCATGCCGACCGTCATAAATTTCGATAGGTACTACACTGAGACCGCGCGAGCGGAGCCTTGACTTTCGCACCCCGGCGCTGGCTATCGTCATAAATACATAAACAAATGTATAAAAGTGATTTTGGTATAAAGAGGCGTTTATTTCCTTCCTCCAATTGGTGATTCAAATAGACTATTGTAATAATAGTGGAAATATTTTCTTCATTTACATATTAACTATAATCAGGCTTATTAATAAGCTCAATTTTTTCCCCAGGTTTGAATGCCGGCATACCAAGGTAAGGGCAGGTGGCGCAGCGGAATGCATCTCCCAGGTAGCACTGAAAAATCACAAAGATTAGGTTAATAATTAAGTTCAGTAGTAATAATTCGGTAGTGGTATTAGTGTAGTATACACACTGTGTAGTGATTTGGTAACGTTTTGGGATCAGCTTGTAAGTTGCCGGTTCCAATTGAGCACACAGTGGATGTGATTGCTACTCACAGTTATTGAATTGTAGTAGCAGTGGCATCCATTTGGGACCACACTCCAGCCTTACTTCAAGCGGGGTGCTGACAAATGACGAGTCGCAATAATAGAAAATTTTAAAATATGGCATCAATTTAAACAGATTTAAGGTGACCGTGGTGTAGTGGTAGTGCAATGGTTACACAAACCGGAGAGCACAAGTTCGAGACCACCCACCGGTACCAATGTATCTTTGATATATGTACTTTGGTTATCCTGTTTCTATGATACAAGCACTTTAGTAGCTTAGTATAGAAATGTAAATAAATAAAAATATATTTAAAAAATAAACAGATTGATACATACACTGCCACAGGAAGATTTAGCTGCTCCCTTAGCCTCTCCTCGCAATTCCTCAGCAAGTCCACAGCTGCAGTCAGCACACGCCTTCCTTTGCCCAGTGGTTGAACAAACTTAAAAATAAATAAAAAATATTTAATATTTATACAATTTTTAAACATTTATAACTTTTGTGACTGGACATATGACAGCACCCCGCTTGATGTTAAGCTGGAGTGGGGTCCAAGAATAGATACCAATGCTACTACGATTCAATAACTGTGAGTGCCAATCAACACTATGCCAGCTTAGTTGGAACCGGCAACTTAAAAGCTGAACCCGAAACGCGACCAAATCACTTCACGTAAGTGGTGTTACTACCCCAGATCGGCATACCACTCACTGCCTACCACTCCTTGATAACCAGAGCTGAAGCAAATATCCACCTCATTTTTTTATTAACAAACATTTGCAATATTAATATAATTATTAAATATTACAAATAAAAGCTATGAAACAAATATTTGCTTGGACCGGGACTTTACGTGCAACAAACCAACGCTAACTGTTGGTCCATACCTTTCAATTTATGTATACATAAAAGGGTCTAACTTAGCTTTATTAATCTAAGTCTCTATTCACCTCTAAGACTCTTCTTGTCGGGCGCAGTCAAATCTTTCTCATCAAGCAGCTTACTATCATCAATTAAGTCACCATCATTGCCAGTCAGCCAAGCCTCTTCAACTGTATTATCAAGTTTCCAAACAGCTGTTGGTTTATTAGCAAATTTGAGTGGAGCCTTTGAACCAACCTGAAAATTTTATATAGAAAATAATAAAATGAATAAATATAATTTATTATCATAAGCTTAGTGCATACTTGCTTATCGTCTCACCATGGCCTCGGAAATGCATAGGACTAGAAATAGGCTACGACATAGTGAAGGCGACTGAGGCACCCGTGAACTGACTCGGATTTTTCAGTTATCGTCACTCTTGGATCTCCTCTTGATTATCATCATGTGGGTCGAGGTCAGATGTTGGGTGACAAAAAAAAAAGAAACTCGTCAATTATAGCCTGCACAAATAATATTGCATTCATTAAGTCACTCACGGGGTAGGAAGGTAGTAAAAAATTGGATCCTTTCCCTGGGCATTATTGAGACCAGGAAAATGCTCCAGATAGTAATTTATTGTTATTATTATTTTTTTCTGCATATTTTGTAATGTTTTGTATTTGTGTATTAATATATATATATATACATGTATATATGTGTGTATATATTTATGTATGTAGGGCATTAAAAATTAGGTTATCATGACTCCAGCACGGGTTTATCCTAGTGGAGTATGCGCAAACAGCATGCTACGTCTCACCTTATGCATATTATAAATAAATAAATTAAACTGCTCTCTCTAAAGAGGTTCAGAAGCGCTTTTTCATCCAACAAGTAAATATTAAAGGCCAACCATGAGGTGTAGTGTAGCATAATTCTAAGAAGGTATATTCTCAATCTGGGTATCATATTCAAAAACTATGACGATTGTGAGAAGCTCATAAGCAACTGTCCGATCTGAGTAGAGTGTAGTTTGTATGGTGGCATGTTTTCAATGTTTATTCTGTTGTAATATGTGTATTGTAAATTTTAATTGTCATTTTATTTTACTATGAATTGTAATATCAGGAAAGAACTGTCTCCTGTCATACAGGTTATCCTAGTACAGGAGACAGGGGAATACTGAACACATTTTTGTATTGCTTGTGTAAATAAAGTTTTATTATTATTATTTAAAAAAAGGAGTTTCTTAATCCAACTGGCAGTACCAGAAATCAGCATGTTTGAACAAACACAACAGCAATAAAAAAGCTTTTCGGCTTTATTATATTGGTATAGATAGCCAGCAAAGTAAGACAACAGAAACTTTATTAGTTTTTTAGTTATCAATGCTATTGCCCATTCCCCAGGCTTAAGTTAGGCGAGACAAGGTCAGATGTCGCTTCACAATATATAAAAAAAACAAAATACATCTTACCTCAAAGTCAGGTTTCTGACCGATGTAAAGACAATCATCACCTTTACAAACGTTAACGAATCCATTTAGCTTAAATGGTGTTATCAAGTTCGAATAGCTTTTAGCAATAAGTTTTCCTTTGGGCTTCAATAACTTCAAAATGATAGCCAGTACTTCATTAGTGTGCTTTAAAGTGTATGGTGTCACCCAGTTTGAAAGCACAATGTCGAATGATGAATGAGGCCTTGTTGCTGCATGAACAATAAAACAAAAACCATTGAAGTATTATGAAAACATCTAATTTAATAAATTATTTATTTATAAACTAAGTCCGAGAACCAATACCATGATTTTATGTTTCTTGGTCCCATAAGACAGGCTCTCTGCCTAGTGATGGGTAAACAATTTATCTTGTATTTGTTTATGAATACACACTGTCAAATTTTATTATTATTCAGTAACAATTTTTAGTTTATTTTTCAGTAATGTTAAAATAGGTTGGATATATAATGCTAGGTAAACTGACGACATAGTGAAAGTCACAGGTAACGGGTGAATGCAACTGGCATCTTGTTGTTTAGAATGGCATTCTAAGGGGGAGGTCTATGATCAGCAGTGGGCGCCTTCTGGCTGATGATGATGATGATATAATGCATTTTGAATAGTCTTAACTAATCATATTTTTTAAACCAATTATTGTTGATGATAAATTTTAATTATTTCTTTGTTTGAATTACAAAATGTATTAGATTTAACGAAATTTGTTACATGGACACTGAAAATAATTGAATGTTGTGAACTACAAATCTCCCAATTTACAATATTGCATGTTCATGTTCTGACACAATAATGTAAATTATTCATGGATATTATAAACAAAGGAAATGGATTTTAAGTGTATGTGTAAATACACTACTTACATTTAAAAATATATCAAAGAACGTGTAAGAAACAATAGGTAATGTTTTATCTTAGATACATTATCACGCTTGTGTCTTATACTAAAACTTATTTTAAGTGATCTTTTTTATTAAAATATAGATTTAATGTTATAACTTACTAATTACGATTCTTTCAGAATTCTCTAGAGCAACTTCACCTTCACTCGCAACCGTTTTGACTGTTTCCACGAATTCGGGAACATTTTCACTACTGTCACTATCCCACACAATCAAGACTTTATCAGTATTCTTGACAAAATTCATGTTGCAATTTTAATTTGTCGTTTAAACCACTTTATGCGTAATAACTAGAAAATTTCGCCAGCAGCAGATAATCTGTGAGACGATCGTAACAGAACAACTCCAAGGAACATAGGAACAGGAACATATACTCAACAAGAGACAACTCCCTAGGTTCGAAATATCAGATAGCAAGGAACATTGTACTCAAGAGTGATCAGATAGTCAGATACACTACATTTTTTTTGTGCTTAAACTTAAAATTTAAAGAACCAATGATTAAACAAGAAAAGAAAACGCAGCTCAATCATTGGTTAATTTTCCATGGTCCATCTACTTGTAGAAACCATAATTCGAGAATTAACTTTGACAATTCATTGTGCACATGTGTTGCCAGATACAGGATAGTGCTGTTCATATCGATATTTAATAACAGCCCTTAGCGACTCGTGTACCAATGTTAACACGATAAGAGGGTGCGGCGTCTCGCTCAGGGGTAGCGGCGTCTTGCTCAGGGGTAGCGGCGTCTCGCTCGCACTCATCATAAATCTCATAATGTTTTGCTGTACTGTTCGCACGATAATTATCTTCTGCTTGCTCGCACAATGTTTATGTGTGGTATATTTATATATGTTTGTCACTGCTACATGTCAAAATTGTCAAACTCAATTCAATATGGCGGAAGTGCTTGCGTGAGAGCCGCAGAATAAGTTTTCGCATAACATTCTGTGTTGTGTGCTGTATATTCTGTCGTGAAATAAGTTTTTGCAAAGTATTCTTTGTGTTGTGTGCTGTATATTATCTCTGTCGTATGCGACGATCACAGTGGACAATCAATTCTTCAATCGGGGTTTTCGCAGGATTATTTTTATTTTATATTTTAGTACATTAGTAGTATTCTGACCCATTTTTATTCTTGGTGTTACTTGTGATCTTTCTTTTTAGTTTGTATTGAATTTTACTTATAATCATTATTCATCATAATGGTTTGGCATTGTGCAGTACCTAATTGTCAAAGTCGCCGTAAACAAATAAAACACTTTTTCGTACCTTTTACTACAAAAAATAGATTTGAAGCTTGGATCCGTACTTGTCCTTTCTTACAAAAGTATACATATCATCAATTAAGTCACGTAACTATTTGTAAATTACACTTTCATTCTAGTTTTATAATTAACGATAAATTAACTAAAGACGCAGTTCCTACTCTTAATTTATCAGTTAAACCACTAAGACCCGATTCAAATGTATCGTTCACTGACGAAAATATGAAAATGAATGTTCAGTGTATTGAGCCACCATCTCCAAGTGCAAACAATTATCCACCAGTATTGACTAATAACACAATTCCTACTCTTAAGTTAATAATTGAACCACTAAAACCTGATTCTAATGGATTGTTCACTGGCAATCTGAAACTGAATGTTCAACGTATTGAGCCACCATCTCTAAGTACAAATAATTATCCATCAGTTGGAGACCATTGTGAATCAGTTGATTCTCAAATAATTAATAACAAATTAAGTAATGACCCAGTTTCTACTCTTAAGTTAATTATTGAACCTCTAAAACCTGATTCTAATGGATTGTTCACTGGCAATCTGAAACTGAATGTTCAACGTATTGAGCCACTATCTCTAAGTACAAATAATTATCCATCAGTTGGAGACCATTGTGAATCAGCTGATTCTCAAATAATTAACAACAAATTAAGTAATGACCCAGTTTCTACTCCTAAGTTAATAATTGAACCACTAAAACCTGATTCTAATGGATTGTTTACTGGTAATCTGAAATTGAATGTTCAACGTATTGAGCCACCATCTTCAAGTACAAATAATTACCTACCAGTTGAAGATTATTGTGAATCAACTCATTTAACTTCTGAAATAAACAGAGCACATGTTTTTAGTAATACCCCATCCCCTGTACCATCATGCTCTGAATCCAATGTTATAGAGTCTGAACTTTTGAGTTCCTTCGTACCTCAATATGATGAGTCTGTACCTCAAAATGTCACAACTCCACTCACATCCCCTGTACCATCACATTCTGAACCTAAAGTTACAGAGACTGTTACATCTCAATCTCATACAGGAGACTCGTCACTTAAAAGAATTAGGCTTCTTCAAAGCACTCCTCGGAAACGAATATTACGTAAAAATATTCTAATTTTAAAGTCTAAATTACGTAACCTTAAAAATAAATATAATAAACTAACAAGTAGAAATAAAGTCAAATATCCCAAAACACAAATTTTTTTAAATAAATATAACTACCTTAATAATTTTGGTAAAATCCTAATGGATTCGCAATTACGTTTAGCTGGATTAAAATGTAAAGGTCGCAGGTATACCAATGAAGAAAAAATATTAGCATTATCTTTGTATAAATTAAGCCCAAAATCTTATAACTTTTTGCGTAAAATTTTTTCTTTACTATGCAAGTCTACTCTTAATTTGTTATTAACAGATATGCCCTTAAGGCCTGGTATTAATGATTTTATAATGCTTCATTTGAAAGATGCCACTTTAGGCAAAAGTTTATTAGACAAACAGTGTATTTTAATATTTGATGAAATGGCCATTAGTAGAAATTTGTTTTTTAATTTTCATTCCGGTGTAATTGAAGGTTTTGAAGACCTGGGTTCTGGTAAACGGAGCACAAATGTTGCAGATAAAGTTTTAGTCTTTATGCTGCGTGGCCTATTTAGTAATTGGAAAATACCAATATCATTTTATTTTGTCAGAGATGGTGTAAAAACATTTATTTTAAAGAGAATGATTAAAGAAGTAATTAGTGCTATTTTTAATACAGGTTTTCATGTGAGAGCTACTGTTAGTGATCAGGGTTCTGCAAATGTTGCTGCAATAAAATCATTAATATCAGATACCCACGCTAACCTATTACGCACCAATAGCGGTTTAGAGACTTCATCTTTATATTATATTATTTCTGGTAACCCAATTTATCACATATATGATGTACCGCATTTATTAAAATGTTTTCGAAATAATTTTCAGAAAAAGGATCTTTTGCTTGGAGGACAACGTGCTCAATGGCTGTTCTTAGAACAACTATATAAAATTGATGGCAGTCATGGTAAAGCACGATCAACAAAGCTTACTGACAAGCATATAAATCCAAGGTCATATGATAAGATGAAGGTAAATAATCTTATTATTGAGAATAACTTTAATAACAGTCATAAAGTGTAATAATGGGGCGCTATCTGACTGGAATCTAAATATGTCAGACAGGGATGTGTAGCGTCACCATGGCTCTTCAATCTATTCATGGACAGTTGTCTGAAAGAGTTGCGTGAAATGAAGTATGGTTTAAGATGGAATGACTTGGTTATCAAATTTCTTGTATGCTGACAATCACGTTATCCTTGCATCTTCGGCGTATGAGTTACAGGAAATGGTTACTATGATGAATGCTGAATTAGAAAAGAAAGGTATAAAAGTGAATGTTAGTAAAACTAAAGTTTTGGAGAAAGAGGATGAAATGACAGAATGTGAGATAATGATAGACGGAAAGAAAGTGTAACAAGTCAAATAATTTGTTTACTTGGGAAGTATGTTTACTAGGAATGGGAAGTGTGATGAAGATATTGAGAGAAGAGTACAAAAAAGTAATGTAGTGAACGGTGCCATTCATAGTATAATGAATAGCCAAATAATGTCCCAAAAGTCACAGATGGCTGTTCATAATGCGGTGCTTGTTCCTACATTAATGTATGGAAGTGAATGTTGGGTGTGGCAGAAGAAGCATGAGAGTAGAATTAACGCTATAGAAATGTTGTTTTGGAATGTGAAGTGACGATAGCGGATAAAATAAAGAATAGCACAGTGCACAATAGATGTGGTTTGAAAAAGGATGAAGTGACAAGGATTGACAAATGAATGCTTTGATGGTTTGGGCACAGGGAAAGGATGAGTGAAAGTAGATTGACGAAAAGAGTTTATAAATCTCATGTGAATGGATACGTTAAACAAGGCAGGCCCATGAGGGTGTTTGCTAACCAAATCGGAGACATCCTCAAGAAAGCTAAGTTGCCTAGTGCCCAAAACCATAGAGCTTGTATGAAGAGAATTGTAAATGTGAAGGAAGCGAGAAAGTCGTGTTAGGATCGTGGCAAGTGGCGCTCCATTGTCTCTGCCTATCCCTATGGGAAAAAGGCGTGACAATTTGATTAATTAATAACGTGTGTGTGATTGCAGTAGGGGTACGGAATACAGTTGAACATGATCACATTGATTTGGTGTATGTAGTGGCGAAGATTGAGAAAACAGTGAAGTAACTGATGATTTCAATTGTTGATTTTTATTTCTTATATGTAGTTCACTATTATTGTTTATATGTACATTTTAATTTTATTTTTTGTCTGAAATTTGTGTTGACTGTTAAATGGCCCTATATATTAGTTTTAAGATATCTTTTTTATATTCTACATTCTACTAGCCGTAGGTCAGCCATAAATAAATAAACTGCTTATAATAAATTATTATAATGTTGGGTTGCATAGTGCCCATAACCATAGAGCTTGTATGAAGAGAATTGTGGATATGAAGGAAGCGAGGCAGTTGTATCAGGTCAGAACTGTGGCAAATGGCGCTCCATTGTCTCTGCCTATCCCTGTGGGAAAAAGGTGTGACAATTTGATTGATTGATTAATTAATATCAATGATACTGTGGATATACTAATGAAAGAGAACAATGACATGGCATTTTTGAATCACAGAAGACGTGTGACTGTAAAAACACAGTATGGAAAGTACAACTACCCAATGAGGTTCAAAAATGCAGCAATTCAAATACTTGACTCGACACAAACTCTAAACAGAACGCAAACATACAAATAACCGCCAAACATTGTTGTGCATTCACAACAATATTAAACACAAATGTAAGTTTCAATGATTTTTTTATTGTAACTCGACATGCTGTCACACCCCGCTTGATGTTAAGCCGAAGTGTGGTCCATGAATGAATGTCACTGCTACTACAATTCAATAACTGTGAGTAACAATCACATCCACTATGCCGGCCTAAATGGAACCGGTAACTTACAAGCTGATCCCGAAACGTGACCAAATCACTTCACGGTCTGTATACTTGTAAGTGGCGGTACTACCCCGGATCGGCAGACTGGGTACCACTGCCCACCACTCTTTGATAACCAGACCCGAAGCAAATATCCATCTCTTTTTTTAATAACAAATATTTGCAATATTTAATATTTGCAATATTTAATATTATTAAATATTGCAAATAATAGCTATGAAACAAATATTTGCTCCGACCGGGGATCGAACCCGGGACAAATCAATGGATTGTCAACAATCACAAACCAGAAGATTGTTCTATAATCAAATCTGGGTCATTCTTAAAAAGCAGGGGTCCACAGAGTCCATAATCGCAGTGACTTGTCAGGATCGAGGAGAGTGGTTACTTCATTGTCTCTGCCTATACCTGTGAAATTGAGGTGTGACAGTATTGTTACGTGTGGTCTTCTGTTCTGTAAGTGTGACAGTTTGATAAAGCTTTATTTAAATAATAGAACATTTTTCTGTTCAACTATCTCAGACATTTTGTGCTTTTCAGGTTAAATATGCTGCGCAAGTATTTAGCCAAGGAGTCTCCTCTTCACTACAAGTTTATTTGAAATCAATGCAGCATTTTAGTATAGAACATGGATATGATTCGCCCAGTGTTAACATTAAAAATGGTTTTTTTACAGCTGAATTATTGTTATTTATGAATAATTTATTTGACAGCCTAAACGGTTTTGGATATACTCGTGGACAACTAAAGCAGTCATTGTCAACAAATTCCATTCATTTAGATTTTTGGAATGACGCTGTAAAAAAATTAGATTTAATGACATTTGAGGCAGCAAATAATCATGAAAGGAGACCATTATGTCTCAAACATTTTACACATAATATTATTAGTATTAAACATCTTTGGGTTGATTTAAAAAAATTAGGGGCTAAATTCTTAAGTTTGAGGCGTCTTAATCAAGATCCTCTTGAAAACTTTTTTGGCCAGATCAGAGGACAAGGTGGGTTCAATTCCCACCCTGATTGTCACCAGTTTGTATCGTCATACAAAACTTTATTAATCAATAATATTACTACCGGTAAGTCGTTGTACTCAAATTGCGCCAGTGATGATGATAACATGCTAGGAACACTGTCAAACATGATCCGCAACAGTAGAAACATATCATCTGTTCGTGAAGTTCACTACAATGAATCTTATCAATTATGTACTACAATATCAGTACCAAACGAAAATGTGCTTCAATCACAAGCAGTCTCATATATTGCTGGCGCTGTTTGTCGCTATTTAATACCTAAACTAGATATAAGTAACTGTGAAACTTGTAATAATGAACTACTGTCTAATAATGTAGAATCTATTCATTATTTGATTAATCTTCGAGAATATAATACCGAGACGCAAAATTTAATTTATCCCTCAAATAGACTTAGTTCTTTGGTATGGGAATGTATATATATAATAGAGAAAACTGTACCTAATATTTGTAACGTTTATATTTATCCACAGTTGCTTTCCACTTTAGATAAAAATGTAGATTCATCTTGGCTTACTTGTTCAGTTCATAACAAAATTTTTATTGAATCTTTTTTTTTGTATGTTATAAGAATGCAAGTTAGACAGTGGTGCATTAATTTTAATAGACGTATTCATAATGTAGACACGAGAAAGAAAAGTGTAGAGATGGAAGATTTAATCAAAACTAGAGTAACAAAAGGTTTAAGTTATAGATCAGTTCGATTAAGTAGTTGTTGATATTCATTCACATTTTAAATGCATAAATTTTTTAAATGATTTCTGTAGAGCACATTTTTATCATGTCAATGTCCTCATATTATCTAATGTTATAAAGATTATTGTATCAGTTTTAGTATATAATCTGTATCTGTGTCTGAATAGTATGCAATAAGCATAATAATTAATATTGTATTATGTACCCATTAATTTATTTTTATTGTGACTCGACATGTGACAGCACCCGCCTGATGCTCTGGAATGCGGTCCATGAATGGAGGTGACTACTACTACAGTACAATAGCTGTAAGTAGTAGTCACATTCACTATGCCGGCCTAGTTGAAACCGGCAACTTACCAGCTGATCCCGAAACGCCAGTAAATCTGTATACTTGTAAGTTGTAACAATATACACAGTCTTTATATTGTTACCATAACAATTATACTAATATATTATTATTTCTTTTAGGTGAGGTAGCAGCATGAAGGGGCCTAGCTGTAGGCTACCTTCGGGGTCACAGGTGGCGGATCGTGGACGGCCACTTTTGTGGTTAGCTGCGAATATATTGAATAAGCAGTCCCCGACCTACAGCGCCAGTATTACCTATGCCGATACTGGGACATGGCGAAATGGTCCCGCCATTAAAATTAGCATTTCTCTTTATTATTTTTTTGTGACCTTGACTTCGACTTGCTTATGGCAAGCATAAGGTGGCCCAAATGTGCCAACGAAAAAAAAATACCTAATTTGGCGGTTTTCTTAGTCGCCACGAACGACTGAGGAACCGGTTCACGGTTCCTCAGACCGGCCAAGGTTGCTGCTTTGCGCATCGCCAAAAGTTTTAAAGGTTATAGGATAGGGAGAACAAATGGGCTGGTACATTTACTTGTTGATTGTTCTACAAAAAAAATAACTGCCGATTCGGTCGACAGAATGCATTCGTCGTTTCTTTGCAGAACAATGGACAAGTGGAATACTTTATTAGCCCATGTGTTCTCTCTCTCCATCCTATTGCCTTGGATTCTTCAAGCTATGTTTGAAGAAGCACGTTTAACCGGCATAGGGTGGCGACTGGGACTGCCGTACTCGGTTTTCCAGTAGTAGTCGGCACTCTTGGATCTCTTCTTTCTTACCAGAAGGCGAGTCGAGTCACAATGATAAATTATCGCCCCGCATATTGTTCCTGAGATATCTATCATCGAAAAGGAAATATATATATAAAATATATTTATATCACCTTAACTTCAAAATTTATAGGTCTTAACGACGCTTTTGGGCTCCCCTACTAATAAGGTTTTTTATTTGTAGGTATGGTGTTCTTCGCAAGAATTTACCACAGTAGCATCGCATTATAAACAACCATGTCTTTTTAATCGGGAGAGCTGTTTACTGTATCTAGTGTCTAAATAAACTAACTTTTTAATTAATATGTTTGTTTCATTCCTTTTTAAAATCTAAAACATTATTTTCAGTAGTCAATTTTGTCGATAATTGAATTCAAACACGATTACTTTTTAATTGGATTAACAATAATTGAATACGAATACATTTTTACATCACTACCCGATTTATTAAATTCTTGAACGCACCTGTAAGGGCTTTTATTGTGTGCGTTTTGTAAGAGCAGGATACAAAAGCACTTTCATATATTAGGACACAATTATCAAGTGAAAAAAGAGGGATGCAAGATATGTTTATACTGTAGTTAATGGTCTATGTGTTTGTATATTCTTACTCGTCCCTTCCTTATCGTTTTATCGTGTCAAGTCGTTTCTATGAAGTCGGCCGTCTCTCTATAGGAGGTTGTCTCTGATTTAATAATATGGCTTTGGTATTTATACATTAGTTCCGTTCCAATGAATCAATGTATATATAATAATCAAATTACATATTTTTATAATTTACGTTGTAATATAAGATACTGTTAAAGTAAGTGTCATTAATAAACCAATGACGAATAATAATGTATGTAGTTTGTTTTAGTTGACTCTACCTTGAATCCGCAATATTTATGTAAATGATTATTATTGCATACTTATATTATACTATGCATACTTATTATAATAGTATGTATAATTGTGCCTGTAGAATGTGTCCAGTTTTTAATATTATTTTCGGCACTACTCATAATTTATTGATGATTGGGCCACCATTTTTGTTTTGCATCTACTTATGTATAATTTTATTTTAAAATTTCCACAATAAAGAGTATATCTATCTATCTATATTTTATTATTTGTTCCTGGTTTTAGGTTTTTTGTGTCTCTTGCTTACGTTTTTGTTAAATCGGTTGTTTTTTAAAATTGTATATTGTTGTCGGTGAAGGGGCGGTTCATAAGACAAAATAAAACGTTAAAACTAAGAAAGAAAAAACAATAGTCTTTTGTCTGTGAGTAGTATGTTAGTTAACCCTTCAACCCATCTCTGCCTTTTCTTAAATTGTGCCGCAGGATACTAAATTGTAACCGATAACAACATTAAATGATTTTACAGTTTGAATCCATCTAAAAAACATTTATTCAATATTTCGAAAACTTAGCGAGATATCGAAAATATTTACTCTTGAATGTTGTTCTATTTCATCGAGTTCTATAAGAATCTACCATCAGATCACGGCGCTACGGAAACAGCAGAACTTAACAAACCCTATAGACGATTCGATACTGGTTATCGAACTCAGCTACAACACTATTCAATTTTGTCTAATCCTGGTAACCCTTTATCTGTCACTGATTGTGTGGTATTCCGTCGCCTATAATAAAATAGTTTAAGAGTTAAACTAAATTTAAATGGATTATTAGTTATTTATTTTTATTTATATTATGTTAGAACACGAATTTTAATTCAAGTTATTTTAGAGTTTTCAAAAAGCTAAAAGTCAGAGAAGTTAAAATCTTGTACTCTCTTGAGTACAATGTTCCTTGGTTAAAATTGTCTATGATAAAAAAGTGGCTGCCCGGGTTTATACCTGTTCCTCGGAAATAGGCAGTGTTTTAAAATATATATATCAAATGTTCCGTGAAGCGTTTGCAGCGGGGGCGTGGGCATCAATAGGAAGCACGCTAGGAAAACTATCAGGCTCGCCAAATGTGGTGGTAATTTGGTTATGTTTTATTTTACTGTAGACAAGACAAATACAATTTTTAAAAGTTGTTCACATTAAGGCCGAGGATTCGTGGTTTATACAGCTTAGACTTCAATGTTTTATTAATGGATAAATTAAATACATATTGGAAGAATATATATTACTGGACTGAGTACTGAAGCCAAAACACATCGGAATCGTTTCAGCGCACAAAAGTATCAATAAAGTCAAAATAAGAAATACTAGTCTATAGATTTTATTTGCTTATACTACTAATTATTTAATTTATACTACTTATTTATTTTAATTTAATACCATTTAGTTATTGGTGAAAAAAAATACGAAAAGTATTTATTTTAGTTTTGTGTATCTCTTGTGAAAGAGTTCTTTTTATGTTTCTAACTACACTAATAATTTGCGATTGTAATTATTGCGCTGTTCAAAAACCTATAATAAATCCTAAAAAAAATGTTTACTACGCACGTTTACCTGATCTCGACTTGCCTGATGGTAAATTAATTAAAGTCCAAGAGCGCTGGCTTATGAAATTATAGTCAACTTACGGTCGCCTCATACGCCGTCACTATGCCAGGCAAAAAACATAACGGTACAATGACATATATTTTTGTTTGCTCGCGTAATGTCGCGGGCCGCAGAATGCATCGCAGAAATCGTGCGGAAAACGCGCCGCAAATTGCGTTGCTTTTCTGTAAACCAAGGAACATTGTACTGTAAACGCAGCCGCGGGTTATCTCAATCAGATTCCGTAATTTCTCACCATTAAAAAAAATACCAAAATTTAGAAAAATCGTATATAAACACCGGAATCGTTTTAGAGGACAAAAGTATTGATAAATACAGATAAAAAATACAGTCTATAGAATTTAATTTGCTCCTGCGTCTTGCAATTCTTCCTCTGTCTTGAATCGTTGACCGCCTAGGTGACCGCCGCCTAGGACTATAAGGACTATAACGAGATCCCAGCCGAATTGGTCGATAACGTCCTTGGTTTTCTGAGAGACGTGCGGGCGAATATTGTCGTGGTGGAGCCTTATGCCCTTGGTCAGTTTTCTCTTCGGCGATTTTGGATTGCCCATCTAAGTATTTAAGGTTTCGCAATACTTGTCCGAGTTTATTGTGGTCCCTGTAGGTATTAACTCGACTAGCAGCACACCCGGTCCCAAAACACCGATGCTATGATTTTACCGGCTGACAACTTCAGGTTCCGGACATGTTGAATGCTGATGCATAATTCTCCATACACTTCTTGCAATTGGCGATGAATCTTAACAGGTTGTAACTTTTTAGCATTCAAAAACCGGATCAATGCGAGGATTACACACCTGGCGGTGACAGCGAGAATAGGTTCCATTTCGGTTGACTGTCGGGCATCGACTTAGCGTCGCAGCGAAGCGATTGGTATCAGGATCTAGAGTAGGTGAACCAGCGCACACGGCGGTGTTGCCAGATTTCGCTTAGCAACTTACGCAGCAAAGTTACAGCGCAGGGAACCTTATTTTTGAAACAACTCTCGTATATAGTTTGTATCTCTTGTGAGAAAGCTCCTTTTATTGCCTGCCTAAAAATCTATTAATTTGTGTTTTTATTATTTTTTGTGTTTTAGGGCGATAATTATCTAATCTGGATGGCAATACTAGCTTTAATGGTAGTAATAAACACTTGGGGATGCCGTTGTTATTTGAGATCTTTAGATGCATCACACAATTCTGTAACTCCGACCGTTATTTCGTCAGCTTGTAATTACATTTGTTCCGTAAGTATAATGGGATTAAAATAGGAATTGGACGGAATCGGCGCCATTTTGTGACGTCTAACTCTCCAACCAACTTCCCTTTAGTATGGTGTCTTTTTCTTTGCAGACCGTCAAGACACCTTTGAATCAGTTAAGTGAATTTAGTCAACATCCCGTCCTATTCTTATTCTAATAGCATAGTACATATTTCTACTTTTTCTTTTAGGTTCTTGGTCAGATTTTTTTATACTATAACTTTTTTTCAGGGTATCATTGGTATTTTGTTATTTCAAGAAAGTGCAAGTATTCGGTGGTGGCTTGGAGCAACCCTCATCACTGTAGGTTTATCATTGGTTGCGAAACCGGAAAAAGAACACGCTTTGTGATATTTGCAACAGACCTTATAAAACAGTATTACTATTAGGCTATTTGTATACTATGAAAGATATCACTACTTAAATCGACTTGGGTAACAACAGCCTTTTTTTGGTGGGTCCAAAAAGCCTCATTACCATCATCAGCGAGAAGACGTCAACTGCTGAACATAGGCCTTTCCCTTAGAACACCAATCCAAACGACAATCTTGTCGTGGTCTTTCTTCCCTATCGGTTATTGCTTCTTCAAGCGTCGGGGCACAATGAACCTACCAGTAGGTAAGTCAGTGGCGCAGCGTGGAAGTCAGCCGCCCGGGGCGGAAAAAAAAATTGCCGCCCCCTTATTTAGGAGTTTCAATCATAGGTACAACAAAAATATGAATTTCAGGTTCAAATTTTAACGATTTATTTCAGTTTTTATAAATTTTGCCGCCCCCTAAATGTGCCGCCTGGGGCGGGCCGCCCCCTCCGCCCCCGCCACGCTACGCCACTGAGGTAGGTATTAATAATAAAAAGGCTTTGAAAAAGTATTATGGTATAAGGACTAATATCTAAGACATACTATAATTTTATATATGTAGTTTATTTTTATCTGCGAGCTAATAAAATGTTATTAATGTGTTTTATACAAATACTGTAATAAATTAAATAAATCCTAAACAAATTTTATGCGGCTTACTATTGCGTTTATTTATGGTTAATGATTGTACAATTTGTCTCTCCGTGACCACGATGGCTGTAAAGCTCTCGAAACGTCGAAATTAAAAAATGTACAATCATCCAAAAATAAACGCAATAGTAAGTCGCATAAAACTTGTTTAATTCAATTTCAAATTTCTTAATAAAACCTATGAATCCTTAAATTTAGTTTTATTTATATCTGCGAACTTAAAAAATTAAAATACGGTTTCTAATTTCATTGGGATTTTCAAGTTTTCAAGGATAGTGGATTCGGCTTTTTTCATTTATCAGACGGTGGTCTGATAAATGAAAAAATGACTGGGCAAATGACAACTCGCAAGCTGCCGGTTCCAACTAGGCCGGTATTATGGATGCAGTTTTCTAACTGTTGTAGCAGTTGCCTGCATGATCCGCACTCCAGCCTAACAATAGTGCGGGTCATATGACAAGCCTCATTAAAAAAAAAGACAAATCATGTGTCACACGCTATAGAAGTGCACAATAATGAGACGAGTGTTTTAGGAGTATAATAATTTGGTTTAGTTATATCGATGGGTATAATACCTAATATTAATACAAAAAAAATAGATTTTATTCACATATATAAATTGTAGGTTTAATATTGGCTTTATTCAGCGTTTCGCTGATTCGAATATAGACTTTGTTGATTTTACTCATGCGAATTACAACGAAGCTCAATAACGTTGGACATATTTCATTATATCGATAAAAATACAATTATTTTTTCAAACAAATCAAAGACATTCTTAAGAAAAGGTCCATAATCAGAACGATATAAGAAAGCGAATTGTGGAGCGAGTTGTGTTGTGTGAATGTGACGCTCTGTTTTCTCTACTTATCCATGTGGGAATAGGGGAGAATGATATTGAATGATATTTTTTAATCAAATCAAGTTGTCACGTCTTTTTCCCACAAGGATAGGCAGAGACAATGGAGCGCCACTTGCCACGATCCTATAAATATTTATAAGTAATAAATTCTTACTAACCTCCCATTTCCACTACGTCTTGGTTTACGTATAAGGTGTTTTTCGATAATTACTTTTAAGTACAGTAAGGAAAAAAGGACGTATGAAAAATATCGTATGCAGATATATGCAGTTCGAATAGTTTCGACGTCAACTATAATTTAAATTTCTGATTTTCCTTACTCTTTCGTGTAAATAATTAATTTATGTTATCTGCCGGTAATGGAGATTAGAGTCTTATAATCTTGATCTATTTTTACTAAGAATAATGGAATAATATCGATAAAAGCGAGGTCTTCACTAGAAAGTTCACAGACGCAGTGTCGGCCGCCAGCCAGTCACTGAGCTACTACTCAGTGCCGCGGTGCCCCCCTTCAGAGCGATCCGTGTTTTCGGTGCTCTTACTTAGCTATTCACGCAACTAATGCTTACGCTACTTTCTATTAACTTCTTATAACATAAAACCTTTGTATTAGAATGTTTTGTAGCTAATCAAATCTATATTTTACACGTTTTTCGAAATTTCTTTTAAAGACCTTTTTAGCTATCGAACCGAAGTCGATTCCGCGTGTTTTTCGTTCCCGCGTCAACACAGTAGCCATAGAGACGCGTGTTGACAAATTTTGTTTGACATGTTACTAAAAACCAAAAAGTTTATAAGATTTTATAATTACGAATTCAATTAAATAATAATAGTTAATTTTAAGTGGAAGATGACAATAATATTCGTGAATTGCAAGGCTGTATTGGCGCTGTGAAAATGGGAAATGGCATGAATAAGGTATTTTGTTAGTAGTATATTAATTTGTTTATGTATTATTTTTGGCGGTAAACAAGTGGTCGATTGCAGGGAAGCGCTGATGCGGGAGTTTTTTGGAGGTTATAGTTACGTAATCTTTGGGGTCGTAGCAATTCATACATTTGTAGCGGGCCGGCTGCGTCGCATAGCTTTCTGTTTTACGAGCGGCTTGTTCACAGAACTACTCCACGATTTTCTTTTACAAAAAATAATACGTACTTAGTTACATTCTAAATAATAATAATTTATTGATTCAGAATGTCACGCCTCTTTCCCGCAGGGATAGGCAGAGACAACGGAGCGCCACTTGCCACGATCATAATTTAATGAATTAAACAAACTTGGCGATTATTTGGTTTTGATTTTACAATTTTATTTTATTCTGACGTTTCTAGAGTCTCTCCGTGACTATGATGGCTGCAAAGCTCTCGAAACTCCGGAATAATAAAATAAAATTGTAAAAACAAAACCAAAGTAAACGCGATAGTAAGCCGCATAAAATTTGTTTCATTCGTTAATCATCGCGCAAAATTTAAAAAAAATAATAATTTATTAATGAAAAAAAGTTCCTTTAATACCCTACCGATTTCCATTAGTAATTATTAAGGTAAATAAAGAGAGAGGAATATAATTTTAAAGAACTTTTTAATCGAGGAATTGATGATTTTTTTATAATAATGATTCAATCCGTAACCAGAACGGTTCTTCTTCAAGTTCTCATACCTTGGAAGGTCGAGTTTCGAGAGGATCTTGTAAGGTGGAGCTCCATTATCCCTGCCTATTCCTGTAGGAAGTGAGTCGTGATGATTGTTTGATTAATAGGAGAATCAAGTTAAGAATAGGTTAAAATGTATTTTGCTTTCAATTTAAGGGTTTTTTTTATTTTATATTTTTATTGTGACTCGACATTTGACAGCACCCCTCTTGATGTTAAGCCGAAGTGTGGTCCATGAATGAATGCCACTGCTATTACAATTCAATAACTGTGAATAGCAATCACATCCACTATGCCGGCCTAGATGGAACCGGCAACTTACAAGCTGATCCCGAAACGTGACCAAATCACTTCACGGTCTGTATACTTGGTACTACCCTGGATCGGCAGACTGGGTACCACTGCCTACCACTCTTAATCCACCTGTAGAATAAATAAACGGGTCAAACTACGTGAAGACGACCCCTGACATTCACTAACGTTGATCTTCCGAGCTTTCTGGTTTATTAATAAAAACTTATCACATAAATACAGATAACTTGGTCTAAATATCATAGGTCAAATTATTTATTGCAAAACTAAGGCTTTTAAGAGGGGTAGACAGAGGACATGTCATTATCTCAGTCTGCAGATCCGCACAACCGTAAAGTGGCTCACTTGAATGTTTCTACTTACGAATAGGCCGGCATTGTGGATACGACTACTACTTAAAGTTACATATTATAAAGACACATATATGACGATAGACATATGACGATAGACATATATGACGATAGACATTATGGCGATAGATCTATACTAATATAATAAAGCGGAAGAGTTTGTTTGTTTTTTTGTTTGTTTGTTTAAACGCGCTAATCTCTGGAACTACTGGTTCGAATTGAAAAATTCTTTTTGTGTTGGATAGATCAATTATCGAGGAAGGCTTTAGGCTATAAAACATTACGTTGCGACTTATAGAAGCGAAGAAATAGTCGAAAATGTGGAAAAAACGGGGAATATTATTCGTCTTTGAGGGTTTCCGTTGCGTGCGCTGCGAAAACCGTTCGAGATACCCAAAAAATATCTATGAAAGAATTATTCCTCTTTAAATTATCTAAAAAAATGTCCGCGACCGTATATGTCTATCTTTTAAGATTAACTCACAATAACCGTTTTTATGATAGTCAAATTTGGTCTAAATTAATGCATTATTACAAATTATTTGTCAGAGTTGTATTAACATAATAATATTATTCTTTATCGAAATAAATGTGTTATTAATTAAGAGTATTTAACTGTGAACAAAATTGTCATTGACATCACTTAATTTCAATAAACATCTTATAAGATAATACAATTTTAAAATAACTCTGAAACAAAATTCACACGCGTCGCGTGATGAGCGCTAACCGGCGGGCGAGGAGAGGCGGTGCTTGCGGGCGAGGCGGAGGGGGGTGAAGCTCTACGAGGTATAGTCTGTCTAAGCCGAAATGACGCGCCCCTCCACTGCATTTACGCATACGAGCAAATATAAAATATGGATAAAACACACCGAAAATGCAGTAATTGGTTATTCAGTTGCTGGTTAGACACAAATGAGGAACGAACGTGATGAAGAATAATAGTATAGTTAGTAATATTTGCATTCATACATTTAAATAAACTAATAAAGTGGAGGGGCGCGTCATTTATAGACAGACAAGCATACTATGCGGTCAGGGCCGTCTTTACCCGGGGGTTCAAGGGGTGCGGTGCACCCGGGCGCAGAGTCCTATGGGGCGCATTCCGACCGCCATAAACTTCGATAGGTACGTACTACACTGAGACCACGCGAGCGGAGCCTTGACTTTCGCACCCCGGCGCTGAACATGCTTAAGACGGCCCTGTATGCGGTCGGCTCCCTACTGATCGGTTGAATGCAGCGTTAATTTGTTTTTACGAAATATCATCGTGCAAAATCCTTTTTTATACAATTTCATTTTGTAGTAGTTTTCTCTATAGTAGGTAGTATTTGTTTTAAGTATAGTATTTTGTTTCTAATATTTTCACAATAACACTTTTTTTGTTTTGTTGTAAATAATACCTGTAAGTGTCATCTACATTCTTTCAAGGTTAGGTTTTACAATTCTTATTAGGTTAGGTTTTAGTTTAAGCATACAGTTAGTTTGGTTAAGTTTTTATTTCCTTCGTTCTTTCTCTGTCACTGTAATGCCTAGAAAAAGGACTCAGCGTTCTCGGCAGACTGCTGCTGCAAAGCGGCTGCGAGTTTTGCGCACAAGAAAATAAAACTGAAAATATAATTTACGCAGAAGTACTTTAAAATACATTATTTTTAAAACTACTTTAAAATATATTCTATTAGTTACGTAATTTAATCGTCTAAAATAAGTCGCGGGTAACAGCTATAGGTAATTTATAATAAAGCTGAGCAGGTAGGTAAACAAAAAATTAATATGATTCCCAAAATAACTATCCCACGCGGACGTAGTCGCGGGCACAGCTAGTATATATATATAACGATAGACATATATGACGATAGCAATATGACGTTTAAGACGTTTAGTGTATGGAATATTTTTATTGTTATTGGGGCTCGACATATGACCCCACCCCGCTTGATGTTAAGCTGGAGTGCGGTCCATGAACTTTTACTTACCGGATGTAGGCAGCCTAGACGGAACCGGCAACTTACAAGCTGATCCCGAACACAAGCACCACCTATGTCATAAAATATCGTTAACATAGTTGTTGGTTGAAGATTCACATTAAGTCATTAAAAGATAACATGTTATTAATTACACTTTGTGTCCTTATTGCTCAATTCTCTAAAATAAGTTTCATATTGCAACGGCAATTGAGGATTTTGGTCATCAAAATAACTATGTACCTTTCGTCGCCAAGTTTCTATGATACAAGCACTTCTAGCTTAGTATAAAAAAATATATAAAAATACTAATTCTAAATAACCTTGTCAAATACTTGTCAACTAAAATATTGGACAAAAGAAAATTTCCAATCCACATGGTTCTATTCGATCATGTAAGTTAAGCAATTAAGATACGGTCCGAAGTTGGATGGGTGACCGCTATAAGAAAAAAAAAACAATGCCTTCCTCACTCGTGTTTCTGATGATACGATAAACAATAGGTCGTATCGATAAACTGATGACCATCGTCAAAACGTTGTCATTAGACGACGGTCATCAAAACAACGACATGTCTTAATCTTAAAGCTTGTCACCCCCCAATCCGCAATGGCAAACGTGGAGAAGTTGCCAAATCCGTGGTAAGGCGACTGTGGTATAGTCAGGGCCGTCTTAAGCATATTCAGCGCCGGGGTGCGAAAGTCAAGGCTCCGCTCGCGTGGTCTCAGTGTAGTAGGTACCTATCGAAATTTATGGCGGTCGGCATGCGCCCCCTAGGACTCTGCGCCCGGGTGCACCGCACCCCTTGAACCCCCGGGTAAAGACGGCCCTGGGTATAGTGGTAGTGCAACGATGCCTCTTGCCCCTAGTTGATAAACCACTTGCCGGTTGGTCATCTTTTATCCTGTTTTCAATTATACTGTCTGGATAGTCAAGACAGAGGGCCTGTCTTTTGTAGGCATATATATAATACATAAATATTTGTATTATTTAATTTATATATTAAACGAACTGGTGTACTAACCTATGCGTCATGCCTGTGTTCCAATTAGGCCGGCATAGTGAATACGACTTGCAGTTATTTAACTATGGTAGCAGTCGCCTCCATTCATACACCGCACTCCAGCTTAACATCATGAGGGATGCTGTTATATGAAAAGCCACATAAAAAATGCCTTTTCTATTATTTGTCGACTCAAAAACTAGGTAGATACTGTAAGAGAGTAAGTTAAAGAGTGGTAGGCAGTGGTACCCAGTCTGCGGATCCAGGGTAGTACCACAACTTACAAGTATACAGACAGTAAAGTGATTTAGTCGCGTTTCGGGATCAGCTTGTAAGTTGCCGGTTCCAACTAGGCCGGCATAGTGGATGTAGTTTATGTATATACTGTAGCATACTTACAGTTGATTAATTGTAGTATCAGTGACATCCATTCATGGACCACGGAGTGCTGTCATATGTCGAGTCATTATAAAAAAATACATTTATCTTTGGAAAAATATCCAGTATCCCTAAGCCAAATATCCAAACAGAATTCGAATAACAATGGAAAGGATGTGTAATGATAAATAATAGTCTAGGCACCAAACTGTCTGCCATTTTCTCTAGTAAACAACGAAATTGGTGCCCTTGTTTACCTAGTTAGGTTGTTTTCAGACAGGCTTTGGGTGGTTGATGGTCGCATTGTATATTACATTGATGACACGCGTAGCGCATAGGTTAGCATAATAACCCGTTACGCGTAAAGTCCCGGGTTCTATTCCCGGTCGAAAGAAAGATTTATTTGTATTGTGACTCGACATATGGCAGCACCCCGCTTGATGTTAAGCTGAAGTGAGTTTGTGAATGGTTGTCACTGCTACTACTACAATAACTGTGGGTAGCAGTCACATCCACTATGCCTAGTTGGAACCGGCAACTTACAAGCTGATCCCGAAACGCAAGTATATCACTTCTTTTTTTTATAAACAAATATTTGCTCCAAGCGGGAATCGAATCCGCGACTTTACGCGAAACAAATTGGTGTGCAGATCCGGTAGTACCACCACTTACAAGAGTACAGACCGTGATGAGCTTGTAAGTTGCCGATCCCAACTAGGTCGGCATAGTAAATGTGACTACTATTTGCAGTGTGATTAAACTATAAAAGCAGTCAACTCTATTCGAAAAAAAAAACATATAAAGTAACTAGTACTTGTATAATGAAAACAGGACAACCAAAGTACAAAGTGTACTTCGGTATCGGCAAGTGATTTTGAACCCGTGCTTTCAATTGAACTCGTGAAACAATCTTCGATTTTCTTAAGGATCAATCTTCGATTTATATAAGGACCAATCTGATTTGCTAAAGGAACAATTTTCGATTTGTTTAAGGACCAATCTGATTTGCTGAAGGAACAATTTTCGATTTGTTTAAGGGACAATCTTTGATTTGTTTAAGGACCAATCTAATTTGCTGAAGGAACAATCTGATTCGCTGAAGGGACAATCTTTTATTTGTTTAAGGAACAATCTTTGTTTTGTTTAAAGAACAACTTTGATTTGTTTAAGGATCAATCTTTTATTTGTTTAAGGAACAATATTTGATTTGCTTAAGAAACAATCTTCGATTTGCTTAAGGAACAATCTTCGATTTGTTTAATAAACAATCTTTAATTGATACAAGGAACAACCTTTAATTTGCTTAAGAAACAATCTTCGATTTAATTAAGTAAAAATCTTCGATTTATGGAATCTCCGCCAGGATTCGTATCACAATTTAAATATCCTGATTCACCTTTTATATAGTCGGTAAAATAAGTTTGTATGTTAAACCCAACCAAAAATCATAACCCAACCTAACTTATCATTTAGGGGATGCTCAATACAGATGTAAAAACGTCCACCAATTTCCCAAAATTGCACAGAACATAACCGAGTTCTGATGTGGACTAACAGGCTCAGGTATAAATGTCGACGACCTAGAATGTATTTTTGGCAATGGAAACAAATTTTATTCGTCAACAAACAAAACGAAGAACGCATATTGCAAAAGTTAATAAAAGGATCTGATTTTAGTTGTTATTGAATTTTTTATCGCATTTTATGTTGTTTTGTTATTGTGACGGGACATCTGACCTCGTCTTGCCTGATAGTATATTTTTAAAAAGCAGATAATTGCTCCAGGTCTGGGTGTTTAAAAGCGGTAGGCTATTAGTGGCTATTTGGGAAGGCCTATTCGGGACACCACTTCCAAATGTATAGATCGTAAAGTGACTCAATAGCGTTTCGGGATCAGCTTGATAGTTGCCGATACCAACTAGGCCAACATGTGGATGCGACTGATACTTGCAATGTAACTGTAGTAGCAGTCACCTCCATTAATCCAGCTTAACATCAGGCCGATTATGTCCAGCTACAATACAAAAAATGCACCTAGCCATATATATCAGTGATAACAACTATAACAAAAACATTTGTTCATCAGAATTCAATAAGCAACTTAAATATTTGTTTGATTACAAATATTCGTTAAGAAAAATAGAGGTAGATATTTGGTGCAAAATCTGCAGATCCGGCGTGGTACCACCACTTACCGTGACTTAGTCGCGATTCGAAATCAGCTTTAAAGTTGCCGGTGGAGAGTAGAAGATATCTGCTTTATTTATACTCCCTTTGTATGACATTTTATGACAAACCTTATCTCTTTCAGTGTTACCTTTGAATTCGTGTCAAAGCTTGATTATCTATTACTAGATTAGTAGAACAAAACGGAAGCAGGGCGGCATTGGGACCATAGAACATAGGCTAGTAGACATCGCTACATTAGTACAAATTTGTACTAGGACGTTCCGCGCCTGTGGTTTTTATCGGATACAATCAAAGGCCAATTTTGTTGATTTTTTTTACACAATCCAAATATTCCAATCATGAGGACGGTCAAAGTCTAATGGTCAAGCCAAAGCCCTCTCTTCCTCAAAGTCGTATAGACTTACACTCGAGCTTAACATCAGGCGGGGTGCTATCTCATATTATGTCAAGCGTCAATAAAAAAGCAGTAAGGTAAAGCATTGGGAACTATATGACGAAGCCTTTCCAAAGCTAAATGTATTCAAGGAATCTCTAGTGAATAACAAAGCCCTATTTACAAGCAATGTTTTCCTTTTTTATTGCCACTATAATACGTGTACTGCTCCGTCTAACTCTAAATAACATCATGCTCTATGAGTTATCGTGACACGCCACACAGAATTGACACGCAATACATTCCGTTTTATTAGTCATGCTTTTGATAACTTTGTCGTGGTGCGGAATATTGACAAATATTCATTGTTGTAGCCCAGTGGCGGATTTACCAGCTGGCTGAGCCTTGAGGCGGCAGATTTTAGTGCCAATAAAGTAATTAAAATTATTCAAGATGGTCAATCAATCAGTCAAATTATCACGCCATTTTGGAGCGCCACTTGCCAAGGTCCTGATACAACTCCCTAGCTTCCTTCATATTCACAATTTTCTTTCTATAAGCTCTATGGTTATGAGCACTAGGCAACTCAGCTTTCAATTCAAGATAGTATGATCCAATAATCCTCATCGAGAAATCCCCATTGATAGGGATTATAAGACAAGTGATACTTTTTAGGCCAATTATCTCCATTGAAGTGTCTAATGGGGAAAATTAGGAAAAAAGAAAATTAGAAAATACACATAAAAGCTATAAAATACAATATAATATATAAACAAAAAGTAAGTTTAAAAACCTAAACCCGACTACTGAAAATTTACCCCCTAAAAAGTATGAATGAAAATTATCTGAAATTGTTACACATTTGTAGTGATGTTCGTAGGATGTCCGCTTCCACGGCTATTCTACTGACTTTTACAGTAGTAAGCAAACAGTTTCTCTGTTATTCATTTGCCTGCATTCAAAGATCGCACTGTAGCTTAACATCAGTTGGAGTGCTGTCATGTCACGCCTGACGACAGGAGTGGACGAACGGTTTAGCGATTGGTTTCTTGCGCGTAAAGTCCCGGGTTCGATTCCCGGTCGGAGCAAATATTTGTTTCATAGCTTTTATTTGTAATATTTAATAATATTAAATGTTGCTAATATTTGTTAATAAAAAATATAAAAATAAGTGATGGATATTTGCTTCGGGTCTGGTTATCAAAGAGTGGTAGGCAGTGGTACCCAGTCTGCCGATCCGGAGTAGTACCACGACTTACAAGTATACAGACCGTAAAGTGATTTGGTCACGTTTCGGGATCACCTTGTAAGTTGCCGGTTCCATCTAGGCCGGCATAGTGGATGTAATTGCTACTCACAGTTAATGAATTGTAGTAGCAGTGACATTCATTCATGGACCACACTTCGGCTTAACATCAAGCGGAGTGCTGTCATATTCGACATCACAATAAAAAAAAATGTCGAGCCTAATTAAAAAAAAAGAAAAAAAATTGATTCCTTCGCAATTTTAATTGTGCCCAAATCCTAGTGCTTGTATTGAAATACCAATTAAAATATAAAAGTATATAATGTATGTGACCAATTAAAAAGTAAAATAAAATAAAGATGTAAATAACTGTAAAAGAGAAGAGTTTACACGTATCGAGAAGGCATAGTTGGAAACTTATAGTGAGTTGCCGTCTAAGAAATCCGAAAGGCTCGATAGCCCCTAGGGAAGTATTACTGAAAGAAATCGACTGAAATGCTCGAACAGAACTTAACATGTACGTTAAACTAAATCTTTAATATGGAATACATTCAAACCAGCTTTTATAGGTAGGTCATACTCTTAAGCATTGACTATCACGTTAAAATTTTCCCTTATTTAAATATAACAAATAGAAACTTTGTAACAAATATTTGCTACTACCGGTAATCGAACCGGACGATTAATAAACTGGGGTGCCAATCAAAAAGAGTGATTTCACTATCAATTTACTCGTATCTGCCAATCATATCTGTATCTGTCAGAGTTATCGTTTCGGTATAGTTTTAAAATATATTTTATTGTAAATAATTAATAATATTTATGTGTAGGTATGTTGTTTATGTATTCCGCCACCTTAGGAGTTGTTAAATATATTGTATCCTTGTAAATGTAGTGACAAGGATTGACAAAGCAATGCTTCGATGATTGGGCTACATGGAACGGATGAATGAAAGTAGATTGACGAAAGGAATTTATTTATAAATATAATGTAAAATGATGCGTTAAACGAGTGTTTTCCGACCAAATCGGAGACATCATCCTTAAAAGACATGAAGATAATTGTGGATGTGAGGTAAGCAAGAGAGTTGTATCAGGATCGTAGCAGATGGCGCTTCATTGTCTCTGTCTATTCTTGTGAGAAAAAGGCGTGGCAATTTGATTGATGCGCTAGATTCCGAATCGAACAGCTCATACGTTCATTACAAACATCGTTTAGCTACACCCAGACTTATTTTATTATACATACTTGTACAATTGCCAAATTTTTTATACAAAGTGTACTTATCAACTATTTTCTTTCGTAGGTCCTCCCGGGCCTTTATGTTGGCAATTATCGTGATTCAAAGGATCCAGTACAGTTGGATAAATACAAAATAACACACATTCTGTCCATACATGACGCTGCCAGAAGACTACATTCGGTGAGTTCAAATCATTTTATTTACACAAGCTAACACCACCACAGCAATAGGCAGAGACAATAGAGCGCCACTTGCCACGATCCTGACACAACTCCTTCGTTCCTCTCACAGTTCACATTCAAATCTTCATACAAGAAGCTCTACGGTTGTGGGCACTAAGCTAGTGGCTCCATTGTCTCTGTCTATCCCTGTAGGAAAAAGGCGTGACAACATTTTTTAACACCACCAACCATTGTTGGAACTTTGCGTTAACTGATAGTGAAGCCAGTATTTTATCTATATGTAAGTGTGGGTTTTGTTTGCGTGTGTGAGAGTAATGAGGAGCATTTCTTCGATCTTCAACCGGGGTACGGACCACACTTTATCGCTTTATTTGTACCCGCGCTTTGGTTCTTCTAAATACATAAGATTAATTTAAAAAAAGCTAAAAATGCATGGCTCTATACGCCCGGCAGATGCAAAATAACTAAATTAATTGTTATTATGCGATTAAAATCAGAATAGGACGGAATCGGCGCCATTTTGTGACATTTAACTCTCCAACCAACTTCAATTTAGTATGGTGACTTTTTCTTTGCGGACCGTTAAGAAAAAGACACCATTAAATCAGTCAAGTGAAGTTAGTCAACAGCCCGTCCTATTCTTATTCTAATAGCATAGAAAAAGCCGCAAAAATATATTTTACCCTATTCTCATGTTGCTACGTGGTAGAACAATTCCAGAAATACAAGTATATTGTTTCTTTTATTCCTATTTCTTCTTTATTTATTGTAGGCGTAAAAGCTGCTCGTTAACGTATAAGGTGTTTGCTATAATGTATTTTGTTTTTTGTATTAAACGTTGATATTATATTTTTCCTCTTTCTATTGTGGATGTGTAGGAAGCAAGGGAGTTGTGTAAGGATTGTGGTAAGTGGCGCTCTATTGTCTCTGCCTATCCCTGTGGGAAAAAGGCGTGACAATTTGATTGATTGATTGATTTATCTACTATTATTCTTGTGTAGGTATCGTCCTTAATTGTAAATATTGTAATTAATATTATGATATTATTAACGTTGACAATAAAAATATGTCCTACATTTCGTAGTCATTTTTTTTATTAAGACTAGACTTGTCTTAATTTTAAAAATAATGGTAAGCTAGGAGAAATCCAAGAGGATTGAAAAATACAATTTAAGTTACGGTTGCCTCAGCCGCCGTTACCAAGCCCTGCAAACGCCACATGGAGGTTTTATGCGTTCTTTATAACCTATACAACGAAGATTGTTCCGAGGAACATTTTAACCTTGTTCCTACTTCGTCTTTTTACGGAGGTCGGAGGAAGCAGCCGCATAGACAATTCGTTACATGTCTCTGATACATGACGAGTAGGTATAATGACTTACTACCGTTCTCTCCATCCTATTAGTTTGTCTCCTAGTGACGACGAATGAGTTAACCGTAAACTGGTATTAAATATTTATATTTTACAAACAACATAGTGACGGAATGCCAAATAAAGATTTTTTTATTATGACACGACGTCTGACCTCGACCCGCCTAAAGAGGAGGCCCAAAAGTGACGACGACTGAAAATGTCGAGTCAGTTCACGGTTGCCTCAGTCGGCCAAAGGTGATTCTTCAAGCATTCAAAAGTAACACAATTTTACATTGTAATGATGCTCTAGGAGAAATCTAACCTGAAGGCCACGAAACAGGACGCTTTAAGCGTGAAGCGTCAAATCAAAGGGTTTTAAATCTGAAAGGCCATGAATAGTGATGCAAATTGTAGCGCTATTCGCTGCGAACGAGTTTGAACGAGCGGAAGTTAGTTAAGCGCGCTTTCCAAAATAGTACAGTACCTTTCTACCGTATAATTTTGTTGACATATAGCAATGATATTTATAATATTATATGGCGACCGTGGTGTAGTGGCAGTGCAATGGTTACACAAACCGAGAGTACGAGTTCAAAACCACCCACCGGTACCTATGTATCTTTGATATGTATTTTGGTTGTCCTGTTTCTATGATACAAGCACTTTAGTAGCTTAGTATAGAAATGTACAATTTAAAAGTATGTAGGTTCTACTTAGCCTTTACTTCAAAGTTGACCATGTACCGGGGGTTTCTTTTACCTTGAGGGTCGATTATTTTGACGCTCAACGCTGACGCTTGCGGCGATAACTGAATTCGCTTGAAGCGTCGTGTTTCGTGGCCCTTGGCTTAGATTGCTTCTACTAGGGCATCATAACAAAGAAAAATTTCAATCTTCATTTGTCATTCCGTCGCTCCTGATACTGCGAACGATGTGCGCTTGATATTACTCATTTAAATGTAATTTGACAGGAGGGCTCGCTTGGGGTAGCGTAATCCAGTTTGCTGGGAACATGTAATGTAGCATGACACGGACTCCATTACATACAATATGTATATGTCTATTTGCGTCCATTATTAATCAGTTGGGAATCAACTCAAGTTTGTAACGGGATCTCCATTCAGAAATGTAATTGTGGTACCACTGAAGCCTAAAAAAACAACCTCTATAAGCCAACTGTTAGTTGACTTACAGAGATGTCCGCAGTGGCGTAGCGTGGCGGGGGCGGAGGGGGCGGCCCGCCCCGGGCGGCACATTTAGGGGGCGGCAATATTTACAAAAACTAAAATAAATCGTTAAAATTTGAACCTGAAATTCATATTTTAGTTGTACCTATGATTTAAATTCCAAAATAAGGGGGCGGCAAATTTTTTTCCCGCCCCGGGCGGCTGTCTCCCACGCTACGCCACTGAATGTCCGTATGACAGCACATTGCCTGATGTTAATGGTGCATAAATGTCAGCATGACATGACAGCACCACTGTTAGTCAGGAGGTGACTGCGACATCAATTAAACAACTTCAAGTATCAGTCACATCGACTATGCTGGACTAGTTGGAACTGGTAACTTACAAGTTGATACCGAAACTCGACTAGGTTTTTATTTATATAAAAGATTTAAATATATTACAAATAAAAGCTATGAAACAAATTCTTGCTCCGACCGGGAATAAATAAGAATTACTGTGATTTTTATTATTGTTATTTTATTTGCTTCGGGTCTGGTTATCAAAGAGTGGTAGGCAGTGGTACCCAGTCTGCGGATCCGGGGTAGTACCACCACTTACAAGTATACAGACCGTGAAGTGATTTGGTCACGTTTCGGGATCAGCTTGTAAGTTGCCGGTTCCATCTAGGCCGGCATAGTGGATGTGATTGCTACTCACAGTTATTGAATTGTAGTAGCAGTGGCATTCATTCATAGACCACACTTCGGCTTAATATCAAGCGGGAGCTGTCATATGTCGAGTCACAATAAAAAAATTAAAAAAATTATCGAGGCATAACATTTGTCATCGGAAAATATACCGTTTCCATATAAATGGTTTTTCATAAAAATAATGTATATAATGTGTGTAATTTTCATAACTTTGTACATTTGTTACATTGTGTATGTTTATTCTAAAGAATAAAACAGTAGTAAACAGTTTCCTTAGATAAAGGGCATGGAAAATAGTGATTTTCATGTTTGTTTACTACTTGTCACAAGTAAGAAAGAACACAGTATAGGTACGTTGTACTCTCAGAACAACACCGAAACTTAGTAGCCTAACAACTTTAATACAAATGTAACCCTAGAGTCGAAGCAACAATGATTTGTGTTTTAAACAATGTGATTACTTACTTAACACATTCCCTCGTTTTAAATTAATTAAGAAACTTCATTACGAATAGACTTAACAATTTAACTGCGCGTTTATTATTCATGAACAACGATTTTGCATTAATTGCTATTTTATTCTTCATTAAAAACAAATCTAATAAGTAAATGTCTAATAAGAAATGTTTTAATTCGAATTTGTAGTCACTTAATAGATTTTGCGCGAACATTGTTTAATGAATAAAGCAAATTTTATGCGGCTTACTATCGCATTTATTAACTATCGCCATCGTGGTCTCTTCGTGACCACGATGGCTGCATATCTCGGAATAATAAAATAAAATTGTTAATTCAAAACCAAAATAAATTCATTGTAGTCACTTTATGATAATATAGTTTCTAACCCATCGACCCCTCAAGCGAAGCGTCAATCGTCGCCGTCGGGATTCTTTTTTTAAATATCGACATCTTACCTTGACTTGCGTGGTGGTAAGCAAGGAGAGGTCTAAGTATGCCAGCCGTCCAATCACCGTCACTATGCCATGTGTTTTCTCACACTTCACTTGAAGGATGGAGAGAACACATAGGTTGGTAGATCTTTCCATTTGTCGATTGTTCTACAAAGAAACGACGCACCGAACCTTTTAGTTTGACTGCCGATGCGGTCGACAGAAAGTGGATGTTTTCCCTGACCTGTGCGGGTATTGAATTGAAGTGTTTAGTTTTGATTTTTATTTTTTTTATTTTGTGTGACCTCGACTTGCCTGATGGTAAGCAAGAAGAGGTCTAAAAGTGCCGACGACTACGAAAACCAAGCCTTCACGGCTACCCCAGTCGCCGTCAATAAAAGCGTCTTTAAAAAAAATACAAAAATGTATTTTTTTTGTTTATTCAGTTTTTAAGCTTAATATTATTCAAGTTAGTCTACAAATCGAGGATTAGATCATCGCCTATTTTATGTGTGTTCATATAAAAGATAACTATGTTAGCCGTCCTTGGTTCTACAACACCAAATGGTACCAAATAACTGACAATATTATGACTCACTTTCATAATGATTACGTTATTTATACGGTTACTGCAGGTCAGGTTTAGGTTTTAAATAAAATTATTAATTAATTAATATATTAATGGGTTATCTACAATATATACACCGATACAACTTAACGTGATAACAAAAAACTTAAATCTAACATGGTTGTACCAACAAAAAAGTTTCAATTTACGAATTTAGTTTTACTTCATACTTATTTTATTACGTTTACTATTACGAAATCATGAATTGGGTTGTTAATAATTTTATATCGAAATTACCATTTATATAAATGTTTTTATCATTAGAAATAACAAAATTAGTACATAGAAACCCAAAATGAATGATGTCCTTTAGCTCTGTATAAAATATCCGTTAAACGTAAATGTAAAATGTGAAGCCAAACAGTGGTGCAACCCGTATTTCTTTTTTACTTTTACTTATACGATACTTTTTACAAATTCGTAAATTATAATTTAAGGTACAACCGGCTGTACCTAAGTGTCATTTTATTTAACGATAACCACAGCATGCATAATTACACTAGATTAACAGTAAAACTCAAATATTAATTGTTATAAAAAATAAAATAAATTAATTATTTTTAGATTAATATTTAATATTATAGACTGGCTTTAATTATAATGCAAAATTGACGCATTTGTAGAAACAAATAAATAAAATGTAGTGAGAAGGATTGACAATGGAATGCTTCGATGGTTTGGGCACATGAAAAGGATGAATGAAATTATATTGACGAAAGAAATTTGTAAATCTTATGTGTAATAGATGCATGGTACGAGGCAGACCCAGGAGAGTGTTTTCTGGCTAAATCGAAGGCATCCCTAAGAAAGCTGGATTGCATTGTGCCCATAACCGTAGAGCTTGTATGAAAAGAATTGTCGATGTGAGGGAAGCGAGCGAGTTGTGTCAGAATCGTGACAGGTGGCGCTCCATTCATGTGGAGCCTATCCATGTGGGAAATAGCGTGACAATTTGATTGAATGATTAATTAAAGATTAAAGTATCGATTAAAGTAAAGGTAGCTTAGAGTAATCACGAGAACTCTAAAGCCCCTGAAGAAACATGATGGCTTTATACGTTCTTTATCTATGCCAAGGAAAATGTTCCGAGGAACTCTTTAACCTTGTTCCTACCTCAGCCTTTTACTCTCGTGATACCCGCACCGGTCGGAGGATCATCCGGATTCTGTTGACCAATCTGCAATCAAACTAAAAGAATCGGCACTTGTCGTTTCTATGTAAAAGAATTGACAAGTGCTAATGAAGGCATCATTAATTAGTAATGAATAAATGACCTAACAATCAGTCTAGAAATATGTGGGTTAAATCGATATTTTAACTCTCAGAATCATGAATATTTATGAACTCCATGCACGATACTAGGAAATACCATTTACAACGTGTCATTTATTTCTACACGTGAGGTGGTGGAATGTTTTACCTATCATCTTGCCTCACGATTCATCATCAGCCAGAAGACGTCCGCTGCTGAACATAGGCCTCCCTCTTAGAACGCCATTCCGAACGACAAGGTGCTAGTTGCATCCACCAGTTATTCGTGAAAAAAAAAATTGTCACGCCTTTTTTCTACGGCTATGGGCAGAGACACAAACAAAATTACAAACAAAAAATATAAAACAAATATTTGCTCTGACCGGGAATCGAACCCGGTGATGAACCTGGTTTGCTAACCACTACGCTACACTTAGCCACTACGTCAAAATAATTCACTATATACAAAAAGGAAAACTTTACATAAACTTTTTATTTGTGTACTGAAACAAGTAATTAAACTATTGCGTTACAACTATCTGGGGTTTTTGAATTTTGAGTACAAAAAGCTCATATCGAAGTCAGCTTTAATTAAAATTTCAGTGTTTATCCGAGCAACGCGGCGAAAATATTTTCAACACGAGCTAACGTGGTTGCTTTTATGGCAGTTATAACTTGCGTTTATGTTATTATGTGTAGTTTATTTCGCAATAATTTTAAATACATTTTTTAACAGAGAAATGAAGGTTTCAAAACGAATCCTGTCCTTCAAAACCAATTCATAATCTCTACGATTCATTATTTAATTTAAAATAAAACTCTATTTAAAAATATACAACATGAAACATTATTTGTTATAGTTAACCTTAGGAACTAAGCAAAAAGATTATAAAGAAAAAGTGGGGTGCCAAATTACTTTTTAAAAAGAGGTCCTCCAAATCGGAATGTATTAAATAACATCAATCAAATCAATCAATCAAATTGTCACGCCTTTGTTCCACAGTGATAGGCAGAAACAATGGAGCGCCATTTGCCACGATCCTGACACAACTCCCGCGCTTCCTTCACAAAATTCACCAATGCTACAATACAATAATAATTGTTATACACAATACTTTACATACTATAGTATCTTATAAACATTTTATACGTAGAATAAACATACATATATTGATAATAAAATAGAAATAAATTCACTATAGAATTAAACAAATTTTATGCGGCTTACTATCGCGTTTATTTTGGTTTTGATTTTACATTTTTTTATTATTCCGACGTTTTGAGAGCTTTGCAGCCATCGTGGTCACGGAGAGACGTCGAAATAATAAAAAATTGTAAAATCAAAACCAAAATAAACGCGATAGTAAGCTGCATAAAATTTGTTTAATTCAATAATCAATGTTCGCGCAAAATTTAAGAAAATACTAAATACACTATACTTAATAAATTATACGATTAAATACATGCAAACAAATCTTCAAGTAGATCGCTGATAGATCATAGGAATTCAGAGAGTATTATTCATAATTATAATCTAAACAGCATGATTTTTTTTAAGTAACCTTATAATGTGATAGGCAAACAGTTTACTACAGACCCTTAAATGACTCAATCGCGTTACGGATCTGTCTGCCCGTCCCAACTGGCCATCTGGACAGGTATACTCGTACTAGAAGGAACTGCTACTTGCCAGTAGCATAGGCAACATAGGCAGTTGCCTATGGGCCGCCACAACACCACAAAAAAATATCGCAAAAGCTCAGTAAAAACAAAAAATACTGAGTTTTATATTAAATATTTTTATGTTATTTTGGCTCTTTTTAGTTTAGAGAGTGATGTTTTGAGGGAAATAAACTTCGACGATATTATCGATACGTTTATTAATATGAAAGTAAGACGAAAAATAATTTAGCTTAATTTTGAATATGTAATATGTAAATTTGAATATGAACTGAATGTTAGCCAACTTATTCAGTTGCTCTCTTTTTTACCTTGACGTTATAGACAATTTAAAACAGACGATTAACCACAAACGATTTAAGGGCCTCCACCACATGCCGAAATCCAAATTCGGCACTGCTACTTGCAGTTATTTAAATATAGTACTAGCCGCCTTCATTCGTTAACCGCAATTTAGGCTAACATTGGCGGGGTGCTGTCATATGTTGAGCCACAATGAAAAAGTACTTTTATCCTTTGTGGAGACATATCATTTGTATTTTTCTACTATAAATACTCGTATACAGGATTTCATAAAACTCGTTTATCTTAGGATAAGCCACAAAACAATTTTGGTCACAGAAAATCCCTTAGGAAATAAAGGAGCGGAGAAATAATATTTGGTTGAACTCTATGTTATGTACGCCTTATTGAATTTGGAGGACATACTCGTAAAACGTTAACTACGTTGTCTTATTAGAAAAGTGTTGTTTGTCGTGACTTGTTTACCAAAGTTTATTACACATTTTAGTTATAGGTTTATGAACTTATTGCTTCTTTATAATCAATAATTTAATTATAAAATATGATTAGATGTATATTTTCTTCAAACTTCAAATCCTACAGGTATAGGCATGCACAACTGAACAATTACTCTATCCTGATATAAGTCTCTCGCTTCCCACATCCACAATTTTTTTTCTATTGTGGTTTGAAATTTGACATATTATGGCCTGTTGTAAGGCTGGAGTGCGGTCCATGAGCGGACCGTTATATGAATGGCTGTTATATGTCAAGATACAATAAATACTACGCAACATTTTAAATATATAATACAGTACAATTTATTCCTAGTTATTCCTAGTTACGTGCCTGGTGCTATTCCATTGCATCTGTGCATCCCTGTGACATAGGGGCATTTGAAATATGTCTTCTAACAAGCGTATATACTCGTAAGTATAGGGCGACCGTGGTGAAGTGGTAGATAATAAATCGGTCACGCAAACCGATAACAATTGATATATGTACTTTGGTCGTCCTGTTTCTATGATACAAGCACTTTTAGTAGCTTAGTATGTATAGAAATATAAAAATAAAGAAATTTATATATAATAATTAATTTAATAAAATCTTATTTGCCGCCATTAAATTAATATTACTAACGTATTACTAACTAGTATTAAGTTGCAACGGCACTGGACAACAGTTCTGATGAACCCGAAAGCTGAAAAGTTGTACTGCATTAATTAATAGAATAGTTTTAACATTTTTATTTATTTTTCTTTTTGTATACTAATTTAGTTCATAAGTGTGTGGGTTACTAACAATTATTTTGGCCTATGTAGTCTGCGAATAAACGATTTTATTTTATTTTATTTATTTTACTAACGCTAGTAATATTAATTCAATGTTTGCGGCTAAAATTATGTTAGCTATTAGGTTATGCGATTGTAAACCGCTAACTTTAAATAGTTAGTTTAAATCTCAGGATCTACTGACCTTTAATTAAAGTTGTTTTTAAGTAAACACTTATACAAATGTTTACTGCTTCGAGTTGCTTATCTAATGAAAAAAGTTCAGCGTTTTACAACAACTCCACATAGTAGGTTTATGCAATAAACGGAACAATTTGCAGGATTTTTTATTGTTATTTATCCTAAAATAATTGCATTATTGTCGTGTGAGTTGTTTTTGGATCAATTTTGTATTTATTCATATATTTCAACGGTAGAAGAAGATTAAAAAATAATAAAAGAGAAGATATCTTTTTGAGAAATTAGGTGTAGATTAATCGTCCAACGATCAACATTTTTTGATCTTTGGTCTCGTATTTTTCCGTTCCAGCTTCGAAATATTTAAAAATTCTATCAAATAAAATCGTCACGCCTTTTTCCCACAGGGATAAGCAAAAACAATGGAGCGCCACTTGGCACGATCCTGACACAACTCCCTCGCTTCCTTCACATTCACAATTCTCTTCATACAAGCTCTATGGTTATGGGCACTGGGCAACCTAACCTAGGTTTCATCTTGACATCTTGAGAGTGTCTCCGATTTGATCGGAAAGCACCCTCCTGGGCCTGCCTTGTTTAACGCATCCATACACATGAGATTTTTAAATTCCTTTCGTCAATCTACTTTTACTTATCCTTTCCATGTGCACAAACCATTGAAGCATTCCTTTGTCAATCCTTGTCTTTCAAACCACATCTATCGCGCACTGTTATTCTAGTTATTTTATTTTGATGGTATAAAGAAGCAAAACACGAGAAAGCCTTCAGTTTAGCATCACATAAAACATGAGCTCTGTTCTAAATATTGTCTATTTAACAGAAGTTCAATTTATGATACTGTTTGCGTCAAAATATTTATATTAAACGACGTTATTTTGGCGCAATTTTTTTCAACGTAATGGTTTATTAGAATATCGTAGACATTGCGTCAGCCATCAATCTTAGGGGATATCTTGTGAGTTTGCAAGTCATAATAAATCAATAATATTCTATGTCTGAAGAATTAACTGCTTTTACATTATAAATGATTTATATTGATTAAAAACATGCTCATTAACGGCTCTTTTTTATACTTACTTTAATATATTTATATGATTTAAAGATTAGGTGACTGAGTTTTTTTTATTGTGACTCGACATATGACAGCACCCCGCTTGATGTTAAGCCAAAGTGTGGTCAATGAATGAATGCCACTGTTACTACAATTCAATAACTGTGAGTCGCAATCACATCCACTATGCCGGCCTAGATGGAACCGGCAACTTACAAGCTAATCACTTCACGGTCTGTAGACTTGTAAGTGGTGGTACTACCCCAGATCGGCAGACTGGGTACCACTGCCTACTACTCTTTGATAACCAGGCCCGAAGCAAATATCCATCTCCTTTTTTTTATTAACAAATATTTGCAATATTTGTTATGAAATAAATATTTGCTCCGACCGGGAATCGAACCCATTAAGCGCAACAAAGTAATCGCTAAACCGTTCTTCTGTCGTCAAACTCCTCGTAAAGGACTGGTCTGATCTTGAGTACAATGTTCCTTGGGTCTGATTTAAATGAAAAATATTGTGAGTGTTTAAGTGGGATCCTGGATGGTTTTAATTCACAATTGAACCAGGTGTGGCGCTTCATTCGGTGTTGGTTTACTTTATGGCAGGATAACGTCTGCTATTAGGTATAAGCAAAATCACCTATGTCCGTCCGATCTTATTCTAATTATTATATTATTTTTATATTATACATTTCTATACAAAGCTACTAAAGTGTTTGTATCATAGAAACAGGACAACCAAAGTACATATCAAAGATACATTGGTACCGGTGCTCTTCCGTTTGCGTAACTATTGCACTGCCACTAGACCACGGTCGCCTTGTGAGGTGAATTCAGCGACACGTGCCGGCATTCATAGCAGACTGAGAGAAACAAAAGTCATTGAATATTCATTCGTTTTGCGCTCGCAGAGGTTTAATATTCAAAATCTTGTCTCTCACTTCGAACTTGAATTCAGTCTCGATAGCTTATTTATGAGTGTGGTACAACACTAGTCGGTAGCCGCTAGGGATTATTTTAATATAATAACCGATAATGGTTGTTAAGGAAACCTTATAAATTACTTTTACTGAGTTCTGTTATATTGATATACTTAGTTATAAGACATTAATTTTATAATAAACTTACAAAAATAAAATAAGATTTTTTATATTCGAATGAAAGCGAACTTTTTGATCTCCAGTATCGATCGAATGTATTTAACCAAGTTCGTAGACCGACAGTCTTTACAGAATAAGTATGTACGTCATACATTAAAATATCTTTACTCTTCGCATTAAGGAAATGCTGAGGAACGTGAGTGATTTTTTATTTTATTGTGACACGACATTTGACCTCGACGCGCCTTATGATAAGCAAGAAGAGCTCCAAGAGTGACGACGACTGAAACAACCGAGTTAGTTCACGACTGCCTCAGTCGCCGTCACTATGCCGCCAAAGCTTTCTTGGTCAGGCTTTCAAAAAGACCACGCTGGCCTGATGTAAAGTAAGTTACTAGTACATAAGACTATATAATCTGTGAAGACTATATAATAATAGATCAGACTTTTAGCCATCACCCAACATAAACTTAACCCTTAACCCTTAAGGGAAGTTACTGATTGATGGCCAGGATGCACCGCCCCATCTGCTTTCCGTATCGCCGAAGCGATATGACCAAAAGACAGACACACGAGGAGGTAGTCTGACATCGCACTCTTATAAAAGTATAAATAAAATAATACGTTGTCATACGTATTGGTAGTGACAACGTTTTTCGCAAATCCCTTATTATCTAAATTCGTGCTTTCCAATCTTTGAGAAGTATAATTCGAATTTATCTCCCCCTAAACGGTCACTAAATAAACTTTAGTTACGTTTAAATTGCGGCTCGGAACGATCTCCATTATTCAGTTGTCTAAATTCAAAACACAACGGGACACAAAACGAGAAATTTTTTGATCGTTTTGTTTCGTGACGTTTTCTGATCGTGACGGTATGTAGGTACGAGACATACCGACACACTGCCGAGTGAGCTTGTTATATTAAAATGAACAAGAACGTGGTAGGCAGTGGTGCCCAGTCTGCCGATCCGGGGTAGTACCACCACTTACAAGTATACAGACCGTGAAGTGATTTAGTCACGTTTCGGGATCAGCTTGTAAGTTGCCGGTTCCATCTAGGCCGGCATAGTGGATGTGATTGCTGCTCACAGTTATTGAATTGTAGTAGCAGTGACATTCATGGACCACACTTCGGCCTAACATCAAGCGGGGTGCTGTCATATGTCGAGTCACAATTTAAAAAAAAACGGGAAAATTTTGTATGTGTGTTTTTTCAATTTTTATTTCGATCTCTATGTTGATTTCAATTAAACAATAAACTATAGATATATATTATTTTTATTAATCATTTAATAAATAAAATTGTCACGCCTTTTTTCTACAGGGCAAAGGAGCGCCGCTTGCCACGATCCTTACACAACTCTTTCGGTTCTCTCACATCCACAATTCCTATCATACAAGCACTTCGATTATGGGCACCAGGCAACCCAGATTTCTTGAGGATATCTCCGGGTTTTCAGATATTATATTATTATCTATGCAATAAAAACTGCTACTGCATTCAAATAACTATAAGTAGCAGACACATCTACTATGCCGCCCTAGCTGGTACCGGGTGTTATAGTTTCAAGATACGCTTATGTCAGTTTGATGTGCCACCAGAAACACGAGTAGTATCAAGGGTTTTTTTTACTAGTGATCACCCATCCAGTTATTGACCTCACATTTTATTGCTTAACCCGCGTGACCGATAACCTGCGCTAGCCACTCGTCAATGACACTACCAAACCTTGAAATATTTTTTATTGTGACTCGACATTTGACATATTCATTAAGAAAAAATGTGGTACTGTGTTCTGATTTGAAGCTGCTGCATTGTAGCAAGACCTATTCAAAGCTCCCTGAGGACAATCGTTAGGGGCCACATCGTATTCATATTGTTAAGAACGTAACCCAGAATTGAATAAAGGAAACTTACCATTATCGCTCTCGCTTAAGGCATTTTTATTTAACTATAAATATCTTTCCGCTCTTCTCACTTCTATTTCTTTATATCAAAATAACAAATAAAATAAGTGTAAAGGAGATTGACAAAAGATATTTATGTTACCGAGGTGAGTGGATTGATAAAACTGGTATCACCAGAAGATTCCTCAGTAAAATCGGCGACATCCAATAGCGCTTGCATGACTATAAAGAATTGTCAATGTAAAGGGGATCCAGAAAGCAAGGGATTTGTGCCGGGATTGTGGAAAGTGGCCTACAGTGTTCGTTGTTTCTGTTATCCCTGTGGGAATTATGATTTGATAATTTTATAACCTATAACTTTAAAATTAGCTAGTTAACTGGTAGAATGATACGGGCAGAGGACCTCAAACTTTTTTTGTCTCCTAGCCCATTACCTAATATTGCAATGTAGGCACCACTGCTTACTTAATAAGCAGTGGTATGATTTTTGTAAAATCATACATATAAATTGTGTATTTTGGCTTTTTCAAATTGCTCGATGTGTAGAATGAAAAACATTAAAAAAAGTAAAGTTTTTCACATTGATTAATTAAAATTAAAACGAACCAATTTAGTATAAACTAACTAGACTATGTACGTATTTCTACTCAATTCTTTTTTAGGTCGATATAAATCATTTTGGGTGTCGATGTAGGACATTAATAGGCATTAGTATTACCTTAAGCTATACAATTAAGTTTTAAAATTAATAAATAAAGAAACACGCCTTATCCCACAGGGATAGGCAGAGACAATTGAGCGCCACTTGCCACGATCCTGACACAACTTCCTCGCTTCCCTCACACCCACATTTTTTATCATACAAGCTCTTCGGTTATGGACACTAGGCAACCCAATTTATACAGTAATAATTGTATACCTACTAGCTTTGCAATATTCCAAAAACACGAGTACATGATAAAAACAAGTGAGCCTCGTTAAGTGATTAACAAATAGGGTCGATCGAACTAGGTCACGCCTAGGTCTGATTGAAGTGTGAAAATAATATTTTTTTTTAATGAAAAATCAATCAATTGAATTGTTACGCCTTTTTTCCACAGGGATAGCCAGAGACAATGGAGCGCCACTTGCCACGATCCTGACACAACTCCCTCACTTCCTTTACAATTTTTTTATACAAGCTCTACGGTCATGAAAAACATCCTTGTAAATTACGAATTGGGTTGACTTTAACATTTTTTAAGAGTGGTAGGCAGAGGTGCCAGTCTGACGAACCGTAGTAGTACCACCACTTAAAATTGAAGTGACTTAGTCGCGTTTTGGGTTTAACTTGTAAGTTGCTAGTTACAACTAGGCTAGCAATATGGATGTGACTATTGATACAGCTTGTAGTAGCTCTCCTCTATCCATGGCCCGCACTCCAGCTTAACATCAGGCGAGGTGCTGTCATATGTCGAGCCACAATATAAAAAATATTAGTGTTTGTAGTTACATTACATTGTAGTTACAATGTAGAATCTTAATTGAAACCAATATAGGTGCGAATTAATAATTACCAGTAGTATTTACCCTGCTGTAGAAATGCGGTCATTAAGCAGTGTTTGTGGAGTAAGGATAGCGAATAGAATGAGGAGTAGCACAGTTCCCAATAGATGTGGTTTGAAAGATGTACTGACAAGTATTGACAATGGAATGCTTCGAAATGAAAAGGAAGAGTGAAAGTAGATTGACGAAAGGAATTTATAAATCTAATATGGAAGGATGCGTTGAATGAGGCATCTATTTACTTATTACAAGTGTACAGTAGAGTGACTAACTCGCGTTTCGGGAGTTGCTTGTAGTTGCCTAAGATGCGACGGCTACTTGTAGTTATTCAACTGTACTAGACTTTAGTAGTTACCTCCAGCTGAACTTCAGACAGGGGTGATATTATGTCGATAATATCAATCAATCAAATTGTCATGCCTTTTTCCCATGGGGATAGGCAGAGATAATGTAAAACTTAAAAATGTAATAATACGCCATTTTCTTGGACATTCGTGCATAATTAAAAGTAGAAAGATCTTAAAATTAAGACACAAAGTTGCTACTTGTTAATAAGAACTAAATTTCTATGAAACCTAGTTTCTTATTCTTAAAGCCGTTTAGGAGTTTATAAAAAGTAACGGTGAATATGCTGTAAAAAAAGAACGTTAATCCCGATGTCTTGAGCACGGTATTTCAAATCAAACACCAAATTTAGTAAATAAATAAATGTTAATTAAAAATAAACAAATAAATAATCTAAAACGGTAGAGTTTGTATGAAGAGGACTGTGGATGTAAAGGAAGCGAGGGAATTTTGATGACAGGCGTGAACGTACGGTTTAGCGATTGGTTTTTGCGCGTAAAGTCCCGAGTTCGATCCCCGGTCGGAGCAAATATTTGTTTGATAGCTTTTATTTGTAATATATAATAATATTAAATATTGCAAATATTTGTTAATAAAAAAAGAGATGGATATTTTTGCTTCAGGTTTGGTTATCAAAGAGTGGTAGGCTGTGGTACCCAGTCTGCCGATCCCGGGTAGTACGGGACCAGAGTGATTTGGTCACGTTTCGGGATCAGCTTGTAAGTTGCCGGTCGAATATCACCAATTTGATCAAGGAACAATCTTCTGAGACGTTCCCGTTTTATCTTTCCATTTGCCTTCAATTTATAAATCTATTTCGTTAAAATTGTTTTACGACAGGCGTGGCAAATTGATTAGTACACAAGTTACTTACACGTAAAGTCCGAGCAAATATTTGTTTCAAAGCTTTTATTAGTAATATTTAAAAATCATATTAAATATTGCAAAATTTTTTTAATAAAAAAGAGGCGGATATTTGCTTCGCGTCTAGTTATCAAGGAGTGGTAGGCACCGGTATCCAGTCTACCTATCCGGGGTAGTGACACCACTTACAAGTACATAGACCGTACAGTGACTTTTTTCGCTTCCGAAAAGTCGCGTTTCGGGATCAACTTATAAGTTATCAGTTCGAACCAGGCCGGGATAGTATGCAGTTATTTACCTTTAGGTTAACATCGCTTAACATTCGGTGCCACAGTTTTAAAAACATGTAGTCAAACTGATCTTAGACTCTAATCTAAGTTAAGTAGTGTTTATATAGCGGCCACAAGATCTGTCTAAAAAGTAGGATGGGGAAAATAAATTCTCCTTTCAAGCGACAATCACTTATTCATGGCTCCTTGTTGGAAATTCTTCCACCGCCACGAGGATTATTTTGTTTTATCACTTTTATGTTTTCCCTATTATCATAATTACTACTCTGTGACCACGATGGCTCAAAACGTCGGAATAATAAAAAAAAATGTAAAATCAAAATAAACGCGATAGTAAGCCGCATAAAATATGTTTAATTCATCTAAAATTACTTATTCACTAACATACGAGTATAAAAGTTTATTACAGTTTTATTCACAAGGCTTATAAAAATAAAACAAACTTCATTCTTTTGTGTTTCGACGTTCGGAGCCCTGAAGCATTTTGAAATGCGCAGCTTAATTTTTCAACAATAAAAGCTTCAGCGATTATTATAAAATGGCTCATGAAATGAAAGTAATAAAACATGGATTTTCAGGGCCAGTACTTTTGGAATAACTTCAATATTTTTCGCTGGAACAATGACGGCGAAGGTTTTATTTAGTTTTGTATTTTACATTTTAGCAATATTTTTACAATTTATTGGTTTTCGAAAAGCCGTGACATGTTATCTGTTTTTTTTTGGCAAAAGGATGTTAGACATTCTTTCACATCTAATCTCAGAATCGGTATATTTTCTTTATTTATTTTTTACGATCCTTACACAACGTACAAAGGTACCTTTCTCAATCTTTGTCACTAAAAGCGTAAAAGCGCTCCAATCAAAACCGATTTTAATAATTATATGGTTGTATAATATATATCAGTTATTAATTTAGATATTTCCATTTGTTTTAGGATAAACATTATCTTTGCATAATGGCGTCGGATTCCCCGGACCAAAACCTAACGCAGTATTTTAGTTTATGCAATGATTTTATTCATGCAGCCAGATTAAGGGAAGGAAATGTTCTCATACATTGGTAAGTTATTGTTTTGTAAGGTGTAATAGAGCGGCCGTGGTCTGGTTGTAATAACCGAATCGGCAATTGGTAGTAGAATGATTTTGCTGCCCATGTGTTCTCTCCATTCCTAAACCATTGCTTCAAGCGATGCGTAAAGTGACTGGGAAAACCGTAAACTGATTCGGATTTTCAGTCGTCGGCGCTTTTGAAATTCTCCTTGCTTACAATCAGGCAAGTTGAGGTCAAGTGACGGCGACTGAGGCAGCCGTGAACAAACTCGGTTTTCTCAATCGTCGTCACTCTTGGACCTCCTCTTGCTTATCATCAGGCGGGACGAGGTCAGATGTTGTGTCACAATAAAAAAAAAGTCCAGACACAATAACAAAATGTATTTTGAAATGTATTGTTGGTATTTTTATCCAGTAATTATTTATCGAGCATAGAAAAGTGACTTAAAGTGTGAACATGTTAGTAAAGCCTTTCCGCGCCTCTTTGCTAAAACCATTATCATCAACCTTATTTTCACTCTCATCTTATGGCAAAAGAAGCATGAGAGTAGAATTAACGCTGTCGAATAAACGTGGTCGTTAAGGTGTGTATGTGGAGTGACGACAGCGGATAGAATAAGAAATAGCACAGTTCGCGATAGAAGTGGTTTGAAAGAAGATGTAGTGAAGTGACTAAGATTGACAAAGGAATGCTTAGATGGTTTGTGCACATGGAAAGGATGAGTAAAAGCAGATGGACGATAGCACGTTAAACGAAGCAGTCCAAGGAGGGTGTTATCCGACCAAAACGGAGCCATCTTTAAAAAAAACTGGGTTGCACTGTGCTCACAACCGTAGAGCTTATATGAAAATAATTGTGGATGGGAGGAAAGCGAGGGAGTTATGATGAAACACTAGAATAATATTTACTTTTCCAAACTAAAACATTATAATATAAACAAAACTTTTATATTTTCATAAATGTAATGTTGCGCAGTTCCTAAAGTAATATTTACGATGTCCTACATTTTATATCTCAAGGAACCCTTTGACATTTACGACACAAGCGAGAAACTTTACTCTGAATAAATAAAGTATTACTGCGTTATTTTTCTTCAATATAAAATGTGCCCATAACTAGCTGGGTTGCCTAGTGCCCATAACCACAGAGCCTGTATGATGAGAATTGTGGATGTGAAGGAAGCAAGGGAGCTGTGTAAGAATCGTGGTAAATGGCGCTCTATTGTCTCTACCTATCCCTGTCAGAAAAAGGCGTAACAATTTTATTGATTTATTTATATATCAACGTCATATATTGTCACAATCAATCATTTAATTAGTCACGCCTGCTCACAAAGATAGGCAGAGACAATGTAGCGCCAATTGCCAAGACACTATTACCTCGCTTCCCTTAAATCCACAATTCTTTTCATACAACCTTCAATAATCACAATCAATTTATTTAAATAAGTACATAGACAAATATGAAACAATTAATTTATATAAAAGGCGATCTTAATGTCGCTAGACATTCTTTGTTAGTAAACCTTAGGGTTCAACAGGAAACTGGAAAATTCTAATTTATAAAATGAAAAACCTTTATCAAGACTTATTATTTAGTGTGTAGTATTATTGTTTTTACAGTTGCTAACTCTAAATAAATCAATAAATATTACTTAAAATATAATATTTTGTAATTGCCAACACCAAATCAATAGCATACAATTTCTTTGTAGTAATTTTACGCATAAATATATGTTATTTTCTTTTGTAAAATTGCTATAAATTGTTTCCCTATTCACCCTTGACCTCGTTATGTATTTTATCTATAAATACAACAGATTTTCTAAGACCATATGCGCACAGATTTTCCGCTACAAATAATCCTTATACTCGCATCTCACGATTCAATAAGCTACACTCAAGGACTGCATTAAGTGAACATAATGCAGAGAGCTGCTATTTCAATGCCTACATTCAATGTAAAATGTAATGTATTAAATCAAATCAAATTGTCACACCTTTTCCCCACAGGAATAGGCAGAGACAATTGAGGTCCACAATACTGATACAACTCCCTCGCATCCTTCACATTCACAATTCTTCATACAAGCTCTACGGTTATGGGCACTAGGCAACCTAGTTTTCTTAGTGATGCCTCCGATTTGGTCGGAAAACACACTACTGAGCCTGCCTTATTTGACGCGTCTATTCACATCAGATTTATAAATTCCTTTATTCAATCTACGAGTACTTTCACTCATCCTTTCCATGTGCCCAAACTATCGAAGCGTTCCTTTGTCAATCCTTGTCACTACATCCTCTTTCAAACCACATAATGTATCAAAGCAAATAATAGTATCCAGTCTGCTGATCCGAAGTAGAACCACCACTTACAAGTTTACCGATATAGAGAAACAAGTATATGGATCAGCTTGTAAGTTGCCGGTTCCAACTAGAATTGCATAGTGAATATAACTACTATTTATGCACTCCAGCTTAACATCAGGCGGGTGCTGCCATATGTCAAGTCAATCAATCAATCAAATTGTCACGCCTTTATCCCACAGGGATAGGCAGAGACAATGTCAAGTCACAATAAAAAAAGGCTTGTCACTTTTGAAATAGCAGCCCCTAATCCCTTTATACACTTACGATACAATTCATTCAAGGACTGCATGCACTGAGTGTTCTTAATATGCTGTAATCGGTCGAGTTGTGCCACCGAGCGCGTCACGAATTAATTATGCACTAATTGCTGGGTTTATCACATGCCAATGAGTTAAAGAAGCGATTTATTTGCACAATCCAAATCGTAAGCACGTTGTCAAGCCAAGCCCATCCTTATGTTCCTCTAATCCCAGTCGCTCTTGTTGTCCTCGGCAAAGTCTTCGCCTTTCAATCGCAGGTATCGCTTGTTTTCGCTTTCCAAATTTGACTGACTGCCGTGCTGGCCGCGTTCCATATATATATAGAAATATTCAACTATCCAGAACATTCTAAATGGATCTTAATTCGTAAACGCCTTTTGTTTACTTGTTTACCTTACGCGGCCTTTGTTTTCTAACAAAGGAGATCAAGACTATTCCTCCCATGCCTATCACCGTGGGAAAAAGGCGTGACAATTTTATTGATTGTTTTTTATTGTGACTCGAAATTTGACAGCACCACGCCTGATATTAAGCTGGGGTTCGGTCCACGAATAGACGACTGCTAGTCTAGTACAGATAAATAACATCGCATTCTCTATGTCGGCCTAGTTGAAACCAGCAACTTACAAGATGATCCCGAATAGCGTTTAAGTCACTTCACGGTCTGTATACGGCATCGGCAGACTGGACACCACTATCTCTTTATACATATTATATTTATTTTTAGCTTGGCGGGCATGTCTCGAAGTGTGACAGTAGCAGTCGCATATATAATGTCTGTTACGCCATTAAATTGGCGCGAGGCATTGAAAGTGGTGCGAGCTGGTCGCGCTGTAGCTAACCCAAACCAAGGCTTTCAAAGACAACTACAGGAATTCGAAACTTACAAACTAATTGAGGTATGTATAATGATCGGCAGAGAGCGCATGACAACTGCAGTGGAAGCATCTTTACAGTGGTGCATATAATTGATAATATTCTAAGGCGACCAGGGCCGTCTTTACCCGGGGGTTCAAGGGGTGCGGTGCACCCGGGCGCAGAGTCCTAGGGGGCGCATGCCGACCGCCATAAACTTTGATAGGTACCTACTACACAGAGACTACGCGAGCGGAGCCTTGACTTTCGCACCCCGGCGCTGAATATGCTTAAGAAGCATAGGTCGCCATATGCTTAAGACTGAAGGCGACCGTAGTGAGGTGGTAGTGCAATGATTACGCAAACCGAGTTTAAAATCACTGTATTTTTGATATATGTATTTTGGAAGTCCTGGTTCTATGATACAAGCAATTTAGTATTAAAATATAAAAAAATGTATTTAATATGATAATATACATCCTGACAAGAATATTATATTGTTATCGTGGCAAGTCTCTGCCTATCCCCGTGGGAAAGGGGCGTGACAGTTTGATTGATTTTTTATTAATAATATACATAAATTGATAATACACATTGAAATAACGAAAATAATAACAACAAAATAACTAACGAAAACAAAACAACGATAAATAACGATTACAAAGCAAGTTGCTGCTCAGCTTAAATGCAAGCTTTTTTTATCTGCCGGGACCTTTGAACAAAAGGAAAAGCGCTATATCCAAAAAAACGTAGCTTAAATCTTGACCCAGAGGTAGCTAATTTTTAAAATTGGCTTCATGAGTCACATTAGAGTTTTTTGTTCACATGGTATAGTTTTTTTTAGCCGTTATTTCAGTAGTCGGCGTTCAGTGGTTTTATTACGGTACTAACTGAGGAGTCACATTAGAGCAATGTTTCCAACCGTGGGGCCCACGCCCCACAGGGAGGCAATTAAAGATGGACTCGACACGACTTTAATCCTTGGGTTATTTAGTTGCAATGCTAGATATCAGTGACAAATTTAACAAAAAAGGAAAATTCTTAATAAAATGCTGTAATCATTTATATTTCTTAAAAGAACAAAACAAATTTTTAAGGTTAAAAATAGGCATGGCCTAAAAAAGGTTAGAAATCACTGCATTAGAGTTGTTTACCTGATATAGTTTTTTTTCGGCATAGTGTGGCTTCTGAATCTGTTATTTCAGTCATTGGCGCTCAGATTCTCACAATACTGACTGAGGAACTACGACCTCGTAAGTAATAAAAAAATACGTATATTTTTAGGAACGCCGTCGCTTAAAGGAGCGTTATCCATCGCTTGCATTAGCCGACAGTGATCTGAAAGAATGCAGAGTTAGCTTGAGTTCATATCAAACAATGCTTAGTGAGAAAACTATTTGTGAAGGCAAGTGCTCTATGGGGAGACTATGCCCAACAGGTAATTATTATTCTCTTTTTATTAATGTGACTCGACATATGACAGCACCCGCCTGGAGTGCAGTCCATGAATGGAGGTGACTGCTACTATAGTTTAATAACTGCAAGTAACAGTCACATTCACTATGCCGGCCTAGTTGAAACTGGCAACTTACAAGCTGATCCCGTAACGCGACTAAGTCACTTCACGGTCTGTATACTTGTAAGTGGTGGTACTATCGGCAGACTGGTCGCCATTCATGGAGGTGAGGAAAGTGTCCTTCAAAGGGAGTTGTGTCCGGTTCGTGGCAAGTGGCGCTCCTTTGTCTCTGCCTATCCCTCTGGGCAAAAGGCGTGATATTTTGATTGCCTAATTGATAAATATTAAGCTTGAAATAAGGCTTAGTATTTAAACCTTTGTTTAAAACCAATCTATCTTTGATATTTATGTACTTTGGTCGCCCTGTTTCTATGATACAAACACAATTAGTAGTGTAGTATAGAAATGTAAAAAATGCCTTCCAATTCAAAGCGATTTAAAATGTCCTGAAAAAAAAAAGTTGTAGAATAGTAATTCTACCAATTCTATATCTGAAAAATCACATTTTAAGGTGTATGTAGAACCGGATCCAAAAGGCAACCAAGGCAAAGGCGACCTTCCACATCCGTGGCAAACGTGGAAATTGGACAAAATCCTTTGAAGAGATCACCTTCGACGCTCTCAACCACTTCTACTGCTTCGGGATACAGACCAAGATCTTCGCCAGCTGGTCTTTATAGTTATACAGGAGGTACGTATTGTGGTACAGAGAAAGAGAGAGAGAAGGAGTGTGTGTGTGTTATTCTAATATTCCCTCAAAAGTTACCAATATAAATTAAAGAACAAGGTGCTCGTTTCAATAACATCCGAAGAACCCGACGAAAACCTAAAGAAAAAAGTAGAGCTTGTATAAAAACAATTGTGGATGTGAGGGAAGCGAGGAATTTGTGTCATGATCGTGGCAAGTGGCGCTTCATTGTCGAAAAAAGGCGTGATTTGATTGGTTGATTGATTGACCCTAGAAAAGAAGAATAAAAAATTAGGGTAAATAATTGTTGAGGTTATATGAAGAAAATAGTAAAGCAAAAAAGTTGTGTCAGGATAATGGAAAGTGACGTCCATTGTCTCTGCTTATCCCTGTGAAAGTAATTAATTGTAAATTACCCCAGGTCCTACCCGTCCAACTCGGTCAGCATCTGGCTTAAGTATGACAAGGATATTGGATGCTGGAGGATCTGGTATGGCGGTCGGTGGTACTGAGTATTCACGACGTCGTGCTGCATCAGCTCCGGCGACACCGGCTTTGTCACCTGCGACTTCCCCTCCTGGATCCCCACATCGACAACACCATAGGTAATTTGTTTGCATTATTCCATAAAGGTTTTTGAGTGGAGACCACCAACCGGAAAACGCAGCGTAGGCCACTATGTCGTCATCCCACTAGGTGAAATGACGACATAGTGAAAGTCAAAAATAACCACTGGATGCAACTGGCATCTTATCGTTTGGAATGGCGTTCTAAGGGGTAAGCCTATGTTCAGCAGTGGACGCCTTCTGGTTGATGAAATTGATGATAATTTCATAAAGACGTTAGATGATTTCATATTTTTTTTGTAAGATTGGTGTACCACATGATATAAAACTGCATTTAAAGATACTAATATTTTTATATATATATTCAGTGCATGCTACTCGTATTAGTATATAAATTAGCAAATAAATGCATAGAAAAATAATCACGCGTGAACACCGGTCAGATGCTTTTTACTCCTTACATTTATCGTCTTCAAAGTCGGGCTTTACTCGACTTTAGTTTCATCTTTCTGACTGATGGACTCATGGTGAAATATCCGAGCAATCTTTACAAAAAACGGTTAGCTGCGGCCGCCGATTGACCAAAGTGCATGCGTGATCTTTTCTATAAGCTAGTTTTGTTTTTAAACGCACAAAGATACCGAAGAGGACTTCAAGTGCGGAAACGAGCCCGCTAAAGACTACAAGACTACAAGCTAGTTTTACACATTATTTAAAATTGCACCACCTGTCACACCTGTCACTCATTCCAATATTAACGGTATAATGCTATTAAAATAACAATAGGACGGGCTGTTGACTAACTTCACTTGGCTGATTCAAAGGTGTCTTTTTCTTGACGGTCCGCAAAGAAAGGCACCATACTAAAGTGAAGTTGGTTGCAGAGTTAACACAAAATGGCGCTGGTCCTATTCTTATTGTAATCGCATAATACACTACATGCAACCGGTGCCTTACTTACTAAAGCGATACTTCTGCATGTACCTACACATCAGTTTGATTACTTAGTAAAAAATCAATTAGATGATCATAATTTTTTTAATATCCATAACTTACTTAATTCACAATTGTTTAGCACTGTTATTATCAATGACGAAAATTATTAAATATTTAATTATTTTTGTAGATTTCCAAATATTTTTTTTATAATTCTTATAGAATGAACGGTAAAATCTACATTTCTATAATTTCGTAAATTATATATTTAAAATGTATTTAATTTGTTGAGCAAAAGTATAATTCTTATCTGATATAAACTCGCCTATGCTACTTCACTTATTTTGCATGTTTGCTTTGCTTAGGAAACCTTGTGCATGGCAGATACCTAACATCAACTGGGACCCAGACACAATCTAAAGACTTGAGAACAAAAACGAAAGGTCCTATTTTTATTTATTTTTAATATTAGGTAGTATCCCTGGCAGTTGCTAATGCGCTGCAGCTGGTTGTTAAAGAGTGATAGGACCGTGGTGCAGACCGTTAAGTGACTTAGTCGCATTTCGGGATCAGCTTGTAAGTTGAAGGTTACAATTAGCCTGGCATAGTGGATGCGACTGCCATTAGTTATTTAACTCGCGTCCATTCATTGATTAAACTTCAGCTTAACATCAGAACGGGTGCTGTCTGGGTAACATCACAATAATAATATAAAGGTATTGGCCAATGCCAGTACAGTGCTACGTAACTATGACGTCATCTCCGTCGTGTTACGTCATTTAAGCGTATTAGCACCTGCTGGGGATAGTAACTTAAAATGTATAGTAACTTTTTACTATTTATTAAGTAGGTACAAGAAAATATATATTAAATATGATATGTAATGAGTAATTCTATAGTAGAAGAAGTTTTCCTATCAAATCTGAGAACATTCTCAAAAGAGCAGAAGTCAGAAGTGCCGCTAACAGCGTAGCTTGTATGTAGAGAATAAAATTGTGTATTTAAAGGAAGTAAGAATTGTGTCAGTAAGGTGGCTAATGGTTGCACACCAATATCCCAGTATGAAAGAGGCGTGAAAATTTCATCTATCATGCATGTTTTTTGCTTTATTCCCCTTTTTAAAAATAATACTATTTGTATATTTTTTTTATTGTTACTCGACATCTGACCTCGACCCGCCTGATGGTAAGCAAAAGGAGGTCCAAGAGTGCCGACGACTGAAAAAAACGAGTCACTATGCCGGCCAAAGGTGCTTCTTCACGCATCGCTTAAAAGCTCCAAAATTTTTCGAAATTGCAATAATCGAAAAAATCAATAATACGAGTAATCTTGATTGTCTTTTTTTAGGTCGCGTGCTCTCCAAAGGTGCTCGTAGCAGATCCGTGCAAAGGTCTGAAGTAACCTTCCGCCCAATAAAAGCTGAATCTTGAGTGGTTAACAAAGAATGGGAGGCTGTAGCCGCCATTTTGGATTGAAAATTATGACGTCATTTGTACGTTGATCTCTTGAATGCTATTTGAGGTATTAAAAATACTTCACGAGAGATTTTGAAATGCAACGAAGAATGTTTAAAAAGTCTTTAAAATAATTACATTAAGAAATTGGTTGTATATTGGATATTGGAGAAAGAAATTCCGTTTGAAAATGAATGAAAAATCCGTTTGAAATGAAAAGAAAAATGGGTTTATACAATCTTATTTAGTCATTATTTATAAAAATTTTAAAAGATTTTTGCTATGTAGTGAATTAAAATGTTTCCAATAAAAGGCTTTCTGCTAATATACAAGAGACGCTGTTCGAATGGAATTCTAAATGTTTTTTTGCTTAGAAGATAAGTTCAAAAAGATCTTTAGCGAAGTCAAGCTGCAGCAACTCTACAAAAACTCTCCAAATATTTCAAAAAATTAAATGTGGGCAAGTAAGAAATTACTTAATACTGACACAAATTTTAAAATTGTAAAGAGCGTGTAAACAATTTATAAGACGGACTAAGTTATATTTATTTGAACAACTTTAATACAAAACTTGAACAAACAACTTTGATAGAGTTGGTAATAACGACGTTAGAAAGGTGAAAGTAAAAAAGCATAAAAATATATAATTTATTCCAGAAAAACAGGTGATTTTAACTTTGTAAAAAAAGTTTACAAATCCAGTACGATATAATTGTTATATAAATTCTAAGAAAATTGTTAAAGTGAGAACGTTGATTTTATAAAAACTAGTATTTTTATATATTTATAGTGTTACATCCTGATCCAGCCGTAGTCTTATATTTTGTTTTATTCTGCAATATTAGGACGTAGTTTTTAACTCTGTCGGTTTTTTAAATATATTTTAATGGACTAATTATTAAATCTTTAATATACAATATTAGTTGGATATCACGACGTCATATTAATTTGACTAACAGTCAATTGTAGGAAACTCTAGTTAATTTTAACATTTATAAAAACGAATTAAAACTAACAATAGTCAACTCAGTTATATAAATGTTTAAAGTTTTTGTAATGGATAAATTAAAAGAATATGCAAGTATTGAGTAATATTATTGTGGAATAATTATCAAGATAACAATGTATTTTAGTATTACATTAATAACAATCGTGACAGTGAAGGAACGGATCCATAGCAACGGGTATCAAAGACTATGAAGATGGACATACAGTATCTTCACACCCTCTAAATTTTTGAATTCTAGAATTGGAATTTGATCTTCTTCAGAATCATCAATCTTACTTTTTCTGATAAGGTTTAGCGATACCATTCTGGTGGTGTGTAGTGTAGGGCGCGGATAACGTCTTGCAATCCCATGTTCCTGTAAATAGGCTTGAAAACTGTTTACGTATTTTATAACGCGATCTATTTGCAAGTGTTTGATCTTATTTCCAGTAAAGTTTTCCATTTCTTGTTTATAGGCTTTTTTACAGGACCACATACGTCACTGTGAATAATCTCCATCCGTTCAGTTATAAAAGGAGTTGTTTTTGTGGAGGTCTTAGTACTTGATATTTTTGCTTGAATGCATGCGTCACAATCTGACTCTATTTTTTATATAAAAAATAGTCCAATCAAAGAATCGTTGTTGAGTGCTAGATAGAGGTCTTCGTCGTTCATATGTCCATGCTTCCTGTGCCAGTCTAACAAAGAACCTTTCTTTGTATTCGCTGATGTTGTTAAATGCTGTTTTTAGACTTTTCTGCAGTCATAACCAAATGTCCCGCGTTATTGCGTACGAGCACTTTGTCTTTAACGAAAGTGACAGAAACTCCAGGTTGAGTAATTTTTGGCACTGATAGTGAGATTTAAAAAAGTGATGGTACATACAGAGTGTTTTCAAGGTTAATTATTCCAGATTTCCCTGGATTATTTAGAAATCCTAGGTTCTGGTTATTTTGGATTGAAGTTAGAAAGCACTCTTTAGCGTAGTAAGAACTTTTCGAATTTGTAGCTTTATTTTTCTTCCAGCAGTTAAAGCAAATCTTGTGCGTCTTCGTCTGAGAAGTTTTTCGTCCTGATTTCCTGCAGATGTTGCAAGATGCGTAGAGTACATTTTTATATTCTGTTGATGTGGACTGACCTCGACGTCTCGATGTCGCTCTCTTCAATCATCTTTATTTTGAGGTTCTTTAAGTGTTGGAAGAACTTCGCGTCACTAAATAGCTACACGAATGTTTTCGTATACAGAGAATAGACTGTAGAGCATGGGACTTAAGGGGAGATATGGCACTGTAATATAATTGTAATTGTCAAAGACAAAAAGACAAATATGACATTGTAATAAATAGGTCACCTTAATTCACTGTCAACAAATGAGAGCAGGTGTGAGACTGTAATGGGTCAACTTAATTGTTAGAGAGTTAAGTCTAGATACGACCGTGTGATATCCACCTAACGGAGGAAAATTCTTTAACTGCATACTTATTTCATGCTTATAATCTTCTAATTAGTTCATGACAAATATGTTTTTCAATCCGACAAACCTCTTTTCTAATTAGATTTTCTAATGAAACCTTTTATAAATCCCTCATTAAGATATTTGGCTACTTAAAATTAAGTCTAATGTCTAAATCCCTTTTTAAGACAATCTAATTATAAGCTCAAATCTATCCGATCCCTACTTATAATTTTAGATTATAAATCAATTCCTTAAAAGTAGATTTTTAAAAAATATTTTGTTATTTAGACGGCGACTAAGGCAACCGTACCTATAATCAGTCGGTTTTCTCAGCCGTCGGCGCACTTGGACCTCTTCTTGCTTCCTATTAGGCAAGTCGAGATCAAATGTGTCATCTTTAATTTTCTAGCACACTGTATATTTTTCATAAAACTAAATTAAAAAGTGCGTTGTGAATTTTTGCATATCTCTTCTCTTTCGCTAGGGCTTAGCCTGGATTTAGGTGATGTGATTTAGATGCCTTCAGCACGGTGTCTATCACTGTAGCTTTATAATAAAACCTAGTTTTAATTATACGTGGTGCCGTTGAGGTGTTGTTGATTTGTGTTTAATTGGATGCAACTAATCGATTGTTTCCATCAATGTCGTATAGCTAGTCTAACTATAAACGACGCACGCACACCTCCACTTCATAAGTTTGTTTAAATGTGTGAATGCAAATATTTCTAACTATACTATTATATTTTATCAGCGTGCTTATCCTCTTGTGTCTAACTAGCAACTGAATGACCAATTACAATTGCATTTTTGGTTTGTTGCATTCATATTTTATGTTTTCTCGTGTGCGCAAATGCGGTGGAGGGACGCGTCATTTCGGCTTAGACAAACTATACCTTGTTCTTGCTAACAAAGCCATGCAAACATATGAAGTATGTACGTTTGAAAAGTTGGTTATTAAAATCCATTAACGAAATGTTGTTTTTTAAATCTTATTATCGAGTGTTCAGAATGTGTTTTTTCCAAAAGTTTGTCACTATTGAAGGAGTTGTTGAGCAATTTTTCTGACCGCGGCTCCACACTATTTGACCACATAATTATTTTATTAGCCAATGGAATGTGAACATGGTTATTCGCGAAAAATCACGAAAGTTTATTTATTTGAGATAAAAGTTTTGCCGATTAATTTTTTGCAAACTATTCTTTTCTTTATTACCCTTTTATAATCTTTCAAGGACATCATTCATTATGGGCTATTTTGTACTACTTTTGTAATGAATGCCCAATGATGTAAAAATATATTATATAATAAATAGTAGTTTCGATACTTGTATTGATAAAACTAAAAACAATTTTGCTTTTAATTGCTGTGCAATTGAGTTATTTGGGAAATAAGATATGGATTTTGTATCGTTTCTCAATCACAAAGACACGCCATATTAACAGTTCTGCTTTGATCTGTCATAATTATAGTTTGATCATTTTGCACAGCTAAACTATGCAAAATAAAGGATATTTCCCAATTACATAGTAATCTTTGTACATTAACCAAATTTAAAATGTATATGTAACTCTTAATACAATTTAGCCTAAGTCCCCATACAAAATGAATGATGTCCTTTAAATATGTATTAACCTAAAGTATTTACGAAAATTGAAATCAGTTTTACAAGAGTTGTAGGCAGACAGTTGGAGGTCGCTTGCCAATCTGGAACAGTACTACCACTTGCAAGTGTACAGACCGTAAAGCAGTGGCGTAGCGTGGCGAGGGCGAAGGGGGCGGCCAAATTTCACAATTTTGTTGTACCTGTGATTGAAATTCCTAAATAAGGGGGCGGCAATTTTTTTTCCGCCCTGGGCGGCTGATTCCCACGCTACGCCACTGCCGTAAAGTGACTCGGTCGCGATATGGGCTTAGTTCAAATTTGCCAGTTCCAACTAAGGCATAGTGGTTGAGACAACTACTTGTCTCTTTCTTCTCACCTCTGAAAAATCACTTAATTGTGAACTGTGTAAACTGTAAATGACCACCAATTGTAAAATTACTTGTCTTAAAAGTTTATAGTATTTTTTCTGAATTACTTATACATAATATTTGGTATTAATTATACAGAAAAAATCTGTTATAAAACGCCTTGAATGGATATAGTGTGGAGCCGGAGTACCAAATAGTAATTTAGAGTCCAGAAAGTGATGGAAGATATTTTGTAAAGGTTTTTGTCAATATTTTTGAGCACATAATACACATGTTTAGTGATTGTTGAATATGTTACGTTACATTTAAAGAAGAGCAATAATGTGCGTAAGATTATGTAATATTTTTTTAATTAAATAATAATTTTATATAATTGTGTTTTATTTTCACTTCTTGGGTCAATCAACTCCCTCGCTCTCCTCACATCCTCAATTCTCTTCATACAGACTGCGATTATGGGCACTAGGCAACCCAGCTTTCGTGGGAATGTCTCCGAATTGGCCGGAAAACACCCCCCCTGGGTCTGCTTCGATTAACGCATCCATCCACATTACATTTATTAATCTACTTTCACTCATCCTTTCCATGTGTCCAAACCATAAAAGCATACTTTACTTCTTGGGTAAGTACTTATATCGGCGCACGAGAATTTTATCCTTGTCGTGGATTGTGTCATCCTTGCTGTTAAACCTACCATTGACAAAAATATACAAAACACGTTGGACGCTGCTCGTTCATTATTATTGAATGATTTAATAGAGAAGATTTAGTAGAGCTTGTATGAGGAGAATTGTGGATGTGAAGGAAGCGAGGGAGTTGTTTCAGGATCGTGGCAAGTGGTGCTCCGTATCCCCGTGGGAAAGAGGCGTGTCAATTTGATTGATTGATTTAAATATAGTTAACATCGTTTTTTGATTATAAACTGGCGCTCAACATTTATTTAATCTGGTAACACATAAATTGTAAAGCGGTTGATATCGCTGTGTAATTCTGTTTTTTTACTTTTTATTGTGGCACGACATCTGATCTCAACCCGCCTGATGATAAGCAGGAAGGTACACGGCTGCCTCAGTCGCCGTCATAATGCCGGCCAAAGGTGCATCTTTAATTATTTTTATGAAATAAATCACACGAAATACCTGAACGAATACAACAAAACCTTATGCCCACTACTATTGACGACACGCGTTGCTCATTGGTAACACACCAGTCTGCTTCGGGTTTGATTCCCGGTTGGAGCTATGATTTGTTTCATACATTTTATAAAACACTTGTTATATTAATAATTAATACAAAAAAGAAATATTTGTTCTGGATCCGTCCTAGTCTGTCGTTCCGGGGTAGTACCATCACTTCAGCTTATGAGTTACTGGTTCCAAGTTGACCGGAATAGTGGATGCCACAGCTACTTGCAGTTATTTAACTGTAGAAGCAGTCGCCTCCATTCATGGACCGCACACCAGTTTAACATCAAGCGGGGTGCTGTCACAATAATAAAATTGGATTAGGTATATAGCTTAAAATAAAAGAGCCAAATAAATTAAATAATATTTATTTTAAAAACTTGGGAGCTAAACATTTTTTGTACATAATTTACAATTAATATCGATAGCTATCTTTTTAAAAAAATCATTTAACAATAATCTATTATTTACAATTTGATTTTAGTAAGAGTTGTTTTTGACTTTCCTTTCAAATCACCGTGAAACAAAATGTAATTGTAGTTTTCTTTGACCACAGTTGCCTCGGTTACCGTCACTATGCCGGCCAGATATATCCAGAATATCCTTGTATACTTCCAAAGTAAATTACCTTTAGTAATTTGGCTACGATACTTTTAATACAACTTTCTCCCGGATTCAAGAATTTGTGAAAATTTAAGGCAACTAGGTATCTGTTATATTAGACAAATTTTTGCGGCTTACTATGGTGTTTATTTTTGGTTATTGATTGTATAATTATTTATTCCGAGCATTGCAGCCATCGTGGTCACGGAGAAACGTCGGAATAAAAAATTGTACAATCATTCACCAAATACACACGCAAAATCTAAGGCGATGTTTGCTGAAAACGGTTATCAGTTCTATTGATTTGGGATAATTACAGACGTGTAAGTAATTGACTAATAAATCCCATTAGACCTAATTCCCTAGGAGATACAACACCCTTCGACCAACATAATAAGAATGGATGGTAAAGTTAAACTTTAATTGTGGCTCAACATGACTGCACCCTGCCTGATGTTAAGCTAGAGTGCGGTCCACGAATAGAGACAACTGCTAGTAGTTACTTATTGCAAGTAGCAGTCGTATTCGGGTCTATCGTAACACGAAACTCAATGAAAATGAGCTTAGGTTTGGCAGTTGAATTAATAAGCTTTAAAATTTAAATTCATTCTGAAATGAGTTTCAATGATTGAAACTCAATTTGAGAACGAATAAAAGATGTTTTTGACACAAACAGCGACCGCGTAACTTTTGACAAATGGGAATAAATGAATTAAACAAATTTTATGCGGCTTACTATCGCGTTTATTTTGGTTTTGATTTTACAATTTTTTATTATTTCGACGTTCGAGAGCTTTGCAGCCATCGTGGTCACGGAGAGACTGAGGTGTTGGTCGTCCTATTGGTTGATGCTGTTATTGTTTCCAAAACTACCCCGTTTGATATTTTGTTTTTCTGTTCCCGCGGTTTATTTCAAATTTTTGCAAAAATAACTGACGGTGTCATCTGGTTTGGCAGTTTGCTGGACTTGGGACTTGAGTTTGTGAATTATGGGGTCCCAGGTGTTAGATAATCGCCAACCACCTTCTCTATTGAAATTAGGATGTTTTTTAATCTCAATAGCCTCGCGTACCATCCTGGGTATCAGTCGACTTTCCTTTGCGAGGATCTTCGGTTTGTCGAAGCGGATGTAGTGATTGGCGCCGTCCTGTTGATGCTCACAAACTGCAGACTTTCCACTACGTTGGTGTTTTATATCCGCGATATGTTCGAAATAATAAAAAATTGTAAAATCAAAACCAAAATAAACGCGATAGTAAGCCGCATAAAATTTGTTTAATTCATTAATCAATGTTCGCGCAAAATCTAAGAAAATGGGAATAAAGTTTATTTTCATTCCCATTGAAGTTGCGCGGTCGGCCTCCTGATCTGGAAATGCGTCTAACTCCCTTCACGGTCTGTACACGTATTTAATTTCGGTAAAGTCATCAGTGGGTCTTGTCAGTGGCTCTACGAGCGACGACAACCAAAGAATAAAAATACTTTTGAATTCTGTTTACGACAAGTTATTGTGACTCGACATCTGACCTTTACTATACCGGCCAGTCGAACCTGGATTTGGGAAATACAAAAAGTTAAAAACATTTGGCAAATGCTACAAAGCGAGCACGTCTCTATCCGTCCCTGTCATACTTGATTGTGTTGTCATGTCACTTTGAATATTGTATCTTGTATTATTTTTCATGAAATTTAAGGCCAGTCCATTTATATTATTTCAGTCGAAGCATACATCAATTCTTAAAGCACACGTAAGATGTGGCTGGTTACTTAATTTTACTTATCAATTGATCAATATAAAATAGTGGTTATTCGTAAAATATTGATTATAATTAATGTTATGGTTGTTTAAATAGTTTCCATGTTCGAAACAATAATACCTAATGACCTCTAATAATGTTATCTAAAAATAATGTTAGTTATCTTTACAAAAAAGTTTAAACTAGTACAAGTAAGAAAGCAATAAGCTACATTTAAAAAACATTGTAGTAAAAAAATAAATATTTTTCTTTATTTTATAAATGCATTCGAAAGCTACTTTAAGCCAGTTTTTTTTATATATTTTACAATTTTAAATTAATTAGGTTTAATTTTAACGAATATTAAACAAGCTAAATGTCAAACGTTTTTTGACATTTACCTTGATTGATCGAAGTCGGCCTAAGTTAAATCGTGGAAAGCACTTTTGGCCTTTGGCTTTGTTCGATCATTTTTATTGGATTTAGCAGATATTTTATAAGATTGTAAGATTTATAAGATTGAACTTTCTGGAAATGTTCCGAGTATTTGTTTCTTTTCTATATTGACTAGTTTTAAAACGCACTTTTACAACTATATTTTTTTTCTACCTATTTTAATATTATTTTACACTACATACATATTAGACAAAATGAAAAGTATTTTCAAATATAACATCAAAATAGCTTTAAATTTAGATTTAATGGTAAAAAATTGGTGCTTGATTCCACCAATATCCAAAATAAGAATTAGGTGTTTGGTCTTTAAAAATTATGTATACAATACTTTCATCTCTAGATGTGATGGTGGAAACATTGTTTAGCCTAAACATCTGTCACTATAACAAAACTATACAATTCTTATTTAGAGGACGTTTGGTGAAATCGGCCAAATTTTATTTTTTTAAATATTTAGGCATTTGGCGATTTTAAAGGAAATTTGGACGGTGCAGCCTTTTGAGCAATGGTGCTTTTACCCTATTTTATCAACAAATATGATTAGGTATGCATATTTATAAACCAACATTAAAAATTGCAGCCGTTCCAATACCCAACTCGAGTCTAAACAATGTCACTCTGACATTAGCTATCAATCGATTTTCTGATTCCTAAAAAATTGACGTTTTGCCTGGTATGACTCGTGTAAGTATATTTTAAAGAATAATTAACATCGGCCTTTTCATGCGCATACTCTGTCCGAAAACTGTGCATATATACAATCACAGACACGATGATAAAATAGGGCAGAAAATATAAAGTAATAGACAATTATGCAAATTTACAATTTAACATTGCAGGCAAATATGGTCTTTATTTAATTTTTAATTCAACAATTTATGAACAGTAGAAGTTTTAAATTGCCTTGAATGCCTACAATAACAGCTAATTTGTACTTTAATTAACCAAAATTTAATCAATGGTAAAGATTTGATTCAAACGAAACGGTTTAACCATGACAAACTTAACGTCAAATCATGGGATGAGTCTATGAATTTATTGTTACCATCGATGTTTATACATCGATAATTGTTAGGTACTGCTTAATCATGTCTGTATCCATAAGGCGACCTTGGTTTAGTGGTAAATACCCGGTTAAAAATCACTTTTAGTAGCTTACTATAGAAATGTCAAAAATATTAAATACCTTAAAAAACTTTTGATAATAGAAAACCTGTTTGATTATAATATTAATTTTAATCAAAATTTTGGCCAATATTTAGACATTTAAATTAATTGACAAAATATTAAATTACACTAAGAAAATAGTTTTTAACAAACCTTTGGTTAAACATTGATTAAATTTTGTTAGATTCTATCCTCGGTCATATTAAATCGTATTTTTAATAACAAATTACTTATTCCTATATAAAAATACATATGATTATATATTTTATTATAAAGTTATACGAGTATTACGACACTAACAATATAACAAATTAAAACAATTATAAAAGTTAACTAATCTATTTAATATATTCATTCAAGGCGACCGTGGTGTAGTGGCAGTGCAATGGTTACACAAACCTAGAGCGCGAGTTCGAGACCACCCACCGGTACCAATGTATCTTTGATATATGTACTTTGGTTGTCCTGTTTTTATGATACAAGCACTTTAGTAGCTTAGTATAGAAATAAAAATTCAATCAGTAAGTATTTCGTCTACTTAGAAGAAAAACAGATTACAAAATATTGTTTTCAAAAATGCGACGTCTGACCAGACGACTGAAAAAACCGACTCAGTTTACCATTGCCTCCGTCGTCACTATACCGACCAGGGAATGGAATCAAAGCATAGTACCTACTTTAAATCCTCATAATCCGCACGATACACTCGTATCTGTTTTTGCATATAAGCAGACTATCTGTTTTTGCATGTAAGCAGACTATCTGTTTTTGATAACTGATTGAATAATATCAGGATCATTAAAATGGCGCTTCATTTTTTTCATGGTAATTAAGAAATGACAATTTGACTGATGATTGAAAATTATCAGCGGATTTAAAAAAGGGGCAATAAGCCGACTGTGAATACTAAGCATGGGCGTTTTCATTTTTTTTTGCAAACCGATATATATCCGATTTTCGATTTTGAAATCGATTTCAAAATCCGATTTTAGTTTAGTAGCGCCTTACCATACCACAGATAAGGAAATTGATTAATTTAAAAAGTAAAGTACGTACGTACGGTAATTTAATATTATCTATTTAATTTTTTTAATATTCTATCTCTTAATAACATATATATTCAAAACTACTGTTTTACTTGGTAAGTATATACTCATACAATGTGTACTAAAATTGTACCTATAATAATTTATAATCTATATTTCATATTATAATTTATACATTTTTAGAGTGGTAGGCAGACTGTAAGGTGACTTAGTGGCGTCAGCTTCGGATTAAGCTTGTAAGTTGCCAGTTTCAAATAGACTGGCATTGTGGATGTGCCCTCATGGATCGCACTTTAGCTCAACATCAGGCAGGGCGCTGTCATATGTCGAGTCACAATAAAAAAATATAAATTATCTTTATAAATTTTATTAACATTTTTTAAAATCTGTTGACACTTTTTTCTGAAAATAAATCCATAGCTCACAAGGTTTTTGTGACATTTTGAGGAAAAAAAAACAAAAAAACTTAAAACGATGGTTCAAACTAAATATTTTAAAGTCCAAGTTAAATTTAAATATGTTTCTTTTATTATGACTCGTACATATGACAGCACCCCGCTTGATGTTAAGCTGGAGTATGGTCCATGAATGGATGCCCCTGCTAATACAATTCAATAACTGTAACAGTCACATTCGCTATGCCGGCCTAGTTGGAACCGGAAACTTACAAGCTGATTCCATAACGCGACCAAATCACTTCACGGTCTGTATACTTGTAAGTGGTGGTACTACCCAGGATCGGCAGACTGGGTAACACTGTCTACCACTCTTTGATAACTAAACCCGAAGCAAATATCTATCTCTTTGTTTACAATTACAATTTAAAATTATATACACAATAAAAACACAACACTAATATGTCATATCTATTTTTTAATTATAATATAAATTTACAAAGTCTAGTACTTGAGAAATTACATATTTAAATTATTACCAAAACATAAAATAAATAACTAATTTACATAAACGAAGTGCACGCATGTGTCACCTAGCTCAAACTCAAGGAACATTGTACTCAAGAGTAACATTGTGCTCAAACTGCTTATAACTTGCAACGAAACAAAACACCTAATACATTTCTTGCACTCATCAGAACTTCAAACATAAACAAATCCAAGTATCAAGTGATTGCAATCATGTACGCAAATATGGTCTCTAATTACATAGGCATAGGAGTAAAGTAAGGATAAAATGCGTTGCACAGCGTTCAAAAAACTAATAGCGTAACAAATGTAATCTAAAATAGATCTTATTACTTCGCGAGTAATTCTATGTTTCTATGTGCGATCGTGAAATATCCAAACCGAAATCCAAAACCGTTGAAATTCGCCCCATCCTTTTTACTCCGCTAAGGTGTGCTGGGTTAGACAGAAACAAAGCGAATTTCCTTATCAGTTTTTAGTTTTTTAACGTTTTTGTGCGGTTTGTGTTTTGGTTCGGCTACATCGCTAGTGCGTTTTTTATAGTTTTTAAAAATCCGATTTATTAGTTTCGGAAATCGATACAAATCGATTTGTGTCTGGAATCGGATTTTAGATTCGTTTTGATATATCCGACACATGCCTAGTGAATACTTACCAGCGCATATTTAGTCGACTTATTGCCACGTCATTGCATTCACAGTCGCCTTAGACAACCTTCAGACAGAAATAGAATTTTCATGCGTATAGATTTTGTAGAACATTCACACATTGTCAGAAAATATCACCGCCTGAATGTGGTCAAATTTGATGCGCAAGTCATGGGTATACTTTAAGCCGCGATTCCTCTGCTACTCACGGGCGAAAGACAAAGAAAACAAAAGTTTAGTGTTTGTATAAAATTGGTCGGACACGCAAACAATTTATCCGTTAACTATAAATAAATATTTCTTTTCAGCCCCAAAGACATGCCCCAAGAAATGGCGGCTTAAAGTAAAACGAAACCCACTCTTTCATTTAGCAAATATCACCATCGTAAACTACTGAAATTCATCATCAGAGCTTAACAGTGTTGTCTTTTCGTGATAATTAGTGTTGTGACTTATCGTTGCAACTCTCTGTGGCTGTGCTCGAGGCGCTAGTGTTGCACCCTCGTGTCCTCTCGCGCTTCCATTCGCCCCATTACCTGTACACATCACTAATAGTACAAAACCTTTAGGATATTAAAATTATTAGTAATATTATTTAAGTCTTCAATAGCAGGCAATTAAAAAACAAAGCATGCACATAGCAAATCAAGCAAAGGATGTAGCTATACCGACCGATGTACGAACATTTTGTTGTCTCACAACATTAAATCCATATATGGGCAGGCGCCATTTGAAAGTGAAAATAAAACTTTTTTTCATAGCACAGGGTTCGAGTAACAGTAATTTGGGAGATTTGAGAGACACGGAGATTTGCTATTATTACACATAATTTATTAAACAATTTATTATTAAATTCTTACCTGCCAAAAAAAAAAACAAAATGAAGGAAATAATAAATAAAAGAAATTTTAAATTATTTTATTTATTAGTGAGAGGTCCAATTACAAAGTGTTTATTATTAAACAAATAATTAAGAAGAAAAAAAAAATTAAATTAAACTAACATTTAATTAAATATTTTAAACAAACTTCAGCTGATTTACACATTGTTAGGCGATAAGTACAATTAATTAGTTAACAAGCGGACCCGACAGACGTCCTGGGGGATACTACGAAATAAAAACATTACCGCGAAGACGCATTTCCATTGTCACTGAGCGTTATTTCGATAGTCTACTAACACAAACGTCGCAAAGATTGCAGTGAAATCGATTTAACATGACTTGTATTTTTTTTTTAGTATTATTATTTATAATATGACTTGGTGTTTTCCAGAAAACAAGATTAAGTCGTAATAAATAAAAAGAGATTATTATTAAATTAAAATACTTAACGACCAAAATAATTTTCAATAATGCGAACTTCGTCAAAATACGAGTATTAAACGTAAGTTAGTTCTAATCTAGGGATGATGCATTATTTCCCAATCAAATTTCTTTATTTTAATTGACTGATTTAGAATGCGATTTGGCATTATCGTGGTGTAATAAATATAGTTTCTAATCACGAAAGCTGGGTTATTTTTACCCCAGCTCTGAGTTTAGCGTGACAGCTAATTAGTGTAGACTGTGACTTTATTTTAGAATAGTTTGACGTTTCGCATTTTGATGTAATTGTAGCTCGACAAATGAAAACACCCCAGTTGATAATAAAAGCTGTTGTGCGGTCCATGAACGGATTTTTTACATTTCTTTACTAAGCTACTAAAGTGCTTGTATCATAGAAACAGGACAACTAAAGTACATATATCAAAGATACATTGGTACTGGCAATTGGTTTTCGGTTTGCGTAACCATTGCTCTACCACTACACCACGGTAGTTTTGTTATTACAGTAAAAATAATTGTAAGTAGCAATTACTATGTGGGTCTAGTTAAACGGCAACATTCAAGATAGGCATTGAACGCGGCTGAGTCACTTCACGGTCTGCACACTTGAAAGTGGTGAAACTACCCCAGCAGACGGGGCAAGAGATCACCAATTGTCTGCCTTCCAAATGTACTATTAAAATTATTTACGAATCACTTAACACCTGCACTAAACAATGTGTAAATCAGATATTTAACTCATTATTCTTAATATGAGTAACATATTGGCAGAATAAAATTCGGTTTATATATGAAATATTAAACATAACTAAAATCTATATTAATTATTAATAAAAAAAAGTTATTCTGGGGCAAAGGGAGGGATTGAAAATGCCGCTCTTTGGTACATAGTTAAAATATGTAAAAAAAAAGTAAAAATTCTGTTTAATCTAGATATAGATTTTAATGTTCTTTCTTTGTTGGTTACGACATTTGACTGCTGCCACGGACATGGTCTGATGCATCAATCGCAATAGCTATGCTATACCTTCGACCCGCCAAGGTATACCATCGAAAAGGTCCAAGAGTGCCGACGACTGCGAAAACCGAGTCTTCACGGCTGCCCCAGTCGCCGTCACTACGCCGGCCAAACTTTAAACTTAAGTTGATTTAAGCGTTTTTATAGAAAAATATGAAATTCGTCTTATAAATAAAATAACTGAAAAGTACCTACGGCTTCACTAATATGTTTTAGGTATTAAATAAAAAATATTCTGGAAATAATAAATTTAAATTCAAACTGAGGTTTTGAAACAAAAAAAAACCCCCTCTTTAAGGAAAAATCTAGCACACTAAAAATCAGAATGGATTTAATCCCCTACATCTATTAAAAACACAAATAAAAAAAATATAAATCACAGAAAATTATTTAAAAAAATACTCAAATACAACATCGAGAGGACAATAAGCAAACATGACGTTTAAAATTTAAAAATATATAATAAAAAAAGCATGCAATGTATAATATACTAACAATACGAATAAAACAGTAATAAGACATAAATTTAATTATTCAGTATAAAACATATTAAAATGAAATTACGGTCGGTGCAATAAATATTTTAATCAGTGATAAAATCAAAGCTCAAGTTTGAAAATTGCATCGATCTTAAATCCTATTCTAATTTTAATCGTATTGCAAATATTATATAGGGTTTGTCATAAATACAAAATCTTATGCGTATGAATTCAATGCGAAATTACATTTGATGAATGTTTTTATATTAAGACCATTTGAAGTTCAATAATTTTCATAATCAAAAACCTAGATAGTTAGAGGTCTTCGTTATTACTGCCTGTATGGCTCTAGTCTCATGGTTAAAGCTTTGCATGTAGTTTGCCTATCGCTGAGGCGGTAATACTTAATAATGATAGTTTGCATTCATGTTAGTTAAAACTATTCTCGCGCACAATAATTAAAATTTGTGTTTCAGAATCAAAAACATCCTCTTATAATCAACGAAACATTATTTTTTTTTATATCAATTTAGAAAACAGAATAATATAATCAAATTGTTGTTAAAGTATTATAAAAGAAATCAAGATTAATGTGCGGCAACCGGCAATCCAAGCATTTGTCATTTTATAAATTCTAGGAAAATTAAGAAATTGATTGGTGAAATCGGTCTTAGAATTTTAGATTTCAACGCGTCAATTTTATTAATAAAATAGTAACTTAAAAAAATGTTTTTAAAAATTATCATTATATTATTTTAGACTATCAATTTTAAATACTTTGATTTCATTTTTGACACTACACCAATTATTGATATGTTTTTTCAATTGTTAGTATAATCATGCCATAACAAATCTGGTAATTTGCTTAAGTATTGTTTTACTTATAGCCTTAGTATTAAAAGTAAAAAGAACTTATATCCATTCGTAACTTAAAGTAAAATATTCAACAAAAAAAAAACAAAAGAAATAAATTCCCGACATCTGTCATAGACAACACGTTATTAAGTTTTTTAATTTATTTTGTTAAAGACCCCAAATGTGCACTAATTAAGTCCAATATTCATCACTGTTTATTTAGATGTATCGAAATCTTAACTAAATTATTACTCAAAAGCTATATGTAAAACGGTTTTAAGGTTACTGTGATGTAAATAATTTTAATATTCATTCAATGAGAAATGAGTCTTTACTTTTACTGGTTAAATATTATGGATCAACAATATTTATAATAACAATACTTATTGAACCAACGATATTAGCCCATTCTTGCTGATGACCAGGTTTTAATGGTGATATATAGTTAATGAAAGCTATATCTCAATATTTATTATTAAAATATTGTTCTCGAATATTTAATCAGTAAGAAGCACTAAACAGCATTCGAGAAATAGTTGATATGTTAAAAATATATACACAGTTAAAACAATGATGTAGTCAGGGATCAAATATAATTAAAATTGCACATACTAATTTCTCGAATACAATACAATGGAATTATGGTTATAGTTTGTTCATTTTATGTTCATTCAATGACCTAATTTCAAGATTAGACGAAAATTGTTTCATAATATGTAATGTTATATTCAAAGATAATATAACATGAATCTCCAAAACTATACAAGCAAGTACAATTCAAATTGTAATATACAAAAATGGCTTTATTTTAAGTGCCAGTCTACAGCGCTGTTAAACCAATCTAATATACAGATGCAAATATAACATCAAATTTCTTCAATATCATAAATATAAACAGTGTTTAATAAACAACTAATTATGTATGAGACTGGATGTTTACAAATAGTGATAATGGTCATCATCATCACTCAAAAATTGGGTAATTAAACATGATCTCTAACAAGGGAATGAAACTGGTGTACAACATAAAATGAACTATCTACAGCCATACATTTTAACACATTCACATAACACGGCTTCTCATGCAGTATAACAGCTATGGCAGTTTATAGTTTCTCATAAGGCAGTTGAGAAGTTACATCTGAAAGGAAAAGAACCATAAAATGAGGTGATGGATTGACTGACAGTGACCATTAACGTACTGAACAAAAATACGGGGTAGTGTGGTTTATTCTACGCATACTTCCCCATTATGAGCGTTCTTGTACAATTCTATTCAATTTAAAAAATATATATCGAAATGTCACAATGATGTAGTAAAATGTGATAATTATTTTGTAGGTTAATTTGTAGCAAATGGTGGTCACCAAGTATTCCAAACTTTAATCATGAAAACACGCATTATAAACCATGTTATACAATTTTATAATGTTGACTTATCGCCGCCATGTTGTTCAAAAACATATATCCATAGACAATAAAAAATGCCAGGCAACAAAAAAATTAAAACACATGCAAAATAATCGAATACTTTTAATAGCAACACAATACTACATTTACTGCAAATACTGTTTTTAAATTTAAATCGATATATCCCATTATTTGGAAGGAATCATGACGTCAGAGGACAAAAGTTCAACAGAACAGAATACACATGTTGTCGTATGACGTCACAAATTCTACAATCAAGAACTACCATTTCGATTACTACATTATCGTTATGCAATGACCATGCACAATCACTAGAGATTAATTAATTAATTAATATCAAAATTAACTATTTTAAAGTAAATAATAACAGCTTTTTTATTTACTTTTTTTATTCCCGAGAGTTTTGAACTACCTCCATAATATGGAGGTAGGAGGTATCTTTGCTTAAAAAAAAGATAAACTAATAAAATTACTTACCTGAACTGTACTGGGTATATTGTTGATATTGGGGATGGAAATTGTGGAACGCATCTGTCATTATATCCTTAGGGTTCATTGTCTCCTAAAATAATACATAACATAAACATATTATTTAATACTATTATAAAGTTTGCCCATTGTTACCAGCACAAAAAAATAGATTCAATTCTATCTATAGTAGTTTTATTTCATTTTTTTATTTTAATTATTAAGGCCGACATCTGACCTTGATTCCAAGTAAGAAGAGGTCTAAGAGCGCCGACGACTGATAAAACCATTAGAGTTTACGGTTAAACAGTCGCCATAAATATTCAAGGGACCATACCTTTAGACTGCTGGATATCGATTGCATGGTTACAGAACGGTGCGGATCACGATGAGAGTGGACGTACACGGACGCGGGGAAAGCATAGCGGAGAGCAATAGCCGCTGCCAGCATCTGCAATTTAAATAATAAAGTTTGAAGAGTTGCGCACGATTTGTTTTTTACACGGCGTTCACACTAGGCGAATTCAGCTGATCAATTGCGAAACGTTCGCAATTTGAACCGTCTGAACAGACTTTTAATTAGGTTAAAGTGGAAATATAAGACCTTTCAACTTTTATGGATTTAATTAATAGTTGAAAGCGAATCGACTCGTCTGAACTTGTTCGTTTAACTCGCATTGAATAATCAGTCCAATCAGTCAGTCAATCAGCGCGATTGAGTATGTATTGTATTCCTCGGTCACCAGTTTGTTGTTTGGAAAAATAAATGTAAATTATGGCGATAGTGTAATGACACGTTTAATATTAAGTCGATTATTATTGAACCGTCTGAACGCTACAGTCATTTAACGATAAATATTAAACAACTAAATTCGCCTAGTGAGAACGCCTAAATTGAAAAAAATTGTGACGCGAAAGGTGATACTAATAGATGATCCTTTGGATTCGCATGGTCTATCATAAGATACTCCAATTGTTCAATCTGAAAATAGTTTAGGCAAATACTAGTAAGAAAGAAATTTGGTCTAAAACGTTCCATCTCTTATAGTTTTGCTGCTCTTAAAGGATCCATCAGGATGTCTAAATCCAGTAATGTTATACGGCCTATGTTGTGTTATAATATATCCGTCCACAATAAATGACAAAACAATTTATATTTATAATACTAGTCATAGATATATAAAAAGCGTATGAACAAAATGTTTTGTGTATTTATTGATTTATAAATAAATCTATTGACAATCACTAATGGATAAGCGAATATTACTCCCGCTTACGTCACCTCATTGTCGTCATTTGAAAACAATTAATAATTATATTTGCATTATAATAGAACTTTCAGCTAAACACGTGCAGGTAATTTTTCACTCAAGGTATTCTTTAATATTTCTGTTCGAATAAATTCTTCAGATTTCAAACGAATACAGTTAATTGAATATAAATATGCACATCACTATAAATGTCATTCCAGAACGGATTTCGGCCAAACATGTGTTGTGAAGCGGCAAAAATATAAAAATAAATTACTAAATATACATTTAACAATGAAGGAAAATAAATCAACGCTTTTCCTAATAGCGGGGATTACAATCTACTATGCCTGCTCATGTATTGTGTTTAATAAGGTCTACGAAGCCAGTGATAACATAATTGACGAACTGTTTCATGTGCCGCAAGGAATAGCTTACTGCAAACGTAATTTTTCCTACTGGAATAACAAAATAACGACGCTACCCGGTTTGTATCTAATATCAAGTATCATAGGATTATCAGAAGATTACTGTTCGACATATTACTTGAGACTTGTTAACTTAATCGCATCCGGTTTGAATTTGTTATTATTTGTAACGATATTAAGAAACATATATGGTAATCAATTCAAAATTCTGTTACTCGGATTTAATTTAGCATTACTACCTCCGCTTTATTTCTTTTCATTTTTGTATTACACCGAAACTTTATCATTATTGTCCATATTAGCATTTTCAATATGTACTCTGTTTAAGAAGAATTACTTTCTTATTTTTGTGTGTGGTGTCTGCAGTGTTGTATTGAGGCAAACTAATATAGTATGGATAGGCATGGTATTTGGCCATACAATGTTAAATTTAATATTAAAGTCATCACTAGCAAATCAAAGTGGCGCCCAACCAAAAAAGTACTATGATTTATCTACATTAATAAAATCAGTAGTACACCATTTAAAAACTGGCTTTGTGTACTTTTTTAAATTTATAAATGCACATGAATTGTCATTAATTATTACTCAGTTATTGTTATTGGGGTCATTCATAGGTTTTGTTGTATGGAATGGATCAATTGTTGTTGGTGACAAAGAAGCACATGTCGCCACGCTCCACATTCCGCAGATGTTCTATTTCCTCCTCTTCTATGGTGTATTTAGCTTGCCGCATGTATTAAACACAACTTTATCAACTTTAAAGACTATGTTTAATAATAAGATAAAAGTAATCTTGTATTTAATGTTATTTTTAACCATTGTTCATTATAATACTGTAGAACATCCATATTTGTTAGCGGATAACCGCCACTACACATTTTATATTTGGAATAGATGGTTCGGAAAATATGATTTTGCTAAATATGCCTCGGTGCCTGCATATGTATTTCTGTTGTTTAATTTGTATGATAATTTAAAAGATCAAAATTGTATTACATTCCTTCTGCCATATACACTTTGTACATTTGTAGCATTGTCTTTGCAAAAAATGATAGAGGTGAGGTATTTTTTGATTCCATATGTAATTTTAAGAATGCGTTTTGCTAGACCATCTACAAAGTTGGTTGTAACTGAATTTATATGGTATTTTCTATTGAATTATGTAACATTCTATGTATTCTTTAATAAACAATTTATGTGGAAAGACTTTGATTATCCTCAAAGGATAATTTGGTGATAAAGTAATTGAAAATTTATAATGTTTTTTGAATAATAATTATAATGACTTTAAATTTATTTTTTGTTAGATCTCTCTTTGTTTGTATTGTCTTAAGAAAAGGAGTTAACCTGAGTTAATTTAATTGTAAAATAAATGATTTTGTAATATTTTTTATTATTATTTATTTTCATGACCTTTTGCTATTTTTTAGAAACAATAAGATACAAAATGAAGGAAAATTGATGTAATCACAGATATAAATGCATATCTTACAAAAATGCATAAATACAAACTGGACCACTTGTCCAGTTTGTTTTAAAAACAAACTGGACAAGTGGTTAGGGACTATAGATATAGACTATGGTGATAATTAAATAACTTATGAACTTTTAACCAGTGCGTGATATAGGCTTATCAGCAATGAGCTGCTCGCCTATAAATTAATAATAATAATCTTTAAGTAGTAAAATGCATTTTTTTATTTTAAAGATGCAGAAAATGAAGGTAAATAAACTATCTGTAACACTAAACATTCTTGTTCGCTTCACAATTCACTGACGTTTGAAAAATAACAAAAAAGAAAATTTTACTTTTCATACTTTATGCTAGTAGTTGTTAGTAACTTGACTTACGAGGGGTATTTTATAAGAACGTTTTTGATATATGGCTGGTAATTTAACTGTTCGCAATTAAAACCATTGACAGATAGATGAACCGGGCATCAAAGATAAAAATTTACATAAAACCACTAAATTAACTGACACAACAATTTTCTCTTTGGAACAGGTTAGACATGTAACAGCTTTTTCTTTGGACAGGTATTACACTATTACCAATAATAATTGATGACAGTGTAAAAGCATAGGCTCTGTCGTCTCTGCCTATCGCTGTGGGAAAAAGGTGTGTCAATTTGATATACCTTTCTTTAAAGATTTTTTTATTTTGTATAATTAATTGATTTACATTTAAGTTCAGCGCCTATAATCCTAGAGCTTGTATAAAAAGAATTGTGTTTGTGAGGCAAGAGAGGGCGTTGTGTCAGGATTGTGGCAAGTGGCGCTCTGTTGGAAAAAGGCGTAAAAAATTGATTGATAGATTCAGCGCGTCGTTTCTGTGTAGGACAATCAGCAAGTGGAATAATTTACCCTACCTACCCATCCTATAACCTTGGATCCATCAAGCGAAGCGTAAAAAAGCACCTTTGGCTGGCATAGTGATGGCGACTGAGGCAACCGTAAGTTGATCTATGACAGCCTTTCCTAACCTGGGTTCCGCGCACAAAACAAGAAAACTACGAAAGTATAGTGGTGCAGCCGACCGCTTGAAGGGAGCAGTCGGCTTAGGGGTCCGCGGATCATAGTAAGGTGGCGCTAGGGAGTCCGCCCCATGGAAAAAGTTGGGAAATGCTGATCTATGACATTAATTAACAATTTAACTTATTACTATTTTCATTTTAAATACAAAAACTTACCTGAATACAAATGAGGAAATTCTGGTATCCTGCGGAGACTGTACCAGCCGTTGTTGGTACTCCATTGGCGTCTATGATTGGTGATATTACTTCTGCCTTCTCAAGAATGGCCAGGGTTACACCTAATAGAAGCAACACAGTTCCAATTTATTTGTTTTTAATGATTTTATAGAGCTTGTATAAAGAGAATTGTGGATGTGCGGGAAGCGAGGGAGTTGTGACAGGATCGTGGCAAGTGGAGCTCCATTCTGCCTATCCCTGTGGGAAAAAAGGCGTGACAATTTATTTGATTTTAAAAATCATATACATCATAATATTTTATGTTGTATTCAGTCAGTTATATGAAGTGCTAATCAAAAGTATTTATTCTTACTATTATATTCTAAGCTACTAAACGTGCTTGTACCACAGAAACTGAGCGACCAAAGCACATAGATACACTGTACTGGGAAAAGTAATATTGTCGGTTTACGCGCGTTTTTTATATTTCTATACTAAGCTACTTAAGTGCTTTAGAAACAGGACAACTCGCCACCTACTCAACCAGCAAGTGACGAGTAGAGTAGCCTCCATTGATAAACCGCACTCCAGCGGCACACAGGCAGGATGCTGTTATATGTTATAATACCTCAACAAAAAAATCAAAGAAAATTCACAAACCTTGCCAGAACGATAAGAAGATAACAGATTTAACCGTAAAGAACTTAAGTACTGGATCAAACGGTTTCAGCATCTCCCTCGTTGCTCCCAAGAAAAGGAAGAGTCCATACAAAGCCAAACTGACAGATATATTGTACACTATAGTTATATAGATGTAACCACCATCTGGACTCCAATCACCATCATGGTAGTGGCCTGCAGCCTGCGAAAGAAATTTTAATATTCATTTTTTTATTTATTGTGACACGACATCTGACCTCGACCCGCCTGATGATAAGCAAGAGGAGGTCCAAGAGTGATGACGACTGAAAAAACCGAATAAGTGCCCGGCTGCCTCAGTCGCCGTCATTATTCCGGCATAAAGTGCTTCTTCACGCATCGCTTGAAGGATCCAAGGTCATGGGATGGAGAGAATACATGGGCTGGCAAAGCATTCCACTTGTCAATTGTTCTACAAAGAACTTTTTAGTTCGGCTGCCGATTCGGTCGATAGAATGCGGATGCTTTCCCCGACCTGTGCGGGTATTACGGGTGTGAAAGGACGAGGTAGGAACAAGGTTAATCTGGAGTGCAGTCCATGAATAGGAGCGACTAATACTATAGGTTTTTTTATTGTGACTCGGTGTATGTCAGCACCCTGTCTGATGTTAAGCTGGAGTGTTGTCCATGAATGGAGGGAGGTGCTGCTACTACAGTCAATTACCTGTAAGTAGCAGTCACATCCACTATTATGCCGGCCCGGTTGGAACCGTCAACTTACAAGTTAATCTCGGCACGCGACTAAGTCACTTCACGGTACTTGTAAGTTGGTCTAATCCAGATCAGCAGACTGGGCACCACCGCCTACTACTGTTTAATAACCAGACCCTGAGTAACTACCCAAAACTTTTTTTTTTAAATTATACCTATTTAACTCAATCAATCAATCAAATTGTCACGCCTTTCTAGGCCTTTTCATAGGCAGAGACAATGGAGCTCTACTTGCCACGATCCTGACACAACTCCCTCGCTTCCTTCACATTCACAATTCTCTTCATACAAACTCTATGGTATATTTAACTGTTACTTACAATTCAATAACTGTAAGTAGCAGTCACATCCACTATGCCGGCCTTGTTGGAACCGGCAACTTACAAGCTGATCCCAAAACGCGTCTGAGTCACTTTCTTATCTATTTAAAATCATAATAGTTTATAATTTTATATAGATAACAACAATATTAAGTAAATATGTATTTTACGATAGCCTGATTAGTATTAGCGCACGTCTTCAAAGTAAATATCCCATTCAGCCAAGCCCCAACTACGCAAGAGTAATTTTCTTCATAAAGAAATTTTTATGACGCACGCAATATGGCGCCAAAATTACTCAACTATTGTGGATGCTTATAATAAGAATTCATCTACAAAAAATCGCCATATCTTGCCACGCCTCAATTCAACAGGGATAGGCAGAAAGAACTACATTCCATGATCCTGACACAACTCATTTGTTTCCTTAACAATTATTTTGTGGCTCTACACATGACTGCACTCCGCCTTATGTTAAGCTGGAGTGCGATCCATGAATAGAGGCATTTGCCACTACACTCGATTAACAAAAAGTAGCAGTCGTATCCACTATGCCTGCCTGGTTGGAACCGGCAACTTACAAGATAATCCCGAAACGCGACTAACTCACTTCACGGTCTGTATTCTTGTAAGTGATGGTACTATCCGGATCGGCAGACTAGGTACCACTCTTAACTCCATGATCAATCAATCAAATTGTCATGCCTTTTTCCCACCGGAATAGACAGAGACTTCCCTCACATCCACAATTCTTTTCATACAAGCTCTACGATTATGGGCACTAGGCAACCCAGTTTACTTGAGGATCTCTCTGATTTGGATGAAAAACCCTCGTTTTCGTCAATCTCCTTTCATCCGTCCTTTTAATGTGCTCAAACCATCACAATATATGTATTTTTAATATTTGTTAATATTTATCGACTCGGATTTTTAATAGTTTCAAGCGACAATAACATTTTTGTTCTATTAAATCAGCTTAACCTTGTATGAAATTATGGAAATTATTAGTATGGGAACAAAAATAGTTTATAACTATTGTATTTTAAACGTCGCCTTAAAGGCTTATCTAATTAAAATGTTAAAAGATAAGAAAGAGCTCATTTGTAGCCAATAAATTAAATTGTTCTAGAATAGTATTTTTTTTAGATTTTGCGCGAACATTGCCTAATGAAGTCTCTCCGTGACCACGATGGCTGCAAAGCTTTCGAAACGTCGGAATAATAAAAAATTGTAAATTCTAAACCAAAATAAACGCGATAGTAAGCCGCATAAAATTTGTTTAATTCATTGTTCTAGAATAATTAGATGCATATCATAAATTCTTTTTTATTCATTGGCCGGCATAGTGACGGCGACTGGAGCAGTTGTGTATAAACTAGGTTTTCTCAGTTGTTGCCACTCTTAGACCTCCTCTTGCTTATCATCAGGCAGGTCGAGGTCAGATGTCGTGTCACAATAAAAAAATATATATATTGTAGCTAGACATTGACAGCATAGCCTGCCTGCTGTTACGCTGGAGAGTGGTCCATGAATCGAGGTGACTGCTAATTAGATTGAAAGAGGGGCAAATATTTGCTTTGGGTCTGGTGTCTGGGTGGTATCCACTCTGCCGACCAGGGATAATACCACCACTTACAATTACAAGTATCCAGACCGTGAAGTGACTTAGTCGTGTTTCGGGATCAGCTTGTTAGTTGCCAATTCCAACTAGGCCGTCATAGTAAAGGTCACTCCTAGTTATAGTTAACTATAATTGCAGTAAACTTCATTAATGGACCGCACTCCAGCCTACAATGAGGCGAGGTGCTGTCATATGTAGAGTCGAGGCACAATAAAAAAATACAATAATTACAATGCAGAACGATGTGTACCTATATGTGCGTATGTATTTATGAGTAAACATGAGTGTGTATTAATGAGTGCGTGCGTATGTGTATGTGCATGTCTGTCTATGTGTGCAGGGCCGTCTTTACCCGGGGGTTCAAGGGGTGCGGTGCGCCCGGGCGCAAAGTCCTAGGGGGCGCATACGAAAAACTATCAGTGTACCCCACGTATAATTTAATTTCAGAGGAATATATAAATGAAACAAAAAAATTATAGCATATAGGCACCCGGGCGCCAAATATGCTTAAGACGGCTCTGTATGTGTGTATGTATTTATGTGTACGTATGAAAGTGCGTGTGTATGTGTGCGAAAATACTCACTTGCAAGAATATAATAATAAAAGCACACAACGGCTTAACAAGACAGAACTGCAATGTTGCCTGCTTGCAGAATCGCAAGAATCCAATCGTGTATGTTGCTCCTGCCAAACAACAGGTCCCACCCACGCACGAAGCCCTCACAGGTCTACCGCGAAGCTCTGACATTATGTTCCCCTCTCCGCCGAGATATTCGTAACATAGTGAAAGAAAACTGTAGATCACGAATGCTGCGAACAAAACATAATATTAAACATCATCATTATCCTAAAGGTGTCCACTGCTGAACATAGGCGGGGCAGGCCTTAGAACGCCATTTCGAACGACAAGATGCCAGTTGCATCCACCGGAAATTCGTGACTTTCACTATGTCGTCAGTCCTCCTAGTGGGAGGCCTACCTACGCTGCGTTTGCCGGTTCGTGGTCCCCAATCTAGAACCTTTCTTCCCCATCGGTTGTCGTTTTTTCAAGCGATATGGCCAGCGATATGTCGGTAACTCTGGTTCTTCGAATTATTTTTATAAAACGATTACATTTTATATTGTTGACATTATAAATTACAGTTTATCAACAATGTATTCAATCAACTCTCGGATGAGTATAATAAATTAATAATAATAAAATGAACATTGTATATTTTAACAGAGGAATGTTTTATATTGCTTTCATAAACAAATATTTATGTGCCTTGTATACTGCGCACTTTAGTGAATAATGAATATAATAAAGATGTGAAACAATTTGCGTGGCAAATTTTTTAAACTTATATTTACATTTCAAGACTAAGCTTTAGTAGCTTGTATCATAGAAACAGGACGACCAAAGTACATATATATCAAAGATGATGACGATCTTCTTGTCGAGTCTAGCAACAGCAACTCCTTAGATTTTTGAACATGGCGCTTTTCCTTTGACGTTTTTTTATCAAAGATACATTAGTACCGGCGACTGGTTTTGAACCTGGGGTTTGCTACACCAAACTCCTCTTAGTATGTTGTATATTAGTATTCAAAAATAGTTAATCTAAAGCCAACATTATTTATCTGACATTCACCTCAGTAAAACAAAGAAGCAGACAGTTGTTAGTCATTTGTCCAGCACTGCCGATCAGGGGTAGTACAGTTAGCAGCATATATATCTGAGCACGCAATGTGAGTGTGAAGATATTTTTGACTATATGAGTGTATAGATATTTTTGGCGCATTGAATGCTCACATTAATAATGACAACTAATGGTATGTTGATACTTATGATGACCCTGAATGTATAGATACTTTTGATCACATTGCGTGCTCAGATATATCTGCTGCTGACTGTACCACCACTTTGAAATGTATAGACTGTGTCTATACATAACTTAGTCGCGTTTTGAGATTAGCTTAAAAGCTGTTGGTTCTAATTAAGCCGGCAAATCAGAAACGTCTGCTACTTGCAGTTGATTAACTGTAGTAGCAGTCGACTCCATTGATTGACCGCACTTCAACTTAACATCAGGCTAGGCGCTTTCATAAGTCAAGCCACAATAATCAAACAAAATGTCACGCCTCCCTCCCACGGGGATAGGCAGAGGCAACAGAGCTCCACTTGCCACGATCCTGACACAAGTCCCTCGCTTTCTTCACATCCACAATTCTCCTCATACAAGCTCTACGGTTATGGGCACTAGGCAACCCAGCTTTCTTGAGGATGTCTTCGATTTGATCGGAAAGGCCTCCTGGGCCTGCCTTGTTTAACGCATCCATCCACATCAGATTTATAAATTGCTTTTGTCAATCTAAAAAAAACACTTATAATCAACAGATTGCATACCTTCATAACAATCTCTGACAGTAAAGAAGTAGATATAATAAGAGTCACTGTTAAAGAATAACAGTGAGATCCAACTGTAAATACCATAAATTGGTACAATGAATAGGATGCGAACAATCCAACGCTGCTCCGATGGATTTGTGTACCAGCGGAGGTGTTGATAAATCTGCAATAGAAAATATAATATTAAAGTTTTTTATTTAAATGCGATGTCTGACCTTAACAAAGATTTGGACTTAAGAAATAGAAGGAGCCCCAAAACTATTTTCACTTATGGCTTTAAAAAGAAGTCAGAAGGGGAATATACATTTTTACATTCGTAATTTAGAAGGTTGTCACTAGTTTTGATGATCATTTGACAACTTAATTTAACACAATAACAAATGACATTAAAATACTTCAAAATTTATTGTCATACGGAACAATTATGCCGCTACTCTTGTTACCACGTGACTTTTAATTAAGCAGTATTAAAAGTCAACCAAGTGGTTGTAATTGTAAAAAGTAGTAGACAACCTTTGAAAGAAAGGAATTGAAGTACAAGTAGTTGTCTCTTTCAGTCACATGTGGTATAAACATAGTATGAATAAGATAAATAACACTGAATTATATAGCTTCTATTCTTTCCATATTCTTAGGACCTTAACCTGTATGATAATAGGCAAAAGGAGGTCTAAGAGCGCCGACGACTGAAAAAATCTATAGAGTTAATAGTTAATTCAGTGACTGGTCATTAACAGTTTCATACTATGCTACTATGTGTGCTTGTATCATAAACACTGGGATATCGAAGAACTAGTTTTGAACCAATAGACAAAACTATTTCTGAAGACCTTGGTCTCCTTATGGATTGTTAAATTAATCCTTAGACTGCTAAGTTCTTTATGCAGTAAAACCATTTCAAATTTACATAACATTCTAGGCGACTGTGGTGTAGTGGCAGTGCAATGGTCACGAAAGCTGAGTGCACAGGTTCGAAAACACTCACCGGTACCTATGTATCTTTAATATATGTACTTTGGTTGTCCTGTTTCTGATACAAGCTCTTTTGTAGGTTAGCAATTATGGAATATTCAAAATTGAAAATAAAATAACCAAGTGTAGTAGGCAGTAGTGCCCAGTCTGCAGATTTGAACATTTACAAGTATACAGACCGTGAAGTGACTTAGTCGCGTTTCGGAATCAGCTTGTAAGTTGCCGGTTCCATTAGACAAGCATTATGGACGCGAGTCCTACTTGCAGTTATTGAACTGTAGCAGTCGCCTTTATTCATGGACTGCACTCCAGCCAGCTTAACATTAGGCAGGGTGTAGTCATTATGTGAAGTAACAATAAAGAAAATATAAGAAAACCTTTATCAAACATTAAATCTAATTAGCGCATGTATGACGAACGTTAATAGGTATGTAAAACTAATTTCATTGTTTATTTCTTCGGAGTGTTGTATATATATATATATATTTATTGTGACTCGACATTGACAGTACCCCGCTAGCAAGCTTATCCTGAAACGCGACCAAATCACTTCATGGTCTGTATACTTGTAAGTGGTGGTACTACCCTGGGTCAGGAGACTGGGTTGGCAGTGGTCGTCCTACCAGTCTTTGATTACAGACCTGAAGCAAATATCCAACTTTTTTTATTAACAAATATTTGCAACCATAAAATATTTGATCCGCCGGGAATCGAACCCGGGACTTTACGTGCAACCAACAAACCAATTGCTAACCGTTCGGCCACGCCTGTCGTTAATATCATCAAAACATTAATTCACCTGTTGACAAGTAATGAACAGTGCAGTCCATACAAATATTCCAGCTATCACTTGGGCAGTGCGGGTCTGTAGAAACACAGATTGGATTCCATCATGGGCTTCCTTTTGCACAATAGGATGTGAGGCCACGTCAATTATCTCTGTGGAATTAATCCTGTAACAAAAAAAGAGTAAATTAGATAAGCTTAACAATTCACCTTAATAAGAGAGGTCACAAACAGCAGGACTGTTAATAGATAAAGTTCACAAAATATTTTTGGTAGGCATAGTGGCAATGAGTGGCAAAAATAAACTGAAACATTTTTTGTGAAATTGTAATGATGCATCTCAATAACAAAATAACTCTACTAAATTAAATACTCCAAAAAAGAATGAAAGATATATTGCTTAACCATAAAAATATAGTAATCCTTGGATAATAGATTTGTAGACTTGCTTAATAAATAAATAAATAGTGAGGGTGATAAAAGATGTACAGGGAGCCTTTTTTTAATAAAATTATTTTATTTTAATAGGAACCTATTATTACATCCCAGACATCAGCTTGTACGAACAAGATAAGAATGGCTCAGTGCCAGATTAAGCCAGTGCGGGGCCTGTAGCAAATTCAGTCAAGGGGCCCTAGGTTAGCTTTAGGTTCTCAAGTTTAGGGTATTATATAAAACATAACTGTTACAGATAAACTTTTCTGGATTTAATATCGGCTAATTTAGAGATAACATTTTCAATATTGACTTAAATTGTCAAGAGGAAGTAAAGCATAGTCTAAGCGCTTCGCGTTAAAGGCATGCTAGATATTTTACGCTCCTATCTTAATTTTTTTTTTTTTTTTTTTTTTCTTTGTTGTTTTCCTTTTGCGTGGCCATCTGTATTTCATACAATTATCCATTAAACTGTCTGGACTCTTAGTCCTTTTAATGTAATGGAAAAGAGGAAAACCCATTGGTTTCACCTTCTTATAGATGTTTAAATCTTTTTGTTAAATTAGGGACGCTATGTCTCCTAAGTCTATTATATTGGGCACTACCAGTCCCTCTCAATCCAGAGGCAAGTTCATTTGGATGTGTGAGCAGCCTCGTTTGGTATTTCATGCTGTATGACACTATCTCCTGTCTGACAGTTTTCATCTTGAGGTCCTCTTGTATCTGCTGATTTCGGATGTAAAATGGGATGTCCAGCATTTGTCTGATTGATTTGTTCTGAAATCTTTCAAGAATATCTATGTTGCTATTGCTAGCCGTACCCCATAGTTGGATACCATACGTCCATATTGGCTTCAAAATCGCTTTGTATATAAGAACTTTGCTCTCGTTACTCAATTGTGATCCTTTGCCTGTGAGCCAATACATAGCTCTCAGTCTGGTATCAAGCTGTTTTCGTTTAGTCCAGATGTGTTTTCGCCATGTAAGACGACGGTCTAAATGCATGCCCAAGTACTTTGCATCATCAGTCTGAGGAATCTGTTCATTATGAAGCAGTACTGGTGGGCAGGTATTTCGCTTCAGAGTAAAGGTCACATGTACGGATTTACTTTGATTTACCTTAATTCGCCAGTGATCGAGCCAGATTTCGATTTCGTGAATGTGCTGTTGCAGGTATGCAGAAGCAACATTACGGTCTGTGTGACTTGCTAATAAAGCTGTATCATCAGCATATGTGGCTGTTGTTGTATAACTGTTGGTCGGCAGATCAGCGGTGTATATCACGTACATGACTGGCCCTAGAATGCTGCCCTGTGGCACTCCAGATTTGATGTCGTACAATTCTGACGTATCTGCATTGTATTTTACCTCATAGCATCTATTTGTCAAGTACGATTTCAATATGAGGTAGAAAGAATGAGGCAACAATTTTTTCACTTTAAATAGTAAACCTTCGTGCCACACTTTATCAAAGGCCTGACTGATGTCCAAAAACACTCCAGCACAGTACTGTTTACGCTCAAAACTACGAGTGATAACATCAGTGATGCGATGTATTTGCTCTATGGTCCCATGCTTTTCACGAAACCCAAACTGATGATCTGGGACTATGCCTGTAAGATGTCTTCGTAACCTGTCCAGTATGATGATCTCGAGTAGCTTGCCTATAACAGGAAGTAAACTAATGGGTCGGTATGACGTTACTTCGTTAGGTGGTTTTCCAGGTTTTTGAATCATCACTACTTGGGCGATTTTCCACTGGCCTGGAAAGTAATCCAGCCGTAGACATGCGTTGAACACTGCTACCAGAAACATTAAACTTTTCTTTTTTAGTTGTTTGAGTATTGTGGCATCTATCAAATCGTATCCCGGAGATTTGTCGGTTCGTAATTTTCTTATGTTTGATAATACCTCGCGAGGTGTAACCGTTTTCAAAGGAGGGCATAACTGTGTTGCTGATTGCAAATAGGACAGTACATGTTCGTCGTGTTCTGGGTGTTTGGTCGGTAATGGTTGAAATACACAACTCAAATGTTCTCCGAAAGCATTGGCCTTGTCAAGGTCAGTTTTAGCCCATTTGCCTTGGCAATCCTTTATTGGTGTGATTTGCGTTTTAGGGCGCTTAAGTTTTTTGGTTGCTTTCCACAATGAATAATTTGTGTCTTTTGTAGCTGTGAGTTCGGAAAGATAGCTCTGTAGATTCTCGTTATTAATTTTCTTAATTAACGATTTTAGTTCTTCTGAAGCTCTGTTGAATGCAGTTCTGTCACTTGGGTACCTCGTTCTTTGATACTTTCTGCGAAGTCTTCGACGCTCTCTGACTTTTTTCAGTACTATTTGTGGATATATGTGGTATATCGGAACCGATTTCTTGTGCCTTACAGTTGATTCGTGCAGTGCCTTGAGAATTAATTTATTAAAGGACTCAATAGCAATTTCAATGTCCAGTGGTTTCTTTAAATTAACCTTCAGGTTGAGTTCAGCGTCCAATATGTCATTGAATCTCTCCCAGTTTGTGGATTTGTTATAAATCTTTTGTGGAAGCTCAGACATTACTATTTTGGAGTTCACAGTAAGTATGACTGGTGTATGATCGGATGATAAATCTGTTACTGATTCGATATTGGTTTTACTTATGGGTATATTCTTTGTTACGAAAAAATCCAATAAATCAGGGACTTTATTAGGATCTGTTGGCCAATGTGTAGGTTTTCCGTCGGTAATATGCTCAACCTTTATTTTCTGGCTCAATTTATATAACTGTCGTCCTCGTGGTGATATTAGTCTTGAACCCCAATAAGTGTGCTTGGCATTCCAGTCACCTCCGCAGATAAATCTGTTTCCGAGAGTTGAGAAATAGTCTTCAAATTCTTCCGATGTGATAGTGTGTCTGGGTGGGCAATAAACTGCGGATACAGTAGTTTGGGCATGAGTTTGATGATTTTCCACAATTATAGATGTTGCCTGAATTTTGTCTTTACAATATGATTCTAAGGGGTAGTGCTTGATACTTTCTTTGACTATGACGGCTGTACCACCATGGGAGTTTCCCGAAGGGTGGTTTGTGGTATATATGCTAAAGTTTTTTAATTCTATGTAGCTTTTATTGGTAAACCTTGTTTCTGATATCAAGGCTATGTCAATTTTGTTGGTGTATAAAAATACTTCTAGTTCTTGCTTCCGTTCAGTTAACCCGTTGGCGTTCCAAGTGACAATCTTAATTAATATTTTTTTATCACAGTCAGACATGCTTGGAGAGTGGTGCCCCCAAATGTGCGGGGCCTGTAGCATTTTCTACTCTTGCTATGTGGCTAATCCAGCACTGGAATGGCTTTAAAACAGCTTAAGAATCACAGACAACCAACGGGGAAGAAACGTTTTTGAGATGCAGCATAGGTAGGCATCCAACTAGGTGGACTGACGACATAGTAAGTGTCACAAATAACTGATGGAATAAGTGGAGGCCTATATTCAGCAGTGGACGTCTTCTGGGTGATGACAATGATGATTATTATCGTAAAATATAACATATTATTACAGATACAGAATTACAAAATTTAATCATTGATTAGTCATTACAATTTTATCATTAAGTCAATAATTCTGTTGAGCAATCATTGGTTAGAATGATAAGAATATGAACATGTAAATGAATATTGTTAGTAGTATAATCACAGGCACATTGCTAAATTAAGCAATTGCCTGAGGCATTATCTCGTCTCTGGGGCACCAGAAATAGCACCAAATAAAATACATTATGATTGTATATATTCTACTCTTATGTCTGTAGCAACTAGACCTGGAGTAAATATCTGCTTAACTTAAATTTAAAGAGGAATTTTTTGTAATTTGTAAGGTAGCTGTGGAGTAGTGGCAGTGCAATGGTTACGTAAACTAAGAGCACGGGCTCAAAACCACTTGCCGGTACCAAAGTATCTTTGATATATGTACTATGGTTGTCCTGTTTCTGTGATCCAATCACTTAAGTAGCTTAGTATAGAAAAGTAAAATAAAATAAATGTAAAAAAACAATTTATAACAAATTATTCAACAGAAATAAACACTAAATCAAAAAGGCTTTCTTATTTTGGAAAAGAGGCGTTGATTGATTGAAAGCTTTCATAATAAAGAAAACTAGGTATGCTGGGTTGCTAGAAAAAACATAACAGATTTTATGATAAATAAAAGAAATATAAGAAATATTAAATGTAGCAAAATGAAAATTTTCTTGGACAAAAATAAAATTGAATTTATTTATTAAGGCCAAATGAATTAAAAATATTTTTACAAATATTATTATATATAATTAAAACAAATCAAATAATAAATAATGACATTACCAGTTTTACATCTGTGTCAACAAAACTCCATTTAATTATGAAAATTCTAACTGAAAGAGATTTTATGCAACATATAGAGCTCCTTCAATAAGAAGGAAAAAATTACATCAGGCATAAACCATCATTGTCAACCTACAGGGATAGGCAGTTTTTATCAATCGATCAATCAAATTGTCACGCTTTTTTCCCACAGGGATAGGCAGACTTTTTATGCAATTTTTATGATCTGGACATTAATCAATATTCCTGATTTCAGCAAGGAACATTCTTCTGGTTCATCCCTGTTTTTCCTTCCCCTTGCCTCCAATTTATAAACCTTCCATGTGTCCAATACATTGCTATATACCTTTCTTAACCTTTGGCACTACATCTTAATAAATTAACTATAAATGATTTATTATATTTTTTTCCATACTGTAGGTTATTTAAGTATTTTCAACTATCAATTAATCAAATTGTCACGCTTTTTTTTCCACAGGAATACGCAGGACCACGATCCTGACACAATTTCCTCACTTCTCCGACATCCACAATTCTACTCATACAAGTGCTATGGTTTTGGGCACTAGACAACCTAGCTTTCTTAAGGATGTCAACAGTTTGGTCAGAAAACACCCTCCTGGGTTTTCCTTGTTTATCTTACATAAGTACTATTTTTATTTATTATCAATCAATCAAATTGTCACGCCTTTTTCCCCCGGGGATAGGCAGAGACAATGGAGCGCCATTTGCCACAATCCAAATACAACTCCTTCGCTTCCTTCACATTCACAATTTTATTTATTACTCTCTATATAAATGTGAGTCACAAATAGAGTAAAATATAACTATTATTTAGTCCTTGGTTGCATTCCATGCCCAATGATTAGATATATTATTATTAAATATATAAATTATCAAACATACTAAAGCAAGATAAAGATCTGTAATAGATTTCGCATGTTATGTTTCTAATTGACCATTATTAAGATGTACAATTAGCATTGAAAACCACCTACATACCAAACAGACTATATTATGCAAAAAAATCTATTAATCACCAATATCGAGTATGGTAATAATTTGCGTCATTATATGGAGAAGGATCTACTAGCATAACTTTACGAAAGCTAACATTGTTTTGGAGGTCAGGCACGATTTGACATTTTCTTGTTATGGCCCAACCAGTGAAGGGAAATCTTCACGACCATTTGAACTATTAGTAAACAACGAGACCACTTTTATATATTTAGATGTTATTGTTTGCACTAAAATAATTGCTAAATATGAGTCTTACATGATTTAAACTATGGAATAACTTCTTTAACAATTATTGTTTTCTTCTTCCTAGTAGACGTCATTCGTATTTATCACTTCGCACATATTGTTTCTGCACTACAATCCTTATAATATTGAAATTTAGGTAAGAATAATGGATTATGTAATACAAAGAGTAAATTTACACGAATTCGAAGAGATTTCACAGGTTTTTATTATTATAAATATTGTTCGTTTGGAACGTCATCTACAATTCTTTCACTCGCTCACTGACAAAAAAATTGATACTGCTCTATCAATAGATAATTTGCGACGTCAACAAATATTGCTATATATAAAATAAAAATCCTTGCAAATTTAAATACTATTTGAAACAGTTTAGATTATTTATCATAATTTATGGTTTCTTTTTAAAATGGGTTAATTTAGGCACAAATATATTTTTGCAAAAATCAATATTTTTATACCAAACACCAATAATTTTGTAGCATAACCACTTTTTGAACCATAGACAACTAACAAATCGAAATGAAAATGTCCGTCGTAGAACTGTAATTTTATTTTAATGAATTGTGGAACAATACTTGAATGCGATGTGTTATGGTTGACAGGACTAATTTTATTTAAGTGTAAATAGTCTAAAAAATATAAAATGATTGTCCAAGACCCTGTACAGGTGTGTAAAAAGTGATGTGATTTTAGCAATCCGTTCGTTACAATTTTCAGTCTGCTAAAGGACCTTTTTTTCTTTACAGGTGATTATTTGGGATTGTTTAAATAATTACGAATATGAAAATGCAATATTTTTGGCAGAAAGATTACATGCTGAAGGTAAGCTAGTTCGTGATTTTATAACATATACCCTCTTCCTGATCGAGGCGAATATGGTATTAAAAAACTTTATCTATCGATTACGAGTTTAATAAGTTCGATATTTATTACTAGTATTAAAAAAATATTGTTTTTGTAATGAAATATGCTTATAAAGTCATTCAGACGTGTTATTTGGCACTGTTTGTACAAAGTGTATATTTCCCAATAAACATCTATAAAATAGGCATAACAAATACATTCTGGTAACAAAACAAACATATTTAGATTATATTGTTTATAGTTAATAATTTTAAAATAAAATGTTATTTTTTGTTCTTCTATCTATTTTTTGTTCTAGTATCTCATTAATTTCTTGATAACTTTCCTTAATAAACATAACGAGTAAGGATAAAAAAAACTCATGTTGTTAACTCATTTAGTTTTCTGATATTTTCTGTGTATAGACTCTGTTAGAGTAATAGTGTATAACAATCTAAACCCACACAAAGCTTCCACTTTGCATATAACTGAAGTGATCAACTCTTGTGTGCACTCTACAACTACTTATTCAAAACTAAAACTAAAGCATTAGAGGGAATCACAATTTTAATTATTTTGCTGTTACTAAATTGGGCATAAAGATTATAATTATGGTCAGCTGCGAATCTAGAATATTTTCTGACTGTGGTACAAAATTAATAGTGGCGCTCCCTCTACAGCATTTGAGATAAATTACTTTAAAATCTCATGAATATTACTTTTACTTGTCATACACTCAACTTGTAAGATCTTTTACCCTTTATGGAGGATGAGTCAACCAGGCTTCTGTATGCTAGACAATTTTTGGAACAAGTTTTTTACGTTATATCATATTAAATTATAATTTTAGCAGCCCTTGAATATTGCCGCTTGGGGCTAGTGCCCCAGTTTGACCCCCTAGATCCATGCCTGATTATGGTCTTTGTTTTAAAATAACCTAACATGGAAAGATACTCAACTGTGAATAGATGAAAATAGGTGACTGTAAAGTCTTGATAGTGCAAAGATGACCATGATGGCAATGAACCACTTGCTGATACCATTGTACTTACATATGTACTTTGGTTGTTCTGTTACTATGATACAAGCATGTTTAGTATAGCTTGTCTAACTATAAATGACACGCCCCTCCACTTTATTATTTTATTTAAATGTGTGAATGCAAATATTTCTAACTATACTATTATACTTCATCAGTGTGCTCCTCATTTTGTGTCCAACCAGCAACTGAATGACCAATTACAATTGGCAGTGAATGAATTGCTAGTTCCCAAGATAAAAAAGATGTAATAGAATATAAGACAAAGATGTAAAAAGCCGGTCTGGAGTTTCTTGAGTGTTCTTCTAAGTCTGTAGCCTTTTCGAACACTCTGTAGAGTCCCCTCACTCTTTCTTAATGACGTTTCTAAGTGTTTGTAAAAACCAAATGATTAAATGACTTTGAATTTTGAATTGCATTTTTGGTGTGTTGCATTCATATTTTATGTTTCTCGCAAATGTGGTGGAAAGGCGCGCCATTTTGGCTTAGACAGACTATAGCTTAGTATGAAAATATAAATAAAAACTCCTAACAGTTATCTTATTGTTAATTCCAGTTTCTACAGAAGAAACAGCATTCTTATTGGGAACGTGTTATTATAGAGCTGGTAGAGTTAAAGAAGCACATCATTTACTACAAAATATATCACTTACATTACCACAAGCAAGATTTTTATATGCCAAATGTGCATTGTCATTAAAACAGTAAGTATGGATTCTATGAATCAAATTAAAAGTGGTATGCAATAGTCTGCTGATAGGGGGTAGTACCACTGCTTTGAGTTGCTGGTTTTAACTAGGCCAGCATAGTAGATGTATCATATTAATTGTCTATATTTGTGATATTTTAAATATTTTTTTGCAACACAAATTGGATTGTACAATAGCTTGTAGTGAGAGATCGCTAAATGTCGTGAGTCATGTAAAAAACAGAGGGAGGCCTTTGCCCAACAGTGGGACAAATAGGCTAATAATAATAAAAAATAATAAATTGGATGACACAAAAACATTAGCTAACTGGGAATGGGGGATCAAACCTGGTTCTCTAGTCACAACCATTCTGTTCACTAATCGCTTATATGCTTGCGTCGTGATCCCCCTCAATCATGTCAAATTGCTGGGTTTATGTTGCACATTGCTGGGTTTACGTTGCACATTGCTGGGTTAATACCACATGTAATACAGACGTGGGTTCAGTCCTGATTACCCATGTTGCAGCTGCTTTATAACAATGTAACAGGTGCAACAGATCGAGTTTTTTCATATGAAAATCCTGATATTATATAGCCTTGGTTGTCAGTACACTTTAGGCATCAGTAAGTGACTTGGTCACGTTTTGGGATAAGCTTAAAAATTGCAGGTTCCAATTAGGCTAGAAAAGTAGAAACGACTGCCATTTTTTTTATTGTTACCTGACATTTGACCTCTTGCATTTATTTAACTGTAATAGCAGTCCCCTCTTTTTATTGACTGCACTGCTGCTTAACATAAGCGGAGTGTAGACATATGTTAATAATAAGCCCACAATAATAATAAAAAACTTAAAAGTGGGATTATGACAGCAATTAGGGCAGCCGTGAACTGACTCGTTTTTTTCAGTCGTCGGCACTCTTGGACCTCCTCTTGATTACCATCAGGCAGGTCACACACTAAAAGAAAAGATGTCGACGACAACTGCAGACTGCACTACTGGTTTACATACAGACCAGTAGTGCGTTCTGCAGTCTCCAGTTGTCATCGGAATTACACTATTATGCTTATGAAAGTATATTTTGTAGATAATTTATACAATGAATTAAACAAATTTTCTGCGGCTTACTATCGCTTTTTTTTTTGTTTCGATTTTACAATTTTATTTTATTCCGACGTTTCGAGAGTTTTGCACCCATCGCGGTCACGGAGAGATAATAAAACAAAATTGTAAAATCAAAACCAAAATAAATGCGATAGTAAGCTGCATAAAATTTGTTTAATTCATTAATCAATGTTTACGCAAAATCTAATTTATTAATGTTTTCAGTTATAAAGATTCGGAGACAGTGTTGGGCACAATGGACACAATAACTGGAGACTTTGGTGAACAAGCACCTTATGCATTGCTTTTACTTGCTAAAGTATATAATGGTACTGAAAGAAGGAACAAGGCTGCAGACGCTTACAAGAGAGCACTAACACTCAACCCTTTCATGTGGAAGGCATTCACACATCTCTGTAACATGGGTGAGAAGGTTGACCCGCAACAAGTATTCCAAATTAATAATCAGGATTTCTCATTTGGTGTTTCGACCATGGTGAATCTAGTCAACAACTCTGAAAATATATCATTTGTTAACAGTACGAATACAATTGCAACAAATGTCAATGTTACACCAGCAAATATGACGCAAAGAACTCCAACGTCTATATCAAATAACATAACACCAGAAATTCAAGCACCTATGAAGCGCTCACATAGTGTTTTAAGTGGCATTGCACCCATTCCATTATCACCTTCGTTTGGCATGTTTCCAATTGATGAGCCAAACCCTGTCTTATATACTCCAACACTCACAGATTCCAATGAGCAAAAAGCATTGCCTAAGATAGTGAATTCCTTTAGGACACAAATAGGACAACTAAAGGATGTATTCGGGCCGGCGCCGCGGCGGTCCTCACGACTATTTAGTAATAATAGTAGTTATTCTGTTAAAGAAAACAACAAATCTCCAAGTAGAAAATTTGTAACCCCAAAGAGTCCATCCCGGAAAAGTAAACAACGTACAAGTAAGAACACTGTAAATAAAAATAATTCTCTAGAGACAACTGAGAGGAGTAAAACAATGGAGACAATGCCAAATAATGTAACACCAAAAAATTCTAATGGTATTGCTTTATTAAATTTAATGAGAGACTTGGGAGTGGCTTACAGAGCCCTCGCATTCCTAGACTGTAAGAGCGCAATCAGACTATTTCAAGAGGTACCATTGAAACAAATGATATCACCATGGGTACAGACAATGATTGCTCGAGCGCACTATGAACTCTCGCAATATGAGGCTGCGGCAAAAATATTTGCTGAGATTAGATGGCAGCATCCCAATCGCACGGAGGGTATGGATATTTATAGTACCTGTTTGTGGCACCTTCAGAAGGAGGTGCAATTATCTGCGTTGGCGCAGGAATTAGTAGAACTTAATAGAACAGACCCCGTTGCGTGGCTTGCAACGGGTAATTGTTTTTCATTAAACAAGGAGCGGGAAACAGCACTGAAGTTTTTCAGACGCGCCGTCCAATTAGATCCGGACTCGTCGTACGCATATGCTTTGCTCGGACATGAGTATTCAGTCGCCGAAGAAACTGACAAAGCTCTCAGCAGCTTCCGGAGTGCAATCAGTATTGACCCACGTAACTATGTGGCGTTGTTTGGTATGGCGTCAGTGTACGCCCGACAAGAGAGATGGAAGGCGTCTGAGGTCCATATTCGGCGGGCACTCGCCATCCATCCACAATCAGCTGTGCTGTTGTGCCAATTGGGATTGGCACAAGCGGCCCTGGGTAAGACTGACCGCGCTCTAATCACTCTGGAGAAAGCTGTATCAGCTGACTTACAGAACCCGCTATGTCGTTTCCACCGTGCTTCTGTTTTGTTACGAGTTGGTCGTGCTGAAGATGCGTTACCTGACTTGCACCATCTTAAAGATATAGCACCGAGGGAATCGTTAGTTTACTACCTACTTGGGAAGGTGCACAGCAGTCTAGGTAATTTAGATTTGGCTCTAATGAATTTTAGTTGGGCGACCGATCTCGACCCGAAAGGCAACGGTAATCATATGAAGGATGGATTTGAACAATCAAAGCGTGAGGGGTCGTCAGAGAGATCTACATAATGGTGGTTGATGTGGCCCGTTATGCAGTCACACTTGACTGATGCAGCTCCCACATCTCAACAACACACAATCTTCCAAATACTAGTATAATAATGGAGTATTGTGGGTGCTTATTGGGCATTTAGTTTGCTATAGGAAGTTCGTGAATTTCTTTATATAAATAGATTAAGATGTGGATATTCCTAATATTATTCTAGATTAAAGGACATGTATAGCTAATTAATTCTATTGAGAGGAGTTTTAGTGAAGGACGACGTTTGTAAATTAATCAGTGAGCGCAGGGCCTTTGATCTCGTTAAATGTTGTTTTATAAAGTTTTGAAAGGATTTAGTAGTGGTTTTTCTTCAATAAAGTAATTGCCATATTTACAGTTAGATTTTTAATAAACGACTCGGATATAATGTTTTTTAAACTACGTAAAGAGAGAGAGATAGGTATAGTACCCGGTACGGGTCGTGAGCACAGGGGAGCAGTAGTGGGGGCGAGTACACTAGCGTACCAATAGACGACGAGCATCGACTGACAAACCAATCGCGTGAGGCATCCGCGCGGTCGGCTTTGATTCGACCAATGAGGTGTTGCCACGACTCGTGCCGGCTGTTGTACATTGACCATCACCATGCAACATTGAAGTAGAATCTCCAGGGCCGCTGGCGGTGTTTAGATAGTATTCTTTTGGTGTAAATCATGTTAAATAGTGTGAGTGTTGTTATAGACAATGGTTTTATCCATTCTTATTGAAATATTTCTATGTACATTATACATTTGTTTATTGACTTCTTTTATGATTGAACATTGACTTTTTTGTTCAAGTATTGTTTTAAAACTGCTAAGGAATATGTTTTGCCTACATTAGAACTGACATTGTGTTTATTATAATTTATATTGTATGATGCATGTATCGATAGCAGTTTGTCGCGCGGTTAAATCACTAAATAAATAGATCCCTTACTGTATATGAATTTTAAATAGAACTGATTAACATTGAATGTTGTTTTACTTTTTATGTTTTAACTTGTGTTAGATCGCTGCGTCTTTTCCTTGTAGATTAATCGATAAGTCGTATGCTTTGCCTGCCAATGTGTTCTCTCCATCCTATGACCTAGGATTCTTTAAGCGATGCTTAAAGAAGCGTCTTTGGCCAGTATAGTGACAGCGACTGTGGCAGCCGTGAACAAACTCGGTTTTCTCAGTCCTCTTGGACTCTTGGACCTCCTCTTGCTTATCATCAGGCGAGACGAGGTCAGATGTCGTGTCACAATAAAAAAAAGATCCTTGAACCGGCCACACTTCGTTCTCGTCCGAATTTTTACTACACGTTCGATCGCACACTGGATGCGGACTGAAGTCTGCTAGAATTATCCGAAATTAACAATACCTACACTGTAATTAATTTTTCGCCCTTGATGTACGTGAGTTATTGATTTTCTAACAATGTGCCAAAAATTACTTTTTTTTTGCGATTTGTTAGAAAACGGCTGAACTTGTCGATTGCTCTACAAAGAAACTACGGGCCGAACCCTTTAGTTCGACTGCTGTGCGGATATCACGAGGGTAAAACGATAAGGTTGGAATAGAACGGTTTGATTTTAACGTATCATTAGATTCATCACAAGAGTGAAATTTTAAATATTGCTCCAGAGATCGATTCCCGATCGGAGCAAATGTTTGTACCGATTATTAGATGGGATATTACGAATATTTGTTATTAAAACTGAGGCAATTATTTTTAGCTTGGCATTTAAGTGTCAGGTACCCAGTATGTAAACCACCGCTTTTCAAGTGTGCCGACCGTGAATCGATTTAGTCGCGTTTCGGGGTCAACTTTAGAGTTGTTACTTTTAGCTAGGCTGTAATATTAGTAGATTATTATTTAACTGTAGTAGCATTCGCCTTTATTTATGGGCTTAATTCCAGTTTAACATCAGGGTGATGGTTCAGAATATTCATTCTTGATAAAAAAAGAGGCGGATATTTGCCTCGGCTCTGGTTGACAAAATGGTAGGCAATGGAGCCTAGACTGGTCTGCTAATCCAGGGTATTTACAAATATACAGATCCTGAAGTGACTTAGTCGCATTTCGGGATCAACGTGAATGTTCCCGCTTCGCACTAGGCCGGCATAGTGGATGTGACTGTTACTTGCAGTTATTTAAATGTGGTAACGGTCACCTCCATTCATGATACCGCACTCCAGTTTAACATTAGGCGGGGAGTTGTGATAATTATGTCGAGCCACAATATAAAAAGTGGGGGACATTCTTTAGAAAAAGCAAGACTTAAACCATAGAGCTCGTATGAAGAACTCGTGAATGGTGGAGCTCCATTTTATCTGCCTATCTCTGTGGGAAATTAGGCGACAATTTACGTTACGTTTAGCTTATTCTCAGTCGACATTTTTCAACTCTACAATCAAAGATAAACGAAAAAGACGTAGGTTTTAAAAAATAAAACTGCTTTTTGTTTCAAATAAATGTATTATTATTGGTATTAATACAGTATATTACACAATTAGGTATGTACAACTCAATTGATTTTAATTAGTATTTTCTTGAATTTTGATTATTGAATTTAACACCTGGGACCCCATAAAACACAAACTCAAGTCCAGCAGCAAACTGCCAAACCAAATGACACCGTCAGTTATTTTTGCAAAAATTGAAATAAACCAGAAACCGAAAAAAGAAAAAACAAAATCAAAACATCAAGCGGGGTAGTTTTGGAAACAATAACAGCATCAACCAATAGGACGGCCAACACCTCAGTCTCTCCGTGACTACGATGGCTGCAAAGCTCTCGAAAAGTCGGAATGATAAATAAAAATGTAAAATCAAAACCATAGCGATAGTAAGCCGCATGAAATTTGTTTGATTTTAATTAATAACTTCAAAACCTATGACTATTCCTGGCAGTTGCTAAGGCGCTAGGAAAGTGACGTCATAAAATTATCTTAGATTTATGCGGCTTACTATGCAGTATTATATTATTTTATTATTCCGACGTTTCGAGAGCTTTACAGCCGTCGTGGTCACCAAGAGACTAGGGTGTGGTCATCCTATTGGTTGATGCTGTTATTGTTTTCAAAACTACCTAGTTTCATGTTTTAATTTTGTTTTATTGTTCCCGTTTAATTTAAAAAAAAAACTGATTGTGTCATCTGGTTTGGCAGTTTGCTTGACTAGGGACTTAAGTTTATGTATTACTAGCTGTGCCCGCGGTTTCACCCGCGTAAAATTTGGTTTATAACACAGTCATAAAAAAGGAGGAGGTTCTCAATAATTCGACGTTTTTGTATTTATAGCTCGATAACTCATATAAAAATGACAGACGGAAATAAAAATAAATATATATTCCAAACAGTTAAAACTATAGTCAATTGGAAACTATAGTCAAAAAAATTTTTTTCTATTAAAAGTAACCCTAGTATCTTAGTACTTCTAGTACCTCTAAAAATAAAATACGTAACGAACAAACTCACATTTACATTTATAACAATAGTAGGATATGCATATAGTAACAGAAGGAATTAACAATAAATTAAAAAATTTCAAACAGCTGAAAGTATAGTGTATAGTCTCCATAGTACAGTTGATTGGATTAGATGTTGACGTGACTGACGGTAATACAGTGCGATGGTATTATAGTTATTTTTCGTAATTTTTATTTTTATTATTAAAAAGTATTTTATGTTACTTCTGATACCTCCAAGAATATGTGTACAAAATTTTATGATGATCGGTTAAGCAGTTTTTGCGTGAAAGCGTAACAAACAAACGGACATTCACATTTATAATATTAGTATGATAATAATAATAATAATTTGTTTTCAATTCTCAACAGCTTGATATATTTTCTTTAGTTTACCCAAAATAAATTTCTGAACGCACGCAATTTTGTATGGGAAAATGTTTTTATTTTATTTATTATAAAGGATTTTTTCTAAAATAAACGTAGCCTAAGTTACTCCTTATTACATCAGCTATCTGCCAATAAAAGTCCCGTCAAAATCGGTCCAGCCATTCCAGAGATTAGCCGGAACAAACAGACAGACAGACAAAAATTATTTTGGTGTATGTACCGTATATATATTCATATACATGTATTAAAAAACGGTTATTTCAATATTACAAACAGACACTCCAATTTTATTATATGTATAGATGGGGTCCCAGGTGTTAGCTGCATAAAATTTGTTTAATTCATTAATCAATGTTCGCGCAAAATCTAAGAAAATACTTGTTTAATTTATTACAATCTCATAATAAATACCTTGATAGTCAATATCATCCGAATCATTTGACCTATTAGATAACTTTATGGTGACGTGACATTAAGTTGCCGGTTCTAATTAGGCCGGCATAGTGAATGCGACTGCTACTTGCAAGCTCAAGTGCGGTCCATGAATAGAGGTGACTGCTACTACAATAAATTAACTGTGAGTAGCAGTCACTTACACTATGCCGGCCTAGTTGAAACTGGAAATCCCGAAACGCAACTAAGTCACTTCACGGTTTTTAATGGCGTCTCCGATTACATAAAATACGATATAGCGGGGTTCGAATCAGGCCTTCTGTTGCACCCTTGACTGACATAAAGACGGCGTCTGAGGCAACCATGAACCAAGTCGGTTTTTTTCAGTCATTGACACTCTTAAACCTTCTCTTCTTACCACCAAGCAAGTCGAGTTTAGATGTCGAACACAATTTAAAAAAAAATACCTAGGAAGAGCCATGTTTGGATCTATAGTACTCGCTTTATAAACTGATTAGTTGGGCCATAAATGTCAATAGCAATAGGAATGTGCAATTCCACATTTATAGGATATCGATAGTTTGTTATCTTCATTTCCGCTGTCTATCTGCTACGCTAATGTATTTTTTTGCACTTCTTTCACAATAATCGTGCGTAATAACAAAAATAGGCTGCACGAAATAAGCGACTGTAGATTGATACTACAGCTAGGCGGCGCGACAAGAACAACGTATGGCGATGCTTTAGGGTGGACTCGAAACGAGCGGGGGCGGCGGATGAAGCCGGAACAAACGGACATCGTGCGCAACTGATCGCTAGTTTCGTGCCAACCAAAGCGGCCAAGGCGTACTGCTCCCTTGTCGCATCACTTTACGGTCGAAACAAAATGCAAAAACTCATATTTCCGTAACATTCATCGATATCGATTACCTATTTAGTGACTTTACGCAGGTTCCGGTTGCCGGGTAGCCAGTGCCTAGCGAAGTGTTTGGGCATGTGGGCAGCTTTCACACATAGTGGCAATTTTTTTTTTATTGTGACTCGACATTTGACAGCACCCCGCTTGATGTTAAGCCGAAGTGTGGTCCATGAATGAATGTCACTGCTACTACAATTCAATAACTGTGAGTAGCAGTCACATCCACTATGCCGGCCTAGATGGAACCGGCAACTTACAAGCTGATCCCGAAACGTGACCAAATCACTTCACGGTCTGTATACTTGTAAGTGGTGGTACTACCCCGGATCGGCAGACTGGGTACCACTGCCTATCACTCTTTGATAACCAGACCCGAAGCAAATATCCATCTCTTTTTTTTTATTAACAAATATTTGTGATATTTAATAATATTAAATATTACAAATAAAAGCTATGAAACAAATATTTGCTCCGACCGGGGACTTCACGCGCAACATACCAATCGCTAAACCGTTCGTCCACGCCTGTCGTCAAGACATACACTTCGTCGCCAGGCATCCGGGACCGACTACCCGGCAACCGGAATAGTCTCGACTACTCCGTACTTAATTCGAGTACTATTATAGGCTTACTGCTTAGACATATCACTTAATACAATAACAAATAAACTTATACATATTTCTGTAGAATATTATCTAACGCATCTCTTATTTTAGGATCATTTGCTAATTTTGTAGCATTCTCGGCTGGCTCGGTTTCTTTTTGGCCAATTTTCTTTTCGTTCAATATATTTAGTATTCTCTTTTGTAAGTCAGTCTCGTTGCCTTCGTCCTTTGTTATTGGTTCCCCTACTTCTATTTTCACTTGCTGCTCGCGGCGTTCCTGTAGACAAATAACAATGTTAGAAACATTATTAGGAGCGTGATTGAAATGTGTGAAAAAGAAGAAAACATGCAGTCGCTATTTCCAAAATTAAATTAATATATAATTCCCTTAGATATTGCGCGAACATCAGTGGCGTAGCGTGGAAGTTATTTAGAAGTTTCAATCATGGGTACAACAAAAATATGAATTTCAGGTTAAAATTTTAACGATTTATTTCAGTTTTTATAAATTTTGCGGCCCCCTAAATGTGCCGCCCCCGCCACGCTACGCCACTGGCGAACATTGCCATGGTATCCGTGGTCCGTCGCCAAGGTGTTCACGGAGAGACACGATAGCTGCAAAGCTCTCAAAACGTCAGAAAAATAAATAGACAAAAATAAACGCGATAGTAAGCTGCATAAATTTGTTTTAATTCAATAATATGTTATTATTTTTTTATTATAAATTTCTATGTATAATAAAAAATAATAATATAGCTACTAAAGAGCTTGTATCATAGAAACAGGACAACCAAAGTACATATATCAAAGATACATTGGTACCGTTGAGTGGTTTCGAACCCGTGCCACTCGGCTTACGTAGCCCTTGCACTGCCACTACACCACGGTCGCCTTGATTCATAAAAAATGTGTATACTCAAATCAAAAACATTTATTATTTTTGTAAGACTAAATATAAAACGTAAGTAAAGTGTTTTCTATCGTTTTTCACGTTTAGTTACTTCACTATTTATAACAGACACGCGACGACGCTGCATTCCTAGTGCTGTCATTTAGCTCGTTCCCTGACAGTACATATATCAAAGATACCTTGACAAGTGGTTTTTGAACCTTAAGCTCTTGGTTTGCTAGGCTATTTATCAATCACTAGATAGTCATTTTTACCGATAATAATAATGAAAAAATACCTTAAGATACTGTATAACTTTGTCATATTGTAATACTGTGAGGGTTTTGCCATCAGCCAGTTGTCCAAGTAACGCATAGACTGCCTCGCGACCTGACGAGCCACCACGACGCACCTCCTCATAATTTCGAGATATCATTTTAAGAGCATCGTCTAACGGTATATTTCTATGTTCTGCAAATAATTGATATATTTATAAAAAAGAAGATGTGTTGACAAAGATTAAGACAAATATTTGTCAATAATAAAAAGAGGTAGACATTTGTTTCGGGTCTGGTTATCAAAGTTGCTCAGTCTGCAGATTCCTTGGTAGTACCAACACTTACAAGTATACAAACCGTAAAGTGATTTAGTCGAGTTTCGGGATAAGCTTGTAAGCCGGCATAGTGGATGTGACTACTACTTGTAGTTATTTAACTGTAGTACTATTGGTAACTTTTATTCACAGACCACATTTCAGCTTAACATCAGGCGGAGTGCTGTCGTATATCGAATAACAATAAAAAAATGATTTTACAGCTACGCACAAACTAGGACAGTACCATAAGACCTGCAAGTGCAAGCTAGAGATCGAATAAAAATGTCTTTTTATTATTATTCACATTTGTATACTAATCTACTAAAGTATTTGTATCATAGAAACAGGACAACCAAATATTATATATCAAATATGGTTTTGAACCCGTGTTCTCGGTTTGGGTAACCATTGCTCTACTACTATACCTCGCCTTTTAATTCGCACGTTTGTAATAGATGAGGTGTATACCTTGTGGCAATCCATGCAGTATAGTAAGTGTAAGAGATCTGAACTTCAAGTTGTCTGGCATAACCAAGATGGCGTACAGTGTCCCTCTGGATGCTATATTGCCTAACATCATGCCTATGGGCACATCCTCATTAGGAAACATCAGGTCCACAACAATGCCTAGGCGCTTCAGACGATCTTCAATGTGTTCCGCATAATCACTGTAATAAAATTGTTCAAATATTAATTTGTCAATCAATCAATCAATCAAAATGTCACGCCTCTTTCCTATAGGTATAGGCAGAGATAAAATAATTTGTAATGTGATTAATTGTCGACCCGCATAAAACATTGGTCAAAATATCATTCCTGTGTAAGTCTTGTGGAGGTCAGATTTGATTTATTTGTTTTTTTTTTATGGCTCGACATATTTCAGCACTCCGCCTGATGTTAGGCTGGAGTCCATGAATGGAGGCGACGGCTACTACGTTGAAAACCAAGTATCAGTTGAATCCACTGTCAGCCTAGCTGGAACCAGCAAGATACAAGCTGATCCCAAAATGCGACTAAGTCACTTCACGGTCTGTAAGTAGTGGTACTACTTTGGATCGACAAACTGGGCACCATTGCCATCAATTGTAAATTGTCACGCTTTTTTATTGTGATTTGATATCTGACCTCGACCTGTCTCATGAAAGTCTAAGAGCGAAGACGACTGAAAAATCCGAGTCAATTCCGATAAGTACGTCGGCCAGATGTGCTTTTTCACGCATCGCTTAAAAGATCCAAAGATATAGGATGAGGAGAACACATGGGCTGGTAAAGAATTCCACTTGTCGATTGTTCTACAAAGAAACAACGCGCCAAACCTTATAGTTCGACTGTCAAAGATTTACAAGCGCCACATTCCACGATCCCAATACAACTCTAAATAAAAAGGCAAACATGTTGTAAAGTAATAACTTACGTGAGAGCCTTCGAAACGACAATAATTTCACAATCATTGCGATCATTCACAGACGTTTGTACTCGCGTGTAATCCATTTGTGTTCTATAAGGATCAAAAGCACGCTCACCCCAATCTGCAATCAAAAGGTTATAAATTACTTATTTATTAAATGGAGGCGCTTATCATGAAACACCAGTTGAGATGGAGTGGACACGTCGTGCGTATGGACGACACTAGGTTGCCGAAAGCTGTTTTCTACTGGCAAGAGAAAAAATCTAGACTCAAACGTATCTATCACTATACATATAAGGCTAACGAAGAACTCTTTGGTGTAACCTGCAACCGTATATTTAAAACTAAAATTGGTTTTACGAGTCATATTAGAGTGCATCATTGTACTGACTAAGGAGATCATCATCATCATTTATTAAATAGAAAAGTCAGATAGGTTACAAATTACTTAAAAACGGCTGTCTCAGTTGCCGTCACTATGCTGGCCAAATTATACCATACAATCTTTGTAGAACGATCGACAAGGGCGCCAATTCTCTTAAGACACGATAGCGAAATCCTGCACTGATCATGAAACCAAAAGGACTGAGCACTTCTCGCACCGAAAAAACAAGCTGAGAGAGACGTATCATAAAAAGTCATTTGACACTTTCTAATAGGGTGACAATGATGATTAGTAGAGAGCGGATATTTAGGTGCATAAAAAGAGTATTTTATTTTAATTTTACTAATTAAAAATAATGAAAAAAAGAATGGAAAATATATATCGTTGGTACTGCGTTGGCTTTTAGATATGTCTGGATTTTGCAGTATAAAAGTTGACTGACAGTAAACATGACTGTAAGCATGTCTTCATTATTTGGGAACCTGAAATTATATTATACTAAAACCACAAACACCACCAAAACCACACCACTTTAACTATAACAACCATGGACTACGACCGAAACACCATCACAACAACACCACCACCAAAACCATCATTACTACCTCCACTACAACCACTATGTCTATCAAACGTCTACTATAGAATGTCACTGAACTTTTACGGAAACATATGGAACCAACAAGATGGCTGCCTAGCAGTGGCGTAGCGTGGCGGGGGCGGAGGAGGCGGCCCGCCCCGGGCGGCTCATTTAGGGGGCGGCAAAATTTTTAAAAACTAAAATAAATCGTTAAAATTTGAACCTGAAATTCATATTTTTGTTGTACCTATGATTGAAACTCCTAAATAAGGGGGCGGCAAATTTTTTTTTCGCCCCGGGCGGCTGACTTCCACGCTACGGCCACTGCTGCCTAGCGCTTGCACTTACTATATTTTCAGGTAGAGCTTGCGTTACGGCTGAAGGCAAACATTTTAAAAATTTGTTGTAAAATAAACTAATTCTGACTTGATGTTGATTAATCGGACAACATTTAACGACAGGCGTGGACAAACGGTTAGTCGAGCAAATATTTGTTTCATAGCTTTTATTTGTAATATTTATTAATTATAATAAATATTGCAAATATTTGTTTATAAAAAAAAAGGTGGACTTTTGCTTCGGGTCTGGTTATCAAAGAGTAGGCAGTGGTACCTGCCTGCCGATCCATGGTACTACCACCACTTACAAGTATACAGACCGGTGCTGTCATATGTTGAATAACAATAAAAATAAAAAAAATATATGTAAACACCAATCACTACAAACAAAGTCTCAAACATTGACCACAATCACCCAACACAAACAGGCATCACAAGCTTAGCGTACTTGCTAGTATATTCCGGATAAGCAAACATGGTGGATTATCAAAATTTATAGAAATCGTATAATATACTTCATATCCTTTCAATATCCTTTGATTGTTGAAGTAAAACCGACACAGACGCCAATTACGGGCGACCACAAACAAACAGCCATTCACATATTAGTGTTTGCTGTTTGCCATAGTTCGCCAAACATGGGGACGCGGCTTAAAGGAATGAAATGCTATAAAAATGCTTTTAAACACGAAATTTCTACAAGCAATAAGCTGACTGACTGAGAATCGAACCCGCGTGACAAACTGGACTGGAGATGTCAGATATCAGTGCGATGCAATTTCACTGCTTTTTAAAGGCCATAATGTATTAAGAGAATCGAGGCCACGGTGTACCGAGAAAAGCGCCACGCTTGTCGTCAAACTGCCAGACTGCCTTTGCCTTTTAGCTATCCACAAATATTATGCAGTAGGGCCTCGATTATCAAAACCCGGATAATCTAAAAGAGCCGCCTTAACTCAGACATGCAGCTGTCTCATAGAATATTGCTTACTTCTTTTATTAAGTGTAATAATACTAATTATAAAAAGCTGTTTAATTCCACCTTTTAAAATATATACATACTATACACATCAATCAATCAAACAGATGCAAAGACCAATGGATGCTGCAATGGAGCACCACTTTCAGTAACCATATACATATAATACTATAATCTAAACGCCTCATTAACAGGATGAAAATTTTGAGAGTTTGGATAACTGAATATGTTTCCCAGGCACATCAGTACCAGTGCACTTACCTTCATTCATACTATAGGCAGTATCAATACCTCTCATATTCATTCGACCGCCTCTGCCGCGCCCACGTCCACCAAGACCTCCACGCCCTCTGAATGAGTCCTGATATCCCTCTGCATACTGTGCATCATAAAACTCATCATTGAATGATGACTCTTGGCTTAGTCCTGGAATATTATAATTTAAATGAGTACTTTTACTTTATTATTTAGGCTACTGTACATTTTTCCTTACTTGGCAAAAATAATGATAAAAAACAACTACTACTGACGCAAATCACTATGAATATATAAAAATATCTATGAATTACTGTAAAAATGGTTTTTATTATTATTATTATACATTTGTCATTTGAGAACTTACCGTTTCCATATAAATAGTTTTTGATAAAAAATAATGTAAGCGTGTGTGATTTTATGCATTTGTTACATTGTGTATGTTTATTCTATTGAAAAAGTAGAGTACAGTAGTAAACAGTTTCCTTCGATAGAGGGCATGGGAAATGGCATTCCCTGACCTTCAGCACAGCACATAGAACAGGGCAGTCAGTGCAGGCCATACAAACACTTTATTTCTTTGTCAATTAATTGACATGTGGCCCCAATTCTCCTAATACATTATGACAACAAAAAACCAGTAAAATTGTGCCGCGGTCACAAGTAACCAATCAACAGTTTACTACTATTGTTATTTGCTGATTAGTTAGATGTCAAATATCTGTGCAAGTTCATCATTTTGCTGTCGTGTATAAGGAGAATTAAGGCTCAGCTCATGAGTTCTCGTCATACTACTCCATCAGGAGGAGTACTACCAATTTCAAGTGAAGCAACTCATTAGATAGATGCAACTGCTGTATACAGACATTTGATAAGATAAGCTATGAACAAGGTTAAAGAGCTCCTCGGAACATTCTCCAGGATAATTGCAATTGACATCTGTTATGTTTATATTTTTACTAACCACACAAATATTTTTATAAAGAAAAATAACACACAATAAACACTTTTACAAAACCATACCCATGTGTTTTACATACATGTATTAACATCACTAGGGTCTCTGATAAGAAATAGACTTACCTGAGGCAAATTTACCATCTTCTAATACCGAACCTGCATCACCCTCTTTTCTAAAAATTAAATAACATTAAATTAATGTTTTCTTTACTGTTTTTAACTAGTAGTTGGGTGGAGTGGAGTGATAAATGTGAAAGTAACTGTATGCTTGGGTATTTGTTTGTTACGTTTTCATGCCTAACCTGAATCAATTTTGCTGAATATTGGTATAAAGATAAATTGGACCTTTGAGATGGACATAGGCTACCTTTTGTCCCAAAAATTAAAGTTAAAGGAAGTGAAATAGGAGGTGAAAAATTGTAAGAAACTTTTCATTGTAACGTCAGACTTGTTTAAAACTTTGCCAATTTATTGTTCGTAATTAAAAGTTTTCCATATTTATTTGTTCAAACTACACTTGATGAAATGGGGTAAACTATATACTTACTATACCTCACAGGTATTATTTACAGCTAATTACCATTACATCAGTAAAAGTACAGTATAGAAAAGTAGGTATGATGACAGAAAACATTTTGAATATGAAGAACCAGATGATGGATCCTTTTTGATTAGCAAAACCACAAAAGATAGAATTATGGTGCTTTAACTAAAATTGTTTCTACTATAAGCCTGCCGTTTTGCTGGGCCTTGTTTTGTGTTAAATAATGGCACTTACTTTTTGTCAGGATTAGGTTTTGCAGCTTTGACAGCAATATTTCTCCCTTGAAATTCACTACCATGTGCCTGTGAAATAGCAGCTTGAACCGAAGTCTCTTCCTCAAATTGAATAAATCCAAAATTCTTGTTTATAATGATACCATTTATTTGACCAAACGTTAAAAAATATTCATATAGATCATCAACTGTCGTATTATCATTTAAATTACCGACATATATTCGTAAGTGAGATGTCGACGGCTCCTTCATAGCCGATCGTGAAAGCGTAAGTTTGGCTGAAACTAACAGAATAATAAAAAATGTTATCCAAAGATCTTTGAACTTATTATACTAACAAAATTAATGATTGAATGTATAAATAAGATATAATAAATGTAAAAAATTAAAAAACAAAACATTTTACACATTGTAATGAAAAAAGATATTGAAAGTAACTATGGTAAAAGCTATGACTTAAAGGTATAGTATAAACTTACTGCTCATCTTGTTAGTTTATTTAAAATATAACAAAACACAGAATGCCGCTTTATTATAAAATTAATGAGAAAAGAACAAGAACGCGAAGCCGTCAATAACTGACTTTCTTTTTTGTTTAGTTAATTGAATAAAAGCAAAGGAATCTTAGTCCATACAGCCTATTATTATTTTAAATAACTATCATGTCTTTAGTGGATATGTAATGAAGTTGTTTTTAGTTTTATTCATTGTATTAGGGTGAAAATTAAAGATGATGATAGTTATATTGAAGCGGTGGAAAAACTTTACTAAAACAGTTCCAACGGTGTCTAGGAGGAAACATGAAATAACATAAATGTATTTGGTATATAAGTATTTAAAATCACTTGTATACACTATTTTAATTTAATTAATACTAATTATGTCTTTTTTAACATTAAAATACATTAAACCATAAATTTTACAAAGAATTTGTTTCGGTTAAACTGGTCAGTTATAGTTTCCCGCCTAACCTATCTAATTACTTTTCTTTTCTTTCTTCTTGTTTATGGCTTTAGTATTTAACTTGCCAGTGTCAAAGTAAAAATATATGGTTCAATGTTAATACATTGTCAAGTAAAGATGAACATGTACCACGCGAGTGATTCATCAAATGATGATGATGATAGTGAGGTTGATGATGATCGTTTTAGTAAAGCGGCGGAAAGCCTTTACTAAAACTTCAGAAGGAGTCTTGGAGGGAACATGAAGAAACACGTTTCACAACTTTAAATTACTTGTTTATTTTTGATCAACTTAAAAATTATTACTGGATAACAATTTCACCATTATTACACATTAATATTTATGAAAAACACAAGCTTTTCAAATAATTCAAAATTGCGCGTCCTGTCACTTGCAGTTGCCCGCCAAAACTCCAATCTATCTAATTACTGATAGTTATGACAGGTTTCAACTTTCAGTCATGAACTAAATATAAAGGTAGTGTCTGATTCAGTCACAATTTTATCGCGATAACCATTTCAATATAATTTTGATAACTGATGTTAATTTCATGTTAATATATTATTATTATTTAGACTTAGAATTTCGTAATAATATAATTTTCATCGGAAAACTAATTATATTAAAAATACTGACTGACAATTATGACACTTGCCGTACTTTAATTTAAAAAATTTAAGGTTATTTCTATGACGATTGGGATGTATTAATTTAATATAATTATATTTGGTTATATAACTATATTGCAGTACTCAAATAAATACTTATTAATAATATCTTTAAATTGCGTCTTAAATTAGTTATTAATTCACAGTGTATAAAACATCCAACTTTGCTTTCCTTTTATTTCTGTAAGTATTCAATTTATTTTAAATATGTTACATGTTAAATATTGCACTTATTATCGACTCTAAACTGTAGTTCACATATATAGCGTTACATTGGTATAAAACTAATTATAATAACTCAAGTCTATCCATTTGTTTTAGATGTCGAATCCTAAATATATGAAATGATTAAAACGTACTTAACTAAATATACTCAGATATATCGGCAAATAATAAGAACTGCATTTAGTCGAAAATATTTGTTATATACCAATGTAATGCTCTCTGTATTAATATCGACAACTGGGGATGTGTTACAACAGAATTATGAAATACACAAAGATCAGGAAGAAAAGTACGATGTAGAACGCACGGCCCATATGGCGTTTTCGGGAATGTCCGCGGGCATCATCTGCCATAACTGGTATAATTTCCTAGACAAAATTATTATTGGCAGAACGTTTGATATGGTTATTAAGAAATTGCTCTTAGACCAGTGTATATGTTCACCAATACTTATAGCATCATTCTTTGCTAGTGTTGCTATTTTTGAAGAATATCCCCTGCAGAATTTTACAGATGAAGTGAGGGGTAAATTTTGGATATTGTATAAAGCAGAGTGGGTTGTGTGGCCTCCTGCACAAATAATTAACTTTTACTTTTTACCAACAAAATACCGTGTTGTCTATGATAATACAATATCACTTGGTTATGATATTTATTCATCAAGAATAAAGCATATGAAAATGGATAAGAATGAAGAAAAGGTGGAAGAGTCACAAGATAAACAAAAGAAAAATGGAAATAATGATAAATAATTCTAGTACATTAATATACTTTTATTGATATTTAATTGCTTTTTAATCTGTTGTATGGTTATATTTATATAGGGTTGTTATTATTATCTTGTGATATCAAATTACATCACACATCATATGATGTAAATAGTGATGTAAAATATGATTATTTATTTTAACACTTATTACTTGCATCATTATTTCTGTTACTAAGAGAAAAATAACTCAAGATAATTCATAAAAAAAAACTAACACATATGAATAGCCCCATAAATAGCCCATGAATGCTTATTTTTAAATAATTGGATTCCATGTATTTTTCTTTTTTGTATATTTAAAATTTTTTCATCATCATCATCACTATACTTAATTCTTACAGGGATAGGTAAAGACAGCAAAGCGCCACTTTTCACGATCCTGAAACAATTTGCTTGCATCCTTCACATCAACAATTCTTTTCATCCATGCTCTTTGGTTATTGCCATATTATTAACTTCCATATAAAACTATTTTTTAATTTTTTATTGTGACTTGACTTATGACAGCACCCCACTTGATGTTAAGCCGAAGTGTGGTCCATGAATGAAGTCACTGCAACTACAATTTAATAACTGTAAGTAGCAATCACAGCCACTATGCCTGCCTAGTTGGAACCGGCAACTTACAAGCTGATCCCGAAACACTACCAAATCACTCCACGGTCTGTATACTTGTAAGTGGTGGTACTACCCCGGATCGGCAGACTGGGTACCACTGCCTACCACTCTTGTCATATCACACATACATGCCTTTATAAAACTGTTGTCTTCTTTTAGGTGACACCCTGACATGCGTAGACTTGGTTCAGCCTGGAGAAAATTCTCAACACAACTAGCAAATACAAAATCTGTTTCGCAGAAATTCATTAAAATTGCGTTCAGCGAGAAGTATTTATTTTACACAAATATAACCATATCTATTACACTATCATCCGTCGGAGATACATTAGAACAACAATATGAAATTTACAAGGGTGACTTGAAGAAGTATGATGGTCGAAGGACTGCTAGCATGGCATTCTCCGGATTGGGTGTAGGAATTCTCTGCCATCATTGGTATAAAGTTCTAGATAGATTTATTATAGGAAAATCATTACCTATGGTTACAAAGAAATTATTTTTAGATCAATTTATATTCTCACCAGTGATGATTGTAACATTCTTTGGAAGTCTAGCTTTATTAGAAAAGAATCCATTACAAAATTTTAAGTCTGAAGTTAAGGAGAAATTCATTAGGTTATATAAGGCCGAATGGATGGTTTGGCCTCCCGCACAAATAATTAACTTTTACTTTTTACCAACTAGATATAGGGTTTTATATGACAATGTTATATCTTTAGGCTATGATGTGTATACCTCCCAAGTTAGACATGACAAACAGCAAAATCTTGAAATGGTTGAGTCAAAACATGATAAGAAACATAATAAACTGAAGCTCAGAGCATGACAAATACTTGTTTAATTTATTGTTTTATTCTTTCAATAACCAACTAACAATTGTTAAACTTATAAATTCAAATAATTTTTGACCTTGTAAATGCTGACAAGTTGGTATATCCATTAAATTTTTCAATCGTCTGGACTTCCGCTGTTGCTGATCATGTGCTGACAGTAAAAATTTGATAAGCCCTACTAATACTTGTACTAGTAAACTATTATGGTTAAATTCTAAATGATGATTCTACATATTTATCACAGTAGATCTAAAGAACTCACGTGAAGCAAATTGGTGCCTTCACAGGATCAGGGGGTGCTGTCTCATATGTTGCAATGACAAAAAGTTAAGTAAGGGAAATGAAACATAGAAAGAAATTCGGAAAATCTTATAGACAGCTTTCTGCACCCTCCAAGGAAGGCATAGCAGACAAATCACCCTTCTGGCCTAACATGCTCGTAGGTCCGAGTGGTGTCATATGTCATTGCAAAATAAATAATAACAATTGTTGGTTTGTTAGTTGGAATGTAGAATATGTAAATTTTACAAAGGATCGTGGTTGTGATTATATTATATGTAGTTAATGTACTGACTCAGCCTTTAAGGCGTTACGTTGTTCACCTGATGTACTTAAATAGTCTTAAGTAAATAATCTTTGTGATAATGGCCAATCGTGTCTTAATAGTAAAATATCAATAATGTGTTAACCATAGTGCGGTGGTACTTTAATTAATACAATAGTATCTAATATTTATTTGTTTTTGTTTATATTCAATGTTTTTCTTAAATATACAAATTTTAATTGTTACCAATTTTTTATTACATGTTTCAGCGATCATTTGACTTTTATTTTTATGTTTGTTATAAGTACTTAAAACTATTAGAAAATAGAAGTTCTCCATATGCTATTTCCGGCTAACACAATGAATTCATAGGATAACGACTTGCGTAATGGTAACACACCAGTCCGTTCCCATAAAGTTCTTGGTTCGATTCTCGTTCTGAGTGAATAAATGTTTTATAACATAGCCGTTGCGTCACTTCCTCCACAGTAACACAGGGTTAGTTGGATTACTTATTGAAGACCAATTGCTATAGTACCATGCAACAGATTAAAAAGCAATTCAATCAATCAATTAAATTGTCACGCCCTTTTCCCACGGGGATAGGCAGAGACAATGGAGCGACACTTGCTACGATCCTGACACAACTCCCTTGCTTCCTTCACATCCACAATTCTCCTCATACAAGCTCTGTGAGGATAGCTTTTAAAAAGCAATTAAATATCAATAAATACTTATAGTATAAATAAATAAATAAATCAATAGCTGCCGACTTTCATTTCATATTTTTTATCAAGATTCAATGGACGGCTATAACATCTCACCAGTCTATTAGTACCGATTTACGGTACTAGCTAGGTACGAGTTGAATGACCGTAAGCGCTATGCGAGGTCGCCGCACCGTTCTGTATTGTTGTGCTTCTAGTTACCAAACTATGCGACCATAATATTCTGTAGTTTATATTACACCAATTTTTACTGCATAATAATTGGAGACATCCTTAAGAAAGTGCTCATAACCGTAGAGCTTTTATGAAGAGAATTGTGGATGTGAGGGAAGGGAGGGAGTTGTGTCAGGATCGTGGCAAGTGGTGCTCCATTGTCTCTGCCTATCCATGTGGGAAAAGGGCGTTGACATAATTATTTAGGAATGAACTATAACAAAAGTAAAGGGTAGTCGTAGCATTATAGAGACCGACTATTTTGGAGTCAAAAAAGGCTCCTCAGCGGTCGAATTTTTTCTTTGCTTCAAATTAGTCAAAACACTTTGTACGATAGTATTTTCAAATATCTTATCTGGCCACGATTCTGATCTTCTGTTAAATCTTTCATCAATCACAGGAAGATGGCTCATGGTTGGTGTACCACGGTGGGATACAAAGGATCTGGTCCTTTTATTATGTGTCGTTCCCAGTAAAGATGTTAGGAGTTTGTCCAAAGTGACTATATCATCATTTGAGGGTTTAGGCTGGATTAAACTGGAGTAAGGGGTAGTTGCACCCGAGGTACTGCGACTTGGTCGTGTTGATGCACGTGAGTGGAGCCCTATTGTTCTTATTACCTGAAGAGCATACAAAGTAGAATTTAAGTAGACCTCTGACTTCGACTTGCCTGATGGTAAGCAAGGGGAGGTCCAAGAGCGCCGACGACTAAAAAAAAGGCTCACTATACAGTTGCTTCAGCCGCCATTACTCTACCGGTGCCGGCGGTGCTTTTTATGCTTTGCTTAAAACGTTCACAGTCCCACAACCCCTATCGGGGTCGTATGAGTCTATACTCAGAAGTCCACGACCCCGACTGATGTTAAGCAGTCTATATTAATTACACAGCAATATATTTGTTTATTTGACATAAATCCATGTGAAAAAGATTTACATATTTTCTAAGTTCATCAAAATATAAGCAATACTACTTAATACTCTGCGTGAATACTAATTCACTGCGACTCCGAAAGGGGTCGCGGACTCCTAAGTATAGACTCATGCGTGGTCGTGGGACAGTGAATCCATGGTTAAAAGATTGACTAGTGGAGCAATTCGTTTGTAAATTCAATAAATAAAATTAAGTCCGAGTACCTCATCTGCATTATGACTTTGATAACTCATGCGTTTTACTTTTCTGTACGTTTCATCATCTAATGCTTCTTGGACCGCAGATTCTAGCTTCTCTTTTAAATCTTCGTCTGTGCCTTCATTTAGATTTTCCAAAACTAGTCTGAATATAAAAAATAAAAATAAATCATATGGGTATGATGAACCTAATATATAGGCTGATGCCTACAAGACAAACCGCCACCAAGAAAACTAAGAAAACATTTTTTAACATTTCGAAAAACAAAAGTTTTAGTATTAACCAATAGTACCACAGCATCATGCTAATTAAGTCGAATAATCAACTTAATTAAATTCTCTCTATCCAACTCAATTCTATCTGATACAATTCTCTTGCTTCCTTCGCTACTCACTTCATGCAACATCTATGGGTTGATTTCAATCATATTATTATTTTCACCAAAATGCTCTCGATAACTTACTCCGCACGCTCCTCTTCTTCACCGCGACGTAAATTAGCGTCCCTGACGACTTTAATATCAGTTTCCCAAAATCTTCTAAGGTCTGGTGTTGAAGTGTACGGAGCTGCCACTTCCTTGATCTTTAGAAATATGATTGCTGTGATAAATATACATATCACATTCACTATTGTCAAGCAACAGCTTACAATACCTGTAAAATAAAGTTCTGTGTCTTTTTTAAGCTAAAATTAATTTACCTAATTTAGGTACATGCTCAGACCCTCATACTTGGATCTTAACCCCGATTACTTAAAATAATCCTGTGAAGTCATAGTTGCATACTAAAATAATGATAAAAGGATAAATAATGATACAAGCTGCAAATTAAAAAAAGCTAAAACTTCCACGTTTAAACTTACCATTTACAGCAAATTCAATAGGTAAATACTCATGATAAAGTGGTACATAGCTGGAGTTTCCTTCATACGCTTCACCTTTTATATGAGGTATCTTAACACCTGGATAAAGAAGCCAAATACAAGCTAGTGCCCAATATAAACCCTGAAATTAAAAGTATCCACTAAGAGAATGTAATCTAATTAATGTAATTTAAAATAGGTGACGACAGGCGTGGATGAAGAGATTGGTTTGTTGCGCGTATCCCGGATTCGATTTCCGGTCGGAGCAAATATTTGTATCATACTCGTAGCTTTTATTTGTAATATTTAATAATTATTTGTTATAAACAAAAAAGAGATAGATATTTGCTTTGGGTCTGGGTATAAAAGAGTGGTAGCCAGTGGTACCCAGTCTGCCGATCCAGGGTAGTACCACCACTCACAAGTATACAGACCGTAAAGTGATTTAGTCGCGGTTCGGGATCAGCTTGTAAGTTGCCGGCTCCATCTAGGCCGGCATAGTGGATGTGACTGCTACCCACAGTTATTGAATTGTAGTAGCAGTAACATCCATTCATGGACCACACTCCAGCTTAACATCAAGCGGGGTGCTGTCATATGTCGAGTCACAATTAAAAAAGGTATTTAAAAAGTAATATTCCTAAATAAACACTTACGCAGTTAACGACTGGTGGTAATAAAGATGCGGATATAGCTATACCAATTAGTGGTCCAGCACTACCTTGAAGCAATGCCAATGCAACACCAGTTCCAGACGTCAATGCCCAAAGTACACCCATCCATAATGATCTTACGTTACCTCTAAAATTAGATTTAAGAAATCAGTGAATAAAAGTGTCGATAGGAGTTAGCGTTGATGGATGTCATTGTTACTCCTCACCAGGACAATAGGTTACAGTCCGCGAGGTATTAGCCGAAAAAATGTTTTTACCGCTAATTATCTCGTTTATTTTGTTTATTTTTCCCGACAATTCAAAGGCCACTAGTCTTTCGGCGAGCACGATAGGTGTAAAGCTGTCGAAACGTCGGCTCAATTCCTATAGCGATACTTTACTTCTATTTTTACTTTATTTCTATCTTTTAAGTGATAGTTAATTTGAATATTCCTGTATTTTGAATATCAAACCACATAAATATTTAATTCTATTATCACGCCCTAATTTCCATAGGGATTTGCAGAGGTGGCGCAACGCTACTTTCCACGATCCAGAACAATACAGTCTTTTTATATAACCTCTATACGAGTAGTTATGAGCACTGCGTATTTCTTATTTTTTCTGAATGTCCTCGATTAGGGAACATTATTCTAGGTAGTCTTCATTTTATCCTTTCACCCACCTCAAATTTATAAATCTCTTTTGTCAATCAACTTTTAATTTATCTTAACCAACGAAACTTAACTTTCGCAATCTTTGTCACTACATCTTTTTTTAAATGCATGCAATAACCCAATTTTCATGTTTCTTTACTAGGACTATAATTTAATTTGTTAATAAGTTCGAGTCGACCAATGACCTTACCTAGATTGCTTACCTGGATTTCATTTCTTCAGTTGGCCAATCACCGAAACCCCAAGGCATTTCAGTAGTTCCCAAAATAAGTCCAAATATGAACCCAAACAGCAGTGAAAAGAACATGCCCAGCACTAGACTTTCAAAACCATTTCTCACGAGTGTCCTATCAGCAATTATGGTGCCAAATGTAATTGACATAACTGGTCCCATGAGAGGCGATACAAGCATAGCTGCTACGATATTGGATGCGTTGTTTTCTACTAAACCCAGGGCCGCTAGTGAGCTGAAGGACAAAAATAATGCAAAACAAATATTTGTAACAGATTTTTTGCCTTGTATCTAATGGTGAAACTTCACTGGGTGTAAATAAACAGTTATTGAGTGGAGACCGCGTATAGGCAGACTTACTGTGGGACACCATGCGGCTAGGAGCGACGACAAATCGTGAAGTGGATGACCAAGGTACTAAAGGTAATACTTAATAATGAAATAGACACAAAGCAACCTTTCTTACCACGTATACTAAGACATTAATTGCAAGACATTTATTTATTGTTTTATTTTACGTAAATTATCATCCGTTTATCAGGTGTGACCTACTAGCGCTATGCGAGGTCGTAGCGCGTGCACTGCGTCTGTCTTGACTTGACCCATTAACAATTGTAATTATATGCCTGGTGTTAAGCTGCTGTCCAAGAAATGAGGCGATTGCTACTAGTGAAAGGTGGTTGCCGAATCCATTATGCCGGCCTAGTTGGATGTCCTGCTCTACACATCTGAGTAATAGGATACTCAGACAACTCGGCGCTACAATGAACCTGAGACAGTGCCGTCCTTGTGCAGGAGAACCTGACCTTGTGCACGATGCCAAGTTAGCGGGAGGTGGTCTTAATGACCCGCTCGATGTGGCTGTTTATGTTAATATTTTCTATTATCGCACATAAGTACCTCAGATAAGTATCTACTTATATTTACATTTTTAGTACTAAATTCATTTTACTAAGAATACTGTTTATTTTAGGAATATCTTAGACGCAAAATAAGTTATTATGAGAATTGTAGGTTGAAGTAAATGTCGAAGTAAAATACGAGCAAAGGTAGGGAACTCCTTTAGGATTTTAAAGGGGCCTAAAATTACTTATCACCAAGATTTTTTTAAACCACAAACCAACCTGATGTTAACTGAATTGCGATTTAATATACAAAGGCTACTGCCACCATGCTAATGTTGAAATAGCAGTCGTATCTGCTTTGCCGGCCTTTTTTATTAAGGGACTTGGTCCGCATCTCGCAACCTAGAGCACCGACGAATGAAAAAAAAACGTTTCATTATATAGTTATCTCAGTCGTCCTTACTATACCGGCTAAAACAACTGAAACAAACAGGACCTAAAACGCAACTGAGTGACTTTACGGTATTTACACCGGAAAATAGTATTTTGCATGGTACCTTATTTATAAAATACAATCTTTAATTTATCAAATCAGTCTGATTCTTAAGATAACAGATAAACATACATATATTTTTATATATTACGTACTCTGCAGTGATAATAAGTGTCAGATAATCAAATGTGAATTCCCCACCACCTCTTACTCCATCGACCACTTGTTTGACTGTCAATTTGGATCTGACAGACTCCACAAAGCTTCTCCAACGTTTAGCGTCTTCGTGTTTTTCACTGGAAATAAAACATTAATATAGTAGATTACAGTCAAATTAGCCTAAGAGACGTTTTTGCATTTGTAGTAGTGTGCCTAAGAGCGCGTTTCCATTATGTCGTGGCGGTAGATAAAGATGTTACGATTTTATTTTATTTTAAAAGTATAATCGATTATTTCGATTAATTTCATTTATATTCATCTGATGAAAGCGAGGATCCTGTATAACGTATGAAGTTGACGAAATGTCAAAATACAACGTTTTGTTAACGTCCTTTAAAAATAGTATAGAAAATATTTATTATAAATAAAAAAATATATTACATGTATAAAAGTCGTTTATTTATTTATTTGATGTCTGTACACTACTCACTATAAACGCAAAACGGTTTCCAAACTAATTTTACTGTAGTACATTATACCTTATAAGTATTCGGACCGCGAAGTGACTTAGTCGCGTTCCGGGATCAGCATGTAAGTTGCCAGTTTCAACTAGGCATAGTGAATGTGATTGCTACTACAGTTATTGAACTGTAAGTAACAGGCCCCCTTCATTCATGGACCGCACTCCAGGTTAACATCAGGCGGGTGCTGTCATATGTCGAGTCACAATAAAAAAAATATACACAATAGACCTTCAGGAGAGGGGACATGTAAACAAAAACACACCGCTCTACCTGCTCAGTTAAGCGCTAACTACTGAAAAATCTGACTCAGTTTACAGTTGCCTTAGTCAGTTTTAATATTTTTTTACCGGAAAATACTTACAACAGATCCTCATCTTCCGGATTATTTAAATCCTGTGCCCAATGAGATACGTTACATGGTATAATACTGAAAAAAAAACGTAGGCTTAGTTTGTCTAACTATAAATGACGCGCCCCTCCGCTTTATTAGTTTATTTAAATGCATGAATGCAAATATTTCTAACTATACTATTATACTTTATCAGCGTGCTCCTCCTTTTGTATCTAACCAGCAACTGAATGATTCAAATATGATAAAATATGAATCAATTGCATTCATATTTTATGTTTTTTCGTGTGCGCAAATGCGGTGCAGGGGCGCGCGTCATTTCGGCTTAGACAGACTATACTCCATATTGTTTGTTTTTTGTGTGTGGTGTTTCTAGTCGTGCTGCATCGAGCACTAAGGCTGCGTGCACGAAACCAACGTCAGCCGAACGATGTGACCGCGGTTCGCCAGTTTTATTGTTATTTTTTTTATTGAGTCGCGATATCTGACCTTAACTTGGCCGATGACAAGCAAGAGGAAGTTCAAGGGTGCCTACGACTGAAAAAAAACCGTTCAGTTTACAGATTCCTACAGCCACTATGCAGACAAAAAAGTGAGGTTGTTACCCAAAAGAATCATCCAATTGAGTTATACCTACGTATAGTGGTAGTAGCTACGTCTGGTATTTTTGGATAAAAAAGAGATGGATATTTGCTTCGGGTCTGGTTATCAAAGAGTGGTAGGCAGTGGTACTCAGTCTGCCGATCTGGGGTAGTACCACCACTTACAAGTATACAGACCGTGAAGTGATTTGTTACCGGTTCCATCTAGGCCGGCATAGTGGATGTGATTGCTACTCACAGTTATAGAATTGTAGTAGCAGTGACATTCATTCATGGACCACACTTCGGCCTAACATCAAGCGGGATGCAGTCATATGTCGAGTCACAATAAAAAAAAATATGGCAAGTTTATTTATTTATTTAACAGAATATTGTACATTACAGACTTAACCCAACTAATACAATATATTTCTTACAAAAAATCTTAATATTAAGCTTAATTTACTAACCTAACTTAACCTAATCGCTCCAAGTAATTCAATACAATTTTATCGCTTTGTGCATCCGATGATGCGAAAGCGTCGAAATTCATGTTGCCATGTAGGATCCCGTTCAACAAAACGATTGCACGGGAGACAGGGGCGCTCCGCAGTAAGTGCGTACGAGCACTCTCCTCTGCGAATAGTCGATGCCCGCGCGCGCGTAGATATTGGTTAGGAACGAACAGTGAGATACGCTTTAACACCTCAGGTAGGTACAAATTACCCTTTAGGATTTTTAAAATAAATAAGACCAACGTCCTATTTCTTCTAACCTCCAAGGAATTGTAATTTAGCATACCAAGAATGAATGCCGTAGGGTACAAAAAGGGATAATAGCCATAGACCTTCTTGTATAAAGCTCTTAGGAACAATTTCTGCACCTTTTCTATCATTAGCGTGTATGTGCTTTCTCTGGGATTCCATATTATGGCATTAAACTCCAGAGCGCTACGGACATACGAATTGTACAACACAGTTATTGTAGCAGGGTCAGAAAAATCCCGTGCTTGTCTCATAACCCATCCCAAATTTCTCCTGGCCTTGGCACACACTTTAGTAATATGCAAGTGGAAGGTCAGGTCACTAGAAAATAGAACTCCTAGATCCTTCACTACATCATGACGTGTGAGTGGGGCTCCAGTCAGTGTGTAAGGATGACAAATAACATTCTGAGATCTGGAAAACGATACGACTGAACATTTTTCGATATTTAAATCAAGGTGGTTTTCCACACTCCACAAATGCACCTTATCTACGTTGTGTTGAAATATGAGACAGTCCTGCTGATTTTCAATTGACTTCACCAGCTTCACATCATCAGCAAATAAAAGAATTTGGCAATCGTTGGTGATAACGTTCGGGAGGTCGTTTATAAAGACGAGGAACTCTAAGGGGCCCAAATTTGACCCTTGGCTTATTCCTGACCTAGTATAGAAGGGTTCCGACTTCGAATTACCATAATGGACATACTGCATTCGATCTGAAAAATAGCTTGCAAACAAGCGGAGAAGTTTGGGTGTGAAGCCTGCCAAAGCCATCTTCCGGAGCAATATGTCATTATCCACCCGGTCAAACGCTTTCCTAAAATCGAAATACGCCACATCCACCTGTCTACGAGCATCCACTGCCGATGTGGCATAGCTGAGGAAGGTTAATAAATTAGTAGTTGTAGACCTTCCAGGCAGAAATCCATGTTGGGCATCTGTAAACCAGGGAACTAGTTGAGTTCTAATACCATTGTATAAAATACTCTCAAATAGTTTACCAAAAGGAGACTGTATAGCTATTGGTCTATAGTTACTTACACAAGACCTCTCACCAGATTTAAAGATTGGGATCACCCTCGAAACTTTCCAGCATGCTGGATACACACCGACCTTTAATATTAAGTTAAAAATAAATAATAAGGGGTTAGCCAGCGCCATGCGACAATCACGCACAATAAATGGCGGAATGCCATCTGGACCACACGAAAACTTTGGCTTAAGGCACTTAAATGCAGCTTTAAGATCATTAAAGGAGATCGCCTCAATGGCGACGCGGCTTAATCCGCTGGTACCTTTATCCTGCTGTAAAAATCTGTCAACATCCAATTTCGGTTCCCAGTTCAGATATACACTTTTAAAGTGATTAGCAAAATCTTTGACAACTTCAGAGTCAGGGTCTGAAAAGTCACTTTTATTTAAAGTTTTCTGCTTATCCTTAATATAAGACCAAAATTGGTTACTATCTCTTTTAATCGACATTTCAATTCTACGAACATAATTTTTAAATAGAATTTTAATTTGACTCTTAACTGATTTCCGTAGCTCAGAGAATTTAACAAAATCAGCATCCAACTTATACTTTTTATATTGTTTAAAATGATTATATTTATTTTTTATATCATTAATTATTTTACCGTCATACCACACGGGGTAATGGTACCTGTTATCACACCTAGACTTCTTCTTCTTAGGAACACTCTCTAACAGACATGTGTCTATTTTTTTATAAAAGAAGGAAACTGCCGCTGTGCTATCAGTAATATTGAACAGCTCAGACCAATCAGTGTTTAATACCTTATCATAAAGTACTGAAAAATTAGCTTTTCTAAAGTTCCATTCCTCCGGTACAGCCTCGCTAACATCACGGTCAGTAACAAGTCGGCGCGCGCGCGGTACAGTCGCGTCGACCCAGAGAGGAGGATGGTAATCACTTGAAGCAGAAATACCCAAGCCAGCCGCACGCACTTTTACCGAACAGGATGGCAAATTACTTAATATTAAATCTAAGAAACGGCCCTTACTATTAGGTACAATATTATACTGAGTCAATTCACAATATGTAGTAAAGTACTCATAGTAACTATTGACATCATTCGATGCTGAATATAAATTAAAATCTCCTAAAATAACAATTCTACAATTATAGATATTCAAGACACTGTCGATGTAGTCAAAGAATGCAACATAAGTGGTCTCATTTAAACGCGGCGGCAAATATACCACACAACAAATAAGCTTGGTACATTTATATGTAAGCATGGCACACACAAATTCAATACTTTGAAAATCCTTCACCTTAATGCTTATATTTAGTGGACGCAAACTTATGCAACTCCGCGCAGCTAACAGGACGCCTCCTCCTCTCCTCCCATCACCACGATCCCGACGTAGTACATTGTAGTCGGGTGGAAACAATTCGCTGTCACATACCGTTGCATCAAACCATGTTTCTGTTAAGGCTATGACATCCGACCCCAAACATCTAATCGACAACTCGGCTTCCCGAATCTTCAACTTTATGCCACCAACATTTTCATAAAAAATGCTTAAATATATACTATTATTAGTAGTATGCCCCCCACTGTATGCCTCTGGATTATTTAATTTAGCGAAAATTCTGCCATTTCGACATACGAACGCCAGCTGGCCACGTAGTTACGTCCAAGTAAAAATCAACTAGATCTTCAGGTACTCCAATCTTAAATGAGGAGTACCTAGTACTTTTTATATTCAATTTTGTGGCCTCATATCCTTTATAATGCTTTTTTCTTCCCAAAAAATCCAAAACATCTTCATTAGACGTCGATGCTGTCAAACCCCATATATGAATATATTTTAAAATATCGATAGTTTTTAATAAACCATCTTCAGCACCGATCGCCTTTAATGGAGCATCCTTATGTCCCGATTTACGGTGATGTCGTTGAGGTTTAGGTCGATTTTCCCTGTTATCCTTAACCGATGTACCATCTTTAACGGTCTGTTGAGAATCCGTACTCATAACATCTGATTGCGCACACGCAACAACCGCTGGCGCCATCTTGTGGGCTGCTTTAGAACGACTTGCTGCTCTGTACGCACGTTCAGAAATTGGGACGACTGTAGATTGCGAAGTTGTTACCTGGCGCACGGTAGATGGCGCCTCAAGTATTTTTGATGATGCACTGATCTTAGACTTTGAAGTATTCACATCTACCTTCGTTTGTTGACATTTCGCGCACTTTCCCGCAGTGATGGTTTCAATAAACTTAGATTGTGCCTTCACGAGCTCAGTAAGCGTTGATCTTTAACTCCAGATTTAAGATCGTACCAATAACCTTGTCTTCAAACACTTTATTCCTATTTTCCGACATTTTTGACACCAGTAAATAATAAAAACAAAGGAGCTCTTTGACTCGTGCCGCGTATTCGACGTATTTTGGCGCTGCTCCTTTAAAGTGATCGGCGTGAGGAATTGGCTGGCATGTTATTTACACTAGTGAAATAACAAGTTCTTTAGCAAATAGTCACATAAACAGGTAGGTACTAGAATAGGTATGCTATTAGAATAAGAATAGGACGGGCAGTTTACTAACTTCACTTGACTGATTCAAAGGTGTCTTTTTGTTGACGGTCCGCAAAGAAAAAGACACCATACTAAAGTGAACTTGGTTAGAGAGTTAGACGTCACAAAATGACGCCGATATCGTCCTATTCTTATTTTAATCACATTATAATACATCACGGCAGATAAAAAAACGTTAGCATTGAAGCTTCGCAGTAACTCGTTTTGTTACCTATGTACATTTTGTTTTTCGAAAAATCAAACAATCATTTGCAGAGACAATAGAGCGCCACTTGCCACGATCCTGAAACAACTCCCTCGCTTTCCTCGTTTTAAAATTTGTATTAAATTTGTACGAATTTAGTTCCAGCAGTCCAGCGCTTTTTTGTCTGCCGATAGTTACGAGTATACCTACCTGACAATAGACCGACAGTGTACTCCAATACCGAGCTGTGTCAAGCAATGCAGCATGGTCTCACATTGATCCCCAGCTGGCACAGGGAAGAGCACCTCGTAGTAATTGCCACATTTGTCGTTCATCCAAACAACGTGCTCCACTTTTAACTTCGTTAATAGTTCTTGTAGTATCTGTGGTGTCATTAGGTAAGTTTATTCATAGCTTTATAGTTAAAGCAATGACGCATGTACATATATAGACGTCGAGAGTTAACCGGATGGCTCTTGGTATTTATGGTTCAATAATGCTAAATCCTCGGGACCCTAACGTGCCAAGTGATCAGAGGAGTAAGCACACTAATTCCTAAGAAGTCACCTGACAACTTTTATCTATATTTTTTATTCGCTTACGCAAAAACAGCCCCTCTTCGTTTAGGATAGCATTAAAATTTAAGTATATAAACTAAGTCAACTTCCCGACAATTTGAAATGAAAGGTTACCACATGTTTTTTTTATTTTTACCCATATCTCCATCCTTGTCCATTTTGGCTGGAATCGGGTGTAACAGTAGGATTGAGGCTTGCGCATCACTTGGGGACCCTACATACCAAGAGCCATCCGGTTGACTCTCGACTTTTACATACGTGTCATTGCTTTAACTATTATAAGTTATGAAAGAAGTTTGTTTATATCAATCAATCAATCAAATTGTCACTCCTTTTTCCCACAGGGATAGGCAGAGACAATGGAACGCCACTTTCCACGATCCTAACACAACTCTCTCGCTTCCTTCACATTCACAATTCTCTTCATATAGCTCTATATAAGTTTATAGCGTGCGAGAATCACAAATGTTTTCAGTCGTATGTAAAAAGGCATCCTTACTTTAAATAAATAGTGTTTTTTAAAAGAATGCTTGTATCTTAGAAACAGGACGACCAAAGTACACACATAAAAGTTACATTGCTACCGGCTTTGATTCGGCGGCCCTCGTTTGCCTTAGGTGTGGGTGTGTGTGTATCCAGAATAGTACCACCGCTTTTAAGTGTACAGACAGTAAAGTGACTTAGTCGCATTTCGGGATTAGCTTGAAAGTTGATAGTTCTAACTAGGCTGGCAAAATGATTTACACTGCTTCACGCATTAACTGTAGTCGTAGTTGCCTCCTTTTATCGACCAAATTTCAGCTTAACATCAGGTGTCCAGTTACAAATTATATTTACCATCAGGCACTTTTTTTATTGTGACACGACATCTGACCTCGTCCCTCCTGATGATAAGCAAGAGGAGGTCCAAGAGTGACGACGACTGAGAAAACAGAGTTTGTTCGCGGCTGCCTCAGTCGCCGTCACTATGCCGGCCAAAGGGTCCAATAGCTTGAAGGATCCAATGGGGAGAGAACACATGGGCAGGCAAATCATTCCACTTGTCGATTGTTCTACAAAGAAAAGACGCACCGAACTTTTTAGTTCGACTGCCGATTCGGTCGATAGAATGCTTTTCCCGACCTGTGCGGGTATTACGGGTGTAAAAGGACGAGATGGGAACGAGGTTAATGAGCTCCTTGGAACTGGCAAGTCGAGGTACTTACATTTTCCATAGTTATCAATTCATCATCTTCACTTATATTCTCTAAAGTTGGATTAAAACCATCATTATCATAATGCATCGTTGTCAAATGAATTGGTACACTTGGCTTCTTACTTCTCAATTCAACTTCCAATTTAAATAGATTGTCATCTTCAAGAATAGACTTCGGTTTACCAAATTTCAATATATGCTCGTAATTACTTGATGGTATGCAAACAAGGAATGTTACACTTGAAGGCATATTCTTGCCTTTTAGTCGTTTTAATAATAAAATGATGTTATTAAGACCGAGGTATCTAAACAATTACTGGTTGTTTATTGCAGCTAACATTGAAATGGTAACAGTTAACGTGGTGGGAACTCAAATGAGTCTTAGTTTTAATTATTTAAATAATTAACTACACGCGTGGCGTTTTTGTTACCTCACCAATCCTGAGCGTATCGTTTCCCGATCGGAGAAAATATTTGCTAGCATTTATTTGTAAAGTTTAATTGTAAGATTAGATAACTTTATTTGACAGAATTAACAAATCACAAAAATAGTTAAAAACTAATTAAAAACTAAAAATTAATAAATAAAATTACGACTATTCGATGGGCGTAGTGTGCCGAGGACACTCGCTGCGTTCCCCCGTTGAACAGCGAGGCTGACCCTTTGAACGAGATTTTCTCTACTCAAAGGGTCGCCCGTCGCCAAGTAGAGTTTCTCGCCAAGCTCGCGGGAGAACACAAGAGCCTCCTCGGACCACGGGCCCATTGTTTCAACTGCAAATGGAATAAAATGGTGATTGATGATGATCTCCGCGTACTTGTTGCGCTTAAGGCGTGCGGCTGATTCTGCAGCGGCCCCAGGTTTCTTATGGCTGGATGTCACATGTGACTGGCAGAGTGTGTCAACACATGTGGCATCCCAAACCAGTGCGCGGCCTCTAGTATATGGAATTAATGACATCCCGTCCGGACGCCTACCATCATTTCTAACTATCCCTGATGGTTCTAGGATGCAGGGGATGTTAGCAGTTGTAAGCGCCCTTGACAGGATGTCATTAATAGCATGATGTCTTGAGATTCTGCCGGCACTTTTTTGGCAGCATAAGGCATGGCGACCTAGTTCGTCTGCATTGTCACCGCAAAAACAAATATGTTGACCGGAGACCTTGCAGCCCAGTCTTAAGGCTGCATCAATGCGGAGTGTGCTGGCGTCTAGCAGCGTGCCTGTATAGGGAGAAGATATAGCACGTAGCCAGGCACCAGCCTCACTCACACAAGATGCTCGTAGACGAGCCTCTTCCGTTATTGACAACCTAGGTAATGAATTATATATTTTTATTGTAATGGGACGGTCCCAATCCTTTTGTGATGTTTTTAAAGAAGGTGATACAGGTGGTAGGTCTTCTGATGATAGAGTTTTCCACAAGGCAAGAGCCTCTTTTTCTCGGTGGAATTTATCAATGTTACAGGATGTCTTTGATAAAATTGTGGTAGAGAGGGGGAGTGGGAGAGAACACTTCCGGTTTATTAAGTGTTCTCAGCTGGTTGCAATTACCACCCTACACAGATGCAAATCCCCCCATAGTGACTACGTCGCGTTCGGGGACTAGTTTGTGTAGCACCAGTTGCGTTGGGGGTTGTGGATGCGGTTAGGGACAGTAGCATCCTGCTGACCTGCTGTATTCCGGTGAGAGTTTGCTGACCCGTCGGCCAGGGAGACCCGTAGCAACGGCTAACCGCTGGCCGCCCGCCGCACAGTACAGGGGCCTGAGCCCACCACTAACCACGGAGGGAGGCTGCCCCACCATGCGGCGCATAATCCCGGGGTGAGTCGTCTAGCCGATTGGTGATCGGATATGGGGTCCAGGCGATCACTTCCGGGAGGGTACGGGGGCCCTTCCGTCCGACGGATCAGCAGACTCACACCGCCGGGTTACGTGTGGCGAAGCGGATTGCTGCACTTTTGTCCCTGCCGAATAAACAACTCCCAACATCTTCACGCCCCACCCCCCACCCCCTCCAATATGAAAGTTTATAAAAATAAAAACGTATACTCAGCGGCCGTTAAAAACCCCATAACAAATGAGCTTGGAGTGGATTTCACGAATATTCGTGGAATCCACGCCAATCTCAGTGCCGTCCACCACCACCTTGAGACGGCACGGCCTGCACTGCTGTTTCTGACGGAGACACAGATAAAGGACCCGGTGGACACTTCATATCTACAATACCCCGGCTACACGCTTGAGGAAAGGTTCCTAGCGAAAGCCGGGGTATGCGTGTTCATCCGGTCCGATATCTGTTGTCGCCGTCTGCTTTACTTGGAGGATCCTTCCCTGTCCCTCCTATGGGTACACGTGGACCTTGGTTCTCAAGCCAAGGTCTACGGGTGCCTTTACCGTTCCCACCACGGGGATTCGGAGACAACCCGGCTCTTCGAATTTTTAAGCCGGGCGACAGACGAAGCGCTGGAGCGATTCCCGACCGCTGAGGTTGTAGTCTTGGGGGACTTCAACGCACACAACGAGGTGTGGTTGGGGTCCCAAAGGACTGACCACGCAGGAAGGGCCGCTCATGCTTTCGCTCTTCTGCATGACCTGACACAGCTGGTGACCCAGCCCACCCGGATATTGTCGGTCATGCCCCCTCTCTTCTAGACCTTCTGCTGACCAATCGTCCGACCGGGTATAAAATTTCGGTCAAGGCCCCCCTAGGAAATTCTGACCACTGCCTGGTCGAGACGACAGTGCCGCGCGCCGTGCCTCCTCCTGCCAGGAAGGAGGTGCGACGTTTGTGGCACTACCGGTCAGCGGATTGGGAGGGAATGCGAAATTACTTCGCTTCGCTCCCTTGGTGGCAGCGCTGCTTCAGCTCCGAGGACCTATCTACGTGTGCCTCGGCCGTTGTTGATGAGATTGCACTGGGGATGGAATATTACATTCCATCCAACTGTGCATCTCGCAACGACCGGAGCAGGCCTTGGTACAATGGTGAGTGCGCGGTTGCTGTATCAGCAAAAAACGCGGCTCACAGTGCCTGGGTCAAGGGTCGAAGAAATCATGACCCTCGCGTGGATGAGTTGAAAGCAGCTTTTAATCGTGCCACCAAGTCTTGTAAGAAAGTCTTTAGAAGAGCGGAGGCACAGCGCGTTTCCAGGATTGGCGAGAGTCTATTAGCGCACCCAACGGGTAGTCGCAGCTTTTGGAGTCTCGCCAAAACTGTGGAATCTAATTTCTGTCGTTCCTTACTGCCACCGCTGAGACAGCCTGATGGCTCACTGGCGCATACGGCAAAAGCGAAGGCCGATCTCTTGGCTGAGCTCTTTGCCGTTAATTCACGGATCGACGATCGTGGTGCAAGGCCACCCACCTTGCGTCCATGCGGGCATACGATGCCTGATATCCGTATCAGACAACGCGATGTCCGCATGGAGCTACGATTGCTCGATATCCGGAAGTCCAGTGGGCCTGATGGTATCCCAGCGCTTGTGCTTAAAATGTGTGCAGCGGAATTGACTCCCGTCTTGACGAGGCTGTACCGACTCTCATACTCGTCGGGCTGTGTGCCTCGGGCTTGGAAGGGGGCCAATGTGCAACCGGTCCCGAAGAAAGGTGACCGATCGGACCCTGCAAACTACCGTCCGATAGCTGTAACCTCAGTGTTGTGCAAGGTCGTGGAGCGGATAATTAATAGCCGCCTCATGGCCTACCTGGAGGGTCATCAGCTGATCAATGACCGTCAATATGGCTTTAGGCCGAAACGGTCAACTGGTGACCTTCTGGCGTATACCACGCACGTCTGGGGTGAAGCGTTGGACGGTAACGGAGAGGCCCTTGCCATCGGCTTGGACATCTCCAAAGCATTTGACAGGGTCTGGCACCTGGCCCTTCTTTCCAAGCTCGAGGCATACGGTTTACCTGACCGTCTGCGTGGCTGGATAGCCGACTTCCTGCGTGGCCGCTCCATACGCGTTGTTGTGGATGGCAGCGCGTCACGTAGGGTGTCGGTGAATGCTGGCGTTCCTCAGGGCTCTGTGCTGTCGCCGACCTTGTTCCTACTGCATATCAATGACATGCTGGACCTTGGATCCAACATTCATTGCTATGCAGACGACAGCACGGTGCATGGACGCTACACTGCCCGCCCCGCAGCCGGAAAACAGGAGATAGCCGATATGAGAGAGTCTGTTGTAGCGGGGCTGAACCGGGTTCTTGATTGTATTACCCATTGGGGCGACGAGAACCTGGTTCAGTTCAACGCAGACAAGACTCAGGTGTGCGCGTTCTCGACGAAAAAATCCCCGTTTATCCCCCTTCCTTCTCTTCGTAACATTTCCCTTGGTACTTCGGACAGACTGGATATCTTAGGGATGTCCCTTCGCAGCGACCTGAATCACAGGGATCACATTGAGCGGGCTATTAAGACCACCTCCCGCAAACTTGGCATCCTGAACAAGGTGCGGCGGTTCTTCGCGCCAGAGCTTCGCCTGCTTTTATACAAGGCTCAAATTCGCTCTTGCGCGGAGTACTGTTCGCATCTTTGGGACGGCTCTGCCAAGTATCTTCTCAATGCCCTGGATTCATTGCAGCGCCGAGCTGTCCGGATCATAGGAGATGTAGAGGTTACGCGAACTCTGGAGCCTCTGCAATTACGCAGAGACATGGCGGCTCTTTGCGTCCTCTATCGCCTATACCACGGGGAATGTTCCGAGGAGCTCTTTAACCTTGTTCCTATCTCATCTTTTCACACCCGTAACACCCGCACTGGTCGGGGGAAGCATTCACATTTTGTCGACAGAATCGGTAGTCGAACTAAAAAGTTTGGTGCATCTTTTCTTTGTAGAACAATCGACAAGTGGAATGCTTTGCCAGCCCATGTGTTCTCTCCCTCCTATAACCTTGGATCCTTCAAGCGATGCGTGAAGAAGCACCTTTGGCCGGCATAGTGACGGCGGGTGAGACAGCCGCGTACTAACTCGGTTGTTTCAGTCGTCGGCACTTTTGGATCTCCTCTTGCTTATCATCAGGCAAGTCGATGTCAAATGTCGTGTCACAATAAAAAAAAAAATAAAAAAAAAAACAGAGAGATTTTGTAGAATTAATGGAGCAGAGATAAGCAGGGACAGTAAGGTCGGAATTTTTTCTAATTCCTAAGCCGGCGAATTTAACTGGAAGAGATGCTTGGGTAAATTGAATGCAAGTGAGGCTTATATTTAAGATTGTTTCAAGCGTTATTTTTAAATGATTGTCTATATCTGATAGTATCTCTGAATCCCAACATGGTGTGGTGCGTAAACTGTAAATGAACTTAGGGGCAGCGAGGCAATTCTTTAAAAGGTAAAAAGCAATATGTGAGTCAATGTCTTCCAATCTACGTGTGGCTAATTTGAGCTTATCAAATTTTTCGTTTAGTGCTGTAGGAATTCCGGAGTCGGTGAGATACGTTCCGAGTAAGGTCATGTTATTGCTATTTAAGACACGAATCCCGGGGGCAACGGATTGAAAAGATTTAATAACGTTGTCTCTAGGTTCGGAGAGAAAAAATAACTCGCATTTGGATGGATTGACTTCTAAGCCAATGGCTTGTGAATCAGAGATAATTGATTGAAAGTCAGAAAGAACAGTGCTAGGGTCACCGCCGATGGTACCATCGTCCAAATACCAGACGTTCAACTCAGAAGACAACTTGCTGATTATGGGATGAATTGAAAGTGAAAATGCTGCAGGACCCATCGGATCTCCTTGTTGACATCCAACTTTTGATTCTATAATTTTGTCGTTGAAAAATGTAGCGGAAGAAGTATGGTAACATTGAATACATATAGTTAAAAACATTGGGACATGTGTTTTTAATTTCATTAAGCATGCAGTCTCTCTCTACAGAATTAAAAGCATTTTTATAGTCAATTTTCAAAATGATTCTTGGGGACATTTGACCCGACTGAATAAACTGACGGGTGGCGTGGACAGCAGCTTCACATCCATTTGGAACTGCAAATCCTATCTGAATAGGTTTTAAATGAGATGCGAGCGAATCAGAAACATTTTTACATGCGATTTTGGATGCAATACGTCTAAAAACATTACCGACTGCTATTGGTCGTAAACTACCACCTTTCTTCTCTAGTGCGCAGAGGGAAGCGCCATAAAGAAACCTTGTAAAGTCGTTATTTACTGAGCCGGCAAGCATAATATTTGTCAAACCACATAAGTGATCCACAAGTCTGGGACCAGCAGCACCGGCTGAAAAAGAGATAAGGTCTTTTAAGATCTGTGGCCTAAGGCCATCAAGGCCGCCAGAGGAGCCATTTGGGAAACTCCGAATTGCGGCGATTATTTCATTCGGTGAGACCTTAATATTGTTGTTATCAGGATCTGGGTGAGGGAATAATAGTGGTCTTGACGGAATAGGATGCTTAGCACGAAGTGATTCAAGTGTTGATTCATTATTCGGAGCAAACTCGTCGTTAGAAAATAAAAGACGTACAGCACCTCGCACATCACCATCTGCAACTTTCAACTCAATGCGCTTTGTAATGTTAGTGTGGCGTTTTATTTGTTGATCCTCTGGAATTCCAAACTTATTAAAATTGTTAATGTTTTCTTTTATGGCAGTGGGTTAGTGATACTTTTGAACCTTTATTTTGAGGTATGCGAAGAGCAGTATATGAAAAAAGAAATAAATTCTGCCATGCCTGAATTGAATCGTTATGGATGCAGCTTGCAATTAATTGGCACAGTTTAGTAGCGGCCTGATGACGCGCTCCTTTTGGAATTCTTTTGAGTACTTTACAATTTTGTCTATGGTCCCTAATGAATTCAGATTAGATAATAGAAATATTTGTTATTAAAAAAATCGCCCAGTCTGCCGATCCGGGGTGGTACCACCGTAAGTATACAGACCGTTAAGTGTCTTAGTCACCATTAGCTTGCATGGGATCAGCTTGTAAATTGCCGGTTCCAACTGGTCATTTCCCTGGCCTGCAGTTTAGGGTAGTACCTGCAGCCTAGTACCTAATTTACCGTGATATAACTGTGGTAGCAAAACCGGACGCCGACTTGCCTGATGGAAAGCAAGGGGAATCCAAGAGCGCCGACGACTGAAAAAAACGCTTACATTATACGGTTGCCTCAGTCACCGCCATTATGCACTTTTCACGCTACGGTCGATGGAACCAAGATTATAGGATGGGGAAAACACATGTAAGTTGTTCTACAAAATAACGACGCGCCGAAACTTTTAAACGGACTGTCTATTTTATTTTCTTTTAAAGTAACGATAGATCAACAAATATTCTCTACAGGTAAGTATATAATATAAAATTGTATAGCAGGTTATAAATACATTGATTGAATTGGGTTAAGAGCGTAGATACGGATCCACGTGTATAGAATTCCTAAGTAGGTTCTTCGAATCGAGTACTTATCAAAACTTCAAATAGTAAAACAATTTTATTTACATTTCTTTACTAAACTAATAAGTTTATTAGTTTAGTGCTTGTATCATAGAAACAGGGTTACCAAAGTACATGATAAATCACACAGACATTGGTGCTGGCAAGTGGTTTTGAGCCACTAGACCACGGTCTTTTGGTTTTCACTTTTACGTTTATGGTCGCACTTTTCACTAAGTATTTTTCTTCTAACAAAACATTACTTTCTGCTGCTACACTGTTCTAAAATAATATTTTGCTATTTGCTATCTAGTCCTTTCTACGCGTTTATTAAAAGTAAATAATATAAAATAAAAATATTTTGAGAATGTTCCTAAGAGCTCTTTAATTTGGTTCCTACCTTGTCTTTTCACACCCGTAATACCCGCACAGGTCGGGAAAAGCATTCCGCATTCTATCGACCGAATAGGCAGTCGACCTAAAAAGTTCGGTGCGTCTTTTCTTTGTAGAACAATCGACAATTGGAATGCTTTGCCAGTCTATTTTTTTTTTTTTTTTTATTTCATCATAAATTCATCACCAGACGGGTCGAGGTCAGATGTTGTGTCACAAAAAAAATAAAACTATTGTCACATCTAATTTCTTCCATGCTTATGGAAATACATAAAATCAAAGGAAGTCATGTTGTCCTAGCTTTAAAAAAAATGCCTGAACAAGTTAGCACATTGGTGCAGTTTTTCAGTCCAAACACATATACGAGTATGCTAAAGATCTTCATATATATAATTGTTCTGTACGTGTGTTTGCCACCTAACTCCTTCTAAACGGCTAGAAATTTTCGGATGGAAATTTTGTGTGTATATTTTAATGGGTTCCTGGATGGTTTGAAAACACAATTGGATCCGGTAGGTAGCGCTAAAGGCGGTATTTCAAAAATTTGATTTGATGAATAATCGACATTACATATATTTGAGCGGTACTTTCAATTGCCTAGCTAGAAAGATAGATACAAAACCGACCTGTAAAAATAAAGTAATTAATTTTAATAATTATAAATAACACAAAACACTAGATGAACACAACGCTGATATAATATACACACATGCATATAAACATAGATGACCATAACCATAAAGCTTGTATGAAGAGAATTGTGAATGTGAAGAAAGCGAGGGAGTTGTGTCAGGCTCGTGGCAAGTGGCGCTCCATTGTCTCTGCCTATCCCTATGGGGATAAGACGTGACAATGTGATTGATTGATCCAAACATACATATACACACATAATATATAAATATATATTTAAATATACACATATTTTACATATTAATATGGCCTAAAATCTTCTATTTCGCCTTCCAAACACTCGTGATAGTGTTTGGAAGGCGAAAAACATCGTGATAGTTTTATAAAGATGGGCCTGCCAACTTAACGAACATAAGGACAGTTATTAATGATGTTAATTAAACCTTGCAAAGAACTCTTTTAGTATGGTACTGTTAATTCGGTAGAAGTAATTCCGTCTGACTAATTCATCATTTCTATAATCTTTAACGTCAATATTTTCATAATAGCGAATTGCCTATCTGTTTTGTTGACGACAGACGCTGGGTTCGATTTCTGTTTGCAGACAACCTTCCCGTGATTTTCTATCCAATTTCTATTACAAAGTAAAGTAATACTAAAAGGTATCTCTCTACATTTCAAAATACTTTTATTTAAACATTTAAAGAGTGGTAGGCAGTGGTACCCAGTCTTCCGATTTGGGGTGTTACCACGACATACAAGTATATAGCGTGAAGTGATTTAGTCGCATTTCAGGATCAGCTTGTAAGTTGCCGGTTTCAACTAGGCCGGCATTTTTTTATTTTTTTTTTATTGTGACTCGACATATGACAGCACCCCGCTTGATGTTAAGCTGGAGTGTGGTCATTGAATGAATGCCACTGCTACTATAATTCAATAACTGTGAGTAGCAATCACATCCACTATGCCGGCCTAGATGGAACCGGCAACTTACAAGCTGATCCCGAAACGTAACCAAATCACTTCACGGTCTGTATACTTATAAGTGGTGGTACTACCCCGGATCGGCAGACTGGGTACCACTGCCTACCACTCTTTGATAACCAGACCCGAAGCAAATATCCATCTCTCTTTTTTTTTTATTAACAAATATTTGCAATATTTAATATTATTAAATATTACAAATAAAAGCTATGAAACAAATATTTGCTCCGACCGGGGATCGAACCCGGGACTTTACGCGCAACAAACCAGTCGCTAAACCGTTCGTCCACGCCTGTCGTCATAGTGGATGTGACTGCTATTTGCAGTTATTGAATTGTATAGCAGTGGTATGGATGTCATTTATGGACCACACTCCAGCTTTACATCAAGCGGGGTGCTGTCATATGTCGAGTAACAATATAAAAATCTATAATAAGCTTCTAAACGTGCTTGTATTATAGAAACAGGACGACCAAAGTACATAGGTAATATATAAACTATACATTGGTACCAGCAAGTGTAATTGAACCGAAGCTCTTGGTTTGCGTAACCGTTGCACAACTCTGTCGCCTTGACTTTATCTTCTAAGTTCTGCGCAATATCGATTTGCGTTGTCCCTAGTTCTATTTGTACTCCAAAAGTAGATAGTGGTACTTACACTGTTTGCTGGATACTTGCTTGAAATTGCAATCGCCACTTCTATAAAGGCAACAGTAATTTAATATATTCCTACTTATTATTATAAATGCGAATGTAAGTTTGTTCGTTACGTTTTCACGCAACAACTACCTAACCGATCATCATGAAACTTTGTACACACAATTTTGGAGGTAACTAAGGTAGTAAGGTAGTAACATTTAAAAAAATATATTTTTTACTATAGTTTCCAATTGACTATAGTTTCAGCTGTTTAGAATTTTTCTATATTATTCTAAATTGTGACTCGACAAACGACAGCACCTGATGATAAACAGAAGTGCGGTCCACGAATGGACATGACTGCTACTACAGTTAAATAAATGTTGCAGTTGCATCCACAATGTTACCCTATTTAAAATCGGCAACTTACAAGCTGATAGCTTCTTAAAGTCAAGCTTTTCAAAGTCAAGTCAAGTCAGTTTCTCAAAGTTAAATTTATGTCACTTCAAGGGCTGTATACCGGAAGACGCAGCGTTGGTAGGCCACTAGGTGGACTGACGACATACTGAAAGTCACAAATAACCGATGGATGCAATTAGCATCTTGTCGTTCGGAATGGCGTTCTTCGATGGAGAGCTTATGATGATGATACTGGTAATAGTAAGTGGTGGTACTATCCCGGATCGGCAGACTACTACCTGGTCTGACGGTGTGGCATATATTAGTAAAGAATATAGTAAATATAAAATAAAACACAAATTATATAAATAGGTAAAAATATATTATGTTATAATAATATCAAACGTGATATGTTCGTCTATTCAAAACGAATCCATTTTTATTTATACCATTGTAATTGATGCTAACGTAGCCGTCATTTGTTAGGTCTAAATTATAACTAGCTTTCTCATGTTTAAGTTTACCAATACTGTTGTAATTCAGGCTTTGTTCTAAAGAATCAGCACTATTTAAAGATGAATTTACATAGTCATTTACTCCGTTTGTTTGACAAACATTTTGTACAAGGCTGGGTAGTGTAGTATTGTGTTCTGTACCAGCTGTTTCGTAAATAGGTTCACTTGTTTTTTGAGTTGCGATTGTGAGAGATTTGTACGGTGCTTCGGTGGTTATGTATGTGTCTTCTTTTCTGCTGTTAATAAAATGTTTAATAAACTAAAATCTTATTTATATAATTAATAAAAACTATTAACATAATATGACAACACCCCGCCTGATGTTAAGTTGAAGTGCCGTCTATGAATGGAGGCGACTGCTACTCTAGTTAAGGTAATTAAGTAGCAGTGGCATCCACTACGCCGGCCTAGTTGGAACTGGCATCTTTCAAGCTGGTCCCGAGATAGGTAAGAATAACTTTTCTGGCCAGCATAGTGACTGCATAGTAAACCGCAAACTGAGTTGGTTTAATCTTTGGCTCTCTTGGACTTTCTAGCAGTACCACCAAAAAAACTTAACAATTTAATTAATTAAATGAAACATTTCTTAGCATCCATGGAATCTCCATGCGGGTGTCGGGTACATCGCGTGGCAGGCGGGAGAATGAAGGCAGCGTTTCGGCTGCACCGAGATGCAGGTTTCAAAGTTGATACATTTATTATTAATCTAGTTGACTTTCTACTTAATAAAGTCCATTCCACTTACTTTTGTGATGGTTGAGGATAGCCGGATGTAGAATCGTGGTGTCTAGATTCTAAATCTGAAGCACAATTCGTAGGGGAACTTGATTCATCTGATTTGGATGGTCTCTTGGGTTGTGTTTTTGCATCTTCTGATCTTTGACACCATCTGTAAGAATATACACAAATCGATATACTTTTTAATCGAGACACAATATCTGACATTAACTTGCCAGATGGTAAGCAAGGAGCCTACGAATAAAACAACCATATCAGTACACTACCGCGTTAGTAGTATACTTGTATTTATATGACTGTAGTAGCAGTCACCTAAGTAGATTCAGTTTATCCATTTTTCAATTTTCTCAATTCCCAATTTCTATTTCTATAATCAAATTAAATTTTATTAGACTTTTTACTTCGAATTCCTTAATACCTATAAAATTCCCACGCGGAGTCATCATCGTTGCGATGATTTCGCGTGGAGGTGAACTTCCTGTTTGATTCTCTTCCAGATCTCCACCATGTTAGGTCTCTGGGCTCCATTGGTGATACCTCTTTTACCTACAAAATTAAAGCGACGTTTTTAAAATAAATCTTATAAACATACTCTATTATTATTTAAAATTTTGCCTTGACCGGGAATCATAACTTGGAGTCGTCAGCTACGAGTATAATGTATCTATCTTGTGTGGAAAATATATTTTTATTTGATTATAGTTAAAGATTACAAACGCTGTAGATGGAAAACGTCAGCATATGACAGCCCGCCTAAAATAAAGCTTAAGTATACTTCATGAATGCAGGTAACTGACAGTTAAATAACTGCAAGTAGTTAAATAAATCAACAGATCGGCAGACTGGACAAATGACCAGCAGCTGTGCCTACCACTCTTACTACGTGTATTCTTTTGTCGTTAATTTATATGTATTCATATTCAGTATTAATTAGTAACAGAGTTTTCTTACAAAGCTTTAAAGATTATCAATAAGCTTTGAATATTATTAAAGTAAATAGCGAAAGCGTATTTCACATAATACGAGTATAATAACTACTTCATACTAACGAATTTTAGCTTGGATAGCCTTGTACGAAGGCAATTTTGGAACTCAATTTCATTAGGTATCTAGTATAGATTAATCTTTAATAAGATGCATTCGAATTTTCTTACTTTAGTGCGAATATAAATTTTATTATATTCTTGATCAATTTGGAGATATTCAGCAGTACAGAAAATTATGTCAAGATCATCGAAAGTGTCGCTTCATTATCTCTGTCTATCTTTGTGGGAACTAGTGACAATTAGATAGATAATATTTGTAAATCAGAGGTGAATGAAAGAATAAAACGGGGGTGACCTAAAAGATCCTTGATCAAATCAGGGACATCTTTAAATTCGTGATAAAATGGGAAAGCTTATATGAAAAGGATTGTGGATGAGGCCAGCAAGAGAGTTATGTCCCTGAAAATTTAAAGCTACGAAAATTCAGGCATGACAATTTAATTAACTGAATGTGTTGAAGGAATGTTTCCGCAGTCCAATATATTTTTCTTTTTCATTACCGTGTTGTCTCCAAATATTTCAAACTAAAAATATCAAAGTAAATATCAAACTAAAAATAAGCTGAAGAAGCTAACATAATTATTTTATTTGCATTAAACTTTAATTAATTTTTATTCTAACCTTATAAACAGCAACGCCAGCTAGAAATATGCACACAATGTTGACTAGGGTAAGGCATAAAGACACTGCTCCTAAAGCGGCTAATTCCACCGCCTGGTTTTTACTGTAAATTGTAGTTTTGACAACAGCAGTCCATTTTGTGTCATCATCCATGAATATGAGATGTACTAGAGACATTGCCCAAAGTAGACCCTAAACAATAAGAATTTAGAATATTAAAAATTGTACTCCCAAGGTACTAAATTAGGTCCTTATAAATGAAAATTAAATTTATAGACAGTGTTTTATGTAAAAAAATACATTTAAGTACTATATAGTTTCATGAAGTCATTTTTCATGATCTTGATAATAGTAACGAGGTTATTAGGTTATAAGTTTTGAAAGAATTTCTAATTCGTAAGAATATATTATTAATAAGTTTGGTGTGGTAAATTATAGGACCCCGCCTAAAGTACGGTCCATAAATGGAGGTGACTGCTACTATGACTACGGGTAAATAACTGTAAGTAGCAGTCACATCCACTATGCCAGCTTAGTTGGAATCAGCAACTTACAAGCTGATCTTGATACGCGACTAAGTCTGTGACTTTTAAGTGGTGTTACTACCCGGATCGGCACACTGGGCACTACAAATATTGAACCTTTTACCTTTTCTATTGAGTTTTTTTAAGTGCGGATAGCATTAGGCATTAGCATGCAGTTTGAAATTCTAATAATACAACCTTAATCAAACAACATATAAAATCTTTACTTACTGCATTAACAGCTGGTGGTAACAAAGAAGCCGATATAGCGACTCCAACAAGAGACGCAGTATATTCACCCAAAACTGCTAAGGCTACTCCAGCACCACTTGGTATAGCCACCAGTACTCCCACCCATAAGGAGCGAATTTCACATCTGTAAATTAAAGATTGGTAAGAGGAGTTATAAAAGAATTAAATAAATCATTTTATTATGTACCTAGACATCATTTCATTAGTAGGCCAATCTCCAACGCCGTAATGTTCGTCTACAGCACAAATAGCTAGACCAAATACAAAGCCGATGATCAGCGACAGAAACAGCCCCAGTAGTTCATGTTGAAGACCCATCCTTTGGAGACAACGATCCTTTAGTGACGTCCCGAGAGTGCCCGCTGTTATTGGTCCCTGGAGAAGTAAAATTTGATATAATATATTTCTTTAATAATTTTGGTGTATTATTTTGTTTAATTATTTAAATTATTTTTACTGGGGTAGGTTGACGAAAGAAATTATAAATCTGATGTGGATAGATACGTTAATAGAGGCGGACCCAGGAGGAAATTGGAGACATCCTCAAGAAATCTAGTTTAGTGCCCATAACCGTAGAGCTTGTATGAAGATAGGTGTGAATGTGAAGGAAGCGAGGCAGTTGTGTCAGGATCGTAGCAAGTGCCGGCGCTCTATTGATTCTGCCTATGCCTGTGGGACAAAGGCGTGATAGTTCATAGATTGACGAAAGGAATTTATAAATCGGATGTGGATGGATGCGTTAAACAAGGCAGGCCCAGGAGTGTGTTCTCCGACCAAATCGGGGCCATCCTCAAGAAAGCAAGTTTGCCTGGTGCCCATAACCATAGAGCTTGTAAAAAGAAAATAGTGGATGTGAAGGAAGCGAGGCAGTTGTATCAGGACCGTGGCGCTCCATTGTCTCTCCCTATCACTGTGGGAAAAAGGCGTGACAATTTACTTGAATTCTATCTCCTAATGAATAAATTTTATGAAAGAAGAATGTATTTATATGTGCGGTGTAGCCTTAGTATATAAGTAATAGAGCTACCGACACGTAAGTATGTAATTAATCTTCCCTTTTTTACACAATCCCGGGTGACTCGTGAAAATAAATTAATATGTCTTTCAGTATCTATATTTAGACCGTTTCAGAATCTATAGAAAATTTATTCTATTTTCTAATTAAGTTGCCTCAGAGATTTCGTTTCTTAAAATGTCACAGCATTAGATTTAACATTTTATCACTTTTTATGACAGCACCCCGCCTGATGTTAAGCTGGAGGTTCCATGATTAGATGTGACTGCTACTACAGACCAATAACTGCAAGTAGCAATCGCATCCACTATGCCGGCCTAGTTGGATCTGGCAACTTAAGCATATCCTGAAACTCGTCTGACTCACTTTACAGTCTTGAAAGTACTGAAAGTGGTGACTGGTGGTATTATTTCAGATTGGCAGACTGGTAAGTGACCACCAACTGTCTACCTACCAGACCCTTGTGACCTTTTCGACTTCGAATCTTTATGGCATAAAATTGTTATTTCATTTAAAAATAGTCTTTAATAGTTACCATTAAAGGTGATATCAGCATACTAGCGACTAATATAACAGTGGAGTTTTCGACCAATCCAATAGCAGCGACGAACGCAGCTACAACGAGCAGGAATAACCAATCAAACGTAAGCGTAGCATCACTGCGGACCTCATGCAGAACTTGCGCCAGATTAGTCCTCGATCGTACTGATGATGTGAATTTCGCCCAGGAGCTAAATAAAGTAAAAGTTTATATTTTTTCAATCAATCAATCAAATTGTCACGACTTTTTGCTACAAGGATAGGCAGAGAAGACTTGCCAGGATCCTAACACAACTCCATCGCTTTCCTCTCATCAACAATTTTTTTAATTAAGCTCTACTATTATGTGCACTTGGCAACCCAGCTTACTTGAGGATGTTTCTAATTTAGTGGCAAACACCCTCCTGGGTTTGCCTCATTTAACGCATCCATCCACATCCACTCTTCTTTTCCATGTGCCCAAACCATCAAAGCATCCCTTTGTCAATCCTTGTCACTACATCTTCTTTCGAACCACATCAATCTACCTTTACTTATTTTACTTTAACCTTTCCCATGTGCCCAAGCCATCGAACCTTTTTATATATTGGGTAAAATCTTTTTTGTTGTACGACATATGACAGCATCCCGCCTAATTAGACCGGAGTATGGTCCATAACTGGAGGCGATTACAGTTAACATATTAGAATCGACTGTCCCTAAAACGCGACTGGCAATTCAAGGCCTGTACGCTTGAAAGTGGTGGTACAGACCGAATTGACCTAGTCTTGTTTCTGGATCAGCTTGAAAGTAGTCGGATTAAGCGAGGCCGGCATAACGGATGCGCCAGCAGTGCCGCTTGCGGACAATGCAAACATTAGGTGGTGTACGGTTATATAAACTAGTATTTACCTCTCAATTTGATCTTCAACATCAATTGTTTTTCTATCAGCGCATTTCTTTTTGTAATACAAAGCGCATGGTATTATACTGACAGAGGAATGATATCTTGAACCAATACCAAATATCCTTAAGACTTGAAGAACTTCTTCACACAGATGGCCAGAATTCAACGAAAAAACTACCTAAATAAAAGGAGAAATATTTTTAGAAACTATAGAAGGATAGAACGGGGACAATCTAGAAGGTTAATCCTTGATCAAATCGGGCACATGCCTAAAAACTATAGAGTGTAAATTAAATATGATCCGTATATAGAGATGCGGATTATATTTAAGTCACTGCAGAGAATATCCAAAGAAAAGGTGAATGTGTATGAAGAGAATTGAGGATGTGAAGGAAGCAAAAGAGTTATAATAATATCGTAAAAAGTAGCGCCCAATTGTCTTTACCTATAGTTAACTACGGTGTGTCAATTTTATTGATTGAATTAGGGCTATTAAAAACTATATTAATATTTAATTCGTAATCGTAAGTGTAATCGTAAGTATAATACTGCACTGGGCGAGGGAAGCATCCGCATTTTGTCGACCGAATCGGCAGTCGAAGTCGGCAGTTTATAAAGTTCAATGAGTCTTTTCTTTGTAGAACAATCGACAAGTGGATTGCTTTGCCAGCCCATGTGCTCTCTCCATCCTATAACCTTGAATACTTCATGCGATGCGTGAAGAAGCACCTTTGGTCGACATAGTGACTGTATCTGACCTTAACAATCCACCTGGTCGGGTGGTGGTCATATGTCGAGTCACAATAAAATATAATTACTAATAACGGTATTAAGACCGCCTTCTGTAATTATAACACAATAAAGTTTTTTCTTTAGTCCGTATGTATGTATCTGACTGTAATACTTCTAAGCGGCTGGACCAATTTCTGTGAATTAAAACTCTATTGTGTCTGAGACCCACTTAGTCTCTGGGTGGTTTAGATTCACAAGTAAACTCAAACACACGCTGTAATCGTTTTGTTTTACATTCGGGCAGGGCAACGTCTGTCGGGTCCACTAGTATAATATAAATAAAAATTGATTATCGCCATTCATTAATTCCACATGAAACACAATATTAGCATTACGTTCTAATTATTCATTAAGTTAATAACCATAAACATCGATACTATACTAGTATTGGTAATAATATATCAAAAATTGTTTGGATTTTCTATTATAATTAAATAATTTCTAATCAGTGAATTAAACAAATTTTATGCGGCTTACTATCGCGTTTATTTTGGTTTAGATTTTACAATTTTTTATTATTCCGACGTTTCGAGAGTCTCTCCGTGACCACAATAGCTGCAAAGCTCTCAAAACGTCGGAATAATAAAAAAATTGTAAAATGTAAACCAAAATAAACGCGATAGTAAGCCGCATAAAATTTATTTATTTTATTAATCAATGTTCGCGCAAAATCTAAGAAAAATTTCTAAACAATTAACTAATTGTTTATTAAGAAATATAAACATAAAATATAAACACTACGGGCACGTGCCTAGTTTAATGGACAAGCGGTTCAATCTAAACCAAAATAACTTTACAAAATCAAAACAATAGAATAACGACAGCAAACGGTGCATTGTTCTTATTGAAAGCTATAAAATACACTCACTAGACGATTAAATCAAACTCATAAGTTAAATTATCAAACTTAAATCAATGCATTTAGGTTCAATGTTAAATAAAATAAATGTTTTGATATAACTGGTAAAGTTATAATCACATTACTAATGTTACATTTAAAATTTCAATCACGTTTATCGGAAATGTTTAAATTAATATTCGGCCTAGTTTTATAACCAATTTAAGTCTGAACCTCGGGACACCATGGGAGTTTAAAAAAAAAATTGCTTACTATAAACCTTTTGGTATTGGTACTGTAATACTTTTTTTTTTATTGTGACTAGACATCTGACCTCGACCCGCCTGATGGTAAGCAAAACGGATTGCTATGTCTTTATAATGTATAGATGGGGAACGAGTTAAATAGATTCGGGGGCTGAGGTGCGGTGGGGCGTCAAAAAACCCCCACCCGTATCATAGTAGCCGCTATTAGTGACGCTCACAGCTCGGCGATGTCATTTAATATCGATAAAAACATGTCCATATTTTCTTTGATTGATTATTAAAAAAATAGTGAGTTAATTGAATAAAAGAGAGTCGTCATCCGTCTTGGGATATCATATCAAAAGATAAAAAAGATGTAATAGAATATAAGACTAAGTTGAAAAAAGCCGGACTCGAGTTTCTTGAGTGTTCTTCTCAGTCTGTAGCCTTTCCGAACACTCGGTAGAGTCCCCTCACTCTTTCTTAATGACGTTTCTAAGTGTTTGTAAAAACCAAATGAATAAATGACTTTGAATTTAGTCAGGCTAGAATCATTATTAGAAACGTGATTAAAAAAAAATGCAGTCACTATTTTCAAAATTAAATGAATACATAATTCATTAAAAATTGTTGCTATCTAATGTTTTTACTTTAATTTTTAATAACTAAATCTATTTGCTTTTTGAGGAAAGTATGTGTTTATCGTTATCAACATTTTGCATGTTACTTCACTATTCATAATAGACACGTGACCATGACGTCACAACTGCATTCCTACCGCGTTTATTTAGCTCGTTCCCCGACAGTAGATACCTCGCCGACTGTAACTACATTATAATTTTATTTTTATTTTATTTACATTGCTATACTAAGCTACTAAAGTGCTTGTATCATAGAAACAGGACAACCAAAGTACATATTTCAAAGATACATTGGTACCAGTGGGTGGTCTCGAACTCGTGCTCTCGGTTTGCCTAACCATTGTACTGCCACTACACCACGGTCGCCTTGGTGTAGTGCAAGTCGGCGAGGACTAAGGTAAGCTTTGAATTTGTGTGAGTGCACATTGATAGTATAGGTGTGCGTCGGTCTAAAGCGTGATGCGACCTTTGCTTGGCTTAAACTACGAGTAGTTTATACTGCTTTCCGACTCTACAATTGGTGATCACACACACAAATGCAAAGCTCAGCTTAGACCTCGCGGATCGTCCACTTGTACTTCTACACTTACCTGCCAAAAGTTATTTTCTTTGGTCAAACTCCACGTGTCTGTACGTATATGCAGTCGCTTCAGTACGTCACTTAAAATCTGTAAATTAATTATTATTTCATTAATTGATATCCAATCGGCTCTCAAACACTTTCAGGGCCCCGATTCTCTTAACACGTGACTTTTATCGTTATATTCGTAGGCAACGAAATTACCTATTAATTTGTTATTCGTTGATTGCTTAAAGTAAGATTGGTTACCTACGAGAATGCTAAATATCATCGCAATATCACTGTCATTCCTTCGCCAGATCAGTATAAAGGTCACGTTAGTAAAGCAGTGGAAGTTTGTGAACAAGTAATTTTGCTGTTGTGTATTACGAGAGTACAAAAGGTATACACAGGGCTGTCTTTACCCGGGGGTTCAAGGGGTGCGGTGCACCCGGGCGTAGAGTCCTAGGGGGCGCATGCCGACCGCCATAAACTTCGATAGGTACCTACCACACTGAGACCATGCGAGCGGAGCATTAACTTTCGTACTCCGGCGCTGAATATGCTTAAGACGGCCCATGGTATACAAAAACGCGTAGTATTTAAAATAGCCACACACCATAAACCTAGGATAGAGCTATTAATGCAACGAATACTACTTTAACATATACTGACACGATTACGAATTCAAACCTACTATTCGGTGATAAAGAATGAATGATTAAACAAGAAATAATTTATATCACTGTTCTATTTTTACTAACAATAAGATATCTAATAAAGTTATGACGAGGAATTGAAAGGGTGGTGTTGTGAGGTCTTGATTTATTATTGTCAATCAACCAATCAAGCAAATTCTCACGTTTTTTTTTCACAGGGATAGGCAGAGATAATGGAGTACTACTTGCCACGATTATTTTTAAGTCTTGTGTTTTCTTAAATATTCTTGTGTATCTCTATTCATGTATGGTTTTTAATATAATATTATATAATATATTTAAAAGGTGTGGGTGCGTTTGGACACAGCTTACAAACTGTAATTAGTAGAGAGTTCAGGTTTAAATAGTTTGTTTTTAATATTCGTGATGATATAGTAAATACGAATTTTAGGCAAATCTTTACTATTCAGCGAATACGAAAATACGTGTTCGTATTCTTTGCATTCTAAAACTTATTTGAAATAAATTGTCGAAGAAAAGTCGGGCTCTGATTTTCCCAAGGGTATGGAACCATAAAATTTTAGAATGAATCGGGAAACCAACTCTATTGTTACTCTGTCATAAAGTTTATTTTTCTGAGTAAACTTTTTGTATGCCATTGTTTTTCATGCGTTCAATAGTATTCAGTAGGTTTATTATTTAAAAAAATATAAAATAGTTATTCAATTTACTACGCAATTTAATGTTATACATGAAATTACAATGCGTCGCTGTTAAACAATAATGTTGTATTTCTTTGTTATAATTGCAAGGAAAGAATTTCATTGTTTTACTCGTATTACATCTAAGGTTCCAACTATTGACAATTAAAGCCTATATTAAGTTTTAATATAGATGATTTTAGAAAAAAAAAATACGTTTTATAACAATTATTATTGTAGATATAATGATTCGTGAGAACACAATTACATACAGCTATCTAGTTGAAAGGTTTTTTTTTCGTTTTTTATTGTGACTCGACATTATGACAGCACCCCGCTTGATGTGTGATCTATAAATAGATGTCACTGCTACTACAATTCAATAACTGTAAGCAGCAATCACATCCACTATTCCGGACTAGTTGGAACCGGAAACTTACAAGCTGATCTCGAAGCGCGACAGATTGTAAGTGGTGGTACTAACCCAGATCGGCAGACCGGGTACCACTGCCTACCACTCTTTGATAACCAGACACGAAGCAAATATCCCTTTTTTATTTATTAACAAATATTAGCAATATTTATTATAATTAATAAATATTATAAATAAAAGCTATGAAACAAATATTTGCTCCGACCAGGAATCGAACCCGGGACAAATTTTTATGCGCTTTACGCGCAACAAATTAATCGCTAACCATTCGTCCATGCCTGTCGTCAGGATTATATAAAAAACCTATTATCCGAAGTAGTTTCACCACTTACAAGATATACAGACTGTGAAGTTGCGAGACGGAATCAGCTTATAAGTTTTCAGTTCCAAACTAGGCCGGCATAGTGGATGCGACTGTTACTTGCAGGTGGTTTATCTGTAGTAGCAGTTGCCTCTATTCATGGGCAGCACTCCAGGTTAACGGGGTTTGCTTAATTGAATAATTAATAGGTACAAATTACATTTCATCGTGAATGACACTTTAATTGATTCAATTCTAATTATATTATTTGTTCTCCTTAAGAATCTGTCAAGATGGCGGATAATTAATTGTTTCCGGTATAATGTATCAATTTAGATTTAATTATTGCACCTACGAGTATATCTAGATTCTAGATGATCGTTAGTACAATCTTATGGTTCATTTCTTGTGTGATTTCTTATTTTCTTTATGAATAATATATGGCTGAACGGAGATTGACTAAAGAGATTTTTAAATTGGAAGCGAGTGGTAAGATGACCATGGGATATTCTTAAAAAACATAACTCCGCGGTGTCAATAACCATAGAGTCTAGAGACAAGAGTGGTAGGCAGTGGTACCCACTTATAAGTTGCCGGTTCCAACTAGGCCGGCATAGTGGATGCGACTGCTACTCACAGTTATTAAATTGTAGTAGCAGTGACATCCATTCATGGACCACACTCCAGCTTAACATCAAGCGGGGTATTGTCATATGTCGAGTCACAATAAAAAAAAGAATTATGGATGTGAAGGAAGTGAAAAAGTTGTGTCGCGATGCCATATCGTTCTCTCTGCCTATCCCTATTACATAACAACGCATAATTTGTGACGTTTTAGAAATAATGTGTAATTAAGACTACCGTGGTCCCTGGTGTAATGGTAATGCAATGGTCATGCAAACCAAGAGACCCGGTTCAAAACCATTTGCCTGTACCAATGTATCTTTGATATACGTATACGTATGTGCCTTGGTCGTCTTGTTTCTATGATATGTACCAATAATAATTTTATAGAAACTTTAACACGTGCAACTTTTATACGTCAACTGCAATAAGTATTTTTATTCTATTAAATTTTCTTTACATTTTTTTTCAATGATAAGGTTTTTAAAATTTCTTATATTTTTTTAGCGATACTGATACCGCACACTTACACTTAGAGGTAGCTAGAAAAAGCCTACTATCTCCAGAAGTACACATGATGATGTTGGCTGATACACCGGGAAAAGGAGTCGAGACCCTACAGTGTTTAAAAAAAAATGCGAACCGAGATATTTTGACGGATTTAGGTTCGTCTCAGGACGTATTAATAATGAGCCTAAAATCCAACAGCCGAAAGGTAATAATTAAGTTGCAAAAAAGTGCTTTTTTAATTATAAAATGGAATTTTACAAAAAATATGAAAGAAAAAAAATCCAAAAACATACCACTAATACAACACGTCAAAGTCTACAGTCTATTAAAATTGGAAACGTCTAGGTATAAAATTGTTTGTTTAAAACGTTATTTAAAAACATCGACTTTTAGCAGTTTTCCGCATTTTGTAAAAAATCAAAAAAAACAATTTGAACCCAACTGGTCTCATTTTGTAGATATTTTTAATATCTACAAGTCTTTCTCGCAACATTTTTCCCCAAATAGTCAAGAAAAAATTATAATTGCGAAAAACTAAGTTTTCGCAAATTTACCGGCGAATAAAAAAAACCTGCAATAGTTCAGCTGTTGGATTTTAGGCTCATTATTAATACGAGAGGCGAGACGAACCTAAATCCGTCAAAATATCTCAGTTCGCATTTTTTTTTTTTGGGGCAAAACCCCCTTTTCCCGGTGTATGACATGATGATCTCACAGTGACATTACGTCGTGACGACAGGCGTCGCAATTTATTTAGTTACGCATAAACTCCCGGGTTTGATTCTCGTTCGGAGAAAATAATTGATTAATCATTAATAGCTTTATTTGTAGTATTTAGAAGTAAAGAAGTATTTGTTAATAAAAAAAAAGGATTGGCAGTGGTTCCCAGTATGCAGATCCGGGGTAGTGTCGATACACTTATAAGTATATTTTTTGCCGGCATAGTGATGGCGCCTGGGGCAGTCGTGAACTGTCTTGGTTTTTTCAGTCGTCGTCACTTTTTCACGGTCTGTAGTACCACATCTGTAAGTAGTGAAGTGACCGTGAAGTGACTGAGTCGTTGACGTGTAAGTTGCCGGTTCCAACTAAACCGGCATCATTCGTGCAGTTTTTTAACTGTAGTAGCTGTCACTTTCTTTCATGGACCGCACTCCAGCAGACATAATAAAAATTGCATTTAAAACAATAAAAGTTTGATCTTTTTTATATATTTTATCTAGGTCAAATAAAAGTATTTAATTTCTATGCCCATCAGAATCAGATTTCAATTATTTCTAATGAAAAATATGATATCGGAAATGGTCTCTATTGCTGTTTAATTAAAAATCAAATCAAATTGTCACGCCTTTTTCCCACAGGGATAGGCAGAGACAATGGAGCGCCACTTGCCACGATCCTGACACACCTCCCTCGCTTCTTTCACATTCACAATTCTCTTCATACAAGCTCTATGGTTATGTGCACTAGGCAACCTATCTTTCTTGAGGATGTCTCCGATGTTTAATTATAAGTGACGATAACAAGAAAGTCACATCATGCAGTAATTTGTCAGAAGTAATTAAGTACTACCGGTAATTATTTTATAGGACCTTGAAAGAAATAGCAAGATAAATCTTCATAAGAAATCATAATATTCGTTTTTTTATTGAAGCACCCCGCGGTCCATAAATGGGAGCGACTGTTAGTACTGATACAGAATTGTGACTCAGTCACTTTACCGTCTGTGTTCTTAAGTGTTGTTACTACCCCGGATCTGCAATCTGAGCAAATCACTTTTCTGTCTATCACTCTTAAATAAGTACAAAGTACAAAGACCTTTATTTTTTATTATACATTTCTATACTAAGCTACTAAAGTGCTCGTATCATAGAAACAGGACAACCAAAGTACATATATCAAAGATACATTGGTACATGTGAGTGGTTTTGAAACCGTGCCACTCGGCTCACGTAGCCATTTCACTGCCACTACACCACGGTCGCCATAAATAGTCTGCATTTTCTGTATTTTTTCAATGGTTACTAGGCTAGCATAGTGGATGTGACAGCTACTTACAGTTATTGAATTGTAGTAGCAGTCACCTTTATTCGTGGACTGCGCTCCACTTTAACATCAGGCGCAGTACGGTCATATGTCGAGTCACAATAATGAAAAAATCTCGCAATTGTCTTTTCTCTAGCTTATCTCTCTTTGTCTTAATAACGTTTTTTTCTGTTTTCCAATGGGACGGATAATTCTTTAGCATTTTTTATTATTGTTATTGTGACGCGACACCTGACTCTTAAGGGGTGGTTCAAGAGCGTCGACGACCTAAGAACCTAAATCACACCTTGTATAAGGTGAAATATGGATGTTAAGTTAGCTAGAAGAGTTGTACCAATGTAGTTGTACATTGTAGTTTGGCCGGCATAGGAAACTGTAAAGTATTCCAGTCGTCAGCACTCTTGGTCTTCTCCTTGTTTACCTTCAGGTAAGTCGAGGTCAGATGTCATGTCTCAATTTATTAAAAAAGTATTAAAGTTTACGTTTTAATAAAATCAATAAAATTCTCACGCATTTTTCCCACAGGGATAGGCAGATACAGTGCCACTTGCCACGATTCTGACACAACTTCCACGCTTTCCACACATTCACAATTTTCTTTATATAAGCTCTACGGTTTAAATAAAATAAAAAGAAATCATCTTTGTTTAGGGAGTTCTATTTGACTGAGATTTGTGTTTCAAACATTATTCCAATAATCCTTAACCTAATTACAAAATTGAAAAAGAAACTTACAGTTTCTAAAGTGGTGTCGCAATGGAAAGCGGCTAGATGGTCGTGTTTGTTTCGGCTTGTTATTTTCAATTTTTGTTTTCTCGGCTTTATTGTTTGTTTTATTTCATCCCAAGATGTTTTCACATAGTTTTTATATTCAACTCCTAGGGAGCGTTTTTCCTCCTCGCGTAAAACAGTTTCGCTGTTTGATTTCTCTAAACCTTTTTCTCTTTCCGATGAATGCAAACAATCTGTTGACTTGCATTTCGATAAGATTACGCTGGTATCATCACGAGCAAAGTATTCCCTGTTGGATTTTGAACGCAACGTTGCGAATTTTCGATTAATTTTCATGTTCTCGCTACTTTTATTGCAGCTTTCATATTTATCAGCTTCTATAGTTATTCTTGACGATTTCTCCCATTTTCTTAATTCTATTTCGTGTTCTGCCCGCGGAACTATTATTAAAAATAAAACTCCTGTCATCTTTTATTTTCTTAACCTTAGCATTACTTTTTAATTTGATTATTAACGACTTATTGTTGCTACTTTTGGAATGTTTTACAGCGACGTTTGTGCACGGAAGCGCGACGCACACTGACTGACCGATTGTCAACATTTCAACAGTAACGGAAAAAACTAAAACAAGAGACATCCGCGACTATTTCGTAGTTACTTATTTTGTTAAAAGTGGTTTGGTAATCTGTATGTCGCTGATAATTGTCAAAGAGCCATTGTAAGAATTGTTTTGCGTGTTTTTTAGATTGTTTGTAAAAGAATATTGAGAAAATTCCGCGGAAACCGACGATTAGATGTGGTTGCAATTATGTGCTACTAAAACTGATTTTATGAAAACAATGTGGGAATTTTATTTATAAATTGTATGTTGTATGTATGTATGTATGTTCTTAAAAACTTATTTAAGTATCACGATATAATCACGTTTCCTGTACTAAAGGCAAATAGTATTACTTACTTTTTTATTGTAATGAAATAGGAGTTAGAGTGCCGACGATTGAAAACCCGTCACTATGCCGGCTAGAGAAGGATCCAAGTGTTCTGCTTCGAAAAAGAAGTACGTTTTGTTCTCTACCGTTTAAACCGACTGTCGATACGGGCGGATGCTACCCTCGACCAGTGCGGTTATTACTGCTGCTTGCAATACCCACTTTATCAATACTAGGGTTGCCAACCATACTTTATAATAACGTATCTTACGTTATTTTTGGTAATTATACTTTATACTTTTGCATACAAATAAAGTGTGTGAAAATACTTTATTGTGATTGCGTAGAAAACGAATTGCTTATTTAAGTAAATAATGGACATCATTCATTTTATATGGGTCTTGGGCTTAAATGTATTAACAGTTGCATTTTAAATTAATTTAATCTACGAAGATTACAATGTAGTTGGAATATATCCTTTTTTTTGCATAGTTTGGGTGTGCAAAATCATCTAACTATAATTATGACAGTTCAAAGCAGAACAAATGTAGCGTTGATTGACAGATGATACAAAATTCATATTTTATTTTCCAAATAACTCAATAGCACAGCAATTAAAAGCAAAATTGTTATTAGTTTTATCAATACAAGTATCGAATCTACTATTTATATATTTTTTCATTATCGGACATTACAAAAGTAGTACATAGAAGCTCAAAATGAATGATGTCCTTTAAATGATGATTGTCAAACAAGCTTTGAAATATTTAAAAATAGCAAAAAATTGTTAGCATTTTAAAAGCACACAAAATACTTTATTTTTCTTCCAAATACTTTATTTTTATCCTATTCAAACAATGGTATACGTTTTTTTTTGTCAAAAAAGTTGGCAACCCTAATCAATACTGATGTTATGCTGGAGTACGGTTTATGAATCTAGGCGACTGCTACTACAGTAGTGCAAGCAGTAGTCGCATTCACAATGCCGCCCTAGTTGGAACTGGCAACTTACAAGCCAACTTACTACAAATCGGCAGACTACTCTCAAAATTAAAAAGAAATTTGAACTTGCATATAAATACCTAAATCATTTGTTGTCGGTTGTTTATAGCCTCAATAAAACAACAGTTTTATTGTTAAGATTGAAAATGACAAGCTACTTAACAAGGTTGTTAAATGGCTCATGATAACACTTAGAGCATTTAAAATGTATCCACTTTCTTCCTTTCAATCTTCAGATCATAGATAAAGTTTTAGTAAAAGATGATTCTGACCTATATAATTTGTCTTTACACTAACTAAAGGTCTCTATTATTTCTCTAAACTACACCTAAATCTTCTGTGGTGTATGGCCGGTAACAATTTTTTCTAGCTAGTTAATAAAAAGTACCACTCACATTTATCTTGTTATTGTCAACACTTTTTTTTATTTTTATTGTGACTCGACATATGACAGCATCCCGCTTGATGTTAGGCCGGAGTGTAGTCCATGAATAGATGTTACTGCTACTAAAATTCAATAACTGTGAGTAGCAATCACATCCAATATGCTGGCCTAGTTGGAACCGGCAACTTACAAGCTGATCCCGAAACGTGACCAAATCACTTCACGGTCTGTATACTTGTAAGTGGTTGTACTCTTTGATAACCAGACCCGACGCAAATATTCCCCTATTTTTTTATTTGCAATATTTAATATAATTATTAAATGTTACAAATAAAAGCCATGAAACAAATATTTGCTCCAACTGGGAATCGAACCCAGGACTTTACGCGCAACAAACTAATCGCTAATCGTCAATCCACGCCTGTCGTGTGACATACCAACAGCAGCGCCAACTACCAGGTGCACACACAAAAAACATCTAAATCGGTCCAGCCGTTTAGGAGGAGTTAGGTGACAAACACACGTACAGAAGAATTTTATATATTAAAATATATATATTTTTTTATTTTGATACCTCGACCTGTCCTATAATAAACAAGAGGAGGTCCATGAGTGCCGACGACTAAAAATACGAGTCAATCCACGTTAAAGGATTGACTCGTATTTAGTCGTATTTTGACGAGTTAAAGGAACGCGCGAGGAATGCAGTTGTGACGTCATGGTCACGTGTTTATTATGAATAGTGAAGTAACATGCAAAATGTCGATAACAATAAACACACACTTTCCTCAAAATGCAAACAGATTTAGTTATTAAAAATTATAAATGTGTATTAAATTAAAGAAGTATTGAAGTAAACATTAGACAGCAACAATTTTTAATGAATTATATATCAATTTAATTTTGAGAATAATGACTGCATGTTTTTTTTCTTTTTCACACATTTTAATCACGTTTCTAATAATGGTTCTAGCCTGAATACGGATGACGTCTCCCTTTTATTCAATTAACTTACTAATTTTTCAATAATCAAACAAAGAAAATATGGACACGTTTTTATCGATATTAAATGACATCGCCGAGCTATAAGCGTCACTAAAAGCGGCCACTAAGATACGGGTGGTGGTCGTTTCACGCCCCACCGCACCTCAGCCCCCGAACTCATTTAGCTCGTTCCCCAACTATACCTCAGTTACCTCATCAAATGATAAATATTTACTGTACAAATACATAATGACAATTGGATATAAAAATACGCTCACAATTGTGACCAAATCCGGTATCCAAAATTCTGTATTCTAACTTTTCACCGTGCAGTTCTTTCAATTTGCGACTTGTAATTGCCTCATTATTAGGATTTGTTAATTTAGTAATCATTGAGATTATTATTATTGTGTAAATTAATAATGAGAATTGGATAGAAAAAGATCGTGCTTTGAAAGACACCGGGTTCGATCCCCGGTCGCAGTACACACGTGTTTTTTCTGTCCAATTTTAGTTACTAAAATACAGTAAAAATACTATCATCGGAATGTACCAAAAATTAATAAAAAATAATATGTATGTTCATTTTACATGATATTGTGAATAATTAAGTGTTAGTTTGGAGTGTCCGCGCATTACAGTGGCCCGAGGGCGGCAGGGAAAGAGTCAGGGCGGGCGGGCCGCCTAGTAGACAGTCGCGGCGCAGGCATCGGCCGGCGCGCTACACCGCGTCTCCTCGAGCGATCGATACCGCGACTAACCTAAACACAAAACATCAAACACCACATTGAATAGTACTTTGTATAAACAAGTAAGTTTCTGTCATTTATTTATTATTAGTCAAGTGAGTGCCACGTTTGTGATACTGCCGCGGTTATCCAAACATATTAACATGGCCACCCTGTACGAAAACACATGATCGCCAATAACGGTTTATTGCTAAGCTTATGCTATTCTCGGTCAAGCAAACAATCGACACGATCATGTGGTCCTCTGTGCTGGATGTACATTGTACACCTATAACAATATATAATAGTATGTGAGTTAAAAAGGATAAGATTCGCTTAAATGTTACGTAAAATATTTTGCTGAATAAGTTTTAAAATCAATAAAATAACGTATGATTATATTATTGAATATGTTTGCGTGATTTTCATTCCACGTTTATGTGTCAATATTTATTACTGCCTAGATGTATATTTTTTATTTCATACTGTAAACAATATCCGTGAATTCTTTGATGTTTGTATGTATGGATAAACACGATATAATGCCATGCTTTCTGTTAATTTTAAACGTTTCTATCGACGGGTGGAGTTGAAATATGTTTTTTAAAGATTTTCGGATAATCCTTGAATTTGTTCAATGTTATATTTTGTTACATAACAACTAGCCAGGGAAAGTTATGACGTAAGATTTTTTTTCATAAAAATCACTACATTAATATACTCTCCTCTTTCTGAGTTTATGAATTTGAGTTGTTTATATTTTTAAACGTAAAAGCTCTCGATACAAATGCCAAGAATAACGTCAATGTTTTTTGTTTATAGTCTAATATTTAGAACGACTTCCGTTTATGAGAATTCGCCGACGAATATAAACGATTTACGGGATTTTAAACAAAGCTCATGTGTTCTCCTCATCTTACAACTTTGGATTCTTTAAGTAATGCCTGAAAAGGCACCTTTGGCTGGCATAGTGACGGCGCCTGAGACAACTGTAAAGTAATGCGTTTTTTTCAGTCGTCAGCGCTCATGGACTTTCCCTTGTCAAATCAAGGTCAGATGTCATATGAAAAATTACGTCTTTACTAATTATCTAAAAACGAAAATTATTTTGTTGCTTTTTTATGTATAACAATGTTTTTTTTTGTTATTAAAATAGACACAATAAAATCCATTATACTTAATGAATTAAACAAATTTTATGCGGCTTACTATCGCGTTTATTTTGATTTTACAATTTTAATTAATGTTCGCGCTAAATCTAAGAAAATAATGCATTTTACTCGATTTTTGTTTTTATTATATTCAGATTTAAAAAATATTTTAATGGATTGTTTTATTTAGAAACAGGACGGCCAAATTGCATATACTCGTAATACAAAGACACATTAGTACCGACAAGTTGGTTTTTAACCCGTGCTCTTGGTTTGCATGACCATTGCACTACCACTACACCACGGTCGCCTCTTTTATTATTATCTAGGTATTTAGTAATACGCAGTATCTATTAAGTGAGATGTGAATGTGAAGGAAGCAAGCCAGTTTGTATTTGTAATTATTAGGATTGTGGAAAATGGCGTTCTTTGATTTGTGCCTATCCTTCTGTAAATAAAGTATGTTAAGTGTATACTGATTTATTATAAAGTATATTAGAATTAGAAGTATTGTGCACCTACCTCATATAAAAAGTGCGTTTAATTGTTCCTAAGGTAGGCTAGTAAGAATGCCTCGCGGCGTTAAGTCCGCCTTTGTACCTAGTGCATGAAGATTTGAAATAAATAAACAAAGACTTAACATTATAGTTAGTTTGACAGAATAATAACTTGTGTCAATTATTATTTAACAACTTTTTTCCTTGACTCAAAACGCGACGTTTAAAAAAAACTTAGTTTACTTTAGCCAAAGTCGTCTCTACTATGCCGTAGAGAGTCTAAATTACTGTAAGCGCCATAATTCTAATTAATAGCAACAAAAATAAATTATCTGTAGTCGGTTATGTTTACGTTAGAACTGCTATATTTAATCATTTGTTTAAATGAAATGCCAAAACGCAGATTTACTATTATAAACTTCAATAAATGAACTCTCGGAATTATATAATGTTTGCAGGAATGAAACTATATCGAATGAGATTTATTATCATTTATAATAGTAGCTATATTTATATTATCGTTTCAATATATATAATAGACTAAAAGGTTTTGAGATTTGTGTTTATAACTATTATGTATATGTTTATCTATTACTTTTCTATACTAAGCTACTAAACGTGCTTGTATCATAGAAACTTGGCGACCAAATTAAAAAGATCCAAGATACATTCGTCGTTTGTTGTTTTGAACAGGACTCTCTTGGTTTGTGACCCTGTTCTGTAACCACTAGACCCACGGTTGTCTCAAATATAGTATTTTTTTTTAAATTGTTAGTCGATTAAGGCGGGTCGACTATTGACCTCGACCCGCCTGATGGTAAGTAAGAGGAGGTGTAAGACTGCCGACGACTGTAAAATTCGAGTCTTCACGGTTGTCCCAGTCGTTGTCACAATGCCGGCCAGTGCTTAGTAGTTAGTAGGTAAAAATAAATAAATAAAATTCTTATTTACATCTACGTATTCCAACATTATATTTGAAATTCGAACAATTTAGGAGAGACAAAACTTTGAGAATTATTTACAAGTTCACGCACGCAGTGAACTATTTCTAAATTACGAAGGCACCCTAAAAGTACTATATGTATATATCTAATGTCTAAATTATAGCAGCTATTATACATAACGTTTGTTTATAGTCATTTTTTTCTATTGTGACTATGACAGCATCCCGCCTGCCAGTAAGTAGCAGTAACATCCACTTTCAAGCTTGTCCTGAAACGCGATAAAGTCTCTTCACGCTCTGTATACTTGTAAGTGGTGGTACTACTCCGGATCGACAGACTAGGCACCACTGCCTCCCACTCTTTGTCAAGCAGACCCGAAGCAAATATCCGCCTCTTTTTTAATGAATAAATATTTGTAATATCCAATCTAATTATTAAATATTACAAATAAAAGCTATGAAACAAATCTTTGCTCCGACCGGGAATCGAACCCGGGACTTTACGCGTAACGAACGAAAGTGCTAACAAATGCGCCACGCATACCATATAATTACTGTAATGCTTCATGTACAAGATGTAGTTTTTTTACCACCATGTGAAAGTATAAAAATAGGTCTTCATTCAATTAACATATAATTTTATAGCATTTTTAGCATATTCCAATGCCATAGTTATTAGTTTAAAATTTATAATGAATAATTGGTTAGAAAATATCTAATTAGTTAGAGTTAGTATAAACGAGCATAGCACAGTTACCATATATAACATAATGGGAATTTCCTTGTAAACATATTTTATGCGGCTTGCTATCGCGTTTATTTTTGGTTTTAATTTCGCGTTTACCCGTGACGACGATGGCTGCAAAGCTCTCGAAACATCTGAATAATAAAAAAATGTAAAATCAATAACCAAAAATATTTGTTTAATTCATTAATCAATGTTCGCGCAAAATCTAAGAAAATACTTTTAAAAGATTTTTACACGCGTCTAATTAAATTCGATTTATTATCAGGGTCGTTCTTATTAAAAGTAGGGTCCCCAGTTCCACTAACCACTTCATACATACAGAGGCTAAACAGAGCCTGTATGAAGAGAATTGTGAATGTGAAGAGGAAGAGAAAGAAGCGAGAGATATGTGTCGATTCCTGTTATGGATGACAAAGATTTTCACATGTGTCCAATTTAATTAGGTTATAAAATGCATACTATGTCTATATATAGCTAAGCTGTACGATAGATAGATATGTGTTTTTTAGTAGATCGTAGACTAACCCACTTCTATCTGCTCCAATAGTCCAGCAAATTAAAAAAAATCTAGAAACTAATTAACGAGGTATTCTCAGAACTATTTTACTGATATTTGTTTTGTAACTTATATAACATCGTTATTAATGTATTTATTTATTATTAATATGTATATATGTGTGTGTGTATACGTATATATATATATATACGTATACACACACGTATATATATATATATATAATATATTAAGATGGCCGTTTATATATATATATATATATAAACGGCCATCTTAAAGTTCACCATATATGAAGGTTTAGTTGGTAGAGAATGCCATAAGACATTAAGTCCGCCTTTTGTAAAAGAACAATAAAGTTTTAAATAAAATAAATATTTATTGTGTTTCGACATATTATGACAGCACCCAGCCTAAACGTAAATCCGTGCAAGCGGTCCATGAACGGATGTGACCACTACTTACAGTTATTTAACCATGCCGGCCAAGTTGAAACCGGTAATTTAAAAACTAAACCCGTAACGCGACCAAGTCTCTTCACGGTCTGTATACTTGTAAGTGTTGGTACTATTCCGGATCAGCAGACTGCATACCACTGCCTACCACTATTTATTGTAATTACATTTAATGTTACATTTAATTTAATGTTACAAATAAAAGTTATTAAAACGACCGGGAGTCGCGTTTCAGGATCAGTTTGTAAGTTTCTGGTTTTAACTAGGCCGGCATAGTGGATGTGACTGCTACTTGCAGTTAATTAATTGTGGTAGAAGTCGCCTCTATTAACAGACCGTGCAATTAAATATGTAATTAAATATGCAATTAAAGATCATATATATCTATATACATATAAGTATATATTTCAGACTATCCACCTGGAGGTTATTCTCCACAAATGTACCGAAACAATTTAAACCGAAGAGAAATGTTCCTCCGCTTTAATTTAATATGGTATCTATATCAAGTTGTCTGTAGGGAATATTAAGTTAGATATCTTCGTTCAAACATTGTCTTAGTTCAAGCGACAAATCTAGTTGTCCACTTCACTTGTGCAGATAAGCGTGTTTATGTTTGGTTAAATTAATTTACTAAAATCGCAGTGTTGTAACATGTTGCTTTGATGTATTATTAGTACTTTATTTTTATTATTACTGTTGGATTTCCATCATGCTTACCACTAGGCAGGTCGAGGTCAGATGTCGAGTCACAATTAAAAAAAATATTATATCGTTCCTTATTTTTTTATTTAAAAACTTAATGCTCAATAGTACAAAGGCGGACATAATGCCAAAGGCATTCTCTACCAGTCAAACCTTAGGATGTTAATCCAACAATATAGATAAGAGGTAGGGTAACCAAATACATTATGAAAAATATATAAATTCATATATACATAAATATACTCATAGATATATAGATACATAAATAACATGTATAATACATATACTATACTATACTATACCATACTATACAATACAATATAATATAATACAATACATCACAATACAGCCCAACTTTAACTGTCTGTACTGAAAAAAAAATGTACTATGCTATTTCAACAAGTGACTTTAAAAGATGGTGTATTTATTCAGGATTCCAAAAAGGTTTAATACTAACTAGAATATTTATTAAATGAGAAAAAAATATTTTTAAAGAAACCTGATGTTAAGCTAATTCTTTTTACTTAGTTAAAATGCTTTTATTGCACGTTAGGCGAAAGTCTTAAAGAAATCTAAGTCACTATTTTTTCGGACACCTGGTATATGGAGGATCTAAATAATTTTATACATTTATAATGTACATACTATTATAAATTATTATACACCAATTATTCTAAATTCTTCCCAAATATGCTTTTATGCAGAATCGTGTTAATATGGTCAATGTACTGAAAATAGTGCAATAAAGATTTATTATTAGGTTAATTATTTTGATTATATTTGTTATAGGTTAAAACGTGCAGAGATAAACAGCTTTATCAATCAATCAAATTGTCACGACTCTCTCCTACAGGGATAGGCAAAGACAATGGAGCGCCACTTGTCACAATTCTGACACAAGTCCCTAGCATCCCTCACAACCACAATTCTCTTCATACAAGCTCTACGGTTATAAGCACTAGGCAACCTAACTTTCTTGAGGATGTCTCCGATTTGCACGGAAAACACCTTCCTGGGCCTGCCTCGTTTAACGCATCCATCCACATTAGATTTATAAATTCCTTTCTGATTGACGAATGTACTTTCTATGTACTTTCTCTTTATCTTTTACAACTTTATCACTATAATGTTAACGGGTGCAAAATAACGCATATTCTTTTATTAGATACTTATTTTGATTACCAGATTGGTAATATAACTTCGAAACGCTTTGATGTTGTTAACAACACTTTTCACTTGCGTTTATTTATTTATTTACATAGCGGTTTTATGTGCCGAAGACTTTTTTAACCTTGTTCTAATCTCGTCTTAATAATCATGTGATACCCGCACATGGAGGGAAGCATCCGCATTCTGTCGAACGAATAGATAGTCGAATATAATTGACAAATGGAATGCTTAACCAGCCAATGGGTTTTCTTCTCTCTATAACCTTGGATTTATTTATTTATAGGCATTTATTTATTTATTACAGGAAACAATTGTTACATTAAATTTATTTACACAATATGACAATTGTGAACTAGATTGTGTCTCAAAATTATGTACGCACAGCAAAACAAGAAATTAAAATAAAAGAAATTAAAAAATAAAAATTACTAATAAAGTCTATAAAAATACATTCAAATATTTATAATGACTACATTCAAATAATAAATTAAAATTACAAACTAAATTATCAATCAATTAAATTGTCACGCCTTTTTCCCACAGGGATAGGCAGAGACAATGGAGCGCCACTTACCACGATTAAGGTGTTTTCCGACCATATCGGAGATATCCTCAAGAAAGCTAGGTCGCCTAGTGCCCATAACCACAGAGCCTGTATGAAGAGAATTGTGAATTTGAAGGTAGCAAGGAAGTTGTGTAAGGATTGCGACAAGTGGCACTCCATTGTCTTTGCCTATCCCTGTGGGGAAAAGGCGTGACAATTTGATTGATTGATTGATATTTAATTTAGGATTTATATTATTTAATTTTTTTAATGTCTGCTTATCCTAATTAAACAAAATGTAGGAGACGTTAAGTTACCATAGTCATGAGAGCTTAATTAATTATATTTAATAGATTAATAGATAAAATGAATAAAACTATTATATTTGTGAAGGAAGCGAGGGAGTTGTGTGTGTGTAAGAAAACTAAATTAATCCTAATTATTATCATTACCTAATTATTAATTTTGAGTAGGCTTGAGAATATCAGTGATGTGTCATTTGAAGACGCTTAAAGAGGAATTCTTTAAGTTAGTCACTTATTTCAATTCTCCCTTTGCTTACCACCAGGCAAGTCGAGGTCAGATGTAGAGACAATTTTATTAATAGGATTTTATTTTTAGGACCTAATGTCTGATTAAGAGAGACTATTGAACTTTACAAATATAGTTTCGCATATAAATAGCATAACTACAAATAAATTTAGACAACGAAAATAACTTTAATCTACTAATGTATAATCAGGTAGGTAGACGCAATGGACATGGTACCTATAAAATGACAATTCGACTTTATTTTAAATAGCATGAAGTTAAAAATACAGATAAATATTTAAAACATGGTACACATTTTTTTGTGGCTCGACATATGACAGCACCCCGCTTGATGTTAAGCTGGAGCGTGGATGTCGCTGCAACTACAATTCAATAACTGTGGGTAGCAGTCGCATCCACTATGCCGGCCTAGTTAGAACCGGCAACTTACAAGCTGATCCCGAAACGCGACCAAATCATTTCACGGTCTGTATACTTGTAAGTGGTGGTACTACCCCGGATCGGCAAACTGAGAACCACTGCCTACCACTCTTTGATAACCAGACCCGAAGCAAATATCTATCTCTTATTTTTATTAAATTATATTTGCAATATTTAATATAATTATTAAATATTACAAATGAAAGCTATGAAACAAATATTAGGTCCGATCGGGATACGAACCTACGCGCAACAAACCAATCGCTGACCGTTCGTCCACGCCATCGTCAAAACAAAACACATTTTCAATTGCAATGGTTTTAACATAAATTTAAAAAAAGAATTAAGTTTAACAAATTTTATACGGCTTACCAGGGTATACCACAATTGTAAAATAAAAACCAAAATAAACGCGATAGTAAACCGCATAAATTTGTTTTATTCAATAATCAATGTCCGCGCAAAATCTAAGAAATTATTAAAATTAGTATAAACTAATCAAGTCGTTTAGTTAGGCTGTGGTGATATTTACAGGGAACTGAATTACATAAATGTCAACAAGTGCGCACCCCTACGTCGACAATCTACGTCACTATTATAAAGGTTATACCCATGACGAATTATTACGCACAGGGACATCGACGTCACATAAACTATTTTAAAATCACTTGTATAGTCTGTCTAAGCGATCTCCAGTGCATTTAGGCACACGTGCGACTATAAAATATGAAAGCAACACACCGAAAATGCAATTGTAATTGGTCATTCAGTTGCTGGTTAGACACAAAAGGAGGAGCATGCTGATGTAGTATAGTAGTATAGTTACTAATACTTGCATTCACACATTTAAATAAATTGATAAAGTGGACGGGGGCGTCAATTATAGTTAGACAAGCTATACATGCATTTTAATAGGCAGTTTATTTTACCAGACTATCAATCCCACGACTTTTAGATTGTTTTTATTTTATTATTGTGACACGACATCAGACTTCGATCCGCCTCGTCAGTTCACGGCTGCCTCAGTCGCCGTCACTATGCCGGCCAAAGGTACTTCTTCAGGCTTCGCTTGAAGGTTCCAAGGTTAAAGGATAGAGAGAACACATGGGCTGTCAAAACATTCCATTTGTCGATTGTTCTACAAAGAAAAGAGGCACCGAACTTTTCAGTTCGACTGCCGATTCGGTCGACAGAATGTGGATGCCTTCCCCGACCTGTACGGGTATTATTGGAGTGAAAAGATGAGATAGGAAGTTAAAAAGCTCCTCGGAACATTCTCCGTGGTATAGGTTATAGAAGACGCAGAAATTGTGAAGTGAACTAGTTACGTTTCGGAATCAGCTTGTAAGTTGCCGTTTCAACTAGCTTATGCCGGTCCTGAAACATCTCTTTCGTTCTCTTCACGTCCACAATTTTCATTATACAGGCTTTATGGTTAAAGGCACTGCATACCTCAGCCTTTTTAAGCTTTGATCGAGCAATGGTATTTTGGGTCGTCTCTGTTTGATCCTATATATTATATTAAGGCGACCGTGGTGTACTGACAGTGCAATAGTTACGCAAACCGAGTGCACGGGTTCGAAACCACTTACCGGTACCAATGTATCTTTAATATATGTACTTTGGTTGTCCTGTTTCTATGATGCAAGCACTTTAGTAGCTTTTTTTTTTTTTTTTTTTTATTTTTTTATTGTGACTCGACATATGACAGCACCCCGCTTGATGTTAAGCCAAAGTGTGGTCCATGAATGAATGTCACTGCTACTACAATTCAATAACTGTGAGTAGCAATCACATCCACTATGCCGGCCTAGATGGAACCGGCAACTTACAAGCTGATCCCGAAACGTGACCAAATCACTTCACGGTCTGTATACTTGTAAGTGGTGGTACTACCCCGGATCGGCAGACTGGGTACCACTGCCTACCACTCTTTGATAACCAGACCCGAAGCAAATATCCATCTCTTTTTTTTTTTATTAACAAATATTTGCAATATTTATTACTATTAAATATTACAAATAAAAGCTATGAAACAAATATTTGCTCCGACCGGGGATCGAACCCGGGACTTTACGCGCAACAAACCAGTCGCTAAACCGTTCGTCCACGCCTGTCGTCAAAAGCTTAGTATAGAAATGTATAATAAAAATAAAGAAATAAACTTTTGTTTTATAACTAAGGTATATTTTAAAAAGTTCTCAACGTTTACCTGAAAAACAATAACATTGTAGCAAGTAAGCACTTTAAAACAATTTCAGAAATAACTGCATGAAAACATCGCAAAATACGCTTTTAAAGTGTTAACTCGAGGCCGTCCCTGAAATGAGTTTTCATGTTTGTATACGAAATAAAAATATACGAGTGTAGCAATATTTGCTCTGTTTATTTTCCTAGGAATATTTTGGCTTGACATATGACAACAACCCTCTGATGTTAAGCTGGAGTGCGGTCCATGATTACTACAGGTAACAGTCGCACCCACTATGCCGGCCAGGTTGGAACCGGAGTGTTACAAACTGATCCCGAAACGCGACATGAGTACATAAGATAATTTAATTATTAGATTAATCGTAAAGGTAAATAAAGCCAAGAAAGTTGTGTCAGGATAGTGGAAAATGGTGCTCCATTGTCTTTGCCTGCCTCTATTATTAAATAGTGCCTAATTACTACAATGTGTAATAAAATGTTTGTAAAATTTTCAATTAATTAATCAAATTGTCACGCCTCTTTCCCACAGGAATAGGCAGAGACAATGGAGCGCCACTTGCCACGATCCTGACACAACTCCCTCGCTTCCTTCACATTCACAATTCCCTTCATACAAGCTCAATGGTTATGGTTTTAAAAATAACTGAAAGGAAAATTGTAATTTCAGGAAGGTAGCGTGTCGCATTGTTTATTCAGAAGGTATCTCGCTGAAACTGCATTGCCCTTGAACCTTGGGGAGGTCGCATTAAGCAAGGCCTCTCTTTTAAATATTTAGTTAGAATTAATTGTCATATCCGTATGTTGTAGTTGTTTTGAAATTGTAAAAGTGATAACTATTATTTTGTAAACATAATACAAGATTTTTGTATCTATTTGTTTCTTTCATATTTTTTATAGTGGGTCGGCATAATGACAGCACCCCGCCTAGTGTTAAGCTGGAGTGTGGTCCATGAAGGCGACATTTACCACAATTAAATATCTGCAAGTAGGTAGCAGTCGCATCCACTATGCCGGCCTAGTTAGAAACGGTAACTTTCAAGTTGCTTCTAAAGCATGGCTGAGTCACTTGAAGGTCTGTATACATTAAAGTTTAAACCAATAGTACTGTCCTGGTAAGTGAGTCTGTATACTTGAAAGTGGTAGTACTGTCCTGAAAAGAGAGTCTGTATACTTTAAAGTGGTGGTCTGCACTGACTGGAAAGTGGAAAGTGTGTCTGTATACTTTAAAGTGTTGGTCTGCCCTGGAAAGTGGAAAGTGTGTCTGTATACTTTAAAGTGGTGGTCTGCCCTGACTGGAAATTGGAAAGTGTGTCTGTATACTTTAAAGTGGTGGTCTGCCCTGGAAAGTGGAATGTGTGTCTGTATACTTAAAAGTGATGGTACTGTCCTGGAAAGAGAGTCTGTATGGTGCTGCATAGGTATCTCATCACACGAATTTTCTTTTAACTGAATTTGGTTGAACTAAGGGCTGAACTGAGTACCCTTGACAAAAAATAATCGATTTAATAAACTAGGCTATGGAATTTTCCATTATATATCAAAATTATAGATAATATACATATAGACTATACGATGGCAAGCACTGTTTGTAAAGCGATCATGGTGTAGTGGCAGTGCAATGGTCACGCATACCGAGAGCATGGGTTTAAAACCAGTGTGTCTTTGATATGTATCCTGTTTTAATAATACAAGCACTTTAGTAGCTTAGTATAGAAATGTAAATAAAAAATAAAATAAAATTATAATACGAGTATATGCACTTTGGTCGTTCTGTTTCTATGATACAAGCACTTTAGTAGCAGTGACCGGTCGTGCAATTTACTTGACAATAGCCGAATAGTATTGTTATTTTTATATTTCTTATTGTGACTCGACTTCTGACTTCAACCCGCCCGATGGTACAAAAGGAGGTCCAAAGCGCCGACGACTGAAAAAAACCGAGTCAGTTCACGGCAGCCCCAGTCGCAGTCACTATGCTGGCCAAAGGTACTTACTTCTTTACGCATCGCTTTAAGGATCTACAAAAGTAGTACATAAAAGCCCAAAATGAATGATCTCCTTTCGTTATCAAGTTTATCAATGTACTCGTACAGGCAAAAGTTTTAATTTCGGATCCATCCAAGGTTGACAATCTAATGGAAAATTTAATACTTAAGAGTGAACTTCGCATAGCATCGATTTAAGCCAGTATAATGGTAACATGTACAATATACAAACATAGGCTGTCAAACACTGTAATGTAATTTAAACTTTATTGCTTTAAAAAGTTTAAGGCTATGTCATTGAAATAGTATCATTAATCACCATACTTGATATATATATAGTGACCAAACACATTATTTAACATTATGGCTTGACATATGACAGCACAGCTGGACAGTAAAACTGGAGTGCGGTCTATTAATAGAGGTGACTGCTAACTCCAGTTCATAATTGCATTATGCCAGCCTAGTTGAAACTGGTAACTGGCTAAGGGATCTCGAAGCCCGACTAACTCACTTCACAGTCTGTCTACTTAAATATCCGCCTCATTTTTTTATATTCGTAATAGGTATTTAACCTAAATATTAAAAATAAATGCTAAGAAATATTTTCTTCGACTGAAAATCGAACCCGGGACTAACGCGTAACGGACTGGTAAGAAAACCAATGGACCACGCGTGTCCTCAAAAATGTGTTGCGTGTTGTAGAATTCAATGAAGCGGAGTCTAGTGACTTGTGTATCTAAGTTAACCTAATTCTGAGACACACCTCGGTCTTAAGTCAACGTTTCACGCACAAAATACTGTATTTTCTCCCCCAATTCAGCCAGGGTGATCAAATTACTAATGACACCAATAACTTTACGTAAATGTATTGAAAGAAGAAATAAATTATTAGGTAAATAGGCTTATTCGGTAAAACCAGTAAAAGACTACAAGAAAATATACGTATAGCTTGTCTAACTATAAATGACGCGCCCCTCCACTTTATTAGTTTATTTTAAATGTGTAAATACAAATATTACTAACTATACTACTATACTACATCAGCGTGCTAACCTTTTATGTCTAACTAGCAGCTGAATCACTAATTACAATTGCATTTTCGGTGTGTTGCACCCATATTTTATAGTCGCACGTGTGCTTAAACGCAGTGGAGGGGCGCGTCACTTCGGATTAGACAGACTCTAACATGAAAGGATGAATGATAGGACATTGACGAAAGAGATGCATAAATCAGTCAGGGGTGATTGGGAGTTGCAAACGGGGAGCCTGTATGAAGTGTATCAGTCATCATCATCATCAGCCAGAAGACGTCCACTGCTGAACATAGGCCTCCCCCTTAGAACTCCATTTCGAACGACAAGATGCCAGTTGCATCCACAGGTTATTTGTGAATTTGTCACTATGTGGGAGGCCTACCTACGCTGCGTCTTCCAGTTCGTGGTCTCCACTCCAAAACTATATGACAGCAATAGCCTGATATTAAGCAAGAGTGCGGTCCATGAATGGAGGTGATAAAGTTCGATAGCTGTAAGTAGTACTTACATTCACTATGCTGGCCTACTTGAATCCGGCAACTTACAAGTTAATCTCGAAACGCGACTAAATCACTTCACGGTCCGTGTACTAAACTTGTAAGTCATGGTGCAACCCCGGATCGGCAAACTGGGCACCGCTGCAACCAGACCCGGCCTCTTATTTTATTAACAAATATTAGCTCCTACCAGGAATCGAACTCGGAAACCAGTCGTCAAAATGCACCGTTATTTTCATTCTGTGCGTTTACACTTGAGTGATACATACATAGGAGTGATGTCATGAGTATATATTAATATTCTAATGTTTAGGTCACAAGGGAAATAAACGCATTCTAGCAATAATCCAGATGCCTGTGCGTTGAAGAAAATTGCATTAATACAATTCTAGCCCGCTCCTTCCATTCCATTTACGTTATTTACAACAAAAGCGGTCATAAATAAATTGTATAGTTTGCAATTTATTTTTATTATAAATAGTTTTATTTTGCAATCAACCCACGCCTACATTTTTACGAGGATAGTCAGATCAACGAACTGCTTTTTACAGTCGATAAATTTGTTATTACAGTCGATAATGTCAGTGGCTTCTTCCCTCCTTCTTATCGATAATATTCATCAATGAATCAAATTGTCACGCCTTTTTGTCACAGTGATAGGCAGAGATAATGGAGTGCTTATTTTCATATAAAATATCGAGAACAGTTAGCAACAGTGACAGCACCCCGCTGTTAAGCTTATCTCGCTATTAAGTGAGACGACTGCTACTACAGTTAAATAATCTCAAGTAGCAGTCGCATCTACTATGCCACATAAAGTGAAGAAAGATTTTTAGGGTTCCGTAGCCAAATGGCAAAAAACGGAACCCTTATAGATTCGTCATTGACAGACAATAGTAGCTTAATCTATACCATTATATAAAGAAGAAAGATTTGATTGTTTGTATGTTTGTTAGCTACACGACCGATTTTCCGATTTTTACATATTCTCCGGGTAACATAGGCAACGTCGGGTTACGCAGCTAATATTATAAAATATTATCAGTCCTATATTTGTAGATGTAAGGGAAGCGTGGGAGTTGTGTCAGGATGGTGGCAAGTGGCGCTCTATTGTCTAAGCATATCCCTATGGGACAAATGCGTGACAATTTAATTGATTGATTGATATCAGTTAAATAAATTCATTGCAAATATCTTAGTGTGGCCCATGCAACCATGATGAATAATCGCAACCATCACAAACACTTTCTGCAACTGTTGCTTTGAGCTATCGATATGTAGAGCCACATTAAAAAAATACTATAATGCCCAACTGTTTACATTACTAAACGTGCTTGTATCAAAGAAACTGAGTGGCCATAGGCGTAGCGTCATGACAGAAGCGTAGCGTGCCTTGGCGGGGCCCCCTATAAAAATTTGTTTGGGGGCCCTATGTTTACATTAAATTAAAAGAAATATTTATTCATCATAATTATCTCTCACTATTTCCAAAATTTTTACAAAGAATTGAAATTAAATATGCACTATCCTTGCCTTTTTTTCGGCAAACTGATTTATTAAATCATTTAAAGATGATGGTGACTTTAGTTTTTCTTAAGGTTCTGCCCCCGTGGCTCCGTATAATTGATACGGCGGTAGCTACACCCCTGGGCCACAATATATACTATTAGAGACATATTGGTACCGGTAAGTGGTTTTTGAACCGGGAAACCATCTATTTACCAAAAGAATACGGTTGCCGTATACTTGTAGTAAAATAAGTAAAATCTAGACAACAACAAGGGTTGCCAGTTGCCACATAAACCGCGTACCTAAACTGTTATAAAAAGAACACCATGTGGCGTTGACAAGTTGTGTTCGACGTAACATAGTGGGGCGCCGTCCAGTCGAGACACTCAACAAACGTAAATAACCCTTATTTTCGTAAGAAATAAAACCTATAATCCCATTCATTATTCTAAGTACCATGTAAAAAGAACCTCATTTCTTTAACCCTCAAATAACGGGTAGGTGGCCAGAAATACTGTAATAGTTTGCACAGACTTTTACGAGTATAATATTTAATCGTATGTAATGTTATGTACGACAAAAAATCATGTGTTCTGTTAATTAAGGCGACCGTGGTGTAGTGGCAGTGCAATGGTTAGGCAAACCGATAGCACGTGTTCAAAACCACTCACTGGTACCAATGTATCATATATACGAACACGTATCATATAGTATCAAGTAGTTTTTTCAGTCATATTATAATTATATAGAACCCTTGTAATTGGGCTTAGGATTCTTTTAAAAAGGGACTGTAATTTTAGTGTTAAGCTTTATAAATTAAAGTAGGATACAACTAGTAATGACGTCATTTAGATAAAATAAAAAGCTTTGTAACTTATAAATAAAGGTCATGAAGCTTCACGATCGATATGTAATACGTATACTATCGGATATACTAGTACTAAGCCTACTTATATACGTACATACATAGGTAGTGACATACTAGGTACCAGTTTTACCTTAGTCCTAAATCTCCCTTGGTATTGGATCTAGACTATACATCTTGGCATTCAACGAGGTGCGGCGGTTCTTCGCACCAGAGTATCGCCTTTCACTGTACAAGGCTATTATTCGCTCTTGGGCGGAGTACTGTTCGCAGTTCTGCCTTATAAATAACTTTTCGGTGCCCTGAATTCAATGCAGCAGTGCCAAGCTGTCCGAGCTTTATGCGTCCAGCCTATATCTCAGAGCTCTTCAAAACTTGTTCCTATCTCGTCTTTTTACTCCCGTTAAACTCGTCCCGCACAGGTTAGGGGAAGCTTTAGCAATCTGTCGATTGAATTGACAGCCGAACTAAACGGTTCGGTGCGTTATTTCTCAGTCGTACAACAAACAGATGAAATGCTTTACCAGCCTTTAAGCGACCTTGGATCCTTTAAACAAAGCGTGAAAACGAACCTCTGCATAGTGACGGCGATTGAAGTAATCGTAAACTGAAACGATTTTTTCAGTCGTCGCCACTCTTAGACCGAGCAAGGTGAGGATCGGGAGAACACATGGGTTGGTGAAGTATTCGACTCGTAGATTGTCCGAAAAATATGACCCGTCAATTCGATTGAACCTGTGCGGGGTAGGGTGCGGGTATCACGGGTAAATGATGATATGATAGGACATATGTATAAAAAATAACAAAAGTTAGATATATTAATTAAAAACTCAAAGAAACAAAATTAAAATACACAATTATTTTTTTATATAATCGATAAACAGAATTTAGTTTTCACTTCTAATGTAAACATAAAATAACACTTATTTTATCAGCATTGCAAATGTGGTTTCGTCACGGCGGCGATGCATATCTTGAAAAAAATATTAAAATATTGCATTCTTTTGCAGAATCATCAACGTTCAACATTAGAAAAAATAAAGAAGAAATTACTAGAAAAAATAATTAAAAAGTCATGTACAACAGTAGTGATTCATTTAGATCAATTAATTTAAATTACCTAAAATTTGAGTGTATTAAATAGTAAATAAAAGATTATGTTAGTGTGATTTGTTTGGTGAAAATGACGTCGTTGAAGCATGGTGTTAATTTGAGCCGTCGAGCCTGCAGGGTTGGTTTACTCCTCCTGTTTGTTGCAGTCCTGGTATCTTCTGGGCCCATCGAGGTATGTTTTCTTTCAATTTTTTATTCTAATTTAAGTCACTTTTTCTCCTTTTAATAATTATTTCTTATATATATTTGCAATAAACATTGTAACTACATACTTGTACTTGGTAAACATGGTAGTACAAAAATGTTAGTACGAGTACTATTCTAAATTAGGAAAAAACGTTATTTATTTCGATAGAATAAAACTATCAATCAATCAAATTGTCGCGTCTTTTTACCACAGGGATAGGCAGAGACAACGGAGCGCCACTTACCACGATCCTTACACAACTCCCTTGCTTCCTTCACATCCACAATTCTCTTCATACAGGCTAGGCAACCTAGCTTTCTTGAGGATGTCTCCTATTTGGTCGGAAAACACCCTCCTGGGCCTGCCTTGTTTAACGCTTCCATCCACATCAGATTTCTAAATTCCTTTCGTCAATCTACGGATGAGTGAAAGTAGATTGACTATTGTACTTTCGATAGTTATTTAAACCTATTATAATTATTGTAGGTTTATGTTATTTAAATCGTTTACTATTGACAGTAGCTTAAAGGTTCCACAATCGTAGTCCATACAAACTGTTACGAGTAAATGTATTTAGGCAGGAAGATATGCTGATAGTGGTAGTGGCGGTATTTCATATGTCTCAAGAAGCTATATTTCAAGTAAAGGGCAAGGTCAAAGTAGTCAAAGAAAGGTCAAGGTTCATTTCCTTAAATAAATTATCCTTTCATGCATATTTTTGATACTAAATAGTTTGGATTTTTTTGTTGTTAATATCTGCCAGATCTTCCACGACTCAGTATATACATATAATATACTGAGTCGTGTCACAAGTCATATACTGAGTCGTAAATGTCAAAACAATACACTTATATAGCTTGTCTAACTATAAACGACGCGGCCCTCCACTTTATTAGTTATTTCAATGTGTGAATCCAAATATTAATAACTATACTATTATATTTAATCAGCGTGCTCCTCCTTTTGTGTCTAACCGGCAACTGAATGACCAATTACAATTGTATTTTCGGCTGCGAATAAAGTTGTATTCGGAAAACATGCTAATATGATCAATCAATAAATGAAATTGTTCCTCCTTCTTCCCACAGGGATAGGCAGACACAATGGAGCGCCACTTGCCACGATCCTGACAAAACTCCCTCGCTTCCTTCACATTCACAATTCTCTTCTACAAGCTCTATGGTTACTTCATTCGCATGTTTTCGTATTTATTATATTTAATAAATGTTTTCTCTATTATAACTATGAATGACATTACGACAGCGAGCAACTGACTGCTGTACTGATGATAAGCAGCGATTGCGTTAACGGCTTGTCGTAGCTATTTTCAGAGCGATGGAAATTTCCGCAAAATATTGGAAAAATCCACATTTTTGATTCGATTTATACATTTTCTTTATTGAGACTCGACATTTGACATCGACCTGCCTGATGGTAAGCAAAGGCAAGTCCAAGAGCGTCGACGACTGAAAATAACTTCATCTTACAGTTACCTTAGTTCAACAAATAGAATGCTTTACCAGCCCATGTGTTCTCTCCATCCTATAGCTTTTGGATCCTTCAAGCGATGCGTGAAGAAGCACCTTTGGCCGGCATAGTGACGGCGACTGGGGCTGCCGTGGCACTCTTGGACCTCTTCTTGCTTACCATCAGGCGGGTCCATAAAAACAGTCCATAGTGACGGCGACTAAGGCAATCGTATACTGAAACTGTTTATAATAATAATAATTTTTATGTCAATAATTTACAAGAATAATATAATTTACATATAATATGTTAGTAACGTATGTCAACTTTTAAACTAATATTAGTAAAATTCATTTAACTACAAATAATTATTTTACAAATGGCGCTTAGCAGGTGTGCAATTGCATCCACTTTCTCACAACCGGTGAGGCCCACCGCTCAGACAGTACGCCCAGGATACCGCTAGTGCTGGTATGAAAGCGTCGCAACAGCGAGGCACTCCGTTTTCTGACAATGGCATAAAAATCACCAGTGCGTGCCTGTGCGAACATTGTGCCTGCGCTGCAAAACCTCGGCAATCCCAGCAATACTCTGAATGCATTGTTGTATTGCACACGAAGAGCGCCGTTTATAGTCGTAGGAGAACTTGGACTTCATCTTGCTTGCAATCACGCAAGTTGACGCTAGATGTAGAGCCTCATTCAAAATTCATCGTCACTATGCCAGCCAAAGTATGCCTAAAGCGATAGTATTGTTGTTTTCAAAAAAGTAGTACATACAAGTATATGTTCTAGTTAGGCATAAAATACGGTAATAGTACATAGAGAATGTAAAGGAAGCAAGTCCATCATAATTGTGCAAAGTGGCGTTTCATTGTCTCTGCCTATCCTTAAGGGAATTATTTTTTTTAAACAGTAAAATGAAATAAACGAGGTCAGATTTCAAGTCTCAATATTAATAATAGTAAATAAAATAAAGAAATTAATTAATCAATTAAATTGTCTCGCCTTTTTCCCACAGGGATAGGCAGAGACAATGGAGAGCCACTTGTCACGATCCTGACGCAAGTCCCTCGCTTTTCCACAATTATCTTCACAATTATCTTAAGTATTTTGTGTAAATCCTATCAATTCTTTTGTTTACATTTATGTTTCATCGAGTTAAGAATCACAACGATGCTACAAAAGTTATCACTTCAAAAATCGCTACACCATGAGTTACAATAAAGATGAAAAGATGGCTTATAAATTATTTTATCAAGGCTACTGGCATAAGATGTTATTTATGAAGACAAGCAAAAGCTTTACCTCTTTTATTTATCTTAGAGTGGATTCACTGAATATTATCATCATATTAACCCCTCAAAATTTAACCTCCTACGTGAATATTACTATAATGTGCAAAATATCAACTTTACTGTCACTTGATACATTATTATACGAGTCTTTATGTACAAGTCTTTAATAATATTTAACAATTTTATTTTATTATTCCGACGTTTCGAGAGCTTTGCAGCCATCGTGGTCACGGAGAGGATAAAATAAAACTGTGCAATCAAAACAAAATAAACGCGATAGTAAGCCGCAAAAATTTGCTTAATTTAAAGTCTTTATTGGTAACTTGTCGATTTTAGCAATCTCGGCGCTTAAGAGTAGATGGCCGTTTGCCTATTCTGCAAATCCGGTAATATACAGACAACTTTAAAGTATACAGACAGTAAGGTGACAGGCGCGCTTCAGAATTAGCTTGTACGTTGCCGGTTACAACTAGACCAGCATAGTGGTTGCGATTTCTACTTGCAGTTATTTAACAGTGGTAGCAGTAGCCTCCATTCGTGGATTGCACTCTAGCCTAACATCAAATGGTCAAGCCATAATAAAATAAAGAATGCAATCACACGAGATAAAAAATCCAATGACATTAGAAATATATAGAACGTCATTAATAAAATCCTAATTTTTCATTTGATCATCACCATCAGTGTCTCTTATTATTGGACAATGCGATTGTGGTTTTCAGGCAGGATTTAGGCTTCTCACTCACGCTTGCCAATTTGGGTTGATGTGTCAGTCACCAAGTCTGTCACCAAGACAGTCTTAAGACATGCCGAGACGGCTGCTAAATAGTGACAACGATCGGGACCTAAAGTTTAACATGCCATTTGAAACACCAGTAGGATTAATAATTCTTTTCCACTAGCGGTTACCCATCCACCATTGATCACGCTATCCATTGCTCCATATTTAATTTACTAAAAGGTAATTATTTAAATAAAATCAATACCAATTTCATAAAATGAAAGTAAATTCTATTTCCTGATTTGTGATCTACGACTTTATTCGATCAAGAGCTCTATGTTTTAGGGGCTTTAATCTCTATTAAATAATGTAAGTTTTCAGTAGGTTCCCTTAATAAATATAACAAATAACAGGTGATGGAATAAAAAGATGAACAAACATTTTGTATATTTATATAGTCTGTATATACGAGGATTTTCGAATAAATTTCGAGTAAAAGAAATTAAGCATTTTGTAATATTGGCTTTACTTATAACCGTATAACCTCCTGACGGTTATTTTGGATTGTGATCTAATAAGCTAATGAGACTATTGTGAGCAGCAGTCACATCCTCATAGTCCAGGTAGTCCAGGTCTTCAATTGGATCAGCTAAAACCGCATAGTAACACACAATTTTAGTTAAATCACTGTAGTTCAAATCGGCAGTCGAACTAAAAAGTTCGGTGCGTATTTTCTTTGTAGAACAATTGACAAGTGGAATGCTTTGCCAGCCCATGTGTTCTCTCCATCCTATGACCTTGGATCCTTCAAGCGATGCGTGAAGAAACACATTTGGCCGGCATAGTGACGGTGACAGAGGCAGTCGTGAACAATCCGGTTTTTTCAGTCGGCGTCACTCTTGGCCCTTCTCTCGCTTATCATCAGGCGGGTCAAGGTCAGATGTTGTTTCACAATAAAAAATATATCTATTACATATCGTCATGGTCTATTATCAGCAAGGGAGTTCTAGGAGCGCCGACGACTGAAAAAACCATTTCCTTATAAGGTTGCTTCAGTCTTGTTTGTTATTTCCATTTATTAATTATTTCTACGCTGATTTAAAACATTAGAACAAATTATTATTCTTGTGTGTACTTGTGCAGAAATTCCTAGAAATAATTAATAATCACAACTTTTAATTACATTGTAAAATATTTCATCGCGCGTGTGTTTATGGCTTTTCTATTTAATCGACTCTGATAAACGACATTGATTAGTGTCGGTCTCACGAAGGTCGTTGGGTTTAAAAAGAGGTATTTTTAGTTTTGTTAGAAACTAGTATGATTGATCGATGTTTGATTTTGAATATTGAGCTAGGTTTTTTATTTTCCGTTTTATTTTCGATCAAATCGGAGACATCCTCAATCAAGAAAGCAAAATTATCTACTTAACAGTACTAAAATTTTAATGAAAGGTTAGAGCTCAGAAAGTCATGATAAGTGTGTAGTAAATTGGCCATCATAAAGAAGTACTACCTAATACTTAAATCGCCTTTTACGACCACTTATATAACTATTTAACGAAAGTAGATATTTGGGGGCTCGGAATTTATTCATTTACTTTATTTATTTGTTTTTGTTAACTTGCAACCAAAAGTAGAAGAGTTAGACTGTAATGTCTGCCAGCAATATTTATAGTTTTTATAGGGGTCGTTGGAGAACATATTTGGCACGGGACATTCTTCTTTCATGCTGAATGTCGAATTGCTTCCCTACTGCCAGTATGCGGTGTGTGCTACAATTTTTCTATAAACGTGGTTTAACAATAAAATTGCACTGTGCTTACCAATGCGCCACGCCTGTCGTCGAAAAAAAGTAGCTACCTACAAACCTAGCTCAATCAATCAATCAAATTGTCACGCCTTTTTCCCACAGGGATAGGCAGAGACAATGGAGCGCCACTTGCCACGATCCTGACACAACTCCCTCGCTTCCTTCACATTCACAATTCTCTTCATACAAGCTCTATGGTTATGGGCACTAGGCAACCCAGCTTTCTTGAGGATGTCTCCGATTTGGTCGGCAAACACCCTCCCGGGCCTGCCTCGTTTAACGCATCCATTCACATGAGATTTATAAATTCTCTTTGTCAATCTACTTTCACTCATCCTTTCCATGTGCCCAAACCATCGAAGCATTCCTTTATCAATCTTTGTCACTACATCCTCTTTCAAACCACATATATCGCGCACTGTGCTATTCCTTATTCTATCCGCTATCGTAACTCCACATATACTCCATAGTATAGAAATGTAAAAAAAACAATAAAAAAAAAATAGATGCGCCAATAGAAGTTCTCCAAGCACCTTTAATAATTGTACGGGCATGCTAATACGTGTAGTCGTGCATCATACGCGGAATGAGGCCACGTTTATATTTAGCATTACACATTCCAGTGATTTACAACCAAAATATAATATTTCCAGAACAGTTTACAACTCTTAAAACTACTCGAATGTCTGCTGACCTACCCACACGTCAAAATCCAAAAGGCGTCAACTCGAAAACTTAAATCATCAAAATATCATCAAGAAACTATTGTGCTCAACAGAAACTCATGCATCAACAGAAAACTATTGTTGCTTGATATTAAGCTGGAGTGTGGTCCATGATTGGATGCCACTGCTACTACAATTCAATAACTGTAAATAGCACACCACACCCTAGCTTAACATCAAGCGGGTTGCTTTCATATGTCGAGTCACAATATAAATAAAAATAAATTTATAATTTATAAATAAATTCACCTGAAGACTCAAGTGCCTAAATGCGCTTTACCCGAAAAGAAATAGGGAGCTAATGGGGCATTCTCACAGGGCGATTTTAGTTGATCAACTGCAAAATCGTTCGTGATTTAAACTGTCTGAACACACTTTCAATCAAGTTGAAGCAATAAATATCTATTCAACAAAAGTTAAAGACCTTTCTACTTTTGTTGATTTGTTTGATAGCTGACAGCGAATCGACTCGTCTGAACTTGTTCGTTCAACTTGCATTGAGTAATCAGTCCCATCAGTCAGTCAGTCAGCGCGATTGAGTACCTATGTACTGTATATTGCATTCCTATATCACCAGTATTTTGTTTGTTTGTAAAATAAAAAGTGAATTGTGGCGTCCACATCCACGAGAAAAATGCTAAAATGGACAGATAGTGTAATAACACGTGTAATATTGAGTCGATTATTATTGAATCGTGAGAACGCTACTGTCAATATTTGCTTTCGAATATTGTTGAACGATAAATATTGATCAACTAAAATCGCCCCGTGAGAACGCCCCATAAATAGCAACGCTAGTTGCCTTTGTCCAGCAGTGGACGACTAAGTGGATGGTCAGAAATAGAAAATGAGAGAGATCTTTACCAGTAATTTGTGGATTAAAACTATCGTTGGCATCGTTATCCAACGAGTTGCTTGCGGTTCAAAACCACTTAGAGGTGATAGAGTCATGTAAACTTCGTGGATAGTAGCACAAAGTCTTTGTCTTTTTCATCTTGAGATTTAAGGCGTGATTATTTACTTTTGTGCTTTAACTGAAAATATTGTGTTTAGGTATGCCGATTGTCATTCTGATCGTACGTGCTGCTATATTTTAAGAGCTATTTTAGATCTTATGTTGTTTTTTTTATTAGACACGACATCTGACCTCGTCCCGCCTTATGATGAACAAGAGGAACCTAAAAATAATGTTTACATTATTTACAAATGCCCTAAACATTATTTAATAAACCAAAACAAAGATTTAAAATTTATCATTTTTTTTAATTCGATATCTGTCCTGAGTGTTAACAACTAAAAAACCGTCTCAGTTCACGGTTGAAATAGATATACAAATAATTTCACGCAATGCAAATAAATACAATGCTCACAATACAAATACTTGTCAACAATACATTTACATAAATTGGCTTCAGTGAATTACGAGTATAAGAGTGGTAGGCAGTGGTACCCAGTCTGCCGATCCGGGGTAGTACCACCACTTACAAGTATACAGACCATGAAGTGATTTGGTCACGTTTCGGGATCAGCTTGTAAGTTGCCGGTTCCAACTAGGCCGGCATAGTGGATGTGATTGCTACTCACTGTTATTGAATTGTAGTAGCAGTGATATTCATTCATGGACCACATTTTGGCTTAACATCAAGCGGGATGCTGTCATATGTCGAGTCACAATAAAAAAAATAAAAAAAACACTTTAATTTCCTGAAATATTTGCCAACTTAACAAAGTTAGATGTTACTTCGTGACCTATATACGAAATTGTGGTCTTGAAGAATCCGCAATCCGCACCAGAAATCCAGCCAAGGTCTTTCCAAACAAAAGCTTATTCAAGGTCAAGTTCTCTCCAAGGTAGGGTTGCTACAAACAAAAACTAATTCGGGTAAAACATATTTGACCGGATTTTTCCCTATAAAATAACTAGTTATTTTTATTACTGCATTAAGTTACTAAACTGAACTTAAATACTATGACTTGAGACTGTATTAATATATATCTTAATATCGTTTGATAGGTTATTTAAATTACCTCTTTTTATCATTAAAAATTATAGATAAAAAGTTATCATGTCTATCCTATTAGTTGTCTCTGCCTATCCATGTGGGGAAAAGGCGTAACAATTTGATTAAATGATTAAAGTTATCATGTTAATTATAATTAAGTATAACACACAAGTTAAAAATTATAGAATGATGATTTTCTTGTTGTGTCTCGACATATGAAAGCACCTTGTCTGATGTTAGGCTGCGAATCGTAAAAAAGCATGCCTTTGACCAGCGTTGTGACAGCGACTCGAATGAAGCTGCCGTAACTGAATTGTTTTTTTTTTTCATTCGTCAACAATTTTGTACTTCCCCTTGCTTCCCGTCAGATAAGTCGGGGTCAGATGTCGGGTATCCATTAGAAATATTTTCTGGAAAGTGGTAACCCTACTTCAAAGTGGTATCTATGCTATATTAAACTGTATTTTAATAGAGATACTCAGAACATCTTTGTTTTTGGATGATGTTAAGCTGGAGTGCAAACCTTGAACGGAGGCGATCGCTTCCACAGACAGATGTTTGCGAGCAGCAGTCGCATCAACTATGCCGGCCAAGCTTGGTTTTTCTAGCTTAAACTAGAAAGCGGTGACAACCTTGATCGGCAGAGTGGGCATATGAGCAACATTTTTTGTAACTCTTGTCTGCACAAATGACATTCTAGTTAATACTCATTGGTTGTGTCAGGATCGTGAAAAGTGGCACAAAGTCAATAGATATTTGTGTATCTAAAATAGAACCTTCTTTTACAGAGCACCACGAAACAAAGTCCGTCCATAGCTCCCAATGCCGCTTCAACGTTTCCGGGGATGGATTTTGGAGAGTTGGGTCCAGTGGGTCCATTCCCAAGCAATTCCCCTGGGACGCAACTCAAACAGGAGGCGACATCAACTACTGCAGCGACAAGTACTGCTAAGCCTAGAAAAGTTAAGAAAATTGTGATAGCCGAGGTTGAATTCCATAGAGTTGAAACACCATTTCTGATTGGATTGTGGATATTCTTCGCCAGTATCGCAAAGATTTGTAAGTGTATTTTTGTAAGCTTTGTTTTTGATCACAGTACTACAGACTTGGCCGACATAGTGACGGCGACTGAGGCAGCCGTGAACTAACTCGGTTTTTTCAGTCGTCGTCTTTCTTGGACCTCCTTTTGCTTATCATCAGGCGGGTCTAAGACAGATGTCATAATAAAAAAAAGACTGGAAAAAAAACGTTTATTTTTTACTAGCGACATGTCTCGGCTTTGAACATTTACGTACAAATGTGTCATTGTGGAGCGATTTATTTACTGTTATTAGAGTATTTAATCGACAGGCATGGCGCATGGTTAGCACGCCAGTTCGTTGCGCGTAATGACCCGGGTTCGATTCCCGGTCGGAGCATTAAATTTGTTTCACAGCATTTATTTGTAATATTTAATAATAAGATTGAACATTACAAATATTTGTAAACAAAAAAGAAGCAGTATATTGCTCCGGGTCTGGTTGTCAAAGAGTGGTAGGCAGTGGTATCCAGTCTGCCGTTCCGGAGTAGTTCCACCACTTACAAGTATACAGACCGTGAAGTGACTCAGTCGTATTTCGGGATTAGCTTGTAGTTTGCCGGTTTCAATTAGGCCGATATAGTGGATGTGTTCACATCCACGATAGTGACGGCAACTGGGGCAGCCGTGAACTGACTCGTATTTTTCAGTCGTCTTCACTCGGGGAATAATAATAAAAAAGTTGGAGATAACTTTAGTAGAAAATGCTACATATGAAAAATAAAAAATACCCTGGTAAAAAAAGCAGTCAACGCTGAAATTTAAGCTTGCAAACTTTGAACGTTTGACCTTGTGACATATTATGTTTTAATGGTCATTATAAAAAACAGTATTATTTTTGGTAATATTAAATATGAGCCTACATAAAGAGAATTGTGGATGTGAAGGAAGCAAGAGAGTTATGTAAGGATGGTGGTAAGTGGCGCTCCATTGTCTCTGCCTATCCCTGTGGGAAAAAGACGTGACAATTTGATTGATTGACATATATGTGATTTCTTCTAAAATAATAATGATAATCATTAAATAACTAGTAATTTATTAAAGAAACCTATTTAGGAAATGAATATTAGTCGCATATGACTGTGGGTTATTCCTAGGATATTTATAATATCCTAGTACATACAGGACAACCAAAGTACATAATATCAAAGATCTCGGTTTGTGTAACCATTGCACTGCCACTACACTACGTTCGCCTTGCAACTAAGCCGGTATAGTGGATGTGACTGCTACTTACAGTTATTTAACTGTATTAACAGTCACCTTCATTTATGGACCGCACTTTAGCTTAACATCAGGAAGGGTGCTGTCATATGTCAAGTCACAATTTAGGAAAAAGATAGGGTTTTATAAAAGATGGATCTGTTTTTACAGCGGTTTACACCAACCTCGTTTATTTTATCTTCTTTATACTCTCAATATTATTACCTGATAATAAATATTGCGTATATATGCGAATATGTCACTGTAGCCCCGGGCCTGCCAAAAGTTAGGTAACGTTTGCAGAAAGGTTAAAGGTCTTGTTCCGGTTTCCACGGCCGAATGCCCTCGCAACGATCCAATGAACAGATTATGTACTGAAATATGTAGAAGTATATGGAGTTTATATACCAGTAACATGCAAGATTATACACACACGGCTGTAGTTGTTATTGACGACTCGTGCAGTGCAATGGTTAGTTCAACAGCAATTTTGACGACAAGCGTGGACGAACGGTTTAGCGATTGGTTTGTTACGCGTAAAGTCTCGGGTTCGATTCCCGGTCAGAGCAAATATTTGTTTCATAGCTTTTATTTGTAATATTTAATAATTATATTAAATATTGCAAATATTTGTTAATAAAAAAAAGAGATGGATATTACCACCACAAGTAAAGTGATTTGGTCACATTTTGGGATCAGCTTGTAAGTTGCCGGCTCCAACTAGGCCGGCATAGTGGATGTGACAGTTATTTAATTGTAGTAGCAGTGACATTTATTCACGGACCACACTTCGGCCTAACGTCAAGCGGGGTGCTGTCATATGCCAAGTCACAATAAAAAAAAGTTATACGTAAAGTCCTGGGTTCATTTCCCGGTCGGAGCTAAGATTTGTTTCATAGCTTTTATTTGTAATATTTAATAATTAAGTCTTGACGGAGTCGGTGCTTTGGACCTTTAAGGATAAGAAGAACACATGGGCTGGTAGATCGTTCCACTTGTCGATTCTTCCAGTATCCAATATTTTATTTTGACTGCCGATTCGGTCGACAGAATGCAGATGTTTCACCTAACCTGTGAAATAACTGTAATACCTGTGCGGCTATTACAGTTATGTTCCTTTAAAGGACATCATTCATTTTGTATGGGGACTTGGGCTTAATTGTATTAACAGTTCAATATGCATTTTAAAATAGTTTGATGTACAAAGATTACAATGTAATTGGAATTTATCCTTTATTTTGCATAGTTTAGGTGTGCAAAATGGTCAAACTATTATTATGACAGTTCAAAGCAGAACAAATATGGCGTTGATTGACAGATAATACTAAATCCATATCTTATTTTCCAAATAACTCAATTGCACAGCAATTAAAAGCAAATTTATTATTAGTTTTATCAATACAAGTATCAAAACTACCATTTATATATTTTTTTTATTATTGGACATTACACAAGTAGTACAAAGAAGCTCAAAATTAATGATATCCTTTAAGCCTCTTCATTAATTTTAAGCCCTCAGTAGCGGTTTCATTATCCGAATCGGCACTAATTAATCTAGTTCTGATTTTGTTTTGTTTAATTAGAAGTAGTTTAGTGGTAGTGAATTGATCACGCTAACTTACGCTTACCATTAAGCGAGTCAAGGTCGCTTAATAATTATTAAGGCCTCAATAATAATCAATCAATCAAATGGTCACGCCTTTTTTCTACAGGGATAAGCAGATACATTCGTTTATTATTTTTTTACATTTTTATACTAAGGAAAAGGACAACCAAAGTACATTATCAGATACATTAGTACCGGTGAGTGGTTTTGAACCCGTGCTATCGGTTTGCGTGACCACTACACCACGGTCGCCTTACGCAAAACAATGGAGCGCCTCTTGCCACGATCCTGACATAGTTTTCTCGCTTCTCTCACATTCTTCTCTCTTTTTAAAGCTCATAAAAATAGAGCTCAATAATTATCAATCAATCAATCAAATTGTCACGCATTTTTCCCACAAGGATAGGCAGAGACAATGAAGAGCCACTTGCCACGATCCTGACACAACTACCTCGCTTCCTTTTTCATACAAGCTCTATGGTTATGGACACTAGCTTTCTTGAAGATGTATCCATTCACATGAGATTTAGGAATTTACCTTTCGTCAATCTACTTTTACTATAATTACTAAAAACATATTGAAAGTCTGGTAAATGATAAATAAATTTATATTATTTTTCCATCGTTAGGCATCAAAAAGGTTAATCGATTGGTAACTTAATGGAGCCCATAAATAATTTGATGACAAGGGTTGAAATGCTTGAATTTGTAACTGGAATTTTATTTGATAATGACATTTTTTATAACTGGATTTTATAGTTTGTTTTATTTGTGAGACACTGCTGGTAGGAATGGCCCAAAGGTTAATGAAATGGCCTTATAATTCTCACATGGATAAACGGAAACACAATTGATAGACACAATTGTTTCTTCTCTCGCTTCATTTACATTCACAAATTTTCTTTATACATTATATTATATAATTATTATATTTATGAAACAAATCTTTGCTCCAGGAATCGAACTCGTGACTCGATCTGATGTGCTAAGCAATTCGCCACGTCTGAGTTATTCAGTCCTCTAATTTATAAATATCTTTCGCCAATCTTATTCCTAAATTAGGTGTTCGATCACAGGCTACAGGATGGATCACCTAGACTCCTTATTCATTGTTGTCAAGTCGGCTATTCGTCTTGTGGTCCATTTATTGTGGTCCAATCGCTTCTCGTTGATTAGCTATGAACATAAATATAGTATATTAGAGTCTGTCTAAGCCGAAATGACGCGCTCCTCCACTGCATTTAAGCACACGTGCGACTATAAAATATGGATGCAACACTAAAATGCAACATAAAAATAATATAGTGGAGGGGCGCGTCATTTACTATATACAAGCTAAACGTATAGACTGAGCTTCTTACTCTGTAACAGAAAAATATGCTCTATTAGAAATACACTCGTTATAAAGTACGAAATTTTATTTGCAAACGTGAATCTCGTAGTGCATCTTTTAGACATAAATAAACACATGAAGACGGATAAATAAAACATACTTAATTTAAAAATGTCTGGTGTAAAATCTCTATGATCTATTCTTTCTTTTTTTATGGCGCGACATATTATAACAGCCCCGTCTGATGTAAAGCTGGGCTGCGGGCCATGAATGAAGGCGGCTACTGCTACAGTCATATCAAGCAGCAACGCGTCCTTTATGCCGGCCTAGTTTAAAAAAAAAAGTCATGTCATACTCTATGACATGTTCCATCTAGGCCGGCATAGTGGATGTGATTGCTACTCACAGTTATTGAATTGTATTAGCAGTGACATTCATTCATGGACCACACTTTGGCTTAACATCAAAATTCACGGTCTGTATTCCAGTGCAAACGATTTAATAATACATAAAAGTAAAATGCACCGTGTTTAATAATAATTTAGTATCTATTATTATTTACGTGTTCTTATTTAAATTTGCATAACCTTCTTTCATTTAATTGCTGAAACAATTACAATTAGCAAGTGGAATGTTTTACCCGCTCACGTGTTCTTCCCATCCTTGAGTCCCTCAAGCGAAGCGTGAAAATAAAACCCTGGCCGGCACACTGAAACCGACTGTGATCGTAAATTAAGACAGGTTTTACAGCATTTTCGCTCCTCCCTTGCTTATCATCAGACAAGACGTGATCAGACGTTGAGTCTAAATAAATAAAAAAGACAATACTTAGAAGTTACAGGACTAAGTTGCGGACATATTGACTGCCTCAATCAATTCCAATTAGGCCGGCATAGTGGATGTGACTGCTATTCACAGTTATTGAATTGTAGTAGCAGTGACATCCATTCATGGACCACACTCCAGCCTAACACCAAGCGGGCATACTGAGTTGCGGACATATTGACTGCCTCAATCAATTCCAATTAAGCCGGCATAGTGGATGTGACTGGTACTTACAGTTATTAAATTGTAGTAGTAGTGACATCCATTAATAAACCACACTTCAGTCTAACACCAAGCGGGGTGCTGTCATATGTCGAGTCACAATAAAAACAAAAAAAATCCATTACTAAGTTATTGATTAAAAAAACACGTTAGTTCATCTTCAATCCTATTCCCACAGTAGCAAAGCTGACGTAGTGAAAATAGTTGACTGGATTTTTCAAGTGTTCGTTTTACCAAGGTGACGTGGAGTGTTATAAAGAACTAACAGTCGTGGTAAAGGTCGATCTAATGATATTTACATTGCAATAAAATGTCAAGTCTTTGTGTGTTTTATTTTCATGAAATAAATTTATTATTCTTTGTTCTTTTTGTTTTGATCATAAAGTCTCAAGTAAAGAACAGACATTGTAGGAAAGTTTTTCGTGTTGATGGCATTTGTTTAAATTTCAAACTAATATCAGATGTTATGAAATGTTTACTCGTATGTTTTCCGACCAAATCGGGGACATCCTCAAGAAAGCTGGATTGCCTAGTGCCCATAACCGTGTAGTTTGTATAAAGATAATCGTGGATGTGGGGGAAGCGAGGGAGTTGTGTCAGGATCGTAGCAAATCTGGTTCGGTACCACTTTCTACCTTTCTCGTGTCTACCAATCTAATAGTTTTTTTAAATTGTTATTTTCTCTTTTTTTTTCTCTTATATTGTTTTGAATTTGTGTTCTTATTTTTTTGTTATGCTGTATGCCCTGCTTTGGGTTACAATCTCATATTTTTGTTTTATTCTATTTTATTTTGCGCACGTTAAGATTGTAACCTGTTTGGGCATCTATCTATAAATAAATAATAAATTATTTTGTGAGTTTGTGAAGGTAGCCGGCTACGACACTCCACTGTGATTGATTTCTTTATGTTCGTGTCTCGACAAGATTGGATAAAATAGTTAGGTCTTTTATCCACCATCCGTTTAGTTCGAAAACTTTTGGCATTCTTACGGCAAAACATTTGCCTCTGTATTGTTTTTCCGCCTTATACTCGTACAGTTGCATGCATAATTTATTCTATTCATTTTTATTACTTATTTAAACATTAATTTTATTCTCAATGAAATATTCCAAAAATAACTATATAGAACTAGCGGTTTCACCCGCGTAAAATTAGGTTTTAACACAGTTATAAAAAAGAAGGAGGTTCTCAATTTGACTGTATATCCCTTTTTTGTATTTATAACTCATATAAAAATGACAGACGGATATAAAACAAAAAAATTGAAAATTTCCAAACAGCTGAAACTATTCTAAACAGCTAAACTAGTCAATTAGAAACTAAAGTAAAATAAATATATCATTTAAAATTAAAAGTATCAAATGTTACTTTTAGTACCTCCAAAAATATGTGTACAAAGTTTATTGATGATCGGTTAAGTAGTTGTTGCGTGAAAACGTAACAAACAAACTAACATTCACATTTATAATAATAGTAGTTAGGATGTATTTGTTTGTGTAGTTTGATATGAGGCGGACGCCACAAGCTGCAACAAGATGGCGTTGCAAGGCTGTCAACCAATATCTCGCAATCGATATTCGGCAAAGCTGTAGCATATATAACCAGACCGACACAAATTTGGCCGGAATAGTGACTGCGACTGAGGCAGCCGTGAACTAACAGTTTTCTCAGTCGTCTTCACTCTTGCGACACGTGTACAAGCAGCGTTCGTGTAAAATTCCGCCTTTTGTAATTACAGTACAAAAAAGGTTTAAATAAATAAAACAGTAAAATACACAATACCTACAATATAGGATGCTGTCATACTATGTCGAAACACAATTTTAAAAAAAGAAATTAAATATTGAGACAATTTGGTAGCTCCAGTATACGAAAAGCTTTATTGTAGGCTTGAATGTAGAAAATAAGACTAGTCATAGGTTTATACACCTTATAGCAGCCGATATAAAGTTGATTATCGATTGAAACTTGGATTTCATTATTTGTGCTTATTGAATGATGGATAAGTTTTATTAATAGGTCCGTCCTTCACGATAAATAATAAAATGTGACGAAAATGTAAGCTGTGTTAGGATCGTGGAAAGTGGCCCTAAATTTCTTCTATTTATTTATAATTATTAATAATTAAAAGTATATTAACTATAATTAAACTATAAATAAATAAATATCATCTAATCACATCAGAGTCACAATTGGAGGAGACGGGCAACACTTCCGCTTTGCAAGGCAAAAAACTATTTTTTTTTTTAATTTATTAAAACTTAACTGTACTATAATTTAAAAAGTCACACATAAAGCCGTTTCTCCACCAATAAAACCTTTAGTACATTGTAAACCAGTATTATTGTAAACGTTGACTTAATTCTCTTGCCTGTGAGAATTGATGCGTAGAAAAATTCAGGCCGCTCTCTTTCTCCTGCAGAATTTCAGCCTGTGTCGTAATAAATAATACCATTCCTTCGTCACTTAGACGAAATGTATTTCAGACATTTGGATATAACTAGCAATAAAAAAGCAATAAAAATCTAAAATATTACATACATAACCACAAGTCTAGTGATATATATATATATATATATATATATATATATATATATATATATATGTAATGTAGGTACTTACACATTTTCCTTATTTACGAGTACAAAATTGGCAATCTATTTTTTTTCATATACTAAGCTACTAAACGTGCTTGTCGAAATGCGGTTGTCAATCATTGCTTGAATAATAAATTAAAACCACTTTTATTACCACTGTATAAAAGTGATTTTTATACGCAATAAAATTACGATACAATATGACAACGCGAAATTGTTTTCTGCTTTTAGTAGATACTATTTCATTACGTGAATCGCTTTTTTCCGGCAGGGATAGTCAAAGACAATGGGGCGCCACTTGCTACAATCCTGACGCAACTCCCTCGCTTCACAATTCTCTTCATACAAGCTCTATGGTTATGGGCTCTAGGCATCCCAGCTTTCTTAAGGATGTCTCCGATTTGATCTAAAACACCCTCGTTTAACGCACCCAGATTTATATCAGATTTATAAATCAATAAACTATATTTATATCTAATACCGCGTTCTCACAGGGCGATTTTAGTTGATCAATATTTGTCGTTTAACAAAAATTCGAAAGCAAATATTGACGGTAGCGTTCTCACGATTCAATAATAATCAACTCGATATTACATGTGTTTTTACACCATCTGTCTATTTTAGTATTTTTCTCGTGGATGTGGACGCCACAATTCACATTTTATTTTACAAACAAACAAAATACTGGTGATAGAGGAATACAATATACAGTACATAGGTACTCAATCGCGCTGATTGACTGACTGATTATTCAATGCAAGTTGAACGAACAAGTTCAGACGAGTCGATTCGCTATCAGCTGTCAAATGAATCAACAAAAGTCGAAAGGTCTTTAACTTTTGTTGGATAGATATTTATTGCTTTAACTTGATTGAAAGTCTGTTCAGACGGTTCAAATCACGAACGATTCGCAGTTGATCAACTAAAATCGCCCCGTGAGAACGCCCCATAAGCGTCATTAAATATCATCAATTTTAATTGTCACGCTTCAATTCAATCAACTAAGTGATGAGCAGAGACAATTCATTAATTATACATTTCTGTTTATTTGTCTACCTTTTTGTTTACTTGTTGGATGACAGTAAAAGAATTTAACAATGCCTATTATTTTGATTACATATCTAAAGCTTCGTAACCATTGCCTTGTGGTCTAAGGCAGAGTAACGATAGAAAAAATAATGACAAAGTAAACTGTAGATTTACTTTGCCGTTACTTTGTCGATTAAAAACAGGACAACCAAAGTATATATATCAAAGATACGTTGGTACCGGCAAGTGGTTTTAAATCAATGCTTTCGGTTTGTGTAACCATTGCATTACCACTACACCACGGTGGCCCTAATTTCTATAAATAATCATTCAGCTATTAGACGTCGACTGCTGGAAATAGGTCTTCAGCAGGTTCCTGCTACCTTTAGCAAGTCGTTAGTCCATCTTGTGGATGAACGACTTCGTAAGCCGTCTTTTCTATACGTGTCATTTGTTTTACAAGCTATTAATAAATAATGTTTCTTAGAAAATAATTCAATATAAAAAGTACTTTCAGTTGCACTTATACAGCCTACCATTTAGGAGTGGTAGACAAGCGAAGCGTGATTAGGCACCTGATTTTTAGACTTCAGATGTCACGTTACAATTAAAAAAAACTTTTAGCAGGCGTTTTTGTTATATGGGCTTTTAAATAATTTTGACCACCACTTCCAAGTTTACAGACCGTTAAGAGGGTGATTCTAGTTTCGGATAAGTTGCTTTTATTTTAAATATTTTTTATTTTTATTATTTATTATAACTGTAGTGGCAGTCGCCTCAAATGATGGACCGCACTCCAGCTTTAGATAAGGCAAGGTACTGTGATTATGTCGTGTCGTGTGATAAAAGTATCTGTCTATTTCTCTTCTACGCATAAGTCCTAAAACTAATTACTTAAGCTATTTTTACCTGTTACGTTTGGTAAAAGGTAAAAACAAACTCTCATTACACCTGTCAACAGTTTTGTGGTTATCAATCAATCAATGTAACAAAAGTTATCGATTGATGTATTATGTATTGATATAAATTAGAAATAGTCTATAACTGGAAAATAAATCAGTTGACTTGTTCGTAAGTTAATGTTTACTATAAGTTAGTAATTTTTACTTTATGGATATTTATGACCCAGATCTTTGGTGAAATATCATCATTAATTTTTATGACACAGATCTTGAGTGAAATATCATCATTAATTTTTATGACCTAGATATTTGGTGTAAAATCATCACCAATTTTATGACACATATATGACCTAGATATTTAGTGTAAAATCATCATCAATTTTATGACACATTTATGACCCAGACCTTTGGTGAAATATCATTATCAATTTTTAAGACAGATTTATGACACAGATATTTGGTGTAAAGTAAAGTCATCACCAAGTTTTAGGAGTGGTAGGCAGTAGTGCCAGGTCTACCGATCCGGGCTAGTACGACTTCTTACAAGTATACAGGCCGTGAAGTGATTACGTCCCTTTGAGTTGTTAAATATAAACTAGGCCGGCATAGTGGATGCAACTGCTACTTACCATTATTTAACTGTACCAGAAGTCGACTTCATTTATAGACCGCACTCTAACTTAACATCAGGCGGGATGCAGATATCGAGCGACAATAAAAATAAAAATTTGTTATACCAACAATCAATAACCAAATAAATATTTTTCAGTCGTAAAAAATAAATACATCTGTACTATAGGTTATATGTTTTTAAATATTATTTGAGTCCAGTTCTTCTATTGAAGGACATATCGTAGCCAAACTGGCGCCAAAGTGGAGGCTAACACGCATGGCCGACAATCTAGACAAGGCCACATACCTAGGTCAACTAACAAAAACATCTTACGTAAAAGTTCAACTTTTATTGATCCTAAGCACTGAATGGTAGCCAGTGGTGCCAGTGCCGATCTGGGGTAGTACCAACACTTAGTGTACGTAAAGTTACTTAGTCACGTTTGGGGATCGACGTGAAATATCATCATCAATTTTTATAACAAATCCATGACACAAATCTTTGGTGAAATATCAATTTTTATAACAAATCCATGACACAAATCTTTGGTGAAATATCATCATCAATTTTTATAACAAATCCATGACACAAATCTTTGGTGAAATATCATATCAATTTTTATGACACATTTATGACCCAGATCTTTGGTGAAATATCATCATAATCAATTTTTATGTCACATTTATGACCCAGATCTTTGGTGAAATATCAATCAATTTGTTACGCCTTTTCCCACAGGGATAGGCAGAGTCAATGGAGCGCCACTTGCCACGATTTTGACATAATTCCCTCCCTTTACTCCATTCACAATTCTCTTCATCTGACCTCGACTCGCCTGATAATAAGCAAGAGGAGGTCCAAAAGTGACGACGACTGGAATAACCGAGTCAGTTCCCGGCTGCCCCAGCCGCCGCCACTATGCCGGCCTAAACTCCATGGTTATGGGCACTAGGCAATTTAGCTTTCTTGAGGATATCTCCGATATGGTCGGAAAGCACCCTCCTGGGCCTGCCTTGTTTAACGCATCCATCCACATGAGATTCAAGCTACTTTCACTAATCCTTTCTATGTGCCCAAACCATCGAAGCAGTTCTTTGTCAATCCTTGTCACTACATCTTCTTTCAAACCACATCTATCGCGCACTGTGCTATTCCTAGAAAGTTCCCTATTCTAAATAAGCCACAGACCAAGCACTTCCCTTTGCTTTTTCACACAGGTTGTATTACAGAGGACAGGTCGGGGAAAGCATCCGCATTTTATCGACCGAATCGGCAGTCGTAATAAAAAAAAGTTCGGTGCGTCTTTTCTTTGTAGATCAATCGACAAGTGGAATGCTTTGCCTGCCCATGTGTACTGTCCATACCTTGGATCCTTCAAGCGATGCGTGAAGAAGCACCTTTGGCCGGCAAAGTGACGGCGGCTAAGGCAGCCGAGAACGAACTCGGTTTTCTCAGTCGTCGTCACTCTTGGACCTCCTCTTGCTTATCATCAGGCGGGACGAGGTCAACTGTCGTGTCACAATAAAAAATACAGCGGCACGCTAAGATGACTGTTTTTAGGTTTGATCTACTCATAAAGTTTCGTATAATTTAATAATTTAAAAGAACACAATTGTCGTTCTTTATAGTGACAATAAAGAACAGCAATTTGCTCCTTTAAACGTAATTATTAAATTATACGCAACTTCATAAGCTGGTCAAATGTCAAAACAGCCATCATAGCGTGCCGCTGCTTTAAGTGTTGAAAGTATTCAACTATCATCTTTCGACGACAGGCGTGGACGAACGGTTTAGCGATTGGTTTGTTGCGCGTAAAGTCTCGGGTTCGATTCCCGGTCGGAGCAAATATTTGTTTCATAGCTTTTATTTGTAATATTTAATAATATTAAATATTGCAAATATTTGTAAAAAAAATAAATAAAAAAAGAGATGGATATTTGCTTCGGGTCTGGTTATCAAAGAGTGGTAGGCAGTGGTACTCAGTCTGCCGATCCGGGGTAGTACCAACACTTACAAGTATACAAACCGTGAAGTGATTTGGTCACGTATCGGGATCAGCTTGTAAGTTGCCGGTTCCATCTAGGCCGGCATACTGAATGTGATTGCTACTCACAGTTATTGAATTGTAGTAGCAGTGACATTAAGTCGAGTCACAATAATAAAAAAAACTGTCCGTGTGTATGTCACTGAACTTCTCCTAAACGGCTGGACTGATTTATATGAAAATATTTGTGTGTGTTTAAGTGGGTCCCTGGATGGTTTAGATTCACAATTAGACCCGGTAGGTAGCGCGCGATCGTTTTTTTTGGGCAGTCTTTAAGTCTGCTAGTACTTGACTTGTATACCTATCCCTAGTAGAATTTGCAATTACATTAGATAAACACTGTATGTACATGACGAAAGCACTAAAACTGTAATAATTTTTACGCAATAATCGTACGTCTAGAGTCTAGAGATGCTCAAGATTCTTGTAGTTTATTAACCACTATCAATAAAACTACACAAGAATATTTATTTATTACACTTTACACGCACGTTCTTTACCACGCGAAATCACACGGGAAAGAATATATTGTACTCTTTTATTATTAGATATTTTTGTGTCAAGATAATATCAATCAATCAATCCTTTCCAATCAACGCTATTTTTCCACATGGATAGGCAGAACCTGACACACTCCCTCGTTTACCTCACATCCAAAATTCTTTTTATACAAGCTCTACTATTATGGGCACTAGGCAACTCAGCTTTCTGATGATGTTAAATTAATTAGAATTTCAGTAATTCATTGAAGCACTTCAGTTTGTGATTGGGAACAGTGATAATTCATGTATACCCATACTTATAGAATCCTTCAAGAGAAGTGTAAAAAAACACTTTGGGCCGGCATAGCGACAGCGACTGTGGCAACCGTAAACTAAATCGTTTTATGTTCACTCTCAAGACGTGACTTAAGAACTTTTACCTAAACAAATTCAGAGATTTTTTCTATCTCTGTGTTATTGCCAAATAGTTTGCGACAGTTCTACTTAAATCGATGTAGGGCAATGGCGAGGACACTATTTCCCTAGATACAACGTTAGCCTTGACGAAAACTTATTTGATCTCTTAAAAAAAAGTACAAAGTACGCTATTTATTTTGATAGAAAAGTCAAAAGATTTTATATATTTCTTAGGCATTTTATTTTGTTTTAGGTTCGACATATTTTTTTTATATTTATTACGACATCTCGCTTGTTGTTAAATAACTGCATTTACTATAGCGTCCTTGTTGAAACCAGCAACTTACAAGCTGATCCCGAAGCGCGACTAAGTCACTTCACGGTCTGTATACTTGTAAGTGGTGGACGTCACTCTTGGACCTCCTCTTGCTTATAATCAGGCGGGTCAGGTCAGATGTCGTATCACAATAAAATAAAAACACCCCGGAGCGGCAGACCACTGCCTACCACTCTTAATTGTTAATATTGACTTATTCCGATAAGCCTTAGCCTATATTTTTCTCCGTCCTTTATATTTTCTCACGATTTATAACTCAATATCGTACGCACTGTTACATGTTATATTAGTTTCAGATTGTTCTTATAACAGTCTGCTTTATGAATTATTTATTATATTACAGTGTTTATAAGTTTTATCTTTATTCAATCCAAAGTTAGTTAGTTTTCCGATGGCATAACAACTTCTTTCGGTCTCCAATCTTTTATGTAATCTGCCTTGTTAGTATAGGTCTTTTGCGACTGTATTTTAATACAGTTATCTCCAACCTATTGAGCTTAAACTTTGCAATACTGCAATACCAAATAATTTGCAATAAAATTTGCATGTTTCATTATCCAATATGAAGGATTTCCAAAGATGTTGGACCAGTTATTTTTTTATGCATACTCGTGATATGGATACCAAGAGAATGGGTTGGCTGAGAAAAATACAAAAAACTAAAAGATTATTTTCGATTTATCTTTACTTTAGAACGACTGAAATATTAATTAATATTTTTCATTCTATACTAAGCTACTAAACATGGAATAGAATGGAATCAAAGATACCGAAAAGTGGTTTTAAACCGGAAAACACGATTGCCTGGATTCTTTCTTTGGAACTAATGTTATTTTTCTTTGCAGGTTTTCACATGGCGCCGAAACTCTCAAAGATGTTCCCTGAGTCGTGCCTGCTTATCTTCGTCGGTGTAGTGATAGGCGCAATACTTCTGAGCACTCACAGTGTCCATATCCAACCGTTGACTCCAGACACGTTCTTCCTTTACATGTTACCTCCAATTATTTTAGATGCAGGATATTTTATGCCAAATAGACTGTTTTTCGATCATTTAGGAACTATTTTACTGTTTGCTGTTGTTGGCACTGTGTTTAACACTTTAACTATAGGTGAGTACCTGCTATAATAATAATGTATTTGGCCAGCATAGTGACGGCGACTGAGGCAACCAAGTGTCAGAAGTGTCAAATCGCCAAAAATAAATTATAATTTATAATTTTATTAATTATAATTTTAATTTTATATAAATTATAATTTTTGGTACAACCGGCTGTTATTATGAATACATATAGATACTCGTATGTATGTAAAATATATATGTTATATATATCTTATGTTTTTTTTAGTTTTTATGTATTTTTTATTTTACTTGTATTACAGTGTATTTAATCTTCTGATTCTTAATATTATCCTGCTTTATTTTAATCTTTCAGTTCCTATGAGTTAAACTGGCAGAGAATGTTAAACAGTATTAAGTTTTCCTTTGTGAAGGAAGCGAGGGAGTTGTGTCAGGATCCTGGGAAAGAGGCGTGACAATTTGATTGATTGTGCATAGTGCATAAAGTTTTAAAATAAATACATTTATTTATTTTAAATATTATTTATTTTAAAACTTTATGCACTATGCACAATCAATCAATCAATCAAATTGTCACGCCTCTTTCCCAGGATCCTGACACAACTCCCTCGCTTCCTTCACAAAGGCAAACTTAATACTGTTTAACATTCTCTGCCAGTTTAACTCATAGGAACTGAAAGATTAAAATAAAGCAGGATAATATTAAGAATCAGAAGATTAAATACACTGTAATACAAGTAAAATAAAAAATACATAAAAACTAAAAAAAACATAAGATATATATAACATATATATTTTACATACATACGAGTATCTATATGTATTCATAATAACAGCCGGTTGTACCAAAAATTATAATTTACGAATTTGCAAAAAGTATCGTATAAGTAAAAGAAAAAAAGAAAAATGGGTTGCACCTCTCTTTAACTTCACATTTTACATTTACGTTTAACGCATAATTTATACAGAGCTAAAAGACATAATTCATTTTGGGTTTCTATGTACTACTTTTGTTATTTCTATCGATAAAAACATATATAAATGGTAGTTTCGACATAAAATTATTAACAACCCAATTCACGATTTCGTAATAGTAAACTCAATAGAAGTATAAAGTATAAAGTAAAACTAAATTCGTAAATTGAAACTTTTTTGGTACAACCGGCTGTGGGTTTTTAAAATTAAAGTAGATGTAGACGGCGTCTACGAGTCAATTCTATTTAGGAAATTGAAAGCCAAGTCAAACTGATTTTTCCATTTGATAGTATTATATTTTTTATATACTATTATATATTATATTATATATTAGCTATATTATACTATGGCTATCCTTTTTTTTTAATGTGACTCGACATATGATAGCACCCCGCTTGAAGTTAAGCTGGAGTGCGGTCCATGAATGGATGTCACTGATACTACAATTCAATAACTGTACGTAGCAATCACATCTACTATGCCCGCCTAGTTGGAACCGGCAACTTACAAGGTGATCCCGAAACGCGACTAAATCACTTCACGATCTGTATATTTGAATACTATTCAAATAGTGCGGTCGCGGAGCAGAAACTGAATCGTTTGATTGTGCAAAATTCTTTATGCTCCGCGACCGCACTATAGCAGTTATATTATACTTTTGCTGCTCACGTATTATTAAACCATTTCCCGGGATGCAAGTAATAACCAGACTTATATTATTCATTAATAAGTTTTATTTGTTATGCAATTAAAAAGTTTAATTGAACAAAGGGTCTGATAAAAGTATGAACTTGTTAGTTGTATTTAAATTAATTAAATTTTCTGTCGCGTACAACTTTATTAATATAAAGTCTTGTTCACAATTTTAATTAAAAACTATAATAAAAATTAAAAACACAATTTTAACTATAACTATCGTTTTTAATTAACGCGACCGTGGTGTAGTGATAGTGCAATGGTAAAGGTGAACTGAGAGTCCCCGGTTCAACGCCATTTGCTAGTACCAATGTATCTTTGATATATGTACTTTGGTTGTCTTGTTCCTATGATACAAGCACATTTAGTAGCTTAGTATAGACATTAAATCTATAAAAAAGACTGGATATTTTCCCAGTCTGACTAACACGGAAGTATAAAGGCTGCTGTCAAATGACAAACCACAATAAAAGAAAGATTTATTTATCAATCAATCAATAAATAGTAACCCCCTTTTCCCACAGGGATAGGCAGAGACAATGGAGCGCCTAGATATAGGAGATAGATATGATTTATTTTTATATGAATTATTTTAGGTGCTTCACTTTGGGCTTGCGGACAACTAGGAGCTTTTGGTTGTTACCCAACGTTGTTAGATATGTTATTGTTTGGAGCGCTTATATCCGCCGTGGATCCCGTCGCAGTGCTGGCGGTCTTCGAGGAGATTCACGTGGACGAAGTGCTCTATATTGTTGTGTTTGGTGAATCACTTCTTAATGATGCTGTCACTGTGGTCTTGTATCACATGTTTGAATCTTACACGTAAGTTCATATAATACTTAAAAATTATAATTGTGATAGTTAAAGAAGCAAGAAAATTCTAGTGGAAAATAACATTTTAAGTTTATTTATTGGGACGCAAATTTAATTCTCAATAAAAAAATATTATTGTAAATCAGTATCTATAATATAACCTTTATTTGTATAATATTATTTCTATATTCTTTTATATTGTAACTCGTGAAATTTACAATAAAAAATAATATTATTTTATATGTCATATAAAATATAATTTATACAAAACATAACAAAGGTTAGAAAAAGAAATGCGTATAATAAAAGTCTTTATTGATCAATATTTATTAAATTTAAATAATTAGACATGTTTTTTTCCACTGGCATAGGCAAAGAAAATGGATCGCCACTTGCCACGATCCTGACACAACTCCATCGCTTCCCTCACATCAACAATACGGTTATGGGCACTAGTCATCCCAGCTTTTTAAGGATATCAATTTTGTTGGAAAACATCCTCCTGGGTCTGCCTCCATGGTTACATGAGATTTATAAATTCCTTTCGTCAATCTACTAGATAAAAATTATCATATTATTATAAAAATCAACATTTTATGTGATATTAACTATATTCTTTAATTTTCAGTGCTATAGGAGCTCCTAATATAGTATATACGGACATATTAGCTGGATTAGCGTCGTTTTTAGTAGTAGCCGTTGGTGGTACATTTATTGGTGTAATATGGGGTTTTGCGACTGGTCTTGTGACTAGATTTACGCATCAAGTGAGAGTAATTGAGCCTATATTTATATTCGTTATGGCATACTTAGCTTATTTGAATGCTGAAATGTTCCACATGAGCGGAATATTAGCGTAAGTTTTTGCAACTATTTGGAATTTATTATTAAGCTTGACATGTGACCCCGCATGATGTTAAGCTGGAGTATGGTTCAATAATGAAGACGACTGCTACTACAGTTAAATAACTGCAAGTAGCAGTCTTATGCCGCATCCACTGTGCCAGCTTAGTTGAACCAAGCTCTTACAAGTTCATCCCGAAACGCTAGTACCCAGAGTAAATATTCGCCTCTTTTCTATTAACAAATATTTGTAACATTCATTCAAATTATAAACCACAAATAAAAAATATCATCTAATGAGGTCTCATCAGAGATAGTCCCAATGAGACTGGCAACATTGCCCTTTTGTATAGAAAGACTAATACGTTGGCAGTAATAATTGCCAGCCTTCCTGTCTTCAGACTTCTTGGAAAACTCCTTGGCCAGGCGCTTAGCTAAAAGGTTGGCGTATTTGCGCAGCTAGAGGTTCGAAGCAGAAATCGCTGCACTTCCCACGCTTAACGAGGTCGCCTGGAGATGAGATGGGGCTAATGTGTCTACACAAGTCGCATCTCACACCAGAGACCTGCCAAATTCTATTTATTATTTCCTTTGCTTAGTACCAGACGAATGGAGATTAGATGTTTTTTTTTAATTATTGTGTCACGACATTTGACCTCGACCCGCCTGATGATAAACAAGAGGAGGTCCAAGAGCGACGACGACTGAAAAAAACGAGTTAGTTCTCGTTCATTATGCCGGCCTAAGGTGCTTCTTCACGCATCGCTTGAAGGATCCAAGGTCAAGGGACATGGTCTCTTCATGGCTCCACACATGGGCTGGCAAAGCATTCCACTTGTCAATTGTTCTACAAAGAAAAGACGCACCGAACTTTTTAGTTCGACCGCGAAGTATCAATAAAAACAATAACTCTTAATTTTGATTGCAGCATAACATTTTGTGGCATAACAATGAAGAATTACGTCGAAGGCAATATATCTCACAAATCGCACACAACAATTAAATACACAATGAAAATGCTTTCGTCGTCATCTGAGACCATTATATTTATGTTCCTTGGGGTTGCAACTGTAAATAACCACCATGTCTGGAATCCTTGGTTCATATTGTTAACAATTCTCTTCTGCTCAATATTTCGAATTATAGGTACGTATTGTACTCATACAAATGGTAGAGGGGAAAGGACATCATTCATTTTGGGCTTTTATGTACTACTTTTGTAATGTCCAATAATGAAAATATATATTAAAGGTAGTTTCAATACTAGTATCGATAAAACTAATAACTATTTTGCTTTTAACTGCTGTGCAATTGAGTGATTTGGAAAATAAGATATGGATTTTGTATCATCTGTCAATCAACGCCATATTTGTTCTGCTTTAAACTGTCATAATTATAGTATGATCATTTTGCACACCTAAACTATGCGAAATAAGAGATATATTCTAATTACATTGTAATCTTCGTACATAAAACTATTTTAAAATGTATATGTAACTGTTAATACAATTAAGCCCAAGTCCCCATACAAAATGAATAATGTCCTTTAGGTGAGCAATAACCCTGATATAATAACTGATATGTTAGATGGCTAATTTTAAAGTAAGTCTAAAGTAAGCGGAACCATAGTTACCACTGCTAATCGTAGTATCGACTTACCCTTAATAACCGGTTCTTATAATAAACTATCCGTCATCGGTAACAGTAACTATTCGTTGTTCACTTCACAATTCATCGACGTTTGAAAATTATTATAAAAAAACAGTTTTATTCTATTTCATACTTTATGCTAGTAGTTTTCGGTAACTTGACTTACGAGGGGTAATTTAACTGTTTGTATCAAAAACGATCTCTTTGACATATAAAGTACCCGGGCGTAAATGTGAAGGAGGAGCGTTTACTGAGCCAACTCAGTGTACATGAAATTTATTATATTTTTTGAGCTAGTAGCGCCATATATTTTACTTTTTACTATGCTCAAGCAAAGTACCAAGATTAGTTTATTGTGTAGGCGTGAAAATGAATCACATCAACCAGAATCCGAATATCAAACATTTCAGGTGGCATCCTCAATACACTCATGTACTTGCCGAGATCTTCATTGCGAAGTTTTTCTAACAGCAATGATCCACGTTTAAAATTAATGGTCTTGACCATACATGTTTTTTAACATATCTTTTATGCAATTGTTTAATTCGAATTGTGTTTTTTTTTTTCACGAATACATTTATTATATTCGTACTTCACGGACGTAAATACTGGTACTGGCTTAAAATCCATCTTGCATCATGTAAAGCACTTGCATGTTTCAAGCTGGGACTAAAAACCAGGACAGTATATCCAGTTTTATGCTTGCTATCCTAAAAACTAGCCTCGTGTATTACGGTCTAAAAAGCGGCCCGCACTAACTCCAAATTTAATCCAATTATAGTGACGAGATTCTACCTAATTTCTATTACCTACACGTTTATTTCTCTGAAGCCACATTAGTGAATTACACTAGGCCATTTTTTTTTAATTATTATGAATATTTTATATGATTTTAGATGTCAATCAATCAATCAAATTGTCACACCTGTTTCCCACAGGGATAGGCAGAGACAATAGAGCGTCACTTGCCACGATTCTGACACAACTCCCTCGCTTCCCTCACATCTATAATTTATTTTTAATGTATTAATGTAATTTCCAGGTGTTTATATATTTAGTGCTGTGGCTAATGAATTTCGTTTGCACAAATTGGATACTGTTGAAAAGTTCGTTATGTCTTATGGAGGTAAGGATTCTTTTTTTAATTAAAATTAGATTCTTAAAACTAAAACTTTATTGTTTTAAATTTCTTTAATATTTTTGTAAACATGATTTGTTTCTATTTATAAATTTCAATGGAACAGTGATATTAATACTGCTAATGTTTTTCAAGTTCTTAGTTAAAATTAATTTAATGTTTCAGTAATCAGTAATTTAATAAGTTAATAGTTTTTTTTAGCCATTATTAGGTGAACAGACCGTTAAATGACTTAGTCGCGTTTCGGGATTGTCCTTAAAGTTGCCGGTTTCAATTATGTTGGCATAGTGAATGCGATTGCTGTTTGCAATTATATAAATGCGATAAATTGGCGATATAATTAACAAATTATTGTCTTAGTCAAATAGCAGATATTTTATTAGTAGCATCATTATTATCATTATCAATTGTCTCGCCTTAATTTCCACAGAGGCAGGTAGAGACAATAGATTAGAAAAAATGGATGCCCAATTTCTATGAATCTCACGCAACTCTCTTGTTTCACATTCAAAATTCTATTCATACATGAAAAGGATGAGTGAAAGTAGATTGACAAATCTGTAAATCTGATGAGGATGGTTTTAACGAGGCAGACCCGGGAGGGTGTTTTCAGTCCAAATCGGAAACATCCTCAAATTAGCTTGCCTAGTACCTATAACCGTACAGCCTGTATGAAAATAATTGTGGATGTGATAAAAGCGATGGAGTTCTATCATGATCGTTGTAAGTGGCGCTCCATTGTGTTTACCTATCCTTGTAGGAAAAAGGGGTGACAAATCGGTAATTTGACATGCTTTTTATTTTGTTATATTTTATACATTTCTATACTAAGCTACTAAAGTGCTTGTATCATAGAAACAGGACAACCAAAGTACATATATCAAAGATACATTGGTACCAGTGAGTGGTTTCAAACTCGTGCTATCGGTTCGCGTAACCATTGCACTGCTACTACACCAGTTCGCTGTTTCGTTGGTATCTTTTTATTACATCGGTAAATTCATTCACTAATTTCGGCTGACTCAGAAGTCTGGAGAAGACTGGCAATGATTTCTGCCAAAGACAAAATGTTAACAGTCTCCTTGAGACTATCTCTGATGCGACGTCATTTGATGATATTTTTTATTTGTAGTTTAATTATCCCTTAATTAAACATATTAAATTATCTTCCGTGAAGGTCTTCGTGGTGCAGTCGCGTTCGCTTTGGTGCTATTAATTGATCCAGAAGTGGTTGAACTACAACCAATGTTCGTGACCACAACTATAGCCGTGATATATTTCACGGTGTTCGTCCAGGGCATCACAATAAAGCCACTGGTGAAAATACTGAATGTTAAGACTGCTGAAAAGAGGAAACCAACAATGAACGAAAGGATTCATGAAAGGGTAAGTTTGACACGTCTTATTTCCTTTTTTCTTTAGTTCAAAATTCTCCATTTCTAAGAAGGCAAAGAAAACTTAGTCCATATAGCCTAATCTTCCGTTATTATGTCTTCAGTGAATGAAGATGAATTTCATCCATTACATGAGTGTAAATATGATGGTGGTGGTTTTAGTAAAGGGGTGAAAGAAATATGGAGTCTTGAAGGGAACACGAAGAGACACGTTAAACAGCTTTAATTCACTTGTCTATACTCGATCAATTTAAAAATGATAACAATTCCACCATTATTACACAATAATATTTAAGAAACACAAGCTCTACAAATAAATTTATATTGCACGACCTGTCACTTGCAGTTTCCCGCCAAAACTCCTGACACGTTTTATTATCAAATTGTGATGTCTTAATTCCCACAGGGATAGGCAGAATTATTAGAGCCCCATTTTATACAAGATTACTTTTAAAAAACATGTCTCTGAAACTGAGTGTGTTATTTAATATTTTTTGATATTACAAACGAGACTTTTAACTTTTATCAACTTTCAAGCCGACTCTAAAGCAACGAGTCACTTTACAGGATTTAGAACCTGAAAATTATAGTCCCAGTTTCGAGGGTTCGTTTCTTTACAGAACAATCGACAAGTTGAATGCTTTACCAGCTGGAATGTTTTCTCCCTATCCTATAATCTTGCATCTTACAATTGAAGCGATCCTACACCTTTGGCCTACATAGTGACGGCGGCTGAGATAATCGTATAGTGAAATAGTTTTTTCAGTCGGCGGTCTTGGACCTCCCAGGCCAGTCGAGGCCAAATATCGCGTCTCAAATATTTTATATTTCATCTGTATCATTGTTTTTTTATTTATTTTCAGTTTATGGACCATTTAATGGCTGGAATAGAAGATATATTAGGTAGACATGGTAATCACCACACAAGAGATAAGTTTAAGAGATTCGATAATCAATTTATTAGACCATTTTTGTTACGGAATTATCAGGTAATAAATTTTTAATTAAGTATGTTTTTCTATTATTGTGATTCGATTTGACAGGACCCCTCTTGATGTAAAACTGGAGTGCGGTCCATGAATGGATGTCACCGCTGCTACTATTCTGTCTATGTCGAACCGCAATAATAAAATAAGATTTAATTACAAATATACTGATTTAATAAATTTATGGTTGCCTTATGCCCATACCGTAGAGCTTGTATGAAGGGGAATTGTGGATGTGAGGAAAGCAAGGAAGTTGTGTAAGGATCGTGTCAAGTGGCGCTCCATTGTCTTTGCCTATCCCTGTGGGAGAAAAGCGTGACAAATTGATGTACTGATTTTGTTGTTATCTTCTGAAAACTGTGCGTTCAATTTTCAGGGTGCGGAACCAAAAATCTTAGAGACCTATTCAAAATTGGCAATGAAAGATGCAATTGAATACATGCAGCGGAATGCTTCAACCATTGGAAATATATCTGGCGCTGAATCCATGTCTGCCATCTTTAAGAATTACACTTCGGCTAATTTTAATGGAAGGTTTGTATGAATGCAATTATTGATTATAAAAACATATAATTTTAACTATTGTAAATAAATTTGAGCTGTTCAAGTTATAGGAGATGCAGAGGTCACGCGATCTCTGGAGCCCCTGCAACTTTGCAGAGACATAGCGGCTTTATCGCCCCTACCGTAAAGCTTGTATTCAGAGAATTGAGAGTGTAAGGGAAGCGAGGGAGTTGTGCCAGGATTGTGACAAGTGGCGCTTTATTGTTTCTGCCTATCCCTGTCGGAAAAAGGCGTGACAATGTCATTAATTGATCGAATGCTAATCTTTAATTTTGTCGTTGCTTTTAGCCCAAGTTTCAGTCAATTAGATTCATCAACGTGGAATATAGATATGCAAGAATTGGAGTATAATCCAAGCAAGAAAGATTTGACAGATGCTAGAATTCACCATCTATTAGCTGAAGAATTATGCAAGCCTTATAGAAGAGTAAGTTTTGCTAAAGAAAATGAAGAGTTAAATGTGGTAGGCAGTCATTTGGTGGTCGTTTGCCCTGTCTGCTGATCTGTGGTAGTATCACCACTTTCAAGGTACAAACTGTGAACGGACTTAGTTGAGTTGCGGGATACTTGCATAATTTACTGTAGAAAAAAAAAACAAAAAAAAGGCGTCTTATAGCGCCCGTGTGCTCGCGTCAAAATTCTTCTATCCTACATTTTCATCATGCAATTCATTTAACCGGGTCTAAGTTATACAATACTTCACAACCCAGACTCTTCTACTTACCTGGAAGATCGCTTCATGTATCTCTGTGACGCACACGATCGCCAACTTCGCACTGACTATAGTAAACAGCTCAAAATTCCTTCCTATGCAATAAAGATTCTTTTTTAAATTATTATCAAGTGGTATATCGCCGGGTTCAGCATATCGCCGTTATCGCAGGGTATCGCACATTCAGCAACTTGTAAGCTGATCCACGGTCAATTCAGAGTCTGTTCACTTGAAAGTTGTGGTACTACCTTGGTTCGGTAAACCGGGCAAATGACCACCAAATGTCTGCCAACTACTCTTAAAAAAGTAGATACTCGAAAAAAAGCCAAATTATAAGAAAAAATCTGTTTGTAAAATCATTTCAAAAATTGCTTTATTGATTATTTCCTAAAAAATAATATACTTAAGTGTTTCAATATTAACACGTACCTAGAATTGAAAAGGCTCGATATATTCCGTCAATCATTTTAGAACAAAAGAGTAATTTCTGTTTTTCTAATCAGCATCGTAGATTGAGTTATAGTCGACATGCTGTGGACGACCGTGATTTGGGTACGCAAGTGAATTATAAAACTCATATGAATATCAGACGACTTGTGGGCGACAGGAAACATCATCATAAGAGAAGCAAACGTGGTAATAAGGTGAGACATTACTATACCTCATACATTACAAACTTGAAACATTTATTTAATGAGGCTCGGCATACTATTAGCCCATAAAGAATTTAAGCATTGCCTAGGACATTACGTCTTGGGGACACCAGAAACAGCACCATACAAAAAATATTTGTTAGCACATGAAAGCACATTTTATATTTATTAAATATTTGTTTTAATATTAAATGTTTACATACTTGCTTGTAAAACTACTATAAACGAGTCTTTTTTCCAACTACCAACTACCGATACGTCCCTTTGTCTATAAGGACTATCACACAACCCTTTCACTTAAAAGTTCGGTGCGTCTTTTCTTTGTAGAACAATCGACAAGTGGAATGCTTTGCCAGCCCATGTGTTCTCTCCGACCTACAACCTTGGATCCTTCAAGCGATGCTTGAAGAAGCACCTTTGGCCGGCATAGTGGCGGCAACTGGGGCAGCCGTGAACTAACTCGTTTTTTTCAGTCGTCGTCACTCTTGGACCTCCTTATCAGGCGGGTCGTGGCCAAATGTCGTGTCACAATAATAAAAAAAATATTTAAGTACCGCACAGGTTGTAGGAAGCATTTACATTCTATTCAGAAATCGATAACTGAATATGGCAGCCGAAAATTGCATCGTTTTTTTTTTCAGTCAACGCGTTGGCGCTCTTCGGACCTCCCCTTTATTGCCAAGCCATGTGGAGGTCATTTAAATAAAAATACTAAGTGATTGTAATGATTTGTTTCAGGATGGGAAGAACCACGTCAGTTTCCCCGAATTCCAACAAAACGGTTCGGCCAAACAGTTCACGCACGGTAAAAAAAAGTATTATAGATTAGGTACTTAATTTAATTCTACTTACAATCACGAGTGTCGAACGCATGCACGTGTGGAGCAAAGTAATCTTTTTTATTTGTATTATTTTTCTTAGATTTTTTCTAACTTACATGTGTTCTTCGTTTGCACGGTGTGCAGTATGCTTTATAATCGACAGCGTTGCTTACTCTTTGTTTTTGACGTAAGTAATCAAGTAGCTATATAGTTTCTTGTCAAGAAATGTTTGTTTGATTGCAATGTCGTCAATTTTACAAATTCGTTTCATTTTGTATCTCCTGGAAAAGGATTAACCGGTTTTCTTGTCGACAAAGGTAATAAACCTCCAATGTTCTTTACCATCGAGACAGAGGAAGTATTCATGCCGTTCTTAAATAAAAAGAGTAATCGAATACGTCGATTACTTTTAAACGCATGCAAGACAATCGTTTTTGATTGTATTTTATTAAATTACACACACAGTTTCTTGAGTAATGTTTGAAATATCTATCGGTTATTTTGTAATCTGGCACGTCATTGGTAGGAAGTTTAAATATTAAATAAATAATTTTTTTTATCAACAGATTTCTTTAAACATAGTGGCCGGCATAGTGACATGTGGCAACCGTAAAATGAAAGGGTGTTAAAAAAGTAGCTCTTTTCCTACGTGTCTATACTAAACCTGCTTGCATAAATAAAAGTTCGGTGCGTCTTTTCTTTGTAGAACAATCGACAAGTGGAATGCTTTGCCAGCCCATGTGTTCTCTCCATCCTATGACCTTGGATCCTTAAAGCGATGCGTGAAGAAGCACCTTTGGCCGGCATAGTGACGATGACTGAAGCAGCCGTGAATAAACTCGGCTTTTTCAGTTGTCGTCAATTTTGGACCTCCTCTTGCTTATCATCAGGCGGGTCGAGATAAATGATACCGGCTAGTACTAAGATCTAGGATCGTGGGTTGTGTCACAACCTCACCGCTAACGTCGTCTTTCCATTATAATAGTTCAAGTAATCAATAAAAAATAATAGTATGTACGTTTTGTGCGTTTTTGTGTTTGCGAGTGTGTGTGCGTGTTAGGAAAATCAACCAATCACGTGCTTGTATTAATTTGACCGTTGCACAAGAAACTGTGTGTAAGTATCATTTTCATTATCATCACTTAACATAACTGCTTTTACCATTTTCTCACGTAGAAATAGTGTTAGCTTTTTAGATTAGATCTTACATTACAAACATGATTCGAATTTAGACGTCCTGTTTCAGTTTACAGTAAATAAACAATCATATAAGTATGCTTAATGATTTGAGTGTGGATATACTCGTATTTTATACTGTGCCACAGATATATATATTTTATAACAAAATTATCTGTTTGTTTTTGCTGAAGGCATAACAAATTAAAAAAGAAATAAATATAAAAACCTATAACAGTAATTTCTTCAAACAATATCTTTCTGAAACAGGAACATAGCTAGGATACATTAAAAGTTCATAAACATGTTTCTAGAACTTTGACAGTGCATGCTGAAATAGTGATTCATTTCACAGATTACATAGATGAGGTGCTTCAGGAAGATGAAATAGAGCCTGAACTGCGCCGAGATGACGATGGCGGTATAGTTTTCACTGCCAAATCCCCACGTAGGTATTCTGCATGCAATCCTGCTCATCCGTATGGCTATACTAACATTTTTATAATATCGATTTGCATTTGCGCAACACAGTTTAAAAGTCCAATTATTTATGCAAAGTATTCTGTTTTGTTCAGCTGGGTTATTTTTGGGTTTCAGTTTTTGTTTTTATAAGTTTAATTTGTACGAGTATAATAAGTTTCGTTTTTAAGCTCTATAGAGCTGACATGTCCTAATAGATAAAAGCTTCCAATAAATTTAGATTAAAAAATCTAGAAATGTAGCACGTCATTGGTGACAAGATATTGTTTTTTTATTAAGGTACTTTTCTATACTAAGCTTGTATCATAGAAACAGGACAACCAAAGTACATATTAAAGCTACATTGGTCCCAGCAAGTGGTTTTGAACCCGTGCTCTCGGTTGCATGACCATTGTATAACCACTACACCACGGTCGGCTTGATAACAATGCACCAATACCTATCTGGCCAGTCCTTAAATAGATATAGAAAAAAATATATTACATTTCTTTTATGTTTTGTAGTTCTAAGTTTTGTCAAACGCAGATCGATATTTAAAAAATGTGTCACTAACTCTCTAATAGTAGATACTTGGATATTTAAGCACAAACACATAATTTTGGTGGCTTATTATCGCGTTTATATCATTGATATAATATAATTCGACATTTGGAAGGCTCGAAAATAAACGTAATAGTAAGCAGCAAATATTTAATTTAATAAACTATGTTCGTGAAATCTCAGAATAGATATATACACTTCGAATAATGAATTTTTTATATGTAACAAATTTATTACGAAAATTATGAAAGAAAATTCTTTTTAAAATACATTGAAATAATTTTACAACTTTTAAACTATAACTTGTACTACAATTATTGAATTGTAGTAGCAGTGACATCCATTCATGGACCACACTCCGGCTTAACATCAAGCGGGGTGCTGTCATATGTCGAGTCACAATAAAAATAACTAGGCTTTACCAGATTGTTTACCTAACTTATCAAAGATGGTAAAACTGTTAGGTAAACAGTAATGTTAGATAAAATTTGACATTCATATTTCTTTCTTAATTTTCTATTTAAAAGTTTTAAGGCGTGTAACACCTGCTAAGAGTGATATCACTTGTAGATAAAAATCACGAAATTGTAAAGATTTATGTTGTATTAATATTTACGCTAATTGTAACACATTTTTACTGCAATTTGCACAAGTGAATTTAAACGTTTTGAAAATATCACGTTAATTTTTCTTAGGAATTAAAAATCCAAGTATCTATTTTTTTGTAGATACAATAATAATGTGTGTTGTGTTTTGCAATTTTATTAACCAAAGGAATATATACTCGTATATAGCAAAAAGCTGAAGGAAAGCTGTTTCTTTATCATTTGCGTATTCAATTTCTATTGAAATAATGTAATAAATGTTTCCAAATAGTATAATAATGGCAGGCATTTGTAATTTTACAGTTCTAATTTAATATTTTTTATAATACAATCAGTTTTTAATTTAATTATTTTTACCTTAATATAAATCGTAATTTATTTATTATATTATATTTATTATATTAATCGTAAATTATTCTTTTTACAATCAAAAATTCATTCTTTTAAACTGTTAAATTTCGTAAATTCTATTACGATTATTGATAAGTGGATGAACAGGTTAATTAATATTTATTATGAATCCTATGTAAAATCCTGCATTTAAAATGTAATTTATTAGTTTATTTCAATTAAACTTTCTCGAACCTTCTTTTGTTTGAAACGCAATAACTTTTCTATAACCCCGTTTCTGGCTTGTTTCGAGTTATGTATTTTTGTGTTTGATTGTTGTTTTCTTCCCTTCTGGCAATCTTGGTGGTTCTGCAAACTTAAAAAATAATCTCGACAACTGGCGCTCAAATAAAACCAGCCGAAATCAGTCCAACGTCATCGCATAAAGAAAACAGTAGTTCACTTATAAATCAGCTAGCAAACCTACCGGGATTCAATCCCTTGAAAGCGAGAATTGTAAAGCAGTACGCAAAAACACCGGAAGAAATTCTACCGACAGCTGTTGAGAAATCTTTACCGTGGAGAAGGGACAGATCCACGTATAACTTTGGTATGTGCTAACATGTTCTAATTGGGCTCTATGTTTTGGATGATTCATCTTAAATAAATTAATAGGTCCACTAGAGGAGTAATGAAAATACAGCAATAGCATTAGGTGCCAATTTATAGTTTCATCTAATTAGTTTGTATTTACCTACACCTAATTTATTACTATAATAGTATAGAAGGCCATAATTTCCATTTTTGTGAACATCTTCTCTTGCTTATCACCACGCAGGTCGAAGTCACCTGTTAAGTCACAACTAAAAAAAACTATGAGTTTACATATACGTATATACGAGTTTACTTATCTCGTATGGAGTTTACCTATATAGGATAGTTTGAGACAAAGAACCGCTACTTCTCATAAAATTGACTTAACTCTCGCTTCCTTTAACAGTATATTGCATTGTTTTGGGAACATTAACATGGTACCTAGTTAAAAATATATTTATAAAACAGAGGCTTGTGAAAGAATAATACGTGGACGACCCAGAAGATCGATTTTCAGTTAAATCGTGGATATTATTAGAAAATAGTGGTCATATAATTTTATACTTATAAACATTTTTCTGTACTAAATTCTAAACAAAGAAAGATGTTCATCCAATACATAATCTAAAAATACAAAAACGGACATTTGCATGTGTACATTATAGATGTTTTAACCATTTCTTCCCAAACCCCTTTTTTATTCACTTTTGATGCTGCTTTATACGTTGTTTATAATTGTGTAAATAGAACTTGATAATGACAATAATATTGTTTACAAATATAATAAATTTTGTGCGATTATATGCCACTTTTATTTTTGAGTGTTTTTATCATCAATTTAATAAAAGCTTTGTGGCGATAGATAATTAAATTGATAGGGACTGGCTTAGTACCAGCGACTGAGGCAGCCGTAATAATGAAACCATTTTGTCAGTCGTCGGCTCTCTTGGACCGACGATTGATAAAATATATTAAGTAAAGAAATCCAAAGAAAAGTTTGTGAACTGTAATTATTGTCTGTAAAGCTTCGCTATTGCTTTGTTTATTTTGCACATTTATCATAAATTTTATGCAATAAATTAACACTTTAAAATAGTTTTTACGATTCAATAGAAATACTAGTAAAAGAACTTCTTTGTACAATATACAAAAGTAGTACTTTTAAGTGTAGCGTGTTTCGGGAACAGCTTCAAAGTTTCCAGTTCCAATTCAGTCGGTATAGTAGAGGCGATTGCTACTTGCAGTTACTACTTGTAGTTACTGTAGTAGCAGTCACGTTTATTCGTGGACCGCATTTCAACTTTACATCAAGCGGGGTGCTGTCATAATATATCGTAAAGATAGTAAATAACAGTTTTCAATTCAAATAAAAATAATTGTAGTCATTTTTACTTCATTTACTTATATAAAAAAATCAGTTCATTTTATTAATTAGAATTAATTAAAACAGTTTCAACGCGCATATTTGAATTAGCTCGACGTTTCGGCTTGGATGCAAGGACCGTGGTAACGAGAATCCTGATCATTACTAGTCATACTTGGTCTTCATTTTGCTTAAAATCTTGACATTTTCGGGACATTCCTTTTGCAATCCCTTCTATTTCCTAGTTATAGGCTTCCTCATAACATTTTTTATTTTACACAAAGAGAGGTGACATTTTGAAAGAGCACCGACACCAGTAATACACGTCAACCTAGTACGGGTGTCAGGAATCAATACGAGATAGATGTTTTTAATTTACTTTATGGTTCCAAATAAACGTAGAAATGCAGTCATTAAGGAGTGTGTGTGGAGTGACGTCTATCCTCGACGTGTGTGAATAGAATGAGGAATAGCACAGTAAAGGTTAGATATTGTGTTTAAAAGAAGATGTAGTGACATAGGAATGCTTCGATGGTATGGATATATCGAAAGAATGAGTGAAAGTAGATTGACGTAAAGACTTTATAAATTAGATGTGGATGGATGCGTTAAACGAGGCGGACCCAGGAAAGTGTTTTCCGACTCGGAGACATCCTCAAAAAACTGGGTTGCCTAGTGCCCATAATAGTAGAGCTTGTATAAAAAGAAATGTGGATGTGATGTAAGCGAGAGTCTCTTTTGTCTTTGCCAATCCTTGTTGGAATAAGGCGTGATAATTTGATGATAAACGTTTATCATTCTATCCCTTACACCAGGGCCAAACCGTCGAGGAAAATCAAATATACTTTTAATTACGCGTTAGGACCTGTTCTAATTATTAATTAAAATTAATTCATAAACTTGTATTTTTTAATTAATTGTACTAATGTTTTTTTTAACAATTTGTAGTACCTAACGAGGACATACTTGAGGAAGATGAGAGAAGATTGTCTGAAGAAAATGGTAAGTTTAATGTTTTGTGTAGGCACGCCTTGACGACAGGCGTAGCGCATTAGTTGCACACCAGGGCCACGATTCTCTAAATAAATGCCAATCAAAAAGCAGTAAAATTCCGCCGTGGTCGCAAGTGACCAATCAACGAAATTTACCTATGGATGTGTTATTCGCTGATTGGTTACGAAGATGTCAAATTTCATTGCGACGAACAACAAGTAAAATTGCGTTCCTATTTGTCATTCTCGCAGGTATCAGAAAATAATAAATCAATAGGTAAACTTTTAATTTGTTATTCTCCTGCGATTACCTGCGAGAATGAATTCATTGCTGTTTAGTTGCCATAATGTATTAAGAGAATTTTGTTTACTACGCGTAAAGTACCGGGTTCGATGTCCGGTCAAAACAAAGATTTGTTTCAAAGTTTTAATTTGTAATATTTAATACTTAGTTTAAATATTACAAATATGTGTTAAGAAAAAATAATAAAATAAGAGTGGTAGACAGTGAGTCTGCCAATCCGGCCGTGATCCCCCTCACAGACCGTGAAGTAACTTAGTTACGTTTCGGGATTAGGTATTGTAAGTTGTCGGTTCTAAGTAGGGCGGGATCGTGATTGCTACCTGTACTAGCAGTCGTCTCTATTCATGGACGACACTCCAGCCTATCATTAGGCGGGGTGCCGTCATATGTCGCCAAAAACACAAACAAAATCTATTGTTATTTTCAAGCCAATCCCAAAAAGCGACAGGTCGCCTTATTTAATACTTAAAGTGATTTTTAAATTCCAGAAGCATACATAAGCGTCACAGACCGAGCTCGTGTGGCTACCCCAACGGCAACGGAGACCATGTTGCCATGGAAACGTGAAGAGGCTGAAGGAGCTGGTGCCTTGAAACAATCTGAATTCCCGTCGTGGGCTTCTAATAAGGAATATTTAGCGTACAGTTCACCATCTGCGACATTCCTCGGTGAGATTTTTTAATGTGACACGATATATATATATATTTATTATTGTGACACGACATCTGACCTCGACCCGCCTGATGATAAGCAAGAGGAGGTCTAAGAGCGACGACGACTAAAAAAACCGAGTTAGTTCACGGCTGCTTTAGTTGCCGTCACTATGCCGTGCCTCTTCACGGATCGCTTGAAGGATCCAAGTTTATAGGATGAAGAGAACACATGGGCTGTTAATGCATTCCACTTGTCGATTGTTCTACAAAGAAAAGACGCACCGACATATAATGTCTATCTCTGTATGATGTTAAGTTGGACAGAGGTCTAAAAGCGCTGTTTCTCATTGTGACTCGTCTTTTGACAGCACCCCGCCTGATGTTAAGCTGGAGTGCGGTCCATGAACGGAACTGGCTGCTACTACACTAATATAAAAAACTGTAGGTAGCACTTACATCCACTATGCCGGCCTAGTTTGAAGTATACTTGTAAGGCGCCACTTTGGTCGTCTAAAATTACCATTTTTTTCTAAATATTATTTTATTTAATAATTTTACTAATTTACTAATAGCAGCATATTAAAATAAGTTATTAGTTGATTTAGGACTCATTAGTTCACCTACATTTATACCTAATTTCTCTATTAGCTTATAAACCTTTGTATTAGTATGTATTTTAGAATATATCTATGTATATTTGCATTTACTAGTTGTCTGATATATATTTTTCTTCCCTCTCCTTCCCATCATTCATTAATTCAACATCAGGTGGTATAGAGAAGCCAAAACATCCCAAATCTATCATAGGTCTGTTCCGAAGAGAAAGTTCAAGTTCCGGCCATGGACAAGATGGTGCCGGGACATCGGACAGTGAAATTGTTATAGCGGGACCAAGCAAAGAAGTACCCACATATAGACCTGATATAAGTTTGCAAGCGAGGTGTGCTTTGAATGCCTTATCTAAAAGAAGCACAAGTTTAGGTGGTCCATCGGTTTTGTTGATGGAAGATGTGGCTCACTCTGATCCACTTGGTGCTTCGAGCCGACCAGCTAGTATTATGCAAGGACCACATAGAGGGCAATGTAGACGTGGATCTATGCTGGAGTTGACTGGGTGAGTGTGGCTTTGAACAGTTATTCAATTAATAATGTTTTCTAATTGAAAGATATAACGGGGGCGACCTGTTAAAATCATATATAATTCTTAGCAGGGGTATGCAGTGTCCATCGCCATAGACAATTTGCATTTGGTTGCTTACCACCAGACAAAATGGATGTCAGATGTCGCCTCTTATTTAAAAACGTATATGAAGAGAATTTTTAATGTAAAGGAGAGTTGTGTTAGAATTTAGGAAAGTGGCGCTCCATTTATTTACCTATCCCTGTGGGAATCGAGGTGCGCCAATTGATTGATCAGCTGAAAGACGTCCACTGCTGAACATAGGCCTTCTCCTTAGAACGTCGTTCCGACAAGATGCCACTTGCATCCACCGGTATTTTGCCGATCATAATGGGGGTGTTTTGGTATTTTCTTGCCATAATCCCCATGCTTGGCAGGCGACTTGGGGATTGCAGTATACTCACCACACGTTAAGAGGACGCTGCTGTCCGTCCTCCGGTGATACTGGACGAGTTTTAGGACATCCCGGGTTTTGGTCGAGTTTAGGACATCCGGAAATTTTCTTAGAAAGTTTTATTCCTTAATAATATTATCTACTCGCAAAAGAGTGACAGTTGATCTGCATATTATTTAAATAGGAATTAAATTCTTTATGTATTGGAATATTCCTCTTTCAGATCATTACCAAGAGACGCAATTACAGAAGAGAAATGTAGTACTTCATTACCCGAGAGCGAGCGTATGGGTGTACGTCGTTTGCCTCTTGGTCAGCAAAGTTTACCACGGGATCCTTTCATTCGTCAGTTGACGATGGTATCGACACTCCTCAGTAGCTCTTCGTCGTCAGATTCATCAGACGACAATACCTGAGTAAAACGACGTGGTGACCTAGACAGGTTGCCACTTTTAAAATATAGGACTCTTGATTAGAGTGACAAAGTGATATGAACGTCTAAAAGTGATACATGTATTCTGATATTTGATGGTACTATACGGTTACTTCTCAAAGGTACTTCTTTGCTTGCTTTTGGACGAAATTTCTCAGTAATTTCGTTAATCTAATAAGTGAATCTTTTAGATTATAATAGTAACATTTTGGACCTTAACTGTTAGCTCAAAAGCTAACTTAAGATACCTTTATTTTATATATAGTTATGTAATAATATTTAGCAGTCATTTATTAATTGATCAATAAAATTGATAAATAATCGAATACACGCAATGTATTATATATATATATACAACATGAGAAATTAATATTCCTAATTGACATTTGTCCAAAAATAATAAATATGTCTTGGAGACTTATTTTCGCATTATTGACTTGCTCTATTTGCTAGTTGTTCTTTGTATTATTGTAAACCTAAAAAAGAGACAAAAATAATTCCCATGTTTTCGCATTTTGTGACAATTTAGTTTGGAAATAAAGCAAGGAGTTAGTGTTGCAAGACATAATCGTCTTCAACATAATCTACATACAGACCGACTTACTTCTCTGAGAGTGCGGAGTGAACTATAAAACTTATTCGGTATCTCCTTTGGCCAGCATAGTGACGACGACTGAGGCAGCCGTGAACTAAGACGATCTTTTCAGTTGTCGGCACTCTTGGATCTCAATCATGTTTGCTATCGGGCAGGTCGAGGTCAGTTGTAGAGTCACAATAAACATAACATTTCGGCTCTCAAAATACATTAAGAATTTAGATTATTTTGAGGTTGAAATTAAGCAAGAACTTAGTTAGGATATTATGAGTATCGGTTTCGATATTTTGTATGCTCGCATATTATTACTTGGCCATTTTAAAGTATAAACATTTATACTCGTACTATAGCAACACTAAAAAACTACACTAGCACCTCTGCCACACGCACAGATATGACGGTTTTTTTCAAAGTGTTAGTATTGTCAAAGTATAGTATTGAATTACGTTAAGTACCTGAATCACATTAATCTTTATAAATATTAAGAATAAGCTAACAACTTTTGAGAAGAACCAATGGAAAGACAATATTTTTGCGGTTATTGAGTGATTTATAGATTTTGCTTTGCATTTGTGTGTGATACTTTAACATTAAAGCCGTAGTTTTGGCTGGTTGTGTAATGTGTTAAGACAGCTTCAATATTGTAGGTCGAAATAAGTGTTAAGAACGAATAAAACTAATATACTTACATGTTTTGTAACGCATGTTTGTTACTCTATCTTTATTATAATCGGTTAAATTAAATCTTGCACTAACTTCTTTAAAGAAAAAAGCGTATGAGGAATGTTTGTATATTCTTTTTTTCATCCTCCTTTAGTATACTATACTCGTAAAACCTTCAACCCTTTCCTCACATTCATAATCTCTGAATACGGGCTTCAGTAAACTTTTTGTTTATCGTGCATCACTCGCTTCACGGGAAATTTCTGCTTTCTCAATGCACTTACCTACGCTAAAATATCTGCAATAGAATAAATAGAGCCATACTAAAATGAACTACTCGTATTTATCTCACCTAATTGTTAAAAAAGGTACTATATTTTCTTGAGCATTTTTATTATGGAAAGTGTATTTATAATTATTTCATTAAAATAACTAGGCTGTAATTTAAAAAAATAATGCGTTTACTGAATATTAGTTTGTTAATTTTTTATAGTGAAATGAAAAAAGTTTTAAATATGAGTACCTTGATTTTTTAATGAAGAACAGGGGCAATGCGACTACGAGGTAAATGCGTCTGCTTGTTACTTATTTATGCAGTGTTACTTATTTACTGTATACTTACATACTTTTAAACGAAATATTGAAGACCCAGATAACGCATTGGTGTATTATAAAATCCTAAATGCTTAGGGATCGACCACTTTCGTTTACATACTTCTGTTACATCTCAAAAAGTAACGGGGGGAATCTAAAAAGTCTAATTGAGTTCGGAAATCACGAGGTGCAAAAGACCGAGACGGCGGAGCCCTGTACGCGGCCAGACTAAGTAGCCCACAGCATTGATACCACCTTAAATGAGGCAATTCATGCTGTGGAAGGTATAGTTACGTGAAGGAGAGTGGTAATGGATATCAATGAGAGTCGCGATACTTACTAGAAAACGACAATAATTAACATTTACATCTTATCTTATCATGCTTACCATCAGGCAGGTCAAGGTCAGATATCGAGTCACAATAAATAAGTCTTACCTTGTTCCTACCTCGATTTTAATTCGTGAACCTGCACAGATCGAGGGAGGCATCCGCATTTTATCGACCGACTCGACTGAATAAACGGATCAGCGTGTTGTTTCATTGTAGAACAATCAACCAGTGGAATACTACGCCAGCCCATGTGATTTCTTCATCCTATATTAACTATAAGAAACTAATCCTTCAAGGGAGGCGTGAATAAGCACCTTTGACCGACATAGTAACTGCAACTAAGGCAGTCGTAAATTGCGTCGGTTTTCCAGTCGTCGGCACTCTTGAACCTCTCCTACTTTTAAAGGCAAGTCGAGGTTCGATATCGGGTCACATAAGAAAAAATACTTTTTTCATTTTTCTATAGATCATTAAATATTATAAAGAAATTAGTAGTTTGTATCTAATTCCTAGCTAATAATTTTGGATGACAAATAACATGGTATTTTGTATGAAAGAGAATATTTTTCTAGTGTGTTATTTTTAAAAGTCTTGTACTTATAGATATAGAGATACAGTGATTTAGATCTTATAGTGTACATAATTTGTGTTTATGCATATGTATTATATATAGTTATGGCGGTATTTCAAGTTACTCTGTCTACCCTATAAATACAACTGTACTTCATGATTTCATATTCTATCTTGAGCTTTAGTTTTCTTGATATATATTGAGATTTTAAAAACTTCTTCTTTCTTTTTGGGGTAGATAGAAACTATGGAAAATTGTGAACTATGTTATATAAAAATCATTGCTCTTATTTCTAAGTATATTAATTATTGTTTAACTAATTGAAATTTTGGTGCAAGTCGCCTTAAAGTATTTTATAAGAAACTGTACTTATGTATATTTAATGTTTATGGAAAAGTTGTTATTGAGAGTTGTATTATAAGTGATTTGTTATAAAAGTGTGGTTGGGAAAGACCGTCTACGGGGTAAATCCATCTACTCAATCAGTCATCTATTCAATTGACAGAGCGTGAATGGGTCAATACAGTTAAAAACCAGTCATGCAATAGGTAATTAAGATTTTAAACCAACTGTAATAAATATTTAGTTTTTTTATATAATTCCAATGCTATTATTACTTTATAGTACTTTAAATGCTAAACTACTAATACTAGTAGTGTTACTTTATAAATTATATTAGTAGGGATAGTATAAAATATTGGATAGGATAATTCTATATCGGGCTAATAATACTAGTAAAATAGGACTATGATTTAATTATCTTTTAATTTAATAAATAATCCTAATAATGAGGTACGTTTTTGCAACAACTTCTACTGCAAAGTAAAACGTCGGGTAAGTTTCCCGGCAGCTCACTGATGAGCACACGTGTTTTTTTTTCTATAGAATGTTCATTACTCTAATTCATAAAACATAAAAATCACTTTCACTTACAAGCAAATGGAGATGCGCAACTTTACCCTACTACGCAAGTTATATAACTTACCGATCAATACTGCTTTCCCTCATATAATAGAACTATGACGGTCCTTCCCCAAACTGACTTGTATGTATTTGTATTAGAAATTATGCTAATAAAGTATAGCTTCAATTAAAAGGCTTACAAGACTTAATCAAAAATTAGACGAAATATTGTTTTTAAAAAGTCTAGTACTTATTAGTATAAAAGAGACGCATTTGTGAATCTTTAGTACAATAACTTATTTATTAGATTCAATGTTATAAATCATTATTTTTATACATATAATTTCTAGGACAATCGTTTTTGTAGGAGTAAAATAGCTTATTGTACCTAAATAATTTTTAATTTATATCAATTGATGCATTTTGTAGATTCGTTTTACATTATTTTTGTAGTTAAAGTAAATTTTATAAAAGTTAAATTGAACGGTTAAATTAGTATAAATTGTAGCAGTTAACATCGACAATAGCTTAGTGAGTAGGTAAATAAAATGTAGTTAAATAATAAAATTGCGGAATTGGAAAATATAACAATTTTCTGTAAGTATCAAGGTTGATATGTCCTACTACAATAAATGTTAGAAGATTTAATTAATCTTTATAATAGCAAAACCATTCGTTTACTAGACGATCACGTGGCTCGAGATCTGGTGATTTTGAGTTGTACTACAGAGACCTTTGAGAAACTATTAAAAAGTCCCTGGCAAACTATTCGCCTTGTAAACATCGATGCTTGTTAACGGATGGTTTGAGTGATCGTAAGCGTAAATTGCTAAGAGATGTGTCAATTCAATTTTTTAGTGCCTAGGAACTACGCCACAAATTTTGTTATTGTTAAATATTATTACTTTTAGAGCGTTGAATTTAATAATAGATCATGTAAAATTGAATTATGAAATAAAATTTCAATTAATAAATAAGTCTTTCATTTTCTTTTCAATATCAATCAAATTGTCACGCCTTTTTTCTACAGGGATAGACAGAGACAATTAAGGACCCTTTGCCACGATCCTGATACAACTCCCTTCTGTTTCGAGGATGTGGTTGGAATTGGAAAACATTCTCTATGGTCTACCTTGTTAAACGCATCCATCCACTTCTGATTTATAAATTCCTTTCGTCAATCTACTTTCACTCTTTCTTTCCATGTGGCCAAACCAGTGGCGTTGCGTGGAAGTCAGAAGACCGGGGCGGAAAAAAAAGTTGCCGCTCCCTTATTTAGCAACTTCAATGTACAACAAAAATATTAATTTCAGGTTCAAATTTCAACGATTTATTTTAGTTTTTTTGTGCCGCCCCCTCCGCCCCTGCCACGCTACGCCACTGGGCCAAACCATATTTCTTTACGCTAGAATGCTTTAATTAACAAATTAAATATTTGCTATATCGATATAAAACTATGTTACTTCGTAGCATTACTAACTTCAATAAGTTTGTGTGTAAATTAAATACTGATATTATTATTTTTTTGAGTGCCACAAAAAAGATATCTACATATTTCACCATAGCAACATTTGAATTATTATTTTGACAGTTTATGTTTTAGGCTAGTAACACAGTTAATGCCGCTCGACGTCTTGTGATTCTAGTTCTTGTTTATAATTTTTGATAAAAAAATAACGGAAAATGTTTCGTTAATCTAAGAAATCGTTATTATTTATTTGTGTCCTAATACGGTTCAGTAAAATATTGTGATAAAGCACCCGAACGCTGTGCAAATAGTGTAATATGTGTTGCAAATTTATCAAGACAAGAATTAAACATCGTGCTACCTTCATATAAAATAGATTATTGGTGTGTAAAATGTTTATTTTCATATATTTTTTGAATAATACGTTACTTCTAAAATTGTTAACTATAGTTTCACTTGTCTGTTTGGTTGTATTTATTTAAGAAATAGTCATTCGTCAGCATACCTTTCTAAAATGTTTAGTAACTAAAACAAGTGTTTTTGCAGTGCAAAACTGTATTAATTTAACGAAATAATCAAATTGACATTTTTAAAACATATATTTTTATTTAATTTAGAAAATGGTGTTTCTTGACGTATATTTCGTTGTATCCTTAGCAAAGCACTTTATTATAATTATCTTATCTTAATATCTGTTTATCAATAAATGTAAAATCACCATTTAGTATTTCCTATCTTAATGGATACTATACACAATGCAAAACCTAAATTCCTTTATGATTAGTCTAAAAGTTGTGTCATGAAAGTGGCGCTCCATTGTCTCTGCCTATCCCTGTGGAAAATTAGGTGTAACAATGGATGATATTTTAATTGACTAATAAGTTATTCTTTAATTGATAACAACATACATTTTGCTTCCAAATTTTAAGCAATTTAAAATGCTTTAAATTAACTTTAAGTATGTTTATATTGTAATATAAATATTATCTGCTTGCCTTTGAAACAGATGAATTAATTTTCACATAATATCAAGTCAAAAATTCATTTAGAGTATATTTTTTTCATACCAATAATAACCATTTGTATAGGCTGTCATCTCTGCCTATCCCAGTGGAAGTGTGAAATAGATGATATGACCTAAGTTAACCATAAGCTGACCATGTTGTAACTCTCAACTTTCAAGCTGATTCTGAAATGCGACTAAGGGACTTCATGGTCTGTACACTTAAAAGTGGTGATAAGACGACAATGCCTATGTGTAGCTGCTATAGACATGAATTTACATCTGTGTAATTTATAATTTGTTTATATTTATAAGTTGACAATGCCCATTTGTGGCTGCATTAGACATGAACATTTATAGTTAATTTGTATTGTATTGACGCTTTTCTGTATTGACGTGTAAAAGTGCAGAATATCTGCCGACTTACTTATTAAATAAAATGAAAATGAAAAATGAACTGCTCTGGGTTGGCAGACTGGGCAATTGACTACCACTCTTAAATTACTTGAGACAGTTGTATAGGGTGACTAATGACACAGTTAAGTATAATAAAACAATGTAACAATCAATCAAATTGTCACGCCTTTTTCCCACAGGGATAGGCAGAGACAATGGAGCGCCACTTACCACGATCCTTACACAACTCACTTGCTTCCTTCACATCCATAATTCTCTTCATACAGGCTCTGTGGTTATGGGCACTAGGCAACCTAGCTTTAACAATGTAACATATCTGACATATATAGTAAGCAGGATGAGGAGATTTATAAATCTCATGTGAATGCATTTGTTGAACAAGGCAGGCTCAGGAGGGTGTATTCCGACCAAATCGGAGACAAACTTAGGAAAGCTAGGTTGCCTAGTGTCCATAACCAAAGAGCTTGTATGAAGGGACTTGTAAATGTGAAGGAAGTGTGGGAGTTGTGTCAGGATCGTGGCAAGTGGCGCTCCATTGTGTCTGCCTATCCTTGTGGGAAAAATGCGTGACAATTTGATTGATTGATTAAAGATGAGGAGCACAAACATTCAAAAAGTCTACCCAGTTTAGGGCTCCCTCAGTCATAATCACTGTGACATGCTTTTTCCAAATACATTCAAGGATCCAAGGTTATAAGATGAGGAGAACATATTTTACATTTGTTCCAAAGAAAAAGATATCGAGTTATTATATAATAAAGGCTTTATTTCAACATTCATTCAACCCAATTTATGCTTCATTCTGTTAAACATGGTGATGAAGACTTGGCAACTGTAAAATAAGGCCACCATTCATGGACCACACTCTAGCTTAATATCTAACAAATTATATAGAAACTGCTGCTCCCCTAGCTGTCTCCTTAGTGACCTTTATTAAGTGGTCATTCCATGTTGTGGGTGGATGCCCTACAATGTGTTTAGTATTGAAATTAAGGCCTCACATTAAATTTGGTAGAATATTATACCTTACTTACATTAAATTCATAATAAATAAAATAATTTAGCAATGAAGTAGAATCATATGTAAATTAACTAAAATACCTTTTACTTAATAAATCAATCAAATTGTCATGCTATTTTCCCACAGAGATATGCAGAGACTATGGCGCTTGCCACTATCCCGACATAATTCCCTCGCTCCCCTGACGTCCATAATTCTCTTCATAGAGTCTGTGCCACAATTGGTAGCTTTCGGTTTTCAATATAATTTTCTTTCTTTCACAATAATCCTAAAGATAGATTTTTTTTAAAGATAATGTTTTGTCTCTTATAAGATGAAAACATTAAAAATTGTAATGATAAGATGGTACTGTATCCAGGGCAATAATCTAATATTGTGTTTTATCTAATATTGAGACATTATTTTATCAATAAATATATCAGTGAAGTGGTTTTTAATGTTAGTGGTGTTCTGTAAAATATAACTAAAGAGAATTAAAAATGTGAGGAAACAAGAGAGTTGTACCATGATGATTGAAAGTGGTGCTCTGTTTTCTTTGCCTATCCCCGTGGGAATTGAGGCGAGAAATTAAAGCTGATGATCTGCCAATAATAAAAAAATAAAAAAGTTGTGAAACTTTGAAATTAATAGTTTTAGAAAGAAGTTCTAATTAAAGTAAATTAACATAATTAATTAATATATTAATTATGTTTACCAGCCTTGTGTTCTTCCCATTTTATCTTAGATTCTAAGGCAACGGATTTTTTCAGTCGTTGGTGCCCATGGTCCCTCATTTGCTTATCATCAGACAAGTCAAGGTCAGCTGTAGCTCCTCAATAAAAGTGCGGTGGCGGAAAGGGGTCATGATGACATTAGAATTTTTATATGGGTTACTATCTCGTTTATTTTTGTTAAGCCAATAGTAACCATAGTAAACGTGATAGTAAGCCGCATAAAATTTGTTTAATTCATCATGACTTTATCAGAGCGTCATGCCGTTTATGTTACGGCATACAAGCGGCATACCCCAAAAGCGCAAAACTGCGCCGTATTGTTCTAGTTGGCCACATCCTTAAATTATAATTGACGGGTATGACGTCTATCCTGAGCATTATACTCGTGACCAGGTGCTGCGTAGGGGCGGTCTACTCCTGTAGACCTCCTGTACCTGTATGCCATGCAGAAGCGTAGCATGCATTGGCCACATATAAAAAAAAAGTTTGGGGGCCCTTAGGAAGGGTAAAGATTTCTCACACAAGAAAAAAAATGTTAGCATAAAATTAAAAGAAATATTTATTCATCATAATTATCTCTCTGTCACTATTCCATAAAAATTACAAACAATTTAAATGAATATACACTCTTCTTACCCCTTTTTTGGCAAACTGATTTATTTAATCAATTTATAGCTGATGATGACTAGTTTTTCTAGTTTCTTTTAGGGAAGTTTTTAGCCATGTTTCTTTGCTATTTGCCTGCTTAGTTTTTAATTTCTGTTTTTATTTTGCGTGTGTGTATACCCGTGTGGTTGCAGCATGGATTTGATATAACTATTTTAGTGTTTATAATTTATGGATAGTCATTGTTTACTTTTTCTTATGTGTAATCATAATAGCGAGGTAGTTGTGTCAGGATTGTGGCAAGTGGCGCTCCTTTGTCTCTGTCTATCCCTATGGGAGAAAGGCTTGACAATTTCGATTGATTGATTTATGTGCAATACCTATTTGTTTAGTTTTATTTGTACAGGCTTTAATTGATGAGTTTCTTGTGGCCTTCTTTTCGAAGCGATGGCGATAATAGAATCAGACGATGAGGAAGTGCATGCTAAGCCTATGTCAATAAATTATTTTCGTTTCTTTTCAAATAGAATTCACATCAAAATGTGTAATATATTTTATTTGTAATATTGGAGTAGGCAATCTATTCGATCGTAACAATATTATTTAACAACTCCTGACTTAGTTATAAGCGTATATTTACAAATACTACAATTAAAGTGTCAATTTAAAAGGTGCTAATGTGACACTCTTGATCATTCAAAGTACCTCTTAGTATTACAGTATCACATTATATGAAGTACTTGTGTTGCCAGTTACTGATTTTTTAAAAGGTTTTTTATTGAACATTATTTCGTAAAAATAATTTTACGGTTTAAGTAATAACTCCTTTGATTTAAAATAAAAAAGAATTAATTTATATTTTTTTTAATTATACATTTCTATAACCAAAATAAATGTATTAAAGATACATTGGTACCGATGAGTCGTAAAAGTATTATAAAGTGGTAACTTATAAAAGTATACGTATTTTTTTGTTACTATATTGTGTTAAAAGTAATTATGATTATTAAGGATTTCTTTGGTGAAGATGTGAGTATAGTTTAAATTAATATTGGTTCACTTTGTCCTTTACTTTGTCCTTGTTATTGAAAGTTTTAATTTGAGGCTATTTCAAATCCATTAAGTGTTCTTAGAAGATCTTTAATCGTGTCCCTGCCATGTATTTTACTCCTGTGATACCCGCCACAGGTCTTTGGCAGCATCTGCGTTCTGTAGACCTAATCGCCAGTCGAACTAAAAGGTTCGGCGAGTCGTTTTAGTACCATTTATCGGCGAGTGAAATCCTTTATCAGCCCATTTGTTCTCTTTTACCTATTTGGATCCTTCAAGCGAAACTTGAAACTTGAAAAAGCGCCTTTGGCCGGCATAGATTCGACGGCTGAGTCTATAGTATATTAATAAAAATAAAATCTTTCGAAGGCGTTCTTGGACGACCTTCCTTTGCTTATTAATTTCGCGTCTCAATAATAATAATCAATCAATCAAATTGTCACGCCTTCTTTCCACAGGGATAGGCAGAGACAACGGAGCGCCACTTACCACGATCCTTACACAGCTCCCTTACTTCCTTCACATCCACAATTCTCTTCATAATAATAATAATAATTTATATTAAGTCATATTTACGGTCTGTATACTTGTAAGTGGTGGTACTACCCCGGACCGGCACACTGGGTACCACTGCCTACCACTCTTTGATTACCAGACCCTAAGCAAATATCCGCCTCTTTTTTATTAACAAATATTTGTTATGAAAAAATAAAAGCTATAAAACAAATATTTGCTCCGACCGAACCCGTAATCGAACCCGGGACTTTACTCGTAACAAACCAATCGCTAACCTTTCGGCCACGCCTGTCGTCAAAAATACGTAAGAAAATATTAAAAAGCCAGACAGTAAAACCAAACCTTAGTCCATATATAATAATATGATCAGTTCATAATTAGAACGGATTAAACCTGGAGTGCAATTCTCTAAGCGTCACATCACTGATGTAAACAGCGACGAGCTCATAGATGTAACATCCTACATATCGCCGTTGTTCGCATCGTTGTTTTTTTTGGTATTCACTAAGTGTCAACAACTCGCCGTCGATCTCTCGGATGCGTGAGCGCAACGTTGTACGCTAGGATGTTGTAGAGACGTGCAAAAGCATTCATTTATCAATCGATACAATTTCGACTACAACATTACGTCTTATTATGGGTCTTTTTTGATAAAATAATAATTAATTACCTATTGTTAGACATAATAAAATAACACTAACATATTATTTCAATAATAGACGTGAAAATATGTGAAATATTCGTTACGTTGGCAGAATGTTTAAATACCTTTGACATATTATTCGGCCAAGTTTTTTTGTTGATAAACATAAACAGTAAAATGTGTTGGTTGCGTCATTCGTGTTTTTTTTCGAAACCTCAAGTGGATACTATGAAAACAAAGAATCTAAAAGTCAAGTGGTGCCTGGCGTCGCGTCGTTCGGTTTCAGTTTTAGGAATCAGAAATTAGTAAGTACACGAGTTCAATTTTAAATTGTTAACTACAATTGTGTTATCATGCTAAATTCTTTCACAACTTTCAGTGTCTTGTAATGCAGCACCCTCTCAAGTGGAGAGAAACTAGTCACTCTACTAGAAACCCAAAGGTGGTTGGCCACAGGGGCACTCTCGTACGGCCAACACTCATCAGCAAAGTAACAAGCCTTCTTATGGAGCTAATAAATGCATGGTAATTTAAATATATAGCATGCATTAGTATTGTATATAGTATATTAGTATGTATACATTTCCTCTACTTTGTAATATGTATAAAATATATAGTATGTTATGTAATAAATGTGTACGTGATAGTAAGGTAGTAACATTTTTACAGGAGGTTCCAGAAAAGTGTATACCTAACGAAGGTCCATCACCTATGAAGGAGAGTGGACAAGAAACCAACACATTAAGTATGTAACAACTGCATCCATACATGTTGACATTATGATATTACATGTTGACAGGGAAATTTGAATACATAACAGTATTTTCAAAAACGCAGCTCCTACGCAACAACAGAAAATATTATCGGTGGCGTCCCGCCGCATCCCTTGCCATTCTCCTGCGACCGTATGCCGCCAACGGCAGACGCAGCACTAGTCAGCTGCACGCCATCGTCTCCTGCGCCGCTCCCCTCCTTCTCATCGATGCTCTGAGATGGTGAGCCCAACGGAGCGGCTTATCGCTATTGAGGAAAAGTGTGCCAAAGCAGAGCTAATTACAGCCTGAGCGCAAGAATCATTTGCGCAGGGCCAACAGACCTTGGCCGCGTCGGTGTTGCAGCTCGCCCAATCTTGGGCTTCGCATGCTGAAGCAATGAACACTATTATAGAAGTATTTGTAAAGAAACAATCACATTATTTAAGAAAAGCTTTATTGTTGTTTTATTTGTTTACTATATTTCATTAAATCTTTAATAAATAATTTTTTGAGAGTACTATTTTATAAATATATAAGCTAGAATCAACCAAATGTTAAGCCTTTTTTCCCACAGGGATAGGCAGAGACAATAGAGTGCCACTTGCCACGAACCTGACACAACTCCCTCGCTTCCTCCACATCCACAATTCTCTTCATACAAGCTTTATGGTTATGGGCACTAGGCAACCCAGCTTTCTTGAGGATGTGTTTGATTTGTTCAAAAAACACCCTGTCACCTGTCAATACTTATTAGTGCAATACACGATGAACTAAAAAACACCTAAATCTACCTTTTAACACACCAATAGATCTCTCTCAACACTATTCCTTGCTGTGCTGTGTAGGTTATTATAACATTCTTCAGGTCATTATAACTATCTTGATCTGGATTACTGCAGGGTGTCATTACATATGGTCTCTGAGCATACCCAGAATCACCTGGAAATAATTTTTGTATAAATTATTGTATACTGATGAAGATTTTTAACAAGATAATTATAGGTTATTTACAAACCAAGCAAATATACAGTTCCTCCAGTGTTGTACAGTTGTTCTAGATGATAAAATTGTCATGGGTAGCTTCTCCAAAAGTAGCATCTACATGCAGAATATTTAAATCACTGTCATTTATCTGAAAAGGTAATAAGAAATAAAATGTGTACGGACATAACTCATAGGCACAATTGAATAAAAAATATTGATAAGAAATAGTCATAGCTTTAAAATTTAGGTACACTTACTATAAGAACATTCCTTGCATGGTAACCTTTTCTACAAAATATGACTTCACTTTCTTTTGGTCGAACCATTGGAACACAATGGTGAAACAAAAGTGCCATCAATGCAGCCTATTACGCCTCTGTGTTAATTAATCGCTGAAAGCGTGTTTCACGCGCTTGACGCTTTTTCTAACTCTTCTATTTGCTTCTTCCAATAAGAATAAAATGCAAGACAACCTAGCAGCCATAGTAAATTGTCAGAATCACTTTAACTTCACTAATTATCACAAAATTTTGCAAATTATATGAACTCGCCCGAGAGAAAAGCTATACGTTTAGTAGCTTTTGAGTTGACAGATTAAATCGAAGATGTTGTCTAAGATGTAGGGAAAAACAACGATGTATTCGTCGATGTTTACTTAGAGAATGCCAATTACAAGATCAATTGTCAGAAAGTAGTACCAACTCACGCCGTCTGCATCGTTGCGGCGCTAGCATCGAGAAATAACCTACGTGAATACCAAATCATCTGCTCGCCGATGTTTCAACGACGAGTTTAAGGTTGTAACGATGTTTGCGCTTAGAGAATTGCATAGCTGGGCCTTAAGTCCTAACACATTAAGCAAATTTTATTTTCGCTGTAGAAATGAGGTACCATTAAGGATTGTACCCATGTGGAGTAACAATAGCGGATAGAATAAGGAACAGCACGATAGATAGATGTGGTTTAAATGAAGATGTAGTGACAAGGATTGACAAAGGAATGCTACGATGGTTTGGCCACATGCAAAGGATGAGTGAAAGTAGATTGACGAATAATAGAATAGAAATGAACTTATAAATCTGATGTGGATGGACGTGTTAATGATGCCCGGCCATTTATCATCGTTCGTCAGTTAGATATGTAGGTTATAATAAGTTAGATATAAAGAATTCTTTAATATTGTTCTAGGTGGCCGACGACATGGAGCACTCTGACCTGGTCGCCGACATGGCGCAGGTGGAGCACCTCACCACCCAAGAGAGGCTCCACCTTGCCAGAAGGTAAGTTAACATCGTATTTTATAACTAAATTGTAGGTGTGAAGGAAGCGTGGACGACAGGCGACAGGCGTGGACGAACGGTTTAGCGACTGGTTTGTTGCGCGTAAAGTCCCGGGTTCGATCCCCGGTCGGAGCAAATATTTGTTTCATAGCTTTTATTTGTAATATTTAATAGTATTAAATATTGCAAATATTTGTTATTAAAAAAAAAGAGATGGATATTTGCTTCGGGTCTGGTTATCAAAGAGTGGTAGGCAGTGGTACCCAGTCTGCCGATCCGGGGTAGTACCACCACTTACAAGTATACAGACCGTGAAGTGATTTGGTCACGTTTCGGGATCAGCTTGTAAGTTGCCGGTTCCAACTAGGCCGGCATAGTGGATGTGATTGCTGCTCACAGTTATTGAATTGTAGTAGCAGTGACATTCATTCATGGACCACACTTTGGCTTAACATCAAGCGAGGTGCTGTCATATGTCGAGTCACAATAAAAAAAAAAAAAAGCGAGGGAGTTGTGTCTGGATCCTGGCAAGTGACGCTCCGTTGTCTCTGCCCCCGTGGGAAAGAGGCGTTACAATTTGATTGATTGATTTATTACTAAAATTGTTATTGAAACTGTAGTGTTAACTAAGGAACTAGCTGCTGGTAAAAATCACTTATAAAAGTAGCGATTTGTTGTAAGTGTGCTCTTTTTATTGTGACTCGACATCTGATCTAGACCTGCCTGATAGTAATACACCCGTAATACCCACACCGGTCGGGGAAAACATCCACATTTTATCGACCGAATCGGCAGTAGAACTAAAAAGTTCGGTGCGTCTTTTCTTTGTAGAACAATTGACAAGTGGAATGCTTTGCCAGCCCATGTGTTCTCTCCATCCTATGACCTTGGATCCTTCAAGCGATGCGTGAAGAAGCACCTTAGGCCGGCATAGTGGCGGCGGCTGGGGCAGCCCGGAACTGACTCGCTTATTCCAGTCGTCGTCACTCTTGGACCTCCTCTTGCTTATCATCAGGCGAGTCGAGATCAGATGTCGTGTCACAATAAAAAAAATAGAGGTCCAAGAGTGCCGATGACTGAAAAAACTGTCTCAGTTAACGGCTGCCTTGGTCGCTGTCACTATGACGGCCAAAAAATGGTGAATAACGAAAAAACTTTGGAATAATTAACTATTTACTACCTGTTCTATGACTAGTATAAAAGAAAGGAATATTTTCTTTATATCTATACTAGTATAAATATGTGAAAATTGTAATTAAAGAAGGCAAGGGAGTTACGTAAGAATCGTGGCAAGTGGTGCTCAATGGTCTCTGCCTATCCCTGTGGGAAAAAGGCGTGACAATTTGATTGATTGATATTTATTAATTACTATCAAGTTAATGAACTATGGTTAAAATATAATTTATATTTAGGTTGGTCTTAATATTTATTATATTAAGACCGTAGAGACTTCTTTGGCAAACAAAGAAGAAAAATACCTATATTAAATTGGCGATCTCTTGATTGATAAAATGATATATCCAATTAAATTAATGTAATATCAATAACGGTATCTTTGATTATATAATATCAGCCGGTAACTTACCTGTACACAGTTTCCTTATTCATGATAATGAAAAAACACTAAACCATTTTCAATTCGATCATATTTACATCTCGATAAGAGAATATGTGGAACGTATCTCTACTAGTATGGATAAGTGGAAAAATATTCCTTTTTTCCATACTAGTACAGATGTTTTCTTACGGATACATGAAGCAGTATTTACGTGTTCTATTTTACAACTTTCCAACCTATTTTACGGGAATATAGTATTACGTTTATAGACTGTTATTCAAAACATGCTAATGCACAAGTGTCAAGCGTTCTTGACGCAGTGGTTTGTATTTATCATTAATTACATTGGTTGTGCTCAGATAAGCTACATTCTTTCCCTGCGTATATAGGAAGAAACCACAAATAACAAAAAAAGAAGTTTAAAATAACTAAATATGCATTTATCACGGGGAATAGTAGGGCAACGCATTTCGCTGCCAACCCTCCCGAAATTCTGGGATTCTCCCTGAAAAAAGTATTTTTTTTTTATAGTATTTTCATAAAAAAATTATCCGCGTTTTCGTACTATCTCCGGTGATAATTTACACACCTATTTTTTATCATCTTTATGTAAAATATAATTGTTTGTTTAAGCGTTTTTCTTTTATATTTTTTTTTATTATACATTTCTATACCAAGCTACCAAAGTGCTTATATCATAAAAACAGGACAACCAAAGTACATATATCAAAGATACATTGGTACCGGTGAGTGGTTTCGAACCCGTGCCACTAGGCTTACGTAGCCATTGCACTGCCACTACACCACGGTCGTCTAGACACGGTCTTTATTGTTGAAATATCCTCAAAAGTATTGTGGACAGACATCTGTTGGTCATTTGCCCAGTCTGCAAATTAAGTCTGCGTTCATGTACAGGAATCAGCTTTAATTTTTCTTGTTACGTCTAGCATAGTGGATCTGAATGCTATTTGCAGTTATTTAACAGTGGTAGCTATAACCTTCGTTAATGGATCGCACTCCAGCTTGACATCAGGTGGGTTGTTGTCATATATCGAGCAACAATAAATTAAATACTAGCACATTGCTTTGACAGACATATAATATAATATATACTTATATGATCTGAGTATTTTAGCTTTTTTAAAGTCTGAAACGATATCTGGCAAAGGTTTCAAACAGACCGTCGTATTCCTATGAAAATACACAGTTCGCAAATTTATTATAGATATGGACAATTTATTATTATTAATAGACATGATAGACAATCATTATTCATTGAAGGCAACCGTGGTCTAGTAGATAAATGGTCTGACAAGCCAAAAGCTCTCGGTTTTAAATCACTTTCCGATACCAATGTATCTTTACTATACGAGTATATGGATGTACTTTAACTTCTACTCAAACATAGAATGTAAAATGCAATAAATATCAAATAAATAAACAATTAATCGTTATTTTTAGTAAACCGGCGTTGCGCGGGTCAAAATACATCGCACGCATAATTGTTAAATAATCAGTTTTTCTGTTATGTATGTAAAATCTTTATACCTACCATTAACGTATGTTGTTGTATATATAGTGTATATAAAATTAATTCATCAATAAACTTATCAAAATTATTATAAATCAAATCAGAAAGTAGTTTGTTATAGAAAAAATGTTTTATTTCATATTTGGATTTTAGTCAGACTTTGTAAGAAGAAACAGGTAAGTACTAACTTACACATCCGATTTTTAAAATTCAATAAGCTCTCTGTAGGTGCTAAACCATACTTGAAAATAAGGTAATTTATTTGGATAAGGATTAATACCAAGGTGCCAAAAACACGGTCTTAATATTTACTACCGATTTTAATAGTTTTGTAACATAAAAAAGTAGTTGTGAAGAAACTATTATAGTTATATATATGCTACCACGGACTATTTTGTAGATTTTAATGTGTTCTTTAAAATTGTAGGACATTATTCTGTTCTATTTTCAATAGTTTTCGCAGCGTACGCGATGTAAGAAATTTGATGAGTAAATGTTTTACACCTTAGGGTACATTATTTGAGATTTCGTACGGAACCCTAAACTTTTTGGAAAACCAATATAGCCTATGTGACTCACGAAGAATGTAGCTTACTAATGGTGAAAAAAATTTTGAAATCGGCCCAGTAGTTTTTGAGTTTATTCATTACAAACATACACACAAAAATACAAATCTTTCCTCTTTATAATATTAGTATAGAAGTATAGATACGTCTTCCATCTCTGCACAGACTGGCATCAGTGCAAAAAGGTCAAGTAGAGTTTTCTAAACGCAGGTCACAAGACTCGTGTCCGAATGTAACGAAATCTAGACAATGCAACGTGTTTTAATTCACACGAACTTTCACTAAAACACGATGAAAATTACAAAATGATCTTTCTGTGACTTAACCGCAAAATTACAAGTTTTTACCACAATTATTTAATATTGCATAAGTTTAATTGGCTGTTCTGTTGACGATTCTAAGGGTTTTATTATGGTTGCACAGGCGTACTTGAGATTTTTAATGCCAATTTTTTTGCTTATTTTTTATGATTAACCCATAACCGTAGAGCGTGTATGAAGAGAATTATGGAGAAAGGGAGTTGTGTCAGGATATCACTGACATATATAATAAATATATGTAATATAATATATAAACTAAATGATTTTTATTACTTTTATTGTTATAATTAGGTTAGTTTCCTAATATTTTATTTTATTTGTTTATTTTTCCATTCTGTTTGCGCTGCTTTATCATTCGTTATAATATTTTGAATGTAAGCTGTTTGTGTATCTATAAATAAACAAATAAAGGTTTTAAAGGTAAATTGACTGAGTAGGTTCCGGGAGCGGCGTGGGTAAGATAACTTGGAACGAAACCATCTTGCCGCACCGTTCAACTACTGCGGGAATCTGCCTAGTTCAGCGCTAGTTGTAGGTATAATATAAAAACCCTAACTGAAAATAGACCTTGTTACTTCCGTTATAAAGTATATTATTTATTTTCTAACTACGTGTGTGCAAAATTACAGTATTCACTAAAAACTGTTTTAATTATAATTATGCATTTTTAAAGGGAATTAATATGAGTATGTTTATATTTTTACGGCGTCTGCTTTCTTATTTATGAAAAAAAAGTGAAATTTCACTCTTCATACAAATGTATGAGTCAGAAATGTTTAATTGTGAATAGAGTGGCATCATGCAGAATCAGTCGGTTGAATGATGTAAATCGATTGCTGTAATTTTTTTACTAGGCTGGAATTTTGGATGCTACTGCTACTTACAGATATTTAAATGTAGTAGCAGTCACCTCCACTCGTGGACCGCACTTCAACCTATTATGAGGGGGGGGGGGGGCAGCGAACTCTATGGTCTTGCTAAGAGCTCCCAGTTCAAAACCATTTGCTGCTACCAATGTATCTTCGATATATGTAAGCACGTTTAGTATAAAAATGTAAAGTAATAATAAAAAATCTCTGATACCGAGTTTACTTACGTAGTGATTTCTACAAACTAGTGATAACATTTACACTATACGTACTTAGGTATATATTTTTTAATAAGCAAAGGCTTTATCAATTATTTTAAAGGATGGAAAACAATGTTCATTATTTTCATATCAAACCTTATCTTTTTATATACCCCCCCCCCCCCGCTCAACTATTAAATTGCCCCCCTGTGGGGCGTGGGCCCCACGTTGGAAAACACTGCCCTAAAGCAACAGAGATATACAATAGTAGCTTCATATTAAAAAAATGATGTCACATATTTGTATTTGTATGAAGATGTGAGAAAAAAACACTCGGAGTAGACCCGACTCGTGAAAAAAATTCAAGACTCCTAAAGACAAAGGAAAATGTATAATTTACGTAATCAGTTTCTAAATTTCGTTAGACAATGGAGCGCCACTTGCCACGATCCTAACACAACTCCCTCGCTTACCCCATATCCATAATTCTTTTCATACAAGCTTTACGGTTATAGATAGGTACTGGGCAGCCCAGCATTCTTGAGAATGTCTACGTATTGGTAGAAAACTGGGTCTGCCCTGAGGATAAATGCGTTCCATCCTTATTAGTTTTATAAATTTCTTTCGTCTTTATACTATCATATCACGCCTTTATTTATCTCAATGCTAAAAGTGACTTTGGGGATGCGTCATATCGATATTGCTTTAGTTCAATCTAACTGACGTTGGATTTATTTATATCGATTACTGGACCGATCCAAATTGAAAGATTACTTCTCTAGAAGGATAAAAGTTTGTTTAAAGAAATATATTTATATGCAATGATTTAAGAGATGTTTATCTATTTATCAAGAATGTATTTTTTGGGATTTAAACTATTGTTTTGTATCCAAAAAACAACTAAGATTAAATCCATTTTAATTCAAAATATGGTTGTCATATTCTATTTTTTTTTTATTTATTATGCAATAGGTGCTTTTAATCATCAGTTGTCATGCCTAAGTTTCCACAAGAATAGATCAAGACTATGGAGCAGATTAAAATAAAATAAGAATAGGACGAATTCGGCGCCATTTTGTTTCGTCTAACTCTCCAACCAACTTCGCTTTAGTATGGTGTCTTTTTCTTTGCGGACTGTCAATAAAAAGACCTTTGAATCAGTCAAGTAAAGTTAGTCAACAGCCCGTCCTATTCTTATTCTAATAGCATACAAGCACACAAGACAGAATCGCGTATTTTTACCTAGTATTTTTTTTTTAATTAGGATTAGATGTATCAGATTTCCTAGCCCATCTCTAGTAAGTGCTACCGTAGTGGATGATAAGTGTTCTATTTATGGCGACCGTGGTATAGTGGCAGTGCAATGGTCACGCAAACCAAGAGCACGGGTCTAAAACCAATCACCGTTACCCAATGCTACTTTGATATATGAAGATTGGTCGTCCTGTTTCTATAATACAAGCACTTTAGTAGCTTAGTATAGAAATATAAAGAAAAAGTTATTTTACCTAAATATATATTTAAAAAAACACATAGCAAAATGTGCACCAAATTACGGCACTTTCAAAGTGGTTAAAAGAAATCTTTATTAACATATTTTAACATAGTTAATGCTTTATTATTGTTGAGTTAGTTTCAATAATAGCCGAGGCCTAAGCCGCCATAATAAGTCATCTAATTAGTTAAGACTAGAGAAGCGTAAAAGACCAATTTAGCTGCGAGTATTTATTTGTTCTGCTTATTTACGCCGCATCGTTCACTGCGATTGCAATAAATACACTATTTATATGGGTTATATTACCTTTTTTATATAAATAAATCGAGAAACAGATAAAATTAAAAGTAAGTATACTAACTTAATATGATATCTAATGACATCACATCAGAGATAGTCCCAAGAAACTGACAACATATCCCCTTTGTATAGCTAGGCGTTGGCAAAAATAATTGCTAGCTTCCTGTCTCCAGACTTCTCCGTCAGCCGCTGGGTCCCCAAGCGCCCATCACTATTTAGAATGAAGTATTTTTAGGAGAAACAAATGCTAATACTATGGTTTGGCTTTGGACCCAGTGCCAGAATGGATAAAAGGATGATGTATTAATTTTGATTGATGAAATGGATTTATAAAACGGAGGCGAGTGGAATGACAAACAACCCAGAAGATTGGCTGGCATAGTGACGGCGACTGGGGCAGCCATGAACTAACTTGGTTGTTTCAGTCGTCATCACTCTTGGATCTACTCTTGCTTATCATCAAGCGGGACGAGGTGAAAACCTGTGGGTGAAAGTCGTTACAATTAAATTGATTTATATAAATAAATTGATATTGTTAGTATGTCGTATATATAGAGATGCTAAAATTTTACTTTGCATAAAAGTATGCCAATACTTCAAATTGATGGATTAACTACTGTTTCCTATTGTACTTCAATTTAATGAGTTTTTTAATTGTGTCTCGACATATGATTATACAATACTCCGCCAGATCTTAAGCGACTGCTTTCAGACTAGTTGGAACTGGCAACTTTTAAACTGAGTCCGAAACGCGACTTTACGGTCTGAAATTTAGTTCTTCATATAAAGTAGAGTAGATTGTTGAAGTTATCGCGGTAAGGCCAAACGGAGATAATAGGAAAAGGTAGACTCCTACATTAGTTCGTGGTAAGAGACAGTCACGAGAAATGTCGTGAGTCATTAAAAAAGGGGGAAGATTTTGCCCAGCAGTGGGACAAATAAAAAGGCTAATAATAATTTTCTTAAAAAGACCTTCCTTTGCTCACATTGGACTTGCTTGTATTTTTCCAAAGGTTGGCTGGTAGAGAATGTTAACTAGCATTAAGTACGCCTCCGTGCACCATAGTACGGCAAATTATAAACAAATAATAATAAATACAAAGTAGTAAAACAGCGTGACGTGTGTAGGTACTTACTTGTTCAGGCGTCTATCACCTACTTAAAATTAATACATAATAATTTATGAAAGGCTAGGAATTTATGACACACAGAGATGAGGTTTAGACGGTCCACTGATAACGGTACAAAAACACCCATTAGTAAATTAAACAATAAAGAAAATCTTTTAATACATGAAATAAACAGGATTTTAACTTCTTATCGCGATTATAAATTAAATGATAATATTTTACAGAGTATTTTACTCACTTACGCTGTGACAGATCATAAATCTAATTGAGCTGACCATGACTACGTTCATAAAAATACATATTTTATGTTTATTTAGGTTTTTATTTATTAATGAGTGTTTTCCGACCAAATCGGAGACATCCTTAAGAGAGCTAAATTGCCTAGTGCCCATAACCACAGGGCCTGTATGAGGAGAATTGTGGATGTGAAGGAAGCAAGGGAGTTGTGTAAGGATCGTGGTAAGTGGCGCTCCATTGTCTCTGCCTATCCCTGTGGGAAAAAGGCGTGACAATTTGATTGATTGAATTGAGATCTTGACATTCTTAATAGAATAAGTATAGTTGTAACTCTTTTATATTCTCTTCTGTTCACTAATTTAGTTCATAAGTGTGTGTATTACTAACAATAATTGGGCCTATGTAGTCTGCGAATAATTTTTATTTTTTATATTTATTAATCTTACGTCTTCTTGTCTGGCTGGTTAGATTAATCAAATCAAATCAAAATCATTTATTGCAAACATAGGATTACTTGTAGGTGTACTTAATTATATATTTCTCTATGTTTCACCCATCGGGCATACAATTATTCAAATATTTATGTCTAATTATACAATGTCAAAATCAAATTAAATGTCAAAATAGAATTACTCAAAAAAATAAAAAAGAACAAGATAAAATAGACTAGATAACCAATATAGAATTATAAACTAAAAAAGATACATATTTAAAAGTTACTTTGTATATATTTGTATACTATTTAATATGGCTACTAGTGCCTAAAGTTTTGTCACTTAAAACTCTTGTGTTGAGTAAGTAATATGCCTTTATCAGGCTAGGCTAGGTTCAGATAGATATTATCAGGCTAGGTTCAGATAGCAGACAATACAAAATCCAGTTTACGGTTGTGTCAGTTACCGTCTCTATCTCAGAAGTGGTTTTTCATGCTCCGTTTGTGGCAAGTAAGCCATGTGGGCAAGTAAAACATTCTACTTGTCAATTGTTCTTTACTTCTTAACTGAGTCTCATTCCTTAATTTCCACACAAGGCACACATAATGGACTACAATCCTGTCTTAACTCTCTCGCTTTTTTTACAAGCCTTTTCAATCCTAAGAGTGGTGGGAATGCTAATCTGGGGCACGTTTAAGGAAACTGTGAACTCTTGGACTTACCCTTGCCTACTATCTGACAAATCAAGATCAGTGTCAATAAAAAAATTGAAGGATAGAAAAAGGCTTCTTAGATTTATTTGATACTTCATTAGCACTGCAGAGCTTGCTCAAAGTCCAGTTTTACGTAATATTCACTTTACTCCCTTTACATCATACCTTTTTTTTATTGTGACTCGACATCTGACCTTGACCCGCCTGTTGGTAAGCAAGAGGAGGTCACCGGGTCAGTTCCTTTAGCTCAAAGTGCTTTTATTTCCGAGGGTGTTTGTTCATACATGACGTCATAGGATTTTTTGCAAATGAATTTCATTGTTTACTGTTTTGTTTCAAGACTGATAAAAATGTGTAAAAATATGCTGTAAAACAACAAACACAAAGAAACGTATTTGTTGATTCATTGTTCGGTCTTGAATAAGGAATTTATGCCGATTGTAGAGGGTGAAGTTAGCATTCTCTATGATGTCAATCAATCAATCAAATTGTCACGCCTTTTTCCCATGTAGATAGCCAGAGACAATGGAGCGCCACTTGCCACGATCCTGACACAACTCCCTCGCTTCCTTCACATCCACAATTCTCTTCATACAAGCCCTATGATGTCGAATAAATTAAACAAATACAATTTGACGACACGCGCGGCTCATTTGGTAAAACACCAGTCCGCTACGCGGTCAGTTCCGGTTCTATTCTCGATCAGTGCGAAAATTTATTTCATTTATTTGTAATATTTAATTAGATTGTATATTATTTGTTAATAATAAAAGAGAAAAAAAGATTCTCCAGACAGTTGGTGATCGTTTGCTCAATTTGCCGATCCGGGGTTGTACCACCACTTACTTAAAATTTACAGACCGTGAAGTGACTAAGTCACGTTTCGAGATCAGCTTGTAAGTTGCCAGTTCCAACTAGGCCGTAGTGGAACTGAAACCACTTTAGACTGTGGAACGTTAATAAAGATTGGAATGTTTTATGCGATTTAAATTCACAATTAAAACTGTAATAATACGGGTATTTTCAATTAAGCAATTTATCGCTGGTTTAGGCTTTAAAAAGTAGTTTTAGAATAGTTTAGAGTAGTTTAGAATGTTTAAATTATTTTAAATCGGCATAAAACATGGTACAGTCAGCAGCAGATATATCTGTGCACGCAATCTGATCAAAAGTATCTATACATTCAGGGTGATCATAAGTATCTACACACCATTAGTTGTCATATTAATGTGAGCATTCAATGCGTCAAAAATATCTATACATATAGCTGTAAGTGCTTTATTGTTATTAAATGTTAAACTTATGTTAAAACTTACACTTATTAAATGTTTTGATTAATTACTTTAACTAGCGCTCTTGAACTTTTATTTGCTTACCATCAGGCAAGTCAAGGTCATATGTTGAGTACTTTCCCCCAATAAGACAGTGTTATTTTTTTAATAGTCAAGAAAAACAGAAACGATAAAATATATGAGTGGTAGGCAGACATTTGGTGGTCATTTGTCCAGTCTACCGAACCGGCGTTTTATCACCACTTTTAAGTGTTCATTATGCCGCTACTATTACTACCACGTGACTTTTAAGGCAGTATTAAAAGTCAACCACAATTACAAGTGGTTGTAAATGCAGAAAAGTAGTAATAATCTTTGAAAGAAAGGAATTAAGGTACAAGTAGTTGTCTCTTTCAGTCACACGTGGTATAGTCTGTCTAAGCCAAAATGACGCGCCCCTCCACCGCATTTGCGCACACGAGAATACATAAAATATGAATGCAACACACCGAAAATGCAATTGTAATAAAACTATACTTTAAAGCACTCTGATAAAGTATAGTTAGAAAAGTATGGTAGTATAGCGCGTCATTTATAGTTAGACAATCTATATAAACATAGTATAAATGAGATAAATAACACTGAATTAGTTCCTATTTTAGCACAGATTCTATTCTTTCCATATTCTTAGGTGTACCTGAACGCTCCACAAATCCGAACTGGGGTTAAATTTCCGGCGTTCGTATTAGAGAGGTCCTGTTATATTTACTTTTAAGTGACGTATTAGAAGTAAAAATAAACATAAATCGTGGGATAAAATTAGCTAATCCAAGATAATATTAAACTGTGTTAATCGTTTATAAATATATGGTCCTGATTCTGCGGACACGACTTCATTATCACTTTATTATCTAGTTTTAAATATAACACGACAATATGTGCTCGTGATCAAATGTTTGGTGTTAAATGTAAATAAATACGTAGACAATTATATAAGTCATATAACTAAGTATTTTGGTTTATAGCTGCTTTATAAATTGCAATTAAATCCAGCCAAGTATTGGATGGACGGGTATTTTCTTTTAATTAACAATGTATCTATTTACAATATATTTATATTATCGTTTTAAGTGGAAGGTTTAATGTATGTGTATGCATATTATATAGATTTCTTTTATAAATTCATGTAACAACCCTCGATAATATCAACATTTACGTATCCTAAAGGTTTGGCTGGGACCCAGGAGAGAGTGTTAAGCGGCTTGAAATCTCCCATTTGTATGTAGGTCAATAAAGTTGTAAATAATTTTATTTGTTCATCTATACAAACATTACAAATCATTTTAACGGTATACAATCCAATGAATATGTTCTGTGATATAATACAAAGTAATTAAATTAGTTCTATTAATTCATATGAAATTACATTTTAATATTTAAAATATACAGAGTGTCATTAATCAACGTCAAGCCGGGAACTGGTGACAGTCCAGCCCCCCTAGCACGGCAATCCAAGAAGCAAGATAAAGACCTGCAGGGAATATTATTATAACTCATTTTAAATAATGTATTAGGCCGGCACATCAAAATGTAAAAAAATTATATTAAAGTATTCAACGTTGTTTTGTGTAAAGTTTTACAGAACATTTAAATATCTTTTTTGATACACTGATCTAGTAAGTTATTTAAAATGAGTTGGAATGATATTCCTTGTAAGTCTTTATCTTGCTTCTTGGATTGCCGTGCTAGGGGGGCTGGTAGTGACAGTTATCAGAAAAATAACAAATAGGTTTCTTTTTAAAATTATAGGTATTTAAAGAAAATCAAGAAAATCTCTCTCCTGTGATAATTTTTCAAGTTTTATATTACTTTCTTGTTTTTGTTGTGATTAACAAAAATGACTCTTCTGTAGATTACAATATAAATTTTAATCACAAGATCCCAGTTTTTGCTAACTTTTATACTAAAATTGTCTATCACCAGAGTCCGGCTTGACATTGATTAATGGGATATCCTTTAAAAATAAAACAGGGACGACTCTAAAGAGAATTGTCTCTGCGAAGGCAGAAAGACAGTTGTGCCAGGATCGTGAAATGTGGCGCTTCTTTGCCTCTACCTAATAGTTTCATTAAGTAATGTGAGCTTCCCTACATTGGGCGTTGCCTGTAATGTGACTAATAGCCAATATTAATTATGCGAACGCGTGTATAGAATATGTTAAAGGAGGAATAATGTTTGTTTATTTTTAGTTTAATACGTAGTTACTGTTAATTGCCAGTTGACTTGTTTATGTCGTGTCATCATTAACCTATTTGCTTTAGTGTTCCTACTTTGTGTACATACGTTTGTGATTTAGTAATTTGTAGCTGAGTTGCCTAGTGCCCATAACCGTAGAGCTTGTATGAATTGTCTCTACATATCCCTATTGTAGAAAAAGGGCGTGACAATTTGATTGATTGATAAAAAATATATGTCAGGCGGGGTGCTGTCTATCATATTATGTCAAGCCAAAATAAAAACTATTTAATATAATTAATTCATAACTTAGTTTAGCGGATTGATAAAAAATACCAAATAGATAATAATTGTTATTACTAGCTTCCGTGTATACTGCTCCTGTTTGTAGCAATAGATAAAATGGATATAGATAAAAATGGAAATTAATTATTTATTCACGTTGAATCAAAGTTATTTGGTGCTATTTTACAAATATTCACAGTTATCATCATTTCAACAAACATAGGACTCCACGCAACTCCACGCTGGTCTGCATTCTTCCAGTAGGTCGTCAGTCCACCCTGTGAAAAGACGTCTATACAATGCGTATTAGAGGATTTAGATGAGTATTTGTCCCCAACCAACGGTCTTCAAATACAAACTACGAGTGTATTATTATTAACACGATTTTATTAGCTTGACCTTGTATTATTATATAACAGAATCTTTTAAATTAATTTTCATTCACTTCCAGACGTCAAAACAAAATTAAAAACTTTACACGTATTGAAAACCGATGACAATTTAATAATTTAAGTATTTTTGGCCGACATTTTGGATTGGCATAGGCAACCGTGAACTGTCGTGAACCGGCAACCGATTTTATTAGCTTGACCTTGTATGTATTATATATGTAACTATTTAACAGAATCTTTTAAATTAATTTTCATTCACTTCCAGACGTCAAAACAAAATTAAAAACTTTACACGTATTAAAAACCGATGACAATTTAATAATTTAAGTATTTTTGGCCGACATTTTGGATTGGCATAGGCAACCGTGAACTGTCGTCCGCATTCTTGGACCTCCTCTAGCTTACCATTTAAGATCATATTGTTTTTATAAGCATGTTTTTTTATTTTGTTTTTTATATACTTGAACTATTTTTATTTTAATAAATAATATGTACCGTGGTGTAATGGCTGTGCAATGGTTACACAAACTGAGTGCACGAGTTTGAAATCACCCACTGGTACCAATGTATCTTTGATATATGTACTTTGGTTGTCCTGTTTCTATGATACCAAGCACTTAAGTAGCTTGGTATAGAACTGTAAAAAATAAATAAATAAATAATCTTATTTTTAGATTAGTGCACGCGCACTTATCAAGTTTGCTATGTGAAAGAAAAGGTCGCATAATACATTGCAATTGACGCCTATTAATCTTAATTGAAGGGTATCTAGTGCCTGAGTCTTAATTGAACAGGCGACAATGATTCTTATTGCTGGATTAGGAAAATGTCGCCCGTCTATTTATGAATTAAAAAAAAATGTCTTTGTTTATTGTATGTTAGATGAAGACTTTTGAGAGTTTTTTTTTGTAATGAACTCTGTCTTAGATCTGTCTTGGTTTTCTCGTTCGGTTCAAGGCTGGCATAGTGGATGTGACGGCTACTTACAGTTAAATAACTAGAAGCAGTCACCTCCATTTGTGGATCGCGCTCCAGCCTAACATCAGTCGGAGTGCTGTCATATGTCAAGCCAAAAAAGAATATTTTAGCACCTCTGAAATTTCTGTACTAAGCTAACATAACATGCTTGTATCATAGAAACAGAATGACCAAAGTACATATATAAAAATATATATCAAAGATATATTGGCTGGTACCAGTGGTTTTGAATCACTACACACGGTCGCTTTTGGATTTACTAACTAAGAGAGCTACCAAAGTCAGTACTGAATATTTAAATAATAAATTTAATTGTCACGCCTTTTCCTCACAAGGATAGGCAGAGACAATAGACCGCCACTTGCCACGATCCTGACACAACTCCCTTGCTTTCTTTACATCCACAATTCTCTTCATACAAGCCCTACGGGTATGAGCACTAGGCAACCCAGCTTTTTTGAGGATGTCTCCGATTTGGTCCTGGGTCTGCCTTGTTTGACGCATCCATTCATACTGAATATTACGCTGCAATGTTGATTATTTTACAATATTATCATGATTTTGATTATTGTCTTAAATTAATGTTATCAGTTTAGAATAAGGTTGATATTAGATTAACAAAAACTTTAATAAATGTATAAGGTGTGGTTTTCGCGTTTTTACTGTTACTAGGCTGTTCAATTTCATTATGATCGCGGCATTAGTTTATTGTGGCTTGACAATGACGTCACCGCGCCTCATGTTAACCTGGAGCGAGGGGATGAAGGTGGTTTGGTCCTTTATTGGATGTGACTGCAACTACACAATTGCAATTAGCAGGCTAATCCACTATACCGTCGTAGTGTCGTTAAAACACAATGCCAATTTTATTTTAATTCGATCTCAGTGTATTCTCAAAAGACTTTTATCACTTCATTAGATTCTATATATAAAGATAACATAAATTTCCACAATCTCCTATAATTCGAATAGCTCGGCGCTGCAATAAACATTATGCGTTGAAATCGTGTTCTTTTTATAATATAAATCTAATGAAAAACAAAAATTAAAGAAACGTAAACTTTCTTGCTGTGTCTGTGAGACCGCACTGAGAGTTAAATACTTTTCAGTACATTACTACTGTTATTATAATTTCTTGTGGCGGTGTACTTAACGGAGAGAGCAAATGTGGCATGATATTTTAGGGACCCTAACTTCAAAGCATCATGGGTTTAATAAGTTTTATTAAATTTTATCATGGGTTTCTTATGTTTTTTTTTATTACTAGCCTTATCTACATTATATCTGTATAAGCTTGTATTTGCAAATTGACTAGGTTTAGTTTTTAATGGGAATAAAATCGCCATTTTATGTGCGTGATTCTCCTAATTAAATTGATTTGATCAAAGAGTGGTAGGCAGTGGTTCCGAGTCTGCCGATCCGGGGTAGTACCACCACTTACAAGTATACAGACCGTGAAGTGATTTGGTCACGTTTCGGGATCAGCTTGTAAGTTGCCGGTTCCATCTAGGCCGGCATAGTGGATGTGTGGATGTGATTGCTACTCACAGTTATTGAATTGTAGTAGCAGTGACATTCATTCATGGACCACACTTCGGCCTAACATCAAGCGGGGTGCTGTCATATGTCGAGTCACAATAAAAAAAAATAAAAAAAAATAATTTCTAATGTAGAGCTATAAAGAAAAGCAGTAATGTCTTATGAATTAGGCGCAGTGATATTTATAACTATTATTGTCAGAATATCCACTCTGGTTAAGTGGATACTCGTGATAATAATGATAGTGGCAAAGTATGGGCTGTGTTTTATACTTTGTTTACATTAATTTCTATGGTCTGCGAGGGAAATAATAATCTCATCATTTTAGTACTAACTTTAACAAATGACGTAAGAGTTGTAATGATTTTTTAAATTTCTCATTTACATTTCTATACTAAGCGACTAAAGTACTTGTATCATAGAAATAGGATAACCAAAGTACATATATCAAAGATACATTGGTACTGGTGGGTGGTATCGAACTCGTGCTCTCGGTTTGTGTAACCATTGCACTGCCACTACACCACGGTCGCCTTATTCATAATAATTTCTTTTATTATTATGAATACATACTAATTTATCCTTAAGAAGGTTGCCTAGTGACCTTAATCATAAAGCTTGCTTGTATGAGGTGAATTATGTATGTGAAGGAAGCGAGGGAGTTGTGTCAAGATCGAGGCAAGTTGCGCTTTATTGTCTCTGCCTATCACTGTGGAAAATGGGAAAGTGAAAATTTGTTATTACTATTTATAGTACATAAGTTTCATGTTTAGCGTTATACTATGCGTTTTTTTTTTACTTTTTTTATTGTAAACCGACATCTGACCTTGACGCGCTTGATGATAAGTAAGAGGAGGTGCAAGAGTGACGACGACTGAAAAAAACCGAGTTTGTTCACGGCTGCATCAGTTTTTCCGGTATAATGGCTTCCTAATGCATGCCTTTAGTTATGTGAATTCACACTAAATGACTGATCGTGAGTTTCCGCTACTACAGTCGTCGCTGCTCTTGTTCCGCCCTTTGCTTACTATCAGGCAAGTCAAGGTCAGATGTTGCATCACAATAAAAATATATTATAAAAATATACACAAAAATGCAAATGCATTACAATAGAGAGTATAACTAAATCGTATAATTAAAATTTCATGCCAATTCCCACATAACTAGTTTAAGTCCCATTGTCACGCAAACTATTGCCCAAAAGTGTAATTAAAAATAATATTACTTTCCATTTTTAAATTTTTTACAAAACTACGAATGTATACCTATATTAAGAGGTGGCATAAAAGTATTATGACTTGATGACCCAATGGGGCGACCGTGGTGTAGTGGCAGTGCAATGGCTACGTAAGCCGAGTGGCACGGGTTCGAAACCACTCACCTATGAAACCATTATTTGTTCCGACCGGGAATCGAACGCGCAACAAACCAATCGCTAAACCGTTCGTCCACGCCTTCGTCAATTCCTTCGATGAGAGTTAAAAGACTTATATGTATAATATACTAGGTGAGTAGTGTCATTTAACACAATATTAAATGAGGCAATCCACGCTGCGGAAGATAGAGTGATACAGATATCTATGTAGCCTAGATTCCAAGTAAAACTACTTTAAAAGTATGTCGCGAAGCTATATTAGTACAGTAGGCAAAACAAATTGAATCCGTTAACTATTTCAATGAAAGTTGTATCAATTTGTAATTGATTTTATGCGGGCAACTAAGGCCAAGTGATCGCTCTCAAATAGTAATCAATTAAGATGACGTCTTGTTTATGATTTTTAATATTCTATTTTGTTTTGAGTTGTTACCGGATCGTAGTGGTTAGGGACTGGTGGCGTAGTGGTTAGCACCACTACACCACCGTTATGCGGGAGTCCGGGTTCGATTCCCGGTCGGAGCAATATTTGTTTCATAGCTTTTATTTGTAATATTTATTAGTAAGATTAATTTTACATACAGTTGGTAATAAATATATGTAAAATTAGAGGCTTAGGGTCTGGTTCTCAAAGAGTGGTAGGCAGTGGTGCCCAGTCTGCCGATCCGGGGTAGTACCACCACTTAAGAGTATACAGGTCTTTCGGTGACTTAGTTGCGTTTTGGGATTAGCTTGTAAGTAGCTGGTTTCAACTAGGCTCGCATAGTGGATGTTACTACTACTTTAATTTATTGAACTGCAGTAGCAGTCACCTCCATTAATGGACCGCACTCCAGCCTAATATCAGGCGGATGATGTAATATGTCGAGTCACAATAATAAAAAAACTTGTTTCCCTGTGGGAATTAGTGCGTGAAATTTTTTTAATTATCAATAAATTTTCTATACTAAGCACTGACATAACTACAACTAGGCCGGAATAGTAGTTGCGACTACTATTCCGACTTCTACTTACAGTTATTTAACGGTCACCTCCATTCACTTCAGGCAAGGTGTTGTCATATACGATAATAAATCACTTGAAATTATAATAATCTTTATTTACTTCACATAAACAAAACTTAACATAAATTGAATCCAAGTTACAATTTGATTAAGTCCAACTGGTACCCCAAGCTACCTGAAATCAGCGGGGTTAGGTTGGGCAAGTTAAAACGATAATCGTCTCTCGTTGACGATTGTCAAAATAATAAAAGTTAGGCTAAATCTACCAAAATAATTGATGATAATGATCAAACTTGCCGTCACACAAACGATATTCGTCACAACGATTAATTGTCTCGTTTTATTGGATTTAGCCTAGCTTTTATTATTTTGACAATCGCCGACGAGAGACGATAATCGTTTTAACTTGCCCAACCTAACCCCGCTGTGTTTCATGACACCAGGAGTTCATTCGCAGAAATGTAATTACATCAAGAAGTGTTATTTGAATAAATTACAATTAATAATTTAAAGCTAGGTTGCCTAGTGCCCATGACCATAGAGCTTGTATGAAGAGTATTGTGAATGTGAAGGAAACGAGGGAGTTGTGTCAGGATCGTGGCAAGTGGCGCTCCATTGTCTCTGCCTATCCCTGTGAGAAAAACGCGTGAAAATTTGATTGATTGTTTGACAAATAATAAATATACTAGTATATTTGATTTAGTAACTGTCGGGTTCACGTTGTTCTATCAAAGCTAGTAGCAAATAGGGTGCTGTTTAAATGATATAAATCTAATGTACGATATAATATAGATATATTTATATACATGCAAAAAAAAACTATTAGATATAATTTGATATACGGACATGTCAACTTTATCTATAACATTAACGAACGATCATGATTATCTAGTAGGAAAATATATAAAAAAAGATTATGTTTTGACAGTATTAGTAATTAATTATATATGTATATCTTAATAACTATTCATCGTGATAATAACCTAGTGAGAAATTAGTTTATATTTTTCTTGTTTTCATTATGATTTCAAATAAAAGTCTAATTTAAAAGAGGTAGATCCCGGCAGATAAAAAGAGCGCAGTTAATTAAGCTGCGCAGTGACTTGTTTTGTTACCTACTTATTTTTCGTAATTTTATATTTGCACGCATGTGTATAGAATCTTATAAACTATGTTTAAAGTAAATAAATGTGATTGTCGGTAATAAATATTTTTTATTAATAAATAATCATCTCATCATCAGCCAGAAGGCGTCCTGCCATAGTCAGAACTGTTAAACATATGCCTCCTCCTTAGGACGCCATTCCGAACGACAAGGAGTGGCTATTTGTGAATTTCAATATGTCGTCAGTCCACCTAGTGGGAGGCCTACCTACGCTGCGTCTGCCGGTTATAAATAATAACAAACAAATAATGCAATGATCCTAAAATTTTCTGGCATAGTGACTAAGGTAACCATGAACCGAGTCGGTTTTTTCAGTCGTTAGCGCTTTCGGACCTCCCCTTGTTTACCACCAGGCAGGTCCAGGTTAGATGTCGAGTAAAAAAACTGTACCATAGGCAAAACTTTTTTTACGGATAGACAGAAACAAAAGAGCACCACTTTCCACCATCCTGACACAACTGTCTCGCATCATTTACATCCACAATTTGCTTTTCGATCGATCGAAAACAATCGGCATGGCCGTCTCTGTTTTATCCTTCCACTTCCACCTGTAGTTTATTAAATCTCTTTCGTCAATCGACTTTATCCAATCGACATATTTTAAATGTGTCGAAATCAACGCACACATAACCTTTGTCTCTGTATCTTGTTTTAAACGATATTTATCATATTAATTAATATAATGAAATTGTCTATTACAGGCGTCGTATACATCAGCTGAAAGTGTGGCAGCAGAGGGAGAAGGAATGGGCAAGGTCTAGGAAACGTGATAAAAGCAATAAAAGGAATATATACTTCAGTGATAGTGTTATGCTTTTAGAGGCTGCAGCTAGAAATGATATTGATGAAGGTAATTTGACATTTTCATTTACCTCTACCGGGTGTAAATAAACAAATAGCAAACCCTTTTTTTTCTCAAGCAAACTAAACATACCAACATTATTTGCAATTCCAAGATTTATGCAAGTTTGTGACCCAAGAATGTATACACACACAAAAAAATATTACAAGGTTAACAATATAAATAACAAGAATACACAATAGAAATAATACCCAAAAATTAGTAATAAAAAAAAAGAAATTAAAATTCACAATTTAAAAGTAAGACTACAATACTTTATTATTAAAATCAGGTTGTTTTGAACGAGGGTGCATAAATTTCAGTAACTTACCTTTTAATTACGCTAAACTACTATTGCACTACTACTAACACAAAATTCCAAGTGTTTTTAATGGTTATCATTTATATTTAGAGGCAGGCCGTGGTGGGGCAACTTAGAGGGCAACCGTGGTGTAGTGGCAGTGCAATGGCTACGTAAGCCAAGTGGCACGGGTTCGAAATCACTCACCGGTACCAATGTATCTTTAATATATGTACTTTGGTTGTCCTGTTTCTATGATACAAGCACTTTAGTAGCTTAGTATTGAAATGTATAATTAAAAAAAAAACATAAAAACAAAAAAACATTTACTAATCAGCAATTTAACCCCGTATAACCTGCCGCACCGAGAGTTACTATAGAGCCTTAAATTAATCTAATAATAATTTCTTTTTTCAGTACGTCGCCTCCTAAGTCGTGGTGTAACACCAGACGCGACAAACGAGGACGGTCTGACAGCACTCCACCAATGCTGTATCGACAATAACGAGTCCATGATGCGATTACTCTTAGACCACGGCGCGAACGTCAACGCTGAGGACTCCGAAAAGTGGACCCCACTACACGCAGCAGCTACATGCGGCAATTTAAACTTAGTGAAGATCCTTATACAGCGGGGTGCTAATTTGCTAGCTGTCAATGGAGATGGAAACATGCCCTATGATATTTGTGAAGAGGAGAGGACGTTGGATGCGATTGAGAATGAAATGGCCGCGAGGGGTGTGACGCAGAGGTTGATCGATGACACGCGGGCGGCAACCGAAATGCGCATGTTGATGGAGGTCGCTGATTATGCGAAGGACAACTCGGATTTGGATGAGCCGAGGGATAATCAGGGTGCTACATTGGTGAGTTTAAAGTTATAGAGTATTACATCGACAGTTGATTTTTTTATTGTACTCAGATATGACAGCACCCCGCTTGATGTTAAGCTGGAGTGCGGTCCATGAATGGATGTACTGCTATTAAAATTCAATAACTGTGAGTAGCAATCACATCCACAATGCCGGCCTAGTTGAAACCGGCAACTTACAAGCTGATCCCGAAACGCAACCAAATCACGGTCTGTATACTTGTGGTGGTACTAACCTGGATCGGCAGACTGGGTGCCTCTTTGATAAACCATTTGCAATATCGGGAATCGAACCCCCGCAACAAACTAATCGCTAACTGTTCGGCTACGCCTGTCGAACTACAACAGTTAAGAAATTATTTGCATTTCATTATACAACAAGTTACATCATTTTGCAAGTTACATCAGGTTGCCTAGTGCACATAACCTTAGAGCTTGTATGAAGAGAATTGTGAATGTTGTGATGCGAAGAAGTTGTGTCAGGATCGTGGCAAGTGGCGCTCCATTGTCGTTGCCTATCCCGGAAAAACGCGTAAAAATTGATTAATTGATTGTATTTTATAGTTATTTTATTTTGTTATTTCAGCTTCACGTTGCTTCTGCGAATGGTTACATAAAGGTAGTTGAATTTCTACTTGAAAATAGAGCCTCCACTGATGTGGTAGACTTTGATATGTGGCGGCCGGTGCACGCCGCAGCTTGTTGGGGACATGTAAGTATAATTTATATACTAGTGTTGTATATACTATTATATAATTTCTATTTATGACATTGCTTGCTATTTTTGTACAGAATAATATGCTATACTTTGTCCATAAACAATTCACTTATACTTTGGACAATGGAGTGCCATTTACCACGATCCTGACACAACTCCCTCGCTTCCTTCACATTCACTTCAATGTCGTTCCTAATTTGTGCTCTAAGTCAAATCTCTCATGGCCAAACACAGGACATTCGAACTGTATGTAGCTCACCCTATGAAGGTGGGTTTTTCCCACCGTGCCCTATCATTACCTGGGTTAGAATACCGGTCAGTTTTATAAGCTTGCGTTTACAAATGACAGCATCCCGCCTGATGTTAAGCTGGAGGTGAATGCTAATATAGTTAAATAACTGCAATTAGCAGTCGCTGTCATTATGCCGGCCTAGTTAAAACTGGCAATTTATAAGCTGATCCCGCAAGTAAGTCACTGCACGGTCTTATACTTGTAGGTGGTGGTACTACCCTTAATCGGCAGACTTTAAACCACTGCCTGTCAAACCACTATTTGACAATCTAACCTGTAACAAAAATCCGCCTTTTTTTTAATAATTTGATTTATTTATCAAATTATAAATAAAAGGTATGAAACTTTTTTTAATGTGACTCGACATCCGACCTCGACCTGCCTGATTGTAACCGTAATGGGGTTAAATTGTAAGGGTAAAAATGCCGTCGACTGAAAATCCAGAGTCAGTCAACGGTTGCCTCAGTCGCCGTCACTATGCCGGTCAAATGGGCTTGAATGTATCCTTCACGCATCGCCTAAAAGATTAAAAGGCTGCGAAGAACACATGGGTGGTCAAACATTAAACGTGTCGGCTGTTCTACAAAGAAAAGACTCTCCAAACCTTTTAGTTTCGCTATATAGGTTTATTTTTTGTTTCAGTTAGAAGTATTAGAACTCTTAGTACAATATGGAGCTGATCTCAATGTAAGAAATAAACATGATGAGACACCTGCAGGTATGGATATAGTATATTATATTAATTTATTTTATTGTAACTCTACATATGACAGAACCTAGAGTGCGGTCCATTAATGGAGGTGACTGCTACTACAGTTATACAACTACAAGTCGTATCCACTAGATACAAGCTGATGTCAAAGCGCGACTAGTTCACTTCACAGTCTGTATACTTGTAAGTTGTGGTACTACTCCGGATTGGCGGACTGAGCACCACTGCCTACCACCAAACATTTGTTATATTAAATCTTTTTATTCACCACTTACAAGTATTCAGACCGTGCAATGACTTAGTCGCGTTTCGATATCAGCTTGTAATTTGTAGGTTTCAGCGAGGCCTGAATAGTGGATGTGAATGGATGTGGATGTGAATACAGTTATTAAACCAGAATCATGACCATTTACCGCACTCCAGCTCAATATGCCTGTCATATGTCGACTCACAATAAATATTATTGTTAGTAAACATGTAAAATAGACTATAGTGAAATTTTGACAGCTGTCAGGTTGTTTCTTAAAATGGAAAATATACGTTAATATATATATTATAAATACATAGAAATATAATAAGCCGGCATAGTGACGGCGACTGGGACAGCCGTGAACTAACTCGTTTTTTTTTCAGTCGTCGGCACTTTTGTTTACCACCAAGCGAGTTAAGGTCAGATGTCGAGTCACAATATTATTTTTGTACAGATATATGTGAGGATGGTGAGATGCGTGCCAGGATATTACGGTTAGCAGTGGAACAGGAGGAGAGTAGAAGACGAGCCGCTGCAGCTGCGGCGAGGCATTCTGGCGGTGATAGATTAAAAGGTGCTAGAAGATCTTCCTCAACAGCAAGTAGTAGTCGGTTAGTCTATTATTTTTTTTTCTAAAAACCATTTAATGCATAAAATAATCCTTTATTAAGAAACAGATAAAACTTAAAAATTATTAACTATAATTAAACTATAAATAAAATTATCATCTAATGACGTCCCTCAGAGATAGTCTCAAGGAGACTGGCAACATTTCCCTTGGTATAGCAATACGTTGGCAGAAATAATTGCCAGCCTTCCTGTCTCCAGACTTCTCCGTCAGCCGCTTGGACAACTCCTTGATGCATTATATTTTACCAATCAAACTAGTTGCATATTGGATGTGACTGCTACTTGAAATTATTTAACTATAGTAGCAGTCGCCTCAATTAATAGATACTCTCTAGCTCAACATAAGGCAAAGCGCTTTGATATATTGAGTCACCAATTTAAAAAAAAATATATTTTGCGATTTGCTCTCGTGAATTTTTATTTATTTAAAAAAATGATAAATTATCCAACACCTCCCCGAAACCACGATGGCTGCAAGGCCTTCGAAACGTTGGATTAAAATAAACGCAATAGCAAACAGCAAAATTTTTTTTCATGAATTCCTTGAAGAATACTGGAATAGGAATCTGTCGTTAAATTATCAAGCTTTGTTATCCTGCTATTATTTAAATTTGACATCAAATGTCAATATTACAGAGCCATAGATATTTTGTAACAGAATTGCAGTATTTGAGGATACTTTAACTCAGTTTGTCGATCCGGGGTATTCACAGTCATGTGTACCAGCCGTGAAGTGACTTGGTCGCGTTTAGGAATTAGTTTGTATGTTGCCAGTAGTGAATACGACTGCTGTATCTGACAGCAGTCGATATCATTGACCGCGGACCGCACTATACATATAATAATAATAAAAGATCTAAAATATCTTGTACTTGTGTTATTCACAGACATAAGAGTAGTACGTCTTGTTACGTGTAAATACTAGTATATAAATAGCTTCTAAAAGTAGTATCATAGAAACTGATCGACCAAAATACATATACCAAAGATACATTGGCAAGTGGTGTTTAAACCGGCGTATGCACTACGACTATACTACGGTCGCCTTTATTTATTTCAATATCTTTATCCAGGGCTCGTTCCGTGCGTCGTACGTCATTACGTGAAAAGCAAATGGCAGCCAAAGCGGACGCGAGAGGCGAAGCGCGATTACGGGAGACATTCGACTCAGCTGTTGACGATGCTTTGCAACAGGTAAGTTATCCTTACTTATATTATAAACGAGAAAGTTTTTATGTATGGAAGTTTGTTTGGTACTCTTTCACGCAAATCTACTGAATGGATTTTAATGAAACTTTACAAGAATATAGCTTATATAATTTATAAACATATTGTGTGAATCTTTACTTATATTATAAACGCGAAAGTTTGTGAGTATGGATGGATGGATGTTTGTTACTCTTTCACGCAAAAACTACTAAATGGATTTTAATGAAACATTACAATAATATAGCTTATACATCAGAATAACACATAGGCTACAATTTATGAAGATATTGTGTGAATTGTCCAAAATATGACGATAGTTGTCAAGTAAGTAGGATAAAAATCTACCATCTGCGAGCTATTCTGGCGTGAGCTGCCAAAACCGCTAGAGTTACACATGTATGACGAAAATGTTCATCTTAAATAGACCTACAAAAAAGTCCGCGACAGTATATATCTATATCTTATGTGTAAGCCATTATAGCTAAAATAGTGTAGCGTAAATCCTACGCACGGCGGGTGAGGCGGGGGAAGAAGTCGGTCATCATTGAGTACACAACCCGAACGCTGGCAGGCAGACGCGTGAGGGCAGACGTCATTGACGGTTGTGTCCGTTTTGCGAATTTTCAAGCGATTTGTTAAAAACTGATTGTACATAAAGTAATATAGGCCCAAGGTTAGTTATTGGCAGGTTTTTTTTTGTTTAGAAGTTACACGTACAAAAATATACATTTTATTTTAGTTTATTCATTTTTAATAGGTGCGATGGTATAATACCATCGCACTATATTACCGACAGTCACGTCAACATCCAATCCAATTAACTATACTATGAAGACTATACTTTCCATAGACTATACTTTCAGGTGGTTTTTTATTGTTTTTTATTGTTTTTCTTTATTGTTATTTCCTTTTGTCACTATATGCATATCCTACTATTATTATAAATGTGAATGTGAGTTTGTTTGTTACGTTTTCACACAACAACTACTTAACCGATTATCATGAAACTTTGTACACATATTTTTGGAGGTACTAGAAGTAACATAGGTTACTTTTAATAAAAATATATATATATTTTTACTATAGTTTCCAATTGACTATAGTTTCAGCTGTTTTTTTTTCTATATTTATTTTTATTTCCGTCTGTCATTTTTATATGAGTTATCGAGTTATAAATAGGGTGAAACCGCGGGCACAGCTAGTTATAAATAAAATAAAAGAACAAATATTTTCCCATATAAAGTTTGTGCGTGCGTTCAGCAATTTATTTTGTGTAAACTAAGGAAAGTGTATCGAGCTACTTGATGTTGAGAATTAAAAACAAATTGTAAATAGATATTGCTTAAAAACCTGCCAGTTTTATCCACCGGATGTTTGTGACTTTCACTATGTAATCAGTCCACCTAGTGGGAGGCCTACCTACGCTGCGTCTTCCGGTCTCCACTCTAGAACCTTTCTTCCCCTTCGGTTGTCGGTTCTTCGATCGATGTGCAATGTGGTTACACGCAATTCATTCGATCAGTCCGGTAAGCTAATCAAACGGCACGATTAGAACTTAGATGGGTAACCGCTAGTGAAATAAAATATAAATCCTGATCCCACTCTAGTTTCGGATTTGTTAAAGCTGAGTGTGAAATAGCACCGCTGGCCAGTATAGTGACAATGACTGAGGCAACCATTAACGTAGTAGGTTTTACAGGCGTCGGCAACTAGGTCAGATGTTGCGTCACACAATAAAAAAAGAGAAAAAAAACTGTATGCATTTTAAAAAATATTTCTCCACTAATCGCGTTCGGGATAAGCTTAGAAGTTGCCGTTTCAAACTAGAATCTATTCATGAACCGCACTCCACTTAACATCAGTAAAAAATAAATAAGAACTTTATACATTTTTTCAAACATTTCTTTAGTAATCACGTTCGGGATCAGCTTTGAAGTTTCCGTTTGCAACTAGGCCGGTATAGTGGATATGACTGCTACTTGCAGTCATTTAGCTGTAGTAGCAGTCGCATCTATTCATGGACCGCACTCCCGCTTAACATCAGCCACAATAAAATTACATTAGGTTTATTTTTATTGTGGCTTAATATAATATTTGTTTGCGAGACCACTTCCAGGAATAGTTTGTGTAGCTCCACTCTAAGCCTGACCCATAATAGTCTGAGATCGTGGCAAATGGCGCCTATCCCTTTGGGGAAAAGACGTGACAATCTGATTAATATATTGATTGATTGAGACCACTTAGAAGGAGATCGTGGTGTAGTGGAATTGCAATAGTTGCGCAAACCTAGAGCACGGATTCAAAACCAATGTATTTTTGATAATGTACTTTTGTTGTCCTGTTTCTATATTACAAGCACTTTCGTAGCTTAGTATAGAAATGTAAATAATAAAAAAATACTTCTCTGCCACTAGACCACGGCAGCCTTATGATTTAGTATCTATAAGTAAATTGATCTACGATCTATTATTTATACTTTTTTCGCACGTACATGACAATTTTGAACTATAAATTATAATTAAAACATAGTAGGTGCTTATTAACCATAATTAATCATGCAAATAATTTACGATGTTCTCTCTCTTGACTTTCAACTTTCGCTATGGTTGTTATATTATATATAAAAAACGACGGTCATGGTGCTGCACATATAGTCAAGCTATTTAATATTTTTTACCTTGCTATACTATAAGCTACTAAAGTGCTTGTATCATAGAAACAGGACAACCAAAGTATATAGATTTTAGTTGTCCTGTTTCTATCTCGGTTTGCGTAACCATTGCACTGCTACCACACCACAGTCGCCTTTAATAAATAATGTTAACATAGTTAAATTTAAATTAGTAAGGTTATAAGTAAAAGTTTAAGTTATAAGGATAAATGTAAGTAGATTGACAAAAGGAATTAATAAATTTGACGTGAATGGATGCGTTAAAGGAGGCAAACCCAGGAATGTTTTCCGACCAAATCGGAGACATCCTCAAGAAAGTTGCCTAGTGCCCATAACCGTAGAGCTTGTATAAAGAGAATTAAAGATGTGAGGGAAGCGAGGGACTTGTGTCAGGATCTTTACAAGTAGCGCTTCATTGCCTCTGCTCATCCCTGTGGAAAAAAGGCGTGACAATTTTATTGATTGAAGTAAAACCCTGCTTCTACCTTGTTTTTTTACACCCGTAATACCCGCACAGTTCGGGGAAAGCATCCGCATTTTATCGACCGAACTAAAAAGTTTAATGCGTCTTTTCTTTGTAGAACAATCGACAAGTGGAATGCTTTGCCTGCCCATGTGTTCTCTCCATCCTATGACCTTGGATCCTTCAAGCAATGCGTTAAGAAGCACCTTTGACCGGCATATTGACGGCGACTAAGGCAGCTGTGAACAATCTCGGTTCCCTCAGTCGTCGGACCTCCTCTTGCTTATCATCAGACGGGTCGAGGTCAGATGTCGTGTCTCAATAAAAAAGTCTTTTTTGTTTATAAATAACACCTTCCTTACCATACATAATTTAGTTTGAAATCAATTACCTTTATAGTTATGGTGTAGACTTTATTAAGTGATAAAATAAACAATCGCAAGAAAAACGAACTTGTTTTCAGAAAATTTTAATTTAATGAAGAGAAATGTGGATGTGAGGGAAGCGAGGGACTTGTGTCAGGAACGTGACTAGTCGCGTTCCTTTGCCTCTGCCCATCCCTGTGGGAAAAGGGCGTAACAATTTGATTGATTGATTCAATAAAAACTACACTGGCAGTGATTCCATTAAACAGGACAAAGTAGAGCTCGCAAAACTTTGCTAGAACTTTTTTATTTTATTTTAATTTATTCGTTTCGCGTCATTATTTATTGTGTCCCGACCCTGTTAGCTGAAGTGTGGTCCATGAATGGAGGCTACTGCTACTATAGTTAAACTGTAAAGATAGACCACTATTCCAGACAACTTAACTTTTGTAATGTACTGTTTTTACGAAAGGAATTTATTTATAAATCTGATTTGATGTAGGCAGGCCCAGAAGGGTGTTCGCCGACCAAATTAGAGAAATCCTCAAGAGAGCTAGGTTGCCTAGTGCCTAGTTGCCATAGAGCTTGTATGAAGAAAATTGTGAATGTAAAGGAAGCGAGAGAGTTGTGTCAAGATCGTGGCAAGTGGTTTTCTTAGAACGATGTTTTCCTAGTACCCATAAACATAGAGCTCGTATGAAGAGAATTGTAGATATGAGGGAAGCTAGGGAGTTGTGAGGTGGCGCTCTATTGTATCTGCCTATCCCTGCGGGAAAATGGCGTGACAATTTGATTTATTGTTTTTATTATTATTGTTTCATAACATACCTATGATTTGCTTCTTAGAATTGTTAATTGTGGGTTACAACAGTTTTATGTAGAGTCGTCGCTTTACTATAAAACTTGTTAGTTGAGCGTAAAAGGGAAATTGCTTTTACGGCAACTACTCGTATACACGCGTGTATAAATCTGAAAACACGTGTAAAAACAATAAAAATAAATATCATAAATTATAATTTAAAGTAATAATTTTTAGCGTTTTAAATAACTCACTTATCGTCACTCTTGGACCTCCTCTTGCTTATCATCAGGCGGGTCGAGGTCAGATGTCGTGTCACAGTAAAAAAAGACCTATAGTATTCTTCTTAATCAAAGAAACTGAGCGATCAAAACATATTAGTGGCAGTGCAATGGTTACACAAACCGAGCGCTCGAGTTCGAAACCTTTTACCTACCCAGTATTGTAAAAAACCCTTTATTTAAAATCATAAAGATTTTATCTACATCCAGTTAATCCACAACGGATACATTCACCGGTATCACATCATCAGACTCCAAATTGCATAAACGACACGATGTGGCCCTAAATAAAAACACACTAGCGATAATATATTATAAATATTTTAAAATAAAACATATTTTTACCATCATCAGTCTCACGTCTTTTTGACTGAGCGTATTTTTTACGATTTTGTCCTAAAGCCGTTCGTATTACGATTTATGTTTATTTTTGTTATATTTTCTTTATCGGAGACATCCTTAAGAAAGCTGAGTTGCCTAGTGCCCATAACCATAGAGCTTGTATAAAGAGAATTGTGAATGTGAAGGAAGCGAGGGAGATATGTTAGGACAGTGGCAAGTGGCGCTCCTTTGTCTTTGCCTATACCGGTGGAAAAAAGGTGCGACAATTTGATTGATTGATTGATTATTTTATCATCATCACGTCTTAACGGAGCGCCTTTTTCCACGATTTTGACATGAAGCCGGTCGTATTACGATTTCTTTTCATTTTCGTTATATTTTCTCCATCTTAACTACGGTGTGTTTTGATGTTAGGTAGCCGAATATTTTTATAATTTTAATTGGTTTCTGTGTTTGTATCCTTGGAATCGTTGCCTCGTTAGCACTTGAGCTGTGGAAGGGCGACCATGCATGACACCGCGTCTAATTATGGATAATCTTAGATAGGTTTTATACCTAAACCTACATTATACAGCCCTATGTTTATTTATTTAAAACCCTTATTATCAATCAATCATTCAAATTGTCACGCCCTTTTTCCCATGAGGATAGGGAGAGACAATGGAGCGCTACTTGCCACGATCCTGACACAACTCCCTCGCTTCCTTCACATTCACAATTCTCTTCATACAAGCAAGCTCTATGGTTATGGGCACTAGGCATCCTAGCTTTCTTGAGGATGAATCCGATGGTCGGCGAAAACCCTCTTGGTCCTGCCTTGTTTAACGCCTTCCTTTCGTCCCATTCACATGAAATTTATAAATTTCTTTCGTCCATCTATTTTGAGACGTTCATTTATTTAAAACCCTTATTGAACTATGTTAAAAGGCGAACTTAATGCCGTTAGACTTTCTTTTCCATTTTAACTTTAGAACCAAACAGAGACTTAAACGCAGTGTGCAAAACTTTATTAAGATCAGTTAAGTTGTTTTATTGTTTGTCCCGGATAAAACGGTGTGATATGAGATTTTTATGTACGAGTATATTATGTCACCGTATAATTGTAAATACCGTTAGTTTGTAATCTATTTCGCGAGTTTGTAAACTGTCGATAAATTGTAGACTTGACGAGGTCAGATGTCGTGTCACAATAAAAAAAAAAATAACGACAGGCGTGGACGAACGGTTTAGCGACTGGTTTGTTGCGCGTAAAGTCCCGGGTTCGATCCCCGGTCGGAGCAAATATTTGTTTCATAGCTTTTATTTGTAATATTTAATAGTATTAAATATTGCAAATATTTGTTAATAAAAAAAAATAGATGGATATTTGCTTCGGGTTGGTTTTCAAAGAGTGGTAGGCAGTGGTACCTAATCTGCCGATCCGGGGTAGTACCACCACTTACAAGTATACAGACCGTGAAGTGATTTGGTCACGTTTCGGGATCAGCTTGTAAGTTGCCGGTTCCATCTAGGTCGGCATAGTGGATGTGATTGCTACTCACAGTTATTGAATTGTAGTAGCAGTGACATTCATTCATGGACCACACTTTGGCTTAACATCAAGCGGGGTGCTGTCATATGTCGAGTCACAATAAAAAATAATAATAAAAAAAAAAATTCACATGGATTATAACCTATCGAAAAATAAAATATGTTATGTTGTAAGTCGTATCGACGGTTTACAAACTTGCGAGATAGATTGTAAACTAACAGTATTTACAATAATACTGTGACAGATTTTACATTATTTAACTTAGCTACTAAACGTGCACGTATCATAGAAACAGAACTACTAAAGTTAAAGTACATACATTAAATATACATTGGTACCGGCAAGTTTTTTTTTACTGGTGGTTCTCGGTTTGCGTAACCATTGCACTACCACAATACCACGGTCGTCTCATTATAAAGAAATAAGTCTTACTACACTATAACTTTTCACTTTTATTGCATGTTAATTACTATGTTTTAACATTGTGTATGTTTTTGTCTTAATTTTGTATACCTTGACCTGACTTTATGAAATAAACGCACTGTTGTAAGGAGTTGTTTTGTAATTAAATAGGAAGTTCTAATTAACAACAATGATGTTAATTTCTTTTTTTTACATAACTTGCTTGTTTTTCATCTATTTTTAATTATGTTGTTTACCTAATTATAATTGTATTCTGTTCATATTAATAGAATAACTGTAAATAAGTGCCTTTATGGAGAGAATCGTGCATGTGAATGAAGGGAGAGAGTTGTGTCAGGATCATGGAAAGCGATTTTCAGCTGTTGTCCGATGTTAAAAATGAAATCTATTTGGCTAGGCACAGACTCCATATCGATCAGTAGGTCGCAAATTCCAAATATAATATTTTATTAATATTGTAGGTAATAAGTTTGTACAACTTATTACCAATTGTCACCAATTGACTACTACAGTCGAGGCCAGTATCGCGTCACAATAAAAAAAATTAAATCGTTTTTTTAAGTCGTCGGCGCTCTTGTACTTTCTTTTGCTTATCACCACGCAAGGCGTTGGTGCTATGAGTGTTGTTTGGTAGACAGGTTGAGAAAGTATGAATACCACTTTAATTGTTTTATAGTTTATTACACTGATTTTAATACACTATGCTAAATGTTACTGTTAGGGAAGGAGGTTGTGCTATGGACCCGGACTTTTGTTAATCTAGGATATGTCGCGTCTTAAAAATAAGAAACCTAATGCGGTATTTTGTTTCAGCAACTTACAACTGTATACTTGTAAGTGGTGGTACTACCCTGGATCGGCAGACTGGGTACCACTGCCTACAACTCTTTAACCACGATTACAATATCATCTATTGTATTCGTTAATAATTTAAAAGTATTTACTAAAAATTGTAAATTTTCATTAACAGCATAATAGTTTCCTTGTAGAACTAATGTTGCGTGTCCGACTGCTAATCTTATTTTAAAATCATGCGTGAAATTGCTGTCGACATGAAAAAAATTATTGCCGTTTTGTTTTGTACGAATTAGTAGGAAAAGTAATTATCACTATTAATTAAAGCATTTTCTTATTGTGGCTCGACGTATGACAGCACCTCGCTGGATGTTAAACTGGTGGGCGGTTCATTAATGAACGCGACTTCTACTACAGTTTAATGACTGCAAGTAGCATCCACTTGGCGGCCTACTGACGCTGAAAAGAAGACATTTGTAGTAGGCATATAGTATGTGATCATGTGCCCAGTCACGTATTAAGTTTTCTTACAAGCCACAGTGCACGCGCGTAACATCGCGTCCGTCTATCAGTTGTGAGTTGAATGACCGCGAGCACTATGTGAGGTCGTTGTGAGTCCCGATATCATACCATTTATCATTATGTTTGATATTTCTATGATGATTTGTGTATGTGTGTGTGTGTGTCTGTCACAATACAATGCAAATATCTCATTTTTGCATCTGAATTTGTTGTTTGTACTAAGTTGTATTGAATTGAGTATTTTATGTTATGTTATAGGTTTTGTAATATGATTTCTTTCCTTTATCTGTGACTCTCTCCCAAGTAGACTTCAGATGAGTCTGGTGTTTTTTAGGCATTATAAAGTGAAAAAAGCTGCTACAAATTAAGGATAAAATAAAAGTAAGATATGGAGTATAAATTGTATAGGATTAATTATAATTTTCAGTTTAGCGTGTGTAATGAGATAAAACTAATAGTGCTGGTCTTTATCTGTCTAACACCAGTTGCATACTTGTTTTTTGTTAGCGTACCGTATAAATAAAATGCAATTACTCAAATATACTGATGAAATGTAGTTAACAGTTTCGTTGGTGTAAATATATGGACTGGTCTCACGAATAAAGTAGAAAGTGCTAAATTGGTACTATGCCTAAGATGATATATCTTTACTTTTCGAACTTATATAATCAAATTGTGCCGTGCTTTTGAACGCTTCGCTGGAAGAATCAAGGTTGTATGCTACAGCCACACTACTCCTTCGCACTGCTCCTCGCGCTGCTCCTCGTGCTGCCGCTAATATTTATTGCCCTAACAGCCACACACACTCGCCTACTCGCGATGTTCATCGCGTTGCTCCGATGGACGACAACATTGTAACTTTGACTCGCGCTAAAAAACCGACAAAAAATGGATCGCCGCGCATGACGAGCAGCAGGACGAATAACGCAGCCACACTATGTCTCTGCCCATTTCCCTCGCTATTTCTCTCGCCACTCGTCGAGTGTTTGGCCGTAGGGATAGGTTGGGAAGAACTCATGCCAATTTATAGTTGGTAAATAAAAAAGGACTCGGCGAATCATTTAGTTCGGCTGTCAACAGAATTTGTATAAGACAACTACAATCTAGTAAGCAAAGAGCGAACTTAATGTCTTCTGTCATTTTCTGCGAGTTAACCCTTAGGGAAGTGTGAGCTATAATTTTAAATAAAACAAATTTACATGTACAACATAACGATAAGCATTGTGGAAGTGAGGGAATCTATTTTCGCACTTACATACGAATTAATTTGAACAGTCGAACTTAAGAATGGTATTACCCTAATTGGCAGAACGTTATTTGTTTCGCCGTATTTTAAAAAGGCATTACAAAACTTATATTATACATCGTAACATTTTTACGTTAATGCAAGCGTTATTGAATATTTTAATAATAATTACACTCGGAAAGTTTGTACTTTATAGGCCTAGATGTATATCAGATACATATTATCTACAGGTTTTAACTGTCGTGGCGTATTGGTTTGCACACTAGTCCGTTACGCGGAAAGTCCCGGGTTCGATTCCCGGTTGAATATTTTTTCATTGTTTTAATTTGTATAGTGGATGTGACCGCTACTTTCAGTTATTTAACTAGTAGCAATTCTCTCTATTCATTAATAAAAAAATTATTAATAAAAAAAATTCACCAATTGTCTCGCCTCACTTCCCACACGGTGCACACAATCTATATATCATAAAGATATATAGATCATAAAGATTGTAATTCTCGAATCGGGAAGTTGTCAAAGGACATCATTCATTTTATATGAGGACTTGGGCTCAATTGTATTAACAGTTGCATATTATGCATTTTAAAATATTTTGATGTACAAAGATTACAATGTAATTGGAATATATCCTTTCTTTTGCATAGTTTAGGTGTGCAAAATAATCAAACTATAATATGATAGTTCAAAGCAGAACTGTTAATATGGCGTGTCTGTGTGAATGACAGACGATACAAAATCTATATTTTATTTTCCTAATAACTCAATTACACAGCAATTAAATGCAGAATTATTATTAGTTTTATCAATACAAGTATCGAAACTACTATTTATATAATTTTTCATCATCGGACATTACAAGAGTAGTACATAAAAGCCCAAAATGAATGATGTCCATTTACCTTATTCTGAAAATGTGTATCGCATTTAGTTAGTGCTTCACATGCAAGAATTACTCCCCAATAATTTAATATAAAATTCAGCATTGGCGGCGTACAAAAACATAATTGTTAACGATGATACCGTAATAAAATAGTTGGCATATCTCATATCTTGCAGACGTTACAATTTCCAACAGTATAGTGGATTTATTTAACGAGCTCGGGAACGTGCCGATACGAAGCACTTTCTCTGCTTTCTTTCTTAACAACACTCAGCATCACACTCTGGACTATTTAACGTTAATTGTCAATTACGGACATGCATTTGTTTAACACCTTTTAATTTGTTTTTCCTATGTCTTTTCAATCGTATCATATTTGAAGGCGATCGTGGTGTAGTGGCAGTGCAATGGTTAGGCAATGATAGCGCGCGTTCGAAACCACTTGCCGGTACCAATGTATCTTTGATAGTACATATTTGGTTTGTTGCGCGTAAAGTCCCGGGTTCGATTCCCGGTCGGAGCAAATATTTGTTTAATAGCTTTTATATGTAATATTTAATTATTAGATTCAATTTAGTAATATTTGTTTATAATAAAAAAAACAGGCGAATATTTACTTTGGGTCTGGTTGTCAAAAGGGTGGTAGGCAGTGGTACCTAGGCTACCGATCCGGGGTAGTACCACCAATTACAAGAATACAGACCGCGAAGTGATTTGATCGCGTTTCGGGATCAGCTTGTAAGTTGTCAGTTCCAACTGGGCTGGCATAGTGGATGTGATTGCTACTCACAGTTATTGAATCGTAGTAGCATTCATGGAGCACATTCCAGCTTAACATCAAGTTGAATGCTGTCATATGTCGAGTCACAATAAAATAAAAAGTCTCAATAATAAATTATTTAATTGTTAATGTATTCGGATTACACTAGCTTTTACCTTCAATGTTTAAAGGAAGTTATGGTAATAATATTGTACTTAATTATATTTTTATTTAATAAGGTAAACAATAAGGAATGTTTCATAGGCATGCGAAATCGCTTGAAAGTTAGTAACAGTAATGCTTTTCTATATATACAAATACACTAGTTTTTGTTTCATTCAAAACTACCATGTAGTTATGATTTTACAGACTACTAATATAAAGTAAAGCTACTAATGTGCTCATAGAAACAGGACAACTAAAGTACATATATCACAGATACATTAGTGCCGGCAAGTGGTTTTTGAACCTGTGCCTCGGTTTGCGTAACTATTGCACTGCCACTACACAACGGTCGCCTTAACTTATGGTTGCTTGACATCCATTGGAATGAGAAAAAACAACTTTTTCGGCGCTCTGGTTGTATTTGTACATTTTTGGCATAACATGATTTTGGATTGGATATTTTAAAAAAATCTAGTGACATCTCTACACTCCGCAATGGTAGTGGACCATTGCACTATCACAAGTGGTAGTGGTGTAGTGCAATCAATTAATTAATCAAATTGTCACGCCCTTTTCCCACAGGGATAGGCAGAGACAATAGAGCGCCACTTGCCACGATCCTCACACAACTCCCTCGCTTTCTTCACATTCACAATTCTCTTCATACAAGCTCTATGGTTATGAGCACGAGGCAACCCTAGCTTTCTTGAGGATGTCTCCGATTTGGTCGGAAAACGTATCCATTCACATGAGATTTATAAATTCTTAGAGCAATGGTCACGAAAGCGAAAGCACGGATCTAAAACTATTTTACTGAACCAATGTATCTTTGATATATATACTTTTTGCGTCCTGTTTCTAATACATACACTTTAGTAGCACAATATAGAAATGTAAATTTAAAAAAAAACATGGCTGCCAAATATCAGCTGAGACCTCCCTTTTTTACTTAACTTTTTTTACATTTCTATAGTAAGCTACTAAAATGCTTGTATCATAGAAACATGTCAACCAAAGTACGTACATCAAAGATATATTCTTTGATATATCTTTGATGTACGTGCTCTCGGTTTGCCCTGTCCATGGCCAGTCCATGACGACCTAAATATTGTATTATAAAAATAAAAGGAATAAAAAAACATAGTCATGGTATATGGGTAATTGTTAACGCTTATAATGGGCATCAGTTAGTGACAGTAAATATAAAAGAAATGTATATCAATGGAGCAAGTGAGTGCATATGGTTGTGCGTAGCTGTCGTGCTGGTAATCTTTTGCTGCGCTCGCGCACACTATGTTTATCAGAGCGATCGATTTGTACCACCACGTCTCATTTGCCGGCTCTACGGGGCACGCTTACACGGGAAAGTTAAGGATAAGACAGTTAATAGAAAAATACTAGTTATTACAATCCTTTAGATAGAATGTAAGCTTTACCGTGTGGCTTGTATGAAGATAAATGTAAGAGAAGCGAGGGAATTATGTCAGGATTGTCGCTCCATTGTCTCTGCTTATTCCTGTGGGAAAAAGGCGTGACAAATTGATTGATTGGTCAAATAAAATGTGAAGAACATAATGGATTAGTTGGTAAACATAAACTTGGTATATTTGCACAATAGAGCTGGACAATAGGAAATTCAAAAGAAAATTGTACTAGTTACTAAGAACTATTAAAGTAAATCGTCATTGTCAATCCAATATCTGCGACGTGAAAAAGATATAACTGAGATATTGAATAAATTCCGCAATATTCTGGCTTGATACACATATATTTTTTTTTGCGTTTACATTTTATTGTATTGTATTAGTCACATAGCAGTATTTTTATACGAAATGGTTAGTATACTAGTCAAAATGTCGAAATTTGTGGAAAAAGCACCAGATATTGTTTTAACAGCGGGAATTTTGACATAATAAACTAAATATAATTTTAACTTTACGCGTAACGGAATGGTGTGAGCAAGTGCGCCACGCGTGTAAATTGTCTCGAACACAGATCGTGCCCCGAACATAATACCACGGAGTTACATACAAAGTATCGTGCATCTAATTTGCGTCTATTCACGAATTCTTAGTAGAAAATGTCTCTAATATTTACTTTCAATTGAGGAATGTGTGATGCCCTATTACGTTATAAATGTTAATAGATTCCAAGCTAATTTGATTTGGCAAGAGTTAGTAATAGATTCTTTCTATTTTTTTTAATTGTGACTCGACATATGACAGTACCTCGTTTGATGTTAGGCTGGAGTGTGGTCTATGAATAGATGTCACTGCTACTACAATTCAATAACTGTGAGTAGCAGTCACATCCACTATGCCGGCCTAGTTGGAACCGGCAACTTACAAGCTGATCCCGAAACGCGACCAAATCACTTTACGGTCTGTATACAGTCTACCACTCTTTAATATTTAAATAGTATTTATTTTAATTAAAAGTTTCCATTTAACTTCACTTGTATGTGTGTCCTGGAATATTGCAATCAATATTTCACCCACATCTACTGAAGCTATCGGGCTGAAATTTGGCATACATGTTTGGTTCTCGTGACAATGTATGATTACTTAAATGCCGCCATTTCTAATCCACTAGTTATTTTATTTATTATGGCGCCACATATGACAGCACCTCTCCTAATGATAAGCTGTGCTTCGAACCTCTTAGCTGTAAAATCAGTAAAATTGTGTCGCGGTCGCAAATGACCAATCAACGTAGTGTATACCTAGTGATTTGTAATTCGCTGATTGGTTAAGAAGATGTCAAATATTAGTGCGACGCATTAAACTGCTTTTTTGACGCCATAATATATTAGGAGAATCAAAGCCCTGGAGTGCGGTCCACGATCAGTACACTTGGTAAAAATCACCAAAAACCACCTACAACTCTTAAAATTAACTATTAAATTTATTTCAAATGACATAATATTTTCTTAGATTTTGCACGAACATAGATTAATGACCTAAACAAATTTTATGCGGCTTACTATCGCGTTTATATTGGTTTAGATTTTTATAAGAAATATGAATAATAAGAAAATTGTAAAATCTAAACCAAAATAAACGCGATAGTAAGCCGCATAAAATTTGTATAATTCATCAAATGACATAAAAATTAATAATTGCGTTTAATTGTCTGATATGATTGTTTCCCGTTCCGCTGCAGTTGCTTTGATTGACGACACATGAGTCTGAGTTCTGCAACGATTTCCCTCAGCTCCGTGTTTGCACATCGTGACGTTGGCACTACGTCTATTGTTCATTTTAAGTGTTTATGATACTTTAGAAATATTTCAAAATATTTTTACACGGATATAAATATTATAACTTTGAAATTAAATCTTCCTTGTGTGAGTGGAATTGTAGGTACAGTGTACACTTGTTTCAAATTCTTTCCATGTTCCGCGATGTTAATCCGTAACAGGATTAACATCGCGTTCGTCAGCGCTTATCATTTTGATTTATCATCAGACAAATATCAATCAATCAAATTGTCACGCCTTTTTCACACAAGAATAGGCAGAGACAATGGAGCGTCACTTGTCACAATCCTGACACAACTCTCTCGCTTCCCTCACATCCACAATTCTTTTCGTACAAGCTCTACTATTATGGGCACTAGGCAACCCAGCTTTCTTGAAAATAAATAACATAATACTGACGATTTATGACTGAAAGAGTTTTCTGCGTGTTAGAGTATTACTCTGTACTTAGATTTTCAAGGCAACAACGGATCCCACCATCTTGACGTTCACTTGTTTTTGCTCCACCAAGTTGCAGTTCGCGTATGTGGTCAGTCAGAACGCACGTATGCACTCGCCGCTGTTCGCTATTATGCATTTTGACGTACAAAAAATATATAGTGTTTAAAAAATATAATAAAGTTAGAAAAATATGATCTCGTGATTTTTTTGTGAATTTTTGGTGTTTTTTTTTTTGGTTTTTTGCGACATATGTGCTAAGTGACTTGCGGGGATGTTTGAGACGATGTCCCTTGATATTATGTTCTTGACAAATGACAATTTAAGAAGGATGCGTAAGGAGCCCCAAGTTTTAGGATTGCGTTATAGGGTGTGTGTTTGGCGTTTTTAGATTGGTTAATTTAGTATGTATATAGGTGTTAATTTAAGATTTTAAAGCGACTGTGGTGTCACGCTAACCAAAAGTCACCAGTCCTAAACCACTGTATCTTTGGTCGCACTTTATTTTGATATATTATGATACCAAGAACTTTTAGTAGCTTTCTAAAGAAATGTAATAAGAAAGATAATATAAATAATACAATAATCCGACTGTGTGTATTTTTTTAATCAATCAAAAATGTTATGTATTTTGTTATATCAATTATGTAGGTATAGCGAACTACATAATTTTAGGGCGCCGTGATGTAGTGGCAGTGCAATGGTTTATCAAACCGAAAGCTCGAGTTCAAAACTACTTGCCGGTACCAATGTATTTTTATATATGTACTTTGGTAGTCTTGTTTCTATGATACAAGAACACTTAGTATACAGTTAGTGGCCATTAACCGATTCGGGTGGTTTAAGGTGTACAACTTGAAAGTTGCCAGTTCCAACTAGGCCGGCATAGTAAATGCCACTGTTACTTGCCGTTAATAAACTGTAGTAGCAATCGCCTCTATTCATGGACCGCACTCCAGCTGAACATCGGGCAGGGTGCAGTCATACGCTCGTCGCAATTTAATAAATATGTATATTAATGTCTTTCAGGGTCTATCCAATGGTGTTGAGAATGATCAGAACGCCGCAAACGTGAACAATGGCGATCTACCGCACAAACGTCTCTCAACCAGCTCCACAACATCCAATCAAAGCTACGATTCACAAAACGGCGAATACGCTGTCCCCAGACCACAGTACAATAACCACGTAGACGATGAAAAACCAATCTATGCACAAAAACCAACAAATCCACTATTCGGCGTGAATGCCGCTTCGAATTACACACCAGCTCCTGTTAAAATAGAAGATGATAAGACTTACGAAAGGATAATGCCAAATGGAATAAGGAAAGATCCAGAAGGGCAAATCAATGACGCGTTCAAAAGCGAAGAGACTGTTGATGGTAATGTCGTGATGAACCCAGGGCAGATCGCGATCGCGGACGGTGGTACAGCGACCTACACAACAGACAATAATGGTAAAATCAATGTACATGTCACCGTCATGATTAATGCAGGTAATTATATGCATCCATACGATCTCCTCAATTCAATAATTCACATTGACTCTGTAATGCACATGGACCTAGGAATATATACAGGACTAATTACTTCGGAGGACTGACTAATGTCGTATTAACGAAAATTAACTTTATGTGTATGGTATTCAAGTCTATTTTTCATTGCTGCATCTATAGAATTCGGTCCGAGAGAGATCGATGCGTGAGTCTCGTTCTTTCGTTCTTGCCAGCCCAAAAAATTTAACTGATAGAAAATGTGGTTAAAATTTTAATTCAATAGCGGTTTTTTTATTGTTTGTATAATAAACCTAACATTTCATAATCTTAATAATTTGGTAAAAATACATAAATAATTTACTGACAAAAAATATTTTTGAAACAAATTTGTTTTGTTTTACTGGTATTTCTTTGAAGTGTCACTAATCAACATAGGATAGAAAGTGACAAATGACTCTTTATGATACGTCTCTCTCGGCTCGTTTTATTGCGAGAAGTGCTCAGTCCTCTTGATTTCTAGGTCCATTGTAATGCACAATAACATTTTTCTCTGTGAAGATCTCTAACAGTTTGCACAAACGTGATGGTTTCTAAGTTATTATTACTCATATTAATATGGAAGTTGAGGGGACTGTATGCGGGTTCCGGATCTACTGCGGATGCATATTTTGGAGGCAAGCCGTCTCTAGGAGCATTAGCTTGCATGCTTTGTGATGTCCTTTAGATTTTTGCTTTTATGGTCGATTTGAAATGTTTACTTTATGTTATTCGATCTTTGACCCGCCTGATGGTAAGCAAGAGGAGGTCCAAGAGTGCCGATGACTGTAAAAACAAGTCTTCACTTCAGTTGCCGTCTAAAGGTGCTTTATCATGCATCGCTTGAAGGATCCAAGGCTAAAGGATGGAGAGAACACATGGGCTGGCAAAGAATTCCACTTGTCGATGTTTACTTTATGAAATGCTAGCTCATAGTAGTCTGGTGACTGTTGTTTGATGTACATATATTAAAAAACGTAAAACTTGTCCAACACCTTGAATACCAGCCATTACCTAGCAATGGTCTTGGCAAATAGTTCTCTCCATTTTAGGATCCTTCAAGCAAGGCATCAAAAAGCATGCCCCTTCTGCCCGGCTTAGTGATGGCAACTAAGGCAGTCGTAAACTATGCCAGGCAATTCAATGTAAAAAATTGAATTTATACACTTTGAACATTTATGAACAAGTATTCTGGTATTTTGGATGTTACGGAACGCCATTTTGCCCGTTCCTAACTTAACTCTCTCGCTGTCTTTACACCCCAAATTCTCTTCATACCAACTGCGATTAATAAAGTCCACTCAACTTTGATTTAAAAATATCTTTCATCAATTTACTTTTCAAAGGAAAACATTTCAAAGAGGCCTATCTTTTTTATGCACTAGATTTATTCAAATTCTTTCTTTTTTTATTTTGCCTGTGTATGCGCCTTTTAATTTCCATATTTTCTTCTTTCTTAAAACTAACTGCTTCATTGAAAATGCTTATAGTTAACTACAATGATATTATTATTAGATATTCTGTTTTATTGTTTGTTTGTTTTAATGTTATTAGATGCATGATATGATTTCCAAATATAGTTCATTGTTTATTGTCTATTTTGTTGATCTAACTTATATAGTTATTATATTGATTTTTAATACTAAGAGTGCAGTTCAATTAGTCATTATACTTTTTTATTTCTAGCTTTTACTATAGATAGCTATTAAAGTGGGAATTTCTGTCAATTTACAGATTTTTTAATTTCTCACATATGCATTTCATAAAACGCTTGACAGTTTCTTTTAAAAGAACGTCTGAGAACTTGAAAAATAGATAAATAGTAATCCCCGACCTTAAAGATAGATACCCTGATATCTATCTTAAAGCCTTGCCTTCGTCTTGGGTTTCATCCGTTTCATCTGCCTGGGATTTTCAACTTTCTGGCTTAGTTCAATATACTATTTACTTTGACACTGGCAAGCAAAATAAGACATATGTTCCCACTTTGTTCGTCTTGTGTTGGCTTTTAGAACTGTCTGAAATCGCTCATTACTGCGTAAAATATGCACATATAGATGTTTTATTCTTCAACTGTGTACAAAACACTTTTCTTCAGAAGATATCATATACTTTAAGTTAATCTTTTTTATTGTAACATTCTAGGCACATTGGCTGATTTGAAAAAGCAACGTTCCCAAATTCGGACGAACGGTAGCCCTGTGGATAGCAGCATCGCTTCCACCAATAACCATAGCATAAGCTCGGTCCCCGAAGGCTTGATCACACAAGAATCTATGCCTGTACAAATCAACCCGCTCACACTATCACCAAGTTCAGGCAGCGTGCCAAGGTTTACAGGGAAGACTAGTGAAGTTGTCGGCGATTCAAGATCACGTAGGTGTTGTATTATTATGTAAAAAAGTTTCGTTTTAAGGATTCCTTTCCGAGTCGCGTTAGCAACATGTTTTTGATTACTTTTTCAAACAAATACGCGGCAACTATCTTAAGTATCATATTAGTATAGGTGATCGTTAAACACGTGGCGTTAAAACAAATTTCTTAGCATTTCATAATTGTATTTGTTTGCGTATTTAACGACGATGTATGACGTCACAAGACTCGATAGTTTAAGTTTGTAAGAATCCATGTTGCTTTAGTATGCACACCATAGAAGTTTAAAGTTGTGCCCAAAGTCTTTTAAAATCTATTATTTCGCATTAGAAAGATAGTGCAAGACGTTAAAGGGAGATAGATAGCTTATTCTCTATTTCCACTTAAACTGCTAATAATAATACTCTTACAAGCTTTTGTGCGCATTTAGTTTTTTTATAATCAATTTGCTACACATTCTATTAGAAGAAATCTAATGTGGATAACTTTATGCCTTACGTCCATTGCAAATGTCAAATTTATATTAACCACAACGTGTCGTAGAACAACTGTTTTGTTTGACATTTATTCCAAGGCTTAATTTAAATGCATTATTACAAAGTACTATACGAACATTGTCTATATTAATATGGACAAAGTAAAGATATATATTTAGCCATATAACATATCGTACGTAGCGTCGTAGCTAGGGGCTGGCAAGGGAGACAGCTGCCAGAAGCCTAACCCTTAGCTTAGGGAGCGCCATTTGCTCATCCTGCGGTCCAAGTAAATAAGTAACTAGCTGGGCTAGCACGACCGTAGACAAAGTTTTATAGAGAAAGAGAAAAATAAACATAAAGACAGCAGGACGTAAGTATTGAGTTTTTGTCTACTCTACAATAGTTTGTCTACGTAGAGAAAAAAACTACCTGGTCGTGCTAAACCTGGGTCGTGCTAGCCCCTCAGGTAATGATAAAAATAATATAATTTAAAAATAAAGCGCCGGCGATATACCTGCGCAATGTGCGATTTTAGCTAAATTGGTGGTAGGATGCGCAAAATTCAAATCCTGCCAGGGGCGCTCATGACTAGCTCCGACGTCGATCGTACGGGCCTATATATTGATAGCTATGGGCGTTTAAGGGGCTTATCCATATAACATAGGTGAGTCAATACTATGTGCTCAATGCGACTGTTTGTATTTGAGGTAGTTAAGGCCACGGCCAAACCTTGTGATTCATAATTTATACAATTTATCTTATTATTATACAATTTTTAAATATTTTTTGAAATTAGCCTAATTTAAGTGTTTTATTGTATTATAATTGTAATTTAAACATTCCATTAATGATTAGAGCAACAATAAAATGTAAATACACTATGTTGATATATTTTAAGTTTATTTTATACTGGCAACACAGTATTGTTTAGTGTTTTTCTGTTGGCAACATTTATTAGGTTAAGTGATTTTTTTGAATGGACTAGTTTAAATAAATTGCATTTTGTTTCTTGGTAGCTACATATCTTTTATGATAACATTCTTAGTACAACATAGCTATTTAAAACATATTGAAATTTAAATGAAATTTTATTGATATTATAAACTTATATTCACATACTTCAATATATAACCGTGAAGTGCCTATTATCTATATATCTTTACTGAATTAGTGATACACCAAAAACTTTGTTTTAAATTTTAAAAAAAGTATCACGGTAATTTTGATTTTAGAATTTAATATACAACACTAGAAAAAAATAGGTTGGAAAAAGTAATATTTAACTTTTAAAAATTCATGATTTTAATTATATTTACTACTAAAATATGTTTCAAATGGCCAATAAGATGGCATAAAATGAGCTAAATAGAGTTTATATCTATTAATAAAATATATTTATATCTTAGTCACACAAAAACTATCAAAATTATATTTATAAATGGAATTGATAAGTCTTCCAAAAGTATATTTTTATATATTATATATATTTTAATTAAACGTCAAGGGTAAACAGTAAAATTGGAACAACACTAAAAGCAACTATAATTTATAATAATGTAATTAAATACAAAAATTAATGACGGACCAGAGTTTTGTCAAGATATTATTTCCCCGACCTGTGGCGGGTATCACGCAGGACCGTCTTTAACCCATTGGAGGCCCTGGGTACATTAGGATAATGGAGCCCCCTATGAGCTTTACAGACCACTAATTTTAAGAATAAACAATTCAAGGTTCGTATCGTTTATTTTTTTCCAAATAAATATTTCTATTTATTTTTATTTTACATTTCTATACTAAGCTACTAAAGTGCTTGTATCATAGAAACTGGACAACTGAAGTACATATATCAAAGATACATTGGTACCGGTGGGTGGTCTCGAACTCGGTTTGTGTAACCGTTGCACTGCCACTACACCACGGTCGCCCTAATAAATATCGTTTATATAGGGTGCCCCTGGCGATCGTGAGGTCCTGGTACGTGCCCAGAGTGCCCAGTGGGAAAGACGGGCTATGAGGGTAAAAGAGGTAGGAACATAGTTAAAAAGCTCAGAATATTCTTCATGGTATATGCGATAAAGGACTTAGATTATATTACAAAAAAACTTGTGGGTAGTTTTTAGTTGCCCAGTTCATTAGGGCCTTGTTAGGGACCAACAAGTATTGCGTAAGCAGGATTTTAGTCATTCCTAACCCCCCTCCTGCCTCTTGTCAGCAAAAGTAGACAAAGCTTAACCCCATATTAATTTCTGTACATTTAGTGATCGCGTTGTAGCGACCGCTAGATGGCGTTGCATTGCGCGTCCAATATCTCGCAAACGATTTACCGACAAAGTAATCAATATATATGCGCTCCGACGATGCGACGTCACCGGCTAAGTTTTTTTTTTACTTTCAAATGATTTGTCTATTGTGCATGTCTTCTATTTCGGTTTCCCTTTTACTTAAAATACTGCTTGAGAGCAATAGTAATAATTTTACGAAATACTCCATTATATTCGGTTTTTTCAGTCGTCGTCACTTTTGGACCTCCTCTTGCTTATCATCAGGCGGGTCGTGGTCAGATGTTGTGTCACAATAAATAAAAATACATACTAAACATGTCTACCCAATATGGTAGACACGTTGACACACACATATGTTCATAGTAGATTAATCTGAATATATAAAAATAAATATTAATTCAATCCCCCTTTCCCCGTCCCCACGTCCCGTCCCGTCCCATCCACCATGTCATTAAAGACCCCAAACTATGTTGCCTACGTAATACTTTAACGGCCCTGATTTATTTTTTAGATATATAAAATTCTATATTGTTACATTATTGTTCCTCGCTTCAAATAATAGAATATATAAACCCCCGTCCCGTCCCATCCTCCATGTCATTAAAGACCCCAAACTCTGTTGCCTACCTAATACTTTAACGGCCCTGATTTATTTTTTAGATATATAAAATTCTATATTGTTACATTATTGTTTCTCGCTTCAAATAATAGAATATATAAACCCCTATTGGCCTATAAAGAAACGGCCATTTAGTGAATTACATTTGTTGTTCTATTTATTATTTAATATTTGTCTATTTTCTTCTCATTTATTTAAAAGAAAGTGTGGTAATTAAAAATAACTAAATAAGTGTAAAAAAGCTATTTAAAATTTATCCTTTTGTTTCCTTTGTGAATTTTTTTGTCTTTCAAACAAAAGAACCATTTTTTTGACATCAAACCGCCTGATGTTAAGATGGAGTGCGGTCCTTAAATGGAATCGACTGATATTACAGTTTAATAACTAAAGGCTGACCAATAAATTGCCTAATTAGTATCTTTAATTTTGATCAAAATGCTTATTTTATTCTTCTAAGAAACTTTGGGTACCTACGTATACGATACCTACGTATACGTTCTTCCAGACAAATATTATTTAATACAAAGAAACAGTTCACAAGAACACTCTTTTTTATAAATCTTTTATTACTTATACAAAATATATTTTAATAGAAAAATTAAATTATTATATTATTGTATTTTAAAAACAGCTGAGTATTGACGTTGCGATGGGGGCCACGGCATTCGTGCTGATCAGTATTTTTCTTATTGTAGATTATTTTCTATTCATTTAAACTCGCTACAACTGACTGTTGTATGACTGACCAATTTTGTAAAAACTTGTATAGAAAATACAGCTACTTCCAAACTTTATGGCGTCTCCGATGTAAGCTGCGAGCACGACTTCGCTCATGTACAGTCATAATGATAAGCTCTCTCACCTACTTCGAGCCCAGCTATACCGTACTTTTTGTAACTTCAGAGCCGCCATCGAGTTTTTTTTATTATACCTTTAATATGCACTTCAATATTATAATCCCTATGTGCTGACTGTTTCAAGTTCGCACTAATATTGTTATAATTCAATAAATAAGGATAGTTTCGTGTAAAATCTTTCACTGAAAATATTTGTTTATACAAAAATATTTGTTTAAAACTAAGTCCCCAACCTAAACAATTTAATATACCAAAGACACCAATGTAGACCTTCTCCATGCCATGGATTTATTGCAGCGCCGTGCTGTCCAGGTCATAGAAGATGCTGGGCTCACAAGAACTCTAGAACCCCAGCGTTTTTGCAAAGACATGGCTTCTCTATGCATCTTTAATTGTTATTTTGGTATATTAAATTGTTTAGGTGTTTCTCCGTGCCAACTCGAACACGCATCATTGAAGTTAATTCGTTATCGGAAGACTCACTATCACTTTTAGAGATTTAATTTATTTTTAATAATTATTTTTTATCAACCTTTTCCTTCTCACCCTCATTCTCATTAGTAACGTTGAAAATGAATTATAACAATTTCAGTGCGAACTTAAAAAGGTCGGCACACCTTTTTTAAGTACTACATTTAAAAAGGTATTCTAATACAATTGGCGTAAATTGCATTATGGCAGACGCTGTCCGTTTGTCTTTGTGCCAAGTTTATTCCTCCAAATTGTGTTAGGTATTGTATATCTCGATCTTACTGTCTATGGAAAGAACTCGTCGTGATGAACCTATAGCCGTTGAGTTAACGTCTATAAGAACTTTTCCTAGACATCAAGTTTGTCCCTCTCTGCCTTGCGTAGCGTGTGTGGAAGTCGTTATCTCTTTTACATCATAATGATCACGTTCCACTTGATGTTAAGGCAATGTCATCCGTGACAACGTCTTGGCCCGCTGGTGATACCAGGGTTTATGTGTTAAGTGTCACGTGGACAAATGATATTATGAAAATGATCTACAATTATTTATTTTACTTGTTATCTAATTGTGTGCCTTCATTTTGTTGTTTGTTTAACTCAATTCGTGCCAATGTATTAGTAAAATTTTGCATTTAAAACAGCAATTTTAATGTTGTTTACTGGTAAATTGAGAATCAATTGTCTACCAATAATGTGTTTGTTCGTTGAATTTAAATTGAATATCAATAGTTGTAGATTTAGGGTTGTCAGCGCATTTAAATGTTTTCTTGGTGCATTCTTATAAATCAGTTATATTAAATAGGAAACTGCAAACGACTATTCTATTTTAAGTAAACAGATCTTTTTTTAACTAGACATCTGACGTCTTGCCTAAAAGAGTTTCAAGAGCGCCAACGACTAAAAACCCCTACTCAGTAAGCAAACCGATATATATCCGATTTTGGATTTTGAAATCGATTTCAAAATCCGATTTTAGTTTTTAATTTTAATATTCTTTTTCTTAATAACATATATTTTCAAAACTACTGTTTTATTTGGTAAGTATATATTCATACAATGTATACTAAAATTGTATAATTTATATTTCATAATATAATTTATACATTTTTAGAGTGGTAGGCAGACTGTAAGGTGACTTGGTGGCGTCAGCTTCGGATTTAGCTTGTAAATTGCCAGTTTTAAATAGACTGGCATTGTGGATGTGCCCTAATGGATCGCACTTTAGCTCAACATCAGGCAGGGCGCTGTCATATGTCGAGTCACAGTAAAAAAATATGAATTATCTTTATAAATTTTATTAAATTTTTTTTAAATCTTTTGACTCTTTTTTCTGAAAATGAATTCATACCTCACAAGGTTTTCGTGACATTTCGAGGAAAAAAATAAAAGAAAATGGTTCAAACTAAATATTTTAAAGTCCAAGTTTAATTTAATTATGTTTTTTTTTTATGACTCGACATATGACAGCACCCCGTTTGATGTTAAGCTGGAGTGTGGTCCAAGAATGGATGCCCCTGCTACTACAATTCAATAACTCTAACAGTCACATTCACTATGCCGGCCTAGTTGGAACCGGCAACTTACAAGCTGATCTCATAACGCGACCAAATCACTTCACGGTCTGTATACTTGTAAGTGGTGGTACTACCCCGGATCGGCAGACTGGGTACCACTCTTTGATAACCAAACCCGAAGCAAATATCTATCTCTTTGTTTACAATTACAATTATAAACACAACACTAATATGTCCTATCTATCTTTTAATTAGAATATAAATTTACAAAGTATAGTACTTGAGAAATTACATATTTTAATTATTACCAAAACATAAAATAAATTACTAATTTACGTAAACGAAGTGCACGCATGTGTCACCAAGCTCAAACTGCCTAACCTGCAACGAAACAAAACACCTAATACATTTCTTTCTCTCATCAGAACTTCAAACATAAACAAATCCAAGAAGCAAGTAATTGCAATCATGTACGCAAATATGGTCTCTAATTACATAGGCATAGGAGTAAAGTAAGGATAAAATGCGTTGCACGGCGTAAAAAAACTAATAGCGTAACAAATGTAATCTAAAATAGATCTTATTACTTCGTGAGTAATTCTATATTGCAATGTGCGATCGTAAAATATCCAAACCGAAATCTAAAACCGTTAAAATTCGCCCCATCCTTTTTACTCCGCTAAGGTATGCTGGGTTAGACAGAAACAAAGCGAATTTCCCTATCAGTTTTTAGTTTTTTAACGTTTTTGTGCGGTTTGTGTTTTGGTTCGGCTACATTGCTAGTTCGTTTTTTATAGTTTTTTAAAATCCGATTTATTAGTTTCGGAAATCGATACAAATCGATTTGTGACTGGAATCGGATTTTAGATTCGTTTTGATATATCCGACACATGCCTACTACTCAGTCGTTTTTACTATGCGGGCAAAGTTTCTTCCTTTTAATAATATGTATTTAGATTTGTGTATTTAGGATATTTATTTTTACACTATTGTCCTAACATATTTGCTATAGTAGATATTATAACATATTATTTGGAAGCTTAAATGTTGGCCTGTTGGAATAGCTCAAAGTCCTACAGCTGGCAATGGAGAGAGCTATGCTTTGTGTGTCTTTGCGCGGTAATCCGGAACGAGGTTATTCGCCAAAGAACCAGAGTTACCGACATAGCTCCTAGGATTTGCAAGCTGAAGTGGGGAGATGGGGAAGGAAGGTTCTAAAGTGGAGACCACTACGTGGACGGACAACATAGTGAAAGTCACGAGTAACCGGTGGATGCAACTGGCATCTTGTCGTTTGGAATGGCGTTCTAAGGGGGAGGCCTATGTTCAGCAGTGAACGCCTTCTGGCTGATGGTTATTATTATTTTCACCTAGCCAATCAGTTTACCTGATAACTAAGGCATTAAGCTCGCCTATTAAAGTTTTCATTTATTTTATTTATTTATTTTATTGATATTAATGATCTCAATTATTTTTATTAATATAAGATCCCAATTCAAGGCTATACTTTTAGTTTATACTTGCTATCGCTGTGTTTTCTTTCATATACAAGCACTTATCATCATGCAAATACAAATACCATGCGTGGCAACCCTATTTAACTGCGAATTAACCCATTAGTTGTTTCTTTATTTTTATATAATAAAAGGCATTTAACTGAATTGAGGTTTTACAATTAATAATCGTGAGGCAGCTAAATTATTTAAATATCGTTAAATATGTGTTAATGTGATTAGAACATCATTAGTAAATTAATGCGTCCATTTTGTAGTCATTAGTAGATAGTGTTCCATTTGTGAAAATTAGTACTTAAAAAGTACTTATAATACGGTATTGAACTCAGTATGTTCAAAAGAATAGTTTTTTTTTAAATTATAGTAGTAGGAAATCGTTCTCTACAAAAAATATTGCCAGTCTTTACCTAGATTAAATGTACGTATTGAAATATCCTAATTTAGATTACTTATGAATAAAAAATATCATCGTTGCAGCTAATTAGAATAAGTATGTTAAATGTTTGTAAAATATAATTTTAATATATAATCTATGTACTTACCTATATATCGTACTTAAAGCAATATTTGTATGCCTTGTACTTATTAAGTATTAATTTACCTAATATTTCCCTCTTTTGCGCCATTTAACTTTAAACTATTAACGTAAAAATAGAAGTGACGTTTTGTAAACTTCACAAGGCCGGTTCTTCAAAAGTTAAACAAGTATACGTAAACAACAAAAGTAAAGTATACGTTTTCTGACGTTTACATTGATTAACCTATGTCCAAATTTTTTGGCCAATTTAGACAGTCTTACTACAAAAAAATATTTAAAACACTGTTTAAATAGTTGTATACGTCATTTTTTGGTACTTGACTTAACACACATTTAATGCCTGTCTAAAGTTCGTTTATTTTTTTGTGGTAACACTGAAGATGATTATTATTATTGTATTATTACAGTATTATTTTTTGTTTCTAATCAAATTTTCCTAAAATATGATTTGATCCTATAAGTATTATGTATATTAAATATTTAAATGTAACGTGATCTTAATTTGTATTAAGAGTTGAAGAAAAAAGTATATATTAAAACTTATCGTCTTCTACAAGCGCCGTTATATCTACGGTCCCATATTTACCTCCTTTTTTTTGTTATAACGTCGTATGGAAAACGACATTGAATGACAATTACAAAGTATTCGAGTGAGGGACCGTTACGTGCAGCAGTTATCAAATCACTATAAATATTATAAATTTAAAGTCATTTTGTTGTTAGTAGGTTGTGATTTTTCTTGCCGCATGTATTTGTGTGATTTTTTACATTAAAATATTTATTGAAATTTAATATATGCATGTTTAGAGGTTTCCCAATAATAATGTGTTAAAAATAAACTGAGATTAATCTTGGATTAACGATTTATTACTTGCCTTAGTAAGTCTTGCCTTTATAGTTTTCGGACCAGTATGTCATATCAGTGTTTCCACTGTCAAAAACTATATTTATACTATTCAATTTCTAATACTAAGAAACTCATTGACTTTTATGATATAAAATCAAAAACTGTTTTATATAATATAGTTAGATTTTTAGGTGGAGATACATATATTTATATAACCAAAATTTTCCGATGTTCCTATCTTTTTAGATGAACCTTATATGTAAATTGTATAATATGATTCCTATATCTGCATCCGTATCAATATCCGAAATTTCTTATCCATAACATCCCCAGCTTGCATATATTACTTGCATATACTAGGAACGAGGAAGCGATAGGATAGATAGATATCGACGCAAGCGCATAGGCACTGGTCACGCGTTAAGCGACAAAACATCATTCTGGTTGAACGATGTGCACGCGTGTTTTTTACCACTATTTTCATTACTATACAAGGGGCATGCTATGATTGCCGTTTTGACATTTAACCGTTCATGAAGTTGCGTATACTTTAATAATAACGTTTGGAGGAACAAATGTCATTCTTTATAGTGACAATAAAGAACAGATTTTTTTTCCTTCAATCCCTATTTGAACTAAATTACATTTTGTATTTAAAAAAATATTTATATGAAATTTGATGAACGTGCAAACGTCAAGACGGCCATGGATTTATTAATTTTTATTGTACCTAAAAGAAAACCTTTAATAAAAATATAACTATAATAAATGTGTCTGAAACAACTTACTATATTTTCTCTAAAACTATTCGAGAAATTTTTATTCGTACACTTTTCTAAATTAAGATGTTATATATACATTTGGAAATATTTTATTTGTTCTATTTTATATACCTTTGTATGTATATATGTACTTTTTAATCTTTTTTAGTATTTAATACTTCCCTAAAGTGTCTTGATGTGTAGTTGAAAAGTGTAAAAAGCCATTATCAATATTGTCTGCAATATAAAGTTGTTTTGTACCTAAAACATGGTAGAAAAGGGTAGTTGGCACTAAGAGAAAAACTAAAGGACTATGGACGCTTGTTACAAATAAATAATTAACTAGTAAACCTATTAAAATTAACTAAATATCAATCCGTCACAAAAACTATAAACGAAAACTAAAAAATAAATCTCAGCGCTTACCTGAGCGGTTTCCGCTGGACCTACTCAGGTAAAGCGCTGGCTGCACATTCTTGAAGTATGGTAGCGCCATCTATCTGCAGCTTTCAATAGATCAACATTTATTTTTATTATTTACGAATCACTTTAGTAGATAGTAATTTGTAAATAATAAAATTTAAATAATTCATTGTATTAGGTATGGGTAATATTTTTTTTTTAATGCATACCTGTGTAAATAGTAAGATCAGCGTAGATCTATGAGCGCTGACGATATATTTACATTGTAGACAATAATGATAACTTATTTTTGTAATAAGTAGAATATGTTTTGTAACACCACATTCCTATTTAGATTTAGTTTTATTTTTGTGAATAAAATTCCATTATCCATTCCTTGCAAAGGGTGCAATATTTGTGCTTAGTATTTTATTTTCCTAATTTATGTTAAGGTTGGAATTTACTGAATGAACTTATTGAATGACTTAGTATACCAATTATCTATTTTTTTGGGGCATAGATGTAGAGTCTGTCTAAGCCAAATTGACGCGCCACTCTACTGCATTCTACTCTACGCACACGAGCAAATATAAAATATGGATGCAACACACCAAAAATGCAATTGTAATCGGTCATTTAGTTGCTGGTTAGACACGAAAGGAGAAGCACGCTAATGAAGTATAATAGTATAGTTCGTAATATTTGCATTCACACATTTAAATAAACTAATAAAGTGGAGGGGCGCGTCATTTATAGTTAGACAAGCTATATATAATAAATTGTAAAACTGAATAGACATTTAGTATGATCCAATTTAATAATTCTTTCAATAGAATATTTAAGATAAGTTTTGATTTTAGATTTTCGCTTTAATCGTTGTAATGCTAAACAGAATGCGATTTATCTTTTCAAATTAGTACATTACAACTACCCTTAAATTGTCATTTAAAAACTCAGACACGAAAACAGCGATGGATGGGATTTTTATACTATCTTATCTGTTTGTACAACTCTTCAGGGTAACCATTGACTTTAATAGTATAACCAGTCTTACAGCCGGTTGTACCAGAAATTATAATTTACGAATTTGTAAAAAGTATCGTATAAGTAAAAGAAAAGTGGGTTGCACCACTCTTTTACATTTACATTTTACATTTACATTTAACAGGTATTTTATACAGAGCAAAGGACATCATTCATTTTGGGTTTCTACTTGTACTACTTTTGTTATTTCTAATGATAAAAACATAATATATAAATGGTTGTTTTGATATAAAATTATTAACAACCCAATTCACGATTTCGTAATATTAAACGTAATAAAATATGTATAAAGTAAAACTAAATTCGTAAATTAAAACTTTTTTGGTACAACCGGCTGTAAGTGTTATGTACGGGCTTGTTTCCGCACTTGACCTGCCTCTGTTTTCTTTGTGCGTTTTTCAACTGTCCGCTCTCAGTTGAGCCACCTGATATCGTCTAGGAAGGCCAGGAGACCCTTCTCGTTCCTACAGACCTCTGAAAGCGTCCTCGCCTTGCCAAAGAACTTCTTTCTCGTTTCGGCCACGTACCTGTTTCCTCCTCGTTTAGGCAGCCTCTGCGGGCTATCTGAAACAACCCGCGGCCCGAAGAGGTCCATTAATAGAGGCACCTATTATGGCGGCCTAATTAAAACCGGCAACTTACGGTTTGTACACTAAAATGTGGTAGAAGTACTCCGGGCATTCTGGGCAAGGGGACCGTGGTGTAGTGGCGGTGGCAATGGTTACACAAACCGGAGAGCACGAGTTCGAGACCACCCACCGGTACCGTATCTTTGATATATGTACTTTGGTTTTCTGTTTCTATGATACAAGCACTTTAGTAGCTTAGTATAGAAATGTAAATAAAAAATAAAATTATTCAACAATTTTCTGCCTACCACTCCTAAATACACAGGCTTGGAGAAAATATCTATCTCATTCATTTTATTAACAAATATTTGTAATTTATTATACTGATCTGGTTCGTGGCAAGTGACGTTCCATTGTCTCTGCATTTCCCTGTTTGAGAATTTTAATAATATTTGTAATTACCGTTTTTATCGCTGTTACTGAGATTATGATCCTTTTATTGACATTCTTTTTCTTATTTTTGTGGTATCATGTTGTAATATTTCTAAATGTTATTCGTGTTTATGAAGTAAATCTGTGACTTTGTTCTGGTAGTGGTAGTGCGTGAATATATTGTTAATTATGAAACAAGAAATAAACAATTGTTAAATTCATTATTGGCTTTCATTGTAGTATACCTTTTTTTATTGTGACTATGACATATGACAGCACCCCGCTTGATGTTAGGCCGAAGTGCGGTCCATGAATAGATGTCCCTGCTATTACAATTCAATAACTGTGAGTAGCAATCACATCCTCTATGCCGGCCTAGTTGGAACCGGCAACTTACAAGCTGATCCCGAAACGTGAGCAAATCACTTCACGGTCTGTATACTTGTAAGTGGTGGTACTAACCCACCTATCGGCAGACTGGATACAACTGCCTACCACTCTGTTAACCAGACCCGAAGCAAATATCCATCTCTTTTTTTTTATTAACAAATATGTGCAATATTTAATATAATTATTAAATATTGCAAATAAAAGCTATGAAACAAATATTTGCTCTGACCGGGAATCGAACCCGGGACTTTACGCGCAACAAACGAATCGCTAAACCGTTCGTCCAGCCTGTCGTCGTCGCCTGTGGCTTGTCATATGACAATACACCCGCCTGATGTTAAACTAGAGTGCGGTCCATGAATGGAGGTGTCTGCTACTACGGTTGACTAACGGCAGTCGCATCTATCATTCCGGCCTAATTAAAACCTGCAACTTTGAAGGTGATTTAAAACAGTACTAAGTCAGCTCTGGGTCGGTAGACTGGGTAAATGACCAGCAACGGTGTACCTACCGCTCTTTAATTGATTTTTAATTAAGTATGATCAATTTGTCAAGAGATATATAGTCTGTCCAAACCGATATGCCGCGCCCCTCCACTGCATTCAAGCACACGTGCGACTATAAAATATGGATGCAACACACAGAAATTGTAGTTGGTCATTCAGTTGCTGGTTAGACACAAAGATAGGAGCACGCTGATAAAGTATGGTAAAATAGTTATTTATATTTGTATTCACACATTTAAATACACTAATACAGTGGAGGGGCGCGTCATTTCGTCGGTCCAAGAAAGCCGACGGCTAAAATAATCAGTTCACGGTTGTCTCATTCGTCGTAACCACAGAAAAGAGAAAGATATAGTTTTTCTTTTTTTTGTTTATTCTATGTTAGTCGCATGCAATATGTCATCCTAATTGGAACCGGCAACTTACAAACTGATCCCCAAAAGCGACTAAGTCACTTCACGAGTTAGCTAAGAATTTCTCAAAATATTGAATTTTATAGAATCTGTGCTATTTGTTTTATTGAGACTAATCATCTGATCTCGACTTGCATGATGGTAAAGCTTCGGTCACACCTAACCCTACAGCCACACACTAGACGAGTGGCGAGAGAAATAGCGAGGGAAATGGGCAGAGACATAGTGTGGCTGCGTTATTCGTCCTGCTGCTCGTCATGCCCGGCGATTCATTTTTTGTCGGTTTTTTAGTGCGAGTCAAAGTTACAATGTTGTCGTCCATCGGAGCAACGCGATGAACATCGCGAGTAGGGGAGTGTGTTGTTGTTAGGGCAATATTCACGGCAGCACGAGGAGCAGTGCAAAGAGCATAGTGTGGCTGTGGCGTGAGGTTTACACTTACTGGAATAGGTGTGTGTGAAAGGTTGCAAGTTGAATTCGCTGTGATTTGAATTAAACATAACTTCACTCGCTGTTAATTAAAATTGATTCAGCTTTTGGTTGCCTCAGTCGCCGTCATTTATATATTTTTACATCGATCATATATTTTTACTAGATACATAGTCCCCATCCAAATTAATGTCCTAAAAGTGTCTGCGCGTCAGAATTCACTTACACTGATATTAACTGTGTAAGTGAATTGTAAACTGAACCTTACCACATTGTTTTAAAGTATAAACTTGTCATATACATCATTTCGGACTGAGAACAAATGCAAGTCAAACATCAATTAGGACTTGCATTTATGTCGTCCATTGTCAATTGAGCGGCAATTGTGTATCTACCGTAATATATAATAGGATCAAAGTTTTTTTGTATATTAATATATATTTTTTCTTTAAAATGAAATTTGTGTGTCATTTTTTTACTTATATTGACGCTGAGTTTAAAAAAGATGTTTATATATTGTAAAACAGAACCAAGCATGTTTCCAAAATATTCTTTACCCTTGATTATCACAGTTCATATTTACTATCTGTAAAAAAAACTAAGATTAGTTTAAGCACAACATAGTAGATATTGTAAAAAATTTAGATATCTTATCTACTTTGAATTTTTAATATCTTTTATCCTTCAAACAAATCTCGCATGTTTATATAATTTTTTCGTCATTGATAAAGACTGAAATTTACACACGCATATCAACATTTTTAAAAAATATACCTGCGTGTTTCACGAACCTCCCTGAGGTCTGGACAGAAATCAATCAGATTATTGAATTAAACAAATTTTATGCGGTTTACTATCGCGTTTATTTTGGATTTGATATTTCAATTTTATTTTATTATTCCGACGTTTCGAGAGCTTTGCAGCCATCGTCACTGGCAGACCGAGGTGTTGGTCGTCATATTGGTTGATGCTGTTATTGTTTCCAAAAATACCCTGTTGTGTAATAAAATAAAATTGTAAAATCAAAACCAAAATGAACGCGATAGTAACATTGAATTAATATTACTAACGTAATACGCTTTAATTATTTAATTCAATGTTCACGCAAAATCTAAGAAAACTTAAAAAGAAAACTTTGGTTCAAAATCAGTTATCCATTATTCTCTCCTTCCAATCCACGGGAGATCCACAGATTTTTTTACCATCATATACGTCGGCACACAGGGCACAGGCCTCGGTCCAGATCGTGGTTTTCTAGGAAGGTCTTTGCTACTCCACTAAGAAATCCGAAACGCTAGTGTAGTCAAGATATTTTATTTCCACTAACGGTCACCTATCTGGTTACTGACCACGCATATTATTGCTTAAGCCACAAGATCGAAACCACTGCGTGGAAACCACACGGCTACGACCCCACTTAAATCACGGGTTTAAATTGTTTTTGTATTGCTCTGGTGTTGCTTCATATGCTCATGGTGTGGCGATGAAAAAAAACAGTGAAACGTCGCACTGATATTTTACATCTTAGTAACCAAAAAGCGAATAACAAATTATTAGGTAAACTACGTTGATTGGTCATTTGCGACCGCGGCGCAATTTCACTAATTTTTCCTCATCATAATGTCGAATCGGGCCCCAGGCCGATACAGTGGTTACACGATAAGCGTGGACGAACGGTTATCGATTGGTTTGTTGCGCGTAAAGTCCTGGGTTCGATTGCCGGTCGGAGCAAAATATTTGTTTCATAGCTTTTATTTGTATTATTTAATAATTATATTAAATATTTCAAATATTAATAAAAATAGTTAATAAAAAAAGGTGGATATTTGTCTGGTTATCAAAGAGTGGTAGGCAGTGGTCTGCAGATCCAGGGTGATACCACCACTTACAAGTATACAGACCGTGAAGTGATTTGGTCGCGTTTCGGGATCAGCTTGAAAGTTGCCGGTTCCAACTAGGACTATTCACTATGGATGTGACTTAGTTATTGAATTGTAGTAGCAGTGGCATCCATTTATAGACCACACTCCAACTTAACATCTAGGGGGATGCTGTCTATGTCGAGTCACAATAAAAAAATAGTATGCTAGGGGATGTCTAAGAGCGCCTATGACTGAAAAATACATTTAGTTTACGGTTGCTCCTAGCACGATGTCGAGCCAAAATATATATAAAAAAATATTAAAGAATATCTTGCTGTAGACAATCCAAAGATAATAGACAATGAATTGTTATTATTTCAGAAGACAATGACTTTATTTAATCAATATGTCATATTAGACATCTCAGAATGACATTGTTGTAGATTTGGCTATGTTGGACACTTCAATTTTAAAACATTAAACAATTTTTAAAGTAAAGAATTCGTCATACACTCCTGGTACGGGACTGATGGAGGCACTTTAGGAAACACTAGCGCAATAATTTTACCGTTTTAAAGGTGCAGTTTAAAATTAATATACATATTTTGTTTGTTTCTTTTTTTTTCAAAAATATTATTAGAAATAAAATTCTTATAAAGAGGTGAGTAAAAGTAGAAAACGTAGATTTGGAATATGTTCTTTAATTATAACTTTACGATTAAAAAAGCAGTAATCTTTAGTATTATAGAAGACTTGTATAAAAATAATAGTGGTTGTAGTCTTTCTGACACTTGATGATTGAAAATACCGTTTAATTTTATGGTTACCTTAGTCGGCTAGCAACGAAGTGATGCATGCAGACATGTGGGTAAATAGCAGTCTTTGGTCTGTACCTTTCTCCGTGGATATGTGGATCAATTATTCAATCAAATTGTCACGCCTTTTTCCCACAAGAATAGACAGAGACAATGGAGCGCCACTTGCCACGATCCGATCCTGACACAACTTTAGCTAAACACAACTTTTTACGGTTATGGTCACTAGGTAATCTAGCTTTCTTGAGTACCTACGTCTCCGATTTAGTCGGAAAAAACCCTCCTGGGTCTGCCTCGTCTTTAGTATCAATCTATATTGCCAAATGATTCTACACCTATTTTGGTTTCGGAAAAACTTCGTCGTGAAAAATCTTTGTTGAGTTTCTGTGTTGTTATAAAGTATTAATGATAGAAACTCTACAATCTAACCCATGCAGCTTCATCCTTTAGCCTCCTATAACCTTGGTTCCATTAAGTGAGGAATGAAAAAGCACCTCTGGCCGGACTTTGGCTCTATGGACAGTCGTAAAATGAGCCGTTTTTTTCAGTTGTCGGCACTTTGGTCCTCCCCTTTCTTACCTGCCATCAAGCAAGTCAAGGTAGATTTTAAGTCACAATAATAATAAAAAATATAGCTGACAAAATAAACGCGACAGTAAGATGCAAAAATATTTTATTTAAAAACTAGCGTATCTAAGTTTACGAATTACAAAATAAAGTACAGCGACCGTGGTGTAGTGGTAGTAACTGACCGATACTAATGTGTCTGATATAAGTACTTCGGTCGTCCTGTTTCTACAAGTACGTTTAATATAGAATATGAAGAAAAAAACGTATTTATTATGTAAATAATATAATAGTCATTTATTGCTTTTAAAGCGATAACTTATGACCTATAGCAACGTTGTAATGCTAATTTCTTAACTTCATTATCGTGCAAATTTCTTTTTTTACAAGTTAATTAGTCCTCTTAATTTGTTTTTTATCTTAATGCTGATGTCATTTATTAACGTCTTTTGTTAATGCCCTTTTTGTCTCAAAGTTATCTCAATTATTAAAAATAACAAAAGTTAATCTATTATTAATAATATTATTACTTACGTATCATTTAAACATACAAAGGAACGCTTTATGTTTCTATTTAATGACGCCAGTTCGATAGTCTAATTACTGTCGTTAAAATAGTTCCTAATATCGAAGTTTAATATCGATTTATAATTCATTCAAAACAATATGCATTTGTTTTAATGAAGTCATGCTACTGATGGAGTTAATAATAAAATCATTCATTTAGTATAATTATCTCTTAATGCGACTGATCTGAGAAATACAGTGGCTGAATTGTTTTGAAGTTATAACTTGATATCAAGCGATAACCCGCAAAAATGCCTATTCATTTTTAGTCTTTAGGGTATGTGTACACTGGAGCCTAGTCAATAATCAGGATAGATAGCGTTTCATCAGCGAGCGTTTAACTCAGTCGCAAGACTTTATTTTCAATTTTTTTATAGATTTTGTATATATTGTGAGAACATTGATTAATGAATTAAACATTTTTTTGCGGCTTACTATTGCGTGTATTTTTGGTTAATGAATGTACATTTTTTTATTCCGACGTTTCTTTGCACTAGAGCTTTGCAGCCATCGTGGTCACCGAGAGACTGAGATACGTGACCTCGATAGCTGTAAAGCTTTCGAAACGTCGGAATAAAACAATGTACAATCATTAACCAAAAATAAACGTAGGCCGCATAAAATTTGTTTGTTTTTTTTATTTGTGTGGCAGCTTGATGTTAAGCTGGGATATAGGTCATTAATGGAGGTGACTGTTACTACAGTTAAATGATTGTAAGTAGAAGTCGCTTTACCTTTGCCGGCCTAGTTGTAACAGTAATTTTCAAGTTGATCTCGACCTTGCTATAACTCTTAATACTCTTGGACCTCCTCTTGCGGCAAATTGGGCAAATGACCACTAACTCTCTGCCTACCACTCCTAAATATGTAAATAACAGGGCGTTATTACCCTAGTATTTATCTTGCTTTCTTTACACCCTCTGTTTTATTGTTCTAGAGATTTGTTTTGTCCTTATCGATCAGGATAATTTCTGTGTCCGTTTAGGTAGAGGTTGTTCAAGGTTTTATTAAGACTCCACATCTAACCTTGACTTGCCTGATGGTAAGTAAAAAGAAGTCCATGAGGGCCAAATAATGCCTCAGTCGCCGTCACTATGCCGGCCATATGTACCTAACTATTATCGTATTTGAGAAAAAGTCCAATACCTAATTTATTTATTTTATGATTTTTTAATTATAGAAACACGACTGACATCAGACTGGCCTAATAATTTCGACTATCGTCAATCATAATAATGAGGCCGAATATTTTGATTGATAGTCGTGTAACAACCGCTACAGACTATTGTTTCTAGGAGCAGCTATATTGAAGCGCCTCTGCAGATAATATGTAATGTTTGGTAACATTGAAATTGACGCACAGTGATCGCCGGACCGCCAACGTAGACGGCTGCGTCACGGCTCGCTCTCTAAGCCACACGAGCTCGCACACGCGGTTCCTGAGCCAAGTAGGACAAAAACGCAAAGTAGAAGCATTTGTTGCGGCATTACAGAATAAATCATCACCAAGAGCAGGTGCTCGTCAACGTTTTATGCATAATTTATTAAGACGATTCATCAGTATGAGGCCACCACTTAATGTAAGTAATATTATAATAATTATATTGTTTTAACATTACATTTTAATTTTTTTTATATTCATATTATTTTCTTAGATATTGCGCGAACATTGAATAATGAATTAAACAAATTTTATGCGGTTTACTATCGCGTTTATTTTTGGTTAATGAGTTTACATTTTTATTATTATTCCGATGTTCAGAGAGCTCGTGACCACTATGGCTGCATAGCTCTCAAAACGTCGGAATAATAAAAAAATGTAAAATCAATAAACAAAATAAACGCGATAGTAAGCCGCATGAAATTTGTTTAATTTATCAATATTCATTTATTTATAAAATATAATATATAAAAATGATAAACATAAACCTAAGTAATATATTTGCTTACAATCCATTAAATTAGAATTAAAGCTAATTTATTATTATTTATACAATTAAAATTAAATTAAATTAAATCCTTCATTTATTTCCTTATTGCTTGTCATATTTATTAGCAATAATGATTAATTAAATTAAATTAATTATTATAGGCATTGACCTAATTTAATTTAAATTAAAGGTTGTCAAAAGCACCATGAGTTGTTAAGGTATTGGGCACTTATTATAAGTTCGATTAAGTAGGTAAGCGAGTAAGCATTGCACAATATAAGAATGCATGTGCAACATAATTAAAGACTTTCTGCTGCGATCTTGTTGTGAAACCGAAGCCGGAATTTTTCACACAATTACTTTAAACATCGATGCTTGAATAAAAGACGAAGAACTCTTTTTATTGTGACTCGTATTTATGACAGCACCCCGCTTGATGTTAAGCCGAAGTGTGGTCCATGAATGAATGTCACTGCTAATACAATTCAATAACTGTGAGTAGCAATCACATCCACTATGCCGGCCTAAATGGAACCGGCAACTTACAAGCTGATCCCGAAACGTGACCAAATCACTTCACGGTCTGTATACTTGTAAGTGGTGGTACTACCCCGGATCAGAAGACTGGGTACCACTGCCTACCACTCTTTGATTACCAGACCCGAAGCAAATATCCATCTCTTTTTTTTATTAACAAATATTTGCAATATTTAATATTATTAAATAATGCAAATAAAAGCTATGAAACAAATATTTGCTCTGATCGGGAATCGAACTCGGGACGTACCGCGTAACAAACTGGATGGCGTGACAACCAATCGGCCACGCCTCTGCTTAACTTCTTAACAATCAAAAATTAGTTTTACGGCATGTGGATGCGACTGCTACTTCCAGTTATTTTACTTTAGTAGCCTTTGGCCGGAATAGTGACGGCGACTAAGGCAGCCGTGAACTGAGAAGGCCTTTCTCAGTAGTCGGCACTCTTGAACCTCCATCATGCTTACCAACAGGCAGGTCAAGGTCAGATGTCCAGTCACAATAAAACATAGCAGTCTCCTCCATCATGGATCGGAATACAGTTTATAGAACCATTAATAGAAACCTGAGTTAACCTAGAGTTCACCTGGAGTGCGGTGTACAGTAGTCGCATTCACTATGCCAGCCTTGTTAGAACCGGCAACGTTCGAGTTGATCCCGATACGCGACTGCATACTTAAAAGTACACCCACAATACAAACTTAGATATGATTAATGTAAAAAAAATATCAAAAGCCGATTAATTTCTCAACGTAACTAACTTAAGGATATCGATTTAAAATTATATAAAATCATTCAAAATATCAAGTTATCAACCGTACATTCCCACAGAGTAGATGCGGCCCACTTTCCTCGATCCTGACACAACTCTCTTGCTTCTTCACATTCACAATTCTTTTCATATAAGCTCTAGAAAGCTGGGGCTAGTGCCCATAACTGTGGAAAAGATTGCTAGGGAATTGTGTCAAGTGGCGCTCCTTTGTCTGTGCTTATCCCTCTGGGGAAAAGGCGTAACAATTTGATTTATTGATTGATTTAGGGATTAAATACGTACACTTTAAATTGACTTACTGACATGTGTGATGAATTACTAATTAGGAATTTATATGTTTTATATAGTAATAATTTGTAAAGATAGGTTTATACTTAGGTTAATTATTTCTGTTGTTGTTTTGTCATGCTTCATTTATTGTTAATATTACTTTTATTATGTAAGCTGTTTAGCTTAGTAATAAACCTATGCACAAACGTGCACCTATGAATAATAAAAAAATATTGATATAAATCAGAGGTGCATGGAAGAATAAAACGACCCAAAAGATTGTATTTTAAATAAATTGGGGAAATTAATAAAAAGAAAACACAATGCCCATAACCATAGAGTCTATATGAAGAATGTGAAGGAAGGGAGAGGGTTACATCAGTAGCCTATTGATTGATTGATAAATCATGACTGTAACAAATTGACAATGACATTTGAAATGCCCACAATACAATGTTGAATTGCTTTTATCCTGTATGTTTATTCTCAAAGAGCGTCACCCGCATCACAATGACGCAGTGATTCTATTTCTATGAGCTCGGAAGGACGTAGCTCATTTACATCAAGGATATATTCATATATTTGCAATAGATTTTTATTACTTCTATTAGTTTGTTCCGTCTAGGTAGCATAGTCTAGGTTTCATAGTTAGTCCCGGGACTTATTGAACGATGTGTTATCTTGATTGTCTACAGTTATGCAATCTTCATTCTATTCTACTCATTCTTGGACCGCACTGTCTGCACCAGTCGCATCTACTACGCCTTGGCCTGATTGAATTCTGGATAATTTCTGGGTCACTGACTGAATTAAAAGTTATTTATAACTCCATAACGGACGCGATTGCCTCCATTCCTTCCACCGCACACCAGCTTAACATCAAGCGGGATGCTGTCATATGTCAAGCCGCAATAAATAAATATATAACCCTGTTGTTAAAATAGAGATTGTTTTATTAAAAACAAAACAAAAAATAGAATTGTATAAGAGTAAAGATTCCAAACATCAGGTGAGGGTGGCGTCACATGCGTCCCAAATAAAAAAGTTTGTACTTATTTTTAAAATAAAATATTCATGAACTCAAAAGTGTTTAATAGAGAGAAGACGAAACTAATGGCCACTGCCCAAAAATATTTTTCTTTTAATCTGTTTCATAGTTTTAAATATTTAATAATAATTATTATTAATAACAATCTCACTAATTTTGAATTTAATTATTAAAAAAATATTTGGTACGACTATGACGTAATTTTTTTTTAATATCTCGTTTTCCTAATTTTTATGTATTTAGGAATTAATGTCAAATCTAAGTAACGCCCTTTTGTCGCTGCCTAACCCTAAGAATGTAGGCGTGACAGTTTGATTATTTAATTGAATATCTAATGTAATAAATAATACAATTTCAGTCCCAACTTCTCCACAATGTGGACATACCGACAATGAAGGCGACCTTTGGAATGGGTTGCTTCTGGTCCGTGGACTCCCTGTTTGGAGCAACTATAGGCGTGGTGAGGACAAGGGTCGGTTACTCCGGTGGTACCACGAAGAATCCGCATTATAGAGATATGTAAGTAACTATATTTACTATTTTAGGACTAAGGCAGGACTACTAAATTGCTTGTATCATTGAAACAGGACAAAGTACATATCGTATATCGAAAGTACATTGGTACCGGCGAGTAATTTAAAACCCGTGCTCTCGGTTTGTGTAACTATTGCACTACCACTACACCACGGTCGCCTTAACCCAGTCTGCTGATCCAGGGTAGGGTGAACTTACCAAAGTGCAGACTGTGAATGGACTTAATCGCATTTTGGGATCTGCTTGAAAGTTTCTGGTTTCAATTAGGCCGGCATAGTGGATGTGACCACTATTTGCAGTTATGTAACAGTAGTAGCAGTCCCCTCTATCATGGACTGCTCTCCAGATTAACATCAGGCTGTCTTATAATATCGAGTCACAATAACAAAATTCGTTTACATAATTTCTCCGCCTTTAGTTGAATTAGAAAGAAGACTGATAAACTTCATAGATCTCACCTCTCTATAGCAATCTCGAATCTAAAAAGACTTCTTGTTTCTGGAAAATTCAAGAGCGAAGTACTATACGACAATGTTTGGACATTAGATTACAAGTACGAATCCGGCCTCTCCTTGCGGTCTGTTGGTCGCACGGTCATGAAATCAAATGGGGATACAAATGGAAAACTTTTTAGATAGCGTCAACGGCGTCACGACATTTGTCAGATCCTTATACATTCTATATGTATACTCTAAGGTCAGATCTCTTAATGTCCTGTTAATTGTTTTCTGCTTTAAATGAACGTCATAGGTTTTCGTGTATTTGACTTGGAATCTTATTAAGTTAAGAACAGAGTAAAATAAAAATAATATACCGACGTGCGGCTTTATCCCATTTTTTTTAAAGTTGGGTTTTTTGAAAATGTACGCCGCCGTCTTGAGGCATTTTTAGAGAAAATAATAATAAATTCGTGAAAAGATTATATTTTGTATAAAAATGACTACGGAACATATAAATAAAACTTGTATTTATGAGTTCTATGGTGTCGACGATGCGTCCTCTATCGCGAAAAATTGGCAGTTAACATCCCTATTCGCTCCTAGATCCGTTACGCTTTTGAATGACTGACACGTTTGTAAAACAAAAGATAACATTACCACAATTTATTGTTGTACTTAAATATAATAACTACTTATATATTTATATAGTTATATAATTAATTACACTTGTATAATTACTAATGTAACGCGTTTTATCAAAGAAAATATTATGTGTTTAAAAAAAAATCATAACGACCCGGTTATTACGATATGAATGTAAAACATTCCACCGAATAAATATCCGGTTCGACATCGCAAAATATTGAAGACCAAATATCATATTAATATTTATAAATATTCTCCTTCTGAAACAGACATAATATCGCCAGTGTACGGATACAAATGAAGACTTGTTTAAAGTTATAGTAATGTAGATTTTGATTGTGCCTTTAAGTTTATAATACTTGCATATGCGATTAAAATAAGAATAGGACCGAATCGACGCCATTTTGTATTATTTTGAATACCATATCATATTGTGAGTACATCAATGAAAAATTCGTATAGTATGGCAGCCAGGGTATACAATGCACTACCAGATGATCTGCGCTCACTGTCCGGCAAATTGTTTAAAATAAAATTAAAACAGTGGCTTGTTGAAAAATGTTTTTATAGCATCAGAGCATTTATACCATAAAATTAATTGACATATTTATAATATTAAACTAATAATAATAATTAATAATGACTGACATAATATTAATTTAATAATAACATTACTTAACAATATTTGCACGCCAGATTTGGCAAATATGGCAGATATTTAATATAATAATATGTAACACTTACATTTGTAACCCACATTAAGGAAATAAATAATTCATTTCATTTCATAGAAGTATTCCTCTGTCAATCTTTATCACAACATATACAAAGTAATAAATATATATAAATCTAATAAGTACATTCATAAAGCATGCTTTTGTTGCATGTTTGCTTGTACGTGCAACAAAATACCTATATTGGTATAGTCATAGTAGAAGTAAAAAGAATTTCCTTATTATATATACAAGTATTACTTCCTTTACTTCATTGCGGTGTTTGTTAATGTAAAGAAAGATGTCTACAATCCAAATACACATGACAACAACTTGAAGTACGTCTAGACATTATCTTTGTAGATATAAATCCGTTCTAGTTTTTGCCATTACTGGTGAAGTTATTGATCGCACTTGCCTTACCTTGACCTAAGTGTTTTTTTTATTTATTAATGATAGATAACACACTTTTCAACAAAAGAAGGTTAGATATTTACATTTAAGATTAGATTGAATTAATTAACATTTCCGGTAGTTTTTCTTGTCTCGGACCTTGGATTTTTTAAACAAAAGAGTGCTGGTTTTAACTGTGAAGTAACCTTTCATCTTGACTATTATACGATATATATATCGACGGTTTCCGGGCTATTTGTTTTAAGCGACATTTTTAAAACTTTACAGGAGAGCGATTTAAAGTTTTAATTTCCAGAAAAAAATTCATAACTTTTTGAAACCTGGTTTATTTTCAAAAAAGTAAAATTTATCTATTTTCTTATTATATTCCCCATAATTTGATTAAGATACTTCTTTTAAAAAGGCGCTATTAGCATATATAATTGTCGCTTAATACAAAACGCCCATACTTAATTAATTTGTAGATGCAGGCTAAATGATTTAAGCACCAAATGGTGCACGTAATAGATTCAAGCAAAACGCTTTAAGTATAACTTTTGTATTTTTTTAGAGTAAGGCTAATTGCATCAATTACAACGTGATGAATAAAACAGAAAAAGGCAAATTAGTTTATACGACTAGTAAAACACAGCTGAGGTACAGGATAAATGACTAAAGAGGCGAATAATATTTAAAAAGTAATTGTTTGAAATGCCAATAAATTAGTAAATTTCAAAAAAAATGTCGGTTAAAACATAATAATACTTTGGTTAAAAGGGAAATAACTCTTTGTTGTTTCAATAATAAAATTAAAACTAATAAAACAAAACTATTAATAATTACCATATTTTTTTTAATAACATAATGTTATTCAAATATCGTGTTGTACTCAAAAAGAATCACTTTGGCATATAATGTGTCACAAAATTCAGCGATAAAACTGCACCAGAGGGTAGCCCTGGTCATGACTAGTCAAGATCAAAAAAAATAAAAATTATCCATTGTTTTTTTAGTTACGAAAAAATGTAATTTTTTCAAAAACTTACATTTCATCTGACATTTTTAACTACCATGAAAACAGTTTTTTTTAATATTTTTGATTTATTTATTGTATCAGTAAGCTGAATATATCTGCTATTTATTACAATCCTTGAAAACCCCAGAAAACATATAGCTTTTACATAAAAATGATTTATATTACATTTTTTGCTAAAAATGTTGATAGATTTTTACTTTCCGTATTTCACTCATCGTGGTGTAAAAAAAAGTATGAATACTACTATGGCAAGTTTTATCAAAAAATGACGCAACTAATCAAGATTCTAAAATGGTATAATATTCTAGGAAAACTAGCCACATAAAAAAATACGAGTGGTATTTCTAAACAAGAACCAAATTTCATAAAATTGTTGTTTAAATTAATCACTTATACTATGGGATCAAAACAGGTTTTTGTTAGTCAATATCATTTTAAAAGTAGAGAGAGAGAGATTTTACGTTAGAGCGAGATAGACAGATGTTAATTTTTGAATATTATTGTAATTTTGTATCCAAAATGGGTTTATGGATATAAAATGAAATAAAACAACTAGTTTAAACAATAAAACATTTAATTTTTTACTGAATTTAATACAATAAATGTTCGAATTGTTTGCCACCAGCATTAATACAAGCACGACATCGTCTTAAAAATGATCGTTTTATTCGTCTTGCATAACTTCCAGCATTTATGTGACCCGCAGCTTGAGTGATTTTTTGGCGAAGTTCGTCCTATGTTGTAATGGGTTTTGAGTAGACCCTTTTGAGACAACCCCAATAGAAGAAATCCAGGGGGTATAGGTCGGGTGAACGGGGTGGCCATGAGATAGGACCAAGTCCAACGCCCTGGAAACTCATTGAGTAATCTTGCACAGGACGGGCATAGTGAGCTGGGCAACCATCATTTTAAAACCATAAGTATCGTAAATCACTTAGAGGCACGTCTTCTAATAATTCTGACAAGTTATTTTGTAAGAAGCTCAAATAACTATTGCCATCTAAGTTTCCGTGTAACTCAAAAGGCCCAATCACTTTTCCATTTAATATGCCTTGAATTGGTATTGGGATTTATCTTGTCTCATCAGGTGTGGATTTTCATAAATCCAGCTATGTAGATTGTGAAGATTTAAATAGCCATCTTTCTTGCAGTTTGATTCATACGACCATAAAACTTTATCTAAGAATTGAGAATTTTCCCTGTGCTTTTGTAGCATTACACGGCAAAATGGGACCCGTAGTGGATAGTCCCGCGGTAATAGCGTCTGCATACGTCTGTAGTGATATGGGTAAAGCCTGTGATATTTTAAAATACGATGAGCAGAACTTCTTGGTATTCCCGTAGCTGCTTCTATGGCACGTACCGAGGTAGTTGAATCCATTTCTATTTCATGCAGAACTTCTTCATCTCGATCCGATCTTGGTCTTCCAGCGTTTCTCCTATTAGATGGTAAACGATCCTCCGAAAACGCTTGATATAGATTTATAAATACTCTAAAATCCTCGAGCCTTTGGTTACCTTTCCCGATACAATCTGCTAGCAGCGTTTGCATTGCTTCGGCATTCACCATAAATTAAGTGCATATTAGCGTATTCCAATGGCGTGTATGGTAGAGGCATGATAAAAACAAAACAGTCCTCTAGGTCAAAAGTCCAACTCACAAAACTCACAATTACAGTCCAAAATAATGCCAGGTCAGTCCAGTTTGCAGATCACTTAATCGAGTCCAAAAGCCAATCCAAAAGTCGTCAGTACGAAAGCCAATTTAATGCGGAACGGTGCACAGTAAACAAAGGAACAGAGCATACTGACTGATAACAGCAACTTCTCTACTTGCCCCATTGTTATATTCAAAAATTAACATCTGTCTATCTCGCTCTAACGTAAAATCTCTCTTTCTCTACTTTTAAAATGATATTGACTAACAAAAACCTGTTTTGACCCCATAGTAAAAGTGATTAATTTAAACAACAATTTTATGAAATTTGGTTCTTGTTTAGAAATATCACTCGTATTTTTTTATGTGGCTAGTTTTCCTAGAGTATTATACCATTTTAGAATCTTGATTAGTTGCGTCATTTTTTAATAAAACTTGCCATAGTAGTATTCATACTTTTTTTTTACACCACGATGAGTGAAAGTCTACTAAAAGTATTTTTTTTTTAACATTTCAAGCAAAAAATGTAATATAAATCATTTTTATGTAAAAACTGTATGATTTCTGGGGTTTTTAAGGATTGTGATTAATAGCAGATATATTCAGCTTACTGATACGAAAAATAAATCAAAAATATTTAAAAAAAAAAATTAAATATTAAAAATATTAAAAAATGTTCATGGTAGTTAAAAATGAGATGTAAATTTTTGAAAAAATTACATGTTTTTCGTAACTTAAAAAAAAACAATAGATATTTTTCAATTTTTTTCTCGTCTAGTCATGACCAGGGCCACCCTCTGTTGCAGTTTTATCGTTGAATTTTGGGACACATTGTATATGGCACGATATGGTGTAGACTGAAGCGCCCGTTCGGGGGGGTATAGTATAAAAACTTGCTTGTTTTATGGACGCGAGCGGCGAAAACCTTCTGTTTTAACCGACATTTGGTACAACGATTAATACAAAATTTGCAGTGTCTGAATGTTAAGTTTTCGATGTAATCGGTATAGGAAAAATGAATGAAGTACTAGTACTTGTAGATTTAATTTGTTTGAAGCGACCAATCAAAAATTAACCGATTTAGGAATTAAGGTTTATTTGCCATTTAAAGACTGTTTCAACTACAGGGCAAAATGTTTTAATAGCCTTTTTTTTACTAAAAACAGATGCAAGCGAAATGAATTAAGCGACATTGCATACCAATTTGGGATTCAGGCTAAATGTTTTAAGAGACATGACTATATCTTTTTTGAGGAAGGTGTAATGATTTAACAAACATCACCTATAAAATGTAACTTCAGGAAAAACGCTTTAAATGACCCGTTTGGATGATTTGTGTGTAAGGCAAAAACGCTTAAGTAAATAAGCAATAAAAACTTTTGTGGCTCAAGTACACTTTCTATATAAAAGGACATATTTCGCGTCGGTTCATACAATGAAATTTCGGATCGTCCCAAAAAATGGCATTGTTTGAAGCGCCAAAAAAGTGCTCTGATCGTCACCAAAGTCGACTCAGTCGACGCAAAAAAATCGCTGATTCCGAATATGTATATAAGTCAATATCGGTCAAAATGTCGCTTAAAACAAATAGCCCGGAAACCGTCGATATATATTCTCTATTCTCACAGGGATATCTAGTGACAACGAAGCGCCACTTTCCACGATCCGAATTCTTTTTCTTTTTAACAGACTTCTAAAAAGTTCAAAATTATAAAATAATTATTTAATCATTTCTATTTAACTAAATGAAAATACATATTACTTTGTGCGAAGTAAATTTATTTTTTACCGTTTATTTTACTGTTTGATATCGGTTCTTTTTCTTGTTAAAAATATTTTTTACCTAATCTATGGTTATGCGCACTGCGGACTCCTGTATTTTAAGAATTTCTCCCATTTAATCAACGCACAATCTTCTGGTTCGTCTTTGTTTTATCCTTCTACTCGCCTTCAATTTATAAATCTATTTCGTCAATCTCCTTTTGTCCATTATTTTAATGTGTCCAAACATTTCTCAATCTCTGCCACTACATTCTTTATCTACATCTTAAATCGGTTGGTTACTTCACATGAACTCCTTAATCACCGCATTTCCACATGCTTTCTTTCATTCTTCTTCTGCCATACTCAATGATTCACTTCCATACATCAAGGCAATCTCTGCGTTATGAACAAAACGTGTTTTAGGCGAAATAAGGTTGTGATATCGTTTTTCGTACGAATAATTTAACTTTTATAAAAACATTTTGTTAATTTTCGGAAAACCGGGTACTAAATTATATATCTAGGCAATTAAGTGTTTAATTTAATAATTGACTATTAATATTTACGAAAAAATCTTATGGTTATCGCTTAAAAAACTGAGAACTTGGAAAACAAAAAGTATTTTTGTGATAAAGTTTTGCAAATTATGTTCGATTAAGTGTTTTTTTTTGAGCATTTCTTCTTTACACAATATTTTTTTTGAGTTAATAATAAATATTTCAAGAAGTATAGTTATTTGATCGTCAAAAGTACCTCAAAATAGAATATCGTCGTAGATCCCTGCCTTAATGTAGAAACAACTATCACACTTTTATCAACCTAATAATTATCTATTACGTCTTTATTCCCGTATATTGACGTCTTACATTAACGGTAGTCACATGCCCATATACATTTTATAACTATTATCTCAATCTAAATAATAATAAACGTTAAATTCGGCGTAATTTTCTCTTGATAATTAGTTGAAATTATTTATAAAACATCTTATCGCAGAGTATAATATAATAATAACTATCTTACGTTATATTGTTATACTAAGTAATTAGTAATTTATATTTGTATTATTTATTCTTATTAAATATTATAATATTAAAAGCTGGGTTGCCTTGTGACCATACAAGCTCTACGGGCTTGTATGAAGAGAATTATGGATATAAGGGAAACGAGAGAGTATCCGCCTGATAATAAGCAAGAGGATGTCCAAGAGTGACGACGACTGAAAAAAACCGAGCTAGTTCACGGCTGCCTTAATCGCCGTAACTATGCCGGCCAAGAAAGCCTATCCCTGTGAAAAAAGGCGTGACTTATTGATTGATTAAGAATGTTGTGTGGGCAGACAGTTAGTGTTTATTTACCCAGTCTTACAATCAGGAGTTATATGCAGACCGTTAAGTTACATCTACATCTACATCTACGCATCATAGTGGATGCGAAAGCTACTTGTAATTATTTAACTGTAGTAGAAGTCGCTTTCATTCTTGGTCCTCCAGCTTAACATCAGGCAGTGTGCTGTCATATGACGAGCCACAATAAATATATTATATGTAAATAATAATAAAACATTATCAAATACAATTTATTATTGTGAATTTGCATTTTTGTACAACAAAATGTCAGATTATTTTATCATTGATATCAATTTATGGTTAATTGGGTAAAAACCCCAAGATGACATGATAATGACTTGCATTCTAAGACATTATTAAATAATATAGAGACGCAATATATTTATTTATTATTACTTATATCTTGGCCCGATATAATCTTAGTATGACAAACCGTTAAGTGGATTAGCCACGAAGCAAGAGTAGCAAATGCTACGGGCTCCAACTGTCTGATAATCAGCGCCGTCTTAAGCATATTCAGCGCCGGGGTGCGAAAGTCAAGGCTCCGCTCGTATGGTCTCAGTGTAGTAGGTACCTATCGAAGTTTAAGGCGGTCGACATGCGCCCCCTAAGACTTTGCGCCCGGGTGCACCGCACCCCTTGAACCCCCGAGTAAAGACGGCCCTGCTGATAATAATAAAAAACGTTATAAAAATATATTAATTTAGATAGGAGCGTAAAATATCTTGCATGCCTTAAACGCGAAGCGCTTATGCTGTGCTTGCCTCACTTGAAAATTTAAGTCGATGTTTAAAGTGTTATATCTAAATTTGCCTTTATTAAATCCAGAAAAGTTTATTTGTAACAGTTTTGTTTTATTTAATACTCCAAACTTGAGAACCTAAAGCAAACCAAGGGCCCCTTGACATAATTTGTTATAGGCCCCGCGCTGGCTTAATCTAGCACTAAGTGAGGTCATGTCCGTTAATGGACCGCACTCCAGCTTAATTCTGGTATATGTCGAGTCACAATAAAAATAGAAAAAACCTACATCGATTTCAGGGTTAATATACTTAAAACGTAAATTGTTCGTAGAGGTACATTGACCGACACAACACGTGTTGTTCAGACTTTGTTTTATGAGACAAATATATTTTGAACACATTGAATTATTTAGCATTGTCACTATATTACATGTTTGTGAGTCATTCCTGCTTTTTCAAATAGATATGTGTTTTTTATTATGACACTACCAGCCGGTTGTACCAAAAAAGTTTCAATTTACGAACTTAGTTTTACTTTATACTTATTCAATTACGTTTACTATTACGAAATCGTGAATTGGGTTGTTAATAATTTTATATCGAATCTACAATTTATATTTTGTTTTTATCATTAGAAATAACAAAAGTAGTACATAGAAACCCAAAATGAATGATGTTCTTTAGCTCTGTATAAAATATCCCTTAAACATAAATGTAAAATGTGAAGTTAAAGAGTGGTGCAACCTATTTTTCTTTTTTTTCTTCTACTTATACGATACTTTTTACAAATTCGTAAATTATTAATTTTGGTACAACTGGCTGTATATCTGACAAGGAGGTCCAAGGGTGATGATGACTAAAGAAATCGTCTCAGTTCACGATTGCCTCAGTCGCCGTTACTATACTACCGTCAAGTATACAGACCGTAACGTGATTTGGTCGCGTTTCAGGATCAATTTGCAAGATACTGGTTCCAACTAGGCCGGCATAGTGGTTGTGATTAATACTTACAGTTATTGGATTGTAGTAGCAGTGACATCCATTCATGAACCACGCTCCAGCTTAAACATCAAGCGGGGTGCTGTGTCGAGTGACAATAAAAAAATTGTCATTAATTAAAAAATCCTCTAAAAAAGTTAAAATTCGTCATTCAAACTATAATCTTCAGGCATTACGTAATTGCTTATCAAACGAGACAGTGTATTAAAATAAACTTAATGATTAAATGATTAATTAAAATGGCATTTAATAGTTACGTTTGAATGTAATTAAATCGTAGTTTTATTACGTATTCTAGTGTAGTTTGAGGAAGATTCGACTTCGTACGATGGCATTGTACGCTTATGTAAGTCTCAAGGCGAATGATACGCACGTACAAGGTTAAGGCATAGCGATTCATTTAAAAGTTATCCAACGTATTTTAAGTACCATCATATAAATAATTACAGAGTTATGATTTAAAGCAATAAAAGAGTCATCCTCAAGAAAGCTAGGTTGCCTAGTGCTCATAACCATAGAGCTTGTATGAAGAGAATTGTGAATGTGAAGGAAGCGAGGAAGTTGTGTCAGGATCGTGTTAAGTGTCGCTCCATTGTCTCTGCCTATCCCTATGGGGAAAAGGCGTGACAATTTAATTGATTGATTCATTTAAAGCATGCACTCGCTCAACTGCGGTCTGGAATCGAACTTGGTTTCATAGACAGTTGATATTAAATCGCACAATCTGCTGATTCGGGGTAGTAGCACCACTTTCAAGTGTACAGATTGTGAAATACCTTAATCGTGTTTCGGGATCAGCTAGAAAGACGCCGGTTCTATCTAGACCGGCATAGGACGTACGATTGTTACTTGCGATACAATTCCCTCCATTCGCGGACCATGATCTATCTTTTTGGCTGCTTTTTATTTCGGGTTTTGACCTCCTCTTGCTCGGCCAAGTCGGGGTCAGATGTCGTGTCACAATACAAAAAAAAATGTTTTTTTTATTTTTGATTGGTTGCCCCGGTCGCCGTCGCTATGCATTCCTATACTGGTACATATTAGAATGACTTATAAAATTAATTTCCAATTTACTTAATTGTAAAATTTCCGTTCACATTATAGTGTCATTATACAATGTTGATTCAATATCTTAATAACAAAAGTAATTTAATTGTCATTTATGGGCATTTGTCGACACGCACCTAAAAATTTTAGATAATGATTTGTCTTATATTAAAACACGTGTTTGTTTATATTATTCATTTACAAAGGTTAACGACAAACACTATTATACTTCCAAAAGTCCTAACGTCACAAAATTTTATCAAGTGTGTTTTCAATTATAGTTAACCACATCAATCAATCAATCAAATTGTCACGCCTTTTTCCCACAGGGATAGGCAGAGACAATGGAGCGCCACTTACCACGATCCTTACACAGCTCCCTTGCTTCCTTCACATCCACAATTCTCTTCATACAGGCTCTGTGGTTATGGGCACTAGGCAACCTAGCTTTTAACCACATCATTCATGAAAATAATTAAGTAATAATATAACTAATTTATATTTATTTATAGTTCATAGTTAATTTTTTGTTTTATATTTTTATTTCACATTTCTATACTAAAGCACTTGTATCGTAGAAACAGGACAACCAAAGTACATATATCAAAGATACATTGGTAACCATTGCATTACCACTACACCACGGTCGCCTTTCACCACGCCAATGTATGGAGTATATACAACTCTAAGAACTTTTTGCACCCAATGTCCATACCTTAAGCTTGGTTGGCTGGAAGAGATTGTGTATTCTGTTTTCTGTATTCCGGAAGACGCAGCGTAGGTAGGCCTCCAACTAGGTGAACTGACGACATAGTGAAAGTCACGAATATCCGGTGGATGCAGCTGGCATCTTGTCTTTCGAAATGGCGTTCTAAGGGGGAGGCCTCTGTTCAGCCTTCTGGCTATTAATATTATTATTAATCTTAAATGATAAATGTATGTATTTAGTATTGTTACAAATCTTAGTGGCAATAAATAAATGATTTAACTAGTACTTTTTGCACCCCATGCCTATATTCTATTTTCACTTCCATATCTGTTTCACTACCTTAAGCTTGCCTTGAAGAGATTGTTTTTTTTTGGTAAGGCCAATTGTATATCATTATATATTATATTCATTGACCCTCTATTATATTCTGTTTTTGTCCAATTAAGTTCTTGCCAGTCTGTTATTTAAGTTAATTGCACTTTGTGGGAATCAGTCTAGTTATATTGTAGTTGAATCCTTTATTCCGCATTCTGTCGAATGAATCGGTACTCAAAACTACTTCCATCGCTTCCTTCACATCCACAATCCTCTGAATTTTCTTTATCCTATACCCTTGTAGCAATGCCTAAAGACCTTTCTCTTTTAGACCTCCCCTTTTTTACCATCAAGCAAGTCGAGATTACAAAAGTTTTTCCAATAAAATAAAAATAAAGAACATCATTCATCAGTACTACTTTTGTAATGTCCAATGATAAAAATATATAAATGGTACTTTTGATACTTGTAATGATAAAAGTAATAACAATTTTGCTTTTAATTGCTGTGCAATTATTTGGAAATAATTTATTTGGAAAATAAGATATGGATTTTGTGTTATCTGTCAATCAACGACATATTTGTTTTGCTTGAAGTGTCATAATTATAGTTTGATCATTTTGCACATCTCAACTATGCAAAATAAAGGATAAATTCCAATTATATTGTATTCTTCGTACATCAAACTATTTTAAAATACATATTAAACTGTTAATACAATTAAGCCCGAGTCCCTATACAAAATGAATGATGTCCTTTAGTTTATTTCATTGTTGATCAGTAGTGATGAGACAAGACAATGAAATATATCGAGGTCAGACGTAGTGGCGTGATTTACATCACCGTTATTCCACTTCTCAATTTGATAGGTACCGTAATCTTTTAATATATTTTGCAATGATAAGATTTTTTAAATAGAGTCCCTAACCCGTTCAGCCGGTCAATGACGTGACTAAACAAGTTGTAAATCGGTTGAGAACACGCCGAACTCGAGTCATTCCCACACCAACATTGTCACTTTCATATACGAGTAACTTTGATTTAATGTCTTTTTCTTTTGATTAATGGCGCCTGTGTCGTTTGTATAGATACAAAACAATATCACTTTGGCCAATTTCCAATTTCAATTTCAAGTATGGGCCGAAAAAATCATAATGACCATATCAATTGGCTGCACCATGAATCACTCTGAGAGCAGAGGTATACGTGGAGCAGCGCCACAGACAGACTTAGCTATCAGCTAATAAGAACCCTCTTAAGGGAAGTTATTGACTGATGCCCAGGATGCACCGGCCCATCTGCTTTCCATATCACCGAAGCGATATGGCAAGGAGACAGACACACGAGGAAGTATTCTAAAATCGCACCCTCGATTTAATGTCAAGATTCGATATATGTCTTTAATTGTAGCTCGACGACAGCACTCCTTATGTTAATCTAGAGTGCGATCCATGAATGGAGGCGACTGCTAATACAATTCTAGGATCGACAGACTAGACAAACTACCTCCAAAAGTTATCCTACAACTCTTTTTATTCTGGTAATTCAAATCGTACGTTTCTGATGTTTAATTTTCTTAATTCCAGGGGTGACCACACAGAGGTGATTGAGCTAGACTATGACCCTAAGACCGTGACCTATGATGAACTCTTAGATATGTTTTGGGCAAATCATGAATATGGACTAACAACAAAACTAAAGAGACAGGTTAGTTAACATGTAAAACATATTTATTTGAAATATCCACACTTACAAGGAATATTATTATAACTGATGCTTGGCGCATTAGTTAGCACGCCAGTTCATAACGCGTAAAGTCCCGGGTTTGATTACCGGTCCCAGCAAAGATATGTTTCATAGCTTTTATTTGTAATATTTAATAATTAGATTGAATATTACAAATATTTATTTTTATATTTGCGTCTTATTGTCTCTGTGGGAAAAAGGCGTAACAATTTGATTGATTATTCAAATAATAAAGAAGCCGATATTTGCTTCGGGTATTGTTGTCAAAAAGTAATTGACAGTGGTGCCCAGTCTACAGAGGAGACCGTAAAATAACCTACATTTATTTAAATGTAGTAGCAGTCACTTCGATTCATTAACCGCACTCCAGCTTAATACCAGGCGGGTTCAATTTCCTTTTTTTTCTATACTATTTCTAGAAAAAAAGTGCTTGTATCATAGAAACAGGACAACCAAAATACATATATGAAAGATACATTGGATTGGTACCGATGGGTCTCGAACTCGTGCTCTCGGTTTGCGTAACCATCGCACTGCCACTACACCACGGTCGCCACAGTCGTACACCGCGAGACCACGTTCGCCTTTAAAATGAATATAAATAATTATTAAATTTTCAACTTTTCGTAGAACAGATTAACAACAGTCTGTCAACAGTCAGTAACAAAATTTCAATGTCTTATTCCAGTATCAATCATTGATCCTCTACCACAATGAAGAACAGAAGCGTGCTGCAGAAGCGTCGTACAAGGAGACACAAATAAGAACTCAGGAACAATTAAGAACTGAAATAGCTCCCGCTGGCCATTTCTATCCTGCTGAAGAGTTAGTATATTTTGACTTATTCTTAAAGCTCCTAAGAATGTTTAACCATGTTCTACTTCCCGAAATACTCGCACACAGGGCCGTCTTTACCCGGGGGTTCAAGGGGTGCAGTGCACCCGGGCGCAGAGTCCTAGGGGGCGCATGCCGACTGCCATAAATTTCGATAGGTACCTTTCGCACCCCGGCGCTGAATATGCTTAAGACGGCCCTGCTCGCACAAGTCGGGGGAAGCATCCACAAAAGATACGCTTGTCGTTTCTTTGTCTAACAATCGGCAAGCTGAATGTTTAATCTGCCTATGTGTTATTAATATTTATATTAATTATTGCAAATATTTGTTAATAAAAAAAATTAATATTTGCTTCGGGTCTGGTTATCAAAGAGTGGTAGGCAGTGGTACCCAGTCTGCCGGGGTAGTATCACCACTTACAAGTATACAGATCGTGAAGTGATTTGGCCACGATTCGGGATCAGCTTGTAAGATGCCGGTTACAATTAGGCCGGCATAGTGGATGTGATTGCTACTCACAGTTATTGAATTGTAATAGCAGTGACATCCATTCATGGACCACACTCCGGCTTAACATCAAGCGGGGTGCTGGCATATGTCGTCACAATAAAATAAAAAAATATTCAGTTTACTCGTAATACAACTCAAATGACAAATCTTATTCAGGAAGTGTCGCGAGCAATCATAAACCAGTCTGGTCGAATTCTTTAATAAGTTAATAGACATTGAAATGCGTAGTTCCGTCCTCGGTCATGGTCAAGTGTTATGTAATGTTAAAGTATATAGATAAAAATATATATTACGACTATATGATATTATCGTGAATATTGAAAGTTTTTTTTATCGAAGCATTCCTTTATCAATCCTTCTTACTACATCCTCTTTCAAACCACATCTATCGCGCACTGTGCTATTCCTCATTCTATCCGCTATCGTCACTCCACATACACTCCTTAATGACCGTATTTCTTCAGCGTTAATTCTACTCTCATGCTCTTTCTGCCATACCCAACATTCACTTCCATACATTTAATGAAACCGCATTACGAACAGCCATCCGTGACTTTTGGACAATATTTGGCCGTTCAACTATGGTAGGCACCGTTTACTACGTTACCCTTAAATCGTGCAATTTTAAATTATTTGCAAAGCTTGTGTTTCTTGAATATTAATGACGTAATAATTGTGGAATTGTTGCCTAATAATTATTACAAGTTTATCGAGTGCAGACAAGTTATTTAAAACTGTGCAACGTTTTAGGACTCCTTCTAAGACGCCTTGCGATTTTTTTAAAGTAAAATAATACAGTTTGCTTAAACCATTATTATTTCTCATTCTCACTTACAACTGATCATGAAACGTTGACGTGTTCTTTGTATTCATCTATACTGGACGATGTTTTAACATTAAATTATTACTATGACGCAAGTTACCTAAATAAATAAATAAAAAGATACTTAAATTGATTCTAAACGTTTATAGAATGCTTACGTGTCTGTCATTGATATTTAAATATTGTTCTGTTAAATATTAATATAACTTCTTTTTTTGTTTGAATAGCGTGCTAAATTGCAATGCTTACTTACTCCTTTTTAAAGTTTATTTTACAACAATTAACATTAACATAATGAATAATCATTACTTTTATTATAAGACTTATTTTTTAATATACATTTCTATACTAAGCTACTAAAGTGCTTGTATTATAGAAACAGGACAACCAAAGTACATATATCAAAAATACATTGGTACCGTTGAGTGGTTTCGAACCTGTGCCATTCGGCTTACGTAGCCATTGCACTGCCACTAGACCACGGTCACCTTTTGTTTATTGTCTCTGAATTTAGAAGTCATTCTTTAACAAATTATTACATTGGTAGATATTTATAATTTTCACAACTCTATAGTACAACATTTTGATATTTTTTTAGTTATTGCGGTAATTGTCACGCCTTTTCCCACAGAGATAGGCAGAGACAATAGACCTTGCTACGATCCTCACGCAACTGCCTCGCTTCCCTCACATCCACAATTCTCTTCGTACAAGCTCTACGGTTATGGCTTATGTTGCGTGTATAGCTTGTCTAACTATAAATAACGCGCCCCTTCACTTTGTTAGTTTATTTGAATCTGTGAATACAAATATTACTATACTTCAGCGTGCTCCTCCTTTTGTGTCCAACCAGCAGCTAAATGACTAATTACAATTTCGGTGTGTTGCATTCATATTTTATGGTCGCACGTGTGCTTAAATGCAGTGGAGGGGCGCGGTTTCGGTTTAGACAGACTATACGTCAATAGTAAATAAATAAAATAATTGTACAACTTTATAATTTTTCAGTTACCATCAAAAGTACAGACTGCAAGGCCACAAGGATCTTTGTCGCGAGCTGGGGTTAAACGCTTCCAACCTGCAAACATCCCACCTAGCTGCCAGACTCAATGGATACCTCGTGGGCGTTGGGGGAAAGGCACAATTTGAACTAGAAGTGAAAAAATTAGGTTTAAGTGAGAAACAGGCGGAGTATGTGAGACGTGAGCTGGAACGCAACGCCGGAGGTGGTTTAGCTTGCTGAATAGACTTTTGCATGGGATAGACGACGACACGGCGCCGGCGCTTTTGCTACTTGGTATAGGTTTCGTAAGCTCTTCTCGTGATTGCTTTACTTTCGGCGTAGTGACAGCGACTGAGCTAATCGTAAGCTGAGCTAAGCACAATAAAAAGAGAGAATAATTTTACAATACTTATCTTGAACGGAAAATAAACTAGTGTTATATTCGATTATATTATTTAAGTCCAGGGGCACATTGCAACTTTTTAACTGCGCAACTGATTCTATACTAGAGCAAATCTCGATTCCGCTATAGGTTCGGATATAGGTTCACTTTAATGATCATCGTGCAGAATTATTCGTGACGCATTTATAAAATAAATAAATATGATTGGTTTTGCGTGTATTGGTGTGTTGCGTAACTCGAATTCGAATTATTGATATCAATGATGTTACGTTATACAAGTGCCGGATGTGTTTAAAAGCCGTCGTTTATCCCTAGCATTAAGTATTGGAAAATTAGGGAATTGGAATGTTCTAAATAAAAAGTTCTTAATTACAGGATAAATACAAATTTGTTAAATGAGAAAATTACAATGTCAATCATTAAGAATGAAATGGATTTACGAAACAATACGTCAACTTACTTGAAACTCGAAACCTTTCGAAGCTTGTTGCTTAGTTTAGCGGAACTGGGTAATCACGGAATTGCAATGAATTCAATGAATTCTGTTCACAAAAATAAATGCATTTGATTGGTTAAATTGCATTGCGTTACACAAGACAACCAATGAGCTTTTGCAATGGTGTTAGAATTTGACTGGCAACCATTGTGAAGCTCACAACCATTGTGGTTACGTGATGTCCTCGGCATTTTGAACGTCAATAAACAGTATTATTGAATTGTCAATTTTATGTTGATAGTTCATAAGATTGAAAATACGTTCACGGTCTGAAATACCTTATTTGTATAATGAGTTGGAATTGACTCTGTTATATGAAAACTGTTCCTTAAAGCTAATTAAAGCGGGGACCAATTAATATATAATAGTTAATAAAGTTGTTTTAAAGAAAATTTAACAATTTATAAAACATTTTGACTGGGATTCAGAAAACCGTGTGTAAAGTTTGTAAAAACTTTAAATTGACTATCAATTGTAAAATCAAAATTTTAACAATATACTTTAATTTAAAACATTATTTTTAATTATGTAGCCTGCTTATTTTTTTACACTAGTAACCCTATGCAAATAAAATTTCATATTATTTTTTATAATATTTACAAGTTTGGTACAAGTTGAAATTACACATTACTAAACATTTATTGGATTGTTTTGGAAACTAAGATTCACTTCATCTTTAAGCACCCATATTATGTTTTGTTTTTTATTTATAGCTTGAATATTTTGTTTGACAGGGCAATGTGTTGCCATGTGGAGAATAAATATTGTGACTCGCTGGTCAGCTATTTTCTATGCATTCTTTAACTTTTTTGTCTTCCCCGTACAAATTATGTACAAAATTTTTAGTTTAATTATTATAAATCTCATTTTATTGCTTCTATTTTAACTAATATTTAGCTGCTTATTATTTTTAGTTATTTAACTTAGTTGTTAGCAATGAACAATAAATTATTTTATCACAATCTCTTGTTTTTATTTTGTTGCCAACGACGCGACGATACTAATGCGACCAGTCCGCTAAAGCGTCAAGAGTTCGATTGCCGGTCAAAGGAATGATAACATTACATCATCATCATCATCAGCCAGAAGGCGTCCACTGCTGAACATAGGCCTCCCCCTTAGAACGCCATTCCGAACGACAAGATGCCAGTTGCATTTACTTGTAATATATTTTTTAATGGTCATTTGTCCAGTTTGCCGATCCGGGGTAGTGCAACTACTTTTAATTATATCACAGTAAAGCGATTCAGTCGCGTTTCGGGAAAGTTGCACGTGGATGCAATCAGTATCTGGATCTATTAATAAAGGCGACCGCTGCTACAGTGTGCAGATGCCTTCAATCCTACTTCCTAACTAATCAGGAAGTTAATTGAGTCTTTTTACATTTGTATGTATAATAATGATACACCGAGTCGACAGTGTATACAAATGAACACTGATAGTCATTACTTTAAACGCCTTAATAAAAATAAATGTATAATTATATAGTTGTTTCTTCATTCGATTTTAAGTAGGCGTTTATCGTTAGCATTATTAATTCAATTCAAACAATATGCTAGGTCCATTATTACAAGTTATTAGCTGCTCTGAGGAAGCAAGTCGATTACATAAAATTCGTTATAGCGGAACTTGAGGTAGGTGAGAAAGCTTATTGCAAAGTCGCATTGCGCCAAAATGTTTGGAAGTAGTATTTAATACAAAAAGGTCAATTAACAAAAAATACTGCATGAACACACCTATCTCTAGACAACTAAAAAATAAAATAAACTAACATGTTATAATATAATATAATCGTTTGGGGTCGAGACGATAGGCCTTTGCCCGAGGAGTTCTCCAAGCGGCTGACGGAGAAGTCTGGAGATAGACTTCTCCGTCACCTTGCTACTTAGAGTAAGAATATAATGTGAATGTGAACTTGATGTGAACTCAATGCCTTGCTATACAAAAGGGAAATGTTGCCCCAGTCTCCTTGAGACTATCTCTGATGGGACAACTCTAAAGGATATTTTTTGTTTGTAGTTTAATATTATAGTTTCAATTGTAAATATTATAAGATGTTTAGAGAATATATCTAGTAATGCAATATAGAGAATATAGTAAACTATCGTTGTATGTATGTATTATGTATGTTTATTAATAATTTTAATGTGCAACATAAGAATATTATTTTATGTACGATAAGATTTGTTACAAATCTTATTACTAGTTGCATCCCATACATATGATCTGTAACCATATCTGCTGTAAGGCCACCAATTGTACATCATCATCGTTTTATTTTCTTTGTCTGTCTGTGTATTCTGTTTCGTGCAATAAAGAATTTTGTTTAATATTTGTAATCATGCGATGTTTGACTATAATTATAGTTTTAGTATTATAATGATATATATTAAGAAACTATCAATTGCGTTTTGGTTTCAATCCATTGTTTTATAAACCTTGATTACAAAATAATAACTTCGGTTCAACGTACTAGATTAAGGTTAGGTTATATACAGGTAAACTAGTTGTCTTCGGTTAAGGCACACAAGATATAATTACAGTAAGCTAAAACACCATAGTTTTATAGGTTCTATCATAGCAACCATAGTTTTGACATCTTTAGAATCGTCATAGTCCATCATTAGCTGAACTAGGTCTCCAATTTGATAACTTATTACATATACCTAATGTAAATCATTTGTAGAAATTATTATATTTAACGAGGGTCTTAGGAAGCATCGGCATTCTATCGACAGTCGATCTAAGTAAACGGTTCAATGTGTTGTATCTTTGTTGAATAATCGACATGTGGACTGCAGGAACCGTGTTCTCCACATCCTATAACCACATCCTATAAATGTGTATAAAATTTATAATACTATTACATAAATGTGCACGACTAGGCGGACTAGCTCCCACCGCAGTCATCCAGACCTTTTTTATCTGCCGATCCTTATACTGCGCAACTCAAAAGTCAGCGCTCTTTTTCTGCCGGGACTACTAGTATCATATATGACACTAGTGTCATAATATACATATTTTCTATAGAGATGTAACGACTCGACTTCGACCCGGGTTAAGCCGAGTTGAGACCTAAACCGAGTTGGGTCGGTTACCATCTACAATAAAACTGTTTGAACTATTATATACTTAAGTATATATAATTTTAGATCAGACATCAAATTTATTCAGTCATACATAGACATCTGAAATTCTATAGCAAACCATACTGTGAATTAGGCAATTTAGATTGTCGGACCGAATTCGTTGGTTTGTAAACCTGTTTGGGAGCGTCCCCCCTTGTAACGCACCGTAACGTTTTTCTGTACCCCCCTCCCCTTCTCTAAACGTTACGTAACACTTAAGTGATCATTTTTACCCTAAAGTCGTAAAGATTTTCTTTAGCTGTTTCCCAAATTTAGTTGGTTATCCATGTTTTAAATCGATAACCCGTTCGAGATCGTCCCATCTTTAATTTTCTAATTAACCTTGTTTACTATTTTTAGTCGTGAGTCGTGAGTTTATTGAATGCGAACAATGTGTGGTAATGATAATTAATAATTAATGACCACAGGTGTTCCAGTGAATCAGTTAATAAGATTGTGATTAACCAAGTGGCCGGTGTAATAAAGGAAATAATATAAATCAATCAAATTGTCACGCCTTTTTTCCACAGGGATAGGCAGAAACAATGGAGCGCCACTTACCACGATCCTTACATAACTCCCTTGCTTCCTTCACATCCACAATTCTCTTCATACAAGCTCTGTGGTTATGGGCACTAGGCAACCTGGCTTTCTTGAAGATGTCTCCGATTTGGTCGGAAAACACTCTCCTGGGCCTGCCTTGTTTAACGCATCCACATCAGATTAATATATTCCTTTCGTCAATAATATAAACGACAAATTTAACAATAAAGGCAAAATGCTGTAATCGTTTATATTTTTAAGGGAACAAAACAATTTTAAAGGTTAAAAATGATGTATGGGGGGCATACAAATTTTGGAAATGTTAACATGGGGCATGGCCTAAAAAAGGTTGCAAAACACTGGTTTAAACCAAAAACGCACGGTTCGTTCATTAGCAGTCTCCTCTCCGAATGCAGAATAGTCCAAAGGCGGTTTAAAGGTATACATAATTTACATAAAATAATGTATAAACACAGTCGTTCTAAACTAAGGTAAATGTGTACTTAGAGTTAATAAAAGCCGCGCAGTCCAATGTATCACACAGTCAGTGATACATTGGTCCGGATGTGAACCTATGAATCGTGTAGTTACAATTATGTTCAACATTGAATATGAGTAATTTAATTATTAAGAAATGGCCGCTGCACTTATTATAAACACAAAACATAATTTTGTTATTAATACAGTCCTATAAATTAATTACTTAAGAACTACTTTGAAGCGACCGTGGTGTAGTGGCAGTGCAATGGTTACGCAAACCGAGAGCACGGGTTCGAGACCACCCACCGGTACCAATGTATCCCATATTATATAAAGCCGCTTGCGTGACTCACTGGCTTACGGAAGTGTAGAAACGTTTTCCCTGAAGGAGTGCTCTGACAGTTTTGACATGTATGGAAGAGTTGTAGATAAAGTTTAGATGACCTTAGACAAAATCGCAAATTTTGACATTTGACATTTTTAACTGTCAAAATTTTTTTTTCTCCCTGATCCGTTGCCCGCTGACGGAATTTTTATTTGCGCAATCGATTATTCGTCGAACATCATTTAATATGCAAAAATCAAAACTTTGACGAAATCAGAAAAAGTTGACGAAATCAGACACTTTACGATTTCGGCCACTTGGAGCGATTTGACAGTTTTGACGTGTATGAGGGGGTTGTAGGGGGTCCTCAGTAGGGCCCCAAACGACTGTCAAAATTTGTCAAATGTCATTTTTTCTTTGACATTTTTTTGACATTTTTCGATTTTTCTACCAGAGGTGTCAATTTTTTTTCGCTGGTCCATTATGGTTTGAGGTGCTTTGTTTGACGCACTACGACGAAACGACAATGAACGACAAAAAAAAATCGTCGATTTATGAATAGGACTTATTCTTCGACAACTGTCAAGTTAGAGAAACAATTTTGACGTCTTCGTGTTCCCACTGAACCGGTCATAGAGCGTAAGAACTCGGAATTTTTTTTTTCTCGACGGTTGCGTCGCTATCGAACTAATCGTTTTTTGTCATTTTTTTTGCACATTTTGACCCCCTGAAAGACCTCCAACGTCGGTGTCATGTATGGCGCGTTTGTACATCACGTGGCAGTGTCTGTAGAACAACTGTTAAAATTCCTGTCAACTGTCAAATTTAACTGTCATAACAAAAAAAATGTTTTCTATTTTTTTTCTCAATTTTTTGGACATAACGGATAAAGTTGACAGTTTACAATAATTTTGACAGTCTCTCCATACAAACCTTACCACGTTTGACAAACGCCCCATACATGACTTTGACATCAAAAGTCATCTTAGAGGAGAAAATTAGGAAAAACTGTAAAATGATGAAAATCAATGAAATTCTACCCCATCGCCTATGTATAGGAACACCGATGCACACCGAAACAACGATACCCTGCTGTCCGCTTGCGGGCAGCAGCAAATACGACAATCGAAGACACGACACCACAAACAAACACACACACCACTCTCCGCTGTCCGCTTGCGGGCTGCGGTAAATAGAACAACAGATAAATAGAAAACAACACAACGACACACCGCTGCCCGCTCGCGGGCAGCGGGAAATAAATAACACTAGTTTTTAATATATTATGTACTTTGGTTGTCCTGTTTGTATGATACAAGCACTTTAGTAGCTTAGTATAGAAAAGTAACAAGAAAAACTATGTGGTACTTTCTTGGTTCTGCCTATCCCTGGTGAAAGCAACGAGTGATATTTTAGTTAGGTATTACATTTTTTTATTATTATAACTCGACATGTAAAATTACCCCGCTTTAGTGCGTTAGGCTGTAGTACAGTCCATAAATGGAGGTATCAGCTACTACAGTAAAATACCTGCAAGTAGCAATCACATCTGCTATGCCAGCCTAGTTGAAACCAGTAACTTACAAGCTAATCCCGAAACGCTATTAAGTCACTTCACGGTCTGTATACTAGTAAGTGGTGGTATTACCCCTGATCGGCAGACTGGGCACCATGCCTACCACTCTTTAAAATAATCTTTAAAGTGTAAAATAATATATTTTATTTATTTATTTATTTATTTATTTATTAAGGTTTAAAAACAGATACTTACAACTAAACATACATTATTAAAACAAAAACAAATTTACAAGATTTATGTAAGTTCTACAACTATTGAACACAGCATGCTTTAACTTGTATACATGATAATTTAAGTTATATTATAATTTTACTTTTTACTTATATATCTATATGTGAATTAATTCGCGCCAGATTCTTAATAGAGGGCAGAGAGCAGTGAAATAAATCCAAAGATTTGCAATTTGTGTTATATGCTTTAGACAATCGTTGTAAAGGAGCATGGCTACCAACATTAGTGCGACATGGTCTAGTAAATAGTAACTCGTAGGTAGATGGTCTACTATTTAACCTCGGAATTTTTTTCTTTATTTTGCTTAACAGATCAGGACAGTCAAGTCCGCCGCGAACAAGTTTAAAGAGTAAAGTCAAATCAACGATCAATCGCCTGTGGTGCAACGTTTCCATCCTAAAATGGTTTAAACGTTCGCTATAAGATGGCAAATTGCGTGCGAGATTGAACGAATAGCTCAGATGGTACAGAAACTTTTTTTGTATACTCTCTATTCTGTTTGAGTGCGTCACATAAACTGGGTTCCACACCGGACTGCAATATTCAGTGATGCTACGCACAAGACTGTTATAGAGCAATATAAAAGTGTCGGGGTTATGAAATTTCCTGGAATTACGCATTAAAAATCTCAACAATTTCTGAGATTTTAGAATTATGCTGTCGATGTGCTTGTCATAGCGAAGTTGGCTATCAAGAATCACACCCAGGTCCCTGATGCTGTATACTTCGACGAGATCACAGTTATTTAGCGAATATTTATATGGCAGAGAACAAATTTTCCGAGTAAATTTTATATGATAGCATTTATTGATATTTAAGGACATGTTATTAGTCTTGCACCAATCATACATGTTGTTTAAGTCATCTTGTAGCTGCTTCGCATCACATTCTGTTTTTACAACCTTGTATAACTTGATATCATCAGCAAACGCTAAAAATTTTGCTCTCTCTATTCTTAATTGTATGTCATTTATGAAAACTGATAATTTTTATTGCTTAATTTGATAATTTGATTTGCTTAAGTTAGTTTCCGCTTGAACAGTCTTAAGGAATGTTTATTTGAACATAAATAAATGCTCTGTGTTGTCGAAAAAAAGAAGACATTTTATAGAGTTGTCGGAGCTCGGTCTGCCGATCCAGGGTACTACCACCACTTACAAGTGTAGTATACAAACCGTGAAGTGACTTAGTCGCATTTCGGGATCAGCTTGTAAGTTCCAATTAGGCTGGCAACTACCACAAGAATATAGTCGTATATTTATGTAAGTATTTTTTAAACGCACAATTCATCAACATGTTTTAAAACATGGGTTGGTCTAGTGCCCATAACCACAGAGCCTGTATGAAGGGAATTGTGGATGTGAAGGAAGCAAGGGAGTTGTGCAAGGATCGTGGCAAGTGGCGCTCCATTGTCTCGGCCTATCTGCCTATCCCTGTGGGAAAAAGGCGTGACAATCTGATTGACTGATTGATGTTTTAAAGTAATTGTTTGTTTTTCCTAATTATTTTAGCTAGCTAGTATAGAATGCCAAAATTTCTTACAAAGAAAGTAAAGTAAACATTGCATCTATGGAATATGGTATTAACAGAGAAATATATCGCAACCTTGATATATGTCTGTGGGTATTTAACTGGCATTTTACAATAAGTATAAATATTATTTATTTTTTATTATACATTTCTATACTAAGCTACTAAAGTGCTTGTATCATAGAAACAGGACAACCAAAGTACATATATGAAAGATACTTTGGTACCGGTGAGTGGTCACCAACCCGTGCCACTCGGCTTACGTAGCCATTTCACTGCCACTACACCACGGTCGCTGTAATTTTATTACTAAAATTTCTTATTTTTAAACTTTGTTTTTGCCCCTACTCAATTTGTATATAGTTCTCTCGTGCCCCATCTAGTAGAGTATGTCCAAGTTTTAAGTTTACCTATAGTCACAAATTCAATTTATTAAATAAAATTAATATTTTATACTGTGTTTTTATTTAGAATACCCAAGGTGTTAAAGTCATAATGAAAGAAGGAAATTTCCGTATTTTTTCCTAATTAATGATCTTTGAATTTATCTATTAATGAATTCATGAATCTCATTTTTCATAAGTATATTTTTCAATAAATAAACTGTTTGTTTATTTTATTTTACACAGTGTTTGACATAAAAAATTGGGCACTTTCCACTACCCTGTGACCAAAGTGGTCAAAGTCATATTTCTCTTATTTATATAAGAGAAATATACTAGTATAACAACTATTTCATTAGATCTAATGAATATTAAAAGGAAATTATACATTTTGGGCTTTTATGTTTATGTACTTTTGCAATGTCGAATGATGAAAAAATATATAAATGGTAGTTTCGATACTTGTATTGATAAAACTAATAACAATTTTGCTTTTATTTGCTGTGCAATTGAATTGTTGTATTATCTGTCAACCAACGCCATATTTGTTCTGCTTTGAACTGTCATAACTATAGTTTGATCATTTTGATCGTTTTCAATAACATTGTAATCTTTGTCTTCGTACATTAAACTATTTTAAAATGCATAATAAACTGTTAATACAATGAAGCCCAATAGGTAATTGTTAGGTATAGGTATACAAAATGAATGACGTCCTTTACTTGAGTTTCCTGCAACTGACTGTAACTGGTGTGTAACTGTAACTGTAACAGTGGACGTTATTTTCCAAAGTAGGTAGTAGTATGGTTACGTGAATAACTTTATCACCGAAAAAAACATATCTTTCGATCCGAAACTTCCGGTTTATCAATATAAACACAATGGAATGGCCAGACCACAAGTACCCAATTATCTTGTTAGTACCATTTAACAAGTGCGATTTCAGTGCATCTGTACTAAGAGTTACTAGATACTTGTGGAATGTATTTTTTAAATTCATCGATGTTTGAATTCAAGTTCTGACAGTTTCCAACAAGACTTATACCAGCCGCCTGCTATGATGTCTGTTTTGATGCTATTCTTTATAGTGAATAGAATATCACTATTTGCTCCTTCAAATGTAATTATTAATTTATACGAAACTTCATGAACGGTTGAAACGTCAAAACAGCCATCATAGCGTGCCGCTGTTATAGTGACTATTATTGCATGAAATAAAATATATGTTGTTTTTTATGAGTAGATTGCTGTATTCCATATCTACGGATATTTTAGCGTGAGTTAAAGGTGGAGGAGGCGGGTGAAATGTCGAGTAAAGCCCGACTTTGGAGACAAGGAATGTGAGAAGACTTATTTAGCTAATGGAGGCATAGAAGATGACATCCGTGACATGCTACCTAGTTATTTAACTGTATTAGCAGTTACCTCCATTTATTGACCCCTCTCCAGTTTAACATCGATTCAAAGAGTGGTAGGCAGTGGTACCCAGTCTGCCGATCCGGGGTAGTACCACCACTTACAAGTATACAGACCGTGAAGTGATTTGGTCACCTTTCGGGATCAGCTTGTAAGTTGCCGGTTCCTAGGCCGGCATAGTGGATTGATTACTACTAACAGTTATTGAATTGTAGTAACAGTGGCATTCATTCATAGACCACACTTCGGCTTAACATCAAGCGGGGTGCTGTCATATGTCGAGTCACAATAAAAAAACATAACCTCATCTCAAAGTAAGATTGTATAAGAAGTGACTCAATTTAGGTATGTTCCCAATCGACTTACAACTAAAGCGCGGTCGCCGAGCAGAAAGAATTTCGTACATTGACCTTTTTGCCTACGGGCAGTTGCCACCAACATTTTTTGTGAAATGCAAGTTTATATTAATACAATCAATGTACAATTTTATTCGTATGTTAATTTAGTTTATAATATTGCCTATTTCAAATAATGGGATTAACTCAAGGTCAACCGAACACAAGCGTACAAGAACAGACCTTACCATCGCAGGTAAAAGGTTTGCAATCCCTCAAGACGGCGGCCAATGCATCTGTGCGAGCGTGACGCAATATATTCACGCGAGAGCAACAGAGATAGCTAGTAACAGGTTAATGTACGAAATTCTTCCTGTTCGGCGACCGCGCTTTAAACGCTCGGAGACGTTTTTGTAGTTGTGTGTGGTAGGTACACAATACTACAAATGCGCGTTTCCATTGTGTCGTGGCGGTAGATAAATTTGTTACGATCTCCTATTCTTAGATAATTTAACTGTCTAGATAGAGCATATGGTGGCGCACGGGCTAAAAAAAATACCGGCCAACTGTTGGCCGATACACTCTCTCGCGTTTGTCAGTTGCGTAATAAACACCGTTCGGACGCCACGCGAAATTTCTCTGTGATTTTTTCGATAATAATGACTGATGGCGCCATTAAATTGTGCCGAACTTACAAAGGACGCTTGAGAACAACCAAAGCTGTCACTTATCATCAGTAAGTAGATTTTAAATTACTATAAACATTGGAAATAATTTTAAAAAAAATAGTTCAATTTTTTACCTAAGATGTTAAGAGTGTTGCCAGGTTTTGAATCAAAATATTCCCGTGAATATTTTGGTTTTTATATTGAAGTAGATTTGTTGTATATAAAAAAAAAAACAAGTATCACTTTAACACTATTATTATAAATAATAACATTTATATTACATTACCCACCTAAATGTGTGTTCTGTATGTACAACAATATGTTTATTAATTACAATATTATTTACAAGTGGATGCACTGTTTACCATTCATGACTGCAATTCAGCTTAACATCAAGCGGGGTGCTGTCATATGTCGTGCCATAAAAACAATAATAATATATCATGCTTAGACAAGGCAGCAATAAATAAACTGTTGTTACAGAATACCTAAAGATCCAGTTTTGAGGAGTCGTTGGAACTTAAATCTGATTTGACTGGAAACTATGTGCCACTAAAGACATAAGTGTTCTAACGTGCTCTTCATCAATAAAAAGTATAAATGAAACTGTTCCTTCGTTAAGGGAAGAAGATGAAGAGTGAAGATACAACGGTGCCGGCATTATTTACTATTCGGAATTATGTGAATATACACAGCAAATCGTCGGTTACATAGCAGGCTTTGTTGTTAAATGTTTGCACAAAAAATTAAGTGTATTAATTGTTTGGACATCAAATGAAAAATTGCCGCACCATTAATTGGTTAAATTAAGAGATAAAGGGACTCATCTATGCCTCTCAGGATGTATATTTTATTTTCTGATCTGCTGAATGCATAATTCGACAGTTTTTCAAACAGGATTTTACTATGACTCCGAAAAAATATGCAAGTATAGTATATTTGCATATTTTATATTGCACTATAATGAAACAATTTATTGGAGGCCCAAATTACTGTGAGGTAAAAGCTGAGCATGTTTGTGGCCATCAAACTAATTTGATTTAAAGTGTTGTAGAAAAATATTTATTATAGATTTACGATATTATTACAAGATAAAAATTAATAACAACAATCGTGATGCAGCATCAAAACTTTTTTATTTATTTGTATAAATAAAAAAATATACTCTTATTCTTTTTTTTATTACCCCTATCAAATATTGTGCATTGGACTATTAGAATGAAGTTTATGTGGTATTTATTATCATTAGTAATGCTTATTCACATAAAAGTACGGTTTTGTACAAGTAAAGTGCATTTTTTTGCACAAAACCGATAATTCTTCAATTTTGTTAATATTGAAGAAAAGACCACTATTAGTGGTTTCGATAGTTTTATCAATTTACTAGGTCAGTACTATCAATAATATTACTGTTATTAATAGTTTGCGCTGTCTATAGCCCTATCGGTTGAGTAGATGATTTTGGTGTTTACTACCGATAACAAAACTATCGATTTTTTGAAAACACTACTTGCTGCTGTTTTTACATCCATTGCCTACCTCCCTATTGTTTTCCTCAATTCCTAGGTTTCATATATTTCTGGTAGCATATACACATACTATAACAAATTAAATAGTAAACAAATCTACATTATTATTAATTTATGTATGTATAAAACGCATATCAAAAGTGCATATTTTTCCCTACTTAGTGGGTAATATCGATAAGCTGGTATCATTTCACACACACAGGCGTGGCCCGACGCACTTGTAATGATATCGTAATGGAACGCATCTGTGTGTGTGACACGCACACAATCAGTTCAACGTTGGCCTATGTTTGCATTGCGATTGAATCGCGACACTCTATCTAGACAGTTAAATTATCTAAGCTCCTATTATTACTTATGTTTAGTTTTACAGCCGGTTGTACCAAAAATTATAATTTACGAATTTGTAAAAAGTATCGTATAAGTAAAAGAAAAAAAGAAAAATGGGTTGCACCACTCTTTAGCTTCACATTTTACATTAACGTTTAACGGATATTTTATACAAAGCTAAAGGACATGATTCATTTTGGGTTTCTATGATAAAAACTTATATATAAATGGTAGTTTCGATATCAAATTATTAACAACCCAATTCACGATTTCGTAATAGTAAACTAAATTTGTAAATTGGTACAACTGGCTGTTAGCTTTATTCCCAGTGGCATTCTGATAAATATTTTACGATAAAAAATTTAAATTATTGGATTACTTTTAAAATAATTTTAAAAAAAATTATGGTAAAAATGTAAATCAGAATTCCATTGGGAATAAGGATAAAACTAAACCTAACAATAGGAGGTCGTAACATCTCTATCTACCCCCACGACATAAGGGAAACTCGCTCTTAGGCGTGTGTACTACTACAAAAACGTCTCCAAGCTTTTTTTTTTTTGTGACACGACATCTGACTTCGAACCGCCTGATGATAAGCATGAGGAGGTCCAAAAGTAACAACTGAAAAACCGATTTCATTCACGGCTGCCTTAGTCGCCGTCACTATGCCGGCCAAAGAAACTTAACTGTAGATCTCTGAACATATTGTATATATCAATTTACAATATGATATTCAATATGCCAAAAATTGTGCAACCGCATTTGTAATTTAATATGAATAATAATGCCTTCATACTTTGTACTATGACACAGTTTCTAACACATGAGTCAGTGCGTCGAGTGCATCTGCACTATTTAAGTGCATTCGTTCGAGTGCATTAAGTGCATTAAGTGCGAGCGTTCGAGTACAGATGGAATAAGCCACGGATATATTTTTTATTGTGACTTGACATTTAACAGCACCCCGCCTGATGTTAGGCTAAAGTTCTGTTATAAAATATACATTTTATAACTTTATTTTATAATTGACGTGTCCCATAAAATCAACATAAAATACAAATAATGCGTACCCCCACCAAAACAATGGACACTACAAACCCTGACCCCAAGACACCACTAATAAGACGGAGAAGGCAGGGCCTTTTAACCTAAATAACACCTTATTTAATGAAAGTAGCAGTCGGCTCCATTCATGGACCGCACTCCAGCTTAACATCAAGTGGAGTGCGGTCACATGTAACAAAAAACAGGTTTTAAATCGTAAATTAACACATTTTATTTATCTTCGTCACATGTCACACCGTGGTCACGAGAAGACCCCTTTCACGTGACCACGGCTCTTGCAACAAGGCTGAAACATCAGAGTATTTTTTTTATGGTTTAACCTATGTCAGCAGGAACCGACGTGATAGGCAGTGGTTATTTAAAAGATTGGGGATTAATATTTGGAATGTTGGTTGCTGTAACAGTATATTAGCAGAGCCTGCTTCTGAGCAAGCCAAAATGTTATACAAATTCGTGGCGGTGTACTTAAAGGAGAGAGCAAATGCATCATAGGTTTAATAATTTATTTTTGTTCGTTGTATTCTATTTTCGTGTGAATTGTTTCTTATGTTTTGTATTACTAGCCTTATCCACATTATATCTGTATGAGCTTGTATTTGTAAATAGTCTAGGTTTAGTTTATAATGGGAATGGCATCGCCATTTTATGTGCGTAATTCCCTTAATAAAATTGATTAAAAAAAAAAAAACCTATGTCAGAGACTGATGTAAGGCAGGAGTGCAGTTTATGAAGAAGGGAGACTGCTAGTATAGTTAAATGATTGTAAGTAGCAGTCGCATGCACTATGCCAGCCTGGTTAAAACAGGCAATATTCAATCCTCAGACTCTGGAATCTGGACACCTAAAAGTGGTGCTACTGCCCCAGGTATGTAGTACTACTAACCACTAATGACCATCAACTGTATCATATCAACATTATGTTTAATAACGAGTTAATAATCGTTTTAATCTATTCTAATACTTAAAAAAGTCGGCATAGTGACCGTGATTTTTCAGTCGTCGGCGCTCTTGGACCTCCTCTTGCTTACTATCAAGCAAGTCGAGATCAGAAGTCGAGTCACAATAATAATAAAAACAATATTATTCTGAAATCTAATAAACTAAATCCTGAAAAGAAGTCTAGATATTTTATTTTTACCTATATTTACCTATATATTTTAATTTGCATTTCACGTTCCACAGATCTTTCTTCAAGATTCGTGACACTTTAATATTTACAAATAGCGGTATTTTACATATTTATTCCTCATAAAGATATTTATAAATAAATATCTTTTTGTGCTCTGTAACCCGGGTCTCTTTTTGGTTCAATTATCAACTTGTCACACCTTTTTCCCACAGGGATAGGCAAAGACGAAGGAGCGCCACTTGCCACAATCCTGACACAACTTCCCCGCTCACTCGTCTTACAGTTAAGGACAATTGGCAACCCTCGTATTGAAATTTTCCAATATTTCTTCTCCATAAGGAAATTTAATTAAATAGCTATTTCTTACCTATAAAAAGTCATGGACTTTTAATTTGAACATGCTAAATACATCTCCTAAATACAAAGGTCATATTTTTTAAAATAAAAGTATGCAAAGGTCATGTTGTTGAACTGTGCCAATTGGAATGAACGCTTCCTTACATAAATATGAATCATTTAATTACACCTATTATACCTAACTAACACGTCATCGATATTTTATATTAAGGATTATTCCTTTAATGTATTTTTATTTATAAAGATGTAAACACGTGTTATTTAGGACACAATTTCTAGTTATTTATGACAATAAAAAGGACAATTATTGTAATCGTAAGATGTTATCTGTTATCGTAAGATGAACCCGGTAACTTAAATATAAAGTTAACCTACGCAGGCATAGTGGATCTGGCTACTACTTATCGAAACTCTTGAACCTTGTTTTTAACCTCGCCGTTTTACTATGACTTCCGCACAGATCGGAAGAAACATGCGAATTTTGTTTCTCCAAGTCCTGTAGCTAAGCGTCTTTTAAGCTAAGCATAAAAAACACCTCTGGCTTACATAGTAGTAATGACGATAGAGGTAATTTTAAACTAAATTGCACTTTTTAATCAACAGCTAACTTGGATCTCTTTTAATAAATACAATAATGATTTATTCAAGTAAAGATACATAAAAAAATCTGTATATATAAAAATAAATTGCTGCAAATTAGCTTAAGTGAAAGATCATCACTTAAGATCGCCTTGGCCTTTAGCTGGGCGGGCATTTGAAGACCTCAAGTAACTAATGATCTTCAACTAAAATTGATTCTTGTATCCTAGCAAGATTCCTTTGTATCCTAGGAGGATAACTAGACTGGGGTTTTAAACGAGGGTTCAGCCGCGGCGTGACCGTTAAAAATAAACCAGGCGTAAACGCAATCAAGTGTAAATACTGTTGTCTTATTCATTCTTGGTATATGAAAAGTTATAATTACTTTGACAGCGTAAGCAAACATCGAGGGAGAGTGAATATTTATTATTAAAATTTACAGCTAATAAAGCTTCAATTCTGTCTTTTGTTTATAAGGTGTTTATATTTAAATGCTTATGATTAAAGTTAATTAACAGTATTATACATAATATATTTTTAATTAATTTTACCGCTCCACGATTCTGTCACAACTTTCGCGCTTCCTTCACATCCACAAATCTCTTTATACAAACTCTGTATGAGTGATTTATTATTAATTTATACAGTATTAATCCTTTCCTAATAATTAATAAATAATGAATACGATAAATAAAACCTACAATAAAGTATTTTAAACAAAAACAAACAAAAAAAAAAGAATAATTATTTAATCTATATTTCTTAGTAGACACTGGCAAGTTCGATAATAAGGAAAACATTACAAAAACAAGGCACTCCTTAGTATAAAATACAAAATACAAACTTAAAGTTGTTTGGTACTGTGATGTATAGTTGGGGAACAAGTTAAATGAATTCGGGGGCTGAGATGCGGTGGGGCGTGAAACGACCACCAACCCTATCTTAGTGGCCGCTTTTAGTGACGCTCATAGCTCGGCGATGTCATTTAATATCGATAAAAACGTGTCCATGTTTACTTTGTTTGATTATTAAAAATTAGTGAGTTAATTGAATAAAAAAGAGTCGTCATCCGTAGTCAGGCTAGAATCATTATTAGAAACGTGATTAAAATGTGTGAAAAAGAAAAAAAAAACATGCAGTCACTATTCCCAAAATTAAATTAATACATAATTCGTTAAAAATTGTTGCTGTCTTAGGTTTATACTTCAATTTAATACACATTTATAATTTTTAATAACTAAATCTGTTTGCGTTTTAAGGAAAGTGTGTGTTTATTGTTATCGACATTTTGCATTTTCTTCACTATTCATAATAGACACGTGACCATGACGTCACAACTACATTCCTACCGTGTTCATTTAGCTCGTTCCCTTACTATAGTTAGTGTTTGTGGAATGGCCCTCACTAACCAAGAGGCTTTGGTTTAAAACCACTTGCCGGTATCACTTTAATATACATGTATGTACTAGGTAGTAATGTTTCTTCAAGCACGTTTAGTAGTGCAGTATAGAACTGTATGTAAAAAAATTAATGATTTTTTGTACGCACTATTGTACAACGAATATTAATAAATATCAATGAATTAATCAAATTGTCACGCTGTTCGCACATGCCTATTTTGCCTATCCCACATGAATAGGTAAAGACAATGGAGCGCCACCTGCCACGATCCTGACACTACTTCCTCGCTTTCCTCACATTCATAATTCTCTTCATACAAGCTCTACGATTATGGGCACTAGGCAACTCAGTGAATATCCCCGATTTACCCTTCTCGTTTAACGCATCTATCCATATCAGATTTATAGATTCCTTTCGTCAATCTACTTTCACTTACCTGAATACCTAATGCCTTATGCATAATACCTAATGCTTATTGTCCCAATTGCAGTGTTGAACTTATTAATATATTCTGTATATGTTCCGTGGTGTAGAAGGTACCGGCCGGTACTATTTGTATATTCTGTAACTGTACTAAAAACCGCGTTTTCAGTACTCAGTTGATACAAGGTATTTACAAATTTTGACAATGTGTTTATTTTGTAATTTGGGTTAAATTGATCGAACACTGTTCTAGTATATCTTGGGATATGCTCGTATGTATATTTGATACTCGCATACCAAACCGAATACCAAACTAACCATCCCCAGAGACCCATTGAAATATTTACATACAAAACTTTATCCAAATCCGTCCAGCCATTTAGGAGGAGTAAGGTGACAAACACACGTACAGAAGACATTAAGATTACCTATTATATAGAATTAAAAACAACATTATTTACTTTATTAACGAAATATTTTATTTACTCTTTTATTTATAAATTCTTTCAATAACATATATTTTGATTTTTCTGCCGAGCTTTCTGTTACGGCTATTATTTTCTAAGATTTATTATGCTTCTAATTTAATGTCATTCAAAGAGTTATTTATTTTATTCTTCTGTAAGGTAATGTTCCAAAACGCGGTTTTTAGAACACGTGTAATGTAATTGGAACAAAGGCTCTATTACATTAATAAACAAAGTTTTCAGTGAACTATACGTTTTCTTGTTTGGTATCATTGTGAGTGTGTATGTGACGCTACATCTATCCTCTACTTACCTGATAGCCGTCTTAGAGTGCTGATGACTGAAAAACCAAGACAGTTTACGGTTAACTCAGTCGACTTCACTGTGCCGGCCAGTGGTTCTTTTAGTGTTTAAAGGATAGGGAAAACACAAGGTATTCCGTATAACTTTTAGCATTGCTGTTTTAATGTAATATGGATGTTTAGTATTTTTCTCTCACAACAGGTTTTATAAACATAAAAATACTTTCGGACTTATTACATAAACAATTTAAATAATTATTTTTATTTAAATTGTTTATGTAATCTGCCGATCCGGGGTAGTACCGTCACTTACAAGTATACAGACCGTTAAATGACTTAGTCGCGTTTCGGTATCAGCTTGTAAGTTGCCAGTTCCAACTAGGTCGGCATAGTGGATGTGATTGCTGCTTACAGTTATTGAATTGTAGTAGCAGTGACATCTATTCATGGAACACACTCCTCCAGCTTAACATCAAGCGAGGTGCAGTCATATTTGTATACATCCTAACGTATTTTGTGGGACATATTACATATTGAATTGACTTAAATCCTATTTAATTCCTGTCTAAAGCACGTTTAATTTTTTGTGATAACACGATTAATGTTTAAATAAACAATAAATACGACGTGAAGAAGCACCTCCGGCCGGCATAGTGACGGCGACTGAGGCAGCCGAGAACTAATTCGGTTTTTTCAGTCGTCGTCGCTCTTGGACCTCCTCTTGCTTATCATTAGGCGGGTCGAGATCAAATGTCGTGACATAATAATAAAAAAGGCCGGCATAATGAATGCGTTATTTAACTGCAGTAGCAATTGCCTTTATTCGTGGACTGCACTCCAGCACATCAGGCGGGGTGCTCATATGTCGACCCACAAAAAAATCAATGGAATATGTATAAAGTTGATAACAGGGTGGCTCGTCAAGGCGTTTATAAGTTGTCATGATAATGACTAAGCCAAAAAAGAACGTTACTTTCGTACCTCCTTCCAGACACTAACTTTCTCTTCCAACAATGATCGAAGTCTGCCCACAACTGTATTTAAAATTTTATATATTACGTAAGTACTTATATAAGCCTTTCCAATATTTTTTTATTGTGACTTGACATATGACAGCACCCCGCTTGATGTTAATCTGGAGTGTGGTCCATGGATGGATGCAACTGCTACTACAATTCAATAACTGTGAGTAGCAATCACATCCACTATGCCGGCCTAGATGGAACCGGCAACTTACAAGCTGATCCCGAAACGTGACCAAATCACTTCACGGTCTGTATACTTGTTAGTGGTGGTACTACCCCGGATCAGCAGACTTTAAAGAGCTTGCTAACATACCATTATAGGCAAGTGGTACCCAGTCTGCTGATCCGGGGTAGTACCGGGGTAGTTTCGGGATAAGCTTGTAAGTTGCCAGTTCCAACTAGGACGGCATATTGGATGTGATTGCTACTCACAGTTATTGAATTGTAGTAGCAGTGACATTCATTCATGGACCACACTTTGGCTTAACATCAAGCGGGGTGCTGTCATATGTCGAGTCACAATAAAAAAAAATACAATAATAAACTTATTATTAAAAAGTATTAATTGTTACAATCTATGTCTCTTAAGCTATTTTAAATCCTACAGGCAATTATATATTTTTATTGGGAACACGTCGCGTTTGGATAGTAAATGTCGAAATCATGACCCCGAGCTAAGTATTCTCGTATAGGATTCCCTTTTAGGAATATCAATCAATCAAATTGTCACGCCTTTTTCCCACGGGGATAGGCGAAGACAATAGACCGCCACTTACCACTACTTAGGAATAGAATGCTCTAAATCTTGTCCTTTTGTTTTTCTTCTTCTTTTATAAGTTTGGCTTTAGAATCAGAATATGAAAAGAAGACGATTAAATGTTTTAGTTTCCCGTTCCGTAAATCACAATAACATAGTAATGGGTCATGAATTTAAACAACCTCGTTACGACATAAATGATTTTAATAAAATGCAGGTTAACTCACTCGTCTTATATCACGTATAGTTACCAAAGACGTAGATAGAAGGTAAATCACTCTATGGCTAACACAAAACGGCGACGTGACGTCACCAAACGAGGCTGTTTTAAAAATATAAATGAAGGCTTTGGAGTGTAGCTCAAAACCAAGTCAAAACAATAATAAAAACGTCTAAATCACGTATAAAGTACAACTTTTTTTTATTGTGACACGACATCTGACCTCGACCCGCCTGATGATAAGCAAGAGGAGGTCTAAGAGTGACGACGACTGGAATAACCGAGTCAGTTCCCGGCTGCCCCAGCCGCCGCCACTATGCCGGCCTAAAATGCTTCTTCACGCATCGCTTGAAGGATCCAAGGTCATAGGATGGAGAGAACACATGGGCTGGCAAAGCATTCCACTTGTCAATTGTTCTACAAAGAAAAGACGCACCGAACTTTTTAGTTCGACTGCCGATTCGGTCGACAAAATGCGGATGCTTTCCCCGACCTGTGCGGGTATTACTATTATTATTATTGTTAAGCAATATTTAAAATAAAACAAGTTTAAATAATATTAAACCTTTACACCACATTGCCTCAGTCTCGTAATAAGTCAGAGAGCTTCAATAACCTGATAGTGGTAACTAAAAAAGTTGGTGGTGGTTGTCGATGAGGTGACTGAGCGAATTAGACTCTTTGTTACAAGAACTCCAAAAGAATACCGAAGATAGTAGACAGTTTATGCACAAGACCGTTTTTTATGCACATCATCTTTAGAAATGAAGTACAAGACCAAGGAGAAGAAATAGTTACCAATAGTATTAAATTTTGCCAAGCCAACAAAATTTTTCAAGACAATCTTATAATGAAATACCCAGGATCAAACCTTGTGTAGGTTCCAGGATATCACATAAGGCATCCATGGGTTATAGTTAGCTTTCAGTATTCCAATCAATCAAATTGTCACGCTTTTTACCCATAGGGATAGGCCACTTGCCACGATCCTGACACAACTTCCTCGTTTCCTTCACATCCACAATTCTCTTCATACAAGCTCTAAGGTTATGAGCACTAGGCAACCTAGCTTTCTTCTGGTCGGAAAACGCCCCTCCTGGGCCTTGCCTTGGTTTCAGTATGTCCTTTTTTATTATTGGGACTCGATGTATAACAGCCTGATGTTAAGCTGGATTGCGGTCTATGAATGAAGGCGACTGCCACTACAGTTAAATAATTGCAAGTAGCTAGCAGTCTTATCTCCTATACCAGCGAACTACTTCCGAAACGCGACTAGGTTACTTTTAATATTGTTAATCACTCCGATAGTTGTTATTCCCTCTCATAATTCTAGCTTTATGTCCAACTCGTTTGCAGTTGTTGTCGCAAACTTGTGGAACAACCTGCCTGTAGATATCCGACAAGCCCCAAATAGATCACTGTTTAAAAAGATGGTCTTCACACATTTCCTAAATAGCTCCCAACAACTGTAAGTAGTATGTATATTTATGTGTATGTATTTATTGTATTATATGTTTAGTATGTAGTATGTTTCGTGTATACTAATTTATTATAAAGTATATAAAATTTAGCAGTATGCTTTAGACAATGCTTCTATTTTATTTTGTACCTACCTCATACAAAAAAGTGCGTTAAATTGTTCCTAAAGTAGGCTAGTAAGAATGCCTTGCGGCATTAAGTCCGCCTTTGTACCCAGTACAAAAAACTGCTGCGACGACATAAATATTTATTATTTTTATAATAATCATTTGTTTTACTTCAAATTCCTTCACAAACTCCTATCTCTGGATTACGTTTTACAATTGTTTATCTTGATAACCTTCCCAAGTAGTACTTACAACTGATAATGACGTTACTTGCTATCTGCTGAGAACTGCATACAATTCTAAGCAGATATAACTAACATGTGGTACTCGTATACTCGTATTTCTGTATAATCCATCGTTTACTAATACCACTCTGTAGGCAGTAGTGCCGTGAAGTAACATAGTCGCGTTTCAGGATCAGCTTGTAAGTTGCCAGTTACAATTAGGCCAGCATAGTGAGTGCGACTACCTTATTCCATCCTCACCACAGGCGGGGTGCTGTCATATTATGTCGAGTCACAACCTTGCTATCAGACTGATGAGGTCCTAATGTAGCTTCAAGTCTTCAAGCATTCAAACTTACAAGTAAATTCCCTTTGTTATCCCTATGATAATATCAGCTTGGTGACGACTGTAAAAACCGACTTAGTTGACGATTGTCTAAGTCGTAGTAACTATGCCAGCCAGAGGTGCATGTTTCTTTCCAAGTTCTCCTTGATGGGTCCAAGGTTATAGGAAGAAGTAAACAAGTCGATTGTCGACGAAGAAAAAAAGGTCAGAATGAATAAGGGGTCCTGCCGGTAGATATAAAAACGCTCATGGTTATTTTAGTAACATTATTAAAAATAACATTTAAGTGATGTAGATGTAGGTTTTCATTCGCTTTATTTTTTGTGAAATACATTCTTGTTTTTATCCTAAATCGTTCAAATGAATATTATTTCAAAGTCGACAGTTGTAAGTACGTACGAAAAGTAAGTACGTAAGTAAACACGTAGTTATTATGTTTATTATTACAATAGTTAACTGGATAACTAAAAAAGTTACGCTCATATAATCTCACTTATAATTAGACACAAATTCTCGAACCGATTGATAATAACGTGGTTTTTTGTCCCTCAAAGGTCCTACATTCCGAGACATTTTTATTAAGTAAATACATGATAGCTGACTCATCTATAGTGTGGTTTTAAAATTCTTGTTTACAACCTCTGTCCTAACTATACACTTGTACATATAACATTTGAGTTTGATTCTTCTCGTTAGTCAATAGGGTTCAAATTAATGTTTGTTTGTGTATTATAGTGTAATCAGTTCGTGGCGAGGTACGGGTTTAGTACAATCTTTGTAGGCTTCAGTACACTTGCACTAGTGCCCGTGAACGGTCAACCTCGGCGGCTACAAATTTATTTTATATGTGTTATTCTTAACTCGAATAAAGTTAGTGTTTTCCACGCGATTTTTAATTCGTTTCGAGCACTGTTCAAGTGATTGGTTTTTTCGTTTATTCTTGTTAATAAATAAAGACAGATGAGTGACATTTTTATAACGAGATTTCTTCACAAAAGTGAAAATAACTCAGGCGCGATGGATAATTCATTCAAATTTTATATTTGGATTAAATATACTGCCCTGATGCTGTTTCTGCAAATAATATGGAAGATTAGACAAATTACGGACTATTTTAATGTTAGGTAAGTACTATAATTTAATTATCAAGAGAATATTAAGAGAAATCTAACTTAGATAATTAATGATAATTGATCTAATACTTATGAAGTAAGTTTCCTTTTTACGAGAGGAAATAAATCAAAATGCAATGATTAGCTTATTATTAGTAATAATTAGAATTTATTATGAAGAATTTCTGCGTCCTTAGGCAAAGAAATTGAATTTGGTAAATTGGTACAAATGATTACCTACTTATCTAACTATATATGAAACTACCCTTGGTTTTTTATCTTGATGATTTGACCTTAGTTTTTATGTTTGTGATGATTATTTTGCCGGCATATTGACGGCGACGTAAAGCTGTTTTTTCAGTTGCCGGCTTATACTAATACTATATTACTATCAATGTCGTGTCTTATTTATTTTATCAAAGTAACTTTTATATAACTGTAAATTATATAGGTGATTTAATAATTTTATAAACAATTTTGTGCGGTTTTAGAGATCAAATGAAGTTCCTATGGTGCGGTAACGGGAAACTAATTTATTATTATTTTATTAAGATAAATTTAGAGTATTATTTTGGATTGTTATTTCAAATCATTTCCTCATTTCATTTGAGGAATTTATAGGGAACATCCTATAGCTATAGGAATGTACATGAAGCGCGACTTAAAAGTAAAGTCGAGCTAAATTTAATTCGTTATTTAAGTTATGATTAGGTACTTTACCGTGTTCTGTAAAGCTTAGTGCTTTGTGTAGTTAACCACGACTAAATTATAGGACATTTACCGTACTACAAAAATATTAAACGCGCTTTAGACAGACATTAATCATGTTTTAAGTTAATTTATTATTACAAAATGATGTTTGACAAATAGTATACAAATAGTAAGACCGTTATAATTTAATAGAAATGTTGGTTTTTATAGCTTGAATATTACAATCAATCAATCAAATTGTCATGCCTTTTTTACATCCTCAAGAAATCTGGGTTGCCTAGTAGGTGCCTATAATCGTAGAGCCTGTATGAGTTGTGAATGTGAGGTAAGAAAGGGAGTTGTGCCAGGATCGTGGCAAGCGTCGCTCCATCGTCTATGCCTATTTCTGAATATTACAAATATTTGTTAGGAGTTGTAGGCAGTGGTGCCGAGGCTGCCGATCCGGAGTACAAGTATACAGATCGTTAAGTGACCTAGTTTTGGGATTAGCGGCCGGCATTCATTGACCGCATTTCAGCTTAACATCAGACGGGGTGCTATCATTATGTTGAGTCACAATAAAAAAAGCTAACATATTTCCTTAAACATAAGGACAGCTATCTTTTATACATAATTTATTTCTGGGAATTGTCTCACCGTTTTCAATTACTAATATGAATCAATTTCGTTAGATGAATAAAATTTAAAAATATGACAAGAGTAATCAATCAAACTACTTTTTTTTAAATTGTCTTTTGGTCGACATTATAACAGCACCCCGCCAAATAATTAAGCTGAAGTGCGGTCCATGAATGGAGGTAACTGCTACTACAATTCAATAACTGTTAGTAACAGTCACTCCACTATGCCGGCCTAGTTGGTACCGGCAACTTACAAGCTAATCCCAAAACACGACTAAGTCACTCCACGGTCTGTATACCTATACTTGTAAGTAGTGGTACTGCTCCGGATCGGCAGACTGGGCACCACTGCCTACCACTCTGACTTTTCATTGCCAAATATTTGTAAACTTAATCAAATTAATAAATATTACAAATAATAGCTATGAACCAAAATTTTAGTCGAACCCGGGACTTCCTCCTAATGGTGTGCTAACTACTACGCCACGCTTGTCGCTAATTTTAATTCAATATATTGGATCATAATATAATATATTTAATTAGTTAATTACGATTGAGGTGACTAATTTATTTGGTTTACTTCCACAACTTCGATAATGCAAGTAAATTATGAATCATTTTCCTTTATATTTGTTTTGTTACAATATTAAACGTAACTTCTTTGGTATGGTATAAAAAACAGTTAGCAGCTCATGTGTTCTTCCTATCCTATAGCCTTGGATCCTTAACCCCTCGACTGGGAATGACCCTAATCAGCGTCATGAAAAAAATATCACTTATATTTACTGACACTGATCGGTGAACGGCCTCCTTTGTCATTCGCAGCCGAGGGGTTTAAGCAAAGCGTGAAAAAACATCTCTAATTTTCTACACAGCACAGTTAATTTTTCAGTCGGCAGCGCTCTTGGTCCTTGTTTCATCATCATCAGCTGGAAGGCGTCCACTGCTGAACATAGGTCTCCTCCCCCTTAGAACGCCATTCAGACCTTGCTTCAATTGAATTTATTTATTTATTAAGTGAGCAACGTCTCACTAAATAAAGTAAAAAGTACAAAAACATTAAGAAAATGACGGTTTTGTTCCAAAACATTTATTTGAATGTTCAATTCTAATAATATTTAGATAACTTTAAACGGATCTTTAGTAAACATTTTTCTACACAAGACCACAGACTTTGCGAGGCCAAAACGTCGCGTCGATGTAAATAAAATCTATTAAAATAACGCGTTAAAACCAAATTGACGACAGGCGTGGACGAACGGTTAGCGATTGCTTTGATGCGCGTAAAGTCCCGAGTTCGGGACTTTTAATATTTGTTTCATAGCTTTTATTTGTAATATTTAATAATAATATTGAATATTGCAAATATTTGTTAATAGAAAAAAGAGGTGGATATTTGCTTCGGGTCTGATTATCAAAGAGTGGTAGGCAGTGGTGCCCAGTCTGCCGATCCGGGGTAGTACCAAGTACAAGTATACAGACCGTGACGTGATTTAGTCGCGTTTCCGGATCAGCTTGTTAGTTGCCGGTTCCAACTACATAGTGGATGTGACTGCTACTTATAGTTATTAAATTGTAGTAGCCGTCACCTCCATTCATGGACCACAATCCAGCTTAACATCAAGCTGGGTGCTGTCATATGTCGAGTCACGAGTAAAAAACAAGCTCTACCCATGCTTTTTAGAGATTTTTGAAATTTTACTAGAGTGGGGTCCATATATAGAGGCAACTGCTGTTACTGCAATAAGCAGTCGCATCTACTAAGCCACAAGTTGATTCTGAAACGCGACTAAATCACTTCGTGGTCTGTATATTTTTTAAAAGACGTAATGTATGTTAACGTTACCTTTCGACCGGCTGTCAGTGATCACTATCTAATAGAATTTCAAAACAGTGTTTCGCACGTATAATTTTTACATAAAGAATCTCGATTGATCATGGAAAATTTATTCTTTTTTTCTCTCTGTAGAATATTGTCACCATGATTGTGGATTTTTTGTTTCTTTGTCGTAATCTTTGCGTCTATTATTGAGTTTTAAGTTGACTTGACAGAGGTAGTTAACGGTAACACCTTAATATTTTTTTAATTATGACTTACCTCGACTTGCCTAATGTAAGCAAAGGCAGATTTAAGAGCGCCGACAACTGATAAATCAATCAATCAATCAAATTTTTACGCCTTTTTCCCGCAGGGATAGGCAGAGACAAAGGAGCGCCACTTAAACGAGTCTGACCCAGAAGAATTTTTATCGTATATTTCGGTCGTCGTGTTTCTATGATACATAATCACGTTTAGTAGCTTAGTATAGAAATGTAAAAAAAATTGGGACGACTAAGGATTGTTTGTAGATCAAATCGGGAACATTCTTAAAGTCATAAGCTGTATTTAAACTTAAGTGTGGTAATTTAATTAATCAATAGCACAAAAAACAGATTTCAACATTCATAATAAAGTCTGTAATAAAAGGTTTTTTGTTTACTCGTGTATACATACATAGATCGTTTTATACGGATCTTGTTATCTTTAAATGACAAATAAGTCGTTAAAATGTCTGCTCAGTAATCGGATAATTATAAGACTATTCTTGGAATTTACAATTTAACACGGGTCAAGAATCAAAGAACCTATTTCATAATAATTATTTTTCAATTGATTATTTTTATTGTTTTATTATTGTGGCTCAATATATACCAGTTCACGTTGCCTGATGTTATAGGAGCGACCGCTACTACAATTAAATAACTGCTAGTAACAGTCGCAATCACTATGCTGGCCTAGTTAGCAGCTTCTTCATGCCGTGCTTCTCCTAATACATCAAGGCGTCGAAAAAGCAATGAAATTGCGTCGCACTAATATTTGACATCTTCGTAACCAATCAGCGAAAATAAATCAATAGATAAACTACGTTGATTGGTCACTTGCGACCGCGACGCTATTTTACTGCTTTTTCGTCGGCATTAGTAATAAGAGAATCGAGACCCTGTCTGCCTGTCATTCTTAAACATTAAATCCCTTAAATCCAATTTTTTTATAAATCAACTTCTTTTATGATCCTCTACCTGTGAAAACATGGAGTAGGTACCTGGTGATGAACGAATAGACGTATAGAATAGAATAGACGAATAGTAGGACGATGGACGTCCACCTCCCACTAGGTGGACTGACGACATAGTGAAAGTCACGGATAACCGGTGGATGCAGCTGGCATCTTGTCGTTCGGAATGGCGTTCTATGTTCAGCAGTGGACGCCTTCTGGCTAATGATAATGATGATGATGGACGAATAGAATCCAGGGTAATTTCACCTGCCACGTTGACATAGTTTCAAAAAGCGATAGACAGCTAGTTATTAGAATAAATAATGAATAGGCACTTATTAAGTCGGACACTATAGTTATTTCTTTTTCGATTTAAAAGGCCAGTAGAACATTGTTATTTATTATTTACATAGGACATTCCGTGACTGAGTCTAGGCAAGTACCTATGTCTATGTAGCTAGTTATCGATTATTCCATTCTATCGTTATCATAAATCTAACAATGTTTATGTCACGGCTGTTACTTTGTTTATTGCATTTTATAAATATATTTTTATAAAATTATTTTACAATAAAATTGATTTGATTTTGATAAATTGTATTACTATAGAAAATTTTATTCTATACCCGCGCTTTTTTAGTTTTTTGCTTAGCATATAACTAAACATCGTTAAAGTAACATTCATCCAAATTGTCACGCCTACTTTCCACAAGAATAGGCAGAGACAATTAAGCGCTACGTACCACGATCCTCACACAACTCCATTGCGTCCCCTACATCGACAATTCTCTTTATCTCTTTAGGATTCTAGGGTTATGGGCACTAGGCAACTCAGCTTTTTTTAAGGATGTCTCCGATTTGGTCGAATAACACCCTCCTGGGTCTGCTTTGGTTAACGCATCCATCCACATCAGATTTATAAATTAATTTCGTCAATTATCTTGTACTCAGTCTTTTTGTTTCTTTCTTTTATTGTTTTGATAACAAAGACACATATTTAATTAGAAAGTATTTTGATAACAATTAAACGTTATGGTCACGCCCATATCCTATTAGGGTAGTCGGAAAAAGGGTTACAGATTTCCATTGACATTAACGACGTACTGACTACTTTCATTTTCCTCTTATCCACTTATTTTCTGACAATAAATGACAAGCTAGCATTCGCTTGTGTAAATAAATTAAACCAAAACAAATCGCAATCGGTTTTGAAAAGGTGTCAGCTTCATAGAATTTGGTTTTGCGTCAACGATATCGGACCTTCGTGTCAGTTTTGTAAGGACTTCACAGGACAGAGCCTTGATTCTTCTACTACATTTGGTCTCGAATATATCGTTGCACTGATATTTGACATCTTTGTAACCAATCAGCGAATAATAAATTTATAGGTAAACTACGTGATTGGTCACGTGCGACCGCGACGCAATATATTGCGATTAAAATAAGAATGGGACCGAATCGGCGCCATTTAATGACGTTTAACTCTACTCTCCAACCAACTTTACTTTAGTATGGTGTCTTTTTCTTTGCGGACCGTCAAGAAAAAGACACATTTAAATCAGTCAAGTGAAGATAGTCAACAGCCCGTCCTATTCTTATTCTAATAGCATTATATCACTGATTTTTCCCCGTCATAATGTATTAGGAAAATTAAGGCCCAGCACATTTGACAAAAGTCATTGCGTCATTCATAATATTATACCAATTGACCGTAAATTGCTGTCAAACTACCCAATCGGTGTGTTAGGTAGTCCCCCTGTTTATTAAGCGTGGTCCAGTGGTAGTCAAATAATCACGCAAACCAAGAACTTCCTGTTCAAAAACTTCCGATGTTCCGAGGAGCTCTTTAACCATGTTCCTCGTCTTTTCACTCCCGTAATACCCGCACAGGTCGGGGAAAACATCCGTATTCTATCGGCCGAAACAGCAGTCGAACTAAAAAGTTCGGTGCGTCTTTTCTTTGTAGATCAATCGACAAGTGGAATGCTTTGCCTGCCTGCCTAAAGAAACACCTTTGGCCGGCATAGTGACGGCGACTGAACAAACTCGGTTTTCTCAGTCGTCGTCACTCTTGGACCTCCTCTTGCTTATCAGCAGGCGGGACGAGGTCAGATGTCATGTCACAATAAAAAATGTATCTTTGTAATGCACAAGCATGTTTATTAGGTTTTTTATTCTGCCCACTGATTGATGTTAAGCTGAAGTGTGGTCCATAAATGGAGGTTACAACTACCACAATTTTAATATCTGTAAGTAGCATCATATCCATAGTGCCGGCCTAGTTGGAATCGGCAACTTACAAGCTGATCCCGTAACGCGATTAAGTCACTTTACGGTCTGGAGTTATACTTGTAAGTGGTGGTACTGACCCGGATCGTCAGACTGGGCACCACTGCCTACCACTCTTTGATTACTAGACCTGGAGCAACCGCCTCTGTTTTTATTTAACTAATATTTGCAAAATTTAATTATAATTATTATCTATATATTGCTTCAACCGAGAATCGAACCCGGGACTTTACGCGTAATATACAGGGGGATGTTTTTAACCAATTCGCAAAGAAAAAATATAAAATTACCAGTACTTTTGTAGTTTGATTTAACAAATAAAGACTTCATATTGCATCTATATTTTTGAATTATGAACACAACACTTTATCAAAGAAACAAAATCTAACTATCAACAACGAATATCAGGTAGCAGTGATTCGCGTTTAGTCTTCGACGACCGACGTAACAAGAAGACACTTTATGAAGATTATGTGGTTGTTTATAAAGGTTAGCGAAAAGAATTTAAATTCTAATGTGAATGGATGCGTTAAACGAGACAGGCCCAGGAGGGTGTTGGCCGACCAAATCGGAGAGATCCTCAAGAAAGCTAGGTTGCCTAGTACCCATAATAGTAAAGCTTGTATGAAAAGAATTGTGGATGTGAGGGAAGCGAGGGAGTTTTTTCAGAATTGTGGCAAGTGGCGCTCCATTGTCCCTGCCTATCCTTGTGAGAAAAAGCCGTGACAATTCGATTGATTGATTGATTTAATTTTTACATTAGATCAACTTAACTATTTATGGTCATTTTTTAATGTCAACTCTAGGTAATTGGAACAAAATAATAACTTGAATTAACTTTGTTGTTCTGATGTTTTTATCATTATAGTTATTTAGTACTTTTTTTATTGTGACTCGGCATTTGACCTCGACTTGCCTGATGGTAAGTTAATAGTGCCAACAACTTTAGATTTTTTTCATTTTTTTTTATTGTGACTCGACATATGACAGCACCCCGCTTGATGTTAAGCCGAAGTGTGGTCCATGAATGAATGTCACTGCTAATACAATTCAATAACTGTGAGTAGCAATCACATCCATTATGCCGGCCTAGATGGAACCGGCAACTTACAAGCTGATCCCGAAACGTGACCAAATCACTTCACGGTCTGTATACTTGTAAGTGGTGGTACTACCCCGGATCGGCAGACTGGGTACCACTGCCTACCACTCTTAAAATTGCTAATTGAGCTGATTGCCAACTCCTCCAGTCCCAACTTCTCCACTTCTATCTACGTGCGCTTATATTGATTGATTTTATCTATGTCTAGTGCTGATCAATTTATTTACATTTATTTGGTTTATTAAGCCATTAGCGTAACAATGATTTGTAATTACTTGAAATAATTGTAAGGTCAAGCGTGTTATAATACAAGTTACTGATTAAATGCAACTAATAATAGGTTATACAACAAAAAGTCCCGGGTTTGATTCCCGGTCAGAGTAATGATTTGATTCATAGAGCTTTTATTTATAACGAGGCAGATATTTGCTCCAGATCTGGTTGTTTAAGAGAGGTAGGCAGTGGTGCCCAGTCTATCGACCCAGAGTTGTCATTTACTACTGTAATCAATTAGTAGCAAGACTTTTTAAATTAAAATTCTTGGACTTATCTAAATGTATAAAAACTTTTGTTCATTTGGGCCCGGGAATTTTAAAATTAAATGTCTTACTACTTTTTGATCACAGTTTCATGTTGAAAACACTGAATTGAAAAAACGCACATCCTTAATTTTGATCTTTCTGTTAATCTTCAAAGTTAACTGGCATTATCTGCGGCAATAAGTTCGCCTATGTACATAGTGCATAAAGTTTTAATATAAAAAAAAATAAGGTGTGTTAATAACATAATAAATCTCAATATATCTTTAATTCGTGAGCACTGATTGGGCCTCCAGCCTCAACCGGAAAAGACCTTCGTTCGGTTCCCAAGCTTGACTCACTGCCCGTATTTCTATATTTAGAGCTTTTATCATTATTATTATTATTGCTCTGTTTTTTTAAAATAACAATTACGTACTATACATATCATTTATTATCTTTTAACAGGAATAAATATTGAATATTTTTATTTTCTATATTTTTAATTGAGCACCATTAAAATAGGCTTGTTTATTTAAATAAACTAAGTGACACATAAGGCGACCTTACTACTAGACAGCAAACTCTTCCAAGCAACCTTTGGGAGAAATAAATAAAAAGGGAACAGATGTAATTATAATATAAAGGGTTATACACAATGTACTACTCTCTGCCAATATGTATGTATGTATGTCTATGTATTTTTTTCATTTGTTTTACGATTTGGTGGCAAATTGTAAATTGTCTGTGTCACGTTAGCATGAATTAAGCGCGACAAAAGGGACATCATTCATTTCGGGCTATTTTTGTACAACTTTTGTAATGCCCCATGATGAAAAACTATATAAACAGTAGTTTAAATACTTGTATTGATAAAACTAATAACAGTTTTGCATTTAATTGCTGAGCAATTGAGTTTTTTGGAAAATAAAATATGGATGTGTATTGTTTCTCAATAATGAATACACGCCATATTAACACTTCTGCTTTGAACTGTCATAATTGTAGTTTGATCATTTTGCACATCTAAACAATGCAAAATAAAGGACATTAATCAAATACATTGTACTCTTTGTACATTTAACTATTTTAAAAAGTATAATATGCAATTTAATACAATTTAGCCCAAGTTCCCATACAAAATTATTTTTTCGTGCATTGTATGTGCACTGCTTGATGCAAAAAAATCTATATTATTCTCCAACCATAACTTATGCACTGGCGTGATAAACGCTATGCTGACCATAGAAAAGCTAACTCCATTCTTTTTTAATATTCTCATGGTAATTATTACACGTATAAAGCTCAGGATATTATCACATATAATAACAATAATGAACAAATATTATGTGGGAAAGTTTGGCTAAAAAGAAATTGTTTAAAAACATGCCATGACACTTTCCGTGTGATATAATTTTGTTTTTGTATTTTTTTTCGGATATTAGTTTATATGTTTCGAATTTACTCTTCCGGGCATTCATCCAAGAAGACGTAGGCGCGAGAAAATACGAAAAAACACCTTTTGTTATAATCTAATTAGGATTCGCCAAATTCAGTCTATTAATTAATCTTTGCATAATTGACGAACGTGTGCCGACCTTAAAAAGTTCGCACTAAAATTGTCTTAATTCATTTCCATTAAAAAACGTAAACGTCATTTTCAAACTCATTTATTCTTTTGTTTTTGATATTCTATTTTTATGTAAAATATATTAGTTTTCTTTACAACATCAACGGGTGCGTTTCATTTCTCCACGTGCAGAGGTTATCAAATATGCGATGGTTCCAATCGCTTAGCTTTCTGAAGAAGCCCAAGAGGCTAGGAATAAAGATTGCCGAAGGTTCCGAGAACATAACACTAGAAAGTGTTCGCGTATTGCCACCAATAGAGACTTACTATCAATGATGGTTGTAACATCTGATCCTTTGATCAATAGCCTCCGTGAAGTCCCAAGAAAAAAGAGAGGAAATTTGTGTGCAGAGGTGTTAAAACTTGTTGTTCCACCCATTATAGAACCAAAATCTCTGCCACAACACCCACAACCAAATGTTCCTCAAAATAAGGAACATTGTCATATTTTAAATTCTGATGATGAATATTTTTTTTGTGTATAATATATTTAATTTTATATATTTTTATATACCTATTAATCTGCTTCATTATATTTATTGATTATTTATAGTTTTAATAATTTAATGGTAACTCAGTGTATTATAAAATATTTTATTATGGTATTTTCGGTGTTTTAATAATCTTAAATGTCTTATTGTTTCATAATTATATATTATGAATATATATAACAGGCTATAATCTTATATTCATAAGATTATAGCCTGTTGTATCTACCTATTAATTTAAATAAATAAATAAATAATATTACCTAATCAAGCTCTATAAACTAGAAAATATAAATAAATAATTTTGTCCACCTAGCTTGTTCTACGCGACACACTGTGCGTCCTTGACCACGTAGCGTCAAAAACGTATTAGACTATGAGACCAAAACTCCAAACCCATCGCTTAACCTAAATTATGCATTTATGGTGTAGCAACTGCTTTTATGAAATCGTGTAGGTAAGATTTCTCTTCGTAGGTAAGGAATTTTAAACGACAGAATAACAGACTCTTAATAAATTGTAGATTGTTGTAGAAATTCAAAGGCCCCTTTAAAAGTATAAATTGAAACCTTAAAAACTACAATTATTAACAACAAAAACTACAATGTTGGAATAATAAATTAATAAACAAATCATAAATGTTTATCTAATCTGTTTCCTTATTAATGTTTCTAAACATCTAGTTATCCCAGCCGTCTGGATCGTTTTATCTAAATTACTTCTGAGTGACATTAACATTGACCCATCAATTAGTATACAAAGGAAGTTTAAATTGTTTCTCTAAAAATAAATGAGATATATGTCAATATATAAAGTTATCCGGAAACATAAAACAAACATAGTTACGTGTGTATTTGTTAAGATTATTATGAATGGTTAAGGATATTTTATGAACACGTGTGCCTTGTGATGAAAGTGGCTAGTATGCCGTGACGGCCGGGGCATGACGCTAACTTAAAACAACTTCAATACCCCATCTCCGCAGCTCTCTATTTTCTATTTTATGTATTTATTATTTTAATACTGAAAAAATATTTATTGGTTTTCTTTAATTATATATATTTTTCAATTAAATCAATTTCGAAGTTTTAAGTGCGCTTTTACACCAGCGTATACACTCCTTTAGCGTTTAAGTAACGCAGACGCAACGTACATACCTATTGATTGCCCTACGGCCACACACTAGACGAGTGGCGAGAGAAATAGCGAGGGTAATGGGCAGAGACATAGTGTGGCTGCGTTATTCGTCCTGCTGCTCGTCATGCACGGCGATCCATTTTTTGTCGGTTTTTGAGTACGAGTACAATGTTTTCGTCCGTCGGAGCAACGCGATAAACATCGCGAGTAGGGGAGTGTGTTGTTGTTAGGGCAATATTCACGGCAGCACGAGGAGCAGTGCGAAGAGCATAGTGTGGCTGTAGCATTATGTTGCACTTCTATAAAAACTGCAACGACTCGGTTTGTTCAGTCGTCGGCACTCTTGCTTACCATAGGTCAAAGTCAGATGTCGAGTCACAATAAAAAAATAAACTACTTATACAAAAATAAAAAACTCGACGTCAACAAGCACAAAAAACAACACATTACCAATGTTTGTAATGAACAAAATGCTAATTCTTGTACAATTTGAAACGATCGTTAAAATAATGTTTGGACATTAAAATTGTACATAAAATCCTAAAGACTTGATTACCAAAACGTTTATTGCGTCGTAGCCGATGACTTACACGAATTTTTATAGAGTGCTAATATAGCCAGCATATAAAGATGTGATTCCACCAGCGACTGCAGACCGCAGACTGCACTACTTGTTTGTATGAGATTGATTCTGTGCAAGGCGACACTATTGCGACAATCAGCATTTGCTAAGTCATTTACAAATCAAGTTATTCTGTTTATATTCTTATACTAGCTGTAAGTCAACCTTAAATAAATAAATTGATAGATAATAAATATGATGTTCCGATACAATATTAACGCGGCAGCTGCAGACTAGTATCCCCTTGCACGGAATCAATCTCATACAAAAAGAAGTGCAGTCTACAGTCTGCGGTCTGCAGTCGCCGGCGGAATCACACCTTAAATTGAGTGGGTTTTAAGTCGTTGGCGCTCTTGGACGTCCCTTTGCTTACCATCAAGCAAGTCGAGGTTAAATAACGTGTCACAATTTAAAAAAAAAAAGGTAAAACATTACTGGTCCCACACAGCTTGTGTGGTACTGGTCACAAAGCTTGTATGAATTAAAAGATCCAAGGTTCGCTTAAATTAAAGGATTTAAGATCAGCTTGAAGAATTCAAAGTTCGTTTAAAGGATCCAAGGTTATGGAGTAGGAAGAGCACATGGTCTGGCGAAGCATTCCACTTGTCGATTGTTTGATAAACATTTTATTACTAAATACAATAATATTAAATGATCTAACTACATATAAATGTATGTAAATTGTAATCACGCGATGAATTATTGACTCATTTCCGATTATGAATAAACAAATCTCCCTGTTGATTATTTCAAAGTATGTAAGTAGGTAAAAGGGGATTTTGCGAGAACATTGATTAATGAATTAAATAAATTTTATGCGGCTTACTATCGTGTTTATTTTGGTCAGTCTCTCAGTTATCAGCCTCAGTCAGTCATTCAGTCATCAGTCTCTCCGTGACCACGATGGCTGCAAAGCTCTCGAAACGTCGAAATAATAAAAAAATGTAAAATCAAAACTAAAATAAACGCGATAGTAATAAACCGCATAAAATTTGTTTAATTGAAAAGGGGATTTATTATGAAATATTATTTTAAACTTTATGCATATGTACAAAGGCGAACTTAATGCCGCTAGACATTCTCTGCCAGAATTACCTTGGATTCTTTAAAGGAACCGTGATTCTTTAAATTAAGGCGTAAAAAAATAGTAACTGTATAGTAACGGTGACTGAGGCAACCGTAAACTGTATCAGTTCTCTTATCTCTCTGTATCTTCTCACTTCTCTGTATCACTCTTGGATCTCCCCCTGCTTACTATTAGGCAAGCGGTTATATAATAGAATTTGTACAAACATTATGGTGTAATGGTATTCTAACCAACAGAAAGATAAAATAAAGATTAAGGTGCAAAATAATAAATCAAAATTAAATCTTTTATTTCGCATAGGTCTTTCGACTATTGCTCATTGTCAGACTTAGCTATGATTTCGGAAAGGCATATGACGATAAAGAAACTCACAAGAAACTCATCACCTTATAACGAATGTAAAATAACAAATCTATTAAAAATAACAATTCAAATTGTTATAAACACACAAAGAAAAAAGGTATTACAAATAAAACCAGTCAGCAACATCTCACAGCTACCTCAATAAATTAAAACAAAAATAGGATAGTATTACAGAATAACCACAGAGTGGTAAGAAGAGAACCAAGACCCCGATTCTATGTTAGTAAAACACAACAGCGAAATGACGTGTCAACGAGTTGCCACTGCTTTAGCAAAGTGACTTCTATACCAATCAGTATTGTGCTAAATGATAATATTTATGGCGATGGAAAATCAGTGATATTGCGATGATATTTGGCATTGTCGTAGATAGTAAAAATTGTAAAATCATAACCAAAATAAACGCGATAGTAAGTCGCATAAAATTCAATTTATTTAATGTTCGCGCAAAATCTAAGAAAATGACCAAATAGTCTGCGTTACTTATACTATTTGGTATCTATGAGAATAGTCTCATAGATACCAAATAGTATAAAAGTCACTTTGATAAAACATTGATATTTCGTGGACAAGTCATTTTACTGTTGTATATTACGAGAATCAAGGCTCTGGGCATAAGAAAAAATATATACGTGTAATATACTCTAATAAAAGTAAAACTAAATATATAGGAAACACATTAAAATACTGAATATATAGGAATACATAATAAATAATAAATGTGTCAGGATCGTGGCAAGTGGCGCTCCGTTGTCTCTGCCTATCCCCGTGGGAAAGAGGCGTGACAATTTGATTGATTATTTAAAAAAAATAGGTCATATATAATACATATATAAATAAATATAAACAGTAACATAACTATTATTCTTGAAGAAATTTATTTTGTGTATAAGCTTCTTAACATTATAGGTGTAATATATATTTAGAAATTAAATTAAACAAGCTTATTTAATTGTCATAAGGTGATAGGAATGTGGTACTATACAGCATATTAGTAATTATCTACATTTATAAGTGTATGTAGTGTTTTTCTTAGTCACTTAGTGCCTAGGCCAGCATAGTGGATTCTACTTACTGTAGTAGCAGCGCCTCCACTGCAGCTTAACATTAGGCGGAGCTAGATCCCGAACAAACGAATTATTTCTTGCGATACATTAAAACATTTTTTTTTTCTTTTACAGATCTGACTCAGATAGTGAACTATCTACTTACTGCAACATGACACCGTTGACAAAGGAATCGAAGAACCGTCGCCACATCCGCTCTATGTCAGACGTCCAGAGCAGCACTCCACACAAGACCTACAGACAATTCAGAAAGTCGAGCTACCATCCTTTTCTACACGAAGAAGAGAGATCTAGGAGGTTTAGATATCAACAGTATCCTAGATCATACAGATACATAGGTTCCTCAGATTCGAGTGACTATTCTGATAGTAACAGCTCAAAGTCAAGACGAATGGAAAGAAATATTATGAAGCCAAAGGATTCTATGCGATTCTTATAGATGTGTTACTTTCAACAATGTGGAATATCTGTTAAATATACATAGGTTTTTGTAAAAAAAAAACTCGCAGTACTATAAATAATAACTGACATCATTAACAGCAACTTCCATAACTTAATAATTTTTATATCTGTTTTGACTCTTTTTTTGTTGTGGCTGTCGACGTATGATAGCACGACCGCTTGATTGATTCATATACTTAGATATACCTTGTCTAACTATAAATGACGCGCCCCTCCACTTTATTAGTTTATTTAAATGTGTGAATACAATTATTACTAACTATATTACTATACTTTATCGTCGTGATCCTCCTTTTGTGTCTAACCAACAACTGAATGACCAATTGCATTTTCGGTGAGTTGCATCCATATTTTATAGTCGCACGTGTGCTTAAATGCAGTGGAGGGGCGCGTCATTTCGGGTTGGACAGACTCTACAGTCTATGAATCAAAACGACTGCTATTACTACAGTTAAAAACAGCATGTATCCCGTATGCCGATTTAAAAATAAAATTCATACAAAGATTAAAAAAATTTGATTCGATACGATCAGCGGCCGAACTTGAACTTGACCTATTTGTCGGCGGGCCGGGCGTCAGTCATTTGTTTTGAAACGCTTGCACCGCTTGCCCTTGAAACTAGAACTTCGTTAGTACCAACATAAAAATAATTACATGAGCACGGAATAGAGGTACTCCGAATATTTTTTTAAGAATGCCGTGCGCGAGAGCACACAACACAGATTTAAAACATCATACAACAAAATGTTAAGTATATTTTTAGTAAGTTGATTATGTAATATAGTCCTGCGAGGTTATTAAACTCTGTATATTTTTTAAATATTACGCGTACTATTTTCGTGCAAGTTAAATACTTTTTCAAAAGAAAAACGTGGAGTCTGTCTATTAACGTGATAATCCAAGTTGTGAATCGATTAAAAGTCAGTAGAGATCTCGCCTAACTCAAGTGACTTCTCATTCATTGTCCAAATATATTTCTTTAAAACTTAAATCTGCCAGTAAACTTCGGTTGATATTAGCTCTATCGAAGTCTCGGCGTATTTTCAATCGACTTTGTTACGTCATTAGACAGGCTGATAGGTTAGTAAAAAAAGACCAAATGTTATAACTTCCTAATATAATAACGTGTTATAAAATTGCATAGATATTAGATATTTAACTCTTAGTAGAATGACACTTCAAGTTCATTTTTTATCACAAAAATTTAGTTTCTAAGGAAGATTAATTTGGAATACCTCACAGATTAGTGCTTAGATACATTTGCAGATTAATGGATTTAGGTAACGTGCCGTAGTACCTACCACTTTTATAAGCAACGCAACTTTCATAGCGCGTCACATGTCCGTCAGCTATTGGTTGCTGTGAAGGCGCCATGTTCGGAGCTTAGCAGATGGTTGCTGATTCTACTTATAAAAGTGGTAGTACTGTACCAGGGTGGATGAGAAGAGTGCGATATAAATGCAACTAACTAAAATCTATTGACGGATTATAGTGCAACGAAGAATTCAACCGTCACATTCGCCTCATAGTCTCATGATAATCTAGTCAACAAGTTCGAAAACGTGTTATTTATTTATTTATTTAAATCCTTTATTGCACCATAATAAACTTAAAAATAGGTACATAGGGCATAGGCGAGTTTAATGCCTATTAGGCATTCTCTAACTAACCTTTGGGATGATAAGAAATGGCAGGGTCTTACGCATTTCCTTTTTTGTTAATTAACTATAGCCCTTCTTATTACCTAGACCTATTTTCAGTATTAAATTAAAATTATAAATAATGGAGATAGAATCCTGGGAGTTACGACTTTATATCGTAAATTTCCTTCTTAGAAAACCTCTATGCCTTTTTTTAAACTTAATTTATTGATAACTATTTTTATGCGAGCTGAAAAATCCTTCTAATACATTTTTCTAAACATTATTCCGAATCGAATGAGCTATCGTTCATATTTTTGGGAGCTCAATATCTATTTAACTTGTTGACTAGACTATATAGCCCCTGTGTTTATACCTCTTACTTAAGTACCTCTTTAACTTGGTAGCTTTTATCTACCGTTGCAAGATCTGTTAAAACAAAGTGTGTAAAGTAGTCATAATTATAATTTATTTTAGTTTTTACGAATAAGAATTAGAATTAAGTTTTTACGCTTTTTTGTATGTTTTAGTTTTCTTCCGGGTGTAAATATGCATAGAGCAATGCTACAACTGTCCATTGATGTTTAATTAAAAAAAACACACACGAAAAACCTTAAAAAATCTTAGCAATAACGTTTTATGGTTAGTAGTGCGACACTTGGTAAATAAGATTGCTCTGTGTCTCTTTACACCCTGTATAGAACTGTGAATTATGCTAGGCAAACAGTTTTGTAATAAATAAAAATGCTAGGCAGACAGTTTTGTGGTCATTTGCCCAGTCTGCTGATGCGGGTTGTACCACCACTTTTAAGTGTACAGACCGTAAAGTGACTCAGTCGCGTCTTGAAAGGATCAGCTTGAAAGTGGCTGGTCTTAACTAAACCGGCATAGTGGATGCGACTGCTGTTTGCAGTTAATTAACTGTACTAGTAGTTGCCTCCATTTATGAACTGTTTTCCAGAATAACATCCGTCGGCATGCGGTCATGTCGAACCACTATATTAAAAAAGGATGTAAGTAGCAGCAGATATTAATATATATAAAATATTTTATATTAGTTGTCTGAACATGAAAAAGTGGTCAACCTGCATAGCCTCGAAGACATACATTTAATTCGATATTAATTTACAACTAATGAAAATTATTGTGCCATTTATGTTCACGAAAATTTATGATAAATTATCAAAATAGTTCTCTAAAATAAACATTATAGTCTTATGGCTACATTTTTTCAACGACCGAAATATAAATCGCTCGATAAGATATTTCTTATCATATCGTAACACGAGCGTTATTATTTTTGATAATCTGACGATCTGTTCTGAGGAACTGATAACATTCATAACTATACTTTATCACTAGTTCGCCAATGTTTACACGTTCATTCAACTCACTAAAGATTATTTATATCATCGTGTAAACTTAGCAATGGTTATTTTATGTCCATAACAATTTAGTTATCATCGTTGTCATCCACAAATAATTGTAAGATGAATTGTGGACCCACACTAGGCAGAGCGCACCTGTCTTATGGGACCAAAACAAAAAACCTATGAATGTCTACATATATAGGTCTAATTAAAAATTTCAAACGATGAAAACAATGTTTTATTTATATTTAAATTAGTAAATAAAAGTAGGAATATTATTAGTAATGTAGGAATAATGTTTGCAAAATACTTTCAGAAACAATGCAAAAGTGTATACATATTAAATTCCTAATATTGTTATAAGTAGTTATAGACAAAGACAATTTGTAGAGATATTACAATAATTCTAATATTGTGTAAATGTGCCTTTCGTGAGAAGACTGTGATTATAAGTATGCTATGTATTTAATTTATATATAAGGATCGTATTTAGGATAATACTAGCAATAAAACTTCTAATCAAAGCATTTTGTCCCAGTACATGAACGTGGTATTCAATAACGATCCTAAAATTTATTGTAAAAATAATTTTTAAGTATTTTATTATTTAGGATTACTAAGGTATAATTATTATAATATAAATAGTCATCATAATTTATTACCACGAAGTAAATTATTTTATCAATAAAATTGCACAATACATATGGGGTTGCAGCATGTACCCATAATGTTTTAAATAAGGGACCAATTGGATTATCTCACAATTTTGTTTGAATAAAAAATACTTTAAAAATATTTGTGTATTTATTTAAATTCCTATTATTGCATTCTTCCATCCTCATTAAAATATAGCAACCCCAATTTCTTGTCGAAGTATCAGCCAACTCCACTATTTCGATTTGTTCTTAATGTCGATGTTATTGAATTTTAGGCACACAATCGTATAAGCCGCACAAATTAAAAATAATCGACATAGAAGAAATCTTCTCTTGATAGTCTGCCTTCACGATAAATCGTATATTGTAGTAGCGTACTAATAACTATGAATAAATTCCGACGACCGTGATATTTTTTGTCGAAATATGTCAAATATTTCACTAAAACTTTAATTTAGAGCAATATTTACGAAAGGAAGTTATTTTAAATTAAAATAATATATCGCCCATCGTCCTAGTGAGGTTTCAAATGGATATCCCTCATCCACGCCAAATTTGCAGCCGCCCAAGCGGTGTGCAGATGAGAGCGTTGCTCGACGAACTCGAAATTTATCCTCATCTCGCTCGTGGAAGGACAAAGGGACCAGACGGCCGCCGTAGAAGCGACATTTTATGGCGGCAAATAACTTTGCGGCTTAATGATTTACCTGGATGTAATAAGTCCCATAAACAGTGGCAAAAAGTGAGTAGTTTTATCCATCTAGTTTTATCAGTTCTACCGAAGCCTTTAAAAAAAAACAATTAATTTTAATTGGTAGTTTTGGGCTGATAAGAAATCGGCAGTGAAGAAGCAAGTTGCTGCCCGGCGAGCTGAGGGTCTCAGCGTTTCTGCAGCGGCTTTTAATGATATAGAATTAAGAATTATAAGTCTTATTGATAAATTTAAAACTGATAGTAATTCTAAAGATGGGCCATCAACACCTTCTGTGGCTGTGGTAAGTGCACTTGTTTACACAATTTAATCATAATAAATATTGTGATATATTTTTAGGTTATGTTACTTATCTTTTTATAATGTTACAAAAATCTTATTGTTCTATTTACATTCTTCATACTATTGAAGCAATTACAAAATATTTAGTGAATTACTTTTTTATAAGTACACATTTATGTAAGTACATTTCTACTAATATTATTAAAACGCAAGATTTACAATGATAACTGAATATTTAAGAAATAACAATATAAAAAAATACCTTTCATCTTTTCCAGAATGAGTTGGATCAACTAGCATTTACAATGTCAAATTCTGATTCTGATGAAAATCCATTAATTGAATTGCCAACAGACACTGACTACATGGTAGAGGTCAAAGAAGAACCACAAATTACTAAAAATGATATAAAAAGATCAAATCAAATTAAAAGTCGGAAAATAAGTGAGTTTAACTACCTTAATTTATTAAATTAGCAAACCATTGATTCAACTTATAATCAGAGAGTGTTAGTTGGCAACTACATCTGAAGTACCATACTCAATCATACCATACTCAATCATACCATAGTCACAGTTACTGAGGCATCTGTAAAGTGAATTGGTTGTTTCAGTCATCCCCACTCTTGGAATTCCGCTTGCAATGTCAGATGTTAAGTCTAATAAAATAAATGTGTAATAATGGTTGGTTATTATATTATGAATGAAATAATTTCTTAGCATCCATAGATTCTCCGTGCGGGTGCCGGGTCCATATACATACTCTGAAGTGTCCCAGTCACGTTTCAGGATTATCTAAATAGTTGCTGGTTCCAACTAGAACTTAGATCCATTGCTATTTGTATATAACTGTATTAGCAGACATATCTATTTATGGATTGCACTCCAACATAACATCAGGCAGGGTGCTGTCACAATAAATTAAACACTAGGGACTTTTATCTCTGTTATTTATCCGTTAAACACATAAAAAATATTTAACTGTAAACTTCTTTAAAGTACTTATATTTAAGCCTTAGATGTTAGGTTGGTATTAATGATTCACCATGAAAAGGCAGAGACAACAGAGCGCCACTTTCTAGATCTGACCTGGACTTGCCTGATAGCAAGCAGGAGGAGCTCTGCAACTGAAAAATTGCGACTAAATTCACGGATGCCTTAGTCGCCGTCCCTATGTCGGCCACGCCTTTCTTTAATTACATCCACAATTCTCCATACAAACTCTGTGGACATACACTTTTTAAAGACATTTCCCTGTTTTAAACTAGGTTGCCTAGTGCCTATAACCATAGAGCTTGTATGAAGAGAATTGTGAATGTGAAGGAAGCGAGGGAGTTGTGCCAGGATTGTGGCAAGTAGCGCTCCATTGTCTCTGCCTATCTCTGTAGGAAAAAGGCGTGACAGTTTGATTGATTTATTGATAATCGAAGAAAATCTAGGTCATCCCTGTTTAATGTATTTTACTAAAAATTTTCAGAAACTGTAAGAAAGAAATTAAAAAGTAGTGATGTATTAAGAAGACTTTATTTACTAGAGAAAAGAAGAACTGAGCAGGAACAGAGAGCCTGTGCAACTGTACAATCAATTGCAGAGTGCATAAAAAGACAAGAGGAGGCCACACAGAAACTCACACGAGTTTTATTACAACTTATACCTCGAGTATGTAGTTTTTTATTATAATTTTTAAAACTTCTGAGTATGTCCTATGGAGCCTTTTTAACCTATTTTAGTTGATAGTTTTTTACTTCAGTATTACCCACCCTTTGAAGGTTTGGGGAAGCATTTGCATTTTACCGACAGGCGTGGCGAATTGGTTCGATTCCTGGTTGTAGTTTAAATTTGTTTCATAGCTTTTGTTTGTAATATTCAATAACTAGATTGCTAGAACTATTTGTTAATAAAAACTAAAGAAGTATGTATTTGCTTCGGTTCTGATTATCAAAGCGTGGTAGGCAGTGGTACCCAGTCTGCCGATCTGAGGTAGTACCACTACTTTAAATAAGTATACAGTCCACGAAATGTCTTAGTCATGTTTCCGGATCAGTTTAAGAGTTGCCGGTTTCAACTAGGCCGTTATAGTAAGTTATTTATCTGTGTTATTTATTGCAGTCACTTTTATTCATGTACCACACTCAGGATGCCGTTATATGTGGATGCCATAAAACAAAATCTACATGGCACATTGGTCTGCTATGCATAAGTAGTTTGATTCACGGTCGGAGCAGATATTTTCGTAGTGTTTGTTTGTAATAATAAATCATTACATATAATACAAATATTTGTTAATAAAATGCTGCTCAGGGTCTGTGTATTTAAAAGTGGAAGGTAAACCATCTTTGGTTCTCTGCCCAGTCTACCACCTTTTGAGAGTAGACTGGGAATTGACTCAGCTGCGTATTGGGATCAGTTTGAAAAGTAGCATGGTGTATGTGATTGCAACTTGCAGTTATTTGTATCTATCTGTGGTAGCAGCCGTATTCTAGCTTAACATAAGGTGCGGTGGTGTCAAATGTTGAACCACAATTAAGAAAAGTTACTGTTAATAACAGAGGGAATATTTTTAATTGTTACAGGTAATGGCGGAATGACAGATTTAATTCCTGAATAGTTAAATTATATATTTTTTTAATTTAGTTTTTAATGAGTTGTATTTTAGGAAATAAATAATTAAATATTATCTTTTTATTTATTTCTCCTTTTATTTCTTCGGATTCCTACTGTACCTATTTATCTCATATCTTTTTGATGTTATAATAACTAATATATCTACAATGAATTGAAGTAAATTAGTTTTGCCATCCTGGTTAGTAACAAAATAAGCTGTACAATTTACTCCAAAAAAACTATGACGCCTTTTTCCCACGGATAGGTAGGCAGGGACGACGGGGCGCCACTTACCACGATCCTGACAACTCTCTAACATCCACAATTCTCTTTATACAATCTCTACAGTTATGGGCACTAGGCGAACTCCGTTATCTAGGTTGTCTCCGATTTGGTTGGAAAACAATTCTGGATCTACTTCGTTTAACAATTTACTTCTCTTTTTAATAAAAGGCGTGCGTGTTGTTCGTGGTAATAAAATACTATTGTGCCAATGTAAAAAAAGAATGGGCCAAAAGACCGAAAGGACTAAATAAATGTAATCAAAATTAAATTATCACGCCTTTTTCCCACAGGGATAGGCAGAACCAAAGGATTATTATAAATACATTTTCGTGTAAGCAAATTCAAATGTACTTTCACCCAAATGTCCTTTAGAAAAAAAACTGTATACTGTACAATTTTTGTAAATAGAATGAGAACACGCCCAACTGTCACTTTAACAACTTTCCGAACTGTCACTTTGAAATATAGATCCCGGAAGCAAAAGATCACTGGCATTGAAGCTGCGCAGGAACTTGTTTTGTTACCTACTACGTTACCTAATACGTTTCGTTTTACGAATGTGTAAACAAACAAAAAAATATGCGCACAATTGTATGGATAGGCGGACTTGCTCCCACCGCAGTCAGCGCTCTTTTCATCTGCCGGGTATAACACGCTTGAGCTCTTAGCGTATTCTTAATTTCTTACCCAAAGTCATTTATTCACGTTACTTAGACCGGTTGACGTGGAACGACTGACGCATCCAATATGCCTAATTGGAACCAAAAATATTTAAAGTGATCTCGAAACGCGACTGATATACTTCACAGTCTGTAATTTTAAAGATCGGCAGCCTGTCTGCTTACCACTCATTGATTTTCTAATATTATTTTCTAGCATACTTTGCCTCCCAGTACAGGACAAGTGACAGCATTACTCGACGAACTGGAATCGAACCCATACCTAGCTCATGGTAAACTTAGAAAACAAAGCACACCCCTATGGAATGCTATTACTGAGAAATTGAATCAAATTGACGGATGCAATAAGACACCCAAGCAATGGATGAAGGTAAAGGATACATCCCTCATTTTTTCCATACAACATCCCATCATTTGGGTTTCAACTAGGCCGGCCTACTGTATGTGACTATTACTAGCAGTTGGTATTTTCTTAGATTTTGCGCGAACATTATTGAATTAAACAAATTTTATGCGGGTTACTATCGCGTTTATTTTGGTTTTGATTTTAATTTTTTTATTATTCCGACGTTTCGAGAGCTTTGCAGCAATCGTGACCACGACCTGTAAAAAAATGTAAAATCATAACCAAAATAAACGCGATAGTAAGCCGTATAAAATTTGTTTAATTCATTACTTACAGTTATCGAACGGTAGCAGTCACCTGCATTCATGGACCGCACTCCAGCGTAATATTAGGCGGGTTGCTGTCATATTTCTAGTCACAAAAAAGTGGTTTACAACCGGGACTTTTTGGTTTGCGCGACTCCATGGATTTCACTACCACTTGACCACGGTCGATTTGATAAAATTATAATTGCCTCCTATTTTTGCAGTACTGGTCAGATAAAAAATTATCCATAAAACGTTTGGTGGAGTCGATTCGTTCAGAAAACAACCCGGACATATCAGCTGTTGGTGATATAGAACACAGATTTATAGCTTTACTTGAAAACCCTGGATTTGCTGATCAGACCTATTATCCATCAGATTCACCTTATATGGTAAATTAATTTTTAACTCGATATTTGCCAGAACCCCGCCTGCCCCCCTAGCACGGCAATCCAAGAAGCAAGATAAATCCCTGTAAAGAATATCATTCCAATTCATTTTAAATAACTCACCAGAACAGTGCATCAAATTGGCCAAAAGATATTTAAACGTTCTGTAAAACTTCACACAAAACAATGTTGAAAACTTTAATAAATATGTTTTAAAACATTATTATGTGGCGGCTTTACTTATTAGTTATTATAATGAGTTACAATAATATTCTTTGCAGTTCTTTATCTTGCTTCTTGGATTGCCGTGCTGGAGTTAAGCGGGGTAACCATTAGTCGACTGAGAATAAGCTGAGATTGCACCGATTTATCTCGACTTATTATAAGTGAAAGTAGATGGACGACAGGAATTTATAAATCTGATGTAGATGGATGCGTTGAACGAGGCAGACCCAGGAGGGTGTTTATCGACTAAACCAGAGACATCCTCAAGAAAGCTGGGTTGCCTAGTGCCCATAACCATAAAGCTTGTATGAAGAGAATTATGAATGTGAGGGAAGCGATACAGTTAAAATAAAAACTGTTTATTGGACCGTAATTACATAACTTTAGTTAATAAGCACACTGCCTTCTGAAAAAGATAATCTAAGTTCCAAAAAGCGGTTGCCCTATTTTAGACACAAAAATTCTTGTAGCTACTTACATACTAATTCTCATCCCCATTTAAATTTAGTCCAGCCTCTCGACAACTGTGTGCAGTAAGTCATAGCCACAAGAATATATATATTTAGTAGATACTTTAATATAGAATTTAATGTTTCAGGAAGCTGAGTACCTCGATAACGACGGCTACGTTTCGGATGTGAACGAGGAAGCCTTTCTATCAGACCTCCAAAACCCATTAACAAATATATCTGTAGATAATAAATATTTAATAGTGAAAACAGAAAATTGTATAATGCCCAACTCACGAGGTAAATAATACAAATGTATATTCTATACAAAGTAAACAGGACGACCAAAATTCATATAACAAAGTTACATTGTGGCGAGTGGTTTGGGTCCGGGGCTCTCAGTTTGCGTAACCATCGCACTGCCACAACAGCACGGTCGACCTAAATTGAAAGATTTTTTAATCGAACTCCGAACATGGCGCCTACGCAGACAGGCATCGTGCGTACATGTGACGCCTTATGATTGGCTGAAATAGTTTGGTGGTGATGGTATTCATAAGTCTCAAGGAGCAATATTTCAAGCAATGGTCAAGGCCATAGTGGTCAGAGTAAATGTCAAGGTTTATTTTAAAGTTCATAAATCATCCTTCTCTTGCTGCGACCGTGGTGTAGTGGCAGTGCAAAGGCTACGTAAGCCGAGTGGCACTCACCGGTAGCAAAGTATTTTTGATTAATGTACTTTGGTTATCCTGTTTCTATGATACCAGCACTTTAGTTAGTAGCTTAGTTTAGAAATCTACAATTAAAAAAAAATATAATATAAAAAAAAAAAAAAAAACGTCAAAACAAAAAGTTAATCTCCGTGTTTTTAATTAAAAATAAATATCTTTACGTAGATTAAGTGTGAAAATTTGTACACAAAGTAAATTAGGAAGTGAACTAATTGATATACAGTGATAAAATCATCTGTTAAACTAATATAAAGCGTAATTTTTAAGAATAAAAGTGATTGTCATTTCATGTTCATATTCAAACTCAATTCAGTGTTTTCGGTGTTATAGTGTTTAGTTCTACTATATTTTCAGAAAACTATAGTGAAAATGTTATATAATTTGTAAAATACATATGTAAAAACCAATATAATATAGTGTATAAATCTAATATAAACAAAGACGGTACTCATAAAATCTTCCAAACGTAAATACTTTCTAACATAAATAATCAACAATCGCTTCATTCATACATAGCTTTATTTCGAAGCAATTGTTAAGGGAATTTTGGCATAGTTGTACGACTCGTGGATTTGGCACCGACGTACGTGAGTTCAAATCCGCCTATAGTGCCAGGCTTTTTTTGTCTATAAATTTATATGAATTGCTACTTAGCTGTTTGTAAAGCAAAATAGTCTTGTACCAACGCCATCTAGCGGAATACTCAGGCATTTCCAATCGTAAATCAAATTATAATGAGCGTATGCAACGCCTGTACTAAAGCTGTGAAGACAGCTGATAAAATAAACTGTTCGATATGTGCGGCTGTATACCATTACCAATGCGTCAACATATCTCCTAGCGCATATAAGAAACTATCAAAGGACGCTCGGAATGCTTGGACGTGTCCAGATTGTAAACCCAAGCGAACATTAGTAACAGATACGACACCTATACGATCTGCACAAGTTCTCTCACCCGAATCATCTCCACTTAACATAATAGACATAGATGAAGATACTATTTATAACAAGGTATTAGCAATAATACGATTAGAACTACCAAAAATTCTGTCTGATGTGGTGAAGAGGGAAATTGCTTCGCTTAACAACAACGTGTTGGAACTTCAGAGGTCCGTTGTATCTCTTACCGAAACCCATAATCAGATGAAAAATACCATTGTCAATTTAATGGATGACAATGTTAAGCTTAAATCGGATAATATAACCCTACAAAGTACCATTGAGTCGCTTACAAATAGAATAAATGATATAGAACAGATGTCGAGGGAGTGCAATATCGAAATTCATGGTGTTCCTGAACATTCTGGGGAATCTGTACCTAACATCGTGCATCAATGTGCCTCCGTCATCAATTACAAATTGGACAGCAACAATCTGGTTAAATGTACTAGGGTATCCAAGCTAAATAAAAATAACAATAATCCACGAACAATAATTGTAAAATTTAGAAGCACTCTATGCCGTGACGAGTTTATTTCCGCAACATCGAGATACAACAAAACACATAAATCTGACAAACTAAATACTGCATTACTCGGTTTTGGCGGTGAAAGGAGACCAGTCTTCATATCTGAGCACCTGTCTCCAACGAATAAAAAACTTCATGCAGCTGCTCGCATTAGAGCAAGAGAACTTGGATATATATTCGTGTGGGTCCGCAACAATCGTATCTACGTAAGAAAGACACCTGATTCGAAATATATACACGTCAATAGCGAGAAAATACTTGAGAACCTTACATAAATTTACTATTTTAACTATATATTATTACTAAATCTTTTTGTAGCAAATTTTATTTTTTATATATAGGTATATTTTCCTTGTCATTTGCATGTACTTATCAATTTACTATCAAAACGTTCAGGCTACTAAAAATAAAGCGCTAGAAATATATAATTCCATTCTTGGAAATAGTTATGATATTATATGCCTTTGTGAAACATGGTTGGACGAGTCTGTTTATTCATCTGAGTTATTTGACGATAGGTACAGGATCTTTCGTAGGGATCGTTGTTCCCGATTCAAAGAGCAGTTTTCGAAGAAACATGGTGGAGGTGTGCTCATTGCCATATCTAAATCCCTTGAAGCTGAGGAGAGATTGGATTGGCAAACATCAGTGGAGGATATATGGGTAAAAATCAAGATAAAGACCATAACAATAAACTTATGTACTGTGTATCTGCCTACTTACATTCCTGATAATCTCTTCTCGAAATTCACAAATACATGTGAGAATGTTATTGTATCTTCCCCCACTAACTGTATAACACTCATAGTGGGTGATTTCAACCTGCCTTGTCTTACCTGGCACAATCAAGATGGTGCATCATTAAGTACGAAGGCTGCACTATTGATGGACCTCGTCCATAACGCTCAACTACGCCAATTAAATACTAAAATTAAGAATAATAGTGGAAACATCCTTGATCTTGCTTTCACCAACCACAACGATGAATTTTCGATTTCCCGTGTTCCTTTACCTATTGTTCGTGAAGTAGCACCGCACCCTGCATTTGAACTTCATTTTAAAATTATAAATGTGCCACGCTCGTTGAAAGAGAACACATTGTCACACAGACTTAATTTCCACAAAACAAACTTTAGTAAATGCTTAGAGGACCTGTCAAACATTGATTGGCATTCCCAAGCAGAAAAACTGACTCTAGATGATTTTGTTCAATTCTTTTATAACTCCATTTGGACTGTCATTGAATCTTATACACCAAAGAAAAGAGTGCAAAAAACTGGAAACCCCGCTTGGTTTTCTAAGAACCTTATACATTCTTTAAAGGAAAAAACCAAATATCATCGTTTGTTTAAATTATACCATAACCCACGTGATTATGACACTTTTTCTTATTTAAGAAAACGGTGTAAAACATTAATCGATGACTGTTTCAAAACTTATATTGCAAGAATCGAATCTGATTTACAATCGAACATTAAGGCTTTTTGGCGTTACACTAAGAATAAAAAATGTACTAATGATATACCCAATATAATGAACTACCAAAATCGTACGGCTAATAATGGAGGTGAAATTGCTGACTTGTTTGCAGACTTCTTCTCATCTGTCTACGGAACTGATAACGGGTCACAATATACACCAACTTTTGCTGAATCCAATTTTATAGTATCTGACATAAATATATCTATAGATGACATTGCTCAACGATTAAAAAGGTTGGATTTGTCAAAAAGTGCGGGCCCTGACGGAATACCCCCGGTCTTTATTAGTTCCTGCGCATCTGCAATAACTATACCCCTTCATATAATATTTAACAGATCCATTAAAGAAGGAATTTTCCCTTCACTCTGGAAACTCACTAAAATAACCCCAATACACAAATCAGGCAACAAGAGCGACGTTACTAATTATCGCCCTATAAGTATTCTCAGTTGCTTTGCAAAGGTTTTTGAGAGTATTATATATGCTAACCTGTATAGACACCTGACTCAACATTTAAGCTCACGCCAACATGGTTTCGTGGCTGGTCGCTCCACCAATTCAAACCTATTAGAATACGCAACTTACCTTTGTGACGCCTTCCATGAAAAAATCCAAATCGACTCAATCTATACAGACTTCTCAAAGGCGTTTGATCGTGTAAACCATCGAATATTACTTATGAAAGCCAAACACATTGGTATCCACGGTAGTTTACACCGTTGGCTTGAATCATATCTCATTAACCGATCTCAACTCGTTGCAATATATGGATACGAATCACGTCCATTTTTGTCAACGTCTGGTGTTCCTCAGGGCTCAAACCTAGGCCCCCTTTTGTTCTTGCTTTTTATAAATGATCTATTAGAAATCATTAAGTGTGAATGCCTCGCCTATGCAGATGATATTAAAATATTTTCCATCATAAAATCCTCTTACGACTGCATACAACTTCAATTAGATCTAGATCAAGTTCAAACGTGGTGCAAATTAAATAAAATGTCACTAAATATCAAAAAATGTCAAATCATCACATTTACAAAAAATAGACAGTCTATCAACCATGATTATAACATTGACGGCAGGGTCCTAAGCCGTGTAAAAGAGGTTCGGGATCTGGGGATTATATTTGATAAAACATTATCCTTTACACTACACTACAATTATATAATTAGTAAAGCAAGCAGGGTGTTGGGGTTTATACTGCGCGTAACAAAACCTTTTCGTAATCCTAATTCCCTTCTGCTGTTGTATTTCGCCCTAGTGCGAAGTGTTCTAGAGTATGGATCATCTATTTGGTCGCCTATATATGCAACGCACAATAAAAAGGTCGAATCAGTTCAAGCAAGATTTGTCCGAATTCTATGCAGTAGAATGGGCCTCAGGCGCCGTTTACCTGAATACCAAGACAGGTTGCAAAAATTTGAACTTAAAACTCTGGAACAGCGACGGAATGCTGCCGATCTCAGTGCTCTTCATTCGATTGTAAGGGGTTTATTTGGACACAAACTACTTGAGAAGGTTAAATTCCATGTTCCCTTTCGCTCTCAACGCACAAATAGGTTATTTTATATTCCCTTTAGCTGTAACAACGTATCGAGAAATAATCCTTTGCATCGCATGTGCTCTTACTATAATAGTATCTCAGAGGAATGTGATATATTTCAGCAGAGTCGTCTTTCCATGAAAAAAATTGCATTACATTGATAAGTTATTTAATTTTGTATAATTACCTATTTAGTTACATTTTGACATTGTTTATTTTATTTCATTTCAATTTTTAATTTTGTAGTGATTTAATTAATTTTAATGTCATTGTGTTTTGTTTAGACCATGTTGTTTAAATGATACGTATAACCATAATAGAATTTCAAGTTTATTGTTCTAATTATTATTTAATTCTGTTTAATTATCTATATAGTTTATATTTTGACATTTTGTATTTTATTTTAATTTTGTAGTTATCAATCAGTTTGTGTAAAATTTATTAAATTTTAACCTCATTGTATTTTGTTCTGACCATGTTATTTGAATGTTATGTATAACTGTAATAGGACTTCAAGTTTATTGTACTTGATCATTGTTGATGTTTAAAATGCGTGTTTAACTTGTTGTCTGTTGTTATGCTTAATAAATAAATAAATAAATAAATAAATAAAAATAAATAAAAATAAAAAAATCTATGCTAGTTTGTAATTTTTGATGTTTTACATCTGTCAGGCGTCCCACGACGACGGTTGACTTTTTAAAAGTATTTGTTTTTCATATAGCAACACAGAAACCAAAGGCACGGAAGAAGCGTACTGCCCCTCTCAGCTCTGATCAAATATTACAAAAACTGTTACGTTTAGAAGAGAAACGTGTTGCTACGCAAGAAACTCTATCAAATGCGTTAGTCGATATTGAAACCTCTATGAGACGTCAGGAGGAAGCCACTAGAGAATTAGGACGGGTCCTGCTTAAGATGTTAAGATAAGGTATGGTTTATATAATGATCTTTTTTACTCACAACTGTAGTTTGATTTGTGGAATTGATCAATCAATCAAATTGTTACGCCTTTTTCCTACAGTGATGGGCAGAAACAATGGAGCGCGACTTGCCATGATCCTGACACAACTTTTTCGCTTTCTTTGCATCCACAATTATCTTTATACAATATAAGCACTACACAAATGCCCATGCCACTAGGCAATAAAATTGATCAAGAAATAAATATCACTTTTCCAAAATAATACTTTTTTAATTTTTTATTGTGACATATGACAGCACCCCGCTTGATATTAAGTGTGGTCCATGAATGAATTAATTTAATTTATTTATTATAATATAAGATTAGGATTACTACCCCTGACAATTGCTAATGAGCATCTGCAATTGGTTACATGACGGGATGACCATTAGCAAAACTCTTTTTGGGTGGCATAGTGACGGCGACTGATTAGAATATAAACGCGATAGTAAGCCTCAAAATTGATTTTATTGTAAATAATGTTCCCAAAAAATCTCCAAAAATACCATCTATCCATATGAACGAGTGATGTATTTTTAATGCTTTTTTCATTATGATATTTCATTTCAGACATGCAGTGTTCATAGCGTTAATGCAGTATCGAATCGACGGCAAGGCAAGCTTAGGAATGGAGGGATATTCATATACGCCGATTGATTCACTGAGAATAAGTAGTATCATTTCAAGTATGAAGAGAATTGTGTATGTGAAGGAAGCGAGGGAGTTGTGTCAGGATCGTGACAAGTGGCGCTCCATTGTCTCTGCCTATCCTAATGGGAAAAAGGCGTGACAATTTGATTGATTGATTGATTCAAGCAAAGCGTTAAAATGAACTTTGTCCTGCATAGTAAAGGCGACACAGGTAACCGTATGAAACGGTGTGTTCAGTCGTCAGATGTATCGTCTCAATAGTATGAAGTAATGTATGGAAGTAAATTACATTAAAATAGAAAGTAAATTACATTAGGTACATTCATTAGTAAGAAAATTATTCAGTAACTTAAAATTAAATGCCTATCTTATTATTTTATTTTATTGTGGTTCGACATACGACAGCGCCCCGTCTGGTGTTAAATTAGCTGGATGCACTGGCAGCTTTCAGGCTGATCCCAAAATGCTAACCCGGATTGGCAGACTGGGAAAATCACCACAAACTGTCAGATTATCACTCTTAAAACATTGTAAATATAATTTAATTTATTTGTACAAGGTGTAAAAACACAGCAATCCTGTAAAAGAAGTTTTATATATTTTATACTAATGCAGTATAACTTAATTCAAACTTGATGGCGTCTTACAAGTTAACTGCAAGTCCATGCGCATCACATAAAATATGGTATAGCGGGTCTCGAGGTAGGGAAGATCTGCTCGTTGTGAATGCTCGTTGCCAACTTCGGAGCCGCCATAAAGTTTGGAACTAGCTGTACTAGCAAATTTGATTTTAAAAGTAAAATTGTATAAAATTTTGCATTTATTATTAGTCCAATATAAACTATTTACCATTGTAGTACCATTATTTGTTAAAATAATGCAAATGCAGTATTTGGTTCACACCCGTAGGTTGGGGGCCCTATGATCTCGCTAGGTCCTAGTGATCATTTGACTCAAACATGATAGACGGGCGCGACGTTATGTGCGAGCATTGCAAATTGAATAAAATATATTAAGATCTTAGAAAATAACTTATAAATACAAAATGATTTCAATAGTAGTTAAGGGGATTGCTTTGTGACTTTTCTCACCCGGTAGAGGAGAATACATGTGCATTAGAATGAGAAATATTTATCTAAACTATTTTATTAATTTATTTCTATGTTTTCTATTATTTTTTTTACCAATAATTATGTAAACAAAGTAATAAAAGCTTAATTTTAGAAATATATGATTGTTTTCTTCTTGGGTCCTGTTCTTAAATAGGTAATTCACGCAACTATCTCGATAATTTGGTTAATTGTTTTCAAAAACGACAAAATAAATACAAGTTACGTATTAATATTTTTTGGTGATTGAAGCAAACTGTGCACTGGGTTGTTTATTTTAAGTTGTTGGCATTCTTGCTTACAAAGTTGTAATTAATCAGTCGATATCGAGTCAGAATAAATCTTATTAATTTTATTTAATTAAAGACTAGGTATAATAGAAGTCTATACTACTAGCGCTTAACTAAGAAGATTCCTGCAGAAGAGGTGTGTTTATAGTGCACTCAAGTGTAGCAAATCAATTGGCTACACTAAACAGACGTAATTAATAATAAGTCCACTAATATTCATACTACTATAAACAAAAAAAAACATAAGAGCACGATCGATCAGATGCATTTGCCCGCGAAGATGCATTAACTTAAGTATGTTGTAATGGTTGTAGTGTTTATTATAGTCGCGTAATAACTGTTTTCGAATATTGAGCCAAAAACAGATATTTTTCACTTGGCAACCCTGTTTAAAAAACATCAATATCAGCTGGGACCATCGCCTTATTTATTAAATAAAAAAAACTTCTCAGCTGGTTATCAATGCTGTCATCCATCAGTCGCGAATTGTTGTTGTTTACGGCGGGAGGCCGTGAATTGTTTAAATATTCTAAAATTAAGTTACTGTAAAATGATTCTAAAAATTATTTTAGCTTTATCGTTACAAGTTTACCTTATTAATGGCGAACCAACGCCTATTGTAATGTGGCATGGAATGGGTAAATATTTATTTTTAATTACAATAAAGGATTCTTTTATTATAAAATATGTAAATCTTTGGGGCTAAATTAAATTAAATGCAAATTCAATTTGAATGTGCAGCAGTGATAACCTTGTTGAACTTGTGTAGGTAATTGTAGTTAATTTATTTAGCTACATTTAAATTTATTTTGTTATTCTGTTTGTTGAAGACTATACGATAACTTTATCGCCTTATAAGTATTGCTACTGTTCAATAATTCATTGGATGGGTTTTTATAATAAAAGTAATACCGATATTAAAATAATACTGTTATGTAGGCTTAGAAACAGTGAGTGATAAGTAAAAATGGTTCAATCTTGAAATGTAATAATATGAGCGCGCCATAGATCTTCTTTAAATATTCACAAATCTCGTTTTATCTTTAGTAAAATTGGGTTTCTCTGGAGACAACGGTATACACAGTTTCCTCCTGTACATAACTAGTTTTCACAACCAGCTTTAAAATAATTTTCCTAACTATTTATTGTTAATGCCAGGATCTTGGTTAATAACATTATATCACATTCTTGTATATGAATACTGTTATCAATCATTATTAGTGTAAATAAAACAAACTATGTTTACTGTTTTCATGTTTCGTAGAAGACAAAAATGTTTTGATGGAAAATGTTTTGTTTAAAAATTTTTGTTTTTGATCCTCAATGGTGGAATATTGTAGAACTCATCAATTGGAAACGTCAATAGATATAACGGACAATTACAATGTAGGATAGACTGACAAATTAAAGTGGCCAGGAAACCACTGTGAAGGATTAATGGGGAAGCCGACCGTGGTGTAATGGCAGTGCAATGGTTACTTAAACCGAAGAGCACGAGTTCGAGACCACCCACCGGTACCAATATATCTTTGATATATGTACTATGGTTCTCCTGTTTTCATGATACAAGCACTCTAGTAGCTAAGTATGGAAATGTATAATAAAATAAATGAAAATAAAAATTGTTACAAAAGAAGCTGCTTTTGACAACTTATCTAACCATGGATGTGCAACTTTGCAGACCTGTGTCTATAGCAGCAGTTGGATTGCACTTCAATTTACTACATTTCAGGTGATGCTTGCTGTCTACCCTTCAGTTTAGGAGCATTTAAGCATTTCTTAGAGAAACAAATACCAAATGTTTATGTCCTATCTTTAAGAATCGGGGATTCAATTCCAGCTGACATGGAACATGGTTATTTTATGTCTCCTAATAAACAGGTATGGTTCTACTGAATGCAAAAAGACAAGTCCTTTAATCATAATAATTCTTTATAGCTAGGTAAGTTTTTTATACATCAATCAATCAAATTGTAACGCCTTTTTCCCACAGGGATAGACAGAGACAATGGAGCGCCACTTGCCACGATCCTGACACAGTACCCTCGCTTCCCTCACGTTCACAATTCTCTTTATACAAGCTCTATGGTTTTTTTTTACATTTTCATGTAAATTCTAATATCAATCTGAAATAAAATTTATGGTCCCTGTGACTCGATTCTGTAATGCCTTACCCGCCCATATAGGGTTAAATGTAAAAGTCGTGTTCTCCTTATCCTTGGATCAGAATCGTAGCGTGCCTTGGCCCTTAGGATTTCTCACAAAAGAAAAAAAGATGTTTCTTATTTTTTGCTTAAGCACGTTGGGGGTCCCCGTGGCTTAGGGCCCCGTATAATTGATATGGCGGTAGCTACGCCCCTGCCTTGGATCCTCTGAACGAACATAAACAAGCCGATAGTGACGACGGACGGAGGCAAACAATTGAATCAATTTTCTAAGTTGTCGGCGCTCTTCCCTTGATTAGTATCATGCAGGTCCCAACCATTGCATAATATCTGATCAATAGTTTTTTTTATTGTGACTCGACATATGGCAGCACCCCGCTTGATGCTAAGCCGAAGTGTGGTCCATGAATGGATGTCACTGCTACTACAATTCGATTACTGTGAGTAGCAATCACATCCACTATGCCGGCCTGGTTGGAACCGTCACTTAGCTCAGGAAGCTCCCTTGCTTGCCATTAGAAGATGTCGCGTCTTAATAAAAATGTCTTTAACTGACTAGGGCTCGTCAGCGCTGAGCGCAATAGACTATTTTATAATTTATGTTATTAATGCAGGTGGAGTATGTCTGTCAACAATTAGCTAATGATGAGAAGTTAAAAGATGGATTTAATGCTATTGGTTTCTCACAAGGCAGTCAGTTTTTGTAAGTTTATCATTCAATCTTTCAGATAGTCACGCCTTAATTCCCTCGGGGATAGGCAGTGACATCCGATTTTGCTAAAGTTTGCTATCCAATGCCTAGCTAAATTTTAGCTTTTTATATGGCCGAAAAATGGACCGAGAACGTTTTTTTTTAGATATTGGCAGGAGTAGTTTTAAACCAACTCGACGCACTTTTTTCGCCTTAAAATTGCACATTTTTTACTCATTTTGGGGTACGAAGGTCTGTTTTAGATGCAAACGCTAAAAACTGCTAAAAACCCGTTTAGGACATTTTTGCCATTTTATATTTTGGGACCTTGGCTGACAATTTAATTGATTCAGATGCAATACAATCGAATACACTTATAAAAAATTCAGAGATTGTTTGCGCTAATAGGAATTTTATGGTACCCAAAATCCATTTCTGTCAGACTATTAGCCACAAAACCTTAAATTAGTTACAAAATGAAAATGAGTTAGAGTTATCAGAGACGTGCATAATCCATCTACATTCTTCTGTTCTACAGGCGAGCAGCACTCCAACGTTGCGGCCATAGAATACCTCATATGAAGAACTTAATAACCCTCGGAGGTCAGCATCAGGGTGTGTATGGCATACCAAACTGTGGTGCTCTTGAGAATGGCACTTGCGACTATATTAGACGATTACTCAATTATGCTGCTTATAACAGGTTAGTTAATTTTTTATTGTGAATTGACATCTGACTTCAAACTGCCTGATAGTAAGCTCGATGGAGGTCCAAAAGTCTCTACCGTGACCGACCTAAACCGAGAATTTCGTTGTGGATGTAAGGAAAGCAAGGGTAAGAGGCGTTCCATTGTCGCTGCCTATCCCTGTGGGCAAAGGTGGTGACAATTTTATTTGACTTTTTGATTTAATTTATTATAGCCAGGGCCTGCCTCAACCGCCGTGACCTAAACCGCCTCAGTTCACGGCTGCCTCACTCGCCGTCACTATGCCGGCCAAAGGTCGCAAAGCATTCCATTTGTCGACTGTTTTACAAAGAAACGAAGCTATGTACATTCATAAATGATAAGTTTACACGTAAACAAGTGACAGGAAGTAAATAACTTATTGATGTAACAAAAGCGGATAGAATCTCTATAAGGTCTAAGGTACCCATTATATTATAAAGGTTTATACACATATTATACAATATATTAATTATAAAATATATATTATTATTATAATATATTAACCTAATATTATTTAAAATTACCTAGGTTTAAATAATTCGCCTGACAAATTAAGAAAAAAAAAAACAATCAAACTTTATAACGATATAAAAACGTTTTTTTTAATAATGTGTTAGAAAGAAAACCAATTGTCAATTAAGAATATAAAATCATATGTTTTTTTTATTGTGAATCAACAAGATGAGGTCCAATATGTTCAGTATACATGGTGTTTGTTATGATTATTTGCTTTCTATTGTACGTCTAAACGACGTACATTCTACAGGTTTAAATATAAGAGGATGTCTAGCGAAATAATACTAATGTTTATTTAAGTATTAAAAGAAATTGTTTCATAAGGGTTAATAAAAACATTTGATCAACATAAGTTTCTTTGTCAGTCTTTGCTTTGAAAACAGATTTTATTGATAGCAGTGGTGGAATGTGAATATTTTTGGATCCAAAAAAGTGCTCTATCACAAAAAAGTAAGCAGTAACAACATTAATATACGAGTACATATTAAAGGAAAGAAAAGAGGACGCCATACTGGCACTAGTATATTTTTATTATTATTTACATTTCTATTCTAAGCTACTAAAAGGCTTGTGTCATAGAAGCAGGACAACCAAAGTAATATTAAAGATACATTGGTACCGGTGGGTGGTTTTAAACCTGTGCTCTCGGTTTGCATAAACATTGCACTGGCCATGGTTACGCAACATTAAGGCGACCGTGGTGTAGTGGCAGTGCAATGGTTACGCCAACCGAGAGCACGAGTTCGAGACTACCCACCGGTACCAATGTAACTTTAATATATGTACTTTGGTTGTCCTGTTTCTATGATACAAGCACTTTAGTAGTTTAGGATAGAAATGTATATAAAAAATAAAAGTAAAATTATAACTGCCACTACACCACGGCGCCTTTGTATGAGAACTGCATCTATTGTACCGCAGCTGTCTTATCTTAATGTATAATAGCCTTTAGAATAGTCATATTACGTGAATAGATTACGAAATGTTCACATAAAAATTATCAGCACAATAGATTACCTATATGGGAATTGATTATTAATAATGCTTTGTGTTCATGCACTAAATGCATAATTGGCTAATTGGCCGGCATAGTGACGACGACTGAGGCAACTGTAAACTGCATCGGCTTATTCACATCGCTTTTGGTATGCAAGAGGAAGTCGTCAGACAGAGCGCGTATTAATAAAAAAAGACGAGAATCGCGAATATTTTAGAAAGCGAACGAATTGTGTTAGATTCGTGAAAAGTGGTGCTCCGTTGTTTCTGTCTATCCCTATAGGGATTAAGGCGTGACAATTTGATTCATTAATTTTTTTTATTGAGTTATTATAACCATGTACAGTTTCGTTTAGGTTTTGTAAAAATTTAACCAGAGTCGTATTCGCTTTGCCGGCTTCGCTAACTCCGCAACTTTGATGCTAATAACGCGTATCAATTGATATTTTAGTCTTTATTCCGTTTACTCTGTATTATTGTTTTTATGTCTATCAACGAAAACATCCTTAAGAAAGCTAAGTTGCCTAGTGCCCAAAACCATAGAGCTTGTATGAAGAGAATTGTGAATGTGAAGAAAGCGAGGTTACTTTTGTCAGGATCGTGGCAAGAGGCGCTCCATTGTCTCTGCCTAACCCTGTGGGAAAAAGGCGTGACAATTTAATTTGATTTGATTGATGTAGTAGTAACTACTGTTACTATATTTAAAATAGTAACAATAATATTTATAATTTTTAATAGGGATATGATTGGGCAATTAGAAATAACATCAGCAACGGGAATCGAACCCTCCCTTTACGCATGACCGCTCAAACCACTGAGCTATACCAGCGCCTATGCTTATTATTATTTTGCGATTATGCGGTCTTATTTACTATCCATAATATTATTTTGTCTAACTGTTAACGGAGCGTGATAACTTGGGTCATTGGTTATCGTAATCATGTTTGCCTCTTTCGAAGAAATTACTATTTATCAACTTATTTATATATAATTACATATCCATAATAAGAGCTTGTATTTAGAGAATTAGGAATGTGTATAGATCTCGTCAGATCTGCGCAGTAACTTGTTTGTTTCCTACTGACTTTCCGTTTCACGAATGTGTATATATTTAAAAAAAACTCAACTTTGTGCAAGACTGTATAGTTGCGCGCACTTAATCCCACCGCGCTCTTATAATCTGACGATCATTGTACTGCGCAGCTCTATAGTCAGCGCTATTTTTATCTGTCGGGATCTTCAAAACGAGGGCTGAGAGTAACTTACTTACTTTTTGTTTACTTATGTATAAATTTGAAAATATTATTATGTGTACAAAACTGTATAGATGCTCAGATTTTCTCCCACTCCAGGCGCAGTCATCCAGCACTTTTTTATTCTGCCGATCCTTATACTGCGCAGCTCAAGAGTCAGCGCTATCTACCGTGATCTATATTGCCACGGATCGGCAGACTGGCCAAATGATTACCAACTCTTTGCCCATCACTCTTAATAGGTCACAATAATATAATATTGTAATATAATTTAATATTGGTTGTAAGCATGACTGGGTAACTGGTTAGATACTTGACTTCATTCTGTGAAGGCCGCAATTGATTTTATGCATATACAATTGGTTGCATATATTCAAAAGACGATAACACTGGGAGCTGTTATCACTCGAGCAGAGCCCTGATTTTCTTTTTATTGTGACTCGACATATGACAGCACCCCGCTTGATGTTAAGCCGAAGTGTGGTCCATGAATGGATGTCACTGCTACTACAATTCAATGACTGTGAGTAGCAGTCATATCCACTATGCCGGCCTAAATGGAACCGGCAACTTACAAGCGGATCCCGAAACGTGACCAAATCACTTCACGGTCTGTATACTTGTAAGTGGTGGTACTACCCCGGATCGGCAGACTGGGTACCACTGCCTACCACTCTTAAAATCTTAATACACAACAGAGTTTTTTTTATTGTGACACGACTTCTGCCCTCGGCCTGCCGATGATAAGCAAGAGGTCCAAGAGTGACGATGACTGAAAAAACCGAGTAGTTTAAGGCTGCCTCAGCCGCCGTCACTATGCCGGTCAAAGGAATAAACTTGTCCACGAATTTTTACTGCTTTTTTCAACGTGATCTAAATTTCAATCTAAATTAGTGGTTCCCAAAGTTGTTTAGGCTACGACCCATCTAATACAAGTTTACAAACTCCACCTCTAGGAAATTCAACCGTTACCAATATGAACAAAGTTTTAATACAAGTTTTCATTACTTGAAATAATAACTACACAAAAAAAGTTATTTTAATAGAAAGGATTAAATTGTTGCCTATGGTTCGCCATTACAGTTTTGACATTATTTCCAACTCGAGTTGCTTTTAACCGCAGTGAGTTTGATAAGTACAATTTATTGTGTCGGTTGATGTGTACGCAAGACGAGTCCACATAACTTCTATAACTTAGTTTATTATTGTATACATTTTAGACTTATTTATATATTATATTATTAATTGTATATGTTAGTTAATAGGTAATTTTAGATTTAATTAATTTAATGCACCCACAATCTCTGCTCACTATCCCAAAGATTGGTAGAAAATGTCATTAGACATTAAGCTTGCCTATGTACATCTGTTTTATAATTTTGTGCAATAAAGAATTTATCTATCTATGTGTCGTTCTACGGACAGGGCTCACTCAATATTAAGAGTGGTAGGCAGTGGTACCCCAGTCTGCCGATCCGGGGTAGTACCACCACTTACAAGTATACAGACCGTGAAGTGATTTAGTCACGTTTCGGGATCAGCTTGTAAGTTGCCGGTTCCATCTAGGCCGGCATAGTGGATGTGATTGCTACTCACAGTTATTAAATTGTAGTAGCAGTGACATTCATTCATGGACCACACTTTGGCTTAACATCAAGCGGGGTGCTGTCATATGTCGAGTCACAATAAAAAAAAAAAAAAAAAAATCGTTTGCGACCCACCAGTAGGTCGCAATCCAAAGTTTGGGAAACCCTAATCTGAATATTAATATTTATGACGACGGAATGTCAGTGATATTGCGATAATATTTGCATTCTCGTAGGTAACAAGTCGTAGTAGGTAATTACGTTGATTAAGCAGTATAGCTTGTCTAACTATAAATGACGCGCCCCTCTACTTTATTAGTTTATTTAAATGTGTGAATGCAAATATTTCTAACTATACTATTATACTTTATCAGCGTGCTCCACCGTTTGTGTTTAACCAGCAACTGAATGACCAATTACAATTGCATTTTCGGTGTGCTGCATTCATATTTTATGTATTCTCGTGTGCGCAAATGCGGTGGAGGGGCGCGTCATTTCGGCTTAGACAGACTATAACTATAAGTTTGTGGACACTACACCACGGTTGCCAATGTTAGGTACTGTGTTTTGGTTGTGTGCAGCTGCAATAGTTTTCCAAGTTCAAGTGGTAAACATTGAATTATCTAATGTTAGCTTTTTATTACTAGTACATATTTGCTTTATGATCATTGTTTGTATGTCTGTATGTGTGTACATATTACATTTTTATGTATGTATACTTTGTTAACAATGTAAAACAAAGCCTAATTTGTTTAACTTTTCCGCATTCAGCGTAATCACTATCGCTATGCCATTACCGTTAAAAACTTCTTTCTTTTAAATTCAAACAAAACAGAATGCATAGATCAATCAATCAAATTGTCACACCTTTTTCCCACAGGGATATGCAGAGACAATGGAGCGCCACTTGCCACGGTTAATACATAGAAAGACTACAAAATAAACAATTACAGTTAATAATGTACAATTATACAAGAAAGCAAAAAAGAGTATACATTATACAAGTCTATAGAAAAATTTTATATTACGTAAATTTATATGAATTCACGTAATGTAAAATTTCGATATAGGTATCGTTTATTTATTAAGCTGATTAAATTGTAATATAATATAGGACTGTACTCGTATTTGGATTCAGAAATGTATAATTGTGTAAATTATCAATAATAATTTACACAAAACTCTAAATACATAAAATAAATAACTCTGAAATACATAAATGTACAATCGGCGGCCTTATAACCAAAGGAGATCTCTTTTAAGCAACCAAAGCCAAGCCAAACACAAAAACACATTCCTGTCGGACATAAACAGTGAAGTTCATATAGGTTCAGATGGGTGCAAAACAACTGTTTAGATGGGTGCGAAACAACTGTTTAGATAGGTGTAACATAACTGTTCAGATGCGTGTAACACATCTATTCAGATAGGTGTAACACATCTGTTCAGATAGGTACAAAACAACTATTCAGATAGGTACAAAACAACTATTCAGATAGGTGTAACATAACTGTTCAGATAGGTGTAGCACATCTGTTTAGATGGCTGTAACACAACTGTTCAGATGAGTGTCACAAATCTGTTCAGATAGATGTGACACAATTGTTTAATTGCTTATCTTACTTATGTCACTGCATTTAGAAGTCGTAAATAGTTTTAATTTTTTTATTCATAATAAATCAATTTTCCATTACAGTTGGCTGCAACACTGGCTAGTCCAAGCAACATACTGGCACGACCCACTCAACGAAGCCACGTACAAACAAAAAAGCACATTCCTGTCAGACATAAACAATGAAGTTCATATGAACAAAACTTATATAATAAATTTGAACACACTGGAACATTTGGTAATGGTGATGTTCGAAGATGACACTGTGGTCGAGCCTAAAGAGACTGAATGGTTCGGCTTCTATGCGCCAGGACAGGCGAAGGAGATATTGCCGTTGCAAAAGTCAGATATTTATTTGAAGGTATTTAGTTTATTTCTTTTTTTTACTCTAAATCATACTATCCATTCCACAACCGTGACATGTAGTGGCTATACGCGAGAAAAAGGGCTATTTACTCTATTCTGAGAAACCACATCGCTCGAACCGATAAGGAAGAGATTCCGTTCAGGAACCGGAAGACGCAGCGTAGGTAGGCCTCCCACTATGAACTACTATGACGGCATAGTGAAAGTTACAAATAACCAGTGGATGCAACTAGCATCTCATCGTTCTAAGGGGGAGGCCTAAAAGTTAAAGGTTCATCAGTAGACGTCTTCTGGTTGATTATAAGAAGCATGCGTTGCTATAAGTAGATGGATGCGTTAAACGAGGCAGACTCAGAAGGGTGTTTTCCGACGAAAACACCCTTCTCCTCCTCAAAAAAGAAAGGCCATAACCGTAGAGCTTGTATGAAGAGTATTGTTGATGTGAGGGAGTTGTGTCGGGAACGTGGCAAGTGGCGCTCTATTGTCTGCAATGTTTCGGCAAAAAAAACTTTGTGACTGTTACTTAGTTGTTTAACTGTAGTAGTAGTTACCTTCATTCATGGACTGCACTCCTACTTAACATCAGGCGGAGTGCTGTCATATGTCGAGTCACAATAAAAAAATAATAGAATGTGGATATAAAGAAAGCGAGGTAGTTGTATCAGGATCGTTAAGCATGGCGCTTCGTTGTCTATGTATATCCTTGATATGTTATAAAAATAAAGTTTATCCTTCGTATATCGTCTTTATACAAAAATAGTCTTATTACAAACGTTTATAAGGTTTATTTTAAAAACAAACCTATTCTACCTCTGTGCGTCCTCTATCGCATATACCACGGAGAATGTTCCGAGGAGCTCTTTAACCTTGTTTCTACCTCGTCTTTTCACACCCTTAATACTCGCACTGGTCGGGGAAGCATCCGCATTTTATCGACCATATCGGCAGTCGAACTAAAAAGGTCGGTGCGTCCTTTCTTTGTAGAACAATCGACAAGTGGAATGCTTTGCCAGCCTATGTGTTCTCTCCATCCTATAACCTTGGATCCTTCAAGCGATGCGTGAAGAAGCACCTTTTGCCGGCATAGTGACGGCGACTGAAGCAGCCGTGAACTAACTAGGTAGTTTCAGCCGTCATCACTCTTGGATCTCCTCTTGCTTATCATCAGGCAGGTCATCAATTGGGTTTAAGTTACGTCTCCAGCTTTTCTTTTTAATACAAATAACATTTATATTTTAGGACCGCCTAGGATTAATGAGAATGGATAAGGCTGGAAAACTAGTGTTCCTGTCTACACCTGGCAACCATCTACGATTTTCAGAAGAATGGTTCATTGAGAAAATTATTAAGCCATATTTAATCTAAAAAATATACTCTGTATTCCTATAATTGTACATTATTATAATTATTTTAGTTATTATTATAATATTACAAATCAGTTCTAGTTTTAAATAATATATACTCAATTTTATAATTGTTCCTTATTAATACGCTTTTATTAGCCTGACTTGTATGTATGTAGAGTCTGTCTAAGCCGAAATGACGCGCCCTACTGCATTTAAGCACACGTGTGAATATAAAATATGAATTTAACACACCGAAGGAGGAGCACCCTGATAAAGTATAGTAGTATAGTTAGTAATATTTGCATTCACACATTTAAATAAACTAATAAAGTGGAGGGGCGCGTCATTTATAGTTAGACAAGCTATAACTATGTAACGAAATCTTCCAAGTTGATTTTTACCCACTTCTAGAGGTTTTGTAAATTTGTAAGGCAATTTGGTAATTTGTAAAACGTTTTAAAAACAAATGACAATACAATAATTTCATTTTTCAGTCGTTTGTTCTCCTCTTTACTTTTTAGTTCGCACTGTCATTTTGGCGTGTTTTTTTAAGTTTTTTTAACTATAGTTTAATTTTATTATTAGTTTTCTTAGGACAAAATATTGTGAATAAATTATTTTAATCTAAGCGATTTAAACTCGTAAGCAATTTTCTTATTATTTTAATTTCTAGTTTAAACTTGTTCATAATAGATGGCCCCAATTTTTTTATATATTTTTTTATATGCGACTCGACATATGACAGCACCCTTCTTGATGTTAAGCTGGAGTGTGGTCCATGAATGGATGTCACTGCCACTACAATTCAATAACTGTAAGTAGCAATCACATCCACTATGCCGGCCTAGTTGGAACCAGCAACGTACAAGCTGATCCCGAAACGCGACTAAATCACTTCACGGTCTGTATACTTGTGGTGGTACTACCATATTAAGTATTGTGGTAAATTTTGACATTATAAACAAGATATCGTTTCGCTATAGTCTAATTTAGGTAGGCCTCCCACTAGATGGACTGAAGACATAGTGAAAGTCACAAATAACCAGTGGATGCAATTAGCATCTTGTCGTTCGGAATGGCGTTCTAAGGGGGAGACCTATGTTCAGACGCCTTCTGGCTGATGATGATGATGATAGTCTAATTTAGAAATGTCAACCTTTGACAGCTAATGGTTAATTTACTTACCTAATGTTCTAATACTTTGCTGTTATTCGCATATTAAAAAAGGTTCAAACTCTTGGAGCAACTTTGTAACAGGGCCGAAATGTTAAAGTAAATAATAGTTTTTTTATTTTAATTGTGTCTCGACAGCACCCCGTTTGATGGTAACCTGGAATGCGGTCTATAAATGGAGACGACTGCTACTACAATTAAACGAGACTAATACTTGGTCTGTATACTTGTAAGTGGTGGTACTGCCCCGGATCGGCAGACTGGGCACCACTGCCTACCACTCTTTGACAATCAGACCCGAAGCAAATATGTGCCTCTTTTTTATTTATTAAAAATATTTGTAAATTTAATCTTACTATTAAATATCACAAATAAAACCTACGAAACAAATATTTGTGTCGAGCGGGAATCGAACTCGGGACACCCGAGTAATGTACTGGTAGCACATCACTACGCCACGCCTGTCGTCGAAATATTAAACAGTAATATTTATTTTTTTATTTAACAATTTTATTCGGTAACAAGGGAGACTGTGCCTAGCAATATAGCCACAACTCTTAAAAGGATTTCCGTCTGAAGTTAAGCATTCTTTCCATAGGGCCAGACCATCGAAGCCAGCGCCGGATTTAGACTTCAGCAGCCTATAGGCTGAGCATGTGGTGGAGGATCTCAAATCGCTTGTAGTTGACTGTTGAAAGTTTATATTACGGTCAAGGTAAAGAAGAGAGCAACTGAATAAGTTGGCTAACATAAAATTATTTCAAAATTAAACTTAGGTACCTACAAGCTAAATTATTTTTCGTCTGACTATTTGCAACAAAACTCAGTATCATTTTGTTTCTACTGAGCCTTTATCGTTTTAAATATTTTTTTGTGGTGTGGTAGCGGCCCTCTTGTGTTGACGGCCTATGCTTAAATTCGGCACTGATCGAAACATTCTATTGTCAATCCTTGTCACATCTATTTAATTTTGTATGTAATGGGGCGTTCTCACGGGGCGATTTTAGTTGATCAATATTTATCGTTAAACAAAAATTCGAAAGCAAATATTGACGGTAGCGTTCTCACGATTCAATAATAATCGACTCAATATTACACGTGTTATTACACTATCTGTCCATTTCAGCATTTTTCTCGTGGATGTTGACGCCACAATTCACATTTTATTTTACAAACAAACAAAATACTGGTGATAGAGGAATGCAATATACAGTACATAGGTACTCAATTGCGCTGATTGACTGACTGATCGGACTGATTATTCAATGCAAGTTGAACGAACAAATTCAGACGAGTCAATTCGCTGCCAGCTATCAAATGAATCAACAAAAGTCGAAAGGTCTTTCTTTAACTTTTGTTGAATAGACATTTATTGCTTAAACTTGATAGAAAGTCTGTTCAGACGGTTCAAATCACGAACGATTTCGCAGTTGATCAACTAAAATCGCCCCGTGAGAACGCCCCATAAATGACAGTCTTCTATAGTCTTGTAGATGAGGAGCCCTCTATCGGCGTTTACGAATAATTGGCAGTTTACATCCTAATTGGACAGTGAAGAGAAGAAAGAAAAGCATTCATTTATTAAATAATAAATAATTTATTGTAAACATTCGTCTAAATTCATTTGACACATCTTCATTTGCTTCTTAATTTGTTCACTTTGGTCATCTTTAATTTTCAGGAATTTCACGTAAACTCTTAAATATCTGTTATAACATGATTCCTGCCTAATGTAAGGTCCTTTTAAATGTACTATTTTATGTAACGGATATTTCGCAATGCAATCAAACATGCATCGTTCCGCAATTTTGTAACTGAAAAGATTATTTATTTATTGTGACGACGTATGAGAGCACCCAGCTTGATATTAAGCTGGAGTGTGGTCCATAAATGGATGCCACTGCTACTACAATCCAATAACTGTAGGTAGCAGTCACATACACTATGCTGGCCTAGTTGGAACCGGCAACTTACAATTCCGGCTAATTCCGAAACGTGACCAAATCACTTCACGGTCTGTATACTTGTAAGTGGTGGTACTACCCCGGATCGGCAGACTGGGTACTGCCTACCACTCTGTAATAACCAGACCTGAAGCAAATATCCGCCTCTTTTTTTTATTAACAAATATTCGCAATATTTTATATTATTATTAAATATTACAAAGCTATGAAACAAATATTTGCTCTGACCGGGAATCGAACTTCACGTGCAACAAACCAATTGCTGGACAATCGGCCATGCATGTCGCCTGTTGAAATAAACGAAACACGTCCTTACTAAACCGAATCATGTTCATTCTGATAGCAATGATAATGGGTTTGAAATTCATTGTCATTAGAGCTACGCGGTTGCCCGCTGGTTCTTTATATGGATAGTAGCAGTCATCTCCACATATGGACCGCACTCTAACTTAATATCAGGCGGAGTGGTGTCAAATGTCAAACCCCAATAAAATAAGGCATTAATAGTGGTGGTGGCAGACAGTTGGTGATAATTCGCCCAGATTGCCAGATCAATTGCACCGGATTGGCAGACTGGCAACAACTGCCTGTCACTCTTAGAAAAAATAACATAAGTTATATTTAGACACGAATCTACTGAATTAGATTTATTTTTATTGGCTTAACTTGTATGTATGTAACATCTTCAAATCGTCAAAATAATATGAAAATTTGTACGCGTATTAAAAACCGATGACAATACAATAATATCATTTTTGCTGGAATAGTGACGGTAATTGAGGCAAGCAATTTGAGTGAAAGTAGATTGACGAAAGGAATTTATAAATCTGATGTGGATGGATGCGTTAAACCAGGCAGGCCCAGGAGAGTGTTTTCCGACCAAATCGGAGACATCCTCAAGAAAGCTAGGTTGCCTAGTGCCAATAACCACAGAGCCTGTATGAAGAGAATTGTGGATGTGAAGGAAGCAAGGGAGCTGTGTAAGGATCGTGGTAAGTTGTCTCCGTTGTCTCTGCCTATCTCTGTGGGAAAAAGGCGTGACAATTTGATTAATTGAATTTAGGCAAGCGTGAACTGATTCTGTTGTTTCAGTCGTCGGCGATCTTGGACCTCCTCTTGTTTACCATTGGGCGGGTCGAGGTCAGGTGTCGAGTAACAATTTACTTCTTAATTCACATTGTCATATAAGCGTGTTTTTTTAAGTTAAACTTACTCATTCGCATTGATACAGTTCATTCGAATACATTTATGACCTTCATCCCGAGCTAAGTCTTTAGATTTTTCTGTTAGCAACACAGAGAGGCCCTGTCTTCTATATTCTGGTAACACTGTCAACATCTTGAGCTGTAATGGAGAAAAGCGTTTTAATATGTTTTTTTTATTACCGTGCCTCATGACTGTAGGGCGATCCATGAATGGAGATGACTGCTACTACAGTTTACTACCTGTAAACAGCAGTCACATCCATTTTATAAGTTGAAACCGCCAACTTACAAGCTAATCCCGAAACGCGACTAAGTCCCTTCACGGTCTATATACTTGTAAGAAGTGGTACTATCCCATATTGGCAGACTGGACACCACTGCCTAGCATTCTGACAACCTGATCTAGAGCAAATATCCGTATCTTTTTTTAATAACAAATATTCGTAATATTTAATCTAATAAATATTACGAATAAAAGCTATGAAACAAATATATGCTCTAACCAGAAGCGTAGCGTGACTTGGCGGGGCCCCGTATAAAAATTATTTGGGGCCCCTTAGGAAGGGTAAAGATTTCTCACATTAGAAAAAAAAATGTTGGCATAAAATTAAATGATATATTTATTCATCATGATTATTTAGGTATCTGTCCTTGCTTTTTTTTCGGCAAACTTAATAATTAAATCATTTATAGCTGATGATAACTTTAGTTTTTCTAAAGATTCTTTTAGGGACGTTTTTATTCATTTTTGCTTTACGTTGGGGGCCCCGTATAATTAATACGGTAGCTACGCCCCTGGCTCCAACCAAAAGTCGAACTCGGGACTTGACACTTTACTTGTGTGCTTACACTGCTAACCAAGTTATTTACGCCAAGCTCCTGATGTCAGGAGATCGAGAAAAGATATTTTTAAAAAAGTAAGTACATTCATGTTAATGAAAAAAATACCTCAAATATTTTGTTTTGTTCAAGTGTTTTCCATAAATTTGGTGTTTCGTCCATTTTAGACAAAAAAATTAGAAGATCTTTTATGTTGACATCCTAAAAAAATATAATTAGATAGACTTCGGAATCAAATTGTGGCAAATCAACTTTGTTCCAACCTCTTTTTTACTTTCGTGATACCCGAGAAGCATCCGCATTTTGTCGACCGAATCGTCAGACAAAGTAAATGATTCAGAGCGTGTCGTTTCTTACTAGAATGCTTTACCAGCCATGTGTTTTCCCCATCCTTTATTTACTTTTGACCGGCATAGTGAGGGCGACTAAGGCAACTGTCAACTGAAACGGTTTCTACGTCGCCCAGGAGCGTACGCAGCGCTTTTACACGTCAAATTCACAAAGAAAAAAAAAACATTTTTAGCATGTAATTGCTGAACTTATAAACTAGATAAAAAATGAATGTTAAAATAACAAAAAAAAATCTTACTTACAAACCAGGGAGTTTCAGATCTTAGCCTTCCAAGGTCAGTATATTTTAAACCAAATGTGGAAGGCGACATTGGTCAAAAGTCAAAGTCAAATTGTCACACCTCTTTCCCATGGGGATATGTAGAGACAATGGATCGCCACTTGCCACGATCTTGACACATCTCCCTCACTTCCTTCACATCCACAATTCTCTTCATACCTCTTCTAAGGTTATGGCCACTAGGCAACCAAGCTTTCTTGAGGATGTCTTGCGGCATTGGTGGGGGTCGTAAATAGGTAGGTGAGCGTTGTACCACCACAGGCGACCGTGGTGTAGTGGTAGTGCAATGGTCACGCAAACCGAGAGCACGGCTTCAAAACCACTTGCCGGTACCAATGTAACAAAACATGTACTTTGGTTGTCCTGTTTCTATGATACAAGCACTTTAGTAGCTTAGTATAGAAATGTATTTAAATAAAACAGCGTGCGTTAACATGACGCTGCCTCCACACTCCTGCCTGCCGCACGATGGACCCGGCCGGCACCCGCACGTAGAAGACATGGATGCTAAGAAAATTGTCTCATATAGCCCTAAACGACAGAAAATTGTACGTACAAAAGAATCGCAATCTCTTACTTGTCTGTAAAAGGCGAATTTTCGTAAATTCTTAACTGCAATAGGCGTGTTCTCAAAATTCACACACACACCAGCTATTTTGCCGTCTTCTGTTGTCGCATACAGAGAATTGCCTGGAAATAAATAAGTGTTACAACATCTCTAAAAATAGTGGCGCCGTAGTGTGAGATTAAGGTGACTGTAGTATATTGGTAGTGCAATGTCACGCAAACCGACGGGTTCATAAACCACTTGCTGGTACCAATGTCTCTATCATATATGAACTACGGTCGACCCGGAGTAGTACCACCACTTACAAGTATACAGACAGTAAAGTGACTTAGTCGCATTTCGGGACCAACTTTTATGTTGTCGGTTTTAACTAGGCCGGCGTGGTAGATGTGACTGCAACTTAGGTAATTGACTGTAGTAGCAGTCACCTCCATTCATGGACCTGGCTCCAGCTTAACATCAGGCGGGGTGCTGTCATATGTTGAATCACAATTTAAGAAATAGCCCATGGGCGCTGCGTACTAGTAGCTTAGTGATCAAGCAACAGACGTTTGGCTCACGTTAAAGTTTCTCCTCTCCAAAGGACATCGTTTATTTTAGGCTTTTATTTAAATGGTAGTTTTGATACTTGTATTGATAAAACTAATAACAATTTTGCTTATAATAACTGTGCAATTGAGTTATTTGGAAAATAAGAATGGATTTTGTATCGTCTGTCAATCACAAAGACACACGCTTGGAACTGTCATAATTATAGTTTGATTATTTTGCACACCTAAACTATGCAAAATGAAGGATATATTCCAATTACATAGTAATCTTCGTACATCAAACTATTTTAAAATGTTTATGCAACTGTTAATACAATTAAGCCCAAGTCCCCATACAAAATAAATGATGGATGTGTGGGAAGCGAGAGAGTTGTGTCAGGAACGTGGTATATAGCGCTCCTTTGTCTCTGCCTATCCCTATGGGAAAAAGGCGTGACAATTTGATTGATTAATATTACCTACAGTTAAATTTAACCTTGTCGTCCTGCAAACCAATACGACCGGGACCTATAATACCTCTACCATTCCCAGTTGCCGCAGCAAAGAACAGGTAGCCTGCATGAAAACCCATGGTTACAGACATCGAAATGCAGACAGTCCAGGGAAGCTCTTCCTCATATGGACAGACGCTTGACTGAACAACTGTGGTAGGTGTTATAACGGGAAATTGTGGTTTTAATAAGCACCTGTACAACTTTAACATATCGGGCAGCCCCCTTTGTAGGGGATGCCTGAATAAGGAGGAGACAGCTGCACATGTGCTCTTGAGTTGCAGGAGTGCAGAAGTGGTCGAAGCAAGACAGGAGTTCCTTGGCAACGCTTCCGGAGGCCTGCAGGAACGAGAAGAGTCTCCTGGCCTTCCTGGAGGAGATCGGGTGGCTCCACTGAAGGAGAACCGTTGAAAAACGCACACGAAACCGTAGAGGACCTTAAGTGCGGAAACGAGCCCGCAAATAACTGTAACCTTGTTTAAGTAAATCCTTTAAATATTCATCAATGGCATGATCTTCGCAAATATCAATGCAGCGATATTTTACAAAAACATGTTCCTTGAAATAGTGTTCCTTTATTATATTTATAATCGTCGGATGCAACGCCTTTCCTATTGGACGTACTTTGAATTGATACGGCTGTTACAAAATTAAATACTCAATTAATTTGGTTGTTTACTTATATATTAAAGTACATTCATTGCCAAGCCTAATCGCGTATAAACTATACAGTTGCCAAAGAGATTTAAAAAAGTTAAAACAATCATATTTATATACTCTTGGACCTCATTCTTTTTATAGTCAGACGTGTCGATCTCGTGTCACAATAAAAAAATAATAAAAACTAAATAATTAAGGCGACCGCTACACCACGGTGCAATATTCGTCACAACGATTAATAGTCTCATTGTGGTAGATTTAGCCTAGCTTTTATTATTTTGCCAATCGCCGACGAGAGAAGATAATCGTTTTAACTTGCCAACCTAACCCCGCTGGATCTTTGGGAGGGCGATGTACCAGCCCCGGACACAGTTTCAGGGGGCGACAAAATCATAATATATTATGTATAAATATAAAAGACTATTACTCTACAAATCGTCTAGCATACGGAAGCCGACTTGTAAGATAAAGGCGCCACACCACAAGTTTTTAAATAAATAATTTATCTTATTAAATTAATATATATTGTATGAAGAGAATTGTAGAGTGTTTTCCGACCAAATCGGAGACATCCTCAAGAAAGCTAGGTTGCCTAGTGCCCATAACCACAGAGCCTGTATGAAGAGAATTGTGGATGTGAAGGAAGCAAGGGAGTTGTGTAAGGACCGTGGTAAGTGGCGCTCCATTTTCTCTGCCTATCCCCGTGGGAAAAAGGCGTGACAATTTGATTGATTGATTGAAGAAAATTGTGAATGTGTGAAGGAAGCGAGGGAGTTGTGTCGTGGCAAGTGGCGCTTCATTGTCTCTGCCTATCCCTGTGGGAAAAATGCATGACTATATGATTTAATTTGTTATAATATAATATGTTTCTGCCCCGGTTTAAAAAAATCGTACATCCGAAGCTGTTGCCTGGCCACCTTGAAAACACAGTCAAAATTCATACTCACTGTACTCCGTTTTATTAATTTGTGTAAATCAAAAACACTATGACAATATCTTACATATAATATATTTGGCGATGATACTGTTTTTATTGTTCTAATTATGGGATGCATTATTAACCGAAATTTTGTACTGTTTTTTGTTTGACTTTAATGGCATTTAAATATGTCATATGAGTCAAATATAATGACGTTTTATAAAAAAATAATGGGGTTTAAATGAAAGTGTCAGGTCGTGTTGATTTTTTATTAGGGTTCATGATATGACGGAATCGCCTCATGGTAAGCTAGAGTGCGATCTATGATTAGAGGCGATCGCTACCATAGTAAAATAACTACCTGTAGCAGTCGCATCCACTATCCCGGCCTAGTTGAAAACAGTGATTTACAACAAAAGCCTAAATTAAAGAGCTCTTTAACCTTGTTCCTACCTCGTCCTTTCACACCCGTAAAACCCGCACTGGTCGGGGGAAACATCTGCATTTTGTCGACCGAATCGGTAGTCGACCTAAAAAGTTGGGTGCGTCTTTTCTTTGTAAAACAGTCGATTGTGTCGAAGTGGAATGCTTTGCTAGCCCATGTGTTATCTCCCTCCTTTAACCTTGGAACCTTCAAGCGATGCGTGTAGAAGCTCCTTTGGCCGGCATAGTGACGGTGACTGAGGCAGCCGTGAACTAACTCGGTTGTTTCAGCCGTCGGCACTTTTGAATCTCCTCTTGCTTATTATCAGGCAGGTCGAGGTCATCTACTATTCCGACATAGTTGGAAATAGTAATTTAGAAAATAAACCCAAAACACTGGTACTGTATCGCTACCTCGTACCTCGTCATAATTTTATAAGTAGACCTAATTAAGTGTACAAGATTATTTAAGTGTACAGACAAAAGTTACTTAGTATTTTCTTAGATTTTGCGCGAACATTGATTAATGAATTAAACAAATTTTATGCGGCTTACGGAGAGACCACGATGGCTGCAGAGCTCTCGAAACGTCGGAATAATAAAAAATGGTAAAATCAAAACCAAAATAAAACGCGATAGTAAGCCGCATAAAATTTGTTTAATTCAAAAGTTACTTAGTTAAATATTTTCGAGATCGCTTTTAAACTAGTTTATAAACACCCATTCATGTTTATAAACTAGTTTAAAAGCGATCGTGGTGTAGTGGCAGTGCAATGGTTACACAAACCGAGAGCACGAGTTCGAAACCACCCACTGGTACCAATGTATCTTTGATATATGTACTTTGGTTGTCCTGTTTTTATGATACAAGCACTTTAGTAGCTTAGTATAGAAATGTAAAGAAAGTAATAATAAAATAACTAGAAATTAAAAAAGACTGAAATCTAATCCTACATGTTAAAAGGTACTAAGCAGAATACAGAAAAAGCATTCATTATTTTTTACAACAATAGACTTGTAAAAAGAAAAACAGGCACCAATTTAGACACGTTGAGAGGTGCCTATTCCGTGACGTCATCAACTAATGCACTATCTACACCACATCATATTTAAGGATGTTTACAGGTTAAGTTAAAATGTTTTTTTAAATAATATAAATCGAACTATCACGTCTCTGGTAAGACAAAGGAGCGCCACTTAAAATATGTATACATACTATTTTGTGACACTATATCTGGTAGCGACCGTGGTGTAGTGGTGGTAATGGTCACGCAATCCAATAGCACGGGTTCAAAACCAACTTACCAGTGCCAATGTATCTTTGATATATGTACTTTGGTTTTATAACACTAGCACTTTAGTAGCTTAATATAGAAATCTAAATAAAAAAGTGTTGGTATCATTTTGCCTGAAAGTAAGAGGATGTCCAAGAGCGTCTACGACTAAAAAAACGACACAGGTCACGGTTGACTCAGTAGCCGTAAATTCAAGTCGATCCCCAAAACGCGACTAAATTATTTTACGGTCTGTTCACATGAAAGTGGTGCCCCAGGTTGGACCAGTGGCGTAGCGTGGCGGGGGCGGAGGTGCCCGCCCCGGGCGGCACATTTAGGGGGCGGCAAAATTTTAAAAAACTATAATAAATAGTTAAAATTTGAACCTGAAATTAACATTTTTGTTGTACCTATGATTGAAACTCCTAAATAAGGGGGCGGCAAATTTTTTTTCCGCCCCGGGCGGCTGATTTCTACGCTACGCCACTGGGTTGGACAGACTGGAAAATGACCGAAAACTGTCTGCCTACTACCCTAAGTAGGCTAAACTATTTATTAATTAGACGCAATCGCAATTAACTGTAGGATTGCCCAGATAGTAAAAGGCAGGCACAAGAAACAAATAAAGTTGTGAAGCAAAATAGGTTTAATAAATAATATTGATTATCATTATCAGCCAGAAGGCGTCCACTGCTGAACATAGACCTCCTGTTTAGAACGCCATTTTGAACAAGATGACAGATACAGCCATCGGTTTTAGTGACTCTTACTATGTCGTCAGCCTACCTACACTGCGTCTTCCGGTTCGTAATCTCCACTGAAGAAACTTTTCCCTATTGGTTATCGGTTCTTCAAGCGATGTGGCCACTTAGCACTTCAGCTTTCAAATCCTACGAGCTATGTCGGTAACTCTGATTCTTTGGTGAATATCCTCGTTCGGGATTCTGTCGCGCAGATATACTCCAAGCATAGCTCTCTTCATTGCCCGCTGAGCGACTCTGAGCTATCCCAACAGGCCAACAGTTAGGAACAGTCTCAGTGCCGTATGTCATAAAATAGATTACCAATAATATTTGAAAAGATCTAGAACCGGCCTAACACATGCAGGTGAAAAAAATACCACGTGAAAATGAAAAAAAGACGTACGCCTACTAAGAAATAATTACTGACACAGAATAGAGGGTGCGATGCGAGTTTTCATTATTTAAGATCGTAGCGCAGCATCACCTCTATGTGCTGAGATTAAAAAATTGCTCTTACTAGACTAACAAACATAAATGCCATACGTACTACTGTTTATATATATTTAGAAGAAAAAGATCTGAGAAATAAATCCATAGTTTTGTTTTTAAGATAGTAATTGGGTTTAGGTTTAAAGACATTTATTACTCACAAGAACATAACATTCACTTGCGTGAGAATACAAAATACTGAATTAAACAAATTTTATGCGGCTTACTATCGCGTTCATTTTGGTTTTGATTTAACATTTTTTTATTATTCCGTGGTCACGGAGAGACTCTCTTCTCTTTAAAATTTGTCCGTTGTAATAAGTTTTTTTAACTTATAATTAAGTTCTATAATAGAATTGGCTTCTGTTATATCTTTCGGTAGCTTGTTATAAAGACGCACTCCCTCAAAAAGTATACTAAATTTTCCATAATTTGTTTTAGATTGACTTGAACTTAGTTTGTTTGAACTCCTTGTTTTATACTTGAATTCAATATTACTTGATTTTTTTTTATTGTGACTCGACATATGACGGCCGCTTGATGTTAAGCCGAAGTGTGGTCCATGAATGAATGCCACTGCTATTACAATTCAATAACTGTGAGTAGCAATCACATCCACTATGCCGGCCTAGATGGAACCGGCAACATACAAGCTGATCTCGAAACGTGACCAAATCACTGTCTGTATACTTGTAAGTGGTGGTACTACCCCGGATCGGCAGATTGGGTACCACTGCCTACTACTCTTTGATAACCAGACCCGAAGCAAATATCCATCTCTTTTTTTATTAACAAATATTTGTAATATTTAATATTGTTAAATATTACAAATAAAAGCTATGAAACAAATATTTGCTCCGACTGGGAATCGAACCCAGGACTTTACGCGCAACAAACCAAGCGCTAAACCGTTCGTCCACGCCTGTCGTCAAAATTTATATAGTTACTTTCTAGAAATATGAAAAGAGGGGACCGTTTTGTCAGTCGCATTCGCTATATGTCAGTACTAGTGGAATATTTCATTTAAGCTGAAATATATTAAAACAATGTAAAGATTGGACCAACGAAAAGTATACAGACCTGAAAATAACTTAGTCTCGATTCGGGATCAGCTTGTATGTTGCCGGTTCCAACTAGGCCGGCAACTATACCGCTAGGATGCGACTGCTACTTAAAACTAGGTATTTTATTCAAGGACCATAAAATCCAGCCTAACATCAGGCGGAGTGCTGTCACATATCGAGCCACAATAGAACATAATAATTTTAATAATATTAAAAATGTATACACGGCCACTTGTTTAGTTTTTTGCTTGGCCAGAATGATAGATGTATTCGTATTTTATAAAACAAAAGGCCAGAACAATGGCTACTTTTTCGGCTGACCAAACAACGAGAGTAGGTAAACGTGAAATAAAACAGCTATTTTATACACAGGGTTGTCGAATTGAAATATGTATATATTGAAAATTAAATTCCCACATAGTAACAAGGTGACAACGGAGCGCAATTTTCCTTAATAACTCTACTTAAACTTTCATTTAAAAGTGGTAGGCAGGGTTTATTTAAGTATAAATACGTAAGTATAATACCGTGAAGTGACTTAGTCGCGTTGCGGGATTAGCTTGTGAGTTGCCGGTTTTAACTAGGCCGGCTTAGTGGATGTGTCAGCTACTTAAAGTTGTTTAACCTCCATTCATTGACTCCAGCTTAACATTAGGCAGGCTGCTGTCATATGTTGAGCCGCAATAAAAAAGCTAATTTAACTGATTTAATATTTAACTGTTTACTAGAGAAAACATAGATTGTAGAAAAAAACACAAGCTCGTAGTTCATTTTTAGGATTGATTACGGGACAATTTTAGAGATTACAAAAACGACCAAAATTGATTGAGAATTGAGCGCCACTTTCAACGATCCTGACACAACACTCTTTCTTACTTTATATCTGTACCTCTCTAGTTATTATAATAGGCAACCCTAAATGTGAGACGAATTTTGTATGAGTGGCTGTTATTGCTAAATTGAACATTGTTTCGCCAGTGGTTTTAGAAATATGAGCACACCCAAATGAAAAGCTTTTATGTTCGCCAAAACTGAATGTTGCTAAACTTTATACGAACATTTTTAGTGTAACTTTTTGTATTAAAGATTATACATAAAAATCTGTCAGACACTATTTTCATTAAATTGTTTGTATTTAAGCAATTTAAATTTTTAAATCAACAATTCCAGCTTTAGTTAAGAATGGTAGGCAATGCAGAAAAACGCAAAACGTTAAACATGGAAAAAATAAAACCTATATTTGATAATGTATATTCAATGGGGATTTCTGGAATAAAAAACTGCGAAAACGCGAAAATGTCTAATCTTCCCCATTAGACACTTCAATGGGGAAAATTAGACTAAAAGTTTCACGTGTTCAATAATCCACATCAATTAGGATTTAATAATGGGGATTATTTGTCCATACCAAAATAAGAAAGTTAGTCATATGCCCAGCGTACCAATTCGAGGTAGTACCACTAGTTTCAAGTGCAATGATAATAATAAATAGAATTTAATGATGAAAAGTTTATTTGCCTTTTTTGACTCTGTTCGGATTATGAGAAGATTTATTCAAAAACCACGTAGTAACTCATAATAACTCATAGTAATAGTAACCACCATAGTAACTTATTTTAAATAACGTACCGGCACATCAAAATGTTCAAAAATAATAATAAATTAGTGCCACAAGTTTTACAGAACCTTAAATATCTTTTTTGGACATTTTGATGCACTGTTGCATTGATATTGTTTGCAGGTCTTTATTTTGCTTCTTGGATTGCCGTGCTAGGGGAGCTGACATGATAATTTTTATTCAAAAATGAGTGTACTATATTTTGTCGTATGCATTGTACACGGACATTTAGATAGTGTTTGTAAACAATAGCTGTGGTCCAGTCGCCTTAATATCGGGCTGCCCGCACTGGACAAACATAGGAAGACGAACTATACTTAATACATTAAAGAATATTCATCTAATATTTTAGAAAGACATTTCTATATTATAGAAAATGACCATTTTCAGCTGGATAAAAAATTATTTCTAATGGATTTAAGCTCGCTAAATGTAATGTTAAAGAATTTTATGGTTATTATTAAAATGTTTATACTTAAAATTAATGTAGTTATTGGTAAATTAAGTATAGTCTGTCTAAGCCGAAATGACGCGCCACTCCACTGCATTTACGCACACGAGCAAATATAAAATATGGCTAAAACACACCGAAAATGCAATTGTAATTGGTTATTCAGTTGCTGGTTAGACACAAAAGGAAGAGCACGCTGACAAAGTATAATTGTATAGTTAGAAATTTTTGCATTCACACATTTAAATAAACTAATAAAGTGAAGGGACTCGTCATTTATAGTTAGACAAGCTATAACACAGATGTTTTTCTTCTGTGGCTCGCCTAACGACAGGACCCTTCTGATTTTAGGCTGGTGTGCAGTCCATGAATAAAGCTAAACAACTGCAAGTCTTAGGCGCCTCGGCCTAGCATCTTTTAAGCTGATCATAAACGCGTTACTTTTCGGTCTGTCAGTCTAGGCAATTGTCACTAACTGTCTGTCTACCGCTCTTATAAACTAAAAAAATATATTTGAGTTTACGGTTAGTTGAGTTTACGGTTTTCCGACCAAATCGGAGACTTCCTCAAGAAAGCTAGGTTGCCTAGTGCCCATAACCATAGAGATTGTATGAAGAGAATTGTGAATGTGAAGGAAGCGAGGGAGTTGTGTCAGGACCGTGGCAAGTGGCGCTCCATTGTCTTTGGCTATCCCTGTGGAAAAAAAAGGCGTAACAATTTGATTGATTGATTGAAGGATCTTATGGAGAGAGCATAGGGCTACAGGCATAGCGCATACAGAATGCGGATATTTTACCGGCTATTTTGCGCGTATAGTCCAGGGTTCGTTCCCCGGTCGGAGCAAATATATGTTTCATAGCTTTTATTTGTAATATTTAATAATACTAAATATTGCAAATATTTGTTAATAAAAAAAAGATGGAATTTTCTTCGGGTCTGGTTATCAAAGAGTGGTAGGCAGTGGTATCCAGTCTGCCGAGTAAACATACCGTGAAGTAATTTGGTCACGTTTCGGGATCAGCTTGTAAGTTGCCGGTTCCATCTAGGCCGGCATAGTGGATGTGATTGCTACTCACAGTTACTGAATTGTAGTAGCAGTGACATTCATTCATGACCTACACTTCGGTTTAACATAAAGCGGGGTGCTGTCATATATCGAGTCACAATAAAAAAAAATGGGGGTAAAAACAAGTTAGGAGGACTTCTAAGATTATGAGAAAATTAGTCTTTATTGCAAATATCAATGCCATTTATTCGCAGTACTTTCCTTTTATGCAAACAACTTGAGCAGTATTTTTGTAAGAACGACAACCAGAAGGATTGTCCATAAAACAATAGCACCTCTTACGGGAAAATATCCTGAAACTGAAAGCTCATTTGTAAATAAAAAATAAATACACCTGAAAATTTTTAAGAATCTATTATTATAATTTAAGGCGACCGTGGTGTAGTGGCAGTGCAATGGTTACACAAACCGAGAGTTGGTTCGTTTAGTAGCTTAGTATAGAAATGTAATAAAATAAAAGTAAAAATTAGAGTATGTTTGAAGAGAATTGTGGATGTGAAGGAAGTGAGAAGTTGTATCAGGATCGTGGAAAGTGGGGTGAGAATTAATGACGATATTTTAGGTATAACTTTTTACTCTATTTAAAAGATGTAGTAACAAAAATTTACAAATTCTTTGATGGTTTGGGCACGTAAGAAGGATGAGTGAAAGTAGATTGACAAAAGGAATTTATAAATCTGATGCTTTAAACGAGGCCGACCCAGGAGCTTTTACCATACTACCAAATCGCAGACATCCTGAAGAAAACTGGGCCTATAAGTAGATGATTAATAAACTCTATTTTATCAGATAAATTATCTATTATTTTTGATAGGTATTAAATTAATTAAACTGTCACGTCTCTATTTCCACAGGGATAGGCAGACAATAAAGCGCCCCATAATCCACGATTTCCAAAGCGATATTATAATGTCGGTGTAAAGATCTTTAAATAATTCCATTCACTAACATCCCCAACCATAAATAGACCGTAAAATATTGGCTTTCAAAGTCCCAAAATAAATATGAATTAAAAAAAAATTGGCTTTAAGTCCGCCTGTATGCAACTAGCTATGAAGAGCTAAATAAATAATAAATTAATATTTAAATAAATTAACCATAATTCACACAGGATCAGGCAGTCTAGTCCATGTTGCCTTGTTAAGAATGACCCTAATGAAACAATAATATGTAACTAACTACCAATTTCTTACTTTTACATTTTTGGTATATTCCAATGATATTGCTTTTAAATTAATAACTTATATAATTAGGTATAGTATGTCTAAGCCGAAATGACGCGCCCTCCATTTACGCACACGAGCAAATATAAAATGCATAAAACACACCGAAAATGCAATTGTCATTGGTTATTCAGTTGCTGGTTAGACACAAAACGAGAAGCACGATGATAAAGAATAATAGTATAGTTAGTAATATTCGTATTCACACATTTAAATAAACTAATAAAGTGGAGGGACGCGTCATTTATAGTTAGACAAGGAATAATAATATATCATAACTTATATAGTAACCAAAATTATAAGTAAGCAATGAAGATTCGAGGGGATTCCCGGATCGTGCCTACCGAATATGTGACCGTATTTTTTTTCTGTTCAGTTTTCATAAACCTGTGTATTAAACAATCCTGTGTATCAACAAAAACCTGTGTATTATAATAATATAAAACGTAAAACACAAAACAATAAACACAATTTTAATTTGCATTCAAAAACAAAATTATTATCTTACATAAAAGGCAGATTTTAATGAATTAAATTCATTGTGCTGTAAAACATCATCTACCTTTCAATGACTTTCAGACAAAGGCATCCACTGTATTATTTTATATAACGCAACAGTTTTATAATAAGATAAAAGAAACTCAGATCAAAACTCAATCTTATTTCACTATTAATAAGCTCGTAACTTGAAAATTCTTTTTTGTATTTATTATCTTTTGAAATTCATTTTCAATACAAAGGGGGTGGACGAGGCGTGTCTATTCGCTGCAAATGTAATCAAGTTCTCTGATAGAATTGAAGGGGGGGGTATTTGAAGCTATTATATATTTTATCTTAATATTGTAATTAATATTTTTATAACAATAACAATTGTTTTTTTTAATTATTATTGTATATTTGTTATCGTACGAGCAATAATTGACTAATTTCTTGTGATTTCTTCTCGTGATATGGCTTTCCAAAATCATTGTAGAGTTTGACTTGATGAGATAGACTCCTACAATAGTTTGTGGCAAGAGAGAGAGAGCAAAGTACCGTGAGTCATGGAAAAAGAGAGGGGGCTTAAGCTTTTAGCGGTGGGACAGTGTGTTTTTACATTTTTATCTAAGCTACTTGTATCATAGAAGCAGGACAATCATAGTGCATATATAAAAGATACATTGGTATTGGCAAGTGGTTTTGAACCCGTGTTCTCGGTTTGCGTAACCAGGAGGTAGTAATTAGCTAAAAGTTAGAAAGCAGTGTAATGTAAGCATGACAGGCTGATTCAAAAGCGCCAACAACTGAAAAAAAATAGTTCACGGTTGCCTCAGTCGTCGTCACTATGCCGGCCAAAGGTTCTTTTTACGCATCGCTCAAAAGATCCTAAGTTATATGGGATGTTAGATCCTAAGTTAGGATGGGGAGAGCACACGGCCTGGTAAGCATTCCAATGGTCCATTGTCTTACAAAGAATAGATGCAGCGAGATTTTCGGTTCGACTGCAGATTCGGTCGACAGAATGCTTTGATGAGGACAACGTTAATTACCATTACACATTTAACAGAATTATAAAATAAATTGAAATAGGTAGAAAGCATGGAACAACCTAACCTCTATTTACCACAATACCATAGGTGATTGCCTCTCAATTAGTGGATAGAGTTAAACAGCTGAAGAAAATGAAAATACAGTAGGACCTCTCCTATAAGGTCACTCACGTATAAAAACCTAAAATATCAGAGAATATATGAACTATAGTAATGCCCGTTTTATACCACTTTGTAGTTAAGATTGTTGCAAAGGACATCTTTTCTTTCTTTTTTTCATTGTGACTCGACATATGACAGCACCCCGCTTGATGTTAAGCCGAAGTGTGGTCCATGAATTAATGTCACTGCTAATACAATTAAATAACTGTGAGTAGCAATCACATCCACTATGCCGGCCTAGATGGAACCGGCAACTTACAAGCTTATCCCGAAACGTGACCAAATCACTTCACGGTCTGTATACTTGTAAGTAGTGGTACTACCCCGGATCGGCAGACTGGGTACCACTGCCTACTACTCTTTAAACATCATTTATTTTGGGCTTTTATGTACTACTATATTGTAATATCCAATGATGAAAAAATATACAAATGGTGGTATCGATACTTATATTGATAAAACCAAAGCAATTAAGTTATTTGGAAAATAAGATATGGATTTTTTATCGTCTGCCAATCACTAAGACTGGCGTGTCTTAGTATTAACAGTTCTGCTTTGAACTGTCATATTTATAGTTTGATTTCTCTGCACCTAAACTATGCAAAATAAAGGATATATTTCAAATACATTGTAATCTTCGTACATCAAACTATTTTAAAATGTATATGCAACTGTTAATACAATTAAACCCAAATCCCCAAACAAAATTAAATTTATATTTTTTAAATAAACTTTAAAATAGTTTTATGACTGTTTTAATCAAGAGTTTAACTGTTTAATGTTATATATGACCGTGGTGTAGTGGTAGCGAAATGGTGACGAAAACCGAGAGCCACCAGTTCGAAACCACTTGCCGATACCAATGTACTATCTATCTTAGATATGTGTACTTTAGTTGTCCCGTTTCTATGATTCAAGCACTTTTAGTAGCTTAGTATAAAAATGTAAATTTAAAATAATATGTGATAATATGTAAATTAGAAGAAGTATGTTCCTTAATGTGTTTTTATTTTAGTCAGCAGTAATGAATAGATACAATTCGTATTTGGGGATAATGGCCGTGCTCTGCGGTTTGTGGTCCGCTGTTATCTATCATGTTATTTAATACTAATTAATCAAAAGGTATAGCTGATAATATTATATGTAAGTACTAATTAATTATAGATCTATGCAGTAAATAACTTTTTTTGTCTAAATTGATTTTTTTACGTCATGGATACAGGTTTTATATGTAGCGTACTAATTAGATAAACGAAAGTAGAAAATACTTATTCATTCATTTATTTAGGGACTAGAAACAATATAATATTACTTTAAAAAAGAAATTTCAGGTAGTACTAAAAGTTTTAAAAATAAATTTCAAAAAAATGGATACTTTATTTATAAACTTCTATTTCTTCAGCTAAAATAAACACATTTTCCAACTTTAAACGTTACGAGTATTATAAATTCATACAAAACTTCATGAATAACCGTAGAGCTTGTATGAGGAGAATTGTGGATGTGAAGGAAGCGAGGGAGTTGTGTCAGGATCGTGGCAAGTGTCGCTCTATTGTCTCTGCCTATCGCCGCGGGACAGAGGCGTGACAATTTAATTGATTGATTGAAGTCATGAATGGTCAAACGTCAAATTTGCCACTATAGTGTACCGCTGGTATACGAGTAGTTTATTACAAATAAAAATACGATATTAAGTGTCCCAGTAAATACGCCTGATGTGTATTTATTCATCAACCGCATCACTATACCATTAAAATGACAGGTATAAGCAATGTAGCGCCCTAATCCTAACCAGCTCTTTCGATTCCCTCACACACATGTTCCTGATTTAAACAATCAATTTACTACTAAAAGTAAAAACATCTAATACAAAAACCTATATAAATTAAAGTCTTAATTTGTTTAAAGTCAAAAGTGTCGTAGATTTAAACAGATATCAACATTAAATAATTCCAAATGACTGTCTGTGAATTAAGTAAATTGTCTATTTAGTTAGTTTAAATGAGAGACGAAGAAAGATAAATTTAAGATAACCTTTGCGGAATGGATCTAAGTATATAAAAGTAATTACTTCAAACGAAGCTCGGATTAGGGTGACCAGATAGTTGTTAAATTAATTACTACTTTATTACTACTTTCCTGCTTTCAATATAATTATTTTCAATATAACAATTTTCAAATTAAATAAAAATCGTAATCTTTAAATTCTTACAAGGGTAGGTCAATGGAGCACTACCTTTTTTTATTGTGACTCGATGTTAAGCTGGAGTCCGGTCCATGAATTCATTTCAATAACTGTAAGTAGCAGTTAATTCCACTATGTCACCTTGCTAACCGCCTGGTGGTAAGCAAGGGAAGGTCCAAGAGCGCCAGCGACTAAAACATCCGACTCAGTTTACGGTTGCCTATGGCACCGTCACTATACCGGATACAGGTGCTTCTTTACGCATTGCTTAAGGGATCAAGGTTAAAGGACGGGGAGAAAACATGGGCTGGTTAATCATTCCACTTTTCGATTGTTCCAAAAGAATGGAACCACCGAAATTTTTTATTAATGAAAAGTTCGCGCTTTTTTATTTCATCGTATATTAATTATAATATTTTAAAGACGTTTTACAAATGAATAACCGGCAAAAAGTATAGTAGCAGTCACATCCACTATGCCGGCCTAGTTGGAACCGGCTACTTTCGCGTAAATAATTGATCCGTCATCCTTTTTTGAAGTATTTTAATGTCATTCGTTATTCTGTCAAATTAGGTTGTCAAATGATCATCAAAACTAGTGACAACCTTCTAGTAAAAATGTATATTCATTGCCTTCTGACTTATTTTTAATGCCATAAGTAAAAATAGTATAAACGGTTGTATTTTGTAGCTATTTTAGGGCTCCTTCTATTTCTTAAGTCCGAATTCTTTGGGGCAAAAATCCAACACAACCATGGTCACATTATTTAACCCCATCTGCAGAAGTCGACGTTAATTAATGGAGAGCCGTTTTACCGAATGTTTTTGGGATTGCCAAAGCCGACGTATTTAATTATTTGAAACAAACTTTTTGCTGCTGGTTTTTGGATTCCCGATAAGCGTGTATACGTGTTCCTCTTTATATTCACATGCTGCATTGGCTTTTAACTGATTTTAGTCAAAGTTTTTCGTTAAAACCACTAAGGCGAGTGAAGAATTTTGGTTTAAATTTTAAAATCAGTCTATCCAAACTCTAATCAAAGTATAGGTCATTTATAGGTCATTTCTAAAGTTTAAATGACTTCATAAAACGACAGACTTTCCGTATCATATAATATAATAACTTACATTCGAATTTCCAAAAAAATCGAATGCAAGTTCCAGTCAGATGGGGAGAAGGTGGTTGGCGATTATCTAACACCTGGGACCCCATAATACAGAAAGTCAAGTCCCAAGTCCAGCAAACTGCCAAACCTGCCCCCTAGCACGACAATCCAAGAAACAAGATAAAGAACTGCAGGGAATATTATTGTAACTCATTTTAAATAACATATTAGGCCGGCACATCAAAATGTTTAAAAAAAAATATATTAAAGTATTTAACGTTGTTTAGTGTAAAGTTTTACAAAACGTTTAAATATATTTTTTGATATTGTTCTAGTAAGTTATTTAAAATGAATTACAATTATATTCCTTGCAAGTCTTTATCTTAATTCTTGGATTGCCGTGCTAGGGGGGCTGATAACACCGTCTGTTATTTTTGCAAAAAAAAAAATGAATTAAACCAGAAACAGAAAAACAAAATCAAAACATCAAACAGGGTAGTTTTGGAAACAATAACAGCAGCAACCAATAAGACTACCAACACCTCAGTCTCTTCGTGACCACGATGGCCGCAAAGCTCTCGCTCGAGACGTCGAAATAATAAAATAAAATTCAAATCAAAATATCAAAACCAAAATAAACGTGATAGTAAGTCGCATAAAATTTGTGAATTAAACAAATTTTATGCGGCTTACAATCGCGTTTATTTTGGTTTAGATTTTACATTTTTATTATTATTCTGACGTTTCCATGAGCTTTGCAGCCATCGTGAACACGGAGATTATTAATCAATGTTCGCGCTAAATCTAAGAAAATACTACCGCATAAAATGTGTTTAATTCTTAGAGTACTTTATAAAAAAAAAAAAATTATCTAGAATGTCTATTATAACTCTCAACTTAAAAACATCTCCAACTTCAACTCCCCTCGCGAATTATTTTATATTCTTTTTAATCAACGTTTTCTCATTTTAATAGCAACCCGTTTGTGTTAGTAATATTCGGGGTGGATGCATTTAATTTTCCTTGTCGGTGCAGAATACAATGATTGCTTTGTGCGTTGCCTATTATCACGATGCCCATTGTTCCAGCCGTAACTACATGCTGGAGTTACTTAATAACATAACCATATCTAGATTTACATATGAGGTGCAAATAATTAATATCTTATAATCTTGACGACAGGCGTGGACAAACGGTTTAGCGACTGGTTAGTTGCGCGTAAAGTCCCGGGTTCGATCCCCGGTCGGAGCAAATATTTGTATACAGACCGTGAAGTGATTTGGTCACGTTTCGGAATCAACTTGTAAGTTGCCGGTTCCATCTAGGCCGGCATAGTGGATGTGATTGCTACTCACAGTTATTGAATTGTAGTAGCAGTGACATTCATTCATGGACCACACTTTGGCTTAACATCAAGCGGGGTGCTGTCATATGTCGAGTCACAATAAAAATAAAAATAAACTTTTTTTATTACTATATTTTCTTTGGTCGGCATTGTGGTGGCGTCTGGGGCAACCGTGAAGATGCGGTTTTTGCAGTGGTCGACACTCTTGGACCTCTTCTTGCTTACCATCAGGCGGGTCGAGGTGAGATGTCGAGACACAACAAATTAAAATAAAACTGTTATACATAAATAAATATATTTTAGGTCGGTTTTTCAGGCCGGAATAGTGGAAGCCACTGAGGTAACCGTGAACTGACTTGTTCTTTTTTCAGTCATCGACGCTATTTTTTTAAGACACGACATCAGATCCTCACTTGCCTGATGGTAAGCAAGGAGAGATCTAAGAATACCAGTGACTGAAGAAACCGCCCTAGTTCACGTCGCCGTCACTATGCCAGCCAAAGATGTTTGTTTACGAATAGCTTAAACACTGGAAATCGCGGTCATTATACTGGAAAATGGTGGCCGACTGGACACTGGGCAAATGACCAACAAATGTCTTCCTGCTGCTCCAAGGTCAATCAAGATATCGTTGAAAAGGTTTCCGTGAGATAAGCTCAAAGCTGTTGACGTTAAGACGGTAAGCTCGAAAGATATCTATCATAGAGCTTCCTAAAACGATAAGTTTTCCGTTTGGATTTTAAATCGACATAATATAACAATAAATAATAATAAATTACATTTGATATAAAAATAGTAACGTAAAAATGATTAAAAATTGAAATTATAGAAATAAATGACAATAAATTAAACATAATTAGGGAATTGTATTAAATTACAAAGCCCTGGTATGGTATATGGTCGTCCAGTTTCCATGATATAAGGATTTTTAGTAGCTTATTATAAAAAATATAGTGTACTGGTACTACCAAAATTGGTAATAACTATGTGAGCAATAAAAAATAATAATTAAAAATAGTAACAGCCGGTAACAAAAAATATAATTTACGATTTCGTAAAAGGTATCGTATAAGTAAAAGACAAAAGAAAAATGGGTCGCACCACTCTTAAACTTCACATTTTACATTTACGTATACAGAGCTACAGGACATCATTCATTTTGGGTTTCTATGTACTACTTTTGTTATTTCTAATGATAAAACATATATAAATGGTAGTTTCAAAATAAAATTATCAACAACCCAATTCACGATTTCGTTATAGTAAACGTAATAGAATACGTATAAAGTAAAACTAAATTCGTAAATTGAAACTTTTTTGGTACAACCGGCTGTAGAATGTAAATGAATATAGAACCATAAATATAGTAGTATTTTTTTAAATTGTGCGCGAATATTGTTTAATGAATTAAATAAAAAAATAAACACGATAGTAAGCCGCATAAAATTTGTTTAATTCATCATATAGTAAAAATGTTCTGTAGGATATTTTGACGATAAAGGACATCATTCATTTTGTATGGGGACTTGGGCTTAATTGTACTAAAAGTGTGAAATGTACAATAAAATAGTTCAATACAATAATATTTTAATGTGCTTGGTAAATATCCTATATTTTGCATAAGTTAGATGTACGAAATGATCAAACTATAATCATGACAGTTCAATGCAGAAACCAATAAGTTCACTGCCAGCCCAAAAAAGTCGTCAATCACTTTTTAATTAAAAAAAAAACATCAGGCAGTCGATCCATCGGGCATCGACTCTCATTCAATGTTATGGCGTGATAGCGTTTCTTCCGGTTTGATCTTCCCACCAAATGTTTAGGCATCGCAAACGTCATCAATATAATACTGTCGTTAAACATTTTGAAACTAGTAAAAAATAGAGTAAAAGTATGAATTAAATTTTAAAAAATTATCTCCTGTTGTGCATGTTAAATTTTATTTGTCAGTTTTATAATTCGGAGCGCAGACCATAAGCACTTTTAGATCGTGTCGGAATGCTGCGAATATTGTAAACAAAATGGCAACGTTAGTAAAAGCTGTTGAGCGTGTTTTTGATTTTGCACCTGATTTTTACCAATTCTGTTATTTTTTTGCGCTAATCGTCGAGTTTGTTATTGATACTTCCTTTTTTTGCATTAAGTTATACCTAATTGTGTAAAAAGTGTTCTTAGGATAGTGACCTCATTGTGTTCCATGTAAATCTATTGTGTTGAAGAAGTGACTTTATGTTACTTTATGTTTTATTTTATTGAGATAGTGATTTTATTTTGATGTTAACTAGTAATTAGCATACATACTCTAATTGCCACTTGTTGTCTATGGCAGTCGAGCTTCTTCTCTTGAGTACAATGTTCCTTGGTCAACTGTGTGTGACATTTATTTTTTAATATGTCTTTTCCGCGTGGTTTAGAAACTAAAAATAAACATTTTTATTTTCCAAGTAACTCAATCGTACAGCAATTAAAAGCAAAATTGCTATTAGTTTTGTCAATACGAGTATCGAACCTACCATTTATATATATTTTTATCATCGGACGTGACAAAAGTGTTACAATAAAAGTCCAAAATGAATGATGTCCTTTCCACGCCTTTCACAAAAGTTTAACTCTAGCAACGTTCAAACTTGTCCCAAAACGAAACTAAGTCATTTTACGGTTTGTGCACGCGAGAGATTCGTACATTTTCAGGAATATTATACTCGTATTTCTTATAAAATAGGTAGAGTATCAAAAAGCGCATTTTCCTTCCTGCAAGCAGGTAATCTAGGATAATATAATAACAGTTTCTTTGCAGGATTGTAACAATGATGCCTGCCCTGGACTGAGATTAGTCCAGGCTTACGCTGTTGAGTTAATAATACTGATCCTGTATATAACACAAAGGAGCGAGATTTGCGCCAGACACTCTACAGTATTGCTTTCGAAATGCGTACTCTATTTAATATTTTAATTTATGACTAAAGCTAATCAGTACTAGAGGGCGCTGTAGAATGAGAAGACTTGCAATCACTGTAGATATAATGCGGTTAAAATAAGAATAGGACGGAATCGGCGCCATTTTGTGACGTCTAACTCTCCAACCAACTTCACTTTAGTGTGGCGTCTTTTTCTTTGCGGACCTTCAAACAGTTAATTACTTACTTTTTAAACAGTTAATATACACAAGGACTAACATAAACCGTTGGCAGCAGGTCTCTTGCGCGGAGGACGCCATTAGACGCCAGAAATTTAGTTGTTTATGTGACATTGACTTGCCTAATGGTGAGCAAGGAGAAATCCAAGAACACCGACGACAGTAAACACGATTCAGGTTACGGTTGCCTCAGTCGCGGTTACTATACCAGCCACAGTCACATACTGCCTTACTGCCAATTACAATATCACAAAACTTTGTACTTTGTATTGTGTTGAGATTTTTACAAATTAACGTGCATCAGTATTTTTTATATTATTTTCTAACCAATTTCCATTGCTACTTTAAAAAAATGAAAAATTCTTGGAATATGCTAGTGTTTATTATGGTTAAACAATCTTTCTGGGGATATAAAAGCTCATGAGGGCACTGAGTTTAAAATGCGTGTTAAAGAAATGGTAATAAATAAGGTATATTATGCCCTGAGGGAAGCTCTTGATGATAATTGTGTTTGTCGATGACATGTTCAAAACTTGACTTTAACCGATTCGTTGCCACGTCAAATTCACTATTTGACAGATAGACAGCTGCTTTGACATTAGTTATTATAGTTCACACGCAGCGCTAGCGAACGCGAACGCCATTTTCACTCCACAGTAGTGATGTGCTTAATCGAATTAATTGATTTCAGTAATCATTCGACTTAGTCGATTGTTAATAGGGATTAGTTACTAACTTTCGCGTTAAGCACAATAAACTCCGTTGTAGTTATAACAGAGAAGGAATGGGTTTTTCCACTTTTGTGGCTAAAGCACAACATTATAATATGATGAAATTATTATTTTACATCGATTTTTATTTATATATTACGCAGTCCGAAGCCATCTAACACACATTTTGAATTATTTATTCATTTTAATTGAAGATACCTACAATTTGCATTTAATATGCTAATATAGTATTACAAAGAAGATTTAAAATATAATAATGTAGATAAATAAAATGATGTAGGTATTAAAAACAAAAAACGTAATATTGAAATAGTCCATATTTATTTTCTAATACACAACTATTTTTATTACATACTTTGGCACACAGTTTTTTTTATAACTTCGTTATATAAATCTGGAAAAAATGTTAGAGGATTCGTGTTTCTATCTATCAGAGCTATATCTTCATACTGTTTTACCATTATATAAGCCGTAATACTAGGGGTTTCGAAGGTATTTTTTTGGGAAAACTTTTGATCAAAATGATCACAGGGAAACACATTCATCACTAGTATTTATTTCGTTAAATTTATAGTATGTGCTATACAAGGATGATTATGTTTTAGTAAGTTCTCCACTACTGCTGTTTCTACTAATATTAGTATTATCATTCGATTATATTAGTTCAATAATCAATTGGTTATTCGATAAATGAAATCATTCGACTTGCACATCGCTACTCTGTACTTTGTGCAACGCTTCGTGTGAACTTTAAGAACTAAGCTGTCACCCAAGAAGTTTGACAGGAATCAGATTTGATTCATCGGCAATGAATGGGTTAATATTGTTAAATGTTGTTAATATTTTTAATTTATTTACTGTACCTATTATAAATTGTATTATATTTATAAATTTTAAAGGCTATTTATTTAGGCTGCATAATATTTTAATCAATTGTAATTGTACGACATGTTTTTTGTGTACGACTAGTCCAAGTGTATCAATAGATACCTACTGGACGTTTTAAATGAATAAATGAAACCGTACCTACTTGAAGTTATAAATTATTGTTATTTTTATAAGGCCCGACATCATATGACAGCTAACAGCCTGTTGTTAAGCTGAAGTGCGATCTATGGTCCATGACTGCTACTACTTTTAAATAACTGAATATTTATATTTTTAAAAATGCTTTATTTTAAAGTAGAGAGCACGTTAAGTTAGGACGTCTGTACGAAAATGAATTTCGATGAATGAATGAATAAAATATATTACGCAAATGTGTTTTCTTTTGTATACACATTTTATTTGTAAGAATATTTTAACTGTTTTGTTGCTACTGGACTTCTCATTTAATCTACCACATAGATCACTTTCCTCTAGAGACCGTGTGGTTGGCAGACCGTTTGTGGTTATTTGCTTAGACTGCCGAGCCGATCCGGGTGTCTGGGCATTGGCTAGCTCACTAGTTCGTTACGCGGAACGGAGCGCTATTTTCCCGGCATAACTCTCTCGCTACTTAAACATCTACTTTTTTTATACAGACTCTATGACTATACACACCTATGATTTTTAAAGAATGTCTCTGATTTGATCAGGAAAGAGCCTTCTGCGTCATTCCCATTTTATCCTTCCGGTTCATAATATATTTTTAAAAGGTTTTGGTCGGAAATTAAATATTTTTATTTTCCGACCGAAAAAAAGGTGGGTTGCCTAGTGCCTATAACCACAGTGCCTGTATGAAGAAAATTGTGGATGTGAAGGAAGCAAGGGAGTTATACGGGTCGTGGCAAGTAGCGCTCCATTGTGTCTGCCTATCCCTGTGAGAAAAAGGGATGACAATTTGATTTATTGATTGATTTATTTTCATCTTATTTTCATTTTTTATTTTATATTATTAATTACAAATGTGTATGAAGTATATCAAGATACGCTCGTACAATAATTCTACAGGGCTGTCACAGATGCTATAACAGTTTCAGTGGTCATCACCTCTAATTATGTACCCTCTAGTGGTACTTAGTCTATGATTTATCTCTCCCACAGTTGCTGCCCCCCATTCTCCCTTCCATCGTTTCCACCGAGGCACCTACAAAATTATATAGAACAATCAATTCGTACTTTTCTGTCAGTGGTTGTCAAACTTTTATTGTTTATGTATGCTAATTTTCTTATGTATTTTTGTTAAATACTCGATTATTTATTTACGTTAAAGATTTCGAATGAATTAAATTAAATTAGACAATGAAATTGCAGATACCTATATTTAACATACAACGCTATAGCAAGTTAATAAACGTCATATAATATGGACATTATTTTTTATTTTTTTTATTTTATTTTTCTTTTCTATACTAAGCTGCACTGCTTCTACACCACGGTCGCCGTATATTGCCGTATATTACACCGTATAATTGTATATTACTAGTATGCTTATAAATCAGATCGCTCCCTGATTTGTTAGTCCCGTACCTAGGCCCCGATTCTCTTTATACATTATGCCAACAAAAATTATGCCAGTGAAATTGAGACGCGGTCGCAATGACTAATAAACGTACTTATTAATTTATTCTTTGCTGATTGGTAACGAAGATGTCAAATATCAGTGTGATGGAATTTCACTGCTTTTGCGACGCCATATTGTATTAAGAGAATGCCCTGTACTAAGAATTTGGAAAGAATTTCTTAAGTCCAAACTCTTTGGCCCTGTATGGGCGAAAAACGTCATTGTCACGTCATTAGAAACTGGGAGTGCTCTGAAATCAATTTATAGTCTAAGAGTTCCGACGACTGAAAAAAAAAACGACTTAGTACCCGGTTCTCAGTCGCCTTTACTTTCACGATTTGTTTGAAGGATCCATTATTTCATTACAGAATGGGGAGAACACATGAGCTAGTATAGTATTCTTATAAACTGCGAAAGTTTGTGAAGCACTGTTAGTATATACGAGCTTTGAAAATTACAAAATGAAAATCGTGGATCGGCGCCGCTGAATACATTAATATTGAATATTCAACATTTTTACAAATATTGAATATATTTTACCTGTATTATGAAATCGAATGAAAGCATTCAAATGAGGAGCGAGTGAAATACGCATTCATTTCAAAAGAATTTTCAGTATTATAATATTTTATAAGTATTTTATAACTAGGAGTATGTTTCGGGTAATAAATTAATATATTACTTTAAATTGCCCTTTAATACAATATTTTAAATATATTTTTTGTAAATAATAAATAATACTTGTAAATATATTTTTCAATTCAATTAGTTAGTGAAAATTCAAATTTTTTTAGGGCTCGTCATATGACAGTACCCCCGCCTGATGTTAAGCTCGAGTACGGTCTATGAATGGCGGCGAATTCTACTACAGTTAAATAACTGTAAGTAGTAGTAAGTAGTACTTCTCGGTACTTGTACGTCGTGGAAATACCTGGACTTTAACGATAAGGCAGAAGATTTTTTTTTTAGGTTTTTGAAGTAGACGACATCTACTTAGAAAGCTGGGTTACTTAGTGCCCAAAACCGTAGAGCTCGTATAAAGAGAATTGTTGATGTGAGTGAAGCGAGGGAGTAGTGTCGGGATCGTGGCAAGGGCGCTCTTGCCACGAGAATATGCTCTCTCTCTGTGCCTATTCCTGTGGGGGAAAGGCGTGACAATTTGATTGATTGACAACTTCTAGTCATAGACCTCTTATTTAGGCCATTCAGACAGTCAAATGGGGCGGTTTATCCATGTCTGATTCATCTATCTACCACTTCGAAAATCATAATTTCAAAGTAAATTAACGATTAATTTAAACGAATGATTTGACTAAGTTTATATGCGACCCTAGTGTAGTTGTAGTGCAATGGTCAGGAAAATCAATAGCACGAGTTCTAAAACCACTTTCCGGTGCCAATCAATGTATTTTTGATATAATATGTACTTTGATTTTACTGTTTCTATGATACAGGCACCTAAGTAGCTTAATATAGTAATGTAAATAAAATAAATAGATAAAGGACATCATTCATTTTGGGCTTTTATGTACTACTTTTGTAATGCCCAATGATGAAAAAATATATAATGATAGTTTCGATACTTGTGTTAAAACTAATAACAAGTTTGCTTTTAATTGCTGTGCAATTGAGTTATTTGGATAATAAGATATGGATTTTGAATAGTCTGTCAATCACAGATACGCCATATTAAGAGTTTTGCTTTGAACTGCCATAATTATAGTTTATTCATTTTGCACACGTAAACTATGCAAAATAAAGGATATATACTATACTTATACCAATTACATTGTAATCTTCGTAGATCAAACTATTTTAAAATGTATATGCAACAGTTAATACAATAAATCCCAAGTTAAGAAAAGTCCTTAAAAACAAAATAGTGATCATAACAGCCCCTAGAAAATCTATGAAAAGAGTCAATTCACAAACTTCTCGAATTGTAATCTTGTAAAGTGATTAAAATCACACACACCGCCCCTATAATAGAGTTGGTATTAATCACATCAAATCATTCATTGACTACTTTATAGTGATGTGACATGCAATTTCATTTTTATTCTTTAGGTCTCGACTATTTTTTCGTTTGTTTTTTTTTTGCTACGAAAGTTTGAATCTATTAGGTTATGTTAGAGAGGCTAAACTCTGTTTTTTTAGTTTAGACAGCTATTAATTTAAATATAATTAGCAGGTATATTAGGAAATTGAAGTAATTTGTAATACTTAGTTCAAAAGTTTGGTAACAAATTTGTTTCAATTTTTTTTAGTATTATATTAAACGAAGGTCGCGTAGATTATAAAAAGTATTTACAAAAAGCATATTCAAGTTGGCGCCAGAATCTAATAATCTAGTTTACCGTGCACGATACACAGCTAGTTGTATTTTATAAATTTACTTAATTTTTAAAATATTCAAATTAATTTTTACTTATGTAGGTACTTAAATTTTAAAATTTACTTAAAATATTATTAATTAATAAATAAAATAATATACCTATCACTTTTATTACAAATAAAACATGGATCAAAAGTACTAATAAAATCCCTCTACATCCCTCAAACACCGCTGGTGTAATACAGCAATCACATTAAACCGGTAACCCTTAAAGTCGTAATTTACTTAACAAAAGAATCATAGATGATTACAACTTATACGATATGCACATATGCAGGACTTGGGGGAGCAATTTGTTCTAAACTTTGACGCAAAATTGTGTGGACAATTTATAAATGTGAGTAAAACTATTATGTAAACAGTATTTAATAAAAACTATAAGAAAATAGGTAAATGATTCCAGTTTGGACTTAAACGTTATATAATTTGTAATCAATCAATCAAACAAATTGTCACGCCTTTTTCCCACAGGGATAGGCAGAGACAATGGTACGCCACTTGCCACGATCCTTACACAACTCTTTTGCTTCCTTCACATCCACAATTTTTTTCAATTCAGGCTCTGATGTGGATAGATGCGTTAAACAAGGCAGGCCCGGGAGGGTGTTTTCCGACCAAATCGGAGACATCCTCAAGAAAGCTGAGTTGCCTAATGCCCATAGAGCTTGTATAAAGAGAATTGTGAATGTGAAGGAAGCAAGGGAGTTGTGTCAGGATCGTGGTAAGTGGCGCTCCATTGTCTCTGCCCATGTCTGTGGGAGGAGGGCGTGACATTTGATTGATTGATTGATTAATTTTATAAAAACTATTAGAAAATAGGTAAATTATTTCAGTTTGCACTTAAATTAAACGTATTATAATTTCTAATACATTTGTAATAAATAGATTCTTATTATTATGCCTTTAAGTGTATCAAACCCAAAATCATTGAGGGGATAAAATTGTTTTCCTATTAATAGCTCGTCGACAAAATGTTAATGGAACGCTAAACACTTGGCGACAGACACGAATGGCGATTCCTTCTTATAAATATGTTAAATATTCTGTGTTTTGAAATAAAATAAGTGCCCATAATATTTTTGGAGATTTTAGAATTTAAGGGCGATATTTCAATATCTTTTCTTTTCAAAGCAATTGAAGTTGGTACGGGTATTATCATTTGTAGCAAGCTAATCAAAAGGTTGTTTTTATATTTTAATCGTGATTCGACATATTATATTAGGCTCGAGTGCGGTCCATGAATGGTAGTGACTGCTTGTAGTTATTCGGTTATATATTATACACTATACACCATCCTTATGCCCTCCAGGTTACTTGAATTAAATACACAGTGGGTTTTACCATATATTAAAGAACATAAAGAAATTAACAATTTTCATGACTTACTAAAACATTACGACATATTAGACATGTTAGATGACAACCTTCAAATTTACTTCTTATAAAAGATTGTACATTCTCACACTCCTCCTCAATCTTTGAAGACCACAACACCTACTCATACTCTTGACACTCTAGTCCCGTGACACACCCATGTTCGATACACAGAACTCAAACTTACCTCTCTGTAAAGCTTTTGTCAAACTATCAGCTATCATCAGATTTGTTTCAAGATACTTTAAAACAACTACACCTGACTGAACTGCATCTCTCACAAAGTGTAACCTAACATCAATGTGTTTTGTATGGTTGTGTTGTACAGGATTATTTGCAATAGCCATTGACGACTGACTATCACAATGTAACAACATACCTGCTTCCTTATTTGTGACCTCCTTAATAAATCTTCTGAGAAATATTACCTCCTTAGTAGCTTCAGACAAACTCACGTACTCTGCTTCTGCACTCGATAAAGCTACTGTTTTTTGCTTCTTGCACTGCCAAGAAATTGCACTACCTGCAAATTTGAATACAAACCCAGAATATGACCTTCTGTCACAAATGTCTCCAGCATGATCTGCATCTACAAAACCTTCTACATTTAAGCCCGTTTTGCTATAAATTAATCCATAGTCCTTAGTTCCTTTTAAATATCTGAGTACCCGTTTAGCCGCCTGCCAATGCTCTTCAGTATAACAATTGTTAAATTGACTCAAAAAACTTACTGCATACGCAATATCCGGCCTTGTACACACATTTAAGTACATTAGACTTCCGATCAACTCTTGATATGGAATCTTCCCTGATGGTGTAAAGTTTTCATCAGTTGGCTTACTTAACCTCTGACCTGCTACAATTGGTGTAGTCACAGCCTTACATTCAGTCATATCAAACTTTTTCAATAGTTTATCGATATACTCCGACTGATCCATCTTGATCTTTCCATTTATTTGTCTCAATCTAATGCCCAAAATCAATTCAGCCCTTTTTAAGTCTTTCATCTCAAATTCTGACATTAGATCTTTCTTCACATTATTCATTTCCTTTTCATTATTCCAGAATAACAGAATATCATCAACATAAACAGTTATAATTATTATATCATTCCCTTTTGTTCTGAAATAAACACAAGGTTCGTTCTCTGACCTTTTAAACTTTAACTTTAGTAACACGTCATTTAACTTTTCGTTCCACATTCTTGGAGCTTGTTTAAGTCCATAAAGTGATTTCTTTAACAAACATACATAATCTTCTTTACCTTTCTGTTCAAATCCTTCTGGTTGATTCATGTATACCTCTTGCTTCAAATCTCCATTCAAAAATGCTGTCGTGACATCCATGTGATCTACATTGAGTCCAGCTTCTGCTGCGAACGCTAAAAGAAATCTCAGTGTACTATGTCTTACTACAGGAGAATAAGTCTGATCGTAATCTACACCTTTTCTCTGTGTAAATCCTCTCGCTACTAATCTAGCCTTGAATCTAGTCTTATTTCCCGCCTCTTTTTTGATTTTAAATACCCATTTAGAATCAACACAATGTTTACCCTCTGGTAATTTCACTAACGACCAGGTATTATTCTTTTTCAACGCATTCAGTTCATTCTCTATAGCTTCTTTCCATTCTTTATTCTTGGAACTTGTCATCGCTTCTTGAACATTCTGCGGTTCAGACTCATCTTCTAAAGCTTGATATAGAATATAGCCAGAATAATCTTTTGGCTTACGGTTTCTTAATGGATATCTTCTAGCTGGAACCTCTATTTCATCAGCAGAAAAATATTCTTCTTCAGGAACTACTCCTCCTTGAATAGTATCCTCTTCTATCTGATTATCTTCCTCAAAAGAACTATCCATATCTTCTCCCGTATTTACATTTTCATTTATATGTACAACTGCTTCTTCATGTACATTATCACTGGGAACTACATTTCTCACTCTATCTGTTAACAAAATCTCATTATCATCAATTGCATCACTTACATTAGGCTTTCTATTTACAGATTTATACATCTGATTCTCAAAGAATACTACGTCTCTAGCTTTGAACACCGAGCCTGTTGACGGTTCAAGTAGTCGATACGCCTTAGAATCATCACAATATCCTACATGTACTAACTCTTTAGACTTAGGATCCCACTTTGTCCGCTTTTGGTCTGGAATATGCATGAATGCTCTACATCCGAATATCCGTAAAAAACTTAAATCTATTTTACTACCTGACCAAGCCTCCTCGGGAGTGACATTCTTCACAGCTAATGTTGGTGACCTATTCTTCAAATAAACCGCTGTATTGACTGCTTCAGCCCAATACCGTTTATCTAAGCCTGAATCTTCCAACATACTTCTAGCTTTTTCGTTGATTGTTCTATTTGCTCGCTCTGCGACGCCATTCTGTTCTGGAGTGTACTCTACTGCCAATTGATGTTGAATTCCATTTTCCCTCATAAATGTTTTCATTCTATTGTTAACAAATTCTGTGCCGTTGTCTGTTCTTAATATTTTGAGTTTCTTCCCAGTTTGCCTCTCTGCACGTGAAGTAAACTCAACGAACCTCGTATAAACCTCATCTTTAGTTTTCAAAAAATATACAACAGTTTTACGCGATTTGTCATCTATAAACGTCAAAAAATATTTGTAACCACACGTCGAGGAATTACTCATAGGTCCACAAACGTCGGAGTGTACCAACCCTAGTATCTGCTTAGCCCTTCTCGCTATGTTCTTCTTGAACGGGAGTCGCGTCTGCTTACCCTTCAAGCAAGGAACACATTCTAAACTACTTAAAGAATTAGAAAAACTTACCCCGGTTACCATTCCGTCACGTAATATTTTAAGATTTGTCAACCCTAGATGACCAAGTCTCCTGTGCCATAGATAAGTGTCATTATTTGCGGCTGCTGCAAAACCTGTCTCATCTTGTGAATAACTTTGTGTAACTTTATATACCCCTTTATTCGCTTTGCACGTTAAATAGACTTTTCCTTTCAACTGACAATCATCTTTCTTGTATAACTCACAACCTCTTTGCGAAAATACACATACGAATCCTTTGTTTACAAGTGTGCTCACGCTTAATAAATTCGCTGATAATTCTGGTACATACATTGCATTATTAATACTAAATTCATCGCCACATACATCACCTACACCCTGACCTTTTAACACATTCCCATTCGCACATACTATATTCACATTATTATTACAGTTATCTACATAGTTATTTAACCAGTCTCTTCTGTTAGTCATGTGTGACGAAGCGCCCGAGTCCACGAACCATTCCTTGTCTTCTCCAACATTGTTAACTGACAGAGCTAGAAATGACGATCCTTTATCCGTATTATTATCTTGCTTTTTATTTGGGTTATTTGGACATACGTTCGCCTTATGCGGTCCATTACAAATATAGCACTTAATCAGTCTTCTTGTATTTATCTTACTATTTCTACTCTTCTTATTAAAAATATTTTTATTTGACAATAATGCTGAACTTGTAGGTTTTGCAGTGATCTCCTGATTATCCATTTGAAGTAGTTTTGCCTTCACATAATCAGTCGTAAGTGTGATGTTAGAATTCTCCATAGCAATTCTCATAGGTGAATAATTTGATGTCAATCCTTGTAGCAATAAGGCAGCTAACATCTCATCATCGACCTCTTTACCAATATCTCTCAATTGTTGAGCTACTGACATAAGCTCCGTAACATAATCTCTGACAGTAGTAAAAGACTCCAACTTCAAACTCACTAGTTTACCCAGAAGTCTACAACGATTGTTGATACCCTTATCTTCAAAAGTTGTCTGCAAAGCTTCCCAAGCTTCTTTGCATGTCCTCGTCTGTCTCACATGGACTAAACAATGTGGCTTCACCATCAAGCAAATTTTTGCTCTTGCACGTTGATCAGCTCTCACGGCAGCTGCATCTGACACGTCCGGTGTCATTGATGTATATCGCCACACATCCTCATGGATTAGATATAGCTCCATTTGGAATTTCCATGTGTTATAGTTGCTCTGCCCATCCAATTTCTCAAAATGCGGCAGTCCGCTACTATAATTCTCGGTCTTAGACATACCTTTGCCGTCTCCGTTTTCAGTCATGGTGAAATCATGCGTAGCCCATGACCTGTAGTTATTCGGTTATATATTATACACTATACACCATCCTTATGCCCTCCAGGTTACTTGAATTAAATACACAGTGGGTTTTACCATATATTAAAGAACATAAAGAAATTAACAATTTTCATGACTTACTAAAACATTACGACATATTAGACATGTTAGATGACAACCTTCAAATTTACTTCTTATAAAAGATTGTACATTCTCACACTGCTACTACAGTTAAGCAGCATTCACATCCACTATGCCGGCCTGGTTGGAACTGGCAATTGTAAGTCTGCCGATCCGGGATGGTACCACCACTTACAGGTATACTTAGTCGCGCTTCGTGATCATTTTCAAGTTTTCGCTTTTAACTGGGCTGGCATAGTGGAAGCTACTATAGTTAAATAACTGTAAATAGCAGTGACATCCATTTACTAACCGCACTTCAGTCTAACAACAAGCGGGGTGCAGTCATATGTCAAGTCAGAATAAAAAAGTATGAATGAATGCAAGACAGAAGTATGAATTTTTCTATTTAATTTTAATTACCAATTTATAAAATGAAATATTATTAGGTTTTGGTACCTTATAAAAAAGATACTAGTTAAAAAGCAACTTTTGAATTTCCTAGACAACAATATTAAGTAATACTTTTGTCATAAAATTTAAATATTGAACAACTTTGTACTGAATTAAGGTACAACAGTGCTCTACCGTAGATTACACTGCGGCTTCGAAAACTGATTTACAGCTGTGCAGTTATTAATATAGTTCAGGTGCGGAATGAAGCTCCTCAACGTCTAGGGTAAATACACCCAACTATGGTCAATAAGTAATTCAATATTTATGTAAAACTTGGCGCACGCTTTTGAACATTTGACTCGCTCATGAAGTTTCTTATAATTTAATGATTGAAACAATTTCTTAGCATCCATGGACAGCGCTGGATTTAGACTTCGGCGACCCATAGGCAGAGAATGTGGTGGAGGCCCTCAAGTCGTTTGTGGTTAACTGTTAAAAGTTTCTATTACGGTCAAAGAAGAGAGCAACTGAATAAGTTGGCTAACATAACATTTATACAAAATTATTTTTTGACTTTCATTTTAATAAACGTATCGATAATGTCGTCGAAGTCTGTTTTCAACAAAACATCACTCTCTAAATAAAGGAGAGCCAAAATATTAAATCTGTCCTCGATCATGGAACTTCGGAGTTTATTTTATTCCCTTTATCGATTTTTTTTGTGGTGTGGTAGCGTCCCCCTTGTGGTGGCGGCCCATAGGCAACTGCCTATGTTGCATATGCTTAAATCCGACACTTTCCATGGATTCTCCGTGTGGGTAACGGGTACATCGCGTGGCAGGCGGGAGAATAAAGGCAGCGTTCCGGACTGGTGACCGAAATGTAGATTTCAAAGATTTTTGTGACATGTCAACCCTCACCTTCCCTGCCCTCACTACCCAACCAAATAGTGTAAGACCCCACTATGCCGCCTTTGACATACGATCTAAAAATGTACTTACGGCTGACCTTGGGGAGCCAAGGTTATACCTAATTATACGTTTGAAGAAGCAAATTGCTGTTCTTTATTGACACTGCTAGTTACAATAGCATTCTCTCCCTTTAGGACAATAAAAGAAAGTAAAAAATGTGATTAAGAGGAAGGTCATTGAGAGAAGTGAGAATAATTTGGCCGGCATAGTGACGTCTACTGAGGCAACCGTGTACTGAGTCGGTTTTTACAATCGTTGGCATTGTTAAACCTCACCTTACTTATCATCAGGTAAGGTGAGCCTCAATAATAATAATATACACATCATCATCAACAACCAGAAGGCGTCCACTGCTAAACATAGGCCTCCCCCTTAGAACGCCATTTCGAACGACAAGATGCCGGTTCCATTCACTGGTTATTCGCCACTTTCATTATGTTGTCAGTACATCCGGTTCGTGGTCTCCACTCTAGAACCTTTCTTCCCCATCGGTTGTCGGTTCCTTGAGCGATGTTCACATAAAACATAATACATACATAAAACATTTATTTATGATTTCAAACCATTTCACTTGATTTCTAAAGACATATTTCCCTTTATGATTACTTATTTATACATTAACCGGTGCTTTTACCATAGTTTTGTTTTATCAACACCCTCACCCCCACTCCTGTACTACCCTACACTACACTGCAGTTTCGTCGCGGCAGAAAATTAATTCCTCTACATAATCAGAACTTCCGTGGGCTGAGCGCCGACGCTTTTAGGTAGCTTTACTTTGTATTATTTTATTTTCAGCTTTTAGTTTTTTTGTAAAGTAAGCTAACAGTAAACGCTGTAAATAAAATGTAATAATGTATTGTTAACCATATCTAATAATTTGATTGTATTATTAAAAAAATAATATTGTATTTTTTATTTTTATATTATACATTTCTATACTAAGCTTCTAAAGTGCTTGTTTCTAACAGGACAACCAAAGTACATATACCTATCAAAGATACATTGGTACCGGTGAGTGGTTTCAAACCCGTGAACTGGGCTTGCGTAGCCATTGCACTGCCACTACACCACGGTCGCCTTATTATTGCATTATATTAATACAATATATTATAATATTAAATTAATATTATTGTAATATATTAATAGATATTAATATATTAATACCACCGTGGTTTCGTGGTAGTGCCAATTCACGCAAACCGACAACCACTGGCTCAAAAACCACTTACCGATACCAATGTGTCTTTGATATATATACTTTAGTCGTTCTGTTTTATTATTTTCTAAAAACATTTGCTTTGTTAAAACTGAGGCAATGATCGCCTCTTGCCAATTTCCTTACACAACTGTGGAAGCTAGCTTAAAATCCATAAGTTTCTTTATACAAGCTCTATGATTACCGGCACTATAAAACATATTGTGATAAGGGTTAAGAGGAGTTGGTTGCGTTGGGTAAAAGTAGATTGACGAAACATCTGATACTTTGACTCTGAATAAACATCGTTTCTTTATTAAATCAGGGACAATATTAAAACATCCGGGGTGCGCAAGGCCAAGGACCTAAGAACTTGTATGAAGAGGATTGTTGGTGTAAAAGTAGCGATAGAATTATGTCTTGCAATGTGGCGCTTCATTCACATTACTATATCTGTCGCAGGGATAAGCAGACAGAATAGAGCGCATTTTCCACAATCCAGCATGGCATAACTCTTGCTTTCTTCATACATCTACAATTAGCTTTTGGATTGCGTAACCATCGTACTGCCACTACACCACGGTCTGCCACGACTTGATGGGAGAACATTGACGACAGGCGTGGACGAACGGTTCAGCGATTGATTTGTTGCGCGTTAAGTCCCGGCTTCGATTCCCGGTCGGAGAAAATATTTGTTTCATAGCTTTTATTTGTAATATTTAATGATTATATTAAATATTGCAAATATTTGTTAATAAAAAAAATATGGATATTTGCTTCGGGTCTGGTTATCAAAGAGTGGTAGGCAGTGGTACCCAGTCTGCCGAGCCGGGGCAGTACCACCACTTACATGTATACAGACCGTGAAGTGATTTAGTCACGTTTCGGGATGAGCTTGTAAGTTGCCGGTTCTATCTAGGCCGTCAAAATGGATGTGATTGCTACTCACAGTTATTGAATTGTAGTAGCAGTGACATGTGTGGTCATTCATGGACCACACATCGGCTTAACATAAAGCGGGGTGCTGTCATGTCAGTCAACATAAATAAAAATATATTAACAAAGTTTTTCTTACTCTTTAGTGTTAGGTAGTAACCGAACAGGAATGGAAGTGAAAACTTGCAAACTCACTGGAGCTATAGTGTTATAGTAACGTTGTTGCATCGAAGACAAAAAGGCTCAACGTCATAATTAAAAAAATCTCGTGCCGGCAAAGAAAAGGGGGAAGTGGCGTGAAAGCAAGACGGATGGGAGTCCACAAAGGACCCCCAGCAAAGACAATGTCTCTGGACGACTCCGCTTAATCATAAATATATCAAACAAGGGATATGTACCTTTACAACTCATATAATTAGACCTCTGTATAAAATTATGGCTTGTAAATTGGATAGAATTAAGCGGACACATTAAGTCGGATCCGACTTAATGTGTCCGAAAAACTTTTTGCCTAGTTTGATTTCTAAAAAAACATTTTAATAAATGAGTCACGTTAATTAGTGATAATCTCAACTGCAAAGGGAAGCCTAAATTAACTGCGCGTGGAACCCATCAGTTGGAAGAAAATATAGATTTTTAAGGAGAATACGAATATAACAAATACTTTGGAATATATATTAATCAAATTGTCACGCCTTTTTCTCACAGAGACAATGGAGCGCCACTTGCAACGACTCCCTTATATCCACAATTTTCTTCATACACGCTCTAGTTATGGGCACTAGGCAACCTAGCTTTATTGAATTAAGCAAATTTTATGCGGCTTACTATCGCGTTTATTTGGTTTTGATTTTAAAATAAACGCGATAGTAAGCCGCATAAAATATGAATAATGTTCGCGCAAAATCTAAGAAAACCCAGCTTTCTTGAGGATGTCTGCGATTTGGTCGGAAAACCCTCCTGACACGATTCCAATGAAAGTTTTGATTTAGTATATTTTTATTATATAGTTAATAAATCTGGCGAAATAGGTCAAATTATTAGAGACTAAATTGTTTCTCAAAACAAGGATAGTGACGTGGCGACATACGTGCAACTGGGAAACATGAAAGGGGTACCAAAACAAAACGAATGACTTCGGACAAAGGAAGGAAACGGCGTTGGAATTACAAAGCTTTTCAAATTTAGAAGAATCGTCAAGCAAACATATTCTGTTTAATGATGCAAGCATTATTATTATGAATGCACTCCTTCTTTGTTGAAATTTATTTCTTAACAAAAATGTTGTCAGTTCGCCTACAAAGAATATCTTAAGCATAATGTTCCAGACATTGAGAACATAAAATATATCAATCAAATTTTCTTAGATTTTGCGCGAAAATTGATTAATGAATTAAACAATTTTTATGCGGCTTACTATCGTAATCGTGACCACGATGACTGCAAAGCTCTCGAAACGTCGGAATAATAAAAAAATGAAAAATCTAAACCAAAATAAACGCGATAGTAAGCCGCATAAAATTTGTTTAATTCATATCAATAGTAGATAATAAGCTCGATTAATATAGTTTAGATATTGAGTCGATATTTAATAGTTGGTAAAGATCTAGTACACAAATAAGGAAATGCTAATCAATTTTTTTTTAATATTGTGATTTGTTAGAATATCCGCTCCGAGGTATTATAATACCACTTTTTACAAATATATAGGCCGTGAAGTAACTGTGTAGTGACAAGGATTGACAAAGGGATGCTTCAATTGTTTGGGCACATGGAAAGGATGAATGAAAGTAGAATGACGAAAAGAAATTTATAAATCTCATGTGAATGGATGCGTTAAACAAGGCAGGCCCAGAAGAGTGTTTCCCTATCAAATCAGAGACACCCTCAAGAAAGCTGGGTTGCCTAGTGTTCATAACCATAGAGCTTGTATGAAAAGAATTGTGAAGAAAGCTAAGGAGTTGTGTCAGGATCGTAGCAAGTGGTGCTCCATTGTCTCTGCCTATCCCCATGGGAAAAAGGCGTGATAATTTGATTGATTGATTGAAGGTGCCGGTTCCAACTAGGCCGGCATAGGGGTCGGTGATTGCTACTTACATTGAATTGTAGTAGCAGTGATATCCAATCATGAATCGCACTCCAGCCTAACATCAGGATGTATGGGGAGTTGTGCTGAATTAACAGTTAAATATACATTTTAAAATAGTTTATTGTACGAAGATTACAATGAAGCAAAACTGTAATTTTTTTTTATTTTTTTATTGTGACTCGACATATGACAGCACCCCGCTTGATGTTAAGCCAAAGTGTGGTCCATGAATGAATGTCACTGCTACTACAATTCAATAACTGTGAGTAGCAATCACATCCACTATGCCGGCCTAGATGGAACCGGCAACTTACAAGCTGATCCCGAAACGTGACCAAATCACTTCACGGTCTGTATACTTGTAAGTGGTGGTACTACCCCGGATCGGCAGACTGGGTATCACTGCCTACCACTCTTTGATAACCAGACCCGAAGCAAATATCCATCTCTTTTTTTTTTTATTAACAAATATTTGCAATATTTAATACTATTAAATATTACAAATAAAAGCTATGAAACAAATATTTGCTCCGACCGGGGATCGAACCCGGGACTTTACGCGCAACAGACTTTACGTTATTAGTTTTATCAATACAAGTATGGTATTTATTCATTATTGGGCGTTACAAGAGTATAGTACAAAAATAGCCCAAAATTAATGATGTCCACTGTGAAATGTATACGGCACCTGAGGTAACTTCACGCAAATCGTAGTGGCAGCGAACATGTTAACGTTATAATAACTTTGTAAAATCTGCACTCAAAGGCCATGTGATGTTGATGAGTGTATAAAAAGGCATAGCTCCGTGATTGTTGGCAAACGTAGTGGCTCATTAATGCGGTATGCAGCTTAGAGCATTGTCTCCGTGAATGCACAACCAATGGCGAATAAGTAAACGCGGTTATTTCTAGGGTTGACACCTTTCACACATTATAGCTTCGCACAAACAAATGCTTCTGTTATCTATTTGTCACATATATGTACATTAAGGAGTTTATGTGAAGTGACGATAGAGGATAGAATAAGTGCGTGATGTAGTGACAAGGATTGATGAAGAAATGCTTCGATAGTTTGGGCACATCTCCAAAAAAATCTGATTTGCCTAGTGATTGTATAAAAATAATTGTGGATATGAGGGAAGCAGTGGTAGGCAGTGGTACCCAGTCTGCCGATCCGGGGTAGTACCACCACTTACAAGTATACAGACCGTGAAGTGATTTGGTCACGTTTCGGGATCAGCTTGTAAGTTGCCGGTTCCATCTAGGCCGGCATAGTGGATGTGATTGCTACTCACAGTTATTGAATTGTAGTAGCAGTGACATTCATTCATGGACCACACTTTGGCTTAACATCAAGCGGGGTGCTGTCATATATCGAGTCACAATAAAAAAAAAAAGCGACACAACTGTTTGCCTATCCCAGTAGAAAAAAAGGCGTTACAATTTGATTGATGTTTTATATATTTAGCATATGCCGATCTTTAAATCACTACTGGAGGAAGGGAATCCTAAAAAAGTATGTTCGTATACACCTACTTATAAAGTGTTCTCACTTTATAAGTAGGTGTAAGACTAACACCTAACTTTAGTTTATCTGTGTGTCCTTTAAATATGGTTGGGTTTGATATGTGCATATGTGGTTGATAGTTAACTTAATTAATTTTTAAATTTCTATACTAGTGTTTCTGTGCTAAAAGTGTTTGTTCTATATTACGTGTTTGTATTTACTTAAGTATGAACTATTTGGTAAACTACATTATTATCTATATATGAGTCCTGTAAGCGTGCTTCTCTAAAATAAATCAAAATGTGTAAAATAATCTGGACGTTTCCTTCACTTTTTACTAGTAAGCTATAGGTAGCTACATATAGCATAAACATATTTGTTACACCCACCTCCAAAATTAATTTACCCAAACAAAACTGAAAGCCGTCAACCCTAATAAAGTCGGAAGGGAGGCTCCCTTCATACAGATGTAAAATAGCATTTTAACGCAGAAAAAAGATTAATTAACTAATTGAGATAGGCATGAGGGAATGTATAGTTTAATAGAGTACAGAAAACATTGCTAATTAACAAGATTGGCGTGCAGAAAGGGTTACGGAATGCATCTCTCTGATGAATCAGACGTTAATATTGTGATTCAGATAAATAGATTACCTATTGATTTGTTATTTTTCTATTGTCGTAATACGGTGTTCACATGAGGCAAATTTAGTTGTTCAGTATATATCGTTCAACAAAAAAATTGAAAGCTAATATTGATTTTAGCGTTCTCACGATTCAATAATAATCGACTCAATATTACACGTGTCATTACATTATCTTTTCATTTTAGCATTTTTCTCATGTATGTGGATGCCATAATTTACATTTTGTTGAACGAATAAGCTTAGACGAGTCGATTCGCTGTCAGCGATTAATTGAATTAATAAAAGTTAAAAGATATTTAATTTTTTTAACCAATATTTATTGGATCAACTTGATTGAAAGTCTGTTCAGACGGTTTAAATCGCGAACGATTTCGCAGTTGATCAACTAAATTCGCCCCGTGAAATCACTGTATTAGTTAAAGCGGTTTTTTAGTCTAAGACGCTTACCATCAGGTAATTCGAGGTTGACTCCTAATAAAAAAAGTAACAATCAGTACCTAGTTCGCATTCAGTCGACTGAATCGGCAGTCCAACTAAAAGGGTTGGTGCTTTGCCAGCCCATTTGTTCTTCCCATCCTACCTTAACTTAGGCAACCGTGAGCTGACTCGTTTATTTTCAGTCGCCGGCGCTCTTAGCAACATGTAAATCAAAGTCATATGTGATATAAAAATAATAGATTTCTTAAAGACATACTAATGTTTAGAAACTAACTATGCCAGTGGTACCCTATAATAGCCGTTTTTACGTTTCCACCGTTCATAAAGTTTCCTTTTACTTAATAATTACGTTTGAAGGAACAATTATTGTAATTAATAAATTTTATGAACGGTCCATCATTGCGTGCTGCTGGTTTAATAGCTCTAAGACAGTCCTCGGAGACCAAGAAAGCAATATTAATAAAAAAGAAAAAAAGAATCCAAGAAAATAATTACGCCGCAGTAAACAGAATAAAAAGACAAATTGTTATGCTTATTATTTACCTCTTTAATCATCTCAGATCTTGTATCTGGTCCGTGAACAATGTTTAATTAACACTGTGTGCTCGATACGGCCGCAGGGTGGGTTTGGGGGTGGTGCTAGAGGGGCTGGTGGTGGTGTTAATGGGGAAAAGGGAGGTTATTCATTAAAATGTTTGCGGAAACTCGTTTAGCTCTGTTGCGGTGGGCGGGTACTATGCTCGCATTAGGGTTGACGCGTTTACATTTTCTCTTCTTAAATATTTTTAATTAGATAAATTATTTTTTAGCATTTAGGTATTATTTTGTATATTCTTAATATTAATGTAACGAAGAAAAAATGTATGTTATACTTGTAAATATACTCCAAATAGAAAAATCTAAATAGGAATTTCGGTCTAATTTTAGTTTTTTTTTGTTGAGACTTGATATCTGACCTCGACATGCCTGATGGTAAGCAAAAGGTGCCGACAACTGAAAAAATTGAGTCAGTTTACTTTTGCGTCTGTCGCCGTCACTATGCCGGCCAAAAACTATAGTTGTATTCAGGATGGAGTGATTACTTATCTCAATAGATCCCAATTATGAAAAAGTGTCGAATTAAACTTATGAACACATATCATTTTTTTAAATTGTGTATATAAATTATTAACGCTTATGTCGCGCCTTTTTCCCACAGGACAATGGAGCGCCACTTGCCACGATTCTGACATAACTCCCTCGCTTTCTCACATCCATAATCCTCCTTATATATTATAAGCTCTGTGGTTATGCGCACTAGGAAACCCAGCTTTCTTGAGGATGTCTCCGATTTGGTCAAAAAACACACGCCTGGGTCTGCCTCGTTTACCGACACATGAGATTTATAAATTCCTTTCGCCAATCTACTATTTTAAAGTTTTATTTTTCTTTTAACTGGTAGATACTAAATTTTATATTCTAAACTTAAGGAACTTTTATGTTTTTTTAAGTTTAAGATATTTTTACGCTTTATTTATTTTATATATTTATTTTTATTTATTTAATACTTTATTGCGTAACATAATGAACTCAAAATAAAGCCTAATTTTTAAAATAATTATTATATCTTTACTGTATCTATTATATATATCTATAATTTAGTTCTAATAAAAGTAGGAATCCATTTTCTACCCCAAAATGTATTGAAAAAGCGTTCACTAAAGCCCACCTAAAGCTTTGATGTCCCCTCAACAATCGGACGTTCAATCTAAACCGAATTTCACACTTAAGATACCTTAAAACGCCTATTTAAAGGGATTTCTTTTAAGATATGATTATTTAGATTAATATTTATTAAATTATTTGACCAAATTAATTTAAAATATGTAGGTAACATTTGTAATAAAAAGATTAAATTTGTGTTTGGATTTATTATAGAATTTTTCATAATAATAATACCGATATCAATATGATACTTTGATTTAAGTCCTTTGGTCGTTCGGTATCAATAGTATTTTGTCCAATAGTTTTTATCAATAACTCTAAGATGGAACTAAATATCTGAATGATATACCATACTTAATAATTTAGATTATAATAGAATCAAATAGCAGTCACATCCATTATGCCGGACTGGATGGAACGGGCAACTAACAAGCTGATTCCGAAACGCTACTAAATCACTTCATGGTTTGTACCCCGGATTGGCAGACTGCACCACTGCCTACCACTCTTTGACAAGCAGACCCAAATCGAATATTCGCCCCTTTTATATATTATTAACAAATATATGTAATATTAATTTAAAAAAAATACAATTACAAATAAAAGCCAAGAAACCAATTTTTGCTCCGACTGGGAATCGAACCCGGGACTTTTTGCGTTCCGAACTGGTGTGCTGACTACTGTGCCACGCCTGTCTTAAAAAACGATCCTGACACAAATATTTTCACACAAGCTTAATGGTTCTCTTTAAACACTAATATAATTCGAAATAATGTTTAAACTAGAAAAAGTGAATGAAAATTATTTTCCATGGATGAAATTTAGAAGATGATTTTAATTAGTATCAGGTTATGCACCCGCCTGCTCCTCGCCAGTGAATATTTCATTAGCAGCTCGCCATACCATTTAAGTTAACCACATTTTACAATAAAATATGTTTACCGACGCACCGTAACTTAATCTATACCTATCAAACTCACCCCCCGACAGCTCTTGCCATTGGTCCAAATCTTCTACCCTCGGAAATCCGCCAATCGGATACCTTATTTGCTTTAAAAGGGGAGGAGTTATAAGGGTTTTCACAAGATGAGCACCCGAATTTAAACAGTGCAGTGCAGTAAATCATCTCGGAATCACCGCTGATAGTAACGCTAACTTGTGAAATATTTCGAAATACCCTTACGCGTATTTGTTGATATAAATTCAAAGTTTTGTGATGTTTGAATAGAAATAAATTTCAATAATGGCTGGTCCTTATTTGTCTCCTCTTCCTGGGGATTTGTTGACGGAATATATGTTTGGTAGACGCCGCCAAAGAAGAAATAGAACTACCTTCACTCCTCAGCAGTTAGGTGAACTGGAATCTTTATTCCAAAAGACGCATTATCCTGATGTGTTTCTCAGGGAAGAAGTTGCGTTGAGGATCAGCCTTTCTGAGGCTAGAGTTCAGGTAGGTGAAGTGAAGAGATTTAATTGTTTAAAGTATTTTTTTTTAATAATCGTGGTTTAGAAGATTATATTTATTAATATATAATGTATGATGAAGGAAGGGTATGAAGACAGCATATCGAACTGCAACTGCATTAGCATTAGCAACTGATCCCTCAAAATCTATAATATCTAATGCACTGTTAAATTTAATTAAGTTAATACACAACAACGTAGCTCCAAATATTCAGGACCAGTTGTAGACTGGATTATACCAAATCAGTATATCAGGTTAAGGCTACTGTGGTATAGTAGCACTTAGATAAATGGTATTCCAATCCAAGGACTCCCACTTCATTACCACTTGCTATGTATCTATTATATAAAGATATATATGTATGTACTTTGGTCGTCCATGTTTCTGCGATACAAGCAAATTAGTAGCTCAGTATGGAAATGTAAAAAAATATATTCGTAAGTTATATTACCTAGTAAATTAGAAATTGGTGAATATACTTATATTCTGTTAACACGAATTTTGGTTAAGGTTATATTTAATTATATTTTAAATATAACCTAAAAATATAAAAATATATTATTTATATTTTTAGGTTATAAATAATTATATTTAATTATTTAATCAATTGTCACGCCGTTTTCCCACGGAGATAGGCAGAGCCAATGTAGCGCCACTTGCCACGATTCTGATACATCTCCCTCACATCCACAGTTATACACGCTTTACAATAATGGCAACTAGGCAACCCAGCTTTCTTGAGGATGTCTCCCATTTGGTCGGAAAACACTCTCCTGAGTCTGCCTTGTTTAATGCATCCATCTACTTGTACATTTTTTTATCATTATACATTTCTATACTAAGCTACTAAAGTGCTTGTATCATAGAAACAGGACAACCAAAGTACATATATCAAAGATACTTTGGTACCGGTGAGTGGTTTCGAACCTGTGCCACTCGGCTTAGGTAGCCATTGCACTGTCACTACACCACGGTCACCTTAAAATGTTGAATACTTTGAAAAGTCTGATGGGTTAATATGAGGAGCTTCAAGAGCTCTGACAACTGGAAAAGCCGATTTAGTTAAAGCTGCATTGTCATTGTCAATATGCCAGAAATGCCGAAAAATTGAATTTTAATTTATTGTACAATAGAAAACTATAAGCTTAGTACTTTAAAATTAGTAATCTTATAATTTTGTGATGATAAATTAAATACATACGTACGCCAACAATAAATATACCTATTCGATTAATCTAATTCAGGTATGGTTTCAAAACCGAAGAGCTAAATGGCGGAAGCAGGCGAGACTGCAACTTTTACAAGATGCTTGGCGAATGCGTTGTCTAGGACTTGGGACGCAGCAGCTTAATATTCCAGGTTAATATCGAAATAAAATATAAGTTTTCCCTTGGCTATGAATGCCATCAACTAGTTTTATTGAATTTATTTATGGAAATTGAAGGCTTTGAATCATCGTTCTTTACGTTCACTGTACGACTGTGTCTTGGTGTCAGTTTGGCAGTTGCCGGTTCCTAGTTGGAACCGGCAACTGTTCTTAGTTGTTAACTAGGGCCCAGGCATAGGGCGCATAAATTACCAGAGCAGGACAAAACTTGGTCATGCATGGTAGTTAGTAGCATATATGGAATGCAATCTTGAGTTATTTTTCGAGATTCAATTTCAAAGATAGGCACTTTCGTTCTTAAATTTTCTCGTTTTTATAGGCATTGTCCATTTTATCTCAGAGCCGGCTCATGTGTTCTCTCCGTCTTGGATCCTTCATGCAATGTGTGAAGAAGCACCTTTGGCCGGCATAGGGTTTAGGGTATTATTGCCCATTAATATCTTAGATCCAAAAACTTGTTATTTAAAATATACTATTTAGGATAATTTTTATACATGTGTTACCCTATAAATAGTAAGTAGGTTACGATATTTACTTTCAATCCTAAATATGGCAAATTTAAAAAAGAATATTATTTCAGAGCACGCAAAAGGACCAGAATCATCACCAGACGGAGCAGACTCACAATCAGGAAAGGAATCACCTGAACTGAACTCAACAGAAAATAAGGAATTGAAATCTCCAATCGTATCAGATACTTACCTTCATACCACAATGTCTGAACCGATATCTTCCATGCCACCAATACATGAAATGTCTCAGAATCCTTACATGAATGATGAAGGACGGCTGATGCAGCAGTTTCCTTTCCCACCAATGTTGATGCCTCAACAAATTGACTCAGAAATTCCAACCGATTTACGTGTAATGACAAAGAATGCGTGTCCTTGTACTGATGAGCCTCAAAACTTAGCTTATAGACCAGAAAAAGCTAGTGATCATTCAGACAATGAATCTGATACAGAAATTGATTTAACTTCACATTCTTCCAAAGATGACGATCTGAGAGAATCTGAACGGCTTGCGAGTAGAATCGCCAATAGTATTTTTAGAACTCAAACAGTTTTACAAGATATGGTGCCAAATGATTTGAGCATTAATTCTATTAAAAGTATTCCCTCCAGGGGTGCAATTCAAATGTAGGGATATTGTTATGATTAAGGGGACAGAGTTTGTTGTTCTGTTTTCTTTTATTGAGATGGAATTGTTCTGTCAATTTTCGAAAACGACAATTTATAATTGATATCACTTAGTCGGCTTTAGTGCTTCTGAAGAAACTACTTCAAATATCAAATTGATTTAAATTACTTAAATTTATTTAAATTATTAAATTTATTTAAATTATCGCCATCTTTAGAAAGCGATAAATTGAAATCAAAGTAGTTTATTATTACTGAATAAGTTAGTAGTGAAATGAGAATAACTAGATAGTGGCTAGAAATCTAATCATCGGCTCATGATTCGTACGATTTCTACTACAGTTAAATAACTGATAGTAGCAGTCGCGTCCACCTATGCCGTCCTAGTTGGAACTGGCAACTTTCAAGATGATACCGAAACGCGACTTAGTTACTTCATGGCACGGAATAGAATAAAAAGGAATCTCTTTCTTCTATTCCGTACTTCATGGTCTGTACACATAAGAGTGGTGGTACTACAGCGGATTTGCGACCACCAACTGTCTGCCTAACACTCTTATCCAGATTTCACTACTATTAGCATTAAAATAATATGTTACATTTCATTTTAAAATATTGTTATTATTATTTTATACAGATATAATCTAGTCAATAATTCTCGTAACTATGGGACGTAGTAGCCCTTTATAAAATTAAAATTATGAATAACTAATTATAATTGTACATAAATTTATTTCTGATGTAGATATTAAACGTAAATTATTTGTAATTAGAACATTAAAAGATTTATTTGTGGTTTCTCATAACCATAATCATTGACATACAGTCAAAACTGAGTGGTAATTGGTAATCAAAAGATGTTTAATAAATTAGTAATTAAAATTGTACGACCGTTTGAGCTCGTCAGATTGTTTTGTCATGCAGTTCTTTCAACTTATTTCGACACATATTTATTCATATTTTATTACAAATTTGTAATCTACCAATAGTAGCAGCATTGGATTAAACAAAAAACTTATGAAAAAAAGGTCTAATCACGAATAAAATCTAAGTCAATAAATAACTTATTTTTGTAGAATAACGCTTTAAATAATTAATATAGTCAGCAAGAATGTATTAAATTATGTAAATAAATATTTCTTAAGATACTTTTAACTATATACCCGCTTATAATGCATGTATCAGGCTTTAGCTTTGTCCTTTTTGCATGAAGCAAAAGAAGTCAAATCGTCGCTTCGCTTAGGTACCGAACGATAAAGCAGAGACAACACTCTACGAATCCAAAACCAGACGATTACCTTAACACAAACCCTAATTTGCATTTCTTTCTTGCATCGTAGATTATTTTGAATGCTATTATTTGTAAATCGAAACATCCATTCATTTATTCAGCTTAGTATCATCAAATTTGGATCCTTACATTAATTTTATAAGCATTTTAAACCTTAGGTAGACTACACAAGAATCCAAAATAAAATAGGTGGACTTTAGTATAATTCATTTCAAACTTAATGGCGTCTCTGAAGTTAGCCGCAAATGGATGCGCTATACATATAAGCAGTACAGCAGGGCTCGAAGTAGGCGACAGAGCTTATTATTGCCACTGTACCTGCGCAAATTCGGGCTGGCAGCTAACTTCGCAGACGCCATAAAGTTTGGAACTATACCAGCAGCACGGTATGATGGCCGTTTTGTCTTTGCACCGTTTATGAATTACTTTCGTATAAGTTATTGATTACGTTTAAAGGATCAAATTGCCGTTCTTTATTGTCACTAAAATAAATAACAATTGTTCCTTTTTTTATCTATTTTATTTTATCTATATTCTTGTGTCATAGAAACATAGCAACCAAAGTACATATATCAAAGATACATTGGTACGGGTGAGTGATTTCGAACCCGTGCACTCGGCTTGCGTAACTGCAATGATGCCACTACACCACGGTCGCCCTAAACGTGCCGCTGGTATAGGTTACAGTTAATAGTTTTTTATGTAATCTAGTAGTTTTTAGGCCATGTAAAGACGGCAATACATAAAAGCAAAGCATACATAAAATTATTACGCATTGTATTAATCACAATGTATAGATAAGAAAATTGAATAGTGGATAGTAAAATAAAACACTTAGTATAAAAAATATAATAGTTTTATTTATTTTATCTATTAATCTATTTAATATAATTAATTAAGCTCTCATGACTATGGTAACTTAACGTCTCCTACATTTCATTTGATTAGGATAAGCAGACATTAAAAATTAAATAATATAAATCTTAAATTAAATATCAATCAATCAATCAAATTGTCACGCCTTTTCCCCACAGGGATAGGCAAAGACAATGGAGCGCCAATTGTCACAATCCTTACACAACTCCCTTGCTACCTTCACATTCACAATCCTCTTCATACAGGCTCTGTGGTTATGGGCACTAGGCAACCGAGCTTTCTTGAGGATGACTCAATATCAATCAATCAATCAAATTGTCACGCCTTTTCCCCACAGGGATAGGCAAAGACAAAGGAGCGCCAATTGTCACAATCCTTACACAACTCCCTTGCTACCTTCACATTCGCAATCCTCTTCATACAGGCTCTGTGGTTATGGGTACTAGGCAACCCAGCTTTCTTGAGGATGACTCAATATTAATCAATCAATCAAATTGTCACGCCTTTTCCCCACAGGGATAGGCAAAGACAAAGGAGCGCCAATTGTCACAATCCTTACACAACTCCCTTGCTACCTTCACATTTACAATCCTCTTCATACAGGCTCTGTGGTTATGGGCACTAGGCAACCCAGATTTCTTGAGGATGACTCCGATTTGGTCGGAAAACACCCTCCTGGGCCTGCCTTGTTTAACGCATCCATCCACATCAGATTTATAAATTCCTTTCGTCAATCTACTTTCACTCATCCTTTCCATGTGCCCATAAATATATTACCTATATATAATTAAATATATTATGCTAAATTATCACATTAAGTAATTATTGCAATTTTTATTTATTTATTGTGGCTCATCATATAACAACACCCCGCCTTATGACGCGGTCCATTAATGCTGGTTACTGCTACTACACTTAAATAACTGTAAGTAGCAGTCATATCTACTACAACTTCCTAGTTGAAACTGGCAACTTACAAGCTAATCCCGACTGAGTTGTAAGTGGTGGTACTAACCCGGTCCGGCAGACTGGACACCACTCTTTAGGTCCTACAGGTACAGTCCAAATCAAAAGAGAATTCACAGAATTAGTTTCTAATCTTGTATCCCATGAGCGACGCTAAAAACCAACTTTGGCGGGCATGACGGCGATTGAAGTTAAAGATGTAACGACTCGACTTTTCTACCCGGGTTAAACCGAGTTGAGACCTAAACCGAGTTGTGTCGGCTAACATCTACAATACACCTGTTTTGAACTATTATTAGACACTAAATTTATTTAGTCATATTTGACATCCGAAATTCCATAACAAACCATACTGTGTATTAGTCAATTTGTCGGATCGAATTTGCAACTCGGTTTGTAAACTCGGTTGGTTATCAATATTTTTAAATCGAACTAACCCGGTAAAAAAAATTCGAGATCGTCCCATCTTTAATTGAGGTCACTGTAGAGGAGACGATTTTTTCAGTCGTCGACGCTTTAGGATCTCCCTTTGCTTACACTTAGGCAAGACAAGGATAGATTCACGTCTCATTAAAAATAAACTAAATTCGAAAATATGAAAAAACTTTTCTCTTACTAATCTAATTAAAACGTGTCAAGCTTCAAATACAAAATTAATTCGAAATGCATTTTAGCTACCTAATGAAGAAAAACAATTCATGATTCACAATTTCAATTATGACACATCAAATTGATTTGTCACGTCTTTATCCCCACAGGCATAGGCAGAGACCACAGAACGCTAGGACAACTCTCTCGCTTTCTTCACATTCACAATTCTCTTCATACATATAATGCGATTAACACAAGAATAGGACGGAATCGGCGCCATTTTGTGACGTCTAACCAACCAACTTCACTTTAGTATGGTGTCTTTTTCTTTGGTCCGCAAATCAAGAAAATACACCATTGAATAAGTCAAGTAAAGTTAGTTAACAGCCCGTCCTATTCTTATTCTAATAGCATAGTAGTCTATAGTTACAGGCTCTGCAAACCCTTATTTTTTTTTAAATAAAGTGCCTGATTTAATTAAAAAATAATCTATTGTGTACCCCTGGAGCTGGAGTTAAGCTAGAGACCCCACCTGATGTTAAGCTGTAGTGCGGTCCATGAACAGAGGTAATTACTACTATAGGTAATAACTGCAAGTAGCAGTCACATCCACTATGCCACCCTAGTTGGTCCGGCAACTTAAAAGCTGATCCCGAAACGCGACCGTCACTTTACGGTCTGTACACTTGTAAGAGATGGCCTCTCCTAGACAACCAGACCCGGAGCAAATATCTCCCTTTTTTGTTGTAACAAACTTATATTCAAGTCTAAGATATAAATAAAATATATTCAATAAAAGATATGAAACAAATCTTTGCTCTGGCCGGGAATTGAACCCGGGACTTTACGCCAAGTAAGCCACGCGTGTCGTCTAAAGATCTTTCATATTATATCAACTTAAGTCAGCTCTAACGCACTGAGTTATTTATTTTCACAACCTACAATTTATTAATTCCAAATTACTATTCTACGAGATCATAGACATAGATTGTCATTCTGTTGACACCAGCCGGGTGAAATGACATCTGGTTTTAGGCCTCTTGCAATCAGTCTTGAACGGAATCTTTGGAGACGAGGTTCGGCTGAGCTTGCTGGTGAAGATGGGTTACGCCATAACCTCTCGGCTACTGCAGCAGCTCTGGGCCATATTCTTGTGTCTAAAAGAGTAATTAATTCAGAATTGAGTAATTCACAGTTCGCAATCATAAGGCGACCGTGGTGTAGTGGTATTCACGCAGACCGCACTGGTTGCAAACCAAGAGCACGGGTTCAAAACCAACAATGTATTTTTGATATTATGCACTTTGGTCGTCCTGTTTCTATGACTTTATATAGAATAAAGTCGTCCTGTAGCTTAATATAGAAATGAAAATAAATAAATATTTAATAAAACTATAGTTTTAAAAACCAGCAAAATGAAATTATTGTATTGTCATCGCTTTTTTGTATTGTTAATGTGAAGGAGGCGAAGGAGTTGTGTCAAGTGGCGCTCCATTGTCTCTGCCTAACCCTGTGGAAAAAAGGCGTGACAATTTGATTGATTGAAATTTTAAAAATATTCATACACATCCGCTCTCGACGTAAGTTTATTCTTGGACTTTCCCTGATCGTAAGTAAGGGAAAGTCCAAGAATAAAAAGAGAAAATGTCTATAAAAGGATATTGTAGATGATTTAAGGATAGTTTTGCACCCAATAGTGCTTTTGTAGAGTTCAATATGTTTGATAAGATTATAATAATAATGGTCCAAGAGACGGTGGTACGCCTTCATTTCCACAGATATAATCTGATCTTTTTCTGTATTTATCCATCTACGAAGTACAAACTGTTAGTAAAGATCGATCAATTAAATTCTCACGCCTTTTTCCCACGCGCCACTGACCACAATCCTGACACAACTACCTCGCTTCCCTTACATCCACAATTTTCTTCATGCAAACTTTATGGTTATGGGAGCTAGGCAACCCAGATTTCTTGAGGATGTCTTCGATTTGATCGGAAAACACTCCGATTGAATAAATAATAAAGGTAATATATGTAAAATGCCATAAAGCACCTACCCAATCCTTGTCTATCAACATATTCGCTCCACATAGCGATCTCTCCACCCAAAACGTTAGGCCCCAAAGGTAACATATGAGAATACATCTTCCTCCAATTTGAATAAGTTGTGCTACCCCAAAAACCATGATCTAAATACCAAATGTTCTTTGGTACGGAAATAACTCGATAACCCAATCTTAAGAGTTGTATCAAAAGTGGACTCTCAACCTTTTCCCATACTTCTATTATGTATCTGTAATTACAAATAAATATCATTATGAACATTTCTATACCAAGCTACTATCATAGAAACAGGTCAAACCAAAGTATATATATCAAAGATACATTGATACCGGCAAGTGGTTTTGAACGCGAGCTTTCGGTTTGCACACCATTGCACTGCCACTACACCACAGTCGCCTTAATACTCCTTATTGTTAAATATAAAAAAAAACAGTTAAAGCCGTGAGTGAGGACATACTGCTACAAGTATATAGACCGTGAAGTGATTTAGTCGCGTTTCGAGTTCAGCTTGTAAGTTGCCGGTTCCAACTAGGCCAGAATAGTAGATGTGACTGCTACTTACAGTTATTAACGTGTAATAGCAAGACCTCCTTTCATGGACAACACTCTAGCTTAAAATCAGGCTGGGTGCTGTCATATGTCGAGTGACAATAAAATAAAAAAGTGGCAACCACAACCACTATGCCGGCCTTGTTAGAACCGGCAACTCAAAAACTGATTCCGAAACGCGACTAAGTTACTCCACGGTCTGTAATTAGTGGTACTACCCCGGATCGGCAAACTATTATCCTTATTTTTTATAACACTTTGGTTTTATATCACAGAATTTCTACTGTTCGGTAGTCTACTTTACAAATACATTTTTAGAGATGACACTAACAGCCGGTTGTACCAAAAATTATAATTTACGAATTTGTAAAAAGTATCGTATAGGTAAAAGAAAAACGAAAAATGGGTTGCACCACTCTTTAACTTCACATTTTACATTTACGTTTAACGGATATTTTATACAGAGCTTAAGGACATCATTCATTTTGGGTTTCTATGTACCTACTACTTTTGTTATTTCTAATGATAAAAACATATATAAATGGTAGTTTCGATATAAAATTCTTAACAACCCTATTCACGATTTCGTAATAGTAAACGTAATAGAATAAGTATAAAGTAAAACTAAATTCGTAAATTTAAACTTTTTTGGTACAACCGACTAAAAGAGTTGTTTGCTTTTAAGTATTAAATAAAATTATCGTGGCAGTGCAATTGTTGAAATATCTCACTAATTAACCTCAATTGAAGTCAAAATAGAGTTAATAGAATTGATGTATTTGTCCAAAACACTTTGTGTATTTTATCAGTGTAGGTAACGCATGTTTACAATTTGTGGACATTTGCCAGAGTACTTATAACCTAGTCCCTCTTTTCCACTGGCCACTCTGGGCACGTGCCCAGGGCTCTGCGATAGACAGAGGCTCCTATTTCCTGCCAGATCATCAAACGATAACCGATATTTGTTATTATCAACATAATAATTTTAAAAAAATCAAATGTGAATGACTAAGTACAATACATACAGCTACTTGTTAATACTTGCTGATACCAACGCACATTTACCCATAAAATATTTGAGTTTTAACAAAAATCAATAACTAATAAATGGATTAAAAACTTCTATTTTAGGTGTTGAAAATCGTAAAACTTTATCCTTTTCGTTTGTCGAATTGTTAAACAAAATATATCATTAATTTAACCCGTGAATGCTCAAAGAGTTACTTTGAAATTAGTTTATTTTATCTATTCATTTAATGTGACTGTAAAGAAAAAAGAATAAATCTAGAACCTTGATATAACAAAATAGTGCCCTGTCAAGCATATAGGAGGCCCCATTATCCTAATGTGCCCAGGGCCCCCAATAGGTTAAAGACGGCACTACTTATAACGGTTAGTATCATCAAGTATCACCACTTTTAAGTGTACAGACCGTGAAGTCATTATGTTTTACGATGACGATAAGCGTGGCGCATTAGTTAACACCACTTCGGTACGTATGAAGTGTGGAGTCCGATTCCAGGTAGGGTTTGGAATATTTGGATTATGTGCGACGAAATTAGCATGAGACAATTTTCTTAGCTTCCGTGTATTTTTCGTGCGGGTTCTGGGTCCATCGTATGGCAGGCAGTGTTCCGGACTTGTGACCATAAAGTAGGTTTAAGGCCTTTTCCCTCTTTCCTTAACCAAATATTGTAAGACCTCACCAATGCCGCCTTCGTCGTCTACTATTTTACATTTGAACATGTAGTAAGTGACAGGTACTTACCTATCTTTATTCAAGTATTTCTTTATCCTATTAGGTTGGGTTAGTTCTGAAGACCATATTATCACTGGTTGGTCGTCACCACCAGCGGCTTTTAATTCTTCGTCCCAAATCTGAAGTGCTGTGGCATGAAACTCAGCCCATAACTCAATAAAACCTTCAGTGGTTATTTCATAACCTTTTTTGTTCATGAATTCAACTATTTCTTGGCTAGAATTCCAACATGGCATGTACACCTGAAATGTTATGTTAAGAATTTAGGCAATATACTTCGGATCAAGTCGAACTAAACTCATTTCATTGTGGATCCCGTGGGCCGGCATAGTAGATGCGACTGCTACTTGCATTTAATAGTAGTCGCCTTCATTCATTGACCGCACTCCAACTTAACATCAGGCGCGGTGCTGTCATATACCAACCACTGGGAACCACTCGCCGTTGGATTGCAATTATATAGTACCATACTTACCACCCAAACCACAAATAGAAAAGTGCCTCGTTGTTTATGTCACATTACTGAACTCTCGCAACTTTTGATTTGATTTCCAAACGCGACTGAGTTTCAACTGGGTTAGTCCAGCAAATATATGACTGTGGCAACCGTAAATTATGTCGGCATTTTCAGTCTTGGACTTCCAAGGCAAGTCGAGATCAGATGTCGAGTCACAATAAAAAAATATATGCGGAGCATTATTCCTCATATTAATGTAGGAGGTGAAAGGAAATGAAGATCTACCCGCTGCACGCACGCTAGTATACTATATACTAATACTTTGTCGATAAACCGTTTGCGAGAAATTGGACGCTTAATCCCAGGGCCGTCTTAAGCATATTCAGCGCCGGGGTGCGAAAGTTAAGGCTCCGCTTGCGTGGTCTCAGTGTAGCAGGTACCTATCGAAATTTATGGCGGTCGGCATGCGCCCCCTAGGACTCTGCGCCCGGGTGCACTGCACCCCTTGAACCCCCTGGTAAAGACGGCCCTGCTTAATCCCATTGGTTGCAGTTGCTATGTGCGATCACATTGTGATGGCGACACATGCAACGCCATCTATCCTTCGGTGCAGAAACTATATCTTTGCATCGCTCTTTAGTGTTGCCAGCATGTAGCTGCGGTCGTTACAATTGTAAAAACATACCTCGTCCCCTCCCATATGAAATAAAGCAGGCTTAGATATCGTTTCAGCTATATCTCTATACAGATCCCTTAGTACTCTATACATAGATGGGTTCGCCACGTTGAGTTGTCCACAAGGAGGTTGTATACATAGACCCTTCCATGGTACATTATTGACACAAACTGCTAGATCACCAAAGCCATATTCCTGAAAGTATTGAACTGAAAGTTTGTATGGCATAATGACAGAGACTGAAGCAACCGTGAACTAGTAATGAAAAAACACAGTTAGTATTTTCATCACTAGGGGAGGTTCACTAGTTATAAAAAAACTAACTTAGTTTACACCGTCTTTTTTTTCCTTTTATTATTGTGACTCGACATATGACAGCACCCTGTTTGATGTTAAGCTGGAGTGTAGTCCATGCTACTAATGGACTACATGCCACTGCTACTAAAACTCAATAACTGTAAGTAGCGATCACATCCACTATGCCGGCCAGGTTGGAACCGGCAGCTTACAAGATTCCGAAACGCGACCAAATCACTTCACGGTCTGTATACTTGTAAGTGGTGGCCAAAAGCAAATATTCGCCTCTTGTATTTATTAAAAAATATTTGCAATATTTCATTTAAATATTTAGAACTAAAATAAAAGCTATGAAAATATTGCTCCGACCGGTATACAAACCCGGGACTTTACGTGCAACAAACCAATCGCTAACCGTTCGGCCACGCCTGTCGTCTGATGTTAGGCTGAAGTTCAAGCCATGAATGGTGGTAACTGCTACTACAGTTTAATACATTTTAATAATAACCGCTACTTACAGTTATTATAGCCTTATTCATAGACTTAGTAGCATTCGCCTTTATTCATAGACCGCACTCCTGCCTAACATCAGGCGAGATGACTGATGTTAATAAAATAACAATAATGAATTCATCCATACCTTTCCCCATTGCCATCCATTTCCAGCATGAGCTGGTGCATCAATTTCAATGACCACGCGAACTCCACGAGCCTGAGCATATTCAATCAATTCTTTTTGTTCATATACTCTGTATATTTCTGACGCCATATATGCACCATATCTATTGTATAAAATATTAATTAATAAAAACCTAATTATTATTTTAATTAATAAGGCGACCATGATATAGTTCTAAACCACTTGCACTATAAAAGCCTAATGTAGAAAAATCAACAAAAAAAAACACCTCATGTATATTTTATATACATGCACCACTGGGGTAGTGCACGTATATAAAATAAATGCAAGTAGGGATCGTGCATACGACTGCAGCTTTCGGATCTTTGTAGCAGAAGACGACCCCCACCCCATTCACTCCCGGAGTGCGGTCTATGAATGAAGGTCAATGCTACTACAGTTAAATAACTGTGGCAACAATCACGTCCATTATGCCGGTCTATTTCGGACCGGTAGGCAAGCTGTTTCTGTAACGCGACTAAGTCACTTTACGATCTGTACACTTGTACATCGGCAGCCTGGGCACTACTGCCTATCAAAATACTAGTAGAAGCATGTAAGTAAGTAGACATGGCAGATAAGAAAATCTAGGCTTATCGTTCTTTTTATAGCTTATTGGTTCTTTATAGAATTGTGTTTTATTTCTTTGTTATTTGTTTTGAATTAAACATAATTCATTTTATTTAATTAGCTAATAATATCTTGCACAAGGTTTTAATGAAAGATTTGACGACAGGCGTGGACGAACGGTTTAGCGACTGGTTTGTTGCGCGTAAAGTCCCTGGTTCGATCCCCGGTCGGAGCAAATATTTGTTTCAATGCTTTAATTTTACTTAATTAAAGCTATAATATTACTAGTAATACTTAATAATATTAAATATTGCAAATATTTGTTTAAAAAAAAAGAGATGGATATTTGCTTCGGATCTGGTTATCAAAGAGTGGTAGGCAGTGGTACCCAGTATACAGACCGTGAAGTGATTTGTTTCGGGATTAGCTTGTAAGTTGCCGGTTCCTTTTAGACCGGCGCGGCATAGTGGATGTGATTGCAACTCACAGTTATTGAATTGTATTAGCAGTGACATTCATTCATGGACCACACTTTGGCTTAACATCTAGCGGGGTGCTGTCATATGTCGAGTCACAATAAAAATTAAAGATTTTAAAAAAGATTTTTTATTATTCCTTTACCTGGTAAACTGCGGCACCCTAGAAGATTCCAAAGGAAAGCTATGAGAGTCTGTTACATGCCAATGGAACACGTTGAATTTAGAAGCAGCCATTCCATCTATAAGTCTTTTAATATCTTCCATGGGTATGAAATTCCTAGAAGTATCTAGAAGTAAGCCTCTATAAGTAAACATTGGATGGTCAGAAATCCTTGCTTCTCTTACTAAACGAAGACCACAAGCTTTTTGTTTCGAGAAATCAGGCGTGTTTGGTGAAACAAGCTGGGTAAATGTTTCTAACCCATGTCTGGCTCCATATACAGTCTCCGCTACTATTCTGACGTCAATTTGGTTCTCTTCATCTGAAATAGTTTTTAATTATGCGGGTTTATATATTTAATTATAGGTTATTTTTTTCAGTCTTCAGTCAGTTTTCAGTCGTCGGCACTCCATCATGCTTACCATCAGGCATTTCGAGATCAGATGTCAAGGCACAATAAAAACCCTCGTATTTTAATCGAACATTCTATCAATAAAATGCTTTATTAGGTATTTCCTCCATCCAATGATCCAACGCCGACTCTTTTACGGCTGCTCTAGTCATAAAAGAGTCGGCTGCTCCAGTCGGTGTTTGCATTCGGATGCAAATTTGGATCCGAATTGAGTCTTTTTACTGTTATAATGAGAGTAAAAAGACGAGGTCGGACCAAGGTTGAAGAGCTCCTTAGAACATTCACCGTGGTATAGGCGTGGTATAGCCACCTCTGCTCGTGAAACGCACTCCAGCTTAACATCAGGCGATATGAGGTTAATAATATAATAAGTCCATTAGGTAAACTGAAGATATAGTGAAACTCAAAACCGATGGATGCAACTGGCATCTTGCCGTTCGGAATGGCGTTTTAAGGGAAGGCCTATGTACAGCAGTGGACGATTATTTTTTTTTTTTTATTGTGACTCGACATATGACAGCACCCCGCTTGATGTTAAGCCGAAGTGTGGTCCATGAATGAATGTCACTGCTACTACAATTCAATAACTGTGAGAAGCAATCACATCCACTATGCCGGCCTAGATGGAACCGGCAACTTACAAGCTGATCCCGAAACGTGAAACGAAAATGATGATGAATATAATATGTTGTGTCAAAGTAAACATGTAAATATTTCTTACCATTTGTAATCAACTCCAAACGGTATCCTTCATTAGTATTTAATGCCAGACTAGTGTCAGGATTTGCAACTGTAATGTGGACTAGTACATTTGTGTCGACAATCTCAGTTACATTCCCATTGCATTCAAGTTCAAGATTTTCTGTTGCTATCCTTGTCATCTTTTCTAGTAGTTCTTTAGTAGCAGAAGGACATCCGTGCAGGTCATATCTATAATAAGGAATTTTTTTTTATTGAGACACGACAAATGACAGCACCCCGCCTAATGTTACGCTGGAGTGCGGTCTATGGAAGTGTCTGCTACCACAGTTACATAACTGTAAGTAGCAGTTACATCCACTATGCCGGCCTAGTTGGAATCTTATCTAATTTTACAAGTTATCTCTTAAGTTAATCTTACAAATTATCTAATCTTACAAGTTAATCCCAAAATGCGGGATCACTTCGGGGTTAGTATACTTGTAAGTAATGTTATTATCCTGGATCTGACTGAGACTGAGCACTATACACTATAATATTTCTATAGAAACCTCTTTATTAAAATATTGTAGATTACAGCGAAAAAAGAAGTCAATAACCTTTTCCATATTGTAGTACCTATTATAAAAATGCAATACAAATAACTTAATCGTGTTTTAAAAGTAAATAAAAAACTTAATCATTGTGGGCGTCAACAGCCATTTACATATATCATGAGGAATTACTCAATGTTAACTTATTATAAGTATTAGTTCATTGATCTCTTATGGATTGTGTTTTTGTTTGTATACTCCCCAGGAGGGATCTTGCATGCGTGGGCCCCTGGACTAATATTACCAGGGGCCAACTAATTGTCAATTTGTCAAGAAAGTGTTTTATAGTAATGTGGTATAGGAAAAAAGTCATTGAAACATTTTATTTAGATATTAAAAATGGTTGGGTTATTTAATTATTTTTCAATAATCAAAATAGGGCCGACCGCGCAACTTCAATGGAAATGAAAATTAAATTGATTTCACATGAATTGAAGTTTGATCTTGAACTGTCAATAAGAATGAACATTGATTCTCAGTGTGTTGCGCGGTCGCAATTTTAATTTTGAAGCTCATTAATGGAGTTTAACTGTCAAAACGAAACTCATTCTCATTGTCATTAAGTGGTCTTTATCAGAGTAGAAACTGTGGTCATTGGAAAAACCTGACAGAGAAAGCCTTGGAGAAAGTCATGATCAGAATTAGGTGGCAAATAGAAGACAAGAGAGAGAGAGTTTATTGATCTTTCATAACAAAATTACAATATAATATGTATACAATTATTTAGAATAATAACAAAACATAAAATGGGAGGACACAATAATAGCTAAAAGTTTTTACCTGTTTCAAACAGGATGTATGTTAAATGAGCAGTGATAACTTTATTAAAAATATATATTTTTAAAGCTTAATGAAATTATTTTGACGATAGGCGTGGACGAACGGTTTAGCGATTGGTTTGTTGCGCGTAAAGTCCCGGGTTCGATCCCCAATCGGAGCAAATATTTGTTTCATAGCTTTTATAATTAATATAATAATAATACAAATATTTGTTATTAAAAAAGAGGTGGATTTCATATAATATATTTGCTCTGGGTCTTGTTGACGAAGAGTGATAGACAGTGGTGATCAGCGCAGTCTACCGATCCAATATTTGTCTAAGAGATATTTGCTAACAGTGGTTTTGTCCACGAATAAGTAAAAATATCTTCGAACTTCTTCAATGGATACTCCTTAATCGTGCCTGGAATATAATTACAACACTTTTTTGCATAAGACTTGTGATATCCAGAGTTGCTTTTTATTTCTTAGATTTTTAATATATATTGTATTTGGTTCACTTTCGCGAATTGCCCACAAATATTTTAATAAGACAGCGACGCATTATAAATTATTTAAGACACTCTTTATAAAAATAGTTGTCATGATAGATCACATCTAAACCGTTATGTAAGAAGATTGGGGCATTACCCTCACACAAAATCATCAACAATTAATTTTATTAATAGCTGCTGAGAGAGCTCGTGCTTAAGCGGTAAATACGATACGATAAATATGATATGATAAATATATGATTTTATATTTCGACCATACGGAGACATCCTATCGATTATGGGCACTAGGTTGCGTGTGTGACTCGACATATGACAGCACCCCGCTTGATGTTAGGCCGAAGTGTGGTCCATGAATGAATGTCACTGCTACTACAAATCAATAACTGTGAGTAGCCATCACATAGGCTTAGATGAAACCGGCAACTTACAAGCTGATCCCGAAACGTGACCAAATCACATCACGGTCTGTATACTTGTAAGTGGTGGTATTACTCCGGATCGGCAGACTGGGTACCACTGCCTACCACTCTTTGATAACCAGACCTGAAGCAAATATCCAATTTTTTATTAACAATTATTTGCAATATTTAATATTATAAAATATTACAAATAAGAGCTATGAAACAAATATTTGCTCCGACCGGGGATCGAACCCAGGACTTTACGCGCAACAAACCAATCGCTAAACCGTTCGTCCACGCCTGTCGTATGAAGAGAATTGTTGTTCTGAAGGAAGCGGGGGAGTTGTGTCAGGATCGTGGCGCTCCATTGTATTTGCCTATCCCTGTGGGAAAAGGGCATGACAATTTGATTAATTAATTGAAAATTATTGTAATAAAATTAGGACGTAATTTGATTAAAAAAAATGTAGTGACAAAGAATGAGAAAGGAAATATATGTTGCAATGTTTTGGGCACATTGAAAGAATGGATGAAGCAAGAGAGTGGTGGCCCGTTGTCTCTGCTTGTCTTTGTGGGAATTGGACCGTGACAATTGATGATAATAATTGTTATATGTAGTAGCTTATTCACCAGTAATATTGAACTAAAGTAGCAAGAAAACCCTAGTTGCAGACCACTGTGGAGATGCCTAGGGGAGACCTGCAAGAACGGTATAGTCTCTCGTCGGTGATTGTCAAAATAATAAAAGTGGGGCTTAAACTAATAAAAAGAGACTAATGACAATAATGATCAAACGTGTCGTCGCGCAGACGATATTTGTCACGATTTAAAGTCTCATTTCGGTAGTTTCAGCATAACTTTTTATTATTTTGACAATCCGCTGACGAAAGTCGATATCGTTTTTTAACTTGCTATCGTATCGCTGCAGTTAATTCGTCAGGCAGCAGGGTTACGTTGGGTGGTTTGTTGGTAGGTTTGATAATGTTGTTCTTTGTTTAGTGGATGAGTTGTTTTTTATCTAATTATTTTTATTATTTTGTAATAATAACCGTGTCCCTTTCCTTGTACACTAGTAGTATGGCCTTTATTCGCAATCCACAAAGGTTACTGAACTTTAATTATTCTTAATACAGATTAGATTGTTTTTTTAAAGGTCTATTATTAGTTTATTCTACATCTTTGCTACTTACGATACGATATGAGTGTATTATTTATTTATAGGTTTGCTAAAGTTTCTGATAAAAAATATATATACGAGTATATTTTCAAATACATTAGTTAGTCATTTAAGAGTGGTCGGCAGTGGTGCCTAGACTGCCGGACCGGGGTAGTACCACTTCTTACAAGTGTACAGATCGTAAAGTGACTTATTCGCGTTTCGGGATCAGATTGTAAGTTGCAGGTTTTAACTAAGCCGGCATAGTGGATGACAAAAATGAAAATTTTATAGGAAGCTCTTTAACCCTGTCCCTACTTCGTCTTTCTACTCCCATGATCCCAGACCGGAGGATTATCAGGGGAACTAAACAAAAAATAACGATCTAGTTTACAGTTGGCCCAGTAGCGGTCACTTCTTTTCACGTCTCGCTTTAGATACAAGGATGGGAAAAACACGGACTAGCAAAGCATTCCTTTTATTGATTATTTGACGTAGAACCGACGTGGTCGCTCATATGTTTTTTCTCATGATGCTAATCATCTGGCATCTTTCACATGATGTTATGAGTTAGTATAGATCCCGGCAGATAAAAAGAGCGCTGCCTTTGAGCAGCGTAGCAAAAATATCGGCTGATAAGAAGAGCGCTGGACGACTGTAGGAGAAACAAGTCCGCGTATCTATTCTGTTGTGATAATAATTGATAAAATTCTAAAATTTAAAATCTCACAATAAAATTATCACGCCTTCTTCCCACAGGGATAAGCAGAGACATTGGAGCATCACTTGCCATGATCCTGACACAACTCCCTCGCTTCCTTCACATTCACAATTTTCTTCATACAAGCTCTATGGTTATGGGCACTAGGTAACCTAAAATTAAACACACAAACAAAAAGTAAGTAAGTAACAAAACAAGTTACTGCGCAGCTTGAATGGCAACGCTCTTTTTGTCTGCCGGCGTCTATAATGATGGAGGTTGACTTAGGCAAGGTCGCACAATCGATTCTAGACCACTTACGTATAAGTATGGCTTAGATAAAACTTGTTTTTATTTAATAGTAACAACCTTCGCTTTATTATATTTTTGTTTTTGTTATAAGTGTTGATTAAACTCTTATCACAGTAGTAAAACGCATTTGTACATGTGCGTTAAAATTTACTAGTCACAAAATTAAGTAAGATTTTTTAATAAAGGTTTGATATCCCCTGATGTTAAGCTAGAGTGCAATCCTTAAATAGACTGATGGCATGAGTTTGAATGATCAACCACGGCTAGGCCATACACAGGGCCGTCTTAAGCATATTCAGCGCCGGGGTGCGAAAGTCAAGGCTCCGCTCGCCTGGTCTCAGTGTAGTAGATATCTATCGAAATTTATAGCGGTCGGCATGCGCCCCCTAGGACTCTGCGCCCGGGTGCACCGCACCCCTTGAACCCCGGGTAAGACGGCACTGGCCATACAGACAATTGGAAGTAGGACGAAATGATAGTTATTGAGCGCGAAAAAGAGTCAAATATATGTTGTTCTGCATTGCGATATTGATTGAGTTCAGGTTTGCTTATAAGCATAGTTTTGACGTGCCTCGTTCAGAGCGCATATAACATATCTACGTCATTTCTATACTAAATCATTGGATAATCATTGGATACTAAAGTTAAATAACACACTGCCTAGCACTTTTAAGAAAAAATATTAGTATTTTTTTTTATTGTAACTCGACGTATGGCAGCACCCTGCTTGATATTAAGCTGGAGTGTGGTCCATGAATAGATGTCACTGCTACTACAATTCAATAACTGTACGTGGCAGTCACATTTATTATGCCGGACTAGTTGGAACCGGACACTTACAAGCTGACGAAACGCGACTAAATTACTTCACGGTCTGTAAGTGGTGGTACTACCCCAGATCGGCAGACTGAGTACCACTGCCTACCACTCTCTAAGTATTTGAGTGAAGACTACGAACCGAAAGGAAGACGCAGCGTAAGTAGGCCTCCCACTAGGTGGACTGACGACATAGTGAAGGTCACAAAGAACCGGTGGATGCAACTGGCATCTAGTCGTTCGGAATGGCGTTCTTAGGGGGGAAGGGGGGGCTATTTTCAGCAGTGGACGTCTTCTGGCTGATGATGATGACTTAAAATGATAAATAAATAAACAAGTCAAAACAATACCATTTAAATATGAATGTGAGTTGTTATTAAGTCGTGATTTATCATTATGCAGCATGACTAGTGCCTATAATACTAAAACATGACAGTTGTTATAATTGTCATGTTTTAGTATTATGTGTACTATTATACTGTAGTACTTACCTACGACCACGCTCGACCTAGTTCCACATACAGTTAGTAATTGTAATTTAAAAAAACTACGTTTTACATAACAATGATTTTGTATTAATATATAAAAGTATATTAACTATAATTGAACTACTATAAATAAAAAATATCATCTAATGACGTCGCATCAGAGATAGTCCGAAGGAGACTGGCATCATTTCCCCTTTGTGTAGCAAGGCTAATACGTTGGCAGAAATAACTGCCAGCCTTCCTGTCTCCAGACTTTTCTGTCAGCCGCTTGGACAACTCCTTGGCCAGGCGCTTAGCTGAAAGTCCCCAAGGGCCTATCGTCTCGACCCCAAACGGCGCAAATTTGTAACCAGTACCGAGGTTTGCGCAGCTTGAGGTTCTAAGCAGAAATCGCCGCACTTCCCGCGCTTAACGAGGTCGCTTGAATGTCAGATGAGGTTAATGTGTCTACACAAGTCGCATCCCACACCAGAGACCTGTCAAGTTTTCACGGTGGATGCGTAATAAATAAATCCATAAAAATTTACTGCCGCGGGTTACTCGTAAGCTCGACAATGACTGAACTCAAGAGCATGTTGGTTTAGATTCAGATTATTATACCTATTTATGTAACCGTTAACCATACAATCCTGTTATAATTATTTATATAAAAAAATATTTTTTGAATGATATGGTATTCAGGCAAGTGAACGTTCAAGCAAGACAACGTCTGTCGGGTCCGCTAGTTGGTTAAAATAAATAACAAGGCTCAAACTAATCAATATCAATATTCTTCAATATAATCATTTGTTTCTTTGATATTTATCTATATAGATGGAACGTTGTGTTTTGCAGTTTATAGGAATATAAATTGCAATAAATAATAACTGAAAATTACAATAAATTCATATATAGACAAAGAAAAGTCTGTACATAGAAGATAAACTAAATTGCAAATTAATAAACCTCACTACGTTAATAAATATAAAATGAAAAGCTACTATAATTAGACGAATTTAGGAACCAAAATGTGGCAAAAAATCTCTTGATACTAAGCTACTAAAGTGCTTGTATCATAGAAATAGGACAACCAAAGTACATATATCAATGCATTGGTACGAGTGAGTTTTTTTGAACCTATGCTCTCGGTTTGCGTAACCATTGCACTGCCACTACACGACGGTCGCCTTTATAGGCTGATGCTACAATTTATAGTTTACGCTAAAGGATATTATAATATTTGTACATGTATATTTCTGTATATACATTTCTGTGTAATATATTTCTGCATTGTATAAGTTTGAACTAATTGCCACCTGTTTAAATATTTTATGTTATATTATTTAGTTGTGTGCATATTGTGCGGAATGTAGATATTATGAGTATATAACAATTATTATGCATGAAATAATATTATACGTTTGTAATAACCTCTTTGGTCGGCCTCGTTTAACGCATCCATCCACATCAGATTTATTCAATCTACTTTCATTCATCCTCTTCATGCACCCAAACAATCGAAATATTTCTTTGTCAATCCCTGTCACCAGATATTCTTTCAAGCCACAACTGAGAAGCTGTCTGCCTTAAAAAAAGCTGGGTTGCCTAGTGCCCATAACCGTACAGCTTGTATGAAGAGAAATTGTAAAATGAAGAATGCACTCCATTGTCTCTGCCTATCCCTGTGGAAAAAAGACGAAGCGCCACTTGCCACGATCTTGACTCAATTTTCTCGCTTTCCTGACATCTACAATTCTCTTCATACAAGCTCTACGGTTATGGGCAAATATTAAAATATATTCTAAAATATTGTTATAAAAAATCCATCGACATACAACATTCGTCATAATAAACAGAACATAAATCCTGTTTACTACTGTAGGTAATAAAAAACTAATTAAAATCGATAAAACAAATTGTTTAAGTCTATAGTTGATAGTGAGGTAGTTACAATGTAGAAAAAGAAACAGTAGAATGTCTTCGTACTGGCGTCTTCGCCTGATGTTAAGCTGGAGTGTGGTCCATGAATGGAGGTGACTGCTACTACAATTAACTGTAAGTAGGAGTCACATCCACTATGCCAGGTTAGTTGAAACCGGCAACTTACAAGCTAATGCCAAAACGCGAATTCACTTTACGGTCTGTATACTTGTAAGTGGTGTACTACTTGTGGTGGTGGTACTACTCCGGATCGGCAGACTGGTCTATCTTTGCAGGCAATTCGAGTCAGCAGACCTGAACTAAAAGAAGCCAGGGTGGTGGAATGTAACGCTCCATTTCTCTGGACCCGTGGGAGTTCATCATCATCATCAGCCAGATGGCGTCCACTGCTGAACATAGGCCTCCCCCTTAGAACGCAATTCCGAACGACAAGATGCCAGTTGCATCCACCGGTTATTCGTGTTTTTCACTATGTCGTCAGTCCACCTAGTGGGAGGCCTACCTACGCTGCGTCTTCCAGGGAAGTTGAGATAGATCAATTCCATAGTTTATTACTTTTTTGATTGAGTACCGACATCTGAACCTTACTTGCCTGATGGTAAGTAAGATTAAGTCCAAGAGCGCCGACGACTGAAAAAACCGATTCAGTATATGATTGCCTCGCAATCGTATACTGTCACTATTGACGACAGGCGTGGCCTAACGGTTAGCGATTGGTTTGTTGCGCGTAAAGTCCCGTGTTCGATTCCCGGTCGGAGCAAATATATGTTTCATAGATTTTTTTTGCAATATTTAATAATTACTAAATATTATATTAAATATTGTGAATATTTGTTTATAAAAAAGATGTGGATATTTGCTTCGGGTCTGGTTATCAAAGAGTGGTCTTTGATAATCAGTCTGATAACCCAGTCTGCAGATCCGGGGTAGTACAACCACTTACAAGTATACAGACCGTGAAGTGATTTGGTCGCGTTTCGGGATCAGCTTGTAAGTTGCCATACAAATAGGCAAATAGGCCAACATAGGGGATGTGATTGCTACTTACAGTTATTGAATTGTAGTAGTGGTGGCATTCATTAATGGACCACACTGCAGCTTAACATCAAGCGGGGTGCTGTCATATGTCGAGTCACAATAAAAAGAACTATGCCAGCTAAGGGATTTCTGGTGTTATTAAGTAATAGTATCTTACCTTATATATTTAGGATGTATAGCTTTAGTCAGATGACTTATAGTGGCTTTGTCAGGTTTCGGCCATATACCACCAGATTTGTCGCACGCAGAACGACACAAGTCCAAATTTGGATACAAAATGTTCTCATAATCTTTTGTGTGAAACGCAGATTTTGTTCTTCGACAATCTGTTCCTCTTTTGCATTCGTAGAACCAAGTTGGCCTGAAAACATTATATTTGTTTAATCTTTCAAAAAAAACTTAAGAGATCCTGTTTTTTTAATGAGCTTAGATATAGATAGCACCCACCTCGCCTGATGTTTAACTGGAGCGCGGTCTATAAATGGATAAATATATATTTTAAGCAATATATTTTTTTATTTCTATACTAAGATACTAAAGTGCTTGTATTATAGAAACAGGACGGCAAAAGTACATATATCATAAATACATTAGTACCAGTAATTGGTTTTAAACCCGTGCTCTCGGTTGACCATCAGTCTCAGTCGCATCCACTATGCCGGCCTAGTTGGAACTGGCAACTTGGCTACTTACAAGCTGATCCAGTAACGCGGGATTTAAGGTTTGTCCGTACCACCACTTACAAGTAACCCGGGCAACGCCGGGTTACGCAGCTAGTCGGTTATATAATATTATTACTTTAAATATCGAACACATTTATTATCTGACATTGATATTACACAAAGTTAATAAACACTATACTATCATTTTATTGTCCATTAAATAGATTATAATAATTATTTATCAAGTATCTATCATAATAAAGTAATAACAAAATTCAGTTAATCGATTAACATTTGCTTTTATTGTACGAACTCGTACTAATATATGAGTAGTATCAATTTAATGATTTTCTATCTATACCAGGGTTTCCCAAAGTATTTATATTCCGCGACGAGGTCACCGGCGGTATTCCGCGAATCAGTTATTTTTTTATTTGTTGTGACACGACATGTATAACCACAAATCGTCTGATGTTAAACTGGAATTCGACCAATGAACGGAGACGACCACTGCCACAATGTCTGCTAACCACCATGCCGGCCTATTTAAATTCAACAGCTTTCAAGCTAATCTTAAATCGATACTGCTATGAGTGGGCGTACTGGGTCAATGGTGGGAATCGTCTGTCTGCCTACGATTTTTTCACATTTCACTACATTATGCTGAACGATGCTTAACTCTTAACTAAGAGCCAAGCCACACGGTGCGGTGCTGATTTTAGAGCTGCGCAGCATAGGGAATTGCTGATAGGAAGTGCGCTGGACAACTGCGGTAGACGCATGTCCGCGTATCTACCGTAGTATTCTGTCGTGTATATAAATTGATAATACACATTTGAAAATCATTTTTTTTAAAACACGTGCTATTACAAAACAAGTTACTGAACAATATCAAAGCCAGCGCCGTTATATATACGAGCAGCAGTCTATATTATTATTACCATCCTTTACAAGAAAGGGCTTTAAAAGAAAATGATGTTGTATTGGATGAAATAAAAATGAAAAAAAGAAAAATTTAAAACTTTTAAAACTTCATATATTCATTTTTTATTTTTGTACATGCTGGTTTTTACTGTAATTAATGTGTATATTTATTTAAAGTTATGAATGTTAATGATTTAAACTAATTTCATTCGGCTTACTATCGCGTTTATTTTGGTTTTGATTTTACAATTGGTCACGGAGAGACTCTCCGTGACATCGTGGACTGCAAAGCTCTCGAAACGTCGGAATAATAAAAAAATATTAAATCAAAACCAAAATAAACGCGATAGTAAGCCGCATAAAATTTGTTTAATTCATTAATCAATGTTCGCGCAAAATCTAAGAAAAAAAAATGTTATTAATGTTTTTTAAAGTGGCTAGTTATAATACATAAGACATACTTACGAGTTCAGACAGACAATATTGTCAAGTTGTATTTTTCGACAGAGTCTTCCTAAACCTGTAGAATAGTGACGGCGACTGTGGCAACCGTAAACTGAATTATTTTTTTCAGTTGACATAATTTTAGACTTAGAGGCATTTGACATAGAGTTCAAAACAGAATAAAATGTAGGTTTTTCGACGTACGGCGGTTTTCGCTACCACTAACAGCACTACATCCCATTATCAACAATATCTTTAGCCGGCATAGTGACGGCGACTAAGGCAACCGTGGACTGAGTTGTTTTTTTCTGACGTTGACGTTCTTGCTTAACATCAGGAAAGTCAAAGTCGCAATAAAAAATCATCATTCGCCATTGCCACACTGTTTTAAAAAAAATATATTGTGACTCGACATATGATCTCTGCTACTACAATTCAATAACTGTAAGTAGCAATCACATCCACTATGTCGGCCTAGTTGGAACCGGCAACTTACAAGCTAATCCCGAAACGCGACTAAATCACATCACGGTCTGTCTACTTGTAAGTGGTTGTTCTACTCCGGATCCGCAGACTGGGTTATCAGACTGGTTATCAAAGACCACTCCTTGATAACCAGACCCGAAGCAAATATCCACCTCCTTTTCACAATATTTAAAATAATATTTAGTAATTATTAAATATTGCAAATAAAAGCTATGAAACAAGCTTGCTACTTACTAATACTACTATTTACTAATACTGCCTACCACTTTTATAATTATAACTCTGATAAACCACTCTTATGAAATATAAACTTACTCTATATTTCCTTCTGATTGTACTACGAAATTGTTTCGATTCTCATCGCAGCTTGATTGGTGAAACGACAAAATAAATAGACACTGGAAGATGATTCTCTGTAACAATTAAATTCAATTATTAGATTTAACTAGGCAATAGATGTGGTTTGAAAGAAGATGTTGTGACAAGGATTGACAAAGGAATGCTTCAATGGTTTGGGCCATGTTGAAAGGATAAGTGAAAGTAGATTGACGAAAGGAGTTTATAAATCTAATGTGGATAGATGGGTTAAACGAGGCAGACGACAGGCGTGGACGAACGGTTTAGCGATTGGTTCGTTGCGCATAAAGTCCCGGGTTCGATTCCCGGTCGGAGCAGATATTTGTTTATTTGTTTATTGCTTTTATTTGCAATATTGAGATTTTCTTTGGGTCTGGTTATCAGAGTGGTAGGCAGTGGTACCCAGTGTGCCGATCCAGGGTAGTACCACCACTTACAAATATACAGACCGTGAAGTGATTTGGTCACGTTTCGGGATCAGCTTGTAAGTTGCCGGTTCTATCTAGGCCGGCATAGTGAATGTGATTGCTACTCACAGTTATTGAATTGTAGTAGCAGTGACATTCCTTCATGGACCACACTTCGGCTTAACATCAAGCGGGGTACTGTCATATGTCGAGTCACAATAAAAAAAACGACCAAATAGAAGACAAGCTCAAGGAAGCTGGGTTCCATTACCGTAGAGCTTGTATAAAGAGAGTTGTTTATGTGAGGGAAGCGAGGGAGTTGTGTCAGGACCGTGACAAGTGGCGCTCTATTGTCTCTGCCAGTCTCTGTGGGAAAAGGGCGTGACAAATTGATTGATTGATTGTATGTTAGAAACCTTGCGACAATTTTATAAAATATTCAATTCGAAAACATTCTCAAGAAAGCTGGGTTGCCTAGTGCCCTTAACCGTAGAATTTGTATGAAGAGGATTATGGACGTAAGGGAAGCTAGGGAGTTATATCAGGATCGTGGCAGGTAGCGCTTCCATTGTTTTTACCCATCCCCGTAGGAAAAAGGCATGACAATTCGATTTATTGGTGTATTAATAAATTAATAAATACTGAGTTTTATTAATAATAATGACTTAAGTCAATATTGTAATAATGGATTTTTGTCATCTAACAGCCGGTTGTACCAAAAAAGTCTCAATATACGAATTTAGTTTTACTTTATACTTATTCCATTACGTTTACTATTATGAACTATTATGAAATCGTGAATTGGGTTGTTAATAATTTTATATCAAAACTACCATTTATATATGTTTTTATCATTAGAAATAACAAAAGTAGTACATTGAAACCGAAAATGGAATGATGTCCTTTAGCTCTGTATAAAATATCCGTTAAACGTAAATGTAAAATGTGAAGTTAAAGAGTGGTGCAACCCATTTTTCTTTTTTTCTTTTACTTATACGATACTTTTTACAAATTTATAAATTATAATTTTTGGTACAACTGGCTAAATAACTGCTTAAAAAATTGATTTAAAATTTAATAAATTTAAAACACCATTTTTTATGAAATTTGCAAGGCGACCGTAGTGTAGTGCAATGGTTACGCAAACCGCGAGCACAAGTTTAAAACCACTTGCCGGTACCAATCTATCTTTGATATATGTCCTTTGGTTGTCCTGTTTCTATGATACAAGCACTTTAGTAGCTTAGTATAAAAATGTAAAAAAATCCAACTAAGCGCATAGTGGATGCGACTGCTACTTGAAGTAATTTATGTGTATTTTTAATAAAATAATACATAGTAAACGATTTATATTATTATGTAACCCGTCAGACGTCTTTTTGCCCGAAAAACATTGGCCTACATTTTTTTTTATTTTGCGATTCATAATTACTTCAAACGATAATACGATTAAATCATCACTTTAGTATATATCACTCATTTTTTTTTTAAGATTAATACAACTTACGGCTAAAAAGTCAAATAGAACTAACAAATATATAACAACAGGGCCACTTAGAAGTTGTCACAAATAAAATAAAATAAATTAAACACTTATATAGTTAAGAAAGAAGATAAAAAAAAACAATAACAGAAACAAACCAAACAGTAACATATGGTCTTTTGGTACCGATAAATTTTTTTTAATGTAGTCAATTATTCAGCAAATAAAATTTAGTAACATACAATATGTCATAGGATCCAATTGTGTTTTCAAACCATCCAGGAACCCATTGAAATGTACACACAGTTAGGTGACAAACGTACAAAATAATTACATTTATATTAAGATATTATTAATTTACAATCATTATCAATTTTAAGTCCAAGACCGCACAACAAAACTGAATTTGTTAGCGAATTTATGTACAATATTAATGCGGATATTTGTTTGGGTTTTTTTAGAGTGGTAGGCTAACATTTGGCCTGTCCGATTCTAAGTAGTATCACAACTTTCCAGGGTACAGACTGTGAAGCGACTGAGTCGTGTTTCGGGATCAGCTTGTCAGCTGCAACTCGCAACTATTTATTTAACTGTTCTAGCAGATACGTTAATGGACCGCACTCCATGGAGCTTAGACCGTTAAACCGTCGAGCTACAAAAGAAACTAAAAAAGATTAAGTACGAGTACATGTACTCGTACTTCTAGTCGCTTAGATAAAAATTGCTGTTGACAAAAATTTAAGCGGGTAATTCCAGATTTATAAAATAACAACATATTTTATAAATACAACAGACAATTATATGTAATGAATTAAACGTGAATAAGTCCGGTAGTAATTATTTATATGGTTTGTATTTAGATAACAAAGAGCACGTGCGAATATTAGCAATTTAAAACACTAACTATATGGTAATGAACCAGAAACTCACACTCACCTTAGAAAGTACCATCATTTTCGCCTTCATTTGATACCGTATAAACTTTCTACGGTTATTGCACTAAACTAACATAAAAATAAATAAATAAACATACACTTAAAACCACTGCTTTAAAAAAATAAAACTACAACGTATTTTTTTAAATCATGACCTCGGTTTTAAAGCTGATTTCGTTTTTTAAATCTTAACCGGCTAGTTGTATTTTTTTTTTTCTTTTTTGCGATCCCGCGTAGGATGTATTCGCGGCGCGGTGGCCGATCGTGTATTGGCCCAATCGACGATAGAAGTCGGTTTTAACTGTTTTTATTATTGTTTACTGTAGCTTCGGAAGTATTATCAGACGGACTATCAATGTGCGTAGGCTGTGAATGGTGGTTACGATTTACGCTATCAATTTCACATTAAAAATTTACTAAATAAAAATACAAAGATAACGACTAATTTTATACACTAACATAACAATAGAAAACCGAACGGAATGATTTATTCATTATATCTAAAAATAGCATCAATTCAGGGACATTATAATAATCAAGGGTATGGAGTCTGTATGAGGATGTGAAGGAAGCTAGAGAGTTGTGTTCTAGGATCGTGAGCCGTGGCGCTTCATTTCCACCTGTCCCTGTTGAAAATGAGTTATTAATTATGAGCATTAATATTAGACATCGGACACATCCTCAAGAATGTGCCTAGTGCCTAGTGCCCATAACCTTAGAGCTTGTATGAAGAGAATTGTGAATGTGAAGGAAGCGAGAGAGTTGTGTCAGGATCTCGGCAAGGCGTGACGATTTGATTGATTAATATTAGACATTTAAAAAATATAATGATAGCGGCCAATTGATTTAAAAGAATTAAAAAAAAACGTATTAACGCAATTGTACTCGTAAGGAACTTTACTACCTAGTAACATACTAATAAATTATTACAATGTACCGAGTTGTAACATTTCATAAATTCGCTATTTATTTTTAAATTCGCTTATAAATATACCTTTTCTTTAAATAGTGGCTCGACATATTATTATGACAGTACTCCGCTTGATGTTAAGCTGGAGTGCGGATCATAAATGAAGGCAACTGATGCCTGCTACTACAGTTTAATAACTTCAAATTGCACTTGAATCCACTATGCCGGCCTACTTGGAAACTGATCCCAAAACGCGATTACTTTACTTCACGGTCTGTATACTTGGGTAGTAGTACTACCCTGGATCGGCAGACAGAGCAAATTATCAGCATTTTCAAGGTAGACGGACTATCTGCCTTTCATTCATAAACACCTAGGTGTTGTAAAGAGAATGAGGCAATCTGATGTGGATGGATGCGTTGAACAAGGCAGGCCCAGGAGGGTGTTTTCCGGTCAAATTGGAGACATACTCAAGAAAGCTTGGTTGCCTAGTGCCCATAACCTAAGAGCTTGTATGAAGAGAATTGTGGATGTGAAGGAAGCGAGGGAGTAGTGTAAGGATCGTGGCAGGTGGCACTCTATTGTCTCTGCCTATCCTCATCGGAAAAAATCAGATTTAAGGAGAGATTTGCTCAGGGTTCAGACCTATCACTCTTAAACACGTGTTTACTATAATAACCAGCGTCATGCAACTATGGCCGTTTTGACGTTTGATATGTTCATGAAGTTTCGTATAAATTAATAATTACGTTTAAAGTAGCAAATTGCTGTTCTTTATTGTCACTATAAAGAACAACAATTGTTCCTTGAAACGTAATCATTAATTTATAAGATACTTCATGAACAGATTAAACGTAAAATGTGTATTTAAATATTATAAATCGTACTTTCTTGTAATATTTTATCGGCTTATCTATATTTAATCTTGACTATCGTTATCGTTATCAAAACCGAATCAGCAATAAATTCGTATATAAGTATGCCCACGTTTATAATTATGTTTATAAGTAAATACAGTCTCTCAATGGTTTTAGTTCAAAGTTATATTAATAGCCAATACACGAATAGCCCTTTCCTATTACGTCAGAGACGGGACACTTGGCCAAAAATATTTGGGCCACTTTCACCTATCGACAAACAAAATATTACACTCTAGATTTTAATATAGACCTCTTTAAAAATAGTTACACGACATGTTCCACGTGTTTCTATCTTATCATTGTCACATGTTAACAAAAACTATATTGTACAAGTAAAAGCGTACGCGGAATGGGAATCTAACATCGAGCGATGTCTCGACATATGTTAACTGGAAACCGCTTAATTTTAAGCTGGAATGGGGTACATGAATGGAGGTAACTCACATTCATTATGCCGGCATAGTTGGAACCGCTGGTCACAAGCTGGTCGCGAAACGTAACTAAGTCACTTCACGGTCTGTATACTTGTAAGTGGTGGTACTACGGATCGGCAGACTGAGCAGCAGCACCGCCTACCACTCTCTGCCAACCAGACCCGAAAAAAATATCTTGTTTTATTAAGTAATGTTTGTAATTTTTAATCAAATATTTAATTATATATATTACAAATAAAAGCTATGACACAAATATTTGTTCCGACCGGGAATCGAAGCCGGGACTGTCCGCGTAACTGACTGGTGTGCTAACCAAAATACCACGCCATAACGCAAGTCATCAAAAGAGCTATACTTAATCGAATACTTTTCGTATTCGTATCTTAATTTTATTTGTAATGCAATATAAAATGATGTGTTATTAGTTATTAATGAGATCACACTTCTCTTAGTGTCCACAATCCAGAAAGCTGGGTTGCTAGCGCTCATAACCATAGAGCCTGTATGAAAAGAATTGTGTATGTGAGTGAATCGAGGGAGTTGTGTCAGGATTGTGGCAAGTGCCACTCTATTGTCTCTGCCTATCCCTGTGACAATTTGATTGATATACAAGTAATTGTGATATGCTAATGGTGTTACACTGTAAAAACTAAACAAATAAAATAAAACATACTTATTTAATTTCAACTTACAATTTATTTTGTATAAGACATGAAAAATGAAAACCTACCTTATTGGGGCCTCTATATCTAAAAATAACTTTGAAACATTTGAATTTACTGTAGTTGAACAAATACGTCGTTGTTTTGCATTTTGCCCTCTGACCTATCACGGAGACTACAGTACACCAAAGAGCTGTACCGTTACATTATTAAGCGTGGGATAGAAACATTCTGCTTTAAAATACTATTGTTTGTGCTTAGTCTACCGGCTACTCAATTTAAAGTTGTCTTTTTTTATATAAAGACGCGATATATGAGTATAACCTCGAATTACCTGGTAAGCAAGGGAAAATATTTCTTAGCGCGATAGAATCCGGAACGAGGATATTCGCCAAAGAAGCAAAGTTACCGACATAGCCCCTAGGATTCTTAAGCTAAAGTGGGAATAGGCTGGCCACATCGCTCGAAGAACCGTCAACCGATGGGGAAGAAAGGTCACCCCCTAGGTGGACTGATGACCAGGGCCGTCTTTACCCGGGGGTTCAAGGGGTGCGGTGCACCCGGGCGCAGAGTCCAAGGGGGCGCAAGCCGACCACCAGAAATGTTGATAGGTACCTACTACGAGCGGAGCCGCGGGCATAACTAGTTCATCAGCGTCCGCGATGTGCAAGTTATGCTGATTAATACGTCGTACCCCACGTTTAATTTGATCTTAGAGGAATAACTAAATGAAACAAAAAAATATGGCGTATTTTTGTTGTTTACAAAAGTGAAGGGCGCAAGCTGAATTTCGCACCCCGGCGCCAAATATGCTTAAGACGACCCTGCTGATGACATAGTGAAAGTCACGGGTAACCGGTGGATTGAACTGGTATCTTGTCGTTCGGAATGGCGTTCTAAGGGGGAGGTCTATGTTTAGCAGTGGACGCCTTCTCGCTGATGATGATGATGATGAAGCAAGGGGAAATTCAAGAACGCCGACTTCAAAGGCGTTTTGTTTTACGGTTGCCTCAATCGCCGTTACTATGCTGACCAAATTGTATTATTACCTATGCAATACTTTAAAAGGGGATCCTACATGGCAACATGAATTTCGACGCTTTTGCATCATCAGATGCATAAAAGCGATAAAATTGTATTGAATTGGTAGGAGCAATTAGGTTTAGTTAGGTTAGGTTATATAATATATTACAATTTTTCTGGTTTTATTAAGAAATAAAATTAAATAAATAAATATACGAACGCTTAGTTTAGCAAATAAACTCCTGCTTGCAATTTTTTAACTGTATTGGCAGATAACATCAGGCGAGGTACGAGTAAAATAAAAAAAGGCATTAGCATTTTCTTTTAGGACGGTATTCCGCTGGTATTAAGCTGTCACGCCAAAGCACTATGTCAGCCATAGGTGCTGGTTTACGGCAACGCTTGCGGTAGTTAACAGATATACTATGCTATTAGAATAAGAATAGGACGGGCTGTTGACTAACTTCACTTGACTGATTCAAAGGTGTCATTTTCTTAACGGTCCGCAAATAAAAAGACACCATACTAAAGTGAAGTTGGTTGGAGAGTTAGACGTCACAAAATGGCGCCGATTCCGTCCTGCCCCCCTAGCACGGCAATCCAAGAAGAAAGATAAAGTCTTGCAAAGAATATCATTCCAACTAATTTTAAATAACTTACTAGAACAGTGTATCAAAAAAGATATTTAAACGTACTGTAAAACTTTACACAAAATAACGTTAAAATCTTTAATAAATATTTTTTTAAACATTTTGATTTGTCGGCCTTAATACGTTATTTAAAATGAGTTACAATAATATTCCTTGCAGTTCTTTATCTTGCTTCTTAGATTGCCGTGCTAGGGGGGCTGTTCTTATTTTAATCGCATTATACTTACTTATATCTAAGTACAATTATATTCGACACGCAGGTACGTACTTTAAACAGAAAATCGACGGGTAATATTTACATTTTTAAACTCGTAAATATATTTTAAAATATAAAGAAAATTCTTAAACGACAAAAACAACCATTTACAAATAAGTAAATTAACCTTAATTACTATTTAATTGTTAGGTTAACTATTTTAGATGTCTAGCTTAACTATCGTTTAATTAACGGATGTTAAATTAACTATGTCTCTGCTTAAAATAGAATGTCACTATTAGGTCAATAAACAACATAGGCACTACTCTTAATAGTTGATTTGTAAAAAATAAATTAACAAAGGCAACATATGTTGCCAATTTTTGCATCGAATAACTTATATTTTACACAGGGCCGGATTTGAGGGAGAGGACAGGCGGTGCTACCTTCACAAAAGAAGCTAGGCAGTAAAACAGTGGTAGGCAGTGGTACCCAGTCTTCCGATCCGGGGTAGTAACACCATGAAGTTGACATGACTAAGTAGCAAAACGATCCACAAAAGTGGAGACGGCTGCCGGGAACATTATACTCATATATGGTCGCTGGACGAAATATTTTATCGTTTCACAATAAACAAAACCGATTACTGTATTTCTGGAAAAGCATTTTTATATTCTGAGAATTAGCGTTTTTTAATCGTTCATTCGGAAACAAAGGTTGACCTTTAGTTGATATGCAGACTGTTTGATAAGAATTATTTATTTTAATTTAAAAGTTATACCACTAGCGCCTAAATAAGCAGGTTCTTGTGCGAGAGTGATATTGCTTTTTTTTCTATTCACACCACTTTACTACCGCAGGTAAGCGCTATGCCTCGACATGGGTCTTCGACTGGGCAACCCTAGAATGACAGACCTAGAATACGTAAACTATTCTACATTCTAAATCTATGGGGCCACCACATAAATATTGTAATCTTCAATTCAATCTGTCCCTTTTTTTTATATTGTAGTTCGACATACACTGTTGATGTTAAGCTGGAGCGTCCATGCATTGATGTCACTGCATCTAAGATTCAATAACTATAAGCAGCAATCACGACCACTATGCCGGCCTAGTTGGAACCGGCAACTTACAAGCCGATCCCGAAACGCGACCTAACCCGGATCGGCAGACTTCTTACCACTCTTTGATAACCAGACCCGAAGCACTTTCCACTTTTTTTTATAATAACAAATATATGCAATATTTAATATAATTATTAAATTTACAAATAAAATATTTGCTCCGACCGGGAATCGAACCCGGGACTTTACGCGCAACAAACCAATCACTAACCATTCATACACCCTGTCATCAAAACGCCTTCACATTTCTCATCACTATCATCATGAATCATCATCACCGTCAAAATGAATTAATTCATTTTATATAGTATTCCTGTTGTCAATAATTCTAACGTAATTTATTTTCTTTAAAAACATAAACAAAAAATAATGTTAGTTGACTTATGTTAAGATTATGTACATTTTATATCTACGTATGCGAGTAGGTTTATGTCTAGTATGACTTCATGTTTTGGATATAAAATTAGCTATAATAACAAAACAAAGGATAACTAATAATAAATTATGCTTATCTAAAATGACAGACACAAAATAATAGCAAAAACTATTAAAATGTCGCGTTTTAGCATCAGATATAAGTCACGTCACGTCATGCTGTACGATTCCCATTGCACCTATTACCTTGGCTATAATCTATTCATATCAACATTTGGAAATTTGTAAATAATAAAATTGTTTTGAGATTTGACATCAGAGCTCGACTTAACTGGTATCCAAGGTGGACTCGAGCACCATCTAAAAAATCGGATATTTTTAGATTTAGATTAGGAATTCACTTACCTATTTTATAGATTTTTGCAATTTCTTCATATATTTATGGAGGTACCTCACGAAAAGCCACTAGTTTATAGACCCGAGCCCAATTCCTTTGCATAAAACAATATAAACAGATAAAATTAAAAGCATATTAACTATAATTAAACTACAAATAAAAAATATCATCTAATGACGTCGCATCAGAGATAGTCCCAAGGAGACTGGCAACATTTCCCTTTTGTATAGCAAGGCTAATACGTTGGCAGAAATAATTACCAGCCTCCTCTTCTCCGTCAGTCGCTTGGAACAACACCTTGGTCAGGCGCTTAGCTGTCCCCAAGGGCCCATGGTCTCAAGCCCAAACGGCGCAAATTCCTTACCAGTACCGAGATTAGCGTATTTGCGCAGCTTAAGGTAAATATAAAAATTTCCTTCCATGATAATATATAAATTTATTTACTCCTGTGATAACGACACTTTTTAGTTTTCTTGATCCATTTCTTATAAGGCAGTAATTTTTTTCGTAGTGTCATGGTCGTAAAATGTTCGCCTCAATATCTCTGCCTATCCCCGTGGGAATTGATTAATGGAATGAATTTATGAAAAATAGTCCTCCTATCCAAGAGTCCGGCATAGTAGATGTAACTACTACTTACAGTAATGAAATAAACAAATTTTTTGCGGCTTACTATCGCGTTTATTTTCTAATACATATAATATTTAGTTTTTAATGTTCGCGCAAAATCTAAGAAAATATTACTACTTACAGTTATTGAACTGTAGTAGCAGTCACCTCCATTCATGTAACGCACTCTACCTCAATCAGGTGGCACGTCACAAGAAAAGGAGCTATGAAAATCCTGAGATAGGCTAATGCTCAGCAGTGCACGACCAAAAACTGACGTGATGTTAAAGAAAACCTACATACACACGAACGCCCATTTAGGTATGTCTAGCGATTATAATCGTAAATAACAACACCATAATATTGCATGCGTGACTTATGGTAGAATGAACATTAGTTTTTATTTTACTCTAACGAGCCTGTGCGAAGAATGGTTTCAAGAGTAGTAGACACACAGTTGGGGGTCATATACCCAGTCAACCGATCCGAGGTAGTACTACCGCATTTCTATGTAAGTATAGGTTCCGGCAAAAAAGCGATGACTTTTGAACTGCGCAACATTAGGATCTATGTATATGCCCTGACCAGGAATCGAACCCGGGACCTGCTGTTTTTTGTCGTCTATCGAGCAAATCCTATCCTAATGTGAACACCTCCAGGTCCCCAAATGGTTATTTGGGGAAATGAAGAAATATTCAAGAATACAACTAATTTTACAAAAATAATAATTAAACGGCACTATCTAAGTGTACTTATCTGCCGAAACTGGTAAGTATAGCTAATCGTATTTTTAAATGAAAATACAAATTATATTACAAACCTAATATTTGATTACAAATTCTAGTAATAATTTTAGTAAATAATTTAAATTGCGTGCTTAATGGTTGCTAGTAACAATAAACGCATCCGGAAAATTGACGGAACGGAAAGGTTCTGGTCCAGCGAATTGCATCGAAGTACTACTTTTTCATGACAATGCTACAGGAAATGCACGCACAATGTAACAAACAAAAACTGGTGCTTTATTAGGACTTCTATTAGTATTTTAATAATGCGTTCAATAGCAAAGTATAATGTTACAAACTTTTTAAATGGGTGTTCGTACGATTCTAACTAAGACTGTTTTGTAATTGGTAATATCATATTTTTACCAATTTAGGCACCTTAAGTTGAGGATCGATGTGTATAATTAATTTGCTCTAATGTATACTTTCTATAATTTTACGCCTACAAAAAACAATATATTATATTAAATCTCCATTGAGTTAAATTTTATGTAGGCGCTTAAAATGATTTTAAAAACATTCTGACGATAAAGTTACAAATAATGGGTTTAAAATAATTATCATTTTCCATCATTTTCTGAGTAACTATAAGACAGTAAAATCCTATCAAATAGTTTTCTGAACTGAACAATTAAAATTTAAGATTAGCGGTGTTACCAGTTTCAAAATTTAATGAAACCAAGTATTCAGGGAAATAATAATAGTTAGGTTTTATTTAGATAAATCTAAAAATCATAATATATATTAATTAAGATTTTCATTAGAATTTACTCATTTATTTTTAAAAGCAAATTCACAAATAGGCTGAATGTCAGTCGAATTAGTGCCAGTGAGAATTTTATGAGCGAGACATCGTGATTGGTTTCCGTAATTTTGTGCATGAATATTTTTCTTTAATTTTGTTGTTAAAATTTAAAATGTACACTATTTCGAAGGGGCCAAGCAAAATTGTTGCGAAAACTAGAAGAGGTGCGGTGTCAGTTGTATTTTGTTTCAACAATTTAAGTGCCGATAGTTGCAATAAAATTGTCAATTTTTAATAATTAATTTCAGGCTTAACACAAAATTTAGAAAGGCTCGATAGTCGAAAGGATCAAAACCGCAAATCTTCTGAATCGGACAATGGTGATTTTATTAAGTGAGTGTACATATTGTTTTACTTGCATGGGCACATGATATATTTCATCACATCTCCCACTATTTACATAACCTCCTATATTCATGTCACTTTTTTCTTATAGGTTTTAGTTATTTATTAACTCTGCATAGCTCGCTTTTGTGAGTAACATGCGTTTTAAATATACAAGTATATATTTTAAGGTTACATTATTACCACAAACTCTTATTTCCTACTGCTACTTGCTAAAATATTTATAATGCTGTATTACTATATATTTATATTATCTTTTTATTGGATATTTTTATATTTTAGTGACCAGCTCTTGTTGGTGGAGTAATCTTATTGTATAAGCTAAATTATTAAATTCTTTAATTGAACCTTAATCGTTTTTTTTCTATAATCTATATAATTAACTTCTTGGTTTTCTTGCTGGATTTTTTTTCATGATGCATCTATACTGACCACCTAATGTTAGCCAGAGTAAGTGAATGCAATTGGTAATAATCAGGCAGCACTCACATTTTTAAATTATTATTTACATTTCAATACTAAGCTACTAAAGTGTTTGTATCATAGAAATAGGACAACCAAACTATATATATCAAAGATACATTGGTGCTGGCTATTATGAATTATGAACCCGCACTCTCAGTTTGTGTTACCTTTGCACTGCTACTACACCGCAGACTATGCTGACCTCACTGGAATCCAGCAGTCTTCTCATTAATGGATATATTTTTTTTTAATCCACAGCATGCCAAGGCCGGTATTCCATTCCAGTGGTAAAAAGACAGTACATCAAAGAATACAACATGACGTGATAACACCACAACATGAGGAAATGATCAAATTTATTAGTGAAAGTAAGTCCAAATAATATTTTATATTGTGAACCCTGTTTCTGTCGCTTAACAGTGCTGTAGCTTAGTAGTCTCTAACTACTAAGGTCATATGTTAAGCAACAAACATTAATTTCCGATTGCATTTATACCTTTTTTTTATTGTGACACGATATATGATAGCACTCCACTTGATGTTAAGCTGGAGTGCTGTCCATGAATAGATGTCACTGCTACTACAATTTAATAACTTTAAGTAGCGGTCAGATTCACTATGGTGGCCTAGTTGGAACCAGCAACTTAAAAGCTGATTCCGAAACATGACTAAATTACTTTATGGTCTGTAAATGGTGGTACTACCCTAGATCACTACCACTCTTTGATAACCAGACCTGAAGCAAATTACTGCCTCTTTTATTTTATTAACAAATATTTGCAATATTTAATACAATTATTAAATATTACAAATAATAGCTATAAAATTTACAAATAAAGGGTATGAAACCTTTATCATCATCATCATTGTTATGAATTGTCATACCTTCATTCCCACTCAAGTCAAAGATGATGATCCGGAAAAATTGCTTGACGAAAAGATAGGATATAGGGATTTTGATGCTGTGTAACATAGTGGTCAGAGTTGTTGCGGCTTTAGCTACAGATACCGGGTTCTTCCTCAATCACATTTGACCTATGTGCATGGGTTAATATTATTATTTTTTAACTTGCATACTGCATAGTGACTGAGGCAACCGTGGTTTTTCAGTTTTAGATCTCTTGAACCTCTCCTTGCTAACCATTAATATCAGATGTCACGACACCAAAATAACATTACTAATTTATTTACTAAATTAATCCCTCCATGACCATGATGGCCGCAAGCTCTCAGCTCTCAAAATGCCAGAATAATCATTATTCATTATTTTGGCCGGCATAGTGACGGCGACTGGGGCAGCCATGAACTAACTCGGTTTTTTCAGTCGTCGTCTCTCTTAGACCTCCTCTTGCTTATCATCAGGCGGGTCAAGATCAGATGTCGTGTCACAATAAAAAAAAAACAATGTTAGCGCAAAATCTAAGATTTGAATTCTAAATCTAGGAAAGAATTGAAATGCGTTCCTTAAATGGCGTAAAAAGGGCGACCATGATAAGCACACAGTTCTTAATTTCTAATATAAACCCAAGTTAGATTTATGACCTATTTGTTAATAAAGTGCACTTCCTGTACCTTCAGACCTTTATCTTCTATAAACTTCCTGTTGATAGACATAAGAAACATCCTGTAGTAGACATAAGAAAAGGTCATTACACTATCTATGTTATAAAATACTGTCTTATTTTGATTATGATTTATTATTAAGGTGTGATTCAGACTGCGACTGCAGACTGCACTACTGGTTTGTATGAGACTGATTCATCAAGCATTTGCTAGGTCATAGAATAGTGTCGCCTTGCACGAAATCAGTCTCTTACAAACAAGTAGTGCAGTCTGCAGTCGCCGGCGGAATCAAACCTTTACATTAAGATTTTTAGTCCACCACCTGACCGTCCACGGATCGTCTTAGATAACCAGACCCAGAGGAAATATCCTCCTTTTTTTATTAACAAATATTTTTAATGTTTAATCTAACTACAAATCTTTGCTTCTGCCGGATATCAAACCCGGGACTTTTCCTCTCATGCCTAACAAAAAATACATAAACATAAGTGCTTATAATAACAACTCGAATCAGTTAAATATTATCTTGTTTGTGATAAGATTTCTCTGACTTCTAGATTATTTTATCTTTGACCTCTCGCTGACATACATATATTTACACCTTAAGACTATACCACATGATTTTTTCCATACATATACTAACCTACTAAACGGCCTTGTATCAAAGACAATGTGCGACTAAAGTACGAAAGAATGAACTTTATTTATTTAATACCTTTTTTTGAGGCTCGACATAGGATGACCCTCAGGCTCATGTCGCGCTGGTGCGGTCTATAAATGAAGGCCACTGCTACTATAGCTGCAGTCGCATAGATCCCGAAACGCGATTAAGTCACTTAGCTGTCTACAATCTTGTAATTGGATTGGCAAACTGGATAAACGACCATCAACTGCCTAAAACTCTTAAACAAACAGATCCAGAGCAAATATCCGCCTTTTTACTAACAAATATTTGTATTTCTATTTAATAATTCTCGTAATTCTAGTAATTATCTATCTTTAATTTTCTAGTAATTCTCGATTTAATTATTAAATATTACAAATAATAGATAGATGTGGGTTACTGACATCCAAATCAGAGACATCCTTAAGAAGTTTGGTGGCCTAGTGCCCATAACCGTAAAACTTGTGTGTAGCGAATTGTGGATGTGAGAGACAATTTGATTTAATGATCATTGGGCTAGTAAAGTGTTTTTATTTTATTGTGACTCGACATTTGACAGCACCTCGCGTGATGTTAAGCTGGAGTCATCATCATCAGCCAGAAGGCGTCCACTGCTGAACATAGGCCTCCCCCCTAGAACGCCATTCCGAACGACAAGATGCCAGTTGCTGGAGTGCGGTCCATGAATGGAGGTGTCTGCTACTCAATACAATTCAATAAATTTAAAGAGTGGTAGGCAGTGGTAACTATTTTGCCGATCCACCACTTACAAGTATACAGACTGTGAAGTGATTTAGTCGCGTTTCGGGATCAGTTTGTAAGTTGCCGGTTCCAACTAGGCCAGCATAGTGGATGTGATTGCTACTCACAGTTATTGAATTGTAGTAGCAATGACATCCATTCATGGACCACACTCCAGATGTCCTAGTTGTTCTGTTCCACTTCTTGATTGTTCGATAAAGAAACTACGCGTCGTACCGCCGAAATAAAGGGCATGTTCTAGTTACAATGGTTATGATAATAAAGTAATAAATTATTTTTATTAGTATAAGAGGAACAATGTCAAACCATTTGTAGCGGTTGTACCTATTATGGAACCAATTGTGAGACATTGAGAATTAAATCAATCGCGTCAGTATCGAATCAAACAAATTTTATGCGCGAATACCATCGCGTTTTTTTTTGACTTTACAATTTTATTTTATTATTCCGACGATGAGAGCTTTGCAGCCGTCGTGGTCACAGAGAGATAAAAACGGAGGAATAATAAAATATAATTGTAAAATCAAAATAAATAAAAAACGCGATAGTAAGCCGCATAAAATTTGTTTGATTCATTAATCAATGTTCGCGCAAAATCTAAGAAACTATTACGCGTTAGTATCGTTAGGAATCTTTTATATGGGAACTACATTATTATACCATTTCATTCAAGAAAAATTGAGACGCAACTTGCCTTATGGTGATGAGGTCTAAAAGCCTAAACGACTAACAAAACGGTTTCAGTTCACGGTTGCGTTAAGTCCCAGCTACTTTTTTTATTGTGACACGACATCTGACATTGACCCGCCTAATGATAAGCAATAAGAGGTGACGATGACTGAATAAACCAAGTTAGTTCACGGCTGCCTCAGACGCCGTCACTATACCGGCAAAAGGATGGAGAGAACACATGGGCTGGCAAAGCATTCCACTTGTCGATTGTTTTACAAAGAAAAGACGCATCGAACTTTTTAGTCCGACTGCCGATTCGGTCGATAGAATGCGGATGCTTTTCCCCTACCTGTGCGGGGTGAAATCAATAATGAGTTTTTTTCTAAGTATGTACATCAGGAGAGTTGTTTCAGGGCGGTGTACTTATTAAGTAGAAGTAAAACCCCCGCTCAGGGTTAACTAGGAATACTAAGTAATGGTAGGCAGTGGTGCACAGTCTGCCAATCCGGGGTAGTACCACAACTTACATACCGTGAAGTGACTTAGTCGCGTTTCGAGATCAGCTTGTGGCCTTGCGACTGCTACTGGCATTTTTTGACGTTACTATACTAATCTACTAAAGTGCTTGTAAAATCAGGACAACCAAAGTACATATATCAAAGATACATTGGTACCGGTTAGTGGTTTCGAACCCGTGCCACACGACTTACGTAGCCATTGCACCGCCACTACTCCACGGTCACATATTTGAGTGTATTCATGAAGTCCAGCTTACCATCAGGCGGAGTGCTGTCATATGTCGAGTCACAATAAAATGTCTTGTCACTGAGGATACGGAGATTTCTTTTAACTTCTAATATTTTCTTTATTACAGCATGGGTACAAACTACATATGGAGAGAGTGAGCCTTCATCACCTACAAGTACAATAGGTAATGTAATTTACATTATTATTAATATAGTTTCCGGCACAAAAAGAGCGCTAAATTGTAATAAAATTAAAAAAGGTTGTAATTTGCTGGTTCCAATTAGGCCGGCATAGTTATTTAACTGTAGTAATAGTCAGTAGTTATACGTGTTGAGGCTTGACAGTAGAATAACTGTAAGTATCAAATATATCTACAACGCGATAATGTGATTTTTAAAAAATATATATTTATTTTTTTCAGATTCAGGCAGTTCCTCACCAGCCCCTCCTTCCAACCTTTACTACCAGGATGAAGGACCCAGTCCGGTGTTAAGAGACTTCAAACCCTTCGATCTGGAAACTTGGTGGGGCAAAAGACTCTTCCAGAACATCACCAACTCAGTTTCATTCCCATAAAAGGGATAGTTTAAGTACAATCAACTGTAAGTTTCTTAATTAATTATTGCTATTAAAGTTATGAAATCTATTTCGAAGTTAAGAAATCAATTTCGAAGTTATGAAATCTCATTTTGAAGGTGCCTAAAGTATGATGGGTATGAACTATGGACCACAAACCATTAGACACCGCTTCAATAGTTTTGTTTATAGTAGTTAGTTATCGCCGTCTAGCCGCACTACTCGATTGCTGTCCTAGAGCGTCTTAAATGTAGCTAGTGCTTCTACATAGTCATTTTAATCGATAAATACCCCATCTGTTTCCCCTATCCTATAGCCTCGGAAAATCCTATAGTTTGCGCTCTTGAAGGCTCTTGATGGTAAATCAGACTTGAGTCAAGTGTCGTGTGTCTAATAAAAAATACAGAAGTCCTAACTTTAAAACAATTAATTATTCAAATAGTAGAAAGAGACAATGGAGCGCCACTTGCCACGGTCCTGACACATCTCCCTCGCTTTCCTCACATCCACAATTTTCTTCATACAAGCTCTGCGGTTACCTTTATAACAAATACTGCTTTTGCACAACTGAGAATTATATAGACATTCAATACAGAGAAAGACTAACCGTAGGGATTACCCGTCTAAGCTTATTTCGTCGAGAACCTAACGAAACATAGATTGTCTCCCTACCTCACCAGGGGTAGGAGAATAATTGTCCACGGACGGACGGACAATAACGCCTAAACGTGTAGCTAAAATTATTTAGTTATAGTTTGCTTGTTTGCTGGTGTCTATTGGTCTTTCGTAACTTAAACAAATAATATCATCACCATGAGTCTCTCTGTCTATTATATGATTGCCCAGGCCGGCATAGTGGATGCGGAAGCACACTTGTAGTTGTTTGACTGTAGTAGAAGTGGACTCCATTCATGGACTATGGACGAACATCAGGCGAGGTGCTGTCATATGTCTAGCCACAATAGAAAAATAAATAAGACTTTGATTTGCAAAAATACACGGCAATAATTAGTACAGATTAAAACGGGTTTTATTCCCTTATATATATATTTTGTTTAACGGCTCTGTTGCATGGATGAAATGTAGCAGATACAACCACATTCGACAAGCGATTTTCTAACTACCCGCGCTTGGTTTTTACTGACAATGCCTCTAGCTGAATAGTGTATTGATACTTGGGTTCGTAAATAAGCGTTAAGACCTGTTTTAATCTATTATATTTCTCTGCTACAAAAGTACTGTGTTAAGTCCACTTTAAAAAAAATAGTATTTCATACCCTACAAACACAGCTCTGTAAGGCAGTAATATATGAATTTAATAAATATATCTGTTCTAAATAAGTTTATTTATTTAGAACAAACATAAAATGGTCTAAAATAAGTTTGTTAATCAAAAACTGTGGAAATGAAATTGTTTTAAGTTCACCCCACCACACCCTGGTACTAGTCCAAGTGCTTACCCATGATAATTAAAATAAACCCAATAAGTTTACAATTCATAGGTTTAGCATTATGATATATAAATATTTATTTCTTAAAATTTTGTTTCTACAATTTGTTAATTAATGACCTCACACGGTCTACTTTTGTGGTACAGAATTATGAATTTAAATATAGCATTTAATACGGCCATTTTTAAGAAATATTTGTAGTAGAGTCTGTCTAAGCCAAAATGAGGCGCCCCTCTTCTGCACTTACGCACACGAGCAAATATAAGATATGGATACAACACACCGAAAATGCAATTGTAATTGGTCATTCAGTTGCTGGGTAGACACAAAAGAAGGAGCACTCTGATGAAGTATAGTAAGTAATATTTGCATTCACACATTTAAATAATCTAATAGAGTGGAGGGGCGCGTCATTTATAGTTAGGCAAGCTATACCTATAACTTTTGCAATAAAATAAATTTTATAAGATATAAGTATTGATAATATTGTAACAAATAAAATTATTATATCTCAATATTCCGGAAATAAATTTTCTGACAATTAAATTTTACCTCATGTAGTTTTTAAATGAATAATCTTCATTGCATTTTAAACCACAACGAGTGTTAACAAGACTCAATTAAATATTTACTATTTCATTCCATGTTACATAACATCAATAAATATTAATAAAATAAACAAATTTTATGCGGCTAACTATCGCGTTTATTATTACTATTACTAAAGCTCTCGAAACGTCGAAATAATAAGAAATTGTAAAATCAAAACCAAAATAAACACGATAGTAAGCCGCATAAAATTTGTTTTTTTGAATAATCAATGTTCGCGCAATATCTTAGAAAATACTATCAATAAATATTCTTAATGTTTTTATTGTTGGTTCAAATATGAATCAACGTGAATTCTATGTGAATAAAGGCTAGTCCACACTAAAACAGAACAAAACGTTACAAAACTAACAATCTTTTTTTAATTGAGGAAACTTTAAATTTATACCGGGTAAAAAAAGACATAGAGCAATCCCATAAAAAGAGGTTGTATAATGTGCTGATGTAGTACAAGCTAATTATTTTTAAACTTATTTTTTGGTCCAATATAAACACATAGTATGACTCCCAAACATGATTAAAAAAAGACAAAACATTGCAATATCAAAAGCAAGCATTACGGCACGTAGGACGTGGCGAACCATTTCGTATAGCGCTCGCAGTTCCATGATACATCATGGCTTCATTACAATAAATTACATTAAATAACATTTTAGTATTAGTAGTTTTAACATTTGGGTAAAGGGATTGCTATTTGTCTATTTACACCCGGTAAGGTATGGATGCTCTGGCCTAATTAAAAATTAAAAATCTAATATAAGCTATATCTAATGAAAAAAAAATATGGCGACACCTGGAGCTGTATTATTTGTTAAATATTCGTCGTATTAGAAAGCAATAATTATTGTTAGAATTTTACTAATAATACCAAAATTGTAATTTACAGTTGATTGTGGATCTCAGTATGATTTTAAATGGCTCAATGATTTATGTTGGCTCACTTTTACAATTATTTACAGCTTTACAATTTTAGACTATTTTATATATATATATAAAGTATCATCATTGTAATATCAATTACAATAACTTTTTTTTGCATTATACCGGGTATAAATAGACATGAATCAATTCCGTGAACCAGAGGTTGTATATCTTTCAAGTGTACAGACCCTTAATTGTAATTCTAGCGTTTAAGGATCAGCTTGTAAGATGTCGGTTCCTAGACCGGCAACTTACGCTAGATACTATGTACTGCTACTTGCAGATATTTATCCCCTCTATTCATCAACCGCACTTCAACTTAATATCAGACGGAGTGCCAAAAGTTATAGGTACACAATAACTAAATAAAATATATTGTACCGATTTACGAGCAGCAGATTATTTAAATAATCTGCCAGTACGAGCAGATTATTTATTTCTGTTAATAATTTATTGATACCTATAGTTCCGTGCGGGAGAGACGACCTCCTATTTCGTTTGCGGTCATTCGGCTCTCATCTGTTAGATGAACTCGATCTTACAAGTACATTACGCCTCAATAAAATGAAAATTGCAATAACATACTTGTTTTAATAGTGCTTAATAGTTAGTCACGGAATTGCTACGTTTCTATCTACACCCGGTATACGCTTATATTTAGCATTCGTTGTATTATTTTGATACACTATAATTTGTAGGGCTATGAACACTTTTACCGACATTCAATTGAGCGCGCGTGCTATGTACATGCTTTTATTGTTGTGTCTAGGATGTGGTTAAACTAACGCGCGGGAAAAAACCGCATACGGGCTAAAATTCTAATGATAGTAAAAAGGCCTTAATGCGATGCTTTTATCGCTGTTTAAATTCAAGTATAAAAAGCGAATATCTCGAAGCTAAAAATCTCGCTCACAGAATATACCTTAATATTACAACACGAACAATAAATTTATTTCGTATTTTGAAAAATTATTTTAATTTTTTCTTACGCTCAAAAGTTGCTTAACTGTTAATATTGTTGAAAAATATTAAATTGTTATCACATTGTTAAAGTTTAAATACATTAATGTACCAAAAATTGCACAAAAAAAAGTTCCTTTAATTATTATTTGTAGAATTTATTTAAGCGTGGTAAGTAACATGATCTGAGTGATCAGTATCACCTGTCATTAGTGTCAGTCAAATCTGTAATGTCATTCATTTATTTATTTATAGGTTATCAACAAAATTTGCTGAATAAATACTTCGCATTACGAGGAATATTCCAAAGAACTATTTAACCTTATTCCCCTACCCCATTTTAACATTTTCGGGGAAAGCAATCACATTCTACCAACCGAATTGAAAGTAAAATTAAATGGTTCGGGCGTTGCTTTTCTATCGAACAATCGACAAGTGAAATGCTTTACCCGCCAATAGATCCATCAATCATCCATCAATAAAAGCAATGTACTGCGTAATGGCAGCAACTGTGGTATCCATAAACAGTCTCTTGAGACTCTAGACTAGATCCTCTCCTTGCTTACTATTAGATAAGACGACGTCGCATATCACGTCAATCTAATTCTTACGCCCTTTTCCCACAGGGAGGGCCATATGCCACAATCCTGACACAATTCTCTCTCATCCACAATTCCCTTCATACAAGCTCTACGATTATGGGTATTATGCAATCCATGTTTCTTGAAGATATCTTTGATTTGGTGTAAAAAAAAACCTGGTTCTGCCTCGTTGAACGCATTCATCCACATCAAAGAACATCATTCATTTTGTATGGAGACTTGGGCCTAATTGTATTAAAAGTTTAATATGCATTTTAAAATAGTTTGATGAACAAAGATTACAATGTATGTGTGCAAAATGATCAAACTATAATTATGACAATTCAAAGCAGAAGAAATATCGTTGATTGACAGACGATACAAAATCCATATCTTATAACTCAATAGCACAGCAATTAAAAGCAAAATTGTTATTAGTTTTATCAATGCAAGTATCAAAACTACCATTTATATATTTTTTTAATTATTGGTCATTACAAAAGTAGTACATAGAAGCCCAAAATGAATGATGTCCTTTATAAATTACGTCAAATTAAAAAAGCCTAACAACTAAAAGTTGATGCTTTAGTGCAGCTCGTAAAACTTATTTGACGCATCATGTCACGTTACTTGCCTTACATTAAATATCATACAATCATCCACTCATATATCATTCATTAGGTTAGTGAGAAACTGTTAACTGGTTAACCACGTTTTGTAAGTGTTAAAAAAACGCAACAACCAAGCAATAGGTAGATTAATCTGGCTTTGAAGTCATCAACCCATTAGACGTTAAGACGAACCAAATCGACAATTAATTGGATACATCAAAATAAAACATACGTAAAATCGCATACATTGTGTTGTCGATTCGATTCGATCGCTAACTTCAATTGGGTTCGAGCTAAGGGCCTCTGTTATTAGTTTTTTAGTAGTTAAATATTACCCAAGTGCTAATGTAGTTTACCAAAGATATGGCTTAATTGTCTTCCAAATATTATAAGGTATTGTATTCACTAGCATAAATGTTAGAACATTATAGTATTAACAAATACTATTTAAATTTAATCCGAAGTATTTGCAGCTATCGTGGTCGCTGTGAGAATCTTTTCATAAACAATGTTAGCGGAAATCCTCAGAAAATTTTAAATACTCCCAGTTTTTGTGTCCAGTTTTATTAATATGTTAAGATTACCTAATCAGGCATGTGGTACTACTAGCCACAGCCCGATTAGTTAATTTTAACCATGAGGTACGAGTTTAGTTACCGTTCGGAAAAAGTTTGTAGCAAATACATGCCTTATATAAAATATCAATTGTTAAAATTTTGCCTTTAATATGTGTTAAGATGATATAATGTACACAGAAATTTATAATTATGTTACACGCAATGCTAAAGTGTTCACATTTTGCATTATATTAAATAGTTTTAAAACTATTACTAAGTTTTTTAAATATATTTTGTAATTATATTCAAAAAAGAAAGCTACATTACAAATATTAGTGTATATGTAGCCATGTTTATGTTCGCCGAACATAGTTTACGAATCATGTAGAACCATCTTTATATTTATTCGCTTGTAAAAATGTGAACATTTGTTATTAGATGTAATATTAAAAATAGTGCAATTATGTATTTTTTTTGTTTTGTTATAAATTGATCACAATGTTAAAATATTTTACAATTATTATTTTTATTTGTTTTTAATTAAATGAATTTACAGATTTTTAAATTGATATTTTGGGATGTTATGTGAAGATGTGTTGTTTTTTGTTATTTTTACGTTTCTGCTTACTTTGAAAGTATATTGAAGAGTGAGCAAACATTAATTACACCAAAATTGTAGTGTAGAAATGTAGTGATTTTCTCTATGTAGCTGTAATTATTAATTTTATTTACCAAACTGATATTTTGGACTTCCAAATACTAGGCTGGGCCAGTACGTTACTCTTATGCAATTGGAAACCGTATAACTGGTGTACTCCTATGAAGGTTATAGTTCTAATAACTTCCTCATTAAAACTGTAATGAATTTCAGATTTAAATAGTGATGCTCTTTGAAAGGTTGATTTAACCTTTCAAAGAGCGTTACAGTTTATTGTATCAGTCATATTTCTTATTTGACATAGACCTCTTCTAGACCGCGCCATTGTCGTCGGTCTTACGTATTCAGTAGTTACCAGCCCATGAATACGTAAGCCTACCTAGCGAGTCTATCGTAGTCTCCCCTAGATGTCATTATAGGGCACTTTAAATTGTAACTCAGGTTGATAAATAAATTTAATAAACATCTTTTTGTTAAGGATTTGTGAATTTCTCAGACAATTTAATGACAAATTCTTTGATTGCAGTCAACTTTGGTACCCTTGATTAAATGTGAAGAATACAGTTTAATAATGATCAATTTGTCAACGCCTACAGGGATAGGTAGAGACAATGGAAGAAACTTAAATATGGTTTATAACAAGGGCAAGCTAAACGACGCGACGTCTAATTGCTTACTTTGAACCATGTTTATTTTGATACGTTGAACAAATGCACTTTAGAACAAGAATACTTAAGTTGACTGTAATGTTTCTTTAAGTTTAACTTTTTATTTAGTTGAAAGCAATATTTAGATGAATTATATTTTGTGAATCATTGTAGTTGCAGGAGATAGAAAATATTTTTAGACTGATTTAGTTTATAAAAGTGTTGATGCTTTTTGTTGTAGTTAAATAAAAATCGACGCATATTTTAGTTGTTTTATTTCAAATAGTGTTCGTAAGATTTTCCTAATAAACCGAGTAGAAACCTACTCGAGACGGAAGTTTGGTCCACAATGAAAGTTATACTTTACTTACTAATAATCTTCAAAGACGCTATACAGATTAAAAAATAGACGTTTTTAAATCTGCAATAACGAAAAGGTAGCGGCAATGGTATAGGTGCTCTTTAACTCCATACTCCATAGGTGATACCATAGGTCGGGGGAAGCATCTACATATTTTATAAACAAAGCAATTTGGTGCGTCCTTTCTTTGTAGAAAAATATATCTGGCAATTAAAAACCATTGATCATTCAACCGATGCGTAAAGAATGCTTTGGTCGGCATAATGGCGACGTTTGGATTAGACGTCCGATAGAGGCGTAATGACTAGAACTGACTACTTTTTTAGTCGTCGTCACTCTTGCTGATAATCAGGCGAGTCGAGGTCAAATGTCAGGATGCTTTGAAAACTCAGAACTTTGCTTAAAACCTATTTAGGACACCACAAACCCCAGGACATGTCCCGGGAAAACAGGACGGATGACAACCCTAGTCTAAACACAATAAAAAAGGAAATTTCTGACCTCTAAAGACAATGCCTGGTTAGTTTTGGAGAGTTCATGGAACGCATTCTTGGCGGCACAGTATTTGAAACCGAGTCGAACTGGCTCTTAGACTCCTCGCTTATTACCAGGGCCTCGATTCTCTTAATACATTAGGGCGTCAAAAAAGCAGTGGAATTGCTTCGCACTGATATCTGACATCTTCGTAACAAATCAATAGATAAACTACATTGAGAGTGAAGCCACACGGTGCGGTCGCAGCGCGGTGCCTGAGCGACGTCGCTAAGGTGTTCTGCATAAAACAATGATATGCCAGACGGTGCGTTCCGACGCCGTACCGCAGGCACACTGCATTTCCATTGAGCGAAACGCGAGAGGGGAGGAAGTGTTTCACCGGCGTACGTCCTTCGCTCGCAACGGTGCGGCGCCGCATACCGCATGTGTAGAGTCATCATCATCATCAGCCAGAATGCGTCCACTGCTGAACATAGGACGCCATTTATTCGTGACTTTCACTATGTCGTCAGTCCACCTAGTGGAAGGCCTACCTACGATGCGTCTTCCGGTTCGTGGTCTCCACTCTAGAACCTTTCTTCCCCATCCGTTGTCGGTTCTTCGAGCGATGTGGCCAGCCCATTGCCACTTCAGCTCGCAAATCCTTCGAGCTATGTCGGTAACTCCGGTTCTTTGGCGAATATCCTCGTTCCGGATTCTATCGCGCAGAAACACACCAAGCATAGCTCTCTCCATTGCCCGCTGAGTGACTCTGAGCTTTTCCAACAGGCCAACTGTGATGCGGCAAAATGTGTGCGGTGCGGCGCCGGATCGCACCATGTGGCATCACTCTGATTAGTCACCGCAGCGCATTTTCACTGCCTTTTCGTCAGCATAATGTATTAAGAGAATCGGGACCCAGGCAAGTCAAGGTCAATAAAAAATAATAGCCTATGCCCAATCATAGAATTACAAAATAACTCAATAAATGTCATTATTGACGTAGTTGTTCAAATATAAAGTTTTGTTTGTATTGCAATATTATTTATATTATCATTTTATGATTCATTTGGAGAAGGATGTAAGTTTTATTAGTCGATTAGCTGAAACCAAAGTTAATTTTACAATACCAAACGTGATTGTATATAAGAAAGTGGTGGTTTCGAACCGGGTTTCCCGCTACACTTATCAGGATTGCCTTTTGTGAAACAAATATTTGTTTTATAGCTTTAAAAAGTTTATATTTTTATTTTATTTACATTTCTATACTGAGCTACTAAAGTGCTTGTATCATAGAAACAGGACAACCATAGTACTACATATATCTAAGATACATTGGTACCGGTGGGTGATCTCGAACTCGTACTCTTCGGTTTGCTTAACCATTGCACTGCCACTACATCACGGTCGCCTTTTATTATATTTAATAAATAAATATTGAAAATATTTGTTAATATATATAAAAGAGGCGAAAGAGAAAGATCTGGTTGTCTAAAGAGTTGTGTGCCTACTTTACACATTCAAGTAAACAGGCGTTTTTTATTTCTTTATTTCAGAATAATAAATTATTAAATGGATTACACAATGCTAAGTTCCTCCTAACAGAACTCGAACACAGTATCTCTAAAACTTCAGAATATGAATCTAAGCTTCTGAAATGCAAATCAAAACATCCACATTCTCACAAAAAATATTCGGGGATAAGTCCTTATGAGGCCACCAATAAAGGTTCCATGGACTGTAAGCTATTCATAACAATTTTTTTATTCATATAAAACTGGCAGACAGAAGGATGGTGGTCATTTTCCTAGTCAGCCGATCAGTCAGCTTTTAGTTATTTAACTTAGGTTTAGTTTATAGGTTTAGCGACTGGTTTGTTGCGCGTAAAGTCCCGGGTTCGATCCCCGGTCGGAGCAAATATTTGTTTCATAGCTTTTATTTGTAATATTTAATAGTATTAAATATTGCAAATATTTGTTAATAAAAAAAAAAAGAGATGGATATTTGCTTCGGGTCTGGTTATCAAAGAGTGGTAGGCAGTGGTACCCAGTCTGCCGATCCGGGGTAGTACCACCACTTACAAGTATACAGACCGTGAAGTGATTTGGTCACGTTTCGGGATCAGCTTGTAAGTTGCCGGTTCCATCTAGGCCGGCATAGTGGATGTGATTGCTACTCACAGTTATTGAATTGTAGTAGCAGTGACATTCATTCATGGACCACACTTTGGCTTAACATCAAGCGGGGTGCTGTCATATGTCGAGTCACAATAAAAAAAAACAAAAAAAAACTTTAGCCTAAAAACAGGGGTGTTGATGTTGAGCCACAAAAAAAACTATATTTAAATGTAGTTTTATTCAAAAGAAAACTAAAAAATAATAATTTTAGGGTTCATTTAATTGAAAAATCCATCGAGATGTCTCTTTAGCCGTGACTTATAGTAAAATGCATCAAACAGTTACAGCAACTCTCTTAATTAATGTAAACGCACCTTAAAATAATTTTATAAATAGATGCGATTCTGATTCATACAAACTAGTCTGCACTAGTTTGTATGAAGCCGTATGAAATTCCGTGCAAGGCGACACTTTAGTCTGCGGCCGCGCCATACAGACTAGCCCCCCTAGCACTGCAATCCAAGAAGCAAGATAAAGACCTGCCCCCCTAGCACGGCAATCGAAGAAGCACGATAAATATCATGATTGTTTGTCAAAATATAACTTTTCCCCATGAACTGTAAGTTGCGAGCACGGCGGCAAGCAAGATACGCAATATGTGTGATAGCCTCCATTTTGTTTGAAGTTATCATAACTTGCGAGCACGGCTGATCCAAGAAGTAAGATTTTGACGTTATATATACACATTTTTATCACATTATGAACGGGGTGGTGATAAATATATTTTGGCCTTTTTTAACTAAATAATTATAAATTATTATATTTTTTGTAAGGTTCTTAAAAGGTTATTGTGTTTTCTATGTCCTAAACTCGATTAATAATTACTCAAGACTACCTTTAATTTAACTTTAATTTAAAAAAAATTGTTCTAGCTTGTCTAACTATAAATGACGCGCCCCTCCACTTTATTAGTTTATTTAAATGTGTGAATGCAAACATTACTAACTATACTACTATACTTTATCAGCGTGCTCGTCCTTTTGTGTCTAACCAGCAACTGAATGACCAATTACAATTGCATTTTCGGTGTGTTGCATTCATATTTTATGTTTTCTCGTGTGCGCAAATGTGGTGAAGGGGAGCGTCATTTCGGCTTAGACAGACTATACTCTTATTTCATGCGCCTAAATACTTTCAAGCGAAGTTTGAAACTACATATTTGGCCGGCGTACTGACGAATGACTGAGGCAAACGTAAACTAAGTTGGTTTTTTCAGTCACCAGCGCTCTTGGACCTCACCTTGCATAAATGCACATTAACTCAAAGCTAGTTTTTTTAATATATTTATTTAATTATTATATTTAATAATTGATGTATTTATTTGAGATTTTGTAACATATTATTTTAAATTCTTCATTTTATTTTTTATATATTAAGTTTATAAACGTTTGACAGTGGATACGCCTCAAATTTGCCGTAAGATGTAATGTAAGTATACGGTCAAATTAAAAAGTTTGTTGTTAGTTTATATTTCCAAGTATGTTTCGACTCTTTAATTTATACGCATAATTTCTGTTAGTATTGTTGTAGGGAACGTACCATGACCGAAATGAATGAATTGAATGATTATATGACGAAAGTCAATATAGAGGTTTGTTGTTTCCGAAAAAGCCTGTAGTAATGCGATAAAATATCTTAATATTTTATCGCATTGATTTATCTTAAACAAGGAATGGCCATGCTCGCTTATGTGATAAGTTACATGGTAAGATAGGTCTATCGCGGAACTTGATTCTTGAATCTTGCTCGACCCCGTGCTAGGGGGGCTGCAAAGAACATCATTGCAACTCATTTTAAATAACTTACCAGACATAGTGTGGCTGCGTTATTCGTCCTGCTGCTCGTCATGCCCGGCGATTAATTTTTTGTCGGTTTTTTAGTGCGAGTCAAAGTTACAATGTTGTCCATTGGAGCAACGCGATGAACATCGCGAGTAGGGGAGTGTGTGTGGCTGTTAGGGCAATATTCACGGCAGCGCGAGGAGCAGTGCGAAGAGCAAGGTTCAATAAAACTTCACACAAAACAACGTAGAAAACTTTAATCATTTAACATTTTGATGTACCAGCCTATTTAAATGAGTTATTTTAATTTAAATTTATTTAAAATGAGTTACAATAGTATTCCTATCTTGCTTTTTGGATAGTATGAGGTCTTTATCTTGCTTTTTGGATTGCCGTGCTAGGGGGGCAGTAGTGTGTCTGCAGTGGCCATCGGAATCACACCTTAACGAATTTAGTATCCTTAAATAGTACACAATTTTGTCAGTCGCCGTTACTATCCCGGGTAAAGGTTGTAGCGACCGCTACATGCTACCGCTAGATGGCGTTGCATGTGTCCAATATCTCGCAAACGATTTACCGACAAAGTAATCAATATATATGCGCTCCAACGAAGAGACGTCACCCGGCTAAGTTGAGCCCTGTACGCAACACGCGTACATCTGGAAGTACTCGTTTCCTTTTCTGACATGCGGAATAATGCTTAATAATGGTACTTACCTTTAGCGGAGCATTGCTTAAAGGATGCAAGGTTATAGGATGGGGATTTTTTGGTATATTTTACCTTGTTTTCAGTCTCAGTAAAAACGTCAAGGAATTCAGTTAATCTTGCCGAATCTTGGTCCACAATGAGCATTGTTTGTTTACAATATCAGTAAGTATCTTTGATATATACATGTTCACCCCCTAATATCTCACTGATTGAAAAACTGCTTGATTTTTTGAAACTGGCACGCAATCACATTCTTAATAGATACTAACTCGTATACAATTCGACCGTATGTTTTTTTAGTATCTAGTTACGCGACTTGCCTGATAATAACGAATAGAAAATCCGAGAGCTCCAACGACTCAGAAATTGATTCAATCTTTTTATTTACTTTTTATATGATAGGCTGATGTTAAGCTGGAGTGCGGTCCATGATTGGAAGTGACTGCTACTTACAGTTAAATAACTGTAAGTAGCAGTTACATCCACTATGCTGGCCTAGTTGGAACCGGCAACTTACAAGATGATCCCAAAACGCTTCTAAGTCACTTCACGGTTTTCATATTTGTAAGTAGTGGAACTCCCAGGATCGGTAGTCTAGGCACCAGTACCTCCCACTCCTTGATAACCAGACCCGAAACAAATATCTGTCTCTCTTATTTATTAACAAATATTTACAATATTTAATATAATCAAGAAAGCTAGATTGCCTAGTGTCCATAACTTTAGAGCTTGTATGAAGAGAATTGTGAATGTAAAGGAAGCGAGGAAGTTGTGTCAGGATCGTGGCAAGTGGAGCTTCATGGTCTCTGTCTATCCCTATGGGAAAAAGGCGTGACAATTTGATTGATTGATTGATAATATAATTAATAAATATTACAAATAAAAGCTATGAAACAAATATTTGTTCCGACCGGGTAAAACCCGCGTAGCATACTGGTGTGCTAATCTGTTGTCTGTAGTGCCTAATAATAAGAAATCCGGGAGCGTCAACGACTTTATAAAACGACTCAGTCAAAGTTGCCTCAGTCGCCGTCAGAGAAATCTTATAGGATAATAAAATTTTAGATACGAGGAACTATCAAAACGTTACGAATCTTTATTAAAAGCATATGATGAAAAAAATAACACAATAATGAAACGGGACGCATCGCTTACAAGGTTACGAGACATTTCAAAGAAAGCGCAACTTGAAGTTTTTGAAACGCATCGCGCTATGATAGCTGTCGGCGAAAAGTATTTAGCTTTGAAGAATAAACATGACTTTTGTGTAAGTTTTTTTATTGTGACACGACATCTAACCTGCCATATGTCGAGTTATAATAAAGGCGACCGTGGTGTAGTGGCAGTGCAATGGTTAAACAAACCGAAAGCGCGAGTTCGACACCACACAACGGTAGATACCAATGTATCTTTGATATATGTACTTTGGTTGTCCTGTTTCTATGATACATGCACTTTAGTAGCTTACTATAGAAATGTAAATTAATAAATAAATAATTTTAAAAAACGTTTTAATACTGAAAATATTTTTCAGAAGCACAAATATATGGAAAAGATAACAAATTTAAAAAGGACTCTAGCTCGAGTGATCCGCGAATCAAATCGTCTTCACGAGGAATTGAATGCTGACTTACGTAGATATTTGGCTGTGGAACCTAACACATGTAGAGCTGCTTTGCTGGCTGAGGTATGTTGTTGTATACTTAGTTTTTTTTATATATGACTATAAATGAGTATGGATGTAAAGGGTGTCCGGTGGCAGAATTAGAATTTCAATTTTCAAGAATAAAACAACTAAGAGAAATATTATTTTATTACAATGTTTATTACAGAAAAAAGTGCGGATTTTATTTCCTAAAAATTATTCTATCGATATGTCGGATACACTCTAGAAATCTAGTCTTGGTATTCTTTGCAACTCGCTTAAGAAGTGACGTCGGAATGCCCTTAGCCTCGCGAACGATGGGTCACCCCCATGAACTACTTTTTGGTTTTAAGATGAGTTGTTTTATTATTTAAATTTGAAATCCCAATTCTGTCACCGGACACTCTTTATATGTATGAAAAACAGTATGAAAAGTAACGGTAGTACAAATATTGAAGCGTACTTAGACTCACAGACGGTGAAATGACTTAGGAGTGGTAGGCAGTGGTTCCCAGTTTGCCAATCCGGGGTAGTACCACCACTTACAAGTATACATACCGTGAAGTGATTTAATCAGGTTGTAAGTTGCCGGTTCCAACTAGGCCGGCATAGTGAATGTGATTACTACTTACAGTTATTGAATTGTAGTAGCAGTGACATCTATTCATGGACCACACTCCAGCTTATTGTCAAGTCACAATAAAACAATAAAAAAGGCGGTGTGCTGTCATTTATCGAGCCAAAATAAAGTTAAAAGTGCGATATATTAAACTCACTTTTTTTCTTTCTATAGATAAAGAAATGTAACGCACTTATGGTAGAAAATATGAAATTGAAAAATAATCTCAACATTTATACGGCGGAGGAAATTAAATAAGTCATAGTTTTATTAATTAATTTATTAATAATATACATTTAATTTAGTTGCCTTCTTAGTTTTATTTCTCATTAATATTTAGCTAACAGAAGTCTATGTGTGGGTCGCTAAAGTACACTCAAAGATGGGACGATCTTGAATTTTTTCAAACCGAGTTAGGTCGATTCAATTCGATTCAAACTGGTTTACACACCGAGTTGACGGATTCGGTCCGACAATCTAAATTGCCTAATACACAGTGGTTTGCTATAGAACATCGGATGTGTATGTATGACTAAATAAATTTAGTTACTGATCTTAATATAAATAGTTTTTTTCTTGGATTTTGCGCGAACATTGATTACTGAATTAAACAAATTTTATGCGGCTTACTATCGCGTTTATTTTTTTGATTTTGATTTTACAATGTTTTATCTCGCCGCCGCAAAGCTCTCGAAACGTCGGAATAATAAAAAATTGGAAAATCCAAACCAAAATAAACGCGATAGTAAGCCGCATAAAATTTGTTTAATTCATTAATCAATGTTCGCGCAAAATCTAAGAAAATACTATAAATAGTTTGATCTAATCTAGTCTGATCTTAAAATAATAGTTCAAACCGGTTAATGTAGATGTTAACCGATTCAACTCGGTTTAGGCCCCAACTCGGTTTAACCTGGGTTGAAAAGTCGAGTCGTTACATCTCTAAATGCACCCACAATCCCTGCTCACTACCCCAAAGGTTAGCTGCTAGAAAATGTCACTAGTCATTAAGCTTGCCTATGTACTCGTACATGTTAAATGTGTTTTTCATTTACTGTGCAATAAAGAATTTATCTATCTATATGGCTGTCTGGTCATCTCCACAACTGAAACAAGTTATTTATATAATTATACAGGTGTCTACAGGACCGCTTCCGAAAATAAAGTGGAGTGGTAGTTTTTCCGATCCTAAAAACGACGGCATGAAAAAAACCTTTTTTAAAACATTTATGTAGTACTAATCAATATAATCTAAGGAAACAACGTTTTCCATATTCCTTAAGTGTACACACATCTACACAATCTTAGTTTTAGGTTTAAATCTAGCCGGTATAGTGGATATGACTGCTTATTAGTCAACTAGACCCAGAACAAATGTTTGCCTCATATGTATTAACAATCTTTCAAATTGTCACACCTTTTTCCTACAGGGATAGGCAAAGACAATAGAGCGTAACTTGCCACGATCCTGACACAACTCCCTCGCTTCCCGTCATATCCACAATTCTTTTCAAATATCATAAAAAACTTTATAATAATCAATTTAATTATTAAATATTATAAAATTTAAATCCGTGTATACTGTGTTTTTTCTTACTTGGCAGAAGTAGTAAACAAACATAAAAATCACCATTTTTTCCTTGCCTCTCATCTAAGGAAACTATTTACTATTGTGTTATAGAACACAATGTAACAATTATACAAAAGTTATTAAAATAACACAATTTATATAGAAATGGTAAATTCACAATTGACAAATGTTGTGCCCCAATAATAAAAATAAAACTATTTTTACAGTAACTCATAGATATGTTTCATATCGATTTGCGTCAGTTGTAATTATTTTTTATCGTTCTCCTTCATTATGCCGAAAGTTTGTTTACTACTTTTGCCTCACTAACAAATCTTTGCGCCGACCAGGAATCGAACACGTGTCGTCAAAAAGTTGGTGAATTCTTTGCGAATTATTTTGTTAGTGTAATAAAACAATATCATACCTTGTACTGAGATGCCAACGCATACCGGATTTAATCACATTTCAACAACATTAACATAAACAAAATTACTCCAATCCAAGATGGAATCCTTTGATTTCCTTTATGATTTCATCAAGAATTATTGTAGGCTCCACATATGTACACACTAATGCCTTGTCAATGTTAATTCCAAGTCTTAAAACACCACCGTAACATAGAGCTGTTATTCCTAAGCCTGAAAAAATCATGTAAGTACCAGCCACATTCACTATGCCGGCCCAGTTGGAACTCATACATCCCTAAACGCGACTGTCACTTTACGGAAGTCGCTGTCGCCGCCACTATGCCGGCTAAAAGTACCTGTACAGTGCGGGTTAGGAATCCGATTCAGAGCGTCCGTCATTTGACAAAAAATTATAATTAAAATATCTGAATTTGATCCCGACTTTCCTGAGGATTTCTCCCCAATCTATAACATTGGATCCTTCAAGCAAAGCGTGAAAATACATATTTGACCTTCATAGGACGACACCACTAAGCATAACCGGTATTTTTAATTGTCAATGCACTCGATCTTGGAGCACCCCTTGCTTACCTTTAAGGTCGAGTTTAAATTAACGCCAACGCCATTATTATATTATAGTATGATATATATAATATTATATTATATATATAATATATAATATTATATAATAGTATGATCATTTTGCACACTTAAACTATGCAAAATAAAGGATATATTCCAATTACATTGTAATCTTCGTACATTAAACTATTTTAAAATGTATATGTAACTGTTAATAGAATTAAGACCAAGTCCCCATACAAAATGAATGATGTCCTTTATCAGGCCATCAAAAGAAATAAAATGATCATACGAACCTGTTGTCCCTTTCTGCGGTACGAAAAACACGAGACTTTTTAACAAATTACCGCCACAAATTCTTAACTTATCTGGTCCAGGCATATTACTGAATACCATTGTAGCTTGGGCACTATGCAGAAGTGGCTGCAGAATCATTTTTGGCACAATAGAACATACAATCTTTAGAAACCAATAGTTTGACTGTAAAATAATGGAACGTACATTATCTCATAAAATATTGGTTCAACCTTTTTAATAGTCAAGGTAATGTAGAGTTATAATTATCAAATATAGTTATAAATCAATAAAATTGACACGCCTTTTTCGGAGACAAAGAAGCTATTCTAATTTCATTTACAATAATTTTATATTATTTCTAAGCGTCCTTTATCGCCTTAACTACGGAGAATGTTCTGAGAGACTCTTAAGCCTTATTTTTTTACTCCCACATGTCCGCATTCTGTTGATCGAATCAACAGCCAAACTAAATAATTTGGCGCATCATTTCTTTGTCGAGCTTCTTTACGCTGTGATCCTACAAGTGCATCGTAAAGAAGCACATCTAAGTAACCGCTACAGTGAAGTTACTGAGGCGAACGTAAATTACCATCAGGAAAGTCGAGGTCAAACGTCGAGTCAATGCTATGTCATAATATTCAGGAAATCAAATTATGATAATTTGCTAAATAAAATGAATTTTCCCCTGAGTTAACTAATGACATTTACTTACCAAAGGATCGGCACTTTTACGTAGTTCGTCACATTTTATTTTGATTTCACCAATACTTCCATTTATAGGCAAATCTAAAGTTGTCACACTAAAGTCATTCTCCAACCGCATCCCTATGTCGAGTTTTGCGTTTTTTGGAAACCTTACTGGCACTATCACTGCTACAGTATCAGGAACTTGTGGCATTGTCTAATTGGATAAAAATATAAGTTTATACGTATATACTAGGTAATAAGAAAACCTATTCGTGTTATAACTCCACAGGGAGAGGCAAAGACAATGAAGCGCCACTTTAACGATCCTGACACAACTTCCAAGCTTCCTTCACATCTGCAATCACTTTCATACAGAATTTATGGGCACTGCGCAACCCTGCTTTTTTAAAAATGTCCCTGATTTTGCAGCCAATTGCAGTTTTGTATCACCAGATTTAAAACACTGTGCATATTTATGCTACATGAAATAATCCCTATATTTAAGCAATGACGATCGTCATAATTACAGATTTTCAGGTTATCTTGATAATTGAAGCTAATTATTATAATAACTCACCTTTAAAAAATAACCACGTAAACTCTTAGATAAAGCAGCTGCAATTACCTCCGAAAATTGTAATCCCAATTTTTGTTTAATATCTTTAATCATCTTCAATAAATCTTCATCTAGATCTCTCCATTTGTAAATTTTTATACCAGTTAAATTTGGTCCATGTAAAGAATTCACATCAGGTTTTCTAATTATACCATCAACGAAGGCAATAGGGATTTCGCAAAGTTTTTTCATCATCATTAATAAATCGTTAACTGATTTTTGTTTATTCGATTCCGTATAAGGAAACATATTAACTGTTTTTGAATCATCAGCTAAAGTTTTGCATAAGAATTCAATTAACGCAACTCCGTCGCCTACAGAATGATGTATTCTAAATATTATACCATAATCGCTACTTTTATTTTCACTATCAATTTTGTGTTTAGTAATTAAAATTTGAAACAGTCCCTCGTTGTAGTAAGGTAATTGTTTGTAAGACAATTCAGTCATTATCTCTTCTAAGTCACTTTTATACAAGTTAGTCCTTACAGGATGTTCTACAGTTTGCACATATTCATTCATATTAATTTGACTGTATTTTCTCCAATAGTAAAATCCAAATTCTTCATTTCGTCTATAAAATAATTTCTCAATGCCTGTTCGATTTTTCTCTTCAATGATTGTTATTAATTTGTTTTTTATATCTCTTACTAAAACTTCCGAACATTCCGCTTCAATCAAACCAACAACATTTATAATACTAGACGTATTATCTTCTAAACACCAGAAAACATCAAAACTATCAAGAAATTTAACAAAATTTTTATCTCGTTTTCTTATTAAAAAGGAACACACAATTTTATAGACAAAAGCACTCAGTAAAAATGAAGTAACAATTGGTAAAACTAACATCAATATTGTTAGAGCTATTATACGAGAAATGTCCTTTTGAGTTAACTTTAGTTTTAATTTAAATATTGACTTGTTTGAATTTATCTGAAAATTAAATTAAAAGAAAGATTAGTTCTATATTAATAACGTGAAACGTTTATTTGCAACGATCTCAACTGCAAAATGAAGCTTGCATGTATTGCATGTAATTTTAACCCGGTCCTAATTGAAAGAACTGCACTAAAAAAAAGAAAAGGGTAAAGGAATTTCGACGTGGCCGTATAGGCGCTGTGTGTAGTGGTTAAAGTGATCGTTGAATATGCGATTAACACTGGGTTGATCCGTAATTTTTTCTACCCAATTTGCATTACTAATTTATATTATACATCTTAACGATATTTTATTTACCCTTGTCATTAATTGGTATTAAGGTTCAGTTCTATCTTTGTATTTTAGTTTGTTTCTAATTTTAAATAATCATCATCATTATCAATTCTCCCGATTCCCACAGATAAATTTACGATCTTAGTACAACTCTCTTGCTTTCTTCACATTCACAATTCTCTTCATACAGACTATGGTAATAGGATAGGAATCATATATCTGTTTTTAAGAATCTCTCCGTTTTGATCAAGAAACAATTCCCTGTTTTAACATTCTATTTCTAATTATTATTTATTAAAGAAAAACATACTTACCCCATAAGCTATTAGAACATGAATAAACAAAATAAATAATATTGTTGTACTTCCGAAAATAATGTCACTAAAGTTAGCATAATCCTTTCCTTGAACCCGAAAAACTTTACTTATATTAAAACCTGGATCAAGGCATATCTTTTCCTTCATTTTTTACTGACGTCCGTCTTGGACGCCACCTTTTCCGACTGGTTGAAGCCATACGTTGTATCCTTATAAGTATTAAATATCGGGGGTTTCAATACTTACAATCTAATTAGTCGCATTACGAAAGTCTTGAGAAAAAGTGCGTCAGAAAATGTTTAGGTAGTTAATTTTTTTTATTGATTCGTGACATCTGACCTCGACTTGCTTGATAAGCAAGGGGAGGTTCAAAAGCACCAACGATTGAAAAGGCTGTGTACGGTTGCCTCAGTCGCCGCCACTATGCCGACTAAGAAACTTGAGCTTCCCTGCTTCCAAGGGGAGGTCAGATCAAAGTTGAGGTCCTAAGTCGAGGTCATTACTAATGTATACAAAAAACGAATACGTTATAAAAATATACTTTTAATTTCAACATTTTTATTAAATTAATTTATACTATAATCTATTAATCTTATTTAATAATAATAGGTAATTGTACGAATTGTAGGAACATATTTACAATTATTAAATATGTTCATTAATATTCCAAAACGGTTCTTAGATGTGTTTTAATAAAAGTATAAATAAATAAATATAATCCATGTTCTTTATCTATTTACATCATGTTCAAAGGTTGACTGGCCTAAAAAAGCCTCACGGTCCAAGTAAGCCTTTTGTATATTGTATATAATATACAATGAATTAATAATTAAAAAGTATTTTCTTCGATTTGAATTAAACCGGGAAAAGAAAAACAAAATTAATACATCAAACGGGGTAGTTTTGGAAACAAACAGCATCAACCAATATAACGACCAACACCTCAGTCTCTCCGTGACCACGATGGCTGCAAAGCTCTCGAAACGTCGGAATAATAAAAATGTGTAAAATCAAAACCAAATAAAACGCGATAGTAAGCCGCATAAAATTTGTTTAATTCATTTATTAAATACTTTTCTTTCAAGAATGCAACTAAGGAATGTTGGAGAGCTTCTTCTCAAACATCGAAATTATTATTTTTAAACTTAAATACAGAACATGCCTTAACATCGTAGTTTATAATCTTCATATTTATTAACAATTATAACCGGTAACGACCTGCTTAAATAATTTGCTACATTTGAAGTAGTTACTTAACATCTGAAATACTGAATAGAAAATTGTTTTATTGGACAAACAATTCGCAATTTATCTCGCAACCATAAAGACTACCATATTATCTTGTTTCAAAGTAATTGCGTATGGAATGTTTTCATCATCATTATCAGCCAGAAAGCGTCGACTGCTGAACATAGGCCTCCCCTAACAACGCCATTTTAAACGACAAGATGCTCGTTGCATCCACTGGTTATCCGTGACTTTCACTATGTCTTCAGTCCACCTAGTGGGAGGCCTACCTACGCTGCCTTTGCCCGTGGTCTCCACTCTATAACCTTTCTTCCCCATCGGTCGGCGGTTTTTCGAGCGATGGTTCCATCGCTGGAATGTTTTATTTATGTAAAATTAAAATGACACTAGGATTATCATAGCATAGTGTTCTCAATTGACTCAATCGATTGACAACTTATTTTGTTATATCATTAGACCAGTTGATGCCTGATAGCGCAGAATAAATAAGTGGAATTGTAACAGTGTAAAAGAACGTAGCGAATTCTTAAATGTCTTATTTTTACCTTTCTATTACTGAGCTTATAAAAGTGTTCGTATCATAGAAGCAGGACGACATATATAAAAGATATAAAGTACATATATAAAAGATACAATGTCCTGCGTGACTAACTTAATTTTACATAGTAAGTTTTAAAGGTTCTTCGACCTTTTGCCTCTTTATGAAACAAAGGACATTTATCCATATAAAAGAAGCTGAGGCCACATACACCACGCGAAGATGGTTCGGCATGAAGAAGAAATTGATGGATTGTGCTGGGATCCAGAACGCTTGGTTAGCAACGAATGTCTTCCAGTATTTGCTTTTCAACTCTTCAAAGATGTCCTTTTTGCCTTCTAGAAGTCCTAGCACTGCAAATTAAATATGTGTTATGATTGTTAGGCTAGAATGCGGTTTATGAATGGACGCGACTGTTACTACAGTAAAATAAGTGTAAGTAGCAGTCGGCCTAATTAAAACCGGCATATATGTAACTAATCACTACTTTACCGACCATACAAACTGCGCCGGTAAAACAGTAACCATATTTTATTTATTCAGTCTCTACTAGAGAACTCTACTTTCCTGATGGCCTAGAAGAGATCCAAGAAAGTTACCTGAGTCACCGTCACTATGACGGCCAAATTATGTAAATAGCCACGCGCTGAGATACATCGAGGTCGAGATTACAAACAAATAAATGTCGTTTTATGCAACAATATGTTTTTGCTATCTGTTTTTTATTTAATTTTTCTTATTGTAACTCGACATATGACAGCACCTTGCCTGATGAGTGCGTCCATGAATAGAGGTAATTGCTACTACAGTTAAATAACTGTTGATAGTAGTCACATCCACTATGCCGGGCTAATTGAAACCGGTAACTTACAAGCTGATCTCGAAACGCTACTAAGTCACTTCACGGTCTGTACACTTGTAAGTGGCGGTACAACCCTGGATCGGCAGACTGGACACCACTGCCTACCACACTTTAAATCACCTGCTTATCATTTTCAAATAAGGAATTGGTTTATTATTGCTGAATAATTAAATCTTTGTAAACAAGTGTTTAAGCATATTTTTTTTATTTTGACACGACATTTGACCTCGATTCGCCTGTTGATAAGCAAGAGGAGACCCAAGAGTGACGACTACTGAAACAACCAAGTTAGTTCATGGCTGCCTCAGTCGCTTTCACTATGCCGGCCAATACTTTGCATAATACTTTGTATAAGAACTTACGCGTATAAAATGAAAACAGTAGTACAGGAGTCAATATTAATTGATCAGCTGCGACTTTGGTTGCTACTGTCTTCACCGCTGTACCCACAAATTTACGATCCAGGAATTTATACCTGTAATGGATTATCAATCAATCAAATTGTCACGCCTTTTTCGCGCAAAGATTTTTTGTCACGATCATGACACAACTCCCTCGATTCTCTCACATCCACAATTCTCGTCAAAGAAGCTCTACGGTTATGGGCACGAGCGACCCAGCTTTCTTAGGGATGTCTCCAGTTCGGTAGGAAACACTCTCTTGGGTCTGCCTCGTTTAACGTATCCATCCACATCAGATTTATAAATTCCTTTCGTCAATATACTTTCACTCATCCTTTCTTTGTGGCCAAACCATCGAAGCATTCCTTTGTCAATCCTTGTCACTACATCTTCTTTCAAACCACATCTATCGCGCACTATACTGTTCCCTATTCTATTCGCTATCGATACACTCCACATACATTCCTTAATACAGACAGAGTGAACTGGAATAGATCATTTTTTTTATATTACTCGTATCAGCTAATAAGCTAGAGGTAGCCCTAGATGTTCGTGCTGGTCTCCATATAAAAATGACTGACCTCGACTTGCCTGACTGAGCAATAAGCTCATGTTTATCTCCATCCTATGACCTTGTATCCTTCAAGCGATGTCTGAAGAAGCACCTTTGGCCAGCATATTGACGGCGACTGGGGCAGCCGTAAACAATCCGTTTTTTTTCAGTCGTCGTCACTCTTTGACCTCCTCTTGCTTATCATCAGGCGGGTCGAGGTCAGATGTTGTATCACAATAATAAAAAACGCAAGGGAAGACCAAAAGTGCCGACGACTGAAGCAATTCAGTTCAATGTTGCCTTAGTCGCCGTCACTATGCCGGCAAAATACCTAATTATTAGCTGAATAATTATAATTACCAAAAATATAAAGTAGGTGCGTAAATTGTACTTCCAACAGTGACTATACGTCCTGCTGCTGCGAAGTCTAATGGAGGTTTTTCAGGCTGAAAATAGAAAAAAAACATGAAAAAAAACAAATACACGGTAAACTAGACAGCAAGAATTTAATAAGCAGCATTTTAAGATAAAAAAAATTAACGACTCAAGCTGACGAAATGCGACTTAGTCAAATCACGATCTGTATTTGTATTCGTAAGTGGTGGTACTAACTCCGGCGCTACTGCCTACCACTCATGGAATGGTAAAAATACCATTAATCAATCAAACTGTCACGCGTTTTTCCCACAGGAATAGGCAGAGACAATGGAGCGTCACTCATACCCTCACTTCATAAAAGCTCTACGTTTATTGGCACTAGTCAACCCAGCTTTCTTAAGGATGTCTCTGATTTGTTCGGAGAACGCCCTCCTGGATCTGTCTCATTTATCGCGTTCTTCATGAGATTTATAAATTTCTTTCGTCAATTTATTTCCACTTATCCTTTCCATGTGCCCAAACCGTCAATCTTTGTCACTAAATCTTCTTTCAAACCACATCTATCGCGCAGTATAGATTAATACCCGCACAGGTCGGGGAAAGCATCCACATTTTATCGACCGAATCGGTAGTCGAACTAAAAAGCTCGGCGCGTCTTTTCTTTGTAGAACAATTGACAAGTGGAATGCTTTGCCAGCCCATGTGTTCTCTCCATCCTATGACCTTGGATCCTTCAAGCGATGCGTGAAGAAGCACCTTAGGCCGGGATAGTGGCGGCGGCTGGGGCAGCCGGGAACTGACTTAGTTGTTCCAGTCGTCGTCACTCTTGGACCTCCTCTTGCTTATCATCAGGCGGGTCGAGGTCAGATGCCGTGTCACAATAAAATAAAATTACTTATAAAGTAGCTTACCGTATAAAACTTATTAAATGTTTGCTGCGATAGTTCCGCTGCGGAATAGAATGTTGCAAAAACAACCGTATTTGTTATAATTGGTCTGTTCTTAAGTGAATGCCGCCACCACACTGCGAGCTTCGACATTGTAGACATGGCTCTTTCACTAAAACATAGGACATTCAGTTCGTGGTCATTTTTCCAATCAGCCGGCCCGGGGTATAGCGCCGCACGTCTGGGGTGAAGCGTTGGATGGTAATGGAGAAGCCCTTGCTGTTGGCTTGGACATCTCCAAAGCGTTTGACAGGGTCTGGCACAGGGGCCTTTTATCCAAGCTCGAGGCATACGGTTTACCTGACCGTCTGCGGGGCTGGATAGCTGACTTCCTGCGTGGCCGCTCCATACGCGTCGTTGTGGATGGAAGCGCGTCGCGCAGGATGTCGGTGAATGCCGGCGTCCCTCAGGGCTCCGTGCTGTCGCCGACTTTGTTCCTTCTGCATATCAATGACATGCTGGACCTCGGATCCGGCATTCATTGCTATGCAGACGACAGCACGGTGCATGGACGCTACACTGCCCGCCCCGCAGCCGGCAAACAGGAGATAGCCGATATGAGAAAGTCTGTTGTAGCGGGACTGAACCGGGTTCTTGATCGTATTACCCACTGGGGCGACAAGAACCTGGTTCAGTTCAACGCAGACAAGACTCAGGTATGCGCGTTCTCGACGAAAAAATCCCCGTTTACTCCCCTTCCCTCTCTTTGTAACATCTCCCTCAGTGCTTCGGACAGACTGGACATTCTTGGAATGTCCCTTCGCTGCGACCTGAATCACAGGGACCACATCGAGCGGGCCATTAAGACCACCTCCCGCAAACTTGGCATCCTGAACAAGGTGCGGCGGTTCTTCGCGCCAGAGCTTCGCCTGCTTCTTTACAAGGCACAGATTCGCTCTTGCGCGGAGTACTGTTCGCACCTCTGGGACGGCTCTGCCAAGTATCTTCTTAATGCCCTGGATTCATTGCAGCGCCGAGCTGTCCGGATCATAGGTGATGCAGAGGTCACGCGAACTCTGGAGCCCCTACAACTACGAAGAGACATGGCGGCTCTGTGCGTCCTCTATCGCCTATACCACGGGGAATGTTCCGAAGAGCTCTTTAACCTTGTTCCTACCTCATCTTTTCACTCCCGTAATACCCGCACAGGTCGGGGAAAGCATCCGCATTTTATCGACCGAATCGGCAGTCGAACTAAAAAGTTCGGTGCGTCTTTTCTTTGTAGATCAATTGACAAGTGGAATGCTTTGCCTGCCCATGTGTTCTCTCCATCCTATGACCTTGGATCCTTCAAGCGATGCGTGAAGAAGCACCTTTGGCCGGCATAGTGACGGCGACTGGGGCAGCCGTGAACAAACCCGGTTTTCTCAGTCGTCGTCACTCTTGGACATCCTCTTGCTTATCATCAGGCGGGACGAGGTCACATGTCGTGTCACATTAAAAAAAAAAAAAATTATTGGGGCTCAACATTTGTCCGTTGTGAATTTACCGTTTCCATATAAATGGTTTTGATGTGTGTGATTTTAATAACTTTTGTGCATTTGTTACATTGTGTATGTTTATTCTATATAACAAAACAGTAGTAAACAGTTTCCTTAGATAAAGGGCATAGGTAGGAAATAGTGATTTTCATGTTTGTTTACTAGTTGTGCCATGTAAGAAAAAACACAGTATATTACCACCACTTTCAAGTGTACAGACAGTATAGTGACTTAGAATGTGAATGATTCTTCCAAACTGTGCGGGTCATACAGGTGTGAAAAGACGAGGTAGGAACAAGGTCAAAGAGCTCCTCGGAACATTCTCCGTGGTATAGGCGATAGAGGACGCACAGCGCCGCCATGTCTCTGCGTAGTTGCAGGGGCTCCAGAGTTCGCGTGACCTCTGCCTCTCCTATTACTACAATATACGACATGCGTGGACGAACGGTTTAGCGATTGCTTTGTTGCGCGTAAAGTCCCGGGTTCGATTCCCGGTCGGAGCAAATATTTGTTTCATAGCTTTTATTTGTAATATTCAATAATATTAAATATTGAAAATATTTGTTAATAAAAAAAAGAGATAGATATTTGCTTCGGGTCTGGTTTTCAAAGAGTGGTAGGCAGTGGTACCCAGTCTGCCGATCCGGGGTAGTACCACCACTTACAAGTATACAGACCGTGAAGTGATTTGGTCACGTTTCGTGATCAGCTTGTAAGTTGCCGGTTCCATCTAGGCCAGCATAGTGGATGTGATTGCTACTCACAGTTATTGAATTGTAGTAGCAGTGACATTCATTCATGAACCACACTTCGGCTTAACATCAAGCGGGATGCTGTCATATGCTGAGTCACAATAAAAAATAAATACAATTAAAGCTAGATTACAGTTCAATAAATTGTTCTATAACGGTTATTATTATGTATAAAATACTAGCGGACCCGGCAAACGTCGTCCTGTACAAAAGTAAAAAAACACTGCAGCGCCACCTCGTGGGTCCAATTGTGAATCTAATAAATCTAGTTACCCACTAGACTAAACACAAAGAAGTTGATTGAAATCGTTCCAATAGGTTTTGGGCCGTAGTAGGAAAAAAATAATATTTGTTCAATATTTACATTTGTTGTTGTATTTGTTGTATTTTTTATTTACATTTCCATACTAAGCTACTAAAGTGCTTGTGTCATAGAAACAGGACAACCAAAGTACATATATCAAAGATACATTGGTACCGGTGAGTGGTCTCGAACTCGTGCTCTCCGGTTTGTGGAACCATTGCACTGCCACAACACCACGGTCGCCTTTACATCTATTAATCAAATTGTCACGCCTCTTTCCCACGGGGATAGGCAGAGACAATGGAGCGCCACTTACCACGATCCTGAAACAACTCCATCGCTTTTTTCACATCCACAATTCTCCTCATACAAACTCTACGGTTATGGGCACTAGGCAACCCAGCTTTCTTGAGGATGTCTTCGATTTGATCGGAAAACACCCTCCTGGGCCTGCCTTGTTTAACGCATCCATCCACATCAGATTTATAAATTGCTTTCGTCAATCTACTTTCACTCGCCCTTTCTATGTGCCCAAACCATCGCAGCATCCCTTTGTCAATCCTTGCCACTACATCTTCTCTCAAACCACATCTATCACGCACTGTTCTATTCCTTATCCTATGGCTGTTGATAATGCGGTACTCGTTCCTACATTAATGTATGGAAGTGAATGTTGGGTGTGGCAGAAGAAGCATGAGAGTAGAATTAACGCTGTAGAAATGGGTCGTTAAGGAGTGTATGTGGAGTAACGATATTTACATAAATATAAACAATACTAACATTGTAGTCCTACTTGCCTCATTTTACCATTCAAATGAAATTATAATCTGAATTAATTACGAGTATTAATTAATTCTATCCGGTATTCGTAAACTACTTTATATGTTTAAAAAACGTAAAGTTCATTGGACTGTAAATGAATTTTAGAACAGTTACATTGTAGAAGCGTTTAGTTTTTTAACCGACTTCAAAAAAGGAGGGGGTTCTCAATTCGACCAGTATTTTTATTTATTTATTTATATTTAACTAAATGAAAATACGTATTACTTTGTGCGAAGAAAATTTATTTTTTGCTTTTTATTTTACTGTTTGAAGTCGTTTTTTTTTGTTAGAAATTATTTTTTTTGTTACAATAATAATGGGTTATGTTTACCTAGTAGTTTTCTATTTGTTTTTAGTACAGCTTTTTTTTTTTATTGTGACACGACATCTGACATCGACCCGCCTGATGATAAACAAGAGGAGATCCAAAAGTGCCGACGACTGAAACAACCGAGCCTGTACACGGCTGTCTCAGCCGCCGTCACTATGCCGGCCAAAGTTCTACATTACACATGCTGGAGTGCAAATCATAAATTAAAGCTACTGCTACTACCATAACCACAGAGACTGCATGAAGAGAATTATGGATGTGAAGGAGGCAAGGGAGTTGTGTAAGGATCGTGGTAAGTGGCGCTCCATTGTCTCTGCTTATCCCTGTGGGAAGGAGGCGTAACAATTTGATTTGATTTGTTACTACAGTTAAATAACTACAATTTACAAGCTGTTTCCGAAACGCGACTGAGTTTATTTCACGGTCCGAAGTTAAAAGTGGTGGAAGCCGAAATGACGCGCCCCTCCACTGACTGCATTTACGCACAAGAGCAAATATAAAATATGAATAAAACACACCGAAAATGCAATTGTAATTGGTCATTCAGTTGCTGGTTAGACACAAAAGGAGGAGCACGTCGAGAGGCGCGTCATTTATAGTTAGACAAGCTATACTAAGGACTACCCCGGATTGACAGACTGAGCATACGACCACTAAATTCCTTCTACCAAGTTTATATCTTTAATTATTCAGATGTATAAAAATAAAATGTATTAACAATTGAAAGTATTATTTGTTCCACTTACGAAGTTGCTTCAGAATGTAGTTTAAAATTTACATACGAGTATATAAGTAAATTAGTAATTTGTGAAATTAAATAAATAATAAAGTGTGTTTGTAATTTTCATTATTTTTTAATAAAACGTGTTAAAAAATAATAAATTTAAAAAAATGTAAAAATTTAATTTTCACATTGAATATAGCATGCTTGAGTTTGTTTCCTAAGCCTTTTTTAAACGTATGGAAACTACGCACAAGGTCAACTACGCACGACAAAGTCAAAATGGCAATAAATAACAAACGAAAATCATTTAAAATCAGCAAAATTAGTCGGGCAATACAACTCGGAATTTATAAATCTGATGTGGATGGATCCGGTAAACGAGACAGACCTAGAAGAGCTTTTACCGACCAAATCAGAGACATCCTCAAGAAAGCTGAATTGACGGGTAATCATAACCGTAGAGCTTGTGTGAAAATAATTGTGGATGTAAGGATCGTGGCAAGTGGCGCTTTAATATCCCGGTGGGAAAAAGACGTAACAATTTGATTGATTAAACGATTAAAAAATAATAAAATAAATTACTTACCAACTTGTCAAACAAATCAATCAATTACACTTGAAAACAGAGTAATAAATCTACGAATACTAATTCGTAAATAATCCCGCTTAGTAAAAACTGTAAGGTGTCTATCCAATTTCATTTCACAACATAGAGTGGCCCATTTGTCTGCGATCAATTGACTTCAATAGAATAATTCAAGGCAAAGAGTCGCGCGAGTTAATTTCCGTGATTATTTACAATATGTAAGTACGTAGATAGCTATTTATGTATTTATAGAAAATGTGATAACATCAGACGAAGCCTGCATAGTGACGGCGACTGAGGCAACCGTACGTTGAAATGTTTTTTTAGTCGGCGCTCTTGGACTTTCCCTTGCATACCATCAGGGAAGTCTAGGTTAGAAGTCGAGTCTCTAAGAAAAAGGTCTAATGACGTAAAATGCTCGACATATGACAGCACCCTGCTTGATGTTAAGCAGAAGTGTGGTCCATGAATAAATGTCACTGCTACTACAATTCAATAACTGTGAGTAGCAAACACATCCACTATGCCGGCCTAGTTGGAACCGGCAACTTACAAGCTGATCCCGAAACGTGACCAAATCACTTCACGGTACGTATACTTGTAAATGGTGTACCGGATCGGCAGACTTGGTACCACTGCCTACCACACTTTGTTAACTAGACCCTAGGCAAATATCCATCTCTTAATTTTATTAACCAATATTTGCAATATTTAATATAATCATAAAATATTACAAATAAAAGTTATGAAACAAATAATTGCTCCGACCGGGAGTCGAACCCGGCACTTTACGCGCATCAAACCAATCGCTAAACCGTTCGTCCACGCCTGTTGTCAAACGCGCTGATCTTAAGTACGATACAAACAATGCCGCATTGACAACACTATTCCCACCAGCTGCGTTGTCACGTGTCAAATTGTGACGTCACACGACGGCAAGACGTCATGGTGACGTAGCGCTGGACTGGTGGCATTGGCCAATACCATCAGCAAAACAATTCCTTGAATACGTCACATTTTGTTGTTACGAGTATGTTACTTTGATTCCAGCGCATTAGCTGCCAGCATTAAATGGTTTCTTTCTTCTTGTTTATGGCTTTAGTATTTAACTTGCCAGTGTCAAAGTAAAAATATATGGTTCAATGTTAAAACATTGTCAAGTAAAGATGAAGATGAACCATGCGAGTGATTCATCAAATGATGATGATGAGAATGAGGTTGATGATTATCGTTTTAGTAAAGCGGCGGAAAGCCTTTACTAAAACTTCAGAAGAAGTCTTGGAGGGAACATGAAGAAACACGTTTCACAACTTTAAATTACTTGTTTATACTTGATCAACCTAAAAACTATTACTGGATAACAAGTCCACCATTATTACACATTAATATTTTTGAAAAATATTTCAAGCTTTTCTAAAAATTAAAAATTGCGCGTCCTGTCAGTTGCAGTTGCCCGCCAAAACTCCCATTAAATGGTTCGACAGAACTCTCTGCTATTTTTTTTTTAATTGAGACATCTGACTTCAGTTTTCCTGATGGTAAACAATGGAAAGTCCAAGAGTGCCGACGACTGAAATCCACGAATAAATTCGCGACTGCCTCAATCGTCGTCACTATGCCGGCTTAATAGTGACATAAGAATTCTCAATTTACTCAACTCGACTCAATCTTCAATAAAATACCCGGAAGTATAGCAGGTGCATCCACTATGCCGGTCTAGCTCAAACGAGCCACTTTTAAGCCTATCCCGAAACGCGACTGAGTCACTTCACGGTTTGTACACTTTAAATTGGTAGCACTTCCCCGGCAAAATTACCACCGTCTGCCTACCACTTCAAAAACTGATCGACTAATTCCTAGCTGTACAACATACAACTAATTAGTAGATAAAATAGTAATTTAAAAATATTTTAAATAGGTTACGTAAAACCCAATTAGATTAACGATTAACGAATAGGTATACAATAATACCATTTTAATCTTTGATTAGAACATATTTATAAAAAAACTAAAAAATAATCAATAAAATTTACTTACCTAATGTTTTATAAATTGTTTCCGTACACCAAACTGCAGATTACAACGATTAATAACGTAGAGGCCTAAAACAGTGACGACAAAATTGACACTTTATAGAAGAAAAAAGTCCTCTTTAGTTTCTTTTGCTTTTTTATATTATTTTAAATAAAAGTTACCGATACCGTTACCAAACTATATAGCCGGTAATTTCTTAACGGATCGAAATAGTAATTAAAAATATATACAATCTAAGATTAAAAATCGCGTAATAGATAATTAGGTGACGTTAAACGTTTACGTCATGAGTCATGACACAAAAGAGATATTTTACCTTTTTTGTTACTTCATGATTTTACACAGTATAACGGTCGGTAGATAAAAAGAGCGCTGACTTTTGAGCTGTGCAGTATAAGGATCGGCAGGAAGAAAAGCGCTGGACGGCTACTACGAGTACGAGTAAATATAACTATAGTAGGGGAACGAGTTAAAGGAACGCGCGTGGAATGCAGTTGTGACGTCATGGTCACGTGTCTATTTAGAATAGTGAAGTAACATTCTAAATGTCGATAACAATAAACACACACTTTCCTTAAAATGCAAATAGATTTAGTTATTAAAAATTATAAATGTGTAATAAATTGAAGTATAAACATTAGACAGCAACAATTTTTAATGAATTATATATTAATTTAATTTTTAGAATAGTGACTGCATGTTTTTTTTCTATTTCACACATTTTAATCACGTTTCTAATAATGGTTCTAGCCTGAATATGTATTACGACTCTCTTTTATTCAATTAACTATCAAACAAAGAAAATATGGACACGTTTTTATCGATATTAAATGACATCGCCGAGCTATGAGCGTCACTAAAAGCGGCCACTAAGATACGGGTGGTGGTCGTTTCACGCCCCACCGCACCTCAGCCCCCGAATTTATTTAGCTCGTTCCCCAACTATATATTTTACCCATTTTATTTTGCTATGCATGTATGAAGTTATCTGTTATCGTAATATCAGATAAAATAACATGTAAAATGTAATGTAGACATTAAAACAACATAATCTCCTATCTGTCATAGATGTATCGATATATAATGTACTGCAACTACATATTTTATTTTTAGATATTATTTACATTTCTATATTAGAGTCTGTCTAAGCCGAAATGAAGCGCCCCTCTACTGCATTTATGTACACGAGCAAGTTTAAAATATGCATAAACAAGCCGAAAATGCAATTGTTATTTGTCATTCAGTTGCTGGTTAGATATAAAAGGAGGAGCACGCTGATAAAGTATAGTAGTATAGTTAGTAATATTTGCATTCACACATTTAAATAAACTAATAAAGTGGAGGGGCGCGTCATTTATAGTTAGACAAGCTATACTAAAGTTCAAATCCATGCTCCCTTTTTATATTGTGGGTCGACATTGACAACACGTTGCCTGATGTTAAGCTGGAGAGCGGTCTATAAATAAAGACAACTACTACACAGTTAAAAAACTGTAAGTAGCTGTCGTATCCACTATGCCGGCCTATAATGGTTAATTTGTAATAATTTTTATTTTTTTATTTTATTTTAAAAAAATTGTAACATTTTATTATTTTTATTTAATAATTGTAAATTTAATATTTTTAATTAATAATTGTAATTTTAATATTTCCTTATATAAGGTAGATAGTGTCATTATTATTGTTAATGCATGCAGTCCTGTTGTCCTATAAGTAAGATTGTATTCAGCTTAATTACATAGTGCTATATGAGTGTGTATTGTATACAATGCAATCTTGTTGGAAGGCTTAATAAATAAATAAATAATAAATAAATAAATAATCGGCAACTTACAAGCTGATCCCGAAACGCGATTAAGTCAATTTATGTTCTGTATAATTGTAAGTGATGGTAAAAACATTGATTTGGCATTGGCATTGACATTGGCAGCAGAAGTGACTGAGCAAACTAAATTCTAGGTAAAACCACGATACATTCGAATCTTTATTCTGTTGTAACAACGCCAACGTTACAAATAAACAGTTATAATTCTTAAATACCTGACTGAATTAGCTAACAATATACGGAAGTAAACGACTTCCAAAAATAAAACATAGAGTGCATTACCTATTGTTCTCGCGACAAAAGCCTTTAAAAAAACTTGTCTGAACTCTGAATCATATTCTAGTATGACTGGTGCATCATTGATGGTTGTTTGAAAACCTTGCGTATGCGCAGTGAGATGCGCGGGGGAGAGGGGGGTTGCCCCCGTGGTCGACCGTGCCAGGTAACAGGAGGTACGGTGCGCACAGTGGAACGACACTGCATTATTTTGCGGACAAAATGTATATTTTTAAATCAAATCGTTAAGTTTTGACTAGTAGAGATTGCCTTCGGCATTAAGTTCGCCTTTGTACCGTTAAGCATTAAGTTATTACATAAATAAGTAAATAAAGCGAATAATGAACAATGTCTACAAATATTATAAATGTAAAAAGATGTTTTTTTTTTATGTGCAATGAGGTTAACTGGGCGATTCAGTTTTTCAGCAGTTAACATTTAAATTAAATTCAAATTCTTTATTACTCATAATATAGGTGTATTGTAATAAATTAATTATGGGTGTGAAGGAAGCAAGGGAGTTGTGTAAGGATTGTGGTAAGTGGCGCTCCATTGTCTTTGCCCTCCCTGTGGGAAAAAGGCGTGACAGTTTGATCGATGGATTGATAAATTTATTATTTCCAAAACATGCACCTTGCTAGGACGCATAATACAATATAAATAACAGCTTTTGTTTACTATAATTTATTAATACATTTATTATCAAGATATCAGAAATGTTCAAACAATATTTCAAGAAAAAGATCTACAAGTGTATTTGGAATAAAACAATCCGTCCGAAGCCATATCACGCATTAGAACGTCCAATTATCATTATAATTACTAATGAATTGAATTCCAATTTGCTGATTAAATCACGCTATACACAATTATCTAACGATGCGTTTATATTCGTTGACTCAATTCTTATAAATAATTTAAAAAAACTAGTTAGGCACGATTATTATAATAGTAAATATGAAAAATTTCTTAAGTAGAGAAAGTAGAGCACAGTGCGCGTTTGACGTTAGCGGTCGTCCCTCCCACAATATCTTGTATCTCTTTTTAACGCTATTATTCTATCTCTGTCGGGCTGTATATTCAGTCACCGTGGAACTTTAGCGCTTCACACAGGTGTGTTAAAAGGCGCGAAGTTTCAATAAATTTTGTAAACAAATCAGTTTTTGCCGAGTGCATTTTTGGCAGAATTTTCGTGAGGTGAACATTGTGTTTTATTATTACATTTTGTGTTATTAACTAAAGGAAGAAAAAAAGTTATTTTACTAATTTTTATAAAGGTTTTGTGTTTTTTTGTGTGACAAAGTTCTTGTGGTCCTTGGAATACATTTTTGATCTCAAATATTTCATCACATTTGTCTAAAACTTGTTAAAATCAAGGTATGTTATTATGTTCTCTATCTGTAGTTTAGAATAGTCTTCAAAACGCTTGGAATTTGCTCCATCGCGTTGCTGTTATACTTTAAAACCTGTTCTTCTATTATTGTGTTATTTGCAGTTATGACGTACTTTCTACGTTTTTTTGTTTGTTTTTATTGTTTACAATAAAGATATTGTTACTAAATACGGTAATAATTATTACACAGGTGCCTACTCAAATTATTTATAAAATTAATATATAAAATTAAATATTCGAAATTTGAATTTAAGAATGGTTATATAAAGGACATCATTCGTTTTGTAAGGGGACTTGGGCATTAAAGTTTATTATGCATTTTAAAATAGTTTAATGTACGAAGATTACAATGTAGTTGGAATATATCCTTTATTTTGCATAGTTTAGGTGTGCAAAATGATCAAACTATAATTATGACAGTTCAAAGCAGAACAAATATGGCGTTAATTGACAGATAATACAAAATCCATATCTTATTTTCCAAATAACTCAATCGCACAGCAATTAAAAGCAAAATTGTTATTAGTTTTATCAATACAAGTATCGAAACTACCATTTATATATATTTTCAACATTGGACATTACAAAAGTAGTACTTAAAGCCCAAAATGAATGATGTCCTTCAAATAGAAAAACAATTTTAAGAATGGTACCTAGGCAGGCAGAGTCGATCCAGATTAGTAATTAGTATCATCACTTTTAAGTGTACATGCCGTGAAGTGACTTAGCTTTAAAGTTGCCAATTCCAGCTAGACCGGCATATTAGATGCGACTGCTACTTACAGTAATCATCACCAATATTTTAGTGTCCGACCGAAACCGAAACCGAATTTCGGGAACGGTCCCAATTTCGGCCGAATTCGAAACTTCCTTACGAGGATCATGTTTAGGGAAAAATAAAGAAAACGTTATTAATTTTATTTATCTTTAAATCATATAGCTATGCAATCTTCGTCATTTTCATTATTAGTACATTCACTACTAGGTGTTATCAGTACTTTATGCATTTTAAATTTAGGTACATATTTATATTCGTTGATTTTTATAAATTTTATTGCACTTGATTTTAGTATACCCCTAAATAATAACCCTAGGTAATAAATGAGGTTTTTAAATCGAAAAACAGAAATGAGATTATAATTTTATTTTACCTAGGTAAGGTAGGTACCTATGTAAGTACCTACTCATTTAATTAAAAACGTGTTAATTTTTCAAAAAAAAAATGTGTAGATATGAATCTGTACTTGCCATTTGGATACCTTATAGTAATAATTAATAAAATGAAAATGATAATTAAAACTGTTGAAGCCTTAATATTATTTTATTTAATATTATATTATTAATATTATATTTTTGACGACAGGCGTGGACGAACGGTTTAGCGACTGGTTTGTTGCGCGTAAAGTCCCGGGTTCGATCCCCGGTCGGAGCAAATATTTGTTTCATAGCTTTTATTTGTAATATTTAATAGTATTAAATATTGCAAATATTTGTTAATAAAAAAAAAGAGATGGATATTTGCTTCGGGTCTGGTTATCAAAGAGTGGTAGGCAGTGGTACCCAGTCTGCCGATCCGGGGTAGTACCACCACTTACAAGTATACAGACCGTGAAGTGATTTGGTCACGTTTCGGGATCAGCTTGTAAGTTGCCGGTTCCATCTAGGTCGGCATAGTGGATGTGATTGCTACTCACAGTTATTGAATTGTAGTAGCAGTGACATTCATTCATGGACCACACTTTGGCTTAACATCAAGCGGGGTGCTGTCATATGTCGAGTCACAATAAAAAAAAAAAAAAATTATCACCACTAATAAACTATAGTAAGTACCAACTAATTCAAAACTCACAACGAACAAATCAAACAGAAAACGCAAGCCAGCAACGACATGATTAGGCACGTAGACGCGGCAAAATATTGTCTTCGTTGCTTGGGTGGAATTTACCGCGCTGAATAGAACGAGCACAGCGCGAGAACTCCTAAATGCTGTTTAGGTTTCGGTCGTAGTTTCGGTTTGCCGCCGAAAACCGAAACTTAACCGAAACCTGTTTTTTTTGCCGAAACTTAACCGAAACCGAACTTTCGGTCGGACACTACATTATTTAGTCGTCCACTGCTGGACGTGGGCCTCCTCAAACGATATCCACAGTGTAGTGGCCTGCTGGAAACGACCTGCATCCAGCCGTTTCCTGCTGCCTCTGGCAGGTCACTAGTCCATCTTGTAGTTTGACGTCATACGCTGCGTTTTCCTGTAGGTAGGTACTCTGTCAGTCACTTTTTTTTTACTGCGCTCGGCATCTGAGTTCTTTTATAAATTTCCTCGTTTCTGATTTGACATACCCTCTCCATTTTAATATTGCTGTATTAAATATGAAAAACGTAGTTTGTACGGAGAACGTGGTGTAGTGGTAGTGCAAGGGTCATGTAAACCGAGAGCACGGGTTCAAAACCACTTGCAGTATCAATGTATCTTAAAAAAAGGACATATTTTACCCGTGAGAATGATAAAGATAAGAACCCTTTAAGAGTTTAGACCCCTTTAAGAGTTTCGTTGCAAAATCCGGAAAAGAACGTGGAAATGATAAAAAAATGTAAACTCTAAAATATTAGGCCAAAGATTACGATAATATTTGCCACCTATCTTAAAGATATGATTTTTGTGTAGAAGTGTTTAATAATAGTATAAAAATTATCTATGATTTTGTTACTGCAGGTTGTTTTAGATTGAAATAGATGATACCTAGGTACCTCTTTATGATAAATCATTATTTCGTGACTAAATGGATAAATAGTTGATAATAAAATGAAATCAGTTTTTGCCGAGTGGTTTTTTGGCAGAATTTTCGGTAGTGACCATTGTGTTTTATTATTACATTTTATGTTAAAAAAATAATGTTTATTGGATCGTAACAGTGACGGCGACTGGGGTAGCAGTAAAGACTCAGTTTTCGCAGTTGTCGGCACTCTTGGACCTCTTCTTGCTTACTATCAGGCGGGTCGAGGTCAGATGTCGAGACACAATGAAAAAAATTACATCGCTTCAGTCAATGAGCGCTGCCTTCTGGAAAAGATAATCTGAGTTCCAGAAGGAAATGATATCTATGCTATTAATATTTTTATTATTAATCTGAGGCGACATCTGACCTTGACTTGCATGATAGTCCAAAAGCGCTGATGACTGTAAATGCGTATCAGTTTAATCACAATTAATATTGTACAAACAGTACTGTTAGAAAAGATAAGTATCAAACTTTTTAAATTGTGGTTCGACATATTAATAGAGGCTACTGCTACTAAAGTCTACAATTAAATAACTGCAAGTAGCAGTTGTATCTGCTATGCCGGTCTAGTAAAACTCGTAACTCGCTCCAAGTATAGTAGGGGAACGACTTAAAGAAACGTGCGTGGAATGCGGTTGTGACGTCATCGTCACGTGTCTATCATGAATAGTGAAGTAACATGCAAAATGTTGATAACGATAAACACACACTTTTTTACTTGCGTATTTTAATTTAGTTATTAAATATTATAAATTTATATTTAATAAATGTTTATACATTAACAACAATAATAATTATTTAATCATATATTTAACCTAACTTTTTAACTAAACTAAAAACTAAATAAGTTTTTTTTTGTCGTCAACGCTTACGAAACTTTAAGGTGTCCATATTCATAAATCAGTATATTCTGTCTAAGCCGAAATAACGTGCCCCTCCACTGCATTTACGCACACGAGCAAATATAAAATAAGAATAAAACACACCGATAAAATAATTTTAACAAAAAATACGACTTTAATCAGGAAACTAGCAAAAAATAAATTTACTACGCACAAAGTAATACGTATTTTCATTTAGTTAAACAGAAATTATTAAATAATTATTTTATAATTTTGAAGTCGGTATATACTATACTTGATTCTAACGAGGACGAATGCGATGAATGTGATGACCTTGATGATTCCGATAGCATAAGTGAAAAGTATAGCTAGTCTAACTATAAATGACGCGCCCCTCCACTTTATTAGTTTATTTAAATGTGTGAATACAAATATTACTAACTATACTATTATACTTCACGCAGGGCAGTTAAAAGTTCAGGACACGTTGGTACAATCTTTTTTATTAAATAAAAATCTTCTATGCATCTTCTAATAACGCCAAGGTCAAAGTCGTCAATATTAACATTACGTTTAAAATTTATCTTGATCCAGCTAAAGTCGACTCACGTTTTATATTATTAATTGTGCTTTTAGGTACATCGGTATAATAACATGATCTATCAATACTTTTACATAAAGGTATAGTTACTATATTTGATAATATTTCTTCTTCACACATTTTAATCACGTTCATAATAATGTTTCTAGCCTGGCTACGGATGACTACTCTCTTTTTTTGAGTTAACTTGCTCATTTTGTAATAAACAAACAAAATAATTGATGACACGTTTTTATCGATAGTGCGCTATTAAGTGACACCGCCAAGCTAAGCGCGTCACTAATGGCGGCCAGTATGATACGGGTGGGAGGTATTTGCCCACCCGCCGCTCCTCAGGCCCCGAATGCATTTAACTCATTCCCCAACTATAACTAAGTTTAACTTGAAAAACTTGTCCCTTAAAAACTCATGTCTGTGTCAAAGTTAGAAAGTGGCCAATTTTGTCAATACCTATTATGTTACAAGAATTTATTGTTCTTAAGACTTTCTCAAAACATTTTGTCTCAACATAGTTCCACACTAATAATTTAATAACAAGTATGCAGAGTACAAACCGTAAAGTGACTTGGTTGCGTGCCGTTTCGTGATCAGCTTGTACCTAAGTTGCCGGTTCCAACTAGGCAGTCATAGTGGATGTGACTGCTACTTAGAGTTTAACTGTAGTTTAACTAAACCGCACTCCAGTTAGCGTCCCAATATCAGGCAGGGTGCTGTCATAATGACGTGGCGCGGTGTATAGTGTGGTGCATTGGTTACGCGTAAAGTGCAGGGTTCGATTCCCGGTCGGAGTAAATATTTGATCTATAGCTTTTATTTGTAATATTTAATAATGAGATTAAATATTACAATCTGCCGATATTACAGTCTGCCGATCAAGGGTAGCACCATCACTTACAAGTATACAGACTGTGAAGTGACTTGGGGATCAGCTTGTAAATAAAGGACTCCTTTATTTAAGTATCCCTAATAGCCACATTCCTTAAGGCGAGGTATCTCTCTCTGCGTTATGAACAAAGAAACGTTTTAAACTTATTGAGATTTGCACATCACTCTTGAGCGTGCGATGTATTTCGGACGAATAATTTACCTTTTATATCAACATTTTGTTAATTTTCAGAAAACCGTGTACCCAATTAAGTGCCTAATTTAGTAATTGACTATTCATATTTACGAAAAAATATCTAATGGTTATCGCTTAAAAAACCGAGAACTTTGATATCAAAAACTATTTTTTTTGTGATAAAGTGCATATTTTTCCTTAATAATATTAAGTATTTGTAAATTATGTTCGATTAAGTGTTTTTTAAGCATTACTTCTTAACACATACATTTTTTTTTATTTAATAACATTTCAAGAAGTATAGGTATTTAATCGTCAAAATTGCCTCAAAATAGAATATCGTCGAAAATCTTAATAAAACGTTATCAATAGCTAGTGACAGGTTACTAAGCTAACAAGTGTAATGTTTGGTTAGGTTAGGGTGCGGTGTTTTGCTACGCAGGCAGGTGGGGGCACTATGTTTCTATTGAACATGTTTGCTATGACTTTGTAGCTGTTCTTTTTAAACAATATCACGTTATAGGTAATAAATAGAAACATTTAGGCGACCATGGTGTAGTGACAGTGAAATGGCTACGTAAGCCGAGTGGTTCTACCTATCCCTGTGGAATAAAGGTTATTTGTTTAATTAAATTTAAAAATAAACAAAATAATGCACTGTCTTTTTTCGTAGCAAATATTGCTTAGGTATGCTAAATTAAACTGTTTTTAATTAGTTTTAAACAACAATGGATGTAAGGAAGTAAGAAAGAAAGTTGTGTCAGGACAGGACTCAGGAATTGGATAAGTGGCGGTCTATTGTCTCTGCCAATACCTGTTTCGATTGAGGCATGCCATTTGATGATAAAGATGAATTATATATAACAACATCAAACATGTGCGTCATCATAACAATTGTAAACGTAAACATTAAATAATAAATGTTTGTAGAAAGTTTTGCTTGAATCACTTTCATAACTCAAAAAATAATGATAATAATAAAAAATAATAGACCATTATATAATGCTTTCTTGCCTATACCAATGATTCACGATCTATTTTTAAAAAATAACAGGGATAGGCAGTACCACAGAACAGTTAAATATAACCTTAAGTGTTCTTTTTAATTATACATTTCTAAACTAAGCTACTAAAGTGCTTGTGTCATAGAAACAGGACGACCAACCAAACTAAATTAGCACGCCTTTCCCACAGGAATAGGCAGAGACAATGGAGCGTCATTTACCACGATCCTTACACAACTCCCTTGCTTCCTTCACATCCGCAATTCTCTTCATACAGGCTCTCTGGTTATGGGCACTAAGCAACCAAGCTTTCTTAAGGATGTCTCCGATTTGGTCGAAAACCACCCTCCTGGGCCTGCCATCACTATGCCGGCATTAGTATTACTTTATACTCATTCGTAAATTGAACGTTTTTTGTACAACCATCTGTAAGAAACAGCTAGTTCCAATAACGTCTTCCATACAGTCTTCTCAATAATGAGCTCTCTCACCTACTTCGAGCTCTCTCACCTACTCCGTATTTAAGGTATTGCGCATCAACTTGCGCGCCTAACTAGATAAACATACCTAGATGAAAAATCAAAACACCTGTATAGTCATTTATTTGTTTTAATTCAATCAATATTGAATTGTGTTTTAATAAATTGAACAATGGACTTTTGTACTACTTTACTAGCCATTTCGTGATGTAAGGATGAAAGAATCATAATAAAACTATGCCTCCATATTATCTATCGTGTCGACGGTTTTACACTATTTTTAATTTTTTTATATAATACATTTCTATACTAAGCTACTAAAGTGCTTGTATCATAGAAACAGGACAACCAAAATACATATATCAAAGATCCATTGGTATTGGTACCAATGAGTGGTTTCGAACCCGTGGCACTCGGCTTACGTACTGCCCTTGCACTGCCACCACACCACGGTCGCCTTTTGTCTTCAAACATTGAACTCTTACAATGTTTTGAGGAGCTCTTTCACCTTGTTCCTATCTCATCTTTCCCACCTGTGATACCGCACAGGCCGGAGGTATCATCAGAATCAGCAGTCAAATTAAAAAAGACGGCGGGTCTTTGTAAAACAATCGATCTTTACCAGCCCATGTGTTCTCTCCATATAACCTGGACCTTCAAGTAAAGCGTGAATGAGCCATTTGTATACCGAGTCAGTTCAGTATTAGGAATATTATAAAACCAATCTTTACGTGTTATTAAATCTATTTAACATACCCCGACCGGTATGTTGCAAAGGCTGCTAGAGTAGTCTTCCCGTGACCATCGTCGAGGCAGAAAAAGGTGGATAACGCGTTAAAAACCCGTTTTACTACTAGTTTAGATTTAAATCACACTTAAATCTTTACCAAGAATTTTGGCTTGGATATTTTTCACTTGCCTAGCGATGCTATATTACTTATCTTACTAATCGGGTAGGTAGATTGACACAGGATTATACTGTCAATTTTTATTAATTATTAGGTGAATCTATTTGACAAAAGTGCTTCCCAAACTCGTATATTTTAGCGATTTTTTGTCGTTGTTCATACAAAATAAATATTTCTTTTGCGCGAACATTGATTAATGAATTATAAACAAATTTTATGCGGCTTACTATCGCGTTGATCTCCGTGACCACGATGGCTGCAAAGCTCTCGAAACGTCGAAATAATAAATAAAATTGTAAAATCAAAACCAAAATAAAGGCGATAGTAAGCCGCATAAAGTTTAATTCATTAAATAAATTTAGGTTAAACAGTTTTATATCGAATTGTACTCTTAATTGAATTGAAACTATCTAACTTTTGCAGGCACTCCTTTAGTGGCCTTTTCCTCCATAATTTCCCTTGATTATACTCCAAAATAAGCATCGATAAAGAACAATATAGCATCCGATTGGGAAACTAAAAAGAGACCATACAAAATCTCGCTAAAACCTCATTAACCGACTAAATTAAGAAGTCTCCAAACCTCTTATATCACATACAATAACTATATCAATTTAACTTTGTCGTATTATTAGTTTGTAAAAAGTGAACGTAACTTCTGTGCAATCGGTCACGGTCACTGCTCAGTGCTTTATGAAATAAATACTGTAACACAAGATGACAATTATCTTACTTACTTAATTGACTCGATACAGATTTAAATTACATTGTCCTAACCCTAGTATAACAAAGACTACTCGTCTTTAGCAAGTCTAGGCAGATAGATGCAATGAATCGCCTCTTTCCACGTGGATCGTGGACACATCTTAAAAACGATAATTATTTTCAGCATTATAATTGTGAAATATAAATATACAATTTAATAAATATAATAAAATATACAAAATAAATTTAAATTACCTGATTTAAATGTTTATTCTGAATGTGTGCGTGGAGTGAGGATAGAGTGAAGAAAAAAGATGTATGTGATTAAAGATGTAGTAACAAAGATTAGGAAGTTAAGTTTGGATAATTTGGACGCATTGATTGGATGGATGATATTATTTATTAATCAAAGGCGAGTGGAAAATCCGATATTTATTCAAAGCGGAGGCATTCCTAATAAAGTCCGCAGTGACCATAACCATAGAGTCTGTATGAATAGAATTAAGGATGTGAAGGAAGGAAGCGAGAGAAATGTATCAGGATCGTGCAAAGTGGCGCTTCATTCCTTTTTTTGTGAGAATCATTGCTGTGTTCCAATTAGGACATTTTAAGTGGTGGACCCCTCATGAAGCGGGTGATTCATGAGAAATAGAAATTGACTCCAAAGTCGAGCTTCATTCAATAAATGTGAGGTACGCTGGGGGAACTAGTTGGCTAAGAGAGGGAAAGGGCTTTGTTCCTCTGGGGGTTAGGACGTGAAATTAATGATGGTATTCCTTCCCATCAATTGGCATTGATAAAACATTCTTGGTAACGAATAAAAGAATAGATTTTCTCGTTGATTGTTCTTTTGACGTGGTAAGAACAATGGTCTTATTGTGTTGTATGGCTTGTTCAATCGATTAGAGAAGCTTCATAGAAATCTGAGTGAATCTAACACAGAAATCACAGTGCCATCTTAAATTGAACTTTATTGTATATCAAATAAAGTGCATTATAAACAAACTTATTATTAAGTATCATCTCTCGAAGCCAAAGTACCTATTTTATTAGTACGAAAAATTGAATTAGGTATTCCGTTTTTGCCCTGTTTTTCTCTAATTATGTATTTGTTTTTTTTTATTGTGGCTCAATATGACAGCACCCAGCCCGATGTTAAGCTAGAGTGCGGTCCATAAATAGAGGCGACTGCTACTACAGTTAAATAACTGCATGTAGCAGTTACATCCACTATGCCAGCCTATCTACTTTTGCCTTTATTGTAATATAGAAATTCTAATAAGTACTTACATATCAGTTTTTAACCAAATCGGAGACATCCTCAAAAAAGCAAGCTAGGTTGCCTAGTGCCCATAACCATATAGCTTGTATGAAGAAAATTGTGAATGTGAAGGAAGCGAGGGAGTTGTGTCAGGATCGTGGCAAGTAGCACTCCATTGTTTCTGCCTATCCCCTGATTGATTAATATAAATTTTGTATTATTTTAATGATATTACATATTTCTGTATAAATTAAAAAATTGGTACAATTCTGGTCACAGTTGACCTATGTTGTGCCAGCGTGATTTTTTTCCGACGAATATTGAGGCGACCGTGGTGTAGTGGTAGTGCAATGGTCACGCAAGCACAGGTTCAATTACACTCTACGGCACCAAATCAAAAAATCTTTGATTTATTACTTTGGCTGTCCTGTTTCTATGATACAAGCACTTAGTACTTCAATCAATCAATCAAATTGTCACGCCTTTTTCCCACAGGGATAGGCAGAGACAATGGAGCACAACTTACCACGATCCTTACATAATTCCCTTGCTTCCTTCACATCCACAATTCTCTTCATACAGGCTCTGTGGTTATGTACTTAGTAATGTAAAATACTCTAAGATATTCTAACAGTATTTTTTTATTATTTAGGTGAATCGACTCGGACCTTTTTGTTTGAACTCAGAACAAAAGAAAAAAAGGTATAACTGTTGTTAATGTTTATTATTCAAAACAATATCATATTGGAATTTCCCCACCACGAGCCTTTGAATAAAACAATCACGTAAAAAAGGAATAAATGCGTGTTTTACATACATAATAAGCTTAAGCAAATATTTACTGCCGAAGCTAAGTTATTCTCTTACAATAGAATACATAATAAAAGGATTGAATACGTAGAAAGTACTAATTAAGGAAACAAATATCTAATAAAAGTTGTAGACAGACAGGGACTTAATTCTCTTAATACATTTTGTTAAACATTTCTATACTAAGCTACTAAAGTGCTTGTATCATAGGAATAGGACAACCAAAGTACATATATCAAAGATACATTGGTACCGGCAGGTGGTTTTGAACCCGTGCTCTCGGTTTGCGTCACCATCACTTTGGTGTACACGGTCGCCTTATAGCGTATTATAGCGACGAAAAAGCAGTGAAATAGCGTCGCGGTCGCAAATGACCAATGAACGTAGTTTACCTATTGATTTGTTATTCGCTCATTGGTTACTAAGATGTCAAATATTGGGTGCATTAAGAGAATCGGGACTCATAAGGTGACCGTAGTGTAGTGGCAGTGCAATGGCCACGTAAGCAGAGTGGCACGGGTTCGAAACCATTCACCGGTACCAATTATTATTATTATTATTATTATATATGTACTTTGGTTGTCCTGTCTCTATGATACAAGCACTTTAGCAGCTTAGTAAAGAAATGTATTAAAAAAAAATTAAAAGAAAAGGTAGCTGGTCGTCATGTGCCCAGTTTACCGATCTGCCACTACCGATAGTACCAGCCTACGTGTTCCCCCCATCCTGTAATGTTAGATCATTCGAGCGAAACGTAAGAAAGCACCTTTGGCCGTCATATTCACCAGCCCCTAAAAATATTCACCCGAATTCCATTTTTTTTTATTGTGACTCGACATATGACAGCACTCAGCTTGATGTTAAGCTGGAGTGTGGTCCATGAATGGATGTCACTGCTACTACATTTCAATATGTGTAAGTAGTAGTCACAGCCACTATGCCGGCCTAGTTGGAAATCTAATTCCGAAACGTGACCAAATCACTTCACGGTCTGTATACTTGTAAGTGGTGGTACTACCCCGGATCGGCAGATTGGGTACCACTGCCTACCACTCTTTACACAAAGAAATACCATAAATTATTTAAGCATACACACCCACTAGCACAGAGTATTATTATTATTATTATACATTTCTATACTAAGCTACTAAAGTGCTTGTATCATAGAAACAGAACAACCAAAGTACATATATCAAAGATACATTGGTACCGGTGGGTGGTCTCGAACTCGTGCTCTCCGGTTTATGTAACCATTGCACTGCCACTACACCACGGTCGCCTCGCATTTATTTCAGTATTTAAGCCACACCTTAATTTTAATACTAAAATGAATAAATACAAAGTTTCGCCAGATTGTCCATGTAAAAGTCTTTATAGGCATTAACTATTTTTGTGGATTTTTAAGAGGTTGACTCAACACCTTGTAAAATGGAAGGTAACACACTTATTCTTAATATTGATAACAATTCGATTTGAAATCCTGCTTCACGATGTTTTGGATCTATATCGGTGATATATATACAGATTGGTCATTTGCTCAGTCTGCCGAATCGGGGTCGTTCATGGCCGTAACTTGACTGGGGCGCGTTTCAACATGAGCTAAATAATTGCCGGTTTCAACTAAAAGGACATAGCGAATAATTGAATACGAGTAATCTTTAGTAAACCTTAGAGCTTGTATGAAGAGAATTGTTGATGTGAAGGAAGCGAGGGAGTTGTGTCTGGGTATAGTGGCAAGTGGCGCTCCATTGTCTCTGCCTATCCCCATGGGACAAAGGCGTGACAATTTGATTAATTAATTATTATTTATATTAGGTTATGTTCATAATTTAATATATACCTATATTTATTTTTTTCTGGATAAATGATTTTTTTTCTTACTTGAATATGTTTAGTGAAGATGTTTATAATAATAAAAATAACAACAAATTGTAAATTGTCTCCACTCTACCTATTTTTGTTGGAATTGTATTTTTAAAATATACGGGGCAAGTAAAGATATTATAAAATCTATCATATCGTAATTTAGGAATGTATTATCTTTGAAGAATTTTGGAATTTAGAAAATTATTGTAGGCTCGTAATACAAGAATAAACACTTTTAATTAGTGTGATCTCATCCACTCTCGCGCAACCAACACAAACCAAATAAAGATCATCGTTACTTTAATCTGTCATATTAACCTTTAAACGAAACAAATACTAGAGTATGAATTTTACCTAATAATTCTTTATGTTAACTATAACCATAGAGTCTGTATGAAAAGAGAATAGAAGCCGACCGTGGTGAAGTGGCAGTGCATGGCTACGTAAGCCGAGTGGCACGGGTTCGAACCTACTCACCGGTACCAATGTATCTTTGATATATATACTTTGGTTGTCCTGTTTCTATGATACAAGCACTTTAGTAGCTTAGTATAGAAATGTATAGTAATAGAAATAAAAAAATGTGGATGTGAAGGAAGCGAGAGAGTTGTGTCAGGATCGTGGAAAGTGTCGCTCCGTTCTCTGCCTATTCATTAGGAAGACAACAATTGATGATGATGAATTTACAAGGATCTGTCACTCTGCATTCGTTGTCTTAGCCGCCGTCAAAATATAATTTAAATTATGAAAAGAGAGTATAATTACTTTTTGAAATATTTTTTTTGATATTACGCTACCAAAGTGAAGAGTAAAGTATCATAGAAACAGGACGACCAAAGTATATATATCAAACTTGTACTAACTACACTGTCGCCTTATTTAATGCGCGATATTTATCAAATCGGAGACATCCTCAAAAAAGCTAGGTGTGGTGGCCATAAGTGGCCATAACCTTAGAGCCTGTATGAAGAGAATTGTGTATGTGAAGGAAGCGAGAGAGTTGTCAGGATCGTGGCAAGTGGCGCTCCATTGTCACTGCCTATCCCCGTGGGTAAAAGGCGTGACAATTTGATTGATTGATTGATATTTCGGTTTTTAATAGTGCAATACGAAGGTATTACTTAAGTTAATGTCTTTTCTTAATGTCATTGGTGTAAATTATTTTTTTTCTTAATCCGAGACAATTATAAAAAAGCGATAGTCGTTTACGAACAAAAAAGGAGAGAGAGAGTTTCTTGCGTTTCACCAGCCCCTAAAAATATTCACCCGAATTCCATTTTTTTTTATTGTGACTCGACATATGACAGCACTCAGCTTGATGTTAAGCTGGAGTGTGGTCCATGAATGGATGTCACTGCTACTACATTTCAATATGTGTAAGTAGTAGTCACAGCCACTATGCCGGCCTAGTTGGAAATCTAATTCCGAAACGTGACCAAATCACTTCACGGTCTGTATACTTGTAAGTGGTGGTACTACCCCGGATCGGCAGACTGGGTACCACTGCCTACCACTCTTTACACAAAGAAATACCATAAATTATTTAAGCATACACACCCACTAGCACAGAGTATTATTATTATTATTATACATTTCTATACTAAGCTACTAAAGTGCTTGTATCATAGAAACAGAACAACCAAAGTACATATATCAAAGATACATTGGTACCGGTGGGTGGTCTCGAACTCGTGCTCTCCGGTTTATGTAACCATTGCACTGCCACTACACCACGGTCGCCTCGCATTTATTTCAGTATTTAAGCCACACCTTAATTTTAATACTAAAATGAATAAATACAAAGTTTCGCCAGATTGTCCATGTAAAAGTCTTTATAGGCATTAACTATTTTTGTGGATTTTTAAGAGGTTGACTCAACACCTTGTAAAATGGAAGGTAACACACTTATTCTTAATATTGATAACAATTCGATTTGAAATCCTGCTTCACGATGTTTTGGATCTATATCGGTGATATATATACAGATTGGTCATTTGCTCAGTCTGCCGAATCGGGGTCGTTCATGGCCGTAACTTGACTGGGGCGCGTTTCAACATGAGCTAAATAATTGCCGGTTTCAACTAAAAGGACATAGCGAATAATTGAATACGAGTAATCTTTAGTAAACCTTAGAGCTTGTATGAAGAGAATTGTTGATGTGAAGGAAGCGAGGGAGTTGTGTCTGGGTATAGTGGCAAGTGGCGCTCCATTGTCTCTGCCTATCCCCATGGGACAAAGGCGTGACAATTTGATTAATTAATTATTATTTATATTAGGTTATGTTCATAATTTAATATATACCTATATTTATTTTTTTCTGGATAAATGATTTTTTTTCTTACTTGAATATGTTTAGTGAAGATGTTTATAATAATAAAAATAACAACAAATTGTAAATTGTCTCCACTCTACCTATTTTTGTTGGAATTGTATTTTTAAAATATACGGGGCAAGTAAAGATATTATAAAATCTATCATATCGTAATTTAGGAATGTATTATCTTTGAAGAATTTTGGAATTTAGAAAATTATTGTAGGCTCGTAATACAAGAATAAACACTTTTAATTAGTGTGATCTCATCCACTCTCGCGCAACCAACACAAACCAAATAAAGATCATCGTTACTTTAATCTGTCATATTAACCTTTAAACGAAACAAATACTAGAGTATGAATTTTACCTAATAATTCTTTATGTTAACTATAACCATAGAGTCTGTATGAAAAGAGAATAGAAGCCGACCGTGGTGAAGTGGCAGTGCATGGCTACGTAAGCCGAGTGGCACGGGTTCGAACCTACTCACCGGTACCAATGTATCTTTGATATATATACTTTGGTTGTCCTGTTTCTATGATACAAGCACTTTAGTAGCTTAGTATAGAAATGTATAGTAATAGAAATAAAAAAATGTGGATGTGAAGGAAGCGAGAGAGTTGTGTCAGGATCGTGGAAAGTGGCGCTCCGTTCTCTGCCTATTCATTAGGAAGACAACAATTGATGATGATGAATTTACAAGGATCTGTCACTCTGCATTCGTTGTCTTAGCCGCCGTCAAAATATAATTTAAATTATGAAAAGAGAGTATAATTACTTTTTGAAATATTTTTTTTGATATTACGCTACCAAAGTGAAGAGTAAAGTATCATAGAAACAGGACGACCAAAGTATATATATCAAACTTGTACTAACTACACTGTCGCCTTATTTAATGCGCGATATTTATCAAATCGGAGACATCCTCAAAAAAGCTAGGTGTGGTGGCCATAAGTGGCCATAACCTTAGAGCCTGTATGAAGAGAATTGTGTATGTGAAGGAAGCGAGAGAGTTGTCAGGATCGTGGCAAGTGGCGCTCCATTGTCACTGCCTATCCCCGTGGGTAAAAGGCGTGACAATTTGATTGATTGATTGATATTTCGGTTTTTAATAGTGCAATACGAAGGTATTACTTAAGTTAATGTCTTTTCTTAATGTCATTGGTGTAAATTATTTTTTTTCTTAATCCGAGACAATTATAAAAAAGCGATAGTCGTTTACGAACAAAAAAGGAGAGAGAGAGTTTCTTGCGTTTCGCGTGATACAATTTTTTTTGTTGCATTCTTTCGTAAAGGTTGGCTAAGGTCGAACTGAAATATCTTTTCCCACATAAGATAGGCGTGGAACTAAATTATACAAGGTTTGAGTTAACTAACAATGTTGGGGGTTCCGTATGTGATGTAATTTGGCCGGCATAGTGACAGCGGCTGAGGCAACCGTAAAGTTAATATTTTTTTCAGTCGCAAACGATCTTGGACTTTCCCTTGCTCACCAACAGGCAAGTCGAGTTTTAAAAAAATAGTTGAAGGAATTAAGTACTGTATTAAATAATAATTATAAACACAATTTAATTTAAGGCGACCGTGGTATAGTGGCAGTGCAATGGTTACACAAACCGAAAGCACGAGTTCGGAACCACCCACTGGTACCAATGTATCTTTGATATATGTACTTTGGTTGTCCTGTTTCTATGATACAAGCACTTTAGTAGCTTAGTATAGAAATGTAAACAATAAAATGATAAATGACCATTATAAAAAAAATGTGCTCAAGCATCATTGTAAATATATAAAATTCTCGCTTCCCATCCTTGTGAGAAACATATATAATTTCCTCAAAATTGATATATGATTCATAATTGTTAAGTTGCATGTCTGTAAACTCTAAAAAATACTTGAGAATCCTAATAACTTGAGTTACCTTTTTTAGGACTTCCTTTCTTTAAGGTGAGTTCACACGGGACGGGACGGAAGTCGCTTCTCGGTACAATGCACCCGTCTGTAACCCCTGCATTACTGTCATTTGCTGCATTTTTCAATGATAATTTTATACGATTGATCAACTTAATTAATAATATAACTCTTTTATTTTTGTATGCAACTTATTGTATTTAAAATAAGTTGTAACTGAAAGTAAAAGGTTTAAGCAGTCCATTCTTTGTCGTAAGCATTTATTTAAATATAATTACCAATATTGTTTCGATATTTTTGCCAAGTCGTATTAACATCTTTTAGAATAATGAATTCAACAATTTTTAAATTAAAGAATTTTGAAGCTATTTTAAGTGGACTGTAAAAAGGGATTAAGGTTTGGTACTTTAAGAAAAAAATCTTCAAGTGTAATCATTAAACCCACTTGAAGCACAAACATCTTCATAATTTTGTTTTATTAAGATATATGCAATGGTATTTTAAAAAGGCTTTTAGGATGTGTTAAACGCGCTTCGAAAGTGGTACTTAAAACTTTGAATAAGCAAGTCAGTGTCGCGATGAAGAGTATCATATATTCCGTCCTACTTCCACTTCGCTGTGGTTGACCGTTCAAACTTGTGTTATTTTCAAATACTAAAACTTGTGTATAACGTATCTACCTCATTTTACATCATTGGTTACATGTGTGGAATGTATTTATTTATTTATCAATCAATCAAATTATCACGCCTTTTTCCCACAGGGATAGGCAGAGACAATTTATTCAAATCTTTTGTTTCACCAAAACAAACTTAAAATTTTTTTTTTAAAGTTTTTTTTTAAAATAGGTCATTCTCCTTTGGGATGATGACAAATTATGGGCAGGGTGCAAAAACACTACAAAGTACAATTACATAAACTACATACTAGTATCACAAGTTCACAAGTAATATACATATATGTAGGTAAAAGTTATCTGTTAAATCTCAATACACATCCTTTCTAAAGCAGTCGGTAATGTAAATTGATATAAAAAATTACCCTTTAACTTCAAGTTATTTATAACAAAACATTTCTTGTTGTAATTCCACAGATCTTAAGAACCAATTTAGCTTAGACTAATACAAATATATAAATGCGCGTTTCCAATTCAGAAAGAGAGCACGTCATCCTTTTAATGTAAACGTAAAAGCTACTTTCACGATGTCTTTGAGTCTATTGTTCTGCGTACACGCATGTCTTTGTTGATGTCATCTGTGCAAGGAAAAAACATCTTTATGTTATTATGTTTACGGTTAATTTTGAATTGTATTGATAATTGATGCTTTGCCAGGCCATGTATTCTTCTTACCTTGGATACTTAAAGCGACACGTAAAAAAACACCACTAGCCGGCACTGAGTGTGACCGCGACTGAGGGTTTTTTATACCTCCCCTTGTGGAAAAAGGCGTGACAATTTGACTCGATCGTGGTGTAGTGGTAGTGCAATGGTTACACAAACCGAGACACGGGTTCAAAACCACTTGCATACCAAAATATCTTTGATAAAATATGTTTAAAAATAATAATAATATGTATAATGTTTTACTTTGGTTGACCTGTTTCTATAATACAAGTAGCTTAGTATAGAAATGGAAATTTTAAAATCAAATTGTATAAGGAAATATCCTAAAGTATCAATCAATCAATCAAATTGTCACGCCTTTTTCCCACAGGGATAGGCAGAGACAATGGAGCGCCACTTACCACGATCCTTACACAGCTCCCTTGCTTCCTTCACATCCACAATTCTCTTCATACAGGCTCTGTGGTTATGGGCACTAGGCAACCTAGCTTTTTTGAGGATGTCTCCGATTTGGTCGGAAAACACTCTCCTGGGCCTGCCTTGTTTAACGCATCCATCCACATCAGATTTATAAATTCCTTTCGTCAATCTACTTTCACTCATCCTTTCCATGTGCCCAAACCATCGAAGCATTCCTTTGTCAATCCTTGTCACTACATCTTCTTTCAAACCACATCTATCACGCAGTGTGCTATTCCTTATTCTATCCGCTATCGTCACTCCACATACACTCCTTAACGACCGCATTTCTACAGCGTTAATTCTACTCTCATGCTTCTTCTGCCATACCCAACCTTCACTCCCATACATTAATGTAGGAACAAGCACCGCATTATGAACAGCCATCCGTGACTTTTGGGACATTATTTGGCTGTTCATTATACTATGGATGGCACCGTTCACTACGTTACCCTTTTGCACTCTTCTCTCAATATCTTATCCTAAAGTAATATTCATTAAATTGATAAATAGTCCAAAAATAAAATAACTATTAAAAAATAAAAATAAATCTTTAACCGCATCTAAATATCCTTAAGAAAGCTCACGTTTATCTGTAGACACGCCTTTCTAGTAACCAGTCTGAAGATAATATTTACTACAATGGTGCCAGATCATGACATTGTAGTATGAATTCAACTTGACCCCGTTTTCATGCGCGTGAGAAATCTGAACCAAAGTTGAAATTGTTAACTATCATTAATAAGTAAAGTAAACAAAAAAAACTGTAATATGACGTAAGCTGTAAGATACGTGTTTCATTGTAAAAATATGTGTGTTATCTGGTATTTAACAAAACAGTTGTAAGACAAACAAACGTGTAACAAAGTAAAGAAATGAAAAGTTGTCCAATGACGGGACAAGAAAAACAGACAAGAGTAAACAAAAACTCGACATTAAGCTACTAAAGTGCTTGTATCAAGTTATCCTTGCATCTTCGGCGTATGAGTTATAGTAAATGGTTACTATTATTAATGCAGAATTAGAAAAAAAAGGTATGAAGAGAGGATAAAATGACAGTGAGATAATGATAGACGGAAGAAAAGTGGAACAAGTTAAACAATTTGTTTACTTAGGAAGTATGTTTACAAGGGATGGGAAGTATGATTAAGATATTAAGAGAAAAGTGCAGAAGGGTAACGTAGTGAAAGAGGAAATTATTCATGCACCGCACTGCAGCTCAACAAGAGGCAGGGTGCAGTGTCAAGTTACAATAAAATAAAATAAAAAAATCAAAGATACATTGGTGTCGGCAAGTGGTTTTGAACCCGTGCTCTCGATTTGCGTGATCTTTGCTTTACCACTACACTACGGTCGATTTGATTTAGCAGAATATTCTGGGGTCCTAGCCAAGTTGCCTTTCTACAATCGAAATCGCAATAGAATAGAAACACAAATGTATGGGAATGACATTTGCTAACGAAAAGTCACGTGGTCTAGCGAAACGATCTTCAAATCCGTAGCCAAGTCAACAATTTCTTTCTATTCGATCGAACGATTCGATAAAACCTTCGATAACCCGAGCCAAGATGCACTTTTTGACAGCTCGTTCGCTTGCTGGCGATTCAAAGTTATCGAACGTCAATATGCTGTAGAAAACGAAACAAAATGGCGGATTTTTCGATCAGCTGATTTAAAATATGTAAGATATGTGCGTTCTTGTTAATTATTAGATTAATTTTGCTAAAAATCGTTAATTATGCATTTTTTTAAAGTAAAAATCACATTATAATAATTTCAGTCATCGTAATAAAACGGTGGAAATCACATTATTATGCCTAGTAAGCGTTGTATTAACATATAAAATGCGTACATTTTACATGTTAATAGGTATAAATAATTTAAACTGCGTCATATTGTTTAGGAAAGCAGTATTAAACTTTAATCTACTGTATTAATTCTAATATTAAATTAAAAAAGGCATTTTTGGCCAGTGTCGAGGGAATCGTAAGAGAAGTCATTTTTTTAGTCGTCGGCGCTCTTGGACCTCTCCTCACCTCCCATCAAGCATGCCCGATGATAAACAAATATAAGATGAGGGTGAGAATAAGGTTAATGATGATGGTCTTAGTAAAGCGGAGAAAACACTACTATAACTTCTGAAAGAGCCTAAAGAAACCAAGAAGAAACACATTTAAATCACTTGTCTATACTTGATAACCATTTTTACCACCATTATTATACATTTATATTTAAGAAACACAAGATTTGCAATTATTTAAAATTGCACGATCTGTCACTTGTAGTTGCCCGCCAAAACTCCCCATTTGTGAATTTGACGTTTATGACATTTCCGTTCGCCAAATTGAGCGAAATCATAGACAGTTATCGAAAGTTGCCATAGAATAAGCGATCGCTAAGTGCATTGCATCTTGGCTGTGCACATATTATCGTTAACGCTTGAGCGTTAGCGATTGTAGAAATAGAATCGATACCGAGCGATGACATCTTGGCTAGCACCCCTGGTCGTAATGATTATGGCACATATAAAGTTACCTAAAGTAATTTAATATGACACAATCTCTGCTTAGCTAAATATCACAGCACGTAAATAGATATCATTTTATAGGGGCGTTAAAAGTCTGGTAGAGCCATGTGTTTTATATGATCCTATTACCTAATTACATTGTTTATTTATATACAAACTAAAAAGATACAGAACAAAACAGAAATTCAAAGATACAGAAAAAAACGAAAAAAGTTTTACATAAAAATTGAAGAAAAAAAATTGACACCCCTTTTTACACAGGGCAGAGACAATAAAGCGCTACTTGCCACGAGCCTGACATAAAAATCAATCCTGATAAAAATTGTCTCTGTTTTTTATGGAATGAAAGAAAAGGTCACGAATCGTATTGAAGTATTATTATCAGAAATATTTATAGTTAGGTTGAACTTTGCCATTGATAGGTCGGCTGACCACCTGTCATGGAACAAGGTATCGATCGTGAAACCGGTGTCCTTGTAGACAAAAATATTTGTACACACTACGGTTATGGGCACTAGGCAACATAACTTAGCCGTACTAACCGTAGAGCTTATATGACGAGAATTATGGATGTGAGAGAAGCGAGGGAGTTGTGTCAGGATCGTGGCAAGAGGCACCCCATTGTCCCTGCCTATCCCTGTGGGAAAAAGGCGTGACCATTTGATTGAATGACAATTTACTATTAATATTTTTTTAGATTTTCCGCGAACTATGATTAATGAATTAAACTCAGTCTCTGACCACGATGGCTGCAGAGCTCTCGAAACGTTGGAATAATTAAAAATTGTAAAATCAAAACGATAGTAAGCCGCATAAAATTTGTTTAATTCAATAATATACTATTAAGTATGTATTGTACGAGTAGATAATTGTCGATTTTTACATGTCTTATCATATTTCCAGGTTATTTATACACTATTGTATTTATTTTTTTTGTTTGCATACCTAGTCATTGTTATACATACTTGTATATATAAATTTAATAGATATTTAAAATAAAAACAACTATTATTATCAATCAATCAAATTATCACGACTTTTCACCATGCCATGATCCTGACATAACTCCCTTGCTTTCCTAATATTGACAAATCTTTTATACAAGCTGTACGATTATGTGCACTAGGCAACCCAGCTTTTTGAAGATGTCCAAAGATAATCCTGACATAACTCCCTCTCTTTCCTTACATCCATAATTCTTTTCATACAAGCTCTACGATTATGGGCCTCTACGATGTCTCCTATTTGTCCTAAAAATGTTTTTTTTTTATTTTTTTTTGTTCACGACATTTGACATCGACCCGCCATGATAAGCAAGAGGAGATCCAAAAGTGCCGACGACTGAAACAACCGAGCCAGTACACGGCTGTCTCAGCCGCTGTCACTATGCCGGCCAAAGGTGCTTCTTCACGCATCGCTTGAAGGATCCAAGGTTATAGGAGGGAACACATGGACTGGCTAAGCATTCCACTTGTCGATTGTTCTACAAAGAAAAGACGCACCGAACTTTTTAGTTGACTACGGATTCTGTCGACAAAATATAAATGCTTCCCCCGACCAGTGCGGGTGTTACGGATGTGAAAAGACGAGATAGGAACAAGGTTAAAGAGCTCCTCAGAACATTCCCCGTGGTATACCATATAGAGGCTATAGAGAAAGCATAGAGCCACCATGTCTCTGCGTAATTGCAGGGGCTTCAGAGTTCGTGTAACCTCTACATCTCCTATGATTCGGACAGCTCAGCGCTGCAATGAATCCAGGACATTGAGAAGATACTTGGCAGAGCCGTCCCAGAGATGCGAACAGTACTCCGCGCAAGAGCGAATTTAAGCCTTGTATAAAAGCAGGCGAAGCTCTGGCGCGAAGAACTGCCGCACCTTGTTCAAGATGCCAAGGTGGTGTTATGTTTTTAAATAACAAATAAATACAGTTAGTTAAAAGCGAGCAGGAAATATATCCAAGGCTTATGCAAAAATGACGCGTTGGTTGACTATTAGCGAGTGAATACGACTTGCTACAAAATGTAAGGTGGCTAATTGGCCATGTCGCACAACCTTCGATATTAAATTAACACTCTTGTAAATAGTAAATGCAAATGGCGAAATTACAACTCCACATGCTAAAGTGAACGGATGTTTACTACACAATATATTTTGTAACAGTTAACAAACCGGGCTGGTAGTTCTAGAGATTTTTTTATCAATCAAATTGTCACGCCTTTTTCCCATGGAGATAGGCGCCACTTGCCACGATCCTGACACAACTCCCTCGCTTCCTTCACATCCACAATTCTCTTTATACTAAGGTTATGGGCTCTAGACATCTAGACAACCTAGCTTTCTTGAGGATGTCTCCGATTTGATCGGAAAACACCCTCCTGGGTCTGCCTTGTTTAACGCATCCATCCACATCAGATTTATAAATTGCTTTCAATCTTTTCATGAGACGCGACAAAGAGTTTAAGAGAGCCAAAAAATAATTCAAAGAGTTAGGCAGTGGGGCCCAGTCTGCCGATCCGGGGTTGTACCACCACTTACAAGTACACACTATACAGACGGTGAAGCGATTTAGTCGCGTTTCGGGATCAGCTTGTAAGTTTCCGGTTCTAACTAGGCCGGCATAGTGGATGTGATTGCTACTTACAGTTATTGAATTGTAGTAGCAGCATCGATAGCAGTGACATTAATTCATGGACCACACCCCAGCTTAACATCAAGCAGGGTGCTGTCATATGTCGAGTCACAATAAAATAAAATAAAAACCTGTTGAATCAGTCATCGTCATTATGCCGGCCAAAGAAATTTAGCAAAGATTAGGTTGTACAAGCAGATAAACAATCTCTTCAGCATTATAATAATAGCTTACATAACATATCTACTTAATAGTTATTATTATATATCCAAAATTATTATAACGCATTACCGGTTTGCTGTAAATTACCTTCTAACGACCAAAAAATTCAAATATAATACTCAGTTTGAGTTTGAGTGCAAAAACAACCTTATTCTTGCTTAATCGATTTAAAAGAGTACACGTGTGAATAATCTAGTAATTGTAATATATTTTTTATTATTATTCATTTTTATATTTTTTTTCCTGTAAAGACTGTATAATGACAATATTAAGTTTGGTTAATAAGGTTAATTGTGGAAAGTGATAAAAAGTGATAATCAATTTACCACGACTCGATTCCACAGGGATAGCCAGAGAATGTAGAATTTTCGGTAACATGAGCTTTCATAATTTTCTATAACTTGTCAAATCTTGTTTTTATACTATTTAATATGTATAATATGACATTGCCTTGCATTCTTCGAAAACCAGAACCAGAGCAAATATCCGCCTCTTTTTAATAACAAATATTTGTAAGGTTTTATCAAATTATTAAAACTTAAAAATAAAAGCTATGAAATAAATAGAATCGAACCAGTTTGTTACCCTTAACGCGTAACAAACTGGTATGCTTACCAATGCGCTACGCCTGTTGCCAATAATATTCGAAGTTCAATAAATGATAAAGAAATGTCTTCTATATATTTTACTTTAGGGCTTGCCTATAGGATATCTATCAGCTTATCTATAGGATACGTGTCGTTACCTGAGGGCCTAGTATAGCCCTTTGCTAAAAATCTAGGGAAAGGATTGAATTTTTCACAAGAATTTTACTTGATTAATAAATTGTATCGTCTTAGTATGAAACATGAATACAGGTTGTACCTAATTGCTTTACCTAGAAGCTAACAGCATTCTAACAAAGTAACAATGTGACCTACTATCTATGAATAATGAAATCTAACTAGGCGACCTAGAAAAGGGCATTCATTAAAAACCATTTGAATCAACACTTTGTTTGAAGAAAATGTAGCGTTATTTTTCTTTTATTATTAATAATTCTGATATAGCAAAGGAAACAGTCATTTGAGTTCTTGGAATTATTGTTAATAAAAATATATTATGTTTTTTCTTTAGACATATTTATTATGTGAATTGTGAATGTAAAGGAAGCGAGGGAGTTGTCTCAGGATCGTGGCAAGTGGCGCTCTATTGTCTATCCCTGTGGAAAAAAGACTTGACAATTTGATAGATTGATTGATATTTATTATCAGTTGCATAAAGGCAAATTTAAATAAAAGTTACAATTAATGAATTAAACAAATTTTATGCGGCTTACTATCGCGTTTATTTTGGTTTTTATTTTACAATTTACCAAAATAAACACGATAGTTAGCCGAATAAAATTTGTGTAATTCATTAATCAATGTTCGCGCAAAATCTAAGAAAATACTAGATTTTGATAGTAATTGATCAATCAATCCATCAAATGGTCACGCCTTTTTCCAACAGGGATAGGCAGAGACTTCCTCGCTTCTTCCATTCACAATTCTCTTCATACAGGCTCTATTGATATACATGTAAAAGAAGATGTAGTGAAAAGAATGCGTGTAAGATGTAGTGAGAGAGGAGTATGTTGCGTTGGTTTAGGTGGATGAAAGAGGAAAAGTTTTTCTTACATCTATTGTTTTCTTCATAGCTCTATTGTTACAGCTTTCTGATTCCTGCTTTTTATAGTATGTCTCTGATTTATTCAAGGATAAATCATTTGAGTCGTCCCTTTGTGTTCCTGCACTCACCTGAATTGAGAAGATTTAGGCATGAATGCAATAATGAAATAAGTCAAGAAAGCTGGCCATAACGGTAGAGCTTGTATGAAACGAATTGTGGATGTAAGGAAAGCGAGGGAGTTGTGTCAGGCTCATGGCAAGTGGCGCTCTATTGTCTCTGCTTATCACTGTAAGAAAGAGACGTGACTATTTGATTGATTATACTTGTGATGCACAATGTAATTATTTATTTCTGAAAAATAATAATAATGTAAAGTATTATTGTAGTAAGGTTCTCGTTAGTTACTTTCCGAAACCGTGTTATGATAGAATCAGCCGGTGAGCCCATGTCCACGCTAATAAAGTATTTTCATTTCGTCCTTAGAGCATTTTATCAGAGCGCCACTTGCCACGATCTTGACACAACACAACTTAGGTTAGCTGGTAGATAATGCCTAACCCTACAGCCACACACTCGACGAGTAGCGAGAGAAATAGCGAGGGTAGTGTGGCTGTGTTATTCGTCCTGCTGCTTGTCATGCCGCTCGTCATGCCCGGCGATCCATTTTTTCTCGGTTTTTTAGTGCGAGTCAAAGTTACAATGTTGTCGTTACAATAAAGAGTTTATAAATAAACTAATTTAAAAAACTCCCTCGCTTCCTTCACATTCACAATTCTCTTCATACAAGCTCTATGGTCATGGGCACTAGACAACCTAGCTTAGTTATAAAAATAACTAAAAATAATTTACCAAAATTGAATAAATTACAGAAAGAATGTTTGTCGCAACTAATCGATCGTTAGTTCATTGGCCGACTTTCAGTTTAAAGTTTAATGCAATACCTTTGTTGTTCACGCTAACTCAAATAACTTATTTTTTGTATTGATACTTGTGCTCTGACCTCGACTTGCCCGATCGTAAGCAAGGTAAAGACCATGAGTGCCGACGACTGAAAAAAAAACGATTAAGTTTACGATAGAGACGCGACCAACCGAAAATAAGGCGACCGTGGTGTAGTGGCAGTGCAATAGTTTAAAACCACTCACCGGTATCAATGTATCTATGATATATGTACTTTGGTTGTCCTGTTTCTATGATACAAGCACTTTAGTAGCTTAGTATAAAAATGTAAAAAAAGTGAATCTAGCGGATTACAGTTATGGAATTGTAGTAGCAGACACATCTATTCATGGACCGCACTCCAGCTTAAGATGCTGGACATGCTCGTGCTGTCATATGTCGAGTCACAAAAACAAATCAATAAGAAAAGTTCGCACCAGTGAAATTGATATCTCGTGCGAGGATTAAATATTAAATCGTAGTAGTTAGCTATAAAAATAAACAGCAAGTCATTGATCCTTGTAAATATTAACAGACATTACGACGCCAATCACACACGTTAATATTATAGTGTACGTATAATTGTGTATATGTATGGGTAGACAGACACTGAGTGAATTATGGCGAAGTGTGCTCAGAACAGATTCTGGACGATAGCCAATGTTTTATTTGGACTAGCATGGTATACAAGACATTTCCCTCTTGGCACAAAGATTAGATAGATCGATTTATGCGACGATTTCTAGAAATCTCTATACCTATCTCGGTACCTACTCGTACTATGGTCCTATCGAAATATAACATTATGTTATATATGGATGTAATTGTGTATGTATGTGTGTTATCTATGTACTAGAGTATATAATTTTTTATTGTGACTCGACATATGACAGCACTCCGCTTAAGCTCCGATGTTAAGCTGGATTGTGGTCCATGAATGTATGTTACTGAAACTACAATTCAATAACTGTAAGTAGTAATCACATCAACTATGCCGGCCTAGTTGGAACCGGCAATATTGGGGGGCAAACCGGGGCTCCAGGCGGCAGTTTCAGGGGGCACCAAAATCATTACATTTTATAATTGAAAGTAAAAACTTGCTTAACAAAGCGCCTAGATAAGTAAGTCTGGTTAGCTTACCGTCTACTTGTAAAGAAACGGCGCCACACAGGTCCAAACCACCACAAGTAATTTATCTTAAATATTGGAGAGCTAGAGCTTTATTATCAAGTATCTGTCCCGGTATGAAAAAGTTTATAGATCTGAATAAATTGTTTTTGTAGATCCGAATATAATATTAATCCGAATTAACAGATATTGAAAAATAAGAAATTATCGCATACAACATGCTATACATACGATCTAATCTAATAGTAATTTATAGCACAAAATGTTAGTTTTATTTGGTGTTTCGCATGACTCTAACATCGTCCATACATAGAGAGAGATATTTATAGTAAATAAAAGCTCAAATAAAATAGTTTATTATCAATTTCATGATATTATTTTTATATTGATACTGATTATTACTAATTAAGACACGACATCTAACTTTGACTTTTACTCGCACATGTCGGGGAAAGCATCCGCATTCTATCGACCGAATCGGCAATCGAACTAAAAAGTTCGGTGCGTCTTTTCTTTGTAGAACAATCGACAAGTGGAATGCTTTGCCAGACCATGTGTTCTCTTCATCATGTGACCTTGGATCCTTCAAGCGATGCGTAAAGAAGCACCTTTGGCATAGTGACTGCAACTGAGGCAGCTTTGAACAAACTCGGTTTTCTCAGTCGTCGTCACTCTTGAACCTTATCTTGCTTATCATCAGGCAGGTTGAGGCCAGATGTGTCACAATAAAAAAATGGTAAGCAAGAGGAGAAGCGGAATCCAAGAGCACCTACAACTGAAACGTTTTAGTTTACGTTGTCTCAGTCGCTATCACTATGCCGGCCAAAGATGCTCTTTCAAGCTTTTCTTAAAGGATCAAGGGTTATTAGATGACCAGAACACATGGAGTTTAACAGCCAATTGTCGATTGTTTTATAGAGTATCGACGCGCTAAACCTTATAGTTCGACTGCCGATTCAATTGACAGACAGAATGCGAATGCCTCGCAGGCCTATAGCTTTTTAATCACGGGTGTAAAAGGACGAGGTTAATTTTACAACTTATTTCTTGTTCAAGTAAATTATTAAGCTTTTGAGCTTCATAAATGAGGTGTTTACACATTTTATCTCACACCGTGATCAAAGCGTTGTCACATCAAAAGTTATTTTTAATCCTACTAAAGCATAGTTTAGTGTCACGTCTTAATTACCTTTATGGCAACGGTTAATCTAAAAATATATATTTATATTTTGTTACTATTTTTATTTATTTTGTGTCGACATATTATTAAATGACAAACATGTACTGATATTTGACATCTTGGTAACCAATCAGCGATTAATATCAATAAGTGAACGACGTTGATTGGCTTTTTTCATTGCTTTTTCGACGCGTATTAAGAGAGCCGGGACCCTTATGTTAAGCTACATTGCTGTCTATAGATGGAGGGAAAGGAAGCGAAAAAGGATCGTTATGCGAGGATCGTGGAAAACGGTCTATTGGCACACTATTAAAACAATAATGATAGGACGAAATAAGTCTTAAAACAAAGTTGTTACCATCCTGCCCTATACATTCATTGCTTGAACATTAACCTTTGATTCTATATGAAATTAGTCACGTATTAAAAAATCGTGGGCGTCATGGCCTTTTAATCTTATGGGCTTAAAATTACATTGCATTACATTGCAAAAGGCTAGATTTTTTAAGTTATTTGGACTTAAAATTGTATTCATTGCATAAGTGAAGTTTCTTTTATTTGACCTCGACATTTGACCTCTTCTTGCCTGACGCCTAATGGTAGGCAAGAGGAGGTATAAAATATAATATTGTTATAATAAAACTCAACGGTGTCTCCAAAGTTTGGCACAAGAGGATGCACAATTCATAAAATACGATATAGCGGGATTCGAAGTAGGTAAGAGAACTGAATTTTGTGACAGTATCTTCGAGTGTTGTGTAAGCAGCTAACTTCGGAGACCCCATATACCCTATATACTAGTTTTATAACCCATATATAGTTTGGAACTAGCTGTACTCGATCAAATCAGGAACATTTTAAAAAGTAGGAATCCATAAAATTTCTTATGCTCTTCTTTTCCGTCAATCCAGTAAGAAATGGAGCGACCTTACTATTCCTTTTTAACATCTAATAAAGTAAAAATAAAAGAAAAAAAAGATGTCGCGTTAAAAAAAAAGATGTGTCTCAATAATAAGAAAAAATATAATTTTTCTTATTGAAAAAACTAGCCATTACGTTTATTAATGTGTATTAACATTTAAACATAAATAATGAATAAATTGCATTGTGCAGATGAAGCGGAAAACAATAAAATTATTACCTGTGCAAAACAGATTACTGTTGATATAATATTTCTAGAATTATGTTGTAATTTGCGGAAGTAGTTGCTATTTTAATAAACCATTAATATAAAAACATCAAATTATATAACTTTTTAAACTTAACTAATATTGGTAATATTTATTTATGAAGACTTTTAGGTTATGATAATTTTGTATAATAAAGTATATATTTATACATCTAAACATACATTTATACATCTGTGATGTTTATATTTCATTTCATACTTTTATTTTGCACCTCTTGATAGATCAACCATCCAGAAGGTTTGACTGGTGGAGAATTCCTTTGGAATCAAGTCCGTCCTTGTACAATTGTGCATTAAGTTTTTAAATAATAAAAAATCAATTGAGGAAGATTAACAATAGAGGTGCTGTACGTTAATAAAATCACGGACAGGCTTTAAAAAGCAGGCGTTCACAGTGCCGACAAACTTGTTTAGAATTTTTATACTATAGTTTACGTTTCTATACCAATTTACTTAACGTGATTCTATCATAGAAAAAGCTACCAAAGTACATAATACATCAAAGATACCTTGGTACCGGCGAGTACAATCCGCAGATGCCTAAGCTAAGTATTGCATTTGTGTGGGGCGCGACGCATCCTTCCCTTGCTTCGCTTAAACAGCTTTCTGATTCTACTTATGGTGATCACTCAGACAAACGCAATGTTCAGCTTACACCTCGCGGACTGTATCTTTGTGTGACCATTTGACCACTAGACCACGGTCGCCTTAGCATTGATTTGTAGATGTGAGGAAAGCGAGAGAAATGTGTCAGGATCGTGGAAAGTGGTGCTCCGATTGACAATTGATTGATATTTTTAGACATTATCTCTATTTGATTACGCTGGCTGCCATGCACTAGCTTCCGCATAACTTTAATGGTTAGGACACATGCGAAGCATAGTATAAAAATAAAACACTATTTTTATATTAGTCACTAACCTACTTAAGTAATTTTTTTTTATTGTGACCCGACATATGACAGCACACCGCTTGATGTTGAGCCGAAGTGTGGTCCATGAATGAATGTCACTGCTACTACCATTCAATAACTGTGAGTAGCAATCACATCCTCTATGCCTGCCTAGTTGGAACCGGCAACTTACAAGCTGATTCCAAAACGCGACCAAATCACTTCACGGCAGACTGGGTACCACTGCCTACCACTCTTTGATACAGACTAGAAGCAAATATCCCTCTTTTTTTTATTAACAAATATTTGCAATATTTAATATAATTATTAAATAAAACCTATGAAACAAATGTTTGCTCCGTCCGGGAATCGAACCCGGGACTTTACGCGCAACAAACCAATCGCTAACCGTTCGTCCACGCTTGTCGTCAACTGCATTTTTTATTACATTATGTCATATATGCTCGACATTATATAACATTACTCCGCCTGAAGTGACTGCTACTTATTAACTGCAAATAAAGAGCCGTGATTGAGTGCCAATGATTGAAAATACCGAGTCACGGTTGCCTCAGTCGCCGTCACTATGCCGGCTAAAGGTGAAGTTTTTCACGGTTCTGAAACAACTCTCTCGTTTCCTTCACATTACTCTTTATACAAATTATATTTTCATTAAATTAAATCGATCGGGTACACCCCAACAATTAGATCTAGAATACTAAATAGCTTAGATACGAACGCTTTAATATTTTTCACCTTTGACCTATTGAAACCTAACACGCGATTAGGCCTTTGTCTAATTTATAACTTTTTTTTACAGATATACATAATCGATAGAAACGCAAAAGTTGAAAACAGCTGACTTTTTGTAAGTTATCTTTTTGGTACTTTTAATATTAATCTATACTAATATTATAAAGAGGAAAGATTTGTAAGTTTGTTTGTAATAAAAAGGCTCAGAAACTACTGGGCCGATTTAAAAAATTCTTTCACCATTACAAAGCGACATGAGTAACGTACGTAGGCTATATTGGATTATCAAAAAGTAACCCAAGGTGTAAAAAATTGCTCATGAAATTCCTTACATCGCGTAAGGAATTTCATGAGCAATTTTTCATGAGTGGTTTTTAAAACATTGTGCTTTTGTCACATTCTGTATGTTTACTTTATAAAATAAAATAGTAGTAAAAACAGTTTTCCAAAATAAAAGCCATGGAAAATGGCGATTTTCATGTTTTTTTACTTCTTGTGCCAAGTAAGAAAAAAACAGTATATACAAATACTCTTCCGAAGCGTGGTAACATCCATTACATGTTTAATTGATCATTTAATTATAATACAGTAAAGGAAGTCAATAAATATACTAGTCAAGTACATAGAATGTTTTATTATTTCTTATTACGACATGAAAACGTGTTTGAAAGGAAGAAGGCTTTTACATGAACTGGTGGACGGTTTTATAACTACATAGGAGTAGGTACTATAATTATGTTTGTGGTAGTTAAATTATAATTTAACCGCCTCCACATGCTTGGTGTTCGCGGAAAACACCGCAAACAAAAACAGGCAAATACCCATCCACATGTGGACGCGACTTTAGATGAGACGTTTTTTTTATCGTCGCCAGCGCTCTTGGACCTCCCTTTATTTACTATCATGCAAGTCGAGATCAGACGTCACTTCTTAATCATAAAAAGCCAGGGTTATTTTGTAAGGGAATACTGTCAAAGGGTGTACTAAACACTTAAAGACCATGGACGGTTTTCTGTCAATCAAATCAAATCGAGGTCATATTTTATGTCGCAGTAATAAAGAAACAGATATCAGATTTCACCTCCCCGCAAGTTATTATAGTAGGCAACAACATTGCGGTTAGAGACAGGGTTGGCAAACGTCGCAAATAAAAACACGTGATACTTTTTACATGTGATTCACCAATTTGTAATGTATTTTTACACCAATATAAGGGTTAATACGCAATAACAAAAATAAAACGAAATCGCATAGTTAGGTTAGAATTTTATTTTTAATGAATAATTCTAACTAGGCCGGCATAGTGGATGTGACTGATACAGTTGTTTAACAGTATCAGCAGTCACTTGCTTTTATGGAACGCACTCTAGGTGTACATCAAGCCACAATAAAAATAAAAAATCTATAAAATTAACTTACCTCGACAACAATATACGAACCTATCTACAGTTATATATGTATAGTAACCAGTACAAACTTTTCCATAAAAGGTAAAATATTATAATGAATTGAACAAATTTTATGCGGCTTACTATCGAGTTTATTTTGGTTTAGATTTTACATTTTTTTTATTATTCCGACGTTTCGAGAGCTTTGCAGCCATCGTGGTCACGGAGAGACTGAGGTGTTGGTCGTCCTATTGGTTGATGCTGTTATTGTTTCCAAAACTACCACGTTTGATGTTTTGATTTTGTTTTTTCTGTTCCCGGTTTATATCAAATTTTTGCATAAATAACTGATGATGTCATCTGGTTTGTAATAGGCATGCGATAGTAAGCCGCATAAAATTTGTTTAATTCATTAATCAATGTTCGCGCAAAATCTAAGAAAAAATATTATAATTTCACTACATTTTGAGGTGTAGTGTATATTCAACACCGGATTGTAAATGTGAGGGAACCGAGGATTCAACGTTTTCACAAAATCCAAGAAACCATGATACGAGTATATTGTGGTACGAATTTAGCCTTTGCAAGAAGAGATATTAATATTTTTAGTGTATAATTTTGTTGGAGGTGGCAACCCTAGGTATGCGATGTAATAAATTACACAATAGCGATTTGCCGGCCGGCGCAGGCGCATGAATTGCAGCCGCACTCTAATAGATTTGCGCGGAAAAACATTATCATACAAATTGTGTTTAAAAAAAAACTATAGTGTTTTAAGTGTAAAATATACTGTGTCCATATGCAAAAAATTGTGTAATCGTTAAAAACAAAAGTGACTCGTATAACATAGCTTTTTGTTTTATTGTTTTGTTGCCCGTCTGATGTTAAACCGGAGTGCGGAGTTATTTCATGAATAGGGGCAACTGTTACTACAGTTAAATAACTGCAAGTAGCATATGCTTTTACTATGCCGGCCTAGTTATCTGGGCCGTGGTACAGTGGTAGAAAATGGTTACGTAAATCATAAACTCCCAGTTCTGAAGCATTTGCCGGTACCAATATATCTTTTAGCCTTGGCACGTTCAGTAGCTTAGTTTTTTTAAATTCCTAATTCTTTTGTGGCCAAATTGTTGATTAATTGTTATATTAGTTATATTTATTGGTCTGTCAAACCAATTTTAGAACCACCACTTTCAAGTATACAAACCGAGAAGTGACCAAGTCGCTGGAAGTTAACAGTCCCAACTAGGTCGGCAAAATGGTTGCGATACAGTAATTTAACTGTAGTAGAGATCGCCTCCATTATTAGACCACACTCCAACCTAACATCAGGCAGGGCGCTGTCATATATTCGTATCGAGCCAGAATAAACAACATAAAAATGAAGCGCTTACCTAATTATAGTTACTGAAAAATTGTTGAGATTGATCTTGAACGTTTCTTTAAGATGAAAGCGAAAATGATTAAATTTGATAATTGTATAATAGGTAGGAAAATTAAGTAAACACGTCGCGTGTGTTTAAACGCTGTTTAATAAACGATATCTTTGTGGAATTTCTATCGAAAACATATACCTTTAATTCACTTTATCGGCGTGGAAATTGTTAATTGTTTATGGCACGATTGGTTGCTTAAGATTAAAACTCAGTAACCTTTTGTTTTTACTTAATTAATAGTATTTTCTTAGAATTTGCGCGAACATTGAATAATGAATTAAACAAAATTTTAAACCTAGCTTTCTTGAGGATATCTCCGATTTGTTCGGCAAACACCCTCACGAGAGAAATATTAAATTAGGGAAGAGAGTTGTTTAATATCTTAGAAAGTGTGGCTCCATTGTCTTCTATCCCTGTACGATTTAAAGTACGATTTAAAGACAACTTGATTGATTGATTAAAAACATTCCAATGTGTTTTGTATCAAGATCCGAATGCGGTTAATAGCAACATTGTTGTTGGTAAACCTGTAATTTGTGACTTTATATTGTACTGTAACGGTTTCAAATACAGTTACGATCGATAACATGCTTCCTTATCGCATTCTTAACTTAGAAATTACATTATTGCTAGTTTATTGATATTTTGCAATGTTAATAGGTAGAGAAAAGCATCTGTGGCCGGAATAGTGGCGGTGACTGAGGCTGTAAATTGATATAGGGAATAATGCCTTTAAACCTTCACATTTATAAATCTCATGTGAATGGATGCGTTAAACGAGGCAGGCCCAGGAGGGTGTTTGCCGACCAAATCGGAGACATTCTCATTCCTCAAGAAAGCTACGTTGCCCAGTGCCCATAACCATAGAGCTTGTATGAAGAGAATTGTGAATGTGAAGAAAGCGAGGGAGTTGTGTCAGGCTCGTGGCAAGTGGCGCTCCATTGTTTCTGCCTATCCCTATGGGGATAAGGCGTGACAATTTGATTGATTGATTTGATTGAACCTACACAGATATACAAACAAAAACACTTTAAATATAGACAAATAAATGTATGATGTATTAATAATATCAGAAAGTGTACCAAAGGAAGATGTAACTCTGGAATGGTTGTGGCAGACTGCTGTACTTATTGCAAATCTAATTTACTATTGCTTTCGAGTGTTCATCGAGCAAATTACATGTAAGATAGTATTTTCTTAGAAGAATTAAACAAATTTTATGCGGCGTACTATTGCGTTTCATATCTTTCAACCACGCTGGCTGCAAAGCTCTCGAAACGTCGGAATAATAAAAAAAATCGTAACCAAAATAAACGCGATAGTAAGCCGCATAAAATTTACATGTAAGCGAATTAAATATTTTATTTCACCGATTCGGCTGTCACTCTGCTTTACTTTCAGTTCATTTTCCTATAGAAATTAGAACTCACTCTTCAATGTCATTCCCAATACTCAATAATCTCTATATTTTTTATTAAATTTTATTGTGACTTGACATATTTCAGCACCCAGCTTGATGTTAAGCTCGAGTGTGGTCCATTAATGGATGTCACTGCTATTACAATTTTTAATAACTGCAAGTAGCAGTTACATCCACTATGCCGGCCTAGTTGTAACCGGCAACTTACAAACTGATCCCGACACGCTAATCAATCTCTTTACGGTCTGTTTACTTGACTTACAAGAGGTAGGTGGTATTACCTCGGATCGACAGACTAGGTACCACTGCCTACTACTCTTTAAAACTTATGTACTGATAGACTAAACTAGACTCTACTCTTTGTCTCTGCATTTTTTTAATTTTATTGTGACACGACATATGACAGCACCCCGCTTGATGTTAAGCCAAAGTGTGGTCCATGAATGAATGTCACTGCTGCTACAATTCAATAACTGTAAGTAGCAATCACATCCTCTATGCCGGCCTAGATGGAACCGGCAACTTACAAGCTCCCGAAACGTGACCAAATCACTTCACGGTCTGTATACTTGTAAGTGGTGGTACTACCCCGGATCGGCAGACTGGGTACTCTATGAAAAGTGGATTTGGACCAAAGTGTTTAGAATCAAAATTAAACGAGCGCACTCTGAATTGGTTAATGTCTATTTACGCACCTCAATCATATTGTGGTTTATTAGTAAATTTGAACTCAGTAATAAATAAATAAAAAAATATTTTTTAGAATTCTATATATGTAGTCTCAATATAAAATTTTTCTTGATTATCTCTGTCTATCCATTGATATATATTATATTCATTTTATATATCAAAATGAAATATATAAAAAACATCTTATTTTTCTCTTATCTTGAATTTAATTATAACAATGACTTGTGATAACAATTATCAACGATTAAATACTGAAAAATATTATATACACTTTATATTAAATACACTTTTATTAGCTTGGCTTGTATGTATGTATGTAACTATGTAACGGAATCTTTCAAATTAATTTTCACCCACTTTTGGAAGTCTGAATAATATGAAAATTTGTACACGTATTAAAAACCGATGACAACACAATAATTTCATTAAATATTTTTTCGGCCGGCACAATGACTGTGACTAAGGCAACTCACTTGGTTTTTTTTTTCAAAAGTCGACATTCTTAGACCTTCTTCCTTTCGGTTAACATCAGGCGGGTCGAAATCAGATGTCGAGTCACAATAAAAAAAGTACAGAAGTTAACATTATCAGGCGTGTTAGTTTTTAGTTTTTTAAAAATATTGTTATATTATTTTTAGATTACACTGATTTACGAGTAATATTTAACGTTAATTTAACACAAAAGACGACCGTGGTGTAGTGGCAGTGCAATGGCTACGTAAGCCATTGTGAGTGATTTCGAACCCGTGCCTCTCACGGGTTCGAAAACACTCACCGGTACCCATGTATCTTTGACATATTATGTACTTTGGTTGTCCTGTTTCTATGATACAAGCACTTTAGTAGCTTAGTATAGAAATGTATAATAAAAAATGCTACAAAATTAGTGTTAACATTGGTAAGCAAACCGTTGGTGGTCATTTGCCCAGTCTACCAATCTAGTACGTTTGTGAAGTGACTCAGTCGCGTTTCGGTATCAGCTTCAAAGTTGCCGGAAAAGAAAGACCTTTAAATTTAATGTGACTGCTGCTTCCAGACAGGCTATGGTCGCAATCGCCTTCGCTCAATGATAGCTCCAGTTTAATATGAAGAGGCGACCGTGGTGTAGTGGCAGTGCAATGGTTACACAAACCGGAGAGCACAAGTTCGAAACCACCCACCGGTACCAATGTATCAATGATTTATGTACTTTGGTTGTTCTGTTTCTATGATACAAGCACTTTAGTAGCTTAGTATAGAAATGTATAATAATAAATATGTTCCTAAAATTATCACTTTAAAGTACTCGTAGGAGCGTAAAAACTTTTCTGCGTTCAATACTGTATTTGAAGTGGTAGTTAGTCATAAACAATTATCCATCTATAACAAACATCCTATCATTATCGTTGTCCTACTCCTACATAAATGTTTTCTAAATAAAGTAAAGCGACGTCCTCCAAATTAGAGTCTAATCAGTCTGCAGTTCCTATAAGATTAATTGTAAAAAGCCACGTAAAATATTGATTGCAGTTTTAACCGGCAACTTACAAGCTGATCCTGAAACGTGACTAAGTCACATCACGGTTCGTATACTTGTCAGTAGTGGTACTACCCCAGACCGGTAGACTAGACCACCAACTGCCTGCCAATATAACAAATATTTGTAATATACTTGTAATAATCTTTAATCCGACCGCGAATCGAACCCGAGATTTTAAGTGTGACGGACTGGTGTGTTATCAAATGCGTCACGCATTGAATCTTTGTTAGTTATCTTTAAGTAGTTGGTCAAGTGATTGAAAAATCAATATTATGAATATTTACATAGCATCCTAATTGTCTCTTACTTACATGTAGTATGGTTTGAGTAGAATCATTAAATACGCTGAAACTGTTTTTTTTTTATTGTGACACGGCATCTAAAAGTGGCGACAACTAAAAATAAAACAGAGTTAATTCACGGCTGCCTCAGTCGCCGTCACTATGCCGGCCAAAGGTGCTTCTTCACGCATCGCTTAAAGGATTTCACTTATCGATTGTTCTACAAAAAAATTCTTATCGGTCACTTATAATATTATAAATTTAACGGTAATAAATTGTATTTTCAGCGTCGAGGCAGTCAACGGCGGCCATGATGGCGCCCAGTTTGTTCCAGAACTCGAAATCACCGCAACCTTCGCCCAGGAAATTAAAACACAAAATACAGGTAAATTATAATCCTTTTTAGACCATTGTTAGAATTATTAAGGCAGTTAAAATACTTCTTAAGATTTTTTGGATTAACAAATAAACAAATTGTTTAATTTGTTCAACTTTCTTTCCAATCTATTTAACTCTTTATCTTTTTATCTACTCTCCCCGAATTCATAACTTTACATTACAATTTAATACAGACTTCTTTTCAATAATTCTTCATTCATAATGATATAACTATTTGTTGAAACCCACATGCCAATCATAGAATCATCATCTTACTTGATCATCTGCATATTCATTTGTTTATCATTTTATTCATTCTCACCTAAATGCCTTCCTTCTAAGTCGTCCCTGTTTTCCTTCCATCCCTTTCTAATTTTTAAATCTCTTACGTTATTCTTTTTTTCATTCATACTTCTATCATCAAAATCAAATAATTTATTTCTCATAGACTATTTTAACTGTTCCGCATATTGTCAGACTCTATCGGAAAAGCATATGACGGGAAGAAATCACAAGAAACTGGGCAAAATCAGTTCATAACAAATATTAACACTAATAAAAATAACCAATTTAAATGATTTTGAAAAAACACATGGGCAAAATTTTTTTCAATAAAAAGGTTATTACAAATAACAAAACCAAGTTACAACCACACAAATATCCATCAAATAGGTACAAATACTAATCTAATATCTCATAAACCTACCTATTTGTTCTAATAGGTACACACACGTATATAGTAATAAATAACCCACACCTTTTATTAATATCGATTGGAAAGTTAGAAGTTCATATCTTGACCTACATCATACGTTTCTACAATTTCCGTTCTGTGATGGAACTCGCCGTTGTTCAGTATTACGTTTTTATAGGTTACGCCGTTTTCCTAGAATTGAAATCATCATAGATACATAATAAATTAGTAATTCAGTTCGTGGGGTTACCACGCCTGTCGTCAAAACTTGTTTTGTCACGTTACTACAGTCAAATTAGCTTGGAGACATTTTTGCATTTGTTGTAGTGCGCCTTATAGATAGACTCACGTTATAGATTGTCTAACTATGAATGACGCGCCCCTCCACTTTATTAGTTAATTTAAATGTATGAATATAAATATTACTAACTATTTACTATTATACTTCATCAGCGTGCTCCTCCTTTTGTGTCTAACCAGTAACTGAATGACCAATTACACATTTTCGGTGTGTTGCATCCATATTTTATAGTCGAACGTGTGCTTAAATGCAGTGGAGGGGCGCGTCATTTCGGCTTAGACAGACTATACGAAAACACGTCATGTACTTAGGTTAAGCAAACGGAAGATCACCGGAAACTTTTAATGGAAAAGCAGGAAATTCGGTACTTACGAATTAACTATTTGATAAAAATTGCAGAATATCGTACCCAAAACCTTCCAATTGTTTTCACCGACGAAACATATACACACATACGTCACATACCCTCTCGAAATCTTGGTCAGATTGCCCGATTGCCCTTTGACATATATCAAAGGGCAATCGGGCAAAATAAATAATTATTTTTTTATAAAAGTTATTTATTTATTTATTTGCTGAATGTACACTACTACAAACGCAAAAACGTCTCCAAGCTAAAACTAAACATAATAATAGAAGATCGTAACACGATATCGTAAAGTGAAATCGTCACGCAGACCTTGAGTCCCCGGTTCAAAACCAACTGCCAGCCAGTACTAATGTATCATTGATCTATGTAGCTTAGTATAGAAACATTCTTAAAAAATACTAATATTTATTAAATATATATTACAGAACGGTTCACAATCGGTGCCAACAGCTGACTCTAGTCCTGGTAACTCCATATCTGATGCAGAGAACTTCGAGTGCTACGGTGAAGCTGATGGGGAATCCTCCACTAACAATACGTATGTTTTGGCTTTATTTTAATGTCACCTCTTTCGACCACCACTAGGGTCCCACGAAAAAGCAGTGAAATTTTGCCTTGACTGCAGGTAACCTAAGAATATGTAAAGAATAGAATCTAGTCTGCTGATCCTGGGTTGTACCACCACTTACAAGTATACAGACCGTGAAGTGATTTGGTTGATTTTGGGATTAGCTTGTAAGTTGCCGGTTCTAACTACGCCGGCATAGTGGATGTGATTGCTACTTACAGTTATTGAATTGTAGTAGCAGTGACATCCATTCATGGACCACACTCCAGCTTAACAATAAGCGGGTTGCTGTCATATGTCGAGTCACAATTTAAAATATTTACAGTGAGCTGTATCCTGTCACTTAGCTTGTCACTAGTGCTTCTTTTAGGTGCTTGTCTCCATTAGAGCTGCAACTAACGGCCATCGGATCATGCAAGCACTACGAATTTATCGCAACCGTGGTGTAGTGGCAGTGCAATGGTCACGCAAACCGTGATCACGGGTTCAAAACCACTCACCGGTACCAATGTAACTTTAATATATGTACTTTGATCGTCCTGTTCCTATGATACAAGGCATTTAAGTAGCTTAGTATAGAAATGTGTAAAATATTTTAAAAAAACTTTTTTTTCTAGTGCGGAGAATGGCTCAAGGAGTCCAGCTAATCATTTAAACAGACACTCCTGGACGCGAACTAGTCTAAGAAGAACACCACCCAGGTAAATATAGTGCATACTTCTTTTTATACTAATATTATAAAGATTTGTATTTTTGTGTGTGTGTATGTTTGTAATGAATAAACTTAAAAACTACTGTGCCAATTTCAAAATATCTTTCACCATTGGAAAGCTACATTCACCCTGAGTGACATAGGCTATATTCATTGCTAGAAAAGATTAGGGATCCTTACTAAAACTTAAGTAACGTAACCCAAGGTGTAAAATAGTGCCCTAACGTCTTTCGTCGCATGCGCTACGGAAACTATTGATGATAGAACAGAAGTATGTTCTACAATAATAAAGAACATATCGATATCGATATAAAAAAACTTCGCGATACCATATGTTCAACTATTATCTTTATGTTACTATACTAATATTATAAAGAGGAAAGATTTGTAAGTTTGTTTGTAATGAATAGCAAACTTGAACACAAGCTAGAAAAGAAAAAACTGATTATTTAACCATTAAGCGTGCGATGGACAATATTTTGACCCGGGCAACGCCTGTGACGCAGCTAGTTTTTAATAAAGACAAAAGCTTTCGCTTAAACACAGCTTGAATGTATTTTTTTTTATTGTGACTCGACATGACAGCACCCCGCTTGATGTTAAGCCAAAGTGTGGTCCATGAATGAATGTCACTGCTACTACAATTCAATAACTGTGAGTAGCAATCACATCCACTATGCCGGCCTAGATGGAACCGGCAACTTACAAGCTGATTCCGAAACGTGACCAAATCACCTATGTATGTGTCTAATAATTTAATTGGTCATGCAATAATGTGTTATGCTAGGACGGCATTGTGGATGCTACTGCTGCTTGCTGAAAATGATGATAATTGAATGCTAATAAATAAAAGTGGATTTATTTTATTATAGAAAGATGAGACGGAATTGATTGATTGATTGATTGATGAGACAGAATTTACCAATCCTTTAAAAGTTACATTCCATAAACGTTAGGTTTTAAGAGTATATACAAACCGTAATGTGATTTGGTCGCGTTTCGGGATCAGCTTTTAAGTTGCCGGTTCCAACTTGGCCGGCATAGTGCATGTGACCGCTACTTACAGTTATTGAATTGTAGTAGCAATGACATCAAGCGTGAGTGGTGCTGTCGAATGTCGAGTCACAATAAAAAAATAAAGAAGGTTTAAAAACAACAAAAATCTTGTTTGTTACATAACTCCGGTAATAAAAAAACACCAATCAATTTGTCACGCCTTTTTCCCACAGGGATAGGCAGAGACAATGAAGCGCCACTTGCCAAAAAATATCTATTATTTTAATCTGTGAAATCCATTGTGTGTTTAAAAAACATAATTATAACTAACTTAAATGACATGATTTTTATCATTAACTTTTATTTTATTAAAACAAATGGTCTCACGCATATTTTAGTTTTTAATAGTTAATTGTTTTAATATTAACGTATGATTTTTTTTCTTCTTAAATAAATCGTACAAAATGTTAAGTAATTATTTTTTTATTACTTTGTTTTAATTTCACTGAAATCTACAATTGTGGAGATAATGATAGATAAGATATTGCTCCTTGTCGTTTAAATAAACAAATAATAATGTTATACTTAAATAAAAACTGGTTTAATTAGATATATCTAGTTACTTTTATCAAATAATAAAAACTTTCCAAACTTCTATGTTCAACTAATTTTAATTAAGGCAAAGGATTCAAATTCGAAAGAGCCTAGTCTTTAGTTAAATTTTTATCAACGCTTTATTAATTAATAATGTAACACGCTGGTAAAGGAAAAAAACTTTAGACAAAGTCTTAAAGGAAACATGAAACAAAATTTTATAGAATTTCAAATTACTTCGTACTATTCGAACCTAATTTTTATAAATCTTCTTTTATTACAAATTAATATTCAAATGAACACGAAAATAATTCACAAAGGCACGGTCTGTCAGATATATATTTCCTTTTTGAATATATTTCAAAATATTAATACTTGGTACGTTTGATTTTGTAATATTGAACGCACTTTATTGCGCTTACCCACACATATGCAATAAAAAATAATTTCAGCACATATAGTTGTATTAAATTATGTTCTATTATTTTTTAAATGTAAAAAATATATTTGTAGCATATATTTTACTTATTTATTATATTTTGTCGCTTCCCTTGACACTTGTTCGCATTTCACCAATTGCTTTAATTTTTTATTTCCGTAGCCATCAAGAGAATCTTCCGAATCGCCGCTGGGGCTCCATGAGGCAGTAAGTACCAATATTTTATTTATTTACAAATGAAAAGCGTGAAAATAAAACGACCATTGCAACATTTAAAAAAAATAGCGCCATCTAGTTACATTGCTTATTACTAATAGTTCTACCAATCGCCGCTAGATGACACTGCAAAATCTTTTGTTTTTTTATATTTTTATATTTATTTTAAAACATTTTACGAAGGGATTGTGATTACTAAAATTATATTATCACGAAAAGTGGGTGTGGGTCTAAAGCTGAAGCCGTGTTACCACAAAAATATAAACACAATTTAGACAGGCATTAAATAGCATATTTTAAGAAGTTTCAAGTCAATTTAGTACCTCAAAATGATGTTGACTGCATACAAATATTTAATTTTAAGTACTTATTTTTAATCTTTTTTGTAGCTACAATTATTTTCATACAAACTGTATTATTATGGGCTCTAGGCAACCTAGCTTTCTTGAGAATGTCTCCGATTTGCTCGGCAAAAATCCTGTAGTGTAGAATTATTTTGTTTATTAAGAATGAAAACTAAAACAACCCTAGTTTTAGAAAATATCCCAGATGTTTCTGATTTTCGGAAAGCTATAGTAGTTTAGTAAACCTGTGTGTTGATTGATTTATTTATTTACTAAAATAAATAAAAACGTGATATGTCCATTTTTTTACGAGATTTCACTAAAGGAGGGGTAGTCTATTGAGAGAGAAATTAAAATCTCGATAAAAGAGAGACTATTTTAGTATTTTTTTAAAATATTTTTTAGTATATTTTCATTATTTTTCAAGTGGTAACTTGCCGGTAAAAGGCATTGATCGCCTAGTTTCTATGATACAAGCACATTACGTACTTTAATATAGAAATGTAACAATGATAAAATGGCGCCTAAAACAAATTACAATTTATGTGCTGTATAAATCATGTTGAAATTACTTTAATAACTGTGGATTCTCTTGAAGAAAGTGAGTACGTTCCAGTTGGTGGAATCTGAGATCGTAACGCGTTGAGGTGTTAAGATTTAAGTTAATAATTATATTAACTAAGTAATATTTAGCCTCCTAATGAACTAGACGTCTTAAAAAATCTTAATAAATATCCTTTAGTTTACTAGAACTAGTATATTATAATTATATTCCATCTTCTTTATTTATTTATACTATGCTGACTGCTAGAGAAATATTTTTTTGCAATAAAAGAAATAAATAATATTATAATTTATTTAATTCATCAGATACGCCATACTAAATGTATACAAATACAATTAATTTAAATATGATTTTTCCATGTGATATGTCTTTACTCTCTATCGTATTCGTATAGCGTGTCTATTCATACACACATCACATAGAACCAAATACTAACCTTCCAAATGAGAGTGAAATGAAAAAGTGATTGGACTAAAGAGCTTTATAAATCAGGGGTAAGTCGAAGGATATAACAGGGAGTCCTTCTATCAAATCATGGACACATTTACATACAATAGACATAATAATATGAGATCCGAGCTTGTATGTAGAGAATTGTGGATGTAAAGGAATTTAAAAACTTGTGTCAGGGTCGTGAAAAGTGGCCTGTCCCTTTGGAAATAGCAGTTTGATAGTTTTATACTTATATTACTACAATATCAAAGTGAAAGGAAAAACAATACTGTAACAAGTCCATATAAATTTAATTGCGAATCCCAAAACAAATAAGCGTGGGATTGAATTATATTCTTAGCTCCATTTTGCCATATTTATATTTACAATATACTAAAACATGTTTTAAATTCTACAAGCAGAACAAAGCACTAAGTGACGTAATACTCACACGCATTGCGATCATTATCTTTCATTGTCACGAAACTTATATACAGAATGCTCCAAAAGTATGTAGAAAAGCTCCTCAAAATATGATTTAACTATAATATCAATACTGTTGCATGCAATCACGATGAAGGCTGCAAAGCTTTTTAGCTATATTGGTGTAAACCCTTTGTACTCTGGCGGAACACTGTTCCACTGGAAATGCGGAATATATTTTTTCATAGCTCGTTAAATCACTTTAATCACACGAACTAGGCGCACTATGTTCAGTACCATATGTTAATTCTGGTAAGACGACTTTTGTCTTCAGGCTTTTCTTTAGACAAAATGTAACACAATTATCTAAATTCTTCATTCAATGTTTCACATTTCAAACTTGTCATTATTCTGTCATATTTACATTTATGCCGCTTTGTTGGATCGCTTACTAGTACTACAATAGCAATAACAACACACGCGGTACCAAAAACTTATAAAGTAATTTAACGCTACAAACTACGCTAAGCCTATTTCTAAAAGACCCCCAGAAGTGTTTAGTGCACTTACACGTCCAACGCCTTAGCTTGTTAAAAAAATAACCTCAAGTTTAAAGTCCTTCTTTTTCGCCCTCAACATAGATTAAACAATTTGCACTATTTTTAAAATTAATATTATACATAATTATTATCAATATTAGCGCATTTAATTGTCTCACTGCTGGGCAAAGGACTCCCTCTACTGTTTTCATGACCATCATCATTATGATTGTGCTAATTTACACACTAATGTACCAAAATGGCTGAATTACGCATAATGCCGTAACATAATTGAGACTATAATAAAACTAATAATATGGTTAGTTATATTAACGTAATAAGTTGAAGTAGCCATATTGTAAGGCGACCGTGGTATAGCAGTAGTAAACCACTTGCTGGTACCAATGTATCTTTGATATATGTACTTGGATTGTCTTGTTTTTACGATACAGGCACTTTGATAGCTAAGTAAAGAAATGTCAATAAAATACATTGAATAAGTTATATCATGCTGTATATGGATGTCCACGGTATGATCACTTTACAATAGAATTATCATTATTATTATTATTGCAAAATAACCTTTGAGATTTCAGATATCCATGCTAAGCTTGTTTTAAACTTACACGATTTTAATTTATAACAGATCTTTACGCGTTATTTATTTATTTTATTTTATGGGTGTGCAAAACAAATCGCAATCTTTGGTTCAGTATGAAGAAACATAGTCAACTTTAAACTCGATTGCAACTCAAAGATTATGCACACACTGCGTACAATAATTAATCATTACATAGTTTAAATTGCATAAAAATTGATATTACTAATCATTAACTACTGATTAAATATGCTATTGTGCTAGTTATATACTAAATACGAATAAATACGACGACGGTCCTAGCTTATTAGTTAGCACACCAGTTCGTTACGCTTAGTCCCGGGTTCGATTCCCAGTCAGATTAAATATTATTTCATAGCTTTTATTTGTAGCTTTTATTAACTAATTTTAATATTGCAAATATGTGTTAATATAACAAAAGAAGCGGTTATTTCCTTCGGGTCTGATTGTCGAAGAGTGGAAGGCTGTGATGCCCCGGGGTAGTACCACCACTTTCAAGTGTACAGACCGTGATGTAACTAAGTTGCATTTCGGGATCAACATGTAAGTTGCCGGTTCCAACTAGACCGGCATAGTGGATATTACTGCTACTTATAGTTATTAAAATGTGGTAGCTATTTGTGGACTGTAATCCAGCTTAGCATCAGGCGGGATGCTGTCATATGTCGATTCACAAAAACAATTGGAGTAGCACAAAATGCTCGCGACATAAAACGTGTGCTTAGGGCTCGACAATATAAATTAATTTTCTTAGATTTTGCGCGAACGTTGATTAATGAGTTAAACAAAGGACATCATTCATTTTGGGCTTCTTTGTACCACTTTTGTGATGTCCAATGATGAAAAAATATATAAATGGTAGTTTCGATACTTGTGTTGATAAAACTAATAACAATTTTGCTTTAAATTGCTGTGCAATTGAGTTATTTGGAAAATAGGATATGAATTTTGTATCATCTGTCAATCAACGCCATATTTGTTCTGCTTTGAACTGTCATAATTATAGTTTGATCATTTAGCACACCTAAACTATGCAAAATAAAGAATATATTTCAATTACATTGTAATCTTTGTACATTAAACTATTTTAAGATGCATATTCAACTGTTAATACAATTAAGCCCAAGTCCCCATACAAAATGAATGATGTCCTTTTATGCTATTATCTAACACCTGGAACCCCATAATACACAAACTCAAGGCCCAAGTCCAGGAAACTGCCAAACCAGATGACACCGTCGGTTATTTTACCAAAAAAAAAAAATTAAACCGGGAACAGCAAAACAAAATCAAAACACCAAATATGGTAGTTTTGGAAACAATAACAGCATCCACTAATAGGACGACCAACACCTCAGTCTCTCCATGACCACGATGGCTGCAAAGCTCTCGATCCTTGGATCCTTCAAGCGATGCGTGAAGAAGCATCTTAGGCCGGCACAGTGGCGGCGGCTGGGGCAGCGGGAACTGACTCGGTTATTCCAGTCGTCGTCACTCTTAGACCTCCTCTTGCTTATCATCAGGCGGGTCGAGGTCAAATGTCGTGCCACATAAAACACGATAGTAAGCCGCATAAAATTTGTGTATTAAAAATGTACGATGATAATATTAAAAACATTAATAAACAAATAACAAATAATCAAAGTAAAATAAAAATCTTAGAATTGAAAAACGACGGAGAAAGTTAAATTAAATCAACATAAATATGATTATACATCAGAGATTAACATAAAAATAAAATTTATACAACAAAATATGCTCACTAACTGTACTATGTACTGATAAGCATTAACTTGTAACACTTTCTCTTCAACAATTATTATTTTAACGCCAACTGTACTTTTGTAGACATTCTACGAATAAATTCATTTTTCTTATTTCCTAGAATAACCATAACATAACCAAAACATTTCTTTTATTTACTATAGTATACTAATTAAAGCCGACCGTGGTGTAGTGGCAGTGCAATGGTTACACAAAACGAGAGCACGATTTCGAAACCAATGTATCTTGATATATGTACTTTGGATGTCCTGTTTCTATGATACAAGCACTTTAGTAGCTTAGTGTAAAAATGGAAAAAAAATAATTTTTAGCTATTTTAATTATTATTTAATTATTTTAATTAATTAATTTAATTAAAATAATAATAAGCTACTTCAGCTTGTAATATAAAAACAGGATAACCAAATCATGCTTATCATACAAATCAAAGACAGCTACTTTCAGTTATTTAAGCGAGGTGATATCATAATATGTCGAGTCACAAAAAAAATTGGCAGGCATAGTATCGGTAATTAATATATTTTTCAGTCGGCGGCGCTCTTGGACGTCTCTTTACTTACCACAAGATGTCTCGCCGAGGTTAGATATGCGTCTCAATAATAGCAGTCGCGTACACTATGCCGAACCCGAAACGCGACTTAGTCACTTAACGGTCTGTACTCTTGTAAGTGGTGGAACTACTCCTGATCAGCAGACTGGAAAAATTAATAGTAGCAATTGATTAGATAAGTATTTTATGACCTACTAGCTGTGCTCGCGGTTTCACGCGCGTAAAATTAGGTTTATAACACAGTCATAACAAATAGAGGAGGTTCTCAATTCGACTGTATATCACTTTTTTTGTATTTATAACTCGTATAAAAATGAGAGACAGAAATAAAAATAAATATAGAAAAATTCCAAACATCTGAAACTATAGTCAATTGTAAACTATAGTAAAAAATGTATTTTTTTATATCAAAAGTATCCTATGTTACTTCTAGTACCTCCAAAACTATGTGTACAAAGTTTCATGATGATCGGTTGAGCAGTTGTTGCGTGAAAACGTAACAAACAAACTCACATTCACATTTACAATAATAGTAGGGATTAATAAAACATAAACTTAATGTCAAAAAATCAAAATCAAAAATTAAATTGTCACGCCTTTTTGCCTCAGGGATAGGCATAGAAAATGGAGCGCCACTTGCCACGATAAACTTAATAACTATTGTTAATAAAAATATTGTTTAATGAATAACAAATAAACACGCAACAATTAATTATGATGAGATATCTCACGCAAATATTAAATTAATCATCTTATTACTTGACTTGTTGCTAAGAAGAAATGTAGGTAAATCTCACGTGACGTCATTAGAATAGGTATCCTAATTACAGATCCGTTTAGCCTCTCATTGTAGTCAGACAGGCAGTACTGTTGTATATTTTTTCTTACTTGGCCAAAGTAGTAAATATACTTCTTTCTTCTTGTTTATGGCTTTAGTATTAAACTTGCCAGTGTCAAAGTAAAAATATATGGTTCAATGTTAAAACATTGTCAAGTAAAGATGAAGATGAACCACGCGAGTAATTCATCAAATGATGATGATGAGAATGAGGTTGATGATGATCGTTTTAGTAAAGCGGCGGAAAGCCTTTACTAAAACTTCAGAAGAAGTCTTGGAGGGAACATGAAGAAACACGTTTCACAACTTTAAATTACTTGTTTATACTTGATCAACTTAAAAACTATTACTGGATAACAATCCCACCATTATTACACATTAATATTTATGAAAAACACAAGCTTTTCAAATAATTCAAAATTGCGCGTCCTGTCAGTTGCAGTTGCCCGCCAAAACCTCCCCGTAAATATACTTTCGGCATAATGACGGATAACGATAAAAAATTAATTACTACTAACGCGAATTAATACGAATATATAAAAATATCTATGAATTACTGTGAAAATGGTTTTATTATTATTAATGTTGGGGCACAACATTTGTCATTTGTGAATTAACCGTTTCCATATAAATGGGTTTTGATAAAAAATATTGTGTATTATTTTAATAGCTTTTGTGCATTTGTTACATTGTGTACGTTTATTTTATAGAATAAAACAGTAGTAAAAAGTTTTCTTAGATAAAGGGCATGGGAAATGGTGATTTTTCATATTATGCCATATATGTGCCAAGTAAGAAAAAATATAGTATACAATTTTTCTTATAGTTTATTACACAAAACCTTTATGGTATTTCTCTTTTATATTTATTTAATTTGTACCCTTGTCTAATACCCTTGCCTAAGGTAACTAACTCTTAACTGGTTTATTAAGGTTTATATTCGTAAACAAATCTAAAGATTATTCAATACCAGAATTTTAAAACTTGGTAAATTACCCAAATATTGTTTCTGTTTTGTTCTTAATATTTATTGCACTTTTTTCCCGCTTACTTACAAATACAAAAAATACAAATACATATGTTTATTACCATAAGTTTAAAATTTACAATAAGTTTTGATGGTCCCACACTAGGCATTGCCTGACTTGTGGAGCCTTACAAATGAATTAAAAAGGAAAACGCAATAATACAATAATACTGAACGTTTGGTACATAATGCCTAGCGGCACCTTAAAGTCCGCCCTTGTAATTATACATCATCATCATCATCAGCCAGAACGTCTCCACTGCTGAACATAGGCCTTCCCCTTAGAACGCCATTTCGAACGACAAAATGCCAGTTGCATCCACCGGTTAATCGTGATTTTCACTATGTCGTCAACCACCTAGTGAGAGGCCTACCTACGCTGCGTCTTCCGGTTCGTGGTCTCCACTCTAGAACCTTTCTTCCCCATCGATTGTCGGTTCTTCGAGCAATGGCAAATAAATATACACAACACTTAAATTTCATTGTCAAACTGCTTGGCCTCTCTCTGTAAAATATTGGACTCTTTTTCTACTTTGCTATAATATTTACTAAAATATTTGACTCAAGATACTTTGCGTTCTCTTCCTACGAACTATTGTGAGATTCCATCTCATCTCGCCATCTCCGCTTGGGCCTAATGAACATAATATCCAATATATTTTTCCTCATTAATAGTTAATTTTTATTATTCTTATGAAAAACAGATAAAATTAAAAGTAATATTTAACCATAATTAAACTATTAATAAAAAATATGATTTAATGACGTCGCATCAGAGATAGTCCCAATGAAACTGGCAACATTTCCCCTTTGTATGGCAAGGCTAATACGTTGGCAGTAATAATTGCCAGCCTTCCTATCTCCAGACTTCTCCGTCAGCCGCCTGGACAACTAATATTTTTTTTATATTAAAAAACTTGAAGCTACCTCTCAGCCTAATATTATTATGTTTTAAGTTTCGTGTGGATCGCATTAGCGTGCGCGACGACGTACGTCCGCTTACCACTTCATAGATTGTATATTACATCGGAGTTTATTTTACGAACTAGGACTAGAATATAAAAGTTAATGACCCAATCAAAAAGAATTATAGTTATAATAAAAATAACCCAAGTTTTACCTCGTCTATACAAAATAGTAGGTCATCAATCAAGCAATCAAATTGTCACGCCTTCCTCCCACAGAGATAGGCAGAGACAATGGAGCACCACTTGCCACGATCCCTACACAACTCCCTTGCCTCCCTCACATCCACAAGCGTCTATGTATATAAAATAAAATATAGACAAGAATAAAATATGGGGACTTATATAAACAAGGGGAATAAAGGGAAAGGGGAAAATAGGGGGTCATCTTTTTTCCATTTTCATTTTTATTGTGTTTCGACAAATGACAGCATCCCGCCTGATGTTAAGTTGAAGTCTGGTCCATGAATGGAAGCGACTATAGTTACATAACTGTTAATAGCAGCCGCATCCACTATAGTGGCCTAGTTGGAACCAGCAACTTACAAGCTGATCCCGAAACGCAATTAAGTCACTTTACGTGTTGTACACTTGTAAGACCGTGACGATCTTGTGGTACTACCCAGAAAGTCCAAGAGCGCCGACGACTAAAAGAAGTGCTTGTATCAAAGAAAATAAGCTACCAAATTACTTATATCAAAGATACATTGGTACCAGCAAGTAGTTTAGGCTACAACAGCGCATATGTATCTATAAAGTATTTAGATCATTAAACCATTAAAATCATTTTGTCACGCCTTTTTCCCACAAGGATAAGCAGAGACAATTGAGCGCTACCAACCACGATCTTGACCTAACTACCTCGCTTTCCTCACATCCACAGTTCTTTTTATACGAGCTTAACGGTTATACCCAGCTTTCTTGAGGATATCTCCGATTTTTTCATAAAAACATTAAAATCTAATAATAAATTATATATCCAAGGTAATATAAATAATAAAGGTAATAATACTTGGTTCTACAGTTAATACTTTAATTGCGGTTACTGTTTCGCAGTCTATTGTGATGGCAATTCGAGCCGTGGTCAACTTGGACAACCGATGCGTCAGTATATCGCAGTCAGCGGACCGATACACTTGCGTTCTTTATTTAAAAAGTTACAAATAGTGATGTGTTACGATTATTTTAATTGATTACTACATTTTAATCGATTGATTGATTAAATAATAATATGTTATAGTGAAGTGATAAATAAAAGTGAGTTTTTTTTACAAGTGTTTTGTTAGCTGCAACACTGGAGGGTGATAGTGTTTACATGCATTACAGAAAGCGACCTTTTAGGTTTGTTTATTTTTTTAGCGATTCTTTAGTGTTATATTTACGTAATGAGAATTTTAAAGTACTCCAAAAATGAAAGTTTTATTTTCTTTTTCAATCTCCCGAACTACCAACAAATTATTGTTTTAATCAATCAGGGGCGGAAAAATTTAAAAAAACTATAATAAATCGTTATTTGTTCCTGTAATTCACATTTTTGTTGAACCTATGATTTAAACTCCTAAATAAGGGGGCTACGCCACTGCCTGACACAGATCTCTCGCTTCCTTCACATCCATAATTTCCTTCATATTACTTTAAAATATTAAAGTTATACTAGACATTTGAATTACCACTTATTTTCATAAATCCTTGTAGATAAACTAGATTCTTAACCTCAAGAGGTTATGGCGTGATTTTGCCGACTTAACATTTTTTCTTTATTTTGATCATTTTGTTAGTCCCTAAAGTTAACTATAGCAGTATATGTAAAATTGAAATTATTTTATTATACTAGCAGTATAATAAAATAGTTTCGCAAAAGAGACCTCTGTTTGAAACCATTTCCCGGTACAAGTGTGTCTTTGATATTATTTACTTTGGTCGCCCAGTTTCTATAATACAATCACGTATAGTAGCTTAGTATAGAAATGTATGAAAATGTCTGGTAGTATTAGGTTCGCCTTTGTAAGTAACTGGTGCATAAAGTTTTAAAATAAAGCCTAACTAATTGTTACCCAATTTAAGCATTCTTTTTCTGCCGTCGCTCGCTGCAAATCTATGGAATGAACTACCTCAAAATATTAGACAAGCTCCTAATCGTGCAATATTCAAGAGTTATGTGTACAAACATTACCTTTATTCTTCACTTCTTCATGACATGAGTAGTAAAGAAATAAGAGGCGGTTATTAGCTCCGGGTCTGCTCGCCTAAAAATAGACAGTGATGCCCAGTCTGCCGATCCGGGGTAGTACCACCACTTACATGCTACGATTCTCTTAATACATTATTTTCTTAGGCCGGCATAGTGGCAGCGGCTGGGGCAGCCGGGAACTGACTCGGTTATTTCAGTCGTCGTCACTCTTCAACTGCCTCTTGCTTATCAACAGACGAGTCGAGGTCAGATGTCGTGTCACAATAAAAAGCAGTGATTACGTCGCGGTCGCAAGTGACCAATCAACGTAGTTTACCTATTAATTTATTCGCTGATAGGTTAAGAAGATGTCAAATATTATTGCAAGTTTGTCATTTCGCTGTCGTGTATGAGGAGAATTATTGGGGGAAGGGAGCATTACAGGAGCCACAGCATGGTGGATGCAACTGCTACTAGCAGTTAATTTACTGTACCTATTAGCCAGTCATCTCCAATTTTCTTACATTTCTATACTATCACTTCTATCTATATCTATATCATTACTTGTATCAAAGAAACAGGACAATCAAAGTACATAATATCAAAAATAAATTGGTACCGGCAAGTATTTTTGAACCGGCGCTCTTGGTTTGCGTAACCATTGCACTGCCACTACACCACGTTCACCTTGGTGTAGGTGCTCGATTATGGACTGCACTCCAGCTTAACATGAGGCGGGGTGCTGTCATATCTCGAGTCACAATAAAATACAATTGGTCACATTGTTAACGGCTTGTGTGCGCCATAACCCAAATTGTTTTATTTAATGAATACATTTTCACATTCATAGTCCTCATCCATTGTTATATATTGACAACACGTGTGTCATCGCCGCTGGAGGTACTCACGCGTGTCCATGCTAACAAGAGAAGGCGATGACCCTTTTTATTAATAAGCCCAAGGACGTTTCAATCATGGTTTAGTGGTAGTGAAAAAGCACAGGTATGGGCACTAGACAACCCAGCTCTTTTGAGGATGTCTTCGATTTAGTTGGAAAACACCCTGGGTCTGCCTCGTTTAATGCATCCATCCACTCATCCATAAAACTCTGAACCGAAAATGACAAGTATTTTCGAAGCATTCCTTTGTTAATCCTTGTCACTACATTTTCTTTTCAACTATATCTATCACGCAATGTGCTATTCCTTATTCTATCTGCTATCGTCACTCCACATACACTCCTTAATGGCCGCATTTCTACATTGTATTTTTTATTTATTTCTAAACTAAGCTACTAGAGTTCTTGTATCATAAAAACTGAACGACTAAAGTAATGGTATCAAAAGACATGTACCGGCAATAGGGTTTGAACAGGGGCTCCCCGTTTTCATGACTATTTCACTAATCACTAGACCACAGACTTTATACTTTATAAAAACGATTGTTTTTAGAGAAATACAAAAATTTTAATTTATCATTGTCATCAACCGGAAGGCGTCAACTGCTAAAGATTGGCCCTCAGAATGCCATTCCGAACGACAAGATGCCAGTTGCATCCAGTGGTTATTTGGTACTCCGCTGTGTCTTGCATGCTTTATCTTAGCGGAATAAGAAGGAATAACTTACTTATTGTACCATTAACATGCTGTACCTTTTTCTAAGCATGATTATTATTATTATATTTCGCTTCGTAGTCTCCACTCTAGAACCTTTCTTCCCCATCGGTTGTCGGTTCTTTAAGAGATGTGGCCAGCCCATTGCCACTTCAGCTTGCAAATTCTACGATTGTTTTTAGAGAAATACTAAAAATTTTAATTACTTCCTCATAATATTCCATCATTAAAAACAGATCAACATATCAGTTGCACATCTTTGGAAAGGAGAGGATGTTGCGTAAAGTCATTCTGACGGCTGACCACACCAAATTACTGAAGTAATCGTAACACACGAATTACTGTTTTGCTAAAAAAACATAGACTGGTTAGATCAGTTGATGTTGTAATCTACAACTTTGGGTTATAAAATTATCAGATATGTTAACAGCGTGTCAAGACGGCCGTGTTAGTGCAGTAGTCTCGTAAAACTATTCGACGGTTTCTATAATTGTATCTTTGACTTAATGAATTAAATACATCGATATGTTTAAACAAATTTTATGCGGATTACTATCGCGTTTATTTTTGTTTATTGATTTTACAATTTTTAATAATCCGACGTTTCAAATGCTTTGCAGCCATCATCTCTCCGTGGCCATCGTGGTCTAACGCGATAGTAACCCGCATACAATTTGTTTAATCCATTAATCAATGTTCGCGCAAAATCTAAGAAAAATCTCTTTGATTTCTTACTTTGATTGTCCTGTTTCTATGACACTTTTAGTAACTGATTACAAAAAAGTAAAATAGTAATATAAAAAATTATACATTATTATATTACTATTTTACCAGCATATTTATTTGGCAATTGGGACGTGGCAATTTGATTGATTGAAATGTTTAATAATTCAATCTATCAAGCTTGCCATTGTGAATCCTAGTATAGGTTTTACAAATGCAGTTATTTCCAGTAACAATTAAAAGTTTATTGGGCCTCATATAAAATTTCATTAAGTGATAAGAACGCAACCGACCAGTGCTAAGGAATTCTTACCTCACGCTCAATTTCCCTTGAGGATAGACAGAGACAATGGCAATAATTATTATAATTTATCTAACACATCTCTCTGACTTCCTTCCGCTCAGTGTAATTATACACATTTTAATGATAATTATGCGTCATCAAATAAAACTTTCTTTTGTATTAAGAAAGTGAATTATGTGTGTATGTTATTACTAATTAGGAGGCCTATAGCCATGTTTGAAAAATACTTATTGAATTTTTTTTTAATATTTTTATCATTCACCAGCGTATGATTAGGTTTATAACGCAGTCATAAAAAAGGAGGTTCTCAATTCGACTGTATAACCTTTTTTTGTATTTATAACTCGATAACTCATATAAAAATGATAGACGGAAATAAAAATGAATATAGATTGTTATTTTATTCAATTAAAAGTATCCTATGTTATTTCTAGTACCTCCAAAATTATATGTACAAAGTTTCATGATGATCGGTTAAGTAGTTGTTGCGTGAAAACGTAACAAACAAACTTACATTCACATTTACAATAATAGTAGGATTTCTATTTTAAGGTTCTAAAGTGCTTGTATCATACAAATAGGACAACCAAAGTATATATACATTGGTACCGGTAAGTGGATTCGAACCCGTGCTCTCGGCTTGCGTAACCATTGCACTGCCACTACACTACGGTCTCCATTTGTTTATATATAATGCGATTAAAATAAGAATAGGTCGGAATCGGCGCCATTTTGTGTCGTCTAACTCTCCAATCAACTTCACTTTAGTATGGTGGCTTTTTCTTTGCGGACCGTCGAGAAAAATACACATTTGAATCAGTCAAGTGAAGTTAGTCAACAGTCCGTCCTATTCTTATTCTAATAGCATAGTAATTATGAACGGCAGGTGTAGCGCGTTGGTAACACACGCGTCCCGGGTTCGATTTCTAGTCGAATTAAGATTTGTATATATTTGTAATAAGTAAAAAATAGATTATATATTACAGCTATTTTATCTGTTGTATATGCTGTTCATATACTTAAGTACTTAATATAATAAATAGATATATAAATTACTTAAACAATATTACTTTTTCTTAAAAATAACAAAAAATACGTATAGGTATACTCGTATGTCTGAAGTCAGCTCGAAGCATACAAGTATACCGTCCTCATCCAGTTCCCCTCTGTCTTTCAACAATTTTAACCTTAAAACTGATTTAAAATGATTATATCATATTTAAATAAAAGCGGCAGATATTTCCTTCGCGTCAACTAGGCTGGCATAGTGATTGTAACAAGGCAGAGTGCTGTTAATGTCGAGCCACAAAAAAGAATAGAATTTATGTAGTTTACATCTATGTAATAATGTATTAACTTAGTTATTTACCTGAATTTTATTTCATTGTTTTGTTCTTAATCGTTATTGCACTTTCCCCGCTAACTCACCCGTTCTTAATAATTTATTCTTAAGGTTTGGCTGGCGAATTCCTAACCTTAGCTACTGGTACATTTCGAATCGCATTCTAGGGTAAACCGTGTACAAATAGAAAAGGAAATCCTTTTCATATAAAACTTTTAACATTAAATACACTAACTAAATTAAGTTAACTCGGCCAGTAATTAGACCATTTTTCGTACTTGAATTAATAAGTAATTAATTAATAAACATTTGTGCAAATAAATTCATTAGCAGTTAATTAAAAATTAAATATCTATGCTAGATTCACTAGCATAGAGCAGGGTTGCCAATATGATTATAAGATAAAATATGTATTATATTTTTATTACGCTTTAAGCCAGTGTTTCCCAACGTGGGCCCCACAGGGGGCAATTTGACAGTTAAGGAGGGGCAATTTAAAAATGGACTCGACACGACTTTAACTCTTTCGCTTTGAGTTATTTAAATGCAATGCTAGATATCGGTGATAAATTTAACAAAAAAGGCAAATTCTTAAAAAAAATGCTGTAGTCATTTATATGAAACAAAACAATTTTTAAAGGTTAAAAATTATGTATGGGGGCATTAAAAATTTAGAAATGTTAAGGTGGGGCATGGCCTAAAAAGGTTGGGAAACACTGCTTTAAGAAGTAATAATCAAAATAGCATACTTTATGCTACATTTACATTATACACTCAGCCACTCTAGAGCTGGGAAGTGAGCATTGGCACGTGGGCAGGGAAGTTTACAGCTGCATCAGTCGCCGTAACTGATAGACGTACCTTTTCATGCCTCACTTAAAGGTTATAGGATAGGGAGAACACATGGGCTGACATAGCGTTCCACTTGTCATTTGTTTGACTAAGAAAATAATAAGAAAGAAACAGGTAGCCGCTGCCCTACGCTCCCTGTTTACACGGTTCAAGAGTGAAAAGATGTTTACATTACTTCACGGCGAGCGGATAAAAGATGTCATCATCTTTTGACAACGTTTCTTTTCAAAATATTTAAATAATATAAAATATTATACAAACAAATCGCGGACGCTGCAGCTATTCGCGCGTCGTCGATTCGACTTTCAATCCTATAGCCCGTTTGGAAGTGAGGTGAGTGTAATGCGAACACTTACTGGCTTCGCCGGAAATATTCGCAAGAGTACAACAACAAAATATTTGGGTAGTACGAGGAGCTTGACGATTGTTATTCAAAGAAACGACTCATCTTGAACGAACCTTTTGAATTTTCAGTTGGACTGTCAATGCGGTTAATATTATGCTTTCCCCGAATCATCATCCTAATTTATTTATTTATTTATAATATGTACATGCTGTTTCCGCATACTCCACTAGGAAAACCCGTGCTGGAGTCATGCGGGATTCCAATTTAACATATATTATTTTTAATTATAATAACATTTACGAATAAACCTCACCTATATACTAATTAATAATCCAACCTTAATGCCCTACATACATAAATATATACACACATACATACACATAAACAAAACATTTCAAAATATGCAGAAAAAATATAAAAAAATTGTTACATTAAACTATGCCAATAGTTTATATCGGCTAAAGCCGCATTTTACCTTATATTACCTTATATTTGTCTTTAATCAAATCGAAGACATCCTCAAGAAAACTGGGTTGCCTAGTGCCCATAATAGTGGAGCTTGTATGAGAATAATTGTGGATATGAAGGAAGCGAGGTAGTTGTGTCAGGATCGTGGCAAGTAGCGACCATTGTCTCTGCCTATCCCCGTAGGCATGACAATTTAATTGATTGATTGATTACTGAAAAATAAAGCTTAAGAATATATTTATTCAACGGTAAATCGCATATGCAGACACGACTATTACAATATCCGATGTAATCATAGAGATATATGTTTTACACACATATATATATATATATATATATATATATATCGTATTAACTATGAATATAATATATTTTATTATGGTATTTTCCTAAATTTTGCGTTAACATTGATTATTGAATTAAACAAATTATATGCGGCTTATAAACATCAAGCGGGGTAGTTTTGGAAACAATAACAGCATCAACCGATAGGACGACCAACAACCTCAGTCTCTCCGTGACCACGATGGCTGCAAAGCTCTCGAAACGTCGGAATAGTAAAAAAAAAAAGTAAAATAAAAACCAAAATAAACGCGATAGTAATCCGCATAAAATTTGTTTAATTCAATATTTTATTATGGTTGGCAGCCCTAGAAATGTGTCTAACTTAACACACATTCACTTGATGAACGGTCTTTTGTTTTTTTGCAATAATTATTATGTTAATTGTTGCATGGTTTATGGAGACGGTGCTAAGCTCAATGCATACCTTTTGAATGTCAGAAAAAAACCTGTACAAGTTGGCATATAGTAAAAGTAAACTCACTTTAATTAAAGTAATAATAGTCGTGTAGAGGATGATTTTACAGACCCTCAACCCGGATCCGAATATCCGACATGGCACATTTTTTTGTCGATCAATCGACAAGTAATTTTACTTTCGATCAATCGACAAGTAATTAAAGCATTTGCTCTGCCCAGCCCATGTGTACCCTATCCGATGGTCCCTCAAGCGAAGCGGAAAAATACACCTCAGGCTGCTTTTTTCGGCAAGTCGAAGTCGAGACAAATCTTATGGTTTTCGTCGTCAATCCACCTGCGAGAATGCCAAATGGCAACTCAATTGCATTGCTTCTTCGTCGCCATATTGTATTAAGAGAATCAGTGCCCAGTGGTCGCGTCACAATGAAAAAAAAAACGTAAGTTTTGCTCTAAAACTCCAAACAGCATAAAATGTGACAAATTTCATTTTGTCATATTTATGTAACATATTTTAAACGATATTACGTATATAAACGTGACAATTGTTGTCATAAGCTAGGTTGCCTAGTGCCCATAACCACAGAGCCTGTATGAAGAGAATTGTGGATGTGAAGGAAGCGAGGGAGTTGTGTCAGGATCGTGGCAAGTGCCTATCCCCATGGGAAAAATTCATGACAATTTGATTGATCGAATTGTTGTTGTATTAAAAACTCCACTTGATTTTTTATTCATTTATTTAAATATATTTTTGTTGACCGTGGCGTGGTCTAGTGGTAGTAAAATGTCTCTTTATTATACGTACTTTGGTCACCCTGTGTTTATTATACAAGCACGTCTAGTAGCTTTAGTATAGAAAGGTATTTTTTAAAGAGTATTGGGTAAACTTATTCTTTACGGTATGAATATCAATTTATCACCGCTACTATAAAAGACCTACTTATTTAGTCATGGTCACAAGAAGTATTTGATACGGATCGGTGTTTTATTTGCGAATAAAATACACTAATAAAATAACTTTGCTTAATATCTCCTTACCATTTCTCTTTGTTCCGAAGATAGACAGACTGGCATTGTCTAAAGAGTATTAACCTACCTAATAACGCTTTAAAATTGAATAAATATAGTGAACGGATTTGGCATTATCAGAGATCCAGACTTAGTGTTTTTTTAATCTATTTAGTACAGTATACTAGGCATGAACCTGATTAATGAAATACAACACCTCATACTACGCTCCAAAACACAGATTGTCGATGTAGCTGTGGGGACTGGGCTACATCGGCAATTTCTCATTTCTGCTATGTGTCTAATACAGTGTTTCCCAACTTGGGGCCCACGCCCCACAGGGGAGCAATTTAAAAATGGACTCGACACGACTTTAACCCTTTCATTTTGGGTTATTTAAATGCAATGTTATAATAGATATCGGTGATAAATTTAACAAATAAGACCAATTCTTAAAAGTATCTTGTAATCATTTATATTTCTTAAGGGAACAAATCATTTTTTAAAGGTAAAATATTATGTATAGGGGGGCATAAAATTTTAGAAATGTTGAGGTCGGGTATGGCATAAAAAAAGGTTGGGAAACACTGGTCTAATGCATTATGGGCAGAGTCCACTACAGAGTAGACTTCATCTTGCACAACAAAAGACCTAAATTTCACGAGGTAATATAGAAGCGTAATATCTTCACAGTTTATTTTTAGAAATTGAACTTTTAACCCAACCACTAATGAATTTTACACAACAGAATTATTAGACTAATTAATATACAATTTAAGGATTGTGATGTCTACTGTCATTCAGTAATAAATCAATGATAAACTGTGGACCCATTTTAGACAGAGCACCTGTCTTATAATACTAAAGATGTTTTTTTACATTTCCATACTAAGCTACTAAAGAGCTTGTATCATAGAAACAGGACACCCAAAGTACATATATCAAAGATACATTGGTACCGGAATATCGTGCTCTCGGTTTGTGTAACCATTGCACTGCCACTACACCACGGTCGCCTTATTTACTAATATCCGAGGTTACAACGATTGAAACACATTTAAAAATACAACGATAAATTAGACATACGTTTACCTCTTTTGTGAAATACAATAAGTTAACCCAACAAATATTTTCATTTCTTTTGTCTATAAACAATAAAGAAAAACTAAGAAATATAAAAAGGAAAGCCTGCTTATAATGTCCGTGGTCTTCACTTTCCTTACAATTTCACGGCCACCGAGCACCCATGTTTCATTAGGCTAAGCACACACAGAATCGATTTCTCTATACCCCACGGACCTATGACTTATACCTACATTTATTATAGAATTGTATTCAAATTTTTAATTTTTTAAATTTATTTTTTTATTGTGACTCGACATATGACAGCACCCCGCTTGATGTTAAGCCGAAGTGTGGTCCATGAATAAACGTCACTGCTACTACAATTCAATAACTGTGAGTAGCAATCACATCCAGTTTGCCGGCGTAGTGGGAACCGGCAACTTACAAGCTGATCCCGAAATGCGACTAAATCACTTCACGATCTGTATACTTGTAAGTGGTGGTACTACCCCGGATCAGCAGACTGGGTACCACTGCCTACCACTCTGTGATAACCAGACTCGAAGCACATATTCATCTCTTTTTTTTAATTAACAAATATTTGTAATATTTAATATAATTATTAAATATTACAAATAAAAGCTATGAAACAAATATTTGCTCCGACCGGAAATCAAACCCGGGACTTTACGCGAAACAAACCGATCGCTAGCCTGTCGCCAAACTTCGTATGACTTACCGTCGTATTACTTACCGCTGTGTAAATTGAACTGCAGTTATTAATGTGAGCAACCCATATCGAACGATATATCTTGAACAGTTATATCTGATATTGTGCATGCGTTAATTCATTCTATATTATTAGTATGATTGCGGTTACAGCAAATCATGTAATAAGCAACCATTACTTTGACATACAATTTGTGGCACGTATGGTTTCATGTTAGAATGAATCAATGAACTCCAATGATTTCTAAATGTGAGAGATCTAAAATCGATAGATCATTTTATTTTTTTACATTTCTATTCTAAGCTACTCAGGTGCTTGTATCAAAGAAACAGGACGCCCAAAGTACATACATCAAAGATACATTGGTACCGGTGGGTGGTCTCGAACTCGTGCTCTTGGGTTTGCGTAACCATTGCACTGCCACTTTAAAGTATTTAAACATTGCAATTAAAAAAGAATCTTTAATTTAGAGCGAGTACATGCGCGGTGCATTGGTACTAGTAGGTACTCTTAAAACCAGGGCCCTGCGGGGTTAGGTTGGACGAATAAAAACGATTATCGTCTCTCGTCGGCGATTGCCAAAATAATAAAAGCTAGGCTAAATCCACTAAAACGAGACTAATAATCGTTGTGACGAATATCGTCTTTGCGACGACATGTTTGATCATTATCATCAATAGTCTCATTTTGGTGGATCATTTTGGATGTGTCGTCGCACGGATTATATTCGTCACAACGATTATTAGTTTCGTTTTAGTGGATTTAGCTTAGCTTTGATTATTTTGCCAATCGTTGACGATAGACGATAATCGTTCTTATTTGCCCAACCTAACCCTTCTGATTGCCTTAATACACAATAGCGAAATGACTTTTTCACGAACTGCCACTGCTTTATCAACGTGACTTTTATACTTATCTAAATAATGATATTAATGGCGACGGAAAATCAGTGATGTTGTGATTATATTTGGCATTCTAGTAGGTAACCAATCAACGAATAACAAATCAATAGCTCCCTACGTAGATGATCGCATTACCATTACCATTTACGGTTGCCTCTGTTGTTGTCGATATGCCGGCCATGGGTTATAAAAGGAGGAAGACAATATAGGCTAGTAAAATCCGCAGGAAATCTTAAACATATTTTTTTCTAAAATTACTTACTTTCCGTTCTAAACTATGGCCGTTATTTATTCAAAACCTAAAAATAATATATTAAACTAAATATTATTACTAAAATATAATAATTAAACTAAGTAAATAGAAAACTAAAACTAGAAAAGGGGGTAAAGGCGACCGTGGTGTAGTGCCAGTGCAATGGCTACGTAAGCCGAGTGGCACGGGTTCATAACCACTCACCGCCCGGTACCAATGTATCTTTGATATATGTACTTTGCTTGACCTGTTTCTATGATACAAGCACTTTAGTAGCTTAGTATAGAAATGTATATAAAAAAACTTATATTTCCGTTCTTATATTATTTATTATAGTTGTACGAAAAAGGTATAAAAATAATTTTAAAGAGTGGTAGGCAGTGGTACCCAGTCTGCCGATCCGGGGTAGTACCACCACTTACAAGTATACAGACCGTGAAGTGATTTGGTCACGTTTCGGGATCAGCTTGTAAGTTGCCGGTTCCATCTAGGCCGGCATAGTGGATGTGATTGCTACTCACAGTTATTGAATTGTAGTAGCAGTGACATTCATTCATGGACCACACTTTGGCCTAACATCAAGCGGGGTGCTGTCATGTGTCGAGTCACAATAAAAAATAAAAAAAAATTTCGTATATTGCACATATTTTGGTAGTAAAAAAAATGTTGGGAAATATAATATAGATATAATAATTGGGTACAAACAATGTTATTGCGACCTTGCTTTTGCATTGCACAGTTCGAATGACTCATGTTAAGGTTAATAACTATGTACTATCAGAGATATTGTTGCCTGGCCACTTTAAATGTAACGCAGTTTGAGAAAGTTACTCAGAAACGTTTTGACTTTAACTTTAAAGTTGCCAGAATTTTGAGTAAAAGACGGAATTATGCAAGGCATTGATTTAACTAAAGAGGCGTTGATTTAAACCCTTTATGTTTTTATCTAGGGGTAATGGGGTTTTAGTTTTTGAACATATTTCATTTCATGTTTAATGTGATTACGCATAGGTACTTACTTAAAATCTTGGACCAACAAAATTTTTAAAATATAAAAGTTCTTGTAATGTTTCTAGTAAATTCACGTAAAAAGTCTCGGATCCGTTTCTTAGCTATACAAATTAAATTATTAAAATAAAACATCTTGCTGGTATCAATGTATGTTTAATATTCTTTGGTTGCCCTGTTTCTATGATACAAAATGTATAAAATGGTAATAACTAGCTCTATCACTTAATGGGAAACACGCTTATTTGGGGATTATTAAAATAATTGTACAACTAAGCTTATCAATTTAAATATTTAAAAAAAATACAAATTACGTTATTACATAAAACAATAGCATGAAATTTTCAATCCTTGCACGCATATAAAATTTTTGTGTACGTTAAAACGCATGCTCTTTTATACTTATTATTTAAACTGATTTTATACCTTATTTTTGTATTATTAAAGTTAGTTTTTCTTTAACAGAAAGTTAGTAATTGTCAATGTAATTAAAGTCTTATTACGTCGTCAATTAAGTTAATTTTTGTTTAACAATAAAAGTGATTTAGTACGTAACTTGTAGTATGAGTGAGCTTACTAATTAGTTGTTGGTTTGCGGAATATTTCCTTCTTTCTACTTTTTAACTGTAAATATTTAAATGTTGCAGCGGATTAGTTTTGTTTTTATTTACATAAATAGGTCAATTAAGTGTAGATTTATATGGCTGACAGTGACGCCGACTGAGACAGCCGAAAACTGCATCAGTTTTTTCAGTCGTCGACGCTCTTTGACTTCCTCTTGCGTACCATCAGACAAGTCGAGATCCAATCCGCATCTTAATAATAACAATAAAGAATAAAACATTTTAATATTATTATCTCCTCATGACAGCAGCCTGACTGATGTTAAGCTGGAGTAGTAACCGCATAGATTAATGATTGGTCGCGCTACTTACGTATGATATGTGATCCCAGCTTTTTTCTTATTTTTTGTAGTGTTGTTATTGAACAATTTAATTACGCAAGACGGCATATTTTCGTGTTTTCTTTTATGAGCGGTATACGTCAACGTCACACGTGGAAGTATAAAACACTGAGCCATATTTAATCAAACTACGCTGATTCAGCGTAGTTTGCGATGCGTGTTTGCCACGGGTGAATGCTCCATCTAGTCTAAGCGTCAGCGAGACCAATCATAAATCTATGTAGTAACTAGGGTTGCCAACTTTTTTGACAAAAAAAAACGTATACCATTGTTTGAATAGGATAAAAATAAAGTATTTGGAAGAAAAATAAAGTATTTTTCAAATTTTATGCCCTAAAAACGTATTTTGTGTGCTTTTAGCATTTGCTAACAATTTTTTGCTATTTTTAAATATTTCAAAGCTTGTTTGACAATTATCATTTAAAGGACATCATTCATTTTGAGCTTCTATGTACTACTTTTGTAACGTCCGATAATGAAAAAATATATAATACAAATAGTAGATTCGTTACTTGTATTGATAAAACTAATAACAATTTTGCTTTTAATTGCTGTGCAATTGAGTTATTTGGAAAATAAGATATGAGTTTTGTATCATCTGTCAATCAACGCTACATTTGTTCTGCTTTGAACTGTCATAATTATAGTTAGATGATTTTGCACACCCAAACTATGCAAAAAAAGGATATATTCCAACTACATTGTAACATTAAAGCCCAAGACCCATACAAAATGATTGATGTCCTTTATATACTTAAATAAGCAATTCGTTTGCTACGCAATCAAAATAAAGTATTTTCACATACTTTATTTGTATGCAAAAGTATAAAGTATAATTACCAAAAATAACGTAAGATACGTTATTATAAAGTATGGTTGGCAACCCTAGTAGTAACCGACTATTTCATCAAGTCGGTCCCGATTATTTTTGATTCATAACAAATAATATTTAAACTTATTGTTTCAGTTCTGGCAAGAGACAAATTGGCTCAAATGTCCTAGCAAGGTAATTACTTTAATTAAAATTATTATTATTCACTGAAAACACGCAAAATGCAATTATGATTAAATTCCTCGTACAATTTGCATTTATGACAATATGTAGCCAGCGCCATCTACCGGCGTGCTTGAAAACCACTACGTTAATTAACTTTACTAACATAGCAGATAGTTCTTTGGTCACTGACTAGGTGGCGCTGTTCTTTAAATTTAATTCAAAATATTTGTTTTTGTTTGCAGCCAATTATACCGTTCGTCGTCGTTCAACTCGTCAGGTTGCGGCTCTGGCGGTGAACCTGCTGATGATATGTACTCGGATGTTTCCTTAGAAGAAGATGTACAGGGTCTTAATTATAAGGTAGGATGATTTTATTGTTAATTGTACTTGCATAGGTTGTTGGCTGTTATTATCTACAGAACGCTTAGAATGTGACGTCACACGACGGATGACTTCATAGTGACGCGTAATCGCAACATTCGCCTTGTCTGATGGTAGACAAGGGGAAGTCCAATAGCGCTTATGATTGAAATACCACCGGACATAGAATATAAAAATAATTTTAATAATGATTTTTCGCTGAACCAGTGGGGTTAGGTTGGGCAAGTTAAAACGATTATCGTCTCTCGTCGACGATTGGTAAAATAATAAAAGCTAGCTACGATATTCGTCATAACGAATAATAATCTAGTTTTATTGGATAAGGCCTAGCTTTTATTAATTTGACAATCGCCGACGAGAGACGATAATCGTTTTAACTTGCCAACCTAACCCCGCAGAAGGTTGGTATAGCATACTATCAGGTCTTAATATGAATGAACAAAACTTTATTCGACCTTATAAGTATAATCGACTCTTCAAAGACAAAAGGGACGAATATTTTTTTTCGAGATTTATCTACTAGTAAATTCGAGTGTATTTTTACATATATACAGATAACTCTTTCGAAAATAAAATAGAACCGATCCTAAAAACTGCATTAATATTTTTAGATTTTTTTTTATCTACCATTTCTTGATATCACCTTTTATTAAATGACAGCACCCCGCCTGATATAAAATGGTCAGATTTGTTAAATTTTTTCATGCAGTCGTTTTTAGGATCATGAACCCTACTCTACCCACTACCCCCACTTTTGGAAGCGTTCTTGACCCTACTAAACATGCCTGTATCATAAAATCAGGCGAACTGAAGTATATATATCAAAGTTACATTGGTACCGGCTACCAAACCGGCTGCCGAAAATATTTCTTCATTTAATGTACGACTTCTAGAAAAATCGATATTCAATTTCAAATTAAACAATACGTCTATGAAATTCGTTAACTGAATTATTGCTTCCTTTTCCTGTCTTTAAATCTGCATACAACATACTATATTTAACCGGTCATTAATCCATATTGGCAAATGACGTTGACTTTGGGCTTAAAGCCAAGCTGAGGAGATTCACGATTACAGTGATTCATATGTGAAAATAAAATAGATTGAATCAGTAAAAAGCTGACGGATTACGTTTGTTGTACGCTGTACCTACTGTGCCGACCCTTTTTTAAGTTCGCACTAAAATGACATCGTTCGTTTTAGGCTTTTATGTACTACTTTTGTAATGTCCGATGATGAAAAAATATATAAATGGTAGTTTCGATACTTGTGTTAATAAAACTAATAATGATTTTGATTTTGCTGTGCAATTGAGTTATTTGGAAATGAGATGTGGATTTTGTGTCGTCTGTCAATCAGGGAGACACGCCATAGCTTTGAACTGTCATAATTATAGTTTAAATATTTAGCACACCTAAACTATGCATAATAAAGAATATATTCCAATTACATTGTAATCTTCGTACATTAAATTAATTTAAAATGTATATGCAACTGTTAATACAATTAAGCCCAAGTCCCCATACATAATGAATGATGTCCTTTATAACAATTCTATTTCATTAAAAAAGCATTGTCATTTTCGATTACATTCATTCTTTTGTTTTTATTCTCTTATGTCAAACAAAACTTTCCTCTTCTGGATTTCAACTTGTGCGTTACATTTATCACATCCTTGATCACGTAACGTCAAACTACTAATTCAATATGCATAGGCAAACAGTTCAGAAAGAAAAAAATATTTTTTTATACTAAGATACTAAATGTGCTCGTATCATAGGAACAGGACGACCAAAGTACACATCATTCCAAAGATACTTTGGTACCGGCAAGTGGTTCTTGAACCGAAGCCTATCGGTTTGCGTGATCATTTCACCACCACTACACCACGGTGGCCTTATTTGTCATAATGAATTCAACACATTTAATGCGGCTTACTATCGCGTTTATTTTTGGTTATAAATTGTACAAATTTTTATTCCGACGTTTGCAGCAATCGTGGTCACGGAGATAGTAAGCCGCATAAAATTTGTGCAATAAAGAATTTTCTCTGTGATAGTAGTAACACTTTCTTTTTGTATTATATTTTATTGGGACACGACGACTGACCTTGTCCCGCCTGATGATAAGCAAGAGGAGGTCCAAGAGTGACGACGAATAAGAAAACCGAGTTTTTTCGCGGCTGCCTCAGTCGCCGTCACTATGCCGGCCAAAGGTGCTTCTTCACGCATCACTTGAAGGATTCAAGGTCATTGGATGGAAAGAGAGAACACATGGGCAGGCAAAGCATTTCACTTGTCGATTGATCTACAAAGAAAAGACGCATCGAACTTTTCAGTTTGGCTGTCGATTCGATAGATAGAATGCGGATGCTTTCCCCGACCTGTGCGGGTATTACGGGAGTGAAAAGACGAGGTTATCAAAGAGTGGTAGGCAGTGGTACCCAGTCTGCCGATCCACCACTTACAAGTATACAGACCGTGCAGTGATTTGGTCACGTTACGGGATCAGCTTGTGAGTTGCCGGTTCCATCTAGGCCGGCATAGTGGATGTGATTGCTACTCACAGTTATTGAATTGTAGTAGCAGTCACTTTCATTCATGGACCACACTTCGGCTTAACATCAAGCGGGGTGCTGTCATATGTCGAGTCACAATAAAACAAAAATAAAAAAAAGGTAGGATGTTTGTGTATAGTTTCTCTTATGTAAAAATAATACGAGTATTACAGAACTTAAGTGCGTAGTGTTATTTATAAACACAATTTCATTGACCAAGGTCACTTTGGAATGAAGCCAAAGATAATCTGCTTAGAAGAAAATAGTAAGATAAAACTGTACACTCATTCATTTATTTATATTACCTATTTAGGAGAACATCCATTAATTTCGTGACCTGTTATCTATACTTCTATATCTATACTTCTATACTAATATTATAAACAGGAAAGATTTGTATTTTTGTGTGTATGTTTGTAATGAATAAACTCAAAAACTATTGCGCCGATTACAAAAATTCTTTCACCATTAGAAATGTTCACCATGTTCACCATTAGAAACATTCTTCGTGAGTAACATAGGCTATATTGGATTTCCAAAAAGTTAAGGGTTCCGTACGAAATCTCGAATAATGTATTGTTTAAAATTAAACCTCAAGCGTTTTAAGTATTTTAAAGTGGGTAATGTGTAAATATGTTTATGCACAATGCTCTCAATCTGATTTGCAGAGCGAAGAGGCAGAAACTTCAAGTCGTCAGTTAGTACTTACCTGTTTCTTCTTACAAAGTCTGAATAAAATCCAAATATAAAATAAAACATTTTTTTCAATAATTAACTACTTTCAGATTCGATTTATAATAATTTTGATAATTTTATTGATTAACTTGTTATATAAACTATTGTTATAAAACTATATATATTTGTGAATTAATTTATTATATAAACACTATATATACAACAACATACATTAATGGTAGGTATAAAGATTTTTCATACATAATAGAAAAACTGTTTTTTTTTATTGTGACACAACATCTGACTTCGACCCGCCTGATGATAAGCAAGAGGAGGTCCAAGAGTGACGACGACTGGAATAACCGAGTCAGTTCCCGGCTGCCCCAGCCGCCGCCACTATGCCGGCCTAAAATGCTTCTTCACGCATCGTTTAAAGGATCCAAGGTCATAGGATGGAAAGAACACATGTGCTGGCAAAGCATTCCACTTGACATATTTAACCATTAAGCGCGCGATGTATTTTGACCAGGGCAACGCCGGGTTACGCAGCTAGTTTATAAAATTATTTGTAATTATGATATTTATTATACATAATTATTATAGACTAAATATTATGGAAGTACAATGACATTAATAAAACGTGATTGGTACCGCTTGATTGACCGTACGAATTCCCGCCGGAAGTGAGTCCCTCAGCTGCGCGCGCGCATTTCCGGTTAGACACGCATCCCAACTAATGATAACTTTTTATTGTTTGTTTATTATTATAATTTAACGTTTTTTACTACATATTGTTTATACAAAAAGGTCATTGAACATTAAAAAGATTTTTAATGATAATATTTATATTTTTGATGAAAGAGCATCTAAAATCGTCGTTTACCGGTTGTCCTGTGTGAGCGGTGAATGCGGTACGTCGCGAGGTTTTATTACATCGACTTGTCGCCAACTATTTATCGAGGTACTACCCAAGGGCGTAGCTGCCGCCGTATCTGCCGTATCAATTATACGGGGCCCCCGGGCTACGGAGGCCCCCTAACGTGCGTAAGCAAAAATTAATAAAAACTTCCCAAGAAGAAACTTTAGACAAACTAAAGTCATCAGCAGCTATAAATGATTTAATAATTCAGGGTTCCGAAAAAAAAGGAAGGAGAGTGTATATTTAATTTGAATTGTTTGTGCAAATTTTGGAAAAAGTGACAGAGAGTTAAATATGGTGAATAATATTTCTTTTAATTTTATGCAAACATTTCCTTTTCTTTTGTGAGAAATCTTTACCCTTCCTAAGGGCCCCTAAACATTTTTTTATACGGGGCCCTGCCAAGGCACGCTAAGCTTCTGGTACTACCGCCATCAGATAATGCAGTTGTGATGTCGTCTGTCAAGTCTGTAGTATCGCATCGCGTCGCGTTCGCCACTCGCGTAGGACACACATTTGAATTCAGTTCATTCAAAACACAAATATAATATTTTCAAGATCTAAGTAAACTAAAATAATGATAAACGTGAATAATTTATGATTTTACTATTCTATTCTTTATATTATGCATTTTATTAGTTTTTGTTGTTGTTATTGTGGTTCATCATATGACAGGACATATGTGGTTCATCATTATCATAAGTTGATAATGAAACGCGACTAAGTAACTCCTGTACAATTTGTTCACTTGAATGTGAATATCAACTGATGTAGGTACTTTAGTCATTCTGTTTCTCTGATACAAGCACTTTTAGATTAGTATAGAAATGTCAAAAAAACATACTTAGGCAGTGCAGTTGACGTAGAAAACTTGTGAACAAGATGTTATTACTCAATGCATATTATTATTGTAGACAGATAGCGAGTAAATACTGCCCACACTTATCGAACTCTAGTCCTTGACATGCTTCGGTAGGCCCACACGACCCACCCACCACATCTACGGGGTATTGCCTTTTGTAAATATTTGGAATCGAACTGCATATTTACATTCATAGATATCTGCCGACCTTTTCCAAGTTCGCACTAAAATTGATATAATTAATTTTCATTAAAAAAGCATTGTCATTCTGAAACATAATTAGTGTACTTTTTCTTTATTCAAAAAAAATATATATCTTGATTCCAAAGAGAGCATTTTAATTTTTCATGTGGTCAATTTCTCATTGATCACGTAGCGTCGAAGATAAATTAAAGCTCTTTTTTACGATACGACAAACAACTTTAGATCAATAATCCTCTGGTTTAAAAGTAGATTGGACAAGGATTGACAAATATAAATGCAAATATAAATGCTGCGATGGTTTGAGCACACGAAAAGGATGAGTGAAAATAAATTGACGAAAGAAATTTATAAATCTGATGTGGATGCATGCGTTGAACGAGGTAGACCCAATGTTCTCCAACTAAATCAGAGACATTCTCAAGAAAGCTGGGTTACCTAGTGCCTATAACCATAAAGCTTGTATGAAGAGAATTGTGGATGTGAGGAATGCGAGTTGTCAGCGTGTCCGGATCGTGGCAAGTGGCGTTCCATTATCCTTATGTCGAGCCACAATAAAAATAAACAGACTCAAAAATAAATCTGATAATCTAATCTGAAATAAATTAGAACATTTTTCCTCTTTCACATTCCCAAGATTACCTAATTACAATTAACGACACTTGGAAAAAAGGCAGCCTGCTGTGAAATTGAAAGTGTTACGTATTGTGTGAAAATTAAACATTGTATGTAGATTAACACAATGTTGCTGTCATGTAATTATGTAAATACGCGTATGGTGTACTCGTACTTTGTTAAATTAAGTTAAATCGTATACGGCATAGTGACGGCGACTGGGGCAGCCGTGAACTAACTCGGTTTTTTCAGTCGTCGTCACTCTTGAACCTCCTCTTGCTTACCGTCAGGCGGGTCGTGGTCAAATATCGTGTAACAATAAAAAAAATGTCTATGTAAATGTCTAATATGTTTTTATGAAAATTTGAAAAATGTTACAGGCGTGGCCTTTTTTAGTGATTGGTTTGTTGCGCGTAACTTCCCGGAGTAAATATTTGTTTAATTGCTTTTATTTGTAATATTTAATAGTCATATTAAATATTACAAATATTTGTTAATTAATTAAAAAGAGTGGTATGGTTATCAAAGAGTGCAGTGGTACCCAGTCTGCCGATCCGGGGTAGTACCGCCACTTACAAGTATACAGACCGTGAAGTGATTCTCTAACTTTAACAATTCTCTTCCTTCATGCAAATTCTAAAGTTATGCGGACACATATTTTTTTAACAATAAGTGATTTTTTCTGCCGGATCTCTTTTAATCCATCTTTTCATTGTATCCAATCCGGACCATACCATCCAGGAAGCGCAATAACCAGTTTTGTACTCATTGATACCATCGCAGCATTTTCAATCCTAGTCTAGTCCCTAGATCTTCTTCCAAATCACATTTTTTACGCACAACTGTAATCTTCACTTTATACGAAAAGAGTGGGCCTTCATTACCAAATTTCAGCATGTATCCTATTTTCATGCTTCTTCTGCCCTACTTAATAATAATATAATTCTTGCATAGTTAAACACAATACAATAGGCGAGCTTAATGCTAAATAGCATTTTCCACCAGCTAACCTTTGGGAGAGGGATGACAAAACATGTGGAGGGTGCTTATATCTAATATTTGAAATAAAAATAATATATAAATATACGTACATACATACCTACTTAGCATTCACTTCCATACAAAGATTCCCTTTTGATCTAGTTTGGCTGTGCATTATACTACAAATGGCATCCTTCACTACACTACCCGCTTGTAACCCATCTATTAAAACCGTTCTTACACTTTTTATCTGTTATAAACACTCACTTTCTGTGTGTGTAAAAATGCCTATAAACATATCACGTAAACACAATAGCATTCCATTTATTATCGTTATTATAAATATATCGATGTGTAAATAAACATTATAATACAATTTAATAACATATTAAAAGTATAAATAAATTCAATATATTCTGTATTTGGACACAGAATATATCTCAATACAGTTATAGATCACGGCAGATAGAAACAGCGCTGGAATTGAAGCTGCGCAGTAACTTGTATTTTTACTTTGCGTTTTAGGAATATTTATAAAATTTTAAAAATTGGTAAAATGGGTACATGGACTTGCTCCTACCGCGGTCGTTCAGAGATCTTCTAATCTGCCTTTCCTTATACTGCGCAGTTCAAACATCAGCGCTCGTTTTATCTGCCGGATCTATAAAAATTAATAATAATTTGAAATTGAACGACCTGTTTTTGCCAACTCCAAATGAACCCTCAAAAACCTTAAATTTAAACTATTTAGGTATATTTGACAGGTAATAAATTAAATAAACAATAAGACAAATTATTGTTGTTATTAGAGCCTAATGATATTTATTACCAAAGCCAATAATATATTTTGTATTACGATTATAAAATTTACTATTTTTTTACTTTTAACCGATGATTAAATTAACTTAAATTTTCGGCAACTGACTGATTCTTTATTATTTTATTAATTATTACAATCTTTAATTATCGTATGTCCTTACATACGTTTTTAGTACATTCATAACTTCTATTTTTACTAAGCTACTAAAATGCTTTTATCGTAGAAACAGGACAACCAAAGTACATATCAAAGATACATTGGTAACCCGGCAAGTGGTTTTAAACCTTTAAGTATACATTGGGAATGTTTACTCTCTAATGTAAACTTAAAGTTTTGAACCCGTGCTCTCGGTTTGCGTAATCATTGCACTGCCACTACGCCACGGTCGTCTTTACGTAAAGATCAACATAATATGTTATAGATTTAGGTCGCATAACAGATCATGATTATTAATAATTTTTTTCACTACATATGGTGTGATGATACATATTATAGCGTGAAGTATAGTTGAATGAATGACATGTGAATTAGGAAAAAATATGTTTCTCGTACATCTATAAAATTAAGTTTTGAGTCTTAGTTATTTTCTCAATTAATCAAATTGTTACATCTCAATTCCCACGGGGATAGGCATGGGCAATGGAGCGCTACTTTCCACGATCCTGACACAATTCTTTTCATGTGCTCTATGGTTATGGGCCTTATTATTTAAATAATGCCTCCTATTTGATTAAGAAGCACTATTCTGGCTTGTCCCCGTTTTATGCATCCATTTACCTCTGATACAATTCAACCATATGTAAATTAAACAAAAAAAGAATATTAATAAAAAAAACAAAATATGTTTTCTAAGATAATTTTGAAGAAATCTACGCGCAGGCGGGTAGACAATTTATTAGTTTTAAAGCAGTGTATTTTACTATTCTGAAAATTCTAGGCCTTTTCCCACAGGGATAGGCAGAGCCAATGAAGCGACACTTCCCATGATCCTGACACAACTCCCTTGCTTCCCTCACAAGCTCTACGGTCATGTGCACTAGGCAACCAAACTTTTTTTGACCAAATCAGACACATCCTCTTTGTATTGTACTCTATTCACCATCATCGTCATCAGCCAGAAGGCGTCCACTGCTGAACATAGGCCTCCCCCTTAGAACGCGCCATTCCGAACGACAAGATGCCAGTTGCTTCCACCGGTTACCCGTGACTTTCACTATGTCGTCAGTCCACCTAGTGGGAGGCCTACCTACGCTGCGTCTTCCGGTTTGTGGTCTCCACTCTAGAACCTTTCTTCCCCGTCGGTTGTCGGTTCTTCGAGCGATGTGGGCAGCCCTACACAGGAGCCCACATCTACACAAAAAATGCATGTTTGTATTATTATGCAAGTGCATCGGCAACAGGATCCGGCAGTCACTAATATTGTACTCTATTACTAAGGTTCAAAAATCTAGATATAAAAATACATTGTTTACTTCGTAGTTAAAATTATATACATGAAAACACACATTTGCAATTTACATATACTTGAACTGTATGAAGGTTGTTATTGTATTGTACAGTGTATTTTTACGTAGGTATGCGGAAAAGTTCATTTTGTCATTACGCTGATGAAAGATTTATGTGGGCAGCGTTCTGACCTCCATATTGTTCATTAAATATCATTTCTTTGGTTCTAATTGTTGTTTAAAAAGTACACGTGGCGATGGTGGTCTAGCACTATATAGATATTATATAATGATAGGAATGTTATTAATAATTATTATTCAATCAATCAATCAACTTGTCACGCTATTTTTGCACAGGGATAGGCAGAGGCAATGGAGAGAGCCACTAGCCACGATCCTGACAAAACTTCCTCGCTCCCCTCACATCCATAATTCTCTCATACAAGCTCTACGGTTATGGGCACTAGGCCACTCAGCTTTCTAGCACTTCAGCCGGGGCCTGTAGCAAATTTTGTCAAGGGGCCCTTGGTTTGCTTTAGGTTCTTAAGTTTAGGGTATTAAATAAAACAAAACTGTTACAAATAAACTTTTCTGGATTGCATATGGGCTAATTTAGAGATAACATTTCCATTATCGAGTTAATTTTCAATTGAAAGTGAAGCGCCTATGCGCTTCGCGTTTAAGGCATGCAAGATATTTACGCTCCTATCTAAATTAATATTTTTTCTTATTACGGTCAGACAGGCATTGGAGCGCGGGGCCCCCTAATTCACGGGGCCCGTAGCATTTGCTACTCTTGATACATGGCTAATACTGCACTGCATCAAAGCATTATTATTATTACTTTTTTCATGACTAATAAAACTTTGCGGTCTCTCGCTACGAAGCAGTAATATTATTTATGTACAATAAAGAATGCCACGAAGTATATAACAGGAATAAAAACAATTTTAATGTAACTACTTGATATATTAACAAAAAAAAAAACAATTACTTAGATTTTTCTTTATGTTATGAAATATTTATTTCACAATTTGCGCCTAATTCTTATCTATTTTCAATGATCCCTAGATTTTATCATATTGGTACATGATAACTTAGTGATAAATCTCACTCATAATCTTATATTTACTAGTACTTTAGGTGTTTCTTTCATCTTACGGGTGATTCTAAATTTATTTATTTATTAATTTAATCCTAATTACACCAAAATAAACCTAAAAATAGATACATAGGCGAGTTTAATTTAATTTAAGAATTTAGGTACATATTTTCTATTTTTTATTATTATCAATGTTTATTATTTATTTAAAACTACTACTTTATAACTCTCGAGTGATAACTACCCAAATGTTTACTATTAAAAGTTCTTAAATAAGCAACCATTTATACCTACATTATGGTATCATATTTATCAATTATATTCTGTCAAGTGCGTTATTTGAAATCTTTAATTTATTTCTTACTTTTTTATGTTAGTAGTGAAAAGATACCGCAAACTTTGGTTTCGGTGTGCCAGTGTCCATCCATTCAAAAGTTTTTAATGCTGTCTTCTTTTTCGTTTCGTAATTTAGGAGTGGGTAGGCAGCCCAGTCTGCCGATCCGGGGTAGTATATATACAGACCGACTTAGTCGTGTTTCGGGATCAGCTTGTATATTTCCGGTTCCAACTAGGCTGAAGCGATCATATGTTGAGTCACAATAAAAAAATTATCTAAATTTAAATGTAATTAATTTAATATAAAAGACCCCTCTTGCTATAAAAGTCCCTAATATAGAGTATTCCCTTTAAAAAGGTGACTAATCCCTAGCTAATGGGGTTTTCCTTGCGTGTTTAATATCCTTAACTCAAATTTCTTATCTATGAATGTTCACAATATTCTTAGAATGACCTAAATCTCTTTTTTCTATATCATTAAAGTTATGGCGAATAGTAGGAAGATAGTTGGTGGTCATTTGCCCAGTCTGGCGATTCGGGGTAGTGTACAGACTTACAAGTGTACAGACCCCGAAGTTACTTCGTCGCGTTTCGAGATTAAGTTTCTGGCATAATGCATGCGACTTCTATTAGCAGCCAATTAACTGTTGTAGCAGTCGCCTCCATTCATACAAGGCCTCCATTCATTCAAGGCGGGGTGCTGTCATTTGTCAAACCTCAATAAAAAGAATATTATGGCTTGTTACATTTTTTATTCCTATTTAAATCCGCCTTTGTACTATTGTGCATTAAGTTTTTAAATAAATAAAAACTAATTGAATAAAATTACTGAAAATAAATATGATATTTTTATAAAGGCTTTTGACATAATATTAATTCTTGTGTATAAAATTCAAATGAAAATTAGATAGGAATATATTTTACGTCGCTTAACTGCTACAGACACCGGATCGATTTTCGCTTGATTTGGCGAATCTTTAAAATCCAATTTGTAATACAACATCTGCAAATACGTAGTTATTCAATCAATCAAATTGCCTTTTTCCCATAGGGATAGGCAGAGACAATGGAGCGCCACTTGACACGATCCTGACACAACTCCCTCGCTTCCTTCACATTCATAATTCTCTTCATACAAGCTCTATGGTTATGGGCACTAGGCAACCTAGCTTTCTTGAGGATGTCTCCGATTTGGTCAGCGAACACCCTCTCAAACCATCAAATTAATTGCTTTGAAAGAACTTTGTCTAATAAATATTAATTTATTAAGTTAGGTCACACAAATCAGTTTTATAATACAATAGCTAATTTTACGTTTTTTGTTCGAATTCCTAACAAAATGTGAATAACTAAATATCTTGTACAAAGTAATTTTCCACGAGTAAAAAACTAAAAAACTTTATTAAAATGTATAAGTTCTCATTGTTCAGTTAATAACAATTGTTTCTATGATACATTAAATTGCATTTTTAACCGACTTCAAAAAAGGAGGGGGTTCTCAATTCGACCAGTATGTTTTTTTTTATGTTTGTTACCTCAAAACTTTTGACTGGTTGAACCGATTTTAATGATTCTTTTTTTATTTGATAGCTGATGCTTCCCGTTTGGTCCCATTTTAATTTGGTCCAGTTCTGATAATGGCATCAATGAGAAAATCATATGTCTTAAATTTTCAACATTCTAATTTATGTTTGTTGGCGGATAACTTCGTTGTTTATGAACCGATTTTGATAATTCTTTTTTTGTTGAAAAGAAGATATTTCAAAGGTGGTCCCATGATAAAGAAATCAGGGTTTAACCGACTTCAAAAAAGGAGAAGGTTTCTAAAATGACTGTTTATATCTTTTTTATGTTTGTTCACGAATAACTTCGTTGTTTATGAACCGATTTTGATGATAAGGGAATCAAAGTTTAACCGACTTCAAAAAAAGAGGAAGTTTCTCAATTCAGCCGTTTATATTCGTTGTTAATGAACCGATTTTGATTATTCTTTTTTTGTTGGACAGAAGATATTTCAAAGGTGGTCCCATGATAAGAAAATCAGGGTTTGATGATGGCAGACCAGAGAAATCGAGGGGATCTTCATCGTAGGGGCGACTAGTGCGTTTGTTAAGTTTTTTTTATTATGTCTAATCGTTTCCGTCTATCATTTTCCGTCTGAAGTAACTGTCTTCTCTTCATTCGAGAAGCATCTTTGCTCGGTCTAACCATCACTTAAAATCGTAAAAGAAAATATTTTCTAACAAAAAAAAAAACGACTTCAAATAGCAAAAAGCAAAAAATAAATTTTCTTCGCACAAAGTAATACGTATTTTCATTTAGTTAAATAGAAATGATTAAATAATTACTTTATAATTTTGGAGTCGGTGCCAAGTCAATGCCACAACAACCTTACTACTATATCAAATTACTAAGTACACACAATATTATTAAATATTCTTATAAAAATATAAGAATCGGTACCTACTAACTATCAAAGTAACTTTTTTAATATTATGTACCTAAATACTGGCTTACAAACTACTAGTAAATGAAAACGAATTATGAAAGGACACTGAATACAACTTAGACATATAGTAGCTATTTAGATAACAAATGTACTCAAGATATCAATGTTGAAATAAATCAAAAGAATTTACTAAAATGAAATACTCAAAATGGAATCCAATGGCATTTAAATATGAATAACTATCCAATACTTATAATAATAGCATGAAGGTATTAAATTTAAAAAAAAAATCACAAAATCTGTTAGCAAAACCAAAACAAGTAGTAGGAAGTACTGATAATTACCACAGAACAGATATTTCGTGATAATTGCCTACTAATATTATCGTCAGTTGTTAGAAAGATTCATCTATACACAGTTATTGTTTTACTTGGCACCGACTTTAAAATTATAAAATAATTATTAAATCATTTCTATTTAACTAAATGAAAATACGTATTACTTTGTGCGAAGAAAATTTATTTTTTGCTTTTTAGTTTACTATTTGAAGTCGGTTTTTTTTTTTGTTAGAAATTATTTTATATATACACGCCTGTCCTATATCAAAACCAATTAAGGGCATATGAGTGAACTACAAATAAGCGATGAAGCGTTTAAGCTTTTAAAACGGGAAAAAACTGTTAGGTTCGAAACTCTGGAAGTGGAGAAGTATCTAGAAAGATCGAGAATACAACCTACCAACCTAACCAACCTGGTAGGCAGTGGTGCCCCAGTGCGGTGCGCTCCGGTACTGTACCACCACTTTTAAGTGTACAGACCGTGAAGTGAAGTTAATTAGTCGTGTTAAGATTAGCCTTAAAGTCACCAGTTCCAAGTAGGCCGTCATGGTGGATGTGACTGCTACTACAGTTATCTTACTGTACGAGCAGTGGCCTCTATTCACAGACCGCACTCCATCTTATCATCAGGCAGAGCATTGTCATATGTCAAGCCATAATAAAAAAAACTCACTTTTCTCTTCACTACGAAAATGCTTGTGGATCGTGACTCCGCCAAAGCTTTCTCTGCCAAGCAGGTAGACGTGATCTCTAATCTAGTCGGACCAGCGCTATTTAATCGACCAAAATTATTTAATTTCAATTTAAGCTTAGGGTTAGTTATTCTACCGATTGGTTTCATCTATCTATGGGTTAAAGGCCTACTAGACTAGTGTAATTAAAAAAAAATGTTTATTGCATTTCATAGAGGAATATTTTTAGTTAATATTACGAGTATATATTATTAGCTAAAAGCACTCTTTAAAACTCTGAATAATATGTATTACAGTGTGTAAGAGTGGTAGGCAGTGGTACCCAGTCTGCCGATCCGGGGAAGTACCACCACTTACAAGTATACAGACCGTGAAGTGATTTGGTCACGTTTCGGGATCAGCTTGTGAGTTGCCGGTTCCATCTAGGCCGGCATAGTGGATGTGATTGCTACTCACAGTTATTGAATTGTAGTAGCAGTGACATTCATTCATGGACCACACTTCGGCTTAACATCAAGCGGGGTGCTGTCATATGTCGAGACACAATAAAAAAAAACATATTATTAAAAATATTAATATGTAAATAAATAATAATATAAAAATATTAATATGTAAATTGACTAAAGTCACCGACAATCTCAATAACTCAGTGTTTTCTAGTGTTCGGTACACGAGGGTCATTAGAAATAATAAAAAGAAAAATAATATTTTAAATTAAAAATTTGTTTCTTACTAGATTTTGATTTGGGACGGCCGTACATTTCTTTGTAAGTAGTTGTTAGAATTTAATTATCCTAATTAGATATTTTAACTTTTTGCTAAACGAAATGTTTTTCTGTTTTTAATATTGATGCATGTGTAAAATGTGTTTTAAAAAACAACTCTTAAAAAAATTTAAAATAATTGCCTTTAAGGATATGTAAAGTAATTTATTTTAGACACAGTTATATCCAATTTTCTTTTAGATTCATGTCTGGATCGTGGAAGGTGGATCGTGGTTGTTTTTATTTTATTGTACCTCGAAAGTAGATTGAAACAAGTATATTTTATTAATTACCCTTAATTTAAAAAATCCGTATTTAAATTTTAGTTTTCAATAAAGAAATTTCAAATCAAATCAAATTGTCACACCTTATTTCAGCGATATACAGAGACAATTGTTGGAATTCCCGACCAGCACGACGAATGCGACTGCTACTTGCATTTCTTAACTGTAGTAGCAGTCATCTCTAATCTTAAATCAATTATATATGTTTATTGCCTTTAGATTTACATCTACTATATTTAGATCACTTGACTTAAGTAGTAAGGAAATTATTACTAATGGCGGCACATGTACAGTGTTGTTAAGATAATGGCTAATTATAGGCCACTTAAACTCATATTTATTTTTTACTATCAGCTTTAGGAAACTCCTAAGTTGTTCATGGTTGCCTTAAGTTAAGTATTGTAAGTATTGCTAGGTTTCTAAAGACATCCTCAAGAAAGCTAGGTTGCCTAGTGCCCATAACCATAGAGCTTGTATGAAGAGAATTGTGGATGTGAAGGAAGCGAGGTAGTTGTGTCAGGATCGTGGCAAGTGGCGCTCCATTATCTCTGCCTATCCCTGTGGGAAAAAGGCGTGATAATTTGATTTGAACAGAGTCTGTAGTCACTTCACGGTCTATACAATGGTACTACTCCGTTTTGGTAGACTGGGCAAATGAGTTCCAAATACCAACTGTCTGCCTACCACTCTTTTTAACCCCCGACCAAAAAAGAGGGGTGTTATAAGTTTGACTTGTCTGTGTATCTGTGTATCTGTGTATCTGTGGCTCTGTGTATCTGTGTATCTGTGTGTCTGTCTGTGGCATCGTAGCTCCTAAACGAATGGACCGATTACGATGCGGTTTGTTTCATTTGAAAGCTGACGTGATCGAGATGGTTCTTAGCTACAATTGATGAAGATCTGATCAGGGGTTTCAAGGTCATCAGCTCGATTTGTTAGCTGCGGTAGCGATATTAGACGCGCTGTTTAGGATGGCAACCCTTGTACGTCGCTATGCGACGAAGATTGTTATTTTATGTCAAATAAATATGCCAATGTAAATACACGTAAAAAATGTTATAATTTTTCCCTTAAAATATTCATATGGCGAGGTTGGTTTGCAGTTTAGATCGATTACCTTGATTGAATATTTTAGGGGAAAAATTATAACATTTTTTACGTGTTTTAACAATGGCATATTTATTTGACATAAAATAACAATCTTCGTCGCATAGCGACGTACAAGGGTTGCCCGTTCTAAACACGCATAAGGCTGGGAATACACGTCCGATATTGCTGAGCAAATTATTTACAAATCGGAAGTAGGAATCGGACGTCTATTTTGTTTCTGTATTTTGTATGAAAACTGCACCTTCAGACAATCGGATCGGCCATAAAATCGTAAGCGCCTTGGCGTTGTTTCCGATTCTGACATCCGATCCGACTATCGGATCTGACGTGTATTAAGTATTCAAACAAATGTATGGCACGAGTGACTATCGGATCGGACTATCGGAGAGGCAAATCGGACTTGTATTCCCAGCCTTATAGGTATTTACTTTTAAACATATCTGTGACTTAACATTTGAAATAATAAAAACGTATACAAATACATGTGTGTTTTAACTGGTACCACTGAGTTACTCTGATGATGGAACTCGAAGGTAGGAGACGAAATCCTGGATGTGTTCAAACTTTTTTTTGGTATACTAAGTTTGGACTTATTAGATTTGTCTTGAAGGTAGGAAACTAAGTGTAGAAAAGTTAGTGCGATAAAATAAAACATTATAGTGCTTTCACTAAATTTGTTACTCACTAAGAGCATTTAGCTGGACCGTCATCAAATTGAAGACCGGGCAATCTGATGATGCACCATTATGAATCCTCTCAGATCAGCAAATTGATATCAATTGATCAGCAAAAAAAGAGATAGAACTGTAGTGCTTTAACTAGGCCTTTAGCTGGGCCGTTATCAAATTGAAGATCGGGAGTATCTGATTATGAATCCTCTCAGATCAGCAAATCAATAACAGATAATATCATAGTGCTTTAACTAAAATTGTTACTCTCTATGAGCCATTAGCTGGGCCATTATCAAATTGAAGACCTGGAGTAGTTATCTGATGATGCACCATAAGGATCAAAGGGATATTAAAGGGATATAACTATTGAGCCATGACTAATGTTGTTTATTACTATAAAGCTGATGATATGACCAAAGTGGTTCCAGGCGTTTCGGGGGTTCCTTTAAAATTTTAATTTTGATTTTATTTAATGAATCAATTAAATTGTCACGACTTTTACCCACACGGATCGGCAGAGACAACGGACGATCCTGTCACAACTCTCTCGCTTCCCCACATCCACAATTCTCTTCATACAAGCGTTTCCAGTTATTCTTTTTACTATTGTTTATAGTATGTGTTCAGTAATAAATTAAGAAAGTATCCATATACATAACAGAACAGATTAGCACCTTACATCGTAAAGGCAATAACAATTTGATCACCGAACAAACTTTCCAAGCATTATTTGTTTTTACTTATTGCACATTATAGAATACTAGCTTCTAATGATTGCCGAACCGATATATTAATATACAGTATGGTTTATAAGTTGTAGATAAAATTGTACTGGATTACAAAGGCACTGAAGGAAAAAAAGGGATTACAGGTAAGATCAATAAACTTAAAATTTAAAATCATCTAATTTTGCAAGGTAATCTAGGTTTACCTCAAACCCATTATACATAACTAATATAATAGGTTTAATTTGGGTTGCATAAAAAAATAAAAATAAAACAAAAAAACAGTTTTTTTTTATTGTAAAGCTGCGTGACTCAAGTTGCCTCATAGTACGCAAGGAAAGGGTATGGCATCAACGACTAAACATCCGTGAACTAACTCGATTGTTTCAGTCGTCTTCACTCAAGTTAAAGTCGACGACTGAGCCATATGACTCAGTCGTCGAAGTCAAATGTCGTGTCACAACAAAAAAAATCGTATCGAATATTAATGGATATCAATAACATTCTAATAAAATAATGTATATTTCCCAAGACGAAGAAGTATCAATAGACTTGACCTTAATTTGACGTTGATTACAGTTAAAGACATGCGGACATGCGCATCTTACTGGACATGCTGTATAATCAGTAATCAATGGTCAGTTCTATGCTTGTTTATTCGATCTAGTCATCATGTAATTATTAAGCGATGCGTGTTCGATATCGTATTATCTCATGTTTTCTCTTAAAGCTACATCTGATCACTTTCGATTTTGTTTTTATTACTCATGACTTTATTTTAGTTCTTTTATTGATGATATTAAATAGTGATAAAATGTTTGTAAATATCTTTTTTGTTTATATTTTTAGTAAATTTGATTGTATCATAGAAACTAGGCGACCAAAATGCAAAGATACATTAGTACCGGCCAGTAGTTTTGAACCGGGAATTCTATTGTCTCTGCCTATCCTTGCGGAAAAAAGGCGTTACCATTTGATTGATTGATTTAATTTTAAATTAGCGAGACCATTTCATTACGGCTTGAATTCTTCTAAATATTATAATAGTATTTGTAAATATAATATTTTATTATATTTACAAAAAGTTTTTTACTAATTCGTAGTTTATTAATTGCAGTATATGTACTTATTTATTCGATTTAACAAAAAACGGTTTAAATTTGAATTTATTTAGTGTTATATTTATCTACCCACATTGAGTTTGAGAGTTCAAGAATTTCAGTAGTTGACCAGTGGACACCAAGACTTTTTATATATTCTTCAAAATAAATAAAACTTGCAATACTTAGACGACAAAATATTATCGTTTACAAAAGTAATGACTAATTCCGAATGTGTTTCATCTCGCAACTGTGGAGGCCGGCGACGTAATCATAGTAGCCCCTCGCCCATGAAATTACCAGATGGGACTTTGGCGAGGGGGACGTTTCATAGGGGTTATTGCCATCGTTTTAGATTCCTTATTCATATAGAGGAGCGAATAATGTTTATTTGTAATGTTGTGCCGCGTTGACTCGCTGATAATCGAGTCGTAGGGAGGGGCAATACTCACGAACAGTGTCGATCGAGCCGCTTTATGCTTTAGTAGTTACTAGTACTGAATTCGTTCTTGTACACGCTTCACGTATTTATCGCCGGTCTAAACTTATTCATTCGAAATATCGTTTATCTTTCGTCGTGTTTTTTTATTTCCTTTTTATTCATATATCGACTTGGATTATCATATCGCGTTATAAATCGATGATACGATGTCAAAGCAAACGTTGAAATTTTGTCGTCTTCACTCGAATGTTTGTTTGCGAGATATTATACTAATACTTGTGTACGACGATAATTAAGTAATTGTGTTTGTGTTTATGTAATGTGGTATTAAGAAGACCTGCAATCGTGATACGTTTAAGTTTAACAATTGAGTGCGATACAATTCTAGTGAACAGTGCCATTTAAATTAAAGTCAAATTAAATTAAAGTTAATTAGAATTAAAGTCAGACTTTAATTTTAATTTAAAAAGTAGGTACCTGAATAGTGTTTCGAAGCCGTTTGAATGTTTAAATCGGGTTTCTTTAACCGACCTAGAGTCACGATGGGGGAGTCAGTGGAAGTTGAAGATGGTCTAGAACTAGAATATGACATGTGGGATGGTCAATTCGATTTTGTTGGACCGCAAGGGACCCCTCCTGCGCCGCGTAGCAGAATGACCTCTGACTCTGGGTATACAGAAGACCTCTTTACTGGTGGTCCATTGACGCCACATTTGGCAAATGGTCTCAATGGCGGAAAGAAGACGGCTGCACATCAATGGTGTGACAATCTTACTGATCAAGTAGGTTTACAATTTATCTTACGTATTCTATTTCTTTGTTTGTTCTTTGATACGCGACTTCTAACCCTTCGACTAGCCTGATGGCCATGCCGGCCAAAGGAAAATCCTAAGTAACGGATAATTTAATTAAACTTTAAAAAAAGGAAACAATAATTGAGTAAAATATTTCGGTTAATTATTGTAGATTTTACGTGTTATTAAGAAGAGGACATAGAGATTTAATTTTTTTCTTATTGTGACTCAACTTTTGACCCGCTAGATGATAAGCAAGAGAAGAGAGAAGAGTGCCGATGACTGTAAAGACTATGACTTCACGGTTGCCCCAGTCGCCGTCACTATGCCGGCCAGCCGACATTTAATTATTTACTTCTTTATTGTGCATTATAATAAACCTAAATAAAACTTAAAGATATAACCATAGTGAATGACACAAAAGGCCCTTATCACCAAACAGCAATCTCTTCCAGGTCACCTTTGGGTGAAAAGAAAACCGTTATGATAATTATGATTTTAAAGAGTTCAATCTGCTGATCCGTGGTAGTATCACCGTTTACAAGTATACAGACCGTGAAGTGACTTAGTCGCGTTTCGGGATCAGCTTACATTTAACTGTAGTCGCAGTTACCTCCATTCATGCACTTAACATCAGCCGAGGTGCTGTCATATGTCGAGTCACAACAATAAAGAAAAGTGTCTTACATAAGTAAAAACAAAAATTAACTTTAAATAGCTTCAAATGACTTTAAATAATAATAATACTCAGAGTCTATACTATTTACCCATGTATTTACCAGTGGTAGGCAGACAAACTTTTAAGTTACTCAGTCGCGTTTCGGGATCAGCTTGAACATTGCCAATTCCATTCGAGATGTCATTGCAGCTATATGACTGTATTGTACTCTCCAGTTCATTATCAGGCGGGGTCAAATGTCGAGCCATAATAAAAAACATCTTTATGTAGGAAAGTGTCTGTGTTAATAATGAATAAAATATCAATATTATTATTCGAGTATACATATAGGTGCTTATACAATTAATTTATTGCTCCAGTAAATGCGTCAATGGGTGTCTATTGTCCTCAATTGAGTCATGTGTATTCACTTAGCAAAGTAGTCACTCTATTTTTGCACTGTGACAATTCCTTATTTAGAATTAAACTTATAAATCCAGACACTTGGGTGTCCAACGCGCAAATCATTCGATATCGCAGTTTAAGCAACAATAGGAGCGGTTAGTATTTGGAAGGGTGACTTATAACCATCGATGTTTACAACTCGCTTGTGGCGAAAAAATTTTGATTCCGCTTGCTTTACGGATGGCATTAGCGGGCCCAGCGGACCGACCGCGTAACTCAATGACAATGAAATTCGACTTCGTTTTGACAGTTGGACTCCATTAATGAACTTTAAAATTAAGATTGCGACCGCGCAACACACTTCACGTAATATATTAACAGTTCAAACTCATTAAACCTCATTAAGTCCAAATCAATAAAAGTTTTTTTTTGACACTAACAGCGACCGCGTAACTTTTTGACAAATAGCTATGAATTACATTTTCATTTCCATTGAAGTTGCGCGGTCGGCTCCCCGCACCGTTTGGTAGTCGGGAAGCAAGAATGTATGAAAAATTATTACATGATTTTCCAGTAATCTTGGCCCCGGCTACGGCATGGAAAATGTCCCTCGGCCATAATTTTTCAATAGTTTTTGCCGACTAGTTTTCTTTTTGTTTTTATTGTGACTCGACATATGATTGCACCCTGCATGTTAAGCTGGATTGCAATCCATGAATGGAAGTGTCACTGCTACTACAATTCAATAACTGTAAGTAGCACTCACATCCACTATTCCGGCCTTGTTGAAACCGGCAACTTACAAACTGATCCCAAAACGCGATTCAGTCACTTCACGGTCTGTATACTTGTAAGTTGTGGTAGTAACCCGGATCGGCAGACTGGGTACCACTGCTTACCGATCTTACTTATGCTGTATGAATAACTACGATCCGGACATTGACCTAAGTTTCAGTAGCAGGACGTTTATAAGCTAAAGATGATGAATTATTCTTTACGATACTTGATGCGTATCCGTGTACTAGAATAAACAGTGTTATTTACCAAGCGATCGTCGAATCCGCGGTCCCGTCATGTCATTTCGACTGTTGATTTGTATTGTACTGTCACGCAATCCACTACGACTGTAGCTTATTCTTATTGATTAAATACATCGTCATAGAAATAAACACAGAATTTTATTTTAGTTTCCATAGCGAAATGTCACTTAACCAGTTTAATAAAGTTTAATACCAATTTCCTTTTGATATATATGTTTTTTTATATTTTTTTATTTCTATACTAAGCTACCAAAGTGCTAATATCATAGAAACCGGACGACCAAAGTCATATCAAAGATACATTGGTACCGATAAGTGGTTTCGAAACCGTGCTCTCGATTTACATGACCATTTCTCTGTCTCTACACCACGGTCGCCTTGTTCTTTGGTCGCCCAGTTTCTTTGATACAATCACATTTAGCTTAGTTAAAAATAATATTACTATTACAAGCTAATCCCGAAACGCGACCAAATCACCTCACGATCTGTATACTTGTAAGTGGTGGTACTACCCCGGATCGGCAGACTGGGTACCACTGCCTACTACTCTTTGATAACCAGACCCGAAACAAATATCCACGCTTTTTTTTTATTAACAAACACTTGCAATATTTAATATAAATATTACAAATAAAAGCTATGAAACAAATATTTCCTAAAGGAAAGGAAAATACCGTCTCGCTTTTCGGTTGCTCCAGTCGCCGTCACTATGCCGGCTAAAGGTGCATTTTAATGCTTTGCTTAAAGAATACCAGGTAAATAAAACAATCCAATACTTCTGCGACAGTAAGATGGATAAAAATAATTTAGAAAAGCTACGTAGATATATGAATGGATAAACAAAAATAATTTCTCAAGTGAATTCGATTTTTATTATCTATTGTGATAATGTTATCATTTTGATGACAGGCGTGGCGCATGGACTAACACAATAGTTCGTTACGAATATAGGTTCGATTCCCGGTCGGTGAAAATATTTCTTTCATAACTTTTATTTGTTATTTTTATGTTTAGATTGAAAATTACAAATATGTGTTAATAAATAAAAGAGTTAGAATTCGTCTTAGAGGTTGGAAGACGTCTTACCACCACTTTCAATATTGAAAATAAAAAACTTGGCCGGCATAGTAGATGCGACTGTTACTTGCAATTACTTGACTGTAGTAGCGATTGCTAAATAAAATAATAAATAAAAATAATTTATCAGACGGTAGTAAGGTGTCCTAAATCTGTACAAATAGTAATCCAACATCAGAAGTCATCTAATCATGACAGTTTTACAATGACCTACATTAAAGGAAAACAAGAAAAATCTTTCAAATCGCAAACATATTTTTTGTTTTAAATTTCGTAGTTAGTTTTCAGCAAGTGGCGCTCCATTGTCCTATCCCTATGGGAAAATGGCCTGACAATTTGATTGATTGATTGATTGAGCCTTGTTAGGAATGAAATAATTATTTCAATGAATTTTCCTAGATTTTACGCGAATATTGATTAATGAAATAAACAAAATTAATGCTGCTTACTATCGCGTTTATTTTGGTTAATGATTGTAAAAAAAAATATTCGGACGTTTCGAGAGATTTGCAGCTATTGTACAATCATAAACCAAAAATAAACGCGATAGTAAGCCGCAAAAAAATCGTTGAGTATCATATTTTCAATGACTTAAATGACATTACTTAAACGAAATTTGTGTCAGGATCGTTAAAAGTGGCCATTGTCTCTGCCTCTATTCCATCAATCAGATTATACGCTTGCACATACATTCTTCTTTTTATGCAAACCTATGGGGTCTAACCAAAGGGGCACTTCGGACCTTAGCTTTTTTAAATGTTCCCAATTTGATCGAAGAGGAACAATCTATTGGGTCGATGTGTGAAGGATCTTACTTCACACTTAGATAATAGACATCTCTATAACAGTTCGCATCCATTAGTGAGCTAGTTTACACTTATACGAGACGTCAATTGCATTTTAACCACGCACGATACGTCATAGTAATAGAATGAGCAAATTGGTTACTTTTGGATTGAAAAATGACATTCTAAAGAAACCAATTTGCATTGCTTCAACTTTATTGTCTTCATTTAGTACCTGATTAATAATAATAATTTAAAACAATACCGTTTTAAGGACTTCTTACACAGGGCCGGCTTACTCGAGTGCCGTCTTGAAGTCTGATTCGTGTTTTTTGATATGTATATTTTAAAACTATTTTCTCGTTTTATAAATTATTACAGGAGTGGTGTACCTATTTAATTTATTTATTTAATTGAAAAATAAGAAGTATATATTATATTTAAATTGACTCATATTGTTTTTAGTTTGACATAATTTAGCACTCCGTATGATGTTAAATAATATAATACATCCATTATCCATTAACTAGGCATATCTAGCCTAGTTGAAACCGGCTTAACAGTCTGCATATTTGCAAGTGGTGATACTACCCGGGATCGGCAGACTGGGTACCACTGCCTACCACTCTTTATTTTGTAAAACTAATATAGATCACCGTTTGTTTTGACATCTTGTAATGTGAACTTAAATGTTGGCCTATTGGTAAAGCTCAGAGTCGCTCAGCGTGCAATGGAGAGAGCTATGCTTGGAGTATCTCTGCGCGACAGAATCCCGAACGTGGATATTCGCCAAAAAACCAGAGTTACCGACATAGCTCGTGGGATTTGCAAACCGAAGTGGCAATGGGCAGGCCACATCGCTCGAAAAACCGACAATCGACGGGGAAGATAGGTTCTAGAGTGGAGACCACGAACCGGCAGACGCAGCGTAGGTAGGCCTCCCACTAGGTGGACTGACGACATAGTGAAAGTCGCGAGTAACCAGTGGATGGAACTGGCAACTTGTCGTTCGAAATGGCGTTCTAAGGGGGAGGCCTATGTTCAGCAGTAGACGCCTTCTGGCATCAGCCATCATCATCGGCAAGTTCACATCATCATTAGATGATGTCGATGTGAACGTTCCTTAAAATTTATTCACTAAAAAATAAGAGTTAACTTAACAATGCCATAATTTAATTTATTCCTCTTTGTTCGGGAGAATTTTCGTGTGAATTTAACAACATTCCATCTACATTTATAAAGTTGTTACATCATTCATAAATGTATTATGAAGTCTTCGGCTTTTATTTATTGCCAATTTGATTTTCTTATACAACCGAGGCAGACATATTTTTCGAATAATTTTAGACTGGAATATAATATTTTTATTATATTGGCCTATTTTTTATACATTAATCTGAGGTGCGGTCCATGAATGGAGATTAATATTTCTATACTAAGCTACTAAAGTGATTATATCATAGAAACAAGACAACCAAAGTACATATTTCAAATATACATTGGTACCGGTTAGTGGTTTCAAACCCGTGCATTCAGCTTGTAAAACTATTGCACTGCCACTGCTAGTTAAATAACCGATAACTTTGGAATTGATAACTTTCAAGTTGATTCTTTGATCACTTTACGGCTCACGCTTTGTTCACCTGAAGTGGTGGTACTACCCTGGATCGGCAGACTTGGCAAATTACCACCAACTGTCTGCCCACTCTCATTAGATACCTAATTAGAATAATAAATATCTATTAGATAAAGTATATTTGCAAAATACTCACATGTAATAGACAAACATTAATATTCAAAAAAGTATTTATTTATGTTAATTTGCATTCTTCAATTTGGTATTTAAATAATGATTTAAACCCGACTCTGTTCACGGTTGCCTTAGACCATGCCGGCCAAAGGTACTTCTTCACACACACATGGAGGATCCAGGGTTATAGAAACACATGGATAGGATGCGAGGGAGTTGTGTCAGGATCGTGGCAAGTGGCGCTCCAATGGCAGAGGCCTATCCCCGTGGAAAAGAGGCGTGACAATTTGATTGATTGATTGATGGATAGGATATTTTTATTCAATTAATTAAATCAAATTGGCACACCTCTTTCCCACAGGCAGAGACAATAGGGCGCCACTTGCCACGATCCTGATTCAACTCCTTCCCTGTCCACATTTTTATTATCCTTCAGAAATATCATTTTACTATTTGGACACGAAATGTGCAACGTCACATCCACCTTTGACAGCGTCTGATTGGCTTTTGTAGATACCGTGAAGTGACAGGGTCGCGTTTCCAAATCAGCTTGCAAGTTACCGGTTTTAACTAGGCCGGCATAATGGATGCGACTGCTATTTACAGAAAAAGCCATATGTTGAACCACAGTAAAAAAAAGAAAAAAGTATGTGTTTAAAATACGTGCAAAAGTAGAAATCTGTACTTAATTGCTATGCTATTGCAGTAGTTTAAAATATACGTACATTAAAATATATTATTTTTAATGTTATTACCGCATTGCAGTTTCATGTTTTCCTTTACATAAAAACACGACATTTTTTACCTTGAATGTTACATATAATACCTTTAATATTGACAAAGGCAAATTATTAGCATATTTCAGACTTGTCGAATTAACAATTCGAAAAGTCAATTTATAGTCTTACGAACAAAAAGATTCACATTTTAGTGTCTGTATGTGTCTGATTTAGACGCCATTATCCAGAAAGCGTCCACTGCTGATTACATGTGGCCAGCATATTGCCACTTCAGCTTGCAAATCCTTCGAGATATGTCGGTAACTCTGGTCCTTCGGCTAATATTTTCGTTCGGGATTCTGTCGCGCAAAGATACTTCAAGCATAGCTCTGACCATTGCAAGCTGAGCGATTCTGAGCTTTTCCATCAGGCCCACATTTAAGGCCACGTCTTAGTGCTATATGTCATCACTGGAAACACACACTGGTTGAAGACCCTTGTCTTCAGGCACTACGGAAGATATGACGCAATTCTGTATGTATGGTGAGTTAATGTTTCTCTATCATATAGGAAATAGGTATCGTAGCAATTAAGTTGTGTAAGGATAGCGGGAAGTATTGCTCCATCCAATGGGAATGGAAGCGTGATTATTTGTACAAATCCAAGTATAGATATTCATTATAAATAATCGATTTGAACAATTTATTAGACAATTAATTTTTAAATATTTTTCCTATATAAAGTACATAATGTCGGTATGTTATCCGTTCTGTTAAATAAATATGGCGAAAAGGGAAATAGCTTTCCTAATTTGTTACTTCATGCATTTTGCAATTATTTAAGTTGTATTAAATCGTATGAGGTTACATAATTAGACTTCTAATGCATTTTTTAAAATACAAGTTTTTCTTAATAAATTATTAGTTAAAAGAAGGCGGCCATGGTGTAGTATTAGTGCAATGGTTACATAAACCGAGAGCACGATTTCGAGACCACCCGCCGGTACCAATGTATCTTTGATATATGTATTTTGCTTGTCCTGTTTCTATGATACAAGTACTTTAGTAGCTTAGTATAGAAATATAAATAATAAATAATAAAATAAATATCTGCCAGTTACTGTTTGAGTTGTACAATAGTAGATAGATGAAGAATTAATGTGGAAGAGATATTACCATCTGATTAAATTTGACCCGGACTGACCAATAACCCATTTTTAAGTATTTTATTCAAAATTACATTATCGCCTTCAAAATAGGCTCCTTTTAAGCATGCTTGCCAACGTCTAATTCAATTTTCTATTATAGAGTTATTAGTACATAATAGCTCATTGTTTACCATACTCTTGTTGTAAGCCTCGGCCTGGATATCCTTCAGTTCTTTAAGCGAGTTACTTTGTACGGCTTTAATGGACTCATAGCGCGAAAATCCAGTCGGCGAAGCGGATATTTGAGTTTTGAAAACATGCAAAGTCACAGGGAGCCAAATCTGGCGAGTACGGTGGTTGAGGGATAAATAAATATTATCCTTTACTTAAGTATATATAAAATACAATAATATATATATTTTTTTTTTATTTACATTTCTATACTAAGCTACTAAAGTATCATAGAAACAGAACAACCAAAGTATATATATCAAAGATATATTGGTACCGGGTGGTTTCTAACTCGTGCTCTCGGTTTGTGTAACCATTGCACTGCCACTACACCACGGTAGCCTTTTCACCTAAAATATCAATCAATTAAATTGTCACGCCTTTTTCCCACCTAAAATGTTTTCTGAAAATTTTAGGACTTACAGCCGGTTGTACCAAAAAAGTTTCAATTTACGAATTTAGTTCTACTTTATACTTATTCTACGTATTACGTTAACTATTACGGAATCGTGAATTGGGTTGTTAAGAATTTTATATCGAAACTACCATTTACATATGTTTTTATCATTAGGAATAACAACAGTAGTACATAGAAACCCAAAATGAATGATGTCCTTTAGCTCTGTATAAAATATCCGTTAAACGTAAATGTAAAATTTGAGGTTAAAGAGTGGTGCAACCTATTTTTATTTTTTTATTTTACTTATACGATACTTTTTACAAATTCGAAAATTATAATTTTCGGTACAACCGGCTGTAAGTTTCATTTTCAATTTAAAAAAAAGTCAATACATCATAACTGTTACAAAAAATAGATTGAATACTTTCGTACTTAAATAATTATAAACTACAAGTAACAGTATTCAGTTACATATTTCTGTCACGTCACTAACGGTCAACTTGGATCTATTCGAGCGTGATATGCACTTATATCCGACATGCACCATAATCGACAATAAAATTTAATTACTTACACACGATATTATACATGTATTAGGGTGAGTAGAAGTAATAGACGGTAATTTATAATAAAAGTATTAGCAAATTAACCAATCGAATTGTAACGCCTTTTTCCACAGGGATAGGCAGAAACAATGGAGCGCTACTTATCACGACCTGACACGACTCAATCGCTTCCCTCACATCCATATTTCTCTTTATACAAGCTCTACGGTTATGGGCACTATGCAACTTTTCTTTAGGGTGTCTCCGATTTGGTAGGAAACCACCCTCCTGGGTCTGCCTCGTTTAACAAAAAAAAAACAATAAAACGCCTAAGCTAAAAAATACATAGTTCACAATAAAAGCCGTTCTAATATCGTATCAAACTCGATTAAGAGTCGACCGAGCTAGTGTTGAAATAATAATAGTAATGGAAAATTCTTCGTCTTTCCGATGGCAAAGGCAATCGTAGTCTAGTTATAAGGAAGTTCTAAGGAAAAAAATGTGGATATGAGGTAAGCGAAGTAGTTGTGTCAGGATCGTGGCGCTCCATTGTCTCTGTCTATCTCCGTGGGGAAAAGCCTAACAATTAGGTTGATTGATTATTTGTTTGTTCGTTTCTTTCTAACATATAGCCACTTTTATTAGCTTAGAAAATTAAATAATTTTTATGCGGTTTACCATCGCGTTTATTTTGGTTATTTTTTTCACATTATTTTTATTCCGACGATACGAGAGCTTTGCAGCCATCGTTGTCACAGAGAGACCAATAATTAATAACCAAAATAAATGCGATAGTAAGCCGCATATTTGTTTAATTCATTAATTAATGTTCGCGCAAAATTGAAGAAAATACTAAATTCCTAACGCTTTAATAATGTTTACCTGCTCGTAAATCTATTGAATAGTTTTCGCTTATGTTGAATAACAAGAAGCTGCATTTGATGTAAAATGTTGACTCTTGACAATCAATCGAAAGTTGCTTGACTACATGGAAAGCCAAGAAAATGCGCCTGTTTAAGGAAGTCACGATCACTCGCAACTATTCGAACAGATCTATTGCATGTTAACAATAATGTATTTATGTAGTTACTTATTGTTTCTGTTTGTGTATGCTAGATCCCGATTTCAAAGTTCTTTTTATTGTTGCTCGAAATATGATGTTAAGCTGGAGTGTGGTCCATGAATGAATGTCACTGCTACTACAATTCAATAACTGTGAGTAGCAATCACATCCACTATGCCGGCCTAGTTGGAACCGGCAACTTACAAGCTGATCCCGAAACGTGACCAAATCACATCACGGTCTGTATACTTGTAAGTGGTGGTACTACCCCGGATCGGCAGACTGGGTACCACTGCCTACCACTCTTTGATAATCAAACCCGAAGCAAATATCCATCTCTTTGTTTTTATTAACAAATATTTGCAATATTTAATATAATTATTAAATATTACAAATAAAAGCTATGAAACAAATATTTGCTCCGACCGGGAATCGAACCCGGGACTTTACGCGCAACAAACCAATAGCTAAACCGTTCTTCCACGCCTGTCGTCAGCTATACTGCCGCGATCTATACTACCCCGAATCAGCAGACTGGGAAAATGACCACCAACTGACTGCCTGTCTAGCTTTCAAATATCTGCATCATTTTTTTAATAACAAATATCTGTAATATGTAATGAAATTACTAAATGTTAAAAAATCTAATCTTTGCTCCGACCGGGAATCGAACCCGACCGGGTGTTGTTAAGTGTGTATAAACAATAAAACTTAAAATAATAGTTTTTTGTTAATATTTAAATGTTTAGCGAAACCCCGGCGAGCAACCCAGTTTAGCAAGCCTTGGTCTAGTTACTAGTTGCTACTACGATAGACTTCTAGATGTTTTCAATGTATGTTTGGAATTTAAACATGTGAACGTTTCACATTTCAATGTAATTAATTGATTTACTATACTATTTGCTATTAGTAAACTACTACAATTTACTACAGCAGTCGCTTTCATGAACAGCAATCCAGTCACAATAAAAAGCTGTTAGTCTCGGGACCCCCGGCAGAAGTTGAGACTAGGTAAAATAAATAAAACTATAGTTAAAAATTGGACTGATTATTCAATGCAAGTTGAACGACCAAGTTCAGACGAGTCGATTCGCTGTCAGCTATCAAATGAATCAACAAAAGTCGAAAGGTCTTTAACTTTTGTTGAATAGATATTTATTGCTTCAACTTGATTGAAAGTCTGTTCAGACGGTTCAAATCACGAACGATTTCGCAGTTGATCAACTAAAATCGCCCCGTGAGAACGCCCCATTAGTATAGTATAAGTTGTTAATACCTGTACGAAATTTCAAATGATTCAAAAAACAATAAATGGGTGAAAATTAATTTGATAGATTCCGTTACATAGTTACATACATACAACTCAAGCTTATAAAAGGGTGTTAATATGAAGTAACGTTATTTATTTATCTAATTTTATTGCGCTCCGATCCGTGTCCATGAAGACCACTGACGTCAAATGGATGAACTTACCCATAGAGTGCAGTTTTTTATACATTTCTATACTGAGCTACTAAAGTGCTTGTATCCTAGAAACAGGACAACCAAAGTACATATATCAAAGATACATTGGTACTGGTAAGTGGTTTTTAACCCGTGCTCTCGGTTTGCGTAACCATTGCACTACACAAGGTCGCCTTAGAGTCCATACCTTAAATTAAAATATATTGTTTTTTAATGTATTTTAGTAAAACAGTTTACTCTACTATTTTAAAATTATTTTTGACATATTTCAATGCTAGTTTTATAGCATGATACAAGACTTTAGTAGCTTAGTATAGAAATATATAATAAATAATAATAACAGTATAACTTGGTTATAAAAATTGGAAAATTAACGCGTTAAGCGTCAAGCATCTGGTTCGATACTCGGTCGTAGTGGACCTGTGGACGCATCTATCCAATTTTCATTAATAGTTTAAAAAGATTTTAGATAGTAAACAAAGGACCTTTGATCTATACACTTTGAAAGTGACCATGCTATATTTTTGGATTTGTGTACAATAGCAAAGTAAAATGTCGGCTGTTCGAATGTAAACAATGTAATAGTCGGTAAACATTAAAAGATGTCGAGGTTATATTTAAACTAAGCAAGGTACCTCTATTAAGGTTTTTTAACTTACTAGTATCGGTGGTAGTAAACAGGTGCAGGATAAGACCTAAAATTGCGAAGGCCTACACTTTTTGGATAGAATTTTTTTACTAGCGTTTTGTAAAAGAAATCCAATTTTTAAATAAACCCATATACTATTCGAAATATATATTTACCTTAAGCCCTGTCTGCCCATCCAACCAGGGGTAGTACACAGACAGTGGAGTGACTCAGGGCCGGTTTCTTGATGGTTGGTGAAATTTGTCTATTTGTAACTTTTATAATTAGTTAAGCAACTATAGTAAATTCACTAAAAAATAGTAATCAGCGAAATGTGTTTCTTGAAAAAAAAATTATTATTGTTATCAACAGACAGATCGTAACTATTTATAATTAATATTTTTAAATTCATTGAGGCATTGATTACCGTTTGACATGTAGTGTTGCGACTTTCTTATTTTTTTAAATTAATTGGGTCAGAAATGCACTAAATACTCTACCCTTATGCCAATAAAAAAAATATTGTCAAAGTCAAACTTTATTTCCCAATACATATGTAATATTCTTTTAGATATCTTATTGGTTTGTAGATATATTAGTGGATTATGGCAATAATAATGGATAAAAATAGGTAGGAAACCCTCTGGATCTAAAGAACCTGATGATGGATCATCTCACATAGGTAAAACCGCAAGATATATAACTATGGTGTTTTAACTAAAAATGTCTCTTACTATGCGCCTTTAGCTGTGCTGTTATCAAATTAAAGCCTGGAGTACCTGATGATGGATCATGAGGATGCAGGGGATATGTAACAGACATAATTATGCTGATTTAACAAACTGTTTCTTACATTAAGCTCATACCTAGGCTGATATGACAATATGGTCGAGGAGTACCTGATGATAGACCACAGGGATGCAAGGCGTCCTGTAATGTACTCAAGCTACGAATTACTGTTTATAAACGCGGGTTTGACTGCGGGGAACAGCTAGTACAGTTTCCGGCAAAAGAGCGCTGACTTTTGAGCTGATGAAATATAGGAAGATTAAAAGAGCGCTGGACGTCTGCAGTGGAAGCAAGTGCGCACATCTATATTATATCTCAGTTTTGATACTATTCTATGTTTCTGCCTATCCCTGTGGGGAAAAAAAGCATGACAATTTAATTATACCTATTTCTCTGTATCCTATCTTTTATTTTTCAAAACTTTTATAATGAGTATTTATATGTATAGGTTTTGTATATTATATAGAATAACATAATAGTAAAGGACATCCTCAAGAAAGCTGAAAGCTTACCTAGTGCTCATAACTGTAGAGCTTGTATGAAATTGTATTGTAAATGTGATGTAAGCGTGAGAGTTATGTCAGAATCATGACAAGTAGCGTTCTATTGTCTCTACCTAACCCTGTGGCATGACAATTTGATTGATTGATTGATTTTTATATCTAAAGTCATCAATTTATGTTATATTTATGCAATATTATATGACTGGATTATTCATAATGCAGTGCTTGTTCCTATATTAATGTATGGAAGTGAAGGTTGGGTATGGCAGAAGACGCATGAGAGTAGAATTAACGCTGTAGAATTGCTGTTGTTATGGAGTGTATGTGGAGTGACGATAGCGGATAGAATAAGGAATAGCACATTGCGTGATAGATGTGGCTTGAAAGAAGATGTAGTGACAAGGATTGACAAAGGAATGCTTCGATGGTTTGGGCACATGGAAAGGATGAGTGAAAGTAGATTGACAAAAGAATTTATAAATCGGATGTGGTTGGATGCGTTAAACAAGGCAGGCCCAGGAGAGTGTTTTCTAACCAAATTGGAGACATCCTCAAGAAAGCCAGGTTGCCTAGTGCCCATAACCACAGAGCCTGTATGAAGAGAATTGTGGATGTGAAGGAAGCAAGGGAGTTATGTAAGGATCGTGGTAAGTGGCGCTCCATTGTCTCTGCCTATCCCTGTGGGAAAAAGGCGTGACAATTTGATTAATTGATTGATTGGATTATTCAGATTAAAAAAACCTGTATTATTATTAATAATTTTATTTTATATACTTTTGTAGATGAACATTATAGAAAACTGGCCCTCAAAGCGGGGTTATAGACCTTTCACAATATCTGTAGCTTCAATCTAGTAAGGTGGGGACCTTACTAGATTGTTTTGATCTAGTAGGGACTTTTGAAAGACTATTAAAACTTAATAAGCGCCGGAGACAAATTGTGCATTAATGTGCACTTCAAACTTCCTCAATGGTAAGCTGTTCAATCTAAATCTCCAGGATCTTGGTGTGAGCTCTGTAGCCATTTTGGCATTAACTTACGTTTTCCAATCTGAAATGATATTAATATTTAGGTATATATTTTTTGTTGTGACTGACATTATGGCAGCACCCGCTTGATATTAAGCAGGAGTGTGGTCCATGAATGAATGTCATTGCTACTCCAATTCAATAACTGTGAGTAGCAATCACATCCACTATGCCGGCCTAGTTAAAACCGGCAACATACAACTGATCCTGAATCGTGTTTAAATCTCTTCACGGTCTGTATACTTGTAAGTGACAATGTAAATGTGGATCATATTCTGAGGTAAGGTTCAAGAATGTTTTAGTTTTGAATAAAAAATAATCATTCCATCAAATTTTAAGTTTTTTCCCACGGGGATAGGCAGACACAATTAAGTGCCATTTGCCAAGATCCTGAAACAACTCCCATCACTTTTTTGCTTCCATCACATTTACAATACAATTTCATACAAGCTCTACAGTTATGGGCACTAGGTAACTCAGCTTTCTTGAGGATGTCTCCAGGGCCAATATTTCCAGTGGCATTAAATCTTATTGTTAATAATATTTGATCCTTTATACTGACATCATGAATTCTGTAAGAAAATAATTTAGATTAATATTCAGTAATTGGTTGGAACTGTATGTTAATGATTATTTAAAACTTTGCATGACCAATAAGAACATAAAATGGGTCATACAAAAAAGTATAGGTTTTTTTTATGTTATTTTAAGGCTAAGAATTATATTGACCAAAGTACATATATCAAAGATACATTGGTACCGGTAAGTGGTATCGAACCCGTGTTCTCGTCTTGCATGACCATTACACTGCCACTACACCACGGTCGCCTTAAATTGCGCCGTGATTTCTTAGCATTACCTCTTTTACGGGGACCCTGTCCTAATTAGATATAGGACACTTTAAATAACCTCTCCTATCAGTTTGAATATAAAGTTATTTTCTTACCTTGTTGTTTGGCGTTCAAGAAACATTTTTAATTCTTTTATGAGCCACGTGCATGTTTTTTTATTAATCCGAAATCTTTCTTTGACATCATGTTAATCCCACAATCTAAAATTATCTTTCCTGGGACGGAAAGTCTTTTTATGTCTTTTTGCCATAAAACAATCTTCATCCGAAAATTGTTTGTGAATGAATGATGAATTTTCACAATAGGAAAAATGCATTTTCAATGCTCAAATTCGTTTTAATTGAGATAATTTGCAAAAAAAATGCAATACAAACATGTCAATTATGACACTAGTTCGCATACTACTAGAGATTAAATAGTTTGACCACTCACATCTGAGTGGTCAAAATAAATTGTTATTAGTGACGTCATATAATAAATAGCATGCCTAACAATCCATCAAGAAACGCATTTTTTTCGAAATTCAGTCAATAGTAAGTTATCTGTCATTATTTTACGATTAGTTGAGATAACTATCCATCAAGAAACCGGGCCTCAGTTGCGTTTACCTGTATAAATTTATTTGACTCTAGTAGTCATCGCCTTCATTCACCAATGCGGCCGTGGTGTAGTGGCAGTGCAATGGTTGCACGAGTTCGAAAACACCCACCGGTACCAATATATCTTTGATATATGTATTTTGGTTGTCCTGTTTCTATGATACAAACACTAGTAGCTTAGTATAAAAATGTAAATTTAAAAAAATCATATTGTATCATGATGTAACGGTAATTTAATATTATAGCATTATTGTAAAGATATATTATATATTCCGGCATATAGAAAGAGCGCTGGGGTTCAGCTGCGCAGTAAACTTGTTTACTTACTAATCGTTTTTAGAATGTGTATACTTTTTAAAATATTTTCAATTATGTACTTGCTTCCACCGCAGTCGTCCAGCACTCTTCTTATCTGCCCATCCTTATATTGCGCAGCACAAAATTCAACGAAATTTTTCTGCCGCTAGTTATACTCGTGGTCGAAAATTCGTAATATGGATATTTATTAACTTAAAACACATAAATTTCATGTAAACATACTCCTGCCAGATAACATGGCGGACAATTTTAAACATGATGTCATTTATTGAATGTCTAGGTAATAAATGATATTTCGACAAAGTTAATAAATATACTTATAATAAAATTCTTTATTGCACAGTAAAAACAATACAATGGGCGAGATTAATGCTAAATAGCATTTTCTACCAGCTAACCTTTGGGAGAGGGGTGACAAAACATGTGGTGGGTGCTTATATCTAATATTTGAAATAAAAATAATTTATTTAAATCCTTTATTGCACACAAAATAGGTACATAGGCGAGTTTAACGCCTATTAGGAATTCTCTTACAACTAACCTTTGTGATGATGAGAAATTATGGCCAGGGTGCAAATATACTTGTGATCGATACACAGCAGTTTTCTTTATTTTATTTAAATAAAATAATAATTTATCATTTTATCAATTTATTCCTTTTTAAATCAAAAATCTCAAGTGTCAAGTGTCAATAAATTGTCGAACATAAAAAAGTATATATTAAAAAAGAATTAGGCCTGGGTCGGCCACAATCTCCTCCTCGCTTTGCTATCCCAATGGTGGAGGCCGACTCGTAGCTTGATCTTCAGAGTTTCTCAAGAGGACCACAATTTTAGATGCTGGACGGCGTAGTACTCCGCCCTTGGTTGTTACTTCCACAATGCGGACTCTTCCATCACGCCCTGGAATGGTGTTAATAATTCTGCCCCGAGCCCATACATTTCGAGGAGCTGTCGAATCTGCAATCAAAACAAGATCGCCCACACATAAATTTGATCCCCCGTTATCGGTCCACTTCTTCCGCAAATGCAGGGACGGCAAATACTCTTTAACCCAACGAGACCAAAAATTATCTGCCATTTTCTGAGTTATTCGCCATTGTCGCCTCAAACTCATGTCATTATCAGTGAAAAGTCCGGGTCGTGGCATTCCATTTGAGGAGCCTAAAAGAAAATGATTAGGCGTTAGGGCCTCCTCCTCGTTTGGATCTAGAGTCACATGTGTCAAGGGACGACTGTTCACTATATTCTCTGCCTCCGCAAGTAATGTGACCAAAACTTCTTCTCTGGGTTCTTGGGATTTCAATGTAGCTTTTAAATCAATTTTAATTGATTTTATAAGTCTCTCCCAAACTCCGCCCATATGTGGTGCGTCAGGTGGATTGAAACGCCAATCAATTCCTCGTGTTGTCATTTCATTCGTAAATGTATCATCTTCGTAAATATCTTTTAATGCACCACGAAGTTCTTTATCTGCTGCATGAAAATTTGTACCATTGTCAGAATACATTTGTCTTGGAAAACCACGTCGAGCAGCCATACGCCGGATAGCAAGTATGGTTGAATCAGTTGTTAGAGAAGCCGCTAATTCAATATGCACAGCACGAATATTCAAACAGGTAAATAACACTCCCCATCTTTTCTCTCTTCTTCGACCAATCTTTACCACCATAGGTCCGAACAAATCAATTCCGCAATAGGTAAAAGGTCTGCAATGATGCTGAAGTCTTGCAGGTGGTAAACTTGCCATCATAGGTTGTTCAGCTTTAGATCGTCTGCTCCTACAAATAATGCATTTTCTTATCATAGTCTTAACAATCGCGCGAAGGCGGAAAATGTAAAATTGCTGACGAAGTTCGTTTATCAGGGTTTCGTGGCTATGATGACCAAGTTGTTGGTGTCTGTACTGTATCATCAATTTCACTGCATAATTTTGTCCATCTAATATAATAGGATTCTTGAAATCTTGCGATACATATCTTGTCGCTTCAATTCTACTTCTTAATCGCAATACTCTGTCGTCATCTAACTCTGGGTTCAAAAGTCGTAGTTTACTTTTATTTTTCAGGTTCCGTTTTTGTTCCAACATAGTAATATCTTCATTAAAATCATTAATTTGTATTTGTTGAAAAATGTAAAGTTCAGCTCTTCGTTCATGGTCTGGTGTCATATACGTACACAATCGTTTGCATTTGTCAATAAATAATAGCAACCGTGCTACAGTCCTTACTAATCGTCTCCAGCTTGAGAATCGTGTCATATCTAATAAGTTAGTAGGTACCATAGTTAATAAAATTGAATCGATCTTTTCTTTTATATTTTGATCTGTTGTTTCAGGATTAGGATCAATCTTCGGCCAATATTCTTCGCGTAGTCTTAAAAAATCGGGTCCCTTAATCCATTTAATGTCATGTCCTTCTTTAATGTCGCATCTGGTCGCTTCATCAGCAACGTTTATCTTCCCCGGCAACCATCTCCACTCATGAAGTTCTGTCAAATCATCAATCTCATGTAGTCGGTGTGATATAAAAGCTTGATGTTGCCGTGGATTATTTTGAATCCAGTAATATACAGTTCGGGAATCAGTCCAAAAATATCGTTTCTCAATATTAAAATCAAGTTCATCAACAATAGTCTTGGCAATTCGGCTACCTAAAAGTGCTGACTGTAATTCTAATCGCGGCACCGTCATGGTTTTGATCGGTGCTACTCTACATTTAGCCATTATGAATGCTACATGATCTTTTTGTCGCAGATATGCAACAGCTGAGTATGCTTGTTCTGATGCATCAACAAAAATGTGAAGTTGGAAATGATCAAATTGTTTAAATCCATAACATCGAGGAATGGAAAAGTTACGACATTTTCCTAAGTCTGCCAACCATTTAAACCAAGTTTGAGAATGTTCATCTTTAACTTGTTCATCCCATTGAACTCCACTTCTCCAAACTTCTTGCATAAGAATTTTCGCTCGAACTAAGAATGGACACAAAAAACCAAGAGGATCAAAAATTGACATAACGAGTTTTAACATCTCCCGTTTTGTTGGTGGACGTATTCCTTCGGCCACGTCCTTATTAACTCTTTTCAAGCTTAAGTCAAACCCAAAATAATCATTTAATGGTTGCCAATTTAATCCCAAAGTACGTTCGATTTCGTCATCAGCTTGTTTAAATAGCTTAACAGTGTTTTCATCAATCTGCTGTCGCGGTAGTACATTAGCTTTATTCGAAGCCCATCCTCTAATTTCAAACCCCCCTGCTTGATGTATCATTGCTACATCTATAATCAACTGTCTCATCTCCTCCTCAGTATCAGTGCTGTCTAAATAATCATCAACATAGTGTCTTCTCTTTATACCCATTACAGCTCGTGGATGAGATGCTTTATAATCATCAGCATTACGTCGTAATATGTAAGTAGCAGTACACGGCGAAGAAGTCGCTCCGAAAATCATAGATGTCATGTGGTAAGTACGCGGTGGGTTTATCCGATCCATACCTCTCCATAAAAAGGACTGAGAATTGCGGTCTTTTTCAATTATCTTCACTTGAAGAAACATCTCACGTATGTCACCTATAACACCAACAGCTCTTTCTCTAAATCTGATCAATACACCAACCAGAGAATTCAGTAAATCAGGTCCGGTAAGTAGCTCTGAGTTCATAGATACTCCTTTAGTTTCAGCTTTCGCATCAAAAACTAGACGAAGTTTTCCAGGTTTATTCGGATTTACAACACCAAAATGTGGTAAAAACCATACGTTATCCCCTGTCATGTTGTTTGTTTGCTCTTTCGCATAAGCTTTTTCTAGCATATTATTTACCTGCTTCATATAGTCACTCGCATATTTTGGGTCTTTGTCCATTTTTCTTTCCACTGTAAATAATCTATTCTCAGCATTTCTTCTATTATAAGGAAATACAATTTTATCTTGTCTCCATAACAATCCAGTTTCCCATCTTCCATTTACTTTCCTAGATTTCAAATCCAAAATTCGCAAAGCTCGTTGATCTTTTTCTGTTATTCTGTCTTTCTTATCAACACCAATACTGTCAATTTTGAAATAATTTTTAACCAGATTATGAAGTTCGTTATCAGAATCCTCGCGTAGATGAAGGTTTACATGTGGAAAGCTTCTAGTCAGAGTTGAAACAAATCCATGCAATACCCATCCTAATCGGGTTCGCGAGGCTACTGGTTCATTATCTTTTCCTTCTCTAGTTTCCCTGGTCACGATTAGATGCCAGAAATCTTGTCCAATTAAAAGTTTAGGTTGTCCTTTGAAATGTTGAATAGGAATGTTCCTGAGATGTGAATAGTTATGTAATATGTCTTCGTTGAGAGTGTGCATAGGTAAAGAAAGCTTATCAACAGTACGGACCTTGTCTAGTTTATAAGTTCCACCCGGTGACCGTAGTGTCAGAGACACGCTGTAGCTTGGCATGATGTTGCTATCACCAATAGCACCTTGAAGAACTAAATCAGTCGGAGGACCCTCAGCGCCGATTTCTTCAGCAACCTGACGTTCAAGAAGCGTAATAGTCGAACCTTCGTCTAATATGGCATGTGTACTAACTGTACCACGTGGACCGTCGAGGGTTACAGGAAGAACCTTTAAATAAACCTTTTTATCGTTGGTCATAATATTAGCAGTAGTCTCATTCTCTTTATCGTGTTCATTATTCTTAGGTTTAGTCCAATCTTCTCTATGTAACAATGTATGATGTCTCCCTTTACACTTTGTACATCTTTTTCTGGTCTTACATCTTTCCATGCGATGCTTAGACTTCAAACACATGAAACAGACATGATTGTCACATACCCACTTCCATCTATTATTAACGTCCTCTTTTATGAAAGAAGTACATTTGTCTATATCGTGATCACTTTTACGGCAAAAACCGCATGACTTTATCTTTGAGTCTTTAACAGTAAAAGTAACAATTTGGTCTTTATCATCCTGAGTGAGTAGGTTAAGTGGTCGTCTATTCGGAAAATAAGTCTTTGTATACCTTTGTGGCAGTTCAACAGCACCTGCCCTACACATGCGTTCAGCTTCTTTCATGAGGTAATCAGCTAACGCCAGTAATCTAGGGTGAGCTTCGTCTAGGTCTGTAACATAATCAAGCCATCGGTAAACAAGAGGTTCCGTTAATTTGTCAATAATCTCCCGTGTAAGTTCCGGGCTATGCAGGTAACCAAACTGTTTCGTCGCATTTATCGCAGCTACACAGTTAGATACTTTAGTCGCTAGTATGATAAAATCGGAACGAAGTCCAGTTAACTTCGGTGTCCTTTTCATATCTCCAATCAATTTGTACAAAATAAGATCAGGGCGACCAAACCTTAGTTCAAGAGTTTTCATAATCTGATCAGCTGATGATACTGTCATAAGTTGTGCGGCCACCGACTCCCACGCCTCGCCCTGAAGACATCTCTGCAAGCGTGCGATATTCTCTGCGTCGGTGTACTCTCCAATCTCGGTTGTAGTGACATAAGCGCATCTAAATCTAAGCCAATCAAGCGGATCTCCTGAAAACATTGGTAAATCTTTGGCAGAAAGGCGACCAATGAGCTTATCACCTGTGGCGGCCGATGAGGTTGTATTTTTCAACACATCAGTAATAGCTTTAGTTAACTGGGAAATTTCTGTATTTCTGTAGGGGTGGTTTACATTGATGCTATTATTATTTAATATGGATGGTTGTACCTTACTTTTTGGTTCACAGTCGACGACATGATGAGCGTTATTCGTTTCATCCACCCATCGCAATACACTTGCCTGACTTGAACTGCTCTCGCATTCTAACATAGTTTCCTCCTCATGTAATCTTGCTTCCATTAAAACACGTTCAGTTTCCATATGTTTTGTTTCCATTTCCACAGCAATACGTTTTGCCTCCATCTCAGCTCTCTTGGTCGCGGCCTTGGCCTCAAATACACGTCGTCTGCTCGTACTAGTCATACTTCGAACACTTCCCGACCGACTATTCACGGCGATACGGTTAGTGTCATTAGTAGTGTTCATAATCGGTACGTTTACCCTAATACTCGTAGCAGCATCCAGGAATTGCGAGTTATCTCCAGAGGCGCCAGCTTCGTCGTCACCATCGCTCGTCAGTTGTCGATTGGTGTGTGCTGTCGCTTCGGACATCGATATTTCTATATTTTTCCGTTTACTACGGGTTTCCATAATCTGGGTTCGTGCCCCACGTTGTTGCGCCAATTACTGTGATCGATACACAGCAGTTTTCTTTATTTTATTTAAATAAAATAATAATTTATCATTTTATCAATTTATTCCTTTTTAAATCAAAAATCTCAAGTGTCAAGTGTCAATAAATTGTCGAACATAAAAAAGTATATATTAAAAAAGAATTAGGCCTGGGTCGGCCACAATACTAAACTACAATTACATTAACTTTACATTTGTATGATTCCTTAATAAATTCAGTATCACAAGTGTATATATATACATATATATCAATAATAAAAGATAATGTTTATAAATGAATCTTTTGGAAATTATGGGCGTGAAGAGCACAGAAAAAGGCTACCCATTGAGGTGCAGCATCTACTGTAAATGAATCCGTATACCGGCTGGTTTTATACAAGAATTGGAATGTGAATTGAAGAGAATTGTGGATGTGAGGAAAACACATTTGTTTTTTTTGGTTGATTGATAATAAATGTCTTAGTAGGTATAACAAAAAATAACAGAGTGGTAGGCAGATTCAGATCTGGTGTGGTGTTACTTTTAGACCGTGACTTGAGTCGGCCTTGTTTCGGGAGTTCAACCAGGCCGGTATAGTGGATGTTACTCCTTGCAGATATTTATGTATTTTCGCTCATGAATTGCACTTCAGGCGAAGTGCGATAATATATCGAGTCACTGCAAAAAAATGAACCGTGAAATTATGATACTGTGGAAAAACGTAAACAGGTTCTTTCAGCATTCTTTACTAGTGAACCATAAAAGTGTATAATTATTATTGTATTTAATACATAATACTAAGAATTGTTGGTTCCCCTTTTTCGGCTTTATAACATTTTTTGGCTCGTGTAACAGAAATATTTGCTTTATTTGTTGTTTGGTTTAGTTAATTATATACGATTTTTTATATTTTATTTTTATTATACATTTCTATACTAAGCTACTAAAGTATCATAGAAACAGGACAACCAAAGTACATATATCTTTTTTTATTTATTTTTTATTGTGACTCGACATATGACAGCACCCTGCTTGATGTTAGGCTGGAGTGTGGTCCATGAATGGATGCCACTGTTACGACAATTCAATAACTGGTACATCAAAGATACATTGGCACCGGTGAGTGGTTTCAAACCCGTGCTCTTTCTTTTGCGTAACCATTGCACTGCCACTACACCACGGTCGCCTTATAATGAAATAGTTAAACAGCCTTTAAAATGTTAAAACGCCTCTGTGCAACCGACGACACGCCTAAAAATAATCATTGAACTTCTGGTCCGACACTTACGAGTAAATTACATATCATCAACACAATATCATTAGTTCATCACCTTTAGCCGTTCACAATTAGATATGAAAGTTGTGATTTAATAATCTTACTTTTGCATGACAACACAAGAAAGATAATAATTTATATTTATCATATTTCTATAACTTAGTATAGTAATATATTTTTTTATAAAAAGTATCTTAGAAACAGAACGGCTAAAATATATCAAAGATACAGCAATAGCAATACAAGCATACTTTCATACAGGCAAATGGTTTTGAACCAGAAGCTCTCGGTTTGCGTGACCATTTCACCACAACTACACCATGGTCGCCCTACGTATGAACACACGAAAATTGTCCATAAAATGGGTTCAGTCTTTTAGGAGTTCACACTACATATTTGTCGTACACACTCACAGAAGAAATATATATTTATACGATTTAACAAATAAGTAAAAAATAATAATATGAATTATACAAATCGTCATCATCAGCCACCATCATCCACTGTTGAACATAGGCTTCTTCCTTTAGAACGCCATTTCGAACTTCAAATAAAAAATCAAATTGTCACGCTTTTTTCCAACGGGGATAGGCAGAGACAGTGGAGCGCCACTTACTACGAATTATTTAACTTATTTCGAACTTATTTCACTAATTAATTAATTCCGGACGAAATAATTATTATTTGTATTATTGCTAGTATTAATACTATAGTAAGGAGTTATTTGAAATATACATAGAAAAATTCACGTACTTACACGTTCAATTGGGATTGGTGTCTGTCGTTTAACATCTTTTGCTATAGTTTTTTTTAAATAAATACTCTAAACCTAATAATTAATAGATTTATGTAACAGTATGATAACAAAATTGCGTGATAAAGTGCTTTTAAACATAACGTTAAAACATAAAAACATCTCAGAATGAACCGTTAAAACATTGAAAGTTTATTTATAATAAAAACACTTTCCCTCAACGAAATGCTATCACTAACTAATCAAAATGTATTTATGTATTAAAAATGTATCTATTGTATACAAAATATTTATATACTTGTTCCGTGATATATTCATTTCATTAAAAATTAAAATGACTTATCAGCGTCTGTTTACACATTAGTCAATTAAATGTGCGGATTCAAGGAATAAGGGACGGATTTAACTTGCCTTAGGTTGCCTGGTGCCCATAACCATAGAGCTTGTATGAAGAGAATTGTGAATGTGAAGGAAGCGAGGGAGTTGTGTCAGGATCGTGGCAAGTGGCGCCTATCCCTGTGGGAAAAAGGCGTGACAATTGATTTAACTTTTTTGTTTTGCAAGAATACTTATAGCACAAATCCAGTAATCACCTTAATCACATTTAACAAAATAAGTAGTGTATTTATTGATTGCCATACTATGATATTGAAATTCTGTGTTTTGATTTCAGACATCTGTGTATTAAATGAATAATAATTCCGTCTTGGAATATATAATTTGCCTTATTATTCGGCGTTGCAGTAGAAATATTGCAATTATTACATCATTGGTACAAATCCTGTTTAATATTTTCCGCGCAAACTCACACACATTCGAATAGTTTCCGCGATTCGACCTATTAACAAACCAAATAAAAAAGTTAATAATATCTGCTCTTGAAAGGTTATTCGTTCTATTATTTTTGGTGATTTTGTATCACTTTAAATATTGCATCCATTTATATGTAGGTTCAGAATTTTAAAGTTTTATATTTTTTTATATATCGTATATTTAACTCCGACTTGCCTGATAGTACGCAAGGGGAAGACTTAGAGTGCAGACGACTGAAAAATGTTTACGATTGCCTTCCCTCACATCCACAATTCTCTTCATACAAGCTACAGTTATGGGTACTAGGCAACCCAGCTTTCTTGAGGATGTCTCCAATTTGGTCGGAAAACGCCTTGTTCGTAACGCATACAATTAAGTCACAATTTAATTAAAAACAATTCAAAGCGGATGTCTACCCCGACCTGAGCGGATATCATGGGAGTGAAAAGACTTCGAGAAACCAATCATGTCTGAGCATGATATTAAAAATTACAGTACCATTATAAGGAATAAAGAAAGTGAATGGTACTTGCACCTATCAATTATTAAAATGATTATTTGAACAACTTTCAATACAAAGTGATCGACATAGAAAACTATTAATTTGACCATTTATAGTATGTACTTATTATCATTTTGTCTGTCAACATTTCTTCGTGTTCCGCACAATATAATGTAATTACAGCTCTGGTTCAATTTCGTTATTAATATTTATGAGAAGTTACTTGTTTTGCCCGACCAAATCAGAGACATCCTCAACAAAGCTGGGTTGCCTGTGCCCATAATAGTAGAGATGGAAGAAGAGAATTGTGGATGTGAGGGAAGCGAGGGAGTTGTGTCAGGATCGTGGCAAGTGGCGCTTTATTGTCTCTGCTTATCCCTGTGGGAAAAAGGCGTGACAATTTGATTGGTTGTGATTATCTTGATTATCGAATATTCATCTTATTCAGTCTAAAGGCAATAAATTTGTATTACCCAATTTAGTGTAATTTATGCGAATTACCTTATAAAATGATTATGCAAATAAAAATAAATTTAATAACGAGAAAGTAAGCGTTCAGTATTTTTATTTATATAAAAAAATAGAATAAATTGTTTTATAACTTTATGCAATTGGAAGTACCTATTATGATTTTCGCTTCAATTCCTTTGAAGCCGTTTTTTTTAAATATTGGTTTCATTTTGGCCTGTTTGTGATTTTGTAGAAGGCAAATCTGTATTTTTTTTAAAATTCCATACTGAGTTTCTAAACGTACTTGTACTCGTATCACAACAACTGAGCGATCTAAGTTAGCACCGTCAAGTGGTTTCGTGGTTTCAAACCGGGGTCTCTTGATTTGTGAGACTATTTTATTACCACCAGACCAAAGCGTGTAAGGCTATATAAGAGGTGTTTCAGCCAAGGTTGATTTTACTAATGATAATTCATTCAGGTCTCCAAAACATGGTGAGTGAACCTATATGTGTGGCGATTAAAACGCATCGTACTTTTGTCTAGTACAAAGGTTCCTATACTTTTTTCTCATTCTCAAGACCTCTTTTATTTTTTTTTCTAATTCCGGTTAAGCCCTGCAGCTACATTTCTACCATATTTCTAAAACCTGACAAAAACCCTCTTTGCAAGTCTCGGCACGTTGTACTGAATATGAAATATGCAAAATTTTACAAGTAATAGTTGCTGAGATTCTCAAAATATTATCTACCTACATTAATAGGTGAAGTCAGGCCAACATTTTAGTTCTTCGAAACGAGATACATTTTTGTGGAATTGTGAATCTACATTTTTTTGTCACGCCAACGTAGACCTCTAGGGCTCCACCTGGACCACAATTGGAAATGGTCTAACTTTAGTAGAACCCCAACCTGCCGATCTAGTGACATGTTATGGAAAAGTATTTCATTTTGGCGTATTCTTTTCTTCTTTTAAAAGATTTTCAATTTCTATATGGATTCAATGCTTGTATGGATAATTTGAGGGAAGCGAGGGAATTGTGTCAGGATCCTGGCAAGTGGCGCTCCATTGTCTCTGCTTATCCCTGTGGGAAAAAGGCGTGACAAATTGATTGATTGACATCTGATTTTGATTTGCCTGATCTGATCTAAGAGCACCGACGACTGAAAATAATCCGTTTACGATTGACTCAGTCATCATCACTATTCCGGCCACCCACAGACTGCTTTACATTGTAATAGTATATTTTAAATGAACATTATGATATAATTGTTACTTGAGCCTATTGGGTCGGTGCTAAATATATTTCCAAGAATGTGATTCATTATATTGGCTGTGCTTCAAAATATTTACTCAGCAAACTGTGAAAATTAATCATTGATTTTACTGTGATATCATTTTGCTGTTTTTATTTAATAACTATATATCTTTTTGGCGGTTTTTTTTTGGTTTTTATAAAACTGGGAGTAGAGAAAATCGCGAAACACAAAATAGTTCAGTTTTATAACTTAAAAACAAAATGATCGAGTATATAATTATTTAATTCTGTTTTATTTTTATTGATATCATATTTTCTGAGGATTGCCGCGAATATGGTTAATAATATTAAAGATTTTTGCAGCTTAAGTCGGGGAGACTGCCCTCAACCACGATTGCTTATTTCAAAGCGTTGAAAACGTCGGTTTTGTTAGTTACTGTTTTTCTATCATAAATAAAGATAATTATTTAATTTTTAGTAATCCGCAAAAATGTTTTACCAATATATAATTTTCATATATACTCAAGTCATCAGTATTTAGGTACATTTAATATTTCTGTATTTTATTTAGTGCTTCGTATACAATTTATTAATTATAATATTTAAATTATTTCTTTTACGTAAATGACTATTTTTATTAACATTTGTATACTAAGCTACTAAAGTGCTTGTATCATAGAAACAGGACAACCAAAGTACATATATCAAAGATACATTGGTACTGGCAAGGTTTTCGAACCCGGGCACTCGTTTTGCGTAACTACCACTACACCACGGTCGCCACTACTACACTTCTATATTATCTTAATAGCCAACTTCCTGCTGAGGCATCAGTCAGCAAGTTAATCAATTGTGTTTATTAGTTAGTCATATCCCATGTGTCCTGTAATTTATACGTTAAACAAATCACGTCATGTTCTCAGTACTTGCCAGATTTTTATTACAGAATGACTAATTGTTTATTGGTTAGTACATATAGTTAACGACTTTTGTCTCTTTGTAGATATATCATAGTCATCATTAATTTCACTTCCTAATGCCCACAGGGTTAGGCAGAGACAATGGAGTATCAGTTTTCAGATTGCGACACAGCGATCTTGTTTGCTTTACATCCATATTTCTCTTCATACAGCTCTTTGGTTATGCTGAACCGTGCCTTGTTAAAATACCCCTGTTTTGATAGAAAAAAAACAATCTTTTGGTCATTCCTAATTTAATAAACATTACTTTGCTGTTTTTATTATTTTGTATTCCTGAAAAACAATATCATTACCTTTTTAAGCGGTAATTAATTAACCAATCAATGCAGATACAATGGAGCGAATAGCGCGCGAACCTCTACAATTTTAACTCCACACTACCTAACTTTAGACTTTATATTAAAGTTTGTATAAGGCGACCGTGGTGTAGTGGCAGTGCATTATTTACACAAACCGAGAGCACGAGCTCGAAACCACTCACCGGTACCAATGTCACTTTAATGTACTTTGGTTGTCCTGTTTCTATAATACAAGCACTTTAGTAGCTTAGTATAGAAATGTAAAATAAATAAAAAAAAAAAGGATATGTTGGAATGCTGAAAAGTGACGTTCCATTGTCTCTCCTTATCCCTTTGCAAAAGAAGCTGTGACTTATTCTTGATTATATAGGCCAATACATTTTATCGTTGTTTTTATTTATTTGTAGTCTTATAATAATAAAGTAAACCGTGAAATTATACGTTTTAATTACGAAATGTTTAATTAGTTTCTGTGCTGCGAAATTTCAACAACCTTTACAAGGACAATCTATTGTAGGTAATAACATTGTTTCACGTAGCATTGTTATAAATCAATTCTTATTGTTATTCGCGTTTAGGCTTTTCGCTAAATCGTTCATCTTTTTTTAAATCCTGAGATGAGGTAGTATTAAACGCCTATATATATTAAGTAAATAAATGCTACTTATAAAATGGTTTCCAGTTAAAATACCTATCTAATTTATTAATAAAGTCTGTAATTAAGCCATCAATATGTTCACATCTTTACACTAAGCTACTAAATGTAAATATAACATAGAAACAAGACTACTAAAGTACATATATTAAAGAAACAGTGGTTTTAAACTGGGAGCTCTTGATGAATTAAACAAATTTTATGCGGCTTACTATCGCGTTTATTTTGGTTTTGATTTTACAATTTTTTATTATTCCGACGTTTCGAGAGCTTTGCAGCCATCGTGGTCACGGAGAGACTGGGGTGTTGGTCGTCCTATTGATTGATGCTATTATTGTTTCCAAAACTAACCCGTTTGATATTTTGTTTTTCTGTTCCCGGTTTATTTCAAATTTTTGCAAAAATAACTGACGGTGTCATCTGATTTGGCAGTTTGCTGGACTTGGGACTTGAGTTTGTGAATTATGGGGTCCCAGGTGTTAGATAATCGCCAACCACCTTCTCTATTGAAATTAGGATGCTTTTTAATCTCAATAGCCTCGCGTACCATCCTGGGTATCAGTCGACTTTCCTAAAATTTGTTTAATTCATTAATCAATGTTCGCGAAAAAACTGAGAAAATACTATGGGAGCTCTTGGTTTGCGAGACCATTTATCTACCACTAGACCGCGGTAACATTACAATTACATTTGAGATTTCAATCTGAAAGATGTTGAATTAAACAAATTTTATAGCGCTTATTATCGCGTTTATTTTTGATTAATGATTGTACAATTTTTGATTCCAACGTTTCGAGATAGTAACGCGATAGTAAGCAGCATAAAGCTTGTTTAATTCAATAATCAATTTTCGCGCAAAATCTAAGAAACTTCTATGGAAGATGTTGTTTGATAGGCAGAGACAATGGAGCGCCACTTGGCACGGTCCTGACAGAACTCCCTCGCTTTCCTCACATCTACAATTCTCTTCATACAAGCTCTATGTTTATGGGCACGAGCAAACTCAGCCTTATTTACCTAACCCCTAAATTAAAATGTGTGGATGGAATACTTATGTATACATATCTTAATTCCAGGTGCAACTCTTACAACAGCAAGTGACGACGCTGGCTGACACACAGAGTACAGCTGACGAGAGGTATGCGCGGGCGAAGGCTGACAACGCAGTACTCCAAGCCAGGGTGCACATGCTCGATGAACAGATCAGAGAGGTAATGTAACACAGAGAAATGCTTAAATATAATTGTTCTAAGAGTGGTGGGTATTAGTGCCCAATCTGCCGAACACGGTCTGCGGGCCAACCACGTAACTCAATGACAATTAGAATGGGCTTCGTTTTACAGTTGAACTCCATTAATGAGTTTCAAAATTAAAATTGAGATCGCGCAACACACTAATAAGAATAGATGTTAGTTTTCATTAACAGTTCAAGCTAATTGAAACTCATTGTCCGAATGAATAAAAGTTGTTTTTGTCTCTAATAGCGACCGCTTTTTTTGCGAACTTTTTGACAGCTGGGAATGAATTTTATTTTCTTTCCGTTTGAAATTGCGCGGTCGGCCGGCATAGTGAATGCGACTGCTACTTTTAGTTATTTAACTGTACCTGTCGCCACTATTTAAGGACTGCGGTAGTAGTAGTAGTGCAATGGTTACGCAAACTGATAGCACGGGTTCAAAATCACTTGCTGTATCTTTGACATATGTATTCTGGTCGTCGTGTTTATAAGTATCTTCAAGACGTCACTAAATATATATTACAGATTGAATGCCGTTGCGAGGAGCGTATAGCTGAAGAGCAGAAACGCAGCAGGGAAGCAATAGCACGGATTGAACGTGATCGTGATGCACAATTGGCTGCGCTGACTGAAAGACTTGCTGCAGCCGAGGCTGAGTCTTCTGGCCTTAAACAAGAGGTAAAAATAATTTATTATAATATTGAACCTTTAAAAAATAGTTTGCACCCAGCCAATTACAGCACAACAAAGGTTAGCTGGTAGGCATTAAGTTCGCCTATCTATGTATCTTCTTTTGTGTTATAAAGAGTTTATAAAATATTTATAAAATAAATACAGTGCATTCGTTCTGACTATTAACGCTGATTTAAACAGCTGTTACTAAGTAGTGTTTTAGGACCTAGACTTGCCTGAAGTTTAGCAAGGGAATGTAAAAGAGTGTAGACGACTTATTACGATTGTTATAGTCCCCGTCACTATGCTCGCTGTTATTATGCGCTCTACATAATTTAATAACCAATTTGAATTATCTAGAAAGACTAGAAGGACAATGTCTGAGTTGTGGATTTTTTAATGGCTTTTATTTGGAAATCCATTGTAAAATAATGATATCACAATACCTTATTGAATGAATGTGAATAGAATGATTGTGATCCTCCGGCGCATAAAATACAAACTAAATGCATCTCATATAATTTTTGACCGGCATAGTGACGGCGACTGAGGCAACCGTGAACTGACTCGGTTTTTTTAGTCGTCGACACTCTTGGACTTCCATCATGGTTATCATAGTCAGTTGTCCAGTCACAGAAAAAAGCGACATCTTAACATAAAAATGAATTTACCAGGTTGGAAGATTACGCGGCGTAGCAGAAACATTACGTACGAATGCGGAAGCAGCTACCAGGGCACACCTGGAAGCCCAGGAACAAGTTGGTGAATTAATATCCCAATTGAACTCAGCTCGTGAAGCCGAAAGAAAGGAGCGGGAATCAGCTATTGGTGCAAATGAACTATTAACATCAGCTAGAATGGAATTAGAAAGATTAAGAGAAGTTCCACCCCCACCTCCAGATCCAAGACTTGATGAGCTACGACGAGAACTTACGCTTTTAAGGACACAAAATAAATGTAAGTATTTAATCAATAATAAGAGTGGTAGGCAGTGGTACCCAGTCTGCCGATCCGGGGTAGTACCACCACTTACAAGTATACAGGCTGTGAAGTGATTTGGTCATCAGTGATTGCTACTTACAGTTATTGAATTGTAGTAGCAGTGACATTCATTCATGGAGCACACTTCAGCTTAACATCAAGCGGGGTGCTGTCATATGTCGAGTCACAATAAAAAATAAAAATAAATCAATCGAATTGTCATGGCAGGCAGAGACAATGGAGCACCATTTGCTACTTCCTCACATCCCTCACATCAACAATTATTTTCATACAAACTCTACTATTTATGGGCACTAAGCAACCTAGCTTTTTATTGTATTAGATTAAATATATATAAAAAAAAATGGTTTATTTGCTTCGGGTCTGGTTATCAAAGAGTGGTGCCCAGTCTGCCGATCCGGGGCAGTACCACCACTTATACCGAGTATACAGACCGAGAAGGTCGGCAGCTTGTAAGTTGCCAGATTAAACTAAGACAAGGTATAGGATGTGACTGCTACGTACAGTTATTTAACTGTAAGTAGCAGTAAGTTAAAGTGCTATAATATGTTTGTTCAGCCTCAATAAAACAAGCAGAATATCTATAAAGACATTGAATATAAAGCATGATGTAAATAGTATAACCTCAGATCATATAAGTACAGATATAAGATCATATATACTATTAGATCATCTAATATATACTATACTTGTATGATCTGAGAGTACAACGGTTATTTTTTCAGCATTATGTGAAACCCAAGAAGAACTACAAGCACAAATATTGACGCGTGGCGTTGAGGAGGGCCGCAGCCTGCTGGACGGTGTCAGTGGTCCACTCATGCAAACGCAGTCTTTAGCACATGAGTTGTCACAGATGTCTGATGATCAGGTAAATAACATTCTGTTTTTGTTAGTTAGTTACTACATTTTTCATGTCCGACGGATGTCTGATGATCAGGTAAACGATACTGTTTTTGTTAGTTAGTTACTATTTGGTACAAGTCTCACAAGTACTTGATGGTCAGGTAAATAATACCCCATTTTTGGACTAAGTTATTATTTGGTCCATGTCTCACAAATACTTGATGATCATATAAATAAGACTCCATCTTTGAGCTTAGTTAATATTTGGTTCAAGCCTTAGTTATATTGTATACCACCGTGTTTCGGGTTTTATTAGTTTTAATTCAGTTTTTAGATTTAAGTAGGATTTTTACATTAATATTAAATAATGTCATTAAGGAAATTTAATATTTTCGTGGGAAGATTACTAAATTACAAATTTTCAAATTCAAAACTGTCTATTTGTGTGTTTCATGAGAAAAGATCTAAAAACCATGATATAAAACCACCGTTAAGATATAAATATTTTATATAATATATCTCTGCGCAAAACCTTATAAAATCGCGCAAAAACCTATTAGGCCTAAGTTTATTTGGATAAATCTACACATGGACTAAGTAGAACCTAGGAGTATTTCTGTTTAAGGATTTAGCTAGAGCATGGATTTCCATTATTGTCTTTAAAATATTATTTTTGAAAGTTGAATAATACAAAGAACTTGAAAGTTTACAGTAACTGCTAATTGCAGTTATTGTTTACTGTAATTAGCCTTCGCTTCCATTCATAGACCGCATCCAAATATCAAAAGCCATGGCGCTGTCTTCAGTCAAATCATAAAAGTATAGAGAAATATCTTTTTATTAATTATTGTTGTTTCTTTTTAACAATATCAGTCTAATAACCTCATAACACTATTCTTAGATTATTTGTTTGCATTTATTTCACATTTAACATTATTTTATATTTATTATTTGCTTATATTATGTGATGCGTTTTACAGCTTGATGGTAGAAGGTGCGACGACATAGAGTTGGAAAAGGTACGATTTTTATCATATTATACTGGGATTACGGACCATCCATGAATGCACAATAAAACCTCTATACTTATTCTATTTATATTTCTTTTGAAGAATTAAAGAATTCCTTATGAAAGATTAAAGATTTTGTTATTTATTACTTGCCGTACTTTTCACATTAAAGTTCAAACAACTATAAAATTAGATTTGTTATAATTTTTTTGGCCTAAAACATTTATGCCAAAATTAATTTAGAATTTGGAACTATTCTTTTTTTATCCCTAATCGGCTTAATGACTGAATCAACTATAAACTAAATCATTTTGTCACTTGTTATCGCTTCCATTCCTTTACCATTAGGGAAATCAAGTTCAAGTGTCGCTTAAAAATAAAAAAAGTTATGGTTACATTTTTATTGTATTTGATTTAAGACTGTAAAAAGTAGGCTGTAAAAATATTTAAAACAGTGTTTAAATATTTGTATGCAGTTAAACGTAATTTTGTGGTACTAAATTGATTTAAAACCTATTTAATTCCTGCCTGATGCGCGTCTAATTTTTTTGTCATAACGCGGTTATTGTTTTAATTTAAACTAAATTATACAAGTATACAGGTTTTCTAGCATGATTGTGTCATTAAATTAGATGGTTACGTTAACTATTGCATGCTTTTGTGTACTTTATCTAACGAATCCCTAACTTCCAAGTACCTTTTTCTTCTTTGTGTATTCTATTAATAAACTATTAAGTTCTTTATACATGTCTGTGTTAATATATTTTACCTCGTGTTCAAAATCTTATGCTATAATTCAACAACTATACCTGCTGCACGCCATGATGGTTTTGACGATTGATCCGCTCATGAAGTTTCGTAGAAACTCATATTTACGTTTAAAGGAACAATTGTTGTTCTTTATAGTGACAATAAAGAACTGCAATTTGCTCTTTCAAATGTTATTATTGAATTATACGAAACTTTATGAGCGCCCATCATAGCGTGCCGCTAGTATAATGAGTTGGCTGTCCTCTTTTTTCTTGCTTCATAATTTGTGTCAAATTTTAGCACCAAATATTTATTTTTAATATTACGAACGTGTATGTATTTATTAAAGCTTCTAATATTCATGTTATAGTACATGACAATATACCTGATTTTGTTAGTCATAAGAGGTTTTTTTTATACAAAAAAGGTCATTTTGTCACTATATGCAAAACAACGGAGCGCCAATCCGTTACGCGCAAAGTCCCGGGTTCAATTCCTGGTCGGAGTAAATATTCTGTTTCATAGCTTTTATTTGTAATGATTATTAATTTGATTAAGTTAAAAAAAAGCGGATATTTGCTTCGGGTTTAGTGTCAGTGGTGCCCAGTTTGCCGATTCGGAATAGTGAAGTGACTTAGTTGCGTTTTGGAATTAGCTTGTAAGTTGCCAGTTTCGAATCGGCCGCATAGTGGATGTGACCTCCATTCATAGACCGAACTCCAGCTTAACGTCAGGCTCAATGCTGTCAATATGTTAACACACAAATCAAAAATATCCAAGTACGACAGAGTATGTCGCTCGGGCTGGCGTGGCGAACGCAACTGAGGCAACCCTTAACCGAATCAGGTTTTTCAGTCGTCGGCACTGTTGGACTCTCCTTGCTTATCATCAAACAAGTGGAGGTCACATTAAAACATTACTTTAACATTTCAGATTTAGTAAATATTTTACCTACTAACTTAACATTTCTCTTTGCAGTTACAAAAAACGCTGAAAGAACAGCAAGACGTGAATATTCAATTAAGAAATTATATCGACGGAATACTCCTGGCGATCGTCGAAAATTACCCACAATTACTCGAGATTAAGAATCAAAAACCATTAGATACTAAATCGTAACATTTAACCATTATTTTGTATTGGAAATGCTTTTTTAACTCCCAACTGAATAATAAACTTAGGAAGCCTATCAAAGGCCTGTATGCCAAAATTAATTTATTTAAAATTAGCCCAACTATAAGCGTAATTTCAATACGGTCACGAGTGGTTTAACTCGTAACTACAAAAATAATTACTACCCCCAACAGTTGCTTGTATCGTGACGTCATACGATGAAATGACGTCATAGTGATTTAGACCTCTACTGGTTCTACGTCACTATGACCAAAACCACAAGCAAAATGATTCATTGAATACGTCACTTAGACAAGGTTCCAGCGCATTAGCAACAGCATTAGAAAATATGGGCTTTATTTTGGCATATAAACACCATTAAATAACCTTATTGGTTGAATTAGTGTTATAATTCAATTTTAACCAATCAAGTGCCATTTCTATATGACGTTGTCCCGTCGTGTGACGTCACGATCCAGCGCATTAGCAAATGCCGGGGACGTTAGTGACATTTTAGGATGGGGAATTAGGTTCATTGTTTGCCGCACTCAAGTATGTCGGACTGTTCGTCAAATTGAAGTTCATTACAATTTCCACTGAAATTACGCAAGGGCTTTAGTGTCTAATTACACTTGGGAGCATAGAAATCGGCCCCTTAGTCCTTTTTATTCTACAATATCTAATCAATTTATTAATGTATAATCAAGATCTTCCATTAAGTTTGAATGTTTAAAGCACCAATAATACTTGTTTAGCTTTAAGGTGTAGTTTTTTTATTTATAGATTTTGATAGGCGTTTTAAAGACAATTCGTTCAAATTATAATTCTACAGTGGTCCAGATAAACTATTAATTAATACAATACTACTTTTCATTAGATGACCTTTATTTTAATTACTTTTTCTAAATGACGCCCGTCGCTGTATTTAAACCTAAAATGTAAACACGTATAATCCTATTATTATAACCGTTTAAAAGCTGTCAAAATCGTTAACAGTTCTCTCGTATGCTGATTGCGCTGTTTGACAAATTTTAGAATTTATAAGTGTATGGTGTCAAAACGCGACCATTGCAGAAAACATTCTTATACTTTGACAGTTATTGAAATTGGGTTATAAATATTAAAACGCTATTAATTATTTTAATGTCTATTATTATATAGACACTATTCTAACATGCATTGAGGGTATGCGTCATTTAGAATTAGAAAACGTAGGTATATAGTTCTATGAGTAGAAGAGTAACCAATGAATAAATTATATCAAACGATCGAAAACATCTCAAACAAAAAGCAGGGAAGTGTAGACTTTTTCTTCGTTTTAAATTCAAGGAAGATGATTGCCTTCGCTATCGCGCTAAGAATTGGGAAGTGACAATTAAACAAGTGAATTTTTAAATATTTATTTGGACCCGAAACATACTGGACCGAAACATGGACCGAAAACATACCGTTTCGGGTTTTTTGCTACCCGATTGCTTGCTTGTATAGTATTAACTTTTGCTAAGGTCCCGCTTTTTGTAGAAGATGTTTGTCGATTACCACTGTTTTAGAATGGACTATTGGATATTTATATTTAAGGGAAACAGTTACAAATAAAAACTGGTTCTTTATGATAATAAAAAAGTTAAAACGTCGTAATTTTATTGTTTTTTAGCATATTTCAATACTTCTACTGTTTATACATAAATAATAAAAATTGGGTAGAAAATATTCACGGGTTCAATGCTAAAGAGCAACGGTCGCGTCTTTAACAACAGATACCGGATATCGGTTGCAGACTAACGCGAGAAAACTAATAAATTGTAGTTTTTTTCACATATAAATCAAGAGGGTTATTTTTTAAACTAAATAATTAAAAAAGGGATTATTAGTTTGAGATTATAAAAATATATCTGTTAATTAATATTTTGAATTTATATAAAGTTTATTCATTAATTATTTATGCACTGAAATGAAACTTATTTTATTAATAATTGACTATTTTATATATACAGTGGGCCGAATGAGACTTCGGGGTAATTGCGACTACACTCGATTAAAATGCTTTTTTTTCTAAACTAGCTACTATAGACCGGTAGTCTATATATATAGTATAGTCTATATAGTATACATGGCTCACTTTTTCAATCAGATGCATTTACCCCGTAGTCACATTTGCCCCTACTAGACCTAATTTAGATATAATAATTAATTAAACGGAATAACAATGTGATGAATTTAAAATTTAGAATGTGCTTATAAAATTATACTATTGGATAATTTATTGGGTATGTAATTGATCCCACAAAAACTGGGTGGATTTAATTGACATGTCGGCCTAGTTTTTGGGTGACTAGTTCCATATACCCTTTGTATATTTCGTGTATATATTTTTTTATTAAAATAGGTTATAAATTTTATTTCTTAAATGACACTGTAAATAGGATATAAATAGGGGATTTTAATTAAATAGTTAAATTATTTTTAAATATAAAAAAACGACTAAAAAATTGAGGGTTAAAATGGCGTCAATTTTCAACAAATTTTACTTTTAGTTCCCATATAGGTTGTCCTTAACTAGCCATGCCATGTCTGCCCAAGAGTTAGATCGTTTTTTTTATTTAAAAATAATTTAAATAGGTTTTAGTATAATAGAATGTTAGTATTATAAAATAGATCTGTAAAAGGCCAGGCCGTCCATACTATGAGATACTTAATAACATTAAAGACTGTAGTGTAGGTACTATTTATATTTTTATATGGATACTAAGTCTAATTCAGTGTTGAAAAAAAAAATTTTTTAAAACCCAGCAAACAAAAATTTAAACCACTATGCCTCGATGAAAAACTAATTTGTTACCCAGCAAGCAAAAATTTTAAAGTCTTATGTCACGATACAAAACTAATTTTGTTACCCAGGAAGCTAAAAATTAAGTTTTATGCCGCGATAAAAAAAAAACAATTTTGTTCCCAGCAAGCAAATTCTTTGTAATAAGTTATTTTAATGGCCAGTTATAAAAAATATTTGTTCAATAATTAGCATGCTTTACCCGTCCAAGTCTTCTTTCCAACCTTGAATCCGTCTGGCCGGCATAGTGACGGCGCCAACTAAAGCAAGTCTTTTGTTTTTTTGCTTGCTGGTTAGTCTTACTTCTTTACGCGGGCTTCAGTCATTGTAAAAGTTAGGCAATATTATATTCAATGATGTTGTAACTTTCAGGTATAATGTTGGTTCCTATAGGTTGTAAAAGAATACAAAATAAAACATTTAGTCGTCCACAAAAGTACGCCCTCAAGCACTTGTTAAATAATGACATTTATTGGACTAAACTAAACCTAATTTGTAAGATTTATATAACAACTGGTGAAATTTTATTATGTATGCTGCTTTTTTATTTTGGTACTAAATGTTTATGGCGATAGAGTTATAAAGATCGTTAAAGTAAGCATGGTCTATTTCAAATTTACTAAATAATATTACATGTTTTTTTTGTTTTGTTTATTTATAGTAAGGAAAATCTTTTGAAATAACTATGTTTAGCACTATTTTAGCAATATGTTTAAATGTTTTGTTTTACGTAAACGGTATTTTGATTTTAATTTAAAAGAAATAATACTACTAATGAAGCTAGAATTTTGGGTTATTTTTAAATATTTTTGGGTGCGTTAGTTTTTTTAATTTTTTTATCTGTATATTTCTCACGGATGATTATGCAGTTATATGTAACTTTCTATGCTCTATCAATTAATTTATCGAAAAAATGTATTTATGTTTTAACCGTAGCCATTATATTTCACCATTTTCAATTTATTTAATTTAATTCTTTTAATTTTAGTCAATTCTATTTCACATGGATATTTTTAATTATTTGTTAAAAGTTAAGTTTACTTGAAATTTTGATATTAAAATATGTTTATATTAGAAAGTATTAAAGTCATAAAAATAAATTAATCCGTTTTATAATATAAAATTGTTGTTTTATTCGTCGTACGCGGGGCAAAACCGACCAACTATTGCAACGGTCTTTTTTATTATTGTGGCTTGATGTATGTATGACATCACCCCGTCTGATGTTAAGCCGGTGCACGACCCATGAATGATGGCGACTGCTGCTATAGTTAAATAAGTAGTAGTTGCAGTTTCTATGACAGCAACTTGAAACCGGGAACTTACAATCTGATCTCGAAAACTTCACGGTCCGTACACTTGTATGTTTGACGCTTCGTGGTCAAGGAAGTGATAAATGAAACGCACCAATTGAAATCGTAAAGAAGACTGTTTAATTTGACATACATAGAATATAAAAACAAAAGAATAATTGGTGTTTTAAGATGACATTTATTTTTTATTGAAAATGAATTAATTATACAATGTCCTAACTACAAAAGGTCGGCACGTACTACCCCGAATCTGCACACCACTGCCTCCCACACTTACAAAGACTCTTATGTCTGTCCATGTATTAATGCTATAATACGTCAAATATCGATTGGAAGATATTGGCTGACAGCATTGTATGGAAAGAAAGTACCTTTGCAACACTAAAGGCACTTACTTCTTTGACACTTTTCTGAAGAAAAAAAAAACTATCAGATATAAATATATATTTTTAATACACTTATTGAATATATGCCGATAATATATGTTAGACAAAGTTTTATTAGTTAGTAAATTGAAGTGACTCCTACTGTCCATTGTTTTTGCTAACCCCAGAGGAAATGGAAGTGTCATGGTTTGATTTCAACTATCATCACCAGATCCCATTTCTTGGTTTTGTTCAATATTACTTAATACTTTTTGTACATCTAAACGTAGCATCATCAATTTGGGGTCCATATATTCCTGAAACAATATCAATGGTTAAACATAGGTTTTTCCCACAGGGATAGGCAGAGACAATGGAGCGCCACTTATCACGATCCTTACAAAACTCCCTTGCTTCCTTCACATCCACAATTCTCTTCATACAAACTCTGTAGTTATGGGCACCAGGCAACCCAGCTTTCTTGAGGATGCCTTGTTTAAGTGTAAAAATAGAATTAGAAAAAGGGATATTAAATGAGTTGAGATGCGTTATAAAATCTATCCTATTAAAAAGTCGGCATGCAAAAAAGATGTGGTAGAAATCCCCCACGTGCGTTCCACACAAAAAATATTAGACGTGACAGGTAATTTTAATCCTGCTAATTACTTTATAAAGGGAATACGCTGAGTTTAATCGAATCAATGTCAAAGTGGCATTGTTTGTGTCTAAAGTGACTCGAATACTTCGTGTTATCAATTGACTTTCAAATTATTTACAACAGATGACGTCATTAGACTGCCAGGAGTAGATTTTGGTACCTAGGTAATCTTGTTCAATGTAAGCCGTTCAACATACCTTTAAATTTCCACTAGCTTCAAGAACTGACGAACCTTGTTCAACATCCTTCACAACTTCCTCAGAACTTTTCAGACCTATATTTCTCCCCAAAATGTGCGCCATTTCAAATTCAATATTATTCATAGCCGTATTCACGTTTATATTTCCATAATCTTTTGGTAAATGTAAATAATCATTTACTTCACAATCACTACCTTTTTCCATAGATTTACACAGGGAACATTTCTGTTTACCCTCAAGAAATTTCCTCTCATTATGCAAGTTTAATCTTTCCCTGGAAAGTGCAACTTTTTCCCTAGCAATCTGTTTTTCTCTTGAATTTAATGAAACTACATGTTCTTGTATTCTACGTATTCTTTCTTCGTATTTGCGTTGAATGTGCTCTGCCTCAGTGTATTTTTGATCGGCTATAGATTGCTTTTCAATGGCTGATTTAGCTAATAATTCTAAGTCGCGACTTCTGAAAGAAATTAATATTTTATTGACTTAAGACGCACGGAGTTAGGAAAATCCACATGCGTTAACACAAACTAGATGCCGAGGACCAAATGATGATCCTTGAGGGACGCCTACAGTGAAGATGATTACTACCCAATAAAGCGAACTTAATGTGTGAGTATTGCTAAAAATAGTGTTGGTTGAAATTGCTAGAAAAGTGGAATTAAACCTTTCTAAGGTAGAAATAATTAAATTGGAAAATCTTATATTTTGGTGCAAATTTAAGGATGTATGATATTGGAATCTTAATTTATGAATGTGCTATCCTCCCAATAATCACCTGTACAACTCACTTTTAGTTTACCCACTTTATATCGTATCCTTATTGCAAAAACTAAGTCTGAATACCTTTAATGAAATAAATTGAATAATATCAATAAGTTCACGTTTTCGAAATGAACCAATATTTAACTTTCTTTATATTAATTTGCATCTTGATAGACGTGTAATGCCACAAACAATTTTTACAAGAGACGAAAGGACTTACTACTAATTATGTGTGTGTAATAATTAGAGGTAATAACAAAATGGTTAGGTGCAAAGACTTTTTTAATTGTGGTTCGACATATGACAGCACCCCGCCTGATGTTAGGCTGAAGTGCGGTCCATGAATGGAATTAACTGCTACTTACAGTTAAATAACTACTATGACGAACTATTAGACTGTATTGGTTACGCTAATCGTTCTATCCCGACCGTTATATTGAAGGAATAAGGTATGGTATTATTATTACTTAGCCACAATCCTCTGTCCTTCCATTTGTATATGTTGTTTCTCCAAATTTAACTTCGAGCGTTCGTCTGTAACTTCTTCTAATTGAATTTGTAGCTCCGTTTTCAATTTCTGAAATAAAATAAATTCAAAATTCACTTTGACTAGGAAGACCAACAAATACTTTCATTTATTTTTAGAGTTTATTCAAAGAAACTGACTTAATCATTACCTCAAGTTCCTGTTTAATATTCTGCACTGAAGCCTTCTCTTTGGCAACTATTATATTTTCCTTCTGTGCCTTAGTCTTATCTTCTTCTATTCTTGATATTTTCTCATTATACTCCTTTTCTATTTCTTCCCTTAAAGTCTAAAGAAGAGATTTGACGGTATCAATAATGTTGATTATTTTTTGGTAATAAATATAATATAACCACTGTAGTTGACGCGAGATAGTACACGTTTTTAAGTGAAAAATCTGTGAAGTCGCCGGAATAACCGCTGCACACTCTCTTTGTTATTAAGCTTCTTCAGGTACTTAAACCTAAGTAAGCATTCGATATTTGTCTGTGGCAGAGGTCGTCTCTGTCCAAGGATCGCGATCCAGCCTAATATCAGACTCATATTGTTTCAAAGTACTAATATTATTAAGTAATTAGGCCTTTTCTGAATCGGAAATATTGTTTCCAATGCTTACCTTCATTTCTTCATCTTGTTTCTTCAATACATTTTTAGCGAACTCAGTCTGTTTATTAAATGTTGCCTTCTCAAATTCTAATTCCATTCTTCTTTGTTTTAAAGCTGCAGTTTCATCTTCAACAAACTAAAATAGTGCAACCAGTTTAGATATAAGTGGTAATTATTTCAATTAAAAAGTCACGTCCCACTTAATCCACGTCTATTTATTTTTATTGTACATTTCTATACCAAGCTAACTAACTAACTAAAGTGCTTGTATCATAGAAATAGGACAACCTAGGTACATATATCAAAGATACATTGGTACCTGTTAGTGGTTTAGAACCCGTGGTGTAGTGGCAATGCAATGGTTAACATTGCATTGCCACTACACCACGGTTACAATTATTAAAAATACTGCGTACCTACCTACTACAAACAAACATGATATCCATGCTTTGGTAAGAATGCCTTTAACTTTTAGATGTAATTTACAATATATATGTGAGTTGTGTAAAATTAACTTACCTGTGTCATTTGCCTAAGTCTGGACTCCAATAATTTAACTAATTCTCTACTATCAGTCTTTTCAGTTTCAAAATTTTCTCGTTCCTTTTTTAATTGTTCCATCATTTCTGAAATGTTATTTACCAAATTACCTACAAGTTTGTCTCTACTTTTAATAATCCTAATTTACAGGATTAAATGAGAATGTGTGTCAACACGTTTGATTGCCAAACTGTCCATAGCAAGAATGTATACATACTTATTTTAAATTCTAAAAGATTTACCATTAATATGCATATCCCTAATATGTAAAGTCTTGTCTGCATTTTGTTTTGTATTTTCAACAAGTGTTTTTACAGTTTCGACCAACAATTCGCATGCACCTTTGTTCTGTTTCACATCAGTCACTAATTCGTTTAGATTTGTTGAAAATCCAGCAGATTCTTGTATTAAAGTTTGTTCTTGTCTTACGGCATTTCTAAAATACACAGTTATTATTAAAATACACACATTATTTTTTACAGTAACGGGACATCTGAGGTCTATTTGTCAAGCAAGTGATAAGCAAGAGCGTCGATAACTGAATTACCGACAAAAGGAAAAATAAATGTTTAAAATACTTAAGTTTTACCTAGTTAGAATGGATAAGAAGTATAAACAATTATCATTAAAAGAAGTTGTGACGAAAGTAGGTAGTAAATAATATAGGCCTACATGGTAAACATGATCCTTCTAATCCTAACGCTCGATATTATGATAAACTTTTATAAGATGACGAAGATCTAACAAAACTTTTAATGATAAACATACTTGACATTTTCCATTAAAGCAGCATGATGCTCTTGGAGTACATGCACATTATCAACATGCTGTTGTCTTAAGACATTAATTTCTTCTTCATGTCTTTTGCTTAGAGATTCTATGGTTTCCTCCATGAGCTTTTTATATGAACCGTGATGGTCTGCCAACCAACCAATCTTTTCTGTATAAAATTTAACCAGCTTATCTGATTCTTCTTTCATTCGCTCTTCAGATTGGCTCAGTGAAACTTCTACAAATGCTAGTTGACGTCTAAGGATTAAAATTTTGATTAACAAACCTTAGTAATGAAAGTTTAATTGCAAGCTTCAGACGACGGGTTCAGTCCCCGGTCGCAGTTTTTTTGATCCGATTATTATTGCTAATACAGTAATAATACTATAATTTGAAAAGCACAAAAAAAAAATACAAAGACGTCTTATTGAAGAATTAATTTTAATTGTATTTATTGTATTGAGAATAATATGCAGATAATTGTAGGTGTAAACGTTATCAGAAACAATTTCGCAAAATCCTTTCCACTGACCAACAACCAAAGTATTGGCAATTGCAAATCTTGGATCGTTTAAGTGAAACATGAAAAAGCACAAATTTACTGTTCGTTACTATAAGACCAAAAGAATAATCGCAAAATAAACGCAACAGTTTTTTTTTCATACCTATAAGATGTCTCCATTAAATCAATTTCCCGATCGTGGTTTTCTTGTAACGATTGTACTAGTTGGAGTAATTGCTTCTTTTCTTTAGAATGTGGACTATCAGGTTTTGCTTTACTTTCTGTGACTTCTTCAGTACATTGTAGTTCATTATCAAGTGTTGATGGACCGAGGAGGGCCTGAATTAGGTGTTTTAATTTTTTTATTGAGGTTCGAAATATCTCAGCGCCTCTCATGATATTAAACTGGAGTACGGTCCATGAGTGAAAGCGACTGCTACCAACTACAGTTAAAAAACTGCAAGCATCAGTCGCATCCACTATGCCGTTTCGGGATTAGCTTATAAGTTGCTGATTAGTTGGAACAAGCTAATCCCGAAACGCGACTAACTCACTCCACAGTCTGTACAATTGTAAGTGGTACTGGGTAATTGACCAACTGTCTACCTACCACTCTTAAAACTACTGCACGCACATCGTGTGTGTGAAAATACGATGGTGTTTATTTAACAACCAGCGTGGTGCGTTACACTCTACCACGCAACTGCGTTTGAATCCTGGTCGGAGCAGTTTTGTTATCGTATCAACGTATAACTATAATAACAATTAATATTTATTACAATAATAAATGTTACTTAATAAATAGTTTGTGGTTCTTTGCTAACACTACGGGTCCGGAGTATATCACTATAGATTGTAAAGTCGCATTTTACCTAGAAAGTTGCCGGTCTCAACTAGGTTGGCATAGTGGATGCTACTGCTACTTGCAGTTATTAAGTGATAGTAGCAGTTTCTCCATTAATAAACCGTACTCCATTTTAACCACATGCAAATATTTTTATTGTGGACCAAGTTCGAGACAAGATCCAGAGATTCGATTTTTAATGCAGTACAATAACAAAATGTGTTCACAATGGCAAATGATTTATAAAAGAGACTTCTAAACTAATCAGTATTGCTCCTAATATAAAAAAATATGTAGACGGGAAGTCAGTTTTTTTTGATATTTCGCCATCGATGTTTAAAATTGATCCTTGTAAACATCAATGTATTTCGCATTCTCGTGGGTAACCAAGTTAAAGTATGTAACGTGAATCGGTGCCCCGACCGTTTGTTCGGAAACATTCTTTATTATAATTTAGGGCTTAATGCGTACCTTGATGCGTTCGTTAATTTTGTCTTGATGATCAGCTATCACAGCTTGCATTTGTTGTCTATGTGCCGCATGCCTTTCTAACATTGTTTCTACTTGACTGTGATGCGCTTTAGTTGTTTCTCTTTGAATTTTTTGATTTTCTTCTTGTCTCACTACAAAGAAATACTTTCTACAGTTCCTAATGATCATTCAGAACAAACTTAGAAGCTTTGGAGTTTGCAGAACATGGTATTTAAAAATTATACATATAAAATTGTACCAGACCTAAACGAGTTGATATGTGCTTACTCTTGCACTAATTTTATCGAGAAATCCTACAGATATAACATTATTAAGAATCTTACTTTGTATTGCTGCTAATTTCTCCTCTTGCGCTTTAAGCTGCAACGCAATCATGAGTTGTGCTTCTTGTTGCTGCAAACAAAGAGCTGTCCCTTCAGCAGTTATATCATCATCCTTAATTTGAGGTAAGTTCACTACAGGCATTGCTGTAGGTTGAAATTGTTGTATAGTTATATTTGGATTAGGGGCTTCTTTAATATCTTCTACTTTCTTATCAATAATATTTTCGTGTTCGATTGTTTCTATATTTTTCTCTTTTTCGTCTACCTTCTTTTTTTTAGTATCACCAGCCAGCCATGATGGCATTCCATCGTCAACTTCACTCTCCTTATCATCAAATAAACCTAACCAATCACCACTGGATTTGGTTGTTTTCGGTTTTACACCTTGTTTTGAGGTATTTTTCACTTCTTTATTTTGTACAGTCTTAGTTGCAGCAGTAGGTTTTGTGTCTGCGCCTAATAAATCGTCTAAATTAAACTCTTGAGCAGGTTTTTTTACTGTATTTACACGCGTTGTGGCACTTGTCGGATTACTTTTCTTGGAAGGACCACCCAAAATATCATCCAAAATAGATTGCGAACTTTTACCTCTTTCCAATGTTTTGACTTCCTCCTTCTTACCCGCTATGCTTAGGTCCTCAAGTAAATTTAATTTACTAGGATTTTTGCTCACAGCTGGAGATTTACTATCTAGGTTTAAATTACTTTTAAGTGAATCAGTCCGTTTAAGTATTGGCGTTACTTTAGGTGTAATTTTTCTTTCTGGTGCTGGAGAACTTTTAGGTTCTGCTGTTCTAAATGTAGGTTTATCTTTATCTGGTGTTTTAGGCAAGACTTTTGCACTAAAATCATCTAAATCGAATAATGAATTCTTTCTTTCGTTTAATTTATTACTGGGTTTATCAGTGTCATCTAAATTAAATACTGACTTTTTATTATCTGCTTTTGGGGCAGTCTTTTTAGGAGTTTTCTTTTTGCCTAAAATATCGTCGTCAAAAAAGCTATCATCACTGCCGTCGCTTAATATACCCGCTAAAGGGTCATCTATATCGAAACTCATTATAAATTTGCTTATTCAATTTAATACTACTTTTAAATTACTTTAATATTTTAGTCAAAGTTAATTTGTCCATAACTCTCAAAAGTTTACACTTTTGCCGCCATGGCAACCGAATAACACTTCGTTCACATTTTGATTTTCATAATTTTTAAAATGTTTCGTCTTGTAATATTCTAAATCTCAGGTCAATAGATGTCGGTAAAAGATTTTAAAATATGCACATTCCTTTCACGATAATAATTTAATCGTTTTCAAACTATATTTTTGTGTAAGTAAACAAATGATAATAATTTTTTTTTTTTTTTACGAACGCAGCCAGGATGACGAAAAATTGTTGCTTCGCGCACGTCAAATTGCCTGTCGTTTCGGGAAAGTTTTTTTTTTCGGAGTTTTGGCGGGTAACTGCAACTGACAGGACGCGCAATTTTGAATTATTTGAAAAGCTTGTGTTTTTCATAAATATTAATGTGTAATAATGGTGGAATTGTTATGCAGTAATAGTTTTTAAGTTGATCAAGTATAAACAAGTAATTTAAAGTTGTGAAACGTGTTTCTTCATGTTCCCTCCAAGACTTCTTCTGAAGTTTTAGTAAAGGCTTTCCGCCGCTTTACTAAAACGATCATCATCAACCTCATTCTCATCATCATCATTTGATGAATCACTCGCGTGGTTCATCTTCATCTTTACTTGACAATGTTTTAACATTGAACCATATATTTTTACTTTGACACTGGCAAGTTAAATACTAAAGCCATAAACAAGAAGAAAGAAAGTTTTTTTTCAAAACAACTGATCCGACTTATTTTAAAGGCTGATTTGTATTAAATAAATCTCTTGTCATTGTATGCAATAGTCATAAATAATGGATTGTGCCGGTGAGTGTTAGAATTCTTATAAATTAGCAATAAGCCGATATTTTTGACAGTCTTTGTAGTCTCGGAATAATAAACCTTTATGTTCTAGAAGTTGCTTAATCACGATTTTATATTTATATTCCCAGCTTCTGAAAAAGGAGATTTCACTGATAACTTGAACACAAATACTATATCCAACGGGAAGGAAAGTCTCGATAATAATTCGAATGCCGAAAATGTGAAGTCGCAGGAGGCTCCCACAAAGATCGAGCCCTGCACTTCGGTTGAAACGAAGGAACCAGAAAAAGTTGATAATCGTGAGTTAGTGGCATTCACAGTTATATACAACAAGACGAAACATGACATCAAGTTTGCGCTGGACGCATTAATTTCCGATTTAAAAGCACATTTAGAGAAGGAGTGTGGTGTAGCAATGTTGACACAGAAGATTATTGTCAAAGGTTTAACAAGGGACAACATGACATTACGGGCTTCGGGAATAACATCAGGTACTAAAGTTATGTTAATTGGATCAAAGATGGATGATGTTTTGGCTGTGAAACAGGTCCCAAAGGTGAGTTGTAGTTGTTTCTTATTTGAATCCAATCATTAGACTGTTATTTCACTTAGTTCTAAATATAGTATTTAGATAAGTTTTGTGCTGACATCGTTTATAAAATTTAAGATTTTTATTGCTTACTATTGTGTTTATTTATATCAGTGTTTTTTAATATTTTTAATACGCAACCCCTTTCCAAAGCAAAAAAATCTGGCTACCCCTTGGGCCATAGAAAGAATAAAAATTTAGTAATATGATTAAAAGACTACTTTAATGACTTTCTTTATTTATTTATATTTAAAATAAAGAAGCCCATCTTTCTTACTAAAATTGTGTTTTACTGTAGTAAACCATGTAGAACCTTGACTTTTGTTGCCAGCGATCTCACTGACTAAGACTCCGTGACCCCCTTGGGTGCGACCCACAGATTGATAAACACTGATTTAGATCATTCATTTTAATCAAGTTTTAAAAGCTTTTCTTTACTTATGGTTTATAAGCTTATATTTGTAAATATAATAATAATGGGAATAGCATTGCCACTCCTCGTGACCACTGTGGCTACAAAGCTATCAAGACATTAGATTATAATAAATGTGATAGTAGGCCACAAACATAATTTATTTCATCTCTTAAATATCTCAAGGTGTTTAATTTAAGTAAAAAGCTAGATGTCCTGTTTTCCAATCTCCCAGATGTAGTGGAAAGGATTGACAAAGGATTACTTTAATTGTTTGAGCACATGTAAAGGATGAGTGGAAGTAGATTGGTGAAAGGAATTTATAAATTTCTTTTCAAATTTCTTATAAAAATAGAATCTGTTGATTTCTAACCGAATCAGAGACTTCCTCACGAAAGCTAGCTTTCCGAGTGTCCATAACATTGTATGAAGAGAATTGTGGTAGTGAGGGAATTGTGTGAGAACCATGGCAAGTGGCGCTCCATTGCCTCTGTCTATCCCTGTGGGAAAAGGTGTGACAATTTGAATATTGATTGATCAAAAGGTATCCCATTTTCCTGCCTATCCTTATGAGGATGAGGGCATGAGGTTTTAAGCTCAATATTATTATTAGGCATATTTTTAGGATGAAGACACAGCCAGTCAGGCTAATAAGGAGCCATTGTGCATGCAAAAGATTCACCAAAAAGTACTTGAGAAGGGAATCCCACCGGATGTGATGCCGGGAATCAAGGGTGTTAAGGTAATGAACTTTATACTGTTCGATAATAAAAGGAAGTGAAGGAAGGTAGTCTTGTAGTCTTTAGCGGGCTCGTTTCCGCACTTGAAGTCCTCTTCGGTATCTTTGTGCGTTCTTCAACTGTTCTCCCTCAATGGAGCCACCCGATCTCCTCCAGGAAGGCCAGGAGACCCTTCTCGTTCCTGCAGACCTCCGGAAGCGTCCTCGCGTTGCCAAGGAACTTCTGTCTTGCTTCTGCTAAGGCTGTGCTCCTGCAACTCAAGAGCACATGTGCAGCTGTCTCCTCCTCATTCAGACATCCCCTACAAAGGGGGCTGTCCGATATGTTGAGGTTGTACAGGTGCTTATTAAAACCACAATGCCCCGTTATAACACCTACCAAAGTGCGGAGCTTGGCTCTGCTAAGGTCTAGCAGACGTCCAGTCAAGCGTCTATCGATATGAGGGAGAACTTCCCTGGACTAAGTGAAGGAAGGAAGCAAGCAATATCAGGATCATGGCAAGTGGTCCCCCATTTTTTCTGCATATCCTGTAAAAAAGGCGTGACATTTTGATTGATTGAATAATAAGAAATGTTGATGGTCATTTGCCCGGTCTGTCAATTCAGGGTACCACAATTTTTCATCATCTGACCTCGACTTTCGGAAGTGATTTAGTCGCGTTTCGGGAATAGCTTGTAAGTTGCCTGTTCCAACTAGGCCTGCATAGTGGATGTGATTGCTTCTTACAGTTATTAAATTGCCGGCATAGTGACGGCGACTAGGGCCGCCGTGAACTGACTTGGTTTTTTCAGTCGTCGTCACTCTCGGATCTCCTCTTGCTTATTATCAGGCGGGTCGAGGTCAGATGTCGTGTCACAATAAATAAATAAAAGTAGCAGTGACATCCATTCATGGACCATACTCCAGCTTAACATCAGGCGACATGCTGTCATATGTCGAGTCTCAATAAAAAATATATATATATAATACAGGAGCCCCTACCGCCAGTACCTCTCAGTGGTATGTTAAACAAGCATGGGGGTAAGGTGCGTCTCACATTCAAGCCTGAACAGGACCAACTCTGGCTCGGCACCAAAGAGAGGACTGAAAAATTAGCCATGACTACTATTAAAGGTATTTCTTTATTAAGTATTAAACTAAATTTAACTGTAGAGCAGCCTTTTTAAGAGGGAAGCCTATGTCTAGCAGTGGACATCTTCTGGCTGATCATAAGGATACTTGATACCACTTGACCACTGATGTATCTGGTATATGTACTTAAGGTGTCCAGTATCTATGATACAAACTTTAGTATAGAAATGTAAAAAGATAAGCTTTATGCTTGTCAGAATAAGGCGCTAGGTCTAAGTAGTTTGGAATATATTTACCAAAGATAATAAAGATATGTAAAAATAGATATATAAATAAGAAAGATATGTAAATAAAGATATGTAAAAATAGACTAAAGGTAGATAATTTAAAATATAAGTTTTTGGACAATACATACAATATAATCAAGATCAATAGTAGAGTATTTAATTAAAAGGAAATACATCCGATTACATGTTGTCTAACTGTTTAATAGTAATAATAAAAGTGATTTTTCTGTTAATATATTCACAAGCTTATGTAGAAGCATGTTTGACTGGAACCAGGATTTTCATCAGCAATTGTTTTATTTATAGGTGTGACATCAGAGCCAATAAAAGACCATGAGGAATATCATATAATGGTAAGTCTAAAATCATGACCATTGCGCCCTAGCACGCGCGCGTCGATAAGATACATGCAGTCAAATTAGCTTGGAGACGTTTTTGCATTTGTAGTAGTGCGCGTAAGGACGCGTTTCCATTATTAACACACGTTACGAAAACATTTCATGTCCTTAGGTTTTAATTCGAAGCAAACGGAAGATAACCGGAAACTTTTAATGGAAATGCATGAATTCAGTACTTATGAAAAAACTATTTGATAAAAATTGCGGAATATCGTGCACGAAACCGACCAATTGTTTTTACCAACAAAACATGTATACATACGTCACACACCCTTCCGAAATCTTGGTCAGGTTTAAAGCGACTTTAAACGACAACTGGGGCAAAATATTTAAAAAAAAAAGTTGTTTATTTATTATATCGCTAAAACGAAACACAATGATAGGAGATCGTAACATCTTTAACTACCGCCACGACATAATGGAAACGCGCTCTTAGGCGTACTACATTCGCTACTGTAATCAATTTCATTTATATAGAGTACCGTCTGAATATTTGTAGACCATTTGACAGCTGGGTTGTATCATTAAATACCCTTATGCTACGGTTTTAGATAGCAAATCAATCAATCAAATCGTCACACCTTTTCCCCACAGGGATAGGAAGAGACAAAGGAGCGCCACTTACCAAGATCCTGACACAACTCTCTTGCTTCCTTGACATCCACACAATCTTTATGATTATGTGCATGCACTACAAATTGTTATTTTTAAAGAGTGGTAGACAGTGGTACCCAGTCCGCCGATCCGGGGTAGCACCACCACCACCAAGTTGCCGGTTCCAACTAGGCCGGCATAGTGGATGTGATTGCTACTTACAGTTATTGAATTGTAGTAGCAGTGACATCCATTCAACAACTCTAGTTAGCATTAAGCGGGGTGCTGTCATATGTCGATAATAAAAAAATATATAAATAAAACGTAAATTATTTTTTGTTTGTTGTTTTTATCATAGAGTCTTCAGCTGGGTCCCACAGAAGCGTCAAGATATTGGGTATATTGGGTACCAGCTCAATATATTGAAGCAATTAAAGATGCTGTTTTGGGTGTTTGGCAGTTCTTTTAAATATATTATTTGCATAATTGTTTTTATTATAGTATATATTTTTAGAAGTTGGCAACTATGTAAACAGATCCAAAATACGTTCATTGTATTTAATTTTAATAATAATCATTAATGTCATTCTCTCTGATTAATCAATCCATCAAATTGACTCGCCTTATGTTTCTGTAGTGATGATTACTTCACTACTTTCCTCGATCCTGGTTACAACTCTCTCGCTTTCTTCACAAGCAAAATTCTCTTCATATAAAAAACTCCATGGTGCTTTGGGTTTTAATATTTTATTCTTTTGTTGGAGTATAATACTGTATTATTACAATACATATTTATTTATATTTATTAAGAAAACCTAAAGCATTTAATTTTTCAATGAAGCTAAAATAAATACTAGGACTTATTAGTTGTTATATATTTATTTATTCATAGCTATTTAGCCTATGTGTATATACATATAGGCAGACTAAAAGCCTAACTTTCGTACATATAGTGAAACGCAGAAAGAAACAACGAAGAATAAAATGAAATAATAATTATAGAGTAAAGAGTAAAATATTTATAACTAAATTAAAAATATACATTAAATATGACATCAATAAATCAAATTGTCACGTCTTTTTTCCACAGGGATAGACAGATACAATAAAGCTCCACTTGCCACGATCCTGACACAACCCCTTCATATAAATATGACATCTATTAATTTATAAAATATATGTTTCCAATATAGACTGGAAGAGAATGCCCAAGGGGATTCAGTTCAGATATTGTTATAGAATTCTTAAAAGCAAAAATATAGGGTACCTATACTTCAATATTTAGGTAACATTTACTCAATGTCAAAACAATATGGTGTTTTGTTTACATAGTTGGTAATTTCAAAAAGAATCATGTTTTTGTATTTTAATGGATGAGATGGAAAATTTAGCATTTTATAGTTAATATTAGAAATTGTTTTTGTCGATTTTGGCACTGATCCAATGCTATTTTCTGCCAACAAATGTGCTTATATGATAAACTTTTACTAAGGTCAAATATAAGGCGACAAATATGATATCATTTTCAAGGATAGTTAACTAGATATATAAAATATACCTACACGAAAATTACACAAATTAGGTTAATGATTTTAAAATTGCGGGCATGTTTTCAACGTATAGTGAATCAAACACTTGGATCTTATATGCGTATATTTAAGTATACATATACTGGTATATGTCTTGGTAAAACAAGTGGTGAATCGATTGAAATTCGACTGATAACACGCCGAGCTTTTCACTTTCCATACTAATATCACTTTGACATTTATCATGTTAGCTATTCGTTGGGTTTTACTATAATTGTTACATTTCGAAGTTACAAAATTTGTAAACAACCATCGCATTTATTAAAATATTAACAAATTAATTAATTACGGAAATTCTAAAGCAGGTTTATTCAAACAGTACGCCGAATTTTTGTTCACGATTTAATTTGTATGGTTTTTAACATATGGTTTCTTTATAGACTGTTTCCGCAGTAATTACGATAGAGTCGTAAGTACGGACAGTTTATTACGTCTCCCTACTCGTCACCTTCGAAACATCTGGTTTAATTTATGAACCTATACTGATTATTATTTCTTCCGTAGTAAAAACCATTAAAACAGGGCCCCTATATTGCAATAAAACAATGCAATATAGGGGCCTACAACGTGCAACAGAAATAGACCAGTTTTAGACCTTGATTAGAGCCAACGAGCAAACCTAACGCGTGAACAAAAAATCGGTTATCGGTAAGAAAAAATCTAAAAGCAAATCCAATTTGGGCGCGGTTGCAATATTTGAAAAAGGAATTTATTATTTTTAAATTCATTCGTGATATAAGATTGCCGTGTCAATTAAAACCGTTTGATTAGAACGGTTAAAACTAGTCTTAAAGCGTTTTTGTTTAATTTGAAATTTCGGCTGTGTGACTGGACACGTGCTGACTTTGCTGTAATTAATAATCAATCAAATTGTCACATCTTTTTTCCATAGGGCTGTCTATCTCTGTCTATAGACAATGGATCGCTAATGGATCCACGGTCCTAACACAACTGAAATTTATAATTAATTCGTATAAAATATTTGTTTTTTTATTTTCATACGTATATGTGTTGTGGTTTAATTAATGGCAAAGAAATCGTAGTCTATGCAGCCTAGTATTCATTTATTAGTCACGTCTTCGTTTTATGAATAATGAAGATAAACTAGTGCTTTCTCATTAAATGAGGTTGAAGATGATGACAGAAATAAAATTCATTAATATTCAAGAAAACACAATGTTTACAAATTACATAATTGGAAACGGCACGATCTCTTAGATGCAGTTGCCTGAATTTTTTTGACTTTTTCCCTTGATATCTTTTTTCTCTTCATAAATTGTTTTTAATTAATCTAAGTTTGTGACCTGTTTATTGGTAGTGTAACCCATGCTCCAACACATTGCTATAAATAAAATGTGTTAATTATGCTTTAAGACCCGTTTTAACTATTCTAATTATGATTTTAAATTGGGTAATATTAAAACAAACTAAGTCCATTTAATAAAAGTATTTGGCAACACTTTGGTCAAATCATTGTTCATAAATTAATATTATTATATAAGTTTAGCATTTTATATGTATTTTTTATACTTTTGTGCTCAGCCAGTGGTTGTAAGGCTGATATTTATCATCATTATCATCATCAGTCCTTAGTTATCCGCTGCTGACCTGCCGGAAGAAATCTACATACAGTGGTTTCGTGCTACCGTTAATAGGTTGTCTTGTGGGTGAAAGTATTTTAAAATTTTCTTGTACGTGATCTTATCTCGAGAACTTTTCGGCCTCATCGGCTATATGTTCTATATGACACTTCCGCTTTCTTATCCCACGTTCTACGTCAGTAACTTTATTGCTTTTACAAATATCCTCGTTTCTAATTCGATTATAGTTCTTTAAGTCTATAGCTCGCTGTGTGACTGACTTTGTTCATTAAGACCTCTTAGTTACAGATTAAATGTATGGATGTCTAAGGTCTGATGATGATGATGAAATGGTTTTACAACTCGAAAATGTTTGTGCTGATTTTGTCTTTGTATTGATATATAAAATCTATTTTGTATTTTTCTCAATCATATGCCTAGGCAGTAGTCATTTTATTTAATAGGGTTTAGAAGTTTGCCACTTATCCCACAGAAACTCGTTCTGAAAATGTACAATGCAAAATTTAATTACAAAAATAAGGGCTGAGTTTTTGGAGGTCCTTTATAAAATCTCTGTATCTAAAAAAACTGTTTCATTAGAATGCGATGAGTATGCAATAATACTACAGGAATTGTTTTTTTAATTAATTTGAAAATTTGTAAGTTCTAATAGAATGTTTTATAAATTAGTAATGGAAATTGCGCATAGAAATCCTGACTTTTTCATCGTGCAGTACTGGATTGGCAGACTGGGCACTACTGCCTACCACTTTGCAGTTCGATCATCGAAAATAAATTCTTAATATTTTTTCAATCAATCAATCAAATTGTAACGCCTTTTTCTAAATTATAAAGAAATAGTACTAGCATTGAAATTTGCCAAAATTATTATTACTATAGCGTTTATTTTTGTTTTGATTTTACAATCACTTTTAGTGACCACGATGGCTGCAAAGCTCTCGAAACGTCGGCATAATAAAAAAATGTAAAATCAGAACCAAAATAAACGCGATAGTAAGCCGCATAAAATTTGTTTAATTCATTAATTAGTATCGAATCGAATCGAAGCATCGCAGAATTATTCTTAATTTGTCTTTATTAAATGATCATTATCATACGATACAGTGAAATTAACTGTGGACCTTGCTTGAAAGGCGTCATAGATTGACACGATTCATCATAGGCGCTCCATGAATGGAGGCCACTGCGACTACACTATGCCGGCCAAGAAAACATCACATTTCGTTACTTTGGCAAGGTTCCAGACGCATCTGTCAGGGATAATGCATGATTTGTAATTTTAGGAACAATAAATGTATAATGCTGTTTTTATCAAGACAACTCTTTAATCAGGGCCGTCTTTACCCGGGGGTTCAAGGGGTGCGGTGCACCCGGGCGCAGAGTCCTAGGGGGCGCATGCCGAACGCCATAAACTTTGATAGGTACCTACTACACTGAGACCACGCGAGCGGAGCCTTGACTTTCGCACCCCGGCGCTGAATATGCTTAAGACGGCCCTGTCTTTAATAATACTTTAATTAAATATTTCTTTGTTGTCGTTAAATTATAGTTTCTTGAGTGATCTTTAGTAATGTTTACTAATGGTTAATTTAATTTATCTTTCAAGAAACTAAACTTTAAATTACTGTAAAAGTAACTGCTTAGAAATCTATGTTTTCTAAATAAGAATGATATTACGCTATGAAAATAATGTTAAAAAAATAATTATAATGAATAGTATGTAGAAATAATGTTGTAGGTAGGTAGTATTCAAAATATTTAATTCAGCTTTCAACAATGACTCAAAACTATTGTACCTACCTATAATGTATTTGGTGTTTTTGTTTTGTTAATATACAAAATTCATTTTAAGGTCGTAAGGTTCTATATATTTCGAATTCATCAATACCCTCTCTAGGATTCTCCAGCGATTATAAAAACTACTACTATTCCCGGCTAATGCTCTAGGTTCGTGACGTCACACGACGGAGATGACGTCATAGTACTGGCATTGGCCAATACCATCAGACAGATAGAGTTAGCTTTTGAGAACCGTAAATTTTTATTACCACTAAAAAAATCGCTACATTATTATAATAGTGTATCCATTGCTTCTGAAAAATTTTATTTTTAATTTCAAAAACTCAATTCTCTCAACTACGGTATGTAACCTTTCGTCCTTGGCAGAGTATATGGCAGCTTAGCCTAATACACTGGCGCGTGAATAAACACACACACACACACAATTTGCTGCCGACGTAAAGTGACATTTTTTCCGTCGTGCAGCTCATCGATTTTTAAGACGTTATCACGTAAAAAAAACTTTGTCTACACAAACAAAACAAAGAGGTGGTCTGCGAAGAGAAGCGCGTTTAAAAATTAGTGCTATGGGGTCCAACTCCTATTTTGAGGAGCTTTTTTTGCCTTTCTGAGCGGTTCTCTTTTTCTTGTTACGCATTTTTGGTACGAAGTTGTTTTTCTCGGGCCGACATCTTAGCGGTACGGAACAAATAAAATCGATTACGATTATAACATCTAGCGATTTTTTATCTCTTGTAGTAATTTCCCTGAAATTCAATTGTTCTTCGGCTAATTCTATCAGTCTACAGCAACCAACTTCTTTTATGTGTCACGTTTTATTATTATGTTTTTTATTATGACAACTGCTACTTCAGTTAAAAACTGTAAGTAGCAGTCACATTGCCAGCCGGCCTATTTGGAATCTGCAACCTAAAAACTAATGCCGAAACGTGACAACCACTTCACAGTCTGTATACTTGTAAGTTGTGGACTACCCTAGATCGCGTTTTGTTCCATTCGCGTTACAGGATGAGCTTAAAAGTCGCCGGTTTCAACTAGGTCGGCATAGTGGATGCGACTGCCACAGCAGTTATCTAAATCTGGCTATACTGGCATTCGCCTCTATTAATGGTTTGCACTCCAGCCTAACATCAGACAGGGTGCTGTTATATGTCAATATTCCTTGCAAACGATCGTCCTTTGGCCGGCATAGTGACGGCGACTGGCGCAGCCGTGAACTCTTTTTTTTTCAGTCGTAGGCACTCTTAGACCTCCTCTTGCTTACCATCAGGCGGGTCAGATGTACGTCACAATAAAAACATCTTGCTTGGATTGCTGGGCAGTCTTAATTAAGACCTATCTTCCAATGTATTTTTGGCTATATTGTAAATAGAATTCTCACCAAAAGTTTACATATTTTGTAATTGCTATTTAATTACGTTATAGTAGTTTTTATTTGTTTAATACTGTATCGTATTTCAATCCTTTTTTTTTTTCAATATTTGAAGATCGAAAATATAATGTTTTTTTATAAATATTTTAATTGTTTCTTTTAACTCGTTTATTTCCTTGATAAACAACCCTTAGGTGCCTTTTTTCATGTTTCGGTTGCCATCTTTGCAGCGGCTGCTACCACAGTAAAATTCATATCCACTATGCTGGTCTGCGTAATTTTCGGGTTCGATTCCCAGTCGGAGCAACTTGTAATATTTATTCGATTAGATATAATAATGCTATGCATTTAAAGTAGATGTCTAAATTGTGAATCGTGGCAAGTGGCACTTTATTGTCTCTTCCTATCCCTGTAGGAAAAATGCATTTTTTTTATTCTAGTCCTGATATAAAAGTGGAAGGCAGAAGGTAGATGGTCATTTAAGTGTACAAACCTGAAAGTGTCCTAGCTTCGGGATCAACTTGAAAGTTTCCGGGTTTCAACTAGGTTGGCATAGTGGATGCGAATCATTGGATGCAAATCATGCTGCTTGAAATTATTTAAATGAAGATATCAGTTGCCTCAGTTGATAGACCGCACTCCAGCTTAACATCAGGCGGGGTGCTGATATAATATGTCGTACCACAATAAAAAAAACTGGTATAAGTACAGTTTGGGAATATATTAAATGAAAAACAAATACTTGTATAATAAGTTTATTAAAATAATCATCAGTCCAAAACAGCTAAAGAAAACTTAATTTTAATTTGGCATTAATAGTAGTTTTACTACTTATAGTGCAGGTAGCCTTACAATGGCGCCTACATCCAATTAATTAACATCAATGATCTCCTATATCTATAGATATTAAATGCACTATCCAGTCAGTAACGAATGTAAACGAAGGTACAGTCAGCAGCAGATATATCTGAGCACGCAATGTGATCAAAAGTATCTATACATTCAGGGTGATCATAAGTATCTACACACCATTAGTTGTCATATTAATGTGAGCATTCAATGCGTCAAAAATATCTACACACCCAAATAGTCAAAAATATCTACACACCCAAATAGTCAAAAATATCTACACACATATAATGTGTAATATTTTAAAACAACTTTACTGAATTGTCTGTTGACATATTTTTGACAAGTGAGTGTGTAGATATTTTTGACTAACTGATTGTATAGATATTTTTGACGCATTGAATGCTCACATTATTATGACAACTAATGTGTGTAGATATTTATGACCACCCTGATTGTATAGATATTTTTGATCACATTGCGTGCTCACATATATCTGATGCTGACTGTACCGTCAAAAACTACATACTTCTATGAACTACTATAAAGTTACAGTTGTTTTGGAACTTATACACTACCAAAAATTAAGGACAATCGTTCGAAGAACCGACAACCGATGGCGAAGAAAGATTCTAGAGTGGAGACCACGAACCGGAAAACGCAGCGTAGGTTAGGTAGGCCTCCCACTAGGTGGACTGACGGCATAGTAAAAGTCAGAGAATACTGGTAGATGCAACTGACATCTTGTCGTTTAGAATGGCGCGGCGTTCTATGGGGCAGGCCTAAGTTCAGCAGTGGACGTCTTCGGGCTGGTGATGATGATAAAGGCCAAAAGGTCGGTATAGTTTTTTTTGTTTTTGTGAGAAGAATTGCTGTATTCCGTTCGAATATTTCAGCGCGATTAAGTGGCGGACCCCCCGTGAGGGACTCCATGAGAAATATAATTGGCTCTAAAGTCGTGAAGTCGGTGAAGCCCGACTTTGGAGTCAATGAATGTAAAGTATGCTGGGGGGAACTAGTTGGCGAAGGAAGGGAGAGGGACCTTTGGTGGGCGAGGACTCCTGTCTCTAGTCTTCCTGTGGAAAGAGGGAATGGCCTTGGGTAGTTTTGGTGGTGGAGTCGTGTGTCTGTCGGTCAGGCGACCGTGTGCAGGCTACGGTATTTAGCCAGTTAGTGTAAATCTTCCCTAAAGTCGGTGATGGTGTCGGTGGTCGGTATAGTGACAGCGACTGGGACCATAAACTTAATCGGCTTACACATACTATCAAGCAATTCGAGACCAAATAAGTAGTAAATTTACTGAAAGTCAATCGAAAAGCTTTCTCATCATAATCATCATTTATTTGCTTATAATAATTGCTTAACACAAACAATGATTTAAATTCGATCACGTTGTCCTATCAATTCGACAAATTTTAAAATATGTAAATGACTATTCCTGTGACCCGATAGTTTATCTATAGGATAGTTGATCATTGATAAAGCACACACAAATGCTGGCTTTAGACAAAATCCAAACACAACTATAAAATATATGGCAGATAATAAATTTTGGCACTCTACGACTTGTTTTTCTTAAATCTAATTTGATTAAATTTTATTCTACAACGGCGTCGCCTTATTTTTTTCGTGTGAAACACTGTTTTTCCGCGGGTATACCGCTATAAAAAAATTGATTACAAAAATAAATATATAAAGATAAAAAGTAAAATAACGATATAAAGTAAAAGAGAATAATACTTGTGACAGTCTATAAAGCAAAAAATAAATAAAGTTATTGCACAATAAAAAAATATAAAATAACAAAAAAAATAACAAGAAATAAATAAAGTATCATTTGTACTTAAATTTGTACATATTAAAAATAGAGATTCGACGACGATTCGACTTTTCAACCCGGGTTAAACTGAGTTGAGGTCTAAACAGAGTTGGGTTGGTTAACATCTACAATAAACCGGTTTGAACTATTATTTTTAGATCGGACTAGATAGATCAAACTATTTATATTTAGATCAGTAACTAAATTTATTTAGTCATACATACACATCCGAAATTCAATATCAAACCTTACTGTGTATTAGGCAACTCAGATTGTCGCACCGAATTCACCAACTCGGTTTGTAAACCGGTTTGAATTGAATTCATCAATTCGTTTTGCGAATCGGGTTATCCATATTTTTAATACGGCCTAACTCGGTTAAAAAAATCGAGATGGTCCCATTTTTATGAAGATCCATACGCAAAACTCTTTGTAGATGGCGCCACCGGCGACACGACCTCAGATTACAGTCATCGTAAACTGTTTTTTTAGTATACAAACGTTAGAGTTTTTTTATGAACATGTATTCGACGTCGAATCTTACCGAGTTAAAAAAAGAATGCGACGTATGTTGATTGATAATAATAAATACAATAGGTTTTATTTTGTATGAAAGTGAGTCTTTTATGGTTGTGTCGACGATGCGCCCTCTATCGCAAACAACTGGTAGTTTACATCTCCATTGTACAACTACGTATATAAAAATACTCCTGGGGGCTATCACATTAATGACAATCATAATGGATTGATAAAACAATTTTTATTTTATTTTGGCTAGACAACATGTGGCGGCATCCCTTCTGAGGTTAAGCTGGAGTGCGGTCCTTGAATGGAGGCGATTACTACTTTAGTTAGATATCAAATAACAGTCACCTTCACTATGTTAGCCCAATCAGAATTATCCCAAAATTATAGCTCAATAGCTTATCCTGAAAAGCGACTGGGTAACTTGACAGTCTGTACTACCTTAGACAGACAGACATGTCTGCTTTGATGGTCACATTTTTTTTAATTATCCATTTTCATACTAAGCTACTATAGTGCTTGTATCATAGAAACAGGACAACCAAAGTACATCTATCAAAGATACAATGGTACCAGTGAGTGGTTTTGATCCCGTGGTCTAGACTTGTGTAACCATTGCAATGCTACTACACTATTGTCACCTTATAAATTTTACAATTTGATTGATGAGGCTATTCATTTTGAAACCCATTTTGATTGTCATTATGTTTACATAGTTAACTTGCTGATCATCCATATTCAGATTGAACAGTCAGTGAGAATTCACCCTTAGGTATTCTAGTAGAGTGATACCATAGCCTCGTATCTAGAAGCACAACATCTGCAGGTTCCACATAAAACTCAAACTGCACACATATATCTTCACATTCTGGTACAGGGGCTATGTGCCAAGTTTTGTTACCTTTGACCTGACCTTGCCACATTAAACGAGGTATATAATCCAGGTGCATAACAGCTCCAATTTCATAACCAAAGAATATGTTCTCCGTTGCAGGGAATTCTGCATCTTCAGGCAAAAAATCTGGCACATTATAATACTGTCGAACCTTCGATAATATGTCTGGATGGCAATTACCCCTGAAACATTTTTTCAGGTTTTTTACTTTTGTGCGATTTATGTGGTTTGGAAGAAGATGTAGTAACAAGGATTGACAATAGAATGCTTTAATGATTTGGATACATGGAAAGGATAAGTGAAAGTAAATTGATGAAAGGAATTCATAAATCTGAAATGAGAAAGACCCAGGAGGGTGTTTTCCGACCAAACCAGAGGCATTATCAAGAAAACTGGGTTGCCTATTGCCCATAACTGCAGAGCTTGTATGAAGAGAATTGTGAGGGAAGCGAGGGAGTTGTACCAGGATTGTGGCAAGTGGTGCTTCATTGTCTCTGACTATCCATGTGGAACAAGGGTTGATAATTGGATTGATTAACTATGCCAATACTACTTAGAAAGTGAACAATAGTGGTACATGAATTCTCTAAGCATCTGATCTGGTCAAGATCTCATTATCATCATCAGCCAGAAGGCGTCCACTGCTGAACATAGGCCTCCCCCTTATCCACCGGTTACCCATGACTTTCATTATGTCGTCAGTCCACCTAGTGGGATGCCTAGGTGGTCAAGATCTAATGCCCCTAAAATCTTAACCTGACGTCTTTTATTTTAAAAAGAGAACACTTTAATGTACTTACCAACCAACATACCACGGATCTTCACCAGGTTGATTACTAGCTCTAGCATCCGACATTTTGAACACTTCTTCAAGACTAAACAGATCAGATTTAAAGTTCAAAAATTGACAACCATCGTCCAAACTGTCATAACTGCCAGCGGTTTCTTCATAAAGTTTTTTAAACATATTAAAGCTGAATTTTCTCATTGCTTTCCAATGTGTTACTGCTTTTTTCACTATTATTGGTTGTGATGAATAAGCATATTTCTGAAAAGTAGTTTTATTTTTAAGTGCTTTTAGTATAAACTACAACTTTTACAACTTTCTCAAATGTAAATATGTACCTTAAACTTATCTCTAGTTATGTTTCTTAAAATAATTGGCTTGGTCACGTTTCTACAGTAATTACAGTCAGACAGCGGCCTTGTAATCTCCCATACTAAATAATTGCTTGGAACAAAACACCTTGCCCCCAATAAACTGTTTATAGCAAAGCTGATAAACACAGTAAAAATGAAGAACGATACTATTCCGAGTATTAATTTACGATTTGTTTTTTTACGGGTAATAATTTCATGATTATAATTCGTAATATAAGTGTAATCTGCGATAACATTTGCGTCCAAACCGGTTTTTAATGCTTCTTCTTGAAGGTGTTTTATCGTCTTTTTCACATTTTTAAATCGTACTTTTGATTTCATTATATCTTCATTTAAAAACACAAATTGAGTCCACATTGGTGTTTTACAGTATAGTAAACAAAATACATTTTTAAAATTCTGCTACCACCGACTGACAAGCAACGCAAGTGACTGACCTTTTGACATTGACAGTTCTTTACCCGCCAAAAACAAATTGAATTTGCCACTTTATATGTTTCCTAATTTATTGTAATAAAGCATATGTGTTTGTTGTATTCTTACATCTACTTTGGACTTTAAATTAATGTTTTAAAACCTTAAAAGCGTGTATTATTACTTGTTTTAATTTTTAAAAGTTAAATTAATACCACCGATTACGGGTATCACATCACTAAATTCACAGACAACGCTGTCATGTCAACGGACTGATGAACTTGGCGGTTTAACGCTAAAAATTAGTTATTAAATAGGAAAATGCCTCCCAAAAAACGTGATAAAGACAATGATGCAAGTAAAAGTTCAAGAATTGACCACCTGCAAGCCGACCATGAATTATTTCTACAAGCATTTGAAAGTAAGTGCCTAAAACCTAACACCACATGCAAAGAAGCTTTTGTCTGTAAGAATAATAATGTATTTATGCATTTTATTTGTAGAACCAACTCAAATATACAGATTCCTACGGACACGAAACATGTTATCTGTGAGTATAATGTTCTGACTTATATGTAAGCATTTAGTTATGTCCTTGGTGCTGATTATCGCTTATTATGTTTTAGCCCATATTTCTTAATAGAACTCTGTCTTACATGAAAAGGAGGATGTCTCGGTCTAATAAAGGTCGAATTGTGTTCAATGTGAACGATTTGCTTGAGAAAGTGACGTTAAAACGAAGTACAGAGCTACAACTGAATAACTTGGGAGGTTACATGACTTTAACTTTTTTGGGGTTCTATGATAAGAACTTGGAAGATTCTAGAGACTATCAGGTCAAAGTTGAGACACTGTTGTTGAAGATATGCCACAAGAAAAGGAAGGAGAGCTCATCTGCTATTGTTGAAGTGTCTGTAAGTTTAAAAGTTATTAATATCTAACTTTATTAGTTTAACTTATATTAATTATTAGTACTTATATCGTAATACAAAGCTATGCCTGCTGTGCATTTATTAACAGATAAATTGTTTTCCTAAGTTACATTATTTTCTGTTTATTGTACACAAAATACTTTTTTGTTTAATTCGATTTTTATTTCTATTTTTTAATTCTGTCCTAAATTACTTTAAAACATAACAGAAGCTCAGCTGTTAATATTTTAAGCTTTAATTTTAAATCTATTATCTATTAAACTCATTTAAAGAGGCATGGTCTGCTTAAAGGACAGATTACAATAAAAAAGAAAAGAAGACTTGTTAATAAGCTGTCCTATTAAACATCTATATAAATCATAAAGGCTCAATATTACAATGTAACAGGTCAGATGTTACAGAAAAACTATAAAATAAAAGATAAAATCAGAGCTATAATAATAAATATACAGTACTATGGACATTGGGGTGCATATTTGAATAGAATAGTATTTTCTTAGATTTTGTGCGAACATTGATTAATGAATTAAACAAATTTTATGCGGCTTATTATCGCATTTATTTTGGTTTTGATTTTTAATTTTTTTATTATTCCGATGTTTCGAGAGCTTTGCAGCCATCGTGGTCAAGGAGAGACCATGATGAATAGAATAATTAAAGTACACAAAGTTTTTTTTATAATAGCAATCTATTTCATACATAAAACAAATCTCAGAAGTCATCACACATCCTATTGGACTACGAATTTAGTAATCTCATCTGGGGCCTAAATTATTTAAAATTAAATTTAAAAAAAAAAACATTTAAATGATATAATTCTTACTAAAATGAATAAATTAGTAAAAATATTTTGATAAAAATATGAGCATTAATAAATCACTTGTTTCTTTCATTATGACTATGAGGTTGCAGTCATCTACAACCTGCCTGGTGTTAATAAATCAATCAATAATATTGTCTCACCATTTCCCACAGGGATAGGCAGAAACAATAGAGCTCAAATTTCCACAATACTAAAATAACTCCTATTAAGTTATTTGCCATAACTGTTATTTAGCTAAATAACAGTCTGCAAATAGCAAATAGCAGTCACATCCACTATACGGGCCTAGATTTGGTGTGCCATAGAGTGCCAAAAAGATTGAGAACTTTGACAACAACAACAAAACTTTGAGAACTTAAAATATTCATTTCTTAGAAATTTTTAAAACTGCTTAATAATGAATGATGAATTAAAAATTTGCAATAAACAATAAACCTCCTCTTTCTTACCACCAAGCAAATTGAGTCTCAATAAAAAATCACTAAAAGTAAACTTGATTGTTTTTAGGTTGGCAGTTGTTCTGTGCCACTAAACCCATCTTCGTCGGAGCCTCCAGCAATGGCCTCGGCTGTCAGTATCTCGAGTGACACCTTCAGTCCTTCACAGGGTCCAAATGTAAAGTCATACATGTTAATGCTCCGTGTAACTGTCACTGTGGCAGGGGGCAACACTACTAATAGTACAACAAATAGTAATTCGGAAATTACTAATGGCGAAGATGGTTCGTATTTGGTTTCATTATTTTTGTACATATCCACATTTATTTGAACTATAATTTTAAATATTTTCTTATACATTTTTATACTAAGCCACTAAAGTCATAGAAACAGGACAACCAAAGTACATATATGAAAGATACATTGAGTGGTTTCAAACCTGTACTACTCTGCTTACGTAGCCATTGCCACTACACCATGGTCACCTAAATTGGATGTGTTGTATAGTCCTTAAATGTAAATGTTAATTAGTCCCAAAGATATAAAGTATAGTGGAAGCCCTTTATTGTGGGTGAAACTGGCAGCACATAGAAACTCAAATATATTAAAGTGTAGTGGAATGCTTTCCTAGGCTATGTGTTTTCCCCATCCTCTAACATTGGATCCTTCAAGCGAAGCATCAAATGCAACTCTGACCAGCACATTGAGGGTGACTGATCAAACTTAAGTCGGTTTTCAGTAGTCAGCACACTTGCTTTCAGTAGTCAGTAGGCTCTCTGCTTACATCAGTCTAGTTGTGTCACAATAAAAAAAAGTAATAATTTTGTGTAGAATTTAGAGGCGTAGCTACCGCCGTATCAATTATACGGAGCCACGAGGGCCCCCAACGTGCGTAAGCAAAACGCATTTTTTTCTTTTGTGGAGAATCTACCCTTCCCCCAACAATTTTTTATATGGGGTCCCGCCAAGGCACGCTACGATTCTGATAGAATTAATATAATCTACCCAATTTCAGAACCAGTGAAGAAGCGTCTCAAATCAGTAGACCAATTGAACAGTAGTGAACCTAATAAATGGATGAAGCTGTACGGAGGCGAACTTGTAGTTTATGACAAGCACAACCGTTGTTTATTGACCAATGGGGAGTATGATCTTGTGCTGCATGATGCACCAAACCCACCAAATACAATTGCTACATCACCCCACAAGGCATTCATGGCGCAGTGGGAGTCTATACCTAATGTACGTTTGAAATAGTTATAATTTTCAACATATATAGATTTAAAGAGTGGTGTCCAGTCTGTGGATATAGAATGTACAGACTGAAAAGTAAATTCGTCGCTTTACGGAAACAGCTTGTAAGTGCCGGTTCTAACTAGACCGGCATAGAGGATGAGACTGCTACTTACAGTTACTTATTTACAAGCATTTAGCTGTCACATCTATTATGGACCGCACCCCAGCTTAATATCAGGAGGAGTGCTGTCGTATGTCAAGCCACAATAAAATATACAGAGTGGCGACTTAATGATAGCTTTATATTAACACATATGTATGTTTATAGTGCTAGAAAACACTAAATAATCTAATATTATTTATTAAATTATTGAAAAATTTTAAAAAATACCATTTGGAGCAACCTGTACATAAAAATATATACAACAAAGGTTATCTATTCTATGAATGAATTAAAAAGAGGAAGAATTGCCATTAGAATGAGATACATGCATCAGAATGGTATTGCAGGAAAGAGATAGATTGTCACTGTTCGCAACCAGCCGGCGCGTGCGATCTGGGAGCTCAGCTCGAAGGCAACCGTGCCACTAACAGTGCAATGGTTACACAAACCGAGAGCACGAGTTCGAAACCACCCACCGGTACCAATGTTTCTTTGATATATGTACTTTGGTTGCCCTGTTTCTATGATACAAGCACTTTAGTAGCTTAGAATAGGCCATCATAGGTTGTGGCGACTGATACTTACAGTTATTAAACTGTAGTAGCAGTCGTTCTTATTCGTCGCCGCTCTATAGCTTAACATCAGGCGGAGCGCTGTTATATGTTAAGCCACGAATACAAAGTTGTCCTCACTCATATTGCTTTAAATGTGTGTACCACAGCCTGTCCATTGGTTACAATTGATTCATTTTTTGTTTACAGGAAAATGAACTGCAGCCAGCTCTACAAGTACTCAAAATAATGCCACTATTAAAACTAAACATGAGTTGGAGCCAAGAGCCAACAAATGGTCTGGTCAACAGGCCAAAGCTATATCAACACAATACTGATACAAATGGTATCAAGAAAGAATGCTCAAATAAAGAAAAACCCGGAAGTTCTACTAGGAAATCTAGTACAGAAGGTAAAAATGGTGGGTAGTTTTGTGTTTGACTACAGTTGAGTAGGGAATGTTGAGTTGGTTTGGCATATTTAAAGGATGGATCAAATAGTAACGGCTTGGCTGGCATATTGACAGTAACTGAGGCAATTGTAAGATCAAAATAAAAAAATCCTATTGTAAAATTCCCTGACTTGCCACGGTTCTGATATCTTTTGCTTCTCTCACATCCACAATTCTTTTCACATAAGCTTTTGTTAGATGAGATGTTTTTTTCAGTCTTAGGTAAGTAAGCTCTTAGACCTCCCCTTGACTACTTACCATCAATCGGAGGCGAATGAGAAGATACAATGGGAATGACATAAAATATTGTACCTTGATATTTAATCATGTAACTTTCTTTTTTTTTACATTTCTATACTTAGCTACTAAAGTGCTTGTGTCATAGAAACAGGACAACCAAAGTACATATATCAAAGATACATTGGTACCAGGTGGTGGTCTCGAACTCGTACTCTCCGGTTTGTGTAACCATTGCACTGCCACTACACCACGGTCGCCTTTAGTAGATATGTTATTTTTTTGGTGGAACACTCCTGACCAAACTCCAGCATATCATCAGAAAGGGTGCTGTCATATGTCGAGCCACAATAATAATAAAAAAAACAATTAAAAAGTGGATTACTTTGACCTGACCGGCATAGCAACTACAAGATATGGTCCACGCTTTGGACCGTATCTTTTGGATTGTGTACAGATATCGCATAAATAAAAAACAGCTTTGATTATTTTTAAATGATGTTTCTTTGCAGGTGACAAAAAGTCCTCGAACGGTTGTGATTCGAAGAAGCAACAGATAATCTATCAGTTTCTCTATAATAATAATTCTAGACAACAGACGGAGGCGTGCGACGACCTCCACTGTCCATGGTGCTCCTTAGACTGCGGCACGTTATATTCGTTGCTGAAACATTTGAAATTATGCCATTCTAGATTTAATTTCACTTACATTGTAAGTATTTGCATTCTTAATTCAAAACTGCTTATTTACTAAGTTTTATTGTGGACAGAATGTGAAGGATGAAATGACAAAATTTGAGATAGTGATAGACGGAAAGAAAGTGGAACAAGTCAAACAATTTGATTACTTGGAAAGTATGTTTACAAGATATTGTAATGAATATATCTGTCGTTAAAATTCATACGTGGCCAAATCCACAATAAATTAAACTGTAGAAATCATGCTTTTTCTTTATTGTACATTTCGAAAGACCTAATCCTCTTTTTTTGACATTTAATATAATAGTTTAATGTATAATTAATATTTAAACAACCTCAGTAGTTATATGTGCTCTAGTTTTAGTAAATTATTGATATTATTTTTGGAGATGGCAAGATTTGATTTGAACCTAAAGAATTTGACTAGTTTTGATTTAACTGACAGTGGACATGGACAAATTTGAAACGAAAAAGCAGTGATGACGTAATCAGGGTTGACACAAGTAAAAGTAGGTAGGAATAATGGCTAAAGGTGTACTTTAATGAAATAGGTATTTAAATACCTATTTTATTAAAGTACATTGTTAGCCAAACTAGATTGTTTGGCGCGTCGTTTTTTATGGAATTATCGTCATGTAGAATGTTTTACGCGCCCATTTTACACCTCTTCCTATACCCTTGGATTGTTCAAGCGGACCATAAAGAAACACCTTAGGTCGGTATAGTGAAGGCGACTCAGACGAACGTAGTACTGCCTCGGTCTTTTCAGCCGTCAACACTGGTGAACTTTCCCTTGTTTAACATCAATTAAGGCAAGGTCACATATTGCGTTACAATAAAAGAAGTAACACTATTTTCAGACTTAAAATTATTAATTTATGTATAGGTAAATTAAGAGAAAAAAACGAAATTTCAAACTTCTTCTGTAGGTTTGTTATTATGCTAGGTTCAACACAGATATATATGAAAATTCAAATGCTTATATTTATTTTCTCAGTCTTGTCCATAGAAAAATATATCTATACAATTAAATTGATTGTTTATTATTTATTTGGTCAACTTCAAAATCATTTTATTTATTCGAACGTATCAAAATCGTTTTAATACGTGTTCGTAAGTCAACAAACAGTCACACAATGAATAGCACGACGACCAGTCGCGGCCAGCTCCCGCAAACCCTGCGATCTACAATTGGAGAGCGTACGATTGTCGAGCGATTCATGTAGTTCGTCAGCGCGGCTACGACAATCGCAGGGACCGAAATCGTGTCGTGAGTTTTAAAATAGTAATTTGAACATACATTTTTACATTCTACGGAAGTCATAGAATGCTTTGCCAGCGCATGTATTCTCTCTATCCTATAACCTTGGATCCTTCAAGCGATGCGTGAAGAAGCACCTTTGGCCGGCATAGTGACGGCTACTGGGGCAGCCGTTTTATTTTTCAGTTGTCGTCACTTTTGGACCTCCTATTGCCTATCATCAGACGGATCGTGGTCAATAGTCGTGTCACAATAAAAAAAACTCACGAGTCCGAAAGCCCAAAACCGCCGCGGGCCCGACACCAAATCTTACCGTGAGTTCTTAGCCAATGTTACAGTTTGCGGATTTATATTATTTTCTTGTTTTGGCTCATAGAATTTTCTTAGATTTTGCGCGAACATTATTTAGTTCATTGTTTTTTTTACTTAAGTTAGATTACTTGTATACTTTTATAAAAGCAGAAAATCGAAAGTGAGGTGGATATGGCCACGTTTGAATTTTAACGACACATTATATTACTTAATAATAAATTAATTCCGCTTTATACTGATAATAAAAGCAGATGTACTATAAAGCCATCTTGCAACACCCACAACCATTTGCAATCCAACAATTATATATTTGACAACCCTGGTGATATCTAAAGTGACATACGAAAAGGATCAAATGAAGAAATAAAAACGTAATTACTTATAATTTATTAGTATTTAATTTCCGTTTTATGATTTTATTCGATATTGTTTTCTTTCTAGTTTGTCCTGAAGGTAATATTACTTTTTTACTATGCATTTTTCCTATTTAAATATTATAAAATCTTTACGGAGTACCTATTAATTAATGTAAAAAATGACATTTTAAAATCACATCAACATAAACCCTGCGTTATGATTGGTCAAAATTGATATAGCGCGTTATGTTCTAGGGATATGGCCACATTTGAACTAAAATAAGATGAAACGTTTGCATTTTGTACCATTTTTGGGTGGATTTAAAGAATTTTGAATTCATACAGTCCTTTTATGTACTTTTATCTATTTAATAAATGTAAAATGTGAAAATCGAAAGTGAGGTGGATATGGCCACGTTTGAATTTTAACGACACATATATGAGATGAAGATATTAAGCGAAGTGTGCAGAAAGGTTCTGTTCAATATAGTGAACAGTGCCATTCAGAGTATAATGAACAGCCAAATAATGTCCCAAAAGTCACGGATGGCTGTTCATAATGCGGTTCTTGTTCCTACATTAATGTATGGAAGTGAAGCTGTATAATTAACGCTGTAGAAAGCAATTCATTAAGGAGTGTATGTGGAGTGACGATAGCAGATAGAATAAGGAGTAGCACAGAGCGCGATAGATGTGGTTTGAAAGAGGATGTAGTGACAAGGATTGACAAAGGAATGCTTCGATGATTTGTGAAAGTGTATCATAGAAACAGGACAACCAAAGTACATATATCAAAGATACATTGGTACTGGTGGGTGATCTCGAACTCATGCTCTCCGGTTTGTGCATTGCACTGCCACTACACCACGATCGCCTCGAAATTGATGACGTTTATTTAAGTTGAATCATTATTTTCAGCCGATACCGGGAGGTGCTCGTATAGACGTATCAATAAACGAGCTTTACGATGGATCCTATACAGGTTCACCTCATGATTTAATAGCTTCCCAAGGACGCTCCTCAGCACCAGGACCTCGAGCAGGTCCTACAAGAAGGTCCTCATTAACACATTTCTTAGTGTGGAGGCCCAGAGGTCGACGTAAGCCGCAAAAACAGAGTCTAGCTGAGTTCTTAGAAGTAGATGAGACAGAAGTTATTGAATCACAGCGGCCTTATTTAACTGGACATAATCGGTGAGTTTTTGTTTTTGCTGGCCTATGACAGCACCCTGCCTGATGTTAGGCTGGAGTGTGGTCCATTAATGGAGGTGACTGTTACTACAGCTAATTAAATGAGAATATAAAAATAGGATGACCCAGAAAATTGGCTCTAAATTAAATTGTGGAGATATTCTTATAAAAAGTAAGACCATAAGTACCCATAACTATAAAGTGTATGTATAAAGTTGTGGAGTGAAGGAAGCGAGAGATTTATGTCAGGATAGTGAACAGTGGCGCTCTTTTACCTCTGCCTATGTACGTGGAAATTAAAGCGAGACATTTTTTTAAAATTATTTTACATACATACATATAATACTTACTTTTACTTCTGTCCTTTTTTATTTATTTACATTTCTTTACTAAGCTACTAAAGTGCTTGTATCATAGAAATAGCACAACCCTAGTACATATTATATCAAAGATACATTAGTACCGGCAAGTGGTTTTAAACCCATACTCTCAGTTTGCTTAACCATTGCACCGCCTAGGTCGCCACGGTTATATATTTTGCTATATTTACTTATTATAACTATTTATTTCTAGATTATACCATCACACAATCACGTGCCTCCCCGTGTACCCAAATGAGTTAGACATCGACTCAGAAAGTGAGACAGACCCATTATGGCTGCAACAGAAGACAATGATGATGATAGACGAATTTACAGATGTGAACGAAGGTGAAAAGGAACTCATGAAAATGTGGAATTTACATGTAATGAAATATAACTATGTAGGAGACTGTCAAATACCAATCGCCTGTCAAATGTTCCTACAGATTAAAGGTAAGGAGTTACTCGAGAAGAATCTGTATAGAAATTTCGTTCTACACATGTGTTCTTTACATGATTTTGGGCTTCTGAGTCCGATAACTTTATATCAAACGGTGCAGAAGTTGAACCAAATGTTGGCAGACAACGCTGAAGCCAAAGAGAAGATGCGGGACTCCCTTAGAGCCCAAAGGGAGCATTGGAAAGCCCTAGGTAGACAATCTAAGACGTGAGTGCGAGTTAAAGATTGATATTGGACTGTATTTAATGTTTCTCGGTGACTTAGGCATTGAAATGTTAAACTATTTAATTTGGATTTAATGAATTTTCTTTTCTAATTTATTTTAATAAAATTGGCATTGCTAGGGTCCTAGCTCAACAGTACCCTCGCCTTGTTCAATATTTATTAATATATGTTGGATATTTATTAGGGGTCTATATAATAAAATATGAGGTAGCGAAAGGGGGTGGTAAGGGTTCCGAGTAGAGTTAGTAAAGTCTAACCACTTTTTTATTACCAGAGGTTTGTATTTTAAAAAAGTGTATTTTGAATTAATGTTTGTAGAGCTTGTATGAAGAGAATTGTGGATGTGAGGGAAGCAAGGTAGTTGTGTCAGGATCGCCTATCCCTGTGGGATCAAACGCCAAAGGCGTGATAATTTGATTGTTTTGAAGTTGAGTCAAGTTATAGCTCCGAGTTAGAGTAGGCTCGGTAACCCAACCCTCTTTCGCCTCCTTATCAACCGCTCAAGGTAATTGGTTTCTAAACCCAACTCATATTTCTTTAATAAAATGCTTAAGTTATTTATGGAGAAACTGACTGATGGGTAATATAATTGGATAGACACTGCCATTTTGAAAATTTAATAATAAAAGTGACTGACATCAGTGTTACAACACCTTAATGTGTTTAAGTAGATAATTTAACAAATTATTTAATGTAGTAACGTCTTTAAATAAATATAATTCGTAGGCAATTGTCATAATAATAATTTTCATTTGTTGGAAATGGCTAACTAATGCCCGGTTCCCATAATAAACTATCCGTCATCGGTAATAGTAACCATTCGTTGTTCACTACACAATTTACTGACGATTGAAAAATAATATTCATAAAAAAACAATGTATTTTTAATACTTGTCGGTAACTTGACTTACGAGGGGTATTTTATAAGAACGGTTTTGACGCTGAAGAGGCTGGTAGATAATTTACTTGCCCCTAGCACGGCATTCCAAGAAGCAGAAGACCTGTAAAGAATATCATTGCAACTCATTTTAAATAACTTACCAGAACAGAATGTCCAAAAAATATATTTAAAGGTTTAATAAAACTTCACACAAAACAACGTAGAAAACTTTGATCTTTTCTTTTACCGTTTGATGTACAAGCCTATTAAGTTATTTAAAATGAGGTACAATAATATTCTTGGCAGGTCTTTATCTTGCTTCTCAGATTGCCGTGCTAAAGCGGCTGTTCGTATAAAAATCTATCCGTTTGACAGTTATAGGAACCGGGCGTTAATGTCTTTACAGTTCGATACACTTATCTGCACTAGGGATGCATACGAAACCGATATATCGGCGATATAAATTTGCCCATACACTGATACATTTTTCAATTCCGCTATATAACCATCCATCGTTAAACACGGCGTAATTTTAATGAATAATTTGTAATCTGAAATTAAATTAGAATTTTATTTCATTATTATTATCAAAAAATAACTATTATTGTGTTTAATTATAATTATGTATAAAAAGTTCTTGAGTTGTCGTTATAAATCGATATGATTTTTATTTAGACATAAGTAATGTCGTGTGTTTTATGTTTATACATTTAAAATACACTGTCCGCATCTGTATAAGATAGTCGATACTTTTTTTTTATAAATATCGGAATCGTAACGGCAAAAGTGCGTATTAATGCATCCCTAATCGTATGGCGGAGGCGCTAGAATACACTGTAGTGACGGCCAACGGTCATTTGCCTCGCCAAAACGCATAAGTATATAAACATCTCTTTCTCTTATTGTTTTGACATTTGATTGTGCGAACGCGGTCAACGGAACGTGTCCTACATTATTACCTCTAGTGGTGTAGTTATTTCGACCTTGTACAAGTCATACGAAGGAGTTACTTCAAGGAGAAAATGATGGAAAAATGTTTACATGATAGAAAGAGACAGTTATAGAATTATGCGTTTTGTTGCCTTCGCTTTGTTACACTTGGTATTGGTTCTCTTTGGCCGACGGAAACTTAACTGGGTACCCATAATATCCTACTTACTTAATTTCAACCTGGAAATATTCAATATACTTAGAGAACGCGACAGTTCGACATGGCAATCGGGGTATGAGCTAAGGTGCTGAGGAGATGACACCCCGCATACCTGCACATCGCTGCACTAGTTCGCATCGACCGCGTTTATCGATATCGATCGCGCTCACATTGTTCTTTGTTGTTGTGTATTAAAATGAATTCGTTTGCTTCCTCGTCACGTATTAAAACAAAAGCAATTATTCATGTGATATTGAACGGGAAAACAATGATTATAAATACACCGTCAATCAATCATTGGCTAGGGCGGTGTTTTACATCGCCTTCTCAATAATAACTTTGTCCAAAACTAAAAGAAGTAACACCGATAGCAATTTCGACAGATACGTCAGAAAACTAGGCAAATTTTGAAAATTTTCAGAAACTAAATGAATGAATACTGGGAAAAGGATAGGTAAAGGAATGGAAAATGTTATTATCGTCGGAGAAACTAGTGACGAAGAGTGCTTGTAGCGATGATAGTATGAGTTCATTTGATATTGATTGTGATGAATGAAAAATTTTTTTATTGTCCTTTTACCTATAATAAACCGTATTTTATTAATATTGCTCTTATTTTGTTGTGTCGATTGTCATGTAATCGATATAAGTTACATGACGTCACATCACTAGAAAATTGCCATGTCGGCCTGTCGCTTAGACCGCGTTCTCACGAGGCGATTTGAGTTGATCAACTGCGAAATCGTTCGGGATTTGAACCGTCTGAACAGACTTTCAACCAAATTGAAGCAATTAATATATATAATTTTTGTTAAACGACAAATATTGATCAACTGAAATCGCCCGGTGAGAACGCGGTATTAGTATAGATGTAATTATGTAATGACATTCCAAGATGGCGAATTAGTTCCATTGATCGCCGAACTCACAGATAAGTATGTCGGACGTATGCGTTTTTCGCCAGTTAAGCTTTAGGCAGTGGAAATACTAGTGTTAAATATATAATAATTATTATATAAATTAATAATAAATTTAGTCGATCTTACGGATCCTGTGTGATTCACCCCAATGTTCATTTGGCTTTATTAGTTTTATCTCTACAAAGGACATCATTCATTTTGGGCTTTTATGTACTACTTTTGTAATGTCGAATGATAGAAAAATATATAAATGGTAGATTCGATAGTTGTGTTGATAAAAGAATTTTTGCTTTTGATTACTGTGCAATTCAGTTATTTGGAAAATAAGATATGGATTTTGTATCGTCTGTTAATAACAAAGACACGCCATATTAAAAGTTCTGCTTTGAACTGTCATAATTATAGTTTGATCATTTTGCACACTTAAACTATGCATAATAAAGGATATATTCCAATAACATTGTAATCTTCGTATATCAAACTATTTTAAAATGTATATGCAACTGTTAATACAATTAAGCCCAAATCCCCATACAAATTATGAATTATGTCCTTTTCATATTTAAGAAGAGCGGCCGTTTTAAGTACGGGAATTCATGCTCTTTACTTTATACGTTTGAATTCGTACCAATTCGTCATCGCTTCCGCACCACTCTTGCTGTACTACCGCAGGAACCTTCTTAGTAAGTGCTCGGCCTGTGATTAGGGTTGCCAACTCAATTGATCATTAATCCAGGAGGTGAAACAAATCAAATCAATTAAATTTTATTTAAAATTGTATTTTTTCAATCAAGCGAGCAGCTTTTGGATTAAGAACGATATAATCATAAAATTGTTTACATGTGTAATCATTGAAATTTGTGCCAAGTGTGCAGACTATTTTAGACATTTTTTGGGAAAATCTGGGGAGGGTTGGCAACCCTACCTGTGATTCTATTCTCAATCGACTTTGTGACTATGACCTGCGGGTACTGCGCCGATTCATCAGAGGTGCCTATTGCATTGCACTAATTTTGCATTGTCTGATAGAATTAGCATTCGAAATCATTCGAAGTTGTCAAACTTGGATTTTATTTTTTTTTATAGATAGTAGCATTACCAAGTTTGGGCGCGAATGCGGTTTTAGGAAAATCCGTCAAGAAATCGTCTAAATTTTTTTATTTATTTCGCAAACAACATAAACAACTTTTGAATAATTACTCTAAGTTGCTTAACAACTTGTTTATGGCTGTTTTTCCGAAGGACCTTTTTTAGTTTAATAAACTTTTACAAAAAGTTAACGGCCGACCTTATTGACATTTTGTGTGCGTGTTAGGGCTTACAAAACACGTACCCTATCAAAATGAAAAATATTGAATACGAATAATTATGAATTTTCATAAAACAGCCAAGAAATGCGTTTTTTTAGAATTTACTATAAAACTACTAAGCCGATGAAGGCTTATTTGATTTGCCTTACGAGTATTTTCATACAAACTTTTTCCGTCAGGTGGAGTTTTGTTTGTGAAAACGTTTTAAAGATTTTTAACAACCGTTTTCATAAACCGTTTTCCTGACACCGCATTCGTACTGAAACTTGGCTATGCTATTTGTGAAGTATCAAACAAAACAAATTTAAAAATTCTAGTTATCAATTAGGAATTAAACAAATTTGTTTGATTCATTAATCAATGTTTGCGCAATATCTAAGAAAATAATAATTATAATCATTTTATGCGGCTTACTATCGCGTTTATTTTGGTTTTGATTTTACAATTTTTTATTATTCCGACGTTTTGAGAGCTTTGCAGCCATCGTGGTCACGGGGAGACAATTGTAAATTCAAAACCAAAATAAACGCGATAGTAAGCCGCATAAAATTCGTTTAATTCAATAATCAATGTTCGCGCAAAATTTAAGAAAATACAATTATAATCATTTTAGGTTTTGAATCGGCTAATCATGTCCGACTATTTATAGACATTTAAATTTCAAAATTGTATCAAGTATTATCAAAATTGTTATTTTAGGAGTTTAATCAAAGAATCTTCAAATATTTCTAAAATATTTAGTTAAATTTTAATAAAATTGTTTTATTTTGCTTGTAAAATTATTAATTTTTGTTTTTAATGAATTTTTCAATTAAGTGTGTGGTTTAGAATAGAATTTTTCGTAATGAGTCCTTAATAAGACGAAGGTCTTAAGTTAAGTTTTAACTATTTTGATTATTGGAAATCTTTAAAGTATTTTTAAATTTTGAAACCAAACTGTTAGAAATAAAAATAATTAAATATGATATTATAATAAAAATTAGTATAGATATTACTGTTGAAATAATAGGCAATCGAAACAACCGAATAGTGGTGGCTAAAGACGGCCACTGACTTTAAGCGAGTAGAATTTACATAATTATTATGTATCAAATAAAAGATTAAAATTCCAACGTTTTTTTAAATATGGTCTTAGTATTGTCCCCGGCAGTTGGTAATGCGTTGAAACATTTTCTAAGTATCATACGTCATTTGTGACGTTTTGTTATGTCACTATGGCGTCGTGTGACGTCACAATCCAAATGAATTTACAACTGGCAGGGATAGTACTGTTGCGTCAAACATAGGTCTTGCACGGGACGCTGACTTTTCAAGAAGGACTCGCCCTATGTTGAGTTGACGATTCCAGTTTTCTCGCTAACAATTATTTCTATAAGTTGACAGCCAATGAGAATCGTTTTACAATATACAATATCCTCGAGGCGGTCGTGGTCTAGGGGTTTTAAAATGGTCTCATAAACCAAGATACCCGGCTTCGAAACAATGTTTCTATGTTATAACTATACTTTAGTCGCCCAGTTTCTATGGGACTAGCACGTTTAGTAGCTTAGTGTGAAAAGGAAAAATAACTTTCACAAAACAATTTTGACAGCTGTCAAACTGCCCACTCGGTAAGTTAAGAAATACCCTACGCTAGTCCCATCGAATTTATAAATTAAGCTTCATTATTTCGAGCCTTTTAAGTGTCAATGTTCCGTGAAGGATTAGCGGTTTTAAATCTAGGCAAAATATTGACGGTTGTGCCTAACGTCTTAGGCTTGGCCTAAGCTTTCTTGTTGTATTTAAGACTAAACTACTGCCATTTAGAAGTGTATGTTTAATATTAGAATTAGTATCATTATCCTTATTTCACAGGCAAATGCGGAACAAATAGCTCAGTTTCTAAAAAGTTGTTTAAAACAACTACTAGTTAATATTTATTATTTAAGAGACCGATCACATAATTTCAATGACGTAATGAATTTCTTTGTGTTATAGTTACAAAATAATGCATTAATATCGAGAACCTCATTGGTTCTTCAATTGCTAACAAATCTCATAATGAATTCATTTAATTACTAATACAGTTCCCGACAGATAAAAAGAGCTCTGATTTTTGAGCTGCGCAGTATAAGGATGGGCAGACTAGAAGAGCTTTGGACGACTGTGGTGGGAGCAAGTCCGCCTATCTATACAGGCGTGCTCATAATTATTAACATTGGGTCGGGCAAAGTCTTTTCGCATATAGTATGTATAAATCCAAAAATTTCTACAGCAACAGGATCATGTCTCTACCTACAAGATGGCAGAATATCTACGTACAAAATGGCACATATATACTGTAATTTAATGCAAATAAACTGAAAAAAAAATTAATTCTCATATAAAATGCGAAGAAACTTTTTCCCCAACCTAATATTTAAAACACGTAAAGTAAGAAGGTAACAAAACAAGCTACTGCACAGCTTCAATGTGTGCGGTTTTTTTATCTGCCGGAATCCACCACGAAGCGGTAGGAAGCGATTGGTTGATTCTTGTCATTGAAAATATCCACCAATCATCAGTTTCTAGTATTTATTTTGTCAAGTTTTAACCCGTAATCCTAGAAACTGATTTTTCTAACGCACGGTATTTTTTGTTTAGTTCTCTTGTCATTGAAAATATCCACCAAGCACCGTGTGTTTGATAAATCAGTTCCTAGTATTTATTTTGTCAAGTTTTAACCCGTAATCCTAGAAACTGATTTTTCTCTTGTCATTGAAAATATCCATTAATCACCGTGCATTTGATAAATCAGTTCCTAATATTTATTCTGTTAAGTTTTAAGCCGCAATCCTAGAAACTGATTTTCTTAACGCACGCTATTTTTTTTTAGTTCTCTTGTCATTGAAAATATACACCAATCACAGTGTGTTTGATAAATCAGTTCCTAGTATTTATTCTGTCAAGTTTTAACCCGTAATCCTAGAAACTGATTTTTCTCTTGTCATTGAAAATATCCATTAATCACCGTGCATTTGATAAATCAGTTCCTAATATTTATTCTGTTAAGTTTTAACCCGAAATCCTAGAAACTGATTTTTCTAACGCACGGTATTTTTTGTTTAGTTCTCTTGTCATTGAAAATACCCACCAAGCACCGTGCATTTGATAAATCAGTTCCTAGTATTTATTCTGTCAAGTTTTAACCCGTAATCCTAGAAACTGATTTTTCTCTTGTCATTGAAAATATCCATTAATCACCGTGCATTTGATAAATCAGTTCCTAATATTTATTCTGTTAAGTTTTAACCCGCAATCCTAGAAACTGATTTTCTTAACGCACGTTATTTTTTTTAAGTTCTCTTGTCATTGAAAATATCCACCAATCACCGTGTGTTTGATAAATCAGTTCCTAGTATTTATTCTGTTAAGTTTTAACCCGTAAACCTAAAAACTGATATTTTTAACGCACGGTAATTTTTTATTTTCCGCCATGTTTTAACTCCATGTCTTCATTTCATATTTATTTCATTAAAAACAACCATCAACATATCTGTTAGGTAAATATTTTGTGATTAAATATAAATTTAGTTAATCTTATATTGTTTCTTTATTATTAGGTTTTCTTTTACAAATAACTCAATAAGACTGCTGGCTCTTAAATGTCCTTTTGATTCAATAACCCTTGGATCCTTCAAGCGATGCGTGAAGAAGCACCTTTGGCCGGCATAGTGACGGCGACTGAGGCAGCCGTAAACTGACTCGGTTTTTCAGTCGTCGTCACTCATGAACCTCCTCTTATCATCAGGCGGGTCGAGGTCAGATGTCGTGTCACAATAAAAAAATACTTGGCGGTTTAACGAAGTAACAATAAGTCGACTTAGATAAGTTGTATGGTATTGTGCGAAGTGGACGCGACTGCTACTTTTTTTAACAGTAGTAGCAATAGCTTGTTTTCATCATCAGTCGTATGTCGCTGTCATATGTGGAGCCAAGTTAAAAAATGCAATCACCAGCTGAGTAACTCTGAGTAACTCTGAAAGCCAATAAAGGACTGTCCAACCATTTATACAATGTCAAAGGCGACCGTGGTGTAGTGGCAGTCCAATAGTTATGCAAACCGGAGACCACGAGTTCGAGACCACCCACCGGTACTAATATATCATTGATATGTGTACTTTGGTTGTCCTGTTTCTATGATACAAGCACTTTAGTAGTTTAGTATAGAAATGTAAATTTAAAAAAATAATACAATACCATACAAATAAATTCACTTTGACATTAGTTTGATCGAACTTTCAGCGAGTTCTCGATCGACTTTTGGCGCTTATATAACGCACAAGGACTATATAAGTAGTAAATATGCTCACAAATTATTTAGCCAATAAACTAAATAGATACGGAATCGTGCATGTGAGGGAAGCGAGGGAGTTGTGTCGGGATCGTTGCAGGTTGCACTTCATTGTCTCTGCTTATTCCTGTGACAATTGATTGACTGAATTATTATTAATGTGGCCAGTTTACTATCGGTCACTGGGGGGTCCACATGCTAGCTCAACGTTGCTGGAATGCTACCATACTTACCATGCTTTCTATAGATTTAACAATTTGGTGTTTTTTTTATCGAAATCCAATCTTTAGGCTACTGGTGAAATTATACATCATCCCGGGAGATAAAGAGAGCGCTGGCATCCCAGCTGCGCAGTAACTTGTTTTGTTACTTACTTACTTACTCTCCGTTGTACTAATGTAATGTAATTAAGGCGACCGTGGTGTAGTGGCAATGCAATGGCTATGTAAGCCGAGTGGCACGGGCTTTAAAACCACCCAACGGTACCAATGTATCTTTGATATATGTACTTTGGTTATCCTGTTACTATGATACAAGCACTTTAGTAGCTTAGTATAGAAATGTATAATAAAAAATATTAATGTGTATAAATTATAAAATATTAATTATGAGCACTACTTATTATATACGCGTACTTCTAATCCGCCGATTCTTATACTGCGCAGTTCAAGTCGGAGCTCTTTTTACCTGCCGGGACTATAATAAAAATTCATAAAAATAGAGCGTTCATAATAATTATGTAATATCTATTTACTGTTAGAGAAATAATAATTATGCAAATATACATGTACTTATAAAAACATTACAAACATGATTTTTTATATTAGTCTTTCATTTTAATACCCTTTTATGTTGAAGTATAGTGACGGCTGCTAAGGTAAGCTTAATTTTATATTTTTCAGTCATCGACGCTCTTTGCATCCCCTTGCTTACTATAAGGCATGTCGATTCTTAATAATAAAAAAGAAACCAACGCGGGTATAGCAATCTTGCGCAATTTCATTCTTGTATGTTAGAAAGTATCAAAGAAGGAACTCGTCAAGAAATACTTTTATAGTCGTTGGGGTGGTAAACTCGAAGTCAATGACTAATGTTCAGGTTAAAATAGCCAATTTATACTGTGTTTTTTTTACTTCGCAGAAGTAGTAAACAAACATGAAAATCACTATTTCTCATGCCCTTCATCTAAGGAAACTGTTTACTACTGTTTTATTCTATAGAATAAACATACGCAATGTAACAAATGCACAAAATTTTAAATTAATGTAGCGCTGCTTTTCCGGGCATGACGTCTGTCAGGTCCGTTAGTTTTAAACTAAAGATTTTAATAGAGATCATGTTTGCCCACTACCCTACCAAGATGTGTAGCAGATTTTTTATTAACATTTTTAATGAGGCTCAACAGATAATGGTAAGCTGCAGTCCATGAATTGAGGCGACTTCTACTACAGTTAAATAACTGCAAGTAGCAGTCGCATCCACTATGCCGGCCTAGTTGGAACCGTCTGTACACTTGCAGTCACCACTTACTACCTGGATCGGCAGACTGGACAAATGACTACCAACTAATGCGCCAGGCGGACATAGTGATAGTTTGAAAACAAATCCTAATTTGGCGTCTAAATGTCTGTATTCAAGATTTAACTGCTCCCTTTTGGATCGCTATTCCATATTCTTCATTAACGACCAATAACAATCTGAGCGAAGACCTTTCCATTACCACCACCAAGCCATAATTCCCACAGTAATAAGCAGAGACAACGAAGCGCCACTCTCAACGATTCTGACAAAAATCTCGCTTCCTTTATATCCACAATTCTCTTCATATGGACCCATCCATCCACTATCACGCTAAAGTTAGACAGACATGGTGTACCAATTTAAAAGGTGCCTGTCTCTGGAACAGATATTTCAGTATTATTTTGCAGCTCTTTGGACTTAGAATGCGACCAAAGCCCAGCGATGCAACAATAGATGATATTTATTATGATTCTGTCGGCAACATAATAGTTTTCTCGGTCATTCGTATGTCGGCTCAAGATAATTTTCCACATATATAAAGAATCTATATAATTTCTGGGCACCTAACATTAAAGAGTCCATTCCCCTTTTATAAAGAAAATCTGTCGTGAAACTGACATTTTGACAGAACGCATAATGAAATTTCTCGTTTAATTATGTCATTTACGAAGAATATAACAAAGATTTTAGGTAAAATACACCCCGAAACGAAATCGAGCGACACCGCGTTACTTGAAGGTATATTTATTTAAATATTTTAATATAGCAATATTTTAAAATGAATTTTCTGCGACCGTTAAATTCTAACCTTAAAATTGCAGACAGCAAATGTGATTCGCCAAAAGATTGTACTTACGCAGGTTGGTAAATTAAAATAATACTTTATCCTAAATCAATAATTATTTTGTTAAACAAGACGGCTTCTTATATCTACCGACAGTCGATAACTTGGGTAACGGCGTGGCTTTGTGTTCAAAATTTAATTTTTATTTCTGAGCTGATTGGAAGTTCTGGGACTGCTCTGCTAAATGTTATTTCGATGCACTCTTGGACCTTCATCATGCTTACCACCAGGAAGGTCCAGATCAGATATCGAGTCATAATAAAATAAATAGGTAGACTCAGTAGGTTGTTCCTAGTTTGAATGCAGGGGTTAGCAGTGCCCATAACCATATTTATTTAAATCCTTTATTTAGGCATTTATAGTCTGAGAATTGGGGATGTGAAGGAACCAAGCGTTGTGTCAGGATGGTAAAAAGTGGCGCTCCGTTGTCTCTGCCTATACTTGTGAGAATTAAGGCGTTACAATTGATAATGGATACTATTTTAGAATGTTTTTTATTTTTTCATTAAATTAAATATTTCATGGCTCGACGTATTATGACAGCACCCCGCATATTAATCAGAAGTGCGGTCTAGAAATGAAGGCGACAGTGAAATAACTGCAAATAGCAGTCCTATCCGCTCTACTTGGAAGCAGCAACTTTCAAGTTGACCCCGAAACGGGACTAAGTCACTTTACGGTCTTTACACTTTAAGGTACGCTCCTACCCAGGACAGTAGACCAATTGTCTGCCTACCACTCTTATCAATCAAATTGTCACGGCTTTTCCCCACAGGGATAGGCAGAGCAATGGAGAGCCACTTGCCACGATCCTGACACATTCCCTCACATCCACAATCTCTTTATACAATTTCTACGGTTATGGGCACTAGGCAACCCATTTTTCTTGAGGATGTCTCGATTTGTCCACTCTTATGTAACTAATAATTAATATTATTTCCAGTCACAACATCAATTAAAAACGACGAAGGTAGATGCTCGACACAGCGATCCTTTATAAGCATACATTCCACAGACCAATGCCAAATAGACATTGCTGAAAACAAAATTGATGATCTCAACGATCTTAATGTCGAAGTAATCAGTTTAAATACAGTCTTCCCATCGACGTCTGAAGAGAGTTTGTCTGAAGAAAATTGCATGAAAAAATCAATAAAAACTACCTATGTCCCTTCGAGTAGTAAATCGGCTACGGCTTCGCGGGTGAAGAGTAGCATCGATCCATTAAGATCGTCTGAAGTTAACATAGCCAAGAACACAATGTATGTTGTTGGTAGTAATCCTGGTGAACCGAAAATATGTTATGACAATAGTAGCAAGGTTTCCAAAACTGTTCGTATGTCTTTTTTAAATTATTTATTTGAATGGAATTACTAATATAAAGCGAGCGATACAATACCGCGTATCATTGTTCAACTGTAGGTCTAATGACGTCACAAGTCGATTGAGAATTCGACGAACTATTATTTATTCATTTGTGTTTTTTTGTTGTGTCATCTGACCTCATGTTTTAGGCTCTATAAAGCTGACATGTCTTAATGAAAAAAGCTCCCAACTAATGCCCGAGCGCATTGCGGGGTGTCCTATTCCATATATATAGTAAGTTCCCTAAATATGGACTAGTCGTGTAAAATGGACCACCGCCCTATTTGCTAGTTGTCGCTGCCAACTAATTGCCGTTAGCTACATTTGGTGACCCCGCCCCGCCTCTCAGTCTTCCTATAACATAGCGGACGTAACACCGCACCAGTGTCAGTTGCAGCCATTTTTTGATTTTTTACGAATTTGATGTAGTTTTTTGATAAGTTATCTAAGAATATTTTAATGTGGTTGTTATTTATTCAGTTACAATGATACATATATTGCATACGTCATAGTATTAGGATTTCTAATATAGCTTGTAGCATTACCTAGTTTCAATATTTTGTTACAAATTAATAAGCTCGAAAAGATACCTATTTGTAATATGGACTACTAAGTAAGTTCTAAATATGGACTAGTGGTCCATATTATAAGCACGTGGGATCTGTAGAAAATACGTGGCTGCATTTGTTTCTTCAAAGGGATCCAGAAGTCGTCCATGTCGTCCGGGTACGTCCATTGCCAGATTTAGAGGTTTTAACGATGTTAGTAATTTATTTACATTACTAGAGACAGCAATGGACCAAAAGCATTACCCTGCCAATAACATTTACAATGTAGATGAGACTGGAACTCAGTTGTGCCTGCCAAGATGCCAGAAGTATAAGTCTCCGCCAGAGCCGTCTTAAGCATATTCAGCGCCGGGGTGCGAAAGTCAAGGCTCCGCTCGCGTGGTCTCAGTGTAGTAGGTAACTATCGAAATTTATGGCGGTCGGCATGCGCCCCTAGGACTCTGCGCCCGGATGCACTGCACCCCTTGAACCCCCGGGTAAAGACGGCCCTGGTCTCCGCAACGTTACCCAGACACACCAAATGCCACTGATATCCCAAATGCATCTGACATCTAATAACTTATCACCTAAATAATTGTTTCCTGTAACCAATATAAGAAACAAACCTAGTAACCGGAGAAGAAAAGTAACGAAATCTAACTTGTATTGACTTCGTTGCTATACAAGTTAAATTTGTAGACTTTACTTCAGAAAAAACAAGAAGCTTTAACACTTAGAAAGAAGAAGAATATTGAAAAATGTTAGATGAAACAAAACATATAAAAGAAGGCTAGAAAAGAACTGTATGTCAGAGAAAACAAGAAGACAAACAAAAACAAAAAAAAAGTTAAAAAATTAAAAGATGAAACCTAATCGTTTCATCAAGTCCACAACGATACTAAAGAAAGCCCTGATAGAACTTAAAGCACCAACACTAAATGCTTTAACTGTGATGCTTTATTTTCTGACGATGTAAGAGGACAGCAGTGGTTCCAATGTCCTTATTGTAGTAAATTTAAATTTAAAGTAAATATAGTTTTAGAGACATTTTCTTATGGATCTCAAGTAGATAAAACTACTCGATGTTAATTATTTTATAATATTAATGATATAAAATATTTTGTGATTATTAAACTGGCTGATAATTATGATAACTGTATATAATTTCTGAGATATGATGATTATTTGTATCTAATTATAACAGTGGTCCATATTATAAAATTGGTGGTCCATTTTAGACACCCTGTTTCAAAAGTTCATATTTTGCGTTTCGACAAATAATTAGTAAGTTTGTTAGAAAATTTGTAACTTTATTACTCTTTGATGTAAAATTGATATACATAAATAGTTTACCTAATCATTAAAATAAAAACATTTTAATTATCATTTGAAATTTGGGTTTTATTAAAAGAAAACCATGTGGTGGTCCATATTTAGGGAACTTACTCTACTTATTTCGGCAAGGACTTGCGCGCTATTCATCTTAAATTAATCAAAATTAACGCGACGGTAAACTGCAAAAAATATTTTTTACTAAACAATATTCATTCACAAACATTAGAAAACACTAGATCTAGGACTTGACTGACCTGATGAAACCCCTAACAAGTCTTGACCTAAAGGACCTAACGTTACGCGTAAAGTCCCGGGTTTAATTCCGGGGTAGTACAGACCGCAAAGTGACCTATTAATTGCCAAAGTGAACTAGGCCGGCTAGTGAATGTGACTGCTACTGTAGTATCAGTTGACTAGTTACGTCATGTTCGTGGCAAGTTTTTAAAAATGTTTTTTTTTTACATTTTTATACTACATGAACTACTCAATGTGTAGGACGACCGAAGTTCATAAATATTAAAGATACGTTGGTAAATGGTTTTGCGTTATCAATTTACCTTTGGCCGACATAATGACGGCGACTGAGGCAACCGTGAACTGAGTCGGGTTTACCTCTACACCACAGTCGTCTTTGACAAGTACCTATTGTTTCACAGTCCACAGTCCTGTTTAATCCCTAATAAGGTCCATGTTATTTAGAGCGAGAACTAGTGAAGCACGGCACTTTACAATAGAAATATATTTATAAATTTCTAGGTTCATTTTTAACAGCAATTTACTTTATAGATGAAGAAATTAATGCGTAAGAAGGACAAACATAAAATTGATAAAAGTAACAACACCGAGCAGAAAGCTGGCAATTTATTAACGCGCGGCATTCTGAAGGACCAATGCCCGCTTGAATGTACTGGAGATTCAAGCAATACGGACAAAGATATATTCGGTAAGAGCGTTCAGGGCGTAATTTTTTATAGAGCAGTTCTGTGGACTACCCTGTTGTAGTCATTGTACCCATCAGAACGATGTTTTGACATTTATTGGTCCGAAATCAGCTATATGGCATTATAGTACCGTTATTTCTTATAAAAACCATGTAATATAAAAACAAGCAATGCAAATACATATTATAATTTTTTAAGAATAGGAGGCCTTGTGTCGTATATATATATATATATATATATATATATATATATATATATATATATATGTTTTATTTACATTTTTAAAAGAATGTACTTATATAAAATTGAAATTCAATTTTCATTACTATTTTTCAATAATAGTTTATAAAAAACTGTATTATAATGACGTTTGTTTTAGTCCGTCTATCCCACTTATAGGTTTATGTAGGTATACCTAGTGTATTCTTTAGATTGCTATGCTGACAATCTTAAGAAACGTATCGTATTTTAGACGTCAGCCTGTCTAATTCACATAATGACTCTTACGCCGTGAATTTAATCGAACTAATGTCAAAGTGGAATGTAGTTTGGAAAGTTTTCTGTGTGTACTCAATCGATTGAAAAGTGATTTCGTCACATTTTATCTGATTTACATTTGATTCCTTATTTTCAGATGAAGAAGCATTAATGAATTACGTCCATAACAGTTACAATAAGCACGCAGACAAAAATGTTAAATTTAATACACAAGTTGTTATTATACATTTCACTGGTGATATTTGTTTGGGGCAAAGCGTTGAAACACTAAGCAAGGAGAAGGACCAACAAGAAAGGAATTCGGAATTAAGAAAAACTTTTTTATCCAAATACAATGAACTCTGGTCTAAACAGAAGTAAATTTAAGTGTTAGTAAAAAGATATCATTCCCTATAATGTGCAAGAGATATACATACGTAAATTAAAATATGGGTATTGCTGACTAGATTGGGGTAAGATAATAGAAACGGACGTAAACTTTGGTCTGCTCTTCGGTCGGGGTAAGCGAAAGGACTTTAAAGAAAGATGGTCGTTTTTGTTGCGCTACTTACACTTTGTTATTGTAATTTAATCTGTATGGGATTTTGTCACTTGAATTAGTGTTGCCAATGTAAAAAGAATTTGCGTTTCTGCTATTTAATAATTAATTATTTAAGTTGGTAATACTGAATGTGCTGTTAACTTATGTAGCCCAAAAATGTAAGTGTTGGTAAAAATGCAAAAATATATATGTAATTTTGTAAATTAATTTATTTCGTAAAAATAAACATTTTTATCACAGGTTCTTGTCTTTTATACTTTATTCGCTGTTATTTTCCATAATACTAGTTCCTCAGCCCTGTAGTAGTGGAAAAATCTTGGAAAGTCTAATGTAATGTTAGTTATTTCCCATTTTATTACATTTTGGTTATTTTTAATTTTGTCCAGTTGCTCTAGGAATGTGTCATAGCAAGGTGCTGAGTGGAATACGTAACGCCTTTCAAGTGCAATATAAATAGTTTTTTGCGGATTTGTATTAATTAATTTTTCCATTGTCTTTATGAAGGCAGCTGTTATATCGTCGTCGTAGATTACTGGAAAAAATAAATGTTTTTGTATTTATCGGCTGATGCGATTATTCATTGTAAATAGAATTTACAATAAATAATCGCAAAAAAAACATTTCTAAACTAAACTAAACGTGCTATTATTAGCTCTTCATAAACAGTTTTCCATACATATGCAGTTAAAAATTGAAGACTTAACTTTAAGTTAAAAAGCATTTACATTTATTAGTATGTAATTTATTAAATTAAAAACTTGCCAAACTTTATTACTTTGTATAATACGATACGAAAAAAATTCATTGAAAATCTCATATAATGTTCAGGTAATACTAGTAGAAATAATTTTTATTAGAATCATCTCTTTTACACGATCATAGCGGAATAACTTAGGAAAATTAAGTGGTACATCTAACACTTCCCATTTAACACCTTCTTGGTTATTTTTAATTTCGTCAAGTAATAGCATGAAATTATCGAAACATGGCGCGACTGTATCCATATCTTCTATGGTAAAAATGTATCGTTTTTCAATTGCAATAAAAATAGTTTTCGTTGTACCAGTCTTCAATAACTTTTGCATTGTTGTTAGAAATGATGACGTCACTTCAACGTCATATATTACTGTAATGAATGACAATAATGAATAAATTTGTTAATTCAATATTCTATCCTCGAAGGAGTGTTAATAATATGATAAAAAGTTGACTAAGAATATAATTGTACTTGTCAAATTGTTTTTGCATGATAAATTTCGTAGACCCAAAAAGGACCCTTTTTTATTTTATTGTATCGTTGTCTATATCTGACCTCTATATACCTGATGGTAACAAGATCCAGGATCGTTACCGACTGTAAAAACCGACTCAGTTTACTTTGTGGTCGTTCTATGCCCGCCAAAAAATATTCTTAGTCGACTTTCGTAGATTTTTATCACGTACGTATTTTATATTATTGTGTTATTATTGGCAGAAATTTAGTCACTAAGCAAGTAAAATTTAAAAAAATAAACAGCAATAACATGTAAAAATAAAAAAAAAGCAAATTACCATCAGCAGCTAAAATAATGTCAGTTTCTTCAACTGCTTTTTGTAACTCCTCGTTCCAATTTGTATCATTGAAGTCCAGCGGCATGATTTTAAACTCTGACTCTATGAATTTAGAGTTGTATTTCGCATTTAATTCTATTAAAGATAATATGCCACCGATGTCCATATCTAAAAGAAATACCACTTTTCGTTAATTTCTTCACTGTAGTGCTAAATACAGCGAAATTTAATGGACATGGTTGTAATTAAAGATGTAACGACTCGACTTTTCAACCCGGGTTAAACCTTTGAGGCCTAAACCGAGTTGGGTCGGTTAACATCTACAATAAACCGGTTTGAACTATTATTTTTAAATCAGGCACCAAATTTATTTAATCAAACATACTACACATCCGAAATTCTATAGCAAACCACACCGTCTATTACGCAATTTAGATTGTCGGATCGAATTGTCAACTCAGGTTTGCGAATCGGGTTATCCATATTTTAAAAAGACCTAATTCGGTTCGAAAAATTCGAGATCATTCCATCTTTGCTCTGTATAAGGCAATTTAGATTGTCGGACCGAATTGTCAGCTCGGTTTGCGAATCGGGTTGACCTAACTCGGTTTGAATAAATTCGAGATCGTCCCATCTTTGGTTGTAATGCTAAGAAACCGTAGTAGCAGTCGCCTTTATAAATGGACCGCACTCCAGATCCGAATCCGCCTCTATTGACAATCGAGTCAAACGGCTTTGAGAGTCGTTTCTATGATGAGCAATCGACAAATAAAATGCTTTATCTATCCATGTGTGCTCCTCGTCCTTGGATTTTTCAAGCGAGTCTGATTGGTGGTGATTTGCCCGGTCTGCCGATCCGGAGTAGTACCACCACTTTGATCCGGGGTGTATAAAGACCTTGAAGTGACTCAGTTGCATTTCGGGATTAGCTTCAAACTTGGCCGATAGAGTGAATGCGACTCCTACTTGCAGTTTCATTTATTAACCGCACACAAGATTAACTTTTTTTACCTAAAAAAATGCTACATACCAGTACAAAAAACTTTCTTAGCGTACATAGCGGCTACGAAACTCGTGATTCCAGTACCAGCCCCTACTTCCAAAATGGTCTTATTACGTAGTTCCCCCTTCAGGCCCAGATGGATGAGGAGATCCCCCAACAGGAAAGCACCACGCCATACTTGCAAACCAACTAATGCAATGTTCGTATCTTCGCGATGTTCTACAAAGAACCAAAAGTTACTTAAAATAAATAAAATATTTCTATAATACAAGCACTGTGGTAGCTTAATTCAGAAATTAATAATAAATAAATAAATTTCTATACTAAGCTACTAAAGTGCTTGTATCATAGAAACAGTACAACCAAAGTACATATTGTATCAAAGATACATTGGTATTGGCAAATGGTTTTGAACCCGTGCTCTCGGTTTGCTTAACCATTGCACTGCCATAACACCACGGTCGCCTTAAATATGAACTTTACAAAAAACTTAAGATATTTGTTAATAAAAAGGCGGATATTTGCTCTGAGTCTGATTGTCAAAGTGTGGTAGACGGTGGTGCCCAGTCTGCCGATCGGGAGCACTACATACCACTTAGACATTTAGACCGTAAAGTGACTTAGTCACGTTTTGGGATCAGCTTGTAAAAGCCGGTTCCAATTTGGCCGGCAAAAAGAACAAGGACATAAATTTCAAAATCTTACCAATCTTAATAATCTCTTTTGTTGGTCGAATAACATCTAAATCATTGTCTTTGTCAACTTCGTCGTTTTTCACAAACTTTGGTAATATAAAAGGAAACTCCGATATTACATCTGAAAATAAATAAATCAATCAATTCCGATTGTCACTCCTTTTTTCACAGGGATAAGCAGAGACAATGGAGCCCGACTTGCCACGATCTTGACGCTCCCTTGCTTTCCTCACATCTACAATTCTCTTTATACCAGCTCCAAAATTACATTTAAAATACAATTAGTCGATCAAAATCAAATTGTCACCCCTCTCCTTGGGATAGGCAGAGACAATGGAGCGCCACTGCCACGATCCTGACACAACTCCCTTGCTTCCCTTACATCCACAATTCTATTCATACAAGCTCCGATATTACATTTAAAATCAAAAACAAAGAATCAACAAAAAAAAAATTGGTAAACTATCTGGTAAACTTAACTTTTTTTATTTTTTTATTGTGACTCGACATATGACAGCACCCGGCTTGATGTTAAGCCGATGTGTGGTCCACTATGCCGGCCTAGATGAACCGGCAACTTACAAGCTGATCCCGAAACGTGACCAAAATCACTTCACGGTCTGTATACTTGTAAGTGGTGATACTACCCAGGATCGGCAGACTGGGTACCACTGACTACCACTCTGACTGCTTTTACATTTTTTAGTAGCTTGATATGACAGCACCCCACTTGATGTTTTTATTTAGAAATAATTGTAGTATTTAATCTAATTGTTAAATATCACAAATAAAATCTATCAAACAAAAATATTTGATTTACGCGTAACGAAACAGGTGTTATAATTAAAATTCTCAAACTTACTTTTGTCGTCCCTGGGTTTAGCTTTCGTTATGTAGTCATATTCCTGATATATTTCCGACGTTACCTCCAACATCTAGAAATTTATGAATTTTTATATTTGTGGCTCGCCATATGACAGCACCCGCCTGATGTTAGGTTAGGTTAGGTTAAATGGGTCCGATTGCATCCCCTACGACGGCCTGCCTACCTAGTTGGAATCAGCATCTTACGAGTTGATTCCAAAACGTGGTGGTACTTCTTTGAATTGGCAGACTGGGCACTACAGCCTACCACTCTACTTATATTATCTATATAAAAGTAGGGTTAATACTATAAAAATGCCGTCATTAAGGAGTGCATGTGGGGTAACGATTGCGGATAGAGTGAAGAATACAGTTGTGTGTGATAAATGTGTTTTGAAAGAAGATGACAAGGATTGAAAAAGGTATGGTTTGATGACATTAAAATGGATGAAAGGAGATAGACGAAAGAACTAAGTTGAAGGCGAGTAGAAGATAAAACAGGGTCGTCCCAAAACATTGTTCCTTTATGGGATATTCTTTTAAAAAGCGGTCTGCAGTGTTTCAATACTACTTTTTTACCTGATATAAATCTTAATTAATCGTTTTAATCAAAATGTACTATTTCGATGTAGGTGTCATTATCAATTTTACGTCTCAACTTCCATAGAGATAGGCAGAGACATTCTGAAACAACTATCTTGCTTCCTTCACAACCAGAATTCTCTTCTCATACATGCTCTTTGGTTTCAGTAGTAAGGACTCCCGCTTGTTCAAGAATGTCCCCGATTTGACGAAGAAACAATCTTCTGGATCATCCCTTTATCTTTCGACTCGCCTCCGATGTATAAAGTCTCTTTCGTTAATCAGCCATGGTGCCACATTTTCACGGTTTATTACTCCTAAATCACGATAATATTATGATATATGTTTTTCACGCGCGTAAATTACACTAAAATAGAACTCACGGTCACATTAAATAACTAATGCCAAATATAATGGAATTAATAACATGAAATAATGTAAGTATTGAATTATCGTACCTTTCCCGCCGCCCTATTCTTGCGAAAAGCACGAACAGAATGACTTCGGAAGTCGGAAGATCAAATTGGAAAAGAGCCAGTGTCAAGTCGAAAATAAAATTTGAAAACTTTGCGTTTAAAGTCGAGGCTACACTATTGTTAGAACGTTGTTACAGAAACACTTTTTTGGACAACGATATGAGAGCGTCTCGAGTTTAAAATAGAATCGCAGTAAAATTTAATGTGCCTCGGGAAAATGCATTTTATGCGAATTGCAAAGTTATTGCGATTCAAGGAAATAACATTAAGTGTCTTTTTACCTTAAATAGAATATGTATAATTGTAGAGCTTCTGTAAAAGTATCGATTACGCTGGCCACGTTTTCGTACAGTCGAAAAATGAGGATACTCATAGAATTCTACTAATATGTTCGCGTGCTTCTTGAGCGCACCCTGGAAGTTGTCTTTTGTCAAGACGAATACATTATCTTCAACAAAGATAGGCAAACTTACGAGGGCTAGAAAATTTTCACTGCAATATATTATACTTAATCATTTTACTTCGTTGTGGGGCGTTCTCACGGGGCGATTTTAGTTGATCAATATTTAACGATTAACAAAAAATCGAAAGTAAATATTGACTGTAGCGTTCTCACGGTTCAATAATAATCGACTCAATATAACACGTGTTATTACACTATCTGTGACATTTTTCTCGTGGATGTGGACGCCACAATTCACATTTTATTTTACAAACAAACAAAATACTTGTGATAGAGGAATGCAATATACAGTACATAGGTACTCAATCGCGCTGATTGACTGACTGAATGGACTGATTATTCAATGCAAGTTGACAAAGAAGTTCAGACGAGTCGATTCGCTGTCAGCTATCAAATGAATCAACAAAAGTCGAAAGGTCTTTAACTTTTGTTGAATAGACATTTATTGCTTCAACTTGATTGAAAGTCTGTTCAGACGGTTCAAATCACGAACGATTTCGCAGTTGATCAACTGAAAACGCCCCGTGAGAACGCCCTATTAGGAAAACTTACAGTCTTTAAGGTACGGTAAAGAATTTAACTATGATATAACATTACTAGGCCTTTCCATGTTTTCGCATATATGAACTAACACTCGAATCCTATTCGTAAAATGTTAAACCGATTTGTTCATTAAATTAAAAATATAACACATAATAGAACAACACAAGTACTCTATGTAAATACAAGTACTTTGTCTAAGCCAAAATGACGCGCCCCTCCACCACATTTACGCACACGAGCAAATATAAAATAAGGATGCAACACACCGAAAATGCAATTGTAATTGGTCATTCAAAACAAAAGGAGGAGCATGCTGATGAAGTATAGTAATATAGTTAATAATATTTGTATTCACACATTTAAATAAACTAATAAAGTGGACTCATTTATAGTTAGACAAGCTATACTTTATTATGAATAATATCATAATTGGTACAAAGAGTGGTATGCAGTGGTGTCTCCAAAGTCTCTCAAAACCGAGGTAGTACCACTACTAATAAGTAAGCAGACAGTGAAGTGACTTTAGTCGCGTTTCGGGATTAGCGTTTAAGTTGCCGGTTTTAACAAGACCAGCATAGTGGATATGACTGCCACTTACAGCTATTTAAGTAGCAATCACTTCATGGACCACACTCCGGTTTAACATCAGGTGGAGCGCAGTCATATGCCGAATCACATTTAAAAAAGTAAACAACCTTTATGTATAATATAAACGCGACAAATCAATTCAGCAACCATCTTTAATCTTGTTTATTTTTGTTCTGCCCTATGTTACGGCTTAAATCGAGCATAGTGTAAACACACCTTAACAATGTGTATTTAGGAATGCCGGTTTTTTTATCGCCAATCAACATATCACACGATCTCGTATGACTTTGTTTTACTCACTCCATTATTTATTTTTACAAAAATCTTAAAATTACACATTAGAATTAATCTATTACCAAGTAATAATTCTTATTGAAACTAAAGGTTGAAATTTGTATGAAACAAGTGACTATTAAGATGCTAACTCTACTGGACCTTACCTAAGTGTTAGGTTTTGTAAATTTGGGCTAATTTATAGAGCAAACGATAATTTCAAACATTCCAGTAGTGTATTTATAGAGTAGGGTATTATAAATAATACCCAGATACTTAATATATTTTGCAAAAGTTTTTGATACATAGATTTTATTATTAAGTTATAATTATTTAATAAAATCCTAATTATATATATTGTTTTCAGTTTGTCAGTCAAAAAATATATATTTTCCAGTATCTGTTAATCCAATAACTATTTTCAAGAATTATTTTAAAACTTTATTGTTTATACAAGCAATGAACTTAATGTACGAGGCAGACCCAATTGGAGACATCCTCAAGAAAACTGGGTTGTGGTCAAAATCTTGTAAGAGCATTATCGATGTGAGGGGAGCGAGGAAGTTGTGTAGGGATCGTGGCAAGCAGGTCTCCATTGTCTGTGCCTATTGCTGTGAAAAAAAGGTGTGACAATTTGATTAATTGATTGAACCTAATGTCCTTGGGACATTAAGTTAATGTCCTTTGTGAGAGAAATGTTATATTATATAGGTTTATATATTTTTAATATTCTGGTAGCCTATATGCATATTAAGTTGTTTGATTTGAGTTTGAGTGACAAATACACTAAAAACAAAATTTTAAAAGAGATGTATTGTTTTGGTTTGAGGAAGATATGTTGCACATTAAAAGGAGATTGACAAGAGATTTATAAATCAGAAGAGAGTGAAAGTGTAAAACAAATCAAAACTATGTTTTCTGGACATTTTAATATTCATTTAACATTAATGTTTAATAATAAAAAAATGTTTTTTTTTGATAGTTAAGGGGGGCAATTTAAAAATGGACTCGACACGACTTTAATCCTTTCGCTTTGGGTTATTTAAATGCAATGCTAAAAATCGGTGAGAAATTTAACAAAAAAGGCAAATTCTTAAAAAATGCTGTAATCATTAATATTTCTTATGGATACAAAACAATTTTTAAAGGTTAAAAATTATGTATGGGGGGGGGGCATAAACAATTTAGAAATGTTAAGGTGTAGCATGGCCTAAAAAAGGTTGGGAAACACTGCTCTAAAGGCTAAAGGTGTGCGTCGTAATCGTGTATCCACGTGTCCGATGCCTGTGTGCGTGAACGAAATAATGTTGCTAACATAAACTATTAACCTTTAGAATAGGAAAAAGTTATTTTTTAATTCCAAACAGCAACTTAATTTGTTTGTATCATAGAAACAGGAACCAGGCGCATTGGTTAGCACACCAGAGCATTATGCGGAAAGTCCCGGGTTCTATTGTTAGACGGAGCAAATATTTGTTTTATAGATTTTATTTGTAATATTTAATAATAAGATCAAATATTACTAATATTTGTATTTAAAAAAAGAGGTACTGATTTTTTTTATTGTGGCTCGATATGTGACAGCCCCCACGACAACACGAACAACATTAACATCACCAACAACCAACAACTATTTGTATAAAAGTATACATATACAAGTATACATATAAAACTGTTACATAAACATATGATATTGACATAGGGTAACGCGTTTTAGATTACGCTTATATTAATTTGACAACTCATAATTTTTTTATAAATTATATACTGTATACTTATATGAAAATCAATTCCTGTGAAGTAAACAAAAAAATGCAGGCTAATTTTAGACATCGCCACAATACATGAAAGTGCAGTTTGGTTTTAAAATCAAACGAGTGTCAGTCGCTAAATATTACGTAATTATTGATAGATATGTGTTTTATTATCATATAATATTTGTGTAGTTAGAGTGAATAATCTAATGTGTGGTTATTAAATATGAATAATCACCACACATATGAATAAATTAAGGTAAATACCATATTTATATTTAAATTATGTCTTACATACACTTTTAATAAAGGTCCTAAAATCAAAACTACAAAGTATTTAATTTAAATACAATTTTTAAACCTACGTAATAACTCTATTCTGCTAATACTAAAAACCTTAATAATAATAATAAAAAAATATATAAAAAATATATTTAGGGAATTTTCTAGTCTTATCATTGACAACACTGCACAATAACGTCATGGCGTCGCAATACGATTGTTATACTTTTGTAAATATTAAAATGCTCACTTATTTCATACAAAAACATGAAACTTACATATGATATGTGGTCCCAGCTTTTTTATTATCTTTTGTAGTGTTGTTATTACACTAATTAGGTAATAAAATTATAATGTCTTGTCAAAGTAAGGTGTATAAATACTGTAGTGTGCCTCAATGTAGGAATACTACGATCAGTACACCATATAAAATATTTCTTTGTATGCCCAGAGGTAAAATAATTCGAAAAAAATGGTGCACTGCGATGAAAAGGGAACCGTTATCAAGCATAAGCATGCGTCATTGCTGTGAAGATCATTTCGATGTAAGTTGACTGAAAGAAAATTATTTTCTCTATATAGCTGCTATTCGCGAACTAGAACTAGGCACGAAGCAACCGCTTACTTACATACCCAGACCTAACCTAACACTGATTTGTTTAAATCGATTTGTGGTAAAATCACAGATAAATGTGGTGTCACTGAATTTAAATATGCCATTCTAGTTTTATAGTGGTAGTAGGTAACGTTTTGTTTAGTAGGTAAAGGTTTGTTAGGGTAAAATCACTAATTAATGTCACATCATGTAAGTTTGCCACATAATTTACATATTTTTTTATCAATATTTTTTTGGTTAAATGTCTTTAAATGTAGTCGAAAGTGACCAAGCGGTCTTGTAAGCGTTTCTAAATAAATAATAAATGATAAAATGTTTACATACATACTTTGAGGTTAACAGATTATTTTATTCATTGTTTTATTTTTAGTTAGAGAATGACATGGAAAACTACCTGCGGTGGAAAATGATGGGTGGTGCCATCAAGCTTAAAAATGGGATTTTACCGCACATTTTTGACTGTCAACGCCCTACAACATTGAAATCCAAAAAGAACGCTGCAGCAAAAAGACATCACATGAGTCTTATTCAGGAAGCATTAAATACCCCTCAAACATCAGGTTCAACAGATATAGAATGGGTTGATTGTGGAAGTTCTAATATTAAAAATAATCCTATTGATATAAGTGAAAGTAAAACTTTTTCTAAAAGCAACACAATTCATACCATTAACAAAAAAATCCAAGTTAGAAAGAAGGATTTTCAGGCGTCAAAGAAAATTCAAACAGATTTATTTAAAACATCTATTACCACTAGTTCTAGTTCTCCAATCAAACTTAAGGTATCAGATGCTAAAACTTCTCCGTTAGACTTAAAACATTAGCCGCTATGACAGATTCTGAGGAAAGAACCTGCACAGAAGGCATTTCAGAGTATGAAGACAATGAAACCTGTGACAACGATGTTGATGATAGAGATTTTATATGGTACAAGGAACCATCACGTCCTAATTAGGAATCCCAAAAGATCCATATTTCTGTTTAAAAAAGATTTCAGATAAGATTTAAGTTTCGATCTGTGATATTTTTATAATTTGGCCACCTAAAAATAAAGTAGCTTGGTGTTTTTCTATAGCTTTCAGCAATAGATATTACAATGTTCAGTCAATGATAGACTGTTTTGAAATACAAATTTTAAAGCCTAGCAAACCATTACATCGATCTCTGACTTGGTCAGAATATAAGGGATGCAATACATGATATCATGCACACCTGATGCTTGATAAATTTTGTATCATGTGGGTTTGGTGGCAGGGCAGCTGATACTGGATATTCGAAAACTGTGGCTATATTAGAAATCTGTCTCCGTGTATGGATGTTATGGCAGATAGAGGCTTTAAATTTGAGAGTATTAGAGAATAAGAATAGCAGATTTAGGAATTCATGTTGAAAGAGTTATAGGGAGACTGAGAGATTTTAATATGACCGCACCTCATGCTTGTGTTGATCTTCATTATATGATGAAATAATTATAATAGTTTGCAGACTTATAAACATGCAAGGTAACCTGATAAAATTTTAAATGTATACATTTATTAAAAAGTACTAATGAGTATTATAGTAGTTATAGTTTCAATATTATTAGATTCTAAGAAAATATATGACTAGTGTTTATTATTATTGTTTTAATACTTATTTATTTATTATAAGCGTTACATGGTATAGAGTCTTTCAAACTTTGTGTTCATGAGTAATTCTAGCCTCAAGCGTGCATATTTTTTAGTGCTTGTTTTATTTGAACATACCCTATTGCTCTGTCTCCATAGCACTCTCTGGCAGCTTTGTAAATATAAATCACCTAGTAAATGTTTCATTAGTGAGCTTACCCTAGTTCACCGGTTGCTCATGTCAGCTTTCTTAAAAAGGCAGGTAATACAACGAATGCAATACGACATGCGGAGCGCGATAAAAACGAAAATACCTAATTATCTTTCCATTTTTAAAAAGTATATCTAGGTTTTCTATTTGAATAGCTTACAAAGTACAACTCTCTTGTACTGTACACATAACCTAAACATAAAAGTAAAATATCTTTACCTTCCAGCTTTTGCACCGCGAATTTCAGCGCTAATATAACTTGTTCTACGCAATATAACTTGCCATCGTAATTGAGTCTATATGCGGCAAGTTATCAGATTGACATCGTTCAAAGCCTTGCTCCATAATAATAAGTAAGAACTCGTCTAATAATGTACCCATAAATAAATAAATGATTAAAACAAGACTAATAAATATGTGATAAATAAAACTATTATTTTTTCACTTTTCCCAAGCTCTTTTAGGTTTTAGGTATAAGAAAACATCTATTTCTTAGATGTGTATTTAAAACTATCGTAGGTTCCAACCAAAATTCTTTTACACTTATATTTCATTTTAGCTTAATTTCACACTCCAATTTATTCCAAGCTTTATTTGCGTCATGGTTTTAATTGTTCATGAATGAAAATTGATAAATAAACTTAGATCAGCTGTAATTTGACAGTCCAAGTTCAACACACGATCGAAAATATATTTGAAAAGTTACGTTATTTAATTTAGATAATTATTAAAATAATATAGATAATTGAAATTTTTCTATTTAGAAATTTAATTTTGTATATTTTTATAAAATATATTTTATTTGGTTGTTTGAACGAAACGTTGGATGACAAGATGACGTTCAATAAAATTTTGGTGACCAATCACGGCCAAACACACGATCGACGCTGCCACGTCAAGTGAAACGGAGTGAATGAAGTGGCAATAAGGTCGGCATTTTAAAGATCTTCGTTCTCCGAAGAAGTCTGTCTTTTAGTTAAGTTTAGAACCGACAATAAAAAATGCGGTTTCTTTTAGTTTCTGCATTTGTAGCCCTCGTGGGTTCGGCTATCTGTGATGAAATAACAGTTGAAGATAATGTACTCGTCTTGACAAAAGACAACTTCCAGGATGCGCTTAAGAAGCACGAGAACATTTTAGTAGAATTCTGTGAGTATGCTATAACCCTTTCAAGTTAGAACCATCAGTTCAATAATATTTCCTTTCATAAAACCTCTAATTTGTCGTTTGTATAAATGAACGCGCATGGCTGACACGTCGGCTTTTCGCCGGCTTTGTGATGTAAAAATTATGATTAAAAACTGTTATAGATGCACCATGGTGTGGTCACTGCAAGTCCCTCGCCCCTGAATACTCTAAGGCTGCTGGATCATTGAACGAAGAAGGATCAGAAATTAAATTGGCAAAGGTTGACGCCACTCAAGAACAAGATCTTGCCGAGGCGTACTCTGTTAGAGGATACCCAACTCTTAAATTCTTCAGAAGTGGCAGCCCTATTGATTACAATGGTAAGTTTTTCATTTGTAAGCAAATTAAACATAAAATTGAAATAATTATACAGTTTTAATGTGTTAAATGTTTGTAAATTTTTGCCTTATTTTTAAATACCTAATTGAATTCATGATATACTTAATTAAATACATAATATAAATTTAAATAACTTGATATTATCATTAATGATTTTAGAATTGAATTTATATATATTTTCATTATAATTTAAAGTTAAGTCCTAAACTATCATAAGTTTTCCTTTCATTTCACCAAATTTAAAATGAAAATTGTAAGTACCTATATAAAATATTTTTTCTTCTTGATCTTAGGTGGTCGTCAAGCTGATGATATTGTTAACTGGTTGAAGAAGAAGACTGGTCCTCCTGCTATCACTGTAACATCTGCCGATCAAGCCAAGGAAGTAATCAAGGCCAACCCAGTTATTGTCTTTGGTTTCTTCCCTGATGAAAAGGCAGACAAAGCTAAGGTGTACCTTAACTTGGCCCGTGTTGATGATGACAAAGTCTATGCAATTGTCTCTGATGAGAAGGTTATCAAGGAACTCGAAGCTACTGCTGGCGATATTGTTTTGTATAGAAACGTAAGTTATTTTAATGTCAATTATGATTAAACTATCAATATTACTTGGTAATTATTACTGTAATGAGGTTTTGGGTAATGAGTTAACTGATAAAAGTAATGAGTTGACTGACATTACACCTCATAAGTATGATTCATATATTTTGTTAAAGTATAATTGGCACAGACTGGGTATTTTCTTTGGTGCAACAAAAATAGGTTTAGTTTTTATTCATAACTTGATTTTGAAAAATTTTTTTTTTTTTTTTTTTTTTTTTTTTTTCATTTTATATTTTCACTATCTGCAATCAGTCATCCAGACTATGATCAGATACGTTGTGTGATCACAGGCGTGTTGAGCGTTGCCTCCATTGAGACCCACGCTCTTCAGTAGTGCAGTTTTATTATCTGCCGTCTAGTTCGTGAAAGTTCCAGCGCTTGAGCCTTCCACTAGATTTCATTTCTCTGAGCTGCCTGGCCAGCTCATTTGGATGGTGATCCAGACGGACCTTGTATTGGGTGGCGTAATTTTGGATCTCTTCCCTTACTGTTGATATATTCAAATTCCCATGCAGTTCAGCTATTGTTATGAACCATGGGGGGTTGGATAGCTTCTTCAGGACAGAGTTCTGCAGTCGTTGTAGGATTGCTATGTTGGAATCGCTGGCACTTCCCCATAGCTGTATTCCGTACGTCCAAATTGGTTTTATGGAGACTTTGTATATCAACAGCTTATTTTCCATTGATAATTTGGAGTGTTTACCTAACAGCCAGTAAAGACTCCTGACTCTTAGGTTGGCAGCATCCTTTTTCTGGTTAATATGATCTTAAAAATTTTGAAAAATAATAATTTTATTTCAATCAATTAAATTGTCACACCCTTTTCCCACAGGGATAGGTTAGGAGCGCTACTTACCAAGATCCTGACACAACTCCCTTGTTTTCCTCACATCCACAATTCTCTTTATACAAGCTCTACAACTTTGCGCTTTAATTTACAAAATATCCAGGATTAAAAAAATAAAGACATAGGATAATGTAATTGTCAATAGTTTAGTTAATGTAGGTTTGTAACTTCCTATTGTAATAGTAGATTTCCTCTTGCAAAAGAAATCATACAAATTACACCTAACCTTGGTACTTTAAGAACAATTAATTTGTAATTATAAGTTTAATTATGTGTAGGCTTTGGTGTTTTTTTTATTAGATTACACTTTTAAAATGAGATTAAAATAATAAATTACAAGCAATTTTCAACATATAAAAAGAAACATAAATTGCAAATTTTCAGTATTAATAGTATGCAAGACACTGTTTTATTTTTAAGATACATTCCAGTATTCATTCCATTCCATCCGTTATTAATTAGTAGAAAAAGTTGGATAGAAAATTTTACATTGGCCAAGACAGGGTTTCTTTTTTTTTTAATGAAAAGTATTATTTTGTGATTTAAATTTTTGTGTCTGTCATACACCAACTATATTTGGTTTACTTTTGTCCCCAGTTTGAAGAGACCAAGGTGAAATACGACAATGAGAAGTATGATGAAGACATGATCAAGAGATGGGCTTTCGCACAAAGCATGCCATTGGTTGTTGAATTCTCCCATGAGACTGCTTCCAAGATCTTTGGCGGTGATGTCAAATACCATCTTCTTGTGTTCCTTTCAAAGGTAAGACACTTCTCCGTTTTTAAAGGCATAGGCAGACTATGAGCCACTTTCCATTGTCCTGACACAACTCTCTTCAACACAACTTCTTTCAAATCCACATTTTTTTTATACAAGTTCAACTGTTATAGTTGAGAATTTAATTGAGAGATCATGATGGCTGCAAAGTTCTCGAAACGTCGGAAAATAAAAATTTGTAATTAACGCGATAGTATTTAGTAGCTGCATTAAACAAATTTAATGCGGCTACTAATTAATTAATTAATTCATTCATTAATGTTTTGCGCAAAATTTAAGAAGATTCTACTTAACGAAAAGTAAAATTGCTACTTTTTTATAAGATGTTGAAAAGCTTATTCTGATTACACTTTAAAATGAGATTAAAATTATAAATGACAAGCAATTTTCATCACATTAAAAAAAAACACAAATTGCAAATTTTTAGTATTGACAGTAAGCAAGACACTATTTTATTTTTAATATATATTTCAATATGTAGTAATTTACAACTAGGCTGGCATAGTGAATGCGATTGCTACTTGCAGTTATTTAACCTCTATTCAGCTGAACATCAAATGCAGGGTGCACCCTGCTTACAAATGTCGATCTGCAATAAATAAATATTGTCTTATTTTAATGAGCTGTCACGATAAAAGCTCTATAGAAAATGTCTATATGAAATTTGCATAAAAAAGTTGCTAGTGAAAGGTGATCTTGACTCTTTAAGAGAAAGGTCAGTGAAAGTAATTACTCGTTTCTATAACAATATATATTTGACCTCTTGTGTTGTATTTACGGCGAATGAGGTGTAGTGATAGTGCAATGGTCACGCAAACCAAGAGCACAGGTTCAAAACCACTTGTTACCAATGTATCTTTGGTATACATACTTTGGCTGTCCTGTTTCTATGACATAAACACCTTTAGTGACCTAATTTTGAAATGTAAATAAATAAAAAATAGATTTATTTCTATGCATATTTTAAAGTAATATACTTACTTTTAATTGCGTTTTCTTAAATAATAATATTTGATAAAATAATTGAAAAATTAAATGGTTAGTGAATTGGAGTTTTTAAATTTACTTACTTCATAAATTAGTAATGAACATTGCATAGAAAAAGTCTAAGGCTGCAATTCGCAACCGGTTATAGAACCTGGCGATAGCTACACAGCGCCTATGTGCTCGCTTCGAAATCGTTCTATGTTTTCATCATGTAGTTATTTCGACTCCTAGATCTACGTCACGTTTTGCCGCATACAGAAATATATTATACGTATTTTTTTGTCATAGGCTAGTGGAGATTTCGACAAATATTTAGCGGAGTTGAAGCCAGTTGCCAAGAAGTACCGCGAGAAGGTCATGGTCGTATCTATCGATACCGATTTGGATGATCATCAAAGGTAAGATTAATTTTTATAAAAAAAATATATTTGAAAAGTCAAAAGAAAATGTTGTGTGTTAAGCTGGAGTACGAAAAAATGTGACTGCTACTGCAATATAAATTACTGCAAGTAACAGTCGCATCCACTGTCTGCCTCGGAACCAGCAACGAAAGCAGCTTTCTTGAAGATGTATTTCCTATTTGGTCGTAAAACACACTACAACTAAATTCAACGCATCCATCCTCATAAGATTTATAAATTATTTTCGTCAATCTATTCTCACTCCTTACCATGTGCCCAAACCATCAAAGCATTCCTTTGTCAATCAATTATTATTATTTTTAATAGGAATGTACATAAAGTCCGTTCGGTTATCCATTGATTATCAACATATTTATGAGTTGCACTCCATAAGGTTTCTTTAATGATACCACCAAAATATAAATGGTATAAGGCTCATATTTTCTACTCGCTTGACATCCTGCGGGGTCCTGTCATATGTCACGCCATAGTTAAATAATATACTATCACATTCTTGCCCTTGTAATTATACTAATATAGCACAAGACGTGGGTCCATGTGGACAAGACTGTCCACAATGGATATTTTTTTACTATACCAGCAGCTTTATTGTCACTATAAAGAACGGCAATTTGCTCCATCAAACGTAATCAATAATTTATATGAAACTTTATGAACGGTCAAAACGTCAAAACCAGTATATGTTCTATATTAAATTAAGAATTTCTCTCATAGAATCCTTGAGTTCTTCGGCATGAAGAAGGAAGAAGTACCATCAGCCCGCCTTATCGCCTTGGAACAAGATATGGCCAAATACAAGCCAGATACAAACGAGATCAACTCTAACTCCATGGAGGTAAGTTTTCTTTTTAATTTATTAACTGACTTAAGGCGACCGTGATGTAGTGGCAATGCAATGGCTATGTAAACCGAGTGACATGGTTTCAAAACCACTCACCGGTACTAATGTATCTTTGATATATGTCCCTCGGGTGTCCTATTTCTATGATACAAGCACTTTAGTAGTTTAGTATAGAAATGTATATGTAATTAAAAATATATATAAAATTAAAAAAATAATTAATAAACTTCCAAAAAAGGAGGAGGTATATAAAATTCTGCCATATTTGTATGTAAACTTACATACAAATATGGCTAATGGATAATTGAAAGGACGCGATATTCTGCTAACTGCAGTGAAAGGGTTAAATAAATCCATGTGTCGACCACATTAATCATATAATATAGCAACATTATCTGTAATTATAGTTAAATGGAAGCAATGCACTGTCACTTGTTTTCGTGTCATTATCTTATCATGTTTAAATTAAATAAAATGTTTCGGATACGTGCTCTGTTACACAGATAACACTATCGTGGGTATAATGGCTACTATTTTTACATTTCTATATTAAGCTACTGAAGTACATATATATATCAAAGATATTTTGGTTCTAGGAAGTGGTTTTGAACCCGTGATCTCGGTTTGCGTGACCATTGCACTACCACTACATCACGGTCGCTTTTTTATATGAGCTTAGTGAAAGTGTTTTAATTAGGTGGATGCAGCTGTCTTATGTTGAGCCACAATAAATAAAAAAACAAATTCGGACTTAGGGCGACTATGGTGTAGTGGTGTTGCAATACGAGTAGTCATGCAAACTGAGAGTACCACTTGCCGACACTAATGTAACTTTGATGTGTACAGTCGTCCATTTTCTATGATTCTTTAGATTAATGTAGAACTTTAAATAATAATTTTAACTCGACTAGAATTAGCGTCCCGATTCTCCTAATTCACGACAGCGGAATGATGAGCTTGTACTGATATTTGACATCTTTGTAACCAATCAGCTAATAACAATTCAATAAGTAAACTACGTTGATTGGCTTGCGACCGCGACGCAATTTCACTGCTTTTTCGTCGCTATAATGTATTAAGATAATCGAGGCCCAGCAGTTTGAAGACTGGACGTCTCGCCTCACAAAAGTTGCTTGGCTACCCTAGTATCACGGAAGTACAAAGACAACACAGAAACAAGGTTACGAGTAGAACATTCGCCGTGGTATCTCTTAAAACAAAGATGCATTGGAGGTCGCGGGAAAGACTATTGTTTCAATTACAAATGCATTCACTATTATTGTATGTGGCCTACTTGTTTTTATAATTAGTTATGCTTATGTTGCCAGTTAGTGATGGTGGCGAATTGATTTAAATTAGTGACGTTATTGTAGATTAAATGGTTATTACGAATGTAGGTTTATTAATTATTTTACGACGTGTTATTTGCGACCAAGTACCCACCTATACATAATTTCTTGACTATTTTATTTACTTATATCAAATATAAACAATTCGTCCTATCGCGTTAATAATTATTTATCTAAATGGAAAATAAATATTTTAATTCGAGACTTGCGATGACTGAGATACTAAGTAGGTTTTTAAGGTAGTACCAGTTTTTTTTATGGATCAGCTGAAAAGTTGAAGAAGCATCTTAGGCCGGCATAGTGGCGGCGGCTGGGACAGCCGGGAACTGACTCGGTTGTCCCAGTCGTCGTCACTCTTGGACCTCCTCTTGCTTATCATCAGGCGGGTCGAGGTCAGATGTCGTGTCACAATAAAAAAAAAAGTTTCTGGTTCCAAGTAGGCCCGCATTGTAGATGCGACTGCTACTTGGAGTTATTTAACTGTAGTAACTGTAGGGCTGCTGTCATATGTCAAGCCACAATAAAAAAGGAATTAGCTATAAATTAACAATCTAAAATGTAAACTATTCTTAAAGTATGTAGTATTAACTTTTAATTTCTTTGTCTCTAGGAATTCGTAGAGAACTTCTTTGCCGGCAAATTGAAGCAACATCTCCTCAGTGAGGTATTGCCTGAGAACTGGGACAAGGAGCCAGTGAAGACACTCGTCGCCACCAACTTTGATGAAGTTGTCTTCGACGCCAAGAAGACCGTGCTTGTTGAGTTCTATGCACCATGGTGAGTATTTTTTTAAATTCTACTAGCCTAATCTTTTTTATTTATTTATTTACATTTCTATACCAAGCTACCAAAGTGCTTGTATCATAGAAACAGGACAACCAAAGTACATATATTAAAGGTACATAGATACCGGAAAGTACTATTGAAACCATGCTCTCGGTTTGCATAACTACTACACCATATTATTATTGTCAGATAATTAAGCTGTGCTAAAGTTGACAAAATTTACTATGAAGAATATAGTATATAAATATACATATATATTATTATAAATGTGAATGTTAGTTGGTTTGTTACGTTTTCACGCAACAACTACTTAACCGATCATCATGAAACTTTGTACACATATTTTTGGAGGTACAAGAAATAACATAGCATCCTTTAATTTAAAAAAAATTAAAGAAAAGTTTTCATTTGACTATAGTGCCAGCTGTGGTTTTTTTCTATATTCATTTTTATTTCCGTCTGTCATTTTTTTATGCAATTATGTATTTATTTGTATTTATAACTCGATAGTAGTAAATAAATAGTATAAAGTGATAGTAGAATGTAAGTTGTTGTATATTCAGCCGCCCTGGGGGACCTATACATTAATAAATTGTGAAATATAAGCAAAAGCAGACATGTTTATTTAACACATTCTTTTATTATATTAATTTAATAATGTTTACATTATTGTAAATAATATTTATTACCTATAATAAAATTGTGTAAATATTATGTAAACTTTCAAGTTCACTTTCGCAAGGTGACATTATGAAGGTCATCATTGAAATCAAATCATTTCTTTCTCATAGTTCTTCTGGCTCTTGCGCATTCTTAGACTCTACCAAGATTTAGAAAAGGCATATGACGACAAGATGCCTTTTTTATTATAGCATATAACAAATATTAGGAAAGTTAAAAATTCGAAAAAAAAGGTATAAAATATTGCCAACCCAAATAAATTAATAGAACCAACGACATCCAATTTTTGTGAAATATTTATTTTTTATTAAAAATCAATTACTAATCGAAGGATTAAAAATTGCTCTTAAAAACTATCCAGGGCAACCCAGGACATGTCCTTGGATAACAGGACGGTTGGCAACCCTAGTACAAAAAGAGTGTTTAAATGACTAAAATATTTCACAATAATTTCATACGTCGATTTGTGAATAATTAAAATTTGTATTTAACATTAAATAATTTATTCACGTGAATTGAAATTTTGTGTTAAATGTGTACACAAGTGTGAATAAATCGTGTCTTTAGTCGCCGAATTGGAATTAATTGATATGACGTAAATTTATGCAAATCTTTGCCTGTTTGTCATGTTAATTTTAGTAGGTTATTATTACAAAATTATAATCAACATTAGTATTACTTTCCGGAAAATTCCTGCTTTCTTTTGTTTGCTTTGTTCTTTGTAGAATAATAGATAAGTGGAATGCTTTACCAGCTATTTGTTCTTCCGGTCTTATAACTTTGGATCCTTGCGAAGCGTAATCTACTTTGACCGGCATTGTGATGGCGACCAAGGCAACGTGACCTTAATCGTTTATTTAAGTCGTCGGCGTTCTTGGACTTTTCCTTGACTGAAAAAACTGAATCTGTTTATGTCTGCCTTGCTTGTAGGATCCAAGTCAGAGGATGGGTCATGGGATGTATCCCATTCCATTTATCGATTATTTGATGCGTCGAATCATTTAATTTTAAATCAAAGACTAATAAGATGGCCTAGTCTTATAATTAACACGCTTTTATTAGCGTGACTTGTCACATACAACAGAATGTCACATGAATCTTTCAAATAAATTTTCACCCACTTTAGGGGTCTGAATAATTTGAAAATTTGTACTCGTGTTAAAAAGCGATGACAATACGATAATTCTTTAAATTTGTGTGGTATAGTGACGGCGACTGAGGCAGCTGTGAACAAGCTTCTTGGACCTCCTTTATTCACTTTTTAGTTTGCATTGTCGTTTTTTTAACTAGTTTTATTTTTATATTAATGTTAAGCTGGAGTATGAATGGTTCAACATTGAAACTGTGAAATGTATTTCCTTGTCAGGTGCGGCCACTGCAAACAACTTGTGCCAATCTACGAGAAGCTTGCCCAGCACTTCGAGAAGGACGACGACGTTGTCATTGCGAAGATCGACGCGACCGCCAACGAGCTGGAACACACCAAGATCAGCTCATTCCCAACAATCAAGCTGTACACCAAGGAGAACCAAGTTAAGGATTACAACGGAGAGAGGACTCTGGCCGCTATGACCAAGTTTGTGGAAACTGAGGGCGAAGGTGCTGAACCGGCACCGTCTGCGGTTAGTAACATTTGCTTTATTACTATTTTGTTGAATAACGCTGCAAAAAAAGGTAATCCAACCAGGCGATTGTAGATGTGACTGCTACTTGCAGTTATGTAATTGTAGTAGCAGTTACCGCCATTCATATCATATTGCTTCTTGAATAAATTATAATAATAAAATATTGTGTTGCCTAGTGCCCATAACCGTGATTGTTTCGAAATTAATTGGCACTCCATTGTTTGCCTATTCCTGTGGAAAAAAGCGTGACAATTCGCCTTTTTTTCTTGCTTAATAATTTGCTGTCAATATGACATTTATTCAATGTTGCCATCTTGTGGTATCTTTTTTACGGTCTGTATACCACTATTTACAATCGCCAGACTGTACCACTGCCTATACCTTATTCACCTGGACCAAGTTATATATTTTTATTAATTTATTTTATGTTTTTTAACAGAGCGAGTACGAAGAAGAGGAGCATCACGCCAAGGACGAGCTATAAGCCGCCGCCATTTTAATGTTCGATAAGACTTCCATAGTTTAATAAACCCCTAACATTAACGTCTATATAAACTTAATACTTATTTGTACACTAGAATGCCCAGTCTAATAATATTCGGCAGCAACGTAGTGATCATGTAAGCATTTTTAAGTATAAGTCTATACGGTTGTTGAGGTATTTTTGTACTTTTTTTTTAATGAAATTTGACAGCGTTTGGAAACTGAGTCTGTTCCAAATTCGACAAATATAGTCCGATTAAGTCATTAGATCTGAATCGGAAACATTCACACAGATTTCTTTGAATGTTTTCCTCAAATCGGACTCGGATCGAATTTGTATTGGAATACTAATTCTGCCATTTCTTTTCTTCTTAATTGTTCTATTCTTTCTGTAGTGTTAATACTCTGATGCAGGCCTAAAAACTCTGACAGATGTTTTAATTTATTTAGATTAAGTTTTTTTAATTTATATTCTTTTCTGTATCGGTCAACACATTCCGTGTTTCTTTTCTAGTTTCATTTTGCATCGAACAATATTACTTAGTTATTTTTGGCATTTTTATATATTTTTTAATTATAGAATTTCCTGTTCTGTTTAAAGTTGAGAAAATGTTGTATGTTATGATCTCCGATTTGCGGTTATTATTTTTAAACAAGGATATATTATACTTAATTATATTTTTTGTATGTCTTGTCTTATATATTGTGTTTGAATGTAAATATTTAATCTGCATCGCATATTGTTTTATGCCAACATCTGCATTCATTGTATCATTAATTGATACGGATATTAATAAAATATTAAATAGTATTTTGTTGTATTTATTTTCCTTGCTTTGAGTTCACCTGCACCAAGTCTGGGGGTTCCAGTCGGTTGGTGGTCATTTGTCCAGCTGCCGACCCTGATCAGTACCAATACTGTACAGTGTAAAGTGACTCTGTCGCGTTTCAGGATCAGTTTCTCGGTCAGCATAGCGGATGCGACCGCTACTTATCGTTATTAGACTAGTTACGTTAGTTTAATATAAAGCCAGCAGGCCACGAAAAAAAAATTAGGTTAAATAAAATAAAACTTCAAGTATACATGGTAAGTGTTATAATTTATAAATTAATGTTACAACACAAAAAAAAAACATTAAAAACACTTAATGAACTAAGTTGTCCGACAAAATTATCACAAAAATCAAATAGCGTCAAAAATTGGAATGATCAATTTTACATTTTGTATACAATTTTTTTCGCAAGATCAACGACTTAAATTACGATTTTTTAGTGCCAACGACTGAAAGACTGACTCAGTTCACGCCTGCCTAAGTCGTTGTCACTATGCCGGCCGTTAATAAAAAATAAAGCAAGATAAATCGTTCCTTTATGTGTGGTAATAAATAATACTTATTTTAGTTGTTGTAATTTACCAATAAACATAAAACGTAAGTATATTTAAAAAAAAATGTGTTTTGTCTCTTTTACACATATGTTCATTTTTATTGAATAAAAGAAACAAACCACATTTTAACTAAGACATACTTATATAAAAATATTTTAAGTTTTTTTAATAAGTTCCTTAATTTGTACCTCACTACGTCGACATGTAAATGAGAACGGTGTTTTTTTTTACCTGTAGCACGGCAATCCAGGAAGCAAGATCGACCTGTAAGGAATGTCATTGTTACCCATTTTAATTAACCACGAATTCAAAAAGAGGAGTGTTATAAATTTGACGTGTCTGTGTATCTATCAGTAGCATCATAGCTCCCAAATAGACCGATTTCTATGCGATTTTTTGTTGTTTAAAAAAATGGACAGATAAGATAGACACGTGTAATATTGAGTCGATTATTATTATTATTAATTCGTGAGAACGCTACAGTCAATATTAACTTTTATTTTTTTGTTGAACGATAAATACTGAACCACTAAATTTGCCTCGTGAGCTTCAATTTATGAAGATCTGTTCAGGCGATTCAAGGTCATCAGCTCTTTTTGTTGTAATTTTAATTTCTAAATATTTTACTGGTCATTTTGATCCCTGGTAAGTTATTTGAAAGTAGTAAAAATGATATTCCTCGCAAGTGTCGATTTTGCTTCTTGAATGGAGGGTGCTATTGCAAAAAAATATATACGAATAAGAAAATAACTAAATGTTTTATGTGACCTTCTGGGTAATATCCGTTGAAAGTCAAAATCTTTATAAATAACTCGTAAGTAAATACTTAAGTCATGATTTAAATAAGACATAACAATTTTTATACATTAAAATTACTTAGTCACGTTAAAATGCCTTAATGAATATTAAAATAGCAAAATTATTTACATTAATATAATAAAAAAATTATGTTAGTATTCTATCTTTTAAAGCGTAAAGAAATAATGTGTGTGATTAGGCTCTGTCTCCACGAGCGAGGGAATCGCGGCCAGTCTTGCTATTGCGACCAATGATATTTTAAGATACGTAGATCCAAACGAGGCACGTTAAAACTATCCTTATAAGCAAACCTGAACTCAGTGTCGCGATACAGAGCAACATATATTTGTCTCTTTTTCGCTCTCAATAACTATCATTCCGTCCTACTTCTCGTGACATTTGTGAACACTAGCGAGTGTGGTAAACGTTGTCCAGTGGCTGTGAAATGGTCACGCAAACCAAGAACTTTCGGTTAAAAACCACCTGCCGGTACCAATTTATCTGGTATTATAATGTACTTTGGCCACACATTAAAAAAGAATCATTTTTTTTACTATGGCTTGACATTATGAAAGCACCCCGCCTGATGTTAAGGTAGAATACAGCCCATAAATAGAGGCAAATACTACAACAGTCAAATAACTGCAAGTAACAGTCGCTACCACTATTTCAGCCTAGTTGAAACCGACAAGTCATTTTACTTGAAAATGGTGGTACTACTTCGAATCGGAAACCTGGGCAAAATGACCACCATTTCTCTTTATAGCACTTCTGAACACCTAGACCTGGAGCAAATATATGCCGCGTTTTAAAATGTTCTAGTGAATGCGGCCATACCAAATGCGACTTGCATAGAATTATTTGCTTTCGCTCCTGGATCAGGGGCGAATTCATTCCCATTTGCGTCGCTGTTAGTGTTAAAAACAACTTTTATTTAATCGGACAATGAGTTTCAATGAGCTTGAACTGTTAATGAAAATAAACATCGATTCTTAGTATTGCACGGTCGCAATTTTAATTTTAAAGCTCTAATGGAGTTTAGTTGTGAAAATGAAGCTCATAGAAAATGAGTACGCGGACAGCCCGCAGAATGTACGTAAGAATAAACTGACATGATAATGTTGAAAAAATAATAAAGAAAAACTAAATATTAGCCATCGATAAAAGAGGGCGATATTTTTCTTTAGTTAGAGCGTCAATCACGCCGCGACTTACTCGCTCGTGGAAGTATGACTTTATAGTGTGATTTTTTTTTAAATAAACAAGGCAAGAGACTACGAGTTAACAAATCTTTATTTTTTAAAATAACTTATTAAATGAATAATTTTAAAATACTTATTAAATTAGGCGGTAAAATAAATACAAAAAAAACAACATTAATAAATTATACAGCTTTTTTACATAAATTGTATACAATTCTATAAATGGTAAGCAACGCAACATCAACAGCAACATTGGCTCTAGAAAAGTGATGATAAGCTACTTTTATATAGGCTTTGTACTGGGGATGTTATGGGTATGAAATTTCGGATATAAAAATAATATTATATCGGTTTCGGATATTAGATTTTTAAGGAATTTTAAGATTAAAAACCTGTCATAACATGTTTCATTTAGTCTCCACCCCTATCCGTAATTATCCGAAACTTTTATAACTGATTCGGTTACGAATAGGTTTATATTTCGGATATCTGATAGTTTCGGGCACGGTTACGGAGATCCATTACATCCCTATTTTTGTACAGCCTATTTTATTATTACTTGTGTATTTTGCGCAGAATAGGTTTTGCTTGGACTAACTTCCATGTCGCTTCTGTCTTTCTTAATTTTAGTTCTGATATTTAAAATAAATAAATAGCCTTGTCATTATTCTAAACTTAACATTATCTTAAATATAAAATTTTAAAACAATAATCGATGTTTAATAATTTCTTTGGATATCTTTTGAATTTCAACATAAGCTATATTTACTTAGATTTTGCTCAAACACTGAATAATGAATTAAACAAATTTTATGCGGATTACTAAACTATCGCTTTATTTGTAAAATCAAAACCAAAATGAACGCGATAGTAAGCCGTATAAAATTTGTTTATTATCAATTAGATAAAAATAATCTTTAATATGCATAAAGCTTTTATTTTAATAATTATGTTCGCAGAGTTCTTAAATACAATTTTCACAAATGCCTCGTCAACGTTCTTTTTCTCGTCGAACTGAGTTCTAAGTACCATATGTTGAGAACTGAAATCTTTAAGACCATCGATAATACGTTAACAAATGGCAAATTTCATACAAAAAAGTATACAGTATACAGTATATCGACCCCAAAGCAACATTGAGATATTTTGTAAAATTACTTGTTATAATTAGCTTTTAAACATATCTCATTATTATAATAGTTATTTTGAGTTATCTTACAGAAAATGTTGGAAATGAGATATTTATATTATAAATTAAGTGACACATATTATCCGTTTTAATGCAAATACATATCTCATTTCCAACACTTTCTGTAAGAAAACTCAAAATCACCCTTTTTGAGTGGCAATTGTGTATCTATATGATCGAAGATCTTACTTAACATATTTATCCTAACAAATCTTGTGACGAAATCCCCATAGGTACGCTTCCTAAATCAGAAACAATTGTCGAACTCAAATTCAATCTATATATAGGTACACTTCTTGATTGAATGACAAATAATGTATCTGAATTCAGAAGTTATTTTCTATCTTAATGTAGGTAAAAATGAGGCACCATTCGGCAGATAGCATTGATTAAATATACTTTATACAGCTAGAAAATAATGTCCTAAAAAATAGTGTGCAAATAATATATAATTATTTGGTTTAAAAAATTAATTGATTAAATCATTGCACAATAATTATAAAAATACGAATAAATTTTCATACAAACTTATAAAATATAACGCCCATTTTTCTACAAGGTTAGGTAGTGACACGAGAACGTCTATAAACCATAATAATAAATATTAAATACCATCCAAATATTTTTACCTACTATTTCTTAGAACACGTATTCTTACTAATATAAAAAATAAGTTAAAATATATTATTATTTTATAATAATAAATGAAACACGATAATCATATTACATCGATACTTAATTTTTTTAAATAACAGCAAATATAAAGCTATTTAACAAATACATTTATAGCTCTAAATAACGCTACTTACACCACGCAGATTATCTTATTATTCGGGAAAAAATATCGCTTTTATAGTTGTTTTTAATGTTCTAAGCAGGCACAGGAAACATAGTCCATACAGCCACATAGGTTATCAGTGATGAATGATAAAGATGAAACACTATATTGTTATATCCAGTGCCGGATTAGCCACGTAGCAAGAGTAGCAAATGCTACGAGCCTCGTGAATTTAGGGGCCCTGCGGTCCAACGCCTGTCTGATATTAATAAAAAAATATTAATTTAGATAGGAGCGTAAAATATCTTGCATGCCTTAAACGCCTTAGGCTATGCTTCGCTTCCACTTGAAAAATTAAGTCGATATTAAAAGTGTTATTTCTAAATTTGCTTATATTGAATCCAGAAAAGTTTATTTGTAACAGTTTTGTTTTATTTAATATTCTAAACTTGAGAACCTAAAGCAAACCAAGGGCCCCTTGATTGAATTTGCTACACGCCCCGCGCTGGCTTAATCCGGCACTGGATATATCCATAAAATGAGGGTAAAGATGATAGTGATTATTTTATGGAAAAAATTTACTAAAACTTTTCCAGCGGAGTCTTGAAGGGAACACGAAGTAACACGTTTCACAGCGTTAAATCACTTTTCTATACTCGAACTTTCTACTGCATAACAATTCCACTATTATTCAAGAAACACAAGCCATACTATGCTATTAGAATAAGAATAGGACGGGATATTGACTAATTCACTTGACTGATTCAAAGGTGTCTTTTTCTTGAGGGTCCGCAAAGAGAAAGACTCCATACTAAAGTGAAGTTGGTTGGAAAGTTAGACGTCATAATATAGCGCCGATTCCGTCCTATTCTTATTTTAATCGCATTATACAAATAAATTAAAATGGCACGACCTGTGTACCTTGCCGAAACTTGTTAAAATATTTTTAAAATTTATGGCTTAGGATTTAACTTGCCAGTGTCAAAGTAGTAATTTTATTTAAAACATCATGTAGTTATGTTAGTTTTTTCCTTTTCATTGCTAGTTACAAATCTTAATTATCTACGCGGTATAAGCTAATAACGCATATATATATATATATATATATATATATATATATATATATATATATATTATATATTTAACAATAAATATATTTAATATTCTGACAACACAATAGATAATATAGAATTAAAAATTTGAGCTAGATGTTTCTACAGACAGAGTCGAACTTAATTGATTTTACCAATTTCCTAAGCCAACTTTCGTGTAATTTGATTGTGACTCGACATATGACAGCACTCCGCTTGATGTTAAGCTGGAGTGTGGCCACGTCACTGCTACTACTATTCAATAACTGTAAGTAGCAATCACATCCACTATTGCGGCCTAAACGCAAAATGTAGATTCTGAAACGCTACCAAATCACTTCACGGTCTTTATACTCGTACTTATAAGTGGTGGTACTTCCCCGGATCGGCAGACTGGGTGGAATATTAATAAAATTGTTTATCGCACAGTTAAATACAATACAATGGGCGTACCTTATGCTCGATTTAGATTAAGCTTAAATATCATTTTCTACCAGCTAACCTTTAGGGGAGGGATGACAAAACATTTCAATGTTATTTCAATAAATATGGTCCGGTTGAAATCCTTATACGCAAGTGCAGCCCAACCAATGCTTCTACAAGAAGGTTCATAAACATGTAGCAATAAATATCCTACTAACTTTTTAAATGGTCAATATACTTGATTGATCCTCTACCCAAACTAGAAGTAGGAGGAATAAACTGTCCACGGACGGACGGATATCGGCGCCGTATCATTTTCCAAGTTGTAAAGAACATGAAAAAGAGAGTCGTATACATATTATAGACGTCTTCTCTATTCTATATTATCTATTTTGTGGTTCAAAATTCAAGACATAATCTTTATAAAATATTGGTTACTTATTTCTGTATAGTCCAAATTTAATTAGTTTTAAACTCGATAGAAATTTATAATTTAAATTAAAACGGGTCTCAACACGTAATTAAACACAGAAGGAATTAATCATAGAAACTTGGTATTTTCTTAGATTTTGCGCGAACATTGATTAATGAATTAAACAAATTTTATGCGGCTTACTATCGCGTTTATTTTGGTTTTGATTTTACAATTTTTTATTATTCCGACGTTTCGAGAGCTTTGCAGCCATCGTGGTCACGGAGAGACTGATTTTACAAAAAATTGTAAAATCAAAACCAAAATAAACGCGATAGTAAGCCGCATAAAATTTGTTTAATTCATAGAAACTTGTTCATTTACATTGCCATACTAAGCCACTAAAGTGCTTGTATCATAGAAACAGGACTGGTGAGTGGTTATTGAACGCATGCTCTCTGGTTTGCGTAACCATTGCACTGCCACTACACTACGGTCGCCATTAAACGATCTCTGTGAGTATATTTTAGTTAAAATGTGTTTTGTCTCTTTTACGCAAATGTTTATTTTTTATTGATCAAAAGAGACAAAACATATTAAAACTAAAATGCACATAATTCAATAAGTTTATAAATAAAGCCCAAATATTTTACCTCGACGTTTCGACATGATACAAAGCCCATCTAGATTTTTTTGGACCACGACAATTGACAGCATTCAGCATGTTACAGCCATAACAGTCGTATCCACTATGCCAGCCTAGTAGGAGTCGGCAACTTTTTCGAAACGCGACTGAATCAGTTCAGTGTACACTTGAAAGTGGTAGTACTACCCAGATCAACAGACAAATTACCACACGTAAACATATCTGTCCCGGAGCAAATATCTGTATTATTTTAAAACAGTTTTGAGTTTTCTTGTGATCACGGCCTTTGCAATAAAGCCTAAACGTCGAGGTTTTTAAAATATGTTTATTAAAGAGTTAAGACCCGTTTTTAAGTATATTTAATACAAATTAATGGCGGAATATTTTCTATATATGCAATTTTTGATTTAAAAAGCGTGTTATTCTTTATTCTGGTGTAAGGATCTGAAAATAAGAATTTTCATATTTAATACATGATATTAATAAGCATGTCGGTATCAAAGAAACTGGGCGACTATAGTACCGCAGGGATAAAACACTAATTTCGGGATGTATCAAAATTAAATCAAATTGTTACACACAATTTCCACAGAGATAGGCAAAGATATCAAAGTTTTACTTTCGACGATCCTGACACAACATTCTTGCTTCTTTCACGTCCACAATTCCCTTCATACAGGTTTTATTGTTGTTTTCTCCCTAAGATTATTTTTATTTTTAAATTATAATACAATTTTTAATTGTTTCGATCGTTTGGGTACATAGAAAGGATGAGTGAAAGTAAATGAACGAAAGAAATTTATAAATCTAATGTGGATGGATGCGTTAATTCTCCGACCAAATAAGAGACATCCTCAAGCTGGGTTGCCTAGCGCCCATAACCGTAGAGCTTGTATGAAGAGAATTGTGGATGTGAGGGAAGTGAGGGAATTGTGACAGAATCATGGCAGGTGGCGCTGAATTGTCTCTGCCTATCACTGTGAAAGAAAGGCGTGACAATTTGATTGATTGAAAAATTGATTTTTTTTACTATGATTCGACATGATGATAAGCAAAAGGAGGGCCAAGAGTACCGACGACTGAAAAAACAGAGTTTTTTTTTCTATACTAAACTACTAAAGTGCTTGTATTATAGAAACAGGACCACATATATATCAAAGATATATTGGTACCGGTAAGTGGTTTCGAACCCGTGCTCCCGGTTTGCATGACCATTGCACTGCCACTATACCACGGTCGCCTTAAACTATACTTTTAAAAAAGAGAATTAAATAAAAAACAGTTATTTAAAACTACCCACCTGAGTATAGCGGTTTGAATGTCATACGCATATCAAAGAGCAAACTTCGATTCCTGGTCGTCCTTTTTGATTTGCCTATGTCTTGGTGTTGCGTGATCACCAGCGCTGGGCAATGTCTCCGCAGCGGCAGCACGCTCAGCCAGGAACTTGTCAAAATCACTGCTCGTCACACTCTCTTGGCCTGAAGCTTCGTTCGCTGCCTGGCGATTAAATTGAATATCTTAATACAGTGGACCCCCGGTAGTCCACCGTATTAAGATAGTCCGGTAGTTCATCTAATGACAATGAATTTCAAGCCCTATTCTCATAGCTATGAGAATCGACAGGAGCGTGGTAAAAATTTCAATGACATAGGGTTTCAAGGACGGATGTAGTGTCAAAAACAACGTTATTTATTCAGTACATGAGTTTTAAGGTGCGATTCTGGAGGCGACTGCATACTGTAGCTGCAGACTGCACTACCGGTTTTGTATGAGATTGAATCCGTGCAATTGTCGCATATTTACAATCAGAGATTATAAATATGATGTTTGGAAACAATACTCGTATTATTGCAGCTGCTGCAGACTAGTGTCGCCTTGCATCGAATCGATCGCATACAAACAAGTAGGGCAGTCTGCGGTTTGCAGTCGCCGAAATGCTGTTAAATGAGATGATTGCTACTACAGCTAAATAACTAAGTAGTAATCACATCCACTATACCGGCCTAGTTGGAAACGGCAACTTACAAGCTGATCCCGAATCGCGCCTTGCATGCAAATATTAGTTTTTATCATTATTAACAAATATTCAACCTACCAACTAACGGCAACTTACCACTGTTCAAAAAGCCATTTAGTTTTTCAAAATATAACTATAAATATATTGAGAAAAAAAGAGCGCTGACTTTTGAGTTCCGATTCTTATATGCGCGATCGGAAAATTAAAAGAGCTCTGGACGACTGCGATGGGAGCAAGTCCGAACTATGCAGTCGTGCACATCTTTAAAATATTTTAAAGGACATCATTAATTTTGGGCTTTTATGTACTACTTTTCTAATGGCCAATAATAAAATAAATATATAAATGGTAGTTTCGATACTTGTGTTGATAAAACTAATAACAATTTGGCTTTTAATTGCTGTGCAATTGAGTTACTTGGAAAATAAGATATGGATTTTGTATTATCTGTCAATCAACGCTATATTTGTTCTGCTCTGAAGTCATAAATATAGTTTGATCATTTTGCACACCTAAACTATGCAAAATAAAGGATATATTCCAATTACATTGTAATCTTCGTACATCAAATTATTTTATAATGCATATTAATCTGTTAATACAATTAAGCCCAAGTCCCCATACAAAATGAATGATGTCCTTTTATAAACATTCGTAAAACGAAAAGTAACTAAACAAGTTACGGCACAGTTGCCGTAAATGCCAGCGTTCTTTTTATCTGCCGGAATCTATACCTTGATAATAAACTTAATGAAATCTCCATGCTTGTATTTACAACAAAAAACAAAATGTGCAAATGATAATGAAACATGACATGATATTAAAAAGAAAAACACGAAAACACACCTTTTCTTGATTTAACCATGCAGCAATCTCATCGATTTCCCGCTCATCAATACCAGTTGGCTGTCAAATAAATTATTAACAAAATAATACACAAAAAGAAGCAAAAAATAGAAAAAATATATATTAAATAAAGTACCCAAAATAAATTGTTAAAAACACACAATTAAGGCCCAGAACCAGAATGGCATAACTGCTAATTATAAACAAAACATCCTTCATTTTTATTGTGGCTGACATATGACATTCCATTAATGGAGGCTGCAAGTTACAGTCGTAAGCTGGCACCGGCAACTTTCAAGCTAGTCCCAAAACGCTACCAAGTCACTTTGCGGTCTGTACACTAAATAAAGACTTCACCGAATCTACATTTTGACGACAGGCGCGTAAAGTCCCGTGTTCGATTTCCGGTCGGAACAAATATTTGTTTCATAGCTTTTATTTGTACTATTCAATAATTATATTAAATAATGCAAATATTTGTTATTAAAAGAATGAAACGGATATTTGCTTCAGGTCTGGTCATCAAAGAGTGATAGGCAGTGGTACCCAGTCTGCCGATCAGGGGTAGTACCACCACTTACAAGTATACAGACCGTAGTGTTAGTCGTGTTTCGGTATCAGCTTGTAAGTTGCCGGTTCCAACTAGGCCGGCATAGTGGATGCGACTGCTACTTACTGTAATAGCAGTTACCTCCATTTAAAGACCGCACTCCAGCTTAACCTCAGGCGGAGTGCTGTCATATGTCGAGCCACAATAATAATAAAAATACTACATGGGCAGAATCCAAAAATATAGGACTGCTTGCATCTGCTTAACTTAACCTGTGAAATAATGTTAGGAAATTTTAATATTCCCAACTTAATACTCTTTGAAATGGACAGTTGTGCCACGCTTTATGCCCGTGCCTTAATAAATTAAAAAACAAAAACACTTCATACAAATCTACCTACGTGGATCTACATAACAAATCTTAGTAATAAAACTGACTTTAAAAACAAAACCATAAAGTTGAAATTATATGATTGAATCGAATTGATTTACTTATAGACTACATTAAGATTTGCAGAGCGGTCATTTAGTGGTGCAAGTACTGGTGTTTGAGGGATCCAAGGTTATAGGATGGAAGGCACACATGGCCTGGTAAAGCATTCCACTTGTCGATTGTTCTACAAAGAAACGACGCACCGAACTTCCTAGTTCGACTGCCGATTCGGTAGTCAGAATACGGATGCTTTGCCCGGCCCGGTGGGGGTATTACGGTAGAAAAAGACGAGGTAGAAACAAAGTTAAAGAGCTCCTTGGAACATTCTCCGTGGTATAGGCGATAGAGGACGCACAGAGCCGCCCTTGCGAAGTTGCAGGGGCTTCAGAGTTCGTGTAACCTCTGCATCACCTATAATTCGGTTAACGCTTTAAAATTTAAAGCTAATCGCACCGCTAAATAGACGTTCGGCAAATGTGTATTTAGTATAGTGTATAGGTGATTTGTTAATTTCTAAACCCATTTTGACCCAAATTAGTAATAAAATATATATTACCAGAGCTTGTGTCGGTCTGCTGCCGGCCGCGGCTGCCAATCCAGAGTTACTCTGCTGCTCCATGTTATCAGCATAACTGCTACCGCTGCAAGTTATTATTACTTTCGTGTATTACATATCGGAGACATCCTCAAGAAAGCTAGGTTGCCTAGTGCCCATAACCATAGAGCTTGTATGAAGAGAATTGTGTATGTAGGGGAAAGAGAGGAAGTTTTGTCAGGATCGTGGCAATCACTGCCTATCCCTGTGGGAAAAGGCGTGACAATTTAATTTTTGTAATGCAAAATTTTTTTTTAAATTATTATTACATATATTTCTATACCAAGCTACTAAAGTGCTTGTATCATAGAAACAACAAAAGTGCATATAATAAAGATACATTGGTCCCGGTGAGTGGTCTCGGACGTGCTCTCCGGTTATTTATTGTCTCTGAAAGTGTCAATTGAAGCTAATTAGAATAAATGTTATACTCACTCAGTTTTAGTAGTTTCATAGGTAACGTTACGCGATTGTGCGAACATATCAAACTCATCCTTTGAACTGCCACTTGGGGATTTGTGGGGCTGACTGTCGCTCACGGCTGAAATATATTATCACATGAATTAAACAAATTCATTTTGTATAAGAACATGGGCTTAATTGTATTAACAGTTGCATATAAATAACATTAGAACTGTCTTTGTGATTAAGAGACGATACAAAATCCATATCTTATTTTAAAAATAACTCAATTGCACAGCTTTTAAGCAAAATTGCGTCTTACTACAGTGTACATTTTTGGTTAATGATTGTACAATTTTTTATTTCGACGTTTCGAGAGCTTTGCAGCCATATCGTGGTCACAGAGAGCCCGCGAGAGACAATCATTACCAAAAAAATAAACGCTATAATAATAATAATTTTTATTTCAGACTCATGTCCATAATTTACAAGAATAATAATTTACTATAGTAAGCCGTATAATAGTTGTTTACAGTGGCGGCGCAAGGCGTGGGCGACGTGGGCCACCGCACACGGCGTCGCGGTACTAGGGGCCTCGCGCCTCAAAAATGTTTATAACACTTTATTAGGCGGCAGCGTGACGGCGCTAAATAACCGCGCGAAACCCTATTTTCGATGTCCGTTTAAAATTATAGATAATGTAGTTACGATTTCGGGAGACGAGACTTATTTTTATGAAATTTTCTCCTCTTTGAGGATCTTTTTTAAAATTAAAGCTATCTCAAATGGTTTTTAGTTATGACTCAAAAATGGAGCCCCTTTATTTTCATTTTGGTTATTGTTTATAATAAATTGAGGGCCTCGCAAAATCTGTCTTGCCCACATCAAATTTAGGTCTTGCCGCGCCACTGGTTGTTTGATTCATTAATCAATGTTCGTGCAAAATCTAAGAAAATTCTATGTTACAGTAAATCAAATTGTCACGCCTTTTCCCATCAGACAGTGAATGCTTATATGCGGCGTCATAAAAAGACATAAATACTCACTCAATCGCGCAATATCGGGAACATCATCACTCAAGTCAATAAGCGCATCATCGTCTGGTTTCTTAGCTAGAAAACAAACAACAAAAAATTAGTTATGAACAATTAATTTATTAAATTGTGACTATTTTTAATTTAGGTTTTAATTTTTGCCTATCCCTGTGGGAAAACAGGCGTGACAATTTGATTGATTGATTTTTAATATGTATGCTAATATATTCCTACCAATGACCCAATTATTTTTATTTTTTATTGTGACTCGACATGACAGCACCCCGCTTGATGTTAAGCTGAAGTGTGGTCCATGAATGAATGTTACTGCTACTACAATTCAATAACTGTAAGTAGCAATCACATCCACTATGCCGGCCTAGATGGAACCGGCAACGAACTAGCTGATCCCGAAACGTGACCAAATCACTTCACGGTCTGTATACTTGTAAGTGGTGGTACTACCCCGGATCGGCAGACTGGGTACCACTGCCTACCACTCTTTGATAACCAGACCCGAAGCAAATATCCATCTCTTTTTTATTAACAAATATTTGCAATATTTAATATTATTAAATATTACAAATAAAAGCTATGAAACAAATATTTGCTTCGACCGGGGATCGAACCCGGGACTATACGCGTAACAAACCAATCGCTAAACCGTTTGTCCACGCCTGTCGTCAAATTTGTAAGTAATGTATAACCATAACAGGATTATAAGTTTGTAATTAATAAATGTAAAACCTAAATTTCTAGTTTGTATGTCTAGCTTGTAATCTGTTGTTATACTTAAATTAATTAATAAAACTTGCTATAAAGCAACCGTGGTCCTGTGGTGACGTAATAGTCCAGCAAACCAAGATCTCTTGGATATATGTACTTTGACGACAAGCGTGGACGAACGGTTAGCACTTGGTTTGTTGCGCGTATAGTTCGATATTCGGGTTCGATTCTCGGTCGGAGCAAATATTTGTTTCATAGCTTTTATTTGTAATATTTAATAATTATATTCAAATATTGCAAATATTTGTTAATAAAAAAAGAGGCGGATATTTGCTTCGGGTCTGGTTATCAAAGAGTGGTAGGCAGTGGTACCCAGTCTGCCGATCCGGGGTAGTACCACCACTTACAAGTACACAGACCGGGTCCAACTAGGCCGGCATAGTGGATGTGACTACTACTTACAGATATTGAATTGTAGTAGCAGTGACATTCATTCATGGACCACACTCCAGCTTAACATCAAGCTGGGTGCTGTCACATGACGAGTCACAATAAAAAAAACCTTCCGGCTAACACAGGTGCTTTCCAGGCATGGTTGCTTCAGAAGGTAGCAGGGAGGACAGAGGTTTAGTATTAATAAATAAGCAGTAAACTTACGTGCTCCATTAGAAGTGGGTACTCCCATGGCTTCTCCCAAAATGGCGGATGGAGCCGCAGTAGATCCTGAGACACCCCTGCAAATAAGACATTTGAGTTATGGTTGAAGCTAGGTTGCCTAGTGCCCGTAACCACAGAGCCTGTATGAAGAGAATTGTGGATGTGTGGGAAGCAAGGGAGTTGTGTAAGGATCGTGGTAAGTGGCGCTTCATTGTCTCTGCCTATCCCTGTGGAAAAAAGGCATGACAGTTTGATTAATTGAGTTATGCTTCAATTAAATTTTCACGCCAAGTTCCCCACAGGGATAGTCTCTGACAAAAATGCTTCTTTCGATGATCCTGACACAACTCTCTTGCTTCTTTCACATCCATAAGGTCTTTGAACTATTTAGTAATAGAAATATAAACTAAACAGGCAACCATTTTCTAGTGGTGTCAAAATGGTTTCGAATACAAAGACACTCTTATAATAGCCACCAGACAGACAAATTTATTGGTTGCAATAAACTAGAATATTTAAAATTTAAGGCGACCGTGGTGTAGTGGCAGTGTAATGGTTACGCAAACCGAGAGTACGGGTTCAAAACCACTTGCCCATACCAATATATCTTAAAATATATATTTTGGATGTGCTGTTTCTATGATTAGTCACTTAGTATAGAAATGTCATCATCATCATCAGCCAGAAGGCGTCCACTGCTTAAACATAGGCCTCCCCCATTGAACGCCATTTCGAACAACAAGATGCTAGTTGCATCCACCGGTTATTCGTAACTTTCACTATGTCGTCAGTCCACCTAGTGGGAGGCCTACCCACGCTGCGTCTTCCAGTTCGAGGTCTCTAGAATCTTTCTTCCCCATCAGTTGTCGGTTCTTCGAGCGATGTGTAATAGAAATGTAAATAAAAAAAATTAAATAGTCTACAAGCAGAAGCCATATTCACTATGCTAGCCTCTCAGAATTTGAAACCTTAACGCGACTATGTCGTTTGATAGTTACACCTGAAAGTGGTGGTACTACGACAGGGTGAAAATGATCAGTTTGTTAACTTACCTATTTTTAAGGAATCTGGCGTGCCTTAACAGTAAGCTATTAAGATGATCATTAGTGCTCAATAGCTCATTGGTCAATGGTGCATCAGCTGCTAAACGAGCCACCAACTCGGCGACTCGGGTTTGCATTGCGCGCACTGTGTCTGCTAGTTCCTATAGGAAAATATTTTTTTTTATTGACGATTGAAACAGGAATGGCTGATAATGATAATAGATGTAAGGATTCAATAGCATACCTAGATATGTAAGATAGAACTATGGTGCTTAAACTAAAATGGATTCTTACTATAAGCTTATATCTGGACTGATTGAGGATAACTTTTGACAATCATTACTCGATACTTATTTCTGTACCATTCGGAAACTTTTACGTTGGAAAGATGCTGGAAGTCGGTGCATAAACCTTGCAACATATTTTAAAGGATCTTGGCCTCCCAAGGTTAGCTAGTATTTTTTTTTAGATCAAATATCGAATGGAGATTTGGTATCTTGGTTTGGTAGAGAGGAAAATAAGGGCATTAAAGGTAAACATTGACATGTTGGAAAGGACTTTCCGGTCGCCAATCCAGAAGACTGCCTTCATGACGCGCCCCTTCACTTTATTAGTTTATTTAAATGTGTGAATGCAACTATTTCTAACTATACTATTATACTTTATCAGCGTGCTCCTATTTTTTTAAATGGAATTGTGAATGTGAAGGAAGCGAGGGAGTTGTGTCAGGATCGTGGCAAGTGGCGCTTTATTGTCTCTGCCTATCCCTGTAGGAAAAAGGCGTGACAAATTGATTGATCCTCCTTTTGATTACAACCAGCAACTGAATGACCAATTACAATTGTTTTTCGGTGTGTTGCATCTATATTTTATGTTTTCTCGTGTGCGCAAATGCGGTGGAGGGGTGCGTCATTTCGACTTAGACAGACTATATAAAAATGTAAAAAACATTAAAATACATACATTGAGTAACTCAATATCGCTTTCATGGTGTGCCTCTGGTGGTTGAGCCGTCATCTCATTCAGCATATCATTCATCACCGTCATGTTGCCTTCTACGACTGCCAAATCGCCACGTAACTTGCTTGTTTGACACGGTGATAGGACTACCTACGAAAAGTTATATTTTTTTAAATTGAGACACTGCATCGGATCTCCACTTGCCTTGCCGGACCTCCACTTGGTGGCAGTATCTGTTTACTGTCAGGTTAATAGCTCGTACTGTGTAACCAGGCTATTATTGTATCTGTGCAGGCTCTGCACCCACGTAACGTCGCACGCAAAGATGAATTCAACTATCTATACCAGTGTTTCCCAACGTAGGGCCCACGCCCCACAGGGCCCTAATTTAAAAGTTAGGGGGGTCAATTTAAAAATGGACTCAACACGAAACCTTTCGCTTTGGGTTATTTAGATGCAATGCTCGATATCCTTTGATAGATATGTTTCGATACCAATTTCATAGTTATTTCTTCTGAAGCTTTTAATTTTTTATATTTCTTTAAAGATGAAAAATTATGTAAAAAATAAAAAAATATTGGCCTAAAAAAGGTTGAGAAACACTGAATTAAACTATCTATACCAGTGTTTCAGAACGTAGGGGCTTTTTGCTTTGGGTTATTTAAATGCAATGCTAAATATCAGTGACAAAAAAAACAAAGCCGAATTCTTTAAAAAAAATGCTGTAATCATTTATATGTCTTAAGGGAACAAAACAATTTTTAAAGGTTAAAAATTATGTATGGGGGCTAGGTGGGGGGCATATAAAATTTTAAGGATGTGGGGCATGTCCTAAAAAAGGTTGGGAAACACTGATCTATACTATAACAATAATTGTATACGCTTGAAATATCAAGTAAAAACTCTTACTGTTGAAGAAACGGGTGTCTCCTGTGAATTACGAGCTGGTGATATAACATTGGGCAATGGTGAAACGGAGACAGGTTCTGGGCCATCAGGTACACTCTGAAATCAAAACAGATTCTTTAGATGCAGGGTAAAACCATCACTTACAAGTGTACAGACCGTAAAGTGACTTAGTCTCGTTTCAGGGTCATCTTGAAAGTTGCCAATTTCATTTAGGCCGGTATAGTGGACGTGGCTGCTACTTGCAGCTATTCAACTGTAGTAGCAGTCGCCTCCATTTATGGACCGCACTAATCTTTAGGCCGGCTTAATGACGGCGAATGAGGCACCCGGGAACTAACTCGGTTTTTTCAGTCGTTGTCACTCTTGCTTATCATCAGGCGGGTCGAGGTCAAATGTCGTGTAACAATAAAAAAAGCATTACATCAGGCAGTGCTGTCTCATTTCGACCCCCAATAAAAAAATCATATAAATGACCTAAGAAGAAACTAACATAGTTATACTATGTTATTTTTAATTTATACTGCAATAAAAATGTGCTATTATTTATTTACCCTTTGTGGTGTGAATATAGGCGCCATCGTATCCAAGTCTGTCATTGGGAACTCTACACCCTTTGATTTTAATTCATTGTAGATTTGTACCACACCCTGTAACAGAACAAGAAAATTGTTATGAGCCAGTTTACCCAAAATCTCGCATGCGCTTTTAATGCAGTCACTTAGTATAAAAATTCCAAAGTAAAAACGTTGGTGAGCCCCGCGCTCTACACCTTCGTTCTACAAAAGGTGACTGAATTTCTACTAAATTTAAAAAAAAAGAGAAAAAATTACTACTACTTTTATTAAAGTAAAGGTGTGAAGACAGTTAAATTAAAAGTTTTGTCCCATGTTTTGCAATGGATTAAACATGCTTTTTAAACGTACTGGTAGCACAGGCCGCTCGCTCATGGGTAACGCTTCGGTGAGGTAAGTATAGGATAAATAGGTCTGCCTGCATGCAGATGACATTATTTTTTTTTTATTGTGACTCGACAGCACCCGCTTGATGTTAAGCTGGAGTGCGGTCCATGAATAAATGTCACTGGCTACTGCAATTCAATAACTGTGACTAGCAATCACATCCACTATGCCGACATAGTTGAAACCGGCAACTTACAAGCTGATCCCGAAACGCGAACAAATCACTTATTCCTCTATAAGTGATTTGGTCGCTTTCAACCATTTTGGGTTGAAAGCGATATTAATATATAAATAAAACTGCATCGAACAAATGTAGAGCCCCTACTTGAAGGTGTGATTCCACCGGTGACTGCAGACTGCAGACCGCAGAATGCCCTACTTGATTGTATGAGACTGATTATGTGCAAGGCGACACTTGTCTGCAGCTGGCGCAAAATTATTATTTCCAAATATCATATTTATAATCTATGACTTAGCAAACGCTGATCGTCATAATATATTAATTTTTTAAATTAAAAGTTTCCTATGTTACTTCTTGTACCTCCAAAAATATGTGTATAAAGTTTCATGATGATCGGTTAAGTAGTTGTTGCGTGAAAACGTAACAAACTCACATTCACATTTATAATAATATATATATTAAATGATAAATATTCACATATGAATGTCTACTGACGTATCTGCAATGCAGCCTAATAAACATCAAATAAGCTTTTATATTAAATTAAATTTTACCTGTAGATCTGGTTGATTATTGAATGCGTCAGCCCAACACTGAATAAGGCTCAGTACTTTGTCCTGTACTGCAGTTGGTGGGTCATTCTTGGGACCAATTAATTTCACCTAAAATAACAAATACAATATTATTAGGGTTTCTATCACTTAGTTTATAGTGTTAACTATAGCTTTCTTAACCTTATTTAGCCCTCAATTTTCCACTTTAATATATAGTCTCAAGCGCCCAGAAATGGCGTTATCTCCTTTTTTATGAATACGATAGTTTAGCATATTATGAATAGTTAAAATTCAATATCATTAATGTATTGTAAAAAAAACTACTATTTAAGGATCAGTGGAGTTAAGTTATAGCTCTATCTATTAGTGATTTCATTAAATCTTTGTGGCTATCGCTTGGTGGTGAATGAACCTTAATTTGAATACTAATGAAATTGGCCGGCATAGTGACGGCGACCGGGGCAGTCGTGAACAGACTCGTTTTTTCAGTCGTCGGCAATCTTGAACCCTTAAGAGGCAAGCAAGAGAAGGATAAATTAAGATAAATTGACAAGTATTTTACCAAATTATTACTTTCATATGACTCATTTTATCAACGATTTTATTGTTGAGGTGTTTTATTTACAGCTGATTAAACAATTAAATTTTATGCTTGAAGTTTCTTTAGCATAAGACTTTAAAAGGCTTAAACATAGTTTTTTTACTATAAAAACCATGTCAAGCGCATGTTGTATTAAAATATATTTTTGGCATAATTATAGCAATACTCAAAAAATATATTTTTTAAAGTGGTAGTAGTAGGCAGACAGTTTCTGGGTATTTGTTTAGCCTGCCACTCTGGGGTAGTACCACCATCAAGTGTACAGACTGTAAATGATTCAAACGCATCTTAGTATCAGCTTGAAATTTGCCAGCATAGTCCAGGCGACAACTACATGTATTATTAAGCTGTAGTATGTCACCCATTCATATACCACACTCCAGCCTAACATCAGGCGTATATAACATTTATATTCTACAATAAATAAATATATAACTACTATTTTTTATTGTATATATTTCCATACAAACTACTAAAGTGCATGTATCATAGAAACAGGACAACCGAAGTACATATATCAAAGATATATTGGTACCCGCTAGTGGTTTTGAACCCATGCTCTTCGTTTGCATATCCATTGCATTGCCACTACACCACGGTCGCTTTAAATTATGATTAGCAATGATTTGTAGAATAAAAACGCCCAATAAATAACTTAAGAATCTAGGCCACCACAGACCTGTTCTGCCACTTATAATAGATTTTTAATACTAAATTTTCATTTTTCAATGGAAATAAAATACTGAGTAATTTTATGTAACCAACTTTCTTTGTTATTTATATAACTAAACAGTCTATGACTGATAACAGATATTATAGATAAGTTAGCCATACAATGAATTTTATAGTTTTATACATTTTTGTTTGTGATAAAACATTGAAATATACTCATTTATAACATTTATTGCTCTTAAATTATGTTTTCAAAAACATATATAAATGTATGTTTTGTATATAATTCTGTTGTTTAGTTCTTTACTGTATAAGTTCTTTACTGTTTAGTTTTTCCCTGCTTCAGGTTTCATTAAAGGACATCATTCATTTTGTATGGGGACTTGAGCTTTATTGTATTAACAGTTGCATTTAGATTTTAAAATAGTTTGATGTACGAAGATTACAATGTAATTGGAATATATATTTTATTTTGCATGATTTATAATCAAACTATAATTATGACAGTTCAAAGCAGATATGTTAATATGGCGTGTCTTTGTGATTGACAGACGATACAAAATCCATATCCTATTTTCCAAATAGCAAAATTAAAAGCAAAATTGTTATCAGTTTTATCAATACAAGTATTGAAGCTACAATTTATATATTTTCTCATCATTAGGCACTGCAAAATGATTACAAAAACAGCCCAAACTGCATTACCTTTGGGGTAAATGAGTATTTTTAGAAAATATAATTATTTTTAATATAGATTAAATCGATATAATTTTTATTGGCCGGCTTTAAATAATTTTAACAAAGTCTTAACAAAATAAAAGTGGTAGCTAGTGGTACCCTGTCTGCCGACCCGGGGTAATACTGCCATTTACAAGTATACAGATTGGCTTGTAAGTTGCCAGTTCCAACTAGGCCGGCATAGTGGATGTAATTGGTACTCACAGTTATTGAATTGTAGTAGCAGTGACATCCATTCAAGGATCACACTCCAGCTTAACATCAAGCGGGTGCTATCATATGTAGTCACAATAAAAAAAACTTACCAATTCTGATATAAATTCCTTATTACACACAAGTATATGAAATTGTTTTCCACAATTCTTAACGCAAGTCTCCAGCACAATCAATGTGTACATTACAACTTTGTAATTCTTTCCGGCACTCTGTTGTAGCCTCTTTCTGATTGCTTTCACTGCATCCTTTGGCCCATCTGGGCTCCCATTTATAATGTCACATATTTCAATATTAAGAGCCCAATTCTCTGATACCAATGTACCATCTGTAGCCATCTCTGCAATTGATTGATTTGTTATTGTAAGGTTAAATGAACCTGCCATCAATAGTTGACGACCAGTATGTTAGACAAAGTCTCCGGCCAATTCCCAGTCAGACCAAATATTTGTTTCATAGCTTTTTTTAATAATATTTAATAATTAGATTAAATATTACAAATATATGTTAATAAAAAATTGGTGGATATTTGCTCCAAGTCTGGTTGTCAATCAGTGGTAGGCAGGGGTGCTCAGTCTGCCACCCATGGTATTACCACCACTTATAAGTATACAGATTGTGAAGCGACTGAGTCATTGGCTTCAACTAGTTATATTAGATGCGACTGCTACTTACAGCTATTTAACTGTAGTATAGCAGTCACTTTTTTCATAGACTTCACTTATCATCAGGCGGTGTGCTGTCATATGTTGAGTCACAATAAAAAATGTTATGTGTGGGCTCGTTTCCTCACGTGAGCCATCCTCTGTTTCTTTATGCGTTTAATTAAATATACAATATTAATTTAATTATAGTATTTGTTAACAAGTTAATGTAAATAAGTAGTCGTATTTTAATTTATGAGTTTTAGTAAAGGCAGTTATGAAAATAACTTGTTTTGAAATTTCATCATTATAATTATATTACCATCATAATTTTAATCATGGTGTACTTATCTATAATATAACCAAGGCTTTAAAACACGTAAGAAGACTGTTATAATTCCAGAAACAATTTTATTTTCATATTTTTTCGCTGTGGCTAAAAGTTTTTCCTTGTTTAAATTAGGAATATGATTAGTACGAATAACTATGTACAATTAAGAAGAATTTCACAAATTAAGTTATAAAACTTTAAATTAAGAACAAGGCTAGTAACTAATTAATCTTTTATATGCAGTAATTTCAGACTATTTACATTTTGGATTATTGCTCAAAAAATGTTAAGTAGTGGAGTGCAGTGTATGAACGGAGGCGACTGCTACTACAATTTAATAAATGCAAGTAGTAGATGCATCCACTATGCCGGCCCAGTTGAAACTTTCAAAATGATTCCGAAATGCGACCTAGTCATTGCACGGTCTGTAGACGTTTAAGTCGAAATACAATTTAAATAACTATTATATAAATAATCTGTACTATTCATATTAATATGTTGATATAGTATTACTAATTAAAGGACGATAATTAGAGGTTTGCATTAATTTCAAGGCTTACGGCATACATTTCAGCGGTATACGTTTTTACGCATTACTTTTTAATAACTTATATTATTACTTTTACTCATGTTTGAGAGTATATAGAAGTAAGTACAATAAGTTGTGTGGGAGATAGAAAGTGATAATAGCATAATGTTTTCTTGAATGGGCAATAAACAGTGCGCAACATAAAGTTTGTGTTAGTCACGAGACTGTACTGAAACGCAAAATATAGCGCATATTACTTGCGAATCATTTAAATAACTTACCTATTTTCCCACCGACAACGGTGGCAAATGGATTTCCTACGCCGAAAAACGACATTTTTATTATTTAAAATAAATATTTATCAAAATGATTTTACTGATTTCCCTTGTCATTCGTCGCAAAACAAATGTCAAATAAGTTTTTTTCTTTTTACTTCAATATATTCTGGGAAGGCAAAGGAAACTTAGTTCATACAGCCTAGTCTTCCGTTATAATTTTAATGGATGAAGATGAAACACTTCCGATGATGATGATGGTTTTAGTAAAGCGGTGGAAAAGCTTTACTAAAACTCTTCTAACGGAGTCCTGAAGGGAACACGAAGAGACACGTTAAACAGCTTTCAATCACTTGTCTATACTCGATCAACTTAAAAATTATTACTGGATAACAATGCCACCAATATTACACATTATTATTCAAGAAACACAAGCTTTACAAATAATTAATAATTGCACTATCTGTAGCTTGCAATTTCCCGCCAAAAACTCTAAACTCTAAAGCTTGTATAAACAGAATTAAGGATGTGAAGGAAGCGAGGGAGTTGTGTCCGGATCGTGGCAAGTGGCGCTCCATTGTCTGCCTATCCCAATGGAAAAAAGGCGTGAAAATTTGTTGATTGATTATTATTTCTCATTTGTAAATAAAACTAAATGAATATATTATATAAATTATTATATTTAAATTTTATTTAAGCAAAAATGTTGACACAATTCATTTAATATAACATACAGTCTTTTGTCGTTCCAATGAAAAAAAGAACAACTTTCCTTAACACGTCTGCCTTTTGTCCTACAATCTTGGAAGGCGTAGTATAAAGAGGCATATCACTTGGCCTGCATAGTGGACACAGCTGCTGCCAGCGGGGTTAGGTTGGGCAAGTTAAAACGATTATTGTTTATCGTCGACGATTGTCAAAATAATAAAAGCTAGACTAAATCCACCAAAATGAGACTATTGATGATAATGATCAAACGTGTCGTCGCACAGACGATATTCGTCACAACGATTAATTGTCTCGTTTTATTGAATTTAGCCTATCTTGTATTATTTTGACAATCGCCGACGAGTGACGATAATCGTTTTAACTTGCCAACCTAACCCCGCAGATCAGACCTTTGTCCGTGGCAGCAACAGCTGGCAGTAATGGACCAGCTCTAGCTAAACATCAGAACTCCGATTCTCTTAATACATTATGTCGCCGGCCAAAAGTGCTTCTTCACGCATAGCTTGAAGGATCCAAGTTTATAAGACGGAAAGAAGAAGTGGTAAAGCATTCCACTTGTCGATTATTCTACAAAGAAACGACGCACTGAACCTTTTAGTTCGACTGCCGATTCGGTTGACAGAATGCAGATGCTTCCCCCGGCCTGTGCGGTAAAAGGACGAAGTACCTGCGAAAATGTCAAATAGCGACGCAATTTCACCGCTCTTTCGTCGCCATTGTGTATTAAGACGACAGGCGTGGCGTAGTGATGTGCTAGCTACCAGTCCGTTACGTGGTTGTCCCGGTTTCGATTCCCGGTCGGAGCAAATATTGGCTATTATTTGTAATATTTAATAGTAAATAAATTTACAAATATTTGTTTAAAAAAAGGAGGGTCAAATAATTATTAATATTTTGCTTCGGGTTTGTTAAAGAGTGTTAGGCAGTGGTGCCCAGTATGCCGATCCGGGGTAGTACCACCACTTACAAGTATGCGGACCGTAAAGTGACATAGTCGCGTTTCGGGATCAGCTTGTAAGTTACCGGTTTCAACTAGGCCGGCATAGTGGATATGACTGCTATTTACAGTTATTGAATTATAGTAGCAGCTTCATTCATGGACCGCACTCCAGCTTAACAACAGGCGGGTGCAGTCATATGTCGAGTCACAATTTAAAAAATTAAGAGAATCGCGGCCCAAGTACGCAGCCACTGAGGAGATCGCTGGGGGAGGCCTGGAGGGTGATGACTGATTACTCTGTATTAAATCTTGAGTACAAATCAACCACATTAGGGTCTCCGAGATCACGTTCACATATGAAGTTTAACGGAAATAAACAATTGTAGTCATTAAGAAGTCCATTCAGCTTCATACAGCCGCAGTTCTCTCCACCTTTCGCATTATCTGGTTGGCCATTTTCCCAGGAGCTGTAACCAGCTGCCTTTAAAGTTTTTCCTACAAAGAAAACATTATTCATTATCATCATCAGTTCTCACTGCACACAAGGATAGGCAGTGATAACATAGCTTCATTATCCCGACATAACTCTCATGCTTCTTTCTCATCCACAATTTCTTAATTTTTTTATTGTGGCTCGACATATTACAAGACCTCGCCTGATGTTAAGCTGGAAGGCGAATTAATAGAGGTGATTGCTATTGCAGTAACTTAACTGTAAGTAGCAGTCTCATCCACTATGCCGGCCTAGTTGAAACCGGCAACTAACAAGCTGATTCTAAAACGCTATTTAGTTACTTCATGGTCAAGTAGTATTTTTTTATTGTGACTCGACATATGACTGCACCCCGCTTGATGTCCGGCTGGAGTGTGGTCCATGAATGGATGCCACTGCTACTACAATTCAGTAACTGTGAGTAGCAGTCACACATCCACTATGCCGACCGGCAACTTACAAGCTGATCCTGAAACGCAACCAAATCACTTCACGGTCTGTATACTTGTATATGGTATTCGTAAGATTCTGACACAACTTTATAACCCATCCTCACTGTTTAACCTTGTTCTGTTATTTAACCTCCATTAATGGACCACACTCCAGCTTAATATCAGGCGGGATAGATCAGTGAAAGGGGCGCTGTCTTGTCTGCCTATCCCTGTGGGAACCGAGGCGTGAAAGTAATAATGATGACTTACCATGAATAGTTAAATAAGAGCCCTCGTTGAATAAATCATGAAATCCAACGGCAACGCATCCGCTATGAGTTATATTCTTTTCTGCTGCCATTTTCTTGAGAGTGCATGCCTCTTTGTCATTATTAATGATTGCCAAGTATGCCATTTCACCATGACATGTTGCGAAGGCATCAAACCAAGTCTTAGGAGTAGTGTGGATCTTGTAACAGCGAGTCTTGTCTTCACTTAATACGTAGCCTAAAACAAACATTAGTGGTTGAATCAATTACGAGTAAAATATAGTTTTTTTATTATGACTCAACATATGACAGATAGCACCTCGCCTGGTTCATTAATGGAGGTAACTGTAAGTATCACTCACATCCACTATGCCGGCCTAATTGGAACAGGCAACTTACAAGTTGATCCCGAAACCCGTCTGCTGTGGGCACCACTGCCATCACTCTTAAAATTAAAGGTAATTAAAATGTAGAGGTAGAAGAAATAGTTTTATTTTAGTCCTTTAATTTTATCCTTTAATATTCTCCTCAGGACAACATCTTTTAGGATAATCGTAGTGTAAGTTTAAGATGAGAATCCAATAGCGACTGCAGACTGAATACGCGGACAGCTGTACAGTTGTACAGTCTTTATACATCTTTGCGTGATAAAGGATGTCAGGCACTCATCTATTGTTGCTTTTATTAAAAGAAGAGAATAACGACGTTATTACATACTACAATCAATCAGACGGAGATAAGCAGAGACAACGGAGCTCTACTTGCCACGATCCTGACACAACTCCCTCGCTTCCTTCACATACACAATTCTACTCATACAAGCTCTACGGTTAAGGGCACTAGGCAACCCAGCTTTCTTGAGGATGTCTTCGATTTGATGGGAAAAAACCCTCCTGGGCCTGCCTCGTTCAATGCATCCATCTACCTCAGATTTATAAATTACTTTCGTCAATCTACTTTCATACATTCTACATGGAATAGAAAATCAGCTAATCTTATATTTAAATGCAGATCATACGAAGGAAGTTATTTAATACTAATTTCAAAGCATTTGACCAACAAAGAAGAAAAATTAAAACTATTGTCGTTTAAATAAAAAACAATTTGATTATATACTCAGTTTTATTTGTACCAACGCTTTGCGGTCGGCGACAGGACTGGTACTTCGGCCAGCTACACTATAATGCAGTCGCTACATGCGGCGGCTGCAGACTGCAGTGTCGCCTTGCACGGAATCAATCTCATACAGATTTATACAAAATAGTGGTGTAGTCTGCAATCGCACCTTTAGTTGTATCATAAGTATTAATATTTATTTACTATATATTTACATATATATCCTATAATATATCCTCCATATTCAGTATTTATTTAGAGCTCTTTAACCTTGTTCCTGCCTCGTCCTTCCACACCCGTAATACCCGCACAGGTCGGGGAAACCATCCACAATTTATCGACCGAATCGGCAATCGAACTAAAAAGTTCGGTGCGTCTTTTCTTTGTAGAACAATTGACAAGTGGAATGCTTTGCCAGCCCATGTGTTCTCTCCATCCTATGACTTGGATCCTTCAAGCGATGCGTGAAGAAGCACCTTAGGCCGATACACCTTAGGGAACTGACTCGGTTATTCCAGTCGTCGTCACTCTTGGACCTCCTCTTGCTTATCATCAGGCGGGTAGAGATCAGATGTCGTGTAACAATAACAAAAAAATATGCGCTTTGCAGAAAAAGCTTCTCGTCTTTTTCTATATTTTTACAATAAAGGTATAAATAAATGTTTAAATAACAGAAAATATTTCTCATTTATTAAGTGTAGTGAATTAGTCGCGTTTCTTAGTGAATGCGACTGTTACTTGCAGTTATTTAACTGTAAGTAGTATTTCTGTCTATTCATGGACCGCACTCCAATTTAACACCAGGAGAAATGCTGTCGACTGTCAGACCGCAATAATAAAAAATTTAGTAACCTGTATCATATGTTTCACAGCGCGGATTCCTTGTTAACGTAGCCAAATCCTTTTTGCATATATATGGAAATCTGCCTGCACAGTTATTATCATTTAATTTGCCGCTTCTGGTCAACATAATGCAATCTTCGTTGTTTGATGCGTCGTTTGGTTCACCTGGAGACCAACTCGAATACAACTTCTCTAAGTCAACGCCTGTTTGAAAATTTATTAGATTTAATTGTCTGATATTGATTACATTCTATACCAAACTCTACCAACGCTACCAACCCCAGACGGTGAACTATTAGATTTTTAATAAAATTATGAAAAATGTATTTGCTCCTTTTATTTTTCGAGTTAATAAACAAAAATATATGTTTAGGTATTTATAAAAAGCCTGAAAATATACAATGTGTTTTACATAATTAATTTCCTTACATAATTGCTAAACGCTTACAACGCTAAATTTTCTTAAATTTAATTGCAGTTTTAAAGTAAATAATTAACAAAACATGAAATAACAAAACGACTGCGACATAGCATCGATGCCACTTTTGACTAACCGTTGACTATATTATATGCCTATATATTGATCCGTTATTGTTTTTTATTAAGAATCTAATCATTCACCGGCTGGGGTGGTTTACTTGGCATACTTGGCGTTGGTCCAAAATCTTAGTGGTAGGCATTGGGGATGTTATGAATATGAAATTTCGGATATAATTACAGATACGGATATAAGAATAATATTATACCGGTTTCAGTTATGATTACGAATATGTAATTTTTTCGGATAATTTCAGTTATGAATATTAGAATTTTAGAAAATTTTATAATAAGAGTGAAATACAATTAGGTAAGTAATTATTTGGTATAATAATGTGTCATACAAGTTATTATAGCTGTCTAGTCTGTCTAAGCCGAAATGATGCACCCCTCCACTGCATTTAAGCACACGTGCGAATATAAAATATGGATGCAACACACAGAAATGCAATTGTAATTGGTCAATCAGTTGCTGGTTAGACACGCACGCTAATGAAGTATAGTAGTATAGTTAGCAATATTTGTATTCCCACATTTAAACAAATTAATAAAGTGGAGGGGCGCGTCATTTATTGTTGGACAAGCTATACTAGTGTGTCGGCTCAGCCGGGGAGAAACAAAAGCCAGCCATAACATGTTTCATTTAGGGTCCCCCCTATCCGAAATTATCCGCAACTTTTATAACGGATTCGGTAACGGTTGACGAGTTAAAATTAAAAAAATCTCTATTTTGGCCGGAATAGTGGCCGTGAGTGATACAAGCGTAAACTAAATAATTTAACTCTGAAAGTGCAATTGGATTTCCCCTTGTACAATCAGACCAGGTAGAGGTCGAATGTCGAGTCTGAACAATAAAAATGTAAGCCCACCTTCCAAATTAACATAAACACCTTCAGCGAATATATCATGAGCACCAACCCATATACCGCTAGTGACATTATCCAATCTCTGCGTTAGAAACTGTGTGAGCAATTCTGCTTCCATATTGGTCAGTGGATATGCTAATTCTGCCCCCTCCATGGCACAGGTGACCATGGCTTTGTTCCATGTCGATGGGATATTATGCAATTTGAAAAATCCTTCCTGCCTGCCTATATATTCGTAGTCTATACGGAAGAATGGTTCGATGACTGAAATTAAAAAAAAAATTAACATTTTTGTTTAGATTTTGAATTATTTGCAAAGATTGTATTTTTTTTAAATATTAATGTGTAATAATGATGGAATTGTTATCCAGTAGTTATTTTTAAGTTGATCAAGTATAAACAAGAAGTTTAAAGCTGTAAAAAGTGTTTCTTCGTGTTCCCTCCAGAACTCCTTCCGAGGTTTTGGTAAAGGCCTTCACTCGCGTAGTCCATCTTCATATTTACTTGACAATGTATTAACATTGAACCATATATTTTACTTTAACACTGGCAAGCCAAGAAAGAAACGATTAGATTACGTCAAATTAGCTTGGAGACGTTTTTACATTTGTAGTAGCGTTTCCATTATTATAATCACACGTTTCGGAACCACGTCATATGCTTAGGTTTTAACTGAAAGCAAACCGGAAACTTTTAATGTAAAATGACGAAATTCGGTACTTACGAATTAACTATTTGATAAAAATTGCAGAATATCTTGCAAAACCTACCAATTGTTTTCACCGACGTAACATATATATATAAATATATATATATATATATATATATATATATATTTATATATATACATCACATACCCTCTCGACGAAATCTTGGTCAAATGGAAGCACTTCAGGTTTAAAGCAACATATATCGAAAGGCAATCGCAGTTGTTTATTTGTTTATTTGCTGAATGTACACTACTACAAACGCAAAAAACGTCTCCAAGCTAAAACTAAACATAATAATAGAAGATCGTAACATCTTCATCTGCCGCCACGACATAATGGAAACGCGCTCTTAGGCGTGTGTACTGCACATACTACTACAAATGCAAAAACGTCTCCAAGTTAATATGACTGCATATTTATGTCTTTAACTTTTGACTTATGAGTTTAAGATGATTAGTGTTTAACTTAAATGCTTGAAAATAAATGCAACGTTAGGATTACCATCAAGCGGGGTGCTGTCATATGTCGAATCACAATAATAAAATAAAAAAAATGAAAAAATATGTGTTTTTTGGTCAGCGAGAGTCGTCCACTTTTTGTGCTAAAGATCTTTTTTGCATAGACGAATGGGTTTTTGTCAAAAGCTACCTCGTGTTTGGCCCTATTAATTTGATTGTGATGGTCATCAATCTGGAATTCATTTCATAATAGATCTTAAAGCTCTGGCCAACTGGTGGCACAGATGATTGACCCCCATAGTCTTCGCCCAACGTAGTTTTTTCGTCTCATTTTTAGCTTAAAAGTATTTTCTTTGTTGGTGTGAGCATAAGCTGATGCTGGTGGATAGTGCTCACTTAAGTAGTTTTATATAGTATCTTGGAAGGTGTTTACTTGGCTATCTGGATCTTGTTTATTGTCAGGACAGTCAAGCCTGACGGCCAAATTGTGATCATTAGCTTTCCAAGTTGTCTCCTTGATTGATGGGTTGCTAAGACGTGTCCTAATAATGATGGACTCCTGGTTGATATCCGATGTAGGTTAATACCGATATTATTAAGATAGGTGTACAAATATTACAAAACTTAAAGCTAGCAATCTAAGAATACCCACAAGTTCTGGTATTTAATAATATTTAATTTGAATACATATAATAAATCTATAGGTAGGTAAACGATTTAGCCTTGTCTCAAGTGCATCTTAGTTTTTCTTTGTTATTTAAACATCAACTCACGACTCAAATGATGAAAACAATAAAATTTAAATCAAAAGTTGTATCGCAAAATTAAAAAAAAACTGCAATTATTAACAATAAATCGTTTAATCTTAATATTTAAAAAATCTTAGATTTTGCGCGAACATTGATGAATGAATTAAACAAATATGCGGCTTACTATCACGTTTATTTTTGGTTTGTATAATTTTTTATTCTGACGTTTTGAGAGCTGTGCAGACACCGTGTTTCATTTTTAAAATGTTATATTAAAAATTCAGACTGATTTAAAATCTATGAACTGTAAACTGTGTTCCATAAGCTCCACAGAATATAAGAAAGAATTGCGGGCGGTTAAAGCAAAAATAAAAGTTATTGTATTATGTGTTAAAAATAAATATTGTATTTTATTATTGTTGTGCTGTGACTTATCACAGCACTCAATTGCAGAGAATAGTGGATGCCATCCACTATGCCGGCCTGGCTATCAAGCTGATCCAAAGAAGCGACTGAGTCACTTCACGGTCTGTATACTTGAAAGAGGTGGTACTACCGCTGTTTATCAGACGTGGTAAATAACCACCAACTTTCTGGCTACCACATTTATAGACCATTGTACCACCTGGAACCGTGAAATATACTTTCTCTGATCCTTTCCATTTGCCCAAACCATCGAAGCATTCCTTGAAATCATCGATGTTTTAAACATCGAAGATTGAAATAAAGTTCGAAATAAAAATAGGTATCTATTATATCCATCCCTACCTAATTACCTAATGTGTTTAGCAATTATTATTTAAATAACATTTACATATTATGTTGTTATCTAAGTATTTTAATTTAGTAATTAAGATTGGTTAATTGGCAGGTAAGTATTTGAGCGCGAGAAAAAACGCTTGTAATACGATTAAAATTTGAATAGGACGGAAACGGCGCTATTTTGTGACAACTAACTCTCAAACCAACTTCACTTTAGTATGGTGTCTTTTTCTATGCGGACCGTCAAGAAAAAGACACCTTAAAATCAGTCAAGTGAAGTTAGTCAACAGCCCGTCCTATTCTTATTCTAATAGCATAGTCTAGTTAAATTCATCAAAATAGAGAAATACGTTAGCTAATGCCGGTTATAAGACGTCACTAAACAAGTTGTAAATCAAGTGAAAGATGATTGATAGCACGCCCAACAGAATTATTTACCGTTATGTACAAATACCTAATGTACGTATAGATTACGATAATAAATTACGTATTCTTGTGTTTACATTCTTATTTATGTTCTATTCCTTTTATTATTACTCACAGTAGGAAATAATATCCGTTTTATAATTAATTTTATTTTGAAAAAATTATTCATCACCATTTTTCCCGCCAATACAGTGTTTCCCCTTAACCAGTTTTTTTTAATTGACTCATCCTTTGTATCACGATCAAGTCAGAGGCCTTAAGAAATGACGTTTAACTGGTTTTTTAAACTAAAATTTTATGCAAACATGATTTGTAACTATAAGTTTTTAGTAAAACAATAAACCACGATGATGAATAAATATATATAATACAATAGATTAAGTAATAAAATAATTATATATAATTACACTTTGTCTAATCATTCTGTGGTATATTCTTTTATTAAAATCAAACTACTACTAAAATAAAAACCGAAACAATTAATTATAAGGTTTTTTGATTATTTGATTCTATGTAATCTCAAAACTTACATTAAGTCACATTAATAAAATTTTCAAATAATAGCTTTTTTTTATTGTGACTCGACATATGACAGCACCCCGCTTGATGTTAAGCCAAAGTGTGGTCCATGAATGAATGTCACTGCTACTACAATTCAATAACTGTGACCAGCAATCACATCCACTATGCCGGCCTAGATGGAACCGGCAACTTACAAGCTGATCCCGAAACGTTACCAAATCACTTCACGGTCTGTATACTTGTAAGTGGTGGTACTAACCCGGATCGGCAGACTGGGTACCACTGCCTACCACACTAACACTCTACCACGTTAACTAAATATAAATATGAAATTAGGTAATAATGAAAAAATAAAACAATTTAAATTAATATCTTGTAACAAAAATAGAATATAGATAAAATCACTTACGGCTTTGTTGAGATAGGGAAAACACACTTATTAAAAATAATACGATAACCTTTTGACTGACCATGTTGACCAGCCGATGCCACATCTTACACTGATTGCTTCTAGGAAAATGCAGTGTCTATATCTACTACAATATCCGAATAATCATAATTATGTATCAATTCTTTTATTGTATGTCGACGGAATTTCCATAGAAAGTTCTTTTAATCTACCTTGCAATTCCAATGTCAAATGATGAGTCTGTGATGAATCATACGTAATCTCAGTGTGAACACATAACAGACAGACGAAATGCATTATTGCACACAAACTGTATATTACACAACCAAATAGTATATGAAACATAGAAGACAAAGACTACAATTGGCGGCTACTTAAATCACCAAAAAGCTAACTTCTACGAGTAGGAGTGCAGTAAAATACAATACTTAATATATATATATATATATATATTTCATTGTGACTCGACATGTGACATCACCCCGCTTGATTGGCCGAAGTGTGGTCTATGAATGAATGTCACTGCTACTACAATTCAATAACTGTGAGTAGCAATCACATCCACTATGCCGGATGTGATTGCTACTTGGAACCGGCAACTTACAAGCTGATCCCGAAACGTGACCAAATAATTTCACGGTCTGGTGGTAAGTGGTGGTATTACCCCGGATAGGCAGACTGGGTACCACTGCCTACCACTCTTTGATAACCAGACTCGAAGCAAATATCCACCTCTTTTTTTTGTATTAACAAATATAATTTTTAAATATTGCAAATAAAGGCTATGAACCAAATATTTGCTTTGACCGAGAATCGAACCCGGGACTTTACGCGCAACAAACCAATCGCTAAACCGTTCGTCCACGCCTCGTAGGTTATTTTATTACGTGTAAATATTTATTTTATTGTTAAAGAGATAGATAGGTATTCAATATCTATTATTACAGTATCTTTTTGAAGTTTAGTTCACAGTCAACTAGTTCACTAGTTCACAGACTGTCATAGATAGTAATTAAGTCTGTAACGGATTTCACAGCAAGGCAGACATTAAAGTATTATCGATTTTAGGGTGTAAAATATAAACAAAATATAAGCGATAGAAAAAGAAATGTTGTACTGTATTTTAACTGATATTAAATTTGGTCCGTGATAAATGAGATTTGAGAGTAGACAAAATTTGAGAAATGTATTATATGTCGAGTTTCACATTAATAGAATGAATAAAAGAAGGTAAACGTGTTTTGTAAATTGGAAGCATAAAACGAAAGATTGTCCTTCAGTTAAATCAGGGACATACCTAAAAAAGGAAGAGTCCCCAGTGCCTGTATCGAGGAGGATTGTGGAATTTTCGTTTTCTATCCCTATCACTTGTTAGGCAGTTTGAACTCAAAGACATTAAATATTATATATATACCTAAATATAAAAATAATTGTTTTTAATCTCTTTCTTTAAACCTAAACTATTTATTTATTTGAATGTTTAAAAAGAGATCTTATAATAATATAAAAATGTTTACATATACGTATTTACAATTTGTAATTAACGAATCGATGTTAAATTCTATTTGAAATATTCGTTAGTAATTTTCGAAGGTTAATTTTATGGATCACGCGAAAACGAATATGCCACATTATCACCACGGAAATATAATTTGTATCTTTGTTACTTAGCAACGAAAATTGACATAACTTATTAAAATACAATAGTTCGACAACAATTTTTTTAAATAATTTATTAAACTGATAATTTAATAATGAACAACTTAATAATTCACCCGTCTGTGGAACCAGGCGTTATCGATAATTATATGATACAACGTTGTATTTTGGAAGAAGGTTTGTGTTAAATACAGAAAACAAATAGGTATTTATAATAACATTCACACGTTTTTCACACAGTGAGTACTGCTGGAAAATCTACTATCTACAATCAATTAAATTGTCAAGCCTTTTGCCCCACAGGGATAGGCAGAGACAATGGAACGCCACGGACACAACTCCCTCGCTTCCTTCACATTCACAATTCTCTTCATACAAGCTCTATGGTTATAGGCACTAGGCAACCTAGCTTTCTTGAGGATGTCTCTGATTTGGTCGAAAAATACCCTTCTGGGCCTGCCTTGTTTAACGTATTTTTCACATGAGATTTATAAATAATTTTACTTTCACTCATCCTTTTTATGTGCCTAAACCATCGGAGCATTCCTTTGTCAATCCTTGTCACTACATCCTCTTTCAAACCACATCTATAGCGCACTGTGCTATTCCTTATTCTATCCGCTATCGTCGATTCACATACACTCCTTAATGACCGCCATTCTACAGCATTTATTATTCTCTCATGCTTCTTCTGCCACACCCAAACATTCACTTCCATACATTAATATAGGAACAAGCACCGCATTATGAACAGCCACACTATCTACAAATTACTTAAATACCCCTTTGTAAACGCTGTTCCTTTTTTGTTATTGAGGCTTAATTATGACAGCACCGAGCCAGCCTAATGTTAATGTTATTGCATTAATGGAAGCGACTGCTACTACTGTTAAATAACGTTAAGTAGCAGTCACATCAGTGGACGTATCTATAGTTTTAGTTGTATGCCTTGCCAAGAGAGTGGTACAATTAGAAACAAAAACGTTAAATACATATTAATTTCAATCGTGATCTTCATAAGACTCAGAAATTCACTAAACATTAACACCCTGAAAATAGTCTATTATGCGCTAGCTCAATCAATTTTAAGTTATTGCATCACCTCCTGGGGTGGTACATACAAAACGTTCATGCTGAGAGTAGAGAGAGCACAAAGAGCCGTTTTAAAAGTCATGCTAAAAAAACCTTTCAAATTTACTTCTGATGTCTTATACCACGAGACTAGTGTCCTAACTGTAAGGCAACTTTATGTGTTACACGTGATAATACGCAAACACGCTGATCTCCCCTACGATAGCACATTCGATACGAGTAAGAGACTTAGAGAAAGGATATGCAAAACGTTATCCTTTAAAAGAAAAATAATGAACAGATGCTACCAACACTTAAGTAATAAATTATATAATAGTATAAACAAAACATTAAACATATATCCACTTACCACTACGAGATGTAAGCAAATAGTAAAAAATTGGCTGCAATCTCAAACATACCAAGAAACAGAAAACCTCTTTAGAATAATAGAATGATAAAGTGAAATAAATAAATAATTATTTAAAATAAATTAGAGTATGTATACATACACTCACACACAACACACACACACACACACACACATGCACAGACACAAACCACTAATTATTACTAATTATCACTTTTTAATATTTTATCATATAAATATAATTTGTGTTATTATAATTAAAACAAAATGTATATAAGATGTAACTCTGTACGTGTTGATAGCTGCGACACAGTTTTAACTAGTGCAGTTATCATCGCTCACCTATATTTTGTTATAAAATGTTTCTAAAAATAAAGATTTTATTATTATTATTATTAATACTAGAAGTATAGCAATTATATTTTTACACAAGTCGAGGTCAGATGTCGAGTCACAATTAAAAATCTAATCGTTTGTAGTAACAAAGAATAAAATCTTTCAGGCCCAAAGGAAGAGGCAGGGAGACTGTTTGCTGAGGAAGGAGTACATTTTGAAGAATTAACAGTTACCAGGCTCGAGTTCCAAAATATACTACGCATTGATCATCTATGGATGTTGAAATCTTTACGAAAACTAACACTAGCGCATAATTGAATTGAGAAAATTGAAAATCTACATCAACTAACTAGTTTAAACGAACTAGATTTGTCATCGATTTTAGTAATAAAATTACTAAAATCGAAAATCTTGAGTGTTTAGTAAATATTGAAATACTCACTCTTTTTCATTATAACATAAAGAAGATTGAGAATTTGGATGCTTTAGAGAATTTACTTGTTTTTAGTATTGGTGATAATCTTATTGAAGATTATAAGGAGGTAAATATTATCTTGTCGAAGTGAGAGATCCTTGTTCGATGTAAAAATAAATAGCCGGCATAGTGACGGCGACTGAGGCAATTGAAAGATGAGGCGGGTTTTTCACAATCACCGACGAGAGAAACAAAATAGTTCTTATTTGTCCAACCCCACCTTGCTGACTTTGTCTTGCCTGATAGTAAGTAAGGGGTGGTCTAAGAGCATCGACGACTGAAAAAATCGCATAATAAATAAAAAAAACATAAACGAAACTATTGCCGATAATGGTCTAACGGTTATAGTAGAGGGAGCCCAAGCGGGGATTTCTGGATTTACTCCAGCGTGACAGATTAAATTATGGGAGATACCTTGTACCCTGAAGAGTATATCTACCAAGTATTAGCCCAGGTAGATACAGGGGGGTACGTGTAGGGCAGCTGGTCAGAATTGTAAAAAAAATCGATCTTTGAATATACTCGAGCGCGTCAGATTAAGCTAAGGTGAGTTAATTACAGACTAATAAGTGCACATTTTCTTAATCTGACGGATTGAGTATGACGGAAGAGAATGGGAAGGTCACAAACTTGTAAAAAAAATCGTCACCTGGACATTCTCGAGCGCGGTCTATAATCTGTCAATTTCAACAAGCCGAAGTAGCAAAAATCGTTGATAAAGTTTTGTGCGAGCAGTTGCAGTAGAGCATGTATTCCCCACTCCGCATCTCTCGTTCCCTTTCACTTCTTCTTTATCTATTACTCTCTCGCACAGTCTTAATATACAGGGTGTTACAAAACACCTTCTAAAGCCGAACCCCTTTAAAGGTGTTAAATGGTCTCTTATAAAATATTTATTTCAATAATGTTCCAACCCTGTTTCAGTTAAATTAAACAGAAAATTACATAGAACATATATTTTATGGAACGCCTATGAACATTTTGACCTAATGTACAATGTAAAAAAGTATAAACTGTACAAGAAAGAAGATTTTAAGATCTTATCTTAATAAGATCTTAATCACCATAAATTATATATACTTTTTCGTAGATAACAACGTCACAATTAATAATTAACATTTTACATTAAGGGTTCAAAATGTGCTCCGCCTTGCTCGATGCACATCCTCGCCGGTACATGGGTTGTGTGGCATTTCGCACCATTGTAGGTGTTATCTCCACAACAGTGGGCAATCTCCATACGCTTCCCCCACCGCTAAAAGGGTATATAGTAAAATCTAAAAAAATATTTATTTATTTTATTGCTATTTCCTATCTATTTGTTCTGTTTCATTATTTAAAGTAGTTGTTCCACCAGATGCACTTTCTTAGGAACTGCTTAAATTTATCACAGATTATTCTTCAAATAATTGTGCATGTATAACCTGTCAGAAAAAACGCGAATTTTAAAATTAAATAATTCCAAAATTGTGTTAATAATAAATTCCATATTGCAACAATACATATTATAAACGCGAAAGTTTATAGTATGTATTGTATGGATGGATGGATGGATGTTTGTTACTCTTTCACGCAAAACTACTAAATGGATTTAAATGAAACTTTACAATAATATAGCTCATATTCCACACAGTTTCTGAGATATAACTTATTAGTAAAAGTGGCAGTGATTGTGAGTGAAAGAGATAGAAATAGTCTAAACTATACCGCTTAGTGTGCTATAGTGAGTGTGTAACAATTACCTTAAAAAAAAAAATTTCGTTTTTTTTTTCAAATTGTCAGATTAATGAAATCCCTTCAGATAATTGTCAGATTAAGGGTCAGTACAATTGGGTCATCTTACTGAACCTTCTGTATAAAAGACTGACGCGCTCGAGTATTTCAGATTAACGTTTTTTTTTACATTTTCAAAACTCCGCCACGAACTTGCGTCATGTCGGAATGGTCAGTCTTTTAAATGGGAGCTTCTGTGGGGCTTATTTAACATCCCCTCTTAATGTCTGACGCGCGACATTCTGAGATATAACTTATTAGTAAAAGTGGCAGTGATTGTGAGTGAAAGAGATAGAAATAGTCTAAACTGTGATGTCGGGCATGTGAAATTAAAGACGTGTGTTTAGTTCCATGGTTTAATCCCGACTGCCTAATGCAGTTAAACACAATGTACTTAACTCTACATTACATCATCCCTCTAATTTTTAAAAATTTTATAGTTATATAATTTTAAAATTTTAGTAAACTCTTAAACTATGTTAGTTATAAATGATAAAATAAAAACACACAAAAAAAATATATTATAAAGTATTACAAATATAATGATCAATAAGTATTGGATTATAATAATATGTATTGGAGTACAACAATATGTATCGGGGCTCCATACATTAGTAAATAGTAAAATGTTATTTTTAATCTTAATTCTACGCTTAATGTTTAACAATTCTTAATCTATAACATAACTTTAATGTAAACACTTTAACTTAATAAACTATTTGTTATAATATGGTTTTGTTCTATTTTTGTGTACAATTACCTTTTTACCTTTTATCAAAATCTCATTAGGTGACACATCTCTTACTATTGTATAAGGTCCTTCATATAATAAGTCAAGTTTGTTTCCATTGTTCGTTTTTAAAAGTAGTTGATCATTTGGTTTGTATTTAGTCGGTCTAATATATCTGTCATAGTAAGTTTTTCTTTTAATTTTGTTGTTTATCAATATGTTCTTAGCATCTTTTTGAGAAGTCTGTAGTCTATATTTTAGTTCTAAAGGATAATTTTCAAAATTATATAAAGGATCTACGTTTGGTTTACTTAAATTTGAAGGTAAGTTACATTTCTTTCCGAAAACAATTTCGAATGGTGTATAATGAGTTTCTGAATGTACTGTGGTGTTATAAGCGAATGACCAAAATGGTAAGTAATCTGACCAACTCTCGGGGTGATTATCAGTCTGAATTCGCAAATACATACCTAAATTTTTATGCGTGTTTTCTAATGCTCCAATGCTTTGGTGATGGTAAGCTGTGGAATTTATTTTATTGATATTTAACAACTTACTTACATCTGAAAATAATGCTGATGTGAACTCTGTACCTCTGTCTGATGCAATATTACTTGGAATACCATATCTTAAAATAAAATTATTTACTAACGCTTTTGCTACCTCGTCGCTTGTTTTATTGCGTAACGGGTATGCTTCTACATATTTTGTTAACTCACATTGAAGAGTTAAAATATAATGATAGTTATATCTATCTTTATCTAATGGTCCTACTAAATCTATAAAAATCTTTTCAAAAGCTGTACTAGCTGTCGTAGTTATCTCCATTGGTTCCTTAATCTGAATAGTATATTTTTGTTTTTGACATTTATCGCAATATTTCACGAAGTCAATTACGTCTTTTTCCATGTTTGTCCAAAATAATATTTCTTTATATTATTCAACATTCTTCGAATACCTGCGTGACCGCTTGTCGGTAATATATGAAAGTCATTAAGTATTATCTTAATATCATCTTTATCTTCTATTCTCTTTTTATCTTTTAAAACGCGTATTTTCGGTCCTTTATATTTATCGTCTTTTTTAATTTCATTCATTAAACATTTTATAAAATCTTTATATAAGTTCTGATCTGTCAGAATATAAACTTCATTAATATTTATACTTTCACAAAATTCAGTGAGTTCTCTCACAAATTCGGCTGGCGATAGTTGTGATCGAGATGCTCTACTTATTATTATACTCTTATCCTTTTCTACATTGTTGAGAACTGTATTTATTTGCTGGTTTTTTCATTAAAACATACGTCTTCACAGGAAAATTATTTATTTTAACATGTCAAAAAATGGAATACAAAATATGACAATTAGTTTAAAATATAAATTAAAAAGGTTACAATTATTCTTAAAAATATGTGCCTTGCACATCCTCCCCCAACCGTAAAGCCTAATTACTCACAGGTAGCTTTATAACCTTTCTCGAGGCTCTCTTAAACAGTCCTCCCGTAGTTGTGACATCTACTACCCGCACCTGGTTGTCCTTTCCTGGGTAAGTAGCTGTCACAATCCCACGTGGCCACACTCCTCGAGGCAAATTACCATCCATAATAATGACTACGTCGCCAACCTTCAGATTCTCCACTGGCTTGTGTGGGTGACGCCGAGGCAACAATGTCGGGACATATTCTAATAGCCATCGACGCCAGAAATGATCAGCCAGTCTAACCGCTTTCCGCCATGCGACTCTGCCGACAAGATCGCGATCTTCCAAACAAGTGGGTGGTGAACCAGATGATGTTCCCATTAAAAAATGGTTTGGAGTTAGCGTCTCGTAGTCCTCTGCACCGACGGCGACGTACGTTAATGGTCTTGAGTTGACAATGCTTTCAGCTTCGGCCAAAAGGGTGCGCAGAATATCTTCACGGGGGGCTCTCTCTTTCAGAGTCACAGAAAGAGCCGTCTTGACTGAGCGTACCATACGTTCCCAGACTCCACCCATGGAAGGGGCGGCAGGTGGGATAAAGGACCACTTAATTCCTTGATTAGTTGCATATTCCTGTATTTGTCTAGCAGCAGCGACGAAACAGGTGCCGTTATCAGAGATTATTTCTTTCGGGCAACCTCTCCGTGCAAAAAATCTTCTTAAACACATAATGGTTGCATCGGCTGATAGGTCTGCAGCAATCTCAAGGTGTATAGCTCTTGTTGTAAGGCAAGTAAATAAGGCGACGTACCTCTTCTCCTTGTGACGACCGACTGTCACCATTAGTGGGCCAAAGTAATCTACTCCACTAAATGTAAACGGTCTTTGTCGGTAACCATCGAGTCTTTGTAAAGGCAAGTCTCCTGTCATAGGTATTTGTACCTTCGCGCGTCGCAATTTACAGAACTGGCAATTGCGTGCTACTCCTCTGACAGTGTTTCTTAATGGTAGGATCCAATACTTTTGACGTAATTCGTTTATGACGTATTCGTTACCACCATGATAAATTTCGTGATAAGATTGAATCAATAATCGTATAGCCGGGTCTCGACCGTCAAGAATAATAGGGAACTTCGCGTTCTCCTCCACCCAATGTATAGAGCCAATTCTACTCTTTAATCTTAATAAACCATTATCATCTATATATGGCGAGAGGTTTTTTAGACGACTTTGTCTTTGAACTAACTTATTGGAATGCAAGTCGTTTAAATCATCAGAAAAATATATACATTGGTTTCTTCGTAATATCAAGATTTCAGCCATTTTCAGATCTTCCACTGACAGGGGCAGTACGTTGTCAAAATTTAGACGTTGATTGCGTATACGGTTGGGGAGACTACAATTATTTAACTTACTATACAAAAGTTTATAAAATTGATATACGCGTGCTGTTGCACGCAAATAACGTAACCAACTAGAGAATCGGTTTGGATCAGGCGTTATAGGGCATTTAATATTTGGTGCCACGGTTTGCAAAGAAACTTGTTCCCTACATTGCTCTAAATCGGTCTCAATAGGCCATTCACAAACAGGAAGATACAAAAATGATGGCCCTGCAAACCACCTATGAGAAACATCCAAAGGGCCTGTCTTACAGCGAGTAGCATCGTCTGCCACGTTCAAAGCACTTGGCACCCACCTCCAAGCATTAACATCTGTGATATCCGTAATTTCGGTCACTCGGTGTGCTACAAATGGTTTGAACGTCCGACTATCACTGCGTAACCAACACAGAACTGTTTTAGAGTCTGACCAATAATAAACATTTCGTGGCTTCTTTTTATGCTCCTCATAGATTCTAGCACCAAATCTAGCGGCTATAATAGCGGCTTGTAATTCTAGTCTGGGTATAGACGTTAGCTTCAATGGCGCTACACGAGCTTTACTTCCTATGAGCGTAACCTTCACATCTCCGCTGTCATAAATAAAACGCCAGTAAGCGACAGTTGCGTACGCATACTCGCTAGCATCAGCGAATACGTGAAGTTCACTATACAACACATTCATACTCATAGAGTACCATCGTGGGAAACGAAATCGCGTCACTGAAGATACGTCCGATAACCAGGAATTCCATGTTTTGATATCCTCAGAAGGAATCAAATCATCCCACCCAACGTTCCTGCGCCAAATGTTTTGAAAAAGTATTTTACCTCTAATAACTATAATACCTAACAAGCCTAGGGGGTCATACACACGCATTAGGTTCTTCAAAACATTCCGCTTAGTGAGAGTTATACTATCTAATAAAGTAAATTGAAACATTAGGGCATCATCCTGAGGGTTCCATATTAAACCTAAAATACGTACATCTGATGCACCATTCAAGGACTTGCCAGTGGACTCTGGGAGACGGAGACGCTCAGGTATAACTGACAGCACCGTGGGATCGTTACTTGCCCACTCACGCATCTCAAAGCCAGCTTTGGCTTGGACTGTGATTATATCTGCAGCCATACGAACTGCTAACGACTTATTATCTACACTACCAATATAATTGTCCATATAGTGGTCCTGAATGATCGCATCACATGCCTCAGGGAATTCTAATTTATATTCTAAAGCATTTTTATTTTTTATATACAAATCTGTACATGGTGAAGATGCAGCTCCAAAGATTACAGAAGTCATTCTATACTCGCAAATCGGTGAATCTGGGCCATCCTCGCGCCAAAGAAAACGTAAACAATCTCTGTCTTTCTCTATTATTTTAATCTGCATGAAAAATTCTTTAATATCTGCAGTCAATGCAATTCGACCCTCACGAAATCTCAACAAAATACCTAATAGAGATTGTAAAATATCAGGACCTTTTAATAACATCGAATTTAAACTGACTTTCTGCACCTTTGCCGCAGCATCATGTACCACTCTAATCTTACCCGGCTTTTGAGGTCGGGTAATTCCGAAATGAGGTAAGTACCAAAATCTTTCGCTAGATGGCGCTGCAAAACATTTTTCTGCATATCCTTTATAAACAAAGTCTTGAACATTCTTAGCGTATTCATAATAAAGTTGAGTTTTAGTCAACTTTCTTTCCAAACTCTTAAGTCTCATCGCTGCTAAGCCGTAGCTGTTGGGCATTATGAGATCATCCTCGCGCCATAACAGACCGACCTCAAAGCGTCCACTTGGAAGACGATGAGATGTTGACTCGAGAATGTTCAACGCTCGTTTCTCATCTACGTTATAATTACTATTTACAATTCCAATGCTATCTAAATCAAAATAATCTTTAACTAATTTATCTAATTCTATATCTACACGAGTATTGATGTGATTGACAATTTCAATCGGTTTGGACACACTAGACGAACAACCGTGCAGCACCCAACCAAGCGCGGTTAATGTAGCCACGGGTTGTGAATTGCTGCCTGCACGGATGTCCTTACCGACTGTAAGCGGCCAATCCTCTACTCCAATCAATACTAATGGCGTAGCATTATTATGTACAACAAATTCCACAATATCGACCAAATGCGGACATTGTGTCAACGATTTACGCTCGATGGTTTGGGGACGAATGTTCAAAGAGTCAATGGCACGCGCGTTAGATATTGTATATGTGTCAGTACAATGTTTTCCGCGAATTTTGAAATCCACATATTGGACTGACACATCGCGCCGCTGCATCCCGCCAACCCCGTCAAGGCGTAAACGCTCTTGCGGACCCGTAATGCCCACTCGACGCGCGACAGCTGAATCTATGAATGTAGCGGTCGAGCCGTCGTCGAGCAAAGCATACGTGTCCAAACTACCGGAAGGTCCGGTCACAACTACAGGCACTACTTTAAGAAAAGCCAATTTGTAAAAATTCGAATTACAAGAATATGTAGCCTCTTGTGAATGGTCTACATTACTATCTACAGTGCAAACAATATTATCCAAAGAACTGTCTTCATTCGCGACGGCGGTACCCGACGGCTGCAATGAGCCGCCGCGGCCGTCGCGGTCGCCGCGCCGCTCTCGTGCAATGTCGTTGGGTTCGAGCTGCACATTTGGGACTCGGTGCTCGGCGGGATGGTCACTAGGGCCACTCTTGGGCGCCGAGTGTAGCAGGCGATGGTGACGGGCTTTGCAACCGCTCTCGCCGCAAGCAGGCGCGCGGCATCTCGCCCACGGATATCTGTGATTTCTTAAACACCTCGCGCACACTTTATATTTGCGAATCCACGACCATCTATTTTCCGGCGACAAAGATATAAAAGTATTACAATATTTTACATTATGATCACCTGCACAATATATACATTTAGGCGCCTCTAGCGACTCGTCGTTCGACATCTTTCGTGACGTCTCAGCGACAGCATGAATTTTAACATTCTTATTCTGTACATAAGCATCTTTATATAAAGGACCTTTTGAGTTACTAATACTCGATTGTTGAGTCGTAGTAAAGGGCATACACAAACCAAACATCATAAGTCGATCGCTTTCTTGATCTAAGAAATCACTCAACAATTCTAGTAATGTGACAGGCGGGAGGATAGCGCCGTCGGCGCCCTGATATCGAGTCGCAGCGTACTCTGCCCATCTACACTTCAATAGAGGGGTCAACTTATGTAAAATAGTATTAAGTAACTCAGGAGAGTGTAAATATTCAATTTTATTTAATATCTTTATAATAGAAACGCAATTTCGTACCTTACATGCAAATATATTTAAATCTTTTACGTCATAAGTGAGTCTCGGCAAGGCGCGCATCGCTGACAGCTCCGTCATCAAAATCTGATCAGGTCGCGCGAAGCGCCGCTGCAATGTAGATATTATACTCTCCGGCTCCTTTGCTGAAATGAGTAATTGAAAAACTGTGTGGTAAGCCTCGCCACGAAGAGATTCGCGAAGCCGCGCAACATTCTCGGTTGGAGTGTATGCGTGCTTCGTGTCGTCGTAGCTATATTTGAAGTGAAGCCACTCCTGCGGGTCACCACTAAACGACGCCAATTTCAATTTATTTTGTGGTACTCTAAGCGAGCCTATTGCGGCGGCGAGCTGGGCAATATCGCTGTCTCTAGTAGCCTTGGAATATTCAGGAATGTTGTTTTGCGGATGTATCGAGTTTATTACAGTAGACATAATTGGTATACTTACATTTTTGGGTACTGTATTTACCAGTGAAACTGCAGTTGGTCTGCATGCTGTAGCCGTCATCGCTGGCATAGGGATCGCAGAGCAAGCTGCTGCCGTTGATATTGGTCCGAGGTCGTTGTTCCTCTCAGCATCGTTAAACCATTTTTCTACACTGCGGTGGTTGCTGCCGCCCACGGAGTCTTTTTCCTCCGATTCTGCTTCTATGGAAGCTATCTCTGCCTGCAGTTCTGCACGCGCGACTTGTGTCTCAATGTCTGCGAGACGACGAGCATACCGCGCCTCTGCGACAGCGCGGGCAGCTGCAGCAGCTTTTATAACCTTATTCGACCGCACTGAACCTGACCGCGATCTTGCTGATGAAGCGGCACAGGTCTCAGGCTCATGTGAAGACATTGTTAATTTTGATTTTGCTCGTGTGATCATTTGTTAGGGAAAGAAAATCACAAAATATTGTGCTCCACCACTTTTGCAGGAAAAAAATCACAACAATATTTTGTTCACCACAACAACGAAACTCACCAAAAATGTTTCTTACAAATCGATAAATATTTCTTACGGATCGATAGAACTAAATCTTTCTTACGGATCGATAGGACCAAAATGTTGAGAACTGTATTTATTTGCTGGTTTTTTCATTAAAACATACGTCTTCACAGGAAAATTATTTATTTTAACATGTCAAAAAATGGAATACAAAATATGACAATTAGTTTAAAATATAAATTAAAAAGGTTACAATTATTCTTAAAAATATGTGCCTTGCACATACATAATTCAATATTCCTCTTTGTTTCGTAATAATTCCTTTCTTATTCATGTTTCTTAGCTTATTCTCATCCATAAATATCAATTCGATCGCTCCAGATGGTTTACTATGAGTTTCCAAGACGTTCGGCCGATTATCTAGGGAGTCCATAGCATCCATTTTGCTTTTACTGTTTCGTCGTTCATAATTTTCTCTTTCATTCTCTTTTTCATCGATTTTTCGTCTTTGTGCTCTAGTCATAACATTTACTACATCATCGCACATTCCTCTTAACTCCTTACTTGTCAAAATTACACGAGATAATGCATCTGCTACCACATTGTCGGTTCCTTTTACATATTCGACAATAAAATTATACTCATCAATTGCTAATCTAAATTTCATCAGTCTACTTGAAGGGTCTCGCATACCAAATAAATAAATGAGTGGTTTATGATCTGTGAGTATCTTAAATTCACGTCCAAAAAGATATGGTCGGAAATGTTTTATTGCCCAGACGATGGCTAAAAGCTCTTTTTCAATGGTAGGATAATTTTTCTCGGCTTTATTTAGGCTTCTGCTTGCATAAGCTATAGGTTTATTATCTCCATTCGACAATACTGCTCCTAATGCGTATCCTGATGCATCAGTTTGTAGAATAAATTGATTAGTCTCATCAAAGTTAGGGTATTGCAACACTGGTGGTGAGATTATAGCTTGTTTTAATATGTTATATGAATTTTCACATTCTTTACTCCAATTGAATCTTGTATTTTTCCTAAATAAATTATTCAATGGCTGAGCCTTTTCTGCAAATTTAGGTATAAATTTAATAATAATTTACGAAAGCTACAAATCTTCGCAACTCATCAATATCTTTCGGTTTTGGATAATTTTCAATAGCTTTTATCTTTTCGGGATCCGGTAGTACTCCTTCTGACGATATTATGTGACCTAAATATAGCATTTCCTTCTTTAAAAAGTTACATTTTTCTATATTTAATTTTAAATTAACATTTCTCAATCTTGTAAATACGTCTAATAGGTTTTTATTATGATCTTCTAAATTTTTACCGTAAACTACTAGGTCATCCATGTAAACTAAACATCTTTCGTATGTTAGTCCAGTCATTGCCATATTCATTAATCTACTAAAAGAACCTGGTGATGTTTTTAATCCCATCGGTAAACGTGTCATTTGATATTGTCCTGAGCAAAATGCTGTATATTTACGACTATCTTTCTCCAATTCACATTGATAGAATCCACTTTGCAAATCTAAATGACTAAAATAGATACATCCCGCAAGTGAATCTAAGATTTCTGTTATATTAGGTAATGGGAATTTGTCTTCTTGAATAACGTTGTTTAATTTTCTATAATCTATTACTAAACGCCATTTCTTAGTTCCGTCTCCTGATTTTTTCGGTACTAATAAGATAGGGCTAGACCACTCGCTTCTGGTCTGCTCGATAATTCCTTCATCTAATATTTTATTTAATTGTGTCTGTATTTCACTTTTCTGTGCATGAGGTAATCTATAAGGTTTTGTATATACTGGCTCAATATTCTTTAGGACATATTATTATTTCGGGTGAATCATAATAATTCTTTGGTATATCGATGTAATGAAATGATTCACTACGTGATGGAATGTGTAAACCTTCCTTAAAAGAAGTATGCAGTTTTAAATTACATCTCGTTCCATTAGTATTTAGCTATAACAAACGTGACTCAAAGTTTATTGTTGCGTTATATTTTTCTGAAAAGTCAGTACCTAGAATTCCGTCTGCATGGGTCGGTATATCATGCACTATATGTAACCTCTGATTAAATATTACACTATTGGTATTGTTGGTTAAGTTCAAATGTACTGTACATAAGGATGTTGCCTCCTAAACCGTAGATTAAGGTATGTTCGTTGTAGATTGAAATATCGGTCGGTAATTTAATTTCTCGTATGACTGATAAGGTGGCTCCGGTGTCGACTAAGAATTTTAATGTGTCGCCACCCAGGTTTAGCTTGATAAAATAAATATTTTTCGAACAACAAAATATTTTATGGTTGATTATCCGGTGGGCCTCGAAAAAATTTTGTAACTTCTGGATTTTCTTGCATCGATTGTCTATTATTGTCCGTGACGTCATCAATGGCTAGCATTTGGTTTCTGTAGGTGTTATTATGGTAATTTCCCCTATTTCCTCTAAAAACTTGGGTTGAAAAATTAGGTTGAAAATGAGGTCGTTGGGATCCCCTATTCTGAAAGGACTGGTATCTACCTTGTGGTCGGTAACCTCTTGAACGGAATGGTTGTCTAAATCTACTTTGCGGGTGGTGTCCTCGATATACTTGTGGTGTTGGGTTACGCCATGTGTAATTTTGACTTCTAGGTCTGTAACCTGTCTGTCTACCCCTGTTATATGCTGTCAAAGTATAGTCTGGTGCGTAACGACTAACTAACTCATCCTGAGCTGCTCTTACAGCGTTTTTTAGGTTTGTATAGTCTCTTGCCGAAATAATAGTACTTATGCGCTTGTTATTTAATCCGTCTGCGAATGCTTTAATAGCCGTTTTTTCGTTAATTGGGTTTAAAATTTCGTAAGCGTCTTTATTTTTATTTGATTGGGATATTGTAAGTTCTGTAAATAAAGATTCTAATGTTTCTCCGAACTGCGATATTGACATATTTTGTTGGGAAATATTATTGATTTGGCGAAGTAGTGCGTTTGCAGATTTGGTAGTTAGTAAAAATTTTCTGATGTCGTTAATCAGTGAGTCAATAGATTCGTATTTTGTGTTTAATTTAAGTTTAGCCGTCTTGTTAAGTCTAGTTTTAATTACAAATGTTATCAAAAGTGTGTGGTCTTCTGGCTTAATGCACGTTTGATACAATTCAAGTGCGTCAATTAGTTTTTCAACAGTTTCCTGTTGTCCGTCTAGTTCTGGTAATAGGCTAGAAGCCGTCTTTAAGTCGAATTTGTCCATTGTTATCAATGTAGTTGTAGAGGAGTATGTCAATATCTTATTGTATGTAGTCAAAATGTCGTCAAAAGAAGCTTGTATTGTGTAGTCGATATTTTCTGTGCATCCAGTGTAAATTTTAAAATCGTTATATAATTCATTAGTTTTATCTATAATTTTTTTCACGTAATCTTTTCTTTCTGTGCGCCTTTGTGGACCTAGTTTTCTTAAGCTAGTACATAGATTTCTTAATTTATCTCTTATTTCATTTATATACTCAACATCTACACTGCACATTTATAATTTCTTATTTCAATCTAGCTATGAGGACCTTATATTCTTAAGACTATTACAAAATTATAATTAATGGCTAATACATTTTTTTTTTCACTCACAAAACCGCTTGCTTGGCTGGATCACACACCCGGCAGCTTACTCTGCTTGCTCTCCTACATCCTCGCTGCCTGCACTCCTTTCAGCTTACACCTCGTCTTCTTTTAATTTATCCTGCAGCCTTCTTCTAATTTGGCTGTTAATTTCCCCATTTATTCGATTATTTATGCACTTTTGAATTTGTTTGTTTAATAAATATATAGCTACTAGCACGCACAAGCATACGAGTGTAATTATTATAATAAAGTTTATATTTATTTGCTCGATGTACACAGCGTTTTGATTAACAGTTGTGTCCTTATTACTTTCCTTCGATTGTTGTTTCCCCATTATTCACTCCATTTATTTACACTATATTAGTCCATATTAAAAATTAATTGTCTTTTAGATAATGACGCGTGCGCGCGCGCGCCTCACCAACACGTCTGGCAGGGTCGCCATGTGATGTCGGGCATGTGAAATTAAAGACGTGTGTTTAGTTCCATGGTTTAATCCCGACTGCCTAATGCAGTTAAACACAATGTACTTAACTCTACATTACAAAACTATACCGCTTAGTGTGCTATAGTGAGCCGTATCACGGCTATATGACGGCCGTGACGCTTTGCTCGACTTGGTGGGGGCACGGCCGTGCCCCCAGAAACGTGTCGTCGCACAGACAATATTCTTCACAACGATTAATTGTCTCGTTTTATCGAATTTAGCCTATTTTTTTATTATTTTGACAATCGCCGACGAGAGACGGTAATCGTTTTAACTTGCCAACCTAACCCCGCAGATCAGACCTTTGTCCGTGGCAGCAATCGCTGGCAGTAATGGACCAGCTCTAGCTAAACATCAGAACTCCGATTCTCTTAATACATTATGTCGCCGAAAAAGCAGTAAAATTGCGTTGCTATTTGGCATTTTGCTATTTTCTCAGGTAACCAATCAGAGAATAACAAATCAATACGTACTAGATTTTTTTATTATTTTTTTATTATGACACATCTGACCCAGTGGCGTAGCTAAGCGGGGGCGGAGGGGGTGGCCCGCCCCGGGCGGCACATTTAGGGGGCGGCAAAATTTAAAAAAAACTAGAATAAATCGTTAAAATTTAAACCTGAAATTCATATTTTTGTTGTACCTATGATTAAAACTCCTAAATAAGGGGGCGGCAAATTTATTTTCCGCCCGGGCGGCTGACTTCCACGCTACGCCACTGATCTGACCTCGACTTAAGCAAGTAAAGATCCAAGAGGGCTGACGACTACAAAAACCGTGTCTTTACGGCCATTTTGCCGGCCAAAGGTGCTTCTTCACGCATAGCTTGAAGGATCCAAGGTTATAAGACAGAGAGAAGACACAGGCTGGTAAAGCATTCCACTTGTCGATTATTCTATAAAGAAACGACGCACTGAACCTTTTAGTTCGACTGCCGATTCGGTTGACAGAATGCAGATGCTTCCCCCGGCCTGTGCGGAAAAAGGACGAAGTACCTGCGAAAATGTCAAATAGCGACGCACGCAATTTCACCGCTCTTTCGTCGCCATTGTGTATTAAGACGACAGGCGTGGCGTAGTGACTACCAGTCCGTCACGTGGTTGTCCCGGGTTCGATTCCCGGTTGGAGCAAATATTGGCTAATTAATTGTATTATTTAATAGTAAATAAATATACAAATATTTGTTTAAAAAAAAAGGTAATTATTAATATTTTGCTTCGGGTTTGTTAAAGTGTGGTAGGCAGTGGTGCCCAGTATGCCGATCCGGGGTAGTATGCCACCACTTACATAGTCGCGTTTCGGGATCAGCTTGTAAGTTACCGGTTTCAACTAGGCCGGCATAGTGGATATGACTGCTATTTACAGTTATTGAATTATAGTAGCAGCTTCATTCATGGACCGCACTCCAGCTTAACATCAGGCGGGTGCAGTCATATGTCGAGTCACAATTTAAAAAAATAAGAGAATCGCGGCCCAAGTACGCAGGCCACTGAGGAGATCGCTGGGGGAGGCCTGGAGGGTGATGACTGATTATTCTGTAATAAATCTTAAGTACGAATCAATCACATAAGGGTCCCCGAGATCACGTTCACATATGAAGTTTAACGGAAATAAACAATTGTAGTCATTAAGAAGTCCATTCAGCTTCATACAGCCGCAGTTCTCTCCACCTTTCGCATTATCTGGTTGGCCATTTTCCCAGGAGCTGTAACCAGCTGCCTTTAAAGTTTTTCCTACAAAGAAAACATTATTCATTATCATCATCAGTTCTCACTGCACACAAGGATAGGCAGTGATAACATAGCTTCATTATCCCGACATAACTCTCATGCTTCTTTCTCATCCACAATTTCTTAATTTTTTTATGTCGGCGTAACAGACATAGTATAAATTATAATTATCAATAGGAATAGGATGTAAACTTTGCCCTCGATCTTCGGATCCTTTGAGAAATAATAATATATTTTTATCACTAAAATTATTAAATTACTTTTATCACTAAAGTTATCAATATCAGAATAATGTATTAACGCTAGAATCATGGGATGGAATCTTCCATGTTTTTTGTAACTGTTCGACACCAATATATAAACCATTGTGAATAAGAATTAAATCAGTATCGTCTTAATCTTCATGGTGTTATTATTTAACTAAAGTCCTCCGTCAAAGCTATACGCACGCCACCGAAAATATAACTCTCGACATATTACAAGACCTCGCCTGATGTTAAGCTGGAAGGCGAATTAATAGAGGTGATTGCTATTGCAGTAACTTAACTGTAAGTAGCAGTCTCATCCACTATGCCGGCCTAGTTGAAACCGGCAACTAACAAGCTGATTATAAAACGCTATTTAGTTACTTCATGGTCAAGTAGTATTTTTTTATTGTGACTCGACATATGACTGCACCCCGCTTGATGTCCGGCTGGAGTGTGGTCCATGAATGGATGCCACTGCTACTACAATTCAGTAACTGTGAGTAGCAGTCACACATCCACTATGCCGACCGGCAACTTACAAGCTGATCCTGAAACGCAACCAAATCACTTCACGGTCTGTATACTTGTATACGGTATTCGTAAGATTCTGACACAACTTTATAACCGATCCTCACTGTTTAAGCTTGTTCTGTTATTTAACCTCCATTAATGGACCACACTCCAGCTTAATATCAGGCGGGATAGATCAGTGAAAGGGGCGCTGTCTTGTCTGCCTATCCCTGTGGGAATCGAGGCGTGAAAGTAATAATGATGACTTACCATAAATAGTTAAATAAGAGCCCTCGTTGAATAAATCATTAAATCCAACGGCAACGCATCCGCTATGAGTTATATTCTTTTCTGCTGCCATTTTCTTGAGAAAGCATGCCTCTTTATCATTATTAATGATTGCCAAGTATGCCATTTCACCATGACATGTTGCGAAGGCATCAAACCAAGTCTTAGGAGTAGTGTGGATCTTGTAACAGCGAGTCTTGTCTTCACTTAAGACGTAGCCTAAAACACATTTAAACATTAGTGGTTGAATCAATTGCGAGTAAAATATAGTTTTTTATTATGACTCAACATATGACAGATAGCATCTCGCATCCGTAAGTATCAGTAAGTATCGTAAGTATCAGTCACATCCACTATGCCGGCCTAGTTGGAACAGGCAACTTACAAGTTGATCCCGAAACCCGTCTGCTGTATAATATACATATTGTAAGTGGTCGTACTTCTCCGAATCGGCAGACTGGGCACCACTCTTAACCACCAGCCGGGAACTGACTCGGTTATTCCAGTGGTCGTCACTCTTGGACCTCCTCTTGCTTATCATCAGTGCCAGATGTCGTGTCACAATAATAAAAAAAAATATGCGCTCTGCAGAGAAAGCTTCTAGTCTTTAAATCCGCTATTTTTAACCCCCGACCCAAAAAGAGGGGTGTTATAAGTTTGACTTGTCTGTGTATCTGTGTGTCTGTCTGTGGCATCGTAGCTCCTAAACGAATGGACCGATTACGATGCGGTTTGTTTCATTTGAAAGCTGACGTGATCGAGATGGTTCTTAGCTACAATTGATGAAGATCTGATCAGGGGTTTCAAGGTCATCAGCTCGATTTGTTAGCTGCGGTAGCGATCTTAGACGCGCTGTTTAGGACGGGCAACCCTTGTACGTCGCTATGCGACGAAGATTGTTATTTTATGTCAAATAAATATGCCAATGTAAATACACGTAAAAAATGTTATAATTTTTCCCTTAAAATATTCATATGGCGAGGTTGGTTTGCAGTTTAGAAATAAAATAACAATCTTCGTCGCATAGCGACGTACAAGGGTTGCCCGTTCTAAACACGCATAAGGCTGGGAATACACGTCCGATATTGCTGAGCAAATTATTTACAAATCGGAAGTAGGAATCGGACGTCTATTTTGTTTCTGTATTTTGTATGAAAACTGCACCTTCAGACAATCGGATCGGCCATAAAATCGTAAGCGCCTTGGCGTTGTTTCCGATTCTGACATCCGATCCGACTATCGGATCTGACGTGTATTAAGTATTCAAACAAATGTATGGCACGAGTGCCTTCCGATTGTCTGATCAGACGATCGGACTATCGGAGAGGAAAATCGGACTTGTATTCCCAGCCTTATAGGTATTTACTTTTTAACATATCTGTGACTTAACATTTGAAATAAAAACGTATACAAATACATGTGTGTTTTAACTGGTACCACTGAGTTACTCTGATGATGGAACTCGAAGGTAGGAGACGAAATCCTGGATGTGTTCAAACTCTTTTTGGTATACTAAGTTTGGACTTATTAGATTTGTCTTGAAGGTAGGAAACTAAGTGTAGAAAAGTTAGTGCGATAAAATAAAACATTCCGGATCTAAAAAATCTGATCATGGATCCTCTCAGATCAGCAAATCAACAAGAAATGGACCTGTAGTGCTTTAACTAAAATTGTTACTCACTATGAGCCATTAGCTGGACCGTTATCAAATTAAAGACCGAGAGTATCTGATGAGGCACCATCATGAATCCTCTCAGATCAGCAAATTGATATCAATTGATCAGCAAAAAAAGAGATAGAACTGTAGTGCTTTAACTAGGCCTTTAGCTGGGCCGTTATCAAATTGAAGATCGGGAGTATCTGATTATGAATCCTCTCAGATCAGCAAATCAATAACAAATAATATCATAGTGCTTTAACTAAAATTGTTACTCTCTATGAGCCATTAGCTCATAGAGAGTAACAATTTTTCAGAGTGGGAGAGAACACTTCCGGCGCATTAAGTGTTCTCAGCTGGTTGAAATTACCACCCTACACAGATGCAAATCCCCCCATAGTGACCACGTCGCGTTCGGGGACTAGTTTGTGTAGCACCAGTTGCGTTGGGGGTTGTGGATTCGGTCAGGGACAGTGGCATCCTGCTGACCTGCAGTATCCCGGTGAGAGTTTGTTGACCCGTCGGCCAGGGAGACCCGTAGCAACGGTTAACCGCTGGCCGCCCGCCGTATAGTACAGGGGCCTGAGCCCACCGCTAACCACGGAGGGAGGCTGCCCCACCATGCGGCGCATAATCTCGGGGTGATTCGTCTTGCCGATTGGTGATCGGATATGGGGTCCAGGCGATCACTTCCGGGAGGGTACGGGGGCCCTTCCGTCCGACGGATCAGCAAATTCACACCGCCGGGATGGTGTGGCTAAGAGGATGACTGCATTTTTCGTTCTTGCCGATGAAACAACCCCCAACATTTTCACGCACCCCCCCCCCCCTCCATATGCAAGTCAAAAAAAGAAATAGAGTTTTACCAGCGGCCACTAAAACCCCCAGTACAAATGAGCTTGGCGTGGATTTCACGAATATACGTGGAATCCACGCCAATCTCAGTGCCGTCCATCACCATCTTGAGACGGCACAGCCCGCTCTGCTCTTCTTGACGGAGACGCAGATAAAGGCACCGGCTGACACTTCGTACCTTCAATACCCCGGCTACTCGCTTGAGGAAAGATTCCTTGCGAAAGCCGGGGTATGTGTGTACATCCGGTCCGATATCTGTTGTCTCCGTCTGCTTTGCTTGGAGGATCCTTCCCTGTCCATCCTCTGGGTACACGTGGACCTTGGTTCCCAAGCCAGGATCTACGGGTGCCTATACCGTTCCCACCACGGGGATTCGGAGACAACCCGGCTTTTCGATTCTCTGAGCCGGGCGACAGACGAAGCGCTGGAGCGGTTCCCGACCGCGGAGGTCGTGGTCTTGGGGGACTTCAACGCACACAATGAGGTGTGGTTGGGGTCCCAAAGGACCGACCACGCGGGAAGGGCCGCTCATGCTTTTGCCCTTCTGCATGACCTGACACAGCTGGTGACCCAGCCCACCCGGGTGCCAGACATTGTCGGTCATGCCCCTTCTCTGCTGGACCTTCTACTGACCACTCGTCCGACCGGGTATACAATTTCGGTCAAGGCCCCTCTAGGGACTTCTGACCACTGCCTGGTCGAGACGATAGTGCCGCGCGTCGTGCCTCCTCCTGCCAGGAAAGAGGTGCGACGTTTGTGGCACTACCGGTCAGCGGATTGGGAGGGAATGCGAAATTATTTCGCTTCGCTCCCTTGGTGGCAGCGCTGCTTCAACTCTGAGGATCCATCCACGTGTGCCTCGGCCGTTGCTGATGAGATAGCGCTGGGGATGGAATATTACGTTCCATCCAACTGTGCATCTCGTAACGACCTGAGCAGGCCCTGGTACAACAGTGACTGCGCGGCTGCTGTTTCAGCGAAAAACGCAGCTCACAGTGCATGGGTCAGGAGTCGAAAGAATCATGACCCTCACGTGGATGAGTTGAAAGCAGCCTATAATCGTGCCACCAAGTCTTGCAGAAAGGTCTTTAAAAAAGCGGAGGCGCAGCGCGTTTCCAGGATTGGCGAGAGTCTATTAGCGCACCCAACGGGTAGTCGCAGCTTTTGGAGTCTCGCCAAGACTGTAGAATCTAACTTCTGTCGTTCTGTACTGCCACCGCTGAGACAGCCTGATGGCTCACTGGCGCATACGGCGAAGGCGAAGGCCGATTTACTGGCCGAAGTCTTTGCCACAAATTCGCGTATTGACGATCGTGGGGCAGGGCCACCCACCCTGCGTCCGTGCGGACATACGATGCCTGAGATTCGTATCAGACAACGCGATGTCCGCATGGAACTACGATCGCTCGATATCAGGAAGGCCAGTGGTCCCGATGGTGTCCCAGCGCTTGTGCTTAAGACTTGTGCAGCGGAATTGACTCCCGTCTTGACGAGGCTATACCGGCTCTCGTACGCATCGGGCTGTGTGCCTCGGGCTTGGAAGGGGGCCAATGTGCAACCGGTCCCAAAAAAGGGCGACCGTTCAGACCCGGCAAACTACCGTCCAATAGCTGTAACCTCAGTACTGTGCAAGGTCATGGAGCGAATAATTAATGTTCGCCTCATGGCCTACCTGGAGGGTCACCAGCTGATCAATGACCGTCAATATGGCTTCAGGCCGAAACGGTCAACTGGTGATCTTCTGGCGTACACCACGCACGTCTGGGGTGAAGCGTTGGATGGTAATGGAGAAGCCCTTGCCGTTGGCTTGGACATCTCCAAAGCATTCGACAGGGTCTGGCACAGGGGCCTTTTATCCAAGCTCGAGGCATACGGTTTACCTGACCGTCTGCGGGGTTGGATAGCTGACTTTCTGCGGGACCGCTCCATACGCGTCGTCGTGGATGGAAGCGCATCGCGCAGGATGTCGGTGAATGCCGGCGTCCCTCAGGGCTCCGTGCTGTCGCCGACTTTGTTCCTTCTGCATATCAATGACATGCTGGACCTTGGATCCGGCATTCATTGCTATGCAGACGACAGCACGGTGCATGGACGCTACACTGCCCGCCCCGCAGCCGGCAAACAGGAGATCGCCGATATGAGAGAGTCTGTTGTAGCGGGACTGAACCGGGTTCTTGATCGTATTACCCACTGGGGCGAGAAGAACCTAGTTCAGTTCAACGCAGACAAGACTCAGGTTTGCGCGTTCTCGACGAAAAAATCCCCGTTTACTCCCCTTCCCTCTCTTTGTAACATCTCCCTTAGTGCTTCGGACAGACTAGACATTCTTGGAATGTCCCTTCGCTGCGACCTGAATCACAGGGACCACATTGAGCGGGCCATTAAGACCACCTCCCGTAAACTTGGCATCCTGAACAAGGTGCGGCGGTTCTTCGCGCCGGAGCTTCGCCTGCTACTTTACAAGGCTCAGATTCGCTCTTGCGCGGAGTACTGTTCGCACCTCTGGGACGGCTCTGCCAAGTATCTTCTTAATGCCCTGGATTCATTGCAGCGCCGAGCTGTCCGAATCATAGGTGATGCAGAGGTCACGCGAACTTTGGAACCCCTGCAACTACGCAGAGACATGGCGGCTCTATGCGTCCTCTATCGCCTATACCACGGAGAATGTTCCGAGGAGCTCTTTAACCTTGTCCCTACCTCGTCTTTTCACTCCCGTAATACCCGCTCAGGTCGGGGAAAGCATCCGCATTTTGTCGACCGAATCGGCAGTCGAACTAAAAAGTTCGGTGCGTCTTTTCTTTGTAGATCAATCGACAAGTGGAATGCTTTGCCTGCCCATGTGTTCTCTCCATCCTATGACCTTGGATCCTTCAAGCGATGCGTGAAGAAGCACCTTTGGCCGGCATAGTGACGGCGGCTGAGGCAGCCGAGAACAATACTCGGCTTTCTCAGTCGTCGTCACTCTTGGACCTCCTCCTGCTTATCATCAGGCGGGACGAGGTCAGATGTCGTGTCACAATAAAAAAAAAAAAGCTGGGCCATTATCAAATTGAAGACCTGGAGTAGTTATCTGATGATGCACCATAAGGATCCAAGGGATATTAAAGGGATATAACTATTGAGCCATGACTAATGTTGTTTATTACTATAAAGCTGATGATATGACCAAAGTGGTTCCAGGCGTTTCGGGGGTTCCTTTAAAATTTTAATTTTGATTTTATTATATTTTTACATTAAAGGTATAAATATTTGTTTAAATAACAGAAAATATTTCTCATTTATTAAGTGTAGTGAATTAGTCGCGTTTCTTAGTGAATGCGACTGTTACTTGCAGTTATTTAACTGTAAGTAGTATTTCTGTCTATTCATGGACCGCACTCCAATTTAGCACCAGGAGAAATGCTGTCGACTGTCGGACCGCAATAATAAAAAATGTAGTAACCTGTATCATATGTTTCACAGCGCGGATTCCTTGTTAACGTAGCCAAATCCTTTTTGCATATATATGGAAATCTGCCTGCACAGTTATTATCATTTAATTTGCCGCTTCTGGTCAACATAATGCAATCTTCGTTGTTTGATGCGTCGTTTGGTTCACCTGGAGACCAACTCGAATAAAACTTGTCTAAGTCAATGCCTGTTTGAAAATTTATTAGATTGAATTGTCTGATATTAATTACATTCTATACCAAACTCTACCAACGCTACCAACCCCAGACGGTGAACTATTAGATTTTTAATAAAATTATGAAAAATGTATTTGCTCCTTTTATTTTTCGAGTTAATAAACAAAAATATATCTATAGGTATTTATAAAAAGCCTGAAAATATACAATGTTTTTTCATAATTTCTTGTGTTTTACATAATTAATTTCCTTACATAATTGCTAAACGCTTACAACGCTAAATTTTCTTAAATTTAATTGCAGTTTTAAAGTAAATAATTAACAAAACATGAAATAACAAAACGACTGCGACATAGCATCGATGCCACTTTTGACTAACCGTTGACTATATTATATGCCTATATATTGATCCGTTATTGTTTTTTATTAAGAATCTAATCATTCACCGGCTGGGGTGGTTTACTTGGCATACTTGGCGTTGGTCCGAAACCTTAGTGGTAGGCATTGGGGATGTTATGAATATGAAATTTCGGATATAATTACAGATACGGATATAAGAATAATATTATACCGGTTTCAGTTATGATTACGGAAATGTAATTTTTTCGGATAATTTCGTTAAGAATATTAGAATTTTAGAAAATTTTATAATAAGAGTGAAATACAATTAGGTAAGTAATTATTCGGTATAATAATGAGTCATACAGTTATTATAGCTGTCTAGTCTGTCTAAGCCGAAATGATGCACCCCTCCACTGCATTTAAGCACACGTGCGAATATAAAATATGGATGCAACACACAGAAATGCAATTGTAATTGGTCAATCAGTTGCTGGTTAGACACGCACGCAAATGAAGTATAGTAGTATAGTTAGCAATATTTGTATTCCCACATTTAAACAAATTAATAAAGTGGAGGGGCGCGTCATTTATAGTTGGACAAGCTATACTAGTGTGTCGGCTCAGCCGGGGAGAAACAAAAGCCAGCCATAACATGTTTCATTTAGGGTCCCTCCTATCCGAAATTATCCGCAACTTTTATAACGGATTCGGTAACGGTTAACGAGTTAAAATTAAAAAAAACTCTATTTTGGCCGGAATAGTGGCCGTGAGTGATACAAGCGTAAACTAAATAATTTAGCTCTGAAAGTGCAATTGGATTTCCCCTTGTACAATCAGACCAGGTAGAGGTCGAATGTCGAGTCTGAACAATAAAAATGTAAGCCCACCTTCCAAATTAACATAAACACCTTCAGCGAATATATCATGAGCACCAACCCATATACCGCTAGTGACATTATCCAATCTCTGCGTTAGAAACTGTGTGAGCAATTCTGCTTCCATATCACTCAGTGGATATACTAATTCTGCCCCCTCCATGGCACAGGTGACCACGGCTTTATTCCATGTCGATGGGACATTATGCCATTTGTAAAATCCTTCCTGCCTGCCTATATATTCGTAGTCTATACGGAAGAATGGTTCGATGGCTGAAATTAAAAAAAATATAATGTAACATTTTTGTTTAGATTTTGAATTATTTGCAAAGCTTGTATTTTTTAAAAATATTAATGTGTAATAATGATGGAATTGTTATCCAGTAATTATTTTTAAGTTGATCGAGTATAAACAAGTAATTTAAAGCTGTGAAACGTGTTTCTTCGTGTTCCCTCCAGAACTCCTTCCGAGGTTTTAATAAAGGCTTTCTGCCTTCACTCGCGTGGTCCATCTTCATATTTACTTGACAATGTATTAACATTGAACCATATATTTTACTTTAACACTGGCAAGCCAAGAAAGAAACGATTAGATTACGTCAAATTAGCTTGGAGACGTTTTTACATTTGTAGTAGCGTTTCCATTATAAACACACGTTTCGGAACCACGTCATGTGCTTAGGTTTTAACTGAAAGCAAACCGGAAACTTTTAAATTCGGTACTTACGAATTAACTATTTGATAAAAATTGCAGAATATCTTGCACAAAACCTACCAATTGTTTTCACCGACATACCCTCTCGAAATCTTGGTCAGATGGAAACACTTCAGGTTTAAAGCAACATATATCGAAGGGCAATCGACACAATATTTTAATTTTAAAAAATAATATAAAAGTTGTTTATTTGTTAATTTGCTGAATGTACACTACTACAAACGCAAAAAACGTCTCCAAGCTAAAACTAAACATAATAATAGAAGATCGTAACATCTTCATCTGCCGCCACGACATAATGGAAACGCGCTCTTAGGCATGTGTACTGCACATACTACTACAAATGCAAAAACGTCTCCAAGTTAATATGACTGCATATTTATGTCTTTAACTTTTGACTTATCAGTTTAAGATGGTTAGTGTTCAACTTGAATGCTTGAAAATAAATGCAACGTTAGGATTACCATCAAGCGGGGTGCTGTCATATGTCGAATCACAATAATAAAATGAAAAAAATGAAAAAATATGTGTTTTTTGGTCTGAGAGAGTCGTCCACTTTTTTGCATAGACGAATGGGTTTTTGTCAAAAGCTACCTGGCCCTATTAATTTGATTGTGATGGTCATTAATCTGAAGACTGATTCCTTGAATTAATTTCAGAATAGATCTTAAAGCTCTGGCCAACTGGTGGCACAGATGATTGTCCCCCATAGTCTTCGCCCAACGTAGTTTTTTCGTCTCATTTTTAGCTTAAAAGTATTTTCTTTGTTGGTGTGAGCATAAGCTGATGCTGGTGGATATTGCTCACTTAAGTAGTTTTATATAGTATCTTGGAAGGTCTTTACTTGGCTATCTGGATCTTGTTTATTGTCAGGACAGTCAAGCCTGACGGCCTAATTGTGATCATGAGCCTTCCAAGTTGTCTCCTTGATTGATGGGTTGCTAAGACGTGTCCTAATGTTGATGGACTCCTGGTTGATACCCGATGTATGTTGATACCGATATTATTAAGATAGGTGTACAAATATTACAAATCTTAAAGCTAGCAATCCAAGAATACCCACTAGTTCTGGTAATTAATAATATTTAATTTGAATACCTATACTTATAAATATAGGTACCTATATTACCTATAAATCTAATATAGGTACCTAAATCTATAAATCTATAGGTAGGTAAACGATTAAGCCTTGTCTCAAGTGCATCTTAGTTTTTCTTTGTTATTTAAACATCAACTCACGACTCAAATGATGAAAACAATAAAATTTAAATTAAAAGTTGTATCGCAAAATTAAAAAAACTGCAATTATTAACAATAAATCGTTTAATCTTGATATTTAAAAAATCTTAGATTTTGCGCGAACATTGATGAATGAATTAAACAAATATGCGGCTTACTATCACGTTTATTTTTTATTTGTACAATTTTTTATTCTGACGTTTCGAGAGCTGTGCAGACATCGTGTTTCATTCAGACTAATTTAAAAAATATGAACTGTAAACTGAGTTCCATAAGCTCCACAGAATTAAGAAAGAATTGCGGGCGGTTAAAGCAAAAATTAAAGTTATTGTATTATGTGTTAAAAATAAATATTGTATTTTATTATTATTGTGCTGTGACTTATCACAGCACTCAATTGCAGAGAATAGTGGATGCCATCCACTATGCCGGCCTGGCTATCAAGCTGATCCAAAGAAGCGACTGAGTCACTTCACGGTATGTATACTTGAAAGTGGTGGTACTACCGATGTTTATCAGACGTGATAAATAACCACCAACTTTCTGGCTACCACATTTATAGACTATTGTACCATCTGGAACCGTGAAATATACTTTCTCTGATCCTTTCCATTTGCCTAAACCATCGAAGCATTCCTTGAAATCATCGATGTTTTAAACATCAAAGATTGAAATTAAGTTCGAAATAAAATCAAAATTAAAATTTTAAAGGAACCCCCGAAACGCCTGAAACCACTTTGGTCATATTATCAGCTTTATAGTAATAAACAACATTAGTCATGGCTCAATAGTTATATCCCTTTAATATCCCTTGGATCCTTATGGTGCATCATCAGATAACTACTCTAGGTCTTCAATTTGATAATGGCCCAGCTAATGGCTCATAGAGAGTAACAATTTTAGTTAAAGCACTATGATATTATCTGTTATTGATTTGCTGATCTGAGAGGATTCATGATCAGATACTCCCGATCTTCAATTTGATAACGGCCCAGCTAAAGGCTTAGTTAAAGCACTACAGTTCTATCTCTTTTTTTTGCTGATCAATTGATATCAATTTGCTGATCTGAGAGGATTCATAATGGTGCATCATCAGATTGCCCGGTCTTTAATTTGATAACGGTCCAGCTAATGGCTCATAGTGAGTAACAATTTTAGTTAAAGCACTATAGGACCATTTCTTGTTGATTTGCTGATCTGAGAGGATCCATGATCAGATTTTTTAGATCCGGAATGTTTTATTTTATCGCACTAACTTTTCTACACTTAGTTTCCTACCTTCAAGACAAATCTAATAAGTCCAAACTTAGTATCCCAAAAAAGTTTGAACACATCCAGGATTTCGTCTCCTACCTTCGAGTTCCATCATCAGAGTAGCTCAGTGGTACCAGTTAAAACACACATGTATTTGTATACGTTTTTATTTCAAATGTTAAGTCACAGATTTGTTTAAAAGTAAATACCTATAAGGCTGGGAATACAAGTCCGATTTTCCTCTCCGATAGTCCGATCCGATTGTCTGATCAGACAATCGGAAAGCACTCGTGCCATACATTTGTATGAATACTTAATACACGTCAGATCCGATAGTCGTATCGGATGTCAGAATCGGAAACAACGCCAAGGCGCTTACGATTTTATGGCCGATCCGATTGTCTGAAGGTGCAGTTTTCATACAGAATACAGAAACAAAATAGACGTCCGGTTCCTACTTCCGATTTGTAAATAATTTGCTCAGCAATATCGGACGTGTATTCCCAGCCTTATGCGTATTTAGGACGACAACCCTTGTACGTCGCTATGCGACGAAGATTGTTATTTTATGTCAAATAAATATGCCATTGTTAAAACTCGTAAAAAATGTTATAATTTTTCCCCTAAAATATTCAATCAAGGTAATCGATCTAAACTGCAAACCAACCTCGCCATATGAATATTTTAAGGGAAAAATTATAACATTTTTTACGTGTTTTAACAATGGCATATTTATTTGACATAAAATAACAATCTTCGTCGCATAGCGACGTACAAGGGTTGTCGTTCTAAACAGCGCGTCTAAGATCGCTACCGCAGCTAACAAATCGAGCTGATGACCTTGAAACCGCTGATCAGATCTTCATCAATTGTAGCTAAGAACCATCTCGATCACGTCAGCTTTCAAATGAAACAAACCGCATCGTAATCGGTCTATTCGTTTAGGAGCTACGATGCCACAGACAGACACACAGTTACACAGAGCCACAGATACACAGACAAGTCAAACTTATAACACCCCTCTTTTTGGGTCAGGGGTTAATAAAAATAGGTATCTATTATATCCATCCCTACCTAATCACCTAATGTGTTTAGCAATTATTATTGAAATAACATTTACATATTATTAATCAATTAGTAATTAAGATTGGTTAATTGGCAGGTAAGTATTTGAGCGCGAGAATAAACGCTTGTAATACGATTAAAATAAGAATAGGACGGAATCGGCATCATTTTGTGACGTCTAACTCTCCAACCAACTTCACTTTAGTATGGTGTCTTTTTATTTGCGGACCGTCAAGAAAAATACACCTTTAAATCAGTCAAGTGAAGTTAGTCAACAGCCCGTTCGATTCTTATTCTAATAGCATAGTATAGCTTGTCTAACTATAAATGACGCGCCCCTCCACTTTATTAGTTTATTTAAATATGTGAATGCAAATATTACCTACTATACTTAGTCAACGTGCTCCTCCTTTTGTGTCTAACCAGCAACTGAATGACCAATTACAATTGCATTTTCGGTGTGTTGCATTCATGTTATTTTATATTCGCACATGTGCTAAAATGCAGTGGAGGGGCGCGTTATTTCGGCTAAGACAGACTCTGCTAGTTAAATTCATCAAAATAGAGAAATACGTTAGCTAATGCCGGTTATAAGACGTCACTAAACAAGTTGTAAATCAAGTGAAAGATGATTGGTAGCACGCCCAACAGAATTATTTACCGTTATGTACAAATACCTAATGTACGTTTAGTTTACGATAATATTACGTATTCTTGTGTTTACATTCTTATTTATGTTCTATTCCTTTTAATATTACTCACAGTAGGAAATAATATCCGATTTATAATTAATTTTATTTTGAAAAAATAATTCATTCCCGCCAATACAGTGTTTCCCCTTAACCAGTTTTTTTTTTAATTGACTCATCCTTTGTATCACGATCAAGTCAGAGGCCTTAGGAAATGACGTTTAACTGGTTTTTTTAAACTAAAATTTTATGCAAACATGATTTGTAACTATAAGTTTTTAGTAAAAATAAACCACGATGATGAATAAATATATATAATACAATAGATTAGGTAATAAAATCATTATATATAATTACACTTTGTCTAATCATTCTGTGGTATATTCTTTTATTAAAATCAAACTACTACTAAAAAACTATAATATTATACTAAAATAAAAACCAAAACAATTAATTATAAGGTTTTTTGATTATTTGATTCTATGTAATCTCAAAAATTACATTAAGTCACATTAACAAAATTTTCAAATATAATTATCATTAACAACTAATAACTTTTTTTTATTTTTTTTATTGTGACTCGACATATGTCAGCATACAGCAGCATAGGATCGGCAGACTGGGTATCACTGCCTACCACACTACCACTCTACCACGTTAACTAAATATAAATATGACAATCAATCAATCAAATTGTCACGCCTTTTTCCCACAGGGATAGGCAGAGACAATGGAGCGCCACTTACCACGATCCTTACACAGCTCCCTTGCTTCCTTCACATCCACAATTCTCTTCATACAGGCTCTGTGGTTATGGGCACTAGGCAACCTAGCTTTCTTGAGGATGACTCCGATTTGGTCGGAAAACACTCTCCTGGGCCTGCCTTGTTTAACGCATCCATCCACATCAGATTTATAAATTCCTTTCGTCAATCTACTTTCACTCATTCTTTCCATGTGCCCAAACCATCGAAGCATTCCTTTGTCAATCCTTGTCACTACATCCTCTTTCAAACCACATCTATCACGCAGTGTGCTATTCCTTATTCTATCCGCTATCGTCACTCCACATATACTCCTTTACGACCGCATTTCTACAGCGTTAATTCTACTCTCATGCTTCTTCTGCCATACCCAACCTTCACTCCCATACATTAATGTAGGAACAAGCACCGCATTATGAACAGCCATCCGTGACTTTTGAGACATTATTTGGCTGTTCATTATACTATGGATGGCACCGTTCACTACGTTACCCTTTTGCACTCTTCTCTCAATATCTTCATCACACTTTCCATCCCTAGTAAACATACTTCCCAAGTAAACAAATTGTTTGACTTGTTCCACTTTCTTTCCGTCTATCGTTATCTCACATTCGGTCATTTCATCCTCTCTCTCCAAAACCATTACTTTTGTTTTACTTACATTCACTTTCATACCTTTCTTTTCTAATTCCGCATTCATTATAATAACCATGTCCTGTAACTCATACGCCGAAGATGCAAGGATAACTTGATCGTCGGCGTACAAGAGACATTTGATCACCAAGTCATTCATTCTTAAACCATACTTCCGTTCACGCAACTCTTTCAGACAACTGTCCATGAATAAATTGAAGAGCCATGGTGACGCTACAAATCCCTGTCTGACACCTTTAGAGATGCCAAACCAGTCAGATAGCGCCCCGTTAATTCGAACACATGCACTGGAATCCTCATAGAGAGATTTCAGTGCACGTACCAAACGCTCCCCCAACCCAAACCCGGACAGCTGCTGCCACAATTCACTCCTGTTCACTCGATCATAGGCCTTCTCAAGGTCAACAAAAGCACAAAACACCTTCTGGTGTTTTGCCAACACTTTTTCGCTGACGCATCTCAGAGAGAAGATTTGATCCATACATCCCATCCCTTTCCTAAATCCCGCTTGCGCATCCCAAATTTTATCATCTGTTTCATGCATTACCCTTTCAATCAATACTTTCGCATACAACTTGCCAACAATGCTGAGAAGGCTGATGCCGCGGTAATTTTTGGGTTCCTGTTGCGATCCCTTCCCCTTGTATAGTGGTACTATGACAGCCTTGCGCCAGTCACCTGGTACAAGACCGTTCACCCAGCACTTACGAAAAAGGAGACACAACCAGAAAGCCACCAGCTGACCACCGCCCTTCAGCATTTCGACAGTTATTCTGTCACACCCAGCCGCTTTTCCAACTTTCATTCTTTTCAATGCATTCAAAATCTCTTTCACATCTATATCACATTCAGATTCGCTTTCATTCAGCGTGGAGGAAACATCAACACACTCTGGTGCTGTATTATCATCCCCCACAAATAAACTTTCAAAATAATCCTTCCATCGTCCTAACACTTTCACACTCTTCACTCTTCAGTCACTAAATCACCATTCGAATCCCTAACCACATTCACTTTAGACTTCTCCAGTCCTCCCCGGGCTATCTTAACCTGTTTCCAGAACAGTTTAATATTATCCCGGAAATTTCTGGAGAATTTTCTCTCTATATCCTCTTTCACATCTTTCTTCTTTCGTTCTATGCATTCTTTCACTTTAATTTTTATTTCCTTATATTTATTCATTGCCTTACATACATCTTCATCTTTCTTACCCGCGTTTATTCGTCTATTTGCTTTAACTGCTAGTAGATCCTGCCATTTTTTCTTCTTCTCGCATACTAATACTTCCGTTCCCTTATCCCACCACATGTTGGGCCTCACATTCTTCCTCTTGCTCACTTCACACACTTCTTCTGCAGCTTCTGTCATACCATTCCTCAATTTCATCCATACTTCCTCCACACTATCGTTCTCATGATTACAGGCATCTCCTATCTTCTCACGTAATTTACTTACATACTCCTCTTTCACTTCTGCATCTTGCAACTTTTCTCCTTTTATTCTTGTCAACGGTGTTGTCGATTTACGATTGCGGTTTCTCCAACCCTTGAACAGACCATTTATTCTTGACATAACAAGAAAATGGTCTGTTCCAATGTTGACCCCGCGATAAACTCTCGTATCGACAACATTGACTTTCAACCTTTCATCCACAATCACAAGATCTATTATACTTCTCTCTTTATTCCTCTCCCATGTATACATGTGAATCTCCTTGTGACAAAACTTCGTGTTTGTCACAAGGAGATTCTTCTTCAAACAAACATTCACCAGACTTACTCCATTCTCATTTACACGCTCATCTCCATACCTTCCCAACACATGGTCTACTTTCATTCTTTGCACACCCACCCATGCATTAAAATCACCTAACATTACAACCCTTTCATTCGATCTAGCAACATTCAAAACATCACGCAGGCTCTCCCAGAACTCTTCCCTTTCGGCCTGTGGCTTAGATATATCGGGGGCATACACACCAACTACAAATAGTCTGTGCAGCCCCACTCTAAGCCTGACCCATAAGAGTCTGGGCGACATACACTCATACTCAGTCATACACTCTGCCATTCTCTCAGACATCAACATTCCCACACCCTGACACGCTCTGGCCTTCGAGTCGACCCCCGACCAGACCGCTGTGTAGGGACCATGGTGGGTGACATCTGAGCCCTTTCGCTTCGTCTCATTCACACACAACATGTCCAAACTCTTATCATCCATCATCTTACATACCTCATCTAACTTTCTCTCCATTCCTCCACATACATTCAATGTGGCAAAACGGCTCTCCGCTGCCCGCTTTTCGCCCCGTGGGAACATTTGGCGTGACTTTTGGCGAGAAATGTCGCCGATATTGTTAGAATTTTTAAATTTTTTTCATTGTTGTTCCCACGAATAGCAAGGGAAATAAAGTTCCACTCCGACAGACATATAAATATTAAATTAGGTAATAATGAAAAAATAAAACATTTTAAATTAATATCTTGTAACAAAAATAGAATATAGATAAAATCACTTACGGCTTTGTTGAGATAGGGAAAACACACTTATTAAAAATAATACGATAACCTTTTGACTGACCATGTTGACAAGCCGATGCCACATCTTACACTGACTGCTTCTAGGAAAATGCAGTGTCTATATCTACTACAATATCCGAATAATCATAATTATGTAACAATTCTTTTTAACCCCCGACCCAAAAAGAGGGGTGTTATAAGTTTGACTTGTCTGTGTATCTGTGGCTCTGTGTATCTGTGTGTCTGTCTGTGGCATCGTAGCTCCTAAACGAATGGACCGATTACGATGCGGTTTGTTTCATTTGAAAGCTGACGTGATCGAGATGGTTCTTAGCTACAATTGATGAAGATCTGATCAGGGGTTTCAAGGTCATCAGCTCGATTTGTTAGCTGCGGTAGCGATCTTAGACGCGCTGTTTAGGATGGTAACCCTTGTACGTCGCTATGCGACGAAGATTGTTATTTTATGTCAAATAAATATGCCAATGTAAATACACGTAAAAAATGTTATAATTTTTCCCTTAAAATATTCATATGGCGAGGTTGGTTTGCAGTTTAGATCGATTACCTTGATTACTCATTTGAATCAATTGAATCGAATGACACACGTGATCTAAGTGTTATCTCTAGGGCACATTCTATAGTAGATTGTAACATGCATTCGGAAGTTGCGGAAGAAAATCAACAGAAAGACTTCAAAGTTATAATAAAACGCCTGGAATCAAGGTTGCATATAATGGAGAGTAAATTTGAGGAAATGGCTTTGGAGAACAAATACCTAAAAGAATACATTGAACACCATGGTTTAAACATAAATCGAACACATGATCGAACAGAGCAAATATTGCCTAATAATCAAGACACTGAGAACTCACAACTAATGACTCAACTAATGACTACAGAGAAGTCTCAACAACCAACAATATTTATAATGGGAGGACAGCAAACAGCAGGATTAGCATCGCAGCTAGCAGTCAGCCGAAATTTTACGAAATTCAAAGACTATACGGTATCATCTGTAACAAAGCCAAATGCTAGTACCCAAGAAATATTAAAATATTGCTATAACATAAACCCCTCTCCTTCTGATTATGTAATAATTTGTGTTAAAGAGAATGATAAGAATCCAACTCTGGTGTCCTATGAAACCAATGCGGCACTAAAAAAAATAGAGAATACAAATGTGATTATGCTAAGAGTAAATAATAGTAAATATTTAAATGAAGCAATGTTAAATAATAGTTTTAAGTTATTATGTTCAAATCTAAATCATTGTACATATTTAGATATTCCCAAATTGTTGTATAGTAAACATAAAAAATACCTATTAGATGTTTGTAATGCATTAAATTATATTATAGATCTTAGATATGTTAAAAAAAAGATGACTAATAAACAAAATATGACTAATGAACAATACTTGACTAATAAACAAAAATTGACTAATGAACAATACCTGACTAATAAACAAAATTTGACTACTAACACATATAATAAATTGCAAAATAAAAGTGGCACCATCCCATATTATTTCAAATCTCAAAAAAAGGATAAACGTGTTAAACTGTTTTAAAAAGGGTACTATCCCACACTATTTTAAACCTATTTCTCAAACTACTTTTCGTAAATTCACATAATCTCACTATACTTCATCAAAATTTTGCAGGTCTTTTAAATAAACAAGATATATTGCAAATACAGTTACAAGATTTCCTGAATAATAATAAACCCATTGATGTTATTTGTGCTACAGAAACATTTCTCAAACCCGGAGATGAAGCAAATGTTAAAATTGACAATTATAAATTAATAGCCAATTACTCTAGACCGCGAGAGAGAAGGGGGGTGTGTGTATACTGACAAAAGATCATATTAGGTGTGCTAAATTAAACCTCGATAGTTATTCAATATACAAAAGTTTTGAATGTACCGGAATTGAAATAATAAATAACAATATAAAGATAATATGTATATATCGTACGCCAAATTCTGATATGGAAATATTCTTTTTAAAATTTGAGAACCTATTAACTATGCTTACGAGAATTGTAAGAAAACGTATTATTATATGTGGTGACCTAAATATTGACACTATTACAATAAATCCTTTAAAAAAAAGGCTAATCACACTCTTGAACTCTTTTAATATGACAATGCACATAACAACTCCTACAAGGCAAAAAGCATGTATAGACCACATAATAAGTAATATACCGAATGCTAAAGGCGCAGTACATAACTTAGGTATATCTGACCATACTGCACAAACTTTAACCACGACAATTAAAATTAAAAACGTGATAAAACAGTGGGTTGAAAAAAGAAGAGACTTTAGTCAAGAATATATTATTAAATTTCACAATTGTATATCAGCCCTATCATTTCAAGATGTATTTGATGAAGTAGACACAAACTTGGCTTTCAATATTTTTCACGATCACCTAACATTATTTTTCAAATTATGTTTCCCAAATATAACAATAAAAATAACGCGTAAACTAAATAAGACACGATGGATTACTAAAAGTATAAAGAAATCATGCAAAAATAAAAGAAAACTATATCTAAAATATGTTAAAAGTGCTAAACGTGATAAACCTATTTACAAACAAAAATATAAAATCTATTCTAAAATTTTTAACCAGTGTATATTGACTAGTCAGAAACAGGGCAACGTTAAAAATATACTCAATTCTACAAATAAAAATAAGAGTATTTGGAAAATTATAAATAAATATACACAAAATACGAATCAAAATTATGAAATTGATGAAATAAAATTAAAAACTGATATTATAAATAATCCAAATGACATGGCAAATGTTTTTAATGACTACTTTATAGAATTAACGAAAAAAAATAAAGACATTTCATCATCAAATATGACATTTAATAGTTGCGCACACAGTATGTATATGACTCCTGTAACTTCAGATGAAATACACAAAATAATTATAAAACTAAAAAAATTAAATTCTACGGGTTATGATGAATTGACAACTAAAATATTAAAAATAATTGCATTCAATATATCTCCTGTACTTAGTCACATTATTAATCTATCATTCGGTCAGGGTGTTTTTCCTGAAAGACTTAAATATTCCATCGTAAAACCAATTTATAAAAAAGGACCAAAGACCGATTTATACAATTATAGGCCAATAACTTTAATACCCATTCTAGCAAAAGTTGTAGAAATGGCTGTTCAAACAAGATTAACGGGGTATATTAATAAAATGAATATTATTAGAAATGAACAATTTGGTTTTTGTAAAGGTAAAAATACGACAGATGCAAACTTTAAATTAATAAAATCTGTAATTGAATGCATTGACGAAGGCATACCTGTAACCGCTCTTTATTTAGATATGAGCAAGGCATTTGACTTTGTGAATCATGGAAGACTTTTAGGAAAATTGTATCACTATGGAATAAGAGGTACTGTACATAATTGGTTCAGAAGCTATTTGGAATCTCGACACCAAAGTGTCGAGATAATTAAAAAAATAAGGAAAAACAAAAATACTTTCATCAGGTCGTCTTATAGGTCTAATTATAAAATAAATATAAGAGGTGTGCCACAGGGGACTATTTTAGCTCCGACATTATTTAATTTGTATATTAACGATTTACCTAATATAACAAAACATGAAGTAATATTGTTTGCTGACGATACTACTATTATCATAAGAGGTAATAATAAAAACAATTGTATAATTGACAAAGAATATGAAAACGAAATAAATACCACAATTGAGAATATAATAAAATGGATGGACATAAATAACTTAAATATAAATATTGAAAAAACTAATATTATGCAATTTGGCACTTACCATGCGAGAAAACCAAACATAAATATTAACTTTAAGGGACAACCAATAAAAAACGTGCAAACAACAAAGTTCTTAGGTTTAATGCTCGATGTAAATTGTAATTGGAAAAGTCACGTTGAAATGATCTGTATGCGGTTGAGTAGATATCCATATGCATTACGCAGACTGTACAAAATTTCGTCTATAGAGAGTAGTCTATTCGCCTACCACGCGAATGTTGTTTCTGCGCTGAAATACGGTATAATAATATGGGGAAACTGTACAGATATAGATTTGGCATTTAAAATTCAAAAGAAATGTATAAGAGCTCTTTGCGATGCACATTTGTTAGACTCTTGCAGACCACTATTCCGAAAACACAAACTTTTAACTCTTACCTGTTTATATATACAGCATTGTTGTATTTTGTAAAGGAAAATCCTAACCTTTTCCCAATTAAAGTATCAACTAATTCAAGAAGAAGGTACTACAATTTAGTAAATATATCCAAATTTAACCTTAGTACATCAATAAAAAATTCGTATAGTATGGCAGCCAGGGTATATAATGCACTACCAGATGATCTGCGTTCACTATCCGGCAAATAGTTTAAAATAAAATTAAAACAGTGGCTTGTTGAGAAATGTTTTTATAGCATTAGAGAGTTTTTACCATAACATTAATTACGAGATGTACAATTATATACTTGTGCAATTTTAATTTATTGACATATTTAAATAATAATAATGACTAATATAATAATTTAATAATAACATTACTTAACAATATTTGCACGCCAGATTTGGCAAATATGGCAGATTTAACATAAACCAATATGTAACACCTACATTTGTAACCCATATTAAGCAAATAAATAATTCATTATATTTCATTTCATTTCATTTCATCAGCAAATTGATATCAATTGATCAGCAAAAAAAAGAGATAGAACTGTAGTGCTTTAACTAAGCCTTTAGCTGGGCCGTTATCTGTTAGCAAATCAATAACAGATAATATCATAGTGCTTTAACTAAAATTGTTACTCTCTATGAGCCATTAGCTGGGCCATTATTAAATTGAAGACCTGGAGTAGTTATCTGATGATGCATCATAAGGATCCAAGGGATATTAAAGGGATATAACTATTGAGCCATGACTAATGTTGTTTATTACTATAAAGCTGATGATATGACCAAAGTGGTTCCAGGCGTTTCGGGGGTTCCTTTAAAATTTTAATTTTGATTTTATATTGTATGTCGACGGAATTTCCATAGAAAGTTCTTTTAATCTACCTTGCAATTCCAATGTCAAATGATGAGTCTGTGATGAATCATACGTAATCTCAGTGTGAACAAAACAGATAGACGAAATGCATTATTGCACACAAACAGTATATTACACAACCAAACAGTATATGAAACATAGAAGACAAAGACTACAATTAGCGGCTACTTAAATCACCAAAAGCTAACTATCTCTTCTACGAGTAGGCGTGGAGTAAAATACAATTGAGAATCAAACGAACTTACCTGTAAGTGAAGTTCGATGATAATTGTACGAACTTCCTTAGTGCTCCGCCGATTTGCTCCATATTTAAACAAAGTAGTATTCGCATTCGATGGCTACTCTCACACGTTTAATAGTAATCAGTTTTTTTTTTTGGATGAATATACGGTTGTCCAAGCCTCGATTTCTTTAAGACTTCATTCTGTTTATAGTGTTCCTGTGCTTACAAACCTGAAACTCACCTACCTATTTACATGTAGAGGTGGGAGGGTGTGGCTTTCACAATCGGCGGAGCACTAAGGAAGTTCGTACAATTATCATCGAACTTCACTTACAGGTAAGTTCGTTTGATTCTCAATTGTACTTTACTTCCGCCGTGCTCCGCCGATTTGCTCCATATTTAAACAAAGTAGATATTTAAAGGTTGAAGGTTTGTGGACTAAAATGGAAGTATTACCAGACATTTGGATGATCAGAACTCCTCAATCACATTAACTTAGTTCTATAACAATTATTTCTTAAATTTATATAATTATGCGTCCTCTAAGTCATTACAGTGATCTAGTACAAGTAATAAATATATATATATAATATTTTTTTTTTAAATAAATTTTTGCAAAAGTGTTGGATTTTTCGGACAATCCAACAGTTCTACGAATAGTGTCAATACTCTCTCCTAATGTTTAAATAGTAGATGTTGACAAATGACCATTACTATGATTTTCAAGTGTATGTCATAGATATCAAGATATAAAGTGTATCTTTATTTTAATTGCTTAAAGTTTGTTAACGAACAAGATTTTTTATTTTTCATTTATATAACTGAAAGAGTTTTGTGCGGGGCAGATAAACTCTCTTTTACAAAAGATATTTTAGGATTTATACAATAGAGGCAATAATAAAGTTGGTTGTGTACGACCTGGCCCTAGGTTTATTGAAATTTATTATTTATATTTTAACTTGCAATATTTTAAATAATCATATTATTATATTTAATTAAAGATGAGGATTATCCTTTATGAGCGGTGACAAGAGCTAACAATGTTATCACATTGGATAACAAATTAAGTGAAATATTTTCATTTGGATATAATTTATATAATAATTCTTAACAAACATTGGGTTCTTAAATCATATTTTCGAGTTTGTGGGCGAAACCTAAAAATCTCTTAGATAGTATCTTAACACAAATGTCAGTGGTAAGTTCATTTGGTAAATGAGGGCTATTGCTGAATATACCAATTTACTGAATTATAACTATAGCCTTTATTAGAAGTATTAGAAAAAGGTTAATAAATAAGAATAAATAAGAGAAATCTTATCTATCTGTGAAGTGTAATGTATCTGTATATTTGTGATACTATTTTTTTACTATTACAATAATCTACAATTAGGTATGTATTACATTGCTTTAAAATGTTATTGACAATGAAGCACCTGCACTTACAGGCAATATACCGTGTAACCTGGAGAAAGGATACTATGGTTGCAATGGTCAATATGAGCCAACTATAATTACCCTAGGTGCCTTGTTACAAAATTTAGAAAAGCTTTATTATAATTGAAAAGGGTGGAAAACGAATGATATTTGTAAAAAGTCCTGTATGGAAAACGTCCATGAGATTGTGAAAGAATCTCTTGCGATAGCATAGTGGTCTGGTCGCCAACAAATATATAACTTACACTTATGATTATGTGTAGAGGCAAACAAATCTTTTTTAGAAATACCAAAACCTGAAATAATCGTATAAAAGGCATATTTTGCCGTTTTTCACTAGGTTCTATTGTTAAACTGTCTTGAAGCAGTGTCAACTGATTTTATTTGAAGCAGTATTGTTTTTGATGATATATAATCTGTCTATACGCACATACTTGCATGCTTACACCACTGCTAAATTAGTTTAGCTAGACTATCAAGATGTGGTGTTGTTAATTCTTAACATGATAAAGCAGTTACTTACTTTTATTACATGTAAATGATTTTTAAAGCAAAAAGACAGCCAGTAAATTTAGGTAATTTTTGTGTTCATTTATTTATTTATGAATCTTACCGAACCCCATTAGTGGTACAACATAACCGCAATTTAACATTAATGCATTTTATTGTTAAATTGCGGTTACTTATTTTGGCTGATTAATTCTTATGAATTCTTATGAAAGTGAAACAAATTATTTTGTCACCAGGATAGTTAATTATTGGCACCTTGTGATATTGGTACTTGGCTATTATATCTATTATTATTTAATGCATTTCCATAGTTCAAGTTGTTTTGTATGCGCATCAGCTATATTATGTTACACCTGAAGTCCTGGACATGCTGCATATAGCATGCCTGTTATAGTGGCCAACTTTGAATAGGACGTGTTTTGTTCCAACTGTCATGTTTTCTTAATACTGTGATCTACTGTATTTGCATGGCATGGCAAAATAGTGAATACTTTTTGTTTTATCCCTCTTCAGAGAGGGTTTATTGATTGCATATGTGACCTCAGGGTTTATTTTGCAAGGGTTAACCATTGTGTTAAATACATTTTCCCTCTCTTTTTTTTTTACACCAGACTAACTTTTTGACCAACGGTCTGTGGGTTCTAGTTGTGTATGGCTGGTTCTGGCACTTACGTTCTTTGGTATGGTCTAGAGCAGTGTTTCCCAAAGTGGGCCCACGCCTTACAGGGCAATTCGATAGTTAAGGAGGGTAATTTCAAAATGGATTAGACACGACTTCAACCCTTCTGCTTTGGGTTATTTATATGCAATGCTAGATATCGGTGACCAATTTAACAAAAAAGGCAATTTTTTAAAAAAATATTGTAATCATTTATATTTATTAAGGGTAAAATACATTTTTTAAAGGTTGGGAAACACTGGTCTAGAGTGACTAATAAAACAAGGTCAAGAGTTTATTGACCTCGAATCTCTATTGAGTTGGTGCTTAAAAGCATAAACCCTGGCTAAAAATGTTGTAACCTGAATTAGGATTCTCATTATAGATAGTACATTTTTCTAGTAAAAATCATACACATCAATATATGGACGACGTAGGTTCACCCATGCTCAAGAGGTAATAATATTGGATTGTGCCTGTAGTGTATGTGCAGCAAAGCCATACATCCATTGTCTCGTACACGTGTGCGTGAGAGTTGAAACGTCAGAGTTACCTCGCCTGCGGGCGGGGGCAGACGTATACTAAGTGACGTGCGCGTGCTGCCGAGCCAGTGATCCTCGTAAGGAAAGGCAGACACTACAAATGGCGACGAGGAAAAAGTTATAATTATTACTTACTAAAGGAAATAAGGAGGGATAATACGGTGTTATAACTGCTTGAAACAGTTTAGGTTATAAATTATTCGCCTTTTGGATACATAAAGGATTAAATTATCAGTTAATACTATGTCTGGCGTTATTATATTAAGGTTCCATAGTAACTTCCGTCGAAACCATTAGTGGACAATAATGAGTGAAAGAATCACGAAATGTTTGTAAAGTTTTGCAAGCACCTACAGACTGCGGCGGCCCATTGTCGCCGGCGCTGGTTGGTCGTATTACAGGTATCACATTGCAATTACCTATGTTTAATTTTATGCAAACATAGATTAAGTTATACGAGATTGTAGAATGAATCGATAATATTTCGTTTGTTGGTTGCGATTTAGTTTATTAAGAATATGGGGTACTGCATTCTTAGCTGAGTACATTTATCTACTTTAATGAAATAGACATGATACAATGGATAGGTAAGATGTATCATTCATTATTGCTCCATATGGTGCGGTCGGGGTCGCGCAGTGTCGAACATTCAAATCAAAATCAAATTCCTTAAGTGGGATGAATTGGCACTTTTGAACGTTATAACATAATATTACAGCAATATACGAATTTACTACCGAAAGTGTTTAACTTGAATAAATAATAAATCAGTGGCTGCTGTAGGCATTGTCAAGTTAGAAAACTAAACTTTAAATTACAATATATTGTGTTAAACTGGAACACCAAACCTCTATATATATATATACTAGTGTTGTATTATTTGCCGCTGCCCGCGAGCGGGCAGCGGTGTGTCGTTGTGTTGTTTTATTTATTTGTTGTTCTATTAACCGCAGCCCGCAAGCGGACAGCGGAGAGTGGTGTGTGTTTGTTTGTGGTGTCGTGTCTTCGATTGTCGTTTTTGCTGCTGCCCGCAAGCGGACAGCAGGGTATCGTTGTTTTACTGAGTATCGGTGTTCATATACAGAGGCGACTGAGTATAATTTCATTGATTTTCATCATTTTAGAGTTTTTCCTAATTTTAACCTTCAAGATGACTTTCGATGTCAAAGTCATGTATGGGACGTTTGTCAAACGTGGCGAGGTCTATATGGAGTGACTGTCAAATTTATAGTAAACTGTCAATTTTATTCGTTATGACTAAAAAATTGAGAAAAAAAATTGTAATATATATATATATATATATATAGTTGTCTAAAGAGTAATATGCTTTTTAACATAGGATTTGTTAATAAATTTTGACACTACCAGAGTATGCTGGAGCCTTATTTGTACTAGGCGCCGTACATCATACTGATGGCTGGTACAAAGGTCAAAGGTTTGACGTGTTCTCGAGTGTACCTTTATTATAAGGTTAGTAGTTGCTATTGTAAATGGTAAATTAAACAGAAATAATTACATGGGATTGTTAATCAGAATGCCTCACAGGTTTCCAAGTGTATTGCGGGGAATAGGAAAAATATGCCTCTTTTTAACCCTTGACTTAAAAGGAGGGGTGTTGTGGGTTTGACGTGATCGAGATGGTTCTTGGCTGAAATTAGTCTGATCAGGAGTTTCAAGGTCATCAGCTCGTTTGTTGGCTGCGGTAGCGATCTTGGACGCATAATCGGTGTTTGCTTTGCTTTTGAACATATCTGTGACTTAACATGTAAAACACAAACGTATATACATGCATGGGTGTCTTGTTTGGTGCCGCTGAGCTGCTCTGATGACGGAGCTCGGGGGCAGGAGACGAAATCCTGGATGGGTTTAGGCTTGATGAGTTTGCTGGGCTTGGGCTCATTGGATTCGTCTTGACTGTGGGAAGCTAAGTGTAGAAAGGTTGGTGAGATGGAAGAGAGCTGATCATGGATCCTCTCGGATCAGCAATTCAACGAGGGATGAAACTGTGGTGCTTTGACTAGAGTTGTTACTCACTGTGAGCCATTGGCTAGACCGTTATCGGACGGAAGACCTGGAGTGTCTGATGATGCACCGTAGGGATGCAGGGGATGTTGAAGGGATGTAGCTAGGGAGCCATGACTGATGTTGTTTGTTACTGTAAGACTGGTGATATGTCTAAGTTGTATAGAGTAATAATAATAATTAAAAAGGTAAAATGGGGTTAATTATATACCTACTATTAGGTATACCAAGCATACCAAAACACTCACATGTTACTCCCTACCTAAATGAACGAAAAATACTGAAGATGAATGCTCGAAGAGACCTGCACTATACATGTTTCGTTTACAAGACTATCCACAGTAGAAAGCCTAATTATCTGTATGAAACGTTGTCATGGTGGAACGATAAAATTCTGCGCTCGACAAGGACAAAATATCGAAATGACCTAATTGTTCCTAAACTGATATCGGCAGGTTTTAGAGGCTCCTTTAAATATACAGCATCCAAAGTATGGAATAATATCCCTCCTCCTATAAGAGATAAATCTATGACCGCTTTAAAAAAATACAAAAAAGAGTACCTCATAGCAGGGCAAGTAGGAGGAGAATAAGGAGATGATTGTATAAAAGGAGAACCTTACTGAAAAGCCGATAATGATATTGTTTTTTTTATTTATTTGTGATATTAGCGTTGTGTTGTGTGTGTGTGTGTGTGTGTGTGTGTGTGTGTGTGTGTGTCTATGTGTGTGTGTGTGTGTGTGTGTGTGTGTGTGTGTGTGTGTGTGTTTTTACTAATTTTTTTAGCATGTGAGTGTGGGGTTGGGCTGAAAAACAGCGTCGAACAGTGTACCAACCTGTCGGGGCATTGTTTGACAAAAGCTGAGCCTAATCCTTTGCCACATCACTTTCTTAATTAATTCACGAAATTAATGACTAACAAAAGTAAATGTGATGTGACAATAAACTATTTTCATTTCATTTCATTTATTAAATTTCATTTATTAAGTTGGGAACAGCTGGAAAGGTAAAGCTACCACCATTAAGTTGGGAACAGCTGGAAAGGTAAAGCGACCACCATTAAGTTGGGAACAGCTGGATTAAGGTTAAGCTACCACTATTAAATTAAGAATAGCTGGAATTTGATAAAACTACCTTCATTAAATTAAGAATAGCTGGAATGTGGTAAAATTACCTTCATTAAATTAAGAATAGCTGGAATTTGGTAAAACTACCACCATTAAATTGGGAAGAGCTGAAATGTGGTAAAACTACCTCCATTAAATTGAGAAGAGCTGAAATTTGGTAAAACTACTTTCATTATATTAAGAAGAGCTGAAATCTGGTAAAACTATCTTCATTAAATTAAGAATAGCTGGAATTTGGTAAAACTACCACCATTAAATTGGGAAGAGCTGAAATGTGGTAAAAACTACCTCCATTAAATTGAGAAGAGCTGAAATTTGGTAAAACTACTTCCATTAAATTAAGAAGAGCTGAAATCTGGTAAAACTATCTTCATTAAATTAAGAATAGCTGGAATTTGGTAAAACTACCACCATTAAATTGGGAAGAGCTGAAATGTGGTAAAACTACCTCCATTAAATTGAGAAGAGCTAAAATTTGGTAAAACTACTTTCATTATATTAAGAAGAGCTGAAATCTGGTAAAACTATCTTCATTAAATTAAGAATAGCTGGAATTTGGTAAAACTACCACCATTAAATTGGGAAGAGCTGAAATGTGGTAAAAACTACCTCCATTAAATTGAGAAGAGCTGAAATTTGGTAAAACTACTTCCATTAAATTAAGAAGAGCTGAAATCTGGTAAAACTATCTTCATTAAATTAAGAATAGCTGGAATTTGGTAAAACCACATTCATTAAATTAAGAATAGCTGGAATTTGGTAAAACTACCTCCATTCAATTGTGATGAGCTGGAATTTGGTAAAACTACCTCCATTCAATTGGGATGAGCTGGAATTTGGTAAAACCACCACGATTAAATTAAGAACGGCTGGAATTTGGTAAAACTACCTCCATTCAATTGGAATGAGCTGGAATTTGGTAAAACTACCTTCATTAAATTAAGAATAGCTGGAATTTGGTAAAGCTGCCGTCATTAAAGTAGGAATGGCTGGAATTTGGTAAAGCTACTACCATTGAATTGAGAACTGCTGAAATTTGGTAAAACTGCCTCCATCCAATTGGGAACAACTAAAGTTTGTTTAAACAACCGCTCTTCAATTAAGAATAGCTACAAAAAGGAAGATAGACGTGAAAGAACGAGCAGATAACAACAGTTCAGAAGGAAACAAAAAGAAGAGAATAGATTGGAGTATTTAATATCGATGACGTGAGCGAAGCTAAAGTGGGAAACAGGATCCAAGAGCTGTTAGATCGTTATATCATTGAATAGGTGCGTGGTCATTCGGGATGGATGTCCCCGGTAGTATCTATACTGAAAGAGACTAACGTCTGTGTGTCGATATGTGGCGGGCTGATGCTGCCACATGCGAGAAAATTCCTTATCTTGTATGGACGAACTATTGCCGAGTATTGGACGGAAGTGGAACCGGAAATTGGGGTCCTTCCAAAGAGTCCTACTTTAATCTGATTTTATGATGTCCTAGATGTTTGTAATAAATCCTCTTTAGTTCTGAATCTGTTGGTGATTTGTAAATAAAGGTGGGATGTAGTGTATGTGCAGCAAAGCCATACATCCATTGTCTCGTACACGTGTGCGTGAGAGTTGAAACGTCAGAGTTACCTCGCCTGCGGGCGGGGGCGGACGTATACTAAGTGACGTGCGCGTGCTGCCGAGCCAGTGATCCTCGTAAGGAAAGGCAGACACTACAGTGACGATGTAATTCCTCGAAATACATTCAAGCACAATAATAAAATAAATTGCGACGTTGCAGTTCTTCAAACTACACTCAAGCACAATAATAAAATAAAATGTGACGTTGCAGTTCTTCAAACTACACTCAAGCACAGTTATAATTAGTTGTCACATTATAGTTTTTCAAACTACCATCAATAACAGTATTTATAAATTGTGACATTTCAGTTTTTCAAACTACACTCAATCACAATAATAATTCATAAATAGTGGACGTTATAGTCTCACGAAGTATTAAAACATTTTGGTTGCAACAAATCCACTTATGTAAAAAATCCAGTATCGGTATTTACCTGAATCGTTTTGTTCATGCAGGTAAAACGAACAAACGTGGATGAGGGCGACCGTGATGGCGTCGTATTCGTGGAGCTCCGTTTCTCCAACCATCTTATTTTCTACGGTATTTGCCAATTTGCTTGTTCGTTTTCAGCTTCTTCTCGTTGCCTTTTACCCATTTAGAGTAAGATTGTATAATTATTTACACTAAAATTTACAATAAAATGCGGACAACCGATAAACACGTGCATCTCGTAGCACACAAAATACGGAATGAAGTCTTAAAGAAATCGAGGCTTGGACAACCGTATATTCATCCAAAAAAAAACTGATTACTATTAAACGTGTGAGAGTAGCCATCGAATGCGAATACTACTTTGTTTAAATATGGAGCAAATCGGCGGAGCACGGCGGAAGTAAAGTACAATATTTAATATACGAGTATATTTTTTTTTCATTGTGACTCGACATATGACATCACCCCGCTTGATTGGCCGAAGTGTGGTCTATGAATGAATGTCACTGCTACTACAATTCAATAACTGTGAGTAGCAATCACATCCACTATGCCGAATGTGATTGCTAGTTGGAACCGGCAACTTACAAGCTGATCCCGAAACGTGACCAAATCACTTCACGGTCTGGTGGTAAGTGGTGGTACTACCCCGGATAGACAGACTGGGTACCACTGCCTACCACTCTTTGATAACCAGACTCGAAGCAAATATCCACCTCTTTTTTTGTATTAACAAATATAATTTTTAAGTATTGCAAATAAAGGCTATGAACCAAATATTTGCTTTGACCGAGAATCGAACCCGGGACTTTACGCGCAACAAACCAATCGCTAAACCGTTCGTCCACGCCTCGTAGGTTATTTTATTACGTGTAAATATTTATTTTATTTTTAAAGAGATAGAAAGGTATTCAATATCTATTATTACAGTATCTTTTTGAAGTTTAGTTTACAGTCAACTAGTGTTACTAGTTCACAGACTGTCATAGATAGTAATTAAGTCTGTAACGGATTTCACAGCAAGGCAGACATTAAAGTATTATCGATTTTAGAGAGTAAAATATAAACAAAATATAAGCGATAGAAAAAGAAATGTTGTACTGTATTTTAACTGACATTAAATTTAGTCCGTGATAAATGAGATTTGAGAGTAGACAAAATTTGAGAAATGTATTATATGTCGAGTTCCACATTAATAGAATGAATAAAAGAAGGTAAACGTATTTTGTAAATTGGAAGCATAAAACGAAAGATTGTCCTTCAGTTAGATCAGGGACATACCTAAAAAAGGAAGAGTCCCCAGTGCCTGTATCGAGGAGGATTGTGGAATTTTCGTTTTCTATCCCTATCCCTTGTTAGGCAGTTTGAACTCAAAGACATTAAATATATATATACCTAAATATAAAAATATATTGTTTTTAATCTCTTTCTTTAAACCTAAACTATTTATTTATTTGAATGTTTAAAAAGCGATCTTATAAAAATATTTACATATACGTATTTACAATTTGTAATTAACGAATCGATGTTAAATTCTATTTGAAATATTCGCGAAAACAAAAATGCCACATTATCACCACGGAAATATAATTTGTATCTTTGTTACTTAGCAACGAAAAGTGACATAACTTATTAAAATACATTCGACAACATTTTTTTAAAATAATTTATTAAACTGATAATTTAATAATGAACAACTTAATAATTCACCCGTCTGTGGAACCAGGCGTTATCGATAATTATATGATACAACGTTGTATTTTGGAAGAAGGTTTGTGTTAAATACAGAAAACAAATAGGTATTTATAATAACATTCAGACGTTTTATACACAGTGAGTACTGCTGGAGAAACTACTATCTACAATCAATTAAATTGTCAAGCCTTTTTCCCCACAGGGTTAGGCAGAGACAATGGAACGCCACTGACACAACTTTCTCGCTTCCTTCACATTCACAATTCTCTTCATACAAGCTCTATGGTTATGGGCACTAGGCAACCTAGCTTTCTTGAGGATGTCTCTGATTTGGTCGAAAAATACCCTTCTGGGCCTGCCTTGTTTAACGTATTTTTCACATGAGATTTATAAATAATTTTACTTTCACTCATCCTTTTTATGTGCCTAAACCATCGAAGCATTCCTTTGTCAATCCTTATCACTACATCCTCTTTCAAACCACATCTATAGCGCACTGTGCTATTCCTTATTCTATCCGCTATCGTCACTTCACATACACTCCTTAATGACCGCCATTCTACAGCATTTATTATTCTCTCATGCTTCTTCTGCCACACCCAAACATTCACTATCATACATTAATGTAGGAACAAGCACCGCATTATGAATATCTACAAATTACTTAAATATCCCTTTGTAAACGCTGTTCCTTTTTTGTTATTGAGGCTTAATTATGACAGCACCGAGCCAGCCTAATGTTAATGTTATTGCATTAATGGAAGCGACTGCTACTACAGTTAAGTAGCAGTCACATCAGTGGACGTATCTATAGTTTTAGTTGTATGCCTTGCCAAGAGAGTGGTACAATTAGAAACAAAAACGTTAAATACATATTAATTTCAATACTAGAAGTATAGCAATTATATTTTTACACAAGTCGAGGTCAGATGTCGAGTCACAATAAAAAATCTAATCGTTTGTAGTAGCAAAGAATAAAATCTTTCAGGCCCAAAGGAAGAGGCAGGGAGACTGTTCGCTGAGGAAGGAGTACATTTTGAAGAATTAACAGTTACCAGGCTCGAGTTCCAAAATATACTACGCATTGATCATCTATGGATGTTGAAATCTTTACGAAAACTAACACTAGCGCATAATTTAATTGAGAAAATTGAAAATCTACATCAACTAACTAGTTTAAACGAACTAGATTTGTCATTCAATAAAATTACTAAAATCGAAAATCTTGAGTGTTTAGTAAATATTGAAATACTCACTCTTTTTCATAATAACATAAAGAAGATTGAGAATTTGGATGCTTTAGAGAATTTACTTGTTTTTAGTATTGGTGATAATCTTATTGAAGATTATAAGGAGGTGAATATTATCTTGTCAAAGTGAGAGATCCTTGTTCGATGTAAAAATAAATAGCCGGCACAGTGACGGCGACTGAGGCAATTGAAAGATGAGGCGGGTTTTTCACAATCACCGACAAAAGAAACAAAATAGTTCTTATTTGTCCAACCCCACCTTGCTGACTTTGTCTTGCCTGATAGTAAGTAAGGGGTGGTCCAAGAGCATCGACGACTGAAAAAATCGCATAATAAATAAAAAAAACATAAACGAAACTATTGACGATAACTATTGACGACTTAATGGTCAAACGGTTAGATTCGCAATAGTTTCGTTGTTTTTTATTTTATATTTTATTGTGATACGACATATATCAATACCCCGCTTAAAGTTAAGTCGGAGTGCTGTCTGTGAATGGAAGTGACTGCTACTACAGTAAAATAAATGTAAGTAGCAGTCACCGGTTTTGGTGGTTTAGGCCTATCTCCTTATTATTTTGCCAATCGACGACGACAAATGATATCGTTCTTATTTGTCCAACCTAACTCTACAAATGTCACTTTAAAAATAAATGAAAGATGGGAAGTAAGCAAGAAAAGTTAACAAGCAAGCGCAGATGAAAAAGTCGACTCAGTTTAGAGCTTAATAAGATTTATTTTTCTAGGCGATTTATTTACGGAGGTTTCGCAAACTACGCTCTCTTAGTTTCAAAGGTAACCCATGCTGCGATGACCCGATGACCAACGCTTTTCTAAAAGCAGGGCTACCACGTATAACTTATTTGAATTACCAAACGATTACCGAGGAAGACAGAGAAAATAGTGCTGTATATTTTAGGTACGAGAAACCTGACAATACGAGTTTTATTTAAATATTTTCAGTAATTTAACGGGCGTCCCAAATCCTAGAAAGATTTTTCCAATTACCAAGTTTAGTTAAAGTACAGTTTTTTTTTTCGTAGATGTAGTGACTACACTACAAAGGAACAAAACGGAATGCTCCGATAATTTGGGCACATGGAAAAGATTTTTTTTATAATTCTCGACATATGACAGCACCCTGCTTTATGTTAAGCTGGAGTGTGGTCCACAATATTAAGCTGGAGTGTGGGTGTAACTGCTACTACAATTCAATAACTGTGAGTAGCAATCACATCCACTATGCCGGCATAGTTGGAACCGGCAACTTACAAGCTGATCTCGTAACGTGACCAAATCACTTCACGGTCTGTATACTTGTTAGTGGTGGTACTACCCCGGATCTGCAGATTGGGTACCACTGCCTACCATTCTTTAATAACCAGACCCGTAGCAAATACCGGGCTCTTTTTTATTAACAAATATTTGCGACATTTAATATTAATAAGCTATGAACCTAATATTTGCTCCTACCGGGAATCGAACCCGGGATTTCACTCGTAACAAACTGGTCTGCTAAACAATCGTTCACGTCTGTCGTCAAAACAATGTATGTACTACTTACAGAGGTCTTCTTAGAAAGTTGGACGAAGCTGATGAAAAAACTGAAAAGGAACGGTTAGCGAAAGAACAGTATGATGCTAAAGTGGAGTTTTATGCTTTATCATTCGTGGAGTATCTAAGTGGACCTGAATTATTGGAGACTATGTTTGAGAAGGACCCAGATGGCTCTCTCTTGATCAAGTTTGGTGGAGAACTGATTCCATTTTACGAACAGTAAGTGTTTGACTATGTATATTTATTTATTCATAAATCATAATAACCTAACACAACTCCCTCGCTTCCCTCAAATCCACAAACCTTTTCATACAAGCTCTACGGTTATGGGCTCGGTCGGAAAACAACCTCCTGGGGCAGGTTTAACGCATTCATCCACATCAGAATTATAAATTTCTTTCGTCAATCTACTTTCACTCATCCTTTCCATGTGCCCAAACCATCGAAGCATTCTTTTGTCAATCCTTGCCACTAAAACAATAATTTAATAATAGTAATAATAAATATTTCCTTAAATTAAAAAAAAATGCTCCGGGTTTGGTGATCAAAGAATAGCAGGCATTGGTGCTCAGTCTGACAATCCGGGGTAGTACCACCACTTACAAGTTTATAGACCGTAAAGTGTCTGACTTGCGTTTCGGAATCAGCTTGTAAGTTTTTTTTTTTTTTTTATTGTGACACGACATTTAACATCGACCTGTCTGATGATAAGCAAGAGGAGATCCAAAAGTGCCGACAACTGAAACAACTGAGTTAGCACGCGGCTGTCTCAGCTGCCGTCACTATGCCGGCCAAAGGTGCTTCTTCACGCATCGCTTAAAGGATCCAAGGTTATAGGAGGGAGAGAACACATGGGCTGGCAAAGCATTCCACTTGTCGATTGTTCTACAGAGAAAAGATGCACAAAACTGTTTAGTTCGACTACCGATTCTGTCGACAAAATGTGAATGCTTCCCCCGACCAGTGCGGGTGTTACGGGTGTGAAAAGACGAGATAGGAACAAGGTTAAAGAGCTCCTCGGAACATTCCTTGTGGTATAGGCGAAGTTGCCAGTTCTGACGAGGTTGGCATAGTGAATGCGATTGCTACTTATAGTTACTTAACTGCAGTATCAGTCACCTCCATTTATGGACCGCTCTCCAGCTTAATATAAGGCAGGGTGCTGTCATATGTCAAGTCACAATTTATTTGAGTTGACCGTTTTAGATACAAAGAGCAATATGTGGAAACAATGGAGACGCTAGTCGAATTCGCACAAATAGCGTACACTCTACGTCAGAATGAAATTAAATTATTTAAAGATCTCGTTGATACGGCTCTTGAAGAGAGCGTTGCCAAGAGTAAAGAGTAAGTAGTTCAGTTTTTTTTAATTTTTATTATTATGACTCGACATATGACAGCACCCCGCTTGATGTTAAGTTGGAGTGCGGTCCATGAACTGCTACTACAGTCAATTAACTTTTTTCTTTTTTTATTGTGACACGACATCCGACCTCGACCCGCCTGATGATAAGCAATAGGAGGTCCAAAATGACGACAAATGAAAAAAACGACTTTATTCACGGCTGCCTCAGTCGCCGTCACTATGCCGGCCAAAGGTGCTTCTTCACGCATCGCTTGAAGGATCCAAGGTCATAGGATGAAAATTACACATAGGCTGTAACACTGTAAGTAGCAGTCACAACCGCTATGCCGGCCTAGATGAAACCGGCAACTTACAAGCTGATCCCGAAACGCGATTAAATCACTTCACGGTCTGTATACTTGTAAGTGGTGGTACTACCCCGGATCAGCATACTGGGCACCATTTTCTACCACTCTTTAATAACCAGACCCAAAGCAAATACCCACCTCCTTTTTATATAAACTACATATATTTGTAATTTTAATAATTAGAATAAATATTACAAATAAATGTTATGAACAAATATTTGCTCCGACCGGGAATCGAACCCGCGACTTTCCAGTTCGGTGTGCTAACCACTACGCCACGCCTGTCATTAAAAGTTGCCCCCAGTGTGGTAGTCATTAGTCATTGGTAGTTTAACTGCAGGTAGCAGGCGCTCCATTCATGGACCGCACTCCATTTCGACATCAGGCGGGCTGCGATCAGTAGTAGAGTGCTAGAGTTGTAGGCAGTGGTACCCAGTCTGCCTATCCGGAGCAGTACCACCACTTTTAAATATACAGACCGTGAAGTGACTTAGTCACGTTTCGAGATCAGCTTGAAAGTTGCCGGTGTCAACTAGGCCGGCATAGTGTATGCGACTGTTACTGTAGTTATTTATTTGTTAACGGAGTCGTTTCTTTTAATGGCTTACATTTTAGCTGAAACTTGCACTGGTTCTGCTTATATCAATGAAAATCGTCACGCAGAGACAATGGAGCGCCACTTGCCACGATCCTGACACGACTTCTTCGCTTCTCTTACATTCACAATTCTCTTCATACAAGCTCTACGGTTATATCAAACCACGATAAGAACATGATATTTTTTTATTATTGTTAAATCCATCATCCAACCTCGACTTCCTGAAGCAAGGGAAGGTCCAAGAGTACTAAAGTCTAAAAACCGACTTAATTAATAATTATGACGTATATTTATAGAGTTATAGATATATATGTGGCGAAGAAAAAGCCTTTACTGTTAGATTTAACGGACCTTATAACTAAAGTTGGTAATAAAGAAGAAACATTTGAAAATATAGAAACGGATTTAATGGATTTGGGTGAAACGTTTAATGACATTTTATATGACCTTTGGAAGAGCTTAATGACAATTGAAATGAATTTATATGAACAGTGTGAGGTAAGAAAGGATATTTAGGCATTATGTGAGGTTTTTTATTATTATTGTGACTCGACATATGACAGCACACCCCGCTTGATGTTAGGCTGGAGTGTGGTCCATGAATGGATGTCACTGCTACTACACGATCTGTATACTTGTAAGTGGTGGTACTACCCCGGATCGGCAGACTGGGTACCACTGCCTATCACTATTTTATAACCAGACCCGAAGCAAAAATATCTATCATTTTTTTTTTTATAAACAAATATTTGCAATATTTAATAATTATATTTAATAATTATATATATAGCTATGAAACAAATATTTGCTCCGACCGGGAATCAAACCGGGGACTTTACGCGCAACAAACCAATCTCTGACCGTTCGTCCATGCCTGTCGTAAATGCGTGATGCATGATGGTAAGCAGATTACGGTCCATGAGCGCCGACGATGAAGGACTCTGCAGGTCACGAAGGCCCCTACAACAAAATGTCTTCTAATAGGCGCTTCAATAGGGTGACAATCTTAGAGTATACCTTTCTTAGGAATAATTAATACGGAAAATAATGAATTCTGACTGCTATATTCATATGCCTTCTAATAAGCGCTTCAATGTGGTCTTGTATCTTAGAGTATACATTCCTTAGGAATAATAAATACTCTAATGAATACGGATAATATTGAATTCGTAGAACAGTAAAGAAAGTTACATATTCTTGTAAAAAAGTGTATGCGGAACCATTAAAATGTCTTTTAATAAGCGCTTTAATAGGGTAACAATCTTAGAGTCACCCATTATACCACAGGAATAATGAATACGGCAAATAAATACAGAATAAATAAATAATGAATTCTGAGAACTATATTCGTAGAACAGTAAAGGAGGTTACATATTCTTGAAAAAAAAAGAGTGTGTGGAGTGGAACCATTACGCGTAATGAAGTTTGTAAATAATTATTGTAAAAGTTTTGTGCATTTTTAAAATTATGATTATACACAATGTGTTTTTACAGGAAACCAGGGTGCAATTTGCAGTAAACATGACTGAAATGATTACGAAACTTATGGAGGCAGCTAGAAATGCATTTGGAGAATGGAGGGAAAGCGAGGGTGGATGGTCGATGAAACAGTTTGAAATATTAACAAAAAATTTAGGAAATAAAGTGCTCTTGGGAGATGCACCACATGAATTAATTGAGGTAATTGAAATTTTATTAGTTGAAAATCATTTACTAGTTAAATTAAGGTGACTACTACTAGAGTTAAATAACTGCAAGTAGCAGTCACGTCCACTATGTAAGCCTAGTTGAAACCGGCAACTTACAAGTACTTCACGGTTTGTATACTTGTAAGTGGTGGTACTACCCCGATTCGGCAGACTGGGCACCCTGCCTACCACTCTATAATTAATAGGGCTGGTAAAACATTCTACTTGTCCATTATTCCACAAAGAAACGACGCGGCGAATATTTTAGTTCGACTGCCGCCGATTGGGTTTATAGAATACGGATGCTTCCCCTGACGGGAGTATAAATGCAATGTAGGAACAAGGTTAGGAATGTTCCGATTTGATTGAGGAACAATCTTCTTCGCCCCCTCTCCCCTAGCAATTCTAGAAGCAAGCACCTTCTCAAGCAAGGAATATCATTGTGAGCGACCGTAGTGTAGTGGCCGTGCAATGGTTACGCAAACCGAGAGCATGGGTCCAAAACCACTTGCCGGTACCAATGTATCTTTGATATATGTACTTTGGTCGTATTAATTCTATGATACAAGCAGTAAGTAGCTTAGTATAGTTAGCTTAGTTGTCCGGGAGGGGTACCGCCATCTCTTAGAGCAATATTGTTATATTGCGATGCAATTTCGTTCCACGTTTTTGTAGAAAAGTAAACTTATTTTAAATAATAATACAATCTTATAGTTGGTGGTAGGCTCGGCCTACTGGTAAGTTATGAGTTATAATGATATTAAAAGTAGGCAGTGTTTCCAAGTCTGCCGATCCGGGGTAGTACCACCACTTACATGTATACAGACGTGAAGTGATTTAGTCGCGTTTCATTATCAGCTTGTAAGTTGCAAGTTTCAACTAGGCCTGCATGGTGGATGTGACTGCTACTTCCAGTTACTGAATTGTAGTAGCAGTCACCTCTATTTATGGACCGCACTGCAGCTTAATATCAGGCGAGGTGCTGTCATTTGTCGAGTCACAATAAAAAAAATATATTATGTATTCCTTGCAGATGTCGATCTTGCTTCTTAGTTTTTTTTTATTGTAACACGACATCTAACCTCGACCCGCCTGATGATAAGCAAGAGTAACGATAGGTTATCGTGATAGGGGAAGGAGGGGGAGAATTGTAAATAATGATTTGGTATCTATTGTCAGGTAATGACAGACCGTGATACGTTGATCAACGTCATAGCCCAGTCCACTGATAACCACATGAGGTTCATTGACACCAGAGAAGACGTGCTAATGACAAGAGCAAATAAATGGAAAGATGATTTGGTGCAAGGAACTAATGAGTATGTAATTTTAGTATCGTTTTTGGAACGAAGTTCCTTATCGCGCAAGGGGGCTAGACGGAAAAATTAAGACCAAAAATTGTAACGACACTTTAGGGTTCCGTAGTAAAAAACGGAACCCTTATAGATTCGTCATGTCTGTCCTTCTATCCGTATGTCACAGCCACTTTTTTCCGAAACTATAAGAGCTATACCATCGATGCAGTTTTTTCAAGACATTTAAATAAAATAGAATCCCAAACATATGTTTCCTACTTCAGTTACCACAAGCCAATTATTACTAAAATTAAGCCTACTGATTAAGTTTATATTACATTATATTTGTTAATAATAAAAAAAATATTACCATTCCTTCACTAATTACTCGAAAGGAACTTCGTTTTATCCGGGTGTCCCTTGACACCTCTCAAGTTTTTTTTTATTGTGGCTCCACCGTTAGATGTTAAGGCTACTGATACTACTGGTTACACCTAAAGCTAGTACTAAGCAAATGACTTTATAAAAAATATAGGCGAACTAAGCAAAAAATATTTGCTTAGTTCGCCGATCAGGGATTGTATCACCACTTGAAATGTACGTGACGAGATTGTCGCGATTCGGATTCAACTTGAAAGTTGAATTTATCTCTACCAACAGTCGCTCGCCACTACGCCTACCAAAGGCGCCGGCGCTTAAAGATTCTAAGGTTTTAGGATGAGAAGAACACATGGGGTGACAATGCATTCTACTTGGCGATTGTATTACGAAGAAACGACCCACTGAACTTTTTAGTTCTAGTGCCGATCGATCGACAGGACGAGGTTGCTTCCACCGACCTGTGTAGGTATCACGGGTGTAAAAAGACGACGTATATATTGTTAGATAATGCGATTAAAATAAGAATAGGACGGAATCGGCGCCATTTTGTGACGTCTAACTCTCCAACCAACTTCACTTTAGTATGGTGTCTTTTTCTTTGCGGACTGTCAAGAAAATGACACCTTTGAATCAGTCAAATGAAGTTAGTCAATAGACCGTCCTATTCTTATTATAATAGCATAATACGCGCTCCGAACTAGGCACATTAAAACTACGCTAGTAAGTAAACTCAGTGTCGCGATGCAGAGCAACATTGTTTGTCTTTTTTTCGCTCTTAATAACTATTATTCCGTCCTACTTCCACTTGTGTGTATGCCTAGTCGTGGTTGATCGTTCAAACTCGTGCCATTTGCGAACACTAACACACTAGCCGGTTGTACCAAATTTTTTATTTACGAATTCGTAAAAAGTTACGAGTAAGTAGAAGAAAAAAGGAAAATGGGTTGCAACACTCTCTCGTGTATGCGTGAGTGTAACCCATTTTTCCTTTTTCTTCTACTTATTAGTAACTTTTTACGAATTCGTAAATTAAAATTTTTGATACGACCGGCAGTAAAACTCGTTAGGTGACGTATACCTCATTTTATTTTATATAACTGAATAAATATAAGAATCAAAATAATATTTATTAACTTTTAGTAACGAAATCAAGAGAAACCGTGACAGAATATTGGAAATTAATTATTATGTTGACAACCAGAGAGGTGAATGGAATGACTTGCAAATGAATTTCGCTGAAGCACCAGATCCTGATGCAGTGGCGATACTAGCTGATGACGAATGAAACAATCAATCAATCGAATCGCAACGCCTTTTTCCTACAGGGATAGACAGACACAATGGAGCGCCACTTCCAACGATCCTGAAACAACTCCCTTGCTTCCCTCACATCCACAATTATTATTCTTTTCATCAAGTTCTACGATTATGAGCAATAAAACAATAAAGAAATATATCTTATACGAGAGTTTCATTGTAGTTTCATGAGTAGAAGATAAGCTACTTTTTTTATTGTCAAAATACATTTTAATAGTGGGTTCGATTGTCGATCGGAGCAAAGACTTGTTAAATAGTTATTATTTGTAATACAATATGATTATTAGATTCAATATTACAAATTATTGTTTTATAAAAGCACCTCAACAATGAGGGTTTCATATCGGGTGCAACAGCTGTTCTAAACCCGTCGTGCACTACACACTATCTCGAACGAACGAATTCATTTAATTTAGGATGTAGTAATGTATATTATATAGACGAAACAACATCAATATTTAAGCCCCCAGGGATAGGCAGAGACAACATAACGCCACTTCCTACGATCCCTACACAAATCCTCCACATCCGCAATTCTCAAGTCCAACATTGTTAAGGATGTCTCCAATTTGGTCGGAAAACACCCTCCTGGGTCTGCCTCGTTTAAGGCATCCATCCACATCAGATTTATAATATCTTTTCGTCAATCAATGGTTATGGGCACTCCATTGTTTCTGCTTATCCCTGTATCTGCCTTTAATTGATTGATTTTGTTACTCGACTTTCACTCATTGTCAATCTTCTTTCAAACCACATCTATCGCGCCTTGTGCTAATTTAGAGGCATAGTAAATCAATCAAATTGTTCCACCTTTTTCACACAGGGATAGGCAGAGACAATGGAGCGCCACTTGCCACGATCCTGTCACAATTTTCATATTAATATAGAGTAGAAAAGGTGTTAAAGAAAAATCTACTTAGTAATTGATATTATATTTCATTTATAATTTCATAAAATATTAAACTTTATTGTAAAGAGTTACAAAACATTCTAAAAGCCTCTAAGTTATTTCACAGGTATATCCTTAAAATAATATGCCGTAATTATATTACGACTTAATGAATAAAATATACAGACAGAAACTTATGGCGCGGTTTTAAGTCGTTGGCGCTCTTGGACTTCCCCTTGCTTATCAGAATTTCCTTAAAACTTTTCTACACTAACAGCCGGTTGTATCAAAAATTATAATTTACGAATTTGTAAAAAGTATCGTATAAGTAAAAGAAAAATGGGTTGCATCACTCTTTAACTTCACATTTTACATTTACGTTTACCGGATATTTTATACAGAGCTAAAGGACATCATTCCATTTTGGGTTTTCTTGTACTATTTTTTTATTTCTAATAATAAAAACATATATAAAAGGTAGTTTTGATATTAATTTATTAATAACCGAATTCACGATTTCGTAATAGTAAACGTAATAGAATAAGTATAAAGTAAAACTAAATTCGTAAATTGAAACTTTTTTGGTAAAATAAACCGGCGGTAAGCGTGCTCGTAACATAGCAACAGGACAACCTAAGTACATATCGATGCCTCAAAGAAACAGTATATCTCACTAAAATAGTGGTTCTTTTCTTATAGAAAATGTTAAAAAATTGTTTATAATGAGATATGTGCATTGTGATATTTCCATGTGACAGACAAACATATTAATTTTATAAAATATGTAGTGAGCTATTATAATAAGGAGAAATGTTATGAGAAGCTAATTAACTCAAAAATCATTTTACAAAATATCTCACTATAGCTTTGGGGTTTCGACATATCAAAGATACGTTGGTACAAGCAATTCGTTTTGAACCGAAGGCTCTTGGTTTGAACCACTACACCACGATCGCCTTAGTCTTCTAATAGTTAGCAAGGGGAAGTTCAAGAGCTCCACCGACTGGAAAAACGACTCGGTTCATAGCTACATTCAGTTTCTGTCACTATGCCTGCCAGAGATGCCTTTTTATTTATAATTTATTCTAAAAGTACTCTTATACTTAAAGTACATCTTAAAGAGTATGGCAGCAGTTATTTATTTTCACACAAAACAAGAAAAACCATCTGTAACTTCAACAACGAGATTCTGTTGGACATTTCGCGATTAAGGATACTCCATTTTAGAGAAGTTAAAATATATTTTTACAAATTTATTGTTGGACAAGCCTACTATACTGTTAGCGAATATCTCTTGGATAAATCCATACAAAATCGAAATGTTGATTAATACTATAGAACAGTGATACTCAAAGTTGTCTAGGCTACGACCCATCTTTATAAACTGGGGACCCACCTCTAGAAAATTTAACCGTTACCAAATATTAGTAGATTTTTTTATTATTTGAATAAATAACTACATCAAAAAAGATGGGAAGAGCATATAGGCTGGTAAGTATTCCACTTGTCGATTGTTCGACAAAAAGACGATAAAGTTACTCATTGGCTTTTAAATTTATTTTCGAACCCAACATTTCACACACGTGGCTAGGGCCTTGATTCTCTTAATACTCAACAGCGAAATGACTTGTCCATGAAATGCCACTGCTTTGATGAATTAAACAAATTCTATGCGGCTTACTATCGCGTTTCTTTTGATTATACAGTTTTTTATTATTATTCCGACGTTTCGAGAGCTTTGCAGGGATCGTCTCTCCGTTACCACTGTCATCAATGAATCAATCAAATTGTCACGCCTTTATCCCACAGGGATAGTCAAAAATATTCGCGCAAAATTTAAAAAACACTAAGTTGAAAATAAGAAAATGACAAAGAACATCAAATTTTTCTTTCAGACACCATATTTTTTATTTATTTATTATTATTTTCATTTCTATACTAAGCTACTAAAGTGCTTATATCATAGAAACAGGACAATCAAGGGACATATAACAAAGATACATTGGTACCGGCGAGTGGTTTTGAATCCGTGCTCTCGGCTTAAAGACTACATACAAGTAAGAGACTTGTATGTAATATACGATAACATTTCAGTAACAGTAACAGTTCATGGAGAATTCATTTTGCTGTTGAGTATTACGAAAATCGGAGCACTGTTCATATTAAAAATCACTGTTTTTTCTCTTTCAACATAGATATATAGAATTCGAGCCCTTGTTGAACTTTAGGTTGTGTTATAAGTTGTAAAAACGCTTGTAAATCTTTATCTCTATTCTTAGCTAATTTATTAACTATTTCACCACGCAACACCTCCTTAGTATATGCCCTGGCCAAGGGTGGGATCCTCTCAAACTTGGATATGAAGCCTTCACATTTAGAAATTGCATCTGCTTTATCCGAAGCTGCTTCGTCTATTAGACCAATCTGTAAAATAGGAAATATTATACATAGACAAACAAAGTACTCATATACTGGCCAGCATAGTCATGACGACTGAGGCAACCAGAAACTAAGTCAGTTTAGTCACCAGTACTCTTCGATCTTTCCATGCATCTAAGTAGAGTTTAGGACCTTAGTGCTTTAAAATATAACTTGTCTTAATTTTGTATTCAAGTGAATACAAAAGCAGCCTCAGTTCGATTATGACATGCCTTACCTTGTCGAACTGGTAATTAAAGAGTGTAGGCAGTGGTACTCAGTCTGCCGATTCGGGGTAGCACCACCACTAACAAGTATACAGACCGTGAAGTGATTTGGTCACGTTTCGGGATCAACTTGTAAGTTGCCGGTTCCATCTAGGCTGGCATAGTGGATGTGATTGCTACTCACAGTTATTAAATTGTAGTAGCAGTGACATTCATTCATGGACCAATAATAAAAAAAACTGCCTGCCATGGCAAGTCTAAGCATGCTAACTAAATAAAAAGATTCAGTTTTTGATTGCGTCAGTCTCGTCACTATGCCGGCCAAAAAGAAGTCTAAAAGATGAAGCAGTTCAGCCTCATCTTCTTATTAGTTGTTAAAAACCACTTACTTTCAAGGCCTCATCAATTGAGAACATCCGTCCAGTAGTGAGAGCTAATTCAGTCTCTCGTGTAGATATTGTGTTTTTCATTGTGTCTTGAAACCAGAATGGGGCAACAATACCCAATGCTGTCTCATTGAGTCCTATTTTGAATTTACCCGAGACCATCACCCTGTATTCACATGACATTGCTAGAAGGCAACCACCAGCTGGTGAATGACCCTGGAAGTGATAAATAATGGGAAGTTTCACAAGTTCTTAATTTAAGGCGACCGTGGTGTAGTGGCAGTGCAATGGTTATGCAAACCGAGAGCACGGGTTTAAAACTACTTGCCGGTATCAATGTATCTTTGATATATGTACTTTGGTTGACAGTTTCTAAGATACAAGCACTAGTAGCTTAGTATAGAAATGTGAAAAAAAAAAACATAAAAATATATTATATTATTTTTTTTTTTTTTACGTGGCCTGTCATTTTAGCACCTTGCTTGATGTGCAGCTGGAGTGTGGTCCGTGAATGAAGGTGACTGCTCAGTGGCGTAGCGTGGAAGTCAGCCGCCTAGGGCGGAAATCAGTCGCCCGGGGCGGAAAAAAAATTTGCCGCCCTCTTATTTAGGAGTTTCAATCATAGGTACAACAAAAATGTGAATTTCAGGTTCAAATTTTAACGATTCATTATAGTTTTTTTAAATTTTGCCGCCCCCTTTACGCTACGCCACTGTGACTGCTACTACAATTAAATAACTCGCATCACAGACTATACAGACTATATAGTTGAAACTAGCAACTTTCAAGCTGATTCTAAAATACAACTGATTCACTTCCAGTCTGTAGACTTGTTAGTGAATGGCAGACTGGGCAACCTGAGGTCACTCTTCATAGATTATTGGCTGCTAGTTTTTTATACCCCTTTTAGACATTTATTTAAGTTACAGTGCTCAAATACTAACAGTTTATGGACAATGTTTTTAACAACAATAAAGTAGAAGTTTCTTAGATTTTGCTAGAACATTGATTAATGAATTAAACATTTTATGCTGCAAAGCTTTCAAAAATTTGAAACAATAAAACAAATTAAAATCAATAACCAAAAATATATGTGATAAACATTTGTTTAATTCAGGAATAAAGTAAAAAATGGCTGATCACCTAATCATTTTAGCGTCAATTGCACAGCACAGCACTCGCAGTCAATGATTATGAGATTGAGGCTAATTTAAAAATATTTTGAATTAATATACTTATATCTCACATTGATAGCAGCTGCAGTAGGATAGGGAGATGAGAACAGTTTCATCCAAACATCTTGAAGGGTTCTCCAAAACTTTTCTACTCGTTTTGCTTCTGGTTTATACATCTCCATGATGTCCAGTCCTGCTGAAAATACTGTTGGCGATGCCTGTGACAAAAGTTATTATTTATTTAGTGATAACTTTAAATAGTTTGGTTGGAATCAGTAATTTTTTATTTTTATTCACATTTCTATACTAAGCTACTAAAGTGCTTGTATCATAGAAACAGGACAACCAAAGTACATATGTATATCAAAGATACATTGGTACCGGTGGGTGGTCTCGAACTCATGCTCTCGGTTTGTGTAACCATTGCACTGCCACAACACCACGGTCACCTAATTGTATTAGAAAAACTTTTTTGGATTATTTTTGATATTACTACTGATGTGAAAGTAAATTTATGTAATAGTAGTAGCAGTTACCTCTATTCAGCTTAACAGACAGAGTGTATTTTTATGAGGTTTGCGTACTTTTAGGACAAGGGTGTGGAGGTGGTAATAATGATAAAAATTGTTACCACAGAGTTCGAGACCACCCACCCCTACCAATGTATCTTTGATATATATACTTTGGTTGTCCTGTTTCTATGATACAAGACTTTTGTAGCTTAGTATAGAAATCTAAATAAAAAAATAATTTTTACATTCCTATACTTAGCTGCTAAAGTTGCTAAGGACAACCAAAGTACACATATTAAAGTAATATATATTGGTAACGGCAAGTGGTTTTGAACCATACTCTCAGTTTGCATAACCATTGCACTGCCAGTACACCATGGTCAGTGGCGTAGCGTGGCGGGGGCGGAACATTTAGGGGGCGGCAAAATTTATAAGAAATGAAATAAATTGTTAAAATTTGAACCTGAAATTCATATTTTTGTTATACCTATGATTGAAAGTCCTAAATAAGGGTGCGGCAAATTTTGTTTCCGCCCCGGGCGGCTGACTTCCTCGCTACGCCACTGACCATGGTCACCTTAAATTATGTGAACTCCATTAACAAATAAGTTAAAACAAAACTTACAGATGTCAAAATCATGCCTCTAACTTTGTTTTTCTTTAAATCATCAAGTGTTGCATTCATGGCTTCCAATAGATCTAAATTAAGGCTGTTAACTGGAAGCCTCTGCATTGTCACCGTTGCCACTTCATCACCATTCACTTTCACATCAACAAGGGGACCCGAGGCTGACATGGAACGGCTGTACGGTAGTGCCCTCTTCGCATTTTGAACTATTTGTCGTAATGGTAACATTCTGTAAAAAATACATATGAATCATGTATGAAAAAGAGCTGTGGATGTAAAGGAACATACTGCAGCTTTCTATGTCAGAGTCATAGAAAGTTGTGGTAGGTTGCCTCTGCCTATCTCTGTGAAAAGGTTAGAATTTGTATAATGATTTTCTTTATTTAACAGTAATTTTTTAATGAAATGAAAATAATTTATTAGCATAGGCATGTTCTTAGCATGAACTTGGTCATCGTCAGATTCTACCATGGCTTCGGAAGGGCATATGACGAGAAAGCTACAAAAAACTCGAGGATCGTGAAAAGTGGCGCTCGGTTGTCTCAGCCTATCCCTGTAGGAATTAAAGCGTGAAATTGATGATGATAAAAATTAAATACTCATTGTTATTATATTGTATAATGATTATTGTTGTTAAAACAATTAATGTAATGATAATGTAGTATTATCATGACAATAGGCATTAAAATATAGTTGTGGGAACAAACACTTACGTGCTATTGTACTTTTAATTTAAATATAACTATAACGGCAAAGTAATATATTTAGATTGGATAGTATAAGTTACTTTTAAAGTTAAAATAAAACCAATATACCACCGGGTCCAAAGTTTACTTCGGTAAAAGTTCCTAAAAAAATTGTATACGTTTATCTTAAACATGAAGTGGTGTCATTATAAGGAATAGCTTCAATATTTTGTTTGTATATATATTTTACCTGTAATAAAAGATTAGGTTACACAAATGAAATAAAGAAAGCATTTGTCAAGAACGAGAAACAGTTTTTAGAAACGTTAAACTTATTTCCTATTATTAAAATATTAATAATAATTAAATTTAAACATAATATATAAACAGCTATTAAAAATTGTATTAGTGCATATAAATTAAACTGAACCACAAAAGAACATTGAAATTGACAATTAGTCAGGAATGTTTTGTTGGTACACTTGCGCATAATACGGGTTATAAATGTTACTTTTTACTGATATAAACATGGGAAATAATAGCAGTTCTTTTTAAATTGATATCATAAAGCTATTTTATACTCTTGACGGCCAATGTCATACTTTGGTTTTACGCTAAAGAATATTTTTCAGTATGTAAAATCACAAAAATTTACTGTTTGGCTAGTTATTTATCCCGTGAATATTAGTTTGTTTAATAGTTTTTCAAAATGTCTTTAGAACAAACTGCTTGCGACGGTATGTTAAGATTACAATTAAATATTAAAATCTACAATAAAATTGTGCGTCGATATATAATTTTATTCTCTTTTTTTTAGATTTAAAGGCGTTTGAGCGTCGATTAACTGAAGTTATAGCATGCCTACAGCCAGCTACGATGAGATGGCGAAGTAAGTATTCAAATGACCTATATATTTACGATATAAACACATTTAAATAATCACTGTATATTGTTTCGTTTTTTAGTTCTACTGGTGGTGATATCTATTTGTACTGCAATTGCTGCCTGGCATTGGCTCTCTGACCCTCTAACACCAGTTGTTTCTCTTTCACAATCACTGTGGAATCACCCATTCTTTGCTTTCACATCAACATTTCTTGGTAAGACTAATATTTTAATTTTTGGAATATTAGAAAGCTACAATTTAGTGGTATATTAGTGTATGAATTAGTAATAAAAAACGGATAGTATAAAATTGGTAATGCAAGCAAATTGATCAACTGAGTTTGATTCCCAGTTGCAGTTGACAGACGTTTTATTCTATTTTGTTAACTTATTAATATTTTTGACTTATTGTGACTCAACATATGACAGCACCTCACTTCATTGTAAGCTGAAGTGTGGTCCATGAATGGATGTCACTGCTACTACAATTCAATAACTGTGAGTAGCAATCACATCCATCACGCTGGCCTTATATACTGATCCCAAAATGCGACTAAATCACTTCACAGTCTGTATACTTGTAAGTGGTGATACCTACCCTGGAACAGTACACTGGATACCACTGCTTACCACTCTTTGATAACTAGACCCTAGCAAATATCAGTCTCTTTTTTAAATTTTATTAACAAATATTTGTAATATTTATTATACAATATAAGTATAATAAATATAATAAATATTATAAAAGCTATGAATATTTTCTCCAACCAGGACTTTATGCGCAAAAAACCAATCGACAAACAATCCTGTTGTCGTTAGAAACAATCTGAATATATATTACAAACATCTTTGGTAACCCTTTATCAATTAATCAATCAAATTCTCACGCCTCTTAATCAACAGGTCTGTAGTGCCTTGGCAAATTTTTGTGCAGCAAAGAGCAAGAGAGTTATATTTCGATCATGAAAAGTGACTCTATTCTTACTGCCTTACCTCTTTTCTATGATGAAGTGGTTTCGAACCAGAGATTCTCAGTTTGCCTGACCATTGCACTGCCACTACACTTAGCTAATACTACTTTTAATATTGTTTTCAGTAATGTTATTCATGATGGGTGTACACAGAAAGGTTATAGCACCAAGTATTGTCACAGCAAGGACTAGATCAGTGCTGAATGACTTCAATATGTCCTGTGATGACACTGGAAAATTGATTCTGAAACCACGGCCCGCTAACACATAGGCAAGACCTAGTTTTTGAAACAACGAAATTTGTAAATATTGTCTAAGAATAAAATTGTTGATATTTCGTGTTTTTAGTTTCATTTCTCAGATTTCAGCCCTGAGGGATGACGCGAATGTTAGTTTGAAAAATGCTACTACTCCCATTTTTCTTTACAGTCAAACCTGAGTTTGAAAAATAAATGATTCATTCCTAAATTTCATAGAACTAAAATTTGTTTTCTTAAACCCATTTTTTTTTATTGGGGAATTCTTCATTCTAACAGATACTAATTACAACTAGCAGTCGCATTAGACATTTCAACAAGCGTCTATTATTTCCTAGAGGAAAACCTAGGTAAAATTAAAAAATAAAACAAATTATACAAGAGACTATTATGTTTATTAAACTTTGGTGTATTGATTAATTCTTAGAAATAATAATATCTAGTTAAAGATAAGAAACTACAAAATAAATTGGTAATAACATTAATTAAATAAAAATAACTCAAAATAATAATACAAATTCAAAATATTTTGGAAATACATATACGTTTTTCTTTGCCAGTCTAGTGGACGAGCGACGATACTTAAGAGGCAGTCCTAAGGCGTTGACGACTGAAAAAACCGTTTCAGTTTAAGGTTGCCCCAGTCGCCGTCACTATGCCGGCCAAAACTATAATATTTATACTAGACAATAAAATGTTCTTTCCCGTACTAAACTATATAATTATTTAAGCATTAATTTTCTTATGCGCTTTTTTAAATGCTAATTTTATACCATGTCTTAGTTTAGACTCGTTTGAGTTTTATTTTCTCTACATGGAATAAACAAACAAATATAATTCTATATTACAATGAATACCTCAAAAGGAGGGTGTTTTCTGACCAAGCAGAAAAATCCCTAAGAAAGCTAAGTTGCCTAGTGCCCATAATCGTAGAGCTTGCATGAAGAGAAGCCAATTCTGTGTCAAATCCCCACCAATTAAAGTGTAGACATACATGCAGTACAAATAAGATTTATTCATTGTAATATAGATTTGTAAATCAATTCCCTCATTATTGTGTTGAACAAAAACATAATTTCTAGTTAATCTAGCCACCTCACATCAATATGGCGTCACGCCGTGAAGGTAGCATAGAAGTTGCTAGAGTTTAGTTCAAAAAGGCTGGCACAGAGAACGCGACTGCTGGGCTCCGATTTTTGTAACCCACAACAGAGAAATGACGTATGACCTATCAACGTAGATACCTATTTTTTATTAAACATTTCTATACTAAGCTACTAAAGTGCTTGTATCATAGAAACAGGACAACCAAATCAAAATCGAATTGTCACGCCTTTTTCCAACAGTGATAGGCAGAGACAATGAAGCGCCACTTGCCACGATCCTGACACAACTCCCTCACTTTCTTCACATTCACAATTCTCTCCATACAAGCTCTATGGTTATGGGCACTAGCACCCGTGCACTCGGCTTGCGTAACCACATTAACCATTGCACTACCACTACACCACGGTCGCCTTATTACCCGCGAGAATACCAAATATCATTGCAAAATCACTGACTTTTCGATGCCATAAACATTATATAGGTTAGTTATAGAAGTCACTTTGATCTTGTCACTTAATTTCGCTGTTATGAATTGTGAGAATGGCAGCCCTGGACCTTTTATATACCAGCACCATAACTATCTGGTAGTAGCAGTCGCATCCCCTCGCCGGCCTCCCTTCATCGAATTCTTGCAATGAATTTTTAATTCAACCTTTATATATAACATAACTATATTTTAAAACTTAATAAACATTAGTTTTAACATAAACATACAACAAGAAATAACTACAAGTGTATAGTGGGACTTAATTAATGTGCATTTTGTGCGTAACATGAGTAAATATCGACTTCGGTAAATTCATAATTGGAATGAAATACGATCATTTTTGTAAATGCCTTTTTACACGTCCCGGTTGTCGGGTATCCGGCAGAGAAGTATCTGGACGACTAACTGTCGTCGGTGCGTATAAAAGCTTCGTAAGTGTTCCATATACCACTGTGAGCCGGCAGCCGGTACGTGTAAAAGACACTAACAGTCTAAATCACTGAAAAAAAAAACAGTTTATGTATGCCTTAACAGTGCGTTATTAAACGTAAATACATTTAATGTGTTGAGGCCCGTTTCAATCTATTCCAATTATGAATTTAAATCGGTTAAGTTAAAAATAATTCAATAAACTTTTTTTAATTATTTAATTATTTTTTTAATTATTTATTGCAAAATTAATTCGAGAGTACCTAAGTGTCAATAATTGTAATTTTTGCATTCCGTATTCATCGCAATCTTTTACCTTATTTAGGGCTAGACAAAAGATATATCCTTCCATACCTAAAACCTTAGCGCACGATCCTGCTTAGCGAAGACGCAAAATCCTTCTTAGCGAAAATGATCTAGACCTTATTAGACAAAAGATCTATGACATATACGAGTAAATTTTGTTCGAATTATGATAAAAGTTGATCCATTATACAGTTGTATATTTTATCGTTATCGTCATATACATTTGTCAAGTATTACATTGAAATTGTTAGCCTTAATCGGAATGTTAGAAAACGTCAATCAAATTTGACAGCTGAACTGTCAGCAAACTTCAATTTAGAGCGGCGTTTGAGATTTGACGGTTAGTTCTTTCTGATAAATAGTAAGTGACGCTATAGGACAGGTGAATGCAAAACAATCTTATGAAGATGAATATTTGGCGTTGTCGGGCGTGTGGGCATCCAGATTTAACTCAGCATCAAATCACGACGTGAGCACGTACGCGATAGGTTGGGAAGCTCAGAATAAAATAAAAAAATGTAGATATTATGCATATTTTACATGAATTTAAGTATTCCCCTAAATTCTAATTATTTAGGATAAGTTAAGATAAATCGCGCTGGATTGCCGACAAAAATTCACCAAAGTTTAGATTTAGACAGTAATTTTGGAATGAAGGATTCAGTTCAGTTGAGATCAATGAAAATGCGTGAACAAATACCATGTCTCTAGCAAAGCCAAATGAATATAAGTATACACATATTGATCTTTATTAATTTTAAAAATAAATATTAAAGAAAAATCACAGAAATTGCACTTATAATTTTTTACAAAGGCACAGATTTATTACTAATACAAAAGGAGTATTTTACGCTAAAATAACATTAATGGGATGACAAATGTTATTTTGAGCAAAGAATAGTTGAGAATATTTTCAAAGAGAATTCGGGTAAGTGACAATTCGGATGCACTATTTCTAAGTATCCGAATTTTCACTTACCGAAATACACATTTTTAAGTTAAAATTAATTAATAATACATATTTTTACTGTACCTACACAAACTATGAAGACTGAACCTACTTTTGCACATAAAGGTCTACGCATGTAAGCATTGAAGCCTAGAGCTTGATTAGATAAGGAGACGTATGATTTTATAATTTTATTGTGACAATAAACTGGGTTGCGATCGATAAATTGATAGACAAATATCTGCAAATACCATTTGCAGCACTGCCTAATTTCTGGCAACTTTCATCTAATCCTTATCTGAATCACTACACGGTCTTACCTATACGTAAAGTGTTGGTTAACGTTACCGCGGATCGGCAGACTGGGTAATACCACTACATAGATATCCACCAATATACCACTCCTAAATACTCAGACCCAGAGCAAATCTCTGTTGAAGAGCGAGGGACACTTGGTGAATAAAATGCTTCGAACATGATAGACAATATGTACCTGCGTATAGTCTGAACGAATTTATACAAAAAATACCCTTATTGCATATGCATTAATGTCTACTTTTTAGCGTCAACTTATTGGGATCTGGATTTTTAAAATGGTAAAAATACCATTTATTATTATAAACACTAATTATTATGGAAAAAATAAAGCTATTTTCAATTTAACCTTTAAAACCTATTTGTTCTATCAATTAAATAAAAACTAGTGTTACCATACTCATAAGTTGTATTTTTTTTCATCTAGGATCTTCACCTAATAATTTCCTTACATCTTTAAATATTTTGTTTTTTTTTAATTTAAAATCAATGCCAATTTTCGACTATAAAACTCTTAAAGTAAATAACTAATGTATATAAATATAAACAGTATAAAATTTGGACTAATTTAATATTTTGATAACTTTAAAGGCAGTGTTTATACGCTATAACAATTACTAAGGGTACGAGAAACAACTGCTGTTCAGACAAAAAACTACGTATTTTATGTATACATATTTATAAGACATCAAAAAAGTTTATAAATAAATATTTGTCATAATAATAACATCTATAAAGCTACTATTATTATTAACGCGATCAAAGTTTTTGTATCCAAGATATAAGAATCCGTCACTGTCTCTGTTTTTTTTTACATTTCTATACTAAGCTACTATAAGTGCTTGTATCATAGAAACTGTATCTATGCCTAGGAAAACAATAGGCGACGGTCACTACACCACGGTCGCCATACACAAGGAGTTATGACATAGGCGGGGCGGTTCTACGATTCTGGACCTAGGTGAGCAGTGCAACGCGGTAATCTGACTTACTGTCCTCATTACCAAAATTTTAATGTTTGTCTAAACATCAACTATTTCTCTTGTATATATATATTATGCAACAATTATAAATTGAAAGAAACAACACTATACAGGGTGTAAAAAACTGGAAGTAACGATTAACGTATTACTATAATATCTAAAATTCTAACAATATTAATACTATGAAACTACAACCGTCAATACATTTGAATATTTTACTACGTTAAGAGTTGAACAAAAAACTTTATAATTTATTGCTTTAGGCGAGCGACTTATATTCTATTCAAGAAGCCCTGAGACAAAATATAATACTAGCAAATAAAGATGCAACGCTGTTTACGTAGAAATATTTTGTTTTGTATTTAGCAGGATTATATCTGCTAAATATTTAACCCAATCTTCTTGTTGATAGGACGCGAGTGCAATTTTCTTCAAACAAATTTGTTAAATTCTTGTTATTGTTAAAATTGTTGTTTTTTTTAAGTTATTACTGTCTGTTATTTTGTTTTTGTAATGTTTTACGTTTTGAATATAAAAAAAATGAGCGAACTTGAAATGCATAAGAAAAGCCGCAGGCAAAAGTTTGGGAACCACCAGCATCTTTGTTTACATTTTGTCTCAGGGCTCGATGAATACTCTTATAGTACAGGAGGCCAAATTAAGGCCTAATGTAGCGATGATCTTTGATATTTGTGAAAGAGAACCGCGCATGGACGCCCGCCTAACGCAGCTAAGACTGTTAAAGGAAGAAGTAAAATAGTTCTAATAGTAAAGCAATATGAAAGATGTGAAAAATTAATATTAAAACCCAATTTCAATAAGAAACACATGTTTTCAGTCTTCAGATAAAATTGGTAAATGAATTAGCCTCTATTTAACTTTTTTATAACATTCTTTTTCGAAACATAGTTAAGTGTGATATTTAATCCACTAAAAGAATATGACTGCATTAGCATTAGCTAAATTCCAGTTTTATTTGAAACATTAAAGCATAGAATTTTCAAAAATTTTAAACTTTTGCTTCTAAGCTTTGAAATAGCCTTTGTATTCAAAACAATATAAAAGATAGCTCGTAGAAAATGTTACGAATATTATACACATACATAGTATTGCAGAAAAAAAATGCACAGTAAATTCTGGTAACAAATGTAGATATTATAGCTTTTCTCAATATAAAAATATACATTACGCAATGTCCATACAAAATATGTATATAACGCCTATACATATTTCATACAAAAACATGTATAAGCGTATGAGCAATACACATCATATTACAAGATACATTGGTTCCAGCTAGATGGTTTTGAACCGCGTACTTATAGTTTGCGAGACCACGGCCCCTGCGGGGTTAGGTTGGGCAAGTTAAAACGATTATCGTCTCTCGTCGACGATTGGCAAAATAATAAAAGTTAGGCTAAATCCACCAAAATGAGACTATTGATTATCATGAACAAACGTGTCGTCGCACAGAAGATATTCGTCACAACGATTAATTGTCTCGTTTTATTGGATCTAACCTAGCTTTTATTTTAACATTTTAACAATCACCTACGACAGACGATAATTGTTTTAAGTTGCCAACCTAACCCCGCTGATCTCTAAATCACGGCCGGTTAAATAGCCATTAGTTAGATACAGATATCTAATGAATGAAAATATTAAATAATTTATTAGACACCCACATAATACCGTGGCTGATTAGTTCTTCGCTCAGTAAATCGGATTCATCGCATATAACATATTGTATGGACAGATGCAATAATACTATTATTGTAAATATTACTTAACATTATTTAAAGTTATAAGGCTTATTATACATTGCGACATTTTAGACCCATCTTCACAATTACTTTAACCACTGATACCCTCTTACAGGGCATCAAAACGGATGTACCGCTGCTTTCAGGCATCCAAGCTTACAAATTTGCAACGCGCTTTTTTCGTCGTTCTAGTATTGATTCAAATCTTAGTGGAGTCTAGTTTATTTACCTCTCTTGAGCCACGATTGAGATCTTTAGGGTCTTTACAACTAAAAGATATATTTGCAGTAGACAAACTTGTCTTGAATTAAACAAACTTTATGCAGCTTACTATTGCGTTTATTTTTAGTTATTGATTTAACATTTTTTTTATTTTCCGACGCGATAGTAAGATGCATAAAAAATATTATTTATTGTTCGCGTAAAATGTAAGAAAGTTCTGATTTTAATTTATTATCAGATTAAAACCTTGTGGGAATCGTGAGTTTATTTTGTGATTAAAGTAAATTGTAAAGAGGTCTTAACATACAAATTGTGACATAAGGTTAGGTACATTACATACTATTGTAGCCTTGTACATGCGCGAGGGACAGTTTGGGCCAGGATTCAAAATTAATACTTAAAAATTAACATTTTTGGCTTAAATCCAATCACAAAATAAGGAAATATAATAGTCATTATAACATTTCTAATAGACAGAAAATTGACAGTTGTTATGATCGAATAATTCTATTCGAAATTCTGCATTGATTATTATTTTTTTTTAGTTTAGTTAGTTCGCGACTGCCTTCACGCATCGTTTGAAGGATCCAAGGTTATAAGAGGGAGAGCACACATGGGCTGACAAAGCATTTCACTTGTCGATTGTTCTACAAAGAAAAGACGCACCGAACTTTTTAGGTCGACTGCTGGTTCGGTCGACAAAATGCGGATGCTCTCCTTGACCAGTGCGGGTATTACGGGTGTGAAAAGACAAGGTAGGAACAAGGTTAAAGATAGGCGATAGAGGACGCACAGAGCCGCCATGTCTCTGCGTAGTTGCAGGGACTCTAGGACAAAGGACAAAGTGAGAAAATAACCCAGAATCATATTAAACAAATGTTTTAGCAGCATTATATTGAATCATTGATTGTAATTAATCTATTTACTTTTTTCCTTGTATATATTGAAACGCAATATATGATGTCAACTTGCCTGATAGTAAGCAAGGGGAGTTCCAAGAGCACCTACGACTGCAAAATACATTTCAATAATGGGGCCTCAGTCGCCCTCACTATCCGGCCAAAAAAATTTGGGTATTACCCTTTAATGAAAATGTTAATGACGTTTAAATAATCAGCACGATTAGATTGTTTAAATTAAATGATCTGCGAATAAAAATTACGTAAAAGTAAATCATACCGACTGTCTTCGTTCAGGAGACAGTTCAGATTTAATTCAGTAATGTATAAGTGACAAGTTTGTGATTTCTTTTCGTTATATCCCTTTCCGAATTAAAATTAGAGTACGACAATGCGCAAGCGCCGGGATGTGAAATAAATGGATTGATTCTGATATCTTTGTCAATGAAGATTATTATCGTCAACACAACTATCATTTTGCTGTCTACGGTAACAAAATAGAATCATTGCAAAAACGTATGACGGCACGAAAATAGGTCACATACGCGCAAAAGAAATGGTACAAGAATTGGTAATTGAAATTGCCAATTATATGCAGTCCCGGATTATCCAGGGGCCGCGGCCAGCGCCAGCAGGGGCCTCATGACTGATGCCGTAACTAGCAGGCATTTTTTATTATGGCTCGACACATGACAACACTTCGCCTGATGTTAACCTGGAGTGCAGTCCATGAATGAAGGCGACTGCTACTCTAGTTAAACAACTGCGAATAGCAGTCGTATCTTCTATGCCGGTCTAGTTGAAACTGGCAACTTACAAGATGATCCGCGACTAAGTCACTTCACGGTCTGTACATTTGTAAGTGGTGGTAATACCACTGCCTACCACTCTTTAAAAGGTCTGAAGTCTTAAACCTTACCCTGCTTATAATCAAGCAAAACGAGATTAAAAGTCACGGCACAATAAAAAAATGCTACCTGCCTACATAGAGACCCCTACCTAAGCGGACAGAGACCCTGAGGCTGCCTGTCCATTGAAGCGAAGCGAGCTTGCGGAGCTGAGAAACGGAGAAATATTAACCAATAGGATTGCAGTGGACAGGGATTTGCGAGCTAGTTTAAAAATTCATACAATCTTAATGGTTAATATCCGCTTCAAAGGACAGGCAGCCTTAGTCTTACATTGCCTAATGACCTTTATATGGCATAATCCGGACTTCATCATAGGAACTCAACGAACGTTCCACTATAACGATATAATAAAAGATAAATAAACCACTAAGTTACATTAATAAACGTTTTACATCACCGCTTGGTATTCAGCAATAAATAAGGCACAAATAAGAAAACGGTCAATGTATAACAAATTTTTGTGCGTCGCCACATAAACTTAACAGCATAGAGCATAGAGGAATCCCGACCTCATTAGCTTAAACCTTTTAAAGGAAATACTATGATAAAACACTCATTCTAGAATATTCCAAGTTGGACTGGATTTATACCATTTCACATATAACACATATAACCTTTTTATTTAATTGAAACTAGTTAATAAAAAAAAACGATTATTAAAAAATACGATTCAGTTTACGATTGGCTCAGTCGCCGTCATTATGCCGGCCTAAGGATCAAGCTTGTAGGATCCAAAGTTATAAGATGGTAATACATTCCACTTGTTGATTGTTCTACAAAGAAACGGCAACGTCCCCAACTCTGTGCTCAAATCTTGACTGCTGACTCGGTTGACAGAATGCGAATGTCTTTTTACCATCCTATAAACCTTGAATCCTTCAAGCAAAGCGTTCATGGTTACCTCAGTCGCCGTCACTATACCGGCCAAAGAGGTCAAATGTCGTGATTTTTTTAATTGTAATTTGACACCTGACGTTAAGCTGGAGTGCCGGCATTGAATGGATGTCACTGCTGTTTAATAAGTAGCAATCACATCCACTATGCTGGCCTAGTTGGAGCCGGAAACTTACAAGCTTATCCCGAAACGCGACTAAGTCACATCACGGTCCGTATACATATGATGGTTGAATGAGTATTTTACCCTTTAGTACTTCCTAGGTAAGCTTCATTATTGTCATCTCACTCCCCACAGCAGCATGCAAGACTGGAATGCTGACCTCACGCAGCCAGCAATGTTTTTATATTCTTCGGCGTGGACTGGTGATTAAGGTGCTTCGTGGTGTATCTCAAAGCGTTTAGGAGAGGTTCAGCCTTTGCTGGGGGTTGTTGCTGGAGAAACTTGACACAACCTTTCACGTCGACTGATGAGGAACGGCAGAAGGCACCAGATGGGTGAACCCAATCGTAAAGGATTATAAGACCTACCATTACGCGGAGGACCAGAAGAGAGGTTTCTTCCCTGCTGAACTGGGCCACTAGTTTCCTGGAAATATAAAGTTCGAATTATTATAATCTACACATTTATATAAATAGGTAATAGTTTTCTTAAAAATTTCTAAGAATTTTGGATTCAATAAGGCGACCGTGGTGTAGTGGCAGTGCAAGACCACCCACCGGTACCAATGTATCTTTAATATATGTAGTTTGGTTGTCCTGTTTCTATGATACAATCACTTTAGTAGCTTAGTATAGGAATGTGCAAAAAAAGGTTTCTTAAGAGTGGTAGGCAGAAAGTTAGTGGTCCATTTGATCCAGGGTGGTACCACTACCTTCCCACTTGCAATTATTTGACTGTAGTTAGTTTACGGTTGCCTCAGTCGTTATTACAGTCGCTTTATAGGAAGGATCTAATTTTATAAGACGAAAATCAAATAGGTTGGTAAGCTTTCTACTTGTCAATTTATTCTACAAAAAGACGACGCGCTGAACCTTTTAGTTCGAGTGCTGATTCTGTCGACAGAATGCGGATGCTTTCCGCGTCCTTTTACCAGGTCAAAAGGACGCGGTAGGAGCAGGATTGAAGACATTCTACTTTCCCTTTTCTATATTGTGTAACAGACTCAGCTTTCGCTATGTCTCGAGTAATAAAAGGTATCAGGAAGGTAATTTAATGTAAATTTTGACACAATTTATAATCGTGTCTTCCAGATTACTTTGTATACATAGTTGACACGCATTCCAGTCTCTGTTAAAACTATCAACTAACTATAATCTGTTTGTCCGCTTTAAAATGGCGTAATCAGAAACGCATTACAGTTTTAGACCAGTAATATTAGTAGCGTAAAACATTTATTGCGAATCGTAAACCAACTTTAGTTTTCGTGATAAAAAACACAACAAAGAAAATAAAGGAAATACAGTATTTATGTATCGTCTATAAAGTTTCACTGTATCATAATATAAATAAATTTACAGACAGAAAATAAATTGATAAATATAAACTCAAATGTATATGAATTAAACAAATTTTATGCGGCTTACTATTGCGTTTATTTTGGTTTTGATTTTACATTTTTTTATTATTCCGGCGTTTCGAGAGCTTTGCAGCCATCGTGGTCACGAAGAGCCTGAGGTGTTGGTCGTCTTATTGTGTATCCTAAATGTGTATGTGTATGTTTATTTCAATTTTATTTTTAAACTTTATGCAATATGTACAAAGGGCGAATTTAATACCGCTAGGATTTAAAGATGAAGTGCACAATAATAAATACACTATAATATAAAATCAAAATTAAAATTTTAAAGGAACCCCCGAAACGCCTGGAACCACTTTGGTCATATCATCAGCTTTATAGTAATAAACAACATTAGTCATGGCTCAATAGTTATATCCCTTTAATATCCCTTGGATCCTTATGGTGCATCATCAGATAACTACTCCAGGTCTTCAATTTGATAATGGCCCAGCTAATGCCTCATAGAGAGTAACAATTTTAGTTAAAGCACTATGATATTATCTGTTATTGATTTGCTGATCTGAGAGGATTCATAATCAGATACTCCCGATCTTCAATTTAGAGCCTAGTTAAAGCACTACAGTTCTATCTCTTTTTTTTGCTGATCAATTGATATCAATTTGCTGATCTGAGAGGATTCATAATGGTGCATCATCAGATTGCCCGGTCTTCAATTTGATGACGGTCCAGCTAAATGCTCTTAGTGAGTAACAAATTTAGTGAAAGCACTATAGTTCTATCTCTTGTTGATTTGCTGATCTGAGAGGATTCATGATGGTGCCTTATCAGATACTCTCGGTCTTTAATTTGATAACGGTCCAGCTAATAGCTCATAGTGAGTAACAATTTTAGTTAAAGCACTACAGGTCCATTTCTTGTTGATTTGCTGATCTGAGAGGATCCATGATCAGATTTTTTAGATCCGGAATGTTTTATTTTATCGCACTAACTTTTCTACACTTAGTTTCCTACCTTCAAGATAAATCTAATAAGTCCAAACTTAGTATACCAAAAAAAAGTTTTAACACATCCAGGATTTCGTCTCCTACCTTCGAGTTCTATCATCAGAGTAACTCAGTGGTACCAGTTAAAACACACATGTATTTGTATACGTTTTTATTTCAAATTTTAAGTCACAGATATGTTTAAAAGTAAATACCTATAAGGCTGGGAATACAAGTCCGATTTTCCTCTCCGATAGTCCGATCCGATTGTCTGATCAGACAATCGGAAGGCACTCGTGCCATACATTTGTTTGAATACTTAATACACGTCAGATCCGATAGTCGGATCGGATGTCAGAATCGGAAACAACGCCAAGGCGCTTACGATTTTATGGCCGATCCGATTGTCTGAAGGTGCAGTTTTCATACAAAATACAGAAACAAAATAGACGTCCGATTCCTACTTCCGATTTGTAAATAATTTGCTCAGCAATATCGGACGTGTATTCCCAGCCTTATGCGTGTTTAGAACGGGCAACCCTTGTACGTCGCTATGCGACGAAGATTGTTATTTTATGTCAAATAAATATGCCATTGTTAAAACACGTAAAAAATGTTATAATTTTTCCCCTAAAATATTCAATCAAGGTAATCGATCTAAACTGCAAACCAACCTCGCCATATGAATATTTTAAGGGAAAAATTATAACATTTTTTACGTGTATTTACATTGGCATATTTATTTGACATAAAATAACAAGTACAAGGGTTGCCCGTCCTAAACAGCGCGTCTAAGATCGCTACCGCAGCTAACAAATCGAGCTGATGACCTTGAAACCCCTGATCAGATCTTCATCAATTGTAGCTAAGAACCATCTCGATCACGTCAGCTTTCAAATGAAACAAACCGCATCGTAATCGGTCCATTCGTTTAGGAGCTACGATGCCACAGACAGACACACAGATACACAGACAAGTCAAACTTATAACACCCCTCTTTTTGGGTCGGGGGTTAAAAAGTAAAATACATATGAGTAAAAAATATTAATACATAATTAAATTAAACATAAATGAATGAATAAATATACGAGTATACCTATGGTATATATTTTTATTTCTACACTAAACTACTAAAGTGCTTGTATCATAGAAACAGGACAACCAAAGTACATATGGTACCGGTGGGTGGTCTCGAGCTGCTCTGCCACTACACCACGGTCGTGCACTATTGTACTTTACGAAAGTGACCGTGTTATCCTACTTAAAGATTACTCTAGAATCTAGATAATAGGTTTTAAACGGGGACGATATCGCCTTCTTGTGGGCGTTTGAGACTTTAAATAATACATTCTCAAAGCGTAAAATAAGGTTGAAAGGCTAGAGCTAGTATAATTATAGTCTCATAATTATTTTAAACATTTAAAAGACATTCGATTTTAGTGTTCCTGTTTGATCTTCAATGAACAAAATTCACAAAAGTTTTATAAATAGTTAGATAAAAATATAATATTTTAAAGCAGACAGCCAATAGATATCCTGCGTGTTCTGGATTTAGGACAGCAGATCTATGGGCGTAACGCGAAACATTGAGCAAGACTGCTCTAGTTTTAATGATAAACAAAATGTACATTACAATGAGCGCGATGAAAACTTGTATACAACTTTCAAAGGTTTGAGCCAGGTTCGTAACTGGTTTTCCTAACCTAAGACTTTTGTCTCCATTTCAAAACACAGTAATAGAAATCCAAATAAATAATGTTTATAAAACCAATTATAAACCCTTTGATAAGACACTTTAGAACCTTAGGTAGGTAAGATTTCTATAACAATTTTTATTGTTAAAGTAATGATTACTTTTCTAAAATAATTGAACAATTACTTTCTAATTTAATTAAACTGTAAACATTAGGATAGATAGAGAATAAAAGGTCAAAGCGGGCGCATTAAGCGGTTTTGATTGCATTGCATTGCCATCAGGCCGCTAATGATTCCTTTTCTTTAGGCTCGACATAATATGCCTATATTACAACAGCTTTCAGCAGACTTGGCAAATTACAATAAACTGTTTGTCTACATCCAACATTGATCAAATCGGGTTCAAGCAAAAGTCCAACCAGAAGAGATTGTATAAAGACAATTGTGGAGAGCTAAAGAGTTATGTCAGGATCTATTGTCTCTGCCTAACCTTATGGAAATTGAAGCGTGACAATTTGTATAAATTATCAGTCATAAAATTTTATAAAGACTAATAAAATCTAAGCAAACACAAATTCAACTTTTAGCTGACCGTGGTGTAAAAGAAGTGCAATGGTTACGCAAACCAAGAACACGGGTTCAAAACCACTTGTATCCTATGTATCTTTGATATTTGTACATTGATTGTCCTGATTCTTTGATACAAGCACTTTAGTAGCTTAATATAGAACTGCAAACAAAGGAACAACATGGAAACCTAATATGCACCTATTAAAGAAGACGTCAGAGAAACGTCATGGACTAGCACACATAAATAGTTATCGGTGCATAGACATGAATCACATAGATAAAATGATTATTGGACCAGTATGCAATGTAATACAATATGCGTTCTGTAATAGAAACGCCCTTGTGGGGAATAACACAGTTCTCGCCAGCGGAATATTAACATTTTAAATGTCTTGCAATCAATTTTAATGCAAGTGTTCTGCTACATTTAAAGGAGATCGCAATAAAGGACAGTAGATAAAGAAAGATAAAGGACGGTAGAAAAGTTGAAAACCGCTACTAAAACCGTAGTATTAAGTAAAAAAGTATTTTTTTATTGAAACGTGTCTCTTTTTATTGATAAGCAAATAGAGCCCTAGAGAGCTATCTATCCTAATGTTTCATTTTACGGTTGCCTCAGTCGCCGTTACTATGCCGGCCAAAAGAGAGGTGTTTTTACGCTTTGCTTGAAAGGCCCAAAAACATAGAATAGGGTTTACTGAATACGGATACTTCCTCAGACCGACAAGGATAAAGAGCTCTTTGGAACATTCTTCTTCTTCCTAAGGCCGTACACTCAGCATTGGGTAAAATGCTAATTGCATGCCTCTTTTCAATTTGCTGCCTAAGAGATGATAGTCTTGGTATTAATGACATCATTGTGGAAGTGAGGGAAGCGAGAGAGTTGTGTCGGTGGCAAGTGGCGCTCCTTTGTTTCTGCCTGTGGGAAAAAGGCGTGACAATTTTGATTTTAATTGATATGTTTACACTCCGCCTGATATTATCTTGAAGAAACTGCATAATGGGATGAATCGAATGGATTCACTATAGAGGATACAGGATTATACAGGACAGAGAAAATGTTTAGGAAAGTCGTTCCATTTCTAATTGTAATAATAAATTATGTATTTTTAAAGTTGGAAATGTATAATCACTAATAAGTTGAACAATGATGTTATTTATGGTTTCTTCTTGACTACGTCTTTCTGAAACCAAATAATAATGAAAAAGTCCTGAAGTAAAAATACAAGCGAAGGTATACCTAACGTCTGATTCATACATTTTCCGTCTGCTGTTTAAAGGCACCAAATTATTCTTGGCAGACATTCAAAATGTGCAACACTCCGAGACAACAATTGTTAAAGTAAAAAAAGTATTAGAGTATCTACATTAAAGAAATTTGAGATTCCTTCGTTTTTTAAAAAGAATTCCTTCGTCTTGGTTATTATTAGAAAATATTTCTGTCTTAAAATTAAAAGGCAGACGATTGATGGTCTCCTGCCCAGTCTGCCAATCCGGGGTTGTACCACCACTTACAAGAATACAGACCATAAAGTGACTTAGTCACGTCTCGGAATCAGCTTGTAAGTTGCCGGTTCCAACTAGGCTAGCTTAGTGAATACGACTGTACATGCAGTAAATGTTACTGTAATATGTCAAGCTACAATTAAAACATTCCGCATTCGGTTTAATTACAACATACGTTCTTGTATCATAGAAACCGGGTGACTGAAGACACATTGGTACCGGCAAATGGCTTTAAACCAAGGCTGTTGGTTTGCAAAACCATCACTATTACTAGACTACGGTTATGAGAGATAACCTGTGGTAAATTATTCCATTTCGAATTGAAAGAAGATGTAGTGACATAGATTGACAAAGGAATGCTTCTATGGTTTGAGCACATGGAAAGGATGAACGAAAGGAGATTGACGAAAGGAATTTATAAATCTGATGAGGATGTATGGGTTAAACAAGGCAGCCCCAGGAGACCAAATCGGAGACTTCCTTGAGAAAGCTGGATTGCTTAGTGCCCATAATGGTAAAGCTTGTATAAAGAGAATTGCGGATGTGAGGGAGTTGTGTCACGGTTTGTGGCAAGTGGCGCTCTATTGTCTCCACCTATCTCGTGACAATTTGATTGATTAAAGTGATGATATGACTATAACATACTTAAAATACAATTGGACAAGCCCATAAAAGGAATAAATGTCGGAAACTGTTTTAATATTAGCTGCTGTTGTCCCCATAGCGTCAATGTGGATGCATTTATTGGTGTTGACGTAACGAATTTATTTATTGGTGATGAATACGTCATCAGTAAAATGTGGTCGCACATTTTAAAGAGATATGAAAAAACTTTTCATTGATTAAATAAGTTTTATTTCTGGTTATTTGCATAAATAAAACTCATACTACGTAAACATCAATATATGCATCCACATTGACGCTATGAGGACAAATTGTCACGCCTTTTTCCTATGGGGATAGGCAGAGACAATGGAGCGCCACTTGCCACGATCCTGACACAACTCCCACGCTTCCTTCACATCCACAATTCTCTTCACACAAGCTATATTTATAGTTAAAGCACTATAGTTCATTTTCTTGTTGTTTTGCTGATTTGAGAGGAAACATAATCAGGTTTTTTAGATCCAGAATGTTTTCTTTCATTGTACCCACTTTCCTACACTTAAGACGAATCTAATGAGCCAAAACTTAGTAAAGTCTCCCAGTTTAGAGCTCCGACATAAGAGTAGCTTAGTGTTATCAGTTGAAACGCCCATATTTGCTGATACATGCTTGTTGATTTATTAGGACACAGATATGTTAGAAAGTAAAGTAAATACGACTTATGCGTAAGACCCCTTTACCGCAGCTAACAAGAAGAGCTGACAACAATCTTCATAAATTGTAGCTAAAAACCATCTCGATCACGTATCATAATCGGTCCATTCGTTTAGTAGCTATGATGCCACAGACACTTCAAACTTATAACAGCTCTCGTTTTGAGTCGGGAAAAATAGATGTAAATTACTTACGGATTTTCCAACATCCTCAAGCAGACTTTGGCCATCGTGCTGAGCGTCTCAGTAGTATTCTCTAAATCCTGTTGATTATCATTAACAAACTGTGACGTCGCTTCTGACAACACTTTTAACATCGGTGTCGCTTGGGCGTAGAACAAGGACATCCTGTTCGCAAGTTCAGCACTTATGTAAGGACCTCCTTCTGATGGTAAATCTGCATTTATCAGACCACCTCTCGATACACTTCTTCGGTAATAGCTGAAGTCGTTTTGGATAGCTGGTGTTTTCATCTGTTGAAAAAAAATGATTTCAAAAAATATATTTTTTAAAATTATTATTTTCTTAGATTTTGCGCGAAATTTATGCGGCTTACTATCGCGTTTATTTTTGGTTATTAATTTTTTTGCTTTTAATTTTTCCGATGTTTCAAGAGCTTTGCTGCAGCCACCGTGGTCACGGAGAGATTCTATATTTTTATTGTTACTCTACATCAGTGTTATCCAACCTTTTTAAGGCCATGCCACACATTAACATTTCTAAAATTTGTATGCCTTTAAAAATGGTTTTTTTTTTCATTAAGCGAAAGGGTTGAGTACCTTTTTAAATTGCCCCCTCCCCCCCTTAACTATTAAATTGCCCCCCTGTCGGGCGTGGGGCCAGCGTTGGAAAACACTGCGCTACATCTAACCTCGACTTGCCTGATGGTAAGCAATGAGAGGTAAAGAGAGACAATAACTGAAAAAAAAAAACGGGGTCACGGTTGCCACAGTCGCCGTCACTCTAAGATCAATATGTCGCGTCTCAATAAAAAAAACTCACAAACAAAATATTGCATAATAGATATTAAACAAAAGATGTTTTTGTATTCAGTCCAAAAATAAAACAATATAATATAGCTATATTAGATAATATATCTACGTAAAACTAAACAAGGTGGATACGAAAGTTAGGCTGAGTCATGGAGCTGACTCAGCCACGGGAGTACACGGGGTCATATCCAAGGATAACTTTCTATTAACAATTTATATCTTTGTCTATTCAATTTATTACATTATTTAAGGAAATAGCCTTTAAGTTTTGGCCGGCATAGTGACGGCGACTGATTCAACTGAAAACTTAATCTTAAACTTAAATTAAGGCGATCGTCGTCGTCGAGCCCAGATAAAGTCTCGAATTTTGACGATAGGCGTGGCGTATTGGTTAGCCTTAGCACAGCCAGTCCGTTACGCGTAAAGTCCCGGGTTTAATTCCCAGTCGGAGCAATTTTATTCGTAACATTTAATAATTTGATTAAGTTTAAGTTCAAATATTTGTTAATATGAGTACAAAAAAAGTGGCGAAAATTTTCTCTGGGTCTGGTTGTCAGAATGGTAGGCAGTGGTACCCAGTCTGCCGATCCGGGGTAGTACCACCACTTACAAGTATACAGACCGTGAAGTGATTTGGTCACGTTTAGGGATCAGCTTGTAAGTTGGCGTGACTGCTATTTATAGTAGCAGTCACGCCCATATTAATAAGATCAGATTAGGTGCTGTTATATGTCGAGTCACAATAAAAATAGTACATAAACTGCTATTTGTGTATATGTATTTCGTTTATAAAAATAGAATAGATATTTTACTACCGATAAAACTAATAGATGGCTTTCATACGTGAAAGAAGGTAATCGGTAACTTCAAGGCTGTCCTAAATATTTAATGCTCTGAAATATAGCACAAGACCTTCTTCGTAGAAAAAGTTACAGCAAATGTGTATAATTAGGTTTATTTATTGTATTTACATTTGGTGGTTTAATAATAAATAACTAGATATGTATGTAGCAATTTTTTTTTATTGTGACTCAACATATGCCAGCACCCCGCTTGATGTTCAACTGGAGTGTGGTCCATGAATGGATGTCACTGCCACTACAATTCAATAACTGTAAGTAGTCCCATCTACTATTTCGGCCTAGTTGGAATCAGTAATTTACAAGCTGATCCTGAAACGTGACTGAATAACTTCACGGTCTGTATACTTGTAAGTGGTGGTTCTACCCCGGATCGGCAGACTGGGTACCACTGCCTACCACTCTTTTATAACCAGACCTTAAACAATAAAGGCGCATTTTTTTATTAACAAATATTTGCAAAATTTAATATAATATTTAATTTGTTATTCGTTTATTGGTTCACCTTAGAGACCGCCAAATATCATCGCAATATCACCGACATTCCGTCGCGATATTTATTTTTGGATTACTATGAAAGTCAGTATGGAATTATGGATGTAACTGGCATCTTATGGTTCGAAATCTAAGAGGAAGGGCCTAGGTTCAGCAGTGGACGTCTTCTGGGATGATGAATGATAAAGTTACGTAGATGAAGCAGTGGCAGTTCGTGGATAAATCATTTAATACCCTTTATTGCTATATCACTATAAAAAATAACACGTAAAAGGGTCATTAAACTTAGAAATTGCACATTAAAGTGATATGTTATCAATATGCATGAACTTAATAATTATATTTCCGCTTTAATTACCCTATTACATGTTATAATGTAATAATAATACTTTAAGACATAATAAGGGCCTATCCGCGCACAACAGTGCCGGCTCAGTGCCATCACGTGCCGCAGTGCTGCGTTAGCGTCGAACAACATTTATGCTACATACATTTTTTACTGATACTGATGGATACGTTACTGATCGACACGTGATGGCACTGAGCCGGCACGCGACGGCACTGAGCCGACACTGTTGTGCGCGGATAGGCCCTAAGGCGAGGTCCTAAGTCCAAACGCATTTAAAAAAATTTTTTTTGTAGCTCGATATTTGACAACTTCCAGCCTGATGTCAAGCTGGAGTGCAGCATGAATAGAGGTGACTGCTACAACAGTTAAATGGCTGCAAGAAGCATCCACTATGCCGGCCTAATTGGAATCGGCACTTACAAGCTGATCCCGAAACGCGACTTAGTCACTTCACAGTCTGTATTCTTGTAAGTGGTGGTATAACCTGGATCGGCACCACTGTCTATCACTTTTTGACAACCAGATCCGGAGCAAATTTCCGCATTTTTCATTAGGAAATATTTTTAATATTCAATCTATAATACAAATAAAAGCTATGAAACAAATCGTTTCTTCGACCGGGAATCGAACTCGCTTCAATGAGCTACGCCTGTCTAAACTATTGCATTGCATTCTTTGCTGGCAACCAATGTTTTTTTTTTGCTTGAATTACTAACAAGGGAAAGTCTAAAAGCGCCGACGACTGAAAAACCAACTCTAAATAGAGTTGGTTTTTCAGTCGCCGTCATGATGCCGGCTTTTCTAGCATTCAAGACACCTTTGTTCAATGACCGTAAAGATTTATCCTTCTTAAAGCTCTCCTTCGAATGTAAAAATCAAGTCGAGCAATAATATTTTTCTTGATGTTTACAAATAATATATTATCAGCATCTCTACAAATAACAAAATTATCGGTTAATTGAAAAAATCCGTTCGCCGCTGGCGTGTGTGGTGCCCCGTTTGACCCCAACCTTGTAATGTCGACGCACTCACAACTTGCTACCTACGCCATTCACAAAGTAACATGCATAAAATGTAAGCCCACGTCTATGGAAATCGTACATTTCGTCAATGATACAAACAGGGTTTGGCTTGGTTCCTTAGCTATGAATTGCCAAGATGAACAATTGCTTAACATACTTCAACGGAATTCAGATGGTATCCAGGTTTGTATTTCCGTGTTATAAAACCGTATTAAGTGGAATGCTTTTCCAGCCAATGTGTTCTCTCCATCCTATGACCTTGTATCCGTCAAGCGATGCGTGAAGAAGCACCGTTGGCTGGCATAGTGACGGCGACTGAGGCAGCCGTGAACTAACTAGTTTTTTTTATAGTCGTCGTCACTCTTGGACCTCTAGCTTATCATCAGGCGGGTCGAATTCAGATGTCACAATAAAAAAAGGCATTTAAAGCAGTTTATGTGGAGTGACGATAACGGATAGAATGAATAGCACAGGGCGCGATAGATGTGGTTTGAAAAAAGCTGTAATAACAAGGATTGACAAAGGAATGCTTCAATGATTAGGGAAGTATATAAGTTTAAGATTCGTTCATTTAAGAACAACCTAAGTTATCTTACATAAGTACATTATAAATGTGAATGTATGGATGTTTGTTTGACATTCAATTAAACGGTTCAACCGATTTAATTTTTTTTAATTGGTACACGCATAGTGTATTTTGGAGTGGAGTTTATAGAACTCCTTAATAGGGAGAGGCAAGAGACAATGGACGGAGAGCTGGCTACGAAATCAAACAATGATAAGGCGCAGTGAATAATGTCATATAAAAAAAAACTTTATTACTATTTGAAAATCGCGTACCTCTGTAGCCAATAGCCGAACCCGTGTAGTTCTGGCAATTTTGTTTTCATATTGTTTATAGCCTAAGAATTACTGCCTATCAATTTTAAGTAGAAAAAAGGAGCTTTAATTATTAGGGGTAATTAAACAATAAGGTGCAGCACCAGGTTCTAGTTTTTCTAGAGAAATCGTGTAAGAGTACAGGTCGAGGCTCAAAGGGGGCCATAAGTCGGCAAAGAAAAAATAAATTTGAATGATAAATTGCAATACTGGCAATTTAATATTATTTGCGGAGAATGCAACAGATCGCATTTGTCGCTATGTATAAAACCTTATTCAAATATTTTAAATCTAAATGTACATACTATTTTCTTTTCTATTGTTTATTATTTTTATTACAATAAAAAAACAAGTTCTTAGATTAAATTTGGGCATAAACAACAATTACGTATTTTCGTATTATAAAATAATATTAATCAATAACTATTGTCTAATTGGATAATAATTCGATAACAAACAAATTGAGATCCATTGTTTCTGCCTATCCATGTAGAAAATTTACGTAAGAACGTGTTGCGTACGAATGATTACTGTATTTATTCTTTTATTTGTTTGTAAACAGCATTTTTTTACTATGCTATGTAACCTAATTAATGTAAACAAAACCTTTCTTTAAAATATTTTGATTTGAAAGACTCGTTAATTTTTTAAATATATTTTTTATAGTTAAGAAAATAATAAGAACTACAAAATACACATAAAAACGCTATACACAATAGTGCCTTTTTTACTACACGCGTGGCCCTTAGGCGTTAAGTCCGTTAAGGTCCGGTCAAAACAAAGATTTGTTTCATGGTTTCTGTATGTAATATTTAATAATTAAATTTATAATAAGTAATATTTAATAATTAAATTAAATATTACAAATTCTAGTACTTAAACTTAACATCACGAGGGGTGCTGTCGTATGTCAAAAACTCATTTCCCAATGTTATTTTGATTCTAAACAGATTATTCTTGTGAAAAATAGACTGTATTGTGGAAAATACAAGAATAATTCTGTAGTCTTGCAACAGACAAACAGACTTACATTGTTAGAATACATTTATGTTACTGGAGGATTTTTTGACTCAACTTCTAAACTAGAACCACGTCATGGTAAGCAAGGGAACGTACAAGAGTGACAGCGACTAAAAAACGCTTTAGTTCATGGCTGCCCGAAGTAAACATCTGACTCATTTTTCTTTTGTTCGGCATTAGAGTTTTATTTTTAAATTTAAAGTCACCTCAAATATTGACTTGTCATTAATTTAAAGGTAAAACCAATATAGTCTAAAAGTAGTTTGTTTACTTGGGTATTGATGTTTAAAAAAGAATGATTTTAAAAAATTATCATTAATTGTGGTTCGACATTTGACAGCGGCCCGCCTGGAATGAATTTCGGCCGGGTTCTATTCCCGGACGGAGCAAATATTTGTTAATAAAAAAGAGACGATATTTTTGCTCCGGGTCTGCTTGTTAACCCAAGTATACAAACCTTGAAGTGACCTAGTGAATGTGACTGCTACTTAACAGATATTAAAGTTAATGGACAGCTCTCCTGCCTAACATCAAACGGGGTGCTGTCATATGTTGAGCCACAATAAAAATAGTGCTACTACCAATATTTAAGTGCAAGTAACAGTCGCATTTACTATGTCAGCCAAGTAAATTTTCCTCAAATCATAAAAGTAGCCATATTCACCTTATATTCGTCAAATTTCAACACGAATTCGAGTATTTCCGCGAATTGTTTGACTAGCGCTTGCTGTTGTTCGAGATGCTGCGTCGGACTCATTGGACCACCGACTAGAGAACCTAACAATCGTGGTACTACCTGAAAGAAAAAGGAAATGTCAGTCAAATAAATCATATTGTCACGCCTACATAAAGCGACCGTGGCAGTGCAATGGTCATGCAAACCGAAAGCACGGGTTCAAAACCACTCACCGGTACCAATGTATCTTTGATATATTCAGGATTAATGATCAAATGAGTTGGCAACTTTAGTTGGTACCGGTAAGATGTTTTAAACCGGGATCTCTGAGTTTGCGTAAATATTGCGCTACCACTACACCACGGTCGCCTTAAATAATGCATAATAGGTATAATGCGATTAAAATAAGAATAGGACGGAATCGGCCGCATTTTGTAACGTCTAACTCTCCAACCAACTTCACTTTAGTATGGTGTCTTTTTCTTTGCGGATTGTCAATAAAAAGACACCTTTGAATCAGTCAAGTGAAGTTAGTCAACAGCCCGTCCTATTCTTATTCTAATAGCATAGTAAGCGATTGTTTGAGATGATCGAGGCCAAAAATCCACAATCACAATACACATTTGAACATTTAAATGGCGATGCAAAAACTAAGTCATTAATGCAATAATTATATTATATTAGTAGGTCAATGACTTATTTTATTTAAAAGTGAAACCTTCACTAATTCAGTTTTGTGCCTAATAAAACTAAGTATAGGAAACAAGGTAATTTTCTGTGACCTTCGACATACTGTTCGTTTGATTTCCATTGGGTAATTCCGTTTGGAAAAGGCTAAATGTTATTTTATATTATTAATGTAAATTAAATACTAGTACTTTATAGGGCCATTGGCTATTTATTGGAAAAAGGCGTGACACTTTCGTTGATTGATTAATTGAAGTTCTATTTATACATATTGCTGCGTTTCTCAAAGAGTTTGTAACTAGTGTTTCCTTTATTTTATTGTGGCCAACATATGACTGAGCCGACCGTGATGTTAAGCTGGATTGCGGTCTATTAATAGAGGTAACTACTAGTACAGATACAAACCTGCAAGTAGCAGTCGCATGCCGGCCTGGTTGGAACCGGCAACTTACAAGCTGGTACCGTAACCCGACTAAATCACTTTACGATCTCTACTCTTGTAAGAAGTGGTACTAACCCCAGATCGGCAGACTGTGCACCACTCTTAAATACTTCTTATTGCCTATATCTATATAGAATATTTGTTTCATAGCTTTTATTTGTAATTATATTAAATATTGCAAATATTTATTAATAAAAAAAGAAGCGGATATTTGCTTCGGGTCTGGTTATCAAAGAGTGGTCTGCCGATCCGGGGTAGTACCACCACTTACAAGTATACAGACCGTGAAGTGATTTGGTCACGTTTCGGGATTAGCTTGTAAGTTGCCGGTTCCAACTAGACCGGCATAGTGGATGTGACTGCTACTTACAGATATTGAATTGTAGTAGCAGTGACATCCATTCATGAACCACACTTCAGCTTAACATCAAACTGAGTGCTGTCATATGTCGAGTCACAATAAAATTAAAAAAAACTATGGGACGAATAACGGGGTTGAATGTAGAAATCACGTATACGAGTTCGCCTCAAACAGCCAAGCCACAACATAACAGCTACACAATTGTTTAATAACTATTACGTTAGCTTTCCTGTTTACCAAATGAAAACGAGACACGGTAATTTACGATCAACATTTATATGTTTTCGAGCTAAGTCTACCTTTTTTTTATTAAATTGTGACTCGACATTCACCTCGTCTTATCTGATATTATGCAAGGGGAGATCCAAGAGCGGCGACGACTGAAAAATAGACTCAGCTTATAGTTGCCTCAATCGTCTTTACTGTGCCTGCCAGAAATAGGATGCGTCGACAATTACCAGATGTAAAGCAGCCCTCCTAGCAAGAAAATAAAAATTGTATCCTAGAAACAGGACAAACAATCAAATTGGTACCGGCAAGTGGTTTGGAATGCACTACCACTACACCACGGTGGCCTATAATATAAATATAAAGTACAATGACATTCCTTGCAGTTATCGATCTTGGACGAAAGGAATATAGAAATCTGATGTGGATGGATGTGTTAAACGAGGTAGACCCAGGAGGGATTTTTCCGACCAAACCGGAGAAATCCTCGAGAAAGCTGATTTGCCTAGTGCCCATAACCGTAGAGCTAGTGTGAAAATAATTGTGGATGCAAAGGATTTGTGTCAGGACCGTGGCAAGTGGCGGTCCATTGTCTCTGCCTATTCCTGTTGGAAGAGGCGTGACAATTTTATTTGATTTGATAGTGTTATTTTACCTTAATTTTTTTTGTTTTGATCTTAATTTTTATTGCACCCGCTAACTCAACGTTCACAATAAAAACTGAAAGATTTAAAAATATGTGTGCATATTTTTTTATTGTGACTTGACATGACAGCACCCTGCCCGATGTCAAGCTTGAGTGCGGTTTATAAATGGGGGCGATTGCTACTACAGGTAAATAACTGTAAGTAGCAGTCACATCCACTATGCCGTCCTATTTGTAACCAGCAACTTTACGGTCTGTATACTTGTCTTGGTGGTTCTACCCCGGATCAATTTTTAGTAATTGACCATCTTTTGTAATTAAGTATAGCACAATAAAGTTTTAAATAATACAATTCTCCGTTGTACAAATTTAACTGTTTATTTCCTTGAATTTTATAAAACAATTGCGTATAATTAGGTAAATCATGAAATACATCCTGAAGCGTAAATCATAAACAAGTTTATGTGCAATTAAATATAATAAAACTTTTGTTAAAAAAACTAAAAGAACACACGCCTATATGACAATGTGAACTAGAGTGTACTTTTTATTCATTTATTTATTTAACTTTATTAAGGAAACATACAATTATTCAATGCATAAAATATAACATAAAAATAGAACACAAATCAGCAAAGTTTCCAAATAATTATAGTACATACAAAGAGATAGCTTTTTTTTATTGTGACTCGACCCGCCTGATGGTAAGCAAGAATGCCACCAACTGAAAATACTGAGTCAGTTCACGGTTGCTCCAATCGACGTCCAAAAAAAATTTAAAAAATTATTGTACTGCCATCGGTTATTAATACGTGCACAAATTTTCAAATTATTCAGACCACTAGAAGTGGGTGCAAATTAATTTAAAATACGTAACAATACGTAGTTACATATTATACATACAAGTCAAGCTAATAAAAGCGTATTTAAAAAGGAATTATATAAATTATCGTCATAAATCATCGTCATTTTATGACGATAGGCTCATTGGTTAGCATTCCAGTCTGTTACGCAGAAAGTGGCGATTCCCGTTCAGAGCAAATATTTGATTCATAGCTTATAATACATATGTAATATTAATTATTTATTACAATCTTATAATTAGAACTGCACTCCAAAACACAAATCGCCAATGTAGCTAAAAAAGGACTGTTCTGCTTCTGCTGCAAAAAAATGCAGGTCATCTCTGTCGCATGCCTGATGCATTATGGGAAAAGTTTACTACTGAGTGACTCCAGATTGCAGAAGACATCAGGCCCCAATGGCAAGATGAGATAGTCTCCTACAATAGTTCGTTGCAAAATTTCGTGAGTCATGGAGGAAAGGGAGGGAGGGTTTTGCCCAGCACTGGGACAAATAATCAATCAATCAAATTGTCACGCCTTTCTCCCACAGGGGAAAGCGCCACGGTCCTGACACAACTCCCTCGATTTCTTTACATTCACAATTCAATTCAGACTAAATCGAAGACATCCTCAAGAAAGCTAGGATACCTAGTGCCCATAACCATAGAGCTTGTATGAAGGAAATAGTGAATATGAAGGACAAATAAATAGGCTTATAGTAATATTTAGAATATTCACATTTATATAATAACAAATGTTTGCTTCGATTGGGATTCGTACCCGGGACTGCTAACCAATGCGCCATGCGTGTCGTCACGTCTGATATCACACGGAAAAGTGAAGTAATTAGTTGTTTTCCCGTATAATTATTTTAATATTTTATAGAAAGTTTCTTCCTTTCATGATAATAAAGGCCATGTCCGAGTAATAATGAAGTATTTTTCTGATACACCCGGCGCGCCCATGGTGATCAACTAGGGAATCCGCGTTCGCGACGTTTTGAGAAACAAAGTTGTCCGTACTGACACTTTTATATTTTGTTATTCTTCGGGCACTGTTGGACAACAATAGCTGTTTTTGTACAATCAAGGCGACCGTGGTGTAGTGGAAGTGCACGGGTTCAAAACCACTTGGCAGTGCCAAAGTATCTTTATTTATTTATTTAAGATTAATAGGACAATCTACGGCTAGAAATTCAGATAGAAATAATAAATATATAACAACAAGGCCACTAAGAAGTTGTCACAAATAATAAATGTACTTGAATGTACTTGGTTGGTTGTCCTGTATCTATGATACAAACACTTTAGTAGCTTAATATAGAAATGTAAAATAATAAAAAAAAATTAAAACGTCGATTAGGCATAATTTTATTATTAAGTACAAGTGGATCTTATAATAATATCCACGTGTGAGGCAAATGGGTGGGTGAATCACCTATGAATATGAATCATCAATTTTACCTAAAACACAAATTATACAAAATGTATACTCGTATATTATGCAAAAAACTTCTACGCTTTGTTTATAAACTTTAAAAAAATATATAACGTTAATAAAAGATTATAGTTTGAATTAATATTATATTACTGAAAATGGTTGTTACAGTCATAATTTCATAATGTTACAGTAATAATATTCTTAAATATTAACACAAATAAAATAAATAGTCAAAAACGATTGCAGAATGAGTAAAGATACAGTTGTGCACGATTAATGTGATTTAAAAGAAGTTGTTGCAATGAAGATTGAAAAAGGTACGTTTACGATGGTTTGGGCACGTAGAAAGTATGAATAAAAGTAAAATAAAGAAGGAGTTATATAAATCAGAAGTGAGTAAAGAGGAGCAAAACACGGTGAGTGATGTAGTAAATGTTCCTCGATCAAATCGGGAATCAAACCAAATCATTTGACTATCCGTTGTCCCAGCCTATCCCTGTGGAAATTGTTGAGACGTCCCTGTTCCTGGTGTCCCTTTAAGACGTGATAAATGGTAATAATGTACAAATAGAGTAGTTTAATCCAAATGTAATCTTTAAAAAACTACTCTCCAGATGTTCAAAATCAAATGTAAAATTAATTTGTTTATCCGAAACACGTGTGGTTTCGCAAAATAAACATAAATTCTGTAGAAGCTATCAAATAAATAGGTACTTTTGCATATGTTGTATTTTGTGGTTATTTTAAAGATTCGATTGCCGACGTATTCAACTGAAAAGAGGAAAACAAGCGTTCAAATCTAGAATACAAAAAAATGTTCCGGGGAGGTCTTTATCATTGTCCCTACTTCGTCTTTTACCCGCCAGATCGCGGGAAGTTTCCGTATTCTGTCGACCGAATCGACAGTCGAACTAAAAGGTTTGAACAATCGACAACTTGAACTGACCCATATGTTTTAACAAAGAGAAAAAATAAATAAAGTTTTCTACGTTGTTTTGTGTGAAGTTTTACCTTTAAATATATTTTTTTAGACATTCTGTTCTGGTACGTTATTTAAAATGAGTTGCAATGGTATTCTTAACAGGTCTTTATCTTGCTTCTTGGATTGCCGTGCTAGGGGGGCAGAATCGGTTTTATCAGTCGTCGAATGTGGGCGGGCGCTCTTGGACTTTCCCTTGCTTATCACCAGGCAAGTTGATGTCAGATGTCGAGTCCCAATTAAAAAAATCAATGACGTGATGTTAATTAAAATGTATTTCTGTATATGGTAAGGTTCGATTACATGACTAATATTCTGTTGAGCATCCTTATACGTAAGTACGTATTTAGGTATCAACAAATACAATCACCCATGTACCAAAACAGGAACAATTAAATATAAAATATTTTCTTATGTTAGCCTCAGTATACGATTATACTCCGCCTGATGTTAAACTGCAGTGCGATCTATGAGTGCAGAGGCTGAGCTGGTAGAAGTCTGCCCGCCTAGTTAGAAGCTAATTTATGCTGGGATTGAGTAATTCAAGACTGGGTAATGAAGTGTTTGTAAAGATAATCATTTTTACAAAATTAGTTATTTAAATATTCCAGTTATATATTTTTTTATTAGGTACTTCGCCTGACGTTAAGCTAGATTCATCATGATCATCAGCCAGAAAGGTTCACTGCTAAACATAGGCCTCCCCCTTAGAACGCCATTCCGAACGACAAGATGCCAGTTGCATCCACCGGTATGGGTATGCCATAATCCTAGCAGGGTAGTAGGTGCTCTTGGTTTGCGTAACCATTGCACTGCCACTACACCACGATCGGCTTTTATTATTTTTGCGCTAATATTGTTGTTCATTATGATACAAGCACTTTAGTAGCTTAGTATAGAAATGTTAACAAAAATGCTATAAAAGAAATTGATATTGACAATAGTTTTTTTTTATTGTGACTCGACATATGACAGCATTCCGCTTGATGTTAAGCCAAAGTGTGGTCCATAAATGAATGTCACTGCTACTACAATTCAATAACTGTGAGTAGCAATCACATCCACTATGCCGGCCTAGATGGAACCGGAAACTTACAAGCTGATCCCGAAACGTGACCAAATCACTTCATGGTCTGTATCTGGTCTGTAAGTGGTGGTACTACCCCGGATAAACAATAAACAACCTTGTTATACATCTTTGAATAATCTTACGATGTTTTAATAGTGAGAGAAACCGATGTTGAGTATGTGAAACCAAAATTAATGGTGCATGCGACGGGCGGGACATTGTCCTCATTACCCTGCCGTATGCTGCATACATTACATTGTTGCATGTTACACGTCTATTTACAGAAAAAGAGTTGATACTCAACTTTTTTTTAATATATTGTGCCGACCTTTTTGTAGTTCGCACATTGTATAATTCATTTTCATTAAAAAAGAAATGTCATTTTCAAACATAATTTATTCTTGAGTTTTTGGCGGGCAACTGCAAGTGACAGGACGCGCAATTTTGAATTACTTGAAAAGCTTATGTTTTTCATAAATATTAATGTGTAATAATGGTGGAATTGTTATCCAGTAATCATTTTTAAGTTGATCGAGTTTAAACAAGTAATTTAAAGCTGTGAAAAGTGTTTCTACGGGTTCCCTCCAAGACTCCTTTCGAAGTTTTAGTAAAGGCTTTCCGCCGCTTTACAAAAACGATGATCATCAACTATCATCACTAGCATCGTCATCCTGTGATGAATCCACTCGCGTGGTTCATCTTCATATTTATATTTAAAAACTAAAGCCATAAACAAGAAGAAAGAAAAGAATCATTTATTCTTTTGTTTTTATATTCTATTTTATGTCAAATAAATCAGTCTTCTTTTATCACGTCATTAACCACGTAGCGTTAAAATACTATATTTTACTATACATTTAAGTAAAGTAAAATATAGTATATTCAAAAAGAGTTGATACTCAATTTCTAAGTATAGTATCGTCACTCTGAGATGGCCTTTACATCTTACAATAATAATGTGCTAATTACTTAATTATCGAAAAATATTACAACTGCACGTCACTATTGTCAATAAAGTACAGCAATTTTTTCTGCAATTTTAGTTGTAATTTTTTTAGACCATTCATGAGCAGACAAATGACATACAAATTATTCTATATTACATCTACAACATTAGAAAAATATCGTTCACGTTATCACGCCTCAAACAAAAAAGCGTGAAAAAGCACTATTGGCCGACATAGTAATGCTAGTATTTTCTTAGATTTTGCGCGAACATTGATTAATGAAATAAACAAATTTTATGCGGCTTACTATCAGTCTCTTCGTGACCACGATGGCTGCAAAGCTCTCGAAACGTCGGAATAATAAAAAATTGTAAAATCAAAACCAAAATAAACGCGATAGTAAGCCGCATAAAATTTGTTTAATTCACAGTAATGCTAATTGGAGCAACGTTATACCAAATCTGTTGTAAGCAGTCGTCGGCACTCTTGAGCCTGTCCTTGCTTACCACAGGCAAGTCAAGTCGAATATCGCGATTTAATATATCACGCCTTTTTCCACAGTAATAGGCAGAGACAATGGAGTCCTAACACAACTCTCTTGCTTGCTTCCCTCACATCCACAAATGTCTTCATACGTAAATCAGGAAATCCGTGAAGTATTTTACAAAGCTGATTTATTTGGAAACCTTGAAATTCTAAACGATGTAGGTATACTAATTAATTTTGTATAAAAATGTCCTACTTTTGCTTTAAGTCAGGGTCAATTTTTGTCACAAAATTTATGTAGAAAACCCTAATCTCTGAAAGTGGCATGAAATATTCAACCAACCCTTGACCCACATTTTTATTACATATTTTATTCACTCTTTAGGACATAATATACAATAGAGTGCGTATAACCCAACGCCTGTCGTCATGTTAATTGTAAACATGGCTATGCTGTAGAATCAAAATATTTGTGGTATAGCGCTGCAATATTTTCTTTAAATGAAACATACTTCCGTTTCAACATTCGTATTTCATTCATATAATTCCGTATTACACGATATTAAGTGCGTTTGAATTGATTTATTAAAAAATATGTTGTTTTATTCGAATCTCTCGAAGAACCGACAACCGATGGGAAAGAAAGATTCTAGAGTAGAGACCACGAACCGGAAGACCCAGCGTAGGTAGGCCTCCCACTAGGACTGACGACATTGTGCATGTCACGAGTAACCGGTGGATGCAACTGGCATCTTGTTCTGAATGGCGTTCTAAGGGGGCGTTCTATGTTCAGCAGTGGACGCCTTCTGGCTGGTAATGAATTGAATCTCTAGTGTTAATTTTGATTCAAATCAATCAAACTAGCACGCCTCTTAAATAGATAACGGAGTATCACCTTCCATGACCCTGGCACAACTTTTTGCTCCTATCACATCCACAATTCTCTTTATACAGTCTCTGAGATTGTCCTCGGCTTGATCATAGAATTTTATTTTGTTATGAATCATACATCTTTCTATAAAGGAAAAAAATGTCTATGAATAAAAATTCCTCTCTTCGTGGTATATTCATACGTATTATAAATATTTTTATATAGATATACAATTTATAATGAATATCATACGTTCTTAATCCCAACCCTAATAACTTGTTTGAAATGCTTATTAGTATTAATATTCAGTGATAACTTGTAACCCTTTCTTTAAGTTGTGTAATTAGGCAAAATAATAAATTTTAGATTATGAATTATAAAATACCTAGTCATAAAATACCTGTTCATACATGTGCTTACGGTTCATATCAAGTCACGAGCGCTCTATTAAAATATATTCAAAGTTCTAAACTTACGTTATTGTCCCCTCTAGCTTCCGGCATTGTAGAATAAAATTATGCTATGAATAAATTATTATGTTTTGTTTTAATTAGTAAATAGGAATGATTATGTCAGGATCGTGGAAAGTAAAGCTCCGTTGCCTCCGCTTATACCTGTGGGAACTTAGATGTGACACTTTTGTTGATTGATTGATGTGTTAAAAGTATTATTTTTTTGTGGCTCGGCACATGGCAGCTCTGATGTTAAATTGGTGTGCGGTCCATGAATGGAGGTAACTGCTACTAGTGCAGCAGTCGCATCTACTATGCCAGTCTAGTGGAATGGGCGACTTCTAAGCTGATCCCGAAATGCGACTGAGTCACTTTGCTTTTCACTTTGCGAGCCATGGACCCCGTTTTATTTTTTATTTTCAAATAAAGACCAATGAATAAAGCGGTCAAATTAGGGCCTAAACTATATTTGCTTGATAGATAATCATGTAAATTGATGTTAATGTACTACTCAATTCTTTACACGAATAAATTACCGTAGTAGCAACAAAATTAACACGTGAATGATTTAATAATTTTTAAGGCTCATCGACTTGAGGTTGTTTGGATAGCTCTAAAGTTATAAAACGCTTAAAATAACTTCGTTACCCACCCCGAAAGATAACTTGGTTCTCAGATTAAGTAAAGTATAAGCAAAAGTTTTTATTTATATTTTCTTGTGACTCGATGTATGACAGCGCCCCGCCTGATGTTAAGCTAGAGTGCGGTCTATGAATGGGGGTCACTGTTACTACAATTCAATAACTGTGAGTACCAATCAAATCCACTATGCCGGCCTAGTTGGAACCGGCAACTTACAAGCTGATCCCGAAACGTGACCAAATCACTTCACGGTCTGTATACTTGTAAGTGGTGGTACTATCCCGGATCGGCTGACTGGGTACCACTGCCTACCACTCTGATAACCAGACCTGAAGCAAATATCCACCCCTTTTTTTCATTAACAAATATTTGCAATATTTAGTATAATTATTAAATATTACAAATAAAAGCTATGAAACAAATATTTGCTCCGACCAGGAATCGAACCCGGGACTTTACGCGCAACAAACCAATCGCTTAACCGTTCGTCCACGCCTGTCGACTGTAGTAGGTAACTTCTACTACAGTCAATTAACTGTATAAGTGGCCGTCACATAGCCGCAAAAAAATCGTTTAATTAATTAATCCATGTTCGCGCAAAATCTAAGAAATCACAATATCAAATTGTTTCATTCAAATAAACCTAAATTGCATATCCTTGCAGCTTCATTGCAGCTTATCCTTGCAACAAACTATCTCGACTCCTGCGTGAAAAAACTGCGCATTGCGTGTAATACTGCGGACCTGTCTCTACTTTATCAAAGGCACTCAATTAAGAACGATACTAGACTAAATAAATAATTTCATTAAGAGTTTTAAGGGATAAGATAGTTAAAGTTAAATAGTATTTAATTTATGAGGCAGACCCAGGTGGGTGTTTTCCGACCAAATTGAAGAAATCTTCAAGAAAGCTGGGTTGCCTATTGGCCATGACGTAGAGCTTTTATAAAAAGAATTGTTGATATGAGGGAATCGTTGGGAGTCGTGTAAGATCGTACAAGTGGCGCTGCGGGAAAAGGCGTCACAATTTGATTGATTAAAGTCCGAAATTAACTATGATTTCATAGCATGATGTGAAATTCTTAGTGGTGCTATTCCTTATTCTATTCGCTATCGTCACTCCACATACAATCCTTAATGACCGCATTTCTACAGCGTTAATTTCGGACTTATATTCTGTGGAGGCGTACAACATTATCGCTTAAACTTCATACTGACAGTGATTTTCATAATTTTCGCAATTATCAAATTATCCGCAATTATCATTATCCAGTTACTCGTTAAGTTTATTGACTATTCATTATACTTACGGCTTTTGTTATTTATTTTTATTTACAGAATAATAATGTACAGAGTAATTATATAATATAAGCCATTTACAAATGGCTGAAACAACTTTAGTCATAGCTCCACAGTTATATCTCTTAAATATCTCCTTCCTCATGGTGCATCATCAGATACTCTAGGTCTTCAATTTGATAACGGCCCAGCTAAAGGCTTATAGTGAGTAACAATTTTAGTTCTAAAGTTCTAACTCTTGTTGATTTGCTGATCTCCTACCTTCGAGCTCCACCATCAGAGTAGCTCAGTGGTACCAGTTGAAAACATATGGGTATACATGGGTGTGTCAAATGTTAGGTCACAGATATGTTGAAAAGTAAAGTAAATAGCGATTATGCGTCTAAGATCCCTACCGCAGCTAACAAAACGAACTGATGACCTTGAAACCCCTGATCAGATCTTCATCAATTGTAGCTAAGAACCATCTCGATCACGTCAGCTTCGAAACAAAAAACCGCAACGTAATCGGTCCATTCGTTTAGGAGCTACGATGCCATAGACAGATACACAGACACATCAAAATTATAACTCTTGAGTCTTAAAAAGAAAGATGATGTTCCGCTATGACATATACATACATACTGAATTATGTGGGTATTACTTATAGGAAACCGCAATGCGATAGCTAATACCAATGACACAGAGATAGCCTTATCAGATAGCTAAATCAAACCACGACAATTGGATTTACTTCACTGCCTCAGTAATAAACTCTTTATTGCACAAGAGAAGGTCTACATAGGCGAGCTTAATACCGTTAGACATTATCTACCAGCTCGCTAACCTTTGTTGTATTCTATCGTTTAAAAATTTGTTTAATTCATTAATCAATGTTCTCGCAAAATCTAAGAAAATACAATTAAATATATTGTGTGAATATATGTTCATGGTAATAACAGGTGTATAAGACAGCTGTATAGTTGACATTTAATACAAGCTGACAAGAACACCAGCAGCTGACCACAAACCTGCCTACAAATTCCAATAAGCCCTTTTGCTATTAAAGAAATGAATACATTGCTTTGTTAAAGTGTAATTTAATTTTCATTTCTCATTGTAAACGAGTAGTGTACACGAGTAAGTAAACGAGTTACTTAGTTCCATTGTACATTTATCAGAGAATAAAGAAAAGACCACAATAAACTGCATTATTTATTTTTTATTGAGACACGACATCTGACCTCAACCCGCCTGATGATAAGCAGGAGGAGGTCCAAGAGTGACGACGACTGAAAAAACCGGATAGTACACGGTTGCATCAGTCGCCGTCACTATGCCGGCCAAAGGTGCTTCTCCACGCATCGGTTGAAGGATCCAAGGTCATAGGATGGAAAGAACACATGGGCTGGCAAAGCATTCCATTTGTCAATCGTTCTATAAAGAAAAGATGCCCCGAACTTTTTAGTTCGACTGCCGATTCGGTCGAACTAAATTCGATTCAATTACGTGTAGTTTAATAGTCTGCGGCAGAATTGTAGAGCGGTTTCCCTCGGCGGAAGAACTGCCCACGTAGCATGAGCCTTAGGTTTTTAATGAAAATAGTTGCCGCCCTACTTCGCCACGAGTACAACAGCGCGGACCTAATACACTGACCAACATGTTTTTTTTTTGCAACTGGAAAACGTGTATGAATGTATAGTACATTTTTCCTTACTTGGCAAAAGTAGTAAACAAACTTTCGGCATAATGACGGATTACCGATAAAAAAAAAAACAATAACTACTGACGTGAATCAATAATCAATACGAATATATAAAAATGTCTTTAAATTATTAGGAAGATTGATTTTTTATTTTTAATGAGGCACATTTGTCATTTGTGAATTTACCGTTTCCATATAAATGGTTTTTAATAATAATAATGTTATTATTACATAATGTGTGTAATATTAACAAGTTTTGTGCATTTATTACATTGTGTATTATGAGCCTGTAAAAAGAGAATTGTGGATGTGAAGGAAGCAAGGGAGCTGTGTAAGGATAGTGGTAAGTGGCGCTCCATTGTCTCTGCCTATCTCTGTAGGGATAAAGGCGCGACAATTTGATTTATTGATTGATTGTATTCTATAAAATAAAATAGTAGTAAACAGTTTCCTTAGATAAAGGGCATGAGAAATTGTAATTTTCATGTTTGTTTACTACTTGTGCCGAGTAAGAAAAGTCACAGTATATACGAGTATATAATTTAATAGTAGAAACAGACATAGCCGTGCCACAGAGCACGCATTCCAACAAAACAGTTTGTAACTGGACATTGTTTTCTTTATAAGGCAACTTGTTAAATGCTTTTCAATAAGTATGCATAACACAGACCATTCGCAACTAGATCTTTTAAATCATTCTGAAAGAAAACAGAACATAATATAGACTCAAGAATAACTATTTTTATAACCAGGGCAAATGACCACATCTGCCGCTGAAATAGAAATATTATATCTTTGGCCGGCATAGTGACAGCGACTGAACTAACTCGGTTTTTTCAGTCGTCATCACCCTTGGACCTCCCCTTGCTTATCATCAGGCGGGTCGTGGTCAAATGTGTCACAATATATTTTTTTACATTTCTAAATTAAGTTACCAAAGTGCTTGTATCATAGAAACAGGACAACCAAAGTACATAATATTTCAAGCATCCGCATTCTGTCGTTCCAATCGGCAGTCGAACTAAAAAGTTCTGTGCGTCGTTTCTTTGTAGAACAACCGACATGTGGAATGCATTGCCAGCCCATGTGTTCTCTCCATCCTATAACCTTGGAACCTTTAAGCGATGCGTAAAGAAGCACCTTTGGCCAGCATAGTGACGGGGACTGAGGCAACCGTGAACTAACTCGGTTTTTTCAGTCGTCACTTTTGGACCTACTCTTGCATATCATCAAGATACATTGGTTTTGAACCCGTGCTCTCGGTTTGCGTACCCATTGCACTGCCACTACACTACAGTGCTATGGGGGAGACCTGTAAGCTGATAGCTCTGAGGAAGCATGGCGCCCCGTCTAGTAAATCGTTGTCTATGTTATACCTACTTTAGTCACGAACCTTACAATAGTCGTATGTTTTTATTACGCACCGAAACCACGTTCACTTTGTATAAAACGGAAGCTCTTGTTGCGATAAACAAATTGGTTAAGTTACAAGTTTTTAGAATAACAATTACAAATATTTTTAATTTACGAACATTCGACAAATGGAATGTAATTAACAATCAATCAAATAGTCACGCCTTTTTCCCACAGAGACAATGGAGCGGCACTTGCCACGATCCTGACACAACTTCCTCACTTCCTTCATATTCACAATTCTCTTCATACAAGCTCTGTGGCACTAGGCAACCTAGTCGAAGGTCCCTGTATTAGAGTACGACTTTGTACGACTTTCTTGGCCTAACATTATACATATCTTTTAGCAGTTCCAAATTTTGTCAGCCAATCAGCTCATGATTTTAGCAAGAATTTTAAAAGAAACTTACTCATAGACATCCTCAAATCTAAGTTGCCTAGTGCCCAAAACCATAGAACTTGTCTTCATTCAAGAAGAGAATTGTAGATGTGAAGAAAATGAGAGAGTTGTGTCAGGATCATGGCAAGTGGCGCTCCAATGTCTCTGCCTACCCTGTGGATAGAGGCGTGAAAATTTCCTTGATTGATATTCAGTTACAATTAAAATATTACTTTCGGCGGTATTCAAAACTGTATCATGGCAAAGTAACGAATATATTTTTTTCTATACTACATTTCTATACTAAGCTAATAAAGTGCTTGTATCAAAGAAACAGGACGACTAAAGTACATATATCAAAAATACAATGGTACCGGTGAGTAGTTTTGAACCCATGCTCTTGGTTTGCGTAACCATTGCAATGCCACTACACCACGGTCGCCTTATGAACATACAAAATACACTATTATTCTCGAATAAACAAAATAATGAACTAATAAAAAGTAACAAATAAGTCACATAACAACAGAACACTTATCCAATATTTTTACATCCCTCGCGCATCAAAGATAAAAAAGATTCCATGATAGATTCATTGCGCCCAAAAAGGAAGTGACAAACTATTTATGGATGATATTACACGATCATATTTGACTCAGAAAGTAGTTTTTTTATATTGCGTACCGAGAATAATAAAATTTGTCGTGTAAGAGTCTAGTACGGGTAGTACAACCACTTTCAAGTGTACAGGTCGTGACGTTTTTTTTTTTATTGTGACACGACATCTGACCTCGACCCGCCTGGTGATAAGGAAGAAGAGGTCCAAGAGTGACGACGACTGAAAAAACCGAGTTAGTTCCCGGCTACTTCAGTCGCCGTCATTATGCCGGCCTAAAGTGCTTCTTCACGCATCGCTTGAAGGATCCAAGGTCATAGGATGGAGAGAACACATGGGCTGGCAAAGCATTCCACTTGTCAATTGTTCTACAAAGAAAAGACGCACCGAACTTTTTAGTTCGACTGCCGATTCGGTCGATAGAATGCGGATGCTTTCCCCGACCAGTGCGGGTATTACGGGAGTGAAAGGACGAGGTAGGAACAAGGTTAAAGAGTACTCAGTTGTCAGTTCTAACAAGGCCGAAATAGCGGATACGGTTGCGACTTGCGGTTATTTAACTGTAGTAGCAGTCGCCCCTATCCATGGACCGCACACCAGCTCAACAAGAGGCGGAGTGCCGGCAACTGGTTTTGAACCGAGGACTCTTGGTATGCGTGACCGTTGCACTATAACTACACTACGGCCGTAAAGACAATCTCTAGCTTGTTCCACATTTTTCGCATCCTTTATGGGCACTGAAAACCACTGTTTTTTCTAAGAATGTCCTCGATTTATTGAAGGATCTGTTATCTGTGTTGTCCCAGTTTAATTCTTTAAAAAATTAACTAGTTAAACTTTAAGAATTTAGGTAAATTAGATATCTAGCCACAATAAATGAATGAAAAAAGCAACATTTATCATAATACAGGGACTAAACGTCATTTTAAATATAGTTTATTAGATAATATGATAAGCATATAAGTGGGTGCTGCGATCTCACGGGATAAAATGGACTAGCATTTCAATTATGAATAAATTGACTGGAAAAGGGGGAGCACAATGAATTTATAGTTTATAGCATTGATTATGTAGCTACCAGCTATGTGCGGTCAGACGGATGATGACGTGACAAATCAATCAATCAATTAAAACAAATTGTCATTCTTCAATTCCCACAGGAATTTATTAATTACCTATCTATACTACGCTACTAAAAGTGCTTGCATCAGAGAAACAAGACGTCTAAAGCACATTATCAAAGATACATTAGAACCGGCAACTGGTTTAGAACCGAGGGATCTTGACTTGCGTGACCGTTGCACTACAACTACATTACGGCCGTGAAGACAATCTCTCGCTTTTTTCACATCCTTCTCATACAAGCGAAATTGTTATGGGCACTGAAAACCACTGTTTTTTTAAGAATATCCCTGATCAATTTAAGGCTATATCATCCTGGTTGTCCCCGTTTAATTTCTTCAGAAATTACCTAGTTTAACTTTAAAATGTAGGTAAATTAACCAGAAATTAGCCCAGTTAGGTAGGAAATTAAAGAAAAATCAAAATAACTCCAATTATTATTAATTAAACAATTATTATTTAAAAACTATGGAAAATCTAAGAAATTATACGTCTAGAACACACAAAAACACACACTTAATATTCGAAAAAGTTATTAGACTATAACCGTGCGATATATTTATTGAGATAAGTTATTGTTAAGTAAAAACTTAATTATGCGTAAATATAACGGGTTCAAGTGCGAGGTCTGGCCACGCACCATTGGATAACACCCCACCCCACCTATATCTACTTATAGGTTGGCCTTCTACATGTAGGTATAAACATTTACCTTTACATTAAAAATAGATAAAACCTACATTAAGTTGACATTTTAATGAGCTATCTATAGGTGTTGTGCATGGGCTTGTCACCTTTATTTTGTTTTAATGTTGTCCAATTAAAGGCAAAGAAAAATCGTAGTAGTAAGTAAAATATTTGTAATGGCTTCAGGTGGATAAATGAGAATGAGAATGATATTTTAGTAAAGCAGTGTAAACATTTAGACAAAAATCGACAGTATCTTAGAAGAAACATGAGTTTTAAATCCCCACTGGTATAGGCTTAGCTTAGACAATGGAGCGCCACTTGCCACGATCCTAACCCAACTCCCTGGCTTCCCTCACATCCACAATTCTCTTCATACAAGATCTATGGTAATACAATAATAACTGCATTGTTTAATATGCAGTTTGTTTAACCATTACAACACAGCAATTTATGTAATGTATTACTTCTGCTTACCTCATTGAAAACAATACAATGAATTTTAAATACAGACAACTAATTCATAACAACATTGTTTAAAATCTCTATAATTTTACAAATGCTTAATTAAGGAGGGTTCTGTGCAGTGAACCGGTGCGGAAGGTGTGTTATCATTCCCATGTCACCTCTCTTGCACCACTCCACTACTGCAGAAACCTACTAAGTTAAGCACTTTAGCACTATACTTAAGAGTTTAAAAGTTGTGGTACCTCTGTCTGACAGTCTACTGATCTAGGGTAGTACCAGCACTTACAAGTATACAGACTGTGAAGTAACTTGGTCATGTTTCGGGATTAACTTGTAAGTTGTCAGTTTCAACTAGGCTGGCATAGTGGATGTGTGCGGATATAATAAAAAATAGCACACTGCGCGATAGATGTGGTTTGAATGAGGATGTAGTGACAAGGATTGACAAAGCGCCCACCAAATTGGAGACATCCTCAAGAAAGCTTGGTTGCCTAGTGCCCATAACCATAGAGCTTGTATGAAGAGAATTGTGAATGTAAAGGAAGCAAGGGAGTTGTGTCGGGATCGTGGCAAGTGGCGCTCCATTGTCTCTGCCTATCCCCGTGTGAAAAGGCGTGACAATTTGATTGATTGCAGTAACTGACCTTAACTTTCCCAATGGTAAGGGGATGAGAAAAAGGACCAAGAGCGTTTAAAAAAAGGGTATGTGTATGGGTTACCTTTGTCATTGTCCCTATACTGGTCAATATAGTACCATAGTTTTATTATACTATCTACCTCACATAAGAGTGTAGTTATAAACATTTATGTAAGCAATTTTAACCTACTGTGAACATTAAATAATTCTGTATGCTTTACCACATAATGCCACACACTTTATTATTTACATGTTTTTGCCATTTTTCTCTTGTTATCTAAATGTCATATCTTAAGTTATATTAATACAATCACAAGAGATAACATGTGATAATATTTACAATGAAAATGCAAGATAAAATTTTATTTATTTAAATTTTAGTATTAAAATCTATAAAATTTCACAATGTGCAAAATTTAAACAATGTGCAAGAGCCAGCAGAGGAGCCTATGCGAAAATATTGTTTTTTTATTGAATGACTTAAGATTTAGAGGTCTTATAACCATAGCTTTTGCAATAGATAAAAAATTAAAACCTTTATTATAGCATTAAGACATATTCTTCTTAATTAATTAGAGGTTTAAAATGACCCAACTTAAAACTTCTATGAACTTAGATTTTTTTACATTTCTATACTAAGCTACTAAAATGCTTGTATCATAGAAACAGGGCAACCAAAGTACATATATCAATAGATACATTGGTACTCGTGCTCTCTGTTTGTGTAACCATACACCACTGCCGCTACACCACGGTCGCCTTAATTGTTATAGTTATTTGTTATTCTTGAATTATTTGAAAATAACTTACCCTTTGTAGTTCCAAGGAGTGATTGTAGCACCTCATAAGTTTATCAACAAGAGGTTTAACAGCTCTCCAAGCACGCTCTTGTGATATATTCGAAGGATCAGCTATAGCCTCCCTTATCTCCTTACCAGCACCTTTATAACATTGTATTTCTTCTAAAATCTTCTCGGAATCTAACAAAACTTGCTGCACTTCCTCGAAAACATCCCGCTCAGTCTCAGTCGGAGCTGCGTTCTCGAAATCCAAAAAAATATCATAACGCGGCGATGAACAACAATTTGAATCGTCGCGGGAGAGGAGACTCAACAATTTACCCATTTTTTAAATAATAATTTACAATTTGAACAACACGATAAACTTCATTTGAATTTAATAAGTTCCCTTCACTGTATTCATTTATGATTTGTTATCGTAATAGAATTAATTTATTTTTAGCTATGTTTTTATTTTGTAAATGTTTCACACACCCAATTTCCGCTCACACGAAATAAATGGAGCGCCCAACCCGAATGAACGAGAGATGCGAACTGTCACTTTGTGCGCGTAGCAAAGAACCACAGACTAGTAAGAGTAAGAACATTATACGATAGTGCCCTTGGTTCCCCATAATGTGTTAGAAAATCGATTATTATATTATACATATTAATTAAAACAATAACGTTTAATCTAATAAAAATGTATTACAGAGAAATAATACTCCTTTACATAATCAGGGAGCCCAATTTTTTCCTAGTTGTTTTTTATTTTACGATTTGACGTCCAAAACTAGAAATCTATCTAGACCTTCTATTCAATAAAATTTCTGCTATTTCGGAGACGAATAATTATTTATACCGCGTTCTCACCGGGCGATTTCAGTTGATCAATATTTGTCGTTTAACAAAAATTATATATATTAATTGCTTCAATTTGGTTGAAAGTCTGTTCAGACGGTTCAAATCTCGAACGATTTCGCAGTTGATCAACTCAAATCGCCTCGTGAGAACGCGGTCTTAGTATCAATTGACATAAAAACTAAAAACCGATAGCAAAACCGTCATCGATTTTCCTTTCGCGATGGTGCATCACTAGCAGCTATCAATATTGGGTTGCCAGACTTTATTGTGTAATACCAAAATGGAAAATATAACTTTAAAAAAAAAATCATAACTGCTAAGAATGCAAAAGTCAGTGACGCGTATTGAGGGTGTATATTATTATATTTAATAAGAAAAGGGATAATAAAATAAAAACAATTATAGGCGTTTATTATTTATTATCATCATTACATCGATATTCCTATAAACATATTTTACAAATAATTTTGTTGTTTACTATTTACATAGCCACATAGCCTTTACTATGCGTGTAATTATTTTAATATTATCCGTAGTACAGCCAGATCACAATGATAAACACCGATGATATTGAATAAATTAAAACGTCTACACGTATAATGCCCACGTATAAAATACCTAAAAGCTAAATAAAAAATTTGGACAGATAAGTTAAAATGTGCTTTTCGAAAGAAGTTTCCGAAACCTTTTACAAAAGAAAATTTACAAAATACCTACCTATATTCATTAATAGATATTTTACTTTTCAATTATTATCAGTCCAACATTCGATAATAATAATACAACACAGCGAATACTTAGTTTTAAACAAATAATTCTTAAAAAGTATAACTTTTAAATTCTAGGCAATAAGGTTCCCTAGTATTTTCTTAGATATTGCGCGAAATTTGAATTATGAATTAAACAAATTTTATGCGGCTTACTATCGCGTTTATCGAGAGCTTTGCAGCCATCATGGTCACAGAGTCGTCGGAATAATAAAAAATTGTGTAATCTAAACCAAAATAAACGCGATAGTAAGCCGCATAAAATTTGTTTAATTCAATAAAGTTCCCTATTAATCTAATGACAACTTTTTAAATACAAAAACAGAAATAACAATAATTATATACCTACTCAATTACACAAAACATAAATATAAATTTAACTATTTTTATGAGTAATAAACATAACTTTAATTTGTATGTTTTAAGTATAATGCACAAATTAATATTTTTATTTTGTTTCTGTAGGGCTTTTCCCCAATATGATTATGCATACTAAAACTACAAATTACCCTAAAACAAATTCGTGCTATCTCCTAGTTCGATGCGTGCTAGATTCCGATGTCGTACCTACCTAGGCCGATTTTATACAATACGTATCCGAAAAAATACGGTCCTAATAACTTTACACAACACCTACATCCGAATTTCGTTTAAACTTCGGAAATAATTTAGCATATTTTTTTGTTCAAAGCATTATAGTCCGGGCGTTGACAGTCAACATTGCCTACCAATCGATTTATATATATTTAGTTTTATAAAGTAGGAATAATTACCAACAGATTATGGCGTCAACTAACGTCTAAATAAATAAATATTTTCAGAGTGCGATTTAATAAAGCTTTATACTGATGTGTTAAATGTTATATTATTTCAAAGCTATATTAGACTCAATGTAGTTCTTAGGCTAATATACGAAATAAATCTGAATTTATCAAAGACGTAACAATATTGAAATCAAAGTTTATCGGAAAATTATCTTACAAATAAACTGCTAGGCAAATATTTCTTACTACCAGCATCCGGTTAATCAAAATGATTAATTTTAATGATTTTATTTAAACTATCGCGTTTATTTTATTTATTGTGCATCTTTCTAAGGCTTTGCAGCCACGAGGAGATTATTAACTTAAGCACGATAATAAGCTTCAATAGCTTAGAAATATATTATTTTAATACTTAATTTACGCATACAAAATACGAATGACAAGACAACTAAGTTATCTACATCTTTCTAAACATTAATTATTTGGTGTAAAGACCCTTTCTTAAAACTAATTAAAATTATTATTCCATTAGACTGTAAACTATCTATGTTAAGACTCTAATTCGAATTATCACACATTTTAAAATTATCTTCGTGCACATTCGGACTAATGACGGGTTTTGAGTTGTTTCTTTATGTGACTCGACATCTGACCTTAACTTGTCTGATGAGAAGCATGGAGTACCCAATTACGATAGACTAAAATAGATTTTAACGTAATAAAGTAAACATATGATAAAGTTTTGACGTTGCAAGATGTCCATTAAAAAAATAATAATAATTACACGTTAAGATTTATAATATTAATAAATCTGCTTTAATTGCGAGTTATGACATTGTATCCTATCTGTATAAAATCGTCACTTTTACCTAATATGAACTGCATCGAATAATTTTTGTTTTATGGAGCCAATTTACGAGAAAAAAAGCGTTTTTTTTTCGTTGTTTGCCATTAAAATAAAAAAGTACAAATGCTTCAACAGTATAAAGAATTAATGCTGTTGTTTATCTTTCTTTTTATTAGGTAAATTCAAAGCAAATGAGAGAAACGAAAATATATAAAGAGTTGTGACGATCCAATTCCAGGCCCTAATAATTAATAAATAAATATAGCACCTTTCTTTGATTGTTTTATATAATATGGTTGGTTATTCTGTAACATGTCTCGTCTCACATAAACAGGGTTTTATTTAATTTTATAAATTTAGGGCGTAAAAGAAAAGTTATTTCGCCGTAAGATATGTCGGTCCGAGCCAGCAACGTAAAAATGAGGGACCATGAAGGTTTTATGCCGATTCAAATTATTTATTACAATAAAACGGCAATTTCATACTTAGTATAGATTATTAGTATAGAAAAAAGAGAGGCACCATCAAAAGGGATTATAAGAATCAGGAACATGCGCTAGCCATTCTTTTAATTTCATAAAAATTAAACGGCACAAGTCGATAGCTCAATTTACCAGAATATCGGAACAGACGGCAAGCCGAGATTCAAGACCACTTGCCGGTATCAATGTATCTTTGATAATGTACTTAGGTTGTCCTGTTTCTATTAGACATTATACTTTTTTAAAATTATACATTTCGATACTAAGCTACTAATGTGCTTGTATAATAGAAACAGGACATCCAAAGTACATATATCAAAGATACATTGGTACCGGTGAGTGGTTTCGAACCCGTGCTCTCGACTTGCGTAACCATTGCATTGCCACTATACCACGGTCGCCTTTATTATGATAGCACTTTAGTAGCTTAGTATAGAAATAGTATTTTCTTAGATTTTGCGCTATTATTGATTAATGAATTAAACAAATTTTATGCAGCTTACTATCGCGTTTATTTTGGTTTTTGATTTTACATTTTTTATTATTTCGACGTTTTGAGAGCTGTGCAGCCATCGTGGTCACGGAGAGACTGAGGTGTTGCCCATCCTATTGGTTAATGCTGTTATTGTTTTTAATACTACCCCGGTTCATGTTTTGATTTTGTTTTATTGTTCCCGATTTAATAAAATAAACGCGATAGTAAGCCGCATAAAATTTGTTTAATTCATTAGTATAGAAATGTAAATAAACTAAAAAATAAAAAAAAGATTATCGGAAATATTTTAAAGCGGACACTAGAAGGAATTTCTCTATGAACAGGTCTGAGTCCAAGGCCGCGATATGGGCTGCCCTTCCTACTAATGCACTTGCCGTATGTGGTAACGCATGTTGCACGTCGTATCTGACTACAGACACTGTTGATGCTCTTGCTGCAAGTGGTGATACCATATTGTGAACCTGGAAGATAGAGAAATTGTGTTTTATTTAAATTTTATTGTGACTCGACATATGACAGCACCCCGCTTGAGTGTGGTCCATTAATAGATGTCACTACTACTACAATTCAATAACTATAAGCAGCAGTCACATCCACTATGCCGGCCTAGTTGAAACCGGCAACTTACAAACTGATCCCAAAACTAAATCACTTCACGGTCAATCAGGCCAGCATAGCTTTAAATTTATTGGAAAAGCAACGAAAAAAGTTCAAAAGCGCCGAAGACTGAAAAAAGCCAATTCAGCTTACGGTCGACTCAGTCGTCGTTACCATGCCGGCCAATTCATTTTTTGTTTTATAATTGCTTATTAAAGACGATGTCAAATGCATAAAAATGCAAATAATAAAACTGCAAGTAGCAGTTTCATCTATCATGCCGGCCTAGTTGAAACCTGATCCTAAAACGCGACTAAGTCACTTTACGGTCTGTATACTTGTAAGTGGTGGTACCACCCCGGATCGGTAGACTGGGCACCATTTTACGCAATCATACATTAAACAAATCTTATGTGGCTTACTATCACGGTAATTTTTGGTTAATGATTAAACGATTTTTTATTCCGACATTTCGAGAGCTTTGCAGTCTCTCCGTAAGTACGATGTCTGCAAAGCTCTTGAAACGTCGCATTAAAAAAAGGTATAATTATTAATTTAAAAAAAAAACACGTTAGTAAGCTGCATAAAATGTGCTTAATTCATTATTTTTATTTATTTATTTATTCATTTACAAACCAACACTTACAGCTAACGCCAAACATGTAGGCTTTCAGTCAATACAATCAATACAATTTTTTATTACAAATGTCAATTATAGTACTTTGTGCCGTAGTCAGTTCTAGGAAGCGTCCCGCCGATGCCAGAAATCTCGGTTCAGAGTAGGAGAACACATCAATAGATTGGTCATAAGTCAGTATGTCATTTAAAAGTGCAAGAGCATGGTACAAAGGTGAAGTGGAAAGTACCTTTGTACGCAGCTTAGGAATCGCGAACAGCGGTTGCTGTCGCGGTCGCAACATATATTTTTGAACTGGTGGTACCCAGAGCGAAATTTGTGCCAAAAGATTTGTGCCATTGCCTACTTCTCTTAAAAATTGTAGTATTACATTACCATTTCTCTATAAGCTTGTCCGAGTAACGAAGTATCTTTAGCGGCTGCCTTACACAGCTCTAACCGGGCGGAATGAAGAGGAACGTATCTATCCTGGCCAGAGCCGCAGAGCAGAATATGCCTAAACTGATGTAGTTGGCTCCTTTCACTTAGACGATAAAGGAAGGACCGACGAGGGTCCGATGCGTCCCGTAGAGACAGTTGGAGTAGGGAACCAGATTTCTTCCATTTTTGCATAAACCACATACCTTAAAACAATAAAAAATAATCATATGATTATTTTAATTATTTACGTTTCTATACTAAGCTACTGAAGTGCTGGTATCATAGAAACAGGACAACCAAAGATACATTGATACCGGTAAGTGGTTTAGAACTTGTGCTCTGGTTTGCGTGACCATTGCATTGTTACTATACCACGATCGCCTTTTGCCTTATTTTTTTAAAATTATTGTGACTCGACATCTGACCTCGACGTGTCGGATGGTAAGCAAGGAGATCAACAAATAAATACAAAACATCACGAGTATCTTACCGGCATTAACTAATCCGCTTGAATTATAAAGAGTCCCCAAATGGGGTCCACTTAATGAGAGGAATGTATGCAATTTGCCCAAAAATGGTTTCATTTGTGGTCTCGCCAATGCTGATCTTATGATTATTGTGCCCAATGAATGACCAACAAAACTAATACGCGTTGGTTCACTAGAACTTTGTATGTGCGTCATAATCTCTTGAACAAGTCTGTAATAAAGAAAAACAACCAATCAAATTATCACGCCTTTTTACCACAGGGAAAGGCAGAGACAATGGAGCGCCACTTGCCACGATCCTGAAACAACTCCATCGTTTCCTTCACATCCACAATTCTCTTCATACAAGCTCTAAGGTTATGGGCACTGGGCAACCTAGCTTTCTTGAGGTGTCTCCAATTTAATCGGAAAACACCCTCCTGGGCCTGCCTTGTTTAACGCATCCATCCACTCCAGCTTAATATTAGGCGGGGCGCTGTCAAGCAACAATAAAAAAGTCTAAAATCTTACCTATCAGTCATAGTATCAAAATCGGAAAATGTATCACCCTGATTTCTTTCTGACATTAGAAAATCTAGCCTTGCCCCTGGGAGTCCCAGTTCTAGATACGTTTTCACAAGACGAAGATCAGCTGCGTTACCATCCAGCCCGTGTACACATACTATTAAATGCAGACCTAAAAATAATTCAATAATCTGTAAATACTGTAGATTAACCTCTTGGCTTAACCTCAGCATCATGAGAAACTTTCGGCGCACGGCCTCCTATGTCATTCGTAGCTGAGGGGTCAAATACATTTCATTAAACGATCGCGCTGGAAGCGACAGACACCGGGTTTAAATTTAAACCCAGGGCCCCGATTCTCTTAATACACGACACCGAAATGACGAACTTGCAATGATATTTGACATCTTCGTAACCAATCAGCGAGAAACAAATCTAACAAATCAACGTTGACAAGTCACTTGCGACCGCGATGAAATTTCACTGCTTTATCGTCGCCATAATTAAGAGAATTGGGGCTGAGGACGCAGTTGACCGATCTGCAGGATTGGCCAATATTTCATATACAATTTTCAATATCAATTTAAACAGTTTTAATACTATTTTAATGAGTGATAAGCAAACAGTTGATGATGGCCATTTGCCCAGTCAGTCAATCCAAGGTATTAACACCACTTACAAGTATACAGACCGTGAAGTGACTTAGACGCGTTGCGCAATCAGATTGTAAATTGCCGGTTTCATCTAGGCCGGCATAGTGGTTGGAACTGCTACTTGCGACTGTATTAGCAGTTGCCTCCATTCATGGACCACTCAGGAGGTTAACATCAGGAGGGGTGCTGTCATATGACTAACCACAATAAAAATATATTATCTCAAATGAAAGATTTTATAGATTTATTAGGATGAACTACAATCACTTAAGAACGTATTTAACTAAAATTCCTGACCAGAATAGTGATGGCGACTGATGCAGGCGTGGTTTTTCAGTCGTCGGCATTCCTGGTCCTCCCATTGCTTGCCATGAGGCAAATCGGGGACAGATATTGAGTAACAATAAAATAAATACCTTCTGGATTAAACATTCTGTATTCATCACTAATATGGAAATATGGCAGTGAGGTTTCAAGTGGCGGAAAGTCTGAATAAATGGCTCCAGGATACTTCACACTCTGTCTGAATTCATCGCGACATTTCACAAACAATCGTTCAGATTCTGCTAATCCAAATACACTGACGAAATTACTTTCTCTCTCTAAAAAACATAAAATACTTCTTTTTAATTATTTGAAGGTGTTAAGTGACTTTTTGTATTTAATAATTTTGCGATATTATCATCATTATCAGCCTTGATTCCCACAGGGAAAGACAGTAACAACAGTGCGCAACTTTCCGCGATCCTGATCCAACTTCCTTGCTTCCTTCACATCCACAGTATTCTTCATGGTTATGGTTTGAGGTTGTCTCCGATTCGGTCAGTAAACACCCTCCTTTTAAACACCCTATTTATTATTACATTAGATTTATTTTACGAGTATCTTTATCTTTGTTAATCTTCAATATTAAAATATCTTATAATAAGTTATATTAGTTATGTAGAGTTAATTTATTAGTTTTTTTTCTTTTACTTTTAAGTTTACATTTCTTTTAATTAAGTATATCCAATGTGAGAAATGTTTTATTGTTACGAGTACATTTCTTTCTTTGTAGGTAGGTATGTGGCATTGGATTATCTAAAAAATATTTGATCTACGGGTATGATTATGTCTTTAATTTATTTAACTAAATACATGCAACTTACCATCTTCATTTCTACATGCAAGTTCTCCAGTGCTTTGACTCTTGTTAAGCGTAGAAGCTGTAGGAACTGTAATACTATTTACTGATTGGAGAGGCCGTAATTTTCTTCTTTCTATAATACCTAAAAAAATATTTTTACAATTATTAATTTATTTTTTATTAAATTATAATAGTTAGAAACGAGTTTTTTTTTACCTTCACAAACATGATACAAAGGATTATCAAGTTGCAATGGTCCAGATGGTTGTCTTTGCGGTGTTCGGGATGATGTCGACGACTTACTGCTCTGACGGCTTAATTTAGGTGATTTACTTGGAGGATCCTAAAAAAAATAATTGGATACCAAATCAAAAATTAGGCATTGAGTTTTAAATTGTTAGCATATAGATTTTATACTTACTTTAAATTCATCAGGTGGTGGAGGTGCATCTCTGAATTGTTGTGGAGGTGGTAACTTTAAATGTTCATAATCGTTTTCACTACTTATATGACTTAAATCTATTTCAGATTTAGCTTTATTATGAAACTTTTGAACCGCAGCCACTGGTCCAGCAACAGCCTTCTTACTAACATGACTCTTACATTGTTTATCTACAGAAAGACTTCTTATTTCGGCAGCTAAAAGTTTTTCTGTATACTGTATTCTGTCTTTCAACTTGTGTTCCAATTTATTAGGTTTACCAGATGCCGTCGCTTGCTGTGCTTTGGGAGATATTTCTTTTCGTATATAGGGATGTAAATTATCGGTAACAGTTTGCGATTTTTTAACTGACGATTCATTAATCGTTGTTGTGTTATTAAATAGTTTTCCTTGAATTGTGCTAAATGAATTATGGCGTTGGTTAACTTTGGAAGCATCTGGACATTGTTGGCAGCAGCTGGTAGAGCATGTGTCTGAGTTACATCCAGTGTCAACGACATTGTCGTGCATCAGTTTGTTGAATTCACATTGACTATCTGTGCATATCGAGTCACTACAAATAGTACATTCTTCACAAACGGTCTTATCACAACACTCAATCTTTTCAGAAGGATTACTTTGTGCTACTTTGACTGCAAGTTTTAACAGTCTTTCTCGTAGCTGATCACCATTTAATACGGTTCGTTTAAAATCATTAATCGTATTCCCTGTTTGTTTATCATAATTTTGAATCCTAGCCTTAGTAGCAATAGGTTTAATTATCGGAGGATAATTTTGGTTTAATTGACTGCTAGCATTATCGGGAGACGATGGACCTGAACTGCGTCCACTTGAAACCCATCCACTTTGTTCACTTAAACTAGAAGTAGAACTGCTTTTTGATTCTTGATTTTTAAATATATCTGGCGGCATTATTTTGAAATCTTTATCTGCTATGTCCAACGGTGGCGATTCAAAAGCTGGAGGAGGAGCTAGATTCGGAAGAGATTCAGATCCGTATGTATTATTAAGGTTAGAATCATCTAGGACCGAAGCCGCACTTCTACAATGCCTTAATATTTCTGGACCATGGTCTAAACTGTATGGAACACTTGCAGAAGAGCCTAAACGTCGTAACTCAAATGGGATACTTTCATCACTAGAAGATGACGCAGCTTCTGACATTAATTGTGACATCTTTTCGGAAGGCTTATGTTTTGAACGTTTCTCAGGTTTTCCATTTCTGCCTGTTTTTGGTGTAGCTAGCCCTGACTTTGGCGTAGCTCTTCCAGATTTTGGGGTCGCAAGACCAGACTTTGGTGTAACTCCACCTGATTTTGGGGTTGCTTTTCCAGATTTAGGAGTTCCTCTATCTGATTTGGGAGTACTTCGGTCGGACTTTGAATTACGACGATCTGATTTACTGTCTCTTGACCTGATAGAGTGATGGCTACTTAATGAATCTCTACTCGAATTCATTCTGGAAATATCTTTTGCACTTTGATTTAATTTCGAATCTTTGGATCTGCTCTTTTTATGCCGACCGGGAGGAATTGTAGAGTGAGGCGTTGATGGTGGCGTTTTCGAATAAGTAGACTTTGATGTTCCATCGCTACTTCTGTCTAAAGTCATAACGAAGCCGCTATCGTCACTGCTTTTGCTAGATTTTTTATGATAGTTTTGTATTAAACTCCCTGTATTAATATCATAGCTCCAGTCACCTTTTTGTAAATAATAATTAAGTTCATGTCTAAGCTGATTACGTGCTGCTTCTATATCTATATGTGTATTTTCTGCACTATTATCAAATCCATGTGCAGAATTTGATCTATGAACATGTCTATTAGAAACTAAACTATGTTGATCAGTCACTTGAGATTTCCCGCTGACGGGAGGATAAGAATTACGTGGAGGCAACATGGGACGGGGTAAATTTATATTATAGCCTCTTTGAAACTCTAATGGATTTCGAACAATGTTCTTTGTTTGCGCATTACCCTGATTACCGAATGTGTAACCATATATAGAACTAGGAATTTTCTGCATCATCCCATCGTATTTATATCCTGGATAGAATACTTCATTATGTAGCCCTCTTGAAGTTAAATTCACGTTACATTGGTTATTGTACTTTTCTCTAAATTCACTATTTCTTCTATACTCTTCGCCTTTCCTTGTAGTTGTGCTTGTGGGGTAAACTGAGGTGGTTACACTTCGAGGCAAGGTCGTAGGTTTGCCTTGATTTGGCGGTATATAAGTCGGTTTAGGATAATTAATTGGAGTATTAGAACTTGTCTTTATCTCTTTTGGCTTAGTTTGGGTATTTGGTGTCATTTGCGACATCCGCAATTGATCTAGTGATTTACTATGTCGTGCAGGTAAGGTGCTAACACCATTTGTTACTTGATGTCTTTGACCATTCTGAGGGCCACTGGTGTTTATTTCAGCTCTGATTCTTTCAACTTGGGAGACGTTACTGTTACTTCTGGAAGCATTAATATCAAGTAGCGTTGAAGCTGAATATCTGGATAATTGTTGTCCTTGCTGAATAGGGCAAGAAGCGAAAGAATTATTAGGCGGCAGCTGAATTTCACTAATTTGATTATTCTGAACAATATATCTATTTCTTCCGGTTATTTCTAATTGTTTTGTTGGAGTTTTATTTATATCAACAATATTTTGTTTTACTAGAGCCCTTTTTGGTGAGCCATTTAGAGATTTTTGTGGAGCAAGTGTTAGAGTAGCTTGAACTATGCTTTGGTTAGATTTCTGAGAATTAAATTGAGGTTCGAGTACATCTAAGATTGTTTTTGGTAAAGTCAATGTTACTCTTGAGGCCTCTGATGAGGGTCTCCTGGAATCCATTAGAGAGCTTATGCTGCAAGCGCAATCTTCTGATAAAGGCTCACCACATAAAAATGGATCTGTAATAAAATACAATAAAATTGGAATATTGAAAAATTGATGTTCACAATTAAAATAGCTAATACTTACCACTCCCTGATTTATTTGAACCAGAATTGAGAAAAGATCTTCGTCTTGCAAATTCAGCAGTGTCTTGATATCTACAAGAAAAAAAACATTAGCATTTTGTTTATTTGTAAAACATCACCATATCAAAGTCTATGTCATCAAACTAATCAACTTGCTCAAAAGTTTGCGAAATGAGTAGATGGATTTCTACATTTAAACAATTATTTGATTAAAGTAGCTTCAAATGAAGTCTATTTCGTAGCAGCAGTCTCCTTTATTAAACAGTTATTACGAAGCATCACGTCTCCATAAGAGTCAGATTTTTCAGTTGTCGGCTCTCTTGGGAATCCCCTTGCCCTCCACCACAATAAAATAAAAATATAAAAAATGAAGAGAATAAAAATCTGGAAATAAAATTACCTGTCTTCAAAAATAATCGGCATGATATGAGGATCCCCATCTAAAGCTATGCAGTGGACAGGCAAAGGTGGTAGGAGTGCTAAATATCTAGACCGTCTTGCAACTTCACCAATACTCTGATATGATTGGTAATTGCTGTCATAGCAACCAGCTAAGGAATGCCTTGGGTTGTCCAATACAAAGAAACATTCTGCGAAGCGCTTTATCCTGAAAATATTTACAACTTACATATTCCTCTTGAATTATTTGATTATTTTCAAGAAGATTATGTGTTAAAGACGAACTATTGCCTACTACCTTACATAAATTACCCTAAAATATTTTTTTTATTTTTATTTTTTTATTTATTTAACAGAATATTGTACATTACAGACTTAACCCAACTAATACAATATATTTCTTACAAAAAATCCTAATATTAAGCTTAATTTACTAACCTAACTTAACCTAATCGCTCCAAGTAATTGAATACAATTTTATCGCTTTGTGCATCCGATGATGCGAAAGCGTCGAAATTCATGTTGCCATGTAGGATCCCGTTCAACAAAACGATTGCACGGGAGACAGGGGCGCTCCGCAGTAAGTGCGTACGAGCACTCTCCTCTGCGAATAGTCGATGCCCGCGTGTTTTAAGATTTTAAGAGTGTTAGGCCCAGTCTGTTGATCCGGGGTAGTACGCTCGGCAAATAAGTGTACAGACTTATTCGCGTTTCAGGATCGGCTTGTGAGATTCCAGTTTTAACTAGGCAGGCATAGTGGATGCGACTGCTACTTGCAGTTATTTAACTGTAATAGCAGTCGCCTCCATTCATCGTTAAAATCAGGCGGGGTGCTGTCATAACCCAAAAGAAAAAAAAACTAGCTACCTCAGTTTTAATTATTTCATACGTTTGCAATAAGGATGTTATGTATATGGAATTTCGGATATGGATACGAATATAGGAAAAATATTATACCGGATTCGGATACGGTTACGTATATGTAATTATATCGGAACATCTGATAGTTTTAAGGATCATTTTAACAGTAAAAGCCGTTATAACATGTTTTATTTAGTCTTCGCCCTTATCCGAAATAAACCGAAAATTTAAAACCTAACCGTAAACATTCAGATATGGTTACGGATCGGTTTTTAATTCGAATATCCGATAGTTTCGCTTACGGCTACGGAGCTCCATAACATCCCTAGTTTGCATGGTTAAGTTAAGTTAACATTACCTTAATGAATGATGTCTTGCAGCTAAAGCATGATGTACATGAGGTCTATCAGAAGTGTGATGAAGAAAAGCTCTCCATCTTAGTGTAACTTCAGCACATAATCTGGCTATATCATGAGCTGCTCCCATAGCCCATTCTTCTTCTTCAGTTGTTTCTGACCTCTAATATTGAATAATATTTGATTTAGTTAAACCTTCGAACTATACAATGGAAAGGCAGAGACAATGGAGCGCCACTTGCCACGATCTTAGCACAATTCTCGCTTTCCTTAATTCACAATTCTTTTCATACAAACTCTACTATTAAAGAAACTGGGCAACCCAGCTTTCTTAAAAAAAACCTTCTGGGTCTGCCTCGTTAAACGCATCCTTCTACATCAGATTTAAAAATTCCTTTCGTCAATAACGTATGTAATTGTATAAATCTAAGTATTTCAATGTTTTGCATCCGGTGGATGCAGCTTGGCATGTTCTAAGATGTTTAGCAGTATACGTCTTCTGACTGATGATAAAAAATGGAAATTGAAGTTTTAGTAGACCTTTTAACTTTACTTACCTTTCCAGCATCACTTAAGTCTTTTAATCTTTGTGCAACTTCTCCAACGATGGAATTTGAAGAGTTGTCTTCTGGAGTAAGGAGCGCTCCAGTCGAACCACAAACAGTTAAGGCATTTTGTAAACCTTCAAGAGACCCGAGTAATATGCCGCACACTTCAGCATGAACTTGTCTGGAAATAAATAGGCCAAGTAAATAAAGCAAATGCACAAAAACATGTATGACTGCTTTGATCATATCTACTCGTATCATATAGATACTCAAAAGGCGACAAAATAAATGCGATTAAAACGATCTGGGTCAAAACAACTTGCCAGTACCAATGTATCATAATATATAAATGTACTCGTACTTTGGTCGCAAGTACAATCAAGTTTACTATCATAGAATTAAAATGTAAAGAAAGAAAGAAAAAAAAAGGTTAAATATTCTTCTAGTTTAGTGTAGCTTGGTATATATATGTTCTATATAACAGACTTTGTTACCTGGCATGAGCAATTTTGCTAGAATTTCCCCCCGAACATTTCCCACTGGACCCAAACAGCACATTTTCCAAACTACCTGATGCGCCAAAACTTGAACCTGCGTTCTTCATTAATTTTCCCCATTGTTTACTGGAACGGGGTGTACTGGAATTAATAGGAAAGCATATTTACTATGTATTCCTAAATGAGATAGTAGAACTACTTAAAATAGCTTGAGCACTTTATTCTTCATTTACCGATTATTTACTATATCAGCGGCACGCTATGAAGGCCGTTTGACGTTTGAACGTTAATGAAGTTTCGTATAAATTAATGATAAAGTTTAAAAGAACAAATTGCTGTTCTTAATAGTGACAATGAAGAAAAGCAATTTGCTACTTCAAACGTAATTATTAAATGTTGACAAGCAAGGACATCACGGACTGTCATGCCAAAAAAGCGCAGGCCGCTTCTCGAGTCATGCCGCACTTAACGATATCATACGCCGGTCCCTTGCCACCGTCAACGTGCCAAGTGTACTTGAGCCGACTGGTATTGCAAGAGACCGGACGGCATGAGTTTGATTCCATAGAAGATGGGTCGGAGGCTGGTATGGGATATAACCTGTTCAGACACGCTGGCCCCTTCCCATCTACATGAAACCAACAACGGAGCTGGTGCGGCTTGTGAAGCGATTATTAATTTATACGAAACTTATGAACGGTCAAACGTCAAAAGGGCCATCGTAGGATGCTGCTAGTATAGTATCATAAATAGTAGCACATACTTACCAGCTCTGAACATAATGCATTATGCTTTTCCTGGTTGGGGCAGACATGCAAAAAATATTAATTTTAACAGTTTGGTAAATTAGAAGTAATATGTACAATTTTACTACGAATTTAATTACGAGCCCATACCTAACTGTTTTCTAAGAGAAAAAAAATTATTGACAAAAGTATATAATCGAGTCTAACTCAAATGTACATATATATACGTACAGATACGAGTATATTATACCCAAAAGATACCCTATTACAGGCTTTTTGGGTTACCACAGAGTGCATACAGTAGAAATGATGCATTGTTTTACCTAGGTCTTTGATGGTGTATTTTGATATTTGAATAAAATAAATCACTTTATAATTATTTTCTTTAAAGCTTAACTTACAAGTAGTTCCGTAGGCTTATTCCGATCACATCAGATGTTTGGGTCATAAAAATATATTTTTTATTGGGCATATACAATATACATATTGTATATGCACCAAATAGTAAGTGCAATTCGGTACATTTCGCTCTTTGGCTGATAGGCAACCATAATATTTTTTTATTATGGTTCGACATATGTTAGCATTTTGCCTGCGGCATGCGGTCCATAAACTTAAGCGAGTCTATCAAAGGAGCCTGTTGCTGAATGTAAAGGCTAAAGCCCGGTCCCTATATCTGTCAAACGGATCGTTTTTGATACAAACAGTTAAATTATCTACCAGCCGTAGATCAAAACCGTTCTAATAAAATACCCCTCGTAAGTCAAGTTACCGACAACTACTATCATAAAGTATGAAAAATATATTTTATTAAAATATTATTTATTCAAACGTCAGTAAATTGTGAAGAGAATAACGAATGGTTACTGTTACCGATGACGGATAGTTTATTTTAGGAACCGGGCATATGACAATAACCTACGAATTAGGACAAACATACTTTATATAAGGCTGATGTAGAGCGACCAGACTCGCATGGATGGTGATTGACACAGATGACAGATGGAAGTAATCGAATAGCACCGGCAGATGGTAGTGAAGACCCTGTGATGGCTGGAAATGTAGCTTCAATACCCTGCAGGAGACTGGTGCGAGCGTGTTGGATTGAACACCTTCGCTGCACCATAATTCCACTCCCAAACTCCATTCTGCCCTTTCAAGGGACTCCTTTAGGTTACGACTGTCAACTGGAAAAGACAAAAACAGAGAACGTATAAGTAAACAAAACAATGAATTAATAAACCTTTTATACCTAACTATAAATCAATCAAATTGTCACGCCTTTTTTTGACAGGGATAGGCAGAGTCAATGGAGCGCCACTTACCACGATCTTGACACAACTCCCTTGCTTCCTTCACATTCACAATTCTCTTCATTAAGGCTTTGTGGTTATGGGCAATAGGCAACCTAGCTTTATTGAGGATGTCTCCGATTTGGTCGGAAAATACTCTCCTGGGCCTGCCTTGTTTAACGCATCCATCCACATCAGATTTATAATTTTTTTTCGTTAATCTACTTTCACTCATCCTCTCCATGTGCCCAAACCTTTATATTTTATCATAGTTTTTTTATTGTGACTAGACATCTGAGCCCTACCTGCCTGATGGTAAGGTAAGCATGATAGAGATTCAAGGGTTCTGACGACTGAAAAAAAACCTCAGTACAGGGTTGCATCAGCCGCCGTCACTACGCCGGCTAACTGGGCTTCTTCACGCATCGCTTAAAGGGTTCAAGGTTTTATGATGGGATAAACATATGGGTTGGCAAAGCATTCTACTTGTTGATTGTTTTACAAAGAGATAACGCGCCGAATCTTTAAGTTCGACTGTCGATTCGGTCTACAAAATGCGGATTCTTCTCCCGACCTGTGTCACGGGCTCACGGATGAAAAAGACGCGGTAGGAACAGTTATTATTATTGAGGCACGACATATGATAGCATTCCTCCTGATGTTAAGGAGTATGGCCTATAAAGGCGACCGTGGTGTAATGGCAGTGCAATGGCTACGTAAGCCGAGCGGTACGCGTTCGAAACCACTCACCGGTATCAATGTATCTTTGATATATGTACTTTGGTTGTCCTGTTTCTATAATACAAGCTATTTAGTAGGTTAGTATAGAAATGTATGATAATATAATAATAAAAAAATAGGACAATGCCGGCTGTAGTTGAAGCTGGCAACTACTAAGGTGATCCCGAAAAGCACCACTAGTAGTTATGCTTTATTTATCATGGTAATAATTTAGTTGAAACCAAGTAAGATATAAAAGTGGTCTTAGTAAAAGCTGGAATATTGTTTTTTTTTAAATTATACATTTCTATACTAAGCTACTAAAGTGCTTGTATCATAGAAACAGGACAACCAAAGTACATATATCAAAGATACATTGGTACCGGTGAGTGGTTTCGAACTCGTGCCACTCGGCTTACCTAGCCATTTCACTGCCACTACACCACGGTCGCCTTAATAATAGGAAGTTGATAGATTAAATATTTGTGGTGTTGAATACTCCAAGGTTATAAAGGAAAACAAACGAATGATCATAACAAAAATGATCTATTTTTAGCAGACACATTTCTAAATAACAAAAACAAAGATACCTTCATTATTATCTACTATTATACAACACGCTATTTAAACATCATGACTATTAATTTTAGGCCAGAGATAGGCAGAGACAAGGTAGCGCCACATCCATAATTCTAAAAATACATGCTCTATGGTTGTGGTATGTACTGATAACTCCTGCATTTTAGGAATATCCTTTTTTTAAGAGCTAAGGTTAGAAAGCTAGGTTGCCTAGTGCCCATAACCTTAGAGCTTGTATAAAGAGAATTGTGAATGTGAAGGAAGCGAGGGAGTTATTTCAGGATCGTGGCAAGTGGCACCACATTTTCTCTGCCTAACCCCGTGGGAAAAAGGCGTGACAATATGATTGATTGATTGATATGTCCCCCTTTTTTATGAGAACAATCTTCTTGGTCGTTTCTTAATCAATTAAATTGTCACGCCTCTTGATGTTTACCCCGTATTTGATGTTCACCCTGATGTTAAGTTGGAGTGCGGTCCATGAATAGAGGTGACTGCTATTAGAGTTTAATAACTGTATGTTTAGTCTCATTCACTATGCTTAAAACGCGACTAAGTCACTTCACGGTCTGTATACTTGTAAGTGGTAGAACTGATCCGGATCGGCTGGCTGGGTACCACGGCCTATCACTCTTTGACAACCAGACCCGGAGCCTTTTTTATTAACAATATTTGTCAAAATATTAAATATTACAAATAATAGCTATGAATCAAATATTTGCTCCAACCGGGTATCGAACCCGGGACTTCCGCGTAACGGAAGCCACTACGCCACGTCTGTCGTCAAACGCCTGCCTGTATCATATGCTCAAACCATCGCAATATACTTTTCTCAATCTTATTATTATTAACCTTATAAAACATCATAATATTTATAATAAAATATAGTTAAAAAAACAAAAACTCAAGCTCATATGACAATGTTAACTAAAAAGTTAATCCAAGAAGAAGTCCAAGAATGCCGACGATTAAAAAAACGGAGTCACTTAATAGTTTCTTCAGTCGCCGGCACAATGCCGGCCAAAAAATTTTCATGATATTATTGTATTGTAATCGGTTTTCAGTACGTGTACAAATTTTAAAATTATTCAGACCTCAAGAAGTGGGTGAAAATAAATTTGAAAGATTCCTCTAGATAGTAACATACATACAAGTGAAGCTTATAAAAGAGTGTTAAAAAACCAACCTGCATACAAAAACTTACCAAGTAGATGTGCCCTAAAATGAACGATATCTCTTAAGGTGACCTCCTCATTTCTATACATGATCTGGAATGCCCTGGAGGCAGCCAAGCCACCGACGAGTGAGGCATTAGCTGCGGGCCGCCCCGCCCTCGCCGCTCCATTACTACTTGCCACGGTCGCTTCAATGTGAACAGGCACTTTCGGTGACACGCGCAATCCCACACGGACTTGGTATAAACTGAAAGAAATATATCATGAGTATACCTATAGTTTACAATTCATTTCGATTTAGATCTAATTATTCGAGGATACAACTTAATAACTGTGAGTAGCAATCACAGCCACTATGCCGGCTCAGTTGGAACCGGCAACTTACAAGCTGATCCAGAAACGTGACTAAATCACTTCACAGTCTGTATACTTGTAAGTAGTGGTACTACCCCGGATCGGCAGACTGGGTACCACTGTCTTTTTCTTTAATCGTGACTCGACATATGACAGCACCCCGCTTGATGTTAAGCCGAAGTGTGGTCCACGAATGAATGTCACTGCTACTACAATTCAATAACTGTGAGTAATTTTTGATTGATAATATTATCATCTATTTAATTGTTTCGAATAATTTAAGAACGTTTAGAAGAATAATTTAGTAATGCAAAAAATAATGACAAATATATATCTTTCTTTTTTTGATATACTTCTAAATAATATTTTAAAATAAGTAAAAATAAAATAGTCTTTTAATAATTCACCCATAATGCGACAAAAAAAAAAGAATATTGTAATAACTATGATAGAACTAGCGAACCGATAAGTAAAGGCGGTGGGCACTCCAGGGACTTTGATGACAGAAATCTATGTCAATGAGGTAGCAAGCAAGGATTGTGAATTCAAAATGAAAGGTTTTATGCTATCAAAGCAAAAATATCATTGTGTAGAAGTAGGTTTATTTAACAATTATATGTATACAAATAGTTTGTGTAACTACTATTGACGACGGGCGTGGAAAATTGGTTAGTCTGTTGGTTCCACACACCGTTGGTTCGATTCCCGGTCGAAGCATAGATTTGTTTTGTAGCTTTTATTTGTAATATCAATTAATCAAATTGTCACGCCCCTCTCCCACAAAGATAGGCAGAGACAATGGAGCGCCACTTGCCACGATCCTGACACAACTCCCTCGCTTCCTTTACATTCACAATTCTCTTCATACAAGCTCTATGGTTGTGGGCACTAGACAACCCAGCTTTCTTGAGGATGTCTCCGATTTGGTCGTTTAACGCATCCATTCACTTGAGATTTATAAATTATTTTTTTTATTTGTAATATTTATTAATAAATTGGAATATAATAAATTTTTGGTAATAAAAAAAAACAGATGTTTGCTTCGAGTCTGGTTATCTAAGAGTCCGGTCCGATCGGGGTTGTAGTAACTTTGTCGTGTTCCAACTAGGCCAGCATTGTGGATGTGAATGCTACTTGCAGTCATTAAACTGTAGTAGCAGTCGGCTCATCAGTAACTTCAAGCGGGGTTCTATCATGTGTGGAGCCCCAATAAAATTTTAAAATGAGTATTTTTAGGTGTATTTTAAAAAGATTTATAACCATCACAAATTGAATAATTAGCATTGTTTCAGAAAATACATTGCTGAAAATAAATTGTGTGTCACAACTTCACGGAAAATTTATTTTCAGCCAGTAATAAGTGCATTGGCACGTAAAAAAAACCTAAGTACGAAACTAATTATTTCTGTTGTTCGCATTGTCTTCAAACTCGGCCGACAATAATGTTTTTAATTTTTAATATGTTGAGACGCGGCACCTAACCTGATGCAAGAGGAAGCCTAAGAGCGCCGACGACTGAAAAATATCTCATCTTACAGCTGCCTCGGTCGCCGGGCCGCATTCATGGACCGCACTCTAGCATAACATAAGGCAGGGTGCGGTCATACATGTCTAACCACAATAATAATATTTTTTTTATTGTGACATCTGACCTCAACCTGCCTGATGATAAGCAAGAGAAAGCTCAAAAGTGCCGACGACTGAAACATTTGAATTAGTTAACGGCTGCCCCAGTTGCCGTCACTATGCTGGTCAAACAAAACAATGTGTCCATTTTGAATTCATAATATTAAGTTACCATAAATGTATAAGTCGTATTATTATATCACGCATTGTTTTCACAGCGATAGGCAGAGACAATAGACCGCCACTTGCCACGATCCTGACACAACCCCCTCGCTTCCCTTGCATCCACATTTCTCTTTATACAAGCTCTACGGTTATCATACTTATAAAATAAATTATTATAATACGTACACCTCGCCTGATGTTAAGCTAGAGTGTGACTGCTACTACAGTTAAATGCAAGTAGCAGTCGTATTCACTTTGTTTTTAATTTTATTGTGACTCGACATATGACAGCACCCCGCTTGATGTTAAGCCGAAGTGTGGTCCATGAATGAATATCACTGCTACTACAATTCAATAACTGTGAGTAGCAATCACATTCACTATGCCGGCCTAGATGGAACCGGCAACTTACAAGCTGATCCCGAAACGTGACCAAATCACTGCACGGTCTGTATACTTGTAAGTGGTGGTACTACCGCGGATCGGCAGACTGGGTACCACTGCCTACCACTCTTTGATAACAAGACCCGAAGCAAATATCCATCTTTTTTTTATTAACAAATATTTGCAATATTTAATATTATAAAATATTACAAAAAAGCTATGAAACAAATATTTGCTCCGACCGGGAATCGAACCTGGGACATCACGCGCAACAAACCAATCGCTAAACCGTTCGTCTTACGCCTGTCGTCAAAACAACAATCAACAACTTCCAAACTGATCTAGAAACGCGACTTAATCACGGTCTCCTTGAACAGTTCACGTGTTTTAGTTAATCAATACAGAAAGACGCAGTGAATACCACTTGTTAGTAGTCATCGTTACGTTTGCATCTAATGCTCAATTCAACTGCATTGTTATCTAACACCCATTTAAGACGACCGTGGTGTAGTGCAATGGTTACACAAACCGAGAGCACGGGTTCAAAACCGGACCCTATTTTTTTTTTATTGTGATTCGTCAGCTGACCTTGCCCTGCCTGACAGTAAGCAAGAGGAGTTCCTAGGGTGTCAATGACTAAACAAATTAACTCAGTTCACGGTTGCTTCACTCGCCGTCACTATGCCGGCCAAAGTAAATAACCAAGTTGACTTCACATTTCGCGTCTCCCTAAAAAACAATAGTTCTTTTTATTATTGTGATTTCACATATTATTATGACAGCTGGTCAAGTTGGAATGCGGTCCATGAATCGAGGCGTCTCCTACTACAGTCAATTAACGGTAAGTAGCAGTCACATCTACTATGCCGGCAATTTGCAAGCTGATCCCGAAACGCGACTAATCACTTCACGGTCTGTATACTTGTAAGTGGTGGACTACCCCGGATTGGCAGACTGGGCACCACTGCCTACCACTCTTTAATAACCAGACCCGGAGAAAAATATCCACCTTTTTTTATCAACTGATATTATTTGAATTTTAATAATTGGATTTAATATTACAAATAAAAGCAAATATTTGCTCCGACCGGGAATCGAACTCAGGACATTTCGCGTAACGAACTAGCTAGTTCGCCACGCATGTCGTCAATTAGTCAAATCTAGTCGATATAGTTATTATGAAATAGAATTTAGACATGCCATGCTGGCTTCAATTTCCGCTTAAAGATACATTTTGGAATGCCGAAAGCCAAATCAATTTGACACTATTTCCGACCACTGCACCACGAAAACGGTTATCGGTCTGGTCACCATAACCACAAATAAGCGATTCACACGAATATTTAGCTGTAAGTTTATCTATATGAAGACCAAATTATGAATGAAGATTAAAGATGCACGGGAAACATTAACTGAAAGACGAGTATTTTTATGTCGAGACTCGGCTTGCTGATGATATGCTATGCAAGGGGAAATCCAAGCGTGCCGAAATGCTGGCTTTTTTAGAGGTGCCTTACGCTTCGCTGAAGGATCCAAGATTATAGGATAGAAAGAACACATAAGCTGGCCAAGCATTCCACTTGTCGATTGTTCTACAAAGAAACCAAACCTTTTAGTTCGAATACAGATTCGTTCGACATAATGCGGATGCTTCCCCGACCTGTTAAGGCCACGGAACAAGCTTTAAATAGGGTTGTTTATTTGAACCAAAAGAAAAGCAGACCTAATTTAAACTCTCCGTAACCACGATGGCTGCAAAGCTCTTGAAACGTTGGAAAAGTAAAATAAAATCAAAACCAAATACGATACTAAGCCGCATAAAATTTGTTTACCTCATCAATCAATGTTCGCGCAAAATCTAACCAAAGACTTAATTTAGTGCTTTTCACGCTTTACTGGAAGGATTCCAGGTAGGATATAGTGCATAAATGCAGAGCACATAGCTTGTAAAACAGATAGATGGCCATTGAGGCTGAAAGATTTTCAAATGAAGATCACGTACAGAAAAACGCAGTTTAGGATATCCACCTACAACACTGGTAAAAGTGTCAGGAACCGCTAGTGGCAGGTCGCTTTCAGCAGGCAACTGTGGGGATCCCTGGGGGAGTGTTATACCCAGCAGAGGACGACAGATGGCTGACGTGATGATGATGTAAAGTCTAAATAATACGCCAATATAAATCTAGAAGAGTTTATTAATAAATTGTACAAAATTATACCCTACGACCTTTTATAGGGAACTAAGATCATTTAATTTATGAACGTCACAAGACGTCAATTCCTTGAACATATTTTCCTGACACTTTTTGCGGGGGATGAGGTACACACATCCACAGGTTGACGTAATACTACCTATAAACGCACACGAAAATAATTTTGAAACACAAATACAAGATATACTCAATCATAACATTACTACATCATTTGCAGAGAGGAACGGCTGAAAAATAGTTTATTTTTGTCCGGTATAGTGACGGCGACTGAGATAGCCGTAAACTGTATAGTTTTTTACAGTCTCTTGTGTTCTTGGACTCCGCCTTGCTTACTATCAGGCAAGACAACTTTCGCGTAAGACAGCTACCAGAATTAAGTTACTGCAAGTAGCAGTCAGTCATGCCGGCCTAATTCAAACCGGCAACTTTAAAAGTTGATCCCGAAACACATTTTCTACACTTTACAATGTGTATACTTGTAAGTGGTGGTACTACCTCAAACCGGCAGACAACCAGGGGGTCGACCGCGCCACTTCAATGGGAATGAAGACAAAATTTATTCGGACAATAGGTCTCAATGGAACTGACATAGAAAAAAAAACTTGATTCTCAGTGCGTTGCGCGGTCGCAGTTTTAATTGTGAAGCTTAATAATGGAGTTCAGCTGTCAAAACGAAGCTCATACTCATTGTTATTGTAGTTACGCGGTCTGCCCGTAGAACTGAGCAAATACTGTGTAGATCCTACTGTTCAAGAGCATAAAGCTGATTATACGAGTAAATTATAAGGATATCCTACTATTATTATTGTGAATGTGAGTTTGTTTGTTACGTTTTCACGCAACAACTACTTAACCAATCATCATGAAACTTTGTACACATATTTTCGGAGGTACTAGAAGTAACATAGGATACTTTTAATTAAAAATAAATAAATTATTTTTTACTATAGTTTCCAATTGACTATAGTTTCAGCTGTTTGGATTTTTTCTATATTTATTTTTATTTCCGTCTGTCACTTTTTATATGAGTTATTGAGTTATAAATACAAAAAAAAGGAATATACAGTCGAATTGAGAACCTCCTCCTTTTTTATGACTGTGTTATAAACCTAATTTTACGCGGGTAAAACCGCGGTCACAGCTAGTGTATATAATTTTACATGCATAGAATTCAGGCGTTCACATTTGTGATGCGTAATCCTCGTGTATGACAACCAAAATAGAATGAGATATTTTGAAAGAAAAACATCACTTTGCATTCCATATATAATGCCATTAACACTCATTGAAATATCATTTTATTGATAAAATCAAAATCAAAATCGATGTTGCGAGCAAATATAAAATATTGATAAAACACACTGAAAATGCAATTGTAATTGGTTATTCAGTTGCTGGTTATACATAAAAGAACATACATAGAACGCTGATGAAGTATAGTAGTATAGTTAGAAATATATGCATTCACACATTTAAATAAACTAATAAAGTGGAGAGGCGCGTCATTTATAGTTAGATAAGTTATAACTTTAAGGTATTATTGCTATGCAAAAAAATAGTTTTGTGCACATACGAGTAAAATCTCTACAATATAAGATATCTCGTCATTAGATGATATTTTTATTTATAGTTTAATTATAGTTTATATACTTTTATTATTATCTGTTTCAGAATAAATAATTTAAGCTTTAAATATATATAGGTATTTTTTTAATTTTTATTTTACATTTCTATACTTAGCTACTAATACTAAACTACTATCATAGAAACAGGACAACCAAAGTACATATATCAAAGATACATTGGTACCGGTGGGTGGTCTCGAACTCGTGCTCTTCGGTTTGCGTAACCATTGCACTGCCACTACACCACGGTCGCCTTAAATAGATTTCTTTTAATATATTTTAAACGAGATCGTACAATATCTCAAATTTAGTTTACATTTTTTAATGTCACATAGTATTTCGTTGGCGAATGTTTTATTTAAAATTGGGTCACTAAACCGCAAAGTGTGGGTGTCGTAAGTTTTGCTTTATTTTTATTGAGTGCGAAAACTGAATGAATTGATCATTTAATTAATATAATTTCATTAGGTTATTCATAATAAATGTATTGCATTGCTCGTGCGAGTCCGCTTATGAAGTGTAAAGGTAAAGGTGTATATCATACATCAAATTTATTGTTCATCTATTTGTGCATTTAATGTAATATTTATGCATTGTTATGTTTTTATTAAGATGCTAAAGTGCTTGTATCATAGAAACGGGACAACTAACGTATATATCAAAGATACATTGGTACCGGCAAGTGGTACCACTACACCACGGTCACCACGGAATCGCAGTCATTAATGTGTATAGATAGCGGATAGAATTAGAATAGCACAGTAAAGTAACAATAAAGAAAAATAAATACATGTTATATTTTAGCGATAAGCTTTCAACTTTTTACACACAACACAATTTTTATATTGTTTATGTATTTTTTTTATAATATGACTCGACATATGACAGGCATGGTGAATTGGTTAGCAACCCTGTTTGATACCTACGCGTTAATTCGATTCCTGATTGGAGCAAAGATTTGTGTCATAGAATTTATTTGTATTATTGAAAAAAAAAAATTTAATATAACACACATCGCTCGAAGAACCGACAACCGATGGGGAAGAAGGGTTCTAGAGTGAAGATCACGAACTGGAATACGCAGCGTAGGTAGGCCTTCCACTAGGTGGACTGACGACATAGTGAAAGTCACGAATAACCGGACGATGCAACTGGCATCTTGCCGTTCAGAACGGCGTTCCAAGAGGGAGGAGTCCTATGTTATATATTACAAATATTAAAAAAGAGGGTCTGGTTGTCTGAATGGTCGCCAGTCTGCCGAATAGTCTTACTGCCGATCTGGGGTAGAATTACCGGGGGTAAAAACACCACCTGATGTTACGCTGGAGTACGGTCCATGAATAAAGGAAACTAATACTATACTGAGACAGTTAAAAAGTAGCAGTCACATCGCCTATGCGGCATAACTTTCTTTTGTTGTGATACAGCTAGTTCCAAACTTTACGGAGTCTCCGACTGACGCGACGTCCTAACTTTATGGCATCAACTACCCGGCCACAGTCGCTCTCCGTTTTAATGTTATTACTTACCTATAGGAATTAGAATTAGTATTTTCTTAGATTTTGCGCGAACATGGATTAATGAAATAAACAAATTTTATGCGGCTTACTATCGCGTTTATTTTGGTTTTAATTTTTCTTTTTTATTATTATTCCGACGTTTCGAGAGCTTTGCAGCCGTCGTCTCTCCACGATTCAATAATAATAGGAATGTGAAATCAAAAATTATACGAGTATATATATTTATATTTTTATTGTCGTTTCTTTGAACAATCGACAAGTGGAATGCGTTACCAGCCCTTGTGTTCTCTCCATCCTATAACCTTGGATCCTTCAAGCGATGCGTGAAGAAGCACCTTTGCCCAGCATAGTCACAGCGACTGGCGCAACCGTGAACTTACTAGTTTTTTTAGTCGTCAGCACTATTGGACCTCATCTTGCATATTATCAGGCGGGTACCTAAAAGCGACTAAGTCATTTCAGAGTCTGTATACTCTGTATACAGTCAGTCTGTAAATTCTGACGAATGGTTTAATTAAGAGACTTTATCCCCCGTCTTTGAATTCTTATGTGTCGTGGTGATATTAATATCGTCTTTTATTAATATGATTTTAAAAATAGAGACATCTTTATAAAAGCTGGGTTGCCTAGTGTCCATAACCGCAGAGAATTGTGGATGTCAGGGAAGTGAAGAAGTTGTGTCGGAATCGTGGCAAGTGGCGCTCTATTGTCTCTGACCATCCCCGTAAAAAAAATCGTGACAATTTAATTGATTTTGATTGATATTAACAGAATCGGCAGTCAAACTGAAAGACTCGGCGCGTCGTTTTTTTTTTGGCCGGCATAGTGACGGTGACCGAGACAACCGAGAATTAACTTGTCACTCAGTCACTCTTGGACCTCCTCTTGCTTATCATCAGGTGGGTCGAGGTCAGATGTCGTATCACAATAAAAAAAAAATATTAACTATCGTAACTCGATGTGATATAGGGACCATAAGGTCATATTTTTTCTTTATTATTTTTCACTCGTCGGACTCTTGGATTTTTCTTTTAATAAAGAACCTATATTCTTTATTGTGCAAAGCCTAAATCATGACCGCACTGAGACTTCACTAATCACTGGTAAAAATTTAATTACTTTGAAGCTTTCAAAATTAAACAACTCATAAAATTTTAATGAATGCAATAAAAAACGTGTTGGGCTATTAACAAATTATTGGTGCTAAATTCCACAAAATTATTTTCTTTAATAGATTTTATTTGTAAATTGGTTTAAAATAAACTGATTTATTTATCTTGGGTATTAAATCAAATCAAAATGTTACGCTTAATCTTGGCTACCAAATTTAGAACTATTCACATATGACAGCACCCCGCTTGATGTTAAGCTGGAATGTGATCCATGAATAGATGTAACTGCTACTACAATTTAATAAATGTAAGTAGCAGTCACATCCATATGCCGGCCTAGTTGGAACCGGCAACTTACAAGCTGATCCCGAAACGCGACCGAATTACTTCACGGTCTGTAAACTTGTAGATGGTGTTACTACCCCGAATCGGCGGACTGGGTACCACTGCCTACCACTCTTTGATAACCAGACCCGAAACAAACATTCGGCTCTTTTTTATAAACAAATTTTTGAAATATTTAATATATTTATTAAATATTGCAAATAAAAGCTATGAAACAAATATTTGCTCCGACCGGGAATCGAACCCAGAACTTTACGCGCAACAAACCAATCGTTAACCGTTCGCGTACGCCTATTGTCAAAAATTGTCTTCGTGGGCGATCTTTACCCCCAAATATCTCGGAAACGCGACACTTTAGGGTGTCATATTACTTGACATTTTTTGTTTGTAAATAGATATATAGATACAGATAGCACTTTCATTGTGCGCGGAAACGTACAAAAAAGGCGGCCAATTCAAGAGTGGTAGGCAGACAGTTGGTGGTTATTTATTCAGTCTAACGATCGGGGGTACCACCACTTTCAAGTGTACAGAAATTGAAGACCTGTTTTTTAATTGAGACTGAACATCTGATTTGGATTTGCCAGACAAAGCAAAAGAAGTCCAAGGGCGCTGACGACTGAAATAAACGACTGAGATTATAATTGCCTTAGTCGCCATAACTTCGCCGGCCAAGGGTGCAAAGGAGTACTCGAAGATGGATCATAAGGGCCGTCACAGCGGAGAATTACTAATTTATCAATAAGTTCTTCTATTAATAGTAATTACTGGAGTTTTTTTAACTACTTCTGACACTTGTTTCGTTGTTCGAGTTTGTGTTCGAGTCTGTAATTAAGTGGATTACTTGTTCCTAATTTGAAATTAAGTGTTAACTTTGTTTATGCCGTTATTTATGAATACATAAAATCGTATCCAACCTCTTATTTATTTCTCACATATAAAATTGAAAGTATTATAACTATAATTTAATTAAACTAATAAATAAATAAAATAAATAAATGAAAAATATAATAAAATATGAGAGATAGATGATATTTTTATTTATCGGACTTTCAGAGATAGTCCCAAGGAGACTGGCAAAGCAACATTTCCCCTTTGTATACAAGGTTAATACGTTGGCAGAAATAATTGCCAGCCTTCCTGTCTTCAGACATCCCCGTCAGCAGCTTGGACAGTTGTATTGGACCCTATATTTATTGTTTTAGTAGAAATACGACATGCGTGAATATGAGATGACGACAGACGTTGCGCATTGGTTTGCAGACTAGTAGAGGCGGGTAGTTGCTCCGACTGAAAAAACCGAATCAGTTGACAGTGGCCCCAGTCGGCGTCCAAAGGTGCTTCTTCCCGCATCGCTTAAAGGATCTAAGGTTATAGGATAGGAAAAACATATGGCCAGGTAAAGCATTCCACATGTCGATTGTTCTACAAAGCAACGACGCACCGAACCTTTTAGGTTAGATTCGGTCTACAGAATACGGCTGCTTCCCCCGCTGTGCGACGGGTTAAAGAACAACTTAAAGAGCTCCTTGGAACATTCTTCAATGTGCCTAAACCATTCTAATCTTTATTATTTTTTGTTATTACATCTTCCTAATAAAATCCAAACAGCGTAAGTTTAAAAAAAGCATAACAATAGTGTTAAAAATAGTTTAACTGATAGGAGACAAGGAACAGTTTATAAACAAGGTTATGTATAAAATTGATGGCATTGCCGCGACACAGACTTATCGACTAACATCTTGACCTGACATACGGATAGAGTCTTGAATTATATTTTCCGTTCAAATATGTATTTATTTAATTTCTCTTTTATTCGACTTGTGTATAATTAAGTGCTATATTGAATGTTTATAATTATGAAATATGATTTATTCCACAGTAACATATACATTTATTATAAGACTATATAAATGATATTTTCAGAAGTTTTAACTTGACTTATAATGCTTTTGTTGCCCCGAAGTTATTTATATTTTTGTAAATTTGTTAAATATTGTACACCTTTAGTTAATCTTCTAGTTTCATGTTATTCCATGCATATTGTTATAGTAAGATACGCAAAGGTGGTTAGTTGTTAGGGATATAGGGACCTAGCTACATTGTTATGAGTTCTGTAAGCTACAATAATAATAAAAACAATAGAGTTTTCTAGTATTCGCTACATAATTTATAAGCCGGCCTACTTATGTGTCCATGCAGTTTAGGGAATAATCTGTTTACTGTTTACAAATCAAACTATATGATAATAAGAAGAACTCACCCTCTCTGAAAGAGGTCGACATTGTAGAATTTGTATAGTTCTATGGAGAACTCAAATGTGGCTTGCAGATCACTCATGGTGGTGTCAAAGAAGCCCGGAACTCCATCCTCCGCCGTTACCAGCTCATGTGTCGAACACTGATCACCAACATGCACACCTGTTCATTCACTAGCTATACACTGTCACAACCGTAGCCCGGCGGCGGCTCAGCTGGCTCGGGGCGCGGTCTCGATTCACGCGCAAAAATAGAGAAGTAGCGTCCGCTCCGAGCGTGGGGCTCGCTGTGCGGGAGCTAGGAATTCATTTTTAATAGTCAACTGTACGCATGCGCCGGGACACGCGCCGTTCGCCGCCTTGTCGCCGGCTGCAGTGCGAGCCTCTTCAGCTAGACAGGTGAACGTCAATTGCTTGCTAATCCCTATCTTATATGCCAATGAATATTATGAGACGACAGTTTTGGGGGATATTCCAGTAATGCCGTACTGAGTCAATGTCCGGAAAGGTCGCGGGGGTGGTCCTTGCAGTCGACTCCCCACCCTGGTTGCCGTAGTAACCTTATAACTGTAGTACGTAGCTAGATATATGACATGCTATGAATACCTGTCTGCCGATCGAGGGCGCTATTGGGATAAGTTTTATTTGGGCCGGATTTTATGTTTTGTAGGAAATGTAAAGGTTGGATATTGACATTTGAGGGGTTAAGAGTACCTGTGAGGATTTATTTAGGGACATTTGCAATCTTTCTGCTATACATTTTATTTGAACGTGGGTTGGTGGGATTATTGGGATGTTGTCGATATATCTAGCTTTATTAATAAAATATTTCTCTACGTATTACAATGTACGGTGAATTTACGAGTATGAATGCTTTATTCCATGTGATTTTGCACTATTTATCAGTAAAGATTTTGACGACAAGCGACTGCGGTGTAGTGCCGGTACCAATGTATCGTTGATATATGTACTATGGTTGTCCTGTTTCTATGATACAAGCACTTTAGTAGCTTAGCATAGAAACGTAAAAAAAACAAGTCACAGTCACAAGCTTGGTGTAATGGTTAGCACAACAATCAGTTTCACGTAAAATCCCGCGTTTGATTCCCGGTCAGAGCAAATATTTGTTTAGCATATAGCTTTCATTTGTAATATTAAAAATAAGATTGCTTATTACAAATATATGATATTAAAAAAAGAGTCGGATATTTGCTCCGGGTCTGGAATGGTAAAAAAATGGTAGGCAGTGACCTAGTTGGAACCGGCAACTTACAAGCTGATCCCGAAACGCGACCAAATCACTTCACGGTCTGTATACTTGTAAGTGGTGGTACTACCCCGGATCGGCAGACTGGGTATGGACCACTGCCTATCAACCAGATAAAAAAAATCTAAGAATTAGTTATTTGTAGTGGCCTGAGAACGAAAAAGTGACCCTGTCTGCTCATCTGGGATACCTATTTCAAGCGGGCTGACCGAGAAATGACTCAGTCGCGTTTCGTGATAAGATTGAAAGTTACCAGTTACAACTAGGCCAGCATAATGAGTACAAATACTAGTGCAGTTATTCATATGGGCTAGTATGATAAAATTTTATGTCATACTTATAAAGTGAGTAGATACTTGTTATGTTATTTTTTATTGTGACACGACATCTGACATGCCTGATGATAAGCAGGAGGAGGTCCAAGAGTGACGACGACTGAAAAAAAACGATAGTACACGGCTTCATCAGTCGCCGTCACTATGCCGACCAAAAGTGCTTAAGTGTTTGGTTTAAGCCGGCATAGTGACAACGACTAAAGCAACTGTCAACAATTTTTTTTTAGTCGTCGGCGCTCTGGTTCTTCCTCTGATGGTAATCAGGCAAGTCGAGTCAATAAAATAAAATAAAATAAAAATTCTAAGATGTTTGTATCAATAAATAATTTATAGTTCAGAATAACCAAAAGTGCTTTAGACAACAAATTGAATTTCACGTGAAAGTGGATTCATGGCTTCCCCTGAAATGAGGTTCTTTCAACAAAAAGGTCACAGTTCAAAATGCTACGCGGTCGATAATTCGCAGAGTTCAAAGCACGATACGTGTATCAGAAGGATATAGTTTTGACAGAGCATAAACATACATAAATACTCTTCACTATGCTTTCTTTATTATTTTTTGTGTTATGTCATATTTATTGTGGCTTGGCATATGACAGCGCCCCGTCTGATGTTAAGCTGGTTTATCAAAAGTGCGGTTTATGAGTTACATCCCCTAAACCGGCCTAGTTGGAACCGGAAAATAACATGCTGATCCCGAAGTTAACCAAAGCGTCACGCCTGTCGTCTAACACCCTGGATCTAAAAACTGCCTACCACTCTTAGACATCCAGACTAGGAGCCTCTTTTTTATTAACAATGATCTGTAATATTAAATCTATTAAATATTACGATTGGCCGGGTTAGTGACGATGACTGGGGCAGCCGTGAACTAACTCGTTTTTTTCAAATGTCGTGGTCAAATGTCATGTCACAATAAAAAAAGAAATGAAAGCTATAAAACAAATCTTTGCTCTGACCGAGAATCGAACCCGGAACTTTACGCGGACAAATGCGCCACGCACGTCGTCAAATTTAGTTAATATTCAAAAAGAGATGAAATATTGTGTGTGTTTGGAGTCTTAACAGCGACGTAAACAAAAGACACGTAAGAGAACGTACCACTTAACATATTGCAAGTCGTTACTCGTGAAGTGTATCTGCCCCTTAAATAAACTAGAGATGTTATAAAGCTCCGTAACCGTAAACGAAACTATCGGATACCCGAATTAAAAATCTAACCGTGACAGTAACCGAATCCTGAAATAAACAAATTTTATGCGTTTTGATTTTACATTTTTTTTTATTTTTCCGACGTTTCGAGAGCTTTACAGCCATCGTGGTCACGAAGAGACTGAAGTGTTGGTCGTCCTATTGGTTGATGCTGATATTGTTTTTCAGTTCCTGGTTTAATTCTAGTTTTTGCGAAAATAACTGACGGTGTCGTCTGGTTTGGCAGTTTGCTGGACTTGGGACTTAAGTTTGTGTTTTATGGGGTCCCAGGTGTTAAATAGATAGAAAGCTCTTAAAACGTCGGCATAATAAAATAAAATTGTAAAATTAAAATAAACGTGATAGTAAGCCGCATAAAATTTGTTTAATTCATTAATCAATGGTCGCGCAAAATCTAAGAAAATCTTTAGTACCCGAATCCGTTATTAAAGATTTGAATAATTACGGATACGGACGAAGCCTAAATGAAACATGTTATGACAGGCTTAAAAATCTAATAACCATAAATTATCGGAAGAAATAAATACATATCCGTAACCGTATGTCATATTATTCCTTTATCCGTATTCGTATCCGAAATTTCATATCCATAACATCCCCAATATAAAGTAATAGTACACCTAACGTAGACATTAGCCGATGAAATATAGATTTTACCATATAGTAAGAGTGGTAGACAGTGGTACCCAGTCTGCCGATCTGGGGTAGTACCACCACTTACAAGTATACAGACCGTTAAGTGATTTGGTCACGTTTCGGGATCAGCTTGTAAGTTGCCGGTTCCATCTAGGCCGGCATAGTGAATGTGATTGCTACTCACAGTTATTGAATTGTAGTAGCAGTGACATTCATTCATGGACCACACTTTGGCTTAACATCAAGCGGGGTGCTGTCATATGTCGAGTCACAATAAAAAATAAAAATAAAAATTACGATTTGCACGTTTTAGCAATCAATCAATCAAACTGTCATGCCTTTTTCCAGGCAGAGACAATGGAGCGCCACTTGCCACGATCCTGACATAACTCTCTAGCTTCCCTTAAATTCACAGTTCTCTTCATATAGGCTTTACGTAAGTAAATAAGTTTAATTGTTAATAACTTTTTGGCATATTTCAATGTAGTTCTGTGTTTATATCAATCAATCAATCAATTGTCACGCATTTTTCCCACAGGGATAGGCAGCGCCACTTACCACGATCCCGACACAACTCCCTCGCTGCCCTCACATCCACAAAATCTCTTCATGCTCTATGGTTATAAGCACTATGCAACCTCCTTATAGATATTTAGAATGTTAATATAGTAATTAGAACGAACACCCTTTAGAAATATTTGCCAATTATATATCAAGGCAGATTTTTGCTCCTGGTCTGGTTATCTAAGAGTGGTAGGCAGTGGCGCCCAGTCTGCATATCCAGCGTAGTTACAAGACTACAGACTGTGAAGTAACTTAGTCGCGTTTCGGTATCTGCTTGTAAAATGCCGGTTCTAACTAGGCCGGCATAGTGGATGTGACTGCTACCTAAGTAGTAGCAGTCGCATCCATTCCTAGACAGCAAGCATAAGGCAGGATGCTGTCATATTTAGACACAATAAACAATTAAAATAGATATTGTAAAATTCAATTTAGTTAATAATTCTTTTGAAACTTGTAGAATATCCGCCATCTTGAAAAGATAATTAAAACCTTACTCACTCCTTGGAAAACTTTAACTCTGTGAAACTGCAAAGAGCACCGTTCTATTAAAGATGTACTCAAACTGCAGGAGATTGTTTAAGGTTTTTTTGTCCTTCTTAAGTCTCCATCTTTTACTAATTACACTCTTCCAGAAGAATGGAACCAATAATTTATTAATTAAAGAATTAATAAGCGAGGGAGAAAAATATGTAGTGTCAACGATTGACAAAGGAATTTATAAATCCGATGGGCAGAGCCTGGGTGTTTTGCGACCAAATCGGAGACATCCTCAAAAAAAGATGGGTTGCCTAGTGCTCAAATCGTAAAGCTTGTATGAAGAGAATTGTGAATGTAAGGGAAGGGAGTGAGTTTTGTCAAGACCGTGGCAAGTGGCGCTCCATTGTCTTTGCCTATCCCTGGGGAAAAAAGACGTGACAATTTGATAGAAGGATATTTAATAAACTGAAAATGTTCCTGAAAAAGAGACTTTTAAATTTTCATTATTATTTTTATTGTGACTTGCCACGATCCTGACACAACGCTCCTTAACTACAAAATTGTAGTTAAGTAGCGTAAAATTAAAATTGCTATCAGATTACGTATTGCCGCACGAAGTATTTCTAAATTAAAATTTATACTAGGACGAGATTTTTAACACGATAATTAAAATAATTTAGACGATATTTACCTGCATTAGATATTGAATTATTTAATTTTATTATAGCCAAGTTTAATTTTTGACGACAGGCGTGGACGAACGGTTTAGCGATTGGTTTGTTGCGCGTAAAGTCCCGGGTTCGATTCCCGGTCGGAGCAAATATTTGTTTCATAGCTTTTATTTGTAATATTTAATAATTATAATATATATTGCAAATATATGTTAATAAAAAAAGGGTGGATATTTGCTTCGGGTCTGGTTATCAAAGAGTGGTAGGCAGTGGTACCCAGTCTGCCGATCCGGGGTAGTACCAGTGGCGGCTGGTGGATCATCGAACTGGTGGTGCACTTTACTTGCTCAGTCTTAGGGTTAGAAATTGCAATATTTCAACATTTTTTGTATGTTTACTATAGTTCCTTTTATATTTAAATATATTAAATCGATTCGCCGACATTTTTCTGAAGCGAAAGCGAATCTGGTATTGTTTGATTTTTTTTCAATACAATCAAATAGAAAACAATAAAATTACTAATTATTACGTAGGTAAACAAACAATAATTAACACGTCACGGGTTTACAGCGATACTATACTGTTAACGAGAGGTCATCCAACATGGCCGTTGCGTCGCCGCCCACGCCGTTTTGTCAAACAAACGTTAGGCGCTTTCGCTCGGTTGGTAAACTTCGGTTCGCGCGCGACATATGACACACCCCGCTTGATGTTAAGCCGAAGTGTGGTCCATGAATGAATGTTACTGCTACTACAATTCAATAACTGTGAGTAGCAATCACATCCACTATGCCGGCCTAGATGGAACCGGCAACTTACAAGCTGATCCCGAAACGTGACCAAATCACTTCACGGTCTGTATACTTGTAAGTGGTGGTACTACCCCGGATCGGCAGACTGGGTACCACTGCCTTCCCTCAGATCCACAATTCTCTTCATACAAGCTCTACGGTTTGAGCACTAGGCAACCCATCTTTCTTAAGGATGTTTCTGATTTGGTCGGAAAACACTCTCCAGGCTCTGCACATCGGATTTATAAATTACCTTGTCAATCCTTGTCACTACATTTTTTTTTAAGTATCGACATATTTAATATTCCTACAAAATAACTAAAAATGTTTCCCTGGCAATATTGCCCGTATATAAAATATGTGGGGAATTTCCTCGATGCGGCATAGATATCTAGGTTTTAGCGCTCAGCGTAGGAAGTCTAGACGGGCTGACAGGATATAAATGAGGTTACGTCTTTACCGGTTCACTACCACCTTCGATATTACAAAACGGAAACATTTTAAAATAAGCCGCTTGCTAAATTTTTTTCGGAAATTAGGTGTTTATTCAAAAAAATAGGTCTTGTAGTTAGGTTTTTATATTTATTGGTTTATATTCTTCTTTGTTTATTTATTTATTTTCATTTCTATACTAAGCTACTAAAGTGCTTGTATCATAGAAACAGGACAAACAAAGTACATATATCAAAGATACATTGGTATTGGTGAGTGGTTTTAAACCCGTGCTCTCGGTTTGCGTAACCATTTTTTTAGTTTTTTATTATTAAACATTTCTATACTAAGCTACCAAAGTGCTTGTATCATAGAAACAGGACAACCAAAGTACATATATCAAATATACATTGGTACCGGTGAGCGGTGAGTGCTTTCGAACCCGTGCCACTCGGCTTACATAGCCATTGCACTGCCACTACACCACGGTCGCCTTAAATCTCCAATATCATTTTGTAGCTCAACATGTTACATTAAACTGATGTTAAGCTTACGTGCGTTTCGCGAATGGAGCCGACTGCTACTACAGTTATTTAATTTCAAGTAGCAGTCGCATCCACTATGCCGGCCTAGTTTCAACCTAATCCCAATTCAGTTAATCTCGATACGCGACTAAATCACTGCTCGGTTTGTATAGTGTGTAAAGTGGAGTTTCTTTTATTGAGCTCGACATTTTTTTTTGTGACAGCACCCCACTTGATGTTAAGCTGAAGTGTGGTCCATGAATGAATGTCACTGCTACTACAATTCAATAACTGTGAGTAGCAATCACATCCACTATGCCAGCCTAGTTGGAACCGGCAACTTACAAGCTGATCTCGAAAAGCGACCAAATCACTTTACGGTCTGTATACTTGTAAGTGGTGGTACTACTCCGGATCAGCAGACAGGGTACCACTGCCTACCACTCTTTGATAAGCAGACTCAAAGCAAATATCTACCTCATTTTTTTATAATTAACAAATAATTATCAACAACAATAAATTACTGAATATTATAAAGAAAAGCTATGAAATAAACATTTGATCCGACCGGGAATCGAACCCGGGACGCGCAACAAACCAATCGCTAACCGTACGTCCACGCTTGTCGTCGACATATGATAACACCCCGCCTGATGTTAAGCTGGAGTGCGGGCTATGAAAGTTTAAAAACTGCAAGTTTATTTTCCCATTCTAACCTAACGGATGAATAATGTGTCAGAGGACGGACGGACGGACATACGCGACATATTTTATTGCTTCTCAGTACATGGTACGTGGATGCATAAAAGTAGTGAATGTAATGTTTAGGTACTAAATCTACACTTAAACACGCAGAGGCCATTTTAGTAATAAACTTCACCTGCTATGTAATTAGTCCACATAACCTTTCATAAATACAGAACTAACGCAGATAGACTCTACACAATATGAAAAATAAATCGCTAATATTTTTTATTAACTGATTTAGAATGCAACTTTACGTATTCTAGGTCTGTGGTCTGGACAACCCTAAGGTTGAGATGAAGGAAGCCATTTAGCTTTAAGTCCACTTGAATACAAATAGCTATGGTGAAATAAATAAAGAATTGATTAAATACGATTATTAAAAAAAAGAGAGGCGGATATTTGATTTTGGTCTGGTTATCAACTAGTGGTAGGCAGTGCTACCCAGTCTGCCGATCCGGTAGTACCACCACTTACAAATATACAGACCCAGAAGTGATTTGGTCACGTTTCGGGATTATCTTGTAAGTTGCCGGTTCCAACTAGGCCGGCATAGTGGATGTGACTGATACTCACAGATATTGAATTGTAGTAGCAGTGACATCCATTCATGGACCACACTTCAGCTTCACATCAATCTGGCTGTTGTCATTTGTCGAGTCACAATAATAAAAAAAAAACTCTTTTGGTGGTTATTGGCCCAATCTGCCGATCCGGGGTAGTACCATCTACGGGGGGGTACTCACAAGAGACCGTAAAGAAACTTGTCGCTTTGTCAGTTGTAAGTCGCCAGTTTTAACTAGGCCGGTATTGTGGATGCGACAGATACTTTCTGTTATTGAACTTTAGTAGCAGTCACATGCATTCATGCTGTCAAAAATTAAGCCTCAATTTAAAAAAACAAGTGAGCGGTTTGGCGCCTGACAGATATCTTATATGTGTTTAAAATTCAAAACTATTTAGTATAGAAGAAATACATGAAATTATGATTTATTAAAGAAAATGAACTTTAACTACTTTGGCCTTGACCTTTACTTTTTTTTAATCGTGAGTCGACATCTGACCTCGACCGCCAAGCCAAGCAAGAAGAGATCCAAGAGTGCCGACGACTGCAAAACCGAGCCTAAGTGAAAATGCTCTGTCTTATGTTATATAGGCTATGTTTATAAACTTTTGTAAATTAGTTTGACCGTAATTATTATAGTTAAGATTTTCATAAAGATAACATAACGCCTGAATTTTTATAAAAGTAGGGTGTTAACAATAATCTATTATTATTTAAATAGGTAGGTACTAATAATTTTAAGATATAAAAATAGTTTTATATCTCATAATTATAACCAAAACAAGTATATATTTTCCTAGACGAACAATATATGTTTTACATATTTTAGGAATTGCTGTTTCTTTTGCGGACAACTAACAGTTGCACATAAAAATTCAAACAATAACTAATAAATATTTTATTGGGAACTCACAACAAAACAATACATGCACGCAACTTCCAAACTATTTACGGATTTAACATTAAAAAATGTTCAGAGTTCCTTAAAAATAATATTGTTAATGGCATATTGACATTATTAACTTTGACGACAGGCGTCAAGACCCGTTACGCAACCAATGCGCCACGCCTCGATTTCGATTTCCGGTCGGAACAAAGTTTGCTTCATAGCTTTTATTTGTTATATTAAATAATTAATAAATCTATCAAATTGTGACGAGTTTTTTACAAAGGGAGGCAGAGACAATGGAGCGCCTCACATCTACAATTCCCTAGTTATGGGAATTATTCTAGTTATGGGGGTTATTCTACAGTTATGGGCACTACCCAAGCTTTCTTGAGGATTTCTTCGATTTGGTCGGAAAACGACCTCTTTGTGTATAGTTAACATTTAAAAATATTCGTAACAGTTTAGTTTCAAAGAAAATCATGAATCAATTATGCAAAGGCAACCGTGCAATGGTTACGCAAACCGAGCGAAAGGGTTCAAAACCAAAACCACTTTCGGCAAGTGGTTTGGTTTGTACCAATGTATCTTTTAGACCTCTTCTCTCTTTTCATGGCAACATCAGGCGGGTTGAGGTCAGATGTCGAGTTATAATTTAAAAAATGTACATTGGTTGTCCTGTTTCAATGATACAAGTACTTTAGTATCTTAGTATACAAATGTAAATATTTTTTTAGATTTTGCGAGTACATTGATTAATGAATTAAACAAATTTTATGCGATTTACGATCGCGTTTATTTTGGTTTCGATTTTACAATTTTATTTTATTATTTTCGAAACATCGGAATAATAAAATAAAATTGTAAAATCATAACCAAAATAAATGCGATAGTATGCCGCATAAATTTGTTTAATTCAATATAAAAAATATTACGTACTTGCATATTATATTTAGTTGAATAGCGCCCTTGCCACTTTTTCTGGTTCTCCCATAGCGTAACTAATTAAATCAGCACATTGTATAGTAAATCACAGCGGCGACAACGTGCCGTGTGTTTAATGAGAACCTAACACAATTTGCATTTTGCTTTATTTACTGTATAATATATATTACGGCTATACTACAAGCCGTAAAGTGACTTAGTCGCGTTTAGAGATCAGCGTGAAAGTCGCCGGTTTTAACTAGGCTGGCATAGTGGATGTGACTGCTACTGCAGTTATCTAACCGTAGAAGCAGTCGCCTCTATTAATGGACATCAATCTATTATCATCAAGCGTGGTGAGCGTGTTGCTGTCATCATGTCATATTCAATAATAAAATTTGTTTTTTTTTACATTTGTTTTATTTTAAGCCTCGTTTTGAGCCAGCTACTTTCTTAAAATATCATTGTTCATCACTATTCCCTTCTTCTTGATTCCCTAGCGTTTTATATATTTTTAGTTAAAGGTGATAAATGAAACAAATGAAATGTAAAGGCAATTTTGTTTTTTTTTTAATTTTATTTCGCACAATACCTTATGAAACTTAAAAGAGGTAACTAATTACCTAACTACTAAGTTTGACTATGGATACAAGTATCCCATTTTAAAATTACGTGATGATAAATAAAGTTGCCTAAAATCAAAATATAGTATTATATAATAAATTAGTAAAGGAAATTGGAGTAATAATGCTATCGTATTGCATTGTGTAATGTATGTATTGCTTATATTTCTGTATATATATATATACATTTCACAACAAATGTCATTTAAAAATAATATTGAATCTTTTAATAAATGGTTTGCACCCAGCCAATCACAGCACAACACACAAAGGTTAGCTGGTAGATAAATGCCTAAGGCATTAAGCTCACCTAACTACCTTATTTTGTGCAATAAAGAGTATGAAATAAAATAATATTGTGAAAAATACATATATTGTAAAGTAAAATAGAGTATGAAGATAAAACACGGGGGTGATTCATCACAAAAAGAGGATGATAGTCAGGTTGATGATGACTGTGTTAGTAAAGCGGCGGAAAGCCTTTACTAAAACTTCAGAAGGTGTCTTGGCAGGAACACGTTTCAATGCTTTAAATCACTCGATTTAAACTCCTTCAGCCAAAACTCCTTCAACTATGTTTTGATTTTAGGCAGATTTATTTATTATAGCTCTGGCAGTGATCGCTAATTTATCGAGTATTTTATTTAAAATTTTGGTTTATATTTCTAATATAAGTACATAGAAGCTTAAAATACAGACAATAAATATAAATTAGAAACATGTTTACTGACCACACAAAAATTATAGAAAATATATGAAGATAAGAAGTAACTACACTTTCTTTAAAAACCACAATTAACCACTTAAATTAAAATTATTTGTACAATTATTTATGCCAAATTGAACCATTTACTTAAAATACAAACATACAAATATAAACAAAGAGCGATTTTTTAAATACACAAAAAATGGTCAGAGAATGAGCGCATTTACACAATGTCTTTCTATTTCATTTAAACACACTCACTTCTAGATTTGTATTAAAATTATTAAAAACACATTGTATAAATTAATAAAATTACGCCTTTTTACGTTCCTTATCGGTACAGTCATAAATCACAATTAGGTAACTTAGAAGTGTTTAAGGATGAGACCACAAAATTGTTCATAGATACTTTCCAAGATCCAATAATTTTACTATTATCTAATAAATACTATACTATATTTATTAGAGCAACAAATAAAGTTTAAAATTACTTTGTATATTATAAAAATATTTTGTATTTCATTACAAATTTGAAATAATATTATTGAAAAATTACAATTGATAAAATTGTCACGCTTCCATTCCCACAATCCTGACAAAATCAGCTTCATTCACATCCACAATTCTCTTTACATTCATCTCTTAGCTATTTGTGGTCACTGCTGGACATAAGCCTTCCCTAGCGATCATCACAGTGGCCTGCATCCAGCGGTTTTCTGCCACCTTTAGCAGGGCGTCGTCAGTCTATCTTGTGGTTGGATGCCCCACTCTTTTTTCTTCACGTCACATCAGATCAGCTCTATTGCAATAACAATACAATTATACTTACGATACTTAAAAGCGCTTTTATACATGTATATAAGAGTATAACAATTTAATAAAACAAAGCCAAAGGAATGTAGTTCGCCTTCTACTTTAGGGCGAAAGTTGGGCTTTATAACGAGTGACGTCATCATGTTCCTTTTCCACTGTGTTCCGCTGTGCGTTCGATACATTAACGGCGATATTTATTTATCAAGTGGAATGCTTTGCCTGCCCATGTGTTCTCTCCATCCTATGATCTTGGATCCTTCAAGCGATGCGTGAAGAAGCACCTTCGGCCGTCATTGTGGCGGCGGCTCAGGCAGCCGAGAACAAACTCGGTTTTCTCAGTCGTCGTCACTCTTGGACCTCCTCTTGCTTATCATCAGGCGGGACGAGGTAAATGTCGTGTCACAATAATAATAAAAAAAGAAGTAATAAGTAAGTTTCAATTGTTTTTAACCGATTGAACGCATATTATGTCAGGGGAAGCATCCGCATTCTGTTGATCAAAAGGACTGCTTTACCCGAACACAATATGGTAATATTTTAGATGGGAGAAAAAGCACCCATGACCAGTGACAACGACTAAAGTAGCTGTGAACTGAGTTTGATTTTGTTTGGGATTTGTTTATTTGTATAGTTAAGAATTTGTTATATTTCCAGTTAAAACTGTCAAGGTAATTATTTTTTTTATTTTTTAATGTGACTCGACAAATGACAGCACCGCGCTTGATGTTAAGCCGAAGTGTGGTCCATGAATTAATGCCACTGCTACTACAATTCAATAACTGTGAGTAGGATGGAACCGGCGATTTACAAGCTGATCCCGAAACGTGACCAAATCACTTCACGGTCTGTATACTTGTAAGTGGTGGTACTACCCCGGATCGGCACAGACTGGGGTAGTACGGCAGACTTCCTATTTCTCCCATAGCGTAACTAATTAAATCAGCATTTTAAACATTTTAAAAGCTATAGTGGATTTAGTAGTATCTAGGTATAGACAAGGACGCTTTCGGAGGTCTGCAGGAACGAGAAGGGTCTCCTAGCCTTCCTGGAGGAGATCGGGTGGCTCCATTGATTGAGAACCCTCGAAGAACGCACAAAAAAACCGAAGAGGAACGAACCCGCACATACATCTAGGTATAGAGCATAATACGTCTAAATTTAATTTCTTGTAGTCCCACCCTTAAATAACAAATCACTCACACACACATTCAATCAGATCTAACTTCACAAATAAAGAAGGTTTCAAATGAGCATGGTGAATCATTCCATTTTAAGCCTTTATCGTCTCTATTCCAGAGTTCTAAACAGTTTTCTTCTTCGCCATTTTCGTATCTGAAGTTATTTGGTTCACCAGCATTCCAGTTGACGAACGTGAGTGGTCTGCCATTCGCCATCCAGAAGAAATTGCCTTCCTCAGCCAAATCTGTACCTGATGTCCAGAAATGCTCTCTGCCGTAGCCTGCAATATTTAAATTTAAAGCTTCATTTTATTTAATTATTTCATAAAATTTATTATTTTTTGACGACGGGCGTGGCGTGGTGGTGTCCTACCAGTCCGTTACGTTGGTTTCCCGGGATCAATTCCCAGTCGGAGCAAATATTTGTTTCATACCTTTTATTTGTAATATTTAAAAGTAAGAAATAATTAAGGCGACCGTGGTGTAGTGGCAGTGCAATGGTTACACAAACCGAGAGCACGAGTTAGAGACCACCCACCGGTACTAATGTATCTTTGATATAAAGATACATTAGTACTTTGGTTGTTCTGTTTCTATGAGGTATGAAAGTATAGAAGCTTTGTATAGAAATGAATATATATATATATATATATATATATATATATATATATATATATATATATATATATATATATATATATATAATATATATATATAAATATAAGTATAATATGTTAATAAAAAAAGCAAATATTTGCTCCGGGTCTGGTTGTCAAAGAGTGGTAGACAGCGGTGCCCGGTCTGGATATCCGGGGTGGCACCACCACTTACAAGTACACAGACCGCAAGTACGATGATCGCGTTTCAGGATCAGCTTGTAAGTTTCAGTTTTAACTAGGCCGACATAGTGGATGTGACTAATACTTATAATTATTGAACTATAGTAGCAGTCACTTCTATTCATGGACCGCACTCCAGCTTAACATCAGGCGGGTGCTGTCATATGTCGAGTCACAATAAAAACAGTAAAATAACGTGTTTAGGAATAATGAGCCGCCGACCATCTCGCTAGATAAATGGGTGAGGCTTTTGTTTAAAAAGAATTATCCTGACCTGAATCCTTCACATATTTTTCTAATTTGTCATTCTCTTCTTGTGAAGAAATGGAGGCGAGATGCATTCCATGAAATCTGCAATACTGTTGAGCTTTGAACCAATTCGCCTGAAAAAGACATTTTTTACAATTAATAAATGTCAATCAATCAATCAAATCAAATTGACACGCCATTTTCCCGCAGGGATAGGCAGAGACAATGGAGCGCCACTTGGTCGGCAAACAACCTTCTGGGCCTGCCTCGTTTAACGCATCCATTCACATGATATTTATAAATTATTTTCGTCAATTTACTTTCACTCATCCATCTAATTGTCACGCCTCTTTCCCACGGGGATAGGTATAGACAACGGAGCGCTACTTGCCACGATCCTGACACAACTCCCTCGCTTCCTTCACATTCACAATTCTCCTCACACAAGCTCTAAATAAATATATAAAACATTAAAATCAAATAAAGGCTACTATAATGTAAAATCACTTGGCGATATCATTTAGTAGTATTATAAAGAAATAAAAAAAAAATGTAAATAAAATTTATATAATACCAAAAAAAGATGAAGCTGATGAAAAATATTTTTATTGTGTCTCGACATAATAGAATAACATCCCGCCTGATAAAACGCGATTCATGAATAGAGTCGAATGTTATATAGTTGAATAACTGCAAGTGGCAGTCGCACGAGAAGTTGGAACTGAAAACTTACAAGCTGTTCTTTACATGTGTCTAGACCGTCAAGTGACAAGACTAAGTCACTTCACGGTCTGCGGGCCGATCGCATAACTCAATGACAATAAAAATAAGCTTATATTAGTTATGACAGTTAAACTCTATTAATGAGCTTCAAAATCAAAATTGCGACAGTACAATACACTGAGAATCGATGTTCATTTTCATTAACAGTTCAAGCTCATGAATTTCATTGTCCGAATGAATAAATTTGTTTTGTTTACACTAATAGTGAATGCGTAACTTTTTGAAGAATGGGAATGAATTTAATTTTCATTACCATTGAAGTTGCGCAGTCGGCCCCATGTATACATGTAAGTTGTGGTAATAACCTTGATGAGAGATTCGGAACCACTAGGTAGAATCAAGCTTAACATCAAATGGTGTGCGGCTACAAAGTAACAAAAGTAAAATTAATGAGACATTAAAAGCTTTGTTCATCTGACGATAGAGGCCTACTTTCCCTTTTGATTCAATGTTTATTACCTATCATTAGTCAGATATATTGGAAACATGTCCGCGAACAAATCCAACAATGATTGGCTGATTAGACGCAATCTTTGATGATAATAGTAGCATCTGTTTGCTAATACGAGTAGGGTTGCGTAATTGCACGCAGATTATAATGGACCCAATAATGGAGGCAACTGCTACTACAGTTAAGTAGCTTTGAGTATAACCGCATCCACTATGCTTTCTTACCCTTTATTTGCATACTATTATGCAAATTAAGGTTTTTTTAGAACAATTTGTCCTTGATCTTAAAAAATAAGCTATTGAACTTGCTATGTTCGGTTTGTGTTTAGTTCCCTTTAAACCAGTTTATTCAGTCTATTAGAGAAAGCCTGACTCAGTAACTGGCTGTTAATTTGCATTTACCTAACTTGTTATCAATGTGATTTAACTATTAAACTATTAGATAAATTACAAAAACATTATATTTAAATTTTATTGCTCAACTTTATACATTGATGTTTTTCATCGGCAGTGTATTAAGGCAACAAGAATAAAAAGAGAGATGTACGAGTAAACTAAATTATGTAGATTTTTAGTTAGTGTTTAACTGAGGCAAAGGAGCCGTAGACGTACACCCTAGTTTTCCGTTTGGCTCGACATATGACAGAACCCCGCCGAATATTAAGCTAGAGTGCGGTCTATGAATGGAAGTGACTGCTACCACAGTTTTTTAAGATGATCCCGAAACGCGACTAAGTCATTTTACAGTCTGTATACTTGTACTACCACTGCCTACCACTCTTTGATAACCAGACCCGAAGCAAATATCCGCCTCTTTTTTATTAACGAATTATTGCAATATATTATTAAATATTATAAATGGGAGACGTATTTTCCCCAACCGGAAATCTAACCTGGGAATCTAATGAGGCGTTCTCACGGGGCGATTTTAGTTGATCAATATTTATCGTTTAACAAAAATTCGATAGCAAATATTGACGGTAGCGTTCTCACGATTCAATAATAATCGGCTCAATATTACACGTGTTATTACACTATCTATTTATTTTAGCAATTTTCTCGTGGATGCGGACGTCATAATTTACATTTTATTCACATTTTATTTTACAAACACACAAAAAACTGGTGACAGAGGAATGCAATATACAATACTACAATAGTACTCATTCGGGCTGATTGAGTGATTGATTGGACTGATTATTCAATGCAAGTTGAACGAATTCGCTGTCAGCTATTAGTTGAATCAATAAAAGTAGAAAGGACTTTAACTTTTGTTGAATCAATTTTTATTGCTTCAACTTGGTTGAAAGTCTGTTCCGACGGTTCAAATCGCGAACGATTTCGCAGTTGATCAACTCAAATCGCCCCGTGAGAACGCCGCTTAACCTGGATTGAAGTTTAACGGTCAACTTAATTGGTCAACGGTCAATTATAATCGTAAATATTAAGTATTAGGTACTAGATATAATGTACTATACAGTAATAAATACTATCTATAGCTTATGCCAAAAATTATTAAAAAGATTAACTTGGATTACGAGTAGTGAAGATTATTGAAAATATATTTTTAGTTTTGCTTAAATGGTAATCTCTACTTGGTTGGTAATTACTAAAATCAAAGATTAACAACTTAATTTGGGCAATTATTAGAACGACTTTTAATCCTTCTTGACCAATGACGTCGGCGATTCATTGAATTTGTTGTAATAACCCAATTTACTAACTTCCTCGAATAATAAACTTTCAACTGTATTACGAAGACATACAGATTAATATTCAATGTACGGGTAGTTGAATTTAAGTCGTTTTAGAATTGACGTTGAAATGTGTGGTCAGTTTTGAATTTCCGCTAGATTTTGCAGCTTGGTCACCAATTACTTCCGATCCATCGCCTTTGGAACTAATATATCGGAAACTGACAAGTTGCCAACGAGGAAATTGACTGATTATTTGAAACTAAATTAATAAATACTTATTATTATATCCACTAGCTAGAAGATAGCTAGATGGTTAACCGCAGTGCAGGTTTATAAACGCAGACGGCCAGAAACGCTTAGTTTTATTACAATTGATTTGTTTATTTTTAATGGCACTCCATTGTTTGCCTATCCCTGTCTGGGAGTGAGAGATGACAATTATTTTTTCAAATTATTCGTTGGCATTGCTAGTAATTATTACGGTATAAATTAAATGAAAAAAAACTAATATTTTATTCACAAAGATTAAATTTGACATTTAACTATATATTATTTATGTATTAAATTACGAAAATAGATATTATATTAATGTGTCTGTAAACACGCAAAGGTCTTACGCGATTTCATCAAAATCAAAAAGTATTATTTATACAAATCGGAGACATGATGCAAAGAATTGTGGATGTGAGGAAAGCGAGGCAGTTGTGTCAGAATCGTGGCAAGTGGCGCTCCATTGTCTCTACCTATCGAAGTGGGTAAAACGCGTGACAATTTGATTGATACATTGTTCATACAAGTTTGCATTAGACAGTTCACTGTTTAGAAAAATTTTTCAAACTAAATATCACGCCTCAAAACTTACAGGGATAGGAGTCAAGAGTGGTGGACACTGCCTGCCGATCCGGGGTAGTACCACCACCACGTATACCGACCATGAAGTGATTTAGTCGCGTTTCGGGATCAGATCAGATCAGATTGCTACCCTCAGTTATTGAATAGTAGTAGCAGCGATTTCTGTTTATTGACCGCACTCCAGCTTAACATCAAGGCGAGTGCAGTCCTATGTCGAGTCACAATGAAATAAAAAAATCTCTTATGTAGTATCTCAAAAACTTATTAAGTAGATAATGAAAAATGGATAGAAAAAATCCGTTAGCTGCGAACGGGACTCGAACCCGGCTTTGTCACTTAACTCACCACAAGAATAGGAAAATGCCAAATTATATTTTGCTTATGTAACCATTTTTTTGTCATTCCTAAGATATACATCAAGTCTGAATATCTAATTTAAAAGAAATCCATCATCACCGGTGCGTCTATTAACCCAGTAGCCGTGGGCATTAAAGTTAATTTTAAATAGATATCAAAGAACAAAAGATTTATTTTCTTTAGTCCACTAACGAAAGGTGGGCGTGACGTAGAAAGTTTGCGCTATCTATTAATACCAACATCTATTAATTTATAGTTAGTTGGTACGTAAGGGATAGTTCAATTTCGCCGATGCCACGGAGAATGTTCCGTGGAACTCTTTTTCCTACCTCGTCTGTGCCCGGATCTTGCGGCAAACCAAATATCACTGATTGGTTACGAAGATGTAAAATATCAGCATTAACAATTTAATAGGTAATTGTTAATGCTGATATATAATAAACAGCGATTAACAAATTAATAGGTAAACTACGTTGATTGGTCACTTGCGACCGCGACGCAATTTCACTTCTTTTTCGACACCAAATGTATTAAGAGAATCGAGATCCAGCGCCTCGACAGAGAAATGACGAACTTGCAGTGATATTTGGCATATTCGTAACCAATCAGCGAATAACAAATTAATAGGTAAACCACGTTGATTGGTCACTTGCGACCGTGACGCAATTTCACTGATTTTTTATCGCCATGATGTATGAAGAGAATCGGGGCTCAGTTCGCTACGTGTAACGGACCGCTCCAACCGGGATTATTAGTCGAAGCAACGATTTTCATAGCAGATATTTGTTAATAAAAAAATGAGGCAGATGTTTTAGGAGTCAAAGGCGTGGGTTATATGTGATTTATAAACGTATATTATCTTACCTTGAAAAATATTCCTAAATAGTACTTCTTCTCTCCCATTTTGAGTAATGGCATTGTCCATCTTGTAACGCCTAGCTCGTCATCAATACAGTTTGCGCATTCTGTAAAAATAAAATAATAAAATTAATTAAAACTGTGAATATAAAAGTATTTAATTACAATTCAAGTCAAAGGGTGAGGTAAACTGTTATTTATTTATTTGTTTTCAATGTGGCTCGACCAATGCATCACCCCATCTGTTGTTAAGCTCTGTTATGTCATTTTTTACATTACAAATAAAATAATAAATAAAACTTGGAAACTTGGCAGGTCTCTGGTGTGGGGTGCGACTTGTGTAGACACATTAGCCCCATCTCACATCCAAGCGACCTCGTTAAGCGCTACGCTAATACCGTTTGAGGTCGAGACGATGGGCCCTTGGGGACCTTCAGCTAAGCGCCTGGCCAAGGATTGTCCAAGCGGCTGACGGAGGAGTCTGGAGACAGGAACGCTGGCAATTATTTCTGCCAACGGATTAGCCTTGCTATACAAAGGGGAAATAATTCCAGTCTCCTTGGGACTACCTCTAATGCGACGTCATTAGATGATACTTTTTATTTGTAGTTTAATTATAGTTAATATACTTTAAATTTCATCTGTTTCTCAATAAAGAATTCCTAAATTTATAAATAAAACACATATCATATATCAAATTTGAATCGTATATCACCGGTAAACTTGGCATTTTAATAACACCAATTTATAAAACCGGTTTTGAATTATCATCGAATAATTTAGTTATTGTCAACCAATGTCGATTTGTTACAAAACACACAACAATAGAATGTTGCAGAATATTCGTGACAATTAGATTTTGATCCTAAAAAAAAGGTCTAGTTCATTTATTTTGGGTTAGGTTCGTGCGTCAACTGTTTTTTTAAACTGTGAAGCAATGGGCTTTCATAACTTTTGAATAGCATCGTATTTTAAATAGGTAAATCGGAAGTAGGTATTTAAAATTATCTAATAATATAGGTATGTTGGCTATAAATATAACCTGAGTAAAAAATCTGGTTCTTCTGAATGGCTAAAGTCGATAAGGGCAGGAGTAAAAAATTTGAATTTGACGCATATTTGACGTTGGAAATGTTTAAAGTTGTTAAACCGCTTCATGTAACCGCTTGATGTTAAGCTAGTGTGATCCACGACCACTGCTACAGATTGTTTAGAAGCAACAGTCGCAAGTTGTTTAGTGCCTCGTTCTTCATCAGTTTAGAAGACGTCATGCTGTACATAGGTCTTCCTCAGCCATCTTCACAGTGGCTTAGAAGCTGCATTTAGCGGTTTTGTAGTTAGACGTAAGTTGTGTCGTCATTAATTAATTTTTTTTTTATTTTTTTTTTATTGTGACTCGACATATGACAGCACCCCGCTTGATGTTAAGCCAAAGTGTGGTCCATGAATGAATGTCACTGCTACTACAATTCAATAACTGTGAGTAGCAATCACATCCACTATGCCAGCCTAGATGGAACCGGCGACTTACAAGCTGATCCCGAAACGTGATCAAATCACTTCACGGTCTGTATACTTGTAATATGATTATTTTCTTAGGTTTTTCGCGAACATTACAAGTATTTATTGAATTAAACAAATTTTATGCAGCTTACTATCGCGTTTATTTTTTGTTATTGACATTACATTGTTTTTATTATTCCTGACGCTTCGAGAGCTTTGCAGACATCGTGGCAACGGAGAGACGATGGCTACAAAGCTCTCGAAACGTAGGAATAATTATCTTATTATCTCATACATGTGTTTAATCTTATGTATATTTGTGTATATGTTGCCTAATGTATGTATTGCTTATATTTATATATGTATATATATGTTTTTATAACAAATGTCATTTAAAATAATATTAAATCTTTATAATAAATGGTTTGCACCCAGCCAATCACAGCACTACACAACAAAGGTTAGCTGGTAAATAATGCCTAAGGCATTAAGCTCGCCTATGTACCTTATTTTTGTGCAATAAAGAGTTTATAAATAAATAAAAAAATAATAAAAAAATATAGTATCAATAACCAAAAATAAACCCGATAGTGAGCCGTATAAAATTTATTTATTTCAATATATAATTAAGTAGGTTGAATAAATAAAATGAAATAAAATGAATAGTAGGTTATGCACATGTCTAAATTACATATTTACATTGTTTAATGACCCGTATATGAAATACTTTTTAATATCTTGTATTATATCATAGAAACAGCTGTTGTTTATTTTTAAACTTGTCAAAGTAATTTTCTATTCTCTTTTCTGTTCCTAATTACATTTATGATATCTTTGTACATCGTGTAATTTAAGAGAAAGTGTTATTATGAGTAAGAGTTATTAACTATAATTCTTGAATTTTTTCTTAGAGTTTATGATGGCAGTTGGTGGTCACTTGTTCAGTCTGCAGATCAGAAACTGTACGTACTTTCAAGTGTATTTTTACTTACAAGCTGATCCCGAAACGTGACCAAATCACTTCACGGTCTGTAAGTGGTGGTACTACCCCGGATCGGCAGACTGGGTACCACTGCCTACCACTCTTTGATAACCAGTCCCGAAGCAAATATCCATATCTTTTTTTATTTATTAACAAATATCAAAATTTCAAATTCAAATTGTCACGCCTTTTTCCCACAGGGATAGGCAGAGACAATGGAGCGCCACTTACCACGATCCTTACACAACTCCCTTGCTTCCTATTTGCAATATTTAATATAATTATTAAATATTACAAATAAAAGCTATGAAACAAATATTTGCTCCGACCGGGAATCAAACCCGGAACTTTACGCGCAACAAACCAATCGCTAAACCGTTCGTCCACGCTTGTCGTCGTAGGTTGTAAAATCGCGTTTCGGGATAATTTTAAAAGATTCCGGTTCCAACTAGGCCGGTTTAGGGGATGCGGCTGCTACTTGGAGTTATTTAACTGTACGAGCAGTCGGTTAATTCTATAAAATAAAGCATTCTATAAAGCATGATTATCTTTGTTTATTGGATAATAATATGAACCAATGTGGTATCTTTATCATAAACACATAACGACCAATCTGCATTATAATAATGCCAAGTAATTTTTGTTGTTATTGCGCTCATAGAGTATAAGAAGAATTGGATATACGGTCTTTGATATAAAAGCATTGAAGATACAAATATATTAAATCTTTGGCAAAGAAAGACGCCACTACAAAACATTAAAAAAGTTTTTATTTTATCGTAAAATGACATGTATACTCGTCCCGCCTGATGATAAGCAAGAGGAGGTCCAAGAGTGACGATGACTGAGAAACCGAGTTTGTTTAAAGGTGCTTCTTCACGCATCGCTTAAAGGATCCAAGGTCATAGGATGGAGAAAACACATGGGCTGGCAAAGCATTCCACTTGTCGATTGTTCTACAAAGAAAGAACTCACCGAACTTTTTAGTTCTACTGCCGGTTCGGTCGATAGAATGCGGATGCTTTCCCCGACCTGTGCGGGTATTACGGTAGTGAATAGACGAGGTAGGAACAAAAGTTAAATAAACTAAAAACAACTAACTTTGGCACTAACTTCATACCGATCAACAGCATAAAGTGATGACTCTCACACCTCAGACTCAAACACCCAAATCCTAAATAGATTTAATTTAATTTAAGAAAATTCAACAAACATTCATATAAAAATTAGGGGTTTCCCTCGATTTCCTTGGGATTCCCTCATTAGATTCTAACTTGATGCCCACTCTTTTAAATATAAAAAAATAATTGTCGGCATCGATTCACAATTGACGGAGAATGAAAAGTAAAAAAAGACGGAAAAACATACATAAAATTATATATGTCCTCCTTTTAAATTTCGAAGTCAGTTAAAAAGTATTGTTATAAGCCAAAGAGTGCCAAAGGTCACGAGGGTTAATTCATTCTCATACAAGAAAGTGTACATTGTACACAGAAAACTCGTTATTATGCTATTTGACATAATAGTATTACCAAACTATTATGTCAAAATATGGACACATTTAAATAAAAACAGCACAACCAACGTGTACCTTATATGTAAAATAGTATAAGTCTCTCCGTGACCACGATGTTTGCAAAGCTCTCAAAACGTCGAAATAATAAAATAAAAAAAATAAAAACCAAAATAAACGCGATAGTAAGTGGCATAAAATTTGTTTAATTCATTAATCAATGTTTGCGCAAAATCTAAGAAATTATTATTATTGTGGCTTGTCGACATATGCTAAGCTGGAGTGCGATCCATTAAAGGACTGACTGCTACTACAGTTAAATAATCCACTATGCCGGCACGATACTATTCTTTCGCTAAATTCACATTCACTATTCACTTAATAAAAGCTCTATAATAACGGGTATTGCGACACCTGCTTTTCTTAAAAATGTCTCCGATTTGATTAAGTAACAATTTTTAGATTGCTCTTGTTATATCTTTCCCCTCACCTCTGATTTATAAATCCCTTTCGTTAAACTAATTAATTTAAAAAGAAAAAGAAAATTAAATGTAAAAGAATAAAAAAACAATTTTCTTTAACATTTTATAGAGTTTACAAACTTACCCGATTTACTGCCAAGTGATCCCAAATTCTGTTGATAACCATTACAACTGTACAACGACAAAATCACAACGAACACAAATATTTTTTTAAACATTTTAAAAGCAAAGCAAACCAAATTTAACTAATAATATTATACACGTTCACGTAATGTTAATAGAAGTTCTGCTGTCGAAATAGTTTCTCTATTAAACGTGATATTCTTGACAGGTTTTCCTAATGAGGTGATGGGCAACTGTGAACGGCTTTATCCGGGTTTTGCACTTTTATTAGGGCCTTCGATTCCATTTATTATTAATTAGATTTTAGTAACAGTTATGTTTATTGCTAAAATAATAATTTACGTGAATCTAAGTTAAGGTAAATTATCTTTGTCTTTAATGAAATGACAAAAACTGGTTAGAAAGAAAACAATACCTTCGTCCGTTGTCTTGGACGTCTGCTAATCAGTCAAGTCAAGGTCAGATGTAGTCTGTAAAGTCTGTAATCTGTAATCTAGTATTACAAATGACTTACACCGGCCGTGGTAATAAAATGGTAAAGAGACTCCGGTTCGAAACCCCTTGCCGGTATCAATGTTTCTTTAATACATGTACTTTGGTCGCCAAGGTTCTTTAATACACGCAGGTTTAGTATCTTAGTATAGAAATGTGAATAATTAATATAAATGTGAATAAACCTATTTCAACTTCATTATTTTTTCAAACATTGATTGTTTTTTTTTTATATTTTTTACTAGCTGTGCCCGCGGTTTCACCCGCGTAAAATTTGGTTTATAACACAGTCATAAAAAAGGAGGTTCTCAATTCGACTTTTTTGTATTTATAACTCGATAACTCATATAAAAATGACAGACGGAAATAAAAATAAATATATATTCCAAACAGTTAAACCTATAGCCAATTGGAAACTATAGTCAAAAAATTATTTTTTTAATTAAAAGTAACCCATGTTACTCCTAGTACCTCCAAAAATAAAAACCGTAACGAACAAACTCACATTCACATTTATAACAATAGTAGGATATGCATTAGTAACAGAAGGAAATAACAATAACGAAAAATGTCAAACAGCTGAAAGTATAGTCTATGGAAAGTATAGTGTATAGTCTCCATAGTACAGTTGATTGGATTAGATGTTGACGTGACTGACGGTAATACAGTGCGATGGTATTATAGTACTCAGGCTTTAAACCAACTCCTTGTACCTATTTTTATAAAAGGAAAAATAAAATTTTGCAAACAACTTTTTTATTTTTCGTAATTTTTTTATTATTTTTTATTAAAAAGTATTTTATGTTACTTCTGATACCTCCAAGAATATGTGTACAAAATTTCATGATGATCGGTTGAGCAGTTTTTGCGTGAAAGCGTAACAAACAAACGGATATTCACATTTATAATAATAGTAAAATAATAATAATAATTTGTTTTCAATTCTCAACAGCTTGATATATTTTCTTTAGTTTACCCAAAATTAATTTCTAAACGCACGCAATTTTGTATGGGAAAATGTTTTTATTTTATTTTATTTATTATAAAGGATTTTTTCAAATAAAAAGTAGCCTAAGTTACTCCTTATTACATTAGCTATCTGCCAATAAAAGTCCCGTCAAAATCGGTCCAGCCATTCCAAAGATTAGCCGGAACAAACAGACAGACAGACAGACAGACAAAAATTGCAAATAATTTCATTTTGGTGTATGTACCGTATATATATTCATATACATGTATTAAAAAACGGTTATTTCAATATTACAAACAGACACTCCAATTTTATTATATGTATAGATTGTGACACGACATTTGACCTCGTCCCGCCTGATGAAAAGCAAGAGAAGATCCAAGAGTGACGACGACTAAAACATCCGAGTTAGTTCGCGGCTGCCTCAGTCGCCGTCACTATGCCGGCCAAAGGTGCTTCTTCACGCATCGCTTGAAGGATCCAAGGAGGGAGAAAACACGTGGGCTGGCAAAGCATTCCACTTGTCGATTGGAAAAGAGAAAAGAAAAGAAAAGACGCACCGAACTTTTTAGTTCGACTGCCGATTCGGTCGACAAAGTGCGGATGTTTTCCGACCTTTGCGGGTATTACGGGTGTGGTAGGTAGACGAGGTAGGAACAAGGTTAAAGAGCTCCTCGGAACATTCTCCGTGGTATAGGCGATAGAGGACGCACAGAGCCGCCATGTCTCTGCGTAGTTGCAGGGGCTCCAGAGTTCGTGTAACCTCTGCATCTCCTATAATTCGGACAGCTCGGCGCTGCAATGAATCCAGGGCAATGAGAAGATACTCCTTATATTTTTAAGCGAGAGTGCGGCTAGGATTGGGGACTACTATACTTTAAAAATTACGAGCGGCAACTTTGAAGTTAATCCTGAAACGCAACTAAGTCACGGTTTGTACCCTTAAAAGTGGTGGCACAACTAATATTTACAGCAGTGGAAATGAACAATGTCTACCTTCACTAAAAACCCAGACCTGGATATTTGTATTATCAATCAAACAAACTGTTACGCCACAGGGATAGGCTTGTTTGAGGAGAATTGTAGATGTGAGGGAAGCGAGGGAGTTGTATCAGGATCGTGGCAAGTGGCGCTCTATTGTACAATTATATATTATATCTAATTACAAATATATGTTATGAAATCTTTGCTATGACCGGGAATCTCGTAGCAGACTGTTGTGTTACATTCTATGCCACCCGTTATATATCAATCAATCAATCAAATTGTCACGCCTTTTTTCCACAGGGGTAGGCAGAGACAATGGAGCGCCACTTGCCACGATCCTGACACAACTCCCTCGCTTCCTTCACATTCACAATTCTCTTCATACAAGCTCTATGGTTATGGGCACTAGGCAACCTAGCTTTCTTAAGGATGTCTCCGAGTTGGTCGGCAAACACCCTCCTTGGCCTGCCTTGTTTTTTTATTTTTATTTATTAAAGACTTACAGCTAAATACATCTTTGACGAAACATTATATAATAATACATTTCCAAAGCCAAATATAGTCCATTTTATTATATATATATATTTTTAGCTCCTAATAAAATAAAATAAAATAAAATCAAAATATACTTATTTATATGCTCATATACTTATTTCACATACGTACATACATATCTGAACTAATTCATTATAAAATCCTTTCTTGCTACTTAAATAAAAATATCCAAATCATTGAAACGAATGTTAAAGGTATTACAGCTGCGTTTAATGAACGAACTCCTGGTATAATTAGAGACGGAAGACGTGGTTGCGAACGTGAGAGATCGCTTGCGTAGACGCATGTTGGGCACCCGTAGTTTTATTTGTTCCATTAGTTTAGGGCAATCGGTTTTGTTGTTTATGATGGAATGCAAAAGGCTAACATCCGCAATATCCCGACGATCTTGTAAGCTAAGTAGGTTAATACCAGCTCTGTTATTTATTCTGTATTTAATAGCGTATATAAAACCGACGTTGAATGGCCTTTAACCTCTGGATATGCACTTCGTAAATAGGTGACCAGACTGATGAGCCGAATTCCAGAACCGATCTCACATATGCGAAGTAAAGCAGTAAAAATGATTTCATTTGCTTGAATGTTTAGTAGTTCTGAGCACAAAACCCAGCATTTTAAGTGCTCTGCCTGCAATGTGTTCGTAATGACAGGTGTATGTGAGCTTTGGGTCCAGTATTATTCCCAAATCGCGAACTTTGTTGACTCTATTTATAGATTTGTCGTTAAGTGTGTAATTAAATTCAATGGCGTGTTTTATTCGTGCGAAAGTGATCAGTTGGCATTTAGACACGTTTAGGTCCAGAGCGTTGTCTATACAATAGGCACTAAGCCTGTCTAGGTCCTCCTGCAGACGTAGGCAGTCATCTTTCTCGCCAATGGGTAAGTATATCTTTTGATCATCTGCATACATAGAGTAGTTTGCATAAAGAAAGCATTCGTGAATATCTGATACGTATATATTAAACAAACAGCGCATCCATTTACATGAGATGTATAATGTAATTTCGTCATATATGTATTTAACAAAAATGTGTATAGGCGGATTAACGTCATATTTTCAAAGAAATATTGCAATAAGTTTTGTAATATGCAATGTGTACTCGTATGTAATTTTGTAAGGTTGTCAATACGAGTGCACTTGAAGCAACTTAAGCAACAAACTAAGGACATGATATATGTTTTTATAATATTTATATTGTGTAATTTACAATGAGTAACTAAGCGTATTTTTTTAAGAGTGGTAGGCAGTGGTACCTTGTCTGCCGATCCGGGGTAGTACCACCACTAACAAATATGTCTTTATAGTGTATGGATGTCACTGCTATTACAATTTTATTACCTGTAAGTAGCAGTCACATCGCCTATGCCGGGCTAGTTGTAACCGGCAACTTACAAGCTGATCACGAAACGCGACTAAATCACTTCAGGTTCTGTACAGTATACTTGTAAGTGGTGGTACTACCCCGGATCAGTAGACTGGATACCACTGCCTACCACTCTTTTCTTTTTTTATTAATAAATATTTTCAATATTTAATATAATTATTAAATATTGAAAATAAAAGCTATAAAACAAATATTTACTCCGACCGGGAATCGAACTTGGAACTTTACGCGTGACAAACTGGTGTGCTAACCAATCGGTTACGCCTATCGTCACCGATTGGTTAGCAATCAATCAAATTGTCACGCTTTTTCCCACGGGGATAGGCAGAGACAATGGAGCGCCACTTACCACGATCCTTACACAACTCCCTTGCTACCTTCACATCCACAATTCTCTTGATACAGGCTCTGTGCTTATGGGCAACCTAGCTTTCTTGAGGATGTCTCCGATTTGGTTGGAAAACACTCTCCTGGACCTGCCTTATTTAACGCATCCATCCACATCAGATTTCTAAATTCCTTTCGTCAATATACTTTCACTCATCCTTTGGTTAGCAAATTCTTTTAATCAAATGTTTAAGAAAATTCTACAAAAATAGTAATGTTTGTACAAAATTAGATATGTGCATTAATCGTTTGTTTTAGCAATAGCACTCATAACATTGTTTCTATTTTGCTACAAAATATATAATTATTTTGACAGAATTGGAACACTTAATAATCGTACTTAGTATTGGCATATGTAATTTTAATCTGGATTGCATAAAAATAACTTTTAAAATACAGTCATTAAAGAACGCGTGAAATGTGTTTGCAACTAAAGGAAGTACGCCCATTTACGTTGCAAGGTCGAAATTTATTCCCTTTAATAAGAAGTTAACTGGTTTTATATACGTTTACAAATTAAACGTAAAACAATTTGTAATTTTTTTTTTGTGGGCAATTCTTCTTCGCCATAATCGATCAAACTTTAGCTTAATTCACGTTCCTTTTCTACGAGTATATATATATATATATATATTCTCAAGTTCTTCTGGATTGTCCAGCTCAGTCAGTATTATTATTTATTATACAGCGGGTACTGTATGTAGGGTAGTGGGATGTAAATTACTTGCTTATACGTATTACATCTTATTCTGAGTCGATATGATTTAGAAAAAGGCAAGATAATAAATAAAAACATATAAAAATAAATGAAAATGTGCAAATAAACAATCTAAGAATGGTAGGCAGTGGTGGCCAGTCTGCCACCCGGGTTAGTAACACCACTTATAAGTGTACAGACCGTGAAGTGACATAGTCGCGTTTCAGAATCAACTTGTAAGTTGCCCGTTCTAATTATTCCGGCATAGTGGATGTATTTGCTTCCGATTGTGCCGGTTGTTGGCCTGTAGTAGCAGTCGCCTCCATTTATTGACGAGTGACAACAGACGAGTGTTGTTATAATATGTCGAGTAAAAACATTTTTTTTTATTGTGAGTCGACATATGACAGCACCCCGCTTGATGTTAAGCCAATGTGTGGTCCATGAATGAATCTCACTGCTACTACAATTCAATAACTGTGAGTAGCAATCACATCCACTATGCCGGCCTAGATCGAACCGGCAACTTACAAGCTGATCCCGAAACGTGACCAAATCACTTCACGGTCTGTATACTTGTAAGTGGTGGTACTACCTCGGATCGGCAGACTGGGTACCACTGCCTACCACTCTTCACATGAATGCAAAATAATTGAAATTATTAAATTAAAATTAATTCATCAATAAAAACATAATTATTGCATAATTTCTTAAACAAAGAGATGAGAGAATGCGTCATTTTCATAAAATAACAACTCAATTAAACAAACCACAAAACTTAATATAAAATTATCAATTTTAATATAACGGATATACAACTATTTACTATACCTACTTGTTAATTAAAAAAATAATAAAATATTAATTTAATAACTAATAGAACATTTTTTTTGGGAATTCACTGTAAGGGACGATATTACAAATACTTAAACCATGGTTTATATTTTAAAGCGACTTGTGGAATGGCCTTGCCAAACGAGAGCCTCCGGTACAAATATAAATTTGATATATGTACTTTGGACATCCTATTTCTTTGATACAAGCACGTCGTTTAGTAGCCTAATTTAAAATAAGTACATATATCTATAATTAGACATTAATTCAAGTTAATCTTACTCTGTATCAGTCAACCAATTTATGTGTGTAGGCTTTAAAAGTCTTTACACTGTTTATTTATTTAAAGTCGCTTATTAGCTATAGAGTAATTTGCGACTCATTTCTAATACGTTATATTTAAATTTTGTTATGAAAATCAATAAACTGCCTTAGAAAACAATGTGTAGCAAAATTGTCCAAATTTAAACGTTGTTTTGTTTTGTTGTAGGTTAATCGGCCAATCATTTGGAACTCTTTTTACTTCGTATCTATTGCTTAATCACTGTTTTAATGTTGGTGGAACTACCAACCTAACTGCAATGAATTTATTTTTATACGATTCCAAATTAATATTTTTACGGAGGCTTGTATTAATTTGTGGTTATTTTATCTAGTAAAATTATCTAATATTATCTCTCATTTATAGTAATATTAATTTCATCTAATGTCAAATCATTAAGAGTATATTAAATAAATAAAACAGAAATATAACATATTGATAAAAAAAAAAATTAACTAAAATACATTATTAAAAGGAGTCCCTTTAGGCAAGGTTCCGAAGATACTGGCAGCGTTCCCCCTTTGAATAGCTAGACTAATTCTTTGTCCGAGGTAGCTGCCAACTCTTCGGTCTCCTGTGATGTCGACTAACCTTTTTGATATTTCCTTAAAAAGCCTTAAAGCGCTAGGACCCCACGGACCAAGGGTCTCGACACCGAATGGGACAAAATCATACTCGGAGCCTAGACCCCTGTATTTGCAAGCTTTAGCTTTTTCAGCCGCTTCACAAGCCGCACCAGCTCTGCTGTTGGTTCCATGTAGATGGGAAGGTGCCAGCGTGTCTGAACAGGTTGCATCCCATACCAGCACCCGGCCCATCTTCCATGGAATCAAACTCATACCATCCGGTCTCTTACCATCATCTCTTGCAATACCAGTCGGCTCAAGTAGACTTGGCACGTTGACGGAGGCAAGAGACCGGCGTATGATATCGTTAAGTGCGGCATGTCTCGAGAACCGGCCTGCACTTTTTTGGCATGACAGTCCGTGATGTCCTAGCTTGTCGACATCACTGCCACAGGGACATTTATGAGGAGCGCAGACCGGAACCCCAAGCCGTAAACAGGTTGCGATTCGGAGCGTGTCAGGCTCAAGAAATGTTCCTGTATTTGACGAAGGGTACGCATGAAGCCAGTAGCCGGCCTCATGCGCACCCACGGCCAAAAGCCTAGCACGCGCCGAACCTGTACTACTGCTCAATAGATTGTCATAAGTCAATTTACAGTTTATGTCGTCCCAGCTCCTCTGTGAATTTGGAGAAATTGAAAAATTTTGACCTGGGCATGCAATTAAGAAAGCGTTTCTAGCTTCTTCCAAGGCAGCAATCTCAAAGTTTGAAGGGGTTGCCCTTAAAATTTTACCTATGAGATTTGCTGAACTATGGACAGAAGATAGAAAGGCAGGTAAAGCTACACTGGAAATTTTGCGAATCCCTAAACCACCATAACGGATGGGTAGGGATGCTTGGGTCCAAGATTGCTCGTTCAGCTGCATATTAAGAATTGATTCTAAACTATTTTTTATTAAGTTGTCTACATGTTTTAAAAGATCTGGGTAATTCCAAAAAGAGCAGCAACGGAGCACATACGTGAATTTTGGGACGAAAAGACAGAATTTTAAGATGCAAAGTGCATAATGTGGACTAATTTCAAGGAGACGATCAGCAGAATTTTGAAATTTAGTAATTGAATTTTTAATATATTCAGAAATAGATTCATCAAAAATTGGAGAACCTAAAAGGTAAAGTGAATTACTGTTAACTATTTTAATATTTGGAGCCAAAATATTAAATTTTTGTTTTACGTCGTTTAAATTTAAGGCGCAGTTATTTATAAAAAGTTCGCATTTGCTAAAATTTAGCTCCAAACCAATGGCTTCAAATTTACTTTTGATTAAAAAAAGGTCCGAAAACACAGTATTCACATCACCTCCTAGGGTCCCGTCGTCCAAATACCAAACGTTGAAATTAGAATTTAAATTTTTGATTATAGGATTTATAGCCAAACTAAAAATTGCAGGCCCAAGGGGATCACCCTGTTGACAACCTACTTCCGAGAACAGTTCATTAGAACGATATAACAATTTTGTTGGGTCAGCATAACTGAGAAGAAGATAATTGTATATTTCCGGTATATGTTGTTTTATTTCCGTCAGCAGGGTATCCCTATTTACCGAATTGAAAGCATTTTTGACATCAATTTTGAGCAACACGTCAGGCTGTCCGTAAGTTAGGAAAGAGCGTAGGGCATGGACGGCTGCCTCACACCCTCCTTTTACACCGAAGCCTAACTGTACGGGTTCAAATTCCGAATTTAATTTTGGTAAAATATGTCGAACAGCAATTTTGGAGGCCAGACGTCGTAGTGTTGATCCAACAGCAATTGGTCTCACCCCTCCGTCCTTTTTGGTGAGAGCAATGAGGTTCGCGCCGAAAAGAATAGGAACAATTTCTGGATTGACATTACCGGAATACATAAAGTTGATTAATTTTGTGATAGAATTTACAAGTTGCTCGCCTGCATCACCCACAGAATGCGACGTTAAGTCTTTCAAATGTTGGGGTGAGATTCCATCCAAACCTGCAGCCGAACCTGGTTTAAAAGATAAAATAGCATCCGTAACATCTTTGTTTTGAATTTGAAGGCATGCTTGCCCTGCTGTTGGTGGGTCGAGAAAATATGGGTTTAATGGAGCTGGAGGATGTTTTGTCCGTAAGGCCTGAAGAGTGTCAGGGGTATCTGGTGATAGCACATCGTTGGAGAACAAAAGGCGAGCGGCACCTTTGAGATCTCCGTCACTGATTTTGTTTTCTATGAGTTTGTTGCGATTACGAGGGGCATCATGTTTGATGCTCCTCGTAATCGCAAGAGGTGCGGGAGAAGGCAAGGAGCTCACAGCACAGTTATTCTTAATCTTTTGTGTTAGTGATAAATTTGGTTCATTCGTTTTTATTATGTGTAGTGTGTTGTATGAAAATAAAAATAGGTTCTGCCAGTCTTGAGTGCAATTGCTTATGTAACATTTCTGTATTAATTTTGACAAATGTGTAGCAACGGTTATTCGTGCTCCTCGAGGGATTCTTTTTACTACAGGTATACTATTTTTTAAATTACTAAGATATTTGTGGAAAGGTGTTGAATTGTTGGCTACATAAGTAGGCGCACTCGGAATAATTGGATGAATGTCTATAGGTGAACTGTTTTGGCTAGAGCATTTCCTGTGTATTTTTGTAGTGTGTATGTTGAGGCCTTTTAAAGATTTGAATGACTTGCTGCACTGTGAACATGTATGGGTCGCGTTCGACGTGCCATCACAAGATTGTGTCACGGACTGCATTCACAACTGGTTAATAAATTCACAAAAAATAATAACTTAAAAGAAATTTATAAACACAATAAAATAACAAAATGTACACATTTTTCACAATTTTTTCCAGCTTCTATGCACTCGCTGCAAACTTTCCTTTGCAAATATTCTGGCTGCAACTAGCCTGTCGAGGCTTCCCTCTATGGGATTCTGACCTTTGGTTCTCAACAGCTATCCCACGAGCTGTTTGCTGGTCGTTTCCAACTCACCAGATATACCAATATGGTTGTATTAAAGTTACGTTGTTATTGGATGTACCTGCTACATTCTACAGAAGGCTTACGTGTGGAGATGGACTTACATGACTGAAATTATTATTATTTATAATGTAATATAAATAATATTATTACATTTTGATTTTAATATATGTCAAAAATGTCAAAATGTTATTTGATAATATTTTTATCAAATTTTACTAAATTTTGTCCTAATAATACTCTCACTTATATTTTAAACAATATAGTTTTTAACTAAATAAAAATCACAATATATTACTGTCCAAAAATAATTTTAAAAGATTTTTTTTGTTTAGGATTAATTACTGACATTCACTTCAGTCACCGTCATTTCATCTTTGTGGTTATCTAATAATTAGTGTAATTTATAATTCAATTTATTAATTTATTTTTGTATGTTTATATTTAATAATATTGAGTATATCAGCGATTTTATTATTATTATTTATTGAAACACGACATTTGACCTCCACTTGCTTGATGGCAAGCAAGCGTTAACGATCGGAAAAACCGATTTAGTTTAACCTGTTACCATGGCTACCAGAATATCCGATTTAGTTTAACCTGTTTCCATGGCTACCAGAATAAAACTGATTTAGTTTAACCTGTTTCCATGGCTACCAGAATAAAACCGATTTAGTTTAACCTGTTACCAGGGCTACCAGAATAAAACCGATTTAGTTTAACCTGTTACCATGGCTACCAGAATAAAACCGATTTAGTTTTGTAACTATGTCTGCCAAAGGTACTTTTTCACTCCTCGCTTGAAGAATGGGATGATGGGAATGCTGGTTAAGCATTTCACTTGTCGATTGTTTGACAATAAAACGATGCGTCAAACGCACTTATAGAGGGGGGAGTCGTAGGTCGTGCCTAAACAAGTTTCACAAAGACCGCTGCCCAATTAATTTAGTATAATGTCGTGAGGAAAAAATCACTTATAAATAGTTCTATAATTTCACTAGTAATCGCTGACATGTTAAAGCTTGACATTAAACGTGGTCTCGTGGTAGTAAAATAGTCTAGCAAATCAAAACTTGAGGTTTAAAATCAAATGACCGATACCAGTTTTAAGTATTAGTTTTAGGTATGCCATTTTGATTTTTGTGATGCTTATTAAGGTTATTTACATATACTTTAATCGCTTAGTTTCTATGAAACTAGGCGGTCTTGTGGCATTCTGTACCTATAAATGAAGAATTTTATAATAAATTAATTTAATAACAGGATTCTGCATTAACTTTAATCAAATTTAAATTAAACGTAAATCGAGGATTAATTACCCATAAAAAATCACATAAACCTTCCTAATATATAAATATAAACCTAACATACATTATACACGCCCTGTTTAACTTTGGTCTCATTATAATTTGGAATTACGCAATACATTGTTACTGTATTCTTTTTTGTTATGTAAATATTTTTTACATACACCTAAATCTGTAACACCACTGATCCTTTAAAAAGGCACAGTTACTAAATGCCGAGCAGGGGCTAACCAATTTTTTAATGCATGAATAAGAATCGAATGATATTGCGTGTATGAGAATACAATAATTTGGTAATGAGAGCTTTTTACATATTTATTTTTACGTATAACTTAAATTCACAATGAGCAACTGGCATCTTGTCGTTCGAAATGGCTTTCTAAGGGGGAGGCCTATGTTTACGCATTCTGGCCGATGATGATGATGACTTTTTAAATGTTCACAGTGCAAAAAATCACCAAAGACAACGTTTTTTATTAATTTTTTATTGATGATAAGCAAGAGGAGGTCCAAGAGTGTCGACGACTGGAAAAACCGAGTCAGTTCCCGACTGCCCCAGCCGCCGCCACTATTTTCTTCACAAAGAAAAAATATACAATTGTTTGGGCCAGCAACCCACGGTGAAATCCTTAGAAGATTATATTAAGGTTTCATTTATACCGCCTGATGTTAAGCTCGAGTGAAGTCCACGAATGAAGGCGACTACAACTATAGTTAAATAAAAGCAAGTATCATTTAATCTATGTAAACCTAAAAACCTTATTTATTTAATTATTCAATCAGGGAACTTTAGTAGTAAATGATAATGCATTACTAAAATTCCCGAGTGTTGAGAATTTACCAAAAAGGAAAGTGGCATTGGAAAGTGGTACTGCGTTATCTCTGCGAATGGAGGCTTGGCAATTTAATTGTAATAAGAGTAAATACTACGTATTTTCTTAAATTTTATCGCGAACATTGATTATTGAATTAAACAAATTTTATGCGGCTTACTATCGCGTTTATTTTGGTTTTGATTTTACAATTTTTTGATTTACGTTTCGAGAGCTTTGCAGCCATCGTGGTCAAATCGTAAAATCAAAACCAAAATAAACGCGATATTAAGCCGCATAAAATTTGTTTAATTCAATAAGAGTAAATACCATTATGTGACTCCGTAGAGTCTGTCTCTACGGGTAGAGTCTATTTAAGCCGAAATGACGCGCCCCTCCACCGCATTTACGCACTCAAGCAATTATAAAATATCGATGCAACACATCGAAAATGCAATTGTAATTGGTCATTCAGTTGCTGGTTAGACACAAAAGAAGAAGCACGCTGATGAAGTATAGTTAGTATATTTGCAATCACACATTTAAAGAAAACTAATAAAGTGGAGGGGCGCGACATTTAGTTAGACAAGCTATATAAACCGTCGCGTTTAGGGATCAGACTGCAAGTTGCCGGTTACAACTAGGTCGGTATAGTGGATGTGACTGCTACTTGCAGTTATTTAACTAGTAGTCTATTCATCATTTCTATTCATAGACCGCACTCCAGCTTAACATCATCCTATCATTATGTCGATGACCAAAAAAATAAAATATTGAAAAACAAAAAAACCGTTCTGACATAGTTTTAATTGGACATATTTCATGATCCCATTTCTAACTCCTAACATCAACCAAATTAAAATATTATAACAAGGATTGATATACCAATTTTTTTTTTACGTGCAAGTCGGAACTTTTTGTTATTGTGACTATGCATCTGACATCGACCTGCCTGATGGTAAGCATGATGGAGGTCCAAGAGTGCCGACGACTGAAAAAAAACTATTTCAGTTCACAGACACTATGCCGGCCAAAGGTACTTCTTCATGCGTGAAGAAGCACGATGCCGCTTGAAGAATCCAAGGTTATAAAATAAGGAGAACACATGGGCTGGCAAAGCATTTCAGTTGGACTAGAGATGAATCATCGGGCAACTTTACTTTTCTAAATTTAATTAAATCTAACATTTGCCCTTTATATTATTCTCAAATATGTATATTATTTTACCTCGACCGCGACCTGCAAAGCTCTTAAAAACTCGGATATGAAACTTTTTCACTGGCTTAGTGACAGCGACTGCGGCCACCGTAGTTGAATCTGTTGTTTCAGTCGTTGACACTCTTAGAACTCCGATGGCTTACCATAACGCAAGTTGAGGTCAGAAGTCACAAGAAAAATTAACGCATACAAACCACAAAAATAAGTTAGTACAAGAATTTATTTAATCGATTTACGAAGAATATTCGTGAATAGAAGTAATTTAAAAATAACTTTTATGATCCGTAAAATCATTGTGAAAGTATTGTAAAAAGGTAGACCATATATTTATTATAGTATTTAGCATTTTATGTGTTAAAAAATGCATACTATATCCTGCTGGGTGTTGGCGAAAGTTGTCACATACCTCTGCAAAATGTCAAGGTCACCAAAAAGATGCTACAAAAGTCTAGACTAGACATTTAAGCAATATATAAACAAAACTGTCCATAAAACCTACAATTTTTTTATAATTATTTAATTTATTCTTTCCATTTCTGTATTAAGCTACTAAACGTGTTTTTATCACAGAAACCGGGCGACCAAATTACACTTATACTCGTACATATTAAAGGTACATTGGTACAGATCAGTGGTTGTTGAACCAGGAGTTTTTAGTTACCATTCCATAAGACCACGATCAATTTTTAATGTAACTCAATATAAAATTATTTATTTAGCGAAGAAAAATACAATAAAACTTTAATAATTGCCATCACATCACCTCAAAGAAAACACGCACTGATATTGAATGAAGCAAAAAATCGCGAATCGAAAGTTACTCGTGCGCAGATAGATCGCGTACGCCCGGTAAGAGATTACTAAGGCAACTAACACTGTAGAATAAGAAGGCTTTATGCAACCTTCAAAAAAGCCAGTCGGACATCAGGCGGTGGGCCTACTCGTCAGTGTTGAAATTTAATCTTCACTAAAGCACAGCAAATGACCTTTGCAAGGCTCTTTGTTTATGGGACACGTTATGTAATTCAAATTTTCTCTTTATGTAACTAGAAAATATTTGCTTAATTCATGTTTGCTTTGTAATTATATATTTACTTAATTAGCTGAAAATAATATTAATAAGAATCAAAGACAATTTATTTTACCAATCGAGATCTCATAAATTATCAATTAATCAATTCCCATTGAGATAAGCAAAAAGCATTAATTTTCGCAATCAAGACTCAACTCCACAATTCTTATCTTACGAGTATTCTTCACATATCTAATTTATAGCAGGTGGCGCTCCATTGTCTCTGTCTATCTCTGTGGAAAGAAGGAGTAACAATTTGGTTGATTGAACATACAAATAATATTTTTTACAACTAAAATCTATATTACAATTAAAATATACTAATTTTGAAATAAATGAAAACAAAAAGAGATTTCAATCAAATCATAATAGGAGACTGCTACCAAAAATAAATGTAATTCCAAAAATCTAGACTATCTAGACGTACAGACAAACCATAAAGTGACTTAGTCGCGTTTCGGGGTCGGCCTGTAAGGTGCCGGTTCCAACTAGGACGACATTTAAGAGTGGTAGGCAGTGGTACCCAGTCTGCCGATCCGGGGTAGTACCACCACTTACAAGTATACAGACCGTGAAGTGATGTGGTCACGTTTCGGGATCAGCTTGTAAGTTGCCGGTTCCATCTAGGCCGGCATAGTGGATGTGATTGCTACTCACAGATATTGAATTGTAGTAGCAGTGGCATTCATTCATGGACCACACTTTGGCTTAACATCAAGCGGGGTGCTGTCATATGTCGAGTCACAATAAAAAAAAAATAAAAAAACATAGCGGAATTCACCTGTTAAACAACTGCAAGTAGCAGTCACTTCATTGATAGACTTGAGTTTAAGGTCAGGAGGGGTGCTGTCATATGTAGAGACACAATAAGAATAAACTATGCCAGCCTTAACTTTCACAACACGGAAATATTGTGGTTCTATTACCTAAACAATAATAGGTTAGACGGTTAGAGTGTCTAAGTTTATTCAATACAACAGAAGAGACGCATGATGTTATGTAAAAGTTATGTTAATCTTAAGGAGAGAATTGTGCGGTTATGTTTTAACCAAGAAACTGGTTGTAAATAAAGAAGCAATCGTTTGTTGAGGTTTGTACCAGTTTCGCTTATTAATTTTGCGACATAAATTGTGATGTATATTGAAAAATAAAGCTTAAATCTCAAATCACTCACAATTTCGCATCAGGAGATATTTTAAATTATAGTAGCGTCCTAATCTATACATATGTGTTAGTCGCAGGTTAATTTAACTTTCAATCAATAAATTTCAATAAATTGTCGCGCTTTTTTTCTTACAGGCAGAGCACAACTCCATTGCTTCCCTCACATCCACAGTTCTCTTCATACAAGCTCCATGGTTATGGGCACTAGGCAACCCAGCTTTCTTAAGGATGTCTCCGATTTAGTCGGAAAGCAGCCTCGTGGTCTGCCTCGTTTAAAGCATTCATCCACATTATATTTGTTAATTTTCGTCTACCACTTTTTATTAACTTTAATGTTTACAAACACTTTAAACTTAATGTAAACTAAATTGAAAATTAATACTTAGTTGAATATTTTTAAATAAACCATTTATATATTTTTAATATTTATAATTATAAAAAACACTTAAATGTTATGATTAAATTGTTTTACACCTAACAATAAATAAATAATACAATTTTTTTCTCTTTATTATTATTTTTTATTATATAATACATATATTGATAAAAAATTAACTAAAATACATTATTAAAAGGAGTCGCCTAGTGCCCATAACCACAGAGCCCGTATGAAGAGAATTGTGGATGTGAAGGAAGCAAGGGAGCTGTGTAAGGATCGTGGTAAGTGGCGCTCCATTGTCTCTGCCTATCCCTGTGGGAAAAAGGCGTGACAATTTGATTGATTGATTAAGTCGCTTTAGGCGAGGTTCCGAAGATACTGGCAGCGTTAATATGATTTATATTGCTATATAAATAACAAATACAATGTGGAGTTATGATGGTGGATAAAATAAGGAATAGCACAGTGCGCGATAGATGTGGTTTGAATGAGGATGCAGGGACAAGGATTGACAAGGGAATGCTTCGATGGTTTGGGCACATGGAAAGGATGAGTGAAAGTAGATTGACGAAAGGAATTTATAAATCTCATGTGAATGCATACGTTAAATAAGGCAGGCCCAAGAGGGTGTTTGCCGACCAAATCGGAGAAATCCTTAAGAAAGCTAGGTTTCCTAATGCCCATAACCATAGAGCTTGTATGAAGAGAATTGTGAATGTGAAGCAAGCGAGGGAGTTGTGGCAGGATCGTGGCAAGTAGCGTTCCATTGTCTCTGCCTATTCCTGTGGAAAAAAGGCGTGACAATTTGATTGGTCGATAAATTAAAATTAAATTTTATTTAATAACCAATTAAAATTTAAAGCAGGTATTTTCAGAAAGGCTTGCAGTATTTTTTTGAACCATTTGATTTCGTCGGACACTAATATGCACACACAAAAAATATATTTCAATATTTAATTTATATTTTCAGATTTCAGATTATATGAGTTAAATTAAGTAATATTTTTACAAAACATATTTTACCATTATTAATACAATAAACGGTAGAGCTTGTATAAAAGGAATTGTGGATGTGAGGGAAGTTAGTAAGTTGTGTCAGGGTCGTGGCTAGTGGTGCTCCATTGTCTCTGCCTGTCCATGTGCAAAAAGGCGTAACAATTTGATTGATTGATATTACAATAATATATATCTTTTAAATTATTGAAACTATCAATTTAATTTTTGAACAAAGGCAGTAAATGGTAGAGCGTTTAATAAAGTGAACATTCTTATTATCTGGTAGCCTTGAAAGGTCAACCGCATTCAAGATGGGTTGGTACTCGTAAAAAAAAGATTTCTATAGCGTCAACTTGTCCATAGGGCTCAATTGTGGATGGCCTTTATAAAGTGCAAGGTCTGGAGTGCAAAGCCCTTGAAACTAGCACTTCTATCATGAATTACTACTTACACGTAGTATACAACCGTTGGTGTATAAGTATTCTACGGACGTCGATGCTTGACACCTATATATATATATTTTATTGTGACTCGATATATGACAGCACCCTGCTTGATGTTAAGCTGGAGTGTGGTCCATGAATGGATGCCACTGCTACTACAATTCAATAACTGTGAGTAGCAATCACATCCACTATGCCGGCCTGGTTAGAACTGGCAACTGACAAGCTGATCCCGAAACTCGACCAAATCACTTCACGGTCTGTATACTTGTAAGTGGTGGTACTACCCGGGATCGGCAGACTGGGTACCACTGCCTACCACTCTTTAGGTAATATTTGAGTATTATATATAGTGATATCCCATAAAATAGGAGAGCTCCGGGTTCCTAAGACCCGACACTTTAAAAGTCGGATGTTTTATTAATATAGGTTTTCTTTATTGTAATTAATTCATTCAGTATTTTTGCGAATGTGACTCACGCTGTTAGGCGGTGTCCTGCCTTACAATAACGTAGTTAACAGCGATAGTAAAGCTGATTTTTTGTAATAGAGTCCCTACTGTATGTGTTTATTTATTCCTTTATTAATTTGATGTATTCCATTGTGATCACTTGATAACGACAGGTTTGATATTTAAAATTTATTTGTTATTTTGTATTGTTATGAATACAAAGTGAAGTGGTTAAAGTGAAATTTGAAATTATATTGTCATTTTGTACGAATAGGCATGTTTATAAATATCGAAAACGATATTTTAACGATAAAAAGAGTGTTATGTGAATTAAAAAATAATTTATCAAACTGAGGTATGAGATTTCATAAGTAATAGGAATTTCTGAAAATGATGTTTACTATTGTGGCTATAGGCGCTCCATTGTCTCTGCCTATCCCTGTTGGAAAAAGGCGTGACAATTCGATTGATTAATTAGTTTCAACTAATAATAAAAACCTGTCTCCGAAAATGATCATTAGAAACGGCCGATGGTCTTCATGACCTTTATAAATTAATGTTTAATTTTACCTTTAAACTTATGACAGCTTATGGTTTTAACTACAAATCTTTTAATAAGAATTTTATAACTAATGGATTTCTATTAATTGATTTGAGCGTATTTGGTTTTTTATACGATTCTATTAAACAAAGTTTCGTCTTTTCTTGCAACGTCTTTAAAGCGCCTTGACCTTTAAGATCTTTATCATGATGAGTAACAGAACGCATTCTTAATTATTCAAATTCTTATTCATATGTTACATAATGATATTATTTAAAAACTTGCGGACCCGACAGACGTTTTCCTGTCTGAAAGTAAAAAAGCGATCGCAGCGCTACCTACCGAGTAAACTCTAAACCATTCTCACATCCACAAACATCATTAAAATCGGTCTAACCATCCGTTTATTTTATTTTTGACATTTCGAGACAGTTCTAAACATAGAATTTAGAATGCACTTTAGGTTTACGTGTTCTAGGTCTGCAGTTCGAAATTAGTGACGTCCTTACACGTTACCGATTCGATTTGAAATAATAATCGATTTTCATTTTATCTAATCATCATATCAAACCAGTTTGAAATTTAAATAAAACCTAGGCGAGTTACCTCTTTAACCATGTTCGCGATTTATCTTCCGTTCGTTTTATTTTCAAATAACCATATGATCGATTTATCTTTTTTCAAGACCTGTTTTATAATCTGTGGTTCTTTGTTATGCACAGGACACTTTTGTAAGTAGGCGTTATCCGTCAATAAAGTACGACATTACTGTAGTGTAAGAATATGGAAAGAATAGAATCTGTGCTAAAATAAGAACTATTCAGTGTTATATTTCTCATTTTTACTATAGTCATACCACGTGTGACTGACAGAGACAACTACTTGTACTTCAACCTTTCTTTCAAAGGTTGTCACTACTTTTTGCAATTACCACCACTTGTAATTGTGGTTGACTTTTAATACTGCTTAATTAAAAGTCACGTGGTAGTAAGAGTAGAGGCATAATTGTTCCGTCATCCTTTTTTGAAGTATTTTAATGTCAATTGTTATTGTGATGAAGATATTGAGAGAAGAGTGCAAAAGGGTAACGTAGTGAACGGTGCCATCCATAGTATAATGAGCAGCCAAATAATGTCCCAAAAGTCACGGATGGCTGTTCATAATGCGGTGCTTGTTCCTACATTAATGTATGGAAGTGAAGGGTGGGTATGGCAGAAGAAGCATGAGAGTAGAATTAACGCTGTAGAAATGCGGTCGTTAAGGAGTGTATGTGGAGTGACGATAGCTGATAGAATAAGGAATAGCACACTGCGTGATAGATGTGGTTTAAAAGAAGATGTAGTGACAAGGATTGACAAAGGAATGCTTCGATGGTTTGGGCACATGGAAAGGATGAGTGAAAGTAGATTGACGAAAGGAATTTATAAATCTGATGTGGATGGATGCGTTAAACAAGGCAGGCCTAGGAGAGTGTTTTCCGACCAAATCGGAGACATCCTTAAGAAAGCTAGGTTGCCTAGTGCCCATAACCATAGGGCCTGTATGAGGAGAATTGTGGATGTGAAGGAAGCAAGGGAGTTGTGTAAGGATCGTGGTAAGTGGCGCTCCATTGTCTCTGCCTATCCCTGTGGGAAAAAGGCGTGACAATTTGATTGATTGATTGTTATTGTGTCAAGTTAGGTTGTCAAACGATCATCAAAAGTGACAACCTTCTAAATTACGAATGTAAAAGTGTATATTCATCCCCTTCTGACTTCTCTTTAATGCCATAAGTAAAAATAGTATAAACGGTTGTATTTTGTAGCTATTTTAGGGCTCCTTCTATTTTTCAAGTCCAAATTCTTTGACTGTAGTACATTATTCCGAAAAAAAAACGGTATCTGATTCATAGGCGTGAGCTGTCAAAAAGAAAGCAAACGAATGGACAGGGTATAGGAGGAGTTCAGTGACATACACACGGACACAATATAAATAAAGAATATATAGATATCAGTTGCCTTTACTTATGGACCGCGCTTAAAAGCCAGTATAAATATATTGAGGTGGGTGTTTAAGAGTAGTAGGCAGTAGTGCCCAGTCTGCCGATCCGGGTTAGTACCACTACTTACAAGTGTACAGACTGTAAAGTAACTTAGTCTGGCATAGTGGATGCCACTGCTACTTACAGTTATTCAACTGTAGTAGCTGTCGCCTGATTTCAGGTACCGCGCTCTAGATTATCGTCTAGCGGGGTGCTGTTATATGTCTATTTAAAAATTTGTTTATTATCGCCAACCCTATTTAAAGATGCGTTGGCTATCATTAAAGAGCTACAAAATACCGGTCACTTTAAATACCATCTTGTACCTAACACCCATTTAATGCAAGGACACTAAAGGTGACTGTCGCAATGAATACGAATTATGTTTATATTATAAAGTTGAATATTTTTCTGTAACTGGAGTCAGATTAAGTTCGGCAGAAGAAGCATCAGAGTAAAATTAACGCTGTAGGGATGCGGTCATTTGGGCGTGTATGTGGAGTGACGATAGCTGATAGAATGAGGAATAGCACAGATGTGGTGTGAAAGAAGATGTAGAAGGATTGACAAAAGAATGCTTCGATGGTTTGAGCACAAGGATAAGTGAAAGTAGATAAACGAAAAGAATTTATAAATCTCATGTGGTTGGATGCGTTAAACGAAGCAGGAAGGTTTTTTCCGACCAAATCGAAGACTTCAATGGTGGAGAAGGGCGTGACAATTTAATTTTGTATATGCCCAGTCCTGGTTCATCACTCAAACTTATGCCATTAGCAAACACTTAAACTCGTGTAGGTGACGTATCCATAATCTCATTTCACGTATTATCATTGTATTGTTTGTATTATTCTTTTGATGAAACCGAGCATTGCTAAGCGAGAAATAATGCAAAATTCAAGAAGCAAGCGACAGATAAAGAAATAAAAGTCGCTTACGATAGCCATTTGAATCCAAATCCGTGTCGAATGATGAGCTTGAATATTTTTTACTTCTACCTGTGAAAAATATTACATGTGATTAGTAAGCAGGTATTTTATGTTATTTAAATTATCTAGTTAATTATCTACTTTAAAAAGAAGTGACAATTCTTAACAATTATTTGTTTCTATTTAAGGTTTTTCGTTGTTTAATATCATTATAAAATACAAGATTTATGGAGTGCGGTCTAATGAATGGAGGTAACTGGTACTACGGGTATAAAATTGCAGTAGCAGTCGCATTAGCTATACCCGGCTAGTTATAATGAATCCCTTTTAAGTGTACGTGAGGTCTGTACACTTAAAAGGGATGGTACTACTACCCCACATCGGTAGAGTTGGCAAATGCCTGCCAACCTCAATAAAATATTATATTAATATTATTATACTTATACATCTAGTCTGTCAATCAATCAATTAAATTGTCACGCCTTTTTCCCACAGGAATAAGCAGAGACAATGGAGCGCCACTTGCCACGATCCTGACACAACTCCCTCGCTTCCTTCATATTCAAAATTCTCTTCATACAAGCTCTATGGTTAAAAATGACAATTTCAGCAAAGACTCTACAATTACAAAAAGAACGAGTAATAAATATTTATAACATGTTTTTAAACGTTCCTTCCTTGTAAACTATAAATAGAAAATTGATTTGTTTTTGGCAACGAAAAACCTCTTGTTTTTTTCAGTAATATAGTGGAAAAAAGGAGTAATTAGTCGCAAAATATAAACGAGCATACCGGAGCTCTATTCTTTATCAAAAAATGTTATTAACGTAAATTGAATAAACTCTAAGAAAAAGTAAATTAAGGCGACCGTGGTGTAGTGGCAGTGCAATAGTTACACAAACCGGAGATCACGAGTTCGAGACCATCCACCGGTACCAATGTATCTTTGATATATGTACTTTGGTTGCCCTGTTTCTATGATACAAGCACTTTAGTATAGAATTGTAAATAATAATAATAATAAAAAATAGAGTATTTTTCTTATACGCAATAGAGCGGTAGGCAGGCAGACGGTGGTGGTTATTGTTGATGCACATCACTTTCAACGCAGACATGTTTCAGGATTACCTTAAAGTTACCAGTATGTAACTAGGATATCATTATAAATATGAGTGAACTTGAAGTTATTAAATTGTAGTAGCAGTCGTCTACAATTGAATAACTTCACACCACACTTTAGCTACCCATCATGCTGTCATATGCCGAGCTAAAATTAAAACGTGTACATTATATTATAAATACGTTTTAAATTATAGTATTTTTGTACGTAAGTTGTGTCAGGATCGTGGCAAGTGGCGCTCCTTTTGTCTCCTATCCATGTGGGAAGAAAGCGTGACAAATCGATTGATTGATTGATTTTTATAGCACAGTAAATACAATACAATGAGCTAGGTTAATGCTAAAAAGCATTAAAGATAAACATTATTATAATTAATATAATTTTATTTGAAATTGAGTTTGTCGTTTTTACTCATTAAACATTAATAAAGACAATATTAAATGCAATGTAATAAACAAAATTGATTACGAGAATAAAGGTTTCGATTTAAAATAGATAATAATTGTGTTAAGAATAAGGTTGTTGTTCGTCAGACGACACGACGATCACGGAAATGGGTCAGAGCTTTCCTAACGATGCTCCTTTTGCAGCATTTTTCTTTTATCAACCTCTCTCTTTCGCACTTAGGACTAAGTCCTTTAAGCTGAGTGAGATGGGAGACTGTCGAGGAGATTTGAGATGAATGAGCTAGGGTATCTGGCAGCATTAACCATCGGTAAAAGGATTGCAGTTTACTTAAATGTAGATGACAGGTAAACTTACTATTATTATGAATGCTTTTTAATTTTTAAATACGGCTGGATTCTGCAGTAGACTAGGATTACTAAAATAATAATAAAATTAACGGTGAAGATTGCGATTATATAATTAACACATTTCTATACTAAGCTACTAAAGTGCTTGTATCATAGAAACAGGTCAACCAAAGTACATATATCAAAGATACATTGGTACCGGTGGGTAGTCTCGAACTCGTGCTGTTGCACTGCCACTACACCACGGTCTCCTTAATTATAATCGTAATCTGAATAACGGTGTAAATTACGATTATAATTAATAGAGGCAACTGTTACTATGGTTAAATAGCTGCACTGGTCGGGGGAAGCATCCGCATTTTGTCGACCGAATCGGCAGTCAAATGAAAAAGTTCGGTTGTTTTCTTTGTAAAACAATCGACAAGTGGAATGCTTTGTCAGCCCAAGTGTTCTCTCCATCCTATAACCTTGGATCCTTGAAGCGACGCGTGAAGAAGCACCTTTGGCTAGCATAGTAGCAGCGACCGGCAGCCGTGAACTAACTCGGTTTTTTCAGTCGTCGTCACTCTTGGACCTCCTCCTGCTTATCATGAGGCGGGTCGAGGTTAAATGTCGTGTCATAACATACATTGTAATGTTTGTACAGTCAGCATCAGTTATATCTGAGCACGCAGTCTGATCAAAAGTACCTATACATTAAGAGTGGTCATAAATATCTACACACCATTAGTTGTCATATTAATGTGAGCATTCAGTGCGTCAAAAATATCTATACAGTCAAATAGTCAAAAATATCTACACACTCACTTGTCAAAAATATGTCAACAGACAATTTAGTAAATTGGGTTTTAAAATATTACATATTATATGAGTGTGTAGATATTTTTGACTATTTGCGTGAATAGATATTTTTGACGCATTGAATGCTTACATTAATATGACAACTAATGTGTGTAGATATTTATGACCACTCTGAATGTATAGATACTTTTATTCACATTGCGTGCTCAGATATATCTGATGCTGACTGTACATCAAACTATTTTAAAATGTATATGCAACTTTTAATATTATAGAATTGAGCCCAAGTCCTTTGATGTCCTTCGTTGGAAACTAAGGCCAGCATAGTGGATGCGGCTTCTACTTTTAGTTATTTAAGTTATTTGACTGTACTAGCATATGCTTCTATTTATTAGGTAGGTTGCTGTCATATGTCGAGTAACAATAAAAACAATGGTAAATGACTCGAGTTAATCGACGTCCTTAATCGAGTCTCGATCGATTTATAACTTGATATGTCGCGTCATTAGACTGGCATCAGGCCGCGATATGAGCAGATGTATTGGTACCCTATTAGATGACCATGTAAATTTAACGCAAGAATATTTTATGACATCATTTCAAATTTAAATTAGTAATTTATTATTTCAAATAAACTCAAATATTATTGTAAATTTTAGACTTGAAAATGTGGCGAGTTTTGTCTATGATATCATTTTAACATATACTGTTATAGGAAATTCTAGTTATGTGCTCAATCAATTATAAAAATATATACACAAAAATATAATAATTAAACTATAAATAAAAAATATACTCTAGAGACGTTCTATCAAAGTTAGTCCCAAGAAGACTGGCAACATTTCCCCTTTGTTTAGTGAGACTAATTTGTTTAGTTGGCAGAAATAATTGCCAGTCTTCCTATCTCCAGACTTCTTCGTTAGCCGTATGGACAACTCCTTTGTCGGGCGCTTGGCTAAAGGTCCCCAGGGGCCTATCGTCTCGATTCTAAATTCTAGTTAATTTTATAATCAAATGATGTAGCCATTAAATAAACGACAAAAATACTTTAACAGCTGTTACCAGGTCTGCCGAGCCAGGGTAGTAGCACCACTTAGAAGTATACAGACCGTGAAGTGATTTAGTCGCGTTTAGGGATCAGCTTATAAGTTGCCCGTAACTAACTAGGCCGGAATAGATGATGCGGATAAATTCTATTAATTGTATAATTAATTAATTGTATAATCACCTCCATTATGGTCCACCGCACTCCAGCTTAACACCAAGCGGGCTGCTATCATATTTTAAGCCACAATAAAAAATACATATTTACTTGGCTATGATGATATTTTGTGCAACGGAAATTTGTCTTCTTTTGCGGAAATCATTCATTTGTGTGTTAGGAGTTTTAAAATGGCAATTAAGGATGGTTGAATAAAATGACGCAAAAATCGATTAATAATATCACGTGGATACCATAACGTAGACATAGATAGTGACGACGGACTACTGTACACTGATTCGGTTTTTTCAGCCATCGGCGTTCATAGTCATCCCCTTGCCGAAGCAAGACGAGACGACGACATTTCAAATCCCAATAAAAAAATCATGCAAATATTTCTTTAACCTTGTAATGTCAAGCGGTCAACTCAGGGGTCAGAATAAGAAGTGAAAATAAAAATAAAATAACCAGATTAGTTCTTTGCATACTAATTACAAGCCTAATTCATTTAGGAGTTTTAAATTTACGCGATAAAAATTCATAATTAAAATAGAATAAAACGGGTCTCAACGTTTTTACGAATATTTTAGTTGCCTCGGCTTTGTTGCAAAGACAATATTTACAACAAAAAAAAAATATGAATGCATAAAACAGACACCGAAAAAATAGTGTTAAAGAATGCAACTAAGGTTGTAAGCTAAAAATATCTACAAGCTTGAAAGTTCACGAATTTACATTCTCGTTTTTTTTATTCTCTAAGTCCGTATCGAATTTTACGTAAAATCACAGCTATAAATTTTAAAAGCAAATAAAAATAAACTATGATGATTCATATTTGAGGCTACTGACAAAACGTCAATTATTACACAACATGAAAGAGAACAATAACCACAATAAAAGGAAGCACTGGTTTTGTGCTCACTGTTTTATAGGTTCCACTCTTTCCATTCCCTCTCGCCACATCTCTTTCGTCTCTAAATCTTTTTCTGTCAAAACATTAGACAAGCTCCTAATCGTGCAATATTCAAGAGTTATGTGTACAAACACTACCTTTCTACTTTTCCATATTTTTCATGACATGAGTAGTTTTATTTTATGTGTATTATTGTGTTAGAAATATATAAATACTTATGTGTATTAAAATGTAATTATTAAGTATTATTATTATTTATTGTTGTTTTATTCTTACAAATTGTCATCATAAAATTGCACCTACTTACCATTAATACTGTCTTAATGTCCTAAAGGTTTGGCTGTCAGAGAATGTCTAACGGCATTAAGTCCGCCTTTGTACATAGTGCAATTAAGTTTTAAATAAATAAAGAGCATAAATAAAGATCCAAAAGAGCAGGTCCAAAAGCGCAGAAGACTAATCGACTCAGTTTACGATAAAAGTCTCTATGCCATTCAGATGTACTTTGTCACGCTTCACTAAAGGATTTAAGAAAGGATGGAGCTATAAAATGAGCTATATATAGTAAAGCATTCCACTTGCAATTGTTCGACAAAGAAACTACTCGCCGAATTGTTTATTCCGACTGTCGCTTTTAATTACATGTTTGCGTTAATTACATAGGTAACAAAATAAGAAACAATAAAATTAGAACTATAAACATTAAATAGATTAAGGCGACCGTGGTGTAGTGGCAGTGCTATCGGATGTTGAGCCACATGTGTTGTATCTCCATTCATGCTTGAGAATGCATCTATCACTTACGAAACGTAACACAACGTCCTACAATCGTGTTAATGACACCGTCTCGTATATCCAATATTTACCCACGTAAAGGTATTCAATTCACATAGTTAGCATAACTAGAGGCGACATCAAAAGGTCGCATTTGCGCAATCACAATACAAGGTATCTTAGACCATAGGAGGCGAAGTTTGCTAAAGTTTTACACGCCCGTAGTAATAGTGTTAAAACGATTTGATGGCAAAGTTGTGTAGGTCATGGTCATCGAGGTTTTATTAGTTTTCACCTCTACGGGAATTCGTGACAATACGCAATGTAAGTAAATAAAATGTTTGTCTAGCCTTAATTGAGCTTATGTGTTTTTTTCTTGTGTGAAATAATTATGTACTTAGTCCAGTTAAATGTTTGTATAAGGGTTTGCCAATTGTGTTTCTCTAATGATGCCACTCCTGGCCATCAACAAATATTATTCTACATACATATATTTGCGATAGTAAGCCGCATAAAATTTGTTTAATTCAATAATAAATAAGCTATTTTTTTAAAATACATGCCTTCTGAATAAATAGAGTCAATTTGTTCGCTTTCGACGCTCTGTAAACTATCTTGGAAATTATCTTCGTCTTGGTATTCAGGATGGAGTTCATGTCCTGACTCTCTTGTAGGCCGATCTTCAACTGCTCTTGAAATAGGTAAAATATCATCTATCGATGGAGCTCTCACGTGATTTCTTGCTGCCAATCCGAGTCTCTTATGAAAGAATGCCTCAAGGATCTGCTTTGTGATGCGGTTCTGCCTCGCCAGCTCTTGTATGTCTGCACAGAAACGAGAAAACAGATAAAAATGACTGTTGAAAAAAGATTGTTGAATAGGGATAGGATATAGATTGGTCATTTTTATCTGGATCCACGTTCTGACATGACATTTCGGTTGTGGTAAAGAAAAAGAGCATTTATAATCATTTACAATCAATACGGAATAATAAGGAAATCAATATAAATAGTAAATTAATGTCCCCTGTAGTCAAGTAAGAACGCGGCAACACAGAAAGGTATTTGCTCAAGCATAGCTTTTATAGAGTTAGTTGTTAATTAAACGATATACTGTGTAACGTCAGTCCAACTTGTATTCACTGTTTTTGAAAACAATCCAGTGCAGAACTTGAATACAATGTTATTTTATTATGTATTCTGATTTTCGCACCAACTACCTATTAAATAGGTAAATAACTAAATAAATTATAATGTATCTCTTTGCAACTATTTATATCAATTCCATAAAACAACAACAGAGAAAAAGCTTTGTGCAATTGTATGGGGCTTCAAAGTAGGCAATCGCTTCAACAGCATTAGCAATTAGGTAGGTATGAGTAGATATGTGAATATCTCAATTATAATTTGTGTCTTGACGATTATTTATTTAGAAAGTTTTGTATGCATATACAGGACGTATACAGAACTTTCTGTTAGAAGGATTGTCAACTGATTAAAAGTTTACTAAATTGTTAACATTAAACTCTATCCTATGCAGATTTATTAGATGTATCCAAACATTAAGCTCAACCTGTATTTATTTTGCGAATAGATCTCACCACTGTACAGTAAATGATAATAAATTTCTGTCGCTATATGATTTTTAAATGTAGTTTTGGTTAATTATGACAGCACCCTGCCTAATTATAAGCTGGTCTGAAGGCGACTGATACTACATCATCAGCCAGAAGGCGTCCACTGCTGAACATAGGCCTCCCCCTTAGAACGCCATTCCGAATGACAAGATGCCAGCTGCATCCACCGGTTACCCGTGACTTTTACTATGTCGTCAGTCCACCTGGTCGGAGGCCTACCTACGCTGCGTCTTCCGGTTCGCGGTCTCCACTCTAGAACCTTTCTCCCCCATCGGTTGTCAGTTTTTCGAGCGATGTACTCGTAAATTAATTGAAGTAGCAGTCGCACCCACTATGCCACTATTAGGTATATAAGTATATGAGTAGATGTGTTACGCAAACAGGTAAAGCATCGATTACATGGAATTAATTGCACATAGGGATTTAGCTCGAACTTGTTTAGGTCGGTGAGTATTCGATCGACTTTCAATTAGCGTAATTTGTCTTACTATTTCATAAGAGGCTCTCCCGGTCTAATAACGAGACAAAACAAGTTTAAATCGAATACAAACTTTTTGTTTAAAACGATTAAACAAATATTTTTAGGTTTGAAATGGTTATTTATCTTATGCATAATTATTAGATATACGGGTTCAGCCTAATGTTTGGATGGATTGGTAATTAATCTTACTACTTTATAAGAGGCTCTCCTGGTCTAATGACGAGACAAAACAAGTTTAAATCGATTACAAACTTTTTGTTTAAAGCGATTCAATTAATATTTTTAAGTTTGAAATGGTTATTTTAGTCGACCTCCCTTACTACTCTTACTCAGCTTACTACTATTGATTATTCCAAGGTCAAACTTCGCGTCTCAATTAAATAAATAATTAAAGACCTCTCAGCATATTTTCAATCGACTTGTTAGGGCAGAACATTGGCTGGGTTCCGTCAAAATACCGACTTCACGTTGACTTATTGAACATCCTGTACCAACCTACCTAACTATGTTTACATACGTGTGACGTAACACATAAACGCTTCATTCAATGTCTAATGTTACTGCCTACTATTGTAATGTATACAATGGCTCTTATCTCTAAAATTGCTTCCGTTCTTTTAGGTGAATGTTGTAAAGGGATTTTTGAGCCTTCTTCCTTGAGTAATTTCAACCTGTTTGATGAATACGTTTGGTCTGTGAGACTCGCAAGTAGACTTGTATATTTTCATATTGATTGACAATTTTATATGATCGAGGAAAAAGATTGATACACTACTCTTTTCAAACTCTATTCAAACTCTGTGGGGCCTGTGCGTGACCATAGAGTTTGAGTGAAGAATATTGTGAATGTTGTATGTACCAACCTACCTAACTATGTTTACATACGTGTGACGTAACACATAAACGCTTCATTCAATGTCTAATGTTACTGCCTACTATTGTAATGTATACAATGGCTCTTATCTCTAAAATTGCTTCCGTTCTTTTAGGTGAATGTTGTAAAGGGATTTTTGAGCCTTCTTCCTTGAGTAATTTCAACCTGTTTGATGAATACGTTTGGTCTGTGAGACTCGCAAGTAGACTTGTATATTTTCATATTGATTGACAATTTTATATGATCGAGGAAAAAGATTGATACACTACTCTTTTCAAACTCTATTCAAACTCTGTGGGGCCTGTGCGTGACCATAGAGTTTGAGTGAAGAATATTGTGAATGTTGTATTAGGCGCGTGTAAAGTGGTGCTTGATTTTCTACTTTACCCCTGTTAAAAGGACATCATTCATTTTGGGCTTCTTTGTACTACTTTTGTAATGTCCAATGATGAAAAAATATATAAATGGTAGTTTCGATACTTGTATTGATAAAAATAATAACAATTTTACTTAAAATGCTGTGCAATTGAGTTATTTGAAAAATAAGATATGGATTTTGTTTCGTCTGTCAATCTCGGAGAGACGCCATAGCTTTGAACTGTCATAATTATAGTTTGATTACTTTACACACCTAAACTATGCATAATAAAGGATATATTCTAATTACATTGTAATATTCGTACATTAAACTATTTGACAATGTATATGCAACTGTTTATACAATTAAGCCCAAGTCCCCACACAAAATGAATGATGTCCTTTAGGCGTGATTTGAATTTAATTCATTTTCATGAAAGTTATTTAGACGTGTTCCTGCTTATGTTTTTTCTCCATTTTCTAATATTGGATTAACCCTTTAAGCGAGCTTGAAAAATTCATATAGTTGGTATAGTAACGGGGACGGAAGCAGCCAGCAATCATACAGTTATTAGCGTTCTTAGAGATTGGAGACAAAATAAAAAATATGTTTCTAAATTTATTATTCATATTGCAAACAAAATCCATAGGTAACTCATAGTTTGAAAAATGAGTTACCTATGGATGCAGATCATATTATTAATTAATTAGATAAAATTTGAATCAAACTTAAATAACAAAGCTTATACACATGTAAATAATTATATTATTTATCTTTTAATTACAAATCTAAAGAAGAATTTATAAATCTCATGTGAATGGATGCGTTAAACGAGGCAGGCCCAGAAGGGTATTTGCCGACCAAATCGGAGACATCCTCAAGAAAGCTAGGTTGTCTAGTGCCCATAATCATAGAGCTTGTATGAAGAGAATTGTAAATGTGAAGGAAGCGAGGCAGTTGTGTCAGGATCGTGGCAAGTGACGCTCCATTGTCTCTGGCTATCCCTGTGGGAAAAAGGCGTGACAATTGGATTGATTAATTAATTACAAACTATGCAGTGATAGTCAAAATGACCCATTTGTGCAATAAAGACCAAATTACAATCCTTGCAATTGAAGGGTTAAATAAAGTTGATACTGATTGTTTTTGTATTGCAATCTTAGTTTCGGATGTCCGTTTATTTCAAGGTAAAGGTGATTATTTTGATTAATGAGCAGAGATCCAATTGACTCTACGGCTACATTGACTATTGTATGAGATGATTGCGCCCTTGACTGGAATGTCAGATTTGTTTGATAAAAAAACGAATTTATCACACTTATTTGAATGCAGGTTTTAGAGTCTGTAAGGTCAATTTTAATCATAACTACTTTTCTGTGGGCTGATCCCGTGATCAGCTTCCAACTAGGTCAGCATATTAGATGTAACTACTACTTACAGTAGTAGCAGTCACATTAATTCATGGACTAAACTCCAGCTTAACATCAGGCTGAAGGGTGCTGTCATACGTAGAGTCACAATAAATAAAAAACAGCCCTAAAGTCATTTTCCGGGTAAAGGCGTTTCGGGCATTTGCCTCCCTTTAATGTTAAATGTTTTCCTATTCTATGTTTTTCCTGTGAACTCTTCTATTTCGTATTTCTGTACGCTAATAACCGTTGGAAATTGAAATGTTAATTGGCGTGCGGAGGGTTCTGAGCCCTCTCGAGCCATTTCAAAACTCGTTTACCGCTTGTTTACCTCACCGTCTGATTAATCGACTAATAGGCCTGTATTGGGATGCGACAGTTTTAAGATAAGTCAATGTCTTAAGATACGATTACCGAATGCCATCTAGCGGTCACCCATCCAATTATTGACCACGGAGATAATTGCTGCATCTGCCTGATCTCGACTAAAATTCCACTATCACGATATTTTGGGGGCAGGATATCCCAAATATCCCAAAATATCTATTAATATCGGAAAATATAATGTGGATATTAATTTTATCGTTATACCTGTTTACTCAAGCGACATTTTGCTTTACATTTCTTCGAAATAAATCTCTTTATAAAAATGTTATGTTTCGATGCAACAAACTGGTTTGTAATAGTCACGACTCACTTTCTTCCGGACACGGGTTGTGTCTGGTTAATGATTCTAATACCCTGTTTGGTTCACATAATTAGAAACACACTATCACATAAAAAAGTATTTATATTAAGTTTGACAAAAATAGTTATAGAGGTTCGTAATTATAAGTGGAAGTCGGTGCAAAAGAAATACAAAAAAGCCTTGCACCATTTTTAAAAAAATGTAGGTAATTACTGCCTTTACTTTCCCGCCTGCCACACGATGGACTCGGCACCCGCACGGAGATTCTATGAATGCTATTATTTCTTTATTAAATTAATAAATATTATTTACTAGCTGTGCCCGCGACTGCGTCCGCGTGGAATAGTTATTTTGGGAATCATATTAATTTTTTGTTTACCTACCTGCTCAGCTTTATTATAAATTACCTATAGCTGTTACCCGCGACTTATTTTAGACGATTAAATTACGTATCTAATAGAATATATTTATAAGTAGTTTTAAAAAGAATATATTTTAAAGTACTTCTGCGTAAATTATATTTTCAGTATTATTTTCTTGTGCGCAAAACTCGCAGCCGATTTGCAGCAGCAGTCTGCCGAGAACGCTGAGTCCTTTTTTTACAGTGACGAAGAAAGAACGAAGGAAATGAAAACTTAACCAAACTAACTGTATGCTTAAACTAAAACCTAACCTAATAAGAATTGTAAAACCTAACCTTGAAAGAATGTAGATGACACCTACAGGTATTATTTACAACAAAACAAAAGATGTGTTATTGTGAAAATATTAGAAACAAAATACTATACTTAAAACAAACACTACCTACTATAAAGAAAACTTCTACAAAATGAAATTGTATAAAAAAGGATTTTGCACGATGATATTATATCGTAAAAACAAATTAACGCTGCATTCCACCGATCAGTAGGGAGCCGACCGCATAGTATGCTTGTCTATCTATAAATGACGCGCCCCTCCACTTTATTAGTTTATTTAAATGTGTGAATGCAAATATTACTAACTATACTATTAAACTTCATCACGTTCGTTCCTCCTTTCTAACCAGCAACTGAATAACCAATTACTGCATTTTCGGTGTGTTTTATCCATATTTTATATTTGCTCGTATGCGTAAATGCAGTGGAGGGGCGCGTCATTTCGGCTTAGACAGACTATACCTCGTAGAGCTACACCCCCCTCCGCCTCGCCCGCAAGCACCGCCTATCCTCGCCCGCCGGTTAGCGCTCATCATGCGACGCGTGTGAATTTTGTTTCAGAGTTATTTTAAAATTGTATTATCTTATAAGATATTTATTGAAATTAGGTGATGTCAATGACAATTTTGTTCACAGTTAAATACTCTTAATTAATAACACATTTATTTCGATAAAGAATAATATTATTATGTTAATACAACTCTGACAAATAATTTGTAATAATGCATTAATTTAGACCAAAGTTGACTATCATAAAAACGGTTATTGTGAGTTAATCTTAAAAGATAGACATATACGGTCGCGGACATTTTTTTAGATAATTTGAAGAGGAATAATTCTTTCATACATATTTTTTGGGTATCTCGAACGGTTTTCGCAGCGCACGCAACGGAAACCCTCGGACGGAAACATAATTAATCTATCCAACACAAAAATAATTTTTCAATTCGAACCAGTAGTTCCTGAGATTAGCGCGTTTAAACAAACAAACAAACAAACTCTTCCGCTTTATTATATTAGTATAGATGTATTGCACACCAAAAATATATTGAAATTTGTTACATATAGTTTAAAATTGATTGCAATCGTTATTTCATCAATTCGAAACAACTTTTCTATTTTATTCATCCAAAATAATAATTACAATACTAATAATTAATTAAAACAATATAAAATGAATTTGCTTACCATCCGACAAGTGGACTTACCCCCCCACCCAACACCCCCCCCCCCCGCCCAACATTCACATCAGTACTTATTCATTAATGGAATAAGGACTGATGTTGCACACGTGAATTTTTTATTAATAGTTTAATTTAAAGAATAATAATGTATGGCAGTGAGAATAGCAGATACCCGGCAACCATCCTACGTCCTACTATATGTTGATTTTAGACAGCTGAATGAATCTAATACCCAGTAACAAGTCGTGACTGCATTACAATTCACTTTTACTTTAAATAACCAATTTTTCTCTTTTTTTAAGGTCACTACAATTGAGATAAGAATTTAAGGCAAAAAGTGTCATAACAAGTCAACTATGTGGATAATATTATTTAACCTATCAACTTTGTGAAGAGAATTAGTGTGACAATATTTCCTTTTCATCGTTTTCACATCTTGATTTACATTATCATCATTTTACACATGATGATAATGATGATCATTATCATGCACAATATACACTAATACTCGTTGATAAAGAACTGGAAAAGGTGTATTTATATGCTACAACTGTATTTGGCAAACACGCCACAATCAAAATAAAAAAATCAAATTGTCACGCCTCTCTCCCACGAGGATAGGCAGAGACAACGGAGCGCCACTTGCCACGATCCTGACACAACTCTCTCGCTTCCTTCACATCCACAATTCTCCTCATACAAGCTCTACAATCAATCAAATTGTCACGCCCTTTTCCCACTACCCGTATTATATATTTAATTTTTCAAATCTTTAAATCACGGTATACTACACAGATAGTATCCAAGACGAGTTTTTTTTTATACTTAATTAGGTATCTCGAATGTTTCTTAGCAATCAATTGAAAAAGTTTTGTTAACTTCGTTTAGCCAAATTGTAAAAAATTACTAAACGGAAATTGACGAAAGAGGTCAATAAAATGATAAATTGGGGAAGATCTAAAATTTTTTCCTCGAATAAATCGGCTACAATCTAAAATAATTAGAAGCCCATAGCTTAAGAAGCTTGTATCTTGTATCTAGAATGTGAAGTTACAAAGAGAGTTGTACCAGGATCGTGAATAGGCACGCTCTATTGCCTCCGGTATAAAAATAATAATGTAGATTAAAATATGTACAACAATAAATTGCGAAATGAAACACAATCTACAGAAAAAAATGCATCTACAAATGAAAAAAGTGATTAATCAAATCTTTAAGACAGCAAATAAACGATTCGCTATATCTGAGAACAATGTCTGAATCAAAATGTAATAAGTTACTTAAGTTTATTACCTACTTACAACATTTATAAGACTTTAATGACGACATGCATTTTTATATAGGCGTTAATTTTTTTAAGAAGTAATTTTAACCTTTTTAAATACCTCAATATGTATAAGTAACAACTATTTGGGATTTTTTCGATATTAAATAACCCTTTTTCCTTTGTTCATATTATTTATGCTACAATACTAGATTTAACTCGGTATATGACAACAATACTTAGAACATCTTTGTTTTGTTAATTTAAGATAGGAAAAAGAAAAAGTTTATAGTGGATGATGATATGAGTGAGGATGATGATAGTAATATAGTAATGTTCCGTTTTAGAAAAATTTCTAAAAACGAAGCGAGGACGCTTCCGGAAGTCTGTAGCGAGAAGGGATTTCCTGGCCATCTTGGGATAGTTCATGTGGCTCCACTAAGAGCAAACTATTGAAGAAAGCACAAAGGCCGCGAAGGTGCGGAAATTCTCGGTTCACGAGCCTGTACTATAACAACTACAAAACTCTCCCGATGGAGTCTTGGGAAAAATACAAAATAATGTGATACACAATTTTTCAAATCACTTGCCCATACTTTATCACACTATTTGAACTATTTAAATTTAAATAAATATTAATTGTAGTAATAAATTTACTTATAACAATTATTATTTATTTAAAAAATATATATTTTTTTTTTGGGGGTAGATGTCAAACTGAGTACATGTATTTTTTTGCGCTCTGAGTTTTTTATTATTATAAAATCAAATATTAATAACTTTCTCATTTGAAGTAACTTATATACATTCACAAGTGCTTTAATTTATGTATGTGATATAATTAGTTTGTATTTGCACGCCCTGTCAGTGTTATAAAAGTGCAACATTTCAAGATGTCACCAGTGGATGTTGTTCAGGAGGCACAGCGGGATATAGAGCACAAATTGATGCAGAGAATGGCGGAGTTTGAAGCTCAACTCAAAGCTGCCACAACACCGGACACTGTGAAGAAAATTTCTGAGACTTTCACAACTTTCCGCAGTACTGTTTTTGATATTATGTCAATGTTAAATACTCAAGTAGCAGCACTTTCAAAAACAGTTGATTCTATTGAGATGAATGGTCGTAGGAAGTTCGTAATCATCCATGGGATTGGTGAGGATATTCCTGAGCTGCCTGCCGCCGTGGTTGCTATCATCACCGGCAATATGAAGATCCTTGATGTAACCGTGTCCTCTCTAAAAACTTGTCATCGCATTGGAGTTAGGAATGCTGACAAGAATCGACCAGTACTAGTATCCTTTTTTAATAAACAGCTTAAAACTATCATTTGGAAGGCAAAGGCTAAACTAAAGGGCACAAAGTTCTCTTTGTCCGAGTTCCTAACACGTCGAAGGCAGGAGGTATTCTCCAAGGCTCGCAAGATCTACGGGATGAGGAATGTATGGACTTTTGATGGCAACATTTCGGTGAAGGTGTCTGGCACAGTGAGTCGAGGCATTAATGGTATGGAGGATTTTGAATCACTTTTGGAAAAGTACCCTGTCACTGAGGCGTCCACCGACACACTGGGGCACTCTTTGCAGGCAGCAGCCACAACTGTTTTCACGAAGCTAACAAAGAGAAGATAATAAGTTGCAATCCCCAATAGTTTTCGCATCGAATACTATATTCTGGTTAAAATTATCAATTTGTTACTGTAATATTTAATAAGCACGGTTATAAGTAATTATTTCTTTTTCTTTTTTAGCAATTGATTAATTCACTTATTTATGTTAGTGATAGCCGCTTTTCTTTAAATACCTCTAATAATGATAAAACCTCAAAGAATTACAAATCATTCAGTATGACATTCATGCATGATCCGATTGACGTAATTAGCGGTTGTTGCTGACAGTTCTTACTTTTATTATTTTCGAGACAAAGGTAACCAACTTCATGCATCCAATATACGCATTTTTCTTTATTATTGTTTGAAACCAAAGGCTCTGGTTTTCGGTTTCAGCATTGAACTTTATTAATATAATAATAATTTTGCTTTGTGCTTTACTAAGATATTAAGTTAAACATATATTATTTTACTTTTTAATTTTCGTAGTATTCGTTATGTACTGTAATCTGGCAGGTAGTGCAAATAGTGTTATTATTGTTTTTATTTTTTTTTTCATTTGTGTTAGATACGTATTGGTATAGCTATTATTATATTGTTATTAGATTATTTTTATTTTCTCATATTGTGTAAAATTTGTAAGCTTGCCAAACCTGTAGTTATTTTAGATTTAGTTTTAGTGTAAGTCAAAATAAGTTAGATCTATTAAGTTATTATTATTCATATATTTACATTATCTAATATTATAAGACTGTATTGTATTATATTGTATTATATTATATTGTATTGTGTTGTATTATATTGTATTGTATTATATTATATTGTATTGTATCGTATTGCAACAATATTACTGTTATGTCGATCAACTCTTCTACACACTCTAGTAGCGATGATTCAATTGTAAATGCTCAAGATGTTGATGTTTCTCTTTGCAATGTGCTGAGTAACCATAAAAACAATTTCAACGTTTGCCACATAAACGCACAAAGCATACCTGCTCATTACACAGATTTAATCTGCACATTTTCTTCTCCACAGGTTATTGATGCAATTCTTATCTCAGAGACGTGGCTCAAACCCACTTTGCCGTCTACGTCATATTGTCTGCCTGGGTATGTGCTTATACGAAATGACCGAACTGGTTCCAGAGGGGGTGGGGTTGCGATTTTCTTACGATCCGACTTATCATACAAAGTCATTAGCGCGTCTTCCAGTGAGTATTCCGCAGGCCCTGAATATTTATTTATTGAGTTACTCTTTTTAGGGATAAAAGTAGTCCTGGGAGTCGTTTACTGTCCCCCTTCCATTAACTATTTCTCTAAGCTTGAAACTATCCTGGAGGATTCTTTAGCTATGTACTCTCACCATATTGTGATGGGAGATTTTAACACTTGTTTGCTCCAGAACCAAAATATAAATAGTTCCAGAGCATTCAAACTACGAAACATAATTTCTTCTGTTAATCTAACACTTTTACCCACTGGTCCTACTCATCACCTTTCCTCTTCTGATACTTTACTTGATCTAATGTTAACTTCACGCCCAGATCTTATTCATTCTCATGGCCAGATACCCGCGCCTTACTTTTCTTACCATGACCTTCTGTTCGCGTCATATAAATTAAAGCCACCAAAGTTTCGACCTCCCGTAATTCTCATGCGTCATTATGGTCGTTTGAATTTGGACGCACTGAGTGATGACCTGAAAAGCGTGGATTGGGAACCGTTTTACGAGGCCGATGCTATCGATCTTAAGGTTTCACTTTTTACTGAGGTGGTTCTTGGTTTGTATGATAAGTATGCACCTCTTAAGTGTACTAAACTGAAGCGTCCTCCTGCACCATGGATTAATGATGAAATTCGACTGGCTATGAGAAAACGGGACAAGGCTTATCGGATATATCGCGGGAATCGTAGTGACAGCAACTTTGCCGCATATAAGGTTGCAAGAAATAGGTGTAATCAGATGTGTCGTATAGCTAAGCGACACTACTTCTCTGATAGAATTAAGGACAATTGTCCCTCAAAGATTTGGAAATTTTTAAAATCTGTTGGATTGGGTCGGTCTCCTACACAATTCAATACTGACATTGTTTCTCCGGACGACCTCAATTTTCATTTTTCTTCTTCTCCAGTGCTTGATGATTTCACTAGAACAAGGACTTTGACTGAAATAAACTGCTTACCGACGCCTGATACGGAAACTTTCTTATTTGCCGATGTGTCTAATGATATGGTTCTCAAGGCAATTCGTTCTATCACCTCTAAAGCTATCGGGCATGACGGTATTGGTCGTGCTATGATAATACCCATCCTTGACTCCATATTACCTCTTGTTACTCACCTTATTAACTTTTCCTTTTCTACAAGCCAATTTCCTACTTTATGGCGTAATGCTTTTATCATACCTTTGCCTAAAATCTCATCGCCCACACTTCCCACTCATTTCAGGCCAATCTCTATTCTCCCCTTTCTTTCCAAAGTTCTAGAATATATAGCCTTTAAACAACTTTTCTCTTTTCTCAATTCTTACAATCTTCTTAACCCTTTTCAATCTGGTTTCCGCACCGGCCATAGTACGACCACAGCTTTACTCAAAGTTACCGAAGACATCAGACATGGTATGGATGAGTCGAAGGCTACAGTGCTCGTGCTGATCGACTTTACGAGCGCCTTCAATACAGTTGATCCCGACCTGCTAGTGGCATTGCTGTCTCGATACAACTTATCTTTAGAAACGCTAAAATGGTTCTCTAACTATCTTCATGGTCGAAGGCAAAGGGTACGAATAGGTGAGAAATTGTCAGATTGGTGTGGTCTTAGCACTGGAGTTCCACAAGGCGGTATTCTATCTCCATTATTATTTTCGTTATTTATTAACGCCATTACTGCCTCCTTACATTGTCAGTATCACCTCTACGCCGACGACTTGCAGCTTTATGTGAGGACGGATGTCACTGCAATCAATAGTGCCATTGCCTGGTTAAACGCAGATCTTTCTTATATTCACTCTTGGTCCAATCGCTACGGTATAGTGGTGAACCCTGTCAAGTGCCAGGCTATAATTATCACCAGCAGTATTCTTCGTAGCAAATTAAATCTTGCCAATGTGGATGCTGTTCGCTATAATGGCTTGGTTATACCATTTAGCGACAGTGTGAAGAATCTTGGCGTACACATGGATGCTAATTTGAGCTGGACCACACAGATAAGTGGCATAAATCGTAAAGTTTTTGCAAGTTTGCACTCCCTAAATGCATTGAAAAACTTTTTACCATTGAGTGCAAAAATCACACTAGCGCATAGTTTGCTTCTCCCCTTGATTGACTACGGCGACATTTGTTGCGTGAACGTGACAGAAGCTCAGCTGGATAAGTTGGATCGTATCCTTAATTCCTGTATTAGGTTCATTTTTTCTCTTCGAAAGTACGACCACATTTCTGAACATCGCAAGAAACTAAAATGGCTTGACATTCGCTCCCGACGGAACCTCAGAACAGTGTGTCTTCTTTTTACCGTTCTTAATGAACCTAATACCCCTTCATATCTGAAAGAACAATTTTCCTTCCTTTCCTCATTCCATGACAGAACCCTAAGGTCATCGGAAAACTCCCTTCTCTCCACTCCTGTTCATCGCACTAACTTTGTATCAAAATCCTTTTCAGTTGTTGCAACCTCTCTCTGGAACAATCTACCCGTTTCAATTAGGCAAGCACCGAATAGATATGTTTTCAAAAAACTGGTTTATGCACACCTTTATAAAACGTAACGGTTGTATTTTACTTTATTGTAATATTATGTTGTATTGTACTGTATTATATTATATTGTATTATGTTATATTATATTATATTGTATTATATTATATTATATTATATTATATTATATTATATTATATTATATTATATTATATTATATTATATTATATTATATTATATTATATTATATTGTATTGTATTATATTATATTATATTGTATTGTATTGTATTATATTATATTATGTTATGTTATATTATATTGTACTATATTGTGTTATATTAAGTTATCAGTTTTATATCTAATACTCCCATTTAACTTTTCGACTGTCCCGAAGGTTAACTGGCAGATAATGTCTAGCGGCATTAAGTTCGCCTTTATACAAATTGTAATAAAGTTTTTAAATAAATAAATAAATAAATAAATATTTGTAAATAATTTGCAACGGTCTGTCACATAACTTGCCCACCAGAACTCTCAAAGAGATCAAGCAATCCATTTTGCAATTCCCCAGGCTACTTCATTATCTTATGCTATTTCTGACAAGCAAAAAAGTCGCAAGCAAAAAGTATGTAAGCCGTCGAAAATTTCGCGATCAATTTGGAGTGGAGCGATCAAGATAAATTTGACAGGAATACATGTTACATACCGGTATCAAATGATGTCAGTTTTGTATGGATTTTAACAAAATTACTTTGCTCATCGCTGGAGAGATGGAAGCGCTTTTGACAAATGTCATTGTGTGATACATAAAACCCATTTGTAGTTTTAACAGTAAATTGCTGTGATCCAATTAGATAGGTAAAATCACAGACGTAAACTGCTAAAATCTATGGGTTTGTGTTTTAAGGCCACCTTTGCTGCTTGGGTGTTAATGAATTCGGAATCGCATTCCAAAAACTCTCGATTGGATCCCCGACGCATTGGTAATATTACATTTTTTTATCACATAATATATTATCGTGATTATAATATCACGTTTTGATCTTCTTTAAAATAACCTACTAATGACCAATGAAGGTTATCGCTTAATGCATCGAATAACTGAGCATTTTGTACTTCTATAATGTAATGGACGCTACCATCCACGTTTTTTTATTGTGACTCGACATATGACAGCACCCCACTTGATGTTAAGCTGGAGTGCGGTTCATGAATAGATGTCACTGCTACTACAATTCAATAACTGTAAGTAGCAGTCACATCCACTATGCCGGCCTAGTTGGAACCGGCAACTTACAAGATGATCCCGAAACGCAACTAAATCACTTCACGGTCTGTTAACAACAATTACATAAACATAATGCTAAAGTAAACAAAAAGTACCTAATCCCATCAAAAACAATACTTGTCAAAAAAACCAAGTCTCGCAACTCAGTTGTTCTGCGGTAAAAAGTTGTGAGATCCATGTAATACCAAGTCGGTTATTAATTTATTCAGTCTCTACTTAAGCGACTTTCTGTCTTAATACGTCCAGTCTCTAAGACCACGATCGTGGTCCATAACAATTGAAAATCAATTGTGTCTGGAATCTCCGTACTCGAAGCATTAAGTTGTTACGTAATAATTAACAACATCTTATAGTGACGCATATCAATATTAAAATTCTTTAATGTTTTATATAAATATATTGAGACTTGGCCATCGCCTGAAAACACGTGTAAATTCAATCGCCTGAAAACACATGTAAATTCAATTATTTAGTGCGATGGCCAAGTCTCAATATATTTATATAAAACATTAAAGAATTTTAATATTGATATGCGTCACTATAAGATGTTGTTAATTATTACGTAACAACTTAATGCTTCGAGTACGGAGATTCCAGACACAATTGATTTTCAATTGTTATGGACCACGATCGTGGTCTTAGAGACTGGACGTATTAAGACAGAAAGTCGCTTAAGTAGAGACTGAATAAATTAATAACCGACTTGGTATTACATGGATCTCACAACTTTTTACCGCAGAACAACTGAGTTGCGAGACTTGGTTTTTTTGACAAGTATTGTTTTTGATGGGATCTCATTTCTTTTTGTATTTTGTAGACGGTTATTTTGTAATGCGCTACCACATACTCGATTATAGCAAGTCTAATATCACACGACGACTCAATATTCCCATACATAGAGAATGACAAAGAATGAAATAAACACGAACCATCACCAGGTATAGGAATAACCCAGTGTGGTCAAGGCTGATCATTCACATACAGTATTACTGAATCCATTGCGACTACCTACAAGTTAGATTGCAAAGTTATTTTTATGCAGAAATACGATTAGGTAATAAGAAATTTATAAATACTTAGGTACTTAAAGTATCAATATTTAATTTAAATTATTTATCCGAACAACGTCCAAATTGTAAGCAAATAATATCAGTAAACCAATGAGAGTAGCCTTTAGTCGTCAAACTAATATAGCAATCGAAATTATCAATGAAAATCGCAAACTTATAGGTAAGAATTCTGGGCACATCCGAACAGCATTGGGTCGCTCGCGTGTATGAGCGCGGCTGCTGCACGCTCGGCGACATTCACCTTTCCGCGCGCCCCGCCATTGTCCCCGCCCCGCGCCCCGCCACTGTCCCCGCCCCGCGCCCTCGCGCTAGCAATAATAATAATTCCCGTAAAATAAATAGCAATAATAATAATTGCCGTAAAATAAATAAAATCTTAAAACATCGTTACGAATAAAGCCAATATTGAAAAATTTAACTGAAGACTTGGCTGTATGGGCTTAATTTTCTTTGCGGTCTTTTCTAGATTTTTTAGTTTTTCCTTGATTCATACACCAAACACTACATATATTCCAAATTTGAAGCTTCTAGGTCTGCTAGAAGTGCCTTAGAATTTTGATGATCGGTGAGTCAGTGAGTGACAAAATTTAAGAAATTTGACCCGTTATAATTCTTAAAATACTGGTTCAAATTGAATGAATTTTGAAATATACGTGTCTTTACAATGCCTGCATGTGGTTACTGAAAATTTCAGTCTTCTAGTTTTATCCACAACGAAGTTACAGGGGGTCGAAAATGGTCTGAATTGCTTCGAGAAAAGGATGGTACGGCCGTGACGCTTTGCTCGACTTGGTCGGGGGCACGACCGTGCCCCCAGATAAATATAGCACTCTGTACCATTCTGCTTAAAATTCATAATTATACTTCTTAAAAGGTAAACCACTCTTCACATACATCGTTTATTGAAGACTACGTTTAATTTACAATAAGATTATTTCAATATTTTTAATTGAAAGAAATGAGTTATTTATCGTTAGGCTATCGAATCTCTCTTATTTATATTTCATTTAGTTTCATATATATATATATATATATTGTTTATTTCGAAACGTAGTAAGCCCCATAAAATTTGTTTAATTCCTTAATAAATGTTCGCGCAAAATCTAAGAAAACATCTATAATTTTTTTGAGATATGCTGAACTGCATTTAAAGATTTTGGAAAAAACGTACAGTCAGCAAGATAATGGTAAAACTAACTATACACAAAAACTATTTTTGATGCCAATTGTAAAGGCCAACTATATATTGAGTCTGTTTTTTTTTTCATTCGTTAGCACTTGCTTGCCATTGCTTACCAACAAACAAGTCGTGATAAAATTTGCGTGACACTAAAAAAAGCGGCCAAGGGCGAGTCGAACTCGCCCATAAAGGGTTCCGTAGCAGCAAGTAACCTAATATAAAAGAATTGATTAAATGAAAAGTAAATTGCGGTTTACGACTTATGACGTATTAAAAAAACTACTTACTAGATCTCGTTTAAACCAATTTTCGGTGGACCTTTGCATGGTAATGTAGATCATATTATTTTTTCTTTAGTTTTATGATTCTCTTATTTTAGAAGTTACAAGGGGTTTTTGCTACGGAACTCTAAAAATGCTTATCCAAATAGTGAAATCTAAATCAAATCGTTTAAATTGTTCAACGTAATAAGTGCAAACACGTTCTAAATTCATTTAACTATTGTCATCTTAAATAGACATCGTTTTTTGAGCTGACCTTAGCCGACTTTTATATGCAAATAGACTGCTCTATTATCTGTCACTTCATTTTAAAGCAAAATCTATTTAAATTGATGTAAATTGTCTCAGGACTCCGTTGTCTTTGCTATAGGAATTAAGTTCTTTCCAATAGGAATTAAGTCGTGTTAATTTAAATGGTTAAAGTAAATTATAGTTTTTAATAAAGAAAATAATAGTAGGTCCAAGAGTCACGACAAATGAAACAACCGAGTAAGATCACGGCATCCATCCACATCAGATTTATAAATTTGGAATTATTGGTAATAAAAACGGATTCGTTGAAATTTTAACAGGTTTTCTTTGTGACAGACTTCTAATCCTGTAAGTTAAACTGATTAACCTATAAAATCAAGGCTTCTACGGCTTCCGGTTTGAATACCATCATGATAAATAGCCCATGGTGTTTATTTGTAATTGATATTATTCATTCAGAAGCCGTTAGTCACGATGCTGTTAACATTAAAAGGCCGTAAGTCACTCTTCAATTACGTTAAAGTTAATGAAAGATTAATCAATATGTAAATATTACAAAGTTCTTGAAGGTGCTACCGCGTTATAAATCAATCGAATTCACGTCTCAATTCCCACAGGGATAGACCAAGACAATGGAGCGCCACTTTCCACGATCCTAACACAATTCTCTTGCATTCCTTACATCCACAATTTTATTCACTATACAAGCTCTGAAAATAGACACTATGGACCATTTGTACCGCGTTTTATTGAGAAAATACGAAGAAATTATATAATATAATGTTAATCATGTAAAATATGACTTACTTTGAAGAGTATACTTGGTAAACTTGTATAATTAGTTTTTTATGGAATAAATGGATAATAAATTATGTAAAGACTGCTAGGCTGTAAACAGTTATGGTCCAGACTTTTACGGCGCCACATCTGACCCTGACTTGTCTGGTGGTAACGGGTTCCAACAGCGTAGACGACTGGAAAAACCTTTCATTATACGGTAACCTTAGTCGCAGTCAACATGCCGGCTAAGGTAAGCGTTATACAACCATATAATAAAACGTATATTCCTTCGTTGTCGATCTTGCTTCTTGGATTGCCGTGCTACGTGTACTGGTTTGTACCGAATATTGGTGATATAATATAAAACGCATTAATACATTAATTATCTTCTTAACTACTTATTTAACATCTCCTTTTATTATCTGAGGTGACCGTGGTATAGTGGTAGTGCAATGGTTACGAAAACCGAAAGCACGGGTTCAAAACCACTTGCCGGTACCAATGTATCTTTGATATACTTTATTTATTTATTTCCATTTAGAATACTTTGGTTGTCCTGATTCTATAATACAAGTAGCTTAGTGTAGAAATGTAAAAAAAAAATAACGTTGTTTTTACATTTATTGCTCTGTTTTAAATAAATTTATATTTAGTTAAAATCTTTTTATCTTTCGTGTATGATACTGTTTTGGGCTAGATTTCAGCAATGTAACCAATTTTAATCACGTCAGCTTTCAAACAAAAAAAAATGTTAATTCGTTTAAGAGCTACGATGCCACAGACAGAAACACAGATACACAGACACGCTAAACTTATAACACCCCTCTTTTTTGATCGGGGGTTAAAACAAAATGTTTATTTTAAAACATATTATAGCTTGTCGTATTGACCTATAAATTTAAATAAATAAATAAATGCGCTTTTAATACGAAAACTTTGTGGTTTCGTGTGATTAAAAATAGCATAACAATAAATAACAATGATAAACAACAAAATAGAAGATTAAAAGCAAGTCCCATAAATAATAGAAATAGAACGAAAATGAATCTAGAATTCAATCCCCACAAAGAAAGATTTTTCGAAAACAATACGTTTTAAGCGCACATAACTCACATAATTTATTATAGTTTTTTCATTGCACTAGGTTAATCCTCATCACAGACCACAAACTTTTAGACATTACCTATTTTTTTATTTCAGCTGGACGCGTATGACAACACCTCGCCTGATGTTTAGATTGCAGAACATCAACTAATAAAGGCGTCTGGTTCTACAGTTAAACAACTGCAAATAAAATGCAGCGCTGTTAATTTAATCTGTCAGCATATGTTCTCCCTATCCTCTACCTTGGATCTTTTAAGCAAAACGTGAAAAATCACTTAGCATCCAAGGTAGCCGTAAACTGAGTCGGTTTTTGAATCTCCCAGGCAAGTTAAGATTAGATGTTAACCCATATTGTAAAAAAATACTCATTAAATTCCCTACATCGCGTACGCTGCGAAAACTATTGACGATAGAACGAAATAATGGTTTATAAAACTGTAAATATTTCAATAAAACTTTTTTTAAATATAACAAACTACTTCCGAATTTGAATTATATTTAATTTGATAAGTTAATTCATGAATAAATTTTATATATATATACTATATACAACATCATTAGTTTAATGATAGGTACAAAGATTATGTACACATAGAAAAACTGATTAATTAACCATTAAGCGTGCGATGTATTTGAGCCGGGCAACGCCGGGTTACGCAGTTAGTATCATATACATTGGTACCTGCAAGTGGTATTGAACCCGTGCCCTTGGTTTGCGTACCACAACACCACGGTCACCACTACAATTTTTATTTAAATTTCTATACTAAGCTAATTAAGTGCTTGTGTCATAGAAACAGGACAACCAAAGTACATATATCAAAGATACTACTAAATTGGTACCGGCAAGTGGTTTTGAACCCGTACTCTCGGTTTGCGTAAACATTGCACTACCACTACACCACGGTCGCCACTATAATGTGTCTTTTGTTTTTGCTCGTAACGAGGAGATCTCATTTTTCGGTTGATGCATTCGCCGACACCATGCTGGTAAAAATCGAGTTTCTGCAATTGGTAAAGTTGTCGCGCGGCGTTATAGTGGCATACATTTAGTATGTAAACCTCATGGTCTAGTTTGAGCTAACTTCTATTCTTTCCATTTTGGCATATAGCCAGTGGATGTATAAAATGGTTATTCTGAAATTTTATTATTCAAATTGTACGTGCTTTTATTGGATTAAGAAATATTATTGAAGCCTTGCGCTTGTTTGCAGCTCGACCTCGATTTGCCTGATGGTAAGTGAGTCCAAGAGTTCCGACGACGGAAAAAAAGTCTTTAGTTTTCTTAGTTTCTTTAGTTGCTTTAACTATGCCGGCCAAAATATGCAGTAAATGACTTTTTTGTTGCAATTTAATCATAAATAGCACTTGAAATTTATTTTTTTCAAAACCAAAGAAGCCATCTATACTTTTTTTTATCATTATTTTGTATTGTGGCTTGACATATGACAGCACCTCACCTTATATTATTATTTTTTTTTATTGTGACTCGACGTATGACAGCACTCCGCTTGATGTTAAGCCAAAGTGTGGTCCATGAATGAATGTCGCTGCTACTACAATTCAATAACTGTGAGTAGCAATCACATCCACTATGCCGGCCTAGATGGAACCGGCAACTTACAAGCTGATCCCGAAACGTGACCAAATCACTTCACGGTCTGTATACTTGTAAGTGGTGGTACTACCCCGGATCGGCAGACTGGGGGGTATTAGGCTGAATAACGGCGGTCCATGAAGAAAGGCGACTAAGGTCAAATAACTGCAAATAACAGTCGCATCCACTAAGCCTAGCCGGCTTAGTTGAAACTGGCGACTTTCAAGCTGATCCTGGAACGCGACTGAGTCACTTCGCGGTCTGTACACTTGTAAGTGGTGGTAAAACAACCATTTTTGGAAAAAATATCTGCCTCTTTTTTTTAATAATAAATATTTGTAATAAAATGTGTATTTAATAAGTATTACAAATAAAAGCTATGAAACAAATCTTTACTTCGACCGGGAAGCGAACCCGGGACTTACGCGTAACGGATAAATGTGTTTACCAATGTGCCATTATCTTTGAATATTACCACTTGCCATCTACCCTCCTGATAGTAAGAAAGGGGAGGTTAAAGATTGCCGACTGCCGCTTTTTTTAAGATGTTTACGGCTATTTCAGTCGTCATCACTATGCCCACAAAAAGCGCCTTTTCGCGCCTCGCTTAAAGGATACCAAGTTATATTCCATGGGAAGAACACATCGGCTGGAAAAAGAATCCAGTTGTCGAGTGTTAGAAAAAAACGATGCGCGAAAACGAATTTACTTTCATTTAAATTAAATAAATTTCATTTCCAATAAAAGAATAGACTCCTTGATGACGTACGAAGTGTTTGGTATGGCGGCTATTACTGACCACCCCGCTGTTTTAATTCGCCCATATTTTACTAAAACGATATAGAAAATGTCTACAACATTTGTTTTTTATAATATTTCTACAATTTAGGTGACAGTCGTGGCGCATTGGTTATGCGTAGTCCTGGGTTTGATTCCCGGTCGGAGCAAAGAGTTGTTAAAATTGTGCCAATGTGTTTTATATATCTACTTTTAGTATATGTAGAGGTAAGAAATCTTTTTGTGATCACAAAAGCTTCATGCAAAGCTTTTGAAAAAAGTCGGATTTAAATAATAAATCAAACTCCATAGACGCAAAAACCCTTTATTTAATTTTTTTACATTTCTATACTAAGCTACTAAAGCTACTATCATAAAAACAGGACATTGGTACCGGTGGGTGGTCTCGAATTTATGCTCTCGGTTTGTGTAACCATTGCACTGCCACTACATCACAGCCCCCTTGAGGAATATTTAAAGATTCTTTTGTAAATCCTTGTTACTACATCTTCTTTCAAACCATCAAAGCACAGTGCTTTGATGGTTTGGGTACATGGAAAGGATGAGTAAAAATAGATTGACAAAAGGAATTTATAAATTTGATGTGGATGGATGCGGTAATCGAGGCAGACCCAGGACCAAATCGAAGAGATCCTCAAGAATACTGGGTTGCCTAGTGCCCAAAGAGAAGCAGAGAGCTTGTATGAAAAGAATTGTGGATGTGAGAAAAGCGAGGGAGTAATGTTTAAAATTTGATTGATTCATTGTTTTAAGATTGGAGATTTATTGACATTAAAAAACAACTGTTCTTATCCTTCCACGAGTAACGTGGGAGGACGTAACGTAATTTTCACCCTGCGCAACCAACAACTATGGCGAGGTGCCAAAAATACAATAACTACAAGAAATTGATACTTTATAATCGAAACATAAAGTATCAAGATTATAATTTAAGTTGTCTGTTGATGTGGATTATGGATGAGAAGGAAGCGAGGGAGTTGTGTCAGGATCGTGGCAAGTGGCGCTCCATTGTCTCTTCCTATCCCAGTGGGAAAAAGGCGTGACAGTTTGATTGATTGATTGATTGTCTGTTCATCATTAAGAATCTGCTAATCCAGTACCACCACTTACAAGTGTATAAGTGTATAAGCTTGTAAGTTGCAGGTTACAGGCCAGCATAGTGGATGCACGTAGCAGTACTTGCAGTTATTTAAACATAGTAGCAGTTTGCATAGCCCTATTCCGACGACCGACGAACCACAATTAAAACTTACAAAACTTATTTAAACTTGTTGAATTTCTATTAATTATACTAAACTAAAATAAAATCAAGGTAAAATACTTCTTTAATAATATATTTATACAAATGTATGATACAATATTTATGTAAGAAGTTATTTTGTTTTTATAGAGACTTGACATCTGACTTTCACTTTCCTGATGGTAAGCAAGGGGAAGTCCAAGAGAAAAAAACTGTTTTCTCAGTCGCCGTCACTATTACGGCCGAAATTATGTCTTTATAAAAATAACTACTCAGACAAATACATAAATATATGATACAAATCCAAAATCTATTATATATATACTGAGACAAACTACAAATCATTTTAATGCCATTTTTTTTTTATTGTGACACGACATCTGACCTCGACCCGCCTGATGATAAGCAAGAGGAGGTCCAAGAGTGACGACGACTGGGACAACCGAGTCAGTTCCCGGCTGTCCCAGCCGCCGCCACTATGCCGGCCTAAGATGCTTCTTCACGCATCGCTTGAAGGATCCAAGGTCATAGGATGGAGAGAACACATGGGCAGGCAAAGCATTCCACTTGTCGATTGATCTACAAAGAAAAGACGCACCGAACTTTTTAGTTCGACTGCCGATTCGGTCGATAAAATGCGGATGCTTTCCCTGACCTGTGCGGGTATTACGGGAGTGAAAAGACGAGGTAGGAACAAGGTTAAATTTGCTTATAGTGTTATAAATATGCATATAATTATATAAAATACACACTGATGATTGCAAAGTAAGTAGTGATTGCAATCAATCACTACTTTACCGAGTACGCAAAGGGTATTAGGAACCAAATAACTTAAAACATCTTTATAATTTAATACAAGGTTAAAATACCAGTTTATTTCTCACATAAATTATTTCCGATTTTCACAATAAACTCATCAAGTATCAAGACACATTGATCGCTCTATTTATGTCTAAAAGGCAGATTTATAGAGCCTGAGTGACTCCGAAACGGTTCGTGCATTCAACTTTCATCTGATTCTAGGATTCCAACATTTGGCACTTGTAGAAACATTTATCAATGAATTCGTGAACGGATTTAGGTCGTAGTAATCAATAATTACATATTAAGGCGATCGTGGTGTAGTGGTAGTTGAATGGTCACACACACCAAGAGCACAAGTTCAAAATCACTTGGCGGTACCTATGCTTTTTTTTATTGTGACACGACATCTGATCTCGACTCGCCTGATGATAAGCAAGAGGAGGTCCAAGAGTGACGACGACTGGAATAACAGAGTCAGTTCCCCAGCCGCCGCCACTATGCCGGCCTAAGGTAAATGTATTTTTGATATGCACTTTGGTCGTCCTGTTTCTATGATACAAGCACTTTGTAGTTTGCGCGAAAGAATGTAAGTATCGGAGTTTGTAAACAAATAGTTTACAGACTCTGATTTCGGTAAGTGGTTTTTTGAACGATTTCACGATTTCTCTACCATTAATTAGGCTACCATCGCGTCGCCTTATTCTGACTTTTTTTTGTCACAATAAAAAAAAAACATATGACACCACTTCGCCTAATTTTAAGCTGGGTACATAGGTGCGGTCAATTAATGGAGACGACTGCTACTACAGTTACATAACTGCTAGTTTGACCCTGAATCGGTCATACATCGAATGATGTATTAAATCGGTCTGCTTACCACTCTTAAACGACCAGACCACTCTTATTAACAAATATTTCTCATATACAATCTAATTATCTTAATAATGAATAAATATGTTACAAATAAGAGAAATATATCTTTGATCCGCCAGGGAATCGAACCCGGAGCTTACTAGTAACGAACACGTAACCAATGCGTCTAGTGTGTCGTCAAAAAGACACGTTTTGCGCGAATTTTTTTTAGGTAATAAAATATATTTGCGACTTACTATTGAGTTTATGTTAATTATTTTATTTCAATCTTTCAAAAGCTGCATCGATCTAGCTACTATATACCACATACTCGTAAATGGCTTGATGTGGAGAAATTTTAAAATTATCTAACATATTAATGGATTTTTAATTGAATACATCAATTAGTAAGGAAGAAACTGGCTTTTAGAATCAATTAGTAGACAAAAGCTGTCATTAAATTCATGTGACAGTTGTCATAATGCAACCATCGACGTATTTAATAAACAATCACAAAAGAAAATATAACATTTTTTCAAAAATAATGAATAAAGGGAAATCTGAGTCGGATATATCTGAAGACAGTTTAGAGGGAAATGGAGAAAAAAGTAAATCCGATAAAAATAAGCTTCGATCGATACTGGTTCCATTTTATGAGAACGATGTATTAATAGATATTCCAAAAGTTAACAAGAAAAAAATAGGAAAACACCCTAAAGTAAAATCAAAAGAAGCACCAAATAATTACTTAGTTAACAAAGAAAAATTTAAGGTTAAAAAACATAGTTATTTGGATGATTTCCATAAAAAATATTCTAAGAAAGAAGAAATAGAAGAATTAGAATTAAATTCTCTATGTCCTGAAGTTGGTGATACAGAGAGATCAGATATCGAGGAACCAGTTAACAATGCTATTATAGATTTTTACAACACAGAGTCTTATAATGAGTTGTTTTATGACAAACTTATTAATGAACAAACTTGCATGACTTCTAGTATTGAAAATATGCATGATAATGAATTATTCGATGAAGCCATACGAAGTGATGTTAAACATAGAAGTGTTTCTGAAGCATCACATAGAAGAAGCAGTAGGTATTGTGGAGGCGTACCTCATGTTTCAAATATAAAATATGGTGGTCTAGGACCTGATGTTGAGAAAATAAAACCTCGCTTAGAAAGAGCTAGAAGTTTACAAAGATATTCTGAAAAAGTACGAATGGATAATAAAATTAAAATTTATAAGAATTCCTTGCAAGACTCACAAGATAAAGTTAATAAAAAACAGGAGAGAAAATCTATTGAAAATAAATCTAAAAGAGAGAATGAAGTCACGAATTATCTAGTTAATAAAATTATAACTACACAAATAATGACTAAAGACACAAAATGTGTTAAGCCTAAGAAAGATATAAATAAAACTGCTGTGGCTTTCCAAAAAGAAATAGAATATAACATTCAAAACCTTAAAATATCTTCAAAAAAGAAAAAGTCTAGTAGCAAAGGGAAGAATGAAAATCATAAGTTGTTTCCAAAAAATAAAGCGTGTAATACAGAAAAAAACGAATCTCCTGTACGTATAAGTTTTTTAGTAAACGTCGGTGGCGTTAGGCCTACAAGTGCATTACGAAAATTGGAAGAAAAACATAGAGTTTATCAAGAAAAAGTTAAAGATTTCAACTACAGGCACTAGTATTTGATGTCATTGTCGTAAGTAAATGATAAAAGTAAATGATTTGCTGTTTTTATTTTCAATTAGATAATAATTGATGACCACCGTATCGTACCGTATGACCGGCGTAGCTACCACCGTATCTGCCGTATCAATTATACGGGGCCCCCGGGCGACTACACAAATGAAGGAAAGTGTATATCTAAGAATTGTTTGTAAAAAATTGACAGAGATAATTATGATGATAATTTCTTTTAATTTAATGCACATTTTTTTCTTTTGTGAGATATCTTTAAACTTCCTAAGAGCCCCAAACTTTTTTTTATACTGGGCCCCGCCAAGGCACGCTACGCTTCTGGCCACACCGGTCCAATCAATTGCGGGACCAACAGCTGGTTCAATTAGGGTTTTAGTTTAGTCTGCAACTGAAGAGTAAACCAAATATGCCTTAATTTATAATTAGAGATGCGCGATTTTTTATTGTGAAGCGACATCTGACCTCTCTTTGCCTTGGTAAGCAAGAGGCGGACTTGACTTTACGATATACATACGATTACGCCCACTTTTACGAGTACATTCACTGGCGCGACATATTATAAAATATTAAGAGTTTAATATTTTAAAATTTAAATAAGTGCATGAACCTTTATTCGTACAATTGATTTGACTATGAAAGATAATTGACACAATTCTCTCGCATCTCTAACATTCACAATTATCTTCATACATCTATGTTGTTAAGGTACTTCTTTTATAAATATGAGCTTATCTAAATATTTATATTATTATTAAACCCAATTATACGAGTACTTGTAGTTTTTTTAAGCGACATCTGACCTCCTTGCCTTGGGTTAGCAAGGGGAGGTATAAAAACCTGACGCATGACGCTGACGCATATAAATACCGTATTAGTTTATTGCCTTAGTTGCCGCCACTATATCGGCTATGAATTTGTAAAATATGACTTAAACATTTGCAAATTTACCTATAATAAATTAGGAAAGGTGCTTCTCTTTTCTAATTTATGGAGAAGGAATTTAGGCTGAATTTATGAATGTACTCGATGTACTTTCGTCTGGTGCTGTAAATTTTTCAGTATGATTTCTTCTTTCCAGCGCCAACTTTTTTTTCCTAACATATTTACTTATCATAAATATTGTGTTTTAGCTCTATGGAGCTGACATGTCTTCACTTGGCACTATCCTGACACAACTCCCTCGCATCCTTCACATCCACTAATTAGTTAAGGTTAATTAGCTCTAAGGTTATGGGCACTAGGCAACCTAACTTTCTTGAGGATGTCTCGATTTGATCGGAAAACACTCTCCTGGGTCTGCCTCGTTTAACGCATCCATCCACATCAGATTTATAAATTCCTTTCGTCATTCTACTTTCACTCATCCTTTTCATGTGCCCAAACTATCGAAGCATCCCTTTATCAATCCTTGTCACTACTTCTTTTAAACCACATCTATTTACATAAAAATTAAAAATCATTATATCGATAACACAGGTTGTTAACCCTAATACCAGCATAAATAAATAGAAATAAACCTAAATCAAGTCTAGCTTATGAAATGTTCAAATAATTATTTATTGCCAAAACATATAATAGAGAGGTTCGACGACATGTTTTGTTGACAAGTGAAAGTGAACTTCCGCACTTTGTACAATAAATTAACCTTGTACACTTACATGACTTGCAGATATTTAGTTTTAAATTTTTAATTATTATTTGATAAGGTGTTGAGAAAGTTATAAGTGAAATTCAGGATAAAAAATATTTTATTTATTTAACTTTATTAAGGAAACATACAATTGTACAATGCAAAAAATATAACATAAAATATAGAACACAAATCAGCAAAGTTTCCAAATAATTATAAAACATACAAAGAGATAGCAATTTACACAAAAAAAAGTTATAGTTGAAAATAATTAATTTAAAGTGTTATATAAAAACAATAGATTTTCATGATAGGCAGAGAGTTGCTGGTCCTTTGCCCAGCCTACCGATTCGCGGTAGTACCGCCACTTTCTAGTGTACAGACCGTGAAGTAACTTAGCCTCGTTTCGGGATCAGTTGCCGGATTTCAACTGAGATGGCTTAGTGGATGCGATTGCTACTTGCAGGTGTTTAACTGCGGTAACACAATGTTTCTTGTAAGTCAATGAAAAAGCTTGTATGAAAAGAGCTGTGGATGTGAGGGAAGTAAGAGAGTGGTTATGTCTCGAGGACAATCGCACTTCATAGTCTCTGTGGGAACAAAGCGTGACAATTAGATTGATATTATTTACTCAATCGCGTTTCGATAAAGTTGAAGATTGTACTAAAATAAACTATTAATTTAAAATGTAATACTAGCTGTGGCCGCGGTTTCAACCGCGTAAAATTAGGTTTATACACAGTCATAAAAAAGGAGAAGTTCTCAATTCGACTGTATATCCCTTTTTTTGTATTCATAACTCGTAACTCGATAACGCATATAAAATAGACAGACGGAAATAAAAATAAATATAGATAAAATTCCAAACAGCTGAAACTATAGTCAATTGAAAACTCTTTTTCTTAAATTAAAAGTATCCTTAAAAGTATAAAGGCAATAAGCCCATAACCGTACAGCTTGTACGAAGAGAATTGTGGGATGTTAGGAAGCGAGGGAGTTGTACCAGGATCGTAGCAAGTGGCGCTCCATTCTCTCTGCCATATCCTTGTGGGAATAAAGCGTGATAATTTGATTTATTGATTATTTTCCAAGGTTAATCGCAAGCATATAACATAAGGGTTAGTTTTGTAAAAGAAAATAATCATGTAAAAGCGCTTTTTGCGTCATATTGACGATCACTGGGACAAACGTAAAGTGAGTCGGTTTTTTTAGTCGTCAGCAAGTCGGTCACATTAAAACAAAATATGTTCATTAACCTTTTTAATGTCTCAATTACGTATGCAATTTGTACAATATCAATCAATCAATCAAACTGTCATGGCAATAGGTGATAGGCAGAGACAATGGAGCGCCACTTGCCAAGATCCTGACACAACTCCCTTGCTTCAATCACATACACATTTCTCTTCATACAAGCTCTAAGGTAATGGGCACTAGGCAACCTAGCTTTCTTAAGAATGTCTCCGATTTGTACAATATTATATGTATAACAATTATAAGGTAATCAAACTTATAATTAATTAAAAGGTTTTATAATCAATCAATCCAGAAGATACAACCCTTAATAAAGGCATGTGTCCGCAGTGCCAACAACCATAGAGTCTCTATAAGAAGAATAATTATGGATGTGTAAAAAATGAGAGAGTTGTGTGGGCCCGTTGAAAGTGGGCTCTATTGTCTCTGCCTAACCCTGTGGGAATTGATGCGTGAGAAATTGTTGAAAAATATTTTGGTCCATAAAAGTTCAAGGAGACCGTGGTGTAGTGACAGTGCACCGGAGCACGAGTTCGAAACCATTCACCGGTAGCAATGTATCTTTGATATATATGTACTTTGGTTGTCCTGTTTCTATGATTCAAGCTTAGTAGTTTAGTATAGAAATGTAAATAAAAAATACAAATGTTTTTGTGACGATCGCAAAAATTCCGGTTTGAGTGCTTCGATGGAGAAAGTTAGGTAATATGCAAATCTAGAATTTTGATTTTTATGTTTTAATTTGCAAGACACCTATGTTTCAATATTGGCAATATGATTCTAACATGTGTTTTCAATTCCAAAGTTACCATTTTCTATTTATGTGACAGACTTTTTCGACCTAACCACTGTATAGAAACAATGTGGATTGTATAAATAATAACAAGGTGGCTTAAATCAAAAAGCTATCATCATCATCAGCCAGAAGGTGTTCACTGCTAAACATAGCGCCCCCGTTCTAAGGGAGGGCCTTAGAACGCTTTTTCAAACGACAAGATGCCAGTTGTATCCACCAGTTATTCGTGACTTTTACTATGTCGTCAGTCGACCTAGTGGGAGGCCTACCTACGCTGCCTCTTCCGGTTCGTGGTCTCTACTCTAAAACCTTTCTTCCCCATCGCCTCTTCCTGCGCCGCTTTACTACCGTAGGAATCATCTTAGTGAAGCCTAGCGCTAGTGACATAGTAGATAGTAACTTATCAATCAATCAATCAAATTGTCACGCCTTTTTCTCACAGGGATAGGCAGAGACAATGGAGCGCCACTTACCACGATCCTTACACACCTCCCTTGCTTCCTTCACATCCACAATTCTCTTCATACAGGCTCTGTGGTTATGGGCACTAGACAACCTAGCTTTCTTGAGGATGTCTCCGCTTTGGTCGGCGAACACTCTCCTGGGCCTGCCTTGTTTAACGCATCCATCCACATCAAATTTATAAATTCCTTTCGTCAATCTACTTTCACTCATTCTTTCCATGTGGCCAAACCATCGAAGCATTCCTTAAATTCAATAGGAACTTAAATTCCACAATTTTATATTGCAAAATAGATATTTAGTAAAATCTAATTTCATACCTAAAAGGGAACTATAATTTAATGTTGTCACAATTTAATGTAATTAATGTGCGTTTTTTTTAGATTAGTTTTCATTGGAATGAATTCTTTGAACATAGTCCTTAAAAGGTAAGTAAATGCATACTGTGAATTCTGTGAAATTTATACTATATACATTAATCCTTATGATTTTATTCACTTTATTCTTTCTCTATACAGGTTTGTTTAAGAAATATTGGAAATATTTTAAAAATATTATACATTCTTATTTTCTACTTAGTAAATATTGTTTGTATCATAGACACACTGTTTATATTGTATATCACAGATAGTACTGCAGTGATTGTGGCGCTCTATTGTTGCTGCATATCGATGTGGTTTTTTTCTGTTTACATTTCTATACTAAGCTACTAAAGTGCTTGTATTATAGAAACAAGACAACCAAAGACATTAAAGATACATTGGTATCTACCAGCAATTGGTTTTGAACCGTGCGCTACCATTGCACTGCCACTATAATAGACCACAGTGGCCTAGATTGATTGATTGATTTGGTAGGTTCTTAAAAAACACACACCAAAATGGTGGATGTCTTAATGAGTAAAATACCGTGAAGTTATAAAAATATGCAAATCTATGTAACAATTTGCAAAGCCATAACAACCAAGGTTTACGGCATTCAATCAAGAGTAATGGATTTAATATTATAATTTACGCTTTTTTGTTATCTTCGTTGAAAATATGCGTTCGACGTAAATATTTTCGAAGCCCAAATAAAGACAATTGAAGGCGAATTTTTAACACGCTTTTATTAGTATTTTCTTAAATATTGCGCGAACATTAATTAATGAATTAAACAAATTTTATGCGGCTTACTATCGCGTTTATTTTGGTTATTGATTTTACATTTTTTTTTATTATTCCGACGTTTCGAGAGCTTTGCAGCCATCGTGGTCACGGAGATACTTTTATTAACTTGACTTGACTTGTATGTATGTAACGGAATCTTTCTAATTAATTTTCAACCACTTCTAGAGGTCTGAATAGTATGAAAATTTGTACACGTATTAAAAACCAATGACAACACAATAATTTCAATAAACATTTTTTCGGCCGGCATAATGACTGCGAATGAGGCAGCCGTGAACTTACTTGGTTGTTTCAGTCGTCGTCACTCATGGATCTCCTCTTGCTTATCATCAGACGGGTCGAGTACAAATGTCATGTCACAATAAAAAAAAGTCCGCTGTTTGTCAAATATTATAAGCAAAAGTTATATCTATCCATGATCCTTAGTAACATAACCATAGAGCTCGTTTGAAGAGAAATGTGCATGTGAAGTAAGCCAGATAGTTGTGTCAGGATCGTGAAAAGAAGCGCTTCGTTATCACTTCCAATCCTTTTATGCCTAATGCCTTAAGAAACTGTGCGATCAAAGTCAAAGCGTACGTTAGAAATATTAGTGCGTTCAGTGATCAAAGTACATATTATATCAAAGATACATTAGTACCAGCAATGTAACCAATGCTCTACCACTACACCACGGTAACTACAATACGAGTTCATAAATGCAGATTGTTGGATTGCGTGGGATTAAAAGGCTTTTACGGCAATCAAACGTCCGTGTAATTTTATAAAATTTATGGGGTAATTCACCACGTAATAACCCAACAATACCATGCTATGTTATAGACGAATTAATCATCCACATTCTGTCGACCGAATCGTTTGCTGCGTCTTTTCTTTGTAGAACAGTCGACAAATGGAATGCATCACCAGTCTCTGTGTTCTCTCCATCTTATAACCTTGAATCATTTAAGAGATACGCGAAGAAGCACTACCGTGTTCCCGATCCTAAACGCGGGATAAAATCGCGGGATAAAAACGCGGGATAAAAACGCGGGATAAAAACGCGGGATAAAAACGCGGGATAAAAACGCGGGATAAAAACGCGGGATAAAAACGCGGGATAAAAACGCGGTATAAAAACGCGGGGTAAAAACGCGGGATAAAAACGAGGGTGGTAACCCTACTTAATTTTTGAAAGCGTTTTTAAGATAACCTGTATAGGGAACATTTAGTGTAGATGTGAATAGATGCGTTGAACAAGACAGGCCCAGGAGGGAGTTTCCCGTGTCCTTCACTCTGTAAGCCTGATTAGATGGTGAGGCTTACAAAGTGAAAGACACGTGTTTTCCTACTAAATCGAAGATATCCTTAAGAAATCTGGGTTGCCTAGTACCCATAACCACAGAACTTGTATGAAAATAATTGTGATGCGAAATAATTGGAATTAAAATAATTGGATTATTAAATTAAATTAAAATAATTAAATTAAAAATAATTGGAAGCAAGGGAGTTGTGTCAGGATCGTGGCAAGTGGCACTCCATTGTCTCTGTCTATCCCTGTGGGTATAGGTAACGAAAACATCCACATTATTTAAAGATTGCGTGTACCAAGAAGTATATGCAAGCTCCGGTCATTTATGTTGAAGCCAATTTGCACCACACCATGGCACCATACCAATGTTCAAGTCAATTATTTATTACCACAGTCGTAATTGCCGTGAGAGATTAGATTCTCATAGTAAAAATTACTTTAATAGTGCTTCGATCGGCGTAGAGAATGCGACTGGGGTAACCGTAAACTGAATCGGTTTCTCAATGGTCGGCGATCTTGGAGTTTCCCTTGCTTACCATCAGGCAGGTGAACGTTAGATATTGAGACACAAGGATAGGCAGAGACAATGGAGCACCACTTGCCACGATCCTAAAACAACTCCCTCGCTTCCCTCACATCCAATATATAATTTATTAGACACAATGAAAAATATATTTAAAAGTCACCTACAGAATACCGTTGAGCTTGTATGAAGAGGGTTGTGGTTGTGAGGGAAGCGAGGGAGTTATGTTATCCACTGTCTCTATTCCAGTGGAAAAAGTCGTGACAATTTGATTGATGGAAGTAACCTACAGCTAAGCTAAGCAAAAAAATACATTATTTTTATTGAGGCTCAACATATAATATTATGACAGCACCCCGACTGATGTTGATTAAGCTGGAGCGCAAAAAAAATTAAAGCGACTGTAACTATGTCTAAATAATTGTAAGTAGCAATCGCATGCATTATGCCAGCCTACTACTTGACAGACTAAGCAAATGACTATTAACTGTCAACTCAATTGAATGTTAAATATTGTATAGGTCAAAAAATTTGAAGAACAGAAGGAGCCCTAAAATAGTTACAGAATACAACCGTTTATATTATTTTCACTTATGGCATTAAAAAGAAGTCAGAAGGTGATGAATATACATTTTTACATTCGTAATTTAGAAGGTTGTCACTAGTTTTGATGATCATTTGACAACCTAATTTGACACAATAACAAATGACATTAAAATACTTTAAAAAAGGATGACGGAACAATTATGCCGCTACTCTTACTACCACGTGACTTTTAATTAAGCAGTATTAAAAGTCAACCACAATTACAAGTGGTTGTATTTGCAAAAAAAGTAGTGCCAATCTTTGAAAGAAAGGAATTGAAGTCCAAGTAGTTGTCTCTTACAGTCACACGTAGTATAAACATAATATAAATGAGACTAATAACAATGAATTAGTTCTTATTTTAGCACAGATTCTATTCTTTCCAAATTCTTTGGTATAGGTACCTGGTAAAATGATTAAAAATGTAATTAATTTGTAATTATTTGGTTGAATTTTGAAATATTTATTTTATACGTAAAATGGGGCCCCTACCGCATAGGTAGCCCTTAGGGTCCACACACCCCAATGCGGCAATGGCTGACGCGCAAATTATTAGAATTAATAAGTAGCTAATATTCAATAATAACTAATTATAATAAATAATATTTCTATTAACAACACTTTCAAACTATTATTTATTTATAATGAATATTAATAATTAATTAACCATTTTCTCTATGGGAATCAATCTACAAGTTATTCTATCTTTATGTAACAATAAATCGATGCTATAAACATTTAAAGCTCTATAACAATTGATGTAAAATGTTTAGATTTGGTCGTAACTAAACTAGATTTACATAGAATAGAAAAGTGTTATGCAATATAGATGAAACGTTAGGTAAAATGTAGAGCATGACTTATAATATTATTAGAAAGAGGTTTTCTCTTATTTTACATTTCTATACTAAGCTACAAAACGTGTTTGTATCATAGAAACTGGACGATCAAGACTTTGGTGTTGGTATGAAAATCATGAACTAAGCTCTCAAACCTTTCCTTGCTTACCATTAGGCAAACTGAGTTCAGATGTCAAGTCACAATAACAACCAAAGAAACTATCGGATGTTAAAGTATCAAACAATCAATTAAATTGTCACGCCTTTTTCCCACAGGGATAGGCAGAGACAATGGAGCGCCAATTGCCACAATCCTGACACAACTCCCTCGCTTCCTTCACATTCACAATTCTCTTCTTCATACAAGCTCTATGGTTATGGACACTAGGCAACCTAGCTTACTTGAGGATGTGTCCGATTTGGTCGGCAAACACCCCCCTGGGCCTGCCTCCTTTAACGCATCCATTCACATGAGATTTATAAATTCTTTTCGTCAATCTACTTTCACTCATGCTTTTCATGTGCCCAAACCATAGAAGCATTCCTTTGTCAATCCTTGTCACTACATCCTCTTTCAAACCACATCTATCGCGCACTGTGCTGCTCCTTATTCTATCCGCTATCGTCACTCCACATACACTCCTCACCGACCGCATTTCTACAGCGTTAACTCTACTCTTATGCTACTTTTGCCACACCCAAGATTCACTTGCATACATTAATGTAGGAACAAGCACCCTGAACAGCCATCTGTGACTCTTTTGACATTATTTGGCTGAAGTATCGGAGACAATACAAAAAAGCAATATTTGAAATGTATTCGATTCTATATAAAAAAAACTCGTATTAAACCCACCCTTAACATTTAAAATAACGACGGCATATTGGTTCTATTTTGCATAACTACATCCACTTTATAGAACGTAGACGGGCAAATCTAGTCACGCCGATCGCAGTCCACTCTGCTTCTAACGACTACAAACTGATGCCAATTTCAGATACTTTGAATAATTGTAGTTAAATTCTATATGATGAATTAAACAAATTTTATGCGGCTTACTATCGCGATTATTTTGATTTAGATTTTTCATTTTTTATTATTCTATATAAAATTATATATAATCCTATTCCTATCCTATCAAATAATAGGCCTATAATAAATGAAAATAATGGCGTAGGTAGGCCTCCCACTAGGTAGACTGACGATATAGTGAAAGTCACAAATACCGGTAGATGCGACTGGCATCTTGTCGTTCGAAATGGCGTTCTAAGAGGGAGGCAGAAGGGTGTTTTCTGACCAAATCGGAGACATCCTTAAGAAAATTGAGTTGCCTAGTAGTAGAGTTTGTATCAGCTTATGTGTTTTCCCCAATATGTTATCATGGATTTTTCAAGCGAAGCGTAAGAAATCATTTTGTTCAGTCGCATAGTGACGGCGACTGAAGCTACCGTAAGAGTCTTAGACCTAGAAATCGCGGTCAGAGGTCATGTCTTAAAAAACTTTTTTCTTATTAACTTTGTCATTCCAATGACTTAGCAAGTAAAGAATAAAATCTTCACAACCAAAATGGATAAGCTAAAACTGTTATAGTACCTTCGGCTCTTAATATATTTACAGAACTAACACAATCACTTTCCAATAAAACCGATGCACAATATAGCGAAGAAACAGTCGAATGTCTTATTTATTGTCGCCATAAATGCTACTACAGTTATATAACTGTTAGTAGCAGTCGCATCCCAGTTCGACCCAGTTGGAACCATAAGGTCCAAGTTGATTCTGAAACGCGACTAAGTCACTTCACGGTCTGTACACTTGAAAGTGGTGGTACTACCCCGAACGGCAGACTGGGAAAATATCACTAATTCACTAAAATAATCACTAAAATATCACTAATAATTGTATATCAAAATGCCTACTACACTTTAAAAGGACGCAACTCGAATTGCTGTGACGTTAGAACATGTCAGCCGCGTTCTATAATATAACTAACATCTATACGACACAACACAAAACCGACAGACATTGCCGATTTGTTAGCACACCAGTTTACTACGGGTTCGATTACCGGTCGGAGCAAATATTTCTTCCATATATTTATTTAATATTACAAATATTTGTTAATAAATGAAAAGGAGGCGGATATTTGCTCTAGTACTGGTTATCAAAGAGTAATAGGCAGTGGTACCCAGTCTGCCGATCCGGGGTAGTACACTCATACACCGTTAAGTGATTCAGTCGCGTTTAGGGATCAGCTTGTAAGTTGCCAGTTCCAACTAGACCGGCATAGTGAATGTGACTGCTACTTACAGTTATTAAATTGTAGTAGCAGTGATATCCATTTATAGACCATCGGGGCGCTTCATATGTCGAGTCACAATAAAAAATGTTTACATTCCTATGGCGGTTTGCCTATCGAGCGAGCGTCGCGCGGCGTAGATATAATAGTAGACTACCTAGATAAACTACTGCCTTTTATTAATACTGTGGCTTGTACTTGGCACTATGTGGTCAACACGACTATAAACTGGGATATACAGGAAAGTAGGTCATTCAATATTGATCCCAAGGTAATTAGATTTTAGTTCGATTATTGTACTCGTATATCTGAGGCATTCTTTGCAGCCCTGTAACCCATAGTGAATTCGACTGCTTCTTGCTGTTATTTAACTTTAGATAACAGATGTGTATATAGTTTGAAATAGAGGTTTTTTTGTGACTTGACTTATGACAGCACCCCGCTTGATGTTAGGCTGGAGTGTAGTCCATTAATGGATGTTACTACTACTACAATTCAATAACTGTAAGTAGCAATCACATCCACTATGCTGGCCTAGTTGGAACCGGCAACTTACAATCTGATCCCGAAACCCGACCAAATCACTTCACGGTCTGGGTGCAGACTGACCTACAATTCTTTAAAAAATTAAATTAAAAAGTTTATCTATAAAGTTTTATAAAAGCATTATTACTTTTAAAACGTGATTTTTATTTAAGCTAGACATATACAATGCAACGCGTGAGGCAGGTTCAAGAGCGCCGTAAACTGAAAAAAACGACTTAGTTTTCGGTTGCCTCAGTCGGCTTCATGATATAGGACGGAGAATACACACGGGCAAGTGGGAAATACAATTTATTTGTTCAACAAATAAACAATAATACACATACAGAGTAGAGTCCAGGAAAGTCTTGAAACCAGTGGCTCTATCCCTGCCGGAATTGAAGCGTATCGATGACGATATAGACACTAATTGCAACCAGCTAAAGCCATTTCAAAGCTTCGCAGTGTCATAAAACTATTAATCGTTTATTACCGATTTCTCAATCGATATTCAAGTAATAAATACCTTTTTCACAACCTTGGGCCCTTTAAGTGAAGCGCTACTTTCAAAGCGCCCCCTGCCCATAATTTCTCACCATCCCAAAGGTTAGTTGTAAGAAAATGCTAAACTTGCCTATGTATGTACCATAGACCAAATCTGTGCAATATCATTTAACAAAATATTCCCTTGCGCCTGGCAGAAGCATAAGCCACGCCTCTTTTACCTTCAACTAATAGACTAAACAAAAAATTCTTCTAATACCAATATTTTGGTAACAAAAAAATCTAAACAATGTTACCTGCAGATCATAAAACAAAAAAAAATAGAAAAATACTCGCCTTCAATAGGCTAACGTCGAAGCAGCCGACAATGGGCGTATTACGTGCGCGAGAGTAGTTCCTACCATTGTATCTCTTAAGGTGGTGCAGCGAGCGTTTTGTCAATATTACCTAATTTTAGGTTTTGGTGCAATAAAGGATTATTAAAAATAGCACCTCGAACGACGAATGAAAAACCGCAATTAAATTTTTTTTCAGTACTTGGCGCTTTTGGACCATACCAGCCATCAGGTAAGTCGATATCTTGTCACAATAAGAAAATAATAAAGTTTTTCGTAACCAGCAATACCTTTTAAGAATTCATCTCGCGTTCTAGGAAAATACTTGCGAACTTACCTAATTGTTTATTCTGTTTATTGTTTGCAAATGACACATTAATTGCATTGTTTATTGCGCTAATGTAACATTGTATGCTAAAGAAACGTTGCGTTTCGGAGAAATATGGTGGTGTATTGCCAGTGCAATGGTTATACAAACCGGGAGCACGATTTCGAAAACACCCACCTGTACCAAAGTATCTTTGATATATGTACTTTGGTTATCGTGTTTCTATGATACAAGCAAAATATAGGATTGCGAAAATTAAACTATTATTTTATGTACATTTCCATATCAAACTTACGTGCTTGGTTCTTAGAAACAGGATGATCACAGTACATATTATGACAAAAATACGTACATACCGTGGTATAGAGGCAGTGCAATGGTCACGCAAATCGAGAGCATCACGTTCAAAACCACACAGTACCAATGTATGTTTGATATATGGTTGTCCTGTTTCCATAATTATTTTAGTAGCTTAGTACAGAAATTAATAATAAAAAACATACGAGTTCATACATACTCTATGGTTATAGGCACAGCGGCCTTTTATCAATGTCCCCAAATTAATTTTCATTTCATTTAAATAATTTATGTGGTCACTTTATGAGCTTATCCATAACTTGCAAATTTGCGAAATTCCGTTAAGCTCGAATGTTTCCAAAGCGCATGCATAGCTTCACTGTTCAGTACATACTTTACAATAAGTATACATTGTATATAAATATTTAATAATGGGCAGTGTTATAAATATTAATAATTTCGCATCCAAGCGACCTCGTTAAGCACGGGAAATACAGTGATTTCTGCTAAGTACCTCAAGCTGCGCAAATACGCTAACCTCGGTACAGGTTTCGAATTTGCGCCAGTTGGGGTCGAGACGGTGGGCCCTTTGGGACCTTCAGCCAAGAGCCTGGCCTAGGAGGTATCCAGGTGGCTGAAGACAGGAAGACTGGTAATTATTTCTGCCAACGTATACAAAACGGAAATGTTGCCAGTATCCTTGGGACTATCTCTGATGGGACGTCTGTAGAGGATATTTTTTATTTATAGTTTAATTATAATATTTATGAGTCTCTCCTATTAAAATAAAAATTGAACACTAAAAAACCAACCATAATGGGCAGGTTTTTATTTATTTTTCATTTAAAATAATCTTACTTTTTTCATGGTGCACTTATTTACAAGAAACACTACCACCACAGTATAAATGCCATAACTGTATTCGTTAAGGTCGTTTTATTGTGAAAATGTATGTAATTTCATAATAAAACGACCTTCTTATTTATAATCCACTTCCTTGAAAAGATGCAACTTTTTATCTCTTTAGGTCACGCATTTTGAACTTAATTTAAAAATAAATATATATTTAGAAATGCAGTTTCTTATTACAATTTTAATTGCATTTAGAAAGAGTGACGAAAGATGTTCAAGATCTAAAATTTCGTCGACATCTTCATTACGTCCAAAAGCATCATTAATATAATGTGATATGCCTCTTTCAAGTATATTTTTACTTCTTATAGTAAAAAAAAGAGACAAAGACTAAGACTAAGACTCTAAGACAAAGAGAAGACTCTTCTAGAACGTTTTAGGTTTTTATGTATTTTCTTATTATGTCTGGGCATTTGACAGCACCCCGCCTAAAATTAGGCTGAAGTTGCAGTCCATGAATGAATGTGACTGCTACATTAACAATACAGTTAATTAACTGTACGTACATTCAATCTGCCGGCCTAGTAGGAACCGGCAAGTTACAAGCTGATCCCGAAGTCACTTCGAGGTCTGTATACTTGCTTTTTTTATTGTTTCTCAACCTATATCCATGTCGATTTGTCTTATGATAAGCAAAGGGAGATCAAAGCATACCAACGTCTAAAAATAGCGACTTAGTTCACGGTAGACTCAGTCGCCATCACTATAATGTCCAAATTTACTAGTTACACTTCTTGTTATTATGAGACAGCAATGTAGGTATGTGTTAATGAAATTACGAGTATCATTGGCTTGCCTTTCACCGAATTCAGAACAAGTGCATTTTTATTTTTACGGTCACCCTTTATGCAACTTGAAGCTTTGCGTAATATTATACTTAATTTATTACTGGTTAAAGTATTGTGTAGTTACTAGTAATGCATAAGAGGTATTTTTTAATATGAATTATTCATGATAATTATTAATTTACACAATTTGAAAGCGATTATTTGAATGCAATAGTCAAGTTTTTTTGTAACCACATCTTCATGTACTTAGCTACTAAATCATACAAGCTTGTATCATACAAACTAGGCGACCGATGTAGATATATCAAAGATACCTTGGTACCGGCAAGTAGTTTTTGGTTACGATTCCACTACCACTAAACCACGCTCCCCTTTTTTAGTAAATATATAATTAAGTACATAGTTTTTACACTTGAAAGTGGTGATACCACGGGTTGACACACTGAGCAAATGACCACTAACTCATCCGTATATTACTTTTAGTTAAACTATGATTTAAACAAAACTTGAATTTTGCAACTGATTGCACATACTCGTAGATTCTTATTGTATACCTAAATTACCAACGGCTTTAGTGCAATATAATTAAAATTGCAATAGATAATTACTATTTTAACAAAACTTGTAACAAAGTTGTATTTATTTTATTTTAATTATGATAATATATTAGTTTTTTTATTTCAAACAAAAAAAAATAAAGACCATGATGATGACTTTTCATACGATTTAATTATATAATTATTCATTTTCAATAGTTATTTTGGACAGTCTCTTAATGTCAGGAAATTCATTCTGTATCGCTAACATAAATATCGTTAAAAGCATATTGTTCTCGGTATCGTAACATCGGTAAACGATCACAGATAACATTCATCAAGTATTCAATGGATGCATAAATTAATTGCAAAACGGAGAGATTTAATTTACTTGAAATCTCTTTAGTAAAACGTTAATACTCTTCTCCTAATTATTTTTAATGTTTTGTTTTGTTGTCATTTTCTACAACTATGTGGGTCTGGACAGGTCATCTCTGTCGTATGCATTATGGACAAAGTCTTCTGCTGAGTATACTCCAACATTGCGGTAGGCCCAATCAGAGATGGCGAGGTGAGATAGCTTCCTAGAATACTTTGTTGCGAAAGAACGAAAAAAATGTGATTCTTTGAAAAGGAGAGGGCGGCCTTAGCTAGTAGCGGCAGTAGAAGACCATTTAAAAGCCTGATAATAAGAAAACGATAGTAAGTTATAACTACCAGAGATAAAGCATATCCTATTCCAGATTTTTAGTAAAGTAAATTAAACATATGAACTATAATTTCATTCTACCTATAATACGAGTATAATTAATTAAATTTTTTGTGTGAAGTTAGGATTAAAAAATCATATATTTTTTTTTATTGTGACTTGACATTTGACAGCACCCCGCTTGATGTTAAGCTGGAGTGTGGTCCATGAATGGATGTCATTGCTACTACAATTCAATAACTGCAAGTAGCAGTCACATCCACTATGCCGGCCTAGTTGGAACCAGCCACTCACAAGTTGATCCCGAAACGCGACCAAATCACCAATATAAATATCAAATACTAAAGCTGTAAGGTAATACTAGTCAACGAGTATACTTTATTATTATTATTATTAAAAGTCAGTGTCCGAATAATGATAATTATAGTGAATAGATGTATCTTGCAAGTGTACATATATCATAATGTCATCTAAGGCCTAAGTTGAAGGTTAAAAATAAACAAGTATATGTGATATTAACTAATATTAATAAGACAATGTCAAAGTTTAATATTTTTCAATAACTATTAATAGGAATGAAAAAATATTCATATACCACCATAGATTAATGATTGGTCGCGCTACGACTAGATAGAGCCTTTCATACAAACTGTCTCGATATAAACGCTCCTAGTTTACTCTAATGTGTGCGTCGTAATCGTGTATCTACGTGGCCGATGCCTGTGTGCGTGAACGAAATAATGTTGCTATCATAAACTATTAACCTTTAGAATAGGGAAAAGTTTTTTTTTTTTAATTCCTAACAGCTACTTAATTTGTTTGTATCATAGAAACAGGAACCAGCCGCATTGGTTAGCACACCAGAGCATTATGCGGAAAGTCCCGGGTTCGATTGTTAGACGGAGCAAATATTTGTTTTATAGATTTTATTTGTAATATTTAATAATAAGATCAATCAATCAATCAAATTGTCACGCCTTTTTCCCTCAGGTTCACACTTGCCACGATCCTGACACAACTCCCTCACTTCCCTCGCATCCACAATTCTCTTCATAACAACCTAGCTTTCTTGAAGATGTATCCGATTTGATCGGAAAACACCCTCTAGGGCCTGCCTTGTTTAACGCATCCATCCACATCAGATTTATAAATTGCTTAAAAACAAGTTACTTATCAACGACGATTGAGTACCGAATCGATCAGAGTTCTTAAGAGCCACTCATTATAAGCTATAAGCTGTATTTTAATGCAACCAGTAGCAATTATTTCGCAAATTTTTTGACATTAAATGGAGTCGATTTCACATCGGTTTGACATCGGTCTCAAAGAAATTAAATATTAGGTACTTTTTAAAATACTTACTAATTATAGATCTAGATATTTAAAGATACCTTGTGTTGCGAAACATTTCTAAATTAAAAGTAAATGTTTTTACAACTGTATTAATAATTCAGAAATGGACTTTATTTGTAAAGCTATTCAGTTGAATTTCCTAGAAAAGGATTTTATGATTGCTTAAGAAGGAAATTGTATGACATATGACACTCGACTGCTAATAACTGTAAGTAGCACTATGCCGGCCTTAAAACCGGCAAGTTTACAAGATGATCCCGAAACGCGACTAAATTATTTGACGGTCTGTATACTTTTAAGTGGTGGTATAACCCGGTTCGGAAGACTGGACACCACACCAGGGTCGCCTCGCTCATCGTCTTCGCTACCATAGCTTTGGAAAGGCATATGACTAGAATAAGGCCACAACAAACTCGTAAATTATAGCCTTAATTTAATCCAGTGTTTGAGTTGTGTCAGGATCGTGGCAAGTGGCGCTTCATTGTCTCTGTCTATGCTAAGAAAAAGGCGAGCTGATTTGAATTTACTAGTAATCCTTTACTACATTAATCGAAAATACTAACTCTAATTAGGGTTCCCAATCGAATAGAATGAGCTCATAAAATTATTTTATGATTTTATTATGAAATTATTTTACCCTTTTATTTTAGTCTGGAGTGCGTTCCATGAATAAAAGCGACTGGTCAGGTAAATAACATATAGCAGTCACATAACACCGGCCTACTTGAAGTAAAGTAGTAGTGGTGGTAAAACTTGAGTGGTAGGCAGTGGTTCCAGTCTGCCGGACAAGTATACGGACCGTGAAGTGATTTAGTCGCGTTTCGGGATCAGCTTGTAAGTAGCCTGTGCCAACTAGGTAGGCATAGTAAATGTGACTGCTACTTACCGTTATTAAATTGTAGTAGCAGTGGCATCCATTCATGGACCGCACTGCAGATTGACATCTGGCTAAGTGCTGTCATATGTCGAGTCACAATAAAAAAAACGGCAGAAATATAGTCTTACGGGTCGCCCACAATAATTTTATATTAAGACCAAAGTTAACATACATTTGTAATTATAATCTGTTGCCTAAGGATGCTCAGAGACAACTTTCTCTAATCTCCACGTAACATGCTATAGCTCTGTTTAGCACCTTTATAAGGAAAGTTTTATTTGTCGTCTAAAATTTGGTAGCATCTGCAGCGGCCATTTTTTTTTTGTGGATAGACATATGACAACATCTCGCCTCATAATACGAGTTGTGGGAAGACAGTTGGTGGTTATTTTCACAGTCTACCGATCCAGGATACTAGGCCACGCGACTAAGTTATTTCTTTTATTGTGACTCAACATCTGAACTCGATTCGCTTGATGGTAAGCAAGGGTTACAATATAGGTTTTAACAAGCTGTTATAGCTTGTCTAACTATAAATGACGCGCCCCTCCACTTTATTAATTTATTTAATTTAAATGTTTGAATACAAAAATTACTAACTATCTTTATATATTACTATACTTTATCATCGTGCACCTCCTTTTGTGTCTAACCAGCATTCAGTTGCCAATTACAATTGCATTTTCGGCGTGATTCATCCATATTTTATAGTCGCACGTGTGCTTAAATGCAGTGGAGGGGCGCGTCATTTCGGCTTGGACAGACTCTACCAGCGACTGTTAAAACCTATATTGGCCAAAGGTGCTTGAAGGAACCATTGATAGATGGGGAAACATTTTCTAGTAGAGCATTCCATTTCACAGTCTGTGCACTTGAAAATACCACTATCCTGGATTGGCAGACTGGGGAAATGACTACCAAATGAGGTCAAAGTAACCAGTTTGTAAAGCGTAAAGACCCGATTTCGATTTCCGGTCGAGGCAAGTATTTGTTTCGTAGCTTTTATTTGTAATATTTAATAATTATATTAAATTAGCAAATATTTATTATTAAAATAAATTTAAAAAACGTATATACGTTCAGGGTCTGGTTATCAAAGAGTGGTAGGCAGTGGTGCCCAGTCTGCCGATCCGGGGTAGTACAACCACTGATAAGTATACAGACCGTCAAGTGATTTTGGTCGCGTTTTGAGATCAGCTTGTAAGTTGACGGTTTCAACTAGGCCGGCATAGTGGATGTGACTGCTAATTAAAGTTATTGTATCCCTACCACTCTTAAAATATTTGGACTTATAAGGATTATAAGAAGCTTACATTGTATTAATCTTCTACGTCTAAGCGCATACTGACCCCGATAGCCGACACCTGACATTACCGCAATAGTTTCATCTTAGCATTGACCCAGTATTATATTATACAAATGAAATTTTAGAGCACTATGTGGGCTGATGTAATATAGTACTTATTCAAAATCAAATCTAGAACCAGCATCAGAGAATCGTTATAAATTTTCAAAATGTTTTTTCCTTAGTGCGGCGACTTCCTCCCAAATAGACTTAAATTTAGTGTTTAGACTCTATGGAGATGACATGTCCAATAAATATTGACTTTAAGACAAAAATTATTATGCCTCAATTCAGATACTATGGCACACCATTTTATAATATTTTAAAGACTGTTTATTGCTTAATTTGAAGCGAATTAAATTACTTACATAAATAAAATTAAACTATTTTTATTTATTTTTTAATTTACATTTCTATACTAAGCTACTAAAGTGCTTGTATCATAGAAACAGGACAACCAAAGTACATATATCTTAGATACATTGGTACCGGTGAGTGGTTTCGGAATCGTGTTCTCCGTTTGTGTAACCATTGCACTGCCACTACACCACGATCGCCTTGTTGGTCGCTATGTTGATTCTCTTTAAATCTCTAATTCTAATTTAATTATTTTATACCTAAAGGTCTATAAACCATATAAATTATGAGTGTGATTCCTGAAGAACAACTTCAGGAGTTGTGACGAATTCTGGGTAAATTAATCTTCATTATCTTTGCCTAATAAGCGGCGAATAAGCGATTTACAGATTGTTTTTAAGAAACCACTTGTTTTTTAGTCGTCAGCATTCTTGTACAATGTACATCCCTTTGCTTGGCATCAGCTAAGTCGCGCAATAAAATAAAACAAAATATATGAGCTCGCCTCTTTTCCTAATTCTTCGATTTTGGGAGGAGATCTTTTTGGATGATTTGTAATGATTTATAGATTTTTATTTTTATATTTATTTATTAAGGCAACAAACAGTAATCAACAAACAAGTAACTTAAAAATAAATTTTACAACAATACCAGATAGTGACGAAAAGTCATACACAGTTTGTGGTAGATATAAAACTAGTCATACAGTGTAAACAAAATAAAATTTAAAAATTTAATTATGTTTATCTTTATTATTTGTTGCAATAAATCGATGACTGATTTATCTTCTCACAAAAATCTTCGGATTATGGACGATCACTTAAATGTCAAGAGTTTGCATGTACATTTTACATGCAAATTACATTTATTTTGTTAACAAAAATACGTCATAAATAGCATTTATCTTACACGGTAGCTTATATCTTGTTAAACGACACGCCACTGCCATATTTGTTTTGCGATTGTCAGGTGAGAAGTTCAACCTCTTCATTCACAATGATTAATTCATACTAGTCCACGAACAATGGTCATAAAACCCACATGGTATGACTTTGTGTGACATGTGGAAATTGTATGTGATTTCTTTTATGGTTGTGGGCTTAAAGGTGTGATTCCTACAGCGACCGCAGACTGCAGCCTAAACTTCTGGTTTGTGAATCTGTACGGTGCGGCTGCGACCGCAGACTGCAGTATTACTTTGCACGGAATCAATCTTATACAACCAGTAATGCGGTCTACAGTCGCAGTCTGCGGTCTACAGTCGCAGTCTGCGGTCTACAGTCGCCATCGGTGTCGCACCTTAACAAGATCACTGTTTTGATACGAAGCTTTAGAATTTAAAAAGTCTGTAACTACAAATATATAAATTCATTTCTAAAGAGTTAAATATGTGGTCCTAATCATCTTTATTGTGGCTCGATATGACAGTATTATAGCTTGTCTAACTATAAATGACGCGCCCCTCCACTTTATTAGTATATTTATCAATCAATCAAATTGTCACGCCTTTTTCCTACAGGGATAGGCAGAGACAATGGAGCGCCACTTACCACGATTCTTACACAGCTCCCTCGCTTTCTTCACATTCAATTCTCTTCATACAGGCTCTGTGGTTATGGGCACTAGGCAACCTAGCTTTCTTGAGAATGTCTCCGATTTGGTCGGAAAACACTCTTCTGGGCCGACAAAGGAATGCTAGTTTATTTGAATGTGTGAATACAAATATTACTAACTATACTTCTATACTTCATCGGCGTGTTCCTCCTTTTGTGTCCGACCAGCAACTGAATGACCAATTACAATTGCATTTTCGTTGTTTGTTTTTATTTATTTTTTATTGTGACTCGACATATGACAGCACCCCTCTTGATGTTAAGCCGAAGTGTGGTTCATGGATGAATGTCACTGCCACTACAATTCAATAACTGTGAGTAGCAATCACATCTACTATGCCGGCCTAGATGGTACCGGCAACTTACAAGCTGATCCCGAAACATGACCAAATCACTTCACGGTCTGTATACTTGTAAGTGGTGGTACTACCCCGGATCGGCAGACTTGGTACCACTGCCTACCACTCTTTGATAACCAGACCCGAAGCAAATATCCATCTCTTTTTTTTATTAACAAATATTTGCAATATTTAATATTATTAAATATTACAGATAAAAGCTAAGAAACAAATATTTGCTCCGACCGGCAATCGAACCCGGGAATTAACGCGCAATCGCTAAGCCGATCGTCCACGCCTGTCGTTCACGTTGTGTTGCATTCATATTTTATATTTGCTCGTGTGACTAAATGCAGTGTGACTAAATCAAATTGTGACGCCTTTTTCCCACAGAAATAGGCAGAGACAATCGAGCATCACTTGCCACGATCCTGACACAACTCTCTTGCTTCTTTCACATGCATAATTCTCTACATACAAGCTCTATGGTTATGGATACTAGGCAACCTAGCTTTCTTGAGGGTGTCTCAGATTTGGTCGGCAAAACACCCTGGGCCTGCCTCGTTTAACGCATCCATCCACATGAGATTTATAAATTCTTTTCGTCAATCTACTTTCACTCATCCTTTCCATGTGCCCAAACCATCGAAGCATTCCTTTATCAATCCTTGTCACTACATCCTCTTTCAAACCACATCTATCGCGCACTATTTTTATTTCATTTCATTTTAAAAAATACTATTCTATATACATATAATAAAAACTGTTATTTTTATATTTAGTGTGTTGTGTAATATAACGAAAGAATAATATTTTGGATGGCTACTTTTACTTTTTGGGATGCGACAGTGATTTCACTTTGTAACCGGTCATGGTGTCTGCTGAAGATGTTACTCGATAACAGCCAATGCGTAATACGATAGCATTTTTAAAAAGGATATTGAATTCACATATTTTTTGAGCATTTTTCAGTTTTTTTTATATCCTTTTTTTACATTCTCACTTGTTTAATGGCACAAGTTATAGTTATAGTGCGATGGTTACACGAAACGAGAGCACGGATTCAAAATCACTTACCTACCGGTACTAATGTATCTGATATATGTACTTTGGCCGTCCTGTTGCTATGTTACAAACAATTTAATAGCTTAATATAGAAATAAAATAAATCTATGGTGTAATTTAATTTAATGTAATTACTAATTAACTATTATGTTTCTAGATTATTCTTATTGACAATAGGATATCCACATGACCTAGATTTCGCTATTAATTTTATATTCTCAACACATAAATTAAATTATTTGTAATAAATCAATTTGCGATCGTGTACAATGTTGTATACAATGTAATGTAAGTTCTAGATTGACGGCTCACGTCTTTTAAGTACTAGATGACTAGAATTATATTAGAATACGTTATGAGTTTTATCATTTTATCGATATTTATCGAGCTATATAAGTATATATGACAGAACATATATGTATAGGGCCCCATTAAATAAATAAATCGAAATCCAAGAATTTGGAAATGAGTGCGGGATCAAAGGCGCATTACTTTAATCTTTAAGTTCATAATATTAAAGTCGAATAAAATAAAATTTAATTTTAATAATTTGTAGTTTTATAGGCAAGGAACATAATAATTGAAAATTTTGGATGTGAAGAAAGCTAGGGAGTTGTGTCAGGATCGTGGCAAGTGGCTAATCATTGTCTCTGCCTATCCCTGTGGGTAAAAGGCGTGACAAATAAATTCATTGAATGATACAAACAAATTTAGTTTTGTTTTAATGTTTCTATAACTTATCCTTTTTAATGTTTTTTAGTATTTGATTGATTGACCATAATAAAACACTTTACACTTTAGTATGTATTTTGAACTATCGATCTTAAATATAAGGACCCTTAATTAGAACATATTAAGTGTACTGATTATGAAGTAACTCGATAGATTTTTGGGATCAGCTTGAATGTCGCCGGTTCCAACTAGGTAGAACTTAGATGCCACGGCTACTTTTTTTTTTTATTTTATTGTGACTCGACATATGACAGCACCCCGCTTGATGTTAAGCCAATGTGTGGTCCATGAATGAATGTCACTGCTACTACAATTCAATAACTGTGAGTAGCAATCACATCCACTATGCCGGCCTAGATGGAACCGGCAACTTACAAGCTGATCCCGAAACGTGACCAAATCACTTCACGGTCTGTATACTTGTAAGTGGTGGTACTACCCCGGATCGGCAGACTGGGTACCACTGCCTACCACTCTTACTTCTAGTAATTATGTTACCTTTTTCAGAAAATAGGTTCACACATCTAACGCATACGAATATAAATAAATGAATACTATAATGGTTCTTAAAAATGATAAATACACAAACGATTGACGAAAAGAATTTATAAATCTGATGTGGACGCATCCAGCATTAAACGAGGTAGGTCCTGGGAGTAGGAGGTTTTTCGACCAAATCGGAGAAATCCTCAAGAAAGCTAGGGTGCCCATAACCGTAGAGCTTGTATGAAGAGAAATTGTCGATCTGATGGAAGCGAGGGAGTTGTGTCAGCAGTATTGTGCCAAGTGGCGATTCACTGTCTCTGCCTATCCCTGTGAGAAAAGCGTAACAATTTTATTGATTGAATGATATACAAACGAATATAGTTTTTTTAATGTTTCTATAACTCATACTTTTTTAATGGTTTGTAGTATTTTCTATGCTGGACACAGACAGACATTTATACCAATGAGTCACTGGACGAGACATACATCGATCGATAAAATGAAATATTAGGTGTTTCTTTTTTCTTTATTTTTTGTATTATTTTTTTTTTACAGGATTTAAGTATTTGTCCCTAATCTTACGGAGGACTACCAAAACGGTCTGAATTATAGATTTATTATATTACTTTTTTACTATGCTGTTATTTATATGTGTTCAATTTTAAGTTCAGATTAAATCTTTCTGAAACTATAGTAACTACTTATAAAATCATAATTATTTGATTTTTAATAATATGTTGATCTACTCACCAACATCCTTATGTAGATTATTAGAAGTCCTCTGAGCACTTGCTAAAAGAACTAAACATATAAACACATTTGGAACATTATTACTTAATAAGAACTTCATTTTGTTTTTAATTAAAAAAAAAACACAATAATGTTACACTAGCAACACTCAAAATTTTATTTTCGAATTTTAAACCTTCACGACACGATAGGGTTTAAAATTATAAAATGAGAATTTGTTTAGGAATACAATTTCATATTTTCGCGGGCTATTCGCGGAGCACGCGTTCTCGGCATGGGTTCGAATTGTACTATGGTTGGATGCTGCGCCTGCGCATTCGATGCTGCGGTGAGCGAACCGATCGTTAGCGAATCGGAGCATCTTAAAAGTTGCACTCTATTTACCCGTTTATGTGGGAATTTTAAGTAAACAAACTTTAATACATTTTATAAGAGATGTAGGCAGTCAGATGGTGATCATTTAACCAGTCTGTTAATCCGGGGCAGGGTTGTATTCGTCCAGGTTTCCCCGGATTTGTCCTAGTTTTAAGGGCGTTCGGGAAACGTCCGGGCGGGTTTAAAAATTTAAAGGACATCATTCATTTTGGGCTTTTTTTGTACTACTTTTGTAATGACCAATGATGAAAAAATATATTAATGGTAGTTTCTACAGGTACTTGTATTGATAAAAATAATAAAAAAATTATTTTAAATTGCTGTGCAATCAAATTATTTAGAAAATAATCACTTTGTAAGTTGCCGGTTCCAACTAGGCCGGCATAGTGGATGTGATTGCTACTCACAGTTATTGAATTGTAGTAGCAGTGACATTCATTCATGGACCACACTTCGGCTTAACATCAAGCGGGGTGCTGTCATAATATGTTGAGTCACAATAAAAACATAAAAAATATATATTAAAAAGTTTCCGTATAATGTTTTGCTGTTCCGTATAACAACTGTATTGGGACATGACGACCGTAGAAAGGAAAGCAGGCTCTTGTTTTAGGCTTTCTTTGTTCTAGCTAGTACAAGTTTGAGATTTAGTACTATTGTTTTGAATTCCCGCCTCGGTCTAAGCGTTCCCAAACTTCGTGCACGGAAAATTACATTGCAACAGTTTGTATGTAGGTACTCCGCAATGCCGTACAATTTTATAAAATTTATAGCTATATACAATATAACAACCGACAGATGAAAAGAGCGCTGACTTTTGAGCTGCGCGGTAGGCATGTGTCGGATATATCAAAACGAATCTAAAATCTGATTCCAGTCACAAATCGATTTGTATCGATTTCCGAAACTAATAAATCGGATTTTAAAAAACTATAAAAAACGGACTAGCTATGTAGCCGAACCAAAACACAAACCGCACAAAAACGTTAAAAAACTAAAAACTGATAAAGAAATTCGCTTTGTTTCTGTCTAACCCAGCACACCTTAGCGAAGTAAAAAGGATGGGGCGAATTTTAACGGTTTTGGATTTCGGTTTGGATATTTTACGATCGCACATAGAAACATAGAATTACTCGCGAAGTAATAAGATCTATTTTAGATTACATTTGTTACGCTATTAGTTTTTTTGAACGCTTTACAACGCATTTTATCCTTACTTTACTCCTATGCCTATGTAATTAGAGACCATATTTGCGTACATGATTGCAATCACTTGATACTTGGATTTGTTTATGTTTGAAATTATGATGAGTGAAAGAAATGTATTAGGTGTTTTGTTTCGTTGCAAGTTATAGGCAGTTTGACCTTGGTGACACATGCGTGCACTTCGTTTACGAAAATTAGTTATTTATTTTATGTTTTGGTTATAATTTAAATAGGTAATTTCTCTAGTACTAGACTTTGTAAATTTATATTATAATTAAAAAATAGATATGACATATTAGTGTTGTGTTTTTATTGTGTATATAATTTTAAATTGTAATTGTAAACAAAGAGATAGATATTTGCTTCGGGTTTAGTTATCAAAGAGTGGTAGGCAGTGTTACCCAGTCTGCCGATCCTGGGTACTACCACAACTTACAAGTATACAGACCGTGAGGTGATTTGGTCGCGTTATGGGATCAGCTTGTAAGTTGCCGGTTCCAACTAGGCCGGCATAGTGAATGTGACTGTTACAGTTATTGAATTGTATTAGCAGGGGCATCCATTCATGGACCACACTCCAGCTTAACATCAAGCGGGGTGCTGACATATGACATGAGTCATAATAAAAAACATATTTAAATTTAACTTGGACTTTAAAATATTTAGTTTGAACCATCGTTTTAAGTTTTTTGTTTTCTTTTTCCTCGAAATGTCACGAAAACCTTGTGAGGTATGGATTCATTTTCAGAAAATAGTATCAACAGATTTTAAAAAATGTTAATAAAATTTATGAAGATGATTTATATTTTTTTATTGTGACTCGACATATGACAGCGCCCTGCCTGATGTTCAGCTAAAGTGCGATCCATGAGGGCACATCCACAATGCCAGTCTATTTGAAACCGGCAACTTACAAGTTGCCAGTTTAAATCCGAAGCTGACGCCACCAAGTCACCTTACAGTTTGCCTACCACTCTAAAAATGTATAAATTATAATATGAAATATGGATTATAAATAATTATAGGTACAATTTTAGTATACATTGTATGAGTATATACTTACCAAATAAAACAGTAGTTTTGAATATATATGTTATTAGGAAATAGAATATTAAAAAATTTAAATAGATAATATTAAATCATTGTACCGTACGTACGTACTTTACTTTTAAATTAATTAATTTCCTTATCTGTGGTATGGTAAGGCGCTACAAAACTAAAATCGGATTTTGAAATCGATTTCAAAATCGAAAATCGGATATATATCGGTTTGCGAAAAAAAATGAAAACGCCCATGCTTACTGCGCGGTATAGGCATATAAGAAGAGCTCTGGACGACTGCGATAGGAGCGAATTCGCGCATCGTTTACAGTCCTGCGGGGTTAGGTTGAGTTAAAAGCATAATCTTCTCTCGTTGACGATTGGCCAAATAATAAAAGTAAGGCTAAATCCACCAAAATCAGACTATTGATGATAATGATCAAACTTTTCGTCGCTCAGACAATATTCGTCACAACGATTAATAGTCTCGTTTTATTGGATTTAGCCTAGCTTTTATTATAATATTTTGACAATCGCCGACGAGAGACGATAATCGTTTTAACCTTACCCCGCTGCACAAATTATTAATATTTTCAAATTTATATGCATCCGAAAACCGAAACGTAAGTAGTTAAAAAACAAGTTACTGCGCAGCTGGAATGCCAACGCTCTTTTTTTTGCTGGGATCTCTAACACTGTATAAAATATAAACCCAAGGTATTGTGACTGTAGTGGCCATAGATTTAGTTTACGTATTCTAGGTCTGTGGTAGTGGCTATATTTTTCGAGTTTGGCGCATCGTTTCTTCGTCGAACATTCGACTGCGGATGCTTCCACTGCTTGCGGCTGTCACGGCAGTTAAAATACGAGATAAAACCAGGTGCAGAATTAGCCGGTAAGTGATAATTTTGTGATATATATATAGTTTTCTAAGTTATGTAGTTTTAATCTATTTAACAATCCCTTAATCTCCGTTGTAGCATATTTGCGCGCAAGTGTTCGTCGAAAATAGGTGCATTTTCTACATCGCAATACTACATATTATACAAATGGATTGATTTGAAGCTATTGAAAAGGTTTGGATTCCGATATTACTGTACCATACTGTACATAAACAGCATTAGTAATGAAGATGAAAAAATTGCTTCCATCATTACATGATGATCATAATTTAAGCAAAGAGGCAGAAAATATTTAAGTACTAAAACTTCCGACGTTACATGATTCACAAATATTCTAAATCACATACTACAATAATTTAAAGTCTTGGATGAAAATAATTATTAAATTCTATTGAATTGTCACGCCTTTATGTCGCAGGGATAGGCAGGGACAATAGAGCGCCACTTGCCACGATCCTGTAACAACTCCCTCGCTTCCCCCACACCCACAACTCTTTTCATACAAGCTCTACGATTATGGGTACTAGTCTGAATACAGGAAGGCTGGCAATTATTTCTTCCAACTTTTTTTATATTATTTTTATTGTGACTCGACATATGACAGCCCCCGCTTGATGTTAAGCTGGAGTGTGATCCATGAATAGTTGTCACTGCTACTACAATTCAAGTAGTAAGTAGCAGTCACATCCACTATGCCAGCCTAGTATTAGCCTTGCGCCATCCTTGTAGTGGAGTTGCCAGTATCCTTGGGACTATCTCTGATCAGGGCCGGACCGTCTAATTACTCAAAGTTATGGATTTTTTCGCATTATCGTCTATTTTTAACTTTGACTTGACTTAGCTGGGGGCCCCTTAAATCCACGGGGCCCTAGGCTAAAGCCCAAAAGGCCATATGGTAGATCCGGCCCTGTCTCTGATGAGACTTCTATAGAGGGTATGTTTTATTTTTAGTTTATATAATATTTATAAGTCTATACTAATAAAAATAATAATGATAATTTAAATATTAAATTCACATCTATAAAACCTATTTTATAGATGAGCAGCATAATATATACGTATATAATGTTAAGTTTATCCTAAATAGCAATGCTCTTATAAGTAACTCAGCATTCGCCCTACATACCTCTCACATTCGCTTTCATTCACGGCCTATGAACGCGAAGTAATCGTATCACAATGAAATCGAGATCCATCCCATACATGTGTCAATTTAAATTGAAACATCATTATTGTTTTTTGTTCTATTTATTTCAAATCATGTTATATCATACTTTTATTAAAGGGCTCATTATAAAGGGCTTTTTAGGTGCTTCAATATTAAGGGCTTTTACAAACTAGCTATATTTTAGACTCGTATAAGCTCGTCATGCTATTTAGCATGACGCACCAAGCTGTCCGAATTATAGGTAATGCAAAAGTCACGCTAACGCTGGAGCCCCTTACACAGCCGCCAGAAACATGGCGGCTGTGTGCGTCCTCTATCGCCTATACCACGGAGAATGTTCCGAGGAGCTCTTTAACCTTGTTCATACCTCGTCTTTTCACACCCGTAATACCCGCACAGGGCGGGGGAAGCATCCGCTTATGGGCACGCATTAGATTGGAACATCGGGAATAAAGTTTTTCAGAATAGTAGGTTAGTTGGTCATTTGTCCAGTCTGCCAAACCTTGGTGGTACAACCACTACCAAGTCTACAGGGTACAGACCGTAAAAAGACAGCTTGAAAGTTGCCGGTTCCAACTAGGCCGGCATAGTGGATGCGACTGCTACTTGCAGTATATATGCTGTAGCAGCAGTTGCCTTCATTCATGCACCGCACTCCAGCTTAACATCACACGTAGTGATGTCATTTGTCGAGCCACGACAACTTAGTAACTGTTTATACGTTTGTATAACTCTTTAGAGTCTGTCCAAGCCGAAATGACGCGCCCCTCCACTGCATTTAAGCACACGTGCGACTATAGAATGCAACACACCGAAAATGCAATTGTATTTGGTCATTCAGTTTCTGGTTAGACACAAAAGGAGGAACACGCTGATTAAGTATAGTGATATAGCTAGTACATATTTGAGTTCACACATTTAAATAAACTAATAAAGTGGAGAGGCGCGACATTTATAGTTAGACAAGCTATACTATCTACAGTTATTTTATATTCGGCACCTATCTGTTATAGTTACCTACATTGGAACTGAATAGAAAAAAACTTGGGCACAGATGTTTTAACTTTCTCCATATTTTTTATTTAATAAATAATTATCATCTGTTTAAATAGACGACTTTCAATCATCATTAGATAATATCTTACTTCATTTTTAACCACACCTTGCGTTTTGCCAAACAATCCTTAAATGAACAAAATAATCTTTATGGCACTTGAAATAAGAGCTATTTTTCGTGAAGAGCTATTTGATCTCATACGCGGAAGCGGCGAATATATGCAGTAGAGATTAAAATCAACATTGCATCTGCTGCGGCAATATTTTCACACCATTATGGAAACATTGTGTTGAAATGAAATGGTAACGTTTATGATATTTTTTTATTGTTTACCTAATTGTTAAGATCATCAAGTTTATACATAATCTATCTATCTAAACAATTAGCACATAAAAATTAGATGGATATACAAATTGTATAAAATATATAACAAACAAATAAATACTTATATTTATTTATTTATTTACATACTTTGTTGCACTAAAATAAACTTAAAAATAGGTACATATACGAGTTCAATGCCTATTAGGTATTCTCTAACAACTAACGTTTGGGATGATGGGAAATTATGGGCAGGGTGCAAATATACTACAAAATACAATTACATAAACTACATACTTGATGATCATGGCAATTATTCTTTATTGTTAATTTTCTTTATATATAAATATTCATTAATAATTTTAATTGTGTTATATTTTATACAATCCTAAGTAGTCCTATATTCTTTCTGAATACGTACGTACCCCAATGTACACCATACACCCAGGGAAGCTTGCCAAAGTATTGTAAAAAGTACGATAAATATTTATTATTATCTTTCTTTCTTCTTGTTTATGGCTTTAGTATTTAACTTGCCAGTGGTGTCAATTCTCTTGGCACACGATTATCCTAAAATCCTCCTAAAAATAATTTAGACCTGTCAAAGGACTTTCGCTATTCTGTGTGTCCCATATTAGTCTTAATTTAGAGCTGTCAAAGCTTTGACAGGCCTAAAAGTTAGTTTAGTTACTTAACTTAGAATTTTAGGCTGTTTTCCTATTCTGTTGTACCAATTTTAGGTGTCAAATTAGAAACGTCAAACTAAATTTGTTTAAGATTAGACGACACCATTTTAGGTCCCGCTTAACCTAAAAAAAATAATTCTTAATAAGAAATATGAGTAATTATGTGGTTAATGCTCTAACTGAAAATGCCGAAAGGTAAAATAAGGTGATTTGTGTATTTTTATTTATAGTAGCTCGCCATACGACATCATTCAATCTGATATTAAACTGGAGTGCGATCTATGAATGGGGGTGACTGCTACTACTTTTAAATAACTAAAAGTAGTAGTCGAATCCTCTATACTGGCCTAGTTGGAACCGGTAACTTAAATTATTTCGATTTTAAAGTTTATCTGAAGAAGTCTGGGAGGGAACATAAAAAAACACGTATCACAGGATTAGATTACTTGTCATTATACTGTATAACATTTACTTAATAGCTATTTCACCATCATTATACAAATAAATTCATGAAACACAAGTATTACAAATAATTAAAATCTGTCTCCTGTAATTACCGCCAAAACTCATCTATCCAACAAGATGCGTTCGGAAATTAATTGTGTTACGTTTACAAAAGTACAAAGTTTTTTCTATTTTTATTAACGTGAAATAAAGTTTTTATTTACTCAAACCATTATAACATTCAATATGGTACATTATTACTTACTTATTAATAATAATTATATAACTTTCTTATTATTTCATATTATTTTTTAAATATTATTTAAATTAATGCATATATAAAGAAATATAACACATTGATAAGAAAAAAAAAAAGAAAATTAAAAATTTTTTAAATATATAAATTTTACGTTGGCAATAATTTAAGCATGTCATCTTAAAATTGACATTTGCGTAAATTAGGTTCGAATTAGACATAGAACAACAAGAGAATTGCGTTTACGCTAAAATTACTTATTATTATTATTAAAAAGTTAAAAATTTAGGTTAAGTTAGTGAATGTGCCAAGAGAATCGACACCAGTGTCAAAGTAAAAATATATGGTTCCAAAGAAATTGGACTTAAGAGATAGAAAGAGCCTTAAAATAGCTACAAAATACAACGGTTTATACTATTTTTACTTATGGCCTTAAAATTAGTTAGAAAGGGATGAATATACATTTTTACATCCGTAATTTTGAAGGTTGTCCCTAGTTTTGATCTTTTTTTTCTGCTGAAGGTAGGCAATGCTACGGAGCGAAACAAGGTTGTCAGTAGTGCACTTATCGCTAGAGATGTACAAGATCGACGTCAATATCGATAAATTTTAAATAAATCGTACACTAAAGTGTTAGTACAACGTATGAATTGTAGTATTTTCCTATCATAAATAACATTTTTTGCGGTTTAGTATTTGAATTAGCATTCTGCTAGATGCAAGGGAACCTCCCTTGCATTTACTTACGTTACTAGACGCAGTTCTTAACGCAGAACACCGCTTCTACTTAATACATTATACATACACTATTTACGCACTTAGGGATAAAAAAAAGTAGGACATCTCAACCCGTGTGAATTGACTACAGAGCCTAAAGTGAGGTTGGCAACCACACACGCGTGATGAGATGTTCTGAATTCTCCCGTGGTGCCTGTACATTTTTTTACATCTGTATGAATAGTTTTTGCCCTATTTTGCAGGACGAGAATGTTGCACTTTTTTTCATCAGTATTAATAATGTATTCTTATCATATACATTAAAATATATATAAACATTAAGAACATAATACATAAAGCACATACAAACACACTAGATGACTCGGTAAACTTCTCGGTAAAGATGGTACCTAAAATCATATCAACCTTTGATCTATAATCAATTGAGATCGATAATATTTAATATATTATACCACCACAACGTGTACGGTTTAATGTTTGTTTGGTTATTAAATAAAAGGCGTTCGTTATTTAATTAAATTAAATTACTTTTATTAGATTTACAGACGCAGTAAAAAATCAACACAAAAATTTCTATATTTTTAGTTTATTTCCTTCTAAAGATTATGAATTTACAACCCACGAGCACGAACCGCAAACTTTACGAACATATTATTACAGATATATAATTCCATCTTTAGTTCACTTTTTTTAGTTCGGATTGTTGGTTTGGACCGTTTTCTTTCTGGGTTTTCTTGTTGTGAATCCGTGGCCTCTAAACAGGATAGTTCTCATTAGGCTACTGTAAGTACATATTCAAATTCAAGACAGTTTTAACAAAGTTTTTACTTAACGCATATTTTATATTTAACAGCTGTTAAATGTAAAATATCTCACCTTATTGTATGGATGAGCTACTTGAAAGTGAATAACTTTATCATTTGGTTCTGCATCTGGACCTGGAGCTTGAGTCTGCAATTTATTAATTTATATTTAATATTTTAACACTTTTACGACAATATTAGGTTGAAATGTCCGCTAGCGACCGCCATATTGGATGAATTGTATCCCATGGCACATATTATGTACGGTACTGACATAGTTGTAGTCATGTAATAGTAGGAGCCGTGTAGGAGCCAGGCCTGGCAGATGTAAAACATGAAAAATTAAAAACTACTTAGTATAAAAAATATGCATGAAAGGATGATTTACTAAAATAATGTACCATCACAACCACCACCACTTCGAACAAAATCTATCACCACCACTAAATTACCATCGCCATCACCACTAAAATCACCACTGCCACCACCAAAACTAACACCACGAAAACCACCACCACCAAAACTACAACACCACCACCACCACCACCACTACCACCACCACCACCACCACTACCACCACCACTACCACCACCACTACCACCAACAAAACTACCACCACCAAAACTTCCATAACTAAAACTACCATTGCCACTACCACGAAAATCACTACTGCCACCACCACTACTACAACCAACACCACGAAAACCACCAAAACTACAACACCACCACCACCAAAACCACCATACCTAAATCTACCATCGCAACCACCACCAAAATCGCCACTGCCACCACCATCATCAAAACAAACACTACCACCACCACCACCACCACCAAAACCATCATTGCCACTACCAAAACCATCACCACCACCAAAATAAAATTGCCCCCAGCGTTACACAATGCCAGCGTCACAGCATTAGATATTATCAATCAATCAAATTGTCACGCCTTTTTCCCACAGGGATGGGCAGAGATAATTAGATATGGAGGAGACTATATAATAATGTATAACTGTATAATGTATTGACTGCATGTCAATAAATGTTTTACACCAATAAATATAAAAATTATTTATTACCTCTACAACACTTTTAACGGGTAAATACAAAGTTGGTACAGCATCTGTTTTCAGTCTCCTCCATTTTATATTTTTAGTCGGAACAAATGAATCTGTGCAGAAATGTTTGGAACAAATATGGCTGTTTTTTTACAGTCCAATTCGTTATCCCAATAATCCGTGCCCACTCCTTTTTAAAATTTTCATCACAAGGAAATCTGAAATATATAGGAAACTTTATCGATATCGGTATCCATTTCCATAACCCTATGTTCTCCTTTATTTCTATAAAAAAAGTATCAAACAATAAAAGCTATATATTACTTTGTGTACAATCAAATTTATGACTTCGATTTAATTATTTTAGATTGAATACCACATTATTATGAATGGAAATATGTATAAAATATGAAACTTACCCATGAAAAGATAAAGCCGCATTATCGTTTTCTTTGCGGAATGTATGCGATTTGCATCCTTGCACTACACATGCCATTTTATATTATTATTTAAAGTAAATTAAATTTATCATGTTTTATAATTTTAGGCCAAAAAAAAAACAAAATTTTTAATTTATTACATTGACAACTCGATCACAATTTGACATAATGACAATTGACATTAAAATGCTTCAAAAAATAATGACGAAACGATTATACCGCTACTCTTGCTACCACGTGACTTTTTACTTAGGCAGTATTAAATTACAACCAAATGGTTGTAATTGCAAAAAAGTAGCGCCAACCTTTGAAATAAAGGAATTGAAGTTCAAGTAGTTGTCTCTTTCAGTCACACGGGTATAAACATAATATAAATGAGATAAATATCAATGAATTAGTTCTTATTTTAGCATAGATTCTATTTTCTCCATATTCTTAGTATGGTTCAATGTTAAAACATTGTCAAGTAAAGATGAAGATGAACCACGCGAGTGATTCATCAAATGATGATGATGAGAATGAGGTTGATGATGATCGTTTTAGTAAAGCGGCGGAAAGCCTTTACTAAAACTTCAGAAGAAGTCTTGGAGGGAACATGAAGAAACACGTTTCACAACTTTAAATTACTTGTTTATACTTGATCAACTTAAAAACTATTACTGGATAACAATTCCACCATTATTACACATTAATATTTATGAAAAACACAAGCTTTTCAAATAATTCAAAATTGCGCGTCCTGTCAGTTGCAGTTGCCCGCCAAAACTCATTTATTATTATTGTATTTATTATAGAAGTCTTTTTGTCTCTTTTTTTCTTTCTTCTTGTTTATGGCTTTAGTATTTAACTTGCCAGTGTCAAAGTAAAAATATATGGTTCAATAGTATTTTCTTAGATTTTGCGCGAACATTGATTAATGAATTAAACAAATTTTATGCGGCTTACTATCGCGTTTATTTTGGTTTTGATTTTACATTTTTTTATTATTCCGACGTTTCGAGAGCTTTGCAGCCATCGTGGTCACGGAGAGACTGAGGTGTTGGTCGTCCTATTGGTTGATGCTGTTATTGTTTCCAAAACTACCCCGTTTCATATTTTGTTTTTCTGTTCCCTGTTTATTTCAAATTTTTGCAAAAATAACTGACGGTGTCATCTGGTTTGGCAGTTTGCTGGACTTGGGACTTGAGTTTGTGAATTATGGGGTCCCAGCGGGGTTAGGTTGGGCGCATAAAACGACAATCGTTTCGCGTCGACGATAGTCAAAGCTAGGTTGGAGCCACTAAAACGAGACGAACGTTCGTTCGGACGAGAGTCGTCGAAGGATGACAGCTGCGAACGTTATACTTCATATAAAACTCATTTATTTGGTAGGTTGGCGCACAATCGTCTGTCGTCGGACGAGAGAAGAAATGTCAATTGTCGACGATAGTGAAATTTGCGTGTTTGTATTTGATAATATTTTTTATTTATCCTAATCTTAATTTGGCGCTAATATTTCAATATATTTTATGTGCCAAAGTTGTATATATATATACAACTTTGTATATATATAGTTGTATATGTATATTTATAGCAATTATAATTATAAAGTTATATTTAATATAGTAATTTAAAGTTGTATTGTATTGTATATAAATTAAAATTTATATACAATCAATCAACCAATCAAAATGTCACGCCTTTTACCACAGGGATAGGCACAGACAATGGAGCGCCACTTTGCACGATCCTGACACAGCTCGCTCGCTTCCTTCACATTCACAATTCTCTTCATACAAGCTCTACGGTTATAGGCACTAGGCAACCTAGCTTTCTTAAGGATGTCTCCGATTTGATCGGCGAACACCCTCCTTATTTTATTATTTATTTTCGTCACTCCACATACACTCCTTAACAACCGCATTTCTACAGCGTTAATTTTACTCACATGCTTATTCTGCCACACCCAACATTCACTTCCATACATTAATGTAGGAACAAGCACCGCATTATGAACAATAATAGTAACCATTTCATGTTACTCATACGCCTAAGATGCAAGGATTACTTGATCGTCGGCGTACAAGAGACATTTGATCACCAAGACATTCATTCTCAAACCATACTCCCTTTCGCGCAACTCTTTTAGACATTTATATACTAAGCTACTAAAGTGCTTGTATCATAGAAACAGGACAATCAAAGTACATATATCAAAGGTACCGGCAAGTGGTTAAGAACCCGTGCTCTCGGTTTGCGTAACCATTGGATTGTCGCCTTTCAATCTCGGGTTCGATTTCCAGTCAGAGCAAATATTTGTTTCATACTTTTATTTGTAATATTTTATTGTGACTCGACATATGACAGCACCTCGCTTGATGTTAAGCTGGAGTGTGTTCCATGAATGGATGTCACTGCCACTACAATTCAATAACTGTGAGTAGCAATCACGTCCACTATGCCGGCCTAGTTGGAACCGTCAACTTACAACCCGATCCCAAAACGCGACCAAATCACTTCACGGTCTGTATACTTGTAAGTGGTGGTACTTACCCCGGATCAGTACACTGGGTACCACTGCCTACCACTCTTTGATAACCAGACCCGAAGCAAATATCCACCTCTTTTTTTATTAACAAATATTTGCAATATTTAATATAATTATTAAATATTTCAAACAAATATTTGCTCCGACCGGGAATCGAACCCGGGACTTTACGCGCAACAACCCAATCGCTAACCGTTCGTCCACGCCTGTCGTCAATATTTAGTTAGATTGTATATTGTTTCTTTCTTTTTTTGTGACATCTGTCGAAACCCGCCCCGCCTGATGATAAGGAAGAGGAGGTCCACGACTGCTGACGACTGAAAAAACCGAGTCTTCATGCCGGCCAAAGATGCTTATTTACGCACGCATCACTCGAAGTAACCAAGGTTAGAGAATGGATAGAACACATGGACTGGTAGAGCATTCCACTTATCGATTGTCCTACAAAGAAAAGACGCACCAAACTTTTTAGTTCGACTGCCGTTTCGGTCGACAAAATGCGGATGCTTCCCTCGACCTATGCGGGTATAAAAAGACACAAAGGTATACACGATGCACAAAGCCGCCATGTCTCTACGAAGTTGTAGGGACTCCAGAGTTCGCATGACCTATAATTCGGACAGGTGCAATGAATCTAGAGCATTGAGAAGACACTTGGCAGAGCCGTCCTAAAGGAACAAACAGTACCCCGCGCAAAAGCGAATCTAAGTCTTGTAGCAGACGAATCCCTGGCGCGAAGAACTGCCGCACCTTGTTCAGGACGCCAAGATTCACTCAAGTCAGTTTTTTAGAATCAACTTGTAAGTTCCTCTAGGTGACTGCTACTTGCAGTTTTTTAGTAGCAGTCGCATCCATTTACGGACCGCACCAGCTTAACATCGAGCCACAATAGAAATATATATAGACCAGGTTTTGTAATAAAAGCACATTGATTAATTCGTAATTCTATACAGTTTTTATTTGCTACACCATCCATGTTATTTTATTTGCATATCACAATTACTTGTATAATACTAGCTATTCTCTGCGTTTATTAACGGTGACTTGTAACTTTAGTACATTATAGGACCCCCTTGTATTCCCATGTATGTAGGCATTGGGGAATATTCTCCTCATTTTCCCCCTCCATCTCTTTCTGATTATCTATCTGAAAAAAAAAACAATTTACATAATGTATAGGTTTATATATGCTGACTGTTCTTGCCTAAAAAAGTTTAGTAGAAGCGGTATAGATCCTGGCAGATGTTGGCAAAAAGAGTGCTGACTGTTGACTTACTCTTTGTATCAGCCGAGTGTAAGGATCGGCTCTGGATGACTGTGGTGGGGCAAGTCCGCTTATCTATACAGACATCCACATAATTATTGATATAGTAAGAAGGTAACAAAAGAAGTTACGTTAATGGCAGCACTCTTTTTATCCGCAGGGACTATACCAGTATATCCATCTTCAACAAAATTTTCAACCTGGAACAATACTCAATTGTAATTGGCTAAAATTCTAATCAAACAAAATTGTTATGCCTCAATTCTCACAGAGATAGGCAGACACAACGGAGTGCTACAATTGTTTGACCAAGATTATTTTCATATAATTGTTATTCATATAAGATTATTAATTATATAATTGTTGAATATCATTGTTAAAATTAAATATTCAGTTATTAATGTAATGTAATTATATAATAAATATAATCATTATTTTGTGATAACATATATTAACAGCATGCAACACATAAAAATGGCCAATATTATAATTAATAGTCCAAGCATTAAGTAACATCACAATCAAGCCTAATTATAGCAAATTTATCAATCTATCACACCTTAATGTTCACAGGTATATGCACACTGTCATTCTGTTACTCCATTAAATATACTTTGAACTTTCAGGTGGGCATGTTACTATTAACATTTATTGGACATCAAAGTTAATTTATTTGTTGTTTTCTTACATTATAATTGCCAGCCTCTCGCACACTGCTTTCTCACCAATTATTTAAAATTGATTTTTTATAATAACAATTCAACAATTCTGGGTGCCTCTTAAGAGTGCTATTATGTACCATCGATGCTATGTACCAATTGGAGTGACCTCATACGGTTCTTTGTACAATATTTAATATCACTCCAAATCGTGTTATGATTACATCAAAAAGATGATATAATTAATCTTAAATACCTTATTTTTCAACGCCCCAGCACCTGTTGCAGACAAATGTAACAGCAAGTTCCTTCCACAGTTTATTTCCATCGATGTTTATATTTGTCCTTAATTCACCTTGAGGTTGCGGTGTCCTTAATATATTGCTTATATCACCATGCCTTAAAAAATATTTTAAATTGTAAAATTATAACAGTATGCCGAAACTAGCTATAATGTTTAAGCTATTATAAATTATTTTTAAGGATATTCTTCACAGGTTGTTTATTCACATAAAACAATTAGGTACATTAAATAATTTTAGAATAATATTAATTTTAACTTACTTCTGCATAAATTCCACGATGAATCTCATCTGCTACTATGTAGTTATTGTATGTTTTCTTTCTCCAAACCAAACAAATCTTATATTAGGTTATAAATAACCGTTTAATATTCAATGTTAAGTTGAAGTTTGACAATAATGACAAGACTTGCTTCGTCTGGCATAGACAAAATTAAGTATAAAAACGTTAGTAACTGACATTTGGGCGAAGGACGAGAGTGCTGTCCCAACCTAGCTACTATCGTTCGCGTGAGCGAAGCTATCGTCTGGACGAGAGTGCTAAACGACAGTGCTCCAACCTAACCCCGCAGGTGTTAGATAATCGCCAACCACCTTCTCTATTGAAATTAGGATGCTTTTTAATCTCAATAGCCTCGCGTACCATCCTGGGTATCAGTCGACTTTCCTTTGCGAGGATCTTCGGTTTGTCGAAACGGATGTAGTGATTGGCGCTGTCCTGTTGATGCTCACAAACTGCAGACTTTCCACTAATAATAAAAAATTGTAAAATCAAAACCAAAATAAACGCGATAGTAAGCCGCATAAAATTTGTTTAATTCATATGGTTCAATGTTAAAACATTGTCAAGTAAAGATGAAGATGAACCACGCGAGTGATTCATCAAATGATGATGATGAGAATGAGGTTGATGATTATCGTTTTAGTAAAGCGGCGGAAAGCCTTTACTAAAACTTCAGAAGAAGTCTTGGAGGGAACATGAAGAAACACGTTTCACAACTTTAAATTACTTGTTTATACTTGATCAACTTAAAAACTATTTTTGTCTCTTTTCTTTAAGTACATTTTTTGGCCAAACATCTGTCAGCATTAGTGCAGTCTCACAATATTTGGTTAGGTAAATGGAAAAGTGTGCTTTCTGCCTCGTGCTAAGTGTTGACATGTAGCTAAGACCGCGTTCTCACGAGGCGATTTGAGTTGATCAACTGCGAAATCGTTCGAGATTTGAACCGTCTGAACAGACTTTCAACCAAATTGAAGCAAATATTGATCAACTGAAATCGCCCGGTGAGAACGCGGTATAAGGTCAAAAACGTACTTTCCAGTCCCAAGTTTGAAAGGCTCGTTCCCGCCTTCCACTAGATAGATCCCAAATGCTGTTACATTTAAGGTGCTCCGCTTCTTGCACCTAAAATAATGTATTTAATATTATTGTAATTTTCATATTAATTATTGTTCTAAAGAAATAAAATTATATAAATAACTTCAAATTAAATCGAAACAATATTCTTAATTCATTGAATTGGATTAAATTGTATGGTGCCACGTGCACGTTTTTATTTTAAAAATGGCGTTTGTCATCTTGACAATTGACACAAGGGGGAATGTCAAATGTGTTGGTTTGATGGCGATTCTTTCGTTCACGCGTTAGTTATCTGTGAAATGGCTGGTTTTACTGAAAATGCGTTGATTAGAAAGCTCTCAGAGCTAAATTCTAGTCAGCAAAGTATACAAACATTATCATTATGGCTAATACATCATAGAAAACATCATGCAGCGGTAGTGAAAACTTGGTTCAAGGAATTGTTAAAAGGTAATGAACTTTTCTATTTACTGTAACTTGTTTCTATTAACTTAATACTTGTTTTAAATAGTTAATGGGTGTTTATAAAATAAATAGCATTGTGTATTTGTTAGATAAATGATGAAATCTTGTGTTAGTTTTATAAAGTGAGCGTATTTGTCTTTTGTTTTTGTAATTCTTTTTACAGTCTTCCTGTTATTTTATTTTTTGTTGCTCAACGCAAAGGTTTCTCTTATATAACAATGCTAGCTAAAGTATGACATCTGTGGTGTATGTTCTTATTAAAACGCATGTGTGTTATAGTTTTTAGCAAGTAACTTTTAAAAACATGATTTAATTTGCTCTTGCACCACAGAAATTGATTTTACACTATTTATAAATAAACAAAGAATATGATTATATATGAAACAAAAATACTCAATCATAGCATTAATATGGAATAGGTGAGAATAGTGTATTTAAAGAATAGAAATTTAAAAGAGAACATAACCTTAATTTGAATAAAAGTAAATATTTTCTAAGGTTTAAAAAAATATTATTTTGAATATACTTAAATTAGTTTATCTGGTGAACCTTATAAAGAAAAATAGTATTTAAAACACCTACCAATTACCTAAACTCCTAATGGAGCTTGATGAAATAAGAAAAAGTTAAGGTAGTCTGAGAATACTATCACATTATTATTTTATGGAACTACTGTTACGCAGATTAAATTCAGTCTTCACAAATACCTACCAAGTGCATATATAGACACAAAAACCAAAGCTGTCAGTCTATTAATAAATAATAATAATAATAACCTTTATCTTATAGGGATAGGCATAGACAATGGAGCGCCACTTACCACGATCTTTACACAACTTCCTTGCTTCCTTCACATCCACAATTCTCTTCATACAGGCTCTGTGGTTATGGGCACTAGGCAACCTAGCTTTCTTGAGGATGTCTCCAATTTGGTTGGAAAACCACAAATAGTAATAGTTCTTTATAGTAACTATACTGTAAATCAATATAAATGTGTCTTTTACCAAATTCTGCCAATTCCTGACAGTGAAGTGAATCAGTAGTTTCAGGAACAGCTATTCTGTTCCAAATGAGCTGGCATAGTGGATGCTATTACTTGCAGTTATTTAACTATAAATGAATTATATTCATTTCTGCACTCCAGCTTATAATCTGTTACTGTGGGCTAGTTTCCGCACTTGAGTCTCTCTGCGGCTTTATGTAATAATGCTAATGTAATTATAATCTGACGAGATGCAACAATTAAAAAAGAAAAATATAAAGGATTAAATTTCATGTTTATAAAAAGAACTCAACATATTATAATTATATTACTTTACAAGTAATAACAAAAGGTAAAAAATAAAATTCTATGTTATTAGGTATTTAGAAATCTCTAAGATTTCGTGCTTAACTTTGTATAGGCATTACTCAGCGAAAGTCGGTGCACAAAAATACTTCTAAGGGTGACATTTTCGGGCATTAGTGAGGTCTTACAAAATTTGTTGGGAGGGGAAGGTAAGGTAAATGATGACATGTCAACAAGGCCTTAAACCTACTTGCCAGTTGTAAGCCCCAAATGCTGCCTTAATTTATCCACCTTTCATAAGATGGACTTAGCACCAGCACAGAGAATCCATTGATGTTGAGATTTTAATTTCTCTGAGTTCTCTGTTGACTTATTTTTATTATCAATCAATCAATCAAATTGTCACGCCTATTTCCCACAGGGGTAGGCAGAGACAAAGGAGCGCCAGCTGTTGCTACAATCCAGACACGACTAGCTTTTCTCACACCCACAATTCTCTCATACAAGCTCAATGGTTATGGGCACTAGGCCACCTAGCTTTCTTGAGAATGTCTCCGATTTTAATAATTATTTGTTATTACAATAAGAGATTTATGATATTTAATGTTAATTTTCCACAGTAAAAGACAGCAAGCAATTAACATACATGTATTTAGCGAATGATGTAATACAGAATAGCAAGAAGAAAGGTCCGGAATATGGGGAAGACTTTGGTGAGGTGCTCACTGATGCATTTATACATATGTCAATGACTGGAATTAATGAAAAGACAAAACATAGTCTCCATAGAATACTTAATATATGGCAAGAAAGGGGTGTTTACGAAGCAGAAACAATACAGGAATTTAAAGATGCTAGTTAGTATTGATTTTTTAACTTATACTTTGTCTAAGTGTTAGGTTTAAAGACATTTATTACTCACAAGAACATAACATTCACTTGCGTGAGAATACAAAATATTATCAGTTACGAAATGTTTCATAGTAATCAATATAAATAACTAAAGAGAAACCCAAAGAAATTTTTGTCCATTGTAATAAGCTTTCTTAACTTAGAATTAAATTCTCTAATAGAATTCGCGTCTGTTATACCTTTCGGTAGCTTGTTGTAAAGACGCACTCCCTCAAAAAGTATACTAGGTTTTCCATAATTTGGTTTAGGATGACTTAAAATTAGTTTGTTTGAACTCCTCGTCTTATACTTTGTGAATTCAATGTGATTTCGGATTGTATTTGTTTTCATCATTTTATATATTAAAAGACAAGTATTAAAAAAAATACTGTTTCTGTGTTACTGTTACCAACTACTTATTGTAGTATAGTATCATTGAAGATTACTTCAATTACAATTACATTTTTAGGAGTAGTAGGCACCAGCCTAGCCTGCCTGTCAAGGGTAGTACCGCTACTTACAAGTAAATAGACATTATTGAATTAGTCGCTTTCAGAATCAGCTTGTAAGTAGCTGGTTCCAACTAGGCCAGTTTCAACAATAAAACAAAATTAAATGAAATTGTCACACCTCCATTACCAATAGATGAACATTTACATTTCTCTTTATACAAGCTCTATTGTTATGAGCATTGTGGACAATTTGATTGAGAAACAATCTGGTCCACTTTTTCTCTACTGCCCCCCTAGCACGGCAATCCAAGAAGCAAGATAAAGAACTGCAAGGAATATTATTGTAACTCATTTAAATTACGTATTAGGCCTCTACATCAACATGATAAAAAAATATTTATTAAAGTTTTCAACTGTGTTTTGTGTAAAGTTTTACAAAATGTTTCAATATATTTTTGATATGCTGTTCTAGTAAGTTATTTAAAATGAGTTGGAATGATATTCTTTGCAAGTCTTTATTTTGCTTCTTAGATTGCCGTGCTAGGGGGGCTGATTTATATATTTCTATCTTCGATCTCCAAATCAATACCACCTTTAATACAATTTCCTTTTTAGTGGAAAAACATGTGAAATCAGACAAAGCGAAAAAACACAAATCTATCGACACTGATGTTAAAGAACCAGAAAAGAAAGCAAAAATTGAAAAGAAAGAACGTAAGGAAAGGCATAGAAGCGAAACTGTTATTGAAGTTGATGGCCAATTAGAAACTCATATAACTTTAAGCCCCAAAACACCACCAGGGGACCCGCCGGAACCTGATGAAATTATTAAGGTATGCACTTTAATACAACAGCTAGCATGTTATCTAAATTCCACTAGATAACATGCGCTAGATAGTAGTGTAAATGACACACATATAAACTGAAAACCACTTGCCGGTACAAATGTATCTTTGATGCACTTATGTACTTTTTATTTTATCTTGTTTTTATTTATTTTTTTATTTATTGTGACACGACATCCGACGTCGACCCGCCTGATGATAAGCAAGAGCAACGACGACTGAGAAAACCGAGTTTGTTCACAGCTGCTTTAGTTGCAGTCACTATGCCGGCCAAAATGATGATTTAAATTTTGATTAGCCTAGTATAGTGCCTCAAAAAGTTCATATACTATATTTAAATTTATTGTAGCCTGGATAAAAGGCTTTTGGCTAATTGTATATTTTTAATGTCTTATGTGGATAATTTTATTTTCTTTAATTTTTATTTATTTACATTTCTATACTAAGCTACTAAAGTGCTGTTATTATAGAAACATGATGATCAAAGTACATTTGATATCAAAGATACATTGGTTTTGATTTGATTCTGGCAAGTCGTTTTGAGCCCGTGCTCTCGGTTTGCATAACCATTGCACTGCCAACTACACTACAGTCGTTTTATTGGTGTCCAGGACTAACTAACCTATACAGTGCCCACGTGCTTGCTTAACTGCTTGGTCCATGTCACTATCAGATTTTCATTATTAATTAAAGAGTCAAGTGCGGAAACAAACCTGTTGCTATTTTCTTGCTAAAAACTATAATTGTTATAAACAGGCATTATTAGATTTGGAATCAAGTGCCTCGAGTGATGAAGCTGTGAGGGAGAGGATCGCGTCGCTTCCACCGGAGGTGTCGGAAGTGGATTTGTTAGCTAATCTTGAAGGTAATCCAATGATACATAATAAACATGTTATTAGATGGGATATAATATAATTTAATTGGATGTTCAAATCGAAGACATCCTCAAGAAAGCTGGGTTGCCTAGTGCCTATAACCGTGAAGCTTGTGTGAGAAGAATTGTGGATGTGAAGGAAGCGAAGGAGGGAGTTGTGTCATGATCGTGGTAAGTGGCGCTCCATTGTCTCTGCCTATCCCCATGGGAAAGAGGCGTGACAATTTGATTGATTGATTGATAATTGGATGTTACAAGCTTACAAGTATTTGTCAACCAACAAATGAGGTAGGAATATACTGCAAGTCTATTCTGCAAGTGTGAGTGAGTATTAAATCTGGGGTAGTACCACTACTTTACAGACGCATAGATGTGACTGCTAGTAGCGGTTATTTAACTGTATAGTATTTTCTTAATTTTATTCGGCTTACAATCGCGTTGATTTTGGTTTTGATTTTACATTTTTTTATTATACCGACGTTTCGAAAGCTTTGCGGCCACCGTGGTCACGGAGAGACTGAGGTGTTGGTCGTCCTATTGGTTGATGCTGTTATTGTTTCCAAAACTACCCGTTTTGATTTTGTTTTTTCTGTTCCTGTTTTATTTACCACCACCCCAGTCACCACCACCACCATATCTACCAAAATATGTAACGAGCAGGTGCTTTCCAGATAATAATGTTTTACTTCGGCGTAGTGGGGGCGTAACACCATGCCAGAGTCACGGCATTCGATTTTACTGCGTGCCAATAGATTTACATTTTTTTTTTATTGTGACTCGTCATTTGACAGCACCCCACTTGATGATAAGCTGGAGTGTGGTCCAAGAATGGATTTCACTGCTGATACAATTTAATAACTGTAAGTAGCAATCACATCCACTATGCTGGCCTAGTTGGAATCGGCAACTTACAAGCTGGTCCCGAAACGCGAACAGTCTGTGGTACTACCCCGGATCGGCGGACTAGGTACCACTGCCTACCACACTTTAAATTTTTTAAATTAAAAATGTTATAATACTCTCAATATAAATATTTTACAGACAAAGAATCGGCGCAACGCTTAAGCGGCATCGTGAATTCTGCCGTAGAACTTCTTGCTGAATATAATTTGAGGTTAGCAGAGGAGTTGGATAAACGTCGTCGCTTAGCAGGCATGCTGCGTGATTATGCTCAGGCGCAGAAAGATTTGGCTCGGCAAGCTGAACAGCGGCTGGAGGTATGTGGATTTTGATGAAAATGAGACAAATAATACTTGATACAAGATTGGTATTAACCGTAGTACTAAAGACTGTAATTGGCGAGTCTGCTATTTAAAAAACATATCTTTTCACACGAATGTTAAAAAAAACCACTCACGTTTCAATCTCCATTGGGATAGACAGAAAGAATTTTCATGTTGTTGAAATCACCCTGCAGGAATCACATTTGAGAATATTTCTAATTTCTTTAGTGGTTGATGTGAGGGAAGTGGGTGGTTTTGTCAGAATTAGATAAGTGGCGTTCCATTATCTCTTCCTATCCCTATGGGAGATGAGGTATGACAATTTGATTGATTATTTGTGGATAAAAACCTTAACCTTATAGCTTGTATGAAGAGAATTGTGGATGTGAAGAAAGCAAGGGAGTTGTATGTATCACGTGGCGCTCCATTGTCTCTGCCAATTCATGGCAGATCCATCCAATCATGGGAAAAAGCCGTGACAATTTGCTTGATTGAATAAAAACAATATTTTAAATCTATTTTTTCTTTTTTAGGAATACAACATCAAACTACAAAAGATATATAGTGTCAAAGCTGAAGTCCGTTCTCACATTGAGAACCTTCCGGATGTGTCCAGACTCCCGGATGTGACTGGTGGACTTGCCCCTCTGCCATCGGCAGGAGACCTATTCAGTATACATTAGCTGTAGAAGACAAAGGAAGATTTTATTCTTAACACCAATTTGACAGCAATTCCAATCTATAGTAAAGGCGCTGTGCCCACCTACGTTGTGCTATCATCCGTGTCATCTTGCTTCGATGGTCACAGCGCTTTATTGTTGATATAGTCAGATACTTTAACAAATAATTAACCAATTATTTGTATAAATTGAAAGAGAAAAACTTGGTTAATAATTAGTTAAAATATATCTTAGAATTGTATAAACTAACTTTAACGGTAACTACAGTCATGCTGACAATGTTTTGATAACTAGACCTCCTAAAGTCTACGGTCCTACGCGAATAGAAATCTTTCTACGTCATCGTGCACGCGATTGCAAAATATTTGCTAACAGTCAACATCAGCCAGAAGGCGTCCACTGCCGAACATGCGTCCAATGCCAGTTGCATCCACCGGTTATTCGTGACTTTCACTAAGTCGTCAGTTCACCTAGTGGAAGGCCTACCTACGCTGCGTCTTCCGGTTCGCGGTCTCCACTCTAGAACCTTTCTTCCCCATCGGTTGTCGATTATTCGAGTGATGCTAATAGTATTGTATGGAAATCCCTTTGCAACGCCATCTTGTTGCAGCTTGTGGTATTGCTACATGATTATGTAGCAGATATTGCAATTGAATACCAAATTCGTAAATTAATAGTAATAGTATCGCAAAACAACTGTCTTCCACGGCTGTTGGAATATAGCTATAAAATCTTCAGTACTCTTGCTGTACTGCAATCCCATCAGGCAAGTCGAGGTCAGGTCACAATTTAAAATTGTTAATTTCTGCACGTAGGCGTTTCATTGTGCCTCGACATCTGACAACGGCTTGCCTCATGTTTAAGAGGAGGTCCATTAACGCAGACGACTGCGGTAAAAACTATAGTGCTGTCGCGGAGCAGAAGGAATTTTGTACAATGACCTATCACTACCTTCCTCTGTCGCTCGCACATACAAATATTGCCGTCGCGCTCACACGCAGGTAACAAACAAAATTATTTCTGCTCCGCGACCGCACTATACTAAGTTTATAACCAGTCGTCACAATGCCTTAAGTGTTTTTTTTGTTGGCTTAGGCATGTTAAAAATGTGTTACCGTTAAAGTAAGATGCTCTTAGTTTTTAGTTAGTTAATAATAGGTTTTTACACTGTTTTTTTTTCTTTTCTTTTTTTATGAAGTAATTAAATTTTGACAAAAACCGGTTGATTAGTTTTAGTTTCAGGGGAAATTATTTAAACATAGAAATTGTATTTAATAGTACCTATTCATAATAAAAAGAAAACTCATATAACATGCATAATTTGAGGGGGTCTAAAGTTATGATCAGGCGACTAACTAAAGAATATAGCACTTAAAATATAGTTACAGTTCTTGAAGCTCTGCACGTTCATAATATGTGGATGCGAAGGAAGCAAGAGAGTTGTCAGTATCGTGGAAAGAGACGCTCCATTGTCCCTGCCTATCCCTGAGGATATTGCGTGACAATTGGTAATCTTAACCTTAGGCCCTTGATTCGTAAATACGTTTACAATAAAGGTGTTTAGTATTATAATTTATTCCCCATTAGAATTGCTCAACATAATTTTTTTCTAAGGTAACCTGGATTTTTCTCAAAAGTTTAGTACGTGAGTAACAATCAGTTGCACAAAGACCTGTTATAATTTTAAAGTTATACGGCGTTCTCACGAGGCGAATTTAGTTGTTTGATATTTATCGTTGAACAAAAAATTGAAAGCTAATATGGACTGTAGCGTCCTCACGGTTCAATAATAATCGACACGTGTCATTACACTATCTGTCCATTTTAGCAATTTCTCGTGGATGCGGACGCCGTAATTTACATTTTATTCACAATTAATTTTACAAACAAACAAAAACTGGTGATAGAGGATGCAATATACAATACAATATACAATTGCGCTGATTGACTGACTGATTGGACTAATTATTCAATGCAAGTTAAATGAACAAGGTCTTTAACTTTTGTTGAACCGATATTTATTGCTTCAACTGGATTGAAAGTGTTCAGTTCAAATCGCTCGTGTTTTGACATATATTTTACATAATTACTAAGGCAAAATGCGACTGTGGTATAGTGGAAGCGAAATGGTCACGCAAACCGAAAACTCCCGGTTTTAAAACCACTTGCCTGTACCAATGTATTCAAGCCATTGATGATTCAAACATCGATGATTCAAGCACGTTTAGTAACTTAGAATAGAATTTAATAGTAATGTCATTTTAATCCAGTAAATTGAGGTTTGTGCAACGATTGTCAAAATAGCATTTAGTTAATGGATATTAAAATTAATTAGAGTTTCCTGCAGCTGATTGTTAGTCCTACCTTGAGTTTGTTTTTTGTATGAAGATATATCACAAAATTACTATAGGTATATGTTATTGACACTGACAATATACAGGGTGTATTTAGACAGACAGCAATCTCTTGCAAGTGCCGTAAGGGGTGCGTAACATCTCGAACGGATGGTGCGTAAGGTTACAGCCATTAAAGTTAAAACAGTACGCGAGGTCTAAGCTGAGCTTTGCATTTGTGCATTTAAGCAAAGGATGCGTCGCGCACAAATTCGACGACAGGCGTGGACGAACGGTTTAGCGACTGGTTTGTTGCGCGTAAAGTCCCGGGTTCGATCCCCGGTCGGAGCAAATATTTGTTTCATAGCTTTTATTTGTAATATTTAATAGTATTAAATATTGCAAATATTTGTTAATAAAAAAAAAGAGATGGATATTTGCTTCGGGTCTGGTTATCAAAGAGTGGTAGGCAGTGGTACCCAGTCTGCCGATCCGGGGTAGTACCACCACTTACAAGTATACAGACCGTGAAGTGATTTGGTCACGTTTCGGGATCAGCTTGTAAGTTGCCGGTTCCATCTAGGCCGGCATAGTGGATGTGATTGCTACTCACAGTTATTGAATTGTAGTAGCAGTGACATTCATTCATGGACCACACTTTGGCTTAACATCAAGCGGGGTGCTGTCATATGTCGAGTCACAATAAAAAAAATGCTTAGCTTAGGCATTGCGGACTTTTTTTATTGTAACTCTACATCTGACTTTGACCCGCCTCATGGCAAGCAAGGAGAGGTCCAAGAGTACCGATGACTGCAAAAACTGAGTCTTCACGGCTGTCCTAGTCGCCGTCACTATGCCACTTCCTATCAACTTTTGTTGAATAACCGGGAGGTCGATTAATGTGCGTAAAGTTTGCATTGCTTGTTTTTTTATATTTAAATGATGTTTTTAATAAATAATGTTAATTCAACATTATGTAGATAAAAATGTCGAGAAATAAATATAATAATTTCAATATGTATGGGTTAAAAATCCCTATATCAGTATGATTGTTGTATACATTACTGATGTGTATACACTCTCTAATGCATGGGATTGCTATGTGTCTGCCCCACACCCTGTATAAATGCACTTTTTTTGTATTTTCGAACTTAGGTTTAAAGATATTTAAGTAAAAATATAATTTATATTGATGAATCTAGTAAACATTCTATAAATTACTAAATATTTGGACAGTATAATAAAAAATAATTTACTTCTGTTTTTTTGTTTGTTTTTCAATAGGGCACGTGTGATATAGAGTATTGTCTAGATTTTCGTTCTATTACAATTACCAAATAGCTGTTTTTTATTCGTCATATTAGCATATAGCTTAATATGTCATCTATAATACAAGTGGGGTCTAGACCGACCAAATCAGAGGCCCTAATTGCACGTTATAAGTCTGTTAATTCAGCCAAAAGAAACATACATTTGTTATTAAGACAATTAACTATTTTTACTTGACCCAAATAAAACCTGAGACGATAAAACATCTACATGGGCTGTCAGCAAAGATATTTTCTGAGGTGCATTTTACGTGTTCTAGAACGCACCAAACTCCATAACTAAAGTATTCCACAAACTAGATGCCTTTTTTATTCTAACAGAAAATATTTCATCATAGGCCTCCCCCTTAGAACGCCATTTCGAACGACAAGATTCCATTTGCATCATGTATTTTGTCGTTCATAGGCTGCTTGGGGATCGCAGCTGATCACCGCACGTTAAGAGGACGTTGCTGCCCATTCTCCGGTGAGACTGGTCGAGATTCAGGACTTCCCCGTACTAAATATATTTAAATAAACAAAAAAAGAAAATATATTTACTTGCCTTAAATAAAATAAATGTATTTGTTTATTCCTAAAATCAGAAAATGTATTTTTTTCTAATTAATAAAGCATTAGGTTTAATCTTACGTGATTTAACTTTAAAGAATTGGTTAAAACGGGTGTTGACGCGTATTTTTTATGCCTCGGCTTTTTAGCCCTATTGCTATAGCCGTGGTCTATGCAGGCACGGAGAAGATTATTCGTGCGTAGTTACGTGTAGCGTTATTACCCCTTTTTTGAGAACGCGTGAAGACATGTTTTAATCTATTATACTTATGAACATAGTGTTAATAAACACTTCACAAACTAAATTCACTCTGTTCATATACTTTAAAGCTTTTGTTTCTATTATAAATTACTTTAGGTATATAATTAGATATTCAATTATAAATTGTTTGTTAGGATATTGTTGTTTCATTTATTCCTGCCTCGCTTTATCCCCAGCATCTCACTCTTGGATCTCCTTACCATCAAGCGGGTCGAGGTCAGATTTCGAGTCACACTAGAAAAAAAATGCCATCAATATCACCACTTCACTTCGAAGTGATATTGGCTACCAGTCGCAATCGGCAGTCGAACTAAAAAGTTCGGTGCGTCTTTTCTGTGTGGAACAATCTACAAGTGGAATGCTTTGCCAGCCCATGTGTTCTCTCCATCCTATAACCGTAGTAACGGCGAATGAGCCAGCCGTGAACTGACGCAGTTTTTTCAGTCGTCGCTCTTGGACCGCCTTGCTTATCATGAGACGGGTCAGATGTATCACTATAAAAAAAAGTTATTCGACTGTAGTAGTTGTCTCCTACATTCGTGGATTGCACTCCAGCTCATTAGGCGGGGCGCTGTAATTTGTGTAATAAGCATTCATTAAATTTTGCAAGTGCTCGTACCATAGAAAGTGTATTTTTCCATTTACAATCAGGTTTTGGTTTTCAAATCGGAGACATCCTCAAGAAAGCTAGGTTGCCTTTTGCCCATAACCATAGGGCTTGTATGAAGAGAATTGTGGATGTGAAGGAAGCGAGGGAGTTGTGTCAGAATCGTGGCAAGCGGCGCTCCATTGTCTCTGCCTATCGCTGTGGGAAGAAGGCGTAACAATTTGATTGATTGATTGAATCAGTTTTTACTGAATTAAAAAATTTAGGCGCGTTATATATGAGGAGTTGACCCGTGAAACGAGCGAGCGAACATGGAGAGAATAAGCGCCATTTTGTTATTATCAAATTCAACTAGATGGCGTTAGTGAATTAATTGTTCGTAATATTTTTTTCCAATGTTCATACTATTGTCATTAATAACGATAAGACTCAAACATTAGCATATTTTAATTACTCAATTCTATAACATCTAACTGTAACAGACCGCCGGGGTTCCTGCGGGTTTAGGTTAGGCAAGTTAAAACGACTATCGTCTCTCGTCAGCTATTGTCAAAATAATAAAAACAAGACAGAATCCAATAAAACGAGACAATTAATCGTTGCGACGAATGTCGTCTGTGCGACGACACGTTTTATCATTATCATCAATAGTCTAATTTTGGTGAATTTAGCCTAGCTTTTATTATTTTGCTAATCGTCGACGAGAGACGATTATTGTTATAACTTGCCCAACCTAACCCCGCTGAGACCCAGCTTTTTTTCACCTTTAATTATATTTTTCCAAATATTTAAAACTCGTAGCTACACAAAAAATAATAAAAATATATTATGACATTTTTTTTATTTGTGAATTGTCAATGAATGTGTAAACGGAATTTATAGAATTTCTAAAGATTATTGCATTAAATAGAATTAAATAATATGTCTAGAAGCACAGTAAGTATGTTTTAGTAACATCAACGAAGTACGTGGTCAGTTGCCTAGTCTGCCGATTCGGGATTGTTCGACGTGCTGTGGACGAGATTGACAAAGCACTATTTTGTTAGATAACATAAAGAAAGTAGATAGCAAGGTTCTGGAATTATTCTTATATCTTTACAGTTTTTAATCTATCTTGATTAAAGAGGTTCTACCTAACCCTTCTAGATTAGAGACGAGACGTGGAAAGATGGGCTATTTGCTGAATAAATGATTTAAATTTGTACCACCACATTCATGTGTACAGACCATGAAGTGACTTTATTCAGCCTATCGGGATCACTTCCCAATTCTCTTCGTACAAGTTTTATACAACTGCGGATTGCTGCTTTTGTAAAAAAATGGCAGGTCCCAGCTATATGATTAGACATCCGCTAGATGGGCATTATTACTTATATTTACGAGTATATTCGACATTATAGTACTTAGTAGTAGTCGCATTTAGTGAATAATTGTTACAGTCCACGAACACTAAATCTGTGTCAACCTTCTCGTCGTTAGAATCTGAATCACATGTAAGTACATTATGCAAACTTAATTGATTAGGCAATATTTCTATAGGAACGGGAAAAAAAGGTGCCTCAGTCGCCGTCACTATGCCGGCCAAATTAAACATACTTATTTATTTATTTACATTTCTATACTAAGCTACTTAAGTGATTGTATCATAAACACAGGACAACCAAAGAACATATGGCAAAAATTCCAGTGGGTGGTCTGGAACCCTTGCTCTCGGTTTGCGTAACCATTGCACTGCCACTACACCGCGGTCGCCTTAATTAGTCACTTTAATTATCTTACTAATTTGTTGTTTTTTTTTTAAATAACTTTAGCCCGCAGACAGATGGACAAACAATATAACATACCGACAGCTGTTGGTGTCAACTTCGGTTGGAATAATGCAATTTTGGTGGCATCCATATTTGCAACAAGAAGAGGCCTTCGTACCGTTTTTGTTACTTTATAACATTTTTAGTGTCCTCATTGGATATCCTTTACTTTATTTAGAGATGGCTTTGGGTGTTGTCACTAGAAAAAGTGTTATTAAGTGCTGGGATATAGCGCCTTATGCTAGAGGTTTGTAAGCGTCTCACGGTGCGATTTTGTGTTCACCGCGGATGTGCAAAACTTACGAGCCCTCAAGTCGATAGATGCAAGCTGTACGATTCGAAATCGCACATTTTGAGATGTTATTAATTAGTTCAAATCAAAGTACCTAATTTACACCTGCAGCCGCGGCGGGCCCGACACAAAATCGCACCGTGAGTTCTTAGCCTTAGGGTTAAGGATATCAGCCAACTGTCTAACTTACACTTATTTAGTTATTTCTTACATTACATACATGCAACAATGGGGAATGGGGAATAATACCTCCAATGATATTTTAGGAAAAGACGTAGATATGTTATATGTTCTCCGAATGAGGCACGTTAAAACTATTAAATCTGAATCTACACTAATGTCAGGATGCAGAACAACATAAATATATTTGTCTATTTTTCGCTCTTAAAACTATCATTCCGTCATACTTCCACTTTCCCGTGAATGGTTGATCGTTCAAATTCAAACCCGTGCCATTTGCAAACACTAAAACTTGTGTAGGTGACGTATCTACTCATTTTATTTAATATCAATAAATATAAGGGTATATCTGTAACGAAGGAGTAAAAAGATGAAGCCTAAAACCTATATAATGGGAGCTACGTACGGGCAAACGCAGCGTAGAATGTCCACTGGGGACCTACGAGGCCGGCATACAGCCTAACATCAGGCGGGGTGCTCGACTACGGATTTTATGCGTCTTACTATCGCGTTTATTTTGGGTATAATGATTTTACAATTTTTTATTGTTCCGACGTTTCGAGAGCTTTGCAGCCATTGTGGTCACGGAGGGACGATAGTAATAAACGCGATAGTAAGCCGCATAAATTGGTAATTATGTTTTACAGGCGTAGGTTGGTCTATGTTAGCAACATGTGCTTTCACGGCGTTCGGTCTAGGTATAGTCAGTGCATACAGTTTAGCTTTATTGGTGCATTCGTTCCATACATTTCTCCCCTGGCTGCATTGTGCTGCATTAGCTGACCCATCATGCACCTCAAGACATAAACATTTGGCATTAGATAGTGAAACGCCTGCGCAAAGTTTCTTTCAGTAAGTTATTGTTGACTATTCTTTATTTATATTTTATTTTTATTGTGGCTCGTCATATAATAGCACCCGCCTGATGTTTTTATTTATTTATTTTGATGACAGGCGTTTAGCGATTGATTTGTTGCGCGTAAAGTTCCGGGTTTGTGTGCCGGTCAGAGCAAATATTTGTTTCATAGCTTTTATTTGTATTATTTAATATTTATATTGATTGCATTATAATATTATAGCATTACAAGTATACAGACCGTGAAGTGATTTGGTCATGTTTCGGGATCAGCTTGTAAGTTGCCGGTTCCAATTAGGCCGGCATAGTGGATGTGATTGCTACTCACAGTTATTGAATTGTAGTAGCAGTGACATTCATTCCTGGGCCACACTTCGGCTTAACATCAAGCAGGGTGCTGTCATAATTATGTCGAGTTCCAATAAAAAATTAAAAATCAAACGAAGTGTTTAAAAGCCGTTGGTCGGCATACTGACTAAGTTGGTTTTTCAGTCGTCAGCGCTTTGAGACCTTCCCTTGTTTACCATTAAGTAATCACAATAGGCATTATGTTTCCAGTAACTTCGTTTTAAATCTCAAGAGAGACGAATCAAATAGTGGTTTGGGTAATGTTGTGCCAGAATTAACTGCATATTATGTTATTTCATGGATATTTGTGTATTTCATTGCTGTTAAGAAAATTTATAGCTATTCCAAGGTATATATATATTTTTTTATTGTGACAAGCAAGAGGAGATCCAAGAGTGACGACGACTGAAACAACCGAAGGTGCTTCTTCACGCATCGCTAGAAGAATCCAAGGTTATAGGAGGGAGAGAACATATGGGGTGGCAAAGCATTCCGCTTGTTGATTGTCCTACAAAGAAAAGACGCACCGATCTTTTTAGTTCGACTGCCGATTCGGTTGACAAAATGCGGATGCTTCCCTCGACCAGTGCGGGTATTACGGGTGTGAAAAGACAAGGTTAAAGAGCTCCTCGGAACATTCTCCGTGATATAGGCGATAGAGGACGTATTTTGTTTTATTGTATTCTTTTCATCATTAGCTACCAAACGTGATTGTATCATAGAAACAGGACGTTTCTGTACATTGGTACCAGTGAGCACAAAACCTTAATACCTGGTTATTGTGCTCCCTCCCTGTAAGTAGTTTTTAACTGGGTACTTTTATAAATTGGTATTTATTTTATATGTGACTATTTCACTACGTCTCTTTCACACGTCCCGGTCGCTGTAGGCAGCGGCGAAATGCATGGGGCATCTTTTTATGAAAAAAATTAACAATATAATACGGCAACCGGAACGTGTGAAAAGGTACTAACTACACTACCACTAATACAGAGGAACAAGCCAGTCTTTGACCACTAACAAATCATGGCGTATTCTACAACTGCGGAGGGGCAACTAGGTAATCGACAGAATACCCAGAATACCAATACGACAGAATACCCAGTGTACTAATACGACAGAATAGCCAAAATTGATGATAGAAATAAAATAAATAAAATAGAAAATAGTTACAGGAACGTTAGTAGTTGTGACGGCGACTGAGGCAACCGTGAGTTGAATTTATTTTAGTCGTTGGTGCTCTTGGAGTTCCTCTTGCTGGTATTATAAGGCAAGTCGAGATAAGATCTCGAGTCTCGATAAAAATATTCTAATTTTATTTTATTTTTTGCAGTTAGTCTTCTTTAAAGACACTTTAGCATTCCTGGTGTTACTATGTTGTGTTTTGGGTGCTATAAGGCTCGACGGCCTGTTTCTATATTATGAGAAAGTAGATTGGAATGTGCTGCTAAGGGATCCACACGTACGTATCATACATCATCTTTATCATCAGCCGAAAGGCGTCCACTGCTGAACATAGGCCTCCCCCTTAGAACGCCATCCCGAACGACAAGATGCCAGTTGCATCCACCGGTATTTTGTCGTTCATAATGAAGGGGGAGAGGGCGGCTTGGGGGATCGCAGTATACGCACTGCAAGCTAAGAAGTCTCACATCCGGTTAGACTGGTCGAATTTTAGGACATCCCGGTTCATTTACTTTGTACGTAACACTTCTGGACGTAGCACTTCTGGACTCAAATGATTTATATCGTCAATCTATACCAATTGCCACGATTACCGAAGACAACGGAGTCACTTTCGACGATCCTGGACAAACTTTTTATTTAAAAAAAATAAAAAATTCTTTATTAACATCAAATTAGGTTAACATCAAACTAGGTCTGCGTGAGACACTGTGTTACAGGACAACCCTGCCTTTCCCTGACTCATACAGCAAGCTATGAGATGTATATAAAAAAGTACAAAAGGAAAAAATAACAAAACAGGAAACAACAAAAATAAAAAGATACATCTATACTGAAACTGTGTCCCTGCAAATGCTGTTTTGATTTTACTCTCTTGCTTTCGTTTCGTTCTTAAAAGATGATTATTTTCTTAAAGTTGGTGATATGCCTTTAGAGCATATCACAGTACTGACTATGAAATGGCTGTTGCCGGACATGGTACGAAGATCATAATGATGTTTAATGATATTTTAGGAAAAGACGTAGATAAGTTATACGCGCTCCGAACGAGGCACGTTTACACTATACTAATAAGCAAACCTGAACAACATGTATTTGTCTTTTTTTTCGCTCTCCATCACTATCATTCCGTCCTAATTCTACTTTAGTGTATGCGTGAAGAAGCACCTTTGGCCGGCACAGTGACGGCGACTGGAGTAGCTGCGAAGACTCGGTTTTCGTAGTAGTCGGCACTCTTGGACCTCTCCTTGCTTAGATAAAAAAGTCTTGAGTCACAATAAAAAAGTCTTGGTTGATCGTTCAAACTCGTGCCATTTGCGAACACTAAAACTCGTGTAGAAGACGTATCTACCTCATTTTAATATCATTGGTGTTGATTATAATCCATTTCAGATTTGGCGCAGGGCAGTCGAATACGTATTAGTAGAATCGGCAATATCACAAGGGTCACTTATAATGCTCGGATCGTATTGTCCGAAAGAACGACACCAATTATCAAATACGGCTATGTCCACATTTTGTGTTGCTAAAATTATTACTCTGAGCGTTGCCTTTTTGCTTGCGACGACACACGGAGCGTTGCATGCTGATTATAACGCTAACTCCGATATTCCTGTGGGTAGGTTGCAATTTATTTTATTATTGTAGGTAAGAGACTTGTAGATGTGAGAGAAGCGAGGGAGTTGTGTCAGGATCGTGGCAAGTGGCTCCTCGTTGTTTCTGCCTATCCCTGTTGAAAAAGGCGTGACTATTTGATTGATTTGAAGTAAGAGACTTCATATTGATATGAAAAATGGTGTAATGGAGAGCACGGGTTCGAAATCACTCAACGGCACCAATGTATCAATCAATCAATCAAATTGTCACGCCTTTTTCCCACAGGGATAGGCAGAGACAATGGAGCGCCACTTACCACGATCCTTACACAACTCCCTTGCTTCCTTCACATCCACAATTCTCCTCATACCGGCCCTATGGTTATGGGCACTAGGCAACCTAGCTTTCTTAAGGATGTCTCCGATTTGGTCGGAAAACACTCTCCTAGGCCTGCCTTGTTTAACGCATCCATCCACATCAGATTTATAAATTCCTTTCGTCAATCTACTTTTACTCATCCTTTCCATGTGCCCAAACCATCGAAGCATTCCTTTGTCAATCCTTGTCACTACATCTTCTTTTAAATCACATCTATCACGCAGTGTGCTATTCCTTATTCTATCAGCTATCGTCACTCCACATACACTCCTTAACGACCGCATTTCTACAGCGTTAATTCTACTCTCATGCTTCTTCTGCCATACCCACCCTTCACTTCCATACATTAATGTAGGAACAAGCACCGCATTATGAACAGCCATCCGTGACTTTTGGGACATTATTTGGCTGCTCATTATACTATGGATGGCACCGTTCACTACGTTACCCTTTTGCACTCTTCTCTCAATATCTTCATCACACTTTCCATCCCTAGTAAACATACTTCCCAAGTAAACAAATTGTTTGACTTGTTCCACTTTCTTTCCGTCTATCATTATCTCACATTCTGTCATTTCATCCTCTCTCTCCAAAACCATTACCTTAGTTTTACTTACATTTACTTTCATACCTTTCTTTTCTAATTCCGCATTCATTATAGTGACCATTTCCTGTAACTCATACGCCGAAGATGCAAGGATAACTTGATCGTCGGCGTACAAGAGACATTTGATCACCAAGTCATTCATTCTTAAACCATACTTCCTTTCACGCAACTCTTTCAGACAACTGTCCATGAATAGATTGAAGAGCCATGGTGACGCTAAACATCCCTGTCTGACACCTTTAGAGATGCCAAACCAGTCAGATAGCGCCCCGTTAATTCGAACACATGCACTGGAATCCTCATAGAGAGATTTCAGTGCACGGACCAAACGCTCCCCCAACCCAAACCCGGACAGCTGCTGCCACAATTCACTCCTGTTCACTCGATCATAGGCCTTCTCAAGGTCAACAAAAGCACAAAACACCTTCTGGTGTTTTGCCAACACTTTTTCGCTGACGCATCTTAGAGAGAAGATCTGATCCATACATCCCATCCCTTTCCTAAATCCCGCTTGCGCATCCCAAACTTTATCATCTGTTTCATGCATCACCCTTTCAATCAATACTTTCGCATACAACTTGCCAACAATACTGAGAAGGCTGATGCCGCGGTAATTTTTGGGTTCCTGTTGCGACCCCCTCCCCTTGTATAGAGGTACAATGACAGCCTTGCGCCAGTCCCCTGGTACAAGACCGTTCACCCAGCACTTACTGAAAAGGAGACACAACCAGGAAGCCACCAGCTGACCACCGCCCTTCAGCATCTCGACAGTTATTCTGTCACACCCAGCCGCTTTTCCAACTTTCATTCTTTTCAATGCATTCACAATCTCTTTCACATCTATATCACATTCAGATTCACTTTCATTCAGCGTGGAGGACATATCGACACACTCTGGTGCTGTATTATCATCCTCCACAAATAAACTTTCAAAATACTCCTTCCATCGTCCTAACACTTTCTTCTCTTCAGTCACTAAATCGCCATTCGAATCCCTAACCACATTCACTTTAGACTTCTCCAGTCCTCCCCGGGCTATCTTAACCTGTTTCCAGAACAGTTTGATATTATCCCGGAAATTTCTGGAGAATTTCCTCTCGATATCCTCTTTCACCTCTTTCTTCTTTCGTTCTATACATTCTTTCACTTTAATTTTTATTTCCTTATATTCATTCATTACCTTACATACATCCTCATCTTTCTTACCCGGGTTTGTTCGTCTACTAGCATTAACTGCTAGTAGATCCTGCCATTTTTTCTTCTTCTCGCATACTAATACTTCCGTTTCCTTATCCCACCACATGTTGGGCCTTACATTCTTCCTCTTGCTCACTCCACACGCTTCTTCTGCAGCTTCTGTCATACCGTTCCTCAATTTCATCCATACTTCCTCCACACTATCATTCTCATGATTACAGGCATCTCCTATTTTCTCACGTAACTTACTTACATACTCCTCTTTCACTTCTGCATCTTGCAACTTTTCTCCTTTTATTCTTGTCAACTGTGTTGTCGACTTACGACTGCGGTTTCTCCAACCCTTGAACAGATCATTTATTCTTGACATTACAAGAAAATGGTCTGTTCCAATGTTGACCCCGCGATAAACCCTCGTATCAACAACATTGACTTTCAACCTTTCATCCACAATCACAAAATCTATCATACTTCTCTCTTTATTCCTCTCCCATGTATACATGTGAATCTCCTTGTGACAAAACTTCGTGTTTGTCACAATGAGATTCTTCTCCAAACAAACATTCACCAGACTCACTCACACGACATTCTCATTCACACGCTCATCTCCAAACCTTCCCAACACATGGTCTACATTCACTCTTTGCACACCAACCCATGCATTAAAATCACCTAACATTACAACCCTTTCATTCGATCTCGCAACATTCAAAACATCACGCAGGCTCTCCCAAAACTCTTCCCTTTCGGTCTGTGGCTTAGATATATCGGGGGCATACACACCAACGACAAATAGTCTGTGCAGCCCCACTCTAAGCCTGACCCATAAGAGTCTGGGCGACATACACTCATACTCAGTCATACACTCTGCCATTCTCTCAGACATCAACATTCCCACACCCTGACACGCTCTGGCCGTCGAGTCGACCCCCGACCAGACTGCTGTGTAGGGACCATGGTGGGTGACATCTGAGCCCTTCCGCTTCGTCTCATTCACACACAAAATATCTATTTTCTTATCATCCATCATCTTACATACTTCATCTAACTTAGTCTTCATTCCTCCACAAACATTCAATGTGGCAAAACGGCTCTCCGCTGCCCGCTTTTCGCCCCGTGGGAACTTGAGGCGTGACTTATTGCGAGTAATGTCGCCGCCATTCGAATATATTTTATTATTATTTTTAATTCCCATTTTATACCCACGAGTAGCAAGGGAAAAAAGTGCCAACTCCGACAGAGCCCCGCATGCCGGAGTGGGGCAATAAATTAGTACCCGATGGGCGCCAACCATCGGGACTGGCACGCTCGCGACTAGGCCACCCCTAGCCATTCATCCTTGGGCGCGACAGACCACGGAATTAGCGGAAGGGGAAGGGAGGAAAAGGAATTAGCGGAAGCGAAAAGGGATAGATAGGAATTTGGGGATTGGGTAGGTTTAGGATACCATTACTATAGAAGGAAAAGGATATAGTAAATGGTAGCTCGAGGTGTCCGGGGTCGCGTACCCGTATTCGTCGTATAAACACTGGACAAATATTTATAAAACGAACCCTCTGAACTATGAAATGTATCTTTGATATAATATGTACTTTGGTTGTCCTGTTTCTATGATTCTTTAGAAGCATGGTATAGAAAAAAAAATTGCATCGTCGGCATATAATTTGCAACAAATATTTACTTTTAATGAATTAGAAAGAAAAGGCATGAAAGTAAACAAAACCAAAGTAGGTGATGGTTTTGGAGAGTGAGAATAGGATGACAGAGTGCGATAAAAAATAAATGGAAAGGAAGTGGAGCCAGTTAATCAATTGGAGGCAACCGTGGTGTAGTGGCAGTGCAATGGGTTCGCAAACCAAGAGCACGAGTTCGAGGCCACCCACCGGTACCAATGTATCTTTGGTATATGTAGTTTGGTTATCCTGTTTCTATGATACAAGCACTTTAATAGCTTAGTATAGAAATGTAAAAAAACCTAAAAACGTAATGTTTACAGAGATGAGAGGTTTTAGAGATATGAAGACTTTAAAAGATGTAAGCGGGTAATGTAGTGATTTGTGTCATACATAGCATGCTCATACGCAGCAATATTAAGAAAATGCTGGGTATGAGAATAATTATGAAAGTAGCATTAATGCTGTCATAAGGCCATTAATAAGTACATGTGGATTTTGGGGTAACAATTGCAAATAGGGTGATGAAGGGTTTCTGATTGGAATAAACAAATAAATGTGATTTGAAAAAAAATAGTAACAAAGATATGTGACGATGGTTTAGTGAAAGAATTGACGGAGATTGATGGAAGAGTTTTTATAAATCAGAGACGAGTAGAAGAATAAAAAATGGGACTACCGACTATTTAAATTTGAATACCGACTTTTTTGTGGCTTTATCTATAGTTTAGGCCTGTACTAACATAACATTTATTTCAGAATCTCCAGCCTACTCCTTGATAATGTGGGCAGACTATGCAGCACGTACACCTGGAAGTCAATTTTGGTCTGCCCTAATATTCTTTACTCTGTTCACGCTATCGGTGTCTTCTACAGCGTTACAAGTACAAACAATAATGTCCGCTTTTAGTGGAAAAAGTATATACAAATTATCATGGGCATTTCTCATAGTAATCTGTTGTTTATTCTGTTTTATTGGATGTTTCACTGTTTGTACTCAGGTGAGATGTTTTGAAAAGTATTATGTAAATGTCTATTGAGGCGTCATGGCCGATCCAGATAGGTACGTATAACATCGACAGAAAAAAGAGCGAGCCTTTGAATCTGCGCAGTATAAGTATCAGCAGATAGGAGGAGCGTTGGTTAGTAGTAACAAAACAAGTCGCTACGCAGCTTGAATGCCAGCGCTCTGTTTATCTACCGGGATCTATGTAATGTATCACGCAATGTGCCTGTGTACCCAACAGTGGCGTAGTGTGGCGTAGAAAGGACATCATTCATTTTGGACTTTTCTTGTAACACTTTTGTCACGGCCGATGATAAAAATATATATAAATGGTAGGTTCGATACTCGTATTGACAAAACTAATAGCAATTTTGCTTTTAATTGCTGTACGATTGAGTTATTTGGAAAATAAAAATGATTATTTTTAGTTTCTAAACCACGCGGAAAAGACATATTAAAAAATAAATGTCACACACAGTTGACCAAGGAACATTGTACTCAAGAGAAGAAGCTCGACTGCCATAGACAACAAGTGGCAATTAGAGACGCCACGACGGAATATCACGCGAACTAAAATGTTGGGATGTTGGTGAAAGTGAACCTTACTCAGCAGGAAATAATCTAATTAGATGAATAAAACGACTTTTTATAAAACATTATCTTTTATATTTAATTCCAACTTACTTTTCAAGACAATAGTATCACTAAAAATTGATTTATACTTTTACTCTATTTTGTACTAGTTTCAAAATGTTTAACGACAGTATTATATTGATGACGTTTGTGATGCCTAAACATTTGGTGGGAAGATCAAACCGGAAGAAACGCTATCACGCCATAACCTTGAATGAGAGTCGAGACCCGATGGATCGACTGCCTGATGTTTTTTTTAATTAAAAAGTGATTGACGACTTTTTTTGGGCTGGCAGTGAACTTAATGGTTTCTGCATTGAACTGTCATGATTATAGTTTGATCATTTCGTACATCGAAACTATGCAAAATATAGGATATTTACCAAGCACATTAAAATATTGTTGTATCGAACTATTTTATTGTACATTTCCCACTTTTAGTACAATTAAGCCCAAGTCCCCATACAAAATGAATGATGTCCTTTCAATTTAAAATACTAAAATATGGAAAACCCTACAGAACTTTTCGGAAATAAACAATAATCATTATCGTGTAAACATCCATGCAAATTCAATTCGGTCGGAATCATAGGTACGATAAAAAAATAAATTTCAGGTTCAAAATTTTGACAAGATATTTTAATTTTTAAAATGTGCCGCCACGCTACTCCACTGATAACCAAAGAGCATTTTCATCAATTTTGAGGAATAACGCGCACGAACCGAGCACATGATTGTCATCGGAACAACATTATGGTCCAATAATTCCCATTATGAAATCCCCATTGATGGGGATTATTAGACACCTGAAATTTTTTAGTCCAATTTTCCCCATTGAAGTGTCAATTGAGGAAAATAAGACATTATTGTGTTTTCGCGGTTTTTATTTCAGAAATCCCATATAATCAAATATAGAGCTTTGCGTTTTTTTTCACAGTCCATGCTTAGAGTATACATTTCTATACATGTATTCCAATGTACCATTGCCCGGCTCTTGCGCCTTTGCACATTATAAGAAAATTTCTTGTATCTGATAAGAAACGTCTTGTAAGAAATTCAGTCCAATTTTCCTAAGGTCCAGGATGCGACTCCTACATGCAATAATTTAACTGTAGTAGAAGTCGTCCCTATATATGGTCCACGCTCCAGCTTAAAACTTTTTTTTTATTTTTTTATTGTGACACGACATCTGACCCTGACTCGCCTGATGATAAGCAAGAGGAGGTCCAAGAGTGACGACGACTGGAACAAACGAGTCAGTTCCCGGCTGCCCCAGCCGCCGCCACTATGCCGGCCCAAGGTGCTTCTTCACGCATCGCTTGAAGGATCCAAGAGGAGGGATTTAAGGATTTAAGAGGGAGGGTGCGTCATTTGTCGGACTGAAATAAAAGTTCTATACATTTTCTAGAGTGGAATAAAAATATTGGATTTTCTCATGTATTGGCCTGTATCGATGCCCCGTGTTCCAATCGCAGCGCTAATAACAGCTCTTGTGACTTATTTGTATGGACAAACCGCGTTTTGTGAGAATTTACTAAACGCCATAGGGGAAACTCCTAGTATATTTCTTAGAGTATCGTGGGCTGTTTCGCCTGTTATACTTATGGTAAGATTTAGTTTTTGTGTTTTAAGTGTAAATACCTACGTAGAAATAATTATACAGTATACAGACCGTGAAGTGATTTGGTCACGATTCGGGATCAGCTTGTAAGTTGCCGGTTCCAACTAGGCCGGCATAGTGGATGTGATTGCTACTCACAATGGCCATAACATAATGTGACAGGACATCTGACCTGTCGTGTGCCGCGACTGAGTAACTTATATACAGAGATTATAATCACTGCGCGCTACGATTCTGCTACGCAGGGGCCTGAGACGGTTTTGTGCTCTGTGGTACGACCAGACCAAGCAAATATCTACCTCTTTTTTTATTAATAAATATTTGTAATATTCAAATAAATGCTGTAAAACAAATTTTGTTCCGACCGTGAATCGATCTCGGAACTTTACGCTTAACGGATTGGTGTGTTGTTAACGCGTCCGGTATTTTTTTTTATTATTGTCGACTCGTCATATGTTAGCACCCCGCGGAGTGCGGCTTATGAATGGAAGGAACTGCTACTACAGTCGATTACCTGTGAGTAGCAGTCACATCCATCAGTCTGGCCTAGTTGAAATCGGCAACTTACAAGCTGATCCCGAAAAGAGACTAAATCACTTCACGGTGCCATCACTTTGCCTGCCCATGTGTTCTCTCCATCCTATGACCTTGGATCCTTCAAGCGATGCGTGAAGAAGCACCTTAGGCCGGCATAGTGGCGGCGGCTGGGGCAGCCGGGAATTGACTCGGTTGTTCCAGTCGTCGTCACTCTTGGACCTCCTCTTGCTTATCATCAGGCGAGTCGAGGTCAGATGTCGTGTCACAATAAAAAAAAAAAAAACGGTCTGTATACTTGTAAGTGGTGGTGGTACTACCCCAGATCGCCAGCCTAGGCATCACTCTTTAATAACTAGACCCAAAACAAATATCCAGAACTTTTTTTATAAACTAATATTTGTAATTGTAATATAAGATTAAATATTACAAACATAAATTTTAAAACAAATATTTGCTCCGGAAAACCCGGGACTTTCGCGTAACTGTCATGTTATTATATTAAATTCTTTGTAATTAGGGTATTTTTTATATTTTTTTATTGTGACTCGACATATGACAGCACCCCGCTTAATGTTAAGCCGAAGTGTGGTCCATGAATGAATGTCACTGCTACTACAATTCAATAACTGTGAGTAGCAATCACATCCACTATGCCGGCCTAGATGGAACCGGCAACTTACAAGCTGATCCCAAAACGTGACCAAATCACTTCACGGTCTGTATACTTGTAAGTGGTGGTACTACCCCGGATCGGCAGACTGGGTACCACTGCCTACCACTCTTTGATTACCAGACCCGAAGCAAATATCCATCTCTTTTTTTTATTAACAAATATTTGCAATATTTATTATAATTATTAAATATTACAAATAAAATTGCCAGCAAATTGATTTAAATCTTAATTATTTCAAAAGATTAGTATCTCAAACTCCGTATTACTTCATCCAGGGTAGCTTCTGTGCTGGTATGGGCTCTTGGCCACACAAGGACAAGATAGCTGGATGGGTAGTAACTGTCATCATGCTACTGCCGATTGCTGGTGTCATGCTATGTTATTTGCTGTTCAGATGTCGAGTCAGGGTGAGAATTTTGATTCATTTAATTCAGTGTGTAATAGTTTGGTCGACCAGAATAAATAGGTTACATACTTTATTTATTTAATGATGTAGGTGCCCTTGTTTAAAATTTATTATTTCCTATCTTTCAACACTTCTCTTGGTACCTTGGACAGACTAGATATTCTAGGGATGTCTCTTCGCAGCGACTTAAATCACTGGGTCCTTGAAGTGCAGTGGTTTTTTGGATGGCTTTCCCGAACAGTCGATATATACTCTTACCATTAGACATTGTTCAATACTTTTAGGGCGACAAATGATCTCGCAAAACAATGGCTCCGATAAAAAATCGCTTGCCGGTATTATTAATTTGTTCACAAGCAAGTTTAGTAAGTATTATCTTCATCAGCCGAAGGCGTCCACATAGGCCTCCTTAGAACGCCATTTCGACCGACAAGTTGCCAGTTGCATCCACTGGTTATTCCCGATGTCGATGCCCACTAGGTGGTCAGTCCACCTAGTGGTAGACCTACCTACGCTGCGTCTGTCGGTTCGTGATCTCCACTCTAGAACCTTTCTTTTTAATATGTATAAAAAGAAATGTTAAAATAAAGTGGGGATTTTGAACGTCAAAATTCTTCCTCTTGGTATATTGTAATTTATACATAGTATATTTTCTGGTGCTAAACCTGTAATGTTTTTCGTAATTCCTTCACGGAGTTTTCATTGTGATTTAATATAATTTTTATTTTTACAGAATATAATGGCAAATGAAAAGTAATTGTATTTCTTGCATTATTTATTTTGATTAAAGTTATTTTATTGTATTATTTGTGTATTTTCTTATTTATTAATCTTTTTATATAAATTTGGCTGATTAATTGTTGGACCTACGAAAATTCGAACAACTAAAATCTATGCGTAATTAACATCTCAAAAAAGCTGCGTTGCTTAGTGCCCATAACGGTAAACCTTGTATGATGTGAATTGTCATCGTGACAAGTGGCGCTCCATTGTCTCTGCCTATCTCCGTGCTTCCACGGGCGAGATATTACGAGACTCGACTTGCCTGATGATAAGCAAAGCTTAATAACTGCGAAAACCGATGCAGTTTACGCTTTTTTCGTTTGCTGCCAAAAACTTTTTTATTGTGGCTCGACATATGACAAGACCTTGCCTGAATGCGCTGAAGGGCGGTCTATAGATGGATGCGACCGCTACTACTAGCGGCCTAGTCGGAATCGGAAAATTACAATTGTAAGTAGCATTCCAACTGATTCTGAATCTCTTTCTTAAATATTAACAATATTAGCCGATATTAGCGACAGTAAGCAGCATAAAATTTGTTTAATTCATTAATCAATGTTCGCGCAAAATCTAAGAAAATACTACATTAACAATTAATTGTAATAATAAAATATTACAATTAAAAGCTATGAAACAAATCTTTGCTTGGATCAGGAATAGAACTTGGGACTTTACACGTGACAGATTCGTACCAATGTGCCACGAATGACGTCAATTATTAGACCTCGACCTCGAAAGTACAAAGCAATAATAGATTGGAGCTATGGGGATGCAACGAAATGAAAACACAAAAATATCAGTGACACCATATTTTTATTCACAAAATTTTTATAACACCAATTTGTTACCAAAATAAAGTATTCATATTTAAAATTAGTCATATTATTACACACATATCCACAACAATATATATAATATTGATGATCACAATAGGTTCGGCACATACAAAAAAAGAAAAACTAATTTCATTGATTTAAGTAAACAGGATGTTTAAAAAATATAACTATCCCGTGGTAAACGTTTGTATACTGTATACTAATTCGGTATACATCCTGGCAGATAAAAAAGCAGCGCTAACTTTGAGCTGCGCAGCATAAGGATCAGCGTATAATAACGCTGGACGACTGCGGTAGGAGCAAGTCCGCGTATCTATTTTGTCTTGCTCATAATCAATAAAACAAGAGAAACGAAAAGTAAGTAGGTAACAAAACAAGTTATTGCGCAGTTTAGATGGCAACGCCTTTTTTATCTGCCGGCATCCATACAAACGATTTGTTTGCTTTATTATTAAACGAATAACCACTTTATTGAGACATAACATCTGACCGCCAAGAGTGCCGACAACTGAAACAAAATTCAGTTTACGGTTACAGTAGCTGGCCACTATGCCGGCCAAAAACATCTTGGTACTATCATTTGTGCGACGAATGCCGTGAAGTGGCTTAGTCGTATTTTAAGATCAGCTTGAAAGTTGTCGTTTCAAACTAGGCCTGCAAAGTGGATTCGACTGCTACTTGCAGTTTTTTATCCATTCAAGGACCGCATCTTTAGCTTGATATGCAGAGTATCGTGGAGCTATAATAAAAATAAAAAGCAAGCCCAAGCAATAACTGCAAAAATACCTTGCTGTAATATAAATACGATTTAGTAGTGATTATACGGACTGCTATATCTTTCTTTGTACATCCTGTAGTTAATAATACACAATTACCTTACTGACAAAACCAATCGTTAAGTATTTTTACAATATATTTTCAATATATTTTAATATAATTTCAAATATTTATTTGAAATTAAGCTGGAGTCTAACTGATAAATGTCTGCAAGTGGCAGTCGCATCCGTTATGGTTTCATCAATAAGTTGTTTATTAAAAAAATATATGTACAAATTTAAATAAAAACATGATTTTATTCTGGCAACACAACCTATTGTGATCAACAGGAGTATTTTTCTCTCAAACAAAAAAGTTAAACGTAAGCCAAACATAAAAAAAAAAAGATAAATAAAAAACATTGAGCGAAAAACACCCCTTCCATGTTTCTAATACAGCCTTGGATCTTAACACTAAAAATTAATGATAACTTAACAATAAACCTCTCATAGAAAAATAAGATAATGAAAAGCAAACAATCCGCCTGATCTTTGCAAGAATAATCTACAAAAAAAAAATGAAGGCTATAATACAAAATAGTTAACCTAAAACATAATATTTACTATCCTAAACAGTTGCAAATTAGCTTGAATCGTGACGTCAAACGACGGGATGAGATTATAGAACAGCGGGCCGATCGCGTAGCTCAATGATAATGAGCTTCATTTTGACAGTGGAACTACGTTAATGAGCCACAAAATTAAAATTACAACCGAGCAACAGTTGAAACTCATTGTCCGAATGAATAAAGGTTGTTTCTGACACTAACAGCGACCGCGTAACTTTTTGACAAATGTGAATTAATTAAATTTTCATTCCCATTGCAGTTGCGCGGTTGGCCAGTTTCCAGCGCATAAACAACTGCCAGGGATAAAAAAAACGTCGACACTTCACTTGGCTTAGGATATTTGCTGCGTTTAGCCAAATACTTCGCAAATTCACAAACCGTCATCCATCCACAACTTATTCAAACTACTACAAATAAGTTTAAAAACATGACCGCCTACGCCAATACAGTCCTACATCACCATGACGTCATCCCATCGTGTGACGTCACGAACTAAGCTCAACTGCAACTGCCGCGAATAGTACAGTGAAACTAGCCCTCTGCACATTGTCGTTTTTAAACAAATAAAGCAAATACACAGAGCGTAAAAATAGCGTAGTCATTAAATATCTATTGTCCTATTAGACATTGAATTGAATTCATTTATCAAAAGGCGTATTAAATATGTATTGATTTATAAAATATTAATTTTAAATATATATTTACCTATTAATTAGATAATCTATAAACCTTTTAGATGTTGAATTCATTAACGTTTAAGATAAATAACTACAAACAATATTTAGTTAGGAAATTCTTGCAGTAATCAAGCGCAATTATCCTAATTAAATAGACCGCCCTCGTGTTCATTGATTAATTGGGTATTATAGTCTCTACATATCTTTGTTCTGCTAACCTAGATTTATTGCATTTTTACTACTTCCAATAATTGCTCAGATTGTCTCACAGGATTTTCAGGTTACATTTCATTAATAAATTTGGTACAGTGATATCTCCACATATTTTTTGTCATTTATAAATTAATTGTAATTTATTTAAATACAATTTATGATTGTTAAATATTTAGCCTAATTATAATCAACGATACTATAAAACAGGGTTCCAAAAGCAACCAAAAGCAAAAGCTTGCATTATATAATTGTTTTTAGTAAACACTTTTTTAAATATCAATAATTTAAATAGACATTTTGTAATATAGAAATACGGTAGAAACTCGATTATCCGGCCCTCAGTTATACGGATTCGCGATTATCCGGACTGCCAACCGCGACGAATTTATTCTATCATGAACGTGTCGAAACTGGCATTACGCCCCGCCTGTGCCCCGCTTGTTCGCCGCTCCACGCGTGTCGTATTGTTTTAATAAGCGTGAAACCACACGGTACGGTGCGGCGTCGCATCGGAAACATTTTGCCATATCACTGTACACACGTGGTATGCGGCGCCGCAGCGGCGTCGTAGTATGCGGAGCGGGGACCTAGCGAAGGACGTACGCCGAACGTACGCAACACTTCCTTCCCCCCTCGCGTCTAGCTGAATCGAAGTGCGGTGTGCCTGCGGCGTGCCTACGGTACGGCGCCGGAGGGCACCGCCTGGCATATCATTGTTTTTATATGCAGGACGCCGCAGCAGCGCCGCTCAGACACCGCGCCGCCGCCGCGCCGCACCGTGTGGCTTCACGCTTAGTCAGCGATTATTACTTCGGTCTGACGTGCGTGCCACGTATACAAATTTAAAAATGTCAAAGCTTAAAAGAGTGGTGCTTAAATCACATGATGCCCTGGAAACAGCTCTCAAATGGTTTAAAATACAAACAGAGAGTGATACTGTGAGTTTACTACAGCTGAAACGAATTCGTGGTATAGCAGCAATGAAGAAAAAAGTTGCTTATGTCAAACGACAATTACCAAATATTTTAAACCAAATTAAAGTTATTATTTTATTTTATGATTACCAAATGCAAATATTATTGTAAACAAATTAGACATACATCGATTCTTAATAAATGTTGATTTTTGTTGATATGTATTTGTTTTTTTTTTGCATATGTACTATGTACATATGCAAAAAAACGTTTTTCTTCATACATCCGATTATCCGGATTTTCGATTATCCGGATGCCTAACGACAACAATTAGTCCGGTTAATCGAGTTTTTACTGTATATCAATTTTACAAAATAAAATTTAAAAAATCCCACCAAAATCGACCGTAACCACTTGCCGGTACCAATGTATCTTTAATATATATACATTGGTCGCCCAGTCTCTATGATACACGCACGTTTAGTAAGTTAGTACAAAATTTGAATTAAAAAAGAACAAAATTAATAATGTACTAAAAATTGTATATCCCAAAATGTGTACAAACTTGAATGATAACATTCTGAGCAATTATTAAATATGAATTAAAGCTTTAAAAGCTATTATTATGATTTGGAGTAATTTAATTGGCACTTAAGTGATTGTAGAATAGTTATATGGAACAAGGTTGTGTCCACACCAAGGCATCTACAAAGAATTTGTGGATACTTCCGTGTGGACCATCTACTGATATGTTTCATAAAAATACAACACACTAATAGCTAGCGCTTATCTGAGGAGGTTCCTTCGATAGTGGAGCAGTGTAGAAAGGGTGCTTTTGTTTACATGTCACCTCACCCTGCTCCACTCCACTACCGCAGGAACTTCATCAGTTAAGCGCTACTATTTAAACGTAGCCTGTATTATAATACAATTTGTTATAAATTATTTCATTAAAAAAAAAAAACAACAGTAAAGCCATCTAAAGGACACTTGAGACCTAATTATGTGACATTTCACAAATTCTGCTATTGTCCGTCAATCATTATAATTATGTTTATACTAGAACTCGATTACTGTTAATTCGAATACTACTATTCGTAGCTACAAATAAGAGAAAAAAAAAAATGAAACGCACGCCAATTGGTCAATTACACAATTTGATCAGGAACATAACATAAATTAACACTAAAATATACCTTTACCATTAAATACTAAATTACAGCACAAAGCTTCCATGCGTACGCACTCAAAATAATGTAGAGCCCATATTCAACAATTACATTACTAGAAGCCCAAGGTTTGTAAAATTTAGCTTGGGTCCTATGACAGATGCCAAAATGACTACTAGTCCCATCACTATTATAGTACTCGTATTTTTGTTAACAGATGTAACCTGATGTAACAGATGTAGTGGCAAGATTTCTTTTTGTTACATGATTTATTGTTGTTTGTTTTAAAAATGATTGTGTTATTATTGTATGATAAATATTACTGGTAAGCTATGGTTGTAATTACGAAAATAAATAACTTTGAAATGAACGATCGAAGAGAGACGCTGCTACAATGTTAAGTCGACCGAAATTTTCTCATGTGTCACAGGATCCAAGCTACATTTTACAAAGTATAATGATTTATATTTATAAGGTATTCGTCTCTCAAAATAAAGATCACGTGACTAAACCCCTTGATCTCATCGCACATCTCAGTCACTTTCGCAAAGCGGTCACACGGACGCTGTCAGCGCATATATTTTCTACAATCGGCCGGCACAGTGACTGCGACTGAGGCAGCTGACTGGGCTTTATTCAGTCGTCACTCTTGGACCGCCTCTCGCTTATCAGGAGGGTCGAGGTTAGATGTAGAGTCACAATAAAATATAATAAATCGGCATAATCAATATCCTTTTATTTATATTATTGTGACAAAGGGAGGCCAAGAGCGTCGGCGAATGAAAAATCCGCCTCAGTCACCGTCAATATGTAATCTTGATCATTCATGTCTCTTTGTGGAGGTCGCTACTGCCTGTGGAGCCTACATTATTTCGAGTGACTAAATTAAATATAACAAAAAAAAATACATATTGCCTAATGTAAAATACTTTTAAAATACATTCTGGTGTCAAGACGATGTTAAATTTGTGAACTACAAATGTATCAAAAACTATTTTACATTAACTAATAAAATTAATAGTGTAACTTATAAACTATAAAATACATTTTGCTGTATATTGTTGGAACTGGCAGCAAATATAGAACATTCTTTATTGTTCTGAGTGTTGTCCATGCTACTACAGTTAAACAACTGCAAGTAGCAGCCGCATCCACTATGCCAGCTTAGTTGGAACCAGCAACTTTCAAGACGATTCCGAAACGCGACTGAGTCGCTTTACGGTCTGTACACTCGCTAGTTTTGTTTTCCCATGAACACCAGGTTCAAGTATATACAACAAAAGATATGACTGCACTAGTTCAACATTGAGATTAAGTGATATATCTAAATAATTTAAACATTAAAATAATAATCGGACTAGCCTATTATGATGGTATTGTATATGCACATTAACGTAAAAGAACACCAGCAAGAACCGATGATAAAACAACAAGAAATACGTTTAAATTACATCTCAATGAAAAATAGCATTATAAATCTAAATATGTATATATAAAAAAGCACTGAATCCAGTCTTGAAACATTTAAGATTTCGAATATAAACTGTCAAATAAATTCGGACATTATTATTTTTACCTTTCTCAATATACATATACAAATGGATGTTACTATACAATTAACAAACTGCACCAATATTCATTTTGTAGTTAAAAACTAAAGTGCCTAGCTATATGTCCACAAATGACAAGTAACATACCCACATATGTCAAAAAGTAATCAATGTGACATTTGACTTGTAAATTTTATGCTGCTTACTGTAGCGTTTATGTTGGTTTTTAATCATTATTCCGACGTTTCGAGAGCTTTGCAGCCATCGTGGTTACGGATTTATTAATCAATGTTAGCGCAAAATCTAAGACAATACTATTTAACATGTGACTGACAGTTTTATTTGGAGAAATGAAGACCCAGCTTCGATCCAACCTGACAAATGTTCAAATAACATTCTAATATTCATAATTCACAACAGATACTGTTCGTGGTACATAATTTTGATATGACAAAACACACGCCAGGTGTCATGTTACTTGCGTGGACAAAATCCCTAACAATAAAATTAACACAGTTTTAAAAGTAACAAAAACCAGCCTAAAGTTCCCCAAAACATTAACTATATTAGAATGAAAAGCAAAAGGCAGTTAATATTCATTAGTCGATACTATTTACAATGCGAAGTATGTTCTCAAGTATGAATTGACTTAGTTTATCCACTAAGGGTATAACAATGTATAACAAAGATCACGAAATGTAACGTTAAAAAAAGGTCTTTCAATTTATTACCGCCATACGGCGTTCTCACGACGCGAATTCAGTTGTTCAATATTTATCTTTCAACAAAAAATTGAAAGCTACTATTGACCAGCGTTCTCACGGTTTAATAACAATTTTAGCATTTTTCTCGTAGATGCGGACGCCATAATTTACATTTTATTTTACAAACAAACAAGAAACTGGTGACAGAGGAATACAATACAAACTGTATCGCACTGATTGAACTAATTATTCAATGCGAGTTGAACGAACAAGTTCAGACGAGTCAATTCGCTGTCAACTATTAATTGAATTAATAAAAGATGAAAGGTCTTAACTTTTGTTGAACCGATAGTTATTGCTTCAACTTGGTTGAAAGTCTGTTCAGACGGTCCAAATCTCAAAAGATTTCGCAGTTGATCAACTAAATTCGCTTCGTATAAATGTTCTGGCGATTTTAGGCCTAATATTTTTTCTCATACTATTTTTTTTTAGATTTAAATAAATTGCTGTAAAGCTATGTGTAAAATTTAACTGTTCCTAGGATAGAAGTACTTGACTGAAACGCGGTCTAGTCCTAAATGGTCTTGATAACCCAGATTTAGGAAGTACTTCACGCCACATATTAAGCGATATACTCGTGAAACTCTAGTAGAAAAATAGAATAAACGACATCACAAAAATCGTATATAATTATTACGAATATAAAAATTTGCTAACAAAAACGTGTATCCAGGAAAAGAGGCATTTTGAGATCAAGTATTTAGTTCCCAAAAAGCAATTTTAAAACGTGAATGCTTTATAAATGCAGTAACTTTTTTATTATATGTTAACAATTTACTAAACATTTTTTTTGTATTTTTTTCAATAGAGCATTTCATATTAATTTAAAGACTTATCTAAGTGAATATAAAAATATATTTTTTCTTTATTAAATTAGCTGCTCAGTGCCTGCCTACCTACAATCTAATTAAACTAATTATTTCCATGTCCGTGTCACCGCATAAGTCATTATTATAAAATCAAATCTTCGTTACAATTCATTGTGCATTATTTTAACAACTAAATAAATAATTTGAACGCATTCGCGACCCCATTGAAGTAGAAAACAAACTAAATCTTAATACAGTCCCCGCCACGAGAAGCCTATAAATTGAGTATATTGACTACGTTATGTAGTGAATTAAACAAATCCTTAACCAAATTCAGTCAACTTAAAATTATATAAGAGTTATTTAAATCAGCAATTTGATTTAGCCACATCATATTTAACCGATATAAAGCGCTGCCGTTCAAAGTTTTGTCATATAGGGTCTGCCATTTATAAGTAGATTCGTTTATTTAAGTATTGAACGCGCTTACTTTTTTTGAGGTTGCGAATCCCCTGAATGTTCGTTTACACAATTCACAGCTTCTCGAGGACTATAGAATTGTATTTACTATGCTATTAAAATAAGAATAGGACGGGCTATTGACTAACTTCACTTGACTGATTCAAAGGTGTCTTTTTCTTGACGGTCCGCAAAGAAAAAGACACCATACTAAAGTGAAGTTGGTTGGAGAGTTAGACGTCACAAAATGGCGCCGATTCCATCCTATTCTATTTTAATCGCATTATATCTAAATTTCTTAACTAAGGACGTGCAACAGATTTCTGTGATGAAGGCAATTACAGAAATAACACTACGAAAAAGAAAAAAAATCATTCTCATTCACAAAACAACGCAGATATATATATTATAATTACATAATAACACTTACCAAGTATTAACAATATCTAACCAAAGGCTCCCACTATCACATATCAAGGGCACATTAACTTCGCTTTAATATAAATCCGAGCAACCAAATGTAAAAACACAGAAAGGCATCGCGTTTAGAATGCCAAATTGTCCTTCCAACACACAACAGCCAAATTATATCTCTTAAATTTTGTACCTTTAGGTAGAACCATAATTTTAATCACCAATACAAACGATATTTAAACGTATTTATTTGTACGCACGGCGTGTACGCTTGATGCGAATCCTGTGATTTCATTCTGTACAATACATAACATGAAGACAATAACATAGAGCAACAAGGGCTCAAGAAACCGTGGCCAAAAGCGGAACTAACGCCGCCATCTTGTGAAACATTATTTGACAGTTTTGTCCAGCTAATATTTCACATATTCACAAGAATAAATGTACGTACCATCTTACTACTCAGGTATATATCTTGTAAAATTGGTTATAGTTTTACACATATAGTTGGTACCCCAAATTACACACTGAAAACCACGTTCATTTACATCCCGGGAGAAGTTTAACAAAAAAAGGTCTACGCGGGATAAAATCCACAACTACCCAATCTTGCAGTACATTACTCCAAATATTTATTCAATCGTTCAAATAATAGAGTAAAATATAAATATTTTACCTTTTCCACGAAGCAAAATAAATGAACAATATACTGCAATAGATATCGGAAAACATTGTCATTTCTTAGACCACATTCAAACAAATGAAATCCGGATTACACAGCGCCGTACATACATATGAATCAATAAGCCCCATCGACAAATAATTAATTTTATAAATTCACATTGAATGAAGATGCATAAATTTACCTATAAATAAGATTACCTAGTTCATACGTTGAAGGGCAAATAACATAACTCACACAGTAATTATAGAATGATTTTGAATAAATTTAATTTTAACAGTTGAATTAAATATACTTATTAATCATTATTTTTAAATAATCATTAATCATGATTAAAGTATCAAATTAATTAATTTTGTATATGTGTGACAATAACATTAATTATGATTTACATTATAGTTTGTCACGTGTTTAATGAATGATTTAGAATTAATTACATTTGACAGTCGACTTAATTGAATATGATTAAAGAATCAAATGCATTAATTTTGTATATGCGTCACAATGACATTGATTATGAGTTATATTATAGTTTGTCACAACGTGTTTAATGATTTTGAATTAATTACTTTTGATAGTTGACTTAATTAAATATGATTAAAAAATCAAATACATTAATTATATATATGCATGACAATGACACTTATTATGACTTACATTATAGTTTGTCACAATGTATTCAATGAATAATTTGGAATTAATTTCTTTGACAGTTGACTTAATTAAACATGATTAAATAACAAATTCATTAGTTTTGTATATGTATGACAATGACTTTGATTATGATTTACATTTGTCACAACATGTTTAATGATTGTGAATTATTTCATTTGAGAGATGACTTAGTTTTTAACCTATTAAAAATGATTAAAGAATCAAATTCATTAAATTTGTATATGCGTGATAATGATATTGATTACATTTTATTTAAAGTTCGTCACAACGTATTAATACATGATTTTAAGCAAATCTTATGTTGACAGTTAATTTTAAAATTAACCACATTGAAATAATAAAGTTCATATATTTTGTATATGCATAAAAATGACTTAGAAATCGATTTACATAGAAGTTACGTCATAGCCTTAGCAATGAATGAACTAGGACATTTTTTTTAATTATTCGCCGTCGAAACTAAAATATTTAGTACTACAAAAATATGCAATTACTCTTTACCTAGATAAGAATTTTGAAATAATAATAAATACATTAAAAATGGACATATTCACACTTAAAAAAATTGACTAATACCTATTACATTTTGGACATACGACTTCGAAATATTAATTTATTGTAATATACCTACATAAATATTTTTTATCTCATTCACAATTTAGAACCAAGTTTATATTTGTCCAACGTTACTTAACAAATTAACTTTACATATTTACAAAGTCGCAGGCATATCGACGCTAGAAAAATAAAAGATGAAAAAATTAATTCTCATTTAAATATTAATCATTTTTGCTGCATTAAATAGGTCATTTTCTTAACATTTTATCGGTCACCGTCTTTTATCTTCAAAGCGTTAATACTACCTGCTAATAACTTAACTATACTTACCTACACAAAAAACAAACAAAAAACGAAACACATAGAAAAGAAAACAAAAATCGTGAGTTTAATCATCTCATTTTAAAATGTGCAAAACATTTAAAAGCTAGAGTGGGAAAGACCGACTTTGATGACGATGGTTTAAGCACCTCTATCAATAAAACTAGTATACGACCTTAGTAACTGCAATAATAATCAGAAACTTGAAAACAGCAGTTTAAAAACTAAGCAACTCCAGTACACAATAAGTATATTGACGAGGACTTCCCTCAAAGACGATCTTCCGCAAACTCTATTATAAATTACCAACAACCCATTAGAAAAGTATTACCCAAAGAAAAACATAATTAAATCTAGCACTAACACTAAAATTATAAACAGCGTCATTGATGGAACGTAAAAAATTATACGAACATTTTTGAGACTGCACCCCCCAAAATTGTTTAAAAGCCTACATAAACTTTTAGAGAAAATTATGACTTCTACTTATATGGTAGAATAGAACAGTCTACAGCCGTGGTTGCCAAAGATGTTAGGAACGCGACACATCCAAAAAAAGGTTCACAGACCTCATGAAAGAAAAACAGCGTTATAACATTGCTGCAGGCCCCGCCAAGCGTTCGACTATCATTTAAGTAAATGTAAAAATCTACATAACACGAAGCTATGTAAAAATGATATACAGGGTGTCTCAAGAACGCTTGTGAAAATACAGTGGAGTGTTAATTTCCCGATCCCAAAAACGACTGAAGGAAAAAAAAGTTTTTAGACATTTTTTAAAACTATTTCCTATCACCGTTAAATAAATAACAGCACCCGGCCTGATTAGGAAAATTTTGGTAAATTTTTTTCTTGCAGTCAGTTTTAGGATCGGGTATACTAACCGCACCCATTTAGGAAGCGTTCTTAAGACACTGTATAAGTCTATTTGATTTTATCTCCCATCAATGACACCATTTACAAACTTAAAAATTAAGTGTCAAACACACATGTTCCCAATATATCTTAAATTATTGTTGACCCTTTTTTTCTTCATTAAATTACATTTTAATATTCAACATTCTAATCTATAAACTTCATTTCAATACAACACTGCCGGGTACAAATTATTTTATACAAAGTACAAAGGAATTCATATTCAGTAAAAAAAGTGACTTACGCCCAGTAAAAAATAATTCATACCCGGCAGTGAGTATGTCTAACAGAATACATTAAAAATAACTTAATTACGTTAAAATTTAGGCACCATTTGAATTTAAAGTATAAATAGTCGATTCACTTTCGTTGTCTGATTCACCATTTATTTTTACTCATAAATTGTTTAATAATCACTCGGTTTTTGGTGTGGGTCTATGTGAAGATGGAATCATGTCCTGTCGACGATACATTAGAATATATGGCATTTTTGATGATTTAGGTTTAAGCACCTGTTGTTCACTGACCAATGTCACCGTTGAATCGTCGTATCTGCAAACAGGAATTAAATTAGCATCGAAACTCTAAACACAAAAATAAATGCATTTAATAATGTAGTCACTCAGTAAAGTCTGTCAACAATTATTGTTTCAGAGACGAAAAATAGTACGCATCATTGTGAATCTAAAGGGTAGGCAGTAAGATGGTGATCATTTAAGATAAACACTTTAGTGTACAGGTTATGAATTAACTTAGTTGCGTTTCGGGATAAGATTGAAAGTTGCCGGTTTCAACTAGGTTGGCATAGTGAATGCAACTGCTACTTAACTGTAGTAGCAGTCGCCTCAATTCATGGACCACAACCAAGCCCAACACGAAAATAAAAAATTAATACTTTTTTTATATTATTATACATTTCTATACTAAGCTACCAACAGTGCTTGTATCATAGACACAGGACAATCAAAGTACATTATATCAGATATACAATGGTAACGGTGGGTGGTCCCGAACTCGTGCTCTTGGTTTGCGTAACCATTGTACTGCCACTACACCACGATCGCCTTACAAAAATGGCTAACTTGTTTTTCACCTACCTAATCCAGCCAGCTTGGCCATGATAAGTATCAGTAAGATAATGCCCCTTAATGGCTTCCACACCCTCGTGATAAACGACGGCAAACAACTTGTAATGACGCTGTTTGGACGTCACCTTTGTCTTCTGAGACATTACTTCTGAAAAAAAGAAGAAGAATATACAATACACACATCATAAGATTAGTAGTTCAAGGATGCATTGGATTACACGGATCAGAAATGTAAGGACTAAACTTTTTAACCCGGGTTAAACAGAGTTGAGACCTAAACCGAATTGGGTCGGTTAACATCTACAATAAACCGGTTTGAACTATTATATATTTAATATATAATTTTAGATCAGACGCCAAATATATTTGGATTGTCACACAGAATTGTCAACTTGGTTTGAATCGAATTCATCAATTCGGTTTGCGAATCACTATATCCATGTTTTTAAATCGACCCTCTCAAAAAAAAATCAAGATAGTCTTATCTTTAACACGGATTGTAAGGATGTCAATTCAATAACAAGAGAAATAATTATTTTATGATTTATACTTTTTAGGGGGTCAGTAGTCGGGGTAATAGTTTTAGAACTTAATTTTATTATTCAAATTTATTGGCATAATATCGTAAACAATAATTATGGTGACAAAAAGTGAGTGATATTGTGATAATATATGGCGTTCTCGTGGTTAACCAATCCACGGTGCAGTACATTGATTGGTTACCTATTAGAACGTGCATTACGAGAATCATAATTTTAATAAATATATAATTATTTTGGTTTTTTGAGGAATGGATACATTTTTATATAATATAAGTAAACACAACTTACTAGGATCAATCTTCAATTCGATAGGAAAATCAATATTCTTGACAATCTTCGCTGTATGACCATCAGCATCCAATTGGAAACATTTCAAATGCAGTAACAAAACTACTGGCGGCTGCTCTATCGACAACTGTTGCCAAGCATCAGATACACCTTCGAGGGCATCCTTGCCAGCGAGAAGCTCTAAAGCATCTTTTACGTTACTCGAACGCTGAAAATTAAACATTATTTAGATTTTTAAGAGTGGTAGGCAGAGAGTTGGAGGTCTGCAGAAAAGCACTGACATTTGAGCTACGCTGTACAAGGATCGGAAGTTAAAAAGCGCTGGGCGACGGCGGTGAGAGCAAGTCCGCGCATATATTATAGCCGAGCACATCCTACTATTATTATAAATGTGAAGGTGAGTTTGTTTGTTACGTTTTCACGCAACAACTACTTAACCGATCATCATGAAACTTTGTACACATAGTTTTGAAGGTACTAGAAGTAACATAGGATACTTTTAATTATGAATATATATTTTTATACTAGTTTCCAATTGACTATAGTTTCAGCTGTTTGAAATTTTTCTATATTTATTTTTATTTCCGTCTGTCATATAAGTTAACGATTAGACAACAGTATAAATTAATAAAAGTGATTATAACAATTTTTTACGCGTCTGTCAACCGCGACCAGGAATCTAACCCGGTGTCTGTTGCTAAACGCGCGACATGAATACGAATACTACTTACTTCAATATCAAGTTGCAGCGTAAAGAAAGGCTGAACAGCATCAGTGACGTCATTATTGGGGGCACGATGCGTACGACAACGTGTCCGACCACGGAATATATCAGCCAATGGGGTACGACCTGTTGGCCAACGACGTTCAACCGAACCCTTATTACGAGGGCCCATAACCTAAAAAAAATAGTTTATATTATATTAGTCATATGCCGAGCCACAATACGACCAAGAGCTGGGTGCTGACCGTGATTCCCACTTCGATGCTTCGAAGTGGGAATTGACGAGCGGGCGAGTTATAGAATATTCTTCTTACATTTGCTTTACGGAATTTGATATTAACATGACAGGTAATATTCCCAGCATTACTAATGTGCTGGAACCTTGTCAAATTTACAAAACGTGACTTTTCAATGAATTGTTTTGCCGAAAGTATTACGTGCGGTGCTACGTAACTAAGCCAGTACTACAGTGCTATCTCTATCTCGTCGTGTGACGTCATAATCCTAGCGCATTAGCAACTGCCGGAGATAGTATATTTTAAATGTGCATCGTTATAGGAAATCACTCGCAAATTGATTTGCCCAGTGTAAAGTGACGCTTTAATGTTTTTGCCTATCCCTGTGGGAATTAAGGTGTGATAATTTGACTGATTGATTGTAATGATGTTACCTTCCAATCATCATCATCGTCTTCCTCCTCAGGCACTGGTTCGTGTGTCATAATACCATTGGTTTGAGCATCTTTAGGTTCCTCAGGTTCAACTAATTTTATTAACTGTAATCATAAATTTGCTGATTAAAATTCTATTTATTAATAAAACTACAGATATTTTCTATTAAGGTTTGTAAAATTTAGCTTGGGTCCTATGACAGATGACAAAATGACTTTACTTAGTCCCATCACTATTATAGTACTCATATTTTTGTTAACAGATGTAACCTTGACGGAGCGGCAAGATTTCTTTTTGTTACATGATTTATTGTTTTGTTTTAAAAATTATTGTGTTATTATTGTATGATAAATATTATTGGTAAGCTATGGTTGTAATTACAAAAATTAATAACTTTGAAATGAACGATTGAAGAGAGACGCTGCTACAATGTTAAGTCGTCCGAAAATTTCTCATGTGTCACAGGACCCAAGCTACATTTTACAAAGTATAGTAGGCTTTTTTAGAAGTATAATGAATAAAAATTTCAGACTACCCACTTGCATAATTTCGGTAACTTAATAATTTCGTAACAAACAATCATACCTCAAGCATCTCATCATTAAGTCCGTTAAGGAGGCAGCTCAAAAACTCTTCAGCATCTTCTTGTCTACCTTCCTGAGAGCCAGGGAATGGCCTCAAAGCCTTTAAAACCTTCTGACCAGCAGCCGGATCCAAAGGCGGTCCAGTTTGTACCGGAAGACCCGCAGTTGATCCCCCACTCTCGCTTCCTCGAGAGCGGGATACGCGTGCATTTGGTGGCAATGGCGTGAATTCATAACATAGTTCCACCCTGTAAGTGACATTTTGGCTTAAAAATATATATATAACCTTTCATCTTATTTTAATTATACAGTATAGAACTCAGAAAAGTTTGTCCTCATCCAAATGTAGGAGACGAAAAATAAAAAACATCATAGCAAGACTTCTAAAGCACTTTTTAAGGTTTCTCCAACGGCATTCCTTTATGTGCCTATAGAAAACACGCCCAGAGAGACCAAATGTACTAACAATATTTTTTTATTGTGACTCAACATATGACAGCACCCTGCTTGATGTTAAGATGGAGTGTAGTCCAAGAATGGATGCCACTGCTACTACAATTCAATAACTGTAAGTAGGAAACACATCCTCTATGCCGGACTAGTTGGAACTGGCAACTCACAAGCTGATTCCGAAACGTGACCAAATCACTTCACGGTCTGTATACTTGAAGTGGTGGTACTACCCCGGATTGGCAGACTGGGTACCACTCTTTAACTTAACTGTAGTAGCCCTGACTGCTAAATAAAATAGTCACTGTGCTAGTCAAAGGAGCTTTTACATGTCTTGCTTGAAGGATCCAAGGCGGGTAGAATTTATTGTTATATTTATATATCTCTTTTGTCCATGCGTGTGTCAATAAACTTTTGTATGTTTATTATAGGGATTTGCTTAAATTCGGTTCTTAGTTTACTTTAGGGCAGGACAACGTCTGTCATGACCGCTAGTACTACTATAATAAATTATATCAAAAGAATCACTTACATGGCATCAATCACAGGCGTACTAGATTTTCCTCTGCGAGTCTGATACGGCAAAGCCTTTAACATATTATAGAATGGTGGGCAAGCAATCAATGCCTGCAGGATCGCATTCACATAACAATAATTAGACCTGTTTGTAAGTCCACGAGGTGACAGCATCACTGATTTGTGCTCCAATTGATATTTAGAAAGGAATTCTGGAAAATAATTTAGAAATAATTAATATTCTACTCATTCTAAAAAATGTATATAAAGTGAGAGCAATATTATACTAACCTCCCATTCTAAATGAGTTTGGATCATCAGCATATGGTGATGGCTGTACTGCATGCGAAGGTGTTGACTGCTCCTTCTGAACAGGTATCTCACGCGCTTCAGAAGTTGACGGAGACGCAGACTTGGCAGGAGTCACGTTGTTATTCATAGCATTTGCTGAAGTTTTCTCAGAATATGAAATACCAGCAGGAGGTACCGACGATTTGGGCTTTTCCATGTTAGATTGTAGGAGCGGTGACGCATCAAAAGGCGGGACCTTGGCCACCGGTTTTATATTAGCTGCGGGAGCATTCACGCTCGTTGGACTCGTCGGTTCTTCTGTGAGAGATAGAGGCACAGGGCTCGATCCAATCGAGGCCTTGTTGGAGAACAAGCTAGCCCATGATTTGCCAGGCGCCGGTTGCTGAGGCATCATAGGAGAGGATGCAGTCACAGTAGACGATAGAAGTTCGCCACGATTGCGGGGCGTTGGTGGAGGGGGGAAGTCAGAAGCAGTTGGCGCAGGTGGCGGAGGTTGAGGGGCGGGCTCAGATACAGGAGCGGGTTTGCGAGGGTGGCCAAATGGAGTTTTATTGCTGACAATTAGAGGCTGCCCTTGGGAGTGTAGATTGATCGATATAGGCATGGGCGCCTTGCTTGGAGGCAGAAGCGGCTCGCGTTTAGTGTGTTCGACTACGAGAGGCCTCTCTGTGCTTTCCGTCACTTCGTTTGAAGGAGAACGATTTGTGGTACCATCTCTCCTTGGTCGGTTGCCAAATGGAGCTTTTGGAATCGACACGTTTTGTTGTACGGGCAGAGCTGAAGGAGGCATCGCCGACTTTAGCGGTTGCGGTTTGTTGCCTGGGAAAGGTGCCGTAGTTTTGGTGGTTTTGACGGCAGTAGACACAACTTTATTTGGACCCGATTGACTAACTGCGGCCGACGGCACGTTTGTAGGGAAATTCTTAATAGCTGGAGACTGTGACACAACGTCGTTGTTTTTCACTTCTGAAGAAACCCATGTTGGCTTTGGTACTTCCGATTTGGGACTTACTTTTTCGGTTTGGGAAGTGGAAGGTTTATGCTGGTTATTTTCCAAAGATTGATTGGGCACTTGAGAACTCGAGTCGTTGACGGATATCTTGAGATCTTTAATAGGAAGCGATTCAACGGAGCCAGTCGCTGACACCGATGCGGCAGAATTAGGCGATTCATGATTATTTTCTGGAGGTGAGAACGCTTTGTTGTGATGTTGATTCTGAACGAAGTTCTTAGCGTACACGTTGAACTGATGCGGCGCGGTTTGGTGATTGTGCGGTGGTACCATCTGCATTGGATGTTGATGAGGAGAAGGCATATACATGGGTGGCATGTATTCAACGGGTCCCTCCACAGGCGGCCCGTATGGTGGTCCTGCGTAGTGCGCTCCCGCGTAATACGCGTCCACAGCCTCCTGTTCCATCAGAACTTCAGGAGGGTAATCTTCTGGCCCTTTCTCAGCCCCGTCTCCCTCCACGGGTATCTGATACTCGGGGTAATAATGATGATACGGATAATGACCGACATATGTGACGGGTTGATACATGGGCATATGATACAATGGAGTGCCCTGCGCCTGCGCCGCAGAGTAGTATGGCGGGTACTGCACGTAGTAGGGCGGCGGTTGCTGTGCGGGTGGCGAGGTGCCCCTCTTGGTGCGCGCAGTGCGGCGATGCGGGCGCGGCTGTCGATCTTGTGCAGGCGAGTACTGGTGCTGCGGCGGCTGGTAGTACTGGCCCATGTAGCCATGCACGTTGACGTTAGCCGTGACCTGGCTGACGTAAACGTTAGGCGGCGCGACTGGCCACTGCTGCTGGTAAGGCGGCGGCGGTGGCGGTGCGGCGTAGGGCGGAGGTGGCGGCGCTCCCGAGCCAGTGCGCTGCGGGGAGTGCGGCGCCATCTCGCCCTCGCCGCCCGAAACGCTATCCAGGCTGCCCGACACCGTGCAAGATGAATTTGACCACGCCTCTGCATTCAGGTAACAAAAAAAAAATACATTAATATTTTACAACGAGAGTACTTAAGGTCATTTAATATCGTCGTCAGTGCAAACTCACCTAAGTTGTTGTCCGGCCAATCAGTGTTGGGCGCCTTCTGCAACGTGTCAGGTTGCGGTTGGAAAAGTGCGCACTGAAGACTACTAAGTTCTGGCCCCTTCACATCTGATAAGTCTAGGAACTCATACTCCTGAAACACGCCACATTATTTTAAGTACCTTACACCTAACCACAAACCTAACATGCAAACCCACACCTTAAAGATAGGACATAATAAGGAATATACACCATCAAGAGAGGCGACATACGACCTCGACATTGCCAGATGGCAAGGGGAGGTTTAGGAACACCGACGTCAGTAAAAAACCATTGTCTTTTTACACGTAACCGATGGACCGACTTTAGCACCGATCTGTATGGCAACTGGGACGTGTAAAAAGGCATGCTCAGTGGTCAATCTGACTAGCACCCGGCGAATACGGGTTAAATACGCCGGAGAACGTGTAAAAGCTACCGTGTATGCTCATACACTTTGCCAATGGGTATCTGGCACCGACTACCCGGCAATGTGTAAAAAGGCACGTCGTCGTCACTATGCCCGCTAAAGATGCATATTATAGTATCATATTCCATTTATCATATAGATTGACATTACAATTTAGGTAAATTCAAAAACACCACAGTTGACAACAGACCACCTAATGCAACTGAGTTACCGTTGACAGTGGTCCCTGCCAGACTGCCAACTGTTGACAAGCACACAGAATAATGTATGGTTCGTATTTGAATAATAAACATTATTAAAAAGACGTGGGAATAAGGCGTGACAATTGATTGATTGATTATTGAGATATAAAATAGTTAAATTTATTACAATCAATCAAATTGTCACACAATTTTCCTACGGGGATAAGCAGGCAACGTAGCGCCACTTGCCATGATCCTGACACAACTCCCTCACTTCCACAATTCTTTTCATACAAGCTCCTGTGTCTGCTCTGTGCCTCCAAAAATAACCCTCCTGTGTCTGCCTCGTTTAAGGCATCCATCCACATCAGATTTATAAATCTCTTTCGTCAATCATCCTTTCTATGTGCCCATCCAAGCATTCCTTTGTCCCTACATCTTCTTTTAAATTACATCTATCGCGCACTGTGCTATTCTTTATTAAATTTAATACAACAGATTTATTTATTGTGATAAGACAACTGACATGAACTTGCCCAATGGTAAGCAAGAGGAAGTTAAAGGTGCCAATGACTGAAAAAACTTATTTTACGGTTGCCTCTGCTGCCATGACTTTGAATGCCAAAATTCTAAAACGGTAAAAAGAAATTTAAAAAGATTTGAATTTAACCTTGGACCACAATGCAAATATTTGAACTCTAAATCTCCATTGTTATAAAAGGTGCGTGCACATAGCAACGCGACAACAACGACGCAAACAGAACATTCTCATAAAAGCAAAAAAATTAGGTCATTTTTATTTTAGTAGGATTTTTTTTTAAATTAAAATTCGGACAATCTAATTGTCACATTTTTTCTCAGAGACAATAGAGCGCCACTTGCCACGATCCTGACACAACTCCCTCGCTTCCCTCACATCCACAATTCTCTTCACACAAACTCTATGGTTATGGGCAGCAGCATAAAATGAAATATAATATACACTTTATATTATTTTATATTTATAGTATTTAAAAGTTGGTTGAGAAACACATGAAAATAAATAATGAATATTGCTCCATACCTTTATTTTAATTATTATACTAAGCTACTAAAACGAGTATCATAGAAACCAGGTGACCTCAGACACATTGGTACGGACAAATAGTGTTGAACCTGGGCTCTTGGTTTGCCATTTTATGTAATAGGATAATGCAAAGTAATTTTTATTCAAATATTCTTTGATTGTTATGTAAGAAAATGATGCAATACCAGTGTAAATATTGAAAGTGAAAGTTATTACTTATTTTATTTAAAAAAGAACATGTAACTAACTGTATTTATTTTATTCAGTCATCCATATTATGATGACATTTCCTACCTACAAAGGAAAGGCAGAGTTTATGGAGGTGCATAGAAAGAGGTAACAGTCATTAGGGTTTTGAACTGGTTAAATTTTGGCATATATTGTGCATTATATGACATTTGACGTAAAGGTTGTTTATTACCTGTAAGTAGTAGTCACATCTACTATGTGGCCTAGTTGGATCCGAAACACAACTAAGTCACTTCGTGAACCCGAGACTGTGTCTGTATACTTGTAAATGGTAATCTTTCATTTTTAAAACTCAGTACCTACCATAGAAGCAAGAAAATAAGTAGGTATAAGAATTTTAATTTGTCTGGCATAGAAATGTTGCTCTATGACAGACAAAAAAGGGATCAGTGCTTTTCGACTTACTTTGCTCATCAGGCAATTTATGGTCAAAACCAAAAAACATACCACTTGGGAAAAGTGAAAGAGAAGTAATTATAAGAAGAAAGATTATAATCAGAGATTTCATCTGATTAAAGTAATATATACAATATAATGGGTAATGAAGCTGTAAATATTCTGGAAATATTACAATTGTTTAATAATGTTACATAATATTCACCAATATGATAAGATGTTTCCTTATTATTTAGTGAACCATAAAACTTATATTGTTTGATCAAGGGATATTTCAGACAATTTTCCTCATACACATAAAATTTGGGCTTACAACTAGAACAGAAATAATTACTCTACATAATTACAATAAGTTATTCAAAAACAATTAACTAGAAAAGTGAAGCAAAAGCAAATAACATGCAAAAAGATGATATCTAACTATGAAGAATAAACTTGAAATCCCCACACCCGGCCTTGCCCTAATTGTGTACTTAAAATATACATTTCTCCAATTTTAGTTTTTTCCGCTTTATTTCAATAATTGAATAAGTATTAAAATGTCTTTTATTCTATAAGATAACATCATATGATTGTCTACAATGATATCAAAGATTAAATAATTTAGAACAATGTTAGCTATTGACAATCTTATCAAAATTCAAATAATTCATTGCACGGTGATTATATTGCAATATATAAGTTGATGAGATACCTAATATTTTAATCTGCCTATCCTTGTGGGAATTAGGCGTAACAGTTCAATTTGACTGGGTAACAATTATAATGTGTGTTCATAACAAAATTATTATCACAAGAATTAAATTCATTTAGTGTCTTTCACTATTTTCAACTTACTTAATGTGAGTGACCTTCAACATCAGCAAAAACTTCATTAAATTATAACTGTATGTTTGGCGTGAACATTGGACCGTCTTAATTTATAGGTTATGCACAAAGCTACTGGCACAACAAATTCATTTGTTTCCTACAAACCAGTAGGCAGAGGAAATGCAACATTATCACATCGTGCAACATATATTTTACTTCTTTCAATACAGTTAAATACAATAACAATTTGTTCTATACGCACATGTGGTTTGTCAAGTCACGATATGCAATAAGTTAAATACACATACCTAGTAACAAATTACTATCAAATGGTCGCTCATCTTATATCCAGTTGAATAATGCATGATTCAGTCTCTAATATTCTCCTTTGCGAAAAGGTAAAACTGTAAGTAAAATATGCGGAACATTTGGAGGACTATAAAGATGGCGTAACACGCCACCGAGCAAGCAGTCGCCGGGTGTCATTTATGTATTGACAAATCAACACACGAACTAATTTTGTACACAAATCCTTTATCGTACACCATGTATTTAATGAAAACTATCACCACTTACCTCTCACGTGCACTCAATTTCTGTAAAGAGATATTTTTTCTAATGTAATGGCCAGTTTCAATAGCAGCAAAACAAGAAACAAAAGCCAAACATAATAAAACATAGTATTGCGTAAATGCCTTTCTTACCGTTTTCATCAAATCCATTGCATTTTATAGGACACCATTACGAATTATATTGCCGCAAACACAACATAGAACTAGCGGCTTTTACAAATAAAAATCTCCAGAACGAGTTCAACGTCGAGGCCATGCACACTCTCACAACATAACAGGATGTGACAAAACCCGCGCCATTTTCAATTATATGATTGGGCCAATAGCGTTGCAGTATTAGTACCATAGAGAGAATTATAGACGATAAATCAGTGTTGCCATTAATACTTGGCTGCGTTCATTTGTTTAATTTTGGTTTTTATATATATATATTATTTTAATTTCTCGAAACGTGTAATTATTAGTATATAATCTTTTATTTATTAAAATTTTAAATGTAGCAAGGAATATTAAACTACAATTTAAGTGCCAAAAAACTTGTATCTCTATCTTAACTTTATAGTATAGGGCCGATATTTTAATCAAAAAATGATGACTAAGGTACTGCCTAATGTGTGATTACCGGTAGTTGCTAATACGCGTGGACCCTAAGAACAAGTACTACAGAAATTCCTTATTGTTAGCGTGGATCTCATAGTGGCATAGCACTACACTGTCATTAGCAAAACAATAAATAACATATACCTAAACGAAGATAATCATTATAGTATTACTATTTTACATCTATGTTTTATACTAAGCTACTAACAGTGAACTGGGGGCAGTAGGGGCTCTTGGTTTGCGTGTCTATTTCATTACAACTACACCACATACGACTCCTTGTATGAAATAAGAAACGATGAATAGGATTTCAGAATTCCGTTGCCTTTAGCTGACGTTACAAAAGGGCGTGAAGGTTAAAAAAAACAGCAATGTATAAGTCAAAGAATTTGAAAAGAAAAGTACTATTTTAAAGTATAAATAATAAATAAGTACTCATGTCTATATTTTTAATCTTAATAAAGGTTTTCCATTTTTTTCTCAGTACATAAAAAGTTATTACCATTGTTATAATAAAGATCACAAGCTAGAGGGGTTTAGACTAAGTAAGTACATAGTTAGGTAGATATATCGGCAATCTTCCAATAGCATGATAAAATGGATCTAAATTGGTTCATACGTGAGTCAGCAACACCTGCCCACGATTTTATTAAGACCCTATCCCTCGTATCATTGAGTAAATATTTGTTGTCCCGGGTAATTTACCAGCTACGTGATATTTTTTGGCAATAATTGTTTTCATATTATCTTTGACAAATATAGGTACTTATGTTTTATTTTGATTGAACATAGTTATGATTTGATTAATCCTTTTAATACCCGTTACATCTGAAATACATCTTGCCATTAAATGTATCAGAAAACTCCGACGGGAAACATTATATTAGCTTGTATGAAGAGAATTGTGGATGTGAGGGAAGCGAGGAAGTAGTGACACGATCGTGGAAAATGGCGCTTCGTTGTCTCTGCCTATTCATTTGAGAGAAAGGCGTGACAATTGGATTTTACTTTAAAATCCTAGACAGAAGATAGATGACCTATAAGTTGTAGGAATAGGTACACAGATTTCACTGATTACTGGTTTCACAGTCCTAAATCACGTTTTAAGTATGCTTAAAACACGTTTTAATTTAATTTGAATTAATAACCAATGTATGTAATGCGACAGATTCATACCACAGTCGCGTTTCGAGATCAACTTAAAAGTTGCTGTTTTCAAATATGCCGGTATAGCAGATGCGAGTACCAATAATTATAACCTTACCAAGTAATTTATGTTAAAAATCCTTTCAGCACAATTTAATTATTTTAGATTCAAATGGACACAAAAACTTCAAAAATGTATAATCGCGTAAGTTGATAAATAAATCATTAAGTATCTAAAAAGATCGCGCTTTCCCCCGTTTAACTTTCAAATTCGTTTGAACGCTATAAAGTTCTGTTAAGGAATTTCCCTTTGAAGTATTAATAATTCGACGAAGCATTAGCTGAAGATGCGCTAGCGAAGGAAGTTTTTGAAATATATGAGTGTTTGTTTGACTTGTGTAATATAAGGAAATCATCTATATTTACTCAAGTATAATCTTTCTTTACATAGTATAAAGCAAAGACGCTTCCCGTGTCTGTCCCTCTGTACGCTTAGATGTTTTAAACTGTGCAACGGATTTTGATACGCAAAATAAAGATTATTGTTTTGTGTACATTGGTTGCAATATGTCGATGATTGTTGACGATGTCGGAAAAAATCAAGCCGACTTGTTTATTTTATCGAAAACGCTGTCTAATTCTTTTTTTTACATAACAAAACATTGTAAGGTAGTTATGCTACGAGTTGTCTATCAGTTCTAAGGCGCTTTTGAACTTTGAACTTATAAAGGCGACCGTGGTGTAGTGGCATTGCAATGGTTACGCAAACCGAGAGCACGAGTTCGAGACCACCCACCGGTACCAATGTATCTTTGGTTGACCTGTTTCTATGATACACTAAAGTGATAGTAGCTTAGTATAGAAATGTAAATAAAAGAATATCTGTTTGTCTATTGCATTTATAACAAAGTCGACCTTTGTTATGTATGGCATGCAAATAGTATATATAAAAAGAAATACACATAATGCCGTCTGTCGGGCTATACGAGTAGGACTAGTGGGTGTCATCAGCCATCAACTACATCTGCCTAAGATTAAGCCAGGCAATTACGGCAGATGTGTATTGTCAACAACAGAGACCATGATCGAAAAGCTAGATAAAGCCCACACACTGGCCGTCATAAGGAATTGTGAGATTTTTTTATTTTTAAATATAGATATAGATAGCATAGGTAGCTATAGCTGCTATACTATATAGTAGCTATAGCTATAGTAACTTCTCTAAACACTACAAGAGGTTGCACATGCCGCTTTGCAGCCCCCTTTTTTATTATTATACATTTCTATACTAAGCTACTAAAGTGCTTGTATCATAAAAACAGGACAACCAAAGTATATTCAAAGATACATTGGTACCGGTGAATGCTTGCGTAACCATTGCATTGCCACTACACCACGGTCGCCCTTTATTCTTTTCTATTGATTCTTGAAGATGTTTCTCTAAAATTTGGTTTATGCGTTTGTGTTGTCTTTATCTTCAGGTTTATTTTCATGATTTAACACTCAAAATGTAAAAATATCAGAATTTATCTAGTCGAAAATCAACCAGTTTCAGTAGGACCACAATTAATTTTGATATCAACATTTCAAAAGTTAAAATTAATTGTTTGTGGTTGACTAATGCCTGATAGTCGCCCACCAAAATTGTCTGTGTACCTATCTTATGCCGATAATTAGTTAGTTGTCGGCCGCGGGAACGTATCTAGGAGAATCAATCAATCAAATTGTCACGCCTTTTTCCCACAGAGATAGGCAGAGACAATGGAGCGCCACTTGCCACGATCCTGACACAACTCCCTCGCTTCCTTCACATTCACAATTCTCTTCATACAAGCTCTATGGTTATGGGCACCTTTCTTGAGGATGTCCCTGATTTGGTCGGCAAACACCCTCCTGGACCTGCCTCGTTTAACGCATTCATTCACATGAGATTTATAAATCAAATAATTCAAATCAAATCTATATCAAATAATTCAGTAATTTAATAAATATAGCAAACATCCACCTCTTTGTTTATAATTGTTATTAAAAAATAAATGGATATTTGCTTCGGGTCTGGTTATCAAAGAGTGCTAGACAGTAGTACCCAGTCTGCCGATCAGGGGTACTACCATCAGTACCATCCATCACTTCCAAGTATATAAACCGTGAAGTGATTTAATTGTGTTTCGAAATCATCTTGTGAGCCAGTTTTAACTAGGCCGGCATAGTGACAGTCGGGGCATCAGGCGGGGCGCGGTATGTATTCGATTGACCGTGACAAATTCTAATATGAATAATTGTTAACGCCTCAAAGGATACCTTGGTTTGGGAATTTCATTTAGTTGTTTAGAAACACCTGAAGCAGGACAATCGTTCATTTCAAAGAATATTTCAGGAATATTAAATAACTTGTTTAAGAATGTCACAAAGGCTTGCAATATTAAATTGTTCGAGTTTATTGTTTATCACTAAGTAAGAATTAATGTCGCCCAAATCAATCAATCAAAACATCATGCCATAATTTCCACAGGGAAAGGCAATTACATTGGAGAGCTATATTTCAATAGTCATTCGCTCCGTTCACCTCTACAAGGTTCCCGGTCGGAGCAATATTTGTTTCATAGCTTTTATTTGTAATATTTAATAACATTAAATATTACAAATATTTGTTAATAAAAATAGAGATGGATATTTGCTTCGGGTATTGTTATCAAAGAGTGGTAGGCAGTGATACCCAGTTCATTTATTAATATCATTTATTTAATATTTAACCATATATATTATATAATATAATCTATACTAAATGATGAAAAAGAATTGTATTAAAAATAATCTAAATATCCTATGTATCTACGTAGTGGAATTTAAAATTTTACATTATTATTTCCTCGATAATTCAACTCATGAAGGCTAATTTTGATGTCATTTGTAATCTTTCACTTATCCCCTATAATCCAAATCTGACACGGCTTCATCTGGCTTTAATAAACTTCGGTGCCAGGAAGAAACCTTTAAAATCCTAATATTTTCATTTCACCCTAAAATATTTTATTATAATTAATAGATGCGGTAACTTTACGTTTATTTTTCTACTTTATTTAAAAAAATATATAAATGATTGTCTGAAAGTCGTGAGGCATTCTGAGGCATTTGACCTTTATAATATAAAATTGTGAAAAAGTAATGGAGCGTAGTTTCTGAGCGTAAAACTTACAGAAAAATTCGTACTGCGCTCCAACGCACAAATTGCCGATGTACCCGAAAAAGCCGCCAAACTGAACGTGGGAATGAGCTTATGGCAAAGTCCACTACTGAGAGGACTCCGAATTGCAGAAGACATCGCGACAGGCCCAAACGGAGATAGCGAGATGAGATATACCCTTACAATAGTTTGTGGCAAGAGACCGCAAAGTATCGTGAGTCATGGAAAAAAAGATGGAGGCCTTTGCCCGGGAGAGGATAAAGATTAAATTAAAGATGAGATATAAATTAAAGAAATGTCTTTAAGATTGCCTAAATAAAGAAAATTATACATTGTTATAATACATCATATTATAATAATTTAGGATTAATTATTGTCCTAAAATATTACTAACAGAATTATACCAAAAGCTTATTTATTACAATATATAGGTATTTACCCTTTTAAAAGAGAAAAGGGATAATTAAAAGAGATTTTAACTCAAAAGTAATAGAATACTGTCTTTGAAGAAAAACACACGTCATTATAAAATATTTATTATAATCATTACAATAATTATGACGACAGGCGTGGCGTATTGGTCAGCACACCAGTCAGTTACGCGGAATGTGCCGGGTTCAATTCCCGGTCGAAGCAAATATTTGATTCAAAGCTTTCATTTGCAATATTTATTTTGCAGACTGGGCACCGCTGCCTACCCCTCTTTGACAAGACCCGGAGCAAATATCTGCCTTTATTTTTAATTAACAAATATTCGTAAAATTAATCTTACTTTTGAATATTCCAAATAAAAGCTATGAAACAAATATTTGCTCCCACCGGGAATCGAATTCGAGACACCCGCGTAACGGACTGGACGCACACCACTACGCCACGCCTGTCGCCTACTCCATACAAGTGGTTGTGAATGTAATCAATCATTTGGATGGAAGTGAATGTGGGAACAATTAAAACAATATGCTTTGGCCCATAGCAAAACTAATTCACTTAGTAAGGACAGGCAGAGAGCCTACACAGATTGCCCCCCATTAGGATGTGTTCATAAGAAAACTGTTAACATTGTGTAAATGTAATTGTTTATAAAGACAAATAAAAGTATGTTATTTAATAATGGGTAACAAATAAAATCAAAAGTATATTAACTATAATGAAACTATAAATAAAAAATATCATCCAATGACGTCGCATCAGAGATAGTCCCAAGGAGACTGGCAACATTTCCCCTTTGTATAGCAAGGCTAATACGTTGGCAGAAATAATTGCCAGCCTTTCAGTCTCTAGAGTTCTCCGTCAGCCGCTTGGACAACTCCTTGGCCAGACGCTTAGCTGAAGGTCCGCAAGACTATTTAGACCGCACGCCACTGCCTAAGAGCCCATCGTCTCGACCCCAAACGGCGCAAATTCGTAACCAGTACCGAGGTTAGTGTATTGCGTATTGTTTATAAATGTTTCTATTCTTCTTTTTGCAACTATTTTATTGAACTTTTTTTTAAATTTTACATTATTAAGTTATTAGCACTGATGTGTAAAATTTGGTTTTTGACATTGTTTGTTTTTTGAGCATGACGTGTTCACTGTTTATAGAACTTACAAAGGCAAGTAAATTGTGAACCTAATAAATAAATAAACAAATAATGCGAGTTAAATTACTCTTTTTATTTTCACACTTTGTTTATGTGTTTCATATAAATAGATGCCTGTGTGAACACACCCTAAAATATTGGTTCCAAAATTCGTATGTTTGTATCCTTGTAAGAAACTTTCCTTACCCAAAATTTGTTAATCTATCTTCACTAATTTATTAAATTAGGTTAAATTTCAACATAATTACAATGTGGAGAAAATTATATATATAGATAGATGTGGTTTGAAAGAAGACGTAGTAACAAGGATTGACAAAGGAATGCTTCGATGGTTTGGGCACATGGAAAGGATGTGTGAAAGTAGATTGGCGAAAGGAATTTATAAATGCGTTAAACAAGGCAGACCCAGAAGGGTGTTTTCCGACCAAATCGGAGACATCCTCAAGAAAGAAAAAGCAGGTTGTTAATTGGTTATAAGTCGATTGACATACAAGCAATGACTCTTTAACTTTAGTTGTTTCTTCTCAGTGTATTTTCAATCTTTTTATTAATCATGTAATTAGCCAGGTATAAATCCAAACTGTTCTTAGGTTTAGCAATTTATTTATCTGACCTCAACCCGCCTGATGGTAAGCAAGAGAAGGTCCAAAAGTGCCGACGACTGAAAAACCGAATCAGTTTAAAACCGTCACTATGCCGGCCAACAATTAATTTATAATAATGAATTTGTATACCTATTGATATTTAAGTTATCCCTATTCGGGATACAGAGATATAATTATTATGACAAATATGGTTTTTCTTTTTGTTAATATTTTTTATTTTCTTAGTAGTAAACGAACTTTTCCCAAAAAAACGCTTCTCATCAAAATTGGTAAGATTTTATTATAAGTATAGGTTTATTTGTTGAAATACAAATATTTTAATAGTCAAATACCAAATAATTAATAAATAACAGAATGTTTAATTTTATTAAAATCTATATAAAACAATTTCTTAGCATCCATGGGTTCTCCGTGCGGATGCCGAGTCGATCGTGTAGCAAGCGGAAGAGTGGAAGCAGCGTCCTGGACTTGTACCGGAAAGAAGTAGCTTTTGCGATATGTCAATACTCACCTTCACTGCCCTCACTTTCCCCTCTACCAAATCAAATATTATAAGACCCCACCAATACAGTTTTAGACATTTGGTCCAATAATGTACCTAGGGATGACCTTGGGAGGCCAAGATCATTTAAAAGATGATGCAAGGCTTTTCTAGTAATCCTCTTGCAACAATATAATATAATATTTTTATTGTACACGTACCTATATGGCTGAAAATAAATTACCCCCTAGCTAAATTTGTTTGTAAAAACAGTTAATTACCTATATAAAAATATTTATGGAGGTAGGTTATTGTTAAAAATACTAATACTTAAAAGGTTTTAATGAAATTTCACTAAAAGTTAGGATAAGTTTAATTAATTAACATTTGAGCCTTTAATCCTTTAATACTGTCGCAACTTATTAAAAATTTTCAATATAATCCAGATAGACTTAAGTTGACAACAATTAAATAAAAAAAACAGTAGCATATTGACAATAACTAAAACACAAAGAACTTAATACAGAAACATTTGCGTAATAAAAAGAGAAAAAATCAAAATGTCATAGAAGTACATTTGTACCAAGTATTTCATGATGCCTACAAACCTACGCTTTTTCAAGACACCTACGCTTTACACTTGGGCGTTTCAGAGTTAGACCAACCGCGGACCCTCTGAACATCCTACGCCCATATAAAAGCGAGCGCAACCTAACAAGTAGCCACTTTTAGTTCGACCACTTCCCAGGTTCGACGCGCGGGGAGCCTTAACTGAACTTTACTCGCTACAAGAACGTCTTTCATTCAAAACTTAACAGTGTCCTGTGCCAATTTTCGGTAAGTTTACTAATATTTTTAGTTTAGAAAGTAATATTAGAGAATTGAGGAAGCAAGGGAGTTGTGTAAGTCCTTTGGCCGGCATAGTGACGGCGACTGAGGCAGCCGTGAACAAACTCGGTTTTCTCAGTCGTCGTCACTCTTGGACCTCCTCTTGCTTATCATCAGGCGGGACGAGGTCAGATATCGTGTCACAATAAGAAAAAAGGATCGTGGCAAGTGGCGCTCCATTGTCTCTCCTGTGAAAAAAAGGCGTCACAATTTGATTGATTGAAGTAATATTTATTTGAGAAAATAGTTTCGATGCATCTTTAATCGTGTGAATCGTTTGTAAGTTTTTTATGTGATTTTTACACATAAAATATACTTACGTAAAATGAATAATTTAAGTTTTCCAAAAAATTTAGTCGTACATGACCCTGTAGGTAATAAGCGACTTTAAATAAATAAAGAATTATAAACAATTTCGTAGAGATTTTAATATATACAATACAATTAATATTTGAATATTTATAAATAAATAATAACAGCGATCGTATCCAGTTTATAAAGCTTCCATATAATGAGTTATTCAAAGTTAAAACTATGCTTTGAAAGGGTGTGAAATGACCTAGTTATAATTATAAAAGAAATATGTATATTTTAGAAATATCAACGATTATTCGTAGTTAATTCCATTAAAAGAGTAAAGCTGTTGTTACTTTTATTTCAAGTGTACAGACTGTTCCCGGTTCCAACTAAGTTGGCCTAGTGGATACAACTCCTACTTGCAGTTATTTAACTGTAGAAACTTAAAATTAGGGTTATGTAACGAACCAAAAGCGACAGATTCTGATGCGTGCGTGAATTTTAGCTTTACAATTATCATGAGCGAACAATATTCTTTAGGCTTTCATCAGGGGTGCAGTATATTTTATAATAATTATTTAAAATATTGCAAATATTTGTAAATCAAAAAAAGAGGTGGATATTTGCTTCGGGTCTAGTTATCAAAGAGTGGTAGGCAATGGTACCCAGTCTGCCGATACGGGGTAGTACTTACAAGTATACAGACCGTGAAGTGATTTGGTTCTAACTAGGCCGGCATAGTGGATGTGATTGCTGCTTACAGTTATTGAATTGTAGTAGCAGTGACATCCATTCGTTGACCACACTCCAGCTTAACATCAAGCGGGGTGCTGTCATATGTCGAGTCACAAAAAAATACTGAAGTATTAACTGGTATTAAATTAAATAAATTGTGGATGTGAGGCTTGCTTACCATCAGGCCAATCAAGGTCAGATGCGAGTCACAATAAAAATGCTTAGCCGTAATGTGATCTATAAGGGGAGGCGACAGAAAAAACCCTACAAACGGTAGTCGCATTCGCTAGCCTATATGAGTTCCGGTGAAACATGACAATAAATCAATCAATCAATTATGTCACGCCTTTTTTCCACAGGGCTAGGCAGAGACAATGTACCGCCATTTGCCACGATCCTGACACAACTCCTTTGCTTCCTTTACATTCACAATTCTCTTCATACAAGCTCTATGGTTATGGGCACTAGGCAACCTATCTTTCTTGAGAATGTCTTTGATTTGGTCGGCAAACACCCTCCTGGGCCTGCCTTGTTTAACGTATCCGTTTACTTGAGGGTTATAAGTTCTTTTCATCAATCTACTTTCACTCATCCTTCCCATGTGCCCAAACCATCGAAGCATTTCTTTGTCAATCCTTGTCACTTCATCCTCTTTTAATAGATGACTATAATAATGGTTAATTTATGATTATATTTGAGCCACACCCAATGAATTTCTACGAAAACCATTTATATAAATAAAATATGGCGCTTAATTTCCACACCCGCAGACACGCTCACGAAACTAATTGAAAAGTGAATTTGTAATTGTAAATTACAAAGCAATTAATAATTAGGTGTTAGTTTTTTGGCTTAATAAACTTTAAAGCTAACAACTTATTTTTATTGTTTTTGTGACTCGACATATGACAGCACCCCTCCTGATGTTACGCACTCCACGGTCCATGAATAGAGGTGACTGCTACTACACTTTATTAACTGTAAGCAGCAGTCACATCCACTATGCTGGCCTAGTTGGAAACGGCAACTTACAAGCTAATCCCGAAACGCGACAAACTGTCTACCACTCTTAAACGACCAGACCCAGAGCTAATATCTGCCTTTCTATTAACAATTATTTGTAATATATTTAAATACTGCTATACAATAATTAATTGCTCTGACCGGGAATCTAACCCGGGACTTTAGTAGGGCTAAAGTCCCGGGTTAATGCGCCACTCGTTTCGTTAAAATTTCAATATGTGTTGGCTTTTGGCTTATTTTAAAGTTAAATAACATCTTTTAAAAAATCATTTTAATAAAATTAAGCTGCAATATTTATTCAATTTTATAATACGTTAATGTGGGCTGATAAAATAAATAAACATGATTTTACAATATTTATTATTCGTTGTACTATTTTAATATAGATTTTCTGTTTGAAAATTGAGTTTAATTTGAATTTAGCTTTACTAGATTGCCTGGTGCTTGATGGTAAGTAAGAGGAGGCCCAAGAGCGCCAACGACTGAAAAAAACGTTTCAGTTTACCTTCGTCGCAGTCATTATGCCGACCTAAATAAATTTTATTTAGTAGGCCAAATAGAGACTAGTTTAAATTGGACCTCATCTTGCTTACCATTAGGGGGGTCGACGTCAGATATCGAGTCACAATAAAACTATACAAATTTAGGAAAAAGACATGACAATTTGATTAATGACTGATCTTAAGAAAAAGGTTCGTGGAAATTAGGATGCAAAATTAGCTTGTAAGTTGCCGGTTCCAACTAGATCTGCAGTTATTTGCAGTTATTTTTTAACTGTAGTAGCTGTCGGTTCCATTCATGGGCCAAACTCCAGTCTCCAGCTTAACATTAGGGGTGCTGTATGTTGAACACAATAAAAAGGTAAGATAACACAAAATAAACCCTACCTATATTATTTTATATTAGATACATACAGTTAGGTATGCAATATAACGTCATAACAGGCATTATTGAGTGAATCAAAAGAATACCTCGTGTGATGTTTCAGTGAAACGCTGACAGGTAACATGCCTCCCCTTTATTCATCCCTCCTAACAATAAGATGCTGGGGAAAGAATGTTGAGGTTTTTATTAGAAAAAAAAACTAAAAAAACACGCTTATATGAGAATGTAAACTAAAAATGTGAATAAAAGAGGAGATCCAAGAATGCCGACGACTGAAAAACCCGAGTTAGTTTAAGATCGCTCGGTCGCCGTCACTATGCCCGCCAAAAGAAATATTAAATTAAATTATCACCACTCTAGAAGTAGGGGGAAAGTGGCATGAAGGAGCCAGTTTACTAAACGGAGTAAAAAAAATACTTATAATGAAAAAGTTACGTTTTTTTCTTCTCTAATTATTATTTATTTATTAAAGTAGGTAATTTCATACGAAAAACCTTCAACACAATACAAAAATCAAAGAAATATTTATTTTAAAAAAATGTGTGAAAATTAATTTGAAAGATTCCGTTACATATAATTAGTAGTTATATATAAGGCGACCGTGGTTTAATGGTTACACAAACCGAGAGCATGAGTTCGAAACCACCCACCGGTACCAATGTATCTTTGATATATGTACTTTGGTTGTCCTGTTTGCAACTTGTGTGTCCTGTTGTACTTTGGTTGCAATTTAGTAGCTCAGTATAGAAATGTAAAAAATAGAAAATACAACTCAAGCTAATAATAATAAGCCAATTATATGGTCATATTTGAGTTTAGCATGTATACGTGATTGTATCTAATGTGTAGTCAGGGCCGTCTTTACCCGGGGGTTCAAGGGGTGCGGTACACCCGGGCGCAGAATCCTAGGGGGCGCATGCTGACCGCTATTAATTTCGATAGGTACCTACTACACTGAGAACACGAGAGCAGAGCCTTGACTTTCGCACCTCGGCGCTGAATATGCTTAAGACGGCCCTGTGTGTAGTTAGTGTATGTGCAACTGTCACGCAAACTCTCTGTTCGGTTTTAAACAGATTCAAAACCACTTGCCCGTGCCAATGTATCTTTGATATATGTACTTTGATCATACTGTTACTATGACGATCAAAGATAATAAAAAACATATACAATAAAATTGTTGAAAAAAAAAACTATACTAAAGAGGCAATCTACAAAACTCTACAACTACTCTTTGACCAGACCCGGAGCAAATAACCGCCTCTTTTTTTACGGCAGCCATTTTATTTATACGTGCCTATAATAAACTAGACACTAGAAACATAAATAAATATTCCGTAATTATAAATAAATGTTGTTCTTTGCCGGAATAAGTTATATCTAAGGGCACCTAAGAAAACAAAATGTTAATAAGCGAAGCGAAACATGCTTAACTGTAGATGGTTCTTAAAGCGAGGCCATAATGGCTGCAAAACTCTCGAAACGTCAAAAAAATAATAATAAAAATACCCTAAAATAAACGCTATAGTGGCTTGAAGGACATCATTCATTTGGTATGGGGACCTGGGCTAAATTCTAATAACAGTTGCATATACATTTTAAAATAGTTTGTGTACGAGAAGATTACAGTGTAATTGGAAAATATCCTTCATTTAGGTGTGCAAAATGATCAAACTATAAGTATAGTAAGGGAAAGAGCTAAATAAACGCGCAAGGAATGCAGCTGTGACGTCATGGTCACGTGTCTATTATGAATAGTGAAGTAAAATGCAAAATGTCATTCAATTGAAAATTCAATTTCATTAAACTCGTTCCCCAACTATATCTCAGTTCAAAGCAAAACTGTTAATATTATCTTCGTGATTGAGAGACAATATAAAATCCATATCTTACTTTCCAAATAACTCAATTGCACAGCAATTAAAAGCAATTTTGTTATTAGTTTTAATAATACAAGAATCGAAACCACCATTTATATATTTCTTCATCATTGGGCATTACAAACTTAGTATGAAAATAGCTCAAAATGAATGATGATGTCAAAGTTAAATTCATTCATGTACAAACTGCGAGCAGAAACTAAATTTTTAATCACATTAGTAGGTTATTCTATCAAATTAACATTATTAATCTACATTTATCTATTTAACACACAGTTCCTCTTGCCCACGTATCTTTACTATCCTTGCACGAACTTGTCATAGGCTAACTTTTTTTATTAAATGAAAAACTAGTCTCGTGTTTCAGCATTCACATATACACAATATCAAATGTTGAATAAAAACATGACACGAGTACGCCCACTGAAAGTACCACTCATGAAATATCCAACGAAAAATTTAATAAACTATCTGGGAATGTAGGTGTTGCGTAAATGTAATTTTATATTTCTATTATTAATTTGTGATCGAATATTGAATTTATTTTGGTTATTGGTTTAATTTTATTTAATAAAATTAATATTTACAGTATGAATATTATCAGTATAGATATTAAAGGCGACCGTGGTGTAGTGGCAGTGCAATGATTACACAAACCGAGAGCAGGGATTCAAAACCACTATGCCGGTACCAATGTATATTTGATATATGTACTTTGGTTATCCGTTTCTATGATACAAGCACTTTAGTAGCCTAGTATAGAAATGTAAATAATAAAAAAATAAATATGAATTATTATCCAACATTTTACCAAATTATAAGGAAGGTTATCAAGAGTGGTAGGCAGTGGTGCCCAGTCTGCCGATCCGGGGTAGTACCACCACTTTAAAGTATAAAGACCGTGAAGTGACTTAGACGAGTTTCGGGATCAGCTTTTTGAAAATAATGATGTTGATATTATTTTAAGTAATTATTAATATTTAGTTAATCAGTGGGAAGCAAATATCGTTTTTGGTTTAATTATAATTGTGATCATCAAGTTGTCGGTTCTAACTAGGCCGGAATAGTGAGTTTGAATGCTACTTACAGTTATTAAATAAAGTAGCAGTCATTTCCATTCAACTTATTTACAATATTCCACCGCACTCCAGCTTAACATCAGGCGGGATGCTGTCACAATAAAAAGTACTTGCTTAATAAATTTATAATATTATTGAAATTTTGATTTAAAGTAGTTATTAATATTTCTTGATAGCTTGATTAAAAAGCGATCTAGGGGAAATGGTACAAAACCACTTGTCGTAATATCTATATTAATATATGATTATAAGTTAAAAAGTCACGAATACATTACTGCGAAAAAAGGAACTTTTAAATAATATTCATGAGAAAAATTAAACAGACGATGGACTTTGAGAGATATAACAACTTTTGAATTTCTTTTTGTTACAATTTTAACGTATTTGTCAGTTCTTTTGATTTTATATTTTAAGCATTTGCTTGTTAAAGTGGATAAAAGCCACTTTGCAAACCTACGTCAAAAGTGCACCACGCTATAATATTGTATATTTATACTTTATTATTATTATTTATTATATTACATTTATACTTTGGTATTATAAATAAACAATATTAAACATATTTAAAACGATATAATATTTTAAATACAGACTTTATTCAGACTTTAGCTCTTAATATCGAATAATAATAAAAAAATAGTATTCTGTATTGCACATAAATAACCATAAAAGTTTAACTACAAAATATCTAGCAGAATTATTCAAGCGGTAGGCAGACGGACAGACGCTACATGTATAACCATTACTCGTAAAACTCATAGATTTAATGAATTTTACCCCTATAATGTCGCCAAGTGTTTATTAAATTTGAAACCAATTTCCTAATTTACTAAGTTCACTAATTGCTACAAGGAAAGTTCACAAAGTTTCACCATGAAAATTGTCTCTGAAAATTTGTTATTCGATAGCTAAAAGTACCCTCTCTATATATAATATATATATGCCTTGTACTTATTTAAAGCATACCTACGTATAATGTATGTATTCTCCTCATCCTATAGCTTTGGTCTTTCAAGCTATGCGCAAAGAAGCACCGTTGGCCAGCATTGTGACGGCGACTGAGGCAGCCATGAATCGAGGCGCCTTTTTTCTAGTCGTCGGCACTCTTGGACCTCCCTCTGGCAGGTTGAGGTCAAATATCGAGTCACAATAAAAAATAAATATAAAAATAAAAAAGTAAGCTAATATTTACATGAACAGTACTATATAAAATAGCAATATGTATGAATTAAACAAATATGCGGCTTACTATCGCGATACTCTGACGTTTTGGGAGTTTTGCATCCATTGTGGAGAGACGTCGAAACAAAAATTCAAATCGATGTTCGCGCAAAATTTACAAAAATTCAATATGTATATCGATTTAAATTAATAATTAAAAGTATATTAACTATAAATAAAAAAATATCATGTAATAACGTCGCATCAGAGATAGTCCCAGTCGCAAGGTAACATTTCCCCTTTGTATAGCAAGGCTAATACGTTGGCAGAAAAAATTACCAGCTTTCCTGTCTCTAGACTTTTCCATCAGCCGCTTAGACAACTCCTTGGTTAAGGGCTTAGCTGAAAGTCCCCAAGGGCCCATCGCCCCGACCTAAAACGGCGCAAATTCGTAACCAGTACCGTGGTTGGCGTATTTGCGTAATTATATTAATGTATAAAGCCTTTTTGACCTTTGGGTCAGATTAAAATCAAAATTATTTATTAAATTTCACACGAATTGTCGTGTTTAATATTAAACAAGTTAATTATTGAAGTTAAACCGCACAGATTCTGCTGGTGTGCTATTTTTAACAATAACGTAGTGGAATAGTAAATCAGGATTTAATTATGACAGGTTTTAACATCGTTTAGTGTGATCATATTAATTCAGAAACATCGTCCTGAAATCAATTCCAATTTGGAGGTCTTCTTCTTTTTTTAAATAATGGCGCCTATGTTGTTAGTATTGAAACAAATATTATCACTTTGCCAAGGTCAAGTATAACAGTTTACTAGACCAAATTCAAGGTCAAGTATGCTAGACCAAATTGCCGAAAAAAATTCATATGACCATATCCACTCGCTGCTTCACAGTACCCTCTGGAAGCAGAAAGCACTGTGGAGACTTTTAGCTATCAGCCAACAAAAATCCCATTAAGGGAAATCCCATTTTGACTCATGCTCAGGATGCATCGGCCCATCTGCTTTCCGTATCACCGAAGCGATTTGGCAAGCAAATAGACGAGGTGGTAGTCTGACATCGTATCCCTGACTTGTACATAGTTATAGGATGGGACGACTATTCTTGTGGACTTATAAGACTGATTATAACGTCATAAGACTGACACTAAGAATAAGGACTATATAATGTGATTAAAATAAGAATAGGACGAAATCTTGTGACGCCTAACTCTCCAACCAACTACACAGTATGGTGTCTTTTTATTTGCGGACCGTCAAGCAAAAGACACCTTTAAATCAGTGAAGTTAGTCAACAGCCTGTCCTATTCTTATTCTAATAGCATAGTACAAGCGGCACACTAAGATGGCGTTCATAAAGTTTCGTATAATTTAATTAAGTTTAAAGGAGTAAATTGTCGTTTTTTTTGTCACTATAGCGTGCCGCTTGTATAAAGCACCTTTCTTTAGTCTTGAAAACCTAAAAAATAGTGTTTCAATAGTGACAAAAAATATTTCATAAAACAGCAACGAATTTAAGATTTAATGATGAACTGTCTTCTGAGAAATATGGATAATCCTTTCAGTTCTAAGGATTCAATTAAAATTCAACCGTTGCAAAATTAAACACGAATGACACGGCGTTAATATACAAAATATAATTAATGGTTACAATTTTGGTTTAACATTAGTTCATTAGAAGTATATTTTTGGTAACAATACCTCTTAAGATTTTGAGAAGCCTTAGGTATTATTTAGCATTAAAGGATAATTAACTAAACATCCTACGCTACGTTTATTACATTTAGGCTTCGGTTTATTTTAAAAAATAAACCGAAGGGAAACGTGCGTATTATGTATGACATTTGAATGAGAATTTCACAATTTAACGACAGGCATGCATTTGTTAGCACACCGGTTTGTTAAGCGTAAAGTCCCAGGTTCGTTTCCTGGTCAGAGCAAAAATATAATATTTGTTTCATAGCCTTTATTTGTAATAATTAGTAATAAATATATATATTTTTAAATATTTGCTGTGTGCCTGGTTGTCAAAGAGTGGAGGGCAGTGGTGCCTAAGTAGTCTGTCAAGCTCTGGAAGCACCACTACTTACAAGTATACCGTGAAGTAACTTAGTCGCGTTTCAGGATCAGCTTGTAAATTGCCAGTGGATGCAACTGGCATCTTGTCGTTAGGAATAGCGTTCTAAGCGAGAGGCTTAAGTTAAACAGTAGACGTCTTCTGGCTGATGATTTCGACAGTAATTACAATATTATAATTTGGACAGTAATAAACATCAACAGCCCACGGTTGCAAACAAATATTTGAATATGAATTATTGCTAATTAACAAAACATTAATTAGGTAGTGCAATGACCGTATTCAGTATTGAAATTACTGAAACTGCACTAAGGCTTACTCGTGTGTTAAACGCAAGCTTAAACAATCATGTCTACCTGGTATTTATTTATAAAATTATTTCGTGCGCTTTAGTGATTCAGAAACTGAATCATAAGTGCACAGTAAATGTTATTATCAATCAAATTGTCACACCTTTTTCCTGAAGGGACAGGCAGAGACAATGAATGAATGTGAAGGAAGCGAGGGAGTTGTACCAGGATCGTGGCAAGTGACGCTCTATTGTCTCTGCCTAAATATTATTAGTCTTGTGTAAAGAAAAAACTATAAATTACAGGCTAATATTTCAGTATTATATATATTATAATAGAATTGTGAATGAGAAGGAAGCGAGGGAGTTGTGTCAGGATCGTAGAAAGTGGCGCTCTATTGTCTCTGCCTATCCATGTGGGAAAAAGGCGTGACAATTTGATTGATAGATAATAAATATTATCCTGTTATAAAAATCTAAAACTTTACTTTTGATTGAAAAGTTCTTAAAAGTTTTAAAAAGGATAGTTAAACGTCATAAATTGTTTGCTATATTCGTAGATGGCTATAGACGTAAAAACGCGCGAAATAGTTAAGAATATCTTAACAAATTATTGAGAACCACTTAAGAAAATTCAGATATAACATTTTTCATTAAACTATTCAATATTTATTTTAAGTATATAAATTGTTTTATCTACTTAAAGTTTTAACTAATAACTCATTTTCTCTTGCCTTGTCGAAGCATATAAATGTAATTAAATTTGTTAATATAGCGTTCCAAATATAATACGAGTATATTTGTTAACGCGTAGGTAGGTATAATTATTGTAAGCAATTAAAGTAATATAATTAAATAACTAAATAAAATATTGTACAATTTAAATATTAAATATCATATAAAAATGTTTGTGTCACTCGAACCAACAAAATAAGATAAAAATACGTAATTGTGACATGACATATAATAGGAGCAAGCGGAGACAGAGGTGTAAGAGCGCTTATGACTGAAATTTCTGTTTCAATTAACAGTTACTATTTTTAAAAAGTCCGTTATTTGTTAATAAAAAAAGAGGTGGATATTTGCTTTTGGTCTTCGGGTTATCAAAGAGTCGTAGGCAGTGGTACCCAGTCTGCCGATCCGGGGTACTACCACACCTTACGAAGTGATTTGGTCGCGTTTCGGGATCAGCTTGTAAGTTGCCGGTTCCAACTAGGCTGCATAGTGGATGTGACTGCTGCTCACAGTTATTGAATTGTAGTAGCAGTGAAATCCACTCATGGACCACACTCTAGCTTAACATCAAGCGGGGAGCTGTCGTATGTCGAGTCACAAAAAAAAACTCTAGGTATTAGGCACTCCAGGATAACATTAGAAACATACATTTCGCTATGTCGTGCCTTCAAAATTACATTTTATTTATTAACAACTTTAGGATCTGCCTATTCCTGTAGGAAAAAGGCGTGACAATTTGATTAATTTAGTTTTACGGTTGCTACGGTTGCCTTAGTCGGCGTCAACGTTTTTTCAGTCGTCAGCGCTATTATCACTATTAAATAAGTTTGACAGATGTCGCACTAAATAAACAATTTAAAAATCCAACTTAACGTCCTGACGTGGTGTGACCCTTGTGTGTACTTTAAAAAACCCGAAGTAGTTAATACAAATGTATTTTTTTAATGAACTACAAAATTTTTCGGTCAGTTTAGTTTTTGATAACCTCGTGAATATAAGCTTAAGTTCCCTAGAGACGTCATAATTTATACGTCTGACCACACCTAGTAGTTGCAACTACACTTTTCATTAATAATATTAATTATAATTCCCTTTACTACATAACATTTTCAATAATCCCACACAAACGTGTGGGAGTTTCAAATGTAAATGAAATTGGTGTTACTCGTATTTTAAATCAAACGAAAATATATCGGCAAACGACGTTTGACGTTTTAAATTTAATACATTTAGAATTAAATGAATTCTATTAATTAATAGAATTAAATAAGTTTTTAGTGATTTGAAAGTATTCACATTACTATTAATAATTTACTATTACCTAAAGTACCCAGTATTATTTATTATTTCTGATGTTAATGGATGCGTTAAACGAGGCAGACCCAGAAATGTTTTTCCGACCAAATCAGAGACTTCCTTAAGAAAGCTGGGTTGCCTAGTGCCCATAACCATAGAGAATAGGGAATATGCATGTGGTTTAAATATTGCTGCAAATTTTTCCCCCGATTCTTTATTGTACTAACATCATGCTAAAATAATTATATTTTTAATTTTCTTTGTATATATTGCATAAAAGATTAAGCAAAAAGTGAAAAATAAGCAAGTGAAATTCAAATGAGTGAAACGCATCACCATTGGCCGAATGAACGTGACGTCACATGACACTTTCGGGGTCGAAGCTCATATTGTGCGCGTAGTGTTTAAGAGAAAAAATAGCTGTTCTTTGTGTTTATGCAGTGTTTTTGTTTAGCTATTACAACTTTAAAATCCACATAAATAACAGTAACACTTGTAGTAAACAAATACTGGTCGTGACGTGTGACGTCATCAAAAGCCCGCGCTAGATGATGGCGTTCAAATGTGTCAAATTTAATCGAAGTTTTAAAATTATTTTTAAAAAATAATTAGAACTTTTCCAACAATATTTATATTTTTTATTATGTTATAACGATGTAATAAGTGAATTAAACACATAAAAAAATACATGCATATACCCTATTTGGATGGAGTGAGGGAAGCGAAGGAGTTGTGTTAGGATCGTGGCAAGTGGCGCACTATTGTCTCTGCCTATCCATGTGGGGAAAAGGTGTGATAATTTGATTTATAAATTTCATTGATTTATTCATTATGTCACATTCTTTATTTCTTATTCAGGCGACCTCACGGTCCAGCAAGAAAGTGGTTTTAAACCGGAGGCTCTTGGTACCAATGTACCTTTGATATAATTATACTTTGGTTCTTCTATGATACAAGCACGTTTAGTAGCGTAGTAAAGAAAATTAAAAACCACACATTTATTGTTCTGTTTTTCTCTATTTACCTATTTTGTTGCTCTCTGCACAATCTTAATATACAAAATATGTGAGTGATTGTAAGCTGATAAGTCCTATTAGCCAAGAGTTAATTATTAACTAAACTTAATGTCAGTTTAGATGAGATATAAGTTAGTTCACGACTCAAGTTGTCCCAAACAATAACGAAATAAACAACATAATATCGAGGGTATACTAGGAAAACATGATAAGTGCAGAATGTTATGTTTCGAGATATTTAATGTAAAAGGTTTAATCTAATATAGACTGCAATTAAAGCTATTTACAAACATATATTTATGATTTTTGGATAGATAATTTCATTAAGAATATAGATATATATTTAACTGTAGTATTTAATATCGCATTTTAAGATTATTGTGACTTTTTAATCAGGGGGTACGCACTTAGCATGTTTTACCAGTAAGCAATAAATTGAATTTTTCTCTTGAAATATAGCTTTTCCAATCAAGAGACATACATTTAAAGCTTTAGATACTAAATTAATAATTTTACAACATCTATAATCCTGAAATTAAACAGTATATTGACAGTAGAGCTATCGTTGTACAAATTAACATGTTCTACTTGTAAACTTTTTGGTTGGATATTAAAATGTGTTAAGATGAACTGAAAAAATACATGTTAAATACATACATAACTAAGTTCTTTGAAAAAATGGTTACAAACGAATCATTTAAAATATTTCCCATCGCTAGCGACAACGCTTTCCACCTTTCTGGCAGAGCTCGAATACTGTCACGGTAGAAGTGTTCGTCTTTCGAGGCTATCCACGAATCAAGCCAATTTGAGATGTCTTCATATTAGCAGAACTGCTGATTAGCCAAACCATGTGCCATCGAACGGAACAAGTAATAATCGGACGGCGCAATATCTGGGAAATATGGCGGGTGAGGTAGGACTTCCCATTAGAGCGTTTTTAAGTAGATTTTAACGGGTTTGGCAAACGTAAGGCCAATGCTGTAAAATCACTTTTTGTGGCCGCTTTTCGCGCAGTGCTCAATCGCATCAATTGAATTCGATACCGTTTTCCAGTGATGGATTCGCCCTGTTTCAACAGCCCATAATAAATAACACCGTCCTGGTCCCACCAAATACACAGCAAAACCTCCGAAGCGTGAATATTCGTCCGAGACGACGACGTTGAAGCATGACCAGGCGGTCCCCATGATTTTTTCTCTGTAATGAATCCATATTTCATCACCTGTAATGATGCGATGAAGAAAACCCTTTCTTTTTGCCGCTGGAGCAGTTGTTCACAAGAAAAAAAACGACGCTCAACGTTTCTTGGCTTTAAATCATAAGGAACTCAAGTTCCTTGTTTTTGAATCATTCCCAACACATGCAATCGCTTGGAAATGGCTTAGCGGGTAACTCCCAATGCTGAAGTTAGCTCATTCTGCGTTTGGCGCAGATCATCATCGAGCAATGGCTCCAATTCAGCGTCTTCGAAGGTTTTAGGCCTTCTTTCACGCGAACGGTCGTCAACATTGAAATCACCGTCTTTGAAGCGACGGGACCAATCATGGTACGTTGTTTCACTTAGGGCAGCATCGCCTTAAACTTTTTGGAGTTCTCGATGCGCTTCAACCGCCGTTTTCTTAGAATGAAAGAAGAAAAGCAACACTTCCTGCAAATGACGATTATTTGGCATAAAATCAGACATTTTGGCACAACCAAAAGTATACGACGCAAAACCAAACCCACTAATGTGTTATAGCGATTTATTTACCATTACATATCTAAGCTTGGTTCATGATGTTTTGGTTATATCATAATCGTCCAGCACTTACTAGTAGAGCCATCTCTTGAAAATATAAATCCAATCCATCATAGAATACACTCAAGAATGCTTTTTTACTCTCTCTATGCTCAAGTTATCATGCTCCAAGTAAGTGTGCCCAGATTCTAGGAATTTCTGTTCGACAATTCGAAGGTTTACATCTTTCTGTTAAACTAACCATAGAAGTAATGTAGTTACAAATTGATTACGGTTCTGTCCGCCGCATGTATCTGAATAAAGTGTTCTTTTCGTAATTGCGTAGGTAATACATTAAAATGGTCCCAATTTCGCAGCTTCCCCTTTTTCCATTTATTTCAGACCATACAAAAACATATCCGTGATTTGAAAGAGCAAACTTATATAATGAGATTTTAAGTCCATCTAGTTTTCGGGAATAATATAGGAAACTAATATTAGATATTGCAGTTACTCCAACGTGGCTGATGCAAAATGACGGTTCATAAGGCCCTTTTCTTTCTCTTTATTACAGTTCCCCTTTCTCTTAATGTGACTTTTGTAACTGTTGTCAAGTTCTTCCTTTTTTTCATTATCCTCTCTTCCATATTTTGAACAAATTACACAAATATCTTTCTTTGGCATAAACAAAAACAACTCAAATTGTAATGATTTTATTGTAATTTGTTTCAAGCAAAACAAATTAACCGAACTTATCATATTCTACTTGAATAACATCTACCAAAGTCATTAATTTTGTAACTAGTAAAAAAATGATAATGCAATTTATGTGTTTTTACTTGAATGTGTTTCTATAGTGAAATGAACATCATTATGCTAAGATAACATATTAAACGTCTTTATAATGTTGTGTCAGAATATTTTCATATAAATTAGTAGTTAAGAACCTTTAGCTCAACGTACCTGAAACGAATAGACCTTTACATGTTTGATATCCTTTTATCAAAGACTATAACTTCGTAACTATTCAACCTAGAAGTTAGTCTGTTATATCAGTAGAAAGAGCATAAAAAACTGAGTTTAACCATGTACTTAAGTCGTTTTCGTAAAAATTGACACTTATCATGTTCTGCCAGTATACCCTCGATATATAATATTGGGGTTTGCTTTTAATGACCATAGAGTCTGTATGAAAAGAATAGTGTCATGATTATGGACAATGGCGCTTTGGCCAATAGCAGTAGAAATTTATCCGGAAAAATTATGAAGATGATGTTAAAAAAATGTAGTTCCATGATCAAATAGGGGCCATTTTTAAAACAGACAGCTCCTAATCCTGACTTGTGTAAAATATAAAGAGTTCTGAAGGAAACTAGTGAGGAGTATGTGGAACGTCTAAAGTGGCTTCATTGTCTCTGTCTAACCTTGTGGGAATTGAGGCGAGACTATATAAATGATATCAATTGAATAATATTAAACAAATTCCACATCGCGTCGGCTCTATTAGGTATTCATTAGAATAGTGAATGACTGATTTTCAAATATTATTTTGTTATAAGTATAATAAATGTTAAAAACCATAATCAAACAATCAATCAAATTGTCGCGCCCACAGGGATAGGCATAGACAATAGAGCGCCACTTGCCACAAACCTGACACAACTACCCGAACAGATTTCATTATTAAACTTTTTTAATCATTAATATTATAATTACCTCCTAGTTAGATTTAATGAGGCATTGAACACGAAACTGAGGCTTAATTGACGAATAATACACTGAAAGACAATACTGCCAAATACAGGGATGACTTTTAAAAAGATTTTATATTAAACGCGATTATTCGAGTCAAAGTAAAATATTTCTTTACTTAGCTTACTTATAAAATTATTATATCAGTGCTAAATTTTAATGTGTTACTTAAAATTATTTAAACTATATGAGTTTTTTTTATTTTATTGTGACTCGACATATGGCATAAATATGACTTGATGTAAAGCTGGAGTGCGGTCCATGAATGGACGTCACTGCTACTACAATTCCATAACGGTTGGCCTAGTTGGAACCGGCAACTTACAAGCTGATCCCGAAACGGGACTATATCACTTCACGGTCTGTGTATGTACTTGTAAGTGGTGGTACTACCCCGGAACGGCAGACTGGGTACCACTGCATACCGTTCTTCGATAACCATACCCGAAGCAAATATCCGCCTCTTTTTTTTATTAACAAATATTTGCAATATTATAATGACCGGGAATCGAACCCTTTACGCGCAACAAACCAATTGCTGATCAATCGGCCACGCCTGTCGTCGAATTAAATAAAAAATCATCATCAGCCAGAAGGCGTCCACTGCTGAACATAGGCCTCCCCCTTAGAACGCCATTCCGAACGACAAGATGCCGGTTGCATCCACCGGTTACCCGCGACCTTCACTATGTCGTCAGTCCACCTAGTAAGAGGCCTACCTACGCTGCGTCTTCCGGTTCGTGGTCTCCACTCCAGAACCTTTCTTCCCCATCGGTTGTCGGTTCTTCGAGCGATGTGGCCAGCCCATTTCCACTTCAGCTTGAGAATCCTACAAGCTATGTTGGTAACTTTGGTTCTTTGGCGAATATCCTCGTTTCGGATTCTATCGCGCAAAGAAACACCAAGCATAGCTTTCTCCATTGCTCGCTGAGCGACTCTGAGCTTTTCCAGCAGGCCAACATTTAAGGGCCACGTCTCAGTGCCATATGTCATCACTGGCAACACCCTTGTCTTCAGGGTTAATATGCAGATTTTATTCTTTGAAATATTATGCCTAACACGTTTTGTAAACAAAAATAAATCATTAAATTATTATTTACTCTTTCTAGCGCAAATGCTTATTATTTTCACAATTTTAATGTTTTTTCTCTTATATAAAGGAACTTTGAAGATTTCTAACAATTTTGTATTTTTCAACATCAAAGGCTTTAAAGCAGTTTAAAGAATTAAAAGCAAAATTATACTTCACTTTGGGAACCTTTTATAAATAACAAAGAAAATTGTAACCGACACCTCGAGTTTACGATTTGTCGTTTTATATTAAAAACATTTTTTTATAATTTTTCAAGAGAGGTTGATGTTTTTTGCTGATGTACATGACGTGAACTGACGCGTTGTGGAACGCCGCGTTTTAGGATTTGTTACCAGTTTTTTTTATTGTGACTCGACACAATAAAAAAAAGACAGCACTCCGCTTGATATTAAGCTAGAGGGTGGTCCATGAATGGATGACACTGCTACTACAATTCAATAACGTCTATTATGCCGGCCTAGTTGGAACCGGCAACTTACAAGCTGATCCGAAAACGCGACTAAATCACTTTACGGTCTGTATACTTTGTGAGTGGTTGAATGAAATTGCAATGCTTCAATCCTTACAGAGACAGGCAAAGAGAACAAAGCTGAACTCTTAAAACATGTGAAAAGACTCTACAAGTTGTGGCGAATTAGGAACACAAAACTTGCCTATAAAGACACTGTGTCCAATATGCAAGCAAACATCCTGAAGTATTAATCCGTATAGTCTAGTTGGAAGTTGCTAACATATTAAAAGTACTAAAATTTCTATACCAAATACAGCAGCTAGTGGCAAATAAAAACAGAGAACATAAGACTATTTTGAAAAACCGTAACGAATACGAAATACTCCTATTCTTCTGGTCAAGTGGTTAACCTGATAATAGTGTCCTTTGCAAATAAAAACTTCACTACGTTGACTACGAGTATTTTTAAGACGACAAGGATTGAATACAAAGATTGAATAAACGTTTCTAGAATTGAATAGTAATTTTTTTATTATTATTATTGTTGATCAAATATGACAGACAGCACTCCTTTTTTGTTAATCCAGAGTGCGGTCCATTATTGAGACGCGGCATCTGACCTCGAGTTGCTTGATATGAAAGGGAGAGGTACCTTCCAAGAGCGCGAACCAACGACCGACAAAACCGTCTCATTTTATGATTTTCTCAGTCGCTATTACTATAATGTTTAACTTAGAGTAGCAGCCACATTCACTATGCCTGCTTAGTTGGAACCGGCAACTTTCAAGCTTATCCCGAAAGGCGACTTTAAGGTTAAAAGTGGCGGGGCAGTACCACCCCTGATTACGAGATAGTTCCCATAAAAAATCACTTGCATTGAAATACCAGCAATTGCAGCAAATATAATTATAAATGTACGCAATAATAATTTACATACATTAAAATTTTATAATGAAATTTAATCAAATAATTGAACACGGATCATTATGCTCTATGGTTAAATTAATAGTTTTGTGAATATAATTACATTAAAAGAGGTAATTATTGGAGGCAATGGTATTAAATGAAATGAGTTATAATAGAAACGTATTATATATACTTTACATACGCCAGTTTTAGTGTTCGCAAATGGCACGAGTTTGAACGGTCAACCACGACAAAGTGGAGATAGGATGGAATGATAGTTATTGAGAGCGAAAAAGAGACAAATATATGTTGTTCTGCATCGCGATACTGTGTTATTAACATAGTTTTGACGTGCCTCTTTTGGAGCGCGTTTTTCTTATTAAAATATAATTGATTGAAGGTATCAGATGACCGGAACAGGTGTATTTCCAATTTGGTTGAGAGCCAAACAATACAAGTTAAAGGTGCTATACAGAATGTAGGCAATAAATAGGTGCGGCCAGGCGATTATTCCATAAATAAAGTTGCTCATTTACTAAGCTGGCATAGTGAATACGGCTGCTACTTGCATTTATTTATTTATATGAGCAGCCACCTTCATTTAATTACTGCAATCCAACTGACACCAGGCGGGATTCTGGCATAATACTAATATTTAAAGTGACATATAAAAAAAGCAAATGAAAAATATTCTATTCCGTACGTTGCCTAATAGAAAATAACATGAATATTTCCGCTTTATAGTATATTTTTAATAGAAATAATATGAAAAATACCTGAATAATACAAATATATATTGTTTAGATATCTATACTGAGCTACTATGCTCACATTATGTAAATATATCATCTCAAATGGCCCTCTTTAAATTTCATAGTGAATATAGTTTACTTATTAAAGTAGTTACCCATATCTATTTAATGATTTAAAAAGTCAATAATATCAAAGGTTTCCAATACCTTATATATTTATGAATTAAATATCGATTCATCATCATCATCATCATTAGCCAGAAGGCGTCCATTGCTGAACAGAGGCCTCCCGCTTAGAACGACATTTCGAACGACAAGATGCCAGTTGCATCCACCGGTTACCTGTGACTTTCACTATGTCGTCAGTCCACCTAGTGGGAGGCTTACACCCTGCATATTTTTATTAAGTATATTAGGCTCTCAATATTTATATCATCTCAATTGGCCTTCTTTAAATGACATAGTAAATATAGTTAACATATTCAATGATATCTACATGATGTTTTAAAAAGGTAATAATATCAAATGTTTCCAATACCTTATATATTTATGAATTAATCGCCTGGCAACACTTATCGATTACACCCTGTATAGTTTTATTATAAATAGAATGTAATCCACTTATGAGGAAATTGTCACTAACAAAATTAGGCCAAACGTAGGGACGTTCACTCTCATTTAATACTAGTAAAATAACATATGTCCTTAATTATATTTGTATACCTATATATAGTATCACAATATATGCAACACAATAATATTACCTATAACAAAGAATGTTCTGGGGAGCTCTTCTTACTACTTATTTTAACTTCTGTGACCAACCGTAAAATAAATCGTTATATGTCAGCCGTCTGTGCTCTTCGATCTCGCCTTATTTTCGAGTCAAAGTCGAGACTTGATAAATAATACGAATTATGTTTTTATTTTATTAATTAATCTAATCATTTATTTTATCATCATCAGCCAATTTTGGCTTCACATCTAATTCTGAACATAGGCATCCCGCTTCAAACTCTATTCCGAACAACATGATGCCAGATTATGAAATATGTTGATTAATTTTTTGCGATATTAAATTGTATAAAAGTAATAATAAATATTTATAAGATAAATAATAGAGTCCATTAAAAGAGAATTGTAAATGTGAAGGAAGATCAAATGTATAGTAGTGAAAGGATTGCCGAAAGTAGGTAATTGTTGTGTGTATCTATCCCCACATCCTCTTTGGACCTGAGATCTTTTTCACTTTTTAACTAAGCTAACACTAGCCTATGTAGAGTCCGAATAATGTTTATCAAGCTAAGCCCTGGCTTCAACAGTATTTTCTTTTCGCTAAAAAGCAATGTTTTATTAACACACGGAATTCTTTTTTTTATATTTATTTGAAACTATTAAAAGTTGTTTAACTCAAAATGCTATCTTACAAACTAATAGTCCAACAAATTTATGCTATCGACAAATTTAAACTGACAAATTCATACACGTATCTTATAAAGGTTAGGGCTAATTAAAATCATATGGATTTAATAGATACTAGTAACGCCATGTGTCAGCCCATCTAATACTAAACATAATATAATTGTGTATGTTTATTTTTACCTACTTGTGATACTTGTATGTAATTGTAGTTTGTAGTATATATACCCTGCCCATAATTTCTCATCATCTGTAAGGTTAGTTGTTAGAGAATGCCTAATAGGCATTAAACTCACCTATGTAAGTATTATTTCGGTGCAATGAAGGATTTAAATAAATAAAAGTACTTGTATAATTGAAATCAAAGATAGGAATGCATTGGATCAAAACGCATTGGTTGAACCGAGGCTCGTTGTTTGTAAGCCCACAACCACTATACCACAGTCGCCTTGTTATATAGTTTCTCTTATTGCAAAGTCGAGTTCAAAAATAAAACCTAATTTGTCGAGTACGCCTACGAGCAGCTTCTATATTTTCTATATTGTTTATGATTTTATTTCATTCGAACCAAAACCAATTTGATGTGGAATGGAGGTAGTTTTTATTAAATTTGACAAGCCGTGGCTGCTTTATAAATTCAATTTACAGATTGACGCTAGATACATTACTTTCGATTCAAACTATTTTAGCAAACATATACTCGTACCTATAACAACAAAAATATGAACTACTAAAGGAGCAACTATACTTGGAGGGGTATTGATTATTTAAATACTCCAAATTTTATAATCAACTCTTAACCAGATATATAGGTCGGTATAGTGGGTGTGACTGCCTTACAGTCACATCACAATGGCAGTCACCTCCATTTCTGGACCGCACTTCAGCTTAACATCAGGCGGTTGCTGTCATATGTCGAGTCACAATTAAATAAAAATGTAATATACTTACGGTATAAATGTTTTTTTTATTATTAAATATAATATTATCATTATAAATTGACTCATAAAATTTATTATTTTAATAACAATTACTAAACGTATTCTAGGAACACTTTAGGATAAATTAATGAACATAGAAATAGGATCTCCTAGTCTTATTTCACTTGAAACTTGAAATAAGTAATCATAAAAATTAATTAATTAAATTAATTAAAAATATAATTATGAAACAACAAAACGTACCCAAAATTATAACGAAGAACAAAGAGGTGCTCGTTTTTGATACCTCCAAATATTTGTGTAAGTAATTTACTCATCGGGTTTATTGGTTACTTAATATTTTCCACAAACGATTCATAGATCTAATAAAGTATAGACAAAGGATTTATTATATTTATTTTATTAGTACAATTATTGTTTTTATATAATTATTGTCAGCTTTCCTATAAATGAATAATTCATTACATTACCTAAATAGATACCAGAAATCGATACAAATTGTCACGCCTTTTTCCCAAAGGGAATCCTCATACAACTCCCTCGCTTCCCTCACATGCACAATTCTCTTAATACAAGCTCTACGGTTATGGGCACTAGGCAACCTAGCTTTCAATAATAGTTACAATGAACATTAAAATGAAAAATAAAGAACATTTATACATTATGGTTATTTTGTCATCATCATCAGCCAGAAGGCGTCCACTACTAAACTAAAAAAAAGGGCCTCCCCCTAGAACGCCATTCCGAACGACAAGATGCCAGTTGCATCCACCGTTTAACTGTGACTTAGTTTGCGGTGACCGTGACCAGAATTTTAAACAATTGCAATTTCCGTTTGTGGTATACAGAGATTCATGAGTACAAAGTTATTCATGGTAACCAAAGAACAAAGTCATCATTTTTACATTACAATAAAAACTATTTTGATAGAAGTCTAATGGTCATAAGCCTAAGCACGCATGTGTTAACTACTGAAAAAGGTATGTTTAGACGTATTTAAAGTTCAACCAAAAGTTCTCAAATGAAAAACACATAGCGTAGGAAGAGTGGTGGGCAGTGGTGCCCAGTCTGCCGATCCGAGGTTGTACCACCACTTACAAGTATACAGACCGTAAAGTGACTTAGTCGCTTTTCGAAATCAGCTTCTAAGTTGCCGGTTCCAACTAGGCCATTCATGGACCGCACTCTAGCTTAACATTAGGCGAGGTGCGATCATATGTCGAGTCATGATAAAAAAGGAGGTCCACCTACATTTTGATCTGCGATTTCAGTGGGCCATTGTGGACAACTAAAAGTGTCAGCTTGTGAAATGTGAAAAATATATATGACAATATTTAATCGTAACTAAAGTCTATTTCATTTCGTCATAGCTGTGTAATGAACTATATTAAAGTGAGGCGAGGTGCATCGTCCTGGGAAACGCGTGTCGTGAACTAATTAACAGACTATTAATTGTTCAGTATAGTAGAATAATTGGATGTGACGTCCTAGCCTCATAGTTTCATGGGAAATTGCGTCTAGGTTCCTGAACAGAAATTGAAAGCTATTTTACCTATTGATTTTTACATAATATTGGGTCGGGGAAAAAGTCTTTTCGCATATAGTATGTATGAACTTGTAATAATATATCTTTAGCTGTACTATTAGTATCTGCTGGTTTTCATGACATTAAAAAGGTGACATTTCAAAAAAAGAATTAAATTAGGAAAAATTTCTTTTCCGCTATTATTACGAACATTAGTAAAAAAATGTTTATAAAATTAAGACGATCGTAGCAAGTGGTAGAGAAAAACACGCAAACTCCCGAATGAGAGCATAAAAACCGTGAAGTGACTTAAGGGCGTTTCGGGATCAACTAAGTTACCGGTTTTAACTAGGCCAGCATTTTGGATGTGACTGCTACTCACAGTTATTAAATTGTAGTAGCAGTCACCTCGATTCATGGACTGCACTCCAGCTTAACATTAGGCGGGGTGCAGTCAAATTTTAATTGTGTTCCATTGAAATTTAAATGAAATTAATAATTCATGAATCAAATCCCTGTCCCTTTATTATTTTCTGTCGTAAAAGAGAACAAAACTAAACAACTACATATCTTAACAAAAGAAATAGCATTTATTCAGTTGAACTTTAGACGACAGGCGTGGCGTAGTGGTTACCAGTCCGTTACGCGGCTTTCCCGGGTTCCACTCGCGGTCGGAGCAAATATTTGTTTCGTAGCTTTTATTTGTATAATTTATTAGTAAGATTTTTACAAATATTTTATAATTAAAAAAGAGGCAGATTTTTGCTCCGGGTCTGGTTGTCAAAGAATGGTAGGCAGCGGTGCCCAGTCTGCCGATCCGGGGTAGTACCCACTACATACAAGTATAAAGACCGTGAAGTAAAATGGTAGGCAGTTTGTTCGTGCTTACTATTTCAAGGTTTTAAACCACTTTTAGGTATAAAGACTTTAAGGTTGCGTTTCGGGTATACTTAAGAGTTGTAGAAGTTCACGCGATAGAAGAGGCGAACACCCTTGCAGATTGAATTAAACAAATTTTATGCGGCTTACTATCGCGTTTATTTTGGTTATTGATTTTACAATTTTTTATTATTCCGACGTTTCGAGAGCTTTGCAGCCATCGTGGTCACGGAGAGACTGAGGTGTTGGTCGTCCTATTGTAAAAATAAATGCAAAATCAGTAACTAAAATAATCAATGTTCGCGCAAAATTTAAGAAAATACCCTTGCAGATATTGTTTGACAGCAGTTGCCTTCGTTAATGGACTTTACGTCACTTTAAAATCACGCGGCGTGCGGCCATAAGTCTTAGTCGTCTTACTTATTAGTAATTTATCTAATAATAAATTGAATAGAAGCTAAATATATGATCATAGAGTCATCATGAAATAAAAAGTCGACACGCTATTTCTATACTCTAATCGGATCTATTTCTAAAGATCTATTGAACGGATAATCTTACATTTCTAAGGCTTCTTTGTAAACTTTATGAAATGCACTCTTGCTTCCTATTACTTTCAAAGTTATTGCGGTTATTATATTAGCTACCTTAAACTATTACCTTCTATTAACCTACTATTAACCTTCTGTTAATAGTTCTAAATCATGACCTTAAAAGCTGATAGTCGCATTCACTATACTGATAGTGGATGCGACTGCTGCTTTCAATTAAGTAGCTTAACATTAGGTGATTAGGTATATTGAGTTATAATAAAAAATGTACCCATAAATAAAAGATCAAAGGAAATCATTCATTTTGGGCTTTTATAAAATAAATATAAATATACTATTTTTGTAATGTTCAATGATGAAAAATATTTGAATGGTAGTTTCGATACTTGTATTGATAAAACTAAAAACAATTTTGCAATTGTGTTATTGGGAAAATAAGATATGGATTTTTATCGTCTGCCAATCACAAAGACACGCCATATCAACAGTTACGCTTTGAATTGTCATAATTATAACTTGATCATTTTGCACACCTAAACTATTCAAAATAAAGGATATTTTCTAATTAAATTGTTGTCTTTGTACATTAAACTATTTAAAATCTATATGCAACTGTTAATACAATTAAGCCCAAGTCCCCATGCAAAATGAATGATGTCCTTTGGCCGGTATAGTGACTAAATCCTTATTTAAAGCCATCAGCATTCATGGAATTTCCCTTGCCAATGCCTAGATAATATTTAATATATGTTAAAGTAGGTATTTATCTTTGTTCTCAGCCATGAATTTGTCAATGCAACTGATGTTGGTGATCGTAGCAGCTTGCCTGTGCTTGTCGGATGCTGCACCTGAGCCTCGTCTTGCCAGATCTAAGCAGCAGCGCCCGACGCGTGGCTTCAAAAATGTGGAAATGATGACCGCTCGAGGCTTCGGCAAGCGGGACAGGCCTCCAACACGATCAGAACGTAAGTAAAATTATATCCTCTAATAATAAATACATTTTTTAAACCTTGTAAATAATAATCTATAGTTTTCAATATTTCAAGAATATAGTATTATAACGCCAAAAGAACACTTTCCCTCTTATATTAAAGACCATCGAAATAAAATACATTTAAACTTACATTTAATATATATTTACATTAAGATTTGTCAATAATTAGGTATATTATTTGGATGCAGTTTGTAATTACATATTTACAATTTTAAATTGTGTATCAATTTCTGACTATAATTTTTCAATAAATTTTTAATAAAATAAGTAATATTATCTTGCTTATATTTATTTTAACATACTATTACATTTTTTTTCCATTTTTACATAATAAGTGTAGATAAGTGTGGAATTATTTTAAGTCTATCTGAAAAATATAATTTAGCTATCTTTAACATGAAATTTAACTATACGTAAAATACTAAACTATTTATGTATTACGTATCTTCTTTACCGCAAAAATAAATGAACATACCCCATTCGACTCATCCACGAATAGAAAATTAATACTTGTAAAATTTTAACTTACTTAAAAATTAAACAACAAATACTTAGTAATTACTTGGTTATATAAAACAACATACCTAGATTGCTAACAAGAGTATTACTTGGTAGCTAATAAATCAAAGCTCAATCAATGCATTGAACATTTCTAATTACGCAAATAATTGAATAAAACCAATTGAAGCGATATTGCTTTTATTGATGACAAACGTACGTAATTTGTAATTGTAATACTGATTTTACGTTACAGGTAGGCAGGTACTATATTTAATAGTAATTTTAATTGTGTGTAGGTCCTAGAGTATCATAGACCATTAAAATACAATGCAATCAAAGTAAAAGGGACTTTTTCCTCAAAAGTATTAACTTTGAAAATTTGTAGAATAACTGACCAATTGCAGAGTTTTGTTAATTATATATAATATATATACTTATAAAATGAAAAGTACGTAAGTAAAATATAATGTAGTTTTGACGCTACGTAGTCAAGGAAGTGATAAATGAAACGATCAAGTTCAAATCGTAAAGAAGGCTGTTTTATTTGACATAAATAGAATATAAAAAGAAAAGAATAAATTTGTTTGAAAATGACAATGCTTAATAAAAATGAATTAAAACAATTTTAGTGAACTTGAAAAATGTCGAAACATAGTAGTAAACATGAAATGTGACAGTTATTCTACTATTTACTTTTCTATCAATATTCACCTAGGGTTGATATTTTTGATACGTAGGTATTGATATTTTGTTAGTAATATTATATTGGTATTTTTGATACTTATTAATACTCGTATTTTTAAAAATGTTTAATTTCTTTACGAAATCAATTTATACTTTTATTTAACTATGTTGGTAAATTAATTAATTAAATTTTATGCGGCTTACTATTTTTGGTTATTGATTTTTATAAAACACCGGAACAATAAAAAAATGTTAAATCAACAACAAAAAAAAAACGCGAAAGTAAGCCGCATAAAATTTCGCGCCAAATCTAAGAACTAAAACTAAAAAAGCTTCGATTCATAACCACTTTTCAGGTTTGCGTAAGAGGAGACGAGATTAAAGAAGAAAAAAATAACAATATATTTAAAATATTTAAGAGATTTGTAATAAATAATTATATAATATTATGTAATTAATTTTTACGAGTATTTGTGTTGATTTCATTTTAAATTTTTATTTTATCAATATTTTTCACTCATATTCAGTGTGGATATTAAGTAAGTTATGTATATATGTAAATATGTTCAAGGCGACGTTAATCACCAACCGTCATCCGACCGTAGTAATAGAGGTACGCCAATATTTAAGAGCCCTTCAGTGGGAATCGCGAGGGATTTCGGAAAGCGAACATTAGAACTAGAAACTGAAGGTATTTTTAGATAAAGATTATAGAAGCTTATGAAACACAAGTGTTTCTACCCGAAATAAGATACATGAGGTAGGAAGACAAATGAGCAATGTATAACAACTGATCGATGAGGATTACGCTCGTTGACCCTAATTGCAAAAACATTGATTTAGTTGCTTTGATGATTATTCTTCTGCGAGATCAAGGAATTGTTTATATACTTTACTGTATTGTTGTATTAGGTGCAAATATGTTGATTTAATTAAACGATTATTTTATTCGCATTATGAATGAAAGGATAAAACAACTCTGATGATTGTTCCTCGATTAAATGGGGGTCATTATTAAAAAAACTAGAGTGCCCGTAACAATAGTAATTTTGACAACAGGCGTGGCGTATTGGTTACCATGCCAGTGCGTTGCGCGTTAAGTCCCGGGTTCGATTGCCGGTCGGAGCAAATATTTGTTTCATAGTTTTATTTGTAATATTTAAATTTAGATTAAATTTTTGCCCAGTCTGTCAATGCACTACTTATACAGACCGTAAAGTATATACTTTGTTTCAACTAGGCCGGCATAGTGGATGTGACTACTGCTAGAAGTTGTTTAACTGTGGTAGAAGTCACTTCCATTCATGGACCTCACTCCATTTTAATATTAGGCGAGATGCTATCATATGTCGAGTCACAATAAAGACAGAAATCTATGAAAAAAATGTTGATATGCAGGAAGCGAAAGAGGATGGAAACGTGGCGCTTCGTTGTGTCTGCCTATCTTAGAGGGAATTAACTTCTACTTGGTATTACTTACTTAATATCTTCTAAACGTTGAACCTAAAAATAATAATAAAATAAATCGTTTAATTAATCATTGCAAAGAAAGCTTTAAAGAAACCCATAAAAACTGGAATTTTGTGTAATAATGCTTTAGGCTTAATTGGATAACGTAATTTATTTATTCTTTAAACTACAAATTTAAAATAAACTTACTTTATTATAAAAAAAACTTATACAGAGTGGAACACTACAAGGGCACTTAAGACAAAAGTACCTCATTTAAAAAAGAAAGTTTTTAAAAGTCACTTTACTCAGACGTGTCTCCGATCAGATTGATTTAAAAAAATACTGCATACTGAAAGTTGTCGGTTCTGACTAGGCTAGCATAGTGAATGCGACTGCTACTTGCAGTTATTTAACAGTAGTAGCAGTTGCCTCCATTCTTGGACCGCACACCAGCTTAATTTTAGACAAAAAAAGGAAAATATCTTCTTTTTTTTCATATTTATAAAAAATACTGAATTAATGTATAAAAAGATTTTTTAAATATGAATATAAAAAATGTTATTAATGCTCTCACTACGTAACGTAATAAAAGAAGTTCTAATTAAGTTTTTAACAAGATGAGCTTTTAAGTTGCAACTTGCATTAAGGTTAATATTTTTACAACTTTTTATAAGTTTGAACGAGAAAAGATTGACCGAACAATTTGATGAATCTGACCACCCACAAATATCTCCGATTAAATGTGCATTATGATTCCGATGCTAGGATAGTTGCTGGTCATTTCCGTAGTCTATCAATCTGCAATAGTACCACCACTTTCAAGTTTCTTTCCAAGCTCGAGGCATACGGTTTACCTGACCGTCTGCGTGGCTGGATAGCCGACTTCCTGCGTGGCCGCTCCATACGCGTTGTTGTGGATGGCAGCGCGTCACGTAGGGTGTCGGTGAATGCTGGCGTTCCTCAGGGCTCCTTGCTGTCGCCGACCTTGTTCCTACTGCATATCAATGACATGCTGGACCTTGGATCCAGCATTCATTGCTATGCAGACGACAGCACGGTGCATGGACGCTACACTGCCCGCCCTGCAGCCGGAAAACAGGAGATAGCCGATATGAGAGAGTCTGTTGCAGCGGAGCTGAACCGGGTTCTTGATTGTATTACCCATTGGGGCGACGAGAACCTGGTTCAGTTCAATGCAGACAAGACTCAGGTATGCGCGTTCTCGACGAAAAAATCCCCGTTTATCCCCCTTCCTTCTCTTCGTAACATTCCCCTTGGTACTTCGGACAGACTGGATATCTTAGGGATGTCCCTTCGCAGCGACCTGAATCACAGGGATCACGTTGAGCGGGCTATTAAGACCACCTCCCGCAAACTTGGCATCCTGAACAAGGTGCGGCGGTTCTTCGCGCCAGAGCTTCGCCTGCTTTTATACAAGGCTCAAATTCGCTATTGCGCGGAGTACTGTTCGCATCTTTGGGACGGCTCTGCCAAGTATCTTCTCAATGCCCTGGATTCATTGCAGCGCCGAGCTGTCCGAATCATAGGAGATGTAGAGGTTACGCGAACTCTGGAGCCTCTGCAATTACGCAGAGACATGGCGGCTCTGTGCGTCCTCTATCGCCTATACCACGGAGAATGTTCCGAGGAGCTCTTTAACCTTGTTCCTATCTCGTCTTTTCACACCCGTAACACCCGCACTGGTCGGGGGAAGCATTCACATTTTGTCGACAGAATCGGTAGTCGAACTAAAAAGTTCGGTGCATCTTTTCTTTGTAGAACAATCGACAAGTGGAATGCTTTGCCAGCCCATGTGTTCTCTCCCTCCTATAACCTTGGATCCTTCAAGCGATGCGTGAAGAAGCACCTTTGGCCAGCATAGTGACGGCGGCTGAGACAGCCGTGAACAAACTCGGTTGTCTCAATCGTCTGCACTTTTGGATCTCCTCTTGCTTATCATCAGGCAGGTCGATGTCAAATGTCGAGTCACAATAAAAAAATAAAAATAAAAAAAAAGTGTAAAGATTGTAAAGTTACTTATTCGCGATTCGGGATAAGCTTAAATGTTGGCGAAATTTAGCCAAACTGGCGTTATAGCAGATTCATCTGTTGTAGGCAGACATTATTCACAAATCGTACTCCAGCTTAACATCAGGCGGTATGTGATCATATGTCTTTACACAATAAATCAATGGGAAACTTCTGAAATAAAAACATGTGGAGATTTTTTCCAGAAGTTGAGAACTGCCTAATAATAAGTCCGTGACTTAGTTGTGTTGAAATTACTTCAAAAATTAAAAGCGGATGGTTTTAATTTCTATTACCTTGTGTCGGTGCCGGAACCATATTTTTAATAACATAATTACTATTTAAATTTTGGTTACCCAGTATTTATATCACGTTTAGTAGCTTCGTATAGTTTTAAGTCATACATAAATAAAAGAAATAAATAATTATTCATAATATGAAATGGGATGGAAGTGAGCTAGAATGTTAATAAAAGTTTAGCCTAAGTTAAAGGTTATTTTTGCAAATTTCGACAGGATCAGGATATTACGAAATGCCTAAGACGTTTAGGCCAAAATCTTCTTTAATGGTCGCATCTGGATATGGAAAAAGGAGTGAAATATTAGAAAATAATGATGAAGGTAAAATTGGAACTACAACAATGTTGCTACAACGAAATGAGCTTGGCAGTAAGGCTTGCTTATTTAAGTAATGTCACGTGAAAGTATTTAACGTTTTGTTAACACCGAATCAATATCTAAAAAAAAATCAAAATCTAATCAATTTGATTGTAATAAATATTCTTTTTTGCACAGTTAAAAGCAATATAAAGAGCGAGCTTTAAGATAATAAAAGTATTCTTACCAACTATCTCTAAATATATTGTTACATAATATATTAGCGATACAAACCATTATAAAAAATATATATTTTAGGTATTAAAAAGCACTCCATGGTCTCTACCTATCCCTGTAGAAAAATGGCGTAATAATAGCATTGATTGAAATTTACATTCGAATTTGACTTGCCTGGAAGGAAACAACTGCATAAGGACCGACGAATGTAAAAACCGACTCAATTTATGGTTGCCTCAGTCGCCGTCACTAACTGGCCAAAGCTTTTCCTGCTTAGTTTAAGCATCCAAGGTTCTTTAATTTTAGAATGCATGACGCGATCATGACCTCTCCTCATTCTAAAATCTTGGCTCCTTCAAGCGAAGCACAAAAAGCCTGTCCAGTCAACAAAATGACGGCGATAGAGGTAACCGGTAATTGAATCGGTTACTTCAGTTGTCGAAGATCTTACTGGACTATTAGGTGGGATCTGGTCAAATACAAATACAATAAAAAAATGTAATAATAATTATACAAATTGTATAATTATTAAATGCATTATTTTGACTAAATGACATTTATATTTATTTATTATTTCTTAGAATCACCCAAATACTTGATAATGATGATATTTTCATATTGTTGGTACTTACTTATGTAAAATTATTACATTGTATTTTATTAAAAGCATATTTCTGTAAAAGGTTTCGTCTAGCTTTGCCGCTTCAACGCATACGATTTTTAGCCTCAAATAATTGTATTAAACTTGCTTTTATAATGAACAGAGGAAAACGACGAGGTTAAAAATACAAGGCCTAACTTTAGGCCACAGTTTAAAAAATTACTCATCGCCCGTGGTTATGGTAAAAGGGGTTCTAAGGATCAAGAAGAAAATGGTAACAAATTTAAAATTAAAAGGAAAGTCACATAGAGTGACCTTAGCCTATACATAAACAGAGTTGATGTGACTGAATTAAAAACCTTAAATGACTAAACATAGAGTATAGATTACAATAATACATTTTTGTATTGTGACTGTGCCGACCTTTTTTAAGTTCGCACTAAAATTGTTATAAATTTTAGTTTATAATTTATAACTAAACGTGATAAATTAAACGCCCAAGTTGAAATCGTAAAGAAGACTGTTTTATTTGACATATATAGAATAAAAACAATAGTATATTTCATTACAAGTGCGGAAAGGCTGTCATTGCAAAGAGTTCCGACAAATGTCTACCTGAGCCGAGGCGAAGCCAAAGGCGAGGGTTGACAGTCGGAACGAGTTGCAATGACGGTTCCGCACGTGTTCTAAACGACTATTTTTAATACAGTTGCGAAAAAATGAAGCAATTTAATAAAATAATAAAAACACAATAAACTCAACTAAGTAATCATTTATTTCTTATAAAAGTTATAATTCACATATACATTGAAATTGGTACAGTTTTTTATACTAACTGGGGAAGTTTTAGGTTGCATATTTACTGTTTAAATTTAATTAAAAAAAACTAGGGTCGAAATTACTCATTTTGTGCAACAAACAACTAAACTCTCAAAGAAAATTTCTGAGATTGGAAAGGCAGAGATTTAGATAGGCAGAGATTTCTTTTCTTCACCCATTCTGGTAGGCAAAGGGAACTATGCCCATACAGCCAAGTCTTCAGTAGATTTTTTTATTAATATGAAATGAAAATGAAATTTAATGAGATGAAATGAAATGAAACCTAACCTAACTCATTCAATCAAATCATTAAATTTGAAACAAATTAGTAGCTTCTTTTTAGAAATATACGTATTAGCATGAATCATAAAAACTTTTTTTAGTAAAAACTTCATGGTTGGTTTTTCTTTTTAATAGACATTATTTTGACAGTTGGGAAAGAGAACGCACGAGTTCGGGAAAGGTAAAAAAAAAGCACGAGTGTGTAATAGCCCACATCCCGAACGCTATACGTCCCTGCAATACGCCACTTTTTGAGCAACTGTATTAAAAAATAATGAATGTGATCGAAAATGACAATGCTTTTTAATAAAAAGGAATTATAACAATTTTAGTGCGAACTTGAAAAAGGTCGGCACATGACTAAATACCTCAATAAAGTGCAGTATTACCTATAAGTAAATTAGTAATCTAATTTTATTAATTTGAAAAGTCAGTGGTAGGCGGATGATCCAAAATTTCATAATATGAAATTAATTGTACGGTAATGGAAAATGCGGAAGGTAATGGATAATGGCCACTTGCCAATTTCCATCTATCTAAATTGCAATATTAATTATCCTTACCTGTATAACTGATATATATGTGGGTAGTTTTAAGAGCCCGCATTCAGTGGATGCACGACTGAATGCGGCAGTCGAGTATCGAATACATTGATAACACGTAGTGTGCTGTTTTACTTCCAATAATTTCCATAAAAGACACAATAATAACTTTGGTCGGCATAATGACGGCGACCGAGGAAACCTTAAACTAAGTTGTTTCTGTCGTCTGCACTCTTGGACCTCCCTTCCTTACCATCAGGCAAGTCGAGGTCAGATGTTGAGATAGAATAAAAAAAGAAATGAATTTATTATCAAGCACATCGGCCAACTAGGGATCAAACCCGGTGTTAGTCGCTCGTTAAACTCTAAAATAAACTCTATGTTTAGCTACGTAAGGTTTAGTTTTTCAGTAAAGTTGTCGTCATTACATCGGCTGCGCTTGCGAATACGATATAAAACGTTATCTACATTTTGTAACTACTTCAATTAAAACTTTGGTACGAAATGTGGGCTGTCCTAATAAACACTTTTTATTTGTTGATATTTTTTATTATGGCTCGACATATGATAGTACCCCGTTTAATATTTAGCTGAAGGTCGGTCATGATTTTAATAAAATTAGGCTTAATCACAAAATGATTTTTCTAATTTGATTTACTTCCATAAACTAAATAGAGTAATGATAGCATATTGAATTATAATTATCATATATACGGGCATCATTTATTTTGTATGGGGCCTTGGGCTTAATTGTATTAACAGTTGCATATACATTTTAAAATAGTTTGATGTACGAAGATTACAATATAATTGAAATATTATATCCTTTATTTTGCATAGTTTAGGTGTGCAAAATGATCAAACTATAATTATGTCAGTTTAAAGCAGAACTATTAAGACGATACCGAATCCATATATTATTTTCCAAATAACTCAATTACACAGCAATTAAAAGAAAAATTGTTATTAGTATTATCAATACAAGTATCGAAACTACCATTTAAATATTTTTCCATCATTGGACATTACAAAAGTAGTACATAAAAGCCCAAAATGAATGTTGTCCCTTGTCCAGTCTGCCGAACACTTTTAAGTATACAGAACGTGAAGTGACTTAGTCGCAGTTTGTAATCAGCATAAAAGTAACCGAAATCTAAATAGTGCCCAGATTTTTTTAATACACGACAGCGAAATGACTTGGTAACAAACTTGCACTGGTATTTAGGATTCTAGTAGGTAACCAATCTACAAATTAATAGGTAACTACGTTGATTGGTTACCTACGATAATGCCTAATATCAGTGCAAGTTCATTGCCAAGTCATTTCGCTGTCGTGTATTAGGAGAATTAAGGGCCCAGTGGCCACATTCTGTTTTTCTTACGTGAGTGTTAAGTTGTCAAATATAAAGGATTCCCGTATATAACGTAACATGGCATTCTATTTCTAAGAATTCGTACGTTATTAATGAAATGAAATGTCAGGCCGTCATAGTGCTGCTAGCAGATATACATAATGTCTGTGTCAAAAGTCGCCTAATTAAAAAATCTCCAGCTTAACATCAGCTGGTGTACGATCAATGTCGAGCTACATTAATAAAAACATATGAATTTGTAGCATTTAATTATTAAAATTTAAGTTTTTCTTTTATTATATAACTAAAAAGTGTACAGAACTCTCACAAGTTTGATATAATTGCAATAGGATATTTCAAAAGACTTACAGCCGGTTGTACCAAAAATTATAATTTACGAATTAGTAAAAAAGTATCGTATAAGTAAAAGAAAAAAAGAAAAATAGGTTGTACCACACTTTAACTTCACATTTTACATTTACGTTTAAGGGATATTTTATACAGAGCTAAAGGACATAATTCATTTTTGGTTTCTATGTACTACTTTTGTTATTTCTAATGATAAAAACATATATAAATGGTAGTTTCGATATAAAATTATTAACAACCCAATTCACGATTTCGTAATATTAAACGTAATACAATAAGTATAAAGTAAAACTAAACTCGTAAATTGAAACTTTTTTAGTACAACCGGCTGTTAAAGTTATTTAAATCAAAATTTGTAAGTTATCTTATAATTATTACAAACTTATAATAACTAAATTACTCAATGTAAAATTAATATAATATATTTTTGTGTGTTTTATATAAAAGAAAACAGCTAATACAATACATAATATATATTACGGCTATATGTATTGTATAGAAACGCTTTAGCTTATATAACAAGTATCTAATAAGAAAGTGATATCTCTAGAAACACCTGGCGCGGTAACGAGGATGTTTGTTAGTGGCTTTTTGTGATATACTGAATCAAATGTGCTTCGGATACAATTTGTGAAGCTTTTGTTGTTTGTATAGAACTTTTGAACTTTGCGACAATATAGTTGCGTTATTATGTATACTATTTTTATATGTCTACATATAAAAGTATTTTATAAGGTATTATGTATGGCTTTCATTATTTTTTTTTATTCAAATCTTAATTATTATTATACATTAATCAAAATTAATATTAAAATTAAACACAACATTGTTACTAACCAACTAATAATTAAATATAATTTAACTATAAGTAAAAAATATCATCCAATGACGTCGCATCAGAGATAGTCCCAAGTAGACTGGCAACATTTCCCCTTTGTATAGCAAGGCTAATACGTTGGCAGAAATAATTGCCAGCCTTCCTGTCTCCATTGTCTTTCATTATTAATTTTATTTTCCTACCATAGGATGTCAACAAAATTATGAGTGCCAGGCAGACTTGTTACAGTCACAGGCTTATTCTGTGCGCGTAAAGTCCCGTGTTCGATTCTCGGTCAGAGCAAATATTTGTTCCATAGCATTTATTTGTAAAAGTATTTTATTAATTAGATAAAAAATGAGTCACATAGTTGCTCTGGGTCTGGTTGTCAAAGATTGCTAGGATCACCAATTTTAAGTCGAGAGACCGTAAAGTGACTTAGTTGCGTTAAGATGCCGGTTCTAACTAAGCCATAGTGGATGCGACTGTTACTTGCAATTATTTACATGTAGTATCAGTCCTCTTCATTCAGTCACTTCACGGCCTGTTGATTGGCCAAATGACCGCCATGGTCTTAAACCTAAATTGCCATCACTTTTAAAACTCTTAAGATCCTTAACAGTTACAATAAAGGTGAGTACTAAATGTAGAAACAAATATAACATATAAAAATAGATCTCGTCTCGCTTGTCGGCTAATTTGTCGCTAAGTTCAAAAGTTTACCTAAGATACGAAGTGCTTTTTATTATAAGGAAAATAGTAATAAATACTAGTTTAAGTTATTATTCCTATCTTTACTGTTTTGTTTTATAAATAAACAATATCTGTGTTTCCACAAAAAAAAACTAAACGCGTTTTGGATAAGAATTAAACATGTCAATTTAATACTACAAAATGAAGTTTGACTGTATACAAATATTTAAACACTGTTTTAAATATTTCTTGTTTAAGGCCTGTCTAAGGCGCGTTTTTTTGTGATAACATGGTAATTGTTTAATTGTTTTTTTTTTTTTTTTTTATTGATTTATATGTTTAAACAGTGTATGGCTTGGACAACTTTTGGGAAATGTTGGAAGCTTCACCAGTAAAGGAACAAGATGGCAACGAAGATAAAACTGTTGACAGGTACATTATATATTTTTGTTATAATGACTTAACATCTGACCTCAACTTGCCTGATGGTAAGCAAGGGAAGAACCAAGAGCGCCAACGACTGAAAAAAATAACGACTTAGATCACGGTTGTCTCAGTCACCGTCACTATGCCGGCCAAAGGAATGGTGGCATAGTGATTGTTATTACAAAATTTTGGCCAATAAAAGGTTTTGTATTCACTTTAGCATATTAAGGCAGATCAGGTTCAACTTCGAGGCGAACTAATACTGTTTTTTTATTGTGACTCGACATTTGACAAGTGGCGCTCTATTGTCTCTGCCTATCCCCATGGCAGAAAGGCGTGACAATTTGATTGATTGACATATGACAGCACCTCGTGTGGTTTATGAATAGAGATGATTGCTACTAGTAAGTATAAGTAGCTATAAGTAGCAGTTACATCCACTATGCCGGCTTAGATGAAACGCGGTTAAGTCACTTCACGGTCTGTATATGTACTGTGCTCGAATCAATACAGAGTTCAAGTTGAAATTGTATGCAAAGAAATTAAAAATTCAAGCGAGATGCCTTAAGCGGGACATAAACATACAAAATACGAGTATATCGGACAGAATAAGAAACATAAATAGATAGATTTTATGTGTTTTTCACAAAATGTAACTTACGCTTAATTTGAATAGAACAAATTTTATGCGGCTTTATTTTTTATTTTTGAATATTGATTTTACATGTTTTTTTATTATTCCGACGTTTCGAGAGCTTTGCAGCTATCGAGTTCAGGGAGAGTGGCGCAAATCTCTCGAACGCAATAATAAAAAAATGTAACATCATTAACCAAAAATAAATGCGATAGTAAGCCGCATAAAATTTGTTCTATTTATATTAAGCGTAAGTTACATCTTGTATAAAACACAATAAATCTACCTACGAGTAGGTTATTTTGTCCGATATATTTTGTATATCAAGAAGATGGCAAGAAACGCAACGCAAGGCAAGAAACGCGATAGTAAGCCGCATAAAATTCCTTTTTTTTTAAATGTTTCGTTAAATATGCTATGTAATTCTAAAATGTAATTTCTAAAACTGAGTCTTGCCTTGACCGTCGCACTAGATGCATATACAATGTATGAGTTATCAACACTACTAAATGTAGTTTATCGTCACTAATCAACAATTCCATTACGAACAGCCATTCAAGTATAATTTATGTCCTGAATACCTATTCGTGATCTTTGAAGTAATACAATACGAGGGTTGTATGCTTGGCCATGATGCTAGCAATGTCGTGGCTGCTACAAATAATTTAATAACTACGATTTCATATGGGTTTTTTATTACTTTAAAACGATTGAAAAACCATTTTTTGATTATACTATTAAAATGAAAAAAATATATATATTTGGGCTCCTGAAGGTCGTTTTTTTTATTTGTGGAAAAATACTACGAATATTAAAGTTGTATTTCAGTACTATTTCATCCTAATACTGTATTTCAGTATTAGGATGAATTCGGGTACGCGACCCCGGACACCTTGAGCTACCATTTACTATACCCTTGTCCTTTTATAGTAATGGTATCCAAATCCACCTACACCTACCCAATCCCCAAATTCCTATCTTCTAGATCCCATGCCAATCCATGGGCTGCCGTGCCCAAGGATGCGTGGCTAGGGGCGAGCCTAGTCTCAAACGTGCCGTCCCGATGAGTGGCGCCCATCGGGCACTAATTAGCCCCACTCCGGCATGCGGGGCTCTGTCGGAGTGGAACTTTATTTCCCTTGCCATTCGTGGGAACAACAATGAAAAATTTTAAAAATTCTAACATTAGCGGCGACATTTCTCGCCAAAAGTCACGCCAAATGTTCCCACGGGGCGAAAAGCGGGCAGCGGAGAGCCGTTTTGCCACATTGAATGTATGTGGAGGAATGGAGAGAAAGTTAGATGAGGTATGTAAGATGATGGATGATAAGAGTTTGGACATGTTGTGTGTGAATGAGACGAAGCGAAAGGGCTCAGATGTCACCCACCATGGTCCCTACACAGCGGTCTGGTCGGGGGTCGACTCGAAGGCCAGAGCGTGTCAGGGTGTGGGAATGTTGATGTCTGAGAGAATGGCAGAGTGTATGACTGAGTATGAGTGTATGTCGCCCAGACTCTTATGGGTCAGGCTTAGAGTGGGGCTGCACAGACTATTTGTAGTTGGTGTGTATGCCCCCGATATATCTAAGCCACAGGCCGAAAGGGAAGAGTTCTGGGAGAGCCTGCGTGATGTTTTGAATGTTGCTAGATCGAATGAAAGGGTTGTAATGTTAGGTGATTTTAATGCATGGGTGGGTGTGCAAAGAATGAATGTAGACCATGTGTTGGGAAGGTATGGAGATGAGCGTGTAAATGAGAATGGAGTAAGTCTGGTGAATGTTTGTTTGGAGAAGAATCTCCTTGTGACAAACACGAAGTTTTGTCACAAGGAGATTCACATGTATACATGGGAGAGGAATAAAGAGAGAAGTATAATAGATCTTGTGATTGTGGATGAAAGGTTGAAAGTCAATGTTGTCGATACGAGAGTTTATCGCGGGGTCAACATTGGAACAGACCATTTTCTTGTTATGTCAAGAATAAATGGTCTGTTCAAGGGTTGGAGAAACCGCAATCGTAAATCGACAACACCGTTGACAAGAATAAAAGGAGAAAAGTTGCAAGATGCAGAAGTGAAAGAGGAGTATGTAAGTAAATTACGTGAGAAGATAGGAGATGCCTGTAATCATGAGAATGATAGTGTGGAGGAAGTATGGATGAAATTGAGGAATGGTATGACAGAAGCTGCAGAAGAAGTGTGTGGAGTGAGCAAGAGGAAGAATGTGAGGCCCAACATGTGGTGGGATAAGGAAACGGAAGTATTAGTATGCGAGAAGAAGAAAAAATGGCAGGATCTACTAGCAGTTAAAGCTAGTAGACGAATAAACGCGGGTAAGAAAGATGAAGATGTATGTAAGGCAATGAATGAATATAAGGAAATAAAAATTAAAGTGAAAGAATGCATAGAACGAAAGAAGAAAGATGTGAAAGAGGATATAGAGAGAAAATTCTCCAGAAATTTCCGGGATAATATTAAACTGTTCTGGAAACAGGTTAAGATAGCCCGGGGAGGACTGGAGAAGTCTAAAGTGAATGTGGTTAGGGATTCGAATGGTGATTTAGTGACTGAAGAGAAGAAAGTGTTAGGACGATGGAAGGATTATTTTGAAAGTTTATTTGTGGGGGATAATAATACAGCACCAGAGTGTGTTGATGTTTCCTCCACGCTGAATGAAAGCGAATCTGAATGTGATATAGATGTGAAAGAGATTTTGAATGCATTGAAAAGAATGAAAGTTGGAAAAGCGGCTGGGTGTGACAGAATAACTGTCGAAATGCTGAAGGGCGGTGGTCAGCTGGTGGCTTTCTGGTTGTGTCTCCTTTTCCGTAAGTGCTGGGTGAACGGTCTTGTACCAGGTGACTGGCGCAAGGCTGTCATAGTACCACTATACAAGGGGAAGGGATCGCAACAGGAACCCAAAAATTACCGCGGCATCAGCCTTCTCAGTATTGTTGGCAAGTTGTATGCGAAAGTATTGATTGAAAGGGTGATGCATGAAACAGATGATAAAATTTGGGATGCGCAAGCGGGATTTAGGAAAGGGATGGGATGTATGGATCAAATCTTCTCTCTGAGATGCGTCAGCGAAAAAGTGTTGGCAAAACACCAGAAGGTGTTTTGTGCTTTTGTTGACCTTGAGAAGGCCTATGATCGAGTGAACAGGAGTGAATTGTGGCAGCAGCTGTCCCGGTTTGGGTTGGGGGAGCGTTTGGTCCGTGCACTGAAATCTCTCTATGAGGATTCCAGTGCATGTGTTCGAATTAACGGGGCGCTATCTGACTGGTTTGGCATCTCTAAAGGTGTCAGACAGGGATGTGTAGCGTCACCATGGCTCTTCAATCTATTCATGGACAGTTGTCTGAAAGAGTTGCGTGAAAGGAAGTATGGTTTAAGAATGAATGACTTGGTGATCAAATGTCTCTTGTACGCCGACGATCAAGTTATCCTTGCATCTTCGGCGTATGAGTTACAGGACATGGTTACTATAATGAATGCGGAATTAGAAAATAAAGGTATGAAAGTGAATGTAAGTAAAACAAAAGTAATGGTTTTGGAGAGAGAGGATGAAATGACAGAATGTGAGATAACGATAGACGGAAAGAAAGTGGAACAAGTCAAACAATTTGTTTACTTGGGAAGTATGTTTACTAGGGATGGAAAGTGTGATGAAGATATTGAGAGAAGAGTGCAAAAGGGTAACGTAGTGAACGGTGCCATCCATAGTATAATGAACAGCCAAATAATGTCCCAAAAGTCACGGATGGCTGTTCATAATGCGGTGCTTGTTCCTACATTAATGTATGGGAGTGAAGGTTGGGTATGGCAGAAGAAGCATGAGAGTAGAATTAACGCTGTAGAAATGCGGTCATTAAGGAGTGTATGTGGAGTGACGATAGCGGATAGAATAAGGAATAGCACACTGCGTGATAGATGTGGTTTGAAAGAAGATGTAGTGACAAGGATTGACAAAGGAATGCTTCGATGGTTTGGGCACATGGAAAGGATGAGTGAAAGTAGATTGACGAAAGGAATTTATAAATCTGATGTGGATGGATGCGTTAAACAAGGCAGGCCCAGGAGAGTGTTTTCCGACCAAATCGGAGACATCCTCAAAAAAGCTAGGTTGCCTAGTGCCCATAACCACAGAGCCTGTATGAAGAGAATTGTGGATGTGAAGGAAGCAAGGGAGATGTGTAAGGATCGTGGTAAGTGGCGCTCCATTGTCTCTGCCTATCCCTGTGGGAAAAAGGCGTGACAATTTGATTGATTGATTGATATTTCAGTACAAATGTTATTAAAAAGTTATTGCATTTATTTAAGTGGACAAAAAGTGTATCATTTTTAGAGCCGATTTTAAACAACTAAACTGAAATATTACATTTTTATTGTTTTTCCACGGTTTAATGCATCTTTCAAAATTGAAATCGGAGTTCCTCAATTTGAACAATAACACTTACGAAATTGTTTTTTTTTATTAAACAATTAGATTTTTCAGCTCCTGTTCATTTCTTAATTCAAGTTGCGGCTTCTTTAATAATCTCAATAAGGAGTATATTCCTAAAAAAATTCAAGACTGCAAAATAATGATTGCAATTGCAATTTAAATAATATATTTTTCGACGCTTTTTTTGCTATTCAAGGATAAACTAATAAGCCGACTTTAACTCAACAGGTGCCATTTTATAGGTTTTTATATTAACTATAACTTTCCAATAAAACATTATGCTCAAAAATTCTTAGTTTCGATAAACTGGAAAAACGGATACCGCCATTTTGTTATTTCCGCAAATCGCGACCGCGTTTTTCTCTATAAACCCTATACATGTTTGTGATAGGGTTTACAAGAATTAAACGTCAGTATGTAGTTTGCATTTAGGTCCTGGAATCCTTATTTCCTGTCTTAATTGGGTTGGTCTATTTATTTGTTCGCAGTATCCCATTGGATTGGTTTGTTTCGGAAATGCTTAACAACCCTGAATTTGCACGAGCGGTGGTTCGCAAATTTATCGATTCCAACCAGGTATGTATTTTTTTAATTAATAACCTTTGCATGACCGCACACCGCCTGAGCCTCGATTCTCTAATACATTTGGCGTCGAAAACGCAAAAACATCGCGTTGCACTGATATTTGAAATATTCTTTACCAATCAGCGAAAAACAAATAAGTAAACTACGCAGTGGAGTAGCGTGGTGGGGGCGGAGGGGGCGGTTCGCCCCGGGCGGCACATTTGGGGGGCGAAAAATTTCAAAAAAAACAAACAAAATCGTTAAAATTTGAACCTCAAATTCATATTTTTGTTGTACCTATGATTGAAATTCCTAAATAAGGGGGCGGCAATTGTTTTTCCGCCCCGGGCGTCTGACTCCCACGCTACGCCACTGAAACTACGTTGATTAGTCACTTGCGAATGCTATTTAGTCAGCATAATGTATTGAGAGACTCAAGGCCCTGATGTTAAGCTAGAATACGATCCATAGATAGAAGTGAATGTGCCCATAGATAAATGTAGATGCTATTCTGATCTAGCTGGTATTTGCCTTTGGAATCCGCTTTTATCCTCGTCGTGGAGACTATGTTCTGATGACCTTTTAATCTGATCGATCCCTGCGCTGAATGACTGTATTTTTCTCTCTGTGATCAGCCTTTAACAGTTCTATGAAACCTTTTATTAAATTTATTTTTGCTTTCTGGTAAGCAAGGGGAGGTCTAAGAGCGCCGACGGCTGAAGAAACCAGCTCAGATTTCGGTTGCCTCTATTGCTGTATTATTCGTTTCACCATAAATTTTAAATAATTATCCAAATTAAAGAATATCCTAACAATAGTCTACATATATTTATTTTTTGTAATTAAATTAAATCAATTTAAAAAAATTATGCGGCTTACTATCGCGTTTATTTTGGTTTTGATTTTACAATTTTATTTTATTATTCCGACGTGACCACGACGGCTGCAAAGGTCTCGAAACGTCCGAATAATAAAATAAAATTGTAAAATACAAACCAAAATAAACGCGATAGTAAGCCGCATAAATTTGTTTAATTTATTAATCAATGTTCGCGCAAAATCTAAGAAAATAATAACTCAATTTGAAACATAACTTTCAAAAATAATAAATGTGAATTGAACTATCAATGATATATTTTGTACAATTTCAGGATGGTGTTCTGACAACCGAAGAATTACTCCGAAACGTGGTCTAAATCGTAATCATAACATTCCCCCCGCATTTGTGTTGTGCATGTTCAAGTTACATTGTTTCTTTCCTGTATCTAACTTTATCTACCTTTAGGACACTGTGATACGTAATCATTTGTAGATCTCTGCTTTGTATTAGCCAACTTACAAATATATAAATAAAATATTTATAACAGATTAACATTAGGAATGGGAATCTAAAATAAATCTTATCAAGACATTTCGGATTTTGGAATCCCACCGAAATCGTTGCATCCCTATCAATGATTTCGGTAGGAGAGTATCACGAGATGAGTCGTAACCGATTGAAAAAGAATTATACCACTTGTGTGTTTTCCAAACCTTCAAAGCATTTCTTAAAATTGAATCTTAATATTGAATATGTTACAATATCTTTGTGTGTAGAGTATTGGACTGTACTTTTAAATTTTTATGCGACTGTTTTAAACATTTCTGGAGAAATCCGTATATATAAATATTTTATTTATATATTTGAATTAAATTATATCATGTATTTTATATGTTTAAATATGTATGTAAATATATTATCTAAATTGTTTTCTTAAATTTCGTTCAATGACACTGTATGGAGGTGGAAGACTAAATAAATAAAAACGATAAAATTATTTATAAACCAGTATTTTCATTGCATTTAAGAACTAAGCTTTGACCATATTCTATTTAGCAGGATTTTTATAACCTTACGTCACAGCTATTATTATTAGAAGCATAAAGTTTTACTTGCAATAGTAAGATTATTTTAATACTGCTAAATAAATTATTTGGTTAATTTGATGTAATGTGTTTTTTCTTCAAATGTTTTAAAAATCTATAGACATTGTTTCAGTATTTTATTCATGAATCCCAGAATAGGCTGTCTGGGATTCCATGAAAATACTGTATGTAGCCAACAATATTCATGACATAAGTGACGACAAGATTGACAAAACATAGTCATGTCTTAGGTACTTATTTCATATAAATTTTGTTTTATGACGAAAGTTCGATTTTCTTCGCTCATTCTGTAATGACATCAAGCATCTTTGTCATAAAACATCGCCGTAGAGTAATTTATTGACCTGTCGTGAATTTATCTCATATTTATTTCTGAATATAGAAAAATGTGTCTTACAAAAACTGAAGCTATTATTGAACTAACACGAAAATTATAACCAAAATTAAATACAAGATATATGACAAAATACAAACACTAAATTATATGAAATGGGGTTTTCACTCTACGACATTAATAAAATAATTCATAAGACAGTTTTAAAAAGGTTTTAGAAAGGTAAAAGTTTTTTTATCTTCTAATGTTTTCTCAATTACCTTGAATTGAATTAACATTGAAATGGCTCTAGTTATTAAAAACTAAAGTTGAGGCTGGGTTTGAATAAACAGGCTGGGATTAATATCATTTGTTATTTATATTTTATAATATATATTTTAAAGTCAATTTAATATTTTTAATAGTACTTAGTCGTTTGAAACTAACTCTACATACATATTTCTACTTTATAGAAAATAATTGTATAATATATTTAAACTAAATATATAGTAGAACATAAAGCAAATAATTTTCTTTTTTAGTTAAATAATTACATCAACACATTATTGTAAAATAATATAGAAACAAAATAATGTCACTATAGCCTTCCTTATAGCGCTGTCCTAAATGCATTTTGTTCACAGACGCTAGCTAAGATTACACGTTGGTTAAGAGGATATCAAATCTCACATGAACAGCGAGAGATTTGAACTCCCTCTTTGAAACCAAGGTATATTTGATATAAAAACTCATTCAATGTCTATGATACATTTATTAGTTTAGAATAGACATGTATAAATAAATTTTGCAATTCTATCATATTTATTATAGATATTTAAAAGCTAAAAAAGAAAGTAATTTGTTAATAAATTATATAATAAATGTATATTAAAATAATCAATATAAATTAGTTTGTTGTTAAATGTCTCCAAGTTATCAAGAAAATAAAGATGCGATTAAACTGAATTAGTACTTTTTATTTCATAAACCCCATTGCGCGATACTTTGTGCTACGAAAATTTACATCGTAAGAAAATCCCCAATACATTTCATGTAAAAAATACTCGATGTGCTATTATTGACACACATTTGATGTTAAGCTGGAGGCAACCGTTACTATAGTTATCTAACAGTAAGTAGTAGTAGTCACCTCCATTCATAGATCGCAATCTAGTTTAACATCAGGCAGGGCGCTGTCAGATGTCGAGTAACAATAAAAACAACGAATTATCGAATATTATAAATAAAAGCATGAAACAAATATTTGCTTCGACAGGGAATCAAACACGTAGAGTTTAGGAGTAACAGACTGGTGTGCTAATCAAAGTCAAAACTACTTAGATGTCAATGTTTAATAGAATATAGATCTTATTTTATTGACAAGACTAATTTAAGAGTAGCAAGCAAACGGTGGCGCTTGGGCCCGTCTGCTGTTTTGGTGTAGGACCACCGTTTTCAAATGTGCAGATCGTAAAGTGACTCAGTCGCGTCACAACTAGGTCAGCGACTGAGACAACCGGAACCCGGTTCTATCAATTGGTGCTTTTGTACTTCCTTTTAAATACTATTAGGTAAGTCGAGTTCAAATATCGCGTCTCGACGAAAAAAATTAAAGTATTTTACTGAAGTAGCAGTTGATTTATATATGTATAAGAGTAGTTATAATATTTATTTATTTAAATCCTTTATTTCACCAAAAGTTTAATGCCTGTTAGGCATTTTCTTACAACTAACCTTTCTTCTGTATAAAAGGAGTATATAAACTTTAATATGTATATAAGGAGGGTAAAAGGAGTTTACTACTTATAACTCAGTTATATAACTTGAGTCGCTTCAATTGCCACTGGCTTCTTATCAATGTACATAAATTTAACAAAGTACGAATTCATTATTGTTTTGTGAATTGTTAAAATTGTTCTCTGAAGATGCGCGCAAACATACTGAAACCAAATGTACTCGTAGTTGCATTAGAATGTAAAATATCATGGTTCGATTTGAAGCAAAAACTATTAGGAATACTAAATTTATTATGACATATTATAATGGATGGATTAAACAAATTTTATGCGGCTTACTATCGTTATATTTTATTACAGACCAGTTATAACTGCAAAGATCTTGCAACCTAATAAAAAAAAATAACCAAAAATAAACGCGAAAGTAAGCCGCATAAAATTGTTTAATTCAATAATCAATGTCGTCGTTCGTCGCGCAAAAACGAATAAAATTGTATGGTTTAATAAATTATTTGTACGAGACAACTACCCTTTATTGTATCATTATATCGGTTTCCCTTTCACCCAAACGTTACCTGAAAGAGATTGCTGTTTAGTAATAAGACGATTTTTGCGTCACTATACTTGTATATTTTTAAGTTTCATTAAATTTTATTATGTTACACAATAAAGAATAAAAATAAATAACCTATAACAAAGACAAATGAAGAATTTTAATTGGATTTTAAAAATCTAACATGTGGTAGCGGCAAGCGACCAACTCAGCAAGATTTACAAAGCGAATTCTCATGAAAACACAAAATTTATATAAAGCACTGAACTATTTTATGAGCTTAAAGGAATTTGCTGAAAACTGAAATTAATTAACAACTCATGCTGTTATTAAATTAACTAGTATAAAATGCACTTAATATTGTTGTTCGGAGAATTATCAATAATTATCAATTAATATTTTAATATTAAAATCACAAAAATAACGGAGTAACATATTTATTTATTTATTATTCATTTCAAAACTAAGCTACGCAAGCAGCTTGTATCATAGAAACAGGACGACCAAAGTACACAATATCAAAGATACATTGGTACCGGTGGTTGGTCTCGAATTCGTGCTCTTGATTTGCGTAACCATTGTACTGCCTCTACACCACGGTCGCCTCAATATGTAATGTAAAAATGCAAATAAAACACAGATTTATTTTATTTTATTGCTTCCTTTACGTTGATATTTATCGGAAGCAAATCCCGAATAGCATAGTGTCAGCCGGCATAGTAAATGCGACTGTTTGTTGCAGGCAGTCTGTGGATGCAATCGCCTTTATTTATTGGATCGTATGATATCAGCTTAATAGCAGGGGAATTAGCGGTCAAATGTTATGCCTAAATAAAAAAAAGAAGAATACTATAAACTATATTATCAGAGGTATTGAGCAAATATGTTAATAAAATAAAATAATTTTACGGCTAACTATTTCGTTTATTTTAATTCGAGCGACGTGAATGGTCTCCGTGACTACGACCGCCTTCAAAACGGCGGACTAAAGTAATCAAAATAAACGCAATAATAAGGTATTTTAATAAACTACATTTAGGTAGGTAATTCAAGCATTAAATAAAATTATTTCCAAAAAAACTAGTCTTCATTAGGCTAAATAAATTATGAGACACTTCTTTGTTATAGAGAAAGCGGAAGGAAATTAAGCTTACAATGTATTTACATTTTTCTATGAACTCTATCAAAGTGAACGCCGGAAGACTTGTTTGTATAGAAATTTACATTCTATTTTTAAATCTTTCAACCATTTTGATTTTTGCATACATTTGCGTCTCTTCTTTACTCCATAGTATTGTATTATACAGTACCGTGTATCTTATTTATATAGTGTTACAAGTAGACTATATAAATAAGATATAATAGCGCAGTGACTCAGTTGCGTTTCGGGATCAGCTTGAAAGTTGCCGGTTCCAACTAGGCCAGCGGCAGTAGAAGCGACTGTACTAGCAGTCGCCTCATTTCGTAGCACTCCAGCTTAACATCACACGGGGTGCTGTCATATGTCGAACCACAAAATAAAAAAATATGAATTGCGTAATTTCCATTGTAACTTTTAATATTACGCATATAAAATTAAAAGTATATTAACTATAATTAAACTAAAAATAATAAAAAATCATCTAATGTCGCATCAGAGATAGTCCCAAGGAGACTGGCAACATTTCCCCTTTGTATAGCAAGGCTAATACACGTTGGCAGAAATAATTGCCAGCCTTCCTGTCTCTAGACTTCTCCGTCAGCAGCTTGGACAACTCCTTGGCCAGGCGCTTAGCTGAAGGTCCGCAAGGGCCCATCGTCTCGACCCCAAACGGCGCAAATTTTTGCGGCGCGTATTTGCGCAGCTTGAGGTTTTTAGCAGCAATCGTCGCACTTTCTGCGTTTAACGAGGTCGCTTGGATGTGAGATTGGGCTAATTTGTCTACACAAGTCGCATCCCACACCTGCTAAGTTACCACGACCCAACAGTCGTGCCGTCGGGTCTCTTGCCTTCGCTCCGCGCAATATCAGAGGATTCTAAAATTGCGGGTACTCAAACAGTGAAAAGAGCCCTTCGGATGATATCGTTAAGTGCCGTGTGACGGGAAATGCGGCCGGCACTTCTCGCACAAGAAAGCCCGTGGTGTCCGAGATTATCCATCGGTTCTGCGCACCGACACTGGTGTTGATGGACTGCGTAATATAGTATTAATATTAGGATACTTCTAAATATATCATTAAGCTTTAATTGTCTAATAAACACATATGCCCATAACTTTACGTTATGTTATTTAGATAAATAACCTCTTCATTTTGTTACCTTATAAAAACAATAATTAAAAGGAAGTTGATTTCGTTATTAGATCGTACATTATGGTTGGGTAGAGGGAAAACTAAGGGTGGCGAAGGTGAGCGTTGCAAGTCCGGAACGCTGCCTTCACTTTCCTGCTCGCTACGTGATGGGCTCGGCAACTGCACGAAAAGTGTTTTGAGCGATCGTGGTTAGGTTTTCGCTCAGACCATAGTTAATAGCCATACTTTCAGCCTCTACTCAGACTCATTCACTGTGACAGCTGCTCGCCAATGGAATAAATTGCCTTTGTGGTCAGAGTCCTTCACTGAATATCTTTAAACTAAGACTATACAATCACATGCTAAAGAACAGAACCCCGCGATCTTCACAGTCGCCTACATCTAGCGGTTTTGTGCTACCTAATGATAATTGTTTTTTCTTAAGTAATGCTCTAATTTTAGGCTGCAAATGTTGACGTAAACAACGAGGGTTATTCCACAATCTACCATTGAGTTGTCCCATTAACGGCTCGTTTGTTGTAATGGGGCATTGGGAACTTTTGTCCTATTTACCATTTGCTGGTGCATCTTTTGATTGTAATGAATTGATTGAATAAAGGAAAAATAGCAATGGTACGAAAGCTCGCACTAGCCTTATACATGATCAAATACATATATTATATTAATAAATAAAATAAATAATAAAAATAGTTTATTTCAAATACTGTACATTTCAAAGTTGGTGGATCTATGAGCACTGCACTAGTCAACAAATGACTGTATTGCTCCCACTAATACAGTTCATTTTCTTTAAACAATGGTTTTATTGTTAGTAGTGGGGTGATTGTGCATATGTGTGTGTGTGTGTGTGTGTGTGTGTGTGTGTGTGTGTGTGTTGGTGGGTGTGTTATCTGCCATATATTATTTATTTTATTATTATATTATATTGTATTATATTATATTATATTATATTAGGAAGCAAGGGAGTTGTGTCTGGACTGTGGCAAGTGGCGCTCTATTGTCTTTACTGTGGGAAAAAGGCGTGACAACTTGATTGATTAATAAATTACTATATTATTTTGAATTGTAAAAATTGTGAGGTGACTATTTGCGTTTCGAGATTAGCTTAAAGCGGAGGCAAAGCGAAGCTAAGCTACCCTAACGACTGCTTGCACATATTTGTTTATGGCAATTCATGCTCGTAGACCGCGCTCCAGTTTAACGTAAGACGAGCGATCATAAAAACTAAATCAAAGAGCCGCGAATGGGGCAACTCAATGTCGCATAGTAGAATTACCAAACAAACTGTGGGTCTTCGACTACGACCTCAAGACCCTCCGTAGATGTGTTAATCTTTACCGGTAATAAATTCTGTTTAATGATTCCTCTGTGCATAGTTACTGCTAGATCAGAAATAGAGGTATCCCATTATAATACTACTGATTAAATTGATTCGTAAATAACCTTATTAAAAAAGGTAGTAGTAGGTAAAACTATTTGTACATAAAACACGTAGGTATGGTAATGTAAAGTAAAGTTGAATCTCTACAACTCTAATTGTCTGAAGTGACAGCGTTTAATTTTCCTAAACTTATGGAACTCATGGATTAACCATAATAACAAGACGGTTATATGCCATATAAAAATATTAGAAATATTATTGTAAATAATAAATAATAATATATAAGTAAATATTATATTCACTATACCGGCCAATATTCTGCAGGAAAACCAAGGGACAGCTTTCAAGTCTGCACTCATAGAAATTACGGATGTCATACAGCTTAGGATGTGACATTGATATGTTTCATGAAAAGAAAGATATGAATAATAATGATTAAACTAAATTTATGCGGCTTACTGTCGCGTTTATTTTTTGTTTTTGATTTTACAATTTTATTTTTTATTCCGACGTTTCGAGAGCTTTGCAGCCATTGTGGTCACGCCATGAATTACATTAATCAATGTTCGCGCAAAATCTAAGAAAATATTTTATTATTAATAGTTTTTAGTTTATTTATAAAAAATTAGACTCCAAAGAAGCACTGAATGTCAATAATACATATAGTTAAAGTTAGTTACTGTTTAGGAGCATTTTTTTTATTGTGACTCGACATATGACAGCACCCCGCTTGATATTAAGTCGAAGTGTAGTTCATGAATAAATGTCACTGCTAGTACAATTCAATAACTGTGAGTAGCAATCACATCCACTATGCTGGCCTAGATGGAACCGGCAACTTACAAGCTAAACGTGACCAAATCACTTCACGGTCTGTATACTTGTAAGTGGTAGTACTACCCCGGATCGGCAGACTGGGTACCACCGCCTACAACTCTTTGATAACCAGATCCAAAGCAAATATCCATCTCTTTTTTTCCACTTATAAGCTAAACAAATGGATTAGGTCCAAGCTTTTTTGTCTCTTAGATAATCAAGTTATATATAATATTATGGTAAATAACTTAATATCTGACGGTTGAAATTTAATGTCTAGATAAACCCGCCTACACTAGTCGATATCATGGAACATATAGTTTAAATCAGGTATGGTCATAAATGGTTATAAATATTTTTTGTCATATGGTAGGCCCCGGCAGGAAAAAATAGCGCTGGAATTAAAGCTGCTCAGTAACTTGTTTAGTTACCTACTTACCTATCGTTTTAGCAATGTGTTTACAATTTAAAATAGTATTAATTATGTGCACGCCTGTACAGATAGGCGAACCGCATTCGTTCAGCGCCCTTCCTGCCGATTCGGTCGATAAAATGTTGATGCTTTCCCCGACCTGTGCGGGTATTACGGGTGTGAAAGGACGAGGCAGGAATAAGGTTAAAGAGCTCTTCGGAACATTCTCCGTGGTATAGGCGATAGAGGACGCACAGAGCCGCCATGTCTCTGCGTAGTTGCATCTGTCGATCCTTATACTGCGCAGCTTATAATTCAGCCTAAAATAATAATGGTACAAAACCTTTATTATAAATATCATAATTGCATAGTCTATTTTTATTTGAGGCCGCCTCTATATTTAAATCTATGGTTGGCGCGAACTTCAAAATGGCACCTATTAGTACCCCAAGTGGTATTCCGTGTTATGTAACGAGTGCACATTTTATATCATTTAACAGCAATAGGACAAGTTTAGACATTTGTAATTTTAATAATAATTAAGGTTGATGTTTTTTTGTGTTTTCTATGTACGTACTCGCGCTAAAATTATTTTTTCGTATTTTTCCAGTATGTAGTTTTTTAAACTAGGTCCACTTTACCAGGATTTATATTTATCAAGTAACCACTTTTACACGTCGAAACAATAAAATAATTAAAAAAAACCCACAGAACAGAGAAATATATATCTTTATTTGTTCTGAAGGATATATAAAATCTGGAAATTCTGAAAGATATATCTTTCCCTGTTCTGTGAAAATAACCAAATGCAACAATAAATAATTACAACTATAATATATACATGCCGGTAGACAAAAAGAGCGCTGGCAATAAAGCTACGCTAACTTGTTTTGTTGTCTACTTACTTTTCGATTTTGAATGTGTATAAATTTTAAAATTTTATCAATTATATGCACGACTCTATAAATGCGCGGACTTGCTCCCACCGCAGTCGTCTAGCCTTTACTTATACTGCTCAGCTCAAAAGTCAGCACTTTTTTTATCTGCCGGGATATGCTCGTACATTGAAATACATTTTATGCTATTAAAATAAGAATAGGACGGGCTGTTGACTAAACTTCACTTGACTGATTTAAAGGTGTCTTTTTCTTGACGGTCCGCAAAGAAAAAGACCCCATACTAAAGTGAAGTTGGTTGGAGAGTTAGATGTCACAAAATAGCGCCGATTCCGTCCTATTCTTATTTTAATCGCATTGTACCTTATCATTGGAATATGCAATAAACGTAAAAAATAAATGGAAAATTGCAGACATGTAGGTGTAATATCCGCCTGTACACTCGTAAATATATATAATAAATAAAACATAGGGGAGTAACAAACTCTTATTAAGGTTAACCCGAATATATCAAATTTCCAGCCATTTGTTAACCGAAAAAGCAGGAGGGTCATTGTTAAGAGATGCTTATAAATGATACAAAATAAATCCTATGACAAGGACATATACACTTTTTATTTATTGATAACAAAAAATTCATTGTCTCTATTGGACCCGGCAGACGACGTTAAATATGATATTTGAAAGGACATAATTCATTTTGGGCTTTTATGAAAAATATATAAATGGTAGTTAAGATACTTGTATTGATGAAACTAATAACAATTTTAATGGCTGTGCAAATAAGTTATTTAGAAAATAAAATATGGATTTTGTATCGTCTGACAATCACAAAGACACGCCATATTAACAGTTTTACTTTGAACAGTCATAATTATAGTTTGCTTATTTTTCACACCTAAACTATGCAAAATAAAGGATATATTCCAACTGCACTGTAATCTTCGTACATTAAACTATTTTAAAATATATATGCAACTGTTAATACAATTAGGCCCAAGTCCGCATACAAAATGAATAATGTCCTTTACCATTAAGATATTTTAATTTAGCGATTTTAGGAATACTTCTAACGAATCTACGGCTGAGGCTAAACGGCTAAGTCATCATTTTAGGATATCTCACTGTATATTATGGTCTCTATGTCGAAATTAATTACTTTATTCTTTATTTTTTACTAAATTCGTTATTATCTTTATTCCAATATTATTATTCCTAAAAAAACGAAGACGTCGTCTAAATTCAAATACCTATAAATATTTCACAATTTGCAATTTAATTTAAAAATACCAATCTCTACTCGAAAAGCCGTAAATAACTTTTATCCAATATCAATTGTATCTGCAGAAATATCTGATTTGAACTGACCCACAAACTGACACTTAAGAATTTTTTCATCAAAATTTTTAGTTGCATTAATTTTATTTTGTAGTCATATTAATTTGTTGGCGGGGTATGCTGAGGATACAGCAAAACGCATTAACGTTATAATCCTAAAAGATTCGGAGATTAAAGAAACGACTACGTCTGTGTATTGTCGGTTTGTGACGTGTCGTCCACACTTCGTCCACGTCCCAAAAGCCCCTGCAACTACGCAGAGACATAGCGGCCCTGTGTGTCCTAACGCCTATTTCACGGAGATTGTTCCGAGGAGCTCTTAACGTTGTTATTACGTCGCACAGCTTGGGGAAAGCAGCCGCATTCTGTCGACCGAATCGGCAGTCGAATTAAAAAACATACAGTTATTCAACTATAAGTATGAGCTATTCCAATAAAATTTAAAATGCATCATTTACTAGGTTTAACGTGCTACCTACAGTTATTACAATTGTAGTAAGAGTGACATCCATTCATAGACCACACTTCAGCTTAACATCAAGCGGGGTGCTGTCATATGTCGAGTCACAATAAAAAAAGAAGCGTAACAGAGAAGTAAGGGTCTTTTTTGCTTGAAATGAATATCTAAAAAAAATGTTATTTTATATCAAAATTTAAACCATTGCTAACTAAAACAGGATCATACTCATAGAAATAAAATGCTAAAACCAAGGCCAATAGTGGCTAAAGAATTCACCCTCATCGAGATTTATGAAGCTTTTTATTAAATGGTATGTTAGAGGGAAATAAAAATATACAGACTTTTTAACGAATCTACATTTTTATAAAAACATTAGGACTACGAAAAATTCTATTAAAGATTGGATAGGAATAATGTGCAGTAGAACTTTTAGATCTATCTATATATTTTCTTCAATAAAAAATATTACTTGTAAAATAATACCCTAATTAAAAATGCTTAATAATAGGAAGTATATTGATCCAACCAAATCGAAAAGATCCACAAGTTAGCTGGGTTGCCTAGTGCCCATATAGTAAGTAGTAGAGCTTGTGTGCAAAAAATTGTAAATGTGAGAGAAGCGAGGGAGTTGTGTAAGATCGTGGCAGGTGACGCTCTATTATACCTGGCTCTGTTATACCTATTATATCCATGTGGGAATAGGCGTGAGAATTTTATTAAGTAATTGATTGTCTGTGCTTGAAATAAGATTAGTATTTTATTTAAAGCACACTTCATAATAGATTTAACTTTTTTATAATATTTTTTTATAGTAAAAAGAAGTGGTGAAAAAACTAATTTAAATTAAATTATAATAATAATAATAATAAAATTAATCATATTTTTATGCATATATTAATGATTGGTCGCGCTACGACGCGCTACGTCGAAGCGTCAGCGAGACCTATAATAATTTTTAGGTTTCATACATTTTTAAATAATACCTGCGACATAGTACAAGTTTAATCAATTAATATCGCATGACTACACCCTGTATCGCTTCGTATATCAGCCTATATTGTCAACATGCGTTACATTGGAAAAATATTTTATATTATTTTTAAATGCTGCCACTATACCAAGGCAACCGCGGTGTAGTGGCAGTGCAATAGCTACGTAAGCCGAGTAGCACGGGTTCGAAACAACTCACCGGTACCAATGTATCTTTGATATATGTACTTTGGATGTCCTGTTCCTATGATACAAGCACTTTAGTAGCTTAGTATAGAAATGTATAATAAAATATAAATTAAAAATAATATTGGTCTAAACCGACGCTGAAAAAAATGTTATTTATTATTTAGTTTAACCCGGCAATAAATGACGTTAAAGTTGTTTTAAGAACTTGAAATGACTGCTCGGTAAAAAGAAGATAGAAAGAAAGATTTTAGATGAGAGTTCTTACGCGTTGCGACAGACGTCGGGATCGATTACCGATCGTGCTAACCTGATCTTTTCAATATAATTTACTCTATTATTTTATAAAACTTTTATTTAATAATTCTTTTGTTGTAGAAATAATAATTCTCAAAAACAAATAATAATAGTAACTTTTATTGTATTGTGATCGACATCTGACCTCGACCTGCCAAGATGAAGGTCCAAGAGTGCCGACTGAAAAAACCCAGTCAAGTCACGGTATGAAATTTGAACATCGAATATCAATAAAATATAATTTAGCCGGTTCATAAGTCAGAGGTAGCTAGGTATCTCATTTCTATGCATTATTTATTTATGGTAAACTAGAGACATGATACAATAATATTTGCTAAACACAAAATAGACACAGAAAATGGAAAATACACAGAGAATAAATTTTCACCCGTAGCAGTAGTGATCTATGAACTACAAATGTAAGCGACATGGAAATACGTCAACAAACAACATTCTTAAGATTCAATACAAACTAAATTAACCAAGCCAACTGCACTTTCTTGGTTGTGCTATCTGAATAGAGATAGCACAACAAGTATAGATAGATTTATTTATAATATAATTTATCTATTTGATTCGTTAATTCTACGCTCATGGTTATTCTGCTACACCTAACATTTATTTATTTATTTTTTTATTTATTTATTTATAGATGCCCAAACAGGTTACAATCTTAACGTGCACAAAATAAAATAGAATAAAACAAAGATCTGAGATTGTAACCCAAAGCAGGGCATACAGCGTAACAAAAAATAAAAACACAAATTCAAATCAATACAAGAAAAATCGAGAAAATAATAAAAAAAAACAAGCCATTTACATGCATGCTTGTATATTGTAGAAACAAGACTACCCAAATGACATAATATATTAAAAACACATTGGTTCGGGTTTTTGAAACAGGAGTTCTCGGTTTGCGTGACTATTGCACTACCACTACACCACGGTAGCCTGCCTCCCTTTCAACAGAGTGCGAATGCTTCCCTCGTCCTGCATCGTGTGTATTTTGGAAGTTATACTTAGCCTCAGTGCTCAGTGCCGACTGCTGCGTGCATTATCTGTATCACCAGTAAACTGCTATCTTAGATCGTAAACCAGCTAAGCATCAAGCGACGAGCGGTGATCGACTGATCAGTCACATGAAAAAACATATACAGTAACTGCGGGGTTAGGTTGGGTTAAGTTAAAACGATAATCGTCTCTCGTCGACGATTGGCAAAATAATAAAAGTTAGGCCAAATCCACCAAAATTAGACTATTGATGATAATGATCAAACGTGTCGTCGCATAGACGATATTCGTCACAACGAATAATAGTCTTGTTTTATTGGATTTAGCCTAGCTTTTATTATTTTGACAATCGCCGACGAGAGACGATAATCGTTTTAACTTGCCTAACCTAACCCCGCTGGTATTTAACCCTTACAATAGTAACTTAAACTAAAGAGTAAGGATTACCAGATACTAACAATATTTCTAAGTTTAATTCGATAAAAACTCACCCTAATCCATTGGCGTTATCGAAGGCTGTCGAAGGATGTAACACAGTTAACGATGTCATTGTTTTTATATTAACCTTTCAAAGGCTTTTACGGAATACATAACGGGAGTAGTTAAATGTTGATAACGCACTTAATACCTATCTATTTAAGGTATGTTTTTATTCGTTAGTTGGGATCAAATAGATAACATTTTTGATGGATAATTATCCATAAAACTGGATATATAATAATATATTTTCAGATAAATTATGGTACTTACCTTTATATCGGTACAGACTATTTGAAGAAAACGATTGCCAAGTATCGGAAATATTGTGTCCCAATCGGTCACATGTTACGAGTGTGTACTTGTTCTTCACAATCACAAAGGACATCATTCATTTTGTATAGGGACTTGGGCTTAATTGTATTAATAGTTGCATATGCATTTTAAAATGTACGAAGATTACAATATAATTGGAGTAGTTATATCCTTTATCATAGCTCAGGTGTGCAAAATGATCAACTAATTATGACAGTTCAAAGCAGAACTGTTAATATGGCGTGTCTTTGTGATTGACAGATGATATAAAATCCATATCTTATTTTCCAAACTCAATTGCACAGCAATTAAATGCAAAACTGTTATTAGTTTTATCAATACAAATAAACTACCATTTATATATTTTTTTCATCATTGGATATTACAAAAGTAGTGCATAAAAGCCTAAAATGGATGATGTCCTTTGTAGGAAAATGAAAATATTAGGGATAGTAGAGACAGACGATTGTGATCACGGGGCATTAAAGGTTATCGAATTAAACTTTTTACCAGTTATAATTAGTTCATCCACGGTTTATGAATCCAGGAGTGTACTTTGAAAATAGATAGAGTACTTCAGAGAAAACACTTTAAAATAGATAGTTCGGAACGGGCACCTGTGGAAATGCAATTTTCCAGCAAAAAATTTTCACGAGTTTCCATTTGCAGAAAAATAATTTATTATAGTAATAAATATTTTAGTGTCCAATACTTTTAACCTGATATTTTTTTATTGTGATTCGACATATGACAGCACCCCGCCTGATGTTAAGCTGGCGTGCGGTCAATGAATAGAGGCGACTGCAACTATAGTTAAATTACTGTAAGTAGCAGTCGGATCCACTATGCCAACCTAGTCGGAACCGGTAACTTACAAGCTGAACGCGACTAAGAAATTCCACGGTCTGTATACTTGTAAGTGGTGGTACTACCCCGTTCAGCAGACTGGGCACCACTGCTTGCCACTCTTTGACAACCAGACCCGGAGCAAATATCAGCTCCTTTTATAATTTTTATTAACATTATTTCTTATAAGCTGTGAAACAAATCTTTGCTCCGACCGAGAATCGAACCTAGGACTACGCGTGACGAACTGGTATGCTACCACTACGCCATGCCGGCCGTCAAAAGTGTTTCAAAAATGTTTTTCTCTGAAGTGACTTTGTCTAGGTTTTCCGGTAGCATTAGCTACAAAATTGTCTGAGTTGAGAGAGAGAACGTGACACGCTAGGTATCGTAGAGGAGCCGACAACTTACGAAAGGCAAATAATTTCACTTTACCATAAGAAAAAAATTCTTGATTTTGCGCGAACATTTATTAATTAATTAAACAATTTTTTATGCGGCTTACTATCGCGTTTATTTTGGCTTTATTTGTAAAATCAATACCTAAATAAACGCGATAAAAATTTAATTATTTCATTAATCAATGTTCGCGCAAAATCTAATTAAATACTAATTAAACAAATTTTATGCAGCAAATTTTATGTTTAATTCATTACTTGCTATTATTATGCTTTGTTTTTGAATGTACAGTATATTTCTTGAATATGATTGTACTCTTAAAAGACTCGTAGCAATGTATAGCGTTGCATCACCCACATACCAAGTTGTTTATGGGGTATTCTATTGTATCAGTGAATAGCTCTTAGATAATGGATTTTTATCTGATGAGCATTGTCTTTGGTAACAATAACGCAGTTCTTTGTTTGTGCTTTCAACCTGTGACGCATTTTATCTTCATGCGAAATAGGAAGAAAGTTTATAATTGACTGTGGTTAGTTACCTTTTTTAACACGATTTTCTAGCTTGACTTGTATGTTCTTAGATTTTGCGCGAACATTGATTAATGAACGACCAACACCTCAGTTTTTTAAGAGTGGTAGGCAGTGGTACCCAGTCTGCCGATCCGGGGTAGTACCACCACTTACAAGTATACAGACCGTGAAGTGATTTGGTCACGTTTCGGGATCAGCTTGTAAGTTGCCGGTTCCAACTAGGCCGGCATAGTGGATGTGATTGCTGCTCACAGTTATTGAATTGTAGTAGCAGTGACATTCATTCATGGACCACACTTTGGCTTAACATCAAGCGAGGTGCTGTCATATGTCGAGTCACAATAAAAAAAAGTCTCTCTGTAACCACGATGGCTGCAAAACTCTCAAAACGTCAAAATAATATAAAAATGTAAAATCAAAACTAAAATAAACCGCAGCCGCATAAAATTTGCTTAATTCCTTGACTTGTATGTATGTAACTATGTAGAGTCTGTCAAAGCCGAAAAGACTCGCCCTTCCACTGCATTTAAGCACACGTGCAAATATAAAATATGAATGCAACACACCGAAAATGTAATTGTAATTGGTCATTCAGTTGCTGGTTAGACACAAAAGGAGGAGAACGTATAGTAGTATGGTTAGGAATATCACACATTAAAATAAACTAATAAAGTGGAGGGGCGCGTCATTGATAGTTAGACAAGCTATAACAGAATTTTTCAAATCAATTTTCACCCACATCTAGAAGTGTAAACATTTTGAAAATTTGTACACGTATTTAAAAACAATAATAATACATAATTTTTATCATTAAATATTTTTTTGGCTGGCTGGTGAAGGTGGCTTTATTGTACATCGACTTTAGAGACCTTATTGCAGGTGAGTGTCCCACACTGCGTTAAACGAACGAACGATGAACGCTTCAGCGGAGTCTATTGCCATATCAGTACTATGATAATGCAAAAAAATATCGATTTAATAAGTGGAGTTTTTGTCACATCAATTATTCCCTTTATAACTTTTGGCGGAAAAAATAGGTTATAATAGGTTTTAAATGCCATTCCATATAAGGAATGGCATTTAAGAAGAGTGCTGAAGAACTGCGGCGAGATGATTTCATGTCCTAATTTTGTAATGTTCAATGATGAAAAAATATATAAATGGTAGTTTCAATACTTGTATTGATAAAACTAATAACAATTTTGCTTTTATTTGCTGTGCAATTGAGTTATTTGGTGCAAATATGTTATGGATTTTGTCAATTAAAAAGACACGCCATATTAATAGTTCTGCTTTGAACTGTCATAATATTAGTTTGATCATTTTGCACACCTAAACTATGCAAAATAAAAAATATATTTTAATTGCATTGTAATCTTTGTACATTTAACTATTTTTAAATGTATATGCAACTTTTAATATAATTAAGCCCAAGTCCCCATACATAATGAATGATGTCCTTAATAATTAATTTAATTTAATTCAAACCTAATCTATTGCGCACGACGCACGAAAAAAGCCAGCGTTTTTTTTTCTGCCGGGTTTGTATAACAATTATAACAATGTGTATTTGTTTATTTTTATAAATGTAGGAAAATATGGTCTGTTATAAGACAAAGTATTTTATTATAATTTTATAACACCCTAAGGAATAGTTATTATGAAAGCGTAAAACTAATTTTAAAGTAATAAAAAGGAAGAAATAAAAATGTGTAATACAACTCTCAAACGAGCAGAGGAAAACTTTTTATTTAGATAATTAACTTGATGATACAGTAGTTATATTTTACATTTATACACTTTTTAATATTTACATTTATATACTATATAAGCTACCAAACAGGCTGTGTGTATTATAGAAACTGTGCGACTAAATTACACATTTATCAAAGATACAATTACCAGCAAGTTGTATTGAACCGTAGGCACTTTGTTTGCAAGACGCTACCACTAAACCATGAATTTTCGATATTTTATCCATATTTTTTAAATATTATAAACGACATATTATATATTAAAAAACATAAATATAATGTTATTTTAACGACAAGCACGGCGTATTGGTTAGAACACCAATTTGAAACTAGATCTTGATCTTTGGCTGCGACGATACTGATAGCGACTGAGCCAGCAGTGAACTTTTTTAGCAGCCCAATAGGCAGGTCGAGGTCAGATGTTAAGTCACGATAAAAAATATAGTTTTTTTTTTAAATGGTACCTGGAAAAACAATTGTAGCTTTTCTCTCACATCGGTATTAATTCCATGTTTTTTTTTAAATTTATTATTTATTTCTAAACCTAGCTACCAAAGTAGCTGCTATCATAGAATCTGTTATATTATCTGCATAATCTATTTGACGTATGTAACCAATTATATTGAATAATGTTCTGAATGTTGATCACGTATTTCGTAATTATATCAAAGAAAAGTTAAGATCACACTCGTCTGACACCCACGCTTCACTTCTAAGTGTCTTATTTATATAATAGCATTACTTAGTAAAGTTGTATCTATAGTCTGGTACTAGTGGAATTCCTGTTCCTGTAATATAAATTAGAATTTACATCAGATTAATTCCAGATGCTTCAAATTGTGCCAAATAAATGATCGCGGACAATTGTTATTATGAAGAGTTTTCTTAGATTTTCCGCGAACATTGATTAATGAATTATTCAAGTTTTATGCACCTTATACGGTGTTCTCACGGGGCGAATTTAATTGATCAACTGCGAAATCTTCCGCGATTTGAACCGTCTGAACAGACTTTCAATCAAGTTGAAGCAATAAATATTAGTCCAACAAAAGTTAAAGACCTTTCAATTTTCATTGATTCAATAAGTATCATAATCGTCTGAACTTGTTCGTTCAACTCGCATTGAATAATCAGTCAAATCAGTCAGTCAATTAGCGCGATTGAGTATGTAGTGCATTCCTCTGTCACCAGTTTTTGTTTGTTTGTAAAATAAAATGTGAATAAAATATAAATTATAGCGTCCGTATCCACGAGAAAAATGCTAAAATAGACAGATAGTGTAATAACACGTGTAATATTGAGTTTCTAAATAAACAAAACTCACCTCGTGAGAACGCCGTATTACTATCGCGTTTATTTTCGGTTATTGAATGTTCAATATTTTATTCCGACGTTTGGAAAACTTTGCAGCCATCGTGGTCACGGAGATTGTGGCCAAAATTGTCCAATCTTTATCCAAAAATAAACGCCGTAGTAAGCCGCTTAAAATATGTTTTATTCATAAAAGAGTTTTTTTATAATTATTGCGACTCGATATTTGACCTCGACTTGACTGGACCAACGACTTAGTTCTAGACTTAGTTGCCTCAGTCGCCGTCATTTGCCGAAAAAGTTATTGATCAAAGCTTGTCTGCCGATCCGGGGTTAAGTAAGGGTTAAGTCACTATCAAGGATACTGTAAAGTGACTCAGGCGTTTTTAGAGATGAGCTTGTTGCTAGGACTAGGACGGCATAGTGGATTTAACTGTAGTAGCAGTCGCCTTGATTTTAAAAACATACACCAATTATTATAGATCTATTCTCTACCTATTATCCACATATTCGTGTCGACCACAGAGCGCCTCAAATAATCAACACCAAAAAAATCTTTCACTAAATCATAAATCGTATTATTATTTATATAATTGATTACTTTAATAACGAGTCATATTTATTATAATAAGGTTTACTTTAAATTGCATTAAATTGTTTAAATTAATCATAACCTTAGAGCTTGTATGAAGAGAATTGTGGTTGTGTCAGGATCGTGGCAAGTGGCGCTTCATTGTGTCTGCCTGTCCCCATGGGAAAAAGGCGTGACAGTTTGATTAATTGATTAATAAATTGTTTAGAATCTAAACTTTAGATAAATAAAGATGTTGAAAATTGTAAACCTATGTCTAGAGATCTGAGATCATACTTTTAGATTATAAAAAGGCATTCATTAATATTTGCATGATGACACGCAATCCGTTCCACCTGCTTACTTATTTCAAAGTTAAATTTTGCACTCATCTCTATTTAGGAATAAAAATTTGAAAATAATATACTATTAAAGAAAATAAAAGCTTTTTTGTGCCCGCCCGATGTTAAGCTATAGTGCGGTTCATGAATGGATGTGACTGCTACTATAATTTAATAACTGTAGTTGAAACCGGCTCACTGACGCCGGCCTAGTTGGAACCGGCAACTTACAAGCTGAATTACGCGACTAAGTCAAGTCTGTGTACTATCCTGGAGCGGCAGACTGGGTACCACTGCCAATACGCTAAGCTTTTCGCTAATACCCTTTGACTTTGAAGTATCTTTCTTCTTAATTAATCCAAAGATCACACCTCAATAATTCTCACAAAGATCTGAAGAACGCCACTTTTCACAATTTAATTTGATGTAATCTTTATGTTACTTTTTATTTTGTAAGCGTTTATAGTTAGATGTAAACATATAGTTAGTTAATTTGACAACTACAATGATAGTCGAACGACTACTAACTACTTCTCTTGTAAGAAAATGTAACACCGACCGAATAGTTCCAAGTTTTGTTCCAACAAGCGACGCGCTCCAAAGTTAGTTCCGACTCTATAACACCATATTGATTCCAAACGTCCTCTTGATTTAACAAAACTGTAGGAATGTTACCGCAGTCTCCGGTGGGTAGTTCGTAATTTATAAGTTCATTCCAACATGCAACGTTTCAAAGTTAGTGAGTTTCAAGATTGGCAGGAAATAAATTGGAGGAATACTGTGATTTTCATTATACATACATGTCAACAATTTGCGCAACAAAAAAGATTATCCAAGAGAACAAATACCATGCAAAATACACAAACAGTACACATGGAGTACATAAATGCACACTCATAATACGAATACAATCAACTAAAGCAGTCACAGTAATTGGGTTATTAATTTTTTTTATGTTATACATTTTAAAAAAAAAAAAGTATAAATATCAAAGATACATTGGTACCGGTGAGTGGTTACGAACCCGTGCTCTTCCGTTTGCGTAACCATTGCACTGCCACTACACCATTGAAACACCTACACCATTTAAACAACACCCTCGCATTAATGTTAATATTTAATGATAATGATAATATGTTTTGTAAAATTCCGGGACGAACTTGATTTATTTTCCTTATCAAAATAACATTGTTTAAATTTTGCCACGAGCTACTGTTATCAATGAGTGATTGATTCTCAGATTTATCTTATTATGTTGTAAAATAAATTCATAATTTTATTACGTAATTATTTGCTGGTACCTATCAATGAATAATTTTTATTTTCCTGTTACTTAGTCGCTTAATATAGAAATTTTAATTTAAAAGAAATTAAACTGTTATGACTTAAAATTTTATTTCAAACAATTTTATCCAATTGTCACACCCGGCCCTAATTCCCGCAGCAATAGAGACAATAGAACGCCACTTTCTATTTTCTATTTTATACAAAATAAAAATTCTTTATAATTAAATAATATGATTATAAATATCATCATCATCAGCCAGAAGGCGTCCACTGCCTCCGCCTTAGAACGCCATTTCGAACGACAAGATGCCAGTTGCATCCACTGGTTATTCGTGACTTTCACTATGTTGTCGGTCCACCTAGTCGGCCTACTTACCTACGCTGCGTCTGCCGGTTCGTGATCTTCACTCAAGAAATTATAAATATGAATCGTGTTGAATAAAAGAAATTGATAATGTTTAGGTTCATTTCCAAACCTTACAATACAAATACTATACGGAAGTTTTAGTAGGAACTGGCGTTAAGTCGAGTTCCTTTCTTCGATTTAGTTCGTATAAAACGCTTGTAAGACGTCAAAGGGATTCCTATTACAGAGACGGAGAAGGTGTTACTCTTGAATTTCACTTGAATTTATTTCAAAGCTAAATTAAATCTTCTCTAAGACTTCTTTAACAATAGCTTAGTTTAATATTCGTCTTGATATTGTTTGAATTATTAAGGATTTTACGTGTTTCTATCTTAAAAGTGTAATTGTTTTATTTTATAAGTAGATTTGTAGGCCTAAACGGAGATGTAAATGGAGAATATGTTGGGAGACCGTAAAGTGTCTTTAGCCATGAAGAAAAAAGGTATTTTTTTATTTAATTTATTGTGACTCGACATATGACAGCACCCCGCTTGATGTTAAGCCAAAGTGTGGTCCATGAATGAATGTCACTGCTAATACAATTCAATAACTGTGAGTAGCAATCACATCCACTATGCCGGCCTAGATGGAAACAGCAACTTACATGCTGATCCCGAAACGTGACCAAATCACTTCACGGTCTGTATACTTGTAAGTGGTGGTACTACCCCGGATCGGCAGACTGGGTACCACTGCCTACCACTCTTTGATAACCAAACCCGAAGCAAATATCCATTTCTTTTTTTTATTAACAAATATTTGTATTATTTAATATTATTAAATATTACAAATAAAAGCTATGAAACAAATGTTTGCTCCGACCGGGGATCGAACCCGGGACTTTACGCGCAACAAACCAGTCGCTAAACCGTTCGTTCACGCCTGTCGGGATGTCTTTGTTCAGCAGTAGGATAGGTTATTATTTTATTATTTTACAAAATAAATTATTAATCAGTATTATTTAGGTAGGTCATAAGCGAGTGACAACCAAAGCGGAAACATTCTTAAAAACCAATGAATGAGGGAAAGTGGTGTTCTATTGTCTCTGCCTGTCCCTGTGGAAAAAGGGACATTTAATCTCCTTTTGATTGATTGATTGATAAGTGATTAAATGTTTAGTGAAGAAATATATATATTTAATAAGTTATTTAGCATAATTTATGATTAATATTTTAGGCATAGGTATTATTTAATCAATAGAGTTGTCGTCACGTTTCTCTCCCACGGGGATAAGCAGAGACAATAAAGCGCCACTTGTCACGATTTTGACACAACTGGCTCGGATCCCTCACATCCACAATTAAATAAAAATGTAAATATATATAATTATAGGTTTTTTATTTTTATATCTTTTTTCTTTAAATTATGTACTTATTTATATATTTTATATTACCAGTTTATTCAAAAGTATTAAACAGAAGATATCACCAATCCTAGATATCCATTTAAGAACTATTTCATTTTATATGTTTCATGTTCATTTTATATTTTATGACAAAGATATAATAAATTCATTTCTTATTGTGGCCGACATACGACAGCATCTGGCCTAATGTTAAGCTCGAGTACAGTCAGCGAATGGACGCGACTTCTACTATAGTTAAATATCTACAAGCAGCTACGACGGCTAGTTGATACCGGCAACTTACAAGCTCATTACGAAAAGCAACTTAGTTACTTCACGGTCTATTGTGAGTGGTGGTTCAATCCCGGATCGGGAGAGTGGGCACCACTGCCTACCACTTTTTGACCCTTAATATTAATATTATTATTAATTTTACAACTTAATATTAAATATTAAAAATAAAAGCTATTATTTGCTTTAACCGGGAATCGATTTAGGACTTTGTGTGTGCTAACCCTTGCGTCAAAATAGTAAGTTTTTTATATATCACTTTCATTTCGCTTCTGGCCAGAATACTGATAGCGACTTAGGCAGCCGTAAATTGAGTTGTATTTGTCGGTCGTCGGTACTTTTGAACCTCTCCTAGCGTCCATCAGGCGAGTTGAAATTAGATTTTGAGTCAGAATGCAACATCCTATAAAACTTGTTGTTAATGTGTAAGTTGCATTAACAACCAAGTCACGAATTATTTGCATTATAAAATATTACCAGGGTCGTAGCTAGTTTTTAAAAACGTTTGCTTCAGTATACTCAGTTCTAGTTTATTTATAAAGTAATTAAGCTCCAAAGAGCACTTTAACACGCCAAAACCTTACATAATTACAATTAAATAAATAAACAAATATATAATACAATTAACAGTTAATCCTAAATTGTCCAATGAACGACCGTACATGGGCCCAGGCCTCACTGCCAATTCGGTTTGGAGGTCTGGGAACTCGCAAAATTTCTAGTGTAGCACTGCCAGCGTTTCTGTCGTCAGTATATAGTACTGTCGAGCTCTACGGGAGCATCACAAACCCATCTTTGGGTTCCGTGGAGCCGGCGTACATGTCGGATGCCAGAGATGCCTGGTCAGTTGCGTGCCCCAATATTTCGCTACCAATTTCACCAAAATTTCAACGACTATGGGACGAGCCGCTCTGCAAAATGGTAATGGAAGATATATTATCTTCCAGTAACATGAGAGAGCGGGCTCGCCTCATAGCCGTCTCTACTAGGGAGTCGGGTTTCTGGTTGCAGGCTTTTCCGTCTGCATCGGTTGGGACACTCCTTGACAGAAATACCCTGACCCTGGCGGTATGTCTTCGTCTCGGAGCCCGGACTGTCTATCAACACCAGTGTCGGTGCGGAGAACCGGTGGATAATCTTGGACACCACGGGCTTTCTTGTGCCAGAAGTGCCGGTCGCATTCCCCGTCACACGGCACTCAACGATATCATCCGAAGGGCTCTTGTCACTGTTGGAGTGCCCGCAATTTTAGAACCCTGTGGTATTGCGCGGAGCGATGGCAAGAGACGAACGGAATGACTGTTGGGCCATGGAAGCTTGGCAGGTCTTTGGTGTGGGATGCGACTTGTGTAGACACATTAGCCCCATCTCACATCCAAGCGACTTCGTTAAGCGCGGGAAGTGCGGCGATTTCTGCTGAGAACCTCAAGTTGCGCAAATACGCTAACCTCGGTACTGGTTACGAATTTGCGCCGTTTGGGGTCGAGACGATGGGCCCTTGGGGACCATCAGCTAAGCGCCTGGCCAAGGAGTTGTCCAGGCGGCTGACGGAGAAGTCTGGAGACAGGAAGGCTGGCAATTATTTCTGCCAACGTATTAGCCTTGCTATACAAAGGGGAAATGTTGCCAGTCTCCTTGGGACTATCTCTTATGCGACGTCATTGGATGATATTTTTTACTTATAGTTAAATTATATTTAATTATTAGTTGGTTAGTAACAATGTTGTGTTTAATTTTAATATTAACAGTTATAATAGTTGAATTAAAAAAAAAAACAGGATACCATTGTAAAGATCAAAGGTAAAGATTGTGGATGCAACTGGCATCTTGTCGTTCAAAATGGTGTTTTAAGGGGAAGGCCTATGTTCAGCAGTGGACGCCTTCTGGCTGATGATGATGATGATTGTTAATGGGAATACAAACATAAACTTTCATTGGTGCCAAATGTACATAACACAATAGCAAGATTGCATTAGCAGCTGTGAGAAAGCATAGTCAACTTACAAACTATTTAGAATGTCAATATTAATACAAATGATTCAAGTCAAAATCCATCCCACTTGGTATGCAGAGGCTACTGAATAGCTTTTTCGCAGACACACGACTATAAAATACAAAATTCTACTTTTTTTTATATTTTTTTATGTGGTAATCTAATCTAAGGTACCAATCTTTAATATAATATGTCGTCCTCTTTTTATAATACAAGCAAGCACTTTGCCAGCCTAAAATAAAAATGTAACTTTAAAAAAACGTCCTTGAATCATAGAAACAAGACGAACAAACCATAGATTTATTAAATCATTGATGATCGCATCTAGGTCGCCTAAAACTAACTAAAGCCCTATATGAATAATCAGCCTAAGACCTAGCTCTAGCAGAAGAAGACCTAAAAGAAGAAGAAAAATAAGGACGTATGTCCTACTACTGGGCCGCAGGCATGAATATACATGAATATTGAACGAGCTGTTGAAATTAGCAGGAAACTGCTGTGGAGATCGTTGGGGCAGGCAAATATCCAGTAATGGGAAACTAATGCTCACATGATGATGATAATATTTTTTATTGTTCTCTCGTCATTTACTGAAAGGGTTAATATTGAATTAAACAAATTTTATGCAGCTTACTATCGCGTTTATTTTGGTTATTGATATTACAATTTTTCATTATTTCGACGTTTCGAGAGCTTTGCAGCCATCGGGGTCAACCATCAAATCAATAACCAAAATAAACGCAATAGTAAGCCGCATAAAATTTGTTTAATTCAAAAATCAATGTTCGCGCAAAATTTAAGAAAATACTAGGGATAATATTATTTAAATGTTATTAACAAATATTATTAAGGTTTTTGTTATTAAACGAATATCTTTTGGCGCGGCAACTGAAGGAAGCGTAAACTCAATTAGTTTTTTAGTCGTCGGCGCTCTTCTACTTATTGTTGCTTACCACCAGTGGAGGTCAGATGTCGAGTCTAAATAAAAAATATTTTTATTTACTATATTATTGAAATAATTTATTCTTTTAAATTGAGCAATCTAAAACCCTGTGTTCATACATCCTTGTGCCAGCCACGTACGGCATTTATGAGGGCAGTTCAGACTCTTTCTAATAAAATTATATTGCCACAATTATTGGATAACATATAAAATAGAAAATAAGAAACCACAACGGACAACTGGGACTGAATTTTCTATCAGTTTTCATTATTTTTAATATTATTCGATGACATGACATCAAACTTTATATTCTCTATCATATTTTCAAATGATCCAGACGGGATTTTTAGTGGATTATCAGATGGAAAGCCCGTCAGAGGCCCCGGGCGGCTAATCTAAATGAGTCAATGAGGCTCCTGAGGCCTTTTTTGTGAGAAAAATGCTGTATTCGGATGTATCAGCGCGATTGAGGGGTAAACCCCCCCGTGAAGAAATAGAATTGACTCCAAAGTCAAGTGAAGCCCGACTTTGGAGTCAATTAATGTGAGGTATGCTGGGGGAACTAGTTGGCTAGGGAAGGGAGAGGAACCTCTGGTGGACGAGGTCTATTTCTGCAAGTAGCCCTGGGTGGTTTTGGCGGTGGTGGAGGTGTGTTTGTGTTGTGTGTCAGTTTGTCATTGCAGTGCAGGCTGCGGCAATCAGCCTGTTAGTGTGATTCTCCCCTGATGTTAGGGCTCCTGAAGTCCTCAGTCGACAAAGTCGATGTAATTTTACAACCTTGTTATCCAGTTTTCATTTGTACGAATTAGCAATAAGGATTGCAAGTAATAGGCATTTGCAAAACTACTACCTCTTAGAAAGGTACATATTTTAAACTTTGTAAGGATTTGATCTAGTGAACCCAGGACCAATGACGTGGGACGCTCCACCGTTAGATTGCGCACTTATCTTATATTCGTAAAATTAATTTTGCACTATATTTCCTTGGACCTTATACTACAGGTGCTGATTAAGTGCACTTAACTCATGCCCATACTCATCATCAGCATCATTATCAGCCAGAAGGCATCCACTGTTGAACACAGGCTTAGAACGCCATTTCGAACGACAAGTTGCCAGTTGCATTCACTGGTTATTCGCGACTTTCACTATGTCGTCAGTCCACCTAGTGGGAGGCCTACCTACGCTGCGTCTGTCGGTTCGTGTTCTTCACTCTACAAACTTTCTTCCCCATCAGTTGTCGGTTTTTCGAGCGATGTGGCCCGTCCATTGCCACTTCAGCTTGCAAATCCTACGAGCTATGTCGGTAACTCTGGTTCTCTGGCGAATATCCTCGTTCGGGATTCTGTCGCGCAGAGATAGTCCAAGCATAGCTCTCGCCATTACCTGCTGAGCGACTCTGAGCTTTTCCAATAGGCCAACATTTAAGGACCACGACTCAGTTCCATATGTCATCACAAGAAGCAGCACACACTAAATTACGTTCACATTTCAGTGCAACAATAATTTCATTCTGTTCTCCTAGCCAGCATATCAACGATCGTAAACTGCGCCGTTTTTTTTTGGTCATCGCGTCGGGGCATTTGGCCCTTTCCTTAGTTACCATTACATCTAAAATTACAATACAATGTACTCCGCAGCAAATGATCGCTCTATAAGTAGAGACTAAGCGATTATTTTCTCAAAATTAATTTAAAGATGACGCGTGACGTAAACGTGTAATCATGCACTACGAAAGACGTTATTTAAAAGCTTTAAAAGAAAAACAAAATTTTAATGTCACGCCTCAATTTTCACAGAAATTCACCTGATCCACAATTCTCTTTATTTCTTTCACGTTATAAGTTTGGCGGGTACCTGCTTTTTCAAATGACTCTGATTTAAAATTGTATTTATTTATAAGGCATTTTTAACATCAGAAAGACATAAATCACAGGAAGTCTTCCTGAGTGCCACACTTAAGCTACTCGCTAATTCTCAAAGATAAATGCCACTTTAAATGCGAATTAACAGTCAAATATGCAAATTGCTTTCCGACACGTTGACGCCACCTCACTTAGCATTACAAGGAAAGTTCTCCTATCACCAGAATGTCCTGTTTATGCTAATTATAGCAATCATGGAGAGTGTGAACTTCATATGCAATTGTGTACATACGTAGACATAAGTAGTGGAAACTACTCGTAATTCAATCCCTTCCTAGTGTTTGTATGAAAATTTTTGATAGTTTCGTATAGAATTAGGCCTAAAGGAAAGTATTCAGATGCGGCTTACGGTCGCGTTTATTTTGGTTTTGATTTTACATTTTTCTATTATTCCGACGTTTTAAAAGCTTTGCAGCCATCGTGGTTTGCAGCCATGAACCAAACCTCAAAACCAAATTAAACGCGATAGTAAGACGCATAAAATTTGTTTAAATTATTAATCAATGTTCGCGCAAAATCTAAGAAAAGACTATGTATTCAAATACATTTATTTTCTGATAAAAGTTTGAACTATTTTATCGTAGACCTATTTGGGTTTTTTACAGTGTCAAGTGATTCTACAATGAAGAAAAAATTGTAGAAAAGAATTGGGAAAGCTCTGTCGAGAAAAACAACACAAAGAATAAACATTACACCACTATCTATGATGTAGAAATAATACGTTGTCATTTCGAAAATAAAAATTATTATTGGTAAAATATTTTTTTAAAAACAAGGATAATTATTTGTTGTTCTCTCGTGCAATCATTCAGTTGCAAAAAAAATTATTAGGATTTTACTACCCTTGGTAACTGTCAATATTTAAAATTTAATCAATCAATCAAATTGTCACGCCTTTTTCCCACAGGGATAGGCAGAGACAATTAAGCGCCACTTGTCACGGTCCTGACACAACTCCCCTCGCTTTCATCAGATCCACAATTCTCTTCATGGTTATGGACACTAGGCAAGTCAGCTTTTTTGATACATTTTAATTATAATTTGATTAAAAAAACATACGAGTTGAACTAATGTAAATGGGAATCCAACCACGTGTAGGTTGGTGGTCAGAGCAGTCGCGCGTTAGCCGACAGACACCGGCTCGATCCCGGTCGTTGTAGACAAATGTGCGCTAATGAATTTTTAATGAATAATGAGTCTTAACGCCTCGCTTGAAGGATCCAAAGTTATAGGATGGAGAGAACACATGGGCTGGCAAAGCATTCCACTTATCGATTTTTCTACGAAGAAACGACCCACCGTTCGACTACCAATACGGCCGATAAGATGCGGATGCTTTTCCCGACCTGTGCGGGTATTACGGGAGTGAAAAGACGAGGTAGGAACAAAGTTAATGAGCTCCGTGGTATAGGCGATAGAGGACGCACAAAGCCGAAGTTGCAGGGGTTCCAGAGTTCGCGTGATCTCTGCAACACCTATAATTCGGACAGCTCGGCGCTGAAATGAACAAGGTCATCAAGAAGGTACTTGGCAGAGCCGTCCCAAAGGTGCGAACAGTACTTCGCGCCAGAGCGAATTTGAACCTTATCAGTAGTAGGCGAAGCTCTGGCGCGAAGAACCGTCGCACCTTGTTCAGGCCCGCTTGATGTGGTCCCTGTGATTCAAGTCGCTGCGAAGAGACATTCCTAAAATATCCAGTCTGTTCGAAGTACCGAGGGAGATATGACAAAGAGAAAATTCCATTAATAAACTAATAAACTTCTATTTATTTTTGATAGGAAAACTAGAGCATTACGTTTAAGGAAACTTTGTGTCTAATTGTGTTTGTTTCAATTAGACAGGTGCGCGGGCTTATTAAAGTAATCTAACCGCAGAAGGTAACGAAGTGTAATTTCATTACGATTCAGAAAATTATATAGATCAGTGAATAGTGAAATATTAAGAGTAGGGAGGCTGTTATTAAACTTAAATGGCAAAAGAAATCGAATTATTTATATTGGGATATAATGTTAGGCTGGAATGTGGTCTATGAATGGAGGCAACTGTTACTACAGTTAAATATCTAAAGGTAGCAGTCGCATCCACTATGCCTACCAGTCAGAACCGGCAACTTTTATGTTGATCCCGAAACGCGATAAGTCACTTGACGGTCTGTACACTTAAAAGTGGTGGTACTACCACTTTTAAATGTATTAAATTTAGTTTTGTGGATGAGAGGTAAGTGGGCAGTTATGCCAGGATCGTGGCAAGTGGCGCTCCTTTGTCTTTGCCTATCCCTGTGGGAAAAAGGTCACTCTTTGATTGATTGATAAATAATATTCAGCATAATGTAACATTCCTTATTCAGTGGTTACAATAATAATTATTATCTCGAAAACGATAAAAGCGGATGAAATTGTTTGAGTTTAGTTTTCTCGTACACTTAAGTTATTTGCAAATGAATTGCTCCAATGGCTACCGACTTTTTGCATTTCTACAACAAGGATTTAAGAATAAAATTTGTAATCGACTGCCGATTACTTAAAATCATTTATTTCTCGTTTGGCTACTGTTCTCTACTAAACTGTATCTAAATTATAACACGTAGATATTATGAAAAAAATACTTATATTATATATATATTTTTATTGTGACTCGATATCAGAGGTTGAATTTTACTTCCGTCTCCTAATAATGCTTTTGGCATTTTTTTGTGATTCGACACCTGTCCTCCTCTTACCAGATAGTGCGCAAGGAAAGGTTGAATTTTGCTTCCGTCTGCTATCACTGCTTTTGGCATTTTTTTTGTTTTTTGTCCTTGATCTGTCCTTGATCTGATGGTTTAAGAAAGGGGAGGTTAAATAGTCCAGTAGAGTGAAATAACAACTTTGTCATCATCACTGTAGCGGCATAATCTAATTTAAATAATATTTTTTTTAAACTCTGCTTTTTAGGAGTATCTTAGGATGTCAAGAAACAGTCTTCTGGATCGTCTTCGTATTAGTCTTCCATTTAACTTCGACTTATTACTATAGTATAGTATTAGTATAGCTTGGACCTCTTCTTGCTTGCCATCAGGCGGGTCGAGGATAGATGTCGAATAACAAAAAAATGCCAAAAGCAGTGATAGCAGACGGAAGCAAAATTCAACCTCCCCTTGCGCACAATCAGGCAAATGGAGGACAGATGTCAAATGACAAAAATATGCCAAAAGGAGTGATAGCAGATTGTTGACCTATTAGACTAATTAGCGGTCACCTCTCTTAATGGACCGCACTCCAACTTAACATCAAGCGGGGTACTATCGAGCACCCTGCCCACAATAAAACAGTCATACTACAACCCTAAATTGTAAAGTCTGTATGTAAAGCCATATAATTCGTAGCTATATAATAACCACATTTGACTAGAGACCCTTGTCATTTCATTATCATTTTTTTCTGTCCTTTCTTTATCTTATCGATTTTTATCTAAATCTCATTTATTATTACAAGTATATGATGAATAAACCCAAAAAGTAGACATTGGAATTACAAATGATTGGGTAAGGCCCAATGTTCGACTCCTACACTTACGCATACTTCCTGTTTTTTTTTATATTATTGTAGTACGGCATATGACAGAACTCCGCCTAATGTTAGCTGGAATACGGTCCATGAATAGAGCTGATCCTGGAACGCGACTAAGTTACTATACATCGATCTATACCCGTGAAAGCGGTGGTAGATACTACCCTGGGTCGGCAGACTGGCAAAGGACCCAGGGTGATTCTGTCTGACTAGTTCTGTCTGAGTCATTCCTGGGGTTATTCTGACCACTGTCTGACTACCACTTTTATTCAGAAGAATGATATTTAGGATATATATTATTTATCCTAAATATCATTCTTTAAATATTATTATTATTTAAAATAAACTAATAAAACTTTTTTTACATTTCTATACTAAGCTACTAAGTGATTTCGAACCCGTGCTCTCGGTTGCGTAAACACTCTCTCGTGTATGTTGTGTGTGTCGTGTATGTTGTCTGAAAACACACAAACAACATACACGAGAGAGTGTTGCAACCTATTTTTGCTTTTTTCTTCTACTTATTCGTAACTTTTTACAAATTCGTAAATTACAATTTTTGGTACAACCGGCTGTTATGTCTACAAATTAAAAGACCATTGTTTTCTACAATGAGATTATAGAAGTGAAAGGAAATCTTTAAAAACTTGAAATCTACTTTGTTCTTTGCTGAAGAGATTCGCAAACACCACTTAACCAAGAAAATTCTACGTTTAGTGGAATTAATTAATTTTTATTTTTTAGTGACTTATGATTTAACGGGGTTAAAGTTTAAAAGCAAGAATTTATTAGGATAAAAGCACGTTTAATTTGTTTGTACTAACACGGTAATGTTTAAATAGAAAAGTATTTATTTGATTGCCCTAATACATCTTCAGTAACGGACCATTTGGTTACTGATGATCCGCTCCATGACTTTGCACCTATGTCTTAGACCTTCTACACACATCTGATTTTACTCATTTAATTTGTTTATACTTCTTTTGAAAATACTGCGAGACGTGCTGTACACTTTCTTTCTTGGACGTGCAAACTGCTCTTTTCACTAGCCCAAATATCACAATTCCTCCATATCCGGAACTATAATAAATACTAGTACATTACTATTATAAAACTGTAAATCATTATTAACAAAAATCAGTTAGTTGCAAGAAACTCTAGCTAGTTAATTTTTATTTTCCTTGAAAATTATTTTTTACCTGACAATATCACGCCTCAATTCCCACAGGGATGGGCAGAGAGGCAGAGCCTTTCCAAGATCCTGACACAACTATCTTGCTTCCTTCACATTCAAAACTCTATGATTATGAGCACTGTAGGTAGACACCTGCATTTTTTTAGAAAGTCTTCTATTTGATCTAATGCTAAGAACGTTCTCTTTTATTATTATTATTATGACCCGGCATATGCGGTCTATAAATACTACAATTACTGCTACTACAATTCAATAACTGTAAGTAGCAGTCACATACACTATGCCGACCTATAGTCTTCGGAGTCGTCTCCAAAACGGGGACAAAATCTTCCTACTCGCTTTCGATTTATAAATAACTTTTAAAAACTTTATGCATTATTTTTTCATAAAAACAATTCGTGGTGCAACTACATGATTACTTTTTCTTAACAAAGTAGTTTTTCACATTTTAATAGCAACTTTACAAGTTTTATGGATAAACTTTTACAATATTCTCGTGGTAATGTTTATTTAGTAGTTACAACTCAATAATGTAGTTTTAATTCTTTTTATATTATTATTATTATTTTATTTTATTTCTATACTAAGCAATTGGAGTGCTTGTATCATAGAAACAGAACAACCAAACTACATCAAAAATATTTGGGTGGTTGGTTTCAAACTCGTGTTCTCAGTTTGTGTAACAATCAAACTGCCACTACACTACCACCTATATTGTCAACTACATATATTGTTATATGACATCTGACCTCGACTTGCCTGCTGGTAATTAACTCAGGAGCGCCGATGACTGAAAAATTTGACTGATTTACCGTCCTTGTGACTTGAAATCAGTGACTGATTTTGTGACGGCAACTAAGGCAACCATAAACTGAGTTGGTTATTTTAGCCTTATTTACCATATATCAGGCAAGACCATATGAAAATTATATTTGAAAGACATTGAGACTATTCGCCAAGCACCAAATAAAGTATTCTTTTAGGAGCTCGTTTATACAGTTCAGTGCGTCGTGTCTTTGTAGAACAATCGACAAGTGGAATGCTTTGCCAGCCAGCTATAAAGTTTTTAAAAATAATTAATATTATTAATTCGTTGATAAAATGTATTACAATTTTTTCGTTCCTGAATAAAAACATTAATTACACAATAGAATGATCGATCATGCCTAACTCAATGGAAAAATAAAACATTCGCCGATTGGAAAAACGATTCATTACACAAATTAAAAAGTTTGTTTGATTAAAGTTTTTACGTGGGTTTACAAATGAAATCTGTTGGACGATAGATTTTTCGTTGTAACACGATATTTGATCTAAATTTGACTGATGGTGAAAGTCAGAAAGAGAAGGTCTGAAAGCGACGAATAAAAAGACCGACCGACTGTTTCATCAGTGGTATACCCTATGTAGAATTGGTTACATTAGAATCGCTTTTAGTGATTTATTACTTAGTTATTTTTTATTGTGGCTCGACATATGACACCCCGCCTGATGTAAAGTTGGGCTGCGATCCATGAATGAACTGCTACTACATTTAAATAACTGCAACTAGCAGTATGTCTTTCTAGTTGGAACTGGCAATTTTTAAACTGATTCCGAATCGTGTTTGAGACTTGAGTACTTTATGGTCTGTACATTTGTAAATGGTGGTACTACCCGGATCGACAGACTGGGTAAATCACCATCATCTTGTTGTATTTTTAAACGTGTATAACTAGTAGTAACAATCTTTTACTTTCTTTTACTCTATAGAATTTGTAACTAAAAAGAGTTACTTTAACGACTTCTATAATGGTTGGATATGCTATAATTTTGTTTATTACATAATAATTCAAATTTATTTACACTTAACCTTTACGAATTATGTTATAAATCTAACTGACAAAGCGATCCTTCTGTTTCTCACGGGACTACTAAATAACGTTACACACAGAATTGCAAATCAAAATCCGATTGTTTGTCTTTCTCGATTGAATTAATATTATTATCTTGGACAAATATTATGAATAATTAACGGGATATAATTTTATTTATTAGACTGGTAATCGGAAAACCAAATTATACAAATATAAAATATTTGTTTCATAGCTTTTATTTGTAATATTTAATAATATTAAATATTTGTTAATAAAAAAAGAGATGGATATTTGCTTCGGGTCTAGTTATCAAAGAGTGGTAGGCAGTGGTACCCAGTCTGCCGATCCGGGGTAGTACCACCACTTACAAGTATACAGACCCTGAAGTGATTTGGTCACGTTTCGGGATCAGCTTGTAAGTTGTAAGTTGTAAGTACAGTTATTAAATTGTATTGGCAGTGGCATTCATTCATGGACCACACTTTGGCTTAACATCAAGCGGGGTGCTGTCATATGTCGAGTCACAATAAAAAAAATATTAAGCATTATGTTAGCATTTTCACTGATAAACGGGAATCAAATTACCACTATGAATTTTAAAGTATACCTGTAAATACATGTATGTATAAAGGTTAATTTATGGGTGATTAAAAAGGCCTATAAACCGACATTTAAGATTGTTCACCAAAAATACATAAATTCAAGGTTTTATTTTTAATAATAACGAAACATATTTCTTATATATACATTTATAACTTTTTAAATATTTAATTTACACATTTCTTTCTATAAACTAAGCTACTTATGCTTTAAGTAGCTTAGTTTCTTTAAATCGTTTTTGAAGCCTTAAAAGTATTTGCAAACTTTGGCAATAGACTTGTTTGTTTTTGAAACATGTAAACGAATGTAATGTAATTTGAAACGAAAATCTTTTAGAAGTTTCATGACTTAAGTAGTTTAAAACGCTTGCAAACCTACTCTGTCAAAAACATATTTCATAGATACTGAAAACTTATGATAGAGGTTATCTATTATACAAACTTCAACATTGCATATGACATGAATTACATAAATATACTACGCTACTAAATATGCTTGTATCACAGACACCAAGTAAAAATACTTGATGAGGCCGGCATGGTGGATGTGACTGCTACTTACAGTTATTTCATAAACTATAAGTTTACTTACTAATAAGTCAACTTATAGTTCGTATAATAAAATAACTAACATATACATAACTAATAACATATACATATAAAAAATATTAATTTTCTAAATCATTTTACTATTTTCAAGACTATACCGCATTAAATACTTAGAGGAAGAATTAAAAATGTTAGGTTAAGGCTGTGTCTTTAAGGCATTTATTTTTAAGAATATTATAATTCTAGTAGGTATGTACTTTTCTTAGCAAAAACTTCTAAAAATAATTCTACTTAAAACCGTAGCATCTGGCTGTCAGTCATTTTGATAAAGGAAAAAATACTGAAACTCGCTTTGTTTTCTTATAACATTTTTTTATTGTTTTGTTAAAAGAAGCGGATGTTTTTGATTAAGTGGGATGATAGCTTTGTGCAAAGAAAAATATGCTTTAAGAAATCTATCAAAAAAATACTTGAAATTGAGGAAATCTTGAAATAAGATTTGGTGCCCAGTCTGCCGATCCGGGGTACTACAACAACTTAGAAGTGACTTAGAACTACAGACCGTGAAGTAAATTAGTCGCGTTTCGGGATAAGATTGTAAATTGCCGTTTCCAATTAAGCCGGTATAATAGATGCGACTGCTACTTATAGCTATTTTATTGTAGTTGCGTCGCGATTATACACGGACCGCACTCCAGCTTAACATCAGGCGAATAAAACAAAAAAATATATAAATTATTCAGTTAAACTTTACAGATTTCCTTAAAAATGCAACAATCAGATTCATGATAAGATTACTTGTAATCTTTTATATTGATGTCAATGTTACTGGAATTTCACTAAGCCCGTGAATTTTATATAAAGGATGTCCGGTGACAGAATTAGGATTTCTTTAAATAATAAAACAACTACGAGATATTATTTTATTTTATCCGACAAGTAGTAAGCTTTGCCAGCCCATGTGTTCTCTCTCTCCTATAACCTTGGATCCTTCAAGCGATGGGTAATGAAGCACCTTTGCCCGGCATAGTAACGGCAACTGTCGTCATTCTTGGATCTGCTCTTGCTTATCATCATACGTCTTATCATCAAATGTCGTGTTACAATAAAAAAAAACAAACGAAATATGTAATAAACATTGAATCTAAAACTTGGAATCAAATAAAAAAACTTGGAATCTAGCCTTGATACTCTGTGCAACTCGCTCAAGAAGTGACGTCGGAATGCCCTTAACCCACACCTTAAAAGAAACTAAAAAAAATATTGTTTTCGAGGTTAAGGGCACTCCGACGTCACTTCTTGAGCGAGTTGCATAGAATACCCCAAGGTAAGGTTCCAAGAGTGTATCGGACAGGATGGTCGACATATCGATGGTATAATTTTTAAGAAATAAAATCCGCACTTTTCTTTTCTGTAATAAAAATTTAAAAGAAATTTAAATCTCTCTTAGTTGTTTTATTATTAAAATTTAGAATCCTAATTATGCCACCGGACATCTTTTATATAGATATGATTTTTCAGAGAGAGATAAACAAAATTGCATGTACAAATACATAAGATTAGGTGTCATATGAATATCTTACATAATTTCAGCAAAGGTTGCTAAACTAAGAATTTCGATAAATTGAATTTATTTTTAGGACCTACTTAAATAAATGACATTTCGTCGACAGGCGTGGCGCATTGCTTAGCACACCAGTTTGCTATGACCAGGAATCGAACCCGTAAAAAGGTTTAGATCATAAGTTGGCTTAGTAAGTAATGTATTTATTATATATGTACCTACGTACATACAATAAATATTATGAAAAGAATTCTTTTTTGGCCGGTATAGTGACAACCAAGACGGAAAGAGGAGACGGTTTTTTTTAATCGTGGGCGCTTTGAAACTCCCCTTGTCCCCTTGAACCATCAGGCAAGTCGATTTTATACACAACCAGCATTAAAAATATTCTCAACAATTTTAATTTTCAGCTGAAATGTTTTCGAATTACCATTCTACTTCACGAACAAATTTATGAAAATGAAACAAAAAATGTTTCAGTAACGTAAGTGGCCATTTAACGTGAGAAGATTAAGTGACTTATTTTTAGGAAAAAAATAAATTAAACATTTAATTAACTTTCAATTACAATGTAACGTACAAGAATAATAACTCACCGTGTCTACTTAATGTAAAAATAATTTAAAAAAATTAAAAGTAAAAACGTTAAAGCAGTTTGAAAGCTTAGTTTTTTTTATTGTGATACGACATTTGACTTCGTCCCGCCTGATGATAAGCAAGAGGAGGTCCAAGAGTAACGACGACTGAGAAAACCGAGTTTGTTCACGGCTGCCCTAGTCGCCGTCACTATGCCGGCCAAAAGTGCTTCTTCACGCATCGCTTGAAGGATCCAAGGTCATAGGATGAAGAGAACTTGAATTTGCTTAGTGGTCGTCACTATAACAACTATGTACGAGTACAACTAAATTCCCTAAAAAATAAAAGGAAAAGACGCCATCGTCTCTGCCTATCCCCATGAAAAAAAGGCGTGACATTTTTTTTGATATAGTACAAATTATGTGGTTGTACAAAACTACATTTAGCGCAACAAGGGATAATAATTCTGGAATGTGAAATAGTGACAAGTGGCTCAGTTAGGCTAGTTACTGAGTTAGCACACCAGTCCGTTATGCAGAAAATACTCCCGGGTTTGCTTCCCGGTCGGAGCAACCTCTGCATCACCAATGATCTGGACAGCTCGGCGCTGCAATGAATCCAGGGCATTAAGAAGATACTTGGCAGAGCCGTCCCAGAGGTGCGAACAGTACACCGCGCAGTAGCGAATCTTTGCCTTGTTTTAAAGCTTTTATTTGTGTTATTTTGTAATTAAATTGATTAAATTGACGAAAAGAATTTATAAATCTCATGTGAATGGATACGTTAAACAAGGCAGTCCCAGGAGGGTGTTTGCCGACCAAATCGGAGACATCCTCAAGTTGCCTAGTGCCCAAAACCAAAACCATAGCTTGTATGAAGAGAATTGTGAATGTGAAGACAGCGAGGGAGTTGTGTCAGGATCGTGGCAAATGCCGCTCCATCGTCTCTGCCTATCCCTGTGGGGGAGGCGTAACAATTTGATTGATTGATTGAATTTAAAAAAATGTTTGTTAACAAAAAAGGGGCTATTTGCTCCGGGTTTGGTTGTTAAGCGTAGCAGTGGTGCTCAGTCTGCCGATCCAGGGTGGTACCACCACTTACAAGATACAGACCGTGAAGTGACAAGTCGCGTTTTGCATAGTGGATGTGACTGCTACTTACAGTGTTTTTACTATAGCAGCAGTCATCTCAATTCACGGACCGCACTCCAGCATAACATTAGGCTGGGTGCTGTCATATGTCAACTCACAATAAAAATATAAAACATATAGGTACTATTATACAAAATTATAATAAAAATCTTGAACTTTCGCTACCTATAAGAAGTGTGTTACATTGGTACTTTTTGGTATTACATTAGCTATTTATTAAAATTAGGTCGAAAAACATATAGTAAAGGGAAATCCAGGGTAAGACATCCACCAACGACTTGCTTGAGGTGGTAGAAAACCTCTGAATGAAGGCCATTGTGAAGATTGCTCAGAGAGTGGAGCATGTTCAGCAGTGATGAAATGATGGGCGCTCAATTATTTTCATTGTTTGAATTTCATTTCGTTGGAAGTGAAATTTTCTGGATTTATTCGCTTTAAAATGAAACTGGTAGTTTGTTGATTTTTACATTATTGCACGCATCATGCATGAAACAACGCCTTTGAAACGAAATACGGGAACAATATCACTTTTATTGGATAGTTTTGTTTGTAGTTTAATTTAAATATTTTTAAAATAATTTAGGCAATAAAACACACGCGTGAACTTTGACCGGAGATTGAACTCTGTGTACTTTTCTTAACGCGCTACCTTTTATTAACCCGCCTGATGTTAAGCTGGAGTAAATGGAGGTAACTGTTAAATACACCATGCCGGCGTATTTAAACCTTTAACATTTACATTTAAACGGCGTAGGATTGGAGATATTTCATGGTCAAATAAGAAAAAATATTACAAATATCTGTTAAGAGATGGATATTTGCTCCGGATCTGGTAATTAAAGAGTGGTAGACAGTGATGACCAGTCTGCCAATCCGGGGTACTACTACCACTTATAAGTTTACAGGCCGTAAAGTGATTTAGTTGCGTTTTGGGATCCGCTTGTAAGTTGTTAGTTTCAACTAGGCCGGCATAGTAGATGTGGTTGCTACTACAGTCAGAATATAAAAACTAGAACATTGATAATAACGTGTATTCATTGATTTATCGTTTCTTTTCCTTCTTAATTTTGTCGCAGTAATCGAACTGCTGAATATATAGATAACACCCTTGATAGACAATATCTATGAGAATTGATCTCGTGGGGAACAAAGTGACTTTATCTTTGATGTTTATGACGGATTATCTAGATAAATTTCTGTATTTCAGTTCTCTATAATTTATTCCAATTGCGGATTGCAGTTCCAGTGTATCGTGCGTCTTTACGTAAAATGAAAGGTGAGTTTTTTATTAGACTTTTTTTATTCTACTTCATTTGCTTGTTTTCTAAAACAAAGATATTTAAAAAAATTACCTATTATCATGAAAAATATTTTGTCATGCCTTAATTTGCTTTCCTAGACATAGGCAGAGACAACGGAGTGCCACATTCTTTGATCCTAACTCAATTCTCTCCGTGGCCACAATGGCTGCGAAGCTCTAGAACGTCGGAATATAAAAAAATAAAATCAATAACTTAAAATTAACGCTATATTAATCCGCATAGAATTTGTTTAATTCATCAATTTTCACGCTTTCTTTACATCCAAGCTATGGTATATTAGTATGGGCACTGCAAAGCCCAGGATTTTTTACAGAAAGCCTAATATGTTGGATCGTATCTATTTTATCCTTTCACTCACAAATAGGTAGGTATAATATTTAATGAATATATTCACTTACCTAGTATACCTACTTACTATTTTTTAAGCTGGAGTGCAGTCCATGAATGTAGGTGACTGCTAGTTCAGTTAAATACGGGATTACCTTGTAAGAAACAAGCTAACTCCGAAACGCGACGAGGTCTCTTAACGGACTGTATACTTATAAGTAGCGGAACTACCACGGATCGGCAGAATGGTCACCACTTCGTACCACTCTTTTGATAACCAGACCCGGGGCAAATATTCACCTCTTTTTTATTAACAAATAATTGTAATATTTTTTATAATCTAATATTTCAAATAAAAGCTATGTAACAAATATTTTCTTCGATCGGGAATCGAAGCCGGACTGTACGGGTAACAAACTGGAGTGCATCCCAATGTGCCACACCTGTTGTTAAAAGTTACCTAGCTCCAAGTTAATTATTATTCGGTTTTACAATAAATTATTATTCGGTTTTACAATAAATTATTATTCGGTTTTACAATAAATTATTAATATATAAAATTGTAAAATTTCAATAGTAGAGAATACTTATAGCTTCTTAAAAGTTAATAAGCAACATCAATTAAGCTATTTAGTTTCGAAATATAAATACTCAGCTTTATTTAGAACTTTAATTAATGAAACTTTTGCAATTTCTTTGACTTCAAAGTTATTTGTTTGATCGTACTTAATTTTATATTATTTTCTCTTAATTGATCTTAAATTGTTTAACTTTTTTTTATTATTGTGACTCGTTATCTGACCTCCACTTGTCTGGTGGTAAGCAAAGATGGACTGATGAAATCGACCCAGTATGCCACCCACTTTTTGGTATAGGTACGAAATCAATTTTGATTATGAAGCGTGATATTATTCTGTCCAATTTTCATTAGTAAATTCTAACAAATTGCTTGACAAAACCATTAAAATTCAATACTTACTTGTAATTTAAAAAGAGTTAATATAAAGAAAAAATCAGAGACATCCTCAAGGAAGCTGGGTTACCTAGTGCCCCTAACCGTAGAGCTTGTATGAAGAGAGTTGTGGATGTGAGGGAAGTGTGGGACAACTCCCACAGAATCGTGGCAAGTGGCGCTCCATTGTCTCTGCCTATCTATGTGGGGAAAAGGCGTAACAATTCAATTTATGAATAATATTCAAATATACCTTCAGCGAATTTTTTTGTGGCAAAAGTAGGCATACTAGACTGTTCTGTAATTGTAGGAATGTTGTATTTATTATACATTTTAACTTATAATTCACTATACTGTTTCTTACATGTTTTATTAAGCCTCGAGTTTACTTCAAATTGATTAGAATATGATTTCGCACAGCATCATTGAGATAAATACCTACGTACAATCAAAATTGACAGCATTCATGTTGCGTGATTGTGATATAGCATGTTATATATCTGTCTGATTAGAATAAACGTCTTTGTAGTAGCGATAGTAGGAAAAATGTACAGTTTAAAATGATAATATTAAAGTTGCTTACTTAGTTGTTAATCTATTTCCTTTCCAAATATGCACCTTATTGTTTGCTCATAACTAGTCAAGAAAAAGCTCGCTGTAGAAAAATTAAGAATTTATTGATATTATTTTTATTAGAACTTAGATTGCAGCTTTGGCTTAGACTTTACTTATTCAAAGTAAAGTCTAAGCCTAATAATGCTCTGACTTGGCTTAAACTTTACATTGAATAAACTTTGCTAAGTGTTTGCCAGGCAAAAACTTCACATTAGTGTTTATATTTGTCTTAGCATATAAGACTATATACGACTATATAAGTATTATATTATACATAGATGCGTTGTTTCTTTGTAGAAGCCCATGTGTTCTTTCCATCCTATAGCCTTGGAACCTTCAAGCGTTGCGTGTAGAAGCACCTTTGTCCCGCATAGTGGGGCAGCCTTAAGAGACCTCTTCTTACTTATCCTCAGGCGAGTCGAGGTCAGATGTTGAGTCACAATAAAAAAAGATAGATACCCTTTCTAAAACTGTCAGTACGTCCTTCTTCGTTTTTTTTTACATCAACTATTTGTATATTTATTTGTTGATCGTAAAAATAAAGTAATTTGTCAATAGTTTGCAATAAACTTCAATCTAGTTCCAGGAAGGTTATCTCATGAAATTACGATAACTTTATAATTAATGACATTGAAATCAAAAGGAACTACTATAGAAATAACACAGTTGTTCTTAGAAAAAGTTTTTTTTTATATCGACATGACATAATTGACTGCACATCGTCTGATTTTAAGCTGGGGTGCAATTTATTAAAGGAAGCGATTGCTCCAACAAACTCGAAAAACAGCAATTGCTTTCAATGTGAGGAAATGATTTGAATTTGAATGAAATTCACAATTATCTGATTTTCATCGATTTATAATTTCTCCTGTAGGTCTTCTACATTTCTTTTGTATAATAGTACCTATATTTTATATATTTTTATTGTGAGTTGACATATGACAGCACCCAGCCTAATGTTATGCTGGAGTGCGGTCCGTGAATTAAGATGACTGCTGCTATAGTAAAAACACTGTAAGTAGCAGTCACATCCACTATGCAAAACGCGACTTGTCACTTCACGGTCTGTATCTTGTAAGTGGTGGTACCACCCTGGATCGGCAGACTGAGCACCACTGCTACGCTTAACAACCAAACCCGGAGCAAATAGCCCCTTTTTTGTTAACAAACATTTTTTTAAATTCAATCAATCAATCAAATTGTCACGCCTCTTTCCCACAGGGATAGGCAGAGACGATGGAGCGGCATTTGCCACGATCCTGACACAACTCCCTCGCTGTCTTCACATTCACAATTCTCTTCATACAAGCTATGGTTTTGGTTTTGGGCACTAGGCAACTTGAGGATGTCTCCGATTTGGTCGGCAAACACCCTCCTACAGCGACTTCTTTACTTATTATTATACTTATTGCAATAGACTTTAATATTCAAATAAACTATAATAATGAACTAACTCAAAAGTGTTTTTATATAAAAAACTAGCTAAAATCCATTACATTACTGTAATTCAATGGAAATAAACTTAAAAAAGTCTTGATATCGCATATAAAATGCGAAGAAATTTTTTCCCCAACCTAATATGTATTTTGACATTAAAACATTATTTATTAATATATACATTATATTAACTATATATATAAGTAATTTGCTTGGAAAAACTGTGTAACAATCCTCCTTACATATCGTATTAATTAAAATATGACGCAACAGCAGACATTATTGTTAACAGATCTTATTCCCTAATTTAATTTCAGTTTTATGGATCTTAGCCGTTCTTACGGCAGTGGTAGCCAGCTCGGCCGCCTTCTCAATACCAAGACAAGATGAGGACACGCTCTGTGTTGGCCAAAACAACTTCTTACGCATAGCTCACATTGACAGCTGTACACATTACTACCAATGCTATGCAGGCAAGGCTTATTTAATGGAATGCCCAGAAAAGACCTGGTTTAACGAGGATGAGCAGGTAAATTTTAAATTCATATATTTTAACTAATTATAATGTATTTTCTTAGATTTTGCGCGAACATTGATTAATGAAATGAATCAAACAAATTTTATGCGGCTTACTATCGCGTTTATTTAGTTTGGTTTGGTTATTAGGAATAATAAAAAATTGTAAAATCAAAACCAAAATAAACGCGATAGTAAGCCGCATAAAATTTGTTTGATTCATTAATTATAATGTATTAAAAATAAAATAAGGGATGCTTATTGAATAAAATTTGTTCACTAATTTAAAATAACTATTTGAATTTTAGGTTTGTGATTGGTCAGACGCTCCTCCCGGTTGCGACATTGTAGAACAGGAGCCTGAGCCCGAGGAAGAGGAAGGTGTTGAAGAAGATGGTGACGATGTTGATGAAGATGGTGGCGATGTTGAAGAAGGTGATAATGATGTTGAAGAAGATGGTGGCGATGTTGAAGAAGATGATAATGATGTTGAAGAAGGTGATAATGATGTTGAAGAAGATGGTGATAATAATGTTGAAGAAGATGGTGACAATGTTGAAGAAGGTGATAATGATGTTGAAGAAGATGGTGATAATAATGTTGAAGAAGATGGTGACAATGTTGAAGAAGGTGATAATGACGTTGAAGAAGATGGTGACGATGTTGAAGAACCGGAAATTAATGAGGAGGAAGAGGAAAACGAAGAGGAAGAAGTTGGTGATGATAACGGGGTAGACACCAACGACAACGAAGGGGTAGAGGAAGACGAGGATGAAAATGAAAATGAAGAAGATGAAACAGAAGATAATGGTGAGGTTGATGAAGAAGCTATGGAAGATGAGGTCGAAGCTGGGGAAGGTGAGGAAAATAACGATGAAGCTGAGGATGATGTCGATGGAATCGAAGAGGAAGTTGATGAGGAAGAACTTCAAAAGAAAAATGACAATGAAGGTGAAGATGATAACGAAAATGCTGAAGATGTACAAGAAGATGAAGAAAATGCATCAAATGATGAAGAAAACATTGAAGAAAATATTGAAGAAAGAGATGAAGACGTAGAAGAAAGCGATGAAGACGTAGAAGAAGGCGAATCTATATCTGAGGAAAATTCTGCTGAAAACGAAGACAATATTGGAGAACGTGACGAGGTAGTTAGTAGGGACCAAGAGGATGAGGAAACCGAGAATTCAGAGCAAGAAAATGAGGAAGAACCTCACGAAACTGAAGAATCAGCGGAGTCTGAAGAAAAAATCGAAGAAAGAGATGAACATGATGGAGATAAAGAAAGCAAAGAAAACGAAAATAGTATCGAAGAACTAGACAAAGAAGTCGATGAGGATGAAGAAGACGAGGAAAATTCAAAAGAAGATAACATTGAAGAACGTCACGAACATGAAGATGATGAAGAACTATCAGAATCTAATTCTGACGAAATAGATGATGAGGAAGATCCAGACCCAGAGGTACAAGTTGAAGACCTCGATTCAAAGTAATAGTAACATTTTAGATAAAATGAAATTACGTTATTACAGCATATTAGAGGCAGTGTAGTTAAATTAGCGTAAGCTTATTGTAAGTTTTTACTAGGATCTCTTTGTGCAATTTTGTAAATAGGTAGGTTATTTAAAACAAACTTACTTACTATTTAGATAACTAAATTAAGCGAATAAATTTAATTATAAAGTAGATATAAGGTTGTGTTTTTTTTTAATTAAAATACGTATATTGAAAACACATCCAATCATCCAATATACTAGGGTACATGGCTCGAAGAAAAGATGGCTGTTGGGGTCGAAAGTTCTAGTGTGTAGACAGCACTTAAAACTTTGCCTCCGAGCGAACAAACGACGTCTGAAATTCGTATTAGACAACGCGATGACCGTGGGGAGCCACGGTCACTCGATATTCAAAAATCTAGTGGTTAGCGAAATTGACACCCGTCTCCACAAGGCTACCATGCCAGCTCTCATACTCGTCAGAATTTGTGTTCCGGGCTTAGAAGGTGGCCAATGTGCAACTGGTCACTAAGAAGGGCGACAGTTCTTACACTGCAAACTAAAGTCCGATTATTGTAACTTTAGTACTGTGCAAGGTAGCTGCTTTGAGATGCATGTGTAATAGCATTGTATTTTTGTGAATAAGCTATGAGGTTAGCAGCTCATAAAGATGCTTTGTGATACTATGTTACTTTCACTAGACCACTGTCGCCTTATTAGGTAATAAATAGTCATTATAGTAATAAATTATTAAAAGTTTTTTGTTAAATAATCCTGGGCTGTGGAGAATGCGAGGTCGGACGACATATGGTCAGCCATTAAATCTAACTAAACCAACAGAAATATCATTTAAATGATCTTTTATAAGCAATGACATTAGGTTTAAAAAATCTAGTTTATACTTTGGAAAACATTTATTTTTATTCTGGGAGAATTGCTGTACTCCAATTGGACATTTCAGCACGATCAAGTGATGGACCTAAGTAAGGCATGTGATCCAGGACTTTAATTAAATCAATTGTTTTTATCACTTACATATCCCTAGGATCCTCAGGCCCATTATCAGGTACTCCAAGACCAGCTTCACAGTAAGAAACATTTTTCAGTTAAATTACCATAGTAATAACATCTTATGTTCCATCATCAGGCACTCCAGTAAAAAAGTTTTTATGTGATTATTAATGAGAAAAAAGTTGATAAATTGTATTTGATAGGCAATTATTTGAAGTTGGGTATGGCCATTTTGTCCTACTTTTTCCTAGGGCAGCAAATGCACCCATCGGAAGATTCACTGAACACGAATAGAGGAATCTAATTTGAATTGGCTTTATAAATGTCGGAGACAAAGCGGGAAATAAAAAATAAAACACAAATAAAATTTCTGCAATTTATTACACCATTATTATACAAAAAAATTAAATCTCTCGTTTCAGTAATGTAATAATTAACACAACCAAAGCAAACACATTATACATTTCGAGATAGATACTCTGTAGGCCTAATTTTACTGGCCTTAAATGCAATAAAACGACGTAAGACCTGCCATAACAAGAGACGCTAAATCATCGATAAAACAACGTTCGTGATATTTCAACATTTCCATGACTTAAGCTACTCTGAATATAGCAAATATTCAATAAAAATATAATTGTCAATTACATAGATGCAAATACAATATGCAATACATGACTAATAAATAGATAAATAGACAGAACACAGAGAAGGATTTGGATAAAGTAAATTATATAATTTAATTTTTAAATGAGTTACGTATAAAGGAAGTTGACTTTATAGTTACAACTATAAATAAACATTTTTAATTGGTTTAGTACAAATTAAAATAAAAAAGTTGTCAAAATACGATTTAACTTTAAGGTCTGCTCTCACCACCGTCTCAAGTTCAAAATAGGCTATGATATGTTAAAACCTAGTAATATTATTTATGAGGTTTTGGAATTATCCAAAGTATTATAAATTTGTAATGAATATATCACGTCAGCAGACCGCGATCGGGAATTCCCCGCGACCCTAGTCTGTCGTTCACAACATCCCTTACCACTGAGATACATACGGCCTACGCATTAGCGTCGAATATTTTCATAATGCAGGTTCTTTTAACTAAGATTCAGACGCAGAACTGGGTTGAATTTTAACTATCCAATTTTTCAAATTTATTCATACCAAAATTTTTAAGTATCTTATTTTGGCGAAAACAGCCTCTAAACAATGTCAATATTATTTTAAGTCAAGACTCTACAAAAGCTAAAGCCAATAGCAAAATGTTTATAGAAAATATTTCTGGTCCATTTAACGCGTTTTATAAAAAATAAATTAATAATCAGATATGTTCTTTTATATATTTCTGTGTGACGACGAATAAACACAATATAAAGGATTTATGAAATTGGTACTAAATATATATAAAATATAATTTAACTGCTTGCTATGTCAGAGTTTCTGCGAAATTTCATAAGGACCTATAAGAGATATTGTACAAACATTTCCTAGATAAATAACTGCAAGTAGTAGTCCTATTCTCTATGCCGGCCTAAAGGTAATAATATGGCCGATAACACAGACAATTTTTACGAAACGTTAAACCGATAGCTTAAGTGCAGCTAACTTGTACAGTTTTATCATCGCCACAAAGTTAACAACTTTCGAAAAGGACCTCTTAGATGCAGAAATATTAAGTAAAAAGTACAAAATTTAATATAGTTTTAAAAAATGATCTATGCATCAAAATCATTCAATAGTTTCATTGAATTATTATTTATAAAAGATATTCCGTCAAAATATTTGCCCAAAAAACGATACATTTTGGCCAATAAACTATTATATATATTAGTCATTAATTTCTTCATATTATCAGCCATTTCGTATAGTCCATACAAAATTTTATCAATTCTGTCGCAGTCCATAAAAATAATGTTATTTTGTGAAATAAATAAAAAAAAAACAACATTAAAATTAAACTAAAACATAAATACAAAAACACAATTTAGAATAAACAATAAATAAAAAACTAATTATTTTCAACAAATAATCACTTTATTTAAATTTTCACAAAATAACATTACATTAACATTACACGTGTCAGTACAAAAAATATTTTTAAATACAAACTACTATACTACATACTAAAATTATTTGATTATATTTTAAAAAATATCACGTTATATGAATACATTGAAGATATTTCACTTTCTCTAAAATACTGAATTTTAAACAAAACAGAAAATCAAATGTTGGCAACACTGATCGTGATGTCGTGCTACGTCTAATGTCTAAAAGATGAATTTTCTTAGATTTTTTTGAATGAAACAAATTTTATGCGGCTTACCATCGCGTTAACTTATATTTTTAGTTATTGATTGTATATTTTTTTATTCCGACGTTTCGAAAGCTTTGCAGCTAGAAAACGAAGAAACCACGTTTTTTGTGAAAATACGTAGCCAGGATACCAGACAATTATACAGTTGGTATGAACGAACAGCGTTTCAAACAGTATTTTAGTGAAAAGTGATAAAGTTAGTAGAAAAAGATCTTAAGTACCATTTAAAGCAACTCCTTACATATATCAAATCCATTAAAAACGTATTTTATTAGAAAGCCTCTTAGTACTCTTGCCCCAAAACCCCATAAGTTTTACGCTTCTGAATAACATTCTTTTTGAATACTTTTATGAGTATTATTTTTAATGAGCGATCAGTGAGGAGAAAACAATCAATTGAAAAAAGTCTGGGATTTTCGAGGCAGGGGTTTAAAAGAAAACTTTCCTTTTAGAGACAGTGGTTCGAAAAAACTGTCATATCTTAATTAATATACAATTCCTTATTAGGAATATCACGCGTTTATCAAAATAGACCAATATCCTTTTTCATGTTTGTCTGTTTCCATGCTGGTAGTACGGCAAATTCTTCCTTGCTCATGCCAAACGCTTCCTGCAATGGCAAAAAAACAATATTATTGATGCACTTCCCCTTTACAGCAACCTATAACACGCGTTACAGTACCTTTGCACTGGAAATAAATACATAATACTATATTATATAATTATAAAAGAAAATCACACAATAGAAAATGATAATTAAAATGTTACTTGGGCTCTTTTACATGTTCAAACGATTCTAAAACTATTATGGTTTTAGACAGGCTCCGTCAAGAAAAAGCCACAAGAGACCCAACATCATTGTCTATTAAAACATTATAAGAAAGAAACAGCTAATTACCATAAAGTCCGATGTACTAAGATGTCGCTCTAAATGCTGAGGATCGACGTGGTCCGGTAGAGGGCGCCTTTGTAATGCAGCCAGAGACAAAATGGCGGTGCAACTTGTCAGTCGGGACAGCTCACTCGTACCCGATATTATTTCGCCCGCTTTATATCCGTGCTGTTAGTAAAAACGAGAGAAAATTTAGTAAAGTTTTTTATACGCCGCTTAAGTTGCGAGGATGTACTAAAAACTATAGAAAAAGTTTTAAGCAAAAAAAATCAATCTAAACCGTACCAAACGTGTTTTTATCAGAGAAAAAAACTTTAAATCGTAACAAATTAACACCCAATTTCCATATTTAGTCATCATTGATTGATAGCAGTAAAAGTTACGAAGTAAAATTGCCATTAAAATAAAACCGCAGCTTAATTAACTTACCGCGATATTGGCTTCTGCGGCATGGTCACTCTCTCTCCAAGTGTCGAATAGATGCGTAAAGGCGCTGGGTTCTAGTCCAGCAACAACTACCCGAAGGTCAGGTCTGGTGTCCCCGCGTGAGACTCTCCAATATGCTTCAGCTGTACGAAGTGCTGCCACACGCATCGCTTGCCAACGGAATGCGAATGCTCCTACGCCTAAAGTATTAAAAATAAATACATTTGCAGAATAGTCGCTAATATTCTAAAGGTATTGTGCTTATACATATTATTGAAAAGTTTGCCTACAGCGCATTCTTAAAGCTTTTCACTTGACGTCCATACAAAACAGGCAGAAGTCTGATACTGAATACTTTTCTGACAAACTTGACAATCACTCAAAGTTGATTGCAAAAAGTTCGCTGGATTAACAAAAAGTAGTTAATTACCCAGAAGTTAACTGACCATTCTCTTTCAGCTTATCTAAATACGCGGTAAAGATTGTTTAATTAAACGAATGTGTACAAACCGGCGCTTGTTTCAGCTGGTTCCAATTCTCCATCATCAGCACGTGGCCACCATCCCATCCATAACCACACCGCTGCGCCAGAATCCAATAGGAACAATGCTAAAATAATGTAAACAAAAACATTATAACTATTGTAAAACAAAGAACGATTTAAACTATTGGAATAAATCATGGCGATTCCAGAGATTTTTTTTAACAAACTATACGTCTAGGTAAGGGATTTTGATGACCAATATCTACTGGTGAAATTGGCTATATATAGTAAACCCTACGACTATGAGTTCACCTCGACTGTAAACATTTTAAATTTGTGATGCCATACCATTTTATATTAAAATTAATGCAAATAATTGAGCATGTAAACGTATCCCAGTTCACATCGCAAACGAATTCAGGGCACATCCAATGCCACATTCTTAATCATTTTTCTCTGCCTAATTTGGTTAAATAAGTACATAGTTCAAAACATTACCAAAAAAGAACACTTACCAGGTTGTGAAGCCGAATAAAGCTCCTTTTGTTCAAAAGGGAAGGGTGTCACCAGAGTCTCGTGGCGTAACGGCGACAACACCTCATTCGCTTCAAACTGCCCGCCTAAATCCGTAAAGTGGAACAACCGAGGTGTGACGTCACTACTGCATTCAGTATCACCCAATAACAATGAATTGTTTAACTGCTTATTGCTACCTAAAGCTTCCAGTACTTCTTTTGGTTCATCACCTTCTTTAACCTCAGTTACTTGAGCATCCTTGGAAAATAAATATTTGGATCTCTGTGCTAATTTAGTAGCCAATTCCTTAGCTATGGTTTTGGTATGTTTTAAGCTCCTACTGCCGTGCCACACGTACAAGCAATTTTTGACAGTATCAACCAAAATTTGCGATCCACGGCTGCGTAGTTGACGAGCGGAGCATGGCACTTGCAGTAGATATGCTTCATTGGATAGGTTACCGCGGATAATGAACAACTTGTACCGACTTTTGTCTGTATTTTTCTTTCCTTGATGTATGACCAGGTTTCCTTGGAATAAGCTAAGGAATGCAGCAGGTTCATTGCCTTGTGCTACACGAATTTGTGGACCATTCTCTTTGTCTAGCTCAACGGTCAACAAAGCAGCGGCGCCTTTTTCGTTAGATGAAGCGTCTTTGCCTTGCCAACAGAAATAAGCACACCTGTCCCTCCCAGTGACATTATGTTTTGAGGGTTTTCCATTCAATTCCCTTCCAGAAACAGTGATTTGATACTCCCATCTTAGAATATAACTGTCGGCTGAGAAAAAGTCCCCAATATCTGCATCATTCTCAACCTTTTGATAATCGAATTCTTGTATGATCCATTTGCAGAGTGATTTTGTTTTAATTGCATAATGACGCATTGTTTCTTTGTCATAATAGTTTGTACCACGACCGATGTGTGATCCTTCAAGCACTAAGTCTGGTTCTTCATAATCATTGGCCCACATCTCTTCGGCATCACACGGGACTATTTCTGTACTGCTGGATTTCTCATCTTGAGGTTTGACTTTTATGACACGTGTATAATCAGGCCAATCCAAGAATTTCTCTCTAAATAGTATAGTCTCCATGTGCTGAGTGACTTTAGACATTATTGCCCATTCGGGTCTTGTTTTGGATACTTTCTCCAAGGCACCTATCTCTTCTCTGGCACCTTGTTGACGTGCAGCATCTAAAGGATTGACATGACATTCTTCATAATTGTAGCCATTATCAAATAACTCTTGAGCTAATTGGGCAGCTCTTCTTCTATGTTCTAGGGGAACGTTTTTTCCATACCAAATATAGAGTTCGGATCCGAAATCAAAAACGATTGTTTTGTTAAGTTGTAACATTGCTATCTTTGGTACTTGTCCCCAATATTCCTTTATTGGTACTAATTCATCGTCCATTACTTCATAGCACATATTAGTCTGAACCATACATGTTTCATATATTTCATCTTCGTCAGCGTGTCCTGTCTCTACAGGTTTGTAATCGTCGACATTTTCAACGCCAAGTAGTGACCAGAATTGATTCCAATGCCTACTGGAATAATTCTTTGTTTGTTCGTCTATTGTTATTATAGCGGTAGAATTTTTACAACCGAGATCTTTTGTGTTTTGTATATTAAGTGCTATGTCAGTGCTTCGATTCCTGCAAATTTTAATAGGTTTATTAGTTACTTGGAATTAAATATATTTTGAGTTAAACAATTTTTATGCGGCTTACTATCGCGTTTATCTTGGTTTTGATTTTACAATTTTATTTTATTTTATTATTCCGACGTTTCGAGAGCTTTGCAGCCATTGATTAATTCAATAATCAATGTTCGCGCAAAATCTAAGAAAATATTAAATATATTTTATCATTATTGTTTATAACAATGAAAATTGCGCATGTTTGAAATGAAATTATGGATGTGAAGGAGACATAAGTATTATGTCACGATCGAGACAAGCTTTTCTACTAAGTGGGTGTGAAATCTTGTTTTATACATGTCGTTTTTTTATTCGAACCCTAAACATCATAATATCCTAAATTATTTCAAATGCCCAGCTGGTATGGTAACGGCGCTCTTTGATCTCTCTAATGAGGTTTAGATGTCGCATCACACTTTCCTTATTGAGATATTTAAACGCCGACTTGCCAGACGAATGAAAGAGGCGTTTCATTTACAATGCGAGACAAAGGTCGCTTAAAGGCGTCCAGAATACAATAATAATAAAAACAGCTTACTTTTCAATAACATTGCAGTAAAGGCCAATATAGAGGAACAGTTGATCTGGTGTGATCAGGATAAAACAATCACCACGGTTTACACTTCCATGAATAGGTTCCACGAGACGAGTCTGTAAATTAAAATAGATATATTTTTAATAATTCGCTATGAGTAAATGAAGAGTGGGACGTTCATCCACAAGATTGACTAAGGTCGTTGCAGGAAACCATTAGATGCAGGTTTGTTCCAGTAGGTCTTAGTGATTTTTTTCTTGTAATTATAGCTGTTAGTCGGATGATGATAATTGAACTTACAAAACGAAGAACAGGGTAAATAAGGCTGAATTGAAGATGTTAAGCTAAAACGCGGTCCATGTGTGAAACCGACTTTCCGAGATGGCAGCAGGCCTGGTGAACTTCACACTTTATTACAACGAATAAATAAAAAAAAAATGGCAATCGACTTTCAGAACCACAAAAACTAAAAAGCGACACTAAAAAGCGAAAAATAATAGGCCTACCTAGTACCTACCTATAACTTTAATAAAATATATGTGCTACCTACTGATCGGTTTAAATTCAAAGCTAGTGGATTTCAACCACACGGAGGATCCATGAATTCTCCATATGGATGCCGCGCCATCGCGTGGCAGACGTGAGAGTGATTGCAGCGTTCCGGACTTGTGACCAGAAAGTAGGTTTAACGTCTTTGAGACATGTCAAAGCCCACCTTCACTACCCTCTCATGTATGTGTTTAGTTTAGGAATTTGTCGCAACAAAAAATAAAGCTTTATTTATTTAAATGAAAACTTTATTTCTTGGTGTTTACTTATCAATTGATAACAAAACCTATGTTTATGAATAATAATTTAGTAATAGATATTTAATCCAAATATGATAATATTTTGCATGACTCAAAACAATGACTTGCCATAATTTGACAATTCTTTTGATTTCTAATAATCCTTTTTATTTGAGACGCAACATCTGCCTACTGGTAAGTAAAAGTTCTTCATTCCTACCTTTATGAAGAGAATTGTGGATGTGATGAAAGCGAAGGGAATTATCAGGATCGTGGGAAGTAGCGCTCCATTTTCTCTACTATCTCTATGGTAATTGAGGCATGATAATTTGATTAATTTTGGGGGTGACTACTGTCACAGAATGTATTTTCTTATTGTGACTCAACATATGACATCACCCCACCTGATGTCAAACTAGAGTGCGGTTAATGAGTTGAGATGACTGCTACTATATTTAAATATTGGCAGTCGCATCCATTATGCTAGCCTAGCTAAAACCGGCAACTTACAAGCTGATTACAAAACGTGACTACCCACTTCACGATCTGTAAATGCACTAAGTTGGCCTGGCATATATCTAATCATATTTTTATTATTATTAATCGTAGTACCTGAACACGTCTTCGTCCCTTGACTTGTAGAAGCATCAGAGATTTTGTTCCTTGTGTGGGTACGGCTGCCATGGCGCTTTTCAAGGACACGTTTGAGAAGTCCTCTTTGGTAGCTAATGCTGCCAACGCTTCTGCTGCAAGGCCACAGTTACCGACCACTGAAAATGAAGAAATAATATTATAATGTTTGTATGAAGATAAAATGGATGTGAAGGAAACAAATGTCTTTTGTCAAGATCGCGGTAAATAATGATCCCCATTTATTTATGATTAACAAATAATTGTAATATTTAATCTAATAATTCAATAATACAAATAAAAGCTATGAAATAAATCTTTACTTTGACCCGGAATCTTACCATTAGGCAAATCAAAGTCTGATGTAGTCACACCAAATAATAATAATAAAATACTTCATCAAACAATCTTTTTTGAAACTAAAACCCACAGATTTACAACCACTTACAGTTTAAAAAAAAAACTTGAATTCAACAAAAAAGCAACTGAACTATTTTAAAGTAAAAACTATAGTGGCCAATTTCTATATCAATCCTCTTATCTGATATAAAGTGGTATTAATTAGTCAACTTTGATAATATATAATCGCTCTCCTCACCTAGTTTACACAAAGCGCACGAAACGGCTAAAATTTAAATTATAAGTAAACTTATCAATTTAGTGCAAAAAAGTGGCACAAATTATAAATCTCGAGGATGAGTTTTATACATTTTTGTGATTTAATTCGATACTAAACTACGATGAAAAAAAAAACATAATATAAAATAAACTTTTTTTTATCGTGGCTCAACATATGCCAGCACCCCACCTGATGTTAAGCAGGTGTCAGATCCATGAAGGAGACTGCTACCCTTAGTTAAATCACTGCAAGTAGCCTTCGCATCTTCTATGCCGGCCTAGTTGGAACCGGCAATTTACAAACTGATCTAAAAACGCGACTACGTCACTTCACGGTCTGTGTTCTTGTTATTTGCAAAATACTACGAGTACTAACTCGAATTGTTATTAGAGCGAGCTATAAGTATACTATAAAGAGCTTGTATTAAGAGAATTATAGAAGTAAAGAAGGCGAGAGAGCTCTGCCAGGGTATTGAAAAGTGGCAAGTCTTCTGCCTATACCGGAATATAATTATTTACATGCGATTCAAATTTATAATACTCAAAATGACGTATTTTCATTATTTTAAAATATATCAATTAATCAAATTGTCACGGGTCAAGAGAGCGGCTACCTTCCACGGTCCTGACAACACTCTTTGTTCACACTTCTGTTTATACAAGCTTTATGGCTATGAAATTTGAATACAAAATAAAAAAATACCAACCCATATCTCTAGTAAGTCTCTCTCTAACGCCAGTAGATGGTGGTGGGCAATACTCTTCTTTAATATCAGTGCGCGCTGCCAACGCCTTCAATGGATTCCTCGATGCAGCATGACGCCTTTCACGTTTCGCACGACGAGACCATTCGCTTGTTAGCCTGCGATTTAAAATTAAATAAATAAATAAAGGCTATGAAACAAATATTTGCTCCGACCGGAAATCCAAACCGGGACTTTACGCGCGACAAACCAATCGCTGACTGTTCATCCACGCCTGTCGTCTATTCGCTTACGAGGGATACCCGGCAAACAAGTGGGTATTTCAATCGTAGAAGCTATTGGACGTCCCCTTGCTAACTATCCGTAAATTTGAAGTTACAAATAGCGTTTCAAAATAACATTAATAGGACCACTGCTGAAAATCGACCTCCCCCTTAGAACGCCATTCCGAACAACAAGATGCCAATGCATCCACTGGTATTTTGTTGTTCATATTGGTGGGAGGGAGGACAGGGGGAGGGGTGCCATAATCCCTACGCTTGGCAGGCGGCTTAGGGATCGCAGTATACTCATCGCACGTTAAGAGGACGCTGGTGCCCATCCTCCGGTTCATTAATATTAAGGCAACCGTAGTGCAATGGTTACGCAAGCTGAGAGCACGGGTTCGTACCAATGTATCTTTGATGTACTTTGGTTGTCCTGATTCTACGATACAAGCACTTTAGTAGCTTAATATAGAAATGTATAATAAAAAATAATAATAAAATCAAATCAAATTGTCACGCCTCTTTCCCACTATATAGGCAGAGACAACGGAGCGCCACTTGCCACGATCCTGACACAACTCCCTCGCTTCCTTCACATCCACAATTCTCCTCATATAAGCTCTACGGTTATGGGCACTAGGAAACCCAGCTTGAGGATGTCTTCGATTTGATCGGAAAACACTCTCCTGGGCCTGCCTTGTTTAACGCATCTATCCACATCAGATTTATAAATTGCTTTCGTCAATCTACTTTAATAATAAACTATTGCTTACAAATGTCTTGAGCCACTATCAATGGCATCCAGATCTACATCGACAGACTGTTCAGTTTTCTCCTGTTGTTCTAAGACCGGTGTGAAGAATGCTTGGAACGTTTCATCATCAGCTCGGGGCACGCGAACCGCACAGCCTGACTTCTCAGCACCACCTGATTTCTCATCACCTGGGAATAATAGTAAAGATTAATACTAAATACTTGTTATGAAGAATTATTGGCGCCTGTATATTCTAACAAGTTGGACAATAATAAAGTAGAATCAAATTTTCGCGCATCTATTCCCTCGCAGATAGATACTAGACAATGGATTGTATGGACGATCCTGAAAAAATCATCTTTTAATTCTTGAAAAAATTAACACATGATTTTAAAATCTTTTTTATTGTTGTGTCTCGACATATATCAGCACCTTGCCTGATGTTAGGTGACTGATACTACAGTCATAACCACTATACGGGCCTACTTGAAACCGGCAACTAACAAGTTGATACCGAAACGCGTCTAAGTCACTTTACGGTCTGTATACTTGTGAGTGGTAGTACTACTCCCGATCGGCAGACTGGGCACCACTGCCTACCACTCTTTGACAACCAGATCCAGAGCAAATATCCACCTCTTATTTTATTATTAAATATTTGTAAACTTAATCTAAATTATTAAATATTACAAATAAAAGCTATGAGACAAATATTTGCTCCGATCGGGAATCGAACCCAGGACTTTGCGTGTAATGGACTGGTGTGCTTACCAATACGCCCCTCCCGCCCCACTCCACTGCCGCAGAAACCTCCACAGTTAAGCGCTAGTAGTATAATAACTCAATTTACCTTCATCCAGCCTGCTGATACTCTCGCTGACAGAATGGCTCCGTTTGAATGATTCTCTGTCATGTTTTAATAAAGGTTTAGATTCTACAGGCGTGCTCGCTGCACTCACGACCGCACACGAAGCTGATCTGAGAGGACCAGTGACAAAACCATTGGTCGGCGGAGAAGATGGTTGTTTACGAGATCTGAAAAATTCATTATTATTGTTACTGTATACTTGTAAGTTATATTTCGCATAGTATTTATATTTCTATAATAAGTTCCTATGATACTATATCTGTATCACAGAAACAGTGCGACCAAAGTTCATATTGTACATAAAATTACTTTTATACCGGCAAGTTGTTATTGGTTTGCGAGGCCATTTCACAACCAATACCACGGCCGTATTTACTATAAGTTAATGTCAATAAATAAAGAAAAACCTTACAAGAAATCAAGAATTAGATATATTTTGAAAGCTGACTTGCCTAGTGCCCATAGTTGTCACGCCTTTTACCCACAGGAATAGGCAGAGACAATGGAGCGCCGATCCTGACATAACTCCCTCGCTTTCCTCACATCCACAATTCTCTTCATACACGCTCTACGGGCACTAGGCAACCCAGCTTTCTTGAGGATATCTTTACATCAGCATTACCATTTTTTGGCCGACATAGTAAGGTAACTAAAGCAACTGTAAGTTGAATCAGTTGCTTACAAAAAAAAAAACTATGAATTACCTGAATTTGTTTGGTGCTGGTATTCCTGGCGAAGCTGTTACAGCTGTGACAGGAGGTGGAGTAATAGGAGGTGTGGAAGTCACTTTGTCTCTCTCTAACCTTCCAGCAACAGTAAAGAGATTCGCATCGTTCTGTGGCACACGGGCGCGCCATTGCTTTGAACACAAAAAGAATAAATAATAAATATTCATAGTATTTTTAAGTTTGCGCGAACATTAATTATTGAATTTTTAAAAAAATATGGGGCTTACAGTCGCTTTTATTTTTGTTATGAATTTTTTTTTTTTTATTATTCCGACATTTTGAGATGCTTGCATCCATCATGGACCCAGAAAGATAAACGCGATAGTAAGCCGCATAAAATTGGTTTTAAATTAATTAAAACTTAATAGCGTCTTTTTAGTTAGGCGCAATACATAATATACGGTATAGTGCTAGTAAGTAGTAGGTGAGAGAGCTTAGTATTGTGACTGTACTCGTATAGATTCCGGCAGTTAAAAAGAGCGCTGGCTTTCAAGGTTATTTGACTTATTTTGTCACCTACTTACTTATCGTAGTTCATATGTATTTATGATTTTTTAGATATCGTCAATTATGTGCACGACTGTACAGATACGTGGACTCTTTTAATCTTACGATTGTTATACCGCGTACTTTAAAAGCCAGCGGTCTTTGATTGAGTCTCCTCGTGAAAAGTCATAATGTTAGTACTTGTTTTTAACTATTGCAATTGACATTGGAACATTTTTTATATATTCTTAGTAGAAACAGGGCAACCAAAGTACTTATCAAAGACACATTAATATCGGCAAGTGGTTTTGAACTTTGCCTTTGGTTTTCGTGACTATTGCACTGCCACTAACTACACCATGGGCTTATCTTCGCCTACTAATTATATAATAATAACGAGAATAAAATAAGGCTGACATAAACTATATTTCACAAGTACTTAAATTTAAGTATAAACATAAATTCGGCTGGAACCATTTCGTTTATATCAAAGGTGAATATCGTGAGAAAGTGGCCAAAAAAACCGGCTCTCTTTAAGGCAAAATAATCACTTTGGTGTATTTATTCAACAAGACAATAAAGGTCATTATACCTTGAACTTTTAAATTGTCCACTGTACAGTTTATGAGGAGATAATTATACGCTGAGACCACAAATTAGGACGGAAGTTAACGGAAAGGCCAGTACATACAGATATTAAATATCCTGTCATAAAGTTTATTTTATTGGGGCTCTACATGTGACAGCACACCGTCTGATGTTAAGCTGGAGTGCGGTTTATAAATGGAGGCCCACTATGCCGGCCCAGTTGAAACCGGTAACTTACAAACAAGCTGATCCCGAAACGCAATTAAATCAATTCATGGTCTGCGCCTTTGTAATACTCTAGAGCAGGAGTCGAGAGGTATATTTTTCAGGTGAGACCAGAATATGAACTTTTAACCGTAAAGCTTGTATGAAGAGAATTGTGGATATGCAGGAAGCGAGGGAGTTGTGTCAGGATCGTGGCTACTGGGTTTTCGAAAGGCTTACTTTTGTATTGCGATATTTACTAGATATTTAAGAATTATATTTGTATTATAGCTTTTATTTGTAATTTAATAATAAGATTGAATATATTCTTTTTAGATATGGATATTTATTGCGGGTCTGGTTTTCAAAAAGTGGTAGGCGGTGGTGCCCAGTCTGCCGATGCGGGATAAGTTCCACCACTTACAAGTTATACAGACCGCGAAGAGACTTAGTTGTGTTTTGGAAACAGCTTGTAAGTTGCCGGTTTCAACTAGTAGATGTGACTATTATTTAGTCGTCTCCATTCAAGGTCCAATTAACTACAGTCCAACATCAAGCGGGGTGCTGTCATATGTAGAGGTATTATAAAAAAACTTACTTGAGAGGCTGTTTGTAGTTTATTTCTAGTGTCAGCTAAAATGTTAGGTCCCACTTCAGTCTTGTCGATTTGCACTTTTTTCTTCTCATCGATGCCGGCATTTAATGTTTCCTGTAACAAACATACATTTATTATTATACATTTTAAAATAAAAATAAAAATATAATAAGAAAATGTATGATTCAATTTCGGTCCGGAAATGATTCAAATATTATTCATCAACTGGAGTACGTTCACCAATTTTTCAAAAGAAAACTCATTTGTTAGGAGCGCACACTTCTAAAAACAAAAGCTTGGATTAATTCCAAAATAACCTTTTCATATTTTCGCCAAATTATTTCGCCCTAACAAAAAACATTCCTTCATTATTCTCCGCGTCAAAGGAAAAACCCCAAATATGTTAATAAAGCATTTCCTTACAACTCTTCCCTTCATTGTATTGACGTAGAGGAGCAACGTTTCTAATTTAAAACACAAAATATAATTAATAGGGGAGAAATATTGGGTATAGTATATAGTATAATAGTAGTAGTAGAAATATGGGTACCGACCCGGGGTAGTACCACCACTTACAAGTATACAGATATTGGTCACGTTTCGGGATCAGCTTGTAAGTTTCAACTAGGCAAAGTGGATGTGATTGCTACTTACAGTTATTGAATTGTAGTAGCAGACACATCCATTCGTGGTCCACACTCTAGCTTAACATCAAAGGAGGTGCTGTCATATGTCGAGTCACAATAAAAAAAAGATTACGACGCAAATGAAAACTGCAAAATGTACCTAAATACCACACACATATACACACTGATAAGTGAATCAATTTTTAATATTAATATATACTTGCTTTATAGATATAATAATAAACAAATTTCCCGAAGCCTAACAAAAATAATCTAAAGATATAGATATAATCTAGAGAAAATATAGCATCAAATTGCAAGTAAAACAATGTGACAGCGATAACGTGACATTCTATAACATATTACTTTACACATTACATAAATATGTGTTACCTAAGTTGGAAAAAAAGGTGTGAAAACAACGCAATTGTACATGATCTACGGTAGATCATTTTAAATCGCATGCAATTTATCTATTGTATTAATTTTGGATCCGAATAAAGCCCAGGTTGCTAATAACACATTTTAATAGGCTATTTATGTTTTTATTTGATATAGTTTTAGATAGCAAAAGCTTACTAGATCTGATTAGAATAACTTTTTAATTTAAATTCAAACTGATTATATTAATTAACAGTTTATGAAATGTGTACGACATTAATATTTTAAGGAGAAATAATTCATCTCAAAATCTTTAACATAATAAAATACATAGTTTTATAGTACCTAGTAAAAATATAATAAAAAAAACGGATTTGCATCAAGATAACTGTTTGAGTTCTACGTTCTATGTTGTTAATAAATAAAAATACATGCCTCTGCATTGTCAGTGGTATCTGTTTCGAATTTCCTAAAAACCGGCTTCAAAGCACCATTGTTAGAATTTCTTGTTTTATTTTTCAATTCGCCAATAACAGAACCAAAATTTAATCCAGCAGGAAATCCAGGATTTTTATGCAAACGTTTTAATATAGGTCTTGTTTCAATTGCATTGTCACTTTCGTCTTTTGTTTTAGTAATTACATTATCCTTATCATTTGAGGGAAACACCACTTGGATTTTAACAGTGTTATCATCTATATTAGAATCATTAAAATTATTTTCGTTTGCAGGTTCATTTACATTTGCATCAATTGGTTTGACAGTTATCTCTGTATCTAAAGAAAGATTTTGTATAAGGGACTGTATTTTATCATCTCGTAAAATAGTATTCTCAATAAATTCGGCAAACTTTTCCCTAGGTGGACTCTCGCGTTTAGATGTTGTATTCTTAAGTGTTTCTTTCTTATCTTCAATTTTTTGTTGACTATTACTAAAAATATCATTTTTAAGGTTGGTCGCCTCTTCACAGTTATCAGGCTCTTTTATAGCATCAACGAGTTTATCTGCTATTATAGAACTAACTTCAACAGGATGGTCTGATATTAATGGTTTATCAACGGTATCAGGCTTCAAATCTTCGTTCTTAGTAACTTGTAAATGCTCTGAATTATTACCTAAATTTACTATAGATTCTTCTTTAACTTTATCTAATTCCAATTCTTTTATTTCATTTTTTTCACTCAATGAATCGTCATATGTTTGTTGTTTTAGTTCAATTGAATATTCAGCTGTGTTTATAGTATTTTTCTCGTTACTATTGTGATCTTTTGTTACAAACTCAATAATAATTTCCTTTGTTTCATTACTATTAATATCGGCATTACTTTCATTGTCATTGCTGACATTTAAATCACCATCTTCATTGACATTTATTTCATCTTGTGTAAAATTTACGATTTCGGATTCAAAATGTTCCTCCACAATTTCACTTGCCTTAGGTGTCCTTGTAGATGCCTTATTGTCCCCTTCATTGTTTGAGATTCTCGTATATTCAGTTGAAACCTGACGTTTAGGCGCCAAATATTTCCAAATTAAATACAGCAAAATTGCCGTGATACACAATTCAAATGCGTAAAACATTTTGAGCTAATAAAATCACATTACTGACTAGAATAAGTTTAGGTTTATCCTTTGCTGCAGTTCACTTGAGACCACTAATCACTTTATTCATTTCAACACTGTTTTAGCATTAAAGTCACAATTTCATTGTACACTTGATAGAACGTTTTATTAAGTATCTGCACATAAAAACAGTGACAGAGCTGATAAGGATAAAGGTACAACCTATTGCGTTGAATGTCACATATATACTGGCATAATAAAAGCCATTATCATCTGGTAGCGGACACTAATGACTCAGAGTCCTAGAGCTTGTGTAAACATTATTGGAAGTAAACATGACGCATAATATATTTATTAAAAAATATCAGATTTATTTCCAAAGGGACCGACAGAGACTACGGAGTGCCACATTTCTTTTCATTATTGATAAATCTGATCTCTACTTGCCCTACAAGCAATCGTACACTTTTTTATTTGCAATTGTTTAAGAACCAAGTAGGCATCATATTATTTAAATGATATTTTTGTAACATAAGCATACATTAGTTAATGGTATGTTAAACACGAGAGGAGTGGCATTATGACCTTGTCCTTTGTAAGATCGTGACGCTCCTAAACGAAGATATCCGAGATGTTTTTTATTTATTAATTAATTTATTGCGATGACAATACGCGTAAGATTTGGAATATTTTATAATTGTCGATTTTTAAGTACAATATAAAATAATAAATTTAATTTATTATAAATTTACACAAAATGTATACACAAACATAAGTCAAATCATTGATTAGTTATATAAAAATTATTATTAATCTCGACATATAACAGCATCCTGCCTAATGTTAATATGGAGTGCAGTCCATAAATAAAGGTAAAAGAACAACAAGAAAAAGAGTCAAACACAAGTCAAACCAAAGTACAAATCAGGTAAACAGTGAAGATGTAACAAATGATGGACTAATCACGGAGGACAATTTATCAACAGAACTGTATAAATTAACCCATAATACAAACAGTAGGCACTCTTTGACTATGCAGAGGAAATATAATCAAATTATGATAATACCAATCACAGTAACATGTCAATTGGTTCAATTTTGTTGTTAACGAAATATTTCGTATAATTATAAAGTTTTCCAGCCATGTTGAGATTGACAACATTCATGTTACCCTACATACGCAATAGCACGGGTTACCAAATAAGCCAACTTGATCATACCAACTACGGATAGGAAGAGCAAAAAAAGTTAATTTATTGTTGAAAAACGTCAAATTTTTTGTGCTTTTAACTAGTCTGACCAACTATGTCGATAGTCGACACGGTTTAAGATGTAAAACGCGGTATAATTGGCCTATCCACCCTGAAAGTGGTTAAAAGATTTTAATATATATTATTTAGTTTTTATGACATATAATTTCAATGCTAGTACACATTGTATAAATTACTAATAAAATTCGACAGGTAAACTTAACGCTTCTTTCTATCCCATTGTCACTAAACATGTTTGCAAGAAACCAACATGAGATATGTTACTCTGGCTGGAACTTCTTTTTCTTGTGGCTAGCCATATGACAGAACCCCGCCTGATGTTAACCGGAGTGTGGTCAATCAATAGAGGTGACTGCTACTAATTCACGCAACTAATTCACTTCACGGTCTTTTATTTTAATTGGTAGCTATAATTAAGACCATTAATTTATTTAAAATTTACAGTTTATATTCATAATAATATAAAACTACATAAATCTTAAATGTAAAAGAAAAAATTGAAAAACCGATAAGGTTCTCAATCACCAGCCTTATAGCCTTGAAACAAAAGTTATTTTAGAACAAAACACTGGCAACATATTCAAAATGAAAACAAACAGATAACCATGTCAAGAAATTGAGCCCAATCGCAGCGTAGAATAAATAAACATCAATCATAATATATATGGCAATGAAGAAATTGTATCGCGCTTTTATTACAGACAATTGACACAAATATTCTGATAACGTCCGAAACATTCAGTGATTTAAACGCTGCATACAAATAGGTACTGATGGTAATAAGAACTGTATTTAGGGACAGCGAAAGTCATTATATAGTTTTTTAATGTGGCTTAACATATTATGACACCATCCCGCCTGATGTTAATCTGGAGTGCGGTCCATGAATAGAGATGGCAGCTATTACAAACAACCTCTTTGAACTTTGACGATCAGACCTGGAGCAAATACCTGCCTCAATATCTTTTTATTAAAAATATTTGTTATGTTTATTCTAATTATTAAATATTTCAAATAAAAGATATGTAACAAATCTTTTGCTTTGACTGGGAATCGAACCAGGAAATTTATGCGTATCGTCAAAACAAAACGCGTGTTTGTCAAAGTTATCTTTGTTATGGTCAATAAAGCTTTAAAAATAAGGCTCTGTTTGCGTTACAATAAAAACAAAACAATGAGTTAGTATACGCACAAAAAATTAAGACAACATCAGAAAGAAAAAATAAAACAACTTTTAGCTGCCGATTTCTTTACTAAATAAAATATACTTATATTTTATTAAAGAGAAACTAAGTCTAATTATATTAAACAAGATAGATCTAACAGTTGTTGAATTGGCAACATTTCCTGGTCATAATTAATCTAATCCGGGAGTAGAGAAATTGAATTCGTTTGCATTTAAATCGATGCGACTTTAATATATAGAAAGCTATCCGTTCTTAATAGGCCCATGCACAAGTAGAAAATTCAAATATACATGGGGTAGATAGAGTAATAGGACAATATAGATGAAAGAAGCTTAGAGTATAGGCTTATGTAAACTCTAAAGAAAGAAGTAAGAGTTAAATTAGAGCTAAGATGATGGTTAATGGCGGTCTCTTGTTTTGCCGTAAATTTTAAATTTAAGATGTAGTTTATTTTAACATTGTTTATTTTTAAGAGAAGAAAGCTGATTTTTGTGTTTATTTCTCCAGTGTATAGACACAGTCAAGATATTCAAGGGTATGGACTATGAAGTGACAAAGTCACGTTTCGGGATAATATTAAAAGTTGCCGATTTCAATAGTGATCGGCATAGCGACTGCTAAATTCAGTTTTGTAATAGTATGACATCAGGCGGGGTGCTACACATTTCGAATTAGAATTAAAGAAAATTGTAGATAAAAAAAAATCTTCACAATCTTCCTAAATCTAAACTTGGCCTTCATGAAGCTAATCTAATATTTATTTACTACTTCCCACGCAGATAATAAAAAAATGTATAAAAACTAGATTTTTAAAGCATTTTTCACTCGAGATTTATTTCATTTTATTTGCAGATACTTAACAAAACACACTTTTAAATTCTCCAAAGCACATAATAAAACAAAGAACAAGACACACGCGAGTTTTAAACAAATGTAGTGCCTAAAACAAAACGAATTTGCGATATTTAAATTCGTATGAGACACAAATGTGCGCACGCGCATCGCCTCGGAGCCCGCCAAAACAACTGGCAATCCTTCTTCGTATCGTTGACCAGTTAGGTCATTGCCGCATTTATGCAACGCAAAAAAAAAAACAAATATAAATAAATCCACGGCGTGCTATGAACATTTCCACATATCCTGACATAAATCGTGTGCTTTTTCGAAATAAATGTCCCAATCCCTCTTATTATTTATTTATGTAAAGCACTGTGCGAAACAATTAAATGCACAACAAACAGATAGGCATGAATTTACGAAATTATAAATATTATAAAATAAATCTACCACTTGTATTTGTTCATCAAAGTGTACGTAATTAAAACTAATATCAATGTAACATCTTGAATAAAAATAATACTGTAATAAGAAACAATTTATTTTTGGCTAAAACTCTTCCACGGCGGAGTCATTTTCTCTTGCTTCCTTTACCCACAAATCTCTTTATACATACTCATACTATAGTTATACTATACTATGTTATAATATACTATACATACTATAGTTACAGTTATACATACTATAGTTATACTATAGTATGTACTGCTATCCCCTTATTTTCTTTTAGGAAAGTTTCTTGTTTTTATCAAGACCCTCTCCTGGATCCTCGCCGTTTAATCCTTCCACTTGCCTTTATAAATCTCTTCCGCCAATATCCTTTTATATATTCTTTTAAAACCTAATAAAATGAAACTGTAGATGTTTTGAGTGGTGACTGCTAAAAAATTGCAGCTCCCATAACGCCCTATATAGAATGATACTATTACATCAACATTATTTAAAAAATACAAATCTTTCTCATCAAGAGAATCATTTTAATCATAAAAATTACATAACAAATATTAACTTTACTTGAATAATATACAATTATACGTCCAATTAAATTGTATAAAAATATAAATCATGTATGAATATATACATTTTAAAATACACGAACAAATTGTTAGCGCACGTAACTGTTATTTGGTAACGGAAATAACATTTTGCATGATCATTTTTGTAAAAGATCTTGGACATTTAATGTTAATTAACCAAAACCATAAAGGAAATATATATTTTACAAAAGTCAAGAAATGTCAAGTAACATTTTTTTACGTGTTTTTATTTATACTAAGGGTATAACGATCAAAGTAAACCATATTAAAGCGACCGTGGTGTAGTGGCAGTGCAATGGTTACACAAAACCGACAGCACGAATTCGAGACCACCCACCGGTACCAATGTTACTTTGATATATGTACTTTGGTTGTCCTGTTTCTATAATACAAGCACTTTAGTAACTTAGTATAGAAATAAAAATAAATAAAAAATAAATGAAAAAAATATTTATAATTCAAAGATACATTGGTACCGGTAGCGACAGTGCTAATAAAACTCGCTTTCAGATGAGAATTACCTACACGTATTTATTGTCATCTATAAAAATTTAAATGAAGGTTCATTGCTATGCAATTATAATAATAATAATTTATGAAAATATTTCTTTTAGGAATTATTTATTCTTGTGTGGTATAACGCTAGTATAAGATTATTACTTTATAAATTAGTACTGTGTCGGGAAAGTGCGCTTTCAAGTTCTTTTAACTAACTACTGGGCCTTCAGTGTAAATGTCAATTCTGTTTATATTAAATTAAAAAGTTATTTCCTGATTACAAAAGCACATGGTCACTTCTTACAAGTTTAATTATAAGAAATTCATTTATTTAGTTATTAGAAAAACATTGCATGGAAAGCACACCAGTTCGTTACGGGTTCGACTCCCGGTCGGAGCAAAGATTTGTTTTATAGATTTAACTTGTAATGTTAAATAATTACAATATTAAAAATATTTATCTGTCGATCCGGTGTTGTACCACTTACAAGTATACAGACCGTGAAGTGACTTAGTCGCGTTTCGGGATCAGAATAATACACTGATAATACTAAGCCGGCTTAGTGGATGCGATTGTTACTTACTGTTATCTAACTGTATCTTCATTCATGGACCGCACTCCAGTTTAACATAACAATAATAAATAAAGGACATCATGCATTGTGTATGGGGACTTGGGCTTAATTGTATTAACAGTTGCATATACATTTTAAAATAGTTTGATGTACAATTATTACAATGTGCGCAAAATGATTAAACTATAATTATGACAGTTCAAAGCAGAACTGTTAATATGGCGTGTCTTTGTTATTGACAGACGATACAAAATCCAAATAACTCAATTGCACAGCAATTAAAAGCAAAATTGTTATTAGCTTTATCAATAAAAGTATCGAAACCACCATTTATATATTTTTTCATCAATGGACATTACAAAAGTAGTACATAAAAGCTCAAAATGAATGATGTCCTTTTAACATAACTTATAAGAGCGATTATATAAAAAACACGAGAAAAACAACTTATACTAGGCTCCATAACGCTATATTTATAAAGACTAATCTACGAGTGTGATCTAGTTCAACCCGTGTGGGATTTGCGTCAATTTTTATAATTAGATTTAAAATAACGTTGCGTTGCATTTTAATGGCGCGTGTAACTTATTTATATTAACGTTGATTGTATCAATAAACGTGTATTAAAATACGCGTAATATATTAAAATAAACTTGGACTGGATTATTCCTATCGAAACGTAATGCCCTGACTTGTGTGGGCAGTGGCGTAGCGTGGCGGGGGCGGAGGGGGCGGTCCGCCCCGGGCGGCACATTTAGGGGGCGGCAAAATTAAAAAACAAACTAAAATAAATCGTTAAAATTTGAACCTGAAATTCATATTTTTGTTGTACCTATGATTGAAATTCCTAAATAAGGGGGCGGCATTTTTTTTTTCCGCCCCGGGCGGCTGACTCCCACGCTACGCTACTGTGTGTGGGTTACGTATCCCGCCGTAACTCGCACCGCACAGATACGGAACCGGTCAAATCGGAGAGAAGAGAGAGTGGGAACTATGTCTTGAAAATGTAAAAAAACCTCATGTGAGTCATGTTTTTAAGCAGGGTGCATTTACATTAGGTATTTCTTTATATTGTAACAACAAAACAACTGCAAACTGTTTATCTTATTCTCATCTGCTATTTGTAATTTTATATGTATGAAGTAGCTTGAAATACAAATCTTCAATTGTACACTGGTTAACAGTGAAATCGAAAGGCGATCGCAGTGCAATGGTTACGCAAAGCCTAGAGCACGGGTTCGAAACCACTCACCGGTACCAATGTATCTTTGATATATGTACATTGGTTGTCCTGTTTCTATGATACAAGCACTTTAGTAGCATAGTATAGAAATGGTACTACAAAAAAACATTCAAATGGGCTAATGCACAATTAAACTTTAAGGCAAATAACGTCACAAATCATATTATCCCAATTTAAATAGTAAAACAATTTCAATAGTAACCCTACTTTTCATGCAGACTGTACAAATCTAGTAAGTGGGGAATAAAATAAATAACTTGCGAGATGCATGCAGTGAGATCTGCAGTCCGTGTTGCAACACAAACAGGTTCTAGAAGGCAAAGCGAATGCCTAAGTTTATTACTTATGATGGATATGTCCGATATTTAATGGAGGAAAATGCGCAACTCCATTTTGACTGTATATTTATATGTATTACTGTATTGGTCCCTGCCTATCCCTGTGGGAAAAAAATGTGACAATTTATTTGATTGATGTATATAAATTCTAACAAATCAAATTGTCACGCCTTTTTCCCATAGGGATAGGCAGAGACAATGGAGCGCCACTTGCCATAATCCTAACACAACTCCCTCGCTTCCTTCACAATCTCAATTCTCTTCATACAAGCTCTATGGTTATGGGCACTAGGCAACCTAGCTTTCTTGAGGATGTCTCCGATTTGATCGGAAAACACCCTCCTGGGCCTGCCAGGATCCACATCAGATTTATAAATTGCTTTCGTCAATCTACTTTCACTTAATCTATTCATTAATCATTATATAGATATAGAAGGATTATAATAAACATATACTTTTTATCATAGATATAAATAATATTTTTTTATCTATTTCTATGCATTTTATACTGATGTTCTTTTAATGTTGTAATATCAAAGTCTAAAACATAATTAGAAACACAAGTGCAATCAAGTGGCTCATATATTATAAGCCAAAGAAATATGGGTCACTAATGATATACGAGGTCTTCTATTTTCGTTCCATTTGACTCGTACTAAAGGTGTCTATAATGGTCGTATATACAAAACAACATACTTAAGCCGTTAGGATGCACATATATATTTTGTCAATACAAACGTGATTAAGGCGAGCCGGTTCAAAACCACTTCCGGTACCAATTCACTTTGGTCGCCCAGTTTCTATGATACAAGCTCGATTAGTTGCTTAGTAAATAATATACTAACCAACCAATCAGTATTATTTATCAATGCCCTTGCGTAATGGCGTTTTAGTCAAATTTCTAATTTATGTTTAAAACCGAAATTTAAAACTAGTAACGTATTAAGAAATAGTATAGCGTAAATGTTTGTTTTTGCGTATACCAATATTATTTATTACACAATAAACCATACAAAAGCATAAAGCCCTTTAAAGCCAAGACTATCTCTACAAATAAGCAAAGAAAATGGAAACTAAATAAAACCTACTCAACCTTTCATTTTGCGTGGCCTCAAACAGCATTAACTCGGAAGTGCATAAGGTATAATCCGATTACGCAAATTGTCACTTCAGCGAGAACAAATTTAATCTCTGAACGTGACATCTAAATATGGTAGCATTATACTATGAGGTACCATCTTTGGATATAAGGACGGACTGTGGTTTGCCATAAACAATTACATGATAATTATGTAAATAAACAGATATATATATATATATATATATATATACACTTCTTGCTTTGTATTGACATAATATAAATGAACAAAGGACATAGTTAACTCTGGTTCTAAATTATTATGAAAACATTTTTTGAACCAGGCAAACATTTACCCTATCGAAATAAAAAGTAAAAAAATTATTATATAAGTTCTATAGACTTTGAAATTGGGACTGGCATTCAACATCACTGGCAAGCAAAGACCACTTTTAATTTTTGCACTTTGCTTTTAATAATTTTAATTTACTTTTCAGCATTTTTTTAATATTTACATTTCCATACTAAGCTACTAAAGTGCTTGTATCATAGAAACAGTACAACCAAAGTACACATTTCAAACATGCATTGGTACCGGTGGGTAGTCTCGAACTCGTGCTCTCCGGTTTGTGTAACCATTGCACTGCCACTACACCAAGGTCGCCTTTCAAATAAAAACAAGTTTTACTTTTGTTTGTTTTAGATTAGCTCGATTGAGTTCAGAAATCAGTTTACAATTCGAGGAGTAGGATTTATTATTATTTTTTCTATAAAATTTATGCAACAATTTTCTTGAGTTTTTTCTAATCCATCAAAATCCAAAATAGATTTAACATTTCAAGCCATAGTTCGATAAGACAAAAATAGGCGTCGACGTTCTCTATTTTTGGATAGTTAAGAGTTAATGGATAACATTAGGGTGACAAGAATTGATGTGGCAGTTTAGCGAATAAAATGCATACACTTTCAGTACGAATAATATGTTTTAGGCATCAAGATTTTGCAGACACTATGTTATAATAAATATTAAGGCGTTTTAAACAAATTGAAAATAGTTTGATTGTTACTCAGTAATTGTATCTATATTAACATTAGTTAAGTTTTTATTATTAAATATTACTATTACTAGAAATAAATGCTATAAAAGTAATTCATGCATCGACCGAAAATCGAATCCTGACTTAGGCGTAGCGGTCTAGGAGTTGACAAATGCGCCACACGGCTTGTAAGTTTATTTTTAAAGCATTTTCTGATGAATTAAACAAATTTTATGCGGCTTAGCAGTGGCGTAACGTGGATGTCAGCCGCCCGGGGCGGAGAAAAAAATTGCCGCCCCTTTATTTAGGAGTTTCAATCATAGGTACAACAAAAATGTGAATCCAAGTTCAAATTTTAACGATTTATTATAGTTTTTTTTAAATTTTGCCGCCCCCTAAATGTGCCGCCCGGGCCACCCCCTCCGCCCCCGCCACGCTACGCCACTGCGGCTTACTATCGCGTTTATTTTGATTTTTCATTTTTTTATTATACCGACGTTTGGAGAGCTTTGCAGCCATCGTGGTCACGGAGAGACTGAGGTGTTGGTCGTCCTATTGGTTGATGCTGTTATTCTTTCCAAAACTAACCAGTTTGATGTTTTAATAATGATGTTTTTTTCTGTTCCCGGGAATCGAACCAAAATAAACGCGATAGAAAGCCGCATAAAATTTGTTTAATTATTTAATTAATGTTCGCGCAAAATCTAAGAAAAGCTTTTTCTGGTGCTGAATTAAAATTGTTTGTAATAAATGTTATAACTTATTTACAAAAGTCCTATTAAACCCATACTGTTTGGTCGTAGTAATTTATGGGGGCGGCGCCATTTTCACGGCTGCCATGTCATTTCGTGAAGTATCCGTGAACTTTTGACCGGGGTGTTCTACCTGACAAAGCAGATTTACTACACCTAAAGGTCAGCCCTGACGTTTTTAGAAAACGTTATTACTGATGACAAAAATACTATGTCACAAGTTTACTATACTGTAATAATTTACTATAATAATTTTGATTTAGGGAAGCCAACCGATATTATTAACGTATTAATCAGGCGTCAACGCTCTTGCAACGATTCATGCAAGTCGAGGAGCAAGGAGCCCCGAGCGCAAGTTAAGTCTTAATAAAAATAATTCCATCGAATCCATAGAAAGTGAGTAACAATAAATTCATGAGATAGATACAGACTCACAAACTTTTTGCATGAAGATTGTACCCCTTTCTGGAACATCAGGAAGCCCTAACTAGCTGTAAACACTGTGAATAGTGCAAATCATAAAAAAAGATAATTGAAAGAAAAGTTTGGGTTACTTTGAGGCGACCGTGGTGTAGTGGCAGTGCAATGGTTACGCAAACCGACAGCACGAGTTCGAGACCACCCACCGGTACCAATGTATCTTTGATATATGTACTTTGGTTGTCCTGTTTCTAAGATACAAGGACTTTAGTAGCTTAGTATAGAAATGCAAAAAAAAAACAAAAAGGCTGCCTAAATTGTAAGTTCACGGTTTTAACTAGGCCGGCATAGTAGATTATTACTTAGCGGCTATTACTTAGTCTTTTAACCGTAGTTAAAATAACTTTCAACTCAACATCATGCAGGGTGCCGTCATTATGTCAAGCTACAATAATAACGGTCAGCGAAGAGAGCAAATGACTACCAATTGTCTCTAGCTGACACAACCCTTTTACTTCTCTGACATCTACTGTTGTGAATAGAGAAAATTAGTATAATCGTTTCTCTTTAGAAATTAAACAACATTTATTTTTGAGTAATATTTTTTACTGTCTTGTCTAAATCTGACACTTTACTTTCAATCCTCAACATCCTCCCAACGAAAGAAACAACAAAATATAAAATAAAGTAAAATCAAATCAATAAATCCAATATTGGTGGAGCTAATCAGAGTACGACACGTCTGTGTCTATATGTCACGATTTCTTTCTGCTTACCATCTTTCCACCATAGGAACTTTACATATTTTCTGTTTGCTGAAGCGTCGAAGACGTGTCGAATTTTAGTTGTCAGATTCTCTTTTATCACAGCGTGATGAGGTAAATAGTGACCCTTTTTATTGTCATCATTAATCACTTCTTCTATAACACCTCTTTGCATCCAATCATCAAACACTTGGTAATGTTTGTAATTATCCGCAGAAATAAGTCTTTTAGTTGTAGACTGTAATCTTTTCTTAGCTAATTCATAATTACTCAATAATGTATTTCGGTTCTCTTTCCATGGTAAATGGACTTCATAACTTCCCTCATTATTAATATTTACAGTATTATGAAATGATTTAATTATCTCACACTCTAACATTTCTTTAGACTTAGTTTCAACAGGATCTCTGATACCAATAAATTCTAAATCCCTTAATTCAGAAATATTTACATTGTTTTGACAGTTTAAAATAGTAGCAGTGTTACATACACCTGATTGTTGACCTTGTACAGTCCATCCAAGTCTTGTTCTTACCGCAAATAAGCCATTATTTAGTTCTATCATATTACCGGTGTATAAATAGCCGGAATAATCAGCTCCAATTAACAAACCTATTTCAAGTGGATGGGAGCTTACATCTGTTAAATTAATGTTATGTTTTTGAATCGTCTCGTAACACAACTCAGAAGTTTTGACAGTAGGTAAACTTCCACATATTTTATTTTCATCAAGAACATTCATTTTAAACTCAAAATTGTTATGAATGTTTACGAGAGTAATATTATACAATGAATGTACTTTTCTTTTAGTTTCAATCCCTCCAAACACGCAGTGAGCTAACGATTCATTAGCAACCTTAGGCAATTTTAGTTCATCTATAATATTCTTCTTCAAATATGAACGTTGTGCGCCATTGTCAAATAAAGCTCGTACCACTAAATATTTATTATTATACACAATGTTTACTAACAATGTCTGAAGAATTGTGATGCTGGTGCAATGACTTAGTGACAGTTCTGTGTTCTGCGTTACAACTGCTTTACACACATTCTTCTCTTGTTCAGATGGAAGCTGTGGACACATTATAATATTATGTTTCTTTGAACACAGAATACACTTCAAAAATGATTTGCATTGGCTTGCATGATGACCAGCTTTCAAACATAAAGTACAGCCTTTCTTTTTCTTAAGACATGTAATTCGTTCTTCTAATGAAAGTTTAGAAATTTTGTAACATTCAGCGCTACTATGAGACGGTTTATCACACCAAATACAGAGTTTAGCTTTATTAGTCTCTACTAAACATGAAGCAGTGGATGGCTGAACTTCTGTATTTGTTATTCCGCATACTGTGTTATCATTGCCAGAAAATCCTGCACGGGCTAGTGAAATGCGTTGATTACCTTCTACTTCAAACTTTAAAAATTCTAATAGGTTATTTAAAAGTTTATCTGAATCATTATTTCCACTGCCAATTTGGGATCTTTGCCATGCCTTTAACACTTCGACTGATAACGCTGATTCAACTATTGGGAACAACATAGCTGCATACTTATCGGTAGTCACTCCGAGAGTTTCTAATGCTCTTAATTGAGTATTGAGTTTGTCATATAATTCATCTAAGCTCATTTGATGATTTATTTTAGTTTGTGTAATAATAAGAGTTAAAAGTTCACGTACATATACCTCAATTATTAATTCGTCACGTGCAAAACGATCTTTAAGATGACGTATTGCGATGGTATAATTATCACTGGATGGTGGAAAACTTTCTACTAAAGATCTTGCCTTAGAACCTTTTTCGGTTGCTTGTAATAAGTATTGAAACTTGTCATGCTGGTCAATAGAGTCGTCATTATGTATTTTTTGAAACTGACCCCAAAATGCAATCCAGTTCTTTACCTCACCGTCGAATTTAAATAGTTCAAGTTTTGGCAAATTAAAATTTCTTTTGGTGAAATTAGTGTTGGAAAAATTATGTAGGGATCTCACCTCCTCGTCTTCTCTCACCTTTCTACCATTATTTAATTCTTGTATATTGGCCCATTTATGTCTGTAGACGTCCGATTGTTCTTGCTCTTGTAATAAATTTTCTTTTTCCATATCTGTCTCTATTATCAATTTTTTCATAATTTCATCATCTAGGATGAATATCTTATTAATTGTATTAGATAAAATCTCTATATCGGCGGAAAATTCTTTTTCATTTTTGACGTCTTCTAATTTTTTAATAAATATATTTGATTTATTTGAAAAATTTCTTCTCAACATAGAACGCTCTTTCTTTAGAGCCTCCATTATTAATATTTTCGCGGTCGCCAGTTGTTGTGAATAGAGAAAATTAGTATAATCGTTTCTCTTTAGAAATTAAACAACATTTATTTTTGAGTAATATTTTTTACTGTCTTGTCTAAATCTGACACTTTACTTTCAATCCTCAACATCTACAGTTCTCTTTATCTCTCTATATCTTTATCTCGAGTTCGTTTTTCAGTATATTAATCAATCAATCAATCATTGTTACGCCTTTCTCCCACAGGGATAGGGAGAGACACTGGAGCGCCACTATACCTTATCAAAATTCGCCACGCCCTCTAACGGCTAACTGCGTCAACACATCGTCGCGTATTGCGTGCTGCCCAGTGTTTGCGAACTCACCCGGAAATACCTTAGTTAACCTTAATTATTGTTAACTGAAAATGTATATTCAGGGCCAATTCCTGTAAGTTTTCGTGTGACTTAATTAATGTTTCTATTACTGTATAATTTTCATGGGTGCGTAGATGATTAATAGTAATTTTTAAAACACAAACTAGTATGTATTTTTAGTGTAGAGCATTGAAATAACACGGCGTCAGATTTTTTGTGTATTGTGACTTGAAATATGACAGCACCCCGCCTAAAGCTATAGTGCGTTTCATAAATGAAAACGACTGCTACTACAGTTAACTAGTGTGACATCCACCATGGGTAGGCCGTGCTTCCTAGTCTACCGATCTGGGATAGTACCACCACTTACACGTATACAGACCGTGAAGTGATTTAGTCGCGTTTCGGGATCAGCTTGTAAGTTGCCGGTTCCAACTAGGTCGATATAGTGGATGTGACTGCTACGTAAATGTAGTAGCAGTGAAATCCATTCATGGACCATACTCCAGGTTAACATCGGGTTAACAACACGGGGTCCTTTCATATGTCGAGTCACAATAAAGAAAAAAAAATTGTATAACATTGATAATATTGTTAGAGATGTCACTGGTAAGGACGACCTTGACAACACGCAATTCTAGTATGATAGCTATTATTTATTACATTTGACACGATATTGGTTAAGTATCGATTTGTGCATTTGCATCACATAAAAATTAGATTATCTTATAAAATATAATGCTACAAATGTATCTTTAATGTATTATATATACTTCGGTCGATATAAGCGCGTTTATTAGATTAGTATAGAAATGCCAAAAAACAAAGGTTGCTAAGATCCCGGCGGTTACCGCAGTAATTGCGGTCAGTAGGCTTGTGTAAGCCAGATATAAAAATGAATCAAAATTCAGTTTCGATTTATTATTTATTTATTTATTTATATTTAGAATATTATATTAGTTTTTATTCTAGAAAAACCTATCATGAACTGTTAAACGGATATTTTATAGCAAAATAATTAAACCCATAGTAAGACCGACAGTTGGTGGTTGAAATTGAAACCCTGAGTAATACTTTCGAGTGTACAGACCGTGAAGTTACTCAGTCTCGTTTCGGGATCAGCTAAAAAATTACCGGTTCTAACTAGACTGTCATAGTGGATGCAGTTATTTCACTGCATCACCACTCATTTGAGGACCACATTTCATCCTAACATCAGACGGGATGCCGTCATATGTCGAAGCACAACAATAAAATACCTTCAAAAGAAAAGAAGCAATTAAAAACATTCGTAGACTTCCGAACAAAAGATCCCTTAAAAGCTATTTACCGCTTACAAAACTGTCGGGGCGTAAAATCGTCAAATTATAAAAGTGGAGTGGCGACATGTGTGTTTGAAGGGTGGTTCTAATATAGCAAAACACACCCCTCTATGTCCCACCCACACTACGCGGTTATATTACCGTGCGGCAGTTAAACGCAGATCTCGGCTACCATTTATACTATGAAAATATTATTTTTGGGCTGGCATAATGATGGCGACAGGCATCTGAGAATTATCATTTGTCGGACTCCCAAAAAAAAAGGATTGTCGAGTGATGTCAAATTAAACCATTTAATGTGTCCATTCTTGGTCATAAAATAAGCTTTACCTTAGTTGATTTTTAAATTTAATGATTTTTCCTTTTTTATTTCTTCAATCAATCAACCAAATTGTCACGCCTTCCTCCCACAGGGATAGGCAAAGACAATGGGGCGTCACTTGCCACGATCCCGACACAACTCCCTCGCTTCCTTCACATTCACATTTCTCTTCATACAAGCTCTATGGTTATGGGCTAGCTTTCTTAAGGATGTCTTCGATTTGGTCGGAAAACACTCTCCTGGGCCTGCCTTGTTTAACGCATCCATTCACATGAGATTTATAAATTCTTTTTGTCAATCTACTTTCACTCATCCTTTCCATGTGCCCAAACCATCGAAGCATTCCTTTGTCAATCCTTGTCACAGCATTCTCTTTCAAACCACATCAATCGCGCACTGTGCTTTTCCTTTTTCTATTTCTTCCTGTCCTATAACTTGAAGATTTTTCAAACAAATAAAAAAAACAGCTCAGACCAGCATTGTGAATACTAAGACGCAATATCTAATAACAGCAAATCTAATGTTAATCTGAAATGTGATAAGTGGATGGAGGCGACTGCTATCACTGCAAAATGTCTGCTAGTAGGAATCGTAACCCCTATGCTTACTTGACTGTATCCTGCAACTTTTAATCTGTTCCCGATATGCAAATGAGTGATAGTTACTACCTTCTAGCATTACTCCTTTAAAAACTAGTAAATAAAAATGCTCTAATATCCGCCGACTACCGCAAAAAGTCGCCGTGTTTTGCGGTTTAGGTGCACGTATAAACAAGCCATAAAAATGGATCAAAGTAAAGAGAAAAGCAAGGTAAGCTCACATTAAAGTGGCCACTCCATCTTACTCCCGCTTCAACGCCCTCTAGCGTTTATTATTAACATCACTTACAAGTACATTACTACGCGTATAATAAAACTTGTAGACTCTTGCTTGCTATGGGTAATTAACACAAGAGTATAATACCTAACAATTTTTTATATATATTTTATTTTATTGGTTACTAGCTGTGCCCGCGGTTTCACCCGCGTAAAGTTTGGTTTATAACACAGTCATAAAAAAGGAGGAGGTTTTCAATTCGACTTTTTTGTATTTGTAACTCGATAACTCATATAAAATGACAGACGGAAATAAAAATATATATATATTCCAAACAGTTAAAACTATAGTCAATTGGAAACTATAGTAAAAAATATTTTATTTTAATTAAAAGTAACCGATGTTACTTTTAAAAAAATGTAATAAACAAACCCACATTCACATTTATAACAATAGTAGCATATGCATATAGTAACAGAAGGAAATAATAATAAAGAAAAATTTCAAATAGCTGAATTTATAGTCTATGGAAAGTATAGTGTATAGTCTCCATAGTACAGTTGATTGGATTAGATGTTGACGTGACAGTCGGTAATACAGTGCGATGGTATTATAGTACTCAGGGTTTGAACCAACGCCTTGCATCTATTTTTATAATAAGAAAAGTTACTCCTTATTACATCAGCTACCTGTCAATAAAAGTCCCGTCAAAATCGGTCCAGCCATTCCAGAGATTAGCCGGAAAAGACAGACAGACAGACAGACAGACAAAAATTGTAAAAAATGTCATTTTGGTGTATGTGCCGTATATATATTCATATACATGTATTAAAAAACGGTTATTTCAATATTACAAACAGACACTCCAATTTTATTATATGTATAGATAGCAGAAGAAGCATGAGAATAGAATTAACGCTATAGAAATGCAGTCATTAAGGAGTGTATGTGGAGTGATGATAGCTGATAGAATAAGGAGTAGCACAGTGCGCGATAGATGTGGTTTGAAAGAAGATGTAGTGACAAGGATTGACAAAGAAATACTTCGATGGTTTGGGCACATGGAAAGGATGAGTGAAAGTAGATTGACGAAAGAAATTTATAAATCTGATGTTGATGGATGCGTTAAACAAGGCAGGTCCAGGAGGGTGTTTTCCGATCAATCGGATACATATTCAAGAAAACTGGGTTGCCTAGTGCCCATAACTAGAGCCTGTAGTTACTGTATGAAGAGAATCGTGGACATGAAGGAAGCAGGGGAGTTGTGTAAGGATCGTGGCAAGTGGCGCTCCAATATCTTTGCTGATTGATTATTTTATTGGTGCTCAACATATGACAGCATGTTAATATAGAGTGCGGTCTATAAATGAAGACGACTGCTACTACAACAACTACAGTCTAGTTTACACCAAAATATAATAAAATGAATATATAATTTTACTATTAAATAGGTATTGTTCACATTTATATTAAAGTTTTCTGAATATGTGTTTGCTCTATTCTAATATCACTACGTTTACGAGTATGGCATAGTGACGGCGACTGAGGCAACCATAAAATGTAACTTTTTTTCAGTCATCGGGGCTCTTGGACTTCTCCTAGGTTAATATCAGAAAAGGCAAGATCGGATATCGCAACTCAATAAAAAAAAAGATTCATTGCTTCTCCGACAGCTACTGCGAATTTCTAATTACGTTCACACTAGTATCTAGCATGTGGTTCAAAAGTATCAAGGTTTAAATAAATAAAAAAACATTATTCTTTTAACGATTAAAATATAAAAAGGGATAAGCGCCAACTTTTTTTTGTTTTCAGAAATGGTAGAAACGCTAAAATGTCAAGATATAGTTGAAAATATTCTTAAGGGTCAAAAAAAGACCTTAACCCACCTTCTTACGTAGATATCCATTAATAATAAAAATTATATGTAATAATACTTACATTAATCCTATTTTTGGCAATTTCGATGGCTTTCATATCTTGCCTGTCTGGGCTGAGACGACATTTTCTTGTTCTCCAATTATTAGCACCCGCCTCTTGCAGAGCTGCCAATCTGCAAATAAGAAAAAAATATATAAATAAAAAACAGAAATTTTGTTTAATTGACCAAAAGTGACCTTATTTGTGGTAGCAGCTAGCACATTACAGCTTCAGCCAGAAGACGTCCACTACTGAAGATAGGCCTCCCCCTTAGAACGCCATTTCGAACGACAAGATTACAGTATCTTGTTGTGTCATAATCCCCACGCTTGGCAGGAGCTTGGGGATCGCATCCATTATGCACAGGTTTATTATGCACAAACAAGAAATTGACTAGTAAAGAATAGAATGTTGTTACTGATTTGTAGTACCCTGCCTAATGTTAATTTGGAGTGCGGTTTATCAATGGAGGCGATAGTTATCAATGCTACATTCAAGTAACTACAATTAATGAAAATTGGCGACAGGCGTAGCCGAATATTTAATATAATTATTTAATATTACAAGTAAAAGCTATGAAACAAATATTTGCTCCGACCGGGAATCGAACCCGGAACTTTACGCGTAACAAACCTATTGCTAACCGTTCGGCTACGCAAGTCTCAATGTGTTTTGATTTTTATATGCACAATATCTCGCATGTACATCTACGATGGGTACGAGATCTACGCATGTACATCTCGTACGAATGTATTTCTATCAATAAAATCTTTAAGAAAACTTTGTAAAACTTATATTCCAAGGAAGTACTCAATCTTTATCGATATAATAGTTAATGAAATATTGACACTAAAAACCGCATTACACAATAAATAATGATTAGATAACAATGTATTGTAATTAATGACCGTGCCATTTGCATCTGTCGAGAAAGATAAACAATACGGAGGCCATTAATTTTAAATTTTATTTTATTATTATTTAAATTAAACAAATTTTATGCGGCTTACTATCGCGTTTTTTTTTTATGTTTTGATTTAACAATATTTTATTATACCGACGTTTCGAGAGCTTTGCAGCCATCGTGGTTTAGTCTCTCTATGACCACGATGGCTGCAAATCTCTTAGGCATCGGAGTAATATAAAATTGTATAATAAATATCCAAAAAGAAACGCGCTAGTAAGCCGCATAAAACTTGTTTAATTCATTAATCAGTGTTCGCGCAAAATCTAAGTAAACACTATTATTATTTGAATTAACAGTCCCTTATTTGATCAGGAAACAATCTTCTAGGTAGTCCCTGCTTTACCCTTTCACTTCTGATTTATAAAACCCTCGCCAACTTTCTTTTTTTTACGTCTACATTCTTGGGATTTTTTTCATTATTATCACACAATGTAATTACATATATACCTCTATGACGGTCTAATTGAAAACATTTAATGTAAATTGACCTTCTTGGTCTCTTTTACATTGTAATTTTTTTTTATTGTAACTCGACATGTGACAGCACCCCGCTTGATTTTAAGCTGAAGTTTGGTTCATGAATGAATGTCACTGCTACTACAATTCAATAACTGTGAATAGCAATCACATCCACTATGCCGGCCTAGTTGGAACCGGCAACTTACAAGCTAATCCCGAAACATGACCAAATCACTTCACGGTCTGTATACTTGTAAGTGGTGGTACTACCCCGGATCGGCAGACTGAGTACCACTACTTACCACTCTTTGCAATAAATTCTACAAAGTTTTATCTTAATTGCCGCAGGTTTATTAATATTAATGCTCTTATATGGCAATATTAGTTCTATATGAAAGCTAAAAATAGCTAATATTTTGCGTTTTTATTATATCTAAGTTTTTATCTTAATTAAACTCAACAATACAACAATACGCAATAAGAAAATACTGACCTCTCAGCGATGGTACTGCCTCGGTGGGGCATATCGGCATTAGTGGCACTTCTCTGGATACCACCGCTAACCCTGGAATTAAAGAGAAGAAGCACTATTTAATAATCAAATCATTCAAACCAAATCTATGTCATAAATTTAGTAAAAGTAAAATTATTTATAATTAAATTAAATATTTAAACATGTAATTAGCATGAAAATCCTAGGGGTAACAGAGATACTTATTACTTTTTATTTAAAAATAATAATTATACAATATTCGAATATTTTTTTATAATTTTTGGCATAACCCAAAATTGTATAAAATATTATTGAATAAATGAAAATAAAAAAAGGCTATGATCGGAGACAAATGTGCACGCATGAACTTATCTAATTAATATAATTTATACCGTACTTAAGTAAATACTTAATTTTAATTTTATAATTATCAAAGGAAATAATGCTCTAAATACTATAAAATATATTATTAACTATAACATAATTACGTATTTGTTATTGTAGGTATATAGTGTATTGTAGAGAGAAATATAAAGGAAAAAACTTTTAGTCACGTAGTAGGAAATAATTCTTTAAAAACATAAGTTTAGTTACCTTTTTTTTGTTTTTCCTATTAAAAATACGCATTCATTTTAATAGGAAAAACATTTTTTTTAGTGTGTCGTGTCACCTGTCAAAGAGCACAGACGACTGAAAAAACCGAATCAGTTTATGGTTTTCTTAGTCGTCGTAACTATGTAAGTCGGAGGTTTAATGTATCCAAGGTTGTAGGGCTGGGAAGAACATTTACCAGCCTATATGTTCTAGCCAGTTCAACTTGTGGATTAGACCGCAAAGTTGTAAAATAATCGTAAACCTTAAAATATATGTTACAAGTAAATATATAGCAAATAAATAACATGTACCTGCAACTTTCAAACTTTTCTTTCAACGAGGAAAAGTTATAAAGCCTCGCCTCCAATCGACCCATTATAAAACACTTTTTAACACAAAAATTAATAACCCAATATTTTTAATCCTAAATATAAATAAACATAACTGTTTGTCACCTAAATTCTTTTATCAATTTAATTCTAATTTTGAAATTTAGCTTTAATTGAATAAAATTGCTTGTATCTTTAAAAACTTTCAAAACATTTTCTTTAAATAAATAAATTATCGCATTACATTTACTATACAAATATCAACTTTAATATATAACAAAATTAATTTATACAATAATTTCAAATTAATATTTTAGGATACACGTTCCCGCAATGAAAGTTAGAACTAAACTAAACATCGACATAAAGCCAAACGTTTAATATTTATTTTAATTATGACCGTCCAACGTTATCCTGATAATAGTATGTTTACAAATTAATCATACAAATGGATATTATAATATTTAAATAACATTGGATGTATTTTTTTAACATATGCATTATAACAATAACTAGAGCTTGTATAAATAGAGCTGTGTCAGGATCGTGTAAGATGGGCGCGATATTACGAAAATTATTAGCAACCGCATTTCCTACTCCGGAATAGAACACGTAGAACATATAAAAGTGGTAGGAAAACATCCAGACCATCCAGAAAACAGCAAGTCTGATATTTTCCAAATTATTTTTTATTATTTTAAATTACCAACAAATTAAATGTTACAAATACTTTCGCAATCGAATCCTGAACGTGCAGACTTACGCGGCCGTAGAAAAAATATCTACGAGTTAATAAATTTTTTTATAAAGTGCGCACATACCTATCTTTATTATCGATATATTTTTTGATAAACATATAAATAATAAACTATACAAGTGATATTAATCAAAAATGCATAATTAGATATTATTAAATGCAATTTGGTATTTTTTATTTAATAAATTGATAATTGGACAATAATTTATTTATCAATATTTCAGAAAGCGGAAAAATTAAATGATAGTTAAAAACAAAATGTTAATAATATATATTTAGAATCAATTAAACATAAAAAATCGTATGTCTAAAATTTTGTTAAAGTCGGATCAGAATCTTAAGCTCTCCTTTAAAATGTTTAGTCCCTAAGGTTAACTAACAGAGTATGTTAACTGCGTTGAGTTCGCCTTTTGAATAGTCCAAAAATTTATAAAAAAAATGAGTAAAAGTTTGGTCATCCTATCCTTGTTGGTATGTTGTTTGTGATAACGCCTAAACGACACAATATGGCGATTATATACCCATTATTAAATAGGTTAAAACAATATTAAAACCAATTGTTATTATCTATTATAGTAAAGTAATAATAATAATCATCTATATCGCACAAGGGTATACATAGAATTTGTAAAAAGAAAATTATGGATGTGAAGGAAGCGAGAGAGTCGTGTCAGAATCATGAAATTGTAAGGTCGTTTCATTGCATTTGCAGATTCCTACGGAAATTATCAATCAATCAATCAAATTGTCTCGCCTGTTTCCCCCACGGATAGGCGGAGACAACGGAGCGCCACTTGCCACGATCCTGACACAACTTACTCGCGTCTCTTACATTACAATTATTTTCCTACAAGCTCTACGTTATTGCATAAAATAACTGCAAACGCAAACGTTTTTAATTTTAATTAGTTTAACTTTGGGAGCTTTGATCCTTATGTACACACACAAACATTATTCATAAATAATTATTAATAATAGTTTATGTCTTCATTTATTTATTATTTTTTATTTACATTTCTATACTAAGCAACTAAAGTGCTTGTATCATAAAAACAGGACGACCAAAGTACATATATCAAAGATACATTGGTACCGGTGAGTGGTTTTAGATTCGTGCTCTGGTTTGCATGACTATTGCACTACCACTACACCACGACCACTATAAAGACCGCTGATGGGCATGATGATAAATTAGATATTTCAAACAATTTACTATATAAAAGCCATGTACTACTAAGTTATATTGAAATATAACAAAATCATAAATACAACAAAAGTACAAAACTTACAACGCATGGAAAACTGCAGGAACAAAAAGAAATTGGGAATACGCCGCGTCAGTTCACCTTTACCAGACGGCGGCTAAACGAGCGCCCTCCGAGAGTTGCCCACTGATACTGCGAGGGCGGGCGGCTGAACGCTGCCTAGACATGGGGGCGGGCGGCAGTACCCCAACTGCACTTAATAGGTTCGGTTTGTTTACAAATTTAACGTCTGGCCGTACCATAATTTTATCACCGGCTAGATGACCGAAACTCTAAATATTTACGTATAACACTTTGAGGCTATTGCAAACTGATTCATGAAATAACTAATAGTACTTTTATTAACAAGTAAATAATGAATGACTAATTATAGAATGAATATTGGGTGTGGAAGAAAAAGTATGAGAGTGGAATTAACGCTGTAAAAATGCGATCATTTTTATTTTATTGTGACTCGACATATGAAAGCACCCCGCTGGATGTTAAGCTGGAGTGTGGTCAATGAATAAATGTCACTGCTACTACAATTCAATAACTGTGAGTAGCAGTCACATCCACTATGCCGGCCTAGTTGGAACCGGCAACTTACAAGCTGATCCCGAAACGCGACCAAATCGCTTGACGGTCTGTATACTTGTAAGTAGTGGTACTTACACCGGATCGGCAGATGGTAGTGGTACCCTGCCTACCACTCTTTGATAACCAGACCCTAAGCAAATAACTATCTCTTTTTCTTATTAACAAATATTTGCAATATTTTTAATATAATCATTAAGGAGTGTGTGTGGAGTGCGCGATAGATGTGGTTAGAAAGAAGATGTAGTGGACAAGGATCAACAAAGGAATGCTTAGATACAATGAATTTAAAACTTTACAATGAACACAGCCTTTCAGGCTAGAAAACAAACAACGCAGCAAAAGGTAGGCTCTCACGAGTACAACGCGGAGCGAACGAAACAATACGTGTCTACCTATAAATATACCTACTAAGACTGCAGGTTTCAGATTTAAAATGGAGCTTAAAGATAATGCACATTTTTTTTATCCCATATTTCTATACTAACGACCAAAGTAGTTCTATCAATGACACATACATTGGTAACGGAGTGGTTTTGAACCTGGGACTCTCAGTTTGCGTGACCATTGCAACACTACACAGCTCCAAATATAAATATAAGATTACATAAATTGAAATTACGCAGATATATCACTATTCAATAGAGGAACTCTCATTAAATCAGTTCACATCATCGAATACACATTCATACGAATTCATACATACAAATTCACTAATTTGCCTAAAGGCTTTCCGTTCAATTATACTGTTTTATACACCTACATAATATAGGTATATAAAAATAGTACACGGTGGTAAGCTGCAGGCGAAAAGCTCGCTCAAGCTTAAAGCATTTTCAGGTACCGTTGTAGAAATATGTGATAAATGCAATTGAAATTTCGTTCTACAATATTTTCCATTTTTTATTTATTTAACAAACTCGTACTTATAAATATAAGTTGAATAAATTAACAAATCAAACCAAACTGTTATTACAGATTTTCATAACTTCACTTGGTTTTTTTACACCCAAGAATGCTTTTTAGAAATGTCATATATAATAAATAAAAGTTTTATTTTATTTATTATTAATATATTTTTTATCTACATTTCTATAGTAAGCTACTAAAGTGCTTGTATCATAGAAACGGGACAACCAAAGTACCTATATCAAAGATACATTGGTCCCATTAGGTGGTCTCGAACTTGTGCTCTTCGGTTTGTGTAACCATTGCACTGCCACTACACCACGGCCGCCTTGTGTTATCTAATAATATACCATAACTTACCTTAAATATTAACGCATCGGTTCAAATAGGAATAAGTAAAGAAAATGTACCAATGTACTCTACGATCCTGACACGACCATAATTCTTCGCAATGAACAATGAAAAATGAACAACGCAGGCATATAAGATAAAAACGAGGACTTCAGCCCTCGCTTCTATCGATGCCAGGAACTTCAAAATTCCTGCAACATAGGCATTCAGGGAAATACGATAAAAATGCGGCCTGGCAGACTAGGTTGATCGGTACACAATTCAACTGAAGCGTTTAACGGAAAAAAATTGTATGTACGATGGTAGTTTAATGTGTATAAAACCTTTAGCATTAATTTGTTATGATTTTTTTTTTTACATATATATATTCGTATATATGTATATTTATCAATCAAATGTACACAGAACTCCCTCGCTTTCTTTACACGCACACTTTCCTTCTTTCTCCACTCTTTAGTTACTTGGTTATGGACACTACGGACCCTAGCTTCCTATTTAAATTAATAATGTGTAAAGAAAACTTTAATTTAATGTGTTTACTATACGTTATCAATATTATCCGTGCAGTTTTCTTGATAACAGAATCATTAAAAATACACAAATTTAAACACAACAATTAAATTAAGAAGACTTAAACGACTTATGTCAAAAACTTCAAAAATATTTTATACCGCATTCATTTTTAATTTATTTACATGTAACTAAATATTTACTTAATTATTAATTCTTTAATTTATACTTATTAGTAAATTTAAGTTAAAATTATTCGGAAATTAGGGTGTACACTTATTTTATATTTACCGCGTTTGGAACGAATTTTGGTTGTCTACCACTTTTTTTATTGTGAACTCGTCTTGTCTGATGATACGCAAGGGAAGGTCTAAGAGTGCCAAAGAGTGAAAACACCGACTTCTCATTCGCCGTTACTAGGCTATGGAATTTGAATGACAATAATATAATTTTATAAAATACGGAACAAGTTAGAGGTTAATTTTCTACCGAATTTCATGAATATCAATCAATCAAATTGTCACGCCTTTTTCCCACAGGGATAGGCAGAGACAATAGAGCGCCACTTACCACGATCCTTATACAACTCCCTCGGTTCCTTCACATCCACAATTCTCTTCATACAGGCTCTGTGGTTATGGGCTATGGGCAACCTAGCTTTCTTGAGGATGTCTCCGATTTACGAATACAAACTTAAAATACGATTATTAAGTCTCACAGCAACAAATGATTACAAACATTAATATCAATTGTCTATAACAAGCACATTATCAAACTGTCAACTTTGTAAAGTAACCATAACAGATCCGTAGGCGTCCCTAAAGCATTCAATTAATATCATCAATGTAGATATCATTCAACATTTCGATTGTCATCGTAAATTTGTTTCGTCGATTATGACTAGGTGATACGAGGCAAATAAACGAAGTCTGTTTAGGAAATCATTATATATTCTGCTTTGCAATACAAGCAATAATCGCTCGCCTAGATAGCTTTTATTGCTTCGACTCCACTTGATACTGTGACTTAATTAATACAGTAACATAGTTTACAGAATTATACTATGTTACCGATTTATTAACTTGTGAGTGGATTCAAATTCGCATATAAAATATGAAAGTTCAGTTTATTTATATGAAAAGCAAAAATATGATATACTCGTAAATCCATTCCATTCGTGCCACAAATAAACCACTAAAATAAGGCCTCCGTTCAAAAAACACTTGCTGGTCTATTGTAGCTATAACATTTGTACTTTAGTCGTCCTGTTTTTAACAAGCAGGCTAAGTAGCATGGTAAAGACATATCTAAAAATATTTTTTAAATGTAAGCAAACAAATAGAATTTAAGTGACAAACCAAGTAATAAATATTACGTCTATGCAAACACACGACACATTGTTAAAAGAACTGTTAAGCAACTATACACTTCTACTCGTACTATAACACAATAATGCACAACCACTGACAGACGCAAAGAGAATTACATAAAACTTTTGATATGCATCATCACATAGTGATAAACTCGATAAAATTTTGATAAAACACATTATCAAAACACTAATTAGCTTATCTTGGGAAATTGCTAAAAATATACCGACAGCCATCAATGGTGATGGGAAATCCGAAATGGGATTTTTTCTATGCCATTATTTCATTCTACGAAAATAAAATTTAACAATGTAGAAAACATGAAGAAGTCTTTGCCCAGCAGTGAGACAACTACTCGTAAATGAGCTAATGATAATAATAAATTATCAATCAATCAATCAAATTATCACGCCTCTTTCCCACAGGCATAAGCAGCGACACAACTCCCTCATGCTTCCCTCACATTCACAATTCCCTTTATACAAGCTCTACGATTATGAGCACTAGGCAAGCCAGCTCTGGATAAATTAAGCTAAGAACTCACAACATATGTATTTATTTTATTTTTATTTACATTTCTATACATAGCTATTAAAGTGCTTGTATCATAGAAACAGGACAGCCAAAGTACATATATCAAAGATACATTGGTAGCGGCAAGTGGTTTTGAACCCGTGCTCTCGGTTTGCGTACCTAACTATTGCACTACCACTACACCTACACATACTCATAAGCGTGAAATCCTCTCTCTAACCATTATTACATCCACTAGCAACTATTTAGGGGATGTTTTATGGTTTGGAAACCATCGATAGAATGCACCCTAACCCCCCTCTATTATCACTAAACACGTTAGCTAAACAAAAGCCTCCGATGTAATAAATTACATAGAATAGTGTTATCAGAATATGCATTCGCAAGGGAATGTTTACGTAAGGAAACTCTATTTCACATCTACAATGGAAATTGCTGATCTTTAATGATTTAACGACCAGTGTCGCGCATTTGTTAACACACCAGTCCGGTCCGCGTAAGTCTTGAGTTCGATCTCCGGCCGAAGCAAACATTTGTTTCATAACAGATAAGCTTGAAAGTAATTTAGAATATTTCTTAGTTTCCATAGTTTTATTGTTTGTATCAACCTTAATATTATGGATGTAATGGAAATTGCATATGTTTTTTGAGTAAGTGTTTCCAACTGTGCAGATCGTGAAGTGATTTAGTCTGAATAGCTTGAAATGCATTTTATTTTCGCGACGTAGAACATATTCTGTACATGAGCAGAAGTGAAAACCCTCTAAATTTTTTAATAATTATTTTTTTGTGGGTGAAGTTTATGAATGGAGACGACTGCTTCTACAGTTAAATAACTGCAAGTAGCTGGTGATCAACTATGCCAGCCTATTTATAAGTAGCAACCTACAAGCTGGTTCCAAAACGCAACTAAGTCATTATTTTATTAAAATTAAGCTAAATACAGTTCGAAAATGTACAATTATAAAAACTATTTATTTTTTGTTTATGAAAGAACGTCTAATGAGAAACGATTTTGTAATTTATTGCATTCCTACAGACATTTCAGCTTACCTAATTATTACTAACACTTATGGGCCAAGGTCTGAATTAAACGTATTTCATACTATAATTATTTAATCAAAAACTCCTTGCACAATGTGGTAGAAAGAATAAAATGAATAAAATATAACAAACAAAACTACATTAAACATGACAAAAGAACTCTTCTAAAATTCAATTCCTAACAAAACCGCGACTCTATTTCAAAAGCGAATAACCTATTAAGTGCACGGATATATTGTACAAGTAGAACAAACAAGTTGACAGCAAAACTGGGCTACGAACATCCTAACATCGACATATGGTTAACAGTAACTTTAAATCTTAATATGGATATATTAAAATAATAATATAATAAATCTCTATATGGGAAAAACGAGTATTATATTACAATATAAATTGAAAAGAACATTTATACAATCAAATCATCACGCTTTTTCCAAAGGAATAGGCTGACACAATGGAGCGCACTTGCCACGATCCCTGACATTACTCACTCGCTTTCCTTACATCCTTAACTATGGGCGCAAGGCAACCTTGCTTTCTTGGGGATGTCTCCGATTTGATTGGAGGATTGCCTCATAACATTCATACATATATTTATTTATCTAAAAAAACTATTACACCGTATACAAAGAAGGAATTAATGCCGCTAGATATTATCTTCTTGTTAACCTTCGGAACTAAATTGAAAAATTAAAAGATGAGATGCAAAATAAATTACTAATATTCATAGTAAAACAATCACATACAGTAAATACAAGGTATATTTTATTGTAGATATATAACATAGATTGTATAATATATACAATTTTTTTATTTCTTTAAATTTTATTTATTCTATACTAAAGTGATTGTATTATAAAAACAGGAAAACCAAAGTACATATATCAAAGATACATTGGTACCGGTGGGTGGTTTCGAACTCGTGCTTTCGGTTTGTGTAACCATTGCACTGCCACTACACCACGGTCGCATTAAATATATTTGGGGATTTATTCAAATAAATTATACAAGGCAATAACCGTGTATAATTAATAAAAACTTGGATATTGGTTAGAATGGTCAAGGATAATCAGAATGGATATTGGTACTAAATATAGTTATCACTCACGTGAGTAAAGCTACTAAACTAATTGCTAACAATATACTTAACATAAAATACACGAATCCTAACTAAAACAACATGAAAAGGAGTCCTCTTAAAATGAAAAGTGTCTTGTAAAAGCTTAGTCATTAGTAGTTGTTTACATTTGGTGCGGTGTACCACAGCGACATTGTGAAGCGCGTAGAATGAAGATATGCTCTTCCTACAGAATGGAAAATGAAGATTTTAATGAGTCCCTTCCTTCTAATGAGTAGAACAGAGTTACTCTTTATAGGCAAACTGGATCACAATACGAAATTAATCCAATAGTTATTTTCTTTCAGCAAGCCTATATCAAATATGATAATTTCATTACTAAGTAAATTCGTTACTAAAATATTACTAATATTTTAAAAACGTTACAATTAATTATTTTTTTATATTTCGAAATATAATATTGTTCTAAAGTTACAGTCATATAAAATACCAGTTATTAATTTTATTTCAATAAAATAATGGTTTTAATATTGTTTATTAATATCAAATTAAATTGTCACGCCTATTTCGCCACGATATGGAGCAATATTCGGAGCAATGGACCAAATTATGTCTTTACACACTTTGAACTGTAATAATTAATAGAAATTATAAAATACTTTCAGGGAAAAAAATTACAACTTAATATATTAATTATAAATTTAAATTTGTAATTCATGTAGGTACTTTGTCAGTATAAAAGGTAAAAAAAAAATAGGAAGCATTTTCCTAAACAGCCGTGGTCTAGGAGACAGTAAAAGGGTCTCTACCAAAGAACCAAGAGTTCACTAAGAAACGCCGCGACCCGAAAACCTATTTATCTTTGATATACGATAGTTATACTTTGATTGGCCAGTTTCTATGATGCACGCACTTTTAGTATCTTAGTATAGAAATGTAAAAATGTCTTGTCTTGCTTTATGTCGTGATTCACAATTTCTTATAGTGCTATAAACGGTTTGGAATTAATTTTAAAAATGGCTATATTCTGAAGCACATAAAGATAGTGGTACGTTGGATCTATTGTATTCAACTGAGATACAATTCGCTCATTCACAAAAGCTTTCAGATACTTGTTAACAGGAAGTTTTCACGTACATTGACACTTTCGATATGAATGCAAAATGTTTCAGCTATCTGGTTGTAGCGTAGTTTAGCAAGTTAGAAATAGTTTATGTTGAATTGTATGAGAATTCTGTCAAAATGTCCTGTGAAGGATTTCCTGTTAATTATAACGTCACTCCAATGAAACAGTTCAACATTGAAAAATGTCATTGGTTAAATTTACCCATTACGATACTATTTCAACCAATCAAATGCATTTATTATGTAAATGCGCCACAAGAAGGTGTAGGGACATAGATTAAGAAAGATATGTTGTGTTGGTTTGGGCACATTGAAAGAAGAGTTGAAAAGAGATTGACGAAAGAGATTTAAAAATCGGAGGCGTGTGGAAAGATAAAACAGCGATGACCTAGAAGATTATTTGTTGATCAAATTAGGGGACATTCTTAAAAAAGCAGTGGCTTTGTAGTATCCATAATTTTACCTATCTTAAAAGTTTGCACCAAAAGGCGGTTAAATGGGCTCGCAAACAAAGAGCCTTTAGTTCAAAATCACTTGCCGGTACCAATGTATCTTTGATATGTGAATTTATATTGTCCTGTTTCTAAGATGCAAGTACTCTTAGTGTAAAAATGTAGGAACATCACTTGGAACACATATTTTTCATTTTAATATAAGATCTATAGGATAGGATAGTCGTAACTTTTGCAGTCTGATGATTTTGAAAAGGGGTTACAATAGTTTTTGTTATGACGGCGGGAGTTTTTTTTTTCTTTTCAGCCGTCTGGGCGAGACGCTGAGCTCACAGAACTGTATTCTATGAACCCCAGATTTCCATTATATCTTTTTGGTAGGTATTATTTTTGTTCTTTAGCGATTCATTTTCTGCTTTATTAGCTTCTATTTGAACTAAGTACTTAAAAAGAATTTATTAAGTATTCTTCCTTTATTAGATTAAATATTTATTTATATATATTTTTTAATATTGAGACGCGACGGTTAACTACATGCTAACCAAGGGAAAGCTAAACTTTCAAGCTAATCCTAAAACGCGACTAAATCACTTCACGGTCTGTATACTTGTAATTGGTTGTACTACCCCGAATTGGCATACATGGATTTAGGCAGTGGTAGGTCGCCACTGCCTACCACTTTAAAATCTCAAATATATTCATTCATATAAAGATATACTATTATTACTATTATGTACATCTACACGTAGGTAATGTTCCTCGTAGACTTATTTTCCATAAGATAGCAGGCAAAAAAGAAAGCTAACATTCAACGTTATCCTTAGAATCTTTTCAAGAGATTTTCTTGAAGATATGTGTCGAATAATGAAGGGAAAGGATCCCGCAGTTTCTCTATTTCAACACGTATTCATTTTCGCTGAAATTGAAATCCGCCTTCTGAATGCATACAAATATTACGTTTTTCTTTAGAAAATGTTATTTTTTGGTACCATTTTTTGTTATTATTACATTTTTGTTACAATTTTCATATTTTCATATTTCATTATTAAAATTGTATAATACCTTTAAATTTGCATACATTAAACCTATCTATAATATTATATCAATTATAAAACATAAATAACATAATCGGAGACACGCTCAAGAAAGTTAGGTTGCCTAGTGCCCATAACCATAGAGCTTGTAAGAAGAGAATTGTGAATGTAAAGGAAGCGAGGAAGTTGTGTCTGGATCGTGGCAAGTGACGCTTCATTGTCTCTGCCTATCCCTGTGGAATAAAGCGCGACGATTTGATTGGAATAACATATAATAAATATGTTAATAGGATCTGGATATGACTAAATTAGCAGTCGAACTAAAAGGTTCGGTGCGTCCTTTCTTCGTAGTACAATCGACAAGTGGAATACTTTGCCAACCCATCCTATAATCCTGGATCTTTTAAGCGACGTGTAAATACTTTAAGGTGCCTTCACCTTTGACCGGCATAGTGACGCTTTTTTCAAATGTTGGCGCTTTTGGAATTCCTTTCGCTTATCATTAAGTGAGTCGAAGTCAGATGGCGAATGACAATAAAAAAATATATTTTTCTAAAACAGAATTTCATTTATAAAAAAAAATACCTCAGATTTATTTATAGAAAACGAAAAATGTCGAATTTTTCCCTTACCCTTAAAAGGATAGGAAAGAAAATCATTTCAAAAATAAGATTACCAACTAACCCAATAAAACCCAAAATATGACAGAATCACAAGTCAAAAAATGAGCAAATTTTACTCATAATTTTTCTTATACCTGAAGACGGAGGTGGCATAAATTTACCTTAGGCCGTACGTTTACAAAGCCGCATATTTAGTTTAAGGTGATTGTTGATGTTAAGCGTGCAGAGTTAGTTCGTCGCGATTCGAGATCAACTTGAAAGACAACTTTCATCTAGGCCGGTATAGTAAAGTTACTTAACTGTACTAGCTACCGCCTCTATTCATGTACCGCACCCCAGCTTAACATCAGGCGGAGTGCTGACATATATCTAGCCACATAATAAAAAAGGTGATGGCTGGTCTTTGTTAGCTTAGCACCTACCCACGCTGACAAAAGGCAGAAAAACCTCTAGAAAAAGCCATCAATCACCCAAAAAGGTTAGTATGCAGCGTCGTCGTAAAGAACAGGCTTACACTTCAAGTAGGGATAGACTTGAGATGCGTGCCTGAGGGCGGACGCCTTCAACCTCCTTCATTACGCAACCATACTTGAGATGAGGAAAATCCGAGATTAAAAATTCAAAGAACGGTCTTAGAGAACGAGTGAAGCAAAACTTATTGTTTTAAATACTCGTTCGTACCTATGGATGTAGAAACAAGTAAAATAATTTATTAGGCTTTAAGGAATTGGTCATTGTCAGATTCTACCATGGCTTTGGAAAGGCGTATGACGAGAAAAAGACCACCAGAAACACAATACCCTTTAAGAATTCGATTAAATTTATCGTTATATATTTCTTCTTTTTGTGTATATGAGACTGAACTCCTCCTAAACGGGTGGACCGATATTTACCTATTTTTTAAGTTTATTTTGGTGCAATAAAGGATTTAAATAAATAAATAATTATAAATGGTTATATAAAGATGAAAAGCTAAAATAAAATAAAAATGTCACGTCTCCTTCCCACAAGGATAGGCAACGACAAAGGAGCGCCACTTGCCATGATCCTGACACACTCGCTTCCCTCACATCCACAATTCGCATCATACTCTACGTTTATGGGCACTAAAATAGTAGGTCATTTTCCATGTAATAAAACTATTTTTAATATTATGAATATTCAAATGAAACAACAATGAATACAGAAATAAAATGACACGGTTGATGGGTGTGAGTTATTCATAGTAATCTTGCGCATCGAGTTTTTATTGCGGTACTATTACATAAAACTTGTTTAAAAAAATATACAGCAATTTCTATTACACAATACAATTGTTTATGTTTTATAAATAATATATTACTACATTTGTTTTGAAAATATTTTTTTTATACAATAGGGCGTTCTATCTAAACGCAGTTTTATGATAATAATTTTATAGTGCTTATTGTCTACGGTAAACATCACTTTCCACGATCCTGACCCAACTCTTTTGTTTCCTCCACATCCACAACTGCCTCAGTCGCCATCACTAAGCCCCCTATTCAGCATTTTATTGTCATTTTTAAGAATAAATTATCAATACTTGTAGTTAAAACCCCAACACCCTAAATTAAAAAGTCCGAACGCCTAATTTAACTTATACAAAATCATATCTAAAAATTAAACTGCGCTTATTTGTCTGATAGTACTACCTCACAACGCGATCCCTATTTTACGAAAGGCTGTAGTTGTAGGGTAATGCAAACACTCGCTTGACCGGAAGTAGGGAGATAAAATTTACCGCTGCACCGGATTTGCGGATGCGTTAGCTCAACCATTTCACGCTAGCGCTATTATACTATATGCAAACCATAGTTTTAATACACCATTATTTTTGTTATCATTATTTTGTTTGTAGTTATCTCTTGTAAACGAGATTATATTATCAAACATCTAAAAATCATAGAAAATAAATAAACGCCTGAATTTTAAAGTAACGCAATATATATTGCTGCCTTTATTGCTGCAGTCCCAGATTATTATCAATATTAATATTAGCAAGTTTTGGGAGGTAGTGAATGCCAAGCGACAGTAAGATTACGTTTTGTATATATTAAAGGACAATAAAGAATAAAATAAATAAATAAAAATTGTTGGATTGAATGCGTATCTAGATAACTTGCCCGTATCTAGATAACTAGATACGGGCACGTAGAGCTCAGCAAATCAATCAATTAATCAAATTGTCACGCCTTTTTCCCACAGTCATATGCAGAGACAATGGAGCGCCACTTGCCACGATCCTGACATTTTATTTTTACAAAAATGTACAAATATTTTTAAAATACAAATTAAATAAATGAGTACTTTTCCAATTTTACATCTTTTTTAAAATTTACATTTGTATACTAAGCTACAACAGTGCTTGTATCATAGAAACAGGACAACCAAAGTACATACATCAAAGATACATTGGTACCGGTGTGGGTGGTTTGAACTCGTGCTTTCGGTTTGTGTGACCATTGCACTGCCACTATACCACGGTCGCCTTACATACATACATCACCTAACATTTAACATATACATAGGTACATTCACCACCTACATGTATGTATTGAGTACGTAACCGGGGTTGGTCTTGATGTACGCACACCGCATTTAGTTCTAGTCTAGTGCACTCACGAATATCTAGTTAGTATAATTTCATAGTCAAACAAATGCATACTGCAAAAAGATGCACAATCATTCATTTAGTTTAATAATATGATATATAAGTATAGCGTGTTATATGAGTATGCAAAATAATCATTTTACTAGGATACAGTAAAATAATAGTTTCAAAGAGTGGTAGCCAGCGGTACGCAGTCTGCCGATCCGGGGTAGTACCACCACTTACAAGCATACAGACTGTGAAGTGACATCCAGGCATAGTGGATGTGACTTACAGTTATTAAACTGTAGTAGCAGTCACCTCCAATCATGGACCGAACTCCAGCTTAACATATGTTAAGCTGGAGTTGGAGTTGGTGCTGTCATATGTTGAGTCACAATAAAAAAATAGTAATACATTTTTATAAACATTTCATCATTGTTATCATCGCATTAATGCCCACGGAGATAATGCAAAGAAAACGGAGCACCACTTTTCACGATTCTGACACAACTCTCTTGCTTCCTTCACATCCACAATTTTTTTCATACATGCTCTTTGGTTATGGGCACTCTCTTTAACGAATACATTTTAATAAGCTTAAATAAAATCTCTATTTTTACAAAAGCATCGAAATACCAAACACTTAATAAGTTCAACACACTCTCTTATATTTAAAGGACATCGTTCATTTTGGTCTTTTATGTACTACTTTTGTAATGTCCAATGACGAAAATATATATAAATGGTGGTTTCGATACTCGTGTTAATAAAACTAATAACAATTTTGCATTTTATTGCTGTGCAATTGAGTTATTTAAATAATAAGATATGGATTTTGTATCGTCTGTCAATCACAAAGATAAGCCATATTAACAGTTCTGCTTTGAACTGTCATAATTATAGTTTGACCATTGTGCACACCTAAACTATACAAAATAAAGGATATATTCCAATTACCTTGTTGTCTTCGTACATTAAACTATTTTAATTTTAACAAGTCCTCATACAAAATAAATGATGTCCTTTAATCCTATGATTACATAAGCCGATGCAATACACCTTTAAAAGGTTTCATGGCACATGTCATTAACCTGAAGGAAGCCTTTGACGAGACAGTCCATTGAGCAAAGTCAAGATAGGTATTAAAGAAACACGATACCTTTACTTTAAGTTATGTTTGACTACGTTTACAATTACAACAATAATTACTTTATATGGCTCACGGAAACGATCAAACGTAATTAAACTGTATCTTTTGATAATTAGAAAACTTATTAATTATAGGAAAGGATGAGTGATATATTTTCACTCATCCTTTCCTATAATTAGTCGTCATACAGACATTCCTATAATGTCGAAAAGAATTTATAAATGCCATGTGAATGGATGCGTTAAACAAGGCAGGCCCAGGCGGGTGCTTTTCGACCAAATCGGAGACATCCTCAAGAAACCTAGTGCCCATAACCATAGAGCTTGTATAAAAAGAATTGTAAATGTAAAAAAGTGTGGCAATTTAATTTGATTTTAATTAATTAATTATAAAACTGCATAATCACGATTATAGAACTTGCATGAAGAGAATCGTGGATGTGAGGGATGGAGTTCTGTCTGGATCGTGAAAATGATCTCAGACTATTGACATTAGAAAAATATATTTATATTTAAAAATGTATATAATGTTTATTTTACGCCACACTCAATCAAACTCATAAAAACCATATTATTTCGTTAAATAATTATTCACGTAAAATCTAAGAAAATCTAATAATTTATAAACCGCAACCTGACCTTGCACTTTTATCTAGACAGAATAACCTCAAAAGGCAGTATCTTATTAGGGTATTGTTAAATTTTATGTATTTATGAATTGTTAAATTTAATACCTTGCAATAAACCGCGTTTACAACAATGACACTTGGAAATTCATATAAACCTAAAACTGTAAAATGTAATCGTTAAGTACTAAAAACAGAACAAATAAAATGAGTAACAAAGTAAATTTTTTACATATATAACATTTTTATTAGGCGGGATTTGTCAAAGCGCCGTGGAGCGCAGTAATCTAGGCGTACGTAATACGGCGCCCAAAACACTGATGTAGCCAAACTAAAGTGCATTTTGGGCCAAGTTCTCTACTGAGTGTACTCAAGATTGTAAAAGATATCGCGGTAGTCCAAAATGGAGATGACGAGACAAGAGAGACTACTACAATAATTCGTATCGTGAGACCGCAGTATCTTCAGTGATGGAAAAGCCTTTGAAACATTTTAATATTCTATTAATAACAACAGTATCTAAATTTATAATGAATAACAAAAAGAACTTATTTTACTGTTGATTATAAAACCTTTATAAACAAAGAAGCATTTAAAAGGAAATGATAAGTAGAAACAAACTTACATAAAGATAAGTAAATGATAACAAGACTGTGCGTTTATTAAACGGAAGAAGTAATTTACCACTATCAAGCGATAATTCTTTCGCCCTCTTGTTAATATTACATGTTTCTCTTTTTGTTTGCTTTTAATTTTATAAAGTGAACTTAAATATGTTAATTTGCACAAATATTTTTTAAAAAATTAATTTAAAGTTTCTCAGACCTATCCACAGGAATAGGCACTTTCTACAATACTAATACTAATATAATACTGATTCGCTTCTTTCCCAACCATAATTCTGTACTAACTAAATAGTTGATGCATTTCGTTGATCGAAAAAATGTATTAATTAAACCTAATTTAAGTTCGTATTGTTATATAAAAGTTAGGATACAATGTTAAATATTATTAATGGCATTACGAGGTTATTTGAAAGTAGTTGACCTAAATTATAAAATATCAGCTTATTTGAGATCGTTTGAAGATTGTCATCGATAACATCTGATCTGAGTAATGGTTGTCTATGAGTCACCGTTTTACAAGCAATGATAAGAAATCTTGTGATAATTTTTATGAAAGCAAACATAGAAAAGGGTTTAATGAATCATAAGGCTTTTAATGTTTACAAACATACGTAGACGATATCAGTCTGCGTGGACGAGATTGCTGTTTAGTAATAAGGTCGCAATTAGGTTTATAATATTGCACAGTAAAAAATTAATAATAATTGTAGTAAATTAGGATAAACCCAAAGGTTTTCTAATAGGAGACAACTTAAAAGAATGTTTATGATTAGCTGTAAGAGAACAGCATTAAGATAACCAATTTAATGCAAATTTTATGAACCATATATGTTCTTATGTTACTAGAAGATCTTCCTGGCTAAATATAAAAAAAAAAACGATTGTAGCGCCACCCAATGGGTCAATTGCATCGATGGCCAATTGTGAATCTAAACCATTCAAGGACCCTCGTGAAGTGTTGATTAAAACCGTTGAGGAGGATTTTAGTCACATACACACGGACATCAGAATTATTTATGTAAGGATTACTATAAATAAATAATGTCAGTATTTGTGTCAGGATCGTGGCACGTGGCGCTTCACTGTCTTTGCAGGGTCAATGACAATTTGATTGATGGAAGGATTATTATTATTGTTGTTGTTCCTTAATCCTTAATAATAATAATAAACCATCACCACAAAGAGAATTATGGATGTGAATGAAGGAAGCTATTGTCTATGCCTAGTATGAGTGAATTAAGGTGTGCCATTTGATCTGATTAGTAATTAAAATTTCAGAGATAATTCAATATTACATAATAAACTAAATGATCCACAAAATTCAGTAACATGACATCCGAGCGGTTGTATATTTTCCCCTTGATACGCCAAACAATTTCGCGGTTCTGTTTTGTTACGCTCTAATACGCCACACCGATAGTGTTCGAGGGCTTTCATGTAGAAAAACAGTATTTTAATATAGATAAAGTGAAAACAATTTGCGACAATTGTCGATGTTTTTTACAGTTGCGTGACATACCTAATTGTTTTCATTGTAAATTAGAGTTACAAAGTAATGTTACGACATACAAGCTCTATGAGATTCACGATTAAACAAATAAATTGAATATCAATCCCCAATGCCTTTATTGTTTCAAAGATCAAAACACCAATCAAATGATTAAAAACTACTCTAAAAGTAATATTTCCTAAAAAATATAATAGTATATTAATAATACTTATTAACACGGCTATTCTTAATTTGTGTTAAATAGTTTACAAAGGACGAACTTACTAGGCGAACTTTTGGCAGTTATATAGAGTGCGATTATGATTCCTTAAGTGCAGAAACGAAAGAGAAAAAAAACACACGCCATAAATGAGTATAAAAATGAAATACAAAAACATTTTTTTCCTATATATATTATTTATCATACTAAGAAAGTTGGTTAGTGAATAGTAGAGCTTGTAAGTAAAGAATTTTGTATGTAAGGATAGCGAGGGACTAGTGTCAGAATCGTGACGCTCCATTATCTCTGCCCATCCCTCTGGAAAAAGACATGACAATTTGATATATATTATTTTTATTATTAAAGAATAATTATTTACAATTAAATAAACATTTTATAAACCCATACTAATTAACGATGTACCTCTAAGGAAAATCTTTAGTATCACATTAGCGTATTTATGTACATATTCTTATCTCTAACATCCTTGTTATTGCAACCTATGCAATAAGAGTAATATTATAGCAAAAAATATCTTTATTTCAATGAAAATAAGGTCTTTTTTCAGCCTAAAACCCTGCTTATACCTGATTGCGCAAAGTATTAAAACGCATCGCAAAGTACTAAACATTAAACGTTATATGCATCAATACAAATCAGTAGTTACAATTTTATGGCTTACGAGAAAAGGTTGTGGCGTCATACTGGCTGTAATTGCATTCTCAACTATATGGCTGTTTGAAATCAAACTATTGAATATTAAACATTGAAAAATATTTAATAATTTTAGCTTTATATATGACAGCCTTATGTTAATCTAGAGTGCGGTCCTCATGTAAGCGACTGCTACTACTATTAAAAAAATGTAGGTAGGAGTTGCATCTATGCGGCTAATTGGAACCGGCAACTTTAAAACTGGTCCCGAAACGTCATTACGGCAACGGAACTATAGGTTTTGCTAGCTATGCTAAATCTAATATAGGAGTAGAGCAGTTGGTAATGGTATACCCAGTCTGCCGATCCGAGGTAGTACCAACAATTTCAAGTGTACAGACCATAAAGTGACTTAGTCGCGTTTAGGAATCAGCTTAAAAGATGCCGGTTCCAAACAGGGCAGTCTATGATGGATGTAACTGTAGTAGAATTGCCTCCATTCATAGACCGCACTCCAGCTTAATATCAGGCGGAGTGCTGTCATTTGTCAACACTATGAAAAAATATATACATGTATATATAAGTCACTTTATGGTCTGTAATTATTATAGAAATGTAAATATTTGCGTTAGGCATTATCCTTATCAACAAACGACACTGCATATTGATATTAATTCACAGTTGACGTGATATATGCGAATACTATCTTGTATACATTTAAGCTGAAATATACATATTTAACTAAACCGGCATAGTGAATGTAACAGCTAATTGCATATAATTTGATTTGATTTAATTTGATTTAATTTAATTTGATTTAATTTAATTTAATTTAATTTTATTTGATTTAATTTAATTTAATTTGATTTGATTCATTTTTTCTCTTATTATTATTATTTCATGTTTTTTTTTTTCAATTATAAATGAATTTCACACAATTGCGAATGGAAATTGCTTTGATTTGATTTAACACGAATGCTGTGGTTAACTATAATTGAAATAACACTCAGACAGTATACATTGTAATGTTACTTATTTTAGGATTAGTGCTTATTTTGTTGTTAACCCAAATAAATAAATAAATAAAATAAATAAATAAATATATAATAACTATATGACTGTAGTAGCAATCACCGCACTTTTGGGCTTAACACCAGGCAGGGTCATGTCATATGCTGATGTCAAGTCACAATATAAAATATAAAAATATTGAAAATACTTATTGGTTATAAGTATTTTCTTAGATTTTGCGCGAACATTGAGTAATGAATTAAATAAATTTTATGCGGCTTACTATCGCGTTACTTAAACGTCGGAATAATAAAAAAATAAAATAAACGCGATAGTAAGCCGCATAAAATTAGTTTAATTCATTATTGATTACTAACTAAGTATACTTTTTTCAAATTGTGTATAAGAAAGCTAGGTGGCCTAGTGCCCAGAACCGGAGAGCTTGTATGTAGAGAATTGTGGAAGTGAGGACAGCGAGGGAGTTCTGTCAGTGCTGCTCCATTTGCAGAATTTATTATCGAATACTGTTAACCTTAAAGTCAGAGTTAAATTTTAAATGGCATGTGTTTAATGTACGAATGCACTGCACAATTAGCAATTCCATAGATATTCTTCATTAACCTCATTTCATGCCGCCCACATGTATTGCACAACCAACGCAACAACGCAAGCAGGTGCAATACTGACACCTTTCAAATATATTTACAATTCTATGTTCACTCCCACTATACTTAGATAACAAAGTATGAATATAATTAATAATAATAAGTAATCAATCAAATTATCACGCCATTTTCCCACAGGAATAGGTAGAGTCAATGGAGCGCCACTTGCTCCCACTCCCTCCCATCACATCAACAATTCTCTTTATTAACAAGCTTTACGATTATGGGCACTAGGCAAACCAGCTTTCTTAAGGATATCTTTGGCCGGCATAGTGACGGCGACTGAAGCAGCCGTGAACTAATTCGGTTTTTTTAGTCGTCGTCACTCTTGGACCTCCGCATGCTTCGTTGATCAAATAGGAGACATTCTTAAAATCAGTGATCTGCAATGCCCATAACCACGGAGCATGTATAAAGAAAAGTGGATGTGAAGGAAGCAAAAGCGATCCCTTGTCTGTCTGTTCCGGGAGGAGTGAAATTGACAATGATATGAAAGCAATATTTTAGGAACAACTATTTAATTTTAAATATTTTAACAATAATTAGTTATACTGTGCTAGTATAAAAAATATTGAGCGACAAAAGCTTTACATTAACTCACGCAGGGATGGGCAGACACAGCAAGGCGACACTTTCAACGGGTCTGACCCAACTAGCTTCCCTCAAATCCCCAATTCTTCTTATAAGCCCTATGACCATGAGCACTGCGGTATCCTGCTTTTATGTCTCCGATTAATTCAAGTGATTATTTATAAAAAGAAAGTAATCAAAAATTATTTTATTGTTTACAAACTCACAAAAATAAGTTTAACTAATATGTTTGACGACAGGTGTGGACGAACGGTTTAGCGATTGGTTTGTTGCGCGTACAGTCCCGGGTTCGATCCTCGGTTGGAACAAATATTTGTTTCATAGCTTTTATTTGTAATATTTAATAACACTAAATATTGCAAATATTTTGTTAATAAAAAAAGAGATGGATATTTGCTTCGGGTCTGGTTATCAAAGAGTGGTAGGCAGTGGTACCCAGTCTGCCGATCCGGGGTAGTACCACCACTTACAAGTATACAGACCGTGAAGTGATATGGTCACGTTTCGTGATCAGCTTGTAAGTTACCGGTTCCATCTAGGCCGGCATAGTGGATGTGATTGCTACTCACAGTTATAGAATTGTAGTAGCAGTGACATTCATTCATGGACCACACTTCGGCTTAATATAAAGCGGGGTGCTGTCATATGTTGTCACAATAAAAAAATAATAAAAAAAATGTATAGATAGTCATTATTTTACAGTAAACATAGCAGAGCTAGTGATTAATTTTTAATAAAATAACTTTTCGAAAGCCTATTACTTTTACGTTAAAATAACTGCAGCGTAATTAAGATAACTATATACTATGGTTTGAAAAAAATATTTCCAAGGAGAGGGAGGTATTGTGTACCATTAGGTCTTATCTGCCATCAAGCAATGCCCTTTTAAGTTGCAAGTCGTTTTACACTAATCCCCTTAGGGCGCCTCTTTAGTGCTATAAAGGTAAACTATATGAGATATTTCTAATTAAACTTGACACATACATCTATTATATAATATACATGCAGTGCCTGTTCCTAACGTATGTAAGTGAATGCTAGGTATGCCAGAAGAAGCAATAAAGAAGGAATGTTATCAAGGGGTGCATATGGCGTAACGATTGCGGATAGAGAGAAGAATAGATTCGTGCTTGATAAAATGATTTAAAAGAAGATATAGAAAATATCTTCCACCTATTGGAAAGAAAGGTTCTAGAGTGGAGACCACGAACCCGAAGACGCAGCGTAGGTAGGCCTCCCACTAGGCCTCGGTGGACTGTCGACATAGTGAGTCACAGGTAACCGGTGGATGAAACTGGCATCTTGTCGTTCGGAATGGCGTTCTAAGGGGGAGGCCTGTTCAGCAGTGGACGCCTTCTGGCTGATGATGATGATGATAGAAGATTGACTTGATGATGATAGATGTAATGACAAAGATTGAAAAGGTTAAGTTGCATTGATTAAGACATATTGAAAGCATGGATGAAAGGAGATTATCAAACGAGAGTTGAGTGGAAAGAAATGATTGTTCCAATAATTATAGTTGGAATAAAAGAATTGTGGATGTGAATAAAGCGAAAGACTTGTACCAGGATCGCGAAAAAAGGCGCTCCGTTATCTCTGCCTGTCCCGGTGGAAATTGGGGCGGGGCAACCGATGATGATGATGATGACAATAATAACTCACTTGAGATATTGAATGTGATACAATTTCATTTCCAACGACAATTTCTATACGATTTCTAAGATTGGCAAACAATGTTGTCAATACCAAGTAAAACGATTACAATACCCTTCTGCAATTGGCGGCATAATGACGGACGGCGTCTAAGGCAAGCGTGAACTGACTCGGTTTTATCAGTCGTCGGCACTCTTGGACTTCCATCATGCTTGGTCAATGTCAGTTTTTTTTTTTTTATTGTGACTCGACAGCACCCCGCTTGATGTTAAGCTGGAGTGTGGTCCATGAATGAATGCCACTGCTACTACAATTCAATAACTGTGAGTAGCAATCACATCCACTATGCCGGCCTAGATGGAACCGGCAACTTACAAGCTGATCCCGAAACGTGACCAAATCACTTTACGGTCTGTATACTTGTAAGTGGTGGTACTACCCCGGATCGGCAGACTGGGTACCACTGCCTACCACTCTTAAAAGATGACAAGCCACAAAAAAAAATCAGCTAACGTTACGAACGGTAGATTATAATTAAACACTAAACCAGCAATCCAAAGCCTACCCAGTCAGTTGACATATAAATATGTAAATTCGAACACCATCTAATACACTTAAATCATACATATTTATTAGGCATCTAACGCACAAATTGAAGTATCTACAGGCAATACATTGTTAATTTATCTGCGATTTATACTTGAAACAAGCGCACTTATCATATGGCCACCTGCTGTTCACGAATGGTAGGCGTTGTACATGAATTGTAGATGGTGAATAATTCCAATAATTCTAGTAAAATATGACCTACAATCCAGGTTTGTTTGTGCCTATAATCGTAGAGCTTGTATGAGGAGAATTGTGGATGTGAAGGAAGCGAGGAAGTTGTGTCCGGATCGTAGCAAGTGGCGCTCCATTGTCTCTGCCTATCCCCGTGGGAAAAATAAGTGACAATTTAATTTGATTTGATTGATAAAATAGTTTTATTTATTGTGGCTCGACATATCACAGAACCCCGCCCGATGTTGAACTGTAGTGCGGTCTGTGCATGGGGGCGACACTAGTACAGTAAATAATGGTAAGTAGCAGTCGCTTTCATTATGTCAACCTAATTGGAACCGGCATCTTTCAATCTGATCCCGATTTATTTTAAGACGCAGCAAGCAACTACAAGTGCTTGTATCATAGAAACTGAGCGACCAAAGTCGCCCTTTTCTCCATTCTTTTAATGTGCCAAAACTTTGTATTTTTTTAATTATTTATATAAAGTCGCTTATTATATATATTTATATAAATCAAATCAAATTTAATTTAAGAATAAGGCACAAACAATGGAGCACCACTTGCCACGATCCTCACACAACTCGCTTCTCTCACATCCACAATTCACTTTATACAAGCTCTAAGGTTATGGGCACTAGGCTACCCAGCTTCTTGGGAATGTCTTCAATCAAAGATACATTGTTACAGGCAATCTTGAACTGAAACTAAATTGAATTAGCTCTTCCTATCACCTTTCGATATTCGTTCATATCGAACTGTAGATTTCTACAGTTTTGTCTTATTTAACAAAATATAAGCATCCGAAATTAACAAAGCTGTAAAATTATCTTCGCAGTCGGATCATAACTCGGTCTAGTTTAAGGTCCGTTATAAAAAGACCCTTGACCTCCGACCAACAATAACATAGAGAAAGCAACTTTCACACTTATCGACAAACAAAGGTCTAACTCTTTTGTGAACAATCCCATGCACCTACTGAAATATAGTTGAATTGCAAACTTTGACATATTACTAATATTGTTTAGGTACCTACACAGTGAAAGCCGGATATTAACTATTAAAGAACATTAAAGATATGTGTTTGGTTTTTAAGTTTAAGTCAATCTCTTCAGAGTTTTTGCAATCTTACGAACAACCGCAATACCAAATATCATCGATACAATAAAGTAAAATGAGGCAACCTATACTACAAGGTTTCATCTCCCAGCAACCAAGATGACTGCAAAACGTTTTTAAATTTCGGTTAAAATAATTAAAATAAACGCGATAACAAATTTCACAAAATAAAACCCTTACTGACCCAATGACACACGTCCCAATGAAAAAGTAGCACAACAAAAACTAGACCATTACTAAAACGTAACAAAACTATGTGTTGAAAAGTACAAAATAATAATAATGTATGTCGTTCTAATTCACACGCGAATTATTCACTAAAAACATCAACAGCAACATTTCCGCACACAAGTTCTAGTTTCATGCTAATTATTTTAACAATACAGCAATATACTAATATTATGGTCTACCATCAGTAATATAATGATCAATCAATCAATCAAATTGTCACGCCTTTTTCCCACAGGGCCTATCCTATCCCTGTGGGAAAAAGGCTCTACAATGGAGCGCCACTTACCACGATCCTTACACAACTCCCTTGCTTCCTTCACATCCACAATTCTCCTCATACAGGCCCTGTGGTTATGGGCACTAGGCAACTTAGCTTTCTTGAGGATGTCTCCGATTTGATCAATCAAATGTCTCTTGGTACGTACAAGAGACATTTGATCACCAAGTCATTCATTCTTAAACCATACTTCCTTTCACGCAACTATTTATATAATGAATATCAATAATATAGGTAATATTCCGGCAGATAAAAAGAGCGCGGACTTTTGAGCTGCACAGTATAAGGATCGGCAGATAAAAGAGCACTGGACAACTGCAGTGAAAGAAAGTCTGTGTATCTATATAGTACGTGCACATAATTGATAATATTCAAATTTTATACAAATTCGTCAAACGGAAATTATGTAAATAACAAAACAAATGACTATAATGCCAATATAATTTACAAATCTAATAAATCTATACTAAAATAATAAAGCTAAAGAGTTTGTTTGTTTGAACGAGTTAATATCTAATCTCTATGACTACCAATCGGATTTGAAAAGTTTTAAATTGTGAAAATTATGATTCTAAGTTCAGATATTGTCCCAAATCAGCAAAACTATACTTAACAGAAATAACTATTATGGTAAATAAACTAAAATGGTTTTTCACTATGAGGCTAGCATAAAATAGAAGATTTAAAGTAACTGATAATGTACCATAAGGTTGCAAAAGAGGATCATGTACTCACAACTGCGGGGCACATCTAATTACAAGTATTTAGTGGACGAAATATAAACCCTACTCGTACATTGTTAAGTATAGCTGGTCAATATTAATAAGTTCTAAAAATAAGGCAAACACAAAAGCTTGTAAAGCACAGTTGCACTAAAATTACCATTTCCGTCAAAACTCGTGAGTGCTCTATTAATATTAACGTTACGTTAGGGCTAGCAGTCTAAAACTGTACCATTCAGGTATTGTTACAATGGAATTTTTACAAGCACAATGAACCCGAAATTTCTCCCATTATGAACTTACAAAATAATAATTATCGTAACTTTTATATGCCTATTATTGTCCGTAATATAGATTTTTTTTTCACAGGGAATGTGTTCAAAGTTAGAAACAATCTTCTGAAGTACTATGCTATTAGAATAAGAATAGGACGGGCTGTTCACTAACTTCACTTGACTGATTCAAAGGTGTCTTTTTCTTGTGGGTCCGCAAAGAATGACACCATACTAAAGTGAAGTTGGTTGGAGAGTTAGACGTCACAAAATGGCTCTGATTCCGTCCTGTTCTTATTTTAATCGCATTTTAAAAGAAATACTTCCTTATTTGCCAATGCGTTGGCGGAAATAGAAGAATTAAAGATTGCTTATTTTATAATAGCAGTTCAACTTATCTATCCAAAGAAAGGGCTTGACTCTTCGTATAGAATAGACACAACTCGGGTGGTCAAATTACAACAAAAAAGATAGTAATATAAAAGTGAGAGATTAAGAAAATCTAACCCTAAACTAAAATTAATAACACGGCATACCTATCGTACATGAATTATGAGGCGTAATATGCATCGTATGAAATAGAAGTCATTTCTATAGGGACCGATATTTTAAATATAAGTCAACATAGTTTAAATATGTTACTCCATAGTAAAAGTTTTAGTTCGTTGTGTAAATATTTTGTGTGCATAATTTTGATGCCGCATATTTGCAAAGCACTGGTTCGAAACCACTTACCGGTACCAATGTATCTTTGATATATATACTTTAATCGTCCTGTTTATATGATACAAGTACTTTGGTAGCTTAGTTTAAAAATAACTAATAAATAAATATACTGTAAAAATATAAACCAAATGGAATATTAAAAAATATTCGAAATCATGTCCGTAGTAGCTTTAAAATGAAAACTCATAATATTTGTTTCATTAAAAATATTCTATCTTTAAACATTGAAAAACCAGCCCCCGGCTATTATCAGCGGTTTATTAATGATTGAGAAATAATATGTTGTTACATGAGCTTGGCAATAAAAACCAGTAACTATAGGCCGGCTGCACATTTACTGAACAAATTATCTGTTACGATATTTTCTAATATGTAGTTACTCGTAATTTGTTTGTAAGATCAGACCTTCGCACAATATGAGAAATTTCGTAAAAAGGACAATTTGACATAGGCTATCCTAAACAGTCTAAAAGTACAAATCTAACGTCTGTTCTAACGTCCACACATCGAGCCTATGCTAGACTGCACAAAATAATTTTATAAGAAAAGTATCAACAGATCAAAGAGTATTTTCTTAATATATTATATTTTTTTGTATTATTCAATATTATTGATGTATAAATAAGTAATGAAAATTGGGCAGAAAAAACTATGAATAATACTTTCTTTATAAAATAATTACGCAACTGAATACAAAGAGGAAACAGACAAAAACGAGACATCAATCATGGCGTCAAAAATACCTCATCCCGGAAGCGAACCCTCTAGCACACTAGTTAATTGCTGTGACCAAAACACGTCAACTCTTATTATACTAAATTTGGACCACCTTCGTGTGTCTAGTGGAAGTGTACCTACTAAATATAGAATCTTCAAACTCATTTATACACAAAGATGAGGTAAAATGAGTCAAAAATACGTTAAAGAAACGAATAATGTTAAGGGTAATATATTTTTTTATACTTCAATTACGAGAACTTTCAAAGTATTATTTCATACATATTTAAAAAATAAAATTGTTACGCCTTTTTGCAACAGAGATCCCAAATCTGATGTGGATGCGTTAAACGAGGCAGGCCCAGAAGACCCTTTTTATTCCATTTTCCGATTAACTCGGAGACATCCTCAAGAAAGTCGGGTTGCTTAGTGCCCATAACTGTACAGCTTGTATGAAGATAATTGTGGACGCGGGAGAAGCGAGGGAGTTGTGTCAGGATACCTATTAGAATTGTTTTATTAGCTATAACTAGTACTAGGTCCAGCACTGAAGGAATTAACAAATTTTAAAATCACTAATTAGAAAAGTAAAGGAGTACTCCCAGCTGTACGGGTGTTGTGTACAGGGCTCAACTTAGCCGGTGACGTCGCATCGTCGGAGCGCATATATACTGATTACTTTGTCAGTAAATCGTTTGCGAGATATTGGACGCGCAATGCAACGCCATCTAACGGTAGTATGTAGCGGTCGCTACAAGTTATAATTATATTAAAATAATGTTTTTAAAAGAAAAATATAATCCTCCCGAGCTATGAGAAACTGTAAGAGACATTAGAAAATAAGAACACTTTAACGCTGATAGATGTACTTAGAACTAGTATTACTCGTACGTAACGCCACACAACACAACTTGTTCTAAAAGTATTATTATTATTAATTGCCTAGTTCCTTATTTAGAACAGTATTTAATCATGTAAATTTGGCACTTCAATCAAATTGTCACGCCTCAATTCCACAGCGATAGGCGAAAGAGATATGTTTTCGTTAAAAAGTTTTAGAGTAACATAATACATTATTAGGAAAATATTTTCTTTGAATTTTCATAAATTAGTTTTTGAAAGTTTATCTCAAACTATTCCTCACTAATTAGATCAAGAATATTCTGAACTGTACGGGTATATGAATTTCTTAATAACAAGCCATCATTATTTTGAATTCTTAAAATAGCAACCAGATCGACATTCAGAAAAATAGTTAATTTAAAAACTAAAGAAGCACGTACTTAAGTAAAATTGAGTTATAGTAAAAAAATATTAACAGCACGATAAAGTTTATATAAAAAACGAAATCATTGTACAAATCATAACCCTGATAGAAACGTGACATACAAACAGAGAGTATAAAACAAATAGACAGCGCACACGTTTGTCAAACAGGTTTTGATATCAAACCAAGGCCCCAATTCTAAACAAATGTTTATCTACTGCGTCACTGTTTAGTTACCGACTGAAGTTACTGTTTTATCCAAGTAACGTTTTAATATGTTTGTAGAAAAAAAAAAGTGTTAATAAATGAAATGAAAATTGGAGACTTATAATTATGTTTTCTAAAAGGAAAACAGAGCAACGAAAGAATTCTCTAATTTTGTTCACATAAAGTCCATTTCAAATAGCGGCCCTATTGAATGATCATTTATTAGTATTTACTGTTCTCCACTTTACCATTAATTGTTTATTTATAATATACAATAATAACGAGAAGTCTATTAGTTTGCAATCTGTACATACAGGTCTAAATAGCCTTGATGTATTTGCAATAACTCTCGAGTCATTTGATAAATAAATTGTGAATTCTCATATAAATATGACATCTAATATCCATGTGATAAAATGAACAAAAATGTATTCGAAATGATTTTATTACATAAAGTATGAACTAAGTGTTTCTTGTGGTTCGTCAACACAATACAATAAGGAATATCACCATAAGAAGGAAGGTATGCCCCAAAATTAGACAAATACTCGGCATTATATTTTTCTTGTATCTTGGAGTCATTGAATTTTAGTTTTTTTTAATAAGCTACTACTAAACTTTTATGTATATAAAAATATGTATATTAAAAATACATTGGTACCGGTAAGTTGTTTTGAACCGGAAGCTTAAGGTTTGTGAGACCACTACAGACAACGGTCGCTTTATGTTTCTTATTCAAAACTATAACACATAAAAAGGTTAAATGGTTATCAAGAGGTATAAAAAATTAGAAACACGATAAAAGCAATCAGTCAACACATTTAAAAAGAAGACATCTTCAAATAGATTTAGATTAAAAGCTTGCCTTAAAAAAACGGTCACGCCCAAGAGCCCACAGAGAATGACTGCCAGATTCAAAAACACATAAAGTTGATATAAACAAACGATAAACCTATAAATATATGTAATAAAGTAAGTCAATAAATATTTTATTATTATTATACAAACAAAACATAACAATTTATTTAACATGTTATCTAGATTTACATTCATTTTTTGACCAACATGAGGACTTACTTATATTGACTAGTTAGCGTTAATTAGAGAATAATTTAAGAAAACATGTCAGCGATACCATGACAGCACCTAGCCTAATGTTAAGCTAGAGTGCGGTCATAGCTAGAGTAACGAATGTGAGTGCTACTAAGTGGTCCACTATGCCGGCCTAGTTAGAACCGGCAACTTACAAGCTAATCCCGGCTCTGTAGAATTTGGAACTAGTTGAAGATCCCATAAAACATTGAAACTACTCAGTATTAACCAGAATTATGAAACAGGAGAAAACAGCAGAAAGTGAACTGAATTTGCGCAGAATACAAAAAAGAACACGTAAACAAAGCAAAAATCGAAAGTACAGCAATAAGTTATTTGTAAAATTTACATCTAAGTACGAAAAGAAGAAAGATGTGACGCGACTGTTCTGAATACTAATACTGTTAGAGAGTCGTATTTTTTTTCTAATTTTATTGTGACTCGGCATCTGGCATCGACTTGCCTTATACTCAGCTAACGGTTGCCTCAGTCGCTGCCACTGTACCAACCTGAGGTGATTCTTCGCGCATTGCTTGAAGAATCCAACGGATAAAGGCCTTTACAATTAGTTGTAAGTACGTACCAAAGTTTCTAACCTACAAAATATCTTACTAAGTTTAAAGCCAATAGTTTACAAAGATAATAATTACAAACAGAGTTAGAAGAATTATACGTAGTTAGAAAGTAACAACGTTTTTTGCAAAAAAATAAAAATAATATTTAATAGATAGATAAGCATAATTACTCAAATAAAACGAAATATATCGCCATAACTATACGACCTTCCACAAAAATAAAACTAACACAATGTCAAAATATTTCCTAGTACTAAACTCTACATTCCATATTTGGCAATAGTTGCGGCTTTAAGTATTTTGCACAAACTTTAAAATTCACGCTGCGATACTCACAAACTTAACTATACATCGTGGGGAGCGTATCTTGATCGACGAGCACAAACAGAACAAGGCGACCGTGGTGTAGTGGCAGTGCAATGGCTACGTAAGCCGAGTGGCACGGGTTCGAAACCACTCACCGGTACCAATGTATCTTTGATATATGTACTTTGGTTGTCCTGTTTCTATGATACAAGCACTTTAGTAGCTTAGTATTGTAATGTATAATAAAATTTTAAAAATGTGATAACTGATAATATACTTTTTTACGACATAATAATGCCTGATTTAAAGGGTGTTAGGCAGTAGTGCCCAGATTGCCGATACTTGTTAAATGGGGTTAATGTACAGTTATGTCTAATTGCTAACTAATAATATTAAGGTAACATTAATGAATCATTATCAATCAATCAAATTATCACGCCTTCTTTGAATCATTATCATCGTGATATATTAATTATTAACAAATAATGTGTACAGTTAAATAAACTTGTATGTCTAAATAATTGTGCGAATTATTTTCGAAATTTAAATATTTAATTTAAATTTTTGTTTTTTTATTGTGACTCGGCATGACCTAACCTGACTGGTGGTCTCAGTTCACGGCTGCCTCAGACGCTGTCACTGTGCCGGCCAAAGGTGCTTCTTCACGCATCGCTTGAAGGATCCAATGTTATAGGATGGGTTATGTTCAAATTATTTTAGGTCTTTATCAATGTAACGAATAACAAATTACGATGTAACACTATACTTATATCATTCAATCAAACTGTCACGCCTTTTACCCACGGTCAAAGGCAGAGACAATGGAGCGCCGCTTGCAACGATCCTGACACTCCTTCGTTTCCTTCACTTCCACAATTCTCTAATACAAGCTCTAAGGTTGGGCACTGGGCATCCTAGCTTTCTTGGGGATGTCTTTGATTTCATCGGAAAACATTTTCCTGGGTCTTACCTATATCTATTTAAAAAATATTTAGACGCTTGAAATATTCTATACTTTTCTACAAGTATATTCTATAATGACAATATTATATACTAAGCAACTGAAAGTACTTGTATCATAGAAACTTAATATCATCACATCCTAGTATCAATGAATTAGTGAAAGCAGTATCACTTTTACTCAAGCAGCGCGTGTCGTCTGTTAATAGATCAAATCGTTCAAGTTGCGATGGAAGTAGTCTTTAATCGAGATAAAACGTCTCTAGGACCAATTAATTGGATTCCAACAGCAATAGATATAATCGCTGCATGACGAAAAATTTCTTCAACAATTAGTTAAAAATATTTTTGTCGATAAAGACAAAATTTTAATTAATGAGTGTGGCAAAACATTGATAAACATAGAAGCCTCAAAGATGTAAAGAACTGAAAACCTGTATAAAAAATAGCACCTATATTTATATTACGGCCCAACATTAAAGCAACCGTGGTATGGTTAGTGGTTGTGGAATATCCTCGCAAACCAAGAGCCTCCGACTCAAAACCACTTTCCGGTATCTATGAATCTCTGAAACTTGGTCTTTGAAACCTGGTAATTAGGTCCTTCTGTTTTTATGGTAGACGCAAGTTTAGTACCCCGCTTTCTATAGAATGTAAAAAAAGTTTAAAAACATATTTAAAAATGTGAATAATATACCTAGATTAGATTTAAAACATAATATTTAAAAATACTTGTATGTTTAAAACATTTTAAGTTTCTTTATCTCTTTATTTAAAGTTATTTTTTATTAATAGTTCTTTTAATATATTTATTTCTGTGCAAGGCTCTACAGGTAATGCGATGACTGGTGTGGAACTACGTTATTTTAAAAAATCGGTCATAATATTATTTATACAAATAATTGTCAGGAAGAGAATGTAAATATTAAATTTAATAAAAAATAAATTAATACAAAATATTATAAACAAACCAAACTAACATCTACAAACTAATTTAAAACAAAATAACACGATAAGAAAGAAACGTGTTTGTATCCTTGTTCAAAAATAGAATAGAAGAATAAGTGAATTTATCAATAGGATTTGGCGGGTTGACGACCGTTCGCAAACGTATGGCGTACACAAAGCAGGAAGAGGGTAATGTACCCCTCAAGTTCACAGTCAACCCCGAGCAAGCGCGGCCGGTACGACGGCGAGGGTGCATATACAAACCCCTATTGATATGTACAAATTTAGAAAAACCAAAATAATCTTTAAAAACCCTTAAAGATTTTCCGAATATATCTAATTCTTTCTTAGTTCAAACACAATATCAGATAATTTATGAATTACGAGTATATATTTATAACAAGAATAGATAAGTAATGAAAAAATCAAAATAAAACGTAACATAAGATAATGTATGACATAATAAGTAAACAAAATGAAATAATAATAAAGGCAAACTTACGTTGTTGATAACAAAGCCACAGACGATGCAATACAAAGCACTTGTTATTGGATTCAATCGCGGAAATCCATACTCATTTACACTACACTTGAAGGACCTCTGCGGTTAATTACAACTAGTTTTTTATCTCACAATTAAAATTATTTCTAAAAAACTTAAATCTAAATTGCACTTTTTAACATATTGCACTGAAATATTGCTTGGGTTACGAGCTGGAGTACCAAATTCGGGATATCGATCTGTGTACCTTTGCGCTGCAGTACAGGCACAAATTGTAATAAAAACGAACTGGTTTTCCATTCAATTCATCCTCGACAATTATATCGAAATGCCGACTGATGTTATTAAATTGTAAACGAAGCGATCAGCTGTTTATCGCCGCTCGGACGCGACGCAATGTCGACTGCCCGACTAACAGCGCACGACTGATTGCCACACGCTGCTTGCTATACGTATGCCGTGAAGTGCCGTGCCCTCGCATTTCATCGCACGAGAAGATCACTAGAGTTGAATGTAAATAAACACAGGCCAGTTTACGTTGTGAGTAAACTGAGCTGTGTATAGATACCAGATGATGTCACTGTATAGGAAAACAATACCGTAGTCAAAGTGAATAATTATGTGACTCTATGCAGTTTTATTCAATTAACAATAAGAACAATAAGAAAACAAATTAGCCAAAGTATGTATTGACATTACATATTTATTACATCATATTGATTCGACTTATGTAAAGAATACTAAAAATACGCATACGCCCTTCTATTTGTAGAACTGGGAATTTTGGATTATAGGTGGATAATTTGTGTAACATATTAGGAGCAGAAGTCATAATGCCTTTAAACCCTATCTGTTTTAACTCTGATTTACTTTACCAAAACGGTTGCCTGGAAGAGATCTATAATTGGTTATTGTACATCATGTTGTAAATAATTTTGTCTGTCTGTGTCTGTATCCTGGTGTAACAACAGACTTGGGTTATGTGAAGATTAAGCAATAAGAAGTCGTGATATAACAATGAAGGGCTGACACTGTTATGGAAAACACGATGAGCACATAATTACTATTGCAAATTACCCACAACAAAAATAAACTAAACTAAAGGCCTTTGTATTATCCCAATCTTATAACCCTATAACCTTGGTTTCTTCAAGCGAGGTGTTAAAAAACACTTCTGTCCGACATAGGAACGGCGACTAAGGCAGCCATAAGTAAACTACTTAGTCAGTTTTTAGTCGTCGGGACTCTTGGAACTTCCCTTACTTACTTAACCCATTACTCAAGTCGAGGTAAGATGTCGAGGTAAGATGTAGAGTCACAATAATAATAAAATATCTTCAACTAACCCAACTGTTTAGTTAAATGCAGTAGGTATTGATAGTTTAATTACGTCTTGTAGATAAGATAGGTATAAAGTAAGAATTTTAATATCAGAGTTCCATCATAAAAGTTTCATCGTTTCGAATTTTTCAAACTCTACCCAAGCTTTGTGTTGACATAGGTTATTAGACTACTAAGTCTATAACCGGTATAAGGCAACTATCCTACCTATTAAATAAAGATCCGTCTTCCACGACCGCCAGACTCAAATTTCCACCAATAAACCACACCAAGGGAATTGGCTATAGAATGATGCCTAAAATATTTATTAAATAAGAAGATGTATCTTTATTACTTTAAAACAGGAGAAACCGCACATAAGAAAACAAGACCTCTAGATAATACATGATTGCTAAATACTCTTTCTTAAACATAAAGAAATTCGGTAGTTAAAGCACAGACATAACATTTAAAAAAACAATTAAAATAATCAAATTAAATTAGGTAATAAAACTTGGCAAAAAATAGAGGTTATCAACCGATGTAGTAATATTTATAGTCTTTAATATTTATCACTTAAAACATAGTATTCACATGTTCAAAGTAATACAACGTTATAAAACGCTGATGCAACTGTACCATTGCACAACCAACGCATCTGCCCATGCCTATTCAAGTGACCTTTATGAATAAGGAACATCACCGTTCCGCATCAGGCGAACACGTGCGAAATTAAAACATCACATATCAATAGAAACACTCGCAAGACTTTCAACTAAACTGTTTTAGTTTCTCTTTTAAATCACATTTATTTAGGGATTATGTCCTAATTTGGCTGCGTCAGTCCCGTTGTAACTTAATCAAAATAATAACAAATTATTTTAATATCGACATTAGAATTATTTCTTTAAAAAATATAAATGTAAATTCAAAAAGCTGTTTATAAACCCATGATCTATTTTTAATTATTTTAATCAATAAACGCATTGTGCTATTCACACAAAGGATCCGCTATAATTGAATTGATACCAGCAATATCCCAGACTTTGCATTAATAATTGTCAATAAGCTAAAAGTTAAAAAGGTGTTTTTTTATTATTCTAATGACACATCTAAAGTTGACTTGCTTGTATAAAAAACGAACGGTTACCTCAGCCGTCAGAGATATTTTTTACGCCACGCTTAAAGGACACGTGGTCATATAAAGGGAAGAACATCAGTCTGTAATCTTCCCATTTCACTTGTCGTTGTCCTGACAAGGAAAGAATGTGCTGATGTTATACGTTATTCAAAATAAGTTACAATAATATTCCTTGCAGTTCTTTATCTTGCTTCTTGGATTGCCGTGCTAGGGGGGCTGTGTGGTTATTTTCAAATACATATTATGTTAAATTGTTAGGATTGTCAAATTATACAATTTAAAACGCAAACATGGTTAGGATAAGGATTGTACTTCGATTCTGTTCATCACCTGTACATTTATTTATTACTTTTGTTTTAAATAGTAAAAATATTGTGTTTTAAGAAACAATGCAGGCCGTTATCCTAGTATTAAATAGCGGCAGTGCAATGACATTATTAAAGAGGCAATCAAACTACATCATCAGGTACAAACTACTTAAAACAATAGAAATAATTGAATTAAAAATTTTATCACGATTATATTATTATAAATTCAATATAATGGAAAATATATATAAAAAAGAGGTACTTAAGGATAGAACAGGAAGTGATAACTTCTTAAAATGTTCTAATTCAGGTAGTAAATGTAAAAAAGAACGAGGAAACGTCGTGGGAAAGAATCCAAAGTAACGCGTCACGACATAGCTTTTAACCGGACCACTAGACCCAAAAGCGTGGGATTCCATGAATTACGATAAATGAAGTTAAATATTTCTCTTACTTTCCACATATTTAAAAATTGATAAATTTAATAAATGAGATAAAATTGGCAGATGACAATGGAGCGCAACTTTCCACGACCCTCTGATATAACTCGCTTCCTTTACATCCACAATTTTATTTATACGAGCTCTATAGTTATGGGCACTACGACGGGTTGTTTTGTCTTGATTTAACTATTACTAATTAAAAATAAAATATAAGTTTGTATGGCATTACAAGTTCTACTTGATATATTATGTCACGAGTTCACGAGAATTTATATTAGTTTCATTATAACCATATCAAATCAATAGTAGCCCTTAGTTAGTATATTATTTTTTATATCCAACACCGATGTTTTTATTTTAAACTAATAAATTTTAATAAATTAAGACTGTTTGTATACAAAAAAATTCAAAATACCAGTTTCATATACCCTTAATCACCCATCATTTATCATTCGTCCAAATCCATATCAAATATCTATCTAAAAACTTATATTTAGATATAAGTTACGAAAGCCAGCAATAAATTTTTAAATGCATAACTAATGACCGCATGCATTATAAAGCCATAAATAATGAAACCCGTGCGCGCAACTGCCAACTACTTGATCCGTTTTCAACAAACCTACGCAACTGTTATCTCAGAACTATTAACCTACATAAAACGCATAACAGATTCAGTTTCAAATTCAAGCGAAAACAGTGCAATGTACGCCAACTACACTCGAGTTTATATACAGCTGTTTAAATCGAGAGTACATATTTTTATATTTATAAGACATAATATAAAATGCTTAAACATCTAAATTTGCTAAAAACTACAAAATATATCCAATAGTCGATATCCACTAGAAAAATGTACTCCTTTAAAAAGCAAGCGTGAAATATCATCTCTAGCCAGCAAGGTGACAGCAACATTTTTCCAGTCCATTCTTGGACCTCCCCAAATCAAAGTAAAAATAATATAAAAATTAACAACTATTGAAATATTATATAGACAAAATTATAAAATCTAAAAGTATTAGAGATTAGCAAACCGGAAACGTAAACCATGTATATGAACTATGAAATAGCAAATTCACTGATATAAAGTAAATGCCAAAAGTTATGTCATAATACCGTAAGAGCAAGAACAAAGAGCGATACGGATGACTGGCACCATGGTTTACGAAGGCCTCATTTCAACTCAACAAAGTGCCGATGACTTAATATTTATCTGTTACAGTGGAACTATAAGAAATACAAAAAAGTCATTTAATAAATTACGCCATAGCTGTGGTAAATAACGGTATGAATATCACAAAATTAATTCACATCAACTTACGTAAAGCTGAGTATGATTAGTAACCATTTGGTAAATACCGTTATTAGGTAGCAGTATAAAACATCTCAGCCGCCATAAATAACGAATCATTAAATTTTGTAGCATCCCGAAATGTAATACAGATGTTAGTCTAAGGAAACAAGTCAAAAGGTTTGATATTGATCTGTCTAGACGACCGAATCGTGACCAAATATACCGTCAACAACTAGAAGCCTCCGCAGGGATTAACATAATGACAATTTACCGTATAGATAGACACTAGTAAATTCCTATTGATATTTAACTTTTGACGGTATTAACATTAATACCTACCTACTATTGTTATATTGTCTAAATTCACAATTTATCCTAAACCTAACGAAAGGAATGACTGCAAAAATAATACGAGTACAGTAGGTGGTTTAAGATATCAAAATACCTATGTTTAGTTTAAATCTGTTAGAAATCGACAAATTATATCCAGGTAATGGCATAATATTCACGATTTTATTCACATATATAATTTTGAACATTAAACACAAAATACATTGCAATAAAACTACTAAATGACATTTCAAAATATGTAGTATTAACACAATAGAATATAAGGTAAAACGACGAAAGCGTGAAATTAACAAGTTAACAAACTCTGTCTAGACCATGTCTAGACGCAGAGGGTGCCTGTTGAACATTTTATCCTACAAGAACAAAAGATTTTTGATAAGTTTCTTTATCTCCGCTTTCCTTGAACTTTCTGCTGACACTAACATCTTTGTTCCAAGAAATAAATTGAGTTATCTATAACATTATCAAACAAATTTTGCAATGGTTCGGAGTTTAAGTAAACTTGAATTTAAATCCTATTGATCAGTAAAATTTCTATTAAATTTTAAATACGGTCATTACTGGTTTACCGTAATAAAATAATTATATGTAGAAAGATTATTATTTAATTTACAGATAACGTCCTAAAATAATGTTAATAATATTTTTCGACTTGACAAGAGGGTATTATTTATTTTGAGCGATAAACTAAAGAGTTAAGTAAAATAAAGGAAAGGACTAGGCAGAATAAATAAAATAGCCTATGTTTAGTTCAAGTGACAGTAAAGCAGAAGTTAGTATGTCTAGACATCATTTAATAAACATACGAACATTTTTATAGTCCAAGCCCATTGGACTATACCGTATTTACTTGTATACCCTATAAACTGAAGAAAGGAAGTATCTGACTTAAGAATTCAAAAGGTACTATAGTAAGACACATTTATAATTTAGGAAATAATCAAAAACGGAGCATAGATTGTGCCCATTTGACGAATTTTATAAATAAAGTAAGAGAGAACCTAACCTATTAATCCTTTTTATCACAAGAAAGCATACTCTTTTTCCATGCTGGAATCATATTACGCATCCTATGGCATGCTAGAAGCGGCCTGCATTCAACGGATTCCTGAAACCTTTAGCAGGTGGTCAGTAAATTTTATGGATGGATCTCGCACGCTGCGTTTTCGTTCGTGATCTCCATTCAAGAACTTTTCGGACCCATTTTCTAAGTGCACATAGCTTTTTATACTAACTTGACGACAATTATAAAAATATAATATCAATGATTTAACTTATTTTAATTCAAACAATTATTCAGTACTAAATTTCTCACATATTTTCAATGGAGTAATGGATCCGCAACACTTTATATGGAAACATAGGAAGTGACTAGAGACCTTGATTGCGACACGTTTCTAATATATTTTCTTTATGTCTCTATCTAACCAAATAAGACTGCGAACGTAAAAAAACATAAGTCAAGACTACATCTTAATACTGGTCCTTTAAGTAATTCTAATAGATAACTTGTTAACAATTAGCATTAATTACTGTTTTAATATCACTTAGCTCGGTTTGTATAATTTCTTATTTTATTCATTAACAAGGAAATGCCGCAGTGGCAGGTTACTCTACTCATAACTAATTTCCTTTAAATTTAAATATTGATTTCAGTTGCCTTGATGATATATTGGTGATGCCGCCGCCAATTGTGAGTTGCACAATAAAAAGTATATCTATCTATTTTCCAATATTCATTCTTAGTTCGCAACTCATTATTGCCAGGTATATTTCAGGATATATTAGAAACTCAAATGTTTTTAAGGCTTTGGTCCAACACCCAACAATATACTATTAATACAATAGTATTTAATGACTGGATAGGTTTGTTACAAACATTTTTCCAAAGCACACTTTACACGATTCCTTTTTCCTTAATTAACCAGTGTTGGCCTGAAGCTTGTCGTGTCACAACACCAAACAAGTTTACCATTATAGAATTTACATAACAAGATGTATGCGTCAAATCGTTCCGTATTGAACACAGCATAAAACTAGCCTTTTAAATATTCATGAGGTGTTAAATAATACTATCTCTGCGAGTACCTATAGTAAATTTTTCCTTACTTGGCAAAAGTAGTAAACAAACTTTCGGCATAATAACGGATTGCCCATAAAAAACAATTACCACTGTGGCGCGAATCAGTACGAATATATAAAAATATGAGATACTGTGAAAATTATTTATTAATATTATTATTGGGGCACAACCTTTGTCATTTGTGAATTTGATACGTTTCCATTATAATGTATTTATGTGTCATAACTTTAATAATATGTTTAATAACTTTTGTGCATTTGCTAGATTGTTTAGAATGAACACTGAACAGTTACCTTAGATGCAAGGGCATGGAAAGTGATTTTCATGTTTGTTTACTACTTCTGCCAAGTAAGAAAAAACACAGTATACAAGCGATAATAACGTCGGTCGTGTTGATTTCATGTACCGTTAAACGTTGAACCTTGCACATCGGACAGGTAAAGCATTACAGACACTTACTAGAGAAGCAAAATAATACGATGACAATTTAATACTTTATATCTCAAGTACGAACATAAATCAAATTACACAAATAAATAGTATTTCTTAAATTTTGCGCGAACATCGGTTATTAAATTTAAACAAATTTTATGCGGATTACCATCGCGTTTTTTTTGTTATTAATTTTTTATTATTCCGACGTTTCATGAGCTTTGCAGCCATCGTGGTCACGGAGAGTCTGAATAATAAAAAAATGTGAAATCATTCACCAAAAATAAACGCGATAGTAAGCCGAATAAAAGTTTAATTTAATACACAAATAAATTCAAGAAATACGGAGTTTATAATAAATTGGCGGACCCGACAGAAACGTTGTCCTTACCAAACGTAAAAAATAGTTAATATTAAAAAGGTCAATTTTTAATATTAACTATTCAGGGACCCACTTAAACATTTCTTATACTAACATCAGTCTAGCCGTTGAGAAAGAGTTTAGGCACATACACACGCATATGCTAAGGAATATTAATTCATAATCCTTAGCCTAAATGAAAAAAAATTTTCCACTTCCAGTACTAGTATTTGGTAACCAAAATTCTTAAGATATTCATACTTACGAGTATAAGTACTTGAAAATTATTAAGATAAAACACTTAAAACTCTAGGCCTAACATAAACAGACAACGCATAACCAAGTTTAATTTTTCAAGTACCATACATTCCATTTCAAACGAGTACCATACTTATTTACAAACGCACTACCAGGCATATTTTTATTCTGGCTCTACATTTGAGGGCAACTCGCCTGATGTTCAGCTGGAGTGCGGTCTATGAAAAGAGAAAACTGCTACTACTACTGTGCTGTTATATGTCGTCACAATAAAAAAAAATTAAAAACACTAGATTATTATCGTCAATAGTCTCGTTTTGATGTTTTTATCCAATTTTTATTATTATTTTGACAATCGCTGACGAGAGACGATATCCTTGTTTGTTTAACCTAACCCTGAAGAACATTTTTTTTCTTTACGTTTCTATACTAAGCTACTAAAGTCCTTGTATCATAGAAACAGTACAACCATAGTATATATATCAAAGATATATATACTATCAAAGATATATATATACTATGGTGGAAGATCTCGAACTCATGCTCTCGGTTTGTGTAACCAAAGCACCACGGTCACCTTCAAATATGTACATATTTCGTTTCGTGCAAAGAAATGGGAATGGCCCTGATACTACGAGTACAAAAGATGATTCAGTACAATGATAATTTCACGTACCGTTACAGATCACAGGCGTATAATGACCGACTGTCTTTCCACTCGTTAAATGCTTCCTTGACCTCTCTTATACAATCATATTTTTAAATAATGACAACTTTTTATCTTTTTTTTTTAATAAGACGCCTAAATATACGTTAATAAAATCAATCAAATGACACGCCTTTTTTTTACAGGCATAGGCAGAGACAATGGCATAGTGACGGCGAGTGAGGCATTCATAAAATAAAACGATTTTTGCCATACTCTCCAATCAGGTAAGTCGAATTCAGATGTCGCGATTTAATCAAAAAAACTTATTTAAATCAAAAATCAAATTGTCACGCCTTTTTCCCATAGGCATAGGCAGAGACAATGGAGCACCATTTACCACGATCCTGACACAACTCTCTCGCTTCCATTATTTAAATTCTGCCTTTTTTTAAATTAATTAATACGATATGAAGATGCGAGCAACTACTTACATTATTATTTTAGTTAGAATAGAAATTGTATATGAAGAAGACAGGTTCTTCACTCACCGCATCGCATTGACATCCGACTCCCTGGGAATTTCATTACATGACTCATAGAAAAGCAAACAAAACACCGGACTGACGACAAATTCTACAAAATATTATTCCTTAAAAAAAAACTTTTGGTAACTAAAAAAACATCGTTTTAGTTTTAATCATTAATATCCCACAGGGATAAACAGAAATAATGGAACGCCACTTTTCACGTTCCTGACACAACACCACAATACACTTTAGACAACACAGTTATAGGCGTGCTATTTAATCCCCCGAGCCGGGCACATTGGATGCAACTGCTATTCACAATTATTTAAATGTAGTAGCAGTCGCCTCTATTCATGGACCACACTCCAGCTGAACATCAGCGAGGTGCTGTCATATGTCGAGCCAGAAAAAATGTATTACATATGGGAGGTTATTTAGGTAAATTGTTCTCTAGTAGGTCATGCGTGTGCGCAGATGGTACATGCTTTTGTTAAAAACGCAACGATTGTTCTTATGTTAAGTAATATGTAATTATAGGCTCGTTCGTATTGTAAACATTTTTAGTCATATTGTGGAGGAAGCAAAAGAGTTGTGTCAGGGTTGTGGATAGTGGCGCACCATTGCTAATCCCTGTGAGAGTTTAAGGCGTGAACTAAAACGCGAAAAAATACAATCAATCAAATTGTCACGCCTCTTTCCCACAGCGATAGGCAGAGATGATGGAGCGCCACTTTCCAACTCTCTCGCTTCACATCCCTTTACATCCCCAATTCTCTTCATACAAACATTGTTTACCCTCCTATCAATAAAAACAAACTAAAACACCACAGAAATAAAATTATATCTTTACGTAGATATGAATATAATCCATTAACATAATCCATAAACATAAAAAAAGAAAAAAATAGGTATACCAGTGTTATACAAAAATCCAGAAAGAAAATCCCAAACATGAGTCATGTTTACCCATAAATTACATATGACAATTACATACTTTAATGCAAGGCAATAAGGTCTATATTTAAATGGATAAATGTATACTCGTAATTATCATGAAGCTAACATACGAGGCCAGTACGGTCTTAATAGTGAAAGTTTGCATCCGGTGGCTGACTGATCTGTCAACATAGATCATATAACACTAGACGCGACATAATAAAGATAGACAAGCAGCCATATCGAAGACAGACAGCCGCCGTGTTTCCTAAGTAGAACAGAAGAAGCAAGAGAGTCGTGTCAGGATCGTGGATTATCTTCAGCAATTGATAATGCGCTTATCAGATTATAACTTTTCACTTGATAGTAACTTCTATATATTCTTTATCGAGAAACAGATAAAATTAAAAGTATATTAACTATAATTGAACTATAAAGAAAAAATATCATCTAAGAAGACTGGCAACATTTCCCCTTAGTATAACAAGGCTTATACGTTTGGCAGAAATAAATGCCAGCCTTTCTGTCTCCAGACTTTTCTTCTCCGTTAGCCGCTTGGACAACTCCTTGGCCAGGTGCTTAGCTGAATGTCTCCAAGGGCCAATCGTCTCGACCTCAAACGGCGCAAATTCGTAATCAGTACCGAGGTTGTCGTATTTGCGCAGTTTGGGGTTCTCCTAGGTCGCCTAGATGTGAGATGGGGCTGATGTGTCTAAGCAAGTCGCACACCAGAGACCTAGTTTCCACGGCCCGATATACCTAATACTTATGTGATATATATAATATATATAACCTATGTCTGTCAGTCAATACGGGATGTGAATACATATTATTTATGTTAATGACATTTTGTTGTAATACAGTTTTAACCTACATTTAATATTAAACAATGATACTCGTAGATGTCAAACAATCAATCAAATTACCACGCTTTACAACGCCAACGGGATGGACAGAGACAATAGAGAGTCACTTTCAACGATCCTGACACAAATCTCGCTTTTAATTTGTAAATTCGAAATTTGTAATTAAAAACTTAAAATAAACCCCTGCCTGATATAAATGAATCTTTGTAATTTGTGAATTCATATAAAAAATATAGTAACTTAATAACATTAACATTAATAAAATAAAGAGTTCGAGTCTGGGTAACAATAAGTTTTATTTTAATTTTTATTGTGACTCGACATCGATGTTGACTCGACATATGCCTGGACACATGTCTGATTGAGCCCCAACCGCTCTTAAAATGGCTAAATGAAATGGTTAAATGAATACAAACTAAATTATAAATAACGATACATTCTTTAATTCTTTATAATAAACTTATATGTACACCTATTCTATATAGGTACGTATGTAAGTGCAATGACCAGACTTTATAATTGGTACATCCTCATTTTGTAAACTTCCTCATGCTCAAATGAACTAATTATTTATGTAAAAATTCTATATATCACTTTAATTCGTTGCTAAAACACGACATTTTCCCAACTTATCATCAGACGTTCATGGAAAAAATGAGACGTAATAATAACCATCGACTTGCCTGATGATAAGCAAGGGGAGGTCCAAGAGCGCCGTCGACTGAAAACACCGTTTTAGTTTACGGTTGCCTCAGTCGCAATCACTATGCCGGTCAAATGATTAATCGCCACGCCTCATTCCCACAATGTCCAATCTCCCTATATCAATATAGGTTAAAATCGCAATATAGGTAACCTTCTCAATCCTTATCGCTACACCTCTACTAGTTATCGACCAGTGTTGATAACTAGTAATAGTTATCGACACTGGTCGGGGAAGCATCCGCATTCTATCCACCGAATAGGCAGTCGAACTAAAAGGTTCGGTGCGTCGTTTCTTTGTAGAACAATCGAGAAGTGGAATGCTTCTCCAACCCATGTGTTCTCCCTTTAACCTTGGATTCTTTAAGCGATGCGTGAAGAAGAACTTTTGGTCAGAATAATGACGGCGACTGAGGCAGCCATGAACTGAAATAGTTTGTTAAGTCCTCGGCACTATTGGGGAGGTCCTTATGCTTGTAAGTCGTTGATATATTTTCTATTGCAGTCACAATAAAAAATATATATAAACGATAAATACGAGATCACGGAAATAAATTTAAAGATCCATGACATAATAGTTATATTTTTAGTATTAAAAAATCGCAAACAACCTATTGAAATTAATTCGATATTTGTACTTGACCTGCATCACAGCGTCTTCCTCACCGTTTCGTAGTATCGTTAAGTATGCCAATGTATTCACGCAAACATGGCTACTATTATAGTTACATAAGGTCTAATTTTGCGTAGCGTAATTTAGCACGTGAGGTAACCATTTTTGGTATTACTGGAGTATCTTAAATAACAATGACTTAGCAAATAGAATAGAAAATCTGAGCATTGTTTCCAACAACAATTGGCTCAATTAATTTGCATGAGCAGCTTGTATTAAGTAATAGGATTAGTTAGCGGAAATATTGTATGGTTAGTTTAACATGATGTAGATATTTGCATCGGATCTGCGGGCCGACCGCGTAACTTAATGATAATGAGAATGGGCTTCGTTTTGACAGTTCACTTCATTAATGAGCTTCAAAATTTAAATTGCGACCGCGCAACACACTGAGAATCGATGTTCATTTTCATTAACAGTTTAAGCTCATTGAAACTGATTGTACCAATGAATAAAAGTTGTTTTTGACACTACAGCGACCGCGTAACTTTTTAACAAATGTGAATTTAAGTTTCATTCCTATTGAAGATGCGCGGTCGACCTCAGTGGTAGGTAGACAGTTTTGATGGACATTTTCCCAGCCTGCCGATTTGTGTAAAAGCTTTAAACTTAGATGCGTTTCGGAATCTACTAGAAAGTTGCCGGTTCCAGCTAAGCCAGTCGAGTGGATGTGACTGCTACTTGGAATTACTTAACTGTGGTAGTAATTGCTTCTATTTATTGACCGCACTCCAGCCTAACATCAAGCGGCGTGCTGTCATATGCGAAGCAATAATAAAGACAACACTTTTAGGACTTGTTTGTTTTATTGTATTTAACTTAGTATTTAAAGATATATAATAGTTTAACAATAATTCCTTTAACACAGTAGCTTATCACGTTAATTGTTGCAAAAAAGTAGGTTAATTATTACTAACTTTGTTTAGAAGTGTAGCGCAGACAATCAGAAAATAAAAATGTTGTAGAAATTATTTATTAGATTTTTTCATCCATTTTTTATAATTTATACAATATTCGGTGTGTATAACTTAAATATTAATATATTATCATATACAAAATGGTTCATCATATACACAAATTAAATTTAATACATATATCGATAATCCATTTTAAGGCAGGCAGCTTGTATGATGTGAATTGTGGATATAAAGGAATCGAGGAAGTTGTGCCAGAATCGTGGCAAGTGGCGCTTCATTGTCTTTGCCTATCCCCGTGGGAAAGAAGCGTGACAATTGATTGATTGATTTGATTTATAATAGAACAAGTATATTATCTTACTTATAAATGTATTCTTTTCTAGTAAGGGCTCATTTTGTAACGTCTACAACCCCCTACGAAACGAGACATGCATTAAAACATCTCTACTACCATTTTCCATAGCGGGAGACAACAGAAATGTATTGTATACAAAATAGCTTCAAAGCCTTGTAGGCTTAACGTAGAATCTTTAGAAATCTGCGTAGGCGCCGATTTAATGCTCGACTACACATGATTGCCATCTAATTTTACCTTTCCATAAGTAATTGACAACTTTCTGTGATAGACCTCAATGCTTGGAAATCGATCACTCATAAATTATAATCGCTAATGTTATAATTATATATGCTTTCTTACTGTATACAGTTTTCACTACTTTTTTTTATAAAGACGCGACTTCTGACCTTGTGGTTCCTGATGGTGTAAGTGTTGCCTCAGTCGCGTCACTATGCCTGCCAAGGATGTTGTTTTACGCATTGATAGAATGATCCAAGGTTAGCACATCTGCTAGCGGACCCGATATATGTTGTCTTACCGGAAGTGATTGCAGCGCTACCGATTGTAGATGTACCGGGATTGTGAATCTAAACCATTTAGAGGCCCACTTAAACACACAAATTTTTATTTATTAAAATCGGTCATTTATTTTGGTCCAGCCGTTTGAGAGCTTATTTTATTTATTTTAGACTATACCCTATCCATTCGTTAATTTTTCTGTTTGACAGTTCGAGACAGTTGGTGACGCCTTCACATGTTACCGATAATTTCATCTAATAGCGCATTCTACATGTCAAACTAGTTCGATTTTTTTTCGAATAGGCGAATTATCACTTTCATTATGTTTGCTTTATGTGAGACCTGTTAACTTTACGAAGTGCCCTGTCAATAAAGTACGACATTACATCCCTACTGTAGTACATTATTCCGAAAAAAATGTCATACATAAGCGTGAGCTGTAACAAAATACAGAAAGTACAGTGTATAAGAGGCTGGCTTCCTATTGGCTAGCTCCTAATAGTCAGCATTGCAATATTGCATCGATATTTACTTAAGTCTTTGCTGAAGTCGCTACATGTTAATATAAATATAAAAAGAAATCTATGTTCCGCACGAAATGTAATTAGATATTTCATAAAACGAAAAACACCCTTGACATGAAAATACTTTACACTTATTACTTTTGGCAATGTTTTTACTTGTTTCATAATGTTACAGCAATTAATAAAATTATTGGCATTTTTTAACGCAAACATTTGTATTAATCGCGGTAGGTAGGTGATTTATGTATTTATTACGTCAATTCAAAAATATTTGTCAAATCAAAAAAAAAAAATTGTCACGCGTTTTTCCCACAGGGATAGGCAGAAACAATGGAGCGCCGATCCTGACACAAGTTCCTCGCTTTCTTCACATTCACAATTCTCTTCATACAAGCTCTATGGTTTTAGGCACTAGGCTAAGCTTTTTTGAGGATGTCTCCGATTTGGTCAGCAAATACCCTCCTGGGCCTGCCTTGTTTAACGTTGAATACGTTAAACAATGAGGTTTATAAATTTTTTCCGTCAATATTTCTTTCATAGCTCTTAATTGTAATATTTGTTATTAATTTAAATTTGCAAATATTTTGTAATAAAAAAAGAGGAAGATTTTGGCTTCGGGTCTGGTCATCAAAAGAGTGGTAGGCAGTGGTACCCAGTCAGGATAGTACCACAAGTCACGTTTCGGTATCAGCTTGTAAGTGGCCGGTTCCAACTACGTCGACATAGTGGATGTGACTGCAATTGGTTTGTTGTAAGTAGTGACCTCAATTCACAATTTATGGACCGCACTTTTGCTTAATCATGCAGGGTGCTATTTCATATTTCGAGTCATTAAAAAAAACTGCAATCAAATTGTCACGCCTTTTTCCCATAGGGATAGGCAGAGACAATGGAGCGCCACTTGCCACGATCCTAACACAACTCCCTCGCCTCCTTCACATTCACAATTCTCTTCATACAAGCTCTATGGTTATGGGCACGAGGCAACCTAGCTTTCTCGAGGATGTCTCCAATTTGGTCAGCGTACACCCTCCTGGGCCTTGTTTAAAAAACTGCATCTAGTGACAAATCAATAATGGCAAATATCTGCAGCGTTCACACCCTAAAAAGATTTATTATAGGAGGGTCCGTCATCCGCAATACCGTAACCCCCTGTCCATTTGTAATAATTTATTGTTTTGTATTGTACTTGTCAATAGGGTTCATTTTTCTTTAATAAATATAGAAATACTATTGTGACGTCCAATCAATTAAAAGGCGCGAATTACATTTGACGACAGGCTGGCACTCGAGAGTAAAGTCCCGTGTTCGGTTCTCGGTCGAAGCAAATATTAGTTTCATTCGTATTTTTTTTACATTACTATACTAAGCTACTAAAGTGTCCCGTCCTCTGGGTTTGCGTGACCATTGCACTGCCACTACACCACGGTCGCCTGATAAATAATTATATTAAATATTGCAAATAATTGTTATTAAAAAAATTGAGGATATTTGCTTCAGATCTGGTTATCAAGTAGTGGTACTCAGTCTGCCGATAAGGGGTAGTACCACCACTTGCAAGTATCAAATGACTTAGTTTCGGGATCAGCTTGTAAGTTATAAATGTCCCAGATTAATTCCTAATATGTCTGTTTATAATTTTAAAAAAGTGAAAAACGCATGTATTGTACTTTTAAACTTTATTAATAAAACACTATGAAAAGCTAAAAACTAGTTAAAACATAATTAGGTCAAACATTACAAACACGGAACGGAATGTCATTCATTGGCCAAATGCCAAACCAATGTTCATGTGTACAATAAATCTAATATAAAATTTATTTACTAACTTTTAATCATATAATTAAACTAATTTTGGTTCCGGGAATAGCAATCAAAGTAACCTATGATATTTCAAAGAAAATACAAACGCGGTCAATGTTTTTATTTATTAAAACATCGACTTGACTGATGGTTGGCAAGAGGAGATCCACGAGCGTCAAAGACTGGATAATCAATCAATCAATTAAATTGTCACGCCTTTTTCCCACAGGGATAGGCAGAGACAACGGAGCGCCTCCGACCACGATCTCTACACAACTCCCTTGCTTCACATCCACAATTCTCTTCATACAGGTTCTGTGGTTATGGGCACTAGGCACCTAGCTTTCTTGAGGATGTCTCCGATAATCAGTCTCATTTTACGGTTGCCTCAGTCGCAGTCACTATGCCGGCCAAGAATTTTGATTTTGAAACAATTTATTCATACTTCTTATATAAAATGATATTTAAATAAATTAACTAACTAACCAGCATAGACCAACATAGTGGACTACTTCCAAACATTCGTATATGACCGTAATATGATTCGTAAAAAATCGAGTTTAGTCACGGCTGCCCCAGTCGCCGTCACTATGCCGGCCAAAGGTGCTTCTTCACGCATCGCTACAATGCAGTTGGGTCGTGGCATTATAAATAACGAAATAATTTCTAAATAAATATTTAAAAGTAAAAGTTTTGATAAAAATAAATGGCGACAAGACATCATTCATTTTGGGCTTCTATGTACTACTTTTGTAATGTCCAATGATGAAAAAATATATAAATGGTAGTTTCGATACTTGTGTTGATAAAACTAATAACAATTGCTTTTAATTGCAGTGCAATTGAGTTATTTAGAAAATTAGATATGAATTTTGTATCTTGTATCGTCTGTCAACCACAAAGATACGCCATATTAACAGTTCTGCTTTGAACTGTCATAATTATAGATTGATCATTTTGAACTTCTAAACTATTCAAAATAAAGGATATATTCCAATTACATTGTAATCTTCGTACATCAAACTATTTTAAAATGTATATGACACTGGTAATACAATTAAGCCCAAGTCACCATACAAAATGAATGTGGTCCTTTAAAAACGAAATTTTGTAAACTAACAACTAATACAGTATTTTCAGTTTATATAAACATAGAAAAGACACAATAATAAATAATATATATAACAAATAGTACCTCTAGTGTAAAAAATACATGAATTAAAAAAACACATTGTTACAAAATCACTGACCTGTGTCGCCCCCTAGTGTTGATATGTCGAACCTCCCGACCGCCACTGCTCTCGCCATCGCTTCCTGAACCTCCAGGCTCCATTACGTGGGTCGAGATGGACTTGCTTACCTATAGAAATAAACAAAATAGTGATTTAGTTTTTTTTTTCATTACAGCGCAGCACTTGATGTTAGTTGGATTTATGAGCTAATTCGAGCCTATCCCTTATGAGCCTATCCCCTTGGAAAAAAGGCTTGACAATTTTATTATTTGATTGACTACAGCCGATTTCCGGCAACCTTTGCTTCTATCTTTCGACCTTATGATAAAAGCAAGGTAAGGTCCAAAAGCGCCGATGACTGATAAAAAAACGACTTAATTTACTGTTGTCTCAGTAAACTAAGTCGTCAATATTTTCTCTTCAAGCGATGCGTGAAGGAGCACCTTTGAAGAGGTTCATACATTTAATCAAACAATAAAATTGTGACGCCTTTTCTTACAGGGACAATGGAACGTCACTTGCCACGATCCTGGAAGAACTCCCTTGCTTCCCTCACATCCATAATTCTTTTCATACAAGCTGAATGTAATCAATTATCAATTCAATCGGTTCTAACCAGGGTGGCATAGTATGTGACTGCTACAGTTATTTAATTGTAGTGGCAATAACCTCCATTCATGGACCACACTCTTAACATCAAGCGGGGTGCTGAAATAATTAATTTAAAAAAATACTTACTGGTGGAATGTATTTTTTGACAGCCGCTGTCAACTCTTCAATCGTCTTCTCCTTTTTATTACTATCAAGTCCAAAAAACCTATTCTTAGCTTCTTGATTAAGAGCCGAGATCTTCAAGACAGGAGCTTTATTCTCATCGTTTTGCTTTATGTTGCTCCGTAGTTTCCCCAATTGGACAGGCTCATCTAGTTTATTTACGAAACGTTTATATCTCGTACTATTCTCATCTTCGTCTCTTGAAGGTTCTCGTCTCAGTTTACCCAAAACTGGCACAGGTTCTAACGGTTCATTCTTCACCTGATTAAGCCTTTCTTTCAATTCGTTAGCGCAAGGTATTTGAATCTTTCTGGGAAAATCATGAAGTCTCGTTATATCAGAATCGGTTCTAGAAGCTTTTAGTTTGTGGTTTTTAAGTGCGCGGTTTTGGAAGCGCTTAGGTTTGGGTTCAGGCATCTCTTCGGAGCTGTCGGAGGAGGAGCAACTCTTCTCTGATGATGTGACGCTGCTTGCTGATGCTGAATCCTCGTCTGATGAACTGTCTATGCCCTCGTCTTTTAGACCCTGCAATGGAATATTTTCATTTTAATTTAATTGTAAGTACTGAGAAGAATTGGAGACTTTCTTAAGAAAGCTGGGTTGCCTAGTGCCCGCAACCGTAGAGATTCATCATCATCATCAGCCAGAACGCGTCCACTGCTGAACATAGGCCTCCCCTTTAGACCGCCGTTTTGAACGACAAGATGCCAGCTGCATCCACCGGTTATTCGTGACTTTCACTATGTCGTCAGTCCACCTAGTGGGAGGCCTACCTACGCTGCGTCTACAAACCGTACCGTCTTCATACAAACCGTAGAGATTGTATGAAGGGAATTGTGGATGTGAGGGAAGCAAGGAAGCAGTGTGAGGATAGAGTTTAGCTCCTTTGTCTCTACCTATCCCTGTGGGGAAAAGGCGTGACAATTCGATTGATTGATTGATTGACTGACTGAGAAGAAGATATGACCCTATTACTAACAACTGGTCAAGGGTCTTCTGTAAGTAAGGCACTCCTGCTTAGTGTTGTCGCTTTTCGCTTTTAATTCATGTTTACACAGATTTTCGATACCAGGACCAGCCCAGATACAGTCCACGAATGTTAATTATTTATTTTAATAAATAATTAACATTCTGGCTTGTCGGCCCTTCCCTTCCCTCCTCTTAACCACGCTGAATACAACAAAAAAATATATCAATAAATAATATCAATAATCACCTCAGAACTTTCTCCTTTAGTCAACGTCTTGGGCTTGGGCACAGTTGTGGCACCAGACTTCAATATACCCCTCACTTCTGGCGTAATCATTCTCTGTGCCCTCTCCGATGGCCTTTCATCTTCCAAATCTAAAAATATATATCATAAAATATAACCTAAAATGAAGGATAAATATATATATATATAAATATATTAGTAGTCATTTATTAAGTAATAATCAATCAAATTGTCACGTCATTTTCCCACGGGGATAGGCAGAGACAATAAAGTGCCACTTGCCACGATCCTGACACAACTCCCTCGCCTCCCTCACATTCTCTTATATAATTCTAAATTCTTCATATAATACTAAATTTCTGCCCATAATAAACTGAATCGACAAATTAATCACCAGCCCAAGTGTTCTCCCCATACTAAAATCTTGGATCCTTTTAGCGATAAGTAAAGAAGGTCTTTTGGCCGGCATAGATTCGTGATCTGAGTCTGTAATTTCAGTCCGAGTGTTAGTAGAGCACATCGGGCTTTAGAAAGAGATAATCGCAAGTTATCGCGGCTTTGTAGATCGATGTCTCTCTCGCACAAAAAAAACTGCATAAAAATCGCGCATAGGTACCAAGTGACAAAGACGACGCTCTACAAAGCCGTTGCTAAAAGATTATCTCTTTCTAAAGCCCGATGTACTTACAGCCCATTTCTATAAATACATTGAAAATTGAAAGTCCGCAGTGCCTATAAACATAGTCTGTTTGAAGAGAATTGTGGATACGAAAAAAACAAGTATGGTGAGTGTGTCAGGATCGTGAAAAGGATCCTTTGTCTCTGCCCATCCCTTTGAGAATTAGGGCGAGACAATTGATAATGGCACAGGACGGAATCTAAGCGCTCACTTTAATATTGCGGATTCAAATTAATTTTATCAACTATGTTCATTTTATATACATATGGTTGATTATTCATAGCATTACTTACAATATCAACTTTGTGTATTACTATTAAGTTACAAAAATTACAGTGCAATATATAGGTACGATAGCTACAAATATTATAGGTTTCTGCCACCTCCCAACTCCAAAAAATATATAGATATTAATTCAAATATATACTTTTGTTAATAAAATTATTCAAATCGTTGCAGTTGTTAAGTTTTATTTAGTGCAAAAACATTTATTAACAAAAAAGTGCAGAAACAAAGTGAAGGTGTGAATTTATAAATGTAAGTAACATTGTATTAATTTAACTCTACACTTGGCTTGTAAAACACGCTTTTACTTTTTACATATAAGATCTGTGACATATAAGTAAAAGTAAATTAGGTACGAATACACTAGTCACAAAAATTAAGAGATATTAATAAAATCAAATTGTAGCTTTCGTGTAGCATTCGCGAATCTGTACTACACAAAAAAAATAAATTAACAAAATTTTTACTCAAATTAATAATGCTATGGTTTTTTATTCATCTTGGATAATTTATTTCTCTTTAATTAGAATAGTCGGTTTGAAAACTAGACACTAGAAGCTACTATTTTTTTCTTTTAAACTTTGTGTGACCATTATTTTCAGAGAAAATCACCTAAATATTTTGTTTTCTCTTTACTATCCCATAGTTTTGGTGTCTATTATATATTTGACAGAAAATATTGGATAAAAGATTTGATCATACAACCAAAAAGATATACAACCAGAAAAAAATATATATTTATAATAAATATTATTTTTGGTACTCCATTTGAGCACACAGAACCTGATGTTGATAAGACCCAATAGCTACAACTGATAAATAGGTTTTGCCTTTCTGGCCTAAACTACAGAAACTAAATACAAAATAGCTACCAAAACCCATGCAAACTATAAAACTACAAAAGTCTACAATCACCACTAATCATGCAGTATTTTTTATTTATAAAAATATAATATATAAATTAATGAATCTGAAAATAAACGTATATTAATGTAACAATTTTAAAGAGTGGCAGGCAGTGGTGCCCAGACTTCCGAACCGGCGTAGATGAAAGATACAGTTTATACAAAACTACAGACTACTTTACTGACTAACTACTTAGGCCAGCATAGGATGCGACATATATTTAACTGTAGGAGCAATTACCTCCATTCATGGACTCCACTCCAGCTTGACATCAGACGGCGTGCTGTCACATTTAAAAAACTACCACTAACATATTTTTTTTATTAACGGTCTATCTGTTACATAAAATAGCAGTAAATATTACTGAACAACAAATTTTTGCTTCTTTCTTCAAAGTAAGTTTGAAGAGAGCATTATTATTATTAATAGAATAAGCTTGAATTCTAGCAAAGTTAGTAATGATAAATAATTAAATTTGTTAACTTGAAGCTACACTGTCGAAAGTCGATTTAAAAACAAACTTAAACGATAAAAGAATACTTCGCTCCAACTTTAATTAATTAGACAATTTTAAGCTCGAATCGACTTTCAAAAGTTTCAGCAGACAAATATAAATAGCGAACGTTACTCCAGATTTTCCTAAAAGCGTCTTTATTTTAATAATTAAAATAATAATATTACTTTTTAATTAATAAGGCTGATACTACACAGTTATATATTAATGAAATAAACTAATTTTATGCGGCTTACTATCGCGTTTATTTTGGTTTTGATCGTGGTCTCTCAGTGACTACAAGACCACGATCCGGCTGCAAAGCTCTCAAAACGTCGGAATAATAAAAAAAATGTAAATCAAATCCAAAATAAACGCGATAGTAAGCCGCATTAAATTAGTTTAATTCATCAATCTATATCTATGACGTATTAATTTTGTTCCAACTATGAACAATGGTGGCCAAATATTTTCGTAGATTTGATTTTGAGGTTTGTTTTTGGCGCTTCAAAAAACAAACCTCAAACAATCGCGATATCTTTTGCAATCTAAATTCTTTACTCAGTATTGGACTATTCCGACAAAATCAGATACATCTTTTAAAAAAGCTGAGTTGCCTAGTGCCCTTTGCCGTATAATGGGAGTAAGGGAGTTAAGTCAGGATCGTAGCAAATGGCGCTCTATTGTCTCCGGTTGGTTGGACGTTTTCATAATGCATCAGAATGCGGCATATATGTATGACCAGCGGGGTTAGGTTGGGTAAGTTAAAACGTTTATCGTCTCTCGTCAGCGATTGTCAAAATAATAAAAGCTAGGCTAAATCCAATAAAACGAAACTATTAAAGTTGTGACAAATATCGTCTGTGGGATAATTATGATCAATAGTCCTAATTTGGTTAAGCCTAACTTTTATTACTTTGCCAATCGTCGACGAGAAAGGATTATCGTTTTAACTTGCCCAACCTAACCTCGCTGCCCAGTCCCATAGTAAATATGTCAATGTAGAATCAGCCTTTGAAAGATCGCTACTGATAACTGATATTATACAGGTACGTAATATTAATGTAATGAATTATCTAACCTTACAAAAACTACATCCATGCACACCTAAAATTAAATCATAATTAGTAAAGAAAAAAAAACACAAGCGAAACCAAAAAAAAACAGGCAAATAAAAAACATAAAGGTCCGAACCTAAGCTCTTATTCTTAGAATTTTGCCTCATGATATACTCTAAAGATGTATTCTTTGCGCTGGCAGACCTAAAGAGCTCCATTTTCCTTTGAAAATCTGCATTCCTCGGCACATCATCAGCTTGAGTCATCGATTTAGTGAAGCGTTCATTTTGTTCCATTGCCTCTTGAACTTGGCTTGCTAGAACGGGCATAGTTCTTCTTGAGACTCGGGAGGCCTTCTCTCTTTTATCCGTTGGTTTTGGAAGACCAGCGACAGGAGGTTTGTGGGTTAATTTGGAGTTGAACATCTTCATTTTCTCCATCAGTGACATCTTGGCTGGGTCGTCTTCATCTAATTTAGCTGCCACCAAGTGCGTATTTACATTATAGCTTTGAACGTTTTTTAAAGTTAGCCCTTAGGTCTGAGAGCGCCGATGACTAAGAGAACCGACTCAGTGCGGTTGCCTCAGTCTCCGTCACTATTCTGGCGTTAATAAGTTTTATACATGTGTCATTTAGACAAATATTTTTCATTTTAGCATCATTCATTACTTTAGGCATTTTTGGTTTTGAACCTGAAGCATTTTGTTTTTGTAGCCATTGCATTACCACAAGGCCACGGTCGCTGTATATTTATATTGAATTTTGTATATATATATATATATATATATTGTTATAAAAGGTGAACTTTAGAAGTGCTCAGCTACAATAGTGCGTAATAATTGCAAATAATCCCTATAGAACAAGTATGTACATGCAAAAGTACACAAAGCTAACAAAGTACATGTCTTTTAAAATAAACTTTTTGTGCAACGACATGCCAACGGAGTCTAATAATGTTTAAATAAATAAAAAAATGCATAATATAATTGCATAAAAAAAACTATCTACATTTCTACTATCGATTGCACTAAGAATTGATTTTTTTTTAAATTTACATTTCCATACTAAGCTACTAAAGTAAACAAATTTTATGCGGCTTACTATCGCGTTTATTTTGGTTTTGATTTTACAATTTTTTATTATTCCGACGTTTCGAGAGCTTTGCAGCCATCGTGGTCACGGAGAGACTGAGGTGTTGGTCGTCCTATTGGTTGATGCTGTTATTGTTTCCAAAACTACCCCGTTTCATATTTTGTTTTTCTGTTCCCGGTTTATTTCAAATTTTTGCAAAAATAACTGACGGTGTCATCTGGTTTGGCAGTTTGCTGGACTTGGGACTTGAGTTTGTGAATTATGGGGTCCCAGGTGTTAGATAATCGCCAACCACCTTCTCTATTGAAATTAGGATGCTTTTTAATCTCAATAGCCTCGCGTACCATCCTGGGTATCAGTCGACTTTCCTTTGCGAGGATCTTCGGTTTGTCGAAACGGATGTAGTGATTGGCGCCGTCCTGTTGATGCTCACAAACTGCAGACTTTCCACTACGTTGGTGTTTTATATCCGCGATATGTTCCCGTACGCGTGTGCATATATTTCTTTTTGTCTGTCCTATATACGAGAGTCCACAGTCACATTCTAACTGGTACACCCCTGCATCTTGTAAAGGAATGTTAGTTTTCACAGGTCTCAGGTATTGGTGTAGCTTTTTATGCGGCTTGAAGTATGTTTTAACCGATGCTTTTCTCAATACATGGCCGATCTTGTCTGTAACACCCTTCACATATGGCAGGATGAGGGGGGCACGATCCACTGTCGGTGTTTTCACATGTCCTCTGCGACGAGCGGGATGGATTTTCAGCTTGTTGTCAGCAAGAACTTTTTTGACATATTGAAGCTCTTCTCCCAGGTGTTGGTCGTCACAGATGCCACGTGCTCTCTGTAACAAGGAAAGGCCTACGGCAGATAATTGGTTCGGGTGGTGGTGTGAAAAACTGTATGGCTTACTGTATTGTTAAAGTTTCTGATTATTTTTCGGAAACCAACCCATACAGACAAATATCTCAATGGTGATTCACACCACCACCCGAACCAATTATCTGCCGTAGGCCTTTCCTTGTTACAGAGAGCACGTGGCATCTGTGACGACCAACACCTGGGAGAAGAGCTTCAATATGTCAAAAAAGTTCTTGCTGACAACAAGCTGAAAATGCATCCCGCTCATCGCAGAGGACATGTGAAAACACCGACAGTGGATCGTGCCCCCCTCATCCTGCCATATGTGAAGGGTGTTACAGACAAGATCGGCCATGTATTGAGAAAAGCATCGGTTAAAACATACTTCAAGCCGCATAAAAAGCTACACCAATACCTGAGACCTGTGAAAACTAACATTCCTTTACAAGATGCAGGGGTGTACCAGTTAGAATGTGACTGTGGACTCTCGTATATAGGACAGACAAAAAGAAATATATGCACACGCGTACGGGAACATATCGCGGATATAAAACACCAACGTAGTGGAAAGTCTGCAGTTTGTGAGCATCAACAGGACGGCGCCAATCACTACATCCGTTTCGACAAACCGAAGATCCTCGCAAAGGAAAGTCGACTGATACCCAGGATGGTACGCGAGGCTATTGAGATTAAAAAGCATCCTAATTTCAATAGAGAAGGTGGTTGGCGATTATCTAACACCTGGGACCCCATAATTCACAAACTCAAGTCCCAAGTCCAGCAAACTGCCAAACCAGATGACACCGTCAGTTATTTTTGCAAAAATTTGAAATAAACCGGGAACAGAAAAACAAAATAGGAAACGGGGTAGTTTTGGAAACAATAACAGCATCAACCAATAGGACGACCAACACCTCAGTCTCTCCGTGACCACGATGGCTGCAAAGCTCTCGAAACGTCGGAATAATAAAAAATTGTAAAATCAAAACCAAAATAAACGCGATAGTAAGCCGCATAAAATTTGTTTAATTCATTAATCAATGTTCGCGCAAAATCTAAGAAAATACTAAGCTACTAAAGTGCTTGTATCATAGAAACAGAACAACCAAAGTATATATATCAAAGATACATTGGTACCGGTGAGCGGTTTCGAACCCGTGCATTCGGCTTGCGTAACCATTGCACTACCACTACACCACTGTCGCTTTAAAGCAATAAATGATTAAATTACAACTATAAAGATTGTATGATGAAGAGAGTAATGGATGTTAGGGAAGCGAAAGAGGCTTGTCAGAATCTTGGAAAGTGGCGCCCCGTTACTGTTTTTTTTTATTATGACTCGACATATGACTGCACCCCGCTTGATGATAAGCTGGAGTGTGGTCCATGAATGGATGTCACTGCTACTACATGATGACTACAAACTATGATGACATGTCATTTAATATGCAGCAATAAGTCGGTAAATAAAATGCACTTTATTTTCGACTTATACGATACAAAATACGAGATTTTTTAGTGGATCTGTCAAATAAATTCTATCAAATCCTAAAAAAAGATTAGGCAGAGAAAATGAAGCGACACTATCCACAGTCCTTATACCACACTCCTCTTTCGACTGTATTAATCTATTTTAACTATTTTTTAAAACATAGGAATACAAAAATAATTAAAATATATTATTTCAAATAGTATATTGAATTCTTAGTGCAACGATTCTGTGTATTTGGGCATAAAATATTAAAAAAAGAAAAAGAAAATATACACACCATCTTCATCTCTGTCTAACACATTAGCGCTGCTCTTCGATTGGCTAAGAGAAAAGTGTTCCTCTTTCGAATTTTCATTATTATCATTAAAAACAATCGGTTGTGTCTTGAACCGTTCCGTGATTGGTTGACCATCCTTGTTCTTTGAACGGCTGTGACGAATCAGAGGACGTGGAACACCTGAAAAATTCAAAATTTAATACGTTAAAATTAAAGTAATTAATGTTTATAATCTAATAAAAGATTTTTAGATTGGCCTTTTTTATCAAACATTATTTCAATTGAATAGTTATTTAATTGTGACGTAAAATGTGACTTCCACTGGCCCAGTAGAAAGCAAGGAAACCTTCAAGAACGCCGACGACTGAAAAACAACGATTTAGTCTACAGTTACCCAGTCGTCGTCACTGTGTCATTAGTCAGAGGTTCTTTGTTTACACTTAAAAAAATCAAAGGTTATATGATCGGAAAAACACATGAACTGGTAAAGCATCCTTCTCAGAATTATCTATAGTATTATTATTACTACAAAAACACACACACACACACACACACACACACACACACAAAACAAAATTCACGAATATTTAATAGCAATGTAACGATTGCATCGGCTGATGTGATCAATCATCACTTTGTCAGCTACGGTCTGCAAAACAAGTTTCCATCCATACGTGGACATGGAGAATGAATATCTGCAAGCATCTATGAATTATTACATTGTTGCAATGCGAGATAGTAATGTAATTATACATTAATAGCCATGTGCATGGACTTGTAATCAAACATTTTTTAAACATAAAATATTTTAAGTTGAACGTAGTAAAGTGGTCACACAAACCGTTACTATGTCTCAGGCCGGCATGGTGACGAACTGAGGCAGCCATGAACTAACTCGGTTTTTTCAGTCGCCGTCACTCTTGGACTTCCTCTTGCTTACCATCAAGCAAGATGCAAGATACCATCAAGTCAGATGTCGTGTCACAATAAAAAAAACACCAGGTTTAAACCTACTTGCCGGTAACAATGTAAGTTTGTCCGATCTGTTTCTATTATACAAGTACGTTTAGAAGCATAATATCAATTAATCTAATTGTTGTGCTTTTTTCCTACAGGGAAAGGCAGTGACAATGGAGCGCCACTTGCCACGATCCTGATACAACTCCCTTGCTTCCCTAACATCAACAACTCTCTTCATACTAGCTCTACACTTATTTATGAGTATAAGACCTTGTGCCCATAAATATTGAGGATATCTCCATATGTTATTCGTATTCAAAAAAATATAACCCAGAACATATATATAATATAATGTGTTGCTTTGGAAACGACCTAGATAAAATCAAGTACATTATTTAATAAAAAAGTAGTCCATAGTGCCCATAAACTCTAGTCTGTATAAAGAGAATTGAGGGAAGCAAAAGAGTTGTGTCAGGATCGTGGAAAGTGTCCCTCTATTGTCACTGCCTAACCCTATGGGAATAAGAGAGGGATATTTGATTGAATAATTGATTATTTAATAATAGATATAGGTAAACTATATTTTGGTAAAATCATATAGCTAGTGCTAGTTATTACCTTCAAATGAAAAGTTAATGCGAACATTGGTAAAGACCTTCGCTTTAAAAATAGACGATGATAATGCTATACTCGTATTTGACAACCTTTAATTATTTTTGTGACTTGCAATTGTTTGCTTAGGACTTATTTAAACACCTTATACAAGCACTAATTTATACAAAATAATATTTAATAAAATATTTTATAAACTTCTGTATTTCGTGAACAAAATATTATACAAGCGAATGTAGTTCAGGTGAAGTATGCGTGTTCAAAACTCAATTATTCAAATTGTCACGCCTTTTTCTCACAGGGATAGCCAGAGACAATGGAGCGCCACTTGCCATGATACTGAAAAAATATCTTCATACAAGCTCAATGGGCACTAGGCAACTCACCAACTTTCTTGGGGACGTTACAGTTTTATTAAAGTGGTTTTTCCGATTATGATGTTTTTGATTAAAAATGACGTTTATCAAAAGCGTGATGTTAGTTAGTTTTATTTATTCACCCTTGTATTGAGAAACTAGGTGCTTGCGTCATAGACATATTATAGATACTGGAGGTCTAAAGCAGTGTCCAGTATCGTAAAGAAGTCCACAGCAAAAGCCAAAGGCGGTCTAGTAGTGTGCCGCTTTCTTGGGATAAAATCGCTATTTTTACACGTATCTCTTTCACTCGTGATTAAACGTGCGACTAAATACGCGTGATTCTAAACTAAAATCTGACTCCAACGAGAGATTGCGCGGGGGATTCAGTATACGCGCACCATAGGAAAGTAAAATCTCGCGGGAAAGATCGGGTGTTATCGCGGTAAAGAGTGGGAATGGCAGCTAATCCCAAAACGCGTATGACAGTTATTTATTTATTATTTAGGACAGTTCGTGATTACTAGTCCATTAGTTCTCTTGCACTGCTGAGCATAGGCCTTTCCCTATCTATAGCCATAAACTATATTTTCTTTTATCTATTTATTAACAAATGATTATCGGAGACATACTTAAGAAAGCTAGGTGCCCATAACCGTAGAGCTTGTATGAAGGAGTTGTGTAAGAATCGTGGCAAATGGCGCTTCATTGACTCTGCCTATCCCCGAGGGAAAAAGGCGTGACAATTTGATTGATTGATTGATTACCAAACGAATCAAAATAAATAAATAAAACAAACGTACCTCTAGCTTGCTGTTGCAATTGTTGCCACATACTAGCTCTAGCGACCACACTATTACTTTTCACCAGTCCGGGTGCAAACCCAAAGCTTTCCTTGTCATCGTCACTTTCTACATCATCCTGAATATCTGCCTCAACTTCTGTAGATTTCCTTTGGCGTTCCATCGTTAATAATCCGCGTTCTATATTTGTTGGTGACCACTCGTTGCTGTTACTCGTATGCGTGTCTTTATTCTCTTGGCTTTCTATTACACCAAGATCTTCGCCTGGAATTCGTTTTAAAACTTACTTATTATCACTTACAATAAAAAATTAAACAAATTAATATTAACGTAATTCATTATTTCCCTAGAAAATACTCAAATTCAATATTAAAATTTGTTTTTATGTTTGTGAATATGTACATTATAGTAACATATTTTTTTATTATATATGGTATAGCTATTTTTTATGTTTTTGTATGGAACTTATTACAACATTACGTTGTAAATGGTGCCATCCGTAGTACAATGAACAGGCAAATAATGTCCAAAATGCGGTTCATAATGCGGTACTTGTTTCTATATAAATGTATGAAAGCGAATCTTGAAAAATGAGAAAACAAATCTGGATGATTGCGTCGAACGAGCCGATTTGGCCGGGTGTTTCCGACCAATTCGGAGAAATCCTCAACAAAGCTGGGTTACCTAGTGCCCGTTAGGCTTGCTTGTTGCCTGTCCATTGAAGTGGAGCGAGCTTGCGGAGCTGAGAAACGGAGAAATATTAACCAATAGGATTGCACAAAAACTCCGCTTAGCTGCAGTGATGTGGACAGGGATTTGCGACTTTTTATGCAATTCCTTTGGGTAATATTTCTCCTTTTCTCAGCTCCGCAAGCTCGCTCCGCTTCAATGGACAGACAGCCTAACCGTTGAGCTTGTACGAGTTGTAACTCTTTATTGCTGAAACTCCTCATTTTAATATGCTTCAGGTAAATAATGCTAAGCGGCATTAAACCTGTCTTTATAATATATAAAACAATATATGTTTAAATAAATTATGAATACTACTAATGGGAAATTAATGATTATGGCATTCTCTAATAAAATAAAATGGAACGATATAATTTACGTTTAAATGTAACAAGTAACAACCAACAAGTAGAATAAAGTTATTTGATTGTAAAACAAATTAAAGTCAATGCCTCTTTTTATCATAAAATAAATATGTAAGTATTTAAATTAAACAAGGGTAAAAAATATGTAATAAGTCAGAATAAAAAAAATAAAAAACTAAGCTATAAAAAAGTGATAATCTAAATCATCACTAAATTTATGTCAGAATCGATAACTGTATTTCATATTCAATGCTAAAAAACGTTTTCTTTAAGCTAATCCATACTTTAAAACCATATAAATATTGTTCCGCCGACAGAAATACGATTACGTCGATGAATAATACCGCAAACAGATTTATTTTTAAAATATTAAGAACGGTATATACACTGTTTATAAACATAACATATGCTCTGTTTATTATTATTATCTCTAATATGAACACATATTCTACTTATTTTAAACTTAATTTCCTTCTTATGAATAAGTTCCTGAACAGATTGAAAAAATGCTTCTATTACAAATATCACGTCGCATAGACAAAGAAAATCGTGCATTACATTGACCTACATAGGGCTGAGAGACATCTGCAAGGTTACATGGTGTTTATTCTCAAAACCGTCCCAATATGAAATAGCAGCAATACCCAACGATCTAAATTTACCAAACACAACATAAACAAACCGTAACTTGCAGCTGGATGCCGGACTAATTCCTCATGAAATATATTGCAGAACAAAATTTAATAGTTTCATTCCGGTTTGCTTCATTTATACTGAATAAACGTTGTAGTATCAAAATTCATTTACCTGATTGTGGTCCGGAATCTCTCGAAGAAGCTCTGTTATAGACGCCACTGTCACACGACACATTAAGACTCCAAATGTCTGCGTCGCCGTGTTGTCTGTCGTCTTCCTCCAAAGCACGACACTCTTCGTCCAATGCGATGCGGACCTTATCCACTTCTTTCTCAATCTCATCCAAAGTAGATTGCCTCCTAACAGCTGGCAACTCACTGTTCTCAAAGTCCAAGAACGTGGCCTCTCCGAAACTATCGTTGCTATTGTGATTATAGAACCTCCCAGGTGCTTCGTACTCAGCCAGCTCGGATGTAGAAGGCTCCTGAGCTTTACTGATATCTGCTGTAGGACTGCTTAAGGGTTGATCGAGAAAACTGTGGTTTCTCTCCGAAACAGCACCGAACTCGGCGGGTCGACTCGGAAAACTACCAACGCCGACGGGACCGAACGCTTGGAAATTCATTTGGCCAGGCTCCAAACTGCGAATGAGAAAAGAAACGTGCAAATGTAGGACGCAGCCATATAAAAGAGTGAGACGGCCATCATTTTTGATAGCTTTCATGATTTTCATAAATTATTGCGCGAGTGATCTGGATTGGCATCGTCAATTTACTAGTAAGGAGAGTTTGACACCTACGGCAATATAATCTAAATTTAAAAGTCTGCTACCGATTTTATTGCTATAAATCCACTTCAATATAGCTCTAATCCATAGCAATTTGGACAGTATATTATATTATACATGTTAGTAGAATATATATTAATTAGCGAAATAGTAGCTATCAAATGTATGAACTTTTTCGTTTTTCAACTCTAAAGCAGTTTGATTTAAGGATTTTTAAAATATAGGGAAAAAAACATGCAAATATTTTAGAAATAAAGGTTTGCATTAAATGAAAGCAGAACAAATTCCATAGAATTCTAGTGCAAAATATCATATAAGAGTTACAGATAAAGAAAACATAAAAAGTGTGAAAAACAAGTGTGATCTAATAAATCAATAAAACCATAACCATATAATTATATTAAGGCGATCCATCAAACTATTAAAATTATATTTTTATTGCACAATTAATTACAATGGAATGGGTAACTGGTATTGAGCAATCAGATCAAACGATCATGATGCTGATGCATTGCTTACAGAACACTGTGGACTCAAAATAGTATGTAGCTGACCTAATAACAACTGGAGAGCGTATTTCCGTCATCGCAGTTCTACTAACACTACAAACTAAGTGCACATGCGATGTATTCTGATACCCTTTAACACAAATACAGCAAAAGTAGTTAAAGGTCATGGATGTACGTATAAAAGCTGGACTAAAACCATTAATATAGAGACTAAAATTTAATTGATATATTTATACATTTGTTAATGAGTTTTAAGAATGGTAGGCAGTGGTGCCCACTCTGACAATCCAGGGTCCACTCCACCACTGTACAACTTTCGGGATCATCTGTCCATTCCAACTAGGATGCGATTGCTACTTGAAGATATATCTGTATAGCAGCCTTCATTTATGGATCGCATTTTACCTTAACATCAGGCGGGGTGCTGTCCTATGAACAGCCATATTTTTTTTTTGTAATTTATATCTCTTCTTAAAAGAGCCGTCTCAAATTTACAAAGGCGGCCATGCTGTGGTGGCAGTGCAATAGCTACGTAAGCCGAGTGGCACGGGTTCGAAACAACTCACCGATACCAATGTATCTTTGATATATGAACTTTGGTTTGTCTTGTTTTTTATGATACAAGTGCTTTAGTAGCTTAGTATATAAATGTATAATAAAAAAAGCCTAAATAAATTAGTTCTTTTCTATATTTTATTGATATACGACAAACTGTTAATTTTTTTTTTATGTGTTGAGTCAAACCAAATATCGGGCATACTGACCGTATGTTTATACTGGCATACGCTAAAAGTATTTATTTATGAACAAGTTAATTAGGGACAACGGACTCTAAAAATGTAGGAGGGCAGCTGACAGCAGATAAATGCTTAAACTTTTTAAATATTTAGTATTGTCAGGTAATTAAAACATTTCTTGCTTTTCTAGTGAGATTTACAAATGGTATTTAAAAAGGCAAAAAGGCAATAGATATAGTCTTAAAGTTGAAAATGTAAAAATATAAAAGTCATTTAGAAAACAAATAAAAATAAATAATTTATAGTTTAAAAATGATGACGTAAAACAGATGAGGATTTATTATTAGTAATGGTCGATAGACTTAGAACTTTTTTTGTGGCGTAACATATAACCTCGACTTGCCTAATGGTAAGCTAGGGGAGTTCCAAAAGTACTAATGACTAAAAAAAAACGACTTAGTTCGCACAGTCGCCGTCACTATGCAGGCCAAAGGTGCTTCTTCACACATCGCTTTAAGGATCCAAGATTATATATGATGGGGAGAACACATGGGCTAATAAAGATTTCTCTTGTCGATCGTTGCATAAATCAACGATGCTCCGAACCGAACCGAAAAATACGGACGCTTACACCAGACCTATGCTGGCAGGTATCACGAGGTAGGAACATGGTTAAAGAGCTCCTTGAAACATTCTTCTTGGTATGGGCGATAAAGGCCGCCATATCTCTGCGAAGTTGCAAGAGGTCCAGAGTTCGCATGATCTCTGCATCTTCTAAAACTCGGACAGCTCAGCGCTGCAATAAACATGGTTAAGTCACAAATTCACGAAACCTACCCAACAATGGAAAAAAAATGGAAATAAAAATGGAACAACCTTCCTAAATACGTCTTTGCTTGTTCCAAAATCCTCGATCCTTTAAGCGCATTGCAACTTACCAGACCTCTATGGTGAACACGGCTGCTGCCAGCTCAGACCTCTGTCAGAGGCAGCAGGTGCCTTTAGTCATAGCCTAAAAACAGGCGGAGCGTTGTCATGACGGCCTAAATTTATTCGATATAAGTATATAAGTCGATAAAGACTTATTTGATACATAACTAGGAACAAAGTTACGTAATTGGTGCGAGGAACGTATATATATAAATAATCTTTAACACAAATAATTATATAAATAAAATGACATATAAGAAAACAAAACAAAGCCATAGGAAGTACTGGCAGAGACGTTCTTGCTGAAGTGATAAATGCAAACGTAAAGGACACGTACAAAAATAGATTAAAACAAATGCAAATAATTCATCTTCATTAGAACGTTTGTTACCACTTAAACAATGATGGATGATTAACAGAATAATCTCATGCAGGGATTCAGAGTACATATTTCATACATAATTACAGATTAGATAAACCAGTGAGCACGATACTTAATTAAATAAAAATTTACTATTAATAAGATGATCATATTCAATTCAAAAATAGTATGAAAAATTATTTAAATATGTTTCTTTTATTAATGAGGTTGCCTATTAAACTACTATTGAAAAAAATACGGTTGCCTTAGCCACTGTGCCGGCCATTCTCCATTCTCCGACACACAAAGCCAGCGAAATTACAGTGCTTATAGTTTTTTAAGATCTTACGATGGTCTATTCGTATTACTCGAGAGTTTGGCGCTACAGGCTACAGCGAATGCAACCTGTATGCAATCGCTTATAATCAGGATGCAAGTTTGCAAGTAATCGCATTTTTTTGCATTTAGCCTCATTTATTAACCCCTTCGACAGGCATCACTGTAACCAAATGTCTAGGTTGTCTCGCGCCTATAGCACCTTTTAGAAATATGTTTTGTATAAACTACGTTTGTACAACTATAATTTCTTTTCATATTTCATCCAATGCCCGAGATTCGATCTATCCTACTTCTGATCTAATATGGATACTTTTGATTTTAAATGTGGTTTATTGATTCATATTGTATTTATAATTAATGGCATTACAAATATTATGCATGTCTAATCTAAAATAATTTCTTACGCGAAACATGATTCAAATTGCAAACTGACCAACACAGATGATGTCAGTTCCTAGAAAACAAACAGGCAGTAAAGTAATAAACATATAAAATTTAATGATTTACATGTTATAAAAAAATGGATGATAACTATGGTCTGAAGGTTACGTATAATTATGAATAGTTACTTAAAAAAGAACGGATATATAATAGCACCTATACCACATAAAATATATTCACGCTAATCTTTTTTTTAATAGAAGTAATTATGAACTTTATAAAATAATTTCGGAATTTAGTTGTAAAGTAAATTGTCTGTTATTAAAGTAAATAGAAGTAGTATAAATACTTATGTATTTCAAACATGATTTTCATAAATAAAACAAAGATAACAATTGAAAGAACAAACTGTATACAAAATCCAGTAACACCCACACAACACACCCATCAAAATAGTGGCACATAGCCAAAATTCAAGTCTCAGCGTCCATCCGGGAGTAATACAGAGCACAATCACCTCTGTACAAGAAATCCCATAAATTATCAACCGGTCAGCTCGACCGAGACGAAAAAAAGGACCCATAATCAACAAAAAAGTAGATAGTGCACTAAGACTTTTCTACAATTCGAAATTGCTATAAAAACAAATTAAATACAACATACCTGGAAGTAATATATCTCATTTCATCAATTGTAATAGGTTGGGTCTTGAATCTCTCTCTATCACGCGTTTTGCTACGAGAACTCTGATCCTTGGATGTAATGGAGTGAGTAAGTGCTTGTTCCATGTTTTTTATACGAGATGCGATCGATGGAAACGTTTTGGAACAGCCTTCTCCACTTATATTTTCTTGATTAGTTTGATTCCAAAGCTCACTGTTGCAGTTATCACAATTTTCTTCCACTTTTAATCTTCGACTGTTTAATATGGATAAAAGTTCATCGTTAAAATCGCCCGCCAACGATTTTGATCGAGGGCCTGATCTAGGTCTTAAATCTCTGCGGCGGAGTACGGCACTAGGGTAATTTGAAACGAACTCGTTTTCAAAATCCGGCGCAATATTTAGTGCTCGACTCGAACCGGCTGCCGATGAGTCGTTCGCATTACTACTGAAATTATTTTCTCTAATGTTAGCATCATTATCGGCACAGAAAGAAAGTCGTGGGCGCGGAGATTGGCTCCGTTCCCTGGTAAGACTTGAACCTCTCTGTTTCAAAATAGGCTTAACCGTCGTTTCGCATTCCGATCCAGAATGGTCAGACGTCCTTGACCGTAAAAGAGAAGGCCTTCTGGAGCTTCTGTCGTCTTCGCTATAATCGAAACTAGAAGCATGTCCATCTTCGCCGGATAATTTCTTAGATGTCTTAAGGATCGGTTTCTTAGGGCGATCTAAATCATAATCATCATGTTCAATAGATTTCTTCTTCAGTATCGGTTTCGGAGTATCGCTAGGTATATCTTCAAGACACGGTCTCTCTTCAGAAAAGCTTTTCTTCTTTAATATAGGTCTCACTGTTTCTTTTTCATCGTCAATAATTTCAGCGCCGCCAGCGGCTGCCAATAACACTGCTTGAGCAATAGAAACATGAGACGATGTTGTACTACTACTGGAACTTGAATTCGACTTTCTTTTCAGAATCCCATGAGGTTCTGGCGAACCATAAGACAAATCCTCTCTCTTCTCTTGAATGTTTTCTTCTTCTTTACTAAGTTTTCTTTTTAATATACCCTGAATTTGACTATCAGGTGACCTGTTCCTTATGACATCTTCCAAAGATGATCTGCGATTCTTTAATATTGGTTTATTGGTATCTGACGAACCGTCATCTGCGAACGAAACTTCAGGACTACATGATCTTCTCAAAGCTACCTGTGACTCGTCTAGACTTCGACGCTTCTTAAGAATACCCTGCCGTTGTCTGTCACATTTAGAATGACGTCTTTCGATCACGTTTGGCGAAAATGTAACAGGAGGCGAAGCGATAGCATGATTTATATTATTAGTATGTGAACTATCTTCGTGTATAGACTTTCTCTTTAGAATAGACACAGGGACATGGTTAAAAGACGAGGAAACGATATTTTCTTGGCGGCGATTTTGACTAGACATGTCGTGATTGAGATCAGAAAACATTGCACTTTGTTTCTCAAAATCGATAAGTCGCTGTGCGGCTGTATCTATATCTTTTAACCTTTCGGACACTCCTCTTGCTTGCACCGATGTATCGTTTAATAGACCATAATTATATTCCTCACAATTATCATTATGATCTGATGTTGACGCAAAAAGGGCGTCAAAAGCTGGTTCAGAAGTATCTAATTTTAATTTGTTACCTAAATTATTCGACAATTTGTTAACCCTATCTAATGTTTGTTGCGTTAAAGCAGCCAAGCTATCCATTTCTTGTGAAAGTCTTGTGCTGCTACTAGTGTTAGGGTGTGACCTAACGGGCTCATGAAGTACAGACATAGCTTCGGTGTGTTTGGAACCAGCCAAATCATATGACACACTAGCTTCGTTATAGTTCTGCACCAAATCTTTACTCAATAATCTTTTCGGTGAAGTCTTTCGCACATCTCCAGCTTCTTTCGAAGAATTTTCTAAATTAGTCAGTCTTTTCTTTGAATTTTGATATTTTTTGCTTAAACTCTCCGAATACTTTTGAGCTTGATTTCTCTTATCTGCACGCGCCGATTCACTGTCACTCTTAGCTTTAGGGGATATATTCGTTATTGCAGTTTTTTTCGTTGTTTCGTGAATTTTGATATTCTCCAAAAGTTTACCTTTAGGAGATAATGAATTTCGGTTATCTGGACTCCTTTTAGGAATTAAACTAGGTTTATTTACATGATCAGGGTTCTTTCGTTTATCGGTCGTTTTAAGATGACTTGAAACTGTTTGATTTGTAAAACTATGAGGAGAATTGTCACTTAAAGCGAGAGGAGTACATTTTGAAGATATTTTGGAAGAAGTCAACAAGTTTTCAGTCTTGGGATGTGATGATTCCAATGAACGTTTGCTTCTGGTTTTATTTGCAGTTCCTGTAACAAAGAAAATAGACTTTAGTAACGGTCCATATTGACATTAAAGAGTAACAGAACGGAACAGGAAGTAGAAGCTGTTGACCCAGAGTTTCCCGCATAAGTTGAATATCAGATTGCATATCAGATTAGCACGTAGCGTGCGTGCGATATGACGGTTAATCGCCAGGCATTATAATTTGTTAACAATTGGAATCTAACGACTGTGACGTAAAACACAATAACAATAGCCTTGCAATTACATCACGCCTGTAATATATGCAGTCAAAATACATTGCAGACAATACAAATATTTTGGCATCCAATTAATTATGAAACAACAAAATAATTGTAATTAGAATAACAGAACAAACAATACAAGCCTTAGGCCGACATAATATCGGCGACTGAGAGAACCGTGAATTGAGTCGGTATTTTCAGCACTCTTGAACCTTCTACTTGCTTACCAGGCTAGTAGAAGTGAGATGTAGGCACAATAAAAAATAAAATGAAAACATAGCAATGTCAATATCTCAATAGAATAATAATATAATAGACTTGATCAATTGTAATAGATCACAAACATCTATAGCTTATTACTTAGAAGTACATTATTCAACCAATAAGTGATAGTTATTACCTAACATTTAACTATCTAGCCTGTTTGACGACAGGCGTGGACGAACGGTTTAGCGACTGGTTTGTTGCGTGTAAAGTCCCGGGTTCGATCCCAGGTCGGAGCAAATATTTGTTTCATAGCTTTTATTTGTAATATTTAATAATATTAAATATTGCAAATATTTGTTAATAAAAAAAAGAGATGGATATTTGCTTCGGGTCTGGTTATCAAAGACTGGTAGGCAGTGGTACCCAGTCTGCCGATCCGGGGTAGTACCACCACTTACAAGTATACAGACCGTGAAGTGATTTGGTCACGTTTCGGGATCAGCTTGTAAGTTGCCGGTTCCATCTAGGCCGGCATAGTGAATGTGATTGCTACTCACAGTTATTGAATTGTAGTAGCAGTGACATTCATTCATGGACCACACTTTGGCTTAACATCAAGCGGGGTGCTGTGCTGTGTCGAGTCACAATAAAAAATAAAAAAAACAATCAATCTAAAATATATTTCCAACCAAATATTATTATCTATATCTTCTTTACTATTAAAGTTTATTGAAACTTATATTTATTTCTTATTGTTACTCAACACATATAAAAACACTACACCTAAATTTAGGCTAGCGTGCGGTTCAATAATGGAGGCGAATGCTACTACAAATAAATTACTGCAAGGAGATGAAAGGTTTCCGAATGGACACTACGTACATGAAGTATGATGATAAAGCAACAATCGCATCCACTATGCCGGCCTAGATGTCAGTTTCCAATAGGCATTGTTTAGGTTATACTTTAAAGTAATAGTAAAAAAAAATATACATTTTGCCTGGTGCCCATAATCGGAGAGCTTATATGAAAAGAATTGTGGAAGTGAAGGAAGCGAGGGAATTTTGCTGTGCTATCCCTGTAGGAAAGAGGCGTATCAATTTGATTGATTGATAGATCTTTATTAACGTTCAAAACTACAAAAGTTAGAGCTGGTTCATAAAGTTCATAAAACCTGGCCCATATAAAGTTTGCAAGCTCGTCTATGTACCGGATAATTTTATTTTCATTAAGATTTTTATCAACATTTCTATCTACGCAGTCCTTATGTACGCATATAAAATATGTATGTATGTAAAATAGAATTCGATCACTAGGTGACCGCATGCATAGTCGAGGTTGCGGCGACTGTGGTTTCCCTTACATGTTTCCATTTGTCTATCTACACAATACGGTCCATGTAATTTATATACATATATAGTAAAGAACAAAAAATATTTTTTTATTATGGCTCGACGATTGACAGCATCCAGCCTGATGTTAAGCTGTGGTCCATGAATGGAGGTGACTGCTACTGCGGTTAAATAACTAAAAGTGGTAGTCGCATCCACTATGCCAGCCTAGTTGAAACCGGCAACTTACAAGCTAATGCCTAAACGCAACTGAGTAAACACAACGCTTGTAAACACTCTTCGACAATCAGGCCCGGATCCGCTTTTTGTGCCTATTTGACCTGTATGGCCTTAAGCCTATGCACCATGCACTAAAACCCATAATACGGGTTTTAGTACATAGTGCATTTTATATTAAAATATCGAAAATAAATCTTCAATCGCTATGCGTGATAATTAGTTGACTAAAGAAAAGTCCTAAAGGACATTTAAGAGAATATATCAATCAAGTTGTTACGCTTTTTTCCCACAGGGATACGCAGAGATTATGGAGAAGAAAGTGAATATAGTCATATCAATCTATTAATTTGTCGCGAGTAGGCAGAGAATAGAGCGCCACTGTCAACTGGCGAATCAAGCCAGGTGAATGTAACCAAACACTTGAAAGCTATTTATCGTATTGCCAATAGCTCTCTCATTCGCATAGGGAATAATAATAAATAAGGTGTGACTCTAAAACACAACCCAGGTGACATATTAAACGTAAAAACAAACAAAGACAAATTATATGGCGTAGAAAAAGCAATTTGTATATGAAAACATTACGTGATCCAAGTAAAGCCTTGTGGCCTAATTTCTCAGTTTCAATGACGTCACAACTTTATATTATTTCACAGAATTCTTTATTATTGTGACACAGTAATTATTGTTAAATGACCTAGCTGCCACTTTCACAAATTATTAAAACAAAACAGCCTGTTAGTCACTAATTCGTCTGAAAAGCGTTCTACCTCTAAATAGATATACCGCTCAGAGGGTATTCGTTTGCAAAATAATCCGAATGCGTTTTGACGTTGTCATCAATGTGGTTCTGTTAAAACAATTACTATTCAAACAGTAAATAGACTGGTTTATTTAGGCCTAATAATCCCTCTAGTGCACAAATTATATAACTTGTGTAAGTTAAAACCACAACGCAATGATTTCAGTGAAGGTTCTGGCAGTTTCTTTTTATAAAGAAGGAGGCAGCATGAAATATTATCCGACCACTTAATTGCAAACTTGAAATTATTATCTTTATTACAGATCTTAAAGGTCCTAATACTTTGCTAATGAAAATACTCTTGCAGCCTGCACTAAATAGTCTAAATGTATTTGAAATTATTAAAATACTTGTTATGAATATTAATGTTCTTTGCTGACCCAACCGAAATACGATATTATATATTTTTAGGTCACGATACGTTTGATTTTAATGACAATAATCCTCTGAACTAAACCGCAATGTTTATAATTATTTATTTACGAAGCACAGCTCTTCTTTGTATTGCAAAATAGATGGCAAGTAAGTTAGGTCCACCTACGAATATAAGCAAATATGTTTTGAAGATGTTATGTCAGGATCTTGGCAAGTGGCGCTTCGTTGCCTATCCCTGTGAGAAAAATACTTGACAGATTTTTATTGTTAAGGTTTTGAAATCATATACATTGAAAGCATAACTTTTACTTAGCATAAACGACAAAATTTAATTACAAAACCTAAAATAAACAGTTAATTTATTTATTATTGTTTGAAACTAATTACTTTTATGTAGAAGGTTAAGAACCTTAAATATATTCATACTTATGAAATTAAATGTACTCAGATAACACCAAAAAAATTAGTCACTCTTTTTTCTGTGAAAAATGTTTATACCTTATTAATGATAAACTTTTATTAATCTACATACATACTTTCAGGTAATTTACAGAGCCTTTATTTTGCAGACATTATAAATATATAATAACATTAAACAAGGAATAAATCTGATGTGGATGGATGTGTTAAACAAGGCAGACCCAGGAGAGTGTTCTCCGACCAAATCGGGGACATCCTTAAGAAAGCTAGGTTGCCTAGTGCCCATAACCACAGAGCCTGTATGAAGAGAATTGTGGATGTGAAGGAAGCAAGGGGGTTGTGTAAGGATCGTGGTAAATGGCGCTCCATTGTCTCTGACTATCCCTGTGGAAAAAAAGGCGTGAAAATTTGATTGATTGATTAAACAGCATTAAACGACCGTGGTGTAGTGGCAATGCAATGATATATAACTGTAATCTTGTTTCTATGATACGAGCATAAGTAGCTTAGTGCAGAAATGTACAAAAAAACTATTCAATAGAACAACGTATATTTACAGCATACTCTTACAGTCCAATTTCAAACAATGCGTTTGGTCTTACCCTTAATCTAGTAAACAGGAAGTATTAATTCATAATAATACAAAACGTAGTTAGCTTATCTAAGCCTGGTACAAAGGTTTTACTTTGTTAGAACATAAACACTGAGTCAAGTTATAAAAACACTTGCGTGCACAATAAGACCATATTTAATTAGGCATGTGTGGTTAAAAATATAAATATATATATGCACAGAGCCTGTATGAAGAAAATTGTGGATGTAAAGGAAGCAAGGGACTTGTGTAAGAGTTATGGCAAGTGGCGCTTCATTGTCTCTGCCTATCCCCGTGGGAAAAAGGCGTGACAATTTGATTGATTGATATATGCACAATGCACATCACTCACTATTAAGGATTAAAAGTTTTTTTTTAAATATTATTATTATGTAATTATTGTGACTCGACATCTGATCTAGACTTTCCTGGTGGTAAGCAAGAGAGAGTTGTGTCAGGATCGTGGCAAGTGGCGCTTCATTGTCTCTGTCTATCCCCGTGGAAAAAAGGCGTGACATTTTGATTGATTGATTGATTAATATTACTCGTAAATTAATAGTACTAACTTCAAAAGTATTAGCTGCCGTAGGTCAGACCAACCTACGGCAGCTAATACTTTAATAATCTGTCACTGGTGCAGAAAAGAGTAGTTCTCTGATTCCGAATGTACCCAAAAGTAATTGAAACAAGGTGTGTAACTTTAGAATAATTGGTCAAAAACAACTCGCAATTCAGTTTAACCTTGAAAACTATTTCATGAGAATTACGCAAAATGATTCCACTGAAAATTGCCTTCGTCCGAAGGGAATAAACCTAAAATAATATAATGGAATATTTTAAATTAAATTCTAGAAAGGTTTCAGGTATTTTTTAATTTAATTAAACAAATGGTTATTTTAAAGTAGTAATTTAACTGTAGTAGTGTCGCCAGACGCCTGTATTTATAGACCGCACTTTAGCATAACATAAGGCGGAGTAAAAAAGTAATTAGTTTATCTAAAAAAGAACTTTAATACTGTACAAAATATATATACACGTATTTTATTACAGAAAATACAAGTGTCTAGACAAAATAAAAAGAGACATTACTTAGAAAACGATAACTTCTAAGAACCCTAAAAGTATATTAATATTTAAAAACCTCACATTAGTAGAACCCTCTCAATTTCAGGAATCTGCCCTTATTCCACGAATTACTTTCAGTAAAAGAGGTACTTTCAGTGTTGTTAAGCTGGGGGAGAGTCTTTGGTCAAATCCAGCATAATATTGACATCTAGCGAAGCCATGCTCAGCGGTTAATGAATGATGTAATGCTAAGTTAGTGTAAGAGTTAAGTTAGCTACTTAATGTATCTTTTATATACATATACATACATACAAGTACATACTTTAGTAGTCCTGTTTCTATGGTACAAGCACTTTGTAGCTTAACAAAGAAATGTAAATAAATTATATTAATCACATGTTTTGTATAGGAATAGGACAAGATAGCATAACTTTCCATAATCTTATTTTTTTATATATTACGGGTTGACATATGACACTTCGCCTGACGTTAGGCAGGAGTGCGGTCCATGAATGGAAGTAACTGGTACCATAGTAATTACCTGCAAGTAGCAGTCGCATTCATTATTTATCGCTTTAGTGGAACTTTCAGGCTGACCGCGAAACGCGACTAAGTCACTTCAAGGTACACAAAACTCTAGATTCCTCTAAATCCATACCTTTTTTTTTATTGAGACACGACATTTTGTTAATCCAGGAGCGCCGACGACTGAAAACACCTTCTCATTTTACGGTTACCTCAGTAGCCGTCACTATATTGACCAAAAACTTTATATATATAGTATTTTCCGTTATTAGTATTAGGAATCTAGAATTATGACTATTAATTGTCAAAATTGATAAATGAAAGACATAATTATGTATGGCAATCAAAGACCTTTGATTGATCCGCACAACCATATCTATTATCCAGGTATCGTAATTCAGCAAACTGTCAATCAAATACGAACAGAGAGAATAGAAACGTTTGGTACTCATTAATTCTACAGCGAAGTAAACAGTCGATCTTGTTTAAGTAAATGTCTCTTAAACATCCTTATTGCGAGTATAATACAAGGATGAAGTGAAAACATTATACGTTTAATGTTTCAAAACATAAATTGTACTTACTGATTAAATTAATAAACTTAGATTCATGTAGACGTACGGTTGGTCAAAATCATCTTAACCACGTTTGTAGCAAACTATTATATATTTTAAAATTAAACTTTTTTTTAATACATTTCTATACTAAGCTACTAAAGTGCTTGTATTTTAGAAACAGGACAAACAAAGATACATTGGTACCGGTGAGTGGTTTCGAGTCTGTGCTTACCCATTGCACTGCCACTAACGTCGCCTTACAATTGACTTCACAACGAGATTAATTTCATCATCAATTATAAAGCCTTAATTCGCACAGAGACAATCAGAGACAACGGAGCGCCACTTTCCATGATGCTCACACAAGTCTCTCGCTTCCTGCACATCCACAATTGTCATCATGCAACCCTTTTTTCTACGATTTACCAATCTTAAAACTTTTTCTCATTTTAATAACTTAATAATACAATTTCTGAGTCTTCGCAGCTCTTGGACTCTTGGGTGGACAAGCCCATTAGTGTGGTATTACAATGAAACAAATAGTGGCGCGACGAGCACTAAATTCAGCACTAATGAATAAACAAGCGGATGATCAAGTAAAAAAAACTATCCTTGACTATGCATTGCAGACATCGAGGGACAAAAAATACTATAATTTTCCTTTAAAAAAAGGTTGTTAAATAACAAAAAGCAACAATAGTGTAACAACAATGTAATCGACCTTGCATGACGGTTATTATACAGATAATGAACGCAAAATATAATTTCGGTGGCTTTAATTTAGGGCTAAGGCACACTTTGGGAAAGTTCGTACAAAATCGAAATTAAATAATTTGAACTTGCAGATACAGGCGCTCATATGTACGAGCCTTTATTTTACACGTGTTGGAGAAGTCAATCGAATATTCCAAAATGTATTAAACATTGTATATTCAGGACTATTTGTTGATTCAGAATATTGCTGAATTGAAAGATAGATTTTGGTTAATATTAAAATTCGAATATTCCCTCAACTTTCACAGGGTAGGGCAGAGACAATGGAGCGCCATTTTTTTCACCATCCTCGCTTTCGTTCCATTCATGATCTATGACTATTGTTATAGCTGATTTTTGTCACCAATATAATGAAGGATCTACTAGTATATTGTTTTTTTCTTTAATTAAAAAAAAGCGAAATTTAAAAATTGTGACATAAAAAATACAGTTTCTTAACCAAAGTTTATACTAGGAGTTTGTTGTGTCGAGTCCAAACGACCGACTACAAAAAAAATTCGAGTTCAATCGTACTAAAAATATCTTTCATCTTTTCTTCTTATTTGGACACTGGCTGCTATTTTTATTTTCTTCTACTACTATAAGAAACTCGTCTAGCACAAAATCAAAGTTAAGAATAATAAAGTTTTAACAAAAGAAATGTTTAAGAGTACATGCACACGTCTCGAAAAAATTCATTGATCTTTATTTTTTTCGCGTAATAAAGAAATTCCTTTGTTTGCCTAACAAAAGACTTTTTCTTAAAATAAATATTTCCAATAAAAAGGAACTGTACATTCTTGTTTGGCATTATTATTTCTCAAAGAATGAATTAACTAATCACAATGCAAAATATTAATTTCTGCCACAATTTTTAAGTAAGCGTTACGAAACGTATCATAGAATACGGAGGGCAAATACAGACTTGACACAAAACCTAAAAAACAAAATAATTTTTTACACAAATTAAAACTAAATACCATGGACCTTGTATAAAGGGAATTATGTATGTGAGGAAAGCGAAGGAGTTGTGTCAGGATCGTGGCAAGTGGCGCTCCATTATCTCTGCCTATCTATGTAGGAAAAAAGCGTGACAATTTGATTGACAAAAAAAAAGTGACTCGCAAGGTTGGGAAAAACATCAGCATTCCTATGACGGAATTGACAGCCGAACTAAACAATTCGGCGCATCGTTTCTTTATGGAACGAAGGAAAGGTGGAATGTTTTACCTTTCTACGTAGTCTCCCCATACAGAAGTCTTGGATCCTAAATGCAAAACTTGAAAAAGCACCTCTAGAGGCAGCCGTAAAACGAGTCGGTTATGGCAGTTCCAAAAATTGTAGAACAAGTTTGAAAACATTGTTATATGATAATTTACATCGGGTTGTTACTTTTTTATTAATTTATGTTTGTATCTTAGACACTGGGCAGCCAAGTACTTACGAGTTCATCAAATATACATTATACATCTTTTCTAAGAAGCTTATCTTTATAACCAATCAACACAAAGCACAAAGGTAATTATTATAAAAATTTCTAGAATAGAATACATAAACAAACAACAAAAATGCATTACAATTTAGGCGAACATTACAAACAAATTGCAATTCAAATGGAAAACAGTGAGCATGGATTGCTTAGGCCACTTGTCTCTCTATTAAAACAAACACGCTCTGAACGGACGTAACATAAGCAGGCCTTAGCTGCTTTTGATATGTAAGCACATCGACAGCACCCCGCCTGATGTTAAGTCCATGAATGGAGGCAATTGCTATAATACTATAGTAAAATAACTGCAAGTAGCAGTCGCATCTACTATGCCGACCTAATTGGATCAAAGGAATACCATAAAAAATAAGCATGTTGTTTAGCCACGACACATTCAATTATAAAGAAATTAATTTCATTCCATTTCCGTAAACATATTGGCTTTTTTCTTTCTAATTGTAATGCGTTATATCGCACAAAGATGGGCAGTTTTCCACAATACTGATATAACTCTATCTTTCATACAAGTTTATAGATATGAGCATTGCCGAACACTGCTAACACTGCTTCTTTTATGCCTTTAAGAGCAAATTTCTTAAAGGTATAAAAGAAGCGGTGAAAATGAACTGCTACCTTTTCCACCATCATGCCACACAAGTTTTATAGTTATTATTGTATATTTATTATTATTGTTATTATACAAACATAAAATTAGTATGAAAAAAAATGTGAAAATAAGAAAAGGAAGAGAACATTGAAGCATCATGGAAAATGGGGATCCATTCCATGTAACTATTCCTTATGGGAATTGAGGCTTTACAACTTGATTTGTTTTCATTATTATTGTCATAATAATAACGTTATTTTGATCTATTTTAATTTTACATGTTTCAGCTTTATGCTTCATTGTAGACATACAATATAACTAATTTATATTTCAATAACAAAACTAATATCAACGTAATATAAATATATCTGTCTCTGCCTATCCCTGTGGGAGAAAAGCGTGACAACTTGATTGATTGATATAAATATAAATTGAATATATTGGATTATTTTATAAATTACCACAAAACAGAAAAGAAGTTCTGTTTTTATTTCTGTGTAAATTACAATAAATAAAATCACATTACCTTTAAACCACTATAAAAAGGAGTTAAGACGTGTAGCATAGAATTTAAATATAATCGAATCAATTTTATAATTTGAATGCAAGCAGTAAGCGCGCATCTGCCTCGCCATTGACTGCGTCGGGCATAACGTCCCGGGAAAATGTGTAAAAATAAATAATGACAACACGAGTCTAATGTTTTGTATCCGTTCGTTTTTTTGTTTAAAAACGGCTACATTGTTTTGTCATATTTATTGTTGGCTTTATACGTAGCATACTATTTGAAATTGAAATTTACACAAATATATATAAAACTATTATATTCCACTTTTATATTATAATTTAACTTTTCAATATAAACAACTCGGGCATAAAATCTTACATTTCTAAACGTCCAATACTTCCACACAGATATCCATACATGTATATATCGATATCTCGAAGCAACAGTGAGATTTAACAGAAAATAGAGTTTGAGTTATCTTACAGAAAGTGCCGGAAATGATTTGCTTTGTGACAGATAAATATATTACAGTAATTTTATAAAATATGTAAATACATAATACGTAATGTTTAAAATCTAATTACATCAAGTATTTTTTAAAATGACAACAGTTACTCTTGAATTTTTAATTGAATGAAAATAAAACTTATTGTCAGATTGTTTAACTCTTTGAATTTTGTCAAAGTTATTTCATGAAATATGTTAGACCGGAAGTTGTAGAATTATTTGATGACGGACAGAGCACAGTTTCTTATAATGTTATAGTTACTATGCTGAGATTATTTATATAGAGGTTAAAAAACATTGTCTGTGATAAATAATGCACAATATTGGATAAGCACTTTGTTTTTATTAAATAAATATTAATACTTTTATTACAAAAACATTAAAGCAAAAATTTTAAAAAGAACCTAAAAATAAAAAATCTAATATTTTTGCAACAAAATTGTAAAACGACATAATTCAGGACTGCTATCCAGGTGGTCGCCGCATGAAGCAAGGCTCTGGTAGTAGGACATTAGTTACAACCACCTGAGTACACTTAAAAGCATTAAAAGTTCTATACCACTCTCAAAACGAGGCAATAAATCCACTTTTCTAAATATAAAGTAAATAGTTATATTCTGACAACGCCCTGCCTGATGTTAAGCCATGAGTGGAAACGACTGACAACACGGACAGAGCTCAGCCATGTCTGCTATGGTGGCCTGGTAAGATGCCTTTTCACAATACGCTTGAAAGATCCAGAATTATAGGACAGAAAAAAGACATTGAGAAGTTTTTTCCACTTTTCAATCGAATGACAAACAAAGATACTACTGAAGTTATGCCAATTCAATTAATCAATCAAAATGTCACCTCTTATTTTTCAGAGCGATAGGAAGAGACATTGGAGTGCCACTTTCCTATCCTAACAAAAAATATTACTATTCCTTCACGTCCACAATTCTTATCGTGCCTAAATAACGAAAAAGTCATTGAAAAGTATTGCAAAGTAACCTCAATTTATCTCTTTTTGAGATTACGTAGGAACGTTATTTCGGTTCGATGACATAAACAAAACCCTTTACTATAATAAAATTTAACAGTTTTTTAATTTAAATAAAATCCCAAATACCATTTATAAATTATCTATTTATGTTTAAAGAAAAAGCTCATACAATTCCAAATTAACTATCACCATAAAAATAGTACTAAAAAGGAGGAAATTTTAATAAGTAACAAGGTATACGTACGTACCTACACAGTACGTATAGTTGCATCGTAAAATCTTTATATCGGTCGTTTGCGACACAGCGATAAACAGCCAAATGGAGCGATTTGAATATACAGAAAAAAAACCTCTAGTAACTTCAATAGACATTAAAAATGGAAAATATAAATATATATTATAATATATTTAAAATAATCAAGACCATGAAAAAACAAAGGGTTTTTTTGCTTTCCTTTTTATTTCTTAAAGTAATTTTTATAGAGACGCTATAACCTCGACGTGGGGCTGGCATAAGCAGACAATGCCTAAAGCCCAATAAAAATAAACTCGGCTTGCCTACTAGTAAACAAGGATGTAAGAGTTTTGACGACTGAAAAAAGTGATTTTGTTTGCGTTCACATCAGTCGTCATCACAATAATAGGGAGAACGCATAGAGTAGGCAAAGACAAAGGAACGCGGCTTCCCACGATCCTTATACAACTCTATTGCTTGCTTCACATACTCATTTTTTACATGTCTATATTATGCTACTAAAGTGCTTCTATCATAGATATTGTAGACGACCACAGTACATACATCAAAGATACATTGGTAATGGCAAGTGGACTTGAACCCGTGCTCTTAGGGTGCGTTTCCATTACGGTGGCTTAAGGAACGTGAGATATACATCTATGGATGTGAAGGAGACAAGAGAATGGTGTCAGGGATGAGAAAGGTTATAGTTCATTGTCACTGCTTAAAGGAGGTATGTAAATATTGTCTACAAATTAAATAGAAAATAAAAAGTAATATTTTTTCAATAAATAACACATTCAATGAAATACAAAATGGTTGAAAAGATATTCGTCACAATGTCAATGGGTCGCAAGTTCGTAGTCCGGAGCAGGCCATTAACCCCAATCACTTAAGATACCCACAAATATAATCTTAAGGTAAAAATATTTAAGGATTTAATTTATTAAACTAATGTCATTATTAAACACTTATTTAGGGGATATTTAGCAAATATTAAGTTTTAATTTAAAAAAAAATCATTTAATCAAATTGTCACGCCTTTTCCCACAAGGATAGGCGAGACAATGGAGCGCCACTTGCCACGATCCTGACACAACTCCCTCGCTTCCTTCACATTCACAATTCTCTTCATACAAGCTAATTAATATTAAGACGCGACATTTTACCTCGACTTTCCTAATGTGACAAGAGCTCTAGCGCCGATGACGATAAATCCGTTTTACTTTACGGTTGCCTAAGTCGCAGTCATATTCCGGGCAAAAAGGTCTATTTCAGATTGTCAAATACTTGGACAACCACCTTTATCTTAGGAAAGGCTTATAACAACTGCCTACATACTTGTAATGTAATACTATACTTGTAAGTGGGATACTACTCCGAATCATCAGACAGGGTACCACTGTCTACCACTCTTTAAAACGCCACGCCTGTCGTGTACCCAGTTCGGCATACTGGGACAATGAACATAAATCGACTCCCTACCTTCTCTTTAAAAACTGTATTAATTAATGACTAGAAACATGAGTAATAAATATCAAGTAACATGTTCAGAAGATGGGGCAAAATTCTGAGTAATTTTCTTTTGTATCCTTTTTTGGAGACAACAATGGAATAATGACAGGGATGTTTCCAACCACCTTTCTCGTAACCTGTCAGCCTACGACACATCACCAGAACAGGGTCATGGTGATACAGAATACATATTATTAGACATCGCATTAAAAAATACTGTGTACTGTAAAAGCATACTGTTTTGTGTAGAGTTTATCTTTATTGTCAATATACGTAAGTACAGGACGGCACCATACTCAATAACATGACAAGTAAAACGCTTAAGTTGAAATCGAAAAGAAGACTGTTTTATTTGACATAAATAAAATATAAAAACAAAACAAATAATGTGGTGGAATGACAATGTTTTTTTAATGAAAATGATTTGATATAAATTTTAGTGCGAACTTAAATAACGGTTCCTACTGTAATAGAGCGGTGCGGGAGGAGTATAGTTTTTGAATAGAGCATGAATGTATTAAGTATGTATTAAAGATACATTTCTATACTAAGCTACTAAACGGTGCTTGTATTACAGAAACAGGCCGACCAAAGATACCAAATATCACAGATAATACCTATGATACCACAGAAAATGGATTTGAACCGTGACCCCGTGGATACTAAAAAGTAATTTAATTTTTTACATACAATACAATTTTCTAATGCGGAGTCTAATGTTACAAAGTCTGTGTTCGACTTTATCAAAATATTTCTTATATCAATAGGCATAACTATTTTTCTTATAGAAATGTTATCTGATGTTATAAAAAAACGAAATCAGAGTATAAGTATAAGAGAGCTTCTTTGAGTCTTTAAATGAAATGTCGATAGTATGTACCTATATTTTTTTTATATTATCGACATTATAAAAATATTTATTTACTCGTATAATCAGCCAGATGTTAAGCTGGAGTGTGGTTCATGAATGGAGACGACTGCTTCTACCTTGAAAGCTGCAACTTATAAGCCTATCCCTAAACGCGGCTAAATAACTTAACGATCTATACACTTGTAAGAGGTGATACTAGCCCGGTTCGCTCGCTGCCTACCACTCTTAGACAATCTATAAAATCTATGAAACAAATCTTTGCTCTGACCGAGAATCAAACCCGGGACTTTACGCGTGACGGACTGGTGTGCTAACCAAGGCACAGGCGTGTCGTCTGACCAATGGTAAGTACCATTTTTTTTTAATAATTAGAACTTAGACTTTTCTTGGAATAGACTTGCAGAATCAATCTTACAATTGAAATATTTATAAGGCTGCATTGTGCATAAAAGCCCTATAAAGCTTTAATTATGTAGATAGATTTTCTCGACAGACATTACAAAGTAATTGAATTTTATTATATTTAATCAGTCGATCAAACTGTCACGCCTTTTTTCCTCTACCAGAATAAACAGATAACGTCACTTTCCACGATCCTGACACAACACTTTTGTTTCCTTTAAATTATTTTTATTATCGAAATTTCTTTTTAATTCAAAATCACAGATATATATCAAGAAATATAACAGATTTTAATGATTATATAATCCCAACTAATTACTCTAATTATTCAATGAAGAAAAGCAATAATTAATTTGATACTTTATAATCCGCGTCAATTATAATTGATAGGTAATCCGATCACCAAATTTCAATATAGCGGTGTCGATTACAGATCATTATTTCAAAATCTTAAGGCGGCCGTAGTGAAGCGGCAGTTAAATGGTCATAAAGACCCAGAGCCCCCGGTTTATATACACTCGGTTACAATGTCTTTTTTATGTGCACTTCGGTCGCCCTGTTTCTATGATTCTACACATATTTTGTACACATATTTTAATAGCTCACAGAAAGTTAAGAAAATATATGCGCTTTGAAATACAACAAATCTATTATAAAACGTATTTTAATAAAAATACCACAGTGCATGTTTGGTGCCCGTTATACTGTGATCATCATTATTTAACAATTTATGTCGTAATTATAATTGAAATATGTTTTTATTTACAAATTCAGCAAATCACTTTTCAAATAAGTCGATTTTAATTAATGGCAATCCAATTTACTGCAGTGAAAATGTGCAATTCCACTTGACGATACTATGATCTAAGTGGTAGGGTAATTCATGGCTAATTCTAAGATTCTATCTATTTATAATTAAGGTGGACCATCAATGCATGAGCTAATACTCCCCGAAAACGTCAACTCCACACGCTTTTGCCGCCGTGTGGACGAATAGTATTAGGCCTCAGAAACCGCCCTGAACAAATACAGACGACTAAATTACAAGTCAATAAACAATTCCAATTTAGGCGTGCCTTTTGACTAGTCGAGTAAAAGGTACAACTTTTATTCTATACATAATTTAACATAAAATCAAAATCCATTAAATTTTCCCGCTTTTTTCCTTCATAGGCATAGACAATGGAGAGCCAATTGCCACGATCCTGACACAATTCTCTTGCTTTTCTCACATCCACAATTCTCTTCATACAAGCTCTACTGTCATGGGCACTAAGCAACCCAGCTTTCTTAAGGATGTCTCCGATTTGGGATAAAGGACGAGTGATAGCAAAATTTTAATTTATAATAAAAAATAAGAAAATATTGATTTATTTTTAATTAAGTAACTCATAAATAAAATAATATTATAATATATTTTATTGAACGAAATATCAATTACATAAAAAAAATTAACTAACGAAGCCATACTCAAACAAAATTATTTATGGCTTTTAAAGAAATTTTCTTTTACACTTTCAGATCGTTTCTAAGAAATTAATAATGAATAAAATGCTTATAGTAATGAAAAATTTATAGTAAATGAAAAATAGGACGTATATTATACTTATTAATAAATTGTATAATAATATGATAGTATACATACTTACCTATTAATAAATGTATCTGTATCAAGTAATACATATAAATAATACAATGAACAATTAAATCATAGGCGCGGAATGCTAAAACTAAAAGAATTATTCTTGATAAAATCGTTGATGTTCCTAAAAAAGCAGAATTGTCGATGTAAAGGAACAATTCTGTTTATTTTTGGCCGGCATAGTGACGGCCATTAAAGCAGCCGTGAACTAACTCGTTATTTTCAGTCTTTGTCACTCTTGGACCTTGTTTTGCTTATCATTGGGTCGAGATCAGATGTCGTGTCACAATAAAAAAATTATAATTTAGGAGTGTTTCCTAAATTATAATTTAGCACGTCACTATCGACAACAAAAGACTGCAATTATTGCTTCAAAAGAATTTGTAAATTTATACGAATCTTTATAGCAGGCTTGCAAATCTGGTGTAGGGGTCTAAATTAAGTTCTACTGTAGGCTAGACATCTATTTAAATTAATAAACACGTAGGCCTAATTTATAGTTACAGTTCTTTGTCGAGCAAACATTGGATCCCTTAAACGTAGTGTTGCTGTCGTCATTGGAACTCCCCTTGCTGACCACCAGGAAAATCGCAGTCTAATGTCTCGTCACAATAAAATTTAAAAAAAACGTAAAATTCTTATAAATCTATACTAATATTATAAAGAGGAAAGATTTGTAAGTTTGTTTGTAATGAATAGGCTTAGAAATTACTGAACCGATTTTGAAAATTGTTTCTCCATAAGAAAGCTACATTCTTTGTATGAACATAGGCTATATTGGATTTTCAAAAAGGTTCCTTAACTATTAGGTTGATTATTTAACCATTAAGCGTGCGATGTATTTTTACCTAGGCTACGCAGCTAGTTATATATAAATAAACAGATTTCATATAATGTCACAATAAAATGTAGAATATTTCTTTTCTTATATGTCGATAAAACAGAATATAAAAGTTTATGTAGGTTATAATGACGATTATAGGCAGTAACATAAAAAGAAAACCATATTTTTTGAGGTACGAAAGCCTCAATATTTGCCTAATAATCTTTTCAAAGTGGAAAAAGTTTTCCTCTGCCTACAATTATTCTACAAGGCCGTAAGCGATTACCATCTCCGCAAAACAAACTTATCTATATTTGTTTTATTGTTTTACTTGCAAACAATGTATAACGTGAATTGATTATATCATAATAATAATCATCATCAAATTGTCACGCCTTTTTCCCACAGGTATAGGCAGAGACAATGGAGCGCCACTTGCCACGATCCTTACACAACTCCCTTGCTTTCTTCACATCCACAATTCGCTTCATACAGGTTCTGTGGTTATGTGCACTAGGCAACCCAGCTTTCTTGAGGATGTCTCAGATTTGGTCGGAAAACACCCTCCTGGGCCTACCTTGTTTAATGCATCCATCCACATTAGAATTGAAATATAATACAAAAATACTGTGCAAGGTTTTGTAGTTTTTTATTGTAGCTCGGATATGACAACATCGCCGCCTGATCTTAAGCTGGAGTGCTGTCCATGAATAGAGGGGACTGCTACTATAGTTGATAACAGCAGAAAAAAAAATACACGCAAGTGTTTGAATTTGGATATATTTACATTAAGTATTTTCAGTGTATTGATAATTTTAATAAAATAGTTGTAAGATAAAATAATGTATTTAAATGTAGTCGCAAATGACCTCGTATTTAATAAGCTACTTTAAATAAATAAATTTAAAAAAAACATAAAATATTTTTGACACCACACGGTTATTAATTATTATAATGAAGTTTCGCATTCTGTCGACCGAATCAGCAGTCGAACTAAAAGGTTCAGTGAGTCGTTTCTTTGTGGAACGATCGACAAGTGAAATGCTTGGCCGACATAGTGATGGCGACTGAGGCAAATGTGAATCGAGTCGGTTTTTCAGTCGTTTGTACGGGCGAGTCACATTAACAACAATATATAATCTGTCAAATATTCTATGTCACAGCCCCATTAAAGCAAGTTAATTAAAATGTTTCTCGCTTCAAATATGAAAGGTTTGTTTAATGAGTTTCAAATGTCATTATTTCGTAAACACCGGCTCATTAACAATATAATGTCATATTTAATTACGTATATAATTTTCATATGTATTATATCAGCCATTTTAATTAATTCATTTTCAAATAAGCAATAACCAGTTATAATTCAATAATCTTATGTTCTTAGATTTTGCGCGAACATTGATTAATGAATAAAACAAATTTTATACGGATTACTATCGCGTTTATTTTGGTTTTTGATTTTACATTTTTATATAATTCCGACGTTTATTTTATTATTCGAAACGTCGGAATAATAATAAAAAAATGTAAAATCAATAACCAAAATAAACCCTATAGTAAACCGCTTGAAATTTGTTTAATTCATTCAATAATCTTGTTTATTTATAGATCAGTTGCGTGATTGGTGGTAAGGTAAAGTATAAAACATTAATCCAATTACGGCTCTAACACACTTATTAATGATTTAAAATCAATAGAAATAAAAAGATCGTGGTGTAGTGGCAGTGGAATGGTATCACAAACCGAGAGCACGGGTTTAAAAACCATCACCGGTAACAATGTATCTTTGATATTGTACTTTGATCGTTCTGTTTCTGATACAAACACTGTGGTATCTTAGTACATAAATGTAAAATAAAATTAAATTGTCATGTCTATCGCATGGCATGCGGGAAAATAAAATACTAGTAACTCAAAATTATTTTTAAAACTTGCATTTATTAAAAATTAAATATGTCTTAAAGCAAAAAGACTGCTTCAATATTCAAACCCGAATTAGAATGACACAACTAGAAAAGGGTCAGTATTAAATTAAATTTTAATAGAGGTTATCAAAACCCAAAATTTCTGGGAATTCATAACTATTTCCACGTTATTTACTTTAGAGTGGGTTTAACAATAATATTTCTTGAAATTTCATAAAGTTATTATGTAGAAGTGAGAATTATAATACTTATAGTCAAGGCGAGACTATAAACAGTGGAAGCAGAGAACTGTATTGTGTGAAAATTCCGCCCCATATAAGTTATAATGAGTTTAATAAAAGAATAATGTAACATCAAGTCGAAATATGATAGAATTAAGGCGACCGTGGTGTAGTGGCAGTACAATGGTTAAGCAAACCGAGAGCACGGGTTCAAAACCACTTGTCAATACCAAAGTATGTTTGATAAATATATATGTATAAATATGTACTCCATTAATGAGCTTTAAGATAAAAATTGCGACCGCGCAATTTTTATCACACTAAGAATCGATGTTAATTTTTATTAACAGTTCAAGCTCATTAAAACTCATTGTCCGAAAGAATAAAAGTTGTTTTTGACACTAACAGCGACCTAAGTTTGTATGATACAAGCACTTTAGTAGCTTAGTATAAGAATCAAATCAAATTGTCACGCCTTTTTCCCACAGGGATAGGCAGAGACAATGGAGCGCCACTTACCACGATCCTTACACAGCTCCCTTGCTTCCTTCACATCCACAATTCTCTTCATACAGGCTCTGTGGTTATGGGCACTAGGCAACCTAGCTTTTTTGAGGATGTCTCCGATTTGGTCGGAAAACACTCTCCTGGGCCTGCCTTGTTTAACGCATCCATCCACATCTGATTTATAAATTCCTTTCGTCAATCTACTTTCACTCATCCTTTCCATGTGCCCAAACCATCGAAGCATTCCTTTGTCAATCCTTGTCACTACATCTTCTTTCAAACCACATCTATCACGCAGTGTGCTAATAATATAATGAAATAATAATAATAATAGTATAAGAATGTTAAAAAAATCGATACATTTTACATCAAATTGTTTGTGAAGTAAAATATTTTTGTTGGTTACTCCTCGCGTGGCCTATAAAAATAATCAAAATAAATGCGATATAAAGCCGCAAAAATATTTTATTTCATATTAGTATAACAAGTTCAGATTATGATTGATTACTTTTTATATTACAATACGAATTAGGCATAAAACTTAAACCACATTAATAATACTTAACTCTATAACATAATAAGGTATAAAATTGTGAATTCTAACATGGATAGTCAGAGGAAACGAAGCTCCACGTTCCACGATCCTGACACAACTCTCTGTCTTCCATTTACTCGTCACTTTTGGACCTCCTCTTGCTTATCATCAGGCGGGTCGGGCAGATGTATCTCGTAAAATATGCCGAAAATAAATAATATAATAAATACACAAGTTAGTTACATTTTAATTGAAAAAGAAACCTACGCATTTATTATTAATATACAAGAATTATTCAAAGGCACAAAAAGAAAATTCGTCAAAGTTTATACTTTTTAACATTACCATTTTACTAAAACCTGTTTTAGGGAGCAACTTGAGCCTAGGTAATCCTAATAAAAAATACTAAGAAACAGAAAATCCATTTATTATACAGAAAGGTGAAATTTATAAATAGTAGTTTTTTTTTTAAATTGTGGGTAAATAACAAAACAACAACCCGCCTGATGTTAAGCTGGAGTGCGGTTCATGAATGGAGGCGATTGCTACTACAATTTAAAAACTAAGTAGCAGTCGCATCCACTATGTTAGCCTAATTGGAACTGGTAACTTTTAAGCTGATCCCGAAACACGACTGAGTCACTTCACAGTTAGTACACTTCTGTTAAACAAAAATTGTGCCAAGTGAAAAATAAAATTAAAAAAACGAATATATAAAAAGAAGTTTTAGGATGTTAACCAATCATGACGCGTCTCAATTCCTACAGGTCTAGGCAGCCACTTTTCACGATCCTGACATAATTCTCTTCATATTAGCTCAATGGACGAATAATACGTACCACTGCTTTTTAAAAGAAAGTACTTGATTGAATTTTCTAAGTTGTTTGCGTTTTGTTCTTTCACCATAGTACAAATCTCTTTGGTTAATGATTTTTTTAAATCACTGATTAATCTCCTTTTATTCTTTCTTTCAATGTGACTAAAACACACAATCCTTAATCCTTTATCTTCTTTCATTATATAATTTTTTACACACAAATGTATTTTACTCTTTTTAATAACCGCAGATCCTTGGTCTCTGCCTATCCATGTAGGAAAAAGGCTTAAAGATATAATTTTGTTTTTTATTATATTACCAACCACATCAAAATCACCATTTGAAACATGGTTTATTGCTATGATAGTATATAAAATTAACAGTGGTAGGTAGGCATACTGCTGCTGGTCATTAGCCCAGTCTGCCGACCCAAGGTAGCACCACCACTTTCAAGTGTACAGACCGTGAAGTGACACGGTTGCGTTTAGAAATTAGCTCAAAAGTTGCCGATCCTAATTACGAATCGGCATGTCCCGCATGTCAATATATTCTTAAATAATGCACAGAAATTAGGTACTGGAGATAGCAAGCAATTTAATTGACTTAGGATTTATGGTTATGTAAAATTGAATCCCAGGTGTAGAGTAAGTTTATTAACATTTAAATCGAAAGAAGAAACCACTGCGAAAATATACCATCGACCTAATGGAATTTTGAAATATTCTTGGTACAACATTATTTATAGATAAGAATGACAAACAAATATTATAAACCTGGTCCTTGAAGCGAGGCTATATTATAGATTTTATTGGCTGGTTATAAACATTATATAATAGATTTAGAGGCGGCGAAGCCAATAGTGACTCATTGAAATGACTCGGGTTTTTCAGTCGTCGTCCTATCATCAGGCAAGTCTTCCATCAAGTAATTTTTGATGGACGTATCTATATTAGGCTTCTAGTGCTTGGTATCTCATAGAAACAGGGCTACCAAAGTACATATAACAAAGCTACATTGGTACATGATCATTGCACTACCACTACACCACGGTCGCCTTAAATTAGATGTATCATTTAGTTCAATAACCCCGTATTCCCATTTAGATTAAAAAACTCCTACAAAACTAAATAAACCAATTTCTGTAATAGAAAAAGGTAATTTTCCAAAGCACAATAGTTTAGTACCGTACGCGACGGCTTCATCTCCATTCAATCTCAATACTAGATTGATTCCCATGTGTATAGCCTTCGGATAAAGACCCCCTCGGATTACATCGGGAGAAGAACGCCCAAGTAATAAACTCCTTTAATAGAATTGAATGATATTAGCGGAAAATTCTATACGGAATTATTTTTATCAAAGAAATATACCAAATATATCATGTGAATGGATACGTAAAACAAGGACAAGGCCTAGGAAGGTGTTTTTGTCGACCAAATCGGAGACATCCTCAAGAAAGCTAAGTCGCCTAGTGCCCATAACCATAGAGCTTGTATGAAGAGAATTGTGAATGTGAAGGAAGCGAGGGAGTTGTGTCAGGATCGTGGCAAGTGGCTCCATTGTCTCTGCCTATAACTGTGGGAGAAAGGCGTGACAATTGATTGATTGATTCAAATACCAAATTCGAGTCAACCAGTTTTGAGAGTTGACATGCCCACAAAAAAGATTGTCATTATGATAATGCCACGCCTGATGTTAAGATAGAGATACTGATGACACAGACAGAAATCTGAAATGGCAACAGCTGGGTTGTATTCCCTATTTAGGCCTGGTGAGGTACGCTTCACAATACGCTTGAAGGATTTAGGATAATTGGATAAAGATAAGACGTGGATTGTTTTAAACATGTTCAAAATCCGAATATATTAAAAATAAAATGTAATAGCTTTATAACGTGTTAATGCTCGTTAAATTCTGATTATGAAGAAAATACTGTTTTTTATTGTTTTTTTTTTACATTTCTACACTAATCTACTAAACGCGCTTGTGTGATAAGAACCTGACTACCGAAGTAGATTATATCAAAGATACAAGTGGGTTTGAACCGAGGCTCTTAGTTTGTGAAGCCATTCCACAACCACAAACTATGATGGTTCTATTTTTTTAGGGGAATGGACTGCCGAATCCTTGAGCAATGTAATCCGAATTACATTGCCCTGCATCTAGGATAGGATGCAGGGCAATGTAACCTGTAATAATATAGCTCTATATTATATAGGTTTAAATATGATTTTACAAAGAAACGAGTAACATTTATATACTCATATACATAGACAAAAAATTAAGATAGTCGTAGGTACTACCTATGGAAGCTTGGCCGTAATATTCATGCTGCTGTTCAGCTCTTTTAATCTAACTCTCTCTCTCTCTGCCCCCTGATATACTTACATAAAGTGCCCTGAAACGCAGTCATAGGAATCATACGCTTTTCATTTAGCTTTGTTTTTAGATCGAGCAGCAAAAGAGCGTAAAAAGTATAGCTTGAAAATATATAAAAATTTAATGTAAAATAAATACACCTACGTAAATGAGAAATTAAGTAAATATAAGCCATTACAATATATACCAGATACTTAATATTACAATAATAATGTAATATATTGTTATAAGAATATAATTTAATAACTACAATATATTATTCGTAGAATAAACCTTACCATTCCATTCACATGAAAGTAGATTACTTTTCTTTGTAAAAATATCTTTATTTTGTCAAACTTTAGCTGTAGGCTATCTAAGTAATAGGAGGTCTAACATTAACAGAATAAAAAACCACATTATCGATTATTTGTGATTTTTTATTTGTTTAAATGGTTTTAGTATGCATATTATATTATACAAATATTAAATCACGTGATTCTTTTTTATTGATACGCAACATCTGCCCTCCACTTGCCTCATGGTAAGCAAGGGAAGATCTAAAAACGCCGACGCCTGAAATAATCGTCTTGGTTGGCGGTCGTCGTTGCTCGTAGATGATCAAAGAAGAAAATAAACGCGTGAATGAAAATTCCCGCATACACAAAAATATATAATTACGTGGGCCATAATGCGATAGCCCACGTAAACTCGAAATGTTATTCGTTAAATATTTCGACTCAATATTTGTACGAATGTGATAAATGTACTTCTTGTTTTTTTGTTGTTATTAAAGCATTTTTGGATGCAAACCAGCCTATGTATTATAATATAATGCTTTAATGTTAATTTTTACAACCGCGTCATGAAACATAAAAGTTGAAACGTCGAAGTAATCTATTTTAACCTGTCTCATACTTAATTAAATAAATAAATAATATAAAAACAAAATGTCATTGCCAACGCGCCACAAAAAGGCAACAAGATAAACAGTACCGCAACTGTCATTTAATATGCTAGTTTAATAAACAACTTAGACTTCCTGTTGTAAGCGTGCTTCCATTTGAAACGGTACCTACAATGTTGTATTGATTTTTCGCTTTAATTCACTTCAAACAATTTCACTTTAGCAGCCAAATGTAACACAAGTGTGTGAATTATTATTGCATTGAAATAAAATTAGGGCGATACATCAAGGATAATTTATTTCGCAGGGCTTAGCTATCTGGAAAGTAATTGTATGGCAATAAGATCGAAAAACGATTCAATATAAATATACGCTGGACATTTTTATAAATATTTATATTCTAAAAGTATTGCAAAAATAAACTAAATAATAATAATAAACATTAACAAAAACCTAATAATAACACCAAATCATTGTCAATCAATCAATCAAATTATAACGTGACAATAGTTAATGGGCCACAGGTATAGGCAGAGACAACGGAGCGCCAATTGCCACGATCCTAAATCCCTTGCTTTCCTCATATCCACAACTCTCTTAATACATGCTCTAAGTTTATGGGCTAGTACCAACCCAGCTTACTTGAGGATGTCTCCGATTTGGCCAGAGAACAACCTCTTGGATCTGCCTCGTTTAACGCATCCATCCTCATCAGATTTATAAAATCCTTTCTTCAACCATATTGTTCCGTCTAAAATTATTTAATTGTAAAGGATTATTAATTACCTATTATATTTAAACAAACATTATCCATGAAATAATATTTAAATATTGTTTTATATTATCTATAAATACGGGTATATTTAGCAAGTTTTTAACTTCAATTCAGATTTAGTTAAAAGAAATAAACATACGTTTATAATAACTATACATAAAACCTTAAACTTAAATATTATTTTTTTAATACGCTCAATATTTTTAGAATTTTGCAACCAGCTTAAACCTTCAGTTTCATGTCCATACTTCGTTGCTTTTTATCTCTTAGACAAGTAGACGTCAATAAATCGAGGCTAAGGTGACGAATGACGCCATCCATAGCCGCTATCAGTCCCCGTTCTGCAGTTGAAAATCGCTTCATATTTTTTATTTTCTGAGTTAACTCAATAACAGAACGTAGAATTTAGACAAAAGTAAGTAAAACTCGTTTACATTTTTGCATACTAAGCTACTAAACGTGCTGTTACTACAGAAACTTAGCGACTAAAGTACATACCAGTATATCAAAGATACAAGTGCTTTGTGAACCGAGGACCACCATTTCCCTACCAGAAGACCACGGTCTCTTTAACGACATTAGCCAAATTTAATGATCAATACAGATAAAGGATCTAAAATGGAACAATAAGCTTATAGTATCACGTGACTATTGTGCTTATCAATACAACTAGAGCGAGGCTTTAACGCTGTTCATTAATACTGTCATCTGTGAGGCTCAACTCCAAAAGGGGATTAATAATACAGAGACGGGTGTGTTCATTTGAACCTATTGTCCTAACACTAAATTTTTAAATTCTATTGCGTTTTGCTAAAACTGATAATAAACAAACCAGTTTTACCAGTTCGTTGCGCGTATTTACAGGGTTCGATTCCTGGTCGAAGCAAAGATTTGTTTCATACCTTTTATTTATAATATTTAATTATTATATTGCAAATTACAAATATTTGTTAATAAAAAAAATGGTGCTGATATTTGCTCCGGGTCTGGTGGTCGAAGAGTACAGACAGTGCGGCCCAGTAACGCAATTTCACTGCTTTTTCGTCGCTTAAATCTATTAAGAGAAACCATCCCGCCGTCACTATGCCGGCCAAGAATATATTTAATGAAATTTTTGTATTGTCATCGGTTTTTAATACGTGTACAAATTTTCTATTTATTCAGACCTCTAGAAGTGGGTGAAAATTAATTTGAAAGATTCCGTTACATAGTTACATACATACAAGTCAAGCTAATAAAAGCATTTAAAAAACACAATTATTAATAAATATAGTATAATATTAGGTAATGTAATTATTATTATATGTTACACTGATGAGCTACAATTACAGTGTGTTAAAGCAAAATTAATATTAATTAGCGCAATAATAACTTTTATCACTAATAATTTAGACGCTAATAAAGTTAATAGACATTGTCAACAAGCGAATGGAAACAATATTTATTTTGGTCCGTTAAAGATAACGAGATATTGTGTGTAATGTTTGTGTTTGTACTAGCGCCTATAATACGAGATTAGGTGTAATCCAACTTTAGGTATAGGTATAGTTTAACTTAGGTATAGTTCAGGCGACCGTGGTGTAGTGGCAGTGTAATGGTTACGCAAACCGACAGCATGAGTTCGAGACCACCCACCGGTACCAATGTATCTTTGATATTTGTACTTTGGTTGTTCTGTTTTTATGATACAGGCACTTTAGTTGCTTAGTATAGAAATGTAAATAATAAAAAAATGGCGTGATGATATAAATCAATATCACCATTTTCATCAAATTCACGCCTTGGTTCTCACACGTATAGACAGAGACAACGAAGCGCCGCTTTCCAAGATCCTGACCACAATCCTCTACATACATGCTCTTTGGTTATGGCCACTGCATATCCCTGGTTTTTAAGTATGTCCTCGATTAAGGAACAATCTGCTAGGTCGTCTCCGTTATATAAATCTTTTTCGTCAATATCCTTTCACCAATTATTTCAATGTGCCCAAATCATAGCAATTTCTGTCTATCATTCTTTCAAACCGCATTTATCACGCTCCCATAGATTGAGGAAGGAATGCACTTGATATAGGCACGTTAAAAGGATGGATGAAAGTAGATTAAAGGGAGTAGAAGGCAAAAAAGGGGACGACCCAGAATAGTTCTTGATCAAATAGAGAATTATTTTTTAACAAAAAATATGTACTCGACAAGCTAATTTTTGTTTTACATTCTATACAAAGTTGATAAAGATGCTTACGTCAAAGATATAGGACGACCAAAGTACATAATATTAAAGACAATATAGTAAATGTATATGTGCTTTGGTATAATGTACTCGTACTTTGGTTGTCCTATATCTTTGACGTAAGCACCTTTATTAACTTAGTATAGAAATGTGTCCGACAAGTGGTATTGAAACAGGAATTTTTGGAGACCATGTTTATACCAATATACCACGGTTGCTTTATTAACTAAACTATAAAAAAAGGAGAATATCAGTGCCGATGAAATAGAGTAATTTCAAACGAAACGAAACTTGGTCACGTGTCATCTGTCATACAAAGTCTTATAAATGAAAATATACTTGGAAAAGGAAAGATTATATTACATACTCGTATATCACATATTACCCGAAACAGCTGACAAGCTTTGTGGTAGGCAGTCGTGCCCAGTCTGCCGAACCGGGGAATTACCACCACTTACACAAGTATACAAAGAATACAGACAGACTTAGTCGCGTTTCGGGATCAGCTTTTAAGATCAGCCGGTTTCAACTAATTACAGTTATTTAACTATAGTAGCAGTTACCTCCATTCGTGGACTGCACTCCAGCTTAAAATCAGGCATATGACAGCACCTGTCATATGTCGAGTCACAATAAAAAATCTTTTTTAATGGCACGACATGGCCGCATCCCACCTAATGCAAACGTAGTGGTAATGCAAATGCAAGCAGCGGTCGATGACGGGCAGAATTTTACGTGAAAATATGTATACAACAAAGTTATCATTAAAAACAGTTTTTTTACCTAATAGAATTTAAAATACAATAAGCGTTATTGTAAATTAAATAAATCAATCGAATTGTCACGCCTTTTTCCACAGGGTTAGGCAGACACAATGGAGCGCCACTTGCCACACAACTCTCTCGCTCCTTCACATCCACAATTCTCTTCGTGCAAGCTCTATGGTTATGGTCACTAGTCAACCCAGCTTTCTTCATGATATCTCTCCAATTTGTATAAATTATAATGCAAATTTTGTAACCACAATATGCATTTATCTATTTTTACATATAGATAAACGACATATGAAGAAAATAAATCTACAGTAAACAAATTACGCACGAAAAAAATTATCACAAAGTCACGTGATAATCAGGGGGCGTAAAGTATTGATTATAATTATTTTTGTCTCATAACCGCAGGCAGACAAGACGTAAACCACCTATCTGATTACTCTAATAATGTTACTAAACTCAGCTGCTGTAAGAAAATTATTTACGACGAAAATTTGATATCAATCTGAATTTTAAAGAAGAATATTCAATTAAATACTAGGGTATATTTCGGTAAAATTTTCCCTTCAAAATATAATTTAAAGTACAAACAATTTAAAAGATAAGTTTATATATAAAAACATATTTTTTGGACCCACACAATCACCGAGTATAATTAGGTAATTTCCTTCAAAGATTACATTTTATTTGTTATAATCAATCAATCAAACTGTCACGCCTTTTTCCCACAGGGATAGGCAGAGACAAAGGAACGCCACTTGCCACGATCCTGACACAACTCCCTCACTCTCCTCACGTTCACAATTCTCTTCATACAATCACTATTGTTGGGGGCACTAGGCAACTTAGCTTTCTTGTTATAATAAAGGGACCTTTTTTAATATTTTATTACATACTATATTACTAAACATGCTTGTGTTAATAAAAAGCACTATACCACCTAACAAACAATCGATAATATCGTGACTTTCCATATGAATCAAGAAACAAGCTCATTAACTAAACTAACTAAAATCATAACAGTCATCCACTTATTCGGTTAAATATTTTGACAGTCACGCGCACAGAACAGGACGCAAAATAAATTTATGTAAATTTAATTGTCGTCCCAATTGGTTAAAAATATTAAAATTGATGCCTACGCATAAACCAGAAAGCCTAACTGGTACTACTCCAGTTTGGCAAACTGGGAAAATGACCATCAACTTTCCGCCTACCGGTAGTGATTTTTTTTTTAAATAAAACGAACCGACAATTTATTTAAGATCTAAAGTCTAATGTTTGTCCTTATTTTTTCAAGGGTAGCTTTTGTATAAATGTCTCAAAAAAAATTAAATAAATTGTCGCGCCACTTTTCATGCTCCTGGCACAACTCTCTCGCTTCCTTCACATCCACGGTTCTCTTCATACATTACATGCTCATTTTACATGCTCTTTGTACATGCTCTACTGTTTTTATTTTTAATTTCCTCGATTTTATTGGGAAACAAGCTTCTGAGCCCACGTTTTAACCTTTAGCTCATCAAAACACTACGTCATAAATTTTAGTCACATTTTAGTAATAAAATTCCCTAAAAGACATATTTAATAAATTAATCGCCCACAGGAATAACATTTTCGTGAAAATTTCCTCAGCGGCGCCTGTTCCCATTTATCTCAAGAAAATGATAATACAAAATATACCAGCGTAAAGATTTTAACACTAACTTTACAACACTAATTGATATTCAGCACCACCAAACCCTCACCATTAAGAATATGAAATTGCTAATGACTTCGCGGAAACAGAATTGTGAAATACAAACCCACAGTATACACCCACAATTTGATTAAAAAACCTAATTAGGTTTCTCGACTAATAACAAAAAACTAGAACAACTACACTCTACGCAAATTGTCCCCTTAACCGATGTAATTATTATTAGTTTATTTTTATACATTTCTATACTAAGCTACTAAAGTGTTTTAATTTTATTGCTTTATGGCTCGGCATATGACAGAGCCCCGCTTTATGATAAGCTGAAGTACGGTCCATGATGCGTGAAGAAGTACCTTTGGCCGGCATAGTGACGGCGACTGTGGCAGCCGTGAACTCGGTTTTTCAGTCGTCGTCACTGAAAAAAACCGAACCTCCTCTTGTTTATCATGTTATATAAGTTATAGGGAAGACATGTTAGAGAAGACATGTTTGTCTTTTTGAATTTGTCTTGTAAAATACAACTACAGACAAGTGCCAATGAAAGACCATTTTATGGTCTCCATTATCACCTAATATCGGTACTATCGATATTTTATTATTTCCCTCTTTGGTCGTCCAGTGACTATGATACAGGACCGTTTAGTACATAAAAAGATAAAAATAAATAAAACGTGGGCTGCTCTTGAATGTCACAGGAATAAAATGAGTACGAGCTAGAAGAATGTTCACCGATCAAAAATGCAGAATTCCTTAGTGCTCATAAATATGAAGAGAATTATGGTTATAATGTACTATCGTATTTTAAAAGAACTGCACAGCTCAAAGGAAGGATGTAAAAATATGATATTACCCATTGAAATTATAGTTGCGGATATTTAACAGCATTTTTTAAGAAGCAAGATAAAGACCTGCAAAGAATATCATTGCAACTCATTTTAAATAACTTACCACAACAGAATGTCCGAAAAAATATATTTAATGGTTCAATAAAACTTCACCCAAATCAACGTAGAAAACTTTAATATTTTTTTATAACATTTTCATGTACCAGCCTATTTAGTTATTTAAAATGAGTTATAATAATATTCCTTGCAGGTCTTTATCTTGCTTCTTGGATTGCCGTGCTAAGGGGGCTGTTAAAAATAGGTTTTATTTTAACCATGACATTTTTGTAAGCGAGGGAGTCAGGATCGTAGCAAGTGGCGCTTTATTGTCTTCCTATCCCTATGTGGAAACGGCGTGACAATTTAACAGATTGATATTTGTAATTTATTTTAATTACAAAAATATTTTACTTTTAAGTGCAAAGAAGTAATTTTAATTTCTTAGAATATGAAAGAATATGAAAATATTCCTAAACAAATTATTTTAAAAAACTAATTTTTAAAGTTAAATTTAGGTGACTTTCCACGATTCTGAAACTTTTTAAGTCCAGTTTTCCATTTCTACTTTTTAGGCACATCCATCGAAGAATATTTGATCGATGAATAATCATTTAGTACTGGAAATACTTTTTTATTTCTAGAAAACATTGTAAAACAAAATATTTTTTATTTATATTATCCATTATTTTCTCAATATCTAGAACACATTTTATCATACCTCCGTTTATCTCATTTTTATTATCACTTCAAAATGATTGAAAGTAAGATTTCGACATCTTAGTGTGAGAATTATAAGACTCGATATCTACTGGACGAAATAAAAATATTTTCTTTAAAAAAATCTCAAATAAAGATTTTTATTAAACATTATTAATCTTCTATATCACAGCATCAATCTGAATAAAAAACATTACATATTAAAATGTATTAAATAATGATTATTTTATAAATTTTTGGCATACGAGTATTTGGCAGCTTATATGTGTGTTTTTCCCATCTTATAACCTATGATCCTTTAATCGAAGTGTGGCATGCATTTAACCAGGTGCTGTCGCTTAGCATGCAAGAACGGGTTGCACAGTTGACCAATGTGCGAGCCTAAATTTTTTTATGCCTACTTACGCTGCGTCTTCCGGTTCATGGTCTCCACTCTAGAACCTTTCTTCCCCATCGGTTGTCGGTTCTTAGAGCGATAAATAATGGTTTTAAATAGTACTAGCATCTAAATGAGATAGAACTTCAAGGATAGGAAGTTAAAGAGTCTACTACAAGATTATGCCCACAATCGCCTTACCGTCTTGGAAACTGAGCGAAATATTTTCTGAGAACTGCTTACCTATCATTATCTTCGTATTATAAATCTTTGCATTAACTCTTAGCAAGACTACTTCCTAATCCTATATCTTAAGACATCTTTCATCAATACTTTACTTTAAGATTGAATCACTTACTTAAAAAAAAATATTACTGATACCTCTTTGTGATACTTTTTTGTAATAAATATAATTAAACAAAATATAATAAATAATAAAACCCTTATAATGCCCATACTCAATATCAATATCACTCAATATGAAATTTAGCTGATAGTACGAATGTAAGTAAATAAAAACTGTGTTTTAAGAATTTATGTGGTTTGGCCGCACAAGTTTTCGTGCTACTTGGTACATACGATTAAGTACGAGTATAAAAGCGACCTCTATCTTTGTTTTGGTTTTTTGTTGTTGTTAAGGCTAGTTGTAAGCTTCATAATAGCGCCACATTACGGTATTTACTATGCCAGGTAGCCAAGGCAGATTCAGTAAAATAATAAATTAATAACGATCCAAAACAAAACAATCCAATTGTAATAACGGTAACTCTTTAATGAGATACATTGCAACAAACATTAGTAGACAATGTTGCGGGCACAATGAACAATAATCACGGAAGACATCTTTGCTTATTTGTTCATTATCATTCAGGGAAACTTTACTTAAAAATAACACTATAGTTAAAAAAACTAATAAACACACTTATATGACGATCCTCAAGAAAGCTAGGTTGCCTAGTGCCCATAACCGTAGAGCTTGTATGAAGAGAATTGTAAATGTGAAGGAAGCGAGGAAGTTGTGTCAGGATTGTGGCAAGTGGCGCTCCATTGTCTCTGCCTAACACTGTGGGAAAAAGGCGTCACAATTTGATTGATTGATATGACAATGTGAACTAAAAAGTAAATAAATGGCAAACAAGAGGATGTCCAAAAATGCCGACGCCGAAACCAAGTCAGTTCACGTTTGCCACAGTTGCTGTCACTATGAATAAAAATATTTTTATAAATTTATTGTGTTGTCATTGGTTTTTATTAAGTGTGCAAATTTTCAAATTATTCAGACTTCTAGAAGTTGGTAAAAAAACATTTAATTATTAAATTATTTTAAGATTCCGTTACATATTATAATTACATAATTTAATCTACATCATTAGTTGATACAAGTCAAGCTAATAGAAGCGTGTTAATGTGTTTGTATTTCTATGAGGCTCTAAAATAACAATAGTAAAAAAAAGGTTCAATAGACGAACGGAACAACCTTCCTAAAACACTTATCCCTTTTTAGCCTAAAATCCTGTGGTACCTTCAAGCGCTGTATGAAGACCTCAGATCTCAAGCTTAACAACAGATAAAGTATTTTTTTGCGTTTATCATCAATATTTTAATCAGAGGACGTTTTTAATGGTAATTGAAATAAAGCCTATCGAAAACACGTTGAATTTATTTCAGATTCAAATAAAGTTGCCTCTGCCGATCTCCGATTCGGGACGATCAGATCGATACATTTTTTTTGAGACATATTTTTCTCTACATATGAGCAAGAGGAGGTCTAAGAGCGTCAACGACCTAAAAAAAGGTTTCAGTGTACAATTGCCTCAGTCGCCGTCACTATGCCGCCCAAGGGTGCTTTTACCCGCTTTTACATCCAAGGTTATAGTTTTATCACTTAAGGTGATAAAGCATTCCACTTGTCGATTGAATATCAGGTTTTTTATTCCAATTTAAAATATTTACCCAATTTACTTGAATCGATACAATAATATTTGTTAATGACAAAAAATACGTGGGCTGATAAAGTATTGTTATTTAGCCCTCGAGAGTTAATCAAAGGCTTTTTCAATTGTACTTAAAATGGAAATTTACAGAGTTATTAGTAGATACTTTTTGTGGCGTATGTTTATTTTACAATGTACGAGGGCGTTACTGATCCTTTGTTAATAAGCAGAATTTACTTTATCTTTATTATTAGAGTGTCGGTGGTCTAGTCTGAACTGGCAACTTATAAGCTGATCCCGAATACTTATAGTCGCTTAGTGACTTACACATTGCGGTCTGTACGCTTGTAGTAAGTTACAAATAAATGCTGTAAATAAATTTATTCTCCGACCGGGAATCGAACCTGGAATTTTATGCGTAGCAGAAATGCGACACGGGTGTCGTCAAATTGGTGATAACTGGGCAAAGGGACCACTAATTGTCCCCCGATACTCTATTTGTTATGAGTTGATATAAAATGACGTCAGAGATAAAAAACAAAAATGATCAAAGTAAAAATTAGGTTCTTCTGAGAATGTTACTAATATTAAAGGCTGTTTTTTAAATTATACCATAATTCCAGGAGAAATTGTTTTTTTTTTCTGACAATTATCTGAGTATATTTCTCGCAAAATATTTAAAATTAATTAATAGGTCTTTGATAAAATCAATTAATGTGGTTAAAGGCAATTAGATAAGGAAATTAATTAGTTATACGTATGTATCAATAAATATACAGAATTTAGAGTATTTTAATACCATTATTGAATCGCAAACAGTGACAAACATTTAAATGAGGAATTCGTTTATTTTTAAATTAATTGTCTTTGGCATTTCTTTTAATCGGAATAAAAGCATCACGCATTTACATGTCAAGTTTCTTCTATCAAACTTTCATCGTTACGAGGCACCGTGACAATGAAAATGTTATTAAAATGTTATAATACTGAGTACACATTGAAAAAGACAATACTGTTTGTCAATTACGTATGTTTTCGAAAGAAAACCCAATTGTATAAACAAACGTATCAGCTGTTTAAATGAACAAAATTAAATACACAAAAGATACTTACAAACTTCTTTGTAATAACATCCAAAAGAAGGAATTTTTAAACAGTTCAAAACTTAAACAAGTGTTTAAAAAAGTTATGATGTTGATTGATGTTTAATTAAACACACATCTTAAATTACTATAAACACTACAATCCTATTAAACTAAACCAGTTCGTAAACTATATCAAAATAAACTTCCTTAAACACTGTATGCCACATTCAGAAAATTTATCGGTTCAAAATTTTATAAACTGTTGAGACATGCGATTTCCGTATGCACTAAAATACAAGTTCTTTTTTAGAACGCGAAGTCGCACTCAACAAATATTTCCGTTGTCGCCGACACGTGCGACTAAGTCGACGGCTGGCTGACTACTGGCAGCTGTGTGAATTACAAAGCAGGTAAGTACAATGTAAAAAAAATGATATGATGCGGCAAGCTTGTTACTGAAAATTGGGTTTATAGTAGTAAATCAGATGAATAGTTTTGTAACTATCGAAGTTATAATATGTCTTTGGGTATACGCCAACTATTATCACAATAGTGGGGACGCTACGTTTGCTTTCGGAAAGCGTAATATAGGTTAGGTTTAATTAGATTTTTACACCTTTTTTTTTTATAATGAAATCAACAGTAGTTTTATTTTATTCTTTGTGTTATAAAGCAAAATTATTTCCAATGTTATTTTATTATTTATACATATTAGATAATTATATGTGAAATACAGATAATTCTATATAATGCAGATAAGATTATAAATCTATAGGATAAACTAATAAATGTTTGTAAATATGTTTGAATTGATAATGTAAATATAGAAGCGTGCATTTTAAAGAATCTGATTATGTTTTGAATATCGCATTCTGTGAAATCTCGCTTCCCTCACATCCACAATTCTCTTCATACAAGCTCTACGGTTATAGGCAACTTATAACTTGACGAGTATTAATAAAAACAAATTCAAAATTCTGAATAATAGTTAAAGCAAGTAATTGTGTCTAGACAGAACAAAGTCAATACATGATTTCGAGTTTAGAGGACGAATAAGTTTCGCTTGAGAATGGACAATAGCTATACTATACTGTTTTCCATTTGAGAGATGTTATTGAATTTTTTTATACTAAGCAACATTAACTGACGACATAGTGAAAGTCACGAATAACCGGTGGATGCAACTGGCATCTTGTCGTTCGAAATGGCGTTCTAAGGGGAAGGCCTATGTTCAGCAGTGGACGCATTCTGACTAATGGAGATGATCATGAAGCAACCAAAGTACATGTATCTTTGATACATTTTGGTACCGGCAAGTGGTTTTGAATCCTTGCTCTCGGCTTGCATGACCATTGCACTGCCACTACAGCACGGTCGTCTTAAAAACTTGTATATCTATTTGTGTGAGATTATAATGTAAGTGTTAGATAAGAGCGTAGTGAAATTATATAGTCTAGCGTAAAAGAATTGGGCAAGTAAACAAACCTAATGACCCTATGAAATTTTGAACATAAATTTAGTGTTGGATTCTTATTTATTCCCTTTGAGACCTTTAATAATGTAAAGGACATTTACATACGAAATAATGTTTGAAGCAACGTAAACAATAATTATTAAGTAACTTACATAATGAAATAAATAGTCTTTACTACATAACAGAGAAATATATTTTCTCTTTGTTCTATGTTTCTCTGTTCTGTGGTCTTTACCTTCCATTCGTTCTTGTTCGGATTAAAACTTTGTTTCTATTTTCGAGTTAGGCTAATTAAATAATGTGCGCGCATAATTTATTTATAAGAAAATGTGATTTCTATACTAAGCTACTAGACATGCTCGTATCATGGAAAGTGGAAACAACACAACCAAAGTACATAATATGGATTTGAAGGGATTTTTATTATTACATTTCCCGGTTATGTCAAGCTGGAGTGCGGGAATGAAGGCGACTGCCACTACAGTTATTTACCAAGTCGCATCCACTATGCCGGACTGATTGGAACAGTAATGTCAAGTACTTCAACCAGTCTCCTACAACACTCATACACAATCTTTATTATTTATTTTATAAGAAAAACTAACAGCCTCTAAATTACAATAAAATATAACAGTAATGATATTAGGCCTTTACAAGTTTTCGCACATAGGTATTTCTATACTAAGCTACCAAAGTGCTTGTATCATAGAAACGGGACGACCAAAGTACATATATCAAATATACATTGGTACCGGTAAGTGGTTTCGAACCCGTGCTCTCGGTTTGCATGACCATTGCACTGCCACTACACCACGGTCACCTTGTATAACAACCGACGCGACGCTAGATTTTCAATACAATGTAAACCAACCAATTAATCAATCAAATTGTCACGCCTTTTTTCCACAGGGATAGGCAAAGACAATGGAGCGCCACTTGCCACGATCCTGACACAACTTCCTCGCTTTCTTCACATTCACAATTCTCTTCATACAAGCTCTATGGTACATCGAGACATCGGAGAAGGAAGCTAGGTTGCCTAGTGCCCATAACCATAGAACCAATACAATGTAACTGCGCACATAATCGCATCCAAGCAGATGTTATTCACATAGGAAGTAAGTAATTACTGATACGCCATACAATCCTTATTACCTAGCTAACGGTGCCCAGAGGTCATTGGCCGTCCATCAGAAGGTCGGCAAACGGGCGTCGATGACGTCACCCTGCCATTATTATCTGTTGACATATACAATGTATGTCCGTCACCTATAAGTTTGTATCTACGAGGGGAGAATCTCTCCTCGAGTTCGAAATGTCGCTTCCGACGTTTTTTCGAAACCATTTGCCGATACCATTGTATCTTTAATACACTTTAGTCGTTATGTATCAATGATACAAGCACTTTGGTAGCTTAGTATAGAAATACCTATGTGCGAAAAATTGTAAAGGCCTAGGCCTTACTAGTATCATTACTGTTATATTTTATTTAAATAATAAAGTATTATATGTTGTATAAAAGAGGACAGTAAATAAACTTAATGATTAGTCAAGAAAAGGGAAACATAAAAAGTTAAAGCTACTGGATAGACAACTTTTAAGCTGTCTGCCTACCACTCATGTCTAACGGCATTAAGTCCGCCTTTGTACATAGTGCAATTAGGTTTCAATTAAATAAATAAATAATGTTAAATATAAAAAAATGATTATAGCAACGAGTTTTATAGCTAATAATCATCAGAACCTATGATTTAAAACCAACACCTGTTTTTATAACGTTTCAGCCGTAAACGTCTCTCTCTTTAACATTTCCACAAATCGAGTTTAAAGTTTGTGTTAGAGAAACATCACTAAAAATAATTCAATTAAACCTGTTTATTTAAAAGCTAAAGGGTTAAGACTCTATATAAAACTAGAAGAGGAACTATATATTTTCGTCACGTTCAAAGAGTATAAATATATAGAAGACGCGTAACGGAGTTAGAACCGTAAGCACAGGCGGTATCATTTATTTTATTTTAAAACATTTTTGCATTATATACGAAGGCGAACTTAATGCCCATAGGAATTCTTACAAGTCAATCAATCAATCAAATTGTCACGCCTTTTTCCACAGGGATAGGCAGAGACAATGGAGCGCCACTTGCCACGACCCTGACACAACTCGCTCGCTTCCTTCACATTCACGATTCTCTTCATACAAGCTCTATGGTTATGGGCACTAGGCAACCTAGCTTTCTTGAGGATGTCTCCACTTTGGTCGGCGAACACCCCCCTGGGCCTGCCTCGTTTAACGTATCCATTCACATGAGATTTATAAATTCCTTTCGTTAATCTACTTTTACTCATAAAATAGTTCTAATAAAATAAAGTTTCGCAAAACTCGGAGCTTAAAACTTCAATAAAGAATAACAATAGGAATCGGGTCAAAGTGTTACTCAAATGCAAAACTAATAATTACCATATGTATGTAAATTGCATGTATTTATAACTTCAAAAGCGACACACAATTAACTAGGTGACCTGTATTAAAAAATATGACGTTAATACGGTGCATTAAATCAAAACACATCGAGAAATATCCTTAACCCTCTGTCCAGTGACTCTCAAAAACTCCTCAGATCAGGCGCGACGTATATGACATACTTCATTTTTAATATTAGTTATTGAAACATCTTAATTAATCTAGGTGAAGTTTAAAAACTAATATCTTGATGAAAAAACTCATATAATATTGCTGTGGTTGTGAGTTTTTTTTAGTTTTCAGCCATAAAATAAGTTTAAAGATCTTTTACCTACATAAAAACTCAGTCGAGCAGGTACTAATAAAGATACTTCGAACTTTTATAAAAGTCTCCCAAAGCACGTTCTAAGTATTTCTGTACATGTTATACGAACGCCTATGAATTATGTAATTTTAAATTATTTCATTCATTTTGTTTTGTGACTTGAGCTTGATTGTATTAACAGTTGCATATACATTTTAAAATAGTTTGATGTACGAAGATAACAATGTAATTAGAAAATATCCTTGATTTTGCATAGTTTATGCGTGTAAAATGATCAAACTATACTTCTCGCAAAAATTAAAGGAACAAGAAAATTTTCTAAATTTTTTGGCATTTTTTAACAGGCTGTATTTCAGTGAAAAATGGTCGTAAAAGAAATGAAAATATATAGCTTTTGAAGCTTAAAGACTCTAGTTTTCGAATTTTTAGGTTAAAAAATTTTTGGAGCACCGGTAGCCCTGAAATTCTTGGATAAAGCACGAATAAAAAATTTTACAAATTTTTTATAATTTTCTTTTCGCTCTACGGACATGGAAAAATTTTTTCAAGCTAGACCAATGCATAAGTCCCATATCCTGTTTATTCAGCTTTAATTTGTTTTTTGCGGAATTCAGATACGATCATTTGTCTTCGAGATATCGAATTTTGAATGCAAAAGGATCCTTTTTCACTCAACTGCCAATATCTCTGAAATTACTGGTCACCCAGCGAGCGGACAGAAAGTTTCGTTATTTGCAGAAAATTTCCTACAAAAATTTGTCATTGTCGATTGGAAAAAAAATTTTTTTCTACCTGTAACGTTAACGTGAAAAAAGAGCAAAAAAATGCCATTTTCCCTTTTTTTGGTTAATCGACTGTATCTTCGGCAATATTGGAGGAAAAGCTTAGAATAGAAGAAATTTTTTCAGTCTAATGTACCCCAAAGGCCCTCCTAAATTTTTAGATCGATCGGTTCAGCGGTTTTCCTGGACCGAGTGGTTGAAATTTTGAAAAAATTAGGGGAACAAGATTTTTGTTCCTTAAACTTGACTTAATCTTTTTAAAAATCAATAATTTCATTTTTTTCGGCTTTTTACTCAATTTTGAGTTTTCTGAAGATTGATTAACAAAGAAATCCAAAAAAAAATTGAAAAAAAATTTTTACTATTAAAAACGACGAGTCTTGGTTTTGCCTGTATGGTAACGACCGAAGACCTCGAGTTTGGCGTCGTTCAGGTCAACGTTATGAACAGTGTTTTATTCGTCCCATAGCTGCTCACGGTGGGGATCGGTGATGGTTTGGGCTGCAATTTCACGGGATTCTCGAACTCCTTTAGTGATTGTTCGAGACACTCTCAATGCTAGGCGTTACATCGACCGAATCTTGCGACTTCAGGTGTTACCTTTAGCAAGAAACAGGAGAGGATTTATTTTTATGCAGGATAATGCTAGGCCTCACACAGCGAATATCACCCGTCAATTCTTTCAGACAAACAACATTAGATTGTTGAGGCATCCTGCAATGAGTCCTGATCTGAATCCCATAGAGCACGTCTGGGACATATTGAGCCGCCGATTGCGTCAAAATTATCCCAATCTGAATAATTTAGCAGCATTAGAAAACGCTTTGATAAGAGTTTGGCGTCAGATCCCTCAACGAATGATCCGAAATTGCATTTCGAATATGCGACAAAGATTGCTGTGATTAGGAGTAGAGGCGGGAACACTCGATACTGAACACGATACACACATACACACATTTCACACTTTAGAAAATGAGTTTGGAGTCGTTAAATACTGTGGAGCTGAACGACCTGTGGGTCTCATTTTTTCCGAAGAATCATAACACACGTGCGTAAGCACAAAAGAAGCGTAAATCCGACCGTGCAACCGCCACGTGGTATGCTTTGGATAACGCTAATGCCAGCGGCGAATCAGTTATCAATTATCAATCAGTCCAGGAAAACCGCTGAACCGAGCGATCTAAAAACTTAGGAGGGCCTTTGGGGTACATTAGACCTAAAAAAAATCTTCTAACCTAAGCTTTTCCCCCAATATTGCCGAAGATACAGTCGATTAACCAAAAAAGGGAAAATGGAATTTTTTTGCTCTTTTTTCACGTTAACGTTACAGGTGGAAAAAAAGTTTTTTTCCAATCGACCATGACAAATTTTTGTAGGAAATTTTCTGCAAATAACGAAACTTTCTGTCCGCTCGCTGGGTGACCAGTAATTTCAGAGATATTGGCAGTTGAGTGAAAAAGGATCCTTTTGCATTCAAAATTCGATATCTCGAAGACAAATGATCGTATCTGAATTCCGCAAAAAACAAATTAAAGCTGAATAAACAGGATATAGGACTTATGCATTGGTCTAGCTTGAAAAAAATTTTCCATGTCCGTAGAGCGAAAAGAAAATTATAAAAAATTTGTAAAATTTTTTATTCGTGCTTTATCCAAGAATTTCAGGGCTACCGGTGCTCCACAAAATTTTTAACCTAAAAATTCGAAAACTAGAGTCTTTAAGCTTCAAAAGCTATGTATTTTCATTTCTTGTACGACCATTTTTCACTGAAATACAGCCTGTTGAAAATTGCCAAAAAATTTAGAAAATTTTCTTGTTCCTTTAATTTTTGCGAGAAGTGTATAATTATTAAAGTTCAAAGCAGAACTGTTAATATGGCGTGTCTTTGTGGTTGACAGACGATACGAAATCCATCTTATTTTCCAAATTACTTAATTTCACAGCAATTAGAAGCAAAATTGTTATTAGTTTCATCAACACAATTATCCAAACTACCATTTATACATTTTTTCATCACTGGACATTACAAAAATAGTACATAAAAGCCCAAAATGAACAATGTCCTTTAATATTGTATCTTAATAGTATATTCAATATACAATACAATGTTTTCATGCTCAGTAACCTTTTAAGTTAAAATAATCAGATTAATAAATAAAAGTTTATTGATTAGTTAGTTTTTTGTGTGACGATTTATAACTAGGCATGAGCATGTTGCACGGAATCATCAAAATGGTCACGCATTTATTCGATTTATTTCAACCCGTACTGAACCTCGTATTATCATTATTATTGAAGTAAAGTGAATAGGACCTAGGTAGTCAGAAAATATTCTGTACAGTATTACAAGTTAAATAAAAATATGTACATTCGCCCGTCACTTCTACTCGTCACGTTCTCCAGTCGCGGCTACACATTCAACCTTACTTCTAAGTATCTGATATTGAACTTATTATATTCACTTCAATACGCGTGTAGGCCGTACGTTTTTTAAAGTTATACTAGAAGCAAGTTCGATAGTTCTATTTAGAGTTTAGCAAAGCGAAAGAAATAGAAAAGCGTTTTAGCGAAACGGCAAACCGTCTTACGTGATGGTCTTTGAAAAACTGTTGAATCTAATATGCCGCCCCCGCTGTATTCCTCAAACTTTCAGGATTATGTTGAAACCCGACTGAGTCAACAGTCTTTTAAAGTCTAGACTCAAGTCTACTTTTAAGTTTACACTTAAAAATTGTGGAACAACTGAATGAACGAAAGGACAATCAAAAACCTCCAAAATCACCAGTTCATGTGTTCCTCTCACCATATAACCTTGGATCCTTCAAGCAAGGCCCGAAAAAGCACCCCTGGGCTACTAAGGCAGCCGTGAACCGAATCGATTTTGTTTTCAGTTATCGGCACTATTGGACCTCCCCTTACTTAATGTCGAGACACAATAAAAATTAAAATTAAACACATTTCAAGGAATTTTTAATAAATTAGTTTCATTTATTAAAAAAATATATTATTAAATAAAAATTGTATCTATATGCACTTTACCCATAATTCATTATAATTTAAATAATTGAAAATTTAGTTACAATATACTAGTATTATCAAAGTTACGTTCTAGTTGATAGGTTAGATTAGCTCATCGGCTGGCTGCATATCCTAACAGAGATAATCCCTTAATCATATTCGTAGCGACGCGAGTTGCCGGCTGTTCACTATAAATATACAACATAACTAAGTTGGAAATATGTTAATAAGCCACGGCTGGAATGGCATGAATATCATGTGGAATTAGTTAATGCTCGTAGTTAAACATTATTTGTTTTCATTTCTATACTGAGTTACTAAACCTGCTTGCATCATAGAAACAGGATGACTAAAACGATTCTTGGTTTGCCAGACCAGGCCCCAATACGACGACAGGCATGGACGAAAGGTTAGCGATTGGTTTGTTGCGCGTAAAGTCCTGGGTTCGATTGCCCGTTAAAGCAAATATTTGTTTCAAAGCTTTTATTTGTAATATTGAATAATTATATTAAATTTGTTTATAAAAAAGAGGTGAATATTTGCTTCGGGTCTGGATATCAAAGAGTGGTAGGCAGTGGTACCCAGTCTGCCGATCCGGGGTAGTACCACCACTTACAAGTATACAGACCGTGAAGTGATTTGACCGCGTTTCGGGATCAGCTTTAAGTTGCCGATTTTACTAGTTATATTAGTGCACTTCAAAGTACTGACTATGTAGTGGTTATTCCTGGGAATGGCAACGGGTTTATCATCACCATAATAGCAACAAATACCCACACTTTAGCCATTAGCGAATAAATACCATCCAAATCCATCCAGTATATCACGGAATATAGACTGTTTATTGGCTATTTACATTCCTGTAGCGATTTTATCACAATATGGAGTCAATATCCAGCATGTTGAAGGGATATTAGGATAGTTATGCGTTCAACATTGCGTGTACAGTGACACTATTGTGGTTATACAGTTCAGTGAAGCTCGGTATTATCATTGCTTTCCTTTTGCTTTTTTTTGCCAAAGTCAAATCATAAGTATAGTCTGTCTAAGCCGAATTGACGCACCCCTCTACTGCATGAACACGAGCGAATGTAAAATATGGAAGCAACAAACCGAAAATGCAATTGTAATTGGTCATTCAGTTACTGGTTAGACACAAAAGGAGGAGCACGTTAATAATAAAGTATAGTAGTACAGTTAGTAATATTTGAATTCACACATTCCAATAAACTAATAAAGTGGAGGGGCGCGTCATTTATAGTTAGACAAGCTATACAATGCTATTAAAATAAGAATAGGACGGGCTGTTGACTAACTTCACTTGACTGATTCAAAGATGTCTTTTTCTTGACGGTCCGCAAAGAAAAAGACACCATACTAAAGTGAAGTTGGTTGGAGAGCTACACGTCACAAAATGGCGCCGATTCCGTCCTATTCTTTTAATCGCATTATAGTCGCGTATAGGCAGTAACTTTTTATTATTATAATGACTGATGTTAGCTGGAGTGCGGTCCATGAATAGAGGCGACTGCTACTGCAGTTAAATATCTAAAAGTAGCAGCCGCATCAAGTATGATAGCCAGTGGTGCCTAACTTGGGGTAGGACCACCACTTACAAGTATACAGACCACGAAGTGACTTAGTCGCGTTTTGAGATCAGCTTCATTCATGGACCGCACTTCAGCTTAACATCAGGCGGGTAGCTGTAACATGACATGTCACAATAATAATAATAAAAAACAACGCCTCAATATGTTGGAGAGGCAAAATTACTAGGAATATTGACGTAGACTTGTCTAATATTATCTAAGTGTTTCCTTTCAATTCGTCAAGTGGTTTGTCATGACATGTTACGGCAAAGTGCTTTCATTCTTATAACACATTACAATGTACGTAAAGTCGATATTCGTATGCATTTTTAATGCGATTTCGACATTGTTCCAAGATTCAATTACGAATGTCATGCAAATTTGAGTTCGGCACATGAATTTTCAATATCCTTTCTGTGATGGATTTTGATATATTATGTAATAGTTTTTGACGTTTTGTTTAAAAGAAACATACTTAGTAATAAAATAGCATCGTAAACATAAAATCTAGCAGATTTTCGCGCAGGCATAAATAATTGACGACCGGAACAATAAAAAGCAGTAATCAAATACAAATATGTACGCCTACGAGGACATCTAACATCAAAATCATGCCAAATTTATTTCAAAAAATATTTAGTCACATTTATTTTAAGTGTGGTAGGCAGACAGTCTGCCGACATAGGATCGCACCACTGCTACTTTTAGTAGAAAGACCGTAAAATGACGGATTGGAATTGGATTGGATTGGAAGTTGACGGGGTTCAGCAAGGTTGGCATAGCGACTTGGGGTGCTAAGTCAGACTACCTCCTAGTGTGTCTGTCTGTTTGTCGTATCGCTTCGGTGATGTGGAAAGCAGATGGGCCGGTGCACCCTGGGCATCAGTCAATAACTTTCCTTAAGGGGTTCTTGTTGGCTGATGGCTAAAAGTCTGATGTGTGGCGCTACTCCACGTGTCCCTCCTTCACTTCAGTAGGCGGGGCTTAAGAGCTGGCGAGAAGGGACCCGTAGAAAGCCTAAAGCGGGGTATCCGAAGGGATTCTCCTGCGATAACAGTTATAGACACTTACTTCCTTTTTCTAACAAATATTGCCAATAAAAGTATAAAACAAATATTTGCTTCGACCGGGAATCGAACCCGAGACTTCAAATAAGGGATTAACAGTTACAAATTAACAGATGTTACTAAACTCTTACAGAACTACAACAATAAAAATTAATAACAAAAACTCCCTCGCTCCAAGGACTTTCAATTGCAATATGTCCTACGCTGGTAATATAACCCCTGAAGGGCGTAACTGTCGATATGTGTCGATAACGCCACCGTCTACCCATTCAGCCGTGACATATCAGATTATTCTCATGTACAAATCACATTTTCTAACGTCAATTCATATTATTCAACTTTGTTACACAACGTTACTAGGGAAAAATTAAATTTTATATATTATCAAAATATATCTTATAATTTTAGTTTACATTTTTAGTGTGTGTGGAGTGACGATAGCGGATAGAATAAGGAATAGCACAGTGGGCGAAAGATGTGGTTTGAAAGAGAATGTAGTGACAAGAATTGATAAAGGAATGCTTTGATGGTTTGGGCACATGGAAAGGATGAGTGAAAGTAGATTGACGAAAAGAATTTATAAATCTCATGTGAATGGATGCGTTAAGCGAGGCAGGATCAGGAGGCTGTTTGCCTACCTAATCAGAGACTTCATCAAGAAAGCTTGGTTGCTTAGTGCCCATAAACATAGAGCTTGTATGAAGAGAATTGTGAATGTGAAGGAAGCAAGGGAGTTGTGTCAGGATCGTGGCAAGTGGCGCTCCATTGTCTCTGCCTATCCCTGTAGAAAAAAGACGTGACAATTGATTTATTGATTGATTGATTTCTATACTAAGCGTGATTGTATTATAAAAATTGAACGACCAAAGTACGTACATCCTCGTATATCAAAGATGCATTGGTTCTGATTGTACTACCACTACACCACGGTCGCATTTATTCTTACGTTTATATTAGGACAAATAAACTTATTTCATTAAGCAATTTGTTACCCCTGACTTGTAACTACAGAGATGAGCAGAGGCAATGGACTACTCTCTCAGCTCCCTCATATCTAAGATTCTCCTATTTTTTGGATGTATGGTTAACATATCTCTATCGTCATGTGGCACTATGGAACCCTGCCTTTTAAATAACACCCCCCGATTTGATCAGGAAACAATCTTCTTAGCCATCCTTAAATCATCCAACCACTCAACTTTGATTTGATTTATAAATTACTCATCCATACGTCCAACTAACGCAACTAACCCCCCTTAATCCTTGCCACTACATATCTTTCAAATCAATCAAATTAACGTGAAATGTAATAAGCGAAAAAAATAAATAATATAAAGCTTTTAAATGCTCATCTACAAAATCTTTATATTTGATATAATTGTCACTTTTGTCAAAACGAAAAAGGGTTATATTGCAACCAAATAATTGAATATTTACTTACTAATAACAAACATACAAACCAAAAACAGTAATTTGGTCGTCTACATAATGCTCGTAGAGGTTACTGACATTAAAAATAGGCTTTAAAACAACATTAGTACTTTCAAATGCAATTTATCAATGCCAAACTCTAATTGGAATCTACAAAAAAGCGGCAATGAATATCAATTAGATATAATTCACATAATTGTTAATATGAGCACGTTCTTTTAAAAAAAACGTGATACGACCAATTAAACCCTAACTTCTAACAAAATTGATTAATGTAATAAGGTTATAAAACTCACCGTAATAATTAGGCCCGCTAATATAATAACAACGGCAAATAAATATGAAGAAAACTATCCAAGCCAAAACATCCTGTACGAAATTCAACGACTCGTAACCCATCACAATATCACTGATAAACTTGTCCACAGATTAAAACCAAAACGAACACTGAACGAGTTTAAAAAATACATACAAAAAACGCATATACAAAGTTCTTATAGGCAGGTCGATGTCATTAGTTGACACTACAGAAATGCGTTGTGTTTGGCACTTGCGCGGGAGACTCGATCCAAATACCCCGCAAACGCGACGAAAAAAAAAGGTTAAAACAAAGTATTTTCATAGACTATTAAACAGTGAAACAAGAAAGAAAATAATTTGAAGAAAAACTAAGAAATAGTACAAAGATATAAAAAATAAGTATAAAGACGTATTGTTAGATCTATTTTACATTAATAACCAAAATAAACTAATTAATTACAGTTAATAGGTCACAAGTTCGCATCGGTATTCAAAATTCACGCAAATCGATAACAACGCTCGCCGATCGAAACCGCCGCATAGACTGAGTTGTGTACGCGCATAGCTGGGTCTACGAATACACAACAAAACATCTGTACGAACGCACACAACAAAAATAAAAGATACCTCCCATGACGTATAAAAAGTAATTAAACAAAGAAGAGCTGTGGAAAGATATAAATATGTACAATAATTCACTATTTAAATACATAACACTAAAGAACAAACATTTTTGAACTAAGAAATAAATTCTAAAAGAAATAGATCGGTCAAAATAAAAGTTATGGTTCAAAGTTCGTTGCCTTAATGATTCATTTGAATTTGTTAAAAGTAGTTTGTAATCTCTGTACTATTCGTTACATCATATATTTCTACCAAAGGACATCATTCATTTAGTATGGGGACTTGAGCCCAATTGTATTAACAGTTGCATATACATTTTAAAATAGTTTGTAATGTACGAAGATTACAATGTAATTGGAATATATCCTTTATTTTGCATAGATTAGGTGTGCAAAATGATCAAACTATAATTATGACAATTCAAAGCAGAACTGTTAATATGGCGTGTCTTTGTGATTGACAGACGAAAAAAAGATATGTAAAATTCCGTATCTTATTTTCTAAATAACTCAATTGCACAGCAATTAAAAAAAATTGTTATTAGTTTTATCAATACAAGTATCTAAACTACCATTTATATATTTTTTCATCATTGGACATTACAAAAGAGTAGTACCTAAAAGCCCAAAATGAATGATATCCTTTATATATTAGTAAATTGTCTTACAAAGCAATACAATATTGAAAACATAAAGAATAAGTAAAACGTCCACTCCACAAAACTTCTCTGAATAACTTTTGGTTGGGATGTCTTTTCAAATTTCCCACTTTCTTATTTACAAGATAACTTTATCTTATGTATTATTCATCTAAGAACTCACTTCAACAAATTCTATTTAATGTAATGCTTTTAAAGGTTTTTTTATATTAGTTTTAACCTCGAACACGCATCTTTTCTGTCTATTAATATCAAGGCATCCTATCGTGTTTCAGGACGCCTATGGACAAAGAGAAATAGAGGAGAATCGTAAGGATGTCACCATCACAACCTTACAGGCAGCACCATAAAATCGCATATGATGACCAGACAAGGGATATATATCTTGTTAATTTCAAAATGTTTTAAAATTTAGTTTTAAAAAATGGGACATATAAATATATAAAATAAATATGAAGGCTAATAATCTAGCCATAAAGCACTGCAAACTCATTAAGTTATTGATAAGAGAATAGAATAAATACGCCGAATTGCAACCGCATATGAAATAAAACTTATATTACCAAGTCGTCAAATTTGTACTCTGAAAATGTATAAAGAAGTACGAGGATATGATATCGTAAAAAGGAAATTGGTGCTTCCCTTGAGAAGTGTAGCCTTCGAACGACCGACTCAAGGCATATTGATTACACCCATTACATTTTCACTTAGAACAAATTCAAGAAACATACATAAACGCTATATAAAATAATTATTGCGATAATTATTTAAAATATTAAATTTAAAATAAATGGAAGTCTTGTAGTATTGTACTTTTTCTCTTTGTTCAATGACAGCGGTGATAAAGTTTTATTACTTTAGCAAACGTAGTTATTTAATGACGTCACTTCTATTATTAACAACAAGTATAATTTTATGTATATTTGTGTATATGTTGCCTAATGTATGTATGTATGTTTTGCTTATATTTTTCATAACAAATATCGTTTAAAAATAAAAGTGTCTTTTTATAAATAGTTTACACTCAGCCAATCACAACACAACAAAGGTTAGCTGGTAAATAATGCCTAAGGCCTAATGCGATATTTTTGTTTTATTGTGACGCGACATTTGACCTCGACCCGCCTGGTGATAAGCAAGAGGAGATCCAAGAGTGATGAAGACTGAAACAACCAAGCTAGTTGATGGCTGCCCCAGTCGCCGTCACTATCCGGCCAAAGGTGCTTCTTCACGCATCGCTTGAAGGATCCACGGTTATAGGATGGAGAAAACACATGGGCTGGCAAAGCATTCCACTTGTCGATTGTTCTACAAAGAAAGGACGCAATGTACCTATGTACCTTATTTTGTGCAATAAAGAGTTTATAAATAAATAATAAATATTATAGTTTGTATACTCACTTAGATTTAATTATTTTAAGTGGCAAATCATACGAAAATTACTGTTAATTTTAAAGAGTGGTAAGCACGACAGTTGATGGTCATTTACCCAGTGTGCCGATCCGGGGTGGTACCACAGAGTGAAGTTACGTCACGGTTAGGTCAAGTTAAGTCACGGGGTCATTTTAAAAGAGGATGGGTGTCAAGCTTTGAGTTATTTGTTGTAGAAACATTCATGGACCGCATCAGGCGGGGTGCACTCGTATGTCGAACCACAATAAAATAATAAATATATAGTTTGCGGAAGTATTTTATTAGTGATAAAAATTTCCTGCAGTTGAATGCACTCGATATTTTTGGTGTTATATTTTCGAAGCTTGGCATGCCGTCAATTCGATATAAAATTAAGGTTCAAGAAACTTGAATTCCAAATTAAATTAAACCGCATGTTTCAATTACATTCCACAAACATCTCATCATCATGTCCATCAATTTTACGCCTTAATTTCTACAGACAAAGGAGCGCCACTTTCCTTGATCCTGACACAACTCTCCTGCACCAGGGATCGAACCCATAAACCGTAAATAATGGGTAGTACCACTTACCACTTACAAGTGTACAAACTGTGAAATGACTTAATCGCGTTTCGGAATTAGCTTGTATGATGCCGGTTCTAATTAGGCCGGCATAGTGGATACGACTGCTACTTGCATTTATTTAACTGTAGTATCAGTTACCTCTAATTCTCTAATCATGGACCGCACTCCAGTATAACATAAGTCTGATCATAAGTCAAGCCCCCATAAAAGAACATTAAAAAATTAAAAAAACTAGGCGTTTCTACTTGTATAAGGTTTCATTTTTATTTCTTAGAAACAGTATCAACCCCTAAGAATCAATTTCTACAAAACAAATGTATTGACGTCAGAAACGCTGAAAGCTATTTTGTTGACTTTCATTTGACACACAACCTTAGGCGATCGTGGTCTAGTGGTAGATAAAATTCAATGCAATTCAATATCTCCCAGATCAAAAACAACCCAAGTAAAAAAATTGGACAAAAGCCCCGACGATTGACATACCTGTTTCAGTTTACGGTTGCCGCAGTCAACATTGCTATGCCGGCGAAAGCAAAAGGCATTGATTTTTTTGTATTGTATATTATTTTGTCTCAGCATAAAGAGTGGTAGGCAATGGTATCCAGTCTGCTGATTCGGGGTAGTACCACCACTTACAAGTATATAGACCGTGAAGTGATTTGTAAGTTGCCGGTTCCAAACAGGCCGGCATTGTGGATGTGATTGGGAGTTATTGAATTGTAGTAGCATTGGCATCCATTCATGGACCACACCCCAGCTTAACATCAAGCGGGGTGCTGTCACATGTCGAGTCACAATAAAAGAACGCCTCATGTTACGCTAGCGTGCGGTTGTAGAATGGAGGCCACTGCTGCTCTAGTTAAATAGTCAACAGTCGTATCTACCATGCCTGCCTCCTAGTTGGAACTGGCAACTAACTTTCAATATAAAGAATATAAAATAAAAGTGCTTACTTCCACAAAACTCTTCTAAATAAGGCACCTAAACTAACTTAAAAGTCACTTGTGGTTGTTGCAAGTGTTATCTTAACCCTTACGAGTAGCGAATAAAGAACCTTGACTTATAAGACGCTCAGGTGTTCCTTCCAGGGCCCTGATTCTCGTAAAACACGACAGCGAAATGACTTGTTCAAGAACTTGTACTGCTTTAATAACGTGACGAATATAAATATATAAAAATATAAAAATATAAAAAACGAATATAAAAAAATATATTATTGACGACGGAAAAGCAGTTATTATATATTGCGTTGATATTTGCTATTCATAGTATAATGAACATCCAAATAATGTCCGAAAAGTCACGGATGGCTGTTCATAATGCGGTGCTTGTTCCTACATTAAGGTATAGGAGTGAATGTTGGGTGTGGCAGAAGAAGCATGAGAGTAGAATTTACGCTGTAGAAACGCGGTCGTTAAGGAGTGTATGTGGAGTAACGATAGCGGATAGAATAAGGAACAGCACAGTGCGCAATAAATGTGCTTAACGCACAAAGCAGGCCCAGAAGAAAGTTTTCCGACCAAATCGGAGACATTCTCAAGAAAGCTGGGTTGCCCGTTTAACGCATCCAATTTTAGAATAAAATAAATAATAAAATATATATTTATTATAAAAAAAAAACAATTATATTTGATCCTTCAAGCAAAGTGTGAAAAGCATCTTTGGCTGACATAGTAACGGTAACTGAGGCAACTGTAAACTAATACGTGTTTTTCAGTTGACGGCGCTCTTGGGCTTCCTCTCTTGCTTAGTTATCATTAGGCAAGTTGTCTCTGCCTATCGCTATGGGAAAATGGCGTGACAATTTCATTGATTAATAAAAAAATGTTCTCAATAGACCTTAATAAGTAAGCAATGTAAATTAATCTTAATATATTTATTATATTCTTAAGTGTCAACCTTAATTTGGTTAGAAATTTTAAAGTAAGCTCGCAGATGGTAACCCCACTTTAGCACTTTAAAGTTTTCAGTGTTTATAGGTAAGTTTACAGCTGAAACACGCGGCAGTGAAACTTTAAAACCAAAACATTGAACGTCCAGACCAATTAAAAGCAAACAATAAAGAAATACTAAGAAGTAATAAAAACATCGAAGCTAGAATAAATTTATTATGTTATAGATGTTATTAATTTTCAAATATTAGGAAATAAATTATTACAATAAATTTATTATGTTATAGATGTTATTAATTTTCAAATATTAAGGCTTTATTACAATAGGCTTTATACAATAATAATCGACCTATTTTTATTATTATTGTCGCAGCACTATGACACTGGCGGGGTGCAGACATTATGACAACACCCCGCCTGATGTTAAGCTGGAGTGCGGTCCATGAATTAAGGCGACTGCTAGTACAGTTAAATATCGCATTCACTATGCCGGCCTAGTTGGAACCGGCACCTTTTAAGCTGATTCTGTAAACCGTACAGAGGGTGATAAACTGTGTGACTAAGGTTGGAAAAAATACATTGAAACACGCTAAGAAAGCTTGCCTGGCGCCCGTAACAATAGAGCTTGTATTAAAAGAATTGTGGATGTGAAGGAAGCGAGGGAGTTATGTCAGTACCCTTGCAAATGTCGCTCCATTGTCTCTGCCTATCCCTGTGGAAAAAGGCGTGACGATTTGATTGATTGATTGATTAAAACTTCGTGATCAGGATGTTACAACGCAAATGCAAGTCAACACCCCGGACTGAGCCACTCGCTATTTATATTGTGAATTATTACTTTTAAAATGATAACACTTTCAGCGGTTCGCATGTAAATAAATAACTCTAATTTTTGCCGTTTCCGTTTACATCGAGGAAATAATTATTTACCTTTTAACTGTAACCAACAGTAGTTTATTGAGTATTGAATCAGTATAAAGTATTCGTCAGTACCTTTAAACATCTATAGATTTATTTAATAAAACACTATATATATAATACTAAATATACTAATAAATAACTGAAAATATATTCATCTTTAGACAAGCGTGGACGAACGGTTTAGCGATTGGTTTGTTGCGCGTAAAGTACCGGGTTCGATTTCCGGTCAGAGCAAATATTTGTTTCATAGCTTTTATTTGTAATATTTAATAATTATATTAAATATTGCAAATATTTGTTAATAAATAAAAAAACAGATGAATATTTGCTTGGGGTCTGGTTATCAAAGAGTAGTAGGCAGTGGTACCCAGTCTGCCGATCCGGGGTAGTACCACCACTTACAAGTATACAGACCGTGAAGTGATTTGGTCACGTTTCGGGATCAGCTTGTAAGTTGCCTGTTCTAACTAGGCCGGCATAGTGGATATGATTGCTACTCACAGTTATTGAATTGTAGTAGCAGTGACATTTATTAATGGACCACACTTCGGCTTAACATCAAGCTGTCATGTGTCGAGTCACAATAAAAAAAAACATACATATATCGTGTCACCAAAGATAAATGTCATAATTATTGAATTAAATAAACTTTATGCGGCTCACTATCGCGTTTATGTTGGTTTTTATTTAACAATATTTTATTACTCCGACGTTTCGAGAGCTTTGCAGCCATCGTGGTCACAGAGATACTGAGGTGTTTGTTGGTCGTTGCTGCCCAACACCTCATGCTTAATAACAGCATTAACCTATACCTATCTGGACTTCCACTCGGACTTGAGTTTGTGTATTATGGGGTCCCAAGTGTTAGATATAATTTGCATAAAATTTGTTTAATTCTACTACTATGTTTTAATTACTTTTACTCTAAAGACACTCTCAAAAGATATGAAGATCCTGATTCTATGATCCTGACACACACACAACTTTTGCTTATAAACAGTGAAGCTTCCTGTCTAATGGATTTATTGTGGCCAGTTTATTCCATAATAAGTTTAATAATAAGTTTAATAATAATAATAATAATAATAATAATAATAATAATAAGTCCGGTGATTTCAGTTGCTGCAGTTGCGTCGAGCTCGAGCGACGAATGTTTCTCTCCACCGACGACACCACCATCTGCACGTCGACGGGGAGGAGGCCGACCACCAGCCAGCTTGGAACCTCGAGGCCCATCGGCTTTAGGTGGGGTTCCCGCTACTAGTGGACGTGTGCAGCGCATGCGATGGACACAATCCATTAATGAAAATGTCATGCGCTCATACTTTGGGGCTACAGAGGGGGGAATTAGCCTGACTGCGTACCGTGGTCGGATGCTCACTCTGTTTCAGGTGCTTGAGCCAGCTGTCAACGTATCGGCCCAGCGACTGTCGGATCAGGTGCGGGTCATACAGCGTAACCGTATGCTGGATGACGTCGTACTTGATCGACTACGCCTAGAATCACGGAGTAGTCATGTCTCACCTGTTTCTCCGCCGGTCGCGGTGCAACTGCAACCCAGTGCCTTACCGCGGCCCAACAATATTCAAGAAAATGATGATGACGTGACTATATCCGTGAGTAACCAGTATAACGAGCAATTGAGGAGCGCTTTGGAGGATGCGTTCCGGGAGTACCGCTCCACACCACCTGGGCTTAGACCACGAATACCTCGTTTGCCCATGCATAAGAAAAATAGAGCGCTGGTGTGTGCTCTAGATTCGCAGCTGGTGAATCATTTTAAAAGCAGCAAAGATCTTGCCGATACCCACTCAATTTTGTACTGCGCGGCTGTAGCTGTATGTCGTGTGGCTCATGTCCAGTTCCCCAACAATGACAGAGCTGCACGACTTGCTGTACCAGCTTGGCAGTGCAGGATCGAGCGTCGTATCGGTGAGGCTAGAGCACTCATTGGTAAGCTTATAAGCTTCAGGGAGGGCAACACTCGCCCTAGGGTAATGCGCTTTGTGAGGCGGGCGTTCTCGGGGACTGATATTAGTTCCCGAGATTACCAAACCCGCGTCACGGAGCGCATTGACTTCCTGAAGCAGAAAATCTATGCATGGGCAAACCGTATTCGTAGGTATAAGCGGCGAGTGGAGAGGTACACTCAGAATCGCACTTTTCAAAGCAACGAAAGGTGGGTTTATAGGGCTTGGGAGCGACCGGACCAAGATGTGTCTGATATGTGCCTACCGGATGATGACGCCATGAGTTTATTCTGGCGCAACATCTGGTCGGTGCCTGTCGGACACACCGAGGGTGAATGGACTCGAGAGGTTGAACGTGCGTGTGATTTAATACCAGAAATGGGGGCAATTATTATTAGCCCCCAGGATGTGGCTTGTGCAGTCCGTCCGTTATCTAACTGGAAGTCTCCAGGGCTTGACGGGCTGCACAACTTCTGGATAAAATATTTTCAAAGATCACACGCACGCTTGGCAGCTCAGTTCCAGTCTGCCCTTGAGTTGGGATCGCTGCCCCAGTTCCTTACAACAGGAATAACTCACCTTCTCCATAAATCAGGTAGTACTGCAGAGCCCAAAAATTATAGACCGATCACATGTTTACCGACGGTCTATAAAGTTCTTACATCCATTTTGAGAGCCAAAATTGACAAGCATATTGACACAAATTGCATCATGTCTGCCTCTCAAAATGGATGTAGGAGTGGGTCCCGTGGTACTAAGGAGTTGCTCCTCATTGATGTTGCCATTAGCCAACAGGTTCGTCGTTCTCGAAGAGATCTGTCGACATGTTGGATAGATTACAAGAAGGCCTATGACTCGGTGCCACATACATGGCTCATGAGGGTATTGGAGCTGTATAAAGTAGATGCAGCTCTACGCACCTTCCTGGTGTCGTGTATGGGGCAGTGGAGGACGGTCCTTCACTATCCAGGATGTCGGCGGATTCTAGGGAACGGCGAACCGATAAAGATAGAGCGTGGCATATTCCAGGGCGACAGTTTGAGTCCACTGTGGTTTTGTCTGGCCCTCAACCCTCTCAGTACACTACTGGATGGTTCGGGCCAAGGCTACCGGTTGAGAAGAGATGGTCAGGTCATATCACACCTCCTTTACATGGATGATCTGAAACTCTTTGCCCCCAACAATTTGCAACTGATGAAGCTTCTGAAGGTAACAGAAACCTTCAGTAGCGCTATCAGCATGGAATTTGGTGTGGACAAATGTGCAACCATGCATGTAAAACGAGGAGAGATTATGGAATCCGTGGGAACCCAACTCTCGGATTCCATACACCTTAGATCACTCTGCTCAACCGAAACCTACAAGTATTTGGGTATGTCGGAAGCGTTAGGCATCAATGCTGTTGATGTGAAGCAGTCGTTGAGAGATCGCTTCTTTGGCCGCCTGAATAAAGTACTGAATAGTCTTTTATCAGGCGGGAACAAGGTCCGCGCTTTCAACGGCTGGGTCATGCCAGTATTGATGTATTCTTTCGGCATACTCAAATGGACTCAGACAGAACTTGACGCCCTGGATAGACGGGTCCGCACACTGCTGACCGCAAATCGAATGCATCACCCACGATCATCGGTGATGAGACTGTATATCCCGCGGAAGTGTGGGGGTCGTGGCTTTTTAAATGCTAAGACCCTACACAACCGCGAGGTGTGCAGCCTTAGGGAATATTTCCTAAAAACTGATGTGGGTATGCATCGTGATGTGGTCGCTGTGGACAAGGGCCTCACCTCACTTTCATTGGCAAACGAGAACTGGCGCAAACCTGTAGTACTGGATGCTAATGACCGCAGAGAAGTATGGCAGAGTAAGGAGCTTCACGGACGTTTTTATCGGGCCTTACATGGGCCCGATGTAGATTTCTTAGCGTCCGTATCCTGGCTGCGTTTTGGTGATCTCTTTGGAGAAACTGAAGGTTTTGTCTGTGCGATTATGGACGAAGTTATGATGACGAATAACTACCGGAAATATATTGTGAAGGATGGTACGGTTGACATCTGTCGGGCATGCCACCGTCCCGGGGAATCAATCCGACACATTATTTCTGGCTGTTCTCGTCTGGCTAATGGAGACTATTTGCATAGACACAATCTTGTAGCCAGGATTATCCATCAGCAACTTGCTCTTAAATACAATCTTGTGGAATCAGAAGTACCGTACTATAGGTATGTGCCCGACCCAGTTCTCGAAAATGGAAATATCACATTATACTGGGATCGATCTATCATCACTGATAGGACTATTGTTGCCAATAAGCCTGACATAGTGGTGATAGATCGACTAGAGCGTCGCACAATAATTGTTGACGTAGCGGTCCCTCATGACGAGAACCTCGTGAAAGCTGAGAAAGATAAGCAAATAAAGTATCTTGATCTGGCTCGCGAGGTTGTCGACATGTGGGAGGTGGATACAGCAATTATTGTGCCAATAGTCGTCACTGCCAATGGTTTAATAGCCAAGAGCCTCGATGAACACCTAAAGAGGCTCTCGTTAGGTAGCTGGATCAAGCGTTTGATTCAGAAAGCGGTACTCCTGGACACGGCGCGTATTGTTAGGAGGTTCCTTTCTCAGGAGCCCTGACCACCGGTGGCTTGGACCCTGTTCCCGATGCCGGTGGACAGCTATTTTTTATATTTTTAATTTTTTTATTATTTTAAAAATATAAAAAATAAGATTTAAAATAAATAAATGGAATAATAATAATAATAAGTTTATTCCAACAACTAGATGCAACCGGGTGAAGGTCCTATCCTTGGCCCATTTTATAATATAGAGGAGAATTGTAACTGCGACCACTAATTTGACCGCCAATTTAATTTTTATGCACCTAGACTGATTAAAAACTTTTTTTTAAATTATGACTAGACATATGACAGCACTCCGTTTGATGTCAAGCTGAGAGTGGCCCATGAATGAATGTCACTGCTACTACAATTCAATAACTGTACGCAGCAATCACATCCACTATGCCGGCCTAGTTGGAACCGGCAACTTTTAAAACGATTTCCCGAAAATCCCGAAACGCGACCAAATCACTTCAGTCTGTGTATGTACTTGTAAGTGGTGGTACTACCCCGGATCGGCAGTACCACTGCCTACCACTCTTTAATAACCTGACCCGAAGCAGATATCCACCTTTTTTTATTAACAAATATTTGCAATATTTAATATAATTATTAAATAAAACAAACATATATTTGCTCCGACCGGGAACCGAGCCCGGAACCGCAACAAACAATTCGCTAACCGTTAGTTCATGCCTGTGGTCAAAAAGCTGGGGTGCGGTCTGCAAATGGAGGCGACTGCTACTACAGTTAAATAAGTGCAAGTAGCAGTCGCCAGTCCTATTGGAACCGGAAACTTTCAAACCGATTTCGAAACGTCACCAACTGAATTCACAGTCTGTACAATTCAAAGTGGCGAATCTACCCCGGATCGTCAGAATGTGCAAGTGATCCTACTGCATATCAATGACATGCTGGACCTTGGATCCAGCATTCATTGCTATGCAGACGACAGCACGGTGCATGGACGCTACACTGCCCGCCCCGCAGCCGGAAAACAGGAAATAGCCGATATGAGAGAGTCTGTCGTAGCGGAGCTGAACCGGGTTCTTGATTGTATTACCCATTGGGGTGACGAGAACCTGGTTCAGTTCAACGCAGACAAGACTCAGGTATGCGCGTTCTCGACGAAAAAATCCCCGTTTATCCCCCTTCCTTCTCTTCGTAACATTTCTCTTGGTACTTCGGACAGACTGGATATCTTAGGGATGTCCCTTCGCAGCGACCTGAATCACAGGGATCACGTTGAGCGGGCTATTAAGACCACCTCCCGCAAACTTGGCATCCTGAACAAGGTGCGGCGGTTCTTCGCGCCAGAGCTTTGCCTACTTTTATACAAGGCACAAATTCGCTCTTGCGCGGAGTACTGTTCGCATCTTTGGGACGGCTCTGCCAAGTATCTTCTCAATGCCCTGAATTCATTGCAGCGCCGAGCTGTCCGAATCATAGGAGATTTAGAGGTTACGCGAACTCTGGAGCCTCTGCAATTACGCAAAGACATGGCGGCTCTATGCGTCCTCTATCGCCTATACCACGGAAAATGTTCCGAAGAGCTCTTTAACCTTGTTCCTATCTCGTCTTTTCACACCCGTAACACCCGCACTGGTCGGGGGAAGCATTCACATTTTGTCGACAGAATCGGTAGTCGAACTAAAAAGTTCGGTGCATCTTTTCTTTGTAGAACAATCGACAAGTGGAATGCTTTGCCAGCCCATGTGTTTTCTCCCTCCTATAACCTTGGATCCTTCAAGCGATGCGTGAAGAAGCACCTTTGGCCGGCATAGTGACGGCGGCTGAGACAGCCGTGTACTGACTCGGTTGTTTCAATCGTCTGCACTTTTGGATCTCCTCTTGCTTATCATCAGGCAGGTCGATGTCAGATGTCGAGTCACAATAAAAAAAAAAAAATGTCTGCCTGAAATCTTAAAATCAAGAACAATAGCAGATGGAACAACAGATTCAACAGATTTGAACAACAGGTCAAAATGTAAAAATAAAACGATCTTAATAGCTTAATAGGCACGCAATAAGATAAACCAGGGGAAGCCGCCATCCCTGGGCCTTTTAAATCCAACTCATTGTATTCACGTGAATAATATGTGTAATAAAGTAATTAGGATTGTTTTTAATGAATTAATTTAATGGAATCCAGATGAGGAGAAAAAGATGGACCAAGGCGTGAAAAAGGAAGCTGTAAACTGAGTCCGATTTATCAGTCGGTAGCACTGTTGGAGCTTCCCTTGGTTAGCATCAGGCGAGTAAGGTCAGAATAAAATTTAAAAGTATCAAGTATTAAACAGGAATTAAACATTTAAATTTAAAACTATTTAAAATAGACATCCTTAAGAAAGCTAGGTTTCCTAGTGCCCAGAACCTAGTGACGAAAGCGAGGGAGGTGTGTCAGGATTGTGGCAAGTGGCGCTCCATTGTCTCTGCCTATCACTGTGGGAAAAGGGCGTGACAACTTGATTTGATTAAAATAAAAGTCTATCTGGAATCATGTATGTCAGTCACTTTTAATAAAACATTGTTACAAAATATCCTAATAAACACAGAAAGTGTGTCAACCCTAACTCTAGAAAAATTACAGTATGCACTTAAAGCTCGGGTCATGTATTTAGAGTGCACTTGAATGTAGAAAGCTCTATTAACTGAAGTCCGTTATGTTTTATAGATGACTTTCAAATATCAAATAACATTACAAAGAAACAGTACAATACAATCACAGCTCTACTACATTTTTGTTTGAATATATATATATATATACATGTAATTTCGCCGTTCATATGTCAATACGTTTTACGTACGTTAGGACTTAACTAAAGTTTACAGGGAAGAAAAAAATCAGTTTGATTGGTCCTATCGACAATTGAAAATATCTCATTCATTTTAATAAATATGTGTGTTTTGTTTTTCAAAAACAAATATATTTTGAGGCTGATATAACATATTGCAATTCAAAGACGATATGATGAGTTATTTTCTTAATTATAAATTTCAAAAATAACTACTACAATGAATAATCATTTCAGATGGAAAATTTTAGAGACAGGGCAATAAACTAGTTGTAAACTAGATGCTCTTTATTTTAGGTGCTGTATTTTTATGTCCAGGAGTGTCCGGATGCACGTACTGTCTGATGATTTTATCGGGCCTGATTTCTGAAGAGAGAGAAAACACTATCCCTAAAGTTATAAAAATAGGCAAAGAATATATATTTATTAATTACATGCAACTTTTTTTAGTATGAAAAAAAAATATATATATATAGACGCTCTATAATACAGCGCAAACACCATTATCAAACAAACCAACTATACAAAAATTTCTCCACGAACTTTCCGCAAAATTGTATCGGACTTGTATCAAAGATTCATACCGCCGCTGAATAAAGTTTCATAGAAGTGAAGGGGTTAATGGAATATTACTCCCAAATGCACTATATACAAGCTGTAGGGCACGTCCTTGCCCCCCTTTATTTCGTAACGCAGTCTCAAGCGAATTGAATAAAGATCTATTCTGTTATAAAACGAAGAAAATTATCACCCGAAATGAACCGATTAACATTAACTAATTTAATGTTTAACTAATCAAAGCAATTTTAAAGCACATTTTATGCCAATGCAAATCTTATTTCAAGATAAATTTTTGTTTTATTATTGTGGTGCGACATATTTATGACAGCAATTTGCCTAATGTTAAACTGGATTGTTGTACACGAATAAAGGCGACTGTTCCTACTTGCAAGTAGCTGTTGCATACATTAAGCCGGAAACTTTCAAAATTATCGCGAAACTCAACCAAGTCACTTCACGGCCTGTACCGGATCAGCAGACTGGGTAAATTACTAAAACGCTTACGTGATAAAAGCACGTAAGAGTTTCCCATTAAAAAAACATATACCCTTACACAGTTCAAGAAGATTGATAAAGTCAAAAATGTTAACGATAAACATTAAATCAAGATCATAACTTTGAAAATTAATAGTATTTTCTTAGATTTTGCTCGAACATTGATTAATCTCTCCGTGACCACGATGCTGGCAAAGCTCTCGAAACGTCGGAATATTAAAAAAATGTAAAATCAGAACCAAAATAAACGCGATACTAAGCCGCATAAAATTTGTTTCAAAATTCATTTACAAACATTAAAAAAATATTTAAATATCATAACTTTTAATCTTTCTTTTATATAAAAATCATAATGCTTATAACAATGAAATGGTGGTTGCCTCAATTCGAAGAATTACATAGTAAACAAAGCGAACAATGGAAAATATAATTTCCAGTAACACTGTCAGTCATTCCTAATTAACCCAAATACATGTGGTTTTAACATTGTCTTATAAACATCAAAGTATTTGTAGTCTGTAGTCTAATATAAGGTGTAGTCTAATAATAAGGGAGTTCTGGCAGGATCGTGGCAAGTGGCGCTCCATTGTCTCTAACTATCTCTGTAGGGAAAAGGCGCGACAATTTGATTGGTTGATTGAATAACTTGTAAGTAATGCGCAACGTTTTCGACCTGTACCGAGTATCACGGGAGTAAAAAAATGATGTAGGAAAGTGATCATCATCAAAATTACCACATGATAAGTAGCAATGGGTAGGACACATAACTCATTCGGACCAAAAGTTCCCGAATGGAGACCAAGTACAGAAAATACGTCCATCTAAAAGACAGACTGACGAAAGTAGCAGGAAACCGTGGATGAAAGCCGCTTTCAGCAGGCCATAGGGATCGCTGGAGGAGGTCTGTGTCCAGCAGCGGATGACTAAGGTTATGATGATGAACTAGTTGGCGTTATGATGAACTACATTATTTCATTTATTTAAACAATATTTTATTAATCAGATATTTATATATCTAAATGTTATTTTAAACAAAATACTGTTAAGTAGTATTTTCTTAGATTTTGCGCGAACATTGATTAATGAATTAAACAAATTTTATGCGGCTTACTATCGCGTTTACCAAAATAAACGCGATAGTAAGCCGCATAAAATTTGTTTAATTCAAAATACTGTTAAGCTTGATTACGATCCATTAATGGAGGCGACTGCTACTAGAGTTAAATAACTGTAAGTAGATAAAATACAATTATTTAGCGACACGGTATCGAATTGTTCGTTTGATAAAAACAGTTTACAAAACAGAATACCATGGATAAGCTCACCGATATGTTAGACATGAATAGTCTGGGTTGAAATAAATAATTCATACAGTTCGCACGTGCTGTACCTGCTCTCCGACCTCAATTCACCTAACATCTCAGTCTAGGATATATGGAGGTCTTACAAATACTAGATCTATACACAAAATCGAGAATAAATGTACACTCACAAATAAATCAATTAATAGACCGTGTCGGGACTCAGTCGCGTTTTGGGAACAGCTCAAAAGTTGCCGGTCCGAACTAGCCCAGCATATCGGATAATTGACTGCAGAGTAGCAAGCTGATTCATTCGTAGCACTTTACTTTCACATTTAATTCAGTCTTACTATCGAGCCCCAAAAAGAAAAATTATCAATCAATCTACCAATCAAATTTCCCACAAGGATAGGCAGACACAATGGAGCGATCCACTTGCCACGATCCTGACATCCTCACTTCCCCCACATCTACAATCCTCTCCATACAGAAAAATTAAAACAGAAATTGATAGATAACAAAAATTTGATAGAACTTATTAAGAGTAAAGTCCGTGCCGTGACTGTTTCGCATTTTGATTTACAGACAGTTGAAGTAGTTGAAACAGTCAGACCGGCATAGTGGATTTGACACTGCTTAAAAGACATACATATTGTCTGGCAGCAACAATGTGTCGTGTCTCCGAATACAAGATAAAACTTCTAGAAAATGTTGAGTAAAAAATGTTATAAACATTATCTCAGTAGAAATAGACGATAAATATTCTGTGATATTTTCCAATATTACCATGCTAAAGGAGGCTTTAGAACCCACACATTTGACCGATTTTGTACAATAGACTTCAAAAATCATCGGACATTACCAATATCGGGATAAAAGGAAAGATGTTATCGCTTTATAAAATTCACTGAATTTCGTAAAAGCTTGTCTACTGTGACGTATAAGAGATGATAATAAAAAACATATTTTTCAAAGAAAGGAATGTCTTAAAATAAATTTCCACGAATTTAATTTTTGTTGTTTAAGTAATATTAACAGTAAACATTCCAATGATTATTTTTATTATTATTTAAATATTAAGCTACTATTATACTACTAGTGCTTGTACCACAAACAATTACTCCAGCTTAACATTAAGCGGGTGCTGTTATATGGCGAGTATAATGAAAAAACCGTTGGCACCCAGAGATCTCTTTGCGGCTAATAAAGTTATTATTGTTTGTTAATTAAATGTAAACGTTCTCAAACTTTTTTTTTCTCATAAACCTCTTTCAAAATTTTGCTGGTTCCGGCAGCTACATTTCTACCATATTCCCAATACTCGGAAGTTTTTAAGTTTCGACACGTTGGTATATGTAAAAACTTACAATACGGAATATGCAAGTTTTGACAAATAACAGTCTCTTAAAATATAATCTGCCTGCATTGATAGGTAAAGTCAAGCCAACATTTAGTTCTTCACTTTCGAAACCAAATGATTTTTATGGTTTCATGTTTAAGAATTGTAAACCCCATATTTTGCCACGCCAACGCAGACCCCTGGCGAGTCTCCCATAGACCCCTGGGAGTTTATCAGTACCACTTTGGGAATCAATGATTTAAAGTCTAATATAGCTTTAATTAGTAACTCTGAAATATATTAGGTCAATATAATGTTGCATCACAGAGAACCTAGACTGTTGCCAGAATTACTTATCGCGCAGGTGCATCTTGCATAAGTCTCGGTCAGGGTCGAACACTAACTATTGTTTGTTTATTTATATACCAATATAAATAACTTGGCCTTACATGTGAGTTTCTTTCGGAAAAATTACTATCAAGGAGTATAATTTATTTGAAAGAAAAAAATTGTTTTCCTGAAGACGTCCTGAACATAGAACGACATCCCGAATGACAAGATGCCAGTTGTCGATTAAGAACTGGATCAAGAACTGGCGTGAAGGAGTATTTATTACTACTGTAAATTATGTGAAGGAAGCGAGGGAGTTGTGTCAGGATCGTGGCTAGTGGCGCTTCATTGTCTCTGCCTATACATGTGGAAAAGATGCGTGACAATTTTGATTTAATTTTGTAAATTTATTTTAAAGAAAAATACTATTAAGAAAACTATTAAGGACTCTATTTTCTCTATAAGGACTCTATGAGGAATTTATTTTAACGAAAACCTACTATCCCGAACTGATTCGCTTTAAAACGCTTTGCTTAAAGTATTCAAGGATGACGAGAAAAGGGAGCGGGTTAAATCATTCCACTTGTCGATTGTAACATAAGAAAGTACAATGTTTTTAATAAATAAGAAATGAAGAAGATTGTATGGATGTGGAAACGAGAAAGTTATGTCAGGACCGTAGCAAGTGGCGCTTCATTGTCTCTGCCTATTCCTGTGTGAATAAAGGCGTGACAAATTGATTGATTAATTAATAAATACTCGTAAGTATGAGTAAATAAAGTATGAAGTGTTAGTCGAAACAAAATATTAATTAAGTGGTTTTCACGAAAAATTCGATATCTTTAATGAATTCTATACATAAAATGATAAAGACATAAAAGAAGTCAGATTACGATTATATTTCAAATAGTGCTAAAAATAGATTTAATTATAAAGTAATATAAAATTTTATTATATATATTTAGTTAGATTACCAAAAGTCGACAAAAGTAACAACCATACAGCACACTGGAGCTCTGTCTAGACACAACCTAGACAAGATAACAATTGTTCAAAGTTACACGGTGCTACGGTATAAGGGAGAGGTAACCAATATGTAACGTGTGCTATCTACCAATGTAAAACAATGTGTTTTTAGTCTTTTCTTAGATTTTGCGCGAACATTGATTATTGAATTAATCAAATTTTATGGGGCTTACTATCGCATATATTTTGGTTTAGTTCTCCGTGACCACGATGGCTGCAAAGCTCTCGAAACTTAGGAATAATAAAAAAATGTAAAATATAAACCGATGTTTTAATGTTTTTTTTAGTTAATTAAGAATACATACAATTATAAAATACACAGAATACTTAATACGAGTATATATATCAAAGAGAGAAGGAATTTTAAAAAAGCAGTTTCCAAAAAAAATATAGTTCAGATAATTTTAAATTACAATAAAAAAAATACACAAAGCTAAAATCTATAAAAACGGTTTTTATTCATTAATACGTAATGCAATAATTTCTAAAAATACTTGATTTTCAACAATGCCATAGTAAGGCAGGCGCATAGTGACGGCAACTGAGACTGACCTGTTTTTTTCAGTCTTCGATACTCTTGGACCTCTTCTTGCTTACTATCAGGCAAGTCATAATAAAATTCTAGCATTGGAATATGGCAATAATTAATACATGTTTTTATTTATTTGTTTATTTTAATTTTACTAGTTGAACGACAGTCTTAATCATCTTTCCTCTCATACAAAATGACATCTTCGCCGTAACAATATTCTCAGACGCTATCTTCTCAAATGAATTCATAAACATTTCAGAGGTAATTTACAATTTCATATATGAAAGTGTTTTGTGAAAAGAATTTTATACGATCAACTAACCCTTGTCGCTTATTATTATACCGCTTATTTTATGTTATGTTTACTCGTACTTTATACTCCCTAACATCATTTATAGAATAGGCTCAAATAAACATCGATGGCTAAAGGAACATCATTCATTCTGTATGGAGACTTGGGCTTAATTTTATTAACAGTTGAATTTACATTTTTAAATAGTTTAATGTACGAAGAGTACAGTGTGATTGGAATATATCCTTTATTTTGCAAAGTTTGTGTGTGCAAAATGATCAAAAACGTAGTACATATGCTAAAAGCCCAAAATTAATGATGTTCTTTATAGTAGCAAGAAATTGCTGGATCCACTGTAGCGATCGCTGGGGACGGTCGATGTCTAGAAGTTAGCCTATTTATTATTGCTTATGGCATTAAAAAAATCCACAATATTCGTGTTATGACGCAGTGTACATCGTTCTACTCTACATTGAAACAGTACTAGTAGATGTAATTATAAAATAAATAAAAAACGAATCTACAAATAATTTATGCTTTAAAACACATGAAAAATTTAAAGCACTGTAATTTCAGTCTTTATACAGTTATTTCTACTTCAAATTTAATTGTTCCCCAGTAAACACTCTGACGACGTACATTTACGGGGAAAAACAAGTGAAAATGTACAATTTCAATGCAAAGTGCAGGTCGATGACCGACGCTTCTGAAAAACAGTCTTCATGAAATGTAGAATAATTTGTTTACTGAATGTAGTAATTATGTTTAATTTCGTCCTAAGCAGAGTGTATTTTTTTATTGTGACATCTCGACATCTGACCCCGACCCGCCTGATGGTAAGCAAGAGGAGGTTCAAGAGTGCCGATGACTGTAAAAGCCGAGTCTTTACGGCTGCCCCAATCGCCATCACTATGCTTCTTCACCCATCGCTTAAAGGAAGGATCCAAGGTTATAGGATGTAGAGAACACCATGGATTATTTCCTATTAAAAATCACTTTTTTTTATTGTGACTCGATATCTGACCTCGACTTGCTAGCAATTTGTTTTTTTTTTTATTGCACACGACATTTTACTTCGACCCGCCTGATGATAAGCAAGAGGAGATCCAAGAGTCTTGATTCATGGTTATAGGATGGGGACGACAACTGGTTTCGTTATTCCTTTGCTCCGCAAAGAAACAACGCACCGAACCTTTTAGTCCGACAACCGATTTAGTCGACAGAATGCGAATGCTTCCCCTGACCTGTATCACAGGTGTGAGGTAGGAACATAAATAGTGAATAATTGCAACTCTAATGCATGATTGACATAAATTGACAGAGACATTTATCAGCAAGCGGAATGAAGTCGCAGAGAGTCAGGCGATATGGGAAGGCTTTTGTCCAGCGTTGCTCTAACGCCTATTGAAAATACACCGACCTTACCAACTTATTTTATACAATTTGAATCAAATTGGTTAACACTCTCTGGTAGCACTCTAAGGTCAAAATCCTCTTAAACATTATAAAGCAATTAAATAAATCAATCAAATTGTCATCTTGTTTCTATGATACCAGCAAGTTCAGTGGCTTAGAATAGACTTGTAAATAAAATACTTGCTAATTGTTTATTGTGGTTGCGCGCACATCTCTTAAAGTTTATTGTGTTTGTTATATTGTATTATTCAGCTTTCGAGCTGTTATTTTTTTTTAACTTTCAAATCATTACAAGCATTTTTTTACGAAATTGTTTACCCCTATAGTACTTCCAATAAATTCACAAATGAAATGCTTTATCATAAACATTTATTTGGATTCTAAATAAACACCATAAAGTGCTTACAAACCAACTGCATTACAACGTCAAGTTTTCTAACTACATTAAAAAATAGACTACGGTCACTCTAATAAATAAATATTCAGTAAACCGCTTACTCGTGCAAGTTAGCAGTTTATTTTACGTAATGGTCCTCGTTTCCTTTTGCCTTGTCAAAGCTAACACATTATTTAATGCAGACATTTAGCTTTGTACGAATGTCAAACGGAAGCTTGAAGTACTTTTTTAATCTTTCATTTGTATTAAGAAACCACCTATTTAAAGAGTTCCTTGATCATCTAACTAACCCTGTTGTCTAAGTATAATATTGTATTATATAAGTTTTTTTTAATTATTGTGACACGACATCTGATCTAGACCCGCCTGATGATAAGCAGGAGAAGGTCCAAGAATGACGACGACTGAAAAAATCGGATAGTACACGGCTGCCTCAGTCGCCGTCACTATGCCGGCCAAAGGTTGTATGTTCTTGTGATATTTTATTAATACGCACATCACACGAATAACACTTTTTTTATGCACTAGTATATTTTATTTAGTCAGCTGAGATTTATTTATAGTAGAAGTAGTACATAACAAATTTCAGCGATTAAAATTAAATATTATAATTAAATGATTTCTGACAGTGCTGAAATTCTAAACACGTATACACAGTCAAATCAATATACAACTATAATTGTTTACTTATAAAAATAAGATAAATAAAAAATTAACCGAGAACAAAAAAAATTAATGTACAGCTTTAAAATGGCTTTATATATATTGGTAAATAAAAACAATATTTTACTTTATAATTTTTTCGAGACTAACCATTAAACTAGATAGTCCCTTGTTGAATATATCAAATATCGTGTTTTGTAGCAAAATCGTTCTAGGTTAAACATAAATCTAGATTAACTATTAATTTGGACTCAATTATTAAATCACAAATTACTTACCATTCATTTCTAAGTTGGCGGTATGTGGTGTCGATCGTTTCGGTGTGCTCATGACTATAGGCGTAGGCAGAGCTCGGCGACATGGTGGTGTAGTCGCTGGACTTGGTGAACGCTGTAACATAAAAATCTTATTAATATATTATTATTTAGTTTTGTACATATGCGTCTAGAAATAGGGGGCCGACCGCGCAATTTCAACGGTAATGACAATGAAATTCATTCCCATTTGTGAAAAAGTTACGCGGTCGCTATTAGTGTCAAAAAAAACATTCATTCATTCAATGAGTATCAATGAGCTTGAACTGCCCCCCTAACACGGCAATCCAAAAAGCAAGATAAAGACTTGCAAGGAATATCATTTCAACTCATTTTGAATAACTAACTATAACAGTTTATCAAAAAAGATATTCAAACGTTCTGTAAAACTTTACATAAAACAACGTTGAAAACGTTAATATTTTTTTTTTACATATTTTGATGTGCCGGCCTTATACGTTATTTAAAATTAGTTAAAATAATATTCCTTGCAGTTCTTTATCTTACTTCTTGAATTGCCGTGCTAGGGGGGCTGTTAATAAAAATAATCAACGATTCAAATAATGACAGAATAAGGAATATAGCACAGTGCGCGATAGATGTGGTTGATGTAGTGACAAGGATTGACAATTCGATTATTTGGGCACATGGAAAGGATGAGTAAAAGTAGATTGACGAAAGCAATTTAAAAATCTATGGATGCGTTAAACAAGGCAGGCCAAGGGTGTTTTCCGATCAAATCTAAGTTGCCTAGTGCCCATAACCTTAGCGCTTGTATGAAGAGAATTGTGGATGTGAAGAAAGCGAAGGAGTTGTGTCAGGATCGTAGCAAGTAGCGCTCCATTATCTTTGCCTATTCCCATAGGAAAAAGGCGTGACAATTTGATTGATCATCGATTCTACTGAGCAACACACCAAGAATCGATGATCATTGGTACCGGCAAGTGGTTTTGAACCCGTGGTCTCGGTTTGCGTGACCATTGCACTACCACTACATAACGTCGCCTTATATTGGCAACAAAAAAGCACATTTATATGTAAATTTCTAAAACACAATTTTCTGAGATAAGAATAAGCATAGTTGCAAATGTCTTTTAATGGCGGCACGATCGCGTGACTGTTGCTTGCAAAATGGTTATTTTATAGCCATAAATGCATATTATTATGAACCTTCGATGGAAATCTTGCTCCAAAAAGATATTATATGGTATTTTTCTACCTTTCCATCTTAAGTTACTAAACGTGCTTGTATTATAGAAACAGGACGACCAAAGTACATACAATATATCAAAGATTTTTTATTTTTTTATTGGAGCTTGATATATGACAAACCTATATGGTGTTAAGTTAGAGTACGGTCCAAAAATAGAGGCAACTGCTACTACATCAGCTAAATAACTACAAGTAACACTCGCAAGTGGTTGTACTACCACTCAGCAGGGTAGTGCTATCCAGACTACCTCCTCGTGTGTCTGTCTGTTTGCCGTATCGCTTCAGTGATGCGAAAAGATGATGCCGGTGCATCCTGGGCATCAGTCAATAACTTCTCTTAAGGGGGTTTTTGTTGGCTGATGGCTAAAAGTCTGACCTGTGGCGCTGCTTCACGTGTCCTCTGAGAGCAGAGGGCACTGCGTGGAGTAGCTACGATGATGTGTCGTGGGTGTGTAAGCGTAGGGGTGCTGCACACCCGGACACACGGCCCCGAGAGGACGGCAGCGCAGTACGATCATAGCACCGTAAAAGAGAAGGAAAACAGGCGGTTTTCCTTCTCTTATGTAGGCGGAGCTTAACAGCTGGCGTGGTGGGGGTGATCCGTAGAAAGCCTTACAGGTACTCCTGGGCCCCCTCCGTATACGCGCCGAGATGGTCGCCGCAGGAGTTTAGTGCGCACCACATAACCCTGTCACTCCCCTTTTAGTGGCGGGGTATCTGAAGGGATTCTCCTGCGATAACAAAAAAATGACTTGGCAAAATGAATAGTGGAATGAAAATATTTAGGTCTTTTTATTTGACTTTATGCGTAATGGGCTGACAAAGTTCGTCGTTTGCCCAGTCTACCGATCCATGGTACCAGTGTACAAACCATAAAGTGATTTAGTAACGTTTCGGGATCAGGTTGTAAGTTGCCGGTTCCAACTAGGCCAGTGTAGTGAATGCGACTGCTATGATTAAAATCTATAGTAGCAGTCGCCTCCAATCATGTACCCCATTCCAGCCTAACGTTAGGTAAGATGCAAAGGAGCCGCCATAAAAAAATATAACACTGATCAAAAAGTAGCTAGACTTTTCAATTCCCGTGCTCATCCAAATGCATAAACTTATTTTCTTATGTTGGAATGTGCATTTGGATAAGCCCGGGAATTTTAAATTAAAAAGTCTTACTACTTTTTGTACACTGTAGTACTATGCTATTGGAATAAGAATAAGACGAGCTGTTGACCAACTTCACTTGACCGATTCAAAGGTGTCTTTTTCTTGACGGTCCGTAAAGAAAAAGACACCATACTAAAGTGAAGTTGGTTGGAGAGTTAGACGTGGCGCCGATTCCGTCCTATTCTTATTTAAATCGAATTATACGTATGATACACAATTATTATTACTTTAGCATTTACATCTAATACATAATGATAAAACAACAATATTGTTCAATAATCAAGTTGGTCAATAATAAATGCTTACCAATTTAATTTTGTGGTCCTTAAAGTAAATCCTCATTTTCAGTTCACTCACAAAATTACAATCGATTTATAATAACACGAATCACTCTTGAATTTTATGTATTAAACATAAGACACTGAACTATTCCGTTATTATTTCTAGAATTTCTACTATTTGAATAAATAACTGGTAAGGAGTAAAGACACTTAACCTATAAAAGGTCACTGTACTATAGAGTACTGTGCTGTGCAATAGAGTACTAATGGGGATAACAAAGTACATTGTATTTATTTTTTCATTGAGACACCTGGACTTGCTTGATAGTAAGCAAGAGGAGATGTAAGAGCGCTAACGACTGAAAAACCGTCTGTCTCATCTTCAGTTGCCTCAGTCGCCGTCACAATCGCGGCCAAGTCATTCATCCAATAGAAGTATAGTGAAGTACAATAGGAAAAGTCACCACATTGCCGCAAATGCAAAGAATATCAATCAATCAAATTGTCACTCCTTTTTCACACAGGGATAGGCAGAGACAATGGATCGCCACTCGCCACGGTCCTGACACATCTATCTCCCTCGCTTCCCTCACATTCGCAATATATAGCAAAGGATATGTGTAGGACACAAACTCAGAAAAGATGACTTTAAAATGTTCAAAATAAGGTTGACTTGTACACTATTATGTCACATTCTAAGTCATTCTGCGAGCTTAAGAAAGAAATTGTACCGATGTGATGATCTTTAGGGGCATAACGTTCGCGAATAGAGACTACGTACGGGCAAACGTAACTTAGGACGACTAGATGGACTGACAACCTGCCAAAGTAGCAAGGAGTGGTTGGATGTAAGCCGCTTATAGCTGGCCCACTCGCTGGAGGAGGCCTGTTTAGCTTTGAACGTCTTTTGGTTGATAATGATTAGACTAATCATGTCTGACTGTTCGTAGCTCATAACTGAGAGATTTTATACCAAAAGTACACTAATTACAAGAGTCATAAAGACTCTTTTACAACGTAATTGTGCAGCGCAATACATTGGGTTCAAAGAAACCTCTATAAAATTTAACAGACGTGTCTGCAAAGTTTTACACATTTTACTAGAAAAGAGATAGGAATTGGACGTATTAAAAGTGAAGTGATTGCTTTACTTATATACTTAAAACAATAATAACTTTTAGCCAAGTAAGTCCCGCCTGTAAGCGTCTATGCCATTTTGAATATAATAAGAAAACTTTACAAATAATAATGAAGATGTCGCAGTGTTTTATCTGTCGAACAAATTGCTGAAAATTTGGAACGCTAAGAGGAATTCATTGATAAATATCTGGTTAATTTGATATTTTCAGCAGTCGTTTTTTATTGTGGATTGAAATAATGACAATAAGCTATCTCGAAACGTGACTAAATCACCTCACGGTCTGTGCACTTGAAAGTGGTGGTTCTACAACCAACTGATTTATTGATAGTATAGAGACGGCGACCAAGGCAGCCGTGAACTAACTCGGTATTTACTTGTCGTCACTTTTGGACCTCCTCTTGCTTATCATCAGGCGGGTCGAGGTCAGATGTCGTGTCACAATAAAAAAGAAATATGAGCGCGTAAAAGACGTATAAAATTTCTTGGATCAGAATTTATCGAACAATGTATTCCAAGTAAATACTAGAAGCATAAATATTATTAATAATTAAACAATAAAAGAGATATAAAATAATATGTTGACAAAAATTAATGACAAGTAACAAATGATTGATTAAAAAATTATAAAAAAATATTAACGATTCTATAATTTTAGAGAAAGTTTAATAACAATTTAATCTACGACAAAGTATAAAGCATCAATTACAATGCATAATCAATTAAATTCCTAGGTTGTTTTAGTTTTCTTTTAAATTTTACATCCAATTAATTATTTTTTAATAACTTTTGTGACGCGACATCTGACTTGACTTGCCTGATGTTAGCCAAAGGTCCGAGAGCGCCAACGACTGAAAAAACATCTCATCTTACGGTTGCTACAGTCATCGTCACTCACAAAATTGATTTGAAATGTGATTTTTCACACTTCACTTGAAGAATCTAAGAATATAGGATAGAAAAAACGCACTGAACCTTTTACTTCGACAGCTAGTACGGTCGACAGAATGCGGAAGCAAGGCGGGACAGATGCAAGATTAAAGAGATCCTCGAAACATTCTCCACGGGTGATCGTGTCTGCCGACTGGAGCAATACCACGACATAGGATTTCTACTTTTTTTTAAGACATCGATCTCAACTTGCCTGATGATAAGCAAGAAGAGGGCTAAGAGCGCCAACGACTGAAAAAACTGTTTCATTTTTAAACTTTCCGGTACCAATGCATCTTTGATATATGCACTTTTGGTTGTCCTGTTTCAAGTGTTTCAATGATGCACTTTAGCAGCTTAAAATAGAAATGTGAAATTTAAAAAAAATAAACGAGATTATATAGTTATTATAAAGATTTCTATTTATTTTGTGCTTAGTATGCAGTTATTATTTAATAAGAGAGGAAATGTGGACGTGAAGGAAGCGAGAGGGTGTGCCAGAATCATGAAAATCAGCGGTCGGTTGCTTTTTCTATCCCTATCAGCGTGACAATTGCTGATGATGATGATAAATATCGATTAATTAATTATCGATATTTTTTACACAATAGGCAATCTATTGTCCTTGAAATGTTAGTGTTGTGTCAGACGGCCTGGATCTAGAACTACTTCCTACACACTACGACTATTGCCAATATTAATTTGTGCCTAGAGTATTACACCTAGTTATTACCCGGGCAAATGTTCGTCAATTACTACTAGTATTAAGAATACATCTATACTAATATAAAGAGGAAAGATTTGTAAGTTTGTTTGTACAGAAAACTACTGGGACGATTTTTAAAATTATTTCATCATTAGAATTGGTCATAGGCTATATTGTATTTTCAAAATTTTTCATAAGTTAAAAAATTTAGTAGGTTAGGCAGCTAGTAATGAATATACTCGTATATATATATATATATATATATATATATATATATATATATATATATATATATATATATATATTTAAGCAATGTTTAATAGGTTATAGGCTTGGTTCATATATCATATAGATACACAATTGCCGCTCCAAAAGCGACAAAATAAATGCAAGTCCGATTGATGTTGGACTTACATTTGTTCTCACTCCAAAATGATGTATGTGACATTACATTTGAGACAAGTTTATACTTTAAAACAATGTGGTAAGGTTCAGTTTACAATTCATATTCAATTAACTTACACAGTTTATTATATCGGTGTAAGTGAATTCTGACGCGTGGATAAATAAAATTCAAATTAAAAGGTTAAAAACGAAGCATGTTATTTTTTATATTTCTATACTAAGCTACTAAAAATGTGTATCATACAAACTGGGCGACCAAAGCACGTATATCAAATATCAAAGATACATTGGTATCTACATATAAGTGGTTTTGAATCGAGGTCTCTTTGTTTTCGAGACCACGACACTACTACGGTCTGATTTATAAATTGATGATGCATACTTAATTCCTTTAATAAACTTTCTATAAATTATAAAATCGTTAATATTTAACTAACTTTTTTAAACAACCATTTGTCTCGCGTCATTAATTTTTGTCAACATATTAATAATTTATAAGCAAATAACATTTATGCTTTTATTATTTAATTTGAATAATAATTAAATTTTGCGTTAAGTAATGTCTACATGTCTTCACTTTGCTGACCTATGTATTAAAATCAAATGAAAATAATGTATCGTGTTCTTTCCATCCTATGACCTTGGATCCTTCAAGCGATGTGTGAAGAAGCACCTTTGGCCGGCATAGTGACGGCGACTGAGGTAGCCGGAAACTAACTCGTTTTTTTTTCAGTCGTCGTTACTGTTGGACTTATCATCTTGCTTATCATCAGGCGGGTCGAGGTAATATGTCGTGTCACAATAAAATATAAAAAAACGTATGATTTCTTCAGAAAAGGCTGTGACGAGAAAAAGACTACAAAAGTCAATCAATAGCATAGCTTGTAAATAATCTAATCAACAAAAAAACTGAATTATAGCTTAGAAATGTAAAAAAATATTCTAAAATTATGGACCAAGTATAATTAATAAATGTTGATATAGTGTAATATTTTTGTTTTAAAAAAATGTGTAAACAATCTAATTAAAGTCATCAACATCCCCCCCACACAAATGAAGTAAACAAACTAATGACAGAAACAAAACAATATCACTTTCACTATAAACTTTCACGAAACGAAAAACAGACTATAATTGGTAGCCCCTAATCACTACATGAAGAAAAAAACCATCATGCAATATCGTGCAATAAATTTAATACCGGCAGATTTTGTTTTATGATTTAGTACGATGCGCGTAATCGTGCGCACTACGGTCGTGTGACTGTTCGTGGGAGAGGCAAATATAGCCCCCGCTACAGCCTTCCTTCACCACGGACATGCTTTCGAGATGACGTTATATTACAAAACGTAGTTCGAGTTTTGTTAAACTCATTTATCATCATCAATTTAAGGCGACCGTGGTGTTGTGGTTCAAAACCACTCGCCGGTACCAATGTATTTTTGATACGTGTACTTTGGTTGTCCTGTTTCTATAATACAAGCACTCTAGTAGCTCAGTATAGAAGAGTCTTTCCATTATTCATAAATAACTTTAGCTCAGAAAAAATAATTTTACAATGATTAGTTTAATTTATTGTCTAATGTTTTTCAAAATTCAATCAAAAGTCAAAAGTGCAGGACAGGAAGTGCAGACTAGTCAAAATTCCCACAAAGACAGGCAGAAAAAACGGAACGCCACTTTCTACGTTCCTTATATTCTACGCTTCCTTCTACCAGGTTTCAATTTCATTTAAACCTAATTTGTGTAGAAACAAAAAATAAATGTAGAAATCTAATTGCATATAAAACACACGAGTCTTTTACAATTAAACGTTAAATTAGCAAAACAATAATTAGTCAATATGTTAGAACACAGATAATAAACAAATAGACGACCCAAATTTAGACCAGAGATTGTCAACTATGGAAGAATAAAGAACTTTTTTTGACACTTCATTAGCACTGTAGACATTTAAAACAACCAAGCGAGCGGCAACGCGTATTAATGGGTTACATTATTAAATTATTCGTAATCATAATGTCATGCTTTTTTCGACAGGGACAGGCATCTTGACTCCCTTGCTTTACAATCCTCTTCATAGATGCAGTGCGGTTATGGGCACTAGGCAACTCAGCTTTCTTAAAGATTTCTCCGATTTGGTCGACAAACTCCCTCCTAGGTTTGCCTTGATTAACGCATCTATCCACATCAGAATTATAAATTCCTATTTATTTTATTTTTAAAGAATGTCTCTATTTTATATTTCCAATTGCCGTTGATTTATAAATCATAGCAAGGATTAGGAATTTCATTTATAAATCTCCGTCGTTAATCTCCTTTTACCCATCCCTTGAATCTGCCTCTAAAGATTAGGTGTGACCATTGATAATGATGTATTGATGATGATGTATTATTGAAACGGAGTCTAGTGGTATATAACCTATATGTTCAAACAATCGCATAATTGAATATCATACAAGAATCCAATTAATTAACATGTTCTTCATTGCTTTTATATCTGTAATGATTAATTGTTTCTCTTGTGAAGAAATTTACAATATACTTTTAATGCAGAAAAAACTACACTAAAGCTGTTTTATTGAAGCATGACATGCAGCCCGTAAATAAATGCAAGTAGCAGTCACAACAACTATGCCTGCCCAATTGAAACCGACAACTTTTGGACTTGTCCCGAAACGCGACTGAATTACTTAAAATACCAGACTATGGCTTTTTCTTTTTAATTTATAAACTTTTTACTTTTTAATATGTGTAGGAGACAATAAAGCTCATTAGATGTCCATACTAATTTGTGGTGTGGAAACAGAATAATATCAAACAAATTATGGCGACCGTGGTGTAGTGATACAAATGGTGAGTCCACAAACCGAGAGTTTCCGGTTCAAAACCACATGTCTTTGATATATGTACTTTGGTCACCTGTTTCTATGATACAAGCACACGTGATACATAGTAAAAAAATATAAAGCAATAATTTAAGAAATTATTGTCACGCTTCGATCGTGGAAGGGAGCGTCACTTTCCACGATCCTGACATAACTGTCTCGCTTCTTTCACATTAAGCACTAAACCTCTTAAGACACTAATAATTATTCTCCAAAACAGTTTAAAAATACCAGTGACCTTTCATTATTTATTAGGATTACGCCAGCGCCGAAATGACCAGATTGCGAATTCCATAAAAATAACTTTGAAACCGTGTAATTTTATATCTCTAAAACATTTTTTAATTATTAAAATGTAAAACAAATACAATATAGCTCAATTCAATATTCGTTATTAATTCTTTTGTCACAATTAAATGAACTAACGGAACCTAATTATAGGCATTACCAAATAAATCAGCAAAGGTCAGATAACACCACGAAAAATCAACGGTACTGAAGGTCGATTACTCGATTCTCGCCTTCCTTGTTACCTCGAACAATGCCATCAATTAAATTTTGCAGATGTTACCAAATTTGGTATCGTTTGGTGCTGAGCCGTTCATGGTCGAAAATGCAGTTTGGTCGAGCACCCACGTCGAGGTAAACAACCTCTGTGATCATACGATTGGCTCTCTATAAACATATTGATGTTTGTCTTTTATTTATTCAATTATTATTGTTTTTTTTTTATCTAAGGTTCCGAATCGTTTATATTGTGGCATAAGGCTTAAAATCGGAAATATCCTTTAAAAGCTGGGTTGGCTAGAGCCCATAACTTTAGTTTGTATGAAGAGAATTGTGAATGTGAGAGAAGCGAGGGAGTTGTATCAGAAACGTGGCAAGTGGCGCTCTATTGTCTCTGCCTATTCCTGTAGGAAAAAGGCATGACAATTTGATTGACAGATAGGTTATAGGTTATTTCTGCTGTTCTAAAAGAGTTGGCTAGCTAATCAAAACGAGTCGCTTTTCCGATGATCTGTGTTTTTGGATAATATTAGAATAGTATATATCCAAATAGTGGATGTCCAATCCTTTCATGGACCGCGCTGCAGCTTAACACTAGGCGGAGAGATGTCATGTGGCGACCACAAAAACAAACAAAAAAAGGTCACACAGCTCAGTAGCTATGAACTACCCATATGAGTTAATAAATTTCAAAAAATTATGTGGCTTACGATCGCGTTTATTTTTTATTATTGATTTTGTTTAATAAATTAAGCAATGTTCGCGCAAAATCTAAGAATATTCTACATAGATGAGTTTCTTGTCTCATCACTATTTTTACATATGGAGTAGACACAGGATAGAATTAGTTTTAAATAAACTAGATCACCTTTTGTAAGCAGTTGTTAGTAACAAGGTTACGGAATCGATGACTAACTGGAGCGAATTCAATGTCCCAACAATTTGCATAAAAATACAATATTTGCATACAATTTTAATGCAGTTTGCAACAAGGCTCCGATAAATTGCTTAACTACAATGGAAACCTTTACGGTTTTACTACAAAAAAATACTTAAAACAACGTTAAATACTTGTTTACAGTATAATATTTGTAGTGCAGTACTAAATTGTCATAAAACTTATTTAATGCCTGTCTAAAGTGCGTTTATTTTTTTGTTTTAACATGGTCATGGTTTAGAACCGACTAATCCTAAACGCGACTAAATCACTTTATGGTCTGTATATTTTAAAATGGTGGTATTACCCCGGGGCGGCAGACTGGTAAAATTACAATCAACTATCCGTCTATAATAACAATAACTTAGTGAAAAGCAGTTACGACTGAGGTTTTTTTAGTTGCCAGCGCTCTTGTACCTCTCCTTGTTAACCAAACCATGGGAAGGTAGGCTTAATCAAATACAAAATCACTGGGTTCATTATATTGGCCGGCGACTGAGGCAGCTGTGAACTAACTCGGTTTTTTCAGTCGTCAGCTCTAGCTTATCATCAGGCGGATCGAGGTCAGATCGCGACTGCAGACTAGTCCTGTCGCCGACTGCAGTACGTTAACACGAATAAAACTGATTTTTAAATCAATTTGTTTTCTATTTAAACGACAATTATGATAATCTCTAAACTTTACTTTATTTTTTATTATTATTGTGACACATCAGACTTCGACCTGCCTGATGTTAAGCAAGAGGAGGACCAAGAATGGCGACGACTGAGAAAACCGAGATTGTTCACGGCCGTATCAGTCGCCGTCACTATGACGGCCAAAGGTGCTTCTTCACTTATTGCTTGAAGGATCCAAGGTCATAGGATGGAGAGAACACATAGGCAGGCAAAGCATTCCACTTGTAGATTGTTAATATTTTAATATATTGTATAATTCCTAAAACTTGAGTAACTAAAATTAGTTATTTACTCGTATTTAAGGTTATGACGTTATAACGAAGAGTGTTTAAGGGTCTGGAAATAATTCTAGACCCTTAAAAGATATACGCATCAACGAGTAGGGGGTACAATATAGACTATACACCATTCGACTGCGCCTTTTAAAAATTCCAATGAAACGTAAATAGTACTCAAGTTACAAAAACAAATAAAGCCACTTTCTACGACTCTGGACGAAGCGAAGGAGACCTAGAGGTAATATTTTTTTATTATTATTGTGACTCGACATATGATAGCACCCCGCTTGATGTTAAGCCAAAGTGTGGTCCATGAATGGATGTCACTGCTACTACAATTCAATAACTGTGAGTAGCAATCACATCCACTATGCCGGCCTAGATGGAACCGGCAACTTACAAGCTGATCCCGAAACGTAACCAAATCACTTCACGGTCTGTATACTTGTAATCTCTGTATACTTGTAATCTTCGTCTAGGTCGCCTTCGTCTGGTCTAAAGGTAGATAAACCGGCAGCTCATCATTTGAGAGATCAAACCACGAGCTGCCGGTTTAACACCACTTGCAGGTGCACTTAGTCGACCTGTTTCTATTTAAGCACGTTTAGTAGTAAAATAAAAATTTAATTTCACTTTTAGTTTTTACCGTTTACTTCCACAATACAGATTTTTTTATTATTTTGTGGCTCGATGTATGACAGCACCGGTTTCAATCAGGCCGGTACAGTGGACGTGACTGGTACTTGCAGTTATTTAACTGTAGTATTAGTGAACTCCATTCATTGATCGCACTTCAGCTTAACATTAGGTCGTTAATCTGGAGCAACAGAGGTTAATCATTTTGCGTATTATAAGTTTTTGTTATTCGCAATAGACATTCATCATAAGGCCTATAGACTTCATGGCGTTGACTATTAATAAACAATTCTTATGAAATATTTATTATCATGTAATTGTATTTATAAATACATATTATTTATTAACAACCTAGTCTACAAAACAGTACACAACAAACATACATAACATATGACATAACCACGCATACTCTTATGAGTGTGTATCACCCATATTGTTCTACTGCATTTTATCTATTGTTTCTTAATTTCCATTTTTTTTTACTATCATCATCAGTATCATAACTATCGTCCACTGCTGAACATAGGCCTCCCCCTTAGAATGCCATTTCGAACGACAAGATGCCAGTTGCATCCACCAGTTATTCGTGACTTTCACTATGTCGTCAGTCCACCTAGTGGGAGGCCTACCTACGCTGCGTCTTCCGGTTCGTGGTCTCCACTCTAGAACCTTTTTTCCCCATCGGTTGTCGGTTTGTTTACTATAGTGTCTCGATATATGACGGCACTTCGCCTAATATTAAGCTGGAGGCAACTACTACTACGGTCAATTTGTTAAAATAGTTTCATCCACTATGCTAGTCTATGGGTACCGGTAACTTTTAAACTTTCGAAACACAATTTAATCTTTTCAGAGCCTGTACACATGACAGTGGTGTCGCCCCAAATCGGCAGACTAGGTAAATTGACTGCCAAACACCAAAAACAAATTATAAGTAATATTTTTTACTATATTTGAAAAAAATATATATTTAACTAATAATTATTATTTTTAAGAGAAACAGATTCTTATTTGCTTATATTTTGAAGAGAAATAGATTCTAATTCATCTATTTAAAAGAGAACTTACACAGAGCAGTATGCAAAAACTCTTAATTTTATTGTAAAATAAATATTTTTATTTATTTATTAAATTATTAAATAAGATTTCAAGACTTTATACAATACAAAAAAAAAAAGAAAATATTACCATGCGGTGTCTAAAGTTTCTTTATCTGCGAGTTAAAATTATATCAAGCGTTTAACAATTAGGAAACCCTTTATGAACAACGGAAAAGTTCTGCGTTTAATTATTTAGATTTAGATAAATTTAGAATATACTATTTTCTTTGTTACCAAGACTGTTATTCTGTTGTTTATAATTAAACTATGGAGCGCCACTTGCCGCGATCCTGACACAACTCCCTCGCTTCCCTTACATCCACAATTCTCTTTACACAAGCTCCTACGGTTATTAGACAACATATAGGCTGATTAATAGTTTTGACTAGCAAACCTTCATTATAGTAGACAATAGACGGCCAAAGTACTAGACAGTCAGATATAGTAGTACCCGTGATGGGAAGCAGGGGTAGGACCGCTGACAATAGAAAAAAAACAAATCATTTTACAGCTGTTTCAGTCGCGGTCACTATTATTAGACAAGCAAGCTTTCGCTAATGCGTCTATGATCAGCACTTGTCGTTTACTTCGAAGTCATGTGCTTGTATTTTTTTAAATTATTTATTGTAAAGCGACTTACCTGATAGTAACCAAGAGCGCTGATGACTGAAAAAACCGACTCAGTTTACGCTTGTCTCAATCGCCATGTTTTTTTTATATTTATTAACATTTCTACTTTAAGCTACTAAAGTGCTTGTGTTATAGAAACACGACAACTAAAGTACCTTATTATATCAAAGATACATTGCACTACCATTACACCAAGGTCGCTTATAATATCGTTGTATGTATTGTAAAATTAACTTATTAAAAAAACTACATAATACAATAGTAAACAGTGTATTTAATCCTATAAATACATTAAGGGACATATCTCGCGAATCCTTATAAGGTAACTCTTTGTGACGCAGTCAGTTACAAATCGAAAGAAGAAATACATTTTTACATAGAGGTTTTTCGAGAATCTTTGTGTTTGATATAAAAGTTTTTCGCGGCTTACTACAGTCTTTATTTTGAATGTTTTATCGTAACCACGATGGCGATTAGGATAGCCTCAAAGCTTCCAAAATGTCAGATTAAAACACATACAAAATAAACGCGATAGTAAACCTAAACTTTTCTTCGGCCGGCATAGTGACGGCGACTGGGGCAGCCGTGAACTAACTCGGTTCTTTCAGTCGTCGTCACTCTTAGACCTCCTCTTGCTTATCATCAGGCGGGTCGTGGTTTTATCACAATAAAAAAAACTAATTTCATTTTAAATATATTGAAGAAGTTGTTTATTAATTATGACGGTATTTTACAGTTTACAATTTACAAAAAATGTTGCCTTTAAATTAATTTGTTGTCGTACAAATTTTACATAATGATCTCAAGAAGAAGCGAATGGGAAGGAAGCGAGGGAGTTGTGTCAGGATCGTGGCAAGTGTCGGCGGAGTTACGGAAATTGTGCTAAAGCGTAAGTCGTGCTCCGTCGGACGATCAGAGGAACACCGCGAGGGTTTTTAGTCGGTGAGAGCCCGACACTACCCGCCGCCTTCCCTACACTGGTGGCGGGTGTCCGGTAGGGATTTTCCCTCGCGTAACCAAAAAAAAAAAAAAAAAAAAAAAAAAAAAAAAAAAAAAAAAAAAGGATCGTGGCAAGTGGCGCTCCATAGTATCTGCCTATGGATTTGATTGATAGATTAATCTCAAGAAGAAACTGTGTTTAGGTTTTTCTTAGATTTTGCGCGAACATTAATAAGTGAATTAAACAAAATCAAATAAAATCTAAACCAAAATAAACGCGATAGTAAGCCGCATAAAATTTGTTTAATTAATTAGTGTTTAGTTAGGAATTAAGAACACAACAGTTAGGTATGCATTTATGTAAAAAAATGGTTTGACACATAACAGCACCCTACTTTGTTAAGCTGGAGGGCGGTCCATAAATAAATGCGACTGCTACTACAGTCAAGTTACTGCACTATTCCGGCCTAGTTACACCCACAACTTTCAAATCAAACTGTCTCTAAAAAGCGTCCGAGACGTTTTACTTGAAAGTGGTGGTACTACCCCGAATTAACAGGCTGGGCAAATGTAATTTGTGTCTGCCTAGTACTCTTAAATAATACTAGTATTATTATTTCTATATAATAAATAAAAAGCTTTGCAGAATTATGCACTACGAACAAATATTTATATAGAAAGAAATAATAACAAAAGGGCTTGGCTTAGTAATAGTAATAATAAAAACCTATACTCTAATTTAAAGTTCAATCGAGCCATCGTTATCACTTTGACAATTAGCTCGATCAAACTTTCAATCTTCACCGGTAAAATTTAGATTTGCTGAGCGTTCGTTTAGTTGTGCGACAAAGGCTAACGTGATATTTTTTATCGTGGAGCGTTTATGTTTACGCTATTCGCGCCACTAAACGAACGGTCACCAAATGTCAATTAATCTAGTAGTTTACATGCTCAAAATACGCAGCTTAAACAATAAAAATACATATCAACCATTACAAGACTTTGCAACTATGTAATTAAGAAGTACCATGATAAACTATTTAGATTCAACTAATCAATATTAAACTAAAACCAAAATAAAAATTTCCTACACAAACTCTTATATACTCAATTAAAAAGCATAATCCAAAATGTCAACCGCTCTAACTAATAGGCTACAAATTATGATCATTTCTTACCTCAGCCGCTCCATTGAAACCATCGTCAGCTAGAATATCCTCAAAAAGAACATCAGCTTCATACGGTGAACACAAATTACTGAGTAACTCACTAAAACGTTCCACTTTACGCACACAAACTGCATCCAAAAACCCACTCCCGTCTGCTTTTTCTTCCCCTTCCTTCTCATTATTTAACAAGGGTTGACATTCTTTATCATCTTCACTATTACTAGCAACTAAATCTGGGCAGTTAATCTCTATATCTGGAATGTCACCGTTGATTTTGAGCAATTCTGTCTTATTTACTATTTCTTCATTGTATATATTTATTGGCAATTCCGCGCGTGCTGGTTGCTTATCAACAACATTAATTGAGGTCTCAGATTCCTCTATATCATTAATCAAATCATCATCGATTTTAGAAACCGTCGTATCTAATTTTAAGTTGTTCTTATGAATGGAACCATTATGTATACATTTTCTACCGTTAAATTTATAATTATTGACTATATTTTTGCTTCTATCTTTATCAATAAGAGTTTTGTTAATGGAATGTTTGGGTTTCGATTTAATAGCACCAATATCATTAAAGAGCGTCGGACTAGTTTTAAAATTTTCTTTTTCCTCGTGATTCTGTTTCTTAGTTGTTGTTTTAGTTTTATCTCTTTCGATGATTTTTGAATTTCTGGGGACTTTTATTTTTGTATCGTCTATTAGGGACGTGTCTGACGAACTTCTGTTAGATTTCTTTCCTGTATCGGTGTTAGATGTAGCAGCAGCACGTAACCTCGAAGTTCTCGTAGTTCTTATAGGCACAGACGGCGAGAGAGTATTCAGACAAAGTTCAGAGGAAGATTTTTGATGATTAGTAGTGTCTTCGGAGCTTGATCGATTGGCCGTCCTTTTTTGCCGCCTGAAACGTTAAAAAAACACACATCAAATACAACAAATAAACAAAGCTCTAGTTTTGTGATCGTATTGAACGTTGCTGTTCTAAAATATTTTTACTCCGACTCAGGGCTGCAATATCTATTTTATTGTCTCTTTACGGCCGGTTTTGTTACGACTTATCCCCACAACCATACTACTAAAAGCTTATCATAAAATTACATAGTACAAAACGTCGTAAAAGTATTATTTATCCTCCGTAAGCAATTTCAACACATATGTAAATAATGTATACTCTGTAAGGCGACCTCATAATAACCTTCAAGGTACTTTTATAGTCATGTGATTATAATTTGCAATAAGCTTACCTGTCCGTGACATTGGAAGAGAAGAGAGTAGCTGTTCTCGCCATAAGTTGTTTTCTCCGTTCCTCCTTGTATTTCTGTATTCTGGCCACTCTGGCCTCATCTGTTGGCGTACTCATCTCTCCTCCTCTTGAGACGATGTCACGAGGTTAAAACTTCTATCTTAATTAAACTAGAAGGCTTGTTATGTGAATAGCACTTAATTAACATGACGACATCAGACTGCTCCGTTTTCGCGGAACTTTTGGCAGTGAAGATTATGATGCGGAAGCATCAGTGGATTGGTCTTCTGAAATTAAAAAAGAAACAATTATAGTGACAATTTTAACAGATTAAATATTATAATACTACAAGAAAATATATAATTTTGATGTTTATGAATTTACGCGCGTTAATTTTGCTTGCGTTAATTCGAGCTTTTAAACACTTTGCAGCCATCGTCGATGAAGGGAGAATAAGTTGCTGGAAATCATTTGTCATTTCTGTGAGTTTTTAAAACTACCCCAGTCCTAATTGCTTTCGAGTTGTTTATTCAAATAAGATAATTGTCAGAAGACCACGAGGTCTTAATTAAAGTATGCATGACTTGTGACTTGAGTTTCTGTATTATATATATATATATTTATATATATATATGTCCCAGGTGTTTGCATTTATGTTCGTGCAGAATCTCAGAAACAAAATTAACGAAAACGATAACAATCTTATTTCGCCGACAGACACTAGAAATATGCTTTCAAGTAGTTATGAGAAAATTGCAACAATGTTATTATGTCCAGTGCGGAATCCCAACAAAGAGCGTACCATTAGGCAATCAATGTAAACAGATCGAAATGAAACAAAGATACATTGTAGCTAATCGAATAATCGAATATATTTTGTGCAATTATATTTTTATTTACATTTATTAACAAGCTACTAAACGTGCTTGTATCATAAATACAAGACAACCAAAGTATATATATCAAAGATACATTTGTACCGGCAAGTGGTATAGAACCGGGTATTCTCTGTTTGGGCGAACATATCACTACCACAACACAACTTTTAATATGATTTATTATTTACATTTTTACATTAATCTAAGAAAGTTCTTGTATGAAGGAATCAGTACGACCCAATATTATATCAAAGATACATTTGGCATCGGTGAATGATTTAAAACCCGTTTGCGTGACCATTATACACCACAGTCGCCTTCAATTTTTAATTCAAATGCATGCAGTTCGATCCCCCGTCTGTTTGTAAGATATATACCTAAAGCTCAGATAGCGCATAAAAGAGTACAGTAACTACATTTAAGCCTAGTAAACAGTAAGTTAACCTCAAATACGCATAACACATATTACCGTATGGCATTAAAAAAGGAATTCAAATGTTGCGAACACAAGTCTGCAATTTCACAAAGAGCTAACTGATCAGTTATCTCAGCCAGTAACCGCTACTCGACAATCGACATACCATACTCGTTAATTGCACTAATCGCATCAGTTGAGCAAACGAACATAAACAACACACACACAGGTATACACATTTCATAACAAATTGTAATTTAGCTCTTACGTAGGAAGCAATAAAGAATACATTTTTGCCCTAAAAATTGAATGATCTATCCTTTCCTCGTGACTTTAGTCATCTTCATGGGACCTTTAAAGAGTCTAGATGTTACACGGGTTGCCTAATAAAAATGTTGACTTTTTCGAACAATCAATGAATCAAACTGTCACGCCTTCTTCCCACAGGGATAGGCAATGGATAGGAGCGCCACTTGCCACGATCCTGACACAACTCCCTCGCTTCCTTCACATTCACATTTCTCTTCATACAAGCTCTATGGTTATGGGCACTAGGCAACCTAGCTTTCTTGAGGATGTCTCCGATTTGGTCAGGTCTCCTGGGCCTGCCTTGTTTAACGCATCTATTCACATGAGATTTATAAATTATTTTCGTCAATCTACTTTCACTTCTTTTTCGAACAGTCATATTTTGACTATACTATGTTGCTTACATTTGGACTTGTTTCTATTGTTCCAAAGGTTGGCAGGCGGATTTAATGCTAACTAGCATTAAGTCCGCCTGCATGCACCATAGTACGGCAAGTTATCAATCAATAAATCAAATTGTCACGCCTTTTTCCCACAGGGATAGGCAGAGACAATGGAGCGTCACTTACCACGATCCTTACACAACTCCCTTGCTTCCTTCACATCCACAATTCTCCTCATACAGGCCCTATGGTTATGGGCACTAGGCAACCTAGCTTTCTTAAGGATGTCTCCGATTTGGTCGGAAAACACTCTCCTAGGCCTGCCTTGTTTAACGCATCCATCCACATCAGATTTATAAATTCCTTTCGTCAATCTACTTTCACTCATCCTTTCCATGTGCCCAAACCATCGAAGCATTCCTTTGTCAATCCTTGTCACTACATCTTCTTTTAAACCACATCTATCACGCAGTGTGCTATTCCTTATTCTATCGGCAAGTTATAAATAAATAAATATAGTCGTAGTGATAGTCACGCACACCAAATGTGCCCGGTTCAAACCACTTGCCGGACATTTTTGATTGAATGAATCAATCAAAAATGTCGTCCTGTTTCTATAATACAAGCACGTTTAGTTTAGTGAAGAAATGTAAAACAAAAACAATACGCATAGTAAAGGATCCTAGCTATGTCAGCGCTCATAAACCGTTACTATAGCTTACCATGAGGCCAGAAGCGCTTACTTGTAGACCTTGTAACGTGTAAAAAGTTTAAAAAAGTGTATAAAGTGGAGTGGTGCTTTATCCAATGAAGCGTTAAGCATGTTACACATTGGCGGCCTTGGTGAAGTGCAGAAAGTAACTAAACACACGATGTAATTATCTTTTTTATTAATAGTTGCTATATAGAATATTGCGTACAGATATTTGTAACGAACGCTAGTTGAAATGGTAGTGCATACTGAAATTATTGAGAAACCTTAGCCGGAAGTCTATTTTTAACCAAATGTTGACAAAAAATCATTCGGTTGCCTTAGAATATTTGGTTGGGTAGAGCAGAAAGTAAGGGCAGCGGAGGTGAGTGTTGATATGTGGTAAAAGCATAACCTAGTTTCATGTCACAAATCCGGAAAACTGCTTCCAAAAGCATGAATTAGTGCCTTCTATAGATTCCTCTAACACATACTTAAATACATTCTCTTATTTAAAGTAGGGACAAGAAATAGTTTATTCTTGTTTGTCTCTAGTAAGCTTAAATTCTGCAGAATTCCATGAACCCATTCTCCTTGGCCAAATACGCTCATGTTCTACCAGAACTGATGACAGGACACACTAAAGAACTTTGCCACGTACACTCTGAATATGAAATGAAACAATTTCTTAGCATCCAATGGATTCTCCGCGCGGGTGCCTGGTCCATCGCGTGGCAGGCGGAAGAATGAAGGCAGCGTTCCGGACTTGTGACCGAAATGTAGGTTTCAAAGCTTTTTGTGACATGCCAACACTCACCTTCCCTGCCTTCACTATCCCTCTACCCAACGAAATATTGTAAAACCCCACCAATGCCGCCTTCGACATACGACATACAGGAAAACCGTCAGTCAGGGAAACCGTAGCGGTGATCCAGAACTTAATACTAAGTTGACGCACAAAGACTATGATGTCATAGCAAGACTCGTAATTGCAAAGTGACTTACAAACTCATTAAGGTTGTGAAAACAAACAAAATCCGTTATCTGGAAGACGACTTATAGAATTAAAAACAATAAATACAATAATAGTCGAGATATAAATAGCATACTAATGATTCAGTAACAATACCTGACAGATAGAGCATGTAAACAAGATACGTTATCATTAGACAATATTTTCATTAATTAATTGGTACGATAAAGAGCTCAAGTAACCAATAACCTTAACGATCATTAACGCATTTTGAGGATATTTTTAGACAAGGATTTATCACCGTTACAATGTTGCAGTACAAAATATGCTCAAAAATAGCAAGAGGTTTTGAGCATATTTTTATTGTAGCTCGACGCAGCACCGCCTGATTTTAGGCTGCAGTACAGACTAATGGTTGATGACTCTTATTTTAGACGACATCCACTGTGACATTATTTGAATTCTGAAACTTTTGTTACACTTGAAAGTGTACCCCGCGTCGGCAGACTGTGCATACTGTGTATTTATTTATTTACATGGAAAAATACACATTTAATAGATAAAACAAGAAACTATAAGTAGGCTATAATCTAATCCTAACAACATTTCTCCCTAAGAAATAAAATAGTACAGAAATGTGGCACTCCATTCATGGACCGCACTCCAGCTTAACATCAGGCAGGGTACTGTCATTTATAAAAATATTTAACTGATATGAATTTTACAAACAAATAATGTCACGACTTTATCACGGGACACACAAACAAGTCACAAGAAATAAATCCACGTGTTGTGACGTCCATCTTACGCGCAAGAATGATGACCAATATCTAGATAGCAACTAAATCGTCAACATTAGGTCAAATATAGTCTCTCAATAAAAAAATATATACGGGTTTTATATGTTAAAACTTTGTATAAAGGGAATTATAGATGTGAAGGAAGCAAAATAATTGTGTCAGGAATGCTTCCTGTGGTAATTAAGTCAGGGATCTTCGACGATTATGAGGTACTTTTGACGATCAATAACTAAGTATACTTCTTGAATTTAGTACACGGTTTTCTGAAAATTAACAAAATGTTGTTTTAAAAGGTAAATTAATCGTACGAAAAACATCGCAAGCTCAAGTGATTTGCAAATCTCAACCTTATTTCGCCTAAAACACGTTTTGTTCATTACGCAGAGATTCCTCGCCTTACGGCGTGAATTTTTTTTTATTGTGTCTCCACATTTGACCTCAAATTGCCTGATGCAATTGTAAGCTTGGGATGATGTAAACAAGGGGAGGTCGAAAATTGTCAACGACTAAAAAAACTGAGTCAATTGTCAGTTGCCTCAGTCTCGTCAGGCCCTATGATTGATATTATGATTTCTATTATGTTAGTTTGAATAATAGCTGCAATAGCCTTGCGTTTTTATAAATGAATGATCTGTAGCGATTTTATGAAGCAGCGGTGTCCCATACCTATTTATACAAATATCACGCCTTAGTTCTCACAAGAGGAGGCAGAGCTGCGCCATTACCTCTTGGCCAATTGTATGGAAACGTAAATAAAGAGATGTATGATTGAATGCATAAAATTTTCCAATCATAAATGAACATAACATAATTTTATTATCAATAACATTGATTAGACATTATGTACCGATATAAGATATACTATACTATAATTATACTGCTTATACTTTAAGACATTATACTGTTTAATATGAGATATATATATTAAACAGAGTGTGCAAAAAGAAAAAGATCTTTTAGAATTAATTCGTTTGCGAATTCGAGAAGTATTTACCAATTATTATTATTATTATTATTAATTAATAGGCGAGCAGCATATTGCTGATATGCCTATATCACGCACTGGTTAAAAGTTCATAAGTTATTTAATTATCACCATAGTCTATATCTATAGTCCCTAACCACTTGTCCAGTTTGTTTTTGAAGGTGTTTATAGTTGGGGACTTTAATACGTCATCCGGCAGCTTGTTCCACATATTTACAATTCTGTTGCTTATAAAGTGATATACCAAATTCGTATTGCAGGATTGTCTCATGAGTTTCATTTCGTGATCACGACGGGGAAATATGGTTGAATTGTAACGAAACATCGTGGCTAGGTGAGGGCAATCATACCTGCCTGTTAAGATTTTAAATGTCTCGATTAAATCTCCCCTCATCCTGCGTTCTCTGAGACTTGTCAGCCTAAGATATTTTAGTCTCTGGTCATATGACTTCTTCCTCAAGCAGTGTGGGATTTTGGTTGCACGCCTCTGTACGCTTTCAAGAAGTTCGATATTCTTCTTAAAGTATGGGTTCCATATTTGAAAACCGTATTCCAACAATGGTCTTATATAAGTCTTATATATTTTAAGAAAACAGTTGGGGTTGACTTGCTGGAATGACCTCTTGATTGCATATAGAACTGAGTTGGCTCGTTTTACAATGCCATCTATATGTTCCGCCCATTTTAAATTGCTACTGATAATAATTCCCAAATCTTTTTGTGTATTAACAGGCGTGATAGGAACATCTCCCACTTTATATTCAATCTTTGGATTGTTCTGGCCCAAGTGTAGTACCGTACATTTGGATGGGTTGAGCTTGATTACCCAGTCTCGAGTCCATTCCACCAACAGTTCCAAATCCTTTGTCAGTTCTCCGCTACTGACCAATGGGTTTCCGAAGTATTTAACGTCATCTGCGAAGAAACATGCCTCAGATTTTATGACAGAGCATAGGTCGGTGACATAAATTCCAAACAGTATTGGAGCAAGCACAGATCCTTGTGGGACACCGCTAAGGACACTTTTTATGCTTGAGTGACTATTACCAACTCTAACTCGGAATGTTCTCCCATTCAAGTAATTTTTTAGCCATATCAATAGTCTCCCGCGAATTCCAAAGTGTTCTAGCTTAACCAGCAGTCGCTTGTGGGGTACCTTGTCAAAAGCTCGTTCAAAATCTAGATAGAATATATCCACAGGTGCTTTATTGTCCAAATCGTGTGTCCATCTGTACATACACGTCAAAAGGTTGGTCACCGTTGAACGTTTTTCAACAAACCCATGCTGTTGTTTGGCAATAACATTTTCAGCGGATAGAAAACTTTTTAGTTTATTGCATATAATCCTTTCCATACATTTACAAACAATACTGGTAAGACTGATTGGCCGGTAGTTACTGGGTTGAAGTTTGTTACCTTTTTTGAAGACAGGAGTGACATCAGCGTGTTTCCATTCCTGTGGTAGTTTACCTGAGATAAATGAATTTTGCATAACATTGGAGAGGAATGGTGCCAAAGTTTGAGAGCAGTTCTTAAGGACCATACCATGCAAACCATCTGGACCTGCAGCTGACTCAGGTTTAATTTTGTTTAATATTTTAATTACTGTTTGGGGTGAAAAGTCAATGTCTGTCAACGACTCTTGGACCCTGGTGACTGAGGTAACAGTTAAATTTTCATCGATATCAGGTTCATGAGAATATGCTTTTTTAAATTCATGAGCAAATGATTCAGCAATTTCTGTCAAGTTGGTGACTAAGTTACCACCCTCGTCTCGGATTGCCGGTGGAATAGTAACTTTGGATGTTATACAGCTACGAATGTGTGCATAAAATGGTTTGTTACCTGATTCAATAATTTTAGTTTCGTACTGTCCTCTTAATTTTCTAATTTCACTTACACACTTATTATTGCATTGTCTAAATGCCTCATAGTGAAGAGTACATTTATCTTTTGTGTATGCATTCCATAACTTTTTCTTTTTCTTTGTTAGTTCAATTATATAGTTATTTATCCAGGGTTTATTGGTTTTCTTTGTTCGGGCTCTTCTTAGGGGCGCATGTTTGTTAATAGTATTATTAACCATTTTAAGAAATTCAGACCACTGAGATTCAACATCATATAGTTGGTCAATTCGGGAGTGAGATAATTCAAAGTTTAGTTCAGTGTCAAATGATTCATAATCTATTCGATGAAAGGATCGTCTTTTGGTTTCATGATAAGTATTGTTTACAGTTTGGTATTGAATATCAAATTCCAGAACACAGTGATCACTTTTGCCAATTGGTGCCATGTACCTGATGTCATTTATTAACAACTCATCATTAGTCATAACAAGATCTAAGATGGATGGATTGTTTCCAGTTCTAAAACGAGTTGGTTTCGAAACAAGTTGATGTAGAGAAGAGTCCAATATAGATTTCTGAAATAGGCTTGCGGAACCAGATAGTTTTTGATTGCTAGATAGAGGCCACATAATTTCATTATAGTTAAAGTCTCCAATAATTATTACAGTGTTATGAGATGATGCTTCCAAAATGTTCTCGTAGAGTTTAGAGTCTCTTACAGCCCAGTCTGCTTCATTCCCTGCTCTATATACAGCGGCTAAGAGAAAGTGATGATTTGTTAATTGTATGTCAAGGTAAAGAGCCTCAGTAAGGTCACACATATATCTATTATTTATCTTAACTACTAAAGGAATATTATTTACCATGTTCTTTATGTACACCGCTACACCCCCACCCTGGGTCTTTCCTTGTCCCTTCGTTTTGTGCCTTCTGTCATGTCTATAGAAGGTGTACCCAGGAATAGTATAGTTAACTTTCTTTTCAGAACTTTTGAGCCATGTCTCTGTTAAAATTATGATTGTGGGGTTTCTTGTGTTTATTTCTAGTAATAATAAATCAAATTTCGAGTTTAGTGAACAAATATTGGTGTACATAAAGCTTAACGTGGTAAACGGGTTGCTATTATTATTTAGTTTTTTGCAATTTTAATAATTTTAGGGTTACCTTTTATGTATTTAATGGTGATATCTGACTCACCCTGATCCTGGCGCATTTTTAGCTCCATGCGGAGTTTGTTTATGTCTTCCCGTTGTTTGGGGGTCTGGTCCCCAAAAACTTTACCAGGGAGTGATTTCTTGGACTTGAGTATTTTTATTGCTGACTTACTGGATCTAAGAGTGACCAATAGGAGACGTGGCCTGCCTGCTTCCTTCTTTCCCAATCGGTTCACCTTGACTATATCACCTGCATCAACAATGCTTTCTGTGTGCCTGGTCATGAAGTTCCTGTCATGTGTCTGTCTCTCTCCAACATCTGAGGAGTTGGACTCTGGAACTCCTGTTACAATCACGTTACAGGCACGGCGCTCCCTGTCGGCCATCTCAGCCATTATGTCTGCTGCACTTACATTATTTATGACGTCAGCAGTTGCGGTAGGTACTGGACATTGTGACGTCATCTGCGACTGCAGCACTAGTACATCCTGCCTAAGTGCCTCCACAGTCTTAATAAGCATTGGCACTTGAAAAAGGCCTTCTCGACATGGAGTACACAAGAACAACATTGTGCGTTTAGTTTTAAGCCCCATAACTTTCATTTCGCTGCTTGTTAACCCGCTACAATCCAAGCATACATGGCGTTTACAACCATCACACGTAACAACTTCATCATAATTATAATTGCTAACACACTGGAAACACTTTGTGGTACTCATTTTCCTAATGACAAACACACTGGACAAGTTGGGCACAAAGATCACACGCTACTTATTTCTACACTTTTTGCTGAAACTTTCTTTAGAATCTACAACTTTTTGCCAAAATATAATCTCAATTATAACTATAATCACAGTCACTTAATTCTTTTATGCAATAAAAAGTCGTTTTAGTATAATAGAACACGGCCGCACGCCGTAAGTTTTCAAGTCACTTAATTTAGTCTAAAACGCGCGTATTTCTGAGTTTTTATTTTTATGACCACTATGTAACATAAGCTTAGCAATTTAACACACTTTTTAGGTATAATTATGCAAAATAACAAGATAAAACAAATTAATAGTAAGAGAGAACACCAGTGCAATGTTTACAGTTCGAGGGTAAAATCAAAAAAAAAAAACACATTAACAAAGATTTTAAAAACAGAATATATTTTTTATATGTATGTAATTTAAATAAATTCAATAATTACATGTATGTATATAATATGTACTAAGTAATATATAAATATAAGTTTGTCGTGTATTATTGTTTTTTTCCATTGTACAATACATAAATAAAATATTTATCTTTTGTCCCTAATGTAGACTGACAGAAAATGCCCAAGAGTAAACAATAATGGTTTAAATTAATTAAATATTTTTATCAATTAAAATAATAATGACTAACAGTTTGAAGAAAGAACTAATGACCTAGTTGAATCACTATTTTTTAATTTAAAACATAAAGTAAGCCGCTAAGCGTGCTAGTATCATGAACTTTGGAAAACCAATGGAAAGTTAGAATGCTTTCTGGAATGGAAATGTAGTTGTTCCTTCATTGAATGGCACATTCCTCTCCCATATCTTTTTTTATAAAAACAATAAATTTATCACGCCTTTTTCTCACAGGGATAGGCAGACAATGGAGCACTACTTGCCACGATCCTGACATAACACCCTCGCTTCCTTCACATCAACAATTCTCTTCATACAAGACATCCCTAGACATGAACGCTAGACAACCCGGCTTTCTTAAATATGTATTTTGTTTATACTCTGTATAAAATATCAATTACTAAGGATTTAAACTAGTCATGTGATGAATTATTTAGCATAATTGATTTGACACAAATTGATTGAATTCTGTTTTTTATTTCTCAAAAGATATTGACATTAATCATTTTCTTTTGCAAATTAAAAACTCACGAACGTAAACATATCGTCTGTGCATAAGTTCTATTAGTAAATCGAGTTAGAGAATTGAATCATTTAGTTTATATTTAATAAATTTATTAAATATTCGGCCGCCATAGATGAGTGGCATCTTGTCGTACAAAATGGCGTTCTAAGGCCTCTGTTCGATGATGATAGATGACAGTATATATTTACTGTAATTATAAGACGTTTTTTTTTCAGTCGTCGACACTATTAAACCTCCCCTACAATCAGGCAGGTCGAGATCAGATGTCACGTCTCAATAAAAAAAGGAATACTTAACAGTGTCTCTGTGGTTTTTACACTCATCGATAGTGCATCAGACATAAATGGAAAGGTACTTTGCGTTTATAACATCACAACCTAAAACTTTGGTCTTCATAGTGATGACGACTAAGGCAACCGTAAAATAAGCGGGTTTTTCCAGGACTTTTGGACTTGGACTTGGATGTTTAATCAGACATGTCGAGATCAGATGCCGCGGCTTGTTTAAAAAAACTTTCATAACTTTTATTGATATGGGAGTTGTGTCAGAGGCCCTCCACTGTGTCTGCCTATCCCTGTGGGAAAAAGGCGTGACAATTTGATTGTTTTCTAGATTGTTATTGTAAATTTGTAGGTAGAATAGATTATAAGTTTAAAAATATCAACCACTAAATCTGTTTAGTGGTTGTATTGTTCTCGTCTTCTTACAAATTCACAACCCTTTCAGTTGATTATGTTTAAAACATTTTAAAAATTACAAATAAGTAAAACATAACTTAAAACCTCCAATATAACTTTAAAAGTGAAAATAAAACAAAGGTGATAATATGTTAAGAAAACAGTTAACGTAAATATTACCACGGACTTTCGACTTTTTACGAGTAGTATTTATATTTATGTTATTTATTATTAAAATAACATAAATACACCATGATGAATTGTAAATGTGGAGGCAACGAGGGAGTTGTGTCAGGATCGTGGTAAGTGGCACTCCATTGTCTCCATTGTCCATTGTCCATTGGCCTATGCCTGTGGGAAAAGGGGTGACAATTTAATTGATTGTTTGAAATATAAATATACACCATGTATATAAAATAACTATGGCCGATATTAAGAAGATGGATGAAAGAAGATTGACGAAAGAGCTTTATCAATCAAAGGTGAGTAGATCGAACCCAGAAGATTGTTCCATAGACAAACCAGTTACATTCTTAATAAAAGCAGTGTCCTACAAAAGGATCCTACAAAAATCATCATCAGTTTTGAAGCCTCTATTCTCACAGGACAGAAATAACGGAGCGTTTTGTATTTATTTATTTATTCGAAAAGAATTTCGTTATTTCATACAAACATTTTAGAGCGGGTGATACATGAAAAATAGAATTGATCCAAAGTCAAGTGAAGCCTGACTGCAATCAATAAATGTGAGGTAACCTGTTTTCCACGACTCCTTTACATACTCAACTCGAAATACCCTGCCTGATTTCATCGGGGAAACAATCGTCGTCCACAAAATGACACAATAAACTAGAATCAGCATACTAGATGCTCGTTCACAGTGTACAATTAATGATGTTTGAAATCTCATTAAATTACCGTAGGCATATACGACTGCCTATCCTCATAAACAAAACTAAATAAGGATATACAATAGTACAAAGGAAGGTAAAGAGAAAGAGTAGCCTAAAGTTTTTTACTTCTTTATAGGTTCGCAGGGCAATATAAATTTTAGTGCCCATACCCAATACCTCTTGTGGTCCGTGTCTGCTTGTAATAGGGTTACCAGCATATACTTTGTTTTAGCATAAAACCAAACGCACTGCCTGGGCCCCAAGTTTTTTAATACACAACAAATCAATGATTAAGTAGGTTGATTGGTTACCCATGAGAATGCCTAATATCACCGCAAAATTACTGACTTCTGTGGCTATGAATATTATTATTTAGATTAGTGTAAAAGTCACTCTGATGAAGCAGTGGATGTTCGTAGAAATGTCATTTCGCTGTTGTGTGTTAAGAGAATCGGGGCCCTGGTCTTATGTAAAAATATTTTTTTTTAAATCAATTTTTCTTATTATTATTCGAGAGATTTGCATGACACTTGGGACCCCATAATACACAAACTCAAGTCACAAGTCCAGCAAACTGCCAAACCAGATGACACCATTAGGTATTTTGCAAAAAATTGAATTAAACTAGGAACAGAAAAACAAAATTAAAACATTAAACGGCGTAGTTTGGGAAACAATAACAGCATCAACCAATAGGACGACCAACACCTCAGTCTCTCCGTGATCACGATGGCTGCAAAGCTCTCGAAACGTCGGAATAAAAAAAATGTAAAATTAAAACCAAAATAAACGCGATAGTAAGCCGCATAAAATTTGTTTAATTCATGAATTACTACTATTCTCTGTACAAGTAAATACTGTGTTATGGCAGCCAATTCAAATAGAATCTAGTCTTAGTCTCACAGGTAATTTAGTCTTTCTCTTCATACTACGTTTAAAGAATACACCTTATTCTTACATCGCCTCCCGTGATACAGGTCGGGAAAGCTTCTGCAATTTGTAACTTGCATAGTGACGGCGACTGAGGAAACTCTGAACTGAAAGTTTTGTCAGTCGTCGGCGCTTTGGACCTCTCCTTGCTCACTATCAGGCAAGTCGAGCTTAGGTGCCGCGTCTTAGTGAAAAAAACATGTTAGCTTAGTTTTATTGAAACTTAACATCTGACCTCGACTTCGACCTGATAGTAAGCGGAAGAAACTCCAAGAACTTCTGCGACTGAAAAAACTTATTTAAAATTATATACCATGCCAGCTAGTTTATAATTTTATAATTAGTTTATTTGCCCACATGATTTTAAGTTCCGGATCTGGTAACCCTAGCTATAATGAGCACACCGGGCCGTACATCAACCTTCCAGTGAATAAAAATAAAAATATGTACGGATTTTATCGAAAGGCTGGCTGCACGTGAATGAATATCATATGACCGCAATGCACAATATATTTTTTAATTTTCTAAAAAATTTAAATTGTATTTTTATAAAAAGCCTTCTTTTACATTTCTATTCTACGTTACTAAAAGTCCTTGTATACATTGTTACCGCTACGTGGTTTCTAACACGGGGTTTATGTGACCATTTCACTACCACTACATCATGGTCGCCTTTATTTAATATTGAATTTGATCTGATCTGAACTAGTTATCTCTCTTCGCGTGAGCATCACTAGGCAACTACCGAATAGAATCCATATTCCAAAATCCATACATCGCGGTAGGCCCAAACTAAGATGGCGGGAAGAGATAGTTCACTACAATAGTTCGGGGCGAGAGTGTCGTGATTCATGGAAAAAAGAAAATATAGGTATGAAGATATATCTATATTGTAGCTGATGATGATGAGGTATTTGCCCATCAGTAGATAAGTAAAGACTCGACTTTTCAACCAGGGTTAAACCGAGTTGAGACCTAAACCGAGTCGGGTCGGTTAACATCTACAATAAACCGGTTTGTAATTATATATACTTAAGTATATATAATTTTAGATCAGACACCAAATTTATATTTTATACGTTAATATTTTAAGGCATAACAAAATACCTACTACCTTAATCTCAATGATATAAGGAAAGATTTAATTACACAAGCTCGAAGCCTTCTTTCCGTAACCGAAGCTTCCCAGTGTCTTCAATGTCGCGTGCCAAAAAAGCTGTCCTTACCGATTAAAACTAAAATGCGAATATCTTCAAGGCGACTTAAGGCATTAACTGCTTAAAACTTATTATCTTTGTGTACAGAATAAAAAATAATAATGTGATGTGACATTGGACCAAGAGTGCCGACTACTGAAAAACTTGACTCAGTTTATGATTCCCTCAGTCCATATCACTGTTTAAACCAGAAGTGATTTTGAGCTTCACGGTTTTTTCAGTCGCTGGTACTCTTCGACCTCTTTTTGTTTACCATCAGGCAAGTCGAAGTTAGATGTGACTCAAGAAAATATATCTCACTGGCCTATTTCCATCAGTTTAATTTGCCACAATTCTAATTCCTTCTGACACAATTCTTTAAAATCCTTTGACTTAATTCCAACCTCACTTTAATCCCTACTAGCAACTGAGAAATTAATTATAGCTAAATAGGGTTACACGACTGAATTCAAAAATATTCGCATCCAAATACGTATGGGTATTAAGAAATTTACATTCTCTTAATTCCACTCGTATAAAAGATTAGTCCAAACCAAAGCTTTGTAAACGAATGTAAAAAAAAAATAATAACTCGTAATTATTCTGTCAGATTAGCGACAACTTTTGCAAAATTAACGAATAAATTATAATAAAATTAATTAGGCTTATTAAATAAGCTAATACATTATTTATATACATTTTCTAATATATTATTTAATTATTGGAGCTATAACCTTTTCACATTTCAATATTTAGCTACTAAAGTGCTTGTGCCATAGAAACAGGACTACCAAAGATACATTTTAAACCTGTGATCTCGGTCATACAAGGTGTGTTTTCCGACCAAATCGAGGTCATCCTCACGAAAGCTAGGTTGCCTAGTGCCCATTACCGTTGAACTTGTATGAAGAGAATTATGGATGTGAGGGAAGCGAGGGATTTATGTTAGGATCGTGATCGTCTCTGTCTATACCTATGAAAAAAAGACGTAACAATTTGATTTAATCTCGGTTTACGTGACTATTGCACTACCAAGTATACAGACCGTGAAGTGATTTGGTCACGTTTCGGGATCAGCTTGTAAGTTGCCGGTTCCAACTAGGCTTACAGTTATTGAATTGTAGTAGCAGTGACATTCATTCATGGACCACACTTCGGCTTAACATCAAGCGGGGTGCTGTCATAAGTCGAGTCACAATAAAAAATAATAAAAAATCACTACACCACGGTCGCCTTAAATAAATATCATAATTCTAGCCAGCTAAGACTCCTTTAGCCGTAAACTAACTCGTCAGATGGTAATCAAGACGAGATCAGATATCGCGAAACAATAAAGACTCTCCCGCTTCCTTCACAAGCACTTATGATTATGAAGGAAGGGGGAGAGTTGGATAGAATCGTGGACAGGTAGTGCTCCGTTGTCTCAGCCCTGTGGGAATTGAAGCGTGACAATTTGATTAGACTAGTAATTTGCATTTGATTTCAGTACCTATTCATTGCAATCCAAATAAAAGAACTATAGTTAAAAAAACTAAAAAAACACGCAAGAGGAGCTTCCAGAATGCCTACGACTGAAAGAACCGAGTTGGTCACGGTAGCCTCAGTCACCATTATGTCGGCCAAAAAAATATTTTATGAAAATTGTCATCTGTTAAATACGTATACAAATTTTTAAATTATTCAGACCTCTAGAAATTAATTTGAAATATTCCGTTACATACATACAAGTTAAGCAAAAAAAATCGTGTTTAAAATAGCATTCTAAGTAGCTTAGTATAGAAATGTAAAAAAATGTACAGTTGCATTTTTTATTGTACAAACTATATATTTAGTGCATTACCTACACACATTGTTAAATATACAATATACAAAAAGTATAAACATAAAGTATGTTTATAAAGTTTCATTGTTTCATTCATATGATCATACACTTTTTATAATTCCCAATATTTCATCATACATTTTATTATCAGTTGTATGACACACATTTTGAAACACTTGTTGAAGTTAGAGATAATTTTGCAAATCATATTGACATACTAAAAAAATACACTTATAAAAATATCAATCAATAAATAAAATTGTCTCGTCTTTTTCCTACAGGGATAGGCAGAGACAATGGAGCGCCACTTGCCACGATCCGAACACAACTCCGTCGCTTCCTTCACATTCACAATTCTTTTCATACATGCTCTATGGTTATGGGTACTAAACAATTTAGCTTTCTTGAGGACGTCTCCAATTTGGTCGGCGTAGTTTTTTGGCGAAACGTATGGCGTATTTGTTTTCAGAGTAGTGGGCAGACAGCTGGTGACCCCGTCAGCAGATCCGACAGGCGTAGTACTACCACTTACAAGTATACATACAGTGAAGTGACTTAGTTCGCGTCCATCAGCTCAGGGCCGTCTTTACCCGGGGTTTCAAGGGGTGCGGTGCACCCGGGCGCAGATTCCCAGGGGGCGCATGCCGACCGCCATAAACTTCGATAGGTACCTACTACACTGAAACCACGCGAGCGGAGCCTTGACTTTCGCACCCCGGCGCTGAATATGCCTAAGACGGCCCTGCATCAGCTTGTGAGTTGGCAGTTTCAACATAGTAGATGCGACTGCTACTTGGTAGTAACAATTGCCTTCGTTCATGGACCGCACCCCAACTTAACATCAAGCGGGTTATGTCAAGCTTAAACAAAATAAATCTATAGAAGAATTTGTTAAAAAAAAAATACAACACAAACACAGATCCAACCTCGCTTGGAATCAACACGTCCAACTTTTGGAAAAGCTAAGCCTATGTACATCTCCGTCTCTCAAATGTCAAATGGAATATTTTCTTACTTAAGACGTAATGAAACTAATAAACCTACATAAATATTTTTTTTAAAACTTGAGAGTGAATCAAGCTAGAGCAGACGTCAAGCCGCAAAATTAAAAGAATGTTTGCTTCAGTTTTGTTGGTGCGTGTGTACTGTTTGCTTCTGTAAGTGTACCTTTATTGTGGCTGTTTTTTATATATGTTTTGTTTTTATTTATGTTTATATGTTATATTTATTTATATGTTATATTTTCTGTGCACCTAGCGCTTTTATTTACAGTCTTTTTTCTGAGGTCAACAGGTACAAAATGCTTCTTCCGATCGGGGGTAGTACCACCACTTACAGGTATACAGACCGTAAAGTAACTAAGTCGTGTTTCGCGATCAACTTGTAAGTTGCCGATTCCAATTACGCCTCATTTAACTGTAGTTGCATTCACCTCTATTCATGGACCGCACTCCAACTTAACATCAGGCGGTTCATCTTTTATTAGTGCAATAACGTTATTAAATAAAGAAAACACAATACAGCTGCAATATGGGTTCATGAACTTGAAGCCATTTATTATTTTGATAACGACCATAAATACAACGACCTCGACCCTTGGCTTACTGTAATCGCTCAGACATTACTTTCTAGCGTGGCTGGCCCACTTGCCCCACCATCTTTACCTCACCACGACCAGTACCCATCCCATACATTAATGAAGGCAATGAAAAAATCTAATTATGCGGGCCATAAAACACTTTTTCAATTAGTCATTTTATTGTGATGGTTAAGAGCAACAATTTATTTTGTTCTTATAATCTTGATCCTTCAAGCGAAGAGTGAAAAAGTACCTTTGGCCGGCAGTTACTATTATGCTAGTCAAGGTTAGATATCACATATCAAAAATAAGATAAGAAAGTACACATCTTTCGGTCGGCAAGTTTTAATAAATTAGAAAATTTTAATGAAATGTCCCTTTTAAATTAGGATGAAATTTGTTTTTATATACATTTCCGTTTATGCTACTAAAGTACTTGGTATCATAGAAACGGACAAACCAAGATACATACATATATCTAAGATACATTGTTACTAGCAAGTTGTTTTGAACCCGTGCTCTCGGTTTGCGTGACCATTGCATTAGCATTACACCACATCATCATCATGAGCCAGAAGGCGTTCACTGCTGAACATAGGCCTCCCCCTTAGAACGTCATTCCGAACGAACGATTACACCACGGTCGCCTTAAATGTCAATTAAGTTATACTAAAGATTTACAATATAAATAACAAGAGTCAAGACAGACGAGTGTTACAAAAACAATGATGAATCAGAATTTGATTCATTTATATTTTTAGATGTTTTGGGTGACATTAATAATCTAGAAACTTCTTACGTCATAATGGTTAATGACACCATGAGCCTTCTATAAATATTTGCATAATGTCTATGTTATGAAGAAATAAGCTAAAATATTTTTTAAACTTTAACGACATAGCATAACATAGCTTTGTGATATAATTCTTATTTGTGAATATTTTTCACAAATAAAAACAAACAAGGACAAAAGAAAGGAATCCATCGTCGCACGAAAGATGACTATATTTGCATTATGTATGGTTTTTATAACCTTAAATATAGTTTTTTTTACATTTTGCGCGAACATAAGAGTTTGTTTAATTACTATCGCGTTTATTTTGGTTACTGATTTTACATTTTTTTTTTGTTATTTTGACGTTTTGAGAGCCATTGTGGTCACGGAAAGCCAACCAAAATAAACGCGATAGTAAGCCGAATATTTAATTTATTAACCTAAAATATACTAAATTTGTGTCATGATTGTGAAAAGTGGTGATCTGTCTTTAGAGTTAGGGCATGACAATTAATGCAAATGAATAATGAATATGATGACAAAGAAAAGTGTAGATAAAAAAATAAACAAAATTACTCCATTCTGAACATTTACTCGTAATTAAGATTAATTAAAGAAATTTCTTTCATGTAATTACGCTTGTCATCCTGTTCTCATTAGGGATAATTTTAAGCTATTAAATATGTCTGTATCCATCTACCATTTAAGAGAAAGTATTATTCATTTCAATTATTTAAATATTTATAGATTATTATAAAACGCATTCGTTCCGCAATATTTATTATTTTATGTAAGTTCCTGCTCTTCATATTACTATGCGCTTAATTATTTTTGTAGACTTCAAATATTATATATAGTATTAGGCAATAGTTGGACTTTGGAATTGAAAAAATATTAAATCCCATAAGATTAAGATTTTGTATTGGGACTTGGGCTTAATTGTATTAACAGTTGCATATACATTTTAAAATAGTTTAAGTACGAAGATTACAATGTAATTGGAATATAACCTTTATTTTGCTTGGTTTAGGTGTGCAAAATAATCAAACTTTAATTATGACAGATAAAAGCAGAACTGTTAATATGGCGTGTCTTTGTGATTGGCAGACGATACAAAATCCATATCTTATTTTTCAAATAACTCAATTGCACATTAATTAAAAGCTAAATTGTTTTGAGTTTTATTAACACAAGTATCGATGTGATTGCTACTCACAGTTATTGAATTGTAGTAGCAGTGGCATTCATTCATGGACCACACTTCGGCTTAACATCAAGCGCTGTCATATGTCGAGTTACAATAAATTTATATATATATATATATATATATATATATATATATATATATATATATATATATATATATATATATATATATACTCATTAAATGTATATTGGATTTTGGTTGCAATTTCACGTACGATACGTTAAGGAGCAAGCTTCCCGTTACATGAAGGCTGCGAGAGACATGTTGAAGTGGCTACTTGAAACGGCAAATATATCACATTGAATCTGAAATTCGGTAGCTAAATTGCAACGGCCCCTAGTATATTAAATATTATAAAAAAACTATTAGTGTATGAGGTAAAGTTTAAATAATCATATTGGTAATTTGTATATTTTTTATTGTGGCTCGACACATGAAAGCACCCCACCTGATGTAAAGCTGGAGTGCGGTCCAAGTAGCAGTCACATCCAATATGCCGGCCTAGTTAAAACCGGCAATTTATATTGTGTATTAACTTCATATTGATTTCCTTCATTTTTTTATATTAAGGCTCGACAATGATATTAAGTTGGAGTGCGACCAATGAATAGAGGCAACTGCTATTACTTCTTGAATACCTACTGGTTTACCAATGTTTAAAGCGATTGTGGTGTAGTGACAGTGCAACAAGCAACACTGGTTCGGGTTAGAAACCACTCTTTGGTACCAATGTATCTTTGATATATGTACTTTGGTTGTCCTGTTTCTATGATACAAGTTTATAATAAAATTCTTTATTGCACAGTAAAAACAATACAATGGGCTAGCTTAATGCTAAATAGCATTTTCTATCAGCTAACCTTTGGGAGAGGGGTAACAAAACATTGGGAGGGTGTTTATATCTAATATTTAAAATAAAAATAATATATCAATATACGTACATACATAGCTACATATATATACAAACATTATATACATTATATACATACATAATATTATAAAGTTTAGTACAAATTTAGTTAAATGTAATTTAAAAAATGCAAGTAGCAATCGTATCCACTATTTTGGCTTAAACATATGTAGATGTATGAAAGTTACATAGATACAGAATGTACAATTTAGTGATTGAAGTCAGTTCAATGGCAGATTACTGTTAACGAGCACGAGTTGTAATTAACGTTATGACCTTTACGATTAATAAGTAATAGTGCGAATTCAAATGAAACCGACTAATTATACAACAAATAGTTACTTTTTATTGCCAATAACACCGATTGTTAAATGTAAACAACTATTTAAATTAATACTTATTTGTTTATTCATTTATTCGTAAATTCTACAGCTTTTTTTTAACAATTTTATAATCCAAGGATATAGACATTTACAGAATTTATCAAATAATTAAACATATAAATAACAGTAACTTGTGATGTCTCTGGGTGTGTGTATGTGTGTGTGTGTGTGACTGTGTTTTAAATCAAACTGTAGTAACAAAAAATTAAAAAAAAAAAGAACAAACAATTCAACAATCAATACTATTTGATTGTTATTCACATTATGCACATTTTATCATTTAAAAAAATGTTTCTTTTATAAAGTTAAATAAACCTTTCAATAGAGGTAACTTTAAAGTATCTGCTTGTCTTCAAACTCGATAAATTCAATATTATCCCCATCCTTTATACAGAGTGTCCCATAAGTCAACGTCAAGCCGAGAACGGGCGATAGGTCAAGTAGTAAGAGTTACACTTAATAGTACTTAAAAGATCATCATAGTAAATTTTCCCGATTTTCTTTTTGAATACCTACAATTTTAAAAAAAACCTGGCCCTTAATACGTTTCCCAGTTGATATGGGACACCTTAGAACCTTCAAGTGAAAAAACACGTTACAAAACCGTTAACTAAGACTGTTTTCTCAGTCTTTGGCGCTCTTAGGCCTCCAGGCCAATCGAGACAAATTATAAAAAAATAGATATATTTTACAACTTATCGCAATATATATATATATATCTATTTTTTTATTACGGTCCCAGAGTGAATGTTATTTAACGAACATTAATCATTTAATCGATGAAATTGTCACGCCTTTTTTGCACAGGTTTATATCGCTTCTCTTACATCTACAATTCTCTTCATACAAGCTCTTACGGTTATAGGCACTAAGCAACCCCGCTTTCTTGAGGATGTATCCGATTTGGTCGAAAAACACCCTCCTAGGTCTGCCTCGTTCAACGCAACAACATTAGATTTATATTATTTGACGAATATCTTTATGAAAAATAAGGTACTGGATAAGCCAAGCCTATTTACCTAATGTATTTAGGAAGCCCAAATCAATAACGGTATTAACACAGCATAAAACTTTTAGCATTGGCTGATGCGATGATTGACATGTAACGTTCACATTGGACAAAGAATATAGTAACTAATAACAATTTTACGCCTCAATTCTCACAGGGAAAGTCAGCCATGATCCTGAAACAACTCTCTTGCTTCCTTAACATCCACAATTATGCCGCATTTTGAGAATGTATCACATTTAAACAAGAAACAATCTTCTAGGTCGTCCCCGTCTTGTCTTTGTACACGCCTCGACATTTGACCTCGACCCGCCTGATGGTCCAAGAGTGCCGACGACTGCAAAAACCGAGTCTTCACAGCTGCCCCAGTCGCCGTCACTATGCTGACCTAAGGGGCTTCTTCACGCATCGCTTAAAAGATCCAAGGGTGGAGAAAACACTTGGGTTGGTAAAGCATTCCATACATCTCTTTCGTCAATCTCCTTTCATGTATTCCTTCAATATGCCCAAACCATCGCAATATACCCTTCTCAGACTTTGTCACTGCATCTACATCATCACAATCTCATTTATCACGCACAACTTTTGTTTTTTTAGTATTCTTTACTCTATTCGCAATCGTTACCCCAAATAGATTATTTCGATAAAAATATATATTTAGTAAAATTACTACTTACTACTACTAAAAGCCGCTTAACTTAGCTTATGTAAAGTATTGATAAAAAAAAAACAAAAAAAAAAAACAAAACACTGCACAAACGAAAAAAGTTTTAAAACAATATTAAAAAGACTATGAAGAAGTACTAGGACTGCACGAGTTCACAGAAGGTAACCGGGCGCACCTGTTAGTACGGCGCGATGAGCGGCACTGGCGAGATCACGACTCGCTCCATTAGTCTGCCAGAACGACACGTCATGCGGAAGCCGGTTCTGAATATAGAGCCTCCACCAAAGAAATTTGCGGTAACCAATATGCAATATACAGTAAACTTTTTATGTTTCAATAATATAATTTCAAGGTGTTAATTATAGTTATTTTCTACTCATAATTGATACTTGATAGACGCCTTTATTAGCTTCGATAGAAAATAAATATATCGTGTAATAAATTATTGATGTAATTTCTATTATATATATACGAATGTTATATTAATAATATATGTAATAAATGTACATAATTATCTATTTATAGGCATGACACATAAAAAGTCTACTGGCTTCGTAAGCATGGCATCCAGCAGTCTAAAATTCACGTACTTTAAAAAATCTCAAGAGTATCATTGATGTTAAGACGAAGTACAAGCATAAATGGAGGGGACTGCTACTACAGTTACATAACTGCAAATAGCATTTACATCCACTATGCCTGCCTATTTTGGACCGGCAGCTTTTAAACTGATCTCGAAACGCGGCCGAGTCACATTATGGTCTGTACACTTAAAAGTGATGATACTAATCCGGGTCGACAGACTGGGCAAATAACGAAAATGTCAAAGTCTCAAAACTTCAAAGATAAACTAATGACATCATAAACGAAGAAAATGAAAGGTTTTATTAAAACAACCAGTTCACAGACAAGATTATGGTGAAAGTAAGCAAATAAATGGACATCTGCCATTAAATCTATAATTTATTTATAACAGTAATTTTATAATATATAGCCAACAATATAGTTATTATAATTACGCCTAATAAAGTTCTTTAATATTGTGCAAATAAGCTACAAGTTTGCGTTATATTTTCTCGTCTAACATCCCACAGTGCCTGACAAGGGTCTTCAACCAGTGTGTTGCCAGTGATGACATATGGCACTGAGACGTGGCCCCTGAATGTTGGCCTGTTGGAATAGATAATATGTTGAATGTAATAGAGAGAGCTATGCTTGGTGTGTCTCTGCGCGATAGAATCCGGAACGCAATGGCTGGCCACATCGCTCGAAGAACAGACAACCGGTGGAGACCACGAACCGGAAGACGCAGCGTAAGTAGGCCCCCCACCTACGCTGTCTAATGGTAAACAAGGAGCGGTCTAAAAGCGCCAACGACTAAAAAAACGACTCAGTCCACAGTTGCCTCAGTCGCCGTCACAATACTGGCCAAAATCTGTCTATCGTCATGAAATAAAGCGTGATAATTTGATTGATTGATGAATATTGAGTCAATTTATAAATAAACAATCTCATATAATAATTTTTTCACTAATTCACTTCGACTGCCGATTCGGTCGATAAAATGCGGATGCTGTCCCCGACCTGTGCGGGTATTACAGAAGTGAAAAGATGAGGTAGGAACAAGGTTAAAGAGCTCCTCGGAACATTATCTTTATAATCTACTGCCCCTCAGCTTCAATATGTCAAGGTATTATTGCTTTAAAATAAACAAAATATAAATAACTCTAAATGTCATCGTCACCCTACATAATATTATAAATTTTAAAATAAACCGTTATCCAATTAATTGGCAAGTAATTCAGAACTTTTTTAGTAATAATAAAGATAAAATCCAAAAATTTATAATAGTCAATATAATATAGCCTAGAGATAAAGCAGTAAAAAAATACGCACGCATAATATTATAAACACCATTTAATAAGATGTATTTTTTGCATGAAGTCAGCGGCTATTGTGGTATTCAGCTACTTTGTTATTCACATTACTTTTAGCGACAGGCGTGGCGTAGTGATTAACACACCACTCCGTTACGCGGAAAGTCCCGGGTTCAATTCCCGGTCGGAGCAATATTTTTGGAAAGCTTTTATTTGTAATATTTATACTAAATATTAAAGTTTTTCAAATATTAGTTGACAAAAAAAGAGGTGTATATTTGCTCCAGGTCTGGTTATTTAAGAGTTTTAGGCAGTGGTGCCCAGTCCGATCCAGAGTAGTATCACAAGTATACAGACCGTGAAGTGACTTAGTCGTAATTCGAGATCAGCTTTAAACTAGACTGGCATGGAGGATGTGACTGCTACTTACAGTTAATTGACTGTAGTAGCAGTTACGTCTATTCATGGTCCGCACTCAAGCCTAACATCAGGTGCGGTGCTGTCATGTGTCGAGTCACAATATAAAAAAAACTATGATGCTATTGATTGCGATATTGCTAATGAATATCTTGACATCCTCAATGATAAAGATGCAAACTACAAGATGTTTGCCTATACACAGAGCCAAAAAAGTTCAGCCTTTGTTTGAGGAGCATCAAACAAAATATCGCAATTACCACGCCTCAACATAATTGAACCATTATAGGGAGTTTTAGAATAGAGATAACACGCAGACTTTCATCTCCAACAACATTGAAGAAATTGGCGGATGTTTGATAGAAGAATGGGACGACGTCCCGTTGGAAACTATTCAGCAGGTCTACTAAACAATTCCGCCAAGAAGCTGTCCCTAAAGGAAAAAGGTGGCCTAACTTCTTATTATTAAATGAGTATTGTGTAGATATATTATATATTTCACATTATTTTGTCTAAATACCACTAAAGGAGCCTTGCTAGACCTTTTAAAACAAGTATTTTCCGTCCTACAACACTGAATCCTTTAGCACCACAAAGGAAAACATTGGCACATAGCAAGTGGGATTGCTGCCTCAGACCTGTCAGGGGCTAAAATAATAATAATAGGAAACATGAAAATTAAAATAAGGCAGATTTATTTTCCAGGACTGGGTGTTCCCAGTCTGCCGATCCGAAGTAGTGACTTTTAAATATAAAGACCGTTAAGAGACCCGGAGATACTTATCCGAAGACTTAAAAGTTTCAGTTCCTACTAGGCCTGCATTTTAGATGCAGCTGCTACTTGTAGTTGCCAACACGCTGCACTCCAGCTTAATATCAAGCGAGGTGCTGTCGTATGGCGATCCACAGTATAGAAAAAATATTATCCGAAGTACGCATTAATATTCTTGACTCGTCAGTCAGTCAGTAATAAATGGACGTGTAAAACGATATCCACAAATATTTAAGAGATCGTTTTTCTTTCGACCCCTCAGAGGCCTTAATTTTATGTCTGACCTTAAATTCTACTTTCCTCGTACCATTATTACAAAAACAATACATCCCAGGAGGATAACTATAATTTATTGTAAATGTGTCTTTATTCAATTTCACTTGTGGTACACTTTCCTTTGCCAATATTTAATGCGAATGCGTGTGATCGCGTGCCAAATGGATCCGGATCACAACTGATTTTTAGATTAACAAGAAAACCGCTGTATTTTAAACATAAAAAGAGATGTAACTTGAAAAACGGACAGATTGTTTATTGTGGCTGGACATATAATAGCATTCCGCCTGATGTTACTAGCAATCGACTGCTACTACATTTAAGTTACTGCAAGTAGCTGTCTATTTTGGGATAGTTGAAACAGACACTTTATTTTTGTGTTTTTTATTTACATTTCTATACTAAGCTACTAAAGTGCTTGTATCATAGAAAAAGGACAACGAAAGTACATACACGTATATCAAAGATACATTGGTACCGGTGGGTGTATTCGAACTCGTGCTCTCGGTTTGTGTAACCATTAACCATTGCGACGACAGGCGGTTTAGCGACTGGTTTGTTGCTTGTAAAGTCCCGGGTTCGATCCCCGGTCGGAGCAAATATTTGTTTCATAGCTTCTATTTGAATATTTAATAATATTAAATATTGCAAATTTTTCTTAATAAAAAAAAACAGATGGATATTTGCTTGGGGTCTGGTAATCTAAGAGTGGTAGGCAGTGGTACCTAGTCTGCAGATCCGGGGTAGTACCACCACTTACAAGTATACAGACTGTGAAGTGATTTGGTCACGTTTCGGGATCAGCTTGTAAGTTGCCGGTTCCATCTAGGCCGGCATAGTGAATGTGATTGCTTCTAACAGTTATTGAATTGTATTAGCAGTGACATTCATTCATGGACCACACTTTGGCTTAACATCAAGCGGAGTGCTATCATATGTCAAGTCACAATAAAAAATAAATAAATAAAAAAATGCACTGCCACTACACCACGGTCACCTTTAGCTTATCCCAAGCTAATCTGTTTGTGTGCACTTAAATGTTTCTGATATTTTCTGGTGATAAAAAAATTGACATGAACCGCTCAAATTAGAGAACTATAGGCTACAAAAAAAAATACTTCATCGTCCTTCGTCGTTCATCTGATACTCGAGATTTTTTTATGTCACAAATGTAGTGCAACATTCCACGTTCCTGGCTAATCCACAATCTCATTTTTTATCATTTATGCCTTTTTTGAGAATTTTTTTGGAACGCGACTTCGACCTGCTTGATAGTAAGCAAGAGAAGGTCCAAGAGCGCCGATGACTATATACAGCTGTTGTCACCGTCACTATACCAGCCTAAATATCTTCTAATCTTATTAAAAAAAAATATATTGTGACTCGACATATGACAGCACCCCGCTTGATGTTAAGCCAAAGTGTGGTCCATGAATGAATGTCACCGCTAATACAATTCAATAACTGTGAGTAGCAATCACATCCACTATGCCGGCCTAGATGGAACCGGCAACTTACAAGCTGATCCCGAAACGTGACCAAATCACTTCACGGTCTGTATACTTGTAAGTGGTGGTACTACCCCGGATCGGCAGACTGGGTACCACTGCCTACCACTCTTTGATAACCAGACCCGAAGCAAATATCCAATAGCATTCATATACTTTTAAAAACATCAGCCTATATATTTTCTCAATAATAAAACCTTGGATATCCTTTAATCGAAACTTGAAAAATCTTCTCTGGGGGACATAGTTACCGCTACTCCCTACTGAGACAGCTGTAAACTAAGTCAACTAGGCCATCATAGTAGATGTGACTACTACTTACTTTTATTGTACTGTAGTAGCAGTCACCTCCATTCATGGACCGCACTCCAGCTTAAATCCAGCATAATATAAAAATGACTATTTTTTAGTGCTCGGCTCCCTTGGTCCTTCACTTGCTCAGTATCCAGGCAGTTTCGAAGTCAGATAAAGTCATACGTTTCACAGTCCATCGCCACAACAAAACATGGGAGAAATCCTACATAATTCTACGAGGCATTTAAATATAAAATATTATTTACAGCCTATAACCAGTGAAAGTATATTTATGAAGCATGAAATTTTCAAACCGCAGTTTAAGTGGCATGGAGAATGACCAACACTTTTACATGATACTTATAGCAGAGACGACTTAATAATACCTAACCACAAATAACCCATCTACATTCAATACCAATTAAGTACAAGAAGAATAGTACTAATTTAATATAAGGCGACCGTGGTGTAGTTACACAAACCGAAGAGCACGAGTTCGAGACCACCCACCGGTACCAATGTATCTTTGATATATGTACATTGGTTGTCCTGTTTCTATGATACAAGCCCTTTAGTGGCTTAGTGTAGAAATGTAAATAAAAAAATACGTAATTATAAATGAGATTTTAAAATCCTGTAATCCAAAACTGCTTGTTTAAGAGTGGTAGACGGATAGTTTGTCATTTGCCCAGTATCGATCCGGGGTAGTAACCACCACTATCAGTGTACCAACCGTGAAGACTTTGGCCGGCATAGTGACGGCGACTAAGACGCCATGAACTAACTTGGTTGTTTCAGTCGTCGTCACTCTTGAATCTCCTCTTGCTTATCAACAAGCAGGTAGAGGTCTAATGTCGTGTCACAATAAAAAAAAAGTTTCCACCATCTTTCCCGAAGCGATTGGCAGAGACAACGAAGTTGTGTTAAGATCGTAGTCCGTTGCGTAGAGAAGGCAATGTAGGATATTTCCGTGTATATTACATCTTAATTATATCGTAGAAAATTACACATTAATTAAAGAAACAAACTGTCACGTCTTAATTCCCATAGGGATAGGCTACTCTAAACTCACGCAACTCTCTTGCTTCCCTCACATCGACAATTAAATCATTCAATTAAATTGTCACGCATTTTCCCCACAGCAATAGGCAGAGACAATGGAGCGCCACTTGCCACAGTACTTACACAACTTCCTCGCTTCCTTTACATTCACATTTCTCTTCATACAAGCTCTATGGTTATGGGCACTAGGCAACTTAGCTTTCTTGAGGATGTCTCCGATTTGGTCGGCAATTCTCTTCGTAATATCCCAAAATCCAATTTATCAACTGTACAAACAGTCGTAAGTGTAACGACCGGGAATAAATATTCAAATATAATTACTAATTACCCAAAAATTAACAATCAATTAATATTTTTAGAAACTTAAGAAGACATAATGTATGACAGCAACGGAAACATTCATTACCCATATTCACGCTCCGTATGCCATTCCGATCAATGCACCGCCCGGTTGCAATGATTAATTAATTACTCGCCTATTGTTGCAATCGCTTTTTTGTTAACAATCTTTAAGTCACATTAAATTAATATATACATCACATTCGTATAAATAACAGCCCCCCTAGCACGGCAATCCAAGAAGCAAGATAAAGACTAGCATAGAATATCATTTCAACTCATTTTAAATAACTTACTAGAAAGATATTTACTTATATTAAGATATTTAAACGTTCTGTAAAACTTTACACAAAATAACGTTGAAAACTTAAATACATTGTTCAAACTTTTTGATGTGTTACTAATACCTAATACGTTACCTAATACGTTATTTAAAATGAGTTTTTTAAAAATAATATTCCTTGCAGGTCTTTATCTTGCTTCTTGGATTGCCGTGCTAGGGGGACAGGTCAAATAAATACCTACAATTAATATTTTAATTGGGGTCGAAATATGACAGCAACCGGCCTGATGTTATGCTGGAGTGCGATCCATGAACAAGGGGGACTGATAGTACAGTTAAATAAATGCAAAGAGCAGTCGCATCTACTATGCCAGCCTAGTTGAAACCAGCAACTTATATACAGTCTGTACATTTAAAAGTGGTGATACTACCCCGGCTCGAAAGACTGGACAAATGACTGACTGCCTACCAATCTAACCTAAATAAATATACATATATTAAATAACCTAGATATTCCCTAGAAGTCTAAATTAACATTAATATAGTTCAGCATAGATAAATTCAAACAATAACTCAATTTGTTTTTCAACTGCAAAATTGAATCAATAACGTCAAATAGATAACGTTATCAAATAGAGAGGGCATTCATAATCTTTTATAAGTCTTTATCTTTCTATTGGATACATCTCAAGAGTAGATATAAATAGCACTCAGCAATAACTTTCAGATATTGTATCTGTATAAGATTATGTTTACAATATCAATATTCAATTTTAAAGGATAAATGTTATTGAAATTTTTTGAAGAAAAAGGTACTCTGAAAAGGTAAATTATGATATCTCAATACAAATCTATAGTTGACATCTAAACTCAACTTGCCTGATATCCCAGAACAATGAAAGGGGAAGTCCAAGAGCGCCAATGACTGGAAAACCGACTCAGTTCACGGTTGCCTTAGTAGCCTTTACTATGCCAGCTAGAGAATATAGCAATGACGTGACGAAACAAGTTGTTAACCTATTACAGGACTATTCAAACAATGTTACCTTGACATTAGCTCAATCAAACTCTTACCAAACTTCCGTAAGCATCCTAACAAAAAAGGTAAAATATAAACAATTTATACTATGAAAACAATACAGATCATAATTATTGAAATTAAATGAAATTAATTTATAGGCAATATTTAAAAATGAATTGTACTTAACATCTCAATATCAGATTTTACCATGGCTTAGGAAAAGCATAGGACGAGAAGGCCACATGAAACTCCTATTTGATCCCAAATTTTATTTTACCAATCAATCAATCAAATTGTCACGCCTTTTTCCCACAGGGATAGGCAGAGACAATGGAGCGCCACTTACCACGATCCTTACACAACTCCCTTGCTTCCTTCACATCCACAATTCTCCTCATACAGGCCCTATGGTTATGGGCACTAGGCAACCTAGCTTTCTTAAGGATGTCTCCGATTTGGTCGGAAAACACTCTCCTAGGCCTGCCTTGTTTAACGCATCCATCTACATCAGATTTATAAATTCCTTTCGTCAATCTACTTTCACTCACCCTTTCCATGTGCCCAAACCATCGAAGCATTTATTTAGTGTGAATAAACTAAAGTAGGTGATTAGTAGGTGATAGGTAATAGAAAAGAATCTACCTTCAAAGGAAGTGCTATATATAGACCAGCCAATTTAATCTATTGTCAAATAAAGCTGTTGAAAAATAAGGAAATAAAATATACAAGGTTAAAATTAGATCTAACTCTCAGAGGTCAAGGGATATGAATGAGATTTACTGCTTCCTACTACTTGAAGACTAACTTACTATTTTATTTACTACAATGAGTCCTTGCCTTAAGATGGGTACCCGACCATATCTAGCCTCGGAAGATTATGAACTAAGAAATCCAAAGTAATGGTAAGCACAATTGGTGGTCTTTTTTCATTCTGCAGATCTGAGATAGTATCACCACTTTCAAGTGCACAGACTGTAAATTTTGTGCACAGAGTTTAAAGATAGCGAAGAGGACTTCAAGTGCGGAAACGAGCCCGCAAATAACTGTAACTGTAAAGTGACTATTGTGTTTCGGGATCAGCATGAATGTTTCAGATTCCAAATTGACATATTGGAATTAATTACTACTAGTAGTTATTTAATTGTAGTAGCAGTTGCCTCCATTTAGGCTGCCTGTCCATTGAAGCGGAGTGAGCTTGCAGAACTGAGAAACAGAGAAATATTAACCAATAGGATTACAGTAGACAGGGATTCGCGAGCTAGTTTGAATTAGTTAATATTTTTCCATTTCTCAGCTCCACAAGCTCGCTCCGCTTCAATGGACAGGCAGCCTAATGGACAGGCAGCCTTATGGACCTCAATTCAGTTTAACATTCAGCTGGTTGCTGAAGGGTGTTTTCTGATGACATCGGAGACATCTTTAAGAAAGCTAGGTTGCCTAGTGCCCATAACCTTAGAGCTTGTATGAAGAGCATTGTGAATGTGAAGGAAGCGAGGGAGTTGTGTCAGGATCATGGCTTGTGGCGCTCCATTGCCTCTGCCTATCCTCATGGGAAAAAGGTGTGTCAATTAGATTGATTGATTGGTTGGTTGCTGTTAAATGTTGTACCATAATAATAATAAAGTGTAAATATTTATTATAGGTAATTAGTTATAATCATTGTATTGAAATATGTTAAATATTTAATTGTCTTTTGTTTGTATTAAGAAGTAAGTACAATGCAGAGACAATAAAATTTAAAGTTAATTATTTAAGCATGTATAGAAACTTATATTGTATTTTTTTTATTATAAGCATTGGGTGTTTTTCGATCAAATTGGAGACATCTTCAAGAATAGAGCTTTTATGAAAACGATTGTGGATATGAGGGAAGCAAAGAAGTTGTGTTAGGTTTGTGGCAAGTGGCGCTTCATTGTCTTTGCCTGTCCCTGTGGGAAAAGGCGCAACAATATGATTGATAATTTTTAAATGTTGCGACCAAAATACATGATAACTCATGAACTGACAACAGAGTTATTGTTTATGAAGTAATTATATTTTTATTGTACAAAGTTACATTATTATATTTTGGAGTCAATAATCAATATAACGTTCCAGATTAAAATTAGCAATTTAAGCAGTTACCAACTCCAGGTGTTTTGTGTAGTTCATAACTACACAAATAATTTGTAAAAACAAAATAATCAATCAGGGATTATTCCCACAGGGATAGGCAGAGACAACGAAGCGCCATTTGACACAATAATAAATTTCTCTTTACAAAAATTACAGCAGTATTACACATAAAATTAATATTTATATTGTATTAAATCATTTAAAAAGAATACAAAGTTTCATTTTTAATTTCCACTTTTGGAGTTGTCATTCATTGCAAATAATATAGTCTCCATATTTTTTGTTTAAATTATTATTTAATGTAATATTTAAAATTATATAAAATATAATTTATTACAAATATATAAGGTTTATTTCACGAAGATCTTCATTTATTTAAGTGTTTACCAATTTTTGGATTCAAGAGCCAAAGAAGGTGACCATGGTGTAGTAGTAAAAATGATAAAAAATCAGAGGTAAAAAGAAGGTAGTTCTGTGTTTTACAATTAAGGTGTATGAATGTGTAATGAAAGTAGAAAATTATGAAGTCATGGTTTTTAAAAACCCTTATCTAAACAGTTCATCCATCATAGTCAATCAGTGTTATAAAACAAAATATAGACAATATCTTTGCAAATATTTAAAATTCAAAAACAAAACCAATAATATTACAAAATCATTTCTTTTCTTTTATTATTTGGATAGTAAAATGATAAAGATTTTAAAAATAACCGAAGACAAGCGGATTTAAAAAAGGTAATTTATTTATATCATATTTGTTACATAAACCTTGAATGCGTGCATAGAACAAATAAGTGCAAAAATATTTGTTATTGTAATTAAAAATCCGTTACCTTTTAAAAAAACACGAAGACCCAGATTATGAAGAACAAAGTAGGTGACCGTTGAAAGTAATCGTTACTATAAAATTTCGATAAAATAACACTAACTGTTTCTTTAGTTACACTACAAATTAAATCTAAACTAAATATAGAACAAATGGAATCAAAAAATACAAAAATAATAACTAAAAACAATTAAAAACACGCTCGCAAAATAAAATCCACAACACGCTAATCGGTATCTTGCAAAGAATTTGACAGTTGGTTCGGTTGATTTTTTCTTAAATGCATTCCTGGCAACGAGTATGAATTTTTTACAACCTATACATTATACCAAGTATATAAAAATTCACAGTTTGTCCCTATTCTTATAAGAATATGTAAATAAATCAAATATAAATTAAATAAATTACATGTATTATAATAATAATATATTTACTAGCGACATCTGAAAATACTATATTAAACTGTATCCAAAGTTGAGAAATGATGTTATTGTAAGTAATACCCACTAGATGTCACTGCATTACGATTTATAAAGACAAACAATTATAGCAATTTTCTCATATTTTTTAAAGAAATAATTTGTTATTTGTTACATCTGTAGAGTATTGACAACACTAGAACAAACTATTCACAGTTTAGCATTTGATATTACTTAAAACAATACCCGCTAGATGTCACTGTATACTGTTATGCGAGCTTTTTGAAACTTTTCAGTCATTTTTAGTTTTTTATTAGTTTGTTTTGCCTATAATTGAGAATCAAACGAACTTACCTGTAAGTGAAGTTCGATGATAATTGTACGAACTTCCTTAGTGCTCCGCCGATTTGCTTCATATTTAAACAAAGTAGTATTCGCATTCGATGGCTACTCTCACACGTTTAATAGTAATCAGTTTTTTTTTTTTTTTGGATGAATATACGGTTGTCCAAGCCTCGATTTCTTTAAGACATCATTCTGTTTATAGTGTTCCTGTGCTTACAAACCTGAAACTCACCTACCTATTTACATGTAGAGGTGGGAGGGTGTGGCTTTCACAATCGGCGGAGCACTAAGGAAGTTCGTACAATTATCATCGAACTTCACTTACAGGTAAGTTCGTTTGATTCTCAATTGTACTTCAATTCCTTAGTGCTCCGCCGATTTGCTTCATATTTAAACAAAGTAGATATTTAAAGGTTGAAGGTTTGTGGACTGAAATGGAAGTATTACCAGACATTTGGATGATCAGAACTCCTCAATCACATTAACTTAGTTCTATAACAATTATTTCTTAAATTTATATAATTATGCGTCCTCTAAGTCATTACAGTGATCTAGTACAAGTAATAAATATATATATAATATATATATATATATTTTTTTAAATAAATTTTTGCAAAAGTGTTGGATTTTTCGGACCATCCAACAGTTCTACGAATAGTGTCAATATTCTCTCCTAATGTTTAAATAGTAGATGTTGACAAATGACCATTACTATGATTTTCAAGTGTATGTCATAGATATCAAGATATAAAGTGTATCTTTATTTTAATTGCTTAAAGTTTGTTAACGAACAAGATTTTTTTATTTTTCATTTATATAACTGAAAGAGTTTTGTGCAGGGCAGATAAACTCTCTTTTACAAAAGATATTTTAGGATTTATACATTAGAGGCAATAATAAAGTTGGTTGTGTACGACCTGGCCCTAGGTTTATTGAAATTTATTATTTATATTTTAACTCGCAATATTTTAAATAATCATATTATTATATTTAATTAAAGATGAGGATTATCCTTTATGAGCGGTTACAAGAGCTAACAATGTTATCACATTGGATAACAAATTAAGTGAAATATTTTCATTTGGATATAATTTATATAATAATTCTTAACCAACATTGGGTTCTTAAATCATATTTTCGAGTTTGTGGGCGAAACCTAAAAATCTCTTAGATAGTATCTTAACACAAATGTCAGTGGTAAGTTCATTTGGTAAATGAGGGCTATTGCTGAATATACCAATTTACTGAATTATAACTATAGCCTTTATTAGAAGTATTAGAAAAAGGTTAATAAATAAGAATAAATAAGAGAAATCTTATCTATCTGTGAAGTGTAATGTATCTGTATATTTGTGATACTATTTTTTTACTATTACAATAATCTACAATTAGGTATGTATTACATTGCTTCAAAATGTTATCGACAATGAAGCACCTGCACTTACAGGCAATATACCGTGTAACCTGGAGAAAGGATACTATGGTTGCAATGGTCAATATGAGCCAACTATAATTACCCTAGGTGCCTTGTTACAAAATTTAGAAAAGCTTTATTATAATTGAAAAGGGTGGAAAACGAATGATATTTGTAAAAAGTCCTGTATGGAAAACGTCCATGAGATTGTGAAAGAATCTCTTGCGATAGCATAGTGGTCTGGTCGCCAACAAATATATAACTTACACTTATGATTATGTGTAGAGGCAAACAAATCTTTTTTAGAAATACCAAAACCTGAAATAATCGTATAAAAGGCATATTTTGCCGTTTTTCACTAGGTTCTATTGTTAAACTGTCTTGAAGCAGTGTCAACTGATTTTATTTGAAGCAGTATTGTTTTTGATGGTATATAATCTGTCTATACGCACATACTTGCATGCTTACACCACTGCTAAATTAGTTTAGCTAGACTATCAAGATGTGGTGTTGTTAATTCTTAACATGATAAAGCAGTTACTTACTTTTATTACATGTAAATGATTTTAAAGCAAAAAGACAGCCAGTAAGTTTAGGTAATTATTGTGTTCATTTATTTATTTATGAATCTTACCGAACCCTATTAGTGGTACAACATAACTGCAATTTAACAATAATGCATCTGCATAAATTACTTATTTTGGCTGATTAATTGATTCTTATGAAAGTGAAACAAATTATTTTGTCACCAGGATAGTTAATTATTGGCACCTTGTGATATTGGTACTTGGCTATTATATCTATTATTATTTAATGCATTTCCATAGTTCAAGTTGTTTTGTATGCGCATCAGCTATATTATGTTACACCTGAAGTCCTGGACATGCTGCATATAGCATGCCTGTTATAGTGGCCAACTTTGAATAGGACGTGTTTTGTTCCAACTGTCATGTTTTCAGAACCTATTCTCATTCATTATGCTTGTGGAATTAATTTACTTTTAGTTGTGTTTATAATAAAACATAAACTTACCAATATATAAGTCTCCTTTGTGGCCATTAGACATGATTATTATGTCTTTATCTAAACATTTAAATATACTAATGAAGTATAATTCCTGTTTTTATTATATTTATGTATGGGTGTCAAAATCATCTTTAATATCAATATTGGTCATGTATAAAAATCCAGAGCAGTTATTAATAATTTAAGAGCAGTACGTATTTCCTCAATTTTAAAAGATGTTAATTTTTTAGGATTAAAAATAAAACTTTTTTTATTTTTATTTTTATTTTTTATATGTATTATTTTGGAGACAATAAAGTGAGGATATAAATTAATTGGACTCTGGTGAGCTCAAGATAAATAGCACCTTTACATAACAGTTCATTTATTGAACTATTAAAGTCAGCAATTTCTTCCTTAGAAATTAGGCAACCTGACCAATTGGAACCTGACTTATTGTACAGGTATTAGATTTATACAGGTATTATTTTAAATGGAATATTGTGTCCCAGATCCATGAAAAATAAATAAATATGTCAGAGGGTACCTTGTAAAAATATTGTAATCGTCTGTTGACGCTGTTTGTTGTTGCCTTTCGTAACAGCATATTGGTAGCAACCACCTTCTCACATAGTCTTCCGAGAGAGTCCCCAGTAGTTTAAAGGATTTTATTTATTTAAAAAATCAGTGGTCGAACTTGCTGCGGCTTTACTATTTCCCATTTTATCACCAAAAGTCCAAAGTTGACTTCAAAAAGGGATATTTCAGGAGTTGAGTCCTGTGCTGCATCTCTGGCAACTTCACCTGAACTTCACCTTCTTAAAGAGAAGTTCATTGAAATAAGTTTTTCAGTATCTTTCTGACATTCTGAATATTTTTATATTAATAAATGGCGGTATTGATATATCTATATAACACCGTATAATTTTATTCTTAATACTGTGATCTACTGTATTTGCATGGCATGGCAAAATAGTGAATACTTTTTGTTTTATCCCTCTTCAGAGAGGGTTTATTGATTGCATATGTGACCTCAGGGTTTATTTTGCGAGGGTTAACCATTGTGTTAAATACATTATCCCTCTCTTTTTTTTTTTTTTTTACACCAGACTAACTTTTTGACCAACGGTCTGTGGGTTCTAGTTGTGTATGGCTGGTTCTGGCACTCACGTTCTTTGGTATGGTCTAGAGCAGTGTTTCCCAAAGTGGGGCCCACGCCTTACAGGGCAATTCGATAGTTAAGGAGGGTAATTTCAAAATGGATTAGACACGACTTCAACCCTTCTGCTTTGGGTTATTTATATGCAATGCTAGATATCGGTGACCAATTTAACAAAAAAGGCAATTTTTTTTTTTAAATATTGTAATCATTTATATTTATTAAGGGTAAAATACATTTTTTAAAGGTTGGGAAACACTGGTCTAGAGTGACTAATAAAACAAGGTCAAGAGTTTATTGACCTCGAATCTTTATTGAGTTGGTGCTTAAAAGCATAAACCCTGGGTAAAAATGTTGTAACCTGAATTAGGATTCTCATTATAGATAGTACATTTTTCTACTAAAAATCATACACATCAATATATGGACGACGTAGGTTCACCCATGCTCAAGAGGTAATAATATTGGATTGTGACGATGTAATTCCTCGAAATACATTCAAGCACAATAATAAAATAAATTGCGACGTTGCAGTTCTTCAAACTACACTCAAGCACAATAATAAAATAAATTGTGACGTTGCAGTTCTTCAAACTACACTCAAGCACAGTTATAATTAGTTGTCACATTATAGTTTTTCAAACTACCATCAATAATAGTAATTATAAATTGTAACATTGCAGTTTTTCAAACTACACTCAATCACAATAATAATTCATAAATAGTGGACGTTATAGTCTCACGAAGTATTAAAACATTTTGGTTGCAACAAATCCACTTATGTAAAAAATCCAGTATCGGTATTTACCTGAATCGTTTTGTTCATGCAGGTAAAACGAACAAACGTGGATGAGGGCGACCGTGATGGCGTCGTATTCGTGGAGCTCCGTTTCTCCAACCATCTTATTTTCTACGGTATTTGCCAATTTGCTTGTTCGTTTTCAGCTTCTTCTCGTTGCCTTTTACCCATTTAGAGTAAGATTGTATAATTATTTACACTAAAATTTACAATAAAATGCGGACAACCGATAAACACGTGCATCTCGTAACACACGAAATACGGAATGATGTCTTAAAGAAATCGAGGCTTGGACAACCGTATATTCATCCAAAAAAAAAAAAAACTGATTACTATTAAACGTGTGAGAGTAGCCATCGAATGCGAATACTACTTTGTTTAAATATGAAGCAAATCGGCGGAGCACTAAGGAATTGAAGTACAACTATGGCACGCCCTTATTCTCATATAGGTAGACAATACATCTAAGTTTTACCAACACTTCATCCCATTTTTTCCTATTTCTGTACATAGAGGGATGTCTTTGCCGTAGAAATCAAGGCTCCAATTCTCTTTAATACACATTTGTCATTGAAAAAGCAGTAAAATTGTCTAAGAATTTGGAAAGAATAGAATCTGCGCTAAAATAAGTACTAATTCATTGTTATTTGTCTCATTTATATTATGTTTATACCACGTGTGACTGTAAGAGACAACTACTTGTACTTCAATTCCTTTATTTCAAAGGTTGGCACTACTTTTTTTGCAAATACAACCACTTGTAATTGTGGTTGACTTTTAATACTGCTTAACTAAAAGTCACGTGGTAGTAAGGGTAGCGGCATAATTGTTCCGTCATCCTTTTTTGAAATATTTTAATGTCATTTGGTATTCTGTCAAATAAGGTTGTCAAATGATCATCAAAACTAGTGACAACCTTCTAAATTTCGAATGTAAAAATGTATTTTCATCCCCTTCTGACTTCTTTTTAATGCCATAAATGAAAATAGAATAAACGGTTGTATTTTGTCGCTATTTTAGGGCTCCTTATATTTCTTAAGTCCAAATTCTTTGGTTATAACAAGTAAATTCACAGATTTTTGCCGTCTTAACGTATTGGAAGAATGTCTTAACTTGTTTATTAAAACATGAAATAGAAAACTAAGATGACAATGACAAGCATTTTTTTGGACTCTAGTTCCAGCTCGTTTTGTCGCTTAATTTTACTTACAGACATCCTAGTTGTCTGGTCCAGGAGCGTATTAACCTAGGTCTTCAAAATGAAATCTAAAAACATAATATATTCATATTACAATATTTTTTTATTGTGACACGGCATTTGACCTCGACCCACCTGATGCAAGAGAAGGTCCAAAAGTTACGACAACTGAAAAAAACGAGTTAGTTTACGGCTGCCCCAGTCGCCGTCACTATGCCGGCCAAAGGTGCTTCTTCACGCATCGCCTTAGAACGGCCACTTTGCAGACTCCTTGCAAGATTTATGCCAAGGTATGGCCAAAGGTAAATCTTAAAATCGCATCAAATAAATGCGTCTTTTACAGAGGAACTGTGATTTCTAGGTTGCTTATTGTTAGAGCAAATAAAAAACAAATAATAAACTGTAATATTTTATTTGAAATAATAACTTTCTTATTAATATAAATAATGCTCTCTTTACAATTATTTGGAAGCCTCTACGCTACACATAATACATACAGGAATATATTATCGACAAGGTTGAGGCAATTGTTAATGCGCTAGGGATGAGTAACAAAACATAATTTATTTAATGAATTGTTTTGCTGATGATATGGGCCACTATCACTGTGACGTCATCCCGTTGTGTGACGTAGCGATCCTAGCGTATTAGCAACTGCCGGGGATAGTAGGCTACTTTTTCGTTCGACGATTATTATTGTATTGTTTTAAACAAAATGCCCTTTTTTGTTGGGTCATTTGTAGACTGACTAACCCATATAAGTGGTTTGAATGACAACAAAATATTTGTATTTTATTATTAAATTTTATTTATATTTCTTATAAACTAAGTTTTGTTGGGTGACTCCATTTAGGTACCTAAGGAGCGGAGCAGCAACTTATTTTTCACCTAAAATAATAAATTAACAATGTTAATAAATAAAATAATTGTATTAATTGTAGATAAAAATACATTATTCATAAATTGTAAACAAATCATATTAAGCTACTCTTTGCTATGTCGCTGCGGTATCGTTGTGTACTAGGACGATTCGGACTCCAGTACCAAAAAGATACCGAGCACCGATATTTCTATGGACTTAAGTACATACAGCAGAAATATGATGAGAATGTCAATCCTACTATTATTATAAATGTGAATGTGAGTTTGTTTGTTACGTTTTCACGCAACAACTACTCAACCGATCACCATGAAACTTTGTACACATATGTTTGGAGGTACTAGAAGTAACATAGGATACTTTTAATTTTTAAAAAATTACTATAGTTTTCAATTGACTATAGTTTTAGTTGTTTGGATTTTTTCTATATTTATTTTTATTTCCGTCTGCCATTTTTATATGAGTTATCGAGTTATAAATACAAAAAAGGGATATACAGTCGAATTGAGAACCTCCTTTCTTTTAAAGACTGTGTTATTAACCAAATTCTACGAGGGTGAAACCGCGGGCACAGCTAGTAAATAATAATTGAGTACGCTTAAGTTAATGTCATTGTCGCCGAACTAGTCGCGCCGCGCCGAATTTCAAGAGGTGGATGCGATAGTTATTACAATTTAACAATAGTAACCCAATAAGTAACCTCTTTTAATGAACCTATTCTAGCTTAACATCAAGCTAGGTCATACGACGAGCTACAATAAAAATAAACACATTTCTAAAATTGATGCGGTTTTTAGTATAATTTATATAAATATATAAATATTTTGAATAAACTTGATAAGTGATTTAAAAAATATATAATAAAATTTGATTATAACACGACTTATAAATGATTTGTATCATTGTCAATAATTACAGTTTCCGATACTTTCAATGCATATCGACCTTTGGAAAGAAAAGGTGGTTCCGACATTGTGGATTTTGTGGCATTTATCTACAAAGCCGAAATTAGCCAATTATCTCTTTCCACAGGTCGATTATCTGCATTATTCACCCTAGAAATTGTAATACAGCCCATTAATATTATAGACTTATTTGAAATTAATCTAATACTTATTTGAAATATAAACTGGTAACAATAAAACTAAAATAAGTCAGTAAATGCCTTTTCATACGGTTGCCGGATAGTAGCCGGATGCAAACCAGATCCACCAGAGCGCGTGCCTTATTATTCGCCCCCGGCCGTACTCACAGTACGGAGCTTTCATACTCATCTACCCGACAACCGAAACGTGTAAAAAGGCAATTAATCAAAGAAACTTCGGAATCATTATGATTTAAATACATTTTAATTACTAATTCTGTCTATTCGGCAGTTTTAGCCAACTTCGTATAGAACAACTTCGAAGTGTGTTCTTAGTAGTAGAATAGAACTGTACAGTTAGAATAATTTGGCACTAATACCATACTAGGTAAGTATTAAAATACATGCAAAAACTTATAAAAACTATAGAACTTAACTTAAACAATAAAATATGGAAACACAAATCACAGCAAACTAAATAAAAATTAAAGCTGTTCGAAATTATATTCAATAAATTTAGCCGGCATTACGGACGCAATTGCTGCCTAGAAAATGTCCGTAGCAATAGCATCATGGACCGCAATCATATCAGCTGTCATGCGATCATAAAGAAAATGTTAATCTGCGACAAATACATGCTTTTTTAGTAATCATTTAAAAATGAATCCCTAATGAAATGTATTATAACAAAATAATTGATCTTTAAAAACATTTTGCGACGGAATTTAAGTCGGTATTTACTATGTACCTTTATATATATACATACTCAATATAATTATTATACCTAGAAATTTTTTTTTAAATACATTCATATATACAAATATATTAATAAAACGAAAAAACAATACATTGGAGAAGCTAAGTGCTAATGCTATAAACACACGTAACGATTTATCGTAGGATTATATATACATAATTAAATACTAACAAAATGGCAATAAATTGATTTAAAATAAGTTGGTACTCGTCAAATTAGTACTTTTTGCATGCGATTGTATTATCAGTATATTAACGAGTACAATACATGTGTGGAGCTAAGAACAATTTCTGAATGTTTTTTTAGTTTTGTATTTTTTATTATTAAGTTTAAGTTTATTATTAAGTTTAAGTTCTCTTTTATTGGGGCTCGATATACACTATGCTCACAGTCATATCTACTATTTGAATGTAATATAACGTAGTCGAAAATTATACCATAGTATGTAATTGTAAGTAATGCTGTGTTTGTGTGCGTGTGTGTTTTTCTCCTATTGCCATTTAACATAATTTTAATCGTTCGTGTTTTCCATTGACTTTTCCCAAATTAATTGTCTACTTCATTATGGGCACCTGTAGTTATTAAACTAAGTTTAAAATCAGCATATAAGTCGACCCGATACATTCCCATGATATATCTTTGCGTGTGTTACTCAAAATCATAGTAATTGTGTTAAAATAAAAACTACAATAATAACATTGCTACAATAGTAATAATTGCTAATAATAAGCCTAGGGTTGTGAGCCAATCCATGTCAGCAAGATGTTGTGATATGGCCAAGGTGTAAGTACAAGCTAACATCAACGTGCCGGCAGACTCGTGCCACGAGGTTTTACCGCTCGAGTTATTTCCTGTTAAAATAAACAAAATCAAAACAAACAAAAAACAAGGCTCATTAATAATCAATATTTAAAAAAGAAAAATGGTTCGTTAAATTTGTACCTTATTAAAAAAATGATTTATTTTTAAATGTACAAAATATAAAATATTACTTAGTATAACCATTATTCTTTCTTATTGAACTAAAACATTTCACAAAATAAAAACTAAAGTAATGTAAGTGAAAATGAATGTAAAGAAAGCGGATGCAAATGGCACTAGCGACAAAAACATGCAATGATCATGATCACATACCTTCATTTTCTGTCTGTGAATTATGACTTTGCCTTTTTGTTCTCCATGGTACCACATTCGTTGATAATGAATTACTTTGACTAGGTGCACAATCATTTGTGTTATCAACAGATATTTTTCTTAATTGTTGATTTACTGATTGCACAAGTTTAGGTGAATTGAGATCATCTCGTGCTGGACCTGCTTTATCGCCACCTTCAAATGTAACAGGAGCTCTTTTTTTAATACTCTGATCCAAATTAAATATAGTTGCCAATTCCTCTGATGAATTATATTCAGTAGAATCAGTAACCTCCTTTTTTACTTCTAGATCATCTTCATAAATTGATAGGTTTACAGATGCTCGGTTAGTTGGCGGTAAATCGTTCTCAAGATTTTGGGTTACTTTATTCAACTTTTCACTTGCTTCTGTTATACCAGTAACTTTATCAACTTGTATATTTTCTTCATTAGATTTTTCAACGTTCGTAAATAATTTATCGTTAACCTGAGAAATTCCAGCTATTAAGTCGGATATGCCATTCTTTAGTTCTTTAAAAGCATTTATTTCATTAATATCATGTAAATTATTATTCATACTATTTTGAGAATTATTAGGAATTTGGTAATTTACTTCGTTGTGTATATAATTATTCACATTAATAGAATCATTTTGAACAGATATAGGAACAATATTTGGAACTATATGATTATCTGGCGAAACGACAGTAGTTTCATTTGCCTTACTTTCTTTATCAGTTTTTGTTGAATATTCAGATAGTTTTACACTTTCATCTTGGAATTTAATTTCCTTTTCATAACTATGCTTTAATTTATTTTCTACTTTATGAAGCTGGTCCGATATCGCTAATAAACTATCTTCAGTATTTCTAGCTTTAAAACTTTGGTGGTCTTGAATAACTGATGAAACAGAAGGTCTTGATTCAGTCACTAACTCTTTTTGTGCATGTTTCAAGTCATGGTCATTATTGTTTTTATTTGTCAATGTATTAAGGAAAAGCATTCTTCTATCTGATATTTTGTTAGAAATTTCAGACTTTCTATCAGCATTATGTTTATTTTTATCTAACTCAGCAAGGGCAACTCCTAGTTTATTACTTGTGTCCATTGCTTCTTGAGCGAGTTTGCTGAGGACTTGTTGAAATTCGTCTTTAGACGATCTTTTGCTGCTTTGTGGAGATCGTGATAATGGAGATGAACTTTTGGACTTATCACAAGATGGAGGCTTAGCTAAGTAATTATTATCATTATGAACATATGAATCATCTTTGGCGAAATGAGTGGGAGAATGACTTTTGTTGAAAAATAAACTAACAGTATTATGTCTTTGTTTTACCTTGTTTCGAGGATAATGGTCCAAATTGTGGTCATTGCTTTCGATTGATTCTCGTAAACGTCTGCTCACGTCGCCGTTGCTTTCCGTTTTATGCAAAGAAGGCAATCTACTCATATTTATAGCTTCATCAATTTCTTTTTGAACTATAGAAAATATGTTTGCCGAAAGTGATCTCACAGCTCTTTTCTTTTTTAAACTAGCTGGCGATTCTTTGGAATTCAGTAATTCATTGTAAGGGTGATTGTTATTTAATTGTCCAGGGTATTCATCACCATTAAATACAGATGAATGACGATTATCTTTCCTTAAACTTCTGTATGCTAAATCATCTGAAACAAGATCTGGAGACCTTCTGGGTATAAAACGTGATCGTGCTTTGTTTTCTGGTGTAGCATGTAAGTAATCACTTTGAGGTGCTGGTGAAACTGGGCCTAATGGAATGCCAAACGGAGGCTGAGGTTCGTGAGTCTTTAAACGGTTATTAGCTTGCTTTATATTTCTGTACACGACATCGTCAAAAACAACATCTGGCTCATTTTTATCATGTTCAGAATGTCTGTCATCATCAGATGTGTAAGGAATATATACAGGTGATGCAAGCATGTAGCTTATTTGTGTTGGTGGGTCTTTGGAAACTGGTCTATCCTTTGAATTTAATCTTCTGAATGCCATATCGTCGTGTATTTTGTCTGGCAACGTTGATCTTCGTTGTATTCTGCGTAATGGAGTAGTGGGTTGGCTACGTAACCTAATTTCATCGTTTCCATTCCAATCATTATAAAGGTCATTAAATTTAGGTGTCATTGATTCTCTTCTTTCAGCTCTGTCTAATAAATCTTCATCTCCAAGACCTAAGCTGTTATAAATGGCTTCTAACTCGTTTAGCGCATCATCTAGATTTGTGGACTTTCGACGTTCACTACCTCTTTCTTCGTCAGATAGTACATGATGATTGTTGACAATACCTGTATCAGATTTGTGTCTTGCATGGGCTTTAGAAGTCGGAGAAGTAACATTTTTGGAAGGGTCGTTCGTTGTAGTTTTATATTCAGTTGTAGCCTTCCACATTCTGGAATCATCTGTCACATCGCAAGATTGATTAGGTTTATTTTTATTTTCAATATCCCCATTTTGTTCTAATTTTTGTCGGTATTTAGGACCAACAGGTCCTTCTGATTTGCATCTGCCATTTGAAAATGCTTGTTGTTTCCTTTGTTTTTCTGCGTCATCCAATTTTTTCCAAAAGTCAGACGCATTGCGAGGTTTTCTATAAATGATTTCGTTTTTATTTAGAGTAGATTGAGAATCACTTGAGACATTTTCAGGGTTATTTTGACTAGATTGAATGCTTATTGGTCTCCTTGATCTCGGACTATGGTCTGCGTAATACATATAATCTTGGCGGGCTTGAACAGCTTCAGGTTTAATTAGCGGCGGTTGCTCTATTTTCTTCCTCCATGGAGGTGAATTGGAATATATAGAGTAATGGTTTGGTTCGGCAGAAACTGAAGCTGGTCTTCTCGGTTGTTCTCCTCTAAAAACAGGTAAAATTTGAGAAAAATCATTATTTTGCATAGCAATATGGTCTTCTGACGTTGATATTGGTCTGCGCAAACCATTTACGAATGGATGTAGCGATCTATCTTGGCTTCGTCTCATCACTCTGTCGAAATCGTTGTTCGGTACACCATGAACTACATTTCTATTTCCTGCCATTCTGTCAGTAACTAAGGGATTATTCTCATAGTACATGGACAAAGGCGTGACAACTTTTCGCTGCATATCTCTAGGAGGCGGTACAGGTGGCGCCCTTTCTTCCCTTTTAATATTTGTGACGTTTCCAAGCGGGAATTTGACGCACATTACGTTATCAGTAAGTTCGTAGTGATCTTGTACATTACGATTGTTATTTACAAACTTCGGTTCTCGACACATATTATTCGCAGGATATTGTATAGAATAATTAACATGATCATTATTGACTTTTGCATTAAAATTAATTGATGATGGGTAACTTTGTGTCGATGGAAAAGATGATATGGAGTCTGATTTCATCGGCCGCCGCTGTAAGTCATTGGCATAAATTTGTTCAGGTTTATATTTATTGCTTAAATTTTCACGTTTACAAGTTCCGTACCCACTACTTTGACTAGTCGGCGTTCTAGTTAACATTTCCACTTCTGCTTTTGTGTAACCTTGTTGTAAAAGTTCGGCCTCTTTATTAAGTAGATTTTCTTCGTCGCGAGAAAGTCTTTTAATGTATCTTTCATTTCTAGCACTTCGTGATCTTTTGTTTAAAGAACTGTCTCTTGAACGCATTAGTGAATCTTCACTTCGAAAACGAACCATGGAAGACGAATTAGACGACTTTATTGATTCCTCATCACTGCTGGAATCGCCTTTCATACTATTTCTTAGTGCTTCTACTCTTGCTTTTAATCTACCTTTTCTAGTCTTTTTTGGTGCACTTTCTGATGGTATTCTATTACTACTATTTCCATAACTATTAACATTTAATGATTCCTTGGAAATGTTACATGGTTCATGAGGTATCTTCGATCTATAGTTTATAAAGCCTGCAGAAGGATCTGAGAGAACGCCGTCGTCTCCAAAATCTCGGTTGCTTTGCTTCATCAAGCTTTGTGCTCGTCTGGTTTCACGCAAGACGATATGATCAAAATTTGCATTAGGTGAGGGAGCGGACTTCTTTTTCTTCTTAGCCTTCTTTTTAGATGGCGATAACGCACTGATACCCTCGTCACTTTCTGATGTAGAAGCGGAGCCATCATCTTTCTTTTTCCGTCTAAATAATTTTCCTAGTGACCATTTTTTATCTTTCTTGGTGCGTTCCGGTGAACCTTCTTGTGGTACTGTATTTTCAAGTCTCGTTCGTTGTATATGAGCGTAGTCATCGTTGTATGGTCTGTAGCTCGATGCTGCAACATCACGATGTGCAACCGGAGGGGAGTTGACAGCCTGAAAAAGTGGAAAGGACTAAATTAAATAAAAATACAATTAATTCAGTTGAAATATATATTTTTAAATATAATATATAAACTAAAAATAATAGTTTATATTTTAATAAAGATATAAAAAATATTTATTATAAAATAAATTATTGCAAAGAGTGGTAGGCAGTAGTAACCAGTCTGCCGATCCGGGGTAGTACCACCACTTACAAGTATACAGACCGTGAAGTGATTTGGTCACGTTTTGGGATCAGCTTGTAAGTTGCCGGTTTTATCTAGGCCGGTATAGTGGATGTGATTGCTACTCATAGTTATTGAATTGTAGTAGCAGTGGCATTCATTCTTAGACCACACTTCGGCTTAACATCAAGCGGGTGCTGTCATATGTCAAGTCACAATTTAAAAAAAAAATAACAGGGAAAAGAAACGATAAACATAAATGAGGTTACTTAGTTATACAAATTGTTTAATTTTGAATTTAACAAGGTTTGTTATTGGAAGATAAATTTAAGATAAAACCATTCAATAAATTAAAATCGACAGAATAAGCCGAGATTACAAAAGGTGAAGAATTTGTTTAGTATCTAAAAATTATGAAGCTGAATTCAGGGCAACAGGTTAGTGTTGAAATCTTATAAACACACAATACTCGCCTGCCCTTGGTTATTTGATTTGATATAAAACCTTACACTAATGTTTGTTCTCATTTTCTTCGTGTTTTTAAGTGTGCATTTAATATTTTGTTTATATTCTAAATCTATAAATAATAACTTGTCATTATAAGATGTAAATTAGGTATTAAAATGAAAAGGTATGGTGAATATTTTTAATATTTAAATTAAGGAGGGCTTTTATTAATTTAGGTATTTCTTTAATAATATAAATTTAGTTAACATTAAATCTATGTGTCGTGTTATAACAAAATTATAACAAAGAACAATCATAAAAAACTTCCACAGAAAAGATGTTTAATTTTTTTAAGAAGTCTTTTTTAACAGTCTGGAAAGATGATTAACCAGCCAAGGTCATCATATTTGGCTACATTTCAATATACAAAAAATAAACTATTATCCTAAAATGAAATGTTAAAATAACTCACTAATATGCAATTAGATTTATAACTTAGTTTACATTGACTTACAGGTAAGAATGATTTAAAATATTCATTATTAGTCCTTCGTGTTACTTCGTATGTCGCTACCATTATTTATTACATGTATTTTCACTAATATTCAAATTATATACACCCACACTGAATAACCTCTAAAAATCATTTAAATAAAGCCATTAAATTATCTGTATCGATAACATTAACACAAAGTTCATTAATATCAAAACAAACTTATTAATTATTAAAATCATTACACAATTATAATATTTACGCATTAAAAAACCACTAAAGTAAATTTAATTCATTCCTATTCTGTTACATTATTTACATAATCGTAATTTCATTGTCGCGGGTAAAACACGTAATTTCGTCGCCCAAGCGCACGCGTCGCGTTCCGTCTCTCGCGAGTGATTATTTTCGTTTGGGCTCACAACTTATCCGCACGATTATTCACTATATTTCCTCGCTGTTATAACAGCACGCCCTCATTGGCTCAAAATATTTTATGTTATTTATAAAACTCAATGAGAATATACCTAGTGTTCTAATGCACTTTCGTGTTGTGAAAGAATGTAAGGAATGCTCTATTCAAAATACTATTTCTATTGGCGTCTGAAAATAACGTGTGAACTTCGTTTTTTTTTGTTTTTTTTTTCTAATATAGTTGTCCCTATTAATACCAAGCTTAATTTAATATTTTTATTATTTTCTATATGCAATCATTAGCATATAGAAAGAAGAAAAAACTTTTGCGTGAAAAATGTGATTTGATAGAAAATCCCTAGGATTGAAAAGGTAAAAAGATAGATGTTGACGAAAGGATTTATGAATCGGTGCTGAGTTGAAGGATAAAACCAAGGGGACGACCAAGAAGATTGTTTTTTTTTTTTATTGCGACTTAATATATGACCGGTGAGCCCCACTTGATGTTAAGCTGGAGTGCGATCCTTGAATAAATCCTACTATACCGGCCTAGTTGAAACCGGCAATTTTAAAGCTGACCCCGAAATGCGACTAGATCAATTTACGGTCTTTACACTTGTAAGTGGTGGTACTACTCCGGATTGACAGACTGCGCACCACTGCCCACCACTCCTGGAACCATAGAGCCTGTATAAATTGAGTCAGAACGAGAAGCTGAAGAAGCGAGAGAGTTATGGCAGGATTTGGGAATGCGAAGTTTTACTGTATCTGCCTATCTCTGTAAGAACTGAGGCGTAACAATTAGATAGATAGATAGATGTGTGTGAATTGATGCTACATAATATAGAAGTTTAGTTCTATTATAAGATGAAAGAAGTTAATTATTTAATTGTTAAATTATTTGTGTCATTTATGTGAATGATGAAGCACCAAAGGGCCGAGTTCGCCATACCATCAATTTAAATATAAATGTAGCGATGAGTCAAGACTAACGTTGAGCATAGTTAAGAAACCATATTTATTCGACTCTAGCACCGACTAGATACTCGCCGCCAGACTGTCACATCAATTTTGTAAAGTATAAAAATACCTGTGATAAATATACACACACGCGATAAATAAAATGTTCAAGAAGCCATATAAATAAATCTCCAAGTAAACAAATAAGAACGTATAGTGAAATTAAATTAATGATTATAGATGCAGTTAATCGTTTAATCTAAATGCGGGTGCCGTTTTTATAAATGAGGGGGAAGCCATATTTTTGGTAGTGTTACAAATTAACCTACGTGGTCGTCGCTGAACTAAGACTATTTAATTAAGCCTGAAAAACGATGACGGGCGTCAATGAGATGTCGCTCATGGATTTTGGTACATTAAAAATAGGGAGCGATGTTGCCCGTGCTGGACGATTTATGCCCTCTCTGGATAGGCAATTTATATCCCACAAATGGAAGCGTGCTTAAATTTAGCTTTCTCATAAAGTTGTAAGAACTCGTTAATATTCATTAGATACCTGGGGATTGCTAGATTTTTATGGGATATAAGAGATGTAATAAGGGTAAATACAGCTTGGCGTATCTTTGCGTGATAGAATCCGGAACGAGGATATTCGCTGAAAAACCAGAGTTACTGACGTAGCTCGTAGAATTTGCAAGCTAAAGTGCCACATCGCTCGAAAAACCGACAACCGACGAGGAAGAAAGGTTCAAGAGTGGACGAACCACGAACCCGAAAACGCAGCGTAGATAGACCTCCCACTAGGTGGACTGAACGGTAGATGCAACTGGCATCTTGTCATTTGGAATGGCGTTCTAATATTTAGCTGTAGACGTCTTCTGGCTGTGTATGATTTAGCTTTCTTATAAAATTGTAAGAACAAGTAAATGTGGCACCTGGGGATTGCTAGATTTTTATGGAATATAAGAGATGTAATGAGGTAAATGCAGCTTGGTTAGTAAAAGGTTAAAAGAGGCCACCCAGGTGTACAGTAATACGGGAATAGACAGACCGCTTGGCTGGGTTTAATTTGATGACATACTTCGTTACGGTATTTTAGTGCGTGACATAACTCTACAGCAACTATACATCACAACAAATATGCAATATTTCAGCATTGATGGAAGTTAATAAAAGAAATGATTTAGCGTGATTAATGTACTTTTTCATTGACACTCAACATCTGACTTTTTTTTTATTGTGGCTCGACATATGACAGCACCCCGATTGATGTTAAGCTGGAGTGTGGTCCATGAATGAATGTCACTGCTACTACAATTCAATAACTGTGAGTAGCAATCACATCCACTATGCCGGCCTAGTTGAAACCAACAACTTACAAGCTGATCCCGAAACGTGACCAAATCACTTCACGATCTGTATACTTGTAAGTGGTGGTACTACCCCGGATCGACAGACTGGGTACCACTGCCTACCACTCTTTGATAACCAGACCCGAAGCAAATATCCTTCTCCTTCTTTTTATTAACAAATATTTGCAATATTTAATAAAACTAATATTACTTCGACTTGCAAGGGGAAGTCTAAGAGCATCGAAGACTGAAATCTATTCAAATTACGATTTTCTCAGTCGCAGTCACTATGCTTTTGATTTATTATTAATTAATATTTTCATGTTATTAAACTGTAAGTAGTAGTCACGTCGATTTATGGACCACACTCCAGCCCAACATTTACTGTAAATGTCGAGCCACAATAAAAAAAAACGGTACAAATCCATCAGTTTAGTTAGTTTAGAAAAAGATGAATGTCTCTCGCAGCAAAGTGCGTGTGAGCGATTCACTTGACTATTTGATGTGACGTGAAGTTGACAGCGTCTCTCTTTTTTACTAAACTACGCATTTCCGTTTATGTTATTTTCTTTCCTTTAGATTTTAGTATACTTTATTTTAACACAAGCAGACGTTTTTAAATTCAAACATATTTTTGTTATATGTCAAACTGGAGTGCGGTCCATCAATGCTAATATACAGTTAAATAACTTTAAGTCGTCGTAGTTTAAAAGCCGATTCAGAAAGGCGACTAAGTCAGTCGCGACGGTTTGTATACTTGTAAATAATGAGTATTGACAGACTAGGCACTACTGCCTACCACTCTTTGACAACCAGACCAAACCCGATACAAATATTCGCCTCTTTTTCTGATTAACAAACTTCATTAATATTTTAAATCTATCAATCAATCAATGAAATTGTCACGCCTTCTCCCCACAGGGATAGGCAGAGACAATGAAGCGCTACTTGCCACGATTCTTACACAACTCCCTCGCTTCCTTCACATTCATAATTCTCTTCATACGGTTCTTCTCTATGGTTATGGGCACTAGGCATAAATCTAATTATTAAATATTACAGTAAAAACAATGAAAAATATTTGTTTCAACGGGCAATCAAACCCAGGACTTTACGCGGAACGAACTGATGTACTAACCTATGCGCCACGCATTATTATATTGATTCTATTAATAGAAAACTGTTTTAAAAATATTGTCTTCTCAATTTATTAAGCGCCATGAAGTTTCTACCAATTTGTCATATCAAAACCAACGCTCGCTAATAAATCGTAGACAATTTCTTTTTTCGCTATCTTTTATGTTATTTTTCTTTTACGCCACGTTTTGTCGATCCTCTAACGATATTTAAATTATATACAACTATATAACGTGTAAATTAGTTTAGTACTTTCCACAAAATTACACAATTGCATGAAAGAGTGAAAGCCTCCGTTGTTTAACCACTGAGATGAAGTTTTCTCACGCCCTGATTTTAGTAGATAAAGTTAAATATAGGCTAGTATAGTAACCAATTAATACAAATATTCTCAAGCAATACCTTTGTTTCATTATACAGATCAAATGCCAATAGACCGCGCAAGTGATTGGCTGACCAGCAAACGGCGCAATATTCTCGAACCTATGACATGCCTTATTTTTTTAATTGTGGCTCAGCATATTCAGCACCCGCCAGTGTTGAGCTTAGTCAAATAACCACAATTGCAATACGTAGACATGGAACTGGCTTATACTCATTTTTTATTTTATTTTTTTTATTATACATATCTATACTAAGCTACTAAAGTGCTTGTATCATAGAAACAGGACAACCAAAGTACATATATCAAAGATACATTGGTACCGGTGAGTGGTTTCGAACCAATACTCTTCCGTTTGCGTAACCATTGCACAGCCACTACACCATGGTCGCCTTATACCGTCTGTACACTTTATTACAAGTTTAGAAAATAAGTTATAATGAAATCCAATAGACAATTAATAAACCAACTAGATTAATAAAATTCTATCAATTTGTCACGCCTTTTTTCCAGGGATAGGCAAGATAATAGAGCGCCATTTACCACGATCCTGACTAGGGTTGCCAACCATACTTTATAATAACGTATCTTACGTTATTTTTGGTAATTATACTTTATACTTTTGCATACAAATAAAGTATGTGAAAATACTTTATTTTTATTGCGTAGCAAACGAATTGCTTATTTAAGTATATAAAGGACATCATTCATTTTGTATGGGTCTTGGGCTTAAATGTATTAACAGTTGCATTTTAAATTAATTTAATCTACGAAGATTACAATGTAGTTGGAATATATCCTTTTTTTGCATAGTTTGGGTGTGCAAAATCATCTAACTATAATTATGACAGTTTAAAGCAGAACAAATGTAGCGTTGATTGACAGATGATACGAAATTCATATTTTATTTTCCAAATAACTCAATTGCACAGCAATTAAAAGCAAAATTGTTATTAGTTTTATCAATACAAGTATCGAATCTACTATTTGTATATTTTTTCATTATCGGACATTACAAAAGTAGTAGTTAATTTGTATTGTATTGACGCTTTTTTGTATTGACGTGTAAAAGTGCAGAATATCTGCCGACTTACTTATTAAATAAAATGAAAATGAAAATGAAAGTACATAGAAGCTCAAAATGAATGATGTCCTTTAAATGATGATTGTCAAACAAGCTTTGAAATATTTAAAAATAGCAAAAAATTGTTAGCATTTTAAAAGCACACAAAATACGTTTTTAAGGCATAAAATTTGAAAAATACTTTATTTTTCTTTCAAATACTTTATTTTTATCCTATTCAAACAATGGTATACGTTTTTTTTTTGTCAAAAAAGTTGGCAACCCTAATCCTGACACAACTCCCTCGCTTCCCTCACATTCTCTTCATACAAGCTCCAACTTAACAATAATTCGAATAGTAATGTAATTCTTACATTTGTGACATGTCATCAAAGTCCTGTGGAGATCTATTAGAGCACAAACAACTGAAAATAAACTGAGTCACTTTACAATTGCGCTTGTCGCCATCTTTTACCGGCTTCATTAATACTGTTCAATTATCAAATTAATATAACTTTTATAATATAACCCCGTTTTATCATCAGGCAAGTCGAGGTCATATGTCGCGTCACGATAATATATACACCTAAGTATATGTGTCTATGAGTATATTTGGTCTGTGGTGTTAATATTTAGTATTTACTATTGTCATAGTTCACATGGGTGTAGAATATTATTGTTCTTATGTAATTTTACGAAACAAATGCGTTTGTATTGTTGTTGAGGACCTTTATGAATCATTGTTTTGAAGAAAGTTAATATGCAGATTATCAATTTAGTCAAAACACACATTTTTTAAAGATATTTTAAGAGTTAAGTTTACTTTTACTTTATCATCAATTTCAGGCCTTAACTCCCACAGGGATAGGCAGAAATAACGGAGCTATTATAAAATGCATAAGTGACAAGGTGATCCTTTACAAGTTCTGATGCGGATGCTTGCCCCGGTCACAGTAAAATAACCAAATAAAAATTAATCTTAATAAACCGTCAAAAAAAGGTGAACGGATATGTCTAAGAAGTTCTCATAGAAACTCCGCATCTAATGACGCGTGTGAATGCAATAATAGAATGCACACACATGTTTTGTATGCAAATGTACTATATATATGTTTTGATGACGTCACAGGAAACACGACTTCCCACACTATTATAATTTATGCTCCATTCTTAACAACATTAAGAGTGGTAGGCAGACCCCCTAGTGGTCATTTGTCCTAGTCTGCCGATCCAATGTAGTACTACCACCACTTTCAAGTGTACACTCTCAATTGACTGGGTCAGCTAGACATTTGCCGGTTACAACTAGGCTGCCATTTCCAAAACAATGTAGTAGCAGTCGCCTCCATTTATTGACAGGCGGGGTGATGTCATATATTATGACGAGTTCAAATAAAATATACACGTACTAGCTGACCCGGCGCACTATATACCGCCCAAAAGTTAATGAATGTTGTGTTACAGATTAGGTAAATCAAAATTTTTTGTTGTGAATTGAGTTTTTTATATTGTGACTCGACATATAATCGTTTCTTTTGTTTTATTTTGTTTTTGTTTAATGTTTTTTAATTTCATTTCTTTTATTATTCAAACAATATGTTTATAAATTATAGCCCATGTGTTATTCTGATGTAGGTATAAGCTGTGTTATTGTAAAGTTATATTATAGCTATATTATTGTAAATTTTTATTTAAATCCATATAGTAGTTTTTGCGTGAAAGAGTAACAAACATCCATCCATACTCACAAACTTTCGCGTTTATAATATAAGCAAGGAAATAAGGATTGTAAAGTATTATAAAACATAGTCGTAACATAAAACAGCTTTTTTAAAGCATGTAAAAGGAATTTTTGATAGGCGTGACCAACATTTTCCTAAAAATTCTTTAACAGCACAGCCTACGTGATATAATTCTCTAAAAACTATTCCCCAGTGACATATATTGATCCGTCAATATAATATCATTCCGAACTCTCTCACTTTCCTTACATTATTTTTTATTGTGACTCGACATCTGACCTCGATCTGCCTTCTGGTAAGCAAGTAGAAGAACAGAGGCAAGAGTGCCTCAACTCTCTTTTGCAGTTCAGTTTTTGACTGCGTAACTGTTTTTTTTATTGTGACACGACATTTGATTTCGACCCGCCTGATGATAAGCAAGAGGAGATCCAATAGTGACGACGACTGAAACAACCGGCTGCTTATATTATAAACGCGAAAGTTTGTGAGTATGGATGGATGTTTGTTACTCTGCCTCAGTCGCCGTCACTATGCCAGCCAAAAAAATGAAAATGAATTTTATTTTTTAATGCCATTAAAGTTCGGTCGCCCCCTGATAGAATTAGCCAAAAAACAATATGAATTCTTATTGGCGCAAAATAATAGCTAGATTTTTATAATTCCGAACCGATAAAAATATCAGCCAAGGCTCAGAATAGCTTTACTATAGAAGTATTAGAAGTTTTATTATATTTATTGCGTTTTTATGTATTCTGCTTTGTATAGCACAAAGAATTTTGTTGTCTGTGACCCTCCTTCTAAGGGAGTCAGCTAAAAAGTAAAAACCTAAAGATATCGAAAGAATATCCTATGTGCTAAATAAGAAGTAATTCAGTGTTATTTATCTCATTTATACTATGTTTATACCACGTGTGACTGAAAGAGACAACTACTTGTACTTCAATTCCTTTCCTTTAAAGATTGTCACTATTTCTTGCAACTACAATCACTTGTAATTGTGGTTGACTTTTAATACTGCTTAATTAAAAGTCACGTGGTAGTAAGAGTAGCGGCATAATTGTTCCGTTATCCTTTTTTGAAGTATTTTAATGTCATTTGTTATTCTGTCAAATTAGGTTTTCAAATGATCATTAAAACTAGTGACAACCTTCTAAATTACGAATATAAAAATGTATATTCATCCCCTTCTGACTTCTTTTTAATGCCATAAGTGAAAATAGTATAAACAGTTGTATTTTGTAGCTATTTTAGGGCTGCTTCTATTTCTTAAGTCCAAATTCCTTGGTTAAAACAAATCAGTTTTCTTTATTGAGACGTCAGAAATGTTATGAAGTTTCCGCTGAATAACAATATTTGGCTTTTAAACGAATGTGTTCAGTATCAATTATCCGTTCCATTAGGTTAAAACGTTTTAAAGGCGATACTCCCTACGCTCGACATGATTCAAACTTAATAGAAAAAGCCATCTATCTTTATTACACACACGCGGTAGAGAGAGATAGAAAATATGCAATTGTCAAAGTAGGTATTACCACTGACCACATTATTATGATAAAAAACTATTAACCAAGCAATGAAACGAATGAAAATTTAATTATGTAAATAATATTCTGCTACTGTTTACCACACGATTCTATTTTTTTATTCTTTTTTTATGGTGACTCAACATATGACAGCACCTTGCTTGATGTTAGGCTGGAGTGCGGTCCATGAATGGAGTCGACGGCTACTACAACTCAATAACAGTAAGTAGCAAACACATTCACTATGCCGGCCTAGTTGAAACCGGCAACCGGCCTAGTTGAAAACGTGACCAAATTCGTTCACGGATTGTATACTTGTAAGTGGTGGTACTACCCCGGATCGGCATACTGGGTACCACTGCCTACTCTTTTTACCACTCTAAGGGCGGATTCGACCAAACATATTAATACTCCGTACAAACCTTATCCGCAGTGTAAATAAGAAAATATCTCCCGTATAGTAAAGTTTTGCGTTCTACCAACCTTTAGTAGGAGCATAATTTTATTTATACTGCTTGTAATTTTAAACCGCCGAATTTGGTCAGGTAAGTTCGTAATCCTAGGGATAAGCGTGAGTTTGACAGTTCGTTCGAAGATATTTTTATTTGTTTTATGTTAAATTATTTGTCTACGTTTAATGGCAAAACGTAATTTTCATTGTGTTCTATGTGTTTATAGTGATTTAGCATTTAAGTGTATTTATTATTGTTTTGAAAAAGTACCTATCTGAAAGTTACTCTATCTGTCTTCTTGTTTTCTATAATAAAAAAAATATTGTATGTAACCACTTTGACAACTAATATTATGCCACAAATTAAAAACGTCAAACTTTCTATAGTATTTCATATAACGTAAGGAACTTTTTCTTTGTCGTATTACTCAGTCATTCATCAGTTGTCGGATTAACTAAACGGGATTAATTTATCCTGACAATCTGTTGGTCAAACGTCTATGAATTTTTAGTATTGGTATAAAAAACACCGTCGGTTGTTAAACGGCAGATATCGAAAGTTTGGTCGAATCGGACCTAAATTGTATTAATATATTAAAGATAGTATTTTCTTAGATTTTGCGCGAACATTGATTAATGAATTAAACAAATTTTATGCGGCTTATAGTTTATCGGCTTACTATCGCGTCTCTCCGTGACCACGATGGCTGCAAAGCTCTCGAAACGTCGGAATAATAAAGTATTGTAAAATCAAAACCAAAATAAACGCGATAGTAAGCCGCATAAAATTTGTTTAATTCATATTAAAGATATATTTTTAGACGTGAAGTGACTTAGTCGCGTTTCGGGATCGGCCTGAAAGTTGCCGGTTCCAATGAGGCATAGTTAATGCGACATCTGCAGTTATTTAGCAATGGTCTCTGTTCCTGGCCACACTTCAGCTTAACATCATGCGAGCCACAATGAAACACACACTCAAACTCTAATACTTGTGTTGGTTTACCGTGCGGAATAACCAAGAAATAGTATCACAGACCATATAGCTCCAGACCCTTTTTGAATCTATGATCACTTGTATTTGCGAGCATAAATCCAAATGCCACGAGAGCCCAAGTGTTCCCCTTATCCTCGTAAAATTATCCCCTTATCCTTTAGCCGGCAAAGAGCCTAAAATTAAGCAACCGTAAACCTTCCTTGGTTATTATTATCAAGCAAGTTGAAGTCAGATGTCGCATCTCAATAAAGAACTAAAAAACTTTGAACTCGGGTAATAGCGTCGGTTAAGGGATTGTATGGGAATTGGGAAGTGGGTCGAGTTTTAGTTGCGAACGTGCTAAACTCTAGTTCATATAAAACTATGACATTAGCTTGATCAAACTATTAATCAAGCGAGTTGTGCCAGGATCATGGCAAGTGACGCTCCATTCTCTGCCTATCCTGTAAAAGGTAAAAGACATGACCATTTAATTGATTGATTGATTGAAACTCGCAATCGATCTTGTCAAGTTAAAAGACCATATTGAAGTTCATAAATTTTATTATCTGGTTGTACAAGTTAGATTTCTGCTAAATACTGTTTAAATCAGTGATTCCCAAAGTGGGCCCCACGCCCTACAGGGGAGCAATTTTATAGTTAAGGGGGGCAATTTAAAAATAGAGTCGACAAGACTTTAACCCTTTCGCTTTGGATTATTTATATGCAATACTATAATATATCGGTGACAAGTTTAACAAAAAAATAAATTCTTCAAAATATCCTGTGATCATTTATAGTTCTTAAGGGAACAAAACATTTTTTAAAGGTTAAAAATTATGTATGGGGGGCATAAAAGTTTTAGAAATGTTAAGGTGGCGCATGGCCTGATAAAAAATGGGAAACACTAGTTTAAATAGTTGAATATACGCCATCTAGTGGTTTGTGTTCTGTGAGCCACACATTGAGCAATACAATCCCGAGAAAATGATCCCTAGAATGTTCTAATATTACCCGACTTGTATCATTGTCATATTTGGGAGGTCCACTTTGATATCCCTATAAAAAAATACAGACTTCAATATTTATCGAGAAATAGGCACAAGATTTTGTTAGGATTTATTTATCGATAATAAATCCTAGATATCGAGTCACAACAAAAAAAAACCTAAGTAAGATTCTCAAATGTAATTGTACTAAACCATACATTTTTTTTATTGTGACGCGACATTTGACCTCGACCCACCTGATAATAAGCAAGAGAAGGTCCAAGAGTGACGACGACTAAAAAAACCGAGTTAGCCACGGCTGCCCCAGTCGCCGTGAACACTATTCCGGCCATTAACGTGTGCATTAAATGTACCTGAGAATTGTGTATGTGAGGGAAGCGAGGGAGTTGTGTCAGGATCGTGGCAAGTGGCGCACCTTTGTCTCTGCCTATCCCTGTGGGGAAAAGGCGTGACAGTTTGATTGATTGATTGTTAGCTGTATATTTTTATGTATGCTATAAGCTACCTTTAGAATTTAAAAGTTTAAATAAATAAACAAGACTAGTGTGTGTCCGTATTTTTGTACTCGTACATTTTGACATGTGTTCTTCCCATCCTATAACCTTAGATCCTTCAAGCGAAGCGCAAAAAAAGTATATACCTTTAACCGGCATAGTGACAACCACTGAGGCAAAAGTTATATGTAACGGTTTTCTCAGTCGTCCATGCACTTGGACTTCCCCTTTCCTACCAACAGGCAAGGATACAGATACCTACAGATGTCGTGTCTTAATAAATATATATATATATATATATATATATGACTCGACATATGACAGTACCCCGCTTGATGTTAGGCTGGAGTGTGGTCCATGAATGGCTGTCACTGCTACTACAATTCAATAACTGTAAGTAGCAGTCACATCCACTATACCAGCCTAGTTGTAACCGGCAACTTACAAGCTGATCCCGAAACGCGACTAAATTACGTCACGGTTTGTATACTTGGAAGTGGTGGTACTACCTCGGTTCGGCAGACTGGGAACCACTGCCTACCACTCTTTGATAACCAGACCCGAAGCAATTATCAGCCTCTTTTTTATTAACAAATATTTGCAATGTTTCATGTAATTTTTAAATATTATAACATTTTTAAACATTTCTCAATTAATAAAAGTAAATCAACGTTTAATGATGAATTTCGAAATGTCTAGTTTTGAGAGGTATTCCCGGATAAACCCGGGAAAGATCCCTACTATTCCGACAATTGCGAAAATAGCGGGCATTTTTGTTTACGCATTCCCAACACACACAGCCGTCAGAAATAAAGGTGGAAAGATATTTCGGTCATTTTCAAGGATGACGTTTGTCGTTAGTGTTGTTCATTGTTATAAATATCGATTTTATATATTTTTTTGTGATTTATTTGAGTGTATCTCTAATACATGTATTATCGTATCTATTAATTATATTATGAATGATTTAAAAAAATAATGTAGAAGCTACTAGCAATGGTTTAAACGGTACAATTAATGAAACAATCAAATCGTTACGCCCTTTTCCCACAGGAATAAACAGAGACAATGGAACGCCACTTGCCATGATCTTGACAAAACTCCCTCGCTTGCCTCACATCCAAAATTTTCTTTATACAAGCTCTACGGTTATGTCACAATAAATTTAAAAAAAAAGTACAAAGTTTCTAAATAGCATTTGCGCTTTATTTCTGTATTATAATAATCATTTATTTATTGACAAGTGGCAAATTGACATAATCAAACAATCAATAAGATTGTGACTGCTTAATTCCCACAGGAGTAGGCATTTACACAATTTGTATTTGTGTTCTCTTCTTTTCTCTTCTTTTCTCTTCTTCTTCCGTTGTCTCTGCATTTCCATATGGGAAAAAGAAGTGACAATTTTGATTCGATTTGATTGATAAATGACAAAAAATTAACCGCAGATAATTCTGTAATTGGTTTAGGCACTTTTATTTTAACTACAAAGTATCTAGTACAAAATAATGCGTCTAGACACAACTATGACTAAAGTTTTGTTTAACGTTATAAAGCATAAAAAACTAGATTTAGGTTACATGTATCAAGTTTGATTGTTTTTAAAAGCCAAAAACACACGTTGACCTAATAATATTTTAGACTAAAATCACTTGAACTCTAAACGGGAATAATATTAATAATATTCAGACTAAATTCTTCTTAAAATTCCCTTAATATTTTTTAAATTTTAAGCCTACAACATTTCAAATTTTGTTATCACGATATATAACCCGCCCTAATATTAATCTAGAGTGCAGATATGTAGTCAGATCAGCCGCTGCTTCGCCAAATCCAAGCAAATTTAAAGTTGATCGTGATACTCGAATCATTGTACTGTATCTACAGGTAAAAGTGGTAGTACCACCCCGGGTCTATAAATTGAGCAACCTACCACCAACTGTCTGCCTGTTTTTAGTATTCTGTGCGGTAACTTTCGATATTGTACATACTTATTTATAAAACCATATATATTTCTTTGGCCGGCACAGTGACAGCGACTGAGGTAGCTGTGAACAAACTCAGTTTTCCCAGTCTTCGTCATTCTTGGTCCTCCTCTTGTTCATCATCAGGCGGGTCGAAGTCAGATGTCGTGTCACAATTTTTCTTTAATTAAAGATGAATCATTGTTAGATTATGTAATAGTTATTAAACATTTTTCATATATTGACCTTTCTAGAAGCCTAAGTTTATCAACATTGGTTAAGAATAGCCAGTCTATTATTATAGAGTATTAAGACGAACCATTTTTATATTCTTTGATTATGATATTTCACGATATAAATTTAACTATACTTAAGACTATTTTAACATCGTTTTAAATAAAAGGTATAAATTATTTCTATGTTTTATACTTAGCCAACTTTTGCAAACTGGCGCTCTAGCTCGCAAAAGTTGCTTGTCTCTGTGGAAATATGAGATGACAAACTATAAATTGAATACATTCAAATTGAGTTTAACCTAGCCTTAATTCTTAGTTAAAATACTACTTAATCTCAATATGACTCATACGTAGTTCAAATGTTAGTAAACTATATAGGACAAGACAATTATCGATAACATTTAAGTCAATTACCTAATAAAACATCGATATCTTTACCAAGAGTACATTATTAATTTAGACTGATGAAATGACCATGGCTAATGAATACCAGTGACATTGAGATATAGATCTTTTGTCAAAGGGAAGTTTCATTCAAAATCTTTACAACTGACTTCATTTCGACGCTAAGTGTCAATAAATGTTTTGACGATTGATTAATATTTTTTATTTACATTTCTATATTAATCTACTAAAGTTGTATCATAGAAACACGACGACCAAATTACACTTATCAAAGATACATAGGTACCGACAAGTGGTTATTAACTCGTTTTGCGTGTCTATTGTAGTACCACTGCAGCACGGTCGCCTTATTTAAAACTTCATATACCTTGGGCCGGCATAGTGACGGCGACTAAGGAAGTCGTAAAATAGTCCTTACAGTAGTCGGCGCTTTTGGACCTCCCTTGCATATCAGGCCAGCTGTCGCGTATCAAAAAAATAAACATGTAAGACGAATATATTCAATAAAGACACGAGTGTCGATCATAAGTATTTTGGCCATAATATAGCTTGATATTGTAGGCGACTGCTACTACATTGCTGCTACTACAATCTATGCCGGCCTAATTGGAACCGGCAACTTTTAAGTTCACAAACGCGACTGAGTCACTCTACGGTCTGAACACTGAAGTGGTGGTACTACCCCGGATCGGCAGACTATGCAAATGACCATTACTGTCTGCTTACCACCACTTTTGACGACAAGCGTAGCCAACGGTAAGCGATTGGTTTGTTGCGCGTAAAGTCCCGGGTTCGATTCCCGGTCAGAGCAAATGTTTCACAACTTTTATTTCTAATATTTATATTTAATATTGCAAATATTTGTTATTAAAAAAAAAGAGCCAGATATTAGCTTCGGGTCTGGTCATCAAAGAGTGGTAGGCAGTGGTATCCAGTCTGCCGATCCGGGGTAGTACCACCACTTACAAGCATACAGACCGTGAAGTGACTTAGTCGCGTTTCGGGATCGGCCTGAAAGTTGCCGGTTCCAATGAGGCATAGTTAATGCGACATCTGCAGTTATTTAGCAATGGTCTCTGTTCCTGGCCACACTTCAGCTTAACATCATGCGAGCCACAATGAAACACACACTCAAACTCTAATACTTGTGTTGGTTTACCGTGCGGAATAACCAAGAAATAGTATCACAGACCATATAGCTCCAGACCCTTTTTGAATCTATGATCACTTGTATTTGCGAGCATAAATCCAAATGCCACGAGAGCCCAAGTGTTCCCCTTATCCTCGTAAAATTATCCCCTTATCCTTTAGCCGGCAAAGAGCCTAAAATTAAGCAACCGTAAACCTTCCTTGGTTATTATTATCAAGCAAGTTGAAGTCAGATGTCGCATCTCAATAAAGAACTAAAAAACTTTGAACTCGGGTAATAGCGTCGGTTAAGGGATTGTATGGGAATTGGGAAGTGGGTCGAGTTTTAGTTGCGAACGTGCTAAACTCTAGTTCATATAAAACTATGACATTAGCTTGATCAAACTATTAATCAAGCGAGTTGTGCCAGGATCATGGCAAGTGACGCTCCATTCTCTGCCTATCCTGTAAAAGGTAAAAGACATGACCATTTAATTGATTGATTGATTGAAACTCGCAATCGATCTTGTCAAGTTAAAAGACCATATTGAAGTTCATAAATTTTATTATCTGGTTGTACAAGTTAGATTTCTGCTAAATACTGTTTAAATCAGTGATTCCCAAAGTGGGCCCCACGCCCTACAGGGGAGCAATTTTATAGTTAAGGGGGGCAATTTAAAAATAGAGTCGACAAGACTTTAACCCTTTCGCTTTGGATTATTTATATGCAATACTATAATATATCGGTGACAAGTTTAACAAAAAAATAAATTCTTCAAAATATCCTGTGATCATTTATAGTTCTTAAGGGAACAAAACATTTTTTAAAGGTTAAAAATTATGTATGGGGGGCATAAAAGTTTTAGAAATGTTAAGGTGGCGCATGGCCTGATAAAAAATGGGAAACACTAGTTTAAATAGTTGAATATACGCCATCTAGTGGTTTGTGTTCTGTGAGCCACACATTGAGCAATACAATCCCGAGAAAATGATCCCTAGAATGTTCTAATATTACCCGACTTGTATCATTGTCATATTTGGGAGGTCCACTTTGATATCCCTATAAAAAAATACAGACTTCAATATTTATCGAGAAATAGGCACAAGATTTTGTTAGGATTTATTTATCGATAATAAATCCTAGATATCGAGTCACAACAAAAAAAAACCTAAGTAAGATTCTCAAATGTAATTGTACTAAACCATACATTTTTTTTATTGTGACGCGACATTTGACCTCGACCCACCTGATAATAAGCAAGAGAAGGTCCAAGAGTGACGACGACTAAAAAAACCGAGTTAGCCACGGCTGCCCCAGTCGCCGTGAACACTATTCCGGCCATTAACGTGTGCATTAAATGTACCTGAGAATTGTGTATGTGAGGGAAGCGAGGGAGTTGTGTCAGGATCGTGGCAAGTGGCGCACCTTTGTCTCTGCCTATCCCTGTGGGGAAAAGGCGTGACAGTTTGATTGATTGATTGTTAGCTGTATATTTTTATGTATGCTATAAGCTACCTTTAGAATTTAAAAGTTTAAATAAATAAACAAGACTAGTGTGTGTCCGTATTTTTGTACTCGTACATTTTGACATGTGTTCTTCCCATCCTATAACCTTAGATCCTTCAAGCGAAGCGCAAAAAAAGTATATACCTTTAACCGGCATAGTGACAACCACTGAGGCAAAAGTTATATGTAACGGTTTTCTCAGTCGTCCATGCACTTGGACTTCCCCTTTCCTACCAACAGGCAAGGATACAGATACCTACAGATGTCGTGTCTTAATAAATATATATATATATATATATATATATGACTCGACATATGACAGTACCCCGCTTGATGTTAGGCTGGAGTGTGGTCCATGAATGGCTGTCACTGCTACTACAATTCAATAACTGTAAGTAGCAGTCACATCCACTATACCAGCCTAGTTGTAACCGGCAACTTACAAGCTGATCCCGAAACGCGACTAAATTACGTCACGGTTTGTATACTTGGAAGTGGTGGTACTACCTCGGTTCGGCAGACTGGGAACCACTGCCTACCACTCTTTGATAACCAGACCCGAAGCAATTATCAGCCTCTTTTTTATTAACAAATATTTGCAATGTTTCATGTAATTTTTAAATATTATAACATTTTTAAACATTTCTCAATTAATAAAAGTAAATCAACGTTTAATGATGAATTTCGAAATGTCTAGTTTTGAGAGGTATTCCCGGATAAACCCGGGAAAGATCCCTACTATTCCGACAATTGCGAAAATAGCGGGCATTTTTGTTTACGCATTCCCAACACACACAGCCGTCAGAAATAAAGGTGGAAAGATATTTCGGTCATTTTCAAGGATGACGTTTGTCGTTAGTGTTGTTCATTGTTATAAATATCGATTTTATATATTTTTTTGTGATTTATTTGAGTGTATCTCTAATACATGTATTATCGTATCTATTAATTATATTATGAATGATTTAAAAAAATAATGTAGAAGCTACTAGCAATGGTTTAAACGGTACAATTAATGAAACAATCAAATCGTTACGCCCTTTTCCCACAGGAATAAACAGAGACAATGGAACGCCACTTGCCATGATCTTGACAAAACTCCCTCGCTTGCCTCACATCCAAAATTTTCTTTATACAAGCTCTACGGTTATGTCACAATAAATTTAAAAAAAAAGTACAAAGTTTCTAAATAGCATTTGCGCTTTATTTCTGTATTATAATAATCATTTATTTATTGACAAGTGGCAAATTGACATAATCAAACAATCAATAAGATTGTGACTGCTTAATTCCCACAGGAGTAGGCATTTACACAATTTGTATTTGTGTTCTCTTCTTTTCTCTTCTTTTCTCTTCTTCTTCCGTTGTCTCTGCATTTCCATATGGGAAAAAGAAGTGACAATTTTGATTCGATTTGATTGATAAATGACAAAAAATTAACCGCAGATAATTCTGTAATTGGTTTAGGCACTTTTATTTTAACTACAAAGTATCTAGTACAAAATAATGCGTCTAGACACAACTATGACTAAAGTTTTGTTTAACGTTATAAAGCATAAAAAACTAGATTTAGGTTACATGTATCAAGTTTGATTGTTTTTAAAAGCCAAAAACACACGTTGACCTAATAATATTTTAGACTAAAATCACTTGAACTCTAAACGGGAATAATATTAATAATATTCAGACTAAATTCTTCTTAAAATTCCCTTAATATTTTTTAAATTTTAAGCCTACAACATTTCAAATTTTGTTATCACGATATATAACCCGCCCTAATATTAATCTAGAGTGCAGATATGTAGTCAGATCAGCCGCTGCTTCGCCAAATCCAAGCAAATTTAAAGTTGATCGTGATACTCGAATCATTGTACTGTATCTACAGGTAAAAGTGGTAGTACCACCCCGGGTCTATAAATTGAGCAACCTACCACCAACTGTCTGCCTGTTTTTAGTATTCTGTGCGGTAACTTTCGATATTGTACATACTTATTTATAAAACCATATATATTTCTTTGGCCGGCACAGTGACAGCGACTGAGGTAGCTGTGAACAAACTCAGTTTTCCCAGTCTTCGTCATTCTTGGTCCTCCTCTTGTTCATCATCAGGCGGGTCGAAGTCAGATGTCGTGTCACAATTTTTCTTTAATTAAAGATGAATCATTGTTAGATTATGTAATAGTTATTAAACATTTTTCATATATTGACCTTTCTAGAAGCCTAAGTTTATCAACATTGGTTAAGAATAGCCAGTCTATTATTATAGAGTATTAAGACGAACCATTTTTATATTCTTTGATTATGATATTTCACGATATAAATTTAACTATACTTAAGACTATTTTAACATCGTTTTAAATAAAAGGTATAAATTATTTCTATGTTTTATACTTAGCCAACTTTTGCAAACTGGCGCTCTAGCTCGCAAAAGTTGCTTGTCTCTGTGGAAATATGAGATGACAAACTATAAATTGAATACATTCAAATTGAGTTTAACCTAGCCTTAATTCTTAGTTAAAATACTACTTAATCTCAATATGACTCATACGTAGTTCAAATGTTAGTAAACTATATAGGACAAGACAATTATCGATAACATTTAAGTCAATTACCTAATAAAACATCGATATCTTTACCAAGAGTACATTATTAATTTAGACTGATGAAATGACCATGGCTAATGAATACCAGTGACATTGAGATATAGATCTTTTGTCAAAGGGAAGTTTCATTCAAAATCTTTACAACTGACTTCATTTCGACGCTAAGTGTCAATAAATGTTTTGACGATTGATTAATATTTTTTATTTACATTTCTATATTAATCTACTAAAGTTGTATCATAGAAACACGACGACCAAATTACACTTATCAAAGATACATAGGTACCGACAAGTGGTTATTAACTCGTTTTGCGTGTCTATTGTAGTACCACTGCAGCACGGTCGCCTTATTTAAAACTTCATATACCTTGGGCCGGCATAGTGACGGCGACTAAGGAAGTCGTAAAATAGTCCTTACAGTAGTCGGCGCTTTTGGACCTCCCTTGCATATCAGGCCAGCTGTCGCGTATCAAAAAAATAAACATGTAAGACGAATATATTCAATAAAGACACGAGTGTCGATCATAAGTATTTTGGCCATAATATAGCTTGATATTGTAGGCGACTGCTACTACATTGCTGCTACTACAATCTATGCCGGCCTAATTGGAACCGGCAACTTTTAAGTTCACAAACGCGACTGAGTCACTCTACGGTCTGAACACTGAAGTGGTGGTACTACCCCGGATCGGCAGACTATGCAAATGACCATTACTGTCTGCTTACCACCACTTTTGACGACAAGCGTAGCCAACGGTAAGCGATTGGTTTGTTGCGCGTAAAGTCCCGGGTTCGATTCCCGGTCAGAGCAAATGTTTCACAACTTTTATTTCTAATATTTATATTTAATATTGCAAATATTTGTTATTAAAAAAAAAGAGCCAGATATTAGCTTCGGGTCTGGTCATCAAAGAGTGGTAGGCAGTGGTATCCAGTCTGCCGATCCGGGGTAGTACCACCACTTACAAGCATACAGACCGTGAAGTGACTAAGTCGCGTTGCGGGATCAGTTTCTAAGTTGCCGGTTCTAACGAGGCCGGAATAGTGGATGTGATTGATACGTGCAATTATTGAATTGTAAGAGCAGTGACATCCATTCATGGACCACACTCCAGCCTAACATCAAGCGGAGTGCTGTCATATGTCGAGTCACAATAAAAAAAAACTTAAATGTATCTAAACAAACGCCCACAGAGGTCAATGTATAAATAAAAAAGTTCAATAAATATTCTGGTGTCTCGGTACAGTATTAGATATTTGATCGCCTACACGTCCGATCGACCTACAAACAGACTGATCCGTCGAACGTCAAAAACCAAACGTAGGATGTAAGTTCAATGCCTTTCATTGTACTAAAAGCTATAATTATGATCTAGCTCAGAAGATATAGGTTTAGACACCAATCGACACACCTAGTCCTAATAAAATACAACATATGTAAATATAGGTATTTGGATCGACTAGATACTCTAGTAGGATTTACTAAACAATAATTGAATAGGCGTCTATTGGGGCAGAAAAGTTCCCCAATGAATACTACGTACAAGAAAAGATGGACTGACAACCTGCTAAATGAAGGCCGCTCTACTGTATAGATTCCTGGCGAAGCCTACGTCCAGCAGTGGACGTCTTATGACTAAGAGAGACAATTAAACTGTTTGAGGACTATTTCCGAATTTACTATGTTTCATTATACTTCTTACAAGTCACCTAAAAACGTAATAAACAACATGACAAACAAAACATCACATTCATATTATCTAATGACAAAAAACTCCTTAATTCAAGTAAACATTACCGTCCTTTGTTCGCAATACACGATAATAATACAAATGAATGAAATCAAAGAAAGAAAGTTTTAACAAGATTACCTTAATATAAACAAGGACAAGAGATAAACAAGAACAAACTCTGAAATTCAATGCTGCAACACAGACAACATACGAAACGATATAGACATCGCAGTACCTAAGAAATAATAATTATATCTGTTCGGTGAATTTCACAAAATGTTTACCGTCATATTTCAAAAATAATTAAAACAAAAACAAAACGTAATTTTGTGGTACTAAATTGACTTTAAAATGTTTATTACAGAAATGTCCTGTTTAACTTTTTTGTGGTAACACGGTTAATAATTATTTTTGATAAAAAAGGATAATGGCAAATTTTCTTCACCTATAGAGGTATTGTAAAAAAATATTTAAATAAAACTCATATTTTAGAAAATACCGAGTACTTTTAAAATATTTTTTATAATATTATTATTTTTAAAATATACAAAAAACGGCCTTAAAGCCGGTCAACTATTGAGCTGCACACATAGGCATTTTTTTATTATGGCTACACATCTGTCCTCGACTAGTACTATCCTCCTATCCATACTATCCTCCTGATAGTAAGCAAGTGCGCCAAGAAAACTGAAAACGGACATCAGTCGCGAATTATATGTGTTTTTCACGCTTCGTATTGAAGTATCGTGGATACAACTTCTTATTTTATGCATTCTACTTTGGCTAGAGTAGAGTCTAGTGGTAAAACGTATGTATTCCGCAATGAGTCAACTTTTACATCAAAAACAAAAGTACAAGCTGTCACACACGAATCTCATTTACGCCTCCTTCTTTTCATTGGTATTCCTAAGTTTTTATAGTATTTTTAATAAATCTACACTCTATAGGATTACGTTTTAAATGTGAACAAATTTAAATGCGCGTCCGTAGTGTCCATAACAATAGAACTTGGAAGAGGATTTAGAACGTGTATGAAAATAAATATTATAAATAAATAATAATAATAATAAATAATAATAAATAATAATAATAATAATAAATAACCGGCAGATAAAAACAGCGCTGACTTTTGAGCTGCGCAGTATAAGTATAGGCAAATTTAAGAAGAGCTCTGGACGACTGCGGTAGGAGCAAATCTGCGCATCGTTCACAGTCGGGCACATAATTATTAATAATTTTAAAATAGTCATTCATAAAACGAATAGTAAGTAGGTAACAAAACAATTTACACATATTGAATGCCAGCGCTCTTTTTATCTACCGGCATCTGTAACAATCAGGATCGTGGAAAGTGGCGCTCTGTTATCGCTGCCTATCCTTGTGGGAATGAAGATTTGGAAAGGTATGTTGCGAATCGGGTTGGTTGGATTCTAGATGATCGATTTGGTCGGATCGGATCCGATCCGCAAAAGAATTAATAATATTCTAGAGAATCAAGGCGTGTCTATTTGTTCGATGAATTCATATATTCTACAAAGATAGCTTTTTCTTTATATTTGTCATTTTCACCTAATATATTTAAATATTCGTAATAAGATATATTTAATATTCGCCGAAAAAGATAAGTCAGTTTTTGGCAAAGGTGACTTTTATTTATTAAACAAAAAAAATCATCTCTCTGTTGGTAATACAAATGAGCGTAGAAGATATTTCGGGAAAGCTTTTGGCCGTCTTGTCATATAACAATGAATGAAAACTCGTTTTATAGATTATGATGAGCTACCATGGCCGGGTGGTTTGGAGTATAAACTCGCGTTTCTAAGTATGCACGTTTAAAACAGTCAGTACAATTTGTATACCAATGTATGTTTGATATACGAGTAAGTACTTTGTATGTTTCTATAATTTTAGTAGATTGGTAAAGTAATAAAAAAATTAAAACAAATATAGTATCTTGTAAAGTTTATTAGAAAAAATGTATTTAAAAAAACATTAAAAGGAAATTTGCATGCATTGATTGAATGAGGTACTTGAAGAAACAAAAAATAGAATCCAGTAACGACGTTTTCAAAATTGATTCATTGAAATGCAATAGAAAGCAGATTGTTTTGTAATGAGCTTTTACATTAGCACACAGATGGGCGTTTCTAATGTATAAAGACAAAATTATTAACTACGGTTTTGTAACAAGTCAAAAAATTTGGACTTAAGAAATAGAAGGAGCCCTAAAATAGCTACAAAATACAACTGTTTATACTATTTTCACTTATGGCATTAAAAATAAGTCAGAAGGGGATAATATATAATACATTTTTACATTCGTAATTTAGAAGGTTGTCACTAGTTTTGATGATCATTTGACCACCTAATTTGACACAATAACAAATGACATTAAAATACTTCAAAAAAGGCAAGTTGGGGTCAGATGTTCGGTTTTAATAACCAGTAGGAAGGAACAGTCAATTTACAGGCATTTTAAATGTATTTATCACGTGACTAATCAAAGAATTTCTTTTATCAAGGTTAAAGAAATTAAAGTAGATAGAAATATACGGTTTGACTATGTCGTGACACCCACTAGGCGGTATGCGTGTGGACACACCTTAAACTTGATCAGATTATTATAGTCAGAGAGCTAATGGTTAATATTTTATTATTATTGGTGGCTCGACATTTTTTATTTAAGTTTTTATTGTGACTTTACATATGATAACACCCCGCTTGATGTTAGGCTGGAGTGTGGTCCATGAATGGATGTCACTGCTACTACAATTCAATAACTGAGTAGTAATCACACATCTACTATGCCGGCCTAGTTGGAACCGGAAACTTCTAAGCTGATCCCGAAACGCGACCAAATCACTTTAAGGTCTGTATAGTTGCAAGTGGTGGTACTACCCCGGATCGGCAGACTGGGTACCACTGCCTTCCACTCTTTAATAACCAGACCCGAAGCAAATATCTATCTCTTTATTTATATGACAGCACGTTAACACCAGTGTGGAGTACGGTCCATGAATGGAAGCGACTCTACGGTTGAATAACTGCAAGAAGCAGGCGCATGTACTATGCCGGCATGGTTCCTACATTTGGAACTGGTCAAATGACCACCAGCTGTCTTAATTTATATATTTAATTTTATATTTATACAACACTAGGTACTAAATATTCTTGCATCATAGGAACTTAGCAACCAAATTACGTATTAAATATGGTAAGTAGTTTTGAACCTAAGGCTCTTGGTTTGCGAGACTATTTCAATAGATATATCACTTTTACTTTAGTATAGTAATTAACTAAAATGTCACTCCTTTATTTCAACAGTCAGGCAAGCGATCTATGAGTATTTAAATAAAAGTATATTCATTCGATTCATTCATTCGAATACTTTTATACAAAGCACGCGAATGTATTCATACATTTAGCGTTTCTATAAATATTTTTAAATTGAAATTGTAAGCGAAAAAAATACGACAGTATTACATTTCCATATAGTATTCGAACACATTTTCGATCCTTTAGTATAAATTTACAGAATTACAGTAAGGAAAAATATAATAATTTTGCTTATTAAATGATAGCCACAAAAATTAATAAGTATTCGAATACATTTAATACTTCTATGTCGATTTAATTAATCGAGCATACGAGTGCGATTTTATTAGGTCGGGAAAATCTATATTTTATTCTTTAAATATTTAATTAGTCTTGTTCCTAAACGTTGCTTTAAAACTTACATTAAAAAAAGTGTTAGTTAGGTCAGTAACCCTCTAACTACATTAATTGTAGAGCCACCACAACGATATCAGCGTTAAAACGGGTGAACCCGTCACAGGAAGCCAAGGGGAGCGGTTACTTACCTAGGACAAGGTTTTTGTCACCAATTTGAACGAATATAATTACTTTTTTTCATAACGATCTTACCTGAAATAAAGAAACAAATCATTAGTTTTATTTTTCTTTATCATCTTAAAAGTCATCTTGATAATAAATTCGTGTTATAAATAATGTATAGACAGAGTGAGTGGTTTTAGAAGTAAAAGGTAGACAAATAACTAGTCTGCCGATTTGAGTTAGTATCACCACTTACAAGTAGTGAAGTAAAACCAGACAGTGAAGTGACTTAGTTGCGTTTCGCGATCACCTTGCAAGTGCCGGTTTTAACTAGTCCGGCATAATGGATGCGACTGCTACTTGCAGTTATTTAACTGTAGAGTCGCTTCCATTCATGGACCACACTCCAGCTTAATATCTTGTTATATGTCAAGTCACATTAACAAAAGTTTTAGCTTAAAAGCAGTTGCTGTCAAACTTGTAAATTTTTCCTTCATAGCGAAAACATGAGACTGTGCAGAAGGCTTGAAGGTGTATTTTAAAATCTAACGTTACGTTTTCAATTCAATCCAGCAATTGAAACATTTTTTTAGTCATCGGCACTCTTGGACTTCATCACCACCAGACAAATCGAGGTCAGTAGTCGCGCCTCAAATAAATAAATACTTATATGCAAAGATAATGTATTAATAAGTCAATTAATTACTTTTATCATTGTGGCCAATCAGAACGACAATAATTAATTGCTTTATTGTTCAGAGTAAATATACTACGTCAATTAATATGAAAGGATTTATAAACAATCAATGAATCAAATTGTCTAAACTCTCACAGGGAAATTGAGGAATGGCGCTCCTGACATTTCTTAATTCTCTTGCTCCTTTTACATCTACGACTCTTCATACGAACTCTTTGTTTATAAACACACACCTCTGTTTTTAAAAGGCCGATTACATTAAGAAACAATCTTCTAGATTCTAGACCCTTTTCGTTATTTTTTTTATTTTTTTTATACTTTTCTATACTAAGCTACTAAAGTGCTTGTATCATAGAAACAGGACAACCAAAGTACATATATCAAAGATACATTGGTGTGGTGGTTTCGAACCCGTGCCACTCGGCTTACGTAGCCATTTCACTGCCACTACACCACGGTCGCCTTTCCGCGTTAAGTCTCTCTACTTCCCTCTTATTTATAAACCTCTTTTGTCAATCTCCTTTCAGTTTTATAAATTGATATAGTAATTATTGTAAGTAGCTTACAACCATCCCTAATTTGAACAACTTTCATGAACTTAGGAATAAAAGCTGACAAACAAATTTATCTACTAGAGACAGAGCTTAACTAAGTAGGTATATTGGTGGCAGATATTATCGACAATTTACTTCAATTAACGACACAATAGTCTAAAAGCAACCACTAATAATATTAAATAGTAGGATCGTAATATTTTATAGGTACTACGAGAATAGGCAGCACAGACGGAAGGAAGGACTTACATAGTAAGCCCATTAGCGCTAATGCAATCGACTGGACGGCGACCGACATGATAACTGCGAAGGTTCACAGTAATGCAATGTTCAACTAATGCTTTGAAACAATGTGACGTACTCGAATTGTGTACAGAAAAACAATAATTTAAGATTTCCAGTATCATTTAATTCTAGATTTTTTTTAGAGTTTGCGCGATCTTTGATTAATAAATTAGACAAATTTTATGCGGCTACTATCTTGTTTATTTTTGGGTATTATTTTTGGTTAATAAGTAATTAAAGAGGTTAAAAAACGCGATAGTAAGCTGCATAAAATTTGTTTATTTCATACTTTTATTCTGTTACTTATAGAATATAAAACACGAATTAGAAGCCCCGTTTCCAATGCTCTATTTTAATGTGAATCCTCATCTGCGCTTGACTTACTTGTTGATAAGCAAGTGTTAATGAGCGTTGTCAACTGAAAACTGACTTAGTTTCCGGTTACTCAGTCGCCGTCACTATTCTAGCCGGCTCTGTACATAGCCGATGACAACATTGTAAACAACACAAATAACGTAAACATGTTTTTTATCATTTTGATGTAAAGTCATTTAAAATGAGTTACAATAATATTCCTTGCAGGTCTTTATTTTGATTCTTGGATTGCCGTACTAGGAGGACAGGTAAGGCACAAAATTACATATTTCAATCAATCAATCAATCAATCAAATTGTCACGCCTTTTTCCCACAGGGATAGGCAGAGACAATGGAGCGCCTCTTACCACGATCCTTACACAACTCCCTTGCTTCCTTCACATCCACAATTCTCCTCATACAGGCCCTGTGGTTATGGGCACTAGGCAATTTAGCTTTCTTAAGGATGTCTCCGATTTGGTCGGAAAACACTCTCCTGGGCCTGCCTTGTTTAACGCATCCATCCATGGTTTGGGCACATGGAAAGGATGAGTGAAAGTAGATTGACGAAAGGAATTTACATATTTCACTGGTGGATTATACATGGTAAAGCTGAAGGATATAACTAGAGAAAAAAACATAAAGACTTAAGACAAGGGCGGGCTTTTAAGATGCCATTCAAATTCATTACATCCAAGGTGAAGGGCCCAAAGTTAGCTTAATCCACAGGTAAAAACATAAACTAATTAAGTTGAGCCCGGATTTTGGGTAAGCGGGGGCGTTTTACGAATATTTATTGTTTACTTGTCTTGGAAAAGGTTTTTTTTGCTACACACACCAAAATTTTTATTTTCTCTATTTCTATGGGGATAGGCAGAGCCATTTTCCTTTTATTGTAACTCCACATATGACAGCACTTTTTTTTGAAGCTGGAGTACGGTCCGTTAATAGAGGTAACTGCTTCTACAGTTTAATAAGTGTAAGTAGCAGTCACATTCAGAATGTCAACCTAGATGGAACCTGATCCCGAAATGCGACTAAGTCAAGTCACGATTTTGTGCGGGTATTTTTTCAATCAATTTTTTCAGTCACACCTTTTTCACACAGGGATAGGCAGAGACAATGGAGCGCCACTTACCACGATCCTTACACAACTCCCTTGCTTCCTTCACATCCATTTTTTCCACCACATCCGTTTTTTCTTCCAATTCCACTTTTGCCAATCCCTTTCGTAACACCTCTTTCGTTTTTAAATCTTTGAGTTTATTAAATAGTTTGGAAGATGCCATCATTAAATATTAAAAAAACAATAATAAAGTGTTAACCTAAAAACAAACGTAAAATTAACTTACAGTTAATAAGAATAAAGTCCTATTTCGATCATTGAGCAAATCTATATTTTATTATTAGAAATCCAGAAACCAGTCACAACCCAGATCCTAGTGGAATACTTAAACGCGAATGACACGCTATGCATGTTATGAAGTAGGAGAGCTATAAAAATACCACTTTCGGTTATAATGAAAAAAGTTACGGACGTGCCTACGCATGTATAGGATTTGTTTGCCTACAATAACAATATATAGGAATATTTTTGACTTATATTTTCATCTCTACTTGGAATAACACGATATTGCGCATTACTTGGATTGTTATATTCAGTTTAAATAAAGAACATTCTAGTATTATTTAGAGTCTTGGGAAAAATGATGACCAAAACGTCAAATCAAAACAAAAAAAGGTAATTGACACATGAGGACAACAACTTACAAAAGATACAGGAAATATTCGTATGGATGGTGTTTAGAAGTGGTGTTTAGAAGTTAGAAGTGGGTGGTTGGTCATTTTCCTAGACTGCCGATCCGGGTAGTATCACAACTTTCAATTCACAACAAATTTTTAAAGATAATTTACAAAATGATACCATTTTTAAAAATAAGATAGACGTCCACGGTTTCGTTAAGGTATTGTTAAATAGAACTGACTATCTATAAAGGCAGTAACAATAGAACGCCACATTCCATAGTCCTGATACAACTCCATTGCTTCCATCACTTACAATATTATAATTTCATTACTATACAATTTTACTATAAGAGTGGTAGGCAGTGGTACCCAGTCTGACCATCCGGGGTAGTACCACCACTTACAAGTATACAGACCGTGAAGTGATTTGGTCGCGTTTCGGGATCAGCTTGTAAGATGCCAGTTCGGAACTAGGCCGGCACAGTGGATGTGATTGCTACTCACAGTTATTGAATTGTAGTAGCAGTGACATCCATTCATGGGCCACAAAACAACGCCAATATTGTCATAAACTCATATAATACCACTGTACAATAAAATAAAGTATGAAAACGTTTTTATTTCGCTACACCATTTTGTTTCATAAAAGAAATAGGTACAGTAAGTTCGTTATACAAAATGTTTTTTCAATGTGCATAGAAAACGCATAAAATTTTATGTTGATATCTCTTCTCAAATAAAAACAATTTTATCGTTTCTTTTGTACGACACTTCTTTATGTTTATTAATATTCAGGCGACTGTACGTCTAGTGGTATTGAAATGGTCCCGTAAACAATGTATTTTTTTATGTTGTACTCCAGCTTCATCTTTATCTCGACCCGCCTGAAGGTAAGTTAAACGAGGTCCAAGAATAAGTCTGGGTATTTAAGAGTGGTAGCTAAATCGTGTGCAGATCGTAATGTGATTTAGTCACGTTTTGGGATCAGTTTGAAAGTTTCTGGTTCCATCTTCCAGTTATTAGTTTGTAGTAGCAGTCGGCTCCATTAGTCTCCTCACCGCCTCATATGTCAAAAATTTTTCAAAATTAAAAATTTATTTAAAAAAAATGATTAATCTTATGAGAAGGCAAAAAATAATAACCCTTTGCAATCTCTATTACAATCTTAGAGGCTGTCTGTTGCCATTAAAGGGCACAAATTTAAGTAAGTACAGCTATTTCGGACAGAACGTTTCAAATAATATCTCCTTTAAGGCTCTTTAATAAGAAAATTTCATAATTTCTATGAACAATTAAGCCAAAATGAGGATTCATTTCTGCAACTACGCACTTCTTTTTTGGTTTAATTGAACTTTTCCTTGATAATTATAATATTTAGTCAATCAAGTTGTCAAGCCAAAATTCCCCAGGGATAGACAAAGACAATGAAAAGCCACCTTCCACGATCCTGACACAACTTTATTCGTTTATATTCTCAATTTTATGGTTATAGACACTAAAAATATAAAGTTTTTTTTTTTATTTGTGACTTCGTCTTTCCTGATAATAAGCAAAAAGAGATCTAAGACGAAAATAAAGGGTTTAGTTTATAGTTGCCATTACTATGCCGGCCAGGGGTCCTTTTTCACGCTTCGCTTGAAGGATCCAAGATTACAGGATGGAGAAACACATGGACTTCTACCTGTTCATTCATTGACAAAGAATCGACGTTCAGTGTTGTTTTGTTTTGTCCAAACATCGTCAGTCCATTGTTTATGGGCCTACCTCTAATTTTTCCATGACTCACGAGTACGAAAAATTGCTATATATCGCCACAAACTATTATAGGAGTCTATCTCATCTCGCCATCTCCGTTTGCATACCGCGATTTTGTATTTCTTTTGTAATCTGGAGTTTACTCAGTAGGAAAAGAAAAAATACAACACAAATTAAGTAACATTTTTATCGCAGTAGAAAAAAAACTGCAAAAACAAAATGGCACTAATAATCGTAAGCATTCACGCACGCCCGCGCACTTAGACCTCCCCAAGGGTACTTCTACCATAATATCCTCCTAAGTATTCGTCCCTCGGACTGCTTATATTAAAAACTCATTATTGAATCGGGAATGGGACTTTACTTTTTTTCCTGTAGAGTCTACTTCTTTTACCTACAACACTTGTACAAACCTAAATATGTCATCATCATCATCATCATCATCATCAGCCAGAAGGCGTCCACTGCTGAACATAGGCCTCCCCCTTAGAACGCCATTCCGAACGACAAGATGCCAGTTGCATCCACCGGTTTCCCGCGACTTTCACTATGTCGTCCGTCCACCTAGTGGGAGGCCTACCTACACTGCGTCTTCCGGTTCGTGGTCTCCACTCTAGAACCTTTCTTCCCCATCGGTTATCTGTTCTTCGAGCGATGTGGCCAGCCCATTGCCACTTCAGCTTGAGAATCCTACGAGCTATGTCGGTAACTTTGGTTCTTTGGCGAATATCCTCGTTCCGGATTCTATCGCGCAAAGAAACACCGAGCATAGCTCTCTCCATAGCCCGCTGAGCGACTCTGAGTCTACCTAAATATGTACAGTCATTAAATAGTGTTCAAAGCGTCATTAGGAAGGTTTATCATGGAGCGAAAATCAGTCTGACTTTAGAGTGGTAGGCAGAAAGTGTCCAGACTGTGAAGTGTTTCGCGATCAACTAGTTGCAAATACTTAACTGTAACATCCATTCGTGTCATATTATGTCATGACGCGTCGTTCTTACGTTTATTAACATCTTACGTCAATCATCCACCTATAATTACAATAGCCTTAATTCAATCGAGAGATTTGAATTGAGTCAAATCTGCTCATTTCATAGGGCGTGATAATTTTGAGTCAGAATTTCTTTATTATTGGAGTACCTGTACCTGTTAAGTTTATTTATATTAATACATAATTTTAATATACATAAAACATTTTTCTTTCCTAAAGCTTAAACTCTAACATTATTAAGCTAATTGTCATAACCATAAACAATAAAACAATACATTGTAACTATTAAAAATACATTACATATAGTACGCATATAGAATATTGAATATTTATTAACATACAATGACAGTCGGCACAACAGACTAATATGACGTCCATAACAAACACGTACTGGACGTGGACTCAGCATTTGAAAGAACTACACGATAAAAAGATGAATTTCAACATTTTTCTTCTTTCGCCTCAGTCGCCGACACTATGATCAACAACATTATTTAGCCTTTAATTTCATAATTATTAATATTTTCATTTCTTTACTAACCTACTAAAGTGCTTGTATCATAGAAACAGGACAACCAAAGTACATATATTAAAGATACATTGGTACTGGTGTATGCTAGTGGTTTTGAACTCGTGCTCTCGGTTTGCGTAACCATAGCACTACACCACGGTCGCCTTTATTGATATTGATTTCTTTGATGTTTGTTTACAATGAAATAGTAATAAAGAAAAGTACCATATTTAGTGCAAGAGATCGTGCAACAATATACTCGTAAGTAACCCACTTTGAAGCTATAAGGGTGAAGGACACATTGTTTTGGGTTAGCAGGCAAGTTTGTTATGAAGTCACTGCGGCGCTCGGGGCCCTGTAATGTCTTATTTATGTCTAGCAATATCTGGCCCAGCTAAGGGACGGGTGATTCGCAACCCACTTACGCTAACGTTCATATTATAATAGTACAAATGTGTTTATAATGAGAAATGCTTATTTAGATTCGATCGGTTCTTAACATGTTATTAAGAACAAATAGATATGGACAACCGTGTTAAAGTGTCTAACCGAGAGCCTCCGGTTCAAATCATTTATGCTTGTATCTTTGAATGTGATTCGGTCGTTCAGTTTCATTGAATTAATATTACTAGCGTATGGAACCTACATCCCATACTAAAAGTTTGCTCCATGAGTTGTTGCCATGGGCCCATGGGCAACAACTCATTTAGGCGCTTGCCCGCTCTCTTCGCGACAGCACGGCAAAATCCTGATTAAAAAACAACTTTAACAATGCCATCGTGTGTATTAAAATCGTGTAAAAACTCATGAAGTATAAAGAACAAAAACAGTGGCGTGAATTATCATCGGTAAGTAAACAAAATATTAGGTAACCAACCAAAATTATTATTTTTGTACATTATCTACTATTTGTATATAAAAGTCAATTCGAAGAAGAAGTGTGGATCAAATTTGAACGAAAAAATCGCATTAAACATACAAGGCAACCGAGTAATTATACACCAATTAATCAGATCATTTTAAATATTAAGATAAATACAGAACAAAGGCAGGTCAGCTATAGCTTAAGAAATGCTATAATACCTTTAAGTATTATAATAGATTGTATAATACTTAAGAGAAAATAATGAACATACTTAAGTAAGCATTGATAGAACGTTCCTAAGAAACAACCTAAGCTTGTATTTTATATAAAAAAAATCCGAGTTAAAACATGTTTGGAGCATAAAAAGTATTTTATAACCCTCCACTGTGTTCTTTGCTTGCATTTTTGATTGAATAGTTGAAAATATTGCTTGCTACTGTGATTTGTTTACGTAAACGCTTTTATTTATCTACAAGTTTATATAATCGAAGACATCCTCAAGAAAGTTAGGTTGCCTAGTGCCCATAACCGTAGTACTTGTATAAAGAGAATTGTGGATGTGAGAGAAGCGAGGGAGTTGTTTCAGGATCGTGGCAAGTGGCGCTCCAATGTCTCTGCCTATCCCGTGGGACAAGGCGTGACAACTTGATTGATTGATTGAAGTTGTTAGTAGACTACTAAACGTGAGTATATCATATACACTTAACCACCAGTGTACGTACATCACAGATGCATCGGTAGTCATCTTAGAACAGAGAAACATTCCTCTCTTTTCTGTGGGTAATCATCATCATCAGTCAGAAGACGTCCACTGCTGAACATAGGCCTCCCCATAGAACGCCATTCTAAGGGTGAGGCTAATTCTTGGGATCGGTAATCATGGGAATCGAGTAGAGAACGCAATGAATGCGAAGTTTTATATCCCGAAAAGAGAACCATCATTTATACGAGTACTTTTCACAATAAAATAAAGTTGATTTCATTTTGATTTCTTCTGTTCGTGTGAACTACTCCTAAACGGCTGGACCGATTTTATTGAGAATATTTGAGTGGGTTTAAGTGAGATCTGGATGGTTTCAATTGGACCCGGTAGGTACTGCTGGAATGATTATTTTTTTTATTTTGCGTCGGACAATGTCTGTGGGGTCTGCTAGTAGTTATATAAATATATAAGTATTGTCTTAGATTTTGCGCGAACATTGATTAATAAATTAAACACATTTTATGCGGCGTATTATCGCGTTTATTTTGGTTTTGATTTTACAATCTCTCCCTGACCACGATGGCTGCAAAGAAACGTCGGAATAATAAAATAAAATTGTAAAATCAAAACCAAAATAAACGCGATAGTAAGCCGAATAAAATTTGTTTAATTCATATACAAGTACTTTAAAATAACGAGGTTTTATTTGAAGGTTATGTCAGCATTGTAAAGTATGTAAAATGGTAAAGTATTATTATGGTTTTAAACCAGTTTTGTTGCCAAATTATTCTTTTGGACGAATAACTATAACCATGACCCAGTAAAGCCTTGTGTATCGCCAAAATATTCCAATTATACATTTTTAGCCAATAATTTCAGTTATTCTCTTACTTTGTAAGTATGATAGTTTTATTATTTTTTAAAATATGACAGCATATATAGCAGCTCGACATAAGACAGCACCCTACCTGATTTAAGCTGGAGTGCGGTCCTTTAATACAGACGACTATGTTTAGACATGAAAACAAGTACCTATAGTCGTATAGTATACCTATAGTACCTATAGTAGCCTAGTACCCATAGAGCTTGTATGAAGAGAATCGTAAATGTAAAGGAAGCGAGGGATAGTGGCAAGTGGCGCTCCATTGTTTCTGCCTATCCCTGTGGGAAAAAGGCGTGACAATTTGATTAATTGCTGTTTAGACAGTTGCTATGCATAAATAAATAACTGAAAGTATCACTTGCCCCCACTATTTAATTTCATTGTGATTTGACATATGACAGCACCCTGCCTAATGTTAAGCTGCAATTTAATAATAGCAGTCACATCTACTATGCCAGCCTAGTTAGAATCGACAACTTACAAGCTGATCTTGATACAACGCGATCTGAATACTTGTAAGTGGTAGGACTACCCTGGATCGGTAGACTGGGCATCACTGCCTACCACTCTTTGAAAATAAATTCAAAGAGCCTAGCCTAGTTGGAATCTGAAACTTTCAAGCTGACACGATATGCGTCTGAGTCACATGAAAACTTCTATTATTATTTTTTAATTTACATACTAAGCTACTAAAGTGCTTGTATCATAGAAACAGGAGAACCATAGTACATATATCAAAGATACAATGGTACCGGTGGGTTGATGTGAACTCGTGCTCTCGATTTGTGTAACCATTGCACCGCCACTACACCACGGTTGCCTTAATGAATGAATGAATCAAACTTCCTGAATTCAGATTTTATATCTAAATTATTCTAACTCATCACTCAACTTCTTAATACCTTCGAAATAGAGTAGAAAATCGTGTAAAAGGAAATGAGTGACGACCTGAATGCGTATTAAATTGTACAGAATGAATAATTCATTCGTAGTATCAGAAACAAAGGTATTGTGCGGAATGTGTACGCGTTTGTTTACTACATTATGTTTACTAATTAACAAATTATTTAGTAGGTAGTTATTCCTTAATGATCCTAATGGGGCGTTCTCACGGGGCGATTTTAGTTGATCAATTCTTATCGTTTAACAAAAATTCGAAAACAAATATTGACGGTAGCGTTCTCACGATTCAATAATAATCGACTCAATATTACACGTGTTATACACTATTATTACACACTATTATTACACTCAATATTACACTATCTGTTCATTTTAGCATTTTTCTCGTAAATGCGGACGCCATAATTTACATTTTATTTTACAAACAAACAAAAACACGACGACAGGCGTGGACGAACGGTTTAGCGATTGGTTTGTTGCGCGTAAAGTCCCGGGTTCGATCCCCGGTCGGAGCAAATATTTGTTTCATAGCTTTTATTTGTAATATTTAATATTATTAAATGTTGCAAATATTTGTTAATAAATAAAAAAGAGATAGATATTTGCTTCGGGTCTGGTTATCAAAGAGTGGTAGGCAGTGGTACCCAGTCTGCCGATCCGGGGTAGTACCACCACTTACAAGTATACAGACCGTGAAGTGATTTGGTCACGTTTCGGGATCAGCTTGTAAGTTGCCGGTTCCATTTAGGCCGGCATGGTGGATGTGATTGCTACTCACAGTTATTGAATTGTAGTAGCAGTGGCATTCATTCATGGACCACACTTCGGCTTAACATCAAGCGAGGTGCTGTCATATGTCGAGTCACAATAAAAAAAAAAAAACTGGTGACAGAGGAATGCAATATACAATACTTAGGTACTCAATCGCGCTGATTGACTGATTGATTGGACTGATTATTCAATGCAAGTTGAACGAATAGGTTCAGACGAGTTGATTCGCTGTCAGCTATTAGTTGAATCAAGAAAAGTAGAAAGGTCTTTAACTTTTGTTGAATCAATTTTTATTGCTACAACTTGGTTGAAAGTCTGTTCAGACAGTTCCAATCGCGAACGATTTCGCAGTTGATCAACTCAAATCGCCCCGTGAGAACGCCGTGTTAGATTAAACACCGGTGTTTAATTTTTTTATTGTGACTCGACATATGACAGCACCCCGCTTGATGTTAAGCTGGGGTGTGGTCCATGAATGGATGTCACTGCTACTACAAGTTTAATAACTGCGAGTAGCAATCACATCCACTATGCCGGCTAGTTGGAACTGGCAACTGAACAAGCTAAACGCGACCAAATTACTTTACGGTCTGTATACTTGTAAGTGGTGATACTATCCCGGATCGGCAAACTGGCCACCACTGCCTACCACTTTAATAATACGTGTCCAATACTGAGACGTATATTAGACTAATGGTAATGATGATTAAAAGATCATTAAACTACTTAAAACAGACATTAAAAAAATCAAATTAACCAAGTTTATCGTCGATAACCTTGTATCGCTTACGAAGTTAAATATAGTTATCAATATTTAATATATTTGTAAACAGATAGAACCACACCCAAATAAACCTTGAAACCTTGGTATTAACTTTAATTTTTATCCAACATTTAGCCATAAAAACTTGCGGTACTATGTTTAAATTTAACCAAACTTCTATGGCAATAGAAAATATCTTCAGATTCAGATTCATGGCCCCACAGTTTATAGAGACTTGTTAAAACGTAACCTGAGTTCGTTTATTTACTTTAATATTGTACAAGGCCCCTTTTCCCACAGAGATAGGTAGAGACAATGGAAATTCAACTAAATTGGTGATATCAAAATTTAGAAAATATCAATCAATGTATCAAATTTTCACGACCCTTGCCACGATCCAGACACAACTCCTACGATTCCTTCACATCCACAATTCTCTTCATACAAGCTCTACGGTTATGAGCACTAGACAACCCAGCTTTCTTGCGGATGTTTCCGATTTTGTCGGAAAACACCCTCCTTATAAATAATTATAATTAATAGTGCTTAGCTTAATATAATAACTATATTTTAGTAGGTAATACGAGTATTATAACGACTTTCTCCAAATAAGTCCGTTTTTAGAATTTTAAAACAACTGAAAAGTTTCCTGTTCACAACAAATTTAAATAAAATATACAATCATACACAAAGAAACTTAAACTAATATTAGAATATAATACAAAATCTTATTGTAAAGGGGAAAGGATGCTCCCAATCTAAATAAATGGACCGTTTTGGAAACACAACGTTCCATCTTCAAGGAGAAATCCATTCTTATTTTTCAACTGAAGTAGTGAATAAAGTCTTATTTACACTTTTACTGAATATTGCAAGTGTCAAGTGACAAGCGCAAGTGGGGCTATTACATAGTTTCAATGGAAATAAAATCTATTGTTTCAACTTTATTAAATAAATTGCTCTTGGATTGGTCGAATATATTTTTCATTATTTTTTATTGGAACCAGCAACTTACAATCCCGAAACGACACCAAATTACTTCACGGTCTGTAAGTGGTGGTACTACCCCGGATCGTCAGACTGGGTACAGTGGCGTAGCGTGGCGGGGGCGGCCCACCCGGGCGGCACATTTAGGGGGCAGTAAAATTTATAAAAACTGAAATAAATCTTTAAAATTTGAACCTGAAATTCATATTTTTGTTGTACCTATGATTAAAACTCCTAAATAAGGGGGCGGCTAATTTTTTTTTCAGCCCCGGGCGGCTGACTTTCACGCTACGCCACTGAGTGGGTACCATTGCTTACCACTCTTAAATATGTATCCAATCAGATATTCAGCTCTTTTCTTAATTGTGATTATTACTGTAACATTCATTACTAACTGATACAGTAATAATACAAACATTGGAATGTTCCAAAAATCATTAAAAAGCATTAGAAAATCTGTCTTTTATTATTTCGTATGACCATAAACAAGGTGGTCTCTTAACATTACGTTCGTAAGGAAAATCTGATTATAGAAGGAGATTCAGGGGTAAGAGGTATCCCTAACCGTAGAGGCTAGACGAGAATATTGTGGATGTGAAGAAAGAGAGAGAGAGAGAGTTCTGTCAGAATCGTGCAAATTGGCGCTTCGTTGTCTTTGTGAGAATTAATTTAAATCCTTTATTGCAGCAAAATAAACTTGAAAATTTGTAAATAGGCGAGTTTAATGCCTATTAGGCCTATCGCTTGTTCTTAACACTTGCACTTAACATAGTGTACGTGTAAATAATGCTCAAGAAGTATATCTACACGGTAAACACAGAAAGTGCCGGCGAAATGTTTCAAAACGTTTTCAGGTACGAACAAAATACATCGCCAATGCCATTTTATTTATTGGAAATTTTGTGATGGGTTCTTATTATGGAGGAAGAAGGTTTTTTGTTTAAGCTACGATTTTTATACACACGTTTCAGTGTTTATATTTGTGTTCTGTGAATTTATAAACAAAAAATATAATATAGTGCGCCGATTTCTGCTGAGAACCTGAAGTTGCGCAAATACGCTAACCTCGGTACTCTGATCTCGACGTCATTAGAATGATATTTTTTATTTCTAGTTAATATACTTTTAATTTTATCTGTTACCCATTATTATGTAAGGAAAGCGTGGGAGTTGTGTCAGGATCGTGGTAATCGTGCCTATCCTTGTGGTAAATAGGCATCACAATTTGATTGATTGATTGACATACTAGATAATAGTTGCTTTTCATTCTATTACCTGTGTATGGCTATTTCTATTTTGTTGTTAATTTAATTTCATTGTCCTTTCACGGTCTGTTTTAAATTAAAATCAGTGTCTACGAGTATACTACCTCGGATATGACCACAAATTGACTCTAACTAACTAACTGTTTTTAACAATTATCTATTTGTGATGATACAATAATAATGTTTATTGAAATATTGTTTTTAAATACATAGTTATAATAAATAAATAATATAGAAGAAAAAAATAAAGGAGCTTTTGAAAGGAAGTGAAAAGCTCTAGAATCCAGGACGTCCTAAGTATTCCTTTGCTAACACTTATTCCTCAAGACCTATTCCTAAGACCGTTAAGATAAACAGAAGAGGCTTGTTCCTACTAAAGCGTTTTATTATCTATTTGTACATTGACATTTTGACCCGCTTTTAGAACGCACAACCCACCCACAATAGGCAATGCCTGACCTGTGAGATCACCACACATGAGACATTTTCGTACACTTTAATTCTAGAGTTTACTTGTTTCTTGAAAGATATAAAAAATGAAATCTAAAGTTTTTATTTACTTAAAATATCAATATCAAAGATATAACAAGCCTAATATTATATCAGCATTAATTATCGTCACTCTTGGACCTCCTCTTGCTTATCATCAGGCGGGACGATGTCAGATGTCGTGTCACAAAAAAATAAATATTTAGATGCGCTTGCTTTTGGATTGATATTCCTGTGGAAATAAGTCGCGATAAATAAATTAATATTTATTTTTGGTCATTTGCGCAGTCTGTCGATTTGATTACTTAACTGTAGTAACTATAATTGACTACACTCCACCAAAACATCAGGGTGCTGTCATGTGTCGTGTTAAAATAATATTAATTAGTATTTTTATTGTACCTCCTAATTTTATGGATAACCTATTAAAATTAATATGAAGGTTAAATATTTACAAATTAGGACGGCGATGCTCCCAAGAAATAACCTTATAAAAAGCAACACTTGTCAGGTGAAAACGGTACCTAAATTAGTACAGTTTAGTAAGGTCGAAAATTCACCGTCTGAGAGGAACAATAGGTTGGTTAGGAAATTTGTTACGTAATTATACCCTCGCTATTGTAAATCTTCGTGGGGTAATTTAATTTCAGTAGATGGTACCGAAAGCGTACCACAATGAGTTAATAATGAGATGGTTGGAAGCAAGATTGAGTTTTGTCAGCTCGAGGTGCTTCAACAAACAGTATCATTCCCTTGATTAGAATTACTTGTGTGTTTCTTGGAATGCGGGTTCCATTGTCACTATCCTAGATTGTTACACGGTTTTGTTGTTCTTGACGTATTTGATAGAAATTTAGTTAAATGAAGTTTTAACTAAATTTTAAAAAAAGTTGAAATTTTATTCATATGTTCCGTGATGGGCACCACTGCCTACCACTCTTTGACAACCAGACCCGGAGCAAATATCCGCCACTTTTTTTATTAATAAATATTCGCTTCAACCGGAAATTGAACCCGGGACTTTCTGCGCAACGGACTGATGTGCTAAGCAATACGCCACGCCTGTCATCAAAAAACCTGTGTGTTTGTGGGATAAATTTTCCAGGTACATGTGGACAACAGCGCCTTACCATTTTAAATGCTTTCCAATACATAACTATACAAATAAGGCGTCCATGGTGTAGTGGCAGTGCGATAGTCACGCAAACCGAGAGGACGGGTTCAAAACCACTTGCCGGTATGAATGTATCTTTAATATATGTACTTTGATCGTCCTATTTCTATGTTACAAGCATTTAGTAGCTTAGTATAGAAATGTAAAAAAAACCTAAAATTGACTGTGTAAAAGGGTTTAATTGTAATATTAAAAATCGCGTCAATACAAATTGTTTACGAGTTCATGGTCTGTATTACTCGCATGTAACAACAGTTTCATTCTATAATACAAGAGGTAATCATATACCTCCATTATGATGGAATGATAGTTTATAAACTTTGGTGAATTAATCATTGTTTTGGTAATTATTGTCACACCGCCACAATCCATTGTTTGGAGCGAGGAAGTGTTTGGTATCTGTCATTGATTCAAGATAACACAATAACAATAATTTCTAATGATTCTTGATTATTTTTCGTGTTGTTAAGGGCATCTATTTAAACCCTGACCGTAGTGAAATTGTCACTCAAATCATGAACTCCTGGTTTGAAACCTTGCCGGTTGCCGGTATAGTTACCGGCAGATGAAAAAATAGCCGACTAAAATTTGAACTGCGCAGTTTTAGGATCAGCAGATTAGAAGAGCTCTAGACGACTGCGGTTGGAGCAGTGCCGCCTATCTACTATCTATACAGTCTATCTATGACTACTACTACAGTTAAATAACTGTAAGTAGCAATTACATTCACTATGCCGACCTAGTTGGAACCGGCAACTTAAAAGCAAATCCCAAATCGCGACTAAGTCACTTTACGGTATATACTTGTAATGGTGGTACTATCCTGGATCGGCAGACTGGGCACCACTGCCTACCACTCATAATATGCGGAGAAATAGCTTATAAATTATATTGATAGTAATATAACATACGGTCAATGGTCAATTAATCGTAAACAGGACCTCCCACTGTACTGTAAATCACTGACAAGTGTAACTAAAATTAATTGATATGAATTGTCCTCATTTACTGTCAATTGGAGCTAAATAATGACCTTATTATGTGCACATTTATATATCTTCAAGCCTTATATATTTATTGGAAATGATAGGAATATGGGAAATTAACTGTAACTGTAATTAAGTGTAATCAAAATTACACTGTCGAACAACTAATGGGCAACATAGTACGAAAGATGCCATCTATATTTGGATGTGTTTTTAAGCTAGTAGATATGCTTTTTTATTGTGACTGACTCAACTTGAAAGGGGAGGTCCAAAAGTACCGACGACTGAAAAAAAAAACGACTCGGTTCACAGTTCGAGACTGCCTCAGTCGCAGTCTCTATGCAGGCTAAAAGTGCTTCTTCACGCATCGATTGAAGGATCCAAGGATAAAGAAAATACATCTCAATTTACTTTCAGTTAACCTTCTCATGTGCCCAAACCATCGGAGCATTCTTCTGTCAACAATATGACAATAAGCTAATAATGTTTAACTAATGAGCCGTGACGTAATATAAACAATGTGAAACATCTGAATTGTAGCCGTCTGTGTGTCACTCAACGTCTTGTACTGTAAAACACATTTCCTGTTGCGAAAACATAGTTTAGTTATTTTACTCAACATTGTTATAAAACTGGCGCCATACAGTAATAATGTACAGAATTAGTTGCATAAATAACATTTGTGGATGAAAATGTGACTGCTGCAGTATAAGAGAATTGTGGATTTGAAGGAAAGGAAGCAATTTTATTTAAGTATTGTATTATTGTATGAACTATAACGTCTACTAAGCGCCACTTGCCACGGTTCTGACACAACTCCCTCGATTTTTTCACATCCACATTTCTCTTTATACAAGCTCTATGGTTATGGGCACTACGCAACTCAGCTTTCTTAAGGATGTCTCCGATTTGGTCTGAGAAAACCCTATTGGGGCTGCCTCGATTAACGCATCCATCCACATCAGATTCATAAATTTATTTCGTCAATCTACTTTCACTCATTCTTTCCACGTGCCCAAACCATCAAAGAATCCCTTTGTCAATCTTTGTTACAACGTCTTCTTTCAAACCGCATCTCTCGCGCACTGTGCTTTTCCTCATTCCATCTGCTATCGCCACTCCACATACACTGATAATGTAATGACCGCATTTCTACAGCGTTAATTCAACTTTCATGCTTATTCTGCCACACCCAAACTATAATGTAAATATAGATAAACACATATACACGGATATTATATAGGTGTTAAGGTTGTAAGTTTGGATGTAGGAAGTACGAGTGATATGATTTTCAGTTGTCGGCACTCTTAGACTCCCATCATGCTTACCAAGGCAGGTCGAGGTCAGATTTCGAATCACAATAAAGAAATATAAAAAATCTCTTAAACTACTAAACTTCTTTTAAAGGAATCTTTGACAAATAAAAGAATAAAAATATGGCCACATGAATGCGACGTCATTAGATGATATTTTTTATTTATAGTTTAATTATAGTTAATATACTTATAATTTTATCTGTTTCTCAATAAAGAATAATTATTTATGGAGTGTAAGTTGTTTACATTACAGCCCTAATTCAATGGGAACTATAGCTGCGGCAATCTCAAAGGAACTAACGAAACAGTTTAATATATTATAAATTAAGCCAGATATAAGACAATACCTATATCAGTCAAGTAAATGTATTTCAAGCATTGTTTCTTTCATGGGAATAGTTGCTCAACACAGATGACATACGAGAACAACTTTATGCCATAGTGCACAATAAAGGGCAGGTTTTATGCAACGGTAAGGTCAATAAGGTTTGATAATTGTGTAAGACTTCAAGTGAGCTTCGTTAAATTCAAGTGTCGTGAAGACAAACTAGTTTTACTATGTATTTTTATTATAATTTTAAAAATATTGTATTAAAGATGACTGTGCTCTGGTGGTAGTGCTAGAGAACTAGCCTCGCATAGCAAGAGACCCCTTGAGAAGTTTAAAACCACTTTGCCGGTACCAATGTATTTTTGTACTTTGGATATATGTGCTTAGATACTGGATATATGTGCTTAGATCATAGATACTGCGTATATCCTTAGTATCTATGATACAAGCACGTTTAGTAGCTTGTACAAGTTTTCTTCTATATGTCATTTTATTTCCTAAATATCCCCTGAATTCTCATGGTCAATCTTTAGGTACATCTATCCAGGTTTTTAATTTTAGATCAGCCGTAAAAGTAATATTTTTAAAAGTAATAAGTATATTTTTAACATTAGTTCTTAACAATTAAAATGATAGATTATAAATTAAAATTTAGAATCTTATTCTGCTATGTAATATAAGCATATCAATGTATCAGATTTTATTTAAGCATCTTGATAAAATTGAAGACTTAATCCGCCATAACGAAATTTTGACATATTCTTAAAAAGTTATTGATCACTACAAGCTATAAGCTGTCGTATCTATAAAGAATACTATTATATATTTACATTTTACTGACGTTTAATTAAAATTAGTTAAAATTGACGTTTAATTAAAATTAGTTAAAAATAGTTTCAAGTTTTTTTTAGTTTTAAAATATTGCTAAAATTTAAAATAAAAATAGTTAAATTGACTCCATCTATTTTAAAAATACACTTTTGCTTTTAAGAAAATATAGTTAAATATACAAAGATAATAAGATTATATTATATATAAAATATAACATTATATTAAAAAAATCATTTCAGTAGTATACTCGTAGACGTCAGGCGAGGCGTAATGGTCCGTTAATAAAAAAGGGCAGATTTTTGCTCCTGGTCTGGTTGTCAAAGAGTGAAAGGCAGTGATGCCCAGTCTGCCGATCCGAAGTAGTACCTCCACTTACAAGTACACAGTATACAGACCGTGAAGTGACTTAGTCGCGTTTCGGGATCAGCTTGTTAGTTTCCGGTTCCAACTAAATTTGAACATGGTTTAAAATTTTCATCAATGGAATAAATGGTTTGGAATTGGATTAAATGGATTAAAAGCAGGTTAAGATATATTTAATAGCTCAATTAAATTCCACGTCTCAATGGTATACATCCTTAACATAATCAAAGCGGAAGCTTAACAAAAGACGCATTTTATTCTCTAATACTCTTTGATACATCTATTATGGGATTAAAATATCTCTATAATAAATTATTGTTATTTCAATGTGTGCAAGTCCTTTCTTACACACGATTTCTTATATTTTGTATGAGATATTGAGATTTGTTCACACGTTTTTATTTACTTTAAACTGTGTAAAAAAATATTTAATGTCTAGTACATCGCTCGAAAAACCGAAAACTGATGGGGAAGAAAGGTTCTTTAGAATGGATATCACGAACCGTCAGAGGCAGCGTAGGTCTAAGTATGCCTCCTAGTAGGGACTGAAGACATAGTGAAAGTCAAGAATAACCAGTGGATGCAACTAGCATCTTGTCGTTCGAAATGGCGTTCTAAGAGGAAGGCCTATGTTCAGCAGTAGACGTCTTCTGGCTAATAATAATGATGAAACAATGCTCGCAAAACTATTTGGGTGTCAATAAAAGTCTGTCAGTGAATTAGTTATTCAATTTATTATAGCCTCAGTGCGTCATACATATTGTATGAACTGCCTTACATGGTAGTATAAAGAGTTCTATGTACCCAAGGGCACAACAAAAAATGTTGCTAACTATATTTACGTTGTTGAATTAATCGAACACGTGCGTGTGTGTATTAAATAATTAATTATAATGTCTTTGCAATCAATTATTCCCAAGATTATTGGATATTTTATTACCAATTACCAAACTGAAGTTATCTAAGGGAAGGTCAGAGACTAAATCAACCGACTCAGTTCACGGTTGCTTCAGTCGCTATCAGATGCCTATGCCGGCCTGTGCTTAATCACGCCTCGTTTAAAAGGTCCAAGGTTATACATCTGGGAAAACCGAGGAACTTGGGGAACATGGGGAAACCGATTTGGTCGACAGAAAGTGGATGCATCTCCCGACTTGGCGGGTATCACGAGAGTAAAAAGACGAGCTTGAAATAAGGTTAAAAAAACTCCTCGGAACATTCTCAGCGAACGGAGTTAATCATAATAGTTAGTCGCATAACCTCAGCATCTGACGACATATCCAAAAGAGCCAGTTCCAATGAATCTAGGGTATTGAAAAGATACTCGACAATCAACCCGCGCAGTAATGAGAACAGTACTTCGCGAAAAAACGAATTTATGCCTTATAATAAGTAATAGGCGATACAGATAGGAAATATGAAGCTTAAATATAATATAACCTTGTTCCTACCTCGACTTTTCACTCCCGTAATACCTGCACAGGTCGGGGAAAGCATCCGCATTCTATCGACCGAATCGGCAGTCGAACTAAAAAGTTCGGTGCGTCTTTTCTTTGTAGATCGACAAGTGGAATGCTTTGCCTGCCCATGTGTTCTCTCCTTCCTATGACCTTGGATCCTTCAAGCGATGCGTGAAGAAGCACCTTTGGCCGGCAAAGTAACGGCGACGACTGAGGCAGCCGTGAACTCGCAGGCAACTTGGTTTTCTCAGTCGTCGTCACTATTGGGCCTCCTCTTGCTCATCATCAGACGGGACGAAGCCCGATGTCGTTTCACAATTTAAAAAAATATTACACCGTACGTTATAATAGCAATGTATCTGCTGACAATGTTATCTAAAATTATTATAATAAGGAAGTATATTAATTATTTATTTACATAACAATGATTTATTATGTTTTATCTCGTCCTTCGCCTTCACATTATACTAATGTTATAAACTTAATTAGGTGATAAGTGTCATAAATAAAAGTGATTTTAAGATAAATCAAAATTCATAAGTGTAGTAAAACATATTGTTATTCAAATATGGCCGATATATTCTCAGAGTCGCGTTTGAAGTGGTAGGCAGACAGGTAATTATTTTCAGAGAGTTGAGATCCGGGGTTCAAAAATATCTTAGTATTTTTCATGATATTGCAAACATTTATAATTGAGACTAATTTAAGGACAATACTCAAAGCAAAAAAGATTATCTAATTAAGTAATCATTACAGTTGGGAATATTATTCTTAAATTATTTAAAAGGCTCTTGGAGAAAGCAGATGAGGATGAGAAAAAAGAATGAAAATGAAGATTTTAATGAATATTTAACACATAGAAGAAAGTATTTTAATCGAGAGTACATTCCGATAATTCCGCTTCATTGAACATTGTAAATGTAAGACAGCTTAATCAGTTTTTTACAATAAATCGATGAGACATCTTAGTTGAATTGTATACAATAGGCATCACAAATACCAAGTAGTCAAGTATAAAAAAACACAGAACAACAAATAATTAAGCGATGCATGAAGAAGCACCTTTGTCCGGCATTGTAATGGCGACTGAGGCAGCCATAAACTGAGGCGGCTTTTTTATTCGTTGGCACTTGAACCTCGATCATGCTTACCAACAGGCAGGTTGAGATCAGATGTCGAGTCACAATAAAAAAATATGTAAATAAATTTAAAAAATATTGATGTAAAATGTACCCATAACTTAAGAAGAATGGAATTTTCATTTTATTGAGACTCGAATTCGGACCTCCTTGCTTGACAGTAAGCAAGGGTAGGTCCAAGAGGCCGCAACTGAATGAAAAGTTATATTTTACGGCTGCCTGACTTTGTAAAGAAAACGCCCTTTTCATGGATAAATTTACCTTACCCTAAAAATACCTTTAATATTATAATTAATCAAATTGTCAAGCCTCAATTCCAATCGGCAGAGATAATGGAGCGAGCCCATGATTCTCACAAAACTCTTTCGCTGCCTTCTCATCTACAATTCTTCTTACACAAATTATAGAGCTTAATGGTTATAGGTACTATGATCTACAGGTTTTTAAAGAAGGACTTGTAGGACGTCCTCGTTTCATCCTTCCACTCCTCTCCGACTTATAAATCTCTTTCTTTCATCCCATAATTCTTTAATTAAATTATTAGGGTGTTACAATTACAATTAAAATATAGTTACTTTACTGTATGAATTAATTATAAAAAATCATAGATAGAATTTTTTACACGTGCACATCGGGTAACAGCCAACGGGGATCGAACCCGACATGTTATGCTATACAATTTTAATACCAATACAGTAATGATAATAGTATTGAAATATGTTAAATAATAAACAAAAATCACTTGTTTTACGTTTTGTCAAATGAGATTAGCGCCTCACACGTGCAAGTACGTAAGCCGAATAAATGAAATATTCTAAAAGCATGGTGTATTTTGGTTGTGATTTGACTCGCGTAACTGGGTTTGTCGATCACTCATGTCACACGTTGGCATGTTAGGATGCGTGGACTGAATTACTAAACATGTTTATGACTTCAAATTCGAAAGTACCATATTATTATTTCCAACTCTGTAATGGAAACTAAGGTACCTAATAATTATTATAATCTAAATAAATAATAATTAATTTTTAATAAAAATCAGTATCATCATCATCATCAGCCAGAAGGCGTCCACTGCTGAACATAGGCCACCCCTTTAGAACGCCATTCCGAACGACAAGATGCCAGTTGCATTCACCGGTTACCCGCGACTTTCACTATATTGTCAAACCACCTAGTGGGAGGCCTACCTACGCCTTCAATTTCCGGTTCGTGGTCTCCACTCTAGAACCTTTCTTCCCCATCAGGTGTCGGTTTTTCAAGCGATGAAAATCAGTATATCAGTCAGGATTAATAAAAATCAGCATATCGACAAACCTGGGAACCCTGGGAAGTAAACAATTACCAATTGTTTGACTATCAAAACATTCAGACCCGGATCGAATATCTATCGATATTAATTCATAACTCATAAATATTAAACAAATCTATGCTCCGACCGGGGATCGAACCCGTGACTTACATGTAGCGAACTAATATGTTAACCAATTCGCAACGTGAGTTGTCAACAGTTTTTTCCTAAACTAGATTTAAACGGAAATGTAGTAAAAATTGTAACTTGTAAAGAACATGAGTTAGCTCTCAAAGGCGCGACGTTGTTATGTCGTTAGCCACAGGAAGGACGCTTGTGTTTCTACTTAAAGAAAAACACTTCAAGTGTATCCTGTAGTTTGCTTTATCAAGTGTAAAAAAACTATAATTACTATTGTAGAGAAACTGCACAAACAAAATATTTATACCTGTAGTAAGTCGTTCGGAATGGCGTTCTAATGAGAAGCCCTATGTTGAGGAGTTTTTATTTTTATTGTGACTCGACATATGACAGCACCCCGCTTGATGTTAAGCCGAAGTGTGGTCCATTAATGAATGTCACTGCTACTACAATTCAATAATCACATCCACTATGCCGGCCTAGATGGAACCGGCAACTTACAAGCTGATCCCGAAACGTGACCAAATAATCACTTCACGGTCTGTATACTTGTAAGTGGTGATACTACCCCGGATCGGCTGACTGGGTACCACTGCCTACCACTCTTAAACGTCTTCTGGCTGATGATGTTTAAGTAAAGATTTGTCCTACTTGGAGGATACTTAGATATTACAGGAGATTTATTTCAACACAAAAAACAATCTGCTGGTAATATTAGCAAAAACACATCATTATCAATTTTACGGCACCTGAGGCACAGACAGCGGAGCGTCACTTTCCACAACTCTCTCGCTTCCTTTGCATCCATAATTCTTTTCATATAGACTCTATTGTTATTTATTTCAATTAATCAATCAAATTGTCACGCTTTTTTTCCACAGGGATAGGCAGAGACAATGGAGCGCCACTTGCCACGATCCTGAAACAACTCCCTCGCTTCCTTCACATTCACAACTCTCTTTATACAAGCTCTATGGTTATAGGCACTAGGCAACCTAGCTTTCTTGAGGATGTCTCCGATTTGGTCGGCAAACACCCTCCTGGACCTGCCTTGTTTAACGCATCCATTCACATGAGATTTATAAATTCTTTTTGTCAATCTACTTTCACTCATCCTTTCTATGTGCCCAAACCCTCGAAGCATTCCTTTGTCAATTATTAATTACAATAAACACTTTTAGGATAAAATCGAGTATATTTTATTATAAATTAGTTGACCTAGACGTAATAGAGCTTTCGATCACATTCATAGATTAGGTCCTTGCGTATAAAATGCCAAAGCACACGACCTCGTGCTAAAACATTCCTCTCACGTCTCCTTACATTATTCAGAATAAGAACCGGCAATTGTTCATATAGAAAATGTTTATTGCCGCTACAAATTGAATTTAATTAAGGGAATTTGTGCCGTATTAACGTATTATCAAGATTATTAAATCTATGCATTATTTATACCTGTACACATAAATAATACATTGCACGATCGTGGTAACCTAAAAATATTTATTCGTATTCAAGGCGACCGTGGTCTAGTGGTATCGTAATGGTCACGCAATTTAAGCGCCACAGTCAAAAACCACAGGTAGCTATGTACCTTTGTTGACGATGGTAGAAGTAAATTGTCACTGTCAATATTTTGATGCGAATAAAAACATGGTAAAAAATAGTTGCTCGTTTCAATAAACAATATTTGGTGTCAGAAGTGGGATATAAACAATGCTCACAAGGAATAAGACAAAAAACGCAGAAGCATCTATGAATACCATGAAAAATATTTCACCTTCTACGAATCCAATTCAAGGACCATCGCATCAAGATAAACCAAGGTTACATGATCAATCACATTCTAACGTTTCATCACGTTCGTCGACGTCGCGTTCGTCGGTGACTATTAGAGCCCAACAGTTAGCAGTTAAGGCGCAACATGCTCGTCGTCTCGCAAATGCAGAGGCTGAACGTGAGCGCGCCGCTGTTGAACGTGAGCGCGTCGCTGCTGAACGTGAGCGCGCCGCTGCTGAACTCGAGCTGCAGGCAGAATTAGCTTCAATCGAAGCTGGTAGTTCTCGCCGCAGTCACGCTCCAAATGTCGAAAGCTGGTTAGATGAAAATGCCGAGCATCAGTCCATCGACTGCAATATTAATAATAACTTGCATGTCCAGGTCGAACCGGCTCCCTCGGGAGGTTTTAACAACGCATCATTGACGGCAGAAACGACCGTCCACGAGTGTAATAATGCGTCACAACTTGCATCGGCCATGTCTGCCGCAGTAGCAGGCCATTTTGCCTCTGCAGGTCCTGCGATTGCCCGCGACACTCATGCGTCACCTCCGCACTCTGTGAGGGTCACGCCTGCCACAGCAGCAGGCAACTTCACCACCACAGAAACATTACCCGAGGAACCTAATCAGAGTTTTTGTAACCATAATAAATATAATAATACACAAAACAATAATGACTTAAAAACGCTAGCACGGGTGATCGCGGACTTAGCAACTACACGTCCTAAGGTGAGTGAAGTTAAATTGCCTTTCTTTGATGGTCGTGTTGCCGACTGGTTAGCCTTTCGGCGTGCTTTTGATGATTCTAAACGAAGTTTTACGGTAAACGAGAATCTCTCTAGATTAAATTCTGCAATCCGTGGCGCAGCAAGGGACTCTGTTTCGACTCTTCTAGTTTCCGCAAGAGACCCAGAAGAAATTATGGTGGCGCTCGAGCTTGAATTTGCAAGACCCGAGCTTATTGTCTTACAAGAAATTGCGGCAGTGAGAGCGCTGCCCAGGCTCCCACATGAAGGATATCGGGAGTTAAATCTATTTGCCTGTCGTGTTCGCAGTTGTGTTGGAACAATAAAATTACTTGAACAAAACGAATATTTAGCATCCCCTGAATTGAATAATTCAATTCTTGGTAAGCTCACTCCACTTCTGAGAGCACGTTGGATTGATTTTGCCCATTCTAATGCTGGATCTAAATTCAAGCTCGAGCTTCTAGCTGAATTTCTAACACAGGAGTCAGAGAAGCAAATTAAATACGGGATAATTTCGGAATCGATTCATAATGACGGGTCACGTCAATTGTTAAATCTCAAAAGCAAAAATGTTCATAAAGTTCAAAGAGGCAGTGATCATTCATATGCGACGACGTCTACTTGCCAAACGTCGACGACTAGAACGCAACCATCTCAAAGCGTTTCTATAAAAAAGTTCGATAGTTCCCCAAAGTTATGCCAATATTGCAATGAAAATAATCACACTGTGAGTGACTGTAACAAATTTCGGTTATTGCAAGTTGACGCCAGGTGGCGCTGGGCTATCGAAAATAAAGTTTGTCATAAATGTTTAAAACGCGGTGAACACTCTTATAGGTCATGCAAGAAGGCCTGCGAGGTCGCTAATTGCAAGTATGCTCGTCGTCATCACAGTTTGTTGCATAAACCAGTTGAAGTATCTGCTCATGTTGATACTGAATCCGTTCAACTGTCAAACGAGTCCTCTGAAATAATTATAGCACATAACTCGACCGAAAACAAGTCTGCAAGACCTTTATTAAAAGTCGTAGCTGTAACAATTTCAGGTCCAAATGGAAGTGTCAATACATATGCTTTGCTCGACGACGGCTCCACTGCAACTCTTATTGACTCGGAAGTTACAGAAGCTATTGGTGTCTCAGGTACCAAATCTGCTATACGAGTAGACTGCATAGGTGGTTTGTTTAGGGAAGCCGAGGTTTCATTGGTTGATATTGAAATAAAGGGCAAACATAGTTCCGAAACTTATAAGTTGACTAATATCCGCTCAATTCCAAATCTTGGTGTTACTGAGCAAACCCTTAAGGCAGATGACATTAAATCTTTTAATTATTTATCTGATTTGGCTGAGAACTTGTGTTATGAGAAAGCTAAGCCAATGATTATAATCGGTGCTGATAACTGGCATCTTACAATATCTCACCAAACTCGTAAAGGTACACGCCAACAACCAGTAGCTTCTCTAACAGCACTAGGTTGGGTTTTATACGGGTTTGCATCTAGTAAGACCGTTCCTATCCATTTCGTGAACCACGTTAATACTTCAGAGGAGTCTCAAGGGTATTTCGATTCTTTAGATACCCTTATAAAAGACTATTACAAGTTAGACTCTATTGGTATTTCTAAAAAGGATTATCGAAGTGTCAACGAAGAGCACGCATTGCGAATTTTAGATACTACAACCCGTCATTTGCCATCAGGTCATTATGAGGTAGGATTACTTTGGCGACCTGATAATAAAGATGTACCCAACAGTTATGATCTCGCTCTTTCGCGTTTTCTTAATTTAGAGAAAAAGTTTTTAAAAGATGAGTCTTATGCAAAGTCATACCGAGACAATATAAACGCTGCGATAGATAAAGGTTACGCAGAAATATGTACAGGGCCACCAAGTTCTACGAGTATTACCTGGTACCTGCCGCATTTCGGCGTCATTCATCCTCAAAAACGCAAACTACGTGTAGTTTTTGACGCGGCTGCTAAGACACGCGGAGTAAGTTTAAATTCTTTACTTCTTCCCGGTCCTGATCTTCTTCAACCATTGTTGTCAATTCTGATGAGATTTAGGGAGAATCTTGTTGCTCTTTGCGGAGATATAAGAGAAATGTTCCCTCAGGTTAAAATTAAAGAATCTGATTGCGATGCACAACGTTTTTTGTGGCGCAATAACCATTCTCACCCTTTAGCCGAGTACAGAATGACAAGTATGATATTTGGAGCCACTTCTAGTCCGTGCACCGCAAATTACATAAAGAACAAAAATGCCTTGAATCATCAAGATCGTTTCCCAGATGCCGTTCGTTCAATATTAAATGATCATTATATGGACGATTTTCTCGGAAGTGTCAGCAGTGTTACAGAAGCTGCTCAATTGGCAGCTGATATTGTAAAAGTGCACAAAGCCGCGGGTTTTGATATGAGGGCATGGGTCTCAAATTGCAAAGAGGCACTCTCACTTCTTTCACCTGATATTTGTGCTGTCGGTACTACAGAGATCGGTTTAGGACCATCCAAAGATCATATTCGCGTTCTAGGTATAACTTGGGATTTTATTAGTGATACATTTCATTTTCTCAAAGATTTCTCAAGTAGTTTACCATCAAAACTAACCAAGCGTACAGTTCTTTCACAATTAATGAGAGTTTATGATCCTCTTGGATTTCTAACTCCTATAATTATCAGAGGTCGTATAATATTTCAAGAGACTTGGAGGTTAGGAATCGAATGGGACCAGGAACTCCCACGCACTTTTGTATCCAAATGGTTATCGTGGTTCGAAGACCTAAGAAAAACAAGTTCGTGGTCTATTCCTCGATGTTATATTTCTACCAACAACCCTTGTGAGAGTCAGCTTCACATTTTTGCTGATGCTAGTCAGCTTGCTTGTGCATGTGTAGCATATTGGCGTTTTCGTTACTCTGACCACTATGTGAAGGTTTCGCTCATAGGTGGAAAAGCTCGCGTAGCTCAAATAAAAGTAACCACAATACCCAGACTTGAACTGCAAGCCGCTCTTATAGCAACTCGATTTGCAGCGTATATTGAAGAAGCTCATAATATAAAACCTTTAAAATTATTTATCTGGTCTGACAGCCTAACCGTTTTAAGATGGCTGCGTAGTGACACTCGCAACTTTAAGCCATTTGTAGCCCATCGCGTAGGTGAAATTTTAGAAACAACCAAGGTAGAAAATTGGAAATACGTACCTACATCGCTAAATGTAGCTGATGATGCTACACGGGCCGATCATAAATTTGAGAACTCATCACGTTGGTTCTGTGGACCACCTTTCCTGATGTTACCGGAACATAGTTGGCCAACAGAACCTACTACTGAAGTTCCCCAATTTCTCCCGGAATCAAAAATGACTGCTCATGAATCATTTTATCAAATTACATTATCGTCATTGCCCAAGCCACTTTCAGCTGATTCGCGACGTTTCAGTTCGTGGTTAAGATTTATAAGGGCTACCGCGAGAGCCCACAAATTTTTAACTTTAATTAAACGAGGCGGGCCAAAAAATATCACCGCTGATGATATTTCTTTGGCGGAGGTACATGCATTGCGTCAAAGCCAGTTAGACTCATTCCCAGAAGAAATTATCAACATTAAGAATAACAAGCCGCTGCTAAAGAAAAGCCGATTGTTTAACCTCTCTCCAGTCATTAATGAAGAGGATCAGTTGTTACACGTATCCGGAAGGATTGGTCGAGCTAACAACGTCAGTGAGAGCATGAAAAGACCTATTATATTAGATTCTAAGCACCCTGCTGTCCGGCTTCTTTTAGATAGTTACCACAGAAAAGCGGCACATGGTAATACAGAAACAATTGTAAACGAGGTCCGTCAAATGTATTGGATTTTACATCTTCGGAGAGCACTTAAATCAATAACAAACAATTGTCAGTTATGTCGACTTCTACGAGCCAAACCGTGCCGACCACCAACAGCCGATTTACCTGCCGCCAGACTTGCTCATCATCAAAGACCATTTTCATTTTCTGGCCTAGACTATTTTGGGCCAGTACAAGTAGTAGTGGGACGTCGACGTGAGAAACGATATGTCGGTCTGTTTACTTGCCTGGTCACACGAGCGCTGCATTTGGAAATAGTGTATAGTTTATCTGCAGATTCTGCAATAATGTGTCTACGAAGGTTCATCGCTAGAAGAGGAACACCTAATGAATTGTGGTCGGACAACGGGACTTCCTTCGTTGGAGCAAATCGTCAATTAAAGTCTTTATATAATGAAGCAATTAAAGATTTCGCTGCAAACGAAAAGATCAAATGGAAATTCATCCCGCCAGCTTCTCCGTTCATGGGTGGCGCTTGGGAGCGCTTAGTGCGTAGCGTCAAGACGTCTTTAAGATATACGTTACGCGAACGCAGTCCAACCGATGAGGTTTTTTACACACTTTTGACAGAAGTGGAGGCGCTACTAAACGCTCGCCCACTTACCCACGTGTCAGATGACAACACACTTGAAGCATTGACACCATATCATTTTCTGTTTGGAGCATCTTCGGGCCGACCTATTCCTAGTGCTCTCAATGATGGTGCACTTAATGGAAGAACTGCATGGCGCAAGGCTGTACGCCTTGCAGACCATTTTTGGCAGCGATGGACAACCGAATATCTTCCAACCCTCTTACCACGTGGAGGAGGTGGTGTTATACCCAAAATAGAAATCGGTGATATTGTACTAATTGTGGATGGTAATTTACCCAGAGGTGTTTGGCCTCGAGGACGAGTAACCCGGTTGTACCCAGGAAAGGATGGCATTGTTAGGGTAGCTGATGTTTGTACCTCCGCCGGTGTACTCAAGCGCCCATTAAAGAAATTAGTTATTCTCTAAATGTAAATAGTTTTTATACTTTATAAGAATATAATTTGTTTTTATACTTTATAAGAATATAATTTGTTTTTATAATTATACACATTTTACTTCTACTTATGTCGTCACCCCTAAATTGGTGTTCCATTTATTGTAGCTATTTTTTATGTAATGTTCACACCGGGGCCTGCTATGTTGACGATGGTAGAAGTAAATTGTCACTGTCAATATTTTGATGCGAATAAAAACATGGTAAAAAATAGTTGCTCGTTTCAATAAACAATAACCTTTGATATAAAAAAATACATAAAAGTTTTTACTATGCAGGTAACTTACAAGCCAATCCCGCAACTAAGTCTGTAATTGGAGGAACTACCCTGGATCGGCAGACTGGACAAAATGACTTTCAACTGTCTGCCTACCACTGCTCAAACTACATAAAACTGAAAAGAAAATTTCTTTAACAAAATGTAAAGAAAGAAAAGGGCTCTAACTGCGCTACACTCCGATTAGGTTAAAAGGATTTTACTTTGTATTTTGTTTACTTTTTGTGTTTTTACTTTGTATTTGTAGGTACTAAGGTTTTACAAGAGGTGCAATTTATATAATACATACATTTTTATATCCTCTATCTTTTCTTTTTAGGGTAGAGATTATATTATACAATTTTTTTCTTCACAAAAGGTTCATTTTTTACGTTTTTCGACGAAATTAGCAGTCAAACTAGCAGAGATAATGGAGCGCCACTTGCCACGATCAATACACAACTCTCTCGCTTAATGTGGACTCTAAATATATTGTATATTTTGGACACCTAAACAATGCAATATAAATAATATTGCATTGTAATCTTCGTACATCAAACTATTTTAAAACTAAAACTATTAATTGACGACAGGCGTGGACGAACGGTTTAGCGATTGGTTTGTTGCGCGCAAAGTCCCGGGTTCGATCCCCGGTCGGAGCAAATATTTGTTTCATAGCTTTTATTTGTAATATTTAATAATATTAAATATTGCAATATTTATTTGTAATATTAAATAATATTAAATATTGCAAATATTTGTTAATAAAAAAAAGATGGATATTTGCTTCGGGTCTGGTTATCAAAGAGTGGTAGGCAGTGGTACCCAGTCTGCCGATCCGGGGTAGTACCATGAAGTGATTATTTGGTCACGTTTCGGGATCAGCTAGTAGTTGCCGGTTCCATCTAGGCCGGCATAGTGGATGTGATTGCTACTCACAGTTATTGAATTGTAGTAGCAGTGACATTCATTCATGGACCACACTTCGGCTTAACATTAAGCGGGGTGCTGTCATATGTCGAGTCACAATAAAAAAAAAACAATTAAGCCCAAGTACCCATACAAAATGAATAATGTCCTTTGGTCCAATTCTGTGCCTGCCTAGTTTAACGCATCTATCCACATAAGATTTATAAATTCCTTTTGTCAATCTACTTTTACTCATCCTTTACATGTGCCCAAACCATCGAAGCAGATGCCTTTTTGAATTCATAGTAGAGTCTAACAATGGGCAGGAGCCAGGGCCAAGCCGATGTAAAATAAACCAATAAATGATTTTGAACTTAGGATCAAATCATTATCATCATCATCAGCCAGAAGACGTCCACTGCTGAACATAGGCCTTCCCCTTAAAACGCTATTCCGAACGACAGAATGGGTTTCCCGTGACTTTTACTATGAATTAAATTGAGGATCAAATAGGTACTCCGTTTCCCTTTCTTATATTATACAATTTATTAATCAAGTATGTTATGGTATGGTATAATACTTGTTGAGGCTGATCGAGTCTGTTATCGATATTTATGGGGAAAATACCTCGAGTAATCGCGCGAGAAATTAGAGCGAATTGCAACGAATTGGCGGGAATACGGTTGCCATATATTGCTTCATTTTCATTCATTTCATTTTCATTTCGGACTTTGAGTGGAAGTTTTTTACACATATATTTTTCTCTTTTCATTTTTATACTAAGCTACAAAATGTGCCTGTATTATAGAAACAAAAAGACCAAAGTCCATTTATATCAAATATACATTGGGACCGACAAGTGGTTTTGAACCGGGAGCTCTTGGTTATGCTTGATTATTTATGGGAGTTGAGTCAGGATCGTGGCAAGAGGCATTCTCTCTGCCTATTCCTGTGGGGAAAAGGCGTGACAATTTGATTGATTTGTGTATCTCTAGATTATAGCCGCCCTAAAAAACATTATTTTGACATTTGTGATCTGGACTCTCCTAGAACTTTAATGTAGAAACAAAAGTCGCGAATCCGCTTAAGGTTCGATCAAACAAAAGTCAAAAAGTGACAAAATATGTATGGTCGACTTTCGATTGACAGACAGGCATACAAAATTCTTTATCGCACCAAACAGAATATTCACAGAAAATTCACTATTCGGAATTTTCTAGTTGTATCCACAAAAAAAATGTGAATTACTACTTTTACAATTTAGTGACGGCGACTGAGAATTGGTTTTATCAGTTTTCGGTGCTTTTGGACTTGTCTTTGCTTACTATCAGGCAAGTCGATGTGAGATGGAAATGGAATGCTTTTCCAGCCCATTTGTTCTCTCCATCCTATAGCCTTGGATCCTTCAAGCGATGAGTGAAGAAGCATCTTCAGCCGGCATAGTGACGGCGACTGGGGCAACCGTGAAGACTCGCTTACCACCAGAAGAGCCGAGGATATACAATAAAAATATCCTGGAGGATACAGTAAAAGAAGATACAATAAAAAAAATTAAGGAGAAACCTTATAGTCACAGGAAAATAGCTATACAGGAAAGCAAGAGGCAATTACATATTTTTCATAACTGCATTCTTATTCAGTTTGAAATATGGTTATAAGATATGACAGGGAAACCGCCGCACGCGCATTGCGGTGCACGCAGAGAAAGTATATTATCATTACTATCATTAATGTTGCACAAACCGAGCGGAATTAGAGGTCTGTCTCTGAGTAATTTTAAGAATTTGCATTGGAAACTAAATTACACGGACGAGGTGGTCCGATGCAAATAGACTTGAGATCTTTTACTTAATCGTATTAAAAATTAAAACCATAAACGGGGACAAATTAAAAGACAGATATTTATAAAAAAAAACATGGTCAGGAGTACCAAAAGGACTTATGAAGTAAATGGATGTGAAGAAAGCGAAATAATTATGTCAGGATCATAGAAAGAGGCGTTCCATTGTTTTGCCCACGGAACATATAATTAAAACTATTTATTTATAGAATTGTGAATGTGAAGGAAGCAAGGGAGTTGTGTCAGGATAGTGGCAAGTGGCGCTCCATTGTCTTTGCGTGACAATTTGTTTTTATTTATTTTATTTTATTGAGTATTTATGAGTTCTGTGGTTTTGCCTATCCTTGTGAGTACAGTTCAGAACTCCTACAATTATTCATGGCGAGAGGCCGCAGGGTGTCTTGTGTCATGGATCCCATTGCCCAAAAGTTGGACAATTAAATGGGCTTGTAATAATAAGCCGACAGAAAAGTGCGACAGAAATTATGATTTTACAAGCTAATGTCATAAAAGTGCCCGCGCGTCAGAATTCACTTGACACTGATATAAACTGTGTAAGTTAATGAAATTTGAATTGAAAACTGAACCTCACCATATTGTTTTAAAAGTATAAACTTGTCACAAATTTAATGTCACATACATCATTTCGGACTGAAAATAAATGCAAGTCAATCAATGGGACTTGCATTTATTTTGTCGCTTTTTGAGCAGCAATTGAGTATCTATATGATATATGATCTAAGGATTAAGCGTGTAATTTTTCTATACCTACCCAAATTCTAAACAGTAGGTTTTGTCTTATTATAAGCAACAAACCCTCTTAAAATATACCATTTAGATTAGTATGTCCAATGGCCGATATCAATTAATGGAGTAAACCTATTATCTTATCTGTAAGTCTCGTAAATCCGGAGTAAGGGTAGCTAATACTCATCAAAGAAACACCACTTTCCCACTCATACATTTCGATTGCATTTTGAACCTTACGAATTAAAATATAAGGTTCACTCCTAATTGAAATTATTTTAATGTATATTGAAGTATGTGATAATGAGACCATGGCCGTTCAGAAAAGGGATGACCCATGAAGATAAACTGTTTTGCTTCATATAATTTTACTGTCAATCATTATAAACGCTTTTCTACTCCATTTGTTAATAAGATTCTCTAAAACTGATAGTTAAGGCATTTTCTTAGATTTTGCACGAACATTGATTTATGATTTTACAATTTTTTTATTATTCCGACGTTTCGAGAGCTTTGCAACCATTGTGGTCACGGATCTCTCCGCGATATTTTTATTCATTTAACTTGATTATTTACGTGTGATCAGCACTTCCTCTACTCATATGAAGACGACAACTAAGGCAACCGTTACTTGGGTTTGATTTTCAGATTTAGTTATTTTTTGGACGCCCTTCGCTCAGACAAGTCGTGTCAAAAATATAATTCTCTAGAGTCGTATGTCCAGTATCAAGGATTGTGACTCTCGTAAAAATAATCTTCTCCACTCTTCTTCACATCTCTCTATCTTCTGCAGCCTCATTTAGGCTGGTGTTAAAGCCGTGGACTACTTGGTCCGATCTGCACGCAGCGTATAGGACTCTGAGCTCTCGACCTGTTTCATTCGGACTTTCTGGTCACACGCCGACTTTCTAGATTCTCTCTTTTCCTATAGATGTCGCCTTATTATAATACCAATGTAAAAGTGGGACTCTCTTGACATCTCTGTCTTATGTCTGATGTATCAGTTCTCTACTGAGTGGATTCCAGATTGCACAAAAAAAGTCCAGGTAGGCCCAAACGGAGATGTCAAAATAAAAAACCGCTTTAATCTTTCCTGGCGAGAGACAGAAAAGTGTCGTTACTCATGGAAAAAGAGGGGAGTTCTTTGCCCTGCAGTGGTACAATTATATGGGCTAATAATAATGTAGCAGACTCGAAACTTATATTATGTAAAGTACTTAATAAAAGACACGTGCAAAATATGACGGTATTACTTTAGGAGCAATCACGATAGCGTGTTTGGCGGTCAATGACAGACAGAATAGCGTGTTACGTGTAGAGTTAATATTTTTTGTTAAAAAATATAAGGTTAAACTGATAAATGACGCCGTTTAAACTTTAAATTGAGCTCCTTTGTTGTGCGATTTCAAGGTTGGCCATTTATTATATTTAAATCAACCAATCAGTGACTGGGGTCCAGACCGTGAAGAGACTTAGTCGCGTTCCCTGTATGAACGGAGGCGTGACAGTCTACTTTTTTTATTGTGCGGGGGTGTCAAAGATAGTACCCCGCCTGATATTAGGCCGGACTGCGATCCGATAATGAAATCGACTGCTACTACAATTAAACAACTGTAAATAACGACTGCTTGGTTAGAACCGGCAACTTACAAGCTGATCCCGAAACGCGACTAAGTCACTTTACGGTCCTGTATAAATTGTAGTACTACCACTTTAAAGACTCTCTATAAAGACAGCATAGACGGATTGCTAAAAAAAACCTTTATGAATTTTACGAAGTCCTAGGTCTTATTTGCAAAGTACACTTCATTAACAATACCTCTAACATGTAATAACATAATTTGGATGCAAATTTAATTCTTATGTTGGATATAATAAGACACGTTTTGTTATGATGAATTGTATAACTTAATGTGTGTAGTGTCTAACTCTCTTGTAGTTACTAACATAATCACGATTGTCAATTACAAAGTTTGAGATTCGATGGCTACAATATAAAAGGCTATACAATGTATGGACAAGTTGAGTTTCTAACAGAGTATTAACAGAGTATGAACCTGTACAATGTTACTTGTTCCGGTTAACAATGGAAAACAAATTAATAATTAATCAATTGTGATGCCTTAATTCCATCATCGAAAATGATAGACAAAAACTATAAAGCAAAAGCGAGATCTTCCTTCAAATCCCTAATTCTCTTATACAGACTCTATGGTTATTAGCGCCTGCAGACCATTTCATTATTAAAATACAATATGGTATATATAATGGTACTTTTTTATTTCTAAGCTATCTAAAGTGCTTGTATCATAGAAACTGGGTGAACAAACATTTATATCGAAGATACTTTTGGCTTTTAAAACCTTTTTACAATATCTACAACACTTTATAACATTGTTTCGAATGATTTTTTTATGTAATATTATGGAGAATTGTGGATGTAAAGGAAGCGAGGGGTCAGGATCGTGGCAAGTGGCGCTCCATTATCTCTGTCTATCCCCGTGACAATTTGATTGATTGATTGAATATTATTTTGGGTTATTTTAGTCTGGTGCCATTAGCTAAACTAATGCAGTCATCGTGGTCCCTTTGCGACGTACAACCTTTGATAACGACCGCTTTTCAGTCGTCGGCACTTTTGGACCACTCCTTGGCAATTAGGCAAGTCGATTGTAAAATTAAGAAACCCTGATTTTGCATAGTACATAAAAACATTAATATGACAAAAACCTATTATTATTTCAAAAACAAAAGAAAGAGAAAACAATGAATACTCGTATAGAGTTATTTAAATTTAAATACGAATGTATGCCAAGCCGATATCTAAATAATTCAGCTCTGAAAGGGTGTGGGTAGTTTTTATGTATGCCAAGTTCAAATTGACTTGGCAATACATGATTGTATAATATCTCTAAATAAAAGTCATTACAATTTTATGGTATGTTTTTTTAAGCATTTTCAAAACATTCTAATGATTTTTTTATACATTTCTATAGTAAGCTACTCTGCAAGTGCTATCAAAGATACTCTTGTACCGGCAAGTGGTTTGGAACAGGTGGCTATCGGTTCACATGAACCACTATCACGCCACGGTCTCGCCTTAATTTATATGTGTGAATTTTGATAAATTTCACGTCTATATTTCCAACCAGTGTGTGTTGCCAGTGATGACTTATGGCACTGAGACGTGGTCCTTAACGTTGGCCTGTTGGAAAAGCTCAAAGTCTCTTAGCGGGCAATGAAGAAAGCTATGCTTGGAGTGCTTTGCGCGATAGAATCCGGAACGAGGATAGTCGCCAAAAAATCAGAGTTACCGACAAAGCTTGCGCGATTTGAAGTGACAATAGGCTGACCACATCGCTTGAAAAACCGATGAGGAAGAAAAAATCTTGAGTGGACACCATGAACCGGAAAACGCAGCGTTGTGAACTTTGTCCATAATGCATCAGACATGCGGTAGAGATGACTTGCTCAGTCCCACTTCAGTATGGCGGCTTTATTGATTACGTAGCTTGTAAACCATGGAGCTTTTATTATTAAAAAGAAAGAACTAATTTGAAGGAAACTTCTGAATTGTATGCTGATAGTGGAAAGTAACTACTCTGCCTATACCTGTGGGAATTGATGCGTGACAATCTGTATGTTGTTTTACCGTTAAATAATAATATCTCAGCAAAAGAAATACCATCAATTGTACAGCCCACACCTGCTATCATTTTCCACGTCCCTGGTTCTACTATCAATAGACGAAATCTCGGGGCATCGAACGTTGGACCGTAACGAATCTTCATATTAGAATATTGGACCACGATTCAAATTGCATTTTATAAACTTCAATATAGTATAAATACGTATATAATAGGTGCATTCCTAACAAGATATCATTTTAGACAAGTAATACGAAGCGAAATAGATTGACTAAATGAATTTATAAATATAATGTAAATGGATATGTTAAATGAGACAGACCCAGAAGAGGTGTTGGCTGGGTTGCCTAGTGCCCATAACCGTAGAGCTTGTATGAAGAGAATTGTGGATGTGAGGGGAGCGAGGGAGTTGTGTCAGAATCGTGGCTCCATTGTCTTCGGTTATCCCTGTGGGAAAAAGGCGCGGCAATTTGACAGATTTAATAATTTTGAATAATAATACTTGGAATAATAATAACATAGCTGGAGAAAAAAATAAGTCGACGCAATCAGTACTTGCTAAGCAAGGAGAAGTCTAAGAGCACCGATGACTAAACTGAAAAAACTGATCCAGTTTACAGTCACCTCCGTCGTTGTCACTCCGGCAAAAGTTAATGCACATTACAGGCGTGGCCGATCGGTTGTTGTGCGTAAAGTCCCGAGTTCGATTCTCGGTCGGAGCAAATATTTGTTAATAAAAAAAGAGGCGGATATTTGCTTTGGGTCTTGTTATCAAAGAGTGGTAAGCAGTAGTACCAAGTCTGCCGATCCGGGCTAGTACCACCACTTACAAGTATACATACCGTGAAGTGAATTGGTCGCGTTTCGGGATCAGCTTGTAAGTTACCGGTTCCAACTAGGCCGGCATAGTGGATGTGATTGTTACTCAGAGTTATTGAATTGTAGTAGCAGCCATTTAGTACACTTATTCATGGACCACACTCTAGCTTAACATAAAGCGGGTTGCTGTCATATGTCTGGTCACTATAAAAAAGAACACTAGCCGCCATAGTTCGCTTAAAAGATCCAATCTTACCAAGTATCTACTCGTATTAAAGTGCATAGTACATACCTGTAACAAAAAACATAATCTTATTATTATCATACATCAAAATAATAGCCTTAAATTCGAGCCTCGATTAAAGTAACTCGAGCATGGCGAGCCGAAAAGGGTTAATGCACGCATACCCGAGATACATTGGTCACTCAAGTTATATAATACTGTTAGTACGTATGTACTAAATGATTTAGCAATAACTGGTAATAAGTACAAATTGGAATTCGTCAGTTATCAATAAGTTATTTATTTATCTAGTAATCGGATAATAAGTAATAATAAATAATTTATTATTGGTAATTGGTACCTTTTTTCATCTGATACGAAATTGATTAATTTATATATTTCTTTATATTTACATTTCTATACTAAGCTACTAAAGTGCTTGTATTATAATAACAGGACAACCAATGTACATATATCAAAGATACATTGGTACCGATGGGTGGTCTCGAACTCGTGCTCTCCGGTTTGTGTAACCATTGCACTGCCACTACACCACGGTCGCCTCAAATATATGCCTGATCTTAGGATGGAGTGCGGCCTGTCAAAGGAGGCGATTACAGTTAAATAGTAAGTGGTGCTACTACCCCGGATCGCAGGTGATATCTGCCTACGACTCCTTGAATAATTTTGAATGAAAGGCGTAGATTTGTAGAAAACAAAACAGTTGGTCAGGATCGTATATTGTGGCTGCCTGTCTCTGTTGAAATTCAATTATAGATTGTTTAAAAAAACTTTATTTTTTATATTTATCAATAAGTTACATACTCGTTATTTTTGGCATATCATAAACCAATACACAAAAACTCGGCCCAGTTATGTGGTACTAGTTGACCAAGAAACAATTTAATTTATGAGCTATTTTAATCCATCATACTCTCGTGGTTGCGGTAAGATTACAATTTAACGATTCTTTGTTAAAACTCATGTAATTCCCGAACGTATATATAATATTTAAAAATAAACGTTTACACAAAATCAATGTTTTCAACCTCATATTTTTCACTTAACAAAACACACCTTCATGACATGGGGCGACGAACGTTTTATTATTGCTTGTTCATAAAACATAACAACAGAGACGAGACAAGGTGTGGCTGTCTGGACTTACCACCGAACAATATATTACTGACTTAAGTACGAATGCAGAATAAGGGTCTGTTATTTGCATATAATGAAAATTTTCACATAAGAAAATTAAAACGTTTATTTCGCGTTTAGGCCTTACGGCTTTTCAGACTCTTCCAAGATTTTAAAGAAGGCATGTTACGAAAAAGAATCACAAGATACTCGTCAAAATAACAAGCCTACAATTTTTCAGATACAATGGAGCTCCACTTGCCACGATCCTGACCCAACTCCCTCGCTTCCTTTACATTCACAACTCTTTCATACAAGCTCTATGCTTACGGGCACTAGGCAACCTAGCTTTCTGGAGGATGTCTCCGTTTTAGTCATGGTTTGGACACATGGAAAGGATGAGTAAAAGTAGATTGACGAAAAGAATTTATAAGTCTCATGTAAATGCATACGTTAAACAAGCCTACAACAAATATAATTTAAATTAGCCTATTTATTTGTCCCACTGCTGGACAAAGGCCTCTCTCTCTCTTTTGATGACTGACGACATTTTGCGATCTCTCGCAACGAACTATTGTAGGAGTCTATCTCATCTCGCCATCTCCGTTTGGGCCTGTCGCGATGTCATTTGACATCTGGAGTCTATTCAGTAGTAGAGTTTCCCCATAAAGAATGCATACACACAATAAATGTACTCTAATTTTATGCCACTCCTAAAACTCATATAAAACACTTCTAAGAAAAATATAATAATTAAAAGCATGTTTGAGGTTTTTTAAGCATTTAAATACCAAATTGGTAATCAAAAAGTTTCTGAAAAGAAGTTAGGGAAATGTTCCTAATAATAAAAACATTTAACGAGCTTCTTTTAAATGTAATTTGTAACTTTAAAATGTATGAAAATAAATTACAAATCTTTTTTACATAAACGTAGTAGGTTAAGAAAACTTAACCTACTTACTTACGTTTTGTTAAAATTAGAGTTTCATATGCAGCTTTGGTCAAATTAAAACTATGTTAGTTTTCATGCTGCCACGCTGATAATGTCCGGCCATCCTTGGAGAATTTATTCCTTCCTCTTCTTTCTCCTTCTCCTTCTTCCCTCCCTTTCTTCTCCTTTCCTCTTAGGTTGATGGTCTATCAATCGCTGTCCGTAAAAAGATCTCCACGTAATAAACACAAATCCTGATTAAGACAATAGATCAAGTGGTCCAAAAGACTTTCGAACTGACTTTCGGAGAATTTACGAATTTTTAATAGTTTATATCTGACCAAGACTTCCCTAATGGTAAGCAAGGGGATGACCAAGAGCGCCGACGACTAAAAAACCGTTTTACTTTACGCAAGCCTCAGTCGTCCTCACTTTGCCGGTATAAGGATGATACTATAGTTTTATTTTCTAGATCATCGGCTAATCTGGAATGCCCGTTTGAAACCATTCTATGAATTTTAATCGCTTTAGAAAATGTAGTGACAAGTATTGACAAAGGAATGCTTCGATGGTTTGGGCACATGGAAAGGATTAGTGAAAGTAGATTGACGAAAGGACTTTATTAATATGATGTGGATGGATGCGTTAAAGGAGGCAGATCCAGGAGGGTTTTTTCCGACCAAAGCGAAGACATCCTCAAGAAAGCTGGGTAGCCTAGTGCCCATAATAGTAGAGCTTATATGAAAAGAATTGTGGCTATAAGGTAAGCGAGGAAGTTGTGTAAGGATTGTGACAAATGGCGCACCATTGTATTTGCCTATCCCTGTGGAAAAGGGGGTGACAACTTGATTGATTTTGAAATCAATTTAGTTAGATGCGACATTTGACCTTGACTTGTCTGATTGCAAACCAAGAGCGCCGACGACAGATGCCTCAGTCCCCTTTACTATGCCGGTCAACGGTGCTTTGTCTCGCTCCGCTTAAAGATCCAACTACATATAATGTACCTACCAATATAGACATATATGTGTTCACCAATGGAATTTTTTGATACCTTTACATTCAAAAAAGGAACACGTCTTATTAACATCTCAAGTTTTCTTCTAACATTACAGTTCAAAGGTCGTATTGCATGAACGGCTGCACATCAATTAAAATTACTCAAGTTCACTCAGGCATATAAAAGCACTCACAGTCACATTACAAAGGATAATTATCACTACAACACTTAATTTACATTTACAATTGTGACTTTAAAGGACTTGATAAAAGAATTTTCATCAGAAATAAATGGGACTCTACATAATATGACAGCACCTCGCTTTGAAGATGCTGCTACTACAGTTCAATAATAGCAAGTAGCAGTCACATCTATTATGCCGATACTTAGAACCGGTAACATTTAAAACGAATAAATCTTCACGATTAAAAATTTGGCAACCAGCGTGGCGCATTGGTCACCACATTAGTCTTCTTACGCGTAGTAAGTTCCGGATAACACCCCTTTTTTAAACCTATAACAGGGGGGGGGGCTTTAAAGAAATGGCTTATTTTGTAGACACAATGTCATACAATTGTACCAAGATTTTAACCTTAGAGTGGCAGAGCAAATTTATTCTAGTACATATATACATAAGTACATATATACATACAGTAAAAATACATAATAATCAATCAAATTGTCACGCCTTTTCCCTACATGGATAGGCAGAAACAATGGAGCGCCACTTGCCACGATCCTAAAAAAACTACCTCGCATCCACAAGCTCTACGGTTATGGGCACTAGGCAACCTAGGTTTCTGGAGAATGTCTTCGACTTGGTAGGAAAAACCCTCGTCGGCCTGCCTTGTTTAACGCAGGCATATTCACATAAATTCCTTTCGTCAATCTCCTTAATAATGATCAAAGCGAGAAATTCATCTTAAAAGGAGACAATGCCCACAAAAACCCCATTGATTGGTGTGGGAAAGTGGCCCCCTATCCCTTTCTATGTACGAACAACTGGATAGCACTTGAACCGGTCTTGCGAGTTACTTAATACAACCATACATGGAATAACTGGCCTTCAATCGCGTACCTTGTTTGCCGTCACAACCTCACAACTCTGCCGCCACTCTATTATGGATCACAAAGTATTTTTACAATTTTTATTTGCATTTTACATTATCAGATCGGTTCAGCATAGTGTGCGCTAGAGAAACTGAAAAAGTTTCTGTAAACCTCTCGCTTCTTCACCTCCACAATTCTCTTCAGATCCATGGACGACCAACAAACAATATTTTAGGTCGTCCCTAGAAGGGATTAATCTATAAATAGTCAATACGACCAATGGATCAATCCATTTGATATATTGACTCATAACATCCTTTCATATTACACAAAGAGAGTTATCAAATACTCATGCCCTTGCTAATAAATTATTTTCATTTTATTTCAATAATCAGTGCAGGTCAACTAAGTATAGATGTCAGGAATCAACCAGTGTTTTAGAAATATTTATCTCAGATAAATGTTTTTATTTTCTATAAACATAAGTAGATTTCGGAGCGCTAGATTTCAGCTTTCTATCGAAAGTACAGCTAAAAAACATCATTATAATCAGCCTATATACCTCTCACTGCATGCCTTTGTTTGAATCGTGGTAATCTTGGATTCGTCTACTCCCCTACGCTTGCCAATACGGACTTGTTACAGTTTTAAGACAAATCCAATATTTTTTATGCTAAAATTCTAATGACCGCCATCTACTGGCAACGACCGGGAACTACACTTAAACGTGCCATCCGAAACACAAGTGGGTCGAGATTCATATTATCATGCTACTAGCGGTCCACCATCCAACTACTAGAACATCAAATTAAAATCATACTAGAGGTAAATTATACAACGCTGTGTAACAACCGATGTTAATTATACCTTCTTATTGAAACCAAGTAATGTATAAAGTTGTTCAGTGATTTGATTTTTTATTAGGTGTTAATTTAAAATGTATTGAGTTAAACTAGTTAGCGAACAGCTAATCCATGATGGATTTAGATTTGTTCTTGCATATTCCTTACAACGTAATAATTTCTGAGAAAGCGGCAAGTTTAGATATGCTATTTGACTCCAAAATTTATTGCAATTTTAAAAGTTTTAAGCTCCACTTCTTTCAAAACACTGAAGGCAGAACCGTATGATTTTTTTTGTGTTCTTTTTTTCAATATTTTTATAGCAGTCGCCTTCATCATTTGTAAACCGTAGTCCAGCTTAACTTGTTTTGTAACTTGGTTTGTTGCGCGTAAAGTCCCGGGTTCGATCCCCGGTCGGAGCAAATATTTGTTTCATAGCTTTTATTTGTAATATTTAATAATATTAAATATTGCAAATATTTGTTAATAAAAAAAAAGAGATGGATATTTGCTTCGGGTCTGGTTATCAAAGAGTGGTAGGCAGTGGTACCCAGTCTGCCGATCCGGGGTAGTACCACCACTTACAAGTATACAGACCGTGAAGTGATTTGGTCACGTTTCGGGATCAGCTTGTAAGTTGCCGGTTCCATCTAGGCCGGCATAGTGGATGTGATTGCTACTCACAGTTATTGAATTGTAGTAGCAGTGGCATTCATTCATGGACCACACTCCAGCTTAACATCAAGCGGGGTGCTGTCATATGTCGAGTCACAATAAAAAAAAAAATAAAAAAAAAAAAATAACTTTAGGCGGGGTGCAATCATATGTCAAGCCTCAAAACAAAATTGCTACCAATCGATATCAATCGACAGCGAATCGAATAATTTCATTTTCTTTTTAATTCGAAAGAAACGAGTTTTATTTCTCCATTTTTGGTAAGGATCGTGTTGAGAATTCATAATGTTGCCTTTTTGCCGATACTCTATAGGTTTGAGCAACGATAAATTTAATTCTACGATGAAAAGAGAAATCGTTTTCACCTCAATGACGATATGAATTCCCAAAATCCATGAATAACAAAAATATATATATCAGGCCCGAATCAATCAATCAAATTGTCACGCCTTTTTCCCACGGGGATAGGCAGATACAATGGAGCGCCACTTATCACTATCCTAACACAACTCCCTTGCTTCCTTCACATCCACAATTCTCTTGATACAGGCTTTATGGTTATGGGCACTAGGCAACCTAGCTTTCTTGAGGATGTCTCCGATTTGATCGGAAAACACTTCAGGCCCAAACTTTGAGAAAAATCCAAGAGCGTCGATGACTTACAAAATATTTATTAGTTTTATGGTTGTGTCACGAGTCACGGCGAGCCGTTACTATGCCGGCCAAAAATCACAATTTGTATAAATGTATGCGGGGTTCTAAAAATTTACTCAGGGATGCGAATGTGTACCCTGAAGCCACGGTCGTTCCTAATCACCAAAGAAATATTGTCAAAACAAGGAAAAGAAAAATAGGAAAATGTTAATGCAATCAAATATTTATAAAGGAATATTTGATTATGGAATACGTTATGTTTAGTAAGAAGCATCTTTTAGGAGAAAAAATTAGCCCTCCTTTTATTTGAATGTTCTTTTATGTTGTTTAAGGTATTGGGCAGCAAAATATACTGACACGCAAGTAAAACACAATGGTTTATTAATGAAGTATTCCCAAAATAATCACATATGCCTCCGCTCAGTAGACAAACGCACAATAGGGCTGACCAGTGACCACTGTGTTCATGTGATAGGTCACGCACTGATTTACCAGCCCATGTGTTCTTTCCAGCCTTGGATCCTTTGAGCCATACGTGAAAAAGCTAAGCCGGCACAGTGGATGTGATTGCTACTCACAGTTATTAAATTGTAGTAGCAGTGACATTCTTTTATGGACCACACTTCAGCTTAACATCAGGCGAGGTGCTGTCATATGTCGGGTCACAATAAAAAAAGGCACCTTCAGCTGGCATAGTGACTGGGGCAACTGTCAAGACTCGGGTTTTGCAGTCGTCGACACTCTTGGACCTCTTCTTGCTTACTATCAGGGGGGTTGAAGTCAGATGTCGAGTCACAATAAAAAGCACTCGAGGCTGACGTAAGCTGAGGTCTGCTAAGTATTAGAGGAGCGTAGGTATAATCGACACGCAAGGCTGATAGCCAAGATAAATAGAGACAGTCCACCACATTGGACAATATACCAAAGAAACATTTGAAATTGTTTTATTTTAATGGATTGGCTTTATTAATGGCTTGAGGACAATCCAATTGGCCATTGTAAAATAGTGCAACTAACGACTACTTTTTTTGTTTTTATTGTATATTCTTATCTGAAAGTTATTATAATAAATTTAAACGGTATTTAAAATGTTGACATACTCGAAGAATACAATCAATCAATCAAATTGTCACGCCTTTTCCCACAGGGATAGGCAGAGACAATGGAGCGCCACTTGTCACGATCCTGACAAAACTCCCTCGCCTCCTTCACATTCACAATTCTCTTCATACAAGCTCTATGGTTATGGGCACTAGGCAACCTAGCTAGAATTTATTAGGTATCGTAATAAATAAATCTACATTCCATTATTTTATTTTAAAACTATCGTATTCCTATGTCAGATGTAGGTTAACCAAAATGTAACCAAATGCAGAGCAACCAAAATGATATTGCTTCAAGAATTAACCTACTCTCAAAGCTGCTCAAAGAGCTTTTGAGTAAGGATAAACGTCGAAGATATTTACTTTAATATTTGAATAACATTTCAAAACAAACCTTTATTTATAGGCTAACGTAGCCTAACAGAGAAGGCATGAGAAATTATACGGGCGGGTTCAAGTCGTAAACTTTTGCTGACATCTGACGTTCGTAAGGGAAAGCCCAAGTTTGTCATTCATAAACCGTGCCACATGAATGAATTAGTAAGTACCTAACTGTGCCACGGCCCCTGTTTATATGTGTTGTTTTTCTTGAACATATCTAACTTTTTGTGTTTGTTTCGTACGGAAATAAAGAGGATTGAAAATTAGAATGTTAATTATAATTTTTGATACCAAATCTTTTTTTAAAGTTTTATTATATCAAAATTACTCTGTTATTTCATATAAATTTTCACAGGAATTGGCAGAAAACAGAGCGCTACATTCTACGTCCTAAGACATCTTTCTCGCTTCCTTCTACAAATATCTTCAAACAGGCTCTATAATTACGGGTTTTAATATGAGTCAATTAATATGTAAAATAATAACTTTTATTCTTAATTCGTATTAGCCCATTCAATTATTCAAATCGCCCACCTCTCTTTATTCCATAACTTTATCTTAAAAGAATCATTTACAATTTGTTTTACTAATATTAATTTAACCTAACGTTACCTAACTAACAAAATTGTTCTAGAGACTAGAGTTAAGCAAATTAATAAAAAGAAAGTAAACACTTTCGTTACAACTAATAAATATACGTATAACTTTATTATTCTCACTATAATAAGAACTTAGTGACACGTAGAAAGTGTGTTTACACTACGAGCAAAATTAGCTATTTACTCACAGTAATGTTATTATCACGGGAAGTGTAAACAAACATAAAAGGAAATAAGTGACCTTATGCTTGGATGATTCCCTTACATTCACAATTATCTTCATACAACCTATATGGTTTTTAAGCACACGGACCCTTGCTTTATTTAAAGAATGTCCCCGATTTGATCAAGAATCAATCTTCTGTATCGTCCCCGTTTTATCGTGATTTTATCTTTTTCAAAATTTGTAAGAGATATAAATACAATATAATGAAACAAGCAGGGGTTGTGCAGAATCATGGAAACTAGAACTTCATTTCTGTGGGGATTAAGGCGTGACAATTGATAATGATGGTGACGATTTTGAAAGCTTAAAATCACCGTCGTCTTCGTTGAGATAGTTAATTTCACTACACTCAATTTTGTAATATAATTTAATAGGATTTTTTTAGTCTAGCAACTAACATATTGACGTCTGGTTTGATGTTCTAAGAGGGAAGCCTATGGGAACCACTATTTATTTATAACTACTTTGGAATTGAATTAGAATTGAGATTATTGTCAAGAATAAGTGAAACGGTCTTCATGAATCCATTATTTCTCGAGCAATGTTTACTTTTAGTACTATTAAAGGAGCATTACGTACGGTTCGGGGCTATACATAAATATAGGCTTATCGCCGTCCAAGTATCTATGGATAAGATATGGGTTTGTTCACACACATCAAGGTGTGGTACTTACTAATATTACTATCTTTCAAAATATACAATTTTTATCGTATATTGACTGACGAAATCATTTATATTAATGTATTTATAATCTTAAAAAAGAGGTGGATATTTGCTTCGGGTCTGGTTATCAAAGAGTGGTAGGCAGTGGTACCCAGTCTGCCGACCCGGGGTAGTACCACCACCTACAAGTATACAGACCGTGGAGTGATTTGGTCGCGTTTCGGGATCAGCTTGTAAGTTGCCAGTTTCAACTAGGCCGGCATAGTGGTTGTTATTGCTACTCACAGTTATTAAATTGTAGTAGCAATAACATCCATTAATGGACCACACTCCAGCTTAACATCAAGCGAGGTGCTGTCAAATGTTGAGTCGCAATAAAAATAAAATTGGAATGGTTTAAGGTTATTCGTTTATTTTAACTTCTCTAAACTAAGTTACTAAATGTGATGTATCTTAAATACAGTACGTACTGTATCTTAGATCAAAGATACATTGTACCGGCAAGTGGTTTTGAACCGGGGCTCTTGGTTTGTGGACCATTTATCTAAAACTTAACCACGGTCGCCTTAAATTGTGTCTCGATATATGACAGCACCCCGCGTAATGTTAGGCTGGAGTGCTTACAAAAACGAATCCGACTGCTAATACTGTTAAACAAATGCTAGTAGCAACTTTCAAGCTGATACCAAAACGCGACTGAGTCACTTTACAGTCCGTACAGGAAAGTGTTGAACTTGCCCAGATTGGCAAGCAATGACCACCAACTGTCTGCCCACTCTTAAATACCCAATCCCGAATCAAGTTCCTGCTCCTTTTTCTTTGCTCCGACCGAAACCGAACCAGGGACTAGCTAAGCGTGTTACCAACGTCCCAAACCTTTGCCCAAACAGCCACAGCCAACCAAATACTTAATAAACAAATACATTATATGTATATACAAGACGTATACAAAGAACAATATCATAAAATTTAATATGTAATTTGGTGCGATGACGTGGTACTCTAATAAACGGCCCTAAAGGGTTAAAGGGGAATAGAAAATCTGTTAATATTATTATTATAAGTCGTGGCGAAAGTAGGTCATTGCAATAAAGATAAACTACTCGTATGTTTATGAAATATGTAGGTAAAACTAAACTATTTATTATCAGAATTATAAATATGCTTTGAATGTTTATATATTTTTGCACAAAGTTATGAAAGAGTAATGGGGTAACGATAAGATGATCTAGTATATATTAAGACTATTGAGAAACAGGACAACCAAAGTACATAATATATCAAAGATACATTGGTAGCAGCAAGTGGTTTTGAACCCAGCACGGCTTGCGTAACCATTGCACTACCACTATACCACGGTCTTCTCCAAATGTTTCTTATCCAAATCCATTTCTTAACATCCATCGATTCTCCGTGCGGGTGCCGGGTCCATTGCATGGCAGGCGTGGGAGTGAAGACAGAGTTTTGGGCTTGTAACCGAAGTGTAGGTTTCATTTCGTCAAATTGAAAGTTGCCGGTTCTAACTAGGCCGGCATAGTGAGTGTGATTGCTACTTACTCGTTCGTCTACTATTTAACTGTAATAGCAGTCGCCTTTGTTCATGGACCGCATTCTCGCTGTTATATGACGAGACACAACGGTTTTATTTAAAAATTAAAATATCAAAATTGTTGCCATTTTAGTTTTAAGTAGATATCTTTTTTTTTTTTTTTTTTTTTTTTTTTTTTTTTTTTGACTCGACATTTGACATCGACCCGCCTGATAATAAGCAAGAGGAGATCCAAAAGTGCAGACGATTGAGACAACCGAGTTTGTTCACGGCTGCCTCAGCCGCCGTCACTATGCCGGCCAAAGGTGCTTCTTCACGCATCGCTTGAAGGATCCAAGGTTATAGGAGGGAGAGAACACATGGGCTGGCAAAGCATTCCACTTGTCGATTGTTCTACAAAGAAAAGATGCACCGAACTTTTTAGTTCGACTACCGATTCTGTCGACAAAATGTGAATGCTTCCCCCGACCAGTGCGGGTGTTACGGGTGTGAAAAGACGAGATAGGAACAAGGTTAAAGAGCTCCTCGGAACATTCCCCGTGGTATAGGCGATAGAGGACGCACAGAGCCGCCATGTCTCTGCGTAATTGCAGAGGCTCCAGAGTTCGCGTAACCTCTACATCTCCTATGATTCGGACAGCTCGGCGCTGCAATGAATCCAGGGCATTGAGAAGATACTTGGCAGAGCCGTCCCAAAGATGCGAACAGTACTCCGCGCAAGAGCGAATTTGAGCCTTGTATAAAAGCAGGCGAAGCTCTGGCGCTCATATATCTTTATATGAGGCAACATTCTCATATTCTCGGTTCAATGAGCTGAAATTGCAGCCAAGGGATAGATGACAAAATGTGTTATGTTTTGCTTAAAATATTTTATTACAGCGTATATACTACTTTGTAATATATACGTATAAGAGAATTGTGAATGTGAAGGAAGCGAGGGAGTTGTGTCAAGATCGTGGCAAGTGGCGTTCTATTGTCTCTGCCTATCCCTGTGGGGAAAAGGCGTGACAATTTGATTGATTGATATACCACCTTAAACAGAATGAAAATTATATAATAATTACGTCATAATAATAAATTAGTTATTTTGTGGCTCGACGTGTGACAGCATTCCGCCTGATGCTGCATCTTCCATTACAGCTTTTTTTCTAACAACACGGTTACTTTACTATGAATTAATATAAAAAAATGGAAAATCGTAATACTGGTTCTCTCGACACAGGCTTTCGCCTATTGAGAGGGCAAATAGTAATCTTTAACATAGTTTTTTTGTAAATAAGAGAATACGAGTAGTAATTATTAACGTTAAATATAGGTATAATGTAGTTTATTTTGAAAGAATAAAGATATTATTATTATAGTTAAATAATAACAGCAAGTAACAATCGCATCCACTATATCGGCCTAATTGGAACCGGCACCTTTCAAGAATATCTCGAAACGCGACTGATTCACTTTATTTGGAAGGGGTGGGCAAAACTGAGCAAAAAACCAACATTTGCCATTATTTCGTGCACTTCGACTGCAGATAAATCGGTGCACATGTAATACAATTATTTAGTTATTCGAATTCCTACCTGATAAATAACAATGATAATAATTAGAACATTAACGAAGACAGAATAGTCCAATGGGCTGCCACGGAACGAGAGAAGCTGGCAGCATATAATATATAGAAACTCAAAAATTCGATAACAAGATTAATCCTAACGAAGTGTGGCAGTCTAAGTATAAAAGTATATTTATGTTAATATTATCTACTGTTAAATAAGATTAGGTAAATAGGTATGTATAAAATAGGTGATAAATAATTTAAATTTATATTAAACACGTTAAAAGCACATCAATTAACTTTAATCCCTGCGTTTATACGCATCTTCACATTCGAAATAAAAACACGCTACATGAGCCTTAAATCCAAATTCCTGTAAAAATTCATTCGGCTCAGAATCCCCGAGAACCCATTACTTTTACAGTTGACAGCCTCTAAAACGGAGGTACGTTCAAGAATTTTATTCCTCAACATACACACTGAACAATAACTTTAATACTCCCCTGATAGTACACAATTTGAGGTATACTTGAGCAAAAAAATAGTAAAAGGCAATATAAACTCAATGGCAATGAAATAAGGTAGATATTTGTTGTGTTGTTTTAAAAAGATAATCAGTTAAGTGTCTGTATTTACGTTGGAACTAATCTACATGAGAAGATAGCCAAGCAAAAAGCAGTGAATAAGTAAAGAGAATGAGTTACACGTGAAATAGCAATTCACATTTCTTCTGAATAATGCAATTGCTTTGTAATTGTATTCTTTTGTTTGCTGAGACGTGATATCTGATCTCGACTTGCCTCATGATAAGCAAGGGGAGGCAAGAGCGCCGACGACTGAAGTTTACAGTTGCCTTAGGTTAGGAACTCACGGTGCCTGATGTGACTGGCAAAATCAGACGATCGCAGGTTGCGCGATTTAAAATCGCAAAGTTTGCAATCGATTTTATGAAGTGTTCATGACTTTATATGCCAACAAACAGACAACACAATGACTCGCAGCCACACCGGGCAGCGCCCGTAAGTCCTGCAATCTTCACCCGCAGAGCGCACGGTAGTCGCATGCCGCCAGACTTTACTAGTTGGTCGCCGCGACAGCGACAGTCGCAAACAATTGCCGACGCCGCAGCCAGGCCAAAATCGTGTCGTGAGTTCTAACAATATTTTTAACATACATGTTTACATTCTACGGAAGTCACGAGCCCGACACAAAATCGCTCCGTGAGTTCCTGGCTAACTATCTATTAATCAAAGTTTAAGGTAGGTTAATTTCAAATAAAGTGTAAATTGGATTCTATTTATCTGTTATTCATTTTATTGAGTAAATAATTCAATAGGTAATTTTAATATTTTCTTAGATTTTGCGCGAACATTGATTATTGAATTAAACAAATTTTATGCGGCTTACTATCGCGTTTTTTTATAAAATTTGTTTAATTATAATATTATCATTATTATCAACTGTCTCGCCTCTAGAGAATTCCCAGAAGGATAAGCAGAATTCACTAATATATACATTAAAAATATATTTAAGATGTTACAATAAAACTAAAAATCAGGACGAAAATCAATTTTGGATTAACATTTTTTTTAAATTTCTATACTAAGCTACTAAAATGCTTGTATCTTAAAAACAGGACAACCAAAGTACATATATCAAAGATACATTGGTACCGGCAAGTGGTTTTGAACCCGTGCTCTCGGTTTGCGTAACCTTAAGCGTAAAACATCACGGTCGCCTTTTTAATAAAGACTATTTATATCATAGAAAACAAAATAAGAAAGCATTATATATGAGTTTAGATATATATTTGTAAACTCAGAGAACGCATACCTTAGTAAAACTGAATCATTCTAGTTAAAGTACATCGTGGTTTGCAGAGAGTACCTCATTTCTGTTTTATTCAACAGCATCAGCGACATGGCGAACCCTTGCAAGATTAATGAATGAAGGCGACTTGGTTAAATTACATAGAATACAAACATAAGGGCCCTTTTAAACCAAACAAAATTGGACGCAAGAAAAACCAGTATCCTGTTTACATGTCATTTCTATTCAAGATAGTACTCATTTCATTTATTTTTTATTATTTACATTTTGCTACTAAGCTACTAAAGTGCTTGTATCATAGAAACAGGGCAACCAAAGTACATGATATATCAAAGATACATTGGTACTGGCAAGTGGCTTTGAACCCGTGCTCTCGGTTAGCGTAACCATTGCGCTGCCACTACACCACGGTCGTCTTATCATAAATTATAAATACAATGCATAAATTGTCTCTGTCTGTTCCAGAACCAAGGCTATGAACAAATAAATAAACACATACAATTTTTTTTTATTGTGACACGACATCTGACCTCCACCGGCCTGATGATAAGCAGAGGAGGTCCAAGAGTGACGATGACTGAAAAAACCGAGTTAGTTCCCGGCTGCCCCAGCCGCCAGCCTAAGGTGCTTCTTCACGCATCGCTTGAAGTATCCAAGGTCATAGGATGGAGAGAATTCATGGGCTGGCAAAGCATTCCACTTGTCAATTGAAAACCAATAAATAAAAAAACAAATGATCTATTTCGTCAATATAAAATAATTATTCTAAATCAAAACATCTTCTGCTTTGAGTCCTAAAATAGCATTCCGATCAATTGGATGTAGTTAAGATATCTCGGTTTGATAATAATGTTAATTATTAAATAAGGGTTCGGTGCAATACATTAAACGAACCGTTGAGATCGACTACCGATTCATTCGACAGATTGGGGATGCTTTACCCGACTGTGGAAGAAGACAAAAAATAAATAAGGTTAAGAAGCTCCTCAGCACTTATTCTGTGTTATTGTCGATAAATGTATGTATTTCAAGTATTAAATACTCAAAGAAAGAGATTCAAGAATAGTTCCAACATTACTTTACAACCACATAAAAAAACTCTAAACATTACACGAATCAATTATGAAAAATCTAATTGCAAGAATATTAGTTGAAATATTTAAAGAAACAACGCACCAAAGCTCACTACCATCAGTATTATGTAACTTAAATATTTACACGTGAGCAAAAAGCTCTTTCTACCTTGAAGAAACTTTAAGCAACATCTTCCTGTTTTACACGAGAAGATAGCCTCCGCAATGACATCCTAAGGGAACTCAATCTCTCTATAAAGGGAGTATAAGTTTGTCTTACGTACGCGGTATAGAACGACTATCGAATTTATTGTTATTTTACTTTGATGGGTAATTTGTAAATTGATCTGTAAATGCAAGTTTAGAAGATACCTATAATAAATTTTAGTATTGGTTTTTAATATTTAGATAAACTTATACCTCAGAAAACTACTAAATAATCGCTATGTTGTATAGTATATTAGATTGTACCTTAGAAATTTATTTTATTATTAATATTACCAACAAGACAACAACATTGTAATCATTTAGATGCAATAATCAGACGTGAATCTTCTATTTTGTCTGAAGAAAAAAAAATATTGTTTTATTGTAATAGTTTTAATTTTGAGTATTTAATAAGGAAAGAAAAAAAGAACTATTTTCAGTATGAAAAATGTCGCAACTATATTAGACAGTCGCGTAAAAATGCTGCCGTAAGCAGCAATATTAAACAAGGATGCTTCCATAAAGGAAGACCCAAACCAGGTAAGCAAAATGCCTTTTAAGAAACTATTGATTTGCTTTTGAAAGAGGCATTTTGGAAAATGTTAAGAAAATCCAGAAGAAAGAATTTCAGAGGCTCTTTAACACCTTTCAGTAGATTGCTTGTACAGGAAATTCTTTCAAAAATTGTCACACAGTGAAAGGTGTATGTTTATATATGCCAACACTAAGCTATAAAAAACTTGTTTATGCTAACCATTTGTACATGACACTAAGTGACCAAAGAACTATATCAAAGACACATTGTAGTTCGTAGTGGTGGTATCATGCACTTAGGCGATACTGGTTGTTGAATGGCCTCACAAACTAGGAGCCTCCGGTACAAAATTATTTTCCAATACCATGTAGCTTTGATATAAATATTACGTACTTTGGTCGTCATGTTTAATAAAATATCCTATTGCCGATTACCGAAGTAAAATGAGTGAAATATTTAATAGGATAACATTGTAGGCGGTAGTCCGTGAAAATGCTTCCCTTAGGGATTCCAATCTAACCCTTCATTATAAGGGTGTCAGAATGTTTACAAGTTCAACATTACCCTCTTAGACTTTTAAATTAAAAAGCGATTTATTTTTTATCGAAATGGTTTAGCGTATATAATGAGAGATAATTGTGTGCTGTTTATTACTGTACTGTTTTATCCATATTATTTATAAAATGGTAATGAAAATTAAATAGAAAAAGCGCGTTACAATTGGCTGTGACCAGTAGTTATAATTTTATAACCTTTTTTCCCAAAAGAAAACTTAATTATAATATTATATATATTTAAAAATCAATCAAATTGTCACGCCCTTTTTCCTACAGCGATAAGCAGACACAAAGAAGCCCTACTTGCTACGATTCTGACACAACTCCCTCGCTTCCCTCACATCGACAATTTACTTCATAAAAGCTCTACGGTAAGGAATTTATTAATCTGATGTGAATGGATTCATTAAACAATGCAGGCCCAGGATGTTTTCCGACCAAATCAGAGACATCCTCAAGAAAGCGACCGTGGGGTAGTGGCAGTGCAATGTTTAGCAAACCGAGAGCACGGGTTTTATAGCTTTATTTCCCAAAACAGAGAATTCTTAATTATAATATTATACATATTTATAAATCAATCAAATTGTCACGCCTTTTTTCCCACAGGGATAAGCAGACACAAAGAAGCCCTACTTGCTACGATTCTGACACAACTCCCTCGCTTCCCTCACATCAACAATTCACTTCATAAAAGCTCTACGGTAAGGAATTTATTAATCTGATGTGAATGGATGCGTTAAACAAGGCAGGCCCAGGATGTTTTCCGACCAAATTAGAGATATCCTCAAGAAAGCGACCGTGGGGTAGTGGCAGTGCAATGTTTGACAAACCGAGAGCACGGGTTTAAAAACCTTGATCGTCCTGTGTCTGTGATACAAGTAGCTTAGTTAGTATAGAAATGTAATTTTTAAAAATAAAAAGCTAAACGTATTATATTTATTAGCTATTAATTACAATTAAAACTACGTCAAAATAAAATAAAAACAATTCGTGATTTAATATAATTTTAGATCATCCAAAAACTTTCGCGATCTACTTAGACCGCCATATTAATGTCTCCAAAGCTACTGAATTAAAATAATTTGGAAAAAAACAATAGTATTAAATCCCGAATAGAAGAGAAGTTTTTAGGAATTTCATTAATTAATCACGAATACTCACTCGTACATAAGATCCGATTAACGAACCTTTATTAATATTCTAAAAGCCGTAATGGAAACAAGTGATACAGCCTTCGATTTACTGTACTTCTTATACCTATGTACTTATATAACAAACAAAACACGTGTTGGTATTGGTATTTTTATTAACAATCAATCAATCCCTCGCTTCCTTCACATTCACAATTCTCTTCATACAAACAATTATTAACAATATTCACAAATTATGCTTTTTGTATAATTTGTTAAAATTATTTAATTCAGACGATTCACGAGAAGTTCATAAATGATTTTTGACAGGCATAGTGACTGGAGCGACTGTAAAATTAAAAGGGTTTGTTAGTCGGCGGCGCTCTTAGACCTTGGATCATCAGGGAAGGCCAAATCAAATATCACGTCTTAATACAAAATAAAAAAATCTTTCTTTGTATTTCTTGTTCTAAAAGTGATAAGCAAACAGTTGAAGGTATTTTGGGCGATCTGCCGATCCAAAGTAGTTCCTCTACTCTCAAGTATACAGACCGTGAAGTAACTTAGGCACGTTTCGGGATTAGCTTGTAAGTTGCCGGTTCTAACTGGGTTGTAATTGTAGTTGTAGCTTCGACTGCTACTTGCAGTTATTTACCTGTGGTTTATTGCTTAACATCGCAATAAAAGGTAAACTCATATTGGTTTCAAAACAAAATAACCTAAATTCGCGCAATTTCAGCTTATACTACTAAACAACGTAACACTGAGCCTAAACAAATTTAATATAATATAACCTTATCAGGCTTAACCGGCAAGGGAGTGAACAACAAATAAGGGCGCGAAATGGGCGCGGGTCTGCATGACCCACTTTGAACATTATCTTTTAAACCCTAACATTGTCTTAAAACTAAATAAGTCACCATTACATTGCACCTTTTAAGGGTTTTTCAATATGAAATAAAGGTTTTTTTCACCCTTCTTACAGACTATGTAGTTATGGGCACTGCTCATTTGATCAAGAAACAATCTTTTGGGTCGACCCCGTTTTATCCTATCTCGCCTTTGTTTTATAAATCTGATTCATCTTTTCTTTTGATGTGTCAAAACAATAACAACATATCTCTAGCTTACATCCACAACAACTCACTAGTTGAGTCAAAGCTTGAAATTGATGATGATGATTTTTCACATTTAAACTTAATGAAATAATCTTTAGTATTTTCTTAGATTTTGCACCAACGGTGATTAATGAATTAAACAAATTGTATGCGGTTTACTATCGCGTTTATTTTGGCCTACTACTATTTTACTATCGGTGCAAAGCTTTCGAAATAATAACGTCAAAATTAAAATCAAAACCAAAATAAACGCGATAGTAATTCGAAATAATCTTTGTTAAGTGGATTCAAATTACAGGCTCAAATAAAGACTTCAGTGCCAGCGGGCCGACCGCGTAACTCTATGACAATGAGCTTCGTTTTGACAGTTAATGAATCGATGTTCTTTTTCGGTAAAAGTTCAAGCTCATTGAAACAGTGACCGCGTAACTTGTTGACAAATGGGAATGAATTTCATTGTTATTCCCTCAAAGTTGCGCGTTCGACCCCTAGTTCCCTAAAAAAATATCGCCTTCATCGTGGACTCATCTAAGTCAATCTCAATGCTTAACTCAGGCGGGGTGCTGTCATATGTCGATGAAAAAATAAATAAAAAATGATGTATGGAAATAAAATCATAAAATCAAATCATATGTCGAGACAAAAAATAGATGTATTACCTAGATAGATATTTAACCTACAAGTACTACAACCTATGTATACTTTCACCCGCACCTAAAATAAGGGATAACTAAACCTTAATATATTCCATGTTATCTGAGAGCCTGACATTATCTTGAATATTACAAGCCAATTACCTAATTATTTTTAGTAAAAGCTGTTTTGTCTGTTGTCGCATACAATCCTAATGACTTTTATCAGCAACTTCCATCGCCTAAATTATGTTTGTAAACCTCTTTAAGGTGCTCGTGAAAGTTATCAGTGGGTTGTTAGAGGTAATATTGTAAAACGAACTAATACTTTTGTTAGAACAGGTTGTTATGTTTATATATTAAATATTTTACCTTTAAATACATTATTAGAATAATTTATTACTATTTTTATATACTGACCTCTACTTTGGTTAATACCAGGAAAGTAGAGGTCAAATAGTTTTTTTTTTTTAGATTTTGCGGGAACTTTGATTAATGAATTAAACAAATTTTATACAGCTTACTATCGCGTTTATTTTAAATTTTTATTATCTTTAATTTTTTATTATTATTAGTGACCACGATGGCTGCAAAGTTCTCGAAACGTCGGCATAATAAAAAATGTAAAATCAAAACCAAAATAAACGCGATAGTAAGCCGCATAATTTTTTTTATTTCATTAGAAGTCAGATGTTAAGTCTCAAAAATAACCAAGCGATTATTACGAGTACATCTATGTGATATACTACATCAATGATATAGTACATCAATGTGATCAGACTATAAAACATATTTTATTTTATTTACATCACTATGTTAAGTTCTAATAGAAACAGAACGACCAAAGTACATATTGTATCAAAGATACATTGGTACAGACAAGTGGTTTCGAACCCGTGCTCTCGGTTGCGTGACCATTGCACTAGCACTACTCCACAGTCGCCACATTTTGGCTCGCCTATGTACCTATTTTTAAGTGCAATAAAGGATTTAAATAAATAAATGTATTTCAACTAGTAGGCAACGTATTGATTGAATTCAGTGTGTGAGGAACTAAGGCGTCCTCAATAAATAGTCGTTGAACCAGCTCGAGGCGCCTCTACTGAGTAATGGCATAAACTGGTCGCATTTAGGTTAACACCAGACCGCTCTTTACTAACCACTAACAATTTGACGTTCGGCTTCTGGCGGTAATCATTAAACTATTTGCAATATTGAGTTGTGGAAAATAAATGAAGATATTATTTTTAAGGGTTTTTTTACATAATTTTGTACAACGATTCAAACAAGGCAGGCCTTACTGACCAAATCGGAGATATCCTCAAGAAAGCTAAGTTGCCTAGTGTCCAAAACGACAGAGCTTAAGAGAGATGAAGAAAATTGTAAATGTGTCGAGGGAATTGTGTCAGGATCGTGGTAAGTGGCGCGCGCTCCTATCCCTGTGGGAAAAAGGCGTGACAGTTTGATTAATTGATTGATTGAAATATAATAATGTTAAGAGGCCATCTACTCGTACTTGTATTATACGCGGCAGATAAAAAGTGCGCTAACTTTTGAGCTGGGCAGCATAGGTATTGGCAGATTGTAAGATCGCTGGACAACTGCGGTAGTACAACGTCGCGCACCTATACAATCGTGCACATAATAGATATTTTTAATTGTACAGACATTCATAAAACGGAAATTATGTAAGTACTGTACAAGTTACTGCGCAGCTTAAATATGCCAACGCTCATTTTTCTGCCTGGATCTATACAAAGATATAAAAAGTCCATATATGGGAAATGTCAAATGACGACAATATTAATTCGACAATTAATAATTGAATAAATAACCCGCAACAACATAATATTTTAATTTTACATGACAAAGTAATAATGGTAAAGATATATATTATATTTCACCTAATTAGTAATTTTATACCGTAATAATAATATCTATTATACTAGAACTAGCATTGAAATATGCCAAAAAATATCACGTGTGCTAATAGAATTGTAGTTTCTTTATAAACTGCTAATTCCTTTGATCTTTTATGAATGATTAAAAGCCCTTTTATCTAACCTAATTTCAATGCGTTAAGTCACTTGGTAATTCTTAAGTAATTACACGCGTAATTCCGGATCAAACTCTAATCTTAGTAACCTTGATATTTATCTAAGAAACAAATATTCAATTTAAATATTCACGAAAAAGTGTACTTTGGGAGTTATAGAGTAGTAGCACGGTTTCAAATGTACATACCGTGTTATGATTTGATTGCGTTTATAGATGATACCGAGGTCAGGAAAGTTCTGGAGTTCCCCTACAAGGCGAAAGGAGCGGCTCTATACGTCCCTATCGAAGAGCTCTACAACCTTGTTCCTACTTCGTCTTTTTCCCTCGTGCAGGTCGGGGGAAGCATCTTTTTTTATATCACAATCGATAAGTGGAATGCCTTACCAGCTCATGTGTTATCCTTGAATCCTTTAAACGAAGCGTGATGACGGCGACTGAGACAATCGTAAACTAAATATGTAGAAAAAAGAAAAATTTAAACCGAAGTTCCTACCTACATAATATTAAACGTTCATTTGTTGTACATTTAAATTAAAATAAATAATATACGATATTGTGGCATTCAAGTGCCGCTGGTAGCTGATATACATTGCCTTTTCTCAAGCTTCGTTTTTTTCTCGTACGAACTATTATGCCGACGGCATGTAATAAAGTAAATCAAAACACAGCTCTTAATTGCAATCTCTTTATACGAGTCATCTCATCAATAATCGTAAAATAAAAATAACAATACACTATATACAATAAAAACGCCCACTTTCCAGTAAGCTCACATTTCTCAACTTCATGCTATAAATAAAAAGATAAAGAAAGTTACGCGCAAGTACATACTATCATAAAATGTGTGATTATCTTGTGTACAGTCGACAACAGATACACGTTCCAGCATACTTGTCTATGCGCTTGTACAGTCTATGGATTGATTAACCAGTCCTTGTTAACAAATGTTGGGAGAAAACTTTTTAAAGACATAATAATTGTTAAATTAAATAACATATAAATTTTATTTAAATAACATATAGTATAATTTATTTTTAATTTAAAAAAAAATATAAGATCTATAATAGTATTTATTAAACAGCTGATTTTACAGTTCCTGATTAATTCGCACCGTCAAAAGACCGTCGACTTACCTCTCTTGAAAAAAGTAATTTCTCCAATACCAGAATAGCAGTTGCAAACGAAATATCAAATTATCAAGCCTTTATATATCAAGCTGGAGCGCCACATTTCATGAATCTGACACAAACCATTCTTTACATTCAGATTCCTGTTCAGAATAATCTTGTGTACAGAAGACGCAGCGTAGGTAGGCCTCCTACTAGGTGGACTGACGATAGTAAAATTCACAAATAACTGGTGAATGCAACTGGCATTTTATCGTTCGAAATGGTGTTCTAAGGGGAAGGCCTATGTTTAGCTGTCATCATCTGGCTGATGATGATGAGAACAATAATCTGAGGGTTGTCCCCATTTTAACCAAGCTGATAAAACGACAATTTTTAAGCTGATCCTAAACACGACTAAGCCACTTCACGATCTGTACACTTGAATGTGGTGGGTGCTACTACACAAATCTAAACGACTGGCCAAATATCAAATCAAATCTAATTGTCAAGCCTTTTTCCCATGAGGATAGGCAGAGACAATGGAGTGCAACTTGCCACGATCCTGGAACAACTCCCTAGCTTCCTTCACATCCACAATTCTTTTCATACAAGCTCTAATGTTATGGGGACCAGGCAACCTAGCTTTCTTTTGATTTGATTTGATTAGATTTGATTGGAAAACGCCTGCCTTGTTTAACGCATCCATCCACATGAGATTTATAAATGGCTTTCGTCAATCTACTTTCACTCATCCTTTCCATGTGCCCACTTTCCATCCCATCCTATTCCATTCCCATCAAACTGGTCAAATAATAATAAATAAACAAACACAATCTTCATTCCAGTATCAAGTACGTGTGCAAGTAACGAAACGGGTGTAAAGTAGTTAATAAAGGGTAAAAGTCTTGTTTGTAGGTCTCATACTTAAAAGTGCAGAATGCAGGTGGCAGATGCTTATCGGGTGATGACTGTTCACGCTTCCAGGTTATGTAATATTGTTTTACTCAACAAGATGTAATAATATAATAACAATTAACGCTTTATTATAAAGTTGGACAAACACTGGAATTAGATTTTTATCTTCTAATTGTCTCACGTTTTTTAAATTATTTGTGCAATTGCTTGTATAATATACAATGTATTGTTTAAATGTCATAAAGCTTGTATGAATGGAAGTGTTGATGTACTTTACAAATATGGCGAACGTTCGCACAAGCAAACGGACTTGTTGACAATGTATGCTTTAAATTGTCAATTCTTGGAAAATAAGTTCGTACCTAACGCAAATATGAGTTTCAAATAGGCTTCAAATATAAGCTTCAAATAAATATGGTATGCAAATCCAATTAGCGAAACTGACGCTTTAGGACGAAATATGTATGTGTTTGTTTTATTAATATCTGAATAATTCGATGAGTACTATTATCTACTTTATACATTATTAATGATAATTTGGCAGAAAAATACCCGCTTGAATACCGGACAAGTGCGACCGAACCGCAGCGGGGCAGGGGTTGAAGTTATGTAGATGCTAATATAAACAAAAATATGTATTTTGTACTTATGTATTGGTGATAATTAAAAACCTGAATTTCTAGTCGATAAGTCTAGCTTATAATCTGTTTTTATACTAAAATAAATAAATAATTTTAAACTATTTTTATTTACATCTTGTAGTGTAAAACATGTATTAATTACCAAAGAGACAAATCAAATACTTACAAAATAGTTTATTTAATACTTAAACAAAGGTATACAACATCAAAGGTATACCATAATTAATTGTGTCAAAACAAATACAATAATACATATTATGAGTAGTACAATGTTATATAGTGTAATAAGCATTAGCAATTACCTTAAAATAATTAAAATTCAAAATTATGAAACAATGTCGCTGAATTGAATTCTTAATTGCATAAATCATTGCCAGTTTATTCCGCCGTCGACGTTCTTGGATTTACTCTTGCAACCACCAGGCAAGACGAAACCTCAATAAAAATAGTAAAAACAATTGATACTCCTTTTATACGATCTTGAATTTTTGATATCTCTTCTCAAGGTAAAAATCATGTCTCAAATCAAATGCAGAGTACTCAATCATTCCCAAAATTATCTTCCACAATCCTATTACACCCTGTATTATGTTTTAATGTTGTATTAATGTCACTTTATATTAAGAAATGTGAATTATTTTTTAAAAATTATTCCCCCAGCTTAGCACATATTCACAATGGAAATCCACTTTTAAAAGTTCAAGTCTAAAAATTGAAGGTATAAAAAATGAAAACACAATTTTCTCGTAAAATAAGAAAGAAAATGTTTATAAATATTTTTAAAAATAAATATTCTTGTAAGTATTTATAACTTATAGTACGAGTATATTACTCTGAGTATATATAACGATTTTGCGCGAACTCAATGTTTTATGAACTAAAACATATTTTATGCGGCGACCCGTCGATAGTAAACCGCATAAAATTGGTTTAATTCATCGATAATTTCTAATTCAATTAATCAATTCATTCCTGTTTCTGAAACAATGGCACTGTGAACGATCCTTTTAAACCGTTTTCAATCTATATCTGTTAAGAATAAAATTTATGTTTCCTAATTTTTAAATCCTTTTTTTTATAATTTTCTTTATATCCGTGATTCAACTCTTTGCTGTCGTTTTCTACTCTTCTTTTTATATATTGTAAAATATTTTTCTTAGCACTCGCATAGGAGGATAACTGTAGTCGTTCATACAAGCTGTTACAAATACAAGAAACCTTCAACAGCTGCAATTTAATCTTAATGTAACATTGAATCGAGGACATTTATTATACTTTTATTGTAAAGAAAAATTGTATTTAGGGTCTGAATTAAAAAGTATCGGTCACTTTCTAAGGAGTTTTAGGCAGACAGTTAGTGTGACTACCAATTACACCGATCCAGGGTAGTAGGTACCACCAATATCAAGAGTACAGAACGTGATAAGAATTAGTTGACTTTCGTGATCAGCTTGAGGTCCCAATGCGATTGCACTTCTGTCAATTATTTAATATGTCTTTGTTTTTTTCTTTATCTAATGTGTGTTCAGTAAAATTTACTTTAAGGTCAATTATCATTTTTTACAATGCCTTAATTCTCGCATCCTGACAGATTAAACTTCGTATTTTAATTTAAAAAACAGTTATCTGTAATATAATATATAGGTAATATAAGTATTCTATTCTAACATAGATATCCTCGTAGTACCTACAATATAATATAAAACTTGTTCCTTTAATGGTTTAGTGCGACTGTGGTGTAGTTCAAAACCACTTGCAGGTACTAGTGTATGTTTGATAATGTACTTTATCATATGTGGAAAAGTAGATATCGTTTTACACGAAACAGATACAGGCACGTTAAGTGAAAGATCCTTTACTAGAACGGGACTGCTCACTTTACGCCCCTTTCATTATACAAGTAGCATATTTGTAAAAGAGTTAATTATGTATGTACGAACGGAACTAGGAGTAAAATGTTTACGTATGCCGTTGGCGCTATTTAGTCGGGTCGCGTTAATTTTAGACACATGCGCGTACGCATCCGTTTTAAACATCTGCGGCCGACTTCATTCTTAACAAATTAACATATAGTCACGTAGAAACGATACAATAGTACGATCTGTACTATATAGCTAGCTACAATGGATAATTACTAAAATCTATTATGCATTTTGTTCATATCGAAAGAAAAACCTCATGAGTTTTCTTCATTTAAACTTGTATGTAAAAGTCAAAATTTTACTCAAAATTAAAACCATGTTTGATATTACCATACTAAAATTAAGGCGCGGTGACTGAAACGTTTTTTCAGTCGTCGGCGCTTTTGGACCTCGCTTGCTTGCCATCAGGCAAGTAAAGACGTCTCAATAAAAAAAATATAGCTAAGGTAGGTAAAGGTAGGTAGCCTAGTGCTCATAACAGTAAAGCTTGTATGAAGAGAATTGTGAATTTGAAGGAAGCGAGGGAGTTATGTCAAGATCGTGGCAAGTGGCGCTCCATTGTCTCTGCCTATCCCTGTGGGAAAAAGGCGTAACAATTTTATTGGTTTGATTTTTTAATAAGAAAATATGTGTAAATGACATTTTCTCTTATCCCAGCTCTTTGCTGTTTTTTGGCTTCAAGGTGGGCAGTGTAGGGTCCATGCACCATGCTGACGTCTGCATAGCAATGAATGCCAGATTCAAGGTACAGTATATCGTTGATACGCAGAAGGAACACGCAGAAGGAACAACGTCTGCGACAGCACGAAGCCCTAGCATGCACCGACATTCTGCGCAATGTTAATGTACGTTTGTAGAGCCAGGGCCGGACCGTGAGTTTAGGGGGCCCTGGGCTAGTACTACTTAGGGGTCAAAGTATAAGAAAAAATAAGTCAGTTCGAAAAACCAACACCTGAACATAGACTTGAATTAAATGAATTAAATAGGTTTATTAATCGCAGGATTTGCAGGGCTGCAAACTTTACAATTTGTTTAATTTTATAAAATTATGGATTTTTTTGCATTATCGTCTATTTTTGACTTGACTTAGCTGCTGGGGGCCCTTTGAATCCACGGGGCCCTGGTTTAGATCTCATTGTGTATTGCTGTTCATTAACAGATGTTATCCTATCAAATTTAACTGTATTCTTTTATGTTGTTCGTTGATTATTGTCACTTTACAGGTCGTCGACTCCATTGCTATAGTTTTACTGCACATCGAATGGTATAGCTTTAGATTACTGTCTAGTGAGAGGATTTGTGCTCAGTTAAACTCTAATAATACTTTTTATTTGACATATGAAGATAATACTTTTATTAACCCCCGACCCAAAAAAGAGGGGTGTTATAAGTTTGACTTGTCTGTGTATCTGTGTATCTGTGTATCTGTGTATCTGTGGCTCTGTGTATCTGTGTGTCTGTCTGTGGCATCGTAGCTCCTAAACGAATGGACCGATTACGATGTGGTTTGTTTCATTTGAAAGCTGACGTGATCGAGATGGTTCTTAGCTACAATTGATGAAGATCTGATCAGGGGTTTCAAGGTCATCAGCTCGATTTGTTAGCTGCGGTAGCGATCTTAGACGCGCTGTTTAGAACGGGCAACCCTTGTACGTCGCTATGCGACGAAGATTGTTATTTCATGTCAAATAAATATGCCAATGTAAATACACGTAAAAAATGTTATGATTTTTCCCTTAAAATATTCATATGGCGAGGTTGGTTTGCAGTTTAGATCGATTACCTTGATTGAATATTTTAGGGGAAAAATTATAACATTTTTTACGTGTTTTAACAATGGCATATTTATTTGACATAAAATAACAATCTTCGTCGCATAGCGACGTACAAGGGTTGCCCGTTCTAAACACGCATAAGGCTGGGAATACACGTCCGATATTGCTGAGCAAATTATTTACAAATCGGAAGTAGGAATCGGACGTCTATTTTGTTTCTGTATTTTGTATGAAAACTGCACCTTCAGACAATCGGATCGGCCATAAAATCGTAAGCGCCTTGGCGTTGTTTCCGATTCTGACATCTGATCCGACTATCGGATCTGACGTGTATTAAGTATTCAAATAAATGTATGGCACTAGTGCCTTCCGATTGTCTGATCAGACAATCGGATCGGACTATCGGAGAGGAAAATCGGACTTGTATTCCCAGCCTTATAGGTATTTACTTTTAAACATATCTGTGACTTAACATTTGAAATAAAAACGTATACAAATACATGTGTGTTTTAACTGGTACCACTGAGTTACTCTGATGATGGAACTCGAAGGTAGGAGACGAAATCCTGGATGTGTTCAAACTTTTTTTTGGTATACTAAGTTTGGACTTATTAGATTTGTCTTGAAGGTAGGAAACTAAGTGTAGAAAAGTTAGTGCGATAAAATAAAACATTCCGGATCTAAAAAATCTGATCATGGATCCTCTCAGATCAGCAAATCAACAAGAAATGGACCTGTAGTGCTTTAACTAAAATTGTTACTCACTATGAACCATTAGCTGGACCGTTATCAAATTAAAGACCGAGAGTATCTGATGAGGCACCATCATGAATCCTCTCAGATCAGCAAATCAACAAGAGATAGAACTATAGTGCTTTCACTAAATTTGTTACTCACTAAGAGCATTTAGCTGGACCGTCATCAAATTGAAGACCAGGCAATCTGATGATGCACCATTATGAATCCTCTCAGATCAGCAAATTGATAACAATTGATCAGCAAAAAAAGAGATAGAACAGTAGTGCTTTAACTAGGCCTTTAGCTGGGCCGCTATCAAATTGAAGATCGGGAGTATCTGATTATGAATCCTCTCAGATCAGCAAATCAATAACAGATAATATCATAGTGCTTTAACTAAAATTGTTACTCTCTATGAGCCATTAGCTGGGCCATTATCAAATTGAAGACCTGGAGTAGTTATCTGATGATGCACCATAAGGATCCAAGGGATATTAAAGGGATATAACTATTGAGCCATGACTAATGTTGTTTATTACTATAAAGCTGATGATATGACCAAAGTGGTTCCAGGCGTTTCGGGGGTTCCTTTAAAATTTTAATTTTGATTTTATGTTGAATGCAGTCTAGGACGTAAAAACGTTTTTTTATTGTGACGTAACTTGCCCGATTTTAGTAAGCAAAGGTTACTGAAAAAACCTACTCAGTTTACGGCCAGAGCTTGAAGATTAAAGAATAAGAAAAACACATAAGCGGGTGAAGCGTTCCATTTGTCGATTGTTCGACAAAGATACGATGTGTCGATTAATTCGGTCAACAGAATGTAGATGCTTCCCCGATATGTGCGAAAGTGAAAAGGCGAGGTAGGATAAAACTTCGGAAATTGAGGTAAGTTTAACTACTAAATTAGTGTGAAATATGTCATTTGCACCTGTAGAGTAAAAACATTTGAATAATAAAACAATGCATAGTTACATAAACAGCGTCATAGGCATTTGTGATAACGCGTGCCAATTATACACTTTATCTACATATTTACCTAAATGACATATAGGTAAAATACATATAGCAGAAATTGCCTTACAAATAATATGAACAATTTAGTTATTAATGAACGATGTCGGTGTATTACGAGTGGACTACTTAATAAAAACAAATCATTATTTAAATTAGTTTTATTTTAAGCAGTCCTTAAAAGTAGTAGTCCGTATCCGGAGTAGTTTCACCACCACTACTTAGCCCGGTTCCAACTAGACCGACATAGTGGATGCGACTACAACTTTAACTGTAGTAGGTAGTCGCCTCCTTTCATGGACCGCACTGTAGCACTATATTAGGCGGGGTGCTGCCAAATGTCGAGCCACAATAAAAACAAGTTTTGAATTTAAAAAATATCTACTATTCATGAATTTAACAAATTTTATTCGGCTTACTATCGCGTTCATTTTGGTTTTAATTTTACAATCTCTCCGTGACCACGATGTCTGCAAAACTCTCGAAACGTCGAAATAATAAATAAAATTGTAAAATCAAAACCAAAATGAACGCGATAGTAAGCCGAATAAAATTTGTTTAATTCATTAATTTATGTTCGCGCAAAATCTAAGAAAATATTATCTATTTTTCAATTTGAATTATAAATATTAGCAAAAAAGTCGTTCGTTTTGACTATTTAAAAAAGTAAATTATATTTTGATGGTTGTAATATTATATATAATGTTAAAAACTGTATGATACATAAACTTTCTTCAAAAATAAAATGTGTAAATTCTTATAGAATTAGTCACCGAGTTGTAAGTGTCAATCCAAACTCTCTAACGGAGTGACATTCTAATGAATTGGCGCCAAAAATAGAAGATGTTTACTTTGTCTATGCAACTCACCGCTTTTGTTTCTTCGTCTAATTTTATGTCCAGTGTTAGAAGTACCATGGATAGTGTCCTGGAATTTTAATTTATAAGGTACCTTGAGAGAAACGTGAAAATCCACAGGGATAGGTTTTCTACTTTTCAACACACTCTTCCTAACCTGACACAACTCTTCCACTACCTTCACATCCACATTTTTTATACAACTCTGCCTACTTTATCATGTCTACCCATCCGTCCGAATATTTCACGAATATGCCACTTTCCACGATCCTGACACAACTCTCTTGCTTGCTTTCTCTTCATACATGGCAAGTGGACCTGCAGTGACCATAACCAAATAGGTTGAGAGATAACTAAACATTTTTTTATTGTGATTCGACATCTGACCTTGACCCGCCTGATGGCAAGTAAGAAGGGGTCCAAGAGTGCCGACGACTGCAAGAACCCTGTCGCCCTGCCCCCTGTCACGGCTGCCCCAGTCGCCGTCACTATGCCGGCCAAAGCTTCTTCCTTCTTCTTCACACATCGTTTGAAGGATCCAAGGTTACAGGATGGAGAGAGGACATGGGAAGGTAAAGCATTCCACTTGTCCATTGTTCTACAAAGAACGACGCACCGAACCTTTTAGTCCGACTGCTGATTTGGTCGACAAAACGTTAAACAACAAACGCATTTTGTAGTGATGAGTCTAGAAACGGTAACTCGATAATACACTGATAAGATTCCGGCGTCGTTTACTTATCGAATACTCTTACCTTCTTTGTGTAGTAACAATAAATTACCTGCGATAACGTTACTTAATAGCTAGAATTTTTTAAAAGAATTTCCAAAACGTTTTTTTTTTGCCTTATGGAATCGATGCGATGTTCGGTTTATCTCCTCATCCCTTTAGATTTTCTTAGATTTTACGCGAACATTAATTATTGAATTAAACAAATTTTATGCGCCTTACTATCGCGTTTAATTTTGGTTATTGATTTTACATTTTTATTATTCCGACGTTAAGCTTTGCAGCCATCGTGGTCAATAACCAAAAATAATCGCTATCTATAGTAAGCCGCATAAAATTTGTTTAAATTATACCTTAACCCTTTGTCCAAATTGAAATAGAATAGAACTATCTTTATTGGTTTTTAGAAAATGCACTTTGCTTGAAAAATTAATTTGAAAAACTGGTCATATTACGCCCAATCTGCCGATTAAGGGTACTTTAAGTGTACAGACCGTAAAATAACTTAGTCGCGTCAGCTTGAAAGTTGCCTGTTCCAACTAGCCGGAATAGTGGATGCAGTTATGTAACTGTAGTAGTAGTCGCCTCTATTCATGGAACGGCTTAACATCAGGCAGGGTGATGGCATATGTCGTGCCATAATAATAAAAAACGAATATTGTTGACCTCAACTCTTTATTTAACGTGATATAGAATTGTCTAAAGTTGTGTCAGGACCGTGGACACTTTATTCTCTCTGCCTATCCCTGTGGGGATTGAAGCGTGACAATTTGATTGATATTTTGCATTGAAAACAATCCTAAAAAATTGTTGGCATAATCATGTTTTTTAATTGTGCATAACTCGTAATTAGGCCAAATTTAAACGTCAATATAAATTTTTTTAAAATAAAAAAAAATCATTACTTACAACAATTCAAGCTTACAGAGCAATGTGATTCTCAGAAAAACCGTATACATATGTACCTATAATAGGTTATTATTATTGGAAATTTTCCTGTTATTTTTCGAAGCATTGGAATAAAATACTTTTTTATTTTCTTTTATTGAGACTCGACATAAGACTCTCATTATAGCAGAGACTGCTACTATTATTAAATACTATTGTCACGCTTTTTCCCACAGGGATAAGCAGTGACTATAGAGCGCCACTTGCCACGATACTGATACAACTCCCTCGGTTCCTTCACGTTCACAATTCTCTTCATACAAGCTCTAAGGTCTAGGCAACCCAGCTGTCTTGAGGATGTCTCCGATTCGGTCAGAAAACCCCCTTCTGGGCCTGCCTTGTTTAACGCATCCATCCATCAACATCAGATTGCTATATTCAATCTAATAATTAAATATTACAATCGACAGTCAAAGTAAAAGATCCGGTGAGTCGTTTCTTTGTAGAACAATCGACAAGTGAAATGAAGAAGCACATTGAACTGACTCTTTTTTTTTCAGTCGTCGGCACTTTTGGACGTCTGTTACTAAATGTGCCACGCGTATCATCAATTTTCCTGTTATGTTTTGCACGTATAGATAAAATATTATCTTAATATTTATTGTACTTTACTTCCGCCGTGCTCCGCCGATTTTCATATTTAAACAAAGTAGTATTCGCATTCGATGGCTACTCTCACACGTTTAATAGTAATCAGTTTTTTTTTTTGGATGAATATACGGTTGTCCAAGCCTCGATTTCTTTAAGACATCATTCCGTATTTCGTGTGCTACGAGATGCACGTGTATATCGGTTGTCCGCATTTTATTGTAAATTTTAGTGTAAATAATTATACAATCTTACTCTAAATGGGTAAAAGGCAACGAGAAGAAGCTGAAAACGAACAAGCAAATTGGCAAATACCGTAGAAAATAAGATGGTTGGAGAAACGGAGCTCCACGAATACGACGCCATCACGGTCGCCCTCATCCACGTTTGTTCGTTTTACCTGCATGAACAAAACGATTCAGGTAAATACCGATACTGGATTTTTTACATAAGTGGATTTGTTGCAACCAAAATGTTTTAATACTTCGTGAGACTATAACGTCCACTATTTATGAATTATTATTGTGATTGAGTGTAGTTTGAAAAACTGCAATGTTACAATTTATAATTACTGTTATTGATGGTAGTTTGAAAAACTATAATGTGACAACTAATTATAACTGTGCTTGAGTGTAGTTTGAAGAACTGCAACGTCACAATTTATTTTATTATTGTGCTTGAGTGTAGTTTGAAGAACTGCAACGTCGCAATTTATTTTATTATTGTGCTTGAATGTATTTCGAGGAATTACATCGTCACAATCCAATATTATTACCTCTTGAGCATGGGTGAACCTACGTCGTCCATATATTGATGTGTATGATTTTTATTAGAAAAATGTACTATATATAATGAGAATCCTAATTCAGGTTATAACATTTTTACCCAGGGTTTATGCTTTTAAGCACCAACTCAATAAAGAGTCGAGGTCAATAAACTCTTGACCTTGTTTTATTAGTCACTCTAGACCAGTGTTTCCCAACCTTTAAAAAATGTATTTTACCCTTAATAAATATAAATAATTACAATATTTTTTTTAAAAAATTGCCTTTTTTGTTAAATTGGTCACCGATATCTAGCATTGCATATAAATAACCCAAAGCAGAAGGGTTGAAGTCGTGTCTAATCCATTTTGAAATTACCCTCCTTAACTATCGAATTGCCCTGTAAGGCGTGGGCCCCACTTTGGGAAACACTGCTCTAGACCATACCAAAGAACGTGAGTGCCAGAACCAGCCATACACAACTAGAACCCACAGACCGTTGGCCAAAAAGTTAGTCTGGTGTAAAAAAAAAAAAAAAAAAAGAGAGAGGGAAAATGTATTTAACACAATGGTTAACCCTTGCAAAATAAACCCTGAGGTCACATATGCAATCAATAAACCCTCTCTGAAGAGGGATAAAACAAAAAGTATTCACTATTTTGCCATGCCATGCAAATACAGTAGATCACAGTATTAAGAATAAAATTATACGGTGTTATATAGATATATCAATACCGCCATTTATTAATATAAAAATGTTCAGAATGTCAGAAAGATACTGAAAAACTTATTTCAATGAACTTCTCTTTAAGAAGGTTTTTAGCCTCAGGCTAGTTCAGGTGAAGTTGCCAGAGATGCAGCACAGGACTCCACTCCTGAAATATCCCTTTTTGAAGTCAACTTTGGACTTTTGGTGATAAAATGGGAAATAGTAAAGCCGCAGCAAGTTCGACCACTGATTTTTTAAATAAATAAAATCCTTTAAACTACTGGGGACTCCCTCGGAAGACTATGTGAGAAGGTGGTTGCTACCAATATGCTGTTACGAAAGGCAACAACAAACAGCGTCAACAGACGATTACAATATTTTTACAAGGTACCCTCTGACATATTTATTTATTTTTCATGGATCTGGGACACAATATTCCATTTAATATAATACCTTTATAAATCTAATACCTGTACAATAAGTCAGGTTCCAATTGGTCAGGTTGCCTAATTTCTAAGGAAGAAATTGCTGACTTTAATAGTTCAATAAATGAACTGTTATGTAAAGGTGCTATTTATCTTGAGCTCACCAGAGTCCAATTAATTTATATCCTCACTTTATTGTCTCCAAAATAATACATATAAAAAAAAAAAAAAAAAGTTTTATTTTTACTCCTAAAAAATTAACATCTTTTAAAATTGAGGAAATACGTACTGCTCTTAAATTATTAATAACTGCTCTGGATTTTTATACATGACCAATATTGATATTAAAGATGATTTTGACACCCATACATAAATATAATAAAAACAGGAATTATACTTCATTAGTATATTTAAATGTTTAGATAAAGACATAATAATCATGTCTAATGGCCACAAAGGAGACTTATATATTGGTAAGTTTATGTTTTATTATAAACACAACTAAAAGTAAATTAATTCCACAAGCATAATGAATGAGAATAGGTTCTGAAAACATGACAGTTGGAACAAAACACGTCCTATTCAAAGTTGGCCACTATAACAGGCATGCTATATGCAGCATGTCCAGGACTTCAGGTGTAACATAATATAGCTGATGCGCATACAAAACAACTTGAACTATGGAAATGCATTAAATAATAATAGATATAATAGCCAAGTACCAATATCACAAGGTGCCAATAATTAACTATCCTGGTGACAAAATAATTTGTTTCACTTTCATAAGAATCAATTAATCAGCCAAAATAAGTAATTTATGCAGATGCATTATTGTTAAATTGCGGTTATGTTGTACCACTAATAGGGTTCGGTAAGATTCATAAATAAATATATGAACACAATAATTACCTAAATTTACTGGCTGTCTTTTTGCTTTAAAATCATTTACATGTAATAAAAGTAAGTAACTGCTTTATCATGTTAAGAATTAACAACACCACATATTGATAGTCTAGCTAAACTAATTTAGCAGTGGTGTAAGCATGCAAGTATGTGCGTATAGACAGATTATATACCATCAAAAACAATACTGCTTCAAATAAAATCAGTTGACACTGCTTCAAGACAGTTTAACAATAGAACCTAGTGAAAAACGGCAAAATATGCCTTTTATACGATTATTTCAGGTTTTGGTATTTCTAAAAAAGATTTGTTTGCCTCTACACATAATCATAAGTGTAAGTTATATATTTGTTGGCGACCAGACCACTATGCTATCGCAAGAGATTCTTTCACAATCTCATGGACGTTTTCCATACAGGACTTTTTACAAATATCATTCGTTTTCCACCCTTTTCAATTATAATAAAGCTTTTCTAAATTTTGTAACAAGGCACCTAGGGTAATTATAGTTGGCTCATATTGACCATTGCAACCATAGTATCCTTTCTCCAGGTTACACGGTATATTGCCTGTAAGTGCAGGTGCTTCATTGTCGATAACATTTTGAAGCAATGTAATACATACCTAATTGTAATAGTAAAAAAAAATAGTATCACAAATATACAGATACATTACACTTCACAGATAGATAAGATTTCTCTTATTTATTCTTATTTATTAACCTTTTTCTAATACTTCTAATAAAGGCTATAGTTATAATTCAGTAAATTGGTATATTCAGCAATAGCCCTCATTTACCAAATGAACTTACCACTGACATTTGTGTTAAGATACTATCTAAGAGATTTTTAGGTTTCGCCCACAAACTCGAAAATATGATTTAAGAACCCAATGTTGGTTAAGAATTATTATATAAATTATATCCAAATGAAAATATTTCACTTAATTTGTTATCCAATGTGATAACATTGTTAGCTCTTGTAACCGCTCATAAAGGATAATCCTCATCTTTAATTAAATATAATAATATGATTATTTAAAATATTGCGAGTTAAAATATAAATAATAAATTTCAATAAACCTAGGGCCAGGTCGTACACAACCAACTTTATTATTGCCTTTATTGTATAAATCCTAAAATATCTTTTATAAAAGAGAGTTTATCTACCCTGCACAAAACTCTTTCAGTTATATAAATGAAAAATAAAAAAAAAAAAAAAAAAAAATCTTGTTCGTTAACAAACTTTAAGCAATTAAAATAAAGATACACTTTATATCTTGATAATTATGACATACACTTGAAAATCATAGTAATGGTCATTTGTCAACATCTACTATTTAAACATTAGGAGAGAATATTGACACTATTCGTAGAACTGTTGGATGGTCCGAAAAATCCAACACTTTTGCAAAAATTGATTTAAAAAAAATATATATATATTATATATATATTTATTACTTGTACTAGATCACTGTAATGACTTAGAGGACGCATAATTATATAAATTTAAGAAATAATTGTTATAGAACTAAGTTAATGTGATTGAGGAGTTCTGATCATCCAAATGTCTGGTAATACTTCCATTTCAGTCCACAAACCTTCAACCTTTAAATATCTACTTTGTTTAAATATGAAAATCGGCGGAGCACGGCGGAAGTAAAGTACAATTGAGAATCAAACGAACTTACCTGTAAGTGAAGTTCGATGATAATTGTACGAACTTCCTTAGTGCTCCGCCGATTGTGAAAGCCACACCCTCCCACCTCTACATGTAAATAGGTAGGTGAGTTTCAGGTTTGTAAGCACAGGAACACTATAAACAGAATGATGTCTTAAAGAAATCGAGGCTTGGACAACCGTATATTCATCCAAAAAAAAAAACTGATTACTATTAAACGTGTGAGAGTAGCCATCGAATGCGAATACTACTTTGTTTAAATATGAAAATCGGCGGAGCACTAAGGAAGTTCGTACAATTATCATCGAACTTCACTTACAGGTAAGTTCGTTTGATTCTCAATTATGTTATATATTTGAACTGAAATTGATCAAAGGATAAATTTTATCAGCGCGACGCAGCGACCCGAAAAGTTTTCCTACACGTTTCATTCGCATATTATTATAAGTAATAGAAATTGTGATTTATTATAACTATATACATATATTTACATTTATATACTAAGCCGCTATACATGTGTTCGCGCCAAAATTGGCGCGGTCTATGACGGACGTCAGATCGGTGGCCGGGGTTCGCGGCTGTTCAGCCAATATGGCGGGCGCCTAAAGTTTCTGTCGCTGCCGCTCTGACCGGCCGCCCAAACGCATCGCAGTCCTCTCCGGGCCGGTCTCGCGACAAGAAGCAGCGGTTTTGTCCGCTCGCGAATGCGCATCCCAACGCATAGCATTCGTGTCCGTACCGGTCTCGCGACAAGAAGCAGCGGTATTGTCAGCGCGCGAATTCGCATCCCAACGCATCACATTCGTGTCCGTACCGGTCTCGCGACCAGAAGCAGCGGTATTGTCTGCTCGCGAATGCGCATCCCAACGCATAGCATTCGTGTCCGTACCGGTCTCGCGACAAGAAGCAGCGGTATTGTCAGCGCGCGAATTCGCATCCCAACGCATCACATTCGTGTCCGTACCGGTCTCGCGACAAGAAGCAGCGGTTTTGTCCGCTCGCGAATTCGCATCCCAACGCATAGCATTCGTCTTCGTGCCGGTCTCGCGACAAGAAGCAAGGTCTTGTCAGCGCGCGAACTCGCATCAAAACGCATCGAACCTATCGCATCACGGTGATCTGCACATCAACTGGGAGATCGAGCAGAAAACCATACGCATCAAGAGAAATCCTTTGAACCCGCTTGGCCGTGGTGGTACGACGACTGCAAAAAGGGTAAGTCCGTTATTTTGGTTTGAATTAGTCGCGCCACCCGGGTTCCGCCGTTTTGGGGGTCAGTCATAGACCGACCGCCACGCACGATTTCCTGACCCCAGGAAACGCATCGCAAACAGAGCAAGGAGCACACCCACACACCATCAGCGAACCCTCAAAGACCGTCTTCATCGGCGACCAATTTTATGGTTACTTCGAGCCGAATTTTATTGTCCATTTCGAGCCGCATTTTATTCTTACATTGAGCCGTATCTAACGTCTCAATCGAGCCACTGACCATCAGTGTCTCGAGGTTTTAGCAGGTTCTAGGCCTGGATTGGTGTTATCCAACCTAGAATCTCTAAATTCCCGCATTACCCGCATCTTCGCTAGTGGTTCCATTTCTACGCTCTGTTATTTTTAAATCTTCGTATTAATTCGAAATTTAACGCATTTTGGTTCATTGGATTCATAGTAAAAGTTAGGTTCAGCAGTTCAAAATACAAAGGTACGGTGGTCACTTTGACCGTCGTATTATTTTGTTCTGCACACAGCATAAACGTTGTCGTAAAAGCGTGAATGTCCTGTAGCTAATTGCAGTGGCATTATTTTACGGTAACAATAGTTCGCAATTCTTCGCATTCACTATCTAGTCGCATAAAACAACTAACTCGCATTCAACGCATAATTTACGTCCTAAAACTAAATTTACGCCAGTTATCAATATACCTAGCTATTGATAACACCTTTTTTGCCGTTTAAAATAACGGTAAAATAAACATTTCGCAAATCCATATACTATTGTGATATTTACTGTGCCCTCTGCCAACCCGCGGGCGCAGAGGCTTGATGGTTTATTCACAAACGCAAAGTATTTTATAGCTCGTGTCTTTAAGAAACAATATTGTACAAAAAATATTGAAGAACCGGTTATGAAATAAAATAAAGTTGTTTTTTCGCTAGACTTATAAATCTACCCGCATGTAAAAAAAAGTTATTTTTGTTACTTTTTTATTTTTAAGCAATATCGCTACCTACCTACTTTTGTTCGCGCATTTCACCTATTACCTACCCACCTACTATTTATAAATATATACTTTGTTCATATATATTTCGTGAAGTTAAACGCTATTGTCTCTGCCTATCCCTGTGGCAACTTTTATAGTTTATAATATAATTTCGCAATCGTACGCATATTTAATGAAATATATTTTTAAATTTTAATTTATTTATTAAAAATGGCTCAGTCAACCAAAGAGGTTAAAGAGAATTTGGAAGAGGTGAAAATACAAAGAAACCTTAAACTATCTTACGCAAAAAGAGATGCAATTTTTGGTCGAATGCAATCGATATACAATAAAGCAAAAAATGTTGCGGTTGACAGCGTCGCCAAAGAATTGTTCCTTTCCAGTATTGATTCCATTGACAGTATTAGATCAGAATTCACGCAAATTATAGATAGGATAAACGAGTTGGAGATCACATTAAACTCGAATTATGTACCTAACTATCAAAGTTGGGCATCGTTTGAGGACGTCTATTGTTTCATCAAACGTGTTCAAAAACAAAACGCATCGCTAAGTACTGAGTCATTAAATTCAAACGCAATTAGAAATAATAATGTCGCAAAATTGCCAAAACTGGAGTTATTGGGTTTTGCAGGGGATCCGCTACAGTGGCCCCTTTTTTATGAAAACTTTAAAAATAGCATTCACTTAAATCAGGGCTTATCTAATAATGATCGCATTCAATATTTAATAAGCAAGTTGTCTGGTCGAGCTCTGTCCGCTTGCGCTGGGATAGCACCCACCGCGGACAATTACGAAATAATTTGGAATACATTAATAAATAAATTCGACGACAAACGTTGTCAAGCAAGTGCCTATTTGGATAGAATATTAGATTTTAAACCTTTACAGACGGCGTCGAGCAAAAACATAGATATTTTCTTAGACAAATATGCCGCAGCCGCTGCCAGTTTAAAACTATTAAATTTAGACGACTTGTCGAATTTCATTTTACTTCACATCGCATTAAAGAAAATAGATCCGGAAACGTCACGCGCTTTTGAAATGACAAACCGTGACTCCACTATACCGACCTATGAACAACTAATATCTTTCCTACAAGAACAGTCAAAGATATTAGAACGCTCCGCTAATGTCAAATCGGTGACAACTAATCAGACAACTTCGCATAGAAAACAACAAAATTATACGCATTCCTTTATATCTAAAAATTCTTTATCATGTATTTGTTGTAAACAAAACACGCATACGCAATTATATAAGTGTCCCAAATTCTTAGATTCGAATACTAAAGTCCGCTCTAATATAGTTAAACAAAATAACTGCTGTTCAAATTGCTTAAGTCTATTTCACATAAATAAACATTGTAAATCTATACATAACTGTAAATATTGCAACCGCAAACATCATTCATTACTATGCCCATCAGGCAGTCCATCTCGCTCGCACTCGAATAGCCGAGCGCAAGCGCAGGTGTATGACAAACCTGAAAATAATTTACCCGCGCAAATCCCTATTGTTCATTCAAGTAGTTCTAAAGAACACATAGTGGACACGCCCACTTCGCTATGCAATATTCAGGCTTCCACAACACGTGAGACTTGTATTTTGGGTACAGCGCAAATGAAAACATTAGATATAAAGGGACACGAACAACAAGTTCGTGCATTGATAGACCCAGGCTCTCAGAGTAGTTTTATAACACTAGAATGTATTCGCATGTTAGGGTTAAGCATAAAACCTGTAAACGTAGGTGTGGTGAAAGGTATAGGATGTTCATCAAACCCAATAAGAGGAATGGTCTCCTTAAGATTATTCTCACGCTTTGATAAAAAAATATTTATCGATGTCGACGCTTACGTCATCGATCGCATTACCGACGATTTACCTTCTGTTGGCATAAATCGGTCATCACTTAAATATATTAGGAAAATAAAACTTGCTGATAATAATTTCCACATTCCGGGGGAAATTAATTTATTGTTAGGGGGCTTAGTTTTTGGCGATATTTTATTGCCTGGTCGAGTGTCGGGTAAAGCCGACCAACCAACCGCGTTCGAAACCATATTCGGTTATATACTTATAGGAAAAGTGACTCATTCATTAATGTCGATTACCCCCAAATCGCCAGTTAGTTTGTATGCAGTTAGTAATACTTTAGAATTATCTCCGCCAAATTACAATCGCAGGTTAAAATTATTTCGCCAACCGGAAGTTACTCTTCCGGAAGTTAAAGGGCAATCATTTCGATATAATTTTTAATTTTAATTTACACGCTATACAGTCCATAGTTCGCTCTAAGTAAAGGTAATTTATTTTACTATAATTCTTAATTTTAATAATACGCTGCATATATTATATTCGCTAGCTTTAATAAAGTCTTCTTGGACTAAACTATTACGCATAATTGTTTATATTTATCGTTTTTTAAAATTCTGCCGCATAACGGCATTATTAGAGTCGGAGGTCGGCTCCGATATGCTGACTTAGCTTATACCGAAGCTCATTTTATTATACTACCACGCAGAGATCACTTAATTGATCTAATTATAACGCATTTATATCGTATAACAGTTGTTATCAAAAGACGAGTTATACACGCTTTTAATTCAAATAGAAGGCTATTTTGAATTCGCGACCGCTAACGCTAATGAGCGAGGATCCATCAGCTCACTTTTTAATGTCTGCGCCACTTACATATTTACCAGCATATGACGTATCCAATGAACCAATAAGCGTTGCAAACCGTTTCGACTTAATAAATAACATGGTCCAAGGTTTTTGGAAACGTTGGAGATTAGAGTATTTACATCTACTACAGAGCAGGAGCAAATGGAACACCCCAGCTAATCCCATTACTGTTGGTTCCGTGGTACTGATTGTCACAGACAATGTACCACCAGTATGTTGGCCATTAGGCATTATTTCCGCAGTTCATCCAGGCGCAGATGGAGTAGTCCGTGTTGCGTCTGTGAGAACATCTTCAGGTACATACAAACGCCCGGTAGTGCGTTTGTGTACCCTTCCCTCGCAATAACTCACTTTAATTCTTTTTCTTCCCCTAACCCACTCCGGTTAGGGACCACACGCATTCTCATTCTTCCCGCTTAATTAACCCACAACAATGTGTTTATGCGGTAACCACATTGTTTTAATTAAGCATACGCATCGTGGGTCCTTCCCACTTTTCAACCGCATCGTGGGTCCTTCCCACTACTCAACGCATCGTGGGGTCTTCCCACTTTTCATTCACCCTGTGAATGAACGCATATTGGGGTGCGCCCCAATAAAACGCATCCATGGGCCAGGCCCATGGATCCCGCATCTGGGTTAACCCGTGTTTAGGGTTAACCATGTTTCCTCGCTGAGGAAACCGCATTCTGGGTTATATACCCAGCTTTTCCTTTGCTAAGGAAAACGCTTGGCCATTTGGTCCGCCATATTCGTGTCTGGTGTGTTCCTTGTTGAAAGCCGATGCTTTCAAGGGGGCGGGCATGTTCGCGCCAAAATTGGCGCGGTCTATGACGGACGTCAGATCGGTGGCCGGGGTTCGCGGCTGTTCAGCCAATATGGCGGGCGCCTAAAGTTTCTGTCGCTGCCGCTCTGACCGGCCGCCCAAACGCATCGCAGTCCTCTCCGGGCCGGTCTCGCGACAAGAAGCAGCGGTTTTGTCCGCTCGCGAATGCGCATCCCAACGCATAGCATTCGTGTCCGTACCGGTCTCGCGACAAGAAGCAGCGGTATTGTCAGCGCGCGAATTCGCATCCCAACGCATCACATTCGTGTCCGTACCGGTCTCGCGACCAGAAGCAGCGGTATTGTCTGCTCGCGAATGCGCATCCCAACGCATAGCATTCGTGTCCGTACCGGTCTCGCGACAAGAAGCAGCGGTATTGTCAGCGCGCGAATTCGCATCCCAACGCATCACATTCGTGTCCGTACCGGTCTCGCGACAAGAAGCAGCGGTTTTGTCCGCTCGCGAATTCGCATCCCAACGCATAGCATTCGTCTTCGTGCCGGTCTCGCGACAAGAAGCAAGGTCTTGTCAGCGCGCGAACTCGCATCAAAACGCATCGAACCTATCGCATCACGGTGATCTGCACATCAACTGGGAGATCGAGCAGAAAACCATACGCATCAAGAGAAATCCTTTGAACCCGCTTGGCCGTGGTGGTACGACGACTGCAAAAAGGGTAAGTCCGTTATTTTGGTTTGAATTAGTCGCGCCACCCGGGTTCCGCCGTTTTGGGGGTCAGTCATAGACCGACCGCCACGCACGATTTCCTGACCCCAGGAAACGCATCGCAAACAGAGCAAGGAGCACACCCACACACCATCAGCGAACCCTCAAAGACCGTCTTCATCGGCGACCAATTTTATGGTCACGGCGGTCACAACATGCTTGTATCATAGAAACAGGACGATCAAATTTTTGTTTGTTCTGTTTCTATGATACAGAAGGCTACCGTGATGTAGTGGCAATGGTTATGCAAGCACGGGTTCAAAGCCACGCACCGGTACCAATGTATCTTTGATATAATGTACTTTGGTTGTCCTGTTTCTATGATACAAGCACTTTAGTAGCTTAGTATAAAAAATAACAATAAAAAATAAAATAAAAAAGTGGAAGGTTTTGGTTTACGAGACCATTTATATAACTAACACTAGACCACGTTTACGTGAAGTGACTTAGTCGCGTTTCGGGATCAGTTTAAAAGAATGCAACTACTACTTGCAACTATTTAACTGTTCTAGCAGTCGCCTTCATTCATGGACCGCACTCCAGCTTAACATAACGTCGAGTAACAATGAAAAAATAGAATTTTACATTTCTATACTAAGCTACTAAACGTGATTGTATCATAGAAACCGGGCGTACCAAAGTACGCACGAGTAAATATATCAAAGATACATTGGTACCTGTAAGACATTTTGAACCTTTTTTGGTTTGCATGTGAATTTGGTTTGAATATTTAAATTTAATTGGAGTTTTTCGCTATACAATGATTAAAATAGTAACTTTGAGTAACTAGAGTATAGCCGTAAAATTCAGATATAATATAGCGACTATGATATAGTTGGTCGTGAAATAGTCGAGAGTTTTCGGTTTAATAACACTTGCCAATACCAATGTATATTTAATATTATGTACTTTATTCGTCCTCTTTCTATGATACAAGCACTTTTAGTACAAAAATGTAAAGAAAATGCTTCTAAGAACATAATTTGTGTAAAGAAATCAGGTGGCAATGGCTATTTCGTTCACATGAATGGTTATAAAGGACAATGTCGTAAATTTACAACGTCGTAAATTCCACAGGATCTGTTGGGGCTCCATGATCACTGTTGAGGCTCGTAGGCTCACATAAAAAGAAGGCGACATGAATATTATAATATTCTTTTATCGTTTGTTTAACGAATTTTCTTTATTGTGGTTCGACGTTACATGTTAAGCGGCCTCCACATGCTTTTGCTTAACACGTAACTTAACAAAGTCTCGATCATTGACCACAATCACCCAACAAGAGTGGTAGGCAGCGGTACCCAATCTGCCGATCCGGGGTACTACCCCTTACAAGTATACAGACCGTGAAGTGATTTGGTCACGTTTCAGGATCAGCTTGTAAGTTGCCGGTTCCAACTAGGCCGGCATAGTGGATGTGATTGCCACTCACAGTTATTGAATTGTATTAGCAGTGACATTCATTCATGGACCACACTTCGGCTTAACATCAAGCGGGGTGCTGTCATATGTCGAGTCACTATAAAAAAAAACACAAACAGGCTTGGCATCTACTAGCTTGGCGATCATATGTTCGCCAAGCTTGTAAAAATATTTGAAAAAGTGCAGACTGTTAATAGTTAATAAAATAAGTAATAAACACATTGTTAATAACAAAGAAGTTAGTCATCTTCCAAGTTTATACACATTTTAAATGCGAGCATTGTTGAACGTAGAAAGTTTGTTAGCAAAGTAGGCGTAAGTTATTACATCGATTTACATAAAATAACTCGATTACTTCATGAGTACATACATAAATTTATTTTATGATCATTAAATTGTACCTTAAATCTGACAATAAGACCATTCTGTTAATAAATTTCACAAAATAAACTACTGTTTATGTAGTCTTGAAGCTTCTTCGTGTTTATTAGGTATCTGAAGTTTAAAATTACTTGTCTCTACTCACTACTACCCGTTTACTACTCACGCAAACAGAGAGCTTTAATACCACTTGCCAGTACCAATGTATCTCTGATATGCACTTTGGTCATCCTGTTTCTATAAAGGGCGCTCTTAGAGTTTTTTTTTGAATTGCAAGCCCATTTCTTTAGGGACAAATTGCTTCTTGAATTGCAGTAACACGTCTGATTTACAAATGTTTTATATTTTTTATTACATTTCTATACTAAGCTACTAAAGTGCTTGTATCATAGACACAGGACAACCAAAGTATATATCAAAGATACATTGATCGTAATTTTTTTTATGTCAATTACTTGAGGGTAGTGTTTTAACTTGGTGGCTCAGCTTGCCGATCCGAGGTTATACCACCATTTTTTATTTATTGTAAAGACCGTAAAGTGACTGAGTCGGATTTCGTGATCAAGTAAATTATAAAAGTAAATTACTAACTATTGCAAACTACATAAGAATGTTGTGAAATGTTTTAAAGATAGTTTCTAAGTATTTTGTAATACCCTGAAATTTAAGCCAAGTTTATTCCCAAAACGTCCGTTTACCCAAAACCGATACTTAATAAGATTATCCCGAAATCTAGACCGGATTTATCATTGAAAACCGCTCCAAGATTTACAATTTACTTCCCTGAATTTATTTAGCTCAAATTTGATGTTTTTATAAGTATTCAAAGACTTATTTTAACCTGTCAAATTGTCACGGTTTAATTCTTACTGAGATACGCAGACAATTGAACGCCACTTTCCACGATCCGGTCATAACTTCTTGTCTCATCTTCTAGTTTTAAACAAGAGACAAGGACTGGTCTTGGAAATAGTGGAAATGATGGATTCCTAATAAGAGAATTGTGAATGAGAAGATTTTGCTTCGTTGTGTCAGGATCGTGTAAATTAACACTTCAGAACCAATTTAGTACCGTATAGGCAAATTCAATCTAAACAATAATAAAGGAAATAAATTATTTTGTATGGGGACTTGGGCTTAATTGTATTAACAGTTGCATATACATTTTAAAATAGTTTAATGTACGATGATAACAAATTAAATTGAAATATAATATATCCTTTATTTAGCATAGTTTAGGTGTGCAAAATGAGAAAACTATAATTATGAAAGTTCAAAGCAGAACTGTTAATATGGTGTGTCTTTGTGATTGACAGACTATACAATCTTATTATCCAAATAACTCAATTGCACAGCAATTAAAAGTTCTATAACTAATTGTTATTAGTTATTTTAACACGAGTATCGAAACTACCATTTATATAATAATTTTTTTGATCAATGATCATTACAAAAGTAGTATACTTTTATTTTATTTGTGACACGACATCTGACCTCGACCCGCCTGATGATAAGCAAGAGGAGGTCCAAGAGTGACGACGACATTTTAGTATGATGTCTTCAGTCAGTACGGACAAGTGGCCGAACTTTTTACTTGTACTGGTATTACAGTGCGGAGCCGAAAATTCCAATTACTAATTACTAAATTAAAAATAGACAACACGTTAACAAATATTATAAACAATTAAATATAACAATATTATATTATTTAAAAAAAACTAACCTTCAAATCCCACAGACCAGACCATACAAAAACGACGACTCTTAATAACAAAACGTAATATAAGTCAATATTATTAACGTAACTATAGCCACTATTGCTATGTAAATAAGGGCAAATGTTTTGTAATATGATACCGGAATAAATAATAATGGAAAAAACTCTGGAGACTCTATTGTTTAATAGATGTGCCCTTGTCCTTAAATCTATATGGTCATCCTTTACTTATGTAGAATTACACTATGTTTATGGTTATATTTGCTTAGGATTACGGCCAGCATCGTGATAAGGATGTCTGATTAGATGTCCATCTTGCCAAAATCGTTAGTTTAGAGAGAAGAGTTCTTTTTTTTATTGTGGTTCGACAGGACAGCATCCCGCCTGATGTTAAGCTGGAGTGCAGTGGACTGTATTACAGTTAAACAACAGTAAGTAGCAGCCTAGTTGTAATTGGCAACTTACAACATTATCCCAAAACGCCAAGTCACAATAATAAATAAATAAACTTAATTATCACGCCTCGGAAAATTTAGGATAGGATTCTCATAAAGATAGTCTCACTCTCGTCGTCACACATTTGGTGGTTATTTACCTAGTCTGCCGATCCGCTAATAATTAATGCATAATTAATATTATTATTAAATACGTTATTTGTGCCGTCAAAATCAAATAATCACGAATTAAGTTGACAGTTTAGTCATTAACCTGAATTCGATGTTTATCTACGAGCCAACTTAATAATTCATTTGATATTGATTATTGGAGAAAGTAAAGGAATTTTTGTGTGGAATAAATATTAAGTAAGCCTACAGCTTACTCGACAGCTTGCATTTTTTTTCTATGATGATTCGACACATGACCATTTCCCCAAGCTGGAATGCGGTCCTGCTAACAGAACACAAACAAAGAATAGCGAAGACAGTGATTAATTAGGTATTTAGTACCAATTTAGCTAATAAACTGGACACGCGAAATCTCGAGAAGCCAAGCTAAAAACAGCTTGTGAATCAACTGAGTCTAGACACCTTTTTTTAGGGTTATTTAAAACCGCTAACAGTCTAATGTTAAGCTAGAGTGCGGTTTTCAAGTAGAGAGGACACCTGCTGCAGCGAATATTTTCTTAACAGCCACACACTCCCCTACTCGCGATGTTCATCATGTTGCTCCGATGGACGACAATATTGTAACTTTGACTTGCACTAAAAAAACAACAAAAATGGACGAGAGCAGGACGAGCAGCTTGACGAGTTACGCAGCCATACTATGTCTCAGCCCATTTCTCTCGCTATATCTCTTGTCCCTTGTCGAGAGTGTGGTCGCAATGATGCAATGGTTTTTACCGCAGAACGAATAAATACATCATAGATTAATTTAGTTTACGTATTTCTAGGGCTGTGAAATTCACCATTTCTTTATGAGTTTTATTATTTGTTTATTTTCTTTCAATTATTTAAATATATATTTCTATACTAAGCTACGTATCATAGAAACAGGATAACCAAAGTATAATATATACATATATATCAAAAATGCATTAGCACCAGTGAGTGGTTTCGAACCGTGCTTGCGTAACCATTGAACTGACACTACACCTCGGTCCGTAGTCTTTACTAATCCCGTCCTCTATGCTGGCATTGGACCTAATTCAATATCCTGTCTGTATTTAATATTAACCTTCCACAGTAATTATGGCTTTAATTGACTAATTAAAATAACACGATACAAAAATTAAACTCTAGACATTTGTTATACTTTTATTATTATCAGAGATACATTGCAATGTATTGGACCGTCAAGTGGCTGTGAACCGGGGAGGTCTAGGTTTAAGTGTGGTAGGCAGTGGTACCCAGTCTGCCGATCCGGGGTAGTACCACCACTTACAAGTCTACAGACTGTGAAGTGATATGGTCACGTTTCGGAATCAGCTTGTAAGTTGCTGGTTCCAACTAGGCTGGCATAGTGTGGATGTGATTGCTACTCACAGTTATAGAATTGTAGTGACATTCATTAATGGACCACACTTCGGCTTAACATCAAGCGGGGTGCTGTCATATGTCGAGTCACAATAAAAAAAATTAAGTTATCATTTTACTACCACGATCGCCTTTTGCCTTTTTATTTCGACCTCGTGAAACGACATTTGACCTCGACTCGCCTGATGATAAGCAAAAGGAGGTCCAAGCGTGACGACGACTGAAAAAACCGATGTGTTCCCGGCTGCCTCAGTCGCAGTCATTATGCCGGCTTTAAAAAAATACCTACATGAATAGAATGGAAAAAATCTAATAGGCAACCTAAAAATTAATTTAATAATTGTCTATATGTATAGTGTGTCGCGACATCTGACCTGGTTCGATGTCCAATGGCGCCGATGACTTAGTTTACGTTGCCTCAGTCGCTACGCTAAATCCTCAATATCTTTTTGCTATTTAGAACATCTATGAATACTTACAGACTTAAAGTACATTGTATTATATCTTTTATAAATATATTTATATACCTAGTTAGTTTCTTCGCTTTTAGAACTATTACTTTTTACATAAATTGTAAAACTAGTTTTGATTTCATAGTATTCGTAGCTTGCACAATTGTTTTGTACAAAAATAAAACGATATACACGCTTAAAATATAATATTATACAATATTAATTATACCTATTGATACCATAAATATAATATCTCAATAAATTAAAAATTATCATCTTACTCACCATTATAACTGAAGTATGCATAATAAATCAAAGTTGATCCCTTTAACTTATGCACGTTGCCGGACCACGAACCCAGGACAACAGGAGGCATTAGATCATACCTCTAATCCAAAGCAAGCAGCCAAAAAAACTCACGTCAATCAACAGAAACACAAGGTTAAACTAACTACTGAAATAACTAGTTAAAACAATCGTTTTACAATATGTACATTATTAATATCATGACTTATAGTACAATTTACATTTACAAATTTCAAAATAAATATTTAACTTCACAGTCAAAACATAGCACTTTGTTTTTAATGAGTTTTCAAAATACGTATTTTTCTGTCAAAGTAAGAGCAACGAACGCCACCACCACCCTCCTTCGTAACCGAACTCAAACTGCCGTCCGCTCAAAGCGTAAATTACTGCAGCTCAAGTCTACCTGATATCTCTGACGCATTCTACCATATCACTTTTCAAACAAAGAAACGAGACAAATATACTTTTATCAACTACATACACAAAAATGCATTACAATGCAAGCGAGAGGGTTAATTTGACAAAGTCCTATAAATTATAAGCCGTGTATGCATGCAGTTCTAAGTAATTTTGTCTGGGTGGAACCTTTGTTTATTAACGTTAGTTGGTATTTTTGGAGATTATAGTGTATCAAGCGCGTGCTACTAATTGCTTCTTGAATGATCCGCGTGTTAAATTAATGCAACTCGGTTTCTCTGCGTGTGTTTTGTTTTTATTTCAAACCCGATCCCGAATTTAAGATGGTTCAGATTAAAATGCAATTCTATTCTACGTTTAAAGAAAGAAGTTAAACTAATAACTATAGTTATTAAATTTGTATTATGATTTTTATTAACATAGCACAGCACCCCGCCTGGTGTTAAGCTGGAGTGCGGTCCATGAATGGAGGCTACAGTGGAATAACTGCAAGTAGCAATCGCATTCGACCGGCCTAATTAAAATCGACAACTTTTAAAATATAATTTAATATAGATACTTACTCAAGTTTTTTATTATTCTTAACCAGCATATTAAGTCCTAATGCGCAGATATGCCTAGTTGTGTGTGAGCGCTCATGAAATTCCCCTGGAAATAAAGCGAAAAAAAATTCGGCAAAAAATAAAAAAGGAACCCTGGTCGTTTGATTTTTTTATCGAAATATGAAGGGAACTAAGTCGGGTTGTGACCATAAATTACCAAGCAATATTTGTATTCAGATGAAGGGACCCTCCCTCCATTTTAAGGAGCCGAGGAATATTTCCAACATCTTCCAAGACTTTTTTCGGCACTTAATATAGATTGCATAAAGGACAATTAGGATATTTTAATATTAAAATATCCAATATTAAAAATATTAATATTAAGTTTTAAAACAATGGATAAAAGGCAGGAGCGGATCATGAAATTATTAAGTGCGAATCCGGCCGGGGTAGTAGCACCACTTGCAAGTGTACAAACCGTGATGTGACTCAGTCGCGTTTCGGAATAAGTTCGAAAGTTGCTGATTTAATTGGCTGGCATAGAGGATGCTACTGCTACTTGCAGCCGATCATGAACTGCACTTCTGCTTATCATTAGGCAGGGTGCTGGCCAGCACAACATTTTCAGGTGCGTGGTATGGGATTGGGGGTGTTAAACCGAGCGAGCGAGCGAGCTAACGCAGATATAAGCGCCATTTTGTTTTAATCACATTCACGTGTCAAGCCAAGTCACGTCACGTCATATCACATCGCATCACGTCACGTCACGTCACATCACATCACATCACATCACCTTATCATATTTTTTCCAAATTTAATATTATTGTCATTACTTACCATAAAATGTTAGCATTACATAGATATATCTATAAAACAATAGTATATTTTTATTTACTCAATTTCTATAACATCTGTAATAACCGTTTTTACATTTGCTGGGGCTCCCGAGACCACCGACTTTTTTAAATAATAATTCATGTCAAATTCAACCCTATTTCCAATATATAAAACAAAAAATCCTAAAAATAAAGGTCCTAATTAGGGCACTAAATTAGAATGAAAGTTCACGAGTAAGGCACGAATCCTTTAAATCGGCCATAAAAGTCTTGAAAACTCCGACCCAGGAACAAGGACGTTAACACCATTGAAACTTTGCAACGTTCGCCTTCAAAAGTTTCTGCACTAAAATTGGGGAAAGATATTACTCGGAGTTATATTATGTATTGTTGTATTTTATGAAAAGACGAAATTTATGATTATTTTCTTCTGCAAGTAAAAAAGGATTTGGACTTTGGTTTAATCAGCACAGTTCACTTAATACTTTTTTTATAAATTAAACAAATTTTATGCGGCCTACTATCGCGTTTATTTTAGTATTAAGTCTTTCCGTGATCACGATGGCTGCAAAGCTCTCAAAACGTCGGAATAATAAAACATTGTAAAATCAAACCCAAAATAAACGCGATAGTAAATAAACCGCATAAAATTTGTTTAATTCATTAATCAATGTTCGCGCAAAATCTAAAAAATACTACATTTTTTATTGTGACTTCTCATATGACAGCACCTCCTAATGTTAGGATGGAGTGCGGTTTATTAATGGAAGTGACTGCTACTATAGTTGAATAGCATCCACTATGCTGGCCTAGTAGTCACTTCACGGTCTGTATACTTGTATTGTTATGGTCCCGGATAGGCAGACTGGGCACCACTGCCTACCATGTATAGTGGATGTGTCTGGTACTTACAGTTTTTTTTTATTGTGACTCGACATATGACAGCACCCCGCTTGATGTTAAGCCGAAGTGTGGTCCATGAATGAATATCACTGCTACTACTATTCAATAACTGTGAGTAGCAATCACATCCACTATGCCGGCCTAGATGGAACTGGCAACTTACAAGCTGATCCCGAAACGCGACTAAACCACTTCACGGTCTGTATACTTGTAAGTGATGGTACTACCCTGGATCAGCAGACCTGGTACCACTGCCTACCATATACTTACCACATCAGACGATATCTTAAAATCAGCCTGAAGTCATAAGGCACAATAAGGATAATAAGGACAATAAGGAGCTCGGTGCGTCTTTTCTTTGTAGAACAATCGACAAGTGGAATGCTTTGCCAGCCCATGTGTTCTCTCCATCCTATAACCTTGGATGCTTTAAGCGATGCGTGAAGAAGCACCTTTGGCCGGCATAGTGACGGCGACTGTGGGCAACCACGGAGACTTGGTTTTCACATTCATCAGCACTCTTAGACCTCCTTCTGCTTGCCATCAGGCGGATCGAATTCAGATGTCGAGTCATTAGAAAAAAAATGTATGTTTTTGTTTGCGCAAAAAGTATCAATACATTTTTTGTCTTGCACTTTTTTCAACAAAACAGATTGTGATAAAAATAAACATCAATTATGTCCCGCAGTTTTTATTTAATTCTAATAATTTGTGAATGTATTGTCCCTGATAATAATGGCCTATTCATAGATCCCCTCTATTACATTATGCGCGGACGCATTATCCCTAAGGATTTAACTATGGCCTTTAATAGAAATAGGGTCAGGAGATCGTGTGAAATAAACTGCAAAAGATATGGTCAAAGGACATCATTCATTTAGTATGGGGACTTGGGCTTAATTGTATTAACAGTTGCATATACATATTAAAATAGTTTGATGTACGAAGATTACAGTGTAATTGAAATATCCTTAATTTTGCAAAGTTTAGATATGCAAAATTATCAAACTATAATTATGACAGTTCAAAGCAGAACTGTTAATATGGCGTGTTTTTGTTATTGACAGACGATACAAAATCCAAATAACTCAATTGCACAGCAATTAAAAGCAAAATTGTTATTAGTTTTATCAATACAAGTATCGATACTATCATTTATATATTTTTTCATCGGAGACATCCTCAAAAAAGCTAGGATGCTTGTATGAAGCCTAGTGCACATATCTATAGAGCTTTATGAAGAGAATTGTGAATGTGAAGGAAGCGAGGGAGTTGTGTCAGGATCGTGACAAGGCAAGTGGTGCTCCATTGTATCTGCCTATCCCTATGGAAAGAAGGCGTGACAATTTGAATAATTAATTGATTGACATTACAAAAGTAGTACATAAAAGCCCAAAATGAATGATGTCCTTTAAGGGTAATGAATACAGTACTAATATAATGGTGACGGTGACTGAGGCAACCGTAATTGGATTGTTTTTTTTTCAGTCGTCTGCGACAAACTTCGCGTCTCAATATCGGCAGGTAGAGCAGAGCTCCATTTTCCACGATCCTAACACAACTCAGTAATAATCTGTTTTTTTATGGTAACTCGACATATGACAGCACATATACGTATAACAGGCGATTCTTAAGCTGAAGTGCGGACCATGAATGGAGGTGACTGCTATTTTTTTTATTGTGACACGACATCTGGCCTTGACCTGCTTGATAATATGCAAGAGGAGGTCCATGAGTGACGACGACTGAAAAACCCTAGTTAGTTCTCGGCTGCCTTAGTCGCCGTCACTATGCCGGTCAAATAACATATAAAGGTAAATAACAGTAAGTAGCAGTCACATCCACTATACCGGCCTAGTTGGAATCGGTAACTTACATGCTGATCTTGATACGCGACTAATTACTTTTTACGGTCTGTAAGTGGTAGCATTGCCCCGGATCGGCAGACTGGGCACCACTGCCTACTACTCTTTAATTACCAGACCTATCTATATCTACCTCTTTTATTATTAACAAATACTTACTCGTATTTAATCGAATTATTTTAAATATTACAAATAAAAGCAATGAAAGAAAATTTTCAAAGCAGGGTATGCCTAACATTCTTTGAAAACTTATTTGACTGCTGTGCTATACTGCCTGCCGATCCAGGCTCAACTGAATGACTTAAGGCAGATATTTCTGACGATCAAATAACTATACTTCTTGATTTCTTGAAATGTTATTAACTCAAAAAAATATATGTGTAAAGAAGAAATGCTCAAAAAAATACTAAATCCAACAGAATTTACAAATACTTTAAATGAATTAAACAAATTTTATGCGGCTTACTATCGCGTTTATTTTGGTTTGATTTTACAATTTTTTATTATTCCGACGTTTCGAGAGCTTTGCAGCCATCGTGGACACGGAGAGACTGAGGTGTTGGTCGTCCTATTGGTTGATGCTGTTATTGTTTCCAAAACTACCCCGTTTGATATTTTGTTTTTCTGTTCCCGGTTTATTTCAAATTTTTGCAAAAATAACTGACGGTGTCATCTGGTTTGGCAGTTTGCTGGACTTGGGACTTGAGTTTGTGAATTATGGGGTCCCAGGTGTTAGATAATAGTGAGCCGCATAAAATTTGTTTAATTCATTAATCAATGTTCGCGCAAAATCTATGAAAATACTTTAAATTTAAGAAAAAAAATATGCTACTTTATCATAATAATAGATTTTGATTTCAAAGTTCTCGGTTTTTTAAGCGATTACCATTAGATTGTTTTCGTAAATATGAATAGTCAATTACTAAATTGTACACTTAATCGCCTAGATATTGATTTAGTACACGGTTTACTGAAAATTAACAATATGTTATAAATTTTAATTTATTTGTACGCACGCTCAAGAGTGCGTACAAATAATCTCAACCTTATTTTGCCTAAAACACGTTTTGTTCATAACACAGAGATTCCTCGCCTTACTATCTTTGTAAATTATTCGCACGATTTACTAATAATTACTAAGACACGATTTAAATAATAATTTATTTAGTATTTTCTTAAATTTTGCGCGAACATTGATTATTGAATTAAACAAATTTTATGCTTACTATCGCGTTTATTTTGGTTTTGATTTTCCAATTTTACAAAACGTCGGAATAATAAAAAATTGTAAAATCAAAACCATAATAAACGCGATAGTAATCCGCATAAAATTTGTTTAATTCAATAATTTATTTAGATAATAATTTTGTTTTTAAGACGTATAACTTAAGAGAACGTTTTGTTTCATAAAAAGCGCCACAAAATTGCACCCTGGAGTCTGGACCCCTTTTTTAATGTGAATTATAGTTAATCTTAGGGGATTATTTGTAGAAAATTGGCACAGATGGCCGGAGTGAGGGGCTTCTAAGTACAGATGTACGAAAATAATACTATTTGATTAAAATAGTACATGTGAATGACCTTTGTAATATCCACATTTGAGGCAAGTTAACGCCCCATTTTAAACTTTATATGCATCTGTATTTTATTGTATTTTGCACGTAAATGTTATAATTTTGATATGCAAATATGATTGTTTTTGATATACTATTAAAAGCTATGTAAATTAATAAATTATTTAATTAAATTGTTACGCTTTTCCCCCACAGGGATATGCAGAAACAATGAAGCGCCACTTGTTACGATCCTGATACAACTCCCTCGCTTCCCTCACATCCACAATTCTCTTCATACAAGCTCCACGGTAGCTATGTCAATCTACACTAGTATTAATTTTTATTATTTTATTAACGCTCGACATATATCAGCATGATGTTAAGCTGGAGTGTGGTCCATGAATTGAGGAATGTCGCATCCACTCTGCCGGCCTCTGTATGAGGCAATTTTCGAAACTTTAACTTATACTCATCTTTTGAAACTAACTATACTTTTAATGAGTGTTTATCTTCTCACTAAAATGTTACAAAGCGACATCTATTGAAATATCTTGGAACTAAATTGTATTTGTTGAGTTGTTCTTCAAGATTTTCTTCAATTATTTTGTGCGCTGTTAATGTTGTAATGTTTTCTAGTAAAATGTACAGAGGGCGCTGTATTAAGTATTTAGTAAGAGCTATATTAAGTTTTAAATTTAATCAAATCAATCAATCAAAGTTCCTTGGCAACGCGAGGACGCTTCCGAAGGTCTGCAAGAACGAAAAGAGTCTGCTGGCCTTCCTGGAAGATCGTGTGGCTCTACTTAGAGCTGACGGATGGGTGATGGGACTGGGAGCACAAATTAAATTACATAGACCTAAGCCGTGCCTAAGCAGTCTCTACATAGATAACAATCTTATTGTTTAGGGAGGCTCGTTATTAACACTTTTAAGACGGATGCCTTAAGTATGTTATACTCGTATAACCTAATAATATGGAACTTACGACCTATTATTGAAAAATCAGCTTTCTTAGATATTTCAGGTGGCATTTTTTATTTATTTAAAGAACGTTCTATAGCGGATTGTTGATGCGTGGGAAGGGAAGGAGTTGTGTCAGCTTTGCACAATTTGATTGATTGATTGACGTTCATTGAACATTGTTTAATTCATTAATCAATGTTCGCGCAAAATCTAAGAAAATACTACATCGAGACTGCTTAGGCTGGTCAGTTTTAAAATTTGCAACCTTCATTACAAAGGTGACTGATTTATGAAACTGCAGGAAATTAATCTTATATATTTATCTATATTGATCTATGTATAGTATAGTCATACATATACGCTAAACTAATGTGCTACGTCTAAAAGTTGAATTTTGACTTTCAAAATGTGAAGTTGAATTTTAACCTAGAACTCCCGTTGCCAATCTATTTTTGATATATGACCAATGTCTTCCTGTTTATTTGATACAAACACGTTTAGTACTTACAATATTTCAGGCCAGCATAGTAAAATACTTGCAGATGTTCCGATTGGAGATGTGCATATCTGGCAGTAGTACCCTTGTTTGTGAAAGTGACATTGTCATTCTAACTTGGACAGTCCTTGATAAAAGTCTGAACACGTTCTTAATCAACTTTGTTAGAAAGAACCTAAATTAGACCGGCATAACATTAGGCGATCAGTTAATATCTATAAAATATGTACACGTCTCCAAACAAAACTTTAAGGACTTATATCAATCTGTCAATTGTATTTTTACCTTTCAATAAATTCACCTTTGATCCCCCAGAAATGGGCAGAGACGACAAAGCGCCACTTTCCACGATCCTGACACAATTCTTTCGCTTCCTTCACATCCATAAATCTCTTCAAATAGACTTGATTATGGGCACTGCGGACACTATAATATTAAGAATGTGTCGAATGAAATAAGAAGACAATTGAAGCATAATAGGGATAAAGTTTATCACAGATATTTAAATATAAAACAGGACTTTAATTTATTATCTGAGCATAAATAACATTGAGTTATTTTTAGAAAAATAAATTTAGATTAGAGACCTGTCTATAGTCACGTAATTACCTTGAGTTATTTTTTGAGTTCAGAGAACTTTGAATTTTTTGACACTTTAAATCAGATTCTGGCCCAGAAAATAATTGTCAATCAATCAATCAAATTGTCACGCCTTTCTCACACAGGGATAGGCAGAGACAATAGAGCGCCACTTGCCACGACACTGACACAACTTCCTAATTGTACCTTGGTCAAATCAGGGAAATTCCTAAAAAAGCGGCCAAGTGCGAGTCGGACTCTCCCATGAAGGTATCTGAAGCAGCAACTAACATAATATAAAAGTTCTTGCAGTTCGTTGATCGATTTTTATATTTAAGTTGATTGAATGAAGGGTAAATTGCGGTTTTCGATTTATGATGTATTAAAAAAAATACTTACTAGATCTTGTTCATACCAAATTTCGGTGGAAGTTTCCATGGTAATACACATCATATATCTTTTTTAGTTTTATCATTCTTTTATTTTAGAAGTTACAGGGGGGGGGGGGGCCAAGTTTTTACCACTTTGGATTTACCACTCGCTCGGGCAAAACTATTCAGTTAGAATTATATTAGAAACCTCAATATGATTTTTGAAAACCTATCTATAGATACCCCACACGTATGTGTTTGATCAAAAAAATTTGAGTTTCAATTCTAAGTATGCGGAACCCCCAAAATTTGTTGTTTTTTTTATATTTAAAAAACAACAAATTTAAATCTTAATGCATATAAAATCTTAATGCTATTTACCAAGTTTTAACAGTATAGCTCTTATAGTTTTGGAAAAAGTGGCTGTGACATACGGACGGACGGACGGACGGACATGACGAATCTATAAGGGTTCCGTTTTTTACTACGGAACCCTAAAAATCAGGGATTTCATAGTGCCCATTAACTTAGCATAGACTATTGTCTATGCCTATCCCTGTGAAAATAAGTCGTGACAATTTGATTGAAATATCAATACACTGATTTGACTTTGCATTTGAATTCAGGAGTTTGTTTATTCCTTATTCAAATTTCTTAAATTATATCCCAAATAAAAAGTCATAGCATATTTTATCGAATAAACTATACTGTCCAATTGTTTTGCAATAAAATTTATTTTACATTTCACTATGTCATATGTTCAGGAAGTAGGTAAGGATCGTGATCGGAAGTCCGCCATTATTTAGCTAAGATACAGATCTCGAACTCAATCCATTTTAATTAAAATCCCTAAGCTAAATTCTCGGCTAACCGATGATTTTACACAGGATTGTGAATATAAAATCCTAATAATAAAAAATATTATGTAGCTGTCAGCTGTTAACAAATATTTGTAAAGATAAAAGCTATGAAACAAATATTTACTGAGACCGGGAATCGAACTCGGGACTCAAACGTAGCGAACTGCGGGGTTAGGTTGGGCAAGTTAAAACGATTATCGTATCTCGTCGACGAACGGCAAAATAATAAAAGCTAGGCTAAATCCAATAAAACAAGACTATTAATCGTTGTGACGACTATCGTTGTGATGAATTTAGCCTAACTTTTATTATTTTGCCGTTCGTCGACGAGAGACGATAATCGTTTTAACTTGCCCAACCTAACCCCGCAGTTCGCTACGTTTGAGTCCCAAGTTCGATTCCCGGTCTTAGTAAATATTTGTTTCATAGCTTTTATCTTTACAAATATTTGTTAATAAAAATAAAATGCGGCAGATATTAGCTTTGGGTCTGGTTGTGAAAGAGTGGTAGGCAGTGGTGCCCGTTCTGTCGATCCGGGGTAGTGCCACCACTTACAAGTACAAGTATACAGACCGTGCAGTGACTTAGTCGCGTTCCGGGATCAGTTTGTAAGTTGCCGGTTCCAACTAGGCCGGCATGGTGGATGTGACTACTACTTACAGTTATTTTAATTGTAGTTGCAGTCAACTCTATTCATGAACCGCACCCCAGCTTTACATCAAGCAGGGTGCTGTCATATGTCGTGTCACAATAAAAAATAACATCGAAAAGATATAATGGAATCCATACATTCTCTCAGCGCAATAGACTTTTCAACTTACTTTTGTCAACCCAACGAGTTTTATAATATAAGAGGCATTTATGAATAACTGTATATTTTATTATTCTCTGAGTATGTCAAGTCAAAAAGCCTTTAACGTTAATGAAACCTTCATACGCTTTGCACTTACTTTTCTTATTAGAAAGTAGTTGGAAACTATTAAGAAATTTAAACTTATAAAGCCAGTCACATATAATATTCCAAGAGCTAGCGACGAAAATCGACAAGAGTTTAGTAATGGCTCATAATTCAATATGATTTAGTATTGAGGGTGTACATGAGTCAGCACCCACTCGCAAGGTCAGATAGTGGAACAGCTGGCGGCAGCACTATTTGATGTATGTAAAATTTCAACATGCTCTACAAGTGTTTAGTAATGATTGAAAATTGGCAAACAACTAGTTTATAGTATAAAAAAAGGGAAGAAAGTGGTCAGACCGCATTATTGTGGAACGCTGCGAGTCAGCACTCCACATAAGTTGTCGCCAGAATGATATCGGTGCAAGAGTTTAGTAATGGCTGGAAATTGCCATACTGCTTTATTATTATATATAATTTAATAGAAAAATAGTCAGATCACAAATTAATGGAACAGGGGTAGTCAGCAGCCGCTTAAAGTGCGGATATCGAATACGCGCGTTTTTTCGGGGAACTGACCTGTTTTATAAAATTGGTTTGTTGGGGAGCACTTTCCTGTTTTATAAAATTACAAAACTGCAATAGAAAACATTTTGACGTGATAACGTATTATAAATCGATGAACACCGGCTGCACGCCGGAAAAATGTCACGTTATGTTATGTTATGTGTGTGTGGCTGCGTGTGTGGGTGCGTGTGTGTGTGTGTGTGTGTGTGTGTGTGTGTGTGTGTGCGTGTGTGTATGTGTGTGCGCGCGCATGCGTGTGTGTGTGTATGTGTGCGTGTGTGAGTGTGTTCCTTCCTCAAGAAAGCTAGGTTGTCTAGTTAGTGCCCATAACCACAGAGCCTGTATGAAGAGAATTGTGGATGAGAAGGAAGCAAGGGAGTTGTGTAAGGATCGTGGTAAGTGGCGCTCCATTATCTCTGCCTATCCCTGTAGAAAAAAGGCGTGACAATTTGATTGATTGATGAATAAATAATATTAATTGTAACTATTATCATATGAGTTCAATATATTTCAAAAATGTGTTTTATGTTAAGTTGTAAATAAATTGTTAATAGCACAAAAAAAAAATTTAACAATAAATATAATACACCATCGTATATACAAGTATACAGACCGTGGATTAATTTGGTCGCGTTTTGGGATCAGCTTGTAAGTTGCTGGTTGGGGTTGCCACGCTTCTGCAGTGCGTCAGGCATGTTTGCGGATGCGCATGTTGATGGGTTCAATGCCATACTCCGTAAACGATGTGCGGCCGCGCTGTTCAGAGTGCGGGGCAGCACCAACAGCATCTTGGCCATGGTTGCTGGCAGATGGGACAGTCGCTTTGTCAAGCACTGGACCAAGATGCATCTTAGTATATAGGTCACTAACATAGTCTAAGAAAATTGTTTACTAACAGATATGGATTTTTTGTCTGAAATAAAAGTTTATTGTTTTTTTATTTATTTTATTTAAAGGACATCATTCATTTTGTATGGGGACTTGGGCTTAATTGTACTAAAAGTGGGAAATGTACAATAAAATAGTTCGATACAACAATATTTTAATGTGCTTGGTAAATATCCTATATTTTGCATAGTTTAGATGTACGAAATGATCAAACTATAATCATGACAGTTCAATGCAGAAACCATTAGTTCACTGCCAGCCCAAAAAAAAGTCGTCAATCACTTTTTAATTAAAAAAAAAACATCAGGCAGTCGATCCATCGGGTCTCGACTCTCATACAAGGTTATGGCGTGATAGCGTTTCTTCCGATTTGATCTTCCCACCAAATGTTTAGGCATCGCAAACGTCATCAATATAATACTGTCGTTAAACATTTTGAAACTAGTAAAAAATAGAGTAAAAGTAAAATTAAAATTTTAAAAATTATCTCCTGTTGTGCTAGTAATTAGTATACATATTTTTAGTGATACTATTGTCTTGAAAAGTAAGTTGGAATTAAATAAAAAAGATAATGTTTTATAAAAAGTAGTTTTATTCATCTAATTAGATTATTTCCTGCTGAGTAAGGTTTACTTTCACCAACATCCCAACATTTTAGTTCGCGTGATATTCCGCCGTGGCGTCTCTATTTGCCACTTGTTGTCTATGGCAGTCGAGCTTCTTCTCTTGAGTACAATGTTCCTTGAACAACTGTGTGTGACATTTATTTTTTAATATGTCTTTTTCGCGTGGTTTAGAAACTAAAAATAATCATTTTTATTTTCCAAATAACTCAATCGTACAGCAATTAAAAGCAAAATTGCTATTAGTTTTGTCAATACAAGTATCGAAACTACCATTTATATATATTTTTATCATCGGTCGTGACAAAAGTGTTACAATAAAAGTCCAAAATGAATGATGTCCTTTAATGATTAACTATATCACCTTTATATATTGAAATATAGGCATATATCCGTACGCGCTCCGAACATCCGCGCGTATTCGATATCCGCACTTTAAGCGGCTGCTGACTACCCCTGTTCCATTAATTTGTGATCTGACTATTTTTCTATTAAATTATATATAATAATAAAGCAGTATGGCAATTTCCAGCCATTACTAAACTCTTGCACCGATATCATTCCGGCGACAACTTATGTGGAGTGCTGACTCGCAGCGTTCCACAATAATGCGGTCTGACCACTTTCTTCCCTTTTTTTATACTATAAACTAGTTGTTTGCCAATTTTCATTCATTACTAAACACTTGTAGAGCATGTTGAAATTTTACATACATCAAATCGTGCTGCCGCCAGCTGTTCCACTATCTGACCTTGCGAGTGGGTGCTGACTCATGTACACCCTCAATACTAAATCATATTGAATTATGAGCCATTACTAAACTCTTGTCGATTTTCGTCGCCAGCTCTTGGAATATAAAGGTCACATATTTTTTACACTTCGCGTGATGTTAAGCTGGTGCATTTACTATGCCGGCTTATTCGTTACCGTCAACTTTCAACCTGACCCTAAACCGCAACTTATTTACTTCACTGTCTCACTTCAAAAGTGGTGGTAACTACCTCGGGTTGGCAGACTGGCCAATAACCAACTGCCTACATACCACCCCTAAACATTAAGACCCGGAGCACATATTCGCCCTTTTTCTATTAAAATAGTTTGTAATATACATTTTACAAAAAACTACGAGTATATCTAAAATAATATAATCAGTGTGGTAATATAATTTAAATGATATAATATAAATCAGTACATTGCATTGAAAGTATCCTCTGACCTTTCTCCCACGCCTCACTTCTTGCGTGAAAACTTTCCGATAAAACCATTTAAACAACGGGATGCACAAGGAAATGTAATTCATCCTAATCTTAAATAAAAGATTAACAAAATTGTTTTATAAAAACGCCTGAATGAATCACTTCTAATTACAACAACCAAGGGCAATAAGTTTAGTATTATCTGTGCTAAGAATTATAACGAAAAAAATCGCATGCGTGAATTTACGATATCTGTTCGCTATTCACCCGATTCACCGGCACAGTTCAGTTTCGTTTTGGGTCGCGTCTGAGGCGCGCGTGTCGTTGTGCCCTCCATTTGACATTTGCTTGAAACTCGCACAACTTACGATCTAATGTGCATTTTATACTAAAACTAAGTATATTTATTAGAGAAAATGTTTGCATTATACTGTTTTCTAGCGGTTCTTATAATACCAATTAAATCATGGGGTAAGTTATAGTTATTTTTAGTAGAATTTTTGTTATATACCACGTGCAAAATTATTTTTAAATGTTATATAATTATGTTTGTCTAGTCTAGAATTTTTTTCTTAATTATGTAAAGGATAGCAAGTTGTGGTATTATTTTATTGTTTTGTATAAATTTATATGGTGTCAATAAAGTGGTAATTCGTTTGGCGGGACGACACCATTGCAGGGAGTCCGCGAGTCACGTAGGCCAAAGTATTATCCTACAAAATTAAAAAGTCATTTGTTTTGTGTTGAATTTTCTAAAAATTGTTTACGTTTTCCCGCGTAGTGTTTTTCGCGATTGTTATGAAACTATTTGGTGGACTTTTGCATGTAGATAAATTTATCTTTCGTAATTTAAGTTGTAACTATATTTTTATGTATTTTTATTGCAAGTTGATAATGATTTTAATTTGCATCATATAAAACAACTATTGTTTTTGAGATTTAATAATTTTATGATTATATTTATTTATTATTATATTTTTGCTTATATTATATTTATAATATATTTAGTGGCGTTGGGAAATAAAAATAATCTTTTGATTGTAAATCTCGTAGTATATTATTATGTTTATAAATTTTAGTTTGATATAAATGAGTTATAGACTTAATTTATTTAATAACACATAATAAGTAAGGTTTCCTTTACGTGATGAGTTCGTTAATTGTTAATTTAAACGATTTGCGCATCTAATTACCCATCCACCTAGGTTTTATTAATATTGTTTAATTTATTTGCGTTAACATCTATTTCTATTGTTAATTTAGAGAGTGCTCCATTAATGTTGGCGACTGCTACTACAGTTAAATAACTGCAAATAGTAGTCACATCCACTATGCCAGCAAAAAACTTTTTTAATGAAAGTACTAACTAGTACTTTCATTAAAAAAGTTTGCCTAGTGCCCATAACCACAGGGCCTGTATGAGGAGAATTGTGGATGTGAAGGAAGCAAGGGAGTTGTGTAAGGATCGTGGTAAGTGGCGCTCCATTGTCTCTGCCTATCCCTGTGGGAAAAAGGCGTGACAATTTGACAATTTTTAAAATAGGTAAGTACATACTTTAAAACGTAGTAAAATAAATTAAATTAGCGAGTTAATTTAGGTGATTTTAAAAAAGTTGTTCTTAAAAGAAAGTAAAATACTTTAAATCGTAGTATAATAGAATTAGCGAGTCTATTTAGGTGATTTATCGATGGGTGATTACAAATCATAACTACGACACAAATCAGTGATTTGATTAGCGCCTACCTAAATAAATAAACACGCAAAATATTAAAGCAACCGTGGTTTGAAATGGTCACGCAAACGAGATTTCCCGTTTGTAAACCAATTTTTCTGTACCAATGTACTTTCGATATATTTATGTATGTACTTTGGTCGTCCTGTTTACTAGGTCAGTTTTTATAGTTAAGATAATTATTAAGAATTTATATTTAAGACACAGGTTTCTTTTACGAACTTTAATATCTTTTGATTGACGACAGGCGTGGACGAACGGTTTCGCGATTGGTTTGTTGCGATTGTCATAGCTTTTATTTGTAATATTTAATAATATTGCAAATATTTATTAATAAAAAAAGAAATGGATATTTGCTTCGGGTCTGGTTATCAAAGAGTGGTAGGCAGTGGTACCCAGTCGATCCGGGGTAGTACCACCACTTACAAGTAAACAGACCGTGAAGTGATTTGGTCACGTTTCGGGATCAGCTTGTAAGTTGCCGGTTTCATCTAGGCTGGCATAGTGGATGTGACTGCTACTCACAGTTATTGAGAATTGTAGTAGCAGTGACATTCATTCATGGACCACACTTTGGCTTAACATCAAGCGGGGTGCTGTCATATGTCGAGTCACAATATATAAAAAAAGACATTGATTACCTATCCTAATTTCAACTGTTTTTAATAGTTATTTATTGTGGTTTTAATAGTTATTTATTGTGGTTTTAATAGTTATTTATTGTGGTTTTAATAGTTATTTATCGTCGCGGCCCAATTATGACGGCGACTGCTACTACAATTAAATAACTTTTTTCTTAGATTTTGCGCGAACATTGATTAATGAATTAAACAAATTTTATGCGGCTTACTATCGCGTTTATTTTGGTTTTGATTTTACAATTTTTCATTATTCCGACGTTTCGAGAGCTTTGCAGCCATCGTGGTCAGTCAGTCATCAGTCTCTCCGTGACCACGATGGCTGCAAAGCTCTCGAAACGTCGGAATAATAAAAAATTGTAAAATCAAAACCAAAATAAACGCGATAGTAAGCCGCATAAAATTTGTTTAATTCATTAATTAAATAACTGTCAAGTAGCAGTCGCGTCCGCTATGCCGTCCTAATTGAAACCGAATTTAAGGTTATTACGTCGAGATATCTTTCCAACGTCATTCTACCTAGCCTAGAAATGGGATGAATAAATTGTCTACAGATTTAATTGTTTTTTACATTTCTATACTAAGCTACTAAAGTGCTTGTATCATAGAAACAGGACAACCAAAGTATATATATCAAAGATACATTGGTACCTGTAAGTGGTTTCGAACCCGTGGCACTCGGCTTACGTAGCCATTGCACTGCCGCTACACCACGGTCGCCCTAATTAACTGAATTAATAGAATTAATTTAATTCTAAACAGCAATCAAGGGAATGGAAATATTTTAACCTTACCATGCAACAATTTAGTGACAATTTCTAGTTATCATTATTATTATTACTTGGTTATTCATTCCTATTGTTCATTGCTAAGGTTATTTAGTTTCAATTTATTATTTCCATTGATAATTATTTACGCTGTATTTGAAATTTGAATAACGATATTGAAGCGCAAATCGTAGCAGAAAATTATTTTAAATTCCTGCTTTATTGTAACGCAACATCTGTCCTTGACTGGCCTGGGCCTCGATTCTCTTAATGCTAAATGACTTGGCTACGAACTTGTACTGATAGCTTTCGCGTAGGTAACCAATCAACGTAGATACCTATTGATTTGTTATTCGTTTATTGGTTACTTACAAGAATGCCAAATATCGTAGCCAAGTCATTTCGTATTAACGCAGATACAATTAAGAAGGCAATTCGCTGCCGAGTATTAAGAGAATCGGGCCTTAATTTTTACGCTCAGTTTACGCTTGCCTCAATGCCGGCCTAATTGGGACCAGCAACTCGAACAGATCCTGAAACGCGATTGAGTAATCATAACCCCTCTCCTCCTGACACACCTACCTCGCTTCCCTCACATTCACAATTCTTTTCATACAAGCTGTACGGTTATGGGCATTAGGCAACCCAGTTTTCTTTTTCTTTTTTTCTTTTTTATTTATTGTGACTCGACATATGACAGCACCCCGCTTGATGTTAAGCCGAAGTGTAGTCCATGAATGGATGTCACTGCTACTACAATTCAATAACTGTGAGTAGCAATCACATCCACTATGAGGATGTCTCCGTTTTGGTCGGAAAACAATTTACATTTCAACAATTAAAAAAATACCTAAATACTAGTATATAAAACTAAAATCACCCGTGCTGCCAAGAAAAAATTAGTCCAAGACTGCAATAGAAACTTTAGTATAGTTTTTATGAATTATCTTAGTCATAGTATAACCACCAAAATCCATCTAAACTTAGTATTTGTATTTTCTTAGTTATCTGACCATGCCCCAGATATTATCTACAATGTCCTCACAGAGTCATTGACTTACAAAACAATAGTATAATAATAATAAACAAATAAATGAAATACAATCATAACATATTTAGTAGCTTAAATCATCATTATCAATTGTCACATCTTAATTCCCAGAGGTGCCCACCTGGTGGTCACCAAGTGGTGAGCCTGCGTGATCAATATACGCGGCGCAATCAAAACTATATTTATGTAGTTGCCACGAGTTCATCATCATCATCAATTGTCACGTCTTAATTCACAGAGGGATAGGCAGAACACTGAAGCGCCACTCTCCACGATCCTCACCCTCTTTCTCGCCTCCTTCACTTCACATACTTGTCTACCTATTAATAGATTAAAGGATAATTTGTCGGTTATCATAGCGATGTTTATTTTGGTAAACAAAAGAATTTTAGTTATTACAAAATTCAATTTATCTTTATCACGTAATTCCCACAGGGATAGGCAAAGACAACGGATCGCTACATTTTACAATGCTGATACAACTCTCGTGCTTCGCTTCTAAATAAAGACAATTTAGAAATGAAGTTTTCAATCTTTAAAATTGTCCATAAAATTATTACTATTAAAGTAACTACTTTTTGATATAATATAATAGAGAGTATATAGGGTAATGGTAATAGTATTTTTACCTGACATGTAAAGGGGTTTAAATTCAAATTTAATATTATAACTATTAAATAAAATTTAAAAGTTATTTGACCGAATCTGAAAGAAATATCTTTTCAAATAGATTGGCTAAAATTAGAATAATACTATCATTTACCTAAATTAGAATTTTGGAGTATGATTGTTGTACGTGTAAGGGCAAGGAACATAGGTTCTTTTTCCCCACATTTATTATAAAGACAGCACTTACAAACTAAATCATTGATTGTATCTTAAACATCCTCCGTGCCAAACATAACGTCATAACCTCGCCCTAGATTAGGTATTAAGTAATTTGCAAAGGAAATTTACATTATCAAGTTCAAATTGAAATTAAATTAAATATTGTATAAGACCTCAAGTAACGTGTAAAATAATGAAGTTCAGTAAGCTAGTATAGTGACACATTAAAAGCCTGTTGCCTGTTCTCGCCTGTTGTATGATTATTATTTTAATATTTATCTAAAATATTGTTAAATATGAGTTTAAATGTAAAATAATAATAGTATTTTTTACATTTTTTTTTAAAGTATAGTATTAACTGCCTAATATAATTTAATGATAAAATATTTTTAAATCTTGTTATAATCATAACAACAAAAAAATATTAAATTATTAGTTATGACTATTATTCTTTCAAGGCGGATATTACATGATCTTATTGGGCTTAATTCTTTGATTAGGCCAAATATAATAACAGATATGACTAGATAATAAATAATAACAGATATATAAATATCTTGTATAAAACAAAAATTATAAATCAAAGATCTTTCATTTCATAAATATCATAATAGATATTATGCTTTATTATGCTCAGTGTAATATCCGCCTGGGTGTCTTTCCCAATACATCCATTTAGACACCTTTTTATTTAAATAATGATGCTTTTTACTGATAGCTGTAATAATGATGCTTTTTAGCTGTACATGTTGAAATGATAATAATTTAATAGCATGGGCGGGCATCGTCTGATTCTACCATGGCTTCAGAAAGGTTTTTGACGAGAAGACCACACAAATCTGCTCAGTTTCTTATTAGTTTAGGCATATATGCATTTGTAATTTTATATCTGAACTATCGAATTCAACACGAAATGTTTAGTTAATTTATTTTGTTCATTTTAGGTCTATAATTATGTAGTTTTTATATAGAGTTTTAAGTATACATGTGTATGAATAATTTTGTTGAGTAAATTTTTGCAAGATACTCATTTCTCTTGGCCATGTTTTGTCTACTTACCTTAAAGGCTTTTATATTAAAGCGATATAATATAGATATCCTAAAAGGTTTATTCCATTGGTGAATTCTATATTGGTGAATGAATTCTTTTTATCAGATGAGTGGTTCCTTCTTCCAAACTTTACCTCTTTATAATGTTAGTATTCGCAGATGGTGGGCCTGTGTGATCAATATACGCGACGCAATCAAAACTATATTATAGTTGTCACGAGTTCGTCAGGTATTGTCGCATGTCGCGTTAATCGCTCACGTAGGACACCCGGTAAAATTTGCCTTCATAAAAATATTTTGTACAAATATTTCCCAATAAATGTCACTTAATGGATTTTCCTTATATTAACACACCATAAAATTATTTTTATCACATCATTTGTATATTTACATTGATCGTAATTGCAAATACCGTTCAAATTGTAATGCAATAATTTTGTACTGGTATTTCTTATCTCTTATCAAATGTAGGCGTGCTAGCATTTTTTGTTTATATAATCGAGTTAACAAGCGATGTTAAATCTTTCCAAGATAAGGGTTCAATGTGGCCTCGTAGTTAGATTGCATTGATACTCGATCTCAACAAGTCTTTTGAATCCCCATTCAGCTATGATTTTTCTTTTTTGTTAATATTTAAAAAAGCAACCGTAGCCTTATATTGAAATGGTTTTCGTATCGTTACTGACGTGTCTACTAAATTAGTTGTTTTTGTAGAACAACCGACAAGAGGAATGCTATACCAGCCCATGTGTTCTCTCCATCCTATAGCCTTGGATCCTTCAAGCGATGCGTGAAATAGCGCCTTTGGTCGGCATAGTGATGGCGGCTGGAGCAACCGTAAAGACTCGGTTTTTCAAGTCTGTCGAGGTGGGTCGAGGTCAGATGAAAAGTGACAATAAAAAAAAAGTATAGAAATGTAATAAAAAGATAATTGTATTACAGAGGCTTATCGAGCAAAGTACTTGCACAGAGACATTGATACCCATTGGATAAAACAATGAAACTGCTCGCCTTTGATTAAGATCGGATGTCCTTTAATTTGATTGCCAAATTTCTATGAGCGCGTTTAACAGCTTAGTATATTACCGGCAAAGTAATAAAAATAATAGAAATCACAGGGAATTTCCACATAAAGATTTTTAATAGAAACAAATAGTCCCTGCCAGGATTTGAGTCGTCACACGAACGCCTACAATTTTTATTTAGAAGTGTCTGCAGTGCTTATAACTTTTTTTTATTATACATTTGAGGTTTAAGAAACTTTATTAATACCAAAAAGAACATTTTCATATTCGCTTGTTTTGGATTTTACAATGTTTACATTATGTTTTTTGCAATTATACTAAGCTACTAAAGTGCTTGTATCAAAGAAGCAGGACAATAAAAGTACATATATCAAAGATACATTGGTACCGGTGAGTGACGTAGCCACTATAGTTGTCTGAAGTATATTGTGGCTGTACCAGTACTTGGGATAGGTTGACTATCATATTTTTGTAAATAGCGTTGATAACTGAAAAAACAGTTTCAGTTTACGGTTTTTCCAATCGCTATGCCGATCAGAAGAACTTTTTACGCTTCGCTTGAAGGATTCTAAATTAAAGGAGGAGTTACCACTTACCATCAGGCTGGTGGTGATCAGTTGTCGAGTTACAATAAAATTAAACGTACGGTGGTAAGCATTGCACTTCTCAATTGTTCTACAAAGAAACGACATGCTGAACCTTATAGTTCGATTGCTTACGAGAGTATATAAAATGATAGGAACAAGGTTAAAACCAAACTAAAAGGCGTGGTGTAGTGGCAGTGCAATGGTTACACAAATCTAGAGCACGAGTTAGAAACCACCCACCGGTACCAAAGTATCTTTGATGTACTTTGATTGTCCTGTTTCTATGATACAAGCACTTTAGTAGCTTAGTATAGAAATGTAAAAAAAAGTAATTTATTCTTGGCATTTTGTCTTCATTTACTATTACATACTAGTTAAGCATTATACCTATATGCGAAATGACCACAGTATAAATAAACGGCAGTGGTTTATGTAGTGTCCTTGAAATAATTACCTACGCCCGATCGCTGGGCAAATGCGCGTCCACGCTTATGAGTATTGTCGATCAACGACCGTACTGTCTGCTGTAGATGTAAGGCGCGTTTCAGCCGCTTTTATGAACATGGGATATTTTAAGCTAAGCACCTTTGACCGGCAAAGTAACGGCGACTGAGGCAACCGTAAATTAATATATTTTTTCAGTAAATGGCGCTCTTGGACTTCCCCTTGCAAGTCGAAGTTAGGTGTCGAGTCTCCATTATAAATAAAAAGACGTACACACACGAATTCTACTGTTTATTTTCTGTATTATGACGAATCTTTACATAGATCATGGCTACTAATTTTCCTTATATTCAGCCTTATGGCGTAAGTTTTAAGGTTTATTTTTACACGTAATTCTAGTTAAATGGGTTCATTAAATTCCAAATTATTTACTTGTTTAATATTGAGTCTTATTCCGTAGTGTTAAGAAAGTAATTTGCAAAGTGAACATTCTGAAATAAGATAAATGATTTTAATTTTAGTGATAATATTTATTATGTAATGAATAATCAGTGCAGAAATTTGTGGTGATTTGTTTATTATATATGGTGTTTCAATTTTAAATATAGATATTTTTTTTATTGTGACTCGACACATGACAGCACCGTGCCTGATGTTGAGTAACTGTAAGTAGCAGTCACATCCACTATGCTGGCTTAGTTGGAACCGGCAACTTAATGATTTGAAGCCAGCACTTACAATTATTTAATGTAAAAGTCAATTCCATTAATGGACCGCACTCCAGTTTAACATCAGGCGGGGTGCTGTCATGATGTCGAATCACAACATAAAAAACGGATAGGCAGAGAAAGAACTTTCTATTTCCTTTACATACACAACTTTCTTGATTAGACATCATAGGATCATAGGATTGCGGGCACTGCTGACCCCTGCCTTTTTTAAGAATGCCCCAGATTTGATTTACATCAAAAAAAAGTCAAATGTAGTCAAATATTCGTCTGTGATTTAAAAAAAAATTAAAGGTCGTCGTTCCAAATAATTTGTTAGTCTAATGTGTATAAAAAAACTTCTAGATCTTTCCAGAATAAATAACAATGCACGATTTAAAAACAAAAGGTGTTACGCAAAATTCACATCGTCTTTTAATTGTAATTGTGGGTTTTGAAATATTTTTGTGAAATCGTATGCATCTTTTAAATCTGTCCTTAAGCTGTAAGAAGGAAGCTAAATATGTAGCTAGAAATATTTTTTTACATTCTCATATTAAGCTACTATATAATGTGTATAGTGCTTGTATCATAGAAACACGATGACCAAAGTTAAATGTACTTAAAGTATTATATCAAAGTAATATATCAAGGATACATTGGAGAGTACGGGCTCATAAAAACACTTGCATTTTGATATATTTATGCATTGGTTGTCCTGTTTCTATGTCTTTAGAAGCTTTATATATAAATGAGAATAAAATTGCTTAGTTCCCATAACCGTAGAACTTGAAAGAAAAGAGTTGTGTGTGTGAGGGAAGCGGGAAGTGGCGCTCCATTGTCTCTGCCTATCCTCGTGGAAAAAGGCGTGACAATTCGATTGATTGATGAAAATAAATAAACAAAAAGTTCACGGTTGCCTCAGTTGCCGTCACTTCTACTGGCCAAAGAAAATTAATGCATGAATCTGTATACTTTTACATTTATAGTAGGGGAACGAGTTAAAGGAACGCGCGAGGAATGTAGTTGTGACGTCATGGTCACGTGTCTATTATGAATAGTGAAGTAACATGCAAAATGTCGATAACAATAAAACAATAGATTTACTTATAAAAAATTATAAATGTGTATTAAATTGAAGTATAAACATTAGACAGCAACAATTTTTGATGAATTATATATTAATTTAATTTTGAGAATAGTGACTGCATGTTTCTTTTCTTTTTCACACATTTTAATCACGTTTCTAATAATGGTTCTAGCCTGAATACGGATGACGACTCTCTTTTATTCAATTAACTCACAAATTTTTCAATAATCAAACAAAGAAAATATGGACACATTTTTATCGATATTAAATGACATCGCCGAGCTATGAGCGTCACTAAAAGCGGCCACTAAGATACGGGTGGTGGTCGTTTCACGCCCCACCGCACCTCAGCCCCCGAATTCATTTAGCTCGTTCCCCAACTATACCTATATTTTTTTGCATAGTGCGCGATAGATGTGATAAGGATTGACAAAAGAATACTTCGATGGTTTGGGTACATAGAAAGGATGAGTGAAAGTAGATTGACAAAGGAAATTTATAAATCTCATGTGAATGGATGCGTTAAACAAGGCAGGCCCAGGAGGGTGTTCGCCGACCAAATCCTCAAGAAAGCTAGGTTGCGTAGGCCATAACCATATGGCTTGTATGAAGAGAATTGTGAATGTGAAGGAAGCGAGGGAGTTGTGTCAGGATCGTGGATTGTCTCTGCCTATCCCTGTGGGAAAAAGGCATGACAATTTGATTGATGAATTACATTTTATGCGGCTTACTATCGCGTTTATTTTGGTTTTGTTTATTTTGTTTAATTCATTAATCAATGTTCGCGCAAAATCCAAGCAAATATTATGATTAATTGATTTTTTGAAAATTATTAGAAATCTCTATTACAGATCTAAAAGCTCAGTATGTGGCCAAGTAGCCTAAAAAGAACAATGGCGCCAATATACCCAATACTATCATTAAACGTTTGATTGTGTAAACTGAAACTTAAGTAAGCCCTATTAATAACCACACATTCAGTTATACAGCCACACTTCTCCCAATAGCCCGAGTATGGTACTCCATTAGAGTGTTTCACCAATTCTGTGGGCATGGCAATGGCCTACGTGACTGGGCAGGCGTACTTTTTAGCAACATGGTGTTGTGTATCAAATTATTTATTTTGCAACGGTATCAAACCATTTCCTTGAAACATAATCTATTGCAAATCGATTTACAAAAGTATTTGTTTAAGTTATCAACACATTTACCACTATACAGTGCCGGATTAGCCACGTAGCAAGAGTAGCTAATGCTACGGGCACCGCTTATTTAGGGGCCCCGCGCTCCAACGCCTGTCTGGCCGTTATAAAAAAATATTAATTTAGATAGGAGCGTAAAATATCTTGCATGCCTTAAACGCGAAGCGCTTAGGCTATGCTTTACTTCCACTTAAAAATTTAAGTCGATATTAAAAGTCTCTAAAAATCTCTAAATTTGCCCATATAAAATCTAGAAAAGTTTATTTGTCAGTTTTGTTTTATTTAATACCCTAAACTTGAGAACCTAAAGCAAACCAAGGGCCCCTTGACAGAATTTGCTACAGGCCCCGCGCTGGCTTAATCCGGCACTGCCACTATACTTGAAGAGAAACCTCATGGGCATGTGCATTCCCCCTGTCCTTACCTATGTTTTTTTTTTTTCTATTGTGACTCGACATATGACAGCACCCCGCTTGATGTTAAGCCGAAGTGTGGTCCATGAATGACTGTCACTGCTACTACAATTAAATAACTGTAAGTAGCAATCACATCCACTATGCCGGCCTAGATGGAACCGGCAACTTACAAGCTGATCCCGAAACGTAACCAAATCACTTCACGGTCTGTATACTTGTAAGTGGTGGTACTACCCCGGAACGGCAGACTGGGTACCACTGCCTACCACTCTTTGATAACCAGACCCGAAGCAAATATCCATCTCTTTTTTTTGTATTAACAAATATTTGCAATATTTAATATTACAAATAAAAGCTATGAAACAAATATTTGCTCCGACCGGGGATCGAACCCGGGACATTACGCGCAACAAACCAGTCGCTAAACCGTTCGTCCACGCCTGTCGTCAAAAATGGTGCACATATTTGGTCTTTGACGGATTATCAGAAGTTTAGAGCTCCGATTCTCTTAATACCTGACAGTGAAATGACTATTTGACATTTTTGTAACCAATTAAGTGGTTGTTTAATGGTTACGCAAACCGAGAGCACGGGTTCAAAACCACTTGCCGGCACCATTGTATCTTAGATGTACGAGTAAATACTTTGGTTGTTCTGTTTCTATAATTGCGACCGCGGTGTTTTGAGTCATGGGAAAAAGAGAGGGAGTGCCCAACACCATAATAATTAATTTATTAAGAAACGAGAGCCTTATCATAATATCAGCTATTTTCTTTTATTTATTGTTTATTATTTATGAATCATAAATTATGATGGCACCTCGCCTAATGGTAAGCTGTGGCCGACCGCGTAACCCAATGAGAATGGGCTTTGTTTTAACAGTTGAACTCCATTAATGAGCTTTAAAATTGCGACCGCGCAACACACTAAGAAAGAATTGAAAGCTCATTGAAACTCATTGTCCGAATGAATAAAAGTTGTTTTTAACACTAACAGCGACCGCGTAACTTTATCATTGAAGTTGCGCGGTCAGCCCCCTGGAGTGCTACTCATGAATAGGGGCGACTGCTATATTTATACTGCATAGAAATGAGTAAAGAAGGAGGCCTACAGTTTCTAGGAGTTTTTTTAATATACAGACCGTAAAGTAACTTAGTCGCGTTTCGGAATAAGCTAAAAAAGCGACTGCTACTTGTAGTTACGTAATTGTAGTAGACGTGGCCTACTTATAGGACTCTCCAGGACCAGGAGAGTTGGCATATGTTGAGCCACAATATATAAAATTAATATTGATTGAAAGCCACGTTAATGACGTACAAACACGAACCTCAGTCCAATGGACTCATTAATTTTGTTTAAAATATTATAATAGTATTCAAAATAAATCGAAATACAGTTGGAATTATGGATTTATTGATTAAGTTAAGCCGAAAAACCCCACGAGATGTTTGTCCTTATACGCAATAAGCAGATAATTTCTTCGTATTTGTCTGGTGTTTGACGCTTGCGTATAAATTAGAATCGGGAATTTACAATCAAGTTTTTTCATGTTATTATTTTATTGATAATGTATTGGTTTTTAAAGTGTGGTAGGCAGTGGTACCCAGTCTGTCATCCGGGGTAGTACCACCACTTACAAGTATACAGACCGTGAAGTGATTTGGTCACGTTTCGGGATCAGTTTGTAAGTTGCCGGTTCCATCTAGGCCGGCATAGTGGATGTGATTGCTACTTACAGTTATTGAATTGTAGTAGCAATGACATTCATTCATGGACCACACTTTGGCTTAACATCAAGCGGGGTGCTGTCATATGTCGAGTCACAATAAAAACAAAACTGTTAGAGATATGAATCTATATGTATGCAATATTTCTTTGAATATTGTAGACGCCAGATATTTTATGACAAGTTCGTCATGCGTACGTCGTCGCTCAATATATTTTTACCTTCTGGTTCAGGAGTGAACCAGAACTTTTTTTTGTTGTTAATTTTGGTGACCTAGGTAACCGGGCGACCAAAGTACATAATATTTAAAAGATACAAAGGCTTCTCTTATTACCACGACCGTCACGTTTAGTTTTTTATGTTAAATATTTATTTGGTTTTGTTCCTAATCTATAACACTGCTGGTTTCACTGATATCTTGAGTTAATGGCGGCTCTGAAGTTAGGCGCAAGTTGATGCGCAATACATAAAATATGGTATAGCGGGGCTTAAAGAATATGAAGAGAGCTTATTATTGCGACTGTACCTGCGCAAAGTCTCACTCGCAGCTAACTTCGGAGACGCCATAAAGTTTGGAACTTCTGAGTTTGTAGCTTTAACGTTCTGAGCCTTTATATTAAATTTATAATTAAAACTTTATAAATAAATAAAAAAAAATCCAATGTGAATTTTACCATTAGATTTTAATAATGCATTAATAGAATTTAAATAATTCATAACTCATAAGCTTGAAACATTGTTGTTATGAAATAAAAATGTAATTTATTGTTATAATTTATATGTTATCGATGTAATTTATATTATTTAATGAGGTTATAAAACAATTGTCTCTTTCTATATCTGTTTATAAAAAGATTATTTTTTTATATAATAATATTTTATTGTTATTATTATATAACCATGCATATATTTTATTTTCATTGTGACTCAACATATGAAAACACTTCGCCTGATGTTAAGCTGGAGTGTAAATAATAAAAAATTGCTGATTAAAATTACTGCAAGTAGCATATATATACTGGTCTAGTTTTTATTTTACGTACTATATTAAACTATTAAAGAACATAGAACCAGAACAACTACTGGTAAGTGTTTTTGACTTCGTGCTCTCGGTTTGCGCCATTGCACTACCACTAAACCACGATCGTCTTATGTGACTGAACCCCTCCTAAATAGAAGGACCAATTATATTTTGAGAAATGTGTGTTTAAACCTGGATAGTTTAGGTTCCGAATTGGACCCGGTAGGTGGCGATGCAATTCTTTTTTTATTTTTTGCAACTCTCGAGCAGGACAACGTCCGCTAGTGTAAATATATATTAATCAAATTATCTTGCTTTTTTCCCACAGGGATAGGCAGAACAATGGAGCGCCACTTGCCACAATAGTAACACAACTCCCTCGCTTCCCTCACACTCACAATTCTCTTTATACAAGTTCTTACAGCCGTTGAAATGCTCCGATGGTTTGGGCACATGTACAGAATGAGTGAAAATAGATTAACTAAAGGAATTTATAAATCGTATGTGGATGGATGCGTTAAACCGGACGGACTCGGAAGAGATACATCCTCATCCTCAAGAAAGCTGGGTTGACCTTAGTTCATATTATAGTGGTATTGTTACGGCGAATCACGTCAAAACTAACATACAAAATATTATGTCTTCGTTAAGTAGAAATTTACAAATACAATGCAGAAGTCGTTGGAAGTTAATACTTGAGAAATTCAATGGATTCGCATTGTTTGTGTTCGTGAAGTAAATATACAAGCTTAGGTATTCGCACGAGTCGCGGTGACGCAATTTTTAAACAAACAACTAATAATATTCGCACGCTTATTTGCGTTATCTTGGATTTTTGACAGCTTTTTTTTATTAAGACGCGACATCTCACTTTGTAATGCCTGATGGAAAGCAAGGGGAGGTCCAAGAGCGACTGAGCCAAAACAGTTTTGCCTCAGTCGCTGTCACTATGCCGGGAAAACTTCTAATCCACTTTGGCCGACATAGTGACGGCGACTGTGGTTCTTGGACGTCCTATTCTATTAGGCAAGTCGAAGTCGGATGTAGCGTCTTCATTATGATAGAAAATAGTAAAATGCATTTTGATCAATACTAGATACTTAGTACGAAGTAAAAAAAAACTTCACATAAACGTCTCTAATTTAAATATAAATAATTTGGCAGTAATTATGCTATTTATATTTTACTCGATATTCATAATACATATTAATCATGTAAAAAATGATATTAATTTACATAAAAACTACAAGGCTGACTCGTTTTCTACTTTTTTTGGCCGCTAGAGAACAAAATGTAGAAGTATCTAGAATCAATCTCTTTATAAATTTATTTTATTCTTGTATCAAAGAAACAAAACAACCAAAGTACACATATCAAAGATACATTGGTACCGGCAAGTATTCGAAGCCGTTTTCTCGGTTTGCGTCCCAATTGCAGTACCACAACACCACGGTCGCCGTAATTGATTTTCATACTACAAAAACTAAGAAAAATGCGCGTTAAAATCAGAGGTTACTATCAACTTGAACTTGTTTTAACGACGTAGGAGCCGTGACGATTTTAAAATTAAGTTTCGGTAATAAAATCCGAAGTAGAATATAGTTTTCGCAAACTTGTTCATGACCGGAAACAAAGTCAAGGTCATCGGATAATATTATATTGTTTAATTAGTTAATTAATATTGTTATTTTAAATATTGTGATATGCGTTCAGGGTGTAGCAGGATTACAATATTTAGGATTAGTAAAGAAATCGGAAAACGCATCAGATGTTGAGATCTGAAATTTACGCAGAACAGTTGATATGGGAGCCAACCATCATGGCGGTACGTGACCGAAATTACTAATAAATGTGCGCTCTCTCCTAGACTATCAGCCGGTTGTACCAAAAAAGTTTCAATTTACGAATTTAGTTTTACTTTATACTTATTCTATTACGTTTACTATTACGAAATCGTGAATTGGGTTGTTAATAATTTTATATCGAAACTACCATTTATATATGTTTTTATCATTAGAAATAACAAAAGTGGTACATAGAAACCCAAAATGAATGATGCCCTTTAGCTCTGTATAAAATATCCGTTAAACGTTAATGTAAAATGTGAAGTTAAAGAGTGGTGCAACCAACCCATTTTTTGTTTTTTCTTTTACTTATACGATACTTTTTACAAATTCGTAAATTATAATTTTTGGAACAACCGGCTGTAAGTGTAGCGTTTCATACGCACGGACAGATTAACAGAACTCCCGTTCGCATGACTTTTGTCAATGGAACATTCAATTTTACAACTAAATTCTCACGCGCGTTTTAATGTGTCTAAAAAAATGGGTACAAAAAAGTAAAAAAGTAAAATAACTATCATTCATTAAAGTTTGTATACATTGCTTAACCTACCTTGTTTTCATTTTTAAAGTACTTACTAGTATTTCTTAGTTTTGGGTGATAACTGCTAAATGTAATGATATTCTGAAATCCTTGTAAAAAGTCAAAGTTTTAAGTAATTGTAGTAAACAACGAAGAAAATACTTAAACGTAAAAAATACTAATAAATAATTATATCAATGTCGGCGATACATGTGCAGAGCTATTATTTAATTACATAAGATAATATGAATAACCTCGGCAATAACCTTTGTTTGTCACGCGACTTTACTACGTGTGTGCCAAAAACATTTCTTTACAAAAATCAGTGTGTTCCTGTACTATAATTACCAGTCAATGTAACAGACGCCTTTTAAAATTGTAAGGGTGCAAGACTTTACTTATTACCTCAATCAATAAATCAATCAAATTGTCACGCCTTTTTCCCACAGGGATAGGCAGAGACAATGGAGCGCCACTTACCACGATCCCTCAACACAACTCCCTCGCTTCCTTTACGTGGATGATTCTCTTTATACAGGTTCTGTGGTTATGGGCACTAGGTAACTCAGCTTTTTTGAGGATGTCTCCGATTTATAAATTCCTTATTACCTTAATTTTTTTTTACATTTCTTACTTTTTAAGTACCTTTACACCTATATCCGATTTTTACGCCTGTCGTGGCGCATTGGTTAGCGCACCAGTTTGTTATGCCCTCAGTCCTGGGTTCGATTCCATATTTGGAGCAAATATTTGTTTTATATGTCTAGACAAGAAAAGAAAAGAAAAGTATCCTGTTTCTATGATATCAAGCACTTTGATACTTTTGCACTTTGATAGCTTAGCTTAGAAATAAATAAGTTCCATAATTCTCTTTATACATGGTCTTTGGTTGTGGGTACTGCGGACCTATTTTTTTAGGAATATTCCAGAATTGATCTCTTCTCGTTCTTATCCATTTTATCTTTTTACTCAGCTCCAATTCATATTCTCTTTTGTCAATCGCTTTTCATCCATTCCAATTATATGCACACAAACTACATTTTTACAATATACATTTTTAAACCTTTGTCAAATCTTCTTTCAAATTATATTTCTCCCGCACACTGCATTTTTCACTCTGTCCGCAATCTAAAAGCTATTGTATATATATATATATATATATATATATATATATATATATATATATATATATATATATATATATATATATACAAAACACAAATTATAATTGATCTGCTATCTTCTTTTAAAAGACTATAATTCTATCCCATTCAAACCAATGCATTTTAGATAAAGCATCTCTTTCATATTATGATAATTGAAGCGTTACATAACTGTTTATGAATTATGAAGTGTTAAAATTAGTAGTTCAGTAGTGTTTCTATGGCATACGTAGAATACAAATGCTTTAAAAATCGATATATCAAGATATATGTCTAGATAAGATAGATGTAAAAAGTTCTTCCTGCATTTTTCTAGAATTCTAGATATGTAAATTTGTTACGACTATATCGATGGCTCCCACGGATAAGGTCCGGTCTAACAATTCGGCGATTTAAATGTTATTTGCTCAAGCATTTCTAAAGCACGCTATGAAGTGAATAAACTTTGTTAGTTTTGACCTTGTTGGGGGAAACCATCAATATCTAAATGGTAATTGTTTATTATTAAGGAAAGTGTAAGCGAATAGGTCACCCTCCAAACAGTGATGGCGACTGTGACAACTGTATAGCTTTTTCAGTCGCCGGCTCTCTTGGACCTCCTCATGTGACGACATTAGATGTTTTTTTTATTTTATAGTCAATATACTTTTAATTTTATGAAGAAGCACCTTTGGCCGGCATAGTGACGGCGGCTGAGACAGCCGTGTACTAACTCGGTTGTTTCAGTCGTCGGCACTTTTGGATCTCCTCTTGCTTATCATCAGGCAGGTCGAGGTCAAATGTCGTGTCACAATAAAAAAATATATATGTTTCTCAATAAAAGAGATTTTAAAGTAAGTGATTTAAATCTCTATCCGTGGCAACTGTCACTTTTGGCACTCTAGGGGCTTAATCTAGTATTCAGTCATTTCATCTAATCTCTAACCAAATGCTCCAACAGTCACGCATTGATTTTTTTAAGCTTATGAGTTATGAATAAGTCGCAAATGACTTTTTTAACGATAAACAAAATATAATTACTCGTATTCATTATCATGCTGATAAACGTTATAAAATGCGCATTTTCGAGTATGTTTACTTGTGAATTGACAAAATATGTGAAACGTAGGCCAGGTTATGAATAAACTCTTATTCAATTTAATTGAACTGGGAATTCCTGTTAAAGTAAAATTAAATATTTCTCTTATCTTACTAATTAATGCAAAAAAACAACGTTATTTAGTAAATTTTCGACCAAATATTGATTTTCCTTCCCGTCCTCCGTCGTTGTTACATTCTGTTTTAATCGATATTATAGTCGATTGATAGATTTATAACATAAAAGATTAACATAATTGAACCTGCGCAAACACGCCAATCACGTAACCAGTAACGAATTTGCGCTGTCAATTTAACTGAGAAATTTAATCGTCATGCTAAATCACCTTTGAACGACGGACGAAATGATGAAGACTACCTCTGAACAAACACTAATTATTATTAAAATAAACCGACTAAAATAGTTTGTCCTTAAAATATTAATGCTTAATTTTTCTTCTTTGCAGATATAGCACTGACAGTAGGAGACCAATTAGAATTATATACAAATGGAACAAAAACTGATATATCTGATGTTAGATTAACTGAGCTGAAAGCACTGGCATATGATGCTGTCCACAACATATTACTCTTTGTGGATGCTAACAATGACAATGCATCTATATTCAGCTACCACTTAGAGAAGAAAAAATTCCAACCGTTAGTTAGAAGAAAAGTCTCTGATAATATACAGGGCGTGGCTTTTGATCCAGTCACTGGACTCCTGTTTTGGGCTGATAGTAATCAAAGGAGCATTATGTATAAGTCAGTGATAGATGGTTCCAAAAACGAAGCTTACGGCAATCTGTTACTTAAAACAGATAGGGAAATACCAAGAGCTATTGTTGTTGATAGTTGTAGAGGGTAAGTTGGACATATTTAAAAATAATAAAAAAATCCAAAGCTTTGAATAGTCGTCACTTTACATTGGTTATGCATTAGTTATGCAAATTCACATTTTATTTATGTTAGTTATTTTGTTAGCTAAACGCTAACATAATAACGTCCTTGCAGACTTTGCAAAATATCAATAGATATATTTTAGGCGTAAGTAAGCGTGTACCTGTACAGGTACACCCTTTCACATAGTTTGGGTTGAGGGAACTCAGAGAAATTATAAAAAAAACTTTTTCAGGTACATTTACTGGTCAAACACGAATACACAGAATGCAACTATAGAAAGGATGCGTTTGGATGGTACAGATAGAAAAGTAATAGTTCAAGATGATTTGTTTATGCCAACAAGTATAGCAATAGATCAACGCGAGAAGAGACTGTATTGGGCTGATGATAGGCAAGGAATTCATTACTCGATAGAAAGCTCAGATTTAGATGGAAAATTTAAAAGAACTGTATACAAAGGTGTTAATCATATGCCTAACTATCTAACTGTTTCGAAGGACCATATCTACTGGACAGATTGGGGTTACAAATCTGTTTGGAAATATCCCAAAGCTGGTCACCCATTGGAGCAATTAGAAAAAGTTACAAGTTACGCAGATAGTAATCCATTTGGGATTGTAGCTAACTATAACATTGAAGATCAAATTACTGATGTTAATGAGTGTAGAGATTTAGTGAATTTATCTAAGAATAAAACTGCTATAAATGATTCATTTAAAGAGTTGACACAGAATGAAGGTCTGTTTTGTTTGCATGGTGTTAAGACTGAAGGCAAATTGACATGCAAATGTAGTCCTGGATATAGCGGTGAGAGGTGCGAAGTGTCTGTCTGTCAGAACTTCTGTTTCCATGGTGATTGTAGAATTTCTGGTGAAGGACAACCTACGTGCAAGTATGTATTGTTTTATTTATATTGTGTTTGGACATATGACAGCACCCTTCCTGATGTTAAGTTGGAGTCCGTGACATACAGTTATAGTATCTTCTTAGAATTTGCGCGAACATTGATTAATAAATTAAACAAATCTTATTCGGCCTACTATCATTACTACATTATATACCTGCAAGTAGCAGGCGCATTCACTATGTCGGCCTAGTTGGAACCGGCATATTATTACAAGCTGATCCCCAGAACGTTACTTCACAGTCTAAGTGCATGAGTGATGTTTTCTATCCCTTTAAATTCCCGGGACTTCCTGCGTAACGGACTGGTGTCAATTTACGTAGAGGGAATTTAAAAGATATATTTTTTCCCAACAATATAATTTTTAAAGGTAGGCTTCCCACTAGATGGACTGACGTCATCGTGAAAGTTACGAATAACCGGTGGATGCAACTGGCATCTTGTCGTTCATGATAATTTTTCCCATACTTTCAGTTGTGCACTCGGTTATAAAGGACAAAGGTGTGAAATAGAAATGTGCCGCGGCCACTGTCTCAACAATGGCGTCTGTAATTTAATTAATAAAGTGCCACAGTGTACATGTACCAAAGATTACGAAGGTAATAGATGTGAAGTAGAGAAACACATTAAAAAAATTGAAGATATTGAAATTAAAACTTTGGAAGAAGCCCATGTTAAAGATTCTTGCAAGTAAGTACGAAAATTATAATGGTTTTCATAACTTTAATTAAATCAATCAGTTAATGATAGGAAGAGAACGGATCGCCATTTTTCACAATCTGTGACAGGACTCTCTCGCTTTCTTTTCATCAATAAATACATTAAATTCTTTTCATCACTAGATACATTAAATTATACTAAGCTACTAAAGTGATTGTATCATAGAAACAGGACAACCAAAGTACATATATCAAGGATTGCACTACCAGTACATCACGGCCGCCTTCTCTTTTATCCAATTTTGATTTATTAATCTCTCGTAAATTGTGTTACTTATCGACTTTTAAAATATTATTATTTATTCCTGCACTAAGCTACTATTGTTGCTTGTATCATAGAAACATTTAGAGTATTAGTATAAAAATCAACACTTCCATCGATAATAGATGGAAAGGAACTGCATCCAGAAATTTTACTTTTCTCTTCTTGGGTCTGTAGAGAAAAGCGCGTAAATGAGGATTTTCAAACTCAAATGTTGGTTCTGACAGGCTGATTAGGATAATATTAACACTCTCTGTAACTTTTCTATATCCTTTGGCCGGCATAGTGACGGCAAATGGGACAATCTTAAAATGATACGGTTGTTAAATCGTCAGCGCTCTTGGACCTACCTCCCCTTGCCTACCACAAGACTAGTTCAGGTCAAATATCTATTCTTAATCATAATAAAAATTAGGCTAGTATTAAAGAGTAGAATTAACGCTGTCGAAATGCGGACATTAAGGAGTGTATGCGTTAATCGAACCCAAGAGGGTTCACCGACAAAATCTGAGACATCCTCAAGAAAGCTGGCTTGCCTGGTGCCCATAACCGTAGAGCTTGTATAAAGAGAATTGTGGATGTAAGGGAAGCGAGGGACTTGTGTCAAGATCATGGCAAGTGGCGCTCCATTGACTCTGCCTATCCCTGTGGAAAAAGGCGTGATAATTGACAATTTGATTGATTAAAAAACTAGGCAGGGTGGGGAAGCAACTGCGGCTTGCAGTTATTAAACTGTAGTAGTATTCGCCTCCATTACTCCTCCATCCACTGTACTACAATCAATCAATCAAATTGTCAAGCCTTTTCCCACAGGGTTAGGCAGAGACAATGGAGCGCCACTTACCACGATCCTTACACAACTCCCTGTACTACAGCTTAACATTATTCTATTTGTAATAATTATATTAAATATTGCAAATATTTGTTAATAAAAATAGGTTGATATTTGCTTTGGGTCTGGTTATCAAAGAGTGGTAGGCAGTGGTACCCATTCTGCCGATCCGGGGTAGTACCACCACTTACAAGTATACAGACTGATAAGTGATTTGGTCACGTTTCGGGATCAGCTTGTAAGTTGCCGGTTCCAACTAGGCTGGCATAGTGGATGTGATTTCTACTCAAAGTTATTGAATTGTAGTAGCAGTGACATTCATTCATGGACCACACTCCGGCCTAACATCAAGCGGGGTGCTGTCATATGTCGAGTCACAATAAATTAAACTTTACATTAATTTCAGTTGCACAGAGGAATTCATTAAATTAGCAAATGCTGTGCCAAAATTGAGTATACACGAACAGACTGAAGGTGGTGTTGAAAATTTCGAGAGTTGCGCTGGTGATTGGGATGCGATAAGGGACCCTATTATCATGGTGTTAGGAACATTGTGCGGCCTATTATGCCTTGTATGTGCTGTACTTGTTACGAAGGTTTTGCAGCTGAAGAAACGACCAAGGTAATTATGTAGTTATTTCTTATCATAGACACAGAATCCAGTATTTTTTTATTGTGCCAGTCTGATATTAGTCTGGAGTGTGGCTCATGAGTAAAAGCGACTGCTACCACTGTTAAATACAAATATGTGCCATTAGCAGTCACCAGTCACCAGCACCAGCAACTTTCAGGCTGATCCCGAAACGCGACTGCGTTACGCCGTAGCGTTTCTGGGCGGTAGACTTGTCAAATGACCGCCAACTGTCTGCCCTGCCTATACGGTTTAAACATATAGCTTCTAAATGTAAAAACTTGATTTCTCAAATCAATCAATCAAATTGTCACGCCCTTTTCCCACAGGGATAGGCAGAGACAATGGAGCGCCACTTACCACGATCCTTACACAACTCCCTTGCTTCCTTCACATCCACAATTCTCCTCATACAGGCCCTGTGGTTATGGGCACTAGGCAATTTAGCTTTCTTAAGGATGTCTCCGATTTGGTCGGAAAACACTCTCCTGGGCCTGCCTTGTTTAACGCATCCATCCACATCCGATTTATAAATTCCTTTCGTCAATCTACTTTCACTCATCCTTTCCATGTGCCCAAACCATCGAAGCATTCCTTTGTCAATCCTTGTCACTACATCTTCTTTCAAACCACATCTATCACGCAGTGTGCTATTCCTTATTCTATCCGCTATCGTCACTCCACATATACTCCTTAACGACCGCATTTCTACGGCGTTAATTCTACTCTCATGCTTCTTCTGCCATACCCAACCTTCACTTCCATACATTAATGTAGGAACAAGCACCGCATTATGAACAGCCATCCGTGACTTTTGGGACATTACTTGGCTGTTCATTATACTATGGATGGCGCCGTTCACTACGTTACCCTTTTGCACTCTTCTCTCAATATCTTCATCACACTTTCCATCCCTAGTAAACATACTTCCCAAGTAAACAAATTGTTTGACTTGTTCCACTTTCTTTCCGTCTATCATTATCTCACATTCTGTCATTTCATCCTCTCTCTCCAAAACCATTACTTTAGTTTTACTTACATTCACTTTCATACCTTTCTTTTCTAATTCCGCATTCATTATAGTAACCATTTCCTGTAACTCATACGCCGAAGATGCAAGGATAACTTGATCGTCGGCGTACAAGAGACATTTGATCACCAAATCATTCATTCTTAAACCATACTTCCTTTCACGCAACTCTTTCAGACAACTGTCCATGAATAGATTGAAGAGCCATGGTGACGCTACACATCCCTGTCTGACACCTTTAGAGATGCCAAACCAGTCAGATAGCGCCCCATTAATTCGAACACATGCACTGGAATCCTCATAGAGAGATTTCAGTGCACGGACCAAACGCTCCTCCAACCCAAACCCGGACAGCTGCTGCCACAATTCACTCCTGTTCACTCGATCATAGGCCTTCTCAAGGTCAACAAAAGCACAAAACACCTTCTGGTGTTTTGCCAACACTTTTTCGCTGACGCATCTTAAAGAGAAGATTTGATCCATACATCCCATCCCTTTCCTAAATCCCGCTTGCGCATCCCAAATTTTATCATCTGTTTCATGCATCACCCTTTCAATCAATACTTTCGCATACAACTTGCCAACAATACTGAGAAGGCTGATGCCGCGGTAATTTTTAGGTTCCTGTTGTGACCCCTTCCCCTTGTACAGTGGCACTATGACAGCCTTGCGCCAGTCACCTGGGACACGACCGTTCACCCAACACTTACTAAAAAGGAGACACAACCAGGAAGCCACCAGCTGACCACCGCCCTTCAGCATCTCGACAGTTATTCTGTCACACCCAGCCGCTTTTCCAACTTTCATTCTTTTTAATGCATTCAAAATCTCTTTCACACCTATATCACATTCAAATTCACTTTCATTCAGCGTGGAGGAAACATCAACACACTCTGGTGCTGTATCATCATCCCCCACAAATAAACTTTCAAAATACTCCTTCCATAGTCCTATCACTTTCTTCTCTTCAGTCACTAAATCACCATTTGAATCCCTAACCACATTCACTTTAGACTTCTCCAGTCCTCCCCGGGCTATCTTAACCTGTTTCCAGAACAGCTTGATATTGTCCCGGAAATTTCTGGAGAATTTCCTCTCTACATCCTCTTTCACCTCTTTCTTCTTTCGTTCTATACATTCTTTCACTTTAATTTTAATTACTTTATACTCATTCATTGCCTTACTTACATCTTCATCTTTCTTACTCGCGTTTATTCGTCTACTAGCTTTAACTGCTAGTAGATCCTGCCATTTTTTCTTCTTCTCGCATACTAATACTTCCGTTTCCTTATCCCACCACATGTTGGGCCTTACATTCTTCCTCTTGCTCACTCCACACACTTTTTCTGCAGCTTCTGTCATACCATTCCTCAATTTCATCCATACTTCTTCCACACTATCATTTTCATAATTACAGGCATCTCCTATTTTTTCACTTAACTTACTTACATACTCCTCTTTCACTTCTGCATCTTGCAACTTTTCTCCTTTTATTCTTGTCAACGGTGTTGTCGACCTACGGCTGCGGTTTCTCCAACCCTTGAACAGACCATTTATTCTTGACATAACAAGAAAATGGTCTGTTCCAATGTTGACCCCGCGATAAACCCTCGTATCGACAACATTGACTTTCAACCTTTCATCCACAATCACAAGATCTATCATACTTCTCTCCCATGTATACATGTGAATCTCCTTGTGACAAAACTTCGTGTTTGTCACAAGGAGATTCTTCTCCAAACAAACATTCACCAGACTCACTCCATTCTCATTCACACGCTCATCTCCATACCTTCCCAACACATGGTCCACATTCACTCTTTGCACACCTACCCATGCATTAAAATCACCTAACATTACAACCCTTTCATTCGATCTAGCCACATTCAAAACATCACGCAGGCTCTCCCAAAACTCTTCCCTTTCGGTCTGTGGCTTAGATATATCCGGGGCATACACACCAACTACAAATAGTCTGTGCAGCCCCACTCTAAGCCTGACCCATAAGAGTCTGGGCGACATACATTCATACTCAGTCATACACTCTGCCATTCTCTCAGACATCAATATTCCAACACCCTGACACGCTCTGGCTGTCGAGTCAACCCCTGTCCAGACTGCTGTGTAGGGGCCATGGTGGGTGACATCTGAGCCCTTTCGCTTCGTCTCATTCACACACAAAATATCTATTTTCTTATCATCCATCATCTTACATACTTCATCTAACTTAGCCTTCATTCCTCCACAAACATTCAACGTGGCAAAACGGGGAACATTTTGCGTGACTTTTGGCGAGAAATGTCGCCGCTATTGCTAGAATTTTTTATATTATCCATTTTTGATCCCACGAATAGCAAGGGAAATATAACTCCACTCCGACAGGGCCCCGCATGTCGGAGTGGGGCAATGAATTAGTACCCGATGGGCGCCAACCATCGGGACTGGCACGCTCGCGACTAGGCCACCCCTAGCCATTCATCCTTGGGCGCGGCAGACCACGGAATTAGCGGAAAGGGAAGGGAGGAAAAGGAATTAGCGGAAGCGAAAAGGGATAGATAGGAATTTGGGGATTGGGTAGGTTTAGGATACCATTACTATAGAAGGAAAAGGATATAGTAAATGGTAGCTCGAGGTGTCCGGGGTCGCGTACCCGTATTCGTCCTATAAACACTGGACACATATTTATAAAACGAACCCTCTGAACCCTTATAAAACGAACCCTCTGAACCCTCTGAACTGGATAAAAATATCCAAAATGTAAAAAGATATATATTTTTTATTATTTTGTTATTTGTAGAATTAAATCGGTTCTTACGTATGTTCGTTACATTAGTTTTATAAGATATGTAGCTACTAACACATGTAAAATGGACTAATAGATTTGCATAATTTTGTAAATAATGTAAACGGTAAACGAACTCAGAACTACGGCTATTTCTATTTCTATATTTTCTATATAGGTATCAATCTCCGCCATTTAAATAATAAAAAAAGAAAACAAAAATGGTATTTTCTTAGATTTTGCGCAAACATTGATTAATGAGCTTTGCAGCCATCGTGGTCATGTTGGCTACAAAGCTCTCGAAACGTCGGAATAATAAAAAAAATGTAAAATCAAAACCAAAATAAACGCGATAGTAAGCCGCATAAAATTTGTTTAATTAATAAATCTAAAATGGCTGCCACAATGACCTTTTGGAATACGTAAAACAGACGAATGCAAACGTGACGTTACGCATGTATTTAATAAAAAATAATTGTCACATCTGAATAAATAAAGTATTGTATGCACATATTAATACAAATATTAGCTATTTTAAATGGAGGTATGGCTTTTCTTTTATTATGCCTACAAAGAGATATTATGTTCAGAGATATTAATATAGAGGGGTTTTTAAGACCAGTGGACTACAAGATCGTGAAGTGAATAAGTCGCGTTTTAGGGTCAGACTATAAGTTGCCGGTTCCAACTAGGCTGGCATAGGTCTGTACACTTGTAAGTGGTGCTGATATCCCAGACCGTCGTATTTAACATGTATTTTTGATTTTCAGAATAAAGAAGCGTATTATAATGCACAAGAGTGGTACACCATTAACAGCAAGACCAGACCAATGCGAAATAACAATAGAGAACTGTTGCAATATGAATATCTGTGAAACGGTATGGATTATATTTTAATTTATTTATTAACATTTCTATACTAACCTATATATGATGATGATCTCCTTGCCGTGTCCGGCAACAGCGACACCATATAATGCGCTCTTATGTGACTAATGTGTTAGAGGAAAAGCGCTATGTTCAAAAATCAAGACCCCAAACGTATCATTATACATATAACACTAATAGACAACTCTTTTTTGTACCCTGCAACCGCACATTTAAAATTAAAATTGGTTTTGCTAACAGCTAACTCAAATCTAATATATCCTGTACTACACGATAAAATATCCAATGAAACTATATTACTGTTACTTTATTACTTTGGCCGGCATAGTGACGGCGACTGAGGCAGCCATGAACTAACTTGGTTGTTGCAGTCTTCATCACTCTTGGATCTCCTCTTGATTATCACCAGGCGGGTCGAGGTCAAATTTCGTGTCACAATAAAAAAAAACCGTGGCGATACCACAAGCTGTATAAAGATTACGTTGTAGGGCGATGTCCATACAATTCTGTCAGTCAATATCTCGCATATTTGATAAAGATGTAGTATAAATACCCGGACCGAGAAAAGACCGTAGACTGGTGGTGGGTGGCCCCGTACACGACGGAGTGTGGATATAGTTCTTCCTTTTCGCTTCCTATATCGCTAACCTAGGTCTATTGACTAGTATGTGGACAGTTCATTCCGTTAAGGTTGTAGGTACATAGATTGCCAAATTTTTTGACAGTGTATATTAAAATCATGTTGGTATAGTTAGAGCTGGTTGTAAAATCAATATTAAGATCCAGTGTTTCGTCATAAGATTAGAGTGAGAATGAGATTAATGATGATAGTTAGATATCGGTTAGATAAAGTGCTGAAAAGACTACTTAAAATCCGTTTCACACGAAGAAACACACACACGTTTTACTGCTTTAAATTATTGTCTATACACGACCTGTCACTTTCTTGACCGCCAAAACTTTCTTCTGTTCTAATTTAACAGATTTGACAGCTTAAATAGTGATGTGTAGTATTCATTCAATTTAGTTTATTAATTGACTAATAAATAATCGGCATCAATAAAAATGTTTATTCTTTTAACGTTTACGTTAACGTTAACGTTAAACATTACTGACATATTTAATGTATAATTTTGATAACAAATCTTTATTTTGAAACAAAATTGTATTTTAATACTTATACAACAACCTATTATATTAAATAAGTATTATATAAAAGAAGACATAATTATTTTCAAACAAAATGGTAGATATTGTGATATTTTAAAATTGACGAACATGAAGCACGTCACTATTGCAATATAGCACAATCAATTTTAAGAATCGATTTCTTGGAAGCGTTAAATCAATTACAATCAGTATTTCACATAATGTTAAATCTAGTATTAGACCGGCCGCGTCGTAGCTCCAAAATTCTAGATCCAAAGCATTAGGAGATGTGGTAGATAAGTCTTACTCAACTTGAAGCACATGTTGGCGAATTTTATCTTAAATCTTTAAGAAATATAAAAATCGGTTTTTACCAAAGTTCTTTAATTCTTGTAATTACTCTCTTTATTAGATTCCTAATTCTTAAGACCTCTGAATCGCCCTATCTTTCTTTGCGTTGATCGCCTTATTTAAGGTCGTATCTTGGTCTCTTACCCTCGTTCTTTCCAGACACAAGTAACCTTTCTAGATTATTTCCATTAATTGCAGGACATGCAGTAAGATTTTTAATAAATATGGTGATTTTAATTAAATATGAATTAGTGATTTGTTTGTTATTTTATTAGTACAATAAAGATATTTTAAATAGTTTATTTATTAACTTGCCGTACTATGATGCACACAGACTGACTTAATGCTAGTTAGTATGCTCTACCAGCCAACCTTTGGAAAAAATAGAAGCAAGTCAAATATGTGAGCAAGAGAAAGTAGATCAATTAGAGAAATACATACATAAATACGTATTTATAAAATTATATGTATATATTTATTAAATTAAGGAAAACTTAAATTGCTTCTTAACTATAGTAATTAACTTGTCATAGGTCGATAATATGATACATGGACGCGATATGAAGTGAACTTAAAAGGTTTTCTATTTTCTTAATTATCAATGGTAATGGCTCAATGTGACTAATTAATAGTGTTTTATTATATATTATTGATACTGCGCAAATTATTTACTAAACAAATATATGTGTTGCGTAGTATGGTTTTTGATTACTTTCTGTCATTTAATGTTGTCAGTTGCACAAATGCCTGTTAAAATTTTAAAAAGAATTAAACAAATTTTATGCGGCTTACTATCGCGTTTATTTTGGTTTTAAATTTACAATTTTTTATTATTCCGACCTTTCAATGGAAACAATAACAGCATCTAGCAATAGGACGACCAACACCTCAAACTCTCCGTGACCACGATGGCTGCAAAGCTCTCGAAACGTCGGAATAATAAAAAAAATGTAATATTAAAACCAAAATAAACGCGATAGTAAGCCGCATAAAAATTGTTTAATTCAATAATCAATGTTCTCGCAAAATTTAGGAAAATACTATTTTAAAGCGAGTTTATTTTAACTAATATTCATTTTATTGATGGGTCTTCATTAATAACTTAACTAAATGTCAAGTAATGTCATTAGTTAGAGCCCAATAGTTATCCGGCCTTTGTGCAACGGTTGTCATAAAACTTTAATAAAACGGGTTAGGGTAACTTAATAACAAGTAGTTAATTTTAGTGTATGTTAAAATTATTTAGAATTTTTGCTACTGAATAACAAAATAAATTTTGTTGCTTTTAGCATTGTAACTATTTGTAACAACAAAAAGATGCAACACGCCTCTAGGAGTACTGTTTTATTTACTAGCATTCAAGAACTAGTTAGTATTCTTGTGATATTTGTAGTTACGGGTAACAAAATCAAACAGAAGAGACAGATAGATTTTTTAAAATAAGGCCACATACCACGATGGATGCAAAGCTCTTAAAACGTCGGAATAATAAAAAAAAATGTAAAATCATTAACCAAAAATAAACGTGATAGTAAGCCGCACAAAATTTGTTTAATTCTTTCGCATACAAGTTGTCGCTAATGAGTAAAATGATTCATCATCATCATCATCATCATCAGCCAAAAGGCGTCCACTGCTGAACAAGATGCCAGTTGCATCCACCGGTTACCCGTGACTTTCACTATGTCGTCAGTCCCCCTAGTGGGAGGCCTACCTACGCTACGTCTTCCGATTCGTGGTCTCCACTCTAAAACCTTTCTTCCCCATCGGTTGTCGGTTCTTTGAGCGATGTGGCCAGCCTATTGCCACTGTAAAATGATTGTCGTACTTATATTTTATTAAAATTTACAGAAAAAGCAAGGGTCTGCAATGTCTGTAACCTATAAAGCTTGTATGAAGAAAATTGTGAATATGAAGAAAGCGAGAGAGTTGCGTCAGGCTTGTAAAAAGTCTATCCCTATGAGCGTAAATTGATATTTGTATTTATTATGATTGTGCTTCTTTTCTTTCCCCTCTCTTCTTTCCATGACTCTTAAAGCTTTGCGGGTCTGCCATGATCTAATAAGTGTTTTAATTGTTGCAGCCCTGTTTTGAACCCCGCACAATAAGACCAAATCTATTAGACAGCAAACCAGGAAAGGAGGAGAAGAAAACCTTAATAGCAAACATGGAACAACAGGACGATTTATATTAAATAGGTTAACTATTCTTAAACTTTTGTACATCAATTGTCAAAGGTCCAAAGGTCTTGTGATATTAGTAGGAGCGATTGTTGCTGGGAATCAAACCCTGAATGATGCAATTAAATTGAGTGGGAACTGAACCATATTTTTTGTTTCTGGTTTATATTCAATGTTAAAACATTATCAAGATAAAACACGCCAAAGTTTCATAATAAAATAAGGTCTTTTTTAAATTTTACATTTCTATATTAAGCTACTAAAGTGCTTGTATAATAGAAACAGGACAACCAAAATACATATATCAAAGATACATTGGTACCGGAAAATGCACTGCACTGCCACTACACCACGGTCGCCTTTTATTATACAATCAAATACTTTACTAGAACTAAAACTCAACTCCATCCTTATAAAAGACATGACTGCGTCTAATAAAGTTCCTTATCATCAATTTTATTGCATCATTATTACAGGCACAAGTAGCGCTTCACTAAGTACGTTTCTGCCGCAGGAAGGGGGGTACAACTCCACTACCGCAGGAACGTACTCAGTGAAGCGCGTTGTAGTATAGGATAAGTTGTATCGACGAAGAAGTGCCAATAATTTCTATATAATATCATTTAGCGAAATTAACACTTAATAGGTTATTGGGCATTGATAAATTAGGCTCGTGATTTAATTGATGAGTAATTTAAAATATAGACTTTAAAGAACGCCTTAACGTATCAAGATCAAGAGCGCCGACAACTGAATAACCTAACTCAGTTTACTCTTAGTCAGGTTATTCAGTTGTCGTACAGAGGTGGTTTTTTCACGCATCACTTGGAGGATCCAAGGTTATAGGTTGGAAAGAACATATCTATTATCATATATATATATTTATTAAATTCAACTTAGAACTAATATTTCGCTAACACACTTAATTAGGAGTTATTGCCACTTCTGTGTAGTTACTTCGAAAATAGTCGCTCCTAAAATGCATTGTGTACGGAGACGTTCGAAGTCGCTGGCTGTGTTCGCTTCATAGAAGTGCGATTAGTTGAGATTAAGACCCCTGCGCTCGACTAATGTGTTGTGAATTTAAAAACCAATTTTTGAGAACTACAATCCGCCATTTCTATAATTATTATATATAAAGTATTATATAAATATGTAGGTATTTGTAAAATATATTTTTGTTAGATTACTAAGACATATCTATATACCAAGACATAACTAGCGCTTCTCACATGATAAACACTCATCGTCACCATCCTTTAAAACCTTCAGAAATACATGGCTTTTTAAATTAAACTTTAGTGGAAGGATAAAACGGATCAAAACAGAAGAATCAATCTTGGTCAAACCGAGAACAATCTTAAAAAACAGCAGTTCGCAGTGCCCATAACTATTAGGCGCTTTTCTGAATAGAATTGTGGATGTGAGGGAAGCGAAGATGGAGTTGTTTGTGTACGGATCGTGAAGTGGCGAGATAATTTTAATTGAGAATTCTTACATTAAATTAAAATTTATAGATAATTTTGTTCTTAGTACTGCATTAATACATATTACCTTCAGTGAAATTTAGTCAATAAATTAAAAATTGGTTTTAAAGTTGTGTTTAAAGAGTGAGGTAAGATTTAAGGATCGATTATTTATGAAGTATACATATAAAATATTTAAACAAGGACCTGCTAAGAATTATTTATACAGAAAGAAGATAAACTTGCATTTCCTTTTTAAATAATTTGTGTATACAACGGCCGTGATAAAAAAAACTAAGTAAAGTTTATTGAATAAAAAGATCGTTGTACTTTATTATTTACTATAAACATAGTATTTGGCATTTATAAGCATAAAGCAAATATAACAATGAATATATTTAATAATTTACAAAAACCTACATCAATGCGAAAAATGTATAATTAAAAATAAACCATTTTAACTAAAATTAATGAGTAATTTAACGTTTTATACATTTAAAACGTTGCTGATTGATTTTGTTGGACATGACATTTAATTTTGTTTGGTTGGTATTTCTGGGTTTATAACATTTAATGCCAACTTACAAATAAATTTTATTATACAGACATTTTACGAGTAAGAATTTTGCTGCCTTATTTGTGTTCAAAATAATATAATGTATCAAATATCTAAATAAAATATGCTCTTCCAAATAGATCGTTAACATTTATAATAGTTTATATGAAAATATAAAATAAATTATTTAATTAAATATTATTTATATTTATTCTTTTAGTTTTCGCCAGTGACTTTATTTAAATAAACAATTTAAATGACAATTTTAAATTATAGTGTAGGCCATACTGGGGATGGTTAACGTAGACTAACGTATTGCGAAGTCTCGCCGCACCGTTTCGTAATACGAAACTAAACGGCAATTTTATTACCGAAGCTCTGTATTTCTTCACAACAATAAATCAAAAATTGCCACTTCAGCTTGCAAATCCTACAAGCTATTCTATCGCACAAAGATACTCCAAACATAGCTCTCTCTATTGCCCGCTGAACGATTCTGAGCTTTTCCAACAGGCCAACAGTTAAAGACCGCGTCTCAGGATACAAAATATTATTAGTTACAAATGTTTGGGTGTAATCAATATAAACATAACTAAAGAGAAACACAAAATGATTGATTATATTATCGAGTTATCTTTGTGCGCAGTGTGGCCTACGCCAAATAAGGGGTCCGCCAAATAACTTTTTTTTTTTGAAAATGCTATAAAAAAAACCTACTGAATATTCATTCAAATTTCTTTTTTTATTTGAAAGTACAATCCTCCCGGTTAATGATGAAAAATAATTTTATTCAAATGGCTGCATCGGCTGGCCATGCAGTAGCCTATACGATCGGTCCAATCTTTAAGTACATTATCGATTGTGTGCAGCTGTATTTCACCAATGGCCTTACGAATATTGTCCTTTAAAGCATCAATTGTCTCTGGCTTGTCGGCGTAACACTTATCTTTGACGGCACCCCACAAATAATAGTCCAACGGTGTCAAATCGCAGCTCCGAGGTGGCCAAACGACATCAGCTCTGCGGCTGATAATGCGATTTTCAAAAACATGGCGCCGTCCTGTTGAGACCAAATGTTGCCAATATCCTCCTCTTCAATTTCTATGAACAAAAATTCGTTCAACATGGCCCGATAATGATCGCCATTGACTGTAACGGCCACTCCTTAATATTTCCCAGCGTTGTTCAAGCGTATACACAACCATATTCGTTCAGCGCAAGGATAAAACTAATTATCTGTCAAATCAGACATGAGCTAAGTGTTGCCATTCACGAAATAAGCACTAGTTGAAAAAAAACGGTTGATGGCGGACCCTATAGTTACTTATTTTTGTAGGTAGTTTATAAAAACAGTATATTTAAAAACAAATATGTTCCTATTTAATTACCTAAATAAGTGTGAAACAAGTAAATTTATATTTTAGTTGTAGAATCTCATCACATTTCTTATTTCTTCTAAATAAATAAAAAAAATCATAAACCATTATTTTTATCTAACTCGGTAATTGTGACTATTCAATTCAGATATATTTAACCTTTGTTTATTATATTTTTAGATCCTTCCTGCTGTCATTTACTTGACATATGGAATGACCTTTTACACATCTTTTCCTCTGTCTTGCAATCCTGGTTCTTTTAAAACAGCTTGTCATATCGGACGTGACTGCTGCCACGGACGGACTCATGGAATCTAGCTTAACATAAAGGATACTAGTAAAGCACCCATGTGCGGTACCAGTCTAACCTATGCTTCTACATGATTCTGTCATGAAGAAACTTTTACGAACCACTCAACCAACTATCAACCTTAATATCAACGGGTTTGAGTTGATCTTTCCAACACCTAGATTGACACTGCCTAATATGTGTTAATATGTGCTATACCTAGTAGTACCAATTACCAACTTAGAATAAAAGTAAAATAAATATTTATTCATATATATAACAACTAATTAATCATCGGATTTGTGTCCTAATTGCAAAAATTTATATCAATGCCATTGTGTAGTTTAGTCATGCTCCTAAAAAGTATATATTTTGGCTGTGTTAGTTTATTTCAAAATTTATATGTATTATTATATTATAGTTTTTCGTCGTGTTTCCTACTTTGTTTGTCTTGTTTAATTTCTTTTCCATATGTCATTTAGTTTTATTTTTAATCTTAAATGTCAGGTGCATAAAGTATACCTATAACTGCATAAATCACTTAATACTTTAGGTAACAAATTGTTTATAAAAATGAGCTTTTATTTTGTACTTAATAAAAACTTGGAGTACTTAAATGGAGTACTATTTTGGATATATTTAAATAAAAACAATATTTATTTATGGCACAATAATCTAGTGAAAAATACACTTTTCCTACATTGATAACACATTTTTTTACGTTATTATTTTTGAACAATTAAAATACTTTTAATAAGATGGGGGTATAAACTACGTGGGAATAAATGCCAAAGTAATAACAGCGAATAAACAATGGAGAGGGTTTCTTACCTATCAAAGGAGACGGATTTTTCTGGGCCTAAATGTAATAAATTGAGACATGGCCTAAAAAAGGTCATATTTTTCTTTTTCAAACTATTAAATATCACCTAAAATATTAATCTAGTAAACGAGCAAAAACTATAAAAACAATTTTTAGGTAAAGGTTTTATCATATTTAGGCTATTAGTTAATACCATTGTCATTTTATTACCTTCAGACTCAAAATTGTATGAAAGCGTATCAGTCTCCTTTGTCAATCAAATTTCCGACATTTGACTACAGTACATTAAAACGAGGGTAGTACGTAAGTTCAAAAATACATTCCCACTTGTAATCACCACCTGTTATAAACTAGTTTGAACAAAAACAAACTAAAACCTCCATTCAAAGTGTCGCTTATTTGACTCTTAAAAATATTCAGCTCAAAACTGAAAGTGCCAGGTTCACTACTGTACCTACCTACTATATCTTAAACTCGATGAAAGCTTAAAACTATGGCCAAAACAATTTATATTTTTTTTTTGTTACCATCTCAATAAATGAGAGCTTTGTACCAAGTTTATTAAGCGATGATCAAAATAATTATTGGTTATAATTTCCTGGCTTGTGATTGGTGGAAACACGCGATAATCACGCGACTGTTTACTGCTTTTACCCTATTGGTTATTTATCGCTCAATAAACTTGGGATTATTGTTTGTTATGTACTTAGTTTAGGGGAATATAGGTTGTAATTTATTGGTCTAATAAATATAAATTATGGTTTGAATATAAATAAAAAAATGTGTTACTTAATTAGGTTTTACCTTAAAATGTTTAACGAAATATTTATATTTTAGTGTTTAATTTTCCATGCAATGTGAAAAATGATTTCCATCCGAATAAATATAATTGAACAAATTTTTTTTTGTGGTAAACTTTGTATTCATTTTCATTTATATGTAATTATTTTAGTGTTTAATTTTCCATGCAATGTGAAAAATGATTTCCATCCGAATAAATATAATTGAACATACTTTTTTTTGTGGTAAACATTGTATTCATTTTTATTAAAACCATAATTTATATTTTTTTTATAGTTTAGTTTTTACATAGAGATAGTTCGTGGATTAATAATATCCACATGAGAAATGTGATATTATTGAGTCTTTGTATAAGCCTCTGTTAGTTATTAAATTTTAATATGGAATTAAAATGCTTTAGCAGAATTATTCGTGTTTTATTTATTCCTATTGTATATGCATAACGTCCTCTCAACTAAACAGGGTCCCGATTGTCTTAATGCAGTGAAATTGCGCCGCGGTCGCAAGTGACCATAAAATAGTTTACCTATTGATTTGTTATTCGCTGATTGGTCACGAAGATGTGAAATATCTGTGCAATGATGTTTCACTGCTTTTTCGACGCCTAATGTATTAGGCGTATCTGACGACAGGCGTGGACGAACGGTTTGGCGATTGGTTTGTTGCGCGTAAAGTCCCGGGTTCGATCCCCGGTGGAGCAAATATTTGTTTCATAGCTTTTATTTGTAATATTTAATAATATTAAATGTTATTATTATTATTTGTAATATTTAATATGAATAAATATTGCAAATATTAGTTAATAATAAAAAAAAGAGATGGATATTTGCTTCGGGTCTGGTTTTCAAAGAGTGGTAGGCAGTGGTACCCAGTCTGCCGATCCGGGGTAGTACCACCACTTACAAGTATACAGACCGTGAAGTGATTTGGTTACGTTTCGGGATCAGCTTGTAAGTTGCAGGTTCCATCTAGGCCGGCATAGTGGATGTGATTGCTACTTACAGTTATTGAATTGTAGTAGCAGTGACATTCATTCATGGACCACACTTCGGCTTAACATCAAGCGGGGTGCTGTCATATGTCGAGTCACAATAAAATAAAATAAAGAATCACGGCCCGGGATGGTAAACAAAAGCTATTGTTTATAACCATTGAGTATTATGCCGGCCACAAGGATCGTGGCCGGCAGTGGCGTAGCGTGGCGGCAAAATAAAAAAAAAACTATAATAAATTTTTTACCTGAAATTCATATTTTGTTGTACCTATGATCGAAATTCCTAAATAATTTCCTGATGGATCAATAGAGAAACACGTAAGCGGGCATTCCATTTGTGACGTAAAAGAGAGACTTTAGTGCACCGATGTTTTAAGCTAAGAATTAGCTTAAAACATCGGTAAGAGTATATTTTATTTAGCCGAGTGCTACAATAACCAATGTGCCAGCAATCACGTCTTTTATCCACAGGGATAGGCAGAGACAATGGAGCGCCACTTGCCACGATTCTGACACAACTCCCTCGCTTCCCTTAAATCCATCACGCCAGCGGTTTCTCATCCTATAATCAAATATGAGACTATCAAGTGGTAATAATCAAACTTGCCGGACGTTAAACGAATCGAATAGTTTAGCATCTGGCAGTTAGTTTAGCTATGGGCACAAGGTGTAAAATAAAACTACAAAAATCGTTTAATAATGTATTTAATTATCAGACGTAAATGTTGTATTTAATATCAAAAAATATGTATTACTAATATTGCAAAAAAAGACGTCTAAATAAATATGTAAAATAGACATTTTCAATGGTGATAATGAATACCACTGAATAACGTGATTGGGCTGATACAAACTTTTGTTTTTTTTTAGTAATGTGATTCGACATCTGACTTCGACTTGCCTGATGGTAAGCCTTGCTTCAATAGTTTCAAAGACCGAAAAAACCAGCTCAGTTCACAGTCGCCTCTGTCACTATGCCGGTCAATTATATTTTACAGTGACAAATCAATATCACGTGATCTTTTAGCTTGAGCATTTCTAGGTAACAATATAATTTAAAAAATAAAATGAAAAAAAATTTACATCTGAACAGTTGTGGTACAAAACTATTAACAGTATTATTTAACTAGTCGAGTTTTTCACCACATGACGACAAAATGCCGCATTATTCAGGTAGATATTGCTTTATTTTTAAAGGACATCATTCATTTTGTATGGGGACTTGGGCTTAATTGTATTATCAATCAATCAAATTGTCGCGCCTTTTTCTCTCAGGGATAGGCAAAGACATATATAATTGTATTAACAGTTGCATATACATATTAAAATAGTTTGATGTACGAAGATTACAATGTAATAGGAATATATGCTTTATTTTGCATAGTTTAGGTTCAGAGAAATCAAACTATAGATATGACAGTTTAAAGCAGAACTGTTAATATGGCGTGTCTTAGTGATTGACAGACGATAAAAAATCCAAATAACTTAATTGCATTGGTTTTATCAATATAAGTATCGATACCACCATTTGTATATTTTATCATCATTGGATATCACAATAGTAGTACATAAAAGCCCAAAATGAATGATGTTTTGCACAGTTTTATTTTGCACAGTTTAGGTGTGCAAAATGTAATTATGATAGTTCAAAGCAGAACTGTTAATATGGCGTGTCCTTGTGATTGACAGAAGATACAATATCCATATCTTATTTTCCAAATAACTCAATCGCACAGCAATTAAAAGCAAAATTGTTATTAGTTTTATTAATACATGTATCGAACCTACCATTTACAATTTTTTTCATCATTGGACATTGCAAAAGTAGTACATAAAAGCCCAAAATGAATGATGTCTTTTATTGTGTAGTTTCGTTATAGTACTCGGCATAAGTTGTAAACATCGTTTGGTTTTATTAAATAAACATATTGAATTAAATCACTATAATAGCTCTAAAGGTGCGAACTTACGTAACATTAAAAAAGGAATTATATCTACCCAAATACATCCAAAATAAATAATTACAATAATTTAATGTAATATAAATTTTTACTAAACAGCCTCTTAGTCACAGTTCTAATCTGTCTTTACTTTTATAGGAGTAAAAATGCTATGAAAATTGTGCGATTTTAGTTTTTGTGATCATAGATCTGTAGGTACGTTCACTGAATATTTTTTGGTAAAAAAATTGTAGTCTTGAGTTTGGTCAAAACTCACATATAACAAACCATCGAAAATGTTTTATTAACAATATGACGAATAAAAACAACTATTTGATAAAATAATGAATCCATGCACGTATAAAAATAAAAACAATTAATAAATAAAACATTGATTACAAAGACCAACAAAAAAAGAAAGAGCCGCAGCAAGCATAGCGATGCTAAGCGAGATCGTCCCATTCAGAGGAGTTGAATGGGAGCGTTAAAACACAATAGAATAGTGAAACATACGAACATACTCGTAGGAATAGTGGCGTTACCATGGCTCTGTCTATCTTTTTTGTTGCTCTGAGACTTCATATTTAATTAATATTTATTTCAATAGTAATAATATTTAATATCTTAATAACAATTGGCCCCCAGCTTCTTTAGCTCTCATCAGAATAACTATCAGTATAATTCACTAATCATTAGCGTGATTTCTTTGTATTGTGACTCGACATCTGACCTCGACCTTATCTTATGGTGGATGATGGAGGTCTAAGAGTGTCGACGACTGACTGATTGACTGGAGTGCGGTCCATGAACTACAGTTGAACTAGCTGCAAGTAGCAGTCGCCTCTAATACCTATGAAGCTCTGTTTGAAACCGTTAGTTAATTCCGAAACGCCACGGTCTGAAAGTACCCCGCATCAGGTAAATGACCACCCACTGCCTTCCTACAACTCTTGATCTCGAAACGCGACTAAGTCACCACACAGTCTGATTAGTAAATTTAAACAAATTATTTTGATTAGGTCTTGAGAAATTGGGAGCGAAACTCACACTCATTTTACTAAGAGCGTTTCATTGCCACCGATCCGAATCCAAACATCACTTTACTGCCCCTAAAGAAAGCAGCAAAATACATGTTAAAAGTTTAGCGTAATTTAGCGGGGTAGTTTTGGAAACGATAACCAATAGGACGACCAAAGCTGCAAAGCTCTCAAAATATCGGAATAATAAAAAATTGTAAAATCAAAACCAAAATAAACGCGATAATAAGCCGCATCAAATTTGTTTAATTCAATAATCAATGTTCGCGCAAAATCTGAGAAAATACTATTTTTTGAATTAATTTGACCATTTGCCTGTCCCTGTAAAGTTTCAGCGTGTTTTCTGCACATATGTTTTTAAGCATAGAGCTTGTATGAAGAGAATTGTGAATGTGAAGGAAGCGAGGGAGATCGTGGCAAGAGGCGCTCCATTGTCCTGTGGGAGGAAGGCGTGACAATTTGATTGATTGATGTTTTTCATTAGGGCTCAGCATCTGGTACACCTCGACACGCCTAATGGTAAGGTATAGTTGCTTACCAGCTGAGTCGAAGTCTGGGACCTTACTGCATTATTAGGCCTCTTGTACGCACGCCTACTAAAGTTTTAAAGGTAACAAATTTTTAATTATTCCGTTCTAATTAAACAAATACCAATGAAGACAAAGATTCTTCCACAAAACGTCATGAGCCCATTGACATTTAGTTAGATTTTTAATTTTGTTTTATTGTGACTCGACATATTGGTCTTTTAGCTGGAGTGTGGTCCATGAATGGATGTCACTGCTATTACAATTCAATATCTGTAAGTAGCACTCACGTCCACTAAGCCGGCCTAGTTGGAACTGGCAACTTACAAGCTGATCCCGAAACGCGTCTAAGTCACTTCACGGTCTGTATACTTGTGGTGATACTACACTGGATCGGCAGATTGGGTACCACTGCCTACCAATCTTTGATGACCAGACCCGAAGCAAATATCCGCCTCTTTTTTTTTTACATATATTTGCTCAGACCGGGAATCCTAACAGGGACTTTACGCGCAACAAACCAATCGCTAAACCGTTCCTCCTACTCCTGTCGTCAAATGGATGTTAAAATTAACTAGTTTCCAGCAACCGTCTGTAATACTTTTCGGATTCGGATAGGATGCAATACGGACACTCTAATATTCTATAAATATTTTCTAGAAATCACAAATACAGACCCAATTCAAACACGAAATCCTTGACTATACATCCACATTAATAAATTTAAAGTAATATTGCCCTTAAGAACATACACTTAAAGCCCATTTTTAAACCTGGTTTAAATTCTACACTAAAAGAAACAAATTGTCCTAAGAAATACTGATCTGTGCCCCCTCCGTGAATTATATTGACTACGTTACACTACACCTGAATATTTACCGCAAAAGTACCAGTAAAAGTTAACCCATTAGTGCCTAAATTAAAACCATATGTTGAAAATAATAAAGTTTTTTTTATTGTGACTCGACATATGACAGCACCCCGCTTGATTTTAAGCTGGAGTGTAGTTCATGAATGGATGCCAGTGCTACTACAATTTAATAACTATGAGTAGCAATCACATCCACTATGCCGGCCTAGTGAAGATTTTTTAGGCACACGAATAGTACATTCAACTATAAGTATGATTTAAGTTGAGGATGAGTGAAAATATATTGACGAAAGGAATTTATAAATTTATAAAAAGGTGGATGAATGCGTTAAACAAAGCAGGCTTAGTGCCCATAACAGTAGAGTTTGTATGAAGGGAATTGTTTCAAGAAAAATAGATTTGGTAATAAGTATGATGATAAGTAGACGGGACAAGTGATAACACTGTAATGATGAATATAAGGTGATAGAAAATTATCAAAAATTACTATATGTAAATTTTAAATATGTTCAAATTAAATTGTGTTTTAAATTATTTCTTTTTAATTAACCGAATGGATGTTAAGTGAATGGAGTTGTAGCAAACATTCACAAAGCCCCCTTTATTCTTTTGGCCCACTAATAGGGCTTAAATTCTACTACAATAATCTATACGCTATAAGCTTTACGACGGAATCGAAAGCGGTGTCCTCCGTGAGCGAACGCGATAAAATAACCGCATTATTTGCTGGGAGTCTAAGTAGCAATAGGCGAGTCCGTGTACTGTACATTTTTCCTTACTTGGCATAATTAGTAAACAAACTCGGTACAATGACGGATTAACGATAAAAACAATTACTACTGACGCGAATCAATAGGAATATATAAAAATATCTATGGATTACTGTGAAAATAGCTTGTTTATTATTATTAGGGCACAACATTTATCATTTGTGAATTTACTGTTTCCATATAAATGGTTTTAGATAAAAATAATGTAATAGGTGTGTTATTTGAATGACTTTTATGCATTTGTTACATTGTGTATGTTTATTCTATAGAATAAAATAGTAGTAAACAGTTTCCTTTGATTGTGCCAAGTAAGAAATACACAAAATAGTATTGCACACGAAGGACTCCTGTGACTGTTCAAATCGCGTATGTGAACGTTCTCTGCCAAAAGGATCATTTTATTTCTAATGTCATTTCTTTGACTGACGAAATAGAATGGTCTGATTGGCCGTAAGAACGTAAATTAAAACTCACACTAAAGTCACCGAATACAAAAAATATAGCGGTACACTATGATAGCCGTTTTGACGTTAGATCCGCTCATGAAGTTTGGTATAAATTAATAATTACGTTTGAAGGAACAATTGTTGTTAGGGCGACCGTGGTGTAGTGGCAGTGCAATGGTTACACAAACCGGAGAGCACGAGTTCGAGACCACCCACCGGTACCAATGTATCTTTGATATATGTACTTTGGTTGTCCTGCTTCTATGATACAAGCACTTTAGTTGCTTAGTATAGAAATGTAAATAAAAAATAAAGTAAATTATAGTGACAATAAAGAATTTATTTGCTCTTTTAAACGTAATTATTAAAAATATACGAAACTATGAGCGGGTAAAACGTCAAAGCGGCCATCATAGAATGCCGGTCGTATAAATACTTAAAGTTAATAATAACTTAAAGTAAACTTGTGCGTTTATCACAACAAATATTGAAAACTTATAATATTTCTTTGTCTAATTTATTTAGCTAATAAAATTGTTATTATTAATACAAGCACGCTATGATAGCTGTTTTGATTCCCGAGTTCGTAAAAATAATACAATTGTACGTTATTGTCAATAGTGGTTTTAACGCGAAACTGTAATTATCGATATAATAAATGATATTTTTACATTAATATCGTAAGATGCCAAAACAGCGATAACAGCGTGCCGATACTATAATGTAAAAAAAACGATATACAAACAAAACAATTAAGGGAATGCTCGACTAAAGTATTTTTTCCCAAGCAACTAATATACACAGTCGTATCTTTTATCCTATACACGGCTTGCCTCAGAAGGGAATCGATCCTGAATAAACCGCTCGATAGAGTTAATTAAGTATAGGAAACAAATCTCTTTATTAAACATTGTGTTTTAAATTTTTCGGGTGAACAAAACAATTTCTAGAAAATTAAAAAAAAAACATTTCAAAATGGCCGCTCTCTGATAATGACATATTACAATTATGACCAAAGCCCATCTGTCAAACCTTTTATCATTTTTTTTATTGTGACACGACATCTGAAATATAAGTCATAGATCTATTTAATACGAGTGTGTATTATTAGCCTATTGCACAAATCAGAGTACACATTTGCGTAGGTACCCACTATCTCTGCCATTTTAAAATTTCAATTTTCTCTTGCCCATTTATAACTATTCTTCTATTTTAAGCCGTAGGTAGATAGTTGACTGTTCATTCATCTGAAACAATAAGGAAACACGTTTATAGTATGGTTTGGCCAAAACCGCATTCAAAATATTTCTCACGCATACATACACATCCACACGCATACATATACATCCACACGCACACATATTATATATGTATATATTTTCCTATTTTCTTTGCTGGCAACCTTATCCAAAATTCCCTAAGTACCGGCAAAGTGGAAAAAAAAAGAAGAAAGAAAGTGTATGTGGTTTGACCGCGCACGCATCTCGCATCGCATTTTACATTTAATAAGTTCAAATCAGTTATAAAGTGTGACTGAAGTGAAAGTGGATGCACCAATGATAAGTGCTTCATTGAGTGCTACAGTTCCAATCGAAGACATTCGCATCGCAGTGAGTTGTGGACGATAAAGTGCCAAAGAACCAGCGACCATTTACCAGGTACTCCTTAAAATATTGTCCATAGTATTTTTCTAAATTGCACGAACATTGATTAATGAATTAAACAAATTTTATGTAAAATCATTAATAAACGCGATAGTAAGCCGAATAAAATTTGTTTAATTCATTAAAGTTAGTAATGACGAAAGTTGCAGAGTGGTAGGCAGAGTGGTTGGTGGTCATTTGCCCAGTCTGCCGATCCTGGGTGGTAACGCCACTCTCAATGCTGTGAAGTGACTTAACCACGATTCGGGATCAGCTTAAAATTTACTGTTTCCAACTAGGCCGACATGACCGATGCGATTGCTACTTCAATCAATCAAATTGACACGCCTTTTTCCCACAGGGATAGGCAAACACAATGGAGCGCCACTTGCCACGATCTTGACACAACTCCCTCGCTTCCTTCAGATTCACAATTCTCTTCATACAAGCTCTATGGTTATGGGCACTAGGCAACCTAGCTTTCTTGGAAATTTCTCCGATTTGCTCGAAAAACACCCTCCTGGGCCTGCCTTGTTTCACGCATTTATAAATAAATTGCTTTCGTCAATCTACTTTCACTCATTTTATTTTATCAAGTTAAAATAAAATAAAAAGTTTGGCTATCAGCCTCTTTTTTTCTGATAATATTGAGTCCTGGTGATATTTGAGTTACAATAAAAATAACATACCACACTGGCAGCATCTGAGAGATTTAAACGAACAACAAAATTAAACTACATTACTATGTATTATTCTAACTACTTCTTATTGTGAATATTAAATAGTTTGTAATTATTATTTTTACTTTATTTACATTTCTATACTTAGCTACCAAAGTGCTTGTATCATAGAAACAGGGCAACCAAAGTATACGTAACAATATATAGATACATTGGTACCAGCAAGTGGTTTTGATCCCGTGCTCTCGGTTTGCGTAACCATTGCACTGCCACTACACCACGGTCGCCTGATATATTTTTATTAATAATTAACGGCCTACATTAATATTATAACTTTGGTTGGAATATATCTTTAAGGCTACAGTTTTGGTTGAGCGGTGAGAGCGGGGCGATATATCGTCTATGAACTGGCAAAAGGTCCTATCTGAAAAAAATGCTCATTACTTTTTCTGTATCAAAATGTCCTATTTCGATTAGAGAGTGATTTTAAGTTTATTTAGTTATAAATTCGCGTCAATAAAGCTAATTTACTAAATATGTGTTTTTTTTATTCGATAAATAACTTCACTACTTCAATAATAATCAGTTTTTTCACAGTCCTGTAAAGTTGCATGATAAAAGATAGGACTCTTTGCCAGTTCATAGACGATATGTGGTTTTTAGCAACGCGAACATAAAAGGATGAGTGAAAGTAGATTGACGAAAGAAATTAATAAATCTGATGTGGATAGATGCGTTAAACAAGGCAGGCCCAGGAGGGTGTTTCCCAACAAATCGGAGACATCCTCAAGAAAGCTGAGTTGCCTAGTTGTGGATGTGAAGGAAGCAAGGGAGTTGTGTTAGGATTGTCTCCATTGACTCTGTCTATCCCTGTGGGAAGAAGGCGTGACAATATGTTTGATTGATTGAACACGAAAGCGCAAGCGACGAAATCAAATTTAATTGTATTGACCGCTGTCTCCGTGGCTCGTGCACCTCTCGCATTGCGTCGCCCCGCTCAAAGCCTACTGCGAACATACATTTGTTTTTGTCGCTAGACATCGCGCCACGCCGCCCGCTTTCACCGCTAGGCTTAAAATCGCAGCCTTAAAGTACAGAAATAATAAAGGGTCTATTACTACAAGCATCCCCTTATACAGTATGTGGGGGGATAATACGACAATAAATTAAAACCCGGATAGCTAATGATGTTCTCAAACCACATATAAAAAATCATTCAAAAATATCCATTACTTTAGCCACAAGACATTATTTTTATTTTGCAATTTTTCTACATCCTGTATTTGTTACTGACCCATATGATACAGGTGAATGACCCTGACTGCATCGCTATTTCAATTAAAACTACCTATGCAGTTTAAAATAATGCAAACTGAAGAAACTACTTTACACAGTTTTGTGATTAGTTTTGTTCATCATTATTGGCGGATGCCGCCAAAAGTCCCTGAGAAGTACGTTACGTAGGTACGATGACAAGTGCGCTGTTGCCGCTCTTATCACAGGTCAGTGATCTTAGGTACATTAATGGTGTTTTATTGTTTTTATATTTTTATGGTATTAAGTTTGTTTGAAAAAAATATTTTTTAAATTTTGATGTTAGAATTTAATTTATATTTTTTAAAGTATCCTATGAAGTAATATTGACACTGTTTTAATTTATTGTCGTAAAGTCCCCCAACACATTGTATAAGAAGTCACAGGCCTATAAAGTTTTGTAAAACTGTAACGTTTGAAGTAAGAATTGCAGTACTTCATTGACAATAGTGACGCAAAGTCATAAAATAATAATTTTATAATAGAACACATAACTTATGGATGTAAAGGAAGCGAGGAAGTTGTGTCAGGATCGTGGCAAGTGGCGCTCCATTGTCTCTGCCTATCCCTGTGGGAAGAAGGCGTGACAATTTGATTGATTGATTGACACATAAAAATCAATAATAATCTCAAATTGTCACATCATTATATATAATATGTCAAAAGGGTTATAGAATGCCAGTACTACTTGTATAATAGAGGAAACAATAATATACGTTACTACATTCGACGTAGATTTGGATAGGGAACTGCAAGAGCGCCGGCGACTAAAAACACCGTTTCAGTATACGTCTGCCTCAGTCGCTATCACTATGTCGGACAGAGAATTATGAGATAAGTAGCTTTTATTTATAAGGAGACTACGTCTAACCTCGACTTGACTTATGGTAAGCAAGGTGAAGTCGACAGGCATGGTTGAACGGTTAGCGATTGGTTTAGTACAGGTTCAATTCCCGGTCGAAGCAAATATTTGTTTCAAAGCATTTAATTAAATATTTATTAATTATAATAAATATTGCAAATATTTATTAATAAAAAAAGAGGCAGATATTTGCTTCGGGTCTACTTAACAAAGAGTGGTAGACAGTGGTACCCAGTCTGCCGATCCGGGGTAGTACCACCACTTACAAGTATACAGACCGTGAAGTGATTTAGTCGCGTTTCGGAATCAGCTTGTAAGTTGCAGGCGCTCTTGGAGAAGCAAGGGAAAGTCTAATAGCGCCGACGACTGAAAACCAATTTACGGTCACCTCAGTCGCCGTCACTGTGCGTACTATTCTACAGCTTATTATACTAATGTGAGTTATAAAAAAACAAAAATTGCATATAACCATATTAAGTTATTTATACGTTAACAATGCAGCGCAATCTTTAACACGATCCCTGTTCTGGTGCATGTAAGCTTGCGTCTCCCACAGCATGCCCACCAACTTTTGATCAGACTGCTCGTCCATCTCCATGTCTAAGGATAATTGTGGACAAAATCTACAATCAAAAGAAAATTATCATCAATAAGTTTATTTATTTATTATTGACCTGACCTCGACTATTATGACATTTGACCTCGACCCGCCTGATGATAAGCAAGAGGAGATCTAAGAGTGACAACGACTGAAACAACCGAATAACTATGCCGGCCAAAGGTGCTTCTTCACGAATCGCTTGAAGAATCCAAGGTTATAGGATGAAGAGAACACATGGGCTGGCAAAGCATTTCACATGTCGATTTTTCTACAAAGAAACGACACGACAAAGTGACGGCGACTGGGGCAACCGGGAAGAATCGGTTTTTACAGTCATCGGCACTTTGGACTTTATTTTGCTTACTATCAGGCGGGTCGAGGTCAGATGTCGAATCACAATAAAAAAAAACACTACAAAAAGGTCACAGCTCACATATCAAACATATTTTATCTATAATACATATAAATAAAATGGGAGTGTCTGTTTGTAATATTGAAATAATAGTTTTTACTACATGTATATGAATATATATACGGTACATACACCAAAATTATTTTTTGTTTTCCATTTTTGTCTGTCTGTCGTTTGTTCCGGCTAATCTCTGAAATGGCTGGACCGCTTTTGACGGGACTTTTATTAACAGGTAGCTGATGCAATAAGGAGTAACTTAGGCTACGTTTATTTTAGAAAAAAATCTTTTATTACAAATAAAAGCTATGAAACAAATATTTGCTCCGACCGAGAATCGAACTCGGGACTTTACGCGCAACAAACCAATCGCTAACCGTTCGTCCATCTGGGTTTATATGATATTAAAAACCAGGAGTACCTGATGATGGACCATGAGGACCCCTTTCCTGTCATGTACTCATATTGCGATTACAGTTTATAAACACGGGTGAAACCGCGGGGAATAGCTAGTTGTATATAAACATACCTGTAGTAAGGTACTCCAATGCCATTACACCATGCGCGCGCTCTGTCGACTACTCGGCCGTCAGATTGTGTTGCCTGTGAAAAAAAAAACATGAATTATTCATTTTGAATGTGAATTAAAGGAATTTAAGACAACTAAGATACTTCACGGTTCAATTTAGAATAGGCAAACTGGGCAAATGATCACCAAATGTGTAATGCGATTAAAATGAGAATAGGACGGAATCGGCGCCATTTTGTGACGTATAACTCTCCAACCAACTTCACTTTAGTATGGTGTCTTTTACTTTACGGACCGTCAATAAAAAGACACCTTTGAATCAGTTTAGTGAAGTTAGTCAACATCCCGTCCTATTCTTATTCTAATAGCATAAGTAAGACTACCAGTTTAAAAAAAACCAGACCTACAGGAAAAATCTGCCTCTTTGTTTTTTAGTTTACAAATATTTGTTATGTACAATCAAATTATTAAATATTACAAATAAAAGATATTATTAATTTTGTAAGGGGAGTTGTAGTCTAGTAACAAGTGCTTTTTAGGTAAAAACATTTTCGTATTCTCCGAAAATTATGATTGAGGTGTCATTCGATTCGGAATGACATGTAGATAGTTTTTGAGAAAATTCAATAATTGCAATAGGTATAAACAATTAAGTGAAAAAAAAGGGGGCTTGGTTACTCGTAAATATCTCAAAGACTATTTGAGATAATTCAAATTCGAAAATAGGAGAAAATTTCCCAAAGAAAAGTCCTAACTCCCGAAACTGTAGGAACAATATTTTTAATATTCCCAGAAATTTGAAAATACGCTCGAAAACGGGTATTCCAGCTTGCGCAAGCCAAGCCCACTTCAAACCTTTAATGAATAAATATTATTTAAACCTATTAAATATGAAAATTAAAAATTGAAAAAATTCAAGTGCCTACAGGATAGATCACTGAACAATAATCCGTGGTCCAAAATAATTTAACGCGATGTTTCAGTTAATTATCCATTACTTAATCAAATAATTTTGTAGCACGAACATTAACATTGCAAGTGCGATAATTGATAAACTAATAATCAACATGCCATTCCGAATCGAATGACACCTCAATCATAATTTTCGGAGAATACGAAAAAGTTTTGACCTAAGAAGCACATGTTGACTAGACTATTGGGCTTAAATGTATTAACAGTTGCACATGCATTTTAAAATAGTTTTATGCATGAAGATTACAATGTAATTGCAATATATTCTTTATTTTGCAAAATGATCAAACTATAATTATGACAGTTCAAGGCAGAACTTCTAATATGACGTGTCTTTGTGATTCACAGACGATACAAAACAATACAAGTATAGAAACTACCATTTATATATTTTTCCATCATTGGACATTACAAAAGTAGTTAAAAGTCCCAAAATTAATGACAAATAAATGCTATTAAACTTTGCTCCGACCGGGAATCGAATGCGGAACTTTGCGGTGTGATGCAAAATGGCGCCACGCGTGTTAGTATTAGGTAATAATAATATTTCGTATCTCACCTGATCGACTAATAATTTGGTCATATTTTTAAAACCGAACGCAACTCTTGCAGTATCAAAAAGAGATTCCGGTCTGAACATATCAATATCTTTTAGTCGTTGAACTGGTATTGATCCTGCAATAAATATTATTCATCATCATCATCATCAGCCAGAACGCGTCCACTACTGAACATAGGCCTCCCACTTAGAAGGCCATTTCAAACGACAAGATGCCAGTTGCATCCACCGGTTATTCGTGACTTCCACTATGTCATCAGTTCACCTAGTGGGAGGCCTACCTACGCTGCGTCTTCCGGTTCGTGGTCTCCACTCTAGAACCTTTCTTCCCCATCGGTTATCTGTTCTTCGAGCGATTATTATTATTCCACTGTATTTTTTACTTTGGATTGATGAATGGGATTTATAAATCTTATATGGATGGATGCGTCAAACAAGGCAGGGCCAGGAGAAGGCTCAAGAAAGCTGGGTTGCCTAGTGCCCATAACCGTAGTGCTTGTATGAAGAGAATTGTGGATGAAAGGGAAACGAGGGTGTTGTGTCAGGATCGTGTGACACCACGGTCGCCTTAAATATGACAAAACATAAAATAAATAAAAAACTAATTTATCTTTGTAGACAAGCACATACCTGTTCCACACGATACAACAACTTTTAGATAAGTCTTCTTTGCTGCCTCATGCTGGCCAGTTGCTTCCAATGCCAATCTCAACTCAGCTAACTCAGCCAAAACGTCCAATGTAGGATTATTGCCCATTAAACCGCCATCTAAGAACCTGCGGACATCATTAATTGTTTAATTCAATAATCAATGTTCGCGCAAAATCTAAAAAAAATATGGTTTCTACAAAATATTATGGTACCAACTAATGATGGAGTTGGCCACGTTTGAAATTTAACGATAGATATAAATATATCTCTAAATTACTGTGAAAATGTTTATAATATTATTGGGGCAAAACATCTGTCCTTTGTGAATTTACCGTGGCCATATAAATGGTTATAAATAAAAATAATGTTATATACATTATTTTGTGTTATTTAATAACTTTTGTGCATTTGTTACATTCTGTATGTTTATTCTATAGAATAAAACCGTAGTGAACAGTTTCCTTAGATAAAGGGCAAGGGAAATGTTAAGTTTCATGTTTGTTTACCACTTGTGCCAAGTAAAAAATACACAGTTTACCACCAAGTGTTATAGACCGTGAAGTGACTTAGTGACGTTTCGGAATAAGCTTGAATGTTGCCGTTTCCAACTAGACCGGCATAGTATAACGCGACTGTTATTAAAACAGAAGCCCCGATGACTGTAAGAAATGCAAAAGCCTTAAAATATGACCGTCATTATGCCGGCTAAAAAAAATACCTTTTAAAAGTCCTAAAATATGACCGTCATTATGGCGGCCAAAAAAAATACCTTTTAAAAGCCCTAAAATATGACCGTCATTATACTGGCCAAAAAAAATACCTTTCAAAAGCCCTAAAATTATGCAGTCATTATGCTGGCCAAAAAAATACCATTCAAAAGCCCTAAAATATGACCGTCATTATGCTGGCCAAAAAAATAATTTTCAAAAGCCCTAAAATATGACTGTCATTATGCTGGTCAAAAAAATACCTTTCAAAAGCCCTAAAATATGACGGCGCCGCTCCAGTTGCCCTTGCTGCCTGCCATAGTAATTGTTGTGCTGGTGGTAACGGTGGTGGTAAGGAATGTATTGAAGAATTATCACCAGCTTCTGCGTTTGGACCTGGAGATATTTTTTTTTATTTATTTTTTATTGTGACTCGACATATGACAGCACCCCGCTTGATGTTAAGCTGAAGTGTGGTCCATGAATGAATGTCACTGCTACTACAGTTCAAATAACTGTGAGTAGCAATCACATCCACTATGCCGGCCTAGATGGAACCGGCAACTTACAAGCTGATCCCGAAACGTGACCAAATCACTTCACGGTCTGTATACTTGTAAGTGGTGGTACTACCCCGGATCGGCAGACTGGGAACCACTGCCTACCATTAACATCAAGGGGGGTGCTGTCATGTCGAGTCACAATAAAAAAAACGCGTGCTTACCATCAGGCAAGCCGAAGAAGAATGTCGCGTCTATTATTTTAAATCTAAAATAACCCCGGCTGTTACTAATGGGCAGGAACCTTAAAACGTAAAAAAGTGACGTAATTTGTGACGTTTTGCGAGCGCAACTTCGCAATACCCGCACAGATCAGCGGAAGCATCCACATTGTGTCGATCGAATCGGCATTAGAAATAAAAGGTTCGGTGCGTCGTTTCTTCATAGAACAATCGACAAGTGGAATGGTTTGCCAGCCTCTATTGCTATAACCATGGTTCTTTCAAGCGATGCGTAAAGAAGCACATTATAGGCCGGCAACTGTGGCAGCCGTGAACCGACTCGGTTTTTTCAGTCGTCGGCGTCCGGCATGGTATATCAGGCACGTCGAGGTCAGATGGCGAGTCACAATAAAAAAACAATACGCTCTCTCACCTTTATTTAAAGTTTGAATTGAATTTATTGTATCGGCCAATGACAGTACATTGTGACGTCACTATGACGTCATCCTGTCGTGTGACGTCACAATCTAAGCGCATCAGCGACTGCCGCGGAAAAAGAATGAAAGGCAGTGGTGCCCAGTATAAATACCGGGATGTGACTTAATCGCCTTTTAGGATCAGCAGTTGCCGGTTTTAACCAGGCCAGCAATAGTGGATGCGACTGCTACTTAACATCACTCCAGCTTAACAACAGGCGGGTCAAATGTCAAGTCACTATAATAAGAAAAGTGTATACTAACTTTGTACACCATTATGTTCATCAAGTATTTCCTGTGCAGTTTGGAAATTTCTAAACATATGGAGTCCAACTGGTCTTCTATCTGCTAATATTGCGAGAATCATCAATTTCGGATGATCTATGTCGGCCATAACTGTTGTCGAACCTAAAATAAAAAAAATTAGAAAGGAGACCGTGGTAGTGCAATGGTTACGCAAACCGAGAGCAACCCATCTTTCTTGAGGATGTCTCCGATTTAGTCGGAAATTATCCTTTGGGTCTGCCTTGTTAACCGCATCCATCTACATCAGATTTATAAATAATAAAAAATAGTATTTTCTTAGACTTTGCGCGAACGTTAATTAATGAATTAAATTTTATTTTTATGCGGCTTACTGTCGCGTTTATTTTGGTTTTGATTTTACATTTTTTTATTATTCCGACGTTTCGAGAGCTTTGCAGCCATCTTAGTTACGGAAAAACTAATAATAAAAAATTATAAAATCAAAACCAAAATAAACGCGATAGTATGCCGCATAAAATTTGTTTAATTCATTAAATATATACATATATCGATTAAGTAGCCGACCTTACAAGTATGAAGACTGTGAAGTGGCCTAGTCGCGTTTCGTGATCAACTTGTAAGTTGCTAGTTTCAACTAGGAGATGTGACTGTTAACTAACTGTAGTAGTAGTAACATCCATTCATGGACTGCACTCCAGGTTAACATCAGGCGGGAAATTTTAAGGCCGGCATAATGACGGCGACTGATGCAACCGTAAACGGTCTGTATACTGTATATAAAGTGGTGGTACTACTCCGGATCGGCATACTGGGCACCACTCTTTGACAACCAGACCCGGAGCAAACATATCAATTTTGGTTACGAAACATATCAACAAATATTTGTAAGTTTATCAAATATTACAAATAAAATCTATGAAACAAATATGTGCTTCAACCGGAATTCAAACCCGGGACTTCCGCATAACGGACTGTGCCAACCACTACGACACGCCTGTCTGTCAAAATCGAAAGAACCTACCTAAATTTTCTTTCAAAATATTTTCCAGAGGTGCAGTAGGGTATGGTTTGCTTCCTTTGAATGCCACTTGCTTCAACTTGAAGTATAACCTCTGACATTCACGTATCGTTTTCCCAACTGACAGTGCCAGAGCTAGTATACCTCCAGTACTAGTGCCAGCTACCCAATCGAAGCAATGCACTATAGGTTTGCCTATGGTCTCTTCTAATGCTATTAGTATTTGCACTAATACTAAGCCTTTTATTCCTCCACCGTCGAGGCACAGTAATCTATAAAAACCAGATGACACCGTCAGTTATTTTTGCAAAAATTTGAATTAAACCGGGAATAGAAAATCAAAATCAAAACATCTATCGGAATAGTTTTGGAAACAATAACAGCAGCAACCAATAGGACAACCAACACCTCAGTCTCTTCGTGACCACAATGGCTGCAAAGCTCTCGAATCGTCGGAATAATAAAAAATTAAAACCAAAATAAACGCGATAGTAAGCCGCATAAAATTTGTTTAATCATTAATCGAAGAGCAATTTGCTTCTAAATAAATAAAATAGCAATTGCCACTAAAATATGATTTTAGAAGCAATTAATTTGTACCATTGATTCCCAAAGTGGTCCAAGTGGACCCCTAGGTGTCCACGGGAGACTCGACGAGGCTCTACGTTGTGGAGGGGGGGGTTCATAAGTCGTAAGCAAAATTTATCTGGTAAAGAACTAAAATGTTGGCTTGACTTCAACTACAAATGTAGGCAGATAATATTTTAAGAAACTCAGCGACTGTTACTCGAGGAAACTTGCATATTTCAGATTACTTGCAAAGGCAGTTTATGTCGAGTTTTAGGAACATGGTAGAAACGTAGATGCAGCGGGTCCACCGGAACAAGCAAAATTTTTAAAGTGGTCTATGAGTAAAAAAAAGTTGAGGAACCTGTGATTTATACGAATCTTCATGACCGCCAAAACCGCCATCATAGCGTGCCGGTTGGTACAGTCTTTAACTCTTCTTGTTAATGACAGACGTGAAATGCAGAGTTTAAACAGAAAAGCATTTTTTTTATTATCTTGTTAAGACGAAATGAGCTAAAATCTGTTTTCACTTAATTTCTTTTTCATTGCATAGTTTAAGAGATAATTTTAAATATCAAATACGCGAGACTAGAATTTTATTAATATTCGGCCAAAAATGTTAACCGCCCAAGGAAGTGGACGCGTCAGCTAGTTGTCAATATTTACCTTCCAACTTTATGTTCATTGTGCAAACTGGCAGCTTTCAACATAGTTGCGACATCGAGCATTTGTATTATGGTATCACGTGATTGTGCCTTCGCTACTGGTGGTGGGGGCACACCATTGTACTCCCCCTTGGCAGCACAACCTGCTGAACATCCTGACATTTCCGATCGACATCTAAAACGAAGACAAGTAACATTGTTGGAGCTGTCAAAGGTAAAACAGGGATTGGCAGAGACAATGGAGGAACACTTGCCACGATCCTGATATAACTCCTCGCTTTCCTCACATCTACAATCCTCTTTATAGCTTGTATAGTTATAGGTTATGTATATTAAAAAAAAAGAGATAGATATTTGCTTCGGGTCTGTTTTTAAAAGAGTGATAGGCAGTGGTACCCAGTCTGCCGATCCGGGGTACCACTTACAAGTATACAGACCGAAGTGATTTGGTCACGTTTCGGGATAAGCTTGTAAGTTGCCGGTTCCATCTAGGCCGGCATAGTGGATGTGATTGCTACTCACAGTTATCTGGGGGCACGGCCGTGCCCCGACCAAGTCGAGCAAAGCGTCACGGCCGTACCATCCTTTTCTCGAAGCAATTCAGACCATTTTTGACCCCCTGTAACTTCGTTGTGGATAAAACTAGAAGACTGAAATTTTCAGTAACCACATGCAGGCATTGTAAAGACACGTATATTTCAAATTTCATTCAATTTGAACCAGTATTTTAAGAAGTATAACGGGTCAAATTTCTTAAATTTTGTCACTCACTGACTCACCGATCATCAAAACTCTAAGGCACTTCTAGCAGACCTAGAAGCTTCAAATTTGGAATATAAGTAGTGTTTGGTGTATGAATCAAGGAAAAACTAAAAAATCTAGAAAAGACCAAAAAATTATTATTTTTTTATTATTAGCAAAAAAAATTAAGCCCATACAGCCAAGTCTTCAGTTAAATTTTTCAATATTGGTTTTATTCGTAACGATGTTTTAAGATTTTATTTATTTTACGGCAATTATTATTATTGCTAGCGCGAGAGCGCGGGGCGGGGACAATGGGGGGCGCGCGGAAAGGTGAATGTCGCCGAGCGAGAAGCAGCCGCGCTCATACGCGCGAGCGACCCAATGCTGTTCGGATGTGCCCAGAATTCTTACCTATAAGTTTGCGATTTTCATTGATAATTTCGATTGCTATATTAGTTTGACGACTAAAGGCTACTCTCATTGGTTTACTGATATTATTTGCTTACAATTTGGACGTTGTTCGGATAAATAATTTCAATTAAATATTGATACTTTAAGTACCTAAGTATTTATAAATTTCTTATTACCTAATCGTATTTCTGCATAAAAATAACTTTGCAATCTAACTTGTAGGTAGTCGCAATGGATTCAGTAATACTGTATGTGAATGATCAGCTTTGTCCACACTGGGTTATTCCTATACCTGGTGATGGTTCGTGTTTATTTCATTCTTTGTCATTCTCTATGTATAATAATATTGAGTCGTCGTATGATATTAGACTTGCTATAATCGAGTATGTGGTAGCGCATTGGGATGAGTTACAAGTGTATACTTGTGACGAGCATGGAGACACGTAGAAGGTACCGAAAAGGAAAAAAGTAGAACTGTCTACAAAATACAAAAAGAAATGAGATCCCATCAAAAACAATACTTCTCAAAAAAACCAAGTCTCGCAACTCAGTTGTTCTGCGGTAAAAAGTTGTGAGATCTTTGTAATACCAAGTCGGTTATTAATTTATTCAGTCTCTACTTAAGCAACTTTCTGTCTTAATACGTCCAGTCTCTAAGACCACGATCGTGGTCCATAACAATTAAAAATCAATTGTGTCTGGAATCTCAGTACTCGAAGCATTAAGTTGTTACGTAATAATTAACAGCATCTTATAGTGACGCATATCAATATTAAAATTCTTTAATGTTTTATATAAATATATTGAGACTTGGCCATCGCACTAAATAATTGAATTTACGTGTTTTCAGGCGATGTCCAAGTCTCAATATATTTATATAAAACATTAAAGAATTTTAATATTGATATGCGTCACTATAAGATGCTGTTAATTATTACGTAACAACTTAATGCTTCGAGTACTGAGATTCCAGACACAATTGATTTTCAATTGTTATGGACCACGATCGTGGTCTTAGAGACTGGACGTATTAAGACAGAAAGTTGCTTAAGTAGAGACTGAATAAATTAATAACCGACTTGGTATTACAAAGATCTCACAACTTTTTACCGCAGAACTGAGTTGCGAGACTTGGTTTTTTTGACAAGCGCGGGCATCGACTATTCGCAGAGGAGAGTGCTCGTACGCACTTACTGCGGAGCGCCCCTGTCTCCCGTGCAATCGTTTTGTTGAACGGGATCCTACATGGCAACATGAATTTCGACGCTTTCGCATCATCGGATGCACAAAGCGATAAAATTGTATTGAATTACTTGGAGCGATTAGGTTAAGTTAGGTTAGTAAATTAAGCTTAATATTAAGATTTTTTGTAAGAAATATATTGTATTAGTTGGGTTAAGTCTGTAATGTACAATATTCTGTTAAATAAATAAATAAATAAAAAAAAAAAAAAAAAATAAAAAAAAGTATTGTTTTTGATGGGATTGTATTTTCTTCGGCTTAACATCAAGCAGGGTGCTGTCATTTGTCGAGTAACAATAAAAAAAAAGGAATGGCCAGACCCCTTTTATAAAGAACTAGCTGTGCCCGCGACTGCGTCCGCGTGGAATAGTTATTTTGGGAATCATATTAATTTTTTCTTTACCTACCTGCTCAGCTTTATTATAATATAAATTACCTATAGCTGTTACCCGCGACTTATTTTAGACGATTAAATTACGTAACTAATAGAATATAATTTAAAGTAGTTTTAAAAAGAATATATTTTAAAGTACTTCTGCGTAATTTAGATTTTCAGTTTTATTTTCTTGTGCGCAAAACTCGCAGCCGCTTTGCTGCAGCAGTCTGCCGAGAATGCTGAGTCCTTTTTCTAGGCATTACAGTGACGAAACTGTATGCTTTAACTGTATGCTTAAACTAAAACCTAACCTAATAAGAATTGTAAAACCTAACCTTGAAAGAATGTAGATGACACCTACAGGTATTATTTACAACAAAACAAAAAAAGTGTTATTGTGAAAATATTAGAAACAAAATACTATACTTAAAACAAACACTACCTACTATAGAGAAAACTACTACAAAATGAAATTGTATTATATAAAAAAGGATTTTGCACGATGGTATTATATCGTAAAAACAAATTAACGCTGCATTTAACCGATCAGTAGGGAGCCGACTGCATAGTATGCTTGTCAGTCTATAAATGACGTGCCCCTCCACTTTATTAGTTTATTTAAATGTGTGAATGCAAATATTACTAACTATACTATTAAACTTCATCACGTTCGTTCCTCCTTTGTGTCTAACCAGCAACTGAATAACCAATTACTGCATTTTCGGTGTGTTTTATCCATATTTTATATTTGCTCGTATGCGTAAATGCAGTGGAGGGGCGCGTCATTTCGGCTTAGACAGACTATACCTCGTAGAGCTACACCCCCCTCCGCATCGCCCGCAAGCACCGCCTCTCCTCGTCCGCCGGTTAGCGCTCATCATGCGACGCGTGTGGATTTTGTTTCAGAGTTATTTTAAAATTGTATTATCTTAGAAGATGTATATTGAAATTAGGTGATATCAATGACAATTGTGTTCACAGTTAAATACTCTTAATTAATAACACATTTATTTCGATAAAGAATAATATTATTATGTTAATACAACTCTGACAAATAATTTGTAATAATGCATTAATTTAGACCAAATTTGACTGTCATAAAAACGGTTATTGCGAGTTAATCTTAAAAGATAGACATATACGGTCGCGGACATTTTTTTAGATAATTTAAAGAGGAATAATTCTTTCATACATATTTTTTGGGTATCTCGAACGGTTTTCGCAGCGCACGCAACGGAAACCCTCAAAGACGAATAATATTCCCCGTTTTTTCCACATTTTCGGCTGTTTCTTCGCTTCTATAAGTCGCAACGTAATGTTTTATAGCCTAAAGCCTTCCTCGATAAATGATCTATCCAACACAAATTCAATTTTCAATTCGAACCAGTAGTTCCTGATATTAGCGCGTTTAAACAAACAAACAAACAAACTCTTCCGCTTTATTATATAAGTATAGATTATTTCTATTAATTATTGTGAATTGACATCTGACCTTGACTTGCCTGATAGTAACAAGAGGAAGTCCAAGAGTGCCGACGACTGTAAAAACCGAGTAAAATCACGGTTACCGTAGTCGCCATCACTATGCTGGCCAGAGTTGCTTGTTTACGCATTGCTTGAAGGATCCAAGGTTATAGGATGGAGAGAACACATGGGCTGACAAAGCATTCCACTTATCCATTGCTTCACAAAGAAACGACGCACTGAACGTTTTAGTTTAATTGCCGATTCGGTCGATAGAATGCGGTGGATTGCTTTCAATGAAGCTACCTTATCTTTTTCAGGAAGCCCTTCTTGTTCTTGCAGACCTCTCAAAGCATTAGTTCTACCCCAGGACAACCAACTGCCTACCTCTTTTTTTAATTCTACCAACAAAAAACCAACCTTTTAGCGCCAACGGCATGTAGAGCATACAGAATCTTATCATATGTACTTGAAGACATTTCAGCTGGAACAATATGCCTTGCAGAATAACCTTTGTCGTTTGTAGCTTCCAGATCGACACCAAACACTATGAGAGCTTGTACAATAGCCAAATTACTCTCCTTAACAGCCAAATGCAGTGCAGTGTTCCCATCATGATCTTTAATAGACAATTCAGCTCCGTGATAGAGCAAGGCTACTGCACATTCCAAACGTCCCCGCAAAACCATGATATGTAAGGCTGTCCGTCCACTAAAGTCTATAGCGTTAATGTCACAGTTTTTGTCAACTAAAGCCTCTATGACGGCTGGTGATAATGACCAGTGGAGTGGGGTCCCGCCATTCTTCATGTCCTTTGTATATAGCTTGTGTGTTGATGCTTGAACCAGATCTGCTACATTGCCTGTAAATAATTCAAAGTAGATAGACGAAAGAAATTCATAAATCTGATGTGGATGGATGCGTTAATCGAGACAGACTCAGAAAGGTGTTTTCTGACCAAATCGGAGACATCCTTAAGAAAGCTGAGTTGCCTGGTGCCCATAACCATAGAGGTTGTTTGAAGAGAATTGTGGATGAGTGAGAAGCGAGGGAGTAGTATCAGGCAGGACTGTGGCAAGTAGCGCTCCATTGTCTTTGTCTATCCCTGTGGAAAAAATACGTGATAATTTGATGACAAGCATGCCCAATGATTAACCTAAAAGATGTTTAAAGGATTCTGTGCTTTGAGAAAACGCCTTTACAATCTTTTGGATAGACTCCTTTGTAGATGATGCCTGAATGTTGCAGCAGCAGACGGAACTTCCTTGGCAATGTTAGAATGCTTCCGAAGGTCTGTAGAAACAAGGAGTCTCCTGGGCTTCTTGGAGAAACGTACAGAGAAGCCACGCAGGTCTCCAGTGCGAAAACGACCCCTAAACCAATGTGAAGGGTAGGTCGACAGTTGATGGTTATTTGTCCAGTCTGCCGAACCGGGGTAGAACCACAAGTGTACAGACCATGAAGTTACTTAGTTAAATAGATGTTTTAAATTACCTGGTAAAGCACTTGTAGTGGCAAAACCACTATTACCCCGACTTGGTAGATTAACATCAGCTCCGGCCATTAATAATGCATTCACACATTCGGGCTCATCGCCCAAACACGCCATATGAAGTGGAGTGTAACCAGATTTGTTGTATGTGTTAATAGAGTTGGATTTTATTTCTTTTATAAGCAACTGAAATTACATTATAATTTTACATTTTCAATCAATCAAATTTTTGCCTTTTCCCTTTTTCCCACAGAGGAAGGCCTCCCTCCCTTAACGTAAAAAAAACTCGAAGATGTTTTTATTATTGTGTACAATCGACAAGTGGAATGCTTTACCACGCTATGTCTTTTCTTTATCCTATAACCTTGGATCCTTTAAGCGATGCGTGAAGAAGCACCTTTGGCTGGCATAGTCACGGCTTCTATGACGGCGGGCATGACTTCTGCCTGCATGATTCCCCAATGGTAATGAATCTCTTTATCTAACATTTTTCACTTTTTATTTTTTCGTAGCTAGTTATTATTGTTATTATCTCTTATTGTTAGTTCAAAAAAAAAACCCTCTAAAGCAGTGTTTCCCAAAGTGGGGCCCACGCCTCACAGGGAGGCAATTTAATAGTTAAGGAGGGCAATATAAATGGACTCGACACGACTTTAACCCTTTCGTTTTGGATTATTAATGCTAGATATTGGTGACAAATTTAACCAAAAAGGCAAATTCTTATAAAATTGCTGTAATCATTTAAGGGAACAAAACAATTTTTAAAGGGTTAAAATTATGTATGGGGGCACAAAAATTTTAGAAATTTTAAGGTGGGGCATGGGTGATTTTTAGCTGGAGTAAGGTCCATAAATGAAAGCGTATGCTACAACTGTTAGTAATTTCACGTAACATTCACATCCACAATAGCAGCCTAGTTGGTTGCAAAGCTAATACAAAAAAAATCTGTACACTGATGTTACTTCCACGGATCAGCAGACTGGGTCTCCTATCGACTAACTGCCTACCAATCATATAATTTCAATATAAGTACTTATTATTTGTAAAAAAAACATATACATACAGACAAAATATCTTTATTACTGGCAGCTGCATAATGTAATATATTATTTCCTTCATTGTCCACTGTATCAACTGAACATTTCAGAGATACCAGGCTTTGTACCATTCTTAAATTACCACATTTCACTGCCACCTAGAAAAACACATATAATGCGATTAAAATAAAAATAGAACATATTGTGACGTTTAACTCTCCAACCAACTTCACTTTAGTAAGGTGTCTTTCTTTGCGGGTCGTTAAGAAAAAGACACCTTTGAATCAGTCAAGTGAAGTTAGTCAACAGCCCTTTCTATTCTTATTCTAATAGCATAGTACATATTATTTTGAAAACCGTAACATTAGGGTTGCCAGTACCATAAATTAAAAAAATCTAAGTTGTTATATTTATGGGACTCGACATCTGACCTTGACTTGCCTGGTGGTAAGCAAAAGAAGGTCCAAGAGCGTCGACAACTGAAAAAACCACCCAGTTTACAATTGCCTTATTCAAAGACATTTTATATTTAAAATGCACACTTAATATAACTATGAGGGAAGCGAGGGAGTTGTATGAGGACCATGGTAAGTGCCAATCCATTGTCTCAGCCTATCCCTGTGGGAAAAAGACGTGACAATTGGATTTTTTAAATAATATTCAATAAAATATATGTTTTTAATAAGTAAATATTTTGTTCCATGATCTATGATTCGACAATCATAGTAACACAAATCTCAGCATTCCTCAGCTAATTAATTCCAATTATTGATTATTGTTTTAAATAAAACACAAATTGTTTCACAGGGATAGGCAGAGACAATGGAACTCCACTTGCCACGAACCAGACACAACTTTCTCGCTGCCTTCACATCCGAAATCATTTTCATATAAGCTCTACTGTTATGGTAACTAGGCAACTCAGCTTTCTTAATGATGCACTATAACTAATTTTCATTTTATATTCTTCATATTGATGTATGACTTTATTCTGACTTATAAACGCACAAAGATACCGAAGAGGACTTTAAGTGCAGAAACGAGCCCGCAAATAACTGCTAACTACTAACATGACTTTATTCTTACCATCAAAGGTGTTAATCCAGTTGCTGGCTCTACATCATTAATTGTAGGTTGGATGTTGACATCATTGAACAAATCATATAATCCCAAATGAGTGACCAAATGTGAAATAGACCAAGATGGATTCTCCGATAATATGTCACATATTTTCTGGAGACCAGCTATTGAACACTGAAAAATTATAAAAAGGTTAAAAAAACACATTTACATTTTATACACATTTTATATTAGCCTACTTGCCAAATGATATGCAATAAAAAATATAGAATTTTCTTAGATTTTGCACGAACATTGATTAAGAGACAGGTGTTGATCATTCCAATGGTCGATGCTGTCATTATTTCCAAAACTACCCCCATGTTTTATGCTTATAATATAGTTATTTTTGCAAAAATTTGAAATAAACCTGGAACACAAAACCGGATGGTGTGTCCAGGTAGTAAGAAACATGCAGGCTACTCTGGAGTTTACTAGGGTAATCCAGCAGATGACGACAAAAGGCTGATGATGTATACTACCGAAGGCAACTGTGAACTAAATCAGTTTTTTAAATGGTTGGCATTTTTGTTTACCATACGGCAAGTCAGGTTAGATGTTGAGTTATAATAATATATATATAAATCATAGAATTGTTTGTATTTTTATATTATATTTTTGGCCAGCACAGTGACAGCAACTGGGGCAACCATGAAGACTTGATTTTTACAGTTATTCCTCTTAGTATTTTTTTAGATTTTGCGCGAACATTGATTAATGAATTAAACAAATTTTATGCAGCTTACTATCGCGTTTATTTTCGGAAAAAAAAGAAACAGAATAAAAAAAAAGTATAATCTAAACCAAAATAAACGCGATAGTAAGCCGCATAAATTTTTTAACATTTGTTATTTCTCTTGTTTACTGTCAGGCGGGTCGAGGTTAGATGTCGAGTCACAATAAAATGTTTGCAATTATGTATATATTGTATGTATGTACGTGTTATGTTTAGGTAACACCTATATAAATAACCCATGACATTGTGTGTAGTAAGGTGAACTTTAGAAACAAACCTCTTTAGTGAGCTTGACATACAAAGGTATCTTTTCCTTATAAGTAATAAATTTATTTTCTGCCTCCTCCTTATCTTCTGTTCGGAATAAACTACAAAGAAAAGTAAATAAATAATTTTATTCAAAAAATTCATTAAAAATATAACTCTATAAATTAAATCGAACTGAAAGAAGGTTAGCTAATGAGACTTATATATCAAAGGCTAGTAGAAGGATATAATAGGGGAGAATATTATTCCTTGAAAAATTCAGGAGGTATAAAGAGAATTGTGGATGTGAAAGAAGCAATAGAATTATTTCAGGATTGTATAAAGTAGCGCTCCGTTGTCTCTACTTATCCCTGTGGAGATTAAGGTGAGAAATTAATGATAATGATGATCAATCTCACCTTGATTTGAGTTGTGGAAAATAAAAATAATAGCAAACTAATGAGTAATTTATTCATGCAGTTATTGTTTTATAAATAACTGCATAAATAAATTAATTAGGAATTTATAATTGAGGTGTAATTGAATGAAACATACCTGAATATCTGTTGACCACCTTCTATGAAAGGCTTATGTAATATAATTTCATAGTATTTTTCAGTAGAATTCTTTGCTGGTGCGTTCTTAGGTTCATAAAGAAGTATACAATCCTCCCTGTAACGCACTGGCCTTGAAACATATGAATCCGGTCTCACCAATACAACTCTCGTAGGGGGATCTTCTGAACCCAAAAGTGTACGTAAAACTAAAAACAATACACACAATCGTATAAACTTAACAAACAACACATCTTTAATCAGCTTAACTCAAAATAAAAATGGAAATTATTCTCGAAAATATTTCAATGTTAAGATTATGTTTACATCGTTCTACTTACACGAATTAAACATTTTTAGAAACAAATATTAGCTCCAATTGGAAAATAAAAGTTTTGAGTTAATAATTACTTTAATGAAATATTATTTTTATTTATTAAAAAAGGATTTATTTCAAAACAATGATTCAAAACCTCCCCTCGCACAATTTCTCGCAGAATCAGACTTTGACATTTTGTTTCATAAATATCCATTAGGCAACAATTTGACAAAGATTATTGCTTTTCACGGATTTAAAATAACATTTATTACAGAATGTTTTAGATTGTAAAATATGTTAACTTTACCCATACCATATCGATTCAAACTACAGGTCCTTTAAAAATCCATTGTTTAGCATATTTTGATGCTAGTATAATCTAGGGTTGCCAACCATCCTGTTTTTAAGATGTCCTAGCTTTTGAGAAACGTCCTGCGGTTTTTAATAGAAATAATAATTTATAACACGCTTTGTTAATAGCTTGACTTGTATGTGGGTAACCAAAGACATTAAATATATAATATATCTTTGTATGTAACGGAATCTTTTAAATTAATTTGCACCTACTTCTAGAGGTCTGAATAATTTCTACACGAAATAAAAACTGATGACAATACAAGAATCTAATTAATTTTCTTGGCCGGCATAGTGTCGGCGACTGAGGCAACAGTTGTGTTTTCAGTCGTAGGCATTATTAGATCTTCCCTTGCTTCCTATCATGCGGGTCAAGGTCAGGTCGTTGCAAATGCCATAATCATTATAAGATGTTTGTGCTAGTAGACTACCGAACTAACGCAAGAACTTCACGGAAATGATTGTTAGTTAGCGGAATTGAGGTTGCCAGTCCAATGGTATGCAGTGATAAATAAATAAAACACTAATCTTGTTTGGATACACTTTATTAAAATCATAAGCACAAAAAATACATGTTTACATAAATATTGAAACTCTTCTTAAATAAATTCTTTATTTATCGTACTTTTTTCATTACAATTGGAGATACCACAAAATGGCTTTACAAAACAAGTAGGAAAGTCAATGTACAGTTCTACCACTTTTATAAAACAGAATTTGATTGAATACATAGAACTACTAACTGCCGATACATGTGACGCGCTATGATTGGCTAAGATAGTTTCGCGCCATGTAAAAATGGAGCAGGTACAACAGCGAAACGTTTAGAAGTGACAAGTTACAAGAGCGGGTAGCTAACTCATTTGATAGGTAACATTTGAAACCGATAAAGGCTAGTTCTCTTTTCGAGTGACAGATCCGTCACTCGGAAATCGACGGGGATCGTCCTATTCTGAGTGACGGATTCTTACGTACGTAATTTTGGTTGATTAATACGAATTCCCATTTGAAATAGAAACACATTTTAAATTAGGTTATATTAATAGACCTCGAGAATATATATCTTTATTTAAAATTATTATGTCAAACGATACAAGCTAGGTAAAATTTTTGGCAATAATCACTTTTATGACTAGGCACTGTCTCTGCTCATCCCTGTAGGGATTGATGTTTGACAATAATTCATGACTAGAAATTGTTTTTAAAAAAGGCACAAATGAATTAGCAAAAGCAGTTTTGAATAAGCTGATAATCAGTCAAGGATACGCCGATTTTATGTCTATACTTTCCACACAAAATTGACAAGTACAAGCGTCAACTCTGAGGTCATTGGATTCTCTTTATTAGACCCCAGTGGTGCAATCGTAGTGGCAAAATAAGTTGTAAATCCACTGAATGTCGATCACGACTTTTTTTTTCAAAAAAGAGATGATTTTAGAAAAACTTTTATGGGTAAGAACCGATGGGGAAGAAAGGTTCTACAGTGGAGACCACGAACCGAAAGACGCAGCGTAGTTAGGCCTTCCACTAGGTGGACTAACGACATAGTAAGTCACGAATAACCGGTGGTTGTAACTAAGGGAATGGCGTTCTAAGGGGGAGGCCTATGTTCAGCAGTGGACGTCTTCTGGCTGATGATGAAATGCTCGTCAAAGTCGATTGAGAATACGCTGAGTGACAATGTAACTGTACCTGTGGGGTAACAATCAATACAATGGAATTCGTTAAATAGCCACTACAGAACTGCATGTACAATGTTAGCCTCTATAAAATCTATTACGTATTCACGTTTGGTGCTGTTCGAAGTGGCCGCAAGTCGTTACATAATGTTTGTTAGTGTTATCAAATTCACAGGAAACATTAAAATAGTTATTAGATATTATCAACAACATTTAATACAATCACTATTAATAAATAGGAAGAAGAAACGACAAAATATATTAATTATCCATTGCTGGCTTTTATATTGAAAGATAATTAAACAAACTAACAATATAGGAATGTATTGAAAATGATTAAATTGAATTTTGTAGTTTTCTGTTATAATTGTTAAATCATATAGTTTTTTTATGTCTCGATGACAGCACTGGACAGATATTAAGCTATAGTGCACTACAGTGAAACCCTGAATTTTTATTTACACAATTTCTAGCTTTCGTGGATGTTACTTTGGTAGATTTGAATATCCGTTGACCTACGAAGAAGTTATAATATTCGTTGGAATGTCAAGGAATTAAATACCTTAAGAATAAATTAATATAATAATAAATAAAACACTATATAAGTATACAACTAAGATGAAATCTAGTTTGTCTAAATTCATCAGATCTGTTTTTGTGTTAGATATATCCCTCTTGGGAGGCACCAGTCGCGTGTGGTGGTGCGATATATAACTGCAACTTTTAATCTGAATCTTAAGGTGTGACTCCGATGGCGACCGCAGACTGCACCACTGGTTTGTATGCCATAGACATAGACTGTAGTGTCGCCTTGCACGGACTCTATCTCATATAGATTTACACAAAACAGTAGTGTGGTCTGCAGTTGCCATCGGAATCACACCTTTAACCCCTATATATCTAAAAAAAAAACCAATGAAATAAATATTTCTTAGTTCCAAACTTTATGGCGTGTCCGAACGAAGTTAGCTGCGATTGGGATTTGGCGCAGGCATAGATCCCTGCAGAAAAAAAGAGCGCAGGCATTAAAGCTGCACAGTAACTTTTGTTACCCACATTCTTTTCGTAATTCAAATAAAAATAAATTTTAGAATTTTATCAATTATGCGTACGACAGAATAGATGCGCGGACTTTCTTCTACCGCAGATTCTTATGCTTCGCAGTTAAAGTCAGCGCTCTTTTCTTTTGCCGGGATCTATACAGTTATAATAATAATCTTCACATATTGTGAGCCACGCTATACGCCTTTAATGTATTGAATTCACCGACGCGCGAGCATAATTAAATATATAAAAACTGGAATGGACTATGTACACTTAAATTATCTTTGGTTATTATTTTCTTTTAATAAATATTGTCATTATTTTAATCTTTAACGCTATATAATGCAGTTATAATGCGTGTGTTCGTTATTACAATCTTTTATTTAACTTGTGAGTATGAATCAAATCTTTCAATTTCCATTGTCTCTGCCTATCCCCGTGGGAAAAAGGTGTGACGATTTGATTTAATTGATTGAAATCTTTTAATTCAATAAATAAATCAAATTGACACGCCTTTTTCTCACAGGGATAGGCAAAGACAATGGAGCGCTACTTGTCACGAACATGACGAAATTCCATCGCTTCCCTCACACGAAAATTATTGTTCACATAAGCTCTACGATAATGGGCACTAGGCAATCCAACTTTCTCAAGGTAGCATTGTAACATTTATTTGGTCGGAAAACACCCTCCTAGGTCTGTCTCGTTTAAGGCATCCATTCACATCTGATTTAAAACCTGGGAAGCACAGGTTTGTCGACAGAATCGACAGTAGAACTAAAAGGTTTGCTGGGTTATTTAATGTTTTTTCCCTATCTCATCTAGAATCCTTAAAACGAAGCGTGAAAAATTCCTTTAGCCGGCATAGCGATCACTACTGGATTCAGATGTCGCATCCAAAAACCATGCGTGAATTCCATTGAATCGTAAAATAGTCCATGTTACAAACGCACGCATTATAGATAGATAGATAATTAAGCCGCATGACTGTGAGCGTTATTAGCTCCAGGAATACTATCAGGATTTGCCAGTGGATCGAGTTCCGCAAACAGTTTGAACCAAGCAGCCATGTCAGTTTTCTTGGAACTAACATTTGGTTTAGATGGAGTTTCTGCAGATTGATTAGATGCAGATGGGTTTTCTTGGCTGGTAGAAGGTAGCAGGTCAAGTAATGAAGGTCCATTCAAGTCCTGGAATTGTATGAAAATATTAAAATGCAATATGGTGGAAATAAAAATAATGTTGTAGATGTAGTGGCAGGATCACAGACCTAGAATACGTAAATACCTAGAAACCTAGCATCAACTTTTAAAGAATCCTGGCCTTCCAAGGTGAATCGTAAGTACATTTTCAGATCGTATATCAAAGGCGGCATTGGTGGGGTCTTACAATATTTGGTTGGGTAGACGGAATAGTGAGGGCAGGGAAGGTGAGTGTTGACATGTCGCAAAAAGCTTTAAAACCTACTCTCCCGCCTTCCACGCGATGGACCCGGCACCCGCACGGAAAATCCATGGATGCTGAGAAATTGTTTCATTTTCATTCTAAATCTATGGGCAGGATAGAAAATGGTGATTTACAAGAGAGGTCCTCTAATTTAAAGCAAATTTTTTTAATGTAAAAAAAATAAACAAATACTTTATTTAACAACTTAGTTTACAATGTATAAAGACAGACTTAATACTAAAGGCATTTTTAACCAGTCAAACATTGAGATAGAAAATGAAACAATTTCAACTCCGTGTGGGGCACCATGTGACAGGTAGTTTTTTTTACATTTCTATACTAAGCTACTAAAGTGCTTATATCATAGAAACAGGACAACCAAAGTACATCAAAGATACATTGGTACAGGTAAGTGGTTTTGTACCTGTGCTCTCGGTTTGGTTCTCCTTGGTAAGGCAGTGTTTCAGACTTCTAACCAAAATGTATGTTTAGAAGCTTTTTGTTATTGTGACTCGACACCTGACCTCGATCAGCCTGACAGTAAGCAAGAAAAGGTCCAAGAGTGCCGACAACTGCAAAAACCTAGACTTTATATTCATAAGAGGTTCCCATAAAAAAAATCTAAATACCTGTAGCAATTGAGAAGGCATGTGTGCTCCAATATTCTGCTGACCCATATCTAATGATAAACCAGCAAGATCAGAGTTCAAACTGTCATCATTCAGTAAATCTGTCAGTACACTGTCAGTGTCAATAAGATTAGCTGTCAATGGTCCACTCTCAGAGGGTTGTTCTTTGGATAGATTGTTTGCCTTATCTGTTGGTTCGTCATCTTTGTATTCATCCTGTTTTAATTAAAAATATTTTTTGTTTAATTTAAATTAGTAAAAAATAATATCTATTAAATAGTATTTAACTATGTTTTTTATAACAGAGTTAAATACTTTTACAACAGAAGAATTGAGCTATTCAAATCTTGCATTATAAATGTGTTATGGAAGTATGTACTTAAATCAATTCAAAAAAGAAGAAGTCCACAGTGCCCATATCATAAGAGATCCTATAAAAAGAATTGTGAGTGACAAGGAAGTGACTTGTGTCTATGCCTGTGGAAATTACAGTGTAACAATTTGATGGAATAATTATATATTTTTACATTTCTATAATAAGTTTCTTGAGTGTGTGTATTAGAGAAACAGGATGACCAAGATACATATATCAAAGCTCCATTGGTACCAGTAAGTGGTTTTGAACCAGTGTCTCAGTATGTGTGACTACCACTGCACCACAGTCGCCTTTATATCAATGGGCAAAAAGTAGATGCTTACTAACTGTTGGTTCCAGACGAATAGGATTCACTTTTTTCACTCCCCTCTATCTTCGAAAATGTCATAAAAAGTTATATAAGAAAAAAAATACCAAATCCACTAAGAGGTTTAATAGATTTCGTGGTGTGCCTTATTGTAGACTATTAAGATATTTGCAAATATTTTATTAGGACTAGGTTCTATGTTTAAAAAATTATAATGACCTAGTAACATAAGTTATATTTATTGTAACTAGGCTGTAAGTTTTCCTTATGAAATAAAATAATTAATCACCTGGAAGAATGACATTTGATCTTTATCCTTAGAAATAAGTTCATTTAGACCCTCTCCTTCATCTGAATTTTGTGTTAAATCCTTCAATATGGAGAATTCATATTGGGGTGTCCCATCCATTGATGCAGCAGTTGCTATTAAAGTTTGGGCCACTTTTTGTGAAAAGTTTATAAAAGATGTTTGGTAGTTTGCTAGGACATGAGAGAACATATTGCAACGGGCGGCTGCCAGTAAGTCAATCTGAAACAATCATAATTAAGTTAATTTTACTTTTTGGGTTTGTGTATAAAATATTTGTTTAGTGATTTAGTTCAACTAAGTATATTAAACAAAAAATTAATTAGTATTAAGAAAAAAGATTATAAATTTAACACTTTAATTTCTACATGGATTTTAGGAACTTATTTACCTATAACTTTAATCTGTATACAGTAATATATGTAAACCTGTGTAATTTTTAAATCCTACCTTTTGTAGGACATCCAGTGTAAGCTTATCAAATCTCTTTTTACTCTCTCTAACTTGACGTTGAGCTTTTCTAAAACTATCTAAGCCTCTTCCAGTATCAGGATCCAATTGAGCACTTGTTGATTTCATCCAACCAAGAGCTGCACGATATTCTATACGCGCTTTTTCCATCGCTGAAACTGTAGCTCTCATATCACTCACAGCTCTACCCCTAAATGTCTCCACTTCGTGATACAGCCTTAGTAATGGTCCACGAACAGATAGGCGCTGCTGTCCCGAGTAGGAAATAGCTTTACCCGCTGATATCATATGTTTTCCCGCAGCATCCTCTGATTTTCCCGCATCGCGTAAAAATTTGCCTAAAGCATTCTCCTCTTGAGCTAAAATACATAATCGCTCTTGGTATTGGTCTAATACTCTTTGCAAATTAAGACAACTCTCTGATATTGATCGAAACAGTTCCAATTTTGCGTCAAGTTCAGCGTCCGAAGAAACGATACAAGCATCTTCTTTAGTCCCTAGTTTCTTTAAGACCGAAGTCTTCGTTACCCAATATTGACGTTGCATTTTCTATTGCGCCACTTCATGTAGAATATTTATAATATTTTTATTTAAATATAAATCTTATCAATAGAAAAAAATCAATCAACTCGAATATACACTGACAGTAATGACAATTATTATCACTTTCATAAATTAGGCACAAAACTACCACAATTATTACGATGTAAATTATGTTTTCAATAAAAAATTAATGTAACAATTCTTATTCACAATCAAATATTAGGAATATAATTTTAAAGTTTTTACATTTCAATAAAATATTGTAATATTTACATTTTTGGTTTCATTCATTACTCGTCCCTTCTACTATTGTCTATGACAAGTTATTTACAACCGGAATTTGGAATGGCTGCCGCGCTTCGTTATTAAAGAAAAGTTGTTTGTTTTCGTAGTGAATTTCGTATTAATCATGATTAAATTTGTTAGCTGAGGAACGTTAATCTATGAACAATTAAGTTTACAATGCAATGTGCTTCAGATAAATCTATAGCTGGGGTGTCATCATCTCAGTCTTCGAAGAATGTTAAAGACGGTAAGTTGCCAATGTCACATACAAATTGCTAATTTATTTTTTGCAAACAACAATTCTGTGGATCCAGAGAGAAGACTGTCAGTGGAGCGATTTATCTCGTAGTGAATGTGGAAACTTTTGCTTGTCCCAAAAATGTCGTTATCATTTTTATAACGAAGTTTATTTACAAAATATTTTGGTGTATCCTAACAAAATGTTTTCAATGTTGTATAATGTAACTGTTTGTTAGAAAAATAAGATATTCTGAGTGGGTCGAAGCAAGTGATAGTGCAATAGTGGTGTAGACCCACGTTGCATCTTATTTGAGGTCATTCATCTCAACAAGTTGAAAGATTTAAAACTATTAAAGTCAGGTGTTCCAATCCTCTGTAGTAATTTATATCAAAACTATTTTGTTGACATTTTTTTTAAACAATAACTTATTTTTAAATCTAATTCATTGCAAATAAATAGGTATAATATAAATAATAAAAGTTATCAGTTATATTAAAAACTTTTTGTGTTATAAATAACATGTGAATATTTGTTTTTATTATATATCATATATTATTTTTATATTGAACCTTATTTTAATAGTGGACTAATAGCACTACTAATAGTACTAATAGTAGGATTTATTAGTTATTTTATGGTTGATAAAGTAGGCTCTCGATAATACGGACCTCCATTAAGTCATCGTGGTAACTAGAAGATGGAGTCTAGGTTTAGACACTGGTTTGGATCAATCAATCAATCAAATCGTCACACCTTTATACGCATAAGCAGAGACAATGGAGCACCATTTCCACAATCCTGACATACATATACATATCCTGACATTACATCCACATTAGACTTGGGTAGTTCCGGAACGAGTCACTAAAATGATATACTTCCGATCCTGGTACTACACCACTCACTCGTTCACTGCAAATTCAAATGTGTCTCTAGTTCATTTCGTTCCGAGTCATGCATCGCATATCCACTCACTCACCACTCCTATGATGGAACGAGATATAAACACATCGTACGGAATCGTACCTCGTTCGTTACTCGTACCTAGTATTTTCGCGTAATACCGTGAAAGTATATTTTATATATCCATTGCTCTCCGCGTGCACAAGAAAATATTTACACCGCGTGCATTACCAGTAATGGTGGGAAAGTATGTTGAAGAGAGCAGCAACTCGTCGTTTTTTTTCTATTTTTCAATTTTCAATTTTTCTATCAAATATTTGCAGTTTTAAATTATGCGAATTGGTAATTGTGATTATAATTATTGTTTATTATAGTTTCTGTGTACATTTGTGAAGTATATGATCTAAAATAATTCTATAGAAAGGATATCTTGATTTTTCAAAACAACTGGAGCTTTTCTTTACCGAATGAACTAACCGAATGCGCTTCCTTAAACTAAATGAGCTAGTGAACTAGATGAGCTAGTGAACTAGATGAGTGAACTAGTTCCGATGGAAAAAATATACATATCACTCCGTATCATTTGATGGAAGCGTTTTGCGCATGTATAATCCACATACAAGCTCTAAGGTTATAGGCACTAGGCAACCTAGCTTTCTTGAGGATGTCTCCGATTTGGTTGGGAAACACCCTCTTGGGTCTGCTTAAATATTGTTGTGGTTGTTATTGCATTGTTATGGCTTGTTGCTGCATTGTTGTTGTTGTGAAAGGATCCTTCCCTGTAGGAAAAAGGTGTGACAATTTGATTGATTGACTGATTGTTGCTGCATCTGAGAACTGTGCTGCTTCTCTGTGCATTTGTTACCAGTTTTCTCTTAGTATAGCCATCTGATTTCATCCAAGAATTCCAGGAGACCCTGCTCTGGTTTGAAGCAGATAAATATTATAATTATTCCTAGACATATTTCTAAACTTCAACTTTTTACATTATTATGTTTGTATCAATAATCAATCAATCTGGAAGGAATGACAAGTTCATAGATAATACATTTACAGTTTTATCATTTTATACTTGTAATAGGTATAAAACATATTATTTTGGAATTGGAACTATAATTGACATTTTATGCTGACTTTTTTAAACTGATTGAAAAAAAAAATTGCCTACCAGCCTACAAGGTTAGGCAGAGACAGAGCACACAATATATAATGATCCTGTCATAAACTAGAAGCATAAAAATATATAAAAACAAATTTCCTGGCATCTCAATGGTGTCATAATGTCAAATCACAGAATACTTGTGAGATGTCATTTCGGTTGTCCAAAAACAAAACACAGTTCAAGACAATTCTACGATATTACTTTAGTTAAGGTGCTCTTACACAAGCAATTATTTAGGCAATAATTGCCCGGCATTACAAATCAATCAATCTGGAGTAATTTGTGGAGCAATATGGAGCAATTTCAATAAAATGCGGCAATTGTTTCGGGAATATTGCTTCTAATTTCTCTATATATTCCACATTGCTTAATGTCGCTGATAACGAATTGCCGAATATGGTGGACATGAAAATTCAATTATTTCTATCTCGTATGCACTTGTTTATTCTGCGGCTTCTTGGTCTTGCTTTCGCGGGGAGAGCGTGATACGCCTTTTTTTATTTTATTTTGACTCTGATGTTAAACTGGAGTGTGGTCCATGAATGGAGGTCAATGCTACTACAATTCAACATCTGTAAGTAGCAGTCACATCCACTATGCCGGTCTAGGTAGAACCGGCAACTTACAAGTTGATCCCGAAACGCGACTAAACCACATCACAGTCTGCATACTTGTAAGTGGTGGACAACCAAAGTACATAAATCGAAAAAACATTGGTACCGTCAAGGACGCCTACACCACAGCGCCTTATTTATAATATTTGGTTACAAATATTTACCATTTCCCGAATGCCTAAATATTGCTTAAACATGAGACATCCTATTTTTAAATTAATTATAATAATTCATAATGTGTTTTGAATTTGGACAGCCGATTTGCGACAGTTCCTTTAGATATCATCAAAATGATATGGGGGAGCATGTCGTTTCCAGAAGGTCAAGGTTGCGTTTATCGAAAGCTTCGTTCTGTCATCATATGCCATCGTGTCTAATGTCTATTTCGTAGGTCATTTGTATCGATTATAGCTTAGACAAATCCTTAATGCCAGAAGTAAATATGAATAACTATTGGAAATTTTATCTTTGGCATATGACGCGCGACTAAGACAACCGTAAACTGAAACAATTTTTTTAGTCGTCGGCGCTCTTATACCTCCAATAAGTCGAGGTGAGGTGTAAAATTGTTAACGAACAATTCGTTAAAGAAGCATTAATTAAGCGTTACTTGTATATTTTATTAATATAATCGTCGGTTATTCTTTGATGGTAGTGCTTTTCAAGTATATCTTCTGTTTTATGTTTTTACCGTTATTGCTCAATAAAGAGTGAATGCGACTGTTGCTGCAGTTGTCTAACTGTACTATCAGTCGCTTCCATTCTTGGACCGCACTCCAGCATAACATCAGGCGAGGTTTTGACATAATTATGCCAAGCCACAATAAAAAATATATCTTGAACTTAAGTTTAAAACAATAGGCACCTGAATTTTAAACATTAAACGCTACAATGAAATTGTTTTTGTTTAAGTTTCGATTGTTATACAGTGTCTTACAATAAGGATAGGGGTTAACTTATTTGTGTATGAATTACAAGCTCTTTGACGACATTTTAAGCATAATGACGATAAAAGCCAGTCCTAAAAATCAATCAATCAATCAATCAAAATGTCACGCCTTTTTCCCACAGTCCTAAAAAGTGACCGTTAAATGAGACGGTTTAATAAAATTATGTCAAAAAGAAATGTAATTAACTATTTTATTTTACATTCTGCCTGATGTTAAGATTGGTCCTTGATTGGTGGCGACTGCAACTACTGCAACAGTAAGTAGCAATAGTAAGTAGCAGTGGCATCCACTATTGAGGTCTAATTGGAAGTAGCAAGTGTCAAGTTAATCCCGAAACGTAATTAGGTCATTTCACGGTCTATACGTTAAAAATTGTTGTTTTTCTTTTTAAATTGTGGCTCGAAATATGACCGCTTTCCGCATGATGTTAAGCTGGAGTGTGATCCATGAATGGAGGCTACTACAATTGATAAACCATTAGTAGCAGTCGTATCTACTATACTGGCCTAGTAAGAACCTGCAACTTTTAAGTTGATCCTAAAACGCGACTAAGTCATTTAGTCTGTACACTTGAAGGTACACTTTTTTAAAGAGTGGTAGGCAGTGGTACCCAGTCTGCCGATCCGGGGTAGTACCATTACCTACAAGTATACAGACCGTGAAGTGATTTGGTCACGTTTCGGGTTCAGCTCGTAAGTTGCCGGTTCCAAATAGGCCGGCATAGTGGATGTGATTGCTGCTTACTGTTATTGAATTGTAGTAGCAGCGACATCCATTCATGGACCACACTCCGGCTTAACATCAAGCGGTGTGCTGTCATATGTCGAGTCACAATATTAAAAAAAGTCTAAATAAGTTGAGCCTAGCCCCGGATCGGCAGCTAGGCTTAATTGCCTACCACACTTATGAGTGTGTACTAATGAATGTGATACTTTGAACAACGTCAATGGTTGACATAGACTATTATAGACGTTCATCAACCTGAGTATACACGATGTTTGTTATTGGTGATTCACCATCATTATGGTGCAATATTTTAAAGCCATTAAAGAGAGTGACGGAAAAAGTGTCATTAGCCACAAATTTTGTTGCCGTGTGTACGATGTAGTGACAAGGACTGATAAAGGAATGCTTCGATGTTTTGGGCACAGGGAAAGGATGAGTGAATTTATAAATCTCATGTGAATGGATGCGTTAAACGAGGCAGGCCCAGGAGGGTGTTTGCCGACTAAATCGGAGACATCCTCAAGAAAGTTAGGTTACCTAGTCCCCATAACCATAGAGCTTGTATGAAGAGGATTGTGAATGTGAAGAAAGCGAGGGAGTTGTGTCAGGATCGGTGCAAGTAGCGCTCCATCCAAAAAGGCGTGATAATTTGATTGATTGATTGATTGTGTACGATAAGGTTAACACTACCATAAAGATTGTAAACTAGGCTATAGATGTGACTACGACCTGTAGTTACTTATCTAGTGGATTGCCGACGTAAAAAGCCGCCAAACTGAAGTGGGACTGGACAGGTTATCTAGCATGTCTGATTCATTTTGGACAAAATGTAATGGTGAGTGGACTTCAAAAAAGACAACGCGGTAGACCTTAACGGTGATGGCGAGATGAGATAGACTACAGTTTTTTGTGGCGAAAGACTGTAAATAATTGTGAGTCATGAAGAAAAGAGAGGGAGGTCTTTGCCCATAGAGCCTGTATGATGAGGAGATTAGTTGATGGTGAAGGAATCGAAGAAGTGTTGTCAGGGTTGTTGAAAGTAGGGGTCTGCTGTCTTTGCCTACCTTTATGGGATATGGGTAGTGGCAATTCAAACCATTATATAGTATACGAGTATATTAGGTTTCTAGTTCAATTAGCACGCCCAATTAAACCGCTTATGTGAAAGCATTTAAATATTCAAATCACCTCAAGTGCCGCAAACTTGTTGGATAATGTAAATTAGCCACCCCATATGCATTGTATTGATGTGTCAACGATGAGCGGGTCTTGGTGGCCCCAGTGGCCGAGCCCTCAGTACGCGTCTGCTGACACAGTTCCGGGCGCCGGCGCGCGTTCACGAGGGGGACGAGGCACTCTGCGGGCGCCCCAGACGACACGCGGCCGCCCGCCCTAGCGCTACAGCTCTTTCTGCTATCGGCGTTACGACGATCGCGTATTCACGTTCACGAACTATTTCGATCTCCATTGAAACTTTGACCTTTTGTTTTGGCGAGTATAGTGCGTTACGGATATCCGTCGCTTTTACTAAGCTTATAAAAGAATTGTGATAAGACACATTTTTTCGGTATTGTTTGTTATTCTAACTTTTAGTTTTATCTAGTCGAGGTAATAGTCGAAGTGTTTTGTTTACGTAGATTTGGTAGTGTAGTAAATATACTGTTTTGTATTCTCGTGAGGCAACAATCCTATTTGCGAGGGACACCCGTCCCTGTGATAAAGACGTTTTAGATTAAAGAGGTAGAAAAAACCGTCAAGCTGTATTCCTTCGAGAGTTTCCACGAGTATGAGTACGACGAGGATCGGTCCTATAATGGACACGACGATGACGACGGCTTCTCAAGTAAAAGAAGTGAGTTAGCACGATAAATTCTTTTGATGTATTTTTCATTTGTGTTTTATTATTTCGAGCTTACATTCAGATTATATTTGTTATCGATTGTTGAATACCGATAATCGTTGTCGACGTAAAATTCGATAAAATATTTTACACAACACAATGATAAGTCTGTACCATAGATGTAGACTGCATTAAGTCACTATTAACAATTTTACAGAAGAATAGAAAGTAGAAATTTTCTTAATTCGTTATCAAAATCATCATCAGCCAGAAGACGTCCATTGCTGAACATAGCCCTCCCTCTTCATTCTATCCAAATTTGGTAATTGCATTAGTTTTAATTTGCAAATGCACAATTTAAAGATATAAATATTTTTACTATCTATTATTTGTCATTAAGCTGCCCCTATGAATTTTTAATGGACAAATTTTAATCATCTTGGTTTGCAGGGATGGACTTGAGCATAATTTCACTGCTATAGTTTTTTAATGAATAAACATATTTTAGACAATAAATAGTTGTTATAAGACTAATACCAATTAACAGAGATGTTTTATTAGGGTGCAAAAATAGTGCAAAGTAAAATATTTACCTAACACAGCATTCTTCTGTTTTACAGAATTGTACAGAATTTTATAATATTTATTATACATTCTTATTTCATCTGATATAACGGATTATTCTTTCGACTCGCTTCCGATTTAATAATCGCTTTCATCATTTCTTTCAATGTGCTCAAGCCATTCTCGACACACTTTTCTCAATCTTTGTCACTACAAAATCCTTTCAAATCACATTTATCACGTACTATATTCTTTACTCTATCCGCAACCGTTACCTCATGAGCACATTAATCCTTTTTTCATGCTTCTGCCACACCCAGCATTCACTTCCATACATTATTGTAGGAACAAACACCGCATTGTGAACAGCCATCTATGTCTCTGTGTATTGATTAGGTGTATTAGTATTTAAATAGTAAACGTAATAATATTGTTATCTTTAAGTTACTGAAATCGTCATTGCAGTAGTTGGATTTTATCAGTAGAAAGATAAAGAAAAATTTAACATCAAATATTTTTATTACCTTGATCAACCGTAGAGCTTGTATGAAGAGAATTGTGAAAGTGAAGGAGTTGCGTCAAGATTGTGGCAAGTGGCGTTTCATAGTCTATACCTATCTATCCTTGTGGGAAAAATGCGTAAAAAATTACAGAAATTTTTGGCACACTTGAGCGTCTTGTCTCATTTACTGGAGAGCGTTCCATGAATGGAGGCGACTGCTACTCCTGTTGAATATGTGTAAATATCATATTATTATTTTATTATTTAAATTTCTATACTACGTGCTTGTATCATAGAAACAGGACAACCAAAGTAAATAAGTTGACAACAGGCGTGGACGAACGGTTTAGCGACTAGTTTGTTGCGCGTAAAGTCCCGGGTTCGATCCCCGGTCGGAGCAAATATTTGTTTCATAGCTTTTATTTGTAATATTTAATAGTATTAAATATTGCAAATATTTGTTAATAAAAAAAAAAGAGATGGATATTTGCTTCGGGTCTGGTTATCAAAGAGTGGTAGGCAGTGGTACCCAGTCTGCCGATCCGGGGTAGTACCACCACTTACAAGTATACAGACCGTGAAGTGATTTAGTCACGTTTCGGGATCAGCTTGTAAGTTGCCGGTTCCATCTAGGCCGGCATAGTGGATGTGATTGCTACTCACAGTTATTGAATTGTAGTAGCAGTGATATTCATTCATGGACCACACTTTGGCTTAACATCAAGCGGGGTGCTGTCATATGTCGAGTCACAATAAAAAAATAAATAAAAAAAAAATACATAAAGATACATTGGTACCGGTGGGTAGTTTCGAACTCGTGCTCTCGGTTCGTGTAACCATTGCACTGACACTACACCACGGTCGCCTTTTGCATCTACTATGCTGACCTAGTTGTAACCGGCAACTTTAAAGCTGAGCCCGAAACGCTACTATGTCGCCTGTACACTTAACAACTTGGATCAGCAAACTGGGCAAATGAAAAGGAACCGTTTATCACTTTATTGATCAATTAAAAACAATTATTTTATTCCGTTTGGCTGAATTTTAAGCATGAATGAATGTGGCTTTGTTCGTTTCATAATTCATCGATATCTGCAAATGTAATGTTTTCAATTCAGGAGTTTATCGTACAATTGTTGGAATTATTATTTTTTAACGTGTTTTTATAGTGATGATATGTTAATCAATCAATCAATTGCCACGATCCTGACACAACTTCCTCGCTTCCCTCACATCCACAATTCACTTCTTACAAGCTTTATGGTTATGGACACTAAGCAACCTTCTTGAGGATGTCTCCGATTTGGTCCGATTGGGTCTTTTTCTGCATTCATCCAAGTTAGATTTATAAACTCCGTTCGTCAATAGTAGATTCACTCATGCTTTCTATGTGCCCAAAGCATTGAGGCATTCCTTTGTCACCACATCTTCCTTCAAACCACATCTATCGCGAACTGAGCTATTCCTTATTTTATTCGCTATTGTCACTTCTTGATAATACGGGATAATAATAATAAAAAATACAGCCTCTACTAAGTATGTTCCGTGTCTTATTAACTTGGTATTGGTTAGTGTAATAAGTGCGGTCAACGTCATCGCGAGATAAGAGTAGGTGAACGGGCGTTGGCTTACTCGTCTGGTTTGGCTAGTGCACTCTCGCGCACCGACTTGGTTGGACGCCCGCGCATTCTTTTAAAAACGTATTTTTCATCTCAAAACGTTTATATCGTTTTTGTTAGGATTGTATACTGTGTTGTATAATAACTTGAACCCTTTTGATCGTACTCCAGTTTTTGTAACGTATATTGTGAATTAGTGTTTGCAAATAAATCTGCTGCAAAACCTGATTTTGTTGAGTTATTGTGTGGCAAGTGAAACGGTTTTTAGTTTTGTGTTGCTAACGTGCTGGTCATTTTATTGTATTTTTGTTGATAAACTGTAGTGTTTTTGTTGTTGTGATAGTTTTGTTATTGGTTGATGAATGAGTCATCTAAGTAACGTGGGGATTGTTGGCATTGTCAACACTTTGCCGCCCATTTCTGAAGGTATTTTTTTCTGTCAATTATTCTATGTTTATTATTAGGTTTAACGGTCACTGCTACTATTGTTAAACGATTGCAGCTATACCGGCAACTGTCATGCTGATCCCTGAACGCGACCAAGTAGCTTCACAGCCTCGTGATTCTACCTCGATCTGTAATATCACCACTTACTTATAGCTATAATAGTACCATTACGAAATCTTATCGCAATATACGCGTTATGGAATCAGCTGCTGCTGTAGTTGTAGTTGTTTAAATGTAGTAGCAGTCGCTCTCATTATGGACCGTTAGTTTAACATCAGGCGGAGCGCTCTCATATTTCGTGGCACAATATTATATTTTTATTATTTAAAGATAATAGAATAACTTACGGCTAATAAGATGATATAGAAACAAAATATACTTATGAATAAGGCCACTTACAAGTTGTCGCTGATAAGCAAACTCAAAACACTATTATATAATTTATCTATCAATCAATCAAACGCTTTTTTCCCACAGGGATAGGCAAACACAATGGAGCGCAACTTACCACGATCCTTACACAACTCCCTTGCTTCCTTCACATCTACAATACGGGCTCTGAGGTTATAGGCACTAGGCAACCCAGCTAAATAAAATATATTTATATAATTTAGAAAAGTAATAATTCAAATAAATCTTAATAAACTTAAATAATAATACACACACAAAACAAATTGGTTGTTTTGCGTATGTGATTGTTTTGTGTATGCTTGGTATTACATTAGTTTGTTACGCGTTAAGTCCCGGGTTCAATTCCTGGTCGGAGCAAATATTTGTTTTATAGCTTTCATTTGTATTATTTGATAATTAGATTTAATATTACAAATATTGTTTATAAAAAAATAAAAAGCCGAATATTTGCTCCGGGTCTGATTATCAAAGAGTGGTAATAGCTTTTCTAACTATAAATGACGCGCCCTTCCCTTATTACTTTATTTAAATGTGTGAATACACATATTACTAACTATATTATAATATTATACTTCATTAGCGAGCTCCTCCTTTTGTGTCTAACCAGCAACTGAACAATCAATAGGGAATATGCATGTGGTTTAAATATTGCTGCAAATTTTCCCCCGATTCTTTATTGTACTAACATCATGCTAAAATAATTATATTTTTAATTTTCTTTGTATATATTGCATAAAAGATTAAGCAAAAAGTGAAAAACAAGCAAGTGAAATTCAAATGAGTGAAACGCATCACCATTGGCCGAATGAAACGTGACGTCACATGACACGTTCGGGGTTGATGCTCATATTGTGCGCGTAATGTTTAAAAGAAAAAATAGCTGTTCTCTGTGTTAATGCAGTGTTTTTGTTTAGCTATTGCAACTTTAAAATCCACATAAATCACAGTAACACTTGTAGTAAACAAATACTGGTCGTGACGTGTGACGTCATTAAAAGCCCGCGCTAGATGATGGCGTTCAAATGTGTCAAATTTAATCGAGATTTTAAAATTATTTAAAATAAATAATAAGAACTTTTCCAACAATATTTATATTTTTTATTATGTTATAACGATGTAATAAGTAAATTAAACCCATAAAAAAAATACATGCATATACCCTATTACAAATGCATTTTCGGTGTGTTTTATCCATATTTAATATTTGCTCGTGCGCGTAAATGCAGTGGAGGGGCGCCTCATTTCGGCTTAGACAGACTATAGTCAGTGGTGGCCAGTCTGCTACAGTAGCACAAATATTTTGCACAATCACTTGTGTTAATACATATACTTAGATATTGTTACTGGAGTCGACATCGTGATGCGTAAATTGATATTCGTAATGCCCTGTTTGTATAACTATAGCCGATGTGGTTACTTCAATGCAGTTGTATTTTGCATAATAATTTATGTATGCTACGTACGTATGTAGAGCATATTGTTTATATTGCTCAGTGAAGCATAATTATTTGCTTAGTAATTGTAATGTGTCAATATAGCTGTAGCTCTCTGGAGTATATTCTCTTCTATATATATTATGCCATATATTTACTCTGGAATATATCTCCTTTTTAAGTACCTATTTTTAATTTTGAGTGTATTGGTGGTGTAGTGGTAGTGCAATTTTTATATAATGTACTTTGGTTGTCCTGTTTCTATGATACAATCACTTTAGTAGCTTAGTATAGAAATGTGAATTTTTAAAAACAGTTTAATATAAGGCACTCTTGGAACTCTTCTTGCTTGCAATCAGTCGGGTTGAGGTCAGATGACGAGTCACAATAAAAAAACTGACTTTTAAAGTTTAAGGATATATAGATGCGTTGGTCCCGTGTTCGGTAATACATGAGACACTGAGCATTCGTCTCTAAAACCACATTTCGAAAGAGTTATACTTTCTTTTATTAAGACGGGATATCTGACCTCAACTTGCTTGATGGTAAGCTAAGGCCTCCTCTATACTTTATGTCGTCGGCTATCCTGGACTGAAAAAAGAAAACGTTTTCGTTTAGTTGCCAATAAAGATTCTATCGGCTAAATCTACATCCTGCACAAATATCAATCAATCAATCAATGAAATTGTCACGCCTTTTTCCCACAGGCATAGGCAGAGACAAACAAGCGCCACAATTCTTTTGTGCTCTACAATTATGGTAGTGCCACCCAGCTTTCTTGAGGATACATAATTAAAAGGTGTGAAAATTATTATATAATCATATTATTATTAATCCCTTTCGTTTTTATCTTCGTTACAAATGTATTAGTACTAGGATTATTACTAAAAGAAAATCAATAAATCTGATAAACAACAAACTGATAACGTGTTCTGTTGAAACTTGATTTATGTTATTACATTATAACTTTTATATTTAGTCGTATTTAGTAAAAGTAAATATATATTATAATTTTGTTTCGATTAGGAACGGTCAAGTTTAGGTTAAGTATTTAGTTTGGGCCTCTTGCTTCCTGTACAAGTAATGTCAGGGTCGTAAAAAGTAGAGCTCTATTGTCTCTTTTTATCCTTGCGGGTGTGATTGTTCGCTTGATTTGCTTATTTCTAACTTATCAGTATTTTAATAAGCCATTCGAATATATTTTAGTCTTTTTGAAACTTCTAGTCTTTAGTAAAAAGGTGACCGTAGTTTTGTAATGTTAAAGGCAAATGAATACCTACTACCGGCACCTACTACGGCCGGTATCGATGTATCTTTGATATTTGTACATTGCTCATCCTGTTTCTATAGTACAAGCACGTTTAGTACAAGCTTGGCGTAGGAAAAAATTAGTACTGGTTTAAGTAAGAATCAATAAAAATAACTAAGGAATACTTCAGATACTTAAGCTCTTAGCTCTCTTACCGTATTGTAATGCAACGCTATAATTCATAGAAGCAAGGGAAGCGTGAACATTGCTTCTTTTTTTAGGGAGAGAGACTCGTGATTAATTCATAGAGTTATCTTGGTCTGGTGAACGCGTTTAATTTAACTCTCAGACCCGTATAGTTTGAAAATAATTACTTTCCCAGTCTGTTATTATTCATTTAGTTAATTAAAGAGAGGATAGTGTAGGATAGGATAGAAGAGTAATATTTTTTTAAATTGTAGCTTGACAGTAAGTTTCGATGTTGTGACACAAAAAAAATGAATATGCTTTTTTTAGTACTTTAAAAGTAGAGTATGGATGTGTGAAAAAAGATTTGAAACAAATCGGAGACATCCTTAAGAAAGCTGGGTTGCCTAGTACCCATAACCGTAGAGCTTGTATGAAAAGAATTGTGGATGTAAGGGAAGCAAGAAAGTTGTGTGACAAGTGGCGCTCCATTGTCTCTACCTATCCCTGTGGAAAAAAGGCGAGACAACTTGGTTGATTAATTTCAAAAATACATTGGTACAAGAAGCAAGTTTAAACAAGCATTGTTTTGAATTCCCGTTTTATATTCATTTTTATTTTATTTATTTATACATTTTTATACTAAGCTACCAAAGTGCTTGATCATAGAAACAGGACAACCAAGGTACATATATATCAAAGATACATTGGTACCGGCGAGTGGTTCTGAACCCATGCTCTTGGCTTGCGTAAACATTACACTGCCGCTACACCACGGTCGCATTCTATATTCATTACCACTGAAACCACGGTCATTATTAAATTAGTAGTTTGTAAGCGTTCTTACATATACAAAATCTAATAGAGAGCGGCGATCATCACGAGACGTCTGACGCGACTGTCTTCATGTCTCGTGACTGACATACAAAACATTTAATAAAAAACTAGTTTATTCTTAAATACAATTCAGTGTTATTTGAAATCTTACTTAGTGTTTTTTCATTGTGCACGACATATAAAAGCATCCCGTGTGATGTTAAGTTGGAGTGAGCTCCATTAATGGAGGCGACTGCTACTACTGTTAAATAATTCCATTCTTGAATTGACAAGGATTGACAAAGGGATGACGTGAAACCGATGTGAAGGAAGAAGAGGGAGTTGTATCAGGATCGTGGCAAGTGGCGCTCCGTTGTCTCTGCCTATCGCCGTGGAAAAGAGGCGTGACAATTTGATTGAATATCAATATCTTGAATATCCATACCAAGGGCTTATATCATTCAACAAATATTTGCAATAAGCAATCGAAATGCTACGAAACAAATTGATCCGACCGGGAATTGAACCCAAGACCGTAGCAGACCGGTTTGTTACTAAAACACCACGTGGATCAAATTAACTTTCATTGAATCACTGTTTTTTTAAACTACGGCACTCGATGTTATAGTAGTTTGAACAAAGGTGTAGGCCGTTTGAAATAAAATCGAAACTGAAAAGTAGAACGTGCAAAAAATAATTGGGAAGCGCGAGAGAGGCATAACCGTGCTGCAATGGCATGTGGAGTATTAAAAAAAATAGATGAACACAGACTTCATATTTTGTTTTATATAGCCCACTGCCTTGCTTTATTTTTTGTAATTTTAATTTAATTCATTTGAATATCACTTCTAATTTCATCACATATTATTTTCTTAGATTTTACGCGAACATTGATTAAAAAAATTAAAATAATTTTATGCGGCTTAATATCGTATTTATCCAGTCTCTACGTGACCACGATGGCTGCAAAGTTTTTTAAAACGTCGGAATAAAAAAAATGTAAAATCAAAACAAAATAAACGCGATAGTAAGCTTAAAAAAGCTGGGTAGCATAGTGGCCATAACTGTAGAGCTTGTGTAAAGAGAGTTGTGGATAAGAGGAAAGCGAGGGAGCTGTGTCAGGATCATGGCAAATGGCGCTCTATTGTCTCTGCATTTGGGCCACACATTTGGAAAATCATATTTGAGTTGATTTTGACATTTTTTAAATAAAGGCAGCTAATCATCACCAATTGTTGAACCTAAATTCCTACAGGGATATGCAAAGATAAAGGAGCACCACTTTCCGCGATGCTGAAATGATTATCTTACTTCCTTCGCATTTCATTCTCTTCGAACATAAGTTTTCTATCTTATGAAAACTTCTTTGCTAATGACATGATTAGTGGTACTAGATTAGCTCGGCATAGTGGATGCGATTGCTACTCACAGTTATTGAATTGTAGTAGCAGTGACATCCATTCATGGACCACACTCCAGGCTAACATCAAGCGGGGTGCTGTCATATGTCGAGTCACAATAAAAATAAAAACTGTCAGGCGCATTTTTTTGGCGGCTAACAGTTCCTTGTGCTATAGGGTTGTCCTCGTATACGATCGTCTAGTTGTTTTTCGTCTGCACCGATAACAGTGCCACCTAGTAGCCTCAATATTTTAGCAAAGTACGTGCTAGTTCGTTATCTTTAAGTGCGGAATATGAATCTGTATAATGTAGTGTAGATAGATATTTGTGTGGCGGTTTTGCGTGTTTTTACGTTTGGGTACTTATTTTTATTATTGGCCGTGTTCACTAAGAGTTTTTTCAATAAATCTGACCGTCAGTAATTATGAGTAGACTAGAAAATAATTAGTAAGGAACAGTTCAGGTTATTCTTAAATCAGGCAGAGTGGTAAGCCTGATATTAATAAAGCAATCGAGCGGTTCATAAATTTAGCCGACTGCCGGTACCATTGTATCTTTAATATATGTTCTTTGGTCGTCTTGTTTCTATGATACAAGCACGTTTAGTAGCGTAGTATAATAAGTTTGAACTAGGTAATGTATAAACTTAAGTTATTATGTGTTGTACATTAACACAATTATTAAAAATTTGTTTATTAATATTGTAGCGAAAGTACAAATAGTAACCTCTTTTTGGAATTGATAACAAACAATTATCGTTACGATTTGTACCTACCGCACTATCTATATATAAATATATTTGTTTGTACAGCCGTAAAAAGTGAGATATATGTGACGAAAGGAGATAATCGTATTTATACGAAATTAGATAGTCAATCAATAGATAGCCATTTGTGGCTAGAAAATAATCACTGTTTACCTAAAAATGCATTTATTTTGTGATATTTTAAAGCCTTCACTCCTGTTTACTTATTTTGAACTCACCACAAAGGCGAACCTAATGTTGCTAAGACGTTAACCTTCGCGACTTACCTGACCTGAATGTAAGCAAAGGGGAGTCCAAGAGCACCAGTGACTGAAAAAATCGACTCAGTATACAGTTGCCTCGGTCGTCATCACTATGCCGACCAGAGAGGCTTTTTCATGTTTCATTTGAAAGACCCAAGGACGAGTATTTTTTTAAATTCAATTTCGATTTAGTCTTGGATTAAAAAACCTTGTGGTCTTTGTCGCAAATCCATTCAGATGCAAGTTCGATCCACATCACAACAGGCCGTGCAGGTGCGTCCGGCAACTTGGCGTTCCAGGTTCGATGACCGGCAATGAGACGATTAATTCCTGTGCTTTGTAACTCTACAGCTTCCATGCCACATGTTTTGTGATTTAATAGCTTGGAATAAATTATTGAGTATCGACATGTTTATTTAAAGGTTTTATTGATTCAACAGCTGTGTGTTACAACATTAAATTTACTGGTTCTTCTTTGAAATTAAATTATTCTGAAAGTTTTGCGGTGTACTTTTAATTAATTATCACTTCTCCGAACAGATAAAACCACGGGCAAACAAAGATTACTTAATTATTTTGCTAATATTTAGGATCAGGTTGCGCTGTTTTATATTTTCCTGAGTTTGTCATGTCAACTGGTTTACATACGAATAGCAGGCACATTTTCAAATCAATCAAAACTGTTACAAGGCGTATCAGTTTCCCACGGGGATAGGCAGAAACAATAGAGCGCCACTTGCTACGATCCTGACACAACGCTCTCGCTTCCTTCACATCCCCTATTCTCTTTATACAAGCTCTAAGCTTATGGGCACTAGGCAACCTAGCTTTCTTGAGGATGTCTCCGATATGATCGCAAAACACCCTCCTGGGCCTGCACATTTCATCTTAACAAATAATTAATTTGAATTGGCTCCGCTTAACAGTGTTAGTTTCCAAGATCCTAACTCAACTCTTTCGCTTCATTCTTATTACTCTTCATATAGGCTCTAGGTTTAGGGGCACTGCGGACTTCTGCTTTGTTAAGAATATTATATATGGTTTTGTTCCTTCATTCACTTCTGATTTATAAATCTCTTTTGTTCTAAATCTCCTTATGAATGGACTTTTAGAGACTTAACATGTTTATGAGAAGATAATGTATATTTGTGTTAGTAGTTTATGGGTTTAAATGTTTTCCTTTAGTCTCGTGAGTGTGTTAGGAATAATTTGGCCATTCAATTACTTTTATGTGCCGTAGTTATATTTAATGGACCAATTAACTGAAGCCGTAACTGTTTACGTTATTATCTTGTTTAAAATGTCGTTAAAACTGCCAAGCTTCGTAAAATGTTGTTAAATGAAATTGCTGATCATTTTAGGTTTTATTAACAGAGTTTTGTTGGTATGGTCTTTATTGATTTCTTTAATATTGTTTTTATTAGGGCTCGACATATGAGGCGACTGCTACGGCAGTTCTATAACAGCAGGTAGCAGTCGCATTTACTATACCGGCCTAGTTGGAACCGGAAACTTATAGGCTGATCCCGAAACGCGAATAAGTCACGTATACTTATAAGTGGTGGTACTACTACAAATCGTCTGACTGGGCACCATATACCCGACTAAAGTTACAAAACTCTACATTCCAATTTTGTTCTTAAATCAACTTATGCCAAATCGAAGACATCCTCAAGAAAGTTGGGTTGCCTAGTGCCCATAACCGTAGAGCTTGTATGAAGAGAATTGTGGATGTGAAGAAAGCAAGGGAGGGAGTTGTTTTTCATTGTTGAATTGAACTTTTTGATAGTAAACTTCTGAACGCATCTAATAGATAATTCTTAAATACTTTAGAAAAGACTCAATTCAAAAGGCAAACCATAGAACTCGTTACTTCGGACAAGCCTTCAAACATGATTATGTTTTTTATGCCTCCTGCAGAATTATATTGAATGCATGTAAGAGGTTTGCTACTTTACATGATCGACGATATGTTAACATGAGAAGTGATTTTCTCTGTCTATAGATTACGGCTGAGTGATCATGGCATGCGTCGGCGCGCCTATACAATTACCTTGGACCTTGGGAGGCCTCCACGTATCATTGCTTTTAATGGCTACCGCATCTATTTACATGCGCTTGCGCATACAGGAGGAAACCTTTGTAATGCCAGGGTTTAACATGCGCTCTATAAAGATGGTAGTAGTGAAATAGGTCACGCAAACTGAGAGTCTCCTGTTCAAAACCACTTGCTGGTACATTAGTTTCATTAGAGTCTTTAACATATGTACTTTGGTAATCCTGTTTTTATGATACAATTTAGGAGTTTAGTATAGAAATGTAAAAAATAAATAAATGTATATTGCAATACTTATCGGTTTAATTGATACTATCTAACTGATCCAATCGACAAGTGGAATGCTTAACCAGCTCATTGTGTTCTGACATTCCTATAATCTGAGTTCCTTTAAGCAAACCATTGAAAAGCACCTTTGACCGCTATAGTGACAACGACTAAGGCAACCGTAACCTGAAATGATTTATTTCAATCGTCAGCGTTCTTCCTCTCCCCCTTGCTTACCATCAGGCAAGTCGTAGGTCAAGTGTCGGGTATCATTGATAAATGAATTAGACAAATTGAAGATCCTTGCAATAGAAAGTCGACTGATGTTCACGATGGTACGCGAGGTTATTGAAATTAAACAAACATCCTAATTACGATAGAGAAGGTGGTTGCCGATTACCTGACACCTGGGACCCAATAAACACAAACTTAGGTCCCAAGTCCAGCAAATTGCCAAACCAGACGACACCGCCAGTTATTCTTGCAAAAAATTGAATTAAACCAGAAACAATAATACAAAACCAAAACCTGAAATGGGGTAGTTTTGGAAACAATGACAGCATCAACCAATGGGACGATCAACACCTCAGTCTCTCCGTGACAACGAATGGCTGCAAAGTTTCGATGTCGGAATAATGAAAAAAATTAATATCATTAACTAAAAATAATAGCGATAGTGAACTGCATAAAATTTGTTTAAATAATTTTATGAACAGTGTTTTCGTTGTTTTTCGTAATGTAACGCAAAAACCTGAAGAAGGCGATTCATCAAGGCGATTGCAAAGTTTGACAGCTTTAAGTAGGGCATTGCTTAGCACGTTCATTAAGTGATTAATTATATACTCTCTTCATTCCTTCACGTTAGGTGCTACATCATTACTTTCTGAGAATTTATTATTTTTTATAATTTAGTAACGGAAATTGGATAGAAGTATATTTACGCATGCACATAATAGAGGCGAGTTTAAAGATAAAAAGATATATCCTTGATCTAATCGAGGACATTTTTTAAAAGGCAGGTATTTATTGTCCCATAAACATAGAGTAGCGTATTTATGAAGATATTGTGGATGCTAGAGAAGCTGGAGAATTGTGTGTTAAGATCCCTGTGAAAATTAAGGTGTGACAATTCAACGGTCAACCGCGTCCAGGAATTAAACCCGACGAAGTTTTGTCAAATTATTAAAAACATATATTTAAGATTTTCCTGTTATGTAGGAATTTTTTACTTATTTCTAAAATGAAAAATATATGACATTGTTTTGCCGAATTTGCTTGTGTATTTTCGTTTAAACCATGTCTAACTATAATATCTTAATGCTCGGATGGCCACGAAACCACTGTCCAAATCTAAGCGTCCGCTTTTCGGTACGCCCCGTCGAGCTAAATTCTCATATGAAAAGTCTTTGCCTTTTGTGCTCTGTATAGCATACGTTATTATACTGGGTTGATTTCCTGTGGACAAATAGAAATGTATAAAGTTTGATCGTTTGTATGAAAATTGGGTTTCGAATAGAAGTAATAAAAGGTCTTCTAAAGCTTGTTACGAATATAGATTTTGGGTTGTATGTTTGAACCAAAACAATCTCAATGGACTTAACGATTTCAATAGTCATTGAGATATAAAGAAAATATAAAAAAAAACTTTTTTATTGTAACTCGAAATGACATCACCCCGACAGAAGGATGGAAGTAGCTTCTAAAGTCAAATAGGTGGAAGCAGTCGAATCCACTTTCAAGTTGATCCCTAAACGCGACTGACTCACTTCACGGTATTTTTGAAAGTAATGGTGCTACTACCTAATGTTAGGATATTCTGCCTGAATATCTGCAATAATCGAAATCTATTTATTAAATATTACCAATAAATGCTATAAAACAAAATTGCGTCGACTGGGAATTGAATGCGGGACTAGCGCGTACCGGACTAATGTGGTAATCAATGCGCGATGCGGTTCGTCAAAACTATATTTGTATTTTTAGTGAATGATGGCAATCCAATTAGTGCTGAAAAAGGATGGGAAGAGCAATTGAAATTTTTTTCATCATGCTTGCAGAGTTGACTTTGTCAACGTGTGAATGTTTTTATTACGAGTAGTACTTAAAAAAAATACAAGTTTGAATGAGATTGCGGGTATTGTTTAGTGGTTGCGAAGAATGTAGTCTCGCTTTCTTGCATCCGCTTTCGTGGTGATACAAACATATACGAGTAATTTAACTGTAACACGTTGCATGTTTCTCGGGTTCCTGTTCCACATTTATCATAATTAACTGTGTATTTTTAATGTTAATATTATTATAATCATTGTTCATAGTTTTAATGCTTTATTGTTGTGTAGCCATTTGAATGCACTCTTCTTTTGTATGTTATTTACTATTACAATTTTTTGTCAGCAGAGTTAAAAGAGTCTAAAAATATTCATATTTTGTCATTTTCACAATATATATACTAAGCTACTAGAAGTGCTTGTATAATAGAAACATCAGAGATACATTGGTTTTGGCAAGTGGTTTTTGAATATATAGGTACTATGGTTTATGAGAACATTTCACTACCGCTAGACCACGGTTATCTTTAAAAAAGTAGGTAGATACAAACTTAACTGAAATTCAAAACATACGTTCTATGAAATCGTAGAATTGTTTAAAAGCCACTAGAAATTGAACCTTATCTTTAAAAAAATAGTAAACAGCAACTAGAATGTGTTTGTTGTTTACTTTGAGAGCAGCTATTGCGAAGTTACTCCAACTTGTGTAATTAAGTCCTCTTTTATTGCACGTCCTCGCTTAAAACGAAGTCTCTATTGACATGTGCAAGATAAGAGATAAATGAAAAGCTACTACCCCATACCTTAATTCTAATTAAATATCTATTATATTTAATTACTCTAAGTTTATTTACATACTATTTTCATCGTAGAATAAACAACTCCAGAGAAAGGCATCCTACTTGTATATTTAACATTCCTTTTAACATCTGGTCCCCTTATTTCAACCTGCAGTTGATCTTTTTGTCACTTCAAGTAGTACTTGTTATTTTAGTATCAACAAGTGTCTCTCGAGTCTCAATACAGAAGGCCTATTCACGTTAACTGGTTTATTTGTTCCGTCAAGACTCGTGTCTAACAGCCAGACTATAATAAACATTTGCCTTGCACAATTTACAGCTCTTTTTTATTATCAAAAGAGTTCATATTCCATTAAATGGATTAGTGCACGGTTGACGAGTGCCTTGGATCCGCATTAACATTACAATTGTGGAAGTTGTATGGCACAAAGGGTCGTGGGTTCGAGGCCGGGAGTGTGTCAACTGTCTGCTGTTGGCTGACTCATGATTATCACAGCTTTTATGCAAATCAACTAGTTGTTACCGTATGAATGAAATTAATTTAACAAGTTCAAGATGTTTCTGAAGTGTCTTCTGTTAAGGCGTGGGTTGTCCTTTTCATAGGTTTGAATTCAATTTTAATTAGTTTTAACTTGACTTGATTGACTATAATAGTGTCAAGTCTCAACCGAAAACTTGTTAGTTATACGTATTATGTAAAATAATATGACATGATTTATTTTGATAAAGTGTAAAAAAAAAAATTCCTGGAATATGTATTGATGCCTGCACATTGGAATTCGAAGGAGGAAATCTATTTTTCTAATCAGATTATCGCCATTTTCCAACAATATCAGTTGTTCGTTACACATATGAATTAATCGATCGGTACTAAATTGCTAATAAATGCTACGTTTATTGATGTAACCTATTATTGGTGATTCAGTACAATAAATGTTTTTGTAACTTGTTGTGAGTCATCAATTTGCAGCCGTTACTTCACCTTGGTATGATCGAGAGGTATATACGAATTTTACGTGTTTTTTGAATGATTTGTGTTAAAATTTTCCGTGTCTTCCTATTAAGTTAGTGCTAATATATCTGAATTCGTACTAAGAAATATATATAAATTAGTAATTAAAATTATGTATAAATAAGTAGACCTGTAAAAATTACTAATGAAAATTCGGTAGTAAAAATTTACGCGAGCACTGCGTCTGGGGAACTGACGTGCTAGGCGACAGCAGGCACCTGCCATTGCAGTATGATAAAAAATAATTAATAATAATTAGGTATATTTTAATAACTAAGAGAATGTATTTTTTTTATTGACTCGACTTCTGACCTGGACTTTACTGATGGTAACAAAAGAAAGGTCCCAGAATGACGCCTGCAAAAACCGACTAAGTTCACGGTTGCTGCAGTCGCCGTCACTATGCCGGCCAAAGGTTCTCCACGCATCACTTGAAGGATGGGAGAAACACAAGAAATCTAAGTCTTGTTTCTTAGTTAGTTCTTCCTTGGTAACTTATGAAAGAGGTTTAAATTAATAAGTATTTTGGAGTTTACCATTCCAAAACACAAAACATGTTATTTCCTCATTGCACATATTATTCATAAAATTTTACTGTTTTGAGGAAGAAGTTTGAGTTTTAAATAATGTCGCATTGAATCGCTGGAAACGCATAGTTGGCACCGATTCAAGCAGATTTCTGGAGAACCGTTGCATCAGACGATCGTGTTACATGGCGCCTCTGTCATCTACTAACCTTTTACTATTTTGCAGATATAAATTTTGTATTCTCATAGCTTGTTATTGAATACTTTGTTCCTTTTATGTTTATTTTTGGTTTAACTTTTAATTAGTTTATTTTAAAATATTAGCTGTTATTCTACTTTTGTTAACAAAACAAAAACAAAATTTAACAATACTCTTTATACATGCTCTATGAATTTAATTCCACTCACATTTATAAATCTGTTTCGTTAATCTTTATTCATTCATCCTTTCAATGTGTCTAAACTAACGCAACATATCTTTCTCAATATTGTCTCATCACTTCTTTCAAATTACATTTATCACGCACAACTTTTGTTAATACTATAATTCTAGCAATATAATTCCTTTTACTTTATTAGTATATAGTATTATTAATATAGCGATTGTTTTGCATTGCATGACTTAATTATTCATGATATTTATTCGAACGTCAATGAAATTTGGTCTTCATATGCATCGAATACCTTGTACGCGTCGACGGCTACCGGCAAGGTCGACGAACGACTTTCGCACGCTTATGTCTACTTCCAGTAACTGTGTCAGTCTTTTATACTACCATACTAACTAAGCCTAATTGTGGTCGTGGAAATTATGTTAAATTAATTAGATTTTCTGGAACATGGGCGCTATTTCGAGGTCTTTGGAAAGTTTGATACCTAATTGTACTAACGAAGTATTGTTTCGTAAATGTTAATTGTTTCGATTGTACGTGAGTATATTTACATTTTATTTCTTCTCAATTTGCCTAATTATTCTTTTTGTTTCATCTACATCGACAACTTCGCGTTAAATTGTATTAACATTTTTGTAATCTCATGATGCGTCTTCTATATTAAATTTCCTTTTATATCTCTCGAATTTCAATATAAACACTCGTACGAAATATACATAGTTTACGACTAAGACTGTCACTTTACGACTGTTGTATGTAAAGAAGGTTCATAAATTTTGCATATGAGCAAAATATCTTTAACAAAATTGAATTCCATCGCTCGTTCACTTCCTCAAGTTTATTGCTGTTTACTCACAAAACCAGACACGCACATGATAAAAGTATTTATTTGTATTTATACCAATTTCTTGTACATTGCGGTAACTTCGATAGATGTGTATGCATCTTAGTGGCAAATTTATGAGCAATAATTTCCTGCACAAGTGGATCTTTTGGGCTTTAGGTTTTATGGCCTAAGTGCTATAACATGATCGCACAAATAGTTTTCAATTGCCATCTGCTTTTGATAATGGCTTCTCTTGGAAATAATAACTCATATTATACTAACCCTTTTTCATATTCATAACTCCCTTTCGTGTCTGTATTCAGAGCCCATTTTCCACGTTTGTTGTGAACATTGTTAATTCATATATGTATTTGTACGTAGGTACTTATATAGATTGTGTTGCTTTGAGATTAGATAGTTATGGCAGCAATAATAGGACAAACGTATGGTGGTCATGTTGACATAGGCTTGGGGGTTTCTTGACTTTGCCCGAGTGGCGCCGTAATCATTCTATCGGACGTTTTTAACTGTATGAAATGTCCTACTTTCAAACTTGTTATTTTAGAGAAATTACACATTTGTCGCATCAGTAAAGAAAATAATTAATTTCCATCTAAATTCTTAAATGAGTTCTTACTGTAATAAAATAGATGGAACGAATGCGGACTGCGGCTAGTCTGTGTCTGTAATGCGTATTGCATCAATTGTGGCTGAGAGCCAAACTGCACTGGAGGATGAAGTGATTATTCAACCAATCTTCAATCTAAGCATTGCGATTTCATAGGTTGATTGATGATAATATTTGGAAGCGAATTATATCCTATGTTGTGCTATATTATGGATTTAACAGTAAAAATTATGGCCATTATAAACATTATATGGATTGAAGGTTTTTGATCGTTCACTATTTGAAGTGTTTATGAGAGTAGTTAGTGAGTTTGTGAAGTTGTTTAATCGGTAAATGACCGCGTCTCGACTATGAGGCGCCAGGGCGTTTGGCAACCCGTCTCAGTAGGCACTCCGCTCCACCTTTGCTTTAAACTTTTTTACTACGCTGTTTATCCACCTGTTAAAATTAATTAGCATTTAGTGTAACCAGCTTTAGTCTAGTATACTCCATTGTGTTTGCTCTTTGATCATTTTCTTGTGTTCTTGTCTTAATGTTCATTGTAAGATTATTTAGTACGTTTTGCAAATCTAAATGGCTTGCAAATACTGCATGCAGTCTACTGTAATGTTTTGCACGTGCATGCAAGTTGACATTTCATAAATGGTTATTACTGTTATTGTGTATAATGTTATTAGAATTAGTTTCCTGAATTACCTTTTTAATATTATTTATAATTATTATAATTGAATTAAATAAACTTTATGCGGCTTACTATCGCGTTTATTTTGGTTTAGATTTTACATTTTTTATTATTATTTCAACGTTTCGAGAGCTTTGCAGCCACCGTGGTCACGGAGAGACTGAGGTGTTTGTCGTCCTATTGATTGATGCTGTTCTTGTTTAAACGCGATAGTAAGCCGCATAAAATTTGTTTAATTCATTAATCAATGTTCGCGCAAAATCTAAGAAAATTATAATAATTGATTTATTATTTTGTAACTAGCATCCGTATCCAATATCTCGGCCCACTTTAAATCGGCAATTTTAAGCTAATTTTCAAACGCGACTAAGTTACTTCACGGTCGGCAGACTCAAAAGTGATAGTTCTACCCCGGGTCGGCAGACTGGGAAGATGACTGCCAACTGCCTGCGTACCACTTTTAATTATGTTTTATAAATTTAGTTTTGTTTATTTATTGAATGTCGTAAAAGTCAATTCTGGATGGTGTATGCACCTCGTCTAAATACATGTTTATTAGTTTCCATGTCATTCTTGACTTGTTTATAATTACATATGTTTAGCTCATGTCAGGTTTCAGTCATACTTGTTTTTTATGTGCTTTAGTAGTATTAGTATAAATAATGTGTATTTATACAGACTATAGAAGATTGTAGATAGACACAATATAATTTTGCGTAAAGTTGTTTTTTCATTGTGGTTTGACATATATGACGTCACCTTGCCTAATGTTAGGCTGGAGTGCGGTGAATTACTGTCACATGCCGGCCTAGTTGAAACCGGCATCTGATAATCTCGAAACGCAACTAAGTCACTTCACGGTCTGTATACTACTACGGATCGGAAAATTGGGTACCACTGCCGACCAGTGGCCGACGTTCACTTTTAATTAATTAAAGGTTTATTAATAAAGTCTTGACGAAAGCAATTTATAAATCTGATGTGGATGGATGCGTTAAACAAGGCAGGCCAAGGAGAGTGTTTTCCGATCAAATCGGAGACAACCTTCAAGAAAGCTAGTTTGCCATAACCTTAGAGTTTGCATGAGGAGAATTGTGGATGTGATGGAAGCGAGGGAGTTGTGTCAGGATCGTGGCAAGTGGCGCTCCATTGTCTGCCCATCCCCGTGGGAAAAAGGCGTGACAATTTGATTGATTGATAATAAAGATAATAAAGAATTGATAATATACATCGTTACTTAAATATAAATATTAGTTTAGCAACTATACGTACTTTTACGAATTTTTTTAGTCTAATCATTTACAAATACTAATTAGTTTTATCTGTCTTAACCACTACGAGTATTCCAGGCTCGATTTTCGGTCGGTTAAAATATAGATTCAATAGCTTTATGGAATTTATTTGTAATATTTAATACGTTTTATTACGTTTGTTACCACGTCAGTTGAAATAAAATAACTATTATAAACTTTGGCAACTGAACAAAAGTGTACGCCCCTTTGTTGATTGGATCGTTACGCTTTGTTAACGCTTTGACAAGGAACTACGCGGAATGACGCCTGATTACCTGTGCTTCTACTGTGGTGTAATGTGTGGTTTACACTCCTACAACTATAGTTGATTGATTTTTTGTTATCTACGCTCTATTTATTATACACTATATTTTTAGGTAATAATTATTTGACGATGGTTCTGAGTGTTCTACGTAAGCAACGAACTCATCAAGACACTGGAATGGTATGGAATGGTATGGTAGGTTTAACCTGGAATGGTAGGCATACAGTTGCTTCTCTTTCTTGCAGTTTGTAGTGCCACCACTTCCAAGTGTGACTTCACTGTGAAGTGACTTAGTCGCATTCGGAGTACCGATAGATAATAAATGTACATAAATAGATATATATGTAGAATTGTACATTCAGTAATAAAGTATTAGAATTTATTATTTATCGAATAATAAATAACGTGACTAATCCTGATTACATTAATACAGAAAGTGTCGTCGGACGTGGTCGAAAGGAATTGGTTGTCGAAGTCATCGCCCAGTAATGAAAAAGGGCATTTTTTGCTACTATCGACACGCGAACACCTGTTAAGGGTATTGCTATCCATCTATTAATCCCATTATTTAAGGCTGTGTCGCGTGACCCAACTCATAACTCTGTAAATTAATTACTTTGGAAATTATTGCTATCCCCGGATCGGTATGTGTTACTTTTCGGAGTTATTAGTTTCTCTACTTACTATATTTACTTTCGTGATGTTGGAGTAGTTATTATTTTGTTTTAACATAATTACATAGTTATTGATTGGTTTTAATATTGGCTTTGACAAAAAAACTTATGAAAGGAATATTGTTTGATGCATTATGGACATTGTTCACTACTGAGATTGGGACACCGCGATAGGCCCCAACGGAGATGACAACGAAGATGAATAGTTTATGGTGGAAGACCGTAAAGTATTTCGAAACATAGAAAAAATTGCCTTTGTCAGTGGGACAACGAAATGAACCAATAATAGTTTTGGAGTTTTAATGATCTTATTAAAGTTATTGACTGTAACTTTAAATAGAATTTCTGGTTAGTTTTTTCAGAATAAGAACTAATTATTATTAAAATAAAATAATTTTGTGGCTTACTATTTTGATTATTTTAATCCCACGATTCAAAGGCTTTAGCGTGGTCGCGGGGAAATAAGCAAATATATTTTGTTTTTTAAACCATTTTCGCTCAAAAACTAATGAAATTATTGTTTGTTTTGTTTATCCAGTCTACCATTAGACGGTGTGCTGGCATATACAATATTATGTCGTCGCGATATAAAATATTTAAAAAATCTCAAAGTCCATTGTCCAGCCTTCTTCAGCGTTTATTATTAGATTCTTTAAATTGTGTTAAGGTTCACCTGTAACGATGCCAAATATTTTAAATAGATCTCATGTTGAACTTGAGGTAGAGTGGTTTTAAACTCTCGTTTACCGTGAGTTTGTGTCGGTATATAATGTATTTCTGTTTAGTAAACAGTTCACGAACTGTTTAAAAATAAAACACTAAAGACACGATGAATCATCGAATGTTAAACTTTATGTTATTCGAATTACTTATTTTGTATTATCTTTCGAATCAAATAATTCTTTTGGGCGGTATAGTGACGGCGACGGAGGCAATCGTATACTAAATTATTGTTTTAGTTGTCGCTGCTCTTGGACTTTCCTATGCTTTTCTTCAGGCGAGTCCATCAAATGTAGTCAAAATTTTAAAAATTCCTTTTTTTGTACTGTACTTGATCAAATCCCCTATTTAAACAAGCAGGGTTTTGCAGTGGCCATAACTATAGAATTTGTATGAAGAGAATTGTGGATGTGAAAGAAGCAAGTTAGTTGTGTTTGAACCATGGAAATAGTCTTTCCCAGTGGACTGGTTTGTCAGGCGAGTCGCGTTAGGTTTTTACAATGTTTTAAAACTAATATAGAATAGATAATGTGGGTCGTTTGTAGGAGGGAAGTGTTTTATATCCGTGGGTTACCTTGCCCTTAAGCTAATAATAATGAAGTCGACATACTCGTATATGTTATATTTAATATTGTTATGACTCACTTGGTGAAAACTTGATTGGTGAGAATTATCTTCAAAGCCTGATGACAATGACAATGTCAATCATTCAATCAAATTGTCTCTTTTTCCCAAAGGGGCAACACCACTTGCCACGATCCTAACATAACTCCCTCGCTTCCCTCACTTCCACAATTCTCCTCTTACAAGCTCTACGATTATAGGCAAACCAGCTTTCTTGAGGATGTCTCCGATTTGGTTGGAATACAACCTCCTAGTTGAATAAAAATAAAATAATAAAAATTATAAGCCGTCTAAATTTTGCTGGAAATCTCTGATCAGGCAGATCGAGGTCAGATGTCGAGTCACAATAATAAAGAAAGTAAAGAGTGATAGGCAGTCGTACCACCACTTACAAGTATACAGACTGTGAAGTGATTTGGTCGCGTTTCGGAATCAGCTTGTAAGTTGCCGGTTTTAATTAGGCCGGCATAGTAGATCACATATATATTTTTTAAAAGTGGTAATATTATATGATGATAGAAGGTAATATAGGTAATAGAACCTGAAATATGATTTGTTTTATACGTGGTTGCCTAGTGACCATAACTATAGAGCTTGTACGAAGAGAATTGTGAATGTGAAGGAAGCGAAGGTAGTTATCTCAGGATCGTGGCACTCTATTGTCTCTGCCTATCCTTGTGAGAAGAAGGCGTGTCAATTTGATTGATTGATTGATTTATAGATAACATTTAATTATTGATTTGTTTGTCCACAGGCGTGACAATGAGAGAGAAAAGGGGAGGTGCAATGAGCAAGATGCAAAAGCTCAGAAAGCGCCTGTCACTCAGCTTTGGTAGACTTTGTAAGTATCAATTTTAGCATTTCCTACATAATACATTTTTCTATAGCTGACATTACTCAGAGTTTAGAAGCGCCGAGCTGTCCGATTCATTGGCGATGCCCCTGCAACTACGCAGACATGGCGGCTCTGTGCGTCCTCTATCGCCTATACCACGGAGATGTTTCGAGGGGCTCTTAACCTTGTTCCTACTTCGTCTTTTTACACCCGTAATACCCGCAGGTCGGGGAAAAAAATCCGCATTCTATCGACCGAATTGGCAGTCGAACTAAAAAGTTCGGTGCGTCTTTTCTTTGTAAAACAATCGACAAATGGAATGCTTTGCCTGCCCATGTGTTCTCTCCACCCTATGACCTTAGATCCTTCATGCGATGCGTGAAGAAACACATTTGGCTGGCCTACGGCGACTGTGGCAGCCGTGAACTGACTTGTGTTTTTCAGTCGTCGGCACTCTTGGACCTCCATCATGCTTACCATCAGGCAGATCGAAGTCAGATGTCGAGTCACAATGAAAAAAAAAAAACAGTTCGTCGCTTCGCCTAGCCGGAGGGCGTCTCACAGTACGTTTACATAGTACATAGGTAAACGTACATACGTATTGCCTGTCATACGATGGATTGTTTACAATGACAATTTCTAGAAAAACTGGTATAGTCATATTTTCGTCTTTATTCTAGAGTGCAAATCCGTGTTTGAGGAAAATGATTTGACGCATGACGGCTCGTAAATTTTGAGGTACTTCTGAGACATTGTCAGTGCGTTTCTATTTTTTCCTGTCTTTTGAAACAGTCGGTTCCAACTAGGCCGGCATAGTGGATGTGGTGGCTACTTACAGTTGTTGAATTGTGGTAGCAGTGACATTCATCTAGTACCACACTCCAGCTTAACATCAAGCGAGAGAATTTTAATGTGGATGCGTAAATCGGGGAAAAAAAAATAGTAAGCATCAGCATTTTTTCTTTGTCGAACAATCGACAAGTGAAGTGAATAACCTTGTATACAAGCAGAACATAAAAAAATCTCCTCTGATCTTCTCTTTCGTACCATCAATCAAGTCGAAGTAAGATGTCAAGTCAACCAATTTCTATTTGACAGGCGGAAACAAGAGCGCCACTTGCCACGATTTTGACACAACTGTTAAGGCGATCGTGGTGTAGTGGCAGTGCAATGGCAATGGTTTGAAACCACTCACCGGTACCAATGCATCTTTGATATGTGTACTTTGGTTGTCTTGTTTCTATGATACAGGCTCTTTAGTAGCTTAGTATAGAAATTTATAATAAAAAAATAATAACTCTCGCTTCCCTCCAAGCTCTACGGTTATGGGCACGGAGACATACTAAAGGACAGCTTTAGTATGTCTCTAACTTGGTCGAAAAACACCTACCTGATTACTGAAGCTTTCGAAATAAATTATCAAAAAGTGTTAAGTGATTTAATTAACACTTTTTCGTAATAAAACAAGGCTTATATATGGAATAAATAAAGGCCTTGTATCTTATTTTTATGTATGAAGTGGGTGGATTTTGCATGCAATAGTAACACATTATGCAAATACAAATTCCTGCATATGCAGAGGTTACACGATTTGTCAAATTGAAACTAAAATTATGCGGTTCAACGAGTCTCTTTTGTAGTTAGATCAAAATAAAACGGGTCTTAAAGCGCTATTAAACATATTTTACTTAATTTGAATGTCTTGAGATCTTATAACAATAAATGTGTATTTGGTATATTTTGTATATTTGTATTTATCACAAATCGGGTTAATACACGGTATTCGTGGTAAATAAATGTACAGTATTTTAATAATTATATTTTTATTATGGCTCGATATAAGCTGGTGTGCGGTAGATTAATGGAGGCGACTGCTACTACAGTTGCAGTTGCCTCAAACTGATCCTAAAACGCGACTAAATCACTTCAAGGGTTGTACACCCAAACGTCTGCCTATTATCGTAATTTTTAGATCTGGTTATGTCTTTACCATGCTAATTTCGGTTGTAAATACAAATAAATAAACAAATACGATTTCAATAAAGTAAGTTGAATTTGTTAAAATTTGTGTAAAAGTCTACCGGGGCCGGCATAGTGACAGAGCCCTGAGTCACTACTTCGCTGCAGCTTTACCAACTGCAAGTCGAGGTTACAAGTCTAGTCATTTTTTTTACTATCGTGTAACATTTGCCATGGATGGAGTCCTACGCAAAACTCATCAGCTCGTGGGTGTGCGGTCGTATTTGTTATCGCAGTGTTGTTGCGACATTCTGTAACAAATTGTCGAGATTGTCTGCGTCGGGTATAATTAGAACACTTAATATTGTGACCTAGCTTTGCGCTTCCTAGCTCCTAGCGCATAACATTTTCCATATCGTCGTCGATATTGCAATTTTATGTCACCTTTGAAGATTTTTTTATAATTTTATATGTAAAAAGAAACATCTTTGTTTTTAGATATGTTTTGTTTATTGTGAAATGACATCTGACCTCAGCCCGCCTGATGATAAGGAAGTGGAGGTCCGAGAGTGATGACGACTGAAAAAAAAACGAGTCAATTAGACTGAGAACAAAATTTTTTATTTATTTATTTTATTGCTGTGAACCGATGAAGTTTTTGTGTCCTCTGTAAAGTATTTTCTTAACTGACTTGAAATGTATTCCTTAAACGTAAGATATCGAAATGAATCTATCAACTTATTTCCTCATCATCTTCCTACATATTGTATATAACATCCTAATATATATTGTCATTGAGCATTTATTGTTGATTTGAGATTAATGTGAGGGCTGTCAACCGTAAGAACGCTTTTATTGCTTGATTGCTTCCCTTACTTTCACTTAAAAGGTGAATGAAGCTATCTTCCTTAAGCGCGCCCTTCGCTCCCTAAAGAGATTTAACGACACATCCCTGGAGCGCGATTCTTGTACTCTCTGAAAATAGTATTCGAAATATACGAATATAATTACTCCATATAATTATCGGATATAATTATATGCATGGTAAAAGCGTCGCATGGTCTAAGAGCGCTGACGACTGAAATATCGATTAAGTTTACGGTTGCCTCATCGTCACTATGCCAGCTAGTTACTCTAAAATTATGCTCTTAAACAACACATCATAGGTTATAATTTTATTTTGATTTTAAAACATTATGCACATTATGCATCCAATAAAAAGATCAAAATAAAAGATAGTTAAGGTGTAAAAAACTTAATAAAGGTTTAATAAAAAAAGTCTTACAATGAATTTTAATATCAATTTAAATACGTGATTCCTTTATTCATATAAACGATGTATTCTTATATCCACGCTTTTTCGAATTCGCATCTCGGGATTTTTTCATATTGCAATGAGGTAGCACAGCACGGTCGGTGGTAAAAAGCAATCTCGTGAGCGACTTATTCGTATATAAGAATGGTCCCCTGCTTGCTCGGTAGGGAATTCTCACCCGACAATACAGAAAAAAACATATGTGTTTACTTAGTTATATTTATATATCTACTATTGCCGGTTTCGAGACAAAGGAAAGTGATTTATGAGAATTTTGTGTTTTGGGGGTCTGTAGTGGCGATCTTATTTTAGTTTTATTGGTATACATTATCTCTCCTTCGAAGATTAAAATATATATTTTCTTTGACCGGCATAGTGATGGTCAAAGGCCTCCATTCATCGCTTGCCATTAGCTAAGTCGAGGCCAAATGACGAGTCACAATTTAAAAAAAACAATGATATATTTTTCGGTCGAAAAATTGCAGATGCTTCCCCGACTTTGCGACTTTACGTGACTACGAATTTTGATGGTGTTTGTATAGGGTTGCCAACCATACTTTATAATAACGTATCTTACGTTATTTTTGGTAATTATACTTTATACTTTTGCATACAAATAAAGTATGTGAAAATACTTTATTTTGATTGCGTAGCAAACGAATTGCTTATTTAAGTATATAAAGGACATCATTCATTTTGTATGGGTCTTGGGCTTAAATGTATTAACAGTTGCATTTTAAATTAATTTGATGTACAAAGATTATAATGTAGTTGGAATATATCCTTTTTTTGCATAGTTTGGGTGTGCAAAATCATCTAACTATAATTATGACAGTTCAAAGCAGAACAAATGTAGCGTTGATTGACAGATGATACGAAATTCATATTTTATTTTCCAAATACCTCAATTGCACAGCAATTAAAAGCAAAATTGTTATTAGTTTTATCAATACAAGTATCGAATCTACTATTTGTATATTTTTTCATTATCGGACATTACAAAAGTAGTACATAGAAGCTCTTTTTTTTTTTTTTGAGATGGTATTGCTGTGTTCCATTGCGGACGTTACAGCGTGAATGAGTGGTGGAACAACCCGTGAGGCGGGATGCTCCTTGAGAAAATTGAAATTGATAGCAAAGTCGGGTGAAGCCCGACTTTTCAATCAATGAGTGAGACAACATAGAAGCTCAAAATGAATGATGTCCTTTAAATGATGATTGTCAAACAAGCTTTGAAATATTTAAAAATAGCAAAAAATTGTTCGCATTTTAAAAGCACACAAAATACTTTTTTAAGGCATAAAATTTTAAAAATACTTTATTTTTCTTCCAAATACTTTATTTTTATCCTATTCAAACAATGGTATACGTTTTTTTTTGTCAAAAAAGTTGGCAACCCTATGTTTGTATCACTTAATATCTTCAATCTCAACAACGGCTCTTCATTTATGGCACTACGGTTATGGGCACTAGCCAACCTAGCTTTCTTGAGGAGCCATTGTGGATGTGAGGGTAACGAGGGAGTTGTGTCAGGGTCGTGGAAAGTGACGGTCCATTGCCCTCCGCCTATCCACGTGGGAATAAGGAGTGACAAATTGATATTTTAGTGTCAACAACGGCTTGAAGCTTTATTTCTCTAGATGTTTAAAATGGGAGGAATTTCGTGCGTCGGTGCGTCTTTTATTTGTAGAACAATTGACAAGTGGAATGCTTTGCCAGCCCATGTGTTCTCTCCATCCTATGACCTTGGATCCTTCAAGCGATGCGTGAAGAGGCACCTTAGGCCGGTATAATGACGACTACTGAGGCAGCCGGGAACTAACTCGGTTTTTTCAGTCGTCGTCACTCTTGGACCTCCTCTTGCTTATCATCAGGCGGGTCGAGGTCAGATGTCGTGTCACAATAAATAAAAAATACACACTACTGTTTCATGATGCATTATGATACGGAAGTTTAATATGACGTAAGAAACAAAAATGTGTGTCATAGGATTATATTCATAATACACAAGTGATGTATATATCATAATAATGAAGCTTAACGCCGCTAATATATCATGGTGCGAGTTAAAATAACTTACGTGCATATACCTTTTCGTGTATTTAAGATTGCGGTTGTTTGTCTTCTGTGATAAGTGGGCGTCTCGACGCCATATTGAGATTTTTTAGATTTACAACGTGAATGTAAACGTGTGTTTTTGGGTTATATTTTTTATTTTTAGACTGTGTCAACTTTAATATCAATTTATTTATTACTATCGTTATATATTTATTGTATATTGTATAAATTACCGGATATGTGTTAGCTGCTAGATAATGCCTGCTAGGGTATGGATATTTTTCATAATATTTATAGAGGATCAAAAAACGCATTTCTTAGCAATTTGTCACGCCCACAGTCCCGTATTTGATGCATCGCAGTCCTTACCTGGAAGTTGCCAGTTGCCGACTCTTGGCCTACTAGTGGATGCAACTGTTTACAATTGTTTAACTGTATTAGGAGTTGCCTCCATTCAAGGAGTATACTCCAGCCTTTAACTCAGGCGTATATAAATAAATTAAACATTGTCTCCATTAAACAATTATGTAAATTTTAATGTATTAAAACACAATAACCCATCTCCGATATGGTTTAATATGATCAACATGCCGATTGACATTGTATTGACGTAGTTGCAATGCTACATTTATAGAAAACAATGCCTGATTATCATAATCGTCTGATACTCATTCTCATTATGGAATGACGAATCTGTGTTCTAATGTTATGAATAATGGAGAGGATGATGGTTACATTATATGAAATGTGCGGCCTTTATTAGTCGCCCGAGTATGATCATTTTTTTTCAATTGTCACTCGACACATGACAGCACCCTGATGTTAAGCTGGAGTGCGGTCCATGAATGGAAGCGACTGTTACTACAGTACAATAACTGTAAGTAGTAGTCTCATTCACGTCGCTGGCTTGGTTGAAACCGGCAAATTTAAAGCTGATCCCGAAACGCGACTAAGTCACTTTACGGACTGTATACTTTTAAGTGGTGGTACTACTCCGGATCGGCAAACTGGGCACCGTTTCCTACTACTCTTTATTGAGCTTGCAGTATAATTGCGCGATTCTGTTCGCACCTCGGTATCATCTCGATGCCCTATATTCGTCGCAGTACCAAGCTGTCTGAATTATAGGAGATACAGAGGTCACGATACATCTTAGGCGTATATAAATAAACAATATACAAATAAATATACAAATGCAGTAGCTTAGTATAGAAATTAAAAAAAAACTGCTACACAAGCCTTTACAGTCCTAGTTTAGGGGCCTTGTTTCTATTTGTAACGTTTTTGTTACAATAACAAAATATATTATTATTTAAATAACTTAATAAAGTATTCAGAGCCGTCAATCTGTGCTAAGATAATATTTACAGTCTTTGTTTATAGTTCACCCACTGTGTGGTCAATGTCGTGTTTAGGCAATATGAATCACGAAGGTGTCGCGAGCTATGAAATTCTTAACACTAGAATTGATATATATATTTTAATACTTTTTATTTATTTATTTACATTTCTATACTAAGCAACTGAAGTGCTTGTATCATAGAAACAGGACAACCAAAGTACATATATCAAAGATACATTGGTATCGGTGGGTGGTTTCGAACTCGTGCTCTCGGTTTGTGTAACCATTGCACTGCCACTATTACCATCGACTTCTCGCTGGTTAAATTCAAAATGTAGAATTTTATAAATATAATAATTCTTTTGCCTTCCAATGAATCGCGCAGTTTATGACCTAAGTATAGACATGTAAAAAATACAAATACAAGATGACTGGACTATACTACTATACGATATACTATACTATGCAATGATCAAGCGAACCAAAAGCAAGGGTTTAAAACCACTTGCCGGTACTAATGTATCTTTGATATATGTAATTTGATCGTCCTATTTCTATGATACAAGCGCTTTAGTATCTTAAAATAGAAATCGTTCACGAAACTTCATCCATAAAATTGATAATTACGTTTACGGAGAGATGTTCTGAGGAGCTCTTAAACCTTTTAGGAGCTCTTAGTCTTTTCATTCCCGTAATATCCGCACAGGTCGGGGGAAGCATCCGCATTTTGTAGACCGAATCGGCAACCGAACTAAAAAAGTTCGGTGCGTTTTTCTTTGTGAACAATCGAAAAGTGGATTGCTTTGCCAGCCCACGTGTTCTCTCCATCCTATAACCTTGGATCCTTCAAGCCGTGAACTAACTCGGTTGTTGCAGTTGTCGTCACTCTTGGATCTCCTCTTTTTATTGTGACACGACATCTGATCTCGATCCTCCTGATCATAAGCAAGAGGAGGTCCAAGAGTGACGACTACTGAGAAAACCAAGTTTGTTCACGGCTGCATCGGTCGCCGTCACTATGCCAGCCATCTTGCTTATTATCAGATGGGTCGACGTCAAATGACGTGTCACTATTTATAAAGAACAGCATTTTGCAAACGTCAAAGCGGCCATCATAGCGTGCCGCGGGTATAGTTGGCGTGTTCTAGTGTTAATAGTATTTCGACATAATCAGACATATCGCCTACAAACTCTATTGATTTACAGTCCATTCTAACGGTTTATATTGTGGTGTAATACGACCGACTGACCGGACAATGTTATCATAACATTCGGGCTCAATGTTTAGAATTAGAATTCATTGTTTATAAAGCAATGTTATATAACTTTTACTATACTATAATACTTGAGAATTTCAAAAAAGACTTATTGCTTTCTTTATTGCATACAACAGTATGGATCAGTGTTTCCCAACGTGGGGCCCACGCCCTACAAGGGGGCAATTTGATAGTTAAGGGGGGCAATTTGAAAATGGCCACGACACGACTTGAACACTTTTGCTCCACTAGTACATTATGTCAGGTCTATTTGTTAATTAACTTAAAAATAAATTGTAAATGTGAGGGAAGCGAGGGAGTTGTGCCGGGATCATGGCGATCGGCGCCCCATTGTCTCTGCCTATCCCTGTGGGAAAAAGGCATGACAATTTTATTGATTGTTGATAAATCGTTTCCTCCTTTGATTTCACAATTTTCGCGATAAATTTATGGAGCTTGTCCCATAATTATACAATTCTATAGCCTCGGATCCTTAAAGCAATGCGTGAATAGGCACCTTTGGCTGGCATAGTGATGGCGACTGGGGCAGCCGTAAAAACTCGGTTTTTGCAGTCGTCGACACTGTTGGACCTCTTCTTGCCTACCATCAGGCGGGTCGAGGTCAAATGTCGAATCATAACGAAAAAAGAAAAAAAAAACTATTATCGGTGACTCGTTATGAGTATCAGACATGTGTAATCCTCTGTGATTTGCGATCGATTTTTTCGAGTGTTAGGGTTTTAAGGGTGTTTAGTAATTCTACACTTTACATGGCTTCAGTTTTATCACTATTTAATACTATGTTATTAATACGGTAGCCGTGGCGCATTGGGTATAACAATAGTTCATTGCGCGTAATGTACCGGGTTCGATTCTCGCTCGGAGCAATGATTCGTTTCATAGCTTTTATTTGTAATGATCAATAATTAGATTGAATATTACAAATATTTGTCAATAAAAAAAGAGGCGGATATTTGCTCCGGGTCTGGTTGGTAGGCAGTGGTGCCCAGTTATTAAACTGTAGTAGCAGTCGCCTCAATTCATGAACCGCATGCTGACAGCATCGACGCTATGATACTGTGTCGATGCTGTCATAACGATACAATACAAATAAAATAAATACTATGTATAATTGCATACTTTTTTATTTATAAAGCCACCGGAGGAAAATTCCATTATTTATAAGTACTAAAACGTGTGTCAGACGGTCATTAGGGTTATGTGCTGGATGTGTTAAGTAGGGTTTAAAAGTTCATGTTATGGTTATGAGTAATCTTGAGCGGAAGCGCAGACAAGCGACCGAGTGGGTGCGACCTTCGCGGAATGAATCACCATAGTAACTACAAGTAACACCATTTAAGGATACCTCTGACGGCTGCTGATAGCCGACATTAACAGTTACTGGTATTTAAAGGCCCCCTTTCACGCAGAGATTTGTATCAGTTTTAATATAATTAAATATAATTTTTCATTTTTTCAGTTTCATTTATTTATTCCTCTGAAATTAAATTATACGTGGGGTTCACAGATAGTTTTTCGCCCCTAGGACTTGGCGCCCGGGTGCACCGCACCCCTTGAACCCCCGGGTAAACCCCTGTCTAAGATACATCCTTCAAATCTCTTATTTGTTCATAAAAATAAAAATTTCTGCTTTTTCTATGCCACAAGCAGGGTAACAGTGTATAAATGTTAATAAATTCTACCCAAAATTCTCTATCTGACGTCGTCCTACTCGGAAAAGCAGCGCCATATTAAATTATTATTATAATTATTATCCTCTTGCTTATCATCAGGCGAGTCGAGGTCAGATGTCATATCACAATAAAAAAAAAATAAAAAAAAATGATATTTTAAATTTAGGATTTACTTTTTTTTTTACTTTTGCGATTCCATAATTACTTTCAACGATATCTCACTGTTTACTGTGGTCTCTATGACTAAATTACTTAATTCCTAATTTTCTTCCAAATCTTTTATGGTGGATTTTAAACCAACCAGGAACCCATTGAAAAATATACATACAAAATTTCATCCAAATCAGTCCTGCCGTTTAGGAAGAGTTAGGTGACAAAAACTCGTACAGAAGAATTATTAGATATCTTAAGATATAAATTATAATAAGATTAAGAATAAAAACAATACAGTGTCAACGGGGTTACCGATGCATTCACATGGGTAATGTTCCAGTTTCAGTCGCCGTCTTGAGCCTGATTGGTGTGAAACCGATATCGCTTTATCAGATACTTTGATAGTGACACCTATTAAAACCATCGTTCACATGTTGAGATTAGTGTCATGATACAGAATAAATGATACATGTTGCGATACAAATCTCTGCGTGAAAGGGGCCCTTAATACAATCAACTTATTGCGTACTACATTTAAATCATGCGTCCTTATATGGGAGATTATTAATTTTGCTGACATGTGAGAATGTTTCTTAATCTTACACTTCATCGTTGAAATTTATTTTTGGATTACGTAGTAACAGAATTCGTTTTATGGACAAAATTACACTTTCTATAATGACGAATTTAACCTTCGATGCTCAATGTGTATTGTACAGCCAATATTAACGAGCGACCTCGTTGGTACAAAAGGCACACATGCATTCTATAGCTATTAAAAATATAACAAAAGCTACGCGTACCAGCCGAGACTAGTGATGCGTCTATTATCTACACGTTGATTGATAACAAGCTTCCGCGCCACTGGCTGATAATAGCGCTATGCCCTATATACCCTTCTTCTATTTCCAAATGTAGCGGAAGAAACCACGATTGAGTGTGTCGCTCTATTTTATCTGATACTTCATTGATAACTTAACACGTGCGTATATGAACTTCTTATATAAAAGATTTACATTTGCAGGATAATGTACTTTTCCATATTTTCATTTATCTTGCTATCTTTAAATGCGTACTACAATGTATTCATACCTGTATGTAATGTATTAAGAGTGGTAGACAGTGGTGCCAAGTCTGCCGATCCGGGGTAGTACCACTTACAAGTATACATACCGTGATGTAACTTAGTAGCGTTTCGGGAGCAACTTATAAGTTGCCGCTTCCAATTGGGCCGGCTTAGTGGATGTTACTGTTACTTTCTGTTATTAAACTGTAGTAGCAGTCACCTCCATTCATGGACCGCAGCTTAACGTCAGGCTGGGTGCTGCCATATGTAGAGCCACAATAAAAAAGGCATTTAACACTGGTTCTCTAATACACAACTTCAGGTTCCAAGTTAGCCAATCTGCTAGACCAGAAGTCACAAGTAGCTTTATCTGCAAAATATAAATATACAACTCGAAAACTATGAAGTCTTTAAACATTGGGAGTAATTTCGGAAACGTTTACACAATAATGACATTAGACGTTCAACAACAAATCACCCCGTGACCACGATGACTGCATCGCTTTCAAAACATCGGATTTAAATATTCAAAATAAACGCTGTACAGTAAACCGCAATAATCTTTTATTTCATAAGCTTCAATGATGTCATGACAATGCTAACCTTTATAATAATTTTGTATTTAGCGATGTCTAGCTTGCAACTAGCTCTTTTATTATTCTATCAATTAAAGGCGACCGTGATGTAGTGGCAGTGCAATGGTTACGCAAACCGAGGGCACGGGTTCATAACCACGTATCTTTGATAAATGTACTTTGGTTGTCCTGTTTCTATGATACAAACACTTTAGTAGCTTAGTATAGAAATTTTAAAAAATGAAGCGTAAAAAGCTGGTTATTATAGCCGATATAATCCTAATTGGATGCTGGGTATTATTATAAGGAAAGTAAAGTTTGATGAAATTTTCACCATGCGGGTAGTATGACGCATTCGACCACACCGTAGCGAGACGTCGACTATTGTTCGGGTACCATAGAATTGAACCAAGCACCATGAAGCCACGTCGGGTAGGCCTTTGTTATGTAAGCCATTGTCTTCAGACTATTTTGTAAAAGCGTTTACATTTTTCATTGCGCTTTGCTTTACCGCTTGTAAATGATTCACTACGTCAAAGTAGTAATTTTATAGTGTTTCTCTAACAGTTGGTTATTTATTGTTTTATATTGTGCTTCGTATTTGTTGTTGCGGTTTCTAGCGCTCTTGAGGTTTAAGGGTTTGGTGTGACGAATATTTAAATTAATAATAAATAGATTGACGAAAGTAATTTATTTTGATTTGAAGCTTGAGAGTAGAATTAGAAATGCGGTCGTTAAGGAGTGTATGTGGAGTGAAGATAGCGGATAAAATAAGGAATAGCACAGTACGTTAAACAAGGCAGGCCCGTCGACCAAATCGGAGACATCCTCAAGAAAGCTAGGTTGCTTAGTGCCTATAACCATAGAGCTTGTATGAAGAGAATTGTCAATGTGTAGGAAGCGAGGGAGTTGTGTCAGGATCGTGATAAGTGGCGCTTCATTGTCCTTGCCGATTCCTATGGGAAAAAGGCATCACAATTTGATTGATTGAAGTAATTTGTAAATCTGATGTGGTTAGATGCGTTGAACGGGACCTAGGAGAGGAAATATGCGGGGTGGAAATATTGAGAACAATAAAACGAGATAATGAATGAATTATCTCGTTTTATTTATGTGTTTGTTTATTCTAACATAATTCAGACATAAAATAATGTTATTACATTATAGATTAACAAATAATGACCAAAACCTTACTCAAACGACGTTTACAAAATAGCGTGATCACATTTGTTTTTACCACATTTACTATTCGTCGTATTAGATCAATATATGATTGTTTTTTCAATATTTAGTCATTTTGTTTGTGTATCTCGACATATGACAGCACCTCGCTTGATGTTAAGCTGGAGTGTGGTCCATGAATGGATGTCACTGCTATTACTTTCAATATTCAATAACTGTGAGTAGCAATCACATCCACTATGCCTAGTTGGAACCGGCAAGCTGATTCCGAAATGCGACTAAATCACTTCACAGTCTGTATACAATGTTATGAATCTGAGGCAGCCGTAAACCGAATCAGTTTATTCAGCGCCGAACGCTTTAATACTTTTTTACCATAACGCAAGTCGAGGTTAAAAATGCCCGTCTCAATAAAAAGTAATATTTGATGTTATGTCCCACTATTCTAATTGTTTTGGATTCTTTCGCCCTCTTTCGGTATGGGCGGGCTTTTTGTAATTGTCTGAGCGTGGAAAGTACATTGTTGTGTTGCTCGTTCATTGTCTCAATTGGTCGTTGCATGTGATGACGCATTACGTAAGTTTCTTATTTAGGGTTCGTTGAACGGACATTTTTTAGATTATATATATCGTACTTTTTTATTATTATTTAGATTTCTATACTAAGCTACTAAAGTGCTTGTATCATAGAAACAGGTCAACCAAAGTACACATTATGAATGATCGGTGTATACTGATTAATTAATTATTATAAAGTGTATTATTAGATTTAATAAAATGCCTCACAATGCTTCTGATTTATTTTGCACCTACCTCACATAAAAATGCTTTAAATTGTCCCTAAGATAGACTAGTAAGAAAGCCTAACGGCATAAAGTTTTAAATAAATCTATACATCTATACATATAAATAAAATTTGAGTGTCTGTTTGTAATATTAAAATAACAGTTTTTTAATACATGTATACGGTACATACACCAAAATAACTGTTTTTACTATTTTTGTCTGTCTGTCTGTTTGTTCCGGCTAATCTCTGAAATAGCTGGACCGATTTTGACGGGACTTTTGTTGGCAGGTAGCTGATGTAATAAGGAGTAACTTAGGCTACGTTTATTTTAGAAAAACTCTTTTATTACATATAAAAGTTATGAAACAAATATTTGCTTAGACCGAGAATCGAACTCAGGTTTTAACGCGCAACAAACCAATCGCTAACCGTTCGTCCATCTGGGTTGATGTGATATTAAAAACCAGGACTACCTGATGATGGACCATGAGGACCTCTTTCCTGTCATGTACTCACATTGCGATTACAGTTTATAAACGCGGGTGAAACCGCGGGGAACAGCTAGTATAAAATAAAAATGATGTGAGAAGCAAAGGTCGAAGGAACCATCGACATTCTGTCCACCGAATCGGCAGGTTCGATGCGTCGTTTATTTGTAGAATAATCGACAAGTAGAATGCTTTACCCATCCAATCCGTCACGCAAAGCGTGAAAACAAGTTGATGACAATAAAAAAATGCATTTTGGTGGGTGGGTTGTAAAGCTGACTTGCCTAGTGCCCATGGCCGTAGAGCTAGTATGAAAAGAAATGTGGATGTGAGGGAAACTAAGGATTTTTTTACCTATAATGTTTACCTATGAAGCCATAAACACCTGCCATTATCGTCCTAATTCAGTAATAACGATTTCATTGCAAGGAAATTACAGTTATAACAATTAATAAAATACTAGTGTTACTTTACACAGATGTTTTATTAGGCGTATAAATTACTCGGTGCAGGAATAACAGTATTAGTCACACGAAGCTCGCAAACACAATTGAGTACGTAATATTATGGATTAATCATAATATTATGTTTTATTTCTATGTGTTAATAAGGAAACAGCTTCTTAATACCTCCTTAGGTATAGCTTGTCTAACTATAAATGACGCGCCCTCCACTTTATTAGTTTATTTAAATGTGTAAATGCGAATATTTCTAACTATACTTCATCAGCGCAACTTCATCATTTAGAGCAACTTAATGACAAATTACAATTGCATTTTCGATGTGCTTCAGCCATATTTTATATTTACTTGTGTGGGTAAATGCAGTAGAGGGACGCGGCTCTACCCACATAGACGAACAAGCAAGGCAACTCCTAATCAATCAATCGAATTGTTACGCCTTTTTCTCACAGTGATAGGCAGAGACAATGGAGCGCCACTAGCTACGATCCTCGCTTTCCTCACATCCACAATTATCTTAATAGAAGCTCTACGGTTCTGGGCACTAAGCAACCCTAGCGTATAAATATAAAAACTAACGCCTAATGTCTTTCCTATTTTATTGGATCTCACATGACAAGAAATTCATTCCGTTATATCATTTCACCCATGAACAACATATTGACCGATTTCTAAGTCATCCCAATATATCTTTCCATCTATGAACAACAGATAGGCCGATTTCTGGGTCGTCCCGTTATGTTCTTCCACTCACTCTTTTGTCAATCTCTTTTCATAATATATTTTTTTGTAGTAAATTTGCACCCTGCCCATAATTTCTCATCATCCCAAAGGTTAGTTGTTAGAGAATGCCTTATAGGCATTAAACTCGTCTATGTATAGGTAACTATTTTTAAGTTTATTTTGGTGCAATAAAGGATTTAAATAAATAAATAATCTTCTATCACAACATCTTCTTTATCACGTTCTTAATTCAAATTGAAATACTTTAAAAATAAATACGTTCGATGAACTTGTTACTTTCTTTTTTATTTGTGATATTCCAAACTTGGCAAATGGTCAAGATATAAACACTTATCTATAATTAGCATCATATAGAAATAAAATCATGTGTTAAATATTAATGTAAATAAATTAATTTATTGCGGTTGCTGACTAAACATTGCCTACTTTTGCGGTTCTTCGCCTATAATTCATTATTATTTGTTTACATTATTGGTTTTAATGTAATATTTGATTTATTTATTTATTAAATCTTTATTGTGCAACATTTTAAGCTTAAGAATATGAACATAGTGAGCCAGGCAACCTTTGAGTGAAGAAAATACCGAAATATTGGTAATAGTATGAAAGGAAGTAGACAGTGAACTTTATCATAATTACTGAATAAACTTACGTCTATAACTAATTATAATACAAATAAGAATATACAATTACTTATATACCTAGTGCATATTGTACTTTAGTCTATGTTTCTTTATCATCTGTATCTCTATACTTTTGCCACGGAACATATAAATAAAATTTATGAGTTCATTTATGTATTTTATTTATATGAGTTCTGTGATCTGTACTTTTCCTGTACAGAAATCTGTTCCTTTTCTGTACCACGGGGATAGGCAGAGACAATGGAGCGCCACTTACCACGATTCTTACACAACTCCCTTGCTTCCTTAGACCCATAATTCTCTTCATACAGGCTCTGTGGTTATGGGCACTAGGCAACCTAGCTTTCTTGAGGATGTCTCCGATTTGGCCGGAAAACACTCTCCTTGGCCTGCCTTGTTTAACGCATCCATCCACACCAGATTTATAACAATAAAAAAAATATATATTTTTAATAAATACCGAAACACCTATTCGGTTACGACCCAAACTAACTTCCTAACCCCAAGCACATACCATATAAATAGTTTAAAACATAATTTTGTTATGTGAATTGTGAGTACACATGTCTCGGGGCCCCTCAAAAAGGGGAAGTTACAAGAGTTATATCGTTTGATATTACTATCAACGGTTTACGCTCCACTGGCTCGGAAACTTCTTTGCCTCCAATATAAATATGATAAATATTTCTTTTTTCTTATTTAATATTGTACAGATGAAATGTAGGATAAATCTGAAGTAGACAGGAAATCACGAAAGATCACGTTTGAGTTTAAAAAAATACTTATTTTACATTTCTATACTAAATTTCTAAACGTGCTTGTATCAAAGCAACAGATTGACCTAAGCATCCGCCTTTTTTCGACCGAATCGGCAGTCGAACTAAAAAGTTTGCTGCGTCTTTTCTTTGTAAAACGATCGACAAGTGGAACGCTTGGCCAGCCTATGTGTTCTCTCCCTTCTATAACCTTGGATCCTTCAAGCGATGCGTGAAGGAGCACCTTTGGCCGGCATAGTGAAGGCAGCCGTAAACTAACTCGGTTGTTTCAGTCGTCGTCACTCTTGGATCTCCTCTTGCTTATCATTGGCGGGTCGAGGTCAAATGTCATGTCACAATAAAAATTTACCAAAGATACACTAGCAATTGGTTTTGAACCGGTGGCTCTCGGTTTTCGTGACCATTGCTCTACCACTGCACCACAGTCGCCTTAAATGGTCCTTGATGGCGTCCTAATGTTGATGGTACCCAAACCAGTAATTCATTTTGTCAAATTCTCAAAAGTTTACTAACATGTTGTTTGAGATCAGTCCTTTGTGATTGAACGAAGCTGCTTATAAGAAACTTAACATTTGTACTTCTCGGAATTCGACCGCAAAGTCTTCGCTTCAAATAGATATACATTTATTTTGTATCGTTGAGAATTTACTTTGTGTTTGGTTAACCGAATAAATAAGTATTCTAAACATTAGATTGCTTTGCTAGATTTCCTTAGGTCACGAAACTAAATGAATTATTTTTAATAGCCTTTGGCCGGCATAGTGAGGCCGGTGACTGAGGCAGCTGTGAACAAACTCAGTTTTCTCAATCGTCGTCTTTCTTGGACCTCCTTTTGCTTATCATCAGACGGGTCGAGGTTAGATGTCGTGTCACAATAAAAAAAAACTAAGTTTAACATGATGACAACACCGGCCTGAATTTAAGCTGGAGTGCGGTCCATTAATGGAGGTGACAGTTAAATAGCCGTAAGCAGTCATATCTACTATGTCGAATTAGTTGGAACCGGAAAGTTATAAGCTGATCATAAAACGCGACTAAGTCACTTCACGGTCTGTATACTTAAAGGTATTACCCCGGATTGGTAAATTAAATGTAGGCACCACTGCTTACCACTCTTTAAAAGCAATATTTTTACAGATATTTTAGGCTTTATTATTGAGATTCGTCGTCGGTAAGAGCCCTAACAACTGAAAGAAACGATTCAGTTCCCTCAGTCGCCGTCACTATGCCGGCCAAATGTGATTTTTACTCTTCGCCTAAAAGATCCAAGTTAACAGGATGGGGAGAACACATAAATAAGATGTTGAAGCATTCCACTTATCGATTGTTCTACAAAAAGAGAAGATAATGTAAAATCAATTCTTTAAAACTTATTAACATTGTTCAACCTATGTGCATTTATAAAACGTCATTAACAATCGGATTTCTTAGCTAAATACATATACCTGATAGTATATGTCCGCCATAATGGAAATCACAGATTTACTCCTTTGAACATCATATGTAATAATGTACCTTATCTTTAAGCTTGTAAAGGCGAAGTTATCTCAAATGCATCAGGTCTGAATACACGAGTATTTTACTATTATTGTTTAAGTTGGCACGTTCGCGTTCATCTCAGAAATGCCTAAACTTAACCAAAGTCCTGCCGAAGGGACGACTTTGTTAGTAATATGAAATATTCAACGAATACCCGTTTTCCCGTTTCGCCATTGAATATTGTTACCGAGTTGTAGCTACCGTACTGGATTTGTTTTATATGTGTCCTAGTTGTGCACCTCGGTTTCAGAAGCGTTTGTAAAGTGTTATGTAACGTAAGAATAGGTGACAGGTGGTGATCTTTGTCTATAGCCTAGGTGTAAGTTGGTAAAGCCCAGGTATATTTGTATAAATAAATAAGTTGGTAGTAGGAAATATTTTTAGTTAAAACACATAGTTTTATTTCTTATCATGCAATCAGGCATGATATCAGGCAAGTAGAGGTTCAGGTGGTCAGATGTTATGCACAATGAAAAAATAAAAGATCCAACATCAGGTTCTTTAGATCTACAAATATAATAATCTTCTATAATAAATGAAAATCAAAAACAATTTTCAGATTAGTCCGGTAGCCTCGGAGATTAGCGCGTTTAAGCAAACAAGTGCTTCTGTTTTATTATGTTAGTTTACAATTACTCGGGTTTCTGTTTGTTTTACATTTTGTTAATCAGTTAAATACAATGTATATTATAGGTTTAATAATTATAATTCTATTCTAATGATTGTTTATTGGATTTGTCGTCATTTGTCGATCGAAATGTAACTTAAATATAGTAATTTTAAAAATATTTTAAAAAAAATTAAACGCTGTTCTGTACACGTAAAAATTAACGTAAAAAGCTCTTTGGAAATTATGTATCTAGGTTTTTCAGATATTAGAGTGTGACCTAATTTTGGGTGTTAAAAGAAAGTCAGAGGGAAAATGTCGCTTGCCGTCTTTTTGTAAAAAAAAATAGGTGACGTCATCACGGGTTTGTCCGTAATCTAACACGAAAAGGTTAGAAGATGGTTTTCACATGAAATTGAGTTTCTTATAGCAATTCCGTTTTTTGTAGATACTTATAAATGTTATTAGTAAACGGTAGTGGTCTTTTTAAAGGTTTTTATTAGTTTCATAGTTCAGGATTTATATTTATTAGTTCCATAATTAGTTAATATAATACTTAATTGTCCACACAGACATTGGTCAGGTGGTCACTTGCCTAGTCTGCCGATCCGCACTACCACTTTCAAGTATACAGACCGTGAATCATTTAATTATAATAGCAGTCGCCTCCATTCATTAACCGCACTCCAGCTAAACAGTGCTGTCATATGTAGAGTGTGAGTATATAAAAATATAACTCTGCCAAACCGTATAGTATGTAATTATATCGTAAATATGCGATTGCAAGAATAATAAGATGTAGTGACAAAGATTGATAAAGAAATGCTTTGTTGGTGTGAGCACATGGAAAGGATGAGTGATAGTAGATTGCCGAAAGGAATTTATAAATCTCATGTAGATGGATGCGTTAAAAGAGACAAACCCGGGAGGGTGTTTTCCGACTAAATCGGAGACATGCTCAAGAAAGCTGGGTTGCATGAAACTATTCCATGAGAGATGTCAGGGTAGCCAGGGAGTTGTGTCAGGACCTCTGCATATCCTTGTGGGGAAAAGGCGTGATAAAGTGATTGAGTAAGTATAGTGAAAAGCATATTAATAAGGGTCTGAAAGTGGTATCATGTTTTCAATCTACGCGTAATTTACACCTTCGGGTCATTAATCACGGAACCCTCACTTACTATTCAAGTGACCAGGGTCAATCGTAAATTAGGAAATTGCAGCGCACATAGACAATATCAATATCAGCCCCTCGATACCTGCCTGTTGAAAGATTTGGTTAACCTAAGGGGCCGAGGTACCGTCCTCACGTTTGACAGGCTATTCCGTTAGATATATTCTTAAGAATATTGCGTGATTTAAATAAATAGTTTTGTATTATGTTTCACTAGCTATTTGGGTTATACTCGTAAATGCGAAAGTGTTCTTATGTTTCCTATATTAATTGTATTGTTAATGCGCTCCGTTTTTCATTAAGGATTTGGTGCTCATAGTAGAGTTTGTATGAACAGATGTTTATTGTGGATGTGAGAAAGGCGAGGGAGTTGTGTCAGAACCGTGGCAAGTCGCGTTCCATTGTCTCTGCGTATTCCTGTGGAAAAAGTGCGTGTCAATTTGATTGATTGATTATTGCTTTTTATAATTGGTTGAAGATATAAGCAGTATAAAATAAGAGTTTTATGGTGTTGATATTTATGCAAAATGCTCTCTAAAAATTTATTGCAAGTTTAGAGTGGCTGTGGTCTAGTATTTTGTTATTGAGACTTGACATCAGACCTCGATTGATGGTAAGCAGGGGGATCTCCAAGAGCCCCGGTGACTGAATTAAGCTTTTTACTATACTGCTGCCTTTGTTATAAAATGGTCTCATAAAGTAAAAGACTCTGTTGCTAAACTACTTGCCGGTGCCAATGTATCTATGTTCTGTGGTTGCTCAGTTTCTAAGATACGAGCACGTTTTTTAATATGAAAAAATAAATAAATTAAGTTCGTCTGTAATTGGAATCTTTAATAAAATATATTACGCACATCAAAGATAAAGATCTCAACAATATTGTACTTGTAGTACTCACAGAGAAATATTACAATAAAATATTAGGTATTTCATGAGAATTCTTTTACAATATTCCGAGAAGAGACGCGGGGAAAAAATGAAATTCCTATGCTCCCTCGAGGTTTTTGTTCTGTTTCGGATATCGATATGTTTAAACTGGGTATTCTTTCTATGCTTTTAGGGAAATTAATTCGGTTCTTATTCGATATATCAATATTCATGAGTGCACTATGATAATTTGTTTATTACGAACATTCTAGAGTGTAAGATTATGAACAGATATCTACTGATGCGATTATTTAGTTAACTGTAATGGATAAAAAACTATATTGGCTTTATAAAATAATAATAATAAAGAACATTGAAATTTGCAAAAAAATAAAATAATAAAAACATAAGCGTGTCTTTAGTTTATATAAAAAAAGTTGTCTGAATATCGTGCGGGAATTTTAAAAAATTGAAATGCAAAATTCGAAGCTTTATTTTTTTAATGTTTCCGACATTTGAAAGCTCCGCAATAATTGTGGTTGTGACTATAATAAAAATTAAAAGAGATTGCAAAAAAATATATTATGGTTATCTGTTGTCAATGATAAGTCTTTTTGGGATTTAAGAAGAATTAAATTACGGCCCTTGATTTAAATTTAAATTTAAACGATCATTGTAATAATAATAATTGTTTTTATTTTATACATTTATAATGTATTATTTTTATTATCCTATGTATTTTGTTTTGTGTAATTAAGAATTTTGTCAGCCTGTCTCAACGGTATGTGTTAGAGTCGAGTGAAATAATTCTGTTTTTGTTATGAACACAAAATGGTGACCAGATTCCTTTCATTCGCTGCACTTAAATTGATAAAAAGTACATACACAATATTACCTTAGATCTTAAATTATAAATTATAAAATTTGCTAAAAATAAAACGAATAAAATATAAATCATGACCCGTACGTAATAAAGACTCACAAACATAGTTATAATTTTTACAATAAATGTGTGAAAAAAAATTGAAGGCCAAACAATACTCAACAAAACATAATAATTATCATTTATAACTTTGACAAGTATAAATACTATTTATTATACAACTAATTATTATTTTGAACCGAAATAGTTAAATAAATGTTTGTTATCAAGAATCCAAAATGCGGTTTCACATTTACATTTCAGAACAAGTATTCCTGGGCCTAGATTCTTTTATCAATCAATCAATCAAATCGTCGCGCCTTTTTTCCACAAGGATAGGCAGAGACAATGGAGCGCCACTTGCCACGATCCTGACACAATTCCCTCGCTTCCTTCACATCCTTCATACAAGCTCTATAGTTATGGGCACTAGGCAACCTAGCTTTCTTGAGGATGTCTCCGATTTGGTCAGTAAACACCCTCCTGATTCTTTTATACATTATAAAAATCATTCCTTCATATTATAAAAATTATATGTACTATTAATTATACAAATATTCTCTGGTTAGGTCAATAAGTTCAACGTGTTAAACGTGTAATTTATTTAATTAAAACAATGTATGCACACAGAGTAAAATGCGGACAAAACACGCGGAAGTATTGTGCTGACCTTAAAATAATATTGCATTGCAGGCACCTGGTATAAATGCATTTGATATTTAGTTTCATCTAAGAGATAACTTGGATGGATCTTGGTTGTAATGTTATTTTTTCACCGTGATATAGTTTAATCACTTATGTAGTATTTTCTTAGATTTTGCGCGAACATTGATTAATGAATCAAACAAATTTTATGCGGCTTGCTGTCGCGTATTACATTACATTACATCTGGACACTGCCAAACGAGATGACACCATCAGTCATTTTTTCAAAAAATTGAAATAAACCGGGAACAAAAGACATGAAACGGAGTTGTTTTGGAATCTATAACAGTATCAACGACTCAACACCAGTCTCTCCCTGACCACGAGATGACTGTAAAGCTCTCGATATATAATTATAAAAAATGTAAAATCAAAATGCGACAGTACCTAAACCGCATAAAATTTGTTTAATTCACTTATCGTTAAAGCACAATAGCTCTATCTTTGAGAGATATGATGTCACAGACAGACCCACAGATACACAGACACGTCAAACTTATAACACCCCTCTTTTTGATTTGGGGGTTAAAAATATAATTGAAGTCACAGAGATGCAGTTGCGAAGACGTTGGGGACCAATGCGTTACTTTTGTTATATTTAGAAAGAGAAAAATAACACGTGATTAGACGGGGGTTAAAAGCAGCTATTTATTCCATTTCTGCGCATGTAGGAGGAACGTGACATTAATAGGCTTCACAAATAAGGGTTGTTTTCAAGCTATCAGAAATTCGTCTGTGAAATTGACAGCGATTTTATATTAAGCATTATTTTTGTTTTATTTTTTGATAATTTAATTTTAATATAACAGCTACAATACTGTAAATTAACAAAACAATAACGACGAAACCTCAGGTAATTTGCCTAAGCGTTTAAAAGGAAAACAATAGAGGGAGAATTCGGGTCAAGCTTACGTTTACCGAAATATACTTTTATTATTACAATTATCAAGCCATTATTTAATTGTCTTATTGCTAAGTAAAAGCCTTCTTCTTTTTCATTTTGTTGTCTGTTGCCATTGAAATGAAATGAAAATAATTTATTAACACGGGCTTGTTCTCAGCATGCACTTGGTCATAGTCAGATTTTACCATGGCTTCGGAAGGGCATATGACGAGAAGAAGTCTACAAGAAACTCAATTCAATGGTAGCCTCTACATATAAAACGAAAGGCCACCGTGGTGGAGTGGCAGTGAAATGGTTACGCAAACGGAAGAGCACGGGTTCGAAACCACTGATATATGTAATTTGGTTGTCGTGTTTCTATGATACAAGCACTTAAGTAGCTTAGTATAGAAATTTATAATATAATATAAAAAAATAAAAAAAGTATTATATAAATTGAAATAGAGTCCCATTGCTATTTCTTTTGTAATCTATCCAGATTACAAAAGAAATAGCAATGGGATTCCACTTCGGCTCTAGTGCATCGGACATACAGCAGAGATGACTTGCCTAGTCCCACTTCCAGTTGAGCGGCTTTTTTGGCTACTTCGGCAATTTGTGTTTTGGAGCGCAATATGCTCGTGGACAGAAATTTTGAGTTCATGAGCATACTCCCTGTCCATATCCTGTCTGGGTTTGTCAAGGACATCTGAGCGTGAAACTTGACAAACCCCGACAGGGTAATGACGTGTCCATGGGTTTTCTATAACATATATTTTTTAACCTTAAAAAGATATATGATATGTATTTATAAAAGATAATAATAAATAGTATAATGTATAAGATAGTGCACTATATAATTAGGACCTATTTCTGTTCTAACAAAACATTGGTTATCTCGTATAGTTAATTATACATACTACAGTTAAGATTGTTTTAGAATTAATTGTCACATGATTGATCTCGTGGAAAAAATAACAATTTACAATTTCACACGACATTTATCTTCAATAGTGATGTTTTTATATTCATTCAGATTTATGTCACGTTTGGTTTTATGTTTGTAATTACTTTTTTTTATTGTGATTCGACATATGACAGCACCCCGCTTGATGTTAAGCCGAAGTGTGGTCCATGAATTAATGTCACTGCTACTACAATTCAATAACTGTGAGTATAACGGCCTAGATGGAACCGGCAACTTACAAGCTGATCCCGAAACGTGACCAAATTACTTCACGGTCTGTATACTTGTAAGTGGTGGTTCTACCCCGGATCGGCAGACTGGGCACCACTGCCTATCACGAATATATCATTCTTATTGGTATTGAAGTGTTTGGAAGTTTTTTTTATTACGATTGAGATTGAGATTTATACCTGATTTATGTTCTATCTATTTCTTAATTAATAAATAATATAATCTATTTATTGGATACGTTAAACAAGGTAGGACCAGGAGTTTTTTTTTTACCAAATTGAAGACATCTTTAAGAAAGCTAGGTTGCCTAGTGCCCATAACCATAGAGCTTGTATGAAGAGAATTGTAAATGAGAAGGAAGCGAGGAAGTTGTTTTAGGAACAGCGTGACAATTTGATTGATATTTATTGATTGTCAAGTTTCAATTCCCACAGCGATAGGCTGGAACATCCATTATTATCTATGATTATGGATTCTCTATGGACTGCAGATTTCTTTTTCATTAGGAATATCTAAACGCTACTAATTTTGTTGCCGGTTCCAACTAGCCGGCATATTGATAGCGCGTGATACTTGTAAACATTTACCTGTATTAGCAGTCGCCTCCATTCATGGACCGCACTCCAGCTTAACATCAGACTAAACATAGTTGTGATAGCTCATTGTTACTAACAGTATAATATGTACATTGTACATAGTTATCTCTAGTATTAGATCGGTTGTATGTTAGTTCCAATTCTCAAATGGAATACAAAGTAAACGGACTAGTACTATAAACCAAGATAAACCCACTAAGTTAAGAGTCTGCGAACTTAGATGCACTTAAACCTTAGTGCTCTGAATCTTGAGAAAATGAATTGTCTTTTTGGTAGCGAAATATCCGGCAGATTTCTCTGTAAGCTTCAACTTCATTTTAAAAGAGTGGTTAAAGCAAATGTTATTCTTTATCCTTTAAGACTTTCATTTAATTTATTTTATGTTAATAAATTGTATTATATTTTGGCGGCATAGTGAGGTCAACTATAAACTGATTACAGTTTTTCAGTCGCAGTGGATTTTACCTTGCCTAACATGATGCCAATCGAGATTAGATATCAACTGTAGAGCTTATAAGAAAAAAATTGTAAACGTGATGGAAGCGAGGGAGTTATGCCAGGGTAGTGGCAAGTGTCGCTCTATTGTCTGCCTATCCTTGGGGGGGAAAAGGTGTGATTTGATTTTGATCTTTTACTCATTATTTCGAGTCGTATCAAGACCGTGAAGTGACGTTTCAAGATTGGACTCTTGAAAGTAGCTGGTACATATTTACTTTGGTCGTCCAGTATCATAGAAACTGGATGACCAAAGAAATTATATCAAAGATATATTAGCACCGGCACAATGCGGAATATTACTAGTTAAGAAGTAACATAATTGTTTTGTAAGTAAGTTTGAAAGCGAATATCCAATAATTCACTTTTAAACTTACTCGGAGCTCAGACTTAAATTACTCCAAAGCAACTCGTAATTTTATCCCTAAAGAGAGCATTTAGAGGAGTTTTGTTCAGTGTAATCCAGTCTTTAGGTAACCTAAGACTAGATGTTTATTCATGTCTTAAATGACTTAATGCGACACAGACTCTTCGGTTTATGTAGCAAAGGCGTACCAGACTAGAACACTACATCATCTATGCTTTATTTATTTATACTATTATATCGTCTAGGCGACCGTGGTTTAGTGGTAGGTCACGAAAACCGATAACCCAATGATATATTTACTTTGTGTCGTTCTGTTTCTATTATCACTTTTAGTAGCTTAGTATAGAAATGTAATTAAATACCTATATTAGTTGAGAATTTATTTTAAATAATATCAAGCAGGCAAATATTTATGAATTGATAAACAATTTATGAAATGATGTACGCTTTTTTTCATGTTTTGTTAGATTTTCCTTTTGCCCTTTTTAGGGTTCCGTAGCAAAAAACGGAAACTGATGGCCGGGTTGGTATAAATCCACAAGTATAGTACTTAGTTTTTAAATCTTAAATCAAGGCAAACTAGCCGCATAAAAAGTGTAATAGTAAGCCGCATAAAATTTGTTTAATTCATTAATCAATGTTCGCGCAAAATCTAAGAAAATACTCGAGACAAACTCTTTGATTTTTGTCGTAAATGTAAACGGGATTATCTTAAATTGTTTATTTTTAAAACGCACTTGAATATGTATGTTTATTTTTAATCTCGAGACTTTGTTTTGTATGTTAATTTTGTGCGCGGGATTGAATTATGCATTTGTTATTTATTATCTCACATATATTATTTTGCTTATAATATATGTGAATATATTTCTACTAATTCTATTATATTTCTACTAAAATTTAAAGTCTATTTATTGTGAGTTTTTATGCGGTTTGTATAGTATGAACATTCATTTAAAATACACGTTGATATATAATATAGTGCTTGTATCATAGAAACAGGACAACCAAAATTACATTAGTACGGTCACAGTCGACGCGGTGGTGCCCGCCTAAGACCAATAAGAAAAAAGTAATGGACGCTTTTGACCAGCAGTTGGCCAATTATAGGGAAGTCATTATTATTTGTCTAGGCAAATAATAATTTAATTAGGGCACAAACGCAGCATGAGTCACATAAACAAGATGGACTGAAGACATGCCAAAGCTCGCAGGAAACCACTAGAACCAGGCCACTGTAGAGATCGCTGGGAGGAGGCCAATGGACGACTAATGATACATGTTTTTTTAAAATCAAATATTTACATTTCTATATTAACCTACTAAAGTGCTTGTGTCGTAAAAACAGGACGACCAACAATAAATTAAAGATGCATTGGTGCCGGCTAGTAGTTTTGAAGTCGTGCTTTAGCCTGACCATTGCACTGCCACTACACCACGGTCGCTTTAAATAGTAATAGTATTATTACTAATAAAAAATACTTTTGTTAAATTACATAATAGTTAATTAGTCTTTAGTGTTGCTACTGAGACAAATTAAGGCTAATAATAGATAATCTTCAGTTTCACTCATTGAATGTTATCTAGTTGCGGAAACAGCCTTATGATAATGAGATGTGATTTCAGGCGCCATTTATTAGAATTAAGTTGTAAGAATATGTTTAAGATTTATTAATTTTAACTCTTTAGTGATACAATAGGTGAAGTTAATAATAGCCAGGGTTATTCAGGGTTATTATTTATGAATTCGGTAAAAAAAAAATAGATAAAATGAAGTGGTTTTGGACCTCCCGGTTCAAAAACCACTTGCCGGTAACAACGTCTCTTTGATATAATGTACTATGGTCGTACTGTTTCTAAGATACAGGCACGTTTAGTAGCTTAGTATAGAAATGTAAAAGTTATCTTTTACATTTCTATACTAAAAAAGAAATCAAAACAATATTTTCGATAAAAGACACTTGATTGGAATCTGTATTATTTACCTGAATTTGCACTTTTATTTGCCAAATCTTGCTGACCTAGTGACGTCGTCTGAGACCATTGTAAAACTGAATCGGCGTTTTCAGCCTAGGCGAAGTCGGGTGTACGACAACTTACAAGCTGATCTCAAAACCCGATTAAATCACTTCACAGTCTGTATACTTGTAAACGGTGGTACTACCCCGGATCGGCAGACAGGGTACCGCTGCCTACCACTCTTTGATAACCAGACCCGAAGCAAATATCCGCTTCTTTTTTTATATAATTCTTAACATAGAATACGGATGTTAGTTCCAAACTTGATAATTACATTTATTCATTATAACATTATTTATGTTCTACGGCGAAGGCATTAATGAATGGCAGCCCCATCCGTTGTCATCTAACAGGAAGGGGGAAGCCTCTGTCACGCGGATTATGCTTTCAGCCAAATGCTGTAATTGTTATTACATTGTTATCAACTTTAATGGCGTGTTTTGAAATACGATACCCTTTGCTCAGATGATATCGGATATTCATTTGATATTTGTAATACAATAATGTTCTATTTATTAATGTGAACGTAGTATGTTGTTGTTCTTTGGATGTGTGTTTATAATTGTTGAAGGTTGCCTTTGTGTCTTGCCTCTTGTTATGTTAATAGATGCTGTTTGTTTTAAGCTACTAATATTTGGATATCATATCTTTATAAGGAAATTATACCGAGGTGATTACAATAACTATGGGCACATGGAAAAAGTGAGTAAAAGTAGATTGACGAAAGGAATTTCTAAATTTCATGTGGATGCGTTATACAAGGTAGGTCCAGGAGGGCGTTTTCCGACCAAATCGGAGACTTTAGCAAATAAGATAGGTTGGCCAGTGCCCATAACTGTAGAGCTTGTATGAAGAGAATTGTGAATGTAAAGCAAGCGAGAAAGTTGTGTCGGGGTCGTGGCAAGTGGCGCTTCATTCTCCCTGTCTATCCCTGTGGGAAAAAGGCGTGACAATTTGATTGATTGACACAACTCCCTAGCTTCCATCACATCCACAATTCTTTTCATACAAGCTCTACGGTTGGCACTAGGCCACCCAGCTTTCTTGAGGATGTCTTCGATTTATATACTGACGTATTTCTAGCAAATTAAACACACCAGTAAATAAATAACATTATTTGCTTGTATTAGACGTCACTACTTCATTGACCTTAGAGGTATGTGGAATGTTTTGTTATTGTATACGCACGTTTCTCCCTCACGTAATCCCACTGTAAACCGGAATAAAGCGATTACCCATTGTTTTCTCAATCTTTTTCTTTTCGAGTTCAAACTATTTGCTCGCGATATCGCACGTGCCACCTTGCGTAAGATTTACGCAGGTCTATTAATAGGGTTGGTAGTGTTGTCGATATTGTTAAGCATCATGAAGAATGATTTAATTTTTTCTATATTGTATACATACAGGTTACTGTACAGTACATATAGTAACTAGTAAACTTTTTTTCTTTATTTACATGTATATAATAAGCTTCTAAACGTGATTGTGTCATAGAATCGACCAAAGTACATATATCAATGATACCATTAGTATCAGCAAGTGCTTATGAATCGAAGGCTCTTGATTTGCGAGATTATTTTCATAGCTTAGCACCAGTGAAAACGATCACACATAGTTGCGTAGCTTGGATCTCGCACCCTTGCATCGTAGCTGCATAGCACATCTCTGGTGGAAAAGCGGCCTTACTATAAAATAATGCCTGATTGCATTAAGCTTGCCAATGTATTGTGTTTGGCAATGCTATAAAGAATTTTAGCAATAATATTTAATTTACGCAACCGATATACTATGTCAAAAATCGCATCAAATAGAAGTACTAGTTTTTTTTCAACAGTACAATTTTTACAAAAATTTATTTCCAATATACCGAGCACCAACACACATTACTAATTTTTGAGAAATTTTGATATTTATGGTACCAATTACAAGCTGATGACTTAAGCCTTAAATCCTTACATGATGTATATAAATAAGTAATGTATTTTTAGGAAAACATACAATATATGTATGCGCGCTAATAGGAGACGATTTAGCTGCTCGCGACTTTACAACACTAGTCTTTAAGACTATTTAAAGTTAAACCATTGTAATACTATTTACTTATTGCCTTTGTGATTTTATACCACTTCAGTTGTGCGAATATGATCTTATTTGTTGAAGTTAACTAATACTTAAGAAGGTAAGCAAAACGTGTTGTTATGTTAATCTGATCATGCTGTTTAATTGTTGTGCTATTAAACTTTCAGATTGTTGGAATAACTAAAAAGTTATAAAACTTTTATTTAAGTTATAAAATAAATTTATAAAGGACATCCATTAATTTTTGGCTTTTGATGTACTACTTTTGCAATGCCCAATGATGAAAAAATATATGAATTGTAGATTCGATATTTGTATTGATAAAACAATTTTGCTTTTAATTGCACAGCAATTAAGTTATTTGGAAAATAATAAATGGATTTTGTATCGTTTGTCAATCATAAAGACACGCCATATTAACTTCAGAGTTCTACTTTGAACTGTCATAATTATAGTTTAATCATTTTGCACACCTCATTATGCCAAATAAAGATTATATTACAATTACATTGTAATCTTCGTACATTAAACTATTTTTAAATGTATATGCAACTGTTAATACAATTAGGCCCAAGTCCCCATACAAAATGAATGATAACTATAACTTTAAGAATAACTAGTGTAGAAGTCACTTTGATAAAGCAGTGGCAGCTCGAGGACACGTTGTTTCGCCGTTGTGAATTACGAGATCTGTGAAAGGAGAGCTGCCATAGATAAATGTCAACAGCATCAATGCTGCATTCGCGACTAGCCTTTCACAAATATCAATCACTTAATTCGTAGCGTTGTTCCGTTTTATTTCTCACGAGACAGACAGACAATGATGCGGCACACGGAGGTAGACACGATCCTGACACAAATGTCCGCTTCCCTTTTCACCGGCAGATAAAAAGAGCGTTGGCATTGAAGCTGCGCATTAACTTGTGTTTGTCACCAACTTTTTCTTTTACGAATGTGTATAAATTTTAAAAGTCAGTGTTCTTTTTGTTTGCCGGGATATATACAAGCTCTATGGCTCTAGCGCGACCACAGTGGCAGTGCATTTTTTTTTAATTTTTTTATTGTGACACGACATCTGACCTCGTCCCTCCTGATGATAAGCAAGTGGAGGTCCAAGAGTAACGACGTCTGAGAAAACCGAGTTTGTTCACGGCTGCCTCAGTCGCCGTCACTATGCCGGCCAAAGGTACTTCTTCATGCATCGCTTGAAGGATCCAAAGATGGAGAAACGGTTACGCAAGCCGAGATCACGGGTTCGAAACCACTTACCGGTACCAATGTATCATTGATATATGTACTTTGGTTGTCTTGTTTCTATGATACTAGAACGTTAGTAGCTTAGTATAGAAATGTATAATAAAAAAATTAAAAAAGCACTGGGGCCCCAGCAGTGCAAAAAAAAACACTAATTAGAAGTTACCTTTTCAACTATCATAAATAAGTGGGATTTTATAAAATTGTAATTTATGTCTATATTAAATTCTGGTTAGTCCGTGTGTTATTTTTTTATTCAGTGTTTGAAAAGTAAAGTCTAGATTTTCTGCTATCTGTTTCACAACACGTGTGGACTCTGTGCCTGTGTAACCACACGTGAAGTAGTTTTAGGATAAAATAAATATAGATAGATAAATTCTTTATTACACAGTAAATAAAACACATTTAACATGTGCATAGGCGAGCTATTAAGACTAGTGACATTTTCTACCATTTAACTTTTGGGATAGTGAGCAGGGATTGTGGGAGTATATTCGATCGTTTATGACAATAATCTACATTTTTATTATAAGGAACAGAAGTAAGTGAATGTAGATCGACGAAAGGAATTTATAAATCGGATGTGGATAAATGCGTTGAACGAGGCAGACCCATGAGGGTGTTTTCCGACCAAATCGGAGACATCCTAAAGAACCGTAGAGATTGTGAACTTGAGGTAAGTGCGAAAGTTGTGACAGGATCGTGGCAAATGGCGCTCCATTGTCTCCTCTGCCTATCCTTGTGGAAAAAGGCGTCACAATTTTATTGATTGATTAAAAAGAACGAAAACAGGTCTAGGTAAATACCGATGTTTACGTTATAATTATAATTTAATCATCTATACCGGAAAATTTTATAAGTTAAACAATGACACGCTCCATTGTCTCTGCTTATTTCTGTGGGATTAGGGTGTGCCATTTCTGGCGCTCAAAAATGCCGGACATTAACGTGCTAAAAGGCCACGACAATCTCCTTTATCAGAATTGCTGAAGATTAGAAGATGGGGTACATTGGTGTTACAGGACCTAATAAAACTCAACAATCAATCTCTATTAAGTTGTCACCCATCAATGGTGCGTCAAGATACTGATCCTGACACAACTTTCTAGGTTCCCATACATTAACAATTTTCTTCATATAATGCTATTAGAATAAGAATAGGACGCGCTGTTGACTAACTTCACTTGACTGATTTAAAGGTGTCATTTTCTTGACGGTCCGCAAAGAAAAAGACACCATACTAAAGTAAAGTTGGTTGGAGAGTTAGACGTCACAAAATGGCGCCGATTCTGTCCTATTCTTATTTTAATCGCATTATACAAGCTCTGTGGTTATGTTTTTCTAACAAAACAGAAATGATCATATTTTTATAGAGCTGAATGAAAGATACGGCATAGTACAGCGTTTAATTTTAATTAATTGAATTCTACGATTAATTACCCAATAGAAATTTAATTAAATGTAAATTGCCGGAAATACGAGATTTAAGATAGCAACCATAGCAACGAGGCAAAATTAACTATCATAATTATCCTTATCAATTCACGCCCTAATTCCTACAGGGATTGGCAGAGACAACGAAGCGGCACCTCCCACGATCCTGACACAACTCTCTTGCTTTTTGTACATTCAAAATTCTCTTTATACGTGCTCTTTGGTCGCTATAAAGCTGCAATTAACTAAAATTACTGCAATTAAAAATTCCTAAATATCCTAAAATAGAATTACTTGTTGGTCACTATACAGATACCGCAGCTCAATTAAACTCTGCAGCCATGGCTGTCGCCCAGCTCAGCTCTTGTACATTATGCGACACTATTCTGTACAGCCCCTATGTGTAACAATTACACATTAATTCCGTTGAGGCAGCTCTACACACGTTACTAAGCTCAATAAGCTTCCTAAGTTTTTGATTGTATGTGAAAACCTTTTGTAAGATATGACATGACCTAGGAGATTGTTTCTCGATCGAATCGGGGATTAATAAAGCAGGGCCGATAGTGCCTATGGTAGAGTTTGTATGTAGAGATGTTAAAAAAGCGTTATAAGTCGTGGAAAATAGCGCTCCATTCTAGGAATTGTGAGCCGTGACTGTTAATTTGATTGATTTTTGTCTGACTAATTTCCGAATTTATTCTATAAATAAATAAAGATGCGAGGGACGCGAGGGAGTTGTGTCAGGATGTTGGCAAGCGGTGCTCCATTCTCTCTGCCTATCCCTGTGCGAAAAACGCGTGACAATTTGGTTAATTGATATTCTATAAATACGGTTGTTAACTAAATGACGCTTGTTAGTCAAAAGCGTTAACCAGCGAAAGGTGGTCAACGTTATAAATTTTCTATAAAAAGTAATAAACCGAAACCTGGATGCAGGATCGCTTCCAATCTGAGTTTGTATGGCTGAAAGAATATCTCTTATCATCCATTATTTTAATTTAGCTAAACCATTACAACATATCAATGTTTGTCACTACATCTCTTAAATTACGTTTATGACGCACAACTGTATTCTGCAGTCGTTACCATAGGGTACTCCTTAATTACTAAATTTCCACATTATTCCTCTTTTCATGTTTCTTCTAACATAAACAGCATTAATTTCCATACAAAAATGTAGGATAAGGATATAACTAGGAACATAAATTGTGAAAATTGAATTTACATGTATAGCCACCCTTACTGCTGAAACAGTGGTCTATTGTTTTTGCTAGTTTGCCGTGATTTTGCCTACGGCTAGCGTGCAAACCCTAACAGAGATTTAGTTTGCTTGCAAATGTTTTGTAGATTAAGCAGTGTTTGTTACATTCGCCTTGTTAAATATTTAAATAAGTCAATATTTTATTTTTAAAATAATTTTAAGAGTGCTAGGCAATGGTTCTCAGTCTGCCGATCCGGGTTAGTACCACCACTTACAAGTACAACCGTAAAGTGATTTGGTTGTGTTTCGGGACCAGCTAGTAAGTTGCCGGTTCCAACTAGGCCGGCATAGTGGATGTGATTGCTGCTTACAGTTATTGAATTGTAGTAGCAGTGACATCCATTTATGAACCACACTCCAGCTTAACATCAAGCGGGGTGCTGTCAATAAAAAGAATAAGACGTTATCGTACAAAAGGCGAACTTAATGCTGTCTCGAACTTATGATATTCTCTGTCATTTAACCATTGGGATGTAAGGAAAAAATTGTAGATTTTATGCATAAAAAAAATATAAAACCTTTATAATGTATTTTTTTTAGTCAATAATTTTGTTTTGTGTTATTAATTATACCAATATGCGGGTAAAACATTTATTAATGCATGTCAAATATATCAAATATGAGTGAAGCGAGTTCTCATTAAATAACCAGAGATTTCGTGTTCATGATTTTGTAATTACGCCTACAATTCCCATGGCTATATGTAATTAAATGAAGCACGTGTCTAAATTATGTAATTATGTACAGAACTGGTAAACAAAGTTTTCGGTTTGAACCCGTGTTTTGTGGACTAGATCGAAAACATAATTTGTGAACCCGACTGGCAGAATAACTTGACATTATGAAATATCAAAATATGAGGAATTAAGTGTATTGAATTTTGTGTATGCATTGAAAATTGAGTGAGTAAGTGTGAGTGAGTAAAATATAAAGTAGTAACACATTGATCCAAATTATCATCATCATCCAGAACATGTCCACTGCTGAACATACGCTTATAGATACATTTAATCCATATTTTCTCACTATGTAACATATCCCCGACACTGGCTCAAATAAAATTACTCTGCACCAATTCGAGTTTGAGTATTTTCGGCTTATTTTACCACTTTCCTGCCGGCTTCTGGCTCTTGGAATTAACATCATAATAAATTAGACGTATTCTAGAACACATTTGCTGATTCAAGTGAACAGACCATAAAGAGACTCAGTCGCGACTTCCCGATTAGCTTAAAAGTTGGTGGTTGTTAATAGGGCGGCATAGTAGATGCGACTGCTTCGTTTAGTGATTTCACTGTTGAGCAGTTGCTGTAACATTATGTCGAGCCAATAATAAAAGCGTAATATGGACCTAAGTGGTAGGCAGTGGTACCCAGTCTGCCGATCCGGGGTAGTCCCACCACTTACAAGTATAAGCGTTTCGGGATCAGCTTGTAAGTTGCCGGTTCCAACTAGGACAAATAACTACTTACAGTTATTGAATTGTAGTAGCAGTGGAATCCATTAATGGACCACACACCAGCTTAACATAAAGCGGGGTGCTGTCATATGTCGAGTCACAATAAAAAAAGGCAAGCAAAGTTAGAGGTAAATAACTGCAAATCAATATTATTATTGTTAAATATAATTTTTGTCCCTAAATAAATATTTAATTAAAATTGTACAATTGTGATGCGCATTCTTGACTTCACAAACCTACGAAGTTTATTAATTTAAATCAGGTGTCGGATGTCATTCATACGTCACTCTGTTTACCGCCTTCTGAATAGTTTAGTATTAAATAAGGTTTTGATTTATAAAGGGTTTATTTGCTGTTTCTCTGGTATATGTATTGTATTGTAGTAAATAGATTTACTTTAATACTATGATTTGTATTTATGTACACTATTTTTATATAATTTAGGTACTAATCTCATTATAAACCGGCGTACCTTTTTTTTTATTGTGACTCGACATATGACAGCACCCCGCTTGATGTTAAGCCAAAGTGTGGTCCATGAATGAATGTCTCTGCTAATACAATTCAATAACTGTGAGTAGCAATCACATCCACTATGCCGGCCTAGATGAAATCGGCAACTTACAAGCTGATCCCGAAACGTGACCAAATCACTTCACTACCCCGGATCGGCAGACTGGGTACCACTGCCTACCACTCTTTGATAACCAGACCCGAAGCAAATATCCATCTCTTATTTTTACTAACTAATATTTGTAATATTTAATATTATTAAATATTACAAATAAAAGCTATGTAACAAATATTTACTCCGACCGGGGATCGAACCCGGGACTTTACGCGCAACAAACCAGTCGCTAAACCGTTCGTCCACGCCTGTCGTCAAAAAAGCTGGCAAATATTAATTTTTAATTTACACATTTTTAGTATTTTCTGGGATATTGCGCGACCACGCAGTCTCACTAGCAAACGAAAATGGCTGCAAAGCTGTCGAATCGTCGCGTCGAAAAAATACTCCTATATTATTATTATTTTAAAGTGCTTGTGATTGACTTGGATTATTGTCAACTGTAGATCATATTTTCTGAATAAATAAATAACAATTTAACATAGTACGGGTAACAAAAGGCCACAAGTGTCGTTAACTTTGATCTACAATATAATTATAACAGTTAATTAACATTCAAAACCGTGTGTCTGTACTCGCCCATATCTCATTTATTTATGCAAATATCATAAACTTAACTAAACTAGTTTCGTGGCATATACACAACATTCGTTTGAATAATGCATGCATAGGTTAATAGAACTAAGTGTATGAATATTATTTAAGTATATGATAGATATACATAATTTAAATAATAAACTCTGGGTCAGGATCGTGGAAAGTAGTAGTGCTTGAAAATTTGTTTAATTTAATTAGTGGGAGGCAGTGGTACCCAGTCTGCTAAACCAGAGTAGTACAGCTAGATCAATCAAGTATATCGTGAAGTGACTTATCAAAATCAGCTTGTTAGTTGCTGGTTCTATCTACGCCGGCATAGTGGATGCGACTTCTGCTTACAGTTATTTACCTGTAGTAGCAGACACCTCCATTCATGGACCGCACTCGAGCTTAACATCTCACAATAACATCTTTAAATCATTCTTGTTATACAATATATTTATTCCCGCAATTTAAAGGATAGTCGAAACTCCTAATAGTTGTTTCTGCAATTAATTGCCACTTAAGGATATTATTATAGAGAGAAGACCATTACATTGGTCACGTTTATCGGCTCCTTAGAGCGGGCGCTGAGCTTGTTGAGTATGAATAGTATAGAGAATTTCTGCAATTTATTATTAATTTGTCACATTAGAATCATTCCATTTATTAAATAGAAAAGATGAAATCAGTCCGCCAGTAATTGTCCTGGACAAAATTTGTATTAGGCTTGAGTTCTTTTGATAAATTAAATATATTTTGTGACGTTCCTCCACGTTAGTGGATAGAATGAGGAATAGCACAGTGCGCGATAGATGTGGTTTAAAAGAAGATGTAGTGACAAGGAATAACAAAGGAATGCTTTATTGGTTATAGGTTTAGGCACATATAAATGATGAGTGAAAGTAGATTGACGAAAGAAATTTATAAATCTGATTGATGTATATGGATGCATTAAACAAGGCAGACCCAGGAGGGTGTTTTTTGACCAAATCGGAGATATCCTCAAGAAAGCTGGGTTGACAAGTACCTTTAACCATGAGCTTGTATGAAGAGAATTGTCGATGTGTGCCAGGACAGTGGCGGCCCATCTCCTTGCCTGCCTATAGTTTTGATTTAGTATTTTCTTAGATTTTTGGCGAACATTCATTAATGGATTTAGGATAATGAATAGTAAGCTGCATAAAACAAATTTTATGCAGCTCACTATCGCGTTTATTTTGGTTAATTTTTTATTGTTCCGACGTTTCGAGAGCTTTGCAGCCATCGTGGTCACGGAGAGACTGAGGTGTTTGTCGTCCTATCGGTTGATGCTGTTAATAAACGTGATAGTAGGCCGCATAAAATTTGTTTAATTCGTTTGTTTTGATTTAGTTTATTTTTAAGAAATTGTGCCTATTATTTTGCTTTACTTAACTTACCCCTAGCGCCTAGTCTAAGGCACTTGTAGTTTATAGTCATGGCCCTTTCTAATTGTACTTCAGAGAGCGCTTTTCACCCCATTGTTAACTTTTGTCTATAACATTGATTTCCTTTTAACAGATTCCATTTAATTTCTTCAGCCGTTTATTGTACGAGTGCTTTTTATGGCTGTACCTACCTACTTAAGTTTACATAGCTATTGCTGTTTTAATGTATGTGGTAAGAAACCAGGAGAATTATAATCACGAGAAGTTTATTTGATGCGATGGTTTGGGCTCATTGAATGAAAAGATGAAAGGAGATTAGCGAAAGAGATTTATAAATCGGTGGCAAGACTGATCTCTGATTAAATCGAGAACATTCCGCAGTGCCCATAACCTTAAATTATGGGCACTGCGGAATTGTGGATGTGAAGGAAGCGAGAGAGTTGTGTCAAGATCGTGAAAAGTGGCGCTTCGTTGTAAATGCTGTGGGAATAGAGACGTGACAATTTGATTTGAACTGCTTACATATTATTTTGTTTTATGAATATTAGCATATCGTTCGTATGGGAAACTTTACAGTATAATTTAAGAAATGTTTTTGTTTGACTCGCCTGAACTGACACGACATCTGACCTTGTCCTGCCTCATGATAAGCAAGAAGAGGTCCAAGAGTGACGACGACTGAAAAAACAATGTTTGTTCATGGCTGCCTCAGTCGCCGTCACTATGAATGGCGACTGTTACTACAGTTAAATAATTGCAAGTAGCAGTTACATCCATAATGCCGGCTAAGTTGGAACCGTCAGCTTTCAAAGTGATCCCGAAACGCGACTAAGTCCCGGTTTTGTACACTTGAAAGTGGTGGTAATATCCTCCTGAATCGGCATGCTGATGATGATGAATCGGCTACTCTCATATGTGGCGCCAAAATCAATTTATTTATTTTATGTTTTCTTTGTTGCAGCAACAAAAGACGATCCAGACGAAGGCCCTGATGGCAGGACACGACATCAGAACGGCAGCAGTGGACGTGGCAAGCTTCCATACAACGGTTACTCGGAGGAGTGTCTAGACAGGCTAGAACCTAATGGCAATATACCTCACGACAAAGACCCACATTATGGTTAGTTTCCTATTACATTTTACTATTCATTTTATCTATTTTTAACGATGAACAATTTTGGGGTTATACCGACACAGATACTCGTAGATAAAGGCAAAGCAGCAGTTTGGCTTAGATGGTTTTGGCAACTTATAAGTTGATCCTGAAACACGACTAAGTTATTTTTTGAGCTTTATCTTTACTCCTTTAATTACGAACAAAAATGGTAATCATAGGAAATCAGAACTGCTCCAAAATAAATCTACTTTTTATTTTATTTAACGATCATCTATCTGTGTTGTACATTGGTTTGCAAATTTTTCTGTTTTATTTTATCTAGAGTAATCAATCAATCTAATGGTCACGCAGATGTCCACAAGCATAGGCAGAGACAATGAAGCGCCACTTGCCACGATCTTGACACAACTCCCTCGCTTCCTTCACATTCACAATAGAGTAATGAATATTCATTAAATAAAATAAATTAATCTATGCAAATCTGCACAAATAAACGAGCTCAAACATACAAATAAACTCTTTTTACTATTATTATTTTAAACTATTTTGTACATTATTTGAAAATAAATTTTACGTTCCTGCGTAATGGGAGTCATGATTTTATTTGACTCTCGTCAACAAATTGTGACCTCAATGCCAAGTTAAATCTAATTAAGTAATTAAATCAATTAAAACCGTCTCCAAAATTACATTTTGTGCTCTATATGTAGACATAAATGTGTGTATATTATTTATCGACGTGATAGGACCCGCTTGATGTAAAGCTGGAGTCCAGTCCATGTATGGAGACGATAACTGCAGTAGCAGTCGCATTCACTGGGCTGGCATATAGGAATGATTGCATTCGCATTAGCATTCAGAATAATCCTGAAACGCGACGTTATACTTAAACGGGTTGGTTTGGAACGACCTTGGGTCGGCAGTTTAGTCAAGTGACTGACTTCCTAACACTAGTAAATACCAAGACCTAGAGCAAATATCTGTTTCATTGTCAAATAATTATTTGTAATTTAATGAATGTAATTTACAATGAATGCTATGAAACTAATCTCTGCTTCAAACGGGAATTGAACCTGGGACGCGGATTGGTATGCGGCTAACTTGGCGGCGAAACATATATATGATCATACATATTTATGATCAAAAGAACATGCTCGATCGCCCTCGCGTAATAACAATGAGGTAAATTATTTTAATGAATTCGACTACTTTTCGAATGTCTTTTTGTTATTTATTGTTAATGAGTTTCTAAAAATAAACGAGACTATACGTCTCAAAATATGTTAATTTTAACCACAATTTCGTCAGGAACAGTCTTACTCTAAGGCTATAGACCGGTAAGTAGGTTTGAGCCCGTGACCATTTCACTATTACTATATATACCACGGTCGCCATCTACGAGTCAAGATTGTTTGAAGATAATTTTGGCTGTGATAAAACCGAGAGAATCATAGAAAGTGATGCTTTATTTTCGATGCCTATTCCTGCGGGAAGGTGCTCGATTTGACTATTCAATTAATTAATCAAATTGTTACGCCTTTCTCTCACAGGGATAGAAAAAGAAAATAAAGCGCCACTTGCCACGATCCTGACATAATTTCCTCGCTTTTCTTACATCCACTATCCTCTTTATACAAGCTCTACGGTTATGGACACTAGGCAACACCCAGCTTTCTTGAGGATGTCTCCGATTTGGTCGAAAACATCCCCCTGGGTTTGCCTCGTTTGACTTTTCGAGTGATTATTATTTGTAACTGTTATGTTTTTTTTTTCAGTAAAAGTTTAATCTGCCATTGTTGACGTAAATATTTAGAATTTAAATAAACGACAGGCTTTGTCGTATGAAAAAAGCCTAGTTTATTTTATAAACTGAATATTCAGTGACATTTTTCTTTAGTATATTTTTAGCTTTGTAAAGGTGGGTCTTTTGAATCACTGGAAATTTTATGATAGCGGCTATTAAATGCGAAGCCTAGACTAGGGTTGCTACTTGATAAATATATGTGGCCAAAAAACAAAATTATAAAATGTTTTTGTGTTTTTTCGTTTAAGATAGGGAAGGCAAAATAACTAAAATTATAAAAGATTTTGACAATAGTGTTAATAACAATTACGTAGATATTTTGTAATAAATAAATAGGTATTACTGGTAATCCTATAGCAGCCAGTTTTTATATTTAACGTTGTCATAAGCTATAATTTTAGGGTTCCGAATGCTAACAATGCAGAGTTTATGAAAATTTCAGCTAACCGTCGGATGTTTTCATTAGCGTTTAAAAAAATTTTTCTTGTTAAATTAAGAGATGTTTTGTTTTGGCTTTTTAACCCCCGACCCAAAAAGAGGGGTGTTATAAGTTTGACTTGTCTGTGTATCTGTGTATCTGTGTATCTGTGGCTCTGTGTATCTGTGTGTCTGTCTGTGGCATCGTAGCTCCTAAACGAATGGACCGATTACGATGCGGTTTGTTTCATTTGAAAGCTGACGTGATCGAGATGGTTCTTAGCTACAATTGATGAAGATCTGATCAGGGGTTTCAAGGTCATCAGCTCGATTTGTTAGCTGCGGTAGCGATCTTAGACGCGCTGTTTAGAACGACAACCCTTGTACGTCGCTATGCGACGAAGATTGTTATTTTATGTCAAATAAATATGCCATTGTTAAAACACGTAAAAAATGTTATAATTTTTCCCTTAAAATATTCATATGGCGAGGTTGGTTTGCAGTTTAGATCGATTACCTTGATTGAATATTTTAGGGGAAAAATTATAACATTTTTTACGTGTTTTAACAATGGCATATTTATTTGACATAAAATAACAATCTTCGTCGCATAGCGACGTACAAGGGTTGCCCGTTCTAAACACGCATAAGGCTGGGAATACACGTCCGATATTGCTGAGCAAATTATTTACAAATCGGAAGTAGGAATCGGACGTCTATTTTGTTTCTGTATTCTGTATGAAAACTGCACCTTCAGACAATCGGATCGGCCATAAAATCGTAAGCGCCTTGGCGTTGTTTCCGATTCTGACATCCGATCCGACTATCGGATCTGACGTGTATTAAGTATTCAAACAAATGTATGGCACGAGTGCTTTCCGATTGTCTGATCAGACAATCGGATCGGACTATCGGAGAGGAAAATCGGACTTGTATTCCCAGCCTTATAGGTATTTACTTTACTTTTAAACAAATCTGTGACCTAACATTTGAAATAAAAACGTATACAAATACATGTGTGTTTTAACTGGTACCACTGAGCTACTCTGATGATGGAACTCGAAGGTAGGAGACGAAATCCTGGATGTGTTCAAACTTTTTTTTGGTATGTTAAGTTTGGACTTATTAGATTTGTCTTGAAGGTAGAAAACTAAGTGTAGAAAAGTTAGTGCGATAAAATAAAACATTCCGGATCTAAAAAATCTGATCATGGATCCTTTCAGATCAGCAAATCTACAAGAAATGGACCTATAGTGCTTTAACTAAAATTGTTACTCACTATGAGCCATTAGCTGGACCGTTATCAAATTAAAGACCGAGAGTATCTGATGAGGCACCATCATGAATCCTCTCAGATCAGCAAATCAACAAGAGATAGAACTATAGTGCTTTAACTAAAATTGTTACTCACTAAGAGCATTTAGCTGGACCGTCATCAAATTGAAGACCGGGCAATCTGATGATGCACCATTATGAATCCTCTCAGATCAGCAAATTGATATCAATTGATCAGCAAAAAAAGAGATAGAACTGTAGTGCTTTAACTAAGCCTTTAGCTGGGCCGTTATCAAAGTATCTGATCATGAATCCTCTCAGATCAGCAAATCAATAACAGATAATATCATAGTGCTTTAACTAAAATTGTTACTCTCTATGAGCCATTATCAAATTGAAGCATTATGGTGCATCATTGAAGACCTGATGATGCACCATAAGGATCCAAGGGATATTAAAGGGATATAACTATTGAGCCATGACTAATGTTGTTTATTACTATAAAGCTGATGATATGACCAAAGTGGTTCCAGGCGTTTCGGGGGTTCCTTTAAAATTTTAATTTTGATTTTATTCATTTAATTGAATTCTCGATAATGTAAGATAATAATTTATCTTAAAATAACTGTTATATATTTTTTGTATTGTGACGTTCTTGGGGTTCTAAAAAGATACGATCAAATGCCAATTTCGTTGAAGAAGCGCTTTATTCGCACAATCTAAATACCTCAATAGGAAGCCAAAGTCTAGATGTGGGTTTGACAATATATTTGAAACCAATATCAATGATAAATGTTTTTCACCTATTCTAAATGAACAAAGAAAATTCGACATAATTAATCATTTTATAGCATATTAAAAAAACCTATTTATAATTGAGGATCGATAGACAGAAATAATAAAACGCCATTTACCACAATTCTAGCATAACTCTCTCGTTTCCTTTACAACAACTCTCCTCATACCGGCCCCGATCATTCTAGAATACATACCTGCAAGGAATATAATTTTAACCTTTATTAATTATATTTTTGGATATTTTGATGCGATATCCTGGTAAATTATTTAAAATGTGGCTAGTTTGAATTTTGCTTCTGTGATTGCCGTAACAGGGCGGCATTATAGGCTATCCGCCCTAGTTTTTAAAATAATGTCCTCTACTCATATTTGATCAAGAAATTCTTTTTTGGGTCGTTTTTTTTTTTTTTTTTTTATTGTGACTCGACATATGACAGCACCCCGCTTGATGTTAAGCCAAAGTGTGGTCCATGAATGAATGTCACTGCTACTACAATTCAATAACTGTGAGTAGCAATCACATCCACTATGCCAGCCTAGATGGAAACGGCAACTTACAAGCTGATCCCGAAACGTGACCAGTGGTGGTACTACCCCGGATCGGCAGACTGAGTACCACTGCCTACCACTCTTTGATAACCAGACCCGAAGCAAATATCCATCTCTTTTTTTTTATTAACAAATATTTGCAATATTTAATAATATTAAATATTACAAATAAAAGCTATGAAACAAATATTTGCTCCGACCGGGGATCGAACCCGGGACTTTACGCGCAACAAACCAGTCGCTAAACCGTTCGTCCACGCCTGTCGTCGTTACCCAAAAGGTAAAAATTCTTTTAGTCACCTCTGATCCATCAATCTTTTTTCTCAATCTTTTATTTGTCTGCATCCTTTCAATGAACCCGGAATAACGCTACGTGATATATTTTATGAACCATGTGTAACTATATAAATTGTCTTTTTATTTTGACCCGACATATGACAGCACCCCGCCTGATGTTAAGCGGAGGTGCGGTCCATGCGGAGGTGACTGCTACTACAGTTAAGTAACACTAAGTAGTGTTCAAGCAATCAATCAATCAAATTTTTTACGCCTTTTTCCCACTGAGACAATCCACTATGTCGGCCTAGATGAAACCGGCAACTTACAAGCTGATCCCGAAACCCGACTAAGCCACTTCACGATCTATAACTTGTAACCGCTCTGCTTTACCACATAATTCATTTTTCTTTTATTTATAATTGCAGTCATAGTTCCACGATTGATTTTATATCTTAGTTTTAAGTCTTCATTTAATAATAAAAAATGTACTTTGATTTCATAAAAGCTTTTAAATTAAATAGCGTATTACTTAGCATGTTTTTCTCATTACAAAACGATTTATTTCATGCGTAAATTTTAAGCTTTTATCTCAGACTACGTACGCTTTGCCATTACTTGAAACTCTATCACGAGTTCTGATGCAAGTGTTGTTACAGCAATAATTTAAGCTCGATCATCAAGTTTATTTTAACAATCAATTAAAAATATAGATCCTGAAACTGGTGAAAATCAGGACTTGATTTTTGTTCTAGATCTATTTGACCAAAGTTAGTGTACCATATCTAAACTAATCTAATTTCGAGACGCGAGTTGCCTGGTGGTAAGCAAAGGGAAGTCTAAGTGCGCCGACGACTAATAAAACCGACTTAGTTTATGGTTGCCTCAGTTGTCGTCACTGTACCGCGAAGGTGATTTAAATGCTTCAGTTAAAGAATTCATGGTTACAGAATTGGGAGAACACTTGAGCTGGTAAATCATTCCACTTATCCATTGTCCCCCCACAAATAACGACGTGCCGAACCTTTACTTTCAAATGTTGGGTTCAGTCGACAGAATGGGGATGCTTTCCCAGATCTGCAGGCTTATTTAATAAGTTTTAATATTTTAATAACCCTACCACACATTTGTGTGGTAGGGTTGTGTGGTAGGACTCTATTACAAACTTGTAATAGAGTCACTGTAAAAAATCTTCGTAGCTTACTCGAGCTTTCGTAGCAAATTCTATTTAAACTACATAATGTTGGTTTATTATTATTTTCACGCTTCTCTTGTTGTTGGGGAGGGTTTCGTTTTTTTTATATTGTGGCTCGACATTGTTACAGCACTCCGCCAATGTTAACCTGAAATGTTGTCTACGAATGAGACGAATGCTGATAAAGCTTCAAGCTGCTCAAGCTTTCAAGCTGATCCTGAAACATAATTAAGTCATTTTACGGATATAGGCAATTTTTTATTAACAAATATTTTAAAATGTACTACAATGTAATAAAATTAATAATACAAATAAATGCTTACGAAAAGTAAATTATTTTTCTGCTATATTTTAAATTTAATTATGTATTTTAAAATTAATTAAGTCTGTAATTTTTATTCGAAATGAACAATGTTTAGGCATAAAAGGCACATAATAAATATGATGATGAATATACGAGTATGATGGGAATAGTTAACTTTGTAGGTTTTTAGTCGTTAGCTTTCTTAAAAAATATAAACCAACCGCGACTAAGGCATAACTTTTTTGTATTTAAATGTGTGTGTTTACGAATTCGAATTGTTTTTTTTGTATATTTTTTATTGTATATCTTATAAAGGCTATAATTGAGAAGCTACTAAACGTGCTTATATTATAGGAACTGGATGACCAATGTACATAAATCAGGGATACATTGATACCGGCAATATTTTTTATTGTATATCTTATAAAGGCTATAATTGAGAAGCTACTAAACGTGCTTATATTATAGGAACTGGATGACCAATGTACATAAATCAGGGATACATTGATACCGGCAAGTAGTGTTAAACAGGTGACTCTCGGTTTGTGTGACCATTTCACTACCACTACACCACGGTCGCATCATTTATAATATTATATTTGTATTAAAAAAGTTACATTTTGACATGAGAATAAATATGTCAAAGCTCAAAACTGTTTACATAACCAACGAAATGTTACATATGGTTCTGTTGATAAATAAATCATGTTTTGACAGTCGCCATCCATTATGCTTAGATAGGGCACAGAGTGACGGTTCCATCATTGATTATATCCTCGATCGAAGGCTTATTCTCCATGAATTAAACAATTTTTTTGCGGCTCACTATCGCGTTTTTATCGCAAAATCTAAGAAAATGCTTATTCTCCAATCAGTCAATCAAATTGTTACGTCTTTTTCCCACAGGGATAGGCAGAGACAAATGAGCGCCATTTGCCATATTCCTGACACAACTCCCTCACTTCCTTCACATTCACAATTCTCTTCATACAAGCTCTACGGTTAACAGCAAGCAATCAATCATACGGTCACGGCCTTAATCACTACAGGGATAGGCAATGGTACGCTAGTTTCCACGACCCTGACACTACACTCTTGAATCATGTATTTGTATATTGATTTTATTATTATTAAATTGAAAGATCGATTAAAGTGGTAGATAAAATTTAAATTATTTATATTTCTTCCTATTATACAGACCGTAAAGTGATTTGGCCGCGTTACGGGATCAGCTTGCAAGTTGCCGGTTCCAACTAGGCCGGCATAGTGAGTGTGATTGCTACTCACAGTTATTGAATTGTAGTAGCAGTGGTATCCATTCATGGACACACTCCAGCTTAACATCAAGCGGTCAATATGTCAAGTCACAATAAAAAAAGAAAGATAACCAGTTCGGAATATAATAAGACTTGTATGAAGGTTTTTTAAAGTTCCTTAATGTTCCAATTTAACGTAAACGTATTTGAACGTTGTAAAGGATTTTTGGAGGCAGATAACTTTTGTTTACAATAAAACACAGATGTTAAATGCATAAAATTGGTTTCTATTGGCACACCCTTTGTTAATGAAATTAATATTTAATGCTAAATTATAATGTAAGGCGACCGCGGTGTGGTGGTATTGACATGGATGGCCATGCAAACCAAGAGTCCTCGGTTCAAATCCACTTTCCAGTAGCAATGTATTTTTAATATATGTCGTTCAGTTTCTAAGATACAAGCGCGTTTAGTAGCGTTGTATAGAAATATAAAAAAAACAATAAAAGTATTAATTGTTAGGAATGTTTGTATACTAGAATAGACCCCCTGATGAGCGTTCCCGGGAGACTGTTTAACTTTATTGTTTCTATCGCAACAATGAGTTTTTCATCTTGATTGAATACTTGGCCATAAACGCCGGAGACGCCTTTCGCATCACAACAGTAACATTGATTAATATTTACATTGTGTTCAGTATTTCTTAACTTTGCGCAAATAAATTTACTAAAAAAAGCGATATTTTTATGAATTTTGCGCTTCGTCGTAGCCTATATTTTCATCGTGCATATTTTTTAAATTTCTGAGTGATATTGCCGGGTTAACCTCGCCATGCCTGATGTAAGCAAGGGGAGGTTGAAGAATGCCAACGACAAATAAAATTGACTTAGTTTACGGCTACCCAAGTCGTCTTCACCACGCTCGTCAGGGAGGCTTATAAGCTTTGTTTGAAAAAAAAATGAAATTGCATAAATGTTTACTAAAAAGTCTAAATATCAATCAATCAAATTGTCACGCCTTTTTCCCACAGGTATACGTAGAGACAATGGAGCGCCACTTGCCACGATCCTGACACATCTCCCTCGCTTCCCGCACATTCATAATTCTCTTCATACAAGCTCTACGGTTATGGGCACTAGGCAACCTAGCTTTCTTGAGGATGTCTTCGATTTGGTCGGAAAACTCCCTTGAATAAAGTGTAAATAAAATATCAAAATAATCCCATAGAACAATTGGACGCTGTCGCCAAAATAAAGTTCACATCGATGCCGGGGAGGGGTGCAAACTGGGTCACTAGGCGACCGTTAATCTTTCTCAGTGGCTCCTGAAAAATCGAACCAGCTCATCCCCCTTGTAATATTAGCCCCCACGATCTCGTTACTATCAGCACAATTTGCCGTCATAATATTTTTATTCGCACATACCTTTTATCTTGTCGAATTGTTTCATGGAGCTCGCTTAAAAGGTTTGAGGTATTGGCGTGTTTGTTTTTTGTATATATTCGGGTAATTAATTTTATTTGGACTTTTATTGTTTTGTAAAAAATTACGGTTCCATAACCAAAGAGCACGTATGAAAAGAATTTTATTGTGGATGTAAAAGAAGCAAGAGATTGATGTCAGTATCGTGGAAAGTGATGCTCTGTTTTATGTCTCTGTTTATCCCTGTAGCAACAAAGCCGTAAAATTAATAATGATGAATTTTTAGCAAATTCCAAGCAATAATTTATTTATACATTCTTTTTTTTTTAGTAAAGCACAAGACTTATATTGTACTAGCTGTGCCCGCGACTGCGTCCGCGTGGAATAGTTATTTTGGGAATCATATTATTTTTTTGTTTACCTACCTGCTCAGCTTTATTATAAATTACCTATAGCTGTTACCCGCGACTTATTTACGTAACTAATAGAATATATTTTAAAGTAGTTTTAAAAAGAATATATTTTAAAGTACTTCTGCGTGAATTATATTTTCAGTTTTATTTTCTTGTGCGCAAAACTCGCACCCGTTTTGCAGCAGCAGTCTGCCGAGAACGCTGAGTGCTTTTTCTAGGCATTACAGTGACGAAGAAAGAACGAAGGAAATGAAAACTTAACCAAACTAACTGTATGCTTAAACTAAAACCTAACCTAATAAGAATTGTAAAACCTAACCTTGAAAGAATGTAGATGACACCTACAGGTATTATTTACAACAAAACAAAAAAAGTGTTATTGTGAAAATATTATAATAGAAACAAAATACTATACTTAAAACCAACTACTATAGAGAAAACTACTACAAAATGAAATTGTATAAAAAAGGATTTTGCACGATGATATTATATCGTAAAAACAAATTAACGCTGCATTCAACCGATCAGTAGGGAGCCGACCGCATAGTATGCTTGTCTGTCTATAAATGACGCGCCCCTCCACTTTATTACTTTATTTAAATATATGAATGCAAATATTACTAACTATACTATTAAACTTCATCACATTCGTTCCTCCTTTGTGTCTAACCAGCAACTGAATAACCAATTACTGCATTTTCGGTGTGTTTTATCCATATTTTATATTTGCTCGTATGCGTAAATGCAGTGGAGGGGCGCGTCATTTCGGCTTAGACAGACTATACCTCGTAGAGCTACACCCCCCTCCGCCTCGCCGCAAGCACCGCCTCTCCTCGCCCGCCGGTTAGTGCTCATCATGCGACGCGTGTGAATTTTGTTTCAGAGTTATTTTAAAATTGTATTATCTTATAAGATGTTTATTGAAATTAGGTGATGTCAATGACAATTTTGTTCACAGTTAAATACTCTTAATTAATAACACATTTATTTTGATAAGGAATAATATTATTATGTTAATACAACTCTGACAAATAATTTGTAATAATGCATTAATTTAGTGAATTAAACAAATTTTATGCGGCTTACTATCGCGTTTATTTTAGACCAAAAGAAAAAATTATTTGCATTAATTTAGACCAAATTTGACTATCATAAAAACGGTTATTGTGAGTTAATCTTAAAAAATGACATATACGGTCGCGGATTTTTTTTTAGATAATTTAAAGAGGAATAATTCTTTCATACATATTTTTTGGGTATCTCGAACGGTTTTCGCAGCGCACGCAACGGAAACCCTCAAAGACGAATAATATTCCCCGTTTTTTCCACATTTTCGACTGTTTCTTCGCTTCTATAAGTCGCAACGTAATGTTTTATAGCCTAAAGCCTTCCTCGATAATTGATCTATCCAACACAAAAAGAATTTTTCAATTCGAACCAGTAGTTCCTGAGATTAGCGCGTTTAAACAAACAAACAAACAAACAAACAAACAAACAAACTCTTCCGCTTTATTATATTAGTATAGATATGTTTTAGAATTCACATTGTCTTAAACTGCGATTTGAGTTTCTAAATTCAATAGGTCTAAAAAGTAGACAAGGACGTATCGGCATTGTTGTAATAAGGCGACTGTAAAAATGTAAAAAGGCATGATCACAGGATGACTACGGGTAGGCGCTACACGTGTTGTAACTATTTTCTTGAAATCGAGACATTGATCTAACTCGTCAAATATCTGGTCCCAGGTTAATCTTTTTGCTATGTATCACATCGGTTTTTAATGGGATGAATTTTAACGTGGTTTTGCGTAAAATTTCATTATTTATTATTACTCGCAAACATACGATATTACAAGTATACTATTAATGTTTCTGAATGTAAACATAATTGTCGTAAAAAACGGAATAGAAAATTGAATTTAATGATAACACTTTTTCATATACATTCTAAACATGCATTTTCCTTACATCAAACGGCCGTACTCGTAAAGGGATCGTAGTCATAGCTCCCCGAGCGACTATAACGACCTACTATATAGACCTTAGTTGTAAAATTTAGGGACCACGGAAGCTATAAGCCTCTACGTGTGGGCTCGTCAAGATACCCTTTTTCTAAGACATGTAATGTACGAGCTCTTTTTAAAGGAATTCGTAACGGCGTTCGTGAATGTTATGACTTTTCTGTCGCGGGATGCGTTATTGTTATGTGGTGCAATATATCGCGGTGTGTATAAAATTATATTTATAGCCACAATTTCATCATCATCACCACGTCAGCCACCTCCACAGTGGCCTACTGGAAGCGGTCTGCAACCAGCGGTTTTCTGGCATTTTAGCAGCTCGTTAGTTTACACGGCATAGGATTGTGAAAATGGTAGATAATGTACTACGCATCAAAGATAGAGAATTATTAAAGTAAAACCTATATCTTTCCGTGGTAGCAGTCCGTGTACTAGACTCAGCTTAAAACTACCAGCTTAAACTCAGCTTAAAACTAGTAAACTTAGACTAGCTTAAAATCAGAGTGTGTACTGTGGGCGTTTTCAATATTATATCTAATACAATACTAGTCATACAGGTTTATCCGCATCTCATCAGATTACTACAAAATGCAGTCACATATTTATACATAAATTGATTCTTTTATAATAGTCACAGTGTTTATAATCAATCAATGAATTAAAAGTTGTTGTGTTAGGATCGTGGCAAGTGGCGTTCTATTGTTTCTGCCTATTCCTGTGGGAAAAAGGCGTGACAATTGATAATTAACATAATTATTATTTAAATAATTAGTTAACTAAGTCGCACTCACATTACAATACAAAGCGACCGCGGTTTGTAATTTTTAAAATTTATTATATATTATATATTTTACAATTTGAATCAAGCGAATGAATCGTGTATAAATCTTTTTTTTTTCTGACACCATCTCGGATCTTGACTTGGAGGATTTGCCAAGGAGAGATTCAAGTATTCCACTTGTCGACCGTTCAACCAAGATGCGATGTGCCAAATCGTTTAGTTCGGCTGTCGAATGCAGGATGGTTTCCAGGTTCCCACGACATGTACGGATATTACGGGAGTAACATACGAGGTGGAAACAAGGCTAAAGAGTTCCTCGGAACATTCTACGTAGTATAAAAGACGCATGAAGTCTCTCCGAATTCGTAGTTGAATTATGCACCAACTTCTGCTGAAGTGCAAATAAATCGTCAGACCCGAAATAATTTAGCGCTCAAGAAGTACTCTATTTTGCCTGTTTCTAAAATTACCTGCCTATTAAATAATGTAAACGTAGTAGTAGCTTTGCAAACAAAAACACACAAGCCAAATCATAATAATTATAATTAAACCATAATCATTGTCCGCGTCGCTTTATGCGTTTATAACTAACTATAAGCGTATGGTAATTTTATATTTGTCGGAATGTAAACTCCGTTGTCATATTAACCGCACCCTTGGCTCGTCCCTTAGCCCCATGACCCAGTTAAGCCCCTGGTCATGCAATGGATATAATGTCCGTGGATTAATAATGCTTGTTTCGGACTTATTTTATAGTGTTTCCGGGATTTTACTCGTCTCCTTTCTGTAACACAAAAATTCTCTTTTGTGTTGGTGACAGTTTATTTATTATATTTTGTAGTTATTTATATTCTAAAATTATAATTTTGTTATTATATTGTTAAAATATTTAAGTTGAAAAAATGCCATTTGTGTTTATTGAGATATAGAGAATACTTTAGTTAAAAAATCATACGTTTATTATACTTTGTTTTAATAATATACTTCATATAGCAGATTTGTGTATTCTGTCGTCTAAATTGACAGTCGAACTAAACGAAAACATTTTTTAGTTCGAATGTCGATCGACCATAGCATTTGAACACATGGGAATGTATTCTCACCATCCCAAGGAGAGAACATATGTGCGAATCGAAGAATAAAGAGTTCCGCTGGCCGGCATAAATTCACTGTGAATGAGGCAATCACGAACTACCTTTTCTTCATTACCGCTATAAAATTACGCCAAAATAAAAAAAAACCTTTGTAATTATATTCTCGACTTAAATAAACATTTGGCGTTTGCTTTGCTGGAGCAAAATTCCACTCGACTTTCTACCTTTAACGCGCATCTGAAGTACCTACTCTTAAAAGCGTAATATCGGGAAAACGAGACGGGGAATAGAACCCACAAACGACACCCTAACGTCGGCGATGAATGTCTAAGGAGTTTTGTGCATTTTTTTCTAAACGAATTAATTTATTTGCTAAGTGACATAACAAGGAAAAACGTTTTTCAGTAAAAATGCTGTTGTTTTTTTAAAGCTTCTCTACTAAGTAAAAGTAATACTCGGTTATCGTCTTTCGGTCGTCAACATTCTTATTAAAAAGGACACTCGTCGGTTTCACAGAATAAAATTTGATTATTAAGCTTTTTACGAGTCCTCCGAGAAGATTCATCTTTGCGCGTTTTTAAAATATAATTTTATGATCTACGAGTACCTTTAAAGACATAATCAAATCAGTATATCCGAGATTGTGTTTAATAATAATATTATATGAAAATTTGCTACCTTTTTTCATCGTAACACGACATATTACAGCACCCCGCCTGATTTTAAGCTGGAGTTCGGTCCATGTATAGAGGCAATTGCTACTACACTTAAATACATAATTGCAAGTAGCAGTCGTGTACACTATGCCGGCCTAGAAAACGGTTATATTTTGACGATACGTTGTCGACAATTATTGCCAGCATACAAGTTGATAATCTTTTTTTTTGTGCTATGAATATGTATTATATGCAAGAAAAAAAAACTTTAAAATATATTTTATTGCATATGTTTTTAGTGTCATAAGGAATTTAATTGATCAAATAATTAAATGTTTACGCCTCAATTTCCACGGGGAGTAGCAATTATTATGGAACGCCACTTTCCACGATTTTAATATAACAGGCTCTTGCTCATATTACCTTTTTTGTGGCGGTTTGTCACTGCAAGTAGCAGTCGCATTCACTATGCCAGCCTAGTTGGTGCCGGCAACTTCCAAGCTGATCTCAAAACGTGACTGAGTCATTTTACGGTTCGTATACTTGGAAGTGTCGGTACTATCCCAGATCGCCAGAATGGGCAAATGACCAACAACTGTCTGCCAGTCTCTGCCATTTTATGATCTCAATTTGACTAAATATTTTTTTCTTTTTTGTGTAATTCTATTACCCTGTTCTGATAAGTAGCAGTAAAAAAATAGTATGTATTTAAATTATTATTTTTATTGTTTTAGAATGGAGGGGGAGTGGTGCCAATGGGGAATTCCGTGTTAAAAGACAGCTGTCAGTCTCATCTGACTCTAAACTCCTGGACGAAGGTGCACGAGAAGACGCGAGGGTCGTCATGAGGCCCAAACGACCTCCTCGGCCCAAGTCTGAAGCTTTCCTAGGACCTCATGATTCACATTCAAATAGACGCACCAAGCGGTTTAGTGCCTTTGGGGTAAGTGTAATTTACATATTACCAGAGGGCCCTGAAATAGTATAATTAAGATGGGAATACGCTCAAGATCCATCCAGATCACTTTTAACTGATGCCAATTCTTATACAGAAAAGTTGGAGTTTTACCGGGTAACTGCAAGTGACAGGTCATGCAATTTTAAATTATTTGTAAAACTTTTGTCTTCTTCTTTGTATTGTGTATTAATATGGTGGAATCGAACTTGTTTCTTTGGGTTCCCTACAAGCTCCTTCGAATGTTTTAGGTAAAGTCTTACCGCCATTTTACTAGAACCTTCAATATCATGGCGTTTTTTATTCTTCGTATTTAAACTGCCAACGTTTTAACATTGAACATAAATTATTACTTTGACGCTGTTAAATGCTAAGCCGACTTCTGATGTAAGATGACGTACGTCTGAAGTGGCCGGCATAGTGACGCGACTGTGGCAGCCGTGGACTGACTCGGTTTTTCGGTCACCGGCACTCTTCGGCCTTCATCAGGCAGGTCGAGGTTAGATTTTGAGTCACATTAAAAATAAATTGAAATCGATATTTTTGATGTTGCTACATTTTACTACATGTTTTGCATTTTTTTATTATTCCGTCGTTTCGAGAGCTTTGCAGCCATCGTGGTCGAAAAGTCGGAATAATGAAAAATTGTAAAATCACAATTCAAAATAAACGCGATAGTAAGCTGCATAAAATATGTTTAATTCATTATGAAATATTTGCGCAAAATCTAAGAAAATACTATGCTGTACTATATTTGATGTTGTGACTCTGGAGTACCCTAACACATTTTTTCTCACCGATATAATATATTCTATCGGTAATAATATTTATATTATGTTGTTGAAAATTGGAATAAAGTATCCCGGGAGTTTTCCCCCTTTATTTTTCTTTCCATATCAAAGTATCCTTTGAATAATAAATTCATGAAACCTTACTGACCTTTATTTTAATGTGATATTGATCTATTATGAACGTAACATGTTTGTTTTAAAACATAGAAAATTTTACGATGTTATTACTGTATAAATTATTGAAAATTTTATAAATAGATATCCCAATAAAATAAGAAAAATAATTTACTTTTTTCGATTAAAGGGAGAGAGGGAGATGAAAGTGAAATACCATTTTTTTTGAAATACCATATTTGCGAATTGGCATGTGCCAAAAATAAACCTATTACATTTTCTTCAGTACCTACCTCAATATTTTCCTTTTTGGAAGTCGGCTAAACACTACATTAATTTGCAAATTCTTTATATCCGATTTTAATATCAGCTGACAATCGCATTGGTATAGTCTAAATTTTATAAATACAACTGTAATTTGTAGAATTAGCTTGAAATTCAAACAATTCGAAATGATCTAAAATTAATACCCAACGCGACGTTTTGTTCTATAATCTGTTCATATTTCATATCAAATTTCCAATAACATTGTATATCAGACTTGGCTTATCCGTTGTCCATTGATGCAGAAGTCAGAGCGCTCGCACCTTCCGCTCAGATGGTCAAGCCGTTTCTACGCAAATCCCTTGTGTTCTATATTCAGTTTAACACAGTAGGCATTTAGGGTACGATCTAGATTAGGTCAGAAATTTCTTCAAGCATCGGCATAGTGTGATCATCGTTAATTTTACGCTTTAGTTCCCACAAGGATAGGCAGAGACAACGGATAGGAGACGATCCTGACATAAACCTCTTTCTCTATCGCTGGTTCCTTTTTGAGAATATTATTTTAAAAAGCAAGGGTATTCTACTATTAACCAAAGATCGTGTATAAAGGAGAATTTCGGATGTGAAAAAATGCGTTTAACCAAAAAAAGATTATTATTATATAGCATCAATGCATTATTAAACATATTTTGTTTACCTCGATGTGGCTCTTCACCAGGGCTAAATATAGGGATTCATATTAAATAACTAGTTTTAATCTTTATTCTTATTATAGGTACTTCTATTATTGTGACGTTTTACGGGTTTTTAAGGGATTTAATGAAATTCCAATTTAGCGCCTAATTCACACAATACAACTATACAAATCTTAAGCACAATCCGAGGACGACTTTTTTACATTTCTATACTAAGCTACTTAAGTGCTTGTATCATAGAAACAGGACAATCAAAGTACATATATCAAAGATATATTGGTACCGGCAAGTGGTTTTGAACCAGTGCTCTCGGTTTGTGTAACCATTGCACTACCACTACACCACGGTCGTAATTGCAGGTTTCGCTGTCCAAACAATAGCCCCCAATCGCCAGTCGCCGTGGTATCCCAGATATCGCATCCAAATCTAAACTGACTCCCGCGACGACAGCTTTCGCTGTATACGGAGACAACAAACTATTCCAGGATTAGATGTGTTTCGTATGCCATTGTTCCGAGCACCTAGCTGTTTTTCTATTTTTATTGGGGTTATATGAGACCTTTCACTTAAACGTAATATTATCATTAACACTACTTTTTTCGGTGCTATTTAAATGGAAAATTAGTAGAATATTGGGCGTGTTTTCAACAGAGATGTTCAACATTAAATCTTACATTAGTTTATATTTAAGGAAAACATAGAACTGTAGAATATGTAGTAAATGTTATGAAATTAATCAAAGGACAACCTTAGTAGTAATTAGTGATACATGATTATATTGTGCGAGAACATGAATTCGATGTGGTTATTACATTGCTTTTGTTTGATATTAATTTGTAATATTGCTTTGATGTGCTTTCAATCAAATTGTTGAGTCAGACAATGCGACCGAATAAGGTGACCGTGGTGTAGTGGCAGTGCAATGGTTACGCAAACCGAGAGCACTGGTTCAAAACCACTTGCCAGTACATATGTATTTTTGGTTGCCCTGTTTCTATGATACAAGTACTTTAGTAGTTTAGTATAGATATTTAAAAAAAGTCATTTACCCAGTCTGCCGATCCGGGGTAGTACCACCACTTACAAGTGTACAGACTGTGAAGTGATTCAGTCGCAGATTAGCTTAAAAGTTGCCGGTTCCAACTAGACCGACTAATAGCATTTGCCTTTATTAATGGACCGCACTCGACACTCCTGCCTAACATCAGGCAGGGTACTTTCATATGTCGAGCCACAATATGATAAACAAATCGAGCCAAAGCACAGGCTAGACCGACGGAGGGCCCTAATCAATTTCCCACTGCTGAGCAAAGGATTTCCATCTAAAAGATTTTTTTCTATAACTCACCACACTTTGTGGCTGGGTTCATCTGGGTCTGCCGCGATGTCTTATACCTCTACAGTTTACGATACTTCGTAATTGACTTTACTCCAATGCTTCAGACTTGCGGCAGAGGTAACGTTATGTACGTTATGTATATCAGAATGAGTATTTCGGCTACGATTCAAAATTTAAATTCTAATAATTTGCATTGGTTTTGATAATTTGGATTGTTAATTTTGACAGTCTAATTATATGATAAACCAACTAATTATAATGTCAATTATATTTGAATATACGTGTAGTTAATTAGTAATTATAAAAATCATTATTTAGTTATACATAATTAATGATTAAAATGATTATATGATACGTGCGTGTTTTAGCTTTTAGTTAGTGTAAAATATGCACTAGTTTCATTGTTATCGGGTTGTTCAATAAGTTTTGCGGTTCGATAGGAGAGGGCGTTGCTACTAGCCTATTTTTTTGTTATGTTGGTACACTTTATATGAAGGTATGTGAAGATTCATTTCAATCAGTTAGTTCAGTCTTTGTTTACAAGTCCTTTAGTATCGACGAGTCACAGTATTTTTTACAATGGATCTTGCCAATTTTCATCAAAATCTGTTTCGCTGTTTTGGCATGAAAATGTAACAAACGAATAGACAAACAATTACTTTTGAATTTATAATATTAGTAATGATTTATCACAAAATGTGTAAATCCAAAACAAATTTTACGTGGTTTATATGTAGTACTAGCCCCCGTATCAGTACAAACGCATTAACAAGCTCAAATATTTGGACAGGTAACAACCCCACATACTCAAACGCTACCTACCGTATTCATAAACTGTTACCAATCGAATTTATATCGAAAACGAATTCAAGATTTGATTTCTGTTTACGGAATCGGCAGGCAAACTACGTTCGGCGTATGGTTTGGTGCGTCGTTTCTTTGTCAAACAATCGACAAGTGTTTACCAGCCCATGTGTTCCACCCGTCCTATAATCTTGGATCCATCAAGTTTGTTTCTCTTATAAAGGCTTCTCTGGCCGAAATAGTAACAACGACTATGCCGACTGTGAACTGAAGTGTCTTTTTTTGGACTTTTCTACATAATAGAATATACATATAAGTTTGTAATAAAAACATAGAAAATATAACTATGCTGCGTGCATTAAACAACAGAGTTTGATTCCCGGTTGCAGCCGATCGATATGCCTATTTTTTTCTATCCAATTCCCAATTGGATCTTTCAAGCGATGCGTGAAGAAGCATCTACGGCCGGCATAGTGACGGCGACTGGGGCAGCCGTGGACTAACTCGGTTTCTTCAGTCGTCGTCACTTTTGGACCTCCTCTTGCTTATCATCAGGTGGGTTGAGGTCAGATGTCGTGTCACAATAAAAAAAGTAGTACTAACATTGAAATAGGCCAAAAAAAGTCCTAATTAAAATCAATCGTTTTTACACAGAAACGAATAAAATTGTTATTGTGTCGTTTTTTAAGAATATACCGCCCACTTTCTTGAAGTGGTTATTTTATGTTCAAACCGTAATCGTTATAAAAGGGGTGGTTATGGATATAAAAGGCTCGGGGATTCACCGCACGATTGCGTTAAATAGATTTAAATTCATGCGATCACTAATATTGAAAGATTTAGCTTGGCTTATTAGTCTTTAGCAGGGGAGTGAATTTATTTTATAGCTGCGAACACGCGAAGCTGCGATCGTTTTTTGTCGCTTTTTGTGCAAAGGACATCATTCATTTTGTATGGGTACTTAGGCTAATTGTATTAACAGTTGCATATACATTTTAATATAGTTTGATGTACGAGGATTACAATGTAATTGGAATATATTCTTTATTTTTCATAGTTTAGGTGTGCAAAATAATCAAACTATGATTATGACAGTTCGAAGCAGAACTGTTAATATGGCGTGTCTTTGTAATTGACAAACGATACAAAGGCCATATCTTATTATCTAAATAACTCAATTGCACAGCAAATAAAAGAAAAAAAAAATAGTCAACATAAGTATCGAAACTACCATTTATATATTTCACAATAAAAAAAAATGTCCTTTATAAATCAGATTTGGATGGATGCGACAAGACCCAGGACCCAGGACCAAATACCAAATAGGAGACATCCTTAAGAAAGCTGGGTTGCCTAGTGCCCATAACCCTAGAGCGTGTGTGATCAGGATTGTGAATGTGAGAAATGCGAGGGAGTTATGTCAAGATCGTGGCGAGTGGTGCTTTATTGTCTCTGCTTATCCCTGGGAGGAAAAGGAGTGATTTATGCTCGGGGATTATAATGCAGTGGGATAAATTTATTCATTTGGCCATCATAGTGGCGGCGACTGAGGCTACCGTAATCTGAGAGGATCTCGTCAGTCGTCGGCTATAGAAATGTAAAAAAATCAGTGGTACCAGCAAATGATTTGTACCGTGGTCTCTTGGTCAGAATAGGGCCTGTTTAGGTTAGTTATAATTGTGTAAATACAGTTTTTCTAACCTTTTTTTTGTTCACAGGGTGATTCACCTTTCGGTAAATCAGAAGCATATATAAAATTGGGGCAATTAGGTGAAGGTTCCTACGCCACGGTTTTCAAAGGGTATAGCAAGTGAGTATTATTTATTGACTTATTTGTCGACTTATTTGTCGTTACTTATTGTGACTTATATATCGGGCGTATATTTTGATTGTTTTATGTCTTGCGCACTTTTGTCATAAACATCAGACCTAATGGTTAATAAAATAATTTCTAACAAAAAAAAAACCGACTTCAAATAGTAAACTAAAAAGCAAAAAATAAATTTTCTTCGCACAAAGTAATACGTATTTTCATTTAGTTAAATAGAAATGATTAAATAATTATTTTATAATTTCAAAGTCGGTGCCAAGTAAAACAATAACTGTGTATAGATGAATCTTTCTAACAACTGACGATAATATTAGTAGGTAATTATCACGAAATATCTGTTCTGTGGTAATTATCAGTACTTCCTTATAATTCCTTGTTTTGGTTTTGCTAACAGATTTTGTGATTTTTTTAAATTTAATACGTTCATGCTATTATTATAAGTATTGGATAGTTATTCATATTTAAATGCCATTGGATTCCATTTTGAGTATTTCATTTTAGTAAATTCTTTTGATTTATTTCTACATTGATATCTTGAGTACATTTGTTATGTAAATAGCTACTATATGTCTAAGTTGTATTCAGTGTCCTTTCATAATTCGTTTTCATTTACTAGTAGTTTGTAAGCCAGTATTTAGGTACATAATAATAAAAAAAGTTACTTTGATAATTAGTAGGTACCGATTCTTATATTTTTATAAGAATATTTAATAGTATTGTGTGTACTTAGTAATTTGATATAGTAGTAAGGTTGTTGTAGCATTGACTTGGCACCGACTCCAAAATTATAAAGTAATTATTTAATCATTTCTATTTAACTAAATGAAAATACGTATTACTTTGTGCGAAGAAAATTTATTTTTTGCTTTTTAGTTTACTATTTGAAGTCGGTTTTTTTTTTGTTAGAAATTATTTTATTTTACGATTTTAAGTGATGGTTAGACCGAGCAAAGATGCTTCTCGAATGAAGAGAAGACGCTTACTTCAGACGGAAAATGATAGACGGAAACGATTAGACATAATAAAAAAAACTTAACAAACGCACTAGTCGCCCCTACGATGAAGATCCCCTCAATTTCTCTGGTCTGCCATCATTAAACCCTGATTTTCTTATCATGGGACCACCTTTGAAATATCTTCTTTCCAACAAAAAAAGAATAATCAAAATCGGTTCATTAACAACGAATATAAACGGCTGAATTGAGAAACTTCCTCTTTTTTTGAAGTCGGTTAAACTTTGATTCCCTTATCATCAAAATCGGTTCATAAACAACGAAGTTATCCGCGAACAAACATAAAAAAGATATATACAGTCATTTTAGAAACCTTCTCCTTTTTTGAAGTCGGTTAAACCCTGATTTCTTTATCATGGGACCACCTTTGAAATATCTTCTTTTCAACAAAAAAAGAATTATCAAAATCGGTTCATAAACAACGAAGTTATTCGCCAACAAACATTAGAATGTTGAAAATTTAAGACTTATATGATTTTCTCATGGATGCCATTATCAGAACTGGACCAAATTAAAATGGGACCAAACGGGAAGCATCAGCTATCAAATAAAAAAAGAATCATTAAAATCGGTTCAACCAGTCAAAAGTTTTGAGGTAACAAACATAAAAAAAAACATACTGGTCGAATTGAGAACCCCCTCCTTTTTTGAAGTCGGTTAAAAATACGCTTCAATCTCGGCCTAACTTATATCAATTTGTTTTTATTTGTATGAAATATGACATATTTTTTAATTTTTTTATATACATTTCTATACTAAGCTACTAAAGTGTTTGTATCATAGAAATAGGACAACCAAAGTACATATATAAAAGATAAAGATATGTCGAACTCGTGCTCTCCGGTTTGTTTTACCATTGCACTGCCACTACACCACGGTGGCCTATATTGGGCATGTTTAACAAGCATGAACATATTTTACTGCATCATTTCGGACCAAGTTGTAATAGCTCTTAATATATCTGTAAGATTCCATCCACCCTGTCTGTGAGGCATCAAAGCGACTTGCATAAGTTACAAGTGAAGCCAAGCTTCCCTCCCTCAAACTTTGAATGCAAATATTTGCTTTCGCATTTGTAAATAAATCCTCAGGATACTGTTGAACTTTGAGTTTTAATCTTTAATATACTATCTTTATTTTATAAGACTTGTTTACTATTTTATATTGTTATATTAATTAGGGGACGTTTTCTGGTGTTATAAAGCTTTTTAAAGGACCTTAGAGTTTATACAAATGCTATAGGGTCATGGTACTACATTGTTATCTCTTTTTTTACACTTTTCAATAGGAAAGGCAGGGATAGGCAGATACAATGAAACGCCACTTGCCACGATCCTTACACAACTCCCTTGCTTCCTTCACGTCCACAATTCTCTTCATACAGGCTCTTCTTTAACATTTCTATACCAAATTAATAAACGTGCTTGTTCCATAGCAACTAGGCGAAGTATGTATATATATTGAAGTAACATTTGCACCGTCGCGATGCGGCGAGCGGTTTTGAAATGGATTTACCCGGATAGTTGTTTAAGTGACTACTAGACCACGGTCGCCTATTTTAATTTAAGGCCAGTCAAAAGTCCTAACTCCCGCCTTTCCACAGGCTACTTTTCAGCATTCTCACTTCTCTCATTACTGTAGAAGTCAATCTCAGTACTTACTACAAAAGCTATAATCTAAGATAAATCAAGGATTAAGCTGACGTTTGGCTAACTGTGCAAAAGATCTTGTTTTTTCTTTCTTAAAGCCTGTATTTAAGCCATGCAAAGATTTCTATAATTACAGATCTTGTGAACTTCACTTGGTCATCGTGTTCATGTTGTCGTTGTGCCTGTCTTTCGACACGTTGTCTTCAAATCATTTTCTTGTCTATCCTTGCCCATTCTTGCCCATTCAGCTTCTCTCGTATTCTAAGAGCAATATCTAGCAGCGAAATATCTAACATTGCTCTCTCCATAGCTCTGTGGGTCATAGCCATTTTTTGAGACTAATAGCATATAATCATCGATCATATATTTTAATAGATACACATTCCTGTACAAAATAATGTCCTAAAAGTGTTCACTTTCACTTCAGAATTCACGCGCGCGTCAGAATTCACTTACACCATGTATGTATTATACATATTGTAAACTGAACCTTACCACATTGTTTTGAAGTGTAAACTTGTCACAATTTTTTTTGGTCGGCATAGTGACGGCGACTGTGGCAGCCGTGAACTAACTCGGTTTTTTCAGTCGTCGTCACTTTTGGACCTTCTCTTGCTTATCATCAAGCGGATCGTAGTCAAATGTCGTGTCACAATAAAAAAAAAACAATGCAAGTCCAACAATAATTCGAACTTGCATTTATGTAGCTGCTTTTTGAGCGGCAATTGTTTATATACCGTAAATATAATATTATCAAAACATAGAAGTCCATAATATTTTAATATATAGATTCTATTATCATTACAATAATAAAATCCTGCAATAAATAACAACAAATAAACGTATTGCATTATAAAATAATAAACGACATGTCTATAAATTCGTGACTTGGTTTGAATGCAAAAATTGAACGTAGTTGCACAACTGCACAGCGGAAAGCTTTAAAAGTTTTAGCCTAAAGCCTAGGTGACCTGGTTTTCTTTGTCTAAAACGCCGCTCAAGGCTTCGCTAAAGGTCACACCTTAGCTCAAGTATCACTTAAAGCTATCGTAAGCACATAAATGCTTTCAGATACTTTTATGTGAATAGGTTTTTATAGACTTTTTTATATTTTATCTCTTTTTTAAATTAAAACTGTTTAAAGACAGCCCCATAAATATAGAGTATAAAAAGGACTGTGGATGTGATTAAACGACAGTTGGGTCTGAATTGTCGTACTTGACGCATAGTTGCTTGTGCATTAAGACATGTGGGTATTAATGTTTGAAGAAAGAAAGTCAAATACTGAAATAAACTGTCGGCATAGTTCGGGCCGGTTACCATCTGGCATGTCGAGATCCCATGACGGGCCCAAATAAAAAAAATATTGGTAAGGCGACCGTGGTGTAGTGGTAATGCAATGGACACCAAACCGAGAGCCCCCGGTTTATATTACTTCCGTGTTTGTTTGTCTTATAAATTATGTTTATTTCGTCTTAGTTGTATTTTTTTCTTTCTATTTATTTTCCTAATCTATAAACTATCTGTATCTCACTGGATAGGTCAAAGGGAGATGCATGCATCTCTACTATTCGATTGAAAATCATAGTATGTATTAATATTGCCTATATAAAAGCTTGTAAACGTATTTATATTATAGATCTTAGGTAACACAACTACTCAAATCAAAGGTAGTAATACCGTCCTCTGGTTTTCATCTGCCCACTTATAGTTTGCAAGACGCTGTCATTATCACGAAGGTTCCTTATTAAAGGCTCGAGTGAACTAATAAAGTCCTTCCTTTTCAGTTTAACGCAACAGGTAGTTGCTTTGAAAGAGATTAGACTTCAGGAGGAAGAGGGTGCACCTTTCACGGCGATCCGCGAGGCGTCATTACTGAAGGAACTGAAGCATGCTAACATAGTAACGCTACATGACATCGTGCACACAAGGGAAACGCTCACGTTCGTCTTTGAATTTGTGGTGAGTCTACATTTACATTATTATATTGTGACTCGACATCTGACCTCGACCTGCGTGATGGGAAGCATGATGGAGGCCCAAGAGTACCGACGACTAAAAAAACGAGTCAGTTCACGGCTGCCATAGTCGCCGGCCTAAATATGGTATTAGGGGTTTATGTAGGTCAGAATTATAAATTACTTATTTATGAATACTATAAAATTGGTAGACTGTATTCATTTGCTCAGTCTGCCGATACCATAGTACCAGGGATCAGAAGTGGCTGAGGCGTTACCAAGCCTTAAAATTCCCGATTCCATTGCATGCGACTTCTAGTTCCAACTATTAACTGTGGTAGCACTCGCTTCCATTAATGAGTGCGAGCTTACATCAGACGGGGTGCTATTGCATGTGAAGCCCGTAGAGAAAAAAAATAGACAGACATAAATAAATAACAAACGTATTTATTGTCATAGCTATTATGATTAGACACACTGCAGATGTTTGTGCACCACTTTCGGTGACCCCGCATAGGGCGATGGTGCCCCCTGTCTCATGGGGCACTGTGGTCGGCCGCATTCTGTTTCTACTCCAAGTTTTTCTCAAAAGAAGAGTTTGCTATAGGTAGCATAATATAGCTACTCTTAGTAACATATCCTTGGTACCTAGACCAGAAATTCTAAGGCTTCGACTTGAATTACAGGGACCATGCCGAGTATTGCCATCCATTAAAACTTGGCACCCTAAAGAAAATGCGACAGTGTTTCGCGCCAGAGCATCGTCTGTTACTACTATACAAGGCTTGACTTCGCTCTTGCGCGGAGTACTGTTCGCACCTCTGGGACGGCTTTGGGAGCATCTTCTCGATGCTCTAGATTCGTTGCAGCACCGAGCTGTCCGAGTCCAAGTAGGAGATGCAGAGGTCGCACGAACTCTGAAACTTTTCAGAGACTTAGCGGGATTTATGCGTCCTTTATATACCACGGAGAATGTTCTAAAGTGCCCTTTAACCTTGTTTCTACCTCGCCTGTTCACACTCGCATTCTTTCGACCGAATTGGGCATTCGAACTAAAAGATTCGGCGCGTCGTTCTTTTTAGAACAAACTACACCTGTGTTCGTTTACCAGCCTATTTGTTTTCCCCATCTAGTTCGTAGAAAAGCACTTAAACGCTTAGTTTTCTATTTAACTTAATTTTTGTAAATTAAATTAAAATATTATTTCTATCGTTATTTAACAAAATATTTCTATTAGGGTGTCCAATCTGCGGATCCAGGGTAGTATTCACTTACAAGTATAAAGAATCACCTTTACGCATCGGATGATAAATATAAAAATACAATATATTGTATTAATTTTATATAATAATATTTTTATATTTATTATTCAAGTATTATACGTACTTAGTTATCCCTTTTGCCCTCTAAATCGCTTATAAATGACACTGTGTTGTACGCCTAATGAATGATTCATTGTTATCGCGTTATTATACCGATAATGTTGGACAATAACAAATAAACGTTTAATTATTGTAAATACTTTTGTTCGTATATCTATTTGTAATTGAATATCGTGCTGTTATTGTTTATTTTGTTCCTTGTTATTATGTAATTTATTATATGTATATTTTACAGTTGAATAGTAATTATTTGTTTTTTTTTTAATCAATTTTATTAGGGGAATTACGCACATAAAATGGCGATGCCATTCCCATTATAAACTAAACCTAGACTATTTACAAATACAAGCTTATACAGATATAATGTGGATAAGGCTAGTAATACAAAACATAAGAAACAATTCACACGATAGAATACAACGAACAAAAATAAATTATTAAACCTATGATGCATTTGCTCTCTCCTTTAGTAATTATTTGTAAGGACATTGTTAATAAATAAATATAAACAAAAAACCTCTATTAGTGCTAGTGTTACGCCATTGGGTTGCGTTAGTTTAGGCACATTGATTGATGAAAAGAGATTGACGAATGAGATTTACTAATCAGAGCCATCTGCTTAACCCGGAAAAAAGGGGGATGATCCAGACGATTCGTAAATTTGTAGTCATTTGCCCAGTCCGTGGAAGTGATCCGGGGTAGTACCACCACTTTTAATTCTACAGTCCGTAAAGGAAGTAGTTTTGGGATCAGCTGGAAAGTTGCCGTTTCCAATAAGGCCGACATAGTGACTGCCAGCCACAGTTATTAAGTAGCAGTCTCCTTCATTCATTTCAGTTGAACACCAGGCGGGGTGCGGTCATATGTCAATCCTTAATATAAAAAGTTAGTTATTTAAATCGTCGGCGCTCTTGGACCTTCCCTCGCTTACCATCAGGCAAGTCAAGGTCAGATATCGATAACTTATAAAAACTTGTTTCAATAGCGTACTTTAGTTTGTACGTTGCATTTGTATGACGTATTATCTCTGAATAGCACTCGATCCCAGTTGATATTCGATTGACCTATATTTGACACATTTTTCGTTGAGTTTCATCCGTTAATTTGTATGATAATTCCATTGGAAATGGCAATAAAATGTTTACGATCTACTTAAACAGTAAACTCAGTACGTTTTTAAATTTATTTAAAACTAAAAAATTAATGAGCTTAGAGCTTAAATAGCATTATTTTGCAATAAAATACCTAATAAATAATTTTATAAGTTAGAGATTAATTAAAACATAATACTAAGATGACCTAGAAGACTTTTCTTTAAAACGTGCAAAGAAAAGTTAAAAACCGAGTCTTCACGGCTGCCCCAGTCGCCACTATGCCGGCTAAAGAAGCTTCTTCACGCATCGCTTGAAGGATCCAACGTTATAGGTTGAAGAGAACACATGGGCTGGAAAAGCATTCCATTTGTCGATTGTTCTACAAAGAAAAAGACGCACCGAACTTTTTAGTTCGACTGCCGATTCGGTCGACAGAATGAGGAGGTAATATTTATTAAGTAAGTATGTATTTGATATAAGTATTGTTTGTTACAGGACACGGACCTGTCACAATACATGGAGTGGCACCCTGGGGGCTTAAGTCAAATCAACGTTAGGCTATTCATGTTTCAGTTATTACGTGGACTCTCTTACTGTCACAGAAGACGTGTATTACATAGGTGAGTGAACGTTTCATTACTTAATTAAGGATTTAAAAAAAAAAGTATAAAATCCTATTATTGATATTTATAATGATATCTTGACGAGTTTATTGTCGAAATCATGGTAGAGTCCTTTTCGAAATAGATTTGATCCTAATTTCAAATAAACAATATACAATTATTTACTCGTAAATGATTAAAAACCAATAATTATCGCCGCGGCTCATTAAATAAATATGAATAGGATAAACTTACCTAGAGATACGAACACATACGAACAGTTTAATATACCAAATGCATCATAGTATTTTCTTACATTTTGCGCGAATCAATATTAATAAATTAAACAATTTTTATGAGGCTTACTATCGCATTTATCTTGCCGTGACCACGATGGCTGCATAGCTCTCGAAACGTCAGAAATAATAAAAAAAATGTAAAATCAATAACAAAAAATAAACGCGATAGTAAGCCGCATAAAATTTGTTTAATTATTACAAAATACATTATAAATATTAAGAAAACTGTTCTTGGCTACGAACATTTAGTTAGTTTTTTATATAAAATGTAAAAAACAGCTGTTAAGTATAAAATAAATAAATAAGATGAACACAGTTCTAATATGGATCTTGTTAGTCTGAAAGGCCAGGAGTAACATTTATTAGTAGTAATGGTAATTTTATTTTTTCTGTGCGTTTTTTTATTTATTTTTAAATTTAGATTAAATAACTAAACAAAAATATCTCAGTTTTACCTAAGTATCGGGATTGTGTACTATACACAATAGAGGATTAAAAAGATATTTTCAGAAAATATTTCCTTTTCATTTTACACAATTTTTTATCTCCCTAAAATTCCGATTTTTATTTTCGATTTTAACAATTCCAGTTCAATTTATTAAGAATACAAAATCCATTCCTATTTTAATATTTTAAAATCGAATAGCAAAACATATTTTGAAAATTGTAATATTTTATGGACTTTCTCTTTAAAAAGTCGTCACAGCAATTTCACGTCTCTTCGCTCACGTAAACTTAATTTCCTGTTGTTTCACTTCATCTTCCATCTTACACTAATATTGTATGAAACTTTAAATTCCTATTTACGTTATGCAAAAACTTACATCGTTCGAGTTTTCCTTCATTCCTGTCTAGTATAACTTTTAAACACGTCTTAACTTTTGTTTACTATACTTGTACTGGTCTATTTTAAGTACATAACCTTATACATAAACTCGTGATTACTCAATGATTTATTCATTTTTATTTTTTTATTGTGACTAACATCTGACCTCGACCTGCCTAATGGTAAGCAAGAGGAGGTCCAAGAGTGCCAACGACTGTAAAAACCGAGTCTTCACGGTTGCCTCAGTCGCCGTGACTATGCGGGCCAAAGGTACTTCTTTACGCATCGCCTAAAGGATCCATTGTTATAGCAGGGGGAGAACACATGGGCTAGTAAAGCATTCCATTTGTCGATTCAGAAACTTCGCACCGAACCTTTTAGTTCGACTGCCGATTTGGTCGACAAAATGCGGATGCTGCCCCCGACCTGTGCGGGTATTACTGGTGTGAAAAGATGAGTTCCTAAGGTTTCATAACCATCTTTAATTGTCACACTACAAATCACACAGGGACAAACAGAGACAACTGAGCACCACTTTCCACGATCCTCACACAACTCTGTTGTTTCCTTCAAATCGATAATTCTTCGAGATCAGCTTGTAAGTTGCCGGTTTCAACCAGGCCAGCATAGACTACTACTTACAGTTAGTGATTTGTAGTAGCAGTGACATCCATTCATGGACCGCAGTCCAGCTTAACATCAAGCGGCTCATATGTCGACTCACAATAAAAAAAGTAGTTTGCAAAATATAAATATGCCGGCATAATTATTCGTGCCTATGTAGTCTGCGAATAAATGATTTTTTCTTTTTATTTTATAGTGACGGCGGCTGGGGCAGCCGGGAACTGACTCGGTTTTTCCAGTCGTCGTCACTCTTGGACCTCCTCTTGCTTATCATCAGGCGGGTCGAGGTCAGATGTCGTGTCGCAATAAAAAAAAATATATAACAGGAGTTTTGTTAAATTGAGAAAAGGAAAGTTAACAAAACGACATCAATAAGAGAAAGATAAAAGGAATCCTTTTACAAGGGGATAGTTCTTTATTTATTTGAAGCGAGCTTTATTATTTGAAGCAATAGGAAATACCTGCAGTAGTATTCTCTGTGAAATCTTTTGTGATGCTAAACGGAACACTTCGGATACGATGATATTGAGTTGAAGCTTTGCATTTTATTTGTACTATTGTTATCTCTCTTAGGATTTGGTTAATGTATGTTTATTTATATTTGTATATATCTTTCTTTTTTATTGTGACTCGACATATGACAGCACCCCGCTTGATGTTAAGCTGGAGTGTGGTCCAAGAATGGATGCCACTGCATTACTTTACTTGGCTGTTCATTATACTATGGATGGCGCCGTTCACTACGTTACCCTTTTGCACTCTTCTCTCAATATCTTCATCACACTTTCCATCCCTAGTAAACATACTTCCCAAGTAAACAAATTGTTTGACTTGTTCCACTTTCTTTCCGTCTATCATTATCTCACATTCTGTCATTTCATCCTCTCTCTCCAAAACCATTACTTTAGTTTTACTTACATTCACTTTCATACCTTTCTTTTCTAATTCCGCATTCATTATAGTAACCATTTCCTGTAACTCATACGCCGAAGATGCAAGGATAACTTGATCGTCGGCGTACAAGAGACATTTGATCACCAAATCATTCATTCTTAAACCATACTTCCTTTCACGCAACTCTTTCAGACAACTGTCCATGAATAGATTGAAGAGCCATGGTGACGCTACACATCCCTGTCTGACACCTTTAGAGATGCCAAACCAGTCAGATAGCGCCCCATTAATTCGAACACATGCACTGGAATCCTCATAGAGAGATTTCAGTGCACGGACCAAACGCTCCTCCAACCCAAACCCGGACAGCTGCTGCCACAATTCACTCCTGTTCACTCGATCATAGGCCTTCTCAAGGTCAACAAAAGCACAAAACACCTTCTGGTGTTTTGTTTAAATTATATTAAATAATGCAAATATTCGTTAATAAAAGAAAAGAGGTTGATATTTGTTTCGGGTTTGGTTATTAAACAGTGGTAGGCAGTGGTACCCAGTCTGTCGATCACTGTGGGAAAAGGCGTGACAATTTAATTGATTTATTGATAAAGTAAGGTATTTTCATTTTAAAACGTCTGATTTTATAAGTTTTTAATATGTGAAACAATTCCGCTTTTTTACTTAACGGCTATAAAAGAAAAATCTGGAAACCTGAGCGTGGTTGACGGTGCGTACAACATTAATTTAAACTAAAAGTCTACCTTTCAAGCTTAACTTAAAACTATGTTTTCTTTTAACTAATAGTTTTATTTATTTTGTGCAGAGACGTCAAACCGCAGAACTTGTTAATAAGTTCACATGGCGAGCTGAAGTTAGCTGACTTCGGTCTCGCGCGAGCAAAATCCGTCCCAAGTCACACATACTCGCACGAGGTCGTCACGCTATGGTATAGGCCACCAGGTATGTGCACCTGCTTATTATATATATATATTTTATTGTGACTAGACATATGACAGCACCCCGCTTGATGTTAAGCCAAAGTGTGGTCTATGAATGAATGTCACTGCTAATACAATTTATTTTTAATAACTGTGAGTAGCAATCTATACAATGAGTAGCTTTTATATACAATTTTAATGAAAAAGTTATAAAACCTTTTCTATTTTCTCATAACGCTTGTGATTAAAACACATTGTAACTATATAAAGATATAAAAAGACAACCTGGCCCACACATTATGGCGACGAACTATTATGCAGCTTACTATCGCGTGTATTTTGGTTTTGATTTTACAATTTTATTTTATTATTCCGACGTTTCGAGAGCTTTGCAGCCACGCAGGTCACGGAGAGACTGACGATGGCTGCAGAGATCTCAAAAGGTCGGAATAATAAATTTTGTAAAATCAAAACCAAAATAAACGCATATAATAAGCCGCATAAAATTTGTTTAATTCATTAATCAAGAAGTAGTCCAAGAGCTCCCATAACGGAAGGAATGTTCAAGCCAATGTTTTGTTGTAGATGTTCTCCTGGGCAGTACAGAATACTCAACGTCTTTGGATATGTGGGGTGTGGGTTGTATATTTGTCGAAATGCTATCCGGCGTGCCCACATTCCCCGGTGTAAGAGACAACAATGATCAGCTGTTTAAAATATTTAAGGTAAGGTTTATTTGTAACGGAGATCAGATACATCAATCAATCAATCATAGTAGCTTAATTCCTACAGGGATAGGCAGAGAGAACTCTGACATCACTCACTTTTTTTCTTTATTGAGACGCGACACATTGCGTGGCGTAGTAGTGTGCTACCATCCCGTTACGCAGGTGTTCCGGGTTCGATTCCCGGTCGCAGCAAATATTTGTTACATTGCTTTTATTTGTAGTATTTATTAGTAAGATTTAATTTGCAAATATTTGTTAATAAAGTATACATACCGTGAAGTCATAGACTTTGTCGCGTGTAGGGATCAGCGTGTAAGTTGCCAGTTTCAACTAGGCCGGCATAGTGGATGTGACTACTACAAGTAGTTGAGGTAGTAGTCACCTCCATTCGTGGACTGCACTCCAGCTTAACACCAGGCTGTCACGTGTCAAGTCACAATAATAATAAAAAAACATGACTTGGAATTGCCTGATGGTAAGCAAGGGGAGGCCCAAGAGCGCCAAAGACTGAAAATTAAAACTTTTATTCGGTTGCCTCAGTCACTATGCTAAAGATTCGTCACATCCACAAATTGTTTTCTTTTTTTTATTGTGACACGACATCTGACTTCGACTCGCCTGATGATAAGCAAGAGTAGGTCCAAGAGTGACGACGACTGAAAAAAAGTTTGTTCATGGCTGCATCTGTCGCCGTCACTATGCCGGCCAAACAAATATATATATTATAAATTTAATTTTAATGTAAGCTATAAAACTACACACAGGTGGTCGGAACTCCAACAGAAGAAAGTTGGTCAGGTGTCTCCAGGCTTCCAGGGCTCCGAAGTCACGTGACGAGGTGGGGTGTATGCCCAGCTCGGCCCTTAGGTGCTGCCTTCCCCCGTCTGAGGGATGCAGGTCGTGACGCAGAGCGATTAGCAGCCGCACTCTTACAACCAGATCCTTCAAGAAGACTATCAGCGTCAAGAGCCTTACATCATTCGTATTTTGCTGCTTTTCCGCCAAGACTGCACGAGTTGCCTGACGGTAAGTCGACGATTGTAAAGGATTGTAAGGAATCGTAGTCCATATAATCGTAGTCGCAGTCCCCATCGTCTTGTCAGTATTTACCCGTCACTATTAGAAAACTCTCCATTATTATTTCACCCTTTTCGTATTTTTTTTTTAATTATATTTTATTATTATATTTACATATTTATACTAAGTTACTAAAGTGCTTGTATCATAGAAACAATGGAGCACCACAAGTCCCTCGCACAACTCTCTCTTAATACAAGCTCTTCCGTTTTAAATTTCTATATCAAACTACTAAAATGCTTGTATCATAGAATCAGGACGATTGTAGCAATGATACATTGGCAAGTGGTTTTGAACCCGTGCTCTCGGTTAGTTTTTTTAAATTGTGACTAGACATATGACAGCACCTCACTTGATGTTAAGCCGGAGTGTGGTCTAGGAATGGATGTCACTGCTACTACAATTCAATAACTGTAAGTAGCAATCACATCCACACTATGCCGGCCTAGTTGTAACAGGCAACTTACAAGCTGATCCCTAAACGTCACCAATTCACTTCACAGTCTGTATACTTGTAAGCGGTGGTACTACCCCGGATCGGCAGATTGGGTACCACTGCCTACCACTCTATGAAACAAATATTTGCTCCGACCGGGAATCGAACCCGGGGGACTTTATGCTCAACAAACGAAACCAACAAACCAAAACCGCAACAGGCCATTGCACTAGTGTAATGCACTTAGTGCAATGGCCTGTTACAGGCGCCTTAATTACTACATGTATTCGAAAGTTTTGTACAATGTATAATATAAACATAGTTTTGTCGTCTACATAGAAGACCGCACAAAAGTTCAACTATCCGCCCGCCCACGCTAAACTTTATTATACAATGCGGAAAGCCACCGCAACTCAATTTGGTGTCACAAAGCTTTCTGTCGCCCCTTGTCCGTTCCGTAACGTTTCCAAAGCTCTATTCATACACTCGCTGTTTACTTGTTCAATTATTTTATGCTTTATAATGTTTTAAGTAACTAATTTAGTTATGTAGAACATTAGAATTCTCTTAGATTTTGTAAGTGTAAGAAAATGTAGCCAATGAGACGACCAACACCTCAGTCTCTCCGTGACCACGATGGCTTCAAAGCTCTCGAAACGGGCGGTATAAATAATATTTAAAAAATTGTACAATCGTTAAACAAAAATAAACGCAATAGTAAGCCGCATAAAAATTGTTTAATATGCAGAACATTGTTTTCTGATCAAACCAAAACAATAAAAGAACAAAAAAAAAGTCCGCAGTGATCATAACCATAAAGTCAAAGAGTATGAAGCAAGTGTAAAGTCACGCTCTCTTCTCTCTGCTTATCGCTATTTTCGATGTGTTTTTTTATTGTGACTCGACATACGAATGTTGGTACAGGTGACTGCTATTATACTTTAATAAAGTAGCAGTTAGCTTCAAGCTAATCCTGAAACGCAACTAAGTCACCACTTTATGGTCTGTATACTTGAAAGTCACCACCGTACTACCCCGGGTTAGCAGAAAGGGAAAATAGCCACTAATACTCCTAAAAATAGTCTTTGATTCAAGTTTATTCGAACTACTATCATTTAGTTTAATTTTAACTTTAAATTGTATTTCTTTGTTGCAGAGGTGTCCATTTTCACAGTGGAGGGGATATACTTCGCTAATGAGACCCGCCAAGTGGGTGTCAAGTGAGATAAATTATTTATTTAGATTTAAATTTTTATGGGGAATTTATTGTATGACTCGGTTAGACTTAGTACAGATCGTTAGACGCCGATTTTGTATGAAAAATAATGGCCAAAATTTAAAGAGAGAGGAACGGAACTAGCTGTGATTGACTTGAGGTCATGCGTATAATTCGTTGCTTCTTTGCGGCGTCTAGTGAGTATAGTGTTTATGAACTTGAGCTTGATTTACATTACATAGGAAAGTTTAAATCGCATTTTTTTTCTATTTATTAATTCCTTTGATTTATAATAATTAGTTACATTAATGTGTTATTTTAAGTGTAAATCCAATATAATTGAAATATTTTTTATCCAATCAGTTAAGAATAATAAAACCTATTCATATAATTATTATTAATTAATAAATTTTATAATAAAAATGCATTTTGCATATTTATCTATTTGGGGATAAATGTAATATTAAAGTTGTTTTAAATTCAGGGATAGGCAGTGGGTCTGACCGAGTCGTGTAAGCGCCGCTCCTTTATAATTTAGTTCAATGTATTTTGCGTGTGTACAGGTATTGTTTGCGTGGGATTTGATGTTATTACAAATTAAATAAATAATAATTGTTTTTAAAATAAATGTAAATAAATGTCAGAGATTTAATAATAAATAAATAAATAAAGGTTTTGTTTTGGGTTTAATGCGTTATTTTTTTATAATATTTCAATCCGAAACGTCGAGGATAACAAAATATGGTTAATAACGCATTTCTAAATTTTCTTTATGTATTTAAAATTGTTATTAGATTAAACAACCCTTATTATTTTAAATGTAGCTAGAGAGAAGTCAAGAAAAAATAATGGTAAACGTGTTACATTATAAATTGTACTGGTCATCTAATTACTAAATTCATTTATCAAACTAATTCGTTTATTGGCACGGAGCAAATTAATTCAATCGATTTAGCAAACGACACCAAATTCCATGCAAACGATACCTGTAGTTAGTTAGTATTTTTACAATTCCTAATAGTTTTTAATTGTAAAGAAATACAATTTTAGTTGCACCGTCTAACTTTAACAATAACATAACGTAAGAAATTACAAGCGTTAACAGTTTATTCTGTAGATATCCCCTTTGCATACACCATTAGTCAATTCTATCCTATTTTCGCTTCACAAAAATAGGAAATTAGTCAAAAGCCAATTGGCTCTGGTCTGTACACCTTGGTGAAGCGAACGTGGCAGTGGTCTCGCAAACATAAAAACATAACGATAGTAAACCTTCGCCTATTAGCTCCTTTATATTAGTGTCACTATGATGTCCGTTTTGACAGGAAACAATAGTGATGTGACTAATTGCAAATTTTTATTTAGATTTTTCTTTATAGTGTTTCAAAATTTAAATTTTTAGGGCTACAACTCACTATTCACTATAAAGTGCAGAGATTATTACTTCAATAGTTTTTAATTTTCCAAAACTTGATGAGCACACAAACGTCGCAACGACCTTTATAGCACGCCGTCGCTATAGTAACTTACAGTACTTAAGTGACGTTTGGACGCTGGCTCGTCACTGTCGTCAATATGTACGAGACAGCGATATACAAAACTGAAACTAGACGATTGTCTTTTTCCAATACCCAATGTGCATTACTTACCGCCGGAAACTGTAGTATAGAGAATTGTAAAATGACGTCAGTTATTGTTATAGTTAGACGAAGCATCCCAGTCGTATTCTGGTATTTTGTAGAAGGACCAAATTGAGGTGATATAAGTTTTTTGTTGTCTTAAATTCGCGACGACATTAAATGTCGATATACTCAGTATTTTTTTCTCTCTTTATATTCATCTCCTTCCCTCATATTTTGGTTTATATGTTTTCTTTGGGCTAGGCTTGTATGCGAGCTGCTAAAATTATCGGTGACCTACATTTAAAAGTTTAGTATATTTTTTCAAGCGGGGGTTGAATATTGAACCTTCCATTACGAATATTTAATACTGTTTCATATCTATACTACTATTATTGAATTACTAATAGTATGGATCGGTTTGATTAGGTAATGAGGATTTTAGCCTCCATACGCGTCTAGCTTTAAGACTGCGCTTTATGGCTTATATTCTATGTCCATCCAATTAAATCAATTATTTAATGACAAGGTAATTTCTATAGGTACCTACGAATTATATATTATATGTCTTATAAGGTCGATAAGCCTTTTTTGCATACGTGGAAACACAGGCAAGGGACAGTGACAAAAAAGGAAGGCATTACAATACTTGAAAGACTAAGGTACATAGTAACGAAAGAGTCGCAAATGTGTCGCGGTTGTAACCAGTCTTCAGAAGTGATAGTTATTTATCGATTTCTGCATGTCTCAACATAACTAAACGATAATATCGCCGCAATATTGTCGGAACTATTTATCTAGCCTAAAGCAGACTTATGGACTTTAGTGGTAGTTGTGTAAAATATTTTACTCAAAACGAACCTTTGTTTTAATAGCTTTATAGTCCTCTTTTGTGTGTCACTGTCCCGTTTGTTTTATCCACGTGCGTTAAAATGGGGTCTGGCCTTCTCAGAGCAGTGTGCCATTTGTATATATCTTATTAAAAAAGAGATGTTTTTATTTTAAAAAGAATTTTAAGATCGATATTATTAAGCGAATAATTTGGGAAAGATTTTTAAAGATTTATTTACAATTAAATACATTTAATTATTAAGTCGTACAGTTGAGATACTTTTTGTGATTTGTTGGACCGATTTACATTTGATATTTGAGCTTAAATGTTGAGCGTTTGACGTCATTATTTACTTATGTTTGTGTCGGTATGTTGCTAATTTGGTTACAGTACGAAATACATAATTTTATTCAAAGTTAATGAAATGGTTCAGTGTATCTTTGATAAATTGAGAACTTTGATTGCTAAGTATCTACGATGCAAGCACGTTTAGTAAAAAAAGGAAAGTTTTATTAACCTCTAGACAGCTGCGGATCTACGATTTGTTCGAACCGGGGCAGAACCTGATAGTAGCGCCCCTCTCCAGATCTTGAAAAATAGAGATTCATGAAAATTTATGTAATTTTCATAGTGTGACCTTATCGGTACATGCCGCTGTACCATGGTAACGTTTGGAGCGTGAGCAAACAACACCAGTTGTGCCAAATAAATAAACATTGTATAATAATTTATTATCACTGTACAGTAAAATGTAAATATACTATCGTCCGTGACATTGGTCGTATACAGGGCGTCACGAAAATAAACACACGTAATTAGAAAGCTTAGGTGTCGATTATAGAATGCTGAAAAAAAATACAAAAGCATGATGATCTTTTACAGTGTCATCAGGGCAATGCATGTTGTGGTGGGATCACAGAATCGATAAGAATAAATAAGTATAAATAAATAAAGGCGACCGTGGTGTAGTGGCAGTGAAATGGCTACGTAATCCGAGTGGCACCGGTTCAAAGATACCAATGTATCTTTGATATATATATATATACTTTGGTTGTCCTGTTTCTATGTTACAAGCACTTTAGTAGCTTAGTATAAAAATGTATAATTAAAAAATAAATAAAAATAATTTTCTAAAAAATATTAGATTTTTTTTCTGGATTTTTCGTGACACTCTATTTACGGCTAATCTCACGGGAGATTCTGTGTGTTTATTTCTTTGCTTATGTCATAATTCGTGTAGTAACTTAATTATACTGAAATGTTTTGATCCTAAAGTATTATATAAATTTATAGTTTAAACATAATACGCACGTCACTGATATAACGTTAGTTGTTATCGAGAATAAATACATTAAGTGCTCTATTTACCTTAACTATTGTCCGTCAGCGCTTATAAGCTGACGGCATTTATATTAATACTAGCTCTGACCAGCGGTTTCACTCGCGTTTGAATAATGTGTCTCGTACGTGAGTACATTACAGTACACCTTGCATCTTTATGGTATTCCAGATCTCAAATTTTACATCAGTACCACTATCTCTTAGAGCAATATTATAATAATATTACCACGCAACTTCGTACTACTTACGTACAAACGTAAGCTTATTTTAAATATTTTATGGCCTGCATAGTGACGGCGACTGGGGCAGCCGTGAACTAACTCGTTTTTTTTTCAGTCGTCGTCATTCCTGGACCTCCTCTTGCTTATCATCAGGCGGGTCGAGGTCAGATGTCGTGTTACAATGAAAAAAAAACATTTTTTTATCTTGATGTTAGTGGGCAGGTTCTTTAAACGAAGAAAAAAACAGATTTAGTTATTTCTACTTTATTCTTAAAACATTTCAGCCATCATTTATATCTTGCGCCACAAATTTAATTAGTTTAATTAATTGAATCATCGTGTACATCGGTCCAATGCAGAGAGCGCGTCACGATTCCACCATATTAACGTTCTGTCACCTTTCAACTATACGTTCTCAATAAGGACAGACTGAGTTTTGGAATTGTATCGAGCTAGCTGAGGTTACTGTCTAACGTCTAATGTCAATAATCAGTAATATAAACGCTATTTTCTGATATGTACTTTTGAAATTCATTTTAATGCTAAGTATATCTTTATTATATGTCTAAGAATAACTATCTGGTCCGAATTGTATTTTGTTCAGATGAAAAAATAAAAGGCAAATGTGGTTGTACGACAACTTTCAAGTGTATAGTCCGTGAAGTGACTCAGTCGCGTTTCAGGATTATCTTGAATGTTGACAGGTTGACATAGAAGACGCGACTGATACAGTTCTTAAACAGCAACGCCGGCATAGTGACGTTTGGACGGCAGCCGTGAACTAACTCGGTTTTTTAGTAGTCGTCACCCTTGGACCTCCTCTTGTTTATCATCAGGCAGGTCTGACCTTTGGTAGACTTAAATATTTTCAAACTATAATAAATCAACCGCGAAGTCCATGTAGTTGGACAAAATATGATTTGGTCCCAATAATAACCTGATCAAACTTTTTTGACGTTAGACGTTCAGATGTGGTCTCCAGTATTAGGAGTACGGCCTGAGGTTTTGGCGGAATATCTTATGCACTAATTCCTTCCACGGTGCTCAAATAATGTTTAAGCTGTTAGATTGGGCTAATTTTACTACATCAATCAATCACTTGTCACGCTTTATTTCCACAAGGATAGGCAGAGACATCGGAGCGCTACTTGCTACGACCCTGACACAACTCTCTCGCTTTCCTCACACTCACAATACTCTTCATACAAGCTCAATAGAATACGAGTTTGTATTTTTCAGACAGTATTTTGTTTCTTTATATTATCGACTTTTAGGCAAAGAAATAATAAATAAAATTATCACGCATCCATTCCCACAGAGATAGGGGAAAAAAACAGAGAAGCCATATAGGCTCTATGGATTTATCAAGCGATGCGCGAAGATGCACATTTGGCCGGCATAGTGACAGCGACTGCGGCGGCCGAGAACTGACTCGGTTTTTTCAGTCGTCGGCACTCTCGGCCCGCCTTAATGCTTACCATCAGGTAGTTCGAGGTCAGATGTCGAGTCACAATAAAGAAAAACTTTGAGCAAGTCTCCGATTTAATGTGGTTTTGAACCTGTGCTCTCGGTTTGTGTAACCATTGCACTGCCACTACACCACGGTCGCCTTAATGAGTACTTTGGTCGTCCTGTTTCTATGGCACAAGCACTTTAGTAGTCATATAGAGATGTGTATTTAAAAAAAGTAATATAATAGCAACAACTTTACATTTTGCGTGTTATGAGACTGTAAAGCGTGCAGGAGACACATCGACACATCTCTATGAGTTTGCAGCTGCACAATTTCTCACTTTTAATAAAACTTCCTCCGCAACACAAATATTATGAGTTTTTCCCTACATACATTGCAACTTGTATGAAATAACTCGGGATTTGTGTGACTTAAATTCATGCTCACAAACAAACGCTATCCAACAAGATCTACTTTGTCGTTAAGGCAAAAAGAGATATAGTAGTTGCACTCCAGCTTAACATCAGGCGGTGTGCTGTCATATGATGAGTCATAATTTAAAAAAAAAAACATTTAAAACCATAAACCTATTCCAATCGAATTGTTCACTCATCCAATAAATGAGTGCATAATATAACGACTTTCCCGCCTATCTAATGATGTGTCAAAACAATTTGTACAAGTATGTAAGCGAATGCTCAATCGACGTTTAAAAACTAGTCGGAGCGATGAGTTTGGTATATGAAAAAATCTCGATTGGATTGGCTTTTATCCGTCAAATTGCGTCAATGCCTCCTAGCTTTATAGAACCAATAATGCGTTCTTTCTCCTTTATAAAAAGCCCTTAATATAATCATACGCTTAGTATTCCTTACTTATACTTATTTACATCAATTCCATTTGCGAGCGCTAAAATTACCTGTCAATCAACTACAAGCACAATTTCGATAATATAAAGAAACATGTTTTAAGAGTAAGGCTGCGATGAAGTGATGTTGTATGTAACAGCCAATAGGATTGCGTTATTTTGCTTTTCCAAGCATTCTTATTGGTTGTTTTATTTTCGTCTAGACCCAGCCTTGACGACAGGCGTGGACGAACGGTTTAGCGACTGGTTTGTTGCGCGTAATGTCCCGGGTTCGATCCCCGGTCGGAGCAAATATTTGTTTCATAGCTTTTATTTGTAATATTTATTAATATTAAATATTGCAAATATTTGTTAATAAAAAAAAAAGAGATGAATATTTGCTTCGGGTCTGGTTATCAAAGAGTGGTAGGCAGTGGTACCCAGTCTACCGATCCGGGGTAGTACCACCACTTACAAGTATACAGACCGTGAAGTGATTTGGTCACGTTTCGGGATCAGCTTGTAAGTTGCCGGTTCCATCTAGGCCGGCAAAGTGGATGTGATTGCTACTCACAGTTATTTAATTGTAGTAGCAGTGACAGTCATTCATGGACCACACTTCGGCTTAACATCAAGCGGGGTGCTGTCATATGTCGAGTCACAATAAAAAATAAAAAAAGCTTATGTGGTGAAAATTCATATTCTGAATATTTGGAAAACTGTGATTTGTTGTACAGACATATTTTATACATCACGGCTGACTTTACAAAAGGCGCTACTAGCATTTAACCCTTAATAACCTAGAGTTTCAATTTTGATACCAATCTTTTAAACCGAATGTTCATGTTACTATTAGTTTTTTTTACTATTATATGTTACGATTAGGTTGGCTGTACGTATTTTACTGTTGTATAATATTCTTTCCAACGAAATTAAAAAATAAATATTGTGATTTTTTAGCTATTTTTCCCTTCATCTAGACCCTCAAGCAAACACAGTAATATTAAAAATAAATCACTTTCGTAAATCAGGCTACTTAGGTAAATCAGGCTACTAAGGGTTAAAAGGATTTTTCGCTAAATTAGTCTTGTCAAATCAGAATTAGCTTATATTATTTTTTTATTGTCTCTGCCTATTCCTGTGGCCCAAATGCCAAATGAACGTGAAATCGTAAAAATCAAATGGGCTCTTAGTAGTCTAGATGTCTTATTTCAGTTTTAAAGCTTCTTTCTGAACGGAAGTCATAGGTTTCATCCATCTCTATCAGCCATTTATAATAAGGCATCTCTAGTAACAGCTAATTGGCAAACGGTAGCTGATAGATTAGTGTATATAGACGTATGTGTGTAAAATGTAGTAAAATTAGCCCGAAGACAAAATGTAATATCATCGCGAGTGATAGGATTGTGAATTGATACTGTAGGAGAGTATAACCAAATTTTTAAATAAAAATCAGATCTCAGATTTTTGTGTGGGACCGTCCTTCTAGGTTTACAATTATATTTATAGCAAATTGGAATTAAGTATAATATGTATTTATGTATTTGATGTGTATAGATGGGATTTGTAAATAAAATCTATCAAAAAATCGAAGATTACAAATGCATTTTAGGCGCTATAGTGTCATCACTTGTACAAACTTGTAATAACCAATGTACAAAAAAACTGACTCAGTTGAATAAATGTCATTGGCATTTTGTGCATTTTGGTAAAGTACAGCGCATGTAGTGGAAAGTCAAAGATGTTTATGAAAAGGACATCATTCATTTTAGGCTTTTATGCACTACTTTTGTAATGTCCAATGATGAAAATATATATAAATAGTAGATTTGTACTTGTATTGATAAAACTAATAACTACTTTGATTTTAATTTGGAAAATAACATATGGATTTTGTATCTTCTGTCAATCACAAAGACGCTATATAAACAGTTCTGTCATAATTATAGTTTAGTCATTTTGCACACATAAACTATGCAAAATAAAGGATATATTTCAATTAAATTGTAATCGTCGTACATCAAACTATTTTAAAATGTATATGCAACTGTTAATACAATTGAGCTCAAGTCCCCATACAAAATGAATGATGTCCTTTATCATAGTGAACTTGGTTGTTTTAACTTCTACGACAGACAACTAAATTATCGCAATGCTACAGAGTAGTAGTCATTCATAACCTTTTGAGCTTGTGTGAAGATGCTCAAAAGGTAGCGAGTGTTATAATCTTAAAATGTGTCGGAATTTATTAAATAGTTCCATCAATACGCATCGATTATATTTTGAATATTCACAGTTAATAAAAGACATTATTTTCAATGTAGTTTAGTAAAAATTTTGGAACGATTGTTTTGCGATTGTCGATGTCTATTCAGTAATCTTTTTTTATCGAGTTTTTGAACTTTAGTTTGAATTTGTAAATAAGTAGTAGGTGATTTAATAGAGGGCCTCTTTTAGTGGCCATTAGTTCAAAATATAATAGAAAAAAAAGCAATAATTTCTGTAGGAAATAATAGATTGCGTCTCCCTGACTATTTGTTGGTTAATGAATCGACTAAATAATCGCAATAATAAAAATAGCTTCTTAATATTAGTGAAACCGTTGTAGGTACACTTCCTAACTCAGCGAATACTTTTTTAAATTGAAACTAATAATAAAAGACAATTTTAAATCTGTTTTGTAATGCAAGAGTAGACTGTTACTTGTCGCTGTGATCGAAAGTGTGTCCTTTAGTCAAATTTAGCGGGCCCCACAATTTTAACGAATAGGTGTGAAAAGTAAGTGACATTAGAATTTTTAATACTTTAGAAGAGATTGTGTCAAAATGTTTTTAGGTAACCCTAAGATGCCTTTTTTTATTAACCCTTAAGGATACAAGTTAATTATTTAAAAAAAGAGGACATCTAATTAACAAAACTTTTTGATTAAATCGGAAATGTAATAGGTTTAACTATAATAGAAAAATATAGTTAAATGACACTGCCAAATTCTGTAAACAAAACCATTTAATAATAAGAGTTGTAGGTATTGTGATCTAGATTTTTCTATTTTTTTTTAAATACTTATAAAATACAATGGATTCGGGTTTAATTTACTACTGAATTTATATTATAAATTATTAAAAATGTACCTAATTTAATAATAGATTTTATTACGAATAGACATTCATAATTGATATTCATATTCATATTCATGATTGCAAAGGTAAATGCATAAAAATATAAGTATTAGGACAATTACGAAAAAATACTAATTACCAAGATTAATCTGGAAATATCGCGGTACTGACTGCACTAAAGCTAGGTAGAAGATTAGTCATCGTGCATAAAAAATGGTTGTAATCCGATATAAATTACATAATCCTGGCTTTCTTTGAGAAATAACGTATTTGAAGTGAAATTTCTTTCAACGGCGGTGTAAACGGTTTTCGCGTTACGGCTCCCGATGTGTATTTCTTCATTTTGCTTTTAATATACCAATACACATTTTAAAGACAAAACACGTGGCCGTATGTACATTGTTTTTTTTTAATAATTTAGTAATATAAAAACCTTGATTAGAAGAAAATAGAAAAATCTTGATTATAATTAGTAATATTGGACGGAAACACCAAGTTTAGTTGTCCTAGGACTAAATGGTAGGTTGTAGATAATTAAAAGCTATTTCTAGTTAATTATTTCTTTATTTGTTTAAGAAGAAATACGTTTTTTTAATTAAATTTTTTCTGCGTTTGTTTGAGATTAGGATTTATTGCTTCCAGATTGATTTTTAATAGCTTTATTTTACTTTGTTGAATATTTGTTTTGTTAAGTTTTAATACAAATGATTGTTAAGTTTCGGATGCAGACAGATGGTGGTAATTTGCATGATAATCCGAGCCAGTACCTCCACTTTCAAGTGCAAAGACTGTAAAGTGACTCAGTCGCGTTTGGAATCAGCTCGATAGTTGTAGATTAGCCAGACAGGCATAGTAAATACGATGGCTGCTGCATCCATTTATCTTCATCTTATAATCAGGCTCTGTATGCCGTACCACAAAAACGAAACTTTGACACGGTAGAATAAAGCATTGTTAGACAAACGCTTTCCAAATATAATCACAATTATTTTACTCTTTAAACATTATCTAGCTTTAAAAAAGTCACAAAACAAAACGTATTTAGTTCATAAACAATTAAAGAATTAGGTAAAAAATAAAAACTTTCAACAGCGAAGTTTATGTTTGTCGCAATTATTGTACTGTCGGGTAGAAAAGTGCATTATTTTTTTAATTTTGTCAATGTGTTTTTGTCCGTTACACGTTGTTAATTTTTTTATAGAATGTATGGTAGTAATGTTTATGTTCACCCGTTGAGTGAGGCACAGTCGCACAATGTGCGCGTTTGTATGATACGAAGCATTTATGTAAAACGATCATCTCTAATGCATTTTTGTATGGAGACGAACTGATCTTGCAAGGTTTGATGTGGCTGTATTAATTATAGTTTTATCGGAAGAACGAATTGCGATGTAAATAGTTAGTTAATGACTATCCTAATAGTTGCCATTGCAGAAGCGATTCATGTCGCTAGCGACTTTTGCTCGTGTGTACAAGTTATGAGATTTTTTATTATAACATTTTTATTTTATTTTAACAATGTTTATTAACTTTCAATTTTATTTTTGTGAATCAATAAGAAAAATATAGGTGATTTTATGATAATTAAAAAATAAATCAAATGTGCTTTTATTCGATTAAAAGAAATTGTAAATATGATATTTGAACTGATAATAATAAAGTTTTTATTTCTTAATGAATACTTTCGTTTTATTTTTACCTTCAACGCCTTTTATTTAGAATCATCAGAATTTCATAATTATCATGTCTTAATTCCCAGAAGGAGATGCAGAGACAATGGGTAGGTAACATCGTGATGAAATCGACAGCTAAAGTCGCAAACCTCCTCATTCCATTCTCTAAAATTTTACAAGAGGCATACAAAACTTAATCATGTTTGAAGGCTTGTCTGAAGTTACGAGTTCTCTATTTTGCCCTCTATTTGAGTTCTCTAAATGTGGAATGAAGGATATGCAACACGTCAAGCTATTACAAGTAGTTGTGCTAACCTATATATTCAACATGACTATCTCCCCATCCTTAAGCTGGCCAAAAAGTATCTAGCCGGCATAGTCACAACGATCGACTGCAAATGAATATTTTTTTCAGTCGTTGGCGCTATTAGACCTCTAGCTTACCATTAGGCAAGTCGATGTCAAATGTGCTTAAACCAATAACCCACTTTGCAAGCACGTTTGTTTAACTTAATAAAGTCAACAGTCAGTAAAAACAACTTTTATAGTACCTAAATAGTATTAAAATTAAATAGGTAAAACCAATGGCAAGAAGCTGATAAATCCAATACCAAGTAATAATATTGAATAGAGTGGATTCAGTAGAAGGGAAATAGACATTTAGGGGAATTGAAGGGTGGACACTGGACACCGAGCAATAATGAAATTGAGGACTAGACTGAGAGAGTTGGTCAAAACCTAATCCGATTGATACACCTACGGTGTAAGGGGTGTACGTAGCCATAGAACTAATATAAAATGGAATTGTCAATTTCGCTTTACGATAAAGTATAGAGAATAATCTTAGATTTTGCGCGAACATAGATTAAACAAATTTTATGTGGCTTACTATCGCGTTTATTTTTGTTTAATAGTTGTATAAACTTGTTATTATAAAAATAATAAATAAAATGTATAAAAAAATTGGCCTCTCTCTGGTCTCTTGTGTGAATTAGTAATGAAAGGGTGGAATATTTTTTTGTGTGCGGGATTCGAATGGAACACACTAGTTAATAACCAAAAACAAAATAAATATAACTATTAGAGTACCTATACAAAGTGTCTGCAAGTTTTTATTTATTGCGGCTCGACATATGACACTCAGCCCAGCCTGATGTTAAGATGGAGTGCGATTAATGAATGAAGGCATTACTACAACAGTTATATGATTGCAAATAGCTTTCGCACCACTTTACCGGCCTAGTTGGAACCGGAAACTTACAAGCTGATCCCGAAACGCAATTAATAAACTTGACGGACTGCAAATGACCACTAACTGCCTGCCAACCACTCTTAAACCTTAAGTGAACAGAGAATCCATAAACTTTGTTTTTTTGCTGTCATAAAGAAACAATTAGAAGCAAAAGTCGCATCCTCTATGTATCGCTAGATATCGGCAACTTCATGAACGCGACTAAGTCAATTCACGATCATATCAACAGATTGTCTGCCTTGCACTCCACAATTTCCAGTCAACTCTATGTCAGGTTTTAGACTAAAACTCGACTGTATTGTGATGTTTAACGCGCGAACCACTGAAATAATTAAGTTCACAGGCGAGACAGCCAACACTGATGAAACGCTATACAATGTAAATTGCTTTATTTATTGGGAACCACAGGCTATATAGCAATAGACTTCGTCGCAAAAGAAATACCAGCAAAAAAGCGTCCGAAGGTCAGACGTCAGTACAAATGGGTCTTACAATATTTGATTGGGTTGGGGAGAATGTTAGGGCAATGAAAGTGAGCGTGTTGACATGTCACGGAGGCCCTAAACCCACTTTTCGGGTTCAAGTACCAGAGAATCTATGGATGCTAAAAAAGTTGTCACTGACTCCACCTAAATAAAAAAATCTATTTAAAATATAGGATGGAAACAGTAAGATATTTTCCAACGCATCGTAAGCGCCAATTTTGCGGGCGCGACTGTGTCTGTGGCAGCAGTCACTTTTGTCTAGGGCTATTATATCTTTGGCATTAGGCGGAGTGCAAAGGTATAAAAAAACAATGAAATTCTTTATTGCACAGTAAAAAAACACAATTTAATGGGCTTAATGTAAAAAATGCATTCTCTGCCAGCTAAACTTTGGGAGAGAGGTAACAATAAAGTTATATATATATAACTTTATTATATATATATATACAATAATTAGGAGATATTAAAGCACCCTTAACTTTATTGTTACCTCTCTCCCAATATATATATATATATATATATATATATATATATATATATATATATATATATATATATAGAATATAGAAAAGGAACAAATTGCATATCTACCACTAATTAAGATCATCTAGAAACCAGTATTATAAATAAAATATTTTAACATGTATTCAATTAGTAATTTACAGGTTTTATTTTATTGTGAACCAACATTCGACTTTGACCCGCCTGATAATAAGCGAGAGGAGCTCCAAGAGTTACGACGACTGAAAAAACGAGTTAGTTCACGGCAGCCTCAGTCGCCATTACTATGCCGGCCAAAGGTGCTGCTTCACGCATCGTGATGCGAATAACTTAGTAGTAATAGGAGCAGTATTAGATCGTGATACGTAGTTAACAGGATTGTCTTTCCCTATCATTCTACTCATCTACGTGGTTATATTGGTCCTATTATTGTTTAGATTTATCTGTGTGGTTACAGACCGTGATTTTTTTATTGTGAGAATAAATACAAATGAGTTTACATTAAAGTTAAATTGGCTAAAACAAACTTGCATTCATGCGGGCTAGGCTTTACAGATTCCTGCCCAGTGGGATTGTCTTCATACTCGTGATATGGTGTCTATAGGTAAGTAGTCTGTAGTGCGGACGGATTGTTTTGTTTTCTCACCACGTTTGACACCGTAGTTCAGAGGGCTTTTTAGGCAAATAGAATTATTCAGTCTGTATATTTTTTTAGTTATTCACGCTTTCATTCAAGATTCAATAATAAATGACAAATATAAATTAAAGAGACATTTTTGAATTAATGTATTATACAACTTACGAAAAGCCGTTCGAAAGCTCTAAACTTACTCTAAATATGGGATAGAAAATTACTGATTTATAAGTAGGTATACAGTAATAGTAACATTTAAATTATTTACTAAAATGCAATTAAATGTTATATTTTTTCATATCTTTTTGTACACACAGTTTACATTCATACATTATTCAATCAATATACAGGGATAGGCAAAGACAATGGAGCGCCACTTGCTACGATCCTGACACAACTCCCTCGCTTCCTTCACATCCATAATTCTCTTTATACAAGCTCTATGGTTATGGGCACAAGACAACTCAGCTTTCTTGAGGATGTCTCCAATTTGGTCGGAAAACACCCTCCTGGGCCTGCCTTGATTAACGCATTCATGCACATGATGATTTTCCCACAGAGAATGCTTCGATGGTTTAAGCACATGGAAAGGATGAGTAAAAGGAGATTGACGAATGGAATTAATAAAATATACCATACATTATTAATTATTTTAATTCCAATACTATTACTAGATATTACTTTATGTAAAAGTAAATTGTCTATACAATTTTCATAACAATTTTATAAGATAAACAAAAAGTTTCAAATAACTGACTTACTGAAATACAATACTAATCAAATTCATGAAATCTTCGTTTGTTGTTTAATAAATCTTTACAAAACTCAGCCAGAAGCTGCAACAAAGCTCCGCGTAATCCTGTTCAAATATCTTCAATTTTACGGCTGCTCTTAAGAAAATAATCTGTCAAAAAGATCCTTTGTCTACTATTTAACGTGTTTTTTTGTTACTGGCACGACAGTATAACCACACGCTTGATGTTAAGGTGAATGCAAGCAGTAGTCTTACCCAATCACTCCAGAGCCTAACTAAAGCGAATGGTGCTCAAACCACTCTGTGACGTACTTCGGTCAAATCCATGATTCTTATAAATACCAGGCAACTTCCCTAAGGCATACTTTTAAATATTTATTCAAATAACTATTTTAAATAAACAATTTATTAGCATACCTCAAGAGCTAAACTAATATTTATATTACGAAAACTTAAAGCCCAATTTTAAAAGCAAACTTGACTTTATAATTTTATACAAGTTTGTGTAAGTTTTATACGTCGAAAAATCTAATAAGCTCGCGTTTACAACCACTAAGCTCATGTAGGTTTATTTTCAGTAACCAGTAGTATCCGTCGGCAGGTCATCGTAAAAGCATGGAACCATAAATTTGAAGCCATCCAAACTTTTGGCAGTTTGCCATTTCTACCTTGGGCACATCTCTCTCCAATATCCTACTTGTGTACACTCTACGAGAAAAATATCAAAACTTTCATGGAAAATTTTCAATTTATTTTAGAAATATGCTTTTCATATTATTATTAAAGGCGACTGTGGTGTAGTGGTAGTGCAATAGTTACGCAAACCGAGAGCACGGGTTCAAAACCACTTGCTGTTACCAATGTAGCTTTGATATGTGTAGTTTCGTTGTTCTGTTTCTATAATAAAAGCACAATAATAGCTTTATAAAATGTAGATAAATACGTATCATAAAAGCAGGACAACGAAAGTAGATATATCAAAGTTACATTGATACCGGTGGGTGGTCTCGAACTCGTGCTCTTGGTTTGCGTAACCATTGCACTGCTACTACACCACGGTCGCCTTACTTTAGTAGATTAGTATAGAAATATAATTAAATAAAATAAAATCAGTGAACTAGAAATTGTTAAAATTATGTTTTATTTGTGTAGCTTGTACCTGAGGTACAGAAAGTTGGTTGGTTGGCTGAAAGGATCAGCGAAACGAGTTAGTTGTTTGGCAAACTGTCAAGATTATCTACGTGGTAGATATCTACAAGTATTTGTGTCTTTTCTACTAAAACGAGATCGCAATTTAGATTTATAATTTAATTCTACTTCTAGTCCAATTACAATGGCCTTCTGCTTCTAGTTTTAATCCATGCAATCGAATTGAATCATCGCACATTGTACTTCGCGATAGAAGTTCATTTTATAATTAATTTTAACGTGAGTTAGGTTTGATATTTATTATTTTAACAATCTATATTATACTAAGTAATTAATTTTAATGTTAAATATACAAGAATTTTATCACTTATTTTGTCACAATATTGTATCAATGAATCTTATTATGCTTAGAAGGAAACAGGGAGTATTTATTTCGTACGAGTATTTCAACCCTTAAAATTATTCCGAACCTACCTGTGTATTTAAAATATATATTCACTTCTTATGTGTAGATGTTATGAACATCAAAGTAAAAAGTAGAAAGGAAGTTCAATAATTTTTGTTAGTGACAATATACTCGTAGGTTTATAAAGTTGTTCCAGTCATTACGTTAAAGGGAAGCGAAGTGACAGTTAGGCCATCCAAAAGTTAGTAACACGCCTCACGAAACTTTGAAGATAACTCGCAATTTGCGTTAGGATTATTCGAGTTACACTTTGTGACAATCTTTCTTTAAGCTGCCTCTTCATATTTGCGATTAAACAAATTATATGCCTTCTATTTTTTTTAAATATAATGAATACTTCCAATTCTAGATAGTATTTATTACTGTATACGTATTTAGGCGCTGAATGCCGCGTAGCTTGATATACAGAGCGGTCGCGAATATAATAAATGTAAAATAAAACATAAGTGAATGAGCGCTTATTATAGCTTTAATGTTTTTAGAATTTCTATTTCATTTTTATATGCTATTTTAAGAACGGTTTTTCGTCTTTAATTAATGAATAAATAATCATTAAAGATTTTCATACCATATGTGAATACGTCGTTATTTAAATAATCAATGGTGTTGAAATAGTTAATAATTTCCATTGAGTTATTATGTAGGTACATATATTTTACATATATTTAGGTACATATATTTTTATATATATACATAATATATTAGGTGTAGTAATGGGTCAATCACAAATAGGTATTTTAAGTGTCTGCATATATTTTAGGTTGAACTCAATGATATTTCAGATTATTGTCACAGATACTTGTCATTAAGGTTTGCGAGAACCAATGTAGAACAATAAGAACAAATAATAACAAAAATCCTAGTAAGAAAAGACATGTACATAAAGGTTCCTTATAATGAATTGTTATAACACGTTGTTAAGAAATATATAATAGTTTGTGTAGTTGTTTTGGTCACGCGATTTGTAAATTATAGGTGTGATGAAGTGAACAATGTTTCCTTCCGCTGTTAACGAGCTCCTTTAACAACTTCATCGTTTCTTTAAACTTTAGGATTCTTTCTATTTTCTATATTCTTTCTGATTTCTTTTTATTTTTTTAAATTTATATTTTTAAAATTGTATGTAAAATCTAAACGACCAAAGTACATATAATGAAGATACATTGGTACCAGCAAGTAGTTTCCTATTGGGAGCTCTATAATCTACCACTAAACCACACCTTATTTATTATTTGTCCCATGGATATAATACGAACCGATATAACCAAATCCTTAAGGTGTATTTATTGTGATTTTATTTTATGTTAAAATTTTATTTCGATGTTTTAATTTATAAGTTACTTATACCTATATAAGGTTTTTGATTACAAATAGAATGCTTTCCTAGCGTGTTTTCCACTTCTTCTCCACCTTGGCTCCTTAAAGTGGATCCTTAATCTCTCGAATCGAGGAGAGGACATTCTTAAAAACGCAGAAGATTGCAGTGCCCAAACCCATAGCCCTAGAGCTTGTATATGTATATATTATACATATTGTGAGTGATAACTCGTAATTATTGGCTTTGCTATTATTAAATTATAAAACAACAAAAATCAGCCGTTAAATCATTTAGACAGCGTCCAAGACTTTATTTGCTTTAAATTAAAATCAGGCATGGGTACTGCAAACAATCTTTAAAATCGTTAACATTTTAACCAATATGCGGTGCTGTCAATTTGTGATATTACGATAAGCATGTTTCTGCTTAATAAATAGGGGCGCTGCAAAATAATAATCTTGTTTGGTCAGTAAGATTTTACGAATAGTCAGCAGAGAACCCTGACTGACGTCGTCTTCAGGGTGAAAGTCGGGAAAATGCTGAATAACAGGAAAAAATACCACATACGAGTAAATGAAAGGAATATTATACTACATTATACCCGTACGTGCAGCGACTCACGTTTAATCAAATTTTGATGAGCACTTGAGGTTAAATAGATTATTTAACTTTGTTTAGAAGCCGAGAGAAGCGTGTGGTCTTTCTATCCATTAGCTTCAATCAAGTAGTTGGTCAAAAACCACCTACAAACGGATTAGTGATTAGGACTGTGGCAGTCAGAAATTAGAAAATCCACGTCGTCAATTCCCTGATGAAACTCTACAGCCTCTAAAACCTCTATAAAAATGAAACAATGAAAAATTGAACTATAATTCATAAAAAAGTCTATACCTACTTAAATCCATTTTATACCCAAATATTGTTTTTATTTATATAACACACATTTCCCTCCATAATAAAATTTGAATGAATTGACCCTTTTTATAAGGGACTTCATAAATGTATTAGACTCGGGATAGCATTTACAGAAGTTGAAAATGTAAAGTGATAGGACAACCGTTTGACCCCAAATATATATTTATACTTATTATATCACCTTTTATCGTAAAAAGAGATAGAATTAATTATGATTTTTGTTCTTGTTATAATAGAATAATAGAATTATATATTAAATGTTATACGATATTATTAAGTAAAGCGGTACAAGTAATAACCACGAACATTCTAAGCGTCTGCGAATATTCTGGAGCTATGCGATGGTCTATAGTGACGTCAGACAGCACGGGGTTCCACGTAGGTACACCAGTGACGACACATTGCCACAAGAAATGTATTTGTCTGTTAAAAGTTTTAATCAATTAATCAAACAAATTGTCACGCCTTTTACGCATGGGGATAGGCAGAGACAATAGAGCGCCACTTGCCACGATCCTGACCCAACTCCCTCGTTTCCTTCACATCCACAATTCTTTGCATACAAGCATCTCAGGTTATGGGCACTAGTTAACCTAGCTTTCTTGAGGATGTCTCCGATTAGATCGGAAAACACCCTCCTGGATCTGCCTTGTTTAACGTAATCATCCACATCAGATTTATAAATTGCTTTCGTCAATCTACTTTCACTCATCCTTTCCATGTACATCTTCTTTCAAACCACATTTATTCTATCCACTATCGTAACTTCACATACACTCCTTAATGACCGCATTTCTACAGCGTTAATTCTACTCTTATGCTTCTTCTGCCACACCCAACATTCACTTCCATAAATTAATGTAGGAATAAGTACCGCGTTATGAACAGCCATCCTTGACTTTTGGGACAATAAAGTTTTAAGGATTAAAGTAATCCATAAAAATATAAATTATGCAGCATTAATTTCAAAAGTCGGTTACAATTGTTACCTTTAAGTCAACCTACTAACTCTGTTCTATCTAACTTTAAGTGTAAATTGAAATTTATTACTTATCACTATGTAGTAACATTTTTATTCCAACCAGAACACAATTTTATCTTGAAGTAGTATCTAACAAACATAGTACTCGTATCTTTAAAACGGGCAAATGTTTATTAAACATTTTTATTTCCTTTATTTTACCTACCAGAAGGATAGTTATCAAGAGCAGGTCCAATAACGCAGAGACGACTGGAAAAACAACTCAGATTACTTTTGTCATAGTCGCCATCACTATGCCGACCAAAAAAAGGAATGGAAGTATAGAGGAAGTATCCACATAGCGTCTAAAGAATTGGTAGACGTACAAAAAAGTTCGAAGCGTTACTTCAATAGGAAAAATTTAGCCATCCCACGTGTAAATTTAGGATTCTTTAATCTGAAAGCATGATTTTATTACTGTAGTTAGACTTATAAAAGTGCTTTACCTAATATTAAGCTAAGGTGTGGTGTACATTGCTCGAAAAACCAATAACCGATAGGGGAGAAAGGTTCTAGAATGGAGACCACGAACCGGAAACGCAGCGTAAGTAGGCCTCCCACTAGATGGAATAACGATATAGTGAAAGTCACGAATTACCGCTGGACGCAACTGTCTGATGTTTAGCAGTGAACGTCTTCTGGCTGATGATGATGTGGTCCATGAAAGAAAGCGACTGCTAGTACAGTTAAATAACTGCAGTTGATATCGCAGGCATAGACGGCGACTTAGTTGAAACCGGCAACTTTTAAGCTGATCCCGAAACGCGACTAAATCACTCCACTGTCTTGAAAGCGGCGGTATTATCCGATATTTGTTTATCTACCACTCTTGAGATTTTTTGGCCGGGATAGTGACGGCGACTGGGGCAACGGTTAAGACTTCTTTCAGTCGTCGGCACTCTTGGACCTCTTGCTTACCTTTAGTTGAGGTCTGATGTCGAGTCATATTACAAAAATAAATTAAAAAAATTAAAATGTCAACTCGTTTCACAATCTTATTTGCCTAACAAAATTAGGTAAATTGCTAAAATCCTTGAACTGTATAAATAAGTAATGAAAATTGGATAGCAAAATTAACCCCGTAGGTAAGTAGGTTTCCGCGAATGAGCGGCAAAGGCTAACTCGTTTTACGAGATTTAAAAAATTATGTCAATTAAACAAATTTTATGCTGCTTACTATCACGTTTACCATGATGGCTCCAAACTCTCGAAAAGGAATAATAAAAAAATCAAAAATAAATAACCAAAAATAAACGCTATAGTAGGCCGCATAAAATTTGTATACCTAATTAATTAATCAATGTTCGCGCAAAATTTATAAAATACTTAAGTGATATCTGACGTAAACCCGGCAGTTGGATAAACTGCATAAAATGATAGGATAGAGGAATTTTCAACCGATGGCCGGCATAATGACGGCGACTGAGGCAGCCGAGAACTAACTCGGTTTTTTCAGTCGTTGTCACTCTTGGACTTCCTCTTGCTTATCATCAGGCGGGTCGAGTTCAAATGTCGTGTCACAATAAAAAAAAACTTGTTTGAAAAGAATTGTAAACAAGAGATTTGTGTCAGGATCGTGAAAAGTGGCTTTGCCTATGAGAATTTGATTTTATTTGATCTGTATTAAAGGATAAATTATGTACTCAAGTTATTACATAAATCAGTTTCATTGAATTCTCATCCTTTAGTAATCTATCGAAGCGTGAAAATCAGTGAGATTTAATTTTAAGCCGGAAAAGGCCTGTGCACGTCATAAATGGAATTTGTCTGGGAAATCGATTACGAGGGAGTCTGGAGGCAACCAACGGCTGCGGGACTTCCTTTAGATGCGATATTCTTGCTAATATATTCAATTTTAATAATATTTTATGCAAATATATTATCAAAATAAAAATCGTTTTTTACATTACTAAACGTGCTTGTATAATCAAAACAGGGGCTCTTGGTTAGTGAGACCTTTTTATCTACCACTAGGCCCGGCCACGCCTAAAATGAAATCCTTTTCCCATAATCTTGGATCCTTCAATCAAAGTATGAAAAAGTACCTCTAAGCACAGTGCCGGATTAACCAGCGCGGGGCCTGTAGCAAATTCCGTCAAACCTTGGTTGGCTTTGGTCAAGCCTGTGGCTCTTAGTTTGCGTTAGGTTCTCAAGTTTAGGGTATTTTAAAAAAATATATAAATATGAAACTTTTCTGGATTTAATATGGGCAATTTAGAGATAACACTTTCAATATCAACTTAAATTTTCAAGTGGAAGTGAAGCATAGCCTAAGCGCTTCGCGTTTAAGACATTCAAGATATTTTACGTTCCTATCCAAATTATTATTTTTTTATTACGTTTTTATTAATATCAGACAGACGTTAGAGCGCGGGGCCCTCAAATTCGTGGGGCCCATGGCATTTGCTACTCTTGCTATGTTGCTAATCCGGCACTGTCTGAGCAGCACAGTGAAGATGTTGAGGCAATCTTAAACTAAGTTATTTTAATTTCAGCCATCGGTGCTCTTTGCCCTTCCCTTGCTTACCATCTGGTACCTACTTAGGTACCAGATGGTAAGCTGCTAATAGCATAAGTACTTGTTCGCGCAAAATCTAAGAAAATACTAAAACATTCGCTATTAATTATTGAGAATCTTCAATATGCTTCAAGAATGAGGTTCCAGATCTTTTGTGCAAGATCCTTTTAAAACCGGTCAGGATGTCGAAATACAATAGTTACGTAGATATTTAAAGATATTGAAAGCGCTGGATGAAATTTAATAACTTTGATTTCAAAAGAATTTTATATATTCTCTCTCTATTTGATATTTCTATTTGCTATAGTTCTGCATTCATTCTTTGAGATTCGTTTTATATTTCAGTGTAAATAAAAAGGATTATTTATGAAGGACATTTGTTTTATTTATTTTATAATTGTAATAATTATACAATGGTCAGTCTTTCTCTGCCAGTTTGACTTTGGCTTGTGCAGAGAGCAATAGGTAGGTAGGATTTAGATTAGAACGCTAAAAGGGATTTTTTTAAAGTATACAAAATAATAATAGAAAATAAAATAATATTTAATTTAATTAATTACAATTTTTTAATTGTCAAATGGAAAAACATTCAATAAGTGCAGTAATAAATGTTATAGAAGGCGACCCTGTAGTGGCAGTGCAATGGCTACGTAAGCCGAATGGCACCTAGCCCATTAGCCAAAAACCACTCACCTCCCGGTACCAATGTATTTTTGATATATGTACTTTGGTTGTCCTGTTTCTATGATTCAAGCACTTTAGTAGCTTAGTATAGAAAGAAATGTATAATAAAAACTAATGTGTTTTCTGTTGGTGATTTAAATAAATAAATGGAAGACTTATGTAAAAAGCTATTGTAGCTTTTATTCAAATTTTTTTTATAACTATGGTTATTGTATTTTAAATGTGTACAAGGTTAAATAAAAACAATGCATCATATTATCTTTCATGCGTCCCTCCCTCAACGCCTGTTTCACCTTTTTCATAGTCGACTTATATCTAATAGATTGTATTCTCCTAAGAAAAGGATATATCATATTATGTTGGTAATATTTTCCCTCCCTAATATGTAGGGAAAAACATAAAATAATATTCCTAACAAAAGAAAATTGTGAATTTATGTTGATGCAACATAATTTACAAGAGTTTAGATTAATATGAACATTTTCTGTAAAGAATGTAATCTTAAATATATTAAGTACTCACAATAGAATTATTTTTCCATGTTACAATAAAGTTGTACTGTACCACAGGAACCTCTTCGTCCTCAGGGTAAAAGCAACTCGTATGCCGTAATATATAGATATTTCATACACTAATTGAAGACTTGTTTCAAATACAAGTTTATGAATCAAAATTATCCTTTTATTTTTCCGTTACTCTATATATGACCTTGACTTGCCTGATAATGAGCAAAGGAGAGTCCAGCCCATGACTGAAAACGATTCAATAAGTTTACGGTTGCTATGCCAGTCACTATGCCGGCAAATGGTGCTTAGCTTGGAGAATCCTATTAATAATAGATAGGTATAAAATAAATACAAACATGAAAATGATGAAATGGAATTCTAAGAAACGTTACCAACAAATAAATCAACCTAATTGATTTGACCCAAAGAGATCAGCACAGATAATATAGAGCCACTTTTCATGATTCTGACCACTCTCTTGCTTCCTTCAGAATTCTTTGCGGTTGCGATACCTTTATATAAATGTTTTTATAAATATTGCAAAATATGTTTATAAAACTTCTTAATTTCTATGTGGTGCCGTGCTTCCAGCCGTGCTTCAAGTCAAGTACCGTAATGTAATCGCCTTCCGTTTGATATACGACGTCTTCTCGAAACGGAAATATGTCTAGACTCGCGATTAGCTGCCATACATAGAATATATTGGATTTATATTGAAATAAATCTGAGCTTATAAAAATATTATAGATAAAGATTTTTAACAATTATATTTTATAAATTGTTTAATATATATATACTTATTTTAATTTAAAAGAAAGTATTTTACTATTATTGTGTCTCGACACATGGCAACTCCTCGCCTGATGTTAAGCTGGAGTGCTGTTAATAGAGGAGACTGCTACTAGAGTTCAATTACTGCAAGTAACAGGTGTAGGATCTACTATGACGGCCGATTTGGAACCTACAACTTTCACTTTACGGTTTGTACACTAGATAGTCATTTCACTTCATATTTTTTGCAAAAAGTCTAATTGTCACGCCTTTTTTCCCACGGGGATAGGCAGAGACAATTGACCACTTGCCACAATGACACAACTCCCTCCCTCGCTTCCTTCACATCCACAATTCTCTTCATACAAGCTAATGGGCACTAGGCAACCCAGCTTTCTTGGGGATGTCTCCGATTTGATCGGAAAACAACCTTCTGTGTCTGTCTTGTTTAATGCATCATCAGATTTATAAAATTCCTTTTGTCAATCTACTTTCAACATTTTAAAACAGGAAATGAATTATTTTCGTAATTTAAAAAGTACATGAAACATTTTATTGAACGGAAGTCTATGGTGTCATTATACATTTTCGAGGTAACATTTTATAATTAATGCTGATAAAATATTTTGCATATGACAGGTTAACGATTTTTATATCCCGTGGTGATATCTACTATATGTAAAATATTATGACATGGTGATATTGTTACTGCATTAATATCGACTTTTTATAAATTTTGTGAATATGCAGACAGTCATTTGTCTACCAGTAGGTAGACAATCAATACATCATCTTCTTGAGGTGCTGTCTTCTTTTCATCATTATCAGCCAGAAGAAATTCACTGCTAAACATAGGCCTCCCCCTTAGAACGCCATTCCGAATGACAAGATGCCAGTTGCATCCACCAATTATTTGTGACTTTCACTGTGTCGTCAGTACTGGTTATCTAAGAGTGGTAGGCAGTGGTACCCAGTCTGCTGATCCGGGGTAGTACCACCACTTACAAGTATACAGACCGTGAAGTGATTTGGTTACGTTTCGGGATCAGCTTGTAAGTTGCTGGTTCCATCTAGGCCAGCATAGTGGATGTGATTGCTACTCACAGTTATTGAATTGTATTAGCAGTGACATTCATTCATGGACCACACTTTGGCTTAACATCAAGCGGGGTGCTGTCATATGTCGAGTCACAATAAAAAAAAATATAAAAAAGAAGTCCACCTAGTGGGAGACCTTCCTACGCTGCGTCTTCCGGTTCGTTCTATTAAAGAATGTAAATCATGAAACTATCTCCACTTTGGATAGAACAATGAGATTTTACCAATTCACTGACGCAAGTTTTGTATCCAGGATTATAAGTTTTTAACGACAGGCGTGGACGAACGGTTAGCGATTGGTTTGTTGCGCGTAAAGTCCCGGGTTCTGGTCTGGTTATAAAGAGTGGTAGGCAGTGGTACTTAGTCTGCCATCACCTACAAGTATATAGACCGTGAAGTGATTTGATCGCGTTTCGGGATCAGTTGCCGGTTTGAACTAGGCTGGCATAGTGGATGTTGTTACTCACAGTTATTGAATTGTAGTAGCATTGATATTCATTCATGGAACACACTCCAGCTTAACATCAAGCGAAGTGCTGTCAAATGTCGAGTCACAATATAAAGTAAATACTAATCTGTATTCCGGTAGTATAAAAAGTCTATTTCACCGATATCATACGATATGAAAGTCTTTATTTAATATTGTCAGCAAACACAATCGTGTGCGTCACCCAAATATATTGCGGAGCATTTATTAAAATCACCACAAAGAGATGTTTTTACGATGCCTGAATATTGATGAAGAGGATAACAGGATTTATGTACTCTACCACCAGTTTTTATTACTACGGAAATTATTTTCTAGTGACGATAAAATTATCAATGTTTATTACCAAAACATTTTTTTAATGCGTCATTGTGGCTCGACCTTGACATATGACAACATCACGTCTAGATAAAAAAAATATTGGCGCTCGACATATAACAGAATCTTTTCTGATGTTAAGCTGCAGTACGGTTTTAAATAGTTACTATAGTTAATTAACTGCATGTAGCAATCGCATCTACAGTACCGGCCTAGTTGAAAACGGCAATTTTGAAGTTGATACCAAAACGCGACTAAGTGACTTCATGGTCTGTAAACCTCACTTTACTAGTAGTACAATACTAGTAAATGTTTTTTATAGGTCCTATAAAATTATAACTTTTATCAGCTGATCGCCTGACCATTAAGATTATGTAAAAAAACAGGCAATTATGAATTCATATCGCGTATTTTAAAAACATTCTAACCAATAAAACGTCAGAATTTTGACAGTTGTGCCGTAATAAATTGGACAAGCAACGCTAGTTCGACCTTGATTAGTAGACTGTTATTGTAAACTGTACTATAATCTTGAAGGATTCAATATTAGAGGAGGAAGAGAATACATGGGCTGGTTAAATATTCTACTTGTCGATTGTTCTACAAAGAAACGACGCGTCAAACTTTTTAGTTCGAAGACCGATCGACAGAATGCGGGTGCTTTCCACGACCTGTCCCGATATCACGGGAGTGAAAAAAAGTTACCTATTATATAATTAAACACGCATGTTTTTTTTTCATAACAAATATAATTTAAAAATAATATTGAATCTTGTTGGTCATAAATGATATAATTAAACAATGTTTTAATTTATTAAAGTTTCATCTTGCTTAAGTTGTGTTAAGAACTCATGATAGACGCAATGTTATTGTACGTATAATACGGTAGATGTTCACATTTAACGACTACGTAGCCTGTACATACTCGTATATTTCATTCATACTTTCATGAATAAGCGACTAATGAACGCTGAATTATAGTATTTTATTAATTACTAAATCAACATGACGAAAGTGGTGTTCAGTCTGCTGATCCGGGGTACAAACCATAAAGTCACTTAGTCGGATTTCAGGATCAGCTTGTATGATGCCGGTTAGACTAGGCTGGCATAGTAGCAGTTATTAAACTGTAGTAGCAGTCGCCTCTATTCATAAACCGTACTTCAGCTTAACATCAGGCAGGATGCTATCATTATGTAGATCCGCAATAAAAAATGTTTATCATAGTAGCTATTATGAAATTAAAATAATGGTGGATTTGATTCAGAAAAAATATTGGTGTTTTTCTTTAACTGCTAACTTAATTTTTAGGGGCTCTAGGTTTAATAAAAAAAGAATGGATGCGTTAAACGAGGTAAACCCAGGAGTATATTCCGACCAAATCGAAGACATCCTCAAGATAGCTGGGTTGCCAAGTGCCCATAAACGTAGAGCTCCATGAAGAGAATTGTGGATGTGAGAGAAGCGAGGATGTTTTGTCAGGATCCTGACAATCAGGGCCGTCTTTACCCGGGGGTTCAAGGAGTGCAGTGCACCCGGGCGCAAAGTCTTAGGGGGCGCAGGCCGACCACCATAAATTTCGATAGTACCTATTACACTGAGAGCACGCGAGCGGAACTTTGACTTTCGCACCCCGGCGCTGAATATGCTTAAGACGGCCCTGCAGACAATACGCTTCATTGCCCCTGCCGATTCTGAAATATAAGATATTTTACTATTAAACATTAGGATGGTACTAATTAAGGATGTAGCAGACCCGACAGACGTTGTCTTGCCATAAAGTAAAATAATAAACCGATTGCAGTGAAACCTTCCGGGTCCAACTGTTTATTTGGGAGGAGTTTAGTGACATACTGACTAATGCGGCCGTGGTATTTTGGCAGTGCAAATTTTTTTTTTTACATTTTTATACAAGCTACCTATTTCATGGAAACAGGACAACCAAAGTACATATGTCACATTGGTACCGGTAGGTGGTTTCGAACTCGTGCTCTCGGTTTGTGTAACCATTGCACTGACACTACACCACGGTCGCCTTAACGCAACCGAGAGCACGGGTTCAAAACTATTTGCCAGAACCAATGTCCCTTTATTTTATCTACTTTGGTTGTCCTGTTTCTATGATACTAGCACTTTAGTAGCTTAGTATAGTGAATGTAAATTTAATACCATACAGAAGAATTATATATTATATTAATGTATTACTAGCTATGGCACATGCCAACAATTGTTATAAATATAAATTGTGAAAAATTACAGAAATAATAATATGAAATAATAATAAGACTATAGTAGGAGAACGACTTAAAGGAACGTGCGAAGAATGCGGTTGTGACGTCATCGTCACGTGTCTATCATGAATAGTGAAGTAACATGCAAAATGTTGATAACGATAAACACACACTTTTTTACTTGCGTATTTTAATTTAGTTATTAAATATTATAAATTTATATTTAATAAATGTTTATACATTAACAACAATAATTATTATTTAATCATATATTTAACCAATCATATATCAACTTTTTAACTAAACTAAACTAAAGTTTTTTTGTCGTCAACGCTTACGAAACTTTAAGGTGTCCATATTCATAAATCAGTATATTCTGTCTAAGCCGAAATAACGTGCCCCTCCACTGCATTTACGCACACGAGCAAATATAAAATAAGAATAAAACACACCGATAAAATAATTTTAACAAAAAATACGACTTTAATCAGTAAACTAGCAAAAAATAAATTTACTACGCACAAAGTAATACCTTTTTTTTCATTTAGTTAAATAGAAATTATTAAATAATTATTTTATAATTTTGAAGTCGGTATATACTATACTTGATTCTAACGAGGACGAATGCGTTGAATCTGATGACCTTGATGATTCCGATAGCATAAGTGAAAAGTATAGCTAGTCTAACTATAAATGACGCGCCCCTCCACTTTATTAGTTTATTTAAATGTGTGAATACAAATATTACTAACTATACTATTATACTTCACGCAGGGCAGTTAAAAGTTTAGGACATGTTGGTACAATCTTTTTTATTAAATAAAAATCTTCTATGCATCTTCTTATAACGCCAAGGTCAAAGTCGTCAATATTAACATTACGTTTAAAATTTATCTTTTTGCCTTTTTTTGTGGGTGATTTCAAAAGTAATGATCCAGCTAAAGTCGACTCACGTTTTATATTATTAATTGTGCTTTTAGGTACACCGGTATAATAACATGATCTATCAATACTTTTACATAAAGGTATAGTTACTATATTTGATAATTTTTCTTCTTCACACATTTTAATCACGTTCCTAATAATGTTTCTAGCCTAGCTACGGATGACTACTCTCTTTTTTTGAGTTAACTCGCTCATTTTGTAATAAACAAACAAAATAATTGATGACACGTTTTTATCGATAGTGCGCTATTAAGTGACACCGCCAAGCTAAGCGCGTCACTAATGGCGGCCAGTATGATACGGGTGGGAGGTATTTGCCCACCCGCCGCTCCTCAGGCCCCGAATGCATTTAACTCATTCCCCAACTATATATAGTAGAGTTGTCTATGAATGACAATATCTTTTAAGCTTGGGCCGACAAAGAACTTAATAAAAATACTCACTGTAAAAATGAGGCGGCGAAAATATTCAACGAAGACATTCCACTATTCCACTATGGAGCACTTATAAGTAGACACTGCATCCTCGTCACCGCTCAATATACGACGATTCGACACGAGTGTTATGGTAGCCGATTTTCTATTTCGCATAGTTAGATTCGCATTCTTGAGTCTAGTGGTATTTGGTCTGTGCTCCTTACTCGCTATACAACAAAGAGGGAGGCGAGCCAAATATGCCCATTTCGTAAGGAAATAGAAAACAAATTGTTCGGCTGCTCTCAGCCAGTATCCGCCATTCGGGCAAACTGCGTCGTTTTAGCCTCACTGTCTCAGCCATAGTCACCTTATTCCATGTTTCGAAAATTTAATTCGGCCCATTGAATTAATATTACTAACGTACTAACGTATATTACGGTAGTAATATTAATTTAATAATTTGTCCCATGATACAACACATGATGTAATGAAATAAAATCAATTAATATTTTTTGGCATATTCCAATAAATAATAATAAAATTAATATTAGTATTTAAGAATTAACAATATTGTAATAAAATCAGTTTTACTTTTATAAACCGCTTTTTAATTTGGTGAGACAATTTAATTGATTGATTGACTGATTTTTTAAAAACTTCTATCAATCAATTATAAATAGGGAATTGGCAGGATCAATGGAGCGCCAATAACTTAATATCTATCTTGTTTATTACGTTTAGTTTAAATTACGTACAATTAGTAATTTACATTTAATATAAAGATAATTTAATTACTCTTAATTTTAAAATACATTTGAGACACATTTATATTAGGTTTGTATCTAAGAAACCTGGCAACTAAAGTAGATATACCTAAGATACATTGATATTTGGCCTTTCAACTATTTAGTTTGATTAAATTAACGAAAGGAATTTTTAAATCTGATGTAGATGGATCCGTTAAACGAGGCAAAACCTGGACTGTGTTTTCAGACCAAATCCGTGACATCCTCAAGAAAGTTGGGTTGCCTGGTGCCCATAACCGTAGAGCTTGTCTGAAAAGAATTGTAGATATAAGGGAAGGGATGTAGTTGTGTAAGGATCGTAGCATATGGCGCTCCATTGTCTCTGCCCTGTGGTAAAAAGGCGTTTAATTTTCTCATAAAATGACATTTTCTTTTTTTTATATAAATCCGTGTGATGTCATAAACAGCTCCTACGAAGAACGACTATGTATAAAGTTGAAATCGTATCAAACCTTAATTCACCACAGTACTCATGAAAACATGAAGTTACAAATTGTACGTTGTCCTTTCGTTTATATTATTCATGTCTTCAGGAACAGTATCAAAGATTCAGGTGTATTTCATTCACTTTATTTCTGTTTTCTTCAAGTTTTCTTAAATGCATATTTTTAGGAAGTTTCGTGAAAAATATGTTAAGTATTGTAATTTTCTTGCATATATAATATATCTTCAACCCATATATTTTTTTGTTTGCTTTTTTATCGTGGTAAAGTACTATAAAATTAAATAATTATAACTAAAAATAAATAAATGTCATCACAAAAACTCGCAACTTGGAACCGGAACTTACAAGCTGATCCCGAAACGCGACCAAGTCACTTCACAGTCTGTATACTTATAAGTGGTGGTCGGCAGACTGGGCACTTATAAGTATACAGACCGTGAAGTGACTTAGTCGCGTTTCGGGATCAGCTTGTAAGTTCCGGTTCCAAGATGCGAGTTGTTGCCTACAACTATTTAAATATTTTTGTATATTAGGTGCTTTTGTATATTGAAGTGTGTAGATTTTTGTGTTATTTTATTGTGCTCCTATGATTAGAGAAATATTTATAAAGACCGCCATTTAAAACTTAATAATGTACGAATACTAATATATTTAATAAATAATTGAACGCCTTTAATAAAATTAATTTAAATTAAGACTTATCCATAATACGATCCTTTTATAATTCCAGTTTGACAAAATCGCTGAAACGACTTTCCCAAATGTAAGCTTAAGGCTATCTCATATGACACGACTCTATTCCAACCACTCGCAATGTTCCTTTGTCACCAGTGAAAATGAAAATTATACCTCGTTAACCATATTAAGTATATAATAGGTATCTCTAATATTTAAATATCTGTTACATAAAATAATTACTTACAAATGCTACTAAAGTGCTTGTATTATAGAAACAGGGCAACCAAAGTACATATTATATCAAAGATGAATTAGTACCGGCAAGTGGTTTTGAACCCGTGCCCTTGGTTTGCGTAAGCATTGCATGGCTACAGTCGTCTTTACTAGAAGTTTCCTTTTTATTTTAAGGCATTGGGATCAGAAGCCGAGTTGGTTAGATTTACCTACTATCTGCAAAACTAATTATAAATCAGTATATTAATAACAGGTAAAGGTTAAACAAACTTTATGCGTCTTACTATTGCGTTTCGAGAGCTTTGCAGCCATGGTGGTCGCGATCACGGAGAAACGTCGGAATAATAAAAAAAGTAAAATCAAAAACCAAAATAAACGCGATAGTAAGGCACATAAAGGACATCATTCATTTTGGACTTTTATTGTAACACTTTTGTCACGGCCGATGATAAAAATATATATAAATGGTAGGTTCGATACTCGTATTGACAAAACTAATAGCAATTTTGCTTTTAATTGCTGTACGATTGAGTTATTTGGAAAATAAAAATGATTATTTTTAGTTTCTAAACCACGCGGAAAAGACATATTAAAAAATAAATGTCACACACAGTTGACCAAGGAACATTGTACTCAAGAGAAGAAGCTCGACTGCCATAGACAACAAGTGGCAATTAGAGACGCCACGACGGAATATCACGCGAACTAAAATGTTGGGATGTTGGTGAAAGTGAACCTTACTGAGCAGGAAATAATCTAATTAGATGAATAAAACGACTTTTTATAAAACATTATCTTTTTATTTAATTCCAACTTACTTTTCAAGACAATAGTATCACTAAAAATATGTATGCTAATTACTAGCACAACAGGAGATAATTTTTAAAAATTTAATTTATACTTTATTTATTTATATCTATTTTTTACTAGTTTCAAAATGTTTAACGACAGTATTATATTGATGACGTTTGCGATGCCTAAACATTTGGTGGGAAGATCAAACCGGAAGAAACGCTATCACGCCATAACCTTGAATGAGAGTCGAGACCCGATGGATCGACTGCCTGATGTTTTTTTTTTTAATAAAAAGGTGATTGACGACTTTTTTTTTGGGCTGGCAGTGAACTTAATGCTTTCTGCATTGAACTGTCATGATTATAGTTTGATCATTTCGTACATCTAAACTATGCAAAATATAGGATATTTACCAAGCACATTAAAATATTGTTGTATCGAACTATTTTATTGTACATTTCCCACTTTTAGTACAATTAAGCCCAAGTCCCCATACAAAATGAATGATGTCCTTTGTTTAATTCATTAATGAATGTTCGCGCAAAATCTAAGAAAATACGAACAAGTAAAGGTTACGTCTTGATCATCAAATTAAAAACTAATTAAAGTGTAATATTGAACTTTAGCTTGGTCGGCAACTTGAGTAATGAACAAACTTTGTGCATGCTACAAACAATTTACGATGGCGTTATTGCAACTCCTACTATCAGTGGACTTTCAAGAACATATAACATGTAGGTATGCTATGAAGTGAAATGTGGATGTTAATGAAGTAAGATGCATCGATGAGGCTTAATCATTTAATTATTTTTACTCTCATAACGTTCGTAGGGAGATGACATACGAAAATATCTGTACACCCCGCTGGCCGCTCGCGGGCAGCGGCAATTAAGAAAACACTAGTCTCTATATCTATAGTTAATTATAAAGCGCACAGAACATATTTCTCAACAAATTAGGTATATAGTTTAAGTTATACCTTTGTACTTGGAAAATAAAATTGTATATATTTTTTTATTGTGACTTGACATATGACAGCACCCCGCTTGATGTTAAGCTGGAGTACGGTCCGTGAATGGATGTTATTGCTACTACTGTTCAATAACTGTAAGTAGCAGTCTCATTCACTATGTCGGCCTACTTTGAACCGGCAACTTACAAGCTAATCCCGAAACGCGACTAAATCACTTTACGGTCTGTATAATTGTAAGTGGAGGTACTACCCCGGATCGGCAGACTGGGTACCAATGACTACCACTCTTTGATAACCAGACCGCCAAGAATATCTGCCTCTTTTTATTTATTAACAAATATTTGCAATATTTAATATAATTATTACAAATAAAAGCTGTAAAACAAATATTTCCCCCGACCGGGAATCAAACCCGGGACGTTACGCGTAACAAACTGGTGTGCACATCAATCGGTCACACCTGTCTATATACTTGTAAGTGATGGTACTAACCTGGATCGGCAGACTGGGTACCACTACCTACCACTCTTTGAAAAGCTCTATACTTTTCCTTTAGTATAAAGCTTTCCTTCTCTAAAAACACAGTTTAGTTCAGTTTACGGTTGCCTCAGCTTATTATGCCGGTCACTAGGTTCCTTCTAAACAGCCTCTATTTGTCGGTAAATTAAAGTTGATCAAATGAAAACCAAGCTTAAGACCTATTAATTGAAATTCCATACATACCAACTACATTAGTATGTATGAGAACTAGATTAGTTTGGCCGCTCGCCCACGTTACAGCTACCAAAACCTTTTTGGGCGAAATAAACTATTTTCTATTAAGGTTGAAATGAAGAAAACATTACGAGATACCTACGTCATCTAATCACAAAGGCAAGGTAGAGATAAGACAGACAAAATTATTTATTGCATAAAATATAATACATTGAGATTTGAGACTACAAAAAAAAAACAGAACAATTGACAACCTTATGATTATTGAATTAAACAAATTTTATGCGGCTTACTATCGCTTTTGTTTTGGTTTTGATTATACAATTTTTTATTATTCCTACGTTTCGAGAGCTTTGCAGCCATCCTGGTCACGGAGATAGTAAGCCGCATAAAATTTGTTTAATTCAATAATCAATGTTTGCGCAAAATTTAAGAAAACCTTATGATTTTTTGACACGATTTTGATTTGACATATGACAATACCCTGCCTGATGTTAAGCTGAAGTGCGGTTTATGAATTGAGGTGATTTCTTCTACAGTTAAAAACTGTAAGTAGCAGTCACATACACTGCCTACAATGCCGGCCCAGTTGGACTGGAAACTTACAAGCTGGTCCCGAAACGCGACTGAGTCACTTTATGGTCTGTATATTGACGGCCGTATGACTAAGGCTTCCAACTAGACAGGCATAGTGGATGCGGATGGTACTTGCAGTTGTTTAACTGTAGTAGCAGTCGCCTTCATTCATGGAGCTTACACCAGCCTAACATCAGGCGGGATGCTGGTATATGTCTAGCCACAAAAATAATATTCCTACCATTATTAAATATAAAAATTATGTTAACAAAAACAAATATATATGAGAATAATAGATTATTTTTGGGACATACTGTATAAAGAAACATTTATATTTTGATCGAACAACGCACTACGTTTCAACCTTTTTTAAGAATGGTAGGCAGTGGTACCCAGTCTGCGGATCCGGGGTAGTACCACCACTTACAAGTATACAGACCGTGAAGTGATTTGGTCACGTTTCGGGATCAGCTTGTAAGTTGCCGGTTCCATCTAGGCCGGCATAGTGGATGTGATTGCTACTCACAGTTATGGAATTGTATTAACAGTGACATTCATTCATGGACCACACTTTGGCTTAACATCAAGCGGGGTGCTGTCATATGTCGAGTCCCAATAAAAAATAAAAAAAACCTTTAGTCTTAGAAGCCTGCCAACACCTTTTAGTCACAATTACTCTGTTCTCCTTCCACCATTTGGGCGAACAATAAAATACATACCAAAGGTATTTGTATTAATTTGTGAGTGACAAATGTTGGTAATATTGCAACTACGGGGAGTGATACATCAATGTCGACTCGACGTGGTGCAGAGTACAAAGGATTAAGAGCAATTGCACACTAGTGACGTTAGACATAATAAAAATGTAATTAAAATAAAACTATAGTTTATATGACATATAACATAATATAAAATAAAACTCTTAAATGAGAATGTGAACCTAAAAGTGAATAAATGGTAAGTAAGAGGAGGTCCGATGGTAATCCGAGTCAGTTCACAGTTGCCTTAGTCGCCGTCACTATGCCGGCAAGAAATATTTATTGAAATTTTTGTATTGTTATCGGTTTTTATAACGTGTTCAAATTATCAAATTATTTAGACTTCTAGAAGTGGGTGAAAATTATTTTGAATGCGTTACGTAGTTACAAGTCAAGCTAATAAAAGCGTGTTAAAAAAAGCGACGATGAAGTTAATGATTAAAATAAAATATAATAAAAAAATACATTGACCTCAACTTGCCATGGTAAGGAAGGGAAGGTCCCAGAACGTCAACCACTGAAAAGACGCAGGCAACCGTAGTCTCCGACGCTGTCACTATGCCGGCCAAACAATTGATCTCAATATTTTTGAATTATATTTACCTTAATTGTGACGTGTTTTATGTACTTTATATTAATACTTATGAAGTCGTGAGTAAAAGCTGTCAGCCGCCTAAACACTTTCGTTTTTAAGTTCGCTACCAAACAACGAATAACAAATTAAGAAGGTAACTACGTTGATTAGTTACCTGCGAGAAGGACAAAAAGCAACGCAATTTCACTGCTCTTTCGTCGCTATAAATATTATTATACAAATTAGTACAAAAACCACGTAGATAATAGCTGGTGTGTGTTAAGAGAATCAGGATGCTGTCATATATGGAGCCCAATAATAAAAAAGTGTCAGGCGATTTCAAGAAAAGTGAGGACCAAGTACGGGCAGTCACGGCGATAAAGTAAATCCGTGTATTCAGTCATCTGCGTTCTTCGAGCTCCCCTTGCTCACAGAAAATCGAGGTCAGAAGTAGTGTCCTAAAAATAATAAAATATAGATAAATGGGGAAAAGGAGAAATGGTACATTGCTGTAAGATTTTCTACCACAACCGCTTAGGTTAGGTTAAATTCTATGTTTGGCTACGAAAATCAATCGATATTCGTCCATAATGTAGAACTAGGCTGTCACACAACAGTTTTTTCAGTGTGCTCGCGCCCTAATTCCCCACGAAGACTCCAAAACCTTTTCTCTAGTTATAATTGAATGGTTTCTATAATATTAAATCCTAATAATTTCTGGGGCTATTTTTGGAATACTCAACATCGTCATTATTATGGGAGATGTATTTTTTATGTTGTACGATTTATTTTGTTTTAGTGCTTAGACATATGACAGTTTTCTGCCTTATGTTAAGCTGGAGTGCGGTCCATAAATGAATGCGACTTATACTAGTTACTGCTCTAGTTCCCCACCTGTCTGCCTTACCCTATGAACTTATATTTTGGCGATCTTTTCTCGAATGTGGACCTCGACTTTCCTGAAGGTATACTTACGATTGTCTTAATCGCCGTAACTCTTTTCAATTAATCACGCCTTTTTCCACAGGGATAGGCAGAGACAATAAAGCGCCACTTGCTACGAACCCGACACAACTCCCTCGCTTCCCTTACATCCACAATTCTTTTTATACAAGCTCATACTTAAAAAGATTGTTTAAATAAAATAAGAAATTACTACTAACGTAGACATAGCACGTTCCTTCAATAGTATTTCAGTGGGAACTTAAAAAAAAGAGAATAACAACTTACATGAACTCAGTGGGAGCATAAATGTAATAATAAAACTTGCTGTCTAAGTTAACAAACGGAGCCATTGTTCACCAGTCTAGTAAAATGTCCGGTGTAACGAGAACATTTCTACGAGTCTTCGTCTTCTACGTGTTACACTCGTCTTCGTGCCTTATCTATTGTTAACTAGTGATTTAGTTGATTTTTATGGTAAATATTAAAGGTGGACATCAGAGACATACCCAAGAGAGCTGGGTTGCCTAGACGAAGTCAGATCTCGCGTCTCAATGAAATAAAATCATGAATTAAACAAATTTTATGCATCTTACTATCGCGTTTATTTTGGTTTGATTTTACAATGTTATTTTATTATTCCGACGCGATAATAAACGCAATAAAAAGCCGCATAAATGGACATCATTCATTTTGTATGGGGACTTGGGCTTAATTGTATTAAAAGCCTAATATGCATAATAAAATAGTTTGATGTACGAAGATAACAATGTAATTGGAATATATCCCGTATTTTGCATAGTTTAGGTGTGCAAAATAATCAAACTATAATTATGAGAGTTCAAAGCAGAAATTTTTATATGGCGTGTCTTCGAGATTGACAGACGATACAAAATCCATTAAAAGCAAAATTGTTATTAGTTTTATCAATACGAAACTACCATTTATTTATTTTTTTATCATTGGACATTACAAAAGTAGTACATAAAAGCCCAAAATTAATGATGTCCTTTGTTTAATTCATTAATTAATGTTCGCGCAAAATCTAAGAAAAAAAAATTAAACAAATGTAACAACATTTTTTAAAGCAGTTACTTCAGGATGCCATGTAAAGAAGTGGAGTGGTAATAAATGGAAGCAGGTAAAGTCATAATGTTACAAAGTATGCAAATGTTGTCACGCTAACACTACAGACCATAAACATCTAAACGGCGCGGCGCTTAGGATGACGACGATGAAAAGTTACTGTATCGCGTTTCGTCATCAGCTTCGAAGTTAGCGGTTTAAGTAGACCGTCATAGTGGATGTGATTGCATTTATTGGACCGCACTACAACTTAATATCAGGCGTTGTTAAGCAAATATCAGTGCATGTTAGTACAAAATCAGAGATTTACCAAAAAAGAGTATCTGCATTCAACTAGTTGGAACGGGCAGTTGATAGTCTATTGCCCAGTCTGCGGATCCAGGGTAGTACCACCACTTTGCACCACTCACATGTGCAGAGACTCTGAAGTGACTTAGTCGCATTTCAGGATCAGTTTGAAAGTTGGATCGTATTGTTACTTGCAATTATTTGTTTAAAGTAGCAGTCACGTTCATTTATCTTAACATCTGACGGAGTGCTGTCATCTGTCGATCGGCAATTAATAAAAAAAGGCTTTTTATCGGAGTCTATCAGCATAATGATTTGTGTTTAACATTAACCTAGACCGAAATACTTTGAACCTTGAACTGACATTGCAAAGTTTCGTTTTGCCAGTCACGAAAACATTGTTAAATACGAGTATATCTGTAGTTTTTGCCAATGTGGCCAAGAGAAGTAGGAAACAATAAATTTCTGTCAGGAGAAAAAAGAGGTGAATATTTGCTCCGGGTCTGGTCAACAAAGTGCCCAAACTGCTGATCTTGACTAGTACCACCACTTACAAGTATACAGACCGTGAGTGACCTGGTTGCGTTTCGGGATCAGCTAAATATCAACTAGGTCACCCGGCATTGTGGATGTGACAGCATAGTTACAGTCACCTCTATTCATGGATAACTCTTCAGCTTAACATCAATCGGGATATGTCATGTCAATTTCAATAAAATAAAATAAAAAAATATATGCACGTTATATTTCAATATTTCATTTAACGTATCATGTTTCAATTAACATTCAATTTGAAGATTAAAATTGGTTATAGGCTTGTATCATCATTGGTTTAATCAACCTAAGTGCCTCGCTATCGGCCAATGCTACCTACACCTATAGGTATCTACTATGATCACTTTACAATGTTATTGAATTCCATACTTACTTATTAAGTTATTAGCTGTTAGTTGTTAGTATTTTTATTAAGACCAGCCCACCTAGCACGGCGATCCAAGAATCAATATAAAGAACTGCAAGGAATATTATTGTAACTCATTTTAAATAACTTATTAGGCCGGCACATCAAAATGTAATATTTATTAAAGTTTTTAATGTTTTTTTGTGTAAAGTTTTATATCTTTTTTGATACACTGTTCTATTTAGTTCTTTAAAATGAGTTGGAATGATATTCTTTGCAATTAAAGATAAGAAACAAAAAAAATTGAAAATATATTACTTAACTTTAAGGTAATATAACCTTTATATATATTAAAGCGACTGAGTTGCTTTACGGTCTGTACACTAGAAAGTGGTGGTAACCTGAATTGGTGGCTCATGTGTTTGAAGTTATTTAACTAAACTAAGTCACCTAAATAAAATTAAATAAATTGTCAATTCCTACATGCATAGCTTGAGACAACGAAACGCCACCTTTTACGATACTTACCGTATCGATCTATACACAAGTATCACATCGATTCTTACACAAGTAAATTACAGTAAATGATAAAAATAACTCAATAGTCTTACAAAGAAACATTCCATTTACACGAATGAACAAAATGCCTCAAGTTTTGTAATAAAAGAAGTGTACAAAGCAAATAATAATAAACATTTATTGGGAAAGCTGGCGCCGCTTCATCGATGACAATAAAATCCACTAAAATCAAGCTTAGGCCTTTAATACACTATGGTTAAGGATAATAAAAACTAAGGATTAGAATGTTCACAGAATTCAGCGAGGCTGGCATATGACTGTTGTTTGCCAATAGTTTTGCAATTACGATGATTTGTCCAAATTACGATTGATTTGTTTAGAGTTCTCAAATTCGTTAGACTAGACAGACTAGATCATTTTTACTTTATATTTGGCTTATTCTAATGTTAGTAATATAAACCATCGACTATAATCTGTATAAATGAAGTAATCCATTACTGTACAAAATATTATACAATAAGCAGCTTCGATAACTCAATGCTTCGAGCAAGGATCGATTGTTCTACAAAGAAACGACGCACCGAACATTTTAGTTCTACTGCTGATTCTGAGCGGGTATTACGGGTATAAAAATACCTTTTCAGTAAATCCGCATCATCAGCCAGAAGGCGTCCACTGCTGAACATAGGCCTCCCCCTTAGAACGCCATTCCGAACGATAAGAACGACCGGCCAGTTGCATCCACCGGTTACTCGGGACTTTCACTATGTCGTCAGTCCTCCTAGTGGGAGGCCTACCTACGGTGCGTCATCCGGTTCGTGTTCTCCACTCTAAAACTTTTTTTCCTCGTCGGTTTTTGTCGGTTTGTCGGTTTTTGTCGGTTTTTTGAGCGATGTGGCCAGCCCTTTGCCACTTCAGCTTGCAAGTCCTACGAGCTATGTGGGTTACTCTGGTTCTTTGGCGAATATCCTCGTTTCGGATTCTATCAAGCAAAGACACATCAAGTAAAGCTCTCTCCATTGCTTACTGAACGAATCCGAGTTTTTTCAACAGGCCAACATTTAAAGGCCACGTCTCAGTGCAATATGTCATCACTAGCAACACACACTGGTTGAAGACCCTTGTCTGAAGCCGCTGATACACTAGTGTTTATTCACTAGTGTATGAGAGGCTTTACTGAAAAGCAGCAATTAATTAACCGCAGGGGGTGAACACCTACATCAAGATTATTTCTGCGAGACATTCCTTTCATAAAGTACGAGTAGATAAGCCATTTTACACTTTAAGCGTATAATTTTAGGAACCATTTTATTAGTTAATTTTACGGTAGGATATATTTATATGAATTTATGGTAGGATACGTTTTAATAGTGTTAGGCAGTGGTCCTTTGGTCTAAAGTACCTTCCACCACTTTCAAGTATACAAAACGTGGTGTGAAGTTTTGGGTTCCGGATAGTGGATGCGATTGCTACTTGAAGTTATTTAACTGTAGTAGCGGTCACCTCCGTTTATGGACCGCACTCCAGCCTAACATCAGGCGAAGTGCTTTCATATAACGAGCCAAAAATCCAATACTTAATTGATTTTCAGAAAGTTAGCTACACAGCTCGTGGTCTTAAATAGAGGCAGCCACTTTTTTATTGATATTTTTTTCATGGTGATTTAATACAAGAGCATCAGCGACTGAGCTATGAAAGTTCACGGCAGGGGCGTAGCTACCGCCGTTTCTGCCGTATTAATTATACGGGGCCCACGTGTGTGAGTAAAAATTAATAAAAAACATTTATTTTTCTTTTGTGAGAAATCTACCCTTCCTAAGGCCCCCAAACAATTTTTTATACGGGGCCCCGCCAAGGCACGTTACGATTCTGGTTCACGGTGTCCGTAGTCGCTGCCACTGTGGTCTAATTGCAAATATAAATGTTAATAAATAACAATGCGTGGTGGAAACATCAGCTGAAAAACATAATAATTATAAAACATGAAATTAATTCTAAAACCTAGTGATCATATTATTAGCTAGTAATATGCTTAAGGTTAAAAAACATACGGCTTTATACATGCTATGGATAGAAACTAATGGCACGCAGTTTTATGCGTTAAAAACCTCTAATTTAAACTTCAAACAAAGAACGACAAAGGTTAGTAAAACCGTGGATCCATAGTGACAACGACTGAGACAAACCAGGCAAAGCGAGGTCAGATGTCGCATAACAATAAAGAAAATAATACAATTTCAATCTACATTTACCCTAAGTTAATTAACTACCCATTAAATGCAAAATAATAATTTAAAGTACGAATAAGGCGATAATTGAGAAATTTTACTACTCTACCACATATTTTGAATAATTATCCAGAAGCGCTTTGAGTATATAAATGTTAAATTCCTTTTGAAAAATATCATTCGAAAAATAAGATACATAAACGACTAGATGTTTTAGTAGCTTAGTGTAAAAATAAATGTAAAATATGTGCAAAGGAGAAAAATATAAAATATTCCTCGAGCAACATAAATTCTTTGCATATTCGTTAATTTTTTCAAATCTTTATCCAAATGTATTTCACATGAGAAGACAACGTGTATTAGCAATACTAATTATACTATCCTGCAGTCCTCCCATGTGGACTATCGAAAAGTTCATATGGGATTGCCTAAAAAATGGGCACTATACTTTATTAACAAACGAAATATCAACAATCGTTCCGGTAGCTTTGTATTTCTACAAATTGTATGCCATTACGGTTTATCCGAACGAAAATTTACATGTAATTAATATTATTAATCGAGATATGTTGAAATGGAACGATTTAGATGAATGCTACAAAAAGATAATTAACAAAGGTTTGGAAAATGTTAAAATGGCCAAACACTTTTGGATGTTCATAGCCGCGTTAATGTTTGCAGTTTATCCCGGACTCTCTGCATTCAATATATTAGTAAAGTACATTATGAAGGATGAATATATGGAAAAGTATTTAATGATACATCCACTTATTTTCCCTTTTCTGGAAACCAAGCAATTTCAATCGCCTTATTTTCAGATGATTTGGTTATATCAATTCTATATTAGTATCATGGCAACTATATCCTTTCCAGGATATGATGGGTTAGCCATAGTCGCTGTTACCCATGTAGGAATAAAATTGAAATTGTTAAGTCGTAAAATGAAAGAAATATTTGAAAGTTCTACTTCTGTTGAAGAGTTACGTTTGAGAGTCATTGATATAGTAAAAGAACACCAAGAAACTTTAGATATGTACGAACTCATTCAGAATAATTATGGCGGATGGTTATTAATGATATTCTTGGTGACCTCTTTGCTTTTGGCTTTGAATTTATACCAGTTAGTGATAAATATTGAGCCAAGATATATCATGTATTTAGTTATTACATCTTTGCACGCTTTTCTACCATGCTATTTTTCCAGTAATCTTAACGAGGTAAGTTTTTAGAGATGAATAAAATATTTGAATTATTATCACAGCACCCTACCTAATAGTGAGCTGGATTGCGATCCATGAGCGGTAGCGAGCGTTCCCATCTGCAAGCCACCGCTATGCCGGGTCTATGAATTTATCTTTGGTTTTAAGAACGTTTAGTTGCAGACAGTGGTCAGAAAGCCTTCGATTCTGTGTTGTCTCCCTCTACTCACGCCTACCACTCATCTAAAACAAATAAAATTTCGGCCAGTATTATGGCGGCGACAGGTTTTTTTTATCCATTGCCGCTGTTATATTTTCTTGAGATGTTACATCTGACTTTGAATTGAATCGGAGTAAGCAAGGGGAATTCCAAGAGAGGCGACCGCCTAAAAGTTTTGCTTTATTGTACGGTTGTCTCACTAGTTGACTTTCACGCTTCCCCTGAAGTATCTCCAAGAGTATAACATGGGAAGAACACTTGCTCCCTTGCTTACCATCAGGTAAATCATGGTCCTAATAAAAAAAAGTATTTTCTATCCGACTGTCTTAGACTCGCTTTATTGTTTTAGATTGGAAATCAGATACCGGATGAATTCTATTCATGTGGGTGGCATTTATGGCAGGATCCAAGCACAACCCGTACTGTGACATTTATGATAGCGCGAGCTCAGCAGCCACTTTTCCTCAAAGCTCAGAAATTTTTCGTCTTTAATGTTGAACTTTTTTCTTCGATGATGAAAACATCGTATTCTATATACGCGCTTTTTAAATAAAAGTTTTTATTGTTTAAATAAAGTTTATTATTTATTAGTTTTATGTTCATTTATGCGACCGTAGGGTGGTGGTAGTGCTAAGTCACACAAACATAGAGCTTCTGATTTTAAACTATTTGCCGGTACCAATGTTTCATTGATAAATATTTACTTTGTTTGTGATATATGATACAAGAACTCTTAGTAGCTTATTATAAAAATGTAAAATAATAACACTAAGTATTGTTATTTTCCATCGCGTGGAAGTCCTTTTAGGACGCCTTTTCTGTCGCTATGCTTGTGTATTTTTAAGTTTTTTTTGTTTGTTTTTTTTTTTTAAAATAAACAAACACCTATTATTATTTTGTTTTATTGATTAAACCCCTTTTTGGAATTTGAACTGTATTGGAACTGTACAATTGACTACAAAGAAAACATCTTTATGTTACACAAAACGCGATAGTATGCCGCATAAAATTTATTAATAATATTTAATTAGAATCGTTTAAAATAGTCGTTTTAAAAAACGATAATCCGGAATTAGTTTAAATATAGTTAATTGGTCGCTCCATTCTCTCTGTCTATCCCCGTGGGAAAAAGGCTTGACAATTTGATTAATTGATTGGTTGAAAAATTCTGAATTGTAAAATGCAATAGAAAACTAAGTAATAGAATTGATTCTAACTGCCTTAACCAGAAGCGTAGCGTGCCTTATCGGGGCCCCGTATAAAAAATTGTCCGAATACTAATTGTAACAAATACAAAAACATATATTTAATATTCGTAATCACAAACAGACTGACTTTATTTCTTGCAATATGGTTATTTTGCATATTTTTGCCACCACCCTGCTATCCCGTGTCCCGTCAGGGGAGCTAGTCCATAACCAGATTGTCGTGCATAGATTGCTTTTAAACAAAACTGAAATGAACTAGGTTGACTTTATAGAATAAGAAATTGATGAAGACATAGAGTAAAGGTTAAGAAATCGTCGAGACTTTTATGGATAATGATGATATAATACATGATTGATGATAAAATACAACATTTATTTCATATACATCATTTAGTGGTCATTTGCTTAATCTGGCGAAATTGAATAGTGGTTATTTAGTAGTATCTTTTATAAATATATAAAAGTAATGTTATTGTATTAAGTATTGTGTCAACGACTGGTCAACCGAAGTTCACGGTGTATATAGTCGCTACCAATGTTAAAAATGTTAATAAAAACAACACGTAGTGGGAAAAACATAACATTATTTCTAAAACCTGAAGACAATAATAATTCGGTAATTATATGCTTGAAGATAAAAAATCTGCTGACTTTTGAACATTCTTTTATTAGCTTGACTCGTATGTATGTAACTATGTAACGGAATCTTTCAAATTGATTATCACCCACTTCTAAAGGCCTGGCACCATCCCACATCCAAGCGACCTTGTTAAGCGCGGGAAATGCGGCGATTTCTGCTAAGAACCTCAAGCATAGGCCCTTGGGGACCATCAGCTAAGCGCCTGGCCAAGGAGTTGTCCAGGCGGCTGACGGAGAAGTCTGGGGACAGAAAGGCTGGCAGTTATTTCTCCCAACGTATTAGCCTTGCTATACAAAGGGGAAATGTTGCCAGTCTCCTTGGGACTATCTCTGATGCGACGTCATTGGATGATATTTGTTATTTATAGTTTAATTAAATAATTATAGTTAATATATTTACATATACGTTTTCATAAAATAAAATCATATTTTAAGAAATTATATGCATTTAAAACCTATGGTCATGCAAGTTGTTGGTCATATTAGTGTTTATTTACAAACTTTAAATAATAGAAAATAATTAACATCATTCCTACTTCGTGATATTGCTCCGGGTGGTTGATCGATTCTGCAGTGGAAACAAAAGTTCTTTATAGAATAGTAGACAGGTGGAAAGTTATGGGGATGTCTAATGCCCATCGTAAAGCCTTGGATCTTTTAAGCGAAGCGTTAAAAAGAACCTCTGGCGGCATAATGACAGCGACTGCGGCAACCCTAGAATTAAATAGGTTTTCTGTCGATGTCGCGTCACAATACAGAAGAGAAAATACAGTTTTAATCTAAATCCACCCTAAGTCAATTAACAACCTATTGAATGCGAAATAATAATTTAAAGTATGAATAAGGCGATAATTGTGCAATTTAACTTCTACGACATAATTATTTTGACTAATTATGTGGAAGCGCTTTGAGTATATAAATATTGATGATTTCGTTTCGAAAAATAACATATAAACAACTTCATCGTTCTGTTACTGCGATAAAAGCACGTTAAAAAGATGTGGAAGGGGGAAAAATATAAAATATTTCTCGAGCAACATAAATTCTTTGCATATTCGTTAATCTTTTCAAATCTTTATCCAAATGTAGCCAGCACAGGAAGACAACGTGTAATAGCAATGTTAATTTTATTGTTTTGCATTCCTCCTACATGGGCTGTCGTAAATTTCATATGGCATTGCTTCCATAATGGTCAATACACTTTATTAACAAACGAAATATCAACAACTATTCCGATTACGATGTTTTTCTTTAAATTGTATACTATCAGTGTTTATCCGAAAGAAAATTTACAAGTAATTAAAATTATTGATCAAGATATGTTGGAATGGAACAATTTAGACGAATGCTACAAAAAGATAATCAACAAAGCTTTGGACTATGTTAAAATGGGCAAATACTGTTGGATATTTGTGGTATCGTTAATATTATTATGTTATGCTGGACTTTCTGCATGCAATATATTAATAAACTATATTATAAACAATGAAACTATGGGAAAGCATTTAATGATACATCCCCTTAGATTCCCCTTTCTGGGGACAAGACAATATCAATCGCCTTACTTCCAGATCATTTGGATATACCAATTCTGTATTAATATCATAGTAGGTATATCCTTTCCAGGATATGATGGGTTAGCCATAGTCGCAGTTACCCATGTAGGAATAAAATTGAAATTGTTAAGTCGTAAAATGAAAGAAATATTTAAAAGTTCCACTACTGTTGAAGAGTTACGTTTGAGAGTCATTGATATAGTAAAAGAGCACCAAGAAGCTTTAGATATGTACGAACTTATTCAAAACAATTATGGTAGTTGGTTACTAATGATATTTTTAGTGACCTCTTTGCTGTTGGCTTTGAATTTATATCAGATGATGATAATTATTGAGCCGAGACACATGATGTTTTCAGCTATTACGTTATTGCACGCTTTTCTACCATGTTACTTTTCCAGTAGACTTAACGAGGTGAGTTTTCAGAGATAAATATTTAAATAAATATTATTTTATTGTGGCTCGAACTCGACATATGAAAATTGGAATGCGGTCAATAAATGGAGGGGACTGTTACTACAGGTAAATAACTGCACAAGCAGTGCGTTCCACTATGTCGACCTAGTTGAAATCGGATACCTTTAGACTGATCCTGAAACGCAACTGCGTCGCGGTCTGTAAACCTGAGAACGGCAATACTACGCCAGATCGGCAGAATAGGCCCACCTACCACTCTTGCCTACCACTCTTAATATCATTTCGTTAATGAAATGATGGAGAGAGCTATATATTATATACATACTCAATAACTACTTGATGTTAAGCTGAAGTGCTATCTATGAGCGGTGGCGAATGGTTAGACTCTATGTTGTCTACCTCTGCTTACATCTGTCACCTGAAACTGATGGAATTTCAGCCAGCATTGTGGCAGCGACAGGATTTTTCGTCATCGTCGTTCTTTTTTCTTTTGAGACGCAAATTCTAAATTTCTCTAATGGTAAGCATAGTGCCTCAGTCGCCGGTCAAAAATGTCTTTTTACACTTCGCTTGAACTATCCAAGAGCTTACTTACGACTACAAGAGCAAGTCGAGGCCAGATATCTGACGATCTCTTATATCACTCGCTGTATTTTTTTCAGATTGGAAATCAGATACCGGATGAATTCTATTCGTGTGGATGGCATTTATGGCAGGATCCAAGCACAACCCGTACTGTGACATTTATGATAGCTCGAGCTCAGCAGCCTTTTTTCCTCAAAGCTCAGAAATTTTTCGTCTTTAATGTTGAACTTTTTTCTGCGATGATTAAAACATCGTATTCTATATACGCGCTTTTTAAATAAAAGTTTATATTGTTGAAATTAAGTTTATTATTTATAAGTTTATTAGTTTGCGTCATAGATATGGTTTAAAAGAAGATGTAGTGACAAGGATTGACAAAGGAACGCTTCGATGGTTTGGGCACATAGAAAGGATGAGTGAAAGTAGATTGACGAAAAGAATTTATAAATCTGATGTGGATAGATGCGTTTAACAAGGCAGGCATTGTGATTATATAAATCAATCAATCAAATTGTCACGCCTTTTTCCCACAGTGCCTATCCACTTGCCACGATCCTAACACAACTCCCTCGCTTCCTTCACATTCACAATTCTCTACATACAAGCTCTATGGTTATGGGCACTAGGCAACCCAGCTTTATTATATAAATTACATTGTACATACTACTGTTATAATATTTATAAACAAAAGCTTTATGCACCTATGCTAAAAATGGCAAGGAATATTTATTTATTTATTTTTTATTGTGACTCGACAGCACCCCGCTTGATTTTAAGCCGAAGTGTGGTTCATGAATAAATGTCACTGCTACTACAATTATAATTATGTTACGAGTATAAGTGCTCATTTTTTATCAACTTATGCTGTTTTATCAACTTGTGTCTTAGTTTTAATGTTAATGTTAAAAAATAGAAACTTTTTTTGTACCTATTGTTGTTTTTTTCTTTCGAATAAATAAATAAATACTATCGCGTTCATTTTGGTTAAAGATTTTACGTCAGTATACTAAAAACATATATTATTATAACAACAAAACAACCAAAATAAACGCGATAGTAAGTTTAATTCATTATTCAATGTTCGCGCAAAGTCTACGAAAATTCTAAATTCATATATGTTAGGAAAAAACAATACGTGGTGGAAACATCAGCTGCAAAATATAATTAGGTATAAAACATGAAATTAATTCTAAAACCTAAAGTTTATCATATGCTTCATCATAAAGCTAATAATATGCTTGAGAATAAAAATCAGCGTACTTTAAACATACTCTAGATAGAAACTAATGGCACAAAACTATATAATATGCATTCAAAATCTTTGGTCATGCAAGTTGTATTTTCAATATAAGTATTTAATATACAAGTTTTAAATAATATTAAATAATTAACATTGTAACAGGCACGAGGAAGCATCCGCAAAATTCGACCGGGCCATCGAATTAAATTGTTCCTTTCTTTATAAATATAAAACAATCGACATGTAAAATGCCAACCTATGTTTTCTCCTTATCGTAAGACCTTTGATTTATCAAGCAAAGCGCTAAAAAAGGACCTCTGGATAACTTAGTGAAAGCTACTAAGACTGAATCGTTTTTTTTCTGTCGTCGGTGCTATTCCCTTTGCTTACCATCAGGCAAGTCGAGGACAGATGACGTTACGTCTCAATAAATATTCAAATATGCAATCAATCATATAAATTGTCATGTCATTTCCCTACAGGGACAGTCAGAGACAATGGAACGTCATTTGCCACGATTCAAAAATAACTCGCTCGCTTCCCTCGCAACCACGATTCCTATTGTACAGGCTCTACGGTTATGGGCACTAGACAACCCAGCTTTTTTGAGGATGTCTCCGATTCGTCCAAAAACACCCTCTGGGGTCTGCCTCGTTTAACGCATCCATCCACATCAGATTTATAGATTCCTTTCGTCAACTCTGACGATTGCGGCTGAAATCAGAAAAAGCACAGTGCGCGATAGATGTGGTTTAAAAGAAGATGTAGTGACAAGGATTGACAAAGGAACGCTTCGATAGTTCGGGCATATGGAAAGGATTAGTGAAAGGAATAATCTAAATCCACCCTAAGTTAATTCCATTGAAAGCAAAATAATAATTTAAAGTATGAATAAAGCGATAATTAGGCAATTATACTTTTTCTACCACATGTTTTTATTAATTAAGTAGAAGCTTTTTGAGCATTTATAAATGTTGATTTCGTTTTAAAAATATCAATAAAAAATAAGATATATATATATAAACGACTTAATCGTCCTGTTCCTATAATAGATACAAACACGTTATATGCTTAATATCCAAATAAAGAAAATGTCTAACGGGGAAAAATATAAAATATTCCTCGAGCAACATAAATTCTTGGCATTCATGTTAATTTTTTCAAATCTTTATCCGAATGTAGCCCACACGAGAGCACAATGTGTATTATCAATATTAATATTATTGTTTTGCATTCCTCCTACTTGGGCTGTCGTAAAGTTCATATGCCATTGCTTCCATAATGGTCAATATACTTTATTAGCAAATGAAATATCAACAACTATTCCGGTTACTTTGTTTTTCTATAAATTGTATGCCATTAGTGTTTATCCGAAAGAAAATTTACAATTAATCACAAATATTAATCGGGATATGTTGGAATGGAACGATTTAGAAGAAAGCTACAAACGGATAATTAATAAAGGTTTGGCCAATGTTAAAATGGGCAAACACTTTTGGATGTTCATTGCCGCGTTAATGTTTGCAGTTTATCCCGGACTCTCTGCTTTCAATATATTAGTAAAGTATATTATGAAGGATGAATATATGGAAAAGCATTTAATGATACATCCACTTAGTTTCCCCTTTCTGGAATCTAAGCAATTTCAATCGCCCTATTTTCAGATTGTTTGGCTATACGAATTCTATATTAGTATCATAGTAACTATATCCTTTCCAGGATATGATGGGTTAGCCTTACTCGCAATAACCCATGTAGGAATAAAATTGAAATTATTAAGTCGAAGAATGAAAGAAACTTTTGAAAATTCCAATACCGTTGAAGAGTTACGTTTGAGAGTTATTGATATAATAAAAGAACACCAAGAAGCTTTAGATATGTACGAACTCGTTCAGAATAATTATGGCGGTTGGATGTTAATGATATTTTTAGTGACCTCTTTGCTTTTGGCTCTGAATTTATACCAGTTAATGATTAGTGTTGAGCCTAGATATATCATGTTATTAACTACTGCGACATTGCATTCTTTTCTACCATGCTACTTTTCCAGTAAACTTACCGAGGTAAGTTATTTGATAAATGTTTTTATATTACGGCTCGAAATATGACAGCATCTTGCGCTGGGGTGCGGTCTACGAATGGTAGACATTGCTACTACAGTTAAATCACTGCAGTATCAGTCTTGCCAAAACTGTGAAATCTGTCCAATTTTGTCGTTCCTCATGGCCTAACTGGAGGGTCATCAGCTAATGAATGACAGGCAATATGATTCTAGGATGAAACGAACGACCGGTGACCTACTGGAGTATACCACTCACGTCCGAGGTCAATCGTCGAACGGTAATGGCCTCTCCATGGTCATCGGCTTGGTCATCTACAAAGAGTTTGACAGGTTATGGCACGCTGGCAGTGTAGTGGAAGGAAGGGCATTGCGCAGGATGCCAGTGAATGCTGGCGTTCCTCAGAGCTCAATTCTGTCGCCGACTTTGTTTCTTCTGCATATTATTGACATGCTGGATTCATTGCTATACAGACAACAACATAGTTTATTGGCGCTACACTGCCCACCCAACAGCCGTAAAACAGGAGATAGGCGGGTCTTACTAGTCTGTCGTAGTGGACCGGGTTCTTGACTAAGATGTTTCGAAATTCAAAAACAAATGTTTCAAACACTCGGGGTTACCAGCCCGTGTGTTTTCCCCCTCCTATTACATTGAATCATTCAAGCGATGCATGAAGAAATACTTTTGACCGGATATTCATATATTATTTAGATTGTTGTCTATCTAATATATATGATATTCATATATATTAGATAGATACTGTTATTTAGACGCGACATATGACCTCGCATGATCTGATGGTAAAAAAAAATCCAGGAGCGCCGACAACTAAAAAAAAATTATACGGTTGCCTCTGTCGCCGTCATTATGCCAGTCAAAGGTGCCTCCTCACGCTTCGCTTAAAAGATTTAAGATTATAAAATAGGAAAACACATGGATCTGTTTTTGCCTACCATCAAGCTAGTCAAGGTCAGATATCTCATCTCGATAAAAAATGCATTTCGATCTGAGCGCCTTACATATCGCTGTATTGTTTCAGATTGGAAATCAGATACCGGATGAATTCTATTCATGTGGATGGCATTTATGGCAGGATCCAAGCACAACCCGTACTGTGACATTTATGATAGCGCGAGCCCAGCAGCCTCTTGTCCTCAAAGCTCAGAGATTTTTCGTCTTTAATGTTGAACTTTTTTCTGCGATGATGAAAACATCGTATTCCATATACACGCTTTTTAAATAAAATAAAAGTTTATTATATGTTAAGTTTAAGTTTATTAAGGCGACCGTGGTATAGTGAAATGATCAAGCAAACCGAAAGCCCTGATTCAAAACCACTTGCATGTATCATTATATCGTACATGCCGGTCGTCCTGGGTCTGATTCTCCTAATACATTATGGTTACAAAGATGTCAAAATTTCAGTGTGACGAAATTTCACTGATTTTCGACCCCCAAATGTATTGAGAGAACTGGGGCCCTGTTTCTATAATATAGCACTCTTACTAGCATAGTATAGAAATGTAACATATATTAATATTATTATTTTAAGCACAAGCACCCTAAAAACTAATAGGAAGAAGCAGGCAGGCATACATTTGGTGATTATTTGCCCAGTCTGTTGAACCGGGGCACGAATTGCCAAATTGTATACTACTACAGAACAACGTTGTAATCAGATGCATTTCGCTTCTCTATCAGAAGATCATATTGTATACTGTGGTCATTGTAAAACAACCACATCGCGAAATTCGTGTTTTGGCTATTATTAAAACGGTAGCAATCACAGAAAGACCACATAGCGAAATTCGTGTCGTAGCGTTACTAGTCTCGAAACGTTTTTGTAGAAATCATTGTAAAACGTTCACATCGCAAAATTCATGTTATGGCTATTATCAAAACGGTAGCAATCACAGAAAGACCACATAGCGAAATTCGTGTCGTAGCGTTACTAGTCTCGAAACGTTTTAGTAGATATCATTGTAAAACGTGCACATCGCGAATATCATGTTATGGCTATTATTAAAACGGTAGCAATCACAAAAAGACCACATAGCGAAATTCGTGTCGTGGCGTTACTAGTCTCAAAACGTTTTGGTAGAAATCATTGTAAAACGTTCACATCGCGAATATCATGTAATGGCTATTATTAAAACGGTAGCAATCACAGAAAGACCACATAGCGAAATTCGTGTCGTAGCGTTACTAGTCTCGAAACGTTTTAGTAGATATCATTGTAAAACGTGCACATCGCGAATATCATGTAATGGCTATTATTAAAACGGTAGCAATCACAAAAAGACCACATAGCGAAATTCGTGTCGTGGCGTTACTAGTCTCGAAACGTTTTGGTAGAAATCATTGTAAAACGTGCACATCGCGAATATCATGTTATGGCTATTATTAAAACGGTAGCAATCACAAAAAGACCACATAGCGAAATTCGTGTCGTGGCGTTACTAGTCTCGAAACGTTTTATTAGATATCATTGTAAAACGTGCACATCGCGAATATCATGTTATGGCTATTATTAAAACGGTAGCAATCACAAAAAGACCACATAGCGAAATTCGTGTCGTGGCGTTACTAGTCTCGAAACGTTTTATTAGATATCATTGTAAAACGTGCACATCGCGAATATCATGTTATGGCTATTATTAAAACGGTAGCAATCACAAAAAGACCACATAGCGAAATTCGTGTCGTGGCGTTACTAGTCTCGAAACGTTTTGGTAGAAATCATTGTAAAACGTTCACATCGCGAATATCATGTTATGGCTATTATTAAAACGGTAAAAATCACAAAAAGACCACATAGCGAAATTCGTGTCGTAGCGTTACTAGTCTCGAAACGTTTTAGTAGATATCATTGTAAAACGTGCACATCGCGAATATCATGTTATGGCTATTATTAAAACGGTAGCAATCACAAAAAGACCACATAGCGAAATTCGTGTCGTGGCGTTACTAGTCTCGAAACGTTTTGGTAGAAATCATTGTAAAACGTTCACATCGCGAAATTCGTGTTATGGCTATTAATAAAACGGTATGTATTAAAATGTAATTATAAAGTATTATTATTAATATTTTTTGAAATGAACAATAACATTATTATTTTAACTTATTATTTTTATTTAGCTTTTTAACATTTATTATTATTTTAATTATTATTTACCATTGTATTTTATTGACATTTTATGCTTTTAATTAATTTATGTTTAATCTGTTGTGTATGATACTTTTTGGGCTATAGTCCAGCAATGTAACCTATTTTGTACTAAATGTTTAACTTAACCAAGATTATTCTGTTGTATCTACCTATTAATATAAATAAATAAATAAAAATGAATTTGTTGTTTTATTCTTACAAATTGTCATCATACCTACTTATCATTAATACTGTTTTAATGTCCTTAATGAATTTAATGAAGGTTTGGCTGTCTAATGGCATTAAGTCCGCCTTTGTACATAGTGCAATTAAGTTTTAAATAAATAAATATAGTATCTAGTAGAAGTGTATCTAGTTGGTAAGGGGAGGTCAGAGCTTTGCCTACTTTTACTGAGGGGGTTGGAAATTACTAAAATATTGCTTACGGCCCCATACCGCTCTACATAAGGTTACTAAACACAATTTGCAGTAACTACAAACTGCTAGTCCATTTAACTAACTTAATTAGCGGCGAGTAACAATGTCTGTTACTCTCTGAAGTACCCCTAAATCGACATATATACGGACATATTAGTCAAGTGTTAATTAGAACCCTCGCACCCTGACATGTGTTATGTACCAAATCACTGCGCCCGAAATATATAATACCATTCTGGTTACGGTTTACTTGGAAAATGAAGAAGGCGACTGTGGTGTAGTGGCAGTGCAATGGCTACGTAAGCCGAGTGGCACGGGTTGAAACCACTCACCGGTACCAATGTATCTTTGATATATGTACTTTGGTTGATCTGTTTCTATGATACAAGCACTTTAGTAGCTTAGTATAATATATAAATGTAAAAAAATCCAATAATTTAGGACCAGTTTTCTATTGTTTAAATTTAAAAGCTATTATAATGCGAAATGCGATTAAAATAAGAATAGGACGGAATCGGCGCCATTTTATGACGTCTAACTCTCCAACCAACTTCACTTTAGTATGGTGTATTCTTATTCGATAGCATAGTACACTCTGTTTTTTTTTCAGACGCGGCATCTATAATTCTCTCTAAAACGTTTTATTATACTCGTATTAAGATGTGTTCTCCCCATCCTATAACCTTGGACAAGCGAATGATAAAATATAGCTTGGGCCAGAATAGTGACAGCTCTAGGACCTCGTCTAGCTTACTAACACTAATATAACACTGCCTTACGCTGTTGTAGAGTTGACGATACCATACCAGTCTGTTACGCGTAAAGTCTCGGGTTCTATTCTCGGTCGGAGCAAACATTTGTTGAATATTAAAAATATTTGAATATTAAAAATATTTGTTATTAAAAAAAGAGCCGGATTTTTTCTCCGAGTCTGTTAGTCTACGAGTAATAGGCAGTCTGTCGATCCAGGGTACTACCACTATTTACAAGTATACAGAACGTGAACTGACTTAGTCGCGTTTCGGGTTCAGGTATTAGTTGCGAGTTCCTCCAAAGCCGGCATAGTGGATGCGACTGCTACTTGCAGTTAATAAACTGTAGTCGCCTCTATTCAAGACCGCACTCCAGCTTAACATCAGGAGGGATGCTGTCATATGTCGCGTCACAATAAAAAAAATCTTAGCAAATGACCACCAACCACAGAAATATATTAATGATATATTTCTGGTTTTTTTTTTATTGTGACTCGAAATAAGCCAGCACCCCGTTTAATGTTAATGAGGTCCATGCATGGATGTCACTGCTACACAATTTAATAACTCAATACAATTCAATAACTGTAAGTAACAATCACATCCACTTTGCCGGCCTAGTTGGAAGATATATTCTTAATATATTTCTGTGCCACCAACTCATGTTGTGAAAGTATTTTTAAAGATTATCGTAGAATTCCTAGAATTCCTTTAAGACGCCTAAGAAACAGAATCAAAGTGACAGAATAAAATGTACGCATCGAAGCGTACCTAATCTTAAAGATACACGTCACACGTGTATTGCCTTAAGTTACACGTGGCAAGTGAGAGTATGAAGTGATTAATCAATACAATTTATTTGCAACCATACATGTATAAATCATGTTAGCCTGTTGGAAAAGCTCTGGGTCACTCAGCGGGCAATGGAGAGAGCTATGCTTGGTGTGTCTCAGCGCGATAGAATCCGGAACGAGGATCGCCAAAGAACCGGAGTTACCGAAATAGCTCGAAGGATTTGCGAGCTGAAGTGGCAATGGGCTGGCCACATCGCTCGACGAACCGACAACCGATGGGGAAGAAAGGTTCTAGAGTGGAGACCACGAACCGGAAGACGCAGCGTAGGTAGGCCTTCCACTATGTGGACTGCCGACATAGTGAAAGTCACGATTAACCAGTGGATGCAACTGGCATCTTGTCGTTCGAAATGGCGTTCTAAGGGGTAGGCCTATGTTCAGCGGTGGACGCATTCTGGCTGATGATGATGACGTATAAATAAAGTTTTTAAAAAATGGCAACCGACTTTCAGAATCACAAGAAGTCACTACACAAATAAGCAAAAAATAAGAACACTACCACCTCGACCCGCTTGATGATAAGCAAGAGAAGGTCCATGAGTTACGACGACTAATAAAAACGGATTGTTCACGGCTGACCCAGTCGCCGTCACTATGCCGGCCAAAGAAAACCTAGTACCTATAACTTTAATAAAATAATAATCGGGCTGCCTACTGATTGGTTTAAAGTCAGTGCCAAGCCCGAAACAAAATAAAAACTTTCAAATTTAAACTTAATGATATAAATAGCAATAAAAGTCTAATAAATTATAGCTTGTCTAAATATAAATGACGCACCTTATTAGTTTATTTAAATGTGTGAATGCAAATATTATACTTTTTTAACGTGCTCCTCCTTTTGTGTCTAACCAGCAACTCGTGTGCGCAAATGCGGTAGAGGCAAATGTGTCATTTCGTCTTAGACAGACTATACCCTAGTATAAACCACCACTTTCAAGTAACGGTTCGGGTTGAAAGTTGCCGATTCTAACTTGGCCGGCATAGTGGATGCGACTCTATAGTAACAGTTGCCTACATTCCATAGTCCATACCGTTCTGCAGAAACAGAATAAAAAAATTAAACTAAACAAAATATAAATTAGCTTCAAGCAAGAAAAGGGACTAAAACGTTAAAAGATTGTCACAAAAATCCTTCTTTTCGACAAGTCATTACTGAATTTTCTACTCACAAAGACCCCAAATCCCGTTATAAGCAATAACTTTAAAGAGAATAAAAAAATATACCCCAATATTCTTAAATCAGTTAACGGAACGCAATATTGATGTTGTATTTTTAGAAGAAAAATAGGACTGAGGTGCTGTTTTTGGGGAAAAATGGCATTGCTACAATTTTATTGTTTGAATAAAAAAGCATTTAATATTTTTAGCAATAAAATTTTTAATTCAGTGTGAGGACATTCTTACAAAAACTCAGGTTCACAATGTACACAGTTTGTTTAACACTTTCGACCAAACATGGTTAGAATATAAAACATGTTACGAAAACACGAAATGGGTATAAAATAATATTTTCCCTGTATTTCCCCTTAGAAATATTTCGGGAAAGGTAATTCAAACTTACTATAAGCCTTGCTAAACTACAAAAAAGGCAAAAAGGTTTATTGCGTACTACCTGATTTTAACCTGGCGTTCGATCCATGAAGGCCATACTGAGACTGGATGCAGTAATTGTATCCATTTTGCCAGTCTTTCTGTTCTGACACATTACTTAGACAATTAGGTACAAGTTCACATCCACAATTTTTATTATATATCTAGATTCTAGACCAGCCTTTTCCAACCTGGGGCCGCGGGCCTATCCCAGGGGACAAAACAAGAAAATTACGAATACATGGTGCAGCCGAATTTAGTCAGAACATATTGCCTTTTACTGTTTCAAGATGGAATAATGTGATAGGAAGTCTTTTACATACAAAAACACTGCATTAGAGTTTAATTGAGATTTTGAGAATAAAATAAATTAACCTATGGGAGTACTGTAAATTTTAGGGGTCCGCGGATCATGGTAAGTTGTCATCCGCCCTTTGAAAATGTTGAGAAAGGCTGTTCTAGACTATAATTAAGGGTTAGAATTACTCTGTAGTTCCGGGAGACTCTTCCTCATATGGATAGACGCTTAAGTGCTCGAGTTCGGTGTGACCTTCAGTTATTTTACAGCTTGTTCTGTCACGTTGTTGTGTCACGTCATTAGATCCGCAGTTAAATGTCGTAAAGGTCCATGAATAATTTCATGAAATGTAAAAATGTCAGTCCTTTCTCATTTTCCAATAAAACTCTTGTTAAACATTCATGGATAATATTTAAAAGTATAATTCTATGTTTTGAATTTCATTAACTTTTTTTTATTGTGACAAGATTATTATTTTTTTTTAACTTGATCCTTTTGTAATAATCAGATAGTCTTCATAAGTAATATAGATTGTATGTATTTTTTTATGTAATAGTTATTTAAATATTACGGAAATTATAAAGACTTTTCGGCGGTTGCTAAATTAATATGACAGTAAAACATTGACCGACAATGCGAAGAAAATTGGTCGGTTATTATATCGTAAAAAATATCAGTGCAAATAATACTAAATAACTTTATCAATTTAAAGGAAGAAAATTGACGTATATTTTCAACATAATCGTATCACATTTTTTTTTTATATTTACTACACCGGGAGGCGTATATTTGATATGCCTATTTTTTATTAACTATATATATAAACAATATAAACAAATATTTGTTTCGACCGGGAATCGAATCCGGGTGTGCTAACCAATTCGCCACGCCTGTCGTCAAAATCCAAGTGTTAAAACAATGCTCCTGCCTGAACCATACATCTGTTCAAGCAATAGCTATTATTTGAGCCGCTCAAACCAATTTGCATCCAATCATACGCGCGTAGGGTACAACGAATGCAATCATAAAATTTCCCATTCACGCCAATCACTCATGTATAAACGTTTCCACATTTCCCCAATCGACATGCTGTAAGCGTTTAATAATGGAAAATATTTCGACAATTTACAAAATACACGTTTTTTTTTTTTTTATTGTGACTCGACATATGACAGCACCCCGCTTGATGTTAAGCCAAAGTGTGGTCCATGAATGAATGTCACTGCTAATAAAATTCAATAACTGTGAGTAGCGATCACATCCACTATGCCGGCCTAGATGGAACCGGCAACTTACAAGCTGATCCCGAAACGTGACCAAATCACTTCACGGTCTGTATACTTGTAAGTGGTGGTAGTACCCCGGATCGGCAGACTGGGTACCACTGCCTACCACTCTTAGATAAACAGACCCGAAGCAAATATCCATCTCTTTTTTTTATTAACAAATATTTGCAATATTTAATATTATTAAATATTACAAATAAAAGCTATGAAACAAATATTTGCTCCGACCGGGGATCGAACCCGGGACTTTACGCGCAACAAACCAGTCGCTAAACCGTTCGTCCACGCCTGTCGTCAGTTTGAATAAAAAATGCAACCGATTGAACATGTTAAATTTAAGAGTGGTAGGCAAACAGTAGATGGTCATTTGCCTAGTTTGCAATAGGGGATTGTACCACCACTTTCAAGTATACATACCGTTAAGTGTCTTAGTCGGAATCTACCTAAAATTTACCGGTTCCTACATATTGTATTCTGCTCCTGTAGGTAATATACAATTCTATATTATACCTAACACCTACGCCTATACCTACGACGGAGTAAGTTTTGAGGAGCTCTCCTTGTTTTTCCCTCTTCTTTGATATCCTACTCCCCGTGACACTCAGATGAACCATCTGCATTATATGAACCGTATCAGTAGTCTTAACGGTTCGGCGCGTCATTTATTTAAAGAACCATCGACAAGTGGAATGCGTTATCAGCTTATGTATTATTCAAATCCTATAATCCACTGACCGGAACACGGCACAGTCAGGACGACAAAGGCTACTGTAAACGTAGACGTTTATTTTTTCTGTCGTCGGCGCTCTTGATTAGCATGAGTATTAGGTAATAAGTCAATCAATCAATCAAAATGTCACGCCTTTTTCCCACGCGGAAAGGCAGAGACAATGGAGCGCCACTTACCACGATCCTTACACAACTCCCTCGCTTTCTTCACATTCACAATTCTCTTCATACAGGCTCTGTGGTTATGGGCACTAGGCAACCTAGCTTTCTTGAGGATGTCTCCGTATTAAGTCTTATCTAAAAAAAATACAAAATGTTCTTATTATCATAAAATTTAAAAAACAAATCCATATTATTTAGTCGTTATAATAAACAAAGATAAGGTTCAAACAAAGAGTCTTAAACTTCCAAAACAGTTGTTTAATTAATTTACGAGTAACGCATAATGTTTACGACATGGAGAGGGTTTTCAAAGAAAGCTGCAACATGCGCTGTGATTTTGTTTTTCACCGAGCTCGTTTATTATGAAAAACTTTCTTCCAAAGTTCGAATATATAGTGGTTTTACTAAGAGGTAAAGTTGATATTCTCGTATAGAAAAGAAACTAAACTGCAACTTTATTTTTACGTTCTATTAATTATTTGTATATTGGGAAGTAGGCATAGGTTTTTCTTTGTTATATCCTAGTTCTTCTTGGAAAAGTCATAATCGAGAAAACTTTATTAGACAATATCGTATACCGTCAATCTATGTTACTCTTTTTTTTAATTTTTCGTCTTAAAGTCGTATACAGAACAAAGAATTAAACTCAATAGAAGAGAAATGTTTTTGACTCTTTTCTTTGTTGATCAATCGATAAGTGGAATGCATTATTAGTCTATTTGTTTTCTCCATCCGGATGCTTTAATCCTTTTAGGCCCGGTTTCTTGATGGATAGTTATCTCAACTAATCGTAAAATAATGACAGATAACTTACTATTGACTGAATTTCGAAAAAAATGCGTTTCTTGATGGATTGTTAGGCATGCTATTTATTATATGACGTCACTAATAACAATTTATTTTGACCACTCAGATGTGAGTGGTCAAACTATTTAATCTCTAGTAGTATGCGAACTAGTGTCATAATTGACATGTTTGTATTGCGTTTTTTTTGCAAATTATCTCAATTAAAACGAATTTGAGCATTGAAAATGCATTTTTCCTATTGTGAAAATTCATCATTCATTCACAAACAATTTTCGGATGAAGATTGTTTTATGGCAAAAAGACATAAAAAGACTTTCCGTCCCAGGAAAGATAATTTTAGATTGTGGGATTAACATGATGTCAAAGAAAGATTTCGGATTAATAAAAAAATATGCACGTGGCTCATAAAAGAATTAAAAATGTTTCTTGAACGCCAAACAACAAGGTAAGAAAATAACTTTATATTAAAACTGATAGGAGAGGTTATTTAAAGTGTCCTATATCTAATTAGGACAGGGTCCCCGTAAAAGAGGTAATGCTAAGAAATCACGGCGCAATTTAAGGCGACCGTGGTGTAGTGGCAGTGTAATGGTCATGCAAGCCGAGAGCACGGGTTCGATACCACTTACCGGTACCAATGTATCTTTGATATATATACTTTGGTCAATATAATTCTTAGCCTTAAAATAACATAAAAAATCCTATACTTTTTTGTATGACCCATTTTATGTTCTTATTGGTCATGCAAAGTTTTAAATAATCATTAACATACAGTTCCAACCAATTACTGAATATTAATCTAAATTATTTTCTTACAGAATTCATGATGTCAGTATAAAGGATCAAATATTATTAACAATAAGATTTAATGCCACTGGAAATATTGGCCCTGGAGACATCCTCAAGAAAGCTGAGTTACCTAGTGCCCATAACTGTAGAGCTTGTATGAAATTGTATTGTAAATGTGATGGAAGCAAAAAAGTGATGGGAGTTGTTTCAGGATCTTGGCAAGTGGCACTTAATTGTGTCTGCCTATCCCCGTGGGAAAAAACTTAAAATTTGATGGAATGATTATTTTTTATTCAAAACTAAAACATTCTTGAACCTTACCTCAGAATATGATCCACATTTACATTGCCACTTACAAGTATACAGACCGTGAAGAGATTTAAACATGATTCAGGATCAGTTGTATGTTGCCGGTTTTAACTAGGCCAGCATAGTGGATGTGATTGCTACTCACAGTTATTGAATTGTAGTAGCAATGGCATTCATTCATGGACCACACTCCTGCTTAATATCAAGCGGGTGCTGCCATAATGTCAGTCACAATAAAAAATATATACCTAAATATAAATATCATTTCAGATTGGAAAACGTAAGTTAATGCCAAAATGGCTACAGAGCTCACACCAAGATCCTGGAGATTTAGATTGAACAGCTTACCATTGAGGAGGTTTGAAGTGCACATTAATGCACAATTTGTGTCCGGCGCTTATTAAGTTCTAATAGTCTTTCAAAAGTCCCTACTAGATCAAAACAATCTAGTAAGGTCCCCACCTTACTAGATTGAAGCTACAGATATTGTGAAAGGTCTATAACCCCGCTTTGAGGGCCAGTTTTCTATAATGTTCATCTACAAAAGTATATAAAATAAAATTATTAATAATAATACAGGTATTTTTAATCTGAATAATCCAATCAATCAATCAATCAAATTGTCACGCCTTTTTCCCACAGGGATAGGCAGAGACAATGGAGCGCCACTTACCACGATCCTTACATAACTCCCTTGCTTCCTTCACACCCACAATTCTCTTCATACAGGCTCTGTGGTTATGGGCACTAGGCAACCTGGCTTTCTTGAGGATGTCTTCAATTTGGTTAGAAAACACTCTCCCGGGCCTGCCTTGTTTAACGCATCCAACCACATCCGATTTATAAATTCTTTTGTCAATCTACTTTCACTCATCCTTTCCATGTGCCCAAACCATCGAAGCATTCCTTTGTCAATTCTTGTCACTACATCTTCTTTCAAGCCACATCTATCACGCAATGTGCTATTCCTTATTCTATCCGCTATCGTCACTCCACATACACTCCATAACGACAGCAATTCTACAGCGTTAATTCTACTCTCATGCGTCTTCTGCCATACCCAACCTTCACTTCCATACATTAATATAGGAACAAGCACTGCATTATGAATAATCCAGCCATATAATATTGCATAAATATAACATAAATTGATGACTTTAGATATAAAAATCAATCAATCAATCAAATTGTCATGCCACAGGGTTAGGTAGAGACAATAGAACGCTACTTGTCATGATTCTGACATAACTCTCACGCTTCCATCACATTTACAATACAATTTCATACAAGCTCTACAGTTATGAGCACTAGGTAAGCTTTCAGCTTTCTTGAGGATGTCCTTTACTATTATGTTATTCTATATAATATACAAAACCTATACATATAAATACTCATTATAAAAGTTTTGAAAAATAAAAGATAGGATACAAAGAAATAGGTATAATTAAATTGTCATGCTTTTTTCCCCACAGGGATAGGCAGAAACATAGAATAGTATCAAAACTGAGATATAATATAGATGTGCGCACTTGCTTCCACTGCAGACGTCCAGCGCTCTTTTAATCTTCCTATATTTCATCAGCTCAAAAGTCAGCGCTCTTTTGCCGGAAACTGTACTAGCTGTTCCCCGCAGTCAAACCCGCGTTTATAAACAGTAATTCGTAGCTTGAGTACATTACAGGACGCCTTGCATCCCTGTGGTCCATCATCAGGTACTCCTCAACCATATTGTCATATCAGCCTAGGTATGAGCTTAATGTAAGAAACAGTTTGTTAAATCAGCATAATTATGTCTGTTACATATCCCCTGCATCCTCATGATCCATCATCAGGTACTCCAGGCTTTAATTTGATAACAGCACAGCTAAAGGCGCATAGTAAGAGACATTTTTAGTTAAAACACCATAGTTATATCTCTTGCGGTTTTACCTATGTGAGATGATCCATCATCAGGTTCTTTAGATCCAGAGGGTTTCCTACCTATTTTTATCCATTATTATTGCCATAATCCACTAATATATCTACAAACCAATAAGATATCTAAAAGAATATTACATATGTATTGGGAAATAAAGTTTGACTTTGACAATATTTTTTTTATTGGCATAAGGATAGAGTATTTAGTGCATTTCTGACCCAATTAATTTTAAAAAATAAGAAAGTCGCAACACTACATGTCAAACGGTAATCAATGCCTCAATGAATTTAAAAATATTAATTATAAATAGTTACGATCTGTCTGTTGATAACAATAATAATTTATTTTTTCAAGAAACACATTTCGCTGATTACTATTTTTTAGTGAATATACTATAGTTGCTTAACTAATTATAAAAGTTACAAATAGACAAATTTCACCAACCATCAAGAAACCGGCCCTTAGGCCCGGTTTCTTGATGGATAGTTATCTCAACTAATCGTAAAATAATGACAGATAACTTACTATTGACTGAATTTCGAAAAAAATGCGTTTCTTGATGGATTGTTAGGCATGCTATTTATTATATGACGTCACTAATAACAATTTATTTTGACCACTCAGATGTGAGTGGTCAAACTATTTAATCTCTAGTAGTATGCGAACTAGTGTCATAATTGACATGTTTGTATTGCGTTTTTTTTGCAAATTATCTCAATTAAAACGAATTTGAGCATTGAAAATGCATTTTTCCTATTGTGAAAATTCATCATTCATTCACAAACAATTTTCGGATGAAGATTGTTTTATGGCAAAAAGACATAAAAAGACTTTCCGTCCCAGGAAAGATAATTTTAGATTGTGGGATTAACATGATGTCAAAGAAAGATTTCGGATTAATAAAAAAATATGCACGTGGCTCATAAAAGAATTAAAAATGTTTCTTGAACGCCAAACAACAAGGTAAGAAAATAACTTTATATTAAAACTGATAGGAGAGGTTATTTAAAGTGTCCTATATCTAATTAGGACAGGGTCCCCGTAAAAGAGGTAATGCTAAGAAATCACGGCGCAATTTAAGGCGACCGTGGTGTAGTGGCAGTGTAATGGTCATGCAAGCCGAGAGCACGGGTTCGATACCACTTACCGGTACCAATGTATCTTTGATATATATACTTTGGTCAATATAATTCTTAGCCTTAAAATAACATAAAAAATCCTATACTTTTTTGTATGACCCATTTTATGTTCTTATTGGTCATGCAAAGTTTTAAATAATCATTAACATACAGTTCCAACCAATTACTGAATATTAATCTAAATTATTTTCTTACAGAATTCATGATGTCAGTATAAAGGATCAAATATTATTAACAATAAGATTTAATGCCACTGGAAATATTGGCCCTGGAGACATCCTCAAGAAAGCTGAGTTACCTAGTGCCCATAACTGTAGAGCTTGTATGAAATTGTATTGTAAATGTGATGGAAGCAAAAAAGTGATGGGAGTTGTTTCAGGATCTTGGCAAGTGGCACTTAATTGTGTCTGCCTATCCCCGTGGGAAAAAACTTAAAATTTGATGGAATGATTATTTTTTATTCAAAACTAAAACATTCTTGAACCTTACCTCAGAATATGATCCACATTTACATTGCCACTTACAAGTATACAGACCGTGAAGAGATTTAAACATGATTCAGGATCAGTTGTATGTTGCCGGTTTTAACTAGGCCAGCATAGTGGATGTGATTGCTACTCACAGTTATTGAATTGTAGTAGCAATGGCATTCATTCATGGACCACACTCCTGCTTAATATCAAGCGGGTGCTGCCATAATGTCAGTCACAATAAAAAATATATACCTAAATATAAATATCATTTCAGATTGGAAAACGTAAGTTAATGCCAAAATGGCTACAGAGCTCACACCAAGATCCTGGAGATTTAGATTGAACAGCTTACCATTGAGGAGGTTTGAAGTGCACATTAATGCACAATTTGTGTCCGGCGCTTATTAAGTTCTAATAGTCTTTCAAAAGTCCCTACTAGATCAAAACAATCTAGTAAGGTCCCCACCTTACTAGATTGAAGCTACAGATATTGTGAAAGGTCTATAACCCCGCTTTGAGGGCCAGTTTTCTATAATGTTCATCTACAAAAGTATATAAAATAAAATTATTAATAATAATACAGGTATTTTTAATCTGAATAATCCAATCAATCAATCAATCAAATTGTCACGCCTTTTTCCCACAGGGATAGGCAGAGACAATGGAGCGCCACTTACCACGATCCTTACATAACTCCCTTGCTTCCTTCACACCCACAATTCTCTTCATACAGGCTCTGTGGTTATGGGCACTAGGCAACCTGGCTTTCTTGAGGATGTCTTCAATTTGGTTAGAAAACACTCTCCCGGGCCTGCCTTGTTTAACGCATCCAACCACATCCGATTTATAAATTCTTTTGTCAATCTACTTTCACTCATCCTTTCCATGTGCCCAAACCATCGAAGCATTCCTTTGTCAATTCTTGTCACTACATCTTCTTTCAAGCCACATCTATCACGCAATGTGCTATTCCTTATTCTATCCGCTATCGTCACTCCACATACACTCCATAACGACAGCAATTCTACAGCGTTAATTCTACTCTCATGCGTCTTCTGCCATACCCAACCTTCACTTCCATACATTAATATAGGAACAAGCACTGCATTATGAATAATCCAGCCATATAATATTGCATAAATATAACATAAATTGATGACTTTAGATATAAAAATCAATCAATCAATCAAATTGTCATGCCACAGGGTTAGGTAGAGACAATAGAACGCTACTTGTCATGATTCTGACATAACTCTCACGCTTCCATCACATTTACAATACAATTTCATACAAGCTCTACAGTTATGAGCACTAGGTAAGCTTTCAGCTTTCTTGAGGATGTCCTTTACTATTATGTTATTCTATATAATATACAAAACCTATACATATAAATACTCATTATAAAAGTTTTGAAAAATAAAAGATAGGATACAAAGAAATAGGTATAATTAAATTGTCATGCTTTTTTCCCCACAGGGATAGGCAGAAACATAGAATAGTATCAAAACTGAGATATAATATAGATGTGCGCACTTGCTTCCACTGCAGACGTCCAGCGCTCTTTTAATCTTCCTATATTTCATCAGCTCAAAAGTCAGCGCTCTTTTGCCGGAAACTGTACTAGCTGTTCCCCGCAGTCAAACCCGCGTTTATAAACAGTAATTCGTAGCTTGAGTACATTACAGGACGCCTTGCATCCCTGTGGTCCATCATCAGGTACTCCTCAACCATATTGTCATATCAGCCTAGGTATGAGCTTAATGTAAGAAACAGTTTGTTAAATCAGCATAATTATGTCTGTTACATATCCCCTGCATCCTCATGATCCATCATCAGGTACTCCAGGCTTTAATTTGATAACAGCACAGCTAAAGGCGCATAGTAAGAGACATTTTTAGTTAAAACACCATAGTTATATCTCTTGCGGTTTTACCTATGTGAGATGATCCATCATCAGGTTCTTTAGATCCAGAGGGTTTCCTACCTATTTTTATCCATTATTATTGCCATAATCCACTAATATATCTACAAACCAATAAGATATCTAAAAGAATATTACATATGTATTGGGAAATAAAGTTTGACTTTGACAATATTTTTTTTATTGGCATAAGGATAGAGTATTTAGTGCATTTCTGACCCAATTAATTTTAAAAAATAAGAAAGTCGCAACACTACATGTCAAACGGTAATCAATGCCTCAATGAATTTAAAAATATTAATTATAAATAGTTACGATCTGTCTGTTGATAACAATAATAATTTATTTTTTCAAGAAACACATTTCGCTGATTACTATTTTTTAGTGAATATACTATAGTTGCTTAACTAATTATAAAAGTTACAAATAGACAAATTTCACCAACCATCAAGAAACCGGCCCTTAGCGTCGCGGCGCGTGAACAATCACCTCTGGCCGGCAAAGTGACGGCTACGAAGAACCGTAAACTGATTGGTATTTTGCCGTCGACACTATTGGACCTTCATTGGTTACCTTCAGACTTCAGGCAAATCGAGTTCAGATGTCACGTCTTATAACTAAATATTTGGACTATTATGACGTATTCTATAGCAATTATTAACTCGTATATTGATTACTGGATACCATAGTTAATAATACCGTAATCATAGTTAAGTCGGAGCAAAGATTTGTTTCATAGCTTTTATTTGTAATATTTTAGATTGAATATAACAAATATAAATAGTAAATAAAATATTACAAAAGTTAATAGTAGTAACTACATAGTCATAGTAAATAATTTAAGTTAACGCAAGCAACACCAAATAGAGGTTCAGAGGTTCAATGTTTTAAATTTTAAAATGTTGACGTATTTTGCTGCAATATAAAGTTTTAAGGATTTTTAAAAAAGCAATTTTATAAAGTGAATTTTGTTTGCAGTAAAATGTCAGTATGATATTAGAAAATGCTGCTTTTATAAGTAATTGCGTTCATAACACTATTCTGATAATACTTGTAAATACTGATTTCGCTATCCAAAACCATTTTGCTTTTAATCCTTTTGTTGATACTAGTGTACTTTGAAGTGTTACTTAAAAATGAATCAACTTTTATTTGACATAAATATAATAAAATCGCCTTTTATTTAACAAACCTATACTCCTTAATATATGCACCTCGTTTATAATAGACATTTAGTAGCTTCATTATATTATATACTAGCGAACCCGGCAGACACATTGTCCTGCCTGGAAAAGCAGCGCCAAATTAAATACGATAGTTTAAAATTGATAATTTTTTTTTTGTATTTTGCGATTTTATAATTACTTGTAACTAATCTTTATCAATATTTTTGGATATCTCACTGTTTAATGCTTAGGCTCTATGTCTAAAATATTGATTTCTTCTCAATCTGCTATCGTGAAAGTATGGCCGGTAACTAATAATTTTCTATCCTTACGAGATAGACAATAAAATGTACCGCGTAAAATGGAATGTTGTCAACCGGGTATCTACCGGCTCTAATTGTGTTTGCAAACCAACTTTATATACACACAAAATTTTATCCAAATCAGTCCAGCCGTTAAGAAGGAGTTATGTGACAAACACAAGTACAGAAGACATTTATAAGTGCAATGTAACTAGTCAGAACTGTGGCACGTTAATCGCAGTTGACCGTTGTGCACACGTGATTTATTAATATAATTGTATTGTTAATTAATACAGTAACAATATTTATAGCATATTCCAGTCAACACTAGTTTTTAAAAAGTACAAATATCCAAGTATACAGCGTTAATATCATATAAGAAATGTAGATGAAATTGAAATGAAGCATATTTTTTCGAGTTGCAAAATCTATAATCGGTGGAATGTCGCCAAGCAAAATTCACCCCAAGGCATGCATGATCACATTCTAAATTCTTGTTGGGAAAGTCAAGTTTTTAAGTGTCGTTAGGCTACGAAGCTAGTGATGCACAAAATACATATATCGTCATATCGTCTCTGCGAGAACGACACGACGTATCATTTCTAAAGTTTAGATATTAATAATCACCTTTCAAGCTCAAATTTCTACAAAAACGTGTTTGTACTAAGAAGATTATGTGTTTTGCATTATTAATATGGCAGAAGTGTGGAAAAATCAAACGGGGATAAAAATTATTTCTAGCCAAATCAGGAACCTTAAAAAAACAGGATGTCCATAACCATAGAGTCTATAAAGGATGTTAAGGAAGCGAGAGAGTTGTGTTAGGATCGTGGAAAGTGGCGCTTTGTTGTTTCTGCCTATTCATGTGGAAAATAAACTATAATTAATGATTATGTATCAACTGTCGCGATGAGAGACGGAGTTTAAACACAGGTGAAAGCTAGTCTTTCAATAAACAAATAGTGGATGTGACTGCTACCTGCAGTTATTTTACTGTAGTTGTAGTCGCCTCCATCCTTCGATCGCACTCTAGTTTAACATCAAGCAGGGTGCTCTCATACGTCAAGTTTGTCAAGCCTCAACAAATAAAATATAACAAAATAGGGCCTACTCTTGGATCTCCATCATGATTACCATTAAGCAGGTCGGGGTCAAATGTTGAGTCACAATAAAAAAGTATTATAGTTTTAATTAATTTAAGGTTTTAATCTTCCGTGTCACATCCCTATTTGGTAGTTGAGCTTAATGGAGGACAAAATCGAATGCATTCCACGGTTAGAATACAGCATTTATGTAGTAGTACGAATAATTAACCTTTAACAATTAAATTGTTCATAGTATTTTCTTAGATTTTGCGCGAACATTGATTAATAAATTAAACAAATTGTTCATAATTAATATATTCGATTTAGATCGGGAAAAAAAGTTTGACCAATAAAAATGTCTACAGAGATACTCTGACGTATTGGGTTCCTCTCGGTACCTGAAATTAAACAGCTAAATTATTTATTTTATTTAAAAGTGCAGTTTTTCGCAAATTTTATTTATTTTCACTTTTCACAAAAAAAAAGTATCTAATATCTACAAAATGATACTAAATTCCAGTTCGATTTCTTGATTTTTACAAAATGCTAAAATAGCTGTGTTTTTAAATAATATTTCAAACGAAACGTCCCCAAAATTTTATAAACTGTAGGTTCCAACGTGTACTATTAGTGTTATGTATAAAAAAAACTAATTATGTATAAAAAAGGGACTTTTTTGCAACTTATTTATTACAGCTTTGGAAAGTCATAGCGTAACTTATTGGGACTTATTTTCTTTCTTAAGAGTTGCACTTTTCTTAAGAGTTAATAATTGCTTGTTATGGCTAATCATTATTGTCAAAGGGGTGTACAGGCTACGCCACTGACCACTATACGTTTACGCATTTCAGGACCAGCCTAAAAGATTCCGGTACCGACTAGGCCGGCATCGGCGTAGTGGATGAGACTGCCAATAAATCTAAATAATGTGTAGATTTCTTAATATTATTGGATACATTTCACTAATTCTACATGGCCTATCTATTAATAGATTGCTATGACAATTAGCGAATGTAACATCAGAAAGGTTGTTTCGTGCGTAAAAGCTTTCCATAGATTAAATAAATTTATGCAAATAAATTGTTTTGTGCGTAATAACCTTTCGCTATATTTAGATTAATGTCTAACCCTGTCTGTCTGTATATCATTAAAATGTGTATTCAAATTAGGATATTTAATGTAATTTTGCTTTTAATTAAATTGGATAACACACCTATCTGTTAGGCGTAAAATCTCGGTTTGGATTCCTTCTGTTAAAGACTTATTGAAACAAATTCATATAAATTAAGAATAATTATGAATAAAATTCTTTATAAGCACCGTTTCAAGTTTACATATCGTGAAGTGACTTAATCGCGTTAGTGCTATTTTTCCATCATCGGGCATTACAAAAGAAGTACAAAAATAGCCCAAAATGTCCTTTTTATGTCCTTTATTTAATTCGTTAAATAAATGATCAATCTAACGCAAGTAAAAATATTTTTGAATTCCCCCAAAAAAAATTGCTTAATAACAGCGGGGTGTCTCGTTGTAGAGGAATTCACTTGTGCAGAAATTATTAAAGTTTGATTGATATGTTACTCCCCTTCAATTCCTATGTATGATTCATTTTTCTGCTGAAGCGGAAATTGGTTTTACTAACATATTATATTTCCTAGAATAGAAATTATACTAGGACTGACAGTTTTTATTAAACATTCTTTTTATAGTAGTTCGATTAGGCGACCGTGGTTTAGTGGTAGTGCAATGGTCAGGGCCGTCTTTACCCGGGGGTTCAAGGGGTGCGGTGCACCCGGGCGCAGAGTCCTAGGGGGCGCATGCCGACCGCCATAAACTTCGATAGGTACCTACTACACTGAGACCACGCGAGCGGAGTCTTGACTATCGCACCCCGGCGCTGAATATGCTTAAGACGGCCCTGGCAATGGTCACGCAAACCGAGAACATAGATTCAAAGCCACTTGTCCGTATAAGTATATCTTTGTTATTGTACTTTGTTTGTGTACTTTGGTTGTCCTGTTTCTATGATTACAGAAACTTTTTGATTATTAGTATTTTCTTAGATTTTGCGCGAATATTGATTAATGTATTAAACAAATTTTATGCGACTTACTGTCGCGTTTATTTTGGTTTTCATTTTCCATTTTTTTATTATTCCGACATTTCGAGAGCTTTGCAGCCATCGTGGTCACGGAGAGCCATCGTGGTCGTAATTCTTAATTATTGTTAAATAATATTTTTGGTTCTAGCACTTTAGTAGCTTAATATTTTAGGCGACATTTTTAAGGCGACTGTGGTCTAGTGGTACCTCTGATCTCTAGTTCGCCTTATCTAACCACATTATAATCGGGTAAAGGGGCAGTGAATTTGAGAACTGATGTAAAGATCTTAAACCTACTTTTCGGTCACAAGTCGGAAAGTTGCCTCCACTCTTCCGCTTACCATGCTATGGACCCGGATACAGAATCCATGGATACTAAGAAAATTGTATCTTATAGGAAATAATAAAACTAGTATTTAAAACTCAACAAATAGGTTTTGTATTTGTAAAAAAAAGTACTTATATAATTACTATCCACAAATTAAGGACCACGCAAACCATCAAAAATAAAATTATATTACTATAAATATAAAAAATATACCAAAAAAATTATTATTTAAATATTATACTCCTATATACTTACATAGTATAAATTATAATTTTATTCACATTGTATAAATAAAATTAAAGTAAAGTATTTTTTTTAAACTTTTTATAAAACAGCTAATTGATATACGAATTTAATTAGAAGGGCCTGAACAAAACGTTAATGTTTTCAGAGAGGGCCGTTAAGGGTGTATAAATTTTCGGTCAATTAGACAAAGGGTACCGCAGTATCCTCTGTACTGATTATGTAAAGTAATATGATGATATTACCCCTTACGCAAACAGGGTTGCCTGGCGAGAAAACTGTTTAGATTTCTTTGTTATTGTGGATGTAAAGGAAGCGAGGGAGTTGTGTCAGGATCGTGGCAAGTGGCGCTCCATTGTCTCTGCCTATCCTCATGGGAAAAAGGCGTGACAATTTGATTGATTGTTATTATAAAACCTTCTCAATGATTTTTCAATTACATTTTATACTGTATCGATTTTATACTGAGTCGATTTTTTTAGTCTTTGGCGTGTTGGCGTTTGAAACCTGTACTTACTTTTCTTACCATTATTACGTCACGATAAAAAATAGGTTAACTTCCCCCTGGAAATTTTATGTGGAAGAGGTGTATGTCCAGCACATACACAACTATTATCATCATCAGCCAGAAGGCGCCCACTGCTGAACGCCTTAGAACGCCATTCCGAACGACAAGATGCCAGTTGCATCCACTGGTTATTCGCGACTTTTACTATGTCGTCAGTCCACCTAGTGGGAGGCCTACCTACGCTGCGTCTGCCGGTTCGTGGTCTCCACTCTAGACTTCTAGAACCTTTCGGTTTTTCGAGCGATGACTATAAACTAACTATAACTTTTGTATATTTTGAGTATTGCGACCGCACATTTCGAACTAAAATTGTTTTTGTATATTACATTAAAATAAAATTCAAAGTATTGACTAAGGAGCCCCTGTTGCCGGACACTGGCAAGGAGATCATCATTATCATTATTAATAAAACTTAATTTCTATCAAAAGTTTATTTTCAAACATCATCAATTTATCAACAAAAAAACCTTTTTGTTTAAGCATTTTTCAAGCGATTATTCAAAAGCATACATTTTAGTTTCAAAAAACGGATGGGGATTAGCTAACAACCCTTTTCAAAGTGGCTGTTGTAAAAGGGGTTCATTTTAAACGTAAATCTGAATTATGCTAACTAACCGCAGCTTTACGAGTAGGTGCTGACATCCAAGATAGTATCAGATTCATAAAAAAAAAACAAAGAACTTTATTTGGTGCTTTACAATTTCTTTGGCTGGCATAGTGACGGCGACTGAGGCAGCTGTGAACAAGCTCGGCTCTCTTGACACAAACCTGGATGTAGACAGTAGATGTGAGGGAAGCGCGGGAGTTGTGTCAGGATCGTGACAAGTGGCGCTTAATCGTCCCTGCCTATCCCTGTGGTAAAAAGGAGTACCAATTTGATTAGATTTTTAATACTTTATAATTTTACTTATACTTACCTATATGTTCCATTTGCCTCCTAAGTCGATCTCTTATCGTCCCCAACTCTGAAATTTATCGACTTTCATCACCTATTAATTTAAAGCTTTTGTAATAATTAAATACGAGAAATTCACTAAACGACAAATTTAGAAAATACTGCCGACCATCCTGTAATAAAGCATCAAATTTTTCTTAATTTTTCGTGCCTTTTGTCAATTCATATCGGCATTGAATGATTTCTAGATGATTAAGAATAATTTAGAATTAAGTCCTAAGCCTATTCAAGGAGTTACGGCACTTTTAAATTACCTAAAAACGTTGATTTTTAAGCAAATTCACTGTCTTTCCTAATGTTTTGTTAATTTTCATTGTAATATGAGCTCTATATCAAACATTTTAATGTCGATTTTTCGGTGTATGTTTTGGGAATGTAAATGACCTCTATATAGATATAATATTTGGTGTAAAGATTCAGGTGTAAGGCGGCTTTTGACATTGTGATAAATGATAGCAAGTTTTGTTAGGGTCGGCCACAGTGCACGTACAGTTAGACGCCGCTTGACATTGAAATGCGTTTCATGTAGTTGACCAAACTTTACGAAGGAGACAAAAACTCTTTTTAATGTATCGATAGATTCGCGGCATTAAAAAAGCATATCCAACAATATGCCTTAGGATATGTAGTAAATTTATAATACTTTAAATGAGATGAGTTTAAATCAAAAATATTTTAAAGCTGACATAAAGCTTATTGCAATATCAACGACGTTATTTTAATTGTATGAGAAAGCAATGCAACAATTAGCATCGCTCTACACTAGCTACAACAGAAGTTATATAGCGCGGAGGGAGAAGTTGAATTAATATAATAATTTTTAAAACCTTTAATCAGTCTACACATGAAGCCTGTGTTTTGATTTTACGGCAAGCCTACCCAATACATCAATGCTCTTAAAATAGTATAGGGGTGGCACGGCGATAAGGTCTGTCAGGTTTGTTTGGTAAGGCACACATATCAGTTTTGCAGCTGTCATTATCAAAAGATGTGTCTCAGTACTGACACGACTTCGCGGCAGATTTATTTCTAATATTAAATTAATATTAACACCCGGAAACATAATAAAATAAGATACGAATACGGTAAAAATCGACCGAGACACGAGACAAAGTAAGCAATTATGTCAAACCTCGTACAAAAATTCAATTCCGATCTAATTTCTTGAACTAATTGTGACGTCCACGTCAGGAATTCTCTCGAAGAAAACAACGCAAATACAAAACGACACATTTTTTTTCAATTGTACAGTTTTGTACAACAGTGAATGTTCATCTATGCGGCGTCTATTGGTTTTAAGGTGTGTAGTCGACCCTGAAGACTGGAGTAAGGGTCTTATAAAACTTGAGTGATTGCAGGGTGATCGTGAAAAATTCGCCAAAAATTTAATCATAAACTGTATTCCGAAAACGAACGTAAAATTACACTTTTTGTTCACAATTTTCGTGGAAGGCGAAATGTGTAGTGCTCGAAAGTTTGTTCCACATTTTTTAAATTAAAGTTTTTGTTATATGTTAAAAAAAGTTAATTGAATGAATTCTTAAATTTCTAATAATTTGAGAGGTGTGCCAAGACCGTGGGACTTACGTTAAAGCTAACTTATCAATAAAAACGAGTAATTTTATAAAGTAAAAAATAAACAATATAGGTATAAAAACCATAATACTATTAAAATTCCTATAAAAATATCAATCATTCAAATTGTCACGCCTTTTTCCCACAGGGATAGGCAGAGATAATGGAGCGCTATTTACCACGATCTTTACACAACTCCCTTGCTTCCTTCACATCCACAATTCTCTTCATACAGGCTCTGCGGGCTTCCTAGCTTTCTTGAGGATGTCTCCGATTTGGTCGGAAAACACCCTCCTGGGCCTGCCTTGTTTAACGTATCCATCCACATCAAATTTATAAATTCATTTTGTCAATCTACTTTCACTCATCCTTTCCATGTGCCCAAACCATCGCAGCATTCCTTTGTCAATCCTTGTCACTACATCTTCTTTCAAACCACATCTATCAGGCAGTGTGCTATTCCTTATTCTATCCGCTATAGTCACTCCACATAAAATAAAAATACTTGTACATAATATTATTCTGGTTTCCAAGGAACAATAAACTGTAAAGTGCCGTAATATATATAGTTATAACGAAGTCGTTAGCTTACTTCATTATCTTGCAGCTTAACGACATTACGGCCAGTGACGTCACAAGAGATAATAGGAACATTCTAGAACAAAATATATATGTATTTACTTTCATAGTCGTTTGGTTGTGATGTATAGTTTTTTTTATTGACATCTGAACTCGATATGATGGCTAGTAAGCAAGGGGAGTTCCAAGTGTAAATAAATTTAGCTTTGACTAGCTCTAACTCTGAGAGTGGTAGGCAATGGTGCCCAGTCTGCTGATCCGGGGTAGTACCACCACTTCACTAAGAGATCAAATATTGCGTTTCTTTTTCTTCCTCTTCTTCTTCTTTTAATTAATGGCGCCTGTGTTATTTGTATTGTCAAACTTACAACAGGCTTGGCCGAACGGTTAGCGATTGGTTTGTTGCGCGTAAAGTCCCGGGTTCGATTCCCGGTCGGAGCAATTATTTGTAATATTTAATAATTATATTAAATACTGCAATTATTTGTTAATAAAAAAGAGGCGGATATTTGCTTCGGGTTTGGTTATCAAAGAGTGGTAGGCGGTGGTACTCAGTCTGCCGATCCGGGGTAGTACCACCACTTATAAGTATACAGACCGTAAAGTGACTTAGTCTCGTTTTGGGATCAGCTTGTAAGTTGCCGGTTTCAACTACGCCGGCATAATGGATATCACTGCTACTTAGAATTATTTAACTATAGTAGCAGTAACGTCCATTAATGGTCCGCACGTCAGCTTAACATTATGCTGTCATATGTCGAGTCACAATGAAAAATGAATTCTTCAGCCGTCATAGTGGCTACGACTGGGGCAACCTTAAACTAAGTCACTCTTTTCAGTCGTCGTTGCTTTTAGATCTTCCCTTATATAGCGTCTCCTTTTTTTTTCTGTTAACCATTATGTAAATTGAATAGAGGCATGACAGTATCGTTTAAAACTAAGCTTTATATCACTGTCTACCCCTGAGGATCGTAAAACGTAGAATATACCATCTGGCGATCCGGTATAGTATTATACATCACTACTTTTAAGTGTACAGATTTAGACCGTAAAGTGACTCAGTTAGATCACTTAAGGAGCAGTTTAATAGTTGCTGATTCCGGCCAGGCCGGCATAGTGAATGCGTCTGTTACTTGCAGTTATTTAACTGTAATTTACTATGCCTGCATGGTGGATGTGACTTTTATTCATATTTTTTTCAGGGACCGCTCTCCAGCTTAACATCAGGCGGGGTGCTGTCATATGCCAAGTCATAATATTAAAATAGCAATCGCCTCGATGGACCGCACTCCAGCTTAACATCCTGGAGTGCGGTCTATCGGGTGCTGTCATATATAAATCAAATCATAGTTCATATTATACTATTTAATATAATTTCTTAATCGATCTATCTTCAATCAAATTGTCACGCCTTTTCCCCACAGGGATAGCCAGAGACAATGGAGCGCCATTTACCCATATCCTTACACAACTCCCTTGCTTCCTTCACATCCACAATTCTCTTCATACAGGCTCTGTGGTAATGAGCATACAGGCTCTGGAGGATGTCTCCGATTTGGTCGGAAAACACCCTCCTATGCCTGTCTTGTTTAACGCATACATCCACATGAGATTTATAAATTCCTTTCGTCAATATACTTTCACTCATCCTTTCCATGTGCCCAAACCATCTTTAATCATCTCTTAAAAGCTATAATTTATATTTGAAAGTTTAATGCGGAACTTAAAGTTTCTATAGGCTCACTCGTTAACTTTGCATGCCCAAGTGCAACTCAAAGTTCACGGAGAGAAGCGTCGTTACAGTAAGTCACGTAGTCTTGGCTTTGATGACGGCCAACGTCTTCGGTGTTATCTATAGACAATACGTTTTATAGTTAAATTAAATTAATTCCATAAATTAAATTATTTCCATTCCATATGAAATTTTCTTAGATTTTGCGCGAACATTGATTAATGAATTAAATACGGCTTACTATCGCGTTTATTTTTGGATACCTATATATTATTGTTTATTATTCTGACGTTTTGAGACTTTTGCAGTCATGTGTTTATCCTTAGGGATAAAATATATGTCTATCTGATCTTTTTCTTTTTTATTCCGCTTACGAAGTGGCGAGTACAAGCTGCTAGTTATTCTATTAATTATTAGTAAAATATGTTAAATAATTCACGCACACTCATATAGGTCTACAACGAATGGGGATTCCACATATGTCTACCCACAATGAAAATTACTATGGACTATAGATTGCACTATTAAACAGTGCAAAAGAACTATAAAAAGTTTAATTTATGAGTCGGAATAATAAAAAGACAACGTAATAATCTTACACTTACTAAATTTACGCATAGGTTTTTTTCTTAAGTAAAAGAGAAATTCAACCCAAAAGTACATATAAGGAACGCTGTACTAGACACCATTTACTCCCTCTTTCTATCAGGAGAGACATAGGTGATGTAGCTTATGCTTATTTGTTGATGATAGCTAGAGGAAATGTAGACTGTTTTCAACTCCTAAGCCCAAAAGAAATTATCGAAATCATGATATTCTCCATATACCATTGGCTACCACTAAAGTTCTTATTTTTTATTCGATCGGCAAAAACTTTCAATACATACTGTCCAACCATGGATCTGTACTGTAGCAATATTAATCAGATAAGAAAACACTTGTCCGTTGTATTACTCAATGAATATATGCCTTAAATTATATTTTATGTCAATGACAAGATATTTTTATTGTTGTAGTTAGTAGTTTTGTAGTGTTTTAGGTTTATTTTTCGTTTGTATTGTATATAGGTGGGAACTAATTAGGCTTAGTTTTATTAAAGTTTGAATCTAGATTTATAAAAGAGCTGCATGTTTCCCTAAAATAAATAAAGAAATAAATTATAAAGACGCAGCAGAGCGATGTCAGACTACCTCCTTGCTATATCACTTGGGTGATACGGAAAGCAGATGGGTCTGTGCATTCTGGGCATTAGTCAATAACTTCCCTTAAGGGGTTCTAAGGCGTGATAATATGATTGATTGATTGATCATCGTCTCGGTGGTATTCAAAATCCATGCAAAAGTTTTATGTACTCGTTTGTACCGGCCAGTAACGGCATGTCGTCCAATCTTATTTTACATTTAAATTTATTTAAGGTAAAAAACCTGAGTCAGGACTTGTGTACTCGACGAGCATGGTTTTGATTGATCGGAGCAAAATTAAAGCAAACTTTTCATATTAGCAAATCTGTCTGCAAAGTTTATCCAAAATTTTGTTACGTAAATTGATAATTAATTGTTCGTTGTTTTAGGATAACCAATAACATTGAGGATAATTTAATTAATTAAGGTGACCGTGGTGTAGTGGCAGTGCAATGGCTACACAAACCGAGAACACGAGTTTGAAACCACCCACCGGTTCCATGTATCTTTGATATATGTACTTTGGTTGTCCTGTTTCTATGATACAAGCACTTAGCTTAGTATAGAAATGTAAAAAAATTAACTGTGATTCTCAGTTAGAGTCTCATCCTTAAAATTACGTTATTTATTTATAAGTTGGCAATTACTACCGATTTTGCCCGGCATAGTGACGGCGACTGAGACAGCTGTTTCTCTCAGGTGCATCTGAGGCAGCCGGGAACTAACTCGGTTTTCTCAGTCGTCGTCACTCTTGGACCTCCTCTTACTTTTCATCAGGCGGGCCGAGTTCATTAACTCTTCTTTTTATTAACACATTTTCATACTATTTATTAAATCAAATCAAATCTTTTATTTACTTTTTTTACTGTTTGAATATTACAAGTAAAAGCTATAAAATATTTGCTCCGACCGGGAATTGAACTTGGAACTTCACGCGTAACGAGTTGGTATGCTAAACAATGCGCCACGCCTGTCGTTGTATATCTGTTTTAATAAACTAAATGTTCGTGACAAATTGTTTCATGCATCTATACTCGTACGCTGAAACAAAATTAATTAAATTTTGTCTGCTACACATAAAGTTGGGACGCTTTGCACGTGAAATATGAATACACGAAGCATTTATTATGTTCGTTTTAATTCGTATTTTTGTATATTTTTCTTTATAATCTATCAAGGCGACCGTGGTCTAGTGGTACAGAAATAATCTCGCAAACCAAGAGCTTCATTCAAAACTACTCACCGGTACCAACGTTTCTATGACCTTTAGTATCTTAGTATGTGGTCAAGTAGGTAAGAGTGGTAGGCAGAGTGGTGCCCAGTCGGCAGATCGAGTGTACAGTGACCGTGGTAACTTAATCGCGTTTCAGGATTCATTACAGCGCTGAGCTGACCGAATCATAGGAGATGTAGAGGTTACGCGAACACTGGAGCCTTTGCAATTACGCAGAGACATGGCGGCTCTATGCGTCCTCTGTCGCCTATATCATGGGGAATGTTCCGAGGAGCTCTTTAACCTTGTTCATATCTTGTCTTTTCACACCCATAACACCCGCACTGGTCGGGGAAAGCATTCACATTTTGTCGACAGAATCAGTAGTCGGACCAAAAAGTTTGATGCATCTTTTCTTTGTAGGACAACCGACAAGTGGAATGCTTTGCCGGCCCATGTGTTCTCTCCCTCCTATAACCTTGGATCCTTCAAGCGATGCGTGAAGAAGCACCTTTGGCCGGCATAGTGACGGCGGCTGAGACAGCCGTGTACTAACTCGGTTGTTTCAGTCGTCGGCACTTTTGGATCTCCTCTTGCTTATCATCAGGCAGATCGATAAGCTTGAAAGTTGTCGGTTTAAGAGTACAGTCCGTGAAATATATAGAATAAACCCTATTAATTTTTAAATTCTTATAAAAATAATTATTTAAAATAAATATATATATATATAATGAGGTTAGTGCTGAATAAAGATAATTATGTATGTGAGAGAAGCGAAACAGTTGTGTCAGGATCGTGGAAAATAGCGCTTCCGTTTTCTCTACCTATCCCTTGGGAAATAGGAGCGAGACAAATTTATTGTTTGATTTTAAAATAGTAAATCATATTCGTTTAAAATGTTTTGGCTGGCATAGTGACGGCAACCGAGTCGTTTTTTTTTTCAGTCGAGGCAAGTCGAGGATAGATGACGCTAGGCGTAGACCAACAATAGGTTTGTTGCGCGTAAAGTCCCGGGTTCGATTCCCGGTCGGAAAAAATATTAGTTTCATAGTTTTATGTGAAATATTTTATAAATATATTAAATATTGCAAATTATTAACAAAAAAAAGAGGCGGATCTTTGCTTCGGGTATGGTTATCAAAGAGTGGTAGGCAGTGTTACCCAGTCTGCCGATCCGCGGTAGTACCACCACTTACAAGTATACAGACCGTGAAGTGATATGGTCGCGTTTTAGGAAAAGCTTGTAAGGTGCCGGTTCCAACTAGGCCGACATAGTGGATGTGATTGATACTTACAGTTATTGAATTGTAGTAGCAGTGCCTTCCATTCATGGACACTGTAGCTTAACATCAAGCGGGGTGCTGTTATATGTCGAGTCACAATAAAAAAGAAAAAGCTGGGTCACAAAAAATAACTCCATGTTCATTATTGCAGTCTACATCCTTATTATATACGACAACGACATCAAAGAATATACGTTAATAAAGCAAAGTTGACAATGGAGACCTAGCGAATGGAAATGCAATAAAATTAACAAACAACTAGCACCGAAGTAGGATTTCAAGCTCGGCTCAACTTTTATTGTAGTTGAAAAACTGAGGGCCGGTAAGGCAAAACCCAAAGAATTTGGAAAGAATAGAATCTGTACTAAAATAAGAACTAATTCATTGTTATTTCTCTCATTTAATGTAAAGATTCATCACAAGATGACGATGATAGTGAGGTTAATGATCATTTTTTTAGTAAAGCGGCGGAGAGCCTTTACTAAAACTTTAGAAGGAGTCTTGTAGGCAACATGAAAAAACACTTTTTACAGCTTTATATTACTTGATTATACTCAATCAACTTAAAAATGATTACTGAATAACAATTCCACCATTATTACACATTAATATTTATGAAAAACACAAGCTTTTCAAATAATTCAAAAGTGCGCTTCCTGTCACTTGCAGTTGCCCACCAAAACTTCACCTTTTATTATTGTTGTAGCTATGACATGAGCTATGAAGTGGTAGGCCCAGTCTGACGATCCGGGGTAGTACAGACCGTGAAACTAAGTCGCGGATGGAAAGTTGAAAGTTGCCGGTTCCAACTATGCCGACATAGTGGATGCGACTGCTACTTGCAGTTAATAACGCTAAAACTACTAAGCTCATTTGACTCATCTCTTTATTTTGCGTTTATTATATCTTAATTTTTTCCTTTGGAAACGTTTTGGTAAACGCAAAAAAACTTTTTGAAAATATTTGTCAATTTTTTATCGATTTTCTGACACCGCATCCGCACCAAACTTGGTTACTATTTTGGACTTTTCGTTCTCGGCTGTCACAGTCGCCGTCACTATGCCGGCCACAAAATCTTATTATTTAATAAAACTCGAGGTAACATTTATGAATATTCTACCGGACTACGTAAAAGTGCAGATTGTAATACTGGCCAGTGAGCTTTAATAATTTGTATTCCAAAAGTTATCCTCAGTTTTCTGGAATATATTTTATTTTTATTTAAAGTTTAAAGCTTTGATATACGTTATAAATAAAATGCGATTATTCTGTTTAAAACCCAGCGTTGAATTTTAATCACTTAATAACATATATATTTTTTTAATATAAATATAAATACACTGTAAACTCTTTATAACGAAACTGAAGGGACTGAGCATTTTTCATCGTTATAAAGAGTTTTCGTTATATGGAGTGAACAAAACATATATGGGTTTTAACACAAACCAACCAAGTTGTGCTCACTTCTACTTTATAGAGAGTTTATCGTTATAAAGAATAACGTTATAAAGAGTTTACACTGGATTTAGATGCTCAAGAAAGCTGGGTTGCCTAGTGCCCATAACCATAGAGCTTGTATGAAGAGAATTGTGAATGTGAAGGAAGCGAGGGAGTTGTGTCAGGATCGTGGCCAAGTGGCGCTCCATTGTCTCTGCCTATCCCTGTGAAAAAAAGGCTTTTGATTCATTGATTGATTGATATTTAGATGCTGGATCCGCTAGTTCAAAATATACATTTAATATCGAAGAATATTGGCTTGACATATGACAGCACTCGGTCTATAGTTAAACTAGAGTGCGGTCCATTAAATGGAGAGACAAGTTTCCCGTCTCTTTTAGTAAAAATTTTTTGAAGTAATCCTTAACAATTTCATTTCTTCGATATTGTATATTGTAATAGTTTCATAAACCATCTCGTGGACACTGTTTGGGGATGGAAGTGCTTCGTCTAAGCTTTATATTGCTCCGTGAACCACGTATCCAATCAGGGAATTGCCCTCGGATGCTTCTATTAGGTATTCACAACAGTATATTTTAGTATTGTTTTGGTATATTCCAATACTAAGTAGTGTTGTTAATGTATGGAATGTATGGAAGTGAATGTTGGGTGTGGCAGAAGAAGCATGAGAGTAGAGTTAACGCTGTAGAAATGCGTCGTAGAGTGACGATAGCGGATAGAATAAGGAATAAGGAACTGCGTGATAGATGTGGTTTGAAAGAGGATGTAGTGACAAGGATTAATAAAGAAATGCTTCGATGGTTTGGGCACATGGAAAGGATGAGTGAAAGTAGATTGACGAAAAGAATTTATAAATCCAGGCCCAGGATTTCAAACCAAATCGGAGACATCCTCAAGAAAGCTAGGTTGCCCAGTGCCCATAACCATACAGCTTGTATGAAGAGAATTGTGAATGTGAAGGAAGCGAGGGAGTTGTATCAGGATCGTAGCAAGTGGCGCTTCATTGTCTCTGCCTATCCCTGTATCTGCCTATTACGAGTATACGGACCATTTTTTTTTTTTTGTGAGTAATGTGAATGCTACAGGTATTTGACTGTAGTTACTGACTTCAGCTTAACCTCAGGCGGGATGCTGTCATCTGTCCAGTCACAATAACCTCATACAAACAGTGCGTTAAATTGTTCCTAAGGTAGGCTAGTAAGAATGCCTCGTAAGAATGCATTAAGTCCGCCTTTGTACCTAGTGCATAAAGTTTTGAAATAAATAAATAGAATCATAATAGAGGTTCACATTGTGGTAACAAGTGCTGGAGAAACATTACAACATTTCACCATTTGGCATTGTTTAAATTTGGATTTACTCCTGTGCAAAGTGAAATTTATATGCTCTGTAGATATATACTTATTGTTAATATTACATTATGTTTTCTTTCTTTATATTGCTGCTATTATTTTCTATTAGAGCAGAATAGAGCAGAATTAGAGTAGAACAGAGCAGAGAGCATAAAAGCCACGCCTGACGACAGGCATGGCCGATTGTCCAGCGATTCGTCTGTTGCGCGTAAGGTCCCGAGTTCGATTCCCGGTCGGAGCAAATATTTGTTTCATAGCTTTTATTTGTAATATTTAAAAATACATTAAATATTGTTTCCAATAAAAAAAATGTTGATGGGCTTCGGGTATGGTTATCAAAGAGTGGTAGGCAGTGGTACCCAGTCTGCCGATCCGGGGTAGTACCACCACTTACAAGTATACAGACCGTGAAGTGATTTGGTCGCGTTTCGGGATCACCTTGTAAGTTACCGGTCCCAACCGGCATAGTGGATGTGACTGGTACTTGCAGTTATTGAATTGTAGTAGCAGTGATATCCATTCATAGACCACACTCCAGCTTAACATCAAGCGGGGTGCTGGCATATATCGATTAACAATAAAATAATTTAAAAAATATTAGGTAGAGTTTTTAATAATTCTTCATGGATTATACTAGTTACTTTTTTCAATTGGATTCGCTATCTGGCCGATGACGACGAAAACGACGACTTTGGAAAGTGAGAACACATAAACTGGTTAAGCATTCCACTTGTTAATTCCATTACGGAGACAAGCTTTTTTTTATTATGACTCGACATATGACAGCACCCTGCTTTATGTTAAGCGGGAGTGTGGTCCATGTATGGATGTCACTGCTACTACAATTCAATAACTGTAAGTAGCAATCACATCCACTATGCCGGCCTAGTTGGAACTGGCAACTTACAAGTTGATCCTACTAAGTCGTTTTTTAGTTGTTGGCGCATTTGGAACACCCCTTGATTACTATTAGGGGTGTGAAAATATAATGAATAATATAATAAATCTTCCTATTAACTATATTTAATTAAGAGATCACGTATCTGTGTACATACTATATACACAAACAAACATATATACTTTCTTAATTAAGTACAGACAGCAAAGTAAATAAAGAAAGCCCCTATGAGGAACAACGTCAAATACGGAAACATATATACTTACACACGATATATGCTACCTACATAAAGTAAAATGATGGTCTCTTTTATTTTGGTAGTAAAGGCTCTGGACGACTGCGTTGAAAGTAAGTCTTTACAGTCGTGCGCGTAATTAATAATATTTAAAATTTTATATATTATTAATCATGCGGAAAACAAAAAGTAAATTAATTAAGTTTATACGGCAACCGTGGTGTAGTGGCAATGTGGTTACGCAAGCCACTTACCGATACCACTGTATCTTTAATATATGTACTTTGGTTGTCCTGTTTTTATGATACAAGCACTTAAGAAGTATAGTATAGAAATGTATAATAATAAAATTTTAAAAAGTAGATAACATAACAAGTAACTACGCAGCTTTAATGCGCCTTTTTATCAGCCGAGACCTATGTTACCACCTATGTCAGGCGTACAGACCCTAGGCGTAGAGATACTACGCGTTTCGAGGGCACAATGTTGCCGGTTCTAATTAAGCCGATATTAAGAATTATTAAGTAGCCGACGACTACCTAATAATTGCAGTTAAAACAGTAGAGCTTGTATGAAGAGAATTGTGAATGTGAGGGAAGCTAGAGAATTGTGTCAGGATCGTAGCAAGTGTCGCTACATTGTCTCTGCCTATCTGCTTGCAGTCGCCTACATGCATGGACCACACTCCAGCTTAACATCAGGTAAGGTTGTCATATTATGTCAAACCACAAAATATACACGTTTTATTATATTTTATTAAATTTAAATTCATTGAGTTTCTATTAAGCTTATTATCTTGAACAATAGAGAATTAAATAAATAAATAATAAATAGAATGTTATTTTATTGTTTGTTTGCGAAGAACATTTCTGATTACATTTGACATTATGATAACGAAGTGTCATTCGGCTCCTTGTGTTCACAATGTCGCTGTGGAAATGGTTATTACGGAACAAAGGAGTAACAGCGCTCAAGCTTCGCAGGAAGCACGCTTGAGTAATTAATTATCCAACGAAACTGAATGTTCCCTGTTAGTCCCACGGATTAATCCCATAATGGGAATAATACGACCCTGATCCATTTCCTTTTTAACTGCAGTAGTTGATCTGTACATAAAATCCTAATTAACGCTTATTTTTTATTTACCTTAAATTGGTCTGATGCAATATTCTATTGATTTAAGTATTTTTTACGGATTAATCCCATAATGGGAATAATATGACCCTGATCCATTTCCTTTTAAAAATGCAGGTTGATCTGTACATTTAATCCTTTTTAACATGTATTTTTCTATTAACATTCAATTGGTTTGATGTTATATTCTATTGGTTTAGGTATTTATTAAATGTAGGTTTGTATGTATATGTACGTAATAATATCTGTATATATTTATTATAATTTATATATTTTCACGTATATATATATATGATAACTAATATATCAATAAGAGTGTGTGTTTGTTTTGCGTTATTTTTATTCTTTTATTTTGCGCCATTATAAATATAACATTACTCTCTAGTCCCCAAGATAGCCTGGCCTAATTCCCAACAGTAATTTTAAATAGTGGTATAGACGATAACGTGCGAAAATAAACCAAATAAATAAAATTTTAGGTGGGGTTAAAAACATATTTATCATTGGCGACATATTTATTATTAGTGGTCTAGTGGTAGTAAAATGGTCATGAGAATTAGAATCGCCAGTTAAAACCACTTGCCGGAACCAATATATCTTTGAGATATTCACTTTGGTTGTATTGATTTTTTTTTCTAAACAAAAAAAATCAATTTCTTGAAGCAAGCGCATTTAGATTATTTTAAATCATGCACTTACGGTTGCCTCATTGGATGTCACTATGCTTTTTCACGTTTCGTATAAAAGATCCAAAATTATAGGATAGGGATAACACGTGAGCTTGTAAAACTTTACATAGGTAGATAGTTTTACAAATAAACGACTCACCGTTTTAACAAAATGCTGATGCTTACTTAGACCTGTAAATCACAGGTGTTCAAGGTTGAACAAGGGTAGAAGAGATCCTTGGAAAAGTCCCGGTCGTAGTACAGGCGACGAAGGACGCACGAAGCCACCACTTTTGTGAAATCGCAGGGTTTCAGAGTTTTTAGTATCTCCTACAATTCGGACAATGAATCTGGAGTATCGACATGACGTTGTTATGACATTGTTATGTATTGTTTAGGTTCCTATTTAAAATTTAGTTAATTTACAATTCAAATAATTACTGCTTAAAAGAGTTGCACAAAAGCAGGCACAATGATAACGAACTACGAATGATAACGAATTTTAAAAGAAATTAAAAACTACCATTCAAAATCGCATGAAGCTGTAAGATTTATTGAAGGTAACCTAATATTCCTAATTTCACCCTTCGAATAGTTACATTATTAATCTAATTGGAATGGAGCCTAATGGAATATAATTTAATACGACTCAATTGCGATTGAGTTTGCTACTCGTAACTGATTGTATCTATTACGGATACCAATGTTGCTTAACGTTCCGAAATTCAAATAGGGTCTACAATCACTTATAAGTGTAGAGATTGTATAATGAGAAATGTGGGTGCACAGAAAGCGAGAAATTTGTGTTAGAATCGTGGAAAGTGTTGCCTCTGCTATCCCAGTTATTAAGACGTGACGAGTGACTTGGTTATTCCAGTCGTTGTCACTCTTGGACCTCCTCTTGCTTATCATCAGGCGAGTCGAGGCCAGATGTAGTGTCACAATAAAAAAAAAATAAAAAAAAACACGTATTTTATAAAAGCATATTTATTTAATAAATTCAATTTTAATAGAACTATTAGTAGGAGTAAACAGACTTATTAACAAAAAAGAGAACCAGCGTTAATGAGAAATTAGCAATTTTGCGGGATAAATCTTAAAATAGAACTTTAATTATTGTGAAAAACCACAAAGTGGCGCGCGACGCTTAACTTAAGTATTATAGGCATTAATTTTTAAATATTTCAGTATGTGGTTTTTCTTTATATTTCTGTCAGAGCTCTGGTGAAGGAATTTAAACTAAATGTAGTTAATGTTGGTTTAGCACAGAGTATTTCTTTCCTTTAGCGGCGACTTCCTCCCAAATAGACTTAAGATTAATTTGATGGTTTTGTACATTATTAGATGTTATTATTAATAATTTTGTAAACAAAAATCAATCAAAATCAAATTGTCACGCCTTTTTCCCACAGGGATAGGCAGAAGGAATCCTGACACAACTGCCTCGTTTCCCTCACATCGACAATTCTCTTCATACAAGCTCTACGGTTATGGGCACTAGGCCACCCAGCTTTTTTGAGGATGTGTCCAAATTTGTAAACGAGTGTAAATGTGTAGAATAAAATATTACAAAGTACAAATATGTACAAAGGTTAAAATTTAAGTACGCCTTTTAGGGCATATTAATATTAGACATTAGACAAGCTCCTTATCGTGAAATATTCAAGAGTTATGTGTACAAACACTACCTTTCTTCTTTTCCACATCTTTCACGACATGAGAAGATTTTTTATGTGTATTATTGTGTTATAAATATATGTAACTTATTTAAGTATGTACTTATGTGTATTAAAATGTAATTATTAGGTATTATTATTATGTATTTGTTGTTTTGTTCTTACAAATACTTACTATTAATACTGTCCTAATGTCCTAAAGGTTTGGTCGTCAGAGAATGTCTAACGGCATTAAGGCCGCCTTTGTACATAGTGCAATTAAGTTTTAAATAAACGGAATATTTGCAATCATATTCAAAATTAATTTCAACTTTAAATCACGCCTACTAAAGATAAAGAGATTCCTATTGACGTAGGCACTTTAAGTAGCTTTAAAAATTTCCTAAAAAACTTTTGAGAGCAACTTCCTTGCTTTGTGAATAAAAATGAAGTTTGAAAAACACTCTCCAAAAATCTTTTTCCCGTTTCACTTTTCCTTTTGTGAATAAACTTACTTTTTAAAAGGTAAAAACGTATTTTTTCATGCGTACAGATTATTGATTAAAGGGTCTTAAGAAAGTTTTTTGTTGGCATAGTGACAGCGACTAAGTCAACGCTGAACTGAATCGTTGTTTTTCAGTCGCTACCGGACTTCCCCTGCTTACCAAGCAAGTCGAAGTCAGATGTCGAGTCCCAACAAAATATCTTACTCTTTATTTATTTATTTCCCTATGGTTCGTGACAGCATCATCATCATCAGCCTTAATTCGTCCAATGCTGAACATAGGCCTTAGAACGTTATTCCGAACGACAAGATGCCAGTTGCATCCGAGGTTACCATAATCTTCACGCTTGGCAGGCGTCTTGAAAATCGCGGCTCCATTGAGATTGGTCAAGTTTTATGACATACCGGGTCCGCAACTCGCCTAATACAATATTAAGCTGGAGTACACAGTTCATAAACAGAAGCGAACAGAGATGACTCCTATTAAATAACTGCAAGTAGTAGTGTCATTTACTATGCTGTCATAATTGGAACCAAAATTTTTTAAACAGATCCCGATTCGCGACTTAGTTGACGCGATTGAATCGCGACCCGATTCAATTGAATTTCAATTCCATGCTGCTCTAGGTGCGTCGTTGCTTTGTAGAATGTGAAAATGCACCTTTAGCCGGAACATTGACGAAGACTGAGGCAACCGTAAAATAAAACGACTTTGTCAGTTTTATTGACTTGGACCTCTCCTTGCTTACTAACAGGCAAGTTAAAACAGATGTCGTTAAAGTCAATAAAAAAAACTTTGAAATTTCTAAGTTAAAATTAACTAAGAAGGATTCGCTAATTAAAAACAACAAACTATACCTAATCTAAGTTAAATGTGTTTAAAATTAAAAGCAGGAATCCTCAGTACCCGTAAACATGGAGCCTGAAGATAATTGTGGATGTAAAGAAAATGAGAGAACTGTGTCAGGATCGTGGAAAAGGACGCTCCGTTTTTTCTGCCTTTTCCTGGACATCTGATTGATTAATTAATTAACGTAAGGAACTACATAGGCATAACCACAAGGTTCATTTTTTTATTTTAATTCGACATCTCACCTCGATCGATTTTAAAACGCAAAAGGAGGTCCAAAAGTGCCAACGACTGTAAAAACCGAGTTCACCCCCAGTCGCCGTCACTATGCCGGCCAAAGGTATATCAAATGTCAAAATCTCAAAAAAAGAGTTATAATTTAGTTTTTTTACCTCCAACTATTATATATTCCGTATCGATAGGTGCTCGTAGCTACAATACTCTTACATAGGTATATCTGAAAGTGGATATGTCCGAGTTCGTTTCAGTATCGTGTGCTTTTCTTCTACGGGTGCTAGATACCTGCTTACGATAAAATGCACCAATTTATTATGAATATTTTGCTACTATTTTACATAAAAATATTATTATACATAAAAGCTCCTATTCCTACAAGAATAGTGGGAGATATGTAAGAGCAGAAATTCAATCGCTTTATGGATCAAAGTTTATAAGAGAGAGAACATGTGGCCAGTCCTAAACTTGTATATTAGATTGTGCTATAGAGAAACGACGCACTTTAGGTTGACTGAATACTTCTTGAGATTTGCAAATCCCTTGTAAAATCTGTAAAATTATGTCTGTCAAAATCTCTATACCGCTTTGTGTTATTTTGTATAGTATTGTGACGTACCGCCGCGTGGGGGTGGGTAGTGGTAGTCGATTCTTATTGGATACAATCAAATGCCAATTAGGTGAAGAAGCGTTTTATTGCGCGGTTGCAATTTTAATTTTAAAGCTTAATAATGGAGTTCGACTGTCAAAACGAAGCTCTTTGTCATTAAATTACGCGGTCGGCCCGCAGGTTTGTACTCTTTTTTTATTGTGACTCGACATATGACAGCACCCCGCTTGATGTTAGGCCGAAGTGTGGTCCATGAATGAATGTCACTGCCACTACAATTCAATAACTGTGAGTAGCAATCACATCCACTATGTCGGCCTAGATGGAACCGGCAACTTACGAACTGATCTCGAAACATGACCAAATAATCGCTTCACGGTCTGTATACTTGTAAGTGGTGGTACTACCCCGGATCGGCAGACTGCCTACCACTCTTTGAAACATCATTTTGTCATAGAGCAACGAGCGGGTGAAACATTTAGGTCGTGCCCTGTACTGTTTTATTCATGAAAACATGTGTTGTGCACACTTTGTTACCTTGTACGTATCGTATGTTCACTTTCTTAATACGCCGTTCTGTTGTTACAATACAAAAGCATTTTGTTGCCCAATATTTTACAGGGAACTTTTACGACTCGGTGTTTTTGCGTAAAAAAATTACCAAGGATTGTTTGTCACGTTTCTTAATATTATAATAAGAAAACCCATGCCTTAATTTTACTGTTAAAATATCAAGTCAAATCTTACACCTTGATTCTCACAAGGATAGGCAGAGATAATGAAATACCACTTTCCACGATCCTAACACAACTCTCTCGCTTCTCCTCATACAAAATAGCATTCATATTGCAACCTTCATATTGGTCGCTAGGCTTAATTATTAACCGTAGAGCTTGTACGAAGAGAATTGTGGATGTGAGAAAAGCGAGGTGGTTGTGTCAGGATTGTGGCAAGTGGCGCTCCATTGTCTCTGCCTATCCCTGAAGAAGAGAAAAGCTTGACAATTTGATTGATTGATTAATTTATTATTAATAACGAATCAGCACAATTAATTTTATAGCAAAAAATATTACAGTTTAAAAAATGAAGCCGTATTTTATTAACGTCTTTTATACACGGCGGTAGAAGATGATGGTTTTTTTCATCAAACGAATTACTTGCCATTTGACTAAATATGTAAAATATGTAACAAAGGTTTTTTTAATTTTAAAAAGTATGAACACATTATCTTTAATTTATAGGAAAAACACTTTTCAAGAAAGCAACTTAATAGGAAAATAATAAATCCCCCGAAAAGAGCTTTTTTGTTATCAATAATTCTTAAGATGGCCGACCGAGTGTGACCTATATACGGGCAAATCATTTATTCAGAGTGTTTCCTACAACGACCTACAATGCTGGCCAAAAGCCAACAACTTTTATCCAATTATTATTTAATGAAGCGGTAATATTTTGAACTTTTTAGATGTTATTAACCTAATCTTTAAGATTATGAACTTTGTACGTTAGAGTAAGTACAAAGGTATAATAAGTACCTTTAGGTGAAAATAACGTTTTGCCTTGATTTTTGAAGAACCAGCTTTTACTTATTTTATTCTATTATTTATATTAACGTATAAACTGATTATTTATTGCATTATTGTATATAAATTGATTAATTATGCATTAATTAAATTCATTTAATTCAATATCAGCAATGTCTTTTTGTTCGTTCTTTACCTATCTTTTTTTTTTTTTTTGTGACTCGACATATGACAGCACCCCGCTTGATGTTAAGCCAAAGTGTGGTCCATGAATGGATGTCACTGTTACTACAAATTAATAACTGTGAGCAGCAATCACATCCACTATGCCGGCCTAGATGGAACCGGCAACTTACAAGCTGATCCCGAAACGTGACCAAATCACTTCACGGTCTGTATACTTGTAAGTGGTGGTACTAACCCGGATCGGCAGACTGGGTACCACTGCCTACCACTCTTTGATAACCAGACCCGAAGCAAATATCCATCTCTTTTTTTTTATTAACAAATATTTGCAATATTTAATACTATTAAATATTACAAATAAAAGCTATGAAACAAATATTTGCTCCGACCGGGGATCTGACCCGGGACTTTACGCGCAACAAACCAGTCGCTAAACCGTTCGTCCACGCCTGTCGTCAAAGTCTTAAAGTTACCTATACAATTGTAATTTTAGAATATTATAAATCTTTTGTAAATATGGGAAAATAATATTACCTGTTTCACTCAATGTATTTTTGTTTTATTGGGAAACTGAAAAAATGCAACATCATCAAATAAAATCATTTCAGCCTAACAAATAAAAGTCGAGGTACGTAAAATATTATGTCCTTTGTAAAACAACATATCTTTTATACATAGGGGAATATGTGGCACATTAATGTTTTTTATTGTTTATCCTTTTATATCCAAGTTGATATATTATTTTTATTTATTGTTATTATAAAAAACAATATATTCACATATTATATCGAAGTTTTTAAAAATGTAATTAGATAAGGTCAGATGTAATTAGGCGCACTATTTAAATAAATATTTAGATTATTAAAAAACATAGTATTTTCTTAGATTTTGCGCGAACATTGATTAATGAATTTATAAGCCGCGATAGTAAGCCGCATAAAATTTGTTTAATTCATTAAAAAACATTCTTTTATTTACAATTTCTATTAATATTTGTTCTACATTAATGTCTTAATTTTTAAAGTCTTCCAACAGTAAATTCAAACTTACGAGTACACTATGACATATAAAAGTACAAAATTAAGCAAAAGGTTAAGTGACAATTGAAATAACTACCTCTGGGAGTCTACCACAATTTGGGGCAACTTCCCTCCAAGTTGTTAAACTAGTTAGCAAGTTTCTGGAGCTCCCTAAAGACAATATCGATTGTGTTGGGGCTCCTGCTCTATAAATGTTACATTAATACTTTTGTAAAGAATTAGGTATCTGACGCTTTAGGTATTTGATGACACGGTGGCGCATTGGTAAACATATTTATCCGCTGTTGGTAATTCCCCTAAGTTCGATTCCCGGTCAGAACGATAATTTGTGGAAATGTCTTCATCATTATTATATATCTCACGTCCTAATTCCCACAGGGATAGGCAGAGCCACATAACAGAGCGCCACTTTCTACGCTTCTGACACAACTCTCTTGCTTTCTTTACATCCAAAAATCTTGTCATACACAATCTTGTCATATATGGCAATGGGGATTGATTTTTACAATGTCCCTAATTTGATTATGAAACGATATTCTGGGTTGTCCCTGTTTTATTTTTTAACTAGACTTCTATAAATAAACCAAAAGTCTGTATGATAAATTTAGTTTTTAGTTTTTATGTTTAGAATATATTATTTTTGTTTTTTTTTATTGAATGTTGTACATGCTTATAGTAGTAGTGTCTTATAGTATAGTGGTAGTGTCTGTTTATTCTTTATAATATTTATTAGTTTATAAGAGTTATACGTGTATTGGTGTGTATAAATAAATAATTATATTTTTCTTTCGTCAATCACAACAAGACGTGATAAATTAATTAATTTACATTTTAATATGATATATATTCAAAACGATATCATAATAATATATACTAATACATTATCAAAAATATTTCACCAACATTTAATAAAAATAACTCAGCAAACCTTGTAAAAGCCTCTCACCATATGAAATTTCCAATCGGAATTCGTACGCGCATTTCAGAGATTTTTTATTTGCCATTCAGAGGTATAATACGATTCAGGGGTTCAGTTTTTTCTGAATGCAGTACGCTTGAAATAATAATAAAAATGATTTAAGCGGAGTTCCTTCCCCTCTGAGTGTTTACCTAGTAAAGGGATGTGACAGGGGTAGTAACGCTTTTTACACGTCAGATAAGGGTATTACAGATTTTATTTATCTTGTAAGTTATAAGTTATCATTTAACATAAATAATAAATCTTAAGGAGGGTGTTTTCCGACTAAATCGAAGACATCCTTGTGAAAGCTGGGTTGTCTAGTGCCTATAACCGTAGATCGTGTATAAAGAGAATTGTGGATGTAAGGAAAACGAGAGAGTAGTTTCAGGATCGTTGCATGTGGCGCCCCATCGTCTCTGCCTATCCCCGTGGGGAAAAAGCGTAACAATATGATTGATTGATATGGCAGAACAAGTTTGACTCTGACAATGACGAGTAGATACAAATATTATGGCATGGAAGCCAGTGTTTGCTGGCAGTAGTAATAAAATGATACATTCGAATATTTTTATGTATTAAATTGACTTAAAACAATTGATTTTTACCTGTATTAATAGATTTTTTGTGTTTATTTTTTTATATAAGGGTTATCGACAAAATATACACTAATTATTTACAAAGTAATACGTAGATATATCTTAAAACTAAGTGTTATTTAATTAAGACAACCACAGCATAATGCGGTACTCGTTTCTACATTGATGTATGAAAGTGAATGTTGGGTGTATGGGGGCAGAAGAAGCATGAGAGTAGAATTAACGCTTTTGAAATGCGGTCATTAAGGAGTGTATGTGGAGTAACGATATCGGATAGAATAAGGAATAGCACATTGCGTAATAGATGTGATTTGAAAGAAGATGTAGTGACAAGTATTGACAAAGGAATGCTGCGATGGTTTGGGCAAATAAAAAGGATGAGTAAAAGTAGATTGATGAAAGCAATTTATAAATCTGATGTGGATGGATGCGTTGAACGAGGCAGGCTCACGAGGGTGTTTTCCGATCAAATCGAAGACATCCTTAAAAAAGCTGGGTGCCTAGTGCCCATAACCGTAGAGCTTGTATGAGGAGAATTGTGAATGTGAAGAAAGCGAGGGAGTTGTGTCAGGATCGTGGCAAGTGGTCCTCCATTGTCTCTGCCTATCTCTGTGCGAAAAAGGCGTAACAATTTGATTGATTGATTGACAGCATGCATCATTGTAAAAAAAGACGTATTACCACAAAAATAAACATATAAAGTACATAAAACAAAACTAAATTCAAAAGAAATTCATTTTCGACTTATAATAACAAATCGTGTTAACACGGCAATTATTATATTTTACATGCATTAGGTGAATAAAATATTTTCACTATTATTAGCTGATTACATTATTACATTTTACTTTTATCATTCAAAATGTATTAATAAATTTAAACAATGAAAAGTTAAAATTACGGTTTTTCGGACATCCCTACCTACGTTATAACCGTGTTTTGGGAAACAAAGGCCCGCATCGGAAAATGTGGGAAAAGGTGACAAAATGTCTGCATTAACTTTTCCTCCTTTCATAAACATTGATGACAATTGCATACGGTCTATATTATTTTCGTATTTTTTTAAATTGTGACTCGACATATGACAGCACCCTAATATCTACTATTTCATACACACTGCTACTACTATTCCATAACTGTAAGTAGCAATCACATCCTCTATGCCGGCTTAGTTGAAACCGGCAATTTACAAGCTGATCCCGAAACGCGACCAAATCACTTTACGGTATACTTGTAAGTGGTGGTACTACCCCGGATCGGCAGACTGGATACCACTGCCTACCACTCTTTGATAACCAGACCCGAAGCAAATATCCGCCTCTTTTTATATTAACAAATATTCGCAATATATATAATTAATAAATATTACAAATAAAAGCTATGAAACAAATATTTGCTCCGACCGGGAAACGAACCTGGGACTTTACGCGTAACAAACTGGTAAGCTAACCAATCGGCCACGCATGTCCTCTAAACTGAAATGGGACATAGGTCATCTTATTGCATTATAAGCGTCTTCGCTGTCTTCGGACATGAACATATTAGAGTTTTGGCGGGCAACTGCAAGTGACAGGACGCGCAATTTTGAATTATTTCAAAAACTTGTGTTTTTTATAAATATTAATGTGTAATAATAGTGGAATTGTTATCCAGTAATCATTTTTAAGTTGATCGAGTATAAAGTAATTTAAATTTAATTAACTTAATTTAAAGCTGTGAAAAGTGTTTCTTCGTGTTCCTTCCAAAACTTCTTCCGAAGTTTTAGTAAATGCATTCTTTCCATCGCTTTACTAAAGATCATCAACCTCACTATAATCGTCATCTTGTGATGAATCAGTCTCGTGGTTCATCTTCATATTTACTTTACAACCATTAAACCATATATTTTTACTTTGACACTGGCAAGTTAAACACTAAAGCCATAAACGAATAGAAACAAAAAAAGACATGTGAATACGAATGTAGATAACGAATTTCCTTACCATTCTTTGACAACCAGACCCGGAACAAATATCATTTTTAAAATGAAATGAATGAAACATATCTTTGCTTCAACTGGGAATCGAACCTGGTTATAGCAACGAACTGGTGTGCTTACCAATGCGCCACGCCAATGTCAGATTGGTTAGCTAATGATTAATATTAATACTAGAGTCAAATGTTAAATATAAATAAAATTACCCGTAGTTAATAAAAAAACGTGTCTACACGGCTGCCCTAGTCGCCGTCACTATGCCCGCACCGCTTAAAGGATCCAAGGCTATAGGATGGAGAGAACACATGGGCTGGTATAGCATTCCTCTTGTCGATTGTTCTACAAAGAAATTACTATGTCACAAAAGACTAAGCCTAATAACTGCGTCAAATATTACACAAATTAGTACAGAAATTCAGTCACTTGAGAGCTATGTAAAATTAGTTTAATGCCTGTACGAAATATTTTAATGTGCCCCTTCTGAGCCCGTATAACCTAACTGTACGACACATTGAACTAACTATTGTTTAAAGCTATAAAAATAGCTTTAAACATATTTTTGATTAAAATTTCAAGGCGACCGTGGTGTAGTGGCACTGAAATGGTTACACAAACCGAGAGCACGAGTTCGAGACCACCTACCGGTACCAATGTATCTTTGATATACGAGTATGTACTTTGGTTGTCCTGTTTCTATGACACAAGCACTGGGATAGGCAGAGACAACGAAACACATTTTCCACCATCCTAAATGATAATTCATAATGCCATCATGAAGTCCAAATAACCGGTTGATGCAAGTGAAATCTTGTTGTTTGAAATGGCGTTTTAAGGGGGAGGCCTATGTTCAACAGCGGTCATCTTCCTTCTGTTGATTTTTTATTTTTTTATTTACATTTCTAAACTAAGCTGCTAAAGTGCTTGTATCATAGAAACAGGACAACCAAAGCACATATATCAAAGATACATTGGTACCGGCAAGTGGTTTTGAATCCGTGCTCTCGGTTTGTGTAACCATTGCACTGCCACTACACCACGGTCGCCTTAAGATTATAGAGCAACTATTTGTGTTAAAATGCAATAATAATTTAAAAAAAACACATAAAGTCCTAAAAAATTATACAACATATAGCATTTATTAACATTTAATAATGGTGTCTATAAATAAAGTGATGGTATGAAACATACTTGTGATGCTACAAAAACAACTGTCAAAGAGAAACTAATAACGCGTCACTCTCAGAAGGATATTTCAGCAAATTATCCTGAAGGAAGCATGTCGCGACAACTCTCAGCGATCCCGCAAGCTCTGAATAATGCCTCCTCCAGTTATTGTTCATACGTCACTTTGTGGAGGAAGCTCGTGCTCTCTAAAGATATTAGTACACATAGCAAAAGAAACTCGGCGATTTAATCAGGAAGATTTTTTATTTGAACTCACGATTTTTAAAGTTAAATAAAACCTGATGCGGATGGATGCGTTAAATGAGGCAGGCCAGCAGGGTGTTTTCCGACAAAATCGGAGACATCTTCAAGAAATCTGGTTTGCCGCTAGACACTAGCCCATTACCATAGAGTTTGTATGAAGAGAATCGTGGATGTGAGGGAAGCGAGGGAGTTGTGTCAGGATCGTGGTAAGTTAGCGCAACTTTTTTAGCACAACCTGTTTCTTTGGCTATCCCTGTGGAAAAAGGCGTGACAATTTGATTTTTTTATTTGATTTGGTAAATGCCGAAAATAAAGGAAAACAAACCTGGGTTCAACACCCAAGCCGAGTTTTCTTTTTTGACAAACTATGAATGCATGTTTTCTGTTTCTGTGTTGGTTTCTTAAAACATTTTTTTTTATCTCTTATAATTTCGGAGGTCCAAAGTCTGCTTTTTAATATTATTACCTATATAGGTATAAATAAATACTTCATTATTCAACAATACTAATTATAATTATATAAAAAGGTAATAATTTAAAAAAATTAAAGAAATAAAAAAACGCAGCGTTTTTAAATCGCTTTAGAATTTGGTACTATTTGTAAATGAGTTACGCACATTGTGATGGAAGGCGCTCATCAAGCTATATACTTACCTATACATACAATATCATGTATCTATGTTAAGAATTTTGTAAGGGAAAACTTTGTGAAATTATAACCAACATGACAAACAGAGGGGCTGCTAATTCAATCCTCACTTTACCACTTTTAGGAAGTAATATGTAGACAGCTTGTAGTCATTTGCTTAGTCTTTCGAGCCGTTTTATTGTGACGCGACATTTGACCACGACCCGCCTGATGATTAGCAAGAGGAGGTCCAAGAGTGACGACGACTGAAAAAACCGAGTCAGTTCACGGCTGCCCCAGTCGCCGTCACTATGCCGGCCAAAGGTGTCCACCGGGCCGGCAAAGCATGGGCCGAGGTAGAGTATCACCACTTTGAAGCGTACAGACCGTGAAGTTACTCAGTCACTTTTCGCGTGATCAGCTTAAAATATTCCTGTTCCAACTAAACCTGCTGTAGTAGCAGTCGCCTTCATGGCCGTACTCCATATTATGACAAGCTACAATATAATAAAAATATAACTTTACAAAGAGGGTGCCATGGAAATCTTGAAAGATCTTTAGGCTATTTATCAATTAATTAAATAGTAAGGCCCTAATTTCTACATGGATAGATAGTGATAATGGATCCCCCCTTTCCACGATCCTTACCTAACTTTCTCGCTTTCTTCGCATCCACAATTCCTTTTATATAGGCTCTACAGTTATATTATAGTTATGCTTTTTTTAATGTGACTCGACATCTGTCTGTAGTGAAACACAAGTCATGATTAAGACTGTTTATTCATTCTTAGATGTAGGTAGTTCGTGAAACATATATCAACAACATACACTACATCCTTCCCCTCTTAATTTCAATTTATCATAACAAATTACGCATGCAATATTACATATTACTATTATATTATACAATTATTAATTAATGACAATTCACATTTAAACATTACAACAAAATAATTAAACAACAATAAAATTAGAATAACGTACTTATGAGGTCGCGTGCCCTCGCTGCGGCCGGCCTCATCCCTCTGGGCTGCACTACACTGCCGCTCTCGCTTTTACTATTGTCACCAATCTCGTTTGGCGCGACCGACTCTGAGCATTGGCTTTGAGCATGGGCATCACTCGCTATTAAATGTCGCCTGTTGCGACGATATGATCTGCCTCTGCGATCGGTGACAAAGTAAGATCGTGGCTGTGATGCCTTGCTTTGTACGCAAGCTCTTTGACGGCGATCCCCATTAATCATGACTACTTCCTCGCCCTCATTAAGAGGACGTAATGGCTTATAACTTTTATCGTAATTATTTTTACCTATTTGTTGGCTTTTAAGAATATTATTATAGTCCGATGAATTATCACGTGAAGGCTTTAACTTTTCAACATTCATTGGCAATCTTGTGTTGATTCTACGACTCATAAGCAATTCGCACGGCGCCGCTATGCCGTCTCGCGGGGTAGCTCGAAAATTTAACAAGCCTAAATAAAAATCTGTACCCGATGATAAGCACTTTGCTAGCATATTTTTTATAGTTCGCACAGTTCTTTCGCTACGGCCGTTAGATTGCGGATAATTAGGCGACGTTGTTATGTGATCAAAACCCCACTCTTTGCTAAATAATGCGAACTGTTTTGATGCGTAAGCAGGGCCATTATCGCTTATCAATTGCTTAGGTATTCCGTGACGCGCGAACTGTTCCTTCATTGCTACGATCACGCTGTTACTACTAATATTATTTAATGCATTCACTTCAATAAAATTTGAAAAATAATCAATTATAATCAAATAATATTTTTTGTTATAATAAAATATGTCCGAGCCCAACTTCGCCCATGGTAATTCTGGTATGTAATGCGGAATGAGTGGTTCCCTGCGTGGTGCACTCGCGTTGTCAGCGCAAGTTATACAACGGCGTACAGCTCGCTCAATGTCACGTGACATGCCTGCCCAAAACATAACATCTCGAGCATGGCGTTTACTTCGCTCGATGCCTGGATGACCATCATGAACCCGTTTTATCATTTCTCCGCGCAATTTCTCCGGTATGAAAACTAAATTATTTTTGAATAATATCCCATTTGTGTATTCGAATGATTCCTGATACGACCAATGCTTTTTAGCTATTTCATTTACATTATATTTGTTATCCGGCCAACCATACTTAATATACTTAATTATAATCTTACATTCTTCATCACTGGCCATCGCACTTTTTATTTCACGCAATCTCACATCGCTGAATCGTACGTTTTCAATTAGGAAGCAAGTTTGCTCCTCTACTTCGTCTGTTACTCTGTCCTCAGCAACATCACTAGAGGGCGCCCTAGACAAAGCGTCCGCGATATGCATGTATTTGCCTGGCTTATATACGACCTTAAAAGTATAACCTTGAATCCTAAGCATCATACGCTGCAAACGAGCAGGAACAGAGTCTAATGACTTTTTAAACAACGATTCTAAGGGCTTGTGATCGCTTTCTATTGTAACGTTATTTTTACCAAATACGTACTGATGAAAGCGTTCCAGGGCAAAAACTATGGCTAACAACTCTTTTTCGATCTGAGCATATCTTTGTTGTGTATCAGTAAAAGACATCGACGAAAACTCAACTGGCCGTCCGTCTTGTAATAATACCGCACCGACCGCTCGCGAGCTCGCATCAACCGACAATAATACCGGTTTCCGTACATCAAATAATGCCAGCACGGGGGCATTTATTAACGAGTCTTTAAGCCTTGATACGGCCGCATCGTGAGGCGCGTCCCAATACCACTGTGTATTTTTTCTCAACAAATCTCTCAATGGCAACACTGTGTTGGAAAAATTTGGAATAAATTTTGATAAATAATTTACCATGCCTATAAAACGTTCCAGTGACGACTTATCATGTGGAGTGGACATCTCTGTTATAGCTTTTAATTTGCTTTTATCAATATGCATTCCGTCTGCATCAAAGATATGCCCCAAATAGCTCACGCTGCGCGCTTTAAAATCGCATTTATCCCGATTAAATTTTATACCAACTTCCCGTGCCCTGTTCAAAAGTGATCTCAACCGCATATCATGCTCGTGTTCCGTTGCGCCCCAAACTATAATGTCGTCAACGAACGAATCAACGCCTTCAATATCCTCTAATATTTGCCTTATCTTCGCATGGAAAACCTCGCCGGCACAACTAATACCATAAGGCAACCGTAAGAATTGATAACGACCGAACGGGGTGCCAAATGTACATATATCTGCGCTTTCGTCGTCCAACTGACACATCCAATAACCTGAGCGTGCGTCTAATTTGCTAAAGTATTTGGCACCTTGCAACTTAACAGCAATGTCTGTCAGTGTTGGCAGCGGATAGTGAGAACGACGTACTACTTTGTTGAGTGGACGCGGATCTAGGCATACGCGGATAGTGCCATTTTTCTTAGCCACGACAACTATAGCATTGACCCACGGCGTCGGGTGTGTCACTTTCCTAATAACACCCATTTTTTCCATTCGCAATAATTCAGCCGACAGTTTATCCCTAACACCCAAAGGAATTTTTCTGACTGGGCACACCGAGGGCTGCGAGCCGCTCTCCAACTGAATCTTATAAACACCAGGCAATTTGCCTAATCCATCAAATAAATCATTATATTCCTGAATACCTATATTATATACACGTTTGACCATGCCTAACTCCTCGCATGCAAATTTGCCTAACACACTGTGACAATCATCCTGCGTAATAATAAAATTCAATGTATACAATTTGTTTTTAAATATCCACTTAATTTTTCGAGAACCAATAATATCTATGTAGTTTCCGCAAAATGATTGTGCAATTGTGTTATCAGGCAATAAATTACATGTTTTTAAATCTAAACTTCTATAAGTACTCACAGACATTATATTAATATCAGAGCCAGTGTCCAACTTAAACAGCAGCGTCTTATTGTTTACAAATAAGGTTAATGACTCATACCATCTGTTTTCATTGTCGCCGCTTTCAATAATATCAACATAATAATATGAATTATCACTTTCATTGATTTCATGCACTTTTTTATTTGTTTTCATTGGACACATTTTTCTATAATGACCCATTTCATTGCACATGTAACACTTAACATTTAATGCTGGACACCGATTATAGTCACACTGGTAGCCTGCGCAAGCTGAACACCGCTCGCGCGGCAAACCAACCGATCCACTATCCCGAGGCGCCCAGGCACGGCGACCGTCTCTGCCGCGACGCATTGTCCTCGCACCGCGTCCTCGGCCACGGCTCCTGTATACCGCATCCACCTCCGCCTGGTGACCTCCTGCAGCTGTCTCATTTGTCTTAATCTCCTCAATTTGTTGTGTTTCCTCATTAGATAACTCACTGCTTTGGCAAATTTTAACAGCGTTTGCCAAAGTGAGCTCCTCAGCCCTCAGTAGTCGATCGCGTACTTTGCCGTCCCTTACGCCGCAAACAATGCGATCACGAATTAGACCGTCCTCCAGCTCTTTAAACTCACAACCACGACTTAACAATCGGAGTGACGTCACATACTCGTCTATTGTTTCGCCTGGCTCTTGATTTTTCGTGAAGAATTTGAATCGTATCATCGTAGTATTCTGTTTAACGGAAAAGTGTTCATTATACTTTTTCACCACGGTTTCCAAATCTTCAGATGCCTCTGTATTCGTAAAATCAAATGTGTTATAAACATCATAACCTTCGGGACCAATCAAGTTTATTAACAGACTGGTTTGGACGTCTGTCTTTTCTTTATGCACTCCTGAAGCTTTCAGAAATATTTTAAATTGCTGGTACCACCTTTTCCATGCGTCGGCACGCGACGCAGGCCCACCTTCAAGTTTTAATTCCGCGGGAGGTCGCGCGTGTTCCATTATTATTTATTGTGCAACTAATAATACTAATTTTACTGTAAACACTTATCTAAATCGTTACGATTCACTAATATTATTTATTTTAATATTCCACTCTGACACCATGTAGTGAAACACAAGTTCATGATTAAGACTGTTTATTCATTCTTAGATGTAGGTAGTTCGTGAAACATATATCAACAACATACACTCGACTTGCTCGATAGTAAGCTAAGAGTCCATGCAACCTTCAACCGAGCTCAGCTCAGCTCACAGCCGTCACTATGCCGGCCAAAGGTGCTTCTTCACACATCGATTGAAGGATCCAAGGTTACAGAATGTGGGAAGAACACTTTATACTTACAACACGAGTAATTATAAAGAGTCAAATATTTAGTAGGAATACTTACAACACTTAAGTATAACACTATACTATAAGTATAACTATAAGTGTAAGTATAAGTATAACACTTACAATACTTACAACACGAGTTTTTATAAGTCAAATATTTAGTAGGAATTGAGCTACCGAGCTTTCAAACAAGTACGCTCTTTGTCACAGAAGGAAGTTAAACAAGTGTTTACTTTTACAAGTACTTACAAATTTGTAATGGATGTTGTCAAATTGTTGTTTACGTGACATTGTTACTGAGTAATTTATTTGTTTCATGTATGAATATTAAATATGTAATTTGCGCTTCCATTTAAACATCTGCTTATTGTATAATTCAATCAAAATCATTTATTTCTCAAACATACGAGTAGATTACATTAAGGATGGTAAATAAAATTGTCGCAATGTTGCGCTTAAAAGGCATACAAATTAAAAAATAACTTATTATTTAATCAATTAAATTGTCACCCCTTTTTCCCACAGGGATAGGCAGAGACAAAAGATCGCCACTTGTCACGATCTTGACACAACTCTCTTGCTTTATGTGAAGAAATGATTCTCTTATACAAGCTCTATGGCTATGGGCACTAGGCAACCCAGCTTTCTGAAGACGTCTCTGATTTAGCCGGAAAACACTCTCATGTGAGCCTACCTTGGTCAACGCATCCATCCACATGAGATTAATAAATTCCTTTAGTTAATCTACTTTCACTCCTTTCCATGTGCCCAACCATCGAAGCATGCCTTTGTCAATCCTTGTCACTACATCTTCTTTCAAACCACATCTATCAGGCAGTGTGTTATTCTTTATTTTATCCGCTATCGCCAATCTACATACACTTCTTAACGAGTAGAATTAACGCATTTCTACAGCGTTAATTTTACTTTCATGCTTCTTCTGCCACACCCAACATTCACTTCCATGTGGGAACAAGCACCGCAATATAAACAGCCATCCGTGACTTTTGGGACATTATTTGGCTGTTCATTATGCTATGGATGGCACCGTTCACTACGTTACCCTTTTGCACTCTTCTCTCAATATCTTCATTACACTTCCCATCCCTTGTCAAATTACTTCCCAAGTAAACAAACTGTTTGACTCGTTTCCGTCTATCGTTATCTCACATTCTGTCTTTTCATCCTCTCTCTCCAAAACCATTACTTTACTTTTACTTACATTCACTTTCATACCTTTCTTATCTAATTCGGCATAATAAATAGTAACCATTTCCTGTAACTCATACGCCGAAGCTGCAAGGATAACTTGATCGTCGGCGTACAAGAGACATTTGATCACCAAGTCATTCATTCTCAAACCATACCCATGAATAGATTGAAGAGCCATTCAATATAGTACTTAATAATGTTGTATCAACATATTTTAGAATTTAATAATTAATATAATGTCAAAATATTTAATAATAACGTCAAGGCGTAATTCGATTGCAATACATACATGCAATACGATATAGCGGGGCTTGTAGATATGTGGGCTTGTTATTTAGAGAGCTTATTATTGTGACATCCACTATGCCGGCCTAGTTGAATCCGGCAACTTACTGATCCCGAAGCGCAATTAACTCCCTTCAGGTCTGTGCACCGCTGCGTACCACTACGTTGATTGGTTAACTACGAGAATACCACTGAATTTCATCATATCACTGAATTTCCGTTGCCATATTAAAATTTAGAGCAATAAAGATTAGTAGAATTTTAATCATATTAAACATTCGAACTACAATTAAAACAGAATGGAAATTTACTTTTTTTAAGCTTCAGACACGTAGACCCTATTAAAACTTGGACAAAACACGCCAAAAATAAAGTTTAAATTACTAAATAAAGGACTACGTAAATATTTTAATTCTTTTTTAAATTATTTCTTCAGCATTTTTAACAACTTACATCCCAAAAGTTAGTTGTTAGAGAATGCCTAATAGGCATTAAACTCGCTATTTACTGCAATAATGGATTAAATAAACAAATAAATATATATCAAAGATACATTGACTCCAGTGAGGTGGTTATAAACCGAAGACTTTCGGCTTGCGACGCTATTCCATTACTACTATACCACCGTCACTCAAACCAATTAATTCCTACAGGGATCATCATTATCAGCCGGAAGGCGTCTACTGCTGAACATAGGTCTCTCCCCCTTTAGAACTCCATTCCGAACGACGTGATGCCAGTTGCTTCCACCGGTTATTCATGACTTTTACCACATGGTCATTCCACAGGGAAAGGCAGACACAATGAAGCGCCACTTTCCACGATCCCGACACAACTTTCTAATCTCCACAATCAACAATTTTCACTATTTTATTTCTTGACAGGCGTGGCGTAGTGGTGTGCTACCAGCTCGTTACCAGGTCAGAGCAAATATTTATTTATAGCTATTATTTGTAATATTTATTAGTATCAACTAGGCCGGCATAGTGGATGTGACCACTACTTACAGTTATTGAACTGTGGTAGCAGTCACCTCCAATCACGGACTGCACTCCAGCTTACATCAGGTGGGGTGTTGTCATATGACGAGTCACAACAAGGCGACCGTGGTGTAGTGGCAGTGCAATGGTTACGCAAACCGAAAAGCACGAGTTCGAGACCACCCACCCGTACCAATGTATCTTTAATATATGTACTTTGGTTGTCCTGTTTCTATGATCCAAGCACTTCAGTAGCTCAGTGTAGAAATGCAAATAATAAAAATAAATATATATTTTTTTTATAAATTTTTCACACAATTTCACTTTACACGTCGCATAAACACATAGACTTCTCTGTTTCACTTCGATGTCATGTCGGAGGGGTATTTGCATAATCGTATAGTCTGGAAGGGTGATGACAATGTACGGGGGAAATGGCTGCCCACACGGGGTCGTCAGGGGTCAATTCAACTCTTTAGTCCTGCTTAACAACAGGGAGTCCGGATAATACACACTGACGTTGATCCGTAACCCATTTATTTGTGGCGATGATTATTGGATATTGGCGATGATTATTTTTTCATCAATGGGCATTACAAAAGTAGTACAAAAAGCTCAAAATGAATGAAGTGTCCTTTAATTAGAACTTTTGTTAAAATCTATCATTCAAATTGTCAAGCCCTTTTTCTGTCATAACGGTCAAAACTCTTGTTTTCTTCACATCTACAATTATGACATCTTCATTCAGACTATGGTTATCGAGATACTGTTCTGTACAATATAAACTTAGCTGTTACTTCTTTATTAACTAAATGTTCAAAAGTTGAAAAACCGTATACTTTCCCGGCTGCACTATATGAAAATCGATATAACTGACAGCTTAAAAGGAAACTGCTAAGAGGTGCGATATTGCACTTCTACAGAAGTAGGTCACACCCGGAAAGCTACGTTTATTTTCAGCAGGGCATCTAGTTAAGCACGTGCACAAAATGTATAAAATATTTCAAATGTACGAGCCTTTATTTAAGCCCGAGTTTTATTACTTAGCGATATTTACAAAAACAAAATTCATATAATATATGTATATTTATAGTATATTTATTATTGTGACGCAAGATCAGATTTTTGCTTGCCTGACTTACGATCTTGCCACGATCCTGACGATCTTCATACAAACTTTACGGTTATGGTAAGTTACGGTACTAGGCACCCCAGCTTTCTTGTAAATGTCTCCAAATTGGTCTCCAAATAACCCTTTGCTTCGTTTAACGCATTCAACCACATCAGATTTAAAAATTCCTTTCGTCAATCTACTTCCACTCGTCCTTTTCATGTACCCAAACCATCGAAGCATTCCTTTGTTAATCCTTGTCACTACACATTCATTTAAACGACAATTATTGCGCACTAGTTTATAAATAATGCCTTATTTAGGCGGTCAACTTATCAACTGTATAATGTTCAAAATCACGAACTGCGGGGTTAGGTTGGCAAGTTAAAACGATTATCGTCTCTATTCGGCGATTGTCAAAATAATAAAAGCCAGGCTAAATCCAATAAAACGATACTATTAATCGTTGTGACGAATATCGTATGTGCGACGACACGTTTGATCATTATCATCAATAGTCTCAATTTGTTGTATTTAGCCTGGCTTTTATTATTTTGCAAATCGTCGACGAGACGATAATCGTTTTAACTTGCCCAACCTAACTCCGCAGATCATCTAGAAATCTTGAGTTGTTCAGTATTCCCAGAGCAAACAATAAAATATCATTTAACAATCTATTTATCAGAATGAGTCGTCTATATAACTTCCTTGATAGTAAATATGATATTTTTAATATGTCACTTACCAATTTTAAAAATTATTTAAGTTTGTAATTTTAGTTTATATGTTAAAAAATAGTTATCTTAGTTAATTGTCTTAAGGTATTGAAATTTTTGTAATTATTGAATTATAGGCTGTTTAATGGTATGTAAAATTTAGTTCATAATATAAGTTATGTTTACAATTTGTTACTGTGCCAAGTCCAAGTAAAAAAAAAAAACATAAATAAATAATGTATATACATTATTGTTTAGCTAAATTATTTAAATATGGCTGTGATTGTATATGATATATATTTAATAATTATATCCTTATTAATCTATATACAAAAGGCGTTCTCTACCAGCCAAACACTAAGTACTTATATTGCAAGAGATGAAAACTTCGAAACACATTTACAAATACAATTTGAAATTACAGTTTAATCTTCAACAAGAAACCTACGATCGTTCATTTCAATTAGAGTGCGCAGGAGATGTAGAAAATTACATAATTACAACAGATACGAATTACAAATTCACAAAAAAAAACTCCAATTTGAACCCTCGATTAAAAGCTTCGATCCTTTAATGGACCCGTGTTTTCGTCGGATCGTTACAATTAAGGCAACTTCTAAGTTCGTCACATGTTTTTTTTCACTATCTACATTATCTATACAGTTTTAAACACAATATTTAATTTACAATAATTAGAATATATAACTCATTATTATACAATTTCACACCATTCCAAAGGTTAGTTGTTAGAAAATGCCTAACAGGCATTAAATTCGCCTTTGTACCTATTTATTAATTTTTTTTTTGGTGCAATAAAGGATTTAAATAAATCATCAGCTAGAAGTCGTCCACTGCTGAACATGCCAGTTGCATCCACCGCGGTTATTCGTGACTTTTACTATGTCGTCAGTCCGGTGGGAGGCCTACCTACGCTGCGTATAAGTACGTTTAGTTTATATGAATGTTATTTTTGTGGAATTTTCTATGATGGATGTTATTCTTAAGTGAATTTGATTATTTGTATGTATAGGTTTTGGGGTTGCAAAGCAACATACATATTATAATATTATCGGAGACATCCTCAAGAAAGCTGGGTTGCCTAGTACCCATAATCACAGAGCCTGTATGAAGAGATTCGCGGATGTGAAAGAAGCATAGTAGTTGTTTAAGGATCGTTGCAAATGGCGCTCCATTGTCTCTGCCTATTCCTGTGGGGAAAAAAGCGTGACATGTTGATTGATTGATTGATTGATATTTATTCCAGGCTATACGTCTATAATTTGCTTCCTCGGCTCAAGGATCACCTCAGGGGCTGATTTGAGGATGATAGCTAGGTGATGGCTGCTGTAGAGGCATTTTGGGATAGCCAAGATAAAGATTTTTTTAAAGGGTATTTTAGATTTAGTTAAACGTTGGACTAAATGTATCGACTTGTTAGGAGACTATGTAGAAAAATAAACTAAATTTAAACTAGAATCGTTGTTTTATTATACTAATTATCATTACTTTCTGATCGCCCCTCGTACATGTGAGTTGTGACGTAACAGGAATCTTTAGTTCCAATGACCATATTAGACTGTGACTTAATTGGTAAAATCCTTCATGACGACCCTACTTTATAAAGGAAAATGGGATTATCCTAGGCGTGGATTTACCTTTCAAAATGAAGGTAAATATTTTTATAAGGTAAAGAAAAACATGTATAAATAACGCAACTGGTTTATATTTTTTTAAATTATTATTTTTTATTTTAATCAACTACACCAAGTGGTACCCTAGTAGTGATGGAACGGGTCGTAAATTATTCAACCCGTTCAACAGAGTTGAAAAGAGCGCTAGTACGGCGTTCTCACGGGGCGAATTTAATTGATCAACTGCGAAATCTTTCGCGATTTGAACCGTCTGAACAGACTTTCAATCAAGTTGAAGCAATAAATATTGGTTCAACAAAAGTTAAAGATCTTTCAACTTACATTACGATGTTGGAGAGAGATTGTAAAAAAACCTAGTATAAAATCAAAATTAAAATTTTAAAGGAACCCCCGAAACGCCTGGAACCACTTTGGTCATATCATCAGCTTTATAGTAATAAACAACATTAGTCATGGCTCAATAGTTATATCCCTTTAATATCCCTTGGATCCTTATGGTGCATCATCAGATAACTACTCTAGGTCTTCAATTTGATAATGGCCCAGCTAATGGCTCATAGAGAGTAACAATTTTAGTTAAAGCACTATGATATTATCTGTTATTGATTTGCTGATCTGAGAGGATTCATGATCAGATACTCCCGATCTTCAATTTGATAACGGCCCAGCTAAAGGCTTAGTTAAAGCACTACAGTTCTATCTCTTTTTTTTTGCTGATCAATTGATATCAATTTGCTGATCTGAGAGGATTCATAATGGTGCATCATCAGATTGCCCGGTCTTCAATTTGATGACGGTCCAGCTAAATGCTCTTTGTGAGTAACAATTTTAGTTAAAGCACTATAGTTCTATCTCTTGTTGATTTGCTGATCTGAGAGGATTCATGATGGTGCCTCATCAGATACTCTCGGTCTTTAATTTGATAACGGTCCAGCTAATGGCTCATAGTGAGTAACAATTTTAGTTAAAGCACTATAGGTCCATTTCTTGTTGATTTGCTGATCTGAGAGGATCCATGATCAGATTTTTTAGATCCGGAATATTTTATTTTATCGCACTAACTTTTCTACACTTAGTTTCCTACCTTCAAGACAAATCTAATAAGTCCAAACTTAGTATACCAAAAAAAAATTTGAACACATCCAGGATTTCGTCTCCTACCTTCGAGTTCCATCATCAGAGTAGCTCAGTGGTACCAGTTAAAACTCACATGTATTTGTATACGTTTTTATTTCAAATGTTAAGTCACAGATTTGTTTAAAAGTAAAGTAAATACCTATAAGGCTGGGAATACAAGTCCGATTTTCCTCTCCGATAGTCCGATCCGATTGTCTGATCAGACAATCGGAAAGCACTCGTGCCATACATTTGTTTGAATACTTAATACACGTCAGATAATCAAGGTAATCGATCTAAACTGCAAACCAACCTCGCGATATGAATATTTTAAGGGAAAAATTATAACATTTTTTACGTGTTTTAACAATGGCATATTTATTTGACATAAAATAACAATCTTCGTCGCATAGCGACGTACAAGGGTTTTCGTTCTAAACAGCGCGTCTAAGATCGCTACCGCAGCTAACAAATCGAGCTGATGACCTTGAAACCCCTGATCAGATCTTCATCATATGTAGCTAAGAACCATCTCGATCACGTCAGCTTTCAAATGAAACAAACCGCATCGTAATCGGTCCATTCGTTTAGGAGCTACGATGCCACAGACAGACACACAGATACACAGAGCCACAGATACACAGACAAGTCAAACTTATAACACCCCTCTTTTTGGGTCGGGGGTTAAAAAGTAGGCGAAGCTCTGGCGCAAAGAACCGCCGCACCTTGTTCAGGATGCCAAGTTTGCGGGAGGTAGTCTTAATGGCCCGCTCGATGTGGTCCCTGTGATTCATGTCGCTGCGAAGGGACATCCCTAAGATGTCTAGTCTATCCGAAGTACCGAGGGAGATGTTACCGAGAGAAGAATAACGGGGATTTTTTCGTCGAGACACCTGAGTCTTGTCTGCGTTGAACTGAACTAGATTCTTGTCGCCCCAGTGGGTATACGATCAAGAACCCGGTTCAGCCCCGCTACAACAGACTCTGTCATATCGGCTATCTCCTGTTTGCCGGCTGCGGGGCGGGCAGTGTAGCGTCCATGCACCATGCATGGATCCAAGGTCCAGCATGTCATTGATATGCAGAAGAAACAAGGTTGGCGACAGCACGGAGCCCTGCGGAACGCCAGCATTCACTGACACCCTGCGCGACGCGCTTCTATCCATAACAATGCGTATGGAGCGGCCACGCAGGAAGTCTGCTATCCAGCCACGTAACTCCGTAACTCCGTGCGGACATCGCGTTGTCTGATATGGATCTCAGGCATCGTATGTCCGCACGAACGCAAGACGGGTGGCCTAGTGTAATATATAGGTAATCTTGAAAACATCGTCACTAACCGGTGAAAAAACTACAAATTTGGGAACAAAAATATGTTATGTTAAAACCAATCAATCAAATTGTAACGCCAGAGACAATTGTCTCTGCTTGTCCTTGTGGGAAAAAAACCATAGATTTAGAATGCACTGATTTAGATTTAGAATGTATACGTATTCTAGGTCGGTGGTCCTAGCTATTTTTATTATTTTTTAATTAGGTTTTATTGTTCGCGGACGGACGGATACTAGTCTCGTATTATATTAGGGTTACAACTATATTATCGTAGAAGCAATAAAAATAAATCAATTGACAGTCATTTTTTTTTTATGTATTCAACTTGTCACGCCTTAAAGAAACTAAAGCGATATTTTCCACGATTCTGACACATGCATGCTATATTCTTTTTTTTTAGATTTGCTCAAGGAACAATCTTATAGTCAGTCCCTTTACCAAAATTATAAAAATATTTATTATATTTTATATCCATCCGAGTTATGTGTAACATTTTTTATACATCCCTATCCCTATATATATATATATATGCGAAAGTGTGTCTGTCTGTTACGCTTTCCCGCTTAAACCTCTCAACCGATTTTGATGAAATTTAGCACAGACAATCTTTGGACCCTGAGAAAGAACATAGGCTACCTTTTATTGCGAAAAAAGGTATACAATTTTTTTTTATACAAGGTATACAAAATCTTAACCACTGAACCTAGGAACATGCATTAGGTGTTTTCATATGCCATATTTTGATGTCGAGTAATAATCCTTTCCTTACTTATATTATAAACGCGAAAGTTTGTGAGTATGGATGGATGGATGTTTGTTACTCTTTCACGCCAAAACTACTTAATGGATTTTAATGAAACTTTACAATAATATAGCTTATACATCAGAATAACACATAGGCTACGATTTATCAAGATATTGTGTGAAGTGTCCAAAATATGACGATAAGTGTCAAGTAAGTCGGATAAAAATCTACCATCTGCGAGCTATTCTGGCGTGCGCTGCCAAAACCGCTAGAGTTACACATATGTAATGTATGGTGAAAATGTGTATCTTAAATAGACCTACAAAAAAGCCCGCGACAGTATATATCTAGATCTTATGTGTAAGCCATTATAGCCAAAATAGTGTAGCGTGAATCCTACGCACGGCGGTTGTGTCCGTTTTGCGAGTTTTCAAGCGATTTGTTAAAAACGCATTGTACTTAAAGTAATATAGGCCCAAGGTTAGTTATTGGCAGGTTTTTTTTTTGGTTTGGAGTTACACGTACAAAAACATACTTAATTTTTATTTTATTTTAGTTTATTCATTTCTAATAGATCATCATCATCAGCCAGAAGGCGTCCACTGCTGAACATAGGCCTCCCACTTAGAACGCCATTCCGAACGACAAGATGCCAGTTGCATCCACCGGTTTTTTTAATAGATGCTATGGTATTATAGAGTAGAGTCTGTCCAACCCGAAATGACGCGCCCCTTCACTGCATTTAAGCACACGTGCGACTATAAAATATGGATGCAACACACCGAAAATGAAATTGTAATTGGTCATTCAGTTGCTGGTTAGACACAAAAGGAGGATATTAAAGTATAGTAATATAGTTAGTAATATTTATATTCACACATTTAAATGAACTAATAAAGAGAGATGCGCGTCATTTATAGTTAGACAAGCTATACTATAATACCATCGCACTATATTACCGACAGGCACGTCAACATCCAATCCAATTAACTATACTATGAAGACTATACACTATACTTTCCATAGACTATACTTTCAGCTGTTTGGAATTTTTCTTTATTGTTATTTCCATCTGTCACTGCATATCCTACTATTATTATAAATGTGAATGTGAGTTTGTTTGTAACGTTTTCACACAACAACTACTTAACCGATCATCATGAAACTTTGTACACCTATTTTTGGAGGTACTACAAGTAACATAGGTTACTTTTGATTAAAATATATTTTTTTTACTATAGTTTCCAATTGACTATAGTTTCAGCTATTTGGAATTATTCTATATTTATTTTTATTTTCGTCTGTCATTTTTATATTACTTATATACAAAAAAGGCATATACAGTCGAGTTGAGAACCTCCTCCTTTGTTATGACTGTGTTATAAACCTAATTTTACGCGGGTGAAACCGCGGGCACAGCTAGTTTTTTAAAAATATAAAAAAAAAATTGCATAGAAGTATAACACGTATTTATTTACTTTATAAAAAAGTCATTATCATATTATTACTTTGATTCCGGCCAGGATCGAACTGGCGGCCTTCTGCGTGTAAAGCAGATGTGATAACCACTACACCACGGAACCGGGTAGTTGTTATGGTGAAAATATCTATTTGTATCAGCACGTACTCAAGACTGTGATAACTCATATCACGCCTCAATTTGCTCGGCAGCTTCGACGCTAGTCGCTTAATAGTCCGATTAATATAATAATACATCGTACGATTACAAAGTCGATAGAGAGAATTAGCCGATTCATGCCTAGAATGATCATAATTGATAACTTGTATTTATACAATTGACACAAGGCTTAAACTATCTCTGGAAGCCAGCACTAGCTTCGTGCAAACCATGCATTATTTTTGCTAATGCTTTCACAAGGCCTCAACCAAGCCAGCGCTTTTTTATGACAAAACCTTGGTTATTTGTAGTATCTTTGGTTGTCCAGTTTCTATTATACAATCACTTTTAGAAGCTTAGTATAAAAACATGTAGAAAAACAATTAAGACAAGACAATTTTATTATGAATGCGTGTACATCCGGTCCGATATCTGTTGTCGCCGTCTGCTTTACTTGGAGGATCTTTCCCTGTCCCTCCTATGGGTACACGTAGACCTTGGCTCTCAAGTCAGGGTCTACGGGTGCCTTTACCGCTCCCACCACGGGGATTCGGAGACAACCCGGCTCTTCGAATTTCTAAGCCGGGCGACAGATGAAGCGCTGGAGCGGTTTCCGACCGCGGAGGTTATAGTCTTGGGGGACTTCAACGCACACAACGACGTGTGGTTGGGGTCCCCAAGGACTGACCACGCAGGAAGGGCTGCTCATGCTTTCGCTCTTCTGCATGACCTGACTCAGTTGGTGACCCAGCCCACCCGGGTGCCAGATATTGTCGGTCATGCCCCCTCTCTTCTGGACCTTCTGCTGACTAATCGTCCGACCGGGTATAAAATTTCGGTCAAGGCCCCTTTAGGGACTTCTGATCACTGCCTGGTCGAGACGACAGTGCCGCGCGCCGTGCCTCCTCCTGCCAGGAAGGAGGTGCGTCGTCTGTGGCACTACCGGTCGGCAGATTGGGAGGGAATGCGAAATTATTTCGCTTCGCTCCCTTGGTGGCAGCGCTGCTTCAGCTCCGAGGACCTATCTACGTGTGCCTCGGCCGTTGTTGATGAGATCGCGCTGGGAATGGAATATTACATTCCATCCAACCGTGCATCTCGCAACGACCGGAGCAGGCCTTGGTACAATGGTGAGTGCGCGGTTGCTGTTTCAGCAAAAAACGCGGCTCACAGTGCCTGGGTCAAGGGTCGAAGAAATCATGACCCTCGCGTGGATGAGTTGAAAGCAGCTTTTAATCGTGCCACCAAGTCTTGTAAGAAAGTCTTTAGAAGAGCGGAGGCACAGCGCGTTTCCAGGATTGGCGAGAGTCTATTAGCGCACCCAACGGGTAGTCGCAGCTTTTGGAGTCTCGCCAAAACTGTGGAATCTAACTTCTGTCGTTCCTCACTGCCACCGCTGAGACAGCCTGATGGCTCACTGGCGCATACGGCAAAAGCGAAGGCTGATCTCTTGGCTGAGCTCTTTGCCGTTAATTCACGGATCGACGATCGTGGTGCAGAGCCACCAACCTTGCGTCCATGCGGACATACGATGCCTGATATACGTATCAGACAACGCGATGTCCGCATGGAGCTACGATCGCTCGATATCCGAAAGTCCAGTGGCCCTGACGGTATTCCAGCGATTGTGCTTAAAACGTGTGCAGCGGAATTGACTCCCGTCTTGACGAGGCTATACCAGCTCTCATACTCGTCGGGCTGTGTGCCTCGGGCTTGGAAGGGGGCCAATGTGCAACCGGTCCCTAAGAAAGGCGACCGTTCAGACCCTGCAAACTACCGTCCGATAGCTGTAACCTCAGTTTTGTGCAAGGTCATGGAGCGGATTATAAATGTCCGCCTCATGGCCTATCTGGAGGGTCATCAGCTGATCAATGACCGTCAATATGGCTTCAGGCCGAAACGGTCAACTGGTGATCTTCTGGCGTACACCACGCACGTCTGGGGGGAAGCGTTGGATGGTAATGGAGAGGCCCTTGCCATCGGCTTGGACATCTCCAAAGCGTTTGACAGGGTCTGGCACAAGGCCCTTCTTTCCAAGCTCGAGGCATACGGTTTACCTGACCGTCTGCGTGGCTGGATAGCCGACTTCCTGCGTGGCCGCTCCATACGCGTTGTTGTGGATGGCAGCGCGTCACGTAGGGTGTCGGTGAATGCTGGCGTCCCTCAGGGCTCTGTGCTGTCGCCGACCTTGTTCCTACTGCATATCAATGACATGCTGGACCTTGGATCCAGCATTCATTGCTATGCAGACGACAGCACGGTGCATGGACGCTACACTGCCCGCCCCGCAGCCGGAAAACAGGAGATAGCCGATATGAGAGAGTCTGTTGTAGCGGAGCTGAACCGGGTTCTTGATTGTATTACCCATTGGGGCGACGAGAACCTGGTTCAGTTCAATGCAGACAAGACTCAGGTATGCGCGTTCTCGACGAAAAAATCCCCGTTTATCCCCCTTCCTTCTCTTTGTAACATTCCCCTTGGTACTTCGGACAGACTGGATATCTTAGGGATGTCCCTTCGCAGCGACCTGAATCACAGGGATCACGTTGAGCGGGCTATTAAGACCACCTCCCGCAAACTTGGCATCCTGAACAAGGTGCGGCGGTTCTTCGCGCCAGAGCTTCGCCTGCTTTTATACAAGGCTCAAATTCGCTCTTGCGCGGAGTACTGTTCGCATCTTTGGGACGGCTCTGCCAAGTATCTTCTCAATGCCCTGGATTCATTGCAGCGCCGAGCTGTCCGAATCATAGGAGATGTAGAGGTTACGCGAACTCTGGAGCCTCTGCAATTACGCAGAGACATGGCGGCTCTGTGCGTCCTCTATCGCCTATACCACGGGGAATGTTCCGAGGAGCTCTTTAACCTTGTTCCTATCTCGTCTTTTCACACCCGTAACACCCGCACTGGTCGGGGGAAGCATTCACATTTTGTCGACAGAATCGGTAGTCGAACTAAAAAGTTCGGTGCATCTTTTCTTTGTAGAACAATCGACAAGTGGAATGCTTTGCCAGCCCATGTGTTCTCTCCCTCCTATAACCTTGGATCCTTCAAGCGATGCGTGAAGAAGCACCTTTGGCCGGCATAGTGACGGCGGCTGAGACAGCCGTGAACAAACTCGGTTGTCTCAATCGTCTGCACTTTTGGATCTCCTCTTGCTTATCATCAGGCAGGTCGATGTCAAATGTCGGGTCACAATAAAAAAAAAAAAAAATATTACGCCCACATTTAGCAGCTTTTGAGGACTTGAATACGAATAAATGCAAAATTCTCTACATGCTCGCTTTGTAATGTTTTGTCTTTGTCACTACAAACTACAACATTTCAAGTACATATTTCCTGCAGCCTGTATTTGACAGCTTCTTACACATAAAAGGAACACATACATTAATTTAACATAAAATTTTGTTTGGAATAATGTTTATTTATTATAATTTTTAAAATAAAATTATTATTGAAAATGATCACCTCTAGCTGAAGGCGACTGAGGTAATCGTTAACTATCGTTTCAAGTCGTCGGCGCTCTTGGAACTCCCCTTTGGTTTTCATCAGGCAAGTCGAGGTCAGATGTCGAGTCACAACAAAAAACATTTATAATAAAATAATTGTAATTAATATAACAAATTAAAAGGATATATCAATCAATTAAATTGTCACGCCTTTTTTCCACGGGGATAAGCAGAGATAATGGAGCTGATCACGATCCTGACACAACTCCCTCGCTTCCTTCACATCCACAATTCTTCTCATACAAGCTCTATAGATAATTAAGGGCACTAGGCAACCCGGCTTTCTTGAGGATGTATCCGATTTGGTCGGCAAACACCCTTTTTTTATTGTGACTTGACATATGACAGCACCCCGCTTGAAGTTATGCCGAAGTTTGGTCCATGACTGAATGTCACTGCTACTACAATTCAATAACTGTGAGTAGCAATCACATCCACTATGCCGGCCTAGATGGAACCGGCAACTTACAAGTTGATCCCGAAACGTGACCAAATCACTTCACGGTCTGTATACTTGTAAGTGGTGGTACTACCCCGGCTCGGCAGACTGGGTACCACTGCCTTCCACTCTTTGAAAAGGCCTCCTGGGCCTGCCCTATTTAACGCATCCATTCACATCAGATTAATAAATTTATTTCGTCTCATCCTTTCCATGTGCCCAAAACATCGAAGCAGTCTTTTATCAATCGGGGAGAAGCCGGGAGAAATGAACGCATAAATAATTTAAAAATGTACTACGAATGCAACGGCAGGTTTTACGTGACCATACAGTATGCACGGACACGTACTAGAGTGCTATATTCAGCCTGTATACTTTAGGCTATGTAAAGAGTTTTATTATTCTATGCCTACTACTAAGGTCTACTTTACTTTTAAAGAGTGGCAGGCAGTGGTACCCAATCTGCCGATCCGAGGTAGTAACACCACTTACAAGTATATAAGAAAATACTTATACCAGCCCGGGCACGGGCACGGCAATCCAAGAAGCAAGATAAAGAACTGCAAGGAATATTATTGTAACTCATTTTAAATATGTAATCTATCAGGCCGGCACATTAAAATGTTTAATAAAATATTTGTTAAAGTTTTAAACTGTGTTTTGTGTTTAGAGAACGTTTAAATATATTTTTGGGCATTTTGATGCACTGTTCTGGAAAGTTAGTTGCAATCATTTTTGCAAGTCTTTATCTTGCTTCTTGGATTGCCGTTCTAGAGGGCGGCGGCACGCTATTTATAAGTATGAATTTCTGTTTTTTTTATAAAACTATACATAAAAAACTGTTGAATTTTTATGATATATTAATAAATTAAGTTATTTAAAACACTAAAACATTTATCAAAAGTATTTACTGAAGGAGGGGGCTAAAGTAAATTTATTCACAAAAAACTTTTACCAGCTTCACAAGAAATACCGTTGTTTTTCTTTCACTTTTTGTGGCTTCTACCATGAATAGTACATTACATTTTTATACACATTTCTTGATAATTAAAATAGTTTAAGAGTGGTAGGCAGTGGTACCCAGTCTGCCGATCCGGGGTAGTACTCGCACCATCACTTTCAAGTATACACTCGTAGACTGTGTACTGTGTAGTCACTTAGTCGCGTTTCGGGATCAGCTTGTAAGTTACCGGTCCAACTAGGCCGTCATAGTGGATGGGACTAATACTTGCAGTAATTTAACTGTAGTAGTAGTCACCTTCGTTCATTTAGCTTAACATCGCAGCGCCGAGCTGTCCGAATTATAGGTGATGCAGAGGTCACGCGAACTCTGGAGCCCCTGAAACTACGCGGAGACATGGCGGCTATGTGTGTCTCCTATAGCCTATACCACGTAGAATTTTTAGGAGCTCTTTAACCTTGTTCCTACCTCGTCTATTTACAGGTCGGAGAAAGCATTCGCATTCTATCGACCGAATCGGCAGTCGAACTGAAAACTTTGGTGCGTCTTTTCTTCGACAATCGATAAGTGGAATGCTTGCCTGTATTTCTTAAGTCCAAATTCTTTGAGTTCGACAGGCGACAGGTGTGGCCGAACGGTTTAGCGATCGGTTTGTTGCGCGTAAAGTCCTGGATTCGATTCCCGGTCAGAGCAAATATTTGTTTCATAGCTTTTATTTGTAATATTTAATATTTATATTAAATATTGCAAATATTTGTTAGTAAAAAAAGAGATGGATAGTTGCTTCGGGTCTGGTTATCAAAGAGTGGTAGGCAGTGGTACCCAGTATGCCGATCCGGGGTAGTACCACCGGCATAGTGGACGTGATTGCTACTCACAGTTATTGAATTGTAGTAGCAGTGACATTCATTCATGGAATACACTTCGGCTTAACATCAAGCGGGGTGCTGACATAATGTCAAGTCACTTTAAAAATAAGTTTCATAGTAGTGACGTCACATACACAGTAATGATCGCTCTATGTCACCCGTAATCTTACATTTACCACCCAAAAATCGTCATTCACAATTCTCGTATCCATTTTATGGTAACAGAAACGTTGTGTGACTGTCTGTTTGCCTCACAGACCAATTACAAATAGAGTCTCCTTCATTACATAAAAACATAAATATTTTTTATTATTGTTATTTGACGCGACATCTGACCTCCTTTAAGGCAACCGTGGTGTAGTGGCAGTGCAAAGGTTACGCTAACCGAGAGCACGGGTTCAAAACCACTTGCGGGTTCGAAACATCCGAATAGTTATAGAGCCTAAAAGAGTCTGTAGTTACAAAAATCTATGCTATACTTACATAGAAAAATTGACGGATTCAAGGTACAGAAATTCCCAATCTATTTTTTAACTATGATTACCCGACTTTCAAAAGAACGAGGTTCTCAATTCGACGATTTTTTTTATTAGTAAAACCCAAGTACCAAGGTACCGTGGTGTAGAGGCAGTGCAATGGTTACGCAAACTGAGAGCACGGGTTCAAAACCACTTGCCGGTACCAATGTATCTTTGATATGTACTTTGGTTGTACTGTTTCTATGATACAAGCACTTTTGTAGCTTAGTATAGAAATGTAAATTACGTATTATTAATAGATCACATGAACTCTTACCATTAGTACTAAAGTCACCAGTACCACGGTCGCCTTAAAAATCAAATTGTAATTTTCAAACTTGAGCAATTCAGTGCTTCTTGCATGAAGCATCTATTGTTGTGTATCCTATAGAAAGCCCATTTCATGGCGACTTTGCCGCGTTTTGCCTTATTTATGGGTGTTAAGTAGTGATTTATTGTCAACGTGCAACCTACATTTCGCTGAAAAAGATATTGCGGTGTCTATTTTTTGCATACGTCTGGTATAAAATGGTGACGATCGAATGTATTTTTATTGTTGTTTTGTTTTAGACATTTCTATACTTAGCTAATAAACGTGCTTGTATTCCCGTGAACATGATTTATGAAAGATACATTGGTACCGGGAAGTGGAGGCTATTCCACAACCACTACACCACGGTCGCCTTTATTGTGAAATTTATTGATAGGACTTATTTAATAAAGAACACGAATTCTTTACACGGATATACAGTGGCCAGAATGATAGAGGTACTAGATAAAAATAATCCATTTGCTGGGCCGTCCCTTGTTTGTTTAACTGTGAGAAAAAAGAAGTTACAATTACAAAAAATTATTATAAATCAATCAATCAAATTGTCACGCCTTTTTCCCACAGGAAAAGGAAGAGACAATGAACCGCCACTTGCCACTATCCTAACACAACTCCCTCGCTTCTTCACATTCACAATTCTCTTTTGGGCACTAAACAACCTAGCTAATTTATTAAATAATAATTTATTAAAGTTTTCAATTTTTTTTAATTTTATATAGAAAATTAAATAAAATCGCCTAAAATGCTTAAAAATCAGGTGTCCGTAGTCTCCATAATCATAGAGCTTGTATTAAAAAACTTCTAGTATTGAAGACCGCGAAAATGTTTTATCATGTACAAGGACGTGGAAAGTGACTTATCCTGCCTATGCCTGTAGGAATCGTGGCTTGACAACTTGATTGATTGTGAAATTAAAGGCTACAGATAATTTGTACTGAAATTAATTCTTCATGGCATTCTCATCAAAACAATTGAATCTAATGTATTTCCTCATTCATATAACAAAGTAAGTTAAATGCACTGCACTTATACATTGAGTGCATTATCTAGTTATAGTATATATAGGTTGTACTATATAACAAGATTCTAACCTTTCAACACAGACCACAAACCCACTAGACACCTAAAAAAAGGATGTGAGGGGAGGCCAAGTAATTTAGAGGGCTTTAAAAGGAGATGTCATTGAATCTTACAAAATACTAAATATTCACTAATCAATTTAAATCTATGTTTTTAACCAATGATAATACCAGGTATCGTGGTCATAATACTAAACTGATATGAGCCCTAGCAATACTGAACCCCAACGCCAATTTAAAAACAAACTTGATAAATACCTAACAACTGAATAATGCACAAGTTAATATTAGCTAGTCTATTAATAAATAATAATAATAAATATAAATAGAAATTAAAATTAAAAAACTGTTAAACCAAGTAAACGCAAACACAAGCCTCTGAACAAATAAGTCGGAACGTACTATGCCCCATCCGCCCTCCGTCCAATGAAGGTAGATATTTCTTTTCATTTTATTTAAACAATAAACCTCGCGGTCCTGTCATATACGCATATATTTCATATATACTTTTTTTATTATTGTGTCTCGACATATGACAGCACCTGCCTTATGTTAAGCTGCAGTCCGGTCCATGAATGGAGGCGATTACTACTACAGTTCAATAACTTTAACTAGTAGTCACATCCAATACGCCGGCCTAGTTTTAACCGGCAACTTACAAGCTGGTCCCGAAATGCAACTTAGTCACTTTACGGTCTGTAAGTGGTAGTACTACCCCGGATCGGCAGACTGGGTACCATACCACTGCCTACCACTCTTTGATAACCAGACTCGAAGCAAATATCCATCTCTCTTTTTTTATTAACAAATATTTGCAATATTTAATATAATACCACTCTTTAAAAAGCCGCCAGCGCAGAATGCAGGTTGTTTTGACCGCATTTGACCGCGTCTGTAGCAGCACCTTCGTCGTCTAACTTCCATATATACTCGCATATTACCGATAACATTTTATTGTAGTGCGGTCTAACGCTTTGAGTTCTGTGCCTTTTAGTGCCAATCTCCGGTATTCATTGGTAAGAGCGAGGCCATTCGAGAGCAATTATTCGTAACTGATCATGTTAGGCTAGGTGATAGATGATAGATCACACTATATGCTTACTTGTATATTGTTAGAATATATAGAATACTAGCTGCGTAACCCGGCGTTGCCCGGGTCAAAATAAATCACACGCCTAAAATGGTTAAATAAACAGTTTTTCTCTTATATATGTATACATAATCTGTACCTTCCATTAAACGAATATTGTTGTATATATAAAATTGATTCATTAATTATAAAAATAAATATAAATCATATTCGAAAGTAGTTTGTTATACTTAAAAAATAAGTTTTATTGCATATTTAGAGTTTTATAAACAATTATTTTGTTCTATCGTCAATAGTTTTCGCAGCGTACGCGATGTAAAAAAAATTATGAGTAATTTTTTTACACCTTACATTATTCGAGATTTCGTACGGAACCCTAAACTCTTTTGAAAATCTAATATAGCCTATGTTACTAACAAAGAATGTAGCTTTCTAATAGCGAAAGAATTTTTAAAATCGGCACAGTACTTTCTGAGCCTATTCATTACAAACAAACTTACAAATCTTTCCTCTTTATAATGTTAGTATAGAAGTATAGATATCAGGATATCTGACATACGTGTCTAATAATTAAAAGGAGGCGGAAGTGGTGTCCAGTCTGCCGTTCCGGGGTAGTAACACCACTTACAGAGTATACAGACGGGTAAATACTTACCGCGTTTTGGGTAAGTATATAATTTCCGATTATAACTCGGCCGGCATAATGGATGTGACTACAACTTACTGTAGTAGCAGTCGTCTCCATTCATGGAGCGCACTGCAGCTTAACATCAGGCGGATTCTGCTTAGCTTGTAAGCTTCCGGTTTCAGCTCTGCTGACATTGTTGAAACCGTACTCCCACTTACTGTTTATAAACTAGCTGTAAGTATCTAGTTATCGGCTTGATAGTAGAGCAACAGTAGAGGTCTACGAGTGGCCTCCGATCAATTCTATGTGTCCCGTAAAGACTATGCCAGCCTACACTTACCTTACACTTTTCACACTTTTAAAATAAATAGTCTTCTAAGACTTTGATCACCCAAAATCACCCCACCTTATACACAGATATTTATGGCCAGGTGCGTCTAAATCTTATGGAAAATAGCCCTGTTTGGAGATATTTTATAAGTAACACGACACCCTTGAGGGTTTTGGACAAGAAAGCAGTATCATAATATATAGGTACATTATTTCTGACCGCTTTATACCTTAGATTTTATACTTTACAAAATCTTTATTTATTGCAGTCTAGTCTATTGGGAATTACTTCCATACCTAACCCGCAAAAGGTGATGCAAAATAAAGCTGATTCAGCAAGTATAATAAGAAACACGAGTAACGAATTTTGTTTATTAATTATTTTATTTTACTTTTCTATATTAAGCTACTAAAGTGCTTGTATCATAAAAACAGGACGACCAAAGTACATGTACGAGTATACATTGGTACAGGTGACTGGTTTTGAACCCGTGCTCTCGGATTACGTGACCATTGCACTGCCCCTACACCACGGTCGCCTTTAAATTAGTGAAACATAGAAAAACGCCGATGTTTGTTTCTATTTAAGTGGGAAAATTCAAAAATAACATTAATATTGTTTTAAAGTTTTTTTGTTTAAATCCTATTCAAAATATTCATCAAAATTAAAGTAAGTGAGACCATTTACTACATGTCTCCTTAAATATAACTTTTATTTAATTAATCAATTAATCAAATTGTCACGTTTTTTCCCACAGGCCAAAGACAAGAGTCTTCGAACAATGTGTGTTGCCAGTGATGACATATGGCACTCAGACGTGGCCCTTAAATGTTGGCCTGTTGGAAAAGCTCAGAGTCGCTCAGCGGGCAATGGAGAGAGCTATGCTTGGTGTTTCTTGTGCGATAGAATCCGGAACGAAGATATTCGCCAAAGAACCAAAGTTACCGACATAGCCCGTAGGATTCTCAAGCTGAAGTGCTAATGGGCTGGCCACATCGCTCGATGAACCGACAACCGATGAAAAATAAAGGTTCTAGAGTGGAGACCACGAACCGGAAGACGTAGCGTAGGTAGGCCTCCCACTAGGTGGACTGATGACATAGTGAAAGTCAGAGGTAACCGGTGAATGCAACTGGCATCTTGTCGTTCGGAATGGTGTTCTAAGGAGGAGACCTATGTTCAGCAGTGGACGCCTTCTGGCTGATGATAATGATGATGATGAAAGACGATGGAGAGCCACTTGTCACAATTCTGACACAACTTCCTGCTTCCCTTACATCCACAATTCTCTTCATACAAGCTCTATGTTTATGGGCACTAGGCAACCCAGCTGTCTTGAGGATGTCCCTAATTTGGTTGAAAAACACCCTCCTTATTTTATCTCGTTTATCGCATCCATTCAACTGAGATTTATAAATTCCTTTCTATCTATCTAACTTAACTAACTTTAATTCACTCGTTAAATATGATATCTAATTACAATTTGACGGCAAATAGAAGCTATGAAACAAATTTTTGCACCGACCGGGAATCGAACCCAGGACTATACGCGCAACAAACCAATCGCTAACCGTTCGTCCATAGCAACATAGCAGGGCTTATTCGTTGGCAGAAATAATTGCTAGCCTTCCTGTCTCCAGACTTCTCCGTTAGCCGCTTGGACAACTCCTTGGCCAGGCGCCTAGCCAAGGAGTTTTTCAATTTATAAACTAAATCAAAATAAAAATACCGACAGGAATGCGGCTTAAATTGTGGAAGTGATTGAGGAAAAGTGTGGCAAATAAAGTAAAAAGAAAGTCATTAGTGAAGTTCAAAGCATTTCGCAAGTTGTTCTTTAGAGAAATATTAAAACTCCCTAAATTGCCTCCTTTGATGTTATAATTTGAGGTTCCTTATATAAGAATATTAGGTGCCCATAAAAACCATTTGCGCAAAAAGATTTACTTTTTTATTAACTATTTGAACTTCCGGTTTCTTATATAAATTGAATTAAGTTTCATACCTTTTTTAATTTGTCTCAATTTTTTATTTTGTTACTACAATGTCTTTGTAGTAACATCATTAAATTTTATAAGTAAAAACATTAAATTTAGTATTTGTCAATACTAATATTTATTGTTTTCTTTAAGAAAGCTGGGTTGCCTAGTGCCCATAACTGTAGAGCTTGAATAAAGAGAATTGTGGATGTGAGGGAACGTGGCAAGTGGCTGATTGATTGATTGTTTCTTTTTTGTTATGATGTTAAGCTAAATGAGGTCCATTTACGCAATGAGAGTAGCGTAAATGGATCTGCCTAAAGTGGTAAGCAGAAAGTTGGTAGTATTTTATGTAAACTTATTTTTTTAAGCATCATTTTTTCGATAATGATATGCAGAGTCCATCCAAATTCTGCCAAGCATCTTCTTTATCAGCTTTTTTTTATTGTGACTCGACATCTGACCTCGGTTTGGCTGACCATAAGCAAAACGGAGTCCAAGAGCGCCGACAACTGAAAAATCCAACTTAGTTCACGTTTGCCTCTGTCACGTCGGCTATGCTATGCCGGTGTGTGTGACAGGGAAATAAAAGGTAAAATATTTATAATAAAATTTGGTATAAAACATCTTTACATAGTATAAAATAATAATGCAAACTCATTCATTGTGAATATCACTAAGTAAAATTTTCCTTTAGTAGGCATAAAGTAATTTCCTTTCATAATTTCCCTTTGATGACAACAACAACGTGTTGGGAACTAAGCACTAACATTGACGACGCATTTCATTAGACACGATTTAGCTATTTAGCTAAATTAAAAGTTACATTGGAGCATAAAGACAACACAGACCTGCGGAAGACGAATGAGCTTCGTTTCGTTTTGACAGTAAAACTCCATTAATAAGCTTCATAATTAAAATTGCGTCCACGCAACACTGAGAATCGATGTTTATTTTCATTAACAGTTCAATCTTATTGAAACTCATTGTCCGAATGAATAAAAGTTGTTTTTAACACTAACAGCGACCGCGTAACATTTTAAAAAATGAGGTTGAGTTCCATTACCATTCCTATGAAGTTGCGCGGTAGGCCTCCGGCTGTGTTGAGACTGACATCAACAAGATACACAGACGATCTGCTAAATGTGTCAAAAACTCGCTTCCAGGTGACTGTGGAAGTCTACGACAGTGATCTGCTGGAAGCGACCTGCAACTAGCGGTTTCTAGTTATGCAGGCCGGCAAACCAATATATTGTTCTTTTTTTTTAATTAATTATTTTAGCTTATCAATTCCATTTTTTTTTTACTTTGTCTGGTTCTATAATATTTTCGAGTAAATTGTATTCTATGCTTTATACAATTTACAAGAAAATATTAGGACACGCTGTAGCCTGTCCGCTATCGGTTAAAATTAATTTAAATATTCGATCAAATAGTTTAAGAGTAATACATCACGTAAAACATCAGAAAATTCACATGGTAATATTTTTTTCGAAAAACAATAGAACAAGTCTTTCAGTCTTATATTTATTTCACTTCCCTATTTTGTAATGGCATATTCATTACGAGGTATATTCAAAAATAAATAAAATATACCTATTAAAGAGTCGTGTCTACTGGAATATAACGTAATTTTGATTTAAAAAATCTGTTTAAAAAGTGGTGCTCCATTAACAAACGCGGTGTAAAATGCTTTTGCACAGAGTTTATAATGTCACCACATGACGTTTACAACAATGCCTAAAGCAAGTACACTGTACTCTGTGAGCATGCTTCACTGTATGAGTATGTACACCACAATTTTTATTTTATTTTATTTTATAGGTGTGGGAACCAAATTGCAATCTTTGATTCAGCATGAAAAACATTGTCAACTTCAAACTTGATTGCAACTCAAAAATTATGCACACATTGCGAATAATAATTAAAACTTACATAGATTATTTTTACAAATTACAATTACAAAAATTACAAATTATTAACTACTAATTAAACATCTATTAATCTATCATTTAATTGTATTAGGCATTATCATAAATGTCAGTTTCAATTTAATATCAAAATCATTAAAAAACATACATAAAATCACTTAAACACAACAAGCATTAACATTATTTATTATTTTATTTACATTTCTATACTAAGCTACTAAAGTGCTTGTATTATAAAAACAGGATAACCAAAGTACATATATCAAAGTTACATTGGTACCGGTAGGTGGTCTCGAACTCGTGCTCTCTAGTTTGTGTAACCATTGCACTGCCAATACACCACGGTCGCATTAATTGATCTTTTAACGATAGAAAAGATCAATTATTGCAATATTTAATGAATAATGTTCATGCTTGTTGTGTTTAAGTTATTTTATGTATGTTTTTTATTTTATTTTTATACAATAAATAAATATGAAAATAAGACAGATGTTGACAGTCATTTGCCCAGTCTGCCGAACCGGAGTTGTACCGCTATATGTGCACTTACAGACCGTGAAGTCACGTTACAGGATCAGCTTGAAACAACTATTTTATTTTTTTCTTCTTTTTCATTGTGCCTTTTAATATGACCTTTACTTGCCTGGTGGTAAGCATGGGAAGAACAATAGTACCAGCGATTGAAAAATCCGCCTTAGCTCACAACTGCCTTAGTTGCCGTCACTATGCCGGCCAGAAGCTGTAAATGCTTCTATTCATGGACCGCACTTCGTAGAATTTTTTATGTATCAAATTTCTATTTTACCACGCAGAGTCGTATTTGCAGAAGTACATTCATTTCAGCACCTGTATAATACAACCTGCAGTAAGTAAAACAAATCGATCCATAAATTAATAACCGATACTGCTTTTTACTGACAGTACCCGAGGCAATAAAAAATGCAGTGAAATCTATCTGTTTCGTGGATTTTTCTTGCTTTCCAATCTCGGAGGTTTTATTAAATTTTAAACTTGAATCGTCGACAATTCTCAAGTGCAGCTGTTACTAAAGTAATATTGCCAGATATATTATTTAAACAAAATTTTATTTGAATTCATTTTTTATCTTTCTTGTATCATAAAAACTGCCACGATCCTGACACAACTCGCTCGCTTCCCTCACATCCACAATTCTCTTTATATAATACAAACTACGGTATGGGCACTAGGCAACCCAGCTTTCTTAAGGATGTCTCTGATTTGGTCAGAAAACACTGTCCTGGATCTGCCTCGTTTAACGCATCCATCCACATCAGATTTATAAATAACTTAGTATAATTTTAATAAACTCAAACGTTATGCCGCAATAATAAAAATATGTAAATATAAACAAAATAAAGTTTTCTTCCAGTTCAGTGTGGACGTTGCAATAAACATCTCGAGATAGCCTCTCTACTATGACAATACATAAAATACCTTGGTGACACCCTAGTGACCACACATTTTGTGGACAGGTAAAGAATTTATTAAAGTTGGACAAAAAAAATACGCGTGCACATCGGTCAGGCCGAGAAAAGCACACGTCATTTGTCGCTTGAAACAACTCTGAAATCCTTTCATCGTATCTTTTTATAGAGCAGTTCTTTCAACTTCTAGATCCCCATCGTCAATAGTAGCAAGCGCCGCTTTGCAGTTCAGATTGTTGTAATGTGTCATCATCTACTTTTGTCAATAGTTTATAAATATTTAAATGAAAGATATATTAAGTATCGCATGAATCTTATTTATCGTTGTGTTATTGTGAGAGCTATATAACCTATAAGTATATCTTATTCTACGGACGTTCGGAATAAAGAGTTATAAGAAATAGAGTAGCAAAGAGAGGCTAGCAGTGAGAGCGAGAACGCTGTAAGAAGGTCCCCTCTATTAGTCTCTCTCTCGCAACAGACGACCTAGTAGTTAGTACAAACTAAGTAGAGACACACACAAGTTACAGACGACAGAGTAAAGAGAAGATTTTAGTACCATAGCATTGTTTCGTTGAAAATGTGAAAATTATTTAATTTTTTTAGATTTCCATATACTTCTCTACTAAAGTGCTTGTATCATAGAAACACGACAACCAAAGTTTGTATCAAAGATAGATTGGTACCGTCATGTGGTTTTGAACCCGCGCTCTCGGTTCGCGTAACCATTGCACTACCACTACGTCACGATCGCCTTATTATTACATTGCACTTATCATGTGTCAAATAAATGAAAACTTCCATAAGTCCGAAAGAAAGAACAGAGACCAGACAAAAAAGGCCTTTTAGCAGCGCAGCGATTAGGTTAGCTAAGCTGATAAATAAAACCGAACGTACACCTAAACTAAATTTGATTCAGCCGTGCAAGGTACGACCAAAATCTCGTATTATTAATATTGTGGTCTCCCTGTATATTGGGGTAGTAAATGGAACGTCCCTGGCACGCTAGGTATCCCGGGCGTAACCTCTAGGGGACTAGAGGGAGAGTAGGACGTGCACTCGAGACTCGAGCGTTCGGCCGTTAGTGGCTGCCACAGGACAATTTCATATAGAGGTAGAGTTTAACTAAAAAAAGGACTAACAATAGTTAAAATATGTGATTTTACATATTATATTAGTTTACTATTATTTACTAATGATAATGAAAATCCTCATTATACTCACGTTTGGGTAACAAGTCAACGATTAAGGCGACCGTGGTGTAGTTGCAGTGCAATGGTCATGCAAACCGAGAGCATGTATACGAAACCACTTACCGGTACAAATGATATTTGTACTTTGATCGTCCTGTTTCTATGATACAAGCAATTTGGTAGCTTAATTTAAAAATAAAATAAAAAAAATCGAAAAAGTAATGAGTGGGAATACTTCCAGCAATTCTTTATAAAGTTATAATTCAAATACTTATAAGAAGACATGCACTCGAATGCTCGATTAATCCAATCGATCATTTATATATGTCGACTGGATTAATACGATCGCTCTATTATGGCTAAAATATCAATTTTAACCTATAAAAATCATTTCTATTTATAAAAACGCATTCTTTACATTTAGAAAAATCGAAAAACTTTAAATGTTTACTAAAGGTTTTTTTATTATTATTGTGACTCGACATATGACAGCACCCTGCTTGATATTAAGCCAATGGTCCATGAATGAAGGTCACTGCTACTACAATTCAATAACTGTGAGTAGCAATCATATCCACTATGCCGGCCTAGATGAAACCGGCAACTTACAAGCTGATCCCGAAACGTGACCAAATCACTTCACGGTCTGTATACTTGTAAGTGGCGTTACTACCCCGGATCGGCAGACTGGGGTAGTAACTTAATGTTATTAAATATTACAAATAAAAGCTATGAAACAAATATTTGCTCCGACCGGGAATCGAACCCGGACTTTACGTGCAACAAACCAATCGCTAAACCGTTCGTCCACGCCTGTCGTCAGGATTTGATCCATTGTCACTGCCTACCCCTGTGGGGTGACAATTTAATTTGTTGATTGAAGTTTCGATGCTTAAAACTTTTAATTTTCGTTGTATTAATTGATTGAACAATGTTCGAAAAAAATATTATAAATGATTATAGGGGTTTATACCTTAATAGAGTATTTAAAAATAAAACAACAATAATCATAATTTTGTTATAATTATTTAATTGGTTTGCCTGTTTATTACATACATAAATTACATAATAAAATAAACGTGGTAGACAAGCAGTTGGTGGTCATTTGCGCAATCCGCCGACCCCTGTGAAGTGACTTAGTCGTGTTTCGGTATCGGCTTGAAATATGCCGCCTACATACTAAATGCGACTGCTCCTTGCAGTTTTATAACTGTAGTAGCAGTCGAATCCATTAATGGACTGGACTTCAGCTTAACATCAAGTGGCACGCTGTCCTACATTATGTCGAGGCATAATAAAATAAAACAACGTATGCAAAATATTGATTTTGACATTTACATTTTTAATTAATAATGAGAATTAAATTAGATATCATTCATGAATTAATTTTTTTTTGTGGCTTACTATTGCGTTTATTTTGGTTTTGATTATACCTTTTTTTTATTATTATTCTGTGACCACAATGGCTGCAAAGCTCTCGAAACGTCGGAATAATAAAATAAAATTGTAAAATCAAAACCACAATAAACGCGATAGTAAGCCGCATATTTTTTTTTAATTCATTAGTCAATGTTCGCGCAAAATCTAAGAAAATATTAGATATCATTTAAAATTATTACACCATATTCATATATCATTTATATAAAATGTACGAAATAAAAATAAGTATTTTTGACAACAGCATTTTGACCTAACGACACTAAACAAATTAACAGAGAGCCTGGGAAAGTGGGTCTTGGCAGAGGTAAGCGAAAAGGCCCAGAAGCACATATAAGTAAAATGAAAATTACTCCCCCACTTAGCAGCAGACTGGTAGTGGAGGTGGCCTCATCTACGGCCCGACCGCCTATCTCCAATGACAATGAGAATGGACTTCGTTTTGACAGTTAAACTCCATTACTAGGCTCTAAGAATGTGGAAGGAATAGAATCTGTGCTAAAATAAGAACTAATTCAGTGTTATTTATCTCATTTATACTATGTTTATACCACGTGTGAGTGAAAGAGACAACTACTTGTACTTCAATCCCTTTCTTTCAAAGGTTGTCACTTTTTTTTGCAATTACAACCACTTGTATTTGTGGTTGAGTTTTAATACTGCCTAAGTCACGTGGTAGTAAGAGCAGCGGCATAATTGTATCGTCATCCTATGTTATTTGTTATTCTGTTAAATTAGGTTGTCAAATGATCATCAAAACTAGTGACAACCTTCTAAATTACGAATTTAAAAATGTATATTCATCCTCTTCTGACTTCTTTTTAATGCCATAAGTAAAAATAGTATAAACGCTTGTATTTTGTAGCTATTTTAGGGCTCCTTCTATTTCTTAAGTCTAAATTTTTTGACTAAACTTCAAAATTAAAATAGCGACTATGCAACGCGAGAGAATCGATGATCATTACCATTGACAGTTGAAGCTAATTGACCAATTAAATAACGTTGTTTTCGACACTACAGTTGAAATAAACGAAACACGCCCTCTCAAAGCCCATTGTGTTTGAAATTCTCACACAATCGCTCGGACTTATGTTCATTCCCATCGCAATGATAATGGACTTGAAATTCATTATCATTGGCATTAGAGTTACGCAGTCGCCCCCCTGGCCGCGAGATGGTAATTTTTGGTATAATTGTCCTTCTGACACTCAAAGGTCATAAGGGTATACCACCATCTCTTAGAGCAATATAATAAAGGACAATTATAGCAAAACTTAAATCCTGGTCAGGAATCAAATATATACAACCAAACAACGACGGGCTCGGAACAATAGACTTAATGGTAATGGGCCACCTTTACAGTAAACGCCAATAAAGAACCTCATTGGTTGAATTTATACAACGCGATACAAATTTAACCATACAAATATATTTCAGACATTAAGGTTAAAGTTACATTGTTTTGAAGCTTGACCCTTTAATAGGTAATGTTAGAAAAGTAATGTAAGTTTGTTTACAAAAATTCTAGCTTCTCGTGAAGGTTACTTTAGTCATGTAAACAAGCTACCTTAATAATAAGTTTATAAAAAGAAAATGGTATCAATTTTTTTTACATAATTATTTTCGTGAGATCTAATGCAGTGTGTAAGTCAACAATTATAAATCGAAACAACAAATTAATATTTTTTTTTAATAAAAAATAACTTTAATGAACTCTTGTGTTTATTTAAATAAGAAACTTAATACTAAAAAATAAAAAAATTGTAAAATTTTATCATTTCCAAAACTATCCAAGCTATATTTACAACAATATAAAACATTTTAACAATAAAGATTATTTCATGCAGAGATAAAATTATAGCTAGGCAGACCCCTAACCTAACCCAGTTCTGACCTGTGTGTCGGGGTGCGAAAGAGAACGCTACAAGAAGGCCCCTTTCTTCTAGCTCATAGTACTAACTACCGCGCCGCAACGCCGCGACGCACCTGTCATATGTTGCGAGAGAGCCTAATAGAGGGGGCATTCTTGCAGTGGTTTCTCTTGCAATGCGACACTGGATGGGCTCTCTCTGGTACTCTATTCCTATATCTCTATGAGAGGAGTACTCGTATTTACTCCAAGGCTATATGAACCATCAGCAGGGTCCAGGGCTTACATACTCGTGGCGCGATTATACTTGGTTCGTATTCGCGTGTCCGATTGATTACTCGAATTCAAAGTTCGTATAGTGTAAAGTATGTTCCGAAGTCTGCTCACTGTTTGAACAAATCCCAAGCCATTTTTTTTTGCGTTCGTAAATACTAATCAAACTGGCGACGGGTGTCCGAATTCGGATAACCAAAACGAAGATCATTGTTAGAAGAATATTGCTATTATTTCATAAATATATAATTTATTTTGTAAACCTTAATTGTCACAGGGCAAATGGCCCAGAATATCATATAGAGTATTCGTTGCACACAACCAATAAACATGGCATTTTATTACATTTATTTTATTTATAATTTTAATTCGCAAATATTATTATTTCTTGGAGAGAATATTTAATTATTTTTTTAGTAAAATAATTATTTAAATAAAATTGAGTATCTCACATCAAATTCTAGAATGGCATTACGTCACTGTGACGTCATCCCGTCTTTGTTTTAATGTGACTCGACATATGACAGCAACCCACTTGATGTTAACCTGGAGTGTGATCTATGAATGAATATCACTGCTACTACAATTTTATTGACTGTGAGTAGGAATCACATCCACCATGCCGGCCTAGTTGGAACAGGCAACCTACAACAGATCTCGAAACGCGACCAAATCACTTCACGGTCGGTATACTTGTGGTGGAACTACCCCGGATCGGGAGACTGGGTACCACTGCCTACCACTCTTTGATAACCAGACCCGAAGCAAATATCCACCTTTTTTTTATTAACAAATATTTGCACATTCAATACAATTATTAAATATTACAAATAAAAGCTATGAAACAAATATTTGCTCCAAACGGGAATCGAACCTGGGACTTTACGCACAACAAACCAATCGCTAACCGTTCGTCTACGTTTGACGTCACAATCCATCTGCATTAGCATCTGCTGGGGATAGTACAATTATGTCATTATGAAGAGAATTGTGGATGTGAAGGAAGCAAGGGAGTTATGTAAGGATCGTAGTAAGTAGCGCTCCATTGTCTCTGCCTATCCCCGTGGGAAAAAGGCGTGACAATTTGTTTGTTGTCATTAAATTCAACTTAAAAAGCATAATATTTATATGTCAACTTAATTTTAGAATGATACCAAAAACTTGAAATAATTAATGTCATTCCAAGATACTGTCCAAAAGACACGTGACTCGACACGAGCATTAATTAAAAGAGTTTGTAATAAAGTGTTCGTTTAAGCCGTTGCCTAGACCGTTAGAGGTATTATACCTTATTAATATTTTACAATAGTTGGTAATGATGTGATTCCCTGTCGTGGCAGGTCTTCGGCTCATAAACTAAACAGATACATCATAATTCTAAGCATACAGCAAGAACAATGTATACATATATAATACACTGAAATATATCTATATGAGGGGCGTTCAATAAGTAGTTAGAATAAATAAGACGCATAGAATAAATAAGTTAACATTTAGTATTTTTTAGTCACCTTAATATGCTTGACATAGCTTTTTTTATTACCGCACAAACACTAATTTCTCCATTTTTAATATTTTTTACCGCTCAAAAAAAAACTGTTTTTAAAAACAAAAGAAAAAAATGCCTGCCAGTATGTACTTTTTTCTTATTCCTCATACTTGAATAATGAAAAGTAAATTTCTTATTCGAAAAACTCTCTCGTCTCGTTAACTTGTGATTGGCATTGCTCAAGTTTTAAAGGTTATTGAGACGCGTCAATTCACCTCAATTTAGCTGATGGTATAGCGACTTAGCATTGGCCAGAATACTAATGGCGACTGAAGCAGCCGTAAAATGATAGCTTTTTTAATTTCAGAAGTCGAATCTTTTGGATATCATCTTACTTATCATCTCCAAGAACAGATGTCGCGCTACAACTAATTTAAAAATTAAAGAGAAAAGTTTGTGTTGTGTATTTTAGATGGGCATAATGCCTAATAAACCAATCCTAATTTAAGGCCTAAAGAAATTATTCTAAATGTACAATTATATACAATATATGAAAAATTATGAATTTGATAATTTATACAATATTTCATACAATATATTTGTTAAGTATTTGATTTTATTAAGGTGCCGACTTGGATCCAGCAGTAGAAAGAACTGCACGATGGTATACCCGGCAGGCAAAAAGAGCGCTTGTTTCGTTTACTTACTTTTCATTTTTCGAATGTTTATAAATTAATGTATTATCAGTTATGTGCACGAGTGTACAGATGTACGGACTTGCTCCCACCGCAGTCGTCAAGCGCTCTTCTAGTCTGGCGGTCCTTATACTGCGCAGCTCGATAGTCAGTGCATTTTTTATCTGCCGGGATCCAAAAGAACTCCGCAATGGTAAAGGAAAAGAGGAATTTCGACGCGAGGCATACCTACTGCACTCGCACTGCCGTAGCTTAGATGGTTAGATGCGTGCTACTGGCTAATTTATTACGGGCTATAGGGTCAGACGTTCAATGTTTCCTCTGGATTTTTTACATCTAATATTGATTACTGGTTTAGATTTGTTTTTTCTTCACGATGGGAAGAATTTAGGACAAGAAACAGCTTAAAATACATTAATAAATGAAGCTACTTCTTAAAACTTAAAGCTCTTTAAAAGTATAGACACAAATTTATACATATTACAAAATTATAAATAAATCTTTACAATTAAATAATATCGACTCCGTATTCTTGTCACTAAACTCCATTATTCCACCTCTTTCACGCGTATTCGATAAGAAAGAAATAGAATGATGTCCAAGAATAAACGGGATATTAATAACAATATTCTTAACAAAGTATTTACGTAAAGTCACTAAACTGTGAAAGGGCCGTCTTCACTCTGAAATAGAAATAAAAATGTTTTAAGAAAATAAATGTTAAACAATCCAAGATGGCGGATTGGTTTTGACAGGTAACTGCAAGTGACAGATAGGTTTTTAAAATCACCTTTATCACGATTACTAAGTAAATCTGAATAGTGCACTTAAGAATAAAGTGTTATAAAAATAAAGATGTCTAATATTGATACAATGAATACTGATAGGTAATTAGACAGGTGCTTCTATAGACAATTTTATCAATTGTTTTGGGATCAACTGACTTTGGGATGACTGATGGGATTATTATTACTGAGACTTGACTATAACAGCATCCCGTCTGTCGTTAAGCTGGAGTGCGGTCCATGAATGGAGGCGATCGCTACTACAGTTCAAATAACTGCAAGTATCAGTCGCATCCACTATGCCGGCCTAGTTGAAACGTCTACTTCATAAAATGACATGATCAATCAGTTTAATGTACGACTATGTATGTGATCGTAGTTTATTATACCAATAGTTTCGCGTACTTGTCGTGAAGATGATGCCTCCGATGCAATTGTCTCAGTGCTCTAAGAACGCCAAGCTCTGCTAATCTCGCCTGTCGTTGTGCAGCGCCACCTTCCCCGCGCCATACCAAATTACCAACCACGAATAGGGCCGCCTCCTGCAGTTTACTGTCTGGGTGGACCTAAGAAAAATACGTATTTTAACACGATTTTATTATGGCCGTGTTGATGCTCATGAAGTTTCCTCAGTTGTGTCAGAATCGTGGAAAGTTTTGCTCCGTAGTCTATGCCTACGCCTGTAGGTAATTATATGAAATCATAGACAAACGGATAACTAGCATATTTTTATATCTATGGTCAAATGAAAAAAAAAGGACTTCATCATCTGCTTACGAAACTCACTTCGGCCGGCATAGCGACAACGACTGGGGCAACCATAAACAGAATATCCATTTTCAGTCCTCGGTACTCTTGGACTTCTCCTTGCATACTACGTTGAGTTCTCTGCAAGTTGGGGGCTCTGTATCAAGTTGAAAGTTGCCGGTTCCAATTAGGGCGGCCACTAGGCTGCAACTGCTAGTTGCAGTTCTTTAACTGTAGTACCATCGCCTCCATTTACGAACCGCATTCCAGCTCATAATCAGGCGAGATTCTGTCGAGCCACTATTTAAAAAAAATCAGTTACCAAATTATTACCAAATAATCAACTAATTTTCTTAAAACATCTTCGTTCGCCATTATCAAATCCTTGGCCAATTCTCCATCGCCAATATTCCCTAATATGCACAATGCTTGCTCTTTTACTTCAACGGGATATGCGCCTTCTAATACTACTATTACGGCCTGAAAAAAAAAACATTTCGTTAAAACTATTAATCAATCAAATTGTCACGCCTTTTTCCCAGAGATAGTGGAGCACCACTTGCCACGATCCTGACACAACTCTCTCGCTTCCCTCACATCCACGTTTCTCTTCATACGAGACAGCTATACGGTTATGGGCACTAGGCAACTGAGCTTTATAACTATAAATTATGTAAAGAATTTAATTTTGACGTATGTCAGCCGTTAAACGCCCACTGCTGGACATAGCGGTCTGCTAAAAGCGGATTTTCCTCCAGTGAGATAGCTTAAGCTTATCAGTCCATTTTGTGGCTAAACGCCCTACGCTGAAATTCTCCTCAACTTTTTAGCCAGAGAGCCCCAAGCGTCATCTGTCCTACAAGCTATGTGTAATGTTTTACTATAAAATATATGTAATGGAACGAAAATTTGATGCGAAAACAAAAATGAGGGAGTGACCGTTACTGACGAAGTATCGGCGCATGCATCGGCCATGTTATAGTTTTTTGAAAGAGTACAAAACTCGAATAAACAACAGTGGCGTCACGTGGTTCGCAATCACCATTTTAATCTTAAAAATTGGTCACAAATATTTTTGGTAATTGGAAAGCTATTTAGACATAGTGCTCTGGCTTAACATCAGGCGGGGTGTTCGTCATATATCGAAGCACAAAAAATATATATGTACTTTGGTAATTCCGTTTTACTGATACAAGCACGTTTTAGTAGCTTGGTTTAGAAAAGTATATATATATATATCCTAATTTTATTTGGTAAAGAAACCAATACCTACTGACCTGCATAACCTGTGAGGAGTATTCCGCCATAATAGCATCAATATGTTGTCTCGTTGATAACAAATTCCTTAATAAGCCCAATGTCTTCATAATGACCCTTGTGTCGCAATCGCCAAGCAAACGGAACATCTGTTCAGTTCCCAGTGCATTCAAAATTCGTTGTTTCACTTTTTGTTCGGCCTGCAGGAAGGCAAAAATATAATTTATTCCTTATTTATTTATTTAGAACCACAATAGGCGACACGCGTAATGTACCGGGTCGATTCCCGGTCGGAGCAAATATTTAATTCATAGCTTTTATTTGGAATATTTAATAATTACATTGAATAAAACAAATAATTGTTATAAAATAAAAAAAGGCAGATATTTGCTCCTTGTCTGATTGTCAAAAGAGTGGTACACAGTATGCTGATCCGGGGTAATACCACCACTTGCACTGTGGTAGCCAGTGGCGTAGCGTGGCGGGGGCGGAGGAACTAAAATGAATCGTTAAAATTTGAACCTGAAATTCATATTTTTGTTGTACCTATGGTTGAAATTCCTAAATAAGGGAGCGACAATTTTTTTTCCGCCCTGGGCGGCTGATTTACACGCTACGCCACTGGTGGTAGCAATCACCTTAATTCATGGACCGCAGATGTGAAGCTGTCATAAAAAAATGTAAATCTACCTGAAAAGCCATATTCATAAGCGCCCACATGCCATTTAGTCTGAGAGCTGCTTCCGGTCTCTTTGTTAAGTTACATAACATTTCTACTGCACCTGGCGAAAGATATAAATGTTATAAGCTATGGAAGAAAATATAAAATAGGGGTATTGGTGGACATTTGGCAGTAAATGTAGTTTCAAATTATTATGTTATAGTAATAGATTAGGGCTGCCTAAGCTGGTTGTGAATTGTGGGTGTGAGGGAAGCAAGAGAGTTGTGTCAGGATCGTTGCAAGTGGCGGTCTATTGTCTCTGCCTATCCCTGTGCGTGACTAATTGATTGATTAATAATTTTTATAAATTATATATTATATTTAATTAATTAGTATCTATGGTTCAGGGGCAGATGAAAGAGTGGATCAAACGACAGAGTGGACGAAAAGTTTTCGTGATAAAAAATTTTGGATCACGGATTATTGTTCAGTGATCCTGTAGGCGCTTGAATTTTTTCAATTTTTAATTTTCATATTTAATAGGTTTAAGTATTATTTATTCATTAAAGGTCCGAAGTGGGCTTGGCTTGCGCAAGCCGGAGTAACCGTTTTCGAGCGTATTTTCAACCCTCTGGGTAAAATATAAATATTGGTCCCACAGTTTCTTTGGGAAATTTTCTCGCCTTTTCGAATCTTTTTTGAATTTGAATTATCTCAAAGAGATATTTGCGAATAACCAGACCCCCTTTTTTTCACTTAATTGTTTATAACTATTGCAATTTTTGCGAGCGGCCCTTGAATTTTCTCAAAAACTATCTACATGCCATTCCGAATCGAATGACACCTTAATCATAATTTTCGGAGTACGAAAAAGTTTTGACCTAAAAAGCACATGTTGACTAGACTACTAGGCAACTCAGCTTTCTTAAGAATGTCTCCGATTTTCTTGATTTTCTCATTATTGTGACACGACACCTGACCTGGACCCGCCTGTTGATAAGCAAGAGAAGGTCCAAGAATGACGAAAACTGAAAAAACCGAGTTGGTTCACGGCTGCCTTAGTCGCCGTCACTAAGGCCAAAGATGTCTCTGGATTTGGAAAACATCCTCCTGGGTCTACTTCGTTTAATACATCTACATCAGATAGGTAGGTTCTACTAGCAGAGAATGCAGCTGTTTTGATTGCTAGATAAACAGTTGCTGGGTATTTGTCTGCCGATAAGTGTACAGACCGTGAAGTGACATTTCGGAACCAGCTTGTAATTTGCCGGTTCCAACTAGGCTGGCATAGCGGATGCAACTACTACTTGCAGTTACTTAACTGTAGTAGCAGACGCCTCTTATTATTGGATCGTACTCCAGCTTAACATCAGGTTGGGTAAAACCATTTGGCGAGTCACTATAAAAAGCAGCAACTTTTTTTTAATATTTAAAAATAGTTTACCTTGATCTAACATAGGCTCCTTGGCTGGTGAGAATTCCAGTAGCAAGTTACAAAGAGTTGATGAGCCAACTGTTAACAATTCAGTTCCGGGCGAATGTGTTAGTAGATCCATAAGCGGTCGCCATACTAAGTGGTCCTGTGAAAACACATATACAAAGTTTATTCCGAAAGCTGGGTTGCCTAGTGCCTATAACCGTAGAGCTTGTATGAGAAATGTGGACGCGAGGAAAGTGAGGGATCGTAGTAAGTGGCGCTCCATTGTCTCTGCCTATCCCTGTGGGCTAAAGGCGTAACAATCTGATTGACAGATAAGGCGACCGTGGTGTAGTGGCAGTGCAATAGCTACGTAAGCCGAGTGGCATGGGTTCGAAACCACTTACCGGTACCAATGTATCTTTGATATATGTACTTTGGTTGTGCTGTTTCTATGATACAAGCACTTTAGTATAGAAATGTAAATATAAAAAATTTATATTTTGTAACAGTTTAATGAGTTTATATTATCCTACCTGAAATGTAGTCCTTAATTGTTGTACAGATCTTGACAGTGAATGTAGACATCTGACAGCTGCAAGACTCACCTAAAAATATAAAGGAGTGTGGTCCATGAATGGATGTCTACTATAATTCAATAACTGTGAGTAGCAGTCACATCCACCGTGCCGGCCTAATTGGAACCGGCAACTTACAAGCTGATTCCGAAACGCGACCAAATCACTTCACTGTCTGTATACTTGTAAGTGGTGGTACTACCCCAGATCGGCAGACTGGGTACCACAGCCTACCACTCTTTGATAACCAGACCCGAAGCAAATATCTATCCCTTTTTTGAATTAACAAATGCTATGAAACAAATATTTGCTCTGACCGGGAATCAAACCCGGGACTTAACGCGCAACAAACAAATCGCTGACCGTTCGTCCATTATAAATAGGAAATTTCCTATTTATTTACATATTGTCTCGCGCGTCAAATGTACGTGTCTGCTCCGGTCGCACATTGGCTCGTGTGGCTGCCCGTTGTATGGACGTTCATGGTCGGACAGATGCCGCTTTTATTGTGCTCCATCATATTATTCGTAAAAACAATAAAGGAAAAAGGATTTGGTGGACGAAGAGCGCTATCGCCATATAATTTTATGAGTAGACGGCAATTTTCGTTGTCCATATTGTCGCGCGGGCCAATTTACAATATCGATAACCGTCCCAACTGTGCGTGAGCCAATGATATTTCAATAAGAAAAGACGTAGATATGTTATACGCGCTCCGAAAGTCACTTTAAAACTATGCTAAAAAGCAAACCTGAACTCAGTGTCGCGATGCGATATATGCTATATATATATTTCTCTCTTTTTCGCTCTCAATAACTATCATTTTGACCTACTTTCATCTAATTTGCGAACACTAAAACTCGTATATATATCTACCTCAATTTACTTAAAATCTTTTGCGAGAGCAGAAAAGAACTAGTTTTAAAGCTATAAATTAAAACTGTTTATGAAATGATAGCAAAACACTCACAGAAGCTTCCGGATGATGCATTCCCATAATAACTTGGCTCATTAACAAATTAATTTCAATGATTCGTTTCCTTATATCTTCATCGTTTGCCCCAAGTGATGCGAAACATCTAAAGGCACCCTGTTTCGCCGCAGACGATTTACAATTCAATATATCTGCCAATGATGACATCAAATGGTTTGATATAGCTGCTAGCCTTTGTAGTGATGTGTCTACCTGTAATTAAATATATCTGTTTAGGACGGCAACCCGCGTACGTCGCTATGCGACGAAGTTTTATTTATATGTCAAATAAATATGCCAATGTAAAACACGTAAAAAATGTTATAATTTTTCCCTTAAAATATTCAATCAAGGTAATCGATCTAAACTGCAAACCAACCTATTCAATATCAATCAATTGTAATGTCTCAGACAAAAAATCTCTTTTTTTTTGTAGCTCTACATATGACAGCACCCCGCCTGATATGAGCGTGGAGTAGAGGCGACTGCTACTACAGTTAACTAACTGTGAGTAGCAGTCGCGTTGCCGACCTAGTTGGAACAGGCGACAGGCGTAGACGAACGGTTTAGCGATTGGTTCGTTGCGCGTAAAGTCCCGGGTTCGATCCCCGGTCGGAGCAAATATTTGTTTCATAGCTTTTATTTGTAATATTTAATATTATTATTTGTTAATTAATATTTAATAATATTATTTGTTAATAAAAAAATAAAAAATGGATATTTGCTTGGGGTCTGGTTATCAAAGAGTGGTAGGCAGTGGTACCCAGTCTGCCGATCCGGGGTAGTACCACCACTTACAAGTATACAGACCGTGAAGTGATTTGGTCACGTTTCGGGATCAGCTTGTAAGTTGCCGGTTCCATCTAGGCCGGCATAGTGGATGTGATTGCTACTCACAGTTATTGAATTGTAGTAGCAGTGACATTCATTCATGGACCACATTTCGGCTTAACATCAAGTGGGGTGCTGTCATATGTCGAGTCACAATAAAAAAATAAATAAAAAAAAAAACGGCAACTTAGAAGCTGATCCTAATACGCGACTAATGTATCATGGTCTGTATGCACACTGATTCTTATTTTCTTGAATCCTTGAATATTATGCTATCCAGCATAGTGGATGTGACTGCTGCTTGCTGTTATTTAACCATAGTAGTAGTCACCGCGCTCCAGCTTAACAATAAAAATAAGGTCGAGGTCACAATATAAATAAATAAATAAATGTGTCATAAATTACCTCTGTTAATATGGCAAGTGTTTCAGCAGCTGATGCTCTTATTTCCTCTGGCATTTCAACCGTACATAAACGTGCTAAACACGGCAACGCACCATAAACAACTCTGGAAAATTATATTCAAAGGCCTCCATTAAAATATTTATTTAAAGAGTGGTATGCATACAGTTGATTGGATTTGGCCAATTAGACAATCATTTGTCCTTTATTGATAATTTGGTCCAGGGTAGTATAGATCTGGGGTAGTATATACCCCGGCACATTAAAAAGAGCGCTAAATTTTGAGCTGAGCAGTATATCAGCAGATTGGAAGAGTGCTGGACGGTGCAAGTCCTCGCATATATAGTGTCGTACAAAAAAATATATTTTTTTTAAATATATACACATTTGTGAAAAGAAAAGTAAGTAAGTAACTAAACAAGTTACTGCGCTTGAAAGTCAGTGCTCGCCACATAAAAGTATAAGACCGTGATGTAACTTATTAGGGTTTCGAGATCAGCTTAAAAGTTGCTGATTACAATTAGGCCAACATAGTGGGTGCAACTGCTTTCGCTTACGGTATTCCAACTTATGACACCACCAGGCGGGTTTATGTCGAGCTACAATATTAAAAAAAGTATAAATTCTAACCTGTTATCGTCAGCAGGTAAAGCCCCAGCTCTATGCAGACATGTGATACAACGAGCTGCACCAAGAGCAACAGCTGGGGGATTCTCTCGGGATAATAAATTTGAAAGCAACTCTGGTATACTTTTGTCACCGTCCCTGTAATTCACAATGAGTAACAGCTACACTTCTCGAATTATAGACGTAGAATAGACGCTTGATTGGACGACTGCTAAAGCTAAGAACTCATGGTGCGATTTCTGCGGTGTCAGACTCATAACAGTCGTAGAATGTAAAAATGTATGGCAAATTAATTTTGGAACTCACGATGCTGTTTTGGCCCGCAGCGTCTCCGATTACTAACGATTGTCGCAGCTAAATCGTGCGGCTCACAACTATCGCATGCTCTCCGATTTCAGATAGGAGGATTTGCGGGCCCTAGTCGCCGCGGCTGCGATTCATTGTGTGTCCATTTGTTGCCATATAAATAAACACGTGATAAAACTATTAGGGATAAACAGAGACAATGCCTATCCCTATGGGAAAAAGGCGTCACAATTTGACTGATTGATTGATAAAACGATTTTGATACGTTTAAATAATTAAATAAGCGATGAATAATTAAAATGAGTTTGAAGTGTATCAATTAATAAATAAATAATATAGTTAATTACATAGATAAAATCGATCGATTTCGAATAGTACAACTCGCGATCATCTGTTACGGCCGTGCAGTCGCAAATACGTGCGGGCTCGTGAGTTTTAAAATATTATCGGACACGGGCCTGACACAAAATCGCATAGTGAGTTCTTAGCAGAGAGATAGGCAGAGACAATGGAGCGCCACTTGCCACGATCCTGACACAAATCCTTCACTTCCCTCACATCCATTAAATTTAAGCATAAACCCAAATACAAAGCGTCGTAATAATTAACAAGATAAAGTGACAAATTACTCAATTTTTCTCATTTCATTTCCTATATTTATTTTCCAAATATAACAAAACCAAAATTTTGCGGTTGAACCATATCTGGTCATAAGTTATTTTTTGTGACTTGATATCTGACCTTCACTTGCCTGATCAAAAGCAACGGAAATGATCAGAGGAAATCAATTATAAAAGGAGAATGAAAAGACAAAAAGAATTGTGGATGTGAAGGAAGAGAGTTGCGTTAGGACTGTGGAAAGCAGCACTCCATTATTTCTGCCTATTGATTAAGGCATGACAAGTGGGGATGATAATGATGACATTAAAATTAAAAACAGAAGATCCAGACCCCAACAAAATGGCCGTCTTTAGCTGACATAATGACGGCGATAGAGGCAACTTGGAACCTACTCAAGCTGGGTGCTGTCATATGTCGAGTCACAATAAAAAAAAACTATATTAGCGATATTAATTTTCTTATTATTGTGACTATGACAAGCGCCCAGCTTGATGTTAAGCTGAAGTGTGGTCCATCAATGGATGTCACTGCTACTACATTTCAATATCTGTTATTAGCAGTCACATCCACTATACCAGCCTAGTTGAAACCGGCACTTTACAAGCTGATTCCGAAACGCGACCAAATCACTTCACGGTCTGTACACTTGTAAGTAGTGATACTACCCCGGATCGGCAGAGTGGGTAGGCAGTGGTTTAAACTATTACCTCAAAAATTGATACAGTATTAAAAGAAAACGAACCTAGTGGTCAAAGCAACCTGAGAGACAGTTGGATTATCATTACACATAGCAGCTAACTGATCAAGAGCTGGTAAAGCATCAGTGGCAATCGGAGACCTCAACATGGCTGCAATTGAACTGCAAGCACCAGCATTGCATAGAGCATCCTGCTCAAAGGGACCAGTACACCAGATTGACAATACTCTGTGCACACTGGCTTTGCTGGAACTTGTTCCATATTTACCTATTTCTGTAATTTAAAAAAATCTGACTTATTATGAATTTATTTACATTTCTTTACTAAGCTACTAAAGTGCTTGTATCTTAGAAACAGGACAATCAAAGATACATTGGTACCGGCAGGTGGTTTTCAACGTTTGCTCTTGGTTTGCATAACCATTGCAGTGCCACTACACCACGGTCACCTTAATATATGTCTATAGTTTTGGGTCGGCATGGTGAAATTGTGACTCTTAATGATGTACTTACATAGACTAATTGTTTTTCTTTTTTTCTAACACAACATGGTACTCTACTGTTACATTGTTTAAAAATAAAACAATGAAAATTGTAATCTTGTCCTCTCGACACAGGCTTTCGTCTACAGAGAGGGTTAATGGTACTCTTCAATTTTTTCGTAAATACGAGTATGCTTATTGTAATTTTAAATATAGATAGGTTTATTTTAGAACAATAATGATGATATTTATATCATATAAAGGATTACAATCTTACCAGTTAAATGTTTAAGCAACTCCATATCTGGTGGTAAAGATGCCAAAGGAGGTGGTGAATGTAAAAATATACTCCGTAAAGCACATAGCGTGGATTCAGCCAATTGAGATTCTACTGGTGAAGTCCTTAACACCTCTATTAAAGCTTCCACAACACCCTTTTGTAATAATGTGTTGACATTTTTATTTGTGCCCTTTGCCAATGAACCTAAAAGAAATAACCTCTATGCATTATTTTTATTGTGACTTGACATATGATCCCATCTAATGATAAGCTGGAGTGTAACCTACAGTCAAAAACCTGCAAGTAGCAGTTTCATCCACTATGCTGAACACACCTAATTTATAGATCCCGGCAGATAAAAACAGTGCTGACTTTTGAACTGGGCAGTATAGGGATAGGTAAATTAGAAGAGCGCTAGATGACTGCAGTGAAAGCAACTCCGCGCATCTATACAGTAGTTCATGTAATTAATAATATTCTAAAAGGACATAATTTATTTTGGGCTTTTATGTACTACTTTTTGCAATGTCCAATGATGAAAAAATATATAAATTGTAGTATTGATTAAACTAATAACAATTTTACTTTTAATTGCTGTTCATTTGAGTTATTTGGAAAATAAGATATGGATTTTGCATCGTCTGTCAATCACAAAGACACGCCATATTAAAAGTTCTGCTTTGAACTGTCATTATTATAGTTTGATCATTTTGCACACCTAAACTATGCAAAATAAATGATATTTTCCAATTAGATTGTAATCTTTATACATAGTATTTTCTTAGATTTTGCGCGAATTTGCGTTTAATTCGTTAATCTTTATACATCAAACTATTTTAATATGCATATTGAACTTTTAATACAATTAAGCCCAAGTCCCCATACAAAAAGAACAAAATCCTTTATACATGTTCGTGAAATGTAAGTAGGCAAACTAGCTTCAATACCAGCACTCTTTTTATTTGCTGGGATGTAAAACTCATGCCACAAGTAAGTTTTGTTTCGTGTTATATTTAGTTATATGTGATGTTATGTTTGTCAAACAATCAACAAGTGGAATGCTTTGCCCTTAAAGCAAAGTATAAAAACCTCTTATCAGCATAAACAACAAAGGGTGCCATAAGCTAAGACAGTCCTTTAAATTGTCAGCACTCTTGTAAGCTAGGGAAGGCCCTAGCTTATCATCAAGCAAATCGAGATCAAATGTTAAGCCACTACAAGTGTGACTCCATGCAGGTATAGGTCCTGGCAAATAAAGACAGTTCGGCGCAGTCACTTATCAAATGTGCATAATTTTAAAAATATTATCAGTTATATGCTGTACAGATGTTCATATTTGCTCCCACCGCAGTAGTCCAGAGCTCTTCTAATCTGCGAATGTGCAGATCCGATCCTCCTAATCTGCGAGCTCAAAAATCAGTGCTCTTTTTATTTGCCACGATCGCTAGTCACAATAATACTCTCATCTACGTCAAGCATACTAAAAGAACCTCCATTAGGTTTGAATTGAATTATATCAAACAAAAATATAAAAATCAATGTCTTATATATCAATGAATAGTATTTTGTATTGTAAAGAATTAAACAATTTGGCAGCGTGCGATAGAACACTTTAGTTCTGCAGATCATTTTTCTTAATACACTGGATGATATTTTCTTAGATTTTGCGCGAACATTGATTAATGAATTAAACAAATTTTATGCGGCTTACTATCGCGTTTATTTTGGTTTTCATTTTAGTGACCACGATGGCTGCAAAGCTCTCGAAACGTCGGAATAATAAAAAATTGTAAAATCAAAACCAAAATAAATGCGATAGTAAGCCACATAAAATTTGTTTAATTCATTACACTGGATGAGTTTTATGTTTGATATAGCATTTAACAATATGTTAAATTTAAAATTATTAATATTTGCAAACCAGAACTTATTTTAAGTTATATTCGGAAGCATTTTTTTTTACCTAATATAGTTTTAGTTTCAACATTGAACTAAGAAAATATTGATTATTTTACAAAATTTATTTAAATTTTATGCTTACCAATAGTAATTGTCGCCTGTAATCTTAAATTAGTATTCAGGGATGTATCAGTCATAATCTCAACCAGGCGAGGCACTATCCCCTGTTCAATTATAGATGTCTTTTGCCTGTTGCTGCCAATCACGGAATTCTTCAATGCCACCAACGCTTCCTCACATTTCTGCTCATCCTCAGAATATAACTCATCGATATAAGACCGCGAGCTCTCAATATCCTAGCGGCAAAACATTATAGGTTAAGCGTCACGTACAAAAAAGAAACAAAAAAACAATCGCAATGAAAAGAATATTGGAAAATCTTACCATAAAAATGGATAATGGTTGCATGATTTTACTCTTCTATTTATATAGTATCAGTCGCAAAATTCCGCTAAAATCTATTTTTCGAGGCCGTACTCGATGTCCTGTCAGACAAGCCAAAAGTCAAATTTATAGTTAGGGATGCCATGTATTTTGGCGCAAAATCTACCTTAGATTACAAAATTTTAATGAATTATCTTAAATATGGCTCACTTATTTACATTTAATTAGTTTGGTAATTCGTATTATATGGATATAGTGAATAATTTGTATGAAAAGTCAATCTAACTTACTAGTAATTTTTTCTTCAAGTTATTCCATGGATTATTATTTTATTATTTCCCAATTTTGACAGTTGCTAGTTGCTATCATAGACGCTTGCTATTGCTAATCAACATGTTTGGGAACAAAAACTAAAATTGTTATCAAATTCAATGCTATTTTTGTAAAACGTTAGCAAGAAGATATTTGTCTGTAATAATTAGCTGCCGCGTTTTCAGAAACATTGTTTGTTATAATCCAATTCATCACAATGGATTCTGGAGTGGATACAAGTAATGAAAGCGACAACAGTCAGGTAGACCAAACCTCAAATAAGTGGTTCAAAGTAGTGCCACCACTTAATATCGATCCTAATATCGCAGCATTATTTAGCGAGCCCTGTAGCACTTATGACAGTCCAGGCAAAATGAAGACTTGCGCAAGAGCAAAGCAGTGCCGCCGTTCATTTTATGAACGTATCTGTTGTTCTAAAAATCGAAGATTGCTCACAGCTGCATACACAAATAATACAGAGCTTGTTAAGAAATTGCTTGAAGAAGGAGCCAACCCAAATGCCACAGATGAACAAAAAAGAAGTCCATTACATTTGGCAGCTTGCAGAGGATATACTGATGTTGTGAAAACATTACTGAAACATGGAGCTGATCCTAATATTACAGACACTATTGGTAACACACCTCTCCATCTTGCCGCATGCACCAGCAATACTCCTGTTGTCGTCAACCTATTGAATGCTGGTACAAATGTCACTTTGAATGATAAACATGGCCGTAATCCCATACAACTGGCCTGGAGTAAACTTCAAATTCTAAAGCTAACCTCAAAATATATGAATGATGAGAAGAAGGGCTTAATTAAGGAGATTGATAGTATTATCAGTATGATGTTAAAACACCGGAGGGAGCAGGCAATGGATCCTGAAGCACTGAGATCTATCCGAAGGCGCTTAGAATGTTTAAAAACTAAAGATGACCCCAATGTGCAAGAATTATTAGACAGTCTTGGTGCACTTAATTTGAAGTAGAATTTATGAAGATGTGTAAGAATGGGTTCTGGACTTTATTTATGAAGTTTTTTACTAAGAGGTAGTTTGCATTCATAATTTTGTCTGTCTAAAGGTGTGATTCCGCCGGCGACTGCAGACTGCACTACTTGTTTGTATGAGATTGATTCCACACTTTTGGGACCATTAGCATTTGCTAAGTCATAGATTATAACTATGATGTTTTGAAATATTAAAAATGAGACAGTCGCCAGCAAAATCACACCTTAATGCAGCTATAGTAAATTAAATATCGTTTTCATAAGTTCTCAAACTTCCCAAAAAAGTTTACATCACCATGGGGATGTAAACTGACCATAGTTCACAATTATTGACAGAACTTTTTCATACAAAATATAAATTAATTTATTGTATTTTCTCTTAAATTTTTATTTTATTTATTTACATTTCTATACCAAGCTACTACAGTGCTTGTATCATAGAAACAGGACAACCAAAGTACATATATCAAAAATACATTGGTACCGGTGGGTGGTGTCGAACTTGTGCTTTTCGGTTTTCGAAACCATTGCACTGCCACCATTGCAAAACAGTGGCATGTATTACTAAGGGCCCTATATTCATAAAAGTTTGGAAGTTGATGTTCTTATACCAGCTTATGAAAATCTCAAGACTAAAAAAACAGTAACCAGATGATGACAGTAATCTAACAAAATAGTGTTGCTGGTAGCGCCATCTACAAAAAACTTTTTGTTTAGATCCCCATTCTATAGCATCAATTAAATCTGAGGGACAGTGTTATCCCGATTTTCCATTTAATTATAAGCCTCTTTAGTGTAAGCTATAATATACTATCTTCGTAATACATAGTGGTTAAAAATATCTTATTATTATTTTGTTATTAAGCATTGAACTTGTCTACCAATCAAAACAGAACAAGTGCAAAATCAACTGATAAAAAAACATTTGTTAGTAATAGTACTTTATAAATTAGTAATTTTATGAATAATATTTTATTACTAATTCATGAAGTTATGAATTAGCCATGGCGATTTGCCCAAGACATTTCTAAACGTCCAATTTGCATCAGTTAGTTTGAAATTTAAGCTTTTGATTTTATCATTTTATAATCTTATTTAGGAATGTTAATACTAAAAAGAGTAAACAGGATAAGCAGCAAAATTATTGTAAAAATAAAATAATCCAGAAAAATTAGGCCCTGAGGTCTAATAAGTGGCAAAACATCAATCAAACTGTCACGCCACTTTCCACGTTCCTGTTTTACACAATCATATTCTTTTAACGAAATAATATAATATTTATTATAACAATCAATTTCCCAACAAAACAATCCTTTTACCAGAGTAGATGCCTATACTGTGTTTTTTCTTACTTGACACAAGTGGTAAACAAACATGAAAATTGCCATTTCCCATGCCCTTTATCTCTAACCATAGAGCTTGTATGAAGAGAATTGTGAATGTGAAGGAAGCGAGGGAGTTGTGTCAGGATCGTGGCAAGTGGCGCTCCATTGTCTGTCCCTGTGGGAAAAAGGCGTGACAATTTGATTGATTGATTTATCTTAGGAAACTGTTTACTTCTGTTTTATTCTATAGAATAAATATACACAATTTATTAAAATCACACACATATTATATACATTATTTTGTCAAATGCCATTTATATGGAAACTGAATATTAACAAATGTTGTGCCCCAGTAATAATCATAACAAAAACCATTTTCACAGCAATTCATAGATATTTTTATAAATTTGTATTGATTCGCATTATTTGTAATTGTTTTTTATTGTTAATCCGTCATTATGCCGAAAGTTTGTTTACTATTGCCAAGTAAGAATAAATGTACTATAGTAAAGTTTATATAAATATTCCTGTTAAAATTAAATTGCAACTCGTCCCACAAAAAATTGTGCTATAAAGAAAAAAATTCTAGATTACCACAAATAGTCTATCTATTGCAAACTGTTTGTGGTAATTTGCCCAGTTTGTTCATCCGGGGTCGTACCAGTTTCAACTGTGTAGACCGTGAAGTTGCGTCTTGAAATCAGCTCCGAAGTAGCCTGTCCTAACTAGAGCGGCATAGTATATACGACTGCTACTTATGGTTTTTTAACTGTACTAGCAGTCGTCTCTATTCATAAACTGCTTTCTTGCAAGGTGGGTGCATATATCAGGTGGTCACATGTCGAATTTTTAAATGAAATGAAATTGGATAATCAAAAAAAATGCCTCCGAGTTTTTGTGGGACTTTGATCTATGTTTCATTTTGTGTTAATTCATAGTGTTTATTTCTGTTATGAAACCAAAAATGCTTTAACTTTTGAAAGCATTGAATAAGAACGCATCTAGGTATAGTATACCGTAGGTACTGGAATGGTCTCAAACATTAAATTATTCCGTATGAATAATTCAATGTTTGATATGAGGTTTCTTATAATATCAATAATTAATATAGGAACGGTTTTGTAAATACAAATATTTATAGGATTTAATTATTAATAAAGATTATATTCACTTTCTATTTTACTTTATTTACCAACCCATGTGTTTTCCCCTGCTGCAATCAGGTAAATCGATTTCAGAAGCCAATTTAAAAAAAACACGGACAACTTTATTAGCATCTATGTGGAAACACCTCGTCTGATGTTAAACTGCAGTGCGGTCCATTAATAAAGGCGACAGCTATTACAGCGTCCACTATGCCGGCCTCGAAACGCGTGCGTGCGATGTATTAAATAAAACAACAAAGTAACTTTAATAATTATTCTTTATTGAATAACAGTTTAATAAATTTCAAAGACTAAATAACTTTTTAATGATAAAATACAAGCCATTTTTACAACCAGAAGTATATTAGTAACACTTACGACATCTTAGTAACATTTTATTGGCAACGAAATTAATTTAACTACAATACTAATGGACGTCGAATTAGTATAAAATATACACCCCGCTTGATGTTAAGCCGAAGTGTGGTCCATGAATGAATGTCACTGCTAATACAATCCAATAACTGTAAGTAGCAATCACATTCACTATGCCGGCCTAGATGGAACCGGCAACTTACGAGCTGATCCCAAAACGTGACCAAATCACTTCACGGTCTGTATACTTGTAAGTGGTGGTACTACCCCGGATCGGCAGGGGTACCACTGCCTACCACTCTTTGATAACCAGACCCGAAGCAAATATCCATCTCTTTTTTTTAATAACAAATATTTTATGTGGAATTTACAAAAAATTGAATGGCGAATTTTGTTTTAAATTGTTACTCAACATACGGTATCTCGCCTGATGTTAAGAGCATGCAGTCGCATTCACTTTACCAGTCTAGGAACCGGCAACTTACAAGCTGACGCCGAAACGCGACGAAGTCACTGTATACTTTTAGGTGGTGGTATTATCCTGGATCGGCAGACTGGACCCCGCTGCTTACCACTCTCTGACAACCAAACCCGAAGTAAATATACGATTTTATTAACGAATACATATTTGTAATATTCAAACTAATATTACAAATAATGCGTCAAATAGGCGCATTATATTGGTAGTTAAAAATATTAAGTCGGTCGGAAATAAATACACTTCGATATTGATTGTAAAAAAAAATAGACAGCCTTCAGACAGGGTACCAGATGTCCATCTGTATACTATACCAGATGTAATAAAAAGTCATCAAAACAATATTCGCTATTCGATCTAGCAGTGCAGTGCAAACTAAATTATTTATACTAAGGTCCACTTTTACCAATATATTCATGTATAACATTTTTTTAAATTTAGATATACCTGACATTTAGATTTATTAAAAGAGTGGTAGGTATTCATACACGTTTTGGTGACAAAAGAGGTACTATGCTATAAGAATAGGACGGGCTGTTGACTAACTTCACTTTAGTATGGTGTATTTTCTTTGACGCAAAGAAAAAGTCACCATACTAAAGTGAAGTTGGTTGGAGATGAAAAGTTAGACGTCACAAAATGGCGCCTATTCCGTCCTATTCTTATTTTAATCGCATTATATAACCTTAAATTAAGCTATCTCTTTCCCGCGAGGTTTTGTTGCAGTACGTAAATTGTTATTTTGACTACATCAGTGTAGTTACCTAAAAAGGCAAAAACTGTGATCAAAGATTGCAGTAACATTTTTACGTACATAGGTTTTCTTCACCTATGTACGTACTTTTCCTCACTGCACAAGACTGGCAGAGAAAGACTTAAGACAGATAATGCTTTATTTTTTTACGTATTTAAGAATTTGGTGAAAGTGGACCTAATTATCTAAAATAGTAAAATATTTAAAATTTATTAATAAATATGATAAAATTGTATAATTTGTCTTCTTAAATTTTTAATTAAATTAATGGTAGATACATTAAAAGTTTTGAATACATAGAATTTTATTCATTATCTAAACAGTTATAATTTAAAATATTTAACGCCATATCTTAGCCACATGTTAATTAAATCAACAATAAATAAATATTAGTGCCTTTTTCAAGTATTATTAGAACATATAATTCAAATAATAATATTTCAAATTTATTAAAAGTTAATAATAACAATATTATGCTATTAGAATAAGAATAGGACGGGCTGTTGACTAACTTCACTTGTGTCTTTTTCTTGACGGTCCGCAAAGAAAAAGACCATACTAAAGTTGGTTGGAGAGTTAGACGTCACAAAATGGCGCCGATTTCGTCTTATTATTATTTTAATCGCATTATAGGTGGCATTTTACAAAGAGCATGTGGATATGTTACATTCAAACAATTAATTAATTTTCGGTAGCAAAGCAGCGGCGACTGAGGCAACCGTTAACTGAAACTGCTTTTTCAGGTGTCGGCGCTCTTAGACTTTCCCTTGCTTACCAACAGGCAAGGAATGGTAAGAAGAGAAGGAATATAATTTATTTTTAATTATGCCTCTAACGCAGTGTTTCCCAACCTTTTTTAGGCCATGCCCCATCTAAACATTTCTAAAATTTTTATGACACTCATACATAATATTTAACCTTTAAAAATTGTTTTGTTTTCTTAAGAAATATAAATGATAGATCTTTATTAAGAATTTGCCTTTTTTGCTAAATTTGTCACAGATATCTAGCATTGCATTTAAATAACTCAAAGCGAAAGGATTAAAGTCGTTTCGAGTCCATTTTTAATTGGCAAACACTGCTCTAACGCAATCTAATACAAATAAGAATTAAATAATTGTAAAATACAAATAATTTATTGTTAATTTTTGGCATATTTCCATGCTAGTGCTTTTATTTGGTATTGAATTACTATTGTAAATTGGATAGAAAAAAAAACGTGTGCACGTTCGAAGCTGGCCTCTGACCACAGACTTACACAGCGACAATTATTAGTTAATGCATAAGGTACTTTAAGGTTAACTTTTTTTTTATAATTTATAAAGCGCAACATTTAAAAAACTCTTTGCTGCTACAATGTTATGTTTTGTACAATGTTTATAGTTTGAATTTTATTGGTTATAAATTGTAGTTGACGCAATGGATGCAAAAGATACTTTAGCTTAAGGTAATCACGTTTCATTATTATTTTTAAAGCGCAACATTAGAAAACATTAGAAAATCAAAGGCATTACTTCCCTAGACGTTATTATCCAGGGGGTGTTAGCCGAAAATGCATTGAAATGAAGCAACAAAAACAAATAAAATCGACTGTGAAATACACGAACAGCGTTATCGATCAACATTTCACTGTCGATTGCATATTCAGTACGTATCAAAACTTGCAAAGACAGTTATTGTCGAGTTTTGGGTATATGGTAGAAATGTAGGTGCACCGGAACCACAAAATTTTGAAAGTCGACTATTAGAAAAAAGTTTGGGAACCTCTGACCTAGGCCATGGAAGATTGTGGAAAAATGCACAAAATCGCTGAATACTATGTTATTTTTACTATATTTAAAATACTGTTTGGTAACTCAGTCGGTTATTTTACCTCTTTGGGTCGATATACTATGGTGCAAATAATATTTTTTAAATTAAAACTAGACTTTTTTGGAAGGTTTGATAAGTGTCACTTTTGTAAATTCGCGTTCACGTTTAAAACATCCAAGCGAACGCTTCAAATAAAAGATGTATATAAAATCATATTTAAATATAGGCACTATCTATTGTCGGCATTTATTAGGCTTCAATTAGGCAGCTTAGTATATAATTATTCTAGAATTTTATAAATTATCTATTTATTTAGTAAAATTGAACTAAAATACACTAAAGAAAGTATGGTAACAAATACCTATTTTAATACTTATTTTATTTCTTCATAGCGTGCTTGTCTCATATATAAGATAGGCGTAATGTTATAGATAAAAGGTACAATCGAAATTTTATATATAATTTTAAAATAAATAACTTAAAGAAATAATAAAAAAAACAATAATAGTTGGAAATTAACAATAATAGTAGGGAATGTACAATACTACATAGTTGGGAATAAACAATAATAGTAGCGAATGAACAATAGTGGTATGGAATGAACAATACTAGTAGGGTATAATAGTAGAGTAGATAGTAGTCATAATAGTAACTTTAAAAGTATATTTAACATTTGTATGTCTTTTGTTGATATGGCTGAATTATATTTATCACAGAATATCTAAAATTAGAATAATATTTCTTGCAAATAAAATAATATTTCGTTACCGTTTTGTGTGGCGATAAATACCAACACAAAACAATAAAATAAATGTAAGCGACATTCCAATTATTTTGCGATAAGCAGTTTTTACGACGTCTTAGAGCAAAAGAAAATGTATAAACTATATGATGACCAAATTACCGTAGTTAATTTAAACGTCAAACACATAGCGTGTCCACTAGGTTTGAGTGAGTGTCGCTTACATCTGAATAACCTAAAACTAAGGAAGAGATTTAAAAACAAAATACCGCACCTTATTAGTTCCTAACAAAATAACAAATTATAAAAAATAGGAATGTTTTAAAACTAATTAAAAAATGGTAATTTTAAAGCAGAAAATTGGCATAATTTTGATAAATTTCGGGGGAAAATTATTTATTATACGCATTTCTAGTTAAGATAATAATTTGAACTCATTGTGCTTAAATAATTTCAATTAATAAATAATAAAGGAATAGTGTAAGACTCACAAAGGCTAGATATATGAATAATATAAAGGCAGCGCGTGAAAGTGCATAAAATTTGGCACTAAACAATTACCTACTTGACTAGCGACTAAACTTGATCATTAATTTCACATTAAAATAATATATATCACATTTCAAATTTTCATTAAAAACCAATCAAATAAAAATATTTCACTACATTATTTATAGAAAGAATCACAACGAAATGTTTAATTATAATTGGTCACTATTGCATCTAAAAGCTTTGGTATGTACCCCGGCAGATAAAGATAGCGCTTGCATTCAAGCTACAAAGTAACTAACTTACATTTCGTTTTACCGATGTGTATAAATTTTAAAATATTTCCAATTATGTGCACGACAGTATTGATGCGAGGACTTGCTCCCACCGCAGTCGTCCAGAGCTCTTCTAATCCGCCGATAGTTATACTGTGCAGTTCAAGTCAGCGCTCTTTTTATCCGCGACGACCTATATAACAAATTTGATAATTCCACCAAACACAACCATCAAATACTTATCCCCAACCCCATGCCCCTCCACCCACACCGGCTCGGTTAAGTAAAAAATAATCAGTCTATATGACACCAGGTATCTCTCATTTCGTATCAGGCACTATCAACTTCACAATATTAGGAAATATCTCTGCCTGAATAGGGCCATACTCCACTTCTTCACCATCCACCGTTAGTATACCATTAGTGCCGTCAGGAACTATTCGGAACGCGCTCACAGGAACCATCTTTATAAACTCACTGTTAATCTCCGCGTGTGAGCCACCGTTCATGCCGAGTAGGAACGACAAGACTTGAGCCCTCGATATGCCCGCTTTAATGATCAGCATCCACATGACACCGTCGGCGATCTGAGAACGTGGGGCGAATAGGAGATCCTCGCCAATGTAGGATTGATAGGAAACGTGTACCATTACGAACTCCCCCACCTCGTGGGTCCAATTAGCCGGCAACGTCGACATCAGCGAAGGCAAGTGTGACGCAGGGCCGTGCATACACGCGTGCGTCGGTGATCTCATCTCGGAGCCACTCGTAATGCTGAGGTATTCAGAGTCTCTTGTGCTGTAGAAGGCGCTCCTTCTAGAATTGACTGAATACCACGAATCGACTCTTCTATGTTGGCTGTTGATTGTGCTAGAAGAAAAAATTTCGCTGCTTTGATCGTCGCAGTCTATGAAGACTTCGGCATCTGGCGAGTCTAGGGCACCGTCCTGACTTATGCTATGGCTAAGAACGATGGGTAATTTTGGTTTGGGTAGGCATTCGACGTCCTTTATTTTTAAGTAGCTTACTGTGCCCTTGTAGACTCTGAGGCCGAGTATTCTGGCTAGTGCCCAAACTACAAATCGTTGTCCCCCTATAGCGCGGAGACGCTCACTCTCAATGTCAATGTCGGAGAGTAGTCCCCATCCCACAGTCAGGAAGGAGAACATTATCTGCAATAAAAAAAAAATACTTTTATGAGCTATATTGACGACAGGCGTAGCACATTGCTTAGTAAAACAGTTTGTTGCGCGTAAAGTCACGGGTTCGATTAAACATTACAAATATTTGATAATATTCAATCAATTAATCAAACTGTCACGCCTTTTACCCACGGGGATAGGCAGAGACAATGGAGAGCCACTTACCACAATCCTTACACAACTCCCTTGCTTAATTCACATCCACAATTCTCTTCATACAGGCTCTGTGGTTATGGGCACTAGGCAACCCAGCTTTCTTCAGGATGTCTCCGATTTGGTAGGAAAATACCCTCCTGAGCCTGCCTTGTTTAACGCATCTATCCACATCAGATTTATAACGTCAATGTACTTTCACTCATCCTTTCCATGTGCCCAAACTATCGAAGCATCCCTTTGTCAATCCCCACTATATCTTCTTTCAAACCACATCTATCACGCACTGTGTTATTTTCTATCCGCTATCGTTATTGTTAATATTTGTAATGTTTAATCGAAGAGGTGGACAACCAAATTACAAATATCAAAGATGTAAATAGCATAAATAAGTAAATAGCATGTGGTTTTGACCCCGTGCTCTCGGTTAGCGTAACCATTTAACGACCAATAAATACACTACGATCGCATATTAAATTTATCATTAATAGTCAACAAACACGTGCTATAATGACTAACTCATAGATTAGTTACGTTCATTACAAACAATATAATTTATTATATCTACTATTTATACAACGTTATAAAAACATGTCTCTATATAAAACAATGAGTCAATTGTGGTCAGTGGCGTGCAGTCTAATAATAGGCATATAGACTCTGACTACCCTACAAAATGATGCAAAATGTATTTTACATTAGTCACTAAATAACACGCGGCCAATATAAATTCAATATTAATTTACAATAAATATTCTAGGACCATCTATGTATATTGGTCGAAATTAATTTGCAATACAACAATGAGTGAATTGTGGTCAGTGGCGTGCAGTCTAATAATAGGCATATAGACTCTGACTACCCTACAAAATGATGCAAAATGTATTTTACATTAGTCACTAAATAACACGCGGCCAATATAAATTCAATATTAATTTACAATTAATATTCTAGGGCCATCTATGTATATTGGTCGAAATTAATTTGCAATACAACAATGAGTGAATTGTGGTCAGTGGCGTGCAGTCTAATAATAGGCATATAGACTCTGACTACCCTACAAAATGATGCAAACATGTATTTTTCATTTAGTCACTAAATAACACGAGGCTAATATAAATTCAATATTAATTTACAATAAATATTCTAGGGCCATCTATGTATATTGGTCGAAATTAATTTGCAATAATCAATCAGCCGTTGCACTACCGCCATCTATGTGGTGGTAATATTTTAACGACAAGCTAATCCCGAAAGGCGACTAAGTCACTTCTTGACCTTATAATGAATAAAAATGCAGTCGTTAAGGCTCTTGGCCTTATCAGGCAAGTCGAACATAGATGTCGCGTCTTAATAAAAAAAAAGCGGCCAAGTGCGAGTCGGACTTGCCCATGAAGGGCTCCGTAGCAGCAAGTAACATAATATAAAAGTTCACAGAATACATCTATTTACCAAGTTTCAACAGTAAAGTTTTTATAGTTTCGGAAAAAAGTGTCTGTGACATACGGACGGACGGACGGCCAGACAGACATGACAAATCTATAAGGGTTCCGTTTTTTTACTACGGAACCCTAAAATGGTTAATTAATAGGTGACGTAGATAACTAATTTAATATATCATTCAAGTCAATCATTTATGAATTGATATACGACGCGACATAAGACTGCACCCAGGTCGCGAATACAGTCGGAATCGGTCACTTTAAAGCTGATCCTGAAACGCGACTAAGTCACTTCACGGTCTGTATACTTTTAAGTGGTGGTACTACCCCGGATCGGCAGACTGGGCACCACTGCCCCTCAGTCAGACAGACCCGATCCAAATATCTGCCTCTTTGCTTTTTATTTACAAAATACTTGTAATATTAAATCTAATTTATAAGTATTACAAATAAAAGCAATGTAAAATCTTTGCTTCGGTGTGATAACCTAATGAGCTACGACTGTGCGTCCCAAATATATTGTACATTTTCATCATCATCAGCCAGAAGACGTCCACTGCTGAACATTGGTCATCCCCTTAGAATGGCATCCACCGGTGTAGTGCAGTGGGAGGCCTTCATACCCTTCGTCTTTATAGGTTTACTAGCTGTGCCCGCGGTTTTACCCGCGTAAAATTAGGTTTATAACACATACATAAAAAAGAAGGAGGTTCTCAATTCGATCGATTGTATATTTTTTTTTGTATTTATAACTTGATAACTCATATAAAAATGACAAACGGAAATAAATATAAACACAAAAAAATTCCAAACAGCTAATACTATAGTTTAGCAAAATCTAATTTAAAGTAACCTATGTTACTTCTAGTACCTCCAAAAATATGTGTACAAAGTTTTATGATGATCGGTTAAGTAGTTGTTGTGTGAAAACGTAACAAACAAACTCACATTTATAAAAATATAATATTATAGAATAAGTAGTAATAGGTTTATTAGGTTCGTGGTCAAGAACCTTTCTTTCCCATCAGTTGTCAGTTCTTCGAACGTATTTTTTTAAAGGGTGATTAAATATAATTCTATTTTTTAGATAAGAAAAAACTCGCCTAGATACTAATATCACTAATAGATTAAAATGATTCCGTTACAAAATACCTGTGTAAATTAGTTTTGATAATTCCTAATACATTATCTATGTCAGGGTGAACAATATTTACTAAATACTTTCAAAATCAAGGTTACCATCATCATAATCCTAAATTTCAAGCATTACTTGCCAGGGATAGGCAGAGAAAATGGAGCGCCACGTTCCACGATCCTAACACTTCTTTCACATCCACTTTCACTTCTCTTCATACAAGCTTTGGTTATTAACACTGGCGGACCCCTTCCCTTTAATAAGGTCCCTTAATTTAATCAAGGAACGGTCTTCTGGGTCGCTCCATTTTATCCCTTCATTCGCCTCCGATTTATAAATCTCTTACATCAAACTCCTTTCTTCTATTCTCTTACAACGTGTCTCGCAATATATCTTTTTATACCATGTAAATTGAGAAAGCATCCCGAATATTGATGCTAGAAAGAAATACTGGCATAGTAGATACGACTACTACTTGTTGTTATTTAACTGTAGTGGCAGTCGCGACTATTCATGGATGGCACTCAAGCTTAACATCTGGCGGGATGCTGTTATACGAGGCACATTTTTTTTCCAATTTTTATACGAAGCTGTATGTGTTTGTATAATAGAAACAGAATGACCAAAGTACATATCGATAGCCTAAAGCAACAATGAGATATCTTGAACAAATAGTACTTTTAAGTTATTTTACAGACTGTTAGAAATGAGATATTTACATTGTGACAGATAACACTCTAATATAAAATATGTATTGAACTATTAAAATAATGAGAAATTATGTTTAAGAGCTAATTATTAATCGTATCTCATATTATTTTGTGTTATATCTCACTGTTGCACAATTGTATGCTATTAGAATAAGAATAGGACGGGCTGTTAACTAACTTCACTTGACTGATTCAAAGGTGTATTTTTCTTGACGGTCCGCAAAGAAAAAGACAACATACCAAAGTGAAGTTGATTGGAGAGTTAGGCGTTACAAAATGGCGCCGATTCCGTCCTATTCTTATTTTAATCGCATTATATATAAAAGATACATTGGAAATGTTGCCAGTAAATGAAAAGACGCTGGCATTCAAGCTGCGTAATAACTTGTTTTGTTAAATACTTACTTTTCGTCTTTCGAGTGACTATTATGAAAATATTACTAATTATGTGCACGAATATCTGCCTATCCTTATACTGCGCAGCTTAAAAGTCAGCGCTCTTCTTATCTGCCGGTAGTTGATACCGTCAAAAGGTCTTGAAGCGGGAACTATCGGTTTGCGTGACCATTTTACTACCACTAAGCCACGATGGCAATTATTTGTATACTAACCTTAGATCTAGTTTCAATTCTGACAACGTCCATAGGTGCTGTTTTCCCTCGTGCAATCGCCATAGACATACTCGTCATGTTTTGAGATATGTATGGCTCGCTGAAACAATAAAAGTTTTTTTTAAAGATATATGAATAAATATTAGTGTCATTGACTAGAGACCCTGCAGGTATTCGTCATTTTTGCACGTTATAACGTCATTTAAATGTGAAGTTTTCGCGAAATTTGTAAATCATCATTTTCATCAGCCAGAGAGGAAGGACGTCTCTGGGAGTGGATGTCTCCACTCCCTCTTAGAACGCTATTCCGAACGATAAGATGTCAGTTGCATCCACCAGTTATTTGTGACTTTCACTGTATCGTCATTCAGTTGTTGGTTGGACACAAAAGGAAGAGCACGCTAATAAAGTATAATAGTATAGTTAGAAATATTTGCATTATTCACACATTTAATAAACTAATAAAGTGAAGGGGCGCGTCAATTATAGTTAGACAAGCTATATTTGGGTTATTAAGTATTGAGAGTTGTGTCAGGGTCGTGGCAAGTGGCGCTCCATCGTCTCTGCCTATCCCTGTGAGAAAATTTAATTGATTGAATGATTTTTTAAGTATTCTTTTTATTAAAAAAATATCTAAAAACATCTAAATAAAATACATAGTGACAGTGTTACTCGAAAATATGATTAATGATCTAGGGTTAGTAAAGACCACGTTTAAAACGACCATGCACTCTGACCTAGTAGGAAGTCATTACAAAAAGTTTTAATGATCCATAGTACTCGTATCATAAAATGTATATAAAATAAAAACCTTAAATTGATTATTTTATATGAATTTATTTTAATAAATATTTTATAGGTAGTCTTTTTAATTGTGAGATTGTTGGACTTTATTTCTCACCGTCAGCCAAAACACTTAGACCTAAGAATATCATTTTATAAGACAATAGTTTGGGCACATTGAAAGAATGAATCAAAGGAGATTAACGAGATTTATAAATAAAAGAAGAATGGAAGGATCTTGCATTAATCTTACATTGCTATAGAATTCAATTATGAATAAAAATTTACAACGATAATTCATTATCATGTTATGAAATAAAAGATTTTTACGGCTTACAATCACGCTTTTTTGATTATTTTAATCCGTCGTTTAGCAGCCATTGTGGTCGCAGGGCGATAAAGTCCAACGATTTAAATCATGAAGATGTACAAAGTACAAAAATTGTCCCATATACAGGGGATAGACAAAATGGTATGAACATCGAAGCTTGACAAAATAATTATTTAATTTTACAGTTCGAGACTAAGCAACTAAAGTGCTTGTATCACAGAAACAGGACCACCAAAGTACATATATCAAAGATACATTGGTACCGGCAAGTGGTTTTGAACCCGTGCTCTTGGTTTGAGTAACCAATTGCACTGCCACTACACCACGGTCGCCCTGAATGACCGCACCTCGCACGGTGTTAAGCTGAAGTGCGGTCCATGAATAAAGGCGACTGATACTACAGTTAACAACTGTAAGTAGCAGTCACGTCCACTATGCCGCCCTAATTAGAACCGGCAACTTACTAGCTAATCCCGAAACGTGACTAAATCAGTTTACGATCTGTATATTTGTAAATGGTGGTACTACCCCGAACTGCTCTAAGACTCCCTGCAATGCACGAAGAAACACCATAGTGACGGCGACTGTGATAGCCGTGAAAGACTGTTTTTTCAGTCGTCAGCACTCTTAAATCTCCATCATGCTTACCATCAGGCAGGTTGAGGTCAGATGTCGAGCCTAAATAAATATAATGGTATAAGGAGTTTCAGAGTAGAGAGTAAGGAGCAGATTTCCATCTCCAACAAAATGAAGCAATTTAACGGAAGTTTTGGTTGAACAATAAGACAGAATTGCCTAGTGACCATAACCGTAATGCTTGTATGAAGAGAATTGTGTATGTGAGGGGAGCGAGGGAGTTGTGTCAGGATCGTGGCAGGTGGCGCTTCATTGTATCTGCCTATTCCTATGAAAAAAGGCGTGACAATTTGATTGATTGATCATTTTGTTCACCCCTGTATATACAGATACACCGCAGATAATTAACATCGCTGGCAACTTGGTTGCCTCTGATTCGAGGTACCTACTAAAACATCATACGCAAATCGCCAAGTACATTAATCGTTCCAAAATGCTCTCAATATAGAAATAAGGTCGTATCAATTAGCTTGTCCTCAATAACCAGTTTTATTTATGATTGGAAACAATGAGCCCAGTGATTGGGTTATTACACATAAACTGATGTTTTTAGAACTATTAAAGCATAGTATAATGTAGAAATCGCATTGGTTAGCTAGAGATGTAACGACTCGACTTTTCAACCGAGTTGAGACCTAAACCGAGTTGGGTCGGTTAACATCTACAATAAACCGGTATATATACTTAAGTATATATAATTTTAGATCAGACACCAAAGGACATCATTCATTTTGGGCTTTTATGTACTACTTTTGTAATGTCCAATAATGAAAATATATATAAATGGTAGTTTCGAGACTTGTATTGATAAAACTCATACCAATTTTGCTTTTAATTGCTGTGCAATTTAGTTATTTGGAAGATAAGATATGAATTTTGTATCATCTGCCAATCAACACCATATTTGTTCTGCTTTGTACTGTCTTATATTTTGATCATTTCGCACACCTAAACTATTTTAAAATGCATATTAAACTTTTAATACAATTAAGCCCAAGTCCCCATATAAAATAAATGATGTCCTTTATTTAGTTATATTTGACATCCGAAATTCTATAGTTATAATAACCTTACTGTTATTAGGCAATTTAGATTGTCGGACCGAAGTGTAAAACGGTTTGTAAACTGGTTTGAATCGAATCCATCAATTCGGTTTGTGAATCGGGTTATCCATATTATTAAATCGACCTAACTCGGTTCGAAAAAAATCGAGATCGTCCCATCTTTAGTTAGCACCAGGGTTCTCTTCTGTCATCGATTCGATTCTCTCTAGCTTAACCTTGCCTGGTGTTAAGCTGGAATGCAGTCCATGAATGGAGGTGACTGCTATTGAATTGTAGTAGCATAGCAATTTCACTGCTTTTTCGTCGGCATAACTACTTTTTGAGTGGTAGGCAATAGTATCCATTCTGCCGATCAGGAGTAGTACCACCGCTTTCAAGTATGTATACAGACAGCAAAGTGACTTAGTAGCGTTTCAAGATCAGCTTGTAAGTTGCCGGTTTAAACTAGGCCATTTATGGACACTATTATTTCAATTTTTCTATCATAAACTGTCTGCAAAGTTTTATCTAAAACTTGGATCTGAGCCATGACAGTTTTTGGATAAACTATTTTATTTTATTTTTTATTAACGTTTCCATACTAAGCTACTAAAGTGCTTGTATCATAGAAACAGGACAACCAAAGTACATATATTAAAGATACATTGGTACCGGTGGGTGGTATCGAACTCGTGCTCTCGGTTTGTATAACCATTGCACTGCCACTACACCACGGTCGCCTAATTTTTACAAGAAAAAGCTGTTATATTGTTACAAATATACAAACGAGTATTATAAGAGTGGTAGGCAGTGGTGCCCAGTCTGCCGAACCGGGGTAGTAACACCACTCAAGTATACAGACCAACAAATATTTGCTCCGACCAGGAATTGAACCCGGAACTTTACGCGCAACTAACTCAGCACACATCAATAGACATAGACGTTATATTTAGATAAACTAATTCGCAATATAATGTCAATATGTAAGTTATGTAATTCACTAAATCAAAGTATGTTTTAGGGCGTTTTTTTTATTATTATTGACTAGACATATGACAGCTCCTCGGTTGGTGTCAAGCTGGAGTGCAGTCCATGAATAAACAGTCGCATCCACTGTGCCGGTCTAGTTGAAACCGGCAACTTCTAAGTCACTTGAAAGTGTTTATTATTTATTATGACTCGACATCTGACCTCGACCTGAATAAGACCGCCTCAGTCGCCGTCACTATGCCTGCCAAAGGTGCTTTTTCACGCAGGAAGGATGCTAAGCTGGTAAAGCATTCCACTTGTCTGCCTACCACTACAGTTTTCCTAGAATACTTTCATTACACAGATTTTTTTTCGCAGAACCTAGCAGGCAGTGACAACAAAGTATTAAATGACACAATACAACACAACGACAATTTTTAATTCCATAATGACATATGTACGATTCTGTGGAACAAAACAATGATATGGATAAACAAAACATCACATTAACAACATTTAAGTAACAACACTATGCTTTGGCCGGCATAGTGACGGCGACTGGGGCAGCCGTGAACTAACTCGGTATTTTCAGTCGTCGTCACTCTTGAACCTCCTCTTGCTTATCATCAGGCGGGTCGGGTCAAATGTCGTGTCACAATACAAAAAAAAACGCGACTTTTCTCATCGACATCGAACGTTTGAAAAGCACCCTCAACTTTGAGTGTTTACTAATCTTACACCTTCTTAAAAAGCAAGACGAGTCCACATAACTTCTCTAACTTTATATATAATATTATTAAATGTATTTTATATTTATTTATATATTAGTCAATCAATCAACGCCTTCTTCCCACAGGGATAGGCAGAGACAATGGAGCGCCACTTGCCACGATCCTGACACAACTCCCTTGCATCCTTCACATTTCTTTTCATACAAGCTCTATGAAGAATAGTATTCGCAATATAAGTTGCACAGACAACTCTAGTAGTTAGTCAATTAAATGCAATTGCAGCCATTTCTATAGCTAATTATGTTATCAAGGTCCAGCGCAGTTACTAAGTGCACCTACCTTGGTCAATCGTAAACATTGCCATAGTAAAATGTAAACTAGCCCATTACGCGTAAAACCTAGGTTCGATTTCCGGTCGGAGCAAACATTTGTTTCATAGCTTTTATTTGTTATATTCAACAATTAAATTGATTACTACAATTATCATCATCAGCCAGAAGGCGTCCACTGCTGAACATTGGCCTCCCCCTTTCAACGCCATTCCGAACGACAAGATACCAGTTGCATTCACCGGTTATTCATGACTTTCACTATGTCGTCAGTCAACCTAGTGGAAGGCTTACCTACCTACGCTATGTCTTTCGGTTTGTCGTCTCCACTCTAGAACTTTTCTTTCCTATCGGTTGTCGGTTCTTCGAGTGATTACTACAATACAATAAACCAATAAAACTTCACGGCTTTTTCCACAAGGATAGGCAGAGACAATGGAGCGCTATTTACGCGATCCTGTCACATCTCCCTTGCTTCCCTCACATCCACAATTTCCTTATAAGCTTTACGGTTATGGGCACTAGGCAACCGTAGAGCATAAACAAATATTTACTACAATAAAAGAATCCTACTATTATAAATGTGAATGTGAGTTTGTTTGTTACGTATTCACGCAACAACTACTTAACCGATCATCATGAAACTTTGTACACATATTTTTGGAGGTACTAGAAGTAACATAGGTTACTTTTTACTATAAGTTCAGCTGTTTGTAATTTTTCTATATTTATTTTTATATGAGTTATCGAGTACAAAAAAATGATATACCGTCGAATTGAGAACCTCCTACTTTTTTATGACTGTTATAAACCTAATTTTACGTGGGTGAAACCAATTTCAAGTATGTGTACAGACCAGTGACTTAGTCTCGTTTCAGGATCAAATAGGCCGGCACAGTGAATGCAACTGCTACTGCAGTTATCTAACTGTATTAGCAGTCCCCTTCAAACATTGACCGCACTCCAGCTGAACATTACGACTACACTGCGGTCGCCTTATGCAACGTTTATGCATTGAATTAATTTGTACTTAAATATTTAGGGAATAAAGTCGATTTTAATATGTAATATTAAATAGATTGCACAAATGTTTATCATGGATATCTCATATAATTTATGATATCTACTTCAGATAAAGTATTAACAATTAAAATATTTTACACTGAGGATAACAAAACTATTAGCTTAGGTCATTTTGATGCGTTATTTTTAATTAAAACTAATTACCTACTGAAACTAAACAACAAAACAATCAACCGTCAACGCATACTTTTTTTATTGTGATTCGACATATGACAGCACCCCGCTTAATGTAAAGCCGAAGTGTGGTCCATGAATGAATGTCACTGCTACTACAATTCAATAACTGTGAGTAGCAATAACATCCACTATGCCGGCCTAGATGGAACCGGCAACTTACAAGCTAATCCCGAAACGTGACCAAATCACTTCACGGTCTGTATACTTGTAAGTGGTGGTACTACCCCGGATCGGCAGGCTGGGTACCACTGCCTACCACTCTGATAACCAGACCCGATGTTAACGTATAGACACGTCCACTATGCCAGCCTAGTTAGAACCGGCAACTTACAATCTGATCTCGAAACGCGAATTAGGCACTTTACGGTCTGTATACTTGTAAGTGGTGGTATTACCCCGGATCGTCGGACTGGGCACCACTGCTTACCACTTTTTGACAACCAGACCTGGAGCAATTTTCTGCCTTTTTTTATTACCAAATATTTGTAAATTTAATCAAATTATTAAGTATAATATTAATCTATTAAATAAATCTATCTATTAACAACTATTAAGTCCGACCGAGAATCGAACCCGGGACTACCGCGTGACGGACTGGTGTGCTAACCAAAACGCCACGCCTGTCGTCCAAATGTTTCATCTTTTTCTTTTGTTTTGTTGATAGCTTAGTTTAAGTCATAATTTATCTTTAATGTTCAAACGTTGTCAAATAAATACTCCGCCTGATGTTAAGCTGGAGTGGGGTCATTGAATGGAGGCGTCTGCTACTACAGTTAAATAACTGCAAGTAGCATCTTGGAACTGGCATCTTTCAAGCTTATCCCAAAGCCCGAGTAAGTCAATTCACGGTTGAAACACGTGAAAGTGGTGGTACTACACTAGATCGAGAGACTGGGCAAATAACCACCAACTGTCTGCCTACGACTCTAGAAAAACAAGACCTGGATCAAATATTTAGCTCTTTTTTTATTACCAAATATTTGTATTACTTATACAATATTCTAATTATTAAATACTACAAATCCACACTCGCGTTTTGTGAAAAATATTATTCTTATTTGCGTTAGTATATTATTAACTTTTATGGAATATTTATAGTATTAAAATGACGTAAGTACATTACAAGTATCAATATTATGTCTTTAAACGCAATGATTATAAAACAAATAAAATTATTAAAACAACGACTATATTTAGTAAAATTATCACGCCTTTTTCCTACAAGGATAGGCAGAGACAATGGAACGCCACTTGACACGATCCTGACACAACTTCCTTGCTTCCCATGTCCACAATTCCCTCCATACACGGTCTATGGTTATGGGCACTAGGCAACTTAGCTTTCTTAAAATGTCTCTGATTTGTCCGGAAAACACCCTACTGGGGGCTGCTTCGTTTAACGCATCCATCCACATCAGATTTAGAAATTCCTTTCGTCAATATACTTTCACTGATTTTTTTTATTTTGCGACTATATAGGTAAATGAAAATGAAACTTTCCTTGACCTATAAATTAATTAAAACGAAATTATTTTAGCCAAACGATCAATTTGCTAATGAAAGAATGATAATTAGGAAACGATTTTTAATTACCGTAATAACGTGGATTTCGAGATTCAATAATAATTTAAAGTTATTTTAATATAATAAACAAAATAAAGGTGACTGCTACTACAATTCAATAAATTGTCCCCAAAGTAGACTAGTAAGAATCTAGGCATGAAGTCCCCCTTTATACCTAGTGCATAAAGTTTTTAAATAAATAACTGTAAATAGCAGTCACATCCACTATGCCGGCCTAGTTGGACCAGGCAACGTTTACGTTTATTTTAATAATAAAATACACTCCTCAATGACCGCACTATTACAGCGTTAACCCTACTCTCATGCTTCTTCTGCATTCTGCATCATTCACTTCCATACATTAATCACGCGAACTCTGGAGGCCATGCAACTACGCAGAGACATGGCGGCTTTGTGCGTCCTCTATCGCCTATACCACGGAGAATGTTCCGAGGGGCTCTTTAGCCTTGTTCCTACTTCGTCTTTTTACACCCGTAATACCCGCACAGGTCGGGGAAAGCATCCACATTTTATCGACTGAATCGGCAGTCGAACTAAAAAGTTCGGTGCGTCTTTTCTTTGTAGAACAATTGACAAGTGGAATGCTTTGCCAGCCCATGTGTTCTCTCCATCCTATGACCTCGGATCCTTCAAGCGATGCGTGAAGAAACACCTTAGGCCGGCATAATGGCGGCGGCTGGGGCAGCCGGGAACTGACTCGGTTATTCCAGTCAATATTCGAAATTTCGAATGAAATTATGAAATTAATAACATACACGTATAAATACATATTATAAAGCATTGTCAAAAATACATCGTTCATAAACAAAGTTCTATAAATCATAAACAAGATTAATTACTTGATAAATGGATATTTTATTGCGTTACTTTAGATATGTATTTTTTAATAAAAATCATTGAACACTTATCTGACTGGTAATTTTTTTTATTATTGTAGTTCGACATATGACAACAATCCGCCTTGAGCTAGAGTACGCTCCATGAATGGAGAGAATAGTACATATTTAACTGCTGCAATCGTATCTATCTAGTTGGCCTAATTGAAATCGGCAGCTTACAAGGTCCCGAAACGTCACTTTACGGTCTGCGGGGTCAGGTTAAACGAAAAAAACGATATCGTTTTTCGTCGGCGATTGTCTGCTTTATGCATTTACTAAAAGGAGACTATGACGTTGTGACGAATATCGTCGGTCCGACGACAGGTTTTATCAATATCGTCAAAAGTTCCGTTTTGGTGGTTTTAGCTGACGTTTTGTATTAATTTGACAATTGCAGACGAGAGACGATATTGTTATTTCTCCTGCATAACCCCGCTGTACACTTGGTAGTACTTGGAACTGCAAGCTGGGCAAATGACGTCATGACGTCTTACCATCAGTCAATTCTAGGTGAGTCACGCCTTTTTCCCAGAGGGATAGGCAGACAATGGAGCGCCACTTACCACGATCCTTACACAACTCCCTTGCTTCCTTCACATCCACAATTCTCCTCATACAGGCTCTGTAGTTATGGGCACTAGGCAACCTAGCTTTCTTGAGGATGTCTCCGATTTAGTCTGAAAACACTCTCCTGGGCCTGCCTTGTTTAACGCATCCATTCACATCAGATTTATAAATTCCTTTCGTCAATCTACTTTCACTCATCCTTTCCATGTGCTCAAACCACCGAAGCATGGAATCCTCTACAATTGGGTATTACCAACAAACGATGAATCCTCAATAATAAAAATGATACAATTATATAAAATACTATCGCAGGCAAATATTGTCGACACAGTTTAGGAGTTTGTGGTTTGGCTTATCATTAAACCTGCATTTGCGGGAATTCCTGCGAAATGCGATAACACAATCATGATGATCTAAATCTTTATGTAGTTAATAATGAACAGGTGTGTTAGGTTATGAGTGACCGCACACCTACAATATTATTGTCAATCCAATATTGTAAGATTAACGATATTGTCAATACGATAAAAGCGTCCGCATACTACACATTTTTTTATTTTATTTACATTTCTATACTAAGCTACTAAAGTGCTATTATAGTATTACGAGAACATGCTTAGTCGCGATTCTCTACCTGAATTACGTAGACATGATTTAATATAGAAATAATAAATAGAGACATTTGTCAAAAATAATAATACATAGTAAGTCCATAATTGGTATATCGTCTATGAACTGGCAAAAGGTCCTATCTGAAAAAAATGCTCATTAATTTTTCTGTATCAAAATGTCCTATTTCGATTAGAGAGTGATTTTAAGTTTATTTAGTTATAAATTCGCGTCAATAAAGCTAATTTACTAAATACGTGTTTTTTTATTCGATAAATAACTTTACTACTTCAATAATAATCAGTTCACGCCAGTCCTGTAAAGTTGCATGATAAAAGATAGGACTCTTTGCCAGTTCATAAACGATATACCGAAATGGTATGGAAAGATTTAGATTTTTAGTATATTAACTCCTTGCAAAAATTAGAAAAAAAAAAACAGAGAATCGGCTTGATTTCACGTCTTTCCGCTTTATTTCTATTACGCTTCAATAAAAGTGTAAAGTATGTGTATTATGAGTTCACATTCATTCATTCATATAACTCCCTATATAATTTATTTACCTTTAAATTTAAAATTAATAGTTTTATTTGTTAGTTTTGTAGGGGGATTTATTGGTTATTTTTTCAGAAATTTAAATATATTTTTTATGAAAAAATTTATTATAAATTATGAAATTAGATTTGACTTCAATATATTCCATTAAAAATGCCTAAAATAAAAAGTGCTGCCGACATAAAGCTTCCCTCTCGAATGAGATGTTACGAGTATTATTACCCCTGCCTCTTCCCGATATTGATGCAATCCGGATTTCATCAAAATTATTGATCAATGAAATTGAAATCCCCGCAAACGTACAGTTCGCGTCACGTAAGTTGGCAAGAGTAGTCAGATGCACAGAAGTCGTCTTTTAGGTGTGTTTAGTTGGGAACGCGGTGGACACGGGGCATGAGGTAACAAAGTTCCGTGCGCGCGATTGGCTGGTTAGTCGATCACCGACTCCCGCGTGGCCCCACGCTCCATTCGCTTCTCTCACTTCGACTATAATAAATAGTATGGGCACGAGGCAACCCAGCTTTCTTGAGGATGTCTCCGATTTGGTCGGAAAACCCCCTCCTGGGTCTGCCTCGTTTAACGCAACCATCCTCATCAGATTTATAAATTCCTGTCGTCAATATATTTTCACTCATCCTTTCCATGTGCCAAAACTATCCAAGCATTCCTTTCTAAATCCTTGTCACTGCATCTTCTTTCAAAGTACATCTATCGTACCTTTGAGTATACATTAGGGCATTATAGCTTGTCTAACTATAAATGACTCGCCCCTCCACTTTATTAGTTTATTTAAATGTATGAATGCAAATATTTCTAACTATACTTTTATACTTTATCAGCGTGCTCTGAATAACCAATTACAATTGCATTTTCGGTTAGTTGCGTTCATATTTTATGTTTTCTCGTGTGCGCAAATGTGGTGGAGGCAGGGCCGTCTTTACCCGGGGGTTCAAGGGGTGCAGTGCATCCGGGCGCAGAGTCCTAGGGGGCGCATGCCGACCGCCATAAATTTCGATAGGTACCTACTATACTGAGACCACGCGAGCGGAGCCTTGACTTTCGCACCCCGGCGCTGAATATGCTTAGGACGGCCCTGGGTGGAGGGGCGCGTCAGTTCGGATTAGACAGACTATACCTAATTTATTAATTGAGTATTACCTAATGTATACTCAAAGTGTGTACATGTATACACTGTGCTATTAAATAAATATAGTTAGTTTCTTATTAGGAAATAATATAAATTTAATAGCCTGATAGATTTCAATGAAATGTAATTGAAAGGTTAAGTGTCTGTTACCCTTTTAATTTTATGTAATGTGTACTTTTTAAACATCAATGTCCTTGTCAGTTAATGTCCTTGGTCAGCATAGTGACGGCGACTGAGGCAACTGTAAACTGAGTCGGTTTTTACAGTCGTTGGCGCTCTTGGGCCACCTTTGCTTATTATCAGGCAAGTCGAGATACGATAATAAATTTAAAAAACGTCTTATTAAAAATAAGTTTTCATCTATAAATCTATGTAGCCTTACAATCCCAGATCAATTCTCAAGTGTACAGACCCTAAAGTGGCTCAGTCGCTCTTCATGATCAGATTGAATGCCTCCAACTAGGCTGCTATAGTGGATGCGACTTTTACGCACAGTTTATTAACTGTAGCAACAGTCGTCGCTATTCATGAACCACACAAAACTACGAGATAAACTAAGCTATAAAATATAATTATTTATGCTCGTGTAGCATGATAAAAAGACCGTAAAGTAGCGTATCGGGATTAGCTTGAATTAGTTCCAACTAGGCCCACATAGTGGATGCGATTGCTACTTGCATTTAATTAACTTTATTATCTAATCAATCAAATTGTCACGCCTTTTTTCCACGGGGATAGGCAGAGACAATGGAGCGCCACGATCCTGACACAACTCCCTCCCTCGCTTCCTTCACATCACAATTCTCTTCATACAAGCTCTAAGATTATGGGCCATGGGCACTAGGCAACCTAGCTTTCTTAATGTCTTCGATTTGATCGGAAAACACCCTCCTGGGCCTGCCTTGCCCTGATCTGGGCAAGGCAGATCTGATGTGGACATCCATCCACATCAGATTTATAAATTGCTTTCGTCAATCTACTTTCTATTTTTTATCCATTAATTATTATCCATGGCTAACGTCGCTCTAATTCATGGTCTTTTAACGAGCCAGAAAAAAATTAAACCAAGTTTAAAATGAGGGGTGCGATGTCATACTACCTCCTCACGTGTCTGTCTGCTTGCCATATCGCTTCGGTGATACAAAAAGCAGATAGATGGACCAGTGCATTCTGGGCATCAGTCAATAACTTGGCCTTCAGGGGGTTCTTGTTGGCTGATGGCTAAAAGTCTGACGTGTGGTGCTTTTCCACGTATCCACGTATCGTGGTGCTCTTAAAGGTCACTGTAGAGCAGCGAGTTGGTATGGTCATATGATATTTTCGGCATTTTAGCCTATACTTGAGATTGGAAAAGTGATGTAGTTTTGTATCAATACAAACAACCGTCAACCGATAGGGAAGAAAGGTGGTGAACACGAACCGGAAGACGCAGCGTAGGTAGGCCTCCCACTAGGTGGACTGATGACATAGTGAAAGTCACGAATAACCAGTAGATGCAACTGGCATCTTGTCGTTTGAAATGGCGTTCTAAGGGGGAGGCCTATGTTTAGCAATGGACGGGGTCTGGCTGATGATGATGACCAAATAAACAGGCGCCATTAATTAAAAGAAGAAAAAGTTCTAAATAGGTAGAGGTCTGCCCATTTTTTTATTATCAGGACACGAAATCTGACCTCGACTTGCGTGGTGGCAACTGGTGAGCAAGGGGAACTCTAAGAACTGATTGAGAATAAAATTAAAGTTTCTTCAAAAATTTAAACACACATAAGTACTGGTGAAAAATTGACAAAACAGTAAGACATTTATTTAAATATCGGTTTTAAGACTTGCTCTATATTTATGCATGACGAGTAATTGCGACGTTATTGTTGATATTAGTTTCGTTTTCGTAAAGCTATTGTGATGGTTATTATCTTTATGAGGTTATTTGCATTTTAGTTTGTTCTTTTAGACAATTTATGTAATCATATTTTAAGCTAAACTAAAAATCAATAACATAACATAACGAAAACAATAAAATGTAATTTACCATAGTTATACTTCAGACGATATATGTATATTATATGGTACAGGACGAACAAAGTATATATTAATATCAAATCAAAGATACATTGGTACCAGCAAGAGTTTTTAACCAGACAGAGGTTAAAACTTGTATTGCGAGATTATTTATCTACCACTACACCACAGTGTACCATGTTGGATCCTTTTAGGCCGTAGAATCTAGGGTTATTAGATATTTTAAATCTTATATATATTAGGAGAGATATATTAGGAGTATCTAGTTCCGAAAAACGACTAATATAATGAATGAAAGCTAGGTTAACTAGTGCCAATAACCATAGGGCTTGTATGAAGAGAATTGTGAATGTGAAGGAAGCGAGGGAGTTGTATCAGGATTGTGGCAAGTGGCAATCCATTGTCTCTGCCTAACCCTGTGGGAAAAAGGCGTGACAATTTGATGAATGATATTGGTACGAAATAGATTATACAAACATGATATTTTTAACTGCCTCGCTTACGGATATAACTCGCAGTTAGGCTTACGTTAGTCATTACTGTTATTCTTTTACGGAAAATCCTGATTTTTTTATGTAAAAAATGTTTTATAATAACTTTATATGTACTAAAGTAGGTCATGAAGATCATTGTTTGAGTAGGTTTTTCCAGTGAGTAAGGATTTAGTTACGTTCTTTTCTGTCGGAATAGTGGTTTTTAAAGTTTGTTCTTTGAATGTTTGTAGTATGATTCACATCAAACCAAGTATCACAAGTATAAATACTATGTATACATACAAGTATATATTGTATGTAGTTATGTTCTTGTAGTTTGTAGTATATTTGCACTCTGCCCATAATTTCTTATCATCCTAAAGGTTAGTTTTTAGAGAATGCCTAATAGGCATTAAACTCGCCCATGTACCCATTTTTAAGTTTATTTTGGTGCAATAAAGGATTTATATAAATATCTCTGCCTATCCCTGTGGGAAAAAGGCGTGACAATTTGATTGATTGATTGATATAAATAAACCTATGTAGATTGGGCTAAAATATTTGTTTAATCGCCAAACAAGCGAGATAAATCGATTTTAATAATCGATTCGAAAATAATAACTAGTTGAATAAAACGTAATTTCTTTTTTATTGCAGGTCGACATATTATAACAGCTCTACGCCTGTCAAGCTAAAGTGCATTCCATGAATGGAGGCGACTGCTACTATACCTAAGTAACTGTAACAGTCATATCTACTATGCCAGCCTAGTGGAACCAGCAACTTACAAGCTGATATGGAGAAGCGACTTATAAGTCATTTTATGATCTGAGTGGTGGTACTATCCCGAATCGGCAGACAAGGTAACACTGCCTACCATTATTTTATTTCAAAATGCCTCAAAATACATACTTAAGCAGGCAAGCTAACTTATTTAAATGGTACACTGTATAGAGACTGGTGAATGAAGCTAGAGATGACTGACACCTTTTCACAGTATGTCGTGAATAGTGACAATCTGTTGTCTCTGCCTATCTCTGTAGAAATCGAGGCTTGACTATTGATGATGATGATGATACACATTTAAACAGCAAATTTAGTTATTTATTAGCTAAAATGTAGATCATAAGAAATACGAACTATAACTATTTTGTAATCTTAATTATCTATTTAAAGAATTTATAAATCTGATGTGGATGGATGCGTTAAACGAGGCAGACCCAGGTGGGTGTTTTTCTGACCAATTTAGAGACATCCTCGAGGAAGTTGTGTTGCCTAGTACCCATAACTGTAAAGCTTGTATGAAGAGAATTATGGATATGAGGGAAACGAGGAAGTTATGTCAGAATCGTGGCAAGTAGCGCTCCATTGTCTCTGCCTATCTCTATGGGAAAAAGGAGTGACTATTTCATTGATTGAATTCCCAATATATATTACTTTTCTTAATTGCTTTAATTCCATAAAATTGGTTATTTATCATTATGTACTTGATTGACTTATCATCTATGACTTCATAGATTGTTGACAAAGGATTGTGAAGTGTCTGATTATAACATAATAGTTAGTTTATGTGGGCACACACATACAAACAGTTTACAACTTTCTTACATAATTCTATTGTGCAACAAGTTATAAAGTTTGATGAGAGTTGTTCATGTGGAAAAGTATTGATGGATAAATATGAATTTAATATAAATAATATTTATTACATAGTTATGAAATAAATTGTGCCATTATGGACTTACTAGGAAATGGGAAATGGACTTACTCAATCAATCAATCAAATTGTCACGCCTTTTTTCCACAGGGATAGGCAGCCTTACTCCATAATACTTTATTTTTGTTTTGTTTACATTTCTATACTAAGCTACTAAAGTGCTTGTATCATAAAAACAGGACAACCAAAGTACATCATATCAAAGATACATTGACACCGGCAAGTGGTTTTGTAGCACTAATATAATTTTGTTTCTATAATACAAGCATAGAAATGTAAATGTAAAAAAATAAAATATATATATTGTACTTATAACTACAAGAAATAATTATTTAAATTAGATTGATGCAACTGATACAATTAACAAATGCAATAACACAATGCAATTTAAATGATCATTTTCAAGGTAAGGTCAGGTAGGTTACATAGTTAGAAGTTGCAATTTTATCGAGTTTTTATGGAGAAGCGACATTGTTGCCTGATGGTGGACTAATAGAGGTCCGAAAGAGCCACGACTGAAAAAACCGTTTCAGTTAACGGTCGCCTTAGTCGCAATCACTATGTAGGCGAAAAAACCAAATTCAAGACTGCCAGCTCAATTCTGTTTCTAAATAAATTTAATCCTAAATAAATAATATTAAACACACTCTTACTTACTTGTATTCATGGCATATTGTTCTAGCGAGGCCATTTCCAGATCCACAGGGCAGTATACCAATAGGCACCTCCTCAAGTACCTGCTGCCAATCCATCCTCTCGAATAATCCATTCAACACCTCGAAAAGAACCCCATCGCCTCCCACAGCGACTATACCACACCAATTGTAAACATTCCGCGTACGAACAAATTCCCTGGCATATTGCGCGTATTTTGTGACATGCAGATCGTAAGGCAACTCCGCTTCCTGCAATATAGGCACTACTTTCTGTTGAAAGGTTTCGCGCGCTTTTCCCGGCCCTGATTTCGGATTTAGTAACACAAGCAGTTTCTTATCATTGGAAGGTGGCACCTGCGATATCGGACACCCGTTTATCAAACACTTAATCGTTGACCTCCAACGTTGCGCTTCTTTATTGTTGTCTTCATATTTGTCGAAGGATCGAAAACGCAGTGTTATTGTAGTCCTCTCTCGCTTTTGCGATCGGCGGCCGCGTTTCAGGGTGTAAGCGTAAATGTAAAGATAGGCACTAATATCGTTCTCATCGAGGTCCCCGCTGTTCTCGTCAACGACTTTCAACTGCTGCTGGCCTGGCAATGAAGAACACACACATGATCCCGCTCCTGGACGACGTCTTTTACTTCTCATACATTTACTTCCGATAATATCACGAAGACCAATAGTTTGCTCTTTAGAATTGCCTTCGGTCTCTTTTATTAATGACAACCCTTTGGATGTTAGTTGAACGCGAAAAACTGAATTCTTTTTAGATAGAATATAAAATGTTTCTTCGAGAAATATTTGGACTTTTGAATCTGGATCTTTTTGAAAGACTTGTGGTACGTCCTCCCCCTTCGCTAAATCCGCCATCACTGACCACAGACTATAAAGAGTATTACAAAGTACTGACTGATGAAATATTGACTGATGATATCTTAGTGATGCGCTAATAAAAAAATAAAACTTTGACACTTAATGTGGATGAAATGAGAAACAATAGCCATGATTAAAGGAAAAATAAAATAAAAAAAATGTTTTAGTTTATTTTGTTGGCAACACTGAATATGTTTTTGAGTACAATGTTTCTTGTTTTTATGTTTAGGTTGATCACGTCACTTGTTTATCAACCAATCACAGCGCACAATTATTTTATAATCTCCAATAGAATATCAATAATTTACTGCGCAGTCGTACGAATACGTCAACATCTATGACGGCGAAAGATAAAAAAAGTGATTCAACAGAAAAATAAAAACAACGTTCACAGCTGTATCAATAGTGATAGTTTATTTTGGTATTAATTGTGCTCAAATATTGCATTTTAAACGTATGTTATTGTAATTTTGTGTAACTAAAGTTTGGTAAGTGCCTTATTCTTTTTAACTATCATTACTATTGTATTTCCTTAATTATGCATATTATTTTTAAATCGTCGCAATTAAGTTAATGATACTGCAAAAAACCTCAAGTTTGTACTTTCAATAGCTTTGTTCGTGACCATCGCGATTTCGTTAATCTTCACTTACATGATAATGCGCAATAACTACGTGTGATTTTTTTCTACACCGAGTAACATTTAATACAACATAGTAATAAAGCAATGCATTTTCCTTACAGTCAAAACAAAATCAATATGTTATTCCAATACAAAGAAGAAAACTCTTTCGAAAAGAGGAAAATGGAAGGAGAGAAAATTCGTAGGAAATATCCTGACAGAGTTCCCGTCATTGTTGAAAAGGCGCCAAAAGCGAGACTCGATGATCTTGACAAGAAGAAATATTTAGTACCTTCTGACTTGACTGTAGGACAGTTTTACTTTTTGATAAGGAAAAGGATTCAGCTCCGCCCTGAGAATGCTTTGTTCTTCTTTGTAAATAACACTATTCCGCCAACATCTTCCACCATGGGATCCCTCTACCAGGAGCATCATGACGAAGACTTCTTTCTTTACATAGCTTATTCTAATGAAAATGTTTATGGAGGTGTTTAAATTTATTCAGTATTATGTTTTGGGCTTGGTAGAATATTTCATTTGTAAATGATTCACGTAAAATTGTAATACAAGCCTTCTTTGTCATTAAAATACTACTCTCATAAGTTGATAAATAAACTAATCGAAGGCAAGATGTATAAAATTATAAATATTTGACATACTACAATGCTAGTAAAGAATTTAATTTAGTCATGTTATTTGGATAGAAATGACAAATTGTATTTTAATTTCTGCATAATTAAATATACATTGGCTTGATCTTTTTCTATCCAGTCTTTATTAATCTTTACTTTAATCATTCATTAAAGCAATTTTTAAATACAAACTTTGTACTAAAAAGGGTGTTTAAACATATCTCTTGTTTTTATAAACAGAGTTTCATGTTTAATAACTTTATTCGTTCATGTGATATTTAATTTCATCATTACAATATAAAACTGTTTTTTTTTTGTGATAACAAAAATGTGTTTTTGTTGTACCTTATCTGAGCAATGTAAAGAATATATAAATACATATATACATGTAATTATAACTATGTTTATATAGAAACATACATATTGTCGTTTAAGTTAGCACACTTCATAATATACATATATAATATTACATACATAGTATGTAATTTGATACGTGAATCATTGACATATCAAAACAAAGATTGGATCACTTTTTGAAGATCTGATTAAAATTTAATGTAATATTTAGTTATATATAGTTTTTAAATTAAACAAATTTTATGTGACTTACTATCGCGTTTACAGCGTTATACAAACAATAAAATGTAAAATCAATACCAAAATAAAAATCAAAACTAAAATAAACGCGATAGTAAGCTGCATAAAATTTGTTTAATTCATTAATCAATGTTCGCGCAAAATCTAAGCACATACTATATATGGTTTTTGCTCCCTTGATTATTATTTTTAGTTACACAGTGTTAGAACTTAAACGACAATATTATGATGGAAGAATGTATTGCCAACACATCATGGACTCTGAATGTGTATCTGTTTTTGATGCTGTTTTATAGGTGGCCGCTGCATAGAGATATTTGTGGTTGTCAAATTGACACTTTTGGTATGGCTTTCAAGTTATTTGTAAAGTGCTCTCTTATATTATTCCCGGCATATAAAAAGACCGCTCACTTTTGAGCCTCCCAGCATAAGGATCGGCTAATTAAGTCCGCGCATCTATTCTGTTCTACTCATAATTGATAAAATTGCACGAAAAGTAAATAGGTAACGAAATACGTTTCATGCCAGCGGTCTTTTTATCTACCGATGTATACAACCAAAGGCAACAAAAATAAAATTATGTGCAATTGTCTTATCACTCAGTATCAGTGATTTCTCCAGGCAACCACTATGTTATAGTAAAACAAATGTGGCCATGAGGAGGGAAAAGTAGTAAGATTTGTTTCTATAATAAATATAATATTTGTGCTTTGACAATGTCTTATCACTTATATTTCTAGTATAAAGGGGACCGCGGTGTAATGGCCTTCTAAACCAGGAGCTTCTGGTTCATAAACCACTTGCCAGTATATGTGTACTTTGCTTGTCCTGTTTATTATGATACAAGTACCTTTAGTAGCTTAGTATAATGTGGTAAAATGTAAAAAAATCTTAGTAGAATGTAAAAAATCCTGGTTGATTGGGTAAACCACACCTGCTACATGTATTTTGGCAATACATTTTTCTGGTTAAAATTTCAATTCAAACGGCAGCTTATAAACTGAGTACCTTAGTTGTGCTTGATAATTTAAAATACATAAATTATAATTGTTTTATAAAAATGTAGCTGCGATATATGTTTGTTTTATGGAATTACACAAATATAACAATTTTTTTATTTTATTTATCATTGCGCGTCATTTGAACCCCGCCTGATGTAACCTAATCAATAGGGGTAACTTTCAAGCTTATCCTTAAACGTGAGAACTTGTTAGCGCCACATTTATGGCATAGGGTCCTCCACTACAAATAGGCAGAGTTGGTTAGAAATTAGGTAAGCCTAACATGTGCCGAATTTTATTACTAGCAACACTGTCTTAACCTTTTTTTTTTAAATAGGATACATCATCACTTCATGGTCTTCAGTTTTACATCACTCTTAAAAGTGGTGATACTACCTAGGATCGGCGGACTTTTGAAATATTTAGTAGGAACAAAACATATATTCTCAGGCACTGTAGTAAAAACATACACAATGCTATACTATATTCTATTAGAATTATTTGTTTTGAAAAATAAACACAAGTTTAATTTATTTATTTAATTTTACTGAATTAAATATTACACAATTATTCATATAGAAAAAATAAAATAAACAAAAAGTTCAGGTCATCTGAAAACAAACAACCCACCTAGTATTTTAAGATAGATCAAGCAACTATATTCTTATTCCTATACTTCACTACTTTCAACTACAAATGGACTTATTCCTCTACTTTACTTCTTTCAACTACAAATGGACTTATTCATCTACTTTACTACTTTTAACTACAAATGGAATAGGTCCTCTACTACTTTAAACTACAATTAATAGACTTATTCCTCCAAAGCAGAGGTATCCAAACTTTTTTCTTATAGACCCCTTTCAAAATTTTGCTGGTTACGGGGGTCCCCTGCAGCTACATTTCTACAATATTCCCAAAACTCGACAAGAGCCGCCTTTGCAAGTCTTTACACGTTGTACTAAATATGGAATATGCAAGTTTTTACAACAGTTGCTGAGCTTCTTAAAATATTGTCTGTCTACATTGAAAGGTAAAGCCAATATTTTAGTTCTTCACTATGGAAACGAGATAAATTTTCGTGGAACCCGGCCTACATTTTTTTGTCACGTCAACGTAGACCCTCTTCCGAGTCCCCGGGGGGTCCACCTGGACCACTTTGGGAATCAATGTCTCTTAAAAGCAATAATGTCTCTTTCTAGCAAGAATATAGGAATAGGAGTGATCGATATAGGAATATTTTTAATTAATATAATAATTGCTTATATTTTACAAACATATGTTGAATTTATGTATTACGATTGAATGAGATCAACAATCCTATTTTTTATGCTATTAAAAAAAACATGTCAAAGGACATCATTCATTTTGTATGGGGACTTGGGCTTAATTGAATTTTATCAGTTGCATATACATTTTATTATAGTTTAATGTACGAAGATTGCAATGCAATTGCAAAATATCCTTTATTGTGCATAGTTTAGGTGTGCAAAATAATCAAACTATAATTATAACAGTTCAAAGCTATGGCGTGTCTCCGTGATTGACAGACGTCACAAAATCCATATCTTATTTTCCAAATAACTCAATTGCACAGCAATTAAAAGCAAAACTGTTATTAGTTTTATCAATACAAGTATTAAGACTACCATTTATATATTTTTTTCATCATTGGACATTACAAAAGTAGCCCATAAAAGCCCAAAATGAATTATGTCTTTTGCCAGTCAATTGGCGCGGACTCAGAGGTAGGTCAGCATCTGACTTTCTTCGCACGGCTCTACTTCTGAGCTGAAGAGCACTACTCGTCCGTCTCGCCTGTGCAGATGTAAAAGCGGGCGCGTGTAACCCGTAATAACACGTCACGTTGCTCCGGTGGATACAGTACGTATGAAACAATTATTCTACTATACATTTTTCCTTACTTGGCAAAAGTAGTAAACAAAATTCCTGCATAATGAAGGATTAACGTAAAAAAATTACCCCTGACGCGAATCAATACGAATATATAAAATATCTATGAATTACTGTGAAAATATATTTTTTAAATTACTTTTGTGCATTTGTTACATCGTCTATGTTTATTCTATAGAATAAAACAGTAGTAAACAGTTTCCTTAGATAAAGAGCAAGGGAAATGTTAAGTTTCATGTTTGTTTACTATTTGTGCCAAATAAAAAAGAACACAGTATATACTACGTTATAAACTAAACTTAAAGCTGACATTCACATGCGTCAGTTTCCTAATCTTATTTTAAACAATATATTAACTTAATAAAACAAATATTAAGATAAATCACGCTATATGTCGCCCAAATGACTCCGCCAAAAATTAGGCCTCCTACATTGGACATTAAAATCCAACAAAATAAAATAGACTCTTCTATCTGTGCAAGCTGAATCCCAAGAAAGTGAATCATAATTGGCTACTTTATATCAGTATATCAATCAATCAAATTGTCACGCCTTTTTCCCAAAGGGATAAGCAGAGACAATGGACCGCCACTTGCCACCATCCTGGCACAACTCCCTCGCTTCCTTCACATCTACAATTCTCTTCATACAAGCTCTATGGTTACGCGCACTAGGCAACCTAGCTTTCTTAAGGATGTCTCCGATTTGGTCGGAAAACACCAATATCAGTATTTTTTTCTTCTTTTTTTATACATTTCTATACTAAGCAACCAATGTGCTATCATAGAAACAGGACATCCAAAATACATATATCAAAGATACATTGGTACTGGCAAGTGGTTTTGAACCAATGCTCTTGGTTTGCGTAACCATTGCACTACCACTACACCACGGTCGCCTTAACCAATTTAATTTAGTATAATGTAACCAATTTAAGGTGTCACTTTCTTGAAAACATTTGAGAGCTACGGTTTTACTGTGCCAGATTTATAATCGTAGGGCCACAGCAACTAAAACAGAAAGCAATATTTGGATTTTTTTGGGCAACATTATTTTTAATATTTAATGTTTTGATCTTCGCGAGGTACGCCTGCGCCCTCCGCGTGCTTGGCGGCCTTTACCCTCATTAGGAGTACTGCTGCTGGTTTCGCTTTCTGCAACACATTAATTATATTCGTTAAATATCAAGTCTTAAAATTTATCTACTTCGCGAGATGAATAACAAAACTGCCGTTAAATTAAATATTCCATTTTGTTATTTGTTAATAAAAAAGACGGATATTTGCTCAGGTTCTGGTTGTCCAAGAAGTGTATAATGCGATTAAAATAAGAAAAGGGCGAAATCGACGCCATTTTGTGACGTCTAACTCTCCAATCAACTTCACTTTAGTATGGTGTCTTTTTCTTTGCGGACTGTCAGGAAAAAGACACCTTTGAATCAGTCAAGTAAAGGTAGTTAACAGCCCGTCCTATTCTTATTTTAATAGCATAGTATACGGTATGTATACTTGTAAGAGTGGTTGGCAGTGGTACCTAGTCTGGCGATCCGGGGTAGTACCACCACTTACAAGTATACAGATGTAAAGTGACTTAGTCGCGTTAGATCAGCTTTTAAATTGCCGGTTCTTACTACCGGCATGGTGGATGCGACTATTACTTGCAGGTAATAGTAGTCGCGGGGTCCTATCAATGTCGAGCCGCAATAATAAAAAAATCATATTGTAACAATGTCATTTGACGACAGGCGTGGACGAACGGTTTAGCGACTGGTTTGTTGCGCGTAAAGTCCCGGGTTCGATCCCCGGTCGGAGCAAATATTTGTTTCATAGCTTTTATTTGTAATATTTAATAGTATTAAATATTGCAAATATTTGTTAATAAAAAAAAAAGAGATGGATATTTGCTTCGGGTCTGGTTATCAAAGAGTGGTAGGCAGTGGTACCCAGTCTGCCGATCCGGGGTAGTACCACCACTTACAAGTATACAGACCGTGAAGTGATTTGGTCACGTTTCGGGATCAGCTTGTAAGTTGCCGGTTCCATCTAGGCCGGCATAGTGGATGTGATTGCTGCTCACAGTTATTGAATTGTAGTAGCAGTGACATTCATTCATGGACCACACTTTGGCTTAACATCAAGCGAGGTGCTGTCATATGTCGAGTCACAATAAAAAATAAAAAAAATAAAAAATACGGACGATGTGGGTGTTTGGGGGTATGAATTCAAGGAACTCGAATTTACATATTATAGGACAGTCACAGGACAGGACAGTCGTATGGTAAAGGGAATTCGTGAGGAAATTCTCAAGGAAAAATGTGTTTAGGATAGGCTTGCCACTACTTAAAATTCCACCTGTCTACTATCTCGTTAACTGCGACTACGCGAAGCGCCAGCCTTAGCTCTTTATGAGGGTAGATCAAGATTTTTTTTCAGCACCCTTTGGCAGACGTAATAATCCTCCAATTTTATATGCACCATTGACTAGCACTATTTGTATGACTAGCATCCTTTGTTTATTTATTTATTTAGGAGTTATTTGACAACTTACGACTAAAAAGTCAGATACAAACAATAAATATTTGAAGATAAGGCCACTTTAAATATGTCACAAATAATAAAGAACTAAAACATTTATATAATTAAGAAAAAACACAATAATATAATTATAACTAAGACCTAACATGCATAAATCTATACACACATAACCAAACCAATACCTTATCAAAAATTATAACATTAAATGAAGTAAAAATAAAAGTAAAAAAACAAACAAAACAGATTGTTCATTATAAAGTTTTTTTAATTTAATTTTACTCGTGCAATGATATATTCATTTTTATTTATTTATTTAAAAACTTTATGCACTAGCAACAAAAGCGGACTTAAGTATTTATTTATAGTTGCGGGTCTTCTTTTTAAATAACTATTATTATATCCATTCCATCCAACAGCACCAGTTTTGGGCTGGTTTTTTTTTGGGCTCCTTTGGTCACCAAAATTTTTCTCATCAGTTAGAAATTGTTGCATACTATCACCATATTTAACGGTATCATTTTCCAAAACTATATTATCCTATCCATCATCAATTCTTGATACAGGCAACAGAGGCACAAAGAGATACAATTTTACAAACTATTTTGCGCTTCTTCCATTTGAGACTTTTTGCTATTTTCTATAATTGGTTTTAAAACCATGATGCCGAACTAAAGGAAATTCCGATATGAAATTCTGGTATTTGCGACTAATCATTTCCATTAAAATTTATGTTTATTTTGTTTTCTAAAAGTACATAAATAACCGATATTTATTCTCGGTGCATCCTAGATCAAAAGATCACATAAAACTGTTTGAATGACGCTAGGCACTTTTAAAAGTTCCATTGCCAAAAAATTATCTTCTCTGTTATAAATTTTTCTGGGTTCTTCCTAGACGAAAATTAAAATGCGTTCGCCTTCATGTCGGCAGCCAGCCAAAACGAAATCTTAATGGTCCATTTATTTATTTATTCGCCTGTATGCCACAGATTCGTAACTTTCATACCTTGGTAGGGCTCGAGCAAGACGGAGTCCCTTATCTTTTGATAAAAGATAGGGTCTTTATACAAACGGCTGGAACTGTTTTTTTTGAAGTGGTCGCGATTTCTATACTGGTACTGAATAGAGGGCACACGGCGTTTTTGTTCTCATCTGGCATACAGTTAATGGAATTTACAACCTTTGATTTATCCTAAAAATAAAATGTCTATGTATAATTTGCAATTTGGTAGATATTTATTCCTTTTACATCTTCTGATTCTCCTAAAGCTACGTACCTGTGTATTTGTAATTGTTCCTGTATATATATTTTTAAACCGAGACCTCCATATTCTACTTTGATTTTTATACTAATACCAGCGACACGTTATGATGGCCGTTTTGACGTTTTACCGTTCATTAAGTTTTGTATAAATTAATACATAATTACGTTTGAAGGAGCGAATTATTTATAAGACTTTATAGAAAGTTAAATGTCAAAATGGCTATCATAGCATGCCCCTGATATAATGTAAAAATTATACCGATACCCTTTATACAATTACAGTCTTCCTCGACTTTGTGCAATATTAGTCATTGAAATTTTACAAATATCATGATGATATAGATAGATGTGGTTTGGAAGAAGACGTAGTGACAAGGATTGACAAAGGAATGCTTCAATGGTTTGGGCACATGGAAAGGATGACTAAAAGTATATTGACGAAAGGGATTTATAATTTTTTTGTTGAACAATCTGTTTATTTTTTAATATGAAGATTTGCATTTTAGTTTTTAGGGGGACAATACAAGATTTTTGATCATACAGATTTTGATCATTTTCTGCAGTTATACATTAGTCTTATTTCATTATTTATTTGTGTAATTTAATTTCGTAATTCTTACTATTGTAAAATTGTTATTAATTTATATTTTTTTTTATAGTGACACGACATCTGACCTCGCCTGATGGAGATCGCAAGAGGAGGTCCAAGAGTGACGACGACTGGAAAAACCGAGTCAGTTCCCGGCTGCCCCAGCCGCCGCCACTATGCCGGCCTAAAATATACTAGCAAATTTAAAATATTATAAAATATATCAATTTCAAAATTGTATTTTGGCCGGCATAGTGACGGCGGCTGAGGCAGCCGAGCACAAACTCGGTTTTCTCAGTCGTTGTCACTCTTGGACCTCCTCTTGCTTATCATCAGGCGGGACGAGGTCAGATGTCGTGTCACAATAAAAAAAAAATTACTAAATGAGAAAAGCAAAATCATTCTTATTAATGGTGCAAACGATACAAAGTAGTGTCATGCACCATAGGGCAAGTCAATGGTGCAAACGATACTGGGGAGGGGTAATATGTACATCAGTTTTATGTTTGTAAGACGATCAAAAGAACCACTTGATATATTATATACTTTTGTCATCCTGTTTCTATGATTTAAACTAATTGATGAAATGATTAATACTAATGAAATTTAAAGTTTAGGGAAATTAGTGGTAAATCTATGGATTTTCTCGAGCCCCTCGCTCTACCTAAGTAGCGCTGCTACTCGGAATAGTTGATGTGCAATACGTCAAGGTATCTCAAGTACAAGACAAGGGTCTTCAACCAGTGTGTTGCCAGCGATGACATATGGCACTGAGAAGTGGCCCCTAAATATTGGCCTGTTGGAAAAGCTCAGGGTCACTCAGCGGTCAATAGAGAAGGCTATGCTTAGTGTGTCTCGGCGCGATAAAATCCGAAACGATGATATTCGCCAAAGAACCAGAGTATACTGGCTAATACACATAGCTCGTAGAATTTGCGAGCTGAAGTGGCAATGGGCTGGCCACATCGCTCGAAGAACCGACAACCGGTGAGGAAGAAAGGTTCTAGAGTGGAGGCCACGAACCGGAAGACGCAGCGTAGGAAGGCCTCCCACTAGGTGGACTGACGACACAGTGAAGGTCACGAATAACCAGTGGATGCAACTGGCATCTTGTCGTTCTAAGGGGAAGGCCTGTGTTTAGCACAGCACAGTGGACGCGTTCTGGCTGATGATGATGAAAGTAAGCTACTAAAGTGCTTGTATCATAGAAACAGGACAACCAAAGTATATACTTTGGTTATATGTATATCAAAGATACATTGTTATCGGTGAGTAGTTTTGAACCCGTTTCATTCCTTTAATTCCCATTTAGTGTTCATATACTTACGGCTAGTACCGGTGCTGCTGGCCTCAGTGGAATGCAACACGACTCTAGGCGTGGAAGCGGAAGGCGCAGCCGATGATTCCTGTGAAAAACACAATTTTTATTTTTTTATTATGACTCGCCTTAAATTAAGCTACTATAGTTTAGTAACTGTAAGTAGCAATCACATCCACTATGCCGGCCTAGTTGAAACCGGCAATTTACAAACTGATCCCAAACTAAGTCATTTCATGGTCTGTATACTTGTAAGTGGTGGTACTACACTGGATCTGCAGACTAGGTGGTACCCCCTTACCTACCTACTATATTAAATATTACAAATAAAAGCTATGAAACGAATCTTTGCTCCGACCGGGAGTCGAACCCGCGACACCCGCGTAACGAACTGGTAGCACACCACTACGCTACGCCTCCACCCGCCAGATGTTACCATCAAGAGGTCGAATAGACGACTGAAAAACCGCCTTATCACACGGCTGCCTCATTCGCTGTTACTATGGCAGACAAAGAAAAAAGAAATCTCTATTTTATTGAAACGCGACATCTAACCTAGACATGTGACTCGACGTCTGACGTCTACCAGCAAGAAGAGGTCCAAGAGTGCCGACGACTGTAAAAAACGAGTCTCCACGGCTGCCCCAGTCGCCGTCACTATGCCGGCCAAAAGTGCTTCTTCACGCATCGCATGAAATCGACATGCCTGCAGCGCCGTAACTAGGGGGTGTCAACGGTGCCCAGGCACAAAGCAGATACCCTGGAGTCCCACTTCAGTTAGGCGGCATTTTCAGCTACATCGGCAATATGTTTTGGAGCACAGTATGGTGTTACTGGACAGGACAGGAAGAAAGTCCATGAGATCTCTTTACAAATAAATAACATGAATAAAATCACATGCTCGCGCAGCGAGGGCGTAGTAAACGGCTTGTTACGGCACTGCATGCCTGATGGTGCTGACTTGATTTTATTGTTTTCGAGCGCTTATTAAGGTTTTGATGTTCGTTTTCTTTATATTCCGACTCTTGTTAGCGTGTTTAATTAAATTATAAATATAATTTAAACTGTAATACTGACAGGTTTTGCCTTCCGCGAATGTCCAGCAAGAGGCTCATTGTCCTCGTCATCGTCATCTGGATCACGAGTCTGAAAAAGAGAAAAACTTTTATAAGATCAATGCAAAGAGTATAGAAACTCTTTTGGTTTTATGCAGTTTCCTATTCTGTTGTACTACTTTTAGGCGTAAAATAAAAAACGTCGAACTAAATTTAGACTACAATTTAAATTTTACTTAAATTTAGGGGGCACCAATTTAGGTCTCATTTACCCTAAAATAGAATTTATTAAAAAGAAGATGAGTAAAGTCTGTCTAAGCCGAAATGTCGCGCCCCTCCACTGCATTTACGCACACTAGCAAATATTAAATAATTAGCACACATTTAAATAAACTAATAAAGTGGAGGGGCGCGTCAATAATAGTTAGACAAGCTATACTTATATGATTGCTGCTCTAATTGAAAATACCGAAAATTTTCGCCATACGACAGCACACTGTCTGATGGCAAACTGGAGTGCGATCTATCAATGCAGGTAACCTTTACTACATTTAACCCTTTCAACACGACGCTCAACAACGCAGATTATACCCGCGTACGGCCCGCTATTATCGCTGGCACGCGTATTGGCGTGCGCCGATCGTAGGTAAAGATTTTATTTACGCCATAGATGGTAAACATTTTGTCAATTTACCATCTATGGTAAATTATATTTAAATAATTTTGGTTATAAATTTAAATTGTTTAATTTAATAATATTTTAGTTTTTTTTAAACAATTTGTGTAATTTAATACGTCATTCCGCGGACCTCTCGCGTCACGTCGGTCCTCAATTTGATAACGGCCCAGCTAAAAGCTCATAGTAAGTAAACGTTTTAGTTAAAGCACAATAGTTCTATCTCTTGTTGATTTACTCATCTCCTACCTTCGAGCTTTATCATCAGAGTAGCTCAGTGGTACCAGTTAAAACACACATATATTCATATACATGGGTGTGTCAAACGTGAGGTCACAGATATGTTGAAAAGTAAATACCGAACTGATGACCTTCAAAACCCTCATTAATTTTAGCTATGAACCGTCTCGATCACGTCAGCTTTCAAACAAACAAAACCGCAATGTAATCGGTCCATTCGTTTAGGAGCTATGATACCACAGACACACAGATACACATACGCGCTAAACTTCTTTTGGGTCGGGGGTTAAAAAGAAGCGGCAATGACGTTCACAGTCACAAGTTCAAGCCAAGACCTTTAGAGAAGTTACGTTAATAAAAAGTAAGCTCAAAATCTTAAACCCGAGTACTGGAAAATCACGCTCTAAAACAAAAATCAAGAAAATATTCTCATCTGATATTGTTATTTGCAAACTATTCGATATTTATTGTGTAATAAATAAACAACTTACATTTTTTTGGGGGTTATAATTTTGAGGTAAAACATTTGCAGATCCGCTTTAAAAAAAAATATCACTTGTTAAGATTTTAACCTACCGCCTTTAATATGTAGAGGTTCCATCTTATGTCATTGTGTTACACACGTAAATATAATTTGAACAAGTGTATTATAGTTTATAATGAAATACGTATTTCAAGTAGTTTTGGATAAAAATTATGTTTGAATCATTCCCCATTATCGGGTGCTTCGCCGTATTCGGGTAAAAAGAAGCGGTGCTTTATTTGTTGTCTTTTTTCATTTTTATAACCAAGCAGTAATAAAAAAAGTAATTGTTTTCACCAAACAACCATGTTTATCTAAAGAAATCGTTTCTATAATTTCATTAGTAAATTTATCGAGAAATGGCGCAAGTAACAAAAAGAATTCATATTCAAAAAAAAAAAAATCTAAAGAAAGCGTTTCTATAATTTCATTAGTAAATTTATCGAGAAATGGCGCAAGTAACAAAAATAATTCATATTCAAAAGAGTTGCCTTTGTCACACTATCAGAGTCACCGACAAAAAAAACCTGTAGCAATAAATTATTTAACAAAACAACTTTTAACATTATTTATAATATATTATGTTATTATAAACATAACAATGAAATTCTTAGAGGAATTATAATTAGTTATTTAAGGTATCAGCCTGGATTAATAAATTTTACAACATTAAATTACTTGTTTTAATTATGTGACCAAGCTATTCATGTCCGTTTGATAATAACTATTTGACCACGAAAATAGCAAAAACTTAAATTTATCTTTTCTTAATGCTTAGCGAGTCCTTTGATTTCAAACTGTAATGCCGCTAACTCGCCTAGCGAGTCCATTGTGAAATGTTTGCGGTACCCGAGGTAACTTCATGCAAATCGTGGTGGCATTGAACTTGATGTCAGTATGATGTAAGGCACTACCACAGGAATCCCCCAAAGTATATAATACCGTGACGGCATACTAATATACATTAAATTGCATAAATACAAAGTCATTATTATTCAATAATAACGACTTTGTATAAGATCCCTGGCAAAAAAATATATCATCTCCAAACAAATTCGGACATGTTATTATTTATCTGCCATTATATTTATCTATCAATAAATGCGACCGATATTTATGAGGAACATAAATATGTTTGATTTTAATTATATTATTTCATTATCATGTTCAGACAAAATGTTGTCAATTTCTGATTGACCTTTGCCGTATGTGGATAAAAAAGATCATATTTTTAAATATCGTGATTTACAAAACGAAGGCTAGTATATTATTCAGAACATTGTATATAAGCTTGTATAGAAAGGACATTATCAACAAAACTTGTTTCGCGAAGATATCATCATTTTAGTTCGCACGCCAATTGGCGTGCGCCGTACGGTAAATAGGAAAAAATTTAAGCCAATTGGCGTGCGCCGTACGGAAAGGGTTAAATAACTGCAAGTAGCATTTGAATCTACTATGCTGGTCTAGTTATAAACTGCAACTTTTAAGCTTTCCGAAGGAGTTTAGGAGAAAACATAAAGAAACACGTATCCCAGCATTAAGTAAAGGTTATAGTCATTATACTCATTATAACATTTCCTTGATAACAATTTCACCATTATTAAACAATTATATTTATGAAGCACAAGTAGAGTAAATTGTAGAGTAGAGTTTGTTACAAATATTATTAACGTGAAATTAAGTTTTAATTTACTATTCTTACTATAATACCATTCAATATTATTTATTAATTTAAAAACTTAATGCACAATAGTACAAAGGCAATCTCTACCAGTCAAATCATTACGATGTTGATCTGACAATGTAGATAAGAGGTAGGGTGCAAAATAAAAATAGGTTACTAAATACATCTGAAAAATATTTATATTAATTCATATATACATAAATATACTTATAGATATATATAGATATATAGATACATAAATAACATGTATAACACATCATAGATACTAATTGTGACTCAACATCTTATCTCGACCCGCCTGATGATAAGCAAAAGGAGGTCCAAGAGTAACGACGACTGAAAAAACCGAGTTAGTTCACGGCTGCCTCAGTCGCCGTCACAGGAAGTATGTATTTTAAATTTATATTTAAAATTCCTAATTAGCCTGTTGAAGGATGTATGAATTCACCATTTTTTTGAGCGTGAGAGTGGTTTGTCATGAAAGGAACTTAGATAGGAGAATTTACATTAGAGATAGTTAGGGGTGCAGGTTCTTTAAGAATGGACTATAGGTAAGTAAGAATATGTAGGTTTCTACAATAGGCAACCAATTTAATCTTTTTCTGAACTCGGATATGACAGATCGAATTCGCGCAGACCGAAAATGAATCGAATGCTATTATTAGGCAGACGATCCATCCTGTTTAGCAAATCTTCACTTAGATCAGTATAGCAGACATCATCATGGTAATCATCAAGATTAGGATAGGGATTATTAAGGATTGAATGAGGGTGATCTTAGCTTCACAAGGTAAAATGTTTTGTTATTTATTAAGAGAATGAAAAGAATACCTTGTTTACAACTGTAATATTTTATTGATATTTCATATTGCAAGAATATCAATTTTATGTTAGGCGTATCATTCTGAGTATGACAATTCTTTAAATCTAGTTTCTTATAGAAAAGAGAATGCTGTATTAACTTAAAGAAATATATTCACCAAAAAATTGAAATTTATTTTAGGCTTGAATGTGCCAAGAGAATCGATACCACTGTCTTTATGCCTATTTAGACCGCATGTCACTGATCATGCCGTACCCCGCCAACACAAAGTTCTATTAGTATTATCTAACTTACCGCATATGATGTGTTCGTGCATGGTCCCTCGTCAGAGTCCCCAGTTTGAGCACATTCTTCTTGATCAGAGCGTGATGACGTCGGCACTTGATATTCAACATCTTCCGATCGGAGAACACCCTGAAAGTATAGTTGCAATGCCTTAAATTCATAATTTTGAAATAAATATGGAATCACAATTTGTTGATGTTGTCGCCGTCTGCGTTGCATGGAGGATCTACGAGTACCTTTATCGTTCTCACCACGGAGATTCAGGGACTCATAGTAGATGGAGCGCATCCCGCAGGATGCCGGTGAATGCCGACTTGCCTAAGGGCTTCGTGCTATCGCCGACTTTGTTTCTTCTGCATATCAATGACATACTAGGACTTGGATCCGACTTCATTGCCATGCAACGACATCACGATCGCTACACTGCCCGCACCGCAGCCGGAAAACAGAAGATTGCCGGGACTAAAGAGTCTGTCGTAGCGTAGCTGGACCAAGTTCCTGATGACGATGGGACGTCCCCTTCCTACTCTTTGTCACGCTTTCCTCGGCAAACATAATAATTACCTGAATCCTCATTTTCATGGTATCCGCGCCAGCTCCTGACCTTGATCTCTTTACACCACGTGCTTCTTTTACTGATGAGGTGCCTGTGCTTTCGGATTCAGATGTTCTGATCTGATTACCGCTACCTACAAATTAAATATTTGCACTAAAGAATGGCCCCGTCCCATATTGTAAAAAAAATATAATTAATGGAAGTTATAACTTCTTGCTTATTTGTTTATTAGGTGTGTTGGTGGAATTCATAATTAGGCTATAAACTTACCAACTATTGGTTTGATGTCAGCCGTAGGTGGGTCAGATGTCGATGTTTCGCCTGACTGCTGCAATAATTTCTCTTTTGCTAACAGTTTTTCCATATCTTTTGATTTTTCGACAGCATTTTTAATATCTTCTTTAAATTGTTTTTCATGAGCTTCCATTTCCTCTTTTATAAGCTTAATCTCATCAGTCAACTTCACAATTTCATCCTGGGCTACTTTGAGTTCTTCTCGTATTTGGTCCTCATTTTTCATATTTTTAAGGAAATTCTCCCTAATTTTTTCAAAGTTAACCTCTTTTGAGACTTCTATCTGGTGTTCCGGATTAAAATACTTAGTTCTCTCTTCAATTAAAATAGCAATTTCTTTGTAGTTATTTATATATTTTCTGGCGATATTTTTAACTTGGTCTGTTTTATCATCATCTATTACTTTCCTATATCTCTCAGCCACATCACTAATAGACTTATTTTCGGCCTTAAGCTTCGTCAATTCTTCCATATCCTTCACTCTATTATTTTTGTAATTTTGTGCTTCTTCCTTTAGGATATTATTTTCATTTAAAATATCTTCATATTTACTCTTTAGAGATTCAAGCTCCTGGGTGAGTTTTCCTATAGTTTCCTTTTTAGTTGTTAACATTTCAACTAGTTTTTGTCGCTCATTCTGTAATCTCTTCCAATCCTCGGAGCTAGTATTAATAGATCGGTCTGCTAAAGCATTAACTCTGTTCTTCAAACGGGCTAAATCGGCTTTTAAAGTGGTATTTTCTGATTTTAAATTATTATTTTCGGATTCTAATGATGTACTGTTTGCTGTAAGTTCAGATATAGTATTTTTTAATGGCTCTATTTCAGTTTCTAATGTATTAATACTATCCAAAAGTTCTTTAACACGATTTGATAGTACATCTCGTTCATTGCGCAACAATCTGTTACTGTCTGTAATAGCATCAAGTAATTCAATTTTTTTAAGGAGTTCAGGATTTTCATTAGTAGGCGAAATTTTCTTATCTGAGGATTCTCTTAGTTTATTCATTGTTTCTTTTGTCTCCACCAAGTGTTTTTCCAAACAAATCACTTGCTCTTTAAGTCGCGTAGTCATAGATTCATAAACATCACATTTGCCTTTAATTATTTCTTTTTCTTTTCTTACAGATTTGATAATTTTCAGCAACTTCTCAGGCGACGTTATTTCATCTTCATTAATAGAAATATTTATTAATGAAGATGACTTGTTACCAGATTCATTCATACTGTCCGATTGTGGGGGGATCAAAGTAGTAAGATGTTCAATTTGATCGTGCAGTAAATTATTTTGATTGTTAACATCATTAAATCTTAATAGTAACTCCTGATTTTGTGATCTTAATCCAAATTCTACTTCCTTGATTTGCGACAGATCGCTTGCCATATTTTTAATTTGTTCATCTTTTATAGCAATAGTTTCTTGGAATTGGTTTTGTATTATAGCCAATTGACCTCTCATTTCAGTCAACGTCTGTTTGTCACGCGAATGCAATAGCATTACCTTTGAGTACTTCTCCTCAGCTGCAATGAGTTTTTCTTGTAAATCGTTGATTTCTGATCGCACACCTTCAACCTCTCTTTCATTCTCGGATCGGTTAATCATAAGATCTTTTCGATTCTTATCTGCATTACTAGAAGCCCCTGGTTTATTTCTAAGTATAGATATATCTTCTTCCAACTTAGCGCAATCGCTTTGCAACTGGTTTATTTTAACATTACATTGTCTAAGCATATCTTCAGATTGGGTTTTATAATTGTTATGTTCGTCACATTGTTGTTTATATTTAGATTCTAATGTTTCATATCTTTCATTAAGTTTTTTTATGAGTTCAGTGCCTTTTTCAATTTCTTTGCATTTTAATTTTATTTCTTTGTTCCTTTCACAAACCTGGTCCTCTAATTCTTTGTTCTTTTTAATGAATTCATTGGCACTATTATTCGATGTAAGAGCTATTTTCATTTTTTTAGTAAGATCTTCGTTTTTCCTATTTCTATCTTCTAAATCTAATCTCAATTGTGTAATTTCCGCTCTCATGTTATTTGCATAGTCATCATCCTGTTGCTTACGTTTAAGTGAAGTATCTTTTTCTGTTTCCAAATCAAATTTAAGTGCATTTATTTCTGTGATATATTCGTCATTTTTTTGTTTTTGATATTCAATCTCACGTAATAATTCTTTAATTTTTGTTTCTAGTTTACCTATCTTTTCAGCTTCAATACGATTTTGACACATTTTAATCATCTCCAAATTTTTTTTAAGTGTGTTATTGCTAATTTTTTCACGAGTTAGTAGTTCAAGTTCAGCTTGAAGCCGCGTTTCATTCACTTTTAAATATTCACATTCCATTTTATATTTATCAAGATAAACTTCTGCCTTTGCCAATTTATCAACAGCGTCAAACGTTTCCTTACGTAGTAATTCAAAAGTTTCCTCATATTGACACTCTATTTTTTTATTCCTGTCATTAATTAGTTGCAGAGCTGCAACCAGCTTCCTGCTATTATCAAAGTTGCCTTGAAGCATTATTGCTTGTTGTTTGTAAAATTCTGAATTACTTTCTGAATTACTATTTTTCATAGTCAATAATTCAACCTCTTTTTTCATTCTGAAATTTTCTTCACACACCATATTATAATTAGTTTCTTTTTCTTGTTTATATATGTCATATGCTTTTTTCAAGTCTTCAAGTTGTTTTTTTGTTTTAACCAGTTCAGTGTCAGAAGAATCGTCCTGGCTAGTAGTAACTATCATTGCTTCCACTGTTCTGGTTACAGATGATTCACAATTGTCTTGTCTTTTACCATTCATATAATCATCATATAATTTTTTATACAAGTTTCTCTGTTCAGTAGACGTAACCAACATACTTTTTTGATATGTTACCATGTCTCTGTAGTGTGAAATAGTGCGTTCAAGTATTTCTACGGTAGTTTTAAGCTCTGAAGAAGAGGTTTGTTCATCGCTTATTTCTTGTTGTTTCTCTGACAATTCTCGCACCTTTTGCATCAATTGTTGATTATTCTTCATGAGTTCCTCAATATTACGGAATGTTACTTCTACTTTAGATTCTGTGTTTACATTTCCTGTTTCAGAAGTATTGTCTTCCATTTTAACTGCTGTTACTTGTTCTGCTTGTTGTAGTAAATAACAAACTTGTCTTTCTTTATCTGATAACTCTGTATTTAGTCTTTCAATGTCTTTTTTGTTTCTAATCAATTCTATAGTTATCTGTTCAATTTCGTCTTTCAATTTGTTTCTTTCTATAATTAAATCATTTAGTTTTTCTTGTATTTTTGTATACTCCTGCTTTATTTTTTCCTTTTCTTCTTCTGTGGTTCGAATTTTAGAAATCTTATTATCTAAATCTTTTACAATGTTGTTAATTTTACTGTTTAATTGTCTATTATTTTCCTTTTCCTGTTTCAACTCACTTGTTATTTTTAACAACTGAGTATATATTTGTGTTATTGACATGTCACATTTCAATATTTTACTAAGTGCAGCTGCAGATGGTGTTAAAACATTAGCCATCAAAGATAAGTTCTCTTCTTTAGTTTCTAACAGAAGTCCATTTGCTGTATCTAATTCTTTTTTCAATTTTGTAATAATCTCATTATCTCTTACTCCATTTCCAGAGTCATTATATCTTGATTCCAATTTATGGTATTCTTTGATAGATTCCTGGTATTGTGTCCCCAATTGCACCATTTGTTCTGATAATTCTTTCATTTTAAGAAGAGAATTTTCATACTGTGCTTTATTAAATTCAGCAATTTTATTGCTTTCTTCTATTTCAAGTTTATAGTTTTCCAAGGTTTTATTCATCATTACTAATTCATTTTTGTTAGTAGTTCTTGATTGTTCAAGTTCCTCACTTAAGCTTTTTATTTGTGCCTTTAGTTGGGATTCATTATTAGTGCTTTCAGCAAACTTCTTTTTAAGATCACACAAATCACGTTTTAAATCAGTAACTATATTCCTCTGGCTAAATGGATTTGTTTGTAATTCGTGTTTTAGTGCATTCACCTCCCCTGTTAAGTTGCTCACTTGTAAAGTAAGAAGATTGTTTTCTTTTTCCAAAACTTTCTGTTGTTCCAGAAAGCCAAGTTCTTTGTCTTCATATGTTTTCTTTAAATTAAGAGCATAAACTTCAGCCTGACGTGATTCTATTAGGTCAGATGTTAAATACTGGATCTTTGTATTTAGGCTTTTAATTTCAGCCTCTTTATTTTTAACCATTCTGGAGACAAGATTTGTTTCTTCAACCGCTAATTCTGATGCTTTTCTTATTTTTATTATCTCATTCTCCAAAGCTGTTATTTTTTTATGGGATTTCTCCAAATCTGAATTTAATGTGTCGACTTGCGACTGCAACTCATTGGCTATTTCAGCTGTGTACAACAAATAATAATAATTAGATACTATAAAATGTTCATTGAATTTATTTAAAATAGCATGAATAGAAGTTTGGACTCATATACATTTTTTTCCTAGAATTATTCATTATGGAATATTTCAGAAAGAGCTGTTTACTTTTCTTTGATTTCATGTTTAGACGTTTCATTTAGAGTAAAAGGTACTGAATGAAAGGCTAACATGAAAGAAAAATGAATACTGTTGATATCACTATAAGACATAAGATGAGTTAGTTATTATCCATATACAATCTGAGTAGTGCCACTCTAAAACCGTCTACACATGACCCAATGTGTTGTAAAATCCATTGTTGCAAGCTGTGAACCAGCGTATGCAGGCATGTTGTGGGTCCCATACAACATTTCGCAAGTTGTATCGTTCATCCTAGCAATCTGCAGGTTGTTACAGTATATAATAGTATGATTGTAACAATCTGAGCTCAACCCCAGAACAAATGATTGTGCCGAAGATGTTGCTGTGTATGGAAATTAATCTCCAACGTCATCATTTATACAGTCTTTTATGTATATACAGTCGCTAATAATCGTAAACCTAAAGACGCTATCCGGCCGGACAACACCTTGTCAATTCGGGCAGATGCGCTGAAACCCTCATAGAGATATTATAGCACGAATAATTCAGCTCCCTTACTTTAATCCGTGGATTTTGTTATATGGAATAACTCTGATTTGTTTAAAAATTATTACTATAATTCTTACCCATTTCATCGCGGGTCCCCATGCTGACCGCCGCCATTTTCACTGATTTTCACACTCAAAGACAACAAACTTCCATAAACATCATAGAGAAAATAACGCTATGCTACCATCGGGTCTCGACTCTCATTCAAGGTCATGGCGATGATCACGTTTCTTCCTGTTTGATCTTCGCACCAAATGTTTAGGCATCGCAAACGTCATCAATATAATACTGTCGTTAAACATTTTGAAACTAGTAAAAAATAGATTAAAAGTATGAATTAAATTTAAAAAAATTATCTCCTGTTATGCATATTAAATTTAATTTGTCAGTTTTAGAATTCGGAGCGCAGACCATAAGCACTTTTAGATCGTGTCGGAATGCTGCGATTGTAAACAAAATGGCGACGTTAGTAAAAGCTGTTGAGTGTGTTCTTTGATTTTGCACCTGATTTTTACCAATTATGTTGTTTTTTTTGCGCTAATCATCGAGTTTATTATTAATACTTTGTTTTATTTGCATTAAGTTATACCTAATTGTGTAAAAAGTGTTCTTAGGATAGTGACTTTATTGTATTCCATGTAAACCCATTGTGTTGAAGAAGTGACTTTATTATGTTTTATTTTATTGAGATAGTGATTTTATTATGATGTTAACTAGTAATTAATATACATATTTTTAGTGATACTATTGTCTTGAAAAGTAAGTTGGAATTAAATAAAAAAGATAATGTTTTATAAAAAGTCGTTTTATTGATCTAATTAGATTATTTCCTACTGAGTAAGGTTCACTTTCACCGACATCTTAAATACGTCTAATATTCATTGTTGTATTATTATACGTATTTAGGATGTGAAAGTGGACCTAATATGTTTACAAATACGCAATATCAACCAGGCCATTTTAAAATTGCCACCATTTTTAGTTCGGGTGAGATTCCGTCGTGGCGTCTCTAATTGCCACGTGTTGTCTATGGCAGTCGAGCTTCTTCTCTTGAGTACAATGTTCTTTGGATCTGTGTGACCGACTCGTAGGCCATAACATTGGGTTTTCGTGCGGCTTTTTAGCGAAATATTGAAAACTCTCCGTGTTTTGACTAAACTTGATTTGAAAAAGTGGAAATATGTCGTGTTCAGCTGTATTTTGTTCATCGAGAACAACTAAAGGAGTAGTAAAAGACCCGGAATTATCATTTCACACGTAAGTCTTTGTGAGAAGTTTTATGCTAAAATAACTAAGTTTTGTTACAGTTAAATTATAAAATATTCAACATTAATGTGTTTTATGTTATTCAATTTCATATCATGGTGATAAATCAATGGTAATAAGCATTAATTGATATTAATGAGATTAATTGTTTTTAGGCGTCACTGCTAGTGATGTAGATATACGGATATCGATAGTTTGTTATAAAACTTGTACTTGCTTTTTTAGGTTTCCGAAATGTCCCGAAATGAGAAAACAGTGGATCAAAGCTGTGAGACGCGAAAACTGGGAGCCAACTAAATATTCAAGGCTTTGCTCCAAACATTTTAGAGAATCAAGCTTCATCACTGGATTATCAATTCGAAAACTAAAAACCGATGCGGTGCCAACCATTTTCATAGGATACCCAAAATACTATCAACAGGTAAGGATGATTAAATCAAGTCGGCTTCTTGGCAGACATCGACTCCAAAAGGAATTCTTTGTAATTTTCTGATTTATCTTATTTCTAACTATTTAGTGTGTTTTTGATTAAGCTTTCCCTACACCGCTGCGTTTTTACTTGCGTTCTGCGTTTTTGCGATCTACCTTTCTAGTACAAAATGTACTGTGGGACGGCTATGAAGTTACACACCGCGGCGATTAGAACGCAGCAAAACAAGTAGAACGCATGCGTTCTGCGGTATTCCGAGGTGAGGGGGGGGGGGGTACCTTACTCTAAGTATTGGGACGCAGGGTTGCCAGACGCCGAATATTTTTTCTCGTACCAGAGTTGTCTTTTTCTTTTCTTTCTTCTTGTTTATGGCTTTAGTATTTAACTTGCCAGTGTCAAAGTAAAAAATATATGGTTCAATGTTAAAACATTGTCAAGTAAAGATGAACCACGCGAGTGATTCATCAAATGATGATGATGAGAGTGAGGTTGATGATGATCGTTTTAGTAAAGCGGCGGAAAGCCTTTACTAAAACTTCAGAAGGAGTCTTGGAGGGAACATGAAGAAACACGTTTCACAACTTTAAATTACATGTTTATACTAGATCAACTTAAAAATGATTACTGAATAACAATTCCATCATTATTACACATTAATATTTATGAAAAACACAAGTTTTTCAAATAATTCAAAATTGCGCGTCCTGTCACTTGCAGTTGCCCGCCAAAACTCTGCCAGAGTTGTCATTTATGTCGGACATTTAGTTTCTCAATCTTGTACTAGTAGGAGTTTTTTTTGTCTTTGGGCCAAAGCAATATTCAGTAACATATAAATGACTTTATGTTACAATACATAATGTTATATGCTAATCTAGAATATTTTTATTAAAATACTAGGAATAACGAAACTCATGAAATGTTGTTTTAACACCTAAAAACTTATAAAAAAATTAACCTGTCGGTATTTTATATTTTTCGCCAAAAGTCCGGTATATACTGTACAGTATGGCCATGACGCAGTACTCTCTATAGCGAATTTTTTTTATTGTGTCGACATAGTACCCCGCTTGATATTAAGCTGGAGCGTGGTCCATGAATGGATGCCACTGCTACTACAATTCAATAACCGTGAGTTGCGATTACATTCACTATGCCGGCCAAGTTGGAACCGGCAACTTAAAAGCTGATCCCGAAACGCGACTAAATCACTTTACGGTCTGTATACTTGTAAGTGGTGGTACTAGCCCGGATTGGCAGACTGGGTACCACTGCCTACCACTCTTTGATAACCAGACCCAAAGCTAATATTCACCTCTTTTTATTAACAAATATTTGATTTGCAATATTAATTATAAATATTACAAATAAAAGCTATGAAACAAATATTTGCTCCGACCGGGAATCGAACCCATACTGGGTACGATCGATCCTAAACCCGTAAATTAACTTGTGTTTCTAAAGGAGAGCTGGGAATCCCACAGGGTTATATTCGACTATTCATTCGGACCAAAATGCTTCTATAATTCTATAACCCTTTATGGGTTTCGCTATACCTAGTATTTCAATAAATAAATTGAAGAAAATAAATTCATAAAATCCAATGATTATTCAGTACGGTAGCATAATATATAATATTATGAATTTAATGGCATTTATATGTTACTGATTAATGCTTTGGCCCAAAGACAACAGGACTTAATTCATTTTGGGCTTTTATGAACTACTTTTGTAATGTCCGATGATGAAAAAATATATAAATGGTAGTTTCGATACTTGTATTGATAAAACTAATAACAATTTTGCTTTTAATTGCAGTGCAATTGAGTTATTTGTAAAATGAGATATGGATTTTCTATCATCTGTCAATCAACGCCACATTTGTTCTACTTTGAACTATCATAATTATAGTTTGATGATTTTGCACACCTAAACTATGCAAAATAAAGGATATATTCCAATTACATTGTAATCTTTATACATCAAACTATTTTAAAATGTATATGCAACTGTTAATACAATTAAGCCCAAGTCCCCCATTCAATTAATGATGTCATTTGTCCTACTATTAGCACGAGATAAATGACAACCCTGGTACGAGAAAATTTTTTTGGCATATGGCAACCCTGTCTCGAAACGCACGATCCAAACGCAGCGGTGTGCAAGGAATCGCAAACGCAAGAACGCAAGTAAAAACGCAGCGGTGTGTTAGAAGACCAACGCCACCCCAGCCGGAGAAATTTCAGATTCTCTATAAATGTCTATAACCGATCGATAGGTAAAATTTATTACTTTAAGTATTAAAAATAAAAAAATTTCTTACTCTTTTATTTTTCGAGTTGTTAAACCAAATATATATATTTTTAGGTTATGTTTTATTTTGTAATGCCACCAATAAAATATAGAATATTTTTACATTACTTCTCACGAATAATTTATAACTTACGGCCGCTAAAAAGTCAACATGATTAAATTTAAGTTTCTAGGTTATTAACATTGTTTAATTTGTTATTAATAGTTTAATAGCATAACGCCTGAAATTTATCTTATTTTGAATCTATTTGAATTGATTTATTGAATTGTCACGCCTTTTTCCTACAGGGATAGGCAGAGACGATGGACCGCAACTTGCCACGATCCTAATCCTAACACAACTCCCTCGCACCCACAATCCCTTTCCAATATAAGCTCTTACTAAGCAACCGCAATCTACTTTGACTCATCGTGTCCAAGCCTTTGTGACAGGGTCTGGCACAAGGCCCTTCTTGCCAAGCTCGAAACATACGGTTTACCTGACCGTCTGAGTGGCTGGATAGCCGACTACCTGCGTGACCGCTCCATACGCGTGGTTGTGGATGGAAGCGCATCCTGCAGGGTGTCGGTGAATGCCGGGATTCCTCAGGGCTTCGTGCTGTCGCCGACTTAAATCCAGCATTCATTGCTATTCGCCTGCTATTACACAAATTGTATATACAAGACTCAAATTGCTTCTTGCGCGGAGTACTGTTCGCGGTTTTGGGACGACTCTGCCAAGTATCTTCTTAATGCACTAAATTCATTGCAGCGTCATGCTGTCCGACTTATAGGTGATGCAGTGGTCACGCGAACTCTGGAGCCCCTGCAACTACGCAGACATGGCGGCTTCTTGCATCCTCTATCGCCTATACAACGAAGAATGTTCCGAGGAGCTCTTTAACCTTGTTCCTACCCCGTCTTTTTACACCCGTAATACTCGCACAGGTCGGAGGGAGCACCCTCATTTAGTCGACCGAATCGGCAGTCGAACTAAACGGTTCGGTGCGTAGTTTCTTTGTAGAACAATCGACAAGTGGAATGCTTTACCAGCGCCATCTATTATATAACCATTAAAATAAAATGCCCTTCTTAAATTATCTATCATGATTTATTATGTAGTTTAATCGAAATTTCATAGATGTCGCTTTTTAAAATCTAAATATTTTAATGAATAAATTACCAAATTTAAAAATTTCCAACTAAATCGGAGACATTCTCAAAAAAGCTGGGTTGCCTAGAGCTCATAACCGTAAAGCTTGTATTGTTAATGTGAGGGAAGCGAGGATCGTGGCAAGTGGCGTTCCATTGTCTCTGCCTATCCCTGTGGGAAAGAGGCGTGACAATTTGATTGATTGATTAATTAATTGATCTATAATCAATAAAAATACTATATTGCTGTGTATTATATTATTATTAAAAACTTGTTAGACTTGTTCATAAATTCGTCCCTGTATCAGAATTCTGATCACACAGGGACGGATTTAATTTATTAATTGTCATTAGGTTTTAACATTAATAATGAAAACATTATTTTAATATATAAAAATGAGGTCTAACTATTATTAAAAATGCGTCAATTTATAAACGAACCTGCGCTTACCAAGAGGGTTTACAACCTGACCGATTTTATCCCCTGTTAAAATTATGAACAGGGCTTTTTTTATTGTGACTCGACATATGACGGCACTTGATGTTTATCTGGAGTTCTGTCCATGAATGGAGGTGACTGCTTATACAGTTCAATAACAGTCACATCCACTATGTCGGCCTAATTTAAACCGGAAACTTACAATCTGACCCCGAAACGCGACTGAGTCAGTTCACGGTTTGTATACTTGTAAGTGGTGGTATAAGTCTATCCCGGTTCGGCAGACTGGGCACCATTGCCAACTACTTTTTAATAATCAGACCCGGAGCAAATCTCCAGCTCTTAAATATTTAATTCGATTAAATCTTACGAATAAAAGCTACGAAACAAGTATTTGCTCCGACCGGGAATCGAACCCAGGGCTTTACGCATAACAAACTGGTCTGCAGACCCAATGTACCACGCCTGATACGTAAACTAAACATTTAACCCACAAACCTATAATACTTGTTTCACAGTTTTTATTTTATATTTAATTTAATTAATTATTAAAAGTATTGAAGAGTCCAAGGGTCTGATTATCAAAAAGTAGTATGCAGTGGTGCCCAGCCTGAATTGAATTAGTGAAGTGAATTAATCGCGTTTTGGAATCAGCTTGTAAGTTTTCGGTTTCAACTAGGCCGGCATAGTAGATGTGACTGCTATGTTATTTACCTGTAGGAGCAGTTACATCCATTCATAGACCGCACTACAGCTTAACATCAGGCCCCCGCCATAAGTCATATGGCGAGGCACAATACAATAAAATAAAAATAATTACTCGCTTCTTTGCGTGTTCTATTGAAGGTCCTTTGCTCTCTGAAGACTCGGTCTTTCTTTTTAATTGACTGACTGTAGAGTTCAGACTTTTGAAGTAAATTATGAGCTTGGACCATATTTATATATTGATGTAGAAGCAGCATATTTTTCTGAAATTGAAAATGTGACTTCTTCTCTATCTCACATTCCGAGAATCATTAAAATTACATTATCAGAGGAAATACATACCTACGTGTTAGGTGGTATTATAGAATACCAACCTGGACACTATGTTGCCTATAATAGCTCCTTAAACGGCACATGGAGAAAAAAAGATGGGTTACAAGACAAATGTGTCATTTTAGGAGATTCAAATTTACCAGCAATAAATATTAGTGCTATAATATATGTAAAGCTATAATATATAATATCTTACTAATATTATAAACGCAAACGTATTATAAATAATACCTCCAAAAATAAATATTAGAAGTAACATAGTAACATAGGTATGTATTTTTTTATTATAATGTTATTTTAATGATTTTCGGGATTTGTGATAAAAAAGAAGTCTAATTTTCAATTTCAGAAAAATATGCTGCTACAACATCTATATATAAATATGGCCCAAGCTTATAATTTAGGTACTTCTAAACTCTGAACTCTACAGATTTGACAAAAAAGTTTTTTCTCTTGGAATATTCATTTAAATGATGATGAAGACTCCTGTATTTGTCGTTATAAACAATTGAATTATAAGTTAAAGGAATTACGAAAAAAATACTTTTTTCTGTCATTTTTATATGAGATCGAGTTATAAATACAAAAAAGACATACAGTCGAATTGAGAACCTCCTCCTTTTTTATGACTGTTATAAATCTAAATTTTCACGGGTGACACCGCGGGCACAGCTAGTACAACATATAACGATAAGTGTCCTACTACACTTATTTTTATATAAGTGTAGTAGGAAATAATTGCCGGAGTTATCGCGTAACATACGAAAAAAGTCGTCATGTATCATTGATCATGTACATATAAAAAAGAATATACAGTCGAATTTAGAACCTCTTCCTTTTTTGGAATGTTTTGAGGGACGCGCGATTCAAAGACTGTGTAATAAACCAAATTTCATGCGGGTAAATCCGCAGGCACAGCTAGTTAAAAATAAATATATTTAAAAATGTATGATCAATGACTATAGTACATAATACCTCATTAGACTTCACATATAACCATAGATTTTAAAAAATATTGAAAGAAAGCAGTTTGGCAAAATAAAACAAACTTTGGTTTCTGAAGAATTAAGTATATATTTATTGGTTCTTTGCATGTAAGATTTATAAATAAATATTGTTTTATGAAAAATAGTTTTTATATATTACCCAGTTATTATTATTTATTTTGTTTTTAAATACCACGAAAATTTAGTCGTTGTATTTTGAATAGGTTCAACTTCAAACTTCAAAACCCTTTGAAGTTTTGCAACGGTTCCCTGTGGCTCGACATAAAATAGCACCCCGCGTGATATTAAGCTAGAGTGCGGTCCATGGATGGAAGTAACTTCTACTACAGTTCAATGACTGTAATCTGCAGTCACATGCCGGCCTAGTTGTTATGGTCAACTTACAAGCTGATTTCGAAACGCGACTAAACCACTTCATGGTCTGTAAGCTTGTAAGTGGTTGTACTACCCCGGATCGGCAGACTGGGCACGACTGCCTGCCACTCTTTAACAGCTAGACACGGAGCAAACATCCACGGCGAGACGAGTCCGTGAGCAATTATCTTCAAGGTATTTATACATTTGGCTAAAATTTGCGAATTTAAGCAGTCTCTCGAGATGAACCTAAGGGATCAATTAGTCTCAGGACTGTTAGCTACGAGGGCGCGTGGCCCGTACGTACCGCCCGAGACCATAAGCAAAATTAAATTTATCTAGATACTGATGTTAATATTATTATTTATATAGTAGCGACCTGCTATAATATAAACAATTATCAATGTTTGTTTAATTTAAATCTACAGCAATTATAACAGCCTTATAACTATAAACATTACCTATAATGGATCTCACTATTCTCAACTTATAATTTAGACAAAATGTGGTAAGTAGGTACATTGTTTTGCATATAATATTCTAACAAATAAAAATAATTTAACAAATAATCAATCAATCAAATTGTCACGCCTCTTTCCCACAGGGATAGGCAGAAACAATGGAGCGTCACTTGCCACGATCCTAATCCTAACACAACTCCCTCGCACCCACAATTCCCTTCCTAATATAAGCTCTATGGTTATGGGCACTAAGCAACCCCAATGCACTTTGACTCATCGTGCCCAAGCCTTTGTGACGGTCTGGCACAAGGCCCTTCTTTCCAGCTCGAAACATACGGTTTACCTGACCGTCTGCGTGGCTGGATAGCCGACTACCTGCGTGACCGCTCCAGCACTAAATTCATTGCAGCGTCAATCTGTCCGACTTATAGGTGATGCAGAGGTCACGCGAACTCTGGAGCCCCTGCAATTATGCAGAGATGGCGGCTTCTTGCGTCCTCTATCGCCTATAGAACGGAGAATGTTCCGAGGAGCTCTTTAACCTTGTTCCTACCCCGTTTTTTTACACCCGTAATACTCGCACAGGTCGAAGGGAGCACCCACTCTTCACAAGTCGCGTAAAGGATCCAAGGTTACAGGATGGAGAGAATGGGACTGGTAAAGCATTCCACTTGTCGTTTGTTCTACAAAGAAACTAGGCACCGAACCGTTTAGTTCGACTGCCGATTCGGTCGACTAAATGAGGGTGCTCCCTCCGACCTGTGCGAGTATTACGGGTGTAAAAAGACGGGGTAGGAACAAGGTTAAAGAACTCCTCAGAACATTCTTCGTTGTATAGGCGATAGAGGATGCAAGAAGCCGCCATGTCTGCGTAGTTGCAGGAGCTCCAGAGTTCGCGTGACCACTGCATCACCTATAAGTCGGACAGCATGACGCTGCAATGAATTTAGTGCATTAAGAAGATACTTGGCAGAGTCGTCCCAAAACCGCGAACAGTACTCCGCGCAAGAAGCAATTTGAGTCTTGTATATACAATTTGTGTAATAGCAGGCGAATAGCAATGAATGCTGGATTTAAGTCGGCGACAGCACGAAGCCCTGAGGAATCCCGGCATTCACCGACACCCTGCAGGATGCGCTTCCATCCACAACCACGCGTATGGAGCGGTCACGCAGGTAGTCGGCTATCCAGCCACTCAGACGGTCAGGTAAAAGGTATGTTTCGAGCTTGGCAAGAAGGGCCTTGTGCCAGACCCTGTCACAAAGGCTTGGACACGATGTGTCAAAGTAGATTGCGGTTGCTTAGTAAGAGCTTATATTGGAAAGGGATTGTGGGTGCGAGGGAGTTGTGTTAGGATTAGGATCGTGGCAAGTGGCGGTCTATCGTCTCTGCCTATCCCTGTAGGAAAAAGGCGTGACAATTCAATAATTCAATTCAAATAGATTCAAAATAAGAAAAATTTCAGGCGTTATGCTATTAAACTATTAATAACAAATTAAACAATGTTAATAACCTAGAAACTTAAATTTAATCATGTTGACTTTTTAGCGGCCGTAAGTTATAAATTATTCGTGAGAAGTAATGTAAAAATATTCTATATTTTATTGGTGGCATTACAAAATAAAACATAACCTAAAAATATATATATTTGGTTTAACAACTCGAAAAATAAAAGAGTAAGAATTTTTTTTATTTTTAATACTTAAAGTAATAAATTTTACCTATCGATCGGTTATAGACATTTATAGAGAATCTGAAATTTCTCCGGCTGGGGTGGCGTTGGTTGTTAGAAGCTTTATTCGTCCATGCTACTGACTGACAGTTTTATTTTTAATTTGTGTATTGAATAAAATTCCTGCAGCCATTTACAGACTGCTTAATTTTATTCAATATAATCTAATGCGCTAGATTTCTGTAGCTTACAATGTTTAGGACTCTAACTTCGTTTAATTCGGCAGTATAAAATGTCCTTCTCGAAGGAGATGTCATTATATTCATAACATCGGGTCTCGACTCTCATTCAAGGTCATGGCGATGAGCACGTTTCTTCCGGTTTGATCTTCGCACCAAATGTTTAGGCATCGCAAACGTCATCAATATAATACTGTCGTTAAACATTTTGAAACTAGTAAAAAATAGATTAAAAGTATGAATTAAATTTAAAAAAATTATCTCCTGTTATGCATGTTAAATTTAATTTGTCAGTTTTAGAATTCGGAGCGCAGACCATAAGCACTTTTAGATCGTGTCGGAATGCTGCGGCTGTAAACAAAATGGCGACGTTAGTAAAAGCTGTTGAGTGTGTTCTTTGATTTTGCACCTGATTTTTACCAATTATGTTGTTTTTTTTGCGCTAATCATCGAGTTTATTATTAATACTTTGTTTTATTTGCATTAAGTTATACCTAATTGTGTAAAAAGTGTTCTTAGGATAGTGACTTTATTGTATTCCATGTAAACCCATTGTGTTGAAGAAGTGACTTTATTATGTTTTTATTTTATTGAGATAGTGATTTTATTATGATGTTAACTAGTAATTAACATACATATTTTTAGTGATACTATTGTCTTGAAAAGTAAGTTGGAATTAAATAAAAAAGATAATGTTTTATAAAAAGTCGTTTTATTGATCTAATTAGAATATTTCCTACTGAGTAAGGTTCACTTTCACCGACATCTTAAATACGTCTAATATTCATTGTTGTATTATTATACGTATTTAGGATGTGAAAGTGGACCTAATATGTTTACAAATACGCAATATCAACCAGGCCATTTTAAAATTGCCACCATTTTTAGTTCGGGTGAGATTCCGTCGTGGCGTCTCTAATTGCCACGTGTTGTCTATGGCAGTCGAGCTTCTTCTCTTGAGTACAATGTTCCTTGATTCATAATTTCGTGCTGTTGTACTTCCGCCATTTATTGTTTCACTGTCATTCCTGTCATTGGCCATTGCAAAATTTACAAAAGTTTAACAATTGCAAGTTCATGTTAAAAAAGTTATAATAAATATTATTTTTTGGCCAATTCTTGTGAAATAGACCACAAATAGGACACGCGTTGTGTTATTTTTTTGTGAACGAGATGCCTTCGTGTTCTTTAATAGGTTGTAGATCTAGATATAAAAAAAATCAACCCCTTACTATTCACAGGTAAGAAACATTTGGAACGACTGTTCAAGCTATTATTTTTAAATTTATATTTCAGTACGATTTTCATTATACTGTGCCGCCCTTAGACCAAAAGCCCTTCTCTAGCAATATACTCGAAAAACATTTCCGTACTGTGTACTGAGCAGTTTTAAAGCTGGGAAATATAAAAAGATTCTGCATTCTTACCTTTTAAATAAATAAAAAAACAATAAAATATAATATTGGATTAAATATATAACAATGAATTGTATCTGATATAAACGTGTATCTTGGTCTTCATGTTTCTATGATAAAAGTGCTTTTAGTACTTATTATAAAAATGAAAAAAAAAAGGTATGACAGGCGTGGACGAACGGTTTAGCGATTGGTTTGTTGCGCTTAAAGTCCCGGGTTCGATCCCCGGTCGGAGCAAATATTTGTTTCATAGCTTTTATTTGTTATATTTAATAATATTAAATATTTCAATATTAATAATATTAAATATTGCAAATATTTGTAAATAAAAAAAAATGGATATTTGCTTCGGGTCTGGTTATCAAAGAGTATGGGCAGTGGTGCCCAGTCTGCCGATCCGGGGTAGTACCACCACTTACAAGACCGTGAAGTGATTTGGTCAACAGCAGCAAAATTGTCGGTTTCATCTAGGCCGGCATAGTGTATGTGATTGCTACTCACAGTTATTGAATTGTAGTAGCAGTGGCATTCATTCATGGACCACACTTCGGCTTAACATCAAGTGGGGTGCTGTCATATGTCGAGTCACAATAAAAAAATAAAATGAAAATATGATGATGCTTTGAGTTAATGATGTTGAAATAGTAGTTTAAGCCCTAGTTTTTGAAGGATCAGCTGCAGTCAATCTTCATCTAATATATTATTTTACCAGGTTACCTGTAAAAGAAAAACTACGTGCAAAATGGTTACAAATAATTGGTCCGAATAAATTTAAAAGTGATAAAAAAATTCAACATATTTGTTCTGATCATTTTACTGAATCATGCTTCAATCGCACTTTAAATAAAATAACATTGCATGATGACGCCTATCCAACAATTTTTGATTGGGTAAGTATTATTCTATTATGACTCAACATACAACAGCACTCGCCTGATGTTAAGCTGAAGTTTAGGTCATGAATGAAACCAGCTTCTAGTAGCAGTCGCATCCACTATGCTGGCCTGGTTAGAACTATAAACTTACAAGATGCTACTAAGTCATTTCACGGTCTGTACACTTGTAAGTGGTGGTACTACCCTGGGTTGGCAGACTGGGCACCACTGCCTATCACAGTTTAAGTGCTTGGAGTAAACAATTGTTTCATAGTATTTATTACACTATAACTTTAGATCCTCCAAGTGAACTGCGAAATGCTTGGCAGGCGGTTGGGGATTGCAGTATGCTCACCGCATGTTAAGAGGATGTTGCTGTCCATCCTCTGAAGAGACTGGTTTTAGACATCCCAGGTTTAGAAGAGAGTTTTAGGATGTCCCAGGTGATAGGAGTTAAGGAATAGGAATTTGAGGATTGAGTAGGCATTGGTAGAGTTGGATACCAGTACTATAGAAGGAAAGGGATATAGTAAATGGCAGCTCGAGGTGGACAGATATTTATAGAATGAACCCTCTGATACTTGCAGTTGTTAAACTGTAGTAGAGCCCATGCCCCACAGAGGGGCAATTTGATAGTTAAGGGGGGCAATTTAAAAATGGACTTGACTCGACTTTAACCCTTTTGCTTTGGGTTATTTAAGTGCAATGCGAGGTATCGGTGACAAATTCAACAAAAAGGCAAATTCTTAAAAAATGCTGTAATCATTTATGTTTTCTTAAGGGAACAAAACAGTTTTTAGCAGATTGTGTATAGGGGGCATAAAAATGTTAAGGGGCATGGCCTTAAAAATCTTGGGAAACACTGTTCTAGAGCATATATCAGTCAAGTCGTAGCCAGATAAATATATAAATAGTTTTATTTTATTTCAGCCTCCTGGTCTATTGGATAGCTCTTCAGTTGAAAATAGTGCACAATCTTATGAGGTAGATATTTGAATGACCAGTACTAATGTATCTTTGATATATGTACTTCAGGACAATGTTTTTATGATACAATCACGCTTACCATCAAGTAATACAATAGAAAGTTCTAAAAATGTTGTTCTATGTAAATTACTCAATGATTTCACTAAAACAGGGTTGGCACATTATTGAAAAATTTAGTGAATGGTTTTTTGGCTGCAAGTTATACATGCACTTATTAAAATACTATAATTGGAGACCATTTAACCCCCTTTCGGCTTTAGGGGGTGTTTTGTAACATTCTGTATAATATGTAAATTATATACATAAGCTAAGTAGAATAAATAGATTACTTTTGTTATGTTGTGAAGACCAACATAGTTCCAAAATGTGACTTGATATCTGATTTCGACTTGCCTGGTGGTAAGCCAGCGACAACTAAAACAACGACTCAGTTTACAGTAGACTTTTTCACGCTTTGCTCGAAGGAACAAGCCATGCCCAACGCCCATGCTATGCCATGCCCATAAGCCATGCCATGCCCATTAGTCAGGCATGGCCCAGGACTAAGCCCATGCCCATGCTAAGAAATTATTATCATCATTTCATTTCCAAGTGTCTCCAAGGATGGAGAGAAGACAGGATAGGGATCCCGCCCGCACCTGGATAAGAAGGTGATCATCTCCGCCCAAAAATTCTTTGTGAAGTCGTTAAATGACACGCAAAGACGATATCTAAATTAATATTTTAAGTGTCCGACCTAGTGTTTTTTTCCCGGCCTCAGGCCCTGTTTTTCCCTATGCGGAATAGGTCGGGAGAGGGATTGCGTTGACCAAATCAGCAGTCGAACTAATAGCCCACGTATTCTCCTCGCCTTGGATCCTTCAAACATAGCGTGAAAAATCCTGACCGTAATGTGAATCTGTTTTTTCAGTCGTCGCTGCTCTTGGACTTCCCCTTGCTTACTATCAGGCAATACGAGGTCAGATGTCGCGGGGAAATTAAAAAACATTCTCTTACCTTTAGATACCTGAACATCAGACCATTAAGATAATTAGTGATGTCAAAATAAAACCCGCATTGGATGGCTCTCATACAAATAACAAGGTAAGATGTTCGACAGAGAATTCTCTGTTGATTTAATTAATCAATCAATCTAATTGTCTCGCTTTTTTTTGCCACTTGCCTTTATTATTTATGGTTTAATTATTTAAAAAGTCGAAACACCATACTGCGCTCTAAAACAAAATTGCTGACGTAGCTGATAAAGCCGCCAAACTGGAGTGGGACCGTGATGTGGTGGTAGAGAGCACGGGTTCAAAACCATTTGCCTATACCAATGTATCTTACAAGTATACAGACCTTGTAGTGATTTGGTCCAGTTTCGGGATCAGCTTGTAAGTAGCCGATTCTAACAAGGCCAGCTCGTGTGTTGGCGACTGCTACTTACAGTTGCAACTAGGCCGGCATAGTGCTTGTTACAGTATTTAACTGTAGTAGCGGTCACCTCCATTCATGGACCGCACTGCAGCTTAACATCACGGCCTAAGGCACCTTAGGCCGGCATAGTGGCGGCGGCTGGGGCAGCCGGGAACTGACTCGGTTATTCCAGTCGTCGTCACTCTTGGACCTTCTCTTGCTTATCATCAGGCGAGTCAAGGTCAGATGTCGCGTCACAATAAAAAAAAATGACAATGTGTCGAGTAACAGTTATTAAAGTAACAGTTACCTCCATTAATGGACTGCATGGAGATTTTCACGGAGAGACAAAGGACATCATTCATTTTGGACTTTTATTGTAACACTTTTGTCACGGCCGATGATAAAAATATATATAAATGGTAGTTTCGATACTTTTATTGACAAAACTAATAGCAATTTTGCTTTTAATTGCTGTACGATTGAGTTATTTGGAACATAAAAATGATTATTTTTAGTTTCTAAACCATGCGGAAAAGACATATTAAAAAATAAATGTCACACACAGTTGCCCAAGGAACATTGTACTCAAGAGAAGAAGCTGGACTGCCATAGACAACAAGTGGCAATTAGAGACGCCACGACGGAATATCACGCGAACTAAAATGTTGGGATGTTGGTGAAAGTGAACCTTACTCAGCAGGAAATAATCTAATTAGATGAATAAAACGACTTTTTATAAAACATTATCTTTTTTATTTAATTCCAACTTACTTTTCAAGACAATAGTATCACTAAAAATATGTATGCTAATTACTAGCACAACAGGAGATAATTTTTAAAAATTTAATTTATACTTTTACTCTATTTTTTACTAGTCTCAAAATGTTTAACGACAGTATTATATTGATGACGTTTGCGATGCCTAAACATTTGGTGGGAAGATCAAACCGAAAGAAACGCTATCACGCCATAACCTTGAATGAGAGTCGAGACCCGATGGATCGACTGCCTGGTGTTTTTTTTTTAATTAAAAAGTGATTGATGACTTTTTTTGGGCTGGCATTGAACTTAATGGTTTCTGCATTGAACTGTCATGATTATAGTTTGATCATTTCGTACATCTAAACTATGCAAAATATAGGATATTTACCAAGCACATTAAAATATTGTTGTATCGAACTATTTTATTGTACATTTCCCACTTTTAGTACAATTAAGCCCAAGTCCCCATACAAAATGAATGATGTCCTTTGTTTAAATTAATTATTTCACTTTATTATTTCAGGGGCCTTTATTTAAATTAAATGATGTTTGTCATAGTCCAGTAAGAAGATCCAAGTTATCACGTGCAAATTTTGAGGTAAGTAGTTATGGGATAAAGTTAATAAAATAATCTGTTGAGGCAGACCCAGAAGGGTGTTTTCCTACTAAACCGTAGAGCTTGTATGAAGAGAATTGTGAATGTGAGAGAAACAATTTTTTTTGTGACTACATATGACAGCACCCTGCTTGATGTTAAGCGGAAGTGTGGTCCATGAATGAATATCACTGCTACTACAATTCAATAACTGTGAGTAGCAATCACATCCACTATGCCAGATGGAACCGGCAACTTACAAGCTGATCCCGAAGCGTGACTAAATCACTTCACGGTCTGTATACTTGTAAATAGTGGTACTACCCCGGATCGGCAGACTGGGTACCACTGCCTACCACTCATAGATAACCAGACCCGAAGCAAATATCCATCTCTTTTTTTTTAATAACAAATATTTGCAATATTTAATATTATTCAATATTACAAATAAAAGCTATGAAACAAATATTTGCTCCGACCGGGGATCGAACCCGGGACTTTACGCGCAACAAACCAATCGCTAAACCGTTCGTCCGCGTGGACGAAGTCTGTCGTCAAAACTAGAGATCGTGGCTATATTTCACGCACATATGAACGGTCTGTACGACTGACAATATCAGCGTCACATTAAGACAAGGTATTGCGTTAGTTGTATGCTTAAATGTGAATGCGCGCGTGGATTCTTTTATAAATCTGCCTAATCGACGTTGAACATTTAATAAGCTCCATCTATGAGTTATTAGGGGAACCTATGCGCGATGTAATGGATCGTTATGGTCCTGCGCTCATTATTTTTGCAATTAAATGTCGATTGATATATTAAATTTATACCAATTATTTAGTAGCTAAATAAATAACAAACACAGTTTGAGCAATGATGCTCAAACTGTGTTTGTTATTAGGGTAGGCACAGTCTCCATGCCTATTTGGACCGCACGCCACTGACCACCACTTACAAGTATACAGACCGTGAAGTGATTTAGTCACTTGTAAGTTGTAAGTTACCGGTTCCAACTAAGCCGCGAAGTGGATGTGGCTGCTACTTACAGTCATTGAATTGTAGTAGCTGTGGCATCCATTCATGGACCACACTCCAGCTTAACATCAAGTTGTGTGCTGTCATATGTCGACACATTAAAAAATATATTTAATGTTAGTATTAAATATTACAAATAAAAGCTATTAAACGAATATTTGTTCCGATCAGGAATCGAACCCGGGACACCCGCGTAACGGACCAATGCGCAACACCTATCATGCGTTTTTAATATGTGGTTTTATTATTGCAGATACCTGTAGTAAATGTAAATGAAGAAGGTAAAGTCATCTCAAGGTCATTTGGAGTACAAACTGATCCGATAAAGATTAATGTAAGTGGCGATTCATTATTTAATTGTTACACTATTAAGGCGCCCGAGGTACAGTGGTAGGGACACCGAGAAACCCTTGTTCAAAACCGCTCTCCTGTACCCTAGCCCATCTTTCCTATTGGGCATTCTGGGCATGTGCCTAGGGCTCCCCTAGTTCCTATTGCTAACAATTTTAATGTGGTATACTTAAAAACATATTTTAAAGAAGTAATTAACAATTGTAGATCCACATAGATTTTTAAAAGTACAGAAATAATAATAATAGATCCAAAACAGTTCCTTCTTCGGAAGTTTTAGTAAAGCGTTCTCACCGCTTTACTAAAACTTCACCGCTTTATTTCACTTGTCTATACTCTATCGATGAACTTTAAAATTATTACTGGATAACAATACCACAATTACTTCATATTATTTTAAAAATACAACTTTATCGAATCACATAAACTTGCTAGACCTGTCACATCTACGTGACAGATAAGCCGCCCAAACAATAAGTGTTGCCAGACTATTTTCTCGAAAATAATAATAAAAAAATATATTTTTCAGCAACCAAATCCTGATAAAGAACGAGAAATTAATAGACCTTTAGAACAATTGAAAATAGCACAGTTGACTAGAAAATTGGACAAAATGACCGAAAGGAGATTAGAACAACGAAAAAGAGTAAAATTATTAGATCGGAGATGTAAATTAAGAGACGCGAAGATTGCTAAGCTGGAGGCTAAGCTTAAAGAATTTGACGTGCCAACCAAACAGGATATAGAGTCAGAACTAGTGTCTTTGCGGGGTGCATTAGATGAATATGCCGGACCAGAAGGGCTTTTAGAAAGACAAATAAGAAAAAAGAAAGGGTTATCATTAGACCGTCTATATACTCCTGGACTTAGGAAATTCGCACTTACTCTACACTGCATTTCGCCCCAAGCATATAACTTTGTGAGGGAAAGTTACGGTGATTGTTTACCACACCCGAGGACGCTCATGTCATGGACAATAGGAGCTAGGCCAATTACTAATATAGATACAACATCATAGCACAGACAACATAGATCACATTGGTTTTTTGCAGTTGTCGACACTCTTGGAACTTTTCTTGCTTACCATCAGGCGGGTCGGACTGTCTTAAGGTCCTTCAAGAAGCATAACAGTAATTTATTATTTTACATAGGTTTATTATCATTACAGACATGTGTTCAATATAGAAATATGTATATAGGTCGCGAGACCAGTCTTTGAAATTGGTAAAAGTAGTGGTTGATGCCATCCAGTCGAAATGGCTTAAATTTGAGAGGGAAAATAAAATAATAAATAATACAATAAAAATAGTTTCAAATAATGTTATTTCAAAGTTGGTGGATCTATGAGCACTGCACTATAATACGCATAATTATATCCTGAAGTCACTAGAAAAAAACAAGGTACACGCAATACATTATCATTGCAAATGTTTCGTGTAATAGTTGTTCAGAAGAGAAATTGTAAAATTGTTGATTAGTGATTTTTTAAAATCCAAATTACTTTATTGTTTGTTTTATTCGAAATACCTAAAAAAAACAAAAAACGGTTTTGCAATGATATAGTAGGGCGCGTACCTCGGTCTGCATGGATCGGTCCGAAATAACCATTTTTTTTTTTAATTTTAAGCTACTTTTCAACTTGATGTCATCGGCCCTTACTTCCCTTTGCCCGCGACTATTATGTCTATTATTATATTTTATTTATGTAAATATTAGTGTATTGTGTATACTGTATATTATTTGTTAATAGATAACAATCTGTAGGCATATACAATAAATTTTCTTTTACACATTTAAATTATTTTGCACCAAATCCGCTCCTTTCAATTTTTCTCTTAAGTCCCCGTAAGGTTAACTGACTAAAAATGTTGACATAAAGTTCGTCTTTTAATACAGAGCATTAAAGTAGAATATTCGTATACTGCCGGCATATTAACGGTTTTTTCAGTCGTCGGCACTCTTGGATATCCGTCAGGTAGAAAGCATAAGATTTTTTTTTTAAATCTTCTAGCAGTCGTGGAGCGTTGGTGAGCACGCCCAGTTCTTAACGCGTAATGTCCCGGGTTCTATACTTAATAATTGGATTATATATTATAACTTTATAAAAAAAATATTTTCGTCTGGTTTAAATTTGTGGTGACGTTAGTCTCGTTTTGGGATCAGCTTGTCGGCCTAGTGGATGCGACTGCTACATGGAGTTATTTGAATATAGTAACAACCGCCGTCCAGTTTAACATCAGGCAGGGTTCATGTGCCAATTAATTAAATTGTCATGCCTTTTTCCCACAGGGATAGGCTGAGTCAATGAAGCGCCACACACAAATCCCTCGCTTCCTTCACATCCACAATTCTCTTAATACAAGCTCTATAGTTATGGGCACTAGGCTCTCAGCTTTCTCAGGATGTCTCCGATTTGGTTCATATGCCGACTACCAATACATTAAGAGTTGTGGATAGGCAGTTTGTGGTCACATGCCCAGTCTGCCGATCCGAGGTAGTGCACCATTTTTTTTTAAATTGCGGCACGACATTTGACCTCGACCCGCCCGATGATCAGCAAGAGAACAACAGTGACGACGACTGAAACAACCGAGATAGTTCACGGCTGCCTCAGTCGCCGTCACTATGCCGGTCATAAGGGCTTCTTCACGCATCGCTTGAAGGAGCCAAAGTTATAGGAGAAAGAGAACACATGGGCTGGCAAAGCATTCCACTTGTCGATTGTTTTACAAAGAAACGACGCACCGAACTTTTTAGTCCGACTGCCGATTCGGTTGACAAAATGCGGATGCTTACCCCGTAGTATTACGGGTTTGAAAAGACGAGGTAGGAACAAGGTTAAAGAGCTCCTCGGAACATTCTCCGTGGTATATGCGATAGAGGACGCACCCAGCCGCCATGTCTCAATTTACAAATTAACTTAATTTTTTATGGTTTCAACTAAATGCGACAGCTACTTGCAATATTAAACACCAGTAGCAGTCGCCTCCATATATATATTTAGACATTGTGACTTGTGTCTTTATGTTCTCTCCTTTATTTCCATCGGATTACAATGGCTGTTAAAAAATATTTCCATCTATAAATAATTAATGTGAAAAGTGCCTTTGGCCGACATAGTGACGGCGACTGGGCAGTTGTCTTGGTTCTTGAATTCCCTTGCTAGGCAGCATAGTGGACAGGGTTGCCGCATTTTCCCTACACATGTACGAAACTCATCAACGTTATTATACTAGTATAATAGTTATCTGACACACTCATCAGGCATGTTGAAGTCAGATATATTTTAGGTGATATAAAATGTAGTTTGTGTTCACGATATTCACGAAGACGGTGAAGAGTACTAAAAACTATAGGCTGTATGATCTGCTATTTCTTCGCCTTTAAATAAACAACTGTGTCATTAGTGTCATAACTGCCATCGTAAATTTTTACTATAATAAAAACCATAACTATAACCATTACTATAAAAAAAATCTATAGGGGGTTGTCTCTGATAAAAACATTGTTCACTAACCTACATTTTACATTTATTATTAATTAGTAAATGGAACAGTGTTTATACAAAATGGACAGAAAACACAAAATTCTGGAGTTATACAGCGGAATTGGTGGTATGCATTGTGCTTTTAAAGGTAAACAATATTTGTTATTATTAAAGAGAGTTCAGTGGAATGGAGTCGCGTTTCGGCATCTGCTTGAAACTTGCCAGTTCCAACCTTTGTTCGATGTCCCTTGGTTCCAACTAATCCGGCAATAGTGGATAAGGCTGCTATTGAATTACTAAGAATAGTGAAAACCAAATTTATATAGAAGTTACTTTATTTTATGTAAAATTGTGAGTGACATCTCTTTGACACCATCAAGACGACATTACTTTTATTAAATATAAAAGGCGGGAAAACATCAAAGGAGTCCAGGTTCAACAGCTGCTACTGCAGTTATTTAACTGCCATCTCAAAGTAATTTAGTTACAAATGAGTTTTAACGCCAGATATCTTTTCATTGACCCTAGCTTGGGTCTGATACTCATCATGCCTATTTAAGATTTTGTTTGTGTGCATCTGGTTGCCTAAAAGAGGTCGCCTTGTTAGTAATGGGCCACCTGTGTATTGTACCTACTTAAGTAAGCTTGGACAATAAAAAGTATATCAATTTGAATAAGGATGAAAGAAAGTATAATGACAAGAGGGATTTAGAAATCCCTATGTGGATGGATTTGTTGAACGAGACACCCAGAAGGGTGTTTTCAACCAACTCGGAAACACTGAACACAGAGACCTGTGAAAGCGAGGGACTTTTGTCAGGATCATGGCAAGTGACACTTTTTGCCTCTGCCTAGCTCTGTAAGAACTTGTGACAATTTGATTGATTGTTTCAGAATCATGTATACCTGGTGAAGTTGTCTTAGCAGCAGATGTGAACTTGGTTGCAAACGAAGTCTACTCATTTAATTTCCCTAACACAAATATATCAAATAGAAATATACAATCACTTAAATCTGAAGAGATTAAGAAACTTGGTGTCAACACAATATTGATGTCACCCCCATGTCAACCATTCACAAGAAATGGGAAATTTCTTGATGAAAACGACCCGAGGACATGCTCATTTTTACATATTATCAGTATTTTGAATGAGTTAGATAATATAGAATATATTCTAATGGAGAATGTTAAGGGATTTGAAATGTCTACTGTTAGAGATAAGTTTGTGGAGAAATTACAGGAATGTAATTTTATATATCAGGAGTTTTTATTGTGCCCAACGTCCGTGGGTGTGCCTAATTCAAGACTAAGATATTACTGCTTGGCTCGGAGAACTAAACACAATTGGAAGTTTGAGAGAAAAGATGGAATCGTAAGTCATACATTTTTCTAATTACAACTATTATTTTATTCCAAAACTATGTACCCTTTTCCTCATATATTATTGTAGACACAGACCTAGAATATGTAAATGAAAGACACACAAGACAATTGATAAATTAGCGATGCTATGTCTCCTTAGTCTTTCATATTAGGCACTGGGGCTGATCCCTCTCAATCCAGAGGCAAGTTAATTTGGATGTGTGAGCAGTCTCGTTGTTATTTCATGCTGCATGACGCTATCTCCTGTTTTATATTGTATCTGCTGATTTTGGATATAAAATGTAATGTCTAGCATCTGTCTGATTGATTTAATTTGAAATCTTTCAAAAATATCTCTGTATATGTGTAATGTGTTTCAGATGTTTTTGAATGACATTTTTTTCTCTTCCAGGTAGATAGTCTTACAACGAAATTCGCGACACCATTTCCTTTAAAAGAAATAATACAACAGAACATAGATTCAGACCAATATTTAGTACCTGAGAAGTTATTAAAATGGGCTAAAGTATTTGATATTTGTTATGTCAACTCAACCAGATCTTGCTGCTTTACAAAATCATATACACATTATGTTGATGGTACAGGATCTGTATTTTCCTGTAAAGATCAAAGTACAGTTGAATCCATATTAGAAGATGCAAATGAACATCCTTTAGGTAGTGAAGAATATATTAAAATTGTTAAACAGTTAAAATTTCGATATTTTACGCCTAAAGAAGTGTCGCTGTTGATGTCTTTTCCGAAGAATTATGAATTCCCAGAAAGTATGACAAGGAAACAATGTTATAGACTTTTAGGCAATAGTGTTAATGTCAAAGTTATAAGTGAATTAATTAAATTATTATTTTCATAAAATGAGATTTTTATTTTTTTAAACAATATTACACACTAATTCAATATAATCAATATTTTAAATTAATTAAACCAAAATAACAAACGAGGGTGTGCCCTAACTTTTTGCCTGATGGTAAGCAAGGAGAGGAGCTCTTCCAAGAGCGCGGACGATTGAAAACCAGTTTCAATTTTCCCCAACCTCAGTCGCCACCAAAATCGAACTGTTGAACCAACTGATTCGGTGTTTAGTTTCTTTGTAAAACAATCGAGAAGTGAAATACAATGCCAGCCCATGTGTTCAACCCATCCCATGCTTCATGTGTTGTGTAAAAAAAGCACCACTAGTTGGCATAGTGATGGTGACTGAGGTAGCCGTAGACTGAATCGTTTTTTTTAGCTGGCATACATATATTTTTTATTGTGGCTCGACATATGACAGCGTCCCGCCTGTTGTTAAGCTGAAGTGCGGTCTATGAATAGAGGCGATTGCTACTACAGTTAAATAACTGCAAGGTAGCAGTCACATCCACTATCGCAGCCTAGTTGGAACCGGCAACTTACAAGCTGATCCCGTAATGTGACTGTTATCCTTATAAGTGGTGGTACTACCCCAGATCGGAAGACTGGGCACCACTACCTACTATTCCACTGACAACCAAACTTAAAGCAAATATATTTTTTTATTACAAATAAAAACTACATAACAAACTTTTTCTTCGACTAGAAATCTAACCCGGAACTTTACGCGTAACCAACTGGTATGTTAACCAATGCGCCTCGCCTGTCGCTAATGGCGACAGACGAGGAGCAATTTTTATTATATAAAAATCATATTACAAAATAAAAACAAAATATATATTTTAAAAATATTTTTATTCAATTAAATAATTGTTAAGTACATTTAAATATATAAATAGCTTTAATATATGTACATCCATCTTTAAATTCTAAAACATAGTACAATTAAATTTTATCATAATTATCTATATTGATCCATTATTTAAAACCTCTCTTGCCCGTCTTCGTATTTTCTGATTGAGCACTCTCATACGTAACATAACAGAAGCACAAGAGATAACTGCTATTACAAATGACCATATTACAAACTTCCAATATTCCCTTTCATCCAAATATGCAACACGATCACAGCTGAAAACACAAAGTCTTAGTCTTTATTTTATTTACATGAGAGCACCCCGCCTGCTGTTAAGCTAAAGCGTGATCCGTGAATGGAGGCGACTGCTACTACAGTTAAATAACTAGTTCACAAAACAATTTTTGAGAACTAGAAACTAAAAAGTTCAGTGCGTTGTTTCTCCGTAGAACAATTGATCAGTGAAATGCTGAGTCATAGTGATGACGATTGAGGTAGCCGTGAACTGTGATGGTTATTTTTCAGCCGTCGGCACTTTTGGACTTCCAGAGGCAGGGTCAGATGTCAAGTCATAATAAAAAAATCATCTCATATTTCTATGCGTCAAATTACCTTCTAGTAACTGTTTCGCCATTTTCACATTTTAGTATTTCTTTGAAACTTGTATGTATGCACACACCTATGCTCTTGCTTCGAATTTCAAAGTCTGAAATAATTAAAAATAATCTAAGTTCAACTAAGAAAATGAGGTGCTGAATTTATAGTGGCCAACTGCAAGTGACAGGTTGTGCCACTTTTAAAGCTTGTTTTTCTTGAATATATTGGTGGAATTGTTATTCAGTAGTTATTCAAAAGGTTATGGAGCATAGGCAAGTTTTAAGCCTGTGAAGACATGTTTTCTCAAAGAACCCTTCAAAATTATTAGTAGTCTTTCTCCTGCTTTAGATGGAGTCAGATCAACCTCATTCTCACCCCCTTCTTCTGACGGTATATTTCTTTCTCATATTTAGTTTACAATAAACCTATTATATCACACTTTGATACCGCCAGCCAACAAAAAAAGAAAAAAATCCGAGGACAATGAATTTTCATGCACAAATTCTGACTGCTAGTTAGTTTTTATTTTTCGACCCGCCTGTAGTAGCAATCACCTCCATTCATTGGCCGCACTCCAGCTTAACATTAGGTCTCTAATGAACTTAAATAATTATATGGTTAATATAAAACTGATGGGTAATTTAAATTTGTTTGATTTGCCTTCATTGTTTAATGGTATAGGAATGATTTATTAAATGTAAAGATTTAGTTCACAATTTTAAAGTACACTTTGGTTTGAGTTTCAAATAAAGGTTTATTGTTTTCTTTTAATCCAAATGTTACGAATCTCTAAATGTTTGTTTACACAATTCTCTCTTCGGGTTATCCATCTTCTTATGGGGGTTACTTTATACTTAGAGCTCTTAGATCAAGTGTATTTCAGGTCTTGTGCCTGTATTTTGTCAGCATTATAATTTATATCTTACCAGAGCATGGATGGCATTCACTTATAACAGTATAAGGCTGATGTAACCAACATGTTGAATTATTCTCAGTAGGGAAAGTCTTATTTTTTACCTTACGACCACTTGATAGTGAATCAGCTAAATGTGATTCCAAAATCAGCACTACTATTGTTAATCTGCAAGTAAATGTAATTATTTTAGTAAAAGAATTGTAAACAGTGATCATTTAAATTATTATCAAGCCAAACTTTGTTATACTTACATTCCTAGACAGATAGTCCCGAGAAGCATACATCGTCTAGAACAAGCTTCTATCATTTTGTATAAATAATAATCATTCTTCGTTTAATATGATATAAAATTAACTTTTATATCATATTATATACCAAGGAACATTGTACTCAAGAGAAGAAGCTCGACTGCCATAGACAACACGTGGCAATTAGAGACGCCACGACGGAATCTCACCCGAACTAAAAATGGTGGCAATTTTAAAATGGCCTGGTTGATATTGCGTATTTGTAAACATATTAGGTCCACTTTCACATCCTAAATACGTATAATAATACAACAATGAATATTAGACGTATTTAAGATGTCGGTGAATGTGAACCTTACTCAGTAAGAAATAATCTAATTAGATCAATAAAACGACTTTTTATAAAACATTATCTTTTTTATTTAATTCCAACTTACTTTTCAAGACAATAGTATCACTAAAAATATGTATGTTAATTACTAGTTAACATCATAATAAAATCACTATCTCAATAAAATAAAACATAATAAAGTCACTTCTTCAACACAATGGGTTTACATGGAATACAATAAAGTCACTATCCTAAGAACACTTTTTACACAATTAGGTATAACTTAATGCAAATAAAACAAAGTAATAATAATAAACTCGATGATTAGCGCAAAAAAAACAACATAATTGGTAAAAATCAGGTGCAAAATCAAAGAACACACTCAACAGCTTTTACTAACGTCGCCATTTTGTTTACAATCGCAGCATTCCTACACGATCTAAAAGTGCTTATGGTCTGCGCTCCGAATTCTAAAACTGACAAATTAAATTTAACATGCATAACAGGAGATAATTTTTTTAAATTTAATTCATACTTTTAATCTTTTTTTTACTAGTTTCAAAATGTTTAACGACAGTATTATATTGATGACGTTTGCGATGCCTAAACATTTGGTGCGAAGATCAAACCGGAAGAAACGTGCTCATCGCCATGACCTTGAATGAGAGTCGAGACCCGATGATTATATACAAAAGAAATTAAATGAATACACCATACATGCACAATACACAATTGTCAAAAGAAAATATATAACCCGCCGCAAGCTTGTATCGCCACAGACCAGAGACCTGCCCCCCGCCATATTATGTTTTATATTACTTTTAGTGATGTGAGACGTCGATACATTTAAATATAAGTTTTCGTACGCATTTTTAATTTTTCTGCTCCCTGGATTATGTAAACGATGCATTTTACTAATGATGAATCATAATATAAATACATCTGTATTGTATATTTTAGTACCTAAATTCGTAAAACCACACACATCTTAAATATGTATTATTTTCAAAATGTAATACAAACGTAATATCTGTACCTCAGAAGTAACTTGTGTTATGTCCAAAATTTTAATTAATTTTGAGAATAGTGACTGGATGTTTTTTCTTTTTCACACATTTTAATCACGTTTCTAATAATGGTTCTAGCCTGAATACGGATGACGACTCTCTTTTATTCAATTAACTCACTAATTTTTCAATAATCAAACAAAGAAAATATGGACACGTTTTTATCGATATTAAATGACATCGCAGAGCTATGAGCGTCACTAAAATACGGGTGGTGGTAGTTTCACGCCCCACCGCACCTCAGCCCCCGAATTCATTTAGCTCGTTCCCCAACTATACATTATAAAGGATTAAAGTACACAGTCCCGGTGTTTGGCGCCCATCGGGTACTAATTAATTGCCCCATTCGGCTCTGTCGGAGTGGAATTTTATATCCCTTGCTAATAGTGGGACTTGGATGAAAATTAAAAATGTTTTAATAAAGGCAATAACTCGCCATTATGTTCCCACGGGGCTTAAAGCGGGCAGTGGAAACGTTTTGCCACGTTCGTGTTTGTGGAGGAATGGAAAGAAAGTTAGATAAAAAGTATGTCAGATGATGGATAAGAGTTTAGACATTTTGTATGTGAACTGTGAATGAGATGAAGCGAAAGGTCTCAGATGACATCTACCACTACATCTACATCTAGTTTCATATAAATTTTCGCAATTATAGAAAAAAATAGGTAAATGAAACAATTTCATGTAATTGCCTTTTTTAATGTCGAGTTATAACGACAGCCTTACGCCTGATGTGCAGCTGAAGTACGGAAGCGACTGCTACTACAATTACAAGGAGCAACTCCTTGTAATTGTACCCACTATGCCGGCTGCAACAGTATTGGAAGGCAGTGGTACATAGTGTGCCGATCCGAGGTAATCACCACTTACAACCAAAAGTGACTTAGTCACATTTCGGGATCAGTTTTTGACAATGGAACGTTTCTCGAACAAGCAAGGCCACTAAGACGTTCAGGATTGCACTGTACTGCACCACAAAATATACAATCACGGGAATACAATTTACAAATGAAAAGAAAAACAGTTACTGTTAAAAAGTGTATTTCTAAATGCAACTGTAAATTAAAAAGTGTATCAAGAGAACATGCTTTCCATGACTTTACAATATATTTAAACAGTATCGCAATAATTATATGGAAATACACAAGATTAACCAACGCTTAGCGTGTATAATAAAAACTCTTGTTCACTGTAATGAACACATTCGTCATTATTAGACGAAACTCTGTTTAAACACAATTAAAAAATAAACAAAAGATCTATTCTGATCCAAACAAAAAAGGCCACATTCATTCATGAGCATAAAAATAACAAATAATTACTTTTGCAAGACCTATTTTACGTTACATTAAAAAAAAACAACAAACAAAAATTATGTGAATATAAGTAACGATAACAAATAAAAAAAATATTACAATTGTAGCTTAACTTAAACATTATCCTTTTCAGCGGATTTTTCCTCTGAAACTGTTAATTTACTTTCATTCACTGGTTCTGGTATTTCAGCTTCAGCATGGTCACTTTCACCGTTTACCTTTGATTCTATGGTTTCATCTTTAGATTCTAATTTGTCATCAACTGTGTCATAAAACTTGTTCTCAACAACTGTAGTGTTACTTTCCAAACTTTCATTGAGATCCGTTGCAGAGTTATCGATTTCTTGAAAGCTATCGTCTGCATTTTGTGTTTCATCAGTTGCCGAACTTAACAAAGTAACTATATCTTCGTCATTAAGGAACAACTTGACAAGATCAGGCTTATTCACACTGTCAGTAAATTCTATTCGGAATGTCTGATTATCTGCAGTTATTTCTTCAAACTTATTCTTAGCTTCCTCTTTTTCAATATCATCGCTTAAATCCAATCGACAACATTTTGCAATGGGTTCTATCTCCGCAAGCGCACTTGGCAATTGACGGAATAATTCACATTTCGATTTATTTCCGTAGTCAATAAAGTGGACTTGTGCTCCTACGTCAAGTAATTCCAAAATCTTTGCTCTATACCACTGTTCATATTCTGTGCTGAATGCCGCACATATCATACCAACTTTCAGTTCAGAAACTTGTTCATACTCCTCACAGTTAACCATGTCATTGATAATTTTGTCCAGATCTGGCGTCAACTCTTCTAAATGCACATAGAATTCATTAGTGGAATGTACATAGCACACATTACATTTTGCATGTATGTCTTGTCCAACAGGAGCAGGTCTTTCCGTTTGAGGGACTTCAGAATGAACATCTTCTCCAACAGACGAAGGTCTCTCTGTTTGAGGGACTTCAGAATGAACATCTTCTCCAACAGACGAAGGTCTCTCCGTTTGAGGGACTTCATCACAAAGTTCTACTAACTGTTCAGTAACAGATTTACCTTTGATGTACAACTCGACTATAGATATGTCACCCGAAGCGATGAATTGCACATTAAATATAGTTGCCCCCTCAGCTGCTAATTCATTAAAATGAGCTTCAGACTTGCGCGACCAAGCCTTGATGCTCTGTGGTTTTTGTAAAGCACATTTCCTGGATAAAGCTGGCTTTTGTTTCAATTCTTCAGGAAGGCTCCGAAGTTCGGTTGTAATTGACGCATTTCCATAATCCATAAATAATACCTCAGTTCCTTCTGAACCGTCTACGACGACTTGTGCTCTGTACCAAGCGCCATCTTCGGGGTATTTAGCAGCACATAAAATACCTTCATCTTTAGAACTTAATTCTGGAAATTGTTCAGCATTGGCCATGGCACTGTCCATCGCTTGCAGTTCAGTTCCAGCTGCCTCCAACTGTATCCAGAATTCTGAAGGAGAGTTGACATGACTTGCAAAACAAGATGGTAAATCTCCACAGACAGGTTCCTCGGATTTGGTCGCATGACCCTCGGCTACTAATTTATCCGTGAGGTTCTGTCCATTGACAAAGATATCAACATATGTAGTGACATCTTTTAATACAATAAGAGCATCAACAGGTACCGACAAGTCTCCAACTAATTCAGTGAAATATTCAGAAGCCCCTTCTGTCCATTGTCCAGTCCCTGTTGGTACAGCATTTACACTACACTTGATACAATATCTTTCTGTGTCCTTTAGTAAATCAGGTATTACTTTCAATAAGCCTGGTTGATTGTCCAACACATCTGTATTACCATAGTCTATGAATCTTACTGTAGTAATATCCACATCAGAATCGAGTATTTCAGCCCTATACCACAGTTCATCAACAGAGTATTTAGCAACACACAATGTGCCAAATTCACGATCAGTAAGATCCTCGAAACCCTTGCTCTTACTTTGTAGCACAGCTTGCTGTTGGTCTATTTCTTCCACTTTATCTGCCATTTGAATCCAAAATTGTCCAGGTGAATCAATATGACTTATGTAAACATGGGCACAGCCCGGCGGCAACGATATCGGTTCTTCGAGAAGGATTTCCGGAGGCTCCTCTGCTGGAATTGCACTTGATAGAGGTGCAGCTAATTTCTTATTCATCAGTTTCATACAAAGATCAACACCATCAAGATTTAAATTGGCCAACCATCCATTATCACCTATAGATAGGGACACTTGAGTCTCTTTATCTGTTGTCCATTCCATCAATTTGGATACAGCGTCATCGTGAATTGCTTCTAACTCTAGACTAACTTCAAGAGCAAAAGCGCATGGCTGATAGAATTGAGAATCTAATTTCTTAATGGAATCCTTGGACACTTGTTCAGTGTTGCCGTAATCCGGGAATTGAACTACACATTCAGTGTCTGCTACACTCGTAATGATAGCGCGATACCAATTTGTGTCGCTGGATTTCGCTGCACATAGCCCTTGTGCTTCGTATGTCTCTAGAGCTTCGGGTGATCCTGAAACCATAATAAAATAATATATTACGAAATAAAAGATCTTGAAGCTTACTACGGCGTTTATTTATTTTAATAGTGACCGTTAATGGATCCGGGATGTCCTAAAACTCGACCAGTCTCACCAGAGGATGGAAACCAGCGTCCTCTTAACATGCGGTGAGTATACTGCGATCCCCAAGCTGCCTGCCAAGCCTGTTGACCCCCCTATAATGAACGATAAGATACCGGGGGATGCAACTGGCATTTGGTCGTTGGGAATGGCGTTCTAGGAGGGGGAGGGCCATGTTCAGATGAATAGTGACCAGCATAGTGAATCGGTTACATCAGTGGTCGGCGCTCTTGGACTTCTCCTTGCTTAAAGAACGACACAAGATGTGGAGTATCAATAAAAAGATTTCCTAGCCAAGGTCACAAAACTATGCTTGCCTTTGTAACTTTTTGGTCATCTCTGACAATCTCCGCGCCGTTTAAAGGTGCTTTTTCACGCCTCGCGTGAAGGGGTCCTTATGTTAAAGGATAAGGAGAACAAATGAACTGGCATTAAATAACCGTAAGATAAATGTCTCGCAACAAAAGAACTCCCGGTCATATCCACTTGTCTGTACCAATGATCTCCATCCTTTAACGTCGGATCCTTTAAGCGATGCGTGAAGAAGCACCTTTGGCCGGCATAGTGACAGCAACTGGGGCAACCGTGAACTGAGTCGGTCACTAAAAAAATTCGTCGTTAAACGTTTAGTCGCTTAGTATAGAAATATATTTTTAAATCTATTCAAAGAACATACCTTCCTCATAGAACGTGTACATGTTACCCAGAAGGATGGCAAGTGCATCAATGTCACCAGCTCTTTGCAGATAGAGGTTGCTCAGAGTGTTGACGTGCGATATTAACGCATTGCCAAAATTAGTGGAGAACACAGCATGAAGAGACAATGGTGTGACAGCATCGAAAGCATCCTCATCGGGCTCTAATACATTGATCTTTGCACCAGCCAGAGAATACAGCGTAACCACCAATCTGACAAGAAAAAAAGTAATTAGCAAAAGGAAACAATATTCTTAGTATTTAGTGCAGGAGGAAAAGTGAAGACAGATTTCAGGATTTGTGACTAAAAAGTAGGTCGCAAGCCCGGAACACGTCCAGGGCGTTGACATGTCCTTTGCGACCTTTACTGTCCTTACTCTGCCCCACCCCAATACACCAATGCTGTCTTCTATATTTGGTCCAAGGCTAAACTTGGAAGGCCAAGATTCTTTAAAAGTTAGTGCTAGATTTTGCTGGTATTCCTCTTGCACCGACTTCCACAGCGTTAGCTGGGTTTTGTACCCATTAATTGAGAGATGACAAGAAATGGGTACTAAATAGTACATTATAGTAAATATTTATTTTTATTTGTACTGTTATGTGCTGTCAATGTTACCGCGAAGAGATCGTTTTTCTAGGAGGCCCTTGGAATTTCCCCAATGCAAATAGATAAACGGGCTCGCAATACTAGGTTCGAAACAATAGCATCCACGAAAACACAACCGAAATATTGCGAGGTTCTTTGTTAGAAAACAAAGCCGAGTCGCGTACATCTATACAAAAGGTGTTTACGAGTTAGATCCAAATATCTAGGACCGTCGCCGGCGCGGCAGAGTCAAATCTGTTAGGACAACGAAACCAGCGATATCTATGATTGGGAAACGAGGCTTAGCTTGGCAACGAGAGCTGCGACTACGATACGACTTTGAAGAAAATATAAGGACGACTTGGACTTCGACTGGGATATTTGGATTGTCCAAATAAAGCGCTTCTTCAACAAAACTGTTATTTTATTGTATCATTAGGAACCCCGTGTAACTATACAGTACTATAACCACCACTTTTAAGTTTACAGATCGTAAAGTGACTCGCTACGAATGCCAGACTGCTACTTAACATCTACTGCTACTTAACATCGAGGTAATATGCTATTAGAATAAGAATAGGACGGGCTGTTGACTAACTTCACTTGACTGATTCAAAGGAGTCTTTTTCTTGACGGTCCGCAAAGAAAAAGACACCATACTGAAGTGAAGTTGCTTGGAGAGTTAGACGTTACAAAATGGCGCCGATTCCGTCCTATTCTTATTTTAATCACCATTATACTGTAACTCTCTTAATACTTACTTAACTTCGTCCAAGGCATTGACATATACAATGAACTTATTTCCTGTGAGCTGTTCTTTGAGTTCATCCAACGTCATCAGCTCGCGGCATTCAGGCGTGTGGTTGTTGAAACGACACTCCAGCGATTGGTAGTAATACACACTCAGTTCTGGTGGTAAAGTCATAAGCTGTAACAGAATGAGATAATATTTTTATTGTGGCTCGACATATTTGACAGCACCCCGCCTGATATTAGGCTGAAGAGCGGACTATGAATGGAGGTGGCTGCTACTACAGTTACATAAGTGCAAGTAGCAGTCACATTAAAGGCGACGTGGTGTAGTGGCAGTGCAATGGTTACACAAACCGAGAGCACGAGTTCGAGACCACCCACCGGTACCAATGTATCTTTGATATATGTACTTTGGTTGTCCTGTTTCTATGATACAAACACTTTAGTAGCTTAGTATAGAAATGTAAAAAATATAAAAAAAATCAATTAATAACAAGGTTAAGGTTCATTTCATTTAATAAATCATTCCTTTATGCGTAATTTCTATACAAGTTTTGAATTTTTGCTGTTTTACATGTGCTAAGCGTCCCACAATGGCTTACTTCAAGATAATCCCGAAACGCTACTAAGTCACTTCTCGGTTTTGTCACTTGTAAGTTATAATAAAAAAAAAGAAGAGGAGTACTTACTTCTTCAGTAGTGTAAGTGAGCATAGCTCCTAAGTCTGGTAAAGCCACTTTACCCTCTGCATCAATTATAGCTCGTCGTATAAGACCATCACGCACCAGGAGACAGTGTTGTCCTTCAACTACTGCCTCTGGTGGTAGCGGGCACAGCTGCACAAAAGAAAATCAGTATTATTTTTTTCTTTATTGAAACGCAACATCTAAGCCTCTCTTGCCTGGCAAGTAAAGAAGGGGAAGCCTAAGGTCCGACGGACGAGCCATTCGGCCTGAAGCCATTTGTCTCCGATCCATTCGAACATACACGTACGATCCAAAGTCACGCTGCGCTTTATTACTAGCCAGTGACTGGTTGTGAATTCAGTAGCTTAGTATGAAATAGTAAAAACAGTTTTTTTTTATTAACAAAAACATTTTTCTTACTCATCTTTAATTTTTGTAAAAACACCTTTTTTGGTTATAAGTAAAGTCATTAGTGGAATATTTAAATTTATACAACGACGTCTGTGCGACGCGGCAATTCGACACGACGCACGCCGAGCTTCGGTTTAATAGTCATTCCATACTAGTTCATAGCATCGTGGATATTAGAGTAGCTGAAAATCCAGCCAGGCAAGATTTACGCAATTTCATCCTAATTTCCCGGCATACGGTGACTTTTGGCTCGGCGCGGGGCTATTCGGCCCGATTGCTCGGCATGTATAAGCGAAGACGACTGAAATAACTGATTCAGTCGTCGTAACAATAGCGATCCAAGGTAATAGAAAACATGGAATGGTGGAGTATTCCACTCGTCCATAATTCCACAAAGAAACGACGCAATCAAATCTTACTTCAATTTGGTCGAAGATCTCCTCAATACTTACCAAAGATTTGTCATAATTAGCAAGAGTAGATTCCACTAGATCAGCTTTGGAAACGTCTAATTGCACAAAGAACTTATCGTACGACTCCACGTGTGTCACACGGCAAAGGATCTCTTGTCCCAAAACAACAGTCAAGTCTATCGGTTCATCTGAAATTTATAATATTTATTTATTTATAAGTTAGACTAAAGCGGGACTAGGCAGGTCAACTTTACCGCATGTCTAATGCATTATGGGCAAAGTCGGATTCAACTCCAGATTACAAAAGACATAAATTATCCCACTGCTGGCCAAAGGCTTCCTCTCGGTATGTCACCAAAGGACATCATTTATTTTGTATAGGGTCTTGGGCTAAATTGTATTAACAGATGCATAATATACATTTTAAAATAGTTCGATGTACGAAGATTACAATGCAATTGGAACATATTCTTTATTTTGCATAGTTTAGGTGTGCAAAATGATCAAACTATAATTATTATTATGACAGTTCAAAGCGGAACTGTTAATATGGCGTGTCTTTGATATTGACAGACGATACAAAATCTATCTCTTATTTTCTAAATAACTTAATTGCATAGCAATTAAAAGCAAAATTGTTATTAGTTTTATCAACACAAGTATCGAAACCACGATTTTTATATTTTTTCGTTACTTTTTTATTGTGACACGACATCTGACCTCGACTCGCCTGATGATAAGCAAGAGGAGGTCCAAGAGTGACGACGACTGGAATAACCGAGTCAGTTCCCGGCTGCCCCAGCCGCCGCCACTATGCCGGTGGTATGCTAAGGTGCTTCTTCACGCATCGCTTGAAGGATCCAAGGTCATAGGATGGAGAGAACACATGGGCTGGCAAAGCATTCCACTTGTCAATTGTTCTACAAAGAAAAGACGCACCGAACTTTTTAGTTCCACTGCCGATTCGGTCGATAAAATGTGGATGCTTTCCCCAACCTGTGCGGGTATTACGGGCAGGAACAAGGTTAAAGAGCTCTTCGGAACATTCTCCGTGGTATAGGCGATAGAGGACGCACAAAGCCGCCATATTGGACATTACATAAGTAGTACACAAAAGCCAAAAATGTAAATGGTAAATTTTCTGGGCCGGACGACGCCTGCCGGGTCCGCTAGTATAATATATATAGTTCACATAATTTAAATACTAATTTACAACGTCATCGATATGACGGTAATGATTTCATAGTAACGGCAACTGAAACAACCTGTTTTGTAAGTCGCCGGCGCTCTTGACCATCAGGTAAGTCAAGGTTAAACATCGCGTTACAACAAAAAGAATTCAAATAGCTAAATTTATCTGTATGAAACAACATACCTTTCAAATTAACAGTTGGTACTTCCTCCGACATTACAGCTAATTCCTTCTCAACCAGAATATCAGCCACACTGACTCCATTGTTCCACATTGAAACATAATGTTTCTCCCCATCAATCTCTTGGAACACACATTGATATCTGGGCGCATTGAAGCAATTATCCATATCAGCGGTGCACTTCCATTCCGCATCACGGGGCGACACTCCCAGCATTGAACAGTATATAGCCATTTTCGGTACATTCATGATCTCCTCGTCTAATTGCCATATGTCTTTAGAGTCAACGAGGAATTTGTTACCAAAGTCAATGTATTGAACGACATACTTTCCAAATGGCCGACACGAAAGTACCGTGGCGCGGTATAAGACACCATCTTCTGGATACTTGGCCAGAACGGATGCTCCCTCGTTTATAATCCCCGTATAAGGTTTCACGCCTTTGTATATATCTGGTATCTTATACATCATCTGCATGAAGTCATTTTGCAAAGACATAATGTGAATGTAGAAGCTGGTTGGGTTTGTGAGCCATGTCACAGACACCTCGTGCTGCGAATTTTGTTCTATGGCTTGTTCTTTGAATGGAGTTTCAAGTGGTACTGGATTAGGAAGTTCTTTGTGTTGTACCTGCGTAAATTTGCCTCTTGGTTTATATGGGGCGCGGGTGGATGTCTCAGAACCACCACTATGTTCTCCACCACTATTCCTTCTATCGTGCGGCCTTTCAGCTCTCTCGCGAGGTGAGAAGTTACTCTTCCTTTGTGGCCTTTCTTTCCAATCTTTTTTCTCGAAACTTCTGTCGCTACGGTTATCTCTATTATCTCGGTTGTCTCCTCTATTATCCCGGTTGTCTCTATTATCCCGGTTGTCTCGGGTATCTCTATTGACTCGGTTATCTCTGTTACCCCTGTAATCGCCTCGGTCAGGTCTAGTATCACGTCTTTCGAATTTTTGCTCCTCAAATCTATTGGTATCTCTGTAAAACAATATACCATTGAAAAACTCGTGTGTGATATGCATAGGGTGAGATCAAGGTCCACTATCACCAACATCTTAAATACGTTTAAAATTATATATTAACCCACATTTTTCCTCATGTATTGTATTAGATATTTAAGTGACCAGGGCCCAATTCTCTTAATTAATTTTTTTTTATTGTGACTCGACATATGACAATACCCCGCTTGATGTTAGGCTGGAGTGTGGTCCATGAATGGATGTCACTGCTACTACAATTCAATAACTGTAAGTAGCAATCACATCCATTATGCCGGCCTAGATGGAACCGGCAACTTACAAGCTGATCCCGAAACACGACCAAATCACTTTACGTTCTGTATACTTGTAAGTGGTGGTACTACTCCGGATCGGCAGATTGGGTAGCACTGTCTACCACTCTTACCACAATTATAGCACAAATGTCACGTTAAAAAAGCAGTGCAAGATTGTTGCCACGTCATTTCACTCTCATGTATTAATTAAGAGTTAGGCTGCTACTACTGCAAGAAGTAAGCCTAGTTAGAAAAGACAATTTTCTAGCTGATCCGGACACGTTAATAAGTCACTTTATGGTCTGTACACGTAAAATGTGTGTTTACATATAATTTAAAATGTATTTAAAGTTAAGAACAGAGAAACAAAGTTATGCACAAAACAATATACATATATGGAAAGACTAAAAAAACAGATGATGCACTAAAGCCCTGCTTTAAGGTGGTAAAACAGATAGGTGCATGGGGTGCAAGGAGTACTAGGACCTACAGTAATAAAATGTGAGAATTAAATATATTGTCGTAGATATTGCAATACGTTTTGTCAGTTAATAAAAAAAAAACAAGGGAGACCATAAATTAACCGTAAAAAAATGGCGACCGACCACGAGTCAAAATCGAATCAAATTGTCACGCCTTTTTCCCACAGGGATAGGCAGAGACAATGGAGCACCACTTGCCACGGTCCTGACACAACTCCCTCGCTTCCTTCACATCCACAATTCTCTTTATACAAGCTCTATGGTTAAGCCATATTTAGCATATAAATGTATAAAGGAAAAAAAACCAATAATTTAAAGTTGACCTAAAACGTATTGCACAATACAAAGGTAAATAAATACTATGCTATTAGAATAAGAATAGGACGGGCTGTTGACTAACTTCACATGACTGTTTTATTCGCATTATATGGGTGATTTTAATAAGCATTTTTTAAATGGTTACAGCTTATTTTTGATATTAATCATGTTATATACTTTATAGCTGTGCCCGCGACTGCGTACGCGTGGAATAGTTATTTTAGGAATCATATTAATTTTTTGTTTACCTACCTGCTCAGCTTTATTATAAATTACTGTTACCCGCGACTTATTTTAGACGATTAAATTACGTAACTAATAGAATATATTTTAAAGTAGTTTCAAAAAGAATATATTTTAAAGTACTTCTGCGTAAATTATATTTTCAGTTTTATTTTCTTGTGCGCAAAACTCGCAGCCGCTTTGCAGCAGCAGTCTGCCGAGAACGCTGAGTCCTTTTTCTAGGCATTACAGTGACGAAGAAAGAACGAAGAAAATGAAAACTTAACCAAACTAACTGTATGCTTAAACTAAAACCTAACCTAATAAGAATAGTAAAACCTAACCTTGAAAGAATGTAGATGACACCTACAGGTATTATTTACAACAAAACAAAAAAAAGTGTTATTGTGAAAATATTAGAAACAAAATACTATACTTAAAACAAACACTACCTACTATAGAGAAAACTATTACAAAATGAAATTGTATAAAAAAGGATTTTGCACGATGATATTATATCGTAAAAACAAATTAACGCTGCATTCAACCGATCAGTAGGGAGCCGACCGCATAGTATGCTTGTCTGTCTATAAATGAAGCGCCCCTCCACTTCATTAGTTTATTTAAATGTGTGAATGCAAATATTACTAACTATACTCACTATATCACGTTCGTTCCTCCTTTGTGTCTAACCAGCAACTGAATAACCAATTACTGCATGTTCGGTGTGTTTTATCCATATTTTATATTTGCTCGTATGCGTAAATGCAGTGATGGGGCGCGTCATTTCGGCTTAGACAGACTATACCTCCTAGAGCTACACCCCCCTCCGCCTCGCCCGCAAGCACCGCCTCTCCTCGCCCGCCGGTTAGCGCTCATCGTGCGACGCGTGTGAATTTTGTTTCAGAGTTATTTTAAAATTGTATTATCTTATAAGATGTTTATTGAAATTAGGTGATATCAATGACAATTTTGTTCACAGTTAAATACTCTTAATTAATAACACATTTATTTCGATAAAGAATAATATTATTATGTTAATACAACTCTGACAAATAATTTGTAATAATGCATCAATTTAGACCAAATTTGACTATCATAAAAACGGTTATTGTGAGTTAATCTTAAAAGATAGACATATACGGTCGCGGACATTTTTTTAGCTAATTTAAAGAGGAATAATTCTTTCATACATATTTTTTGGGTATCTCGAACGGTTTTCACAGCGCACGCAACGGAAACCCTCAAAGACGAATAATATTCCCCGTTTTTTCCACATTTTCGACTGTTTCTTCGGTTGTATAAGTCGCAACGTAATGTTTTATAGCCTAAAGCCTTCCTCGATAATTGATCTATCCAACACAAAAAGAATTTTTCAATTCGAACCAGTAGTTCCTGAGATTAGCGCGTTTAAACAAACAAACAAACAAACAAACTCTTCCGCTTTATTATATTAAGTATAGATTATTACTATTAGATTTTTTTTTAAATTGCTAAATGATAAAAAACAAACAATATTGTGTAATATATAATTTGACGACAGGCGTGGACGAACGGTTTAGCGACTGGTTTGTTGCGCGTAAAGTCCCGGGTTCGATCCCCGGTCGGAGCAAATATTTGTTTCATAGCTTTTATTTGTAATATTTAATAATATTAAATATTGCAAATATTTGTTAATAAAAAAAAAGAGAAGGATATTTGCTTCGGGTCCGGTTATCAAAGAGTGGTAGGCAGTGGTACCCAGTCTGCCGATCCGGGGTAGTACCACCACTTACAAGTATACAGACCGTGAAGTGATTTATTTGGTCACGTTTCGGGATCAGCTTGTAAGTTGCCGGTTCCATCTAGGCCGGCATAGTGGATGTGATTGCTACTCACAGTTATTGAGAATTGTAGTAGCAGTGACATTCATTCATGGACCACACTTTGGCTTAACATCAAGCGGGGTGCTGTTATATGTCGAGTCACAATAAAAATAAAAATACAATATACTAGGTCGGCATAGTGACAGCGGCTGAGACATTTTTTTACTCGTCACTGAATATATTATACGCTTATTGATTGATTACATCATTGAAGTTTGTGCACACTTGTATTTCAGACTTTTTCCAGGGGAATCCCGGAATTCAGGGGTGGATTGGCAACCCTAGCAGGAGCATTGTCAAAGTAACGAAACGTGACGTATTCAAGGAAATGTTTTTCTGGTGGTATTGCCAGTACAGTGCTACGTCACTGGAAGGTCATGCCGTCGTGTGACGGCACTATGCAAGCGCATTAGCTACTGCCGTGGATAGTATATTGCAACCATAAACAAAATAAAAACGAAAGTGACACAAGTGAAGGACACAGAAACAACAAAAAAAAGACGCTACATTTATTTAATAGGAAATCGTCAATTGTAAGGTTCTGTATACACATTTTCTATACTGAACTATACTATAAATAGATAGAAAATATTATTTATTTTAGACAGTAGCGCCTTTCCCTGCTAACTACTGCGACTAGGTCACTTCACGGTCCATATACTTGTATAACAAATATTTACTCCGACCGGGAATCGAACTCGGGACTTTACGCCTGTCGACATATCACGCCTCTCATCTTATATCAAATGCATACAAAACCTTAACAATATTCGGAATCGAAGCGTAACGGAGCAAGCAAATAGGCCGAGAAATCGAGAGCAAAACATGGTCATTAACACATCTCATTATAAAAATTCACAACACGCGATAGATACATACAAATATAACGAAAAACCTTGGCTTTATTACAGCGTATTATTTATTAATTTACTATATGGATTTGATAACTTTTCCTAGCCCCTAATGAAAATAAGTATTTTATTTAACTGGATTTAAAATGTCTATTTATTTGCATTAAACTAAATATTATTGTGTGCCGACCTTTTTCAAGTTCGCACTAAAATTGTTATAATTCATTTTCATTAAAAAAGCATTGTCATTTTCGATCACAATCATTCCTTTGTTTTTAATAATGAATGTGATCGAAAATGACAATGCTTTTTTAATGAAAATGAATTATAACAATTTTAGTGCGAACTTGAAAAATGTCGGCACAATAGTATTTTGGTTATATATTTTTTTAGGCATAATGCCACAACTTTATATTTGATTGATTAAATTGTCACGCCTTTTTTCTATAAGGATAGGCAGAAACAATGGAGCGCCACTTGACATAACTATTTATACTCGTGTCATTTGCGAATACTAAAACTCGTACGTGTAGATGACGTATCTACCTCATTTTACTTAATATCATTGTGATACGCCATCATCATGTTAGCCGTAGATTATAATATGTCCACTGCCTTCTGTGATCTCCAACACCCGTTAGTTAGTTATTAAAATGCTTTCTGTTAGGTTATTTGAGAATATATCGCATCGTTAATGTGTTACTTGTTTGTTCCTAACTCAAGAGTAACACCCAAATTAATTAAAACGTGTTATTTTTCAGGACACTCCATAAAACAAAAGGATAATTTTTGTTTTGGTAGAAAGTATGACACCAGTCCTCTTTCGTTACCAATTTGGGCCATCATACAAATCAATATGCAACGCAACAGGGATCCATAGAGAAAGGGGAATTCCCCTTTCTCTATACTATGTTCCCCAGCACGTCGTATATAACAAAAATATATATATATAAGACGCCATAACAAAGCCACAAACAAAAGCACATTTAATTTCTATATGTGATGTGTAATTTATTCAATCAACTCTACCGTTTCAAACGATCCTGTATTGAAAATGCTGAACCAGGCTTTTTAGCAGGCCCATCTTTCGGCTTCCAAGACCCCTTCGCTTTATCATTCTGATAGTCCGTACTCTTAGTTTTTTTTCTGTTGGATGTTTTATAAAAAAAAATGTTACGATACATATACATACATACATAAATATATTAATTTAAAAATACATGTATAATTTATAAAAGATAATAATTCATCAACCGCTCAGTTCCATTTTTATTTTTAAATCCAGATAGATTTAACAATTTGCTATCTAAATTGCTATTGTCATAATCTTTCGGATCACGTGACTCTCAGTTTTGAGCTTATAACAAGATTTAGTTTATACCGTCAAAACTTTAAAAATATCTATATAAATATAATAACGATATAGTTAGTGAAATAAAAATAAATCTACCTTCCTGCTGCCCCAGCACTATCGTCCCAGTCGTCCTCACTTCGGCCGGACTCTCTTGACTGATTTAGTCTAGATCCAGAACGCCTATTAACAAACAAAAATATATAGTAATTTATAGAGTTGCATTGAATAGTATATTCGGCTTCGGCCTAGGTGAGTTTTCTAGCCGAATGTTAGGCAAAAGTATTCAGCCAGTGAGTGGCAGGAAAACTTGTATCGGCGTGATTGTTTCTCGGTCCTCCCACGCCGTGTCGTCGCGTGAAAGGACGATATAGTTTTATTTATATTGTGACTTGACATATGACAGCACCCCGCCTAATGTTCAGCTGAAGTGCGGTCCATGAATGGATGTGACCGCTACTTACAGTTAAATAACTAGAAGTAGCAGTCACATTCAGCTGACACAGTGACTTTTCCCAAAAAGCGATATAGTTAAGTTAGTAAAATATATATTAAGCGAAGCTTTACCCTGCTGCAGCTGCTCCAGCACTATCGTCCCAGCTATCCTGACTTCGACCAGACTCTCTTGACTGATCTAATCTATGCCCAGGACGTCTATAAAGAAACAAAAACAATAGTCCTTTACTATAAATCGTAAAATTTGACTAAAATGACTTTGGCTTCAAACAAAAGACCGAATATGAGACATTTAAGGCGACCGAAGTGTAGTGGCAGTATAATGGTTATGCAAACCGAGAGCACGGGTTCATAACCATTTGCCGGTACCAAATGTATCTTTAATATATGTACTTTGTTTTTATGTTACAAGCACTTTGGTAGCTAGGTATAGAAATGTAAATAAATAAATAAAATTAAAATAATCCCCACCTCCCTGACTACAAAAATATAGAAACATTTTTTTATTTTAACATTTCTACACCAAATTAGTAAACGTGCTTGTATCATAGAAACTGGCCTACCAATGATACATTTGTATATAATCTATGAAATTATAAATAATATTTATAGAATTCGATAGTCGCTAGTGTAGCCAAAGACTATAGCACATATGAAAACAATAACTTTCTATCTTCACGTAACGTGTCTTCATATCCGCATAAATTAAACATTAAACTAAACGCAATCATTAAAATGTATGTAATACAAACACAAACAAAACCTTTAATAAAGGGGTAAATTATATGCATTTATTTTTTTGATGAAAAAATATAATAATTTTGTTATTGTTAAATTGATAAAAATGTTGCATTGACTACCCGAACCTTTATTATATATATATTTCTTTTGTGCGTGTGTATGTGACTGAACTCCTCCTAAACGACTGGACTGATTTTGATGACAGTTTTTCTGGGTGTTCAAGGGGATTCGAGAATGGTTTAGATTCACATATTGGTCCACTAGAAAATATATAGCCGGTTTAGCTAGTATATATATATACATTTAAATATATACATATATATATATTTTAACTACGCTACAAAAGTATTCGTCGCTATATTGTATTAAAGGATCTATGATTGAGAGAACACATGGCCTGATTTCCATATGTTCTCCCAATCTTGTCGATTGTTCTACAAAGAAACAATACGTCGAACCTTCTAGTTCGACTGCCGATTGAGAAAATAAACTTACCTATCAGAACGCTCTGGTCTACTGGCGTACTTTTCACTAAAACGGCCTGTTCCACCTCTATCAAAGTTCTCTTCCCTGTAAAAACATAGTTTATTAAATATTTAAGAAATTTCATTTACATTTCTATACTAAGCTACTAAATTCTATACTAACTAAGAAACAGGAGAACCAAAGTACATTATATCAAACATAAATTGGTAACGGCAAGTGGTTTTGAACCCCAGCTCTCGGTTTTTAAAAATTTGATAAAATTGCAGTAAAGTTGCTTATAAAACATCAAAAGGACATCATTCATTTTGTATGGGGACTTGGGCCTAATTATATTAACAGTTGCATATACATTTTAAAATAGTTTGATGTAAGAAGATTACAATGTAATTGGAATATATCCTTTATTTTGTATAGTTTACATGTGCAAAATGATTAACTATAATTATGACAGTTCGAAGCAGTACTGTTAATATGGCGTGTCTTTATGATTGACAGACGATACAAAATCCATTTCTTATTTTTCAAAAAACTCAAATGCACAGCAATTAAAGGCAAAATTGTTATTAGTTTTATCAACACAAGTATCGAAACTACTATTTATATATTTTTTCATCATTGGACATTACAAAAGTAGTACATAAAAGCCCAAAATAAACGATGACTTTTTCGCATTCGTCACTCAATCTCATCATCCTGTTAATAGGTTGCACGGCTGCCAATTATTGAATGTATATTATGCAGAAGAATTTAACTTGGCGACAGCTCGAAGCTTCCGTCCATTATTATGCTACAGCCACACTATGCTCTTCGCGCTGCTCCTCGTGCTGCCGTGAATATTGCCCTAACAGCCACACACTCCCCTACTCGCGATGTTCATTGCGTTGCTCTGATGGACGACAACATTGTAACTTAGACTTGCGCTAAAAAACCGACAAAAAATAGATCGCCAGGCATGACGAGCAGCAGGACGAATAACACAGCCACACTATGTCTCTGCCCATTTCCCTCACTATTTATCTTGCCACTCATCGAGTGTGTGGCTGTAGGGTAACGCGTATGGAAAGCCCACGCAAGAAATCGGCTATCCATTCACGCAGACGGGTCAGGTAAACTATCTACCTCGAGTCGAGCTTAAAAAAAGGGCCTTTTAAGGCGACCGTGGTGTAGTGGCAGTGCAATGGCTACGTAGCCGAGTGGCACGGGTTCGAAACCACTCACCGGTACCAATGTATCTATGATATATGTACTTTGGTTGTCCTGTTTCTATGATACAAGCTTTAGTAGCTTAGTATAGAAATGTAAAAAAAATACAAGTAAACAGACCCTGAAAAGACTACTTAGTCGCTTTTCGGGATGAGCTTGTAAGTTGACGGTTCCAACTAGGCGAGCCTAGTGGATGTGACTGCTACTTACAGTTATTTAACTGTAGTAACAACGACTGCACCCAAGCTTAACATCAGGCAGGGTGATGTTGTATGATGTATGTCGAGTGTCGAGTCACAATAAAAAATACCCCTTCAAACGCTTTGAAGATGCAAGGACTTATCTATTACCATCTATTATTTATGAGACTGGCATCTTGTCATTCGAAATGGCGTTCTAAGGGGGAGGCCTATGTTCAGCAGTGGACGCATTCTGGCTGATGATGATGATTTATCAGACGGTAAGCAAGCGAAGATCTAAGAGTGTTGACGTGAAAAAAACCTATTTAATTTACTGTTGCCTTCACTATGGCCACCAGAAAAAAACCTGTGTACGCGCAAAAAATACGCTAAATGATTTCCTACTCCACTAGAATTTAATGGGTGTTCAAATCCAGGTGTCTAGATTTAAACACGTGTCCATGCTAACTGACGACACACCCAAGCATGATTACTCTAAAAAAACTAACTTTCAAATAAAACACTTTGTCTTGTTCGCGTTTTTCGATCTAGTTTTCGATCGAATAGCAAACCGTTCGTTGACCTTGATTTTATTGTAAAGGTTTTTAATTAAGATGATATAGTGACTAACAGCCGGTTGTACCAAAAATTATAATTTACGAATTTGTAAAAAGAATCGTATAAGTAAATGAAAAAAAGAAAAATAAGTTGCACCACTCTTTAACTTCACATTTTACATTTACGTTTAACGGATATGTTATACAGAGCTAAAGGACGTTATTCATTTTGGGATTCTATGTACTACTTTTGTTATTTTTAATAACAAAAACACACATAAATGGTAGTTTCGATATAAAATTATTAACAACCAAATTCACGATTTCGTAATAGTAAACGTAATAGACTAAGTTTAAAGTAAAAATAAATTCTTAATTTGAAACTTTTTTGGTACAACCGGCTGTTAAACTTAAAACAATACGTAAACAAAAATGTTATTTTTATTGGGATACGACATATGACAGCACCCCGCTGATGTTAAGCTGGAGTGAATGGAGTTGAATGCTAGTACAGTCAAATAACAGTCACTATGCCGGCCTAGTTGAAACCAGCAACTTACTAGATGATCTTCAAACGCGACTAAGTCACTTCACAGTCTGTGTACTTGTCGGTTGTTGTTCTATCCCGGTTCGGCAGACTGGGCACCACGCCCTACCACTCTTAAAATTATGTCTCTCAAAATACATACCGTTCCTTCCCACGAAAACTTCCAGCGCGGTTATTAAAGTCATTATTCTCTCTGGGCTTGTGATCTTCTTTGAAACTCTTCTCTCTTCTGTAGTTCTTCCTTTTATCATCAGGGGATTCTGCCTCGGGCGAACTGTAGCCGTAGCTTGGTCCCGGCTTTGGCTGTTACAAAAAAAAAAAATTAAACTAGTACTAGTATTTTTTGCACGGGTAACGGCGACTGTGGCTGTTGAATCGATTTTATAAAGTCGTCGGTATTGAATTTCTAGCTTAAGACTATCTCCCGAAGCAAATTAACTTAGCATCCTAAACAAGGTATAGGTACCGGCAGATAAAAAGAGCGCTGCGCAGTATTAGGATCGGCAGAATAGAGGAGAGCTGCAAGTAAGCGGTGGGAGCAAGTCCACCTAACTATAACCCGTGCATATATTTAATAATATTTTAACTTTTATACACATTCGTAAAACGAAAAGTAAGTAGGTAACAAAACAAGTTGCGCAGCTTTGATGCCAGCGCTCTTTTTTCTGCCGGAACCTATATTACTGTTTTCGCGCCATAGCATCGCCTGTTACTATACAAGGCTCAAATTCGCTCTTGCGCAGAGTACTGTTCCCACCTCTGGGACGGCTCCGCAAAATATTTTCTTGATGCCCTAGATTCATTACAGCGCCATTATAGAAGGTGCAGAGATCACGCAAACTCTGAAGCCCTTGAAACTTCTCAGAGACAGCGGCTTTATGCGTCCTTTATCGCCTATACAACGGAGAACGACAACCTACCTAACTTTGTTCCTACCTCTCTTATTACACCCGTAATGCGTATAACAGACGCACAGGTTAAAGGAATCATCCACATTCTGTCGACCAAATCGGCAGTCGAACTAAACCAATGTAACAGACACAATGACTTCATTTTACATGATTCTTTTCTTCTCGCTCGTTTTTGTCGGCGAATTTAACCTCCAAATATCTCGGAAACGTAACACTTTATTTAGGCTCTCGTATCTTTTGTTTGTATAAAAGGGACGATCGACGTACGCGCCTATGCCGAGGTATTAAATTATGAATTACAGAAATTATCTAAGACTGTCTCACGTACGTCCTCTAGTCACGGCCGGATCGACGAGCGGTATTACACCGGCGAACTTTACGACAAGCCATAAAAACGCAGTTTTGCTCGTCCGCCGATCAGGGCCTTAAATATCCTCTATCCATAATAATTATATACATATGCCAGCTTCCATAGATGTTCGAACCCCTTAGACGACCATGACGCAATAAATGCTGTATTACAATAACGGTGTATGAGTACAAAATCTTTTGGAGGGTTAAGATGAATAGATTTAAAATGTGTTCTTTCCGTCCTATGACCTTGGATCCTTCAAGCGATGCGTGAGAAGCATCTTAGGCCGGCATAGTGGCGGCGGCTGGGGCAGCCGGGAACTGACTCGGTTATTCTAGTCGTCGTCACTCTTGGACCTCCTCTTGCTTATCATTAGACGGGTTGAGGTCAGATGTCGTGTCACAATAAAAATAAAAAAAAGAACATATAGTATAAAAGGTTATGTATACAAACAAAAGCTTGATAACATAACCTTTTTATACATAGGTTGTACAAAAGTTTGTATGATATTGAAAAATAAAAATAATAATTAACTGTTCTATAACTACTTCGGATAATAAACACATACGAATGAAAAAACTTAATCACGGCCGATTGGTAAACTTTCACCAGCAGACATATAATTTTCTACTTTTCTTATAAATATAGTTGGCGGCATTAAATCAAAATACAATATTGAACGCAGCTCGCCTTATGTTAAAGTGGAGTGCGATCTATGGAGACGACTGCTACTACAGGTAAATAACTCCAAGTAACAGTCGCAGGACCTAGTTGGAACTGGAAGCTTACAAGCTGATCCCAAAACGAGGCTAAGTCACTTGACGGTCTGTATACTTGTAAGTGGTGGTGCTACGCCGGATCGGCAGACTGGGTACCACTGCCTATCACTCTTTGGATTCATCATCATTAATACTAACGCCTCAATTCCCACACGGGTAGGCAGAGAATTGTCTGTTTCCACTATCCTCATTTAAAAATACTGTTTTAAACCCCCAAATTTCCGGGACTGTATTTGGCTAATCTCGCGCCTTGAGCATAAAGCTTTTTTTTAATGTGACTAGACATCTGTTCTCGATGGTAAGCATGATCGATGTCCAAGAGTGCCGACGACTGAAAAGAACCGCCTTCGACCACGGCTGTCTCAGTCGTCGCCACTATGCCGCATCACTTAAAGTTGTCCTTTAAGTTATAGGATGGTGAGAACATAGGGGCCAGCATTCCACTTGTCTATAGTCCTATATATAGAAAGGTACAGCCCAACCATTCCAATTCCTGCGTAGCTGGCTGCGCCAAAGAACAGGTAACCAACATGAAGACGCATGGTCGCAAACAACGGATTGCAGACAGTCCAGGGAAGCTCTCCCTCATATCGACAGACGCTTGACTGGACGTCTGCTAGACCTTAGCAGAGCCAAGCTCCGCACTTTGGTAGGAGTTATAACGCGGCATTGTGGTTTTAATAAGCACCTGTACAACCTCAACATATCGGACAGCCCCCTTTGTAGGGGATGTCTGAATGAGGAGGAGACAGCTGCACATGTGCTCTTGAGTTGCAGGAGCACAGCCTTAGCAGAAGCAAGACAGAAGTTCCTTGGCAACGCGAGGACGCTTCCGGAGGTCTGCAGGAACGAGAAGGGTCTCCTGGCCTTCCTGGAGGAGATCGGGTGGCTCCATTGAGGGAGAACAGTTGAAGAACGCACAAAGATACCGAAGAGGACTTCAAGTGCGGAAACGAGCCCTCTAAAGACTACAAGACTACAAGGTACAGCCCAAATAATGGGTTATACCTGTCTATATATATTAGTTAATTATATTATGCTATTAAAATAGGAACAGGACGGGCTGTTGACTAACTTCACTTGACTTGATTCAAAGAAAAAGACACCATACTAAAGTGAAGTTGGTTGGAAAGTTACGACGTCACAAAATGCCGCCGATACCGTCCTATTCTTATTTTAATCGCATTATAATGGAGGTTAATGTCGAGCTACAGTAAAAAAAACTTCACTTACCTCTGCAGGTGCTCTCGGCTGCGACAACTGCATCATTCTTTTAGCAATGTCTAATGGTGGCTTCACACTATCGTCAACCAACGTCACCAGCATTGTATCAGTCGATAATGTCCCAACAACATTGGCAATCAACATTTTCTCCAGTGCCAACATTTCCAACTGATTCGAGGTTTTACTTTCTGTTGGCTTGCTCTCGTATCCCTAAAATAAATAATTGCTCATTTATATAGACGGCAATAGATTACTGCCGGCGACTGAGGCCGAGGTAACGGCGACTGAGGCAGCCGTAAACTAACTCAAAGAGTAGTAGGCAGTGGTACCCAGTCTGCTGATCCAGGGTAGTACCACCACTTACAAGTATACACACCGTGAAGTGATTTGGTCGCGTTTTGGGATCAGCTTGTAACTTGCTGGTTCCATCTAGGCCGGCATAGTGGATGTGATTGCTACTTACAGTTGTTGAATTGTATAAGCAGTGGCATTCATTCATGGACTACACTTCGGCTTAACATCAAGTGGGGTGCTGTCATATGGCGAGTCACAATAAAAAAAAATTAAAACTTTAAAAATAAAACAAACCTTTAGAGCACACTTCATAGCCATAGCTGGTAACTGCATAAGTTGTGGTGTAATTGTACGCAAGTGAGTGAGGTCCAGCTCCTGCTCATTGCCATAGTCAACATAGCTGACTAACACTTTTTGTCCACGGCAGTCCAGTACACGGGCACGATACCAGTTACCGTCATCAGGGAACATTGCACAGCAAACACTGCCCACTGATACTGTGCTTGGACACTGACTTAGTGCACAGTGGGATTTCACCTCCTGCATCATAGCTTGAAGGGCGTCCATGTGCCTTGCCGTCTGTACAAAAAACTTCAAGCAACTGTCCACGTATGACACCAATACTGACTCTTTACTTCCCAAGGCCAACATGTCCAATGTTTGAAAGTGCATATCCTCAACATTGTCAACTAACAGACTATCCAAAATGTTCTGGTCATTGTAGAATAGCTCTCCGTACTGCACTAAAGGTGGCCCTTCAGCAGGCACAACTCTCAGAGTTAAGATTTTATGCATCACAAGAGATTTAAAGGACTCCTCCAAATATGGTGTCATTTTCACATTTTTCAAACCAGACAAGCATATTTTGATAGCAAAAACAGGTAGTACAAGAAATTCTTCAGGTATATTAAAGATATCATAGTATTGGACAACTTCCTCATCACCAAAATCAACAAAATATAATTTGCATCCAAGGCTGCTCACATTTGACACGATGGCTCTGGAAATGATTCTGTCATCTGAGAACCTCCCAAGGCATACTTCACCAATGGTTGGACTCTCCTGCAAACTGCGATGTGGTCTTTTATTAATCTCACCCATCATTTCCTTAAGTTGCTTGGCATCAGACAGCAGTTGAACTGCAAAGTTTGTTGGACCATTCTCAGAGTAAGATACTGAAATTTTGTGCTTAGAGTTGATGTCCAGTGTTCTCGTCTTATAGGTGATTAGTTTCTTAGGTGATGATGGATTCTTACTCATTTGTTCTACTGGCAAAGATGGTGAACGTGGCGCAGGTGTGCGGCGGCTTGATGAATTTCTTGATGCTTTGTGTGCCAATAGCCGCTGATTCACTGCGGACACTGTGGATCCATAACTGCTGCTGTCATATGGAACAGAGTGTATTGTCTGTTGATGACGCATAGCTAAGGCAGGATTTGTGGGATAGTTATGATTATTCAAGAATGGTACATGCGCCGCATTCATGTTGGGCTCAGTAGAATAAGCGTCTGACCAATTACTCACATGTTGAGCTCTATTTTCATTATTCATTGAGAGCAATAAAGCCTCCTGCTGGTTTGTGGGCACAGCAATTCCATGCCTGTTTGAAGTGAGGTATTGAGATAAATCACTCCTCTGATATTCAATAGCAATAATTGGCAATGTCAATGTGGGAACCTCAATGGACACATTATATTCGTTGTAACATATCCATGAGCGTAGCTTTAACAACATCTGCTCCTCCCAAACTCCAGTTTGACTCATAATTCTAGCCAAATAAAAGTCATTTGCTTGCCCGCGCACTTGAAGTAAACGATTATTGTTCTCCAACAAGCGTACGGCACTAAGAGACACCAGGTCGCGGTTGCCGTAGTCGATGAAATGGACGTATATTAAACCATTACTAATATTTGCTGTACTTAAAACTTTTGCCCGATAATAAATTCCGTCTTTGTATTTGGCAACGCATATAATACCCTCTAAAATACCTCCAGCCGTCGGTGTTCCAATTCCTCTGTCAAAGATTTCGGTCGCAGTATCAATTGCGGTTTTCACAGCAGCAGCCGATTGTCTATCAACTTGGCCACTTATTTTCAACAGTGGACCTTCATCTTCCACACAAGTTATGAAAAGGCGAAAAGACCTTTGTGGCTCACCGGCCGCAGCCATTTTTAACCGTGTTGGCTCTGGCGCGATATACACAAAACTACATATGCCTATCCTATGATATTAAGAAAATTTATAATATTATTTTGTTTCACCACAACAACATAATACGATAATAAATTAACGTTTCAAAATGTCCAAAAAAATTACAAAGTCAAAGATTTCCGTCCTTATTGCGAAGTGCTGCGCGGGGTTTGCGTTGCGAGAAGCGAGAACAAAGAACAAGACGTCTTCGCATCGCACTAGTACTATAAGCCCATGAATATTTTCTTGCCATTGAAAATGACAGCAGTAACAGATTATTTTCGTTGTTTTTTTAATTTTGTCGTTCCTCAATCAAAGGCAAATGTATTGTCATACCACTATAAGTTTACTATAAATCAAAAACAAATCTTATAAAATCGTGTGTATTCAGGTAATTTCTTGTCACGTTCCTGACACAACTCCCTCGCTTCCTTCACCTTCACATTCCTCTTCATCCAAGCCCTAAGGTTATGGGCACTATGCAACCTAGCTTTCTTAAGGGTGTCTCCGATTTGGTCGGAAAACACACCAGCCTTGTTTAATACATCCATGCATATGAGATTTATAAATTCCTTTCGTCAATTTACTTTCACTCATCCTTTCCATGTGCCCAAACCATTGTCAATCATTGTCACTACATCTATCGCGCACTGTGCTATTCCTTATTGTATCCGCTATCGTCAATCCACATACACTTCTTAACGACCACATTTCTACAGAGTTAATTCTACTCTCATTGTTCTTCTGCCACACCCAACATCCACGCCTTTTTTTTCCGCCTTCTTACATTATTGTAAAAGCAAGCACCGCATTGAGATCAGCCATCTGTCACTTTTGGGACATTATTTGGCTGTTTCTTATACTATGGATGGCACCGTTCACACGTTACCCGTTTGCACTGTTCTCGTAATATCCTAATCACACTTCCCATCCCTTATAAACATACTTCCCAAGTATACAAATTGTTTGACTTGTTCCAATTTCTTTCCGTCTATTATTATCTCACATTCTGACATTTCTTCCCCTCTCTCCAAAACCGTTACTTAGTTTTACTTACTTTTAATTCACACCTTTCTTCTCTAATTCGGCATTCATTTTAGTAACTATTGTAACTCATACGCCGAAGATGCGAGGATAACTTGATCGTCGACGAACAAGAGACATTTGATTACCAAGTAATTCATTTTCAAACTATACTTCCTTTTACAAAACTGTCCATGAATTTACGAAACTGTCCATGAATAGGTTGAAGAGCCATGGTGACGCTAGTGGTACTATGACAGCCTTGCGCCAGTCACCTAGGAAAAGACCGTTCACCCAGAACTTACTTAAAAGGAGACACAATCACTGCCTTTCAGCATCTCGACAGTTATTCTGCCAAACCCAGCCGCTATTCCAACTTTCATTCTTTTTAATACATTCAAAATCTCTTTTACATCTACATATATCACATTTAGATTCACTTTCATTCAGAGTAAACCACAAATAAACTTTCAACATTTCATCGTCCTAACACTTACTTTTCTTCAGTCACTAAATAACCATTCAAATCCCCAACCACATTCAACTTGGACTTTTCCTCCCCGGGCTATCTCAATCAATCATATCTCTATATCATATTTTACCTCTTAATTCTTTTGTTCTATACATTCTTTCACTTTAATTTATATTTCTTTATACTCATTCATTGCCTTATATACATCTTCATCTTTCTTACCCGCGTTTATTTGTTTACCAGCTTTAACTGCTAGTAGATCCTGTCATTTTTCTTCTTTTCGTATACTAATCTTCTGTTTCCTTATCCCACCACATGGTGGGCCGCACAATCTTTTTCTCGCTCACTCCACACACTTCTTCTGCAGCTTCAGTCATACCATTCCTCAATTTCATACATACTTCCTCCACACTATCATTTTCATGTTTACAGGCATACCCTATTTTTTCATGTAACTTATTTAGATACTCCTCTTTCACTTCTGTATCTTGCATTTTTTTCTCCTTTTATTCTTGTTACCAGTGTTGTCGATTTACGACTGCGGTTTCTCCAACCTAGAACAGACCATTTATTCTTGAAAAACAAGAAAATGGTCTGTTTCAATATTTACCCCGCGATAAACCCCTCGTATCGACAACATTAACCTTCAACCTTTTATCCACAATCACAATATCTATCATGCTTCTCTTTTTATTCCTCTCTTATGTATATACATGTGAATCTCCTTGTGACAAAACTTTGTGTTTGTCACATTGAGATTCTTTTCCAAACAAACATTTATCAGACTCACTCCATTCCCATTCACACGCTCATCTCCATACCTTCTCAACCTCTATACCATTTGGCAACATTCAAAATATCACGCAGACTCTTACAAAACTCTTCCCTTTCGGTCTGTGGCTTAAATATATCGAGGACATACACACCAACTGTGCAGCCCTACTTCAAGTCTGACCCATAAGTGTCTGGGCGACATACACTCATACTCAGTCATACACTCTGCCATCCTCTTAGACATCAACATTCCCACACCCTGACACGCTCTGGCCGTAGAGTCGACCCCCGATCATGAAGCTGTGTAGGGACCATAGTGGGGACATCTGAACCCTTTCGCTTCGTTATTTACACACAAAATGTTCAAACTTTTATCATTCATCATTTTACATACCTCATCTAACTTTCTCTCTATTCCTCCACAAACATTCATTGTGGCAAACGGTCTTCGCTGTCCCCATTTCGCCCCATGGGAACATTTGGCGTGACTTTTGGCGAGAAAAGGCGCCGCCTATATTAAAAATTACATTTTTCATTTTTGTTGCACTCGTCTTGCTTATCATCAGGCAGTGATCATATTTCGTGTCACAATAAAATAAATTATGAAGCAAGGGAAATAAAGTTCCGACAGCCTCGCATGCTGGAGTGGGGCAATTAATTAGTACCCGATGGGTGCCAAACACCGGGACTGGCATGCTTGAGACTAAGCTCGCCCCTTGCCACACATCCTTGGGCACGGCAGACCACGTATTGGCATATATTATTACGGATTACATATATTATGGCTGTAAAATATGATTTTATTTATTATGTTTACCAATTTTTAACTAAAAATAGTTGAAACTACTCTATGTAAAATAAATAAATATAATATAATAAACCTGCAGAGGTTTGACTTCTTTATTTATCATCATGCTCCTATTAAAAATATGCTTTATAATAAGGTTGCGAAAAGGGACTTAAATTAGGTACCCATGTCCCATTTATTTAAAAACAAAACTAAATGTCAAACTCTATAGTATTGTGCTCTACTTCGCATATCTCTTTTTACAATAAGACTCCTCCTCTTGAGTATAATATTCCTTGCTGGCTGATGTCCCTTGGCCAATGTCCTAAGAAAAAAATAATAAAAAAAATATTTATATTCCTTGCTCCTGCCCAATTACCCGCTATTCCTGCCTGATTCTAATTGCAAATATCAAGGCTCAAGGTCAGCTCGTCTATAGACTATGGAGGATAACGAAGGGTGTTTAAATTGTGGTAAAATTTTGTTTTCTTGGTGAGTGAGTACAGTATTATGCACATAATAGCCGTGTCTTTTGGAAAATATATATTGATTATTGTTATTTACACAGGTTTACTCTAGAACAGTCATTCTCTTTGCTGAATATACAAAAAATCCTTATTATAAATTAATAACAAAAACATAATATATAAGAACCCTTTGTATATTTGTTACAGCTTAAAAAGGGAGTACAGTATATTATATTTGTAATAAATGAAAATTAAATATGGCTGAAACTAGAAGTCCTCAAAATATTAGCCTGTATATTACTCATGTAGTTGGTGATGGGCCATTTCTTAAGATCTATGGACAGCTTGACAAAGCAACAGCATTCATACTGGAAAAGTTAATCCTAGCTTCTCGGGTGGAATTCCGTACCAACATTCGGACTATACCAGACAAAGTAGAAGGAGTACTATGTATTGCCAAATGCAAGAATAATTTATATTATCGTGTACGTATACTGCATAGAATTGATCAGAATTTGGTTAAAGTAAAATTTGTAGATTACGGAAAGAAAGAAGATGTCCCTCTTGCAAATCTAAAATTTTTAAAAAGCAACAATAGAGTACTACAGATGCCAGAGATGGCAACAAGTTTTTATTTATATGGATTTAGATGTGCAAGAAACACATGGGAACCAGAAGATATGGTAGAAATAAAAAAAATATTGGAATGCAGGGAGCACAGTATAATACATTCACATACATCAATACTGTCACTTATATCAATAGAATACATGGGCGGTAGCTTAGTAAGTTTTCTTGCTTTAAATGGTTATGGCATATTAATCTCCATTCAAGAGCAAGAAGAAATGCTTCTAAAACTTCTACAAAATAAACAGCAGTATAATATAAATGCCAATAGCTTAATGGATATACAATATCCAGTTATAAAAAAAACAATGACTCTGCCAAACTTAACAACACCACTGTCATTCATACCTACGACAAGTGGCATAAGAGAAAGTCTGCTACAAACTTCCTCTTCAATATCTTTTGCTCAATTAGTAAATTATCCACCACCAGGAATCACCACCATTAGTAATATAAGAATGCGAGCACCAGAAACAATGCAATTAGGTTTGTCACCAAGCATGTATCATCTCAAACCGCCATCCAATTCAAGAATAGAAACACCAGAATCAAAGCCATTTGGTTTGTCACCAAGCATGTATCATATCCAACCGCCATCCGATTCAAGAATGGAGGCACCAGAATCAAAACCATTAGGTTTTTCTCCAAGCATGTATCATATCCAACCGCCATCCAATTCAAGAATGGAGGCATCAGAATCAGAGCCATTAGGCTTTTCTCCAAGCATGTATCATATCCAACCGCCATCCAATTCAAGAATGGAGGCACCAGAATCAAAGCCATTAGGTTTATCACCAAGCATGTATCATATCCAACCGCCATCCAATTTAAGAATAGAGGCACCAGAATCAAAGTTATTAGGTTTATCACCAAGCATGAATCATATCCAACCGCCATCCAATTCAAGAATGGAGGCACCAGAATCAAAGTTATTAGGTTTATCACCAAGCGTGAATCATATCCACCCGCCATCCAATTCAAGAATGGAGGCACCAGAATCAAAGTTATTAGGTTTATCACCAAGCATGAATCATATCCAACCGCCGTCCAATTCAAGAATGAAGGCACCGGAATCCAAGGTATTAGGTTTATCACCAAGCATGAATCATATCCAACCGCCATCCAATTCAAGAATGGAGGCACCAGAATCAAAGTTATTAGGTTTATCACCAAGCATGAATCATATCCAACCGCGATCCAATTCAAGAATGGAGGCACCAGAATCAAAGTTATTAGGTTTATCACCAAGCATGAATCATATCCAACCGCCGTCCAATTCAAGAATGAAGGCACCGGAATCAAAGTTATTAGGTTTATCACCAAGCATGAATCATACCCAACCGCCATCCAATTCAAGAATGGAGGCACCAGAATCAAAGTTATTAGGTTTATCACCAAGCATGAATTATATCCAACCGCCATCCAATTCAAGAATGGAGGCACCAGAATCAAAGCCATTAGGTTTATCACCAAGCATGTATCATATCCAACCTCCATCCAATTTAAGAATGAAGGCACCAGAAACAATGCATTTAGGATTATCACCAAGCATGTATCATCTCAAACCGCCATCCAATTCAAGAATGAAAGCACCAGAATCAAAGCCATTAGGTTTATCAACAAGCATGAATCATCTCGGACTGCGACCCAATTCAAGCATTAAACCAATAAATTTGGCTAAAAGAGATGCTATGTTTGAACACGTAGAGTTCCTCAATGTTGGTTCTGTACATAAAGTGTATGTTAATAATGTGGAGCCACGCACTGATAACTTTGCCATTGTGCTTGTGTCTGATGTTGAAAGATTAAATGATTTGATGTCAGAAATAAATAGGTCGTATATTATAGTAAAGAAGAAGTATCCAAAGGTAGGGCAACCATGTTTGGCGAAATATTCCGATGACAGAGGTCTCGCACGAGCTATAGTTACAAATGGCATTAAACATGAATTCAAATTGTATTTTGTTGATTTCGGAGATGAATTTGTGGTGCACTATCGTGATATATTTGAAATGCCTGAAGAGTTACTTGAAATTCCTGCATTTGCTATTAAAATGTATCTTTCCGAAATGAATTGCAGAGGGAATGTAAGTTTGGAAAAGAAGTTTGAATCTCTTGTTGCTGATAAAGAGTTAACACTTAAAGTTGTGCAACCAGATGCTCCATTTCTTCAGTGCGGAGAAATATATATTAAGCAACACAATATATTGACATTTCTTTCTCCAAAGTTTAAGTTTGTAAATAGCTGGATTCCTGGACACAGTGATGAAGTGTTTGTGACATACGTGCATAGCTGCAGGGAGTTTTATGTCCAACCAGCATCAGAATTGGCATCACTGCGCTGTGTAATGAATCAAGTGAAAGCTCACTGTGCCATAAGTCAGTGTCCAAGCGCAGTGTCAGTGGGCAGTGTTTGCTGTGCATTGTTCCCTGACGATGGCAACTGGTATCGTGCATGTGTGCTGGACTGTCGCGGAAACAAAGTTTTGGTCAGTTATGTCGATTATGGCAACAAACGAGAGCTGGACCTCAGTGACTTACGTACAATCACACCAGAACTTATGGAGGTGCCAGTTATGGCTATGAAATGTGCGCTCGAGGTTTGTATTTTTTTCTATTTAACTGCGTGAGGAGTTATGCAATACGCTCATTGTTCGGCCGGCATAGTGATGGCGTCTGGGGCAGCCGTGAACTGATTCGGTTTTTTCAGTCGTCGTCACTCTTAGACCTTCTCTTGCTTATCATCAGGCGGGTCGAGGTCAGATGTGTCACAATGAAAAACTAATTATACCAGCAGCCTGCTATAATGGCCGTTTTGACGTTCATGAACTTTCGTATAAAATAATAATTAAGTGTGAGGGAACAAATTGTTGTTCTCTTACGTTTTTAATTAACTTTCAAAGAGTGGTAGGCAGTGGTACCCAGTCTGCCGATCCGGGGTAGTGTAGTACCACCACTTACAAGTATACAGACCGTGAAGTGATTTGCTTACGTTTCGGGATCAGCTTGTAAGTTGCCGGTTCCATCTAGGCCGGCATAGTGGATGTGATTGCTACTCACAGTTATTGAATTGTAGTAGCAGTGACATTCATTCATGAACCACACTTCGGCTTAACATCAAGCGGGGTGCTGTCATATGTCGAGTCACAATAAAAATAAAAAAAACTTCTCTTCGATTTTTACCGAAAACTCGTGTATAAATTTTAATTTATTATGAATTGGTTGTACGACTATATAGGCAGAATTACTTCCACCTCAGTTGTCCAAAGCTCTGCTAATCTGCCGATTCTTATACTGCGCAGCTCAAAAGGTAGCGCTCTGCCGGAAACTATACATATTTACATTTTTTGTAGATATACGATAAATTAAAAAAAAAATGTGTAAAATCAGATTTATTGTTGGTTACTACATAAAATTAAAACATTATTATTAAGTCTAACACAAAAAACGTCAGTTGGTTATCTACGTTAATTGGTTACAATGCGACGCTCGAAAAAAGGGCTCCGAGCGCCCGGTGGAAGGGATATATTTGCGCATGGATAGTCGCGCACAAAAACACTTGGCTATTTTATATTATTTAATTAACTCAATATTATTATTACTATTGTAGAATAACTTCAGTTAATACGTTGTTTACATTAAATGTTATAATTACAAAATAAACAAAATATAATCATACTATAAAAAACGGGCCAAGTCTTAAATAATTTTTCATTCCCCTATTAAATTACTATCGTTGCAAAGAATTTTGTGCGCGACTGTATTTGTTAAAGCGTTGACGTATTTCCCCCGTCACGCCGCACCCCTTGCCACCGATTTAATCCGTAAATCGTTTACTGCGCAGGTAGGTCGCTCGGAGCTCTTTTTATATCAATCAAGTTATACCACTTCGAGAGTGTCAAATTCATTGTGCAACATCAGTGTCTTTTTGACGCAGTGAATATTATAGTCGGGGCACGTAGGTTGGCAAGATATTAACGTAGTGGGAGAACGTTTGCCTATGTACACTGGCGTGCAATAAAAAAGGGCCTCTTTAGATTCATAAAAAATAATAATAGTAGTTCAAATAAAAGTAGATTGACGAAAGAAATTTATAAATCTGATGTGCACGGATGCGTTAATCGAGGAGGGTGTTCTCCGACAAATCGAAACTAATCAAGACCAATCAAGAAAACTGGGTTGCCTAGTGTCCATAACCGTAGAGCTTGTATGAAGAGAATTATGAATGTGAGGGAAGCGAGGGAATTGTGTCAGAATCGTGGCAGGTGGCGCTCTATTTTCTCTGCCCATCCCTGTGGGGAAAAGCCACAATTTAATTAATTGATTTTTGAGTTTATATGTAGTGATAATATTAGTATGATACGAAAATCAGTGGTCAAATTTCAGTGCACCCAAGTGTACGCGGGTGCGAACGGAGCGTGTATGCCACGCGGGAGTTGATGATCGACTGGCCAGCCAATCGCGCGCACGGAACTTTGTTACCTCATGCCCCGCGTACCTAAAACACGATTTCTGCGCATCTGACTACTCTTGCCAACTTACGTGCCGCGATCTATACGTAAAAGTTACGTCGAAAGTTCGTAGACAATTCGCTGTCATGTAATTAAGAAAATCAGGCCCCTGATTCTCGTCAGGCAAGCAATAATCAAAGCGTGCATTTTTTTTTCAGTTATTTGAAAATAGAACTTCAAGTTTAAAAGAGGATAATTTACTTGAAAGTCATATATTGGAGGAGATATTGGAAGCTTATGTTATTAAGAAGTATGATGAAGAAACATTGTTATTATCACTTGTTAACAATAAGGTGAAACCTAAAATTCATTTGGCTACTGCAATGCTAAAGGAGTTAAAAGCATCTGATGTAAAGGTAATTTTTTAATGGCCTAATCGCTTATTCCTGTTTGCTACCCCTTTTTTATCGTGGGGAAATCCTTGTGGATACTCCTGGTTTCTCGGGGTAGTAACCAGGATTATGCTAAAACCTCACGTTGGCCTCCTTCATCACAAACGCTGGAGATTAAGAGCCGGGGTACATTCGTCCGACATCTCCAGTGATACCGGCGGTAGCCTGATGTCCCAGGTATTTATAGGGGAAGGAGGCGGAAATAATCGCGCCTTCTTCTCCCTATTTTAGGACACCAAATCGAGAAAGTAGAGGTTGCTCTTTCTTTCTTTCTGCTACCTCTTTACGCAGGTGAACAATCTCGCAGAATTGCGAGACTGCTTTCCATGAACTCTCGCTTTCGACCATTGCTCTAATTACAGCCGAAAGCGAGAGGCTCAAGCTTTCTTGGGCAGATCTCCAGCGTCTGTTCACCCCTAGCAATGCTCACCGTTGGCGACAGGTTTTTTATAAAACTAAAATTTTAATAATACAAATGTTCAAAAGTCCTGGTAATTTCATTTTAAGCCTGATTCAAACCAAATGCGTGGCGTGACGCGTTCGAAACCTTTGCGTGTGCGTGCCAGCACTGACACACCGGATTGCTGTCTGAGCAGAGCTGCGCACGTCACGCAGAGAATCGATGCGCAGTCTTGTGTTTCCCCCTCACAGTCAAGTCGAGGTTCACATTTTTTTCTTCAGAATATTTAATCAAAAAATTATTTTATTTTTCACTAGCCAATCGAAAATGAAGCAGTCCAAGGAAGTACTGATTTAGGTTCCCAAGCAAGACCAGAAACAGACAGTATTCCTCAAACGGGTAGGAGAATTTATAAACCTTCAGACAGCTATATTCGAAGAACACCTCAGGAAAATACAGACGGTGGTGTTGAATCAGGAAATAATAATATAACAAAGTAAGTAAATGTTTAACTCATTTTTAATTCCTCTTATTGAATTGGGTAAGATTCGTATGTACCCAATAGGGATGTTGCGGATGCAGATTTTAAGAGGCTTACATTCGGGGATGCGGATCTGTACAAACAAAACTTAAGTGAGGGTTAAAAAAATTAAAAGACAGTAACAATTAACCTTTCTAGTAAGAAATTATCGACTCGCGCCACAACCTGGGCCAGTTTGTTTTTCTTTCTTGTCGCGCACATCTACACATTCGCAACCCGTTCGAAGTATGCGATTGCGGATGTCTACATCCCTGGTATCTAAGCACGTATCTGATACGAATCTTAGCGTGAAAGGGGGTTCTAAAAGTTGTCTCAAAAGTCGCATAAAATCTCGTGTCCGTCTCTTCAGAAATTCAAGGTCTAAGGTCACATAAATCGTATTTATGCAAATATCTAGGTTTATATATTCTTTAATGCTTTATACATGTATTATAAAAGTTGTAGAGAATAATTTAAGGCGACCCTGGTGTAGTGGCAGTGCAATGAAACGCAAACCGATAGCACGGGTTCACAACCACTTACCGGAACAATTTATCATTGATTTATGTACTTTGATTGTACATATATTTTCAGTGTTGATTATTGATTGGTAATAATTATTATTGTTGTATTGATTAAGATATTTTTGTTTTTTATTAAGACGCGACATTTGACTGCGTCCAAGAGCGCCGGCGACTGACAAAATTGTTTCGTTCTACGGCTGCCTCAGGCACCGTCACTATTTTGCCCATATTCAAACAAACAAATATTCGTATGAGAAAATAAGTATTTTTTTAATATTTCAGTCAAAACTACAATAGTAGCAACGAAGACACGAATTCTACATCTACAGATAAGAGACAATCTGAAGATATTAGTCAACATAATGGTACAACCCATGTGAAGCCAAAGAATACTCACGTTCCATTCAAACATCTACGTAATCCTGTTTCGATTCATCAAACTTATTCGCAGTATGACATTAAGCTTGACACCGAATATGAAGTGAGTGTAGTATGGTTTGCAACGCCATCTTCATTTTATGTACAAATGACATCCTTAAAGCAACAATACAACGAAATGATGAATAAAGTGCCAGAATTATATAAAGGCATAAAACCGTACAAGGGAAGGATCAACGAAGGGTCATCTGTTTTGGCCAAATTTCCTGATGATGGCGTTCTCTATCGTGCCACAGTACTTTCGTGTCAACCTCAAGGAAAGTATGTCGTTCAATATGTCGATTATGGTAATGAGTTTGTTGTCGACTCTAATGATATATGGAGATTGGACGAGGAGCTGATGGCTGTGCCTAGAATGGCTATTAACTGTTCATTGCTGGGGGTATTGCCACCGGATGGAGAATGGAAGCCCGATTCTGGTTTGGATGATTGCTTCAATGCGCCCACGTATCAATGTGTGTTCCAAGAGATTGATGGGGAGAAACATTATGTTTCAATGTGGAACGATGGAGTTAGTGTGGCTGATATTCTGGTTGAGAAGGAATTAGCTGTTACAATAGACAAATTACCAACAGTTACGTTGATAGGTATGTTGTTACACAGAGGTATATATATTTTTTTATTTACATTTCTATTCTAAGCTATTAATTCCAATTAATCAATCCCAAGTCCTAATACTAAAGATACATTGGTACCGGTGGTGGTTTTGAACTCGTGCTATCGGTTTGTGTAACCATTGCACTGTCACTACACCGACCAGAACCTGGTTCAGTTCAACGCAGACAAGACTCAGGTATGCGCGTTCTCGACGAAAAAATCCCCGTTTATTCCCCTTCCTTCTCTTCGTAACATTTCCCTTGGTACTTCGGACAGACAGGATATCTTAGGGAGCGGGCTATTAAGACCACCTCCCGCAAACTTGGCATCCTGAACAAGTTGCGGCGGTTCTTCGCGCCAGATCTTCGCCTGCTTTTATACAAGGCTCAAATTCGCTCTTGCGCGGAGTACTGTTCGCATCTTTGGGACGGCTCTGCCAAGTATCTTCTCAATGCCCTGGATTCATTGCAGCGCCGAGCTGTCCGAATCATAGGAGATGTAGAGGTTACGCGAACTCTGGAGCCTCTGCAATTACGCAGAGACATGGCGGCTCTATGCGTCCTCTATCGCCTATACCACGGAGAATGTTCCGAGGAGCTCTTTAACCTTGTTCCTATCTCGTCTTTTCACACCCGTAACACCCGCACTGGTCGGGGGAAGCATTCACATTTTGTCGACAGAATCGGTAGTCGAACTAAAAGTTCAGTGCATCTTTTCTTTGTAGAACAATCGACAAGTGGAATGCTTTGCCAGCCCATGTGTTCTCTCCCTCCTATAACCTTGGATCCTTCAAGCGATGCGTGAAGAAGCACCTTTGGCCGGCATAGTGACGGCGGCTGAGACAGCCGTGTACTGACTCGGTTGTTTCAATCGTCTGCACTTTTGGATCTCCTCTTGCTTATCATCAGGCAGGTCGATGTCAAATGTCGAGTCACAATAAAAAAAAAACTATACTTGCGTGAAGAAGCACCTTTGGCCGCATAGTGACGGCGACTGAGACAGCCGTGAATTTTTAGTCGTCGTCACTCTATAAGGCAAACGGTGAAAGGCGACCGTGGTGTAGTGGTAACACTGATTCGAAACTTCTTGCTAGTACCAATGTATCCTCGATATATGTACTTTGGTTGTCCTGGTTCTATGATACAAGCACTTTAATAGCTTAGTATAGAACTGTAAATAATATTTAAAAAAACTCCTGGACCTCCTCGCTTATCATCAGGCGGGTTAAGGACAAATATGTCACAATAAAAAAATTAAAAAAACATTACAGAGGAACTAACCGATTTGAATATCGTTGTGGGACAAGAGATCTACTGTGACTTGACACAAGTTGATTCCTACAATAAGTTCTATTTGCGATTCATTGCGTCCGGTGCATTCTCCCAATTGTTGGAGTGTCGCTTCAACAACCACACACCTGAATGCCGCGAGCTGATGACGTTGGATGAACTCAAAGAACAGCTCACAGGAAATAAGTTCATTGTATATGTCAATGCTTTGGACGAAGATAAGTAAGTATGAGAATTAAAGTTTTTTTTTCTTCATATTTTGGCTCGACGGCACCCCACCTGATGTTAACCGTAACCTGATGGAGTACGGTCACTGCTTCTACAATTCAATAACTGTAAGTAGCAGTTACATCCACTATGCAGTCCTAGTTGGAACCGGAAATTTACAAGCCGATTGCAAAACGCGGCCAAATCACTTTACGGTCTGTATACTAGTAAGTGGTACTACTCCGGATCGGAAAATCGCCTTGTTTTTGTAAATATTGATATTAACAAATATCAATATTAATATAGTTATTCAATATTACAAATAAAAGCAATGAAACAAATATTCGCTCTAGCCGGGACTTTACGCTAACTAAACGGCCACGCCTGTCGTTAAAGATATAAATAAAATATTATTGTTTCTATCAGGTTGGTGGTTACGCTGTATTCTCTGGCTGGTGCAAAGATCAATGTATTAGAGCCCGATGAGGATGCATTCGATGCTGTCACACCGTTGTCTCTTCATGCTGTGTTCTCCACTAATTTTGGCAATGCATTAATATCGCACGTCAACACTCTGAGCAGCCTCTATCTGCAAAGAGCTGGTGACATTGATGCACTAGCCATCCTTCTGGGTAACATGTTTGCATTCTACGAGGAACGTATGTAAATAATAATAATGTTTTTGTATTGAGGCTCGACATATGACAGGTCTCCGCTCCATGTTAAGCTGGAGTACCGTCAATTAATGGGGGTAACTGCTACTACAGTTAAATTTTAATTTTTTTATTGTGACACGACATTTGATTTCGACCCGCCTGATGATAAGCAAGAGGAGATCCAAGAGTGACGACGACTGAAACAGCCGAGTTAGTTCGCGGCTGCCTCAGTCGCCGTCACTATGCCGGCCAAAGGATCCAAGGTTATGAGAGGGAGAAAACTCATGGGCTGGTAAAGCATTATAACTGCGAGTAGCAATTAGATATGTAACGACTCGACTTTTCAACCCGGGTTAAACCGAGTTAAGACCTAAACCGAGTTGGGTCGGTTAACATCTACAATAAACTGGTTTGAACTATTATATACTTAAGTATATATAATTTTAGATTTGACACCAAATTTATTTAGTCATATTTGAGAATCGAAATTCTATAGCAAGGCTTTTGTTTTAGGGTGGGTGGCTTTGGGGTGTCCCCCGTTTAGCCGCTGTTATACTCAGCGCTAGTTTTGGTCTATAGCAAACTATACTGTGTATTAGGCAATATAGATTATCGGACCGAATTGTCAACTCGGTTTGCGAATCGGGTTATCCATATTTTTAAATCGACCTAACTCGGTTCAAAAAATTCGAGATCGTCCCACCTAGCAATCGCACTATACCGGACTATAGTAGAATTTATTTCCCTATATTCTTGCTTACTGACCCCGGGAGTCCGTGCTGGCTTTTGGAAAACGTCCGATATTTAAATATGAATTATTTACTATAGGAAGTGTTACAGTGTAAACATATTTTGTGATGTCGTCGACCACTGCATGCGTCGTCTCTACATATGTCATGCGAAGTGTGACATTATTTTTTTTCTAAATATTATATTATCTCAAAGAATTTGTACTTAAGACATAGAAGGAGCCCTAAAATAGCGACAAATACAACCGTTTATACTATTTTCACTTATGGTATTAAAAAGAAGTCATAAGGGGATAAATATACATTTTCACATTCGTAATTTAGAAGGTTGTCACTATACTTTAATTTTTAATTCAATAAACCAAAGTGACAGATAATTTCTATTTGCATCTCTTTTTGACATACGTAATAAAGTGAGATACATATATGAATCAGCTGTCATTTTAGTCCATGAAATTAAAAATCTTAGTATAGTTTTGATGATCATTTGACAACCTAATTTGACAGAATAACAAATGACATTAAAATACTTCAAAAAAGTATGACGGAACAATTACTACCACGTGACTTTTAATTAGGCAGTATTAAATTATGTCAACCACAATTACAAGTGGTAGTATTTGCAAAAAAGTAGTACCAACCTTTGAAATAAAGGAATTGAAGTACAAGTAGTTGTCTCTTTCAGTCACACGTGGTATAAACATAATATAAATGAGACAAATAACAATGAATTTGTTCTTATTTTAGCACAGATTCTGTTCTTTCCCAATTATTTGTATTGTCTAATATTTTTACCTATTTACAGCGACATCCGAAACTTTGACGACATACGAAGCAGGAGTTCTATGTGCAGCGAGATCCAGTGACGAGAATTGGTATCGTGCTATGATTAAGAGTGTAACGGAAACTGAATGTGAAGTACAATTCTTAGATTATGGTAACACTGAACAAGTGTCCAAAGATTCTATTAAAGAACTAGATTGTCAATTCCATCAGCCGTGTGCGTTTGCTCTCGAGGTCGGTCTCGATTTGGAAGTAGGTCACGATGAAGCTTTGTCCAAACTAATTGAATGGACAACTAATAAGGAGATTCAGGTGTCCTTATCTATTGGTGATAATGGATGGATAGCTAATTTACAACTTAATGAAGAAGATCTATGTTTAAAATTGAAGAATGAGTACCCAATCAGCGAAGAAACTGAACAACTGCCAGATAATTTAGCTGAAAGCCCCACATCTCCTGTACCAAATCATACTATGCAAGTTATTGTTAGTCACATTGATTCACCTGGAGAATTTTGGTTGCAGAATTGTGAATCCATAGACAAAATAAATGAAATGCAAGCGTTTCTCCAAACATTTAGTAGCGACTATAAGGATGTTGAGAAACGTAACATAGGCATGATGTGCATCGCCAAATACCATGTTGACGAAAGTTGGTATAGAGCAGAAATCGTTGATTTTAACGCAAAACAAACTACCGTTGTATTTACCGATTTTGGTAACACGGCTACTTTGAAGAACTTACCTGGCGAATTGAAATTGTGCCCAGTTATCCTGACTGAAACTGAAGCACTTTGTATGAAATGTAGTTTGTATGTAGCTCCATCTGCTTCAGGCATTTGGACAAATGATGCCACTAAATACTTCACAGAATCTTTAGGGGACCTAACACTGCCTGTGAACGCTTCGATAGTTTTGAAAGACGATGTTACATTTGTTGATATATTTGTAAATAATCACAGCCTATGTGATAAGTTAATAGATTACGAGCACGCCTGTAGTAGATCAGTTTGTGGACATTTACATAACTGTTTTGTGAGCCATGTTGATTCGCCTGATGAGTTTTGGGTACAATTGCAGAGCGATGCGGAGGACCTGAAAGCCATGGATACTAACTTAAAAGATGCTGCAGAATTTCCCAGTGTGAATGATAAAATAAAAGGCGTTATTTGTACTGCAAAATATTCTAGAGATAATACTTGGTACAGAGCTAAAATATTAGATGTTCTTCCTGATGGGATTAAGGTATTATTCATTGATTATGGCAATACAGATATCACAACAGAAATAAGAAGTATTCCAGATGAGATTAAACAAAAACCTGTTTTGGCGATGAAATGTGCACTTGTGAAGCCTGGCATTGAAAAGTGGCCAGAAAATTCCTCTATATTCTTAACGGAATTAACATCTTCTGGTAGTGCCTTGTTTAGTTTTCAATTAATATCGAAGGGGAATGTGTCCGTCATAGAATTAAATTATGCAAATAATTCGGTCAAAGACCTGATAATTGAAGTTTGTCAAACCTCACCTCAAAGATGTGATGACTCTATACTTTGTGTTCCTGATAATGATAATATAATAGTTAAGGATTTAGGTTCTGCAGTCATTGAAGAGACCGCAAACAATGCAATTGAGGATGGTGTACCAGATGACACAGAAAATAAAAGTATGAAACTACAATCTTTAACAAAATGTGATAATATTTCACAGGACTTAATAGAAACCATTTCAGAGTCTCAAGAAACATTAAGAATTACGGAAGTTGACAAGAAAACAGATGAACAAAATAATATTGAAGGTCAAAAGCATGTACTTGATCAGTCAAATATTAAGATAAAAGATGTAAAATCTAGTGATTTGTTAAATTTAGGATCTGTGTCAATGCTTGGAGTCACAGATTTAGAAACGATCCATGAAGAAATGAGCTCAGAGGATGGGTTTAATAAAGAAACTTGTAAAGATGTAGTAACAGATGAACATATTGATTAAAACTAAGATAAACTGGTTGAACCAGAGTTAGATTTAAGTAAAAGTATGTGTTAAGTGTTCTCCTAAAGGTAAACGCTCAACTGTTCGACTAAAAAGGCTGAAGTTAACGAAAGGTTCAAACAAATTCTATGCGGTTTACTATCGCGTTTATTTTTGGGTATTGATTTTACATTTTTATTATTATTCCGACGTTTGACTATAACGTAACGTAAACGTAAGAACAATACAAAAATGTAAAATCAATCAATCAAATTGTCACGCCTTTTTCCCACAGGAATAAAATCAATAACCAAAAATAAATGCGATAGTAAAATTTGATTAATTTAATAATCACTGTTTGCGCAAAATATAAGAAAATACGAAAGGGGATAGAAATAACTTTTGTGGCATATCCACCCTCGCATACACTAGTCTTGCGCCCTCGTTCTCCATCGGCTGCATCATGCCGCCTAAATCGATTTCGGATTTGACTGATTGTTCGGCTCGTTCGGCGCGAACAAGTTAAGAATAGTGAAAAATCTGTAGGCGGGATTGACGAATATTTGAAGAAATTTGTGATTATAATAGTATTAGGTTTTTCTATACTTTTTTTTATAGTGGTATACTTTTTAATTGGATAGCTACTATCCATCAAATAATGTTAGTTCGTAAGCCTGTTTTTGTGCCATTAATTATTCGCAGATGTTACTTGTTTTAGATTTTTTATGTTAACAGTGAGACAGTGAGGTGTCGATTTTTATTTCTAAGAAAAAACATTATTTTTTATTATAAACTTGATGACTCAGTGAACTTCGTATTACTATCAGTATATATTTTTTTTACAACTTTTGAGGATTCTGCCGTTTCCGTGGCGATAGTGGATTCTTATACAACTTGACGCAATAGAACAAAGGGCTTCTTTGATATCTCGATTATTCACTAAATTTAAGTGACTAGCTTAATAAATGTTTCTCTAATAACAGATAATTACAACATGCAATAGAATATGGGGTACATACATAATGTATACATTTATGAGGCTATAATACTATTTATGACAAAATTGTATATTTTTCTTATTCTTGATAACAAGAGAAACATTTAATAAGTAACATAACTTAAAGGACATCATTCATTTTGGGCTTTTATGTACTACTTTTGTAATGTCCAATAATGAAAAATATATATAAATGGTAGTTTCGATACTTGTATTGATAAAACTAATAACAATGCGGCTTTTAATTGCTGTGCAATTGAGTTTTTTGGAAAGTGAGATATAGATTTTGGATCATCTGTCAATCAATGCCATATTTGTTTTGACCTGTCATAATTACGAACTGCTTGATCATTTTGCCCACCTTAACTATGCAATATTAAGGATATATACCAATTACATTGTAATCTTCGTACATCAAACTATTTTTTAAAAATGTAAATGCAACTGTTAAGCCCAAGTCCATGGAAATGATAGATGTCCTTTAGTGAAACAGTAATATTCAGGAAATTAGGCTTTACAAATAATTTATAGTTGCATGACCTGTCACTTGCGGTTTCCCGCCAAAAACTCTGCAATATTTTACGAGGAAGGGTGGCATTGGTTCAGAAAAATGCTGTCAAACTTTATTTGTGATTTTTTGGCAGGCAACTTATAAATTATTTGTAAAGCTTGTGTTTTTTTTTAGTTATGGTAGAATTGTTATCCAGTGATCATATTAGTACTTAAGACAAGTGATTTAAAGCTGTGAAACTTGTTTTTTTCGGAAGTTTTAGTAAAGTCTTATCCCCGCTTTTCTAAAACCATTATCAATGAATCTCACTCTCGTCACTCTGGCGCGTTTCATCTTCGTATTACCGTGACAGATTAGCTTAAGTTATATTAAGGAAAATGCGTGATAAGAATTTTTCTAGTGATGTTTTAAACAAGTTACTACCTCTTTAATTATAATTTTAAACCTACAATAACGATTTTGTTGTTTTATAAGGCAACCGTGGTGCAGTGGTCACGGTTTAAAACCACCTGAATCTCTAATATTAAGTCATAGTATAGAAACCAAACTAAACTATAGTATAGAAATTTAATTTAAAAAAAAACTTTCATAACTTTTGTATTGTTATTATTATCCCTGATAGATCCTAATGCGTTGGTATCTTGACAGAGTAACAAAACGTGGAGAATTCAGGAGTTCTTTTGCTAATAGTATTGGCTAAGGCCAGCGGGGTTTGGTTGGCAAGTTAAAACGATTATCGTCTCTCGTCGGCGATTGTCAAAATCTTTTATGATCCAATAAAACGAGACTATTAATCCTTGTGACGAATATCGTCTGTGCGACAACACGTTTTATCATTATCATCAATAGTCTCATTTTGGTAGATTTAGCCTAGCTTTTATTATTTTAAAAATCGTCGACGAGAGACGATAATCGTTTTAACTTGCCCAACCTAACCCCGCGGTACAGTACGACACGATACAACCGCATTAGCAACTGGGATAGAACTGAAGTGTTTTTTTACGATTAAAACTTTTGAAATTAATATTGTTTTTATTATTGTGACTCGACATATGACAGCACTCCGCTTGATGTTAAGCCGAAGTGTGGTCCATGAATGAATGTCACTGCTACTACAATTCAATAACTGTGAGTAGCATTCGCATCCACTATGCCGGCCTAGTTGGAACCGCCAACATATAAGCTGATCCCGAAATGCGACCAAATCACTTCACGGTCTGTATACCGTGAGTGGTGGTACTACCCCGAATCGGCAGGCTGGGTACCACTGCCTACCACTCTTTGATAATCAGACCCGAAGCAAATATCTATCTCTTTTTTTTTAATTACAAACATTTGCAATATTTAATATAATTATTAAATATTAGAAATGAAACAAATATTTGCGCTGACTGGGAATCGAACCCGGTCGGTAGAAATATTATTTCTAATGCAAATAGTTGATAACTGGATCCTTAATTTTGTGAGTCTATTGCTTAGTTCTATTGATTTACCGACAGGTCGTACTTAGTGCACTATCGTTTTATCACGTCAAAAACAACGGTAGTTTTTTATTATAAGTATAGTAAGGTCATCGACGTATCCCACTGTGTAGTAGTTGCTGCTGAGCCATGGGGCCTACCGTGCAACTTTAATGGTAATGATAATAAAATTTATTCCCATTTGTCAAAAAGTTACGCGGTCGCTATTTATTCTTTTAGTGAGCTTCAATGAGCTTGAAGTGTTAATGAAATAAAAAACATCGATTCTCAGTGTTATGCGTTCGCAAATTAAAAGTTCATTGATGGAGTTCAACTGTCAAGACGAAGCTCATTCTCATTGAGTGACGTAGTCACCCGCATGTACTGTAAGTTGCAAATTCGCTTCTGTTCATAGACCAGACTCAGCAAACTCCTAATTTTAATTTGACTGGTTTCTAATATTATTTCAATCAATCAAATTGTCACGCCTTTTTCCCACAGGGATAGGCAGAGACAATGGAGCGCCACTTACCACGATCCTTACATAACTCCCTCGCTTCCTTCACATCCACAATTCTCTTCATACAGGCTCTGTGGTTATGGGCACTAGGCAATTTCTCGTTTAAATATGCAGCTCGACTTATCACCCCGTCTCATGTTAGACTAGGGTGCTCTCTATGAGTGGAGAGCACTCCATGCTGCCATAAATTACTACAATCAGCAGTCTCATTCACTATATAACCGAGCAGATGAAAACGACGAGTCAACGGTCTGTAAACATGAAAGTGGTAATACTAACTCAGGTCGGCAGACTGGGCATTTTTTTGGGATAGAAAATAAAACATAGTGCACATACTAAAGATAACATTATATTTAGATTAAATCACATAAACATATAGAAAATTAAAATTATATTTTATATCTACGCAGGGTATACAAATTCTAGTAAAAGTATTAAGTATTAATAAGTCCAAAGAACCTGAGACTACAGACTGTTACCGAATGGCTTGTCGTCAAAATGAACTATACTGTGTTTTTTCTTGCTTGGCACAAGTAGTAAACAAACATGAAAATTCCCCATGCCCTTTAATCCAAGAAAACTGTTTTCTTCTATAGAATAAACATACACAATGTAACAAATGCACACATAATATATTACCATATTTTTAATCAACAACCATTTATACGGAAACAGTAAATTTAAAAATGACAATAATAAAAATATAATTTTCATAGTAATTCAGATATTTTTATACTCGTATATTCGTATTGATTCGCGTCAATAGTAATTGTTTTTTTATCGTTAATCTGTCATTATGCCGACGGTTTGTTAACTACTTTTGCCAAGTAAGGAAAAATGTACATTAGCATCAGTAGTATTAGCGACAAACGTGGCAACTGGACTTTACGCTGCTGAAGAAATCTATAAATCTAAATCTAATTGTAGCTCAAATAACTTATCTATACTCCAATTGATCGGCCAAACCGAGAACGTCAAAGTCGGCCAGATCTTCTTGACTCTGTAGCATGATGCCCTTTTCGTTAGCCAAATGTAAGACAGCGAGTAAGGCAATTGGGATACTGACAGAATCTCTCATATTTGATGGTAACTTAGCTTGCAGTTTATCGAATATAGTGAAGAATTTAGTCGGTTTGACTTTGACCTGTTCTTCCTTCTCCTCGTCCTCGTCCTCTTCCTCATCCTTAGTCATTATATCCCAGGTTGCTTGCTTCAAATATCTCATGTCGACTTTCTTTGCTCGCATCGCGTATGGTATGTAGACTTTCTGGACCTGTAGTTGAAAATATTGGATTTATAAAATTTCATTTAAATAACTGTAAGTAACAGTCACATCCACTACGCCGGCCTAGTTGGAACTGGCAAATTACAAGCTGATCCAGAAACGCGACTAAATCACTTTACAGTCCAGACACAACTCCCTAGCTTCCCTCACATCCACAATTCTCTTCATACAAGCTCTATGGTTATAGGCACTAGGCAACTCAGCTTTCTTAAGGATGTCTCAGATTTGGTCATAAAACACCAGTGTATGAAGTATTATTGGACGATTTCTGTGAATTATGATAATCCGCCATGTTTCCTTATCCGGAATATAACTAGTACGTTCGTCAAGAGTGTAGATGGCTGTTTGTATTGAGTGATCGTGTTCAATGTTTTGGACTTTGTTTGTGATATTTGATGTTTGTGCATGTAGTGGCGGCTTAAAATGTTACATACCTTAGTTGGTGGTTCTAACATGTCTCCCAAACCATCCGGATTAGCTTCCGCGTGACCACCTTCTTCTCCACCGGAAGCAGCGTCATCGTTGCACCATTCATCATCAGCCTGTTTTAATATGAATTATTATTAATATTTATTGTGTCTGGACATATTAAGGCGACCGTGGTGTAGTGGCAGTGCAATAGTTACACAAACCGAGAGCACGAGTTCGAGACCACCTACCGGTACAAATGTATCTTTGATATATGTACTTTGGTTGTCCTGTTTCTATGATACAAGTACTTTAGTAGCTTTTGGTTTATGAAAGAAGGCGATTGCTACTTGCAAATAAACAATTGCAAGTAGCAATCGCATCCACTATGCTGGCCTAGTTAAAACTGGCAACTTTCAAGCTGAACCCAAAACGTGATTGAATCACTTTATGGTCTTGTACACAGATGGTGGTACATCCAGGCAGATAAAAAGAGCGCTGCTATTGAAGCTGCGCCGTAACTTGTTTTGTTGCCTAGCATACTTTTAGTTAGACGAATGTGTATAAAGACATCATTCATTTTGTATGGGGACTTGGGCTTAACTGTATTAACAGTTTAATATGCATTCTAAAATAGTTTGATGTACGAAGATTACGATGTAACTGCTGGAATATATCCTTTATTTTTCATAGTTTAGGTGTGCGAAATGATCAAACTATAATTATGACAGTTCAAAGCAGAACAAATATGGCGTTGATTGACAGATGATACAAAATTCATATCAAATTTTCCAAATAATTAAATTGCACAGCAATTAAAAGCAATTTTATAAATACAAGTATCAAAACTACAATTTATATATTTTTTCATCATTGGACATTACAAAAGTAGTACAGTCAGCATCAGATATATCTGAGCACGCAATGTGATCAAAAGTATCTATACAATCAGAGTGGTAATAAATATCTACACACCATTAGTTGTCATAATGGAATTCAAGGCGTCAAAAATATCTATACATTCAGTTAGTCAAAAATATCTACACACTCACTTGTCAAAAATATAATATGTATTTTTTAAAACAAATTTACTGGATGCATTAATTTGTTTGTTGACATATGATCCTTATACTGCTTAGCTCAAAAAAATTATCGCTCTTTTATATGCCGGGATGTATACTTCCCCAGATCGACAGCCTACTCTTTGACAAACAGACTCGGAAAAAATATCTGCCTCTTTTTTTATTAACAAACTAGCTGTTCCCTGCGGTTTCACACGCATTTAACCAGCTTATATTAGCTGAGATATAAGCTGATAAAAAGTAAAAAAGTAGTATACAGATCCTTTTAATTCTAATGATCCATCTTCAGGTATTAAGAAAGAATTTTAGTTAACAAAATAATTTAATTTTCCAACACAACAGAGAATAGGCACAGCCCCATACATTCGGCAATCGATTTTTATTTATATAATATTTTCGCTTGGTCTTCAAGGATCCTCTGAATGATGCAGCGATTCATTTTTATGTCTGATTATTTTGTTCTATCGTCAATAGTTTACGTGACGTAAGGAATTATATGTGTAACACCTTGGGTACATTATTCGAGATTTCGTACAGAACCCTAAACTTTTTGAAAATCCAATATAGCCTATGTAACTCCCGGAAAAGAGTGAAATAATTTTAAACAGGGCCTAGTAGTTTCTGAACCTATTCATTACAGACAAACTTACAAATCTTTCCTCTTTATATAATAGTACTGTAGACGAACTGAGGGGAACAAACAGGACTTAACAAAAGCATAACGAACTGGTGTCTGTGGCGTAGGGTGGGAGTCAGCCGCCCAGGGCGGAAAAAAAAATTGCCGCCCCCTTATTTAGGAATTTTAATCATAGGTATAACAAAAATATGAACTTTGGGTTCAAATTTTAACGATTTGTTTTATTTATTAAAATTATGCCGCCCTCCCCGCCACGCCTCTGACTGGTGTGATAACCAATGCACCACGCCTGTCGTTATAAGCAGCAAAGAAAGTCTTACCGGTGCAGCTGGGCAGTAAGACATGTCGTTTTCATTGTTCAAATCGTATGTATGCGCCATAGCTTCAGTGACGTGCACAGAATCATCCTTCTCATCCTTAATGTTGTTCTCCAATTCCTTTTTGCGCATCATCATCACATTCTGACGCAAATATAATTTACGGAAATGCATCTCGTCTAGACCCCTGCAAGAAGAATTTTTTTTACAACTTTAATTACCTACTCACCAATCAATCAAATTGTCACGTCTTTTTCCCACAGGGATAGCCAAGGAGAATGTAGCGCCACTTGCCATGATCCTGACACAAATCCCTCGCTTTCTTCACATCACAATTCTCTTCATACAAGCTCTACGGTTATGGCTACTAGGCAACCCGCTTTCTCGAGTATGTATCCGATTTGGTCGGAAAACATCAGATTTATAAATTCCTTTCGCCAATCTATTTTCAATCATCTCTTCCATGTGCCAAAACCATCGAAGCATTCCTTTGTCAATCCTTGTCACTACATCTTCTTTTAAATCCGTGCTATTCCTTATTCTATCCGCTATCATCACTCCACATACACGCATATACGAATATCCTTCGTAGATCCTTCGTATCAGGAATTTTATTATTATTTACCTGTCAATAGGAGTTCTATAGTTGGCCTCCCTCCAAGTATGTCCAGTAGCCAATGTCTTCCTGCTGATAGTAATTTTCGATGGCGCCGTTGGTTCAAACTCAGGCACTCCTGGTGCATGATAGTCGAATGCCAGCCCTGCCCCGAGGAAGTCAAGTTGCCGTTTAGTTCTAGCCTGCTTTGCACCGGCGGCCGCGGTCGTTTGGGTTCTTTCGATTTGCGATAGTTTGGACGCTGCAATAAATAAATGATTATGCTTTTTTATGGTGACGCGACATCTAACAGCACCCAGCTTGATGTTAGGCTGGAGTGTGGTCTATGAATGAATGTCACTGCTACTACAATTCAATATCTGTAAGTAGCAGTAACATCCACTATGTCGGCCTAGTTGAAACCGGCAACTTACAAGCTGATCCCGAAACGTGACCAAATCACTTCACGGTCTGTATACTTGTACGTGGTGGTACTACCCCGGATCGGCAGACTGGGCACCACTGCCTACCACTCTTTGAGAAGTGTAGTATTACCTCTATTATTCTTCAATCTCCAATGACTTGGGCCAGCCCAAGCGGTGACAATAGCGCCGCTGTACGAATACTCCAACCTGGTATCACCGGCTGCAGTCGGTCTCATATCAGTGAGCCTTGCCAACGCAGCCGGCGCGTTCGGCACTCTGGCAACGCACGCAGCTACTGCCACATCGGCTTCCTCGTCACTCGATATGCCAGCCAACGGCTCGTCTTCTATTTGAAACAAGAAAAACATAAATTTAAAAACCTCGGTACAGGTTACGTATTCGCGCCGTATGGGTCGAGACGATGGACCCCTGCGGACCTTCAGCTACGCGCCTGGCTAAGGAGTTGTCCAAGCGGCTGACGGAGAAGTCTGGAGACAGGAAGGCAGGCAATTATTTCTGCTCACGTATTAGCCTTGCTATACAAAGGGGAAATGTTGCCAGTCTCCTTGGGACTATCTCTATATAGATGATATTTTTATTTATAGTTTATATACTTTTAACTTTATCTGTTTCTTAATAAAACAATAAATCATATATAATTAAGGATACGTAATTTACAGTAAAATAAATTTGTTTTCTGTCGTCCTATCATAGATTTATTATTATGAGTTATAAATTTAAGTATGTATTTTCTATAAACAGGGAATCCGGTAAACAATGGATGACCCATGGCATATTTCATTTTATTTATTTAAAACTTTGATTTTTTTTTAAAAAGGCGGACTTAACGCCTCCTGGTATTCTCTACCAGCCAAACCTTCGTATATGGTGAACGTTCTTTGATATATGTACTTTGGTTGCCCTGTTTCAATACAAACACTTTAGTAGCTTAGTATAGAAATGTATAATAAAAAAATAATAACAATAAAAGAATCAATGATCATATTTACTAGGAATGGGAAGTGTAATGAAGATATTTAGAGAAGAGTGCAAATGGGTAACGTAGTGAACGGTGCCATCCACAGTATAATGAAGTCACGGATGGCTGCTCATAATGCGGTACATGTTCCTACATTAACGTATGGAAGTGAATGTTAGGTGTGAAAGAAGAATCAAGAGAGTAGAACTAACTCTGTAGAAATGCAGTCATTAAAGAGTGTATGTGGAGTGACGATAGCGGATAGAATAAGAAAAGCACAGCGCGCAATAGATGTTTCAAAAAAGATGTAGTGACAAAGATTGACGAAAGTAATTTATAAATCCGATGTGGATGGATGTTTTAAACAAGGTATGGCCAGGAGGGTGTTTTTCTACCAAATCGGAGACATCGTCCATAAAGTTGCGTTGTGTAGTGCCCATAATCGTAGAGCTTGTATGGAGAAAATTGTGGATGTCAGGGAAGCAAGGAAGTTGTGTCAGGTTCGTGGCAGGGGGCGCTCTATTATCTCTGCCTGTTAAATTATTACTAAACAAGCGAGCAGTTGGTAGACAACTTATAATCGCCTGTATCTTGTTTTATTTAAATACTTTATCAGTCATTGGAGTTCAAGTTGTATCATAGAAACAGGTTAACCAAAGTACACACATCAAAGATACATTGGTACTAGTGAGTGGTTTTGAAGCCGTGCTCTCTTGCGTAACCATTACACTGCCATGGTCGCCTTAAACGCCCTTTGGACTTACTATCAAGACGCGCCTAAAGAAGTTGCACTCCTAATAGCTTACCTAACAAATCATGATCCTGATCCTCGAGTGGTATTGGCTCCACGTCAGCATTCATATCGAATGCCAAAGCCTGCTGTGATGAATTCAGACGATTCTCTTCCATCCAGTTAGGTACGTTGTTTGCACTATGAAAAAAATAATTAAAAAAGGATGAGTTAGCATACCAGTTCCATATGCGCAAAGTCCCAGGTTCGATTTCTAATCAGAGCAAAGATTTGTTTTATAGCTTTTATTAGTAATATTATGTAATAATTAGATTAAATATAGTTTATAATTAAATATTCAAATATAATGTAATAATTATATGTGAAGAGAATTGTGAATGTGCAGGAAGCGAGGGAGTTGTGTCAGGATCGTGGCAAGTGGCGCTCCATTGTCTCTGCCTATCCCTGTGTGAGGGAGGCGCGACAATTTGTTTTTTTTAATATAGTATTTTCTTAGATACTTGATTAATGAATTAAATAAATTTTATGCGGGGTCGTTTTGGAAACAATAACAGTATTAACAAATAGGACGACCAAGACCTCAGTCTCTCCGCGACCACGATGGCTGCTCTCGAAACGTCGGAATAAAAAAAAATGTAAAATCAAAACCAATATAAACGCGACAGTAAGCCGCATGAAATTTGTTTAATTCATTACATTAAATATTACAAATATTTGTTAATAAAAAAAGAGGCGGATATTTGCTCCAGGTCTGATTATCAAAGATCCGATCTGGCAGTGGTGCTCAGTCTTTTGATCCGAGCTGGTACCACTACTTTAAGTCTACAGACCGTGAAGTGATTTAGTCGCGTTTCGGGATCAGCTTGTAAGTTGCCGGTTTCAACTAGGCCGGCATAGTGGATGTGATTGCTACTTACAGTTATTGAATTGTAAGGCAGTGACATCCTTTCATGGACCACACTCCAGCTTAACATCAAGCAGGGTGCTGTCATATGTCGAGTCACAATAAAAAAAATTCAAAAATACATACCAAGTTTCCTCTGTCTCTGGATCCCAATTGCTCATAGAGAATGTAGCGAATGGTTCACAGATCTGATCACTAACAACAAAAGCTGGCAGTAACTTTACTGATAGAGTTAAACGTTTGCTCAAATCAATAGCTTCAGACTCGTTCTCCTTAATCGGCTCTAAGAACCTATCATCAGTCCTGTCAAGAATAAATTATTTATATGGTTACGTACGGCCAGTATCACCAGCAAAAAGATCGAATTGTCTAGAACAGTGTTTCCCAACCTTTTTTAGCACATATCCCACCTTAAAAATTGTTTTGTTCCCCTAAGAAATATAAATGATTACAGCATTTTTTAAGAATTTGCCTTTTTTGTTTATTTTGTCACCGATATTTATTTATTAATTTAAAATCTTAATGCACAATAGTACAAAGGCGGACTTAATGCCAAAGGCGTTCTCTACCAGTCAAACCTTAGGATGTTGATCTGACAATATAGATAAGAGGTAGGGTGCAAAATAAAATAAAAAATAGGTAACCAATTACATTATGAAAAAGATATCTAGCATTGCATTTAAATAACCCAAAGCCAAAGGGTTAAAGTCGTGACGAGTCCATTTTTTAATTGTCTCCCTTAATTATCAAGTTGCCCCCCTGTCGGGCGTGGGCCCCACGTTGGGAATGACTGATCTAGAAGGTCTTGTAAAGGTCGTGTAAGCATTCCTTTGTCGATTATTCTACAAAGAAAAGACGCACTGAACTTTTTAGTTCAACTGCGGATTCGGGCGGGACATACAGCGCGTGTGAGTTTTAGTTTAATAATTGAGGTTCAATATATGAAAGTAGAGTGCGGTCCATAAATGGAGGCGACTGCTACTACATTTAAATAATTATAAGGTCACAACCATTTTGCCGGCCTAGTTGAAACGGGCAACTTTCAACCCTGAACTAAGTCGCTTCTCGGTTGGTGCACTGCTTAGAACTTACCCTAGTATGAGAGCCAACTTTTCATTAACAGGCAGTGTTGCATTGAAGGCTCTGTTTGATGAAGTCACATCACCTCCAGAGGATGAGAGACGTTCGAAGAATGGATCTGCAAAGAGAGATGGGAATAAGTATGATCAACAGAACTCTTAGTGACAAGTATATGCAGGGTGTCCCATTATTTAAAGTCAAGCCAACTAGTACCAGGTATCAGAACAAAAAGTTATTTATCAATCAATCAAATTGTAAAGAGATAAGCTGAGACAATGAAGCGCTACTTGCCACAATCCTGACACAACTCCGTCGCTTCCCTCACATCTACAATTATCTTCATACAAGCTATAGGCGTAGTGATAAGCACTAGGCAACCTTTCTTGAGGATGTCTTTGATTTGGTCAATTAGTCTTTTTTAATAGTTACTTGCTGAAATAGCGTAGTACATTTTTTAGTACAATAAGTGAAATTGAGTGATCAAATATTTTTTATAGGGCTTAGCTAAAAAGTAATAATATAATATATTCAAAAGACATTTTTGTTTTAAAATGTTGTAATCTATGTTGTAATAAGAAAGAAATATTTAACAATTATAATTGAAAGAAGATCACAGAAAGGCAATTTTATTGATTTTGATGAATTATCTATAATATACTTGATGTTGATTAATAGGACAACCTGTATAATTTATTCGACACGTTGATTTTACAAATTCTATTGTGGGGTAGAGCTGCAGACATTAATACAATTTTCGTTCTGCAAAAACGTACTATTCGAGCAATTATCCATTCTCTTCTAGGACTTTGCCGAGGTTTTTTATTTAAAAATCAACTTTCTCAAAATGACTACACCAGCGCCGGCTCGATATTAGGGTCGTTTAGACGTTTGGTCGTTCATGAAGTTTCATATAAAATGTTAAATACGTTTAAAGGATCACATTGCCGTTCTTTATAGTGACAATAAAGAACGGCAATTTGATCCTCCAAAATTATGCCCCCCTCGCGCCGTCACGTGGCGGCCGGCCGGCGCAAAAAAAATGATCGCGGTGTCGCTTCTATACGTTAGTAATATTAATTCTATGACAAACACTTACACACACACACAGAGAGACACGCACGCGCACACACACACACACACACACACACACACACACACGCACACACACAAACACGATCATAAGAAATATTACGTATATATGTTACGCTACACTCATGACTCATTAACTATTGCTTGCTAAGCAAGTGTTAACGACGAAGTTAAGCAGAGGGAATCTAGTTACGAAACTTTAGCGCTGCAGCCGTGGGAGCCCCCCCTCCCCATCCGATGTTTCAAAAGTTTTGCAGCAATCGTATCAGTGTCCGTGACCACGATGGCTGCAAAGCTCTCGAAACGTCGGAATAATAAAAAAATTGTAAAATCAAAACCAAAATAATAGGGAACCATATTAAATAAATATAATATTTGAATGTCATATTTTTTCCTATTTCTATTATACATCACTAGAGAAATATGACAATTAGTAGGCCCCTGAGCAGTATTAGCCCAAGGCCCCGCAAATTCACGATCCACCCTTGAAGTTAACGAGTACATCACTAATTTTAATCAAGTTGTTCTCAGAAAGTGTAAACTCATTAAATGCAAGTCTGTCGAGTCATGGCTTCTCCTCATTGTCATAACGCATTGAATGATTAAATATTTAGCTATGTTGGCTTTCTGAATTTAGTGTTTACTCGTAACACATCGTAAGCGGTTTTATAAGAGCCATAACATCACTAGAGAAATATGACAATTATCAGAGTTAGTACAAGGCCCCACAAATTCACGATCCACCCCTAAAGATAAAGAGTACATCACTAATGTTAATAAAGTTAATGGCTTCTCTTTATTGTCACAACGGGTTGTACGATCTAATATGATAATTATATATATGATTTGAAACAAAATCTAACAACTGCGTCATTAATTATTGCACAATAAGTAGCAGAAATCGATTTTTTATATTTTTTATAGCCTACTTGATTATCTACAATTAAAAAAAAAGGTACGGTACGACCAATAATTAACCTGCAAAATGCAAAAATCACGAAAATCGGCATTTAAGTTCTTACTAAATAACTATTGTCGTAATCGTATTAGGAAGCTGAAAATCAACCAAAATGAAAAATGAGTTATGTTAAAAAAGTACACCAAAAATGAGGACGATAAGCCAGATAGTTATTAAACAATTTAATTTGCAACTAAAAAAATGTGCCAATTTCAATTTGTTATAAAAATCCCTATTTCGACAGCTTTCCTGGTCTCTAGATATTTTTTATTATTATTGTGACTAGACACCCCGCTTGATGTTAAGCCGAAGTGTGGTCCATGAATGAATGTCACTGTTACTACAATTCAATAACTGTGAGTAGCAATCACATCCACTATGCCGGCCTAGATGGAACCGGCAACTTACAAGCTGATTGTTACACATGCTCTGAAATATGAGCATTCTTATGAGCAGTTTACATTTGCTAGCATTAGCATACTACTACATAGCATGCTTAATAAGCAGACCTGTTCACACGCGCTAAAAAAGCATGCCCAAAAATCTCACGACCGTCGATTTTTGGGCAAACTCGAAATGAGCATGCTTATTTTGAGCAATGTTTCAATACACATGCAACTAATGAGCATTTTCTCAATAAAAGCATGCTTTAGTGCTAGTAATGAGTATGTGTAACTGTAGCATAACGCATCGTAAGCGGTTTTATAAGAGCATTTTATTGGAACGACGCACTGTGATCTATTTTTCCGTTTAATAAGCGTTTCCGGTCGTAGAACGTAAAATGTGCACAACTTACCTACGAAAGGAATAATAATAACAAGAATAATCAGCGTTTATCCAGTAATAAACGATTCAGGTTTAACACTATGAAATAAAATCGATATTGCCAAGTAGAGGGCGTGAGTGTTGTATTCTAGTACTAAGTAGAATTCTTCTTTAAATACGTTACGTTCCTTTCTTCTTGTTTATGTCTTTAGTATTTAACTTGCCAGTGTCAAAGTAAAAATATATGGTTCAATGTTAAAACATTGTCAAGTAAATATGAAGATGAAACACGTGAGTGATTCGTCACAAAAATATGATAATAGTGAGGTTGATGATCATCGTTTTAGTAAAGCGGCGGAAAGCCTTTACTAAAACTTCGGAAGGAGTCTTGAAGGGAATACGAAGAAACACTTTTCACAGCTTTAAATTACTTGTTTATACTCGATCAACTTAAAAATTATTACTGGATTACAATTCCACCATTATTACACATTAATATTTATGAAAAAACACAAGCTTTTCAAATAATTCTAAATTGCGCGTCCTGCCACTTGCAGTTGCCCGCCAAAACTCCCATACATTACGTTTTTGCATAATGACACGTCGGATATTGCAAAACAAAACACAACGTAAGCGAAATTATTAAAGTTTAATATTGTAGGTAAAGGCGACCGTGGTGAAGTGACAGTGCAATGGCTACGTAAGCCGAGTGGCACGCACGGGTTCGAAACCACTCACCGGTACCAATGTATCTTTGATATATGTACTTTGGTTGTTCTGTTTCTATGATACAATCACTTTAGTAGCTTAGTATAGAAATGTATAATAAAATTATAATAATAACTTATTATTAGTGCGACTGTGGTATAGTGGTACATGTACTTTGGTTGAAAAGCAACAGGAGGTTCAAAATGATATTAAAAGATCATGTCATTTCTTGTTTAATCTTTAAAACTGAATATATAATAAGTCAAGTCCCTAATGTAATGTTTAAAGATTAATTATTTATTTAGTCACATTTGTTCTACGTGCACATTGCGCATGCGCTAACTGCCACGTCGGGTGCTCGATTCCCCTTACTGTCGAGCGTGGGAAACGGCAGTATAATCAAATATACATACATATACGTATATGATATGTATATTTAATTATACCTATAGTTGTGTTCGGATCGTGGCAAGTGGCCTTCCATTGTGTCTGCCTATCTTTGTAGAAAAAAAGCGTGACAATTTGATTGATTGATTAATATATGTATTTTTATTTATTGTGACTTGACATATGACAACACTCTGCCTGATGTTAAGATAGTGTACGATCATGAAAAGAGAGCTGACTGCTACTACCCTTTGCAAGTAGTAGTCACATCTTCTATGCCAGCTTAGCTAGAACCGGCAACTTACAAACTATTCCCGAAACGCAACTAAGATACTTCATGGTGGTACTACCCCGAGACCAAACATGGTCCAAATAACCGCCACCTTTTTTATTAATCCAATATGTGTAATATTCAACCTAATTATAAAATAATTACAAATATTGGCTCCGGCCGGGAATTGAACCCGGGTCTTTACGTATAACCCACTAGTGTGCTGTTTTGCCACGCGTGTCGTCAAAACAGCTTTACCCATAACTTAATACCACCCTAAATGATCCTCAACAATAAGGACTTAATTAGTTTTTTTTGTGACCTCGACCCGCCTGATGATAAGCAAGAGGAGGTCCAAAATAATTTCGCATTGCCTCCCAATCCGCCGACCCATAGTGCCACAGACGTCGCACCTCTACCCTGACAGGAGGAGGCACGGCGCGCGGCACTGGTAGGACGAATGGTCAGTAGAAGGTCCAGGAGAGAGGGTGCATGACCGACAATACCTGGTACCCGGATGGGCTGGGTCACCAGCTGTAGTAAGGTCATGCAGAAGAGCCTAATCTTTTGAAAAGTTACATTTGGGGTTGCCAAAGTCGGAGCACGCAATTTGGTCTTTGAATGCCAAGAGGGGGTTAGGCTAAGAACTTTTTTTTATTGTGATTCGACATCTGATATCGACCCGCCTGATGGAGGATCAAGAGTGCCGGCGACTGAAAAAACCGAGTCAGCTCTATGACAGTCGCCGTCACCATGCCGGCCTAATGTGCTACTTCACGTATAGTTTGAAGGATCCAAGGTTATAGGATAAGGAGAACACACGGTCTCGAACAACATCGAAAAAGAACAAGATTGTAGAGAATTTCATTTGCAACAAATAATGTTTTACCAATTTTCTGTACGGCGAATAGTTTGCCCGATATAGCGTAAAAACTATTCGCAGTTAGAAATGTAACGACTCGACTTTTCAACCCGGGTTAAACCGAGTTGGATCAGTTCAGGATCAGACATGGCGGCTCTATGCGTCCTCTATCGCCTATACCACGGAGAATGTTCCGAGGAGCTCTTTAACTTTGTTCCTATCTCGTCTTTTCACACCCGTAACACCCGCACTGGTCGGGGGAAGCATTCACATTTTGTCTACAGAATCGGTAGTCGAACTAAAAAGTTCGGTGCATCTTTTCTTTGTAGAACAATCGACAAGTGGAATGCTTTGCCAGCCCATGTGTTTTCTCCCTCCTATAACCTTGGATCCTTCAAGCGATGCGTGAAGAAGCAACTTTGGCCGGCATAGTGACGGCGGCTGAGACAGCCGTGTACTGACTCGGTTGTTTCAATCGTCTGCACATTTGGATCTCCTCTTGCTTATCATCAGGCAGGTCGATGTCAAATATCGAGTTACAAAAAAAACAGTTAACATCTGCAATAAACCGGTTTGAACTATTATTTTTAAATCAGACTAAATTAGATCAAACTATTTATATTTAGATCAGACACCAAATTTATTTAGTCATACATACACATCCCAAACTTAATAGCAGACCATACTGTGTATAGGGCAATTAGATTGGTTTAACCGGTTTGCATCGAATTCATCTATTCGGTTTTCGAATCGGGTTATCCATATTTATTAATCGACCTAACTCGGTTCGAAAAAATCGAGTTCATCCCATCGTTGATTCGCAGCCCTTTTTACAAAATGGCGGCCGTGGGACAAGGGTTGCGACTCCACAAACTTGGATTTAACTTTACACTAATCCCCTCTTAACATCACTCAATCTATTAAATTGACACGGCTTTTTCTTACAGGGATAGGCAGAAAAATAAATCTTTACATCCAAAAAATAAAATTTGCTTGCTGTCTTTTGCTATTGACTAAATATTTTTGCGGACGAATCTGTGTCCAGCCATCTGGGCCGTCCGGGTTTTATAAAAATACTGTACTTAAAAAACTAAATACACCACCGTGGTGACGTGGTAGAGCAATGGCTACGCAAACCGAGATATCCCGGTTCGAGTGTTCGGTGTAGACGAGTGCGAGACGATCGCAAAATTCCTTTTTTTATATTCTGAACTCCTTTTCAAGGCGTCCATGGTGTAGTATCAGTGCAATGGTTACCGAGAGCACGTATTCAAAACCATTTTGTGATAAATGTACTTTGGTTGTCCTGTTTCTATGATACAAGAACTTTAGTAGCTAGTAGTAAATAAAAAAATAAAAACACGACTAGTAGCAAGACCACGCATTTGTACAGACGTGCACATAATTCAATCAATCAATCAAATTGTCACGCCTTTTCCCACAGGGATAGGCACAGACAATGGAGCGCCACTTGTCACGATCCTGACACAATTCCAGAGTGGGAGAGGACACTTCCGGTGCATTAAGTGTTCTCAGCTGGTTGAAATTACCACCCTACACAGATGCAAATCCCCCCATAGTGACCACGTCGCGTTCGGGGACTAGTTTGTGTAGCACCAGTTGCGTTGGGGGTTGTGGATTCGGTTAGGGACAGTGGCATCCTGCTGAGCTGCAGTATCCCGGTGAGAGTTTGTTGACCCGTCGGCCAGGGAGACCCGTAGCAACGGTTGACCGCTGGCCGCCCGCCGCACAGTACAGGGGCCTGAGCCCACCGCTAACCACGGAGGGAGGCTGCCCCACCAGGCGGCGCATAATCTCGGGGTGATTCGTCTTGCCGATTGGTGATCGGATATGGGGTCCAGGCGATCACTTCCGGGAGGGTACGGGGGCCCTTCCGTCCGACGGATCAGCAAACTCACACCGCCGGGATGCATGTGGCTAAGCGGATAGCTGCACTTTTCGTCCCTTTCGAAGAAACAACCCCCAACATTTTCACGCACCCCCCCACCCCCTCCAAATGCAAGCACACAAAACAAGAAGTAGAATTTCTCCAGCGGCAACTCAAACCCCCATTTCAAATGAGCTTGGCGTGGATTTCACGAATATACGTGGAATCCACGCCAATCTCAGTGCCGTCCATCACCATCTTGAGACGGCAAAGCCCGCTCTGCTCTTCTTGACGGAGACGCAGATAAAGGCACCGGCTGACACCTCGTACCTCCAATACCCCGGCTACTCGCTTGAGGAAAGGCTACTCGCTTGAGGAAAGATTCCTCGCGAAAGCCGGGGTATGTGTGTACATCCGGTCCGATATCTGTTGTCTCCGTCTGCTTTGCTTGGAGGATCCTTCCCTGTCCATCCTCTGGGTACACGTAGACCTTGGTTCCCAAGCCAGGATCTACGGGTGCCTTTATCGTTCCCACCACGGGGATTCGGAGACAAGCCGGCTCTTCGATTCTCTGAGCCGGGCGACAGACGAAGAGCTGGAGCGGTTCCCGACCGCGGAGGTCGTGGTCTTGGGGGACTTCAACGCACACAATGAGGTGTGGTTGGGGTCCCAAAGGACCGACCACGCGGGAAGGGCTGCTCATGCTTACGCCCTTCTGCATGACCTGACACAGCTGGTGACCCAGCCCACCCGGGTACCAGACATTGTCGGTCATGCTCCCTCTCTGCTGGACCTTCTACTGACCACTCGTCCGACCGGGTATAAAATTTCGGTCAAAGTTCCTCTTGGGACTTCTGACCACTGCCTGGTCGAGACGATAGTGCCGCGCGTCGTGCCTCCTCCCGCCAGGAATGAGGTGCGACGTTTATGGCACTACAGGTCAGCGGATTGGGAGGGAATGCGAAATTATTTCGCTTCGCTCCCTTGGTGGCAGCGCTGCTTCAACTCCGAGGATCCATCCACGTGTGCCTCGGCCGTTGCTGATGAGATAGCACTGGGGATGGAATATTACGTTCCATCCAACTGTGCATCTCGTAACGACCGGAGCAGGCCCTGGTACAACAGTGACTGCGCGGCTGCTGTTTCAGCAAAAAACGCAGCTCACAGTGCATGGGTCAGGGGTCGAAAACATCATGACCCTCACGTGGATGAGTTGAAAGCAGCCTACAATCGTGCCACCAAGTCTTGCAGAAAGGTCTTTAAAAGGGCGGAGGCACAGCGCGTTTCCAGGATTGGCGAGAGTCTATTAGCGCACCCAACGGGTAGTCGCAGCTTTTGGAGTCTCGCCAAGACTGTAGAATCTAACTTCTGTCGTTCTGTACTGCCACCGCTGAGACAGCCTGATGGCTCACTGGCGCATACGGCGAAGGCGAAGGCCGATCTACTGGCCGAAGTCTTTGCCTCAAATTCGCATATTGACGATCGTGGTGCAGGGCCACCCACCCTGCGTCCATGCGGACATACGATGCCTGAGATTCGTATCAGACAACGCGATGTCCGCATGGAGCTACGATCGCTTGATATCCGGAAGTCCAGTGGTCCCGATGGTGTCCCAGCGCTTGTGCTTAAAACTTGTGCAGCGGAGTTGACTCCCGTCTTGACGAGGCTATACCGGCTCTCGTACGCATCGGGCTGCGTGCCTCGGGCTTGGAAGGGGGCCAATGTGCAACCGGTCCCAAAGAAGGACGACCGCTCGGACCCGTCAAACTACCGTCCAATTGCTGTAACCTCAGTACTGTGCAAGGTTATGGAGCGAATAATTAATATTCGCCTCATGGCCTACCTGGAGGGTCACCAGCTGATCAATGACCGTCAATATGGCTTCAGGCCGAAACGGTCAACTGGTGATCTTCTAGCGTACACCACGCACGTCTGGGGTGAAGCGTTGGATGGTAATGGAGAAGCCCTTGCTGTTGGCTTGGACATCTCCAAAGCGTTTGACAGGGTCTGGCACAGGGGCCTTTTATCCAAGCTCGAGGCATACGGTTTACCTGACCGTCTGCGGGGCTGGATAGCTGACTTCCTGCATGGCCGCTCCATACGCGTCGTTGTGGATGGAAGCGCGTCGCGCAGGATGTCGGTGAATGCCGGCGTCCCTCAGGGCTCCGTGCTGTCGCCGACTTTGTTCCTTCTGCATATCAATGACATGCTGGACCTCGGATCCGGCATTCATTGCTATGCAGACGACAGCACGGTGCATGGACGCTACACTGCCCGCCCCGCAGCCGGCAAACAGGAGATAGCCGATATGAGAAAGTCCGTTGTAGCGGGACTGAACCGGGTTCTTGATCGTATTACCCACTGGGGCGACAAGAACCTGGTTCAGTTCAACGCAGACAAGACTCAGGTATGCGCGTTCTCGACGAAAAAATCCCCGTTTACTCACCTTCCCTCTCTTTGTAACATCTCCCTCAGTGCTTCGGACAGACTGGACATTCTTGGAATTTCCCTTCGCTGCGACCTGAATCACAGGGACCACGTCGAGCGGGCCATTAAGACCACCTCCTGCAAACTTGGCATCCTGAACAAGGTGCGGCGGTTCTTCGCGCCAGAGCTTCGCCTGCTTCTTTACAAGGCACAGATTCGCTCTTGCGCGGAGTACTGTTCGCACCTCCTTATACTTGGCAGAGCCTGGGACGGCTCTGCCAAGTATCTTCTTAATGCCCTGGATTCATTGCAGCGCCGAGCTGTCCGGATCATAGGTGATGCAGAGGTCACGCGAACTCTGGAGCCCCTACAACTACGAAGAGACATGGCGGCTCTGTGCGTCCTCTATCGCCTATACCACGGGGAATGTTCCGAAGAGCTCTTTAACCTTGTTCCTACCTCATCTTTTCACTCCCGTAATACCCGCACAGGTCGGGGAAAGCATCCGCATTTTATCGACCGAATCGGCAGTCGAACTAAAAAGTTCGGTGCGTCTTTTCTTTGTAGATCAATTGACAAGTGGAATGCTTTGCCAGCCCATATGTTCTCTCCATCCTATGACCTAGGATCCTTCAAGCGATGCGTGAAGAAGCACCTTTGGCCGGCATAGTGACGGCGACTGGGGCAGCCGTGAACAAACCCGGTTTTCTCAGTCGTCGTCACTCTTGGACATCCTCTTGCTTATCATCAGGCGGGACGAGGTCAGATGTCGTGTCACAATAAAAAAAAAAAAAAATAAAAAAAAAAAAAAATATTCCCTCGCTTCCTTCACATTCATAATTCTCTTCATACAAGCTCTATGGTTATGGGCACTAGGCAACCTAGCTTTCTTAAGGATGTCTCCGATTTTTTCGGCGAACACCCTACTGGGCCTGCCTTGTTTAACGCATCCATTCACATGAGATTTATAAATTCTTTTCGTCAATCTACTTTCACCCATCCTTTCCATGTGCCCAAATCATCGAAGCATTCCTTTGTCAATCCTTGTCAGTACATACTCTTTCAAACAGAGTCGTAGCGTGCCTTGGCGGGGCCCCGTATAAATAATTGTTTGGGGGCCCTTAGAAAGGATATATTTCTCAGAAAAGAAAAAAATGTTGCCCCTGTGGCCGGGGACCCCCTATAATAGATAGGAAAGATACGGCGGTAGATACGCCCCTGCTTTCAAACCACATCTATCGCGCTACATCAGTATAGAAATGTAATAAAATAATAATAAAGAAAGGACTCACCAATAAACGTATAGCATTCAAAATCTCCATTCAATGTCTCTGGGTAGGCTGCAATGGCACCCTTTGACTTCTTCTTCTTTTTCTTAGCTTGTGTTTGTTGTGTTTCACCATTGTCCATTGGAGCACCATCCTCGTCGAAATTGTCATCTTTCTTACCACGTTTTGACTTAAATAATAATAAATAAATTTACATACCGGTGCTAACGGTCTGGTGGTGGAAATTAGTGACTCAAACCAACATCTATAGGTCCAAAACCAATAACTTTGATGTAAATGTGTGCATGCTGATGTAAACGTCTTTGGCCGGCATAGTGACGGCGACTGAGGCAGCCGTGAACTAAGAGCGCTTTCAATTTAGACGTTTCGTGTCGAACCACTGGAGCACGTTTACCGTGTCGCTGGTTATAACCCGCTGTCGTGCCGCTGCAGTACGGTAACAGTCCTACACCAAACGCCTAAATTGAAAGCGTATATGACTGCCGTGCGTTTGTATGCTAGTGATGTTTCAAATTTATTTGACACAGTTAAACCATGGACTCTGACGAAGAAACATTACTGTTAGTCAGGGCCGTCTTTACCCGGGGGTTCAAGGGGTGCGGTGCACCCGGGCGCAGAGTCCTAGGGGGCGCATGCCGACCGCCATAACTTTCGATAGGTACCTACTACACTGAGACCACGCGAGAGGAGCCTTGACTTTCGCACCTCGGCGCTGAATATGCTTAAGACGGCCCTGCTGTTAGTGTTGAAAAACATTAAACAGAAACAAAAACAACGTCCCCGTAAAAGAGCATCACCGATGTTTAATTAAAATTTTCTTTTTTTAATAAAAATTTTAGTAAAAACTTTAGTAGTAGTCCAGTGGGTTCGATCTGTGATTATCTGTCCGAATTCGGGTACGCGACCCCGGACATACGGACGAAAATAGCTTCCATTGCTATTTGGACGTGGTAACGAGAGTAGAAAAGGGAATGCTTAGGTGGATTGGGCATTTGGAAAGGATGTATGAAAGGAGATTGACAAAAACAATATATAATGCCGAAGTGAATGGATGTGTGAAAAATGGTAGACCAAGAAAAGAGTTCTTCGACCAGATAACTGAAGAGTGTGTATGAGGAGAATTGTGTATTTCAACTTCATTCATAAATTCTTCCAAGTCTATATCATCCATTTTAAGCAAATAATAACGTCTAGTCACCGCACTATTTAACAGCGAAATGAATACGTGGAGCTTGCGACGTTGCCGTCCTGTCGTCGAGCGATCTCGGTGTCGACGCCGCACTGTTGCCGCACGGTGCGCTTTGTATGAAAACAAATGACCGTCCGTGCGCCAAACGACAAACGTACCGCTTCGGCACTGCAGCGGTCCGACACGAAACGTTTAAATTAAAAGCGCCCTAACTCAGTTTTTTTAGTCGTCGTCACTCTTGTACCTCCTCTTGCTTATCATCAGGCGGGTCGATGACAAATTTCATCACAATAAAAAAATACCTGTGCAGCCTTACTGAGTCCACTAGGAGACTGAGTGCAGGTTTGCTTATTAGCAAAGTTTAAACATGCCTCTTTAGTGTAACAATTTTTATCTACGTCTTTTCTTATTAAAATATCAATGGGTACTCCTTTTTTTACCTGTGCAGCTTTACTGAGTCCACCAGCCATCTTGAGTACGTCATAATGAATGCCATCAACTCTGAATGAGTATATCCTGGCCGAGGCGTCAACCACAGTGGATGCCGTCGACATATTCTCCAACCTGGCATCATGACGGCGTAACATTGATGTCATGAAGTCAATTAGCTGAAGATTCCATGCATTGTCCTTTGTGATTTTCTGGAAAGAATCATCAATCAATATCTATTCCCACGAGTGCCGGATTAGCCACGTAGCAAGAGTAGCCAATGTTACGGGCCCCGCGAAAAAAAAATTAATTTAGATAGGAGCGATAAATATCTTGCATGCCCTAAACGCGAAGCGCTTAGGCTATGATTCCAGCTGATTCAGCTTCACTTCCACTTGAGTCGATATTGAAAGTGTTATCTCTAAATTTACCCATATAAAATCCAGAAAAGTTTATTTGTAACAGTTTTGTTTCATTTAATACACTGAATTTGAGAACCTAAAGCAAACCAAGGGCCCCTTGACAGAATTTGCTACAGGCCCTCGCTGGCTTAATCCGACACTGATTCCCACGGAAATAGGCGGAGACTGGAAAGGAATATTATTACTTAACTCAGTTTCAATCAATCAAATTATTCTCAAAGGGATAGGCAAAGAGAATGAAGCGCCACTTGCCACGAACCTGACATTCCTCCTTGGCTTTCCTCACATCCACAATTCTCTTCATACAAGCTCTACATTTATGGGCAATAGGCAACCCCTATTCGCCATTCATTACTTTAGTCAATACTTTCCACAATCTATCTTCTATCATCACTCTACATTTTAATTAAACAAATGAACATCAAATTTTCACGCTTTTATTCCCATAGGGATCGGTAGAGACAATAGACCGTCTAGAATTGACATTCTGACACAATTCTTCAGCTTCCTTCACATCCATAATAAAATATCTCTATACAAGGTTAATTATTATTTTTTTATTTATTTTACATTTCCATACTAAGCTAATAAAGTGCTTGTATCATAGAAACAGGACAACCAAACCACATTTATCAAATATACATTGGTACCAGTGAGTGATTTCGAACCCGTGCCACTCGGCTTACATAATCATAGCCATTGCACCGCCACTACACCTGGGTCGGTTCTAAGAATAGTCAATCTATTCTTTTCAGAAATATAATTTTTTTATTGGTAAAGTTATAAATACTAGTCACCTTCATAAGTATACAGACAGTGAAGTGACTAAGTCGCGTTTCAGGATCAGCTTGTAAGTAGCATAGTGGTTGACTGTTTAAATAACTGTAATAGCAGTCACCTTCATTTACTGCACTACAGCATCAGATGGGGTGCTGTCATATGTTGAGTCATAATAAAAAATCCTACTTAAGATACTAAGATCCTACAATAACAGCATCAACCAATAGGACGACCAAGACCTCAGTCTCTCCGTGACCACGATGGCTGCAAAGCTCTCGAAACGTCGGAATAATAAAAAATTGTAAAATCAAAACCAAAATAAACGCGATAGTAAGCCGCATAAAATTTGTTTAATTCATTAATCAATGTTCGCGCAAAATCTAAGAAAATACTACTAAGATCCTACTTAAGAAAATTAACATAAGATATTATTATTACAAACTGAGCAAACTGAGTGCACGGGTTCAAAAACCACTCAACGGTACCAATGTATCTTGGTTGTCCTGTTTCTATGATACAAGCATTTTAGTAAAGAAATGTAAATAATAATAAAAATATAAGTAAACAGTTTAACAATTTTGTTTATTACTATACTAAGCTATGCTTTGGCTGGTATAGTGACAGTGACTGTGCCAACCGTGAACTGACTCAGTTTTTTCAGTTGTCGGCACTGATTTGATAGACCATGGCCATCTTATATAAATAAGACAAAAGCAATTTTTCAGTCATCGGCATTTTTGGACCTCTCTTGCTTGCTATCAGGCAGGTCGAGGTTAAATGTCGAGTCACCATAAAAAATAACAATGAATGTAATAAAATTAACACACGTTTTCCGCATACAACTTCAAACAACCCTGGAAATGTTCTTTTTGTGGGGACCCACTTATAGTGTCTCTTCCACGCCTAGGTGATGATACATTTGGTGTTGAAGTCGCAACAGCACGCTCTGAAGCCACAAGAGATGATCTTTCTGCATCATCATCATTCAGTTCCTAAAATGTGAGAAGGTAATAATATTATTTGATTAAATGCTTATAGTTTTAGTAGATTCTTATAGATGTATATTAAATTGTTATTTCATCTAAATTTGCCCTTTTCTATAAACTTTTGAATACTATTAACAGTATTTTAGAGTAGTATTTTACTACTAAATAGTTGAGCATGTTTTCGTACTGAATTGAATATCACTGTCGGTCCTATTATTTATATTTCTTGCTATGGATATATCTGTGTAATGTTGGATACACTGATCAATTTCGAATAATTAGGTTTACCTCGGTTTGTATATTGCAATTTTTGATAAGGCTACGCCGATGCAGAGAGTTCCCGCCAAAACTCTTTCGCAGTTTTGCTAAGTTTGGTGTAGACAAAATGGGATTCTCCATTTTCAACTTTAAGTTCTTAGAAAGCACAACAATTATTACATGAACACATTTAAAGCACTATTTAAAATTATAAGCTTTGAGGCTTCATTATAACAATAATAAAAAAAATCGTTTTATTCAAATTGACGTCACTACCAAAGACAACAAGCCTCTATTGTGATTGTGTACTGTCACTGTCAGTCAATTCATTCCATCATTGCCGCCCAACGCTAGGTTTAAAAAAATATATTTTTAAAATTGTGATTCTACATCTGATTTTCATAAAAATACTATTTGAAAGCACGAATAAAATTAATTAATGTTGGGTTAAATACTGGAATCTCTAATGTAAGTGAAGCTTAATTGTCTCAGCCTATCCCTGTGAGAGTTGAGTCATTATAGTATGAATAATTGTTAGATAACTAAATGTGGAACATTTATTTTATAAGTGAAAAATAATAGTTTATTTATTTCTATAAGTAGCAAATTACATTTGTTGCCAGACAAAAATAGAACACATCACTATTTCTCAGCTGTTTGTATACGCGCTTGAAGCCAACTTCACTTCAGTCAGTCATTTTGTTCGCTCAAATTCGCTGCCTATCTATATTTCATGGTCGACAAAATCTTCAAAAATCTTTATCATCAGTGGCGATTTTATAAACCTACATTATGAGTAATACGATGCCTGAATTAGGCTCCAAGATAAGCCTAATATCGAGAGCAGATATTAGATATGAAGGCCGACTTTTCACCGTTGATCCCACTGAATGTACCATCGCTTTGGCTAGCGGTAAGTTGACAAATTGCAAACTATCTATATACAAGCGTCTCTATTTATAATCGTACTTTTACCTGTAATACGCCGTGACGAGTATTTTTTGACATGATTTTTACCTCACTAACATTTCTAATTGGAGAAATGAACTGGAATCGGATAGAAAAATATTTTGTTTATTGGCGGTAGATTCTAACAAAACTTTCTAATAATCGTAAATCCTATTATAAACATATTGGTTCATTTTTGACAAAGAAAAGTACATTTACGATTTTTAGAATACCCTCTTTAAAAGTATGTGAATTTTTATTTTTGTAAATAGCATTGATGACGTCAAACATTTGTTATAATATTGTTTATTGTTCCATATTGCCTGCAGTTATTTACCCACGTATATGTTTTATTTTCAGTACGCTCGTTTGGAACCGAGGATCGTGATACGCAATGTCGAGTAGGACCTCAAACGCAAGTGTATGACTACATCCTATTTCGTGGGTCTGATATAAAGGACATAAGAGTGGTTGACAATGTCCCACCGGTGCCCAATGACCCTGCCATCATGCAGATGTCAGTGCCCCCCTCCTTGGGGTCTGCACCACCGCCCAATCAGTTTGTGGGCCACTACAACCACCCTGTTATTGGGCAGCAACAATTCCAGCAATACCACCCAATGTCGGGATTCCAGGGAGGCATGCATCCGTCCATCAACAAGACCAGTGAGTTGTCTGCGCAAGTTCCGGAGATGTTGCCAGCTCCAATTGGTTCTCAACCCATTGGCTCTCAGCCTCTCCATTCTGCAACACACATGAAAGACCAAGGTTTTTGACAGTATACTGCAGCTTTAGCTATCTACCTTGTGATTTTATATTCTGTACTCTCATAAATGCATAGTAATTGACTTTGCCCATAACCATTGTAATAATTGCCATTAACTCATATTAATAATATGTTTCATTATGTGCATGTCTGTCTATGTAATTTAATAACACTACTCTCATTATTATTAGCATTTTGCTCCATTTCTTTTTGGCAATAAAATGGTATAATTAAGTAATATTCAGTTTGTATATGTATTTAACATATTGATTTATATATTAGTTGTTTGAAGGATAGTAATGAAACACTAATACATAGTTTGAAAAATACAGAATTGTATAAAATCACAACATATCTTCAGCAACCTTGGTCAGTTAGCTGTTGCTTTAATTTAAAAAAACAGATTTTTATAAGCCCTATTGCCAAATTGAATGTTAGTTTTAAATAAAGCTTAAAGTAATATTTTCTCATTATACATAGTACCATTTTCTATTAAAATTCTATTTACACAAATAGTATATTATGGTTTATATAGATGGATATGGGTCTACCAAAATATTTAACTGCTGAGAATTCTTTCACTGTTTTACATGTTACCTCAACTTCTGCAATACACTCTTCTGTGGCCGTCACTGTGCTAGTTTGTTCCTTGTGTTTTGATTGACGGAAAGTTCTAGGAAGGGATAGGAAGTTATTATGCTTTAATTTCTAGACCAAACCAAATTATATTTTTCTATTTTTTTAAATGGGTGTTTTCTGACCAAGTTAGAGACATCCTCAAGAAAGCTGGGTGGCCTAGTACCCATAACTGTAGAGCTTGTATGATCAAGGCAGGTGGTGCTCTTTGGTCCCCGCCTGTCCCTATGGGAAAAAGGAAAACTGTAATTAGATTGATTCTCAATGTAGTCAGTAAAAAGATGTGGTGTTAGATTCAGCTTGTAAGTTGCCAGTTATCACTTTGCCATCATAGATGTATTCACTCCTACTTGCAATTATTTATATGTAGTAACAGTCGTCTTCATTTGTGGACTGCACTCCAGCTTATCAGCCCAGCATTATCTTGTGTCCTTGGTCACACTTAATATCTCTTTAATTACTAAATCATTATGAATTTATCACTGTTAATTTGACTGAGTGGCTCATAAAACAGTGTCACACCTGATCTTAATTAACCCAGAGTGTGCAGTTCATGAATAGAGGCAACTGCTACTACTGATAATTAAGTACAAGCAGTATTCGCATCTACTATGCTGGTTTAGTTGGAATGAGCAACTAGTCTACAGTTTGTACACCCTAAAGTGGAAATACTACAGTTATGTGCGGGCTCGTTTCCACACTTGTAGTCTTCTTTGATTTCTTTGTGCATTCTTCAATGGTTCTCCTTCAGTGGAGCCACTCGATCCCCTACAGGGAGGCCAGAAGACCCTTATCGTTCCTGCAGACCTTCGGAAGCGTTCTCGCGTTGCCAAGGAACTTCTGTCTTATTCAACCACACCTGCAACTCAAGAGTTCATGCGCTCATTCTTGTAATCTGTCTCCTCCTCATTCAGGCAGCCCCTACAAAGGGGGCTGTCTGATATGTTGAGGTTATATAGGTGCTTATTTAAACCACAATAGCGGGGATACTATTCTAGATCGGCAAATGACAATGACCACAAACCTACTGCCTACTACTTAACATTTTAAACCCAGAGGTTATTATTTAAATCTGCTATGATTTTTAATGATTGTGTAGATCCCTATCTATCTGTATATTATATTATGAACCATCTCAAATTAGAATTTCATAATCAAATTTAAATAACATTTAAATAACAGCCAACATGGTGTAGTGGTTGTGGAATGAGGAATCTCACAAACCAAGAGTCTCCTGTTCAAAACTACTTACCGGTATCAATGTATCTTAGATACATATACTTTGGTTGTCCTGATTAATAGGTAAGTATAGAAATGAATAAAATAGTAAAAAGGATGTAAATAGAAAAAAAATCAACATACCCTCTTTTAATTGGTTTTAATCTGTATTTTAAACTGCTTTGCTTTTTTTTAATTTAAGTTTTTTTTATTGTTTGGCAATTTATAAATCATACTTAACCCAGAATATTTTCAATATTCCCTTTGCTAAATTTTGGTAGCCTTATGAACCTGGGTCCTTTAAGCATGTCTATTTGAAATAGACTACAATGTATTTTATTTGAATCAATCTCTAATTTATCTTTTAAATATAGTCTGACCACAAGCTGTTGGCTGACGGCTTGTAGTCAGCTACCACATTCAAGTGTACACACTATGAAGTCTAAGTCACTTGTAGTGTAGTATTTCAAGATCTGATTTAAAGCTATCATTTTTTATATTGTGACTTGACATATAACAGCGCCCCGCTTTATGTTAAGCTGGAGTGTGGTTCATGAATGGATGCCACTGCTACTACAATTCAATAACTGAGTAGCAATCGCATCCATTGTGGCGGCCTAGTTGGCCTGGCAACTTACAAGCTGATCCCGAAACGCGGCCACAATCACTTCACGGTCTGTACACTTATAAGTGGTGGTACTACCCCAAATCGGCAGACTGGGTACCACTTCTTACCACTCCTAAAATCCTTACCACTCTTGAAATTCGAAACCCTTGAAAATCTGGGTTAAGTATTCTTTAGGAATTGGCGGACATAATATTGTGTATTATAATTTTATGTACAATTTAGGCTCAATGTTGGATTTGATCGGTGGTGGTGTGCAGCAGAATAGTTCAAGGTCTAATACACCTGGCTTTTCAGCCAATCGCAAGAGTCCTACAGCTGATCAAGGCACGCAGGTTGGTCTGGTTTCTTTATTTGTACTAGGTATAATCACTTTCGAACTTTATCTTAGGAATAATTTAAAATGCATCATTTGCTAACATTAATATCCCTACAGTATTCAAATATCTAGAAGATTATTAATTAAATACATACCTAAGAAAGCAAGGGTTTGTCCATAATCATACAATAGAGTCTGTACAATGACAATTGTGGATGTGAAGGATTTTTGTCAGGATCTCATGAATATGTACTTTGGTTGTTCGGTTTTAATGATATAAGCAGTTTATTAGCTTAGTTTGAAAATGTAAATAAAAAAAGGCTCAATTATTGTATTTTATAGGTTGGTGCTGGTAGAGGTGACGCTCGTCGTGTGAACAATGTTAATAAACAACAAACCAATCAAAATCAACAACAGCAGATGCAACAACAAAATCAGCGTCAACGCACCAACTCACGTAATAGGGTCAGTATTATATTATCCTTGGGCAAATCCTTTTTTTTTGCTTTACATTTCTATACTAAGCTATAGTCTGTTTAAACCAAAATGGCGTGCCCTTCCACTGCATTTAGGCACACAGGCATATATAAAATATGAATTAAACACACTGAAAATGCAATTGTAATTAGTTATTCAATTGCTGGTTAGACATAAAAGGAGGAGCACGCTAATGAAGTATAATAGTATAGTTAGTAATATTTGTATTCACACATTTAAATAAACTAATAAAGTGGAGGGGCGCGTCATTTATAGTTACGACAAGCTATACTAAAGTGCTTGTCTATTAGAAACAGGACAATCAAAGTACAGGATACATTGGTACCGGCAAGTGGTTTTTGAACCCATGCTCTCGGTTAACCACCAGCTAATTACCTGTAAAATGCATTCTTTTATCCAGTTTTTTTATTTGGTCGCGTTTTCTGACCTCGCCTTGTAGTAGGGGCCTGATGGTAAGCAAAGGGAAGGAGTCCAAGACCGCCGAGGACTAAAAAACCGTTTCATTTTACCTTTGCCGTCACTATGCCGGCCAAAGGTAATATTAGTAATTGTTTGTTAATAAATATTACTGAAACATACATTTTCTCCGACCGGGAATAAAACCCGAGGCCTTTCGCGTAACAGACCGGTGTGCATTGTTTAGCATTTATTTATTTTAGCAAGAAAACGAGGAAGTTATGTGGTGATCGTGGCAAGTGGCGCTCCATTGTCTCTGCGTATCCCTGTGGAAGGATCTTGATCATCTGCTTACTAAAATGAATATTTATTATTCTAGCAACGGTATCCAAGTGGTTCTGCTCAGCCAACGGCAAGTGCTGCCCCCCAACAACCGCAGCAACCGCAAACGCAACCTCAACAACCTCAGCAACCCCAACATCCACAACATCATAGTACACCTGCGCAGTATAATCATCAAGGTTGGTTACAATTTTTTTTAAGTAATACATCAATCAAATTATCACGTCTCTTTCCCACAGGGATAAGCAGAGACAACAGCAGTGGCAAGTGGCCATGATCCTTACACAACTACCTTGAAAACACCCTCCTGAGCCTGCCTTGTTTAACGCATTCATCCACATCAGATTTATAAATTGCTTTCATCAATCTACTTTCACTCATCCTTTCTATGTGCTCAAACCATCGCAGCATCCCTTTGTCAATCATCTTCTTTCAAACCACATCTATCATAGATATTTTTATATTCGTATTGAATCGGGTCAGAAGTAATTGTGTTTTTATCCTTAATTCATCATTATGCAGGAAGTTTGTTTACCACTTTTGCCAAGTAAGGAAAAACATACTATACTTGTTAACATTATATCGCTCTTAGCAGGTCATCAGCAGCAATTTAACCGTGGCGGTTGGAGGGGAGGCCGGTCGCGTGGACGTGGTCGCGGCTATGTGCCCAGAAATAGTAATAGCAAGACATTAAAGTTTGAGAATGATTATGATTTCGAGCAGGCCAACACTGAGTTTGAGGAGTTAAGGAGCAAACTTGCTAAGGCCAAGATAAGTGATGGCGATGTTAAGACTGAAGGCGCTGTTGTTAGTAATATTGAAGTAAGTTTTGCATTATTGTTTTTATTTTGGCTGACGTATGACATCCTAAATGTTTTTTTAATTTGCTCAAACATTGATTAATGAATTAAACAAATTTTATGTGTGAGCCATAAATATCTCTGTGACCACAATGGCTGCAAAGCTCTTGCAAGGTCGTAAAAATAAAAATTGTAATCCATTTATTTATTTTTTATTACATTTCTATACGAAGCCACTAAAGTGCTTGTATCATAGAAACAGGACAACCAAAGTACATACATCAAAGATACATTGGTACCGGTGGGTGGTTTGTATAACCATTGCACTGCCACTACACCACGGTCGCGTTAAAATCAATAACCAAAAATAAACTCGATAGTAAGCAGAATAAAATGGACCCGGCTTTAGAGATGCTCCTTGCATTCTCATCGCACATCAATTAATACCCAACGATGACTAATTGTTAAATAAATGAATAAGTATTTATTTAATAGTTTTTTTGTTGAATTGCTAGGTGGAAGTAGAGAAGAAAGAGGACTCCGGCAATGAGACGGGCGCATGCGAGGGCGAAGTGGACGAGGAGCGTGATGATTATAAGGGTTATGATAAGGCGAAGAGCTTCTTTGATAATATTTCATGTGAAGCAGTCGAGAGGTAATATATTGGCATATGTTATTTACTTAACCACTGATTTTAATGATTTGTTCTGGACTTATTCTAATAATAGTTAAAAGTAGACCTAACTAAAATATTAAATTGTCACGCCTTTTTCCGACAGGGATAGGCAGAAAGAGCGCCACTTGCCACGATCCTAATGCAACTCCCTTGCTTCCCTTACATCCACAATTCTTTTTATACAAACTCAATGATTATGGGCACTAGGCAACCCAGCTTTGTTGAGGTTGTCTCCGATTTGGTCGGAAAATCAAAATAATGCGTTATAATTATATCTTTTAATTCTACATGCTTATACTAAGCTACTAAACGTTAATGGTATTTATAATTTTTATCTTTGGACACCATTTTTAAATATTTTATTGCAACTCGAAATATGACAGCACCCCACCTGATGTTAAGCTGGAGTGTGGTCCATGAATGGAGGTGACTGCTACTACAGTTAAATAACTGTAGTAGGAGTAACATTCACTATGCTGACTTTGTTGAAACTGGCAACTTACAAGCTGATTCCGAAACACCACTTTCATCATACTTGTAAGTGGTAGTACTACCCCGGATAGACAGACTGGGCACCACTGCTTACCACTCTTTAATAACCAGACCCAAAGCAAATATGCATCTCTTTTTTTATTAACAAATATTTGTAATATTAATAATTACATTAAATATTACAAATAAAAGCTATGAAAGAAATATTTGCTCCGACCGGGAATCGAACCCGGGACTCTCCGCGTAACAGACTGGTGAATCTGTCTGCCCTACCACTCTTTAAAACGTATATTGTATCTTGCAGGTCGAAAGGTCGTAGCCAGCGTACGGATTGGCGTACGGAGCGCAAACTGAATTCGGAGACTTTTGGTGTAGCGAGTGCGAGGCGTGGAGCTTGGCGTGGACGAGGAGGATGGCGGTATAATGCACCACATCATGGGTTAGTATCACAAACTTGCCAGTGTCAAAATAAAAATATAATATGGTTAAATATTTAATAAATATTTTAAAAAATGACAGCACCCCGCTTGATGTTTAGCAGGAGTGCCGATCTTGGATAGTACTACTACTTACAAGTATACAGACCGTGAAGTGACTTGGCCTCGTTTCGGGATCAGCTTGTAAGTTGCCAGTTACAACCACGCCGGCATAGTAGATGTTACTGCTACTACAGTTAAATAACTGCCGACTAGGCGCTACACGGCATGTACACTTGTAAATGGTTGCTCTACCCTGGATCGCTAAAGCACCTCTGCCTACCACTCTTAGAAGTATATAAGAGAGAAGCTATAAGTTGTCATATCCCATAGAATAAACGATAAGGAACCTGTAACAATGTTATAAGGCCTATGTTGATGGGCTACATAAATATGAAAATTTCTATTCCTTTATTGAAAATTCATTGATGCACATTTATCGTCTGTGACCGGGAATTGAACCCGGCTTCTGTCGCTTAACTCGCGACAGCTCTGGTTCTAAGTTACGCAGCGCCTACGAACTCGCGTCGATTTCCTTTGTTTTGTCTGCATCTCGTGGTTCTTTTAACTACTATTTCATGTCACGTATTGCCGTGTAAATACCACATGCAATAAATGCAAGCTTCACTATCCAGTTAGGCCAGCCATAGTGGATACGAATGCTACTTATAATTATATGTATTCCTGTAGTAGCAGTCGTCTCCATTAGAAAGACTGCAATCCAGCTTGTATTAGATATTCCTCTTTATGTCGAGCCAATATTAAAAAAATATCCATTGCAAGTTACCGTGCTGCATGCGGAATCGAACCCGGTATCTGTTCCTAACGGTCGACCACTCATTTCATTTATTTATTTATTTTTGTTTGCAAATTAATGTTTTAATAATGGTTTTTATTTTAAAGTGGTGAACTGAACTTCAACGTATGGTCTCGATGGAGGCCGACGAACATGCGCGGTGGTCGCGGGCGGCCCAACAATGGCATCCCAAATCCAGGACCAGCCCAGCCCAGACAGAACAGGAACCACCAGCCACAACCACAGTCAGCTGCGGCTAATTAGGTAACTATACAATGTGTAGATAACCACCTCAGTGGTGCAGTTGTTCTCCCCAAGTCCTGGGTTTGATTCCCGGCCGGAGTTAAAATAGCTATTTTTAAAGTGGTATAATAATAACCAAGGAGTTGTCTGTATGAAGAGATTTGTGGATAGAATTTTCTTAGGTTTTGCATGAACATTCATTAAAGAATTAAACTAATTTTATGCAGCTTACTATCGCGTTTATAGTGGTCATCGTGGTCACGTCGGAATAATAAAAAATTGGAAAATAAATAACCAAAAACAAACGCGATATTAAGCTGCAAGAGTTTCGCCAGGGTCTTGGAATGTAGCGCTCCAATATCTCTGCCTAGATGTAGAGCCTTCCGTTCAAAATTAATATGGACATAAATCAAAGGTACCAACGTATTTTTGATTTTAATACTTTGGTCGATCTGTTTCTATGATACAAGGAAGTTTAGTAGCTTAATATAGAAATGTAAAAAATATGATTGTCTAATTTTGTTTTTTTTTTATTTACAGCCGCACCAAAGCTGAGATCTGACAAAGAAAAAAAAGGAAAAACAAGTGAATCTTAATTTATTATCGTGAAGTTGTGTGTTGAAAAGTTATTAAAATAGATGTGATTCACGTTTAAAAAAATAAACAAAGGAAAATATGTGCTAAATACAATTACTGTTGCGGGAGTTAAACATTGTGGTTCTGGTTTTAAATGTATGGAACAATCTTGGTGTGTTTAGTGTTGTATCCAAAATAATGGAAGTGATTAGTTAGTGTTCCTGTCAACAGTGATACAGAGGCTCTACTGCAGGAAGTATTATCGGAAACGCAACTCTATTTGTAGTGAGGTTAGGTTCAAAATGCACGTTGAATGTCACTGGCAAGTAACACGTACAATTTTTTTACCAGTTATATTTAGGTCTAAGGTAACTGCCACAGATTGAGGTCTCAGCTGGCAGAAGTCATGTCCACTAATTTATACCACTTTCGGGAAAGTTCTATATCTAGAAAATGTTAAAATTTGGTTTCAATGAGTGGTAGGCAGACACCGTAAAGTGACTTAGTCGCGTTTCGGGATAAGCTTGAAAGCTACTGGTTTCAAATAGGCCTGCATAGTGGATGTGACTGCTGCTTGCAGATTTGTTACCGTAGTTGCAGTCGCCTCTTTTATGGATTGGACTCCAACCTAACATCAATCAGGCTGGGTGCTGTTACGTGTCGAGCCACAAAAAGCATTTACTTGCATGGTAACTGAACCTAACCTAAAACTTCAGGAATTGTAAAATATATATGAAGTTTAGATCCTTCTATGTAGTCTGGCTTTAATATTACAAACTATGTTTACTCGTATTTGTCCTAATAATATTGACTTATCAAATTGTATTGGAATTTATGCCAGTATATGTGTTAGCGATTTTAGTTGCTTGGTAACACGATCATATATTTCTAATAGATACACAGTCCTTTACAAAATAATGTCTTTAAAATGTCCGCGCGTCAGAAATCGCTTACTACACTGATATTAACTTTGTAAGTGAATTGTAAACTGAACCTTACCACATTGTTTTGAAGTATAAACTTGTCACAAATGCAAGTCCAAAACATTAATTTGGACTTGCATTTACGTCGCCGCTTTTTAAACGGCAATTGTGTATCTACAGTAAATATATGTTCGAAGCTATATTGTGACCTATGTTTGGATAGCCAATTAAAGTTAATAAGTAGCAGCTTGTTTAATTGGTTATTGCAAAATGTGTCTTAGTATGCTCAAATAAGTTTTATAATTCCTTGAGTTGTATTTTATTGTGTCTTAGTTGCGTTTTGTTCCTTGTAGAGCCATCAGTTTGCGCTCACCTTTTAGTGTAAGTATAGGTAGATTATTGTGAGCGAATTGACTCATACATGCAAAAGTCTTAAGCATTGGCATCTCATTACGTCCTATATTCTATCTCTGAGATGCAAAATTAAAACAATGTGTGAATTTAGTATTCTTTATGGTTTTTACCACAGTAGGTGTTAAGAGTGATCTCGGGTCATATGCATGCTCCAGCTAGAAGGTGTACAATGTAATTTGTAATTCCCTGAGTAGGTATTCCAATTAGTACTATCGCTGGGTGTTGCTAATGCGCTTAATAGTGAACCTAAAACGTCAGGTATAAATGCTGGCAGATAAAAGGCGCGCTTGATTTCAAGTGTATAAAATGTAGAGTATTACCAATCATGAGCACGACAGATGCGCGGACTTACTCCTATCGCAGTCTTTTTATCAGCTGATCCTGCAGAAGCTGCGTAGCTTGAAAGCCAGCACTCTTTTTTATGCCGGGTCTATACGTAGCAATTCACTGTCACAAATGACGTCACGTTTTGTTACTTTGATAAGGTTCTACGTCATTCGCAACCGCCCCAGATAGTACTCGCAATGATTATTTGTGTATTCGATATCAGAGTCGTTGGACTACTGTGTGAATCTATACTGTGATCTAATCACCTGTCAGATTCTTAGTATTGTTTCGTGTAATGACGAAATTATTACTTTAATCGTATGTAATGATTCTAATGTCTGTCTCAGAGGAATGAATACTTTAATTTAAATTTTAATTTGTCACAAGTCGACCCATGAATGTTATTAGGCATAAATTGTAATGTAAAAGATGACCAGTGTTTACGTACTAGGTGAGATGGATGTCCTTAATGTATATATATCATGTACTAAGGCAGTATGTACTAAATGGAGGCATGTATTATTTTTAATTTATAACAAGCCCAATATTTTGTATTTATATTTGTTATTAGCGGGCGTGTTGGTAAACAGTTGTATACATGTCCAATAGAAACATTTCGTAAACATTTTCAATTCCATGTTTATTGTGAGAACAAATTGTTTAAGAATTCTGATGTTATGGGTTGCAATGTGTTTACGGAGTCGTTAATTGTCATTGCATTTCCATTTTTTTTTTAAATTTCGCAATGACGTATGCCAAACTCCGTCGTCCACACGTTGCGACATTTTCGATGTGATATTGACTAGGAGTGTTAGGTGGACTCTTATTGCGACGTCTGTGGACGGCGATATGGACAGTGGTGATGCGTGTTAAGTAAATGGAAGTTTGGCAAAATGAATCGCTGTCTTTGTTGTAAAATGAGCGCCTTGGTTTAATGCTCTCGAGTGATAATAGATACATCACAATTAAATGGAAATTATTTTTTAATATTGAACACTTGGAGGTTAAGATGCATATTTTTGTCTAGAATCTAATTTAATCAAGACTGTAGATAAAGTTTAGTAATTTAATGATATTGTTTTCAAAATAAAATATGGTAATTTTAAAACCCTTTTTTGGACTCGCTAAAGAGACACGTTATATTTGTACAAAAAAACTGCTGCAGAACTTTTAATATACATTACAAATCTTCTAAATGTTTATTATTTTATTTATTCCTCTTTTAACCCTGAAAAATAACATCGAAAAGCGCCGACGTGTACAAATATTATTGCCTCAGTTTACGGCTGTCTTGGTAACCTTTACAAAAAGCTTTGAAACCTACATTTCGGTCGCAAGTCCGAAACGCTGCCTTCATTCTCTCGCCTGCCACGCGATGGACCCGGCAGCCGCACGTAGAATCCATGGATGCTAAGAAATTGTTTCATTTCAGCCGGTCGGTTTTCTGTCTACCCAACATGCTACATGGAACACAATCTTTGTATCTGGTGGTTGTGTGCTTGGTTTAGATCTAGAGGTTGCTAGATATTTACGTACACATGTTATTTTGTCTATTTATTTAAGCCAGCATAGCGGATGTAACTGCTTGCGTCTATGATGAAATCAAAATTTTAAGTCGCGCTGGAGGCCGTGCCAAGACGCTACGAGTCGAACAATCCAATGGTAAAGGGATTTTACAATAAGACATTTTGCGCTTAAATATTTTATTGAAAAAAAATAATTAAGCATATTCTCAAAGGCGAAAGTAAAAAGTTTCGTTTTAATTATAAAAAGAATACAAGATAAAATCATATAAAAAGAAATGGTGTATAAATATAACATGCAAATTATACTATTAGCGCTTGAGTTAAGAGGTTTCTACGGCAGTGAGTAGTAGCAGCGACATCCATTCATGGACAACGCTCCAGCTTGGACCATCAAGCGGGGTGCTGTCATATGTCAAGAGACAATAAAAGAAAGTGAAGAGGTCGCGTTCACATCTCAACACTCCACTATGGTAGAAGCCTGCTAGGTCAGCCTATAGTATAAATTTTATTTATCTATAATTTTGAGCAGTTTTTTTTATATTGTTTTTATTGTGTTTAAATAATATAACGATCTATTTTGATAGGATCTAATAGGAGTTTTACTTTATTTTTAATATTTTAATTCCATGTATGCGACGATTTGAGCAGCCAAAATTAAATTATAATTAATCTTCATTAAATAATGTCAATCAATCAAATTGCTACGCCTTTTTTCCACAACTCTTTCCACCCTCCTGGGTCTGCCTTGATTAACGCATAATTATAATGGTTTGGGCACATGGAAAGGATGAGCGAAAGTAGATTGACTAAATAAACTTATATATCTGCGTTAAACGAGGCAGACCCAGGTGTTTTCCGACTAAATCAGCAACCCTAGAAAAGCAGCAGCAATCGCAGAGCTTGTATGAAGAGCATTGTGGATGTATGGGAAGCGAGGGAGTTGTGTCAGGATCACGGCAAGTGACGCTCCATTGTATCTGCCTCAACTGATACACTAAAAATATACCTAATATATACCTATTTTTTTTAAATACCAATAAATAAACATTTCTAAAGTGAATAACCTAATAGCAAAAAACAGCGATTTATAATCAATTAATATAAAAAGCTACACAATTATACACGATACAACAATTTTACAAATAAGCATACAATTCGATTATAATTTAGTTATTACTTAAATCTATCTTTGTCTACTATTTTATCATTAATATTATTAGGGTTAGGTACATACTATAAAACCCATGGGGAGCAGGGAGAAGCAGCTACTTCACGCTGTCCCCTAGAGATAAAAAAAATGTAGCCAAATGTTTCATTTATTGTACATTTAAAACTACATTAAAATATATTAACTTAATTAAAACTTGAGGGTAGTATGGTACGTAAAAGAAGCTTATAAAATGACAATTTCAGTCAGGTAAAATCATATACAAAAACTTAAACTATTTCGTTGTATTTCTAGCCACGCCATTCTTGTGCTGTTTGTCCATTTTCAACGATCCATACACTGCCGCTCTGTCCCTTGTGTAGGATATCGATTAACGCTTTTGCCACATGCTCTGGGCTGCAGATGGAAAATACACACCTTTAAATATATTTTGAATGCGAAAAACAACGATTGCAGGGCCGTCTTTAATCTATTAGAGGCCCTGGGCACATTAGAATATTAAGGCCCATGTGAGCACTATTTTCTTATATAAGAAAAAGAAAGAAAATATAGTTCGCGTCACGTAAGTTGGCAAGAGTAGTCAGATGCGCAGAAGTCGTTTTTAGGTGTGTTTAGGAACGCGGGGCATGAGGTAACAATTACCAAAGTTCCGTGCGCGCCATTGGCTGACCAGTCGATCATCGACTGGTCAGCCGATGTGCACCGGTCGACTTGAGTGCACTAAAATGGTGCACCACTGGTTTTTGTATCATACCAATAGTTTTACTTCATATTAGTCCCCCGCCGTGTCTGTCTGTTCGCGATAAACTCAAAAATCAATCAACAAAATTATCCCGCCTTTTCCCCACAGGGATAAGCAGAGAAAATGGAGCGTCACCTGCCATTTTCTCCTGACACAACTCCCTCGTTTTCTTCACATTCACAATTCTCCTCATACAAGCTCTATGGCTATGAGCACTAGGCAACCTAACTTTCTTGAGAATGTCTCCGATTTGGTCGGAGAACACCCTCCTGGGTCTGCCTCGATTAACGCATCCATGCACATCAGATTTATAAATTTCTTTTGTCAAACTCTTTCACTTAAACTACTATTATTATTATTTATGAATCTAAAGAGACCCTTTTTTATTGCACGGCCAGTGTACATGCGCAATCTTTTTCCCACTACGTTAAAATCTTGCCAACTTACGTGACGCGGACTATAAGCAAGGTTCTGGATTTATTATTATTTCTTTACCGTTAAAATGAGCTATGCTTGTTGGAGCTATGCGAGGATATTCGCCAAAGAACCGGAGTTACCGAACGCTCGTAGAATTTGCGAGCTGAAGTGCCAATGGGCTGGCCACATCGCTCGAAGAATCGACAACCGATGGGGAAGAAAGGTTCTAGAGTGGAGACCACGAACCGGAAGACGTAGCGTAGGTTGGCCTTCCACTAGGTGGACTGAAGACATAGTGAAAGTTATGAATAACCGGTGAATGCAACTGGCATCTTGTCGTTCGAAATGGCGTTCTAAGAGGGTGGCCTATGTTCAGCAGTGGACGCCTTCTGGCTGATGAGATGATGATGACTTCAGCTTAACAATAGGCGGAGTGCTGTCATATGTTGAGCCGCAATAATAAGAAAAAAGAAAAATAATCCCTTGCAAAGCACTTTGTTTTTTTGCAAAATTGTTTTAAGAGTAACTATATAAATATTATTATATTTAACTTACCTTTGAGTTTTACAATTAGCATTATCTCTATGCCAAGCTGACTCGTATTCGGAGTCCATGAGTTGTTTCCTGATCTCCGTCACCAGACCTGTGTCTGTTACACCTGGACACAGCGCCAGGGTTCGCACGCCAGTTAGATTTACATGGTATTGATCCTGGAAGTATGTGGAATATTTGCTACTTGTGACTGCTAATTGCAGTTTTTTTTTAATGTGACTCGACATATGTCAGCACCTTGCCTTATGTTAGGCTGGAGTGCTGTCTATGAATGGAGGTAACTGCCACTAAAGTTAACTGTAAGTAGCAGTCACAACCACCATGCTGGCCTAGTTGAATCCGGCAACTGACAAGCTGATCCCGAAACGCGACTAAGTCACTTCACAGTCTGTTGTAAGAGGTGGTACTACCCCGGATCGGCAGACTGGGCACCACTGCCTAGCACTCTTTCATAAGCAGACCCGGAGCTTTCCACCTCTTTCTTTATAAACTAAAATCTTTATTATTATTATAAGATTAAACATTACAAATAAAAGCTTTGAAACAAATATTTTAACTGTAGTAGCAGTGGTCTCCTTTCATGGACCGCACTCCAGCTAATTTGATAAAACTCTTACCCCATACGCCCGTGTCAATCCCACTATGGCGTAGTTAGTAGCAGTGTAGATGGGGGTGGAGACTTGTGGCCTGATGAACGCAGTGGAAGCAGTGTTCACAATAACGCCACCATGACCTCGTCTGTTTTTAGCCATGTAACGGTAAGCCAACAATGTGCCACGAATTACGCCGTTCTACAAAAAAATACAGTAATTAATGTAATTAAGATAGAAAGTCATTAAGGAAAGAAAATTAGGACGAACCAAGCAGGGGCCGACCGCGTAACTTTAATGGGATTGACAATGAAATTCATTCCCATTTGTCAAAAAGTTACGCGGTCGCTGTTAGTGCCAAAATCAACTTTTATTTATATGGACAAAGAGTTTCAATGAGATTGAGCTGTTAATGAAAAATAACATTGATTCTTAGTGTGTTGCACGGTCGTAATTTTAATTTTGAAGCTCATTAATAGAGCTCCACTTTCATAACGAAGCTCATTCTCATTGTCATCGAGTAAGGCGGTCGGTCCGCAGAGTAACCCTAATGACGATTCTCCTAATGCAGGACAACGAAATGACGTGACAACGAACTTGCACTGCTTTATCGACGTGGCTTTTATACTTACTCATTTATTAATATTTATGGCAACGGGAAAGCAGTGAAATTGCACGCAGTCACCAATTAACAAATATGATTAAGAACAAAACTAAAATAAAATAAAGGTAAAATACATAATATGCAACTATGTACTAAATAACGTGCCATTTGAAAGAGAGCGCAATTCGCAAATTATAAAACTTAAAAATATTAATAAACCAAGGGAAATTTAGTTTGAATTCGAGAGATTTTCTTGGTTTCCTTGGGTTTAATTGAAAGCTTAGTTGAAAAATTTCTTAAGTAAGATTTAAGATGTTTTATTAAGTGTTTATTTTAAATTTAGGTAACTTACGGAGGGGAGTACCCTCAATGCTTACTGCCCTAGGCGCCCCGTATCGAATCATACAATACAAATCCTTCCAAATCAACGTTCACAATAATAGTGAAGGTTTGGCTGGAAAGTAATGCCCAGCGGCATTAAGTCCGCCTTTTGTTATTATAGCACAACAAAGTTTTAATTATACATAAAATAATCTTACCAAGTTGACATCAACTTCCAGCTCCCAGAACCTGTCATTCATAACACCAGCGTTGTTAATTACAATGTCCAAACGATTAAACTCCTTCATGGTGTCCTCGAAAGCCTCTGGAATTTTCATTTCAAGTGTAAACCCCGTAAAGTTGAACCTCTTTCGGGGTCAGATTAAAAGTTAAGCCTGGTGACAGTCAGTGCCGTCTTTAACCTACTAGAGGCCCTGGGCACATTAGGATAATAAGACCCCCTATCAGGCATGGATCTAGGGGTGTCAAAACAGGCCACCAACCCCGGGCGACAGTTTCAGGGGGCGCCAAAGTCATATAATAATATGATCGAAAGTAAAAAAACTTGCTCTACGAAGCGCCCAGCATACGGGAAGCCTGGTTGGCTCACCGTTTGCTGGGCGTATGCTGGCTAATCTCACTAAAATAGCTTTGTTGTAGGTACGACGACAGGCGTGGACGAACGGTTTAGCGACTGGTTTGTTGCGCGTAAAGTCCCGGGTTCGATCCCCGGTCGGAGCAAATATTTGTTTCATAGCTTTTATTTGTAATATTTAATAGTATTAAACATTGCAAATATTTGTTAATAAAAAAAAAGAGATGGATATTTGCTTCGGGTCTGGTATCAAAGAGTGGTAGGCAGTGGTACCCAGTCTGCCGATCCGGGTTAGTACCACCACTTACAAGTATACAGACCGTGAAGTGATTTGGTCACGTTTCGGGATCAGCTTGTAAGTTGCCGGTTCCATCTAGGCCGGCATAGTGGATGTGATTGCTGCTCACAGTTATTAAATTGTAGTAACAGTGACATCCATTCATGGACCACACTTTGGCTTAACATCAAGCGGGGTGCTGTCATATGTCGAGTCACAATAAAAAAAAAAAAAAAAAAAAAAGGTACTGTATTTTGGAGCACGTAATGGAAGTAAGTAAGTAAGTTAAATAAGACAGGCGTTTTTCCGAAGAAATCGGAGACATCGTCAAGAAAGCTGGGTGGCCTAGTGCCCATAACTGAGCTTGTATGAAGAGAATTATGTATGTGAGCGGAGCAAGGGAGTTGTCAGGATCGTAGTAAGTGGCGCTTTTGTGTCGTGTTAATGATTGATTGATTGACTTTATTTTGGCTTTAATTGAGTATGGAATTTGTATATGTCATTTATATATATAACATTAAAGAGGCCTTGTTTCCTTTGTAAAGTTTTGGCTAATTTTTATTTATTATTTTTTTAAGTTTTACCACGGCTTTACACTCTCGCCGAGACAGGCCGAGAAAGGGCGAGCGCGAGAGTGTAAATCATAGCGCTCGCCCTCCTCGGCCTGTCTCGGTGTACCTCGCTACCTCCCCGGGGCTTTATACATACGTTCATATTGCGGTGATTCGGTGACGTCGCAGTAGCAGAAAAGTACATTCTTCCTGCCATATTTAGAGGCAAGATCATCGGTAACTTGCTCGCCGATATCAGCATCATTATCACATATGGATACCTGAAAAATATTCATAGGTATAACGTCCCAGAAGGCACAAGTCTCTGTGCATATCGTGGTTTATCCAGATAAGATTATCTAAATAAGATTTATCTAGATAAAGTTTATTCAAGTAAGATTTATCCGGATTCGATACCCCTCAACGCTTTGAACTTGTAGATACGCATGCGACACTTTTAATATATTCTTATATATCTTTTTTTTTTGTTGCTCGACATATAAGAACACTTATAAGTGGTATATACCCTGGATCAACAGAATGGACACTACTGCCGCTTAAAAATATCTACCAAAATTTTAAAATGAAATAACACGTTTCGAAGTACAACTGGACTGGCCTAGTGGATATGCCTGTTACTTGCAGTTATTAACCTGAAGTAGCAGTTGCCTCATTTATAAACCGAAGTCAGGCGTGATGCTATCATAAGTTGAGCTACAAGACCCGCTTGAATGTTTCAACCACAGAACTCATAAATATAACATTTATTGTGACCGCCGATACGGTCTTTGGGTTCGCTGGTCGTGTAGGGGTGCTGGTTCTGGATGTGTGCTTCGCTAAATATAAGGTTTTATTTATAACATATAAGTTAAACCGTGGTTTCAACTAAGTCGGTATATTAGATATAATGCTATTAGAATTAGAATAGGACGGGCTGTTGATTAACTTCACTTGACTGATTCAAAGGTGTATTTTCTTTTCTTGACGGTCCGCAAAGATTTTTCTTTTGACCATACTAAAGTGAAGTTGGTTGCAGAGTTAAACGTTACAAAATAACGCCGATTTGGTCCTATTCTTATTTTAATCGCATTATATGAATGCTACTTGCATTTAACTATAGTATCTGTGGCCTCCATGGACCATGGTTTAACATCAGGTGGAGTGATCAAGTCGAGTCAATTAATCAATCAAATTGTCACGCCTTTTTCCCACAGAGACATTGGAGCGCCACTTACCACGATCCTCACACAACTCCCTTGCTTCCTTCACATCCTTAATTCTTTACATACAGGCTCTGTGGTTATAGGCACTAGGCAACCCAGCTTTCTTGAGTCGAGTCGAGTCACAATATTAATAAAAATATATACAAACTTTTTTATAATACAAAGGATTCGTTTTTTTTAATTAGTAAGCAGATAATCTAAGTAACAACCCTAATGAGCTTATGTTACCCCAAACAAAATTAACAAATGGCCGGCACTAACGAAAAATCAATTCAGAAGAAGCCGGTAAGCGGAAACACTAACCACTTTTTGAATGAAAGTAAAAATATATGACGCGTAAATATAAACACGTTTTTTGGCTTATATCCAATTTAAGGAGATACGCCTTTTTTAGTAAACAAAAAATAGGATTAGCTAATGAAATAAAAACTATATTATAATGACTATTTTAAGAGAAAGAAACAAAAAATGGCGAACTCTATTTCATTACTTAAAAACCACATTTTTAGAATGTATTTTATAATAAAAAATAATGTTATATTTGCTTAATATTTCAAATAAACGTAAAATTAATTTAACTTAACATAATAACAGCAAATAAATAAATACAAAAGACATAGAATTTTCTTATATTTTGCGCAAACATTGATTAATTAATTAAATTTTATGCGGCTTACTATTGCGTTTATTATTACAGTCTCTCCGTGACCACGATGGCTGCAAAGCTTTCAAAACATCGAAATAAAAGAAAGGTAAAATCAATAACAAAAAATTAACGCGAAAGAAAATCGCATAAAATTTGTTAAAATTTCATTAAATACAAAATACTCTAAAACCTTTTGGCCGGCATAGTTAGTCATCGGCATTCTAGGACTTCCCTTGCTTACCATTAGGCAAGTCGAGGCCGTCTTAATAACAAAACGGACAATACTAGATTTCCGTATTAGGATTATCTTTCTCACAAAAATAACCCCATAAATCCTTACCAAAATCACGCTGAAACAACAAAAACTACAAAATCTACTACGACACTACAACCTACTTAAATTAATGCGTAAAATTGTACAAACCTTTGCTCCGTGCTTCAACAACTCCTCGCCAAAAGCCAGCCCAATTCCAGACGCAGCACCAGTTATTAGAGCAACCTTTCCTTTTAACTCCATAATTTATTTTTAGTTATAAATATTTCTAAAAGCGTCCTCCGCTGTGGTCGTACTACGACTTGTACGCCCCTCGTGTTTCGATCGAAACGGGATAGCCGGGAAGGGGGACGCCTCCCCTACGCTACCCCCTTCCAAATCGTACACACGATTGTCACGTAACCTACTATGCTAGGCTATTTAGGATACCTAATTAAAGGTTTTTCATTACAATGTAATTTTAATGAACAGAGAATAACAATTGATACTAGTATTTAATTATTCTGAAAGAGGTAAAAATAATATAATACTGTGGGCAACAACTAGTAACAGCCGGTTGTACCAAAAATTTTAATTTACGAATTCGTAAAAAGTTACGTATAAGTAGAAGAAAAAAGGAAGACCGGCTGTAAGACTTTGTTCATAATTTTAAAATTCTTTCATCATCATCATTATCAGCCAGAACGCGTCCACTGCTGAACATAGGCCTCCCCCATAGAACGCCATTTCTAAGGGGCCACGATCTTGACATATGTCTTTAAGTCTATGAAAATTACTAAAAATTTTTAAATTTTGGACCGCCATATGTCAACACACCGCCTAATATTAAGCTGGAATGAGGTCCATGAATAGAGGCCACTGCTACTTGCAGTTAAATAACTGCAAGTAGCAGTCGCATCCACTATAATGGCCTAGTTGAAACCGGCATCTTACAAGCTGATTCCAAAACGTGACTCCGCGGTCTATATACTTGTAAGTGGTGTTACTTATCGTTTTTCTGAGAATTTCCAATTTTGTGCTTTCGGGTTTGGTATTATTAATAGGTGCTTATGAGAACCAATTTGTTAAAGATTTAAAAAATAAGCAAAAAAGATGGTCAGATGGGCTTCTATGCCCGATCGCAGCTGATCTTGTACACGCGTGATTTTTTCTATAAAATATCAATCAAATTACCACGCCTTTTTTTCCCACAAGGACAGGCAGAAACAATGGAGCGCCACTTGCCACGATCCTGACATAAGTCCTTTGCTTCCATCACATGCACAATCTTCTTCATATAAGCTCTACACTCTACGGTATAATAGGTATTCATAACTATAAAAAGTTAGGATTTTTATATTTTATTATAGAAATGATACAAGTTTTAAAAGGCATGGGTAAGAGAAAAACATAATAACGGTGGTTTTGCTGTATTTTTATTTTATAAACATTAAACTATACTAGAGTTTTGTTCCGCAAATATTTTCGCACAAAATTTTTCATTTTTACTGATATTTTTTTAATTTTATTGTAACATATCAAAAATTACCTATTGTAATATGAAAAAGCCAAATTTCAACAAAGAATCAAAATAAGACTTAACAAAAATCATCAAAATTGACTGGGATTTTTCCCTAAATTATCTCAAATAATGCCAATAAAAATATAATTATTTAAATGATCTAAATATTAATAAATAAATAATAAATTGATTATGATTTATTATTAATATACAAATAAAAATCTAAAAGTAGATAATTATCACAGATTAATTAATATAAAATTATAATATTACTAAAAATAATGATATGTACATTTATTTTATATATTTTTTTGAGTCACAATTTTAATTTGTTTTTTTATAAAACTTTTATAGGACCTGCGGGTTATGAACCTTGTCCCTCTAGGCTGAATGTTCCATCGTTCTTAGGCACAATCTTTTTGCAAAATTACTCCTTAGAAACTTGGACATTATTAATAATCCTTTAAGTTCAAAATCTATGAAATTATACTGTTTAAGATTTTATAATATGGTTATTTACACCGCATGGTCTACGCTATAAGAGACCTTAATTAAAACACGCATAAAGTTGATTTGAAGCTAAAATTTTCATCAATGAACTTTAATTTTGCGTTTAATGTTTCTTTTTCAAATTACGTGTTCTTACGGGTTATGACGCACAGCTCTATAGAGTAGAATAATATAGAACCTTCCGAATTGACGTGTTGACACAATATAGACGTATCCATTAAGTACTTAACTAATAACTCAATGGACGTATCGGCAAGTGCAAGAGTAGTCCGTAAAATCACGTAAAAGTTGATAGATCTCCTGATTCTTAAGTATATAAAAGAAAACAAATTAAAACTGACACGATTTTTACAATAAAAAAAGTTGTTTATAAAGCCCTCCGTCATGAATGGTGCGCTTGATCTGCTCCTGCTGCCGGAACTGCTTTAGACAAATATGAGAAAGAGCGTGAGTTGGGTAGTCCTGCTAAAACGCAGGCGCTTAACGCTGACCGGTTGAGGTTCATTGGTGCTGCATCATACCATTCTAAGGTATCACCATCGTAGCATTCCACGTGAGGGATAGTTGTCGATCCTGAAGAGAACGATGCAAATTAAAATGAGCTAAAACGCAGAACGTAGCTTTCCATTTGTCATAAATGTGTCAGACTATTATTTTTTAGCGTCGCTTGACATATGTCAACACATATGACATATGTTAACTGTAGTAGCAGTTGCATCTGCTATGCCGGCCTAGGCCGTATCAGCAACTTACAAGCTACTAAAGTCACTTCATTCACGGTTTGTATACACTTGTAGTGGTGTTTCATAACAACTAATAACAATATTTGTAATATTACAAATAAAAGATATGAAATTATTTTTTCCTAGAACCGGAAATAGAACCTGAGACTGGTGTGCTGACCAATGCGCCACGCGTGTCGTCAATATTTTGTATACACTCTGTTTATAAGATCGTAGATGGTTAAATGAGGGGGAGAACCATCAACATAGTAGGAATACGAGAATTTTAAATATCACCGCAATATCACCGACTTTCCATCGCCATATTTTTTTTAGTATTTCTAAGTATGTTGTGCATTACGAGAATTGGAGCCCTGGTACTCGTTTTACGGGAGTAACAAAATGAACAAAATGAGAATAAGCTTAAAGAGCTCTTAAAATCATTCTCTATGGTATAGTAAGCGATTCACACTTTATAATAAACTTAATTATAACTAATTCCCTGTTCCTACCTCGTCTTTTCACACCCATAATACCGAGGGAAGCATCCGCATTCTGTCGACCGAATCGACAGCAGAACTGACAGGTTCGCGTCGTTTCAATCAACTCAATAAACAAGTGGAATGCTTTACCAGCCCCTGTGTTTTCTCCATACTATAGCCTTAGATCCTTCAAGCGATGCGTGAAGAAGCACCTTGGCCGGCATAGTAACGGCGATTGGGGCAGCTGTAACTGACTCGTTTTTTTCAGTCGTCGGCACCCTTGGACCTCCTTTTGCTTACCATCAGGCGGATCGAGGTCAGGTGTCGAGTCACATTAAAATTTAACAAAAATTACCATTAAAACCTCCAATAACAAAGATCATATCATCTAATAGTACTGTTGCAAAATTACTTCTTGCGCTGAACATCTCTGTCACCTCTTGCCATTCACCACCACGATGGGGATTAAATTTTTCACCTAAAACATAACATGCCTTATTAACAACCAAACTGATGTGTCCCAAAGCCATATCACCGGTGAGGTGACCGTTTAGTGAGAGAGTGAGAGAAATTCCTATTGATGGGGATTATTAAACAATTTTCCTTATTGGGGAAAGGGTAAAATTTGTCATTTTCACGGTTTTTATTACAGAAATCCCCATTAAATATACATCAACAAATATATTGTACGTTAATTTTTTTTTAAGTATTGTGGCTCGACATATGACATAACCCCGCCTTATGTTAAGCTGGTGTGCAGCTGGAGGCAACTGCTACTTCAATTAATTAACTGCAGCAGTGGCATCCACTATGACGGCCCAGTTGGAACCGGCAACTTACAATCTGAACCCAAAAGAGGACTAGGTGTATTACTTGTAAGTAGTGGTATTTCCCCGGATCGGCAGACTGGACACCGTTCTTTCAAAACCCTTAATCTCATTTTTTTTATTAACAATATAATTATTTTAAATATTTACCAGTATTTAATCTGCTATAACCATTAAACCCGCCCAATGCATATAAACATTCTCTATATGCGATCAGACTGACTCCTGATCTGGGACTGGACATAGATCTGATAAAGTTCCATTGCTTAGACTCAGGGTCGAACATTTCAGCAGAACATAACACCTCTTGGCCGTTGAATCCGCCAACGATGTAAATCTAAAAAGAATAAATCTTCACTATTATAACTACGTATCACACAAAGTCTCCCAAAGCGATGTTTCTAGAAGGCCCTTGGAATTTCACCAATGCAAATAGATAAACAACAACGGCCTCGCAATAATTGGCTTACAATAGCATCCACGGACACAAAACCAAAACTTCGCGGGCTTCCTTTGTAAGAACACCTCTGTTTTTACAAGGTAGAAGCAAATATATTTCGGGCTTGGATAGCGAGACCTGCAACTGAGATAAGACTTCGAGGAAAACATAAAGACGAGTTTGGCTTGACAATTGGTTGGACTTCGATAATACTTACAATTGGGATATTCGGATTGTTCAAATAAAGCACTTCAACAAATTGGCAAATTATTTATGGCTAACCTTATCCTACGGTTTTCTCTACTTTACGAAAATCTACGGTTTTTCCACAGGGATAGGCGAAGACAATGGAGCGTCACTTGCCATTATTTTAAGATGAATAAAAATTACCTTACCGCCCATAGAGGCGGCACTAGCATCAGATCTCTGCTTATTCATGGGCGTTGTCATTTCCCACTGATTCTTGTTCGGGTAATATCTCTCCACAGAACTCATTCGAGTGCGACCGTTGTAGCCTCCCAATGCGTATATTAAGCCATCTACAAATTAAATCTATTATTAAACAATGAAAGCGACTTCTACTACAGTTAAAAAGCAAGCAACAGTTGTTTGTATCTTGGCCTAGTTAGAAACAGCAACTTACAAACTAATCCCGAAACGTGACTAAGTCACTTCACGTTCTGCACACTTGAAAGTGGTGGTACCAAAGCGCATCGGCAGACTGGGCACGACTGCCTACCACTCTTTGACAACCCGAGCAAATATTCGTTTTCATTTTGTATTAAAGAATATTAGTAATATTCAATCTAACCTTATTCTTAGATTTTGCGCGAACATTGATTAATGAATTAAACAAATGCCGCATAAAATGGAAATTGGCACATGTAGTACCAATCCCTAAGTCTGGCGATTTTTCAAACATTAGAAACTATAGACCAATATCGATATTATGTGCGATGGCCAAGTTACTGGAACAAATTGTTGTGAAAAAACTAATTTGGCATATAAAACCCCAAATAATTTCACAACAACATGGTTTTATGCCTAGACGATCAACAGACACGAATTTAACCACATTTACCAACAAATTACTGACATCCATGGACAGGGGTCATGACACTCATTGCATTTATACAGACTTCTCTAAGGCTTTTGACGTAGTGGATCATCAGATTCTCTTGAAAAAACTGTTAATCGCGGGCATTCACGGCTCACTTCTTCGTTGGTTTGAGAGCTATCTCAAAAACAGGTCTCAAATGGTGGTAACAGGTGGCTTCAGGTCCAAGGTTCTGCCGGTATCATCTGGTGTAGCTCAAGGATCTCATATGGGCCCAATTTTGTTTGTAATATTTATCAACGATGCATTAAAACATATTAACAACTCTGAATCATTATTCTATGCATCTGCAAATATCTAAAAATATTTCGAGAAATAAAAAATGTTGATGATTGTGCGCGACTGCAAGAGGATTTAGAAGCAATAGTTGAATGGTGTAAGAAAAATAAAATGTACCTTAACACATCCAAGTGCCATTATATAAACTTCACTCGAAAAGGATCACCTATTTTATACAATTATACCATGAATGGTGAACGCCTGGATGAAGTCGATACAGTTCGTGATCTCGGTGTTGAAATGGACCAATCGGTTAAGTTTGTTTCGCATATAGATAATATTATCAAAAGGGCCAACAGATCTCTTGGATTTGTAATTCGTAAAGCCAAAATATTTCGTAGCTCTCACACAATTCAAGTCCTGTATAACGCATATGTTCGTAATATGCTGGAGTACTGTAGCACAGCCTGGAATCCTGTATTTGCTAACCACAGCAATAGATTAGAACAAGTACAAAAAAGATTTCTATACCATCTAACTTATAAAGAAGGTAAATGTCGGACCATTAGATCGTACTCCGAAAGATTGAGCTACTTTAAAATGGAATCATTGGCGGATAGACGGACACGTACAGACATACTATTCCTACATAAACTTATTAATGGCTCAAATGACTGCACAGAACTCCTGCATAATATAAATTTCAGAGTTCCTAGGTTGAAGGAAAGGTCGACCACGAAGAAAACCCTCTTCTCGTTGTCTTGGTGCCGTACATTAATTGGCAACCATGCACCGATTAACAGGATGATGAGAATGTGTGATGAAGTCGAAAATTTTGATACGCAACTAAAATACAAATCAAGCAAATGAAATTGCACTAGATTTTTTCGTAATGGCAGGTCATATCTCTTTTTATGTCTCTTTTTATATCTATTAGGTCATATCAGGTTTTATATCTTTTATCTCTGTTATTATTATTATTTTTTTTTTTTTGGTGATGGGTATTTTTAATTAGTTATATATTGTATGTTTGTGTTTTTGACATTAGATTTTCCAAATTGATGTTTTTTATTATTTTATAATTTATTATTTTGTAATTAATCTGTAATTTGTAAAGTTGTAATAATTTGCTGTATGTTTATTAGTTAAGAATTAGTGCATGCTGTGGTTTCCTATTTTAAGTCGTGCACATGCCTATAATAATTGAATGTGCAAATGATCGTGTTATGTGCATTGATTTGTTGGTGACCCAAATAAATAAATAAATAAATAAAATTTGTTTAATTCTTCAATCTAATCGTTAAATTATAAATATTACAATTAACAGCTATGAAAGAAATGTTTGCTCCGCCTGGAAACCTAACCCGGTTTGGGCACATGGAAAGGGTGAGTGAAAGTAGATTGCGTTAAACAAGGCAGGTCCAGGAGGGGTTTCCGATCAAATCGAAGACATCCTCAAGAAAGATGGGTTGCCTAGTGCCCATTACCGTAGAACTTATATGAAGAGATGTAAGGGAAGAAATAAAGTTGTGTCAGAATCGTGGTAAGTGGCGCTCCATTGTCTCTGCTTATACCTGTGGAAAAAAGGCATGACAATTTGATTGGTCTTCATGGTCACTTACCGTGCACAACCACGCTAACGTAGCATCTAGCTTGATACATGCAAGCCTTTTCATGCCACACATTCGTGACGGGGTCATAGCACCGGACGGTGTTGAAATGATCACTTCCATCGAAGCCTCCTATCATGTAAATCAAATTGTCCAACGTGCAGAGGCCATGGTAAGCTCTTGGTGTCAGGTCCATGTGGATTGATAGAAACCAGCGGTCAGCTCTGTATAAAATAAATTTAATAAGTCCTTATTTTCGAACAATAGGGTGTTTTCTGAGGAGACATGCACATTCTTAAGAAAGGTGGGTTGCCATAACCGTAAAGCTTGTATTGTGTCAGGATTATGGCAGGTGACGCCACATTTTCTGTGGGAAAAAGGCATCACAATTTGGTGAACTAATTGATAAATTTGGAATTTTATCATTTTAATTAATTTATTAGGGTTTATTTTGGATTCATAATGAAAAATGACTTGGTTCGTATTTTGGGATTAGCTTGAATATTGCCTTTTCTAACTAGGCCAGCAATAATGGATGCGACTGATACTTGCGGTAATATAACTGTAGTAGCAGTCGCCTCTATTCATAGACCGTACTCCAGCTTAACATCAGCCCGCCGTGCCGTCATATGTCGAGCCACAATAAAAAAAACTTATAGTGGAGATGACTAAGGTAACCATAACTAAATTGTTTATTTCAGCCGTCGGCGCTCTTGGACTTCCCCTTGCTTACCATCAGGCAAATCGATGTTGGAAATCGCGTCTCAATAAAAAAACACCAAAGTACTGGTATCCTAGTTATAGTAACCAGGTTATAGAATGGGGAGGACACATGATCTGGTAAAGCATTTCACTTGTCGATTGTTCTGCAAAGAAACGACACTCCGAACCTTCGACTACCGATTCGGTAAACAGAATGCGGATGCATGGATACGCTATGTGATAAACAGTTTAGAAACTACACACGCCGATATTTAATAAAACGAATAACCTAGTATCATAAGTTTCAACAAAACTAGTTGGGCTTCCAGCGCTCCATCCACCAACTGCGAAGAGTACCTCATAGGGTATCCTAGGCCTTCCAAGTGGCTCATTTAAATCCGGCTCTGTACCTGTCCGAGGTGCCGTGTGAAATAACATTGCTGGGTACAACGCGTCTTGACACTTCTGTGAAATTATAAAAGTTTTTGGTCATTGGTATACTTAAGGGTTCGCTTTCGAAAGAACTAGGTAAGTAATGAAAGATTATTATAGGCACTAGGTAGGTAGATATGTAGGTAATATAGATCTAAATGTCTATCTCTGGGCCCTCTTTCACGCTGAGATTTGTATCAGATGCCTCCGGAGCTGAGATTGTATAATGTATACCTCTAACATGGCTGAGATACCTCCAGCAGTATTAATAGCTTTTTGTGTTACTTTTACTTAAAAATATATTGAACTACAAATACCGTCTCATGCCAGTTGCGTAAAACCGATACTGCTGTATCTCATACCTTAATATAGCTTGTCTAACTATAAATACCGCGCCCCTCAACTTTTTTTTTATTTAAATGTGTGAATGCAAATATTACTAAGTATACTATTATACTTTATCAGCGTGCTCCTCCTTTTGTGTCCGACCAGTAACTGATTGACCAATCACAATTGCATTTTCGGTGTGTTGCATTCATATTTTATGTTTTCTCGTGTGCGCTAATACGGTGGAGGGGCGCGTCTATTCGGCTTAGACAGACTATACTTTGAAACCATCGTTTACACTTTGAGATTTTTGTCATGATACGGAATCTATGATACATGTTGCGATACAAATATCAGAGTGAATGTGGCCATAACGATAAATCTTATGTAGGAAAGTAAATAAGAAAGCGAATATAAGGGAGGGTATGAACAAAAATTGGAATAATGTACTAACAATATCGTCTATAACTGGTTGCCATTGTAATACTTTACTTTTAAAGAATTTATAACAAATATGTCCAAAACGTATACATGATAATAAAGAGGGTAAGTATTGCTTCCGATTTTCCAAATCGTGTTCAATCCAAATTTTTACAGCTTGAAACACAATCTCTTCATTTTTTACATTCAATTCGTCATCCCTTAAAATATCCTCAAGTTCCTCATGGCTAAGGTTTTTAAACTCATTACATTCCTTTAATATCCGATTAAAATTTTGTCTTATATACATTTTGCCTTTCCTTTCTAAATCACTGCAAAAGTAACTCTTTGCAAATTTGAATATTCCGAGGCAGTTGTGCGGTCGTAATTCTGATAACAAATACTGGCAACACAGTTGTATCACACCAACGATATCAAATTGATCTGCGTATGGTAAGAGATATTCTACGTTTTCCTTTGACACACTACATGACCCTGTGTAGGCATAATTTAATATTAAATTCATATAGTAGCTGGGCACGTCCACAAATATCTCCCTTTTCTCAGGTTCGCCTTTCTTAAGCGAATTAATGAATATTGCTTTAAAATAAGGACTGACTGCTGACAATATAGCGCGGTGAATCCTAATATTTTTCATATCCCTACACATTATGGTACCATCACACAATTGCCCATTTTGTCTGAGCTCGTTCCATATAGCTGGAAATTCAACTATCGAGTAATTTTCGGGCAGACAAGCGCATTTTCGTTTTCGTGTAATACTTTTCCTCTTGGTCTGTCTTGGTTTTGGAGAAGACCTGTGTACAGAACTTTTATTTTTTGATAATTTTCGAAGTTTCGTATTAAATTCCATTCCTTTCAAAAACTGTGGTCTAATCATAACATTTGTCGTTATGACAGTGTGATTTTGGCATATTTGAAATAATCAAGATGACTGCACGAAATTATAATTGTTATCATGCCAGCACTGACATTCATTATTATTATTATTTAGATTATTATATTACTACAACAGAGGGTAGGTACAAATACGACACACACAATATTAGTTGTAATTATTTATGAATATTTAACAGCGCCTTATAATAATGTTTTAGATATTCATCATCTTAAACAATTTCACGGATAAGCAGCATCGATGTTTAAAGATCGATGATAAGCAGAGACAACAGAGTGCCACTTTGTACGACCCTGACGCAACTCTCTCGCTTTCTTCACATCCACAATTGCGGACCCCTGATTTTTAGCCTCGATTAAGCCTCTAATTTACAAATCTTCTTAAATATTCTTTCTATATTCCCATACGTTTTCAATTTGTTTAGTTCAACGGAGTTAAGAATATTTTAAAGTGTGTTTAAATTATATTATTACTTAAATTAGATTATTAAAACTGTTATCGAATTTCTTCTAAACATCTACAAACTTCTACAAGTTGAACATTGTAGAAGTTTTGGCGGGTAACTGGATGAGACATATGCCGGCCAATGCAACTTGCAATTTATTTGTAAAGCCATAATATATATTACATATATATTATAGTACTATATTATACTACATATAGTATATATCTATATTATTATACTGATTTTAGTATTATTTTATTTTTATGGTATTCTTGTGGCCAAATAAGTCTATTCGTGCCTTTCAAGGTAGATTTAGTTATTTTTTTCTGCCATTGCTATTACTATAAACGCCACCATCATTTTCATTTAATAAATGAACCATTAGCTCATTTTATCTATTCATCAATTTAGGAACATCATAATAAATATTTAAATAAAAGCCGATGCTTTTACAATCCACAAAATATAAAAAATAAGATCTTTGTCTATTATATTTGTTTATTTTCTACTGGCAACATCAAAGTTTATTTGATTGTCACAATATTTTGTCTATAGTCTCTTTTCGTTCCGGTTGTCAAGATGGTGAGTTTAGTGAAAACGAAATATATTTTAATCTGTGAAAATCGTGTCAATTTCAAGACATAAATAAAGTTTCATTTGTGTAAATAATGTGAAAGTGTTTCTGAAATGTGTTCCGTTGTGTATTTCAGGGTATCGACATCAACCACAAACATGATAGGAAAGTTCGACGCACCGAACTTAAGTCTCATGATGTTTACTTGCGCTTATTGGTTAAGGTAAATATAAACTATTTTACATTCACTATAAACCTACAATTTTTTTTTTTATTGAATTACTCTATGAAAATGAAACCAAAACATAACCTCTATTTTATTATTGCAGTTGTATAGATACTTGGCAAGACGTACCAACTCCAAGTTCAATACCATAATCTTGCGTCGTTTATTCATGAGCCGCATCAACCGTCCTCCAATTTCACTGTCGAGGGTTGCCCGTCACATGAAGAAGCCAACGCGTGAAGGATTGATCGCTGTTGTTGTTGGCACAATCACAAATGATGTCAGGATTTATACTATTCCAAAAATGACAGTGGCTGCACTCCATGTCACAGAGAAGGCGCGAGCACGCATCTTGGCTGCCGGAGGTTAGTGTCGTTTCTACCTTCACTAATATTTGTTATATTCTAAATTACTTTGATTTATTGCCATTTATTTTGCATGGGCCTGTTACCTGGGGTAACATAAACAAAACAATCCAGTTTGTTATACTAAATAAACACTGAAATTATGTGATTACTATTAGTTGTAAAAACTGTTAACCCAAAAGGAGTGTAAACTTGATCTAAAAAATATTTTAATTTAAACTAATAATAAAAAATATCATCTAGAGATAGTCTCAAGAAGACTGGCAATATTTCCCTTTTGTGTAGCAAGGCTAATACCTTGTTAGAAATAATTGCCGAATTCTCAGATGGCCCATCGTCTTGACCCCAAACTTGTTACCTGTACAAGAGTTAGTGAGGTTCTTTGCAGAAATCTTCACACTTTCTGCACTTATCGAGGTCACCTGGATATGAGATAGATCTATTGTGTCTACACATGTCGCATCTCACACCAGAGACCTGCCAAGTTTCCACATGAGGATCTCCATCCAAATCCTGCCTTAACGATAATGAGGCCAAGGACAAAGCCTAGTGGTGTAATTAAAGTAAAATATGTGTGTTATAATATCTGTCTGCCATAATTTGTTTAGTTCTATACAATTATTTATGTAGAAATTGCTAGTATTAATAATTATGCTGCAATGACACTACATAGTTATGATTTAGTATTCACGCAGAGCATTAGTACCGAACATCGAACTCTTTTTTTACATGGATTTATGACAAACAAATAATTATGTTGCTATGTAGTTATGTTAGGAGTTGCCTCCATTCACTGCTTAACATCAGAGACTCCTGGGACCCCAATAGGGGTCGTGGGACTGTGAACGTGTTAAAGATACCCCTCTGTTTTCATTGTAAATGCATAATCATATCCTTACTTGCCTTGCTTACCATCCTAAGAAAAGAAGAAAGTCCAAGGGCACTATCAATTGTAAAATATTCAGTTTATGGTTGCCTCATTTTCATTAATTTGCTGGAAAATTTATTTCTGGGCAAAATAAACCATTTTATTTTGCCTTTAAAATAGAGAAGCATAGTTATATATAAATAAAACAAAGTTACAAGGTTATATTATTATATTTAAAAAATGAACAAGACATTTTAGAAGAAAGTAGAGTTCACATATATTTCTACTTAACATATTTAATTTAATCTTCTAAACACATTTTAAACTTAGTTAATTTTATATATGGCACAGAGCACAGCTATATCAACTGTTTGATCACTGTAATGCTTTACATTTAATAATGAAACAATCAAATCCACACTAAATAAATATTTCTTACAAGAAAAATCAAATTCGATATATACTATTCTAATAATAATTCTAAATTATAACATCTCTACTAGGTAGAATACAAGTTTTCTTACACTAATTTTTCAAATAAATATCCTACAATTTAGAACAAAGTTCATCCCTGGAACTGCTGAATCTTATATCTATTTCAATGGATCAAACAAATTTTATGTTGCTTACTATCACATTTATTTTTGTTTATATTACTCGCATATAATTTGTTTAATTCATTAATCAATGTTAGCACAAAATCTAAGAAAATACTACATATCTATTTTGTCATCTTTTACAGGTGAAATCCTAACTTTTGACCAGCTTGCTCTTCGTGCACCAACTGGCAAAAAGACTGTGCTCATCCAAGGTTGCCGCAATGCCCGCGAGGCTGTACGTCACTTTGGTCCAGCACCAGGTGCTCCAAGGTCACACACGAAGCCCTACGTGCGCTCCAAGGGACACGAGCGCGCAAGACCTAGCCGCCGTTCCAGGGTGTAAACATTTTAATATAAGAAGTATCACCTAATATTTTGTTTCATTTTTTAACCTTAAAATTTAGGTCATTTCCTATACTATAATCATAGACAAAGTAGCTAACATACAAAATTATATATAAATTAGGTTTATGGGGTCGTATGACACATCATAAAATTTATTTAAATTTCTATTATGCTGGGGGGCAGTACTAGAAGCAACTACGGCAGACAAATACTAAAGGGAAAGACCCAATGGTTTTTTAATTGTGTCTCAACATCTGATGGAGATCCAAGAGTGCAGAAGGTTACAAAAGCCGAGTCGTTTTACGGCTGCCACAGTCGTGTCACTATGCCGGCCATATGTGCCTATTCATGCATTGCTTTGAAGGATCTAAGTTTATAGGATGGGGAGAACACATGGCCTGGTAAAGCATCCCGCTTGTTCTACAAAGAAAAGCCGCACCGAACTTTTTAGTTCGACTGCCGATTCGGTCGATACAATGCGGATGCTTTTCCCGACCTGTGTGGGTATTACGGGAGTGAAAAGACGAGGTAGGAACAAGGTTAAAGAGCTCCTCGGAACATTCTCCATGGTATAGGCGATAGAGGACGCTCTGTAGCCGCCATGTCTCTGCGTAGTTAAAAGGGCTCCAAATTGCGTGTGACCTCTGCATCTCCCATAACTCTGATAAGTGATGAAAGACCGCATTACTTATAATTCTGACAGGTCGGCTCTGCAATGAATCGAGAGAATCGAAAAGATATTTGGCAGCTATCCCAGGGGTGCAAACTGTACTAGGCAAAAGAGCTAATTTGAGCCTTGTGCAGTACAGTGTTGTCAGGTCTTCAGGATGAAAATTTTCGGAATCTGGTCTTCATCACCACATCATAAAAGGGGTACCCATTCTACCGATCCGGGGTAGTACCACCACTTACAAGTATACGGACTGTAAAGTGATTTAGTAGCGTTTCGGGATCAGCTTGTAAGTTGCCGGTTCCAACTAGGCTAGCATTGAGGATGTGACTGCTACTTACTACTTGAATTATAGTAGCAATTACATCCATTCATGGACCACACTCCAGTTTAACATCAAGTGGGGTGATGTTTCGAGCCACAATAAAAAAAAGCGGGGGCTGGATGTGGTTCCTATGATTCAAATTGCTGCGAAGGGACATCCCAAGAATATCTAATCTCTTTGAGGTATTGAGAGAACACCCCAGTAGATAATGCGATAAAGACTCCTGTCCAAACCCGCTACGACAGACTGCGAAATTGATTATCTAACAATAAGACAAATGCGCAACCGAGTTTGGTAAATTTGGCGATGGACTTATTTCATACAAATGAGTGTATTTATGAGCCATAAATTTCAGACCAATATTTGATCATAGCTTCGTCGTGTTGTGTCACTCCAAGAGATTGTTTCATTTGGAGAATCGCCTCAGCTGATTTGGATAAAACTTCTGCGCCATTCAAAACTTTTATAGTACTGCAATATAGATAAGTCAAATTTAGTAATCACGATTTAGAAGGGTAAAAAAAATGATCTATGATCAAAAGTGGTAAGCAGATAGTTGGTCATTTGCCAGTCCAAAGTAGTAGAGACCCGGCAGTTGAAAATAGCGCTAGCATTCAAGCTGCGATAGAATGTAACTTGTTTTATTACCTACTTACTTTTTGTTTTTTGAATGACTATAAATTTAAAAATAATTATATGCACGACTGTAGACATAATTAGTCCAGAGCTCTTCTTTCTGCCGATCCTTATACTACGCAGTTCAAAAGTCAGCGCTCTTTCAGACCGACCTACATACAGACCGCAACTTAGTCGCTTGTAAATTACTACTTCCAACTAGGCCGGCATAGTAGATGTGATCGCTATTTACAGTTATTTAACTGTAGTAGCAGTCACCTCCTTTCTTGGACTGTACTCCAGCAGGCGGAGTTCTGTCATATATTGAGTCACAATAATAAAAATAATAACATACCCAAACCATTCTATTTGCATAGCTTTTATATGTTCATTTAATATTAAATCATTAAAAGCACGGCTGTTAATTGCACTCTCCATCTTAATCAGCAACGATGGACCTGAAGCAAACGATTTTTTTTTCCTAACCTAGCCTCGACTTGGTAAGAAACCATCAGCGCCGACGACTTAAAACATCGTTTCATTTTACGGTTGTTTCAGTCGCATTCACCACGGCCAAAGGTGGTTTTACACGCCTGCCTTACGAAGAGGCCTCTCCCCTGCCTTAGCTAATTAATTTCCTCCCAGTTCATCTCACATTCGTTGACTCCAAAGTAAGCCTTTGGATTCAAGTGCGTTAGTTAGACGTAGTTTGCCAGTTCCACGCGTATTGTGTTCGTATCAGCCCTTTCTGTTAAATCAATGGGGTGGACCTCTTAACTGCGCTGCAATGTCCGTATGGTATACAGCAATCCTTACCCACAAAAAAAACAGGGCGGAGAACGTCAATCAATCAAATTGTCAAAGGCGTCTCTAGACCTTGTGGCGCCCGTGTACAACCACTACCCCGGCGCCCTCTAGTCTAGTAGGAGCGGGGTCAAAATGGAATACTAACCTCTAATGCGACACTTTGGAGGTGTCGCATTAGAGGGCGCTCGGCGACCCCTTAGACCCGGCGCCGCACACCCTGCACCATAGGTAAAGACGCCTCTGCAAATTGTCTCGCCTTTTTTCCACAGGGATAGGAAGAGGCAATGGAGCGTCACTTACCATGATCCCTTGCTTCCTTCACATCCACAATTCTCTGCATACAGGCTCCGTTTTTTTTTATCGAACAATCGACAAGGCGGAAGCGTGGTATACGTGGAAAGTCCAAGATTCGTATCCCGATCGGAGCAAATATTTGTTACATATGTTTTAGTTGAAAATGTTATAATATTTATTAATTAGATTAAGTAGTAGTTGTCGATTTCAACTAGGCCGGCATAGTGGATGCTACTTACAGTTAATTAACAGTAGTCGCAGTCGCCTCCATGCACGGACAGCACTACAGCTTAACATCAGACGGGGTACTGTCATATGTCGAACCACACTTTAAAAAAATATAAATATATACTTACACTTCTTAGGTACATTAAAATTACATTTATATTTGTTACTGATCTCTTCTAGAACACACAACTTATCTGTATTTTGAACTTTCTCTCCATCCTTGCTGAATCTTACATTTGATATGATGGCAGAAAATGGTAGCAATGTTTTTATGCTTGATATTAATTTAGGTGATTTTGTATCAGATTTCACAATTATCTGTAAGAAGATATTTAGAAATTATTGTTTTTAAATAAGGCGACCGTGGTGTAGTGGCAGTGTTACTATGGTCACACAAACCGAGAGCACGAGGTACCGATGTATCTTTGATATAATGTACTTTGGTTGTCTTGTTTCTATGATACAAGCACTTATAGTACCTTCGTATAGAAATGTAAAAAAAATGTCATACCTTAATTCCCACAGGGATAAGCAGACTTATCTTGTATGCTTCTCCTTGTATGAAGAGAGTTAGCCCCCTTTGTGATGCCTGAATGAGGAGAAAAAAGCGCGTGCTCTTGAGTTGTAGCAGTGTGGCGACAGTCGATTCTACTAGCAGGCCTAGTTGGAACAGGCAACTTACAAGCTAATCCCGAAACGCGACTAAGCCACATCACAGTCTGAATACTTGTAAGTGGTGGTACTACCGAGGTTCGGCAGACTGGGTACCACTGCCTACCACTCTTAAACAACAAATCTTTATTTTTTATTGTGACTCGACAACTGACCTCGTCTTGCCTGATACAAGAGTGCCGATAACCAAAAAAGCGACTCGGTTCACGGGTGCCTCAGTCGCCTACACAATGCCGGCCATACATACTTAGAATATATACTTACTAAGAAAATATACTTACTTTGACACCAATAATCATACAGTAAAGTATTTTATGAAACACATCTTTCCCCATTAACTTTTGCAATTCTCTAAAACTAAAATGTCTATTCGGGTCTTGTCTTTCTTCTGGATTAACAAAGGTATTGGTGAAATTAAACTTGTTCATGAAATCTGTCGCAGTAAAGATTGTTTCCGCGTAAACATTGGCACCAACCCTTAGCATCCAAGAGAAGTTCGAATGGAGTTGTTGAAAAACGTCATTCAAGCCTGAGAACAAAAAAAACTATAGTTTTAAAAAACACGCATAAGTAATGTGAACTCATCATCATCATCAGCCAAAATGTGCCCACTGCTGAACATAGGCCTCCCCCTTAGAACGCCATTTCGAACGACAAGATGCCAGTTGCATCCACCGGTTATTCGTGCCTTTCACTATGTCGTCAGTCCACCTAGTGGGAGGTCGACGCTGCGTCTTCCGGTTCGTGTTCTCCACTCTAAAACCTTTCTTCCCTATCGGTGGTCGCTTCTTCGAGCGATGTGACTGGCCCATTGCCACTTCAGCTTGCAAATCCTTCGAGCTATGTAGGTAACTCCGGTTCTTTGGGTGACTCTGGGCTTTTCTAACAGGCCAATGTGAACTAAAAAGTGTTTTTTTTTATTGTGACTCGACATCTGACCTTGATTGGCCTGATCGTAAGCAAGAGTTGGTCCAAGAATGAAAAACCGATCAGTTTACGGTTGCCTCAATCGCCGTCACTATGCCGGCCAAAAAATATTGAATAAAATATGTGTACAAATTTTCATATTATTAAGACCTCTAGAAGTGGGTAAATATTAATTTGTAAGATTCCGCTACATAGTTATATACATACAAGTAAAGCTAAAAGTGGCCATTTGTTGAGTCTGGGGAAGTATTTATGTTTATTTTATTATGACACATTTGACCTCGGCCCGACTGAGCAAGAGGAGGTCCAAGAGTGACGACTGAAAAAACCGAGTTAGTTCCCGGCTGCCTCAGTAACCGTCTTTATGCAGGCCTTAGGTGCTTCTTCACGCATCGCTTGAAGGATCCAAGGTCATAGGATGGGGAGAAAACATGGGCTGGCAAAGCATTCCACTTGTCCTTTGTAGACAAAGAAAAGACGCACCGAACTTTTTACTACAAATGTACAGACTGCAAAGTGAGTCGCGTTTCGGGATCAGCCTGTAAGTTGCCGGTTCCAATAGCCGGCATAGTGGATGTAACTTGTAACTAATTAACTGTAGTAGCAGTCGCCTCCATTCATGGACCTTGCAACTTAATATTAGCAGTGGTGCTGTCATATGTCGAGTATCAATGAAAAAAAAAATTTCTCACCAGTTAAATCTATCAATGATCTTGATGGCCCAAAATCATTTCTGCCAGTACTTAGTCTGAAAGCTCTCTGTGAGCACTGCTTCTGCTCTTCATCAAAAACCTTGTCTGCAGCATCTTGCAGGGTCTTGGCAACTGTCTAAAAACATGTAGAAATAGATTTAAAAAATAATAATTCACGTTTTTATACTAAGCTACTAAAGTGCCTTGTATCATAGAAACAGGACAACCAAAGTACATATATCATAGATACATTATTGGTAAGCACTATCAATAGACAATACCAAGTCGTTTTTATATACTCGTCCAAGTCGTATCGAACTACAGTCAAATTATCTTGGAGACGTTTTTGCATTTGTAGTAGTACGCCTAAGAGCGCGTTTCCATTATTAACACACGCTACGAAGACACTTTTTAGGTTTATATTGGAAGATAGCCGGAAACTTTTATTGGAAAAGCACAAAATTCGGTACTTTCGAATTAGCTATTTGATAAATATTGCAAAATATCGTGCACAAAACCGACCAATTGTTTTCACCCACGAAACATATTATACTATATACATAAATTTTTATAATAATTTTAGGGGGTGCTTGTAGGGAACAGGATAACTGCAAGTAGCAGTCACTTCCACTATGCCGGCTTAGTTGAAATCGACAAATTTCAAGGAGATCCCGAAACGCGACTAACCCACGTCTATACACTTGAAAGTGGTGGTACTACCCCAGTTCGCAGACCTGGGGACTACCTCAGATATAAAACTTCCATGATGATTTCTCATCATCCCAAAGGTTAGTTATAAGAAAATGAATGCCTAACAGTCATTAAACTCGCCTATCTATGTAATTTTGAATTTTGGTATAATAAAGAATTTAAATAAATTATGCTTACCATCAGGAAGGTTGGGCTTAGATATAAAAAAATCTTTATTTTCAGAAACATTTTATAACAAAATGTAGGTGAGCGATGATAACTCCACTAGTTAAACTGTGTTGCAGCTATCAACACGTACAGAGTAACTTATATACATTTTGTTTTAATTATAATAACACAAATTATATTTAAATAATAAAAAAAGTGTTAAAAAGTAATAAATAATAATTAGTGGTTTGTGTGTGTGTGTGTTCGTGAGTGAGTGAGTGTGTGAGTCTGTGTATACATACTCTATATTATTTTAAATAATTATTTATTTATTTCACTTTATCATTCTATTATTCTAAAGAGGTTTTCTGTTTCTTGGTATGTTTGAGATTGCAGCCAATTTTTTATGTCGAGTCTTAATAAAAAAAACTACTTTGACTGTCTTGACTGTCAACAGTGAATGGAGAAATTACAACTAGGGTCAAGTTTATAGAAAAAAATAATGAAACAATGGCAATGGCAGGCGGGAGAATGAAGGCAGTGTTCCAGACTTGTGACTGAAATGTAGGTTGCAAATCTTTTTGTGACATGTCAACACTCACCTTCCCTGTGCCTTCACTATCCCCTCCAAATATTGTAAGACCCCACCAATGCCGCCTTCAACAAACGATTTAAAAATGTGCTTATGGCTGACCTTAGGAGTCAGCCCTAAGCTGATATTCCTCTTGTTTTTGCTGGTATTCCTCTTGCACCAACTTCTACTGTTGGTAGAGCTGAGTTTTGAAACTGTTTTTCTCATTTTGCTTTCTTTTTTGAAAAGGACTCCGAATAGACATAAATAAATATATAATCACCTTCATATGTTGAGATAACATTGGTGTGAGATTCAATAACATTGTCTTGTCTTTTGTTACTACAACAATTGAGAACCATCTCTTCAGACCTCGAGCCTGGGTGTCTTGCAGTTGAAATGTTGTACTAAGGATATGATTGAATTGGTCACTATAGTACACGGTTCCACCATCCTTTCTCCAGCTAACCTAAATTAATAATTGTGTAATTTAATTATTTGAAATTATCTACTAAAGAATTTTATAATCATCATCAGCCAGAAGGCGTCCACTGCTGAACATAGGCCTCCCGCTTAGAACGCCATTCCGAATGACAAGATGCCAGTTGCATCTACTAGTTATTCGTGACTTTCACTTTGTCGTCAGTCCACCTAAGGCCTACCTACCTTTCTTCTTGCTTACCATCAGGCGGGTCGAGATCAGATTTAGAGTCACAATAAAAAAAAGGTCAGATGCTCCAGCACAATCTCTACATCTAAACACTATGGCACAACACACAGATTTTTTAAGAATTTTGGATGGGATTCAAAAAATGTCGGTATTTATTATTATTTGAAACTTTTTTTAAATCTAATTCTACCTGCCTGATGGTAAGCATGATGAAGGTCCAACAGTGCCAATGACAGAAAAAAAACATAGTTCACAACTGCCTCAGTCGCCGTCACTATGCTAGCCAAAATAGTTAATTTACTCATCACCATTTTATATTTTGAAATTTATGAAGACTTAAATTTTTTTTTTTTTATTGTGACACGACATCTGACCTCGACCCGCCTGATGATAAGCAAGAGGAGGTCCAAGAGTGACGACGACTGAAAAAACAGAGTTAGCTCCCGGCTATCTCAGCCGCCGTCATTATGCCGGCCTAAGGTGCTTCTTCACGCATCGCTTGAAGGATCCAAGGTCATAGGATGGAGAGAACACATGGGCAGGCAAAGCATTCCACTTGTCAATTGTTCTACAAAGAAAAGACGCACCGAACTTTTTAGTTTGACTGCAGATTCGGTCGATAGAATGCGGATGCTTTCCCCGACCAGTGCGGGTATTACGGGTGTGAAAGGACGAGGTAGGAACAAGGTTAAAGAGCTCTTCGGAACATTCTCCGTGGTATAGGCGATAGAGGACGCACAGAGCCGCCATGTCTCTGCGTAGTTGCAGGGGCTCCAGAGTTCGCGTGACCTCTGCATCACCTATAATTCGGACAGCTCGGCGCTGCAATGAATCCAGGGCATTGAGAAGATACTTGGCAGAGCCGTCCCAGAGGTGCGAACAGTACTCCGCGCAAGAGCGAATCTGAGCCTTGTATAATAGCAGGCGAAGCTCTGGCGCGAAGAACCGCCGCACCTTGTTCAGGATACCAAGTTTGCGGGAGGTGGTCTTAATGGCCCGCTCGATATGGTTCCTATGATTCAGGTCGCAGCGAAGGGACATTCCGAGAATGTCCAGTCTGTCCGAAGCACTGAGGGAGATGTTACAAAGAGAGGGAAGGGGAGTAAACGGGGATTTTTTCGTCGAGAACGCGCATACCTGAGTCTTGTCTGCGTTGAACTGAACCAGGTTCCTGTCGCCCCAGTGGGTAATACGACCAAGAACCCGGTTCAGTCCCGCTACAACAGACTCTCTCATATCGGCTATCTCCTGTTTGCCGGCTGCGGGGCGGGCAGTGTAGCGTCCATGCACCGTGCTGTCGTCTGCATAGCAATGAATGCCGGATCCAAGGTCCAGCATGTCATTGATATGCAAAAGGAACAGATATAAACCCACTTATATTGAGAAATGTAAAATAATAGCAAAATATGATAAATTATGTTATCATACAAACATGACCTTTGACCTAATTCCTTTATAAGGCTAGCTAAACGAATCTGAAATTAAGAGGTTGTAATTGGTAAATATAAGAACAATAAAATTGAAAAAAATATAAAGAAGCTACCTTAAAATAGTCAGGAGTATAAATTCTTTTCTCATGCCATTTTTCAATGGCCCTTGATCTAATAAAATCTTGACCTATTTTTAAAGTAGCAGAAGGCTAGACGTTTTATTATATTTTAAGTTTTTTTATTTATTTACTAGATACTAGCAAAAGTTTACTCTATTACTTTTTATATAAATATAAAATGTCACTCTGATTCTACCACTCTCATAAAATAAAAATACTTTCACATCGTAAAAAGCTTTTAATATTTCTTTATATATTTAATAATAAATCCCTGCTTACACCTACCCAATTCCTACACATATTAGGTATTTTAATAAAAAAGTAATAAATGATTTAGATGCATTCAACCTTATTTTAAATTATGTCTGTAAATATCTTAATACTAGAGCATTTATATGCCTATAATAATAATTATTATTTACCTAGACAAGAATAACAACTAGTAAACAAGACTTTTTATTTAAATGTAATCATTATGATTTACCTCACAAGTGATGCTCATCATAGCTGCATTCCGCAAAAATGAGATGAATTCTGCATCAGGAACTGATTCTCTGCTGCAAAACACTGTGCCATCCTTTTCTTTGCTAAATAAACATATGTCTGTACCTAGAGAATTGCAGCCAGTGCAATGTGTTGCAGATTGCGACGGTTCTGCTATAACGTTTCTATTGTGCGTTGAAAATGTGCAGAATAATGTTTTGGGCCCATGAGCTTCACAAAAATGGCACAAACCAATTACAGCATTCATTTTCAAAGAAAAATTAGGCGTAAAGCACCACTACCAGCTACCAGTCGTTTGACATGTTGACATATTTATTCTTTTTCTTTCTTTCTTCTTGTTTATGGCTTTACTATTTAACTTGCCAGTGTCAAAGTAAAAATATATGGTTCAATGTTAATACATTGTCAAGTAACATGAACCACGCGAGTGATTCATCAAATGATGATGATGATAGTGAGGTTGATGATGATCGTTTTAGTAAAGCGGCGGAAAGCCTTTACTAAAACTTCAGAATGAGTCTTGGAGGGAACATGAAGAAACACGTTTCACAACTTTAAATTACTTGTTTATACTTGATCAACTTAAAAATCATTACTGGACAACAATTCCACCATTATTACACATTAATATTTATGAAAAACACAAGCTTTTCAAATAATTCAAAATTGCGCGTCCTGTCAGTTGCAGTGCCCGCCTAAAACTCCGACATATTTATTCTTCTTCAGTTCAATTCTCCCATGGACGAATAATATGGGAAGGCAAAGGAAACTTAGTCCATACATGCTAGTCTTCCGTAAAATAGTTATAATGCCTTCAGTGGATGAACACTTCACTCCACTTCAGATGGACACTTCAGTGTTTTATCTATTACACGAGGGTAAAAATGATGTTGATGGTTTTAGTAAAGCGGTGGAAATCTTTACTATAACTTTTCCAACGGATTCTTAAAGGAAACACGAAGACACACGTCAAAAAACTTTTTTTCACTTGTTACTCGATCAACTTAAAAATGAATACTGGATAACAAATACCACCATTGTTACACATTATTATTCAAGAAACACAAGCTTTACGAATAATAAAAATTGCACGATCTGTCACTTGCAGTTTCCCGCCAATACTCGAAATGTTTTGGCAGCGACAGCAACCACTATTGATGTTTTAGAAGCACATATTTCACATAACGTAACGCCCGGTTTCTTATATTAGTGTCAAACGGATTGGTTTTTCCGGGAAGCAAAATAGGACAATAGCTTGCATGGGAAATGGCACACCGCACACTTTCAATAAAACTGCGTTTGCATACCTGTATTTTGTAAGAATCTTACACAATCCAGTCTCCACGCTCTCGTACGCAGCACATGCTCATAATTTTGCATCATCGAAAGTATTCCAAATTGTCGCTACTAGTGTTCCACGCTTATTATAATGCGATTAAAATAAGAATAGGAAGGGATCTGCGCCATTTTGTGACGTCTAACTCTCAAACCAACTTCACTTTAGTATAGTGTGCAAAACAATAAAATAAAAACAAAAAACAGTAAAATAAAATAAAAGAAAAATGTCAACTGAAATGTTTTTTATTTAGGCAGCAAACAGTCATACAAAAGAAGTTTAGATTATAGTTTTAGATTATAATGTAGTGAAAATTTTTGGTACTACTCCATCTGTTCAACCCCACTCATTTTAGTATAATTCTCCGATTCGCTACAGTGTTATCCGCATGCCTGGGCAAGAGCTAGTGATTAGTTAAAAAAAATGTGTAGTTCTTACCTGTATTTATTATAAAACCGAATGGACCAACGTTATCATCTTTAAGAATCTTCCTTTGTATCGAAACAATACTTGCCAAAATATAAATTAATTTGAAAAAAACTTGAGAGGTGTCAAGGACTGGATGGAACGAAGTACTTTTCGATTAATTAGTGAAGAAATTGTAATTTTTTTTTTTAAAGTGTAATAATATTTTTTATTTATTTTATTATTAACAAATATAATGTAATATAAACTTATCAGTAATATAAAAAAAATCAGTAGGCTCAATTTTAGTAATAATTGGCTTGTGGTAACTGAAGTAGGAAACATACATGTTTGAGATTCTATTTTATTTAAATGTCTTCAAAAAACTGCATCGATGGTATAGCTCTTATAGTTTCGGAGAAAAGTGGCTGTGACATACGGACAGAAAGACATGACGAATCTATAAGGGTTTTTAAAGAATCTATAAGTCTTAATTTTTTCCGTCTAGCCCCCTTTCGCAACGCGCGATAAGAAACTTCGTTCCGAAATTGTTTTTTTTTGCGGACCGTACCGATTCAAGTAAAGTTAGTCAACAGCTCGTCCTGTTCTAATAGCATAGTACAATTTGCTTATTTGCTATAGAAATTTCCTGTCGCTGTCGCGTACATTCACACGTAAGCTATAAGCACACCATTTATTTAACATTAGAGAGCTGACTATTATTATGATTTACTAACTCGAAAACAGTCTACTGGTTATGAAATATCATTCTTAATTTCCTCAAGTCAAGATCCGGGAGGGAGGATGGCGCTTAAAAACCAGTCCGTTTGTGACTAATCCGAAAAACGCTAAGAAACAGCTCGTTGAATGTTACTAGTAATAGGATCTTTATTAAAGGATTTATTGCGTTATTGTAGTAATCCTTTCAATTACTCATCAGTACCACTTTTTATAAAAACTTCAGTTATCTCTCGACGGTTAACTTAAAAAAGTTAAAACTTGATTGATATAAAAAGAGCTCCGGGCGAGCCTGCGCAGTAAACAATTACAGACCAAAGCGGTGGCATGAGGTGCGGCGCGATGAGGGAAATACGTCTACGCTCCAGAGTAAGAGTCTATTACTCTTACTAGTCTGTGCTACGCTCTAAAAATACAGTTGAGCACAAAAGTATTTGCAACGATGGTAATTAATAGAAGGGAATGAAAACTTATTTGCTACTCGATTTTTATAGTACGATTATATTCTGTTTATTTTTTCTTAATATGATAAATTCAAAGAGATTTTATTAATGTGTAATGTTTTGTAGAATGTAACAAAATGTATAAATGTAAAATAAAGTTGGTAATGGAAAACTTACATCGAAAGGAATATTATAGTATATATGTATTTTTAACTTGTTAGAAAAACGTATTAACTGATGTTATTCTACAATAATAATAAAAAATGTTGACTCAATTAAACAATACAAAATAGCCAAGTGTTTTTGTATACGACTGTCTATGCGCAAATATAACCCACTCCACTGGGCGCTCGTAGCTCTTTTAAGTTTTTACAATGGTCGGATTGTAAAAGGATAGATTTTTTAATGTCTTTTTTCAAGTTCTTTTAGCCAATCTATGAACTAGGGTCTGAAATAAACATCAATTATTATCGTTGTGAGGTAAAGGATCTCTAATAAGAAATAAAAACACTGCATTAAGTTTTTATAGTCGTTTTATTCAACTGCACATGATTCACAGGTATCCTTCATAGAAAATCATTAGCACAGTTATCCGATATAACCATTATACTAAGCATTAATAATAATAATTTGACAGCCCCCCTGAATTCATGAACACGATGGTAAAATGCTGAATACTTTGGAACATCACTGCGACGTCAGCTAAAACGCTAACATAAATAAATCGGTAACAATAATGCACAGAAACATGTTATAAATAGTAGTTTTCCTTTCTCATTATTTTAAAATAATAAATTAAAATAATATTAAAACACATGTCCTAACGAAGAAAAATTGTCTAAAATGGTTTAACTACATATTTGGGTGTTTTATTTCTTAGAGACAGGTTTGTACGCTAGTTTTCTGGATTTCAGTGAAGACCATTTGTGGCGTTTCAAATAGTACACGGTCACTGCGAGCAGTGTGTAGAGGGCGAACGCCTTGATGGTCATCACGCGACGCTCTTCCAGCTCAGGCTCCGCGCACCAGCGCAGGAACGCTGACACGTCCTTAGCCATTTGAGATGCTGTAGCCGGGGTGCAGTCGGTGAACTCCGCAGCCTGATGGTACACAAGGGAATTATCAATTTTGTGAATTTTTTAAAATTTTATTACAACCAAAATCTGATGGTTATTTTGTTTACATAGCTATAATTTACAAAAGTGAAAAATAATTTGAAAAGACATTGTCTTAGGAAAGTCCAAGAGCGCCGACTACTAAAAAACATGATTTAGTTTATTGTTTTCTTAGTCGCCGAAGAGAATTTTACCATGAAAGTACTTTTAGCAAACCAGTAACTAAGATACGAGCGCCTTTAATAAATACAATGATTCATATCTACCCCACGACAACGACCTCGCATAGCGCGAGCGGTCATTCAACTCAACTGATAAGACTAGTGCGAAGTTACTCGCGTGGATTGATAGTATACATGAAAAAAACTCGCTGTAAGGTTTTAGTATTATAAAAAATAATGTTTTTGGCTGGGATAGTAACGGCGACTGAGGCACTCGTAAATTGAGATGTTTAGTCTCAAGATGTTTATATTTAGGCCCGCCCTTTTTTTTGTGCCGTCCTGCTACACATTCACATTCGCATCCGTCTAAATCAGCCTTTCCCAACCTGGGGGTCCACGGACAAAACAACAAAATTACGAAAGCACAGTGGAGCCTTTTGCCTTTTTTAATTTCAAGATGGAATAATTTGTCAAGTGATAGGTGGCTAGGCTAGCCTTTTACATACAAAAAAACTGCATTAGTGTTTAATTTTGAGAATAAAATAGATTGACCTATGTGAGTACTGCAAATATTTAGGGGTCCGCGGATCATGGTAAGCTGTCGCTAGGGGGTCCGCCCTTGGAAAAGGTTGGGAAAGGCTGGTCTAAATCAATGCAAATGCGAATATTCGGAAGATCCCTGTTTCAGAGTACATCCTTGATCCAAGCCTTGGATCCTTTGAAGAAGTATCTTTGGCCGGCCTAGTAACAACGACTGTTGGCACAATAGGACCTCCCCTTGCTTACCATCTGGCAAGTAGTGGTCAGATATAGAGCAAGTTAAATATTCCAATGATATTACCTCATCGAACAACACTTGAGCCATACCAATAGCTCCACCAGTGAAGTATGGATTGTAATTCTGTCCCTCTTGTAGTACTATACCAGCTGGTGGGTCCATGTAGCCAGTGAGCAGAGCAAATATGTAATCCTCACCACCATGTCTGGCAGATGTGATGTATGATAAATCAGGTGGGAATGCACCTAGAAGTAAAACAGTCTATTAGCGATTTCAATCTCCTGTATAACACGGGCATTCCCCCATATAACGCGGGGATTTCCCACATACGATGTCGGTGGAACATTATTTCAGATAGTTCTGACAGTGAATAAACCATCGATGTTTATAGATAGGCCCTGCTCCGGTAAAAAGCGACCCCAAAAAAGGTAATCTAAAACGTAAAAGTCGATTAGTAAATGATTTATTTAAATGACCTTGAATAGGCTCACCGTTCGTATGTAGTTGAGACGAAAAAAGTTATGGAGTGGCTTTTAATTTTTATAAATATAATATAATTTCTTGATGGTATAATAATTATGTTTTATTTATAACTCTTTTTTAGGGTTCCGTAGTAAAAAACTGAACCCTTATAGATTCGTCATGTCTGTCTGTCCGTCCCTATGTCACAGACACTTTTTTCAGAGACTATAAGAACTATACTGTTAAAACTTGATAAATATATGTATTCTGTGAACCACATTAAGAGTTTCACACAAAAATAGAAAAAAAAACTAAATTTTGGGGGTTCCCCATACTTTGAACTGAAACTCATTTTTTTTTTTCAACAAACCCATATGTGTGGGGTATCTATGGATAGGTCTTCAAAAATGATATTCATGTTTTTAATATCATTTTTTTGCTAAACGGAATAGTTTGCGCAAGAGACACTTCCAAAGTGGTAAAATGTGTGTGTTCCCCCCCCCCCTGTAACTTCTAAAATAAGAGAATGATACAAAAATAATATATATAATGTAGATTACCATGCAAACTTCCACTAAAAATTGGTTTGAACGAGATCTAGCAAGTAGTTTTTTTTAATAAGTCATAAATCGTAAACCGCAATTTACTTTTCATTCAATTTCAAGTTCTTATATGCTTTAATATCATCTAAATGGAAAATTCTACTTAAATACTGGTATTAATTATAAAATCTTACACGTTTAAATTTCATTTATTTGTGTAGCTTTGCTCGAGATGAAATTAGAAAAATAATGAATGAAAAATGAAGATTTCTCTCGATTCCCAGGGGATCCCCTCATTAGATCCTGGTATAGTGACAATGTGTACACTTTAAGAGTATACCTTTGCAAACGAATAAAGAATTTTCTAAATCAATCCATAATTTACGGCGAAATCAGTCAATTACATAAGGAATCAAGGGTTTTCCTTGATTGTCATGGGATCCCTTATTCAGATTCAGATTTGGTCACAATGGAATCACCCCGAAAGTGTACCCTTGCAAACAAAAAAATATATGTTAAAATCGATCCATAATTGAATGAAAAATCGGGAAGTTTCTTACTGCAATTTGCGCAATTAAAAATTGGTAATGCAGTCCGTAATTAAATACACATTATTGGGAATAACTCAAAAATTACTGGTCAGACAGATCTTGATCAAATGGGACCACATGGAAAGCACGAGCTTTTAAATAAATAAAAATATCAAAAAAACATAAGTCCGAATTGTATACCTTCCTTTTTGTGAAGTCGGTTAAAAGAGAAACCATCAATTAATGTTTACACCTAAAAATAGCCATAATAAATATGTTTTTTTTTGCTAAACCAGTTTGTAATTAACTTAAAATAATATAAATATTACAAATAAAACTTTTAATTTTAAATATTGTTCAAAAAATATCCCGTGACGACTCCATTCCCTTTTCTTGTTCTAATTACTGTTATGATTTTTTTGAATTTTTATGCTCCAATCAGGAGCGGCTTGTGTGTTGATTGGTGCATTATGCGCCTCAATGACCTTGATTTGATACACGTGTCGTAGAAATCGCAGTGGTGCGCCAGGAACATTTTTATAGAGCGGATTGTATGGAATGGGCCTATCTATAAACATTGATGGAATAAACAAGTAATAAAAGTGTTTATTTATTAGAAATTAACTGTTTTTTAGTTCATATGAATAATTAATTTTTTTTTTATTTGAAATGTTCTTAGTTCAGTTTTATTTGAAAAAAAAACATAAACGTTCGTTCGATTTAAACCTCCTGCAGCGAGAAAAGTTAAATGTGATGAACCATTTATACGTAACGCGTTATACAAGGTCGTATAAACGCGTTATACGGGAAATCCCCTATAACACGGAACCAATGTACTGCGTTATAGGGGGGATTCCTGTATTTAGGCCACACTATTTTTTTATATTATCATATTCTTAGATTTTGCGTGAACTTGATTAATGAATTAAACAAATTTCTTGCGGCTTACTATCGCGTTTATTTTTGTTATTGTTTTGCATTTTTTTTATTGTGGTATATGAGCACCATTGTAAACCACTCTTTGGCAACCAGAACAGAGCCTTTTTACTATCAAAAACTTGTAATTTATTATCAATTACATTATTTATAACAAATAAAAGCTATGAAGCAAATATTTGCTCCGACCGAGAATCGAACCCGGAACTTTCCGCGTGACGGACTGGTGTGCTTACCAATGCGCCTCGCCTGTTGTCAAAAACAGACCTTGACGTGCCAAGAACTTTGATGACTGAAAAAATCAATATAATATAAAAAAAATGAATATAATTGAATATCGAACCATTGTTGGCTGCTCTCGCGGCATTCTCATTAGGATAAGGTGATGGGAAGTAATCTGAGAGTAATCCGGGCCTCTCAAACATGTTGCCTTCATCATCAGGGCCATCTGTGATCATAGCCTGTAATATAACAAATAAATATATATAGTTACACTCCATATTATAATGAATAGCCAAATAATGGCCCAAAAGTCATGGATGGCAGTTCATAGTTTGGGACTTATTTCTACATTAATGTATGGATGGAAGTGAATGTCAAAAGCATGAGAGTAGAATTAACGCTGTAGAATGTAGTGATTAAGGAGTGTATGTGGAGTTATTTTAAATTTCTTTACTAAGCTACCAAAGTGTTTGAATCATAGAAACAGGACAACCAAAGTACATATATCAAAGATACATTGGTACCGGTAGTGGTTTTGAACCCATGCTTTCGGTTTGCGTTACCATTGCACTACACCACGGTCGCCTTAATGGTCGATACATGTCGAGTCACAATAAAAAAAAATATATATTTATTTATTTAAAAAAGTATAAAGGCCAAAGGCATCCTCTACCAGTCAAACCTTAGGATGTTGATCCAAAAATATAGATAAGAGGTAGGGTGCAAAATAAAAAAATAAAAATAGATAACCAATTACATTATGAAAAAAATATAAATTAATTCATATATACATAAATATACTCATAGATACATAAATAACATGTCTAACACTTATACTATACCATACCACACCATACTACACTACACTATACCCTACTTTACTATACTACTTACGATACAATAAAAATATATATAAAATAATGAGACCAACCTCAGCAGCTTCAGCCTTTGCGTCCGCTTCAGAATGGGTGACACCAACCAAGTTTCTGTAGGCGATGAATTGCAGCGAGTGACACGCCTTACACACCTGCTTGTACACTTCATAGCCACGCCGCAAACTGGACAATTATAAGGTTTATTAAAATTCAATTGCCTGGTGCCCATAACCGTAAAGCCTATATGAAGAGAATTGTAGATGTAAGATGTAAGGGAAGTGAGGGAGTTGTGTCAGGATTGTGGCAAGTGGCTCTCCAATGTCTTTACCTATTTATTTGGGGAAAAGATATGACAATATGATGATGAATTGGTATAACTGAAACAAACAGGGGGCTGATGTGATTCCACATCTAACCTCGAACTGCCCTGATGGTAAACATGATGGAGGTCAAAGAGTGCCGCTGACTGAATAAACCAAATCAGTTCATGACTGCCACAGTTGGCCTATAGGCAATTTTTTTTGTGACGCGAGCTCGACTTGGCTGATGGTAAGCATGGAAAAGTTCAAAAGCCCCGACGACTGGAAAAAACGGCTCTGGTTACCTCAGTCGTCGTCAGCTAAGGTTTCGCTCTTACCGGTTTCAGATACAGTTACAGACATATGAGATACAGGAACAGCCGATAGTTCCGGACAATTCTGCTTACCGATATTATTTTTAATGGAAACAAATTTTAAGAGTAAAAGCCTGTCATAACATGTTTTATTCAGTCTCCGCCCCTATCTAAAATCTGAAAGTTTAAGTTCCATAACATCCCTAATACATACAATCAATCAATCAAATTTTTTCCTCAAGGATAGGCAGAGACATGGAGCGCCACTTACCACGATCCTTACAAATGTAACATAAAATATTTAAAAATGGAAATCATACCTTGCATGGTCGTATGCATCAAACCATCCCAAGTGAGGCCATGGGTTGTGTGGTGGATGGGCCACCATTTCGTTAGCACTGACCGACCGTTCTAAAGCAAAAAGCAGGGCTCCCACACCACCTCCCACAACACCAAGGGTTGATAATAACTGTAATTTTGTTTAAGAATGAAAATGTTAATGAATCTATAATGGGGATGATCTTTACGATAGCTGTACTTTAATTTTGCGATGAAACCCTTACCAAACCATACCATGGTTTGGTAAGGGATGGCTTATCCTTACTGGTGGTACCAATTCTAACATGAGAAAATTTGATTCTTTTATGTGCATTATAGTGCCTAATGTTTTAGTATTATTTTGTATTTAAATAAATGTTCCAACCATTTAACATTTTTTTTTAAATTATTATTTGATTATATTAAAGATAAATTAAGCAATATTATTTATCACAAAATAAATAATTTTATCTAATAATAATTACATATAATTATAGACAATAATACCCTTTGTTAATGAAATTCATGAACAGAAGTTTGAACTTTAGAAACTAGATGTTATATGAATTCTTTTAGGCTGAATGTATGTGGTTCTACTCAGTACTAATCCCAGTGTTTATATAAATCAGGTAACATGAAGAGAAAATGCAGCCCCCTAATAGCAGGCACTTGTGGGAATTGTTGTGGCTGAGGTTGGTTGGTCACTGGAGATGACCAATAAGTAGAACCATGTAGACAAGAGCAGGCTGTACTTCCAGCATTGCTGGAAAAACTATTATAAGTTATTAAATGGACAAATCAGATCATCCTATAAATAACCCTACCACTTTTCACCCAAAATAAAATAAAAACAGCTAATGTAAAGAAATACTTTACTTAAACTTAATTATAGTTATTTAAAATGTGTATTAATGTATTATATTCATAAATTATGTTTAATGTTAGCACATAATTTTAAATTTCTCTATTATAGTTATTGAAATATGTATATTATAAAAGGTCTGCAAATATTTAATACAATAGCAAATACAAAAATGTTATATGACCAATTTTGACTTTATAGTTTACGAAAAAATATTCTTACTCACCAATTTCCTATTTTTTGTCCATCCCTGACTAGCTGTAGACAGCCGACAGACCTGCAATGTGTGCTGTGATTAGGTCCATGTACTTACTTATTACATAATGTGAAAAAGGTTATCACTTCTAACACAACCAATTTTTGAACACAAATCATATATAGCATTAAATCTACCGTTTAATAGGTTTAATTCACGGCGTAAAAACTAAATATTATACACAAAATACAATATTTGATAGAAAAAGAACTACACCGAGACAACCTACAAACTCGAACGATTCCAATCACTCTTAAATTACAATTAACTCAATTCACTGTCGGTTAGTTTATGCTATATGTTTAGAGCTCTTTTCAGTACCTGGGGTCCGACTAAGGCAAAGTTTTTGAAAAGTCGTGCCCCACAAATCCTGCCTACGGCGGTCGCCATGATAGTAAAACGTCGAATTGAAAGACAGGACAAATGTCATTATGTGATCTACCATCACATTTGGGCAAAAATCAAAAAATCTAATTATTAAATATTTTTATAAATTTTAAAGGGGCACATATATATTACATAATAAAACCTCAATTATATTTCTAGTAAATGGAAACAATATTGTGAAATAGATTATTTAATTATTTAGGACTAGAAACACTTTTTTAAAAGGATGTTATAGCGGGCAACTGTATGTACAGATTGAGCTTTTGGTTTTTAATACCATTTTATAAAACTAATAATAAATCTTTAATTCAGACCGTAGTCCACAGTGTTATTAACAATGGGAAAACTTAAAAACTTTGTTAAATAAAATCAAAATAAATATAAAGAAAAATAAGACTAATAATACCTTGGGTAAAGATATTAGGTATAGTTCCTATACTTTTTTCCCGCTTTACTAAAATGACTAAAATTCAAATAATGGCCATAATGGTCAGTCAAGGTTCATTTTCTACAATAAATCATCCTTTCATGGAGTAAAATAGTTATTAAGCAGACATAATTATTTTACTAAAGATCAGGCTGTATGGGTTAAGTTTTCTTCCAAAATGGAAGAACTAAACTAAAAAACAAGAAAACAGCGTACAATATAATTTAAGCGGGGAACTGTAAGTGACAGGTCGTACGATTTTAGATTATTTGATAAACGTGTGATATTTGAATATTAATGTATAGGGATTGTGAAATTGTTATTCAGTAACCATTTAAATGTTCACTAAGTATATACAAATGATTTAAAGTTGTGAAACGTGTTTCATTCAAGACTAAAATCAAAAGGATTTGGTTTCCTTTGTCTTCTTAGAATGAAAAAACTAATAAAAAAAAATAGAACCCCGACAGAATATGACATTCCTTTCATAGGTTATTTTATTTATTGTTATTGATCTGCTTCCATTTTAGCACTTTTAGTTTTAGTAGTCTGTGTCCGCTTCGGTCGGTTGTTATTATTTGGTTTGTAAATATTTATTTGTTCATATAATACTTAGATGAATCTGTATAGAAAGTTCTGCGTTCAGAAGTTTTCGTTGCATTACCGGTAAACTGTCGCTTTTTAATTTACCACTGCCAAGCGTGTTCAATTATTGAACGCACAAGTACTTTAATAAAACAATTATAATGTTAGAATAATTTAATTCCGAATTACTATAGGAATAGTTAAGAGACGATGAAACTCCACACTCCATGCCTTATACCAGCGGCACTTATACGAAGTTTCGTATAATTTAATAATTACGTTTGAATAAGCAAATTAAAGCGTCTGGTATAGGTCCATGTGAGAAGGCACTAACATAATTCTCTCGCTTCCTTTATATAAGAATCTTAGAAGAATGGTTTTGATTTTGATGATTGTTTCCATTTCTCCCTGATTAATATCTTTGTAAAAAATATTTCGTTATTATCCTGCCATCTATCTGCATCTTTTCTTTGGCTGGAATAGTAACAGCGACTTTGGCAACCGTAAAAAAAAACAGTTTTTTAAATCGTTGGTGCTCTTGGAGTCATAACAGCCTTTGCTTACCACCAGATAACCGTGGTGTAGTGGTAGTGAAAACTTAGAGCAGGGGTTCGAAACCACTCACCGGTATTTGATATATTTACTTTGGTTGCCCTGTTTCTATGATACAAGCACTTTAGTAGCTTACTATAGAAATGTAAAATAAAAAGATAAGATGTCTCAATAAACTACAAACTCTTCCTTTTAATGAGCACAAACCAACACTTCACACCTCATTCATCTTAATCTTTATTACTAAACCTTTCCCATCTCATTACATTTACAATTTTAAAATCTTTTTTCTACACTAGTTTTTTTTAGAGATTTATAATTTTATTTATAGAACAATGAGGGAGTTATCGCAGGTAGTTCAACAAGTGAAAAATTCTTTAACTGGTGCTACAGAATGGGGCCTAGTGCGAGAAGATATCGATTATCACAGGGAAATCGCTCGATCTGCATTCGCAGATATGTTACATGATACTGAGCGAAACAAGAAATATGAGAGTGCATTGAAAGTGGCTATTGACCATATGCATAGTAAAGGGAAACCAGCAAATGTATTAGATATTGGTAAGTGTAAAAAATCATTAATTCTAACGCCCCAGTTCCCACAGGAATCATCATCAGCCAGAAGACAACTGCTAAACATAGGCCTTCCTCTAAAACTCATTTCCGAATGACAAGATGCCAGTTGCATCCACTGGTTATTTGTGACCATTATTATGTCTGCCACAGGAATAGGCAGAGACAATGGAGCAGCACTACTTTTTATGATTGTGACACAACACTCTTGCTTCTTTCACATCCACAATCCTCTTCATACATGTTCTTAGTTAATAGCCGCTGGTTTTTAAAGAATGTCCTGTGAAGATACTCCTGAAGACAGATTCTGTGAAGTCTATTGAATACACTTACACATGTCGATTCAATGTTTTATTCATTAGATATTCTTTAGACCTTTTCTAGCACCTATTCTAGCAATTTTCGTATTTATATTGTTTGCTAACACCTGGTTCCTGTATCTGTCAAATAGATCATTATTGATACAGACAGATAAATTAACTACCAGCTGTAGGTTAAAACCGTTCCTATAAAATACCCCTCGTAAGTCAACTACTAGCATAAAGTATGAAAACATGTAAGACTGTTTTTTTGTATATGAGAGTGTTTTTTGACCAAATCGGAGACATCCTCAAGAGAGCTAGGTTGCCTAGTGACCATCACCACAAAGCCTGTATGAAGAGAATTGTGGATGTGAAGGAAGTAAGGGAGTTATGTAAGGATCGTGGTAAGTGGCGCTCTATTGTCTCGGCCTATCCCCGTGGGAAAAAGGCGTGACAATTTGATTGATTGATTTTTCAAACGCCTGTAAATTGTGAAGTGAACAATGAATGCTCACCGTTACCAATGATGAATAGTTTATTATAGTAACCAGGCATAAATAATGCTTTAAAAAGAACTTCCACGCAAACTCTTCCATTATGCTGGCCTAGTTGGAACTTTTGTCTGCAACTTTCAAGCTCATCTTGAAACGTGACTGAGTCACCACACTATTTATTGAGCATTGTCATGTCAGAGTACAATAAAAAATTGTGTTTTATAATTATCACAAGCCCAATATATATACAACTCACATACTAATTTTTACAGGCGCTGGTACGGGGTTACTGTCAATTATGGCCGTTAGAAATGGAGCTGACTCCGTAATAGCATGTGAGGCATTCCATCCTATTGCGGAATGTGCTAGGGTAGTCATGTCACTCAATGGAGTCAGTAGCAAAATAACTTTAATAACAAAACGGTCAACAGATTTAAAAGTAGGTGATGACGGAGATATGCAAGAAAGAGCTAATATTTTGGTCAGTGAAGTATTTGACACTGAATTGATTGGGGAAGGTAAATAGTCATTAAATTATATAATATACCAGTAAATAAACACATTTATGCAGCCTTTCCCAACCTTTTCCAAGGCCGGATTCGTCGGCTTACCATCTGGCAGGTCGAAGATATCATGTCACAGTAAAAACTAAGGAGTGCTAAGTATTTTCTTAAAATTGCGCAAACATTGATTATTGAATTAAACAAATTTTATGCTGCTTACTATCGCGTTTATATTTGGTTATTGATTTTACAATTATTAATATTCTGACGTTTCGAGAGCTTTGCAACGTGGTCACGGAGAGACACAGATAGGAGAAAAGTCGGAATTGAGGTGTGAAATTGATAATGAAGATGATATACATATACTTGATGATTTAGTTTAAAAATCATAGTTTAATATATCATTTCTTCTTCTTCATTTAAATAATTGCACCTGTGTTTGTATTGATACACAACAATATCACTTTACCAATGTCAAGTATGATCCAAAATGCCGAAAAATATCATGACTATATCAACTCGCTGCTCCATAGTGTCCTCTGAGAGCAGAGGGATATGAGGAGCAGCACCACAAGTCAGAGTATTAGCCATCAGCCAACAAGAACTGATGCCCAGGATGCACCTGCCCAGAGGGTAGTCTGAAATCGCATCATATTTATCATTACAGGTGCCATAATAACCTTTATGCATGCACGTGAACATTTGCTTACAAGTGATTGTATTATTGTTCCGGAAGCAGCCATTGTTTATGCACAAGTAGTGTCATGTCCATCCTTGCAGAAATGGAACAAAGTAAATGATTTGGTTTTAAATAATCAAGTTGTATTGTGTTCACCAGACAAGGTATTTTGTTTTTTACTCTCTCTTTCGTTTATTGTTTCGCGACACCCATTGTTAAGCTGTGTGGTTTATGAATGGATGTCACTGCTACTACAATATGCCGGCCTAGTTGGAACCAGCAACTTACAAGCTGATCGCAACTGAAATTAATGCGACTAAATCAGTTCATCGTTTATATGCTTGTAAGTATACAGACCGTGGTGTATTACTGCCAACCACTTTTTAATAACCAGACCCGACACAAATATCTACCTCTTTTTTTTTATAAACAAATTTTGCAATATTTAATATAATTATTAAATAAATAAATAAATAAAAGCTGTGAAACAAATATTTGCTCCCGGGGAACTAAACCCGGGACTTTACGCGCAACAAACCAATCGGCCCGTCGTCAAAAACTAAATCCAGACTAATATTTAATATGATAAAATTTCAGGTGAAGGAGTGTGCTGGGTCAGCGTCAGTTCATGACATACAGTTAAATCAACTATCAACGGACCTATTCAAACCATTGTCCAATCCAATTCCAACTTTATATTTTGACTGGAAAAATGGCTTAGCCACACGGGCGTCTCTCAAATCAGTGTTTGAGCCAATTGAGGATGGTACAGCTCAAATGGTGTTTGTATGGTGGGACTTATTAATGGACATTAATGGTTAGATGTTTTTTTAAAATCATTTATATGAGTATTAGGGCAACCTTGGTGTAGAGGCAGTGCAATGGTTAGACAAACCGAGAGCACTGGTTCAAAACCACTTGCCTGTACCAATGTATCTTAGATATGTGTATTTTAGTTGTCCTGTTTTTATGGTACAAGCACTTTGGTAGATTAGTATAAAAATGTGAATTGAAAAAATACACCACAGAGAATGTTCCGAAGAGCTCTTTAACCTTGTTCCTACCTCGCCTTTTCACACCCGTGATACCCGCACAGGTCAGGGGAAGCATCATCAATCCTTCGAACAAATCGGCAGTCAAACGAATAGGTTTGCGGTTTGTTCTCGTCATCATACGAGTATAACCTTGGATAATAGTAGGCGAAGCTCTGGCGCGAAGAACCGTCAGTTCAGTATGCCAAATTTGCGGGAGGTGGTTTTAATGGCCAGCTCGATGTGTTTGTCATTATGCCGAAAGTTTGTTTACTACTTTTGCCAAGTAAGGAAAAATGTACATTAGAATCGTAGTTGTGATTGATTGAAACTTTCCTTTCAGGAACCATTAGCATATCTTGTGCTCCATGGTGGGCCCGGCCTAAAGCAGACCCTAAAGACACAGCATCCACAATCCCATGGAGAGATCATTGGATGCAAGCAGTCTATTATTTCCCAAAAGAAATACCAGTTTTCAAAGGCTCTGAAGCCAATCTAATCAGTTGCCACGACGAGTATTCTCTATGGTTTCAAATGGAAACTGAGGGTTCGAAGAGCAACCACCGTCGTCGATACTGTGAATGTGGGGTTCATATGATTTCTTCCAGGACTCATCTTTCGTATATGAATAATGTGGAAGTGTCATCTATGTTTTTGAAGCATTTGAAAGAGATTGTAGATGGTGATTCAATAGTTTTGGATTTGAATGGTAATTCTATCAAAGGCTTAGCGGCATCTAAGTTTGGTGCGAAGAAACTGTATATTATGGAAGATCAAGTGGTACAAATGGGTGTTATAAAGGAATATGCAGAACTAAATAATATTAAAAATTATGAATTTGTTTCTGAAGGCAATATGAATTTTTTAAAAGAAGTTACCCATATAATTCAAGATCCATCTTTTCCTAACGCTCTGTTGCCGTGGCAAAGTTTAAAAATTGCACAGTTTTTGGAAGCGAATAAGGAAGAAATTTCCAGAGATGTAAAAGTTGTACCAGGTCGTTTTTCGTTGTACGCGATGCCGGTTGAGTTTTTGGATCTGCACAAGATTCGTGTACCGTTGGGATCTGTTGAAGGAATTGATCATTCTGTCTTTGATTTACGTATTGAGGTGAGCAAACTAAGTTTTTTGACCGGCTTCCCAAAAAAGGAGGAGGTATACAGTTCGGCCCTCCCCCTTTTTTATGTGTGTTACCTCTTAACTTTATTCTGGGTGAACTGATTTTGATTATTCATTTTTTATTTAAAAGCTCGTGCTTTCCATGTGGTCCCATTTAATTTTTATCAAGGTCTGACTAGTAGTTATTGAGTTATCCCTAATAATGCGTATTTAATTGACTGAATCCAAACCGATCGATAAAATTAATATTTTAATAAAGTTATAGGTTCGGTTATTATTTTTCGCTTTTTAGTGTGGTGACTTCTTGTGGTACTGAAAGTCGGTGTCATTTTTTTTGTTAAAAGTTTATTTGGTTTATGAATGTACAAATATAAGGCGATCGTGGTAGTAGTAGTAGTGCAATAGTCACGCAAACCGCGAGCATCGGTTTAAAACCACTCACTGGTACCAATGTATCTTTCATATATGTACTTTCGTTTACATTTCTATACTAATCTACTAAGGTGCTTGTATCATACAATTAGGACAACCAAAGTACATATATAAAATTTAAAAAAATACATCGGTACTGGCAAGTGGTTTTGAACCCGTGCTCTCGGTTTACGTGACCACTACACCACGGTTGACTTAAATTAAGTATGTATATTTAATTGATTATATTACAGAATGCCCGTCAAATCAGTGATGATGAACTGGAACCTCAGCCTCTGTGGGAGTATCCATGTTACTGCAGAGGGGAGCCCAAGGAGATATTGACCATAGACTTTACACAATTACAATCCTGCTATACGGCTAAAGAAACATTGTATATTAAGTATGTATATACAATGTATATTAAGGTAACTGGTGATAGACCAGGTAGTGAAAGTTATCAGAAAAATAACAAAAAAAATTGTCCTAAAAATTATATTTAAAATATTATACGGTTTTTTAGTGATGATACTTAAAAATACATCACAAGATGGCGATTTTCTACAAATACCTATAATTTTAAAAATAAATGACCTAATTATTTGTTATTGTTCTGATAACTGTCTGTACCTGGACTATCACCAGTTCCCGGCTTGACGTTGATCAATGGGACACGCTGTACACTATACTGCGCTGCGTCCTATCCTTATTCTAATAATGTTATTAGAATAAGAATAGGACGGGCTGTTGACTAACTTCACTTGACTGATTAAATGGTGTCTTTTTCTTGACGGTTCGCAAAGAAAAAGACACCATACTAAAGTGAAGTTGGTTGGAGAATTAGACGTCACAAAATGGCGCCGATTCCGTCCTTTTCTTATTTTAATCGCATCATACTATCTACGGTAGTAGCTAACGCGTTGAAACCAAGACGCATAGTTTGCCGATCTGCGGTAGTACCACCACTATCATGTGCACAGACTGTGAAGTTCATGAATGAAAGTGACTGCTACTACTTATTTATAACTGTAAGTAGCAGTCACATTCACTATGGCGGCCTAGTTGACACCTGCGACTTTCAAGCTGATTTCAAAAAGTCACTTCATGGTCTATATATTTGTATTTAGTTGTTTTACCCTGGATCCCACACTGGTTACCCAGAGCAAAGATCGGCCTCTTTCTGTTATTAAAGTTATAAAACAAATATTTGCTCCGATCGGAAATCGAACCCGGGACTTTACGTAACGACTTGCTGTGCTAACATACGCGCCACGCCACCACTATCGACAATATTTTTATTGTTTTATAATTAAAACAGTCACATTGGATCCTTCACCTTTGGCCGGCATAGTGACGGTGACTCCGTGAACTAACTCAGTTTTTTCAGTCGTCGTCACTTTTGGACCTCCTCTTGCTTATCATCAGGTGGGTGGTCAGATGACGTGTCACAATAAAAAAAGGTCTTCACGACATATGTATTTTATTAGACACTTTGGTCCAAAGACAACATAGAATAGTATTAAGCATAGCGCTGTCCCTAGACCATAGACCCTATTTATTATTGAATTTAAAAAAAAATTATGCGGCTCGCGTTTATTTTGGTTTTGATTTTACAATTTTTTATTATTCCGACGTTTCGAGAGCTTTGCAGCCATCGTGGTCACGGAGAGACTGAGGTGTTGGTCGTCCTATTGGTTGATGCGGTTATTGTTTCCAAAACAATACAGATAGTCTAAGAAAAAACCACCATTTATTAATTGAATATAACAAATTTGTTCTAGCTCGAAAGCTGATTGTAACTTTATAATTAACGGATTTGCTGTTTGGTCAACATGGACTATTGGCGACGAGGTCCTTAACTGCGGTCCATTGGCTGAGCCCAAGATTGGTCACAAAGTCGATTGGTACACGCATGCGCGGCAAGCAGTTAGACTTCTTGTAAGTTAATCATTGGTTTTTTAATTGTGACTCGACATATGACAGCACCCCGCCTGATGTTAAACTGGAGTGCGGTCCATGAATGGAGATGTCATTCGACTGCTTATTGATATTTAGAGATGCTTCTTCACGCCCACCTTATCCGCTTCTTATCCACCTATTTTTTTCTCGATATCTTACTTTGACTTGCCTGCTGGTAAGCCAATGATGGTCCAAAAGTGCCAGGCGTCTTAAAAAACCGCCTCTTGCCAAAGATGCTTCTTCTTCAAGCATCTCTTAAAAAATCCAAGGTTATAAGGCGACCGTGGTGTAGTGGCAGTGCAATTGTCACGCAAACCGGAAGTACAGGTTCCACAGGATTTGTTTTTGACTCGGCATATGACAGCACCCCGCTTGATGTTAAGTTGAAGTGTGGTCCATGAATGGATTTCAGTGCTACTACAATTCAATATTTGTAAGTAGCAATCACATCCTGCTGATCCCGAAACGTGACCAAATCACTTCACGGTCTGCATACTTGTAAGTGGTGGTACTGCCTACCACTCTTCAAGTTGAAATTGTATCTTTAATATATTTTTATTAAAGATACAATTTATAATTCTCGATATTGCTTGTTCTTTATTGCTATAAAGTTTGCTCCTTCCTCCTAAAGTTTATTCCTGAAGTTTATTGCAATTTGTTCCTTCAAACGTAATTATTAATTTATACGTAACTTCATGAACGAGTCCAACGTCAAAACGGCCATCATAGCGCGCCGCTGGTATAGTCGTCATGTTTCTGTGATACAAGTACTTTATTAGCGTGATATAGAAATGTAAATGATAACGAAACTATATCTTTTTTGCAGCCAAATGTGTGTGACGCAACACCCGAGCAAAAATGGAGTTTTGACGTCAAATGTGATCTGTCAAATTCCACGTTTACTATAAAAACTGACTTGGTGGAGAATCCAGGGAGAACATCAGAGAATAATGATACTCACATGGATATGGAGTAACAATGAATACGCTTAAAAGGAAATACAAGATAAATAAGGCGACCGTGGTGTAGTGGCAGTGCAATGGTTACGCAAACCGAAAGCACGGGTTCGAAACCACTTGACGGAACTAAAGTAGCTTTCATATATGTACTTTGGTTATCCTGTTTCTTTGATACAAGCACTTTAGCATAAAAATGTAAATAATAAAAAAATACAGTTATTCCCCCTATAACGCGGTAGATTGGTTTTGCGTCGCGCTATGTATGAATGGTTCATCACATTTAACTTTTCTCGCTGCAGAGGGTTTAAATCGAATATTAAGAAAAAACTATGATATGAACGAAATATGTACGTTTTATTAAAATCAAACTAAAGTAAGAACATTTCAAATTAAAAAAAACAGTTAATTTCAGATAAATTAACTGTTTTAATACTTGTTTATTCACAGTCAGAACTATCTGAAATAATGTTCCTCCGACATCGTATGTGGGAAATCCCTGCGTTTTATGGGGGAATTCCCGTGTTATACAGGGGATTGAAATCGCGTTTTAAGGGTACCGCGATATAGGGGGGATTAATGTACATTTAAAATCTTTTGTATATTAATACAATACATAAAAAAATGTAATTGTGGCTATGAAACCTGATATTACGCTAGAGTGCGGTCTATGATAAGAGGCTACTTACGGTATGTCGGCCTAGTTAGAATCGGCAACTCACAGACTGATGCCATAACGCGACTAAGTCACTTAACGATCTGTATACTTGTAAGTGGTAGTACTTCCCCGGATCGACTGCCATTTTTTTATAGCTATGACAGAACCCCGTTTGATGATGTTAAACTGCAGTCGTGTTTATGATCAGAGTTGACAGTAGCAGTTTTGACGACAGGCGTGGCCGAACAGTTAGCGATTGGTTTGTTACGCGTATAGTCCCGGGTTCGATTCCTGGTCAGAGCAAATATTTGTTTCATAGGTTTTATTTGTAATATTTGTTAATAAAAAAACAGGCGGATGTTTGCTTCGGGTCTGGTTATCAAAGAGTGGTAGGCAGTGGTACCCAGTCTGCTGATCCGGGGTAGTACCACTACTTACAAGTATACAGACCGTAAAGTGATTTGGTCACGTTTCGGGATTAACTTGTAAGTTGCCGGTTCCAACTAGACCGGCATAGTGGATGTGACTGCTATTTACAGATATTGAATTGTAGTAGCAGTGACATCTATTCAGAGACCACACTTTAGCTTAACATCAAGCTATGTGCTGTCATATGTTGCATATGTCATATGTCATATGTGCTGTCAAAAGCAGGTGTAGTAGCAGTTAAATAACTGCCTAGGCCTGTCTACTTGGAACCGTAACTTTTAAGCTGATCCCGAAACGCGACTAAGTCCCTTTACGGTCCGCATGTTCGTCTTTTTTTTTAAGTTATTATAAAGTATACTTTAATTATTAAGTAATAAACATATTGTAATAATGTTGTTTGTTTTATTTAACTAGTTTTAAGCACACGCATAATAATTTCAATTAGCTTGGGGTTTATAATTTATTATTTCAATCAATCAATGAAATTGTCACGCCTTTTTTCCACAGAGATAGGCAGACAAGCTGGGTTGCCTAGTGCCCATAACCGTAGAGCTTGTATGAGGAGAATTGTGGATGTGAAGGAAGCGAGGGAGTTGTGTTAGGATCGTGGCCCTCCATTGTCTCTGCCTATCCCCAATCTACTTTTCACTCATCCTTCTTTCCATGTGCCTAAACCACCTAAGCATTTCTTTGTCAATCCTTGTCACTTAATCTTCATTCAAACCACATCTATCGCGCATTGTGCTATTCCTTAACCTTAAATAATGAATTTATAGATCTTTTAAAGATTGAAAAATTGGGGTTAAAAATGTCTACTATAGAAATATATTTTAGGGCAAACGAGTGTTTTTGTTTAATATTAAAGTAGTATGTTTATATTCAATTTAATGCATAAAAGAAGTTATAATATTTAAATAGGCCTTAAAGGAGGAAGCGCGGCTATACATCAATGTCGTGGTATGACGCGGACTACATACAACTAGACACCGCAAACAAATGTTCAGCTGATAGGTAAGAGGTGAGTCATGATTGAAGAAATCCAGCGAAGGTTAAAGTGTATTTAGTAGACCATAACTTGTCAATCTAAAATCAGTGCTATCTTTTTTGTAATTAGGTAATTGTAAAATTAGGTGGAATTAATAAAATTTTAAAATAAAAGCAATAATTACAATTAAAAAAATTAAAACTACCTACTATTAAGAAATGTGTTTCAACCTTTTTTTTTGTTGTGACTCGACATATGACAGCACCCCGCTTGATGTTAACTTGGAGTGTGGTCCATGAATGGATGTCACTCCTACTACAATGAGAAGCAATCACATCCACTATGCCGACCTAGTTGGAACCGGCAACTTACAAGCTGATCCCGAAACGCGACCAAATCACTTCACGGTCTGTATACTTGTAAGTGGTGGTACTACCCCGGATCTGCAGACTGGGTACCACTGCCTACCACTCTATGATGAGACAACCGCGTGGTAGTGAATTGGTCACGCAAAATTAGAGTTCTCGGTTCGAAACCACTTGTATTGCCAGTACCAATGCATCTTTGATGTATGTAGGTACTTTGGTCGTCCTGTTTCTGTAATAAGTACTTTAAATAGTGTGAGACAAACAGTTTTAAGTTGCCGGTTCCATCTAGGCCGGCATAGTGGATGTGATTGCTACTCACAGTTATTGAATTGTATTAGCATTCAATGGACCGCACTTTGGCTTAACATCAAGCGGGGTGCTGACATATATGTCGAGTCACAATAAAAAAAAAGTTTAGAAATGTGCATAGTGCCCTGTGACCCGTGACGGCAGATATGGTGTTAGCTACGCCTACGCCCCTGTCTCTAGTGGTTTGTAGTCTGTGTTGTGTGTAATTTGGTTGCCGCGCACGCGCACCTCATTTTGAATAACTCACGGATGCGTTGTCGCATTATACGCCAGTTCTATACATTGGAATGCATTTATTTTCCTTTTCCGGTTTGTTTTGTATTTTAAATATTTATTAACAATCAATCAAACTGTCATGTCTTTTTCACACAGGGATTGGCAGAGACAAAGGAGCGCCACTTACGACGATTCTGACACAACTCCCTCGCGTACCTCACATTTACAATTCTCTTCATACAAGTTCTACAGTTATGGACACTAGGCAACCCAGCTTTAAAGAAATATCTCCGATTTGATCGGAAAAAACACACTCCTGGGCCTGCCTTGTTTAACGCATCCATCCAGATCAGATTTATAAACTCTTTTCATCAATTTACATAAATCATATACAGGTATCATCTATTTGGCGACCAAAGGACGGCAAGTGATTTCGAAACCCCGTTCGCTTGGTTTATGAGGCCATTTCATAACCACTAGAACACGGCCATCTTTTTACTTACGTAATCATCATCATTATCATCAACCAGAAGGTGTCCACTGCTGAACATAGGCCGCCATTTCAAACGACAAGATGCCAGTTGCATCCAGCGGTTATTCGTGACTTTCACTATATCGTCAGTCTTTCTAGTGGGAGGCCTACCTACGCTGCGTCTTCCGGTTCGTGGTCTCCACTTTAGAACCTTTCTTACCCATCGGTTGTCGGTTCTTCGAGCGATTATTACGTAATGCATAGTGATAAATCCGTATTCTGTCGATAGAAGCGGCAGTCGAAGTAAAAGGTTCGGCGCGTCGTTTCTTTGTAGAACAAGCAACAAGTGGAATGCTTTGCCGGCTTCCATTCTATAACCCTAGATCCTTCAAGCAAAGCAAATAAAGTCAACCTTCGCATTCATAGTAACGGTGTAAGCTAACCGTGAACTGAAACAAGTTTTTCAGTCGTCTTCCCTTGCCTTTCAGTCAGTCTTGGAACTTCCCTTGATTACTATTAGGCAGTCGAGTTTCAATTTAAAAAATATATATAATTATTTTTATTATTGTCCTAATTATGTATAGATTTATATGGAAGGCCTATATGATATAGATGATTTGATATAAAACTAATGGAGTTGGGTTGTGTAGTTAACATAAATACATAGCAATGTCGATAAAACATCGATTTTCTACAGATAAAATATAAAAAACTTGAAAAATAAACGTGTCGTCTGTTACCATATTAAGCTAAAGCGTTACATGCAATTTGTTAGGCCGCCTTACTCTAAAAATAAAACATTTAAAATATTATATTTTTCTCTCCTTTACACTTATGTAATGTTATACTAGTTAAAAGAAGACAGGCTGAGTTGCTTGTGTGAAAGTTTATATGTAATAGAATTAAAGTTAAGAATAAGCTGTTTTCCCAATTAGGGCTTGGGAACCAATACGAGAAAAAAGCTATCTCACATAATATTCTTATACGACGGCTTTTTGTTATTATTATGGCTCGACATATCTATGATAAAAGGCGACTGCTACTACAATTAAAAATCAAGTTCTGTCTACTATTTCACCCGTACTTGAACTTAATAATTTACCCAAAAACTGTTGTTGTAGCTTAACTATAATATTTAGCCATATATATGTTTGTGAGTAATCAAATAGGTACTAATTATTAGTGATACATTGGGTTACATTGTACCAATTAAGGTAGGCTCTCTAATTAAAAATAAATAAATTAAATTATTTATTTATTTTTAGTTATGTAACCCGGCGAAGAACGGTTAAAGAATTTTTAAAATCGGTCGAGTAGTTTTTAAGTTAAATCATAACAAACAAATAATCATATTTACCCCCTTAATTATTGGTATATATTATTATATGAAAATCGATTCTTAGGAAGTAAACTCCAGTTATAATGCAATAATTTAGAGTATTGTTTACTTGTTTTTTTATTACTAGGTATACGTATAAAGACTGCGTTGTTAGTGTGCGCTTGCCCTTAAGGTTACTTTATTGAGATTTATCTGCGACTCGTGGAGATATTGACGATTGACTACATCATTAGAAGTCTTTATAGGTAAGCTGGTGCCATAGACAACAGCGCCATAGTTTTAACAACCTACGGGACAGGCAGTGGAGAAGAAAAATATGTTTATTTTAACTCTATACGGCTCTTATAACTACCTCTTTACTTATAAGCCTCATAAAATGGAAAAAAAGCCAATTTATTGCCCGGCATAGTGACAGAGACTAAGGCAACTTTAAATTGCGTAGGTATCTTCAGTCGTCGACGCTCTTGCTTACCATCAGTCGTGGTTGTCGAGTTTCAAACACATTCACTCTCATCTAAATTGACTTGGGGACATAGCTGGTAGGCCCGGATCTAAGGGGGGTCAAACCGAGGCACTGGCCCCGGGCGACAGTTTCAGTGGGCGCCAAAATCATATAATAATATGATCGAAAGTAAAAAACTTGCTCCACAAAGCGCCTAGCATACAGAAGCCAGGTTGGCTCACCGTTGGCTTGTAAGGAAAAGGCGCCACACAGGCCCACACCACAAATGAATTCTATATTTGTGATTTTTTAAGTAAGTTATTTCAAACGTTGGAGAGAGGGGTGCGACTATCAAGTATCTGCCCGGGTTCGATAAAATCGTTGATCTCCTGGCCAAACTCTGCTGTAAACTCACGGATCGAGCTACCTAAATTGCCTCCGTGCGGAACGATGCCTGAGATGCGTTTCAAGCAACGCGATCTCGCATGGAGCTACGAGTACAATTGCTCGATGTCTGAAAGAACAGTGGTCCTGATTGTGTCCCAGCGCTTATACTTAAAATGTGCCTAGCAGATTTGTCTCCCGACTTAACGGGGCTATACCAGGGGGCCGGAAATGAATTTAATTGTCATTACTTCAATAGTAATGACAGTAAAATTCATTCCCATTTGTCAAAAAGTTACTCGGTCGCTGTTAGTGTCAAATACAACTTTTATTCATTAGGACTAGGACAATGAGTTTCAATGAGCTTGAAAAAATTTCAACGACTATGGGATGAACCGCTCTGCAAAATGGTATTGGAAGATATTGTATAGTAACATGAAAGAGCGGGCTCGCCTTATGGCCGTCTCTACTAGGGAGTCGGGTTTCTGGTTGCAGGCTTTTCCGTCTGCATCGGTTGGTACACTCCTCGACAGAAATACCCTGACCCTGGCGGTATGCCTTCGTCTCGGAGCCCGAACTGTCCGAACGTATAAGCCTTGCTATACATGCTCTCATGCGACGTCATTGGATGATATTTTTTATTTATAGTTTAATTATTTAATTATATTTAATATACGTTTAAGTTTAGTAATTGTTATTAAAATAATAAACAAAATATAATGATAAAAAAAATGAGCTTGAACTGTTAATTAAAATGAACATCAATTCTTAGTGTGTTGCGCGGTCTCAATTTTAATTTTAAAGCTCATTAATGGAGTTTTACTGTAAAAACGAAGTCTATTGTCATTGTGTTACGCGGTCGGCCCGCGGCTCTCATACTCGTCGGGCTGTGCGGTCACGTTTAACTCATAATGGTGCTTTATACCTGAATATTATAGTAATTGGAACTAGATATATGACATTAGAACAGGTTTCCATTAGCCATAGCGAAAGGTCACAAGTCAAATACCAATAAAAATCTATCTACCCACATGCCGCTTAATTTACATGCTAGATATTCAAAAAGCACACTTTAACGACTAAATAAGGCGCTATAACTATCTAATTTTCATGTTATATGTGGGACAATAACACCTACGTTTCAGCGACTGAGGCAAACGTAAACTAAGTCGGTTTATTCAGTCGTTGGGCCTTGAACCTTCCCTTGGTCACCATCAGGCAAGTCGAGGTCAGATAATAGATAATAGGTGGAGTCACTTATAAAATAGTACCTAATTATAAAAATAAATTGTGCAATATATTAATTTGTAATAAAGAATAGCACAGTGCGCGATAGATGTGGTTTTAAAGAAGATGTAGTGACATGGATTGACAAAAGAATGGTTTTGCACATGGATAGGATGAGTGAAAGTAGATTGATGGAATTCACACATCTGATGTGGATAGATGCGTTAAACGACACATACCAAGAAGGTTTCCGACCAAATTGTAGATATCCTTAAGAAAACTAGTGCCTATAACCGTAGAGCTTGTATAAAGGAAGTTGTGGATGTGAGGGAAGCGAGGGAGTTGTGTCAGGATCGGAGCAAGTTGCGCTTCATTGTCTCTGCCTATGCCTGTGGGAAAAAGGCGTGACAATTTGATTGATTGATAATTAATTAAAGTTAAGTATTGTATAGGTGGACTGACGCAGTGGCGTAACGTGGCGGGGGCGGAGGGGGCGGCAAAACTTATAAAAACTGAAATAAATCGTTAAAATTTGAACCTGAAATTAACATTTTTGTTGTACCTATGATTGAAACTCCTATATAAAGGGGCGGCAAATTTTTTTCCGCCCCGGGCGGCCGACTTCCGCCTCGGGCGGCTGACTTCCACGCTACGCCACTGGACTGACGACGTAATAAGAGTCACGAATAACCGGTGAAGGCAACTGGTATCTTGTCGTTCGGTAAAGCGTTCTGAGGAGGAGGCCTATGTTCAGCATTGGACGTCTTCTGGCTGATGACAATGATAGAGTTTTGCATCTCTTTGTGTTCTCTTTGGTATACTAACCTAGTTTATAAGTGTGTGTATTACTAACATTTGATTACAAGCCATTTTTCTTATCCTGATAATCTACAAAAACAAAAAATTATATTGAATTTACCCATGAGTTTTTAAAAATAATATTTGTCAAAAGTTTTTCTCTAACGTATTGCTACAGCCACACTATGCTCTTCGCGCTGCTCCTCGTGCTGCCGTGAATATTGCCCTAACAGCCACACACTCCCCTACTCGCGATGTTTATCGCGTTGCTCCGATGAACGACAACATTGTAACTTAGACTCGCACTAAAAACCGACAAAAAATGGATCGCCAGGCATGACGAGCAGCAGGACTAATAACGCAGCCACACTATGTCTCTGCCCATTTCCCTCGCTATTTCTCTCGCCACTCGTCGAGTGTGTGGCCGTAGGGTTACATTGTTTAATCGATGTTTCTGAGTCATTTTTTGTAACTAGTGGTTAATTAAGGAATATAAATAAAAACAGAGAGGCGAGTCGCGTGTACGCTGACAAGCCTCGTAGGAAATAATGTTAGGTTAGAAAAATGGCGGCGCGAACCAGGTATATAATTGCCGAGTACGTTTAGATTTATTCGCGTAATTAAAACTGCAGTAGCAGATAACCGATGGAACACCAACTGTGTGTAGGGTTGCCAGATTAGAAAATATAATAAAAATTGCAAATAATATAACTTGTATTACTTAAATCCTTTAGATTTTATATGTATAGAAGTGAAGCCAGCCTACTTAAAGGTCCGGTGGGTCGTTTCTTTGTAAAACAATCGACAAGAGGAATGAATTACCAGCCCACGTTTTCCCTCCATTCTATTACCTTGGATCTTTAAAGCGTAAAGGAGCAAATTTGGCCGACATAGTGACGGCGACTGCGGCAGCCGTGGACTGACTCGGTTTTTCAGTCGTCGGCACTCTTGGACCTCCTCTAGTTTGTTCGCTCACGAAAATTACAAAAAGAATAGAGAAAAACTTTTTTTCAGGTTGTAAGAATGTGTTACTTCACAAATCTATTTTATTAAAAAAAAACACTTGCCGGTATCCTTGTATCTTTGATATATTAATGTATTTTGGTTATTCAGTTTCTATGATGATTGTCAAGCATATTAGTAGCTTAGTATAGATATATAAAAATAAAAATATCATTTTAAAGTCCCATGTCCATCGTGTATCCACGCTTTTGGTACACCCATTACTTTAGAGTCTAGTTTAAGTTAAATGACTTTTTAATAGCAGTTATCCCTTAAATACATGTATACTAAAAGAGTCCTATCCTACCCTAAAATTAATGAATAGTTTAAAATTCATTCCTTTTAAAACTCTTTAAAAAATAGTGAATTTAAACTGGTAACCCTGAGTTTTGTATTCATAAGGCTGGTTACAAATTTGGTGATATTAATCTCTTTAGTTTATTTTTTTGTTCTGACAATGAGGTTGGCTTACACTGCCGCAGTTCATTATTTCGGTCGGTTGCAAATTGTCGGTGATTTGTTTAAACTGATTTTATAATAGATTTTCTACTATTTTAAGATCTGTAGTCTGTATTGTGGCTGAACATAAAATCAAATTAATCAAATCAAATTGTCACGCCTTTTTTCTAAAGGGATATGCAGAGACAATGGTGTGCCACTTGTCACAATCCTGACACAACTCCCTCGCTTCCCTTACATCCACAATTCTTCTCGTTAGTACATAAAATGTGATTGTAAAATGGTAATAAGAATCGTAGCATAGTGCAGCCAAATTGGAGCTGGCAACTTTTAAGCTGATCCAAAAACGCGACTGAGTTACTTCACAAGCAGATACCGAAACGCGACTAAGTTACTTAACGATCTGTACACTTGAAAGTGGTACTGAGAATGGGGTAGTACCATTATACCAATCCGGGCTATGATGGTATACATATCAAAATAATTTTTAACCTTTATTCTTTGATTATGAAACGGCGGCATATTTTCATTAAAAATATTAAATTATTAAGCGCGGGACCAACCAACACGACACGCTGCACAAACACGCCAACCTACAGGTACAAATACAGGTTACGTTTGGGGTCTAGACGAGGGCCATTATGGACCTTCAGCTAAGCGCCTGACTAAGGAGTTCTCCAAGCGGCTGACAGAGAAGTCTGAAGACAGGAAGGCTGGCAGTTATTTCTGATAACGTGTTAGCGTTGCTATACAAAGGGGAAATGTTGCCAGTCTCCTTAAGACTGTCCCTGATGTGACGTTATTAGATGATTTTTTTAATAGTTTAATTATAGTTATTATAATTTTAATTTTATCTGTTTCTCAATAATTAATTTCCAAGTTTTCTATCAGTTTTTTTTCTGCCAAAAAATATAGACTAATAAAAATGTATTAAAATATAAAATGACAAAGGTAAGTAATAACTATCTAAACGCACCTTTAGCTAAAACTATAAACCCCATAACACTGCTTGTAAAATACAAACGTAGAAGTAATTCCATAAAATTTATAGTTGTAGCTAAGTAGTGTTAGTCGGCCAGTGTTAAAGCCCAACACTATGAAGTGATAACATTAAATTAATTTGATTGAATGCAAACATTCACTATTTCAAACTAGTCCGCCCACTCAATAAAACCTCTACTATATAATATTTTTATTTGTGACTTTATATTATTTTAATTTACATTGCTTGCTTTGTATGTCCATGTAGGCCTTCTCTAGCGCACTTAAGTGTTCAAAGGCTGGAAACGGTCTGCATCCAGCGGATTCCTGCTGTCTTTAGCATGATATTAGTCTAATTTGTGGGTACCTAGATGTCTTACGCTGCGTTTGTCCGTATGTGGTCTCCATTTGACAACATGACGTAGTCTGCGTCCAGCGGTTTCCTGCTACCTTGAGCATGATTTCAGTGTATTTTGTGGGTACCTAGATGTCTTATGCTGCGTTTGTCTGTTTGTGGTTTCCTGCTACCTTTAGCATGATATTAGTTTATTTTGTGGGTACTTACATGTCTTACGCTGCGCTTGTCCGTATGTAGTCTCTATTTGAGAACTAGTCGTAGTACCACTACCACCACTTAGTAGACCATAAAATGACCTTTTTATTGTACCACGACCTGCCTAATGATGCTCGTATGTAAAAGGAGACTTAAGAGTGCCGTCTGAAAAAATCGAGTGGGTTCACGGTTGCCTCAGTCGCCGTCATTATGCCAGACAAAATACTTAGTTGCGTTCGGAAGTTGCCGTTTCCATAGTGAATTCAGTTTAACTATCTGTAAATATAGTTACTTAACTGTTAGACTAGCAAATATTTTTAGTTTGGTGCTGTTTCTGGTGTCCCCCGATACCTAACCAATTGCCTAATTTGCTTATGGGCTAATCCGGCAATGGTCACATTCATTATGCCGTCCTAGACAATACAATATTTATTTAGTACCCAAATGATCGATCGAATCTTTCGATATTATCACCTATTCAATAGATCACGATCGACCCGGGTTACAAGAAAGCAGCGATCGACTAATTTGTGATGTGTACTGTAAAAAAATAATAGAACCATCAATGTACTGTGTGTTTTACGTAAGCAGTTATTTTATTGTCTAATGTCTTTCAATATCTACGGTGTGTCTATGAGGTTCTTTACACACATTAATATGAGAAGTAAATGTCAGGCCTTAATATTAATCAGTAACTGCTTGACTCCTTAGAATGTTCAGTATATTTATTATTTAAACGTTTAAATTAAGTATATAATACATAGATCATTTTATATTCTTAATTTACATACTCATACCTTATAAATTAAAAGGAAATTTTATCTTTATAAGGAGAATTTTGGGTGTAAGGGAAGCGAGGGAGTTGTGTCAGAATCGTTGCAAATGGCGCTTTATTGTCTATGACTATCCCTGTGGAAAAAAGGCGTGATAATTTGATTGATTGATACGTTAAAACTTATTTATGCCGACCCAGTACTTGAAAACCAAAAGCTCTGTGTTAAATTCTGTGTTGACTTCTTACCATGACTTACCTAGTGTCAAAGTAGGAGGGGTCACGGTTTGAGACGAGATGAACCTTAAAGCTTGGCTAGCATAGCGGATACGACTGTTACTTGCAGGTAAATAATTTTACTTCAGAGTAACATCAGGCGGGCTCGACGTATGACAGCATCTAAAGTCGCATTTTATTAATGGCGAACTCATTTAATTAAATAAAATCTAATTCAAAGCGTGTCTTAATTAATCTACAATTTTACGTCCATTAATCATTGTCAGTAACTAATTAAAAATACTAATAATCAAAGACATCAAAAGGAAGCTAAAAGCTAAGAATATGGAAAGAATAGAAGCTGTGCTAAAATAAGAACTAATTCAGTGTTATTTATCTCATTTATGCTATGTTTATACCACGTGTGATTAAAAGAGACAACTACTCGTACTTCAATTCCTTTCTTACCAAGATTGTCACTACTTTTTGCAATTACAACTACTTGGGGCTCATTCTATTTCTTAAGTCCAAATTCTTTGGCTAAAAGTATATTTTGGTGCGTATACCAAACGGCTCTAATTCTCTAAATACATTATGGTGATGATAAAGCAGTGAAATTGCGCCGCGGTCGCGAGTGACCAATCAACGTAGTTTGTCTATTGATTGTTACTCGCTGATTGGTTACGGAGATGTCAAAGTTCGTCATTTCGCTGGCAGGTATTAAGAGAATCGGGGCCCTGGCGTATTTTCGGTTCGTTTTCCTACGATCGTATAAATTACCAACATGGCATGGCATGTTGCCTAACGTGCATATCTAACCTAAAACCTTGGATCCTTCAAGCGATGCGTAAAGAAGTACCTTTGGCCGGCATAGTGACGGCAACTGGAAAAGCCGTGAACTCGGTTTTATCGGTTGTCGGCACTCTTGTACTTCCTTTTGCTTACCATCAGGCTAGTCGAGATCAGATGTCGAGTCACAATAAAAAAATAGGAGAATCCAAGTATCTTCGATATAGGCGACATAGACGACGACATACGAGTACATCAGTAATGCAAAAAGCAGTCCATGTTGGCACTGTTAAACCTAATACGCGCGCATCGTATCTTTATTGAAATAATAGTAGGTATATTTCTAAGACACGATAATAAGTAAATATCGTTGAATATTTCCTATGCAAATTATTAGGAATAGTTGCTTGACAGATAGGAACAAATTAAATAGTTAGGAAAATATAATAATTTGGTTGCGTTCTCTAATATTATCTATAGTTTGTGGGCTTTTTAATATTATAATATAATAATAAGTTACGGGCCTTAAGGCCAACAACACCTGACCACAAACTAAATGTACAATCAAAAGAATAATAGGTATAATATATTCCTGGTCTGCCTCGTTTAACGCATATATATTTGGTATCAAACAAATCAAATCATATTGTCACGCCCTTTTCACACAGGGATAGGTAGAGACAATGGAGCGCCACTTGCCACGATCCAGACACAACTCCCTCGCTTTCTTCACATTCACAATTCTCTTCATAAAAGCTCTATGGTTATGGGCACTAGGCAACCTAGCTTTCTTGAGGATATCTCCGATTTGGTCGGAAAACACCCTCCTGGGTCTGTCTCGTTTAACACATCCATCCATGAATCTATAAATTCCTTTTGCAATCTATTTTTACTAATCCTTTCCATGTGCCCAAAACATCGAAGCAATCTTTTTTTTGTATTATTTTTTATTTTCGTTTCTATACTAAGCTGTATCATAGAAACAGGACAACCAAAGTACATATACCTAGTACAAAGTACATATTATAGTTTTGCGTAACCATTGCACTGCCACTATACCACGGTCGCCTTTGTCAATCATCATCAGCAAGAAGACGTCTACTGCTTAACATATCCCTTTGAATATTTGTATCATACTTTGCCAATAAATAAAATGAATAAAATTAGAAGATTCTCATGTATTCAGAGCGATGAGTTGTCTGACTGTACCTCCAGTAGCTGTTAATGTGTTTCATCCATCACTTGTCGTACCTCTGAGGAATAATTAGTTGTGTAAGCCCGCGGCCGGAGCTTAATCATTGCACCAACTCTTGCCGGCGCAGCTTCCTTACTGCCGCCGATTAAAAACAGATAACCGTAGGCAGAATCATTTGTCTAGGAAAACTATTCAATAATAATATTAAAGGACATAGAATTAATAAGGCGACCGTGGTATAGTGGCAGTGCAATGGCTACGTAAGCCGAGTGGCACGGGTTCAAAAACCACTCACCGGTACCAATGTATCTTTGATATATGTACTTTGGTTGTCCTGTTTCTATGATACAAGTACTTTAGTAGCTTAGTGTAGAAATGTATGTTTTAAAAAAATTATGACAGCATCCCGCCTCATGTTAAGCTTGAGTGCGGTCCATTAATGGAGGGGACTTCTACTAAAGTTTAAATAACTGTAAGTAGCAGTTACATGCATCGTGTCCGCCTAGTTGAAACCGGCAACTTACAAACTAATTCCGAAACCCGACTAAATCATTTACAGATAATTAGTCGCGTTTAGGCAGACAGTTGGTAGTCAATTAAACAGTGTGCCCATTACCAAGTGACTCAGTCAAGTTTTGGTATCAGTCAGAAAGTCGCCTTTTTCAACTGGGCCGGTATGGCGAACTTATTGTTTTAATTTTTATTTAATTGTGTTGGTATTTTATAAAAATAATCAAATGTAAAACTGCACACGTATTTTCAATGTATGTCGTCTGTACACAGTCGTGCATCTATTAAATTCGGGTTCTTAAACCTTACTCCATTAATAGACCGCACTCCAGTCTAACATCCCTACCAGCCCATGTGCATGTGTTCTTATCATTCTAATATTTTGGATCCTTCAAGCGAGGCGTGAAAATCATAGTGATAGCGACTAGAGCAACCAAGATCTGAAAAGTTTTTTTAAGTCATCAGTGTGTGGACTCCTTGCTCACCAACAGGCTTCCGATGCCACTATATAGTTCAGATATGTCAAGTCACAATAATAAATTATAAAAAACATAAATTAAACAATAAACTCAGAATTAAACAAATTTTATGCGGCTTACTATCGCGTTTATTTTGGTTTGGATTTTACATTTTTATTATTATTCCGACGTTTCGTATATAAGTAACGATAGTAAACCGCATAAAATTGGTTTAATTCATTAATTAATGTTCGCGCAAAATCTAACAAAATACTAATAAACTCAGAACTAAAATTAATATGCCTTAACAAATTAAAACTAAACCCAATTTATATATGTCAAAATGAATTTGTTATAGGAAAACAGACTCTATTGCACAATCAATAGTATGGGCGTGAAACTTAATTTGAATTAATCTGTAGTAATTTAACTCGCGATAGTTTCTGATTACCGTTGCAATTCTCAACAAGGTCCCTCCATTACTGAGATTGTCTTATATTAATCACTATTTTATGTGATTATCTAAATAACATATTGGTATAAGTCGACTTGAATATATTTGACAGCATTTAATTGCTTTAAGGAGACTTAATCACGAGAGTCTGCGCTCAAGTAACGCAAACGGAATGTAGAAGAGCTCTTTAACCTTTTTTTTTTATTGTGACTCGACATATGACAGCACCCCGCTTGATGTTAAGCCGAAGTGTGGTCCATGAATGAATGTCACTGCTACTACAATTCAATAACTGTGAGTAGTAATCACAGTTATTGTCCTAGATGGAACCGGCAACTTACAAGCTGATCCCGAAACGTGACCAAATCACTTCACGGTCTGTATACTTGTAAGTGGTGGTACTACCCCGGATCGGCAGACTGGGTACCACTGTCTACCACTCTTTGATAACCAGACTCGAAGCAAATATCCATCTCTTTTTCTTTATTAACAAATATTTGCCATATTTATTGTTATTAAATATTACAATTAAAAGCTATGAAACAAATATTTGCTCCGACCGGGAATCGGACCCGGGACTTTACGCGCAACAAACCAATCGCTAAACCATTCGTCCACGCATGTCGTCCTTGTTCCTACCTTGTCCTTTCACACCCGTAATACCCGCACATGTCGGGGAAAGCATCCGCACTCTATCGACCTAATCGGCAGTCGAACTAAAAAGTTCGGTGCGTCTTTTCTTTGTAGAACAATTGACAAGTGGAATGCTTTGCCAGTCCATGTGTTCTCTCCATTCTATGACCTTGGATCCTTCAAGCAATGCGTGAAGAAGCACCTTAGGCCGGCATAATGACGGCGAATGAGGCAGCCGGGAACTTACTCGTTTTTATCAGTCGTCATCACTCTTGGACCTCCTCTTGCTTATCATCAGGCAGGTCGAGGTAAAATGTCGTCGAAAGCAACATAAACCTTACGTCAAAGCAACTGCAGCGCTACCTTCATTTTTATAGTTTCCGGCAGAACTATACCAATTCTGCATAGTATAAAGATCCGTAAATTAGAAGAGCTCTGAACGACTATGGTGGAAACAAGTCTATTTAATTTTATTTTTTATTGTGACTGACTGCACCCCGCTTGATGTTAAGCTGGAGTGTGGTCCATGAATGGATGTCACTGCTACTACAATTCAATAACTGTAAGTAGCAATCACATCCACTATGCCGGCCTAGTTGGAACCGGCAACTTACAAGCTGATCCCAAAACGTGACCAAATCACTTCACGGTCTGTATACTTGTACTCGCTTCCTTCCCATTCACAATTCTCTTCATACCATCCACCATCGCACTGTATTACCGTCAGTCACGTCAACATCTAATCCAATCAACTGTACTATGGAGACTATACACTATACTTTCCATAGACTATACTTTCAGCTGTTTGAAATTTTTCTTTATTGTTTTTCTGTTACTATATGCATATCCTACTATTGTTATAAATGTGAATGTGAGTTTGTTTGTTACGTTTTTTTTTGGAGGTACTAGAAGTAACATGGGTTACTTTTAATTTAAAAAAGATTATTTTTGTTCTAGTTTCCAATTGACTATAGTTTTAACTGTTTGGAATATATATTTATTTTTTATTCCGTCTGTCATTTTTATATGAGTTATCGAGTTATAAATACAAAAAAGTCGAATTGAGAACCTCCTCCTTTTTATGACTGTGTTATAAACTAAATTTTACGCGGGTGAAACCGCGGGCACAGCTGGTATAAAAGAAATATGCTATATTATTGTATATTATATACACACACGCTCGTAAGCTGTTTTACTTGGATTTACGATACAACCGTGAAGGAGGCTTCGCGGCTCTTCAATCTCACAAAGTAGGCTAATTATCGTGCAAAAAGGAAGTGGCCGGTATGTGTATAAAAGTGACAGAGAATTTCCGCCGATGAAATTCACTTCGTAAATCTTCATGTGTTTTGCAGGCAAACTTTTTTAAATTCTTTATTGTTTATTTAAACTTTAGTAGTATATTTCGTGGCTTGTTATTTTATTTATTTATTATTATAATATCTTACAACAATAATATCTCCTCTGCCCCCCTAGCACGGCAATCCAAGAAGCACGATAAATATCATGATTGTTTGTCAAAATATGACTTTTCCCCATGAACTGTAAGTTGCGAGCACGGCGGCAAGCAAGATACGCAATATGTGTGATAGCCGCCATTTTGTTTAAAGTTATCATAACTTGCGAGCACGGCTGATCCAAGAAGTAAGATTTTGACGTTATATATACACATTTTTATCACATTATGAACGGGGTGGTGATAAATATATTTTGGCCTTTTTTAACTAAATAATTATATTTTTTGTGAGGTTCTTAAAAGGTTATTATGTTTTCTATGTCCTAAACTCGATTAATAATTACTCGAGACTACCTTTAATTTTTTTAAATAAAATAGTTACTCATTTCATACGCCTAAATACTTTTAAGCGAAGTGTGAACCTACACATCTGACCGTCATACTGACGAATGACTGAGGCAAACGTAAACTAAGTCGGTTTTTTCAGTCCCCAGCGCTCTTGGACCTCACCTTGCATAAATGCACATTGTATCAAAGCTAGTTTTTTATATAATTATTTAATTTATATATTTAATAAACGATGTATTTATTTGAGATTTAGTAACATATTATTTTAAATTCTTCATTTTCATTTTTATATCTTAAGTTTACATACGTCTCTTCTCAACTTTATAAACGTTCGACAGTGGATACGCCTCAAATTTTCCGTAAGATGTAATGTAATTATACGGTCAAATTAAAAAGTTATTTGTTAGTTGACATTTCCAAGTATGTTTCGACTCTTTAACTTATACGCATAATTTCTGTTAGTATTGTTGTAGGGAACGTACCATGACCGAAATGAATGAATTGAATGATTATATGACGAAAGTCAATATAAAGGTTTGTTGTTTCCGAAAAAGCCTGTAGTAATGCGATAAAATATCTTAATATTTTATCGCATTGATTTATCTTAAACAAGGAATGGCCATGCTCGCTTATGTGATAAGTTACATGGTAAGATAAGTCTATCGCGGAACTTGATTCTTGAATCTTGCTCGACCCCGTGCTAGGGGGGCTGGTTTCCATAACAAGATTCAGAAATGTTAAGAGTGGTGGGCAGTGGTACCCAGTCTGTCGATCCGAGGCAGTACCACCACTTCCGGTATACAAGTATACAGACCGTGAAGTGATTTGGTCGCGTTTCGGGATCAGCTTGTAAGTTGCCGGTCCCTAGGCCGGCATAGTGGATGTGATTGCTACTCACAGTTATTAAATTGTAGTAGGAGTGACATTCATTCATGGACCACACTCTAGCTTAACATTAAGCGGGGTGCTGTCATATGTCGAGAAGGAAAAAGAAAAAAAAGTTATTTTGAAAATTGCGTTATTTGAAGGTTATATATAATACATAACAAATATGCCTTATTTTGTATCTTTTGGGTAAATTAATTCTATATTTAATTTTATTAAAAACATGAGGTGTACTTCAAAAGTCGATTACTTTGTTGCATAAAGTCTGTAATTTATTTAAATTACTTGCCGTTTAAAATACCACCGCCTTAATATTAGTTGCTTGTTAATAATAGCTTACATTGTTAGTATGTTACTTTGTATTTATAATAATAAAATAATAAGAACGATCCCGTGGCCGGGTGGTACTTGGCATAAACACCAACACCTGTGTCTACCAAATGAACAGTATTTTTTTTATTGTGACACGACATCTGATCTGGTCCCGCCTGATGATAAGCAAGAGGAGGTCGACGACGACTGAGAAAACCAAGTTTGTTATCGGCTGCCTCGGCCGCCGTCACTATGCCGGCCAAAGAAATAGTTAGAAATAGTAGAAAAGTTTATATAATAATAAATATTAATACATTTTTCTTACAGTGAAACGGTAGGTACCTACAGTGCCAGCGCGGGGCCTGTAGCAAATTCAGTCAAGTGACCCTTGGTTTGCTTTAGCTTCTCAAGTTTAGGGTATTAAATAAAACAAAACTGTTACAAATAAACTTTTCTGGATTTAATATGGGCAAATTTAAAGATAACACTTTCAATATTGACTTAAATTTTCAAGTGGAAGTGAAGCATAGCCTAGCGTTTAAGGCATGCAAGATATTTTACGCTCCTATCTAATTTTTTTTTATTACGCTTAGACAGGAGTTGGATCGCAAATAAGAAGCTTAATAAAGATTTGTTGTCAGTACTTCACATTCTAGATTTTTAGGAGTGGTAGACTGACATATTGTCTATTTGATTGGCAAGTCCATTGATGCGGAGTAGGGCCACAACTTTCAAGCCCATGGTTCTCTCCATTCTATAGCCTTGAATCCTTCAAGCGATGCGTAAAGAAGTACCTTTGGCCAGCATAGTGATTGCTACTGAAGCAGCCGTAAAGACATGGTTTTCGCAGTCGTCGCCACTTTTGGACCTCTTTTTACTTACCAACAGGCGGGTCGAGGTCAGATGTTGAGTCACAAAAAATGTTTCAGTTTTAGCTTGAAAGTTGCCAGTTAGCTCGCATAGTGGATACGACTGCTACTTACAGTTATTTAAGCAGCATTCGCCTCCATTAATAGACCATCATCAACAATATCAGTTGGAAGACGTCCACTGATAAGCATAGGCTTCCTCCTTAGGCCTCCACCGATTATTCGTGACTTTCACTATGTCGAAATTTCACCTAGTGGGAGAAGTAGGCACCTACGCTTCTTCTTCCGATTCGTGCTCTCCACTCAAGAACCTTTTTCTCAATCAGTTGTCGGTTCTTTGAGAGATGGACCACCTATCAGCGGGGTGATATCATGTCGAGCCACAATAAAATCAAACCATACAATGAAAAAATGTAAAATGTAAATGTGTCAGGCTTAACTTTCGCGTTAATTTTGGTCATTGATTATACATTTTTTTATTCCGACGTTACGAGAGCTTTGCAGCCATTGTGGTCACAGAGAAACTGATTGGTCGTCCTATTGGTTGATGCTGTCATTCCAAATTAACCCGTTTGGAATTCAATTTCTTGCTAAAATAACTGACGGTGTCATCTAGTTTGGCAGTTTGCTGGATTTGGGACTTAAGTTTGTGTATTATGTTGATGTTAGATAATATAGGTAAACGCGATAGTAAGCCAATGTAATTTGTTTAATTCATTAGTCAATGTTCGCGCATTATGTAAGAAAAAAGTCTCGAAAATTGTCTCTCGTCCGCAGGCGCTTTTGTTTCGGAACAGTCTGTGTACGATTCTAATCCATTAAAAAGTTAGTAATGAATTTAAAGAGGGTTATCACAAAAGTGTATTATACAAATATCACACTGTATAATTACAGAAGTATGAAAACAAACCGTACTAATTGAACAAAAAGATATGCGGTATGCGTTGTCCACTATAAAATTACACACATTTATTTTTATCCATTTATTTTTATTATCTAAGTAGTTTTTTTTATATTTTCATAGATATTAAACGAACATTGATAAATGAATTAAACAAATTTTATCTAACACCTGGGACCCTATAATACAGAAAACTCAACGGAGTAGTTTTGGAAACAATAACAGCATCAACCAATAGGACTACCAACACCTCAGTCTCTCCGTAACCACGATGAATGCAAAGCTGTCGAAACGTCGGAATAATAAAATTGTAAAATCAAAACCAAAATAAAAGCGATAGTTTTTTTTATCTCAGTCATTCAGTTTCACATCAGGCAGTATGCTGTCATAATATGTCGAACCACAAATAAAAATATATGCTATAGTAAATAAAATAAACGCGATAGTAAGCCGCATAAAATTTGTTTAATTCATTAATCAATGTTCGCGCAAAATCTAAGAAAATACCAAAATATATGCTTTTTAAATGCTATTGAAATCATGTGATAAAATATATCGTTTTGTGAGATGCGAAAGGAAAGTAATTTCTCCGCTGAATATGTCGTATGAGCTGCTCTTTAACCTTGTTCTGTTCGTACCTGGTCTTTTCACACCCGTATACTTCCACACAGGTCGGTGGAAGCATCTACTTTCTGTCGACCGAATCGTCAGTCGAACTAAAAGGTTCGGTGCGTCGTTTCCTATAATAATCTTGGATACTTCAAGCGAAGCTTGATGAAGCACCCGACGCATCGCTTTGGCCGGCATGGTAACGATACTGGGGCTACCAAGTCGGTTTTTTCAGTCGTTGCGAGATATTGGTATGTAGTTATAGCTTGAGGCATCCGCCGCAGATTTTATTAATGTCATCATCATCATCAACCAGAAGACGTCCACTGCTGAAGAAAGGCTTTCCCGTTAGAACGCCATTACAAGATGCCAGTTGCACCAACTGGTTATTCGTGACTTTCACTATGTCTATTTGAACGCTGCGTCTTTCGGTTCGTGGTTTTCACTATATTTACAACCTTTCTTGCCCAGCGGTTGTCGGTTCTTCAAGCGATATGGTAATCCCTATAGAACAATCTAGTTGCAGCTTGAAGCATCTGCGGTAGTTTTTATTAAAGTGGACAACATTTTAGGCTCGCAATCATGTTTGTAATTGTGGTGGATGTGAAAAACAACCAGCCCATAGTGTCAAACCTCCATCAAGTAGACAATTATGTGTATGCGCTTAATAGGTGGATAAAATGGATACTCACTTTTGGATATTTATTTATTATGGACGGCATAATGGCGGCGACTGAGGCGACCGTAAACTGAATAACAGTTTTTTCAGTTGCCAGCAGTCAAAGACGTCCACTTGCTTAGGCTCCACCAGCCCTCTCAATAATAATACAATCTCTATGCCTAAGTAAATACAATCTCTATGACTAAATACAATCTTTGTAGATTGACGAAAGGAATTTATAAATCTGATTGAACGAGGCATACCCAAGAGGGTGTTTTCCGACCAAATTAGAGGCATCCTCAAGAAAGCTGGATTGCGTAGTACCTACCTACAACCGTAAAGCATGTATGAAAAGAATAGTGGATGTAAGGGATGCGAGGAAGATGTGTCCGGATCGTGCCAGGTGGTGCTCTATTGTCTCTGCCTATTCATGAGGGAGAAAATTGTCGCAATTTGATAAATTAATTATTATACTTATTTTATTTACAATCATAATAGTATAATAATATATATAATATTATTATACTAAGATTTATAATAAAACTAAGTAACGTAGGTTGAACCTCTTTACATTAGGGGATACAAGGTGGGGCCTCAAACGGTATTCTCTTCATACAAGCTTTACGGTTATGGGCACTAGACAACCAGGCTTTGTTGACGATGTCTCCGATTTGTAATACTTTAGTTAATGATTATTTTGGGGCCCCACTTACCCTTTGGCTGGGCTTTTTGCCGTCCTGCCATATACATTGGTACGCCACCAAATAATGTGTTGCCCAATATTTCTCAATTGCAGTGTTTTGTGTGAAAAAAATACTTTTTTTTAGTTTTTGCGTTTCTTCTTCCAGAAATCCCCATTGATTACAAATCATTAAATATAGGTGTTTCATTTTTTCCTTATTAACGTATTGCGTTTTCTAAGTTTATTTATGGTCCAATAATCCCCATTCCATATTTTTAGACCATACCTCGTGAACTAAGTGTGATGGAATATGAATTAGAAACAATAACTTTGGTATCCATTTTAGCACTCCATTAACAGACCATACTTTGAGTTAATTAGAACTTTTAAATAGACCTCGAGCTTTCTAATGGACAGCATTAGTACGTTTAATTTATATACATTTCACACTATGTACACAAAGTACTCTAATATTCAAGCAACAAGGTTGAATTTAGAACAAGAACCTTTTTTAAAAGAAGTTGTACGTATATTGACTGACCATCGATTTTCTCCGCTAATTTTATTTCTTTTTGTATTGTAACGCGATATTTGACCTCTATTGCCTGGTGGTAATGAAGGGGAGGTTCGACAGAGGCAACGATGGAAAAAACCGACTCAGTTTAAAAGTGGTGGTACTACCCTGGATCGGCAGACCACTGCCTACCACTCTTTGATAACCAGACCCGAAGCAAACATACGTTTTTTTTTATAATCAAATATTTACTAAGTTACTATCTTATACATCTATACATATAAAAAAAATTGAAGTGTCTTTTTGTAATATTGAAATAACCGTTTTTTACTACATGTATATGAATATATATACGGTACAAACACCAAAATAACATTTTTTTACATTTTTTATGGGTTAGGCGGAACAAAGTTCGCCGGATCAGTTAGTACTTAAATAAATTATTAATAAACTATCCCGAAAACAGTTTAGATGGCGAAATGTTTTCTTAATTGGTGTCGCATTGAATAAAATTAAATAGATTAATGAAAACAATTAACGAAATATATGTTTTCCTTTATGTGTTTGTTCAAAATATAGGGTGTTACATAAACGTTTAGTTTTTTAAATGTGATTCGACATAATAATGACAGCACCCCGCTTGATTTCGTGACAGCCGTCAGTGTTTTAAACTCCCATTGCTAACCATCTTCTCGTTTGACAAAAGATTTTGGTAATAGAGCTAGAACTACTATCATCGCACTCGTACTTTGGAATACATACTGTATTATCACCAGCCGAAAGACTTCCACTGCTGAACATAGGCCTCCCCCTTAGAACGCCATTCCGAACGACAAGATGCCAGTTGCATGCACCGATTAATTATTCGTGACTCCTATTTTTTTTACATTTCTATACTAAGCTACTAAAGTGCTTGTATCATAGAAACAGGACAACGTAAGTACATATATCAAAGATACATTGGTACCGGTGGGTGTTTCCGAACTCGTGCTCTCGGTTTGTGTAACCATTGCACTGCCACTACACTACGGTCGCCTAAACGGTCTTTAGTCCAACTAGTGGGAAGCCTACCTACAAAACCATATACATACTGTATATAGATTTGATTTTATCGCAACTTGTTTTAAGTAGTGATAAAATGAAGACGTGAAATGTGCGCCGCCATTATTTTGACAAATTGTTTATGTTTTCAAAAGCAACTTAAGATGTACCGGATATGCCACAAAGGAATAATGGTTATCTCTTCATACATCCATAACATCCGACTACAAATTAAATGTTGTAGTCAGATGTTTAATTTATTTTTAAAATTTAAATATCTTATTTACCTATTTAAAATAAATATGAATAAAATAACATTAAGTAAGATCTTCATAATTATATCTTTTTTTAATTTCAATACTAAGCTAATAAACGTATTTTCTTAGATTTTGCGCGAACATTTATTAATGAATTAAACAAATTTTATGAGGCTTACTTATATAACACCTGCGACCCCATAATACACAAACTCAAGTCCCAAGTCAGCCAAACCAGATGACACCGTCAGTTATTTTTGCAATGGGGTAGTTTTGGAAACAACAACAGCATCAACCAATAGGACGACCAACACCTCAGTCTCTGCGTGACCACGATGGCTGCAAAGCTCTCGAAATGTGGGAATAATAAACGCGATAGTAATAACGCCAATCAGCGAGGTTAGGTTGGGCAAGTTAAAACGATTGTCGTCTCTCGTCGACGATTGGCAAAATAATAAAAGCTAGGCTAAATCCACCAAAATGAGACTATTGATGATAATGATCAAACGTGTCGTCGCACAGACGATATTCGTCACAATGATTAATAGTCTCGTTTTATTGGATTTAGCCTAGCTTTTATTATTTTGACAATCGCCGACGAGAGACGATAATCGTTTTAACTTGCCAACCTAACCCCGCAGTCTCTAAGCCGCATAAAATTTGTTTAATCTATTATATTAAACGTGCTTGTATCATAGTAGTGCTAAGCTACCAACAGAGAAAATGAGAGAAAGATTGAGGAACTATAATGTCCTGCAGTCTACAGGCGACATAAAGCGGCCGTGCTGTAGCAGTGAAATGGTCAAGCAAATTTCAAAACCATTTGCCAGTAGCGTGTTTATACCGTTGCATAAGTCATAGAATAAATGAATCACAAATACAATGTATGAGGAAGTTAATTATCATTTAGCTGGTGGTTTGTATTGCTGCCAATCAGTCTCTATTCACTTGTCACGGCAACGTTTGCGAACAATAGATATGCAGAAAGGTTATCGGACATCTTTTATAGACAAGTGTCTAGCTATACATATTAGACTAGCCAATGATATAAATGAGGTAGATACGTTATGTACACCATATGTTAATGGCACGAATTTGAACTTAAAGAGTGGTAGGCAGTGGATTCAGTCGCGTTTCGCGTTTTCTTTGTAAAACAATCGACAAGTGGAAGACGGGTGCTGTCATATGTTTAGTCCCAATAAAAAAATCACGTTATGGTCTGTACAGTACACTTGTTAGTTTTGGTACTACCCTGTATCGGCAGACTGGGTACCACTGCCTACCACTCTTAGATACTTTTAGAAACACTAGTAGTATCTACTTATCTAAATTAAATCAACTGCAGTATAATATAATCATATAATTAAATCTCGTTTGAACATTTGAACAAATCGTAAAATTTTAGTAAAAACAAATCAAATTGCGTTTTAGTATCTTCCCATTAAATTATATAAAAAATACAATAGTCCATTAGTCTTCACTGTAGACCCCACATGGGAAAGTCGTAAACATTATAACGGGCAGCAACCTTTGACCGACGACTAGCGGGTTCGATTCCCCGTCACATAAAACAAGCTTGTGCCTATGAGCTAATAACAAAATAGAACCTTTTAGGTCACAATGTATTTATTTATTGAATTAAACAAATTTTATGCGGCTTAATATTGCGTTTATTTTAGTTTTGATTTTACATTTTTTTATTATTCCGTGACTACGATGGTGAACGTCGGATAAAAAAAAATATTAAATCAAAACCAAAATAAACGCGATAGTAAGCCGCAAAAAAATGTTTTTATTATTAATCAATATTCGCGCAAAATCTAAGAAATATTTAATTATTTTATATGTATTTATTTATATAAAATCTTTCTTGGACTATACCTAAAGCTAAGTGTAGGCGAGCCTAAATGCTTTAGGCAGTATCAACCAACCAACCTTTGTTATAGTGAACGATGATTGACTTGGTAATGACTATTATGATTTTGGCTTTTTTTCTTGTGATTCGACATATGATAGCACCCCGCTTAATGTTAAGCCGGAATGTGGTCCATGAATGGATGTCACTGCTACTACAATTTAATATCTGTCAGTAGAAATCACATCCATTATACCGGCCTAGCTGGAACCGGCAACTTACAAGCTGATCCCGAAACGTGACCAAATTACTTCACGTCTGTATACTTTTAAGTGGTGGTACTAACCTGGATCAGCAGACTGGGTACCACTGCCTACCACTCTTTGTTAACCAGACCCGAAGCAAATATCCACCCCCTTTTTATATTAACAAATATTTGCAATATTTAATATAATTATTAAATATTACAAATAAAAACCAACAAATAATTTCTCAGACCGGGAATCGAACTCGGTACTTTGAGCGTAACAAACTAATGTCATTATTATTATACATTTCTATACTAAGCTACTAAAGTGCTTGTGTCATAGAAACAGGACAACCAAAGTACATACATCAAAGATACATTGGTACAGGTAGGTGGTTTCGTACCTGAGCTCTCTGCTTGCGTAACCATTGCTCGCCACTACACCACGGCTGCCTTAACTAATGTGCCACGCCTGTCATCAAAATAAATATTAAAATAATAAAAGCTTGACTGTAGGTAAAATACACAAGCACAAGCTTGCACAAATAGCCATTTCTAGTTCTCTGCATTCACTTTCATACATTAATGTATGTCTCTCCGTTTAACCGATAAAACACATTTGTGAATTTCCTAAATTGTGTCATTTTAGGAATGTTAATGTAGCTGAAATCTTGTGACGTACTTGGAGTGTGACCTCAGAGGCGTGAGTCATAAAACACAGTACCCCGCTGACCACTAACAAGGAAGCAAGCATTTTGTTCAACGCATATTGCAATAAAGTTGTCTAGGCAGGTGTTTGTAGTCTTTATTTATTATTTTGTCTTGTACTGTGGGTAATAGGGTGGTTAGCTTTTCATTTATTAATAGGATATTTAAATAGACATAAACAAGTAGCATAAATAAAACTGACTTGCATACCAAACACGATGTTTAAATATTCTTCATGTAACATGGGCGTGGGGTTCATTTCACAACATTCCCATAACTCTCCTCTCATAGATAGTTGCCAATAGAATGATTGCTGAATTAAATGATTCTGTTTATAACTTATATTTTATTATAATTTTATTTTGAAGTAATTAATTATGACTGATTATTTCACCTTCTGCTACTTTAATTTATGAACTCTTTGTTAATAAAAATTATTTTTAGTTTTTAGTTCGGAAGCGTGTTTTCTTAGTTTTTTAAAACTATTATTTATTTAACTATAGTTTTTTCTTATAAGATAATTAAAAAGTTCCTCTTAATGCATAGTTAATATTGTCACCCTGGCCACACTTATGGTTTTATTGTTTAGGTTGTTATTTATTAAAGTGCGAGCGGCCGTTATAGTGAGTTAAATGAACTGCGCTGATGGACTGCACTCAGTTGGATGTAATTTAGCATAATGTTGTGCTTAGGTACTTTTAAAAAAACATTAACGCCTAATTATGCTTAATAATATTCTTGTTTTATTTAAATTCTTCATTGCACAAAATTTTTTGCTACTTTTGACACGTCTTTTTTCCACAGAAATAGGCAGAGGCAATAGAGCGCCACTTCCCACGATCCTGACACAACTACCTCGCTTCCCTTACATTCACAATCTTCATATAAGCTTTACGGTTATGGGCACTAGGCAACCCAGCTTTCTTGAGGATGTCTTATCGAAAGCTCTAATCAGCACAGGACAAAGACAGTAGTTGATGCAGTGTTTTTAAGACTGCGGGCGTACCACCATTTCTTATAGCATTATTGTTTTAATCGTCAAATTACTATTGGCAGTTTTGTGACGTCACATCAATTTTCATTCCAAAGCGTACCACCGCGGTAATTACAAAATATAATATTAGGTTTCAATATTCAAATGCAACAGTAATACGTTTCTGAACGTAAAATCTATGCGAATGTAGGAATGAATTTGAAAAAATAAAACAAAATTGCAAATGAGAGATGGCGGTATGAAATTGAGTATTCTTGTTTTTTTACATCAAACAGTACTGTCTTGAATCATGCTTGTTTTTGAAAGTTGGTGGTAAAAGTTGGACCCCTGGTCTTGCATACTGGCCATATATCTTTATGTATAAGTCGTTATCAATTTGTTGCCGTTGTTGCCTACCTGATGTACAGCGTGTTCTATTTTTACATTCAAGAAATTTCGTCACAGATTTTGTGTTTTTTATTGTAACTCAACATATGACAGCACCCCGCCTGATGTTAAGTTGGATGCGGCCTTTGAACGGACTGTAAGTAATAGTCACATTTACTATACAAGCCTAGTTGGAACTTGCAACTTACATGCTGATCTCGAAACAGGCAGATTACTAATAAACGTGATAATTTTATCATTTATTAACACATTTTTTTTGTCATATATTTCACAAAAACCTAGTTTTCTTATTTTAAAGTTGTAATTTATTAGTTAGACGGCGAAACTGTATCGTTTTTCTTCAATCGTCAGATTTTACCGGATGATCGGATTAAAATTTTGTTCATTATAATTAGTTTTATTTATTATTTAATCTAAGTACACTATCTTTTTAAAACATTATTCAATTATTTTAATTTTCACGATTATTTCCCACAGGGATAAGCAGAGACAATAGAGCGCCACTTGCCACGATCCTGAAAGAACTCCCTCGCTTCCCTCACATCCACAATTCTCCTCATCATCTACGGTTATAGGCACTAGGCAATCCAGCTTTCTTGAGGATGTCTACGATTTTTTTTACATTTCTATAAGTACCTACTAAGCTACTAAAGTGATAAAACGGAAGTACATATATCAAAGATACATTGGTACCGGCAAGTGGTTTTACACCCGTGCTCTCGGTTTGCGTAACTATTAATTATTTATTTACATTTCTATACTAAGCTACTAAAGTACTTGTATCATAGAAACAGGACAACCGAAGTTTTGTCACGTGTTTTCGGTTTATGAAACCATTGCCCTGCCACTATATTTTTTTTATTTATTTTTTTATTGTGACTCGACATATGACAGCACCCCGCTTGATGTTAAGCCAAAGTGTGGTCCATGAATGAATGTCACTGCTACTACAATTCAATAACTGTGAGTAGCAATCACATCCACTATGCCGGCCTAGATGGAACCGGCAACTTACAAGCTGATCCCGAAACGTGACCAAATCACTTCACGGTCTGTATACTTGTAAGTGGTGGTACTACCCCTCATCGGCAGACTGGGTACCACTGCCTACCACTCTTTGATAACCAGACCCGAAGTTAATATCCATATCTTTTTTTTTATTAACAAATATTTGCAATATTTAATACCATTAAATATTACAAATAAAAGCTATGAAACAAATATTTGCTCCGACCGGGGATCGAACCCGGGACTTTACGCGCAACAAACCAGTCGCTAAACCGTTCGTCCACGCCTGTCGTCAACTACACCACGGTCGCCTTAATGTAACTAATAATAATATTGTTAAAAGTTGTGACGAATTGGTCCATACCCGATTTGTACTAACCCTGTTACGTTACAGTTAAACGCAAGGTTGCCACATCGTAATTATCTGGATTAAATTACCATATGACGGCGCAAACAAAAACACCAATTGTAAATGTTTAACAGGCTGATGTTAATCGATGTAAAACAAGAGCTTCGTATACATTTTAAATTATATTGCCTTTTAAAAGCTACGAGTTTATTGTATTGCAAGATGTATAGACCGTAAAGTGACTTAGTTGTAAAGTTGTTGGTTCCAGCTAGGCCGGCTTAGTGGGATGCTTGACGACAGGCGTGGACGAACGGTTCGATTCCCGGTCGGAGCAAATAGTTGTTTCATAGCTTTTAGTTGTAATATAATATTTAATAATTATATTAAATATTGCAAATATTTGTTAATAAAACAAGAGGTGGATATTTGCTTCGCGTCTGGTTATTAAAGAGTGGTAGGCAGTGGTACCCAGTCTGCCGATCCGGGGTAGTACCACCACTTACAAGTATACAGACCGTGAAGTGATTTGGTCACGTTTCGGGATCAGCTTGTAAGTTGCCGGTGCCAACTAGGCCGGCATAGTGGATGCTACTGCTACTTGCTATTATTTAACTATACTGGACCGCACTTCAACTTAACATTATACATAACATGGGACATAATAAAAAAATGCTAAACCATGGTTTATCCCAATCTGAAGCGATCTTTTAAGTGAGGCCTGAAAATCTTCTGCCCGGCATAGTGACAGCGACTGGTATTTGACAACTTCGTAACCAATGAGCGAATAATAAATCAATAGGTAAACCACGTTGATTGGTCACTTGCGATCGCGGCGAAATTTCGCAGTCATAATGTAGCATATTAAGAGAATCGGGGCCCTAATGGTGAGCAAGTAGATATCCTACAACACCGATTACGACTGAAAAACCGACTCAGTTTACGGTTGCCTCAGTTGCGTTCACAATTCCGGCTATATAACCTCAAACCTTAAATCTGCAGAATAATAACCGTTACCTAAAACAAATTAATATATTCCTCATTCTTATTCCTAAACATCGGTAACATGAAAAAAAAAAGATGTTTTTCTTTAATATATAAGTTGCAAAATCGTTCATAAGAGTTTATTTATGTATAAAAATAATTATAACACATGTTTATGGGTCAAGAATTTTGTTTACTACTTTCAAAAAGTGAAAGATAATAGTAGTACTCGTATATTGATATGTAGTTCGATTATCTCTCTGTCTATGGCCACAATAAATTCTAATTATCAATATGTCGGTTATATTTTAAAAATAAATTGTTTTGTTTCAGTATGCGTGGGGTTGTGATCAATTCGTTGTTCTATTTTCGTCACCTTTTTTACAATTAATTATGGATCTTATTTTTTCTTACATTTCTATACTAAGCTACTAAACTGCTTTTATCATAGGAACAGATCAACCAAAGTACATATTTGATATATGTACTTTGATACCGGTGGGTGGTTTCGAACCCATGCGCTCACGCGTTTTTGTAACCATTGCACTGCCACTACACCACGGTCGCCTTAAATTTAGTTAGTTAGTATCTAATATCTATCTACGTCGCCTGGGTTCATAGTGATGATACATTTATCTACCACTGTAGATAAATGGTCTCACAAACCAAGAGACCTCGCTTATAGTATAGTATCAAAACTACATCTTTGATACTATACTGTTAATTTATTTTGGCCGCCCAGTTTCTATGATACAAGCACGTTTGGTAGCTTAGTATAGAAATGAAGTAATAATAAACTAAATCGCCAATCAATCATATTATCACAGGTATTTTTTTTCTACGTTCTGTCACATTTGTAAACTTCTATATTCTAACAAAATAAGAGCTTCTATCCATAGTTCTGACCAGTATGTAAAGGAGACTGAGGCAACTTTGAACCTAGTCGATTTTTTGTCGATGTCACCTGATTAACGCGACGAGTAGCATATTTTGCTCTAAAATTGTCCTTATTTTACAAGTATAAGTAAAATAAAATTAAACTTTTCAGACTCAATACAAAAAAAATATTTCACATAGAAACAGTGTGGGTAATTTAAACAGTCTTATCGCTTCGAGGGCTTTCAGTCGTCATATCTTTTAATTGTGACGAAAAAGGATATATAGTGTCAAAATAGTTCGACTAAGCAGGAATTGGCGATGCGTGTGCGCATGTCGGCTACCATTAAGTTGGGGTAATTGTGGATTGTTTGCCGGCACGAGTGGGCCGTTTTCTCCGTAAGTTATTTGGTGCGAAATGGAAGCGATTTGAGTCGGTGCAAGATTTATGACCGAAGAAAATTATTTTCAAGCATCTGCGAGAAAAGGCGTCCTATTTCAATTTGAAGAATGTTATGATTGCTCTAAAACGTAATATTTAAGCTTCAATGCCTTTATTTGATATTGTTATAAGTGCACATTCTTACAAAATAGACTTTTCTAGTACTCGTATTTTGTGAGAAATTTGCGCGAAAATTGTTCATGAAATTAAATCAAATTTTTTGATTGACTACCTAGGTAATTTTTATTTTTATAACATTAGATTGAATGTTTATCAGCCATCTTAGTCGCAGGAAGACCACAATGCGACGCGACAAGGTTGGATGAAAATAATAAAGATAAACTCCAAATTGTGAATGAAAAAAAAAATGTTGTGCCTTATTTTTAGCACATTTTTTTCATTAACAATTTTTGGAGTTTTGTGTTTAAATTTCTAATGTACCCTCTATAGTTTTATTATTTCCAACGACAGTGACTAAAAAGACATACTTTGAGCTTAGCATCTTAAAGTTTAAAATTTGAACTTGTGCCTTTATTCATGAGAGTGGTTGGTTTATTTACAAGGAAATGCTAGTTGAAATGTTTTCTACTGGTTTATCTATTGCAGCATGTTTATGTTACATGTAATAAAGTGTAAAATATTACACTATTATTACATGTAACATAATGACTAAATATTCTGTCACACTCTAACGTGCACGTTTAGACATAAATGTTTCTCTTTCGTTTGGTATATGAGCTAAAAGTGTATCTATTTATGTTTTAACAGTAGGACTTAGGGTATTAATTAGGGATATCTAATTTAATGACAAGGCGAATGTGCCTAGGGTAATAAAGGCGATCTGAATGCGAGCGCTTCTATTCTAAAAACCTTTTATTATATTATATTCTATTATGTTTTTATTATATTATGTATCTTTGATATATTATGTACTACGGTCTTCCTATTTCTATGAAACTTTAGTAGCTTAATATATAATAGAAATCATTTACAAGGTGTCTCAAGAAATATTTCGAAAATAAAGCGGTGTCGTGGGGTTTAACACATTAAGATTTTTTTTGGATAATATTACTTTTTTTTGCCAATTAAGTAGTAGTAATATTATAATGTAAGGAAACAAAGTTTTTAAAATACTTAATAAAGAAACATACAAACAATCAATCAATCAAATTGTCATGCCTTTTCCCCACGGGGATAGGCAGAGACAACTTGCCACGATCCTTACACAACTCCCTTGCTTCCTACACATTCACAATTCTCTTCATACAGGCTCTGTAGTTATGGGCACTAGGCAACCTAGCTTTCTTGAGGATATCTCCGATTTGGTCGGAGACATCGGACGAAAGAAAAAAATACAAACAACTAAGCGTATATACACAATCTTTGTTTTCGGTATACGTACAATTTTTTTGTACCGGCGTGTAGTTTCAAACCCGTGCTTTCGGTTGCGTGTACAATGCACTACCACTACACCACGGCCGTCTTATACGTATAACTATAAATAATAGATTGTGTCGTGGCATCTGATCTCGACATGGTAAGCAAGGGGAGGCCAAGCTGGCGTCAAAATGTCGTGCGATCAATGTCGAGCCATAAAAAGTCTCCGCAACTTTGCCTACTGAATTGCAATTCAAAATCGAATAGTACCTTAATGTCTTCATATTAATGCCTTGAAGGCTCGATCAGGGATAGTCTGATCGCCAGTGAAACACATTAAATATCGCTTCTTCACCCAACGTTTAATAGCCCCAAGCCTAAACGTTTCTAATGAGCGGGTCTAAATTATCCTTCTACTGTTAAGCCGCGTCCACATGCTTGGTGAACAATGGAAAACCGCAAACACAAAACAACAAACGCAAACATGTGGATGGTGTTTGTTTATGTTTGCCTGTTTTGGTTTGTGGTCGTCGGTGTCTATCAATCAAAAGATGTTTGGCAAATAGTTTGTGATGTCTCTATATGCTTGGTAGTATATGAAGTATAATGTACGATTTCTGTGAATTTTGATCTTTTTTTTTATTGTTACACGACATCTGACCTCGACTCGCCTGATGATAAGCAAAAAGAGGTCCAAGAGTGACGACGACTGAAAAAACCGAGTTAGTACACGCCTGCCTCACGCATCGCTTGAAGGATCCAAGGTTATAGAATGGAGAGAACACATGGGCAGGCAAAGCATTCCACTTGTCAATTGATCTACAAAGAAGAGATGCACCGAACTTTTTAGTTCGACTGCCGATTCGGTCGATTTCACTGCTATTTTGACGCCAAATAAATCAAGAGAATCGAGACCCTGGTATGTTAGCCAATGCAGCTCGCGGGTTGTCAAAAACTAAGACGCGAGTAGTACGTAAGAACTAAGAAATTTTTACTTAAGAAATAGAAGGAGCCCTAAAATAGCTACAAAATACAACCTTTTACACTATTTTCACTTATGGCATTAAAAAGAAGTCAGAAGGGGATGAATATACTTTTTATACATTCGTAATTTAGAAGGTTGTCACTAGTTTTGATGATCATTTGACAACCTAATTTGACAGAATAACAAATGACATTAAAATACTACAAAAAAGGATGACGGAACAATTACGCCGCTACTCTTACTAAGACGTGACTTATATGTAAGAAGTATTAAAAGTCAACCAAGTGGTTGTTTTTGCAAAAAGTAGTGACAACCTTTGAAAGAAAGGAATTGAAGTACAAGTAGTTGTCTCTTTCAGTCACATGTGGTATAAACATAGTATAAATGAGATAAATAACACTGAATTAGTTCTTATTTTAGCACAGCTTCTATTCTTTTCATATTCTTAGAATAATGCCTAGCCCACTGAGTCTCGGTTTTTTTAATACATTATGACGGTGAAAAAGCAGTGAAATTGCGTCGCGGTCGTAAGTGACCAATTAACGTAGTTTATCTATTGATTTGTTAATCGCTGATTGGTTACGAAGATGTCAAATATTAGTGCAACGGAATTTCACTGCTTTTTGACGCCAAATATGTTTAAAGAATTAGGGCCCTGGTATGTCACCAAAAACTAAGACGCGAGTAGTACGTAAGAACTAAGAATTCCTAAATTGGTTAACCTGAAAGTGTCAACGTTTAACCCTTTAACCTGCAAGTACTATTATAAACATTGTAAGCCACACCCAATCGATATTATTGGCATAAAGAGTCGATACTGTTAAATACAATGACATTTCTAGCTTAACACTCACAAGACAGGAACATTTATAATTTGTTTCATAATATTTATTTGTAGTATTTGAATCGTCTCGCTTGTATGAAGATAATTGTGGATGTGAGGAAAGCGAGAGAGTTGTGTCAGGATCGTGGCAAGCGGCGCTTCTTTGTCTTTTAACTGTCTTAAACGCCCTACCACTCTTAAACACCCATATTCAAAGCATTTTTTTCCATTAATAAATATGTATTTGTATATTCAAACTAATTATTAAAATATTCAATCAATTAAACTGTCACGCCGTTTTCCCACAGGGATCGGCAGAGCCAATGGAGCACCACTTGCCACGATCCTGACACAACTCCCTCGCAACCTTCAAGCTCTACAGTCTTGGAGGTCAGCGCTCGTTTAATCTGCCGGGGGATATATAACGCTTGTATTAACTCCTCATAAAATTTGTATACCGGGAATCGATTTTTTAAGGTAAACACCAATAAGGAAAAGGGTGTTTAGCGATCAAATCAGAGACATCCTTAAAAAAGCTGGTTTGTCTAGTGCCCATAACCCATCGATGTCCATAACCGTAGAGCTTCATACAATTCTCTTGTATGAAGAGAATTGTGGCTGTGAGCGAAGCAAGGTAGTTTGTCAGGATCATGGTTACAGGCGCTCATTTCCCTCTGACTATCCCTGTGGAAAAAAGGCGTGACAATTTGATTGATTGATTGATTAAAATACCAATAAAATAACAACGAAAGAATAAAGAATAAAATTCCATCTGTACCTAGTGTTAAACAGCATCTTAGATGTCGCCATAGCTGTCATTCATCTGACATTTAAATCCTCCCTTTAACACCTTAAAAGGAGAGTCTACGTCGTAAAATTATTAGCCATTTATACATATAATTTTTGACCTGTAGACTTTAATAATTTGACCCTTTTAAACGAGTTACATTATGTGAAAATATTCAGTAATAAAAGGGGTTTATGAACGGACATTAATTTGTAACTTAATAATGGGGCCCGTTAATGACATTTGTTTTAAAAGTGGTAGGCAAACAGTTGGTTTTCATCTGCCTACTTTTCACGATCCTGACACAACTCCTGACGATCTGCTTTTGTTATTTGCTGCGTTCTTGATTTTTCGTCCTTCTGTATTGCGCTCGTAAAAATATCATCATCATCATCAGCCAGAAGACGGCCACTGCTGAACATAGGCCTCCTCCTTCGAACGCCATCCCAAACGACAAGATGCCAGTTGCATCCAACGGTTATTCAAAATTAGAATAATTAAGAGTTTAAAGAGTGGTAAGCAGTGGTACCCAGTCTGCCGAACCGGGGTAGTACACCACCGCGACCAAATCACTTCACGGTCTGTATACTTGATACAGACCGTGAAGTGATTTGGTCGCGTTTCGGGATCAGTTGTAAGCCGGCATAGTGGATGTGATTGCTGCTTACAGTTATTAAATTGTGGTAGCAGTGACATCCATTCATGGACCACACTCCGGCTTAACATCAAGCGGGGTGCAGTCGAGTTACAATAAAAAAACAATTATATATAACCGGCAGAATTTTTTTCATTCAAAATTTAAAAATATATAACCTCTTGATATATATTTTTTTTATTTTTATTTTTATTTTTTTTTATTTATTTATTTAAAGTCGCTTATTAACAGCTAGGTCATTTGCGACTACATTTAAATACACAATACATTTAACAATTTAAATTTTGTTATAAAAATTAATAAACTTACAAAAACTTAATGTGTTAGCAAAATTATCCCAATTTAAGCACTCACGTGTACTATCCGGTAGCTTAAATCTGTTCCTTTCACTTTGAAATAATTTACATTCCAGTAATAAATGTGGCACACTTATCTCTATATTACAATTAATACATTTGTTCCTCGCGGTTTTGGTTATTAAGTAAACATGGGTAAGATTTGTATGACCTATACGTAAACGTGTGAGAACGGATTGATCCCTTCTGCATGTTATCGGAATTGGAGTTATTTCAAATATAGATTGACGATTATTTTTTAGGAAACTGTTATTGTTAATATTCCATGTATCATTCCAATATCTTTTAACTTTTATTTTTACATATTTTTGAAAATCAATGTATCTCCATTTATAAGATATATCAATAATATTGTTTTCATTCGTGGCATTTTTCGCTTCATTGTCTGCCTTTTCATTTCCAATAATGCCCTGATGGCTTGGAATCCAAACTAACGCGAAAATATATTTGCGTGCCAAAAGATTAATCATTAATTGTTTTATTTTTAATACAAGAGAGTCATTATTAATTTCATTATTAAGAGCCGTTAGACAAGATTTTGAATCCGTGTAAATTACATACTTATCATTATTTGATTTATTTTCAATAATTTCTAGACTTTTTAATATAGCAATTGCTTCACATACAAAAATAGGCGTTAAATTTGGTAATCTATATATATGACGTTCATTATTATGAATAATGGCGCAACCTGATCTGTCTTTTATACAAGAACCGTCTGTATAAAATGTCTTGTAGTCTTTGTATCGAATATTAGCCAAAGAGTAAAATAAATATTTGTAAATAAAATCAGGGGTGTCATCACGAGGATTATTCGCAAGTTCCAGATCTATTGGAAACTTAATAAGCTGCCACGGCGGAGAAGACAATATGGATTTATTCCTTATAGAAGGAATTGAGATACCGAAAAGCGAAGTGTAATTGGAAACCCTAACTCTTAGAGGTTGAGAGTAAATTGTTTTTTCTTTAAACTTATAATCTAACAATTTCTTCTTGTTAAAGTATTTATAACACGGAATTTTAGGTCGGGATAATATATTTGCTGCATAGGTTATACATTTTTCTTGTCGTCTAATATATAAAGGGCACTCTTCGGCTTCTGCTAAAATACTATTGACGGGACTAGTTTTGAATGCTCCAATCGAAAGCCTTAATGCAGTGTTCTGAATACTTTCCAAAGTCTTAAGTTTATTTGAGTTTGCTGAACCATATATAACACATCCATAGTCAATTTTTTGTCTAATTATTGCTCTGTATGTCATTAATAAACACCTTCTATCAGATCCCCAACTAAATGATGACAATGTTTTTATTATATTCAATCTTTTAAAACACTCAGACTTTAAATTTTCTATGTGTAGATGCCAGTTTAGTTTTTTATCAAAAAGTAATCCTAAAATTTTGACATGATCTACCCTTTTAATAGTATGATTATTAATTTTTAAGCTAATCATATCATTTGATTTTATTTGTTTTCGAGAAAATATTATAAACTCAGTTTTAAGTTTTGAAAATTTAAATCCTGTGTTATTTGCCCAACTTTGTAATTTATCTAGTGTAATTTGTATTAAATTAAGAGTTGGATCTAAAGTATTGCCACTGCATATTATTGTCAAATCATCCGCAAATAAAAATCCTTTGACAGGTTTATGGATAGTTGAAAACACATCATCAATTGCTAACAGAAATAAAATTACGCTCATAACTGAGCCTTGTGGTAAACCATTTTCCACTTCTAAGAGGTTTGAAATAGTGTTATCAATTCTAACTCGTATAAATCTATTATATAGAAAATTTTCAGTGAATGCTAAACAATTTCCTTTAATATTATTGCGCTCCATGATCTGAAGAACCCTATGTTTCCAAACCATTTCATAAGCCTTTTCAATGTCTAATGTAACTGCTATAACATGCCTTTCATCTGAAAATGATGCCAAAATCTCTTCTTCTAAATTCATTAAATGGTCTATTGTAGATCTAGATTGTCTAAACCCGTACTGAAACGGGGATAATAAATTGTTTGTCTCCAAAAACCATCTCATTCTTCTACAAATAATCTTCTCAAGAACTTTGCATAAGTTGCATGTTAGTGAAATAGGCCTGAAGTTCGACGGTAAGGAAGGTAACTTACCAGGTTTTAAAATTGGAATTACTAGTGCTTCTCTCCATTTATCTGGAAAAACCTGATAACTCCAAATGAAATTGTAAATTTGTAGCAAGTAATTCAATGCACAACTAGGTAAGTTTTTAATTATGATATTTGGAAGATTATCAGGTCCTGGGCTCGTATTTCTATTTTTTTATTGTTTTTATTAAATGTTTGCAAATATTGGACAAGTAACTAGGTAAAATATTAGGTTGTTCGGAAAGTCATTTCGTTTTTTCCCGCCAGAGGACTTAATTACGTTTTTTCGAAACTAACTTCACACTTAAGCCCCATAACCATTATATGTCTTGAGAGCTGATATTGCAAGGCTTGTGTGTGAAAAAGTTCTATTAATTCTACCCAGTAGTTTTTGGTTGGTGACCTTTTAAATATGGAGAGCAATAAGCAGCATTTTCGTCATATTTTACTTTTTTACTTCAGAAAAGGTAAAAATGCTGTCCAAGCGAGAAAAAAATTGACGGATGTGTATGGAGAAGGCGTGTTAACAGTACGCCAGTGCCAGAACTGGTTTGCAAAATTTCGATCCGGCAATTTTGATGTCGAAGATGCACCACGGTCTGGAAGGCCGGTCGAAGCTGACAAAGATGCGATAAAGGCATTAGTTGATGCAAATCGGCGAATCACCACACGAGAGATCGGTGAGAGGTTAAATTTGTCGAATTCAACTGTTTATGGCCATTTGAAAGGCATGGACTTAACCTCGAAGCTCGATGTGTGGGTGCCCCATGTCCTTACCGAGCGAAATTTGTGTCGTCGTGTTGACGCGTGTGATTCGCTCCTCAAACGTCTAGAAAATGATCCATTTTTGAAGCGGATTATTACTGGGGACGAAAAATGGGTTGTATACAACAATGTTAAACGCAAGAGGTCATGGAGCAGAAAAGATGAACCGGCTCAAAGCGTGTCAAAAGCCAACATTCACCAAAAAAAGGTGATGCTCTCCGTTTGGTGGGATGTCAAAGGAATCGTTTTTTTTGAGCTTTTGCCGGACAATACAACGATTAATTCAGAAGTCTATTGTCATCAGCTGGACAAATTGAATGATTCACTTAAAGAGAAGAGGCCCGAATTAATCAACAGGAAGGGTGTAGTGTTCCACCAGGATAATGCGAGACCTCACACAAGTTTGGTCACTCGCCAAAAACATTTACAGCTTGAATGGGACGTACTGCAACATCCACCATATTCTCCAGATCTGGCGCCTTCCGACTACTATTTGTTCCGGTCCCTGCAAAATTTTTTGGATGGCAAAACCTTTACCTCAAATGAAGATGTCAAAAACCACCTGGACCAGTTTTTTGCCAGCAAGGACCAAAACTTTTATGAGAGGGGAATTATGTTACTGCCAGAAAGATGGCAAAAGGTGTTGGACCAGAATGGCCAATATATAATTTAATAAAATATTTATTCATTATACGAAAACTGTCTTTCATGTTCCCCAAAAAAAACGAAATGACTTTCCGAACAACCTAATACATGTTATTGTAAAATAGCAATTTACTCTCAACAATACAGCCCGTTTACTTCCTCCATTCCTTCGCCTTGTATGGTTTTAGAAAATTTAGGACAACGACTTAGATTGGCTGCATAAAGTCAAGATACACTATCGTAAAATAGTGTTTTTCTTTAGATGGTGTAAAAGTTTGTAAGAATTTCCAATATATCACGCACAACTGCACAAACCGAGAGCACGGGTTCGAGACCACTCACTGGTACCAATGTACCAGTGATATATGTACTTTGGTTGTCCTGTTTCTATAATACAAGCACTTTAATAGCTTGGTATAGAAAAGTAAATAAATAAATAAAAATATTTTTAGACAACAACGTATTAACGCAGCAGACAAGACGACCGACGTGGAACATTAGTTAACACACCAGTCCGTTCCGCCTAATGTCTTGGGGGTCGACCGCGCAACTTCAATAAGAATGACAATGAAATTCATTCCCATTTGTCAAAAAGTTACGCGGTCGCTGTTAGTGACAAAACAACTTTTATTTATTCGGACAATGAGTTTCGATGAGCTTGAACTATAATATTATTTAAAAAGAACATCTATTCTCAGTGTGTTGCGCGGTCGCAATTTAAATTTTGAGCTCATTAATGGAGTTTATCTGTCAAAACGAAGTTCATTGTCATTGAGTTACGCAGTCGGCCTGTCGGTCTTTGCTTCGACCGAGAATCGAATCCCTTAATTATTTCTTTATTATACTTTTTCATATGGTTTCCTAGGCATTTCACGTATTCATGATTAATAAATTTTTTTATACTAGTTATTTAATATTAAACAAAATATTGTTTTTAAAAAAATACTGTCATGCCATACTGCAATTTAATTTATGCAGCGAAGATAATTCCCTCGAAGCTAATATAAATATTTGCGATCGTGCTTGTTGCCCGGAGAAATCGCTCGCCATTAATTTTATTGATGTTTTCTATTTTAAATATTATTATATTATGTACAATAATACTTGCACTGGAAAATTGAGAATAAATACAGAAAATTTTATTTGTATTTTTTTTAGATTTTGCACGAACATGAATTAAACAAATTTTATGCGGATTACTATCGCGTTTATTTTGGTTTTGATTTTAATTTTTTTATTGTTCCGACGTTTCGAGAGCTTGGTCGTCCTATTAGTTGATGCTGTTATTATTTCCAAAACTACCCCGTTTGATAACGCATAAAAATTGTTCAATTCATTTTTTTAAATATTTTTTATTGTGACAGACATCTGACCTCGACCCGCCTGATGATAAGCAAGAGAAGGTCCAAAAGTGACGACGACTGGGAAAACCGAGTTTGTTCTATGCCGGCCAAAAATATAATAAAATGTCATCTTTTTATTGTGACATATGACTAGACTAATAAAAGGACTAAGGCCGGCTACAACTAAAAAAACAATGACAGCGACAAGGTGCTTGCCGTTATTTCGTCCAGAGAAGCTTTCTTATGGTTATAGGATCCAAAGAATGGACTGTATCCTTATCATTAAAAGCCCATATGGTTATAGGCACCGCTTACAGTGCAGGGGTGTCTTCTGTGTCATACTTGTTTTTTCCTTTCACCCATCTGTAATTTATAAATTTCTCTTAATCTCTTCTTAAGACGCAGTTTTACATGCTGTCCATTTAACGTCGTTTTGTTGCGAGTTGGGTCAGATCGCAGACAGACGAAAGGGCTGGTGTAAGAATACTTATTATTATTACTATTATTAGCCTATTTATCTCTTTTATCCATGACTCACGACATTTGGCGATCTCTCGCCACGAACAATTGTACGAGTCCATCTCATCTTGCCATCTCTGTTTGGGCCTGCCGCGAAGTCTTCTGCAATCTAAAGTCCACTCAGTAGTGGACTTGGCCCATAATGCATCAGACATGCGACAGAGATGATCTGCCCAGTCCCAGTTTGGCGGCTTTTTCAGCTACATCGGCAATTTGTGTTTTGGAGCACAGTATGGTGTTACGAATTTTATCTGTAAGTTTTACACCCATAATACTGCGCTCCGTGTCTCTTTGACAACCTCAATGAATACTTAATCAATCAATCAAATTGTCACGCCTTCTTCCCACAGGGATAGGCAGAGACAATGGAGCGCCAGTTGCCACGGTCCTGACACAACTCTCTCGCTTCCTTCACATTCTCAATTCTCTTCATACAAGCACTATGGTTATGGGTACTAGGCAACCTAGCTTTCTTGAGGATGTTCCTGATTTGGTCGGCAAACACACTCTTAACAATGGATGAGATTTATAAATTCTTTTCGCCAATCTACTTTCACTCATCCTTTCCATGTGCCCAAACCATCGAAGCATTCCTTTATCAATCCTTGTCACTACATCCTCTTTTAAACCACATCTATCGCGCACTGTGCTATTCGCTATCGTCACTCCACATACACTCCTTAACGACCGCATTTTTACAGCGTTAACTCTACTCTCATGCTTCTACTACCACATCCATACAATAATGTACAAACAAGCACCGCATTATGAACAGCCATCCGGAACTTTTTTGACATTATTTGGTTGTTCATTATACTATGGATGGCATACTAAATAAATGTTTAAATTAAAAATCTTCTTTACGACATTAAATAAAACGAGCGGCTACGTAAACTAGCGGCCGTGTACAATCAAAACAATTTTATCAAGAATAAAATGTCCGTCTAGCAGGAACGGTCATTGCGTTCGCTTGTTTCATTTCATTTGCTTAGGTTATCTGATTAGTGTGGCCATCATCCCGATAGACGATTACTTGGAATGCAAACCCCACGACTGCTATACTACGCATCGTTATTGTTGGAAAGCTTTGTAAACAATCTTTGACCTGCACAGTGACGGCGACTGACGCCACCGTGAACCGTGATTCCCCTTGGATATCAGGCAAGTAGAGGCAGGATGTCGCGTCTTAATATAAAAAATATATATATCTCTCTTCAGTTGTTACCGCTCGGCCTTTTCTAGTAGTTTCTAGACTTTACCCATTGTTTCTAGCGCGATTCCAGCCACACCGATGCTTTTACTAAAGTTTGTTGAACGTCTCAAAAATACAATCATTCGCTGTTTAATCGCTAGCCTCTTCTTTATTAATTTTTATCATATCTTTTAATTTCTCTGCAAGTTTGGCTTTTTGGTCGAAATCATTCCAACAATATATTGTTTGACAAATACACCCAATTTTGCGTTCTGTACAACTTAATAGTTGACTGGTAGAGAAAGCATAGAGACTGCTATTTCAGTAGCTGTTATTTACCTATACCTCGTTAGAACTGATAATTATTAATCTGATCTTAAAACGCGACCATATCACATTACGGTCTGTACTCCGGATTGAAAATGTAGACAAACGACCACCAATTGACTAACTCTGACACCACACGTGAATAGCTACTAAATAAGTCTTCATTAGTAGTGACTAAACAAGTTGTTAAGCGACAAACAATTTGCCTTGCTCCCATATCTTGTAATCTATGTTTACATTATTAGCATATGGCTTTGGTATGGACTGTACGTATCTTTTTAGAGATCTTATGCCGTGAAATGTCGTTGCGTATTTTTCTGAATTTACATGCAACGTCGCTTCTATCTGGAAACGATCGGATGTGGCAATCTTGACGTGTATCGACGGACGTCTGTTTCCGTGAACGTTTCTCTATTTTATATGTTTGTTGTATTAATATAATTGACGGTTTTGTTAAGAATTTACCTTTCTTCTAAATATACAGATAACACCGGTTTCAAAAATAGAAAGATTTTTATCGATAAATGCAGGTGTATTGAGACATCCTCAAGAAAGCTGGGTTGCCTAGTGCTAATACTCGTAACCGTACAGCTTGTATGAAGAGAATTGTGGATGTGAGATAAGCGAGGGAGTTGTGTCAGGATCGTGGTAAGTGGCGCTCCATTGTCTATGCCTATCCTTGTAGGAAGAAGGCGTGACAATTTTATGGACGGTTTAGGTGGTACCAACTATCTGCCTGCCAGACTTAAACACCCAGACACGGAGTAAATATCTGCATCAATATTAACTACGTTATTTTATCTAATTTTTATTGAAATTTAAAAACTAAAAAGTTATAAATATCTTTACGCTATCAGGGCCTCGGTTCTCTTAATACAGACATCGGAATGAGGAACATACACAAATATTTAACACCTTCATAACTAATCGCCGAAAAACAAATCAATAGGTAAACTATACTGTGTTTTTTCTTACTTGTCACAATTAGTAAATAAAATAAAAATCATTATTTCCCTTGCCCTTTATCAAAGGAAACTGTTTACTACTGTTTTATTGTATAGTTGTAAAAAATACACAAAAGTTATTAAAATCACACGCATATAGAGATTATTTTTATTGAAAACCATTTATATGGAAACTGTATATTCACAAATGACAAATGTTGTGCCCCAATAATAATTAAACATTTTTCATAGTAATTCATAGATATTTTTATCTATTCGTATTGATTCGCGTCAGTAGTAATTGCTTTTTTGTCGTTAATCCGTCATTATGACAAAAGTTTGTTTACTACCTTTGCCAAGTAAGGAAAAATATACATTGATTGGTCATTGCGAATGTATTAAGAGAATCGGGACACAGGAGGAAATGTGGATGTGTTTTAACGCTATTTACAAACGACCAACACGACACATTTAGGTTCTACTATTACTAAATCGTAAATAGCATCCACTTAAGCATTTTCATGAATCCTTTGATGTTATTTATTATTGTTATTATACATTTCTATACTAAGCTACTTAAGTCATCGCAGCAGGCCCAAACGGAGATGGCGAGATGAGATGGACTCCTACTCGTACAATAGTTCGTGGCAAGAGATCGCCAAAAAAGAGAGGGAGGCATTTGCCCAGCAGTGGGACAAATAAATAAGCTAATAATAATAATTATACATTTTTATACTAAGCTACTAAAGTGCTTGTATCACCAAAATATATACATATATCAAAGATACATTGGTAAGTGGTTTCGAACCCGTGCCACTCGGCTTTCGTAGACATTGCACTACCACTACACCACGGTCGCCTTATGTTATTACACTTAGTTGATTATATTATCTATTTAGTTAGATTAAATGTAATTTTGTTGTAATTTACCTACTGTTATAATAGTTTATTAGTTAAGATTTAGTGCATGCTGTGGTTTCCTATTTTAAGTCGTGCACGTGTCTATAATGATTAAATGTGCAAATGATCGTGTTATGTGCATTGATTTGTTGGTAGACCAAATAAATAAATAAATTGAAATTCAAGTTCTGTTTCTAGGATCTTGACAAGCGATGCAGAAAGTCTTTTCTTTTATTTGGTTCCTTTGAAAGGTTGGTCAACCGTTAAAAGGACATCATTCATTTTGTATGGGGACTTGGGCTTAATTGTATTAACAGTTGCATATACATTTTAAAATAGTTTGATGTACGAAGATTACAATGTAATTGGAATATATAATTTATTTTGCATAGTTTAGGTGTGCAAAATCATCAAACTATAATTATGACAGTTCAAAGCAGAACAAATGTGGCGTTGATTGACAGATGATACAAAATCCATATCTTATTTTCCAAATAACTCAATTGCACAGCAATTAAAAGCAAAATTGTTATTAGTTTTATTAATACAAGTATAGTACTACCATTTATATATTTTTTCATCATCGGACATTACAAAAGTAGTACATAAAAGCCCAAAATGAATGACGTCCTTTAGGTTTATTTTTTGCGGATATATCTTGTAGTACCTAATTTGTTTTTTAACTAATTCTTTTCGAATAGGTTTAGGATACGTTAAGATAGGTTATTTATTACTTCCATGATACCCCAAGTTAAGAAAAGAATCCGAATTCTATTGACCGAATTAATAACCGAAATAAACCAATTTGGCGCGTCCACTCTGTTGAAAAATTGACAAGAATAATGTTTTTGCCCCCTTATTTTACTCGCTTTCCTCACATCCACAATTCACCTTATACAAGCTCTATGGTAATAGGAAAATATTATTTTGATTTTTATAAATTAATATTAAATTTATAATAATCAAAATAATATATAATTTAGTATTTTCTTAGATTTTGTGCGAACATTGAATAATGAATTAAACAATACACAAAAGATAGTGACCACGACGATGGCTGCAAAGATCTCGAAAGGTCGGAAAAAAAAAGAATGTAAAATCAAAACCAAAATAAACGCGATAGTAAGCCGCATAAAATATGTTTAATTCATTAATATAAAAGTTTATAGTAGGTATTATGCAAAATATTAATTTGCAGTACAAGAAATTAAACTTTGCATAAAAATGTAAATAGCAGTAGCCGGTTTAGAAAAATAAATAATTATTCTGTTATTCAAAACAACCAATAATCGGCATTCTTACATACCTTACATACATTCTATTTGTTGCTTTGCATATTTATTGTTTTAATATTAAAACAATAGGCGACCGTGGTGTAGTGGCAGTGCAATGGCTACGTAAGCAGAGTGGCACGGCTTCGAAACCACTCACCGGTACCAATGTACCTTTGATATATGTACTTTGATTGTCCTGTTTCTATGATACAAGCGATTTAGTAGCTTAATATAGAAATGTATAATAAAAATAATAATTGAAGAATTAAACAAATTTTATGCGGCTTACTATCGCGTTTATTTTAGTTTTGATTTTACAATTTTATTTTATTATTCCATTAATCAATGTTTCATTAAACAAATTTAATTAAACAATTAAATTATTAATATTAATTGAATTTCAAAGGAATAAAATAAAATTTTGCAAAATATCTAGATAGTACGAGTAGATAGACTATTCAATACACAATATTATAAATTATTCAAAAGTTTCCAACTCCACTCATCACGTACGAATACATCGAATGATTTGTACAATCGAATTCGATCTGGAGATAGTATTCGATACAGAGATACGGCCATCCAAAGCTGACATTGATGAATAGTCAACGAATACTTTATTGTCGACAAATTGAGGCTACCAGATTTATTCGAATGCTCTTCGAGAATCCAAAGATAGAATCGAATGCGATTATTTTTATTTATATACGTAATTTAATAAGATAGATGATGGCGTGTCACTTCCTTATTTGATTTTATAATTATTATTAAATTGGCACGATTATTATGACACTTTGGCCGGCATAGTGGCGGCCACTAAGGCAATCGTAAAGTAAGTCGTATTTTTCAGTCGTCAGCGCAACATCAGACAAGTTGCGTTTCGGGATTCGGGATCAGCCTAGTTGAAACCGGCATCTTTTTTTTTATTGCGACTTGTCATATGACAGCACCCCGCTTGATGTTAAGCTGGAGTGTGGTCCATGAATGGATGTCACTGCTACTACAATTCAATAACTGTAAGTAGCAGTCACATCCACAATGCCGGCCTAGTTGAAACCGGCAACGTAAAAGCTGATCCCGAAACGCGACTAAATAAATCACTTTATGGTCTGTATACTTATAAGTGGTGGTACTTCCCCGGATCGGCAGACTGGGAACCACCAATCTTTGATAACCAGACCTAAAGAAAATATCAGCCTCTTTTTCATTTTTTTAATTAACAAATATTACAATAAAAAGCTATGAAACAAATATTTGCTCCGGCCAGGAATCGAACCCGTAACTTTACGCGCAACAAACTAATCGCTGGACAATCGGCCACGCCTGTCGTCATTTAGCTGCGGGGTTAGGTTGGCAAGTTAAAGCGATTATCGTCTCTAGTCGGCGATTGTCAAAATAATAAAAGCTAGGCTAATATCCAATAAAACAAGACAATTAATCGTTGGGACGAATATCATCTGTGCGACGACACGTTTTATCATTATCATCAATAGTTTCATTTTGGTGGATTTAGCCTAGCTTTTATTATTTTACCCATTGTCGACGAGAGACGATAATAGTTTTATCTTGCCCAACCTAACCCCGCTGGTCCTGACTGAGGCCACCGTAGACCGTAAACTAAATCGATTTGCCATCAGGCAAGTATTAATATTTTACGGAATATATAAATTAGAAAGAACTATAAATATTTATTCGTTTTAAGTATGCTTAGTTAGAGAACTTTATATGTAAATGTTGGCTGGCCGTTGGTTCGGTCCACAGCGCATCACACGGGCCGCTATCTTCAATCAAAAATGCCGCGGTCTTTCTGCGCTTACGCATTGCTAGCTTCGTTTTGTTAGCGTTGTGGGTCCAGTACATTACACATTATAAACGAGCGACTTTTTGTTGTCAAAAAAGTCTATTAAAGCCAAAAGCCGAAGTCGGTCGGGTTGGTAGGAAAATAAGATCAGAAAATTTTTGCGCGAACATTGATTAATGAATTAAACAAATTTTTTTGCGGCTTACTATCGCGTTGATTTTACATTTTTTTTGTCCAACGTTTCGAGAGCTTTGCAGCCATCGTAAAAACAAAACCAAAATAACCGCTATAGTAAGCCGCATAAAATGTGTTTAATTCAAAGATCAGAAAGGGGTTAAATACAAAAACTTTATTGTTAGTAAGTATAAGAACTAATTATGAGATTTAAATGAATAAATATGCACTGTCATCTAGAAACAATTATTGATGGAATGTGGAGCATATTCTATATGAACATACTAAATAATGTGCATGTATTCTGCGTGAACTTAAAAACCAAAGGTCAAAGCTAGGCATATTTAAAGTTGTATATTAAGGTAATTTGATGGAGTATTTTCTTAGGTTTTGCGCGAACATTGATTAATGAATTAAACAAATTTTATGCGGAGAGACTGAGACATCGTGTCTCTCTGTAACGTAGGAATTATAAAAAAATGTATAGGCAGAGACAATGGAGCGCCACTTGCCACGATCCTGACACTCTTTGAAACTCTCTTGCTTCCCTCACATTTGCAATTATTTTTATATAAGCATCACGTTCATAGGCACTAGGCAACACAGCTTTTTTAAGGATGTCTCTGATTTGGTCAGAAAATACCTTCCTGGGCCTGCCTTTAACGTATTCATCCACATCAGATTTATAAATTCCTATGGTCAATATATTTTCACTCATACTTTCCATGTACCCAAACCATCGAAGCATACTTTTGGTCAATCCTTGTCTCTACATCTACTATATAATTTTTATTTATTTTACATATCTATACTAAGCTACTGAAGTGCTTGTATCATAGAAACAGGACAATTAAAGTACATATATCAAAGATACATTGGTACTGGTGACTGGTTTCAAACCCGTGCCTCTCGGCTTACGTAGCCATTGTACTGCAACTACACCACGGTCGCCTTAATTGAATTTAAAAAAACAAGAGGCGATTTATTTTCGTTGTGTAAAGTGGTCCTTATCACAGTACGGTACAGCCAGTGGCAATAAAGACCTCCTCAGTTCAAGCTTTGATGAAGATAAACATTTTAAATGTATTATGTATTGTAATTATATACACATATACATGGCTACTAACATTATATTTATGTATGTGGAATGCTATTTAGCTATTTCTGTACATATAAGTACTTGTAGTATACTAATTTCATTTTAATATTTTTTATTCATATTATTATTTTTGGAGTTATAAGAACAAAAAAAATATCAAATTGTCACGCCATTTTCCCACAGTGATAAGCAGAGACAATGGAGCGCCACTTGCCACGATCCTGACACAACTCCCTCGCTTCCTTCACATTCAAAATACTTTTCATACAAGCTCCATGGTTATAGACACTAGGCAACCTAGCTTTCTTGAGGATGTCTCATATATTATTATGATTTGTTATTAAAACAAATATTTGTAATATATAATTTATTCAATAAATATAACAAGTAAAAGCTACGAAAATTTTCTCCGACCGGAATTCGAACCCGGGACTTTACGTGAAATAAGCTGTCGTCGACTCGGCATTTGACCTCGACATTGCCTAAAAGTCCGAGATTGTCGCCAACAGAAGAAAAACGAGGCAGTTCTCGGCTGGGCAGACTGGGGCACCACTGCCTTTCACTCTTTAACAAACAGACCCGGTGCAAATATCCGCCTTTTTATATAAACTAATATTTGTAAATTTAATCAAATTATTACAAATAAAAGCTATAAAACAAATATTTGCTGCGATCGGGAATCGAACCGGGGACTTTTCGCGTATCGGACAGGCGTGCTAACCAATACGTCACGCCTGTCGTCAAATAACACTCTTAAAAAACACAGTTGGAGCAGTTCTAGCGATGTGTGAAGAAGCACCTTTGACCGGAATAGTGACGGCGACTGGAGCAGCCGTGAAGACTCGGTTTTCGCAGTAGTCGGTACTCTTGGACCTCTTCTTGCTTACCATCAGGCGAAACGAGATCAGATGTCGACTCACAATAAAAAAAAAAGTAACTTTAACTAGTACATCAGTTAACATTGTTATTATACATACAGCTCGGGAAAAGCATCCGCATTCTGTCGACCGAATCGGCAGTCGATCTAAAAAGTTCGGTGAGTCTTTTCTTTGTAGAACAATCGACAAGTGGAATGCTTTGCCAGCCCATGTGCTTTGCCACTCTCTATCTTGTAACCTTGGATCCTTCAAGCGATGCGTGAAGAAGCACCTTTGGCCGGCATAGTGACCGCGTCTGAACTGACTAGGCATTTTCAGTCGTCGTCACTCTTGGACCTCCTCTTGCTTGCCATCAAGCGGGTCGAGGTCGTGTCATGTCACAATAAAAATGAAACATCCCACGCACGGATGCTCTGGCTCTAACCTCGTAATCTTTAAATTGTTATTGATTCGTAAAGTCACGGATTAACAGTCGCGTGTGGTGCGAGGTTAGAAGTCAACTCGCACGAAACAACTCGCACGGAAGCAACTCGCACGAAACAACTCGCACGGAAACAACGCGCACGGAAGCAACTCGCACGGAAAGCAATTTTTAACACCTTTGACTCACAATCCAATAGATGTTTATGGTTAATAAATCAATCTTAAAGATACAATCCTATTTTAATTATTGTGGCTTCACTTACCAAAAGAGTTACAATTTACGAATTTAGTTTTACTTTATACCTATTCTATTACGTTTACTATTATTTAATCGTGAATTGGGTTGTTAATAATTTTATATCGAAACTACGAGTATCATTTATATATGTTTTTATCATTAGAAATAACAAAAGTAGTATAGTTTGTCTAACTATAAATGACGCACCCCTCCACTTTATTAGTTTATTTAAATGAATGCAAATATTTCTTACTTTACTTTATCAGCGTGCTCCTCCTTTTGTGTCCAACCAGCAAATCCATATTTTATGTTTTCTCGTGTGCCTAAATGCGGTAGAGGGGCGCGTCATTTCTGCTTAGACAGACTATACATAGAAACCCAAAATGAATAATGTCCTTTAGCTCTGTATATGTGAATGAATAAAATGTGAAGTTAAAGAGTGGTGCAACCAATTTTTCTTTTTTTCTTTTACTTATAAGATACTTTTTCAAATTTGTAAATTACAATTTTTGGTACAACCGGCTGATAATATGTCGGCATTATGTTATTACTGAAGTGCGGTCCATTATTGAAGGCGACTGCTACTACAGTTATGATAAAAATTGCGTCCACTATGTCGGCATAGTTGGAATCAGCAACTTTTATGTACATTTTACGGACTGTACCTACAACTAAAGCTTCAAAATAAAAATACAATCAATTAATCAAATTGTCACGCCTTTTTTTCACAGGACAAAGAAGCGCTACTTGCCACGATCCTGACACAACTCCCTCGTTTGCCTTATATCCCTCGCTTTATCTACATTGTGATACTTGTACGTAGTTTATGTGATAGTAGTTTCTCATCATCCTAAAGGTTAGTTGTTAGAGAATTCCTAATAGGCAATAAACTCGCCTATGTACCTATTTCTAAGTTTATTTTTGTGCAATATAGTACCTATTTAAATAAATTAATAAATAATTATCCAAAATTCTCTTTACCACCACTTACAAGTATACAGACCGTGAAGTGATTTGGTCACGTTTCGGGATCCACTTGTAAGTTGCCGGTTCCAACTAGGCCGGCATAGTGGATGTGATTGCTACTTACAGTTATTAAATTGTAATAGCAGTGACATTCATTCATGGACCACACTACGGCTTAACATCAAGCGGGGTGCTGTCATATGTCGAGTCACAATAAAAACAAAGAAAAAAATATAAATATAAATAAAAAATGAATACATACAAAGAGATAGCAATTTAACACAAAAAAGAAATATATAAACCATGTTAAATATATCGAATATTTCGTGCGAGTTCTAATTGTGTCAGTTGATATCAACCCACTCGTCAGTTCTGGATCACCCAAGATGCGTTGCCAAAGTTGTTAGCGCCGCCAATTATCGACCACACACGTCGGTCACTCCCACACCAACGTTTGTGATGTAACATATCAAATTAGGTCACAGATATCAATTTAAGCTCACGGGCAAATGTAGATAAAATATTTTTTACATTAATTCGAGTTAAATCGAGAAAACATGTGTACAAAAGTATAACAAAATCGACAAGTGGAATGATTTACTCTCACAGTATTTTCTTAGAATTTGCGCGAACATTGGTTAATGAATTAAATAAATTTGATGCGGCTTACTATCGCGTTTATTTTGGTTATGATTTTACATTTTTGTTTATTATTCTGATGTTTCGAAAGCTTTGCAGTCATCGTGGTCACGAAGGAGTCTCTCCACGAAAATAAACGCGATAGTAAGCCGCATAAAATTTGTTTAATTCATTCATTAAATCTCTTTTTTTTCAATTTAGACCAGGCATATTTTGTTTTTATTTATTATTTTGATTCGACATATGACAGCACCTCGCTTGATGTTAAGTAGGAATGCGATCCATGAATGAAAGTAACTGCTACTACAGTATAATAACTGTAAGTAATAATCACATTCACTATGCCGATCTAGTTAGAACCGGCAACTCACTAGCTGATCCCGAAATACGTCTAAGTCACTTTACGGTCTGTACACTGGTCTACTAGACTGGACAAACTGTCTGGTTGTAATTCTTAGATAGAGTTAAACATGCACATGATTCAAAAGTATAAAAAAATCAACATAAAAAATTTCTTTATCAGCTCTTGTGTTCTCCCCTATATTTGGATCCTTTAAGCTATGCATAAGGAAACACTTTTGGCTGGCATAATGACGGCGTCGACTGCGGCACGATTATCAACTCTGGAGCCCCTAAAACTACGCAGATACATGGCGGCTTTGTGCGTCCTCTATCGCCTATACCGTGGAAAATGTTCTGAGGAGCTCTTTAACCTTGTTCCTACTTCGTATTTTCACTTACGTAATCCGCATTTCGTCGACCTAAGAGGCAGTCGAACTAAAAAGTTCGGTGTGTCGTTTCTTAACAGAACAATTGACAAGTGGAATACTTTACCATCCCATGTGTTCTCTCTATCCTATAGCCCTGGATCCTTCAAGCGATGCGTGAAGAAGCACCTTTGGCCGGCATAATGGCGGCGTGAAGAGTCGTTTTTTGCAGTCGTCGGCACTCTTCGCAGTCGTCGCAGTCTCTCGACGAGGTCAGATGTGGAGTCAAAATCAAATTGCAATATTTAGTTGAACTCTTATATGGTAATTAGGTAAAATTACAACAAGTAATAGATAATTGGCTCGATAACACTCTATAACTCTACGCCTGTTACTAAATATAAGTACTGTATGCAACAAAAGCTCAATTTAAATTAGTAAGAAACATTGGATAGAAAAGTCGCATGCAATCCGGATAGCTACGTCTAAAGTTGACAGACAGAGACCTATAAGCCAACAACACCAGGTTTATTAGTTATCAATTAATCAATCAAATAGTCACGCCTTTTTCCCACAGGGATAGGCAGAGACAATGGAGCGCTAGTTGCCACGATCCTGACACAACTCCCTCGCTTCCTTCACATTCACATTTCACAATTCTCTCTCACAAGCTCTATGGTTATGGGCACTAGGCAAGGTTTCATAGATTTTATTTGTAATATTTAATAATTATAATAAATATTGCAAATATTTGTAAATAAAAAAAAGAGGCAGATATTTGCTTCGGATCTGGTTATCAAAGAGTGGTAGGTAGTGGTACCGTAAGTAGACCAATAATTATCCTTTAGAATTTTTAATCATTCCAGAAGCGAGTTTTCCGACCAAATCGGAGACATCCTCAAGAAAGCTGGGTTGCCTAGTGCCCAAAACCGTAGGGCTTCTATGATAATAATTGTGGACGCGAGGGAAACGAGAGAGTTGCGTCAGGATCGTGGCAAGTAGCGCTCCATTGTCTCTGCCTATAAATAATTAAAGCTCGTGAAACGCAATAAAAGCAAGCTTATTTTTTTTGCAACCATTACACCAAAAACGCGCCGGTATTTCCCCACAACGAAGATAGATATTAAAAACGAAGGGCGTGTCTTAATTAGACACTTAACCTGTTAATATTACGTACTACCACCCAAGGTGTGGTATTGCAGACACTCACGAATATTTCCCAGGGGAAGGAAGTATTTCCGCGGCAAAAACGTCAACATTTATTTGCTATGAACTTTTTGATTAACTAATTATTTTATTAAGTGAATTGGTTCGTTTGTTGCATTTTTATTTGTCTTTTTGTTTACATTAATCATGTTAGTTATTAGGAGTATTAGGGGAGGATATTACTTTCAAAATGAGAACTACAAACACATAAAATGGGGACGTTTAAAGATATTTTTAACACGCTTTTATTAATGAATTAAACAAATTTTATGACGCTTACTATAGCGTTTATTTTGGTTTTGATTTTACAATTTCATTTTCGTCGGAAAATAAATGTCGGAATCGTCGGAAAAGTCAGAATAGTAAAATAAAATAAGATTGTAAAATCGAAACCAAAATAAACGCGATAGTAAGCCGCATAAAATTTGTTTAACTCATTATCAATGTTCGCGCAAAATCTAAGAAAATATTATTACGTTTTGATTATAGCTTACCTTGTATGTATGTAACTATGTAATGTAATCTTTCAAATTAATTTTCACACTTCTAAAGAACTGAATAATTTGAAAATTTGTACACGTATTAAAAACGATGGCCATACAATAATTACATAATTTTTTTGGCCGGCATAGTGAGGGCGACTAAGGCAACCATGGCGACTGAGACGACCATGACTTGGTTTTTTAGTCGTCGGCATTCTTGGACCTCCTCTTGCTCATCATCAGGCGGGTCGAGGTCAGATGTCGTGTCAAAATAAAATAAAAAAAGATGTCGAGTCACAATTTTATGTCATACAAGAGTGTTTATAGTTCTTTTATCAACTGTAGTTTCATTTTATTTCGATTAAATCAGGGTCTTTTATTAAAAAGCATACTGCAAAATCGCAAGCTTACAATGGTATAGGTCCCGGCATATAAAAAGATTGCTGACTTGAGCTGCGCAGTATAAGGATTAGCAGATTAGAAGAGCGCTGGATGACTGCGATAAAAGTCCGGCTATGTATAAAGTCGAACACATAATCGATAATATTTTAAAATTTATACACATCTGTAAAACGGAAAGTAAGTAGGTAACAAAACAAAGTACTGCGCAGCTTTGATGCCAGGGCTCTTTTTTCTGCCGGGATATAAGCATGATAGAGGTGCAAGAGTGCCGACGACTGAAAAAAACGCTACTATCACTTTACGGCCTGTATAGTGTTTCTGTCTAGACCTGTTTCCCAACCTACGCTAGGGCATGATTACAGCATTTTTTAAGAATTTGTCTTTTTTGTTAAATTTGTCATCGATATATTGCATTGCATTTTTAAAATGCCCCCCTTAACTATGAAATTGCCCCCCCCTTTGCCACGTTGGGAAACACTGGTCTAGACTCTAGAGGGGTACTGCCCCAGATCGACAGACTGGGCACTACTGCCTAGGTACAACTATTTAAATTAATTGTCCAATTAGCGACTATTTCACGTATTGTATTTATTTTTATTTATCAATATAGGAGCCATGTTTGTAACTGCGAAATAGTGAGCATTGTTTTAACATTTTACTGATTTTATAGTCACTAATTACGTTATAAAACTAAACGAGAGCACTATACATTGTGGATACAAAAACCCCCAACTACTCCTAATAGATTGGCCATTTATTATGTGTAAAATTGGACAATATAATCGCTGATATTAATATATTTATGCGTGAAGAAGAACCTTTGGCCGGCATAGTGACGGCGACTGGGGCAGCCATGAACTAACTCAGTTTATTCAGTCGTCGTCACTCTTGGACCTCCTCTTGCTTATCATCAAGCGAGTCGTGGTCAGATGTTGTGTCACAATAAAAAAAGTTATACAAAAAAATATTGCAAATATTATACAGAGACTTTTCTTAAATATTGCGCGAACATTGGTTAATGAATTAAACAAATTTTTGTGCGGCTTACTATCGCGTTTATTTTTGGTTATTGATTTTACGATTTTTTTATTCTGACGTTTCGAGAACTTTGCAGCCATCGTGGTCACGGAGAGAATTAAAAAATCATTTATCAAAAATAAACGCTAAAGCAAGTCGCATACAATTTGTTTAATTCATTAAATATTTTACATTATTTATATTTAAATATATATCTGAATGTTGACATACGAGTATCTCTAAGTATTTCAATAAATATAATTCCCCTATATTTAATTTTATGATTTGTTATTGATAATGTTCATCTTAATTTTCTTATGGTTCGACAAGAGACCCCGCCTAATGTTAAGCTGGAGTGCAGACCATCAATGGAGGCGACTGCTACTACAGGCAGAGACAATAGAGCGCCACTTTCGTTCCTAATCCTAAACACGATCCTAAACAACTCCCTCGCTTCCCTTACATCCACAATTCTTTTCATACAAGCTCTACTATTATGGGCACTAAGCTACCCATCTTTCTTGAAGATGTCTTATTTTGTATATTATAATTAAATGCGAAATAATCCTGTTAAAAACGTGAAGTATTGTCACTGTACCTCATTCTATAGTCTTACGCAGGAATGACGTTACAGCCTATAACTAGAACGGTTAATTATGAGAAGATATTTTTAATCATTCTGCTTGTACAGCACTGTCTTAAAGGAAAGGCTTTTGATTGTGTTGTAAAAATTCCACTACAATGTACAGACTAGATAATTACAGAGTATTTAATTATAGGCTACGCGTAGTAGAGTTCCGTCACGTCCACCATTTTGTTTTTTTGTCCACATCTTTTATATTGTAAAGCGTCACCTTACTTCGTCTGGCATGTTGGTACAAGCCGTGGACGAACGGTCAGCGATTGGTTTGTTGCGCTTAAAGTCCCGGGTTCGATTTCCGGTCGGAGCAAATATTTGTAATATTTAATAATTATATTAAATAATAAAAATATTTCTTAATAATAAAAAAAAGAGGTGATTATATGCTTCGGGTCTGGTTATCAAAGAGTGGTAGGCAGTGGTCCCCAGCCTGCCGACCCAGGGTAGTACAAGTATACAGACCGTAAAGTGATTTGGTCGCGTTTCGGGATCAGCTTGTAAGTTGCCGGTTCAAACTAGGCCGGCATAGTGGATGTGACTGCTCCTTACAGATATTTAATTGTAGTAGCAATGACATCCATTTATGGACCACATTCCAGCTTAACATTAAGCGGGGTGCTGTCATATGTCGAGTCACAATAAAAAAAAAAGATGCAGCAAAGTAAGGTCATCCACTAGGTGGACTAACAAATTACCGGTGGATTAAACTGGCTGGTTAAAAAGTGTTGTGAGTAAAAAGTGTAAATAGTGTATAAGAAACTGGTGAAGACACTGCTTCGAAATAATGAAAATGACTTTAGTAGAAAAAACGTAATACTAACAAATACAAGCGATAGTTTATTAAAACTACCACTAATGAAGTAATTATATCAATTCGCGACGCCATCAAAGTTAAATGGTCCATCTGAATCCCAAAAATCCCATCCCATCCCATTTGTAACTCATACGACCAAGTTTTACGACCCATTTTTCAATCTAAATCAATCTAAGTAGAATATTCCTAAATTTTGCGCAAACACTGATTAATGAATTAAACTGTTTACTATGCGGCTTACTATCGCGTTTATTTTTAGTTATTGATTTTACATTTTTTTATTATGCAAAGCTCTCGAAACTTCGGAATAATGAAAACATGTAAAATCAATGAACAAAAAGAAACGCGATAGTAAGCCGCATAAAATTTGTTGAATTCATTAAATTTACGAGTAAGTAATAACGTACTTATGTTGATAAGAATGTGATTGGCTGTCGTGTGTAGCTATCTTTCTAGTACATATAACTAATTAAATAAATAAAAAAACGATTAACTTAATAGTTGTAATTATCTTGTACCTAAAATAAATTATTTTAAATATTCTATGATATTCAAGAAGTACTTATTAATTGTGACGCGACTCTCTTCTCTACTTACTTGATGGTAAAGAAGGGGAGGTCCAAGAGTGCCGTTGAATGATAAAACGGACTTAGTTTACCACCAGTCACTTAATTTAAAGCAAGTCACTTCACGGTCTGAATACCCATTGCGTACCACTCTTTGACAATCAGACCTGGAGCAAATATACACTTTTTTTGTAAAGGACATGTTTCATTTTGGGCTTTTATGTACTACTTTTGTAATGTCCAATGATGAAAAAATGTATAAATGTTAGTTTCGATACTTGTATTGATAAAACTAATAACAATTTTGCTTTTAATCGCTGTACAATTGAGCTATTCCATTTATAAGGAATAGCTCAATCCATAATAAGGATTTTGTATCGTCTGTCAATCACGCCATATTAACAGTTCTGCTTTAAACTGTCATAATTATAGTTTGATCATATTGCTAACCTAAACTATGCAAAATAAAGGATATATACCAATTACATTGTAATCTTCGTACATTAATCTTATCTTAATTAATAAACATTATAAATAAAAGCTATAAAACAAAAAAAAACTCCGACCGGGTGCGAACGGACTAGTGTGCAAACAAATATGCCACGCCTGTCGTAAAACTTAAAATTTTGGGTCACAAATCAATGAGTAACAGGGACAACACATTACAGGATGCTCTTAAATTCTATGGTCGCTACGAGCGGAAATGTACGCGTCGGATTACTTTTTTAAAGATGTAAAGGTTAATTAAAGTTGTAACGTTAATAGGTGATGAAGGTTTTATTTTTACATTTTACCTTCATGTTTTAAGTCTTATTTTTTTCTCTATTGCTGTATCATATATTAACACTTCAAAGTTACATTTTCAGATTTTATTTTAGTGTGGCTCGCCATGTGACAGTTTAATAAACCGTTAAGAACTGTTTGATTTATTTTTGTTAGAAATTTTTATCGTGTAAGCTTAAAACAATCTAATATTTAATTTAATCTGTGACTGCTACTTAGTTATTTAACTGTACGAGTAGTAGCAGTTACCTTCATTAATGAACCGCACTCCAGCTTTACATCAGGCGGGGTGCTGTCATAAGTCAAGTCACAATAAAAAAATTGGCGCTATTTTCTGTCAAATCTTAGTGACAATTTGAATGAAAGAAATATATTTTATTTCTTAATTTAATTCATTACATTTTAACCAATGATATTTAGTAAAATGAGTAGACACGTCTCCTACACGAGTTTTAATGTTTGCAAATATTACGGGTTTGAACGATCAACCATGACCAGGCATAAATACAAGTGGAAGTAGGATGGAATGATAGTTATTGAGAGCGATAAAGAGACAAATATATGTTGCTCTGTATCGCGACACTGAGTTCAGTTTGCTTATTAGCATAGTTTAACGTGCCTCTTTTGAAGCGCGTATATCTCCGTCTTTTCTTCCACAGGGATAGGCAGAGACAATGGAGCGCCACTTACCACGATCCTTACACAACTCCCTTGCTTCCTTCACATCCACAATTCTCTTCATACAGGCTCTGTAGTTATGGGCACTAGGCAACCTTGAGGATGTCTCCGTATTGGTCGGAAAACACCCTCCATTAAAACATCATTGATTTCAATTGAGTTTCATAACAAAGCCTTCCTGTTGTAAATCATTGTGTATGAGTATACATCGTAAATTACGCATCAAATTGCCATCGTGGCTAAAGCGCTTTTTACTAAGTGTTTTCATGGAAGCTAAATTGTGGATCACATGTTTTATTCATACTTTAAAGCAACTACTCTATAATTTAAACACTTTTATCTAATCATTTTTGTAATAAAGTAGTTTGAGCTCTAAGAATAACCAGTTCGTTTGATAGGTTATTAAATTAGTAACATGCTTTTAAGGTTCGGTTACGGAGAGGTATATTTAAGGCATATTTATAGATATTGTTACGTACTGCCAGTGTACGCAAAGAGATCGGATCATTCTAGAAATACTTTTGGTATTTTCTAATGTACACAGATAAATGTAAACAAGCTAGCCACAATAAGGTGTATGGAATGAATACCGAATAGTCTTGATCTCCTTTGTTAGAAAACCAAGGCCGCGAAAGGTAGACAACTAAACAAAAGGTGTTTACCAGTTAAGATTCAAGTGGAAAATTCTGGAGCATTGAATAATACTATATATAAGAACCGCGGGCGGCACGGCAGTCAGTCCATACACCTCTCATTCATTAACTTCAAAGTCGGACTTCACTCGACTTTAGTTTCAACTCCAATTTTCCCAAGGATCACCCCGCCTCATGGGTTGTTTCACCACTCAATCACGGTGTAATGTCCGCAATGAAATACAGCAATACAATCTTATAAAAAAGGCAGTCAGTCCGGTAAGGGCAGCAGATGCGAAAACAAGCGATACCTGCGATTGGAAGGCGAACTTTGGCGAGGACAACGAGAGCGACTGGAATACAACAGCGAGAATCATAAGGACGACCCTTGGCTAGGCAATTGGACTTCGAACGTGTTTACGATTGGGATATTTGGAATGTGGAAATAAAGCGCTTCCTCATGCCAATCATTTGGTTGTATCCAATAAGAATCCACTACCCACCCACGCGGACGTACGTCACAATATTAATTTGATGCACAGCAGACAGCTGGGTTAGGTTGTGCAAATAAGAACAATATGAAGGTGATTGCTAACTCAGTTAACTAACTGTAGGTAGCAGTTACATCCACTATGCCGGCCCAGTTAAATGCTGATCCCGAAACGCGACTAAGTCACTTCACGGTCTGTATACTTGTAAGTGGCGTATACATGTACGCTACATACAAGTATACAGACCTGCAGACAGGACCTAGCAAATCCTCCTTTGTTTTAGACCCATAGTTTTATTATTTTACTATACTTACATATAGTAACATTTTCCAATCATTGAAGCTTTACAATTTAGTTATAAAATAGCAGTTTTATATTGCAAGGGTATGGTTAACCCTTGGCCCGATTGAACTGATAGGAAAAGTTCACACCGAGCTCCGACAGACCCACCCTGAAGTTTTACAGATTTGAAGTGATAAATCATACGAATTTATAGATGGTACTTATAAATTACATTAAAGAAAATTTATAAGTACCGTCTATATAAATTTAAAATATTTTTATATTTTATATCTATTTTTATATCTAACTACAATTAATAAAGTTAATAAATTTAAAATAATATCTTGAAACGTCACGTTATTTCTAGTATTATTTAATGCAAACATTACTAGTTATACTACTATACATCATCAGCGTGCTCATCCTTTTGTGTCTAACAAGCAACTGAATGACCAATTACAATTGCATTTTCTGTGTTGCATCCAAATTTTATATTTGTTCGTGTGCGTAAATGCAGTGGAAATTCGGCTTAGACAGACTCTACTTACGAGTATATAGGTAAGACATAGGTTAAGTATTACAATCTCGCTTAATATTGTGTAACTAGTTTAGGTTGACATTTCGGAATATAACCTAAAGGCAACTTTTAAACAAAACACCCGCAACCTAATGTCCTGTAAGATTTGTACAGAAAGCAAAAACCTAGTAAATTATTTACTAACATTTTGATTGCTTAATGCAAGATGGTTGTAAATGGAAAATTTAGTTTTTTTCTTATAAACAGTATTGAACATATTCTGGACAAGTTTATTTACAATGAAGTATGGAAGATCTATTTATTAGGAACTATTTAAGGTGACCGTGGTGTAGTGGTAGTGCAATGGTTACGCAAACCAAGAGCACGAGTTCATAACCACTTGCCGGTACCAATGTATACATCTTTGATATATGTATTTAAGAGTGGTAGGCAGTGGTACCCAGTTTGCCGATCCGGGGTAGTACCACTACTTACAAATAAGTATACAGAACGTGAAGTGATTTGGTCGCGTTTCAGGATCAGCTTGTAAGTTGCCGGTTCCATCTAGGCCGGCATAGTGGATGTGATTGCTACTTACAGTTATTGAATTGTAGTAGCAGTGACATTCATTCATGGACCACACTTCGGCCTAACATCAAGCGGGGTGCTGTCATATGTCGAGTCACAATAAAAAAATATATATATTATATGTACTTTGGTTGTCCTGTTTCTATGATACAAGCACTTTAGTAGCTTAGTGTAGAAATGTAAATACAAAATAAAAATATATTTATCTATCAAAGCAAATTACACACACACACACACACACACACGCACACATATCTTAAATATATGAAACTGTTTAAATATTGAAACACTTTCAACTCTGAAATTTTGGTTGTTATGCCCTTTTTGAGACAACAAGCGATATTATTGTAATTTATGGCTTCCAAAGTTTGATCGATTACTGTGGAGGGTACACGATTAGCGATAAATATCGAACATTTATGTTAAATCGCAATTTAATAGTCTCAAATTTAGGGTTGTCAATATCCTTAAGTATATTGGCAACCAATGTATATTACCAATGTATATTTTATATTATATATATGTACTGTTTCTATGATACAATCACTAACTAAATAAATAAATAAAAAAACAGTTTTTTTTTATATATACTAAGAGGAATTTTATTTATTTGTGGCTGAAACTAAAAATGTTTTAATTATTTAACCTCGACTTTTTATACAATTTACAAATGCGACCTAACGACGTAATTTACTCTTGTTAGGTTCAACCGAATTCTGCCAAACGAATCGGCAGGCGAACTAAAGGTCCGGCGCGACTTCTTTTTGTTAAACAATCGACAAGTGAAATGCCTCACCAGCTAAAGTTTACTCCCCATCCTATAACCCTGGATCCATCAAGGTAAGCGTAAAATAGCAATAGTGTTTGGGATAGTGATGGGGAAGAAAGGTTCTTTAGCGGAGCATTATTCCGCTTGTTAGAAAAGGAATGGAGATCTCCTACTGTACGCGTGAAGCGTAGTGGGCTCAACTTGGCCAATGACGTCTTCTCGTTGAAGCGCATATATTGATTACTTTGTCGGTAAATCGTATGCGAGATATTGGACACATGCAACGCCATCTAGCGGTAGCATGTAGCGGTCGCTACAGTTCTGTAGTGGGGACTGAGGCAACCGTAAACGAAATTGTTTTTTTTAATCGTCGACGTTCTTTGCTTATCTCTTTGCTTCTCTTTGCTACATCTGACAGATAAATGATGGTGGTCACTATAAATACCAAAGAAATTATGGATGTGAGGGAAGCGTTGTGTCAGTATCGTGTAAAGTGCGCACTTTTGCCTCTGTCTATTTCTGAGGGAATTGCCTTTTTAAAAATTATAATGAACATTGACAACCCTATATTGTCAGTACGATGGCGGTTTGGGTAAAAATATTATTTGTAGCAAACTAATTATTATTTTTAATTAAATTTATAAAAAAAACTTTTTAATAAAGATTGATTTAATAAATAATTTTATAAATATTGTTTTAAAGTGTATACAGCTTTTTTTATTTGACTGTGGCTCTACATAATGACAGCCACGGCTGTTGTTAAGCAGAAGCATGACTATAGGAAACTACTACTATTGGTTAATCACTGCAAGTACAGTAGCGGTAACCGGTAGCAGATCCTGAAACGCGACTGAGTCATTTCATGGTCTGTACACTTGAAAGTGGTGGTACTATGACCACCAATTCTCTGCCTACCTCTCTTAATGTCGGCGTAACTGAACCAACACCAAAATATTGTAATATAAGTAGCAATGTATGGTTGGGTTAGGGCTTCAAAATGGTTGCGGGTCATAACTCATAGTCGTTGTTTATTTGTAAAGGTAAGGCTGCTTGTACACAAGAAAATTTTCTTTTTTTATTGAAATCCGACATTGATCTTGGCCACATCGCTCGAAAAATTGATAACCGATAGGGAAGAAAGGTTCTTGAGTAGAGACCACGAACCGAAAGACGCAGCGTTGGTACTATTAGAATAAGAATAGGATGGCCTGTTGACTAACTTCACTTGACTGATTCGAAGGTTTTTCTTGACGATCCGCAAAGTAAAAGACACCATACTAAAGTGAAGTTGGTTGGAGAGTTAGACGTCAAAAATGGCGCCGATTTCGTCCTATTCTTATTTTAATCGCATTCTAGGCCTCCCACTAGGTGTACTGATGACACAGTGAAAGCCACGAATAACAAGCTCTACAAGTTATGGGCATTAAGCAACCCAGTTTTCTTGAGGATGTCTCCGATTTGGATGAAACAAACTCCTGGGCCTGCCTCGTTCAACGCATCCATTCACATCAGATTTATAAAGTTCCTTCGTCGATCAACTTTTACTCATCCTTTCCATTTGCCCAAACTATCGGGGCCTTCTTTATTATAACTAAACGAAGTATTTTTGCTTATATCATCAAATCCTATCAGCTTATATCAAAAATATAGAATCTAGTTAATATCAATCATCCAATAATCCAAAATCTAGTAAAAGACTAGTGTAAGAATGGGCTTGGAATTTAAATGGCGGAATGGTTTGCAAAACAAGACTATTGTTAATCATTTTTAATGTTAAGTCATGGCAAAAAGGCATGAGCGTCAAGTTGGCATGATAATGTCATTTTGCAATCGATATTTTAAACAAAATTAATGGTCAGTTTGTGAAGAATGTCATTTGCACTGTTTGTGTTATGATCTATACTATAATAATATGTGTAATTTCAATATAGGTTAAATCATATAATTTAATTACAGAATTAAACAAATTTTATGCGGCTTACTATCGCGTTAATTTTTTATTTTAAAATTAACCACGATGCCTCCCTAGCTCTCGAAACGTCGAAAAATAAAAAATTAAAACCATTTCCCAAAAATAAACATGATAGTAAGCCGAATAAAACTTGTTTATTTAAAAAAATAAGTATCTTATAAATCATAAATTAAGAAAATATGTAGAATTAAACTACAATTAATTTTGTATATTTTCTTCTTAATAAACTTTATACAATACTTCAAAACGCAGAGACCCCTACTTACCTGAAAGATCGCTTAATGTATCTTTGTAACGCACACGATTGCCAACTTCGCTCTAACCATAGTAAACAGCTGAAAATACTCCTTTACTGTAACAGATGCTCGCCAGTGGGACAAATCGCCTTTAGACATGAAATAAAGTCCTTCACATAATATCTTTAAACTACTCGTAAGACTGCACAATCACACGCTAAAAAATCAGAATAACATGCATATTTGACAATGCATTATATGTATATATATATATATATATATTTTATTGTGACTCGACATTATGACAGCACCCCGCTTGATGTTAAGCCGAAGTGTGGTCCATGAATGAATGTCACTGCTACTACAATTCAATAACTGTGAGTAGCAATCACATCCACTATGCCGGCCTAGATGGAACCGGCAACTTACAAGCTGATCCCGAAACGGTACCAAATTACTTTACGGTCTGTATACTTGTAAGTGGTGGTACGCACTGCCTACCACTCTTTGATAACCAGACCCGAAGCAAATATCAATCTCTTTTTTTTATTAACAAATATTTGCAATATTTAATATTACAAATAAAAGCTATGAAACGAATATTTGCTCCGACCGGGAACCGAATCGAATCGAAACACATCACGCGCAACAAACCAATCGCTAAACCGTTCGTTCACGCCTGTCGTCAAAATATTATGTATGTATGTGAATTTATGTATATGTAATTTATATATTATATTTATTTACGTTTCATATTTAAAACTAATCATTCCTGCACTAAAGAAATCACCGGATACATCTCCCAAAGGTTAACCTAAAGGCATTTCTACCAAAGGTGGTAGAAATGCCTTAAGGCGTTAAATTCGCCTCTGGTAAAAGAATTCTATTGTTATTATTACAACGTACTTCATATTTAATCATAAAATAATCCAAAAAAAAAAAACAACTAATACTTTATAAATCATAAAAACACTTATAATAATCTAGGCACCCATAAATTGTTTTGCCAACCGTACAGGCGGGTTAACCGATTAGTAAGTGCGCCGTGCTTATCTAAAATGTAAGAGAAACAATTTTCAATGCATTATTATAATTTATAGCTTCATCGGGACCATCGCGAGGTCACGCTCCATTCCCGCCTTAAGGGCCTCAGGGTTTCAACGGGCACGTTTACATGTTTAATGCCAATAACACCGATGACCAATTAAGGTTGTAAAGTTGTCCAATTTAGTCACACAAATGTGACCGTACAGACCGTGAAGTGACTTACGCGTTTCGGAATCACCTTGTAAGTTGCTGGCATCAACTAAGCCGGCATAGTGGAGGTGACTGCTACTTGCAGTTTATTGCAGTTACCTCCATTTATGGACCGCACTTCAGCTTAAAATCATTGGTGGGGTGTGGTCATTTGGTGAGTCACATTTGAAAAAATTATTTTGTTATCTGCCAGGTATCCCATAACGGCTAACTTCATAAAAAAAATTGACTGCCTATTTTCCACAGATAGGCCGAGACAATGGAGCGCCACTTTTAACGATACTGACACAACTCCCTCGCTTCCCTCACATTTACAATTCTCTTCATACAAGCTCTATGGTTATAGACACTAGGCAACCCAGCTTTTTAAGGATATACCAATCTAATAATTAAATACCAAAATGGTGTACCGTGCCACAATTTTAAAAATATGATTAGTTTAATTCTAACTTAAAGACTGTGACATAAAGTTGATAGCCGTCGGCACAAGCCCTTTTCGATTTGAAACTAAGAAGGTTAGAATCGACAAAGTTTAAGTTTTTAGTTAAAGTATTACGTAATGTTATTGTTTGTTTAAAATGATAAATAACTTTTTAAATGTTAGATTATTGTTTTGTTTATTTGTAGGGGCCGACTTTTAAAACAATTATTATTTTATTTATTTCAACATAAAATCGTTATTTACACTGAATTAAACAAATGTGACCACGATGGCTGCAAAGCTCTCAAAACATCGGAATAAAAAAATTGTATTATACAATCTTTAACCAATAATAAACGCGATAGTAAGCCGCATATTTTTTTATTACTTATGAATTAATGTTCGCGCAAAATGTAAGAAAGTTTTATTTAAACTATTTACAAATACGAATTTAATGACGTAAGGTATTCTATAACAGTTAAATTAATTAAAATATTTTTTTAGCTTGGGCATGAACTTAGCCAGTCCTGGATTTGTCGATAGGCCGTATAGGCCGCGGCCTAGGAGCGGCAGATTTCAGAGAATATAATTATTATTTTGGAAAGGTACGAGAACATAGGGCGGCGGAAATAAAGCGCCCTACACTCATAAAAAAATTATAATTTCGTTACTGGGCTTAGCAAATACTTTTTCATATGCTAAGCCCTATATTCTTTACATAGAATGAGAAGAAGGCTACAAGAAACTCATCAATCATAGCCTGTACATATTATAAAGGTAGGTTGCCTGGTGCCCATAACCATAGAGCTTGTATGAAGAGAATTGTGAATGTGAAGGAAGGGATGTAGTTGTGTCAGGATCATGGCAAGTGGCGCTTCATTGTTTCTGCCTATCCCTGTGGGAAAAAGGCGTGACAATTTGATTGATTGATTGATATAATAAAACCTAACAGATATGTTTGAGGACAAGCTTGGCGCATTGATCATTTCTTATAATACACAACAGCGAAATGACACTGCTTTATCGACGTGTCTTTTGTACTAATCTAACTAATAACATTTATGGCGATGGAAAGTCAGTGATATTGCGATGATATTTCGCATTTTCATAGATCAACGGGCCGGGTGCCTCATATGTCGAGCCACATTAAAAACATCTAAATTTGATATACCAGCCTTCCGTGACTAGTGTTAATTGATTTTTTTTTCTTAAAATATAGCATTGAACTTTAAAAAGCGATGGCGAATCTAAATGCTTTTACATTAATAATAGTAACATTTATTACGATATAATCAACTCCTAATGAGACATTTGGGTAGACAGAACCTTTAGAAAATACTTATGAAATAATAAATAGCTAATGAATTAATCAAAGGACACCATATCACTGATATCCTAAAGCCTCCTAAAATAGATAATAATAAAGTATCGAGAATAATCAGGATTAAATTAATTTGTAATTTTGATTTAGAATTTTATATGACATTATTTTAATTTATTATTTAAATGTAGTCATTGTAATTATTTGAATGTATTTTTATGGATTTTATTAGTAATTTATATTTTATGCTTTAGGAGATTTTAATTTCTTGTTTTGCTGTGCGTATATAATTTTGGGGCACAATCTAGTTCATAAAATGTCATTTTGTGTAAAAAAAAATTATGTAACGATTGTGTCCTGTCATGTATGCCTATAAATAAATAAATATCTACAAAATCCTAACAATAACTTAATTAGAAACAATTCATATTTTAACCGCACAGCTTAACGAGTAGCGATGTTAATTTTAATAGTGTGGCAAACTAGAAACACGTATTATTTTAATAAGCCTCACATAACATTCAAGGCATGAATTACAATAATTTTACAGTCACTACTCGGCGACATTACGTGGAATTGTTTAAGTGTACTAAGAAACTGCACTGCTGCACACAGTTCAAAGACAGTAAGGTTGAATCTGTCTAAGCTGAAATGACGCGCCCCTCCACTGCATTAGGGCACATGTGCGATTATCAAATATGAATGCAACACACTGAAAATGCAATTGTAATTGGTCATTCAGTTGCTGGTTAGACACAAAAGGAGGAGCACGTTAATAAAGTATAGTAGAATAGTTAGAATTATTTGTATTCATACATTTAAATAAACTAATAAAGTGGAGGGACGCGTCATTTATAGTTAAACAAGTTATAATGCGCTTAGATCGTGGGGCCGACCGCGCAACTTCAATGGGAATGACAATGAAATTCATTCCTATTTGTCAAAAAGTTATGCGGTTGCTGTTAGTGTTAAAAACTTTTATTCATTCGGTAAATGAGTTTCATTGAGCTTGAACTGTTAATGAAAAAGAATATTCAATTTCAGTGTGCTGCGCGGTCGCAATTTTAATTTTGATGCTCATTGATGGAATTAATCTGTCAAAACGAAGCTCATTTTTTATTGTCATTGAGTTACGCGGTCGGCACCGTGACGTCATAGTTTTACGATTACTTTAGAATGCCCTCGAATAAACTAATTCAATAAGCGATACGGAGCGCGAAACAATGGCACCCGCGCACAACACAACTTGCGCTAGAAATTTCTTCGTTTGTCAGAGAACAAAAGAGATGATGTGCGTCGTTTCGAGGATAATAGCTGTATACTATCACACGGGATGTCCTCGACCAGCCTCGCCGAAGAATAGGCAGCAGCATCCTCTGAACGTGCAGTATACTGCGATCCCCAAGCGTAAAATTATGAACGACAAAATACCGGTGGATGCAACTGGCATCTTGTCGATAGCAATGTCGTTCTAGGGGGAATGCCTATGTTCAGCAGTAAACGTCTTCCTGTTGATGATGATGGATGACTATCACCATAAGCGAGCGATACCTGCGAAAACCACAGCGATTTGAAAACGATGATTTCTGTTTTGGACAGCGAAACCTGCGATACGACTTGTAAGACGATATAAACGACAGGCGTGGACGAACGGTTTAGCGACTGGTTTGTTGCGCGTAAAGTCCCGGGTTCGATCCCCGGTCGAAGCAAATATTTGTTTCATAGCTTTTATTTGTAATATTTAATATTGCAAATATTTGTTAATAAAAAAAAAGAGATGGATATTTGCTTCGGGTCTGGTTATCAAAGAGTGGTAGGCAGTGGTACCCAGTCTGCCGATCCGGGGTAGTACGACCACTTACAAGTATACAGACCGTAAAGTGATTTGGTCACGTTTCGGGATCAGCTTGTAAGTTGCCGGTTCCATCTAGGCCGGCATAGTGGATGTGATTGCTACTCACAGTCATTGAATTGTATTAGCAGTGACATTCATTCATGGACCACACTTTGGCTTAACATCAAGCGGGGTGCTGTCATTTATGCCGAGTCACAATAAAAAGAAAAGAAAAAAGATGACTTTGGCTTGACTATTGGACTTCGAGAGTGCCTAATATATTTGGAGAAATTAAAAAATGGTCTCTTTATTGTACCCTAGTGTGTTTTGATTGTAAGCAGTCCTGCAATTGTTGGTAACTAAACTTTTATGCCACTTGGTTTTGTATAAAAGTATGAATTTAAACCTTAACACTCAGAAAATAAGATTAATTTGCAGTTATGAATTGTTGCAATGTTAAGAATAAGGTAATAGCACTTTTTTTGTAATACTTAAGATATTTCGAAATTCAATATTTTTATATATTTTCTGATAGGTTCGAAATAAAACACTTTTTTTATTACTTATTTTAATTTTTTTTTGACATATGACAGCACCAAACCAAATGTTAAGCTGGAGTGCGGTCCACGAATGAAAGTAACTGTTACTACACTTAAATAACTTACTGAGTACGCTGTCAACTTTCTAAATATCATTTATGAATATAAACCCGGCTTAGACCATACATTACAGGTTAACAATTGCAACCTTTACCCTGTTAGGGTTTTTCTTTTTGGATTGTTGTGTAGAAAATCCTGTGCGGTTGCGCCTGCGCAGATAATTGATAATAATAGTTCGGACGTGATTATGCCTCAATGATATAGTTGAAGGCGAGATCAACGTATTTCTTCGCATCATTTAGTAGCATGAAAAAAAACATTTCCCGAACATGACGTGGCAAGAGTTTATTTATATTATATTAATAAATATATAAATATATTGATGGAGTGTGGTCCATGAAGGGATGTTACTGTTACTACAATTGGAACTGGCAACTTACACGCTGATCCTGAAACGCGACCAAATCACTTCACGGTCTGTATACTTGTATTACGAGAATTTATTAATATCGATTTTTTATTCGTCGGCGTAATTGGAGTTACCATCAGGGAAGTCGAAGTCAGATGTCGAGTCACAATAAAAAAAAACAGCATTAAAATGTAGTTTATACTGTTTATATTTGTATTAATATAACCCTATTTAAAATATTTGAATATAAAATATATTCAAATTCTATTTTATTTTATTAATAATGTTAAACGAGGCAGACTCAGGACGATGTTTTCTGTCCATATCAAAGACATCCTTAAGCTGAGTTGCCTAGTGCCCACAACCGTGAAGTTTGTATGAGGAGAATTGTGGATGTGAGGGAAGTAAAGGAGTTGTGTTAGGATCTGCTTATCCCTGTGGGAAAAGGCGTGACAATTTGAATTTTGATAGTTCGCGCAGATCCTTAGAAAATACTGTATTACAAAATGTTACTGCATTACATTTTTTTTTATGCATTACTATACGAAGCTACTAAAGCGTTTGTATCATAGAAACAGGACAACCAAAGTACATATATCAAAGATACATTGGTACCGGTGAGTGGTTTCGAACCCGTGCCACTCGGCTTACGTAGCCATTGCACTGCCACTACACCACGGTCGCCTTAAATTAACTATGAATATAATTATTATTTACAGAGTGTATTAGACCATATTATTGTATCTACAAGACAACAAACAGTATATGATTTGCATGGCAATTTGAGCGTCATCTATGTAAGACAAGCGTAACATTGCATTTCCTTTTTTATTTATATTGTTCGCAAATAATAAAAACATGACAATTATAGCAGTTACAAAATAATACACAGAGATTTATGCGCTTTAGAGGAATTTTGACATATTCGTATGTTTTTATTGTTACTCTACATATGACATCGACTTTCCTGGTGGTATTCCACTCAAACAGACAGAAAACAGAAATAAATGCACACGTGTACGGGAAAATATAACAGATATAAAACACCAACGTAGTGGAAAGTCTGCAGTTTGTGAGCATCAACAGGACGGCGCCAACCATTACATCCGTTTCGACAAAGTCGACTGATACCCGGTACGCGAGGCTATTGAGATTAAAAACATCCTAATTTTAATAGAGAGGGTGGTTAGCGATGGTGGTGGTGGCCCAAGTCCCGAACTGCCAAAACAGATGACACCATCAGTTATTTTTGCAAAAAAATGAATTAAACCGGGAACAGAAAATCAAACCCAAAACATCAAACAGGGTAGTTTTGGAAACAATAACAGCAACAACCAATAGGACAACCTAGCCCTAAGTGTCTCCGTGACCACGATGGCTGCAAAGCTCTCGAAATGTCGGAAAAATAAAATAAAATTGTAAAATCAAAACCAAAATAAACGCGATAGTAAGCCGCATAAAATTTTCACGGTATTTCACTAATTTATGGTTATTTTAGTCGTAGTCACTATGCCGACAGAAGTGCTTATCCACGCACCACTTCAAGGATCCAATGTTTCATAATATGGTGGATCAAATTCCAACGGTCAGGTCCAACGTTTACTTCACAATTATCTTCATCCAAGTTTGCACCCTGCGCACCCCTGCTTTCTTAACAATGTCCCCAATAAATTTAAATATTATAGACTTCACGATCATTGGTTATGTGCAGAGCCGTCTTAAGCATATTCAGCGCCGGGGTGCGAAAGTCAAGGCAAAGTCGCATGGTCTCAGTGTAGAAGTTTATGGCGGTCGGCATGCGCCCCCTAGGACTCTGCGCCCGGGTGCTCCGCACCCCTAGAACCCCCGGGTAAAGACGGCCCTGATTCTGTGGACACCTGCTTTTTCAAGAACGTCCTTGTTCAGATTTGTCCTCGATTTATTATTCTACTTGCCTTCGATTTATAAATCTTATTCGTACCTTTTACCTACGAACCTTTAAAGTCGATGTAGTGACAAAGATTGAAAAAGATAGAACTTATTTAATCTTTGACACTACATCTTCTTTCAAACCGCAAATAGTCTGTATGAAAAGAATTATGTAGGTATGTAAGGTAGGAACAGAGTTGTGTCAGGATAGTGAAAAGTGGCGCTTTGTTCTCTCTGCCTATCTCAATGATATGAGTATGATGATGAAATAATATAGTAAAACCAATTTAATCGTAAACGATTTTGTCTCACAGCGCTTCAGAATATGTTACTAATGGCGTATAATTCACAGAAACCATCGAGAACAATAATTACAGTTAAACCGTTTAAATATAGAGTTAAATATTTTATTTAATGGCCGAGTTAGCAGCTGACTTTGGATGCGTGATCCAGACGTCCTCGGTTCTAAGCCGGCCGAGGAGATTCTTAGAATCTCAATAATAAAAGACAACTTTTCAATAAAATATTGTTATTTACCGTAGAGTTTGTATGAAGAGGATTGTGGATGTGAGGGAAGCGAGGGAGTTTTGTCAGGATCGTAGTAAGTGGCGCTCCTTTCGCTCTGCCTATCCCTATAGGAAAAGGCGTTACAATTTGATGGATTGATTTGTTGTTATTTTGAATAACATAACCTACATCAACGGTTAAAGGAGGGCGTAACAAAAGCATGTATTAAAAAACCGTTATTTTCCCGCCCCAATATTAATATTCAATTTATATATTTAATAACAATATTAAGTTAATAATTGTCGGTGAGGTAATTGAGATATAAAACGACGAGTGCGTTTATCGGTAATAATATCTATATTATCTTTTATTATTCGTTGTGCGTACGTTATAGGTACAGAATACACTTGGAAAGTGGTTAAAAAAAGGTTCTTTTATTTTTTGAGGACGCAAAAAGCCGTAATTTCTCTGCAAAGTTGCAGGGGCTCCAGAGTTCAAGTAACCTCTCAATGCAGAGGTAACCTATAATGCGGACAGCTCGGCAATGAATCTAGGGCATTAAAACGATACTTGGCAGAGCAGTCTTAGAAGTGAGAACAGTACTCTGCACAAGAGCGAATTTCAGCCTTGTAAAAGTAGCAAACTAAGCTCTGGCGCGAAGAACTGGAGGTGATCGCACCTTGTTCAGGATACCAAGTTTCAATCAATCAAATCGCATTTTCACGCCTCTTTCCCTTTGGCAGAGACAACGAAGCGCTACTTGCCACAATCTTGACACAACTCCCTCGCTTACCTCACATCCACAATTCTTTCATACCAGGTTTAAGGCACAAGGCAACCGTTCACAGTGTATGCTTGGCTTAACTTAAAAGAAATGATGGGCGGAGTCTAGAGTTGGTATTAAATATTACTATCATTATGAAAGTTAGTGAATAAAGTTTTCATTGCCCTCTCACTAAACCTTTAATATAAGCTTTTAAAATAATCATTCTGTTTAAAAACTCTATATAATTATTCGAATAGAACATCCTGTAGTTAAAATAATAAAGGTAGGACGATACTACGACCCAGATAGATAGAAAAAATGATTGAAATAGTGACGGCGATTGAGACAGCCTTGAACTGAGGTGCTTTTTCAGTCTCTGGGCCTATTGGAACTTCCCTTGCCTACCATCAGGCAAGTCAGGTGTCGAGTCACAATAAAAATGTTGGTAGTCCATCGAGGATGCGCTGAGAGTTTTTTAGAACAAGACCTTGCCTGGTGTTAAGCTGGAGGCGAAGGTGACTGCTTAGTTGGAACATGCAACTTACAAGCTGATCCCGAAACGCGACAGTCACTTCACGGTCTGGTACCCTTGTAAGTTGTGGTACTACTCCGGATCAGCAGACTAGGTACACAACCAGGGGTCGACCGTGCAACTTTAATGTGAATAAACATAAAATCCATTCTCATTTGTCAAAAAGTTACGCGGTCGCTGTTAGTGTCAAAAACAACTTTTATTCTTTCGGACAATGAGTTTTAATGAGCTTGAACTGTTGAAAATTCGATTCTTAGAGTGTTGCGCGGTCACAACTTTTAAAATTTTATAATTGCAGTTCAACTGTCAAAATGAAGCTCATTCTCATTATCATTGAGTTACGCGGTCGGCCCGCAGACCCAGAGTTTTATTTCAATTAATCAATCAATGGAGCGCCACTTGCCACGATCCTAACACGACTTGAAAGGGATGAGTGAAAGTAGATTAACGAAAAGAATTTATAAATCTTATGTGAATGGATGCGTTAAACGAGGCAGGCCCAGGAGGATGTTTGCCGACCAAATCGGAGACTTTTTTAAGAGTGGTAGACAGTGGTACCCAGTCTGCCGTCTTACAAGTATACAGACCGTGAAGTGATTTGGTTACGTTTCGGAATCAGCTTGTAAGTTGCCGGTTCCATCTAGGCCGGCATAGTGGATGTGATGGCTACTCACAGTTATTGAATTGTAGTAGCAGTGACATTTATTCATGGACCACACTTCGGCTTAACATCAAGCGGGGTGCTGTCATATGTCGAGTCACAATAAAAAAAAGATCCTCAGAAAGCTAGGTTGCCTAGAAGTTTTATTTAAGCCATGTAAACAAGGCTTTAATAAAACTCGCCGGTGTTGTGTATATTTTAATCATTAATTTAATGGCGTAAATATGAAACATCCTGTTTATGTAATTAGTTGGTTTTTCTATGATCACTATCTGTTACTTGGTAGAAGTTTGTTTTATATGTAAAATTATTAATAATTGTTGGGTTTACGTTATATTGAAAAAGAAAAGGAGTAGGTTTTAATATAATGATTTTATCATACTCATGATTAAATACTTAAATTGAAAAATGTAACGTTCATTTACCGCACACGTTGCGGCTAAGTTAATGGATAATTTACCCACAAGCTATTTCTTAGACAATAAAGGTTAAATTTTCTAAGACTTATTTTCTATAATGATAATATCGTAGTAATGTTGCGCAGAGTACTGTTCGCACCTCTGAGACGGCTCTGCCAAGTATCTTCTCAATGCCCTGGATTTATTGCAGCGCCGAGCTGTCCGAATTATTGGTGATCACGCGATCTCTGGAGCCCCTACAACTACGCAGAGACATGGCGGCCCTGTGCGTCCTCTAGAGAGAGGGAGAGCTCTTTAACCTTGTTCCTACCTCGTCTTTTTATACCTGTAATACCCGCACAGGTCGGAGAAAGCATCCGCATTCTATCGTCCGAATCGGCAGTCAAACTAAAAAGTTCGGTGCGTCTTTTCTTTGTAGAACAATAGACAAGTGGAATGTTTTCCCTGCCTATGTGTTCACTCCATCCTATGACCTTGGATCCTTCAAGCGATACGTGAAGAAGCACCCAAAATAATAAGTAGCTGAAGTAGCTGTGAACAAACTCTGTTTTCACAGTTGCCGTCGCTCTTGGACCTCCTCTTGCTTATCATCAGGCGGATCGAATGCAGATGTCGTGTCACAATAAAAAATTAAAAATATGTCAACAATTTACATGCGACTGAGGCAGTTTTGAACGTTGCCTCTTTTCAGTCGTTGGTGCTCTTAGTGCTTTCCTTGCTTACCACCAGTCAAACGTTGCATTTCAATGTTTAAAAGTCTTAATTGTTACAGGGAGAGGCAAACAATAAATTCTACTATCTACAATTAAGACAAAACTCCTTTTGTAAAATTTACGATTCTATTTTTTCCATTTAAGTTTTATCGTTATTAATTGTTATGTTATTAACTATTATTTTATAAAGAGAATAATGTCACGAAATGTCTCAGCCAGTTGCTCCCATTTGACACTAGAGGGCGTGAATTTTGATTGATGTTATATAATAACTCCAGTATAAGACACTTGGCTAGAAAAGTGCATGTATAAATACATTTATTGATGTAAACATCTGTTGGCACGCAGTAGAATCGATTAAAAAATGGTGGTATTCATAAGTCACAAGAAGCTACATTTTAAGTAAAGGTCAATGCAAAAGTAGTCAAAGTAAAGGTCAAGGTTCATTTTATTTAATAAATCATTCTTTAATGCATATTTTCTATACTATATAGTGTGGAAGTTTTCATGTTTTACAATTGCCAGGCATCCCAAGACGCTGGAACACATTTTCCTAATTATTTACTAGCTGTCTTAATGTGACATATATTTCAGATCTTGTCGATCAGGTACTCAATTCGGTCTTCAATATGATAATGATAACAGGCTAATTAAGGCTCATAGTAAAAAAAGTTTTAGATAAAGCACCTTATTTCTATCTCTTTCATATCGCCTTGACTCCTTATTGTTTATCACCAGATAGTCCGGGTCGGATCCCGGAGTATCCTGAACCTGATCTGTTTTTGTATATATTTTTCTCGTTTTTCCAATATTTAATATAATTAAAAAATATTTTGTTTTGATTGCGACTCCAACCCAATGACCACTACACAAATCGGATTATACACGACTGTACATTTCGAATAACAGTACTTAAAATTCAACAAAGCGATAACTATTTAAACTCGAAGAAATTATATATTACGCAGGTACTTTAATAATTATATGATTTTATTTTATAAAATTGCGGTTAGGGTTTATGTTGTTGTTTTCGCTAGGTGCTTGTGGTAAAGTGGTATTATGTTTTTTAACAGTAATGCCAGATCTTCTGAAGTATACGTAGATCTGCCTGATTTTTGAAAATTATTCTGATTTTGGTTTTAAAAGTAAATATGCTGCGATAAAAAGTTTTGCTTTTTTATTATGCAAAATTATTAATTTATATTATTATATATATATTAAAAATATATATTATTAAATAAACAAATTTATTCCTACACTTACTTTGAGATTTTTAAATTATGATTGCTACTTTGGTTTACTAACTACAGATGTAAATTTCTTAAATATTTTTAATGAGTCGAGACAACTGATTTCGACTTACTTGATGGTAAGCAATGCCGACTTACTGTGGCTAGATTGAACCGACTTTTTCGCGCTTCTTTTGAAGGATCAAAGTTTATAGGTTAGGAAAAGTGAATCAAAGGATCCCGTATCTACCCCTTGTATAAAATGACTTATATAATTCTAAATATATGTAACTCAGTTTCAGTAACCCGGCACCACTGACAGGGTATCAAAGACAAAACGAAAAAAAAAACAAACAAAAAAATTATACTCTACCTCTACCGGGATTGTCATACTTGTGCTGATGCTAGAGGAAGAAAGGTAATGCTAAATTCTGTAAGAGTGAATGAGATAATAATAGGGTGCAATGTTCATTAAAGAGGGTCAGCGAGGGGGTCTCCCCCGCCCCCGGCGATCCTGTGGTCTTCTTTTTAATTTGCTTTCAGATAACAGGGTTGTCACATATAAAAAAATTAGATGTAGGATATAGTACGTAGTGTCGACGTGCAGTGTCTTTTGGCCGTCATAGTGACGGTGACTGGGGCATTGAAGACTCGAATTTTACAATCGTTGTCACTCTTGGACTTTCTCTTGCTTACCATCAGGCGGGTCGAAGTCAGATATCGAGTCATCATATTAAAGGTTAGATAGGCCTAAAAGGGTTTTGTCAGTTGGAAAAGTTACACACCCTTGGTTTACTATCAGAAAGAGTATGATCACGTGTCATTTCTCCTAGTAAAGGTCTAGTAGCTCTCATATCTGCTAATTAACGAATATAACCGCGAAGCCGCCAAGCTCTAGCGAAACCATTACCACACAATCGTCGTCATGTTAATCTCAATGCAACTTAGATATTTATAATCTCTATAAATATCTACATATTTTTATTGTGACTCGACAAAATATTATATAGCACGACGTCTGATGTTAAGCTGAAGTGTGTCCATGAAAGGATGTCACTGCTACTACAATTCAATAACTCTAAGTAGCAGTCACATCCACTATACCGGCCAAGTTGGAACCGGTACAACTTGGCCGGTACTTACAAGCTTATCCCGAAACGTGACGAATTCACTTCACGGTCTGTATACTATCCCGAATCGGCAGACTGGGTGCCACTGCCTACCACTATTTGATAACCAGACCCGAAGCAAATATCCGCCTCTTTTTTTATTAATAAATATTTGCAATATTTAATATAATTAAATAATACAAATAAAAGCTATGAAACAAATATTTGCTCTGACCGGGAACCGAACCTGGAACCATACGAGCAACAACCCATCGCTTTACTACAGCTAAATATGTATATACATATAGTAGATGTGCGGCATAGTAGATGCAAGTAGCAGTCAAATCTACTATGGAGGCCAAGTCAGAACCAACAACTTTCAAGCTGATCCCGAAACGCGATTTAGTCACTTCATGGTCTGTATACTTGTTGCCTCTATTTTATTTAAAAAAATTGTAAATTTATACAAATTATTAAATATTTGAAATAAAGGCTATGAAACAAATATTTGCTTCGAACGGGAACCAAACCCGAAACTTTTCGCGTACGGACTGGGTGCTAATACGCTACGCCTGTCGACAAAACTAACACATAATATGTATTAAAAAATAACCTGGAAACTTTGTTTAAGTCTTGAGACAACCCTAATGTAGGAGACTATGTCGCCGGGAGGCGCACTTCTTATCAGCGAATTAATTCTAGACTAACGAAGACCAAACCACCCCCGATTAACAAAACCACCCCTAAACTATAGATTTAATATTCTATTACAACTGGCAGTTTTAATTTTAATATAAAAATCGGTTATCTGTAAAGTCGGTTTACTGACGATAGTTGAACGTGACAATGTCATAAGAAAATACTGATGGAATGGTTTCAAAAGAAAGTTTTAATTTTATTTGTTTGATAGATATTTTGTATGGATATAGAGAAGGAGGTAAATGGAAATCACAATTGAATTGATCAAGTTACATTTATTTGTACGCATAAATACAATTATAAATACAATAAACGCATCGCTCACTCAAGTAGGAGAGAGAGAGAGAGATGTTGAACGCTGCCGAACGCGGAGGCCGATTGTGCCTGTTTGTCGCTCGTTCCGCGCTCTCGCTTGCACTTCAAGCCTTAAATGGTACGCGCGAGGTAACGCCGCATGAGTCATGTCTTTTCGTGCGTGCAGCCGGCTCCATCGAATTATAAGACTTTGTCACGTCAAAAAATACAATAATTTGACAAAACACGTGGCGCACGATCTAGGGCAGTACCACTTAAGTGACTCCAGGGCACACCATGAAGTGACTTAGTCGCGTTTCGGGATCAGCTTGTAAGTTGCCGGTTTCAACTAGACCGACATAGTGGATGCAGTGTGGTAGGCAGTGGTACCCCAGTACCACTTACAAGTATACAGACCGTGAAGTGATTTATTCGCGTTTCGAAATCAGCTTGTAAGTTGCCGGTTCCAACTAGGCATAGTGGATGTGATTACAACTCACAGTTATTGAATTGTAGTAGCAGTGACATCCTTTCATGGACCACACTCCAGCTTAACATCAAGCTGGGTGCTCTCATATGTCGTCACAATAAAAAAATACGACTGCTACTTGCAGTTGTATAACTATAGTTGCAGTCGCCTTTATGAACCGCACTCAGCCTAACAACAACCGCGCTTGAGCGAATTGGAGCCTTGTATAGAGGCGAAGCTCTGGCGCGAAGAACTGCCGCTCCTTGCTTAGGATGCCAACATCCAAAATCATATTCAGCACTGTCCCTATTATGTACGGGCTCGTTTCCGCACTTGAGTTTTCTTTATGCATCACATTAAACACTAGTTTTTTATTGAGGAATATTTTAGAAAGGTGTTCGCCGACCAAATCGGAGACATTCTCAAGAAAGCCAGGGTGCCTAGTGCCTATAACCGTAAAGCTTGTATGAAGAGAATTGTTAATGTGAAGGAAGCAAGGTAGTTGTGTCAGGATCGTGGCAAGTGGCGCTTCATTGTCTCTGCATATCCCTGTGGGACAAAGGCGTGACAATTTGATTGATTGATATTTTATGACCAATACTATAATTTTATAGCTCTTCGCAGCGAAGGTCCGAGTGGGTGGTATATTAAGACGGAGTTGGAAATAAAAAAGGCGAAAAAGAGTTTTATATTCTTTCTTGAATGGGAAGAAATAGGAGAAATCTTTCTCATTTAGTCCTCCAGTGCAGCCTCGGGTACAGACCGGTACAGACGGAGCTTAAGCATTATTTTTAATTACTTCTCTCAAGTGTTCAAATGGTTTTAATTAGTGTACGGTTGTTTTGTCATTTTATTGAGAAGTGTAGTTTTTATAACTGTTTTTATGTTTATGGAGTGAAGTAAAGTTTTTATGTGAAGTTAGGGTTATGATTTTTAGTTTTAAAGTTCATCATCATCAGCTAGAAGACGTCCATTGTTCAACATAGGCCTCCTCCTTAGAACGCCATTCCGAACTATAAGATGCATCCACTGGCTATGTGGATGCATCATGTCCATTGTTCAACATAGGCCTCCTCCTTAGAACGCCATTCCGAACTATAAGATGCATCCACTGGCTATGTGGATGCATCTTATTATGACTCACTATGTCGCCAGTCCACCTAGTGGGAGGCCTACCTACGCTCCGGTGGTCTCCACTCTAGAACCTTTCTTCCCCATCGGTTGTCGAGCTGGTTTTCAAGTTACTTAAAGTTATTTTTTAGGGTAAGTTAACCATAGAGCTTGTATGAAGAGAATTGTAAATGTGAAGGAAGCGATGGAGGTGTGTGAGAACCGTGGCAAGTGGCGCTCCATTGCCTATTCCTGTGGGAAAAAGGCGTGACAATTTGATTGATTGATTGTTCGTTGTAAGTAACTTGACTAGACTGACATAGTAGATGCGACTACTACTAAAAGTTTTTTACTTGTAATATTAGTCGCGTCTATTTATGGACCGCACTCCAACTTAACATCAGCCGGGGTCCTGTCACGTGTCAAGCCACAATATTAACAAAACAATAATATGGTTGAACTTTTCTCTCTTGGTTATTAACCGTCTTCTTCTGGCGATGGTTCTCTCTACAAGCCTGCTAAAAGCGGTCTGAATCCAGTGGTTTCCTGACACTTTTAGCAAGTTTTCAGGTCATCTTGTGGATGGACGTAGTACCCATCTATGCTAGTCTATCAGGCAACTTACAACCTGTTACCAAAACGCGACTACGTCACATCACGGTTTGTACGCTTTGTGTATAATAAAATTATTTTATTTTGCGTTTATGTGAGTATAAATAAAAAATAAAATTTTAACGAAGAAATGAAAATAAAACAACACAAAATGACGAGAAAAACAATTATTGACCCTTAAAAGCAGGAAAAGGGCTCAAATTCTTAAGTACTTATGTACCCAACCTTCGTTATCCCCGAAAATCTTTCTTGCATACCGTAAAATTTCATTTCAATAACCCGCCCGATACCTCAGCGCAAATAGCGCTGGACCCGGCTTAATATGCATTAGGGATAGGATAACTATGCGTTAAGAAATTATTAGGATAATACGCTCTATTGTCTCTACATCTCCCTGGTGTATTAGAGGCGTGGCAATTATGATTAATTGATTGATTTAAATTGACAATTTAAAAGGTGTTTGTGTAAAGAAATAAAAAACTAATAAAAAACAATCAAATTGCTTATTTATTGAAATAACAATTAATAAATGCAATTGTCATAGCTCAATTCGCACAATTCGCCACTGTCACGATCCTGATACATCTCTCTAACGTACACAATAATTTTTATTTTTATTTACATTTCTAGACTAAGCTACTAAAGTGCTTGTATCATAGAAACAGGACAACCAAAGTACATATATCAAAGATACCTTGGTACCGGTGGGTGGTCTCGAACTCGTGCTCTCTGGTTTATGTAACCATTGCACTGCCACTACGGTCGTTTTAAATAATTTCCCTGCAAGCTTTATAAAACAAATATGGAAATTTGCTATGTAAGATTAATTCATTCAAACTATCAAGTAGAAATACCCACAACTGTATTTCAATCAATAATATTGTCACGCCTTTTTTTACAGGGATAGGCAAGAGACAAAAGAGCCCTTGCTTGCCATGATCCTGACACAACTCCCTGCCTTCCCTCACAACCACAATTCTCTTCATACAAGCTCTCATTCATATAGGCGATTCGGTCTTCCAGTAAATTTCAAATTATTTACTTCCTATACTAAGCTGTTAAAAGTGCTTGTATTATAGAAACACGACGATCAACGTTCTTATAAGTCAAATATACATTGGTACCGGCAAGTGGTTTTGAACCGGGACTATCGATTTGCATGACAGTTTTACTACCACTACACTATTATATTGACGATACGGTATCCCTGTGGATATTAAAGCGTGTTTGTTTGATTGATTGATATAATTTTATCCGAAACTTAAAAAGTAAATCATAGCTATCCTAGTAAGAGAAAAGTTTCCAAATTTTCCGGAGGAAAAATGTATGGGAGCAACCCGAGCATGACGTATAAGTGGATTATCTATTGCTCTCCCATTCTATCCCGTATATTTGTCCTTCTTTACTAGGTCGTGTTATATTTAGAAAATAACATTTTGTGGAAATGGATTTATTATTAGATTAAAAGTATTTTAAAATTTTATAATTAAATAGATATTTTACTTTTTAAATTAGGTATCCTTCGAAGGCATATATAATCCTTCGAATATATATGCCTTAGGCCGATTTTGTTTCCGATTGTCTGATCAGACTATCGGATCGTATTCACTCAATACACATCCGATTGTTGCGTCAGACTTTTTCTAATGTCAGTTGTTCTCGAGCTGTGGGTGCTTGCTTGTCAAGATTTACGGAGCGAAAAAAAGATGGATAACGAATTATTGCTATTTATTGCATATAATTATTACTACCCCGGATGGGCAGACGGGGTACCATTGCCTACCACTCGGATCCGACTATCGGAGAGGAAAATCAGACTTGTATTCCCACCCTAAAATCTCGTCCGCCTGTCAGTATTATTATAGGATTTTCAACTTCGTGGTTGCATTGTAATATTTTGAATTTTCCTATAAAAACTCGGGTATATATATTAAAGCGATTTATTTATAAAGTTTGATCAAATTTATTACTGCTTCTGTGTGTCGAATCAAAAGGGGTTAACAATAAAACCCAAATGTATGAATATCGTAAATATTTAATCCGAAATGAGTGTTATAATTGCTTAATCGACACTAGCATTTACAACATTAATTAAATATTAAAATAAAGCGGACATAAAAATCGGTTATATCTCCTTTTCGATTACATCTTTTATGACACTACTATAAAGTTTATAACGCATAAATCTGTGATGTTTCTTTTGACTTTCGTGCAAATGGTTATAAGTAAGAAATTAAGATTTTTATTAAATAGATTTATGTGTAGTTTACGTATTCTAGGTCTGTGAATTAAACAAATTTTATGTGGCTTACTAAATAGGCTTACAATATTGCGTTTATTTTCGGCGTTTATTTTTCATTATAGCGACGTTTCGAGAGCTTTGTAGCCATCGTGGTCACGGATCAATAACCAAATATAAACGTGATAGTAAGCCGCATAAAATTTGTTTGATTTATTAATCAATATCCGAGCAAAATCTAAGAAAATACTATGAAGATTTTTAAATTACTTTATCCAGATTCTTTATTGAAGTCCTTATAAAAGTGTCTTACAAGATGTTTAATGACTAGATGTTGTGTGATGATGAATTAAGTTCAATAGAGGTCACTGCAATCACAAATTTAACCTATAAAATTGATTTACGGTAATAAATTTTCATCAGCTCTGTCGCGAATTTGAAATTGCTACCATTAAAGTATATTAGCTATATCATTTCGGAAAATAACGCAACCTTAGAGTAGGATATACAATAGAGTGCTTATACCTCTCCAAGTCTCGTATGTGTAGGTTGAAAGCAGTAAAAAGCCTGAACACATATTTCCATTATTTACATTCACGATTGTTAGGCAAAAATATTTTAATGAAGCTAGCGTAAACAGGTAATCGATATCGCCAACAGAATTAAAAACTTATCAATGACCATACTTGTCATCTCATCATCAGTCGAAAAAGGCCACTAATGAATATAGACCTTAGAACGCCATTCCTAACGACAAGATGCCAGTTGCATTCACCGGTTATTTGTCGTTCATAATTGTTGTCATACTCGTAATTCCCACGCTTGGAATTACGAGTATGACGAGTCTCATACTGAGGCGGCTTGGGGATCGTACTCACCGCACGTTAAAAGTTGCCCATCCTCCGGTAAGACTGGTCCAATTTTAGGACATCCCGGGTCATCTAGACACTTCAATTTAACATCCCAAGTATAATTAAAGTGTCATCAAAAGTATATTTTAAATATACTTTATAGACGAAAAAGAACTGTTCTTCCCTTAATGAATTATTTAACAAACTATACTTCTAGTTAGTGTTCATACCTATGATTACGGTCCATTCTTTTTTATGCGAGCTCCAAGCATTCACAGTGAAATAACGTAACTAATTGCTGTATATGGCGTCACGTCAATTCAAATTTTATTGATCTTTGTAAATGATCAAATTGTATACGATCTTACGGTTTTATATACTACCGATGGCTTTATAATGTTAGTCATAATAAATCATTTTTGAGATGAAAAAGGGCTTAAATATTTATGTCTACTAACTTAACGGTTGAAGGACTGCAAGTTCTTTGGTAGCTATAGTGACGGCGACTGAGACAACCGTGAACTAAGACATTTTTCAGTCATTGGCGCTCTTGGACTCAGTGAAGTCGAGTACAGATGTAGCGTAATAAAAATAATATAATATTTAGGTACGAGAGCACAAAGGAGTGAAATAATCGACTTAGTTTTTCGCTGTCAGTTACAGTCACTATGCCGCTTCGCTGAACTATTTTAGTTTATAGTATGTATAATATGTTATTAAAATTAAAAAATAAAGACTTGTTAGGTAATATTATTTCATACTATATTAGCGTTCGAAGGAGACAAAAATGTTTGAAGTAAGCATATTTTTCAGTATTCGCCTGAAATCGATACTTTTGAGTTTAATTCGAGTATCTACTTCAAACAATAATCCATATTTTATTTATGAAAAATAGAAATATGAAAATTTAATATATGCAAATCTTTGAGAGCAAAAATGATATGAACACTTTGAAACACTTGAAACTTTGTGAAACAGGCAAAGTATCTTCGGTTTGTTGGCCGAAAGTTCTTTGGTCGGGCAATGTTTAAAACCTTTCGAAGTTTTATTAATCAATTAATTAGTCAAATTATTACGTCTTACACGCATAGGCAAAGACAATGGAGCACCACTTGCCACGATCCTGACACAACTTCCTTGCTTCCCTCACATACACGATTCTTATATTCTCTTCATACGATTCTCTTCATACAAGCTCTATGGTTATGGGCACTAGGCAACCCAGCTTTCTAATAAATCTAAATATATGTGTAATAAGCTTTTATAAATAAAGAGAGGAAATCTCAATAAATGTTTTAAAAATGTCGTCCAAATAAACGTCGAATACTTTCTTTTTCCTCCAAGTCTTATAAAATATTAAATAACCAAGTCAGCCGTCTGTCCGTTGAATTTTCTCCCATTTTCCAAAAGGCTTTATATTTTTTCCATTTTATTTATTTTCCGCCTCTTCGGACCTCTATTATGAATTCTTATACAGCGATAACGTAGCATTATTCGTCATAGACAATGGCGTGAATTGGAAACGTTAGACTATAATTTTTTAGATATATTAAGCAACTGAAATTTTACAGTCGTCGGTACTCTTGGACCTCTTCTTGCTTGCCATCAGGCGGGTCCAGGTCGGGCACAATAAAAAAAGTTATAAATTTAACTTTTTTTAGGACAACCAAAGTACATAGTTATATCAAAGATACATTGGTACCGGCAAGTGGTTTTGAACCCGTGCTCTCCGTTTGCGTAACTATTAAACCACTGTCTCCTTAATTATTTCAGGAGGTCCAAGGATGACGACGACTGAAAAAACTGAACTATTCACGGCTGCCTTAGTCGTCGTCACTACGCCGGCCAAAATCACATACGTTATGTAAAATTTTAGCATTGTTAGGTATTTTATTAGGTATATAAATCAGATTTAGTTTAAGTTTAAGTATAACTCATAAAATATAAATATTTTCACGTTTCTTATTTGCTTTCATGGTAGAATCTGTGTTTGTCGCTCAGTGAGGCGTTAGTTGAAGGAAGTTGGTGTTATTAGTTGAAATGTTGGTTTTTCTACGATATAAACGATTCCACTTTTTTTACTAAATAAATACTACATTGGAAATTGTTTATGATATAGTTATTCCTTATATATGATATAAATCAATATAAATCAAAATCAATACATTTATATTAAATTGGCTTTCTTGGAGACTTTTACATATTGTCATTGTAGAGAAAAAAAAGTTGACACACACACACAAACACAATCATATAAATAACATATATAGGTATTTTATTAGGTATATAAACAGTTGCTAAAATGGCTATATTCTCGCATATTTTTTTAGTGACAACTTTGATATATATATATATTATACTAAGCTACCAATGTGCGTGTATCATAGAAACAGGACGACCAAAGTACATTAAAGATACATTAGTACTGGTGAGTAGTTTCAAACCTGTGCTCTTGGTTTGCGTAACCATTGTACTGCCACTACACCACGGTCGCCTTATGTTTTACTAATAACAGATAATTACAACATACGATTGAATAGACATATATTTACAGAGTTATAAAATAATAAATAATATAATAGAGCTTGTATGAAGAGAATTGTGTATGTGAGGGAAGTGAGTGTATGGATCGTGGCATGTGGCCCTCTATTGTCTCTGCCTATGGAAAAAGGCATGACAATTTGATTGATTGATTGATTGATAATTACAAAAATAAGAATAAGATACACGAAAAGCTTTAAAATTCAACACTTATAATATATAAATTGAAAAAAAGTTTTTTTTATTTTTTATCGTACATTACATCTTACTTCGACCCGCCTGATGATAAGCAAAATGAGATCCAAGAGTGACGACACCTGAAAAAACCCGAGTTAGTTCTAGGCTGCCTCAGTCGCCGTCACTATGCCGGCCAAAATAATACAACATATTAATAATACATATTTAGATTTAAATTTTTATTTCGTTTTGTTATATTTTACATGAATAGAAATGTTTTTTTATTATTTCATTACTTATTTATAGACGTGTGATATATAAATAAATATTATATAAAAAAATAAATAAATAATAACTTATTTGCAATCTTAAATTTCTATTACAGGCGTTGTTCCAAGCCAGAGAGTCTTGGAACATGCTCTCTTTCTCCATTAGCTTCCTACTAATGCTTTTATATCTTCTATCCACCTCTTTCTAGGACGTCCCCTTCTCCTTTTTCTTGTTGGTCCCTCCCAGATTGTTGTCTCTAGTGTCCACTTTTTGTGTGTGCGTCTTGCTATATGGCCTGTCCACCTCCACTTCTGCTTTAGAGCATATTGTAAGACGTCTATAATTTTCGTTTTCCGTCTTATCTGTTCGCGTTATAAATAGATATAAATAGTATATTTTAAATGAGGTTATTTGTCATTGCGTTTATCCACACTCGGCTGTGAACAATGGCAGTCTCATCGCTAAGCCGGCGGAGTGCACTTTCCTCTGAAATTTCCCTGGAGTGGCAGTGTCGTAGAATATAAAGAAATGCGAAACCACTGCCTACGCTGAGCTTCTTTCGCTTTGTGTATTTAGATTAAATGATCTTGATTGTTTTAGATTTTTTAATGATTATTTTTTTAAAGGTTTCATCATCGTACATATATTTTTAATAGATACACAGTCCCATACAAAATAATGTCATAAAAGTGTCAGAATTCACTTACACTGATATAAACTGTGTAAGTGAATTAAATGTGAATTGTAAACTAAACTTTACCACATTGTTTTAAAGTATAAACTTGTCACAAATATAATGTCACTTACATCATTTCGAACTGAGAACAAATGCAAGTCCAACATCAATCGGACTTGCATTTACTTTATGAGCGGCAATTGTGTGTCTATATGATAGAAGGGACTTATCAATCAATCAATCAATCTAATTATCACGCCTTTTTCCCACAGGGATAGGCAGAGACAATGGAGCGCCACTGGCTTCGATCCTGGCTCAACTCCCTCGCTTCCCTCACATTCACAATTATCTTTAAACAAGCTTAATGGTTATGCGAACTAGGCAACCTAACTCTGATGCAGTGACAAGGGTTGGAAAAGGTATGTATGGTTGTGCACATGAAAAAGTAAATAAAAGTATATAGTTAGGTAGATTTTATTTATTATTATTTTTGCTTTCTTTAGTACTTAATTTATTCATGGTTATTAAAGAAGTTAATTCATTTAATTTCGCATTATTTTCGCACAATTCAGACACACAGGAATTTGAGTCAGCCGTGAACTAACTCGGTTTTTTCAGTCGTCCTCACTCGACTTATCATCAGACGGGTCGAGATCAGATGTCGAGTCACAATAAAAAAAATTAGTGAACGTAAACGAAAATTCTTTAAAGATATTAAAAGAATCAACACTTTTAATTCTAATAACAATTGAAAAAATCCATTTCAGCTGAGCCAAGAGCCTTCGTATAAGTAGGATTTGGCGCCTGCAAATCTAGTGAGAGAGACAGTAGATAGGTTAGAAAGAGACGGACTGTAGAGTAAATGAAACACACGTACATAATATACAATACACATTAAAAAGATGAAGGACCGAATTTACTTTTATCATTTTCTTTTTATGAAAAAAAAAAATAGATTTAAATTCACTTTGATAGAACAGGGAACTGTGAATGTGAAGGAAGCGAGAAGTTGTAAAAAATGACGCCTCATCTGATGTTAAGGTGCAGTGTAAGTAGCAGTTACCTTCATTTATGGATCGTACTTCAGCTTAACATCAGGCGGGGTGCTATCATATGACGAGTGACAATAATAAAAAATAATAGGTCACACTTCGTACTCATTTATTAACATAAGGATAGGCAGATACAATAGACTATGACTAACAACAATCTTGTGATTTTTTCTAATTAGACGTTACAACAAATTATCTTTTAATGATATCTTGCCGGTAATATATTATTGCTCGGTCGAAGAACCGACAACCGATGGGGCAGAAAGGTTCTAGAGTGGAGACCACGAACCAGAAGACGCAGCGTAGGTAGGCCTCCCACTAGGTGGACTGACGGCATAGTGAAAGTCATGAATAACCGGTGGATGCAACTGGCATCTTGTCGTTCGAAATAGCGTTCTATGGGGGAGGTCTATGCTCAGCAGTGGACGCCTTCTGGCTGATGATGAATAATATATTTTTGATATGTATTTTGGTCGTCCTAAATGTGAAAATTAATATAGATTTTATGAAGACTTCTTTAATTATAGTTATGTAAAGATTCCATGATCCTAACAAAGATAGTTATTTATTTATAAAGGATAGTTGAAAGTGACGTACTGCGTCTATTTTTGTGAGTATGAGTTACATTGATTTATTTTTTTATTGTAAATAGCTTACTTAGTTTATGTTAAAAAACATATGAGAGTTATGACTGCTGCCTATCCCTATGGGAATTAAGGCGTGTCAATTGATGATGATGAAACGTTTCTAAGAAACTCTAAAGAGTGCCAAGTTATTTAAATAAATCGAATGTATTTTTAATTTAAATCTAAGTGGATTGGCTGTCCGACGCTCCTTTAGGAGTGGGTAGTTCAGTAAATCTTAAAATAGATTTGTTCAAAGGATGGCAAAATGATTGCTACGATGTGCTGGTTTGTTTTTTAAATTGTGACTCGATTAATCACAGCATCCCTATCGATGTTACGCTGGAGTGCGGTCCGTGATTGAGGTGACTGCTACTACAGTTTCGGCTGTATATTTCAAGCTGATCCCGAGTCTGAAACGCGACTGAGTCACGTTACGGTTTGCCCTTCACTTCACACTTGTAAGTATTACCCCAGGCCCCGTATTGGCACCACTGCCTACCACTCTTTGACAACCAAACTCAGAACAAATACCTGAATCATTTTTTTTATTGTTTAGACATATTTTTAATATTCAATGTAATTATTAAATATTACAATTAAGAGCTATGAAACAAACTTCACTTCGACCGGGAATCGAACCTAGTACTTTACGTGTAACCAACTGGCGGACGCATTTGATAAGGAAATGCGCAAACCTATAATATTATTTAAAAATCAATCAAATCACACTGTCACGCCTTTTTCCCACAGGGATAGGCAGAGACAATAGAGCGCCACATGCCACGATCCTGACACAACTCTCTCGCTTCTTTTACATCTATAATTCTTTTCATACATGATTTAAGGTTATAGGCACTAGGCAACCTAGCTTTCTTGAGGATGTCTCCAATTTGGTCGGCGAACACCTTCTTGGGCCTGCTTTGTTTAACGTATCCATTCACATGAGATTTATAAATTCCTTTCGTCAATCTAGTTTCACTCATCCTTTCCATGTGCCCAAACCATCGAAGCATTCCTTTGTCAATCCTTGTCACTACATCCTCATTCAAACCACATCTATCGCGCACTGTGCTATTAAGAAATGCGCAAAGTAATATTATTAAAAAATATATGTAAAATGTATTTAACAAGCAAGAAGAGTAGCCAAAGCCTTTACGAGCTATTAATAAAAGTTTCTGAAATATTTCACTCACTGAAAAACTTGTACAATATAGTTCATAGTCTGAAGGGAACTTTTTAAAAGTGACGTCTGAAAAAGCTTTTTAATTTGTTCTTGTTTGTTTATATTACGATAACAAATTGGTATCATATTAATAGAGGTAGGTAGAAATATAAAAAAACACTGCTTGGAATAGCAATTTATTTTATTACAAAACGTTGACCGGCATAGTGACGGCGACTGAGATAACCGTGAACTGACTCAGTTTTTCAGTCGTCGGTACTCCAGGAACTCCTCTTTCTTTCCACTATTTGGAAAAGCTTATCATTTTACGTCATTTACAAACATCAAAATATCGGATATTTAATAATAAATAATACTGAAATGTTTTTTAGTTAGGCCGGCATAGTGGATGCGACAGCTACTTGCAGCTATTTAAGTATGGTGTCTTTTTATTTGCGGACTCACTCATCCTTATTCTAATCACTAATTCTTATTCTAGAAGCATTATAAGCCGCATATTTTTTATTATTCATTAATCAATGTTTGCGCAAAATCTAAGAAAAAACTAACAAAATATAAGTAAGGTCACTTAATAAGTTATTAGCAAATAAATTAAACAAATTTTATGCGGCTTACTATCGCGTTTATTTTGAATTCAATAATTCATTATTGAATGTTTGCGCAAAATCTAAGAAAATACTAAGTTATTAGAAACTACACACGAAGTCAACACTACTTAATAACTAGGTACTAAATAATAAATATTCATGAGAGATGTAGCGATGTATTATTCGAAGACCCACGCCCATAACTCTTTTCTATCCATACGAGATTTTTCCGATTTTCCGTGAGATTTTTTCCCGATCGAGTTAGGCACGGGTTGCGAGCACCAATCGCATGTGTGTATGGGCGGGGCCGCCCATCTTAAGAAGTTATTGCAAATTCTTTCTTTGATAGTAGCGAGAACGTTGCGTGGCGTACTAGTGAGTGCCTTTAGGCTTAACGATTCTTTGGAATGAAATTTAAGGTAATTTAATTTGATTTTTATTGTGTTCTTATTTTATATAACACCTGTAAAGGTACATCATACGGAACATAAATATCAAAATTATTGTAATATTATGTAAGTTTTTGTGATGTGCTAATGGTGTAGCAATTAAATAAATAAATAAAATAAAAATTGTTTTTTTTCTAGTATTATCTTCGATTCCCGCGAACATTGATTAATAAATTAAACAAATTTTATGCGGCTTACTATTACTATTATTGATTTTTTTTCATTATTCCGAAGTGCTTTGCAGTCATATCATGGTAACGGAGAGATTGAGAATTGTAAAATCAATAACCAAAATAAATGCTTTAGTAAGCCGCATAAAATTTGTTTAATTCGTTTTTTTTATTTTGTATGTACATTTTTATACTAAGTAAGTAAGCTTATATTATAGAAACATGACAACTATAGTACAAATCAAAGAAGCATTGGTACCGGCAAGTTTTGAACCCGTGCTCTCGGTTTGCGTAACCATTGCACTACCACTACACCACGGTCGCCTCTTTGTGTAATGTTTTTATTGTTACCGTAGAGCTTGTATAAAGAGAATTGTGGATGAGGAAAGCGAGGAATTTGTGTCAGGATCGTGGCAAGTAGTGCTCCGTTGTCTCTGCCGGAGCACTACTGGCTGTGGCGTAGTAAAAAGGCGTGTTAATTAGATTTTATTGTTAGTAGATGTGACTGCTACTTGCAGTTATTTAACTGTAGTAGCAGTCGCCTCTATTGATGGACCGCACTGCAACAACAGGCGGGTCAAGTCACAAGTTACACACACTCACCCACTCATCTCCTTACACACACGTGCACCACTCACCCCCTTACACATATATTTATTTACATATACGTATCCACATTCATATTACATTATACACCAACACAAACACTTCATTAACACACACTTACATGTACACCACTAAAACATCACCTTATAAAGTCACTATTTCTTATTTACTACTAACTTAGAACTCAAGCAGGTCTTCACAGGACAGGCCTAGCCTAGTGTGAAGACCATCGTTAAACAAAAATATAACTATATACACGTATTATATAAGTAAAAAACTTATTGTAAAACACTTTTGTTAAATAAATAAATATTATTATTATTCCATTTATTTATTTTTAATCTTATTTATTATTACTATTAATAATAATAAAAAAATGTTGCCTACTATCTCTGATGGGACGTCTCAAAAGGATATTTAAAATGAAATCGGAGGTCGGAGTATAATGTAAATCGTTATATGTAAAGTGTGTTTTAATTTCCTCTGTCGTGTTAACATCTGGCTTGTCTCGGGGCTGCTTTGCTTATTTCGTTGTTGCTTCTAAACTTATGAGAAATTCTTTCTTTGTGTAACGTAGACATTGCAGGGTTAATTGCCTTTCAGCACAATCCTGCGAGAGACAACTGAATTTTTGAGAGTATGAACGTTTTCTGTAATAATTTTGTATGTGTTTTTCTTAATATGTAGATGTTACTATCGTTGAAATAATAGTAACATAGTATGGATTAAAATCAGCATTTAATTTGTCATTATATAAGCATGTTTTATTTTCTATTATACGAGTACAATGGATCATATTATATTTTAAGGGATAGTACAGTGCACGATAGATGTGGTTTGAAAAAAGATGTAGTGACAAGGATTGACAAAGGGATGCTTCTATGGTTTGGGCACCTTTTTTTTTTTATTGTGACTCGACATATGACAGCACTCCGCTTGATGTTAAGCCAAAGTGTGGTCCATGAATGAATGTCACTGCTACTACAATTCAATAACTGTGAGTAGCAATCACATCCACTATGCCGGCCTAGATGGAACCGGCAACTTACAAGCTGATCCCGAAACGTGACCAAATCACTTCACGGTCTGTATACTTGTAAGTGGTGGTACTACCCCGGATCTGCAGACTGGGTACCACTGCCTACCACTCTTTGATAACCAGACCCGAAGCAAAAATCCATCTCTTTTTTTTTATTAACAAATATTTGCAATATTTAATACTATTAAATACTACAAATAAAAGCTATGAAACAAATATTTGCTCCGACCGGGGATCGAACCCGGGACTTTACGCGCAACAAACCAGTCGCTAAACCGTTCGTCCACGCCTGTCGTCAAAACATGGAATGGATGAAAGTACAATAGATTGACGAAAGTAATTTATAAATCTGATGTCGATGGATGCGTTAAACAAGGCAGGCCAGATCAAATCGAAAACATCCTCAAGAAAGCTGGGTTGCCTAGTGTCCATAACCTTGGAGCTTGTATGAAGATAATTATGGATGTGAAAGAAGCGAGGAAGTTGTGTCAGGATCATGGCAAGTGGTTGCCATGATCCAATGGCAAGCACCATTGTCGCTTTCTATCCCCATGGGAAAAAGGCGTGACCATTTGGTTGATTGATTGACTTTAAAATTAAACTACAAATAAATAATATTTATTATTTAAATCCTTTAATGCACCAAAATAAACTTAATAATAGGTACATAGGCGAGTTTAATGCCTATTAGGCATTCTCTAATAACTAACCTTTATAACCTTAATATCCTCTAAAGACGCCCGCCCCATCAGAGATAGTCCCAAGAATTAATGAATTAAACAAATTTTATGCGGCTTACTATCGCGTTTATTTTGGCTGCAAAGCTCTCAAAACGTCGGAATAATAAAAAATTGTAAAATCTAAACCAAAAAAATAAAATCTAAGAAAATAGTCCCAAGAAGACTGGCAACATTTCCTCTTAGTATAGCGAGGCTAATACGTTGGCAGAAATATATGCCAGCCTTCCTTTCTCCAGACTGCATTCACAATTCAACCAATATCTGAAGATATATGCAAATAATCGTCTAAATAGTTCCTATTTAAATTATTATCTCAAGCTAAAAATCCCAAACGTCTGTCTACCTCTATAAACACTATAGTCGTAATAATATACCTAGTATGGACCACCAACGTTTAAAAGGAAAACAAAGAGTTGTCAAAGTTAATACAAGTCGTTACTAATATTTAATTTAAGTAAATTGATTAGCATAAACCAACTGCGCCGGCGCCATTTAAGTAAATACCAGTTAAGAATGTGTACATACATACATAATTATGAATCAAATAATGTACATACATACTTTTGTCATTAGGTGGAAATGTTTTAATGTAGAATTAGTCAGCATACTTTCTATTTTATTGTGAATCGACATATGACAGCACCCCGCTTGATGGATTAAGCTGAAGTGTGGTCCATGAATGGATGTCACTCCTACTACAATTCAATAACTGTAAGTAGCAATCTCACCCACTATGCCGGCCTAGTTACAAGCTGATCCCTAAACGCGACCAAATCTCTTAACGGTCTGTATACTTGTAAGTGGTGTACTACCCCGGATCGGCAGACTGGGTACCACTGCCATATAACTTTTTGATAACCAGACCCTAAGCAATTATTTACCTCTTTTTTTAATTAACAAATATTTGCAATATTTAATATAATTAGTATTTTCTTAGATTTTGCGCGAACATTGATTAATGAATTAAACAAATTTTATGCGGCTTACTATCGCGTTTATTTTGGTTTTGATTTTACAATTTTTTATTATTCCGACGTTTCGAGAGCTTTGCAGCCATCGTGGTCACGGAGAGACTGAGGTGTTGGTCGTCCTATTGGTTGATGCTGTTATTGTTTCCAAAACTACCCCGTTTCATATTTTGTTTTTCTGTTCCCGGTTTATTTCCGTGACCACGATGGCTGCAAAGCTCTCGAAACGTCGGAATAATAAAAAAATGTAAAATCAAAACCAAAATAAACGCGATAGTAAGCCGCATAAAATTTGTTTAATTTAATATAATTATTAATCGAATCGAAAGGAATCGAACCCAGGACTTTATGCGCAACAAATCAATCGCTAACCGTTCGTCCACGCCTGTCGTCCTATTATTGTGTCTAGACATAATGACAGCACCTCGCCTAATGTTAAGCTGGAGTGCAGTTTACGAATGGAAGTGACTACTACTACAAGCAATTAACAGTAAATCAATTGTAAAAATGGCGTTCTAAGGAAGAGGCCTATGTTAAGCAGTGAACCTCTTCTGACTGATGATGAACAGACTCATCCATTATTGCGACCTAATTTTATTTTTTATTTTACATTGTTATACTAAGCTACTAAAGTGCTTGTATCATAGAAACAGGACAACCAAAGTACATATATCATTGGTACCGGTGGCGGTGGATGGTTTAGAACTCGTGCTCTCGGTTTGTGTAACCATTGCATTGCCACTACACCACGGTGGCCTTAACTGTAACCGGCAACTTGGAAGCTTATCCCGAAACGCGACATTCTTCTTAACATAAATAAATAAATAAACATGGAAGATAAATAACTGTTATTTATTTATCTACGAATCTAAGTTACTCCATGAGCTGTACCCTTATTTGCCCAGTCTTCCAAGCCGGATTGGCAGACTGGGCAAATAACTACGAACTGTCGAACCTACAAATATATTTTTGTAAACGCAGCGCCACTTTCAATGATCCTGACACAACTACCTCGCTTCCCACATCCACAATTCTCTTCATACAAGCTCTACGGTAGGATGTATCTAATTTATAAATATCTGTACAAATATTATTTTATATTTTTTTTAACGGAGCGCCACTTTACATGACCCTACGCAAATCCTTCGCTTCCCTCACATCCACAATTCTCTTTGTATAAGAAGCTCTACGGTAGAATGTCTCTAATTTATAAATCTCTGTACATATAATTGTATACTGTGTGTACTATTGTATTATTTATTTTATTTACTACTTCTCTATATCTACTATTTATTCATTCGAGTGTTTCTTGACTCGAGATCATTTAATTATTTACTCACGGTATCTAATAGTCTCTTATTCCTGAGTACTTACAACTGTGCTATGTACTTAGTACTTTCGTAATTTTACCACTCTTTAAGTTGCGTTTTCATAATAATTTATTATAGACGCGACATCTTACATTCTATTTGCCTGATGGTAAGCAGAGGAAGGTCTAAGAGGGTCTTTGACAGTTGTGAACTGAGTCTGTTTTTCAGCCTTTTGCTTATCAGGTAGGTCGAGGTCAGATGTCAAATAACAATAAAAAAAGAACCCCGACGACCGAAGGAAGCTGTCTCAATTTACAGTGGCCTTAGTTGCCGGTAAGAAGCTTTTTCACGTTTTCCAAGCTTTTTCGCTTTATAGCTCCAAGCATAACGCTTGTCTATTGTTTGACAACAAACGAAGTATAATGCGATTAAAATAAGAATAGGACGGATTGGAGAGTATGGTGTCATTTTCTTTGCGGGCCGTCAAGAAAATGACACCATTGTATCAGTCAAGTGAAGTTACTCAACAGCCCGTCCTATTCTTTTATTAATAGCATAGTACGCGCCAATTAGTTTGACAGATAATATAATTAGCCACGAACTACTATAGGAGTCTATCTCATCTCGCCATTTAGACTTGCCGCGATGTCTTTTGCAATCTGGAGTCCACTCAGAGGTGTACTTCAATTAATGGAATATTTATTTTATTACAAATTACATTACAAATGTGCAGTGTATATTAACCTTTATATTATTGTAGTGGTAGCAAAAGCCGGTGGCCAATGAAAGGCATAATATTTACAAAGGCCAATGAATGCGGAATGCGGTAGCTGAGTCGATGTTAAATATTGGCTTACATAAATAAGTGTTCTTTTACTCATTCTTTGATGACTACTTCAGATACTTTTACAAGATGGAAACATTATTTTAATTCAGCTATTGAAACAATTAAATTGTCATACCCTAACATAGTGATAGACAGAATTAATAACCATGTCTGTGTACAAAAATCAATATCCTAAAAATATCCTTAAAGAATCTTTGTATGTAGGAAGGCTCACTTGTTTTGCTTTTGGTGGTCTGCACTTACTGCAGTCTCTTGGCCACTTAGAAAGGACAAGAGACTCTTCAAGTTCCTGCAGACCTCTGGGAGAGACCTCTATATATTAAAACCCTTGATTTCCTATGTATGTTGACTGATTTCTCTGTCAATTGTGTATTGATTTCGAAAACTGATAGAAATCAAATGGAAATCAAGGAAACTTTCTATTTCCCTTGTATGTTTAACGATATCTTTGTCAATTGTAGACCGATTTAAAAAAATCCAATTTTGTTTAAAAGAGTATACTGTCGAGGTGGTCCTATTGTCATTAAGTCAGAATCTGATGAGGGGATCCAATGGAAATCGTAGGAAATCCTAAAATTTTATAGCCATGTTCAGAGATGTTTGTTGAACTTTGAACTCTCTCAAATCAAATCAAATCTATTAGTTATTCAGGTATTTGAGTTTAAGATTCATCACTTTACGCTGCTGAGTTGACGATGGAAATCACAGCACTACTTAATTGTTAGAAGTTAAGGAATCTGCACTGGGGATTGTCCGTGGTATTAATCTCCCACGACAATCCAAAAAGCAAGATACATACACGCAAGGAATATTATTGTAACTTATTTTAATGATTTTCTTGGACATTTCGATGCGCTGTCCTGTTAAGTTATTTAAAATGAGTTACAATAATATTCCTTGCAGTTATTTATATATCTTGCATCTTAAATTGCCGTGCCAGGAGGCCAGTTATAAAATGGTTTGACTTATTAAAATTGTTAACAACCACGTTTCCGTGCCGGGCTGACTATAAAGGCTTTAATTAACGATTTAAACCGTGTTAGTTTAAGACACAAATAAAACATGTAAAACATAAAATTAGTGTTAATCATTTGTAATCGTAAAAGTCTGAAATAAATTCAAAATTTAACTTCTTACTTTTAATGAACTAACAGCATATTTCATTGCTAACTGTACTTTTAATTATGTTAATTGGCAATACTAGTTAATAATTTAAAACTAAATTAATCACTTATCATTCTTTATTGGTTTGTTGTGCGTAAAATCCCGGATTCGATTCCCGGTCGGAGTAAATATTTGTTTCATAGCTTTTATTTGTAATATTAAATCTTTATATTAATATTAACTATTGCAAATATTTGTTTATAAAAAAAAGATGGACATTTGCTTCGGGTCTGGTTATCAAACAAGTATTCATCTAAGCAACCTTCTTTTATTTGCATTTCTATACTTAGCTACTAAAAGTACTTGTATCATAAAAGTAGGGTAATCAAAATACATATTATATCAAAGATACATTGGTACGGGCAAGTGGTTTTGAACCGGGGACTCCATTTTAATCAATCAAATTGTCACCCGTTGTCCCATAGGGTTAAGCAGAGACAATGGAGCGCCACTTGCCACAACTCCCTTGCTTCCTTCACATCTACAATTCTCTTTAAACAGGCTCTGTGGTTATGGGCACTAGGCAACTTAGTTGTCTTAAGGATGTCTCTGATTTGGTCGGAAAACACCCTTCTGTGTCTGCCTTGTTCAACGCATCCATCCACATCAGATTTATAAATTCCTTTCGTCAATCTACTTTCACTCCATTTCACCACCCCTAAATCAAGGTCACCTTTATATATTAAACTTATTTTACAAGATATAATGTAATATATAACTTCCAAATGACCTTTAAAACAGAGCCACGACCTACCCCAAAATCAATACCACAAAAAATCTAATTACAACCCTCAAGGCGTAAATTCCACCCCCAATCGATTAGTGTATGACCTTGTAGAATTAAGTTCAGACTGACCCAATTTTGCGGACTTTCCCCCCGAGCCTTTTTTCTTTTAACATTTAACAGCCGCGCTCATTGCCAAGTTTGCATTAGGAAGACGTCGGTCCTATTAAGGGTGCACTTCGGAATTACACGACTTATCATGGTGTAAGAATTAATTTCTTTTCAACACGCTTTTATTAGCTTGTATGTATGTAACTATGTAACGGAATCTTACATACATTTTCAGCGACGTATTAAAAACCGATGACAATACAATAATTTCATTAAATAATGTTGTGGCCGACAAAAAGACGGCGACTGAGGCAACCGTGAATTACAGACTCAGTTTTTTCAGTCGTCCGCATTCTTGGATCTCTTCTTCCTTACCATTTAATAACTTTTCGTTTACATTGTCATAAAAGTGTGTTTTTATTTTTTTAACTTTAGTTTTTTTACTTATACTACCTTCTATAAGACTTATAGGTATATGTATTGAGACATAAGATATCTAAGCTGATTGATCGATAGCTCATCTGACAGAAGTCTCCCGGACTTACACTGTTACTTCATATAAAATAGCGGAACGATATATTAAAATATTTTCTGACGGTGTTATTTCGCTCTTTTGATTCCCTTGAATCACGAAATGTATCAGTTTTTAAAATATGGAAATTATATAATCAAAATAAACGCCATAATAAGCTGCAAAATGATTTTTTTAAATGTTACAGGTTCTACTTGCCTTATGGCATGCATTGGGATATCTAAGAGCACCGACGACTGAAAGCTCGTTCTTAATTCTTCTCTGCTAAGAGCAAACCTGTTATCACGTGTCTTTTTAGGTTGAGCCTTCATTATTATAAGTACTTGTTTTAATCTGAAAATTTGATTGATTGATTAATTGATTGATCGGTCGTGAGTAATAAAAATTGTGAATGTGAAGGAAGCGAGAGAATTGTGTCAAGATTGTAGATTGCTAATACATGGTTTCTGCACATCGATGTTCTGCACACACTTGTAAAAATTGAGGCGTGAAATTTTAAATAATTAATTAGAATATTCGCAATAACTATTTGGTTGTAAATTTTACTCATCGTCACATCTTTGAATTATGAATTTTACAAAAATCACGCAGAATACAATGTACTTGATCTTTGTTGATTCACTAATTTTAATTATCTAATTATCATCGACTACATAACTAGTCTTAATAATTATAATTCATCGCGTGTCGCGCTAGTCTGAAGTGTACTTTAACAGAAGACGTCGGCAAGTCCTATTAAGCGAGCAATAAGAATCCGCGTCTCGGCTTGTTGAGGAAAAGCTTTAATGAGTCGGAGGGCGTTTACATTTTATAGGTCGAGAGTTTAATCTTTATACTTTTGTATAATATCACCCATTCATGATTATTTTATTCTGCCTTTTATGCAAGACCCGCATGGTTGTTAACAGTCTACAACAGTAGGATTCCGGTTTGATTTCCGGTCGGAGCGAAGATCGGTTTCATAGAATTTATTTATATCAGAAACGTGATTGTATCAGAATCGAACAACACATTTATATTATTGGTACAAGGTGCCACTGCCTACCACTTATTTATTGTAACAATAACGACTGAAAAAACGATTTAGTTCGTAAAACCTCAGTCGCTTTCACAATGTCTCGCTCAGTTAAACTCTAAACTAACGGTAACAAAATTTAAATCAATCAAATCAAATCAAATTGCCACGTCTTTTTCCCACAGGCAGAGACAATGGAGCGCCACCTGCCACGATCCTGACACAACTCCCTCGCTTCCTTCACTTTCACAATTCTCTTCATACAAGCTCTATGGCTACCCAGCTTTCTTGAGGATGTCCCCGATTTGGTCGGCAAACACCCTCCTGGGCCTGCGTTGTTCACCGCATCCATTTACATGAGATTTATAAAGTTTTTTCGTCAATCAACTATATAATAATTTAAATCAACATTAACTTTAGAAGAAATATCTTAGACAAAAACTGTTTTATGATGAGGTATCGTTTAATAAATCCCTTCAATTTGCTTACCAATGACAGGAAAAAAAGCCTTTTGACAAATTACTGGACGGCCTTAAAAATCCAAAATTTATTATCCGCCGTCGCTGTGAACAATATCCCCAGTAAGGTATTAAGTAACGCGGTATTACCATCCCTTGGTTGTCTGAAAGGGATGGTGATATGATTAAATCTGGTGTTAGAAGAGATGAAATGAAAGGGGGCGATCTTTTCTAAAGGACATTGGCCTCTAGGCCACGCGACCGTTGATACCAAGTTTTTTAAATTCTTTTTATTAATTAAAGCTTAACCGGGTAGTCCGGATATGTTGTGAAAGAGTCATAAATGTAAAAAAGTATAATTTAATTATTAAATTAACTTTAGAGTTAATTTAATACACATTAATTACGAAAAGTACTATATATAAATAAAGCGGTACTACCCCAGATCGGCAGACTGGGCACCACTCTTTGACAATCAGACCCAGAGCAAATATATGCCTCTTTTTTATTAACAAATATTTAGTATTTTCTTAGATTTTGCGCGAACATTGATTAATGAATTAAACAAAATTGTAAAATCTAAACCAAAATAAACGCGATAGTAAGCCGCATAAAATTTGTTTAATTCATTAACAAATATTTGTTATTTTTTTATATTACTAAATTAGAAAAATAAAAGCTATGTAACAAATATTTGCTCCGACCGGAAATCGAAGAGACTTTAAGCAAAATGTATAAAAGTACTTATGGTCGGCATAGACGGCGAATTAGGCATTGTAAATTGAGTTCCTTTTTAGTCTTCAGCATCACAATGAGAGCATCATGGCTTCAAACTCAATTTACGATTATTAATTTCATTAAATAGCAGTTGTATCCACTACGTGAAGCTTTGTGGTTAGAGTAGTCGCGTGTTAGGTAACAGATAGCGGGTTGACCGCAGTTGGCCGAACGCGTGAACTTTTGTAATATTTTTTTTTCTCTAATTTACACGCTTAGTAAAATAGGTTTATTAACACACACACAGGCAGACATACATACATCATTTATACTTATAGTATATGCTTCATACATGTACACTAGGGATGCTATAGAGCTCCATAACCGTAACCGAATCCGTTATAAAAGTTTCGGATAATTTCGGATAGAGGAAAAGACTAAACGAAACATGTTATGACAGGATTCTACATTTAAAATTCCTTAAGTAATATCCGTAAACAAAATTATCCGAAACTATAGTATGTTTAGAAATAATTACATATCCGTAACTGTATCTGAAACTGGTATAATATTATTCCTATATCCGTATCTGTATCAGTATCCGAAATTCCATATCCATAACATCTTTAATATACATGTATAGTATATGCTATATTTAAATATAAATGTACATTTAGTATATGTATGATATATTACAAACGGGATTCCTTTATCGTAACTAAGCAATAAAAGTAAAGTATGTTCAAATATACCCCCTTAATATCTTCAAGCCCGACGCGCTCGTATCGGTGAAATTTCATCTCTGAATATTTTTCTTTCGCATTGTCGTTATCAGAAAAATATGTTTTTCGCTTCGTCCACGATCTACGTTGAAACAGCCTTCGAATAACCAATTGAAAGAACGCCCTAATCACCAAACTACTTCCAAACGAAATCCAATTTTCGACTCCTGAAACGAAGTGTTATTTTTTCTCATTCCAAATTCGGAAATGTCGCATTTCTTCTTTTCTACAACGAATACATTCTAATTTAAACACGTTTAAATTTAGGCTCTTATCAATTTAAATAAAGTCCAGAATTGCTTGTTTTGCATAGATCGGGAGGCAGGAGTCGGTAACCGGAAGATAGGGGGGTGGGAGAGGTGGTGCAGAGGGGCAAATGGACGGAAGAGAAGTGAAGGCAAATAACTTCGCCCTTCTGTACACATGTATAGGGTAGAGAGGTTCGCACAAAGAGGTGCTCGTGGCACCGTTCTCAAGATTCACAATGAAGCGCTGAGTATTTTTGTCATTTGTCGTCATAAAAATTTGCGTCTGTATAGTATACAATATTTTGACATTCTCCTGTTATGAGCTACGTGAGATATGTAAAGCGCTTTACGCTACTTTTTGTTTATTCAATTGTAAATTCCATTTTGTTTCGCGCTAAACGGCGACTAAGATAAGGGCCATGAAACACGACGCTTTGAGCGAATTCGCTTTGCGCTACAAGCATCACCGTTGAGCGTCAAAACGGACAAACGGTCTCTATGTTTGGCGCACTTTCTAAGAACAAATGTACGAGAAAGTTTTATAGCGTCCATGAAAAAAACCTGACACGCGCCTCTGCCTGATGTCCCTGCCACTATGCCAGCCTAGATGAAACCGACAACTTTCAAGCTGATCTCGAAACGCGACTGATTCGCTTGACGGCCTGTAAGACATTTTAATAACAATAAGGATTTCGCTTTTTTTTAATAATAATTATATATTTATATTATTGTGCCTCGACATATGACATCACCTCGCTTGATGTTAAACTGGAGTGCGGTCCATGAATGGATGTCACTGCTACTACTAATGTAATAACTACATTCACTATGCCGGCCTAGTTGGAATCGGTAACTAACAAGCTGATCCCGAAACGCGAATTCACGGTCTGTTCACTTATAAGTGGTGGTACCACTTCGGTTCGGCAACTGTCTCTGCCTACCACTTTACGTTTCTTTGTGTTTATTCAATTGTAAACTCCCAATTTGTTCAGCGTTTAATGTAGAAAGATTCGTTTTATTGTGTCTCCGTCGTTTAAAGTTGTTATATTGAATTACGGTTCGATGGAAACTTGATGGGTTATCGAAAACACATTTACTTTCAAGAGATTCGTTAAAAGCATTTTCTAGATTCTAGATTTTTTATTTAATATAAACGTAATGGTCCAATTTCTTTCTAACAGATTTCATTTGTTAGTGGTCTCTTTCTTCTTAGGAGGAATGGATCCCAGCATTTTAATAACAATGAGCATTTCGTTTTTTTTAAATAATAATAATGTAGTATTTTCTTAGATTTTGCGCGAACATTGATTAATGAATTAAACAAATTTTATGCGGCTTACTATCGCGTTTATAATTACAGTCTCTCCGTGACCACGATGGCTGCACAGCTCTCGAAACGTCGGAATATTAAAAAAATGTAAAATCAAAACCAAAATAAACGCAATAGTAAGCCGCATAAAATTTGTTTAATTCATTAATAATAGTGTATTTTTTTTATTATTATGACTCGGCTAGAGTGCGATGCATGAATGGATGTTACTGCTATTACAATTCATTAACTGTAAGTAGCAATCACGTCCACTACGCTGGTCTGACAAGCTGATCCTGAAACGCGACTACTATAAAACACTTCACGGTCTGTATATTTGTAAGTGTTGGTACGGCCCCGGATCACCAGACTGGGTACCACCGCCTACCTCTCTTTTATAAGCAGACTTAAAGCAAATGTACGAGTCACAATAAAAAAAGGTCTTAAATACACATACTGTATTATAGATATATAAATATGTATGTATATGTATAGAAAATAGCGATAAGAAATGTTTTATGACCTTTTCTAACACGTAAGGTTGTAAAAGTTGTTATTTAAAATGTCACTGTAAAAATAATCTTGATACTTTTATCAATATAAAAAAACTCTCGTGTGGTTGCTGTACTTTAATAATTGTAGATATTAAATTTTAAAATTGGTCAAGTGCAAGTCTCTTGCCTTAGTTTGACCACGCTTGATGTTAAGCTGGACTGCGATTTATAAGTACAGATGACTGCTTCATAGACAAAAAACAGCAGTCGACTTAGAGTTCTGTCAGTTTTGAATCTGATTCCAAAAGGCATCTAAATCACTTCACGGTCTTCGCATACTAATTCTCAAATGATTGAATTTAACAAATTTTATGCGGTTTACTATCACTTTTATTTTTTGTTAATGATTGTACATTTTTTTTAATTCTATAATATAAATAAATACTCCTTTAAAATGATTTTTTTATTTTTTTTATTACGAAATAAACGCGTTAGCAAGCCGCAAAATCCAAGAAATTCTATGAAGCAAATCAGTTTAGAGAATTACAAGATAAGTGGCGCTCTATTATACGACTGTCCCTGTTGAAATTAAGGCATGAATATACAGTAGAACCTCGATAAGTTAAAGTCCAAGGGAAACACAAAATATTTTAAGTTATAGAGGTTTTAAGTTATCAAGGGTTTATGTTAGGTAAAGGTTAATATAGAGGTATGTACATGTTTCTATGTACCCTTGCTCCCATTTTTACTCGAATGCATCAGAAGGATGGGTTCAATAAAATACTGAAAATTAAATATGTTATCATATTTATTCACATTACTTACATTACATAAAAATAAAACAACAACTAAAGGTTTAGTCTACTTAAAAAAATCTGTGATTTTCTTTTGTTCTTTTAGTTACTGAGGGCCTATACAGAGATTATTTATTTAAGTTATAGAGGTTGCGTATTTTAAGTTATAGAGGTTTTGGGCTCTGATGGGAAGGAAACATAGTATTTTTTGAAGTAACAGAGGTTTTTATGTTACCGAGGTTTAAGTTATCGAGGTTCTACTGTAGTTAGTTTTATCAGTCATCTACACTCCTTGCTTACCATCATGCATTAAAATATAAAAAAAAAACATTTTTATATACATTTCTATACTAAACAGGAAAACCAAAGTACATACATGAAAGATACATAGGTACCGGTGCTTTCGGTTTGCGTAACCATTGCACTGCCACTACACCTGGGTCGCATTAATATGATTGTCCTTTTTGTGCAAAAACTTTATAGACTACGGGCCCCGAAAAACCTTATCAAACTAAAACTCGCGAGTGGCGATGCCATAAATTTCATTACGTTATGAAACTGTGATATATATCTACAGTACAGGCCATTCACCAAACTAATTACTGTAACGTCACTCAACCTCTGAAAGTACTGAAAAAAAACTCTTGTTTATTATCGCCCGTAAAATCTCTACAAGCGTACAATTACTTTAAATCAGGTGACCGTTTTATTACTTTTATTAACTTAATTGGGTTCTGTACTTAATACAAAATGCTTGGATGGTTTGGGCACATGGAAATGATGAGTGAAAGTAGATTGACGAAAGCAATTTATAAATCTAATATAGATGGATACGTAAAACAAGGCAGGCCCAGGAGGGTGTTTTCCGATCAATTCATCACACATCCTCAAGAAAGCTAAGTGGCCTAGTGCCCATAACCTTAGAACATGTATGACGAGAATTGTGAATGTAAGAGAACCGAGGGAGTTATGCCAGGATCGTGACAAGTAGCGCTTCATTGTCTTTGTTTATCCCTGTGGGGAAAAATTGTAATAATTTAATTGATTGATCGCTTAGTGTATATATCGTAAAAGCATACAACATAGTCCTAAGAGTGGTAGGCAGACGGTTTCCAGTTTTTTGCCCAGTCTGTCGATCCGGGTGGGTACCAGCACTTTCAATTGTACAGACTATAAAATCGGTCAGTTCCGTTTCGGAATCAACATGACCGTTGTTGTTTCCATCAATTTAACTGTAGTAGCAGTCGCCTTCAGAGGGTTCAGAGGGTTCGTTCTTTGGTTCAGAGGGTTCGTTCTTTGGTTCAGAGGGTTCGTTCTTTAAATACCTGTCCGGTGTTTATAGGATGAATTCGGGTACGCGACCCCGGACACCTTGAGCTACCATTTACTATACCCTTGTCCTTTTATAGTAATGGTATCCAAATCCATCTACACCTACCCAATCCCCAAATTCCTATCTTCTAGATCCCATGCCAATCCATGGGCTGCCGTGCCCAAGGATGCGTGGCTAGGGGCGAGCCTAGTCTCAAACGTGCCGTCCCGATGAGTGGCGCCCATCGGGCACTAATTAGCCCCACTCCGGCATGCGGGGCTCTGTCGGAGTGGAACTTTATTTCCCTTGCCATCCGTGGGAACAACAATGAAAAATTTTAAAAATTCTAACATTAGCGGCGACATTTCTCGCCAAAAGTCACGCCAAATGTTCCCACGGGGCGAAAAGCGGGCAGCGGAGAGCCGTTTTGCCACATTGAATGTATGTGGAGGAATGGAGAGAAAATTAGATGAGGTATGTAAGATGATGGATGATAAGAGTTTGGACATGTTGTGTGTGAATGAGACGAAGCGAAAGGGCTCAGATGTCACCCACCATGGTCCCTACACAGCGGTCTGGTCGGGGGTCGACTCGAAGGCCAGAGCGTGTCAGGGTGTGGGAATGTTGATGTCTGAGAGAATGGCAGAGTGTATGACTGAGTATGAGTGTATGTCGCCCAGACTCTTATGGGTCAGGCTTAGAGTGGGGCTGCACAGACTATTTGTAGTTGGTGTGTATGCCCCCGATATATCTAAGCCACAGGCCGAAAGGGAAGAGTTCTGGGAGAGCCTGCGTGATGTTTTGAATGTTGCTAGATCGAATGAAAGGGTTGTAATGTTAGGTGATTTTAATGCATGGGTGGGTGTGCAAAGAATGAATGTAGACCATGTGTTGGGAAGGTATGGAGATGAGCGTGTAAATGAGAATGGAGTAAGTCTGGTGAATGTTTGTTTGGAGAAGAATCTCCTTGTGACAAACACGAAGTTTTGTCACAAGGAGATTCACATGTATACATGGGAGAGGAATAAAGAGAGAAGTATAATAGATCTTGTGATTGTGGATGAAAGGTTGAAAGTCAATGTTGTCGATACGAGAGTTTATCGCGGGGTCAACATTGGAACGGACCATTTTCTTGTTATGTCAAGAATAAATGGTCTGTTCAAGGGTTGGAGAAACCGCAATCGTAAATCGACAACACCGTTGACAAGAATAAAAGGAGAAAAGTTGCAAGATGCAGAAGTGAAAGAGGAGTATGTAAGTAAATTACGTGAGAAGATAGGAGATGCCTGTAATCATGAGAATGATAGTGTGGAGGAAGTATGGATGAAATTGAGGAATGGTATGACAGAAGCTGCAGAAGAAGTGTGTGGAGTGAGCAAGAGGAAGAATGTGAGGCCCAACATGTGGTGGGATAAGGAAACGGAAGTATTAGTATGCGAGAAGAAGAAAAAATGGCAGGATCTACTAGCAGTTAAAGCTAGTAGACGAATAAACGCGGGTAAGAAAGATGAAGATGTATGTAAGGCAATGAATGAATATAAGGAAATAAAAATTAAAGTGAAAGAATGCATAGAACGAAAGAAGAAAGATGTGAAAGAGGATATAGAGAGAAAATTCTCCAGAAATTTCCGGGATAATATTAAACTGTTCTGGAAACAGGTTAAGATAGCCCGGGGAGGACTGGAGAAGTCTAAAGTGAATGTGGTTAGGGACTCGAATGGTGATTTAGTGACTGAAGAGAAGAAAGTGTTAGGACGATGGAAGGATTATTTTGAAAGTTTATTTGTGGGGGATAATAATACAGCACCAGAGTGTGTTGATGTTTCCTCCACGCTGAATGAAAGCGAATCTGAATGTGATATAGATGTGAAAGAGATTTTGAATGCATTGAAAAGAATGAAAGTTGGAAAAGCGGCTGGGTGTGACAGAATAACTGTCGAAATGCTGAAGGGCGGTGGTCAGCTGGTGGCTTTCTGGTTGTGTCTCCTTTTCCGTAAGTGCTGGGTGAACGGTCTTGTACCAGGTGACTGGCGCAAGGCTGTCATAGTACCACTATACAAGGGGAAGGGATCGCAACAGGAACCCAAAAATTACCGCGGCATCAGCCTTCTCAGTATTGTTGGCAAGTTGTATGCGAAAGTATTGATTGAAAGGGTGATGCATGAAACAGATGATAAAATTTGGGATGCGCAAGCGGGATTTAGGAAAGGGATGGGATGTATGGATCAAATCTTCTCTCTGAGATGCGTCAGCGAAAAAGTGTTGGCAAAACACCAGAAGGTGTTTTGTGCTTTTGTTGACCTTGAGAAGGCCTATGATCGAGTGAACAGGAGTGAATTGTGGCAGCAGCTGTCCGGGTTTGGGTTGGGGGAGCGTTTGGTCCGTGCACTGAAATCTCTCTATGAGGATTCCAGTGCATGTGTTCGAATTAACGGGGCGCTATCTGACTGGTTTGGCATCTCTAAAGGTGTCAGACAGGGATGTGTAGCGTCACCATGGCTCTTCAATCTATTCATGGACAGTTGTCTGAAAGAGCTGCGTGAAAGGAAGTATGGTTTAAGAATGAATGACTTGGTGATCAAATGTCTCTTGTACGCCGACGATCAAGTTATCCTTGCATCTTCGGCGTATGAGTTACAGGACATGGTTACTATAATGAATGCGGAATTAGAAAAGAAAGGTATGAAAGTGAATGTAAGTAAAACAAAAGTAATGGTTTTGGAGAGAGAGGAGGAAATGACAGAATGTGAGATAACGATAGACGGAAAGAAAGTGGAACAAGTCAAACAATTTGTTTACTTGGGAAGTATGTTTACTAGGGATGGAAAGTGTGATGAAGATATTGAGAGAAGAGTGCAAAAGGGTAACGTAGTGAACGGTGCCATCCATAGTATAATGAACAGCCAAATAATGTCCCAAAAGTCACGGATGGCTGTTCATAATGCGGTGCTTGTTCCTACATTAATGTATGGGAGTGAAAGTTGGGTATGGCAGAAGAAGCATGAGAGTAGAATTAACGCTGTAGAAATGCGGTCATTAAGGAGTGTATGTGGAGTGACGATAGCGGATAGAATAAGGAATAGCACACTGCGTGATAGATGTGGTTTGAAAGAAGATGTAGTGACAAGGATTGACAAAGGAATGCTTCGATGGTTTGGGCACATGGAAAGGATGAGTGAAAGTAGATTGACGAAAGGAATTTATAAATCTGATGTGGATGGATGCGTTAAACAAGGCAGGCCCAGGAGAGTGTTTTCCGACCAAATCGGAGACATCCTCAAAAAAGCTAGGTTGCCTAGTGCCCATAACCACAGAGCCTGTATGAAGAGAATTGTGGATGTGAAGGAAGCAAGGGAGCTGTGTAAGGATCGTGGTAAGTGGCGCTCCATTGTCTCTGCCTATCCCTGTGGGAAAAAGGCGTGACAATTTGATTGATTGAGCAGTCGCCTCCATTCAGGGAGCGCATTCCAGTTTAACATCAGGCAATAAAGCTCTTATTGCGAGAATAATTCACGAAATTGAGATATAATCAATAATATCCTCTAATTCTGTGCTTTAAACAAAGAGTTCTGTGCAGCGAAGCAATATGATGTGGGGTTAGAGTCCGTCGACAATTTATTCCTCTTACTTCTAGCTTGGTTAGAGACAAGTTACTTCTTACTTCTATTTAGTTTGGTTAGAGACAAGTTACTTTTTGCTTCTAGTTTGGTTAGAGACAAGTTATTTCTTACTTCTAGCTTGTGTTTAGTCGTTGGCGCTCTTGGACCTCCCCTGCTCACCATCAGGCAAGTCAAGTTCGAGACACAATAAAATTTAAATAAAACGGCCTTCAAGCTGATTCCGAAAAGCGACTGAAGGGTCCAAAGCCTCTTACAATTCTACTTGAAATTTACAATTACATAATCCAATATTTTTAGAACGGAACCCTAAAAAGTAACTTAGGCTAAAATTAAACAACGCTTAAAATATTACTGGAGCAATTCTCTTTGAGGTAACCAAGAAAAAAATTCTTTACGAGTTACCAAAATCAAAGCTGTGTTCAAATTCTAAAACTTGCGCTTTGAGGAGGCCCGTTATTATTTTCTCAAGAACCTCTTTTATGTAAAAGTATACTTCAGGAGCGAGGGCGATAAAGGGAAAAATGTGAGGACAGAGTTTTAATATCTGTGTCTCTCTCTTTCTTATTTAGTTTGTAAGAGAGGGATGTTTCAAGTGTGTGCTTGCTTCGTAAGAGGTCTCCATGATGCTGTACTCGTTACTCTATGGCCTGAAGCGATGACATGTACAGACTTCTAACATGCATGGCTGTAACGTGATTCTTGTTTTGCTCTTCGTTTCATTTTCTTCTTAAAATCAAAGGATTCGTGTAGGTAAAGTATTTTTTAATGAGCTAGCTTTGGATTTTGGTGTTCACATAAAGAAGTTTTCTTTATTATTATTGGGATTCTATATGAAGGATTGACAATGGATAGGATGAGGAATAGCACAGTGCGCGATAGATGCGGTTTAAAAGAAGATGTAGTGACAAGGATTGACAAAGGAATGCTTCGATGGTTTGGGCACATGGAAAGGATGAGTTAAAGTAGATTGACGAAAGGAATTTATAAATATCATGTGGATGGATGCGCTCAACGAGACACACCCAGGAGGGTGCCCATAACCGTAGAGCTTGTATGAAGAGAATAGTGGATGTGATGGAAGCGAGGGAGTTGTGTCGAGATCGTGGCAAGTGGCGCTTTATTGTCTCTGTCTATCCCTGTGATAATTTGATTAATCAAATATGACTATATTATATATATAAAAGTAATTCGCGTATCTCGTGTCTCATCTTTATTTATTTATTTATTCCCCCCTCTTTCTGAAGCGTGTTTAATAAGAAACGGATATCCTTGTACATTTAGAAGTAGGTTACAAGTTGACTTTTTTTATTACGCATCTGTATAAACGTGCTAATACCATAGACACCGTGTGACCAAGATTAATAGATAGATATACTTTTTATTGGACAATTTGTAGCTTTAAATAATACATAAGTAGGTACAACACACAAATGGCGACCACTCAGGCAACAATCAATCAAGAAATAATCAATCAATCAATTAAATTGTCACGCCTTTTTGCCACAGCGATAGAAAGAGACAATGGAGCGTCACTTGCCACGGTCCTGACACGACTCCCTCGCTTCCCTAACATTCATAATTCTCTTCATATAAGTTCTATGGTTATGGGCACTAGGCAACTCAGCTTTCTTGAGGTTGTCTCCGATTCGGTTTGGAAAACATCCTCCTGGATGTCAGAGAAAAACAATTTAAGATAAATTAATTATTATTTGATTTTAGAAATATAAGGCACTATTATATATATTATATTAACCATTATATTATTAAAATAAAGGCGACCGTGGTGTAGTGGTAGTGTACTTTGGTTGTCCTGTTTCTATGATACAAGCACTTAAGCATATATGTACTCGTAAATTACACATAAAAAAGTACACATATAACTTTAAATGTTTACAAACGTTGTATTACTTCACAGAGAAAACCTATAGTCAAACATTTATTAAAAAAAACATCACGAAAACTTCTCCATCTCATATTTGGAAGAAAATTCATTTTTCATATTTCGAACATCATCATAAACGACATGCCTGTCATTTTCTAATCATAATACTTTGAACTTTACAAAGGAAATTTAACTTTGTGCCTAACGGATAAAGTCTAGTTTTGTTTGTTATGTTTGAACAATCCCCAGCCGGCGATTCCATACGATTTCACCCAGTAATGATTTGGCTCGTAATGAGGGAGCCTTTTAAGGTATATTCAGACATGTACGGGACGATTTAGTTTTTTGACGTATGTATATCTTTATTTTTGGACTTATTGGTTTGGCCTGTGTCTAAGTAATAATTTAAGGCGACCGTGGTCGAAACCACTTGCCGGTAACAATGTATATTTGATAAAGTACTTTGATGGTTTCTCTTCTTCTAAAACAAACACTTTTAGAAGCGCACTATTGAAATGTAAAACATTAGTTTTATTATAACATGGGGCTGGGAATGACGTCAATGATATTAGTTTTAGTAAAGCGCCGACTAAAAAAAACGATTTAATATATAGTGCCTTCAGTCGTGGTCACTATGCCGCCTTGATGTAGTTTTTCACACCTAACTTAAAGGTTATAAACTGCTCCCAGATATAAGTCCCTATCCCTAAGTGGGACATTTATTACTCAAATAAAGAGAGGATCGTGGAAAGTTGTTCAACTGCCTATTTCAGTGGGAGTTAAAAAGTAATAGTTTGATTGATTTTTAAAAATTCTTAGGTTTTATGACTTAAACAAATTTTATGCGGCTTACTATCGCGTTTATTTTGGTTTTGATTTTACATTTTTTTTTATTATTCCGACGTTTCGAGAGCTTTGCAGCCATCGTGGTCACGGAGAGACAAACGTCGGAATAATAAAAAAATTGTAAAATCAATTAATCAATGTTCGCGCAAAATCTAAGAAAATACTTCTTAGGTTTTATTTATCTTATTTTTTTTTCATAAATTTTATTTATGAAAATGACTGAATATAAAAGTGTGACAACGCCTTAACATTAATAAGGAAAAACATGAAACGTAATATTAGTATATAAATACGTGATTTTAATAAATACTTTTAATATTTTCATAAAAAATACTTCACTTTAAGAGTTATTTGTAAACAGATTTCTCTACCAAATTATCACTGTATGATTTAGTAATGAAAATTGGATCGCGAAGGGTAATTTAGTGACCAGTTCCATCCATAGTACTCGTATATTATAATGACCAGTCACATAATGTCTGACTGTTCATAATGCGGTACTTGTTCCTACATTAATGTCCAAAGAGTGGTAGGCAGTGGCCTACCGTAAAAATGGCATTACATTAGTAGTTAAAATCTGTGTAGAAGTGTTGGTTAGTCTGGAATCACGCATAAGTAAATTTATTATACAAATGAGTGTTCACGCCGCGTAATGAACATCAAAGGTCACATAACATAGATTTTATATGAAAAGGTTAATGAACTTGAACCCTCTGCTTTATTAACTCATTAAAATAACTTAGGGTCGGTGTTTCAAATCATACTAAGAGCCAAGTGAACCGCGGGTTCGATTTCCGGTCTTCCATGAGTCATCATCATCATCAGCCTGAAGGCGTCTACTGCTGAACATAGGCCTCCCCCTTAGAACGCCATTCCCAACGACAAAATGCCAGTTGCATCCACCGGTTACCTGTGACTTTCACTTTGTGGTCAGTCCACCTAGTGGGAGGCCTACCTACGCTGCGTCTTCCGGTTCGTGGTCTCCACTCTAGAACCTTTCTTCCCCATCGGTTGTCGGTTCTTCCATGGGTACATAATTGCAATTAGGAGTAGCATCCATTAAGATATGCTAGTTAACTACAAAAAAGTAGAAAGAAGTTAAAAAAGTATGTATATAGTGACGAGGAATGCCCCGATTGTTTGGGCACATGGAAAGGATGAGTGCTAGTAGCTTGGCGAAAGTAATTTATAAATCTCATGTGGATGGATGCGTTAAACAAGACAAGGCCAGGAAGATGTTTTTTCGAACAAATCGGAGACATCCTTAAGGAACGAAGAAACCTTTGTCTCTGCCTATTCCTGTGGGTAAAAAGCATGACAATTTGATTTTTTTAAGGTAAAAAAATACTAACAATGTAAACAAATATTTATATTATATAATAGTATTTTAAAGGTTTTATTTGTTTAAAAAAACGAAATATCGCTAAAATCTTATAAACTAAAATAAAATATCAAATTGTCAAATATTAATTTATTTAGCGATAGGAGCGCCACTTCCCACGATCCTGAAACAAATCCTTTTTATTGCAAGCAAGCATAGTGACAGTGACTGACGCATTCGTATACTGAATCCTTTTTTAGATCAGATGTCGAGTCTTGATAAAAAAGAAAGTATTAACTAGTAAAAAAAAAAATAGGTACCTAGAAATATATCTTTAAAGAATCAACTTATATTTCTTAAAGACAGTCTGTACTCGTAAAATGAAAAGTCAATAATGAGGGAGGATTTTTTAAATTGTTGACCCAGGTCAAGTTTAATAGCCGTCTTTACAATCCGTGGGTAGAATAAATTATTTGCTTCCCCATCTTTTGGTTGGTCGCAATTAATAACTGTGTGGCCTTTACAATATTTCCCCCTGTTTTTTCTCTTTAAAATTAGATCAAGGTCGCTTAGGTTTTTGAACTCCTAAGAAAATTACGCCGTTTTAACTTAAGTGATATTTTGTATTGTAAGATTTATGTAAGGATGTCAATTTCTATAGTGGTGAGTGGTCCTTTGCCCACTCTGCCGATACCATTTTCAAGTGTATTACTTGACCGAGAAGTGAACTCGTCTTTGAAGATCAGCATAAATGTATCAGATTCAAACTTACCATTTTATCATATTATATTATATATTTTATTTTAATGCGACTCGATATATCGCCGTTCTATCGATGGCAAGCAAAAAGGCTGTGGGAAAAAGGCGTGAAAATTGATTTGATTGATTGTTGTAGAAACAAGGTTCATTCCATTTCTTTGCTTTTAAGGCATTACCTAATATGTTTTCTGTTTTTTTTAACCAATAGTACATGCTTAAAGGAAAATTGGCGTAAGAAAAGAAATCGTGAAAAATGTAACCCCGCCCACATGTCTCCATATATCACAGCTCCACCCCGTTCCCTCTTACTCGATTTTTCTTTTACCCTAAGTGTAGGTAGAATTCATCCCCAAGAAAACACATGTATGTTCCATACATGTCAACACGTGTATGTTTCATACCTACGTGTATCTTTTTCAAATTTAACACGTGTATCTTTTTTTTCAAATTGAACCTTAGTATACTCATCAGACAAGTAAAGGTCAGATGACACGTAACACTATTTTGTTTATTATGGCTCAATAAATGACAGCACCTCGCCTGATGTCAAGCTGGATTGCGGTTCATGAATGGAGTCGACTGTTATAGAAATGTAAAAAAATAATTTTCAATTTAATTTTTTTTTTTTTATCTAATGTTGCCACAACCTCCTTGGAAATATATTACGATTAAAATAAGTTCATTTTTTAATTTAAAATTCAGCTAAAATGAAGCTTTATTTTGTTATAAAAAAATTTTCGCTGTCGTAAAATCTTTTCTCAGGGGTTACAGCCACTAGCGTTACTACGTAAATTATGCAGTTAAATGCTACTACTTAAATGCCAACATAAGAAAAAAATAGTATTTTCTTAGATTTTGCGCGAACATTGATTAATGAATTAAACAAATTTTATGCGGCTTACTATCGCATACTATTGTTTAATTCATAAGAAAAAAGTTTAAGCATTTGAATAAGCACGGGAATTTTAAATCAAAAAGTCTTACTACTTTTTGATCACAGTATTGTATAAATATAATGCGAATCACTATTCTATTTGTTTAACTGTTTCGTCTGTAACTATGTGTTACATATGTTAGGTATTAAATATTTAAATGTTCCGTTTGAATGTAAGTTCCATCCATTTGAAGCAAATGATTAGGAGCGAGTTCAAAACGAAATGTGGAACAGTTGTCTTTATGTATTTTAAGCTATTTCCTTGTTACGAATATAATATTAACAGTAGACTGTATGCGCTGTAAATTCTAATTTATTTCACACTAGCTGTTCCCCGTGGTTTCATCAGCGTTTATAAACGTTGACTCATACTGTGAGTATATGATAGGACTCTTTGCATCCTCGTGATCCATAATCAGGTACTGCTTATGCTCATAATTACACAAACAATATAGTGACGACAGGCGTGGACGAGCGGTTTAGCGATTGGTTTGTTGCGCGTAAAGTCACGGGTTCGATCCCCGGTCGGAGCAAATATTTGTTTCATAGCATTTATTTGTATTATTTAATAATATTAAATATTGCAAATATTTGTTAATAAAAAAAGATGGATATTTGCTTCGGGTCTGGTTATCAAAGAGTGGTAGGCAGTGGTACCCAGTCTGCCGATCCGGGGTAGTACCACCACTTACAAGTATACAGACCGTGAAGTGATTTGGTCACGTTTCGGGATCAGCTTGTAAGTTGCCGGTTCCATCTAGGCCGGCATAGTGGATGTGATAGTATTTTCTTAGATTTTGCGCGAACATTGATTAATGAATTTAACAAATTACGTCGGAATAAAAAAAAATGTAAAATCAAAAACCAAAATAAAGCGATAGTCAGCTGCATAAAATAAAAAAATCTAAGAAACTTCTATGGATTATGAAGTTGTGTCAGGATTGTGAGAAGTTTTGCTTCATTTTTTCTGCCTATACCCGTGGGAATTGAAGCGTGACAATTTGATTGTGTCGAAATAAATTTTATTAGTCGATAATTCTATTCTTGCAGCCATTAGTGATGTACGCACATTAACATATCGATGTTCTATTCCCACGGTTTCGAGAGATTTATCGTTAGATAGTGTTGTACACGTGGGCGAAACATCGTGTCATAATATTAGTTAGTACTTTGAACAAATGGGCGTTTGCTGTGTCATTATTTGGCTATACATATGAATCTACGCACAAGAAAGAAATTAAATTGATTTTTTTTTTATTGTGACTCGACATATGACAGCACCCCGCTTGATGTTAAGCCGAAGTGTGGTCCATGAATGAATGTCACTGCTACTACAATTCAATAACTGTGAGTAGCAATCACATCCACTATGCCGGCCTAGATGGAACCGGCAACTTACAAGCTGATCCCGAAACGTGACCAAATCACTTCACGGTCTGTATACTTGTAAGTGGTGGTACTACCCCAGATCGGCAGACTGGGTACCACTGCCTACCACTCTTTAAATTATGCCTACCACTAAATTAATAGGTCTACAGTGCTTATAACCAAGGTGTATATTTGAAGAGAATTGTGGATGTGAGGGAGGCGAGACAGTTGTGTCAGGATCGTGGAATGTGGCGCTTCGTTGTATCTGCCTATTCCTGTGGAACTTAAGGCGTAAAATTCATGATGATAATGTTGATTTTTATTATAAATATAAGGAGAATGGAAAGATGAGAATGAGATGATAGTGATCACGGCTGCTGTGTCAAAAGTGAATCAACAGAGAAGAAATGTTAACGCTGGACAAAAATAAATTGGAAAAAGATATTAAGTGAATACACCTACTTGTTGTCAGACTGATAGCTGCTAAGCCTTCAAATTGTCAAATTAAAATGAACGTAATAGAAAGCTGTGAATATTATTATTATTATTACTATTATTTTTTATTTATTTTACATTTCTATACTAAGCTACTAAAAATATAACAAAGATACATTGGTACCGGCAAGTGGTGTTTTGAACCCGTGCTCTCGGTTTGCGTGACCAATGCACTGCCACTACAACACGGTCGCCTTACTTTAATTTATCGTTATTGAATCAAAGGGGATTACCCAGAATGTTCCTTGTTCAAAATAATGGCAAAAAATATTATTAAAAATATTACAGAGTTACGTCTTCGCCTATCCCTGTGGAAATTGGGTCATGATAATTTGATTGATTGATTGATATCGTTATCAGTGTGTGCGAAGTAGGGAAAAATTAAAGGTGTAGTGTAGCCGAATAGTATCGTACGTATGTTCCGCAAATCAAGTGTTCATTAGGAATATTTTTAAATATAAAAACTCATTAAAATGCCATTAAATTGTATGTTGTTGTTTTAAGTATTTACTTTTAATTATATTTTTAATTATATGTTCTCTTTTGAGTATTTTGTAGCTGCTTCTTTTTGAGTGGTTGGCAGACATTGGGTGGTCATTTGGCCAATGTGCCGCCCGGGGCATGCAGTGAGTTCATGCCGAAAACGACCAATTGCAAGTCGCGTTTCGGCATCAGCTTAAAAGCTGCCGGTTCCAAACTCGTTGGCATGATGAATGCGACTGCCTGTAGTAGCCGTCGCCTCTAATCGTTGACCGCACTCCAACTTACATCAGGCGGAGTCGAGACACATTAGGTAGCTTTGTTATTGTGACTGCTACTACAGTCACAATAAAAGTATGTCAATAAAAAATGAATCAAAAAATCCTATTAATCCTATTAATACTAATCTACTAAAGTATCATAGAAACAGGACAGGACTAATACATCTATCAAAGATGCATTGGTACCGGCCCGACAAATGGTTTTGAACCCGTGCTTTTGGTTTGCGTAACCATTGCACTACCACTACACCACGATCGCCTTTAAATGGACGAAAGGAATTTATAAATTTGATGAGGACCAAATTGGAGACATCCTCATGAAAGTTAAGTTGCCTAGTGGCCATAACCGTAGAGCTTGTAGTACACAATAAACAAAGACAATAAAACCCACACAAAAATAACGTTTTTAACAACATATCTACATATACTTACTTATACATATTTCTCAACATAATTTACAAAAAAACATTTATTTTTTTGATAAACTGCCCTGATGTGCATTCTCCACCCACACGAACGCATTTGATAATACAATTACAAGACGCAAACAAAGCCACGCGTAGGCACTAACTTGTTGAATGTCAAAATATGTTGAATGTCTTGAGCAACACACTAACATATAATAAGTACTCGGGATGTTATGGATATGAAATTTCGGATATAGATACGGATACGGATATAGGAATAATAAAATACCAAACTATCGGATAATTATTTCGAATTATCCGATAGTTTGGTATTTTTTCGGTTACGGATATTAGATTTTTAAGGAATTATAAAAATAAAATTATCATCATAATCGAATTAAACAAATTTCATGCGGCTTACTGTCGCGTTTATTTTGGTTTTGATTTTACATTTTTTTATTATTCCGACATTTCGAGAGCTTTGCAGCCATCGTAGGCTCTCTGTGGCATAAAATTTGTTTAATTCAATAATAAATATTTGCGCAAAATCTAAGAAAATACTATCGTCAAGGCGTCCATTTCTGAACATAGGCCTCCTCCTTAGAACTCCATTCCAAACGACAAGATGCCAGTTGCATCCACCAGTTACTCGTGACTTTCACTATGTCGTCAGTCCACCTAGTGGGAGGCCTACCTACGCTGCGTCTTCCGGTTCGTGGTCTCCACTCTAGAACCTTTATTGCCCATTGGTTGGGCCAGCCCATTGTCACTTCAGCTTACAAATCCCACGAGCTATGTCGGTAACTCTGGTTCTTTGGCGAATATCCTCGTTCCGGATTCTATCGCGCAAAGGCACACCAAGCATAGCTCTCTCCGTTGCCCGCTCTGAGTGAGTAAAATACAAATAGGTAATTATTTGGTATTACAATCAGTCATATAAGTTATAATAGCTGCCTACTTGTGTGTCAGCTCGGCCGGGGAGAAACAAAAGCCTGTCAAAACATGTTTCATTTGGGCTCCTATGCGAAATGATCTGAAACTTTTATACCGGATTCGGTTTTTTTATTTCGGATATCCGATAGTTTCCCTATACATCCGATACATCCCTAATAAGTACACTTAAAACCAACAATGAAATTTAAACCTTAACTGAACAGTTATAGAGTTGAAATGAGAAGTGTGTACAGAGTTTGTTTGACGTAAATGATAAATGATATTTTGAGTAGGAAGCACCTATTGTTGCCGAGTTGTCGTTAATTAGTTGTGTAATTGGAAAGCTGGCAACACTGAAGTACGTGTGTATCTATTTGTATTAAATATTTAACATGGGCGCGTGCATACATGCGATATACACAGGTAACGCTTGTCATATATTTGCTTAAGGCAATGCTACTTTCCCCAGTTTTTACAGTCGTAGTTTGTGGTATTATTCCTGGTAGTTACTAAGGCAGGGCACTTATTCTCTTAATACGTTATAATGGCGACCCAGAATGAAAAACAAACCAGAAACTTTTAAGTTTAGTTTGTTAAAGTTAAGTTGTAGTGATTAGTGGCTCTGTGGAGGTCACGGGATGAAACGAGTAAAAGGACATCATTGTATTAACAATTGCATATACATTTTAAAATAGTTTGATGTACGAAGATTACAATGTAATTGAAATTCTTTATTTAGCATAGATTAAGTGTGCAAAATAATCAAACTATAATTATGACATTGATACCAGAAAATAGTTTTGAACTGGGGGTTCTCGGTTTGCGTGACCATTGTACAGTTGGTAGTTGTTGCCCAATAGATAGATATGTAATACTTATCAAACTTCCTCTCCTAAAATTATAAAAATATAAAATATATGCTAATGTAAGGTATATAGCTAGGTAGCTTTACTGCTCTGCTTTGGGCGGAAAACAGCCTCCTGGGTTTGCCTCGTTTAACGCATCCTTAGACTTATAAATTCCTTTCGTCAATCTACTTTTACTCATTCTTTCTATGTACTTAAACCATCAAAGCATTCTTTTGTCAATCCTTAAGAATTAAAAATGTGGCGATTAAAGTAAGATGGGGAGAACACATGGGTGATAAGTTTCATTAGTCGATTGTCCGAAAAAGAAACGCTTTATTTCTGATAGAATTACGTTATATAGTAAACGGGAGTAGAATTTTTTATATAAAAAATGGCCTGAAGGTTCTCATCGCCTCTAGTCACGTTCTATATTGAGACTGCTTGAAGAGCACTAAAAATTGGAATCGTCCTATTAGTTGGACTTTGCAATTTTTCATTTTGAATGACTTAACAATTAATAGATGTGGTTTGAAAGAAGATGTAGTGACAAGGATTAACAAAGAAATGCTCAAATGGTTTGGGCGCATGGAAAGGATGAGTGAAAGTAGATGGACGAAACGAATTTATAAATCTAATGTGGATGAATGCGTTAAACGAGGCAGGCCCAGGAGGCTGTATTTCGACGTCTTACAGGAAGTGTAAGACATCCTCAAGAAAGCTGGGTTGCCAAGTGCCCATAACCGTAGAGCTTGTATGAAGAGAATTGTGAATGTGAGGGAAGCGATGGAGTTGTGTCAGGATCATGGCAAGTGTCACTCCTTTGAGATAAAAAGGCGTGACAATTTGATTTGATTGATTAACTTCTTTGATTGATTTCTTTGGCCGGCATAGTGACGGCGACTGAGGCAGCCGTGTACTATCCGGTTTTTTCAGTCGTCATCACTCTTGAACCTCCTCCTGCTTATTATCAGGCTGGTCGAGGTCAGATGTCGTGTCACAATAAAAAAAACTATCAATTGTAGTAGCAGTGTCATCCATTCATGGACCACACTCCAACTTAACATCAAGCGGGGTGTTGTCATATATCGAGTCACAATTAAAAAAAAATTCCTACAATTTACAAAATAGGTTTATACTATACTTTAAACTCAAGCTGTAAGGCAAAAATAGACGCGTGGAGACAAAATAACCTCTAATCGTAGAACATAGGGTCCCACTATTATGACGCTTCTTAAATTGGGAGCATGTACAATCTACAGATCTAAAAGCCAAGAGACTGTCATATCGAGTACGAAGACCAATATACTTTAAACACTAAAGCTCTGCAAACAATTCTACACTTTAATACAATAGATTAAAGTATCATTTTATGTGCAATTTTAAAGTTGCACTATCAACCTAGCATGATGGAAGTCTGTAATGATTTCATTTTATGATATGATATACTAGGTTTAATGTTGTTAATTGTTTGTTGGTGATCAATCTGATGTTAAGCTAAAGTGCGACTGCTAACGCAGTTTAACAACTTTAAGTAGCAAACGCCTATGTCGGTCTAGATGAAACCAGCTGATCCCGAAACGCAACTAAGTCACTTTACCGTCTGTATACTTGTAAGTGGTGGTACTACCCCGGATTGGAAGGCTGGGCACCACTGCCTAGCACTCTTTGACGACGAGACCCGGAGCAAATATCCGCCTTTTTACTAAATATTTGCAATATTCAATCTAATTACTACTACTATTCCAGCCTTTTGTAAAAGTGTATTTTTTTTTATCTAAATATCATAAAATAGATACAGTGGTAGGAAGACAGTACCACCACGTAATTTGCACAGTCTGTCGTTCCGTGGTAGTGGTAGTTCTTGTGCCATCATCAACAGCTTCTATAAACACTACTGGGCGTAGGCTTATTTCCAGATCATGGTTATCCAGATAGCTACCCAACTACTCTGATGCGTGAGGTTTTCAAGTCATGCCGAAGTACTAAATCCATCGTCCTAAGAACCGTCGAGTAAAGTCGGAGATCTACGAGTATAATTAAACATGCCGCTCGAAACACGCATGTGGTCGAGATTCTTTCCACAAGCGGTCACCTATTCAACTAATAAACGTGCCCGTTATCGAACGATCTGTGCATTAACCAGACAGCTACAACTCTATTTTCAAGAGCACTCAGTCGCTCTTGAGAATCAGCCGGTTCTAATCAGGCCGGCATGGTGGATGTGACTGTTACTTGCTGTTATTTAACTGTAGTAGCGTAGCCTCCATTCATGACAACATTCCAGATTAACATCAGGCGGCGTTTTGACATTATGTCGAGGCACAATAAAAAAATATACTTATATATGAAATTACAACTGAAATTTCTATTAACGAAGGAGTAGAAGCGAAGGAGTTTTTTTTATATTTTTTATACATTTCTATACTAAGCTACTAAAGTGAACAGAACATCATAGAAACAGGACAAAGTACATATATTAAAGATACATTGGTACCGGTGAGTGGTATCGAACCCATGCCACTCGGCTTACGTAGCCATTGCACTGTCACTACACCTGACACAATAGGCGACCGTGGTGTAGTGGCGCTCCATTGTCCCTGCCTATCCCTGTAGCAAAAAGGCGTGTCAATTCGATTGATTGATTTGAAAAATAATTCCATGCTAAAACTTCTGCTGACATTACTGCCAGCATTTGAAGATCACACTCACTCTGAAGTAGTGCAGCTATTTCTCAAGTATCGATATTTCGAATTACGAATAGTATTCGAATTATGTCAATAATGTTGGATTCATTCTAGTGTTGTCATTGTCATAGATTCGATTGACGTTTGACATAGATAGAATATTGATGTAGCGTTTCGTACTAATGAGTTTTGAGGTTCTATTATGAATTGTTATCGCCTACCTAATATCTTATAAAATGCTTAAAAGAATTACGGTTGTGAGACAAGCAAGAGAACTATTTTAGGATCGTGGAATTGGCACTCCTTGATCTCTGCCAACGCCCTGGGGAATAAGGGCGTTACTTTTTAGTTTTAGCATCCATGTATTATCTGTGCGGATGCCGGGTCCATCGCGTGGCAGGCAGGAGTGTAGAGGCAGTGTTCCGGAGTTGTGATAGTGTAATGTATTTGTGGGGAGTACCATAAACAACGCACGATTGTTAAGGCACAGTTATGGGCAGGCATTAGCAGATTGTCAACCATTAAAAGAGTTAAAGCCAATACAGCATTTTATTAGTGTTCCTATAATACATAACAATTTGCGACGAGGATGGGATCTAATCCTTTAATACATAACATCTAATGTTCCCACCTAATACAGTAAAGTAGGTTTAGGGCCTTTACGACGCTACCCTTCACTAACCTTCACTGCACTCATTTTCCCCTCTACCCAACCTAATATTGTAAGACCCCAACTTGCCTTCGACATTTAGTCCAAGGCGACCGTGGTGTAGTGGCAATGTAATGGTTACGCAAACCGAGAGCATGGGTTCAAAATTACTCACCTGTACTTACATATCTTTGATATATTTTGGTTGTCCTGTTTCTATGACACAAGCACTTTAGTTAGCAGCTTAGTATACTCATAGAAATGTAAATAAAAAATAGTTATATGTAAAATTTTATAAGCTGTACACTAGTAATTTATTAACGTAGTTCACGCGTCAACGTCACTCACGTTATCATGATAGAGCCATGTTTTTCAAGTATTCTGCTTCATAAGTTGCAAGTCAGTGCTTTTCTGTTACCAAGCATTCGATTGAGTATTTATGTATTGATTTAACAATATTAATCTCTTTACAAATTCGAGTAGATATTACAGTTTAGATTCATATTAGTATAACTTTAGACTTTATACTAACAAATTAAATTATTACCAAAGTTTTATTTGCAGTATGGTGTTTTTATAGTTAATGGACATCTAACTTCGACTTGCCTGATTTAATTTAAATGTGATAAATAACAAAAATAATTCGAAAGTAGTGATTTTTCGATGAATAATTGACAAAATAATACTTTTTTAGATACTTCGTCTTTTTGTAATAATATACATAAATTCAATTAGGATTTCTGTAATAAAAACGCAAAATAAGGAAAAATAAAACGTCTTTATTTAATGATGTACTCGTATATTCAATGGGGATTTCTGGAATGAAAAACGTGTAAACGCAAAAATATCAAATTTTCCCCATTAGACACTACAATGGGAACAATTGGACAAAAAAGTATCACTTGTCCAATAACCCCCATTAATTATTGACCCATACCATGCAAAGTAAAGGGAGGCCGACGATTGAAGAAACAGACTTAGTTTACGACTGCCTTAGTCAGACAGTGGTACCCAGTCTGCCGATCCGGGTCAGTACTATAACTTTAAAGTTTATAGACCGTAAAGTGACTTAGTTGCGTTGCGGGATCAGCTTATAAGTTGCCACCAACTGTCTGCCTACCACTTTTGAACCAGACCCGGAGCAAATATCTGCCTCTTTATTTAATATACATTCGATTTAATAAATATTACATAAAATATAAGAGCTGTGAACAAATTTTTGCTCCGACCAGGAGTCGAACCTGGGACTTTACGCTTACCAGACTGGAATGCTACCAAATACATCACACGGGTCTTGAAGTGTAAATTGAATAGAATTTTCTTAGATTATGCGCGGACATTGATTATTGAATTAAACAAATTTTATGCGGCTTACTGTGGCGTTTATTTTTGTTTTTTTTATTTTACATTTTTTTTTATTATTCCGCCAATCGAAAGCTTTGTAGCCACGGAGGGACTAAGGGATTTTAAAAATAACCAAAAAGAAACTGTTCTATACTAAACTACTAAAGTGCTTATATCTTCATATCCTATATCCTATCCTCACAACCAAAGTACACATATCAAAGATTCATTGGTACCGGTGAGTAGTTTCGAACCCGTGCACTCGGCTTACGTAACCATTGCACTGCCACTACACCACGGTCGCCTAAAAGAAATTTTAAAAAGGCTCATGTTACATGTAATATTTTATAAGTACGCAATCCCAGTGTGGAGTGTTCCCCTTGTGCACCCCTTGAACCCCTATATTGGTCATTTTCTCATGCAAAGTCACGAGCGAACCTGACTCTGCACTCGTCGTGTAAAATTCCCACCCCCACCCACCACTTTAACCTACTTGAAGCACCTAAAAGAAGCAGATATAGTGAACGGTTTAATGACAACGGTGGCATGTGGTTTTCTATATTTTAGTCTTTATAGGCTGCTGTCTACGAATCAATTAAATTGTCACGCCTTTTTCCACGGGGATAGGCGGAGACAATGGAACGACACTTGCCACGATCCTGACACAACTCGCTTACTTCACATCCACAATTTTTTTTACATTTCTATACTAAGCTACTACAGTGCTTGTATCATAGAAACAGGGCAACCAAAGTACATATATCAAAGATACATTTGTACCCGTGAGTGGTTTGGGTGGTGAGTGGTGTCACTCGGCTTACGTAGCCAATGCACTGCCACTACACTACGGTCGCCTCGATTCTCCTTATACAAGCTCTACGGTTATGGGCACTAGGCAACTTCTTGAGGATGTCTCCGATTTGAGCGGAAAACACCCTCCTCGGCCTGCCACGAGTTTCATAACGGAGGTTTCTATGTGTTTTAAATAGTGGTAAGCAGTGGTGCCATGTATTTTTGACGACAGGTGTAGCCTAGTGGTTAGCTCACCATTCTGTTACGCAGAAGTCCCGGGTTTGATTCTCCGTCGAAGCAAATATATGTTTCAAAGCTTTTAATTGTATTTTTTATTATAATTACAATTATTAGTTTATAAATAAAGAGATGAATATTTGCTCCGGGTCTGGTGTAGTAGACAGTAGTGCCCAGTTTGCCGATCCGTACCACCACTTACAAGTATTCGACGACAGGCGTGGACGAACGGTTTAGCGACTGGTTTGTTGCGCGTAAAGTCCCGGGTTCGATCCCCGGTCGGAGCAAATATTTGTTTCATAGCTTTTATTTGTAATATTTAATAATATTAAATATTGCAAATATTTGTTAATAAAAAAAAAAGAGATGGATATTTGCTTCGGGTCTGGTTATCAAAGAGTGGTAGGCAGTGGTACCCAGTCTGCCGATCCGGGGTAGTACCACCACTTACAAGTATACAGACCGTGAAGTGATTTGGTCACGTTTCGGGATCAGCTTGTAAGTTGCCGGTTCCATCTAGGCCGGCATAGTGGATGTGATTGCTACTCACAGTTATTGAATTGTAGTAGCAGTGGCATTCATTCATGGACCACACTCCAGCTTAACATCAAGCGGGGTGCTGTCATATGTCGAGTCACAATAAAAAAAAAAAAAAAAAAAAAAAAATTCAGGTGAAGAGACTTAGTCGTTCTTCGGGATCAGCTCGTAAGTTGCCAAAATAGTGGATGTGACTGCTACCCACAGTTATTGAAATGTAGTAGCAGTCACCTATGTTCAAGGACCGAACTCCAGCCTAACATCTGACGGGTTGCATATTTGAAGTCACAATTTATAATAGCGTCTAAAAGCTTCATGAATTTCAGTCCAACGGTGGAGTTTCACTACTTTATGAGAACAACAGAGGTCATATGTCGAGTCTATTTAAAAATAAGAATAATTCGACCTCCCTCCCAAAAGAACGCAAGCACCCCGCGTCGAAACCTCTCTCACCCTTTGACCGCCCATCAACAACACACGATGAAAGGAAATGAATTTTGGATGTGCTACTAAATAGGTATTTTGTTTTTGTATTTCTCTCGCTATATTAGGATCGCTATTTCTTATTGTTAAAAAATATTATGGTATAAAAATTCCGAGTTTTTTTTAATTGTGACTCGACATATGACAGCACCCAGCTTGATTGTTAAGCTCCAGTGTGGTCCATAATTGGATGTCACTGCTATTACAATTTTAATAACTGTAAGTAGCAATCACATCTACTATGCCGGACTGTATACTTGTAAGTGGTGGTACTACCCCGGATCGGCTAACTGACTGGGTTCCACCTCCTTCGTTAATTAACAACTATTTGCAATATTTAATTATAGTTAATAAATATTACAAATAAAAGCTATGAAACAAATATTTGCTCCAACTGGGAATCGAACCCAGCACTTTACGCGCAACAAACCAATCGTTAATCGTTCGTTCACGCCTAACGTCAAAAATTTATATTTCACTCGCTATATTAGAATCATAATTTCTTTTTGTTAAAAATATTATGATAAAAAAGTTCCGAGAATTTTGTGTTCTAGAGATTAAGCTCCTAATCAGTTAAATTTAGTCTCATCAATTTTTACAGGGTTAGACAAAGACAACAGAAAGCTATTTTCCATGATCCTGATACAACTCTCTCGTTTCTTTCAGATCCATAATAGGGTAGTTTTGGAGAAAAAAGTATTTTGTATTTTCTTTGTAGAACAATCGACAAGTGGAATGATTTGCCAGCTTATGTGTTCTCTCCACCCTATAACCTTGGATCCTTTGGCCGGCGTAGTGACGATACTGGGGCAGCCGTGAATTAACTCGGTTTTTTCAGTCGTCGTTACTCTTGGACCTCCTCTTGCTTATCAACAGGCGGGTTGAAGTCAAAAGCCGTGTCACAATAATAAAAAAAAGAAGTGCATGAAAATCAGGGGTATGCAAATTTCACGTTACTTAGTAAGAAAACTAGAATATTCTAGATTCACGTTTTCATCCACCCATTTTTGGTTAGGGGTTAGGGTTGTAGCCTACGCCTCGCTCCCGAAAAACCTTTTGTATTACACGACGATGCCATTTTACAAGAAAAAATCCTGACGTGTATTTAGACGCCTTATTCTTGAAGCAATTTAAAACAAATTTAAATTTAATCGTGTGACCGTGGTGTAGTGTTATTGCAATGGTCACGTAAACCGATGATAACCGATTTAAAACCACTTGCTATTTGCAAAACCAATGTATTATATTATCTTTGATATACTTGGACATCCTGTTTCAATGACATACGCACTCTTCACCTTTCTTGCCCATTGGTTATTGAAAAACCAGCAACCGATGTGGAAGGAAGGTTCTTGAGTAGGGACCACGAACTGAAAGACGCAGCGTAGGTAGGCCTTCGACTGGGTGGACTGACAATATAAAAGAGTCACGAATGACCGGTGGATGCAACTGGCATCTTGTCGTTCAAAATGGTGTTCTAAGGGGGAGGCCTATGTTCTGCAGTGGACGTCTTCTGGCTGATAATGATGATGATGTAGCGCTCTTTAATATTTAATATACCTATATAAATGCTATGAAACAAATAGTTGCTCCGATCGGGAATCGAACCCAGGAATTTACGCGTAATGGACTGAATACCGAAATTAATTTTGAAATTGTTATGAAATTAAGATTGTTTTTAAGAATAGAGACTCTGGAATGGATTCCCATTTTGGATGAAAGTAATTCCCATCCCATTTTCTGTCTGTCACGTAGTAGTGTCACCCGTTATACATTTATTATTATTACTTCCAGTTATACGTAGATATATTTAACTGTATATATATTTATTATTATTATTTTTACTAAGCTACTAAATTACTTGTATCATAGAAACAGGACGACATAAGTACATATGTCAAAGTGGTTATTAACCCGTGCTGTCGGTTTACGTGACCATTGCACTACCACTATACCACGGTCGCTTACAAAAGTATATTCCAGTTTATTATTATTTGTATATTTTTGTATTAAATATTTTCTAAATATATTATATGTATTTTATTACATTTTTATTTTACCTTACATCTGACCTCGATTTGATAGTAAGCAAGCGGAGTTCCATGAACGCCGACGACTGAAAAAACTGACTCAATTTAAAGTTGCCTCAGTTGCCGTTACTGAACTTTAAAGCCACTGATCTTAATTCTTTAAAGCGAATAGCACCTTTAGCCGCCTTGCTAATGAACCAAGGTGTAGAATAATTAAATAAAAAACTTTATCTATTACTCCCTTGTAAATAAATATTTTTTATTGTGACTGGACATATGACAGCACCCCGCTTGATGTTAAGCTGGAGTGTGGTCCATGTATGGATGACACTGCTACTACAATTCAATAACTGTGAGCAGCAATCACATCTACTATGCCGGCCTAGTTGGAACTTGCAACTTACAAGCTGATCCCGAAATGCGACCAATTGTAAGTGGTGGTACTACCCCGGATCGGCAGACTAAGTACCACTGCCTGCCTACTGTCTCTGCTTATCTCTGTAAGAATTAAGGAATACCAATTTGATTGATTGATAAATTGACAGTAGGTTGGTAGCTGTCCATCCAGTGACTTTAATAAATCAATATACATAAAAAGTATCAGATAATAGTAAATTTACTGTTATAGACTTTTACGGTAGCTGTGAACTGTGTCTGGTTTTTAGTCGTTAACACTCTTGGACCTTCCGTTGTTTATCATTGGGCAAGTGGAGGCCAGGTGAACAGTCACAAAAATGAAAAAAAAAAACAAAAAGAAAGGGAAAGCAACACTATGAAAATACAACATCTTAAAACGAGACAGACCTTAAATTTGTCAAGTACGACTAGTACGCTCTTTAACTCAGCATACATATTTAAAAAGCCTTAAATGAAACAGTCTGAAACCAGTCGGCTGTTAACACAAACCACAAATCAATAGACGGCGCAAAGGCACTGTAACTTATGCGTTGTGCTTTCGACTCAAAACTGCCTCAGACGGAATACCGAATCTCTTTAATTGTGACTCGACATAAGACATCATGTCGAGTCACAATAAAAAAACGCTCGAGTGCGGTCCATGAAAGGAGGTAACTGCTACTACAGTCAATTAACTGTAAGTAGCAGTCACATCCCCTAAGCAGGCCTAGTTGAAACGTACAACTTACAAGCACTATTTGAATTGAAAATAAAATGTAATAAAAATATTTTTTAACATGGGCTTAGCATGAACTTGCTCACCTACTGATTCTATCATGGCTTCGGAAAGGCGTATAACAAGAAGAAGGCCATCATAAACTGCATCAAATCCGTCGCCACATCATTTTAAACAGGTGGTATCTAGTAATTTAAAGTCTGCGTCTGATAAACAAGCAAAACATCGGGCTCTTTGTTTCACCAAGGAGGAAGAGAAATAAGTTAAAAAGAAAAATTAATGCAGCGAAAAAGAAAATTGCAAAAAGGGATGATGGTGCTCCGTGCGGCCACATAATATGATACGTTGTGTGTTTTACTGTATATTATGTACTTTTCTTTTTCTTTATATTTCCTTTATTTTACTGTATAATTTTAGGAGTAGCACAGTGCGCGATAGATGAGGTTTAAAAGATAATGTAGTGATAAGGATTGACAAAGGAATTCCAAGATGGTTTGGGCACGAAAGAATGAGTAAAAGTAGATTGATGAGAGGAATTTATATATCTGATGTGGATGCGTTGAACGAAGAAGACCCAGAAGGGTGTTTTTCGACCAAATCGGAGACATTCTCAAGAAAGCTAGGTTGCCTGGTGCCCATAACCGTAGAGCTTGTATGAAGACCAATTGACTTTTTTAGAGACCAAGCCGCAACAGGCGTGGAAGAACGGTTTAGCGACTGGTTTGTTGCGCGTAAAGTCCCTGGTTCGATCCCCGGTCGGAGTAAATATTTGTTTCATAGCTTTTATTTGTAATATTTAATAATAAATAAATAATAATAATAAAAAAAAGAAATGGATATTTGCTTCGGGTCTGGTTATCTAAGAGTGGTAGGCAGTGGTACCCAGTCTACCGATCCGGGGTAGTACCACCACTTACAAGTGGAAGTGATTTGGTCACGTTTCGGGATCAGCTTGTAAGTTGCCGGTTCCATCTAGGCCGGCATATTGGATGTGATTGCTACTCCTAGTTATTGAATTGTATTAGCAGTGACATTCATTTATGGACCCCACTTTGGCCTAACATCAAGCGGGGTGCTGTCATATGTCGAGTCACAATAAAAAAAAATATTTAAATCAAACCTGATATGCGCAATCGAGTAAAGAACTGATTAGTGTGCTGTTGGTGTGGATCGTGTGTATGCAAAGTTAATATTTTTTAGGGTTATATATTATATGTACAATAGAATCGAATTCATATATTATATATATTATTATTTTATTTTTGTTATAAGTAGTTAATTTTGTATTTTCTCCTTAAATAAATAAAATAAAAATAAGAGAAATTGGATTGTTTGGTCGTTTTATTGTTTTACATAGGTACACCTAGTATCATTAAAAATAATTACACGGTTTTAAATGTTAAAAAATATACGTACAATAGAAAATGACACTTTTGTTTTATAAGTGTTCATGTATAAATAAACGCCCTTCATGTTCTCTCATTCGCAACCTCTTCTGAACTAAAGGGTGCTGAAATTTTAGGGTTCCTTCAGAAAGACTTTTATATCTGATTTTTGTCATATTTCAATGTTATTGGTCCCAGGATGTCCTAAAACTAGACCAGTCTCACCGGAGGATGGCCAGCAGTATCCTCTTGACGTACAGATGAGTATACTGCGATTCCTAAGCCGCCTGCCAAGTTTTGGGATTATAGCAAACCCTTCCCCTCTCTATCATGAACGACAAGATACCGGTGGTATTTTCTTAGATTTTACGCGAACATTGATGAATGAATTAAACAAATTTTATGCGGCTTACTATCGCGTTTATTTTGGTTTTGATTTAACAATGTTTTATTATTCTGACGTTTCGAGAGCTTTGCACCCATCGTGGTCACGAAGAGACTGACGTGACCGATAGTAAGCCGCATAAATTTGTTTAATTTAATAAGATACCGGTGGTTTCAACTGAATGTGAAGGAAGCTAAGGACTTGTGGCAGGATCGTGGCAAGTGGCGCTCCATTGTCTCTGCCTATCCCTGTGGGAAAAAAGCGTAACAATTTGATTTGATTGATTGGATGCTACTGGCATGTTGTCGTTCGGAAAGGCGTTTTTAGAAGAAGGCCAACGTTCAGCAGTGGACGTCTTCTGGCTGATGATGATAATAATAATTATTGAATAAATTTTATTAACAAAAATAAAATCCTCGCTGTGACCGAGGATCGAACCGTGTCTGTCGTTTAAAGCGCATTTTACCAATGTGCACGCGTGATTTTATGCACTTTTTTTTCAGACGCCTTCTGACCCTGACCCTGACCATCCACTAAACTACAGAACCATTTAAATAAATAATATAAATAACCCTTTAGTTCTACATGTGTAGGTAGATGTAAATCTTTCAAGTCTCAACACGAGACGTATTTAAGATTTTTTTTGGGCATGAGAGGCTCTTGTCTGCAGACAGCCCGCTTCTTTTGTTTACAATGTTTTAAGGATTTTTTATATTTTTTTATTATGACGCTGAGGTAGCGACGATGATTGGAAAGGACGAACGAGTCGCTTTTCCAATTGTCACCGTCACTATGCCGGCAAGGAAGCAAAAGGAGGTCTAAGAGCACCGCCGACTGACAAAACCGACCCTTAGTTTACGGTTGCCTCAGTCGCCGACTAAAAAGTTCGGTGCGTCGTTTCTTTGCAGAACAATCGGCAAGTGGAATACTTTACCAGCCCATGTGTTCTCTCCTTCCTTGGATCCTTTAAGCGATGCGTGAAGAAGCACTTCTAGCCGGCATAGTGGCGGTGACTGGGGCAGCCGTGAAGACTCGGTTTTTGCAGTCGTCGGCACTCTTGGATCCTTTCTTGCTTACCATCAGGCGGGTCGAGGTCAGATGTCGAGTCACAATAAAAATAAAAACTGTGCCTGGGAAGCAAGGGGAGGTCCAAGAGCTTCTACAAAAACTCTACAATTTATAAAAGGACATTGTATTTAACTTAACCATTACCTGTCTACACCGTATTATAACCGTTTAATAAATGACAGCACCCCCGCCTTATATAAAAAGGTAAATTTGGCTAAAATAGTTTTTCATGTAGTCGTTTTTAGGATCGTGAACACTACCATCCCACTTTATTTTCAATGGCGTTCTTGAGAGTTCCTATATTTAATTAATTATTTTTTTATTTATTTGTTTACATTTCTATACTTAGCTTCTAAAGTGCTTGTACATTGTATCAAACATACATTAGTACCGGTGAGTGGTCTCGAACTCGTGCTCTCCGGTTTGTGTAACCTTTGCACTGCCACTACACCACGGTCGCCTTAAAATAACAATCTTACTAGTATCAGGAATCGCTTTTTATTTCTTACTTATTTATACAAATAAATTATAAACAATCTCGTATAAATAATAAAGATATTAACATAAACATAGAAATTAATTTCTATAAAATATCATTTACAACTCACGTTAAAACAGGAAGAGAAATATCGAATCAAACGCACATAAATATAAATCAAATACATGATAACTTAATATGATAGTAAATTAAGGCAGCCGTGGTGTAGTGGTAATAAAATCGTTTAACAAACCTGGAAATCACGGTTTAAAACTACTCGCTGGTGCCAATGTATCTTTGATATTATGTACTTTGGTAGTCAAGTTGGTATTATGTATTTTCTATGATACAAGCACTTTTAGTAGCTTAATATAGAACTGTAAAAAGTATATATAAACCGTGAAGTGATTTGGTCACGTTTCGGGATCAGCTTGTAAGTTCCAACTAGGCCGGCATAGTGGATGTGATTTCTACTCACAGTTATTGAATTGTAGTAGCAGTGATATCCATTCATGGACCACACTTTGGCTTAACATCAAGCGGGGTGCTGTCAGATGTCGAGTCACAATAAACATTTAATTTAAAAAAAATAAAAATAAACTGGTAGTCATGGTGATATTATGTACTTTCTAAGATACAAGCACTTTTAGTTGCTTAGTATAGAAATGTTTTTACATCTAAGAATAAAACGGAAACGACCAAAAAGATCAAAACTGTCCGGACGACTGAAGCAACCGTAAACTTCAGTCGTTACCACTGCCTATCATTCTTTAAATCCCAGAACCCAGACCCGAAGCAAATATCGACCTCTTTTTTATAAGCAAATATCTGTAATATACAATACAATTATTACATATTACAAATAAAAGGCATGAAACAATTTTTACCTCTGACCGGTAATCAAACCCGAGACTTTACACGGGACGAACTGGTGTGTGGGAGGAATGCGCTACGCCCGTCATATTGTGGTAAGTTGTATCTTTGTTGTACCTGCCTATCCAATCAAACCAAATCAAATTGGCCCGCATTTTAAACACAGGGATAGACAGAGAAAATGGAGCGCCACTTGGCACGATCCAGACATAACTCCCTCGCTTTCCTAACATCCACAATTCTTTTCATACAAGCATTATGGTTATGGGCACTAGGCAACCCAGCTTTCTTAACTATATTTTTATTTTATTGTGACTGGACATATGACAGCACCCTGATGTAAAGCTGGAGTTCGGTTCATAAAAGGAGGTGTAGCAGTCAATAAGTTTAATAACTGTAAGTTCTAGTCACATCCACAATGCTGATCAACACTCAAATCTGATCCCGAAACGCGACTAAGTCACTTCACGGTCTGTATTCTTGTAATCTGCCTATCCCTGTAATAAATAACAAATTAAATACAATGTAGTATCTGTATCATATGTAATATTAAAGCGACATGTTTATGAAACTTCGCTTATAATAAATTAAAAGCTAGTTATAATAATTTACCATTCTTGAAATCAAATCTATGATACACCTTCGCTTGCGTTTTGTCTTACGACAGTGGTTTTACAAGACAAAAGGCGACCAAGTATACTTTTATATAAAAGTCGTACATATTATTTATTTGAAAGATCAACAGAACTATTTAAAAAGCATTCACATGACACTTAATTGTTTTTACTATAGATTATCACGACGTGCATCTATTTATTAAAATCTAGAAGAAATATTAACAATATTAAAAATTGACTATGGACATAAAATACCATGATTTAATTAAAATCAATGTTAATTAAATTTTAGTATTTAATAAGGCGACCGTGGTGTAGTGGCTGTGCATTGGTTATGCTAACCGAGAGCACGGGTTCCGCCGTCACAAATTCTGCGATAAACTAGCTCAAGACAAATAGAGGAAGTATAAGCCATACCATCAATAATATAATATAATATAATATAATATAATATAATATAATATAATATAATATAATATAATATAATATAATATAATATAATATAATATAATATAATATAATATAATATAATATAATATAATATAATATAATATAATATCATTAATATAAAATATAGTTGTGACCTAAAAATTAAATATTGCATCGACCGGGAATCAAACTGTTATTCCAGCCGAAATCGCAATAGTTGTCGCTAAAAGTGCGCCATCTCTGACAACAAAATCCACCATTACGTTTCTCCTGATGAGTTATGCCACGCATAATAAGATGCGATTTGCAAATTGAGTGGAATACCGCAGCAGGTGACAATACACTTGCAGCAGAATATATACTATACTATTCTTTATGAGGACAATGCGGTCGCCTTACTGCGGGACGCCAATATTGAACAGGATGTGAGGTTGTTATTCTGTCCTGTTAGTTTACCGTTACTTTTTAACGACTCGGTAACGTATTTGGATAACACACAACCAAAAATTGCAAACCAAGAATTCCTGCTTCAAAACCACTTGCCGGAACTAATGTATTTTTCATATAATAAAATAGTATGTATCAGTTTATATAAAATAATCAATCAATCAATATATTTATAAAAATAAAATAAGTACTTTTGATATTAACCTCGTCGCCTCTATTCGTGGACTACATTCCAACTGTCACATTACGAGTAACAATAAAAAAAAAATATTATTTACAGTGTTATCAATTAATCAATTAAATTGTCACGTCTTTTTCCCATGGGGATAGGCAGAGACAATGGAGCGCCACTTACCACGATCCTGACACAGCTCCCTCGCTTCCTTCACATCCACAATTCTCTTCATACCAGCTCTAAGGTTATGGGCACTAGGCAACCTAGCATTCTTGAGAATGTCTCCGATTTGATCGGAAAACACCCTCCTGAGCCTGCCTTGTTTAACGCATCCATCCACATCAGATTTATAAATTGCTTTCGTCAATCTACAATGTTATCTAACCTTAAATATAGAATACATGCTCCATGATAATGGTGCGCTGCGGGTGTTATGTAGAGGCCTATTGTGCATTTCAGACCCTTCAGGCAGTTTTTAATGATTTTCGATTGGTACCTACGAGTACCAACCAACCAACGAATACCACATCGCTCGAAAACCCGATATCCGATAAGGAAGGAAAGTCTTGAGAGAAGACGTAGGTAAGCCTCCCACTAGGTGTACTTACGACATAGTGAGAGTCACGAATAACCGATGGATGCAACTGGCATCTTGTCGTTCGGAATGGCGTTCTGAGAGGGAGGCCTATGTTCAGCAGTGGACGTCCTCTGGCTAATGATGATGATGACTTACGATTATGAAAATATCAAGTTTTCTTTAATTATAAAGCTATTGTAACTAGTAGAAACCGATTACATATACGAGTATGTATCAAAGAGAACAGTTTTTTTTCAGTCGTCGGCACTCTTGTACCTCCTATTGCCTACCATCAGGCAAGTCCAAATTAGATGTCAAGTCTATTAGATTGTTACGCGCAAATTCCCGGGTTCGATTCCCGGTCAGAGCAAATATTTGTTACATAGCTTTTATTTGTAATATTTAATAATTACCCAGATTTAAATATAACAAATTAATATTTGTTTATAAAGAAAGAGGTGGATATTTGCTCTGCGTTTTGGGATCAGATTATAAATTGCCCGTTTTAACTAGACTGGAATAGTGGATGTGACTGCCGTTTACAGTTATTTAACTGTAATAGCAGTCACCTCCATTCATAGACCGCACTCCAGTTCAACATCAGACGGGGTGCTGTCATATGTCGAGTCACAATAAATAAATAACAGCTGTAAATTTGTCATTTAACAAGTGTGTAATTCACCCAAATTGTTGTCGGAAACTTCAATTAGAGCCAAACAATGACAGCGAATGGTTCAATTAAACTGATAATGCTACTATCCTACTATTATTATTAATGTGAATGTGAGTTTGTTTGTTACGCTTTCACGCAGTAACTACTTAACCAATCATCATGAAACTTTGTACACAAATTTTTGCAAGTACTAGAAGTAACATAGGATACTTTTAATTTAAAAAACCTAAAATTTATTTTTACTATAGTTTCCAATTGACTAGCTATATACACTAGTGGAAAAAATTAAAGGATCAAAAAAATTTCAAAATACAAAACATTCAAATTTTCAAAAAATTGGTGGCTTTTGGGATAATTAAGCGCTAAGTTGGAAATATCGAGAAAACCAGTAATGTTGAGTGTGCCTTTTACAGTTCAATATGCCCATAAGAAACCCTCGAAGTTTCGATTAAATCCATCGAGCCGTTTTTTTTGTTTTATTCGATCGAATTTTTGTAAAATAATTAAAGGATCACAATTTGACTTTTTTTTGCTCCTTTAATTTTTTCCACTAGTATAGTTTCAGCTGTTTGTAATTTTTCTAAATTTATTTTTTAATTCCGTGTTATTTTTATATGAGTTATTAAATTATAAATACAGTAAAAGGATATACAGTCGAATTGAAAACCTCCTTCTTTTTTCGAACCTGTTTTTAAGCAGGTAAAACCGCGGGCATAGTTAGTGATAAATAAAGTTAATTAATACAAATGTATGTTCCTAACTACTGTTGTTACTTCACGACTTTCATTTCCTTTTAGTGGCAAACAAATGACTACTTTATGCATCATTAAACTTCAAGCTAGGTGAACAATATACACATAATCATGTGTCTTTAATCATTAATTTGTAACTAATTAAAGTTAGTATAGTTTGTTATCGGAGTTGGATAGGAAAATCACGCGTACTGCGACTAGGAATCGAACCGGTAAAATTACCAATAATATATTTTTTTTATTAAAGAAATGCTTTGATGGTTTGGGCACATAGAAAGGATGAGTGAAAGTAGATTGACCAAAGGACTTTATAAATCTGATGTGCATAGATCGTGGCAAGTGCCGCTCCATTGTCTCTACCTATCCCTGTGAGAAAAAGGCGTGATAATTTGATTGATTGATTGATGTGGATGGATGCGTTAAACAAGGGTGTTATCTGACCAAATCGGTGACATCCTCCAGAAAGCTGGGTTGCCTAGTGCTCATAACTGTAAAGCTTGTATGAAGAGAATGGTGGATGTGAGGGAAGCGAGGGAGTGGTGTCAGGATCGTGGTTCCACCTACCCTGGCATAATGCTACTAATAGTTAAATAATTATACCTAGTTTTTCTTTGTTTTGTTATGGCTCAACCTATGTCAGTATCCTGTCTATGAATAGATGTTACTGCTACTTACAGTTAAATTGCAAGTAGCAACCGCATCCACTATGCCGGCCTAGTTGAAACTTACAGATTTCCAGCTAATCGCGAAACGTGTCTAGATACAAATTTATTATTAAACACAATTTAGCCTCAAGTAATTGTGTTGAATAACAGTCTCATAAAAAGTTAGGTATCTCATTAAACCTTAATTCTAGTACTTCATTACCACAAAAGAACCAAAGGCGTGGTCGTCAATTGCATACAAAATTGCCACCTACGTTTGCAAATAAGATATTTCATACCTAACTTAAGTAAACAAAATTATTTAAAGAAAAATACACTTTATTCCAATACTCACAAGACCGATTTTACTTCAACTAATTAATGAAGATTCATAAAAGTATAATTGTCACTAAACGCTTTTCCCATGACGGTCAATTGCGTTGAAAAGATAGTTGTAGAAAAATAAGCTTAAATACAAATGGAAGATGGGTTATATTTCTGTGTGAAGAATAGCATTTTTCTTATTTCCGTTTCTTGGAGACGACGCCGGTGGCAAGAATGTAAAAACTAGTAGTTTAATTCTTGCTAAGTGTCTTACTTAACTGTACTATGCTAAAAAGGCTACAAAAAATGCAAATGAAGTTAAAAATAAATAATGATGATATCTATGTTCTCAAATATCGGCGACCGTGGTGTAGTAGTACAGAAAATTGAGTTCACGGGTTCAAAACCACTTGCCGATACCAATGTATTTTTTATATATGTTTTGTTTCTATGACAAAAGCGGCCCGTGTATCATAGAAACAGTATCGTAGAAGTAGCTTAGTATCATAGATTGTCACGTCCTAATCCCGATCCAGAATCACGATCCCGACGCAACTCCTTCGCTTTCATCACATCCATATAAAGAATTGTGGATTTGAAGGAAATGAGGGAGTTGTGTCAAGGGCAAGTAACTTTCCATTGTCTCTGCCTATCTTATTCATTATGTACTTTATCAACTCGTTTATTTTAATTGATAATTAATTCTTTATTGTTCAAAAAATAAACTTAAAACATGGTGACTCAAAGACGACCTTATGAATAAACAGGCAACATTTTTAGTAATTTATTTTTATTGTGACTCGACATATGACAGCACCCCTCTTGATGTTAAACTGGAGTGTGGTCCATGAATAGATGTCACTGCTACTACAATTCAATAACTGTAAGCAGCAATCACATCCACTATGCCGGCTTCATTAACGGTCAAACGTCAAGCATCGTCAAAGCCTTTGTGGGTCGACCGCGTAACTTAATGACATTAAAAATGGCCTTCGTTTTGACAGCTGAACTCCATTATTAAGCTTTAAAATAAAATTGTGACTACTCAACACACTGAGAATCGAGGTTCATTTTCATTAACAGTTCAAGCTCATTGAAACTCATTGTCCGAATGAATAAAAGTTGTTTTGACACTAACAACGATCGCGTAACTTTTTGACAAATGGGAATGAATGTCATTGTCTTTTCCATTGTAGTTACGCGGTCGGCCCCCATTGAAGTTAGGTTAAGTTACGGTTGTAATAGCGGCCCCTAAGTAACAGTTTGATTTCTTTATAAAAGTGTAATTGTTGGTTATTTGAAATGCACTAGAATTATATGGTTGCATTGATGTGAATTTTTTACTTTAACGTTTTTTTAGCAGGAGCCGCAGTGTCCATGACCACAGAGCCTATGTGAAGAGAATTGTGGATGTGAAGGAGTCGTGGATAGTGGCGCTCCGTTGTTCCTGCTTATCTCTATTTAAACATTTAAACATTTTTGTATTCTAAGCATATTAATAAGTTTTTAATTACAATGTTTAAAAAATGGTGGTGATGCTGGTTGTATTTATAAGTCTCAAGCAGCTACATTTCAAGCATAGATCAACAAAGTAATGATCAAGGTCAGGTGGTCAGAGTAAAGGTCAAGTTTCATTTTCTTTAATTAATCATGCATTTTTCTATTATAAATAGTTTTAAATTTTTATTTTATTTGACAACTCACCTTTTTTATACATCAATTTATTTTTTTAATTAAAATTCATTTTTTGACGTGAAATTTAACCTCGGATTGCCAATGGTAAGTAAACAAGGAGAGGTCTAAAAACGGCCACAGGTTGCTTAAAGAATCCAAGTAGTGAATTAACCAAATTTTATGCGGCTTACTATCGCGTATATTTTGGTTTTGATTTTACAATTTTTAATTTATTATTCCGACGTTTTGAGAGCTTTGCAGCCATCGTGGAAACGTCGAAATAATAAAATGAAATTTGTAAAATCAAAACCAACATAAACGCGATTGTAAGCCTTATAAAATTTGTTTAATTTATAATTCAATGTTCGCGCAAAATCTAAGAAAGGAATCCAAGTAGGATAGGGAGAACACATCGACTGGCAACTTGTCGATTGTTGGCGAGTCAAACGTGTCAACACGAAAAACAAATACATAGGGGCTACCCTAATAATAAAATAATTTCTTTAAAGACGTACAGTAAAAAAACTATATAAATAAAACCGTTTCGTTGTTTATAATTTAATAGATGAGCTAGTACTGGGCAGCTCATCCATAAACGTCAAAAGATGGGACTAAAATTGCCAAGAAAGATCTTCAAGTCTAGTGATGTATATTTTTAAAAGTATCGATCGATAACAATCCTCATCAATTTTAATTAAAAATAAAAACATATTTTTTGACGATTGTTTTGTTGAATACAATATTAAAATAATTTATTAGGTAAATTACATGTTATGAGTTTAGAGACTTGTATGGTATAGCTTGTCTAACTATAAATGACGTGCCCCTCCACTTTATTAGTTTATTTAAATGTGTGAATACAAATATTACAAACTATTCTATTATACTTTATCAGCGTGCTCCTCCTTTTGTGTCTAACCAGCAACTGAATAACCAATTACAATTGCATGATCGATTTGTTATACTATATTTTGTGGAGTGGAAGGGCGCGTCATTTCGCCTCAGACAGACTATAATTTGGTTTACACTACGCGTAGGTCGCGGGTTTGATTCCTGCTCCGACCAAAGATTTGTTTAAGATAGATATTTATTAATTGGATTATTATCAATTTAATAATAATTGTAATGAATTGGTAGGTGATAAAAAAGGCAGATTTTTATTGCGAGTCTTGGTATTTAGGAGTGGAGGCAGACAGTTGATAGATATTATCCTAATTTACCACAAAGTGTAAGTTGTGATACTACCCAGGATCGGCAGACTGGGTACCACTGCCTACCACTCTTTGATAACCAGACCCGAAGCAAATATCCACCTCTTTTTTTATTAACAAATATTTGCAATATTTAATATAATTATTAAATATTACAAATAAAAGCTATGAAACAAATATTTGCTACGAACAGAAATCGAACCCGGGACTTTACGCGCAACAAACTAATCGCTAAACCGTTCGTCCACGCCTGTCGTCGAAGCTGTCATATATCGAATTACAACAATTTATTTATTTACATTTTTATACTAAGCTACTAAAGTGCTTGTATCATAAAAAACAGGACAACCAAAGTACATATATGAAAGATACATTGGTACCGGTGGGTGGTCTCGAACTCGTGCTCCCAGGTTTGTTTAACCATTGCACTGCCACTACACCAGGGTCGCCTTTAATAGAAATAAATAATAGTCCTAAGTTATTACATCCCTATATCCCAGTTACTTGTAGTCAATAAGTAAAGGATTACCACGTCTATCCCACAAAGGGCCCCAAGTCTGCTTAAAGGGCATTTAATAGTTATTGGCAAATATATCGACACTCGAAGATAGATTGCATTGTTAGATTTCAAGCACACTCGTGATCGATCAATTGATGGATTTAAACTAGGGATTGCTTGGCTATTGTTCGATTTGTTTGTTAGCTACTCAAACTAAGAGCTTTTTGGGGGTTTTCTATTTTATTTTGTAGTTTATGCAGTTTTTTTTTGTTGTATTTATGGTTTTATATGTTTTTTTGTTGTTGACATTTTTGTGTTTTTAATGTGACATTTTAAAATCTGTTTTAAGATTATTTTTTTTGTGAGAATAATTGCTGTGTTCTAATTGAGACATAACAGCGCGATTAAGTGGTGGATCCCGGGTGATCCATGAGAAGTAGAATTGACTTTAAAATCGAGTGAAGCCCGACTTCGGAGTCAATAAATGTAAGGTATGCTGGGGGAAACTAGTTGGCTAAGGAAGTATGAGCACTAGAACTGCAAAGTGCACGAGTGGTCTAACTGTGGGTTACTTTATTCTTCCAAATAATATACCTGTACATAATTAATGTATTAAATATATCAACGAATCAAATTGTCACGGCTTTTCCCACAGAGATAGGTAGAGATAATGGAGCGCCAGTTACCACGATTCTGACACAAGTCTCTCGCTTTCCTCACATTCACAATTCTCTTTCTTGAGGATGTCTCCGACCTAAAGCTAAACTTTTATATTATTAATTCTCGCAAGTTTTTACAATAATTTGACAAATTATAAATGTTTTCAGTATTAATTTCATTAGCTTTATAATTAATTGGTTGATATATCATGAAGGCATGCACGCGAGGGGTGGGCACACTTAATTACCAGCGATGTCATTACTCAACTGGGTAAGTGAATTATTAATATCATGAATTCTTCATATGCAGAAATAAACGTAATTAAAAAAAAAGGCGACAGGCGCAGGCATTGGTTAGCAAACCAGCTCGTCACGCGAAGTTAAGGGTTCGATTCCCGGTCAAAGTTTTTGTTTTTGTAATATGTATTAATTAGATTGAATATTACAAAGATTTAGTATTTTCTTAGATTTCATCATTCATTTTAGAAATATTTTTTATGTAGAAAATAAATGAGGCTGATAATTACTTCGGGTGTGGTTGTCAAGGAGTGGTAGGCAGTGATGCCCACTCTGCCGACCCGGGGTAGTATCACCACCACAAGAAGAAGAAAGAACCGTGAAGTGACTTAGTCGAGCTTTGAGATCAGCTTGAAACTTTCCGGTTTAAGCTAGATCGGCATAGTGGATGTAAAATAAAGCAGGGTGTTGTTATATGTCGAGTCACAAAAAAATCATATGACGTAACATAAGAAGGGGCCAAAAAACAAATAAAAAAGTCATTGGCATATACAAATGGATAGTGAAATGTTATACTAAGAAGATATCTCATGTTACAATTACAGACGAGATCCATAACAGCCTACAGCTACGAGCTTTATGATTTTATATTATTTAATATCATGAAAAAGAATACAGAACCATTATATGTATATTTCAATCAATCAAAGTGTCACCCTTTTTTTCCACAGGGATAGGCAGACATTACTCTCTCGCTTCCCTCCAATTCGGAATTTTCTTCATACTAGCTCTACGGTTATGGACACTAGGCAACTAGGCACGAGCCAAATCGGAGACACCTTCTTGTCTCCGATTTGGTCGAAAATCCCATCAGCCTTGTTTAATGCTGGATGCGTTAGATTTATAAATTCTTTTTGTCAATCTACATTTACTCATCCTTTCCATGTGCCCAAACGATCGGAGCATTCCTGTGTCCATGCCTTGTCACTACATCATCTTTCAAACTTCCTCGCTTCCTTCACATCCACAATTTTCTTCATACAAGCTTAATGGTTATGAGCACTAGGCAACTCGGTTTTCTTGTTTAATGCATCCATTTACATAACATTTATAAATTCCTTTCGTCAATCTACTTTCACTCATCCTTTCCATGTGCCCAAACGATAGAAGCAATCCTTGTCACTACATCCTCTTTCAAACCTTCTCGCTTCCTTCACATGCACAATTCTCTTTATACAAGCACTCTTAATACAACTCAGCTTTCTTAAAGATGTCTCCGATTTGGTTGGAGAACACTCACCCGGGTCTGCCTCGATTACCGCATCCATCCACATCATATTTATAAATTCCTTTCGTCAATCTACTTTCACTCATCCTTTCCACGTGCCCAAACCATCGAAGCATCCCTTTGTCAATCCTTGTCACAACATCTTATAGATAAATAATGTTTTATGTATAATAAAAAAACATATCAAATCAATCAAATCAAATTGTCACGCCTCTTTCCCTCGGGGATAGGCAGAGACAACGGAGTGCCACTTTTCACTATCCTAACACAACTCTCTCGCTTTCTAAAAATAAAGACCCTAATATATAATGCACGTGTTGCAAGTAAATTGCAATGTGTAAATGTGGTTTTATATTTTGAGGTGTCCGAATTACCGTTGGTGTGCGTTCATCGCTGATTGAAATCTGAAAGGTGAGACGGCATGAACGGCCCCGGTCGATCCTCTACGCAACATGATCTGGACTATAGTATAACTAAAATATACAGATAAATTAGTTACATATAGAATAAAACATTGATTAATGAATAATCTGGGGTAGTACCACCACTTACAAGTATACAGACCGTGAAGTGATTTGGTTACGTTTCGGAATCAGCTTGTAAGTTGCCGGTTCCATCTAGGCCGGCATAGTGGATGTGATTGCTACTCACAGTTATTGAATTGTTGTAGCAGTGACATTCATTCATGGACCACACTTCGACTTAACATCAAGCGGGGTGCTGTCATATGTCGAGTCAAGAAAAAAAAGAAGTGATTTAGATGACTACCGTTAAAGACTACCGCAACAAAATGTATACATCCAAATCATAGAAATTTAAAAAATACACATTTTATGCGGCTTACTATCGCGTTATTTATTGCATTATTTTTTGCAAAAAATTTATTGAACCGGAAACAATAAAATCAAAACATAAAACGGGATAGTTTTGGAAAAAATGACAGCATCGACCAATGGAACGATCAACGCCTCAGTCTCTCCGTGATCACGATGGCTGCAAAGCTCTCTAAACGTTGTAAAATCATTAACCAAAAATAAACGCGATAGTAAGCCGCATACAATTTGTTTAATTCATTAGTTACATATTTATTCATTTTTTTACAATGTGTTTTTTTATTGTGCCTTGACATTTGACATCCCTCCGCTTGATGTTAAGTTGGAGTGCAGTCCTTAAACGGAGGTGACGACTGCTACAGGTAATAAATGTAGTAGTAGTCTCATTCACTATGACGGCCTAGTTTAAACCGACCAGCTAGCTAATCTCGAAACGCGACTAAGTTACTTCATGGTCTGTATACTTGTAAGTGGTGGTGTAAGTGGTGTAACCCTAGATCGGCAGACTGGTCAGATTTTTATTAACAATTATTTGTCATATATTGTACAACCTTATTATTATTCAATATTACAAATAAATGCATAAAACAAATCTTTGCTCCTCCCGAGATTCGAACCCGGGACATTATAGTCTATAGATGAATTCGAATTGCGGCCGAAGGTGACCGATGTGCACGTGTGAACTTATACAGTAATAAAACTTCGTATTTTTTTAAACCTACGTTTAGCTGTATTTTAACCATATACTATATTAATCAGAGATTATCCGCAGTACATGTAAAATCGCGTCAGTCCACGCCTGCGACTGGATTAAAGGTTATACCGACTTTAAACCTAAACCGACATCACAGTCTACATACGACTAGACTCTGCTTTATTACTTTGAATTCGACGACAAATTGGCTTATTTGAGTTATAGGGAGAGAAAGAGTCATTTAGTGGTTAGTCTGAAGCTTGGCCTCCTAAAGTGTCTATCGGTATGTAGACTATGACTACGATATATTTTATTTACTTTATTTTATGGGTAACGGTGGACAATCATTTAAAAACTTAATGAGTTAACGGGCTCATGAATTTGTCCATAATTTTAGTCTTTTAAACGAATTTATTCGTTTATATATATTTTTAATTGACGTTAAGTTTTTAAAGGTCAAATTAGATTGATATTTCTTTACTCTTTATATAACATGCTATATTTATTTATTTTTAAAGTATTGCGTAAAGTCCCGGGTTCGATTCCCGGTCGAAGCAAATATTTGTTAATAAAAAAAATAGATATTTGCTTCGGGTCTGGTTATCAAAGTGTGTGGTAGGCCGTGGTACCCAGTCTGCCAATCCGGGGTACCACCACTTACAAGTATACAGACCGTGAAGTGATTTAGTCACGTTTCGGGATCAGTTGCCGGTTCCAACTAGGCCGGCATAGTGGATGTGACTGCTACTCACAGTTATTGAATTGTAGTAGCAGTGACATTCATTCATGGACCACACTTCGGCTTAACATCAAGCGGGGTGCTCTTATATGTCGATTCAAGAAAAAAAAGAAGAGATTTAGATGACTACCGTTAAAGACTACCGCAACGAAATGTGGCAAATCATAGACATTTAAAAAATACAAATGCCTGTACCTAAGACCAAATTATTTTGATAATTATTCTGGATTTCGTACATCTAAACTTGTGTGGGAATATATAATAGGATATTAACTAAGCACATTAAAATATTGTATCAAACTATTTTATTGTACCACAGACCAAATCTGTGCGACATCATTTAACAATATATTCCCTTGCGCCTGACAGGAGCATAAGCCACGCCTCTTTTACCTTCAACTAATAGAATAAACAAAAAAATATTCTAAGATCAATATTTTTGGTAACAAAAAAATCTAAACAATGTTACCTGCAGATCATAAAACAAAAAAATAGAAAAATACTCGCCTTCAATAGGCTAACGTCGAAGCAGCCGACAATGGGTGTATTACGTGCGCAAGAGTAGTTCATACCATTGTATCCCTTAAGGTGGTGCAGCGAACGTTTTGTCAATATTACATATTACACTTTTAATACAATTAAGCCCAAGTCCCTATACAAAATGAATGATGTCCTTTGAACTGTTTTTCATTGTTATTGAAGCTGGACATATTTTTATTTTTTATTATATTATTTTTTTATTTATACATTTCTACACCAAGCTACCAAAGTGCTTGTATCATAGAAACAGGACAACCAAAGTACATATACCAAAGATACATTGGTATTGGTGGGTGGTTTCGAACCCGTGCTCTCGGCTTGCGTAACCATTGCACTGCCACTACACCTCGGTAGACAGCCACGTATGACAGCTTCCCGTTTGATATTAAGCTAGAGAACTGTCGACAAATGGAGGTGACTGCTACTACAGTTAAATAACTCCAATTAGTAGTAGCGTGCCAGTCTATTATAACTGAAACTTGCAACTTTTAAGCTTTTTTTTATTGTGACTCGACATCTGACCTCGACCCGCCTGATGATAAGCAAGAAGAGATCCAAAAGTGACGACAACTGAAAAAAACCGAGTTCATTCACGGCTAGTTCGGCTGCCGATTCGATCGATAGAATGCGGATGCTTTTCACTACCTGTGCCGGTATTAAGGGTGTGAAAGGACGAGGTATTGAGAAGATACTTGGCAGAGCCGTCCCACAGGTGCAATTCTGACACCGAATCGCGACTGAGTATTGTTTGATTGAGGAAATGACCATCAACTGTCACCCTACTAATCTTAAACTTCTCCCTAAGTCACGATGGCAATCTAAAGACACCGTAGCAACTAAAGTTGCCTTGTGAACGATCAACACAAGATCTATTACAGTTATTATGATGTGATGCGCTTCAATAATTTATCTGTATTTAGAATGTTCGTGCAATCCATTAGGGCCATTGTTATCCTGAGCAATTTATAAATGATTATCTACTGCATCTTACATCACGATACCATCCCACTGGGGAGTTGTTAAATTGTAATTTGTTGGAAATAATCGATTTTTGATGACGTCCATATTAATATTTCGCTTTTTTAAATTGTGATTTTACTTTGATTGTGCACTATTTATTAGGTTCGCTGCTTTGTTTTTGTTTTCCTTTGTTTGGGTTATCTGCTTTTTGTTTTATTTTATTTTGGCTCGAGGTTATGACAATTGTTTAGGACGGCAACCCGCGTACATCGCTATGCGACGAAGTTTGTTATTATAAATCAAATATATGCCAATGTAAAAACGTAAAAAATGTTAGATATCAATCAATTTGGTAATACAATCTAAACTGCAAAGGCAAACCTATTCATATGGCGACCGTGACAGGACCTATTCAACAATATTGTAAATGTGAAGAAGCACCTTTGACCGGCATTGTGATGGCGACTGAAGCAGCCGTGAATAAACTTGTTTTTTTCAGTTGTCGTCACTTTTGGACCTCCTCTTGCTTATCATCAGGCGGGTCGAGGTTAGATGACGTGTCATAACAAAAAGACCGCTGGCATACAATTGAAGATGTGATAATTTAAATTAAACGAAAACTAAGTATTTTATTTTTTTCTTTTTCATTATTAGTTGTAGTGGGTGCATAATATTAAATTGCAATCTAGTTTAAAGTTAGCAATACATTTTTCTTGCAATCAAATAGTCAATAGTCACGCATTTTTCCCACAGGGATAGGCAGAGACAATAAAACGCCATTTGCCACGATCCCCACACAGCTACATCGCTTCTCTCACATCCACAATTCCCTTTATACAAGCTCTACGGTTATGGGCACTAGGCAACCCAACTTTCTTGAGAACTTTTCTTCAATGTGCCTGCCTTCATTCACATCAGATTTATGAATTCCTTTTGTCAATCCTTATCACTACATCTTTTTTCAAACCACAAAATTTAATAAATAAATAAATAATTTAATAAATAACAAATAAATAAATAAGACCAATTTATGAGCTTTATTACTAATTACACAAAATTAGGCTAAAATTTATGTAAACAATTACCAACCTGGAGAAAACCATTTTCAAATTTCGAACATATTTTTCTCGGTTGTGTTATTGTAGTTAAACCAGATTTTATTAATGACCCGAGTAGCGCAGTGGTCACCCGCCTGGTCGCTACTTTCAAATCAGTCAATTTGTCACGCCTTTTTTCCACAGGGATAGGCAGAGACAATGAAGCGCCACTTACCACGATCCTTACACAACTCCCTTGATTCCTTCACATCCACAATTCTCTTCATACAGGCTCTGTGGTTATGGGCACTAGGCAACCTAGCTTTCTTGAGGATGTCTCCGTTTGGCCTGCCTTGTTTAACGCATCCATTCACATCAGATTTATAAATTATGATTACTATTCCTAATTGAATAAAAAAGTTGTTTCATTGCATTTATTTGTAATATTTAACGACAAAATGTTATAACATTTATTATTATTTAGTTATTTTATTCGCTTTTGCGCTGAGTTCTGTTAGCACCTCTGGGACGGCTCTGCCAAGTATCTTCTCAAGGTATGTTAGTATTTACTTTAGATTAATTACAGCTGTCAGAGTTATAGGAGATATAAAGGTCACGCGAACTCTAAGCCTGTAACTTTGCAGATTTAAATTAAAGTTTTATTCATAAATAAAAGCACTTCAGTTTAATCAGGTAGGTTACGAGAACGAGAGTCATGATTATTAACTTTTTTATTGTAGCTCGATATATGACAGCATCCCGCCTGATGTTAAGCTGGAGTGCGGTCTGCAGTTCAATAATTACAAGTAGCAGTCACACTCTAGTCGGAACCAGAAACATACAATTTGATCCTGAAACGTACCTATGAGTAGTACTACCCCGTATTGGAAAACTGGGTACCACTGAACTACTCTTACGATTTGGTCGACAGAATGCGGATGCTTCCCCCAATCTGTGCGGGTATTACGAGTGTGACAAGACGAGACATGAACATAGTTAAAGAGCTCCTCAGAATATTCTCCATAGTATAGGCGATAAAGGACGGAGAGAGCCGCCATGTCTCTGGGAATATGCAAGGGCTCCAGAGTTCGTGACCTCTGCATCACCTTTAATTCGGATAGCTCGGCGCTGCAATCAGTCCAGAGCATTGAGAAGATACTTGGCACATATAGATTACATCTACTATTAAACTGGCATTGCTATAATTAAGCCACCAAAAGGGCGCCGAAATGACAGTAGAAATTCTGACAAAAGTAAATGTCAGTAAAATTCTGAGCAAATTACTTTTTGGCGATTTTTTAAGTTTTTTTTGCGCATTCTGTTGGAGTCTTAAGTCTTCACACCAACCTCAAAGGGTCAAGGCACTTTAATTTGACAAATTTGAAACCTTGTAGTTTTATTCCATTAAAAACTATGGAGTTGACATTTTAAAATGTTTTTTTATTATTATTAAAACGCGACATCTGATCTTGTCTTGTTTGATAATAAAAAGGGAGCCGACTACTGAAAAAATCGATTCAGTTACCACAGTAGCCTCCACTATTTCAATTTAAGGTCAGATCTTAATGAAAAATGTGATATCATACATAACTTAAAGAATAGGATGGGGAGAATACATAAAAAAGAAATTGTAATTATAATAATACAGAAGAATATAAATTTTATATTTTAAAATATTCAGGACTAGTCTAATTTCCAAACCACAGGTAACTCGGCCGGAAAATGGATAATCTATATGTTTTAGATACATAACTACATTTTAAAGAATGGTAGTCTATCGATCTGGGGAAGTACCACCACTTACAAGCATACAGACCGTGAAGTGACTTAGACGCATTTCGGGATCAGCTTTTAAGTTGCCGGTTTCAACTAGGTTAATGTGACAGTTAATGTGACGGCTACTTACAGTTATTTAACGGAAGATGCAGTTACCTTAATGGATTGCACTCCAGTTTAACATCGTCACTCTTGGACCTCCTCTTGCTTATCACCAGGTGGGTCGAGGTCAGAAGTCGTGTCACAAAAAAAATAACATAATACTGTTTTTATTTAATTTTTATTAACTGTTATAGACTATAATTGACTAGTTCCTTCTCGTCACCTGCCTTTACGACATTGTGATCGAGTCTGAATTTGAGAAAGAAAATATTGAGAAATAAATGTTACAATTTAGGTTGCATTCCAGCTTTATATCAATCGGAGTGCTGTCTAGCAACAATGAAAAAAAGTCAACTCCACAGATTCCTGTAGTATTGGTCAAAAGCGCCGCATAGTCCGGGGTGTCGGCGAGGTGTGCGACCGTCAACACCAACTTCTAGTTTTTGCCACCATACTTAATTGCATCAGGGAGTTGTTCACCGGCTTGTTGGGAGTATTGTACCTTTGGAAGTCTATTCACTTTAAAAGCTAACGGGTTTCAATACATTTTTAACTTGTTTTATAAAGGTACGTGTAAGCGAAATTTAAAAAAAAACTTTATTAGATCGATATATATTATATATTTAAAAGAAGACGTAGTGACAAGGATTGACAAAGGAATGCCTCGATAGTTTGGGCACATGAAAAGTATGAGTGAAAATAGGTTGACGAAAGGAATTTATAAATAAATAAATCTGATGTGGATGGTTGCGTCAAACGAGGCGGGCCCAGGAGGGTGTTTTCCACCATATCGGAGACATCCTCAAGAAACCTGGGTTGCTTAGTACCTATAACCACAGAGCCTGTATGAAGAGAATTGTGAACGCGAAGGAAGCAAGGGAGTTGTGTCAGGATCGTGGCAAATGGCGCTCCATTGTCTCTGCCTATCCCTATGGAAAAAAGGCGTGACAATTTGATATATAAGCCAGCATAATGGGTGCGACTGTTACTTGCAGTGTGTACCGCACTTCAGCTTAACATGAGAGCGGGGCGCTGTCATATGTCGGGCCTCAAACTGAAAATGTATTTGAAAATATATGCCGGTCTAGTTAGAGCCGGCATCTTTTAAGCTGAACCCGAAACTTTACAGTCTGCACCAAAGAATTTTCTTAGATTTTGCGCGAAAATTAATGAATTAAACAAATTTTCTTGGAAACATCAATGAGACGACCGTGACCATGATAGTTGAAAAGCTCGTGGAACGCCGGAATAAAAAATTGTACAATCATTAACAAAAAATAAACGAGATAGTAAGCCGCATACAAATTGTTTAATTCGCTACTTGAATTAAACAAATTGTTTACATTTTCTACCAGCTAACCTTTGCGAGAGAGAGCAGGGATTGTGGGTGCATTTACTTCTTCCAAATGAGAGTTTACGCTCTTTAAATTTAACCTATTACCAGTAACAAAATTACTTATATACTAATATATAAATAAATATAATATACATAACTAATATACATAAAAATAATATACAATGATATAAATAAATATAAAACACATAAATAGGCATTAAACTCGCCTATGTACCTATTTTTAAGTTTATTTTAGTGCAATAAAGGATTTAAATAAATTAATAATATACAATAATATTTTCTTAGATTTTGCGCGACATTGATTAATGAATTAAACAAATTTTATGCGGCTTACTATCGCGTTTATTTTATAATAATAATTCAAAATAAATAATCGCGTTCAAAATAAACGCGATAGTAAGCCGCATAAAATTTGTTTAATTCAATATATAACGCAATAATATAAATAAATATAAAATAGCTATCATATACTAATACACAAAGTCAGAGAAGTTACGTAGACTCGACAATATAGTCATTATATTCACATAACACTTGACATTCAATTATTTATTATTTCTGCGAACATTTCAACTCCATCAAATTATATAAAAGTTATTATTATAATTAGAATAGGGAATTGTTTTAATGTTCTAATGAAATGGGACAGCCGCCTCATAGTTTATAAATGCATTAGGGAAGGTGTGTCCGAAGTACGTTTATTTGCAAATCTACATTTGTTTTTGGGTTGCAATGGGTTGTGTGTTTTGTGCAATGCTGAAGTAGCTGATGTTAAGTGAGTCTTTTTTATCATGATTAGACATCTGACCTCGACTTGTCTGATGTTAAACAAGTCCAAAATGGTAGGCAGTGGAAATCAGCCTCAATTTTTTTTTATTGTGACTCGACATCTGACCTCGTGCCGCCTGATGGCAAGCAAGAAGAGATCCGAGAGTGCCGACGACTGCGAAAACCGAGTCTTCACGGCGGCCCCAGTCACAGCCACTATGCCGGGCAGAGGTGCTTCTTCACGCATCGCTTGAAAGATCCAAGGTCATAGGATGAAGAGAATACATGGGCTGGTAGAATACACTTGTCGATTGTCTTGCAAAGAAACGACGCACCAAACTTTAGTTCGACTGCCGATTCGGTTGACAGAATGCGGATGGTCTCCCCGACCTATGCGGGTATTACGGGAGTGAAAAGAAGAGGTGGTAACAATGTTAAAGAGCTCTTCAGAACATAAATAGAGAAAAAAAGATTTGACAAATATTGACGACAGTGAAAAATAATATGTTTTTAATTTATAGAGTTTAAACAATTATAAAATTATGCTCCTACTAAAGGTTGGTAGAACGCAAAACTTTACTATACGGGAGATATTTTCTTATTTACACTGCGGATAAGGTTTATACGGAGTATTAATAAGTTTGGTCGAATCCGCCCTAAATACTCGTAAGGATAATAGTTAGCCTAGAGAGCTACAGTACCAGTGAGTCGCAGTTCGGGTTCAGCCTCTAAGTTGCCGGTTCAAACTAGGCCAGCATAGTGGAGCGACTGCTACTTGCAGTTATTTAACTGTAGTAACAGTCGCCCTTATTCATGAACTGCACTTCAGCTTAACACAGGCTGTCATACGTCGAGCTACAATAAAGAAATAAATATATATTATAATAGATAATATTTAATAGAGAACAATTGTATTCTACCTTTTCTTTTTTTTATTGTGCGCGATAGATGTGGTTTGAAAGAAGATGTAGTAACAAGGATTGACAAAGGAATACTTCGATGGTTTGGGCACATGGAAAGGATGAGTGAAAGTAGATTGACGAAAGGAATTTATACATCTGATGTGGATGGATGCGTTAAACAAGGCAGGCCCAGGGTGTTTTCCGACCAAATCGGAGATATCCTCAAGAAAGCTAGGTTGCCTAGTGCCCATAACCACAGAGCCTGTATGAAAAGAATTGTGGATGTGAAGGAAGCAAGGGAGTTGTGTAAGGATCGTAGCAAGTGGCGCTCCATTGTCTCTGCCTATCCCTGTAGAAAAAAAGCGTAACAGTTCGATTTGATTGATATTGTGCCTCGACATATGACAACATCCCGCTTCATGTTAGGCTGGAGTGCGGGCCATGAATGGAGGCGACTGCTACTACAGTTAAATAAATGTAAGTATACTTGTAAGTGGTGGTACTACCCCAGATCGGCAAAATGGGGACTACTGCCTTCCACTCTCTCTAAAGTAAGTCGACATGATTAATAGTCATCTGATTAAGTGAGTTAATGGATTTAGTCGTATTTTGTGTTTGATGGGGTCAAGTGGCGTCAACGCGTGCAGGCCATTATGCTGATTAAAGAATTGACTGGATGCCCTTATCTTATGCCCATAGGTACAGATATACAATAGTTATGTACAGCGAGTGGACAAAATTATATTTAATTAAATGTATTATCCTAAATTATGTTTTTTATTTACATTTCTATAATAAGCTACTAAAGTATATATATGATATCATAAAAACAGGGAAATCAAAGTTGATATATCAGAGATACATTGGTACCAGCAGCAAGTGTTTTTGAACTCGTGCTCTTTCGTTTGCGTAATCATTGCACCGCCACTACACCACGGCCGCCTTAATACGAGCCTCTATCAAGGCGATGCGTAAAGAACCTTTGGCCGCCGTAGTGACGGTGGCTGAGAAACCCTTGAAATGACTCGGTTTTTTTCAGTCGTCTGCACTCTTGGACCTCCGCTTGCTTACTAGCAGTTCAGACTAGTTGAGAAAAAATGACGCGATACTGTTAATTTTTGACTCAGGCCTACCTTTTGGAACGCCTTTCCGACCGATAAGATGCCAGTTGCATCCACCGTCGAATCAAGTTATACTGCGGGATATAGTCCCAGATCTTGCTAAGATGCAAAAAAAGGTTTTTAGTCGTAGTGTTTAAAGTCGTAAAACTCTTCTCTGGGTTTAAAAGTAGACGGTTCCAACTAAGACTAATATTAATTTGATTGAATAGATGAGTTCAATTGATGATTCAATTCCTTCAATTCAATTCCTTCTCTTTCTTATTTGAAATTGACTATTTTTCTTAGATTTGGCGCGAACATTGATTAATGAATTATACAAATTTTATGCGGCTTACCATCGCGTTTATTTTGGTTTAGATTTCACAATTTATTATTATTCCTACGTTTCGAGAGCTTTGCAGCCATCGTGGTCACGGAGAAATAATAAAAAAAAATCTAAACCAAATAAACGCGATAGTAAGCCGCATTTTGTTTATTTCATTGACTATTTTTGTTTATATGTAATAATTAACTACTTTAATTTTTGTTTCTAAATCCATTTTTTGCCTGTAATTTGTGTAGACTGTTAAATGGCCCTATATTAGTTTAAAATGTCCTGTTTATATTCCACATTATACTGACTGTAAAACTGTAAAATAAATATATATTTTCAGGTATTTAACTGTAGTAGCTTTGGCCTGCATTAATAGAATTCACGATTTAAAAAAAAGAGCCAGATAAAAAAACACAGGTTTATTTGACTTTTTTTTAAATAATAACAAAAAGTGCATTACTAGTTTAATTTAGTGCTGGCATAAATTGTAGTGGAAGTGAGTTGCCTCATTGAGTCAGTGTAATTTGCTCACTTTGGGGTCACTCATCTATCTAATGGATTAGTTCAATTCACTTCACTACGTACTAGTGTTGTATTCACTTTACTTCTCTTAATTATTTAGTGATGTGCTTATTTTGGACTCTATAATTTTTTTTTGATAATGGCTCCACATTTGACTCGCCTTAGGGATGTACCTGGAGTGCGGTCCATGAATAGAGGCGACTGCAAGTAGCAGTCGTATCTACTATACCGGCTGGATGGCACCGGAAATTTTGATCCCGAAACAAAACCGAATCACTCTGTTCACACTCTGTCCAAGTGGCGTTACTACCCCGGATTGGAATATCTGCCGGTAGTTATAAGTTTATTGCATTCAGTATAAAAGCACCTTTGGCCGGCATAGTGACGAGGACTGAGACAGCTTTGAACTGAGGCGGCTTTCGCCTTCAGGCACTAAGGACCATAAGGATGTTTCTTTCTTATGGTTAGACCAATAATGAAGAAAGGTTCATGAGTGGAGACGACGAACCGGAAAACGCAGCGTAGGTAGACCTGACGACATAGTAAAAGTCACGAATAACCGGTAGATGCAACTGGCATCTTGTCGTTCGGAATGGCGTTCTAATAGGTAGGCAGTGGATGTCTTCTGGCTGATGACGACTTTTGGGCCTTGATCATGCTTACTAATAAGCAGGTCGAGTTCCAATGAAAATAATATCGATATCGATAATTTCCAATTGCTCATCACGTTCAATGTGCGCAAAGCGTGATAGTGATTAGTGTGATAGGGCGCAGTGTCATGTCATAATGAGTTGAGTGACATCACCCGGACGGCGCCGGCGCAATTAAGGGCCCCTATCCGAAGCGTTGTTAATCAAACGTATGACCTTATTTACACTCAATGTGTAATAGGGCCTTTAATTTGACAGGCCAATTTAAAAGGCATTTATTGTTATTATCAAATACGCTAACCTCGGTACTGGTTACGAATTTGGGGTCGAGACGATGGGCCCTCGAAGACCTTCAGCTAAGCGCCTGGCCAAGGAGTTATCCAAGCGGCTGACGGAGAAGTCTGGAGAGAGGAAGGCTGTCAATTATTTCTGCTAACGTATTAGCCTTGCTATACAAAGGGGAAATGTTGCCAGTCTCCTTGGGACTATCTCTGATGCGACGTCATTAGATGATATTTTTTATTTATTTATTTATTAATAGGTCATTGACAAAATATACACAGATACAAGCAAGCACTTAACGTTATAATTACAAAAATATCTTAAATAAGTGTTATTTTAGTTAACGATAACCACAGCATGCATTAAGATAGTTTTACAACAAAAAAAAGTATCAACAAATCATTGTAATATTTAATTATTACTAATCAATCAAATTGTTACGCCTTTTTTCCCTTAAGGATAGGCTCAGAAGGGTGGTCTCCGACCAAATCAATAACATCCTCAACTTCAAGAATGCTAGGTTGCCTAGTGCCCATAAACGTAGAGCTTGTAAAAAGATAATTGTGGATGTTAGGAAAGCGAGGGAGTTGTGTCAGGATCGAGGCAAGTGGCGTTCCATTGACTATTTGATTGATTGATATACAAATGTTTGAATTAAACAAATTTTATGCGGCTTACTATCGCGTTTATTTTGGTTTTGAATTTTCATTTTTTTATTATTCCGACGTTTCGAGAGCTTTGCAGCCATTGTGGTCACGGAGAGACTGAGGTGTTGGTCGTCCATTTGGTTGATGCTGTTATTGTTTCATTATCAATGTCTAACAGCCGGTTGTACCAAAAATTATAATTTACGAATTTGTAAAAAGTATCGTATAAGTATAAGAAAAATGGGTTGCACCACTCTTTAACTTCACATTTAACATTTACGTTTAACGGATATTTTATACAGAGCTAAAGGACATTATTCATTTTGGGTTTCTATGTACTACTTTTGTTATTTCTAATGATAAAAACATATATAAAAGGTAGTTTCGATATAAAAAAATTAACAACTTAATTCACGATTTCATAATAGTAAACGTATTAGAATAAGTATAAAGGAAAACTAAATTCGTAAATTGAAACTTTTTTGGTACAACCGGCTGTAAATCTAAGAAAATATACAAATGTATGTTGTATATATGTATGTTAATGTATGTTGTATCCAAGTTAACAAGCTGCATCTTTAAAGTGTATAATTCAATCGCCTACGCTTGGTTTGATTAACAAATTGTACGCACGATGTGCAAGTTGTGTTGCTGAACCAATTTACGACAATTAGCATCAATTCAACTATTTATATCAACACAAATGGCAGCTATTTTTAGCTACGTAATTTTTATTATTATACATTTCTATACCAAGCTACTAAAGTGCTTGTTTAATAGAAACAGGACAACCAAAGTACATATATTAAATGCTTCTATTTTTTTTTCACCTACCTCATACAAAAAGTGCGTTAAATTGTTTCTAAGGTAAGCCATCGGCATTAAGTCCGCCTTTGTACATTGTGCATAAAGTTTTAAAATAAATAAATCAAACATACATTGGTACCGGTGAGTGATATTGAACCCGTGCTCTCGGTTTGCGTAACCATTGCAATGGCACTACACTACCTTAACCAAGAACATTCGTATCTTTTTGTTGTGAATCGACATATGACAGCACGCCACCTTTCATATTGCTATCGGGGTCTGCCGATCGGGGTAGTACCACTGGACTAAAGGTATACAGATCATAAAATGACTATAGTTAAATAACTGTAAGTAGCAGTCACATCCACTATGGCGGCCTAGTTGGAACCGGCAACTTACAAGCTGGCTAAAGCCGTAACCCGATTAAGTCACTTCACAGCTCTAGTTTTTCTATAAACCAACATTTCTAACATTTAATCAAATTATTAAATACTAGCTGTACCCTGCGGTTTTACACGCATCTAACCAGTTTATATTAGCTCAGATATAAGCTAATAAAAGTAAAAAAATGGTATACGGATCCTTTTAATCCTAATGATCTATCTTCAGGTATTAAGAAAGAATTTTAGTTAACAAAATAATTCCCAGTAGTTTCTAAACCTATTCATTACAAACAAACTTACAAATCTTTCCTTTTTATGTATAAGTATAGATTACAAATGAAAGCTATGAAACAAATATTTGCTCCTACCGGGAATCAAACCCTATACGTTCCGCGTCAAGGCCTGTTGTCTTTTTTTCTGACCTCTAACTGATGTTAAGTTAGAGTGCTATTAATGAACGGAGGCGACTCCTACTAAAGATTATTTGTGTGCTGACCTGCATGCATATCAGTTCGTAATCCGTTAAGTCCCGGGTTCGATTCCCGATTTGCCGTCTGCCGATCAGGGTAGTACCACTACAGACCGAGTATACTACAAGTCTACAGATCGTATACTTTTTGAGGTTCTTGAGCGCTTGAGGCCTCCTACTAAGTGGACTGACAAAATAGTGAAAGTCCGGTGGATGCAACTGGTGTCTTGTCATTCGGAATGGCATTCTAAGGGGAAGGCCTATGTTCAGTAGTGGACGCCTTCTGGCTGATGATTATGAAACAGATCGAGTGACTTAGTCACGTTTAGGGATAAAAATGTAAGTTGCTAGTCTTGTCAACTAGTATTATTTTTTTTATTTATGTCTTGTCAAGTTAGAATTATTTTATTTCTGGAGTCAGTTGTAACACAATTATTAATGTGTTCTAGTAATTAGTCACTCAATTCGGCCATTATGCGGCGCCATTTTGAAATACACTTGTAAACAAAATTAGACACAAGGAAGCAATTAAAATATGTAGGTACCTACTTTAAACATCATTTTTTAAGAATTAAACAAATTTTATGCGGCTTACTATCGCGTTTGTTTTGGATTTGATATTACAGTGTCATGTCATAATTAGTTGAGTGACATCACCCGGCGATAGTAAGCCGCATAAAATTTGTTTAATTCATTAATCAATGTTCGCGCAAAATCTAAAAAAATATTATCATTTCTTTTATATTATTATTTTTATGTATTTATATTTCTATACTAAGCTACTAAAGTGCTCGTATCATAGAAACAGGACAACCAAAGTACATATATCAAAGATACATTGGTACCGGTGAGTGGTTCTAACTCGTGCTCTCGGTTTAGTGTAACCATTGCACTGCCACTACACCATGGTCGCCTTGCACATTATTATTTCTATTTATTGAGTCGACCGTGGTGTGGTTGTTGTGGTATCAACCGGTGGTTTTAAACAACTTGCCGGTATAGATCCCGGCAGAAAAGGGATCGTGAGAAGGAAAAGCGCTGAACGATTGCGGTTGGGAGCAACTTCGCGTATCTGTACAGTTGTGTACATAGTTGATAATATTTTTAAAATACACATTCGAAATACAAAAAATAAGTAAGTGACAAAACAAGTTAATGCGTAGCTTGAATGCCAGCGCTCTTTTTATTAAATTTATACCAATGTATTAGATATATGTACTTTGGCCGTTCTGTTTCTATGATATAAACACGTTTAGAAGCTTAGTATAGAAATCTATTAAAAAACTAGATAGATAAAACAAGTTGACAAAAGATAAAATGGAGACGAAAGAGAATTTTTTGAGGAAAACGAAAGAGTTGTGTCAGAATCGTGGGGTACTCCCTACTCTTAATTGTCACTGTCTATCCTTCTGAAAATTGTTTAAAAAAAAGAAAATATTTTACCCTAGATTTCTAGTTAGTATTCAGAACGAATTATCCTACTTGTGCCTAACAATCAATCAATCAAATTGTCACGCCTTTTTTCCACAGGGATAGGCAGACACAAAGGAGCGCCACTTGCCACGGTCCTGACACAACTCCCTTGCTTCCAATGCCTAATAATGCCATAAATAAACATAATATGATTCTTAGTATTTTTCGAGAGTATTCATTAACCGTGCAATTAAAAAAAAAACTAACAAGCAACAATGTAACAAACATAATTAAATACAGCATTATTGATTGTAAAGACCTTTTGATATTGCAACTTTGTATGCGAATAATTATTTACAAAACTATGTTTGTTATGCAATAAGAATTTGAAATTCGAATCAAGCGCCATCTTTGATTGTATGTTGTTAAGTTAGACATATTTTGCAGCTATAAATAAAACATACCTAATAATAAAGAGAATTTTGGATGTGAGCGAAGTGAGGGAGTTGAGTCAGGATCGTGGCAAGTGGCGCTTCATTGTCTCTGCCTATCTCTATGAGAAAAAGGCGTGACCATTTAATTTGATTGATTAATGATTAAACGATGTTACTTATGAAATGCAATGCCGGTCTCTAAGTCACATGTTTGCAATACAATATGGATGCTAGATTAATTTAATATATAAGATTTAATATATAAACATGTGAACTTGCTTAATAAATAAATAAAGTATTGAAACACAAGGTTTTTCACCCAGTGTGTGTTGACAGTGATGACATATGGCACTGAGACGTGGCCTGTTGGAAAAGCTCAGAGTCGCTCAGTGATGTGTCTCTGCGCGATAGAATCCGAAATGAGGATATTCACCAAAGAAGCGGAATTACCGACATAGCTCGTAGGATTTGCGAGCCGAGGTGGCAATGGGCTGGCCACATCGCTCGAAGAACCCACAACCGATGGAGAAGAAAGGTTCTAGAGTGGAGACCTCGAACCGGAAGACGCAGCGCGTAGGCCTCCCACTAGGTGGACTGACGATATAGTGAAAGTCACGAATAACCGGTGTATGTAACTGGCATCTTGTCGTTCGGAACGGTATTCTAAGGGGGATGCCTATGTTCAGCAGTGGACGCTTTCTGGCTGATGATGATTGAAAAGAAAGAATCAATCCACTTGTCAATTGTTCGACAAAGAAACGACGCAGTCTATAAAAATGGAAGACTGATAGATTTTCCATTACATTAAATATGTCTACAGTATGTTAGATGTAATTTAAATCAATTGATCAACTGAGAGGCGAGTTGTCAGTATAAATCTTAAACCAATTTTAAACACTGTAATCTTCTTGGAATAGTTATTTCAACATTGGGTTGGGCCAAAGAATAAATTTATACAGATATAACACTGAACTTTGACTTTAACATTGAACATTGGACATTGGAACATGGAACATTGAACATTGGACTTATTGAACGATGTGCTAAAGGCAGATAGTTGATCCGGGTTTGCGAGGACGACGTGCAACTTTAATGCCAATAAAAATGAAATTCATTCCCATTTCTAAAAAGTTACGCGGTCGCTGTTAGTGTCAAGAACTACTTTTATTCATTTAAACAAATAGTATCTTTGATATATGTACTTTGATTGTCCTGTTTCTATGAAGCACTTTAGTAGCTTAAGGACAGTTTTAGAGTTATGCGGACTCTAAACTGTCTTTATGTATCATTTTACTATTGCGTAGGCGACAATCCGAGAACTGTATCTCTAAAACTAGCCTAGTATAGACATGTAAATAATAAAATATCAATCAATCAATTAATCAAATTGTCACGCCTTTTTCTCACAGGGATAGGCAGAGAGACTTGCCTTGATCCTGACGGAACTCCCTTGCTTCCTTTAATTCACAATTCTCTTCACACAAACTCTACGGTTATGGGCACTAGGCAACCTAGCTTTCTAAATAATAAATAATAATAAATAATGTCGTATCTTATTAAAATCGGTGATCAACAGGTAACACCGTGACGAAAACAAAAATAAAAATCAATTGTATGCAATCAAATAATTATCTTAGACGCAAATATCCTACGCCATGTGTCAACTAAAGTGCGAACGTTACTTTGAAATAGTTGCAACTTTGCAATTGGAACAATTGGAGTCAGTACAATTGGAACTTTGTCATTTTAACACTATTTTCAGAAGTGCTCTCTGATGTTTCAATGCAACAATGTTGCATATAGTGATGTATCTTGCTTTAATTAGTAATTGACGTATCGATACAAATTATTTTTAAACTACAGTTTAATAACTGTAAGTAGCAGTCACATCCACTATGCTGGCTTAGTTGGAACCGGCAACTTACAAGCTGATCCTGAAAGGCGACTAAGTCACTTCATGGTCAAATATGTATTTTTTGACGTTTATTTTGCACCTCTAGGAATACCTAACCTCTAGTATATCTATTCCATTTGTCGATTATTTTACAAAGGAACGTTTCTCCGTACCCTTTAAGTTAGGCTTCCGATTCAGAATCCTTCCCTATACCTGTGTGGATATCGCGAGAAAACGTAGAATCGCAATGTTTCTGCAAAATTGTAGACAAAGTTTTTGTGAATTTAGGCATTACCTACTTCTCTTGACAGGTCTGAAGACACGCTGCAATAGGCATCATAGATCAAGAAGATATTATTGGACAGATAAATCCAATTTATTGCGCTTTTTAGTGCGCTGATACTGGTTGGCCTGTTGGAAAAGCTCAGAGTCGCTCAGCGGGCAATGGAGAGATGCAACTGGCATCTTGTTGTTCGGAATGGCGTTCTATGTTCAGCAGTGGACGCCTTCTGGCTGATGATGATGACTACCAGTCATCGGAAGTCAACGGAAAAATTAAGGCGTGTCAGCTTGCCGATAAAAGGCTGATTTTTAAGAGCGTATCATTTGTCAATAAAAGGCGGATATCCACGTGCTGTACATAGCAGAGTCGATACAGATGTGCGAACAGTACTCCGCGCAAGAGCCTAGTTTAGTAACAGGCTTAAATCTAGGTTGTATTTCAATTGATTTCGCACAACACTAATATAAATCCAAATAGATATAGTACAAGTTTAGTGACCTACTATGTCTATATACATGTATGTATAATATATGTGTAATGCGTTCGTAAATAAATTTAGTTTGCATATTGTTCTACGATTTTTTTTATTGTGACTTGACATGTGACCGCACCCTGCCTGATGTTAAACTGGAGTGCGATCCATGAATAAAGTTAACCGCTACTACAGAGTGCATATTGACACTTTCTTAGAATTCACGAACATTTATTAATGAATTAAACAATTTTTATGCGGCTTACTATCGCGTTTATTTTTGGTTATTGATTGTACTTTTTAAGGTTCCGTAGTAAAAAACGGAACCCTTATAGATTCGTCATGTCTGTCTGTCTGTCCGTCCGTCCGTATGTCACAGCCACTTGTTTCCGAAACTTTAAGAGCTATACTGTTAAAACTTGGTAAATAGATGTATTCTGTAAACCGCATTAAAATTTTCACATAAAAATATGTAAAAAAAACAATAAATTTTGGGGGTCCCCATACTTAGAACTGAAAAAAAAAATTTTTCAGCAAACCCATACGTGTGTGGTATCTGTAGATAGGTCTTTAAAAATGATAATGAGGTTTCCAATATCTTTTTTTTTGTAAACTAAATAGTTTGCGCAAGAGACACTTCCAAAGTGGTAACCCCCCCCCCCCCCCCGTAACTTCTAAAATAAGAGAATGATAAAACTTAAAAAAATATATGATGTATATTACCATGCAAACTTCCACTGAAAATTGGTTTGAACGAGATCTAGTAAGTAGTTTTTTTTAATACGTCATAAATCGAAAACCGCAATTTACCTTTCATTCAATCAACTCAAATATAAAAATCGATCAACGAACTACAAGAACTTTTATATTATGTTACTTGCTGCTACGGAATCCTTGGGCGAGTCCGACTCGCACTTGGCCGCTTTTTTATATTTTAAAGTTTCGAGAGCTTGTAAGTTACGAGAATCATGGTCCAAAAACAACAGTAAACAACAGCGACAGTAAATTGCATTTTTTGCAGATTAATGTAGATACATGAGAATATATTCATACTATTTCATGCAAAGGCTGGCTAGCCTTAGATGGGTTTTAGTCTAGATATATTTATTTTTGTAGAAGTCATCCAAAATGGATCCTACCTATTTATTAAAAGACATTATTTGGCTTTCTACGTAACAGTCATGTAACATGTTTACATGATTTTACAATTAACTGGGCAAAGATGCAATGCAGCTGTGCAACGCATTCATAGACCTAACTTTGTACAAAACCTTACATTGCTCTTACAGACAAATGATAGCACCCCGCTTGATGTTAATCTGGAGTGCCGTGAATGAATAAAAGCGACTGCTATAGTTATTTAACATCAAGTAGCAAACGCGACTAAGTCACTTCATGGTCCCAAAATGGTAGGTTGAGCACGTGACTTTCAACCTTCTGCATATGACTCTTAAACACCCAGACCCGGAACAAATAGATAACTCTTTTTTTAATATTTGTAATATGAATCAATTAACTAAATTAGGAAGATAGGCAGAGACAAAGAAGCACCACTTGCCACGATCCTGACACAACTCCCTCGCTTTACTACATAAACCAGCTTTCTTGAGGATGTCTCTGATTTGGTCGGGATATACCCTCCTGGGTCTGCCTCGTTTAACGCATCTATCCACATCAGATTTATCGAAAACATATTTGTATTTAAAAAAAAAGAGATTTAATTTTAAATGAATTTTGATTTCATGTGCAATGTAAAGTTTAACCTATAGATTTAATAACAGCTAAAGTAGATTTCCTAGAAGTGAAAGTTATACAACGAAAAGATGCGTCCACTTAATGGACGGCTATTGTTTGGAGTTGGAGTAAACATCAACATTTTTGTTAGAATTATATGTTCTTAAATGCTTTAAACGACTGTAAATATTTCTAGAGTAATAACAAAGTTCATATTTATCTTTTTTTTTTTATTGTGACTCGACATATGACAGCACCCCGCTTGATGTTAAGCCGAAGTGTGGTCCATGAATGAATGTCACTGCTACTACAATTCAATAACTGTGAGCAGCAATCACATCCACTATGCCGGCCTAGATGGAACCGGCAATTTACAAGCTGATGCCGAAACGTACAAATAAAAGCTATAAAACAAATATTTGCTCCGACCGGGGATCGAACCCGGGACTTTACGCGCAACAAACCAATCGCTAAACCGTTCGTCCACGCCTGTCGTCAAATTATCATGCTTCGATTTTCCATAGAGACAGACAGAGACAATGGAGCGCGGCATCCCACTATCCTGACACAAATTGCTTCCCTTATATCCACAAGCTACTCGGTTATAAGCACAAGGCAAGCTTTCTAGGCAGTCATCTGACCTCGACCTGCCTGATGGTAAGAAATGGAAGGTCCAAGAAAGTATACGACTGTAAAATAAACGACTTAGATGGCAAGTAGCGCTCCATTGTACCTGCCTATCGCTGTGCGAGAAAGACTAGACAATTTGATTATTTGAATGTACCATTTACTGATCAATGGTTTTTTAGTTATAATCTAAATGATAAAGTACATAGATTTCCAGTGGAGACAGTGGAGCGGCGCTATCCTCTATCCTGACATAACTCTTTTGCTTCCCTCAGTATCCACAATTATGTTTATACAGTCATTATGGGCGCACCTGCTCTTCTAATACTATCGTCGATTTTATCAAGAAATAATCTTCTAAGTCTTTCCTGTTTTATCCTTCCATTCGCCTGCGTAATTTTCTATTCTATTCTATTCTATTCTATTCTATAATAAATTAAAAATATATAACTGGTTGAACATTGTATCCTTTATTGAGAAACAGATAAAATTAAAAGTATATTAACTATAATTAAACTATAAATAAAAAATATCATCCAATGACGTCGCATCAGAAGTCCCAGAGAGATAGAGATAGTCCCACTCTTGGACCTCCTCTTACTTATCATCAGGCGGGTCGAGGTCAAAATTCGTGTCACAAAAAAACTTTTGGGTCTCCCCTTGCTTACGTTGGAGTGTGCTCTACTACAATACCTGATCATTAATTTCCTAATTAGAATCTTAAATACAAAGCATGAAAACTTCTTATTAGAATCTATTGGTAGGCCTGTTCTAATTATTCTCTTAATTCATATAGCTATATTTTCTAAGCGGCATAGTGGATACGACCGCTTCTTGCAGCTGTAGTAGCAGTTACCTGCATTATTGAACTACGCACCAGCTTTTTTTTCCGACAGTGATAGGTAGAGACTATGGTGCGCCACTTCCCACGATTCTGACACAACTCTCTCGCTTTCCTCACATCCTTAACTCTCTTTATACAAGGTCTACAGTCATGGGCACTAGGCAACCCAGCTTTCATAAGGATGTGTCCGATTTGGTCGGACAACACCTAGAAAAAAGCAAAAAGATAAAAGCGTTTATTAGGATAAATATTCCTACGTTTAATCTTTGACCACAATTGTAGGTCGCCTGATATTAGGGATGTTATAGAGCTCCGTATCCGTAACCGTAACCGAATCCTTTATAAAAGGTTCGGATAATTTCGGATAGGGACGAAGACTAAATAAAACATGTTATGGACAGACTTTAACTATTAAAAATATTTATAAATCTGATATCCGTAACCGAAATTATCCGAAACTATCGGATGCTCCGAAATAATAATATATCCGTAACCGTATCTGAAACCGGTATAATTTTATTCTTATAATCGTATCCGTTTCCATATCCAAAATTCCATATCCATAACATCCCTATCTAATATAATGGGCACGTAATTGTCGTGTAGTGGGCAGGCATAGTGCGGTGGCCCAGCATTATCCACCCGTAGAATTGGTGATTGCATAGCAGGTGACGGTAATAAATAGATACTCACCGACTACAGTCCTTAAGGCACGAAGTAGTATAATTCAGAGGAGATATTTCTATTTTTATTGAAACTATTATCTAAAAATTACATCTTTAATGAACCTTTATTTGGCCGGCAGCTCTGAACTGAGACGGTTTTTTTTCAGTCGTCGGCACTCTTAGATCTCTATCATGCTTACCAGTTCAGCAGGTCGAAGTTAGATGGGATGCGGTGTCAGACTACCTTCTCGTGTGTCTGTCTGCTTGTCCTATCGCTTCGGTGATACGGAAAGCAGATGGGCCGGTACATCCTGGGCATCAGTCAATAACTTCCCTTAAGGGGGTTCTTGTTGGCTGATGGCGTGGCGCTGCTCCACGTGTCCTTCCGAGAGGGGAGGGCACTGTGGAGAAGCAAGTGCCTTGGGGTCGTGGGTATGTACGCGTAGGGGCGCTGTACACCTAGACAACTCGGCCGGCTGCCCTAAAAACAGAGATTAGGAAGAGGAGGTCATAAGAGCTGACACAAGGGGGGGACCCGAAGCAAATCTAAGGGTAATTAGGCTGCGTACACAGAGGGAGACCCCTCCGGGTACGCACCGAGATAATCGCCGCAGGAGTTTAGTGCGCACCACGCAAAAAACACACTAGCGCATAGTTTGCTTCTCCCCTTGATTGACTACGGCGACATTTGTTGCGTGAACGTGACAGAAGCTCAGCTGGATAAGTTGGATCGTATCCTTAATTCCTGTATTAGGTTCATTTTTTCTCTTCGAAAGTACGACCACATTTCTGAACATCGCAAGAAACTAAAATGGCTTGACATTCGCTCCCGACGGAACCTCAGAACAGTGTGTCTTCTTTTTACCGTTCTTAATGAACCTAATACCCCTTCATATCTGAAAGAACAATTTTCCTTCCTTTCCTCATTCCATGACAGAACCCTAAGGTCATCGGAAAACTCCCTTCTCTCCACTCTTGTTCATCGCACTAACTTTGTATCAAAATCCTGTTCAGTTGTTGCAACCTCTCTCTGGAACAATCTACCTGTTTCAATTAGGCAAGCACCGAATAGATATGTTTTCAAAAAACTGGTTTATGCAAAACCTTTATAAAACGTAACGGTTGTATTTTACTTTATTGTAATATTATGTTGTATTGTATTATAGTGTATTTTACTATATTGTATTATATTATATTATATTATATTATATTATATTATATTATATTATATTATATTATATTATATTATATTATATTATATTATATTATATTATATTATATTATATTATATTATATTATATTATATTATATTGTATTGTATTGTATTGTGTGAACTCTATGGTTATATATAATTATTTATAGATCCTTTAAACGATGCTTGAAGAAGCACATTTGTGCTTGCTGTGGCAGCCGTGAATTTTGCAGTCGTCGGCACTCTTGGACTTCCAGCATGCTTACTATCAAGCAGGTCGAGGTCAAATGTCGAGTCACAATAAAAATAAATATATAAAACATAAAGAAAGTTGGTAGTTGTGCTTGTATGATTGAATTGTAGATGTGAGGGAAGTAAGGGAGTTGTTTAAAGGTTCGTGGGAAGTGGCGCTCCATTGTCTCTGCCTATCCCTGTGAAAAAAGGCGTAACAATTTATTTTATTGATGAGTGATAGTTGTTTAAGCATAGCGCATACAACTGGAGCAGCATAGCAGATACATCCAGTGGTAGATACCGTACGACATTCGCTTTTTTAAGAAATCTATAAAAATAAAAGAGTGCAAAGGTATAACGGGTAAGAACCAGAAGATTATTCCTTGATTAAATCAGGGACATTCTTAAAAAAAGCAGGGGTCCGCAGTGCATGTATAAAGAGAATTGTGGATGTAAGAGAGCGATAGAAACAGGATCATGTAAGGCAAACCTTTATTTAATCAATCAATCAAATTGTTACGCCTTTCTCCTCCAGGGATAGGCAGAGACAATAGAGCGCCACACGCCACGATCCTGAAACAACTCCCTCGATTCCCCTTCATACGAGCTCTACGATTATGGTCACTAGGCAACCTAGCTTTTTTTAGGAATAGCATCTCGAATGTTTCTAACTGTAGTGGGAATCTTTCAATGCAACTTGTTCGTGAACATACGGCCTAATTACAAAATGGATGACAGCATGAAGTTGCAAGCAACTGCAATTGGCATTAAATTACTATGAAATCTATTCAATGAACGATTTTAATAATCAATTTGTGTTGCTTGATTTATTATTTAGGATTGCGAAATAGCTAACAGATGTAAACGGTTTCATAGTTCATACATCCTTAAGGTTCAAAGAGTGGTAGGCAGTGGTGGCCAGTCTGCCGATCCGGAGTAGATCAAGTATACAGACCGTGATGTGACTTAGTCGCGTTTGGAGTTCAACTTGTAAGTTGCCAATTCCAACATAGTTAATGTGATTGCTACTCACAGTTATTGAATCGTAGTAAGTAGAATGGAGGTATTCATGGACCGCACTTCAGCCTAATATCAAGCGGGGTGCTGTCATATGTCATTATTTTATTAAATAAAAGGTCTATTTTATTTAAGAAAATAATGAGCATCATTAAATAATTAAAGTTTGCGCGAATATTGATTTTACACAAATTTAATGCGACTTACTATCGCGTTTATTTGGGGTTTTGATTTTATATTTTTTTATTATTCCGACGCTCGACACTTTATATTATTTGCTCGAAAAATTGCACAATTAAAACCAAAATAAACGCGATAGTAAGCCGCATAAAAATTAATTAATTCATTAATTAATTTAAAGGTAAAATAATTGATTTAAACGTGTTGTATTGGCATGGAGGTTGCAACGTGGGTCCGGTTGTCTCTGGTCACGCGACGCTGTCATCGCTGCAAGGCGTGGCTCTTTGATGTATTACAAGCATATACGACCGACTTAACGCCCCGTCGAGCCTACAACACTATTCTCGAGATTACGAGATAAATGGCGATATCAACTCGAAGGCTTATTTTGAGACACGAAATCTGTATAGAGTTACCTCAGGCCCAGGCAGAATTGGGTGGAAACTTGTAATTGTTCTACAAAGAAACAATGCGTTGAACCTTTTTTTTTAGATCGACATAGCGGTTGCTATCCTTGAGCTAGGCGAATGTCATGGTTTTCATGACGAGGTAGGGATTAAGGTTAACATTTGAAATCTCTTATGAACTCAAATTTTCTCTTATAAATATGTGAGTTTTGCACAGCGCCGGCCCTAGGATAAAGGGAGAGGAGCGGTCGCTTTAGCGTCTTAGTGTGGCAAGTTACTACCAGTTTTATCAATTTAATCAAAGGACTCAAGGTTATATAATTGGAAAACACATTGGCTGATAAGCATTATACGCTAGGATGATTTCATTCGAAAGATTCACAATGGTTTAAATCAAATAATGTGACTTTTTCGAACGTGGCCGGAATAGCTTCCCCGATTCCTTATCACAATCTTGATATTATAGGAAAAGAGTTTATTTAAAATACTTTTAACGAATATGTTTACTTTGCAGCTGTACTTGTAAGGGGTTTGGATATAATTAGACTTTTTTATATAAAAAAAATAACATTTTTAAACTTTATTATCCAGACCGGTATAGTGGATGGGACTGCTTGCAGATAAATTATTTATAGTAGCAGTAGCCTCTTTTTATGCACTGCACTCCAGCGCAACATTAGGCGGGGTGATTGAATATGTCAAGCTCCAATTAGAAAAACTAAGGCGGGTGGAAAGGTAAAATGGAAACAAACTAGAACTTGTTTATAGATCAAATCAGGGACATTCTTTAAAAAACAGGGGTCCGCAGTGGCTCTACAAGCATAGACCATGTATAAAGAGAATTGAGGAAGCGAGAGAATCGTGACAGATCGTCAATCGAAATCGAGACGCCTTTTTCACATAGGGATAGGCAGAAACAATGGAGCGCCACTTGCCACGATCCTGATACAACTCCCTCGCTTCTCTCGCATCCACTATCCTCTCCATAGGTTATGGCCACATGGCAATATAAAAAATTCATAGCTTCTGCCTATACCAATAAGAACTAAGATATGACAATTGATGTAAAATTAAATATACGGTAAAACAAAAGGACATCATTCATTTTGTATGTGGACTTGAACTAAATTGTATAAACAGTTTCAATGTAATTGGAAGATATTATTTTGCATAGTTTAGGTGTACAAAATTATCAAACTATAATTATGACAGTTCAAAGCAGAACTGTTAATATGGCGTGTCTTTGTATATCCTTTATTTTGCAATGTTTAGGTGTGCAAAATAATCAAACCATAATTATGACAGTTTAAAGCAGAACTGTTAATATGGCGTGTCTTTGTGATTGTGACAGACGATACAAAATCCATATATTTTTATCCAAATAACTTAATTGCACCTAAAAGCAAAATTGTTATTAGTTTTATTAATACAAGTATCGAAAGTACCATTTATATATATTAAGCATTATAAAAGTAGTTTTTTTTCTTTGTAGAACAATCGACAAGTGGAATGCTTTGCCAGCCCATGTGTTCTCTCCCTCCTATAACCTTGGATCCTTCAAGCGATGCGTGAAGAAGCACCTTTGGCCGGCATAGTGACGGCGGCTGAGACAGCCGGGTACTAACTCGATTGTTTCAGTCGTCGGCACTTTTGGATATCCACCTGCTTATCATCAGGCGGGTCGATGTCAAATGTCGTGTCACAATAATAAATAAAAAATGGTACAAGTAAAGCCCAAAATGAATTTGAAACCAATCCTTTAAAAACAACAATAAAGAATAAGAACAAACTAAAAACAACATGAATAATACGAAAATTGAATACAACGATTAAAGATGGCTGATTAAAGTGTGATTTTCTTCTTTAAATGTAAGTTAAAAATGCAAATGAATACACTAAGACCCACGAAATTAAAAATTACTACTTAGGTCTTTAAGTTGGTCATGACAGCTCATACTATCTTATCTTAATTTGTGCATCTTTGATATTAATTTAAATACAAAACCAACTTTGTGCTTTCACATTTAGAGTTCAAATTAAGTCGTTTAGATTATTAATTCATACCAAAACTTTGCATGTATGAAACCACTCATTTCGTTAATCAAAACTTCAAATCAAATTCGACTTTAAGAAATAGAAATAAGACTCAAAATAATTGTTTAAGCAGTCGTGTATAACTGAAAAATCAGTTTAAAACGAAGGTTGTTAATACATCTTGTGTTTCTAACACGTAATGATAATTTCGTGTTAAGTAATAAGTCTATCGACCCCTTCAATGGATAATATTATATATATCAACTTTTCACTAGGCCGGTATAGTGGATGTGACTGCTACTTTTATTTAAATGTTTGTTTATTATTGTGACTCGACATATGACAGCACCTCGCCTGATGTTAAGCTGTAGTGCGGGCGATGAATTGAGGTCACTGCTAATACAATTCAATAGCACTTACTATACATCCAATATGCCGGCCTAGAAATACTTACAGTTATTTGACCATAGTAGCAGTAGCCTTCATTCTTGGAGCGCACTCTAGCTCTACATTACATTAGGCGGGCTACTATAGAACGAACTATTATAGAAGTCCATCTCATCTCGCCATCTCTGTTTGGGCCTGTCGCAATTTCTTCTGCAATCTGGAGCCCACTTAGTAGTGGACTTAGCCCATAAAGTCCCACTTCAGTTTGGAATTTGTGTTTTGGAGCGCACTGAATTTTATCTGTAAGTTTTACGCCCAGAATACTGCGCTTCATGGCTCTTTTACAAACCACAAACCTGGACCTCTGATTTAATTAAATATAATTTTAAAATATTGATATATTATCAAATTTTAAGCGGCTTACTATCACGTTTATTTTGGTTTTGATTTTACTATAGTAAGCCGCATAAAATAGGTTTAATTCATTAAACAATGTTCGCGCAATATCTAAGAAAAAAAATGCAAATATAACCTTATTCAATTAAGGTCTTCTTTTTACTCTTATTCCTTTACTTACATGAGCTACACGATTAAAATTGACAAGTCTTTAAAGATAATTACGATTTAACACGTAATAAATGTTAAAAAGCCAATGACATTAAGTTTGATGTTAAGTTAAACATTAATATCAATCAAATCGTTCAAATTATCACGCCTTTTTCCCCACAGGGATAGGCAGAGACAATGGAGTGCCACTTACCATGATCCTTACACAACTCCCTTGCTTTCTTCACATCCACAATTCTCTTCATACAGGCTCTGTTGTTATGGGCACTAGGCAACCTAGCTTTCTTGAGGATGTCTCCGATTTGGTCGAAAAACACTCTCCGGGGCCAAACATTAATACCAACTCGGAGACATCCTCAAGAAAGCTAACCTAGCCTAGTGCCCATAACCATAAAGCTTGCATGAAGCTTGTCAGGATCGTGGCAAGTGGCGCTCCATTGTCTCTACCTATCCCTCTGAGAAAAAGGCGTGACAATTTGATTGATTGATTAATGGGAAAAATTCACAAGTGCACATCGGTCAACCGCGACCGGAACCTTGTGTTTGTCGTTTAACGCGCGAACTAGCTAAGCACTAAGGTACACAGAGCCTGTGATTGTGACAAAATTCCTCTATGCTATATTTTCATGACATTATATTATGACAATATGTTATGACAGCATCCCGCCTGATGTTAGGCTGGAGTGTGGTCCATGAATAAGGTGACTGCTACTACAGTTAAATAACTGAAGGTAGCAGTCACTTGAATCCGGCAACTTACAAGCTTATTCCGTGAACCCGACTAAGTCACTTCACGGTCTGTATACTTTTAAATGGTGGGACTACCCTGGATCGGCAGACTGGGCACCACTGCCTACCACTCTTCAACAACCAGACCGGGATCAAATATCTGCCTATTTTTTTATTACATATATTTGAAAAAATTATTTTTGAAATATATTACAAATAAAAGCTATGAAACAAATATTTACTCCGACCGGTGATCGAACCCGGGACTTCCGCGTAACGCACTGGTGTGATAACCACTACGCTAGGCCTGTCGTAGTGAGATTTAATTTTTAAAAAACTTGCCCACGTGTAATCATAGAAATGGATCTAAAATTAGGAATTAGTAACGCTTTGAAATTAAACTTAAGCTTATTAGAAATGTAAATTATAAAACAAAGCCATACTCGCAATTAGTTCACAAAACAAACTTCAAGCGTCAGACAATTAAATAATCCTTTAAATTGTAGCACGGATACGCGACAGACAAACAAAATTAACGCGTGGTTTATTCACCTTCAATCACAGAACTTGGATTAAAATAGTGGAGGATGTGAAGGAAGAGAGAGTTGTGTCAGGAGTCACAGGAAAATTGTCTTTCTATTTTATATTTTATTATATATTTCCATACTAAGCTACTAAAGTGCTAGTATCAAAGAAACAGGACAACCAAAGTAGATATATCAAAGAAACATTGGTATCGGTGAGTTGTTTCGAACCTGTGCACTCGGCTTGCATAACCATTACATTGCCACTATACCACGGTCGCTGTGCAGGGCACCTATTTTTAACGATATTATTACGCTTTTTTGTGATCTTTTTTATTAATTGTCATATTTTGTATTCGACTTTTTGACATTTTGTTGCAATAAAGATTTTTTCGTGAAGACGCATGTTTTTTAATAAACCAACCAGCAAATCATAAAACAGTCATAAACATTTTGGTCCTTTCTGAACAGTCGCCCTAAATAATACATATTACCTATAATAATACATATTAGACAAAACAGTCGCAGAAACAATGCTAGAACTGCCGTTGGGTAATTTATGATGATCAAAAAGTTAAGAAATAATTAATGGTAACGCTAATGAATTAGGATTAACTTTCTAATAAAATTTTACATTTGCAAAACATTACCTGTTTATTATTATTAAAATTTAATTATACTCTAACTGTCACACTTCGATTTCTACGGGGATAGGCAGAGACAATAGAGCGCCACTATATACGAACAAAACGCATTTTAAAGAGTGGTAGGCTAACAGTCTGCCGACCCAGGTTAGTTCTACCACTTTCAAGTGTAAAGACTTTAAAGAGCTGGTTGTACCAAAAATATAATTTACGAATTTGTAAAAAGTATCATATAAGTAAAAGAAAAAAAAAATAGGTTGCACCACTCTTTAACTTCACATTTTACGTTTACGTTTAACAGATATTTTATACAGAGCTAAAGGAAATCATTCATTTTGGGCTTCTATGTACTACTTTTGTTATTTCTAATGATAAAAACATAATAAATGGTAGTTTCGATATAAAATTATTAGCAACCCAATTCACGATTTCATAATAGTAAACGTATTAGAATAAGTATAAAGTAAAACTAAATTCATAAATTGAAACTTTTTTAGTAAAACCGGTTGTTAGTCACGATTCGGGATTAGCTTAGAGTTGCCAGTTTTAACTCGGCATAGTGGATGCGACTGCTACTTGCAGTCATTTAACTCTAGTAGCAGTTGCCTTACATCAGGCGGGGTGCTGTCACATGTCGAGCCACAATTAAAATGAACCGCCACGTGCCCAAACCATCGAAGCATTCCTTTGTCAATCCTTGTCACTACATCTTCATTCAAACCGCATCTATCGCGCACTGTGCTATTTCTTATTCTATCCGCTACTATAGTCACTTCACATACACTCCTTAATGACCGCATTTCTACAGAACAACTGATCTCATGCTTTTTCTGTCACAAGAGAATAATAAGATATATAAAATATGAAATACTACTTTTTCTTATAGAAGTTTTTTATTTTCACATATAGAGGTGTTAGAATGTCAAAACGATGGGACCTGCCATTTCCTCTTCCATCAAGAGTTTTCACGTTTTTAGTCGTATAATTATTTACCTAACCCTTAATCCAAATTGTCCAAAGAACATAAGTCCTTTGAGTGAACCGCACACCGCGCACTAACTCGGATGTTTCAGTCGTCGTCAATCTTGGATCTCCTCTTGCTTATCATCAGGCGGGTCGAGGTCAAATGTCGTGTCACAATAAAAAATAAAAAAACCCGCATCATTTAAAATCTATAATAGAATTCCTCTATGTATGGTGTAAAAGTCGGAAATATTGAAGTAAAATCTATAAAATCTATATAAATGGACAGCGGGGGCATTCCGTTATATTGCAATCCGACATGAACGGTTACTATTGTATGGTAATCTGTCGATTGTGGTTAGAATAACGTTGACTATAGGTAGCCTAAGTAAGACTATTAGGAGCTTATTGGTGACGTACTACGTAGGTTTCTAGATAAAATAGCTAACTAAGAATGGTAGGCAGTGGTACCCAGTCTGCCGATCTGGGGTAGTACCACCACTTACAAGTATACAGACCATGAAGTGATTTGGTCACGTTTCGGGATCAGCTTGTAAGTTGCCGGTTCCATCTAGGCCGGCATAGTGGATGTGATTGCTACTCACAGTTGTTGAATTGTATTAGCAGTCACATTCATTCATGGATCACACTTAGGCTTAACATCAAGCGGGGTGCTGTCATATGTCGAGTCACAATAAAAATATAAATAAAAAAATAACTGCAATCAAAAAGTAGTTTTTTTTATTATTCTGTAGCATTTTGGCCTGCATAGACGGCGACTGGGGCAGCCGTGAACCGACTCGGTTTTTTCAGTCGTCAGCACTCTTGGACCTCTTCTTGCTTACCATCAGGCAGGTCGAGGTTAGATGTCAAGTCACAATTAAAATACTAAAAAATATTCTGCAGAAAACGTAACGAAAACTCAAATTAGGATAGAAAGAATTCAAAGAATTCATCTGCGTGTAATGATTGTGTAAATTGGATAGAAAAATTGACTTCAACTACGACGGGAAATTTAATCCAGTGTCTGTTGCTTAGCCTGGTATCGGCATGTGATATTAAACCGGCCATATCAATCAATCAATCAAATTGTCACGCCTCTTTCGCACGGGGATAGGCGGAGACAACGGAGCGCCACTTGCCACGATCCTGACACAACTCCCTTGCTTCCCTTACATCCACAATTCTCCTCATACAATCTCTACGGTGATGGGCACCAGGCAACTCAGCTTTCTTGAGGATGTCTTCGATTTGATCGGAAAACACCTGGGCCTGCCTCGTTCAACGCATTCATCCACATCAGATTTATAAATTGCTTTCGTCAATCTTCTTTCACTCATCCTTTCTGTGTGCCCAAACCATCGCAGCATCCCTTTGTCAATCCTTGTCACTACATCTTCTTTCAAAGCATTGTGCTATTCCTTATTCTATCCGATATCGTTACTTCACATGCATTCCTTAATGACCGCATTTCTACAGCGTATAAATATATATATATATGGCGTACCGGCCATATTTGATGTGGAATTACTGGCATGGGCATAATACTGATTATTCAACTATAAACCAACTATGCATGTACTTACAAGAGAATATGGTGTTAAAATGTTATTTAACAATAGTTTTATGATTGTTGCGGGCGTTTGGAAACAGTAATAAAATTTAATAAGTTGTCTTCTATGAATTGATGTCCGGCATAACGTGTAGTTAGTACCTATGTGTGTTTCCGTTTACAATAAAAATGTGTTTTCAAATTCCCATTTACACTATTATAAATCAAATCGTTACGCCACAGGGATAAGCAGAGACAATGGAGCGCCACTTGCCACGTTTCCCTCACCTCCCTCACATCCAGCGCCGGATTTAGACTTCTGCGCCTTACTATCGCGTTTATTTTGATTTTACAATTTTATATTATTATTTCGACGTTTCGAGAGCTTTGCAGCCATCGTGTTTACGGAGAGACTACCAAATTAAACGCGATAGTAAGCCGCATAAAATACGTTTAATTCATTAATTAATGTTCGCGCAAAATCTAAGAAAATAATAATTAATCGATGTATTAAGGCGACCGTGATGTAGTGGTAGTGCAATGGTTACGCAAACCGAGAGCACGGGTTCAAAACCACTTGCCGGTACCAATGTAGCTTTACCTACTAAATGTACTTTGGTTGTCCTGTGTCTACGATACAAGCACTTAGGCATTTTTTTATTTACATACATATTTTTTTTATTTTTTACAGTTCTATACTAAGCTACTAAAGTAATCGTATCATAGAAACAGAACAACCAAAGTACATATATCAAAGATACATTGGTACCGGTGGGTGGTTTTGAACTCATGCTCTCGGTTTGTGTAACCATTGCACTGCCACTACACCACGGTAGCATAGTAGAGAAATGTAAATAGAATAAAAAAAACATAAAAATATGGTTATGTTTCTGTATAAGATTGTGGTTATATATTCTTGTCTTTCTATATATAGAGATTCAATATCCTAACACTTTGATTGCCATCTAAAGAAACGAGATAATAAAAAGACGTACAATTAGCTGCGGGGTCCTGGGGACATTTTAAAACATTTATGAGCCATGAGAGTTTATGTGGACGTAGGGTTGGCACTTTAAGGCGACACCAAGGTGAGCGGGGACAAGTGATTCGGGGCCTCAGCGGGCATACGGCGCTCTTCGTGTGCAGTACAACAATGCATTTAGTATTGCTGGGATTGCCGAGGTTTTGCTGGCAATCCGCTGTTGTGACGCTTTCGTACCAGCACTAGCGGTATCCTGGGTGTATTGTCTGAGCGGTGGGACTCTCCGATAGTGAAAAAGTGGATGCAATTGCACACCAGCTCAATAATATTAGTTTAAAAGTTGACATACGTTGTTACTAACATACGAGTATAATGTAATAATGTATTATTATTGTAAATTATTGACATGAGTCTGTGAATGAATTCAGTTATTGTATTCTTCTAGTAGTTTTTATATAAAAGAAAACAAACTGTCATGTCCTGTCTGTCGTGTATTTTTGGTATGAGATTTTTTTACCTACGATTATTATTTACGAATAAACAGTTTAGTTTAATATTAAACTGGCTTTCAATCACTCCATAAATCACAGAGTCTGAGATAAATAATATTTTTATTATTATTGTGATTCGATCTTGATTTGCCTGACGGTAAGCGAGAGGAGGTCCTAGGGTAACGACAATAAAAAAAATGACCAGGTGCATTCGTCTCGCTTAAATTGTCCGAGGTTATATAGGGTGGGGAGTATATTGGCTGATAAAGTGTTTCTCCTTAATTCAAGACATTGCTCCTCGCTTAGGAAATTATAAATTTGATGTGGATGGATGCGTTAAACAAGACAGGCCCAGGAAGGTGTTTTCCAACCAAATTAGAGATATCCTCAAGAGAGCTGGGTTGCTTAGTGCCCATAACCGTGCCCATAGCTTATTTTGGTTTTGATATTACATTTTTTTTATTATTCCGACGTTTCGACAGCTTAGCAGCCATCGTGGTCACATCGAGACTGAGGTGTTGGTCGTCCTATAGGTTGATCAAAACCAAATCAAAACCAAAATAAACGCGATAGTAATCCGCATAAAATTTATTTAATTCATTACCAAGTTTAATACTTAAAAGTGTCAACCCTGAATACAAAAAGGCAATCGCACGTCTCTCGCGTCTGAGGCAGAACGCAATCAGCATGTAAATACGTTTCTAGACCATCGGGGCAAACATCGAATATTGATGGCCGAATTATGATAATACTCGGATTTGAATGTAACCGCGCACTTTGTGGCCAACGGACGCGACGCGTTAAAACTGGTGCTGATTGATTTCTCTGCGCCCGCGCAAGCCTTTATTATGCCATTCGAAAGTCTATTTGAATTCATTAGACTTTTTAACACCTAACGGACAAACCAACTATTCTATGTTTTCTTCCTTTAAAAATTCCGTTTAAAGAGTGGTAGACAGTGGTACCTAGTTTGTAGATCCGGGGTAGTACCACAACTTACAAGTACGAGTATACAGACCGTACAGTGATTTGGACGCGTTTCGGGATCAGCTTGTAAGTTGCCGGCTAGGCCAGCATAGTGGACGTGATTGCTACTCACAGTTATTGAATTGTAGTAGCAGTGGCACCCATTCATGGACCACACTCCAGCTTAACATCAAGAGGGGAGCTGTCAATTGTTGAGTCACAATAAAAAAAAATGTTGCCTTTAGAGTTGAAATAAAGCACAACTTCCATACTCCTATAGTATATGTCAACACAAGTCACTCGATTAATTCGCTAAAATATTTATTCAAGTCAAATTAAAAGTATAATAACTATAATTAAACTATAAATAAAAAATAACATCTAGTGACGTCACAACAGAGATAGTCCCGAGGAGACTGTCAACATTTCCCCTGTATAGCAAGGCTAATACGTTGGCAGAAATAATTGCCAGCCTTCCTGTCTCCAGACTTCTCCGTCAGCCGCCTGGACAACTCCTTGGCCAGGCGCATAGCTGAAGGTCCCCAAGTTAATTTTTACATTAAAGTTATATTTTATATCATCAAGAAAACTGGGTTGCCTAGTGCTCATAATAGTGGAGCTTGTATATTTAAAAAAATTCAAGTGAGGAAAGAGAGGAAGTTGTATTAGGGTTTTGGCAAGTGACGCTTCATATGTCTGCCTATCCCTGTGGGAAAAAGGCGTGACAAATTGATTGATTGATTGAAAGTAAATTAATAATAAAATTACAAAAAAGTGGTTTTTTAAAGGGTCAAGTAATAAAATATAGGACACACACTTAATGGTGGCCGTTTTGCATAACTCAAAGAATAACTCCTTCAAATGTAATTAATAATTTATCCGGAACTTCATGAACAGTCAAACGTAAAACCGGCCATCAAAGCTTAGGCTATGTTACAACTGCTTTCAATACAATTGGCCACCCTATCTAGCCATTTTTTCCTAATAGGTGGCCGACCGGAACCGCGACGTGGGAATAGGTGGACTTACCTTTTTGTCTACATAAATGTTTGCGTATGTCCACACTGTTATTTGTCTCGCTTGTTGACTGTACACGTCGTAGGTTCAACGCACTCCCTTCCGGCTCCGTTCGCAAATATGTCAAGTCAATATTAGTCTTGAAGATATTTTGACGGACAAATAAACAATAGATGAATTAAAATTACTGCTAATGAATTTTCGTTGCTATGCCGCTGTCGGACTACTAATGTAGGAGCGACCGTTTTAATAGCATTCATTGATTTACAGTTAGTTGCACAAAGACCTCGGGAGTACCACCAGCATTATTGTTTTAAACGTCAAACGTGAATATGCTTATTTGAATAAAATTAGTTTTGGCAGTTTTGTGACGTCACATCAATATTTATTCCTCCAAAGCGTAATTACTGCGGTAATTACAAAAGATAATTTGAGCTTTTAATATTCAAATGCAGCAGCCAGCAGCAATACGTTTCTGAACGTAAAATCTATACGAATGTAGGAATGACTGAAGAAACAAAACAAAATTGCGAATAAGAGGTGGTGGTACGAAATTGAGTATTCTTGTTTTATACATCAAACAGTACTGTCTTAAAACATGCTTGTTTTTAAAATTGGTGGTAGGCCCACCTGGAGCACAATACATTATGACAGCGAAAAACCAGTAAAATAAATAGGTGAAATGCTACTACAGTTAAAGAATTGTAGTAGCAGTCGCAACGACTATGCCGGCCTAGAAGAAACTTCACAGTCTGTACACATAAGTTGTCTAAATATTCCATTGACTGTACCGAATAACATTATTAAAATTCGGGCGAAAACGGAAGATTTATTTTGCGGGCGAACACGGAAATTATAATAGGTATGTGAGATCGAGGTTTTTTTTTTTTATTGTGACACGACATCTGACCTCGACTCGCCTGATGATAAGCAAGAGGAGGTCCAAGAGTGACGACGACTGGAACAACCGAGTCAGTTCCCGGCTGCCCCAGCCGCCGCCACTATGCCGGTGTTCTATTGTCTCTGCCTATCTCTGTGGGAAGGCGTGATAGTTTGATGAAGTATTGGAAGTTCGTCCGGGCAAAAACGGAATAAATTAGGTAGTGTGACCAGTGGTGTAGTGGCAGTGAAATAGTTACACAAAACCAAGAGCACGAGTTTAAGACCACCCACCGGTACCAATGCACTTTGGTTGTCCTGTTTCTATGATACAAGCATTTTAGTAGCTTAATATAGAAATATAAATAAATAATAAATAAATAAAACAAAATATTTATAACGCAATTTAAGATAAGAAAGTAGGAAATAAGCTCGATAGCCGCTGCGTTGAGAAGGCGATGTTAATTGTGGCAACAGTACAAGTTGCATTGATGGGAAAATAACTGCAATTATGTAGCGTTTGTTGCAACATTGTTGCTCGCAAGGTTTGCTTTAACATATAAAAATAACAATGCATTAATGCCACTTGAGTGCTTGCTGTTGTTTTTGTTATTCCTAAAAAAACAACAACTTTAGGGATGTCAATTTTTATGGCGTTCTAATTAAATGGGTGAATGAAAGGAGACCGAATCGGAGGCATCCTTAAGAAGGCTGGGTTGCTTATGCTTAGTGCCCAGAACCGTAGAGCTTGTATAAAGAGAATTGTCCATGTAAGGGAAGCGAGGGAGTCGTGTCAGAATGGTACCAAATGGCGCTTCTTTCTCACTGCCTATATCTGTAGGAAAAAGACGTGACAATTTGATTGATTGATTGAAACGAGATTGACTGATGAAGATTCATAGATGATAAAACGAAAACGAGATTTATAGAAGAGGAGGGACTACTAAATACTTGTTATTGCTAGGATTAAAGAGAAAGAATTGAGATAAAAGAGTGGTAGGCAGTGGTACCCAGTCTGCCGATCCGGGGTAGCACCACCACTTACAAGTATTTAAACCGTAAGGTGACTTAGTCACGTTTCAGGATCAGCTTGTATGTTGACGGTTTCAGTTAAGCTGATTAGTGGATGTGTTATTTAATTGTAGTAGCAGTCTATTAATGGATCGCACTCCAGCTGAGCATAGGTTGGGATGCTGTCATGCGTGAAAAAGCACCTTTGGCCGGCATAGTGACGGCGACTGAGGCAGCCGCGAACTAACTCCGATGTTTCTGTCGTCGTCACTTTTGGATCTACTCTTGCTTATCATCAGACGGTCGAGATCAAAAGTCGTGTCACAATAAAAAAATGTGTCAAGCCAAAATAATAATATTATTTTTTTTTTTTAATATTGTATATTTATTATGTATAACGTTGCATATTTTAATTAAGCACATCCCTATGCGATGCAAAAACCGCGAAAACGTGTCGAGCTTGCGGTAAAGCACTGGATACATTTTTGATAAAAATTTATTCATTCAACATTACTTTTTGTAATTAAAATTAACCTTATTGTCATTAGCATAAAGTTTAATTTACAACAAGTTAATAACTTTAATATATTGTAAGCATATTTTAAAAATAATAAAAAACGGAAGCTTACATTGTGTAAATGTGTTTTCGAAAATTATCGATGTGGAAGTAACTCGAATACTTTTATAATTAAATTGAATATTATACTTCTACACATAACCTACTATGTACTAAGAATCATAATGGTACTGTTTTTTTTTATTGTGACATGACATATGACAGCACCCCGCTTTATGTTAAGCTGGAGTGTGCCCCATGAATAGATGTCACTGCTAGTACAATTTAATAACTGTAAGTAGCAATCACATCCACTATGCAGCCTAGTTGGAACCGGCAACTTACAAGCTGATCCCGAAACGCAACCAAATCACTGTTACGTATTGTCAATCTCACCTACAGAGAGAGCAAATTTTTCTAGAACGCCTTTAGAATTTCCCCAATTCAATTAAATAAACAACAACTGGCTCGCAACAATAGGCTCGACACAATAGTATTCACGGGAACAAAATCAAAAGTTCGCGAGCTTCCTTTGACAGAAATCAAAGCGTGGTGGTGTTTGAAGAATTAGTGTTTATGACTATATATACACTATTCCAAATAGAATTTTCTGGATGTTCCAATATTCTTATATGTAAAAACCGCGGCCCATGATTGACAACCGAGGAGTCCTGTTTGGACAGCGAAATCAGAGATACTGCGATTGAGAAACTAAGACTTCGGCTTGGATAGCGAGACTTACAACTGAAATACGACATAAGAATGACATTGGCTTGAATCGACAGGCGTGGACGAACGGTTTAGCGACTGGTTTGTTGCGCGTAAAGTCCCGGGTTCGATCCCCGGTCGGAGCAAATATTTGTTTCATAGCTTTTATTTGTAATATTTAATTGTATTATATATTGCAAACATTTGTTAATAAAAAAAAAAGAGATGGATATTTGCTTCGGGTCTGGTTATCAAAGAGTGGTAGGCAGTGGTACCCAGTCTGCCGATCCGGGGTAGTACCACCACTTACAAGTATACAGACCGTGAAGTGATTTGGTCACGTTTCGGGATCAGCTTGTAAGTTGCCGGTTCCATCTAGGCCGGCATAGTGGATGTGATTGCTACTCACAGTTATTGAATTGTAGTAGCAGTCCATTCATTCATGGACCACACTCTGGCTTAACATCAAGCGGGGTGCTGTCATATGTCGAGTCACAATAAAAAAAAAAAAAAAAAATATTGGACCGTGTACAGACCCAAAAATGACTTGGTCGCGTTTTAAAATCAGTTTGAAAGTTGCTAGTTGTAAGGCTGGCATAGAAGATGCGGCTGCTACTTGTAATTATTTAACTGAAGTAGCAGTTGCTTTAATTCATGGACCGCTTTCTACTAGTAGCCTAACATTCTTCAATGGGCCAATGGTAAATTCTGATTCCCTGACGGAGCGGAGGTTGTAATGACAAAGGAAGTCACCAGCCATGCCCTTATACTAAGAAACTGATTTTTCTACTGACAGTACGGTCAGAATAAAAATGTACATACTCGTATTTAAAAAAAAATATTTTTTATAGACCTTTTTGCTGTAAATATTATTTTTTATAATACGACGCTTAAAGAAGCACCTTTGGCTGGCATAGTTAATCGTTGACTGACATTTTTTAATTGTAAGTACATATTTTTATGTGACTTGACATTTGACGTCGGTTTGCCTGATGGTAAGCAAAATAAAGTCCGAGGGCGGCGACGACTGAAAATAAAAACGATGCAGTTTAGTTTTGCCTTAATCGCTGTACTGTTTTCTTTCTTTTTAATTTTATTTCAATTTTTTTATTGTTTCTCAACATATGACAGCTCCGCGCTTGATGTTAAGCTGGAGTGTGGTCCATGAATAGATGTCACTGCTACTACCATTCAATAACTAGAAGTAGAAATCACATCCATTACGCCGGCCTAGTTGGAACCGGCAACTTACAAGCTGATCCCGAAACTCGAAACAGCATGTAGCTGCGTCCGCCACACGCTACTAAAGTGCTTGTATCATAGAAACAGGACGACCAAAGTACATATAATATATCAAAGACATATATACCGGCAAGTAGTTAAGAACCCGAGCTCTCGGTTTGCATAACCATTGCACTACCACTACACCACGGTCGCCTTAAGTCATTATTATTTCTTAATAATGACTTGTTTTGCTATCTGTACAGTTTTTGTTGTCCATAGCGGTACATGAAAGCGTTTCTAGGATTGCTGCGTCGATGTGTCTGGTGAACTCTGGTGGGACGCTCTCGAATACTATTTATAACATTATAAATTAGTCTGTGTCAGGAAATGTCGCACAGATCATAATGCTTTGAATACTAATTTATGTCATTGTACTAAAACGTGTGATGAATAGACTAGGGGCGGTTATGAAAATCCATCTATTGCTAGGTTTTTTTATTTTTTAGATTGTGACTAGACATATGACAGGACCCCATCTAATGTGAAGCTAAAATGCGCTTTATAAATGGAGACAGTTAAATAACTGTAAGTTGCAGTCACGTTTATTATGTCGGCCTAGTTGAAACCGGCAACTTACAAGCTGATCTTGCCACGATCCTGACACAACTCCCTATAATATAATATATTTTTATTTCAAATTTTAGATAAAGTCAGTCAGCATTTTTTTCGTGTGTTGCTTGGCAATGTCGGCTTGGACAAAGGTGCAATAGATTTGAAGGGAAAGCCTTAAGCACAGGTGCAGCACATAGGTCACATAAATCGCAGGGCAGGTAGTTTCTACCCTATCCTCCCCCTAACGAATATAAAAATATTAATAAAGTGATGTTTGGAACATTTGGCTCGCTTTAAATAATTTTTTTCACCACTCCTAAGCTTACTTGGAAAACCACCACTCCCGTGGAAAACTGTAATGAATGGCTAGTATTTTTACCACATTTAAATTGCATGTTACTGACATAGTTCTAACAATGAGCTGGGGAAAATCTGCGTTCCACTCCTGCAGAGCTCTTCTGGATTGGGCTGGGACATTTGAAATTTAGATAAATTAAAATCGACAATAGATTTATAAAACCGAAATGGAAAAATCGGGGACATATTTAAAAAGGCAAGAGTTGTCAGTACTATCCGCAACTAAAGAGACAGTATAGGGAATTGTAGGTGTGTCAGGACAGTGAAAAGTGGCGCTCGTTATCCACTTCTATCCTTTGCTAATTAAGCCATGACAATTTGATTTGATTTGACTTAGTAACACATAACAGTCAACAATAATATAATTAATTATATCCAAAACAAGGTCAGTACAATAAATGTCCTAAAAATTATTATAATCTTAACACGCGATGCCAATTTACAAATTTACTTCTGTTACAATAAGAAATTATCCAATTCCACAATTGATAAAACAAAAACAAATGTTTTCAACATCTGCCTAAGGCTATGGTAGTTGTTTTTTTACCTCCAGATTAGATAACCAGGTTCGTAATATAACTCGTTCACTATTTTCGGGGAAAGGTACTTTTACCAACATATTTTGACCTTTTAGTTTGGAGTTATTTATTAACCTGTTTGGTTAATATATACAAACAAAAATATTAACAAAGATTGTAAAAGTATGTTGCATATGTTTCGGCACATTAAAAGGATGACTCAAAGTTTAATGACAATAGAGATTTATAAATCAGAGTTGAGTAAAAGAACCCAAAAGAACCTCTTTATTTGGGAACATTCCTAATTCAAATCAAATTACCTAACTAAAAAGGGTTAGGTGATTTGATTTAATTTAATTTTCCCACAGAGATAGAGGAAACAATGGAGCGCCACTTACCACGATCCTGACACGACGCCCTCGCTTATCTCAAATCCGCAATTCTTAAAAAATAATCTAATAACATGTAATAACACACTAAAAGGTATATTAATTCAATTATATTAATAGGTATAAATATTTGTTTCTTTAATGTGTCTCTTTAATGTGCTAACCACAACTGATGATAGCCTAAGGTCCATGGTCCAGGTCCATGGTCCAGGTCCATGGTCCAGGTCCGTGCGGTCCATGAATAGAGACGACGGGTGAAATTACACCGAATCGGAAGACTGGGTAAATGATCGCTTAACCTAACCGTAAATTCCTTGCTTGCTTACCATTATGTAAGTTCCGTCTCAATACCAAAATAAAACAGGTCAAAAATTAACGAATCCAATTAACAGGTCGAAACTTACCCATCCAAATGGCTCTTTTAACTATTTCCATGTTTATTTCTTTTTTTCTAACACTAAATTATGGTATGTAGACACATTCCGTCGAAACCAAAATGAGTGGGCCTTTAGATTGGTTTACAGATAATAACGTTTTTTAACACAATAGATTTATAAAACCGAAATGGAAAAATCGGGGACATATTTAAAAAGGCAAGAGTTGTCAGTACTATCCGCAACTAAAGAGACAGTATAGGGAATTGTAGGTGTGTCAGGACAGTGAAAAGTGGCGCTCGTTATCCACTTCTATCCTTTGCTAATTAAGCCATGACAATTTGATTTGATTTGACTTAGTAACACATAACAGTCAACAATAATATAATTAATTATATCCAAAACAAGGTCAGTACAATAAATGTCCTAAAAATTATTATAATCTTAACACGCGATGCCAATTTACAAATTTACTTCTGTTACAATAAGAAATTATCCAATTCCACAATTGATAAAACAAAAACAAATGTTTTCAACATCTGCCTAAGGCTATGGTAGTTGTTTTTTTACCTCCAGATTAGATAACCAGGTTCGTAATATAACTCGTTCACTATTTTCGGGGAAAGGTACTTTTACCAACATATTTTGACCTTTTAGTTTGGAGTTATTTATTAACCTGTTTGGTTAATATATACAAACAAAAATATTAACAAAGATTGTAAAAGTATGTTGCATATGTTTCGGCACATTAAAAGGATGACTCAAAGTTTAATGACAATAGAGATTTATAAATCAGAGTTGAGTAAAAGAACCCAAAAGAACCTCTTTATTTGGGAACATTCCTAATTCAAATCAAATTACCTAACTAAAAAGGGTTAGGTGATTTGATTTAATTTAATTTTCCCACAGAGATAGAGGAAACAATGGAGCGCCACTTACCACGATCCTGACACGACGCCCTCGCTTATCTCAAATCCGCAATTCTTAAAAAATAATCTAATAACATGTAATAACACACTAAAAGGTATATTAATTCAATTATATTAATAGGTATAAATATTTGTTTCTTTAATGTGTCTCTTTAATGTGCTAACCACAACTGATGATAGCCTAAGGTCCATGGTCCAGGTCCATGGTCCAGGTCCATGGTCCAGGTCCGTGCGGTCCATGAATAGAGACGACGGGTGAAATTACACCGAATCGGAAGACTGGGTAAATGATCGCTTAACCTAACCGTAAATTCCTTGCTTGCTTACCATTATGTAAGTTCCGTCTCAATACCAAAATAAAACAGGTCAAAAATTAACGAATCCAATTAACAGGTCGAAACTTACCCATCCAAATGGCTCTTTTAACTATTTCCATGTTTATTTCTTTTTTTCTAACACTAAATTATGGTATGTAGACACATTCCGTCGAAACCAAAATGAGTGGGCCTTTAGATTGGTTTACAGATAATAACGTTTTTTAACACGAATCTGTTTATTATTAAGAATTTTTTTTTCTTATTGTGACTCGTCATCTAACCTCGACTTGCCTGATGGTAAGCAAGGGGATGTCCAAGAGCGCCTACGACTGAATCATAATCAGCCAGAAGACGTTTACTGCTGAATATGGGCATTTCCCTTAGAACGCCATTCTGAACGACAAGATGCCAGTTGCATTCACCGGTTATTCGTGACACTTACTATGACGTCCGGTTCGTGGTCTCCACTCTTGTGTGGATTATTAGGTATACAAATGTAACAAAAAAAACAATCGATAAAATTATCGCGGGGATAGGCAGAAACAATAAAGCGCCATTTGCCACGATCCTGACACAACTCCCTCGCTTCTCTGACATACACAATTCTCACGAAAGGAATTTATATCTCATGTGGATGGATGCGTTGAACGAGGCATACCCAGGAGGGTGTTTTTCGACCAAATTAGAGACTTCCTTAAGAAAGTTGGGTTGGGTTGCCTAGTGGCAATAGCCGTAGAGCTTGTATGAAGATAAAAAATAAAATAAATATTATAAAATACTAATTTATATCATTCAGTAGTAGTACTGCACCATAAAATCTAATTTAGTCTCTGCCTACAGAAACATAACCTTTAGCATATTTAAGATATTATAAGCAATAAAACTACTAAAAAATATATTTTATTAATTTATTGTAGACGCCATTATTCTTGTAAAAGATGGGAATCTTCACATATGATCAAAGATTAACTGTATATTAGATTGTTATGCTAATTTCCTTTGCCTGGTTTATTACACAATTTTATAGTTTTACGTGGGCTTTCTGTTAAGACGGTCTTACGTTGCGAAAGCATAGTAGCTTGCATAGTGAAATTAATTTCATGAAACTTGTTATCAATACTTACAGCCGGTAGTAACAAAAAAGTTTCAATTGACGAATTTAGTTTTACTTTATACTTATTCTATTACGAAATCGTGAATTGGGTTGTTAATAATTTTATATCGAAACTACCATTTATATATGTTTTTATCATTATAAATAACAAAAGTAGTACATAGAAACCCAAAATGAATGATGTCCTTTAGCTCTGTATAAAATATCCGTTATACGTAAATGTAAAGTTAAAGAGTGATGCAACCCATTTTTCTTTTACTTATGCGAAACTTTTACAAATTCGTAAATTATAATTTTTGGTACAACTGGCTGTTAATCTTTCTCTCTAGTGCCCATAACCATAGAGCTTGTATGAAGAGAATTGTGGATGCAAGCGGCACTCCATTGTCTCTACCTATCGGCGTGACAATTTGATTGATTTGTTTGAATCTCTCTCTTCTCTTTGCTATATTAAGGCTTTAGCCCAGTGGCAGACCAAGAACTAAGCTACGTATTACAATCAACAAATGGAATGCTTTTTCAGCCCTTGTGATTTTTTGATTTTATAACCTTGGATCCTTCAATCGATGTGTGAAGAAGCATCTTTGGACGGTGCTAACCATCAAGCAAGTAGAGGTCAGATGTCGAGTCACAATCGACAATTTGATTTTGATTGATTGAAGAGAAAAAATAAAATACCAGAAAAAAATATTATAAAAATACTAATTTATATCGTTCAGTAGTGTAGTACTGCACCATAAAATCTAATTTAGTTTCTGCCTACAGATATATGTACTTTGGTCGTCCTGTTTCTATGATACAATCACTTTAGTGGCTTAGTATAGAAATATATAATACAAAAATTAAAATTTTTGTCAACCTAATTTATTCACCAATCTAAATACACCCTTAGTGTCACATAACAATACCACGTATATGTATACTTGTAGTAACCAAATAAAATGTAAAATTATACATAAATACGTTATTTTATTTATATTTTATGTATTCTTATTTACTGGTTGTATTTTATAGTTTAAAATCAATAATAAAATTCCATACCGTACAAATTGGTATTGGTGTACTGCATTTTTCTATTGTGAGATGTTACAGCTTCCTGATGTTAAGCTGGAGTTTAGTATTTGAATTGAGGTGACTATGAATTACCTGCAAGTAGCATTCGCAAGAGTATTTGGAACCGGCAACGGCCAGGCTGATTTGAAATACGATGTTTTGGGCATGGATGGGCAAGGATAAGTGAAATTAGATTGACGAAAGGAATTTAAAACTCTGAAGTGGTTAAGCAAGGCTGACCAGAATCGGAGATATTCTCAAGAAAGCTGGATTACCTATTGCCCATAACCGTAGAGCTTGTATGAAGAGAACTGTAGATGTGGGAAGCGAGGGAGTTGTGTCTGGATCTTGGCAAGTGGCGCTTCTTTGTCTCTGCCTATCCCTGTGGGAAAAAGACGTGGTAATTTGATTAAGTGATTGTTTCACGGCTGATGACTAATTAAAACCAACTAGACAGGCGCCTAATACTACCCATATCAGCCTTATTTCCTACTGCCACAATTTAAAAAGTAGTGTCGCCAAAAGTGTAACCACATATTATTTTTCGATGACATGTTTAAGTATTAACGACAGGCGTGGACGAACTGTTTAGCGATTGGTTTGTTGCGCGTAAAGTCCCGGGTTCGATCCCCGGTCGGAGCAAATATTTGTTTCATAGCTTTTATTTGTAATATTTAATAATATTAAATATTGCAAATATTTGCTAAAAAAAAAGAGATGAATATTTGCTTCGGGTCTGGTTATCAAAAAGTGGTAGGCAGTGGTACCCAGTCTGCCGATCCGGGGTAGTACCACCACTTACAAGTATACAGACTGTGAAGTGATTTGGTCACGTTTCGGGATCAGCTTGTAAGTTGCCGGTTCCATCTAGGCCGGCATAGTGGATGTGATTGCTACTCACAGTTATTGAATTGTAGTAGCAGTGACATTCATTCTTGGACCACACTTCGGCTTAACATCAAGCGAGGTGCTGTCATATGTCGAGTCATAATAAAAAGAAAAAAAAAATAAAAAAAGAATAGCTGAAACAAAAATATGTTATATCCAATTCCTCATGGGAATCTGTCATGAGTTAAATATTAATGACAAATTACAATTAATTTGGTCTTTTTATTAACGGTACACATATGTTTGAGCAAACTGTTTAACATTATAATTTTTATTTTATAAATATCAATCAATCAATCAAACTGTCACGCCTTTTTCCCACGGGGATAGGCAGAGACAATGGAGCGCCACCTACCACGATCCCTACACAACTCCCTTGCTTCCTACACATCCACAATTCTCTTCATACAGGCTCTGTGGTTATGGGCACTAGGCAACCTAGCTTAAAATTATAAAATAAAAATTACAATTGTCTTTGCCTATCCCTATGGGAAAAAGGCGTGCCAATTTGATTGATTGATAAATTGATCGAAATAAATTAGGAATAAAATTGCTTATATTTTTTAAAATATCAATTGAATTGTTAAATTTTATATGCATAATTTAGCAATAATGAAGAATATAAAATTTAACAATTTTAGTGTTTTATTAGATATCGTCCAAATTATTCACTGAGGTTGCATTTAGCTATATTATAATTTTCTCCATGCAGGCGCCGGGTCCATCGCGTGGCAGGCGGGAGAATGAAGGCAGCGTTAGACTTGTGTAGGTTTCAAAGGTTTTTGTGACATGTCAACACTCACCTTCCCTGCCCTCACTATCTCCTCTACCCAATCAAATACTGTAAGACCCCCCCAATGCTGCCTTCGATATACCATCTAAAAATAGTGAATCTTTAAATATTGATCTAAAGTTTATATAGAAAACATTGTAATCTTGTTGGCAGACTTTTAAAATAATTATTATGTTTTTTGCAATACAGCCCCCCCTAGCACGGCAATCCAAGAAGCAAGATAAAGAACTGCAAGGAATATTATTGTAGCTCATTTTAAATAACGTATTAAGGCCGACACATCAAAATATTTAAAAAAATATTTATCAAAGTTTTTAATATTGTTTTGTGTAAAGTTTTACAGTACGTTTAAATATCTTTTTTGATACACTGTTGATACAAGTTATTTAAAATGAGTTGGAATGATATTCTTTGCAAGACTTTATCTTGGATTGCCGTGCTAGGGGGGCAGAATCTCGTCCGTCCGTCTTAGGGCAACATTAGAGAATTTAATTACTATTAATTATATTTATTAATAGTATAACTGTACATGGGTAGGTACATTTGTGAATAACTTTGGTGTTGTGAAACAGCGTGAGGTGTCACATTTTAAGCGGTTTATTGCTTAGAGGTGAAGAGGTCCCCTGCTTTATTGCGATAGTTCGGTGCGTAGCTAAGACATTCAGCTATTTATAAATTAGTTTAAATAAATATATAGAACAATTAAGGCGACCGTGGTGTAGTGGCAGTGCAATGGTTACGCAAACCGATAGCACGGGTTAGAAACCACTCACCGGTACCAATGTATCTTTGATATGGTCATGTTTCTATGATACAAGCACTTTAATAGTTTAGTATAAAATTGTAAATAAAATAAAATAATTTGTAAAGCGCTAGGCAGACAATTGGCGATCATTTACATAGTCTGCCGATCCGTAGTAGTGCCACCACTTTCAAGATAAGCTTGAAACTTTGAAGCCTGTAAGTTTTAGCTTGAATGCGACTGCTATTTGCAGTTTTAAAACTGAGATAGCAGTCGCCTCTATTCATGGACCGACACTTTAGCTTAGCGTCAGGTGTTTTTTTTTATTATTGTGCCTCGACATATGACAGCACCCCGCTTGATGTTAAACCAAAGTGTGGCCCATGAATGAATGTCACTGCTACTACAATTATCATCCAGGCATCCATTTGATATATCTCCGATAGAATATTCTCCGATTCTTCGTAGTTGCCTGTGTCACGAAGAATGTTCTGAGGAGCGCAACAAAGACAGAGATTCTTTATAGTAAATACGAAAGAGACATACAGCCGTAACCTAAATCGGTGTTTTGACTCTTTGACTCCGCTTTGCAAGGGGGAGTCAAATTAACATCGATGCCTTGCTTAACATCGAGGGCTAGTCAATATTAAATGTCGAGTCTCAATAAAAAAATACCAACTTGGACGTCCAGTTGATTCAGAAGATAGAAACGAAAAAGACGAGATAGAAACAAGGTTACAGGGCTCTTCAGAACATTCTCCGTAGTATATGTGACCACAGAATCTGCTATACTCCCGTGATACATACAGTTTTTATTTTTATTGTGACTCGACTTATGACAGCACCCCGCTTGATGTTAAGCCAAAGTGTGGTCCATGAATGAATGTCACTGCTACTACAATCCAATAACTGTGAGTAGCAATTACATCCACTATGCCGGCCTAGATGAAACCGGCAACTTACAAGCTGATCCCGAAACGTGACCAAATCACTTCACGGTCTGTATACTTGTAAGAAAAGCTTTCACATTGGGTCCACCTAATCGGCAGTCGAAGTAAAATAAATATACTATGCTATTAGAAAAAGAATAGGTCGGGCTGTTGACTAACTTACTTGACTGATTCAAAGGTGTCTTTTTCTTGACGGTCCGCAAAGACCATACTAAAGTGAAGTTGGTTGGAGAGTTAGACGTCACAAAATGGCGCCGATTCCGTCCTATTCTTATTTTAATCGCATTATACTAATAAATTAGCTTTACTAATAAAAAGCCTTAGCTACACGCCTACAAAGGCATTGAGTGTATCGTTCTCACCCGCATAATGGTCATCGGTCATAGGTTAATAAATAGTTTTCGATTATTAAGCGAAATGTGGAAATGTTAGCTTTGCGCATGCGAGCCTTTGTGTACATTGATATATGATACTGGAGATATTAATAATATATAGCTTTAACTATCAAAGCAAGAAATAATGTGAGGTCTTTCAATAAAGACGAAACAAAACAAATACCGGAGTGCGACTCTCACCGGCTCAAACCCCCCACGCCGGTTTCTCTGTCCGTCACAAGTAACGCGTCAGCTTCCCTTTGTAAACTCTGCCAACGTTGGTCTTTTTAGGCCCCGGCCATAGGGCCTATTCGGTGAGAGAGAGATACGGAAACAATTGCACGTCTCTCCCTCCACCCAGCTTGAGCAGCGGCATCCTCTATTTGGGCGAGGCTACTAGCACCCAAGTGATCAGCACCTATTGCTGGCGTTGCCTAGCAAGGCTAGGGCACGCTTTCTGTACTGGCTTTGGGTAGCCCCAGAACCCGGATGACTTAATTATCAAGCCGACCTCGCAACTTCAATAGGAATGACAATGAAATTAATTCCTATTTGTCAAAAAGTTACGCGGTCGCTGTTAGTGTTATAAACAACTTTTATTCATTGTGTGTTGCGCGATCGCAATTTTAATTCTAAAGCTAATTATTAAAGTTCAACTGTTAAAACGAATCCATTCCAAAAAGTTTTGTGCACCTTTTCGCTGTAGAACAATCGACAAGTGTAATGCTTTGCCAGCCCATGTGTTCTCTCCCTCCTATAACCTTGGATCCTTCAATCGATGCGTGAAGAAGCACCTTTGGCCGGCATAGTGACGGCGACTGAGACAGCCGTGTACTAACTCGGTTGTTTCAGTCGTCGGCACTTTTGGATCTCCTCTTGCTTATCATCAGGCAGGTCGATGTCAAATGTCATGTCACAATAAATAAAAAAATAAAAAAAAATAACAAAAATCCGTTAAGTTTATTAATTTGACATTTGTTATTGAGAGTCTTTTTCAAAAACAGAATATGCAATATTCATTTTTATGTCTTATTACAATAAGAATGAAAATTATTTAACTTTAATTAGTGAATGTACATGTGAAGGTATTTGGGAATCAATGGAAAACGTCAAAGAAGAAAGAATGTTGTCGTGCAACTGGTTAACAAAGCTTTTAGACCGGAATCCTATTAATATTATTGTAATTATTTTATCATGAATGGATGTGTTAAACGAGGCAGACCCACGAAGATGTTTAAGACCAAATCGGAGACATCCTCAAGAAAGCTGGGTTACCTATTGCCTATAACCATAGAGCTTGTATGAAGAGACCATAGAGCTGGTATGGGACTCAACTCCCTTGCTTCCCGCAAGGGAGTTGAGTCCCATTCCTTAGGGCAAAAGGCGTGAGAATTTGATTAATTGATAATTTTAACTCGAAATATCATGTATTCCTGGCAGGCGTCGATCTTGTTTCTTAGGTTGGCGTGCTACTCGTAGAAGGGCAGAAGGGATATAGTTAGCAGTAAAAATACAAAAATATAAAGCAGTCACAAATCTTTACACCAGCGGCACGCTATGATGGCCGTTTTGACGTTTGCATCGTTCATAAAGTATCGTATAAATCAATAATGACGTTTGTAGGAGCAAATTGCTTTTCTTTATTGTTACTATAAAGAACAACAATTGTTCCTTCAAACATAATTACTAATTTATACAAAACTTCATGAACGATGCAAACGTCAAAATAGCCATAGTAGCTTGGATATATGACATCACCCCGCTTGATGTTAAGCTGGAGTGTGGTCCATGAATGGATGTCACTGCTCCTACAATTTCATAAATGTGAGTATCAGTCACATCCACTATGCCGGCCTAGTTGGAACCGGCAAGCTGATCCTGAAACGCGACCAAATCACTTCACGGTCTGTATACTTGTAAGTGGTGGTACTACCCCGGATTGGCAGACTGGGCACCACTCTTTGATAACCAGACCCGAAGCAAATATTCATCTTATTTTTAATAACAAATATTTGCAATATTTAATATAATTATTCAATATTATAAATAAAAGTCATAGCTCCGACTAGGAATCGAACCCGGGACTTTACGCGCAACAAATCAATCGCTGACCGTTCGTCCACGCTTGTCGTCGCCGCTGGTATTCTTTATTTTAAATATTTTTTATCAGTGGTATTATCAATGAGCTCTCAGTCTATAAAACGCACAGTTATTTAGTTGCATGTGAAATTGCAATTTAAATTAACAGTAAATATCTGTTTACATTCCTGCCTGAATAATTATTCCATTTATGAACATTAACGACTGAAGTTCTTTTTTTAAATATTTGCATAGTTTTCATGTAGGCATTCGCATTGCTCATACGGTTGATTAAGAAAAAATATATTATCCTACTATTATTATAAATGTGAATGTGAGTTTGTTTGTTACGTTTTCACGCAACAACTACTTAACCGATCATCATGAACACATATTTTTGGAGGTACTAGAAGTAACATAGTTGTGATATTTTTCTATATTTATTTTTATTTATGTCTATCATTTTTATGAGTAATCGAGTTATAATACAAAAAAAATGGGCCACTTGATATCCTGACTCAACTCCCTCGCTTCTTTCACATCCACAATTGACTTCATAGAAGCTCTATGCTAATGGACACTAGGCAACCCAACTTTCTTGATGATGTCTCTAATTTGGTCCACTACATCAGACAATAATATATTTTTAATATTACGTAGAAAAGAATTGCTGTGCCAGAATCAGGAAGACAACACCCCGCCTCATGTTATGCTAGAGTGCATTCCATAAATGAAGGCGACTGCTACTACAGGTAGGTAAATAACTGCAAGTAGCAGTCGTATCTACTATGCCGGCCCTGTTGGATCCAGCAACTTACAAGCTAATCTCCAAACGCCACTATGTCACTTCAAGATCTGTACTATAAGCAAACTGCCTATTGTAGAAAGTGGTACTTAGTCGTATCTGCCCATACCTGTGGGATTTGAAGCTTGACAATTTGAATCTGCTCCAACCGGGAATTGAACCCGGGAATTACGCGTTACAGACTGGTGTAGTCATATTATTTATTATTCGTAATAAAATTAAGCTAAGCTTGACTAGTTTGTTAACTTTTTTTTATTGTGGCTCGATATCCTACCTCTGCCGTCTGATGGTAAGCCAGGAGTGCCGACGACAGTAAAACCCAGTCGCCGTCACTATGCCGGCCAAAGGTGCTTCTTCACGCATCGCTTGAAGGATTCAAGGTTATAGGATGGAGAGAACACATGGACTAGTAAAGCATTCCACTTATCGTTAGAAAAACGTTAGTTATGATTTACAATCCAAAAAAACCGTCGCCGACTCGATTATGATAATAATCGATTTATCTTATCACATTAATAGATACGTCAGACGAACCTGCTTTCACGGTTCGAAATTTAAATTACAATTTCGTAAATCGAACGAGCGGCGACCGAAAAAATGGCGTTTTAACGGACTTTTTTTAAGAAAAAAAAACAGACAAGGTGCATGCATTGAATGAGCGCTTGCGTACGACATGCACCTGTGTTTTTTATATTAGTGTTGAAGTTCTTAAATTTACAACAACAGGTGATTGAAAGAATAATTCTAATAGATATGTTTGAAGTTAATTAAAAGAGAGTTACGGTGTATAATAGGCGCCCATGATGCATGTGCTGAGGTCAACAAACAATTGACTTTAATGCCTCTCCTAAAATTTACATTACATTGACGTTTTTATTTCAAATAATAAAGTTAATGCCTATATAAAGCCAGCGATGTATTCAAAACTAATTAATGCTGCGTTTAATGGGCTTTTTAACATTACGAAATATATATTCCTTTTTGTAAACGGATATGTATAGTTTAATAATAAATAGCTAACGAACACAATTTATTATCTGAACTAATAATATAAATGCAAACGTATGTCTGTCTGTCTGTTTGTTTATTACTTTTTCTAGCCTAAACTGCTGGACAGATTACGAAGCATTTTGGCAAGGAGATTATTTGCATCCTGGAGTATGTATAACTCTAAGATAAGCCCCTCTCTCGAAGACAGCTGTAAACCAAGTCAGTTTCTTCAGTCATTGGCGCTTTTGGACTTCCCCTCACCAATCAATTAGATTGTCACGCCTTTTCCCCACAGGGATAGGCAGAGACAATGGAGCGCCACTTACTACAATCCTGGTACAACTCCCTCGCTTCTCTCACACCCACAATTCTTTTCATTCAACATCTACGGTCATGATCACTAGGCAACCTAGCTTTCTTGAGAATGTCTCCGATTTGGTCGCAAAACACCCTTCTTGATTTGCCTCGTTTGACGCATGCATTCATATTTTATAAGTTCCTTTCGTCAATCTACTTGGATTTATCCTTTCCATGTGCCCAAACCATTGAAGTATTCATTTGTTAATCCTTGTATCTTCTTCCAAACATCTATCGCGTACTATGCTATTCCTTTTTCTATACTTCTTAATGACCGCTCTTCTACGGTGTTAATTCTACTCTCATGCTTCTTCTGTCACACCCAACATTCACTTCCATACATTAATGGAAGTGAATGTACCGCTTTATGAATAATGTCCGTGACTTTTGAGGCATTATTTGTCTGTTCATTATACTATGGATGGCACCATTCACTACGTTACTAAGTCATTATTTTAATAATCAAGTAAGAAGTAAATAGAAATTTAATTTACGTGCCTCTAACAGTAATGTTATCTCATTACTTTAAACAATTTGTATTCATGTGTTAACAATAGACTAAGCCTCGTCTCTGATTGGTGGAGATGTCGTAAAAATTCTACTGTCTATGTTAATCTTATTAATGTACGAATTTTGACACATGCCTCTATCATGTTAAACACTATTTATTAAAAAAAAATTAAATATTATTTATTATTATTTACGAGTTATCAGTCATAGGTGAAAATAATTTGATTAAAAAAAAGAGTGATATTTGCTCCGAGTCTGGTTGAACGCAGTTGTGTCCAGTCTGCCGATCCGGGGTGGTACCACAAGTATACAGATCGTGAAGTGACTTAGTCGCGTTTCGGCATTCAACTAGGCCGGCATAGTGGATTTGACTGCTACTTACAGTTGTTAAACTGTAAGTAGCAGTCACCTGCATTCATGGACCGTACACCAGCTTAACATCAAGCGGGGTGCTGTCATATGGCGAGTCACAAAAAATAAACTAATCTTTACAAAAGCAGCTTGTATAGAACATTTTTTAATAGTGACGCGACATCTGATGTCAGGCAAGTGATAGTATGGCGATGACTTAAAAAAAGATATGATGTTAAAGGATGCTTTCTTCGACCTTTGTTTGTATCACGGTAGTAAAAAGACGATGTAGGATCGAGGATAATGAGCTTTTCAAAACATTCTCCGTATAGGCGACTGTGGCAGTCGTGAACTGACTCGTTTTTATCAGTCGCTGGCACTTTTGGACTTCCAGAACAGTAGAACAACCACTGACGAGATTAATGAGGCATTGAATCTAGGGCTTTTTTTTGTTATCTTCAGTCAATCTTTGAATTGACAACAAAAGAAGAAAAATAGAGATTTATTAACGGTTATTTTGTAAAATAACTTGTGATAAGCAAGATCAGTTAGGGAAAAGGTCAATGTGCAGCAGTGGATGACTAATGACTAATAAAGATGCAGCAAGATCGTTAAAGATGTACTTTTTGGACCCCATGGCCATAAGGTTGGGTGCCTGGAGGAGATCGCTTTTTATTGATTAGACCGCCAATTGTACATCATCAATCTTGCCACGATTCTGACACATCTCCCTTGCTTCCCTCATATTTACAATTCTCTTCATACAAGCTTTACGGTTATAGATACTAGGCACCTAGCTTTCTTGAGGATGACACCGGTTTAATTGGAAAACACTCTTTTTTTATTGTGACTCGACATATGACAGCACCCCGCTTGATGTTAGGCTGGAGTGTGGTCCATGAATGGATGTCACTGCTACTACAATTCAATAACTGTGAGTAGCAGTCACATCCACAGCAACTTGCAAGCTGATCCCGAAACGCGACCAAATCACTTCACGGTCTGTATACTTGTAAGTGGTGGTACTACACCGGATCGGCAGACCGGGTACCACTGCCTACCACTCTTTAATAACCAGACCCGAAGCAAATATCTATCTCTTTTTATTTAATAACAAATATTTGCAATATTTAATATAATTATTACAAATAAGAGCTACAAAACAAATATTTGCTCGTACTGGAAATCGGAAATCGAATCGAATGGAAGGACTTTACGCGCAACAAACCAATCGCTAACCGTTTGTACACGCCTGTCGTTGACGATATTCGTTGTATTTCTATGTATTCAGTCTTGATTGTTTGTTTACCAAGCCGTGATAGAGTTAAGTTACCACTGGGTGATTAGTAGATGTTATAACTTATAACTTTTTATAAGCAATTCTTCAAATTAATTCAACAGTTGTTAGAAAATTTAATGTGTGTTTTTTATAGTTATATATCGAATCAGAATTGTTAATTTTGCCGTTGAGATGTTGTTAAGGTTTTATTACAGTTGTAGGTTTTGTTAATTGTAAATTTACGTGGTTTGGTTACCTACTCGTATCTCATTCTAAAAGAGATAGGTAGACAGGTGGCCATGCATCAACGATCTATCTATATAAAGGCGACCTTGGTGTAGTGGTAGTGCAATGGTTACACAAACCGGGAGCACGAAACCAACCACCCGGTACCAATGTATCTTTGATATAATATGTACCTGGTTGTCCTGTTTCTATGATACAAGCACTTTAGTAGCTTAGTATAGTACATGAAAAATATATAGTAAATATTGACAATGAAGTACCCAAAACTGATTTTTAAATTATTTTGGTCCTAATAATCTACTTCGTCGTCGATATGTGTTATTTATTTATTTCAAGCAGTATGCATATTATTATGTATAGTATATTTATATTAATGTGTGTATATACATCCTCAAGAAAGCTGGGTTGCCTAGTGGCCGTAACCGTAGCTTGTATGGAGAGAATTGTTGATGTAAGAGAAGCGATGGGGCTATCTTAGGATCGTGGCAAGTGGCGCTTCATTGTCCCTGCCTATACCTATGGGAAAACAACGTGACAATTTGATTGATTGATTGTATGTATGTATAATAATTAGGAGATATTAATAAAGCACACTTATCTTTATTATTTATTTATTATTATTATTATTTATAATATTATCTTTATTAATCTTTATTGGTACCACTTACCCAAAGGTTAGCTGGTAGATAATGCTTGTAGTAGTATAGTATTTTATTTGAAATAAACAAACTTTATACGGTTTACTATCGCGTTTATTTTAGTTTTGATTTTTCATCCAACCTCAGTCTCTCCGTGACCACGATGGCTACAAAGCTCTCGAAACGTCGGAATAATAAAAAAAATCAAAACCAATATAAACGCGATAGTAAGCCGCATAAAGTTTGTTCATTTCATTAATCAATTTTCGTGCAAAATCTAAGAAAAGTATTTATTTATTTATTTTCCAGTCTTATAATCAGGTTTACCATGTAAAGTGACTGAGTCGCGTTTCAATATCAGTTTTAAAGTTGCCGGTTCCAACTAGGCTAATATAGTAGCAATTAACAGTTTTTTTTTTTTTATTGTGATTCGACATTTGACATCGACCTGCCTGATGATAAGCAAGAGGAGATCCAAAAGTGCAGACGATTGAAACAACCGAGTCAGTACACGGCTGTCTCAGCCGCCGTCACTATGCCGGCCAAAGGTGCTTCTTTACGCATCGCTTGAAGGATCCAAGGTTATAGGAGGGAGAAAACACATGGGCTGGCAAAGCATTCCACTTGTCGATTGTTCTACAAAGAAAAGATGCACCGAACTTTTTAGTTCGACTACCGATTCTGTCGACAAAATGTGAATGCTTCCCCCGACCAGTGCGGGTGTTACGGGTGTGAAAAGACGAGATAGGAACAAGGTTAAAGAGCTCCTCGGAACATTCTCCGTGGTATAGTCGATAGAGGACGCATAGAGCCGCCATGTCTCTGCGTAATTGCAGAGGCTCCAGAGTTCGCGTAACCTCTAAATCTCCTATGATTCGGACAGCTCGGCGCTGCAATGAATCCAGGGCATTGAGAAGATACTTGGCAGAGCCGTCCCAAAGATGCGAACAGTACTCCGCGCAAGAGCGAATTTGAGCCTTGTATAAAAGTAGGCGAAGCTCTGGCGCGAAGAACCGCCGCACCTTGTTCAGGATGCCAAGTTTGCGGGAGGTGGTCTTAATAGCCCGCTCAACGTGATCCCTGTGATTCAGGTCGCTGCGAAGGGACATCCCTAAGATATCCAGTCTGTCCGAAGTACCAAGGGAAATGTTACGAAGAGAAGGAAGGGGGATAAACGGGGATTTTTTCGTCGAGAACGCGCATACCTGAGTCTTGTCTGCGTTGAACTGAACCAGGTTCTCGTCGCCCCAATGGGTAATACAATCAAGAACCCGGTTCAGCTCCGTTACGACAGACTCTCTCATATCGGCTATTTCCTATTTTCCGGCTGCGGGACGGGCAGTGTAGCGTCCATGCACCGTGCTGTCGTCTGCACAGCAATGAATGCTGGATCCAAGGTCCAGTATGTCATTGATATGCAGTAGGAACAAGGTCGGCGACAGCACAGAGCCCTGAGGAACGCCAGCATTCACCGACACCCTACGTGACGCGCTGCCATCCACAACAACGCGTATGGAGCGGCCACGCAGACCTTGTCAAACGCTTTGGAGATGTCCAAGCCGATGGCAAGGGCCTCTCCATTACCGTCCAACGCTTCCCCCCAGACGTGCGTGGTGTACGCCAGAAGGTCACCAGTTGACCGTTTTGGCCTAAAGCCATATTGACGGTCATTGATCAGCTGATGACCCTCCAGATAGGCCATGAGGCGGACATTTATAATCCGCTCCATGACCTTGCACAAAACTGAGGTTACAGCTATCGGACGGTAGTTTGCAGGGTCTGAACGGTCGCCTTTCTTAGGGACGGGTTGCACATTGGCCCCCTTCCAAGCCCGAGGCACACAGCCCGACGAGTATGAGTTGTAGCAGTCGTCTGCTTAACATCAAACGGGGTGCTTGTATATATTACAAAAACGCTCAATAATTTAGACCACAAAAAAGGTTTTGACGACAGGCGTGGACGAACGGTTAAGCGATTGGTTTGTTGCGCATAAAGTCCCGGGTTCGATTCCCGGTCGGAGCAAATATTTGTTTCATAACTTTTATTTGTAATATTTAATAATTATATTAAATATTGCAAATATTTGTTAAAAAAAAAAAGAGATGGATATTTGCTTCGGGTCTGGATATCAAAGAGTGGTAGGCAGTAGTACCCAGTCTGCCGATCCGGGGTAGTACCACCACTTACAAGTTTACAGACCGTGAAGTGATATGGTCACGTTTCGGGATCAGCTTGTAAGTTGCCGGTTCCAACTAGGCCGGCATAGTGGATATGATTGCTACTCACAGTTATTGAATTGTAGTAGCAGTGACATTCATTCATGGACTATAAAAATTTCATGGATGATAAAAAAAAGGTACGTTTAAAAGTATAAATTCAAATTATTATTTTTTAGTGATGTAAAGTTGCGATATCCTGTGAAGGGTGTCAAAATGGCCCGTAGCAGCCTTTATAGACACCTGTTATGGCGAACAAGTGGTCCCGTTTACCATTCATACAATACAATACATACAGCCTTATTTTTGTTATTAACCGACTTCAAAAAAGGAGGGGGTTCTCAATTCGACCAATTTTTTTTTTATGTTTGTTACCTCTAAACTTTTGACTGGTTGAACCGATTTTAATGATTTTTTTTATTTGATAGCTGATGCTTCCCGTTTGGTCCCATTTTAATTTGGTCCAGTTCTGATAATGGCATCCATGAGAAAATCATATAAGTCTTAAATTTTCAACATTCTAATTTATGTTTGTTGGCGGATAACTTCGTTGTTTATGAACCGATTTTGATAATTCTTTTTTTGTTGAAAAGAAGATATTTCAAAGGTCCCATGATAAAGAAATCAGGGTTTAACCGACTTCAAAAAGGAGAAGGTTTTTAAAATGACTGTTTATATCTTTTTTATGTTTGTTCGCGGATAACTTCGTTGTTTAGGAACCGATTTTGATAATAAGAGAATCAGAGTTTAACCGACTTCAAAAAAAAAGAAAAGGTTTCTCAATTCAGCCGTATATATTCGTTGTTAATGAACCGATTTTGATTATTCTTTTTTTTTGTTGGAAAGAAGATATTTCAAAGGTGGTCCCATGATAAGAAAATCAGGGTTTGATGATGGCAGACCAGAGAAATCGAGGGGATCTTCATCGTAGGGGCGACTAGTGCGTTTGTTAAGTTTTTTTTTATTATGTCTAATCGTTTCCGTCTATCATTTTCCGTCTGAAGTAACCGTCTTCTTTTCATTCGAGAAGCATCTTTGCTCGGTCTACCCATCACTTAAAATCGTAAAATAAAATAATTTCTAACAAAAAAAACCGACTTCAAATAGTAAACTAAAAAGCAAAAAATAAATTATCTTCGCACAAAGTAATACGTATTTTCATTTAGTTAAATAGAAATGATTAAATAATTACTTTATAATTTTGGAGTCGGTGCCAAGTCAATACTACAACAACCTTACTACTATATCAAATTACTAAGTACACACAATATTATTAAATATTCTTATAAAAATATAAGAATCGGTACCTACTAACTATCAAAGTAACTTTTTTAATATTATGTACCTAAATACTGGCTTAAAAACTACTAGTAAATGAAAACGAATTATGAAAGGACACTGAATACAACTTAGACATATAGGAGCTATTTACATAACAAATGTACTCAAGATATCAATGTTGAAATAAAACAAAAGAATTTACTAAAATGAAATACTCAAAATGGAATCCAATGGCATTTAAATATGAATAACTATCCAATACTTAGCATGAACGTATTAAATTTAAAAAATCACAAAATCTGTTAGCAAAACCAAAACAAGGATAATAAGGAAGTACTGATAATTACCACAGAACAGATATTTCGTGATAATTACCTACTAATATTATCGTCAGTTGTTAGAAAGATTCATCTATACACAGTTATTGTTTTACTTGGCACCGACTTTAAAATTATAAAGTAATTATTTAATCATTTTTATTTAACTAAATGAAAATACGTATTACATTGTGCGAAGATAATTTATTTTTTGCTTTTTAGTTTACTATTTGAAGTCGGTTTTTTTTTGTTAGAAATTATTTTATTTTACGATTTTAAGTGATGGGTAGACCGAGCAAAGATGCTTCTCGAATGAAGAGAAGACGGTTTCTTCAGACGGAAAATGATAGACGGAAACGATTATTAAGACACAACATCTTACGTCGACTTGCTTAATGGTAAACAAGTGGAAGTCCCGGGTTCGTTTGCCGGTCGCAGAAAATATTTGTTTCATATCTTTTATTTGTATTATTTAATATACATATTTGTTATTAAAAAAAGAGGCGGATATTTGCTTCGGGTCTGGTTATAAAAGAGTGATAGGCAGTAGTAGCCAGTCTGCCGATCCGGGGTAGTACCACCACTTACATACAGGCCGTGAAGTTATTTAGTCGCGTTTCGGAATCAGCTTGTAAGTTGCAGGTTCCAACTGATAACCACTCTTTAATGACCAGACACGAAGCAAATATATCTTTTTTATATTAATTAATAGGTATTTGTATTTTTTTTTAATTAATATAAATATTACAAATAAAAGCTGGGAATCGAAGCTGGGACTTTCCGCGTAACGGGCTGGTGAGCTTTTTCGGAACTTTCCACTACGCCACGCCTGTCGTCTAGGTATCATAAAACATCAAAACTTCCATGGAAAGGTTTGCTTTATATCCACAAACCTCTTCATACTTCTCTTTGGCCGGCATAGTGACGGCGACTGGGGCAGCCGTGAACAAGCCCGGTTTTCTCAGTCGTCGTCACTCTTGGACCTCCTCTTGCTTATCATCAGGCGGGACGAGGTCAGATGTCGTGTCACAATAAAAAAAAAACTCTTCATAGAAGCAAGTTTTAATGTTACATACAAGCAATATGGAGCCCAGCTGTTAAGTTTTGTTTGGACATTAAACGCCATAATTAATCATTTCTTTTAATCTTATCAGACCGTGCTCTAACTAAAATACATTAATATTATAACAATTAATTTACTAAATTATTGTTTATATCTTGTGTTCATCTTTAAAATTGATATTAATTATATTTCTAATTTATAATATAACTATAACTATAAATTAAATTAAATTGTGTTTTTATGAATTCAGAGAGTGGTTGGCGGTCTGCCGATCCGTCGAAGTACAGACCGTGAAGTGATTTGGTCGCGTTTCGGAATTAGTTGAAGTTGCCGGTTCCAACTAGGTCGGCATAATGGATGTGACTGCTACCCACAGATATTTAATTGTAGTAGCAGTGATATCCATTCATGGACCACACTTCAGCTTAAAATCGAGCTGGGTCCTGTCGAAAGTCGAGTTACAATGAAAAATAAATATATTTTTTTTAGTCCAGGGAGGGTTTAAGGGGATGCTTAAGGTGCCGACGATTTAAAAAACGTTTCATTATACGGCTGCCTCAGTCGCCGTCGCTATACCGGCTAAAAAGATTTAACCCAAAAGGTCTATATCACATAATGGTGATCTTCTCTCTGCATCGAATCTTCTTAAATATTCCCATACACCCTACTGCCTGCTATGCAGTTTCTTTTATAATAAAGTATGGTAACTATGGAATGCGTTTCCCTTTAACATTCGTAATGCCCCTATTAAAAAAAAACAATGTTATAAAATTACAAAAATTAAACAAATAATAATAATAAAAGAAATTTAAGTAAATGTAATATATTTAATACATATATTGATAAAAAATTAACTTAAATACATTATTAAAAGGAGTCCCTTTAGGCAAGGTTCCGAAGATACTGGCAGCGTTCCCCCTTTGAATAGGTAGACTAATTCACCCTTGGTCCGTGGGGTCCTAGCGCTATAAGGATTTTTAAGGAAATATGAAAAAGGTAAGTCGACATCACAGGAGACCGAAGAGTTGGCAGCTACCTCGGACAAAGAATTAGTCTAGCTATTCAAAGGGGGAACGCTGCCAGTATCTTCGGAACCTTGCCTAAAGGCACTCCTTTTAATAATGTATTTAAGTTAATTTTTTATCAATATATGTATTAAATATATTATATTTACTTAAATTTCTTAGGTAATAAATAGTTGTTAAGTAAATGAATAATAATAAAATATCAATCAAATTGTCACGCCTTTTCCCCCATAGAATAGGCAGAGATAGTGGAGCGCCTTTATCCTGACACAACTTCCTCGCTTCCCTCACATCCACAATTCTCTTTATATAGAGTCATTATGGGCTCCCTTGAGGATGTCCCTGATTTAGATAAGATAAACATACTATTATATATTCCATTATATAAACATTATATACTCGTATATATAGTTATTATACGCATTTCTATACTAAGCTACTAAACACCTAAAACTAATAAATATTGAAAAGCAGTGGCGTACCTATCGGATACGCCCAGGACAAGAATCGAGGGTGCGGACATTCGTAAGTTATCTAAATTTGAAATAAAAAATACCTTAATAAACATATCAAATCGTGCTTAAGATATTCTTAAACTAAGCTTTCACATATCTGCAAGAAACCAAGAAAAAACTTGAATTTATTTTTCATTAAATATAATTTAACTATAAGTAAAAAATATCATCCAATGACGTCGCATCAGAGATAGTCCCAAGGAGACTGGTAACATTTCCCCTTTGTATAGCAAGGCTAATACGTTGGCAGAAATAATTGCCAGCCTTCCTGTCTCCAGACTTCTCCGTCAGCCGCCTGGACAACTCCTTGGCCAGGCACTTAGCAGATGGTCCCCAAGGGCCCATCGTCTCGACCCCAAACGGCGCAAATTCGTAACCAGTACCGAGGTTAGCGTATTTGCGCAACTTGAGGTTCTCAGCAGAAATCGCCGCACTTCCCGCGCTTAACGAAGTCGCTTGGATGTGAGATGGGGCTAATGTGTCTACACAAGTCGCATCCCACACCAAAGACCTGCCAAGCTTCCATGGCCCAACAGTCATTCCGTCAGGTCTCTTGCCATCGCTCCGCGCAATACCACAGGGTTCTAAAATTGCGGGCACTCCAACAGTGACAAGAGCCCTTCGGATGATATCGTTGAGTGCCGCGTGACGGGGAATGCGACCGGCACTTCTAGCACAAGAAAGCCCGTGGTGTCCAAGATTATCCACCGGTTCTCCGCACCGACACTGGTGTTGATGGACAGTCCGGGCTCCGAGACGAAGACATACCGCCAGGGTCAGGGTATTTCTGTCAAGGAGTGTCCCAACCGATGCAGACGGAAAAGCCTGCAACCAGAAACCCGACTCCCTAGTAGAGACGGCTATGAGGCGAGCCCGCTCTCTCATGTTACTGGAAGATAATATATCTTCCATTACCATTTTGCAGAGCGGCTCGTCCCATAGTCGTTGAAATTTTGGTGAAATTGGTAGCGAAATATTGGGGCACGCAACTGACCAGGCATCTCTGGCATCCGACATGTACGCCGGCTCCACGGAACCCAAAGATGGGTTTGTGATGCTCCCGTAGAGCTCGACAGTACTATATACTGACGACAGAAACGCTGGCAGTGCTACACTAGAAATTTTGCGAATTCCCAGACCTCCAAACCGAATTGGCAGTGAGGCCTGGGCCCATGTACGGTCGTTCATTGGACAATTTAGGATTTCTGTTAGTGTATTTTGTAAAAGTTTGTCTAGTAATAGTAGTTCATTGGGAAATTTCCAAAGTTGGGAGCATCGGAGTACATATGTAAATTTGGGGGCAAACAAACAAAATCGGATGATGAAAAGTGCCATGTGTGGTTGAATTTGGAATAAGCGTTCTGAAGTTGAGTTAAATTTTGTTAATTGTTCCTGAACGTAAATTTGAATCGATTCATCAAGGATTGGTGATCCTAGAAGTCGAAGGGTTTCGTTGTTTAAAATTTTTATATTGGGTGCCAGACTATTAAAAATGGAAATAATTTTAGATTGTTCGCCAGGTGTTAATAAATTAGAAGGATACAGTTCGCATTTCGCAAAATTTAGCTCTAAACCAATGGTCTTAAAATCGTTTATAATTTTTTGTAAATCCCTAAGAACTGTATCTGCGTTTCCTGCAATCGTGCCATCATCGAGATACCATAAATTAAATTTTGAATTTAGGCTGCTTATGATCTTGTGAATTGTTAAACTGAAGATGGCAGGACCTAGTGGATCGCCCTGTTGGCAACCAACTGCTGATACTAAAGAGTGATTTTTATAAATTAATTTTGAAGGTGTGCTGTAACATTGCCAAAGATAACTGTAAATTTCAGGGGTGTGTTGTTTAATTTGTTCCAACATGGCACCTCTATCAACCGAGTTGAAAGCATTTTTGACGTCCACCTTTAACATCACATCTCCTCCGTTGTTCACTACAAAGCTCCGAGCAGCATGGACAGCAGCTTCACAGCCACCCTTGGAGCCAAAACCCACTTGCAAAGGTTGAAATTTTGCGGTCAAATTGGGTAATATTTTTTTACTCGAAATTTTGGATACTATACGGCGCAAAGTGCAGCCGACGGCAATGGGTCTGATACCACCGTCTTTTTTTTTAAGAGCGCATATGTTTGCGCCATATAATATATCGGTGATGCCAAAAGGAACTTTTCCAGACAACATAATATTTACAAGTGAGGTTATAGCAGCAAGGAGAGGTTCAGCGGCGTCGCCTGCTGACCCGCTTATCATGTCCTTGTAGTGTTGTGGCGTAAGACCATCAAGGCCACCTGCTGATCCATTTTTGAAGGACAAAATGGAATTTTTCACTTCTGTGGATGTTATTTGAAGGCAATGCTCATCCTGTCCAGGAGGATCAGGGAGGAGAAGTGTTGCTGCAGGTGGAGGGTGTTTGCTCTGAAGAGCAGCCAGAGTTTCTGGGGAGTCAGGAGCGACGACATCATTAGAGAAGAGAAGGTCAGCGGCTCCCTTTAAGTCTCCGTCATTAATTTTGTCTTCAATTTTTTTAATATTGTAATTTTGTGTTTGGAGTTTTTTAGGTGGAGTAATGATGTTAGGTCTATCTAAAATTTGGTCACAGTTGTCCTTGATTTTTTGAGTCAGGGACACGTTGAGACCCACTCCTCTATTGACATGTAAAGTCCGGTACGCAAATGTTAACAAATCTTCCCAGTTTTTTTTGGAATTTTCATTTAAAACTTTATTTATTAATTTAGTTGCAACTGTGATGCGTGCGCCACGAGGTATTCTTTTAATCAAAGGTAAAGAATTTTTGTACTGGCCTAAAATTTTCCCAAAATCTAATTGGTCCGAGAAGGTATTCGAGGAAGTTTGAATATAATTTTGTTTATGAGTTTTCCCAATGTGAATTTTTAAACCTCTGCTTCCTCGAAAATAACGGGGCTGAGAGCATTGCTCACACTTTACGTACACGGATTGGCTGGGGACGTCACTTGATGTGGATGCGACATCTGAAGACATATAAAACAAAACACTTATATAAGAAACTTAGATTATAATAATTTACATATACAATATTAAAAATAAATAAAAGTTATAATAAAAATAATAATAATAAAACTGGCCATTTTTGCAGCATTGGCGGCCTTCGCTCCTGCGGCAGACTTTTGTCCTACTCGTCACTTGCTGCCATCGATGTTTTGCTGCACACACTTTCCTTTGCAATTATTCTGGCTGCAACTGGCCTGTCGAGGCTTCCCTCTATGGGATTCTGACCTTTGTTTCTCAACAGCTATTCCTATTTTTCATTTGTTTTTTTTATATTTTTAAGTTTTATAATTCGCGCCCCCTTCGAATGGCGCCCAGGGCACGTGCCCTAACTGCCATACCCTGGTTACGCCAACGTTGAAAAGTAAATAGTGTTATAACATTGTTAAAAACAAACAAATAGTTAAGTTTATAGCTTTAACTAACCACAAAACCAAATATGTTTTTGTGACCGCAGATAGAAAATACAACTTTTTATGTTCAAAACATAATAACGAAACAACTGACCGCACCAGCACTAATGAAATGATAATTTTGAATAAATATTTTAATATTTCTTTATTATCATGTTAAAATATGCGACATGTGTACACATTAGCCCCATCTCACATCCAAGCGACCTCGTTAAGCGCGAATTAGCGACGTTTGGGGTCGAGAAGATAAGCCCTTGGGGACCTTCAGCTAAGCGTCTGGCCAAGGAGTTGTCCATGAAGTCTGGCTAACGGAGAAGTCTGAAGACAGGAAGGCTGGCAATCATTTCTGCCAACGTTTTAGCTTAGCCTTGCTATACAAAGGGGGAATGTTGTCAGTCTCCTTGAAACTATCTCTGATACGACGTTACTAGATAATATTTTTTTTATTTATAGTTTAATTATAGTTAATATACTTAAATATCTGTTTCTCAATAAAGAAAATTTTACAAATAATTATGAATGTTGAGCATAACCAGTCGACCAAAGAATCATTAACACAGGAATAAGCAGAGACAATGGAGCGCCACTTTTCAACAAGATCCTGACACATATATTATATCCTCTTATTTCAAAATAAATATGAGAAAGGTGTAAGAGAAATTTACAAACCAATGAACAGGTGGTTTGGGCTCATGGAAAGGATGAATGAAAGTAGATTGACGAAAGGAAATAAATCTCGTGTAGATAAATGCGTTCAACGAGGCAGATCCAGAAGAGTCCTTCCCGTCCAAATAGGAGACATTCTCAAGAAAGCTGGGGAAGGAAGGAATGGAAGCTAGGGAGTCGTGTTAGGATTGTGGCTCTCTCTTCCCTTTGTCTCTACCTATTCCTGTGGGGAAACGGCGTAACAATTTGATTTGATTAGTTCACAATTATAAAAACAAACACTTTTCTTATTCTAATAATAAAATATAGTTTTAAACTTATTTACAATTCTACAGTAGCAAAACACAAACTCCTTAGTTGATGGACAAACTACTGTAGTTATATGGACTTCTTGAGAAATAACACAACTGCCTCCGCTGCCCATTTATAACAAACAATAATCGTGTTTATCCATCAGGGAATAAGGGCAAAAATAGCATGTGCAATTATAAATGTTGTTGTATGAACAAAAACGTAAAATAGTCAGCAAATCGAGCTCTCTAGGTGGCCGGTGCTGAGACAAATAACTGGAGATTCTATAACCACTAGGCATAAAGAGTCAACATGTGTCTACAATTGACAATTTATTATTATTATTTTCTATATTAAGTTACTAAAGTGCTTGTATTCTAGAAATAGGACAATAAAAGTTTTTATATATAATACATTGGTAAGTGGTTTGAGCCCGTGCTCTCGGTTTACGTAACCATTGCACTACCGCTACACCACAGTCGACATTCTCCTATTTTTATTTGTCAAATTAGGCGTAAGACAAGATTTATGACGTAAAATAATAAAGAATAGATAAAACTTTTACAGTATATACACTGTTTGACGTGGTAAAAAGACAGTAGTCATTTGTACAGTTATTGTCTAACTGTAAAAATTACTACTGTCTATTGACGATTGACGAAAGAGTACAGACGTAGTTTCCAGATCGGCTTGAAAGTGCTGGTTCCTACTAGGCCAGCCTAGTACATTTTCAAGATATCTCAATGTTGATTTAGGGTATATAAGTTTCAATCAAGACGTTTTACTTAAATGTATATTTTTTTAATTGTGACTCGACTAGACTTGTATTAATCTGACCGACTCAGTGGCGTGGGGTAGTGGGGAAATAATTAAATAAATTAAAACTTCCTTAATTACTGTTTTAACTAGAACTTCATGCGTCGACGTTTTTGGGAGCAATTAGCTGAAAAACAATTCGATTTTAGGGGAGTTGCTATTAACGCAAATATGCGTAAATACCTTAATCATGGGGCGGCAACGCCTACGCTATGCTACTGCCTGGACTTGCCTGATAGTAAATAAACAAGATGAAGTCCAATCCAAGAGTATTACGACTTTAAAAACCCGACTTAATTAACAATTGCCTCAGTTGCCGTCACTACCGGGCAATATTTTAATATATTTTTCACATTTTCACCTTATCTAGTAAATTTGAAACTCTATGGGTCTCATCTTCACATGTTCGTGGTGCGAAGAAAAAATGTCGTCTCCAAGAACTAGATTTAGTAAGCAAGTCCTTAATAAGATATGATTTGAAATATTCAAGCAATGCGAGATTGTGCCTTCGCAAACTGATGAAAGAAATAAATTATACATACATATACATACATACATATACATTTTTTTATTTTTTTATTTAAGTAAGTATTATATTTATAAGATACATTTAATATATATATTGATAAAAAAAAAATAATAACTAAAATACATTATTAAAAGGAGTCCCTTTAGGCAAGGTTTCGAAGATACTGGCAGCGTTCCCCCTTTAAATAGCTAGACTAATTCTTTGTCCGAGGTAGCTGCCAACTCTTCGGTCTCCTGTGATGTCGACTTACCTTTTTGATATTTCCTTAAAAAGCCTTAAAGCGCTAGGACCCCACGGACCAAGGGTCTCGACACCGAATGGGACAAAATCATACTCGGAGCCTAGACCCCTGTATTTGCACGCTTTAGCTTTTTCAGCCGCTTCACAAGCCGCACCAGCTCTGCTGTTGGTTCCATGTTGATGGGAAGGTGCCAGCATATACATATACATACATACAAATTACACATTTATTAAGTACATTTAATATATAGCCAGTTTGGTTGTAAAATCTGTGATAGATTTTTTATTGTGACATATGACAGCACCCTGATTGATGTTAGGCTGGAGTGAGGTCCATAAATAGATGTCACTGCTACTACAATTCAAGTAAGTACCAGTTACATCCACTATGCCGGCCTAGTTAAAACACGACTAAATCACTTCACTATCTGTTTATACTTGTAAGTGGTGGTACAACACTTACAAGTATTCACAAGCAGACCCTTAGCAAAAATCCGCCGCTTTTATTTTAAACCAAATGTTTGTAATATTCAATCTAAATAATAAATATTACAAATAAAATCTATCAATCAAATATTTTTCAACCCGGGAATCGCGACTTGGAATTATGAACTGGTAAGCTAACCGATGCGACACGCCTCTATAACTGAATTTTTAAGGCAGGCACAGGAGAGTGTCTTCCGACCAAATCGGAGACATCCTCAAAAAAGCTGGGTTGCCTAGTGCCCATAGTAGTTAGTAGAGGTTGTTTGATAACAATTTTAGATGTGAGTGAAGCGAGAGAGTTCTGTCAGGATCGTGGCAAGTGGCGCTCTATTATCTCTGCCTATCTCTGTGGGATAAAAGCGTGACATTTGATTGATTGATTGAAAGTCAGTGATTCTTCACAAATCTCACGAACCATACGACATAGTGAAAGCCACGACTAACCGGTGGGTGCAACTGGCATCTTGTCGTTCGGAATGGCTTTAGAACGCCACGACGATAAGTAGTAATCTTAAATTATAATTATTATACCTACTAACAAAATTTTGTTAAGTAAATGTCTCAATGTGAGACGTCGCTACGTTCTAAACTTTACGATCATTAATGTAGGTATAAAATTTAATGTTTATCGGAAAACTTATTCGGCTGTTAGAATCCACCCGCTGCGATATGTACAACATAGTTTATTTTTAATAATTGAGAAACGCAATAAAAATGATAATTTTATTTCTTTTCGCCATTAAAATTAGATTTATTAGTTCTGCGTATTAAATACTCGACCACGACTTCACTATGACCTCAACTGCCTGGACCCCGACTCTCTTAACAAATTAACGTAGTTAGTTACCTACGAGAATCGCAATATCGCTGACTTTCAATCAATCAAATTTTCAAGCGTTTTTCCCACAGGGATAGGAGATCCTCAAGAAAGCAGGGTTGCCTAGTGCTGATAATAGTAGAGCTTATGTGAAGAGAATTCTGGATGTGAGGGAAGCGAGGGAGTTGTGTCAGGATCGCTCTGTTGTCTCTGCCTATCTCTGTGGAAAAAGGTGATTTAAGAATGGCGGTAACTGTAACTATAGCCAAAAAAATGTTCTACCTACCAACACTTGGAAATGTGAGGAACCTCAAACATAAAATTCAATTGCTCATTTGTAAACCAAAAATGGACCTTTCTAGGAACGTGCCACACCAAACCTACGAAACACAATTCAGTCGGCATCCGATTGAATAGCCTTCAAGCTTTTCAAAGCCCCTGGGCGTAATTCAGAAGCCTAAAAACTAGCAAAACCTTTGCTACACAAAAATTAAATTATAACAAAATCATTCTTATTGAGTTGTTATAAGATTGAAATTAAAAATCTCTGTTTGTGTAAATAACTGTGAGATCACAATAACAGCATAAATAACTGGCAGGGCCTAATTCTTGTATGTAATTGTTTTAAATGAATGCACCCCGCCCGATGTTAAGCTGGAGTGCGGTCTATGAATGGAGACGACTGCCACTACAGTTATATTACTGCAGGCATCGATCTACTAATGGAAACTAACTTTTTTTCAATTCCAAAATACGAATTAGTCACCTTACGGTATATAAAAAAGTGGTACAATTTCAAACCAGTATGCGCCATCAGGACTACATTTTTTTTAATATGACTCAAGATATGACAACATCCTGCCTGATGTTAAACTGCAGAGCGGTCAATGAATGAATGTCACTGCTACTATAATTCAATAGCAGTCACATTTACTATGCCGGAACCGGGAACTAGTTGGAACCGGTAACTCACAAGCTAATCCAGAAATGCGACTTATTCACTTCACGGTCTGGTTACTTGTAAGTGGTGGTACTACCCCAAATCGGCAGACTGGGCACCACTGCCAAAAAGTCTTTGAAGATGATGCCAAAGCTTGTGGTTCCCAAAGTTATCTAAGCTAAGACCCATCATACAAATGATGACTGTTTGCCTCTTATTCTGCCTCTGCAAATAAATGCTAGAGATACCTAAGTATACGTACCTATTTTACTTTTATTATGATGAAATGAATTTCATGTCAATGGATGCGTTAAACAACGCAGGCCCAGGCGGGTGTTTTCCGACCAAATGGGAGACATTCTTAAGAAAGCTGGTTGCCTAGTGCCCATAACCATAGAGCTTGTATAAAGAGAATTGTGAATTGAGAAGAAAGCGAGGGAGTTGTGTCAGGATCGTGGCAAGTGGCGCTTTATTGTCTCTGCCCACCCCTGTGGGAAAATGCGTGATAATTTTATTAATAATTAAAATTAAATAATTCCTAATTTATTTTTATAACTATTTCATTATTTTGATCTTTCTATTGACCTGACAGATAATATCTAGCGTCATTAAGTTTTTGACTTAGATCATATAAATTAAGTTTTTGGATAAATAGTTATATTTTCGAATTAAACAAATTTTATATGGCTTAATATCGTGTTTAATTTTAGTTAATAATTTTTTTATTCCGACATTTTAGAGTTTGGTTTAAATCCCCCCTATTAATTACAAATAAAGCGATAGTAAGCCGCATAAAATTTGTTTAATTTATTAATCAATGTTCAAGTAAATCTAAAAAAATCTAGTTATATTTTAGTTTACGTTTTAATTTAATTCCGATGTGAGATGTGTGAAGAATTGTCTTCTCATGTTGGCCGGTTGGTCAGGAAGAGCCTTTAGCATTACAGCTATGTTATGCATGCAACTGTGTGGTGTACCTCTTAAGGGAACAATGCATCGTAAGGCTATGACTACTGTTTGGCTGGTTAGGAGACGATAAGTTTGTGAATGGTGACTCGTTTTATTGATTTATTTTCATGAAATATAGAAAATCATTTATTTAATAAACAGATAAAATTAAAACTATAAATAAAAAATATCATCTAATGACGTCACATCAGAGATAGTCCCAAGGAGACTCGCAACATTTCCCCATACGTTGCTACGTTGACAAGTTAATACGTTGGCAGAAATAATCGCCAGCCTTTCTGTCGCCAGACTTCTCCGTCAGCCGCATAGACAACTCCTTGACCAGCGCTTGTCTGAATCTTTCCATGATTAATATCTGTTGCCTACATCATCACATCGTATAGCAATAAATTATAAAAAAGGATAACGATAAATCTTAGAAATATTTCAGAAATTAATTCATATAATACACTGTTTTTATATTAGTTTAAGAGTGGTAGGCAGTGGTGCCCAGTCTGCCGATCCGTGGTGGTACCACCACTTACAAGTATACAGACCGTGAAGTGATTTAGTCGCGTACAGCATAGTGGATATGACTACTACTTGTAGTTATTTAACTCTACAGTTAAATAACTACAGTTTCACACTAGGCGGAGTGCTGTAATCGTGTCAAATCACGATAAAAACATTGCATTAGTAAAAGACCGTGGTGTAGTGGCAGCGCAATGGTCATGCAAACCGAGAGCAGGGGTTTGAATAAGTGGATATTGGTACCAATGTTTCTATGATATATGTTTATTTATTTTGATTTAAATTTCTATACTAAGCTACTAAAGTGCTTGTATTGTAGAACAGGAACTCGTGCTCTCGGTTTGTGTAACCATTGCACTGCCACTACACTACGGTCTCCTTTGTACTTTGGTCGACCTGTTTCTATGATACAAGCACTTTGGTAGCTTATTACAGAAATAAATAAAAGAGAGACTGCTCTAAAAAGCGTCTATTCATATGTCAAACATTACTTAGCATTTAAGAAAATATCAATATCATATACACTAAATAAACATATAAACCTACGCATTATATTATTTACTATTTAAATAATATTCAGCATGTTTTCTTTTTCTAATGCATATATTGTGCAACACCAACACTCACATTTACGACTTAACTAACAACGGGTTTTTACAATTTTAAACCGAGGTTCTAAATCTTACAACCACTAAGCCCTTCTAAGACATCCAATTGTTTAATTATATTAGTATTTGAAACTATGGTTTAGGTGGTATTGAATTTTAAATCGCTTTCGATAGTTTATTGCTAAGAAAAGTGGTTTTCTATCTAATATAATGGAACCGGCAGTTTTTTCCACAGTATAGGAAATTAACAGTAGGATGTCATCTTACAAACGACACATTGAATTCAGATATCAGCACTCTACAGCTGCAAATGATTCTTAGTTCTAAGAGTGGTAGGCAGACAGTTTGTCCAGATTGCCAAACCTGGATAGTACCACTTTTTTTAAGTGTATAGGTCGCGGAAGATTAAAAGAGCGCCGTAACTTGTTTACTGACTTTTAGTTCTTCAAATGTGTATAAATTTTAAAATTAATTATGTACTTTAGGTACACGACTGTACAGATGCGCGGACTTGCTCCCACCACAGTCATCCAGCGCTTCTCTTATTAGGCGATCCTTATAGTGCGTAGCTTAAAAGACAGCGATCTTTTTATCTAGTGACTTGTAAATTGTAAGTTGCCGGTTCCAACTAGACCGGTATTCAACTGCTCCCTGCAGTTATTTAACTGTAGTAAGCTTAAAATATTAGGTGATGTGCTGTCATTTTAGCCAAAAAAATATGTTAAAACCCAACACAAGCTAAAGTTAGGGATAGCCTCAGTGCGCATCTAACCGAGTAATTATTTCAAAGACAATCAAGCAATAAAATTGTCTAGCTGTTTTCCCACATGAATTGGCAGAGACAATCGAGAACTGCTTACCACGATCCTGACACAACTTCCCGCACATCTACAATTATTTTCATACAATCCCAAAATAAACTACTGTACCTTTTACTTCTGCTGTGGTTTTCCTACTTATGGTTATTTACGATAGACAGGCTAACGGAAAAGTAACAATGTGGGATTTTTAAAAACGAATTTAGATAGCATTAAAATTATTACAGTTTTGACCTCAACAATCAGAATTTTAAGAGGTTTTCAAACATCTGCCGCTATCCCGTACTGTGTAATATTTAGTATTTAGTTCATTATTACCATTTGCTTTTTTTATTGTGACACGACATTTGATCACGACCCGCCTGATGATAAACAAGAGGAGATCCAAGAGTAACGACGACTAGAAAATCTTTGTTTCGGGTCTGGTTATTAAAGAGGAGGCAGTGGTACCCAGTCTGTCCGGTCTGCATACTTACAAGTATACAGACCGTGAAGTGATTTGGTCGTGTTTCGGGATCAGCTTGTAAGTTGCTGGTTCCAACTAGGCCGGCATAGTGGATGTGATTGCTACTCACAGTCATTGAATTGTAGTAGCAGTGGCATCCATTCATAGACCACACTCCAGCTTAACATCAAGCGGAGTGCTGTCATGTCATGTGTCGAGTCACAATAAAATAAGAATATATAAGCATGGTAGGCAGTAGTGCATTCCAGACTACCGATCCGGGGTAGTACCACAACTTACAAGTATACAGAAGTAACTTAGTAAGTTAACGATTCTAACAATGTGGATATGACTGCTACTTGCAGTTATTTAACTCTAATAGCAGTCGCTTTCGTTCATGGAGCGCACTCCAGTTTAACAAAAGGCGGTCATATGTCGAGCTTCAATAAAAAAATACTATACACAAAACAGTTAAATAAATTACAATAATAAACAAAAATAAATTATTTTACGAGGAACATATTTTAATTAATTATAAATAATTGTTTTAAAGTAAAGCAATTTATTGCCAAATTGACCTCTATAGTTAAAAAAAAATTTTTTTCTATAAATGTGGGCAGAAATGTAAATAACCCATTTGTATAAAACTCTAATAAAGATATTAGGACAACTCGTTTTAACTTGTAAAGGAAACTTGTGATATCTAGTTTTTTTTAATACCTAATTCATAGACACATTACATTTATTTTTATTTACATTTCTATATTAAGCTACTAAAGTGTTTGTATCATAGAAACATGACAACCAAAGTACATATATCAAAGATACATTGGTACCGGCAAGTGGTTTTGAACCGTGCTTTCGGTTTGCGTGACATTGCACTTCCACTACACCACTAGAATAGGAGCAGAACAAAAACGGTCCTTTTTTATTTATTTTTTATTGTGACTCGACATATGACCGCACCCCGCTTGATGTTAAGCCGAAGTGTGGTCCATAAATGAATGTTACTGCTACTACAATTCAATAACTGTGAGTAGCAATCACATCCACTATGCCGGCCTAGTTGGAACCGGCAACTTACACGCTAATCCCGAAACGTGACCAAATCACTTCACGGTCTGTAAACTAGTAAGTAGTGGTACTACCTCGGATCGGCAGACTGGGTATCACTGTCTACCACTCTTTGGTAACCAGACCCGAAGCAAATATCCACCTCTTTTTTTTTATTAACAAATATTTGCAATATTTAATATATTTATTAAATATTACAAATAAAAGCTATGAAACAAATATTTGCTCCGACCGGGAATCGAATCCGGGACTTTACGCGCAACAAACCAATCGCTAAACCGTTCGTTCATGCCTTTTACCTAAATGCTTTACCGATACTTTGGATCCTTCAAGGGATACAGATAACCTAGGATAGGTGACAGATAACCTCTAGTCAGTAAAACGAAAATTCAATAAGTCGCGTTTGGGATTAGCTTGAAAGCTCAGTCAGGCCAGCGTGGTCGAAGTAACTACTGCTTGGGTCAGGAGACTATTTATTTAACTGTATTGGTGACTGCAACCTAGATTCATGGACCGCACTCCAGATTAACATCAGGCGGGGTGTTGTCATATGTGGAGCCACAATAAAAGAAAAACCTTCTGATATCCTAAAAACTGTTAAACCTCAAATAGTTTAAGCACAAGAAACCGGCTCATGAAATCCGTACATTCACACCAACCATCTGTAATTCAACACTAAGGAGGTGGACTCTACTACTATTTTGAAGGTTTCGCAAAAGTGGTAGGCAGTGGTACCCAGTCTGCCGATCTGGGGTAGTACGAGTACACCGTGAACATTTTGTGAGACGACGCGCGGGCTTCCTCTGCGGTAGAGGCGGGCGGCACCTCGTCTTACAAAATCTTAGGCGTTACCGGTTTCAACCAGGCTGACATAGTGGATGCGACTTCTACTTGCAGTTATATAACTGTAGTAGCAGTCGCATAGAACGCACACCAGCGTAATTTTTTTTTAATGTTTATATAGGTAATCAAATCGCATGCTTCTATTCCCACAGGGCTCGACAGAGATTATCAAGCGCCATTTATCACAATTCTGACGATCTCCTTTCTCTCACATGCATCTTTATACAAGCCCTTTGGTAATAGGCACAGCGAAATCATGTTTTTTAAGAATATCCTCTCCTCGATTTCATCAAGGATCAAACCTAGGAGATTGCTCCTCAAGGGATAATTCCGATGGCGACTGCAAACTGCAGACTGCACTACTGGTTTGTAAGAATCTGTATGGCGCGGCCGCAGACTGCAGTGTCACCTTGAACGGAATCAATTTTATACAGATTCATACAAACCAGAGCTGGCTACATCGCTCGAAGAACCGAAAACCGATGGGAAAGAAAGGTTCTAGAGTGGAGACCACGAACCGGAAGACGCAGCGTAGGTAGGCCTTCCACTAGGTGGACTGACGACATAGTGAAAGTCACAGATAACCGGTGGATGCAGCTGGCATCTTGTCGTTTGGAATGGCGTTCTAAGGGGGAGGCCTATGTTCAGCAGTGGATGCCTTCTGGCTGATGATGATGATACAAACAGTAGTGCGGTCTGCAGTCGCTGTTTGCAGACGTTATCAGAAACACAAATTTAATCAAATCGGGGACATTGTTAAAAAAGGAGGGCTACCCATCGAACCCAGGACTTTACGCTTAGTGGACTGATGTGTAAAGCAATACACCATCGCTTCAAAGATCAAAGTTTTTTCATTAAAAACTTGCCGCCATGTTAGGGTTATAGTTTAGAAAACTCGTATCTAACTGTTGTATAAATTTATAAGTAAAGTTAACAAGCAATTCGTATGCTCACTCGGGCTTTAAACGCGTCGAGAATATAAAACTAATTTTATAGAGCTAGTCGACGCCTCCAAGATGGGGGCCACGAAATTTTCAAAAGAGCATTTTATACTTTACGATAACGATACGACTGGCTGTTTCGATGGAATCGACAACTTTCAGGGTGTCCCGAGTCACTTCAAGGTGACACTTCTTAACCTAATATGTTGAATCTTAGCTACATCTTTAACAAATGTTTAAAGATGGAGGTAAATGTGGTGATTAAAGTTTATTTCCTTAAAAAATTATCTTTTCTTGCATATCTTTTATAATAAATAGATTTAAATTTTGGTAAAACATAAAAATCGTGGATATTGCGGTTTTATTTACATTTAATTTTTACCTGTGATTTTATTTATTTGTATAATTATAGTCAAACAATCAATCACCCCACCCTTTTCCCACAGGAATAAGCAGAGACAATGGAATGCCACTTGCCACAATCCTGACATAACTCCCTGGCTATCACATCCACAAGCTCTACGGTAATGGGCACTTGCTTTCTTAAGGATTGCTTCTATTTAGACGGAAAACACCCTCCTAGATCTGCCTAATATAAAATGTTAATTTAGGTATAAGTTTGATTTCTGAATTAATATATAGTTTTTATAAGAATTCTGATTACTTAAAATTATTACGAGAATTTAAACAAGAACCTTTACGTCTTCAGATAAATAGAGAAGACAAAAGTCGTGAGTTGTAAAGACGCCTTGGAATATTAATCAGTATAATTTATAGATACGTGTTAAAATAGACAAAGTTGAGGGAAGTTTCGCTTATTTCCATGGGTTTTTTTTACTAAGTTCATTGACATTTGACGCTTATAACATTTACCTATATTATTGTGTCGAGAGATTTACAATATTTAGTATTTAATTTATAAATTGGACAGATGAGAGAGTCATGATTATTTGAATGTTAAAAGCTATGATAGTTTCAAAGTTTGGGCAATTTGGCTTGAGATATTAGTAGTCATAAATAAGAGAACTTTTTTAAATTTAGTTTATTAGAATCTTTTAGAACGAAGAATCATTCGTCCTTCGACATAGGCCTGCGTTTTGTTTGAATAAAGTTTTATTTAATTTATCCTTAAATACACTTGACAAAAAAAACAGGGCCACTTAGGTAAAAAAAGCGCGATTTTCCCAAAATAATAGACAGAGTTGTTATTTGGAAAATATGGTAGATTTCAGTTTTTAAAAAAGAAAAATATCGAAAGTTTGTCTCTGTTTAAAAAAATAAACTTTTTTGTCTGTCTAAATAATTTTCTTTATATGGAAAGTTCGACTTTCCGACCTACTTTACGCGAAAAAAGTGCGACATTCTCTCCCTGAATATGGCACTTTTCAAAAACGCGTCGAGCGTTCTTGACATTCACATTTTGTAGTGCTCAGACATGACACATTATCTCCCTATAAAATAGGAATTTCATACTGTTGTAAAAAAAATCACCAGCTATACCGGCAGAATAGTAGGGCTCCCGCGTGTGTAATGTGTATGCAACACTGCTCGGGAGTCAATTCACGCGGGTTAAAATGTCCTACTTTTCTCCCTACGTGCGTAATATAAGACTTTTTACACTCCTTGATGGAAAGTTCGACCTTGGCTGCATTAATAAGACATTTTGATCATACAGCTACAGTTATACATGCTCTTTACTAGCATGTATATTGAAACATTGCTCATAATAAGCATGCTCATTTCTTGTTTGCCCAAAAATCGACGGTCGTGCGATTTTTGGGCATGCTACCTACAGCGCGGGAGTAGGGGGGGGGGCGTGCTTATAGCGAGTGTGAACAGGTTAGCTTATTGAGCATGCTAGTACGTAGTAGTAAACCAGCATGCCTATTGCTAGCAAATGTAAACTGCTCATAAGCATGCTCATATTGAGCATACTCAATAGCACGCTTATTAGCATACTATTTTAAAGCACGTGTAACAGTAGCATACTAGTATTTCATAAATTAATTTCAAGTATTTATAAAAACTACCACAGATTTTAGTGACCCGGAATATTGCGTCTCAGTGTATAACATTATGTTGTTCACATTGTCCGTGTATGTTTTGATCTAAGAGAATTCCTAATATTTTCCAATTTATTTTAAGATTAGGGGAGTGTCTTCTGTCTCACAAAATGCATAATAGTTGCGTAATACAATGTTATATCATTGCTATTTTTGCATATACCCACATAAATTTTCAAATCGCATCCTTAACATACAAAAGCATACAAAGTAACATACTATACGATTGTCTAAATTAAGAATACAGTAAGAGACACGCTGGCAATTGTGTGTAAGGAAAAGGAAGATATCGTGTAGAGCCTCTACCTGAGATTTTGTAGAGGCCCCTACCACCGCCTTTGTTCTATCTTGCTTCATCTTTGTCAAATATCGATCGCGAGGTATTAGTTGATAGCATTGTACAGAAATCTCTTCGCAACATCCATCTATTTTAGGTTAAAGCGTCGCCACACAATCAATACAGATAGGCAAAGACAACAGATTTATATTTCAAATCTACACTTTCTAAGAACTTAATACAACTCTGTCGCTTCTTCACATCCACAATTCTGACGATTTTTAGTGATTTATTTTTAGTGATTTGACCGAGAACTCTTTTTTCGTTCTTTTCGTATATCCTATCGTGACTCTTTGTCAATAAGAAGACTGTTCTTTGAGACTGTTCCGTAAAAACAATGAACGGAACAGTCATAAGCCATAGATCCTTGTATAAAGAAAAGATTTGGAAGTAATGGAAGCAAGAGAGTTTTGTCAGGATCGTGGAAACTAGCGCTACATTATCCTTGCGTCCTTGTAGCTGTTAATAAAGATTTTTTTTGTATTATTGAAGTAAGTTTTTTTTATTTTATTTTTTTATTATTGTAATTTGACATCTCATTTCGACTGACTATAAGTAAGATCTGTGCTGACTTCAAACGACTCAGTGTAACTCCGTCGTCGTCTCTATGCCGGCCAGAAATCTCTATTCACCTTCAATATGTTTAATGTGTTTTGGTTTTGTGCATCTGTATAGTTTTAGAATACGAATTGTTTCTTATAAATTATATATTTTTTTCAATATTTATCGACCATTGTTTGTTGTGTAAGATTGGACGTGCCTTTACCGACTATTATTTTGGGCACGCGCCGTGAATCCTAAATATAGTGTACGTTTGTTGAACCCGAATGGATCTGTTAAAGGATTCTCCTAATTATAAAAATGTACATATAAATAAGTTTATATAAATAAAGATTTTTTTATTGTGACTCGAGATCGAGATCTTGATTATTGTGATGCTAATCTGATCTGATCTGGTGGTTAGCAAGAGGAGGACCAAGAGAGCCGACGCCTGAAAAAAATAACTTAATTTACGGTTGCCTCAGTCGCTGTCACTATGCCGGCCTAAGGTAATTCTTTACGCATAGTTTAAAGGATCCAAGGTTATGGGATGGGGAAAACACAGTCACCGTTACTATGCTGGCATCTATAATCAAGCAATCAATCAAATTGTCACGCCTTTTTCCCACAGGGATAAGCAGAGATAATGGAGCGCCACTTGCCACGATCCTGCCACTACTTCCTCGCTTCCTTCATATTCACAATTCAGTTTATACAAGCTCTATGGTTTTGGCACTAGGCAACCTAGCTTTCTTGAGGATGTCTCCGATGTTTGCTGATGTCGGCAAACACTCTCCTGGGCCTGCCTTGTTTAACGTATCCATTTACATGAGATTTATAAATTCTTTTCGTCAAACTACATTCTACATTCACTCATCCTTTCTATGTGCCTAAACCATCGAAGCATTCCTTTGTCAATCCTTATCTACTCGTATAATCTATTGAAAATGAGCTTCGAACATTTCGTATGGAGCACATTCATCTCGAGTGGAGCACAACTGACCCCAAAGCTTGACCAGTGACCAACTTCACGGTTAAACGAACGGGACAAAAGCGCTATAATACAAATGTTAGTTTACCGTAAAGTGGGAGGGAGAAAGTTGGAAATCTGTCAAACCGTTTTGAAAGAGTTAATTAAAACGTAGTGTGGCGGAAGCGAGGGTCAGTCGGGCTGATCTCCACAGCATAAGTGCAGGCTTCGAGAGGTAAACATTAATTTTGTAACGTTAGTCAAGACAATGGGGTTTTGTTCACATCGTTTAGAGTTGCCATGAATTACAGTTGCTATTGGGACTCTGGTTTTAGGTTATGATTGAAGTTTTTTTTTTAAATTGTGACCCGACATATGACAGAATCCCGCCTGATGTTAAGCTGGAATGCGGTCCATGAATGAAAGTGGCTTCTACAACAGTTCAATAACTGAAAGTAGCAGTCACAACCTCTATTTTTTATTTTTTCTATTTACAATTCTATACTAAGCTACTAAAGTGCTTGTATCATAGAAACAGGACAACCAAAGTACATATATAAAAGATACTTTGATACCGGCAAGTGGTTTTGAACCCGGTTTGCCTAACTATTGCACACTACACCACGGTCATCTTAATCTAACTGCCCTAATCTTAGCCGCCTGTATGCCTGCCTAGTAGAAACCGCAACTTACAAGCTGATCCTAATACTCGAGTAAGTCACTTCACGGTCTATATAATATATACGTATATATTATATATATAATATAATATATCTATATAATATATACGTATATATGTATACTTGTGAGTGGTGGTACTAGGCACTATCGCCTACTACTCTTTGAACACCCGGATTAAATATACAAATATCTTTTATTATTAAGAAATATTTGTTAATAATAAAAGGTTATTTTGTAAAATTTTATTAATCTAATTATTTAATATTGCAAATAAAAGCTATTTATGTCAAAATAAAAAAGAACAGTCTTCTTCTCGATTTCAACTTGGGCGTTACATTTTTCACGCCATTGACCTCGTAGCGTCAAAGAAGCATACAAATATTCAAGGATTTACTTAAATATTTGTATGTCTTAATAAAATTTGTATGTCGTTATAACATTAAAGTCAACTTTAATGTTATAAAGACATACACATATTCAAGTATTTACTAAAGTATTAACTTAAAAAAGTATTAACAGATACTTAAATATCTGTATGTCTTTGTAAAATTTGTATGTATTTATAACATTCAAGTCAACTTTAATGTTATAAAGACATACAAATATTCAAGTATTTATTAAAGTATTTATTTAATGTTAGTATGTCTTTTTAAAATTTGTATGTATTTATAACATTAAAGTCAACTTTAATGTTATTTATAACATTAAAGTCAACTTTAATGTTATAAAGACATACAAATATTCAAGTATTTACTTAAATGTTTGTCTGTTTTTTTTTAATTTGTATGTATTTATAACATTCAAGTCAACTTTAATGTTATAAAGACATACAAATATTCAAGTATTTACTAAAGTATTTTCTTAAATATTTGTATGTCTTTATAAAATGTGTTTGTATTTTTAACATTAAAGTTTAACTTAATGTAAACATTTAAAGTAAACATTTAAAACTGATTTATGGTCACATGAGAAAAGTGTAAGCTTGTGAATGACAATGCGTTCAGTGGACCGCCCACGGAACATCCGGTATTTTGTTACCATTTTTTTATATCCCGAGAATCAAACCCACCATGGTTTATGCCAAAAAGGTCATACCTTACGGTTGCACTAATTTAGTCATAGTAAAATTAATATTCCATTACTAGTAACCACAATTCAGTGGCTATGAATTTTTAATCAAATTTAAATTTTATTACCAATAAAATAAGTCTTAGTTTTGTTTTAGTTTGTTGATTAGGGTAACTTATTCGGGAACAGTTTGAAGACATGGAAAAGATGAGTGAAAGTAGATTGACGAAAAGAATTTATAATCTAATGTGGATGGATGCGTTAAGCGAGGCAGACCCAGGGTCTAGAAGAAAGCTAGGATTGCCTAGAGCCAATAGCCGTAGAGCTTGTATTAAGAAAATTGTGAATGTGGCAATGATTCGTGTCAGTATCGTGGCAAATGGCGCTCCATTGTCTCTGTCTACACCTGTGGAAAAGGGCATGACATTTAACCTTACTAATTTAGTGTAATTTTTGTTAAATTTTACTAAAGCATATGAGATTAACACTATATGTTCGTAGTATTTTCTTAGATTTTGCGCGAACATTAATTAAGGAATTAAACAAATTTTATGCGGCTTACTATCGCGTTTATTTTGGTTTTGATTTTACAATTTTTTCTTATTCCGACGTTATCTCTCCGTGACCACGAAGGCTGCAAGGCTCTCGAAAAAACATTGTAAAATCAAAACCAAAATAAACGCGATAGTAAGCCGCATAAAATTTGTTTAATTCCTTAATCAATGTTCGCGCAAAATCTAAGAAAATACTACGAACATATAGTGTTAATCTCATATGCTTTAGTAAAATTTAACAAAAATTACACTAAATTAGTAAGGTTAAATGTCATGCCCTTTTCCACAGGTGTAGACAGAGACAATGGAGCGCCATTTGCCACGATACTGACACGAATCCCTTACTTTTGCCACATTCACAATTTTCTTAATACAAGCTCTACGGCTATTGGCTCTAGGCAATCCTAGCTTTCTTCTAGACCCTGGGTCTGCCTCGCTTAACGCATCCATCCACATTAGATTATAAATTCTTTTCGTCAATCTACTTTCACTCATCTTTTCCATGTCTTCAAACTGTTCCCGAATAAGTTACCCTAATCAACAAACTAAAACAAAACTAAGACTTATTTTATTGGTAATAAAATTTAAATTTGATTAAAAATTCATAGCCACTGAATTGTGGTTACTAGTAATGGAATATTAATTTTACTATGACTAAATTAGTGCAACCGTAAGGTATGACCTTTTTGGCATAAACCATGGTGGGTTTGATTCTCGGGATATAAAAAAATGGTGCTTGTATCATAGAAACAGGACAACCAAAGAACAAATATCAAAGATACATTAGTACCGGTGGATGGTCTCGAACTCGTGCACTCGGTTTGCCAAACCATTGCACTGCCACTACATCACGGTCGCCTTTTAATTAAAATTAAACAATACCGTAATTGTATTAACAAAGAATTTGACATTATTATTTTTACAAAAGAAAACAACATTAAACTATTTACTATTTAAAAAGAGTACAATGAAATAAATTGGACTCTTTGCATGAGTAAGCAAATGTAATTTAGTAAACAATTTCACTGTAACTAATGTATTTGTAAAAATTTTCGACAATTTTAAACAAAATAGTAAAACCAATGTAATAAAGATTTTAATCAACATCCTAATTTCCTATTTGAAAGGGAATGCTATTCTTGGTCAATTTGTTTTCGATTTGATTTTGAAGCGTTCTCGATGTTATTTTAGGCATGATGGTTGATAATCCATCTCTTGTGGATGGATGCATTAAACAAGGCAGGCCCAGGAGGGTGTTTTCCGACAAAATAGGAGACATCCTTAAGAAAGTTGAGTTGCCTAGTGCCCATAACCATAGAGCTTGTATGAAAAGAATTGTGGATCTGAAGGAAGAGAGAGAGAGTTGTCAGGATCTTAGCAAGTGGCGCTCCATTGTCTCTGCTTGTCCCTATGGGAAAAGGCGTGACAATTTCAGTGATTGACGCTTAATGACTTTTTTTAAATTTTTGCTTCCCTCATTTGTAATTTAATAGGAATATTTACAAAAAAATAGTAATGAAATCAAAATAATAAAATAACAGGAACTGAGCCGGCATAGTGACTGCGACTGAGACCGTGACATGAAGCAGTTTTATCAGTCGTCGGCGGTCTTAGACCTCTCAATGCTTACCAAGTCAAGGCAACTACAAACAATTTTAAATGTTTATTATGCAACTGTTAATTTCATTTTAAATAAAGACTTAAATAACATTTATTATTATGATAAAATTAAACGTCTATTAACTATAATTGATTAATTAAACTATAAATAAAAAATATCATCCAATGACGTCGCATCAGAGATAGTCCCAAGGAGACTGGCAACATTTCCCTTTTGTATAGCAAGGCTTATACGTTGGCAGAAATAATTGCCAGCCTTCCTGTCTCCAGACCTCTCCATCAGCCGCCTGGACAACTCTTTGGCCAGGCACTTAGCTGAAGGTCCCCAAGGGTCCATCGTCTCGACCTCAAACGATAATACATTTAAGCCCTTATACAAAATGATTGTTATCCTTTGAATATATTCTTATTGTAGTCGAATATATTCCTAGTGTCTAGGTCAGATGTTGAGTCTCTAAATAAAAATGGAGGATAGTATCAGAATAAGTATGTTATAGTGAAAACGAGCCGTAAATTTGGGTAATAGGCCTAAATTGTGATGCACAAAAACAAGCCACGGGTCATGAAACCAGCCCATTGTTCTCGATACAAAAGACCTAAACCATAATATATGTAATTATTTTGTAATAAATAACTCTATGACGAAACGGAGTATAGTGGCCGGCATAGTGACAACGACTGAAGCAAATTTTGTCGATTTTTACGTCGCTCTTGCTTACTATCACAAAAGTCGAGGTCTAATGTCGCGTCACAATAAAAAAGAAACGTATTTGACGACACGGGTGGTGCTTTGGTTAGCACACCAGTCCGTGACGCTAAGTCCCGGGTTCGATGCACAGTCGGAGCAAAGATTTGTTTCGTAGCTTTTATTTGTAATATTTAATAAATGGCGTTCTAAGGGGGAGGCTTATGTTCAGCTGTGGACGCCTTCTGGATGATGATGATCAGGGTCAGGTTGTCTAAAAATGGTAAAAGCAGTGATGCCTGAGGTAGTACCACCACTTACAAGCGTTCAGGCCGTGAAGTGATTTGTGCGAGTTTCGGAATCAGTTCGTAAGTTGCCGGTTCCAACTAAGCCGGCATAGTGGATATTACTAATATTGTCAGTTATTTAACTTTAGTAGCAGTCGTATCCATTCATAGACTGCAATCCAGCTCAACATCAAGCTTCATAACTGGGTGCTGTCATATGTTATTCATAATAAATTAAACATTTAGTACAATATTTTTTTCTGTTTTATACTAAGCTACTAAAGTCGTCTCGGTTTCCACCAAGGTCGCCTTAGTACATAATATAGGTTTTTTCAGTCGTTGTTACTCTTGGACCTCCATCATGCTTAACATTAGGCCGATCGAGGTCAGATGATAATAAAAAATAAATAAAAAACCTAAATGAAGTCCCTCGCAACTAGTACATCCCATTTAGGAAGAGAAGGGAACGCACACATTCGCCTATTTGATATTTACAGTATATGCTAAATATTTACATCAACATTTTAATGTAAACGCGAGTGGTAGGCAGTGGTGCAGGTCTACCGATCCAAAGTAATGCCATCACATAAACACAATAATATTGATATATTCAACAATATACTATCCACTTTAAAGGTTAATCTCGAGCAAATTAAAGAGTGAAATATTGTTTTTAACACAAAATATACATAAGTATATAAAACTATTTCAAATTCTGTACTTTTTTTTCCCCATTTTTTTGTAATAATTGTAGAATATATTTAAAATGAATTGTGAATAGATTTAAGTAAGTTAACATTATTAGTTATATATTAATCTTACTATGTATACAATGTTAAGAATTTTAGCACTGTCAAAAGCCATTTAGTTGTACTCTTAAGTTTTAATTTGCTGAAATTTGGTATGTGTACCTTATAAATAAATAAAAAAACATAACAAGTAGTGATTTAGTCGAGTTTCGGGATTAGTTTGTAAGTTGCCAACTAAGTGCTGTCAAATGTCCAGTAATCTTACAAGGAATGATTTATATATTATATTTACAGAATTTATATTAATATATAAAATTTACAATTTATTAACTGTGAGTAGCAGTCACATCCACTATGCCGGCCTATTTAGAACTGGGCAGCTTACAAGCTGATCCAGAAACGCGACTAAGTTACTTCACGGTCGTATACTTGTAAGTGGTGGTTTTAATACATTTGTAAACATCGAAGCATTTGTGTCAATAGATTTTTAATTCCATTTTCTCAAGAAAGTTAGATTGCCTAGTGCCCATAACTGTAGAACTTGTATGAAGAGATTTGTGGATGTGAGGGAAGTGAGGGAGTTATGTCAGAGTCGTGGCGAGTGGCACTCCATTGTCTCTGCGACGTGACGTGACAATTTAATTGATTGTTTTTTTTATATAATAATTGTTCTATACTAAAATACTTATATAAATATAGGACGGTCTGACATTATGTTTTACGTGTGATGATTTTTTAATAATTAAATTCTTCTGATTAGCTATGAACAATTAATTAAATATTTAGTACAAAGTATGTGATGATTTCGTGTATTCTTTGGCCCAGTTTATATTAGCTGCATCAAAATCAGGAAATGTGAATATCGCGGCTCGCTGACTGCCGCCATTGAACACGTCATGCCGTCAACAATATCTATTAAAACACATTACGGAGTGTAATTTTAAAATTACAAATATATTAACGTTTTTGTTTTTTTATTGTGACTCGACAAGCACATGACAGCACCCTGCTTGATTTTAGGCTGGAGTGTGGTATACGTATGGATGTCACTGCTACTACAATTTAATAACTGTAAGTTGATCAAGGTCTGTCTAAACGGCTGACGAAAAAGTCTGGAGATAGGAAGGCTGGCAATAATTTCTGCCAACGTATTAGCTTTGCTATACAAAGGGGAAATGTTGCCAGTCTCCTTGGGACTATCTCTGATGCGACGTTATTAGATGTTTTATTTATAGTTTAATTATAGTTATTATACTTTTAATTTTATCAGTTTCTCAAAAAAACTATGAAGTACTTAAATAACTGTAAGTAGCAATCACATCCACTATGACGGCCTATTTGGAACCGGCACTTACAAGCTGATCCCGAAACGCAACCAATTCACTTCACGGTCTGTATACTTGTAAGTGATGGTACTACCCCAGATCGGCAGTCTGGGTACCACTGGCTACCACTCCGATAACTAGACCCGAAGCAAACCACCTCTTTTTTTTAAATAAATATTTACATGTATTTATGAAATATTACAAAATAAAAGCTATGAAGCAAATATTTGCTCCGACCGGGATTCGAACCCGGGACTTTTCGCGCAACAAACCAATCGTTGACCGTTCGTCCACGCCTATCGTCAATTAGTACATTATAAACTTATTTACCGGACGTACGTATCCGATTACGGGCTATTAAAAAGTTATTACAGATCTTAAATAACTTATTTTATTTAATTATTCGAAGAGAAAGGACAGAGACAGGCAACATAAGAACAAAAATAAAGCAATGGAGTGAAAGTAATTAAAATTATACCCGCCACCAGGACATTTCTCACTGTGAACAAAAGTGCATCCTTTGTGTGATACAAAATTTGGTAAAATATCACCTTGGCCAGGTATATAAGAAACAGTTGCAGTATATGTGTTTGAATGCATTAAAACCGCTAGGTGAACTCCGAAGCAAACCACCTTTACTTTTCATTATTATTTATTATCACCAGTAACCATTTTCATAGAGCTTGTATTTGTTTTATTGTGTCACGACATCTGACTTCGACCCGCCTGATGATAAGCAAGAGTGACGACGACTGAAAAAAAAACGAGTCAGTTTACGGCTGCCTCAGTCGCCGTCACTATGCCGGCCAAAGGTGCTTCTTCACTTACCGCTTGAAGGATATAGGATTTAGAGAACTGGCAAAGCATTCCAATTATCGATTGTTCTACAAAGAAAAGACGCACCAAACTTTTGTAGGAAGAGAATTATGGATGTAAGGGAAGCGAGGGAGTTGTGTCAGGATCGTGGCAAGTGGTTGTCTCCGCCTATTCCTGTAGGAAAAAGGCAGAGACAATTTGATTCATTAATTGATATCATTAGTAACGATTGCGCTTAGAGCGAAAACTATCAAATAAATATGATTCAAAAGAAGTTGTACTATACTTTAGAAGTGGTAGGAGGCGCAAATTCCGGGTTTGATTCCCAGTCGGAGTAAATGAGGCAGATTATTGCTCCTGAGTATTTAAGAAGTGGTAGACAGACAGTTGGTGGTCATATGCCCAGTCAGCCGGTCTATGGTAATACCACCACTTTCAAAAGTACAAACAGTGAAGCGATTTAGTCGCGTTTTGGTAATTGGTAAAATTTGTTTGTTTAATTCATTAATTAATGTTCGCGCAAAACTATTATATCTACGTCTTTTCTTCTTAAAATTTCATTTTTTTTATAGTGGTTTTTATAAGTATATTGTCAGCAGTGACAACATTGACAAGCACTTGTCACTATTAATTTATACTTTACGAGACCACAATTTGGTAATGGTTGATGTATGATATCCTTTTCACCTAATTAGGGTATGAGATGTAGGTAATAATATTTTTACGACTTAGAGAACACGTTAAAAGCCACTTAAAAACTTTTATTATTTGTCAACTATGTTCTCTAAAATAAATTGTACATTACGACCTAGAGATACTCGAAATAAAATGTGTTTGAAGTTAGGTTAAAGAGTCGCCAAATAAACATCAACCATGTTGACATTTAGTACACTGGCTGGTAATAAAAAGTCGGGCCACCTCTGAATTTTAGAAAAAAAACTCGTTTATTTCAAGACGAAAATTTTTGATTGCTGTGTGGTATTTAGGAAATAACTGTGTTGTGTTATGTAATAGACAGGCTGTGCCACGCAGTTTTAGTAGCATTTTAAAACTGTGTCTCTTAACTTGAGCTCGTAACCAAAGTGCATACATATATCTAAGGTACGTTGGTAGAAACCCGGCAGATAAAAAAATTGCTGGCATTGAAGCTACGCTAGTTAGAGGTTTGTTTTACGAATTTGTATAAAAGGACATAATTCATTTTGTATGTGGACTTTGGCTTAATTGTATTAACAGTTTAATATGCATTTTAAAATAGTTTGATATACAAAGATTTCAATATAATTGGAACTTATCCTTTATTTTGCATAGTTAAGGTGTGCAAATTGATCAAACTATAATTATGACTGTTCAAAGCAGAACTAATATGGCGTTGATTGACAGATAATATAAAATCCTTGTCAAATTTTCCAAATAACTCAATTGCACAGCAATTAAAAGCAAAATTGTTATTAGTTTTATCAATACAAGTATCAAAACTACCATTTATATATTTTTCATCATTGGACATTACAAAAGTAGTACATAAAAGTCCAAAATGAAATGAATGAGTCCAAAAGTGCGTCCTCTATCGCCTATACCACGGGGAATGTTCCGAAGAGCTCTTTAACCTTGTTCCTACCTCATCTTTTCACTCCCGTAATACCCGCACAGGTCGGGGAAAGCATCCGCATTTTATCGACCGAATCGGCAGTCGAACTAAAAAGTTCGGTGCGTCTTTTCTTTGTAGATCAATCGACAAGTGGAATGCTTTGCCTGCCCATGTGTTCTCTCCATCCTATGACCTTGGATCCTTCAAGCGATGCGTAAAGAAGCACCTTTGGCCGGCATAGTGACGGCGACTGGGGCAGCCGTGAACAAACCCGGTTTTCTCAGTCGTCGTCACTCTTGGACATCCTCATGCTTTTCATCAGGCGGGACGAGGTCAGATGTCGTGTCACAATAAAAAATAAAATAAAAAAAAGTGACTGAGGTATTAACGTTTCCGGATCAGCTTGTGAAGGCCGGCATAGTGACTACTACTTAGTTATTTAAATGCAGTAGCAGTCACCTCATCAGGCGGGATAACGACTTCACAGTAGGTAGTCCTAAATATATTATATTTGTCTTAAAACATGTCTTAAATAATGTAATATAGAGGAACATTAAAATTTAAAGTAATTTACGATTCTTGTTTTTACGACTTCGTAGTTTATGAGCGACAAACTGGATAGCCGATTATTCGGAATGTGATTTTGATGTAACTTCTTGTGAAAATTACTTTTCTATCTTTTAAGTTAATGTACTCATGCTTCGGATTGTCATTCTCATGCGACAGAGGACAAATTAAATTTAGGTGTAGGTATTATCCTAATTCTAAAAAGGCGTTCGTGGTGTAGTGGTAGTGCAATGGTTACGCAAACCGAGAGCGCGGGTTTAAAACCACCTGCCGGTAGCAATATACTTTGGTCGTTCTGTTTCTATGATACAAGGCACTTTAGTAGCTTAGTAAAGAAATGTAAATATATAAAAAAATTGTAACGCAACTGAGATCCTCCGGTTCTAAACCACTACTATTGTATGTGTCGATACTATTGTATCTTTGATATATGTGCCCACCGGATAAGAAATCTAAAGGGCACATACGTGTATAGTTCGTAGAACAGTTAGGGCCAGAAAGTTCTTGAATAGAGTACCTTTCACGTGCAGGAAAACGTAGGGTAAGACATCTACGCAATTGTTTTTTTTATTGTGACACGATATCTGACCTCGTCAAGCCTGATGATAAGCAAGAGGCGATCCAAGAGTGACGACGACTGAAACATCCGACTTAGTTCACGGCTGTCTTAGTCGCCGTCACTATGCCGGCCAAAGGTTCTTCACGCATCGCTTGAAGGATCCAAGGTCATAGGATGGAGATGAGAACACATGAGCTGGCAAAGCATTCCACTTGTCGATTGTTCTACAAAGAAAAGACGCACCGAACTTTTTAGTTCGACTGCCGATTCGGTCGACAAAATGCGGATGCTTCCCCCAACATAACATTAACAAACGTAAAAACCCAAACTCACGACCTTTCGTCGCAACTTGTTGTAATGCAACATAATCGTTTCTTCGTAAAGTTGTCGGCGTGTCGTATGGAGTTGAAACGGGGGCTCACGAAACGCCCGAAAACACGCCGTAATGATATGAATGCGTCACGAAATGCCGCTCGTATTGTATGAGTTATTCTTATGCGCGTCATGTTTTCGGTTCCAACTAGGCAGGCATAGTGGATGCTACAGTTATTAAATTGTAGGTAGCAGTTGCCTCCATTCATGGTCTGCACTCCGGCTAACGGAGAAGTCTGTGGACAGTAAGGCTGGCAATTATTTCTGCCAACGTATTAGCCTTGCTATACAAAGGGAAAATGTAGTCAGTGTCCTTGGGACTATCTCTGATGCGACTTTAGATGATGACAATAGATGACATTAGATGATATTTTTATTTATAGTTTAATTATATATAATATACTTTTAATTTTATTTGTTTCTCAATAAAGAATAATGTAATATTAAAAAAAATGATTGTATTATTATTACTTGAAAACAAATGATCGAATAACTCGAATGGAGTGTCTGTCGTTAGGAACAATGGTCAAACGAATTGCACTGACCCCAATATTTAAACATTAGTACTCGTACAAATAATTTGTACAGAAATACAGAAGCAATACTAAATTGTAAGTATATTCTTGTTCAATATTTCGTCGTTTAAAACAAATTTTAAGGATGGCCTCAACAGCGGGTTCTAACATATTATATAGAGCTAAAAAACACAGGTCATGCGGTAATCTGTCCGCACTCATGTGGCAGTTCTTCTGGAAACTAAGGTGTCCTCACGAATTCGTTGATTCGGTCGCCCACCGCTATGGTAGGCTCTAATAGGACCTGTTCAACGTTCCAGTCTTAGAGGAATAATATACTTAATGGGCACTCTGTGGTTCCAGTATTCCGTGTTGCAGTATTTCGTAAAAAATGAGGATAAATAAAAAAGTAGTGATGCCCAGTCTGCCGATCCAGACTGTGAAGTAAGTTACTTGCGTTTCAGGATTAGCTTGTAAGTTGCACGTTCCATCTAGGTTGTCATTTTGGAATGGACTGTTACTTAAAGTTATTTAACTGTATTTACAGTCGCCTCTATTTATTGACGCGCTCACATCCATGGGGATCTGGTAAAAGTAGAGGCCCAATAAAATAAATTCATATATGTATTGCCTGTGTACTCGCCCACGTGTTCGGGTAGCATCTCTAAGTGTCATCATATTGGATTCCAACTAAACCGTAACAATAACGATTTAACATTTAACCGTAAAAGACATCATTCATTTTAGGATATTATTGTACTATTTTTTATATTTGTATATTGCCCAATTATAAAAAATATATATAAAATAGTAGTTTCGATACTTGTATTAAAAAACTAATAACAATTTTGTTTTTAATTGCTTTGCAATTGAATTATTTGGAAAATAAGATATGGATTTTGTATCGTATCTCAATCACGAAGACACGCCATATTAACAGTTCTTCATTGAACTGTCATAATTATAATCAGATCATTTAGCACGCCTAAAATATGCAAAATAAAGGATGTATTCTAATTACATTGTAATCTTCGTACATTAAATAATTTTAAAATGTATATGCAACTGTTAATACAATAAAGCCCAAGTCCCCATACAAAATGAATTTTCGAACGGTCGGAACAAGAATATGATCCCCACTACGCACTTGTAAGAATATTGTGACCATTAAGCAATTACTTAAGTTGCGAACCAAGTTTGCAATTTGTGGGGACAATACATATTATTATTGGTCTTGTTAACGAGGAATGCTGAATTACAAGTTTACTTAAGTATAGGGGTTCAAATCCGGCAGGACCTATATTTGATTTTTAATAAAACGAAGTGCGTCAGTGAATTCTTATAAGACCGTGTTCATGTGTGAAAACCGTGTAGTGAAAGACACGTTTCGGGAACAGCTTAAAAGTTGCTGGGATTCTTTAGTAGCAGTCGTCTTCATCTATCTTGCATTCCAGTGCATCTAACCCTATTATGATTATAAATGTGAATGTGAGTTTGTTTGTTACGTTTTCACGCCACAACTTAACCGATCATCATGAAATTTTGCACACATATTTTTGGAGGTACTAGAAGTAACATAGGATACTTTTAATTAAAAAAAAATACTGTAGTTTCCAATTGACTATGGTTTCACCTGTTTGGAAATTTTCTATATTTATTTTTATTTCCATCTGTAATTTTTATTAGAGTTATCGAGTTATAAATACAAAAAAGGGATATGCAGTCGAATTGAGAACCTCCTCCTTTTTATGACTGTGTTATAACCCTAATTTTACGCGGGTGAAACCGCGGGCACAGCTAGTATACTATTAAATACGATACAGCTTGACTGCATTTGTTTATATTCTACGAGAACAGTAATTTTGTTCTCTAAGGAGTTTTCGGACGTCAAAGTGACGTACGAATACCTATAGGGGATATTTTAGAAATCGAAACGTCAAACCGGGATAGAAATATGTAGGGATATTTCAGCTAGTGTAGGGGAGTCAAATAGGAATATCAAAATTGGAAAATTAAAATTGGAAATTTCAAAATGGCCACCACTTTTTTTCCTATTTTTAAATCTGTTATGATTTCTTAGATGTATCTTTGATATATGTACTTTGGTTGTCCTGTTTCTATGATACAAGCACTTTAGTAGCTTAGTATAGAAATGTAAATAAAAAATAAATAAATAGATTGTAGAGACTAAGTTAAATAATATTGTATAAATTAATTTAACTTAATTCAGTATTGTATTTTTTTTTTTATTGTGACACGACATCTAACCTCGACTCGCATGATGATAAGCAAGAGGAAGTCCAAGAGTGACGACGACTGGAATAACCGAGTCAGTTCCCGGCTGCCCCAGCCGTTGCCACTATGCCGGCCTAAGGTGATTCTTCACGCATCGCTTAAAGGATCCAAGGTCATAGGATGGAGAGAACACTTGTCAATTGTTCTACAAAGAAAAGACGCACCGAACGTTTTAGTTCGACTGCCAATTCGGTTGATAAAATGCTTAAAACATAGGCACTGCTCTGGCCGATAAGAATGTTGCCAGCAAGCAAAATAAACTCATTTTAATAAAATAACAAATAATGATAAATATTTCACCATGACATTTGTTACATGTAACTCCATAAGCTAGACATCTTTTAAATGGATGCTGTAAACCACATCTACCACAGACACTTTGGGCTTGGTACTGTCGACTTGGAGAAGGAAAACTTAGGTTTATAGAAACTTTATTAACTCAAAAGAATATAGTACAATATTCGCTTATATGAGTATTGTTATGTTTTGTGTTAGTATTAATACAGTGACAAATTATTAAGTAAATTAGTTAGGTTTCCATTAATAGTTTTTTACTGCGAATTTAAATTGATTCAAATATTTAATACATTTTACTTGCTCTGGCTTCGTCTCGTAATTTCCGTTTCTTTAATAGTTTTATAGCTTGATATCTAGCAAAATTATTCTGACATATTGTATTAATCATTTGATTGTCATTTTCTAAAATTTTCGCCTTTATTTTTGATAGTTCATATAATTTTACTTCATCATCAGCCAGAAGGCGTGCTGAACATAGGCCTCCCCTTAGAACGCCATTCCGAATGATAAGACGCCAGTAGCATCCACTGGTTACTCGTGACTTTCACTGTGTCGTCAATCCACCTAGTGGGAGGCCTACCCACGCTACGTCTTCCGGTTCGTGGTCTCCACTCTGGAAACATTTTATATTAATTACCGTACTCAAACGATAGCTTGTAGATGTGGATGTGATTCACAATGTGGATGTGAGGGAAGCGAAGAAGCTGTGTCAGGGCCGTAGCAAATGGCGCTCTATTGTCTTTGCCTATCTCTGCAGGAAAAATGCGAGATAATTTGATTCATTCATTGATTGTTATTTATATATGGATAAGAAGTATCATCATCGTTAATTTCACGCTTTAGTTCAAACAGGGATAGGCAGAGACAACGGAGCGTCATTCTCTACGATCCTGACACACTCTCCATACTACAGACTATGGTTATAGGCACTCTGGCCCCTGCTTTTTTTTAGAAATGTCCCCGTTGTGATCCAGGAAGAGTATTAAGTGTAAAATATCGAATTACCCACTTAACAACGCATCCATTATTGCGCCATTAATTATAATTTACAACAGACTTCTAACACAAATTAATAATAGAATAGCACTAATGATAGTTTTACGAACATTCCAACAACAGAACAGCGCGATATATACGAGGATATTTTAAGTTTGAAAACTTAACTAAAATACAGTTTTAGGACAAAATGAAGATGTATTAAGATAATAAAAACGTCTCTTAAATTTTAATAGTCGTTAGAAATTGTGTGAAAGTTATTTATTTCGTTTTAAGGAACAGATGTTTGCATTTGATAGACAAAGGGAGGGAGGTTTTGTCACACGACATTTAATGCATGTTCTTTGGTTTATACCAGCGCCAGTATAAAAACAAAAAAAACGCCCAAGTGCGAGTCGGACTCACCCATGAAGCAGCAAGTAACATAATATAAAAGTTCTTGTAGTTCGTTGTAACTTTGATTGATTTTTATATTTGAGTTGATTGAATGACAGGTAAATTGCGGTTTACGATTTAGGACGTATTAAAAAAAACTACTTACTAGATCTCGTTCAAACCAATTTTCGGTGGAAGTTTGCATCGTAATGACGGGGCGACGGGGGGGGGACACACATTTTACCACTTTGGAAGTGTCTCTCGCGCAAACTATTTAGTTTAGCAAAAAATGATATTAGAAACCTTAATATCATTTTTGAAGACCTATCCATAGATACCCCACACGTATGGGTTTGATGAAAAAAAATGATTTTCATTTCTAAGTATGGGGCACACAAATTTATACATACAGACATGACAAATCTATAAGGGTTACGTTTTTTACTACGGTACCCTAAAAACATAGATATTATATTATATACGAATTGATTCGCGTCAGTAATTGTTTTTAATCTTTAATTCGTCATTATGTCAAAATTTTGTTTACTACTTTTGTCAAGTAAGGAAAAATAGACAAACGCATACTCACAAAACCATACATAACATTTTTCAAAGCCCATAATAGTAGGTAGAGCTTGCATGAAGAGAATTGTGGATCTGAGAGAAGCGAGGGAGTTGTGTCAGGATCGTGGCAAGTAGCACATCTTGTCTCTGCCTATCCCTGTGGAATCAAGGCGTGACAATTTGAATGATTGATTGTCTAATTATTATTATTAGCCCATTTAATTGTTCCATTCAATTTAATTGATGTCTCTTCTTATTTTCCATGACTCAGATTTTAGAAGACATCGCGGTAGGCCCATACTGAGATGTCGAGATCACAAGACTCCTTTCTACATTAGTAGTGACCATTGTAATAAATATTAAAAAATATTTATCACTAACATAAGTATCAATTATTGAATCAAATTGTCACGCCTTTTTCCTACGGGAATAGACAGAGATAATGGAGCGCCACTTGCCACGATACTTAGTTATATAACTAAGTAAAAATAGAAAACTAATACTAAAAAAAAGAATAAATTACCTAAAAATAAAAAAACTTGTTCCAAATATTGCCCAGCCCTCTATATATAAAATATTTATAAACAAATATTTATTAACTTCATAAAATAGAACTTTAAAAAATAGTCAGGTAAATGACAAGAAACAATTAAATTTTGAAGCGAAAATTCTCGAAAACACTTAAAAACTTCTTTACTTCTCTGATTCATAGTTGAAGTGTCCTATTTGAAAAATATTTACAACTATAGTCTGTTTAATTGGAATTTTCGCATAAGAAAAATATTATTTATTATTGTGGCAGAGTTGCTGATCATTTACCCAATCTGTCAAACTAAGATAGTACTACAACGTTTAAGAGCACAGACCGTGAAGTGATTAAGTCGCGTTTCAGGAATAGTTTGTAAACTCAAAGATTGGATTCCTATTTGGAGATATTTAACTGTAGTAGCCAATGATATTTTAGGAAAAGACGTAGTTGACATGTTATACGCGCTTCAAAAGAGGCATAAGCAAATCTGAACTCAGTGTCGCGATGCAGAGCAACATATATTTGTCTCTTTTTCGCTCTCTTTAACTATCATTCCGTTCTACTTCCAACGTCGTGGTTGACCGTTCAATCACGTGCCATTTGCACGCATAGGTGACGCATCTACCTCATTTTACAAATGCATCTTGGAGATGCAGAAGTCACACGAACTCTGGAGCCCCTGCAACTACGCAGAGACATGGCGGCTTTGTGCGTTCTCTATTGCCTACCACGGAGAATGTTCCGAGGATTGTTCCTACCTCGTATTTTTACACCCGTAATACCCGCACTGGTCGGGGGAAGCATCCGCATTTTGTCGACCGAATCGGTAGTGGAACTAAAAAGTTCGGTGCGTCTATTGAAAGGACTCCTTTCTTTGTAGAACAATCGACAAGTGGAATGCTTTGCCAGCCCATGTGTTCTCTCCATCCTATAACCTTGGATCCTTTAAGCGATGCGTGAAGAAGCACCTTTGGCCGCCATAGTGACGGCGACTGAGGCAGCCATGAACTAACTTGGTTGTTTTAATCGTCGTCACTCTTGGATCTCCTCTTGCTTATCATCAGGCGGGTCGAGGTCAAATGTCGTGTCACAATAATATATATATATTTATCATTGGTAGTAGTAGTCACGTTTCTTCATACACGTATGGTACATACATACAGAGCCTTTTGTTTTAAGTCCTTTTATGAGAGCACAATGGCTTAATTGTTGTTAGGGCGCCCCGCCAAGTGTGTACAAGTCCTTACATTATGAATTTCAATACAAAAGTATTGTCTTTGAATTTTTTGGGACATTTTTTAATTTATGCGGGCGTTCAAACAATAAGGGCTTACTTACAAAAGAGCTTTAGAGACAATGGCTCTTTAAAATTTTAAATTGTGTTTATATTTTGGTAAATATATTTATAATATATAAAAGGAGTTTAAGGGAGTTGTGTAAGGATCGTGGTAAGTGGCGCTTCATTGTCTCTGCCTATCTCTGTGGGAAAAAGGCGTGACAATTTGATTGATTACTTGATATTTATAAAATTAAACGAGGTCTAATAATTATTAAGAATATGCGCGTAAAGACAGACAGACAAAGGACATCATTCATTTTGTATGGGGACTTGGGCTTAATTGTAATAACAGTTGCATAATACATTTTAAAATAGTTTAATGGACAAAGATTACTATGTCATTGAAATATAATCTTTATTTTGCATAGTTTAGGTGTGCAAAATGATCAAACTATAATTAAGACAGTTCAAAGCTATGGCGTGTTTTGTGATTGACAGACGATACAAAATCCATTTTATTTTTCAAATAACTCAACACTGACAACCAAGTATTTACCTTTTTTTAATTATTAACAAATATTTTATTTAATTATCAAATTAAATTATCAGCTGTTATATTCAAATAAAAAGCTAATATATCCACTAAAAAAAATCACTTTTGTGAATCAATTATTTTTACCTTTTTTAGTTTTTTTTTTTTATTGTGACTCGACATATGACAGCACCCCGCTTGATGTTAAGCCAAAGTGTGGTCCATGAATGAATGTCACTGCTACTACAATTCAATAACTGTGAGTAGCAATCATATCTACTATGCCGGCTTAGATGGAACCGGCAACTTACAAGCTGATCCCGAAACGTGACCAAATCACTTCACGGTCTGTATACTTGTAAGTGGTGGTACTACCCCGGATCGGCAGACTGGGTACCACTGCCTACCACTCTTCTACACTACTTAGTAATTCGTCCCAATAATAATTTTAGGCAATTCCAAATAGAAAAGAACCAGGAATTCGTTTTATAATTTATTCCAAACTCGTCCCACGAGACCAAACGTTGTACGCGACGTATTGTAATAATGCGCTCTACAACTTTTGTTTTAAAAAAAGGGGTTATATTGTAGAAAAAAAAAGTGGAATTTTTGATTCAACATTCTATAGAGACGAATGCGGGTACCTTTTTATAATAGTTTATCATACTTTATAATCTTTGAAGAACATTCTTGTTTAAAAATATGCATATTGTATTAGATCTAATTAGATTAGTGACAAGGATTGTGAAAGGTATGTTCCGTTCGTTTGGGGCACATTGAAAGGACGGGACTAAAGAGATTTGTACAAAAATTGGTGAGTGAAAAAATAAAATAAAATAGAGAATTATTTTGTCGATCAAATATTTAAAAAGCAGCGCTCTATAGTGCTGATAACCACAGAGATAGTTTGTATAAAGAGAATTGTGGATGTGAAGATAGCGACAATGTTATGTTGGGATCTGGAATTACCCTCCGATACCTCTGTTTTAAATTAGAAAATTATTTAGACAAAAAGTACAATTTAACTGATAATTTTTATTAAAATAACCATATATTTTAATATAGATAAGAAGGCATCAGTATTTTTCTTATAATGCGATTAAATTAAGAATAAGACGGAATCGGAGCCATTTTGTAACGTCTAACTCTCAAACCAACTTCACTTTAGTATGGTGTCTTTTTCTTTGCGGATCGTCAAGATTTTGAATCAGTCAAGTGAATTTAGTCAACATCTCGTCCTATTCTTATTTTAATAGCATAGTAAATATTATTTATTTATTTATGTAGTACGAGTATCTAATGTAGTCTCTGGTTGCTTGTCACGTCCCAAAAAAATACCACGTGTGTAATTATTATTATTCTAATACCTATGTATTTAATAGTTTTATAAGCAGATGTTATAAATATGCAAATTAATAAAATGTATAACAATGGCGAAACAATAAAAATAAATCCTCAATATTATAGTTTAAAAAGTAAAAGAAAAAAACAGCAGATGCGAGAAAAAACTTAGAAAAAAAGTCATGAAAAAATCTTATAACGACGGCATACTGGAATGACAATTATTTTTAAGCTAAAAAATTGCAGAAAAAATTAGTAACCCTTGCATAATTTTTTCTAAATAACTTTTTGCTTATTAAAAAAAACAATGTAAGGGTACGAATTAAAACTGCGTATGCAAATTAGACTGAATTCGTATAGGAAATATTGTATTGTGAAATATGTGTATTGTACACGATAAAAAAACTGTAGGGTTCATTGTTCGGTAATTATAAAAAAAAAACGTTTTGTAATTATTATTATTTTGATATTGTAATAAAATTGCAAATAACTTTTATATGTAAAACTAATTTAAATCATAGAGCTTGTGAGGGAAGCGAGTGACTTTTGTCAAGATTGTGGCAAGTGACGCACCATTGTCTCTGCCTACCGGCAAGCGGTTTTGAACCGGAAGCTCTTAGTTTGCGTGACCATTGCACTACTATTACACTACGGTCGCAAGGAGTAAAACATATTTTTATAAGATAAGTCCGTGTTACCACAAAGAAATTAAACGCGCTTTAGTCAATCAATCAAATAGTCACGCCTTTTTCCCATGGGGATAGGCAGAGACAATGGAGCGCCACTTGCCACGATCCTGACACAACTCCCTCGCTTCCTTCTCATCCACAATTCTCGTCATACAAGATCTAAGGTTATTGGCAATAGGCAACCTCCTGGGTCTGTTTACCGCATCCGCATCTACACTAAGTTATAAAAAAAACTCAAAATATATCAGCCATTATTTTTGATGATATTTTTATCGATATAAAGAAGCCTTAAAGAAATGTGGCTAATATTTGTAAACAGTTAAACGTCATTTTGTAATACTAAACCGACTAAAACATATTTAGTTCCAGTCTAATCTACGCGTCCGTCCGTCCATTGTAGATGGACGCCCTTTAGACTGAAATTTAATATGTTTTAAGTCAATTTAGTATCACAAAATAACGTTTAACTGTAAACAAATATTAACACACTTCTTTAAATTTTTTTTGTAGTAAGACTGTAGGTGTTTTTAACTCTTTGCACTCGGAGTCCATTAGCTTCGCTTAATATCGATAAAAATATCATAAAAAATAAATGTGTGATATATTTAGTTTTTTTATAACTTAGTAATTTGTACCTATAGTTACATTAGTGCATTTTGCCGCAATCAAAATATCGTAAAATTAAGGAACCTTGCTCTGACCTTTCGATTTAACCTAAGTAATAAAAGCGAACCACTTTTAACATAAAATGCACTTAAATCGATTTAGAAGGTATCTGGATTTAAGTAACAAACACGGTCTGGTTGGTCACGGTCTGCCATTGGCTCTGACTAGTATGGGTCCAAAGTTTTTGAACTCATGTATAAGTGATTGAGAGAATAATGCAGAGGGTAACGTAGTGAACGGTGCCATTCATAGTATAATGAAATTTTGACCACAGGCGTGGACGAACGGTTTAACGATTAGTTTGTTGCGCGTAAAGTCCCGGGTTCGATTCCAGGTTGGAGGAAATATTTGTTTCATAGCTTTTATTTGTAATAATTATATAAAATATTGCAAATATTTGTTATTAAAAAAAAGAGATGGATATTTGCTTCGGGTCTGGTTGTCTAAGAGTGGTAGGCAGTGGTACCCAGTCTGCCGAACCGGGGTAGTACCACCACTAACAAGTATACAGACCGTGAAGTGATTTGGTCACGTTTCGGGATCAGCTTGTAAGTTGCCGGTTCCATCTAGGCCGGCATAGTGGATGTGATTGCTACTCACAGTTATTGAATTGTAGTAGCAGTGACATTCATTCATGGACCACACTTCGGCTTAACATCAAGCGGGGTGCTGTCATATGTCAAGTCACAATAAAAAAAAAACAATTTGTCACGCCTTTTTCCCACTTGTTGCGATCCTGATACAACTCTCTCGCTTCCCTCACATCCACAATTCTATTCATACAAGCTCTACGGTTATAGGCACTAGGCAACCGAGCTTTCTTGAGGATGTCTCCGATTTGGTCGGAAAACACCCCTTGGGCCTGCCTTGTTTAACGCACCCATCCACATATTTTAGTAAAATATGGTAAAATTGTGATTAAAACCAAAGAGCTTCTTGCATGAAGAGAATTGTGGATGTGAAGGAGTGCCAAAAAGAATTGTGTCAGAATCAAGGTAAGTGGCGCTTCATTGTCTCTACCTATCCCTTTGGAAATAAAGGCGTGGGACAATTGATGATTAAATATAAATATTGTCTGAACCATCATTAGCATAATTTCAAAGAGTGGATAGGCAGTGGTACCCATTCAGACTTAGTCGCGTTTCGGGATCACCTTGTAAGTTTCCGGTTCCAACTAGGCCGGCAAAGTGGATGTGACAGATATCGAATTGTAGTAGTAGTGACATCTATTCATGGACAACACTCCAATATTAAAAAAAAAACACCACTTTACAAGTATACAGACCGTGAAGTTACTTAGTCGTTCGGGATCAGCTTGTAAGTTGCCGCCATAGCGGACGTGACTGCTACTTACAGTCATTGAATTGTAGTAGCAGTGACATCCATTCATGGAACGCACTCCAGCTTAACATCAAGCGAGGTTAATAAAAAAAATATATATTTATTCGCAATATTTTTTTTGTAATATATAAATTCAAATGTATTGACCTCCGGATGTATTCACTACGGGTAGTGCGACAATCTGCGAATTTGCATACGGCATACGAGTTCCCATCGTGGGAAAGAGTTTAGCCGATTCAAGGACATTACAATGGAGACGGTTCCTTTAGGAGCGATTGATTACTAGCATATTTATGTTAATGTAACTGCACAATGTCATATGCAAATATGTTACCCAAAGTTGCGTATGTATGTAAATTTTCAAAACACGCTGAGATCCTTCGCTTCCTAAAAACGAAGGGTTTAAATGTGCTTCTATGAAAAGTGCATAGTAGAAGAATTCTAAGCAAATTTACATTTCTTATCAATAATGCATGATGTGAGATGTTGTTGTCAATAAAAATGAGACAATATATATATTTTTATATTGTGACACGACAGTTGACACAACCCGCCTGATGATAAGCAAAAGAATGTCCAAGAGTGACGACGACAAAAATAACCGAGTCAGTTTACGGCTGCCCCAGTCGTCGTCACTATGCCGGCCAAAGGTGCCTCTTCACGCATCGCTTGAAGGATCCAAGGTTACAGGTTAAAGAGAACACATGGGCTGGCAAAGCATTTCACTTGTCGATTGTTCTACAACGAAAAGACGCACCGAACTTTTTAGTTCGGCTGCCGATTCGATCGATAAAATGCGGATGCTTTCCCCTACCTGTGCTGGTATTACGGGTGTGAAAGGACAAGGTTATTTATTTATTTAAAAACTTAATGCACAATAGTACAAAGGCGGACTTAATGCCAAAGGCATTCTCTACCAGTCAAACCTTTAGGTTAAAGAGCTCATCGGAACATTCTCCGTGGTATAGGCGATAGAGGACGCACAAAGCGTCTAATCTAAGTTTTCTAATATCTAACTTCCTGCTGATGTCGAGCCATAATAAGAAACAACTATTTCTTTAATACATAGTCGTATATGTATCTTTTTTGAAATATACAATAGTAGACATTACAAAAGACATAAATCTGAGTTTCTCCGCACGTGGGAAAGAGTGGGGACATTCAAATCGTTGTGAAAGGTGTTGCTTAAGTATATTTATTTATTCAGTAACGGTAGTCCGTGTGAACGCGCCCTTACTGTGTAGGCGACTCGCCAATGGCTTCGTGTGCATAGTCCGTCTACGCTAAAATATTTCGCTAATAGTCAAACACATTATTTCCGTTTTAGGAAATTTAAACGATTATTAATGTGTCGATAATTTGTTTGTTTTCTATGGTATTAGCACTTTAGATTGGTTTCACGCTGAGATTTAATTTTATTTTATTGTGACTCGTCATATAAAGGCGACCGTGGTGTAGTGGCAGTGCAATGGCTACGTAAGCCGAGTGGCACGGGTTCGAAACCACTCACTGGTACCAATGTATCTTTGATATATAATATGTACTTTACATGAAGAGAATTGTGAATGTGAGAGATCAAGAAAGTTATGATCGTTTAAGATAGCGCTCCATTCTTTCTGCCTTTCCCTGTGGACACTGAAACGTGCCAATTTGATTTATTGGCAAAATTAATTTATTCGTAAAGTTTTCACTATGAAATTCTCATGCAAAAAAAATCTTTAAAAAAATATCGTACAGACCTAAACATCGTCGAAAATCCCCGTTAAATCGGCATAAACATTTCACCGATGTATTTGTCAGTCGATTTAACTATGAATGGTTGAATGATTGATCGAAGAATGGTGGTAGCCGCGGATCTGTCGAGCTACCGACTTGGCCGATTTGCATATTGCGTATGTTTTAATTTTGTATTGCATAAGGGTGTTTCTACAATCTATTGTTATGCTAAGGGAACGGGTCATACGAGTTTTGTATTGAATTAGGCTGTAATTTTATTTCAAAGTCGGTTAGCGATACACATTTTTTTTTAAATTCATAATGAATCAATAAATTCGTCAAGTCTTTTTCCCACAGGGATAGGCAAAGACAATGGAGCACATCCTTCCTTTCTTCACATCCACAATCCGCTTCATACAAGCTCTATGGTTATGGACACTAGGTAACCTAGCTATCTTGAGGATGTCTCGGATCAGGATTTGGTCGGTAAACAACCTCCTGGGCCTGCATACATCCACATTAGAATTATAAATTCCTTTCGTCAATCTACTTTCACTCATAACCATATTAATTTACGATAGTTTATAATCTATTATTTATTTATACATTATATATATAGTAGGATATGGATAGATTATAAACTATCAAAAATTACGTTTGATAATTTTTTAAATTATATTTTACATTTCTATACAAATCTACTAAAGTGCTTGTATCATAGAAACAGGACAACCAAAGTACATATATCAAAGATACATTGGTACCGGTGGGTGGTTTCAAGCTCGTGCACTCGATTTGTGTAACCATTGCACTGTCACTGCACCACGGTCGCCTTAAATATTTTTATGTAGAAAATAATATCCATAGTTAACTTCCTATGTAATACTATGTATGCAAAAATGAACTTTAAACTGTAACATGTATAAACGTATAATTAGACATAAACATACATATCTTATATATACATACATATGTTGAAATAGTATGGTTCACATAGACAGTATGCAAACTCGGGAGATACAAGTAAATTTTAAACTAACGATATTTAAAAAAATTGTACGGTGACGGTCTTTGATGGTGTATATGAATGTATTTAAAATGAGTAAAAAAATTTAAAATTTTCTTAACATATATCATCTACCCAATGGGGTGCAAATATATTTTACGTGGATCCCCTAAAATGTAATAAAACGTATCGCGGTTGCCACCCACATACTCACATGTGATGGGACTCGCGAATTTGCGAACCAATAGAAACGCGGGGGTGAAGGAAACCAACGACATGTGCGGGCTTTTATTGTAAGGATTCGACACCCTATCGAGGGATGAGCGATCGAACCTATTGCTTTTATTTGAGATATCGAACACATCACAATCACTTTATATGGATTTAGCAATAATTGACTTTTTTGACATTTCTATACTTAAAGTGCTTGTACCATAGAAACAGGACAACCAAAGTACATATATTAATGATACATTAGTACCGGTTTTAGTAAGTTGTTTTGAAATTTTGAACCCGTGCTCTCACTTTGATAACCAGACCCGTAGCAATTATCCACTTCTTTCTTTATTAACAAATATTTATAATATTTAATCTACATATAAATGCTATGAAACAAACATTGGCTCCGTATCGAACCTGGGACTTCAAGTCGCGGGTGTTAATGTTAACGAATAAGTAAGCCACGGGTAGTCAAAATTATTTTTGATTGACGATTTAGTCAGCTCTATGCCATGTATGAGGGAACAAAATCCCTATTTTTCTGTGCACAATTTCCCCTTGATTTCCCGATACATTTAGGAATTGACATCTCTCTGGGGAATTGCTCCAATCAAATTGATTTCGGGAATTTCCTTCTTATATTGAAATGTTGTGTTCTTATTTATGTATGTATTTTGTGTTTAGATAATGGATTCTGTTAATAATATTGGACTATTCAATTCCATTAATGTAGATATGTATTCTTAGGTAGGTTACTACCAACTGTTTGTTTTGTATGCACCCCATTTTTTTATAGACAGATATATTATCAAAATCAAATCAAATTGTCACGCCTTTTTCACACAGGGATAGGCAGATACAAAGGAGCGCCACTTACCACGATTCCGACACAACTCTATCGCATCCACAATTTTCTTTATACAAGCTCTACGGTTATGGGCACTAGGCAACTAAGCAAGAAAGCTTTCTTAAAAATGTCTCCGATTTGATCGGAAAACAACCTCCTGGGCCTGCCTTGGAAACAAAAATGCATCCATCCAAATCGGATTTATAAATTCCTTTCGTCAATCTACTTTCACTCATCCTATTTATAATAATGTATTTATTTAATTTATTGTTTATATAAAACAAATACAAAAAGTACAAAAGTGATTTTATTATTTGTTTTATGTAGAAACATAAACTAGTTTTGTAACCTTTCTAATCAAATTACGATTCACAAATGAATGACAGCCAAACATAAATCAATGAACAACGAATGCAATCAAATTTATAGCTACGAAAATTTATACTCTATGACACAAAAACTAAAGACTATAATTGCATGTTCAAACGTTGGAGTTAAGGTGAAATTATTGTAATTAAAAACACAAATCAAATTAGTGATCGTTGTATTGAGATGTTATTAGTTTTAATTATCCTAATTTATGAAGTGTCCATTCTACCTATGTGGCGTACAACCATCACTTACAAGTTTAGAGACCGGGAAGTGACTCAGTCGCGTTTTATTAACAGTTATTAAAGTTGCCGGTTGTATCTTGGCTGGCATAATGGTTTCGACTGATAGTTGCAGTTGTTTTAATTGTAGTAGCAGTCGCCTCCATTCTAAAATCAGGTCATTTCGAGTCATACATTAAAAAATATACCCTCCTTCCTGACATAGAAATTGGAAGATGGACGGACGGACGGACTGAGTGACACAAACTATAATAAACTAGAACTAGAGCAAAAGTCCGTTTCTAATCAAATTACGATTCACGAATTAATGACAGCCAAACATTTATCAATGGACATCGAATGCAATCTAATACTTAGCTACGGAAATTAAGACACTATTAATCAAACATTAAAGTCTATAATTGCATGTTCAAACGTTAGAGTTGAGATGAAATTGTAATTAAAGCACAAATCAAATTAGTGATCGTTAAATTGAGATTTTATTACTTTTAATTATCCTAATTTATGAAGTTAACTAAAAAGATTATATTCAGATTGATTGTAATGTTAATAAAATAAAGTGGAACAATCAATCAATCAATTAAATTGTCACGCCTTTTGCCCACAGAGATAGGCAGAGACAATGGAGCGCCACCTGTTACGATCCTGACACAACTACCTCGCTTCCCTCACATACTCAATTCTCTTTATACAAGTTCTATAATTATGGGCAGTTGGTAACCTTTTTGAGGACGTCTCCGATTTGACCGGAAAACACCCTCCTGGGCTGTTTAACGCATCCATCCAAATCAGATTTACAAATTTCTTTCGTCAATCTACTTTCACTTATCCTTTCCACGTGCCCAAATATTATAAAATAATGTGTCTTTAATTAAGTATATATTTTTTCTTTACATTTCTATACTAAGTTACTAAAGTGCTTGTATCATACATAATAGAAACAGGACACCAAAGTACATATATCAAAGATACATTAGTATCGGCAAGTGTTTTTGAAACCGTGCTCTCGGTTTGCGTAACCTTTGCACTGCCACTACACGACGGTCGAATTAAAATAATATTATTAAAATAATATCAATTAAATTGACACGCCTTTTTCCCACGAGGATAAGCAGAGACAATGGAGCGCCACACGCATGAACCTGACACAACTCCCTCGCTTCCTTCACATCCACAATTCTCTTCATACAAGCTCTACGGTTATGGGCACTAGGCAACCTAGCTTTCTTGAGGATGTCTCCAATTTGATCGGAAAATAATATTAAAGACGTTAATGCGTAAAGGAGTGTTATTTATAAAAATTACGAGCATTATTTTTAGGCAGTTTTTGGTTTCAATGCGGGGGATCCCACAAACAAACATAAAAATATCCAATTGTATGAATCTGGCCCGATTTTTAATATAGCATGCGGTTACATACAAGCATTTATTTATATTCTACAGACTGATGAAAATAAATATTATACGGCTTACTATCGCGTTTATTTTTGAGTGAAACCATGAAAGCGCTCAAAACGACGGTTTAAAAAAATATACAATAATAGCGTTTATTTTTTGCTTAATATTGTACAATTATTCATTCCGACGTTTCGAGAGTTTTGCATTTATCGTGGTCTTAGCCAAAAATAAACGGGATAATAAGCCGTATATTTTTTTTTAATTCAATAATCAATGTCTAAAGAAAATTCTAATCTAAATTGCGCAAAATCTAAGAAAATTATACAGACAATTCTATAGTTGTTTTACCTACAAGTATACAGACCGTGAAGTGACTTAGTCGCAGATTGCAAATCCAATTCCAACTAGGCCGGCATAGTAGATTTTTTTTACTTGTATTTAACTTCAGTAGCAGTTACCTACATTGATGGACCGCACTCCAGCTCAACATCAGGCAAGGTGCTGTCATATTTAAGGCGACCGTGCTGTAGTGGCAGTGCAATGGCTACGTAAGGCGAGTGGCACGGGTTCGAAACCACTCACCGGTACCAATGTATATTTGATATATGTACTTTGGTTGTCCTGTTTTTTATGATACAAGAACTTTAGTAGCTTAGTATAGAAATGTATAATAAAAAAAATAATAAAAAAGAGACAATAAAAATACTTATATAAATTCCTGTGTGTATCCTTTGTAAGTAACACACGTGTGTATACGAGAGCTTACAATAAACTCTTTTTTTAGTACTGATGGTAATAACATTTCATTCGGATATTTTGATGTTAAAATATCAATGATTTTTAACACCAGAATATCCGTTACGCGGAAAGTCCCGGGTTCGATTCCCAGTCGGAGCAAATATTTGTTTCAAAGCCTTTATTTATTTGTAGTATTTAATTTAATTATTAAAATTACAAATATTAGATTGAGAGATGGATATTTGCTCTGGGTCTGGTTATTAAAGAGTGGTAGGCAGTGCCGATCCGGGGCAGTACAAGTATACACACCGTGAAATGACTTAGTCGCGTTTCGGAATCAGCTTGTAAGTTGCCGGTTTCAACTAGACCGGCCGGGTGTGACTGTTACTTACAGTTAATTCACTGTAGTAGCAGTCACCTCTATTTATGGACCGCACTCTAGTTTAACATCAGGCGGGGTGCTGTCATAATGTCGATGATGTGACCATTTTTTATTGTGATAAAAAATGGTCACATCATCGCGATGATCAAATACCACGCCTTTGAAATTAATTTAGACTTTTCGCGTACAAAGTCGCGGGCGCACAGCTAGTCAATTAGAGTTTTATAACAACAGTTTAATATTGACGAACCCAGTCTGTCTGACCGCAATTAAATCAGCTGCAATAAATCAAAACACAGTATAAGATAAAAGATTTATTTGTTGCTAGTTTTGGTTAGGTCATTGGCCCAAATATTCTGACGACAGGCGCATTGGTAAGTACACTATTTCGTTAAGCGTGAAGTCCCGGGTTCGATTTCCGGTTGGAGCAAATATTTGTTTCTATTTTATGTGTAATATAATGTAATGTGGGCATGAAAATTAGTTTGGATTATTGGAATGTACCGGTGCTGGTGTTCTTTTAATAAACATATTTTATTTTATTTTTATTTTTATAACACTTGATTTAATATTTAACTTGTACTTGATGCATTATCTGCTAGTCTAATTTGGCGCCAAGAGGGAAATGTTAAATCCACTGAAGATATTATGACTATATTACGGAAGACTAGGCTGTATGGACTAAGTTTCCTTTGCCTTGACAGAAAGGGAGAATTGAGCTGAAGAAAAATGTCTATAAGTAAGAATATGAAAAAAATAGAATCTGTGCTAAAATAAGAACTAATTCAGTGTTATTTATATTATGTTTATACCACGTGTAACTGAAAGAGACAACTACTTCAATTCCTTTCTTTTTTTTATTGTGACTCGACATATGACAGCACTCCGCTTGATGTTAAGCCGAAGTGTGGTCCATGAATGAATGTCACTGCTACTACAATGCAATAACTGTAAGTAGCACATCCACTATGCCGGCCTAGATGGAACCGGCAACTTACAAGCTGATCCCGAAACGTGACCGAATCACTTCACGGTCTGTATACTTGTAAGTGGTTGTACTACCCTGGATCAGCAGACTGGGTACCACTGCCTACCACTCTTTGATAACCAGACCCGAAGCAAATATCCATCTCTTTTTTTTATTAACAAATATTTGCAATATTTAATATTAATAAATATTATAATACAAATAAAAGCTATGAAACAAATATTTGCTCCGATCGGGGATCGAACCCGGGACTTTACGCGCAACAAACCAATCGCTAAACCGTTCGTCCACGTCTGGCGTCAAAGGTTGTCACTACTTTTTGCAATTACAACCACTTGGTTGACTTTTAATACTAAATTAAAAGTCACGTGGTAACAAGAGTTGCGGCATAATTGTTCCGTCATCCTTTTTTGAAGTATTTTAATGTCATTTGTTATTCTGTCAAATTAGGTTGTGAAATTATCATCAAAACTAGTGACAACCTTCTAAATTACGAATGTAAAAAGTATATTCATCCCCTTCTGACTTATTTTTAATGCCATAAGTGAAAATATTATAAACGGTTGTATTTTGTAGCTATTTTAAAGCTCCTGCTATTTCTTAAGTCCAAATTCTTCCAAGTCCAAAATCTATACTGAGTTTTATTTTATGACAGCTAAAATTGTCTATGATTACTTGTGGTTATTTCCCCTAATTTATTAACCCTTTACCCTATTTTAAATTATAAAAAAAGGAAAAGGGCACGGACTCTTAGTTTTGTTACAGTTCTATGCGAAGCTAACAAACGTGTTTGTATTATAGAAACTGGCTGACCAAATATATTTTATAATATATTTTATTTTATTTACACTTCTATACTAAGTTACTAAAGTGCTTGTATCATAGAAACAGGCCAACCAAAGTACATATATCAAAAATACATTGGTACCGATGGGTGGTCTCGAACTCGTGCTCACCGGTTTGTGTAACCATTGCACTGCCACTACACCACGGTCGCCTTAATAACATAATATACATTGGTACCGGATTTTTACCAGGAGTTCTTGGTGACTATATCACTACCACCAAACCACGGTCGACTTAATTGAGATTGAGAACTTTTTGAAAATAAAAAACTATTTTATTAATTAGTTATTGTGGCTCCACATATGACTCCCCGCCTGACGTTAAGCTGGAGTGCGGATTGTGAATAGAGGCGACTGCTACTACAGTTAAAATACTTAAAGGAGTAGTCACACCCACTATCCCGGCCTCCAACTTTCCTCGAACCGACAACTTTCAAGCTTATTCCGAAACACAAATAAGTTACTTCATGGTAACTTTAAAAGTGGTGGTACTACACCGGATCGGCAGACTGTTGTATCATCATCATCTGACGACAGGCGTGGACGAACGGTTTAGCGATTGGTTTGTTGCGCGTAAAGTCTCGGGCTCGATTCCCGGTCGGAGCAAATATTTGTTAATAAAAAAAAGAGATGGATTTGCTTGGTAGGCATAAAAGAGTGGTACCGAGTCTGCCGATCCGTGGTAGTACCACCACTTACAAGTGTACAGTGCGTGAAGTGATTTGGTCAAAGTAAATTGCTTGTAAATTGCCGGTTCCAACTAGACCGGCATAGTGGATGTGATTAATAAATTGTAGTAGCAGTGACATTCATTCATGGACCACACTTCGGCTGAACATCAAGCGGGGTGCTGTCATATGTCGAGTCACAATAAAAAAATAGATTTCAAGCCTTGATTTTTACAGGGATACAGAAAGCCACTTTTCACTATTCTTACAGAGATTATTTCGCGTGACTTTAAAATTCCAGAAATTATTAATATTATTAATTAATTATTATGTTTACGTACAATGAATTTACATATACAAAAATCACACTTGAAAAATATTACAATCAATTAATCAAATCGTCACGCCTTTTCCCTACAGTGACTAGCGTATAGTCGTTCGAAATGGCGTTTTAAGGCGGAGGCCTATATTTAGCAGTGGACGTCTTCTGGCTGATGATGATGATAGGCAGAGAGAAAGAAGCGCCACTTACCACAAATATATTTAAAATGTTTAATTGTAATAATATAAATACCCCTCTCTTATTATACAATTCTGGCGGAACGTTTTAATTTCCTATTACATCACAGACGTAAATACAGATAGACCTTACATTGCGAGATATACGTCGCACAGGCCTCGGCCGGATCGTTGTTTGTCCACGCAGAATTTGGTTGCCTCATGCTTAATTTTCTTTTTTGGGCTTGAAATACCACATGATGATAGGCTAGCTATCCATGAATGGTAGCGACTGCTTCTACAGTAAAATAATTGCAGATAGCAATCGCATCCGGCAATTTACAAGCTAAGTTACGAAACGCGACTAAGTTAATTCACGGTCTGTATACTTGTACTACCCCGGATCGACAGAATGGGCACCACTGCCTACCACCCTTTATTAACCAGACCCAGTGCAGATATCCACCTCTTTTTTAATATAACCTAATATTTGTAATTTTAATAATTAGAACTATCCTGTATCGGCAGAGTGGGCTCTACCTATTCCTGCTTTAGGTATTAATTAATTTTAACACGCTTTTATTAGCTTGACTTGTATGTATGTAACGAGATCTTAGAAATTACCCCACGTCTTTCACTTTTCACCCACTTCTAGAGGTCTGAATAATTTGAAAAATTGTACACGTATTAAAAACACGATGACAATACAATAATTTGGTCTGAGGCAACCGTGAGCTAACGGTCAGATGTCGAGTTACAATAAAAAAAGTACACTCTAGTTCACATTGTCATATAGGCGTGTTTTTTTAAAGTTTTTTTTTAACTATAATTTTATTATACATAACTATGCAATGAAGCGTCTAGTAGTATATGTAATCTATATATCAAATTAACCGGTAAATTTTGATAAAAACTTATAAAACAATAGCATTGTTTTAAAATGAATTCGTGTTTTGTTGTGAACCCTAACGAATTTGTTGTAAAGGCTCAAAAACAATTCGTGTATTTTTTGTAATTATGCCTAACTTGCTTTGTTTTAAAATTTGGGCTGTGCGCTTGCACAGTTAAATGAATTGCCAAAAATTCATTATGCGCTGTTGAATGGCTCTCTATGCAAATTCATCTATGAGTTTTTATTTATTGTACGCGGCTGGAGAGGACATTATTCAAATTAGGAATGCAAATTATATAATACATGTAAACCTACATCAATCAATCAATCAAATTGTCACGCTTTTTTCCCACAGGAAAGGCAGAGACAATGAAGCGCCACTTGCCAAGGTCCTGACACAACTTCCTCGCATCCACAATAAAGCGGTGAAAAAGCTTAACTAAAACTCTTCCGACGGAGTCTTAAAGGGAACACGAAGAGACACGTTAAACAGCTTTAATTTACTTGTCTATACTCGATCAACTTAAAAATAATTATACACCGGGCAAAAGAGAGTTTGCTTAAAAAAAAATGCGAACCGAGACATTTTGACGGATTTAGGTTCGTCTCCGGACGTATTAATAATGAACCTAAAATCCAACAGCTGAACTATTGCAGATTTTTTTTTATTCGCTGCTAAAGTCGGGAAAACATAGTTTTTCGCAATTATTTTTTCTTGACTATTTAGATAAAAATATTTCGAAAGGAACTTGTAGATAATAAAAATATCTACAAAATGAGACTTGTTAGGTTCAAATTAGTTTTTTTGTTTTTTTTACAAAATGCAGAAAACCCCTAAAAATCGATGTTTTTTAAATAATGTTTTAAACAAACAATTTTATACCTAGACGATTTTAGATTTAGATTTTAATAGACTGTAGACTTTGACGTGTATTATTAGTGGTATTTTTTTAGAATTTTTTTCTTGCATATTTTTTGCAAAAATCCATTTGTTCTTAAAAAAAGCACTTTTTTGCAACCTAATTATTACCTCTTCGGTAGGTCCTAGAGTGTTGTATTTGGGCTCATTCTCTTCCTTAAGAGTTGTACTTTCAGTCTTTTTTTAAAGCTAATCAATTTTAGCAACTAGGGTCTTGCAAATCGAAGTGCAAATATACACCGGGAAAAGGGAAGTTTGCTAAAAAAAGTGCGAACCGAGATATTTTGACGGATTTATTCGGACTCATTCTCTTTCTTAAGAGTTGTACTTTCGGTCTTTTTTTATAGCTAATCAATTGTAGCAACGATTTTATATTCATTGAATTATTTCATTTTTAAACTTAGCACTTTTTTGCACTTAGATTTAAAAGACCCTCGTTACTAAAATTGATTAGCTGTAAAAAAAGACTGAAAGTACAACTCTTAAGGAAGAGAATGAGCCTAAATACAACAATCTAGGACCTACTGAAGAGGTAATAATAAAGTTGCAAAAAAGTGCTATTTTAATTATAAAATGCAATTTTACCAAAAATATAAAAGAAAAAAAAAACCAAAAATATACCACTAATACTACACGTCAAAGTTTACAGTCTATTAAAATTGGAGACGTCTAGGTATAAAATTGTTTGTTTAAAACGTTATTTAAAAAACATCGATTTTTAGCGGTTTTCAGCATTTTGTAAAAAAACAAAAAAAACAATTTGAAATTAACTGGTCTCATTTTGTAGATATTTTTAATATCTACAAGTCCTTCTCGCAACATTTTTATCTAAATAGTCAAGAAAAAAATATAATTGCGAAAAACTACGTTTTCGCAACTTTACCGGCGAATAAAAAAAAACCTGCAATAGTTCAGCTGTTGGATTTTAGGCTCATTATTAATACGTCCGGAGACGAACCTAAATCCGTCAAAATATCTCGGTTCGCATTTTTTTTTTAAACACTAGAGGGGCTCGACTCCTTTTCCCGGTGTATTACTGGTTAACAAATAATTACACAATAATATTTTTGAATAATTTAAAATTGCACGATCTGTCACTTGCCGGTTTCCCGCCAAAACTCCTTTTATATTTTTCTTTATAAGGATGTCAAGTTTGTTTTGTCAAAGTTTGTCAAGTTATATGATTTATCTGTCAAGAATAAGAAAAGAAATTTTTTTTTTTTTTTTTATCAATTTTTTAGGGGAATTACGCACATAAAATGGCGATGCCATTCCCATTATAAACTAAACCTAGACTATTTACAAATACAAGCTCATACAGATATAATGTGGATAAAGAAATATTAATAACAAACATTTTATTATTTAATAATTTAAAACTCGTTATAACTATATTTATAGAAATAATAAATAAATAAATATTTTTAACATACATTGATCGTATAAATTTAAAAAGACACAAAATTACAAAGCCAGGAAAATAAGAAAAAATATACTATCAAAATTATAAAAATCAAAACATAGAAATTAAATATAAAATGTAATATTAAAATTAATTCGGTATGTTATAAAAATTAAAAAGTGTATGTTAAAAATATTAGTATCACAATGTCTGATGATCGATTGCAAGAAAAGTATTTATTAACGAAAGATTTAGACATTACGAAGACCACGCCGATTAGTAAAAACCACACTGATACATCAGATTTGGAAATTAGAAATTTAGAAGTTACGCAAGACACAAGCTTTACTAAAAGCTTTGCAGATAAACAAATAAAAGATATAACTTCAGACAAATGTAACATAAGTACAAATAATTATAGTAAATATAAAGTATTAGGAAACTTTGATAGCACATATAAAAAAAGAGCAAGCTTTTCATGCAACCAAGTAAATATAAGAAAGGTTACCAGCAAACAAAGTAAACATAAAGAAAAAAAGCATAACAAGCCAAAACATATATACTTTATAATAGACAATGACAACAGTATAAAAAGATTAAAAAAACTAAAACCAATTAAACCTGTATTATCTATAGACGGGGAAATTTACGGTTTACCTATTAGTAAAAAAAATATTCAAAGCAAATATTTTTCGTATGAATTTAAACATAAGACAACACAAACAAGTATACGTTTAAGATTAAAAAAAGATTATGAATCAAGTCAATCCAAGTGTAATTTATATAAATCTCAAAGTAAAACTGTAGATACCACTTATTTTGATCCACATTTAATTCAATACTGTTTGCATTTAGAACGAGATTTGGAGCTCACAGGAGAACAAAGGTTGCAAGAAACGAAAAAATGCAATTGCAATAGCTCTAAACATAAATGTCAGTCTTACAATTGTCCTTACACTGTATCAAATGGACCTATGGCGTCAGCTCAAGCGCCTTTATTCACGACACCTTCATTTCCAAACACATTCCCACAACCTATGTATCCTATAGATAAGGAAACGGAGAATTGTCCCTGTGTACGCACTGATAGTGCATCTCAGAGTTCAGACAATACAAGCAATGGTCGTCTACGATCTAAAATAGATCATTCAGTTTACAATATGAAAAATTGTAATCCTTTAGATAACGATATAAATAAGGTTGATGAATTAGAAGAAAAGTTACGGAAACCCAGTGATTTTTCATATATTCCCAAGCATTGTTCACTTATAAATTCTCTACTTCAAAGCGATATTAATGATGATTTAAAATATGAAAAAATGCTAGGATTGATTAATTTAGATCAAATTGAAAGAAGTGATGTGTGTTGTCGTTTATCTTGTAATCAAATACATAAAACATTAATTGAAGATGTTGCTCAGTATTCCAATTGCATCCGTAAATGTGAGTCATCGATTTGCAATGAAAGTTTTGGCAAGCCAACAGCTATGAAGAAATTAGCTCAAAATATATTTTTTAATTCCAAAATGAAGCCTAGGCGTCCAAGGTTCAAGAGACATTGGCAATCACAGAACACTTGTGTTGTACTGTAAGTATAAAAATTTCAATAATTGATTCATTTATTGACGAAAAGAATTTATAAATCTCATGTGAATGGATGCGTTAAACAAGACAGGCCCAGACTGGTGTTTGCCGACCAAATCGAAGACATCCTCAAGAAAGGTAGGTTGCCTAGTGCCTATAACACTGTGGGATAAGGGCGTGACAATTTGACTGATTTTTGATTGATCATTTCACGTTTCACTTTATTTAATTTGTATATGGCGACGTGTGTCTAGACTTTGATCGTCCAGTTTGTTAAAGAAATATGTTTTTAAAACAATTTTTATTTATTTTTTATTTAGTGTTTATTGACAAAGAAATGCTATGATGCTTTGGGCACAAAGGATGAGTGACAGTAGATTGACGGAAGGAATTTATAAATCTAGATGCGTTAAGCAAAGAGGATGCTTTCCGATCAAATCGGAGACATCCACAAGAAATCTGGGTTGCCTAGTGCCTATAACCGTAGAGCTTGTTTGATGTTTGAAGTGGTGGTCCTTTGGACCTATCCCTATGAAAAAAAACGTGACAATTTGATTGATTGTTTCCAAATCAATTCCACACCACTTGAGAAACTTTTTAGATTTACAACTCTCCTTAAACAAGCTCTATACGGTTATGGGTGATAAAGATTCTTGTAATTGTATAATTTATTATCTATATACTGTAATGGTTGGCAGTGTAAGTTGCCGGTTCCAACTAGGCCAGCATAGCGGATGTGACTGCTACTTACAGTTATTGAATTGTAGTAGCAGTGACATCTATTCATGAACCACGCTCACACATCAAGCGGGGTGCTGTCATATGTCGAATCACAAGAAAAAAAAGCTATAAGAAGGTTTTATTTTCAGTTAGTCGCAGGAATGTCAAATTATTGCTAAAACAAGACCACAATGTGTTCAGTCAGCGAATGGGTTTATATTTTGTTTGCTGTTTATTATAATAAATGTATGTATAAAAAACATATTTCTCTTTCATTTTACATTTTTGTTGGCCTGTTGAAAAAGCTCAGAGTCGCTCAGCGGGCAATGGAGAGAACTATGCTTGGTGTTTCTTTACGCAATAGAATCCGGAACGAGGATCTTCGCTAAAGAACCAAAGTTACCGACATAGCCCGTAGGATTCTCAAGCTGAAATGACAATGGGCTGGCCTCATCGCTCGAAGAACCGACAACCGATGGGAAAGAAAGGTTCTAGAGTGGAGACCACGAACCGGAAGACGCAGCCTTCCACTAGGTGGACTGATGACGTAGTAAAAGTCACAGGTAACCGGTGGATGCAACTAGCATCTTGTCGTTGGCCTATGTTCAGCAGTGGACGCCTTCTGGCTGATGATGATGATTACATTTTTATACTAGACAGTGGTGCCCAATCTGCCGATCCGGGGTAGTACCACCACTTACAAGTACAAAGTATACAGATCGTGAAGTACCTTAGTCGCGTTTCGGGATCAGCTTGTAAGTTGCCGGTTTCAACTAGGCCAGCATAGTGGATGGGACTATATTGTTGAACTGTACTAGCAGTCACCTCTATTCAGGGACCGCACTCCAGCTTAATATCATAAGTCACAATAAAAAAAAACAAAGTGCATATATTAATACAAGATTCATTGGTACAGGTGGGTGGTTTTGAACTTGGATCTTTGTTAGCGTAACCATTGCACTACCACTACACCACAGTTGCCTTTTGCTCTCTTATGTCCCCTTTGCCGACTTATACCACTACTTTCAAGTGTCTAAATCAGGATCAGTCTAATAATTGCCGGGGTCAACTAGGCTGGCATAGTCGATACGACAGTTACTTGCGGTTGTTTAACTGTAGTAGCAGTCCATTCGTGGACCGCTTTCCAGCCTAACATCAACTTTAGTAGCTTAATATAGAAAAGTAAATAAAATAAAATTTAAAAAAGTTTTGCAGTACTATATGGAGTAAGAAATATTTGAAATAATTTCAATTATAATGGAATTAATGTAGGTATACAACATACTTTTATGTTATGAACCGACTCATATTTAACCAGTAATTCTCCAATATTACCTCATACTAGCAATTCAATTTTATCGCCTAAATAAGAAAAACGCCTTAAGGGCCCTTTACATTCTATAATCTATACAATAGATAAAACTCTCCGAGTACGATGTTAGTGTTGAAATGAAAAGAGCTCGCGTGATAGAGTACGAACCGTAAGAACAAGTATGAACGGCATCTACAGTGAAGTATATACATTTTAATTTATTAATACAATTGTTACGTACGCCATTTCTCACAGCAATAGGCAGAGACAATGGAGCGCCACTTACCAACTCTTTATATATTTATGATACTTAGCTGCATGACAAATTCTAGACGATAAATCTAGGTTATATATATATATTAACTATATTTGCCATTAACCATATTGGCGTGCAAATATCGCTAATAATAATTTAATATTAAAGTATATACTATTAATATAATTATATACTTGGGGGCCTAGCACGGCCGTGTTGGATAAGATAATCGTCAGTGCTGTCAAAGATGACTAAATGTCATAGACTCGCTGAATAGCGCTGTCGATATATGAATAATTATACCTTATCGACTGGTGGCTGTGCTAAGCCCCTTAGTATATGATAATTCAAAAATAATAATAGTTGGTAAATGAGGCTTGATAATTTGGTTGATTGATTGTTAATATTAACAATGTCTAAATATTTGTCATTGGACTTTTAACATCACTTTAATTTTCCACAAAATAGCGTAACATTACAATTTACATCTGTGGACTTGCGTAAGTGCTTAGTACAATCGTAACAACGAACATAGAAACAAGGAACAGAACTATATCTTTCTCTGTTGTGTGGAGTGTGGTATAATGCGATTAAAATTAGAATAGGACAGAATCGACGCTATTTTGTGACGTCTAACTCTCCAACCATCTTCACTTTAGTATGGTGTCTTTTTCTTTGCGGACCGTCAAGAAAAAGAAACCTTTGAATCAGTCAAGTGAAGTTAGTCAACATCCCCACCTATTCTTATTCTAATAGCATAATAACATACGCGCTCTGTTTATATCCACGCTCTATGATCAGTATTTTATTATTTCGAAACATCGTAGGTAGGCAATATATCGGAGTAAAAACCAGTTTTGGTCAAAAACTAATGAAATGAGGTGCGTTGACCCCAAAACGGCCGGGTCGCTGCTGGGTCGGTACACATATCTATTAGAATAAGGCCCTAACCCTATTCGACGAACAGTGCTCTTCGTATTTAGTGCTTTTTTTTTTGCTGGCAACCCCGGCACTGTAAACAACGTAAATAGTGCTCCTTAAGAAATTTATATCAAACAAATAGATAGTGTGCCTAATACATACGGAAACTACTTTGGGATGATTCAAAAGTGCAGTGAATTAAATATTTTGTACAAGGTTATTGTTCTCATCAGTGTAAAATACTTTTAATGCATTCAGTGAAAACAACAAATCGATTTGAAACTACCAATTTTATTCTTTCAATTTTTGTCGTTGTCTTACACTGATAGACATAGTTAAATTCACCAAAACCATCGAACTCAGTGTGGTCTAGCAGGTTGACCGCTTGGAATCTGTTCCGTGAGGTGTCGGTTCGAGACTGCGCGGCTAAAACTTTTTTTTTTCATTTTTTTTTTTTTTTTGTAATTTAGATTTCATATATATATTTATATTTCTGTTCAATAATTTCAATAACATTATTCAGGCTTTTAATAAAATACAAATTTTTCTTATAAATATTTAAACAGCAATAAAAAAATACAGATAGTAATTATTTTCATAATCTTGGTGGCTATTAAATAACAATATAATAATGAATTGTAATGGGTGTAATAAACAGTTGGACTCTAAAGAAGTTCTGAAATGCCATTTGTGTGTGTGCAAGTACCACTACCAATGCATCAATTTAGACAGAAAGCAGTACTTGTCTTTGTCACTTGAGTATCGAACAAACTGGGTCTGTCCTTCCTGCAATAATATAACGCGAAGAGTAAGATCAACAGATAATTCGCCTGTCCGTTGTTTGTCACCATTAGCTAAAGTGCCAATAATTCCTTCACGTGAAACTATTAACACTTCTTCCCAGTTATCACTAGATAGCCAAGTCACTATGGAAAAAATTAGCGCCCTTCTCGAGCAAACTTTGGATAGAAAACTTGAAGACAAATTAAATGATAAACTAAAAGGGTTTATTAATGACTTTCGTAGGGCTATTCGAGAAGACATTCAAGATATGGTAAAAAAGGAGGTTAATCTAGTAGCCGAAGCCATGAAGCAGGACTTCACAAATACCACTGACTTCATAAGTGCTGAACAACTCACTCTGTCCTGCGAAATTGAGGCTAAGGGCAAACGAATTAAACAACTAGAGTCTGATAACTGTATTCTGCAATCTGAAGTAAATAAACTTAATACTCGCTTAACAGTGCTTGAAAAAATGTCACGTAGTTGTAACATAGAAATGCAGGCTGTACCAGAAACTAGAAATGAAAATGTTCCTTTGATTTTTAAAAATCTATGCGAGAAGCTTAACGCACCTATTATAGATTCTAACATCATAGCATGCCGCAGGGTAGCGAAACTAAACAGTAGTTCAAACCGCCCTCGTAACATTCTCATCTCGTTGGCAAGTCCGCGTCTTCGTGATGAATTGTTGTCTGCAGCACACCGATACAACAAGTCTAATGCTAGTAATAAACTTAATACTACTCATATTGGGATTTCTGGCGAGACCCGGAGAATTTACATCACTGAACATCTCTCTCCAGAGCAAAAAAGTCTTCATGCGATGACGAGATCAGTGGCAAGAGAAAAGAATTATAAATATGTGTGGGTGAAGTATGGACAAATTTTTATCCGAAAAGATGACTCATCTAATGCGATTTCTGTGAAATCCACTGATATACTGGGTAAATTAGATTAAGTTAGGTTAGATTGATGTTACACTGCAACTAATATTTGTTTTACTTTACTTTGATAATGTTTAGTATTTTTTATCAGAATGTCAATAGAATCAGAACCAAAACCATGGAAGTATCTCTGAATGTTTACGGCAATGAGTATGACATCATTTGTCTCACCGAAACGAATCTAAATGGAAGCGTTTATAGCAGCGAAGTAATTGATGAGCGTTATTGTGTAATAAGACGAGACCGTGCTACAACTAGCATAAGAAAGTCTGAAGGTGGTGGCGTACTCATAGCCATTAGAAAACACTTTAAATTTGTAAATCAAATATCATGGGGCAGTCGGTTCGAGGATGTCTGGGTTAGTATACTTCCTGATAAAGTCTCTTCAAAACGTTTAAACCTGTGTGTATGTTACTTACCACCTGACCTATCCGTCAAAGACATTACAGACTTCTACTCCCATTTGCAAACTATAATATCCCTACACTCTAATGACAACTACATTATAGTGGGAGACTTTAATACTCCCCTCATAACATGGAACTCAGATTATAACTTAAATGCCCTCCTTCCTAGTAACCCATTAAACACTAAAGCTGAATTGCTTATGGAAACAATGTCATTCTGCAATCTTCGTCAATTTATCACAATTCCGAACAAACACGATCGCTTCCTGGACTTGACACTTTCAAACATGAAGGGTGTCACAGTCGAGGAAGCGGAGCCCCTGTGTAAACTGGACGATCACCATTTGGCTTATGAAATACATATTGTTGACATATCGTTGAAATCGCTTGATCCGTCGGTTAAACAACAGTTAAACTTTAATAAGTGCGATTTTGAGAAGGTGAAGTCAGAACTCACCACATTGCAATGGGGCGATATTCTTGCAAAAGAAAGTATTGATGATGCTGTGGATGTTTTTTACACTAACCTGTATAGAATACTTAAAAAATATACCCCATTGACACGAAAGAACAAATTGAAATACCCTGTTTGGTATAATTTTTCCACTATACGTTGCATCGAAGAGAAGAATACCTACCATAAAAAATTCAAAAAATATAACAATCCTCGTGATTATGACACATTTTCACTTTTACGCACCCGTAGTAAGAAACTGATTAAGTCATGCTATCAAGAATATCTAAAGTCAGTTGAGGATGCGATTAAAAATGATGTTAAGAGTTTTTGGCGATATGTCAACAATAAAAAGGGCAGCAAAACAATACCTAATGTTATGAAATATGGAAGTCGTACTTCTTCAGATGGTAATACAACTAGTGATCTCTTCGCAGACTATTTTTCTTCTGTTTTTAATAAATCTCCACCTACCACTCACTCATTTCCCCCAATAAATATCACTCACTCTTCTTCACTATATAACATTTATATTAGCAAACAAGAAATTAAAAGTAAAATAAATAAACTAAAAAAACACAAAAGTGCAGGCTCGGATTGTATCCCACCGTCTGTTTTAATCGCATGTGCTAACGAATTATGTGAACCTCTATATATATTATTTAATAAATCCCTACAGTCTGGATTGTTTCCCACGACTTGGAAAACTGCACACATTATTCCAATTTACAAATCAGGTGACAAATCGCTATGTGAAAACTATAGGCCAATCAGTATATTGTCTTCCATACCTAAGCTTTTCGAATCGCTAGTGTATGTCCAACTAAATCATCACTTCAAACCACTACTACATGAAAATCAACACGGCTTCATCAAACACAAATCCACATTAACTAATTTGCTAGAATACAAAAACTACATATGTTGTGCTTTCTCAAGAACATCACAAGTTGATTCCCTTTACACCGATTTCAGCAAGGCTTTTGACCGGGTCAATCATGCTTTGCTTTGTCATAGGGTTGGTTGTTACGGTGTCCATGGTAGCCTTCTTAGATGGATCACATCCTATCTTAGTAATAGAAGCCAACTTGTGACTGTAAAGGGTTTTATATCCGACCCAAGGCCGGTACTTTCTGGCGTACCTCAAGGCTCTCACCTTGGTCCGTTGCTTTTTAATATCTTCATCAACGACCTGATACCTAAACTATCATGCTCAAATCTTTTATACGCCGATGACTTAAAAGTTTACAATGAGGTGACAACTGTATCTGATTCCTTAAAACTACAAAGAGACTTAGATGTAATCAACGCTTGGTGTAAACAAAATCTCATGTTGCTTAACACTGAAAAATGTACGGTAATATCATTTACAAGAAAGCATAATAAAATTACACACTCTTACACTATAGATGGGAAGGAGATTAACAGACAAAATATAGTTAAGGATTTGGGGGTGTACTTTGATGAGAAGTTATCTTTTATACCTCATTATGAGCACATCATAGCCAAAGCAAATCAAATATTAGGATTTGTTGCAAGATCAACTTCCGAATTTAAAAAACCTCACAGTATGCTCACATTATTTTCAAGTCTAGTTCGTAGCAAGCTGGACTATTGTTGCCCTATCTGGTCACCTCACTACAATGTGCATACCAACAACATTGAAAGAGTACAAAAAAAATGCCTAAAAATTTTATCGTTTCGTCTAAATCTTAATCGTTCTCTTAAAACTTATGATGATCGTCTGGCGAAATTCAAAATGATGTCGCTTCAGAATCGTCGTAAGAGGTATGATCTGCTCTACCTCCACAAGATACTTCATTCAACTGTGAACTCACCCCTGTTGATATCTTTGATTAATATAAACACACGATACAAAAGTCGCTCTCCTAATACATTCGCTTTACTAGTGTACCGTAACAACTCATCCTATTACAACCCTATTGTGAGAATGTGTCGGGAATACAACGAAATGGCAAATAATCATAAGGATAAATTAGATATATTTAATCCCAAATTCTCGTCCTTTAAAAGGGGCGTCACCGACGTCCTCGAGAAGTCTGCCACCCAGTAAACCTAATAGTTTCGTATCAATTTGTTAATTTTTATCTATTAATCTTAGGTATTTAAAAAATATGTACTGGGATTTTATTGTTTTTTTTTAATTTTATATATATAGTTATTGTTATTGTCCTTGTCTTGGTTGCTGTCTTTGTTTGTTTTGTTTGTTTTTTTTTTTTGTTACCGTCAATTGCAACTGTTGATGCTGTGTGTATGCAGTAATGGGATACAACCTTGATTTTTAAATTATGTTCATATAAATTCAGGTAAAGGTTGTGTTCTGTTGTATACACCTTTAATAAATAAATAAATAAATAAATAAATATTTAACCCTTTGGGAGAGATATTTTTTGTTATTACAATTTTTATGAGTGATTTGTGGCGGACTTTCTGTTTTGATGATTACATTTTTATTTATTTGATATGAACAACATGGTGTGAACCTGTGATGCTTAATAGTTTGGTTGATTGATTGATTAATAATTTGGGTGATATATTTGACCGTGGTGAAGTGGTAGTGCAATGGTCACGCATACTGAAAGATGGGTTTAAAACCACTAATCATTGGTGGTCCTGTTTCTATAATACATAGCCTTATATTGAGATATAAATAATAATGAAAAACCAATAAATATAAATTCATACACAAATATAAAATATGAAAAACTAACTTTCACAGGGATAGACAGCTCCTCTTTCCACGACCCTAACTCTCTCACTTCTTTTATAATCTACAATACTCTTTCTTCATGTAGGCTCTATAATTACTGCGTTTTTAAATGTCAACCAATCAATCAAATTGTCACGCCTTTTCTCCACAAGGATAGGCAGAGACAATGAAGCGCTAAATGCCACGGTCCTGACACAACTCCCTCGCTTCCTTCACATTCACAATTCTCTTCATACAAGCTCTATGGTTATGTCCCCCATTTAATCTAAGAACAATCTTCTGTTTTGTTTTCTTATTCCAATCACCTCTGATTTACGAATCTCTTTCACCCATCCAAACCAACGCAACCTCTCACAATACGAATGAACTTTCTAAATGTCGCATAATATAAAAATATCAGAAACGTCTGCCCACAAGAAAACCATTTATATTTAAATTAGTACATAACTGTCAGATATATCTACATATAAGTATAATATACGAGAATAAATTATTAATATAAATTTCCTCTATAATAAATCAGTTTATTAAGTTGTCTTTAAGAAAAGATAATTTAAACAAGTCTTAATTTAGTGTATAAACCGACACTGCGTAATTAATAAAACCTTTAATAAATTAATAACCCTAAAAAATCCTTTTTTAATAAATCAATTAATTAAATTGTTATATCTTTTCTCACAGGGATAGGTCCGATATCTAAGCTACTCAATTAAATCATTTTGATAATCTGAAATCACAGGAATTTCAAGTGAATTTCGAGTGTTTCAACCGTATTTTCGAATAAATTTCATCGCTTTTCATTTTCCGGGAAATTCGAAAAATTGTTTTGAGTAGCTATCGGAATTATCTGAGCAGCAAAGTCAGCGGATAATAGGCGGAGGAAAAAAAAATGCAGGAATTTCGAGTGTTTTACGAGTGATTTTCGAATGGTTTTTTTCCCGAAAACTTCATATTTTCCAGAAAATCAAGAAAATTCATTTTGCTTAGCACATGGAAATTAATACCAGGTGCGCTCGAAAAAAATAAATAACGCAGGATTTTCGAGCGAATTTCGAGTGTTTCAACCGTATTTTCAAAATGAGCGTTCGTCATTTCCGGAAAATCAAGAAAATTCATTTTGCAGCTTTAATTGAGTAGCTTAGATATCAGACCTCACAGGGATAGGCAAAGACAATGGAGCGCCATTTGCCACGATCTTGACACAAATCCCTCACATCCACAATTTTCTTCATACAAGCTCTGCGGTTATGGGTACTAGCTGGGTTATGGGTATATTGAGCTACTAAAGTGCTTGTATCATAGAAACAGGACAACCAAAGTACATATATTAAAGATACATTGGTGTAACCATTGCACTGCCACTACACCACGGTCGCCTTGATTGATCTGAGGGCACTAGGCAACCCATATCTTTATTAAATACGTTGCTATTATTAAGTTCCCATTAATTCCATTATAATATTCTTTCTCTAAGGTTTCTATATTCTACTACAGCCAGTGGTTTTGAACCTGGTTCGAACGTGCTTCTTAGTTTGTGTAGTATCCATAGTGAATTAGTAATAAGAACTATACGAACTAACTTTAAAAAGCTTTAAAAAACCCAAGGTTTTTTTTTTATTGTGACTCGTCATATGATAGCACCTAGCTTGATGTTAAGCTGGAGTGTGGTCCATGAATGGATGTCACTGCTACTACAATTCAATATCTGTAAGTATCAGCATCCACTATGCCGGCCTTGTTGAAACCGGCAACTTACAAGCTAATCCCAAAACGTTACTAATCACTTCAAGGTCTGTATACTTGTAAGTGTTGGACTATCCCGGATCGGCAGACTGGGTACCACTGCCTACCTACCAATCTTTGATAACCAGACCCGAAGCAAATATCCGCTTCTTTTTTTTTAAGCTATGAAACGCATATTTGCTCCGACCGGTAATCGAACCCGGGACTATACGTGCAACAAACCAATCGCTAGCCGTTCGTCCACGCCTGTCATCAAAATACAATTGTAATAATATAGAAAATTCAGTTTATTCTAAAACTGGAATAAATATTCATGCATTTAAAACACTTTCCTGTATGTGTTATTTTGATAAAATTGCATAATGTTTTATTTATAGAATTTATCTCTCGTTCGTGACAATCGTCGGAATATGCTCCATTTTGTGTATTTATGTTTTGCGATATGAAGAAATAACTATTAACTTTAGTTTTACTCTTTATTACATTGTTTCTTTGTAAGTTTTACTTTAGTAATTGGCCATGACAGAAGAACGTGGCGTGGCGTAATACCAGTCCGTTACGCGGGGCATATATTACAATCAATCAATCAAATTGTCACGCCTCTGGAGCGCCAATTGCCACGATCCTGACACAACTCCCTTGCTTCCTTCACATTCACAATTCTCCTCACACAAGCTCTAAGGTTATGGGCACTAGGCAACTTAGCTTCCTTGAAAATGTTTCCGATTTGATCGGAAAACAAAACGGATCCTGGGCCAGTTTAACGCATCCATCCACATCAGAGCAAATATTTGTTAATAAAAAAAGAGGGGGATTTTTGCTCCGGGTCCGGTTATCAGAGTGGTAGGCAGTGGTACTTACAAGTATACAGGCCGTGAAGTGACTTAGTGGCGTTTTGTTGGCTAAGTTGTAAGTTTCCGGTTTCAACTGGGCCAGGATAGTGGATGTGACTGCTATTTAATAGTTAAATAACTGTAAGTTGCACATCCATATGTCGAGTAACTAAAAAAAGTAGCAGTCGCATCCACTATGCCGGCCTAATTGAAACCAGCAACTTTACTTATTTTATAAAAATATAGGAATATCAATAAATAAATAGAATTTTGAGAATAAATTAAGTACTTAACTCCAAACATTAATAATATTTTAAAAAACTGGTGAATAACCATTTTTTTACTAACTCCATGTTGATTTATAACTCAAATTATAATCTCTTTGAATGGCACCATATTTTTTCAATAATTTAATTCCTTAAAAAAACACTAAATGGTCTAAAATAACTAATACATAAATGTATTTGTCATAAATAATATCAGAGATTCTGTAAAAAGGCAATAAATTGTTTAATATATCTTTAAAAATAAATAAATTTGCATATACTCATGATTATATACATGTATATGGAATTTATATCTAAGACTATATCTATCTATTGAAAAACGTCACGCGACAACTAATCTCTACTAGCCCGATGATAAGCTCGAGGAGGCACAAGAGAGTCGATGACTGAAAATTAGGAATCAATTTATTTGTGTTTCAGTTGCCATCATCATGAGTTTATTAAGCCTCGCTTGAATTATTCATTTTCTTTAACGGTAGGCAGTTTGCTGATCTGGGGTAGTGCCACCACTTACAAGTGTAAAAACCGTAAAGTTCCTAGTTGGAAGCGGTAATTTTCTGCTTGTAAGTTACCGGTTCCAACTAGGCCAGCATAGTGCGACTGCTACTTCTTGCAGTTATTTAACTGTGGTTACAGTCGTCTCATATGTCGAGCCACAATCAAAAAAAATAAAAATAAACGTATTTTTATAGTATAGAGAATGGTCTTGCAAATCAAGAGCCTCCAGTTTAAATCCACTTTCCGGTAACAATGTATCTCTGATATTTATTATTTCAAATTGTATATCAGCGATATATTTGTCGTCCTGTTTCTATGATACAAGTGTAGGATTGTAAAAACTTCATTTTTATATATCGTAAGTATGTGAAAATAAACCACCCAATCCCATCTATTTCTCAATAAAATCATTAATAAAAATAATTAAGATTGTAATAAAAAATGTAGCAACGATTAATTAATTTTTATAAAAGGAAAACCTACTAAATATGTAAATTTTAAACTGGGTTTTTTTGTGTAATCGAAAATATTTCAATAGGGCCGGCCGTTGGCCTTTTGGTTTTAACTAAAATAGTTTAACCAGTTTCTTGTGTTAAAAACTTGTTGATTGCGTCCGCTTTAGAAAGGTTTTGTTTATTTCAACTTAAATACGTTTGGTATTTAAAGCTAGGTTGCCTAGTGCCCATAACCACAGAGCCTGTATGAAGAGAATTATGGATATGAAGGAAGCAAGTGCACGGTAGGGTAGAGCACGGCTGTGCAAAATATTGTATATAGACCTTATTACTTACCCGTTGCTCAACGAATAAATGATTGTGATTTTGAAGTGAGTTGTGTAAGGATCATGGTAAGTGGCGCTCCATTGTCTCTGCCTATCCCTGTGTGAAAAAGGCGTGACAATTTGATTGATTGATTAAAATACGTTTGTAAGGACTATTTAATCACCAATGCACCTCGCACCAGGTGCCCAAGAGTGGACACTAGCGGCGCATCTAATCCACATTTTTTTTTATTGTGACGCGACATTTGATCTTGACCCACCTGATAATAAGCAAGAGAAGGTCTAAGAGTGACGACGACTGAAAATACCGAGTCAGTTCACGGCTGACTCAGTCACCGTCATCACGCATCGCTTGAAGGATCCAAGGATATATATGATGGAAAGAACACATGGGCTGGCAAAGAATTCCACTTGTCGATTGTTCTACAAAGAAACGACGCACCAAATTTTATAGTTATGCTATAATAATTCTTTCTTCTCTCAATTAACAGCTTAAAATCCCTTCCCACTCCTCTAGCAGATATTCAGATTCCTTTACTGTGTCTGCAGCTCGTCAGTGGAACAAGCTACCGCTGGATATTAGATGTGCGCCGTCTGTCAATGTCTTTAAACGATTAGTCACTAACTTGTTTCTTGATAAACAGGAGCTCACGGCTTCTAGTTTATATTGAATAATATGGCACAAAATATAATTGTGTATGCGCAGTTTATTTAATTGCTTAGTTTGTAGTATATTTGCACCCTGCCTATAATTTCCTATCATCCCAAAGGTTAGTTGCTAGATTTTCTTGCCTAACAGGCATTAAACTCGCCTATGAACCTACTTTTAAGTGTTGATGCAATAAAGAATTTAAATTTATAAATAATATTGAATTCACATTCAGACATTCACAAGATCTCAATACAACCCGAGAGTTTAAATCCGGTTACAAACTGACATTAATTTTGAAAATATCACCCTCTAATATTTATTTGACTTGGGCCCCGTGCATAAACTGTCAAAAACAATCAATCAATCAATCAATCAAATTGTCACGCCTTTTTCCCACAGGGATAGGCAGAGACCGAGATAAATAAATGAATATAAATTGTCTGACTCAATCAGCTAAAGTTATCAGCATGCACAGGCCAAGAGTGACGAGCCATGGCGATAAGAGTGACTCAGCAAGACATAGAAAGAGCTGTGCTTGGTATTTCTCTGCTAGATGATTTCCGAAACGAAAATCATAGCAGAATAGATTGGCATGCTAAAGTAGCTGGGCACATCTATCGAAGAACTCACCACTGACCAGACAATCAATCAATCAATCATCATACAAATTGTGTCACGCCTTATTCCCATAGGGATAGGCAGAGACAATGGAGCGCCACTTGCCACGATCCTGACATAACTCCCTCGCTTTCTTCACATTCACAATTCTCTTCATACAAGCTCTTCCTCAAGGCAACCTAGCTTTCTTGAGGATGTCTCCGATTTGATCGTCGTCACTCTCGGGCCTCCTCTTACTTATCATCAGGAGGGTCGAGGTAAAAAAAAAGTTGAGGTCCGACGTCGAGGTCACATTTAAAAAATACTCACAATTTAAGGCTCGTTGTTTTTGGTACGAACGCAATTGCCAAATTCTGTTCTTGATAAGTTACACCCAAGTTCTTAGGCTGCATCACACCACTAAAATATGTTTCTATAACTAAGTTTGTAATAATATTTTCTTAGATTTTGCGCGAACATTGATGAATTAAACAAATTTTATGCGGCTTACTATAGCGTTTATTTTGGTTTTGATTTAGTAAGCTGCATAAAATTTGTTTAATAAGTTTATATTATTACTTTGTTTATATTTTTATATTAGGCTACGTGCTTGTGTCATAGGAACAGGACACATACGAATTACACATACGAGTATGTTGGTACCGGCAAGTGGTTTTTGAATCCATGCTGCTCTCGGTTTACGTGACCACTGCACTATCACTACACCACGGTCGCCTTAATTATAAAAATAGGTTTATTAAATAAAAAAAAGGTTTAATTGAAAAAAAAAATAGGTTTATTAATTGTAGAAATAGGTTAAAGGATTGGTCTGTAATTAAGACTAGCAAACTCGACCTGAAAACCAAACATTGAATTAAGGTCATTCAAAATCCATAATACCTTTAGTATTTCTGGACCCAGCTTCATAATAGACAAAAATAAAATTCACTACAAATCTTCAGCATTTTTCATTCTTCTTAATCTTCTTTCAGTTGAAAATTGGCAAACCCAAGAGCACGGTATGAAGTTCCTACAGTCAAGTACACGTAGGAACTCTATACCTCGCTAGTGGTAATCACCAGGAGAATCTTCTGTTTTGAGCTTCTTTATAAATCTTCTTTCTTAAGCAATTAGAACTTCTTTTTTCTTGACTTCTTTTGTTTCTAAACATTAATAGTAATATTTAAATAATAGTAATAGTAATTATTATAAAAGAAATAGATATAAGTGAAGGATGTAGATTTTTAACAACAACTTTTTAAAAGTTTATGAAATTTTTGCATCTACATTCGTTTAAACTGAGAACCTTTTTTATTGTGACATTTATGTAATCTAAATCAAATTGTCACGCCTTTTTCCCACAGGGATAGGCAGAGACAACTGAGCGCAACTTGCCACGATCCTGACACAACTCCCTCGCTTTCTTTACATCCACTTTATACAAGCTCTACGGTGACCTATAAGCGGTGGCGAATTTTGCTTTGAATGTGTTGCCTATAACGTTAGTTATTAATAAACAAATTATAATTACCTAAACTTGAAGATTTGCTTCTCATTGTAGCCGCTGAACTGCCCAAGAAATAACCGACGAGGCTGACTAACCCCTGCAATTTCGCAGAGACATGTTTCGTATTAGACCCGGAGAATGTTGCAAGAAACTCTTTAGCCCTATTCCTACATCGTCCTTTCACGAGTCAAGGGAGGTATCCGCACTTTTATGACCAAATCGACATCCGAACTAAATAGTGCATCACTTCACCTACTCAAGAGTTGTAATCCCATCCTATAACCTTGGATTCTTCAATTCAAGCGTAGCATTGTGTCGACGACGGAGGCAAGCGTAAACTGAGTCGGATTTTTCTTGTCTTGGAGCTCCCCTTACTGCCAGGCAGTCGAGGTCAGATGTCTCGTCACAATAGAAAAGTAACTAAGGAATGTTACCAGGACGAAATCTGTTATATTCGTAAAGTGATTTGCATTTCAAGTCCAACAGCTGCTGGTTGTATTGTATAATTATTTTCTTGGGGGTATAAAAATTTCCATAATTTATCTAAAAGCCAAGAGTTTAGGGTTAAGCAGATAAGTCAAAACAACCCTTCTCTAAATATGCTAATTTCTACATTTAATAACAACCGTGAGAACTTCTGTTAAAATATTTGAGCAGTAAAGATTTTGGAGATTTTTTATTATTATAAATACTATATTTTATATTTCTACATTAAGCTACTAAAGTACTTGTCATAGAAACAGGACATATATCAAAAACACCGGCAAGACATTTTGAACCCGTATTCTCGGTTTGCATGACCATTGCACTACCACCATACCACGGTAGCCTTATTAATAAATCCTTTTTAAACTTTGGTATTAAAATTCAAGTTTTTGCAAGTTGATAGACAAGTAAACATGTTTATTACTTTTTACGACCTTGTCCATTGCCAAAAACAATATATAACCCGTTCTTTTCGAAATACCTACCTATGAATGTATTTTAATTGGATGCGAATATACGAGTATTTGCTCCGACTGGGAATCGGACCTAGGACCAATGCGTCAAAACCATTAAATCTTAGCCATGAAGAGAATGGATTAAAGGTAGCGTTCGGGATCATGGTAACACTCCATTGTTTCTGCCTATCCCCGTGACCCATTATGATTGATTAGCTCTTTTATAGTGAATCATAGTAAAAAGAATCCAAGCACAACATTTATGTAATAAAAAAAACTATGTATATATAATTTTCAACAAATAAGGTTAAATTTTACATAAGAGAACATTTAAAACGTAATAAAAATTCTTGTTTTTAATTTGTTATTGCACATTAAACTTTATTAATAATCCTCTGGGCGATTGTTAATAAACCCGTTTTGTTATTAATGTCAGCAACATCTAACTCATGACTAGCAACCCTCTAGGATAATAGAAATAGCACATGCCAACTAAAGTTCAATTTTAATGACCCATAACGAGACATTCACATGTCTTCTACTTAACCTAAACAATATTAATAACCTATAGTATAATCTATAGTACGAAAAGAATTTATAAATCTCATTCGAATGGATACGTTAAACAAGGCAGGCCCAGGAGGGTGTTTGCCGACCAAATCGGAGACATCCTCAAGAAAGCTAAGTTGCCTAGTGCCCAAAACCGTAGAGCTTGTGTGAAGAGAATTGTGGATGGGAGGGAATTCTCTTATACATTATTAAATGATAAAATAAATATATTTTCTTATGTATCAATAAATCAACATTTAAAAATCCAGAAATTATTAATTATTAAATATTTATTATTTATTTTATTACTTTGTGTTTGTATCTGGATTATGGTTATTACTAAATTAAGTTGTTTTTTTTGTATTATAGTGAACTCGATTTGCCTAAAAAGTCTAATTCTGTTTAAGATTTTCTCAGTCTTCATTACTACAGGGCCTCGATTCTCTTAATACATTATAGCGACGAAAAGCAGTCGAATTGCGTCGCGGTCTCAAGTGCCCAATCAACGTAGTTTACCTATTGATTTGTTATTCGCTGATTGGTCACGCAGATGTCAAATATCAGTGCGACGATATTTCAATGCTTTTTCGACGCCAAATGTATTAGGAGAATCAAGGTACTGGCCGGTTCAATACAAATATGTATTGAACAAATTAATTAGGCATGAAATTAATACGAAAGTCATACGTCAGAATAAAGTTTTTTTCAAGTTACAAAGTACAATATAATTTTCGGATCTTGTTAAAAGTTTTCGCTTTGAAAATTTATTTACTTGTAATACTTTTGGGAGTTACAAAAACATATATTTTTTGTAATATATTTTTACTTTTATAAAAGTTCATGTAAAGCTGTTTATAATAGATTTATTTATTTACTCGCGTAAGGAAATATTGCTAGAAATTATTATTTTTAAAAATCCTAAGCAACTAAATGAGTGATGACAAACAACTACAAAGCCTAGCGTCGAACGTTTAAGACATGTTTTATCCAAAAATTGATAAAAGATGATAGGTTAAAAAAACATATCATTTTTTTTCAAATTGATAATTGAAGAAAACGAATAAGAGATTTAATAATATATGTTGAAATATATTATAGACTCCATAATATAGATAGCGTAATATATAAAAACAAAGGTTCAAATTAGGCCGGCAACAGTGAATGCAACTATGCAGTTTTTTAAATGTAGTAGCAGTCGTCTCTATTCATGGACCGCACTCCATCACATTGGACGGGGTGGTGTCATTTGTCGAGCCACAATAAATATATATATATATATAAAACAAATCACTACGAAAATGCCTTTACATAACAAACCTAACAAATTCGCAGTGCAAGTAACATTTCAAAAGCATTATTTATCCCTCCCTGTTTCCCATTACCCTGTTAGGGCGAAACTAATCCGCAGATTTGCGAACTAATTTCAACTGCAAATCCTCGAAACGAGAAGGATTTCAAGACATTCGTTTCAACCCTCCACTTTTCATACCTTTATGTATCTGATTATTTTTTTATGGTTCGTGTTTACTATACTTATGGTATGTTATGAAATTTTGTATTTATTTAGGTATATTTTTATACGTATAATGTATAATACACGTATAATAATACAGGATCCTACATGGCAACATAAATTTCGACGCTTTCGCATCATTAGATGCACAAAGCAAAAATAATGTTTTGAATCACTTGGAGAGTGATTAGGTTGTTAGGTTAGTAAATTAAGCTTAATATTAAGATTTTTTGTAAGAAATATATTGTATTAGTTGGACTAAGCCTGTAATGCACAATTTTCAATCAATCAATCAAATTGTCACGCCTTTTTCCCACAGGGATAGGCAGAGACAATGGAGCACCACTTACCACGATCCTTACATAACTCCCTTTCTTCCTTTACATCCACAATTCTCTTCATACAGGCTCTGTGGTTATGGGCACTAGGCAACAAAGCTTTCTTAAGGATGTCTTCGATTTGGTCGGAAAACACTCTCCTGGGCCTGCCTTGTTTAACGCATCCATCCACATCAGATTTATAAATTCCTTTTGGCAATCTACTACTTTGCACAATTTTCTGTTAAATGAATAACATTTAAGTACTTGTCTATACTAATACGTATCTCTTTGATATGAATAAATATTATTGAATGTGCCAAAGGACATCATTCAATTAGGGCTTATGTGTACGTACTACTTTCGTAATGTCCAATGATGAAAAGATATATAAATGGTAGTTTCGATACTTGTATTGATAAAACTAATAACAATTTTTAATTGCTGTGCAATTGAGTTATTTTGAAAATAAGATATGGTTTTCGTATCGTCGGTCAATCACAAAGACACGCCATATTAAAAGTTCTGCTTTGAACTGTCATAATTATAGTTTGATCATTTTGCACACCTAAACTATGCAAAATAAAGGATATATTCCAATTACATTGTAATTTTCGTACATCAAACTATTTTAAAATGTATATGCAACTGTTAATACAATTAACCCCATACTAAATGAATGATGTCCTTTTTTAACGTACCCAAAGAGTCGCAATATACCATTTCGAATCTTTTTATATATATATAAACAGTTATAATAAACCTAGTTTTATTGTAACATCCAATTTTACTCATATAGGCGCACCAACAGCACACATATTACACAGTTTAAATTAATAAAAAACATAATTTGTCTAATATCTGATATGTGTGCCCATTATAGGCGCACGCAGCATTAACCAAAAGAACACAGTAAGAATAAAAAATGTTTCCTGAACTAAATCTTATCAAAAAATTATTAAAACTATTAAAAAATTATATATTTTTATAGTGGCTTAAGATATGACAGCCTCATGTTAAGATGGAGTGCGGTTAAAGCAAGTGGATAACTTTCATGATGATCCCGAAACGCGACTGAGTTGAACCACCCGGACGGCAGATAGGGAAAATAACCATCAAATTGCATGATAGTAAGCAAGAAGATGTCCAAGAGTTCCGACGACTGAAAAAGTCCCAGTTTAAGGCTGGCTCAGCTGCCGTCAGTATGTCGGCCAGACCGGTATTTTCTGTCTACCTTGTGGCTCGACATACGATATCACCTCGCCTGGTGTTGAGCTGGAGTACGGTCCAGCTCCACTAAGTCACTTCACGGTCTGTAACTATCACTACACCCACACACACACAAAGAAAACAACTGCCCCATTAACAAATACTTGTAATAATTTTAAAAATATTAGAAAAATATGCTATGAAATAGATTTTCGCTCCGACCGGAATTCGAACCCGATTTCTGATTTCTATCGATGTGTGTGTGTCCATTCCCTTTACTGAGTGTATTGTTAACGCCGTAGTAATTACGTGTGAAGTTACAGTTTAAGTTCAAAATGGTGCACTTGCTTTACGTCTCGGCATATTATTTTGAGAAATGTTATAGCTTTGTAGGGTTCACGCCATACACGAAAACTCTTTATTTTATACTCATCGAAATATCAACTTTCAAGATAAGACAATTGTCAAAAACGTCAAAATATAAGAAGAAAAAAACGGGTTTATCGACGTCCACTGCTGGACATAGGACGCCATTCCGAACGACATGATGCCAGTTGCATCCACCGGTTATTCGTGACTTTCACTATGTCGTCAGTCCACCTAGTGGGAGGCCTACCTACGCTCCTTTTCCCGGTTTGTGGTCTCCACTTTATAACCTTTCTTCCCCAACTTTTCGGTTTTTCGAGCGAAAATAAATTTGTTGATTGATAAATAATATTTATTGTATTAGTGAATTTAAAAAAAATGCGTCTCACTATCGCTTTTATTTTTTAGAAAAAAAAAATAGTAAGTAATAATAGTAAGCAGTATAAAATTTGTTTAATTCACGCCTTTTTCCCACGTGGATAAGCAGAAACAATGGAGCACCATTTGCCACGATCCTGACACAATTCACTAAAAAATCTATTATAATTTAATTAAAATGGGCAACCCTAATAAAGAGCTGTAGTTCCAAAACGGCTACTGAAACAAAATGCAAACAGACGTTCCGCTTATACCCTGGAACGGTTTTAATGGCGAAATTTTAATGGGCTATTTATTCCCGTTTTGTGTTCGCGAGCAATAAAAATGTTAAGTTTGTTTGCCTTACTTTATGACAGGCAACTATGTGGCACTAATTTATTTAGGCCACATATCGGTTAAGCATTTAAGCAATTTTTTATTATCATTTACATTTCTATACTAAGCTACTAAAGTGCTTGTATCATAGAAACTTATTATATTAAACTTGTAACTGTATAATTAAACTTACATAAAAAACTTTGGTAACTATTGCAATATCACTACACCACGGTCGCCTTCATTTATTAATACTTCTATATAAAAAAACCTACTATCCATTTTCTTTATTGTGGCTCGACATATGGCAGCACCCTGTCGTCGACATATGACAACAACCAGTGTGGTGTTAAGCTGGAGTATTGTAAGTAGCAGTCGTATCCACTATGCTGGCTTAGATAAAACCGGAATCTTACAAGTTGATTCCGAAAAACGACTAGGTCACTTTTTGATCCGCGGTACTACCCGGATTGGCAGACTGGGAATTATTAGAAATGGCAATAAAAACAATAAAGACAATATACCTACTTAGCTTAAAAATGAAGAGGGTCGGCAGTCTGTATGAAGAGAATTGTGGATGTAAAAGAAGCGAGAGAATTTTATCAGGATCGTTAAAAGTGGCGCTTTATTGTGTCTGCCTATACCAGTGGGAATTGAGGCGTAGCAATGGTATTTAGCTATGAGATACGTTTTTAACGATAAAAAAAAAATATCTGACAAAAAATAGGTTTTTATAGCGAAATATTCTCGAAGAGGGATCTTGAATAACGGAAATACTCCATTATCATGCCCTCCGCAAGCACATAAGTCCATACGAACTAGTCACATATATTGTAGGGTGAGATACCCCACGTGGATTCACCCCTTGGGGGTAATTTTTACCCCATCATCGAACTCGTCGCCACCCACTTCTACTCATCGTTTGATATTTGAATTACTTATAAGTAATTTTGTAATTTCATAAAAACTGTTTTTTTTTTTTCGATTCTTCGATTTTCTTTCGTTCTTAACTATTGTAGTTCTTATAACGTATTTATAAAACTTTATTTCTTTAATATTGTCAAAATCTTTGTTGTCTGCAAATTCTTATTAAAATTTAGGTGTGACTGATTGTTTTTAAGTCTATTTATGAGTGACTACATTCTGCACGACCACTGGGGTGATACTGACCACCACTAGGTGGTTAATCAACTGTGCTGGCACTCTATTCGCAATCAGCTTTATTCATGGGTCGCACTCCAGCCTTATGGCACATTTCGAGCCACATTATTATTTTTTTATTTGTGACGTAACCCAGACCTCAACCGACTTTATTTTATTTTAGAAAATCTTACTATATGGTAATCAATCAACCAAATTATGGACACTAGGCATCCTAGCTTTCTTGAGAATGTCTCCGAATGTGGCTACAATACCACATGTTGGTAAACACACATAACATCAAATAACCTTCTTCAGTAATCGATTGAAAAAGGTATTTTAATGCAGTACTTACTATTTTATTAGCTATTATTGTTTATACATTGTTAAGTTAAAGATATTTACATAACATAGAGATACATTGTAATGACTCATAACACTCGTGGAAGTTCAAAATACATTCCCAAGTGTCCAATTCAAATTTACGATCAGTAAAATGTTTTGCAATGAAACTAACGAGCCCACACATCGATCAAACCACCTAAAGGGGAAACTGCTAATAAAAATTGATTCAATACCTTTCGATATCGACGTCCTTTTCGCACCCATGCGCGTTGACCTCAGGCAGAATAGCAATACTATATTTACACATATCCTACTAATTTGTTATGACATTTGAAAAACGAACGACCACTTTTCCCGCCTACTAGTTGTGCTAAGGGGATTCCAAATATGAAATTCGCTAATTTAATCAATATGATTCTTATTATCGAACACGCACGGCTCCTTTTTGGGCGTTTTTTTTTTTAATTGTACAGAGGCAATTGAGTTTTCGCATATCTATTATATTCTGGCCAGACCCTTTTGGGTTTCGATTTTTTTGGGTCTTTGTAGTTCGAATGTGGAATGTTTTGAGGGCGCTCCCCTATGAACGCGTGCCTCTGTGAGATATTACGTTTCTGATCAAGTTTTTTTTTAATTTCATAAGCACACGTCATTGTCGATATAAGTTTTGTAACATAAGAATGCAGAAAAAAAAATCAATTTTTGCACGATCAAAGTGGTCGACACTTTAACGTATTTATACGATATCAAAAAGAAACATTAAAAAAATGGTGGTGTAGTAGCAGTGCAATGGTTACACCGGTACCAATGTATCTTTGATATATGTACTTTGGTTGTCCTGTTTCTGTGATACAAGCACTATAGTAGCTTAGTATAGAAATGTAAATAAAAATAAATAAATTGAAGCCTGCAAACTAGACGCCTTCGAATGTCTATTGTTTTATTGTCAGCATAATTTCTTTTTTTTTTATATTTTTATTGTGTATTATTGCAAAATGGAAAGTCCGTGAGTCATTAATGGGCCAGAACAGTGAGTAATTATTACTAAATGCGTAACAATGAACCCTGAGGGCACCACACAACAAAGACACAGGCCTATTGTATGCGTAACAATGGTACGCGTGACTCATTCGGGATGATGAGGAACCACCTAAGTCCTATAGGCCGATATTGTGACGGCGACTGAGGCAACCATGAACTGACTCGTTTTCTTTTTTCAGTCATCACCACTGTCCAGTCCAAGAGTGCTGATGACTGAAAAAACCGAGTCAGTTCACTTTTACTTACTATAAGGAGGGCAGTATAGAGACAGATATTTGCTTCGGGTCTGGTTATCAAAGAGTGGTAGGCAGCGGTACCCAGTCTGTCGATCCGGAGTAGTACCACCACTTACTAGTATACAGACCGTGAAGTGACTTAGACGCGTTTCGGGATCAACTTATAAGTTGCCGGCTCCAACTAGGTCGGCTTGGTGGATGTGACTGCTACTTAAAGTTATTAAATTGTAGTGGAAGTGACATCTATTCATGGACTGCACTCCAACTTCATATCAAGCGAGGTGCTGTCATATGTCGAGTCACAATAAAAAAACTGCAGACTGGTCATTTATTGGACCACCATCTGTCAACTCTTAAAATGATATAAGGATAATAAACAATGAAAATAAAGTTCATTAGTCACTTCAGTCCTAAAAAACGAGGTTGACCTAACGTAAGCAATTGCAGCGTGCATTCAGGGACGCATGTAAAAAATATATTGAACAAAGCAACAATCAATTGTACGGTCAGACAACACATCAATCAGATCAACGTACCACATTCAAATGATAAGCAGACTAAAATAAAAATACAATATTTACAAGATATATGAACCAGCCGGCTCTTGGACCTCCTCTTTTTTTATTGTGACTCGATAAATGACAGCACCCCGCCTGTGTTAAACTGGAGTGCGGTTAATGAATGGAGATGTTTTTTTTTATTGTGACTCGACATATGACAGCACCCCGCTTAATGTTAAGCCGAAGTGTGGCCCATGAATGAATGTCACTGCTACTACAATTCAATAACTGTGAGTAGCAATCACATCCACTATGCCGGCCTAGATGGAACCAGCAACTTGCAAGCTGATCCCGAAACGTGACCAAATCACTTCACGGTCTGTATACTGTATACCTATAAAATACGATGATCCTGATCTCAAACGCGACTAATGCCTGGTTTCTGTAATAAACTATCCGTCATCGGTAACAGTAACCATTCATTGTTTCCTTCATAATACACTGACATTTGAAAAATAATATAAAAACAATACTTTTTTTGATACATTGTGCTAAAGTTGTCGGTAACTTGACTTACGAGACGTATTTTATGGGAACGGTTTTGACCTACGGCTGGTATGTATTTAAAAACGATCTGTTATACAGATATAGGAACCGGGCGTAGGTCACTTTACGGTCTGTAGGTATACTTGTACGTGGCAGTGCTACTCCGGATTGGCAGACTGAGCGCCACTGCCTAGCACTTGTTGGACATAGAGACCCGGAGCAAATATCCGCCTCATCAGGCAATTCGAGCTTAGGTGTAAAATAAAATAAACTTTTAGAAGACTAGCGGACCCGACAGTTGACGTATAATAGGTGGCGCTACAATCGTTTTTTTTTACTTTCTGTCGGGTCCGTTAGTCACACTCTAGCTTAGTATCAAGCCGGGTACTGTCGATTATATTATGACGATATTTGTTATTGCGCTCTTTGATTAAATTCCTTAGTACGTCTGTCTTATCAAGATGGTTAGGAAAATTACCAGTCTATTTGTTTACTTCGACTTGCCTTGCCTCGACATTCAAAAGCACTGACGACTAAAGACCGTCGTCAGGGTATATATATAAAATAAGATAAATAAGACCGTTATTTAGGGTATATATATAAAAATAATAAAGGAGTGTACTGTATTTATATCTAATGCAGCAGATTTATTTTTTGTGTCAGGTTGAAAATACCGCCGACCTTGCCACGGTCAACTAAGAACATTGTAGCATAGTCCGTGAGTTCTTGGATTTGAACAGTAAATATTTTGTACAATTATATACAATAATAATAATTTTATGCATTATTCTGAAGGTCAATGAACTTATACTTCTTGTTTATTTTATTTATAATTTTAAAATATATTTTTATCTGTATATATTTAGTATGTATATTTTTGTTTTTAAATCGAAGGCAAGCGAAAGATGAAACAGGGATGGCGGTTTCTTGTGTTACTTTGCAGTAATATAGCTTATACATCAGCTTAACAGATAGGCTACATAAGATTCCCGGATATGGAGAACCTGATGATGGATCCTCCCAGATCATCAAAACTATAAGACAGTGCCTGATGCTAGCTAAAGTGAGATCGGTGAATAAAAGCGACTGCTACTATAGAACTTTCCAGCCGATATCTAAACGCGACTGAATCACTTCACGGCCTGTCCACGGTGAACGTTGAAAGTGGTGGTACTACTCCGGGTCGGCAGACTAGGTAAATTTTTACCTGGCTACCAACTCTACCTTAAACTGGTAACAAATTAAACACAAGGAGTACGTGATGATAATCCATGAGGGCCCGAGAGATAGGCAGCGCTGTCCAGTCTTCCGATCCCTTACAAGTATACAGACCGTGAAGTGACTTAGTCGCGTTTCGGGATCAGCTTGTAAGTTGCCGGTTTCAACTTGCCGTGACTACTGCTTACAGTTATTGAATTGCAGTAGCAGTCATCTCCATTCAAGGTCCGCATTGCAGCTTAACAGATTACGCTATTGGTAAAACCGCGGTGTACAGCTAGTATATAAGCAATTCCTATGACTCATATCGTGTGTGTTTTTTATGAAGCAGTGATTTTGCATTATTTTTTACCTTCGTGCAATGCCCGCTTCGACCTACATGACCTACTCTTTTTTTAGGCATCGTGCTTTTGAATTTTTTAGCAATTCTTCATTTAAATAAATGATGTAGTTCTGTTGACTGATTGTAATGATTGGACTGAAGTTTTTTTATTATTTGACATCACCCCGCCTGATGTTAAATAAAGTGCGGTCCATGAATGAAGGTAACTGGAGAATCTGATGATGGCTCCTTTTAGATCATTAAAACTATATAGACTTAGAGAAACATGGGCATTTAACTTAAATTGTTTCTTACTATAAACCTTTTTGTGGCTCGACATATCGACTGCAAAAACCAAGTCTTCTCGGTTGCCCCAGTCGCCGTCACTATGCCGGCCAAAAGTGCTTCTTCACGCATCGCTTGAAGGATCCATGGACACATGATGGGCAGGACACATGGGATCTCTCCATCCTGTAACTTTGTGTCGGGATCGGAAAGTGGAGCTCCGTTGTCTCTGCCTATCCCTGTGGGAATTGAGGCGTGACTATTTGATAATGATAATGCGTCATATAATAATAATTACTATTAGAATATTATAATATTTAATTATATTTCTTTGGAAAAAAACCCAACACGTCAGCTATTCTTAAAAATCGGTTTTTAATAGCTTGTTACATTTAAATATGGGTAACGATATACATTTTAAAACAATTAAGTTTTTTAGGTGATTAGCGGATCTATTTAGTAATAATGAGAAGTTGATTTTAGGAATAGTTTATAACTTTTCTTTTTTTAATCATAACGGGATTTGATAGAAATAGCGACTGACGCAGCCTTGGACTAAGTCGGTTTTTTTCAGTCGTTGACCTCCTATTTGTCCTCTTTGTCTCAACTCTCTCCTGAGTTGAGGTCAGGTGTCAAATCACAATAATAATAAAAAATATTGGTCAAAAGTTTTTTTGAACGTGCCCCATAATTTTCAATAAATAAGTAGCAATGTGTACAACATAAAATGGTAGACACACACGGGTAGACAGAGACAATGGAGCGCCTCTTTTTACAATCCTGACAAAATCTCTCGCTTCCAATAATCTTGATTCTAAATCTGAACGAAAATATAAAATCAGTAAGCAGATAGTTTATTTTGTATATGAAAATAATTACTATTATATTAAATATAACTTATAACATTTATATTTATAATTTTATTTTATTAAACGCAATAACCGTCAATATTTCGTCAGAAATATACAAAACTTGTTTTTGATTTTAAATAATAATCGATTTTATTGCGACAGACTTTGAAATTTAAGCACTGATTTTAATAAAGATCTGATAAAATCAGGGACTTGTACTTGACGGTTGCTTTGTGGTTTGATTCCTGGTCGCAGATGACTGATGTGAGGCGTGATACAAAAACTAGCGGACGCGGCATAAGTTATCCTGCCAGAAAGTAAAAAAAAAACAATGGCACCTATTGGCCCCATTTATGAATCTAACTAAAACATCCAGACACACTTAAACACACACAACAATCAATTAATCAAATTGTCACGCCTTTATCCCACAGGGATAGGCAGAGACAAAGGCCACTTGCCACAATCCTGACACAACTCCGTCGCCTTCCTTACAGACGATATATGTAATAAATAAACAAGAATATTTTACCTGCTTTACACTCACTGTAAACTTCACTTAACACAATTTAATACATATATTTATTCAACAAAAAAAAGGTTGATTAAATATTTTTGTGTCCCAAAGTGACCTCTAGCAAAAAACACGTGCGATCTGTACCAAATGTATTTAACAAATGAGAAATGGAACTACATTATATCGTCATAAAGGAAACTAGTTCTATGATTCATTATAATTATTGTCATTATTAATTTTCTTTGTCTCTTTGCTTTATATTAATAATAGAAGGTTTAATAAAGATTAGCTCTTTGTTCTACTTTATTTTTATAATCGAATTGTCACGCCTTTTTCCTACAGGGATAGGCAGAGACAATGGAGCGCCACTTGGCCCTCGCTTCCCTCACATCCACAATTCTCTTCATACAAGCCCTACGGCCATGGGCATTAGGCAATCAAGTATAAAACATTTTTTTTACTATACTTCTAAATCTTGTTAGTATCATAGAAATAGGATGACCAAAGTTCAACATATTAAAGATACATTGGTACCAGTAAGTAGTTTTATTTATATTTTTTTAATATATATTTTAAGATGCATTTATTGACAATTAATCTATTTAAAAAAATAGATTCATAAGTTAGTATTTCATAACATATTTTCATTAATATTTAGTTTGTAATTAGTTATATATAAAAGGTATTTATTAGGTACGTAAAATACTTTGAATTATTTTAACTGTTTTTTTATTATTGAGGCTTGACATCTGACCTAAAATACAAAAAGTACGCGAATATGAATGTGAACACCACAGAGAATGTGAAAAGAGAGAGAATTGCAGCCGAGAAAGAAGCAAAAGTTATTGACTCTATTGTATCAGCCTATCCCTGTTTTTAATCTACACAAAGTAATTAAGCCTAACAATAAATATTTAACATATTACACATGATAAAGACAAAGAAATATTTCTTTGTAAATATCTTACAGATAAAGGAGCCTATGTAATTATAGTAAAATGCACTGATTAAGTTGTTTTGTAGTAGCTAGTACGCACTAATCATTGTGATCAATTGTCACGGCTCAATTACCACAGGGATAGGCAGACACACTTTCCACGACTCTCTCACTTCCTTCACAACCTAACGACACATTCTTTAGCATATTTCTTTATTATTTTATCAGCTCAATATTCAATATTCAAGAACCGGAATCCGCAGCGTAGGTAGGCCTCCCACTAGGTGGACTGACGACACTAGGTGCAACTGGCATCTTGTCGTTCGAAATGGCGTTCTGAGGGGGAGGCCTATGTTTAGCAGTGGACGCATTCTGGCTGATCATGATGAATATTTTTACTGTTCTTAATGAACCTAATACCCCTTCATATCTGAAAGAACAATTTTCCTTCCTTTCCTCATTCCATGACAGAACCCTAAGGTCATCGGAAAACTCCCTTCTCTCCACTCCTGTTCATCGCACTAACTTTGTATCAAAATCCTTTTCAGTTGTTGCAACCTCTCTCTGGAACAATCTACCTGTCTCAATTAGGCAAGCACCGAATAGATATGTTTTTAAAAAACTGGTTTATGCACACCTTTATAAAACGTAACGGTTGTATTTTACTTTATTGTAATATTATGTTGTATTGTATTATATTATATTGTATTGTATTATATTATATTATATGATATTATATTATATTATATTATATGATATTATATTATATTATATTATATTATATTATATTATATTATATTATATTATATTATATTATATTATATTATATTATATTATATTATATTATATTATATTATATTATATTATATTATATTATATTATATTATATTATATTATATTATATTATATTATATTATATTGTATTGTATTGTACTATATTGTGTTATCTTAAGTTATCAGTTTTATATCTAGTACTCCCATTTAACTTTTCGACTGTCCCGAAGGTTAACTGGCAGATAATGTCTAGCGGCATTAAGTTCGCCTTTACACAAATTGTAATAAAGTTTTTAAATAAATAAAAAAATAAAATATTCTTTAAATTAAAATATATTTCATTTTGTCGCTCGTCAGTTAATTATTAAAGACAAAACAAATAAAACAAACATATTTTGGGTAATTTACGAGGCAAACCCAGGAGGAGCTGGTGTTGGAGGAGCTCCGACAAAATCGGAGACATCCTTAAGAAAGCTTGCCTAATGCTCATAACCGTAGAGCTTGTATGAAGAGAATTGTGGATGTGAGGCAAGCGAGGGAGTTTTGTCAGGGAGATGTTATTTTATTAATTGAATTAATAGCTTAAAAGATCCAAAATCACAGGATGGTACATGGTTACATTTAGTTCAGCTGTTGATTCAGCAGTTACTTTACCCGATATTCGCAAGTATCGCGAGAGTGAAACGTTAGGAGTAAGATAAAGTTTTATTGTTTATTATCATTATTGCGATTTGACTTGCATGTAAGCAAGAGGGCTAAAAAACCTATTCAACATACGGTAGCCTCAGTCGTTGTCACTATGCCAGCCAAATTGGTTCCCCTTTTCGATTAAGTCATATATTGTGACATTTATGTGAAAAATATCATATTTATGATACCATGTTATATGACTAACTTGTAGTATTAAACACGCAATATTTAAGTTGTAACGAATACAGCCTTTATCTGTATGGGAATAAGGTTTGTATTTGTACGGAAGGCTTTTAAGTTAAAATGTGGTCTATAGGTACCTGTAACTATATGAAAATAATAAAATTTGCATTCTTATTAGCTACGATGGCTTTATATAGATTGTCGTGTAATAAATATCAATGAGTAATCGTAGAACTTGTATGAACAGAATTGTGGATGTGCGAGGGAGTCTCTGCTTATCCCTGTGGAAAAAGGCGTGACATGTTGATTGATTGAGTTTTATTTTTAAGATTCCGATTTATGATTCTGCCCAGTACTGTGTATTGGAAAGCGTTATGATACTGCACGAGTAAACGTCTCTAGATAGACAACTTATCTAGGTTAAATATTTTATATGAATTAAACAATTTTTATCAAAAGTCTTAGTTGCCGCGATGGCTGCAAAACTCTCGAAACATCGATTTTAAAAATTGTACAATCATTTACCAAAAATAAACGCAATAGTAAGCCGCTTAAATTCAAAATTAAAGAAAATTATTATTGTGGCTCGACATATAATAGCAATCCGCCTGATGTTAAACTGGAGTGCGGTTCATGGAGGCTATTGTTGGTACAATTCCATAACTGCAATAGCTGGTCTAATGTGAACCGTCAACTTTCAAGCTGCACTTGAAAGTGGTGGTACTACCACGGATTGGCAGACTAGTCAAATGACCTACCCCTCTTTAAAATCCGTTGTTTAGATTAGAAAGCAGCCATTTTAGACGCAAGGAGACGTCGCATTAAATAATCTTTATAACTCAGCTAAAATGTTTATTATTTTCAAAAACTACTTATTTATATTATATATTTTTTGTTTCAATTCAAAACTAATTTATGACTTACTCTACTCTCTGTTTTTTATTCTCAAACTTAAGCCGTTGTTCCTAAAAAAACAACTCTTTGAATTTGAACACCTGACGTGGGATCATCCCCAAATAAATAAATAGGCTCACTAACCTATATTTTGAGTGGGACGTAAAAGTTTCAAATTAAAAAAAAAGGTAAGGAATACCTCAAAACAGCTTTAAAAGTATGTTTCGGCTACACTTATGGCTGTTTGTATATGTGATTATTTGTCGTTTGAAATTAGTACAAAAACAGTAGTTAGTACATATTGACTAAGTTGTTTTGTGAATATTTATTATAATGTCATTCTATTGTATCGACTGCTCATACTAATTTTATTCGCTCTCAGTCTCCGGAGCTAATGAAATAAATCAAGAGCCCCTGATTCAAAACTGCTTAGGGTACCAATGTATCTTTAATGTTGTACGTTGGTAGCGCAGTTCCTATGATACAAGCTTTGGTAGCTTATTATAGAAAAATAAAAATGAATTATATAATTAAATTCCCAAAAAAAAAAGAAATGATACGCCTTACAAAACCTATCGTTATAACAGGTTTTGGCGCTCTATTGTCTCTGCATATCTCGGTGGAAATTCAGGTGTGACAAATTGACAAAAACTTAATGCACAATGTTTAAAGGGGGACCTTAATGCGGAAGCCATTCTCTCGGCGTTTAAATCTGTTGTAAACAAGAGGCAAAATTCACGATGAAAGACAAAGCAAACAAATACATATGGTACATATAAAAGTTAATGCGTACATAATATATATATATATATATATATATATATATATATATATATATATATATATATATATATATATATATATATATATATTTAAAAAATGGTTTCCAATAAAATTGTTTTAAAGCAGTAGAATAGATAAAATAAATTCCTAATAAAAGTGCAAGTGTACCCCAACCCTAAGCCCCATGAAAAGAACTTTCGTTATTATTTACCTTTTTTTTCTTCAAGAACTTTTTTTATAAAAAAACGAATAACACTCGAAACGCTCACCAAATGTCACTGATCTTCAACAGGTACTTTTTTCAACAATGGAGTATTCTGTAAAGATAGAAAAGAACTAATTTAGATATACGTAAGGTTTATATGTACGGTTTTTCTGTATTAGTAAGTTAATTCTCTTAGATTTAAGATGTCTATACTAAGCTACTAAACAAAACATGCAACATCGCTTCAAAAATCGACAACCCATGGGGAAGAAAGGTTCTATCGAGTGGATGCCACGAACCGTCAAACCCAGCGTGGGTAGGCCTCCCACTAGGTGGACTGACGACATAGTGAAAGACACGAGTAACCGGTGGATGCAACTGGCGTCTTGTCGTTCGGAATGGCGTTCTAAGGGGAAGACCTATGTTCAGCAGTAGACGCCTTCTGGCTGATTGTGATGCTTATATCATAGAAACAGGACAACCCAAGGGCATCATATATCAAAGATGCATTGGTACCGGCAAGTGGTTATAAACCGGAGGCTCTTGATTTGTGAGCTCATTCAACAATCACTATAACTATGTGTTTTTTAAGAATATTTTATTTATTGTTTCTCGACACATGACAGCACCCTGCGGGTTGTTAAGCAGGAGTGGAATCCATGAAAAGAGTATCTGCTGAATAGAAGAATAAGAGGCTCGGCATAATAAAATGAGATGATTCGCGTTGTTGAGGCGATACAATTTGATTGATTGATGTATTTGTTTATATATTTATAATTCGTGAGCTACAGCATCAAGAAACAAACCAACTGTTGATTTGTTATCGGGACAACCGTATTTTTCAGTCGCATCGTATCGTATTTTTCAGACGTCAGCGCTTGTCGACTTCCTCTTGCTTACCATCGTCAATGTCAGATGTCGTGTCTCAATAAAAAAATAACATCAAGCACCCTTACTTTTAATTTTATTATCAAAATAGAAAAGTAAAAAACAACAGGAAGTGAATTAACAGCTAAAAACAATATTTTTTAACTTCATTCTTGAAAAAAAAAAAACAATAATATCCAGCGGAGCAGTACAAGTTCCAATCTATGGGATACTTTTTAAAGTTATTAAACAGCTTCTTAACTGTAAACAACTTGTTTACTTCGAAACACGAATTAACTATGAATTGCGTCAAACGAAACTGCACGGAAAGTAGACAATATTTTGCAGCTTATTTATTTTAACTTAATATTGATGCAACAATTTACTTAAAGCTATTTTTAAATTGGTATTTTTTATATTTTGTTCCCATTTAATTACACCTATATACTGACTCGGTTATTCCAGTCGTCGTCACTCTTGGACCTCCTCTTGCTTATCATCAGAGGCGGGTCGAGGTCAGCTAAAAAAAGCTACTAAACATGCTTGTAACATTTTGCGCTAACAGAAACAGGACAACGGAAGTACATATTTATCAAAGATACTTTGGTACCGGCAATTGGCTTTGAACCGAGGACTCTCGGTTTGTAAGACTATTTGCACAACCAGTACACACGCGATTTCAAATAATTTCATGACGTGATTGGTACGTATGGAAAAAAATCTAGAGTAAGATGTCATTATACCCGAACGTGATATAATGACTCTTATTACCTATTTAATTTTAGTCGTGGTAAAAAGGTAATGTTTACATTTACCGTAATTTCCATTAGCCTGTATTATAGGCGAATTACGTTGTTTACTACGCTAAGGCTAGAGCGCTAAGGCAGGTTTTTTATGCGTTTCTTTGAATGCGTAGGCGCATGAAAAAGAATACGTTTTTTTTTATATTTACGTTCGAGATGAGCTGTCATTAAAGGCAAAGTAGAGATATTCTACGAACAGACAAACAAGTTAAGTTGGTCACTTTTGTATTATATTTTTTAACTTACATCTCTATACTAAGCTACTAAACGGATATTTTACACATTTAATACTTATATTGATAAAGAAATAACTAAAATACATTATTAAAAGGAGTCCCTTTAGGCAAGGTTCCGAAGATACTGGCAGCGTTTCCCCTTTGAATAGCTAGACTAATTCTTTGTCCGAGGTAGCTGCCAACTCTTCGGTCTCCTGTGATGTCGACTAACCTTTTTGATATTTCCTTAAAAAGCCTTAAAGCGCTAGGACCCCACGGACCAAGGGTCTCGACACTGAATGGAACAAAATCATACTCGGAGCCTAGACCCCTGTATTTTTAACTTATAAGTATATTACAGTTTCCTTACTAGTCCGGGTGTTTTTAAAGCAAAACAATAAACTATCGAAATGGTTACTTGAGTACTTATTGTAGCTTATAGAGATTAAAATTAATAATAAAGACAAATATCTCAAATTGCGGGTGGTATTGAAATTGTATAAATTAAAATTACTTAATTAATATAAAGCTATACAAAACGGCAGATATCAAATAATTACATCTACTTTAATGAATGCATTTTTTTTGGCATTAATTATTTCCAACAAACATTCGATAATTAATTATATCGACTTGTTTCACTAATTGGTTACTTTTTATACACTTTCGATTTATATCGATTGAATATCTTTCGACAGCTGTCTTTTTCTTAATAACAGATTGTTCGGGTAACTACTTATATTTATTATTTTCTTCGAACGTAAGCATTTGGTAATGAGATGGTGTTGCAAATACCACGGTTGAAACACCTTGCGACTATCAATTAGTCATTTAATCAAATTGTCATGCCTCAATTCCCACTGGGATAGACAGAGACATAAGAGCGAGAGGTGTCAACCATCTTGACACCTCTCGCATGATTGACATTCAAAATTCCTTTTTTTTATTGTGACACGACACCTGACCTCGACCCGCCTGATGATAAGCAAGAGGAGGGCCAAGAGTGATCGCCGACTGAGAAAACCGAGTTTGTTCACAGCTGCCCTAAGGCAGCTAACTGCTGTCACTATGCCGGCCAAAGAAGGGTAAAGAAATTCTATTTATATTTATGTATCTTTGATACAAATAACTTGATCAGTCCGAATTCTGAATGTATGATACAGGCTTTAGTAGTCTATATCAGTGCTTCCAGAATACATATATCAAAAATACATTGTAACGGCAAGTGGTTTTTGACCACCACTACACAACGGTCGTCGACATATTACTTGTTGAATTAGTTTATTTTATTTATAATTCATTAATTTATTTAAAGATCTGATATGTCGTTAGCTCTTATAGATCAACGATGTATGTAGCTTATAAGTAGCCAACGCTACTGTTTAACCGATTTTTATTTATTTCTTAAAATATATTATCTTTAAAAAAAACAAACACAACTGTAAAGCAACATAAAATCGTTTAATTTAATTAACAATTCTTGCAAAACGTAAAAAAAACTTAGTGTTGCCATCTAAAAATAAACCAGCAACCATAAATGGCAACTTCATTAACACAGCATCAAAACGCATGGTTCTTTGCCTTGCGAGTAAAAAAATATTTCAAAAAAGAAAATAAAACATGGCGTCGCATCTATCAAAGGGGTGAACGATTAGTACACGTCCAGTGCTGACCACGCCTGCCCCATGAATATGTAAACCTATATTTTTATTACAAGTTTATTGTTAACTGTTTGAGGTACCAGGGAATAAGAATTGCATTATTATAGACCATTTTTCCTTACTTGGCAAAAGTAGTAAACAAACTTTCGTCATAATGACGGATTAACAACAAAAATACAATTACAACTGACGCGAATCAATACGAATATAAAAAAATATCTATGAGTTACAGTGAAAATGGTTTTATTAATGTTATTATTATTGGAGCACAACATTTTTTTATTTTTTTATTGTGACTCGACATATGACAGCACCCCGCTTGATGTTAAGCCAAAGTGTGGTCCATGAATGAATGTCACTGCTACTACAATTCAATAACTATGAGTAGCAATCACATCCACTATGCCGGCCTAGATGGAACCGGCAACTTACAAGCTGATCCCGAAACGTGACCATATCACTTCACGGTTTGTATATTTGTAAGTGGTGGTACTACCCCGGGTCGGCAGACTGGGTACCACTGCCTACCACTCTTTGATAACCAGACCCGAAGCAAATATCCATCTCTTTTTTTTTTATTAACAAATATTTGCAATATTTAATACTATTAAATATTACAAATAAAAGCTATGAAACAAATATTTGCTCCGACCGGGGATCGAACCCGGGACTTTACGCGCAACAAACCAGTCGCTAAACCGTTCGTCCACGCCTGTCGTCAAAACATTTGTCATTTGTAAATTTACCGTTTCCATACATTGTCAAATTGTCACGCTTTTTTCCACCGGGATAGACAGAGACAATGGAGCGCCACTTGCCACGACCCTGACACAACGCGAGGGCGCTTCCCACACATCCACAATTCTCTACATACAAGCTCTCAAGCTCTATGTTAAGGGCACTAGGCTTTAGGATGTATACTTATAAAAATATCCAAAGATAAAACTACCACAATATTGAATCCGAAATATTGTAAACGTAAAATTAATAGCAGCCTGTTCGAGTAGAAACGTGGACGTAATCGAAACAGGTTTTGATCATTCGATAATATCAGAAAGAGAGAAAAAAAACTCAATTAAGTCAAAAGTTTTAATTAACGGTTCGTTTATTAATTTAATTGGAGATTGGTGTCACGTCACGCAGCCATCTTCTTTCGAAATTCCATTTTTAAAATTGTATATATAATTAATCATTCCAGTATTTATTTATTCACTTTTTGTTTTTACGTTTTAAAATTACTATTGGAAATTAAGGTGACCGTGGTGTAGTTCATCATCATTATCAGCCAGAAAACGTCCACTGCTGAACATAGGCTCTTTGTAACTTCCACTATGTCGTCAGTCAACCTAGGGGACCTATTTTTGTTGTGTAGTTAGTGGTAGTGAAATGGTCACGCAAACCAGGAGCACGAGTTCAAAACCACGTTCCGGTACCAGTGTATCTTGATATATCTACTTTGGTCGCCCAGTTTCTACCAGCACATTTAGTAGCTTAGTATTAAAATCTAAAATAATATATGTATAAATTAATGAAGAAATTTATAAATCTGATGTGGATTATAGTTAAACGAGGCAGACTCAGAAGGCTATTTTTCGACCAAATCGGTGACATTTTCAAGAAAGCTGGGTTGCCTTGTGCCCATAAATATAGAACTTGTATAAAGAGAGTTGTAGACGAGGGAAGCGAGGGAGTCGAGTCGGGATCGTGGCAAATTGCGCTTTATTATCTCTGCCTATCTCTGTGGGGGAAAGGCGTGACAATTTGATTGATATTAATAATAAAACAATTTTTATTTAACTTATATCTTAAAGATTTGTAGATTTGAATATAGGTATTGGTATTAATTTTCACGTATTAAATCGCGAATCGCGAACACTATTGGATATTATCTGGAACTATGCCCAAAAGTTTTTGCTTAAATTGAGAACGAAGCTATTTCCATATTATTAATCAGCGATCGGTGTCGTGTCATGTTCCAATCCAATTTTAATGTTGTACTAATAATTTTTTTCTTATTTATTTTATTAACGTTGCGTTTAATGTTTTGATTTTTTTACATAAAAAAAATATAGCGCATTTATTACCGCGCTTTTTCTTACATTTTATCTTTACTTATAGATTTATATTTACTTATATATTTATATACATTACTTATATATTTACATTATTATTTTATTTTTATTGTAACTGATGTGGATGGATGTGTTAAACAAGATAGGCCAAGGAGGGTATTTTCCGATCAAATCGGAGATATCCTCGTGACCGTAGAGCTTGTATGAGAAGAATTGTGGATGTGAAGGAAGCGAGGTATCTGCTTATCCCCGTGGGAAAACGGCGTGACAATTTGATTGATTGAAAATAAAAGCGATAGTAAGCAGCAAAACAATCATTTTTTTATATAAACAATAACTTTATAATTACAAACGTTAATAATAAAATTATTACATACCTTTGATACAAAATTAAAACAAACTCAGCCTTCCAATTCAGGCGCATACAACCAGTACTTAAACTGCTTATCAGTTAAAATGGCGCCGACTTTAAGCCCAAAGATCGTTAATCTCTGTTAGTTACATCTTAATTATGATTGAAATAGCGGCCTTTTACAGAATATTACTTGGACAAACAGTGCGTGTGGTCGCTCTAATTACGAACTATAAAATTTTATTGAGGAAATGTCGAAATTATACGCATGAGACTTAAAAATATGAGTGGCATTCGTAGCACGTCACTCAGAACACAGGAATGATGTTACTTATTAAGAGGAATTGGTAATTAAAACCCTACCATTGTATTACAATGTGTTTAACTTTTTTTTTCATTGAGACGCGATGTCTAAAGTCGACTTGCCTGATAGTAAGCAGGGGGGGGGGGGTCCAAAAGCGCCGACGACTGAAAGAAATATCTTGGTGTCGAAAAATACTGTTGTTCAGATTCAAGTTCAACTTAGAATTAAACAGTGTTATAACCTTGGATCCTCCAAGCGATGCGTGAAGAAGCACCTTAATTTGGCCGGCATAGTGACGGCGACTAACGCAGCTATGAACTAACTCTGTTGTTTCAGTCGTCACTCTTAGATTTCCTCTTGCTTATCATCAGGCGGGTCGAGGTCAAATGTCGTATCACAATAAAAAAAAATAGTGTTTCGGATACATCAGTTGACCACTCCTGTACAATTGTGACGATAAATCTATAAACATATGTTGGATTTTTTATTGTTACGTGACTCAGTTGCTGTCGGTTTTGTCGAGACATAGTCGATCGTGAATACGCTAAAAGTTTGTCAAACTTATGTCAAAATAACGAAATTTCGACTCGACGTTCCTCTGTTAAACAATGGACAAATGTTTTCGTAGAATAGAATCCTTCAAACGAGAAGTTAAAGATCAGACTGATAACGATAAAACCGATGCAGTCCACGGCATCCTCAGATGCCCTCATCATGCCGGCCTAGTTGGAAACGGCAACTTACAAGCTGATCCCGAAACGCGACTAAGTCACTACACGGTCTGTACACTTGTAAGTTGTGGTACTATCCCGGATCAGCAGACTGGACTCCAACGCCTACCACTCTTTATTAACCAGACTCGGAGCAAATATAAACCTCTTTTTATTAACAAATAATGTAATCTTCAATGTTTTTATTAAATATCACAAATAAAAGCTATAAAACATATCTTTCCTCCGACCGGGAATCGAACCCTAAACCATTCGCCGAGACTGTCAGTGCCCTTTCTTCACACAGACTAACCATAAAATTCATCAAACTAGGATAAGTGTGAAAAGAAGGAATGCTGTAATTTATTTAAATATAAACAAAAAAACATAATTTAAAATTCGAAAACCACAACAAATTAGCTGGCAACACACAATTTTCATTTCATATGTGCAAATACATCATTTTAAACCCTTTCATCGACACGTTGGGTACTAAGGGCATTCAATAAACTCTTTTGCATAAGAATAGGGCCAGACTAACAGCTGTGTCCGCTAACCATCTGTGTCTTTATACTATTATATGTATATGTATGTATGTGTAAGAAATGTATTGGCATTTATTTAGAGTATTACGTTTTATGTAGTCGAAAAAATACTTTGTAATGAACATCGTTGTATGAAGATGTTTTTAAACACATATATAAGTACATATAAGTAAATAACTTTTTTATTGTTAACACTGTAGAAATACGGTCGTTAAGGAGTGTATGTGGAGTGACGATAGGGAGATTTTTTTAAATTCTGCGCGAAAATTGATTTATTTTTTGCGGCTAACTATCGCGTTTATGATACTCTTTGATACTTTTTGAGCTCTCGACACGTCGGAATTATAAAAAATAAAGTAAAATTATTGATCAAAAATAAAATTTGTTTGATTCAGCAGCTGTTATAGAAATGTCGGCGCTTTTGGATCTCCCCTTCATTATCATTAGGCAAATATAAATAAATAAATAAAATTGTTACGCTTCAATTGGAGAGACAATAGAGCGCCATTTTCCACATACTTAACATAACTCTCTCGCTTCCTTCATTCATATCCACAGTTCATATTATTTTTTTTATAATTCAAAATTACTATCTAGTCATTACACCAGGGGCGCGCTATGATGGCCGTTTTGACGTTTGCATCGTTTATGAAGTTTCGTAAAAATTAATAATTACGTTTAAAGGAACAATTGTTGTCATAGTGACAATAAAGAACAGCAATTTGCTCCTTCAAACATTATTAATTTATACTAGACTTCATTAGCAGCTCAAACGTCGAAACCGGATACATAGCGTGCCGCTGGTATAGTATACGAAACACCTATCATTTAATAGAGGGCTTTAAGCACTTGATCAGGAGGTTATAAAATTATAATTGCAATTGCAACATAAAGGAAAATATAAAATGCCTTAAGCGACTTTATTATTGAAAGAAAAACTTACAATAAGACGTGATAATGACCTTATTTTTTACCGAAATAACATCTGTCATTATACTTTATACTTCAACCTATATTTCTTAAAGTATAATAATGAATTTATTTATATGTAGTAACAACGGACAGCCGAAAAAATAACCCTTTCAGCAGATGTCCGGGTCAAATTAAATTATAGGTTTTGTTTTTAAATATATTTGTCTACTACATAAAAAGGGCGTTTACCCTCTTACGTCAGCTGATGGAGTTTTTATTATATTTTTAAAATTAAAGTAAATGTAAGGGCAATTCTTGTAATGACCAGACAGTTGGTGGTCATTTGCCTAATCTGCCACTTTGTACAGACTAAGGCGACCGTGGTGTAGTGGCAGTGCAATGGTTACACAAACCGGAGAGCACGAGTTCGAGACCACCCATCGGTACCAATGTATCTTTGATACATGTACTTTGGTTGTCCTGTTTCTATGATACAAGCACTTAAGTAGCTTAGTATAGAAATGTAAAATAAATAAAAATGTGTACATACCGTGAAGTGTGAGACGAGATAATTAACTTTAAATTAGATTTAAAGTTGCTGATCAGCAATAGGCCGGCATAGTAAATGCGACTGCTACTTACAGTTATTTGGCTTTAGTAGAAGACGCCTCCATTCATGGACTACACTCCAGCTTAACATCAGGCGGGATGCTGTCATATATTCAGCCACAATAATAAATTATAAAAAAAACCTAATTACAGCATTTTCTTAGATTTTGCGTGAACATTGATTAATGAATTAAACAAATTTTAAACGGCTTACTATCGCGTTTATTTTTGTTTTGATTTTACAATCAAACGAAAATAATTGTACTCAAAACAATTGTAAAATCAAAACCAAAATAAACGCGATAGTAAGCCGCATAAAATTTGTTTGTCATTAATTACAGCTAGTTAATATTTAAATCTACATTTTAGTAGAACAACCAAGTAACTTATGGGAAAGGTGACGATTTCCACGAAACACGCAAACCTCAACAATTCACTAGAACCCTGTCAAATTACAATCCCATTTAGACGTAGTTAGACGCAATTTTACATAGGGTTGGCACTTTTATATAATTTTTATATAATAATATATACTTATTCGTAATTACTAAAGAAACCTACATTAATATTATGTTTTTTTCAATTGTGACTCGGTTTCTAACCTCGATTCGCCTGATGGTAAGCAAGAGTAGGTCCAAGAATGCCGACGACTGTAAATACCGAATCTTCACGGTTGAACCAGTCGCCGTCACTATGCCGGCCAAAAAATGAAGTAAATAGAAAACTTTACAAAAACTAGAAAAAGGGAAAATAAATTTTACAAGCCTCTTTGCTAATTCAATTCCGTGAGCCTTATGGAAATTGATTGCTGTACACTAGTCAGATTATTGTGTCTCGACATATGACAGCCCCCCGCTTGATGTTAAGCCGAAGTGTGGTCCATGAATGAATGTCACTGCTACTACAATTCAATAACTGTGAGTAGCAATCACATCCACTATGCCGGCCTAGTTGGAACCGGCAACTTACAAGCTGATCCCGAAACGTGACCAAATCACTTCACGGTCTGTATACTTGTAAGTGGTGGTACTACCCCAGATCGGAAGACAGGGTACCACTTGCCTACCAATCTTTAAAAAAATGGTAACACTATATTGTCGTGCCCCTTAAGCTAAAGTACACTTAAGTGCAAAATTATTGTATAGTCCGGTCTCTTGTTTTTTTTCTTCTCGTCGTAATTACATAATTATTGAGAATTAAATGTGAAGAAAATAACGCCAATTATGAACCACCAATCGTTACCATTTTGAGTACACTTCCGACATGAGCGACAGGCGTACCTTGTTAAATGTCTTGTTAACGCTTCATTAAAAAGTGTCAGAGATACTTTTAGAACTTGGAAAGACTTTATTCGGATTTTTATTGTGGTTTGACATATGATAGCACCTCGCTGTTAAGCTGGAGTGTGGTCCATGAATCCTCTATTAGTACATTTAAATACCTTTAGTATCAACCATATCCATTATGCCAGCCTAGTTGAAACCGGCAACTTTCCCCGAAATGCGACAAATATGTTTTTTTAAATATAGTGACTCGTCATTTGACCTCGACCTGACCTGTTGGTAAGATGATAGAGGTCCAAGAGTGCCGATAAGAAAAAAATACTTTTTTAATAGAGATCTTAACTGTAGAGCTTGTATGAGGAGAATTGTAGATGTGAAGGAAGCGAGGGAGTTGTGTCATAAACGTGGCAAGTTGTCTTTGCCTATCCCCGTGGGAAAGAGGCGTGACAATTTGATTGATTGATTGATTGATAATAGAGATCTATCACTCACGCCTTAATTCCTATAGGCATCAAAACCCACACTCCACGATACTGACACATTCTCTCGCTATCCTTAATTATAAATACGACATATATACGTATAATACAACAATGTAAAAACCGCTTAAAGGCGTATTTATCCCGACAATACACGTAAAATAAGATACCAAAATGTGTTCGAAGTGTTAATAAAGATCAATTGTACTATAGACCCCTCATTAAATTGTTAGTACAACAAAAACACATTATCAAGTTGTCACGAAAAAACTCCGCCACAGCCATCTGCAGGCCATTGTCTCCGTCGTGACCGCATACAAATAATTGACACTTAATTTGCCAAGTGCCAAATTAGGGCGTTGAGGTGAAGTTTTTTTATGGCTCAGTATTTAACTTTTAACTTAGTATTAAAGGTATAAGAAAAGGAGGTAGATGACATTGTAAAAGAAGCGGGATGTAAATGGATAAGAGCAGTGCAAGATAGAAGAAATAAAGCAAAAGGAAGTAAAGGCCCTATTCACCCTCCTCGGGGTAAAATTAAAAACATATATATTAAACAAATTTTATGTGGCTTACTATCGCGTTTATTTTGGTTTTGATTTTACATTTTTTTTATTATTCCGACGTTTCGAGAGCTTTGCAGCCATAGGGGTCACGGAGAGACCGTCGGAGAAACGTCAGAATAGTAAAAAAAGGTAAAATCAAACCAAAATAAACGCAATAGTGAGCCGCATAAAATTTTTGTTTAATTCATTAATCAATGTTCGCGCAAAATCTAAGAAAAAATATTAAATACATAATTAAAAACTACAACGACAATTTTCGATGTAATCAATCAATTAAATTGTCACGCCTTTTTTCACAGGGCCAGAGACAATGGAGCGCCACTAGGCACAATCCTGACACAACTCCCTCCCTCGCTTACCTCACATCCACAATTCTTTACATACAAGTTCTAAGATTATGGGCACTAGGCAACCTAGTTTTTTTTTGAGAATTTCTCTGATTTAGTCGATAAACACCATCTTTAAAATTTATAGACGGATGTGGATGGATGATTAGATTAATAAATTATTATAATCGATGTAATAATATTTGTTCAAATTATTATTATTATTTAACTTGCCAGTGTCAAAGATTAACTTATGTTCTATGTTAAAACATTGTCAGGTATAAATAAATATGAAAATAATACCTACACACTATTGATATTATACATATAGAATGAGGTTGAAAGTGAGGTCGGTGATGATTTTATTAAAGCGGCGGAATAACTTCACCAAAACTTCCGAAGAAGTCTTAGAGGAAAAAACACCAAGAAACACGTTATAAAGCTTTATTTAATTTACAACTTTTAAATAGATGACCTTATAAATGATTACTGCAATTTGGTCATTAATTAATATTCAAGAAACACATTATATTTACAAAATTCCTGATGTGAAGTTACCAAAACACACCCCTTAAATCTTTCATACAATAAGCTTCTCCTATTTTGAGTGCTGGTAATTTATAGTGCATGTATTTATTATTTTAGACTAACTGCACAGATCAGCTATTAAATATACCTAAACACAGCTTACTCACTTTATTGTATACGCTACGTTAATGCTCGTAGGCAGGGCTCTGTCATATATTGAAACACATTTAAAAAATCTAATTCTAAGTTAAAACGCCGACGTATTTCTCAAAGTAATGTCCCGAGCACATTAAAAAGAATGCTTTAATCTAAGATTTACGAGCGTGAACGAAAAATTCTATTGATATTCTAACATCCGTAAACGCATTTAAATATTAGAAAAATATCAAGCAATAATCCCACATAAATTACGTCCAAGAGACCGATCTATGGGAACATGTAACGCTAAACAAAAGAACAAATCTTAATAAATGATCACACTCGAGGGGTACTAAAGAAATTTGAATTTAACCCTTTATTTAAAACACCTGGTCCTTTAGACCCCGAAAGTCAAAAATCTCATTTTATCGCATTAGCATAATATTTATAATGTTGACAATGGGATGCATTATTCAAACTAGCTGTGTTTGTCTGCGCTGTGAATGTTTTAATGTACGGTAGTCGGTTTTGGATTCTTATTCGTAAGAAAGGGGGTTACTGAGGACAATGGGAACATAATGGAACACCTTACCGCCGAGCGGTTTGTAAGATTGTGTGTTACTACATTTTGATTTATATCTAAAAATGTTGGGTCTTTGTTAAAAATACTACGAGTATATTACCTATTACTACACTGCAATATTTAAAAAAAATACGAAAAGTATTGTTCTATAGTTAAAAATATCTTATTATTTAAATTAATGCATATATAAAGAAATATAACACATTGATAAGAAAAAAAAGAAAAAAGAAAATTAACTAAAATACATTATTAAAAGGAGTCCCTTTAGGCAAGGTTCCGAAGATACTGGCAGCGTTCCCCCTTTGAATAGCTAGACTAATTCTTTGTCCGAGGTAGCTGCCAACTCTTCGGTCTCCTGTGATGTCGACTAACCTTTTTGATATTTCCTTAAAAAGCCTTAAAGCGCTAGGACCCCACGGACCAAGGGTCTCGACACCGAATGGGACAAAATCATACTCGGAGCCTAGACCCCTGTATTTGCACGCTTTAGCTTTTTCAGCCGCTTCACAAGCCGCACCAGCTCTGCTGTTGGTTCCATGTAGATGGGAAGGTGCCAGCGTGTCTGAACAGGTTGCATCCCATACCAGCACCCGGCCCATCTTCCATGGAATCAAACTCATACCATCCGGTCTCTTACCATCATCTCTTGTTCTATTGTTGTAGGTTTTTATCATTTATATTGCTTTAGTTATTTTTATTTTTATAAATATATAAAATACATATTAAATATGTCCTTTAAACATTAGTGAATTAATTTTCTTAATAAATAGTTAATCAAAATAAATACCGTTAGATATAATTTTGTTTGGGTAAGTAGTGAAAGAATATAACGCAGAGAATCCAGAATATTATAATATCAAAGAAATATGTTTTCTTAAAAAGTTGCCTCTAGGCATTGCCTTTTAGGCCCATTTCCCTTTTTAGGCTGTATGAAAATAATTGTAAATATAAAGTAAGCGAGAAAGTTGTATCAGGATCGTGGAAAGTGGCGCTACACCTGTGGAAATTAAGGCGTGACATTTCGATTTGATTGCATATAAAATTAATGACCCCTAAATTTACCTTTATGCTTTTATTCCAACAGGAATAGACAGAAAGAACGGATCGTTTATTTGCCACGATTATTTATTATTAAGTCTATAGGTATCTATATCTAAGTCTAAACTCGATCAAACTAATATTAAAAACACAGGCATATCAGTTCAGTCTTCGGTTCCACTTTCGAAACGTAGAAAAAAATCCATTCAACCCTTATAATAGATAGACCCCCTTTGTCTAGAGACCGTCAAATGATACGCATTAGGCTTTTGTCTTTTTTTTGTGTGCCGCGATATGAATACGTTTAAAACAGGAAGGATGTGAAAGTCGTAGGGGTCCCATAGACACCTTCTGTCGTTGAAGGGTTAGGCGGTTTGTTAGAGTTGCCAGTAAAAAAAACACGATTGTATAATAGATGCAATAACTAAATAGAAATGAATAATGACCTCATTTCGAAATAAAAATTAATAATAACATATGGAATAACAATTAAGTAGGTTTGAATTAAATAAAATTAAGAAGAAAAAAAAAACTAGAATAAGACTGGTAGGCAGACAGTCGGTCATATGACCAGTTTGCCAATCCAGAGTAATTTTGGCCACCACTTTCAAGTATAAAGATCGTCCACAGCTTTAAAGTGGACTGTTCTTACTAGGCCGGCATAGTGGATACAACTGCTACTTATTATTGAACTATAGTAGCAGTCGCCTTATAGACCGAACTCCAGCTTAACATCAGTCGAGAAGTTGTCATAATGTCGAGCCACAGTAAAATTTTCGAACATTTCCTGTTGATGACGTCACGAATAAGTAAACATCTATATATTTTATACATATACATAAGCCCACTATACAAATAAACTAATATAATAAATTGTAAAAAATGTCGTTTCCCGATGGTAATACGTTAAAGGTATTGATTTAAACTTAGAACGCGACCGTTTGGGAATCGAATAATGTAGGCCTCATTTTGACTACAATATTTAACAATAAATACTTAGCTTCGATAAAGGCCTAAAATTCACTAATAAAAACTCCGAACGGAGCGATATTGAACTGGGCACTTGTTCTTTGAAAAACCAGAGCTCTTATCGCTCGGCCACGAACACATCAGCGGTAGACGCGAAATAAAGCTATACACGTGACTATAGATTTCTTTTGAAAATAACCTCTAGTTTACAACTAAATAACGGCCGTGGTCTTGTAGTAGTCTAAATGTGGTTCAAACCCACTTGCCGGTACCAATGTATCTTTGGTATAATTATGTACTTTGGTCACCCAGTTTCTATAATACAAGCAAGTTTAGTAGCTTAGTATAGAAATGTAATTAAAATAATTAAAATTTAAGTAATAATTACCTTTTTTCTAATAAATCCATTTAATGTATAACTCGGAACAAACTGTAACAAAACAAAAACGAAAAATTAGTGAACGCCATCTATTATGAAAGCGAGTAACTAAAAACAGATAGGTATTCACTTAGGCCTAATATTTTTTATATGATTTTTATCAGTGGCTCGACAATGAGACAGCACCTAAGAGCTACCAGCGCTAAGAGTGGTAGGCAGTGGTACCTAGTCTGCCGATCCGGGGTGGTACCACCACTTACAAGTATACAGACCGTGAAGTGATTTGGTCACGTTTCGAGATCAGCTTGTAAGTTGCCGGTTCCATCTAGGCCGGCATAGTGGATGTGATTGCTACTCACAGTTATTGAATGTCATACGACTAGTCACAATAAAAAATTAAAAAAAATAAAAAAACCCCGCTCAATGTTGGAGTGATTTAGCAGTGGCATCCTCTATGCCAGCCTAGTTAGAACCTGCAACTTTTAAGCTGATGCCGAAACAAGACTGAGTCACTTATGGGCTTTAAACTTGAAAGTGGTGGTGGTACAATCCCGGATCGGCATACTATCTGCCTACCACTCTTGATTTTATAGTACGTAAAAAAAGAGTTAATACATTATTATTGTTTCGATAAGAGTTTTGCCGGCTCATTAATATAAATGTCAGTTTTGAGCTGTTAAAACAATTCATTAAGTGGTAATAAATTAAAAGCTTTATAATTTTAGTGAAATAAACCGGCTTATTAATAATTTGTTATCGGGAACGTTGTCACCAAGTTGGTTGAAGCTATCCATCTATGTCTAGCTCTATTTATCAGCAGCAAGATATTATACCCATACATTATTTATGTGCTTAGAAATTTGCATACTATTGTAAGGGTTATTGTACTCCTTTGTGCGAGTGTAGAATTTCTATATATATATATATATTTTTTATTGTGACTCGACATATGACAGCACCCCGCTTGATGTTAAGCCGAAGTGTGGTCCATGAATGAATGTCACTGCTACTACAATTCAATAACTGTGAGTAGCAATCACATCCACTATGCCGGCCTAGATGGAACCGGCAACTTACAAGCTGATCCCGAAACGTGACCAAATCACGGTCTGTATACTTGTAAGTGGTGGTACTACCCCGGATCGGCAGACTGGGTACCACTGCCTACCACTCTCTTGTGTTTTTTAATTACATGTATTTTAACAAAAAATATTTCATTACTTCAATTTAATAATTCGATTTTATATCAAATTTTTAACAAACAATTAAAATAAAATGAATTCGTATAACTTGGTATTTTTTATTGTGACTCGACATCTACTCGTATTGTCATACCTAGGCAAGCAAATTATTCAAATATTATTAAAGATAAATTTCTAGATATAGACTGACTAGGTATGAACTGCAAGGATCTTTATTGTTAACTTATTTTAAATAGTTTTTTGGACATCTTGATAAGTTGCTTGGTCGGTGCTCTTGACATCAGAAAAGTAGAGGTCATAATGTCGCGTCACATTTTTTTTTATTAAGTCACGACATTTCTCCACGGCTTACCTGGTGGGGTTCAAAAGGGCCGACGATTGGAAAAACCGATGCACGTATAATGCTGTCTTAGTCACCGGTACTATGCCGGCCAATATCAATCAATCAAATTCTCACGCCTTTTTCTCAAAGGGATAGGCAGAGACAATGGAGGGTTACTATACTTTAAATATACTTAGATTTTTATTTTTAGCTCCATTTTAACCATTTTTCCTAAGTCTCTCGTGTGCGGTGGGTAACTTAGTTTAGGTCTAGAAATATCAAATTTCTAAATACATGGAAGGCACGTAAATATGGCGTGGGTAATGTAGCGTGAATTGGAAAGTTGATATACCATTTGTTTTTTTTATTATACTTAATTAGTGTTAATTTTTTTATTATACTTTGATGCTTCAATACAGTTATTTAATTTAGAGTTTGAATACAAAAAACAGTAATGTATTTAAAAGTAAAATAATAGAGATACATTGTTGCTAAATATTTTAGATTTTTAACTTAAAAGAAACGAATCATTCGGCAGACTGGGCACCACTGCCTATCACACTTTAATAACCAAACCCAGAGTAAATATCAATCAATCAAATTGTCACGCCTTTTTCCCACAGGGATAGGCAGAGACAATGGAGCGCCACTTGCCACGATCCTGACACAACTCCCTCGTTTCCTTCACATCCACAATTCTCCTTATGCAAGCACTATGGGCAACGTTATTATTTACAATTATTTAATTTAATAATTAAATATTACAAATAAAATATATAAAACAAATCTTTAATCGGGAATCGAACCCGCGTAACAAACTGGTGTGCTAAGCAAAGCGCCTGTCGTCAAAGAGTAATCTTATAGTGCTAAAGATGGTTCCGCAGGTAGGGCGAACAAAAGGGCTTGAATAACACTCGAAGTTGATTATATTCTTTTGTAAGAATTGTTGTATTACCTATTGTAGTTACCTATAATGTTTTTTAGACAGTAATGAATTGCTTGCTACTTTACGATCTCATGTTTTGACAGGACATAAAATACCACAAAGAACATCATTCATTTTGTATGGGGACTTGTGCTTAATTGTATTAACAGTTGCATTTATATACATTTTAAATTAGTTTGATGTACGAAGATTACAATGTAATTGGAACATATTCTTTATTTTGCATAGTTTAGGTGTGCAAAATCATCAAACTATAATTATGACAGTTCAAAGCAGAACAAATATGGCGTTGGTTGACAGATAATACTAAATCCATATCTTACTTTCCAAATAACTCAATTGCACAGCAATTAAAAGCAAAATTGTTATTAGTTTTATCAATACAATTATCGAAACTACAATTTATATATTTTTTCACCATCGGACATTACAAAAGTAGTACATAGAAGCCCAAAATGATGATGTCCTTTATTTGTAATGTATATTTTTCCTTACTTGGCAAAAGTAGTAAACAAACTTTCGGCATAATGACGGATTAACGATAAAAAACAATTACAACTGACGCGAATCAATATGAATATATAAAAATATCTATAAATTATTACTGTGAAAATGATTTTAGATAAAAATAATGTATTTTAATTAATGTAATTTTGATAATTTTGTGCATTAGTTACGTTGTGTATGTTTATTCTATACAATAAAACACTTTATAAAGGGCATGGGAAACGGTAATTTTCATGTTTGTTTACTATTTGTCCCAAGTAAGAAAAAAACCAGTATATAAGTACTTGTATATACGTTTATTTTTTTACTTCTCTATACTAAGCTAGTAGCTAGCCTCTTCTAGTGCTTGTATCATAGAAACAGGACGATCAAAGCACGTGGTTTTAAACCCGTGCTCTCAGTTTGCTTAACCATTGCACTGCCACTACACCACCGCCGCCTTCAATTGTAGAGTATTTTTTTTGTGGCTCGACATATGAGCACCCCTCCTGATGTTAAGCTGGAGTGGTGTCTAAGTGTGGAGGTAAATGCTACTACAGTTAAATAACTGTAAGTAGCATTCACATCCACTATATGCCGACCGACTTGAAACCGACAACTTACAAGCAGATCCTGAAACGCGACTAAGTCACTTCATTCACTAAATGAAATAATCAACAAACAGTAAAAAAACGCAACATCTAATGCTATTGTTTTTTTTGTGTGGCCATTTTTTTGTTCTATTTACAGACCGATCGAGTCGACTTTCCGTTAAAAAAAAAACAATGTTTTGTTTATAAATAGAATCATAACGTTTGTTGACCACTTAGCAACAACGATGATTTGAACATAGAAGCATGGGCGTTTTTGTTTTTTTTTATTGTCACACGACTTCTGACCTCGACTTGCTTTATGGTAAGCAATAGGAGGTCCAATAGTGCTAACGACTTATAAAAACCGTTGCCTCAGCCACGGTCACTATACCGACCAATGGGGCATTTACGCGACAAATGTTTTTGTAAAGTTTGGGTTTTGTTACCAAGTTCAATCGCTAGATCAATTTTGAAAATTCGATTTTCTAATTTAGGAAACAATTTATAATCAAATAAATCTTAAATGCGTTTTTTAGATCCAACCATGTCTATACCTGGTCAGATGTACCATTCTTGCGGAGGCCTGTTTTAACCGAATATTGACCCACGTGGCACTTGGCAAACACATAAGTTGTTTCCTAGCAATGATTTGTAATATTTATTCATTATAATTGAGGTATACCTATGCTGACGACTAGAGAAACGCATTGTAACACGGTTTTCGTATGTAGCAATAATCATAAATATTATGAAAATTACCAGCCGGTTATAAGGTCGTAATTATAATTTACGAATTTGTAAATAGTATCGTATAAGTAACAGAAGAAACGAAAAATGGGTTGCACCACTCTTTAACTTCACATTTTACATTAACGCTTAACGGATATTTTATACAGAGCTAAAAAAGGACATCATTCATTTTGGGCTTCTATGTAATACTTTTGTTATTTCTAATCATACAGGCGTGGACGAACGGTTTAGCGACTGGTTTGTTGCGCGTAAAGTCCCGGGTTCGATCCCCGGTCGGAGCAAACATTTGTTTCATAGCTTTTATTTGTAATATTTAATAGTATTAAATATTGCAAATATTTGTTAATAAAAAAAAAAGAGATGGATATTTGCTTCGGGTCTGGTTATCAAAGAGTGGTAGGCAGTGGTACCCAGTCTGCCGATCCGGGGTAGTACCACCACTTACAAGTATACAGACCGTGAAGTGATTTGGTCACGTTTCGGGATCAGCTTGTAAGTTGCCGGTTCCATCTAGGCCTGCATAGTGGATGTGATTGCTACTCACAGTTATTAAATTGTAGTAGCAGTGACATTCATTCATGGACCACACTTTGGCTTAACATCAAGCGGGTGCTGTCATATGTCGAGTCACAATAAAAAAAAAAAAAAAAAAATATATATAAATGGTAGTTTCTATATAAAATTATTAACAACCCAATTCACGATTTCGTAATAGTAAACGTAATAGAATAAGTATAAAATAAAACTAACTTCGTAAGTTGAAACTTTTTTGGTAAAACCGGCTGAAATAGTTTATTCATACAAGGAAAATGCTATCTATATACCTAGGGGTACCTATCAATAACATGACAAAGTAAATGCAGAACAAGTTCTAACTTGTTTACTTACATTTTTTATTTATTATTGTGACTCGACATATGACAGCACCCCGCTTGATCTTAAGCCGAAGTGTGGTCCATGAATGAATGTCACTGCTACTACAATTCAATAACTGTGAGTAGCAATCACATCCACTATGCCGGCCTAGATGGAACCGGCAACTTACAAGCTGATCCCGAAACGTGACCAAATCACTTCACGGTCTGTAAACTTCACATATTTTAAGTATCTTTATATTTTTTAAATAGTGACTCGACATTTTACCTCGACCTGCCTGATGGTAAGCATGATGGAGGTCCAAGAGTGCCGATGACTGAAAAACCAAGTCGATTCACGGCTGCCCACAGTCGCCGTCACTAATATGCTTCTTCACGCATAGCTTGAAGAAGCCAAGGTTATGCTTTGCCAGAACACATGGATTGACAAAGCATTTTCTATCAATCAAATTGTCACGCATTTTTTTTCCCACAGGGAAAGGAGCGTCACTTGCCACGATCCTGACACAACTCCTTCGCTTTTCCCACACCTATACAAGCTTTATAATTATGGGCACTAGGCCACCCGGCTTTCTTGAGGTGTTTTCGATTTGGCCGGAAAACAAGCTTCTGGGCCTGCCTTATTTAACGCATCCATCCACATCAGATTTATAAATTCCTTTCGTCAATCTATTCTCACTCATTCTTTTCATGTGCCCAAACCATATTTCTATATTTATTTTATTTTAAAACACTATGCACTACTTAGGAACAAACAGAAAGATCAAATTAAAAGATAAGGCATGTAGTTCTATACTAAGCTACTAAACGTGCTTGTATCATAGAAACAGTACGACCAAAGTACATAATATAAGTATAAAATACGATAATACATTGAACTAGCAAGTGTTTACGGATAACGACGCGCTGTACCTACGTTTAGTTCCACTAGTAGACAGATAACAAATAAGATATTTAAAAAAAAGTATTAAAAAAAACTGATACATAAATAAATCTATGCAGATTCTCTTCTCTAAGTCTCTCACGGATTAGTCAAAGGGTAGAATAGTGAGACTCATTAATATAAGTCACCAAAACATGACCTGACTTAACCATAAATTATATTTTATTGTGATTTCTGCATACAAGGTATCACCCCTTGTAACTGTCTCTATTATAGCAAAACCGATTATTTAACAACTATTAACAATGACGACTTTATAATGAAAAATAAAACGATTTTATTTGGCGTTTTATTTATTTTTGGCCTAATTGAAGGCAAAAGGATCTTACTTCGGAGACTCTTGGCTTGCCTTTACCTAATATATATAATGCGAATAAAATAAGAATAGGACGGAATCGGCAAAATTGTGACGTCTAACTTTCCAACCAACTTCACTTTAGTATGGTGTCTTTTTCTTTGCGGACCGACAAGAAAAATACACCTTCGAATCTTTCAAATGAAGTTAGTCAACAGCCCGTCCTATTCTTATTCTAATAGTACATACTTATACGCCGTCACTATGCTGGCCAAAAAAGAGAACGTGCCATCTCCGTTCTCCTTAAGCACATTAAATAAATAGACACAGTGTGTGAGTGTGTGTCGTGTCGATGATAATGTTGTGTGCATCTATTCTAAGAAATGACCGCATAGCGTTCTGACTCACTTGTGCATCCTATGACACAAATAACATCACACCTTAACAGGCGTAAGTCACCTCTACTACGCGGCATAGACAATAACTACAGGCAGCGATTAACTGAGTAAATTCCTGTGGTCAGTTTTTTATTTGTGACTTGACTAAATAAATATTGACTTATATTTAAGCTACTGCAGAAACCTATTAGTTAGACGCTAGTCAGCGGCGCTCCATTGTCTCTGCCTATCCCTGTGGGAAAATGGCGTGACATTTTGATGTTATTTTCGCTATTTTCTGCCTCTACCAGTCTATGTTGGGGGACAAGAGAGAATTGTTAAATATTTGGCCGGCATAGTGACGGCGGCTTAGACAAGCATGAACTGACTCTTGAGTTGTCGGTACTCTTGTACTTCTTTTTGCTTACCATCACTAGATGGTAGGCAAAAGGAGAACTTAGGCAGGCCGAGAACAGATGTCGAGTCACTATAAAAAAGAATTTACGTGCATGGATGCAGGTTCCTTCCACAAATCATCCACCAGTCACCCAAAGGTCATGTATTAGTATAAGAACACTACTATACAATTATGCAATCCTGGTACTTATTTGTACAATTACAAATTATTCACGGTTGTTTTAAGTTATTTAAACTTGTTTATTTCTTTGTTAGTTTTTTTTAGTAATTCCGTTCTAATTAATATTGTACTTCATTCAGTATTTGTGGATTTCTTCGTAAAACTAAGTCGCGTTTCGCATTAGTGAGTTTAAAAGTTGCCCGTTCTAACTAGACCGGCATACTGGATGCGACTGCTACTGTATTTGGCTGTACTAGCAATCGCCTTCAATATCAACCGCAAATCCAACGTAACATCAGACAAGCTACTATGAAATGTCGAACCACAAATAAATAAATAAAATATTCAACTAAATTCCTTTGAAATATAGGTATTTAGTGAGTAGGTATTATGACTAAATTATCTAGAATTCTAGATCTTATAATTGGGCGATTAAAACCAACCTAGTCATTTACTACCATGACTAAGGTCCGCTAGCACTAATAGATCTAAATAATACGTTGCTGAGACCTTTTTATATTTAAAAAAAAACTAAATTTATAAAGTATATAGATATATGTCTAGTTTATAGTATAGAAAATATGAACAGTGAAGTTAGTAGATGTTTTTTTTTATTATGACTCTATTTATGACTGCCCCTCGCCTGTTTAAGCTGGAGTGCGGTCTATGAAAGTAGTAGCAGTCCAACTTAGTAGCATCCCTAGTTTGAAACGGCTGGCTTGAAAAGTGTTGAAACTGTTCCTATACGCGACCGAGTCGCTTTACGGTTTGTGCACTTGAAAGTGGTGGCATACTGGGTAAATTACTTTATACCACTCTTATGATAGGCAGGTAACTTTTCACACTTTTCACGATCCTGAGTCCTGACATGAGTCTCGCTTTTGATCCATGGTTCATAAGTTCTAATTCTATGGTTATGGGCACTGCGGATGCCACCTGCTAAAGTGGCCTCTATTTATGGGTCCGAGTGCTGTCAAATGTCAAGCCAAAATAATAATAAAAAACTGTGGAAACAGACGATAAATAGCTTTTTCTAAACCCAATACTTAAGTATAAAAATATACAGACCTTTATTAATTACTAGCTGTGCCCGCGGTTTCACCCGCGTAAGGTTTGATTTATAACACAGTTATAAAAAAGAAGGAGGTTTTCAATTCGACTTTTTTGTATTTATAACTCGATATCTCATATAAAAATGACAGACGAAAATAAAAATAAATATATATTCCAAACAGTTAAAACTATAGTCAATTGGAAACTATAGTAAAATATATTTTATTTTAATTAAAAGTAACCATGTTACTTCTTGTACCTCCAAAAATAAAAAAAACGTAACAAACAAACTCACATTCACATTTATAACAATAGTAGCATATGCAAATAGTATCAGAAGGAAATAATAATAAAGAAAAATTTCAAACAGCTGAATGTATAGTTTATAGAAAGTATAGTGTATAGTCTCCATAGTACAGTTGATTGGATTAGATGATGACGTGACTGTCGGTAATACAGTGCGATGGTATTATAGTATTCAGGGTTTGAACCAACGCCTTGCATCTATTTTTATAATAGGAAAAAAAATTGACAAAACTTTTTTTATTTTACGTTTAAAAATAAAATTAAATAAAGTGTATTCTATGTTACTTCTGATACCTCCAAGAATATGGGTACAAAGTTTCATGATGATCGGTTGAGCAGTTTTTGCGTGAAAGCGTAACAAACAAACGAACATTCACATTTATAATAATAGTAGGATAATAATAATAATAATAATAATATGTTAATATAATATAATAATTTGTTTTCAATTCTCAACAGCTTGATATATTTTCCTTAGTTTACCCAAAATAAATTTCTGAACGCACGCAATTTTGTATGGGAAAATGATTTTTCTTTTATTTTATTTATTATAAAAGAATTTTTCTAAAATAAACGTAGCCTAAGTTACTCCTTGTTACATCAGCTACCTGTCAATAAAAGTCCCGTCAAAATCGGTCCAGCCATTCCAGAGATTAGCCGGAACAAACAGACAGACAGACAGACAAAAATTGTAAAAAATGTCATTTTGGTGTATGTACCGTATATATATTCATATACATGTATTAAAAAACGGTTATTTTAATATTACAAACAGACACTCCAATTTTATTATATGTATAGATAAATGCTTATATCTAAAATCATAGATATTTAAAAATTATGTACTTATCATAAAAATAAATTTACGCATAAGAGAATATAGTAGAGTCAGCATAATAATCTTATAATTTGTGAGGGAACCTTTTTGCTGGCTGTACCTGCTCTATCACACAATAATGAAGCGTTTTAATGAGGTGCTGCGCGCATCAAATTGCATCGAAACGTCTAACCACAAATGTTAATAGCCCTGCACTTACTGGCTACCAGGAGCTATTTTTATTATTCGATCATAACAAGATCTAAATTCAATCAAAAAACAATTCATTTATGTGCATGAATAGCATCCATAATCAGGCGTCCGTGGTCTAGCTAGCGGTTTAAAACTACTTGCCTGTCTCTATATATATTTGATATATTATGTAGGTACTTGGGTAGCTCTGTTTTCTGTACTCTTAGGTACTCTGTTTCTATGATATAAGCATTCCTTGATAAATGTCGCCTCTTTGTCTTTGCCTGTGTGAATTGTATTTGTTTTACACACAACTTTCATCATCAACTGTAACGCTCTAATTTTCACAGGGATAGGCAGAGACAATAGGGCGCCACTTTCCATCCTGACACAACCCTCTCGCTTCACATCCACAATTTTCTTTATACATACTCTATACCTAGGTATGTAAGTATTAAATAATTTAATCTTTGTAATTTAATGTTTATTATCTCGTACCTTTTGGAAAACATTAAGTAAAATTTTTGGTGGCAGCTCATTTAGGGTTCCTTGGGTTTAATTAGATATTGTTTTTAATGTTAATTACCGAAATATGCAAATCTAAAAAAAGATTAGTTCACAGTGCCTGTAACCACATAAGCTTGTCAGGATCGTGGAAAGTAGCGCTCGTTGTGTCTGCCTAACTCTGTGGCAATCAAGGTCATGATTTGATTGATTTTTTGTGCTTTTATTTAATAATAATGTAAAAATATATACATAAGGACCATATCTGTTATTAGAAATGTAAAAAAAAGTTAATTGTCGGTGCATTAAGTTCGCCTTTGTAAAAAAAATACATTTTTATATTTAAAATACATTTTTATTTTATATTATATCAACTCAAAAACTATCTATCTCTAGCTGTTTCTATCTCTTTAAATAAATAATCTAATCAGCTCCGTGATAAAATAAGAACTCTTTTAATTGGTCCTTCGAGTCGGTTTTCTTTTCATATAATTTTACGAACTTATATCTGTGTTAGGTGACTATTTTCCACCAATAGGATTGCTTTATTTAAAAAAAAAATTACTCGACTGTTAAAATAAGATTGTCTGATTGGCGGAAAGTACTTCGCTGACGCGATGAGAACGTTAACTAAAATTGTATGTAGGTTTGACCACGGAACCCTCTCAAATAAAGTTGACATATTTATTTTAATCCGAAATGTCGTTTTCAATCGTTTAAGATAATTTGTTATAATGTTTACGAGAGATTAAGTTAATTAAGTTTCATATTTATGTTTCCTTGTTACTTTAACTTTTATTTTTTAACCACATTAAAATTAAATGTCGTTTTTTTATTTGATCCGACCACCTCGTCTGATGTTAAGATGGATTGAGGTCCACGATTAAGGGTGATTGCTATTACAATTGTATATTTACAAGTAGCAGTCGTATCCACTACTCCGGCATACATAAATACAATAATTTAATATAGCATACATAAGGCGGCCGTGGTGTAGTGGCAGTGCAATGGTTACACAAACCGAGAGCACGAGTTTGAAACCACCTAGCGGTACCAATGTATCTTTGATATATGTACTTTGGTTGTCCTGTTTCTATGATACAAACACTTTAGTAGCCTAATGTAAATAAATAAAATATACTATAAAAATAATTAAAGGAAGATTTCTGTTTAATGAAATCTATGTTAATCAAATTGTTACGCATTAATTCACAAAGGGATAGGCAGAGATGACGAACGCTAATTTACATTATCCTGACAAAACTCTCTCACTTCCTTCACTTCGACAATTTTTATACAGACCTATGGTTAGGGGTAACTCGGATCTCTGGCTATTTAAGAATGTCCCCGATTTAATCTCAAGTTGCCTGATGTTATGTGAGGGGTTGTCTAAGAGCGCTGACGAATGAAAAAACCGACTAAGTTTACGGTCGTTAAATAAATTGAAAATTCAATAAAAAAATACACTTCTCTAGTAAACTAAGAAAACATGTTAAAACAAGATATAATCTTAACTTCCTACATACCTTAGGCTATAGATAAGACTCGACTATAAATAATAATTAGCGGCCGGGAATCGAAGCTGGCCCTATCTCACCTGTCGCCTAGAGCGCACTAAAATTAATAACATCGAACTACACACTGATTTATATCTTCATAGAGCTTAGTGAGGTACTTAGTAGGAAAAATAATGTTGTCTATACATATTTTCAACCATACCTAAGTTTTAACCCAATGTTTCCCAACATGGGACCCACGCCCCACAGGGGGGCAATTTGATAGTTAAGGGGGGCAATTTGAAAATGGACTCGACACGACTTTAACCCTTTCCATTTGAGTTATTTAGATGCAATGCTAGATATCGGAGACTTTGGCAAAAAATCCAATTTAAAAAAAATGCTGTAATCATTTATATTTCTTAAGGAAACAAAACAATTTTTAAATGTAAAAAATTATATGGGGTGCATAAAAATATTAGAAATGTAAAGGTGGGGCATGGCCTAAAAAAAGTTGGGAAACACTGCTTTAACCTGATGTTTAATTAACGAAAATTAATGTTGATTAAAGTAATTAATAAAAGGAAGCTATTAATCCCTCTACTTTTCCCTGTGGGATGGGAGTCGTGAAATTTTAGTTAGGCACCTAGGACGCGTCATCTGACCACGACTTGCCTGATGGAAAAACTGCAACAGACTACGGTTCCCTTAGCCGTTTTTTTACCCTGCTTAATGTTGTGCTGGTGGACGGACAAATGAAGGCGACTGGAGCTAAATGCAAGTAGCAGTCACATCTAGTTTGGCGGCCTAACGCGACTAAGTCGCTTCATGATCTGTACACTTTAAAGTAGTGGTAACTATGTCGGGTAAAAAACACAACTGTCTGCCTAAATAGATAACCAACTAAGATCTGCCTATTTTTTCATTCTTTTTTCTTTATTGTGTGGACACAGAATAAACACAGAAGAGACAAGAATAACAATATCTACATTTAGTTGTGAATGTTATGAATTAACTGATGTGGACGGATGCAGTAAACAAGGCAGGCCCAGAAGGGTGTTTTCCAAACAAATCGGAGACATCCTCAAGAAAGCTAGGTTGCCTAGTGCCCATAACCACAGAGCCTGTATGAAGAGAATTGTGAATGTGAAGGAAGGGGAGTTATGTAAGGATCGTGGTAAGTGGCGCTCCATTGTATCTGCCTATCCCTGTGGGAAAAAGGCGTGACAATTTGATTGATTGTTATTATTATTAAATTGTAAATTGATAACAATAATAAGTGCATGTTTATTAATACTTTTGACTACATGGCAACTGGCGATAATAGTTGATAATAATAAAAATGTTATGACTATATAGTCATAATAATATAATGACGTGTATTGTCTGTTCAATACATTCGCATATAGTAGCTGTGTATATTTATCCATTTATATATATATAAATATGAATATTATTTTTTATTGTGACTCGACATATGACAGCACCCTGCTTGATGTTAAGCTGGAGTATGGTCCGTAAATGGATGTCATTGCTACTACAATTTCAATAACTGTAAGTAGCAATCATATCCACTATGTCGGCCTAGTTGTAACCGGCAACTTACAAGTTGATCTCGAAACGCGACTAGATCACTTCACGGTCCCTATACTTGTAAGTGGTGGTACTACCCCGGATGTATGAAGCATTTAGGAGATATTAATTTTAGATTGGATATACTCTTGATAATATAATATTTAGTGAATTGGTTGTCTCTAATTAAATCAGATTTTAGGTATTTAGCTGAAGTGTCTCTCAGAAATAATTGTTCTCTAAGATGTACCTAGGTTAGTTAGAACATAAATATAAATATAAAAATTGAAGGCGAAACATATTGCATCTAATGTAAAAAATACACCAAAACCAAAATTAAACATCAAAATATTTCTATTTTTTTTTATTAGCAGATTAATTTAACACACAAAATAGACTTATTAAAAAAACACGTGATTTTTTATTAGACTTTATTTGAATAGGCCAGATAAGGGCGTTAGTAACAGCAAAATTCTGTGATATTATTTATCAACTTTTTGTCGCTAACTCAAACACTTTTACTTTAAAACACGATTAAAAAAATAAACTGAGTACTCTGTGGCTATGACGGCATTTTACATAAAAGATAAAGATGTTTTACATAAAAGATAAAGATGTGATATTATTTATTAACCAAGGTAAATACTGAATTTTATCCGCTGTGTTAAGAAATTTAACATAAATTGATAGTATTTAGAAATAATATAAGGAACTAGTTATGTTCACGAAAAGAAATTTAACAGCACGGTTGTTTTTGTAGAGAAAAACCGTTTAAAAAAATGTTTTGACCACTAATTTAGCATGACAAGCCTTCGTAATGAAGCATAACAAATCAACATGAACTTTGTGATCTATGAATGAAGTTTTTTTTAAACTCCCAACTTTAGAAGAAAAAACACACCGACCATTTTTTATTAAAAACGCGCGGTATCGATTTAATCGAAAGGGTGTTTTTTTTAAACCACTTCTTAATCCGTATAAAAAGGATTTTAATAAATTGTCCACCAATTTTTTTTAAATTTAATCACATATTTTTAGTAATGTTATCTTAATCAAGATTTACTGGGTTTAAAATTAAACCCAGATTTAATTAATGTATAATGGCTAATATGTACTCACCATGAATTTTGAGTTCCTTAATTTTTCTTTAAGATGTTTTCCTTGTAAACTCACTTCACTTTTCTTCACTTAATGCATTATTTATTTTCACATTTTCTATTATTTTTTGTAATTAATAATTTCAAAAATAAAATATCTCGTAATATCAGTTGCCTTGTTCTTTGAAATGTCGTTAGTTTTATTCAGACATTTTAAGTCTTCAGCTGCTAATGTACTCAGTCAGTAGAAAATGAAAAATACAAAAAAAAATCCACTATAATGTAAATTCTTATTGGACTTTGTACTTGAAGATTAATTCTATCTAAAGGAGTCTTCTTATTAGTTAGAATTAGTGACGCGATAATACTTTTTGAAAAAAAAAGTCACATAGGAGACGTGTTCACGCGACGAACGTCTTTCCAAGAAGAACGGCACTCCGGTTAGCGTCTCGCCCGCGCTCCGAACAAACGGATTGTGTAAACGCGCTCCACTCACCATCGTTGAGCGGTGTCAGCGGGGGCGGGGGAACACGCACACACCGCCGCACGCTGTTCGCATCCATTACCAACGTTTCTATTTTGAATACGCTACGCGCCAATCTAGCTTCTATGCGCCTAGCCGAACGACGTGACGAGCAGACCGAAACAGATATGATCGTGCGTGTAGAGCGAGAAGACAATACTTGTCGCACCGGAAGATGGAGACGAAAGATCATCGGTAGTTGAGCCGCGTAACGCGTGTGTGTGTCCTCTTGAAATGCTCGAACGATAGTGGCGAGTGTCCGACTTTGTACACGTAGATGAGAAGTGCCGTGTCTTGAAATTTTAATAAAGAAGACGCTATTTCTAACTTTTTTATGTTTGGCCCTAACGAACCCATTTCATAGAATAGGCACCGCGACATGTGGTGAAGAAAATTAATAAATAACAATCACTTTTTTGTTACTTTTGTCATGAACAAGTTTTTAATTTGATAGGTTCCAGTTCGTTTATTCAAATTACATAGGCATAAATTGTATTTGTAGTATGATCACTTAAAAGCTATGTTAACATGCATGTATATTACTAACGCGTAGATGAGAAACGTACGATGCCATAAAAGTTGACGCCATTTTGTCCTGCAGTCTATTACACAAATAATAGTGGAAAAGTGATTCAATTGTGTAAATAAATTTTACCAATCTAAGTAAAATAGAATTGTATATTGAATTAATGTAAATTACGAATATTGAAACGTTGTAAGTTTATTATGAATGCGAGCAGATGTGGACTCTGTTTAATGGGTGTGATATGTGGTTGTTTGTTTTGTACTATTGGGTGTAACGACCTTTTTCGTTTAAGTACTCTTTGCTGATGACTAAAACGTGACGGCCGAATCGAGAGAGAAAATCGTTTACACACTTGTATACACCCACCGCGTTGGCCCACTCGGTTTCGCAATCATTTAGGTACTACGAATTTTGCTATTTCGTATACAGTTGGCATTTAACGATTAATTGATTTTATGTGGCTTTTAGTAAAAGTCGGATTAGCATCAATTTTGATTATTTAGATAGAGTCGTATGGAAACTTTTATTTGATTAAATTCCCTCTGATTTGTTTGAATGTTTGATTATTTTGCTACTATGTTCTTAGATATCGGCTAATAAGAATTGTGAAGGGTATGGGTATAAGATTGGTGGAAAAGATTTATTAATTAGAGGATAAAACAGGGACGATTCAGAAGATTGTTCACACATTCTTAAAGAAGGTCCGCTACTATCAATATTTTGTGAAGAAATTCGCGAACGAAAGGAAAGCGAGCGATTTGTGATATCAGAATCGTGGACAGCGGCGCTCCATTGCTCTACAGCTGGATAGGGTGACAATTGGATAGATTATTTGTTTTATAAATTGTTCATCGCTCTAGTCGAATTAAAGTTTAATCGTGCATTGATTTTTATTGCTATATTTTATGCTAGCATAGTGACAGTGGATAAGACAACTAAAAAGCCATATACTTAATAAAACGTTTTATCAGTCAGCGCTCTTGGATCTCCCCATGCTTACCATCAGGCGTATCGAAGACAGGATTGCGTCTCAATAAAACTGTAAAACCGTTAATGTACCTATTAAAAAAAAACTTTTTTTCTTCGTTTTAATGGGCGTTGATTTATTTACAATTCAAAGCTATAAGTTAATTATTTGTGCGGGGTTTAGTTGAGAGATTTTTGGAAAGTTGTCCAAAGACTGGTTAGTAATAGGTACCGCAATACAATACTCATAATTTAACTCGCACCGTCAAATAAATATCGTTTTAACAACTCGATAGTTTAAATTAATATTGAATTTTGTTGTTTCTAACGGTCTCCAATAAACCGTTAGAAGACGCTATAAAACATCGAATTAATATAGATAATAAAGATTTTAGGTTTTTTGCTTTATTGTGTTCTGCTTTTATAGAAAACTTTAGAAGTAAAGATATAGAGCTTTATTGCTTGGACGAAGCAAATAAAACTTCACATTTTACAATAAGAAAATTATTTAATTACAGACACAATTAGTTTTTAAATCATTATTGCCTTACCTACTATTTTTATTTATTGTGGCGAAATGATGTTAACTCGCATGATGGTTGTGGTTCATGAATGAAGGCAAGAGCGACTGCTACTACGGTTAAATAACTGCAAGTAGCAGTGGCATCCACTACGACGGTCTAGAATTAGTATCAAAAGTATCTTGGTATTTTGTCTACGAATGGTAGGTACCGTTCGACAGAAAATAACGATAAAATATCTATAAACTCACATTTAGCAGAATATAAAAGACATTATAAGTTGTAATAATAATATCTTATTTTTTTTAATAATTAGGATTGTGTCCTTTTTTATTCTGAGTGGTTTTTTTTCCAAGATATTTTCTACATAATATTTAGCTTGCACACCTTGTCTTATCAGTTATTTTATCTTAATTTTCATATCTCTTTTATTTTTTTAGATTTGACATTGACTTAGATTATCTACATGTCATATATTTGTTTATATACTTAGGTATAAATTTTTTAATACATTATACCTATTTTCATACAAAATTATTTAGTTTAGTTATGAATTTTCCTATCGACTTTATCTTCCTTAATTGTTGAATATATAAAATAATATTATTTGGTCATAAAAACAGTCAAATACATGGCATATTTAGTTTTATGGGCAAGTCTAAGTCATTCAAGGTCAACAAATATTAAGCAAACACTAATTTAAGTCCAAAAAGAAAACACACACGACCTTATGATTCTATAATTATTCACACGAATAACAGCTCACTCAATTGAAAAATATTATAGATTCGTAATTTTTACACAAAAGAAACATGAGAAAACGCGAGTGTCATGCCTCTTAAAACGAGCACTCTTTTTATTATTTTCGCCCACACTGCCATATTAATTTATTAAATCGGAAATATGTACGAATCTTTGTTTTGAATTGTTCGCGTCCCCAGTGGCGACGGTTCGGGGTATATCGTGATACTGTTCGTCTATACTCAGCCATGTCTCTTTCCCCCGTTACTAAGTTGAAACCTTTTTGCATAAAGCGCAGGCGCCCCAATATTTTTTAAACCGCGCCCATATTCGTAATTTCTACTGCACACCTTTTGTGAAAATACCTTTTTTTCCCGCCAATATTTTTTCCACATCTCTCTTTCTAACGCGTAGTGATGAAAATTTGGCGTCCCATTCCATATAACGGTCGGGCGACGGTCTCTTCTAGCATGCCACTAGATACGCTCTACTTTCTCTTTCTATAGATACCGCGAACTTGGTGACGCCAATTATTTCGATTCGAATGAAAATCTAAACATAAATACAAAAAGTTGACATACAATTCTCGATCTTATTCTATACGCCATAAGAATCAATAGAGTAAAATAGTATCGTAGTTGTGACCCTACGACCTGATGCAAAATATTCAAAGTTCCGGCCATTTTTGCTACAAAAAAAAACGTTTGTATGCACGTAACCACGCCTTTGTACTACACATATTGCCGTCTATGTTACTCCTTTTTTATTTTTATAATGCGGTCTCACTCGCACACGCACACAGGCAACTTGGCACAAAATGATTCGGGACGTTAAAGGTTTTGAGTGCCATCTAGCGGGGAGTAGCGGAACTTTTAGTTCCACTCTCTTCCGACTTTCACTTTGTGGCAGCACAAACATTTTTAATACAATATAGTAAAATCTGAGAATATGAAAGTACCAATTATAAATGAAATAAAAATATAGTTTTTAATTCAAATAAATACTTATTTTTATATTGTAGTTTTGTCAAATTTATGGACCAAATTTTAGTTTAATTTGCATTTTATTGGTTGTTTAATAGTCCTTGCCGGTAGGGGGCGCTTAAACCTTAAATATTGAGTGACAGGCGGCTTACAGGATTGGGGAGGGTAAACTAATAGAATATAAATAGGGCATTTTGCCTAATTTAATTTAACCATATTAGTTTATTTACATTAAGTTAGAAATTCAGTAAAATACATAGATGATTTCTTAAAATAGACATATCGATAACAAAATTGTGCCACAATCGTGAAAGTAGATTGAAGAAAAAAAATATTATTAATCTGATGTGGATGGATTTGGATGCGTTGAACGAGCCTGGATTTGGTGTTGTCCTACCAAATCGGAGAGATCCTCAAGAAAGCTAAGTTGACGAGTGCCCATAACCGTAAAGCTTGTATGAAGAGAGTATTTTATGTTTGGGTAAGGAAGGAAGTTATGTCAGGAAGGTGGCAATTGGTGCTTTATTGTCTCTGCCTATCCCTGTGGAAAAACACGTATAAGGAAACCTATTATATATTAACCTATTACATTATTACTTACAAATAAAAGCTATGTAACAATTATTTGCTCTGACCGGGAATCGAACCCGGGACTTAGGACGCTAACCAATTGATCACGCCTGTCGTCAAGGTACATGTAACAAGTACAAAATAATGTAGCAGGCGCCTTCACGGCTATGAATATTAAATAATAGTACCGCCGACTGGTTTATTAAAACAACAAATTATAATACAAATTATACGATGTTTATTGTCAGATACATGCATAATAGTCAGTTGCATAAAGACCTCTTATCATTTTAAAGGGAGCTAAAATTTAACTATTTCTTTCTTTTCTTTCTTCTTGTTTATGGCTTTAGTATTTAACTTGCCAGTGTCAAAGTAAAAATATATGGTTCAATGTTAATACATTGTCAAGTAAAGATGAAGATGAACCACGCGAGTGATTCATCAAATGATGATGATGAGAATGAGGTTGATGATGATCGTTTTAGTAAAGCGGCGGAAAGCCTTTACTAAAACTTCAGAAGAAGTCTTGGAGGGAACATGAAGAAACAGGTTTCACAACTTTAAATTACTTGTTTATACTTGATCAACTTAAAAATTATTACTGGATAACAATTCCACCATTATTACACATTAATATTTATGAAAAACACAAGCTTTTCAAATAATTCAAAATTGCGCGTCCTGTCAGTTGCAGTTGCCCGCCAAAAAAACCATTTAACTATTTTGTTTTTGTGACAGGTTTTTATCTAAACCCAAATAAACGCGATAGTAAGCCGCATAAAATTTGTTTAATTGATTAATCAATGTACGCGCAAAATCTAAGAAAATACTATTATATAATATTTCATGGATCTTAAAATTATCTAGCTAGAGTTTCTTTCTATCCTATAAGCTTATTCTATTCAATAAAGCGTGAAAAGTAAAATAAATGTTTTTTTTTCAGTTATCGGCGTTTTAAGACCTCCCCTTTTTTTACCATCTAGCAAGTCGTGGTCAGACTTTACGTTTTATTAAAAAAAACAATATTTCAATTAAATGAATTTTTAATTAATACAAATATAGTAAATTAAGTCAAATATCGTGTTAGGTCGAAAACTCATTATCTTATTTGTTTTTGCATTTCCCTTGCAATTCGAGTTATCGAGATTCCTCCGTATAATAGAAATATGTTTTATTATTTATTTCTTCGTATATAACGAAAAGCCATAATGTTATTATGACCTTTTTTGACCCATTACCATACTGGCGCTATATTCCTTTGATGTGTAAAACCAACCAATTTTCTTTTAGTAACATAAAAACCCTTTCGGCCTAAATAAACTCCTGGGTATCTATATAGATCAATTTGGGCATGATCAACCAATCAATCAATCAAATTGTCACGCCTTTTCCCACGGGGATAGGCAGAGGCAATGGAGCGCCACTTGCCACGATCCTGACACAACTCCCTCGCTTCCTTCACATCCACAATTCTCCTCATTGGGCATGACTGTTAAATAATTGTAATTTTGAAACATAACAAAGTAAAACGGGGTGAACCGGATCGGCTCAAATCTTGTCCAATTTCCGCAATTATTTCACGAAATTCCATTCGACAGAATTACCAAATAATTGGGCAGCCATTCTATTGTAGCATTTATCAGTTTAGATTTAGTGGGCTGATAAATGTAAGGATCAAGCCATACTATACTTGCTTTTTTTGTAGCTTAGGGATTTGTTTAAAAACTTTAACCGTGTTACTACAAAAATATTAAACGCACTTTAGATGGGCATTAAACATGTTTTATGTCAATTTAGTGCCACAAAATGATGTCTGATTTCATACAAATATTCAAAGACCGCAATAGTTCTATAAGTGTCTCTTTTACGCGTAATATGTTTATTTTTAATGGACAAAAGTTTGATAGATTTTATGAAGCTTGTTGAGCAACTATCAATTTTTTAGTTCAATTATCAAGTTTTGAAACCCAATAAAGTACCGACCAAAAATATTTAGGGAATACGATCAAACTTTTTTTTTAAATTATAATATGACAGCAACCTGCTTGATGTTAAAAAAGCAGTCCATAGATGGTGGCGTGTACCTGAAAAAGTTGGAACCTGCAAATTCCAGGCTGATCCTGAAACACGGCTAAGTCACGTTACGTTTTGTATACTTGTAAGTAGTGGTACAACCCCGAATCAGCAGCCAGCTATTTTTCAACCACATAAAGGTTGCTGGAACTATATAGAACAACATACGTATATATCCTGGCAGATAAAAAGAGCGCTAGCATCCAATTTGCACAGTAACTTGTTTGATTACTTACTAAAAAAAAATTGTCACGCCTTTTTCCCACAGGGATAGGCAGAGACCTGATCCTTGACACAACTCCCTCGCTTCCTTCACATTCACAATTCTCTTCATACAAGCTCTATTGTTATGGTCACTAGGCAACCTAGCTTTCTAGAGGATGTCTCCGATTTAGGCCTGCCTTGTTGAACGTATCCATTCACATGATATTTATAATTATTTTCGTCAATCTACTTTCACTAATCCTTACTTATTTTGTATTTTAAATATATTTTAAAACATTTATAAATTTGTGCACGGCTCTATATATACGCGGACTTGCTCCCACCGTAGTCGTCCAGAGCTCTTCTAATCCGCCGATTCTTTTACTGCGCAGCGCTCTTTTAATCTGTCAGGACCTATACATAGTCATGTTGCACTGCTGCACTGCACGATTGAAACTACAAGCCTCTCCTTCAAACCTTTCCCTTGTGGCTTGAGCCTAAGGTCTGCAGATTAGCGCATTGGTGGAATTCCGTTGGTTAGTTTGTGAAGTCATCATTACTCATTTGGGATAAACTTCAATCTTGATTGCGGACCATTTATATGTACAGTCAGCAGAAATAACTGTCCTAGTTTATTTAATTTAAAATTAAAAGCAAAATATTTATTGTAAATTGACCCTCTTGGGCTCTAATATTGTCACACGACTCTACAAATATGATGGTTTTGGAAAGACTCCGTCGAAACTATGTAGAATTTAATGATAGAATATTTAATTTAAAAAATAAGAATTAGACCCTACAATATGCTCCGTGGACCCAGAGTGTTGCAAAAATTAATCAATCAATCACATTGTCACCCCTTTTTTCCACCGGGATAGGCAGTGGAACGACAGATGCATTAACTCGTCTATGTACCTATTTTTATTTTATTTTGGTGCAATAAAGGATTGAAATAAATATTAAAAAACATAAGAGTTTCAGGTTTGTATTTTACCCATTGTTTTGTGGACTCTACTCCAGTAGCAATTTAAACAAGTCGCGTGCCTTTCCGGAATCTTATTACATATCTTTCAATATCTAGATATTTCGATATTATATAGACAACTGTAGTGATATTAAATCTTGTGAAATTATAAGATAATATCTTCCAGTTAGCTTTGGAATTAATGTAATTCCTTCGTTTGATTGAATTTTAGGTTGTTTTTATTATAGCACGACTATGACCGTATAACGCTTGATAATGTAGTGGAGGTATTTTTTTATATAGGTGTCGCCCAGCTTAACATTTTATTTTCGGTAACTTCTACTACAGTTTGGCGACAGGCACACCAGTCCATTATGCAGAGGTCCCGGATTCGATTCCCGGTCGGAGAAAATATTTGTTTCATAGCTTTTATTTGTAATATTTATAATAAATTTAATAATAATAAATTTTATTTAATAATAAATTAAAAATATTTGTTAATAAAAAAAGCAGATATTTGTTCTGGGTCTGGTTGTCAAAATGTGGTAGACAGTGGTACCCAGTCTGCCGATCCAGGGTAGTACCACCACTTGCAAGTATACAGACCGTGAGTTTATCTTAATCTTAACATCAGGCAAGTTGTTGACATAATATGTCGAGTCACAATAAAAAAATATAGTGCTAATTGTAGAGGTACTATAATAATAAAACTAATTAGTACATTGTCTATATTTGGCGCCAACAAATCATTTATGACATTTCAGTTAAATGAATAATCTAAAATAAGTTATACGAATGTTAGGCTAAAATAATCCTAATAATGTTAGGCTAAACTTTGAGGATGTCTCCTTATAAATTTTCTATAAAGGAAGGACATCATTCATTTTGTATGAGGACTTGGGCTTAATTGTATTAACAGTTTAATATGCATTTTAATATAGTTTTATGAACGAAGATTACAATGTAATTGGAATATATCCTTTATTTTGCATAGTTTAGGTGTGAAAAATGATCAAACTACTTCTTTCTTCTTGTTTATGGCTTTAGTATTTAACTTGCCAGTGTCAAAGTAAAAATATATGGTTCAATGTTAATACATTGTCAAGTAAAGATGAAGATGAACTACGCGAGTGATTCATCAAATGATGATGATGATAGTGAGATTGATGATGATCGTTTTAGTAAAGCGGCGGAAAGCCTTTACTAAAACTTCAGAAGGAGTCTTGGAGGGAACATGAAGAAACACGTTTCACAACTTTAAATTACTTGTTTATACTTGATCAACTTAAAAATTATTACTGGATAACAATTCCACCATTATTACACATTAATATTTATGAAAAACACAAGCTTTTCGAATAATTCAAAATTGCGCGTCCTGTCAGTTGCAGTTGCCCGCCAAAACTCATGATCAAACTATAATTATGACAGTTCAAAGCAGAACAAATATGGCATTGGTTGACAGACGATAGAAAATCCATATCTTATTTTCCAAATAACTCAATTGCACAGCAATTAAAAGCAAATTTGTTACTAGTTTTATCAATGCAAGTATCGAAACTAGCATTTATATATTTTTTCATCATTGGACATTACAAAAGTAGTAAATAGAAGCCCAAAATGAATGATGTCCTTTCTTTTTATAAAATTGTTATTATAGTATTCATTGAGTCTGGTTGTAAATCTTGCAATAAGCCGAGTTCGGAACCCTCATATCCTTGAGTTTAATAACGAGCAGTATTAATAAACTGTATGACTAGTTACATTTGTTAGGAGATCAAATATCAAGCCAATTAACACCGAACGCTGCTGCACTCAATGAGGTCATACCAATTTAAAAACCACTCTAACAATTCCTTACTAAATTTAAAAAAAATGGTTTAATTTAAGCGGAACACATGCGTCGTACTACGGTTATGCGTTAGTCCCGGTTTCGATTCCAGGTCAAAGCTATTTATTTGGGTATTTAGGAATGGTAGGTAGACAAATAGTGGTGTTTTTGCAGACGTCCTCATGTCAGATTTTGAGACACAAAAATGCCCAGTCTGCTGAACCGGGGTGCCACCACTTTATGTGCACAGACCGTGACAAACTTGTGCCTACCTTCGAAAAAGTTCGCACATTGTATAATTAATTTTCATTAAAAAAGAAATGTCATTTTTAAACACATTCATTCTTTTGTTTTTATATTCTATTTTTATGTCAAATAAATTAGTCTTCTTTTGGATTTTAACGTGAGCGTTTCATTTATTACGTCAAAACTCATTCGGATTTCGGGAGCTTAAAAGTTGTCAACAAACAATCAATCAACTTATCAAATTGTCACGCCTTATCCCCACAGGGATAGGCAAAGACAAAGAAGCGCCACTTGCCACGATTCTGACACAACTTCATCGCTTCCCTCACATCCACAATTCTCTTTATACAAGCTCTATGGTTATGGGCACTAGGCAACCCAGCAACAAAAAAAACAACAATTTCATTTTAGAGTAAAAGTAAACCTGTTATATTAAAACAAAAACATTTTCCATACTTTGATATATAAACTGAAATGTCTAAATTAAAAAGCTATTAACGATTAAAGAATAAAAAAGTCTATATCTCTTCGGCACTCTTGGACGTCCCTGCACTCCAGACCAGCATGGTGATGGCGGCTGAGGCAGCTGTAAACAGAGTCGCCTTGCTTAAAATAAAACAAGTTAAAGTCATAATATGAACCACTAAGTGCTGGACTTTCAATTAATAACATAATATTGCCTCAGTAACCGTGACCTTTTCAAGGCGTTCAGCTAAAAATTATAAAGCTAAGCTAAAGCTGCAGCTCATACTGAGCTGATCACTTATTTATCGCCACACTTGTGTTATTTGTTAAGTTTTTTTTTCAATCAATTAATCAAGTTGTCATGCCATTTTCCCAAGACAATGGAGTGCCACTTGCCACGATCCTGACACAACTCCTTCACATCCACAATTCTCCTCATACAAGCTCTAAAACCTTACCTTAAATGGGCACTAGGCGACCTAGCTTTCTTGAGGATGTCTCCGATTTGATCGGAAAACACCCTCCTAGGCCTGCCTTGTTTAACACATTCATCCACATCAGATTTATAAATTGCTTTCGTCAATCTACTTTCACTCATCCTTTCCATGTGCCTAAACCATTGAAGCTTTGTCAATCCTTGTCCCTACTTTCTTTTCTTCTTCTTTTCTTTGCTATATATCGCGGTAAATAAAACATTGACTGTCCTTTGATTTCAGATAGCTGTACAATCGTCGATAAAGCATGTAATTAAATAATCATGGGAACATAACACAAATAGTGAACAAGTGCAGATAAATGAGATAATTGCGGCGGAGTAATTTGGAGAATGTCAACTTAAGTGGCCCGCGACACTATGGACTAGTAAAAAGTTGTTCCCCACACAAGACTATAATACCAACAGATGTTGAAACAGTTTTAAAATATTTTTCTGTATCTTTCTTAATGTGCAATATAAATATACTATTTTATGTTCTATTATTTTTTGCACCTTAATTAAATACCTTAATCTTGTGTGAATGGATGCGTTAAACGAAGACAGATCCAGGAGGGTTTTTTTCCGACCAAATCTGAGATATTCTCAAGAAAGGGGGAATAATCTTTTTTTATTTATTATTCCGACGTATAAATTATAAAATCAATAACCAAAAATAAACGCGATAGTAAGCCGCATAAAATATGTTTAATTCATTAATCAATGTTTGCGCTAAATCTAAGAAAATTGATAAACAACTTTAAGTATTGATTGTACTCTAAGAAGAACAGTATTTGATTTTGAATGATGAATTGAAGAAAATGGTACTATGCATTTAACTTGGTTAAAGATTGTACAATTTTTTATTCCGACGTTTCGAGAGCTTTGCAGCCATCGTGGTCACGGAGACATTATTAGACATAAGCATATTTTAATGAATATAAGTGTGTAGGCAGACATATGGTGGTCATATGCCCAGTCTGCCGACCCGGGTTATACCGCCACTTTTAAGTGAACAAAACAAATCAAATGACTCAGTCGTGTTTCGGGATCAGTTTGAAATTGCCAGTTCCAACGAGGGCGGCATAGTGGATGCGACTTGCATTTATTTAGCTATAGTTAATAGCATCCTCCATTAGTGGACTGCAATCGAGGTTAACATCATGCGAGGTGCTGTTATATTATTCGTATGACGAGACGTTATACAAAAAATGTAAAGGAAATCATTTATTTTGTATGGGGACTTGGGCTTAATTGTATTAAGAGTTTAATATACATTTTAAAATAGTTTCATGTAGGAAGATTACAATGTAATTGAAATATATCCTTTATTTTGCATAGTTTAGGTGTGCAAAATGACAAGCAGAACAAATATAGTGTAAATTAACAGATAATACAAAATCCACATCTTATTTTCGAAATAACTCAACCGCAAAGCAATTAAAAGCAAAATTGTTATTAGTTTTATCAATACAAGTATAAAAACTACCATTTTTGTCATAATTGGACATTACAAAAGTAGTACATAAAAGACCAAAAAGAATGATGTCCGCTAATAATGGAGCTCACCTAATTTGGCAATAAAAGGTGCAATTGAAAACTAACAATTCATAAATTTTATGCTTGATCATTAATATAATATTATTGCACGAAGGATATATCCAGCTGCAGAATGGTAAAAGACAGTAAAGGCATTGAAGGCTTTTAATAATATTGATTGATACGTTATGATATATGAATGGCTTAACAAATGAGATACCTTAAGGTTAAAGAGTGGTAGGCAGTGGTACCCAGTCTGCCGATCCGTGGTAGTACCACCATTTACAAGTATACAGACCGTGAAGTGAATTGGTCGCGTTTAGGGATCAGCTTGTAAGTCGGCATAGTGGATGCGATTGCTACTCACAGTTATTGAATTGTAGTAGCAGTGACATCCACTCATGGACCACACTCCAGCTTAACATCAAGCGGGGTGCTGTCATATGTCGAGTCACAATAATAAAAAATGTATATATATATTATATACAGGATGCGATTGGCAAGCGAGCAAATATTTTTATAATAAATACTAAAAGAAAATTAAGTAACTATGTATTTTTTATTTTAATACCACTCAGTACTAAAATCTTAAGTAACGGAGCAGAGAAGTTTTCCTGAAAATGTCGACGATCATTGTGAGCCTAAACTACGTTCGCGCGAATGTTGAATGAATGACTTAAGAAATTTGAGCCTGTATTTGTTTCTCTCTATTTCGTAGGAAGTCTCGGGGGTGTGAGCGAGATAGAAAAAGCCGCGCTCGATGCATATGGCTTCTCATCTAGCTTTATGTGTTAGAAAGAGATACATTATACAACTATTGTTTTGTTTCACACAAGAAATAAAATTAACAAAACTAAAAGTCAAATTAAATTAAATAATACCTAAAAAAATAATAATACAAATCTGTTATCAAAAAGTAAAAGCTTTTAATTATTTATCAGAAATTACTTACCATTATAACTCAGTAGTACTTCAGTAAATGTTCAAATTGTACTCCATTTTTCTCTAAGCAGAGTTTTGCACGCTTTTGACAATTGTTTTTTATTTTATTTAAAACTACCGTATCGCTTTTTAGTTCATTAAACGCGCGTTTTATTAGCGTTTTTAAGTGATCTCGGTTTTGGGCTTCCTCAACATAACCTCTGGGCTGCGAGTGCAGACTCGCCACATAAATGATAACATCGTACCATTTCATAGCACTCTCGAGATGAATAAGACATTTTTAAGTATCAATGCGGGCGGACACGTGCGATCGTTCGCGGGCGCCGTTAGCTACTGACTGGCTACTAAAGGAAGCGGGGTGACCTTGACACACTTCTATCACGTTTCGTGTATAGGCCGCCGGACGTGGCGGCGCGCGCGCCGTTTATTTACCATGCAGTAGTGTTTTACTATCAGGACAATTTTTATTATCTTGAAAAAAAAAAATCCTTTTTTATTTCAAAAATGGGTTCTAATACTAACACCTGAAGCCTAAAAAAAATATTTGCTCGCTTGCCAATCGCATCCTGTATATATATTAATAGTTGCGTATTAATGAATACGCGTTTGTGTATTTAGTGTAAAGTGACTTAGTAAAACTTTTTTTTATAATAGTCACCGTTTTCGAGAAAAATCCAAAAAACCTCAAATATTGACCTTTGACCCCGAATAACTTTTATAGCACACATAGGATCGATGGGGAATTTTAAAACTTTATTTGTAATGGTAAACCCTAGATCTCCACACGGGTTCAAAAACCACTTGCCGGCACCAATGTACATCTTTAACAAGTACTTTGATTGTCCTGTTTTTTTTAATATAAGTATATAAGTACTTTAGAAATAAGTAGCTTAGTATAGAAATGTAAAAAAAATATTTTTAAATTTGTTAGTTATAAATTTTTTATTATAATTATATGTTTAGAGATATAGGTAGTATTCATGCAGTATTTTTTTAAAGATAGTCAAAGATTACAAGCGTTAGACCGTAACCCACAGCGAGTATGTCCTCCACTTTATTTGTAATATATATATTTCCCTAAATGTATTTTAAAATTGGGGGGCCAATGTTAGATAAAACAGTGATTGGTGACCTTTACATCAAAAGTGGCACAACAAGTTTCGCTTTAAAGTAAAGCGTTGGGTACTATTTCTTCCCACGTCAACGTAATAAAGTTAATTCATGTCAGAAAATAATTGCAGCATGATGTTCTTTATTTTGTTAACCATATGGCCACAACATTTGTGGAGTTATTCCCATCAAACGGTTTTTAAATCTTACATTTTAGGTATGCTCAAATTATTTATTATTTTATTTAGACGTTTTTATACTAAGCTACTAAAGTGCTTGTATCATAGAAACAGGATAACCAAAGTACATATATCAAAGATACAAAGGTACCGATGAGTGGTATCGAACACGTGCTCTCGGTTTGTGTGACCATAGCATTGCCCCTACACCACAGTCGCCCTAATTTTTTTTATTTTTTAATATTTTACATTTTTATACTAAGCTACTAAAGTGCTTGTATCATAGAAACAGGACAACCAAAGTACATATATCAAAGATACAAAGGTACCGATGAGTGGTTTCGAACTCGTGCTCTCGGTTTGTGTAACCATTGCACTGCCACTACACCACGGTCGCCTTAAATTAAAATGAAAAAGAAATTATTTCTTTTCTTTTTAAAGCTATGACTTGTGCTTGTTTGCAACTCGATCTGATGACGTTAAATGAACTGAGGCAATCGTATACTTCGTATACTGAATTGTTTTTTTTCAGTCCTCAGCGCTCATGGATTCTTGTAAGCATCGATGTGGAGTCTTAGTAAAAAAGCGTAAGATCCCCACTTTACGAATTCCAGTGTGTGTATATTAATTAGCCTGAAAGAGAAAGATAAGTGAGAGAGACTGGCTTAGTTTGTTTTATTCGTATAAATTATTTATAAAGTTAATATTATTAGGTATTTCTTTAGCAGACTAGATGAATACTTGTTTTCTTCACAGAATGCCTCCTATTCTTTGTGTTATAGGAGGCGTTTTTAAAAGCTAAGGTTCAAAGATAGAGAACTTTAGTGACGAGAAGAGTGGATGTGAAGAAGCAAATGTTGTGTCAGGAGGTGACGTTCATTGCCTCTAGATTACTATGACTACTCTTGTTCTGGATTAGTATAAGTATTATTTTAAGGTGTTTTCTGACATACACTTATATGTGTTTATAATTTATGTTCTTAACGTAAAAATGAGTGGTGATATAACACAACCTTGTATACTACCGTCATTATCCATAATCCATGCACTAAACCTCTTTGAAATTGCCGCTCAATTACTTTATAAATAGCTAATGAGAGTCCGCATAATTCCGCCTCCGCAAAGCCTTAAATTCATAACTATACAATGTTTTAATATCCTGCACAATGCAATCAAACGCCTCCGTGCAATAAATTGCTTATAACTAAAGTTAATTTTACCACTTTAACAATAATAAATGATTTTAGGTGTCTTTTATAAACTAATAATAATAAATTTTTAATTTAATTAAATCTTGTCTCGACATATGACAGCATCCCACTTGATGTTAAGCTGGAGTGCGGTCAATGAACAGTGGCGACTACTAGTACAGTTAAATATTTGCAAGTAGCAGTCACATCCATTATGCAAGCCTAATTGCAACCGATAACTTTCAAGCGGAAGATGAAAAGCGTTTAAGTCACTTCACAGTCTATACAAATAAGTGATACTACTCCGGATGGACAGACTGTCTGTCTCTCTGCCTACCAATCTTATTACCAGATTATAAATAACTAGTGGATGCAACTGGCATATTATCATTCAGAATGGTATTCCAAGGAGGGGGGGGAATGTTTAACAGTGGATAGCCTCCTGGCTGATAATGATGATTGAACACTGGACTAAATAGTCATAGCAGTATCTACAAATCCTATTACTAGTGGGTGTAAAAGTCAGTCTAATTTAAAAAACAACACATTCGGCAATAAAGAGAACACTTAATAAAATTTAATTACACTTGTAAGCAAAACCACTATAAATCCTATCTAAAATGACATTCAACAAAAATATTAATACTCAGCTTTTATCATTATGAGCTATCATGTTATTTGACGCACGATTAAACAAAGCCCTTTAAGATTGTAAGGCTAAATGTTTATATGACCTACTTTAAAGTTAGCAAAGACCTTAAACATTACAAATTATTTTATATTATAGGTAATGCCGAGTCATGATCCACGCAAATATATTTATTATGTTCAATCAACACATTTTATATATGTTTTAGTATTAGTATTTGTTAATTTAAAAATCTAATGCACTTTGGTACAAAGGTGAACTTAATGATAAAGACATTATTTTTATTTTTTTATTGTCACTTGATGTTAAGCTGGAGTGTGGTCCATGAATGGATGCCACTGCTACTACAATTCAATAACTGTGAGTAGCAATCACATTCACTATGCCGGCCTAGTTGAAACCGGCAATTCACAAGCTGATCCCGAAACGAAACCAAATTACTTCACGGTATGTATACTTTAGGTGGAGGTACTACCCCGGATCGGCAGACTGGGTATCACTGCCTACTACTCATTGAAATTTACTACCAGTCAAACCTTTAGGATGTTGATCGGACAATGTAGATCAGCGGTTGGTGATATCGTTAATATGACTAACAATTCTCTATGTTATATATATATTTTTTTTATTTTATTGTGACTCGACATATGACAGCACTCTGCTTGATGTTAAGCCAAAGTGTGGTCCATGAATGAATGTCACTGCTAATACAATACAATAACTGTTCAATTCAATAAGTTGGAACCGGCAACTTATAAGCTGATCCCGAAACGTGACCAAATCACTTCACGGTCTGTATACTTGTAAGTGGTGGTACTACCCCGGATCGGCAGACTGGGTACCACTGCCTGCCACTCTTAGATAACCAGACCCGAAGCAAATATCCATCTCTTTTTTTTAAACAAATATTTGCAATATTTAATATTATTAAATATTACAAATAAAAGCTATGAAACAAATATTTGCTCCGACCGGGGATTAAACCGGGGACTTTACGCGCAACAAACCAGTCACTAAACCGTTCGTCCACGCCTGTCGTCAAAAATTCATATTTTGATAAAAAATTAACTAAAATACATTATTAAATGGAGTCCCTTTAGGCAAGGTTCTCTTTGTCGTTTTATCCTCTGTCTACCAGGTATCTAAAAGATACGATTTTTTGTACCCTGCAACCGCATATTTAGAACTAAAATTGATTTCGCGGGTCACATTAGCGCATACCACAGTACTGACTGTAGCTGAACACAGGAAGATCATTATCAAATACTTATTAGTCACTTTATTTAAAATCATAAGACATCTAACTTTATATAAATAACTAGTGACTAGTAGATAAAAAATGTTCTATAAAACTAAAACCAGGAGTTTATAAGTCCAGATTCCTTTTGGTTCCACAACTTGTAAATTGCTGGTTTCAACTAAGCCGGCATAATGGATGTAACTGCTACTTACAGTTCCTGAATCGTAGTAGAAGTACATCCATTCATGGACCGCTCTCCAGCTTAACATCAGGTGGAGAGCTGTCATATGTTGAGTCACAATAAAAAATAGCCATTTATGGCATAAAATAACACAGTAACTAATTCAGTAAATGAAGTAAACGTATATGAGTCTTAATACTTGGATCACGATCTTAGATTTACTTAATAATAGCGCAAATTAATGGGATACCAAAGGAAACTAAATAGATACTCTTGAAACTTAATTGAATTAATACGATGGAATTTGGAATTTAATTTATGTCAAGAAACATAATTTAGATACTCGATGTCAAATTCTATTGATTCATTAATAGGAATTTATTGAATTTAGAATATAATTAAACAAAAACGAATATTCTAAATATGCTACATTTTAATTACCTGCAAAGTCTTTTCGGTAGTTTTAGTTTCTTTGATATTTTTTTTATTGTTTTATTGTTTCATTACGCGCGTCTGCCTTTCAATTTAAACACGAACCAACCAAATTAAGACTTGTTAATTCTTTATTTTTAATTAATTTGAATATTGTACCTTTTTATTAAGACATCTATCTGACCTAGTCTTATCTGGTGGTAGGCAAAGAAAGGTCCAAGTCTGCCGAAGACTGAAAAATCCGTTGCATTTAAGGTTTCCTAGGTTACCGTCACTATGCCCGCTAAAACTACATCGAGACTCAATCTGGATTACAAATCCTACAGATATTGATCAAATTCAAATACGATTTCAATCAATTAAGGAGTAGTCTTAAGCCGTATGAAACGACGAGTCAGTCACTTCTCAAGGCTGACGTTGCCATTGTAATTCAAATGTATGCAATTCCGTTCTGCTAGATTGATGACTCAAATATAAATATGTACTTTAGATTACGCACACCACGATTGTTGTATGGAAGGAATTTCATTAGAATTTCTAATTTCTGTTATTGAATTGTCACTTAATTGGTTTAAATGCCATTGTTATTAGTTTGTTATTGACGTTGTGTGTTGGAATGTTTGTGGTTGTTGCCTTGTTGTTCTCTATGTTGACTTTCTATGAGAACTACGTTGGGTGTAAACAAATTTTATTCGGCTTATTATCGCGTTTATATATGGTTATTGATTTTACTATTCTCTCTGTGACCACGATGGCTCTCGAAACGTTGGAATAATAAAAAAGTTGTAAAATCAATAACCAAAGTAAGCCACATTTTAATTTATTAATTAATGTTCGCGCAAAATCTACGAAATACTATGTTGGGTTTTTTATTGTGACTGACGCTCGATATATGCCAACTCATATCGAGTTGGCTCATTACTCATAAAACTATACAAGAGGCACGCTATGATGGCCGTTTTGACGTTTGCACCGTTCATGAAGTTTCATATAAATTAATAATTACGTTTGAAGGAGCTAATTGATGTTGTTTATTGTCAGTATAAAAAACAACAATTGTTCCTCCAAACGTTATTATTAATTTATACGTAACTTCATATCCTCAAATCTACCTTCAAATCTAGGGTCCCAATGTAGACTCTAGATTTGTAATAAAAATTTGTTCCTAACGTTTTATTCTAATTAGAATTGCAACGAATAGTATATTTGGCTTTACGCCGAATACCGAATATTTGGTGAGCTTTCTGGCCGAATAGCCAAAAGTATTCGGACAGCGAGTGGCAGAAAACTTATATCGACATAGTGTTTGGCCACATTTAGTTTTGTATACATCGTTAATAACGAAGGCACAGTGTATCGTATTTCATAAAAGTGAAATTGAGTAAGTTTATGACTATTATAAGAAAATATATTATAAAATAAATCAATATATTTTTTACGATATTTAATTACAAAACACCATATTACTTAAGTATTCGATATCCGGCCGAATAATATCTTGATATTTGGTATTCGGCCGAATAGGCTGAATACGAAATAATAGTCGAATATTGGTTGCGAGTCAATTCTAACATACTCGTATAACATTAATCACAATCAACCAGCCATAGTAATACAAACAAGGCATTAACAAATGAAAACTTCGCTTTTCACTGCAGCCAGTACAAAAACATGTCACAGTTAGCCTTGTACGTATAAACAGCTATCTTTATTCAAATGCAAGTACGCGGAAACTCAACATAAAGAACAAATATGCCATGCAACCAAGACCACTCTGTAAATGGTCATACTTCGCATACTAAAGCGACATTAAAAAGAGCTATAAGTCTGTATCCATTATACAACGAGATTTATGAATTAAACAATTTTTGTACGGCTTTGTCGCGTTTATTATGGTTTTGGTTTTACAATTTTATTTTATTATTCCGACGTTTCGAGAGCTTTGCAGCCATCGTGGTCACGGAGATTGTAGCCATAGTAAGCCGCATAAAATTCGTTTACTTTATTAATCAATGTTCGCGCAAAATCTAAGAAAATATAACGAGATTTAAACTAAATTTATGATGCTTACTATCGCGTTTATTTTTGTTATTATTATTTCGAGAGCTTTGCAGCCATCGTGTTCACGTGCCTTGTTCGAAGCGCATATAACATATTTACGCCTTTTCCTAAAATATCATTGCCGGTACCTTCGGTACCTATGTATCTTTGATATATAATGTACTAAAATGTCCTAAAACTCACGGATGGATGTTCATAATGCGGTGTTCATAAATGCTGTTCATTAATGTATGGAAGTGAATGTTGGGTGTGGCAGAAAAAGAATGAGAGTAGAAATGCGGTCGTTAAAGAGTGTATGAAGATAATTGTGAATGTGAAGAAAGCGAGGGAGTTGTGTCAGGATCGTGGAATATCGCTCCATTGTCTTTGCCTATCCCTATGGGAAAAAGGCGTGACAATTTGATTGATTGATTGATATTGGAATAATCCACCTTTAGCCAATATTAAAGACTCCGAGTATAGCCAAAATTAATTCCCATTAATAAATGCAGTCTAATTGAAATTCAACCGGTTGCTTTATGCACTTCTTATTCAAAACAATATCTTTATTAACAACCGGTGACGTGAAATGAATATGTAATATTTTTACACGTGTTATATATACATAACTAACTATATATGTATTATATTTATTTATATATAATATTATTTACTGTTACTGTATTAAACAATTAATTATTTAAATATTATATTATACTATACTAAGCTAATTATGCGCTTGTATCATAGAAATAGCACTACTAAAGTACATATTATTATATATATCAAAGATACATTGGTACCAGCAAGTGGTTTTGAACCCGTGCTTAACTCCGCCTGATGTTAGCTGGAGTGCAATCCATGAATGGAGGTAACTAGTACTATAGTTAAATTACTGTAAGTAGTAGTCACATCCATTATGCCAGCCTAGTTGGAACTGGCAACTTACAAGCTGATCGCGACTTAGTCAATTCACGGTCTGTATACTTGTAAATGGTGGCACTACCTCAGATCGGCAGACTGGTCACCACTGCCTAACACTCTTTAATAATTTAAGGCAAAGTAAGTACAAGTTTAAAATGAACCAATAGGTGCTCAGTTTGCAGATCCGGGGGGGAACTCGTACCACCACTTCAAATGTACAAACCGTAAAGAGACTCGGTCGCGTTTCGGGATCAGCTTTCTGAACTAAATGGATGCGACCTCTATTTCAGTTATTTAACTGTAGCAGTCGCATCCATTAATGGACTGATGTTAAGTTGGAGAGCAATTTAACATCACACAGGGTGCTGTCATATGTAAAGCCTCAATCTTTGGCCGGCATAGTGACGGCGACTGAGGCAGCCGTGAACAATTCGTTTTTTCAGTCGTCGTCACTCTTGTACCTTCTCTTGCTTATCATCAGGCGGGTCGAGTTCAAATGTTGTGTCACAATAAAAAAACTCAACTGATACCTTACCTCTCATATATTCTAACAGATCTACCTACCCTTGCATCCTTGGAGTGATAGCATATGTCTAATTGGAATGTAATCGAGTGTCAGGAGTTACGATGAGATTGCAATCAGCAACAAACGTGGAGAGGATTAAATTGGATTTAGGTTCTAGTCTTTCACTGACGACCTACATTAGAGCAAGTAAAACACCCTCGATGTGCCCCTGAGCAAATGTAATTGATAATTTTATCATAATTAAGACGCGAAATCTTATTTTTATTGTGACTGATGTTAGGCTGGAGTGCGAACCATGAATGCCGGCCTAGTTGAAACCGGCGTTTCGGAATCTGCTTGTAACCAACAAGCTGATTCCGAAACGCGACTAAGTCACTTCACAATCTATATACTGTATAGACTGGTCACCACTGTCTAGAGAATTTAAAGTAAAGTAAGTGCATGTTTTAATTTTTTATTTACATTTTTATACTAAGCTACTAAAGTGCTTGTATTATAAAAACAAGACAACCACCGACAAAACCGACAAGTGGTTTTGAACTCGTGCTCTCGGTTTGCATAACCATTGCACTGCCACTACACCACGGTCGCCTTAAATGAACCAATAGTTCATTTAATTCTCGTAGTTTTAAAATTCGTTTTCCTGACTGTCAAAATAATGGAGCAAAGTACTACTGCCACTGTTCATACTTGTTCTTACGGTTCGTACATTGTCACGCACTTCTAATATATACACTCTAAGGATCTAGGTATTTCCTCACGTTAGACAACCTAGTTTAGACAATCTATTGCTTAGGTTTGTCTGTGTACAAGTTCTATAAAGCTTTGTTAGGATTACAGAGTAGTTACTTGTAGGTACTGTACAAGGAATTTTAGATGCAAGTATATTAAAGTACATAAACTGTTACATTTTTTTTTATTGTGACTCGACATTTGACATCGACCTGCCTGATGACAAGCAAGAGGAGATCCAAAAGTGCAGACGATTGAGACAACCGAGTTAGTACACGGCTGTCTCAGCCGCCGTCACTATGCCGGCCAAAGGTGCTTCTTCACGCATCGCTTGAAGGATCCAAGGTTATAGGAGGGAGAGAACACATGGGCTGGCAAAGCATTCCACTTATCGATTGTTCTACAAAGAAAAGATGCACCGAACTTTTTAGTTCGACTACCGATTCTGTCGACAAAATGTGAATGCTTCCCCCGACCAGTGCGGGTGTTACGGGTGTGAAAAGACGAGATAGGAACAAGGTTAAAGAGCTCCTCGGAACATTCTCCGTGGTATAGGCGATAGAGGACGCATAGAGCCGCCATGTCTCTGCGTAATTGCAGAGGCTCCAGAGTTCGCGTAACCTCTACATCTCCTATGATTCGGACAGCTCGGCGCTGCAATGAATCCAGGGCATTGAGAAGATACTTGGCAGAGCCGTCCCAAAGATGCGAACAATACTCCGCGCAAGAGCGAATTTGAGCCTTGTATAAAAGCAGGCGAAGCTCTGGCGCGAAGAACCGCCGCACCTTGTTCAGGATGCCAAATTTGCGGGAGGTGGTCTTAATAGCCCGCTCAACGTGATCCCTGTGATTCAGGTCGCTGCGAAGGGACATCCCTAAGATATCCAGTCTGTCCGAAGTACCAAGGGAAATGTTACGAAAAGAAGGAAGGGGGAACATGTAACATGATTTGTTATGTTAATAATAATGTGTCAGGATAGTGGAAAGCCTGAGAATTCATAATATCTATAAATATAGGTTATAGTAGGGGAGCCCAAGCGGGGATTTCTGGATTTACTCCAGCGTGACAGATTAAATTATGGGAGATACCTTGTACCCTGTAGAGTATATCTACCAAGTATTAGCCCTTAATACAGGGGGGTACGTGTATGGCAGCTGGTCAGAATTGTAAAAAATAATCGATCTTTGAATATACTCGAGCGCGTCAGATTAAGCTAAGGTGAGTTAATTACATACTAATAAGTGCACATTTTCTTAATCTGACGGATTGAGTGTGACGGAAGAGAATGGGAAGGTCACAAACTTGTAAAAAAAAATCGTCACCTGGACATTCTCGAGCGCGGTCGATTTTAATTTTATTTTGAAGAAAAATGACTAAGAATTACTAAAAAACTATAATCTGTCAATTTCAACAAGCCGAAGTAGCAAAAATCGTTGATAAAGTTTTGTGCGAGCAGTTGCAGTAGAGCATGTATTCCCCACTTCGCGTCTCTCGTTCCCTTTCACTTCTTCTTTATCTATTACTCTCTCGAACAGTCTTAATATACAGGGTGTTACAAAACACCTCCTAAAGCCGAACCCCCTTAAAGGTGTTAAATGGTCTCTTATAAAATATTTATTTTAATAATGTGCCAACCCTGTTTCAGTGAAATTAAACAGTAAATTACATAGAACATATATTTTATGGAACGCCTATGAACATTTTGACCTAATGTACAATGTAAAAAATATACATGCGCAAAACGCTTCCATCAAATGATACGGAGTGATATGTATATTTTTTCCATCAGAACTAGTTCACTCATCTAGTTCACTAGTTCAAGGAAGCGCATTCGGTTAGTTCATTCGGTAAAGAAAAGCTGCAGTTGTTCTGAGAAATCAAGATATCCTTTCTATAGATCCTTTCTATAGAATTATTTTAGATCATACACTTCACAAATGTACACAGAAACTATAATAAACAATAATTATAATCACAATTACCAATTCGCATAATTTAAAACTGCAAATATTCGTTAGAAAAATACGTTATAAAAAGACGACGAGTTGCTGCTCTCTTCAACATACTTTCCTACCATTACTCGTAATGCACGCGGTGTAAATATTTTCTTGTGCACATGGATATATAAAATATACTTTCACGGTATTACGCGAAAATACTAGGTACGAGTAACGAACGAGGTACGATTCCGTACGAATGTACGATGTGTTTATATCTCGTTCCATCATAGGAGTGGTGAGTGAGTGGATATGCGATGCATGACTCGGAACTAAAGGAACTAGAGACACGTTTGAATTTGCAGTGAACGAGTGAGTGGTGTAGTACCAGGATCGGAAGTATATCATTTTAGTGACTCGTTCCGGAACTACCCAAGTCTAGTAAAAAAGTATAAACTGTACAAGAAAGAAGATTTTAAGATCTTATCTTAATAAGATCTTAATAACCATAAATTATATATACTTTTTCGTAAGTAAAGTAAAGTTTATAGTATGTATTGTATGGATGGATGGATGGATGTTTGTTACTCTTTCACGCAAAACTACTAAATGGATTTTATTGAAACTTTACAATAATATAGCTCATATTCCACACAGTTTCTGAGATATTATTACTTATTAGTAAAAGTGGGCAGTGATTGTGAGTGAAAGAGAGAGAAATAGTCTAAACTATACCGCGATTAGTGTGCTATAGTGAGTGTGTAACAATTACCTTAAAAACCGTTTACCAATTACCGTTTTTTTTTTCAAATTGTCAGATTAATGAAATCCCTCCAGATAATTGTCAGATTAAGGGTCAGTACAATTGGGTCATCTTACTGAACCTTCTGTATAAAAGACTGACGCGCTCGAGTATTTCAAATTAACGATTTTTTTTTACATTTTCAAAACTCCGCCACGAACTTGCGTCATGTCGGAATGGTCAGTCTTTTGAATGGGAGCTTCTGTGGGGCTTATTTAACATCCCCTCTGAATGTCTGACGCGCTCGAGCAAATTTTTTTTTTGTTTTTCTACCTTTCCGTACTGCCACCCCCACCATGCAAACCGACAGATTAACATACCTACAGTATTATGGACACGTGGAGTATATACAATATCAAAATCTGACGCGCTCGAGTATATTTTATTAATTGTTTTTTTTTTACATTTTTGAAAATCCGTACAGCCTTCCCCCACCGCTAAAACCAAAAACCCACATAACATTTAATTTTTTTTATCACCTAAACTTTAATATTTAATAGGTCCCTACGACGCTCGAGTAAATCCCCGATTAGCCTCTTGGGCTCCCCTACTATTAAGAAACTGTGGCCGACCCAGGCTTTGTGATCGCCACGTTGGGCGCCAATTACTGCGATCGATGCACAGCTGTTTTTTTTTATTTTTTTTATTGTGACACAACATCTGACCCCGACTCGCCTGATGATAAGCAAGAGGAGGTCCAAGAGTGACGACGACTGGAACAACCGAGTCAGTTCCCGGCTGCCCCAGCCGCCGCCACTATGCCGGCCTAAGGTGCTTCTTCACGCATCGCTTGAAGGATCCAAGGTCATAGGATGGAGAGAACACATTTCATATTTTATCTAAATAAAATAACAACTTATAATTTCTTCATATTTATTCTTTTAAATCACACACCTCTCAAGTGTCAATAATTGTTAAACATAAAAAAATATAAATTAAAAAAGTATTAGGCCTGGGTCGGCCACAGAAACTTTTTTACTCAAAAAAAATTAATACAAATTAAAAAAAATATATCACACCTTTTTTACAGGGATAGGCAGAGACAATGGATCGCCACTTGCTACGATCCTGACACCCTCGCTTCCCTCACATCCACAATTCCCTTGCTTCCCTCAAATGCACAATTCCCTTGATACAAGCTCTATGGTTATGGGCACTAGGCAACCCAGCTTATTTGAGGATGTCTCCGATTTGGATATCAATATACAATATTCGCTTATGTGAGTATTGTTAGGATTTTTGTTAATATTTTGTAGTAACAATTGTTAGGTACTTAGCTTTCTATTAAGAGTTTTTGACTGCAAATTTAAATTTATTCAAAGACTTAATACGTTAAATCTTTGGGATGACCCAGAAGATGATTCCTTGAATAAATCGGAAAAAATCCTTAAACGTAGGGGTCTGCAGACCTGTACTATAATAGTACTATGAGCTGTGAAGAAGCCTATACTGTGGATGTGAAGCAAGAGAGTTGTGTTAGGATCGTGGAAAGGAGCGCTGTGTTGGCTCTACCTATCCCTGTGGGAATTAAACCATGAAATTGATGATGATGATGATGCTATTGAGTGTGGACTGTTTAGAGGGCGTACCAATCTCTTAGAGATTGGTAAAATTATAATAATTTTACTATGCAATTTCGTATCACTTTTTCGTACAAAATTAGGCTTATTTTAAATAATATTACTTTCTTCAAGTTAGTGGTAGGTCTACAGGACTAGGGGACCGACCGCGCAACTTCAATGGGAATAAAAATGAAAATCATTGCCATTTGTCAAAAAGTGATAAGTTCGCTGTTAGTTTTAAAAACATTTTTTATTTATTCGGACGAGTTTCGATGAGCTTGTGTTATTAATGGAAAAGAATATCGATTCTCACTATTCTCAGTGAGTTGCACGGTCGCAATTTTAATTTTGAAGCTCATTAATGGAGTTCATTGAGTTACGCGGTAGCCCGCAGTATTTCATGCGATCAGTGGCTTTCCTTAAATAGACTAGCCAGCCTCATTATCGATATGAAAATCAAAATATTTCTAATACCAATGTTAGTGACCATTAATTTTAATAATCTAGTTCATAAGATTACCATAACATGATTATTTAATTATACAACTAAGTTATAACGACACGCATATAGATTGAAATATTCAGATTTGATTCAATTTTGTGATTAGAGCTCCTTTTGTGGCGCCTTTTAAAGGTTGCGATTTGTAAGTTTGTCTTATAGTAAGCCCAGTAGAATTAGAAAAAATGGTGTAACTAATTCGTTTCAGTTAGCCATAGGTGACAAAAGGTGTATTTAGTATCCGAATAATAAACAAATAATTGTTAAAAACATTTTTAAAACTTTTTTTGAGCTTATAAAAGTGCTAATTAATTGAATGTTAATTTATAACGTTAAATTGAAAATAATTTATTATTAAATTTATAATATTTTTTGACAGAAAAGTGACTTTTAAACAATGTTCTGTTTATTTATTTTTGGAGGAATCGCAGAGGTACATTCCTTACTACTAAATACACCTTTTTTCACCAATTGTTAACTGAAACGAATTATTTGCGAATTTCTATTAAAATTGTCTAACTCTACTGGCGCATAGGTGTTTTTTTTTATTGTGGCTCAACATATGACAGCACCCCGCCTGACGTTAAGCTGGAGTGCGGTCGACTGCATGAATGGAGACGACTGCTACTACAGTTAAATATCTGCAAGTACAAGCCGTATCCACTATGTCGGCCTAGTTGGAACTGGCAACTTTCAAGATGATCCCAAAATGCAAGTCACATGAATCTGTACACTTTTCATTTCATCATAAATATATATTTTTTAAATTTACATTTCTAAACTAAGCATGTCCTGTTTCCTGTTTCTATGATACAAGCACTTTAGTAGCTTAGTGTAGAAATAAATAAATAACCAAAAATGAAAGCGATAGTAAGCCGCATAAATTTGTTTAATTCATTAAACATTTACCTTGTTTATTTTGTAATAGAGAAATAAGTAAAATTTATTAACTAGCTGTTGCCCCCGGCTCCGCCTACGTGCGTAAATACAAATTTGATTTACTACATGGATAGACGCCAGATTTGCAGATTTGTTTGAAACACTGATTGTCACTTTACGCGGGCGTTTGCCACATTCCGCAGATTATCTCAGATTAAGGTGAAACGAGAACGAACTAGAAGTTTTCTTAAACAAAACAAAAGGACAATTTTTGTTTTTTCCTTAACAAAAGGACATTTTTACATAAACAAACAAATTAATTTTACATTTCTATACTAAGCTACTAAACGTGCTTGTATCATAGAAACAGGACGACCAAATTACATTTTATTTTATCCAAGATACATTCATACCAGACCGGCAAGTGGTTTTAAAACAAGAGATTTCGTGGTTTTACCGTGGAGATTGTATGAAGAGAATTGTGGATGTGAGGGAAGCGAGGGAGTTGTGTCAGGATCGTGGCAAGTGGCGCTCCATTGTCTCTACCTATCCCTGTAGGAAAAAGCGAGGCCACCTTGACATCTTGATGATGAATTATAAAAATTGTAATATTCAATGTAATAAATAAATATTTATCAATCAAATTGTCACGCCTTTTTCCCACAGGGATAGGCAGAGACGATGGAGCGCCACTTGCCACGATCCTGACACAACTCTCTCGCTTCCTTCACATATAAATAAATATTACAAATAAAATCTATGAAACGAATCTTATCTCCAACCCCGCGTCATGCGTATCCACCCCATGTGGAAATTCCTTTATCCTATCTCTCCGTGCAGTTCTTTCAACCAGTCTTTTACATAACCAAGTGGTTATTTGCTGAGGCTTAAAAGTTGCCGGCATAGTGGCGGCAACTGAGGCAACTGTGTACTGACTTGGGTTTTTCAGTCGTCGACATTTTTGGACCTCCTTTTACTTACCAACAGGCAGGTCGAGGTCAGATATCAAGTCTAATTAAAAAAACTTATTTTTAATTTGTGCCGCTTGATGTTAAGCTGGAGTGTGGTCGATGAATGGATGCCATTGCTACTACAATTCAATAACTGTAAGTAGCAGTAACATCCACTATGCCGGTCTAGTTGGAACCGGCAACTTACAAGCTGATCCCGAAACGCTACCAAGCCACTTTACGGTCTGTTTACTAAATACTTGTAAGTGGTGGTACTACCTCGGGTCGGCAGACTGGGTACCACCGCCTACCACTCTTTGATAACCAGACCCGAAGCAAATTTTTTTTTATTAACAAATATTTGCATTATTTAATTTAATTATTAAATATTACAAATAAAAGCTATGAACGGAATCGAACCCGGGACTTTACGCGCAACAAACCAATCGCTGACTGTTCGTCACCGCCTGTCTTAACCTAACCCTGTTGTTAGTATAATTTAATGTAATTCATAATTTGTGGCACAAACAGCAATGGAGACTGCGTGTACACAATGAGCGAAGGCATGTTTATCTCATCGATCAAAGCTGTCAATCCAGCCACAACAGTGGGTGTCCGCCCTCTATGTACAAGCTAAAGTGCACAATTGTCGTTGCGCGTTTACATTTGCTAGTTGGTTACATTTGCTGATACATGATAAAAACAAAACAAATAAAACTATAGTTAAAAAAACTAATAAACACGCTTATATGACAATGTGAACTAAAAAGTAAATAAATGACTGAAAAAAAACGAGTCGGTTTACGGTTGCCTCAGTCACTATGCCGGGCATTTTTTAAATGAAATTATTGTATTGTCATCGGTGTTTAATGCGTATACAAAAATTTCAAATTATTCAGACCTCTAAAAGTGGGTGAAAATTAATTTGAAAGATTCCGTTACATAGTTACATACATACAAGTCAAACTAATAAAAGCGTGTTAAAATAAAGTTTAAGAAAGGCTAGGCCACGAAAACGTATAAAACGATCGCTGATGTAAAATAGATACATTATTTAAAACATAGAGATATATGTCATCATAGAGATATGTAGATATATGTTATAGAGATATATGTTATCTATTTATCTATTATAACATATAATTTCTAATATAATCTCTAATATCAATTATATGTTATCACAGAGATATAGCATATATCTCTATAATTTAAAACAGATATTGGCCGCTAATCGAGGCAGAAGAAAGCTGGGTTGCCTAGGGTCCATAACCGTAGAGCTTGTATGATGAGGATTGTAAATGTGAGTTAAGCGAGGGAGTTGTGTTAGGACCGTGGCAAGTGTTTTTACTTTGCCAGGATTGTAGAAAATGGCTCATTGTAGAAATTGAGTCGTGACAATTTAATTTATTTGTTTCTTTTTATTGTGACGCAACACAATTGACACCAACTTGCTGAATAGTAAACAAGAGGAAGTTAGAATGCACGTATTTACGTATTCTAGGTCTGTGAAAAAAACCGATGCAATTTAATAAAAAAGTTCGGTGCGTCTTTTCTTTGTGAACAATCAACAAGTGGAATGATTCTTCTCTCCCTCCTATAACCTTGGATCCTTCAAGCGATGCGTGAAGAAGCACCTTTGGCCGGCATAGTGACTGCGACTGAGGCTGCTGTGAACTAACTCGGTTGTTTCAGTCGTCGTCACTCTTGGTTCTCCTCTTGTTTATCATCAGGCGGGTCGAGTTCAAATGTCGTGTCACAATAAAAAATAATCAATTTCGAATAAAGTTTTGTATAAACGCTGTCAGAAGCTAAGCTATGCAATTCGTATGCACGTTTCAAATGACGTGCAATCCTTGGACGTGCATATAAAGAATAAAAAACAATGAGTTGTGATGATTCATTGCGGTGTTAAATGTGATTTTCCCTTCACAACGAAGGGCATTTCCAAGTTACTGACTCATACAACAATGGAATAGAATTCGCAATTGTAAATATAGACTAGCTCTTTGTCACTGGGCACTCTGGGCACGTGCCCAGGTCCCCCTAATTCCTGCCAAACCATCAAACGATATTTATTATTATCAACATATTAATTTGGAATAATCAAATGATAATGACTAACTACATTAAATTCTTGTTAACATCAACGTCGCCAAAGCCCGTAATTTTTTTGAGTTAAAAAAAAATCATTAACCGATCGATTTATAAAAACTTTTATTTCATTTAAAGCGAGGGAATTGTGTCAGGAACGTGGCAAGCGGCGCTCCATTGTCTCTGCCTATCCCTGGGGGATAAAGGCGTGACAGTTTGATTGATTGAAATTTTAAAAGTTTATCCTATTTACTTTTCGAATTGTGGAACAAAATATATTAAGTTTAACCTGTGAATGCTAAAGAGTTACTTTTGTGGGTTACGAATTTGTGCCGTTTGGGTTCGAGACGATGGGCCCTTGGGGACCTTCAGCTAACCGCTTGGCCAAGGAGTTGTCCAAGCTGCTGACGGAGAAGTATGGAGACAGGAAGGCTGGCAATTATTTCTGCCAACGTATTAGCCTTGCTATACAAAGGGGAAATGTTGCCTGTCTCCTTGGGACTATCTCTGATGCGACGTTATTAGATGATATTTTTAATTTATAGTTTAATTATAGTTAATATACTTTTAATTATATCTGTTACTAAATAAAAAAATATAATTAGAATAAATTAATCTAACAAGCAAGAAGAGGTCTGAGAACACCAATGACTGAAAGGTCTACTAGAGGTGCCTTTTAACCTTCGCTTGGAGAATTGTAATCGAAATTGAAAAAACAATGTAATCTTGTTGGAAGGCTTAATGAAAAAATTCAAGATTTGGGAAAACACATGGGCTGGTAAAGCATGTTAAGCGAGGCCGGGATAGCAAATGGGACTGCTGTTGGTACTGTGGTACTGGAGGGAGTCAAGTCGCCTCTGTTCATGGATGCCCTTCAGCTTAACATCAATGTGTTCGGGCATTAAGTTATACTAATAATAAAAACATATGTTTATACCTTAATGTATATAAATGTATATTTATACATTAGTAATACATAACGCATAGCATGATGATGTATGAAACAAACTGCATTATGTTGAAACTCCACACCATTTATATTTTAATTAGTAAGGTAAGGGTACATAGTTGTGGACTACAGAACTCATAAATAGACTTTTATTTATATGTTCCGTGTTGTGGACTATACATTGGACTCAAATATAAAAATACATAGAACGGGAAAGACTCAGATTCATCGAGGACAGCTTCAAAAAATACTAGTCCCGTGATATAGTAGTGAAGGAGACAAGATAGTTGTCAAGTTGTGTGAAAAGTGATACTTTTATTATAAAGTGCTTATCCGTCATACCCAGCCTTTGTGTTCTTTCTATCCTTAAACCTTAGACCCTTCAAGCAATACGCGAAGAAGCATCTTTGACCGGCATAGTGACGGCGACTGAGGCAGCCGTGGACTGATCCAACGTGCTTACTAGCAGGCAGGTGGAGAATTAATGTCTAGTCACAATGAGAAAAGCCGAGGACCCATAACCAGAGAGAATTTAAGAAGAGAATTAAATAGGGACTTTAAGAGTAGAGACTTAAAGGAAGCAAGAAAGTTATGGGTCTGGAAAGGTTGGAAAAAGAAAGACACTGGTCTTTGTCTATTCTAGGACAAAGACACTGAAGTGGGAATCAAGGTGGGATTATTATTTTATTTTAATCTATACTAATATTATAAACAGGAAAGATTTGTTAGTTTGTTTGTAATGAATAGGCTCAGAAACTACTGAGCCGTTTTTAAAAATTCTTTCACCATTAGAAAGCTACAATCTTCGTGAGTAACATAGGCTATATTGGATTTTCAAAAAGTTTATGTATGTAACCCAAGGTGTATAAAAATTACTTATAAAATTCCTTACATCGTGTACGCTGCGAAAAACTATTAACGATAGAACAACATAAATGTTTACAAAACTGTAAATATGCAATAAAACTTATTTTTTAAATATAACAAACTACTAGTAAATAATAATTTGCATTAGCCGCGGGCATCGTGACTGCAAAGCTTACGCAATGTCCATCGGATTAAAATAACATTGCAATAATATTTTAATCCACGATACATTCATTAACTTAATTGTCTATTCATACTCGTATTTTAATTACCAATGACTAAAATATCTATCAACAAACAAGTTCAGTCACCCCGCGAGCTGTGGAGCCCATGTTAGGAATATATTTACGTATGTTTTTTCTTATTGGGGCTCAGCAGTGATACCTAGTCTGCCGGTCTGGGGTAGTACCACCACTTACAAGTATACAGACTGTGAAGTAACTTAGTCGCGTTTTCGGATCAACTTGTAAGTTACCGGTTTCAATTAAGCCGGCATATTGGATGTGAATGCGACGTAACGTCAATTGACTGTAGTAGCAGGAACTTGCATTCATGGACCGCATTCCAGCTTAAAATTAGGTGAGGTGCTGTCATATGTCGAGTCACAATAAAAAACATATGACAACACCCCGCCTAATGTTAAACTGGAGTTCGGTCCATGAATGAAGGCGACTAATACTGCAGTTAAATAACTGCAAAATGTCTGCAACTAGATGGAACCGGCAACTTGCAAGGTTATCCCAAAACACGTTCCACCGCACTCCAGCTAAACTCCTCTTGTTAACCGCCTGATGGTAAGCAAGAGGAGGTTCAAGAGCGCCGACGACTGTAAAAACCGAGTCAGTTCACGGTTGCCCCAGTCACCGTCACCATGCCGCCCAAAAGTGCTTGTTTACGCATCGCTTGAAGGATCTAAAGTTATAGGATGAAGAGAACACATGGGCTGGTTAAGTATTCCACTTGTCGATTGAACTACAAAGTAACGACGCACCGAATCTTTTAGTTCGACTGCTGATTGGTCGACAAAATGGCTTCCCCCGACCTGTGCGTATTACGGTTGTGAAAAGACGAGGTAGGAACGAACTCTTTAGAACAAGGTTAAAAAGCTCCTCGGAACATTCTCCGTGGTATAGGCGATAGAGAAATTTATAAATATTTTTAAAAGCGAATAAATTTTAACTGTCCATAATGGTTGCGCTTACCTCATATAGACTAAGAATGCAGCGATTGTGCGATTCATCCCATGATAAAGGGTTCATTCCGTTCCCGCCAATAATCAACGAGAATTACTTTGCAACATTGATCTACCAGGGCATATCAGATGCACAGCTCATACACAACCTATATACAATATTACATATCCTACCCCACCGCCATATTCCTCAGATATTGCGCCGTCCGATTATTACTTGTTCCATTCGATGGCACATGGTCTGGCTAATCAGCAGTTCCGCTCATATTTTTTTTTTTTTTTTTTTTTTATTGTGACACGACATCTGACCTCGACTCGCCTGATGATATGAAGACATCTCGAAATGGCTTGATTTGTGGATAGCCTCGAAAGACGAACACTTCTACCATGACGGTATTCAATTCAAGCTCTGTCAGAAAGATAGGAAAAAGTTGTCACTAGCGATGGGAAATATTTTGAATGATTCTTTTGTAAGAATTTTTTCACAATAAAGTGGAATTTTCATAAAAAAAAACAGCGAGTTTAGTGCTTAACTTAGAAGCACCTAATACTTCATAAATTAGTGTTGCTTGGTTTGCAGCGACAGAAAAATGAATCCGGCGTCTTCCGTCTTCCATCCTATCTTTTCATCGAGAAGTTCTTACAACTGCTGGGGTTGGCAATCGTTCATTTGCAACGATTTTTCTGACATATTCTTATGCCAATTTACCTTTTTATTTATTTATTTACTTTTAATTAGAACCTTTTAATTATTTTAGAGCTTATATGAGGAGAATTGTGAATGTGAGGGAAGCGACAGAGTTGTGTCAGAATCGTGGCAAGTGGCGCTCCACTGTTTCTGCCTATCCTCGAGGGAAAAAGGCGTGACAATTTGTTTAATTAATTGATTATTATTTTAGTACCTTTTAAATTAGAAATTAAAATTTATCATATGTCCGCGTTACTCTTATAAACTTATTAATCAATAAAACAAATTGTCACGCCTTTTTCTCACAGGAATAGGCACAGACAATGGAGCGCCACTGTCTTCTAATTAATATTTTCTTGAATATGCTAAATACACCGTGAAAGTGTTTTTAATTAAACGTATTATTTAATTTTAATTAAAATGTAACCCGTTTTAAATTAATAATGAAATCAATATGTAAGTGAATCTAGTAGGTAATAATTATCACTGAAACATAAAACAAATTGTCAGGACAGTGGTAAGGTCATTTAACGTTCAGGCCTGGTTTTTAATTAGGAGACTTTAAAAACTCAGTGATTGTCCTACATATTTTTAAGTGTTATTTTTTCACTTAAGAACCGTCTAATGATAAGTGCTCTGTGGTGTATCTTTTATATTTTATTGCCACGATATTGATAGTCATTTGGAGTAAACTAAATCCTTAAGTGTTTCTTAACATCGCCTTTATTCGTATTACAATAATAAAATAATAATAATCTTTTAATAACCGGTGGATGCAACAGACATCTTGTCGTTCGAAATGGCGTTCTAAGGAGGAGGCCTATGTTCAGCAGTGGACGCCTTCTGGCTGATGATGATGATGAATAAACTTTTTATTGAACAAAACTTAATATAGATATATAGGCGAGGATATTCATTATCAATCAATCAAATTATCACGTCCTTTTTCCACATGGATAGGCAGAGACAATAGTGCGCCACTTGTTATAATCCTAACACAACTCCATCGCTTCCCTCACATCCTCAATCCTCTTCATACAAGCTCTACGGTTATGGGTACTAGGAAACCCAGCTTTCTTAAGGAAGGATGTCTCCTTAGAAGGATGTCTCCTCTCCTGGTTGAAATAACACCCTCCTGGGTCTGCCTTGTTTAACGCATCCATCCACATGAGATTTATAAATTCCTTTCGTCAATCTACTTTCTTTCCATGTGCCCAAACCATCAGAGCATACCTTTGTCATTAATGGACCGTATTCCAGCTTCAAATCAGGCGGGGTGCTGTTATCGAGCCATAAAAACAGATTTATTTTAAACAATAATCCTTAGTTTTCATGTTAATAAGTCATTAATAATGTGTTTTTTGTTGTCATGACAACTTGTTTATGATTTAAATGTACACGAGTTGGTGTTAGACGACTCTAATAGGAATTACTATTTGTTTTTCTTTGTTAGGATCATTTTTATTATAAGTAAGCTATTTTAAATATAAATATATATATTAACGCTGTAGAAATGCTCTCATTAAGGAGTGTATGTGGAGTGACGATAGTAGCGGATAGAATGAGGAATATCACAATGGGCGATAGATGTGGTTTGAAAGAAGATGTTGTGACAAGGATTGTCAAAGGAATGCTTCGATAGTTTGGGCACATGGATGAGTAAAAGTAAATTAAACGAACGAAAGTAATTTATAAATCTGTGATGGATGGATGTGTTAAACGGGGCAGACCCAGGAGGGTGTTTTCCGACCAAAGCGAAGACGTCCTCAAGAAAGCTGGATAAAAATAATTGTGGATGTAAGGGAAGCAAATAAGTTAGTTGTGCCAGGATCGTGTCAACCAAAAATAAATATTTATTAAATAATTAAATATTTGAAATTGTAATAATTAGATTATACATTACAAATAAATATTTACTTGTAATATATAATCTAATTACTCCATCATCAGGCGGGTCAAGGTCAAATGTCGTGTCACAATACACAAAAATATAAAAGTGTAAGTGTACTGCCATTCATGGGTTGTACTCACAATAAAAAAAAACTCATCTAACAACTCATAATAGAATAACAATTGACATTTTTATAGACCCGTTCTAGTCTCATAATTATTATAAAATTGCTGTTGTGATTGCGTTCTGCGTTCTCGCTCAAATACCACGCGCAGTGTTAATTAAATCTATATTAATAACTTGGAAAATATTTATTTATGACCATTAATAATGCATATAATATAACAGAACCAAGGGCACGGCTCTGGATGATTTTGTTGTCGTCATTTTGAAATTTATTGTCGTTTATGACTTGTTATGTTAGCTATGAATTTTATTACAAAAGTTATTGTAAAATAATTTATAAAAAGTAAACGTTATAGGCGACCGTGGTGTAGTGGCAGTGCAATGGTTACGCAAGCCGAGAGCACGGGTTCAAAACCACTCACCGGTACCAATGTATCTTTGATATATGTACTTTGGTTGGTCCTGTTAATATGATACAAGCACTTTAGTATTCTCTACATGCAACCTCTACGGTTAATAATTAATATTAGTTTCTAACTAGATATTTTATGTACCTTTAAATGTATTTTATATTAGAAGTGGTAGGCAGACAGTTGGTGGTCGTTTGCCCTGCCTGTCGAACCTGGGTTAGTATCAACACTTTCATGATAATCTTGAATGTAGGTTTCAACTATACCCGAATAGTGGATGAGATAGCTACTTGTAGAAATTTACCGGTAGTAGCAGTCCAGATTAACATAAAGCAGTTAATTTGGGCTGTTGTTATATTTTATGTGTCGAGTCAAAATGTATCTAATATTTTACAAGCCTTCCACTAGATGGCGCTCAATCAAACAATCACATCTTTTAACATACTGAGATAAATCTTTAGCCCACCAACAGATGGCGCTAGGTGTCTTTTCCCTTCAAATGAAATTTTGTTTGGAGTATCGTCTTTGTTAAGGCCCGCTTACACGCAGCGATTAGGCAAATCTTTTTATGCATATTAGAATTAGTGCAAATAAGAATAAAATAATTAGATTATCATATATATTTTTCACATTTATTTTATCACATAGAAATGAAAATATATAAATCTTGAATAAAATACTTCAACTTTTAGACTATTTAGATTAAATTGGATAGAAAAATTGAGCTTGCATGTGGTATTAAACCGTCATATTATGTGACGTAGTAGTAGCACGATGAAAGATAGGTTGGAATAATTGGCGACAGACGCAGGGTTCGCTTCCCGGGCGGTGCTTTGGCCGTCCTGTTTCTATGACACAAACACGTTTAGTAACTTAATATGGAAATTTCAATAAAAAGAAAACACCTGCAGTAACTCTATAAGATAAAAAAAAATGCATGAAAATGTATGAATGTATGAATATAAGAAATATTATAGATATTTCCAATTAGTTAAATTAATAACACAAGTTGGGAGAACTATCGACATTCTATCGATCGAATCGACAGTCGAACTTAGCAATCGACAAATGGAATGCTTTGTCAGCCCATCCTATTAGGCTGGCATGATGCCGACTGAGGCTAAACTAAACTAAATCGGTCTTTCCAGTCGGCGTCACTCTTGAACACCATTTATTCAAATTAGTTTTAAGACTTCCAACATAGTTTAGAATTTTATACCTTATTAGGTTATGTATTTTAGGCAAAAATAAGTTTATTAAAAATCACTTCACGGTCTGTACACTTGTAAGTGGTGGTACTAACCCGGATCGGCAGACTGGGACCACTGCCTACCACTCTTTAAATAACAGCAAGTAGCAGTCGTACCCGCTGTACTAGTCTAATTGGAACGGCAACTTTTAATCAGATTCCGAAACTCGTACCATTTCTAAAAAATTAACGTTTTTACTCAAACAATAATTATAAGTTATCTATTCAGATTTAAAATTATTTTTATTTTTAAATTGAGACTCTATATATGGCCTTAACTCATCATCATCAGCCTAAAGACGGCCACTGGCGAACATAGGCGGAGGCCTTAGAACACCATGCCGAACGACACGATGCCATTTGTATCCATTGGTATTTTGTCGTTTATAATAGGGGGGTTGCCACGTTTGGCAGGCGGGTGGGGATCATCCTCCGGGGCCTTTAGGACGGTCTTCACTACCCTGACAGTAAGCAGAGAAAAGTTCCAGGGCGACGACGACTAAAAAACGATTTAATCCACTGTTGTTTCAGTCGTCGTCACTATGCCAGCCGGATAAAAACGGTTAAAACATATTAGATTTTTTTCAAATCTTATAAGCATCTGTCACCCCATAGTTGTAGTTGCCACCCCTGGCTAGAAAAAACTTGGGCGTCACCACGGGGGTGGAAGGATAGGGGTGTGTTAAAATGGTGGGGTCAACTCGAACGCACGGTAACAATTTTTTGGTTGATTCATTCCATAAAATTATAGGGTAATACGATTTTTTTCGTTTTTTTTTATTTTTTTTTGATAATTTTGTTAATTATCGTTGAAATTTGTTATTTGTGTTAGTTTCTATGTAATTAAATATAATAAGGTGTCTTTTTTTTATGGTTTGTATTTTTTATTATTATTTGGAAAATTATATGGCGTGTTAAGGATGTTTGTTTGTCATGCAATGTTATTGATTTATTATACAAAATTAGTGTGTAATTTTGGCGACCGTGGTGTAGTGGCAGTAAAATGGCTACAAAAGCCGAGTGGCACGGGTTCGAAACCACTCACCGGTACCAATGTATCTTTGATATATGTACTTTTGGTGTCCTATTTCTATGATACAAGCACTTTAGTAGCTTAGTATAGAAATGTATAAAAAATAAAATTAAAAAATAAATAAATTTAGTAATGAGATTCGCATAGTCACACAGTATTATAAGAGTTGGAGCAAGCAGTTAAAAGTGCTGCACGTTGAAAATATAATAATTTAGGTACGTAGGGGGTACTGTGTAGCTCAGTGGCTGTGAGCGGGTTCAATTCCCGGTCACAGCCAACCGATGTGCTCGTGAATTATTTCTCTCCAATTTTTAATACAAATTTATTCAAAAATACGAAAAATAGTTTTTTTTACTTTTTAGTTTTCTGGCATTGACTATGTGGTCTCTCTCTTTATCTTTGTATAAATCTTTATTCCTCGTTTTCTGTAATTACTAGATAATCAATTACCTAAGCATAAGTATTACATGTTTAGAAGAGCATGAAAAATAATGTTTTGTTTTTATTAAGTCCTTAATTTTTCAATACATTTCTATACTAAGCTACTAAACGTAGGTACTTGTATCAAAGAAACACGATGATAAAAGGCCTATAAATACACATAACATATAAAAGGCCATTTCACAAGGTAAACACCACGATCGCCCTAAACAACATGAAATAAAAAATAGGTTTTCTTAAAATCATATAAATTACATTAAAACATATTGTTAAAGTTCTATATTTACACAACAAAATATAATTTAAAGTCCTTCCATCAATTTTTTCGAAAAGAAAAATGATATACACAGGAAAATGATCACGTGGGCATGTGGAATCGTTGATTCGAGTGACCCCACACATGGGAACGGTGGGGGCTACTCCATCATAATAGGAAGTGGGTTGGACCGAATCTAAATTTATTTTTGGGGTAAAAATTCAAATTGTACTCCACCATTGAAGCAATCATGCGGAAAATTACTATTTTTGGAATAATGTAGAAATAGAGAGAATATTAATAGAGTGCTTTATTACTTTTTTTATGAAGACAATATTTTTAGTAATATTTTGATGATAACCTATGATATAGCCTGTCTTTCATTTGCTTTTCAATTATTTTTATTATGACTTGAAATCTGACCACAAACTGCCTGAGGTCCAATAGCGACCGATTCAGGACAATCCGCCTCAGTCGCTATCACTATTCTGAGCTGAGGTGTTCTGTCACGCTTGAAAGGTTATAGGATTTGTAGAACACATTCTACCTGTCAATTGTTCCCCAAATCGTTTAGTTCGGCGACTGTTGATTCGACTGACAGAATGTAGATGCTTTCCCTGATGGTATTTAAAAAAATATATCTAATAACATACATATATATGAAGAGTTATAGAGATTTAATAGACTTATAAAAATTACGAACACCTATATCAAACCTACGAATTAAAAAAAAATTTGGCGGAAATACTTTATCCGTTTTTTAGCGCACGCAGTCGCGGGTACACAGCTAGTAATATTATTATACATATAAATACATAAATAGGTTATAAATTCAATGTTATAGATACTAATTGCGTACCGCCCTTTCCTTGTACTAACCCACGTCGATTGTCATAGAAACTATGCGACAGCTGTTTATGATAATTCTTAGAGCTTTATATTATTCATACAGATATATATATACAAAGGTATCTAAGCAGAATTGTGAGAAAATATCGCGTATATACTATTTATTTATTTACATGCCATGGGTTATTGATGTCTTATATCTAAATTAGTTGTACTCCATAACTACCCATTTGGGCGTGTAAATATTATGACAATTTTATTATACAATCTCCTATTAATACAAATATTATTCCAATCATTACAAATTCAAAATTATGTCAGTTAATTATATATATATTTATCACTAATTATGTCTATGTGCTGTCTTCCATGTACTCTTGTAAAGTATAATATGTCTTGCCTATGAGGTATACTTTCAATTTTTTGATTACATTGTGTTACATACTATCTCGCTTATGCATTCCGGAAGTCTATTTCGGAAGAAATAAAGAACCTATCTTTATTTCTTTCTATTTACATTTCTATACTAAGCTACTAAAGTATCATAAAAACAGTACGATTAAAGTACATATTATATCAAAGATACATTGGACCCGGTGAGTGGCTTTGAACCCGTGCTTTCGGTTTGCATGCCATTGCACTGCCACTACACCACGGTGGCCTTGTGAATCCATTTTACCTTTGTCTTATTGTTTTGATTCCATTTCGCTTCGTTTTTTTTCCATAAACAATTAAAAGAAACAAAACAAACTAAGCTATCCTATCACCCACAGGAATATAAAATTATACACAAGGAAAAATAACATTTATTATTATTCTTTTTACATTACATTGGCGAGCATAATGTCATTAGGTAACGGACATTGGGGTGCGTATTTAGGAAGAGAAACCATAGATTAAGAGGCATACAGTCTTCACAATCACAGTGCTTGTATGAAAAGAACCAAAGAGGTGAAAGAAGCTAGAGAGTTGTGTTAAGATTGTGAATAATGGCTTTCTATCTTTTTCTACTTTCGTGAAAATTACATGTCACAATTTGATTATTTTTTTGCATATTATTGGTTTTCATTTAAAAACCTGATGCGGATAGGTTAAAAAGGCTGGCCAAGGAGGGTGTTTTCCGACCAAATCGGAGACATCCTCAAGAAAGCTAGGTTGCCTAGTGCCCATAACTGTAGAGCTTGTATGAAGAGAGATTCGTATGTCAGGGAAGCGAGGGAGTTGTGTCAGAATCGTTGCAAGTGGCGCTCCTTTGTCTCTGCCTATCTTTGTGGGAAAAGGGCGTGACAATTTGATTAATTTAAACTATTGATTTTCTATTCTCTTTAAGAGAGCATTTTCATTTGCATGAATTAACAAAATAGATAGACCGTTAGGCATCCCCGAATAAAGCAATAAATCTCTCATAAAATCAATAGCCGTATTGATCCGAATCACGGCAGCTTTGTATAACGACGTACATTGCAAATCTTTTGTATGGGTTTTATAGTGAAATATTGAGATTTGCATTTGAAAAAGGGTTGTACGAATTTGCATATTGGGTTACGTTATTTTTTGCATAATAGAGTAACTATTCATAAACTTACCACCTTGACTTTTACCTGCGTTTCCGGGTATACAGGCTGTAACAAAAATAGGTTTAAATTATAATACTATATTTATTTATTTGAAAAAACGTACAAAAGGTGTGTTTTCTCTTTTAGCCAAATTTTGGGTTGTGCAGAGAGAAATAAGTATTTTTTTAAATAACTTTATATGAAAAAAAGAACAATGTTTAGGTTTAAAGAAACCACTTTTAAAAAGGAGCCACGCGTTGAAGCCTTTTAGATTTCTGGACGGATTGATGATGGGTCATGCCAGAGTTTAAGTTGTTGCTTACTAAAGGAGTAGTACATACTACAGGAGTGCCACTGTGTCTGTGCCACTAAAAATCTATTCCAAGAGCATTGAAAATACGCCGAATAAAAAAATATGTAAAATTTAACAGCTTTTAATTTTAGTTTCCACCATTTAATTAATTTGTGATTTGAGATGTAGCTTAACTTGAAGTGTCAACCATTACCAGAGGTGTAGGCGGATATTAATGACATACTATATTAATTAATTTTTCACCGATTTCGTTGTTCAATATAGAAATTTAAGATAAAAAAGGTTTATTTACAACACGCTGTAGAATGTCACATAGAAAAGTTAACGATATGTAAATCAGGCGCATGACAATGCATGACGGGTGCGTGCTTTGTCACAACCCCCTAGAAAACTTAAATAACCTAACATTTCCTGATGGCCACAAACATAGAGGGACCCATAATCAAAATCACTTTAAAACAAATCTATACTATAGGTATTAACAGAGTATGAGTATTCCCTCGGCCTGCAAAGCTTTTGAAACGTCAGATTAAATAATAATACGTAGCCGCATAAATATTTAATTACATGGAGTACCTATGTAGTATTAATTTAATATAATATATTTAAATTTAATTATACATAAATTACCAAGTAATAAGTATTATACGTATTTAAATCATAAATCAACCAATATATTTTTTTATTCCAATCCAAAAGACTTTATTCATTTTGTATGGAGACTTGGGCTTAATTGTATTAACAGTTGCATATACATTTTAAAATAGTTTAATGTACAAAGATTACAATAAATGGCGCCGATTCTGTCCTATTCTTATTTTAATCGCATTGTAATCTGTAGCAGTGGTCCAACCATCACGACATCTAACAACTCACAATTATACATCTTTCATTAGTATATTAATATGCACAGCTGTACGTTTAGTTTTTTTGTTCTAATGCATGTTGTTCTAATCCCCCCCTTATTATAAAAGGCATTGAAAAACACTAGTTTCTATAAAACCAAGTGTTTTCTAAAGGGTCTTTCATTAAGAGCTTCCTATCTTTAAATTTAAATAAAACAAAGTGTGTGTGAGATAGCATCGATTTATTTTATTTGTTCGAAAGACCTATTGATGCCATTATGTGTGGAATATAACATCGCTCAAATGTCCGCCACGGCTTTTCTGGGTGGAGCGCATCCGAAATGTCCAATTTTCCATGATTCTGGCGCATAAATCAGGCTGAATTTGACTGATGGCATGGGTTATGTTGGCTTTGAGGATCGCTGTACTTTGTGGCTTATTTGCATACACCTGCGACTTAAGGAAACCCCATAAGAAAAAGTCTAACGGGGTCAAATCGCACGATCTCGGTGGCCAGTTCACATCACCTCCACGTGAGATAACCATGCCCTCAAATCGCTCGTGCAGAATATCCAATGTGGCATTAGCTGTGTGACATGTAGCGCCGTCTTGTTGAAACCACATATCGTTGGTGTTCAGATCATCCAATTGAGGCCAAAAGAAGTTTGTAATCATCGACCTATAGCGCTCGCCGTTGACAGTGATGGCCTGGCCAACGTCGTTCTCAAAGAAATATGGACCGATAAAATCCACACCACACAGTGACTTTATCGGGATGCATTGGATGCCCTTGGATATCATGTGGATTGGTATCGTCCCAAATTCGACAATTCTGTTTGTTTACGTACCCATTCATCCAGAAATGGGCCTCATCGCTAAAGATTATTTTTTGATGAAAATTAGGGTCAGTTGCTAACTGCTCCAGAGCCCATTTAGCGAACACACGTCGTTGTCTATGGTCGTTTACCTTCAGTTCCTGGGTTAATTGAATTTTGTACGGGTGGAGGTTTAAGTCACGACGCAAAATTCGCCAAGTTGTGGTCTGCGAAAGGCCGAGTTCTTGTGAGCGACGCGAAATCGACTGCCTCGGGTTCTCCTGCACACTCTCACGGACAGCGGCGATATTTTCGACAGATCTTGCATTTCGTTGACGTACGGGTGTTGGTCGATTGTTGACTGAACCAGTGGACTCAAATTTATCCACCACATTGCGAATAGTTCTCTCGGTAGGACGATTATGGCGACCGTAAAATGGGCGAAGCGCGCGATACGTTGCCCGAACAGAATAGCCATTTTGACAATATAATTTTATTATTTGCACATGTTGTTGAATGCTATATCTTTCCATGGTGATTTGGCAAATCAGGATGAATAAATGACAACTAATTTGACAGATGTAGCTTCAACAAGATGGCCGTAATTAACTGTCAAAGTTCGGAAGTCCCTGTTGAAAGACCCTTTATTAAAAATGTCAATGGCCTGCGTTCGGAATATATTAGAATTGAAAGACTTCAGGAAGTGCTCAACGACTTTTGTTTTATTATAATATAAAGGTGTATTACGACTCCTAGTCTATAGACTGGGATATGGAGGTCGTTGACATCGCAAAGACTAGAAATTAAATAAAAATAAACGTGGTCATTTTTATTTAATTTCAATCAACCCATCAAATAGTCATGCCTCAATTACCACAGGGATAGACAGAGAATACGGTCTTTTGTTTTGAGGGAGTTGTGTTAGGATCGTGACAAATGACGCTCTATTGTCTCTGTCTATCTCTGTGTTTTTATTTAACTATAACCAAAATGGTCCAGTGGCAGATAAATGGTCTCACAAAACCAAGCGTTTCCAGTTCATAACTATTTGCCGGTACCAATTGTATCTTTGATATAATATGTAATTTAGTCGTCCTGTTTCTATGATACGAGATTTTATTAAGATGCAAGAACTGGCCTCGACAAGCCTGATTATAAGCAAGGGAGGGTCCACCAAGAGCGGCACCGAATAAAAACCCATTTCTGTTTTACGGTTTACAGTTGCCGGCACTATGCTAGCTTAGTATAGAAATTAACAAATTTCCATTGCATAAAATTAATATATGTATTAAATTTTGCCCATAACCGTATATCTTGTATGAAAAGAACTGGGCATGTGGAGAAGCGAGAAAGTTGTGTCAGGATAGTGAAAAGTGGCGATCCTTTTCTGCCTTTCCCTGTGGAAAAGGCGTGACAATTTAATTTTGATTTGAAATGTAATGCAACAAGAATTATTTTATTATATTTAATTGATATTAAGTTTAAGTAGAGATTCCTGCAAGTGCATCTTGCTAAGTAAATGAATTAAATAACATTTTATGCATCTCTAATATTATAAGACTAACTGACAGATGTTTTGATAATATCAGCTAATAATGCTAACCTGTTACTCTTAAGTGGATATTGCAAATACCTACCTTAGTATGTAGTTATATATAAAAGGGATTACTAACGTTTGAAGGTAGGTAGGTTTCGGAGAAAGATTAGAGAAAAATGGAAATTGTGTAAAGCATTGTAGCTGCACTACAATATAAAATTGCAACATTGACGCCATCAGCAAGCTCGACGCCGACGCACGCCCGAAACCGGTTCGGCCTCCGCTTAGTTGAAACCGGTTGTGAAGTCCTCAGCCGTACACCGCCGCCGCGCGCGCTCCATTGAAGCAGACTCGACAAGCGCCCTTTATATAAGCGCGGTACCTTGTTCGTATTGGGCGCCGCACCTCACACTACGCGGCGCCATCTTTCGACCGCAAGAGCAAATCCACTGCGAGTGCAACGGGACGCAACCGCTACCGATTCAATGTATACCAAATGTATATTAAGACTAAAGTACAATAATAAAGTATTCTGTTAAAACTTGAACTTGGTTTTCTTACAACATAGCAGCAAGCAGCTCCTACCTCAACAGTGGTGACCCCGACTAAAGAAGATGTCAGAAACAAAAGACCAAGGAGGAAAAACAGTTTCAACTCAAGAAAATGAAGTTTCTGGGGTGTCCACGGCTATCCGAATCCCGACTATCTGGAGGGACCGGATCAAAATGTGGTTTGCTCAGTTTGAGACAGTCACATCTCCACAAAAAAAGGGGGACAAAGCCATGTTTGCAACCCTCGTTGGCCAACTTGAACGACAAGATTTAGACGAAGTTGGCGATATACTTTTGGACCCCCCAGAAGAAAACCAGTATAAAACACTCAAGTGTCGGCTCATAGAGGTGTATGGCGAAACGGAAGAACGCGAAACTCAGCGACTATTATCAGAGCTGGAATTAGGTGACATGAAACCATCACAGCTTCTTCGTCGTATGAAAACTCTCGCCAAGCGCAACTTCACAGATGCGGCGCTACGTGTCATGTGGACGAACCATCTACCCCCGGCGGTCCGCGCTGCACTCACGGTCAGCGAGAGCATTATGAAGGACCCTGGCCTTACTGAGCTCGCGAATGTTGCAGACAGAGTATACGAACAATCGCGCCAAGAAATCAACGCCGTATCTGAACCACAGCCGTCTACCAGTGCGCCAGTTCCTAAACAAAATGATGACATACATGAGAAGATCGAGCACTTATGCCGTGAGATCGCCGAATTGAAAATGCGAAGAACTAATGTGGATCGCGTTGCAGCAGCGCCTCGCTGCCATTGCAGAGCACAAACAAGAACGTATCATCAAGTTATACCGCGTTTCTCCGGGCAAAGCAACAGATACTGTCGGTTTCATCGTCGTTTTGGAAAAGAAGCTTGGAAGTGTATACCACCATGCAGTTTCAACGTTAATAAAAACACGGAAAACTAGTACCCACGCTGGCTGCGACGGGATCCGGCGAATGGGTTAAACCACACCGTCTATTCATCACGGATCAGAACACTAAGTTGTCTTTCCTCGTTGATACCGGAGCAAACATATCAGTAATACCGAAACGGAAGGGAGCCAACACAACGCCGACTTCATTTAACCTATATGCTGCGAACAACAGTGTTATATCTACGTTTGGCGAAAAGACTCTCGAACTCGACCTCAAGTTGCGAAAACCATTCAGATGGAAGTTTATAGTGGCAGCTGTCAGTAAGCCGATTATAGGAGCCGATTTTTTACGTCATCATAAACTATTAGTTGACCTCGCAGGCCACTGTCTTGTAGATAAGCAGACAAAGCTATCTACACGAGCAACGCCCTGTACGTCCACGGAGCCTACAATACGGACCATAGATGTAGCACAGAAATACCACCGAATACTTGCGGAGTTTCCGGATATTACGAGGCCGTCATCAATGAAAAATTGTCCGAAGCACAACGTCGAACACTATATTGAAACCACAGGCCGTCCACTACATGCTAAAGCACGTCCGATCCCGCCTCATCGCTATCTTGCAGTCAAGAAAGAATTCGAGATTATGATGGAGCAGGGGTTATGTCGACCCAGCATGAGCCCGTGGGCGAGCCCACTTCATGTCGTGCCTAAGAAGAATGGCGACATTCGTGTGTGCGGGGACTATCGAAGACTGAACTCAATTACAACGCCCGACCGCTACCCTGTGCCACGATTACGCGATTTCACCTACCAGCTTAACGGCATGAAGATTTTTTCAACTATTGACCTCAACAGAGCGTATCAGCAGTTACCCGTTCACGAAAATCACATCGAAAAAACTGCAATAATAACGCCATTCGGGTTATATGAGTTCCCGCGCATGTGTCCCGGGCTAAAAAATGCTGGACAGACATTCCAACGCTTCATTCACCAAGTATTGACTGGGTTGCATAACGTTTTCCCATTTGTTGACGACCTCATCATAGCGTCAGCAAACGAAGATCAACACGCTGAAGATCTGCGCACGGTTTTGCAACGCCTTAACAAGTTTGGAATAACTATTAACCCATCAAAATGTGTCCTAGGCCGCGATGAAGTCAAGTTCTTGGGCTATATTGTATCAGCAGACGGTATTCGACCTCCTCAAGAAAAAATCGAAGCCATCACAAACTATCCCAGGCCAGATGATATTGAAGCTTTGCGCCGATTCCTCGGTATGATAAACTTCTACCGCGAAAATATTCCGAACGCTGCATCACTTCAAGCACCACTTCATGCATACATGCATAACTGCAAGAAAAAGGACAAAACAAAGATACAATGGACAGAAGACGCGTCAAAAGCGTACGAAGCATGCAAGAGTAGCATATCAAACGCCGCATTGCTTGCTCATCCCCACCATTCAGCGCCGATGTCAATTATGTGTGACGCATCGAATAAAGGCGCAGGTGCTGTGTTGCAGCAAAAAATGAATGGAATATGGCTGCCTCTAGGATATTTCTCTAAAAAATTTACAAGTGCACAGGAGAAATACAGCACTTTCGACCGCGAGCTGCTAGCAATATATATGGCAGTAAAACATTTCAGAAAAATGTTTGAAGGCCGCGAGATCATCATATATACTGATCACAAGCCGCTCACTTATGCCCTGTCAAAACCACCATCAAGCAGTGAAACTCCTCGAAGAACGAGACAACTATTATTTATCAGTGAGTTCTCTACGGATATACGCCATATCAGCGGCGAAGATAACATCGTAGCCGACGCGCTATCACGTATAGAGACCATCAGCTGTCCCGGCACACTCGACTACCATCAAGTCTCGTATGCGCAAGAGAAGGACCCACTTACCACATTGCTGATGAACAACGAGCGATTAAGTATGAAGAAGGTATCAATTCCGAACTCCGATAGAATGTTATATTGCGAAACATCAAATTCAAAACTCCGCCCGTACTTACCAGCTGAATATCGTCGAACCGCATTTAACGCAGTACACGATATTAGCCATCCTGGCATTCGTTCGACAAGGAGAGCAATGCAAGAAAAATACTTTTGGCCGAAGATGAACACAGACGTTGCGACATGGGCAAAAACGTGCATGAAATGCCAGGCATCCAAAATTCAACGACACACCTTGAGCAACATCGCAGAGTTTCCTCAACGAGACCGTTTCGAGCACCTGCACATTGACATAGTGGGACCGTTACCTACTTCTAAGGAGGGCCATCGATATATCGTAACGATGATCGATCGCCGAACGAGATGGCCTGAAGCCGTACCAGTTTTCGAAATAACCGCAGAAGTCATAGCAAAAGTAGTCTATGAAACATGGATAGCGCGTTTCGGTTGCCCCGCCTTTCTAACATCGGATCAAGGCCGGCAGTTCGAAAGTCACCTTTTTACAAATTTAACTAAACTGCTCGGCATTGAGAAGATTCGTACAACATCATACCACCCTCAGAGCAATGGGATAGTCGAGCGTTGGCACCGATCGCTTAAAACAGCACTCATGACACGCCTCTGCGCTAAAAAAACATGGACCGAAGAGCTTCCAACCGTTCTTATGGGTCTTCGCGCAGCCGTTAGAAACGATACAAACACTAGCCCTGCAGAGTTAACATACGGCTGCACGATTCGTTTGCCCGGAGATTTTTTCGTCCCCACTTCGAACTCCACGCCGATGACACACGATTATGTAGAAAGACTTCGACAGGCCATAAGCGACTTGAAGCCGGTACAACGAACGCATGGCAGGATCGTGAAGACTTTCATTCACAAGGACCTGCACACCTGCGATAGCGTATTCGTACGAATAGATGCTGTACGGAAACCATTGCAACATCCGTACTCAGGCCCTCATCGTGTCGTGAAGAGATATGACAAATATTACGCGCTGCAAATGGCCGGAAAAGTTGTCAACATTTCAATCGACCGTTTTAAACCAGCCTATGTTCTCCATGAAGATATTGAAGCCCCTATCAGTGAGACGAATACGCCTACAAAACCAAGCAATCCTGTGACGACAACTAAATCCGGACGGGTTATCATACCACCCGTACGCTACGCTTGGGGGGGAGCACTGTAGCTGCACTACAATATAAAATTGCAACATTGACGCCATCAGCAAGCTCGACGCCGACGCACGCCCGAAACCGGTTCGGCCTCCGCTTAGTTGAAACCGGTTGTGAAGTCCTCAGCCGTACACCGCCGCCGCGCGCGCTCCATTGAAGCAGACTCGACAAGCGCCCTTTATATAAGCGCGGTACCTTGTTCGTATTGGGCGCCGCACCTCACACTACGCGGCGCCATCTTTCGACCGCAAGAGCAAATCCACTGCGAGTGCAACGGGACGCAACCGCTACCGATTCAATGTATACCAAATGTATATTAAGACTAAAGTACAATAATAAAGTATTCTGTTAAAACTTGAACTTGGTTTTCTTACAACATAGCAGCAAGCAGCTCCTACCTCAACAGCATTAAGCGATCTACGCGCCGACCGCGTAACTCAATGAGAATGGGCTTTGTTTTGACAGTTGAACTCCATTAATGAACATAATTTTTTTTATTGACACACTAACAGCCGGTTGTACAGTCAGCATCAGATATATCTGAGCACGCAAAGTGATCAAAAGTATCTATACATTCAGACTGATCATAAATATCTACACACATTAGTTGTCATAATGATGTGAGCATTCAATGCGTCAAAAATATCTACACACGCAAATAGTCAAAAATATCTACACACGCAAATAGTCAAAAATATCTACACACGCAAATAGTCAAAAATATCTACACACTCATAAAATATGTAATATTTTAAAACAAATTTACTGAATTGTCTGTTGATATATTTTTGACAAGTGAGTGTGTAGATATTTTTGACTAACTGACTGTATAGATATTTTTGACTCATTGAATGCTCACATTATTATGACAACTAATGGTGTGTAGATATTTATGATCAGTCTGAATGTATAGATACTTTTGATCACTTTGCGTGCTCAGATATATCTGATGCTGACTGTACCAAAAAAATTAATTTACGAATTCGTAAATAGTTACGTATAAGTAGAAGAAAAAAGGAAAAATCGGCTCTCTCGTGTATGTTGTGTATGTTTGGTAAGAGTCGATGTTTATTTTCATTAACACTTCAAGCTCATTATAACTCATTGTCCGAATGAATTAAAGTTGTTTTTGGCACTAACAGCGACCGCGTAACTTTTTGACAAATGGGAATGAATTTCACTGTCCTTGGTTGAAGTTGTTTTTGGCACTAACAGCGACCGCGTAACTTTTTGACAAATGGGAATGAATTTCACTGTCCTTGGTTGAAGTTGTTTTTGGCACTAACAGCGACCGCGTAACTTTTTGACAAATGGGAATGAATTTCACTGTCCTTGGTTGAAGTTGTTTTTGGCACTAACAGCGACCGCGTAACTTTTTGACAAATGGGAATGAATTTCACTGTCCTTGGTTGAAGTTGTTTTTGGCACTAACAGCGACCGCGTAACTTTTTGACAAATGGAAATGAATTTCATTATCATTGATTGAAGTTGCGCGGTCGGTCCCCGGTCTTATATACTCCTATATCTATATAAATAGGAACAAAATTTGATTACCGTTCACCACTCACAAGTATAAAGACCGTAAATTAATTTAGTCGCGTTTCAGGATCGGCTTGTAACCTATAAGTTGCCGGTTCCAACTAGGCCGGTATAGTGGATGTGATTGCAACTCACAGTTATTGAATTGTAGTAGCAGTGACATTCATTCATGGACCACACTTCGGCTTAACATCAAGCGGGGTGCTGTCATATGTCGAGTCACAATAAAAAAAAACATTAGACAGAGTGCTAACATTATATCGAGTCATAATCAACTTAAAAATAAGTTTTTAATACGGTATCTATTATTTTATAACCTAACCCTTAACGGTTATTTGATTAAACTATAAAAGCTCTTCTCAAAAATTCACACGAATATTTAATAGATTTTAAAATTGTAACTTAATGCATCATCCATTAATTCTTATCATCATGTGACTATTTTTAGCAATAGAATTAAAGAAGCAATGTATGTTGTTATGTTGGATTGAATAGAGAAATTTTCTATAGAAATTTGAACACCTGAGACGTGAATGAATTACTCTCTTATTGTCAGTACATGATTTATATTTGCATACGATATTTCTATGGGTGTTAGTTAACTCCTTTTTGAACAATTCTTTTGTTATTTTTGCTTTAAGATTTTTTTATTGTGACACGACATATGACAGCACCCTTCCTAATGTTGAGCAAAAATTGTGGCGATCTAATATGACGGCCTAATTGGAACCGGCAACTTTTAAGCTGAAAACGAAACGCGACTGAATCACTTCACGGTCTGTACACTAACCCGGATCGGCAGACTGGGACCACCGCTACTACTTGTGCGTCTATATAAAAAAAATCTCAATAAATTATCACTTTCATATTTCTATACATACAACCAACCCTTTGATATGATCATGTCTTATATTTCTAAAGCACAAATTAGCCCTTTAAATTCCCTTTCTACAAAATCGGTAGTAGCTGGCAGGTGTTTGGGACCCGAAGACGATTTCCTGCTCCAAATGAAAGGGTTAATAGACAATGCGCAAAAAATATGTTCAAACATCCTTTTGTTAAATCTCAGGTAGGCATATTACATGTGTTTGCTTTTTACCTTCTTGACCTTTAGGTTTTGACCCGTATTTCAAAAGTGGGTTGACAAATCACGTCTGATGTTAAGTTGGAGTGCGGTCTATGATGGATGCGAATGCTACACGTACCTAGTAGTCTACAAGTATCTTTTATTTTATTACATTTCTATACTAAGCTACTAACGTGCTTGTATCATAAAAACAGGACAACCAAAGTACATATTATATCAAAGATACATTGGTACCGGTGGGTAGTTTCAAACTCGTGCCCTCGGTTTGTGTAACTATTGCACTGCCACTACACCACGGTCGCCTTAACTATGTACCTAGTTGGAATCGGCCAGCTGATCCTAAAACGCTACTGAGTCACTTCGCATTTTGTACAATTTTATGCGCAGTTGGCCTTTGCCATGTATGGAATTGTCAATATACGTCAATATATTGACGTCAATATTGATATAATTCCGATAATCATAGTCTGTATGGAAGAACTGTGGATGTGATGGAAACGAGAGTTTGTGTCGGGATCGTGGAAACTAGATAAGCTATTCATGTTTGTGGGAATTAGGTCGTGACAAATGATGATATTAATCTGATTTTCTGACAACAAAGTTGTAACCCAGTAAAGAATAAAACCAAAACGGGTCAAACAGTAAGTAAACGGGTCTTGTGATACAAAAGGGTTAAATTTTCAATGTGAAATAGTTATTGTTTTTTTTATGACATGAAAGGGTTGCACAACCCTTGCAGGTTAATAGGTGAAAGTGTGGTTTTTACCCACGCTGTCGTTAAAGGGTTAAAATAGGTTTGTTTAGTTCTGTGTGAGATTTGGAGGAAGCATCTCGAGTGAAAGTGAATCATTTAATATTTAAAATGTACTTGGCGTTTGTGGTGAGATGCATTTTTAAATTTTGTTATAAACTTTTTTTTTTTAATTACATTACCATTGCTTAGTTGCCATAATAGTAGAGCTTGTATGAAAAGAATTATGGATGTGAGGGAAGCGAAGGAGTTGTGTCAGGATCCTGCCTATCCCTCTGGGAAAAAGGCGTGTCACTTTAGTTTGATTGCTTGATTAGGAAAGATTTAAATAGATAACTAAGTTTATTTATTATTTGTTAAAGTTAACAACAAAGTTTAAGTAACTGGGGCTGGCATAAACAGCCCCCAGTCCAATAAAAATAAAGAAAAAAATCGAGGACAACTTTAAAAAGCAGAGGTCGCAATACCCAGAAACATGAGCTTCTGTTTTCCGTTTTGGGAATCAAGACGAAAAAGGACTTCATTTTGTTTGGGCTTTTATGTACTACTTTTGTAATGTCCAATGGTGAAAAATGTATAAATGGTAGTTTTGATACGTGTATTGATAAAACTAACAACAATTTTGCTTTTAATTGCTGTGCAATTGAGTTATTTGGAAAATAACATTTGGATTTTGTATTATCTGTCAATCAACGCCAAAGGGCATTATTAATTTTGTATGGTGACATGGGCTTAATTGTATTAACAGTTGCATATACATTTTAAAATGATGTACGAAGATTAGATTGTAATTGAAATATATCCTATATTTTGCATAGATTAGGTGTGCGAAATGATCAAATTATAATTATGACAGTTCAAAGCAGAACATTCATTTTGGGCATTTATTTTATTCGTACATCAAACTATATTAAAATGCATATTAAACTGTTAATACAATTAATCCCAAGTCCCCATACAAAATGAATGATGTCCTTTGTTTTGACATACTACATATGTATATTAGATAATCATCATCATCAGCCAGAATGCGTCCACTGTTGAACATAGGCCTCCCCCAACTCTATTTCAAATTAAGTTATATTTGATTATATAAAGGGATATTCTAATTATACTACTATATATAATAAACTATTTTACCAATATTAGGTATTTATATTATATATTATTAGGTATGAAAAGGTATTAATATTAAAGTAAAATATTATTTTATTGTGGATACGACATCCATTTGTAGTTATTTAGATGTAGTATTCAATGACCGCACTCCAGCACAACATCGGGCGGGGTGCTGTCATATGTCAAGCCACAATAAAAAAACACATTACCAAGTTATTACGATACCTCGTGTCTATTTAGCTCGAAGGCAAAAGATGTTGCAATAAATTTTCATATGCTTTCATTAGCATATCTAACATTGATACCACTACAATACAGAACCATTAATTTTAAAAACAAGGCCGTTATTTCAAATCAAGTTAAATCTTAATTTGATTCAATCATTCAGTCACGCATTTTTCCCACGAGAATAGGCAGAGACAATAGAGCCATTTGCCACGATCCTGACACAACTCCCTCGCTTCCTTCACATCCACAATTCTCTTCATACAAGCTCTATGGTTATAGGCACTAGGCAACCTAGCTTTCTTAAGGATATCTCCGATTTGGTCGGCAAACACCCTCCTGAGCCTGCCTCGTTTAAGGCATCCAGGTTAAATAATCCAGTGTTATATTGTTACCTTATTTGGCATTTTGTGCGTTCTTTATTGCCTATTCCACGGAGGATATTCCAAGGAGCTATTTAAACCTTGTCTTTTCACACCCGTAATACCTACACTGGTCGGGGGAAGATCCGCATTCTTTTGACCGAATCGGCAGTCAAACTAAAGGGTTCGGTGCGTTGTTTCTTTGTCAAACAATCGACAAGTGGAATGCTTGTGTCCCAAACCAGCTCATGTGTTCTCTCTATCCTATAACTTTGGATCCTTTAAGCGCTGCGTAAAGAAGCATTGTTGACTGGCATACGGACGCCTACTAGTGCAACCGCGAAGCTCGGTTTTTTAAAACAAATAAAATGAGGGGCGATGGCGCGTCTCATTAAAAAAGAACACATATGATCATCAAAACTTAAACGGCGATTAACTTATTAAAATACCCACCCTAATACAGTTTATTGTCTATCATTCCATTTTCGATAGATAGATAGCAATAGGTCATATGCCTAAGGTACATAGACATTGTCCTAGGAACACCTTTACAAGCAAGGTGGTCTGCGTATGACAAAAACATACGTCTTTAATATATTTATAGCGTGGCAAACATATTGTATAGGTGCTAGAAGGGTATAATTTTATAGAGCTAAACATTATTTTTATTAAAAATCAATCAATCAATCAAATTGTCACGCCTTTTCCCACAGGGATAGGCAGAGAGAATGGAGCGCCACTCCCTTGCTTCCTTCACATCCACAATTCTCTTCATACAGGCTCTGTGGTTATGGGCACTAGCAACCTAGCTTTCTTGAGGATGTCTCCGATTTGGTCGGAAAACACACTCATAAAAAATATACTAAAATAATAATTTAACAATGAATCAATCAACTATCTATTGTCACAGGGATAGACAGAGACAATAGAGCGCTACTTGCCCGACACAATTCCACAATTGACAAATAATAATTTACTACGAACTTAAATTTGATACGGCTTACTTTCGCGAATAAAAAACCAAACATAAGCCGCATTAGATTTAGTTAATTCATTAATCAATGTTCGCGCAAAATCTAAAAGAATTCTGCTACAAACTTGTATTTTTTTAATGAATAACTGCTGTTATTTAATGAAATGACAGCATGGTGACCGCATGGTTAAGATGGTGTCCGGTTTATGAACTTTTACCACTCAGTTTACGGTTGCAGTCTTTTTTGTTACTATGCCGGCTTCTTGCATGTTTCAGTTGCAATTTTTAAATATAAGACGTAACGGAGTAAATAAACGTCCATCTCCATAAAAAACTAGCAGTCTTTATGCACAACTGGCTTTAGTATATGGAAAAACAAAACAATTTATTTAAAAAAAGAACTCTATGTGAATGATGCGACACATGTTAACAATGTCACCTTAAGTAATCACTTGCCTATTACTGCATATGCCAGTTGGAGTACCGTAGGATAATGAGATATTAAGGTTTTTTTTTAAATATAAGAGTATAGATAAATCGTGACTTAACTTCTGACCTCGAGTTTTCAGATGCAAGGGAAAATACAAGGGCCGAAGAGTGCAAAAAGTTCACTAAATACACAGTGAAGGCATAGTCGCCTATAAACCATATCTTTGATATTTTCTATTAAGACCACCTCCCTTGGAAACTTGGTACCCTGAACAAGCTTTGGCGGTTCTTCGCGCCAGAGCTTCGCCTGCATTTATACAAGGCTTAAATTCGCTCTTGCGCGGAATACTGTTCGCATTTCTGGGACGGCTCTGCCAAGTATCTTCTCAATGCCCTAGATTCATTGCAGCGCCGAGCTGTCCGAATTATAGGGTTTATATGCAGACGTTGCACAAACTCTGGAGTCCCTGTAACTACGTACCGTGATCAAAAAGTAGTAAGAATTTTTGATTTACAATTCCCGGGCTTATGCATAAACTTTTTCTACTTATGTTGGCACAACCTTAACTGACGTCTCTGCTTAATTTACGTGACAGAAGTAAACCTCTAAAAAGCGGCCAAGTGCGAGTCGGACTCGCCGAAGAAGGGTTCCGTAGCAGCAAATAACATAATATAAAAGTTCTTGTAATATTTGAGTTGATTGAATGAAAGGTAAATTGCGGTTTAAGTTATATCACTAATTTCACTCACCTGGAGCCTAAACGCGCTCTAACACTCTAAACTAATATTGTTAAACTAAAGTAAAGCTACGGAACCGTTTATTATTTATTGCGTACAGTGTGACATTAATATGAAGCTATAGAAGGTTCTTATGACACAACTGTCAACTTTAAAGAAAACAATTAACAATATATGTTTTATTTCACTTCTAATGTTGACATAAAATATCTTTATTTTCATATAACTATTTATCATCATTAAAGATAGGCAGGGACAGCAGCGCGCTTCTTTCCACAATCCTGACACTACAGTCGAGATATAAAAAAAATACAATAAGTTATTTTTAATATTTTGTTGATTATTTTTTAATTTGTTTTATACATTTCTATACTAAGCTACTAAAGTGCTTGTATCATAGAAACAGGACAACCAAAGTACATATATCAAAGATATATATATATATATATATATATATATATATATATATATATATATATATATATATGACGACTGGCGTGGACGAACGGTTTAGCGACTGGTTTGTTGCGCGTAAAGTCCCGGGTTCGATCCCCGGTCGGAGCAAATATTTGTTTCATAGCTTTTATTTGTAATATTTAATAGTATTAAATATTGCAAATATTTGTTAATAAAATTAAAAAAAGAGATGGATATTTGCTTCGGGTCTGGTTATCAAAGAGTGGTAGGCAGTGGTACCCAGTCTGCCGATCCGGGGTAGTACCACCACTTACAAGTATACAGACCGTGAAGTGATTTGGTCACGTTTCGGGATCAGCTTGTAAGTTGCCGGTTCCATCTAGGCCGGCATAGTGGATGTGATTGCTATGGCTAAAAATCAAGCGGGGTGCTGTCATATGTCGAGTCACAATAAAAAAAATAAAAAAAAATACATTGGTACCGGTGAGTACCAATGTATCATCGAACCCGTGCCACTCGGCTTACGTAGCCATTGCACCGCCACTACACCACGGTCGCATAACTTACTAAACATGTTTGTATTGTAAAAACTGGACGACCTAAGTCTATCAAATATCAAAGATACATTGGTACCAGCAAATGGTTTTGAACCGAGAGATCTTGGTTTTCGAGACTATTGCCACTAACGCTAGACCAGTCGCCTTGTTCTGTTGTTATTCAGACTTTTCTCAGTCGTCGGCCTTACCATCAGGTGGCGGCAAAGAGTGGTAGGCAGTGGTACCCAGTCTGCCGATCCGGGGTAGTACCACCACTAACAAGTCCGTGAAGTAACTTAGTCGCGTTTCGGGATCAGCTTGAAAGTTGCCGGTTCCAACTGGATGTGACTGCTACTATACTTACAGTTATTTAATTATAGAAGCAGTTACCTCTATTCATGGAACGCACTCCAGCTTAACATGAGGCGTGGTGCTGTCATATGTCGAGTCACAATAAAAAAATTATAGCCTTTATATGACTCACACCTTAAGTATTAATACAATTGCAATGTGACAGCACGATTGATGTGCCTCAAGTGACATTTACGTAATTTATAAGTCTTATAGTCATTTAGCTATGAGGCCATTTATTATAACGGATAGAACATTTATTGCATGATAATACAATATTTGTAGGTCTGTAATAAATATATAAATTACTAGCTGCGTAGCCCGGCGTTGCCCGGGTCAAAATACATCGCACGCTTAATGGTTAATCAATCAGTTTTTCTCTTATAATCTTTGTACCTACCATTAAACGTATGTTGTTGTATATAGTGTATATATACATACATAATTAATCAAAGCATTTTAGGCATATACCATGGCAGACTTTTTTTGTGAGTAATCATGAGTACTATTAATATATAGAACACTATTTTATATATCGTCAATAGTTTTCGCAGTGTACGCGATGTAAGGAATTTTATGAGTAATTGTTTTACACTATATTATTCAAGATTACGTGCGGAACGCTAAACTTTTTCAAAATCCAAAAAAGCCTATGTTACTCACAAAGAATGTAGCTTTCTAATGGTGAAAGAATTTTTAAAATCGGCCCAGTAGTTTTAGAGTCTATTCATTACAAACAAACTTACAAATCTTTCCTCTTTATAATATTAGTATAGATATGAAATACCATAAATAAAGGCGACCGTGGTGGAGTGGCAGTGCTATGGTTACGCGAACCGAGAGCACGGATTTAAAACCACTTGCCGATACCAATGTATCTTTGATATATGTACTTTGGTTGTCCCGTTTCTGATACAAGCACTTTAGTAGCTCAGTATTGAAATGTTAATAAAATAAAAAAATAATATGTTTATTATCTACATGAAATAGAAAATAAATTATACGTTAATCACAATGTCAATGAGAATAGGCTTCGTTTTGACAGATAAACTCCATTAATGAGCTTTAAAATTAAAAATGCGACCACGCAACACACTAAGAATCGATGTTCATTATTATTAACAATTTTTTAATAACAAATTTAATTTTCATTGAAGTTCGGCCCCCAGGTTTGATTCCTAGTTGCAATTGATCGATATGAGCACGTAAAAAAAATATTTCATCCAATTTTCATAACTAATTACTATTTTCATAAATAAGTAATAATACTAGCGTTGGATATACAAAAAATATATAAAATATTTAATGCCAAATGAACAAATGTAATTTTTAAAGTAAACGATTTTACCAAATTCCTTTTCTTGTCTAACTTATTTAACTGTAGTAGCAGTCGCCTCTATAATGGATCATACTCCAGCTTCATCAGACGGAATGTCATATGTCGAGCCACAATAAATACTAAAAAACAGCCATATTAAGTTCATCCCAATTAAAATGATAGTTAATGCCATTATTAAAGTTTTATCCACCGTCCCTTGTCAGGATAATAGGCGTAAGCATACAATAATAACATAATAAAGTAACTTGAACAAACGGTAAGAAATTAACAGCCAGCCCAAGGGTAACGGTACCAATTATAGAGAATGAAAATTTATCTCAAAACGAAAGTTTCTCTCCCTAAGAGTCTAACCGATTCTCAATAATTTATAATTGTTTATTAAATTTATTGTTGTATTATTGTGGGAATAATGCGCGGTGCCTTGTTAGGCGAAGTAATGGGCTGAAGGCATGCACGGCGGGGTTTAGGTTTGATATAAATATGGGTGTTTCTTTGCTATTTGCAACGTTGCAATATTCAAATTATGGTTCGATTGTTTATAAGGTTAGCGAGCTGCATTTATTTTGCATTTAATTGTTTCAATAGAAACAGTATTTAGGTATAATAAGAATAGTACAAAAAATAGCGCTCATAACAAATAAAAACTTTTTATTAATAAACTATAAAAATAACTATCTTCAAAGTTGAGAAGTTTGGAATGAGTGATTTTGCGGCAATAGTCAATTTTCTTTAATGTTTAAGAATGTTTAAATTAAATACAATACTCGTGCGATAAAAAAATATAATATGTTAAAATGTTTTAAACGATTTAAATTCATACTCGTACTTAGAACAAATTAAAACAGGTCCTAACGTGTTATGAAACCTATTTTATTTATGTCGATATTTGTATAATTTTCTTTGTATCTTGCCATAGTCATAAATAGAGAATGCAACGTAACAAATGGTAAAAAAAAAATTAATTTGTATTTAAAAATATTTATTAAAAAGTACAATTTATTAAATTCTATAGTTAAACCCACTATTCGATTGTACGGTGCCATTGAAGTCTTATATATCTGTAGTAGCGGCTTTAACTAAACAAAACAAATATAAATATAAGGACGTTCCTAATAATTATTGTTAATTATTGTATAGTAAGAGAATATTCTAAGTTATCATTTAGCATTTACATTGTGAATTGTAAATGTTATCAAAGACCGCAGGGTGCCAACTGTCAAGTGCGATCAAGGTGTTCCAAGTGACGAGAACAGGTGCTTTTACTCTATTATGTTTTCAAATTAATTTTATCATTGAAGAACAAGAAATATGTTTACGCCTTTTATAAAAGAGTAGGTTGGCAGAATAAATTATTATGTCTAAAATAAAAAGTATAAAAAACTTGCTATCAGTATTCGAATTTTAAACTTTTTAGCCTATGTATGCAAATAAATCGAATGGTCACACCTTTTTTACGCAGGGATAGGCAAGACGATCCTGACATAATTCCATCGCTTCCCACATCCACAATCCTCTTAATACACCCTCTACAGTTTTGAGCACTAGGCAACCCAGCTTTCTTGAGGATGCCTACATGCAATAAAATATTTCTTATATAAAATTTTGTCGGTTGAGTTTCTTCAATAGTTTCATTCTTGGACCTCTCCTTGCTAACTATAAACACAATTGAGCACAGATATAAAAAAAGAACAAAAAACAGAAACATCTACTCTTAATTCATCAACACATTCTCAAACAAAAATATCGAAAGTCAATTTTCATATTTTCTGGCGCTAAAAATGCTCTCTCAGCGAAGACATTAGGAAGACACGAAAGAGTAACGATCTTGGCACGAAAAATAACAATTTCTTTAAAAGTCTACAAATTAGATGTTTTTTAGTATTGATACATATTTTTGCAGGTTTTTTTATTGGCGTGATTTGACGCAGTGTTTATTATGTCTAGACTAACGGGGAACTTATGCGTTGTTTGTTTCGTGTCAGAGGTCCACTTTTCTACTATTACCTTTTTTGTTTTTAACAAAAATCAAAACCTTCCTCCCACAGTGATAGGCAGAGACATTGGCCACTTGCTACGATCCTGACACAACTCCTCCGCCTCCCTCACATTTACACATCCCTTCACACAAGCTCTACGGTTATGGGCACTAGGTAACCCAGCTTTCTTAAGAATGTCTCCGTTTTTAACACTAAATAAATTATTAATTTATTTTTTATATTTGTGTCGTATAATGACAGCACCTCGCCTGATGTTAAGCTGGAGTACGGTCGGCAGAGTGGGTTAATGTATAGTGTCAAGATTGTGATTGAAGAATGTAGTTTGATTGTCTCTGCCTATTTCTATGGGACCAGTCAACATGTTTTAATTTAGAAATAAACCTTTGTACTATTTTTATTAGCATGGGCATGGTCTTATCAAGCTCATCGTTTGATTCTACCATTACTTCGGAAAGGCGTTTGATTAGAAGAAGACCACGAGAAACTCCACAAAAGTGTGTGATATTATAATAAGAAAAGACGTAGATATGTTATACGTGCTCTGAAAGAGGCACGTTAAAACTATGCTAATAAGCAAACCTGAACTCAGTGAACTCAGTGTCGTCGTGGTTGACCGTTCAAACTCAAGCCATTTGTGAACACTAAAACTGGTGTATATGATATAACGTATCTACCACATTTTACCTAATATCATTGGATGCAGTAGAAACTGTATTTTATTAATTAATAGAATTATATTTTACATTTATCATATCAGGCTTTAGGTTTCCGTTTGTTCCGTTGAAAATGGTACCTTAGCAATTTTATTCTTTAGAAAGAGAGTGTAAAAGCCAAACATATTGTGAAATATGTATGAGCGTGTTAAAATTAATATTTAGAACAATAAATTTGTTTTAATCTAAGCCGGATTTTCCTGTGAGTTTGAGAAGGGTACACGGTTCCTGTCCAGACGATTCATCGATAAGAAGCTTTTCCTGTGTCCAAAATCCATTTGAAATTTATCGATGTTATTTTCTATAAATTTTGCTTTGTCATAAGCTAGTATTTAATGTATCCATGGTATAATGAATAGCCAAATAATGTCCGGTATTTGTTCTTGCATTAATGTATGGAAGTGAAGGTTGGGTATGGTAGAAGAAGCATTAAAGTAAAATTGGCGCTGTGGAAATGCAATTATGAAATTATGAAATATATGTGGAGTGACGATAGCGGATAAAATAAGAAATAGCACAGTGCGCGATAGATGCGGTTTAAAAGAAGATGTTGTAACAAGGATTGACAAAAAGATGCTTTGATGGTATGGGCACGTGGAAAGGATGAGTGAAAGTAGATCGACGAAAGCAATTTATAAATCTGGTGTGAATGGATGCGTTAATCGAGGCAGACCCAGGAGGGTGATATCCGACCAAATCAGAGACATCCTTAAGAAAGCTGAGTTGCCAAGTGCCCATAACTATAAAGCTTATGAAGAGAATTGTGGATGTGAAGGAAGCGAGGGAGTTGTGTCAGGACTGTGGCAAGTGGCGCTCAATTCCTTGTGGGAAAAAGGCGTAATAATTCTTTTGGTTGTATAATTTGGAAATGGTAATTACGAATTAGTATGCAAGTATAAAAAACTAAAACAACAAAAACAAAAACGTTTTAAATGCACAAACAACAAAAAAACATTCACTTTCATACAGATACTAACTTGGCTGTCGTTCCCTTTTTCCCGTATCCTATCCCCTAAGGGGTGGAAAGGGGGGACATTAACCTTGAAAACAAATTGGAAACTTCCAACTTCCATAGAGAGGGAAAGTGTGATAAAACTAATTTTGCTCTTGCAGAGGAAGTTTAGAGTTTACTATGCTACTTCACACGTACTTGCAAACTTGAATGTACGAATATATTGACGACTGGCACACTAGCTTGTTACGCGTAAAGTCAAGGGTTCGATTCCCGTTTTGAGCATATATTTGTTTCATAGCTATTTTTTGTGATATTTACTAATTGAATGAAACATTACATATTTTAAATATGTAAATAAAAAGAGGTGGATATTTGCTTCTGGTCAATATTTGATAAGTTATCAAAGAGTGGTAGGCAGTTTGCCGATCTACCACCACTTACACGTATAACTTCACGGGCAAAGTACACTTGTACGTGGTGGTACAGTCAGCATCATATATAATTGACTCATTGAATGCTCACATTATTATGACAACTAATGTGTGTAGATATTTATGATATATGATATTTATCATCTTAAGTGGGTAGCTTTCAAAAGTTTGTAAAATATTGTTCTACATTTTTATAATCATTATTAATAGTTATTAATAAGTTATAATAACTATTACTGTTTAATTTTAAAAGTGCTGTGAGTGTAGAGAAATTGTAACACAAAAAAGGGATGAACTAACTATATTTACACCGCCAGCTGCTCTCACCAATTTTCACCAACTCAAGACAACTAACTACAGATTTGACCTGGAAATGGAAATGGGAATGGAGGTAACAGATCCTTCAGTTGCTCTTCTTAAACTTAATGATCTATTTGAAAAGAAGATGGAATCATTTGAGGCGCGAATTGCCTCAACCACACCCAATGCGACAGTCGCTCAGCTGTCAAAGGATTTTCAAAGCTTTAAGAGTTTTATGCGGGATACAGTTGAGCTGCTTCGATCCCAGATCTCCAATCTTTCAATTCTCTGTGATGATCTAGAAAACAGAAGCAGATGTAAATTCCTCCTTTTCCGGGGTGTTTGCGAGTCTGCAGAGGAAAAAACCAGTGGCATTATAAGTGATATATCTACAAACAAATTGAATGTTACTGTAAACACAAATGACATACAATTTTCTTATAGACTTGGTGTCAAAGGTAAAAATCCTGAAAGACCCCGGCCCATACTGGTGAAATTCAGAAATATTGATACCCGGGCCAAGGTATGGCAAGCAAAAAAGGGACTTAAGGGCAGCTGCATATCTATGGCAGAGTTCTTAACGTCCTTCCGGAGGCGTTTGTTTGCTGAGGGACGACGGATGTATGGGATAACCTGCTGTTGGTCTCAGGAAGGAAACATTTATGTGAAGGTGAAGGATGGGCCCAAGCAGCGCATTCTCTCTGAAGCTAATCTCCGAGACTATGCAGCTAAGTTTCCACCTCCTCCGGCTGAGAGTCAGGGTCCTCGACAACCAAGGGCTGCCAGGATTATAAAGCCGAAAAAATAGTTGTACAAGTCTTTAATATTGCCTGTTGCCTTCATAAATTCTATTACTTTGTTTTTAAGCTGGGGGCCCTTCATCTTCAACAGACACCACAGATTTTCCCTACCTGCATTCTACTCAGATCTCACAACTTAATATCCACTGATGTATTTATTTATTAATTTTTTCACATTAAATACTTACAGTGTCCTATATTACTTTAATAATACAGTTTTTGAATGTTTTCCGTGTAAGTATTACTTTACTACAATACTTACATAATAATGTTTACATGCAATTTTATTGGGTCATTGGGTGAAAGGTTTGTTGGAATGATGAAGGGCTTCTCAGTGATCGGTAGCGTATTGAAACTGCTACGATTTGAGTAATTAACAATTAACTGCTTCGCCGGAACGCTTTTATAATCATGTTTTTGTAAGGCCAACTAATGTTTCTCGGGTACATTGCGTGTTGTTGTACAATGGATTTGAAACAAATAGATTTGGATTAGGTTATATACTGTAATCAGAGTTCAAGTTTTCCTAGACTTCTTACAAGCGGTCCGGTGACTTTACATAGCGGTCAACGGTGACAGCTGTCAGTTGAGATGCGTTCCGTTTTGATAATCATAAGTAATATAAATATCAGATGGTCGCAATCGCGACTGGCACCCGGCACTGTCAGAAAATTTACTTGTATTTTTTTTTTTGTTTTTTAGGATAGAAATGTACTTCAATTCTTGTAACAATCTTTTCTTCTTTTGTTAATTGTCAACTATGTTCATCTTACTGTTACTTACTGACTGTAATGTATTGCTGTTAGTGAAATAGTTAACCAGTAGGTGATGTGAGCAGTAAAAGGTGATCTAGACAGCACTTGATATTATCAAACATATATTATATATTTGTAGAATTATTATATTTTGTTTATATTTATTTTTAGATATTATATTATTATACATTTTATTACATTTTTCAGGCAGTAATGTTGATATCTGATTCGGAAGATGATTTTTATTCCTGCAGTTCTACGTCGGATGAATATTATGACGCACAGAGTACGATCTTACTCGGTGACTTATTACACAACACCCTGACACCTTTTCCTAAAAACCTGAATGTCTGCCATATTAACGCGCAAAGTATACCAAGTCACTATTCGGATCTTCTTACAACATTCTATAGTCAGCACATTCATGCGGTTCTTGTGTCGGAAACCTTTCTTAAGCCTACCTTACCTTCAACTAGCTATTCGCTCCCTGGCTTTACAATGGTTCGCAATGACCGCTTAGGTAAGGGTGGGGGCGGTGTGGCAATTTATATACGATCGCATCTCAAGTACAAGTTGATTGCTCAGTCGCCATCTTTATATTGCCATTCGGCTGAATACATATTAATAGACATCGATTTGAACTCAACTAAATTTCTTCTAGGTGTTGTGTATGCCCCTCCTGCACTTAACTATTTCAGTGATTTCGAGAATTTGCTTGAGGCTCAGATACCTAACTATGAACATTTTCTTATTATGGGAGACTTCAATACCTGTCTCTTAAAAAATGACACGCGTAGTACGAATTTAAAATTAATCACTTCTTCTGTCAATGCCTACATACTTCCACTCGAGCCTACTTACAATTTAAATGAATCGAAAAGTCTTTTAGATCTTATTATCACCTCAGACACACAAAGAATTCACACTCATGGTCAGTTTTTAGCTCCGGGTTTTTCTCACCACGACCTAATATACGCATCCTTCAAGGTTAAAACTCCTAAATTCAAACCCAAGATAATTCTGCAGCGAAAGTTCGCTAAAATGAATCTTGAAGCTCTCCAAGATGACGCACTAAACACAAACTGGGATGAAATTAAACTGAAAGACAACATCGATGATAAGGTCGCTGAGTTCAATCGACTACTTATTACGCTTTATGACAAACATGCGCCAATTGGCCCAGTCCGTATGAAGCGGCCTCCAGCTCCATGGCTTAATGATGAAATTAAGAAGGCCATGCGGCACAGAGACCGACTTAAATGTCTTCACAAAAAATCGCCGGATGAAATCAACTGGTGTAAGTTCAAATTAGCTAGGAATCGCGTAAATCAGCTCTGTAGGAATGCTAAGCGCAAATTCATTCACCAATCAATTGAGTCCGCTAGTTCGCAATCTATCTGGAAATTCTTGCGCAGTTTGGGGTTAGGAAAAACAAACTCCACCACAATTTCTGCTGTCGATATCAGTGATCTTAATCGTCACTTTAGCTCCATCTCTAATCCTATTGATCCAGCAATTAAGGCCGCTACCATTACACAGATTGAAGCTACTGCTCTCCCTGACCATAACCCCTTTTCCTTTATACCAGCAACACGCGGTGAGATTAACAAGTTGATCCATTCGTTAACCAGTAAAGCCGTTGGATATGACGATATTGGTCGTTCTCTTCTTCTCCCAATTCTAGACACCGTACTCTCACCTATTACCTATATCATTAACTCTTCTTTATCTTCCAACACTTTCCCCGACTTATGGAAAAAGGCATATGTTATCCCTATTCCTAAGAAAACTGGTAAGGTTGATTACAGTAATTTCCGTCCTATTTCCATCCTTCCTTTTCTTTCTAAGGTTCTTGAACGTATAGTTCATAGCCAATTTTCCTCCTTTTTACATACAAACAGCCTCTTTAATCCTCTACAGAGTGGCTTTCGCCCATCGCATAGCACCACTACTGCCTTAGTGAAAGTTACCGATGATATCCGAGCAGCAATGGACGATGGACAACTCACTTTACTTACTCTCATAGATTTCAGCAACGCTTTTAACTGTGTAGACTTAGAAATTCTCCTTGCAATTCTTCGTTCTCTCAATATCTCACTGTCTACTCAGCAATGGTTTCACTCTTACCTCAGTGGTCGCCAACAACGAATCCGACTGGATAACGCTTTCTCTGAATGGTCTCCGGTGAGAGCAGGTGTCCCGCAGGGTGGCGTGCTCTCCCCTCTTCTCTTCTCTGTCTTTATTAATTCTCTCACTTCTTCCATTCAACACAGTCACTATCATTTATACGCAGATGACTTACAAATATATATAAGTTTTAACTGTGATAGTGCTACGAGTGCTTTTGATAGAATGAATAGTGATCTTGAATCAATTAACTCAAGAGCACATAAATTGGGTTTGGCAATCAATGTTGAAAAGACACAGGCTATGGTAGTGGGTACAAAACAGGCATTGGGGAAGTTGCATAATGATACTAGACCGATCCTATTGCTTAATAAGGTGCCGTTGGTTATGAGTCAGCATGTTAAAAACTTAGGTCTTTTTATGAGTAGCGACTTGTCATGGAATTATCACGTCTCAGAAACGAGCAAGAAAGTCTATGCTACGATGCATTCCTTAAAAAGATATCAAAACTTTATCCCTTTAAAAACCAAAATCATGCTGGTGACTTCCTTGGTTCTTCCGATCATTGACTATGCAGACGTGTGCTATAACGATATCACAGAAGAATTGCTAGATAAGCTAGAGCGCCTCTTGAACTTATGCATACGTTATGTATATGGACTCCGCAAATATGATCATGTTTCGCACTATCGGAATGAATTAAGGTGGCTCAATATTCGCTCTCGCAGGTCGGCACATTTTCTCTCGCTCCTTTACACAGTTTTGAATTGCCCTAACTCTCCATCCTACCTATGCGAGCGCTTTGAATTTCTGTCCGACTCCCACACCCGTTCGCTGCGTTCTTCTGATAATAATCAGCTAAAAATTCCCCAGCATAAAACCAGCCGGTATACGAATTCTTTTACAGTAGATGCTGCACGCCAGTGGAATAGGCTACCTTTGTCTGTCAGAAGCGCTCTCTCCGCCAATGGTTTCAAAAGACTAATCTATAGACATTATCTTTCGAAGCAATGTCCAGACTACTAAATTTGGTGTAGGATTCTGATTTTAATTTCTTTGGTAAAATGTATTTATTTATAATTAGGTATATAATATGTAGGTATATAACTTATTATAATGTTATGTATGTATATATATGTGGGTATGTATATATGAACTGATATATTATTTCTGTTTTAAATATTAGATATAAGCACCCACCTCATGTTTTGTTACCCCCCCCCAAAGGTTAGCTGGTAGAAAATGCTATTTAGCATTAAGCTCGCCCATTGTATTGTTTTTACTGTGCAATAAAGAATTTTATTATTATTATTATTATTATTATCAGTCTGAATGTATAGATACTTTTGATCACTTTGCGTGCTCAGATATATCTGATGCTGACTGTACTACCACGCCCGCAGACAGGGCCCCACTACCTATCACTCTTAGAAAGTATAATTATCTAATATATAGTATGGAATACCTGTAATATGAAGCTTGTATGAATTATATTATTAAGGCGACCGTGGTGTAGTGGCAGTGCAATGGCTACGTAGGCCGTGTGGCACGGGTTCGAAACTACTTACCGGTACCAATGTATCTTTGATATATGTACTTTGGTTGTCCTGTTTCTATGATACAAACACTTTAGTAGCTTAGTATAGAAATGTATAATAAATGTGATGTATAAATATGTAAATGTGAAGGAAGCGAAGGATTTGTGTCAGGATCGTGGCAAGTGGTGCTCCATTGTCTCTGCCTATCCTTGTGGCGTCACAATTAACTTGATTGATGTATTTGAAACGTTTACAATAATATTAAATCATATCTAATTTATATATGAGAAAAATCAAATACAAGAGGAATAAATAATAAATAGCTACAAATAACGTACTCCTCGAATCAAAGATTCAATAAAACGTAATTGTAAAAAGCAATATAGAGAAAATGTTATTTGATAAAAGCTACCTCGATATTGCTCCCTCAAGAACGTCATTTATTTACGTTAACTCGATATCGATATATCCAAAACATTTTACATCACTACTCGTATATCAATCGACGATACCAAATGTCGAAAATATTAGGCTGTGTATACATTTGAAATTATTCATTTTTTCTTATTATATTAGTATTTTTTTTTAATGGAGATACGACTTCTCTTCGACTTGTCTGGTAAGCAAGGGGAGGTTAAAGACTGTAAATGCTGTTCCACTGTTCCATAAAAAATCTACTTTTTTTTTTAATTGTGACTCGACATATGTCACATGAATGTCACTGCTACTACAATTCAATAACTGTGAGTAGCAATCACATCCACTATGCCGGCCTAGATGAAACCGGCAACTTACAAGCTGATCCCGAAACGTGACCAAATCACTCCACGGTCTGTATACTTGTAAGTGGTGGTACTACCCCGGATCGGCAGATTGGGTACCACTGCCTACCACTCTTAAGTTTACGATTGCCTCAGTCACCAGGCAGTAAAGGCGACCGTGGTGTAGTGGCAGAGCAATGGTCATGCAAACCGAGAGCACGGGTTCAAAACCACTCACCAGAATCAATGTATCTTTGGTTGTCCTGTTTCTATGATACAAACACTTTGGTACCTTAGTATAGAAATAAAATAAAAATTATGCACCGAACTGTTTAGCATTGTGATTTATCCCAACAATAAATTCAAATACATATACTATTTATTGTACATTATTAAATATTAATCAATCATATAGATAGGCAGAGATAATAGAGCGCCACTTGCCACAATTCTGACATAACTTCCTCGCCTCCTTCAGATCCATAATTCTTTTCATACAAGCTCTAAGGTGCCCATAACCTAGCATAGACATCTTGAGAATGTCTCTGATTTGATCGGAAAACACCCTCCTGGGTCTGCCTTATTTAACGCATCCATTCACATCAAATTTATAAATTACTTTTATCAATTTACGAGTCAATCTACGTCAATGAATCTCGTATACATCCTTTCCATGTGCCCAAACCATCGAAGCATCCCTTTGTCAATCCTTGTCACTATATCTTTTTTGGTTTCTTTTTTCGGAATGGCGTTCTAAGGGGAGGCATGTGTTCAGCAGTGGACGCCTTCTGGCTGATGATGATATCTTTTTTCAAACCACATTATTAAATAGTAAGTAAATTATCTTTGACTTTATGTAAAACATGCTTAAATATAAGCCTGTCAAATTAGCATTACACACGATCGCTTAGAAGGCTGTACTAACATAAATGTACCCACATCACGTCACAATAATATTAATGTTGTCAATATTGAATGTCAACTAAGAATTTAGACTTATTTTAAGTTGAATTATTCATACAGGTAACTTAGAAATAAATTTTGATGAATTAAACAAATTTTATGCGGCTTACTATCGCATTTATTATGGTTAAGTTCTTCCAAAATAAGCCTATTTTTTATTTTATTATTATTCCGAAGTTTCGAGAGCTTTGCAGCCATCGTGGTCACAGAGAGACTGAGATGTTGGTCGTCCAATTGGTTGATGCTGTTATTGTTTCCAAAACTACCCCGCTTGATGTTTTGATTTTGTTTTTCTGTTCCCGATTTATTTATTTTTTTTGCAAAAATACCTGACGGTGTCATCTGGTTTGGCAGTTTGCTGGACTTGGGACTTGAGTTTGTGTATTATGGGGTCCCAGGTGTTAGACAACCGCCAACCAGCTCTTTAATTGAAATTAGAATGTTTTATTGAAATTAGGGTGTTATTATTAGGATCTCTATTGAAATTTGTTCATTCATAAATCAATGTTCGCGCAAAATCTATGAAAATACTAGTATATTTTGAGTAAAACTATCTTGATTTCTCATTTAGTTTTTCGCTCTATCGATATCTTTATTACTAGACAGTCTGGTTGTAGCAGCCTGTCCAACATGCATCCTCTATCGCCTATACCAGGAAGAATGTTCTGAGGAGCTCTTTAACCTTCCTACCTCTTCTTTCTACACCCCTAATACCCGCACAGGTCGGGGGAAGCATCTGCATTCTGTCGACCGAATCGGCAGTCGAACTAAGTTTCTTAGTGTCTTAAAACAGGCACGTATTGAAATAAAAACCGATTGACCGATCAAACTAATAGTCTTCGGAAAATATAAAATGAAGCCATGACTCTTTTACAATGTTAAATGATTCTGTAACTCATACTTTTGGATAGACTCCATCGAGAAGACACCACAAGAAACTTGTGCCTTATAATTCAGGCGCTACATTAGGTGATTGGATGCACCAGCTGGTGAGCTACCATGCAGCCTATCACAACGAAAACCAAAAGACTTAGCAGTTCTTTCTCTGCTATTCCATTGAAAAATGAAACATTCATTAAGGCGACCGTGGTGTAGTGGTAGTGCAATGGCTACGTAAGCCGAGTGGCACGGATTCGAAACCACTCACCGGTACCAATGTATCTTTGATATATGTACTTTGATTGTCCTGTTTCTATGATACAAGTACTTTAGTACCTTAGTATAGAAATGCATAATAATAAAAAATAAAATAAAAATATAATAATATAATAATCTGCGTTATAATTCTGTATCCTTTAAGCGCAGTGTGAAACTGCAATGCGATCCATAAAAGTAGGCGACAGCTACTACAGTTAAATAACTGCAAGTAGCAGTCGCATCCACTATGCCGGCTTAGTCGAAACCGGTAATTTACAAGCTGATTCCTGACCAACTGGTGGTCATTTGCAACTGAGCAAATGATTACCAACTCTCTGTTACTTCACGGTCTGTATACCGTATACGGTCTGTATACCGTATACGGTCTGGTACTACCCCGGATCGGCAGGTACCACTGCCTACCACTCTTTATTTTTAGGTGAAATCCAGTCACATGTCGATAAAAAGTCGATTTATTTCTAGGGTGAAAGGTAACAGAGTAAATTGTTCAATTTCCGTGGTAGACGCTTATAAAAAACCTATTACATAAATTCGTATGCAGTATTGAGTATTCGAATAATGTGATTGGAGCACGACAAAGTGATTTTGAACGATAGGCGTGGCGCATTGGTTAACTGGTTCGTTACGCGTAAAGTCCCAGGTTCGATTCCCGCTCGAAGCATTGATTTCTTTCATAGCTTTTATTAGTAATAATTATTTATTTATTAATAACTGTGGCGCTCCATTGTCTCTGCCTATCCCTGTGGGAAAAAGACGTGACAATTTGATCGATTGATTGAAATAATGATTAGATTGATTATTAGAAATATTTGTTAATAAAAGAAGGTCTGGTTTTTTTATTAACAAATATTATTCTAGTCTCCGGTCTCCGTCTAAGCTAAGCTGCCGGCCTGGGGTAGTATCACTATGCCGGCCAATTAAATTATATTTCGGTTGATAATAATATTATATAATATATATTATAACAATATATAAAATAATTGAATAGGCATTAAATCATAAAAAAATATTTCCGTGTATACGTAAAGCATTGAAAAATCATAGGTATATATATCAAAGAATATCATAGATACTTTATTGTCTCGTTTAAAATAACACCATCAGTCGAACAACCGTCAAGTAGTGGAATGCTTCTAGCCCTTACTACATATATCCTTGAATACAAGAAGCACCCGTCTGAAGAAGCACGTTTGGTCGGTATAGTGACTGCGACTATTGCAACTGTATACTGGCTTGTTTTTGTAGTCGTCAGCACTCTTGGACCTCCTCTTGCTCACCATAAGGCAGTAGAGAAAAGATGTCACAATAAGAAAAATGGGCCGGCATTGTGATTGAAATTGTAATTCGTGAGCCAGTCGTGAGCCCTCATAGATCTGCAATACCATGGGGCCACATTAGGCTACTAAAGTGCTTGTAAAATATTTTCTTAGATTTTGCGCGAACATTAATTAATAAATTAAACAAATAACAGCATCAACCAACAGGACGACCAAAACCTTAGTCTCTTTGTGATCACGATGACTGCAAAGCTCTCGAAACTTCGGAATAATAAAATAAAATAAAATCGTAAAATCAAAACTAAAATAATCAATCAATCAATTAAATTGTCACGCCTTTTTCCTACAGGTATAGGCAGAGACAATGGAGCGCCACTTACCACGATCCTTACACAACTCCCTTGCTTCCTTCACTTCCACAATTCTCCTCATACAGGCTCTGTGGTTATGGGCTCTAGGCGACCTAGCTTTCTTAAGGATGTCTCTGATTTGGTCGGAAACTAAATAATCGCCGCATAAAATAGTAAGCCGCATAAAATTTGTTTGATTCATTTAGTGCCTTGTATCATAGAAATATCATTCTAAAAATTCAATATAATAAACTAGACAGGCTCTCAACGCAACGAAAATTTCCTGTACTCGTATTCATGTACGACAAAGAATCGTGTTAGTGTGTGTATTCTAAGCCTTTACCTATGCATGTGTGCGTGATCTGTTTACGGCTGATCTGAAATGTACGTAGAGGCAGGTTTTCTTAGACGCACACATAGATGGACTTTTCCTTTAAGTCTCGTCTACATTGATACTATTTTGGGCGTTATATGTGGTTTTTATAGGTATGAAAGCTAGGTTGCCTAGTGCCCATAACCTTAGAGCTTGTATAAAGAGAATTGTGGATGTGAAGGAAGCGAGGGAGTGGTGTCAGGATCGTGGCAAGCGGTGCTCCATTGTCTCTGCCTATCCCCATAGGAAAAAGGCGTGACAATTTGATTAATTGATTGATTGAATTATATAATTATAAATTAAACAAATTCTATGCGGATTGCTATTGCGTTTATTTTTGGGTATTAATTGTATTTATTGATATGTAATTTTTATTTCGACGTTTAGAAAGCTTTGCAGCTATCGTGGTCACGGAGAGCCATTTATTATTTAATGTTCGCGCATAATCCAAGAAAATGGTACTTATAAATTATGTTTTATTGTGACTCAACATAAGACAACCTTACAATTTTTTATTTTTTTTATTTTGATACGACATTTGACCACCTCCCGCCTGATGATAATCAAGAGGAGGTCCAAGAGTTATAGTTATAGTGCAGACATACTACATTTAAATAACTACAAGTAGCAGTCACATCCACTATACCTGCATAGTTGTAACCTGCCTACCACTAGAGATAAGTGAGGAAAATAGCTTTAAAAAAAATGTAAAAAATTTAATCGTTATAAGTAATTTTTAGTCAAAAACTATTTGTATCTTTATTTTAACTTTTAATGATGATCATGTTTTTATATTATTTGTATCATGTTTTCTAATATTTTTTAGAAAACATGATACAAATAATACTAATAGCCTCTTAAAACATTCACTATTATTTCCTTCCATATAAAAAAATCTCTTAAGTAATTTTAATTGATTAATACTAGAATTATTGTTTTAATATATTTTTTATTATTAACATTTCTCTAAAGTGCTTGTATCATAGAAACAGCAGAACTAAAGTACATATATCAAGGATTTCTTAGGCCGGCATAGTGGCGGCGGCTGGGGCAGCCGGGAACTGACTCGGTTATTTCAGTCGTCGTCACTCTTGGACCTCCTCTTGCTTATCATCAGGCGAGTCAAGGTCAGATGTCGTGTCTTAATAAAAAAAAACAATAAATAAATAAAATAAAAAATACATTGGTCCGGCAAGTGGTTTTGAACACGCGCTCTCGGTTTGTGTAACCATTGCACAACCACTACACCACGGTTGCCATTGTAATAAATATTATGATCAAATGTGAACACGTCCTAACTTTAATGCATGATATGAACGTTTGCATGTGTGCGTAAAGGTAAGAATACATTTTGCGTTAGTGTGACTTTTCTATTCAATCTTCTTACGTTCCATTTCGCAGGGACATTCGATTTGGTCCCTGTCACTCTTAAGTGGTTTTGCTACAGCCGTCTCACTCTATTCCTAACGGGCTTAGGTGGTTCTGATATATTGTATTGGATGGTTTTTCCTTTCTGAAAATGGATTTTACGTTCACTCGAATGTCGTACCTGTTTTCACACTATGATGTTTAATCATGTGGAATATTTTAACATTTTGTACAAAATGTTTTTGAGGCTTGACATATGACAACACCCTGCATCATGTTAAGCTGGAATCATCATCATCATTATCACCCAGAATGCGTCCACTGCTGAACATAGGCTTCCCTCTTAGAACGTCATTTCGAACAAGATGCCAGTTGCATCAACTGGTTATTCGCGACTTTCACTATGTCGTCAGTCCACCTAGTGGGAGGCCTACCTACGCTGCGTCTGCCGGTCTGCTTAAGCAGGAGTGCGGTTAATGAATGGAGGTGACTGCTACTGCAGTTAAATAACTGTAAGTAGGTGGGTTGCTGTCTAATAATAAGTCACAATAAAATCTTTCTTGTCCCCTAGCAATAAGTTTACATATTGTTACAAAATAATAAAAAATATTTAATAAAATAAATAAAAAATAATAACCTATACAACCTTTAATGTATAAAAGGTGACTGTGATCTAGTGGTAGTGATAGTGACTAACTTTAATTCTTATATATATTTACATTTATATAATAAAGCATCTAAAGTGTTTGTATCATAGAAACAAGACAACCAAAGTACATATATCAAAGAGACATTGGTACCGGCAAGTGGTTTTGAACCCGTGCTCTCGGTTTGCGTAACCATTGCACTAGCACTACACCATCGCCTCGAATTCTTGTTACGCCGGATTGTTCCTTGAAAAACGGGGACTTCCTAAAAAAACGAAAAAGTTGTGTAGACTCTGCCTTTCTCTATCTGGGAATTAGGACATGACCAATCTTTAAGACCAAATTGGAGACATCCTCAAGAAAGCTCGGTTGCCTAGTACCTATAATAGTAGAGCTTAAATAAAGAGAATTGTGGATGTGAGGGAAGCGAGGGAGTTGTGTCAGGATCATCGCGCTCCATTGTCTCTGCGTGAAAAAAGGCGTTACAATCGATTGATAAAAACACATAAACATGTTGAAACAAGGATAATACAAAAATAGGTTATCGATAGAAAGGTTTCCTTTTTTGTCAAAATTATTCAAAACATACAAGATTAGAGATACTCGTAAGATACTCGGTGAGGAAAAGGTTTTACATCACTAATACGAATATATCTTGATGGACCTTCGTCCCAAGTAAATAATAAAGATCTTTTCTTATACATCTTTATAGGTCCGATAAGTAAGGGGAGGTCCAAGAGTGTTTCTTTTTTATTGTAACTCGACATAACACCGAGCACCCCGCTGGATGTTAAGCTGGAGTGCGGTCCATAAATGGAAGTAACTGCTGATACAGTTCAATAACTCTAAGTAGTAGTCACATCCACTATGACGGCCTAGTTGGAAACGGCAACTTATAAGTCGATCTCGAAACGCGACTGTCACTTCGCGGTCTGTATACTTGTAAGTAGTGGTACTACCCCGGATCGGCAGACTGGGCACCACTGCATACCACTCTTTGACATACAGACCCGGAGCAAATATCTGCATCTTTTTTACTAATAAATATGTCGTGCAGCAATAAAAAAAATTAAACCTAACGTAAAAATAATGGATGTGAAGAAAGCAAAGAAGTTGTGTAAGGATCGTGGCAAGTGGCGCTCCATTGTCTTTGCCTATCTTAGTGGAAAAAAGGCGTGACAATTTGATTTTTAATTGATTGGTAAATAATAAGGGGTCTTATATATACAGTTTCCCTGTTGATCACTATACTTTCCAATTTTTGTTTCTTTATCAATTATTTTTATTGTATATCAAAACAATAAAAAAAAACTAGAATTATTGCGCCAAAAAGAAGGCTCTGGATTATATGAAACAATATATACATATACTCTACTTACACGTGCTTTTCTTCCAAATCCTTCACAACGGAACGAGATGGGACAAGGGGGGGCATCACATTTCCCCAAAGGGAGGGAAAGGGGGTTAGAGAAATCCTCCCTTTTACCTATAGAATGTCTCTAAAAGGGGTCTTTGTGAGAAGAAGGGTTGGGTTACCTTTGGGAGTCAAATAGAAAATAGTATATAATAAAAATTCAAAGTAGAATATCTTGAGCCGCGTTCTGTGGGGTCTCCAATTTTCGGGTTCGTACCTTTTCTGCTGTTTTAAGGAACAGCAGAAATGTTTAGTAGCTTTGTTTAGAAATATAAATAAACATAAATTACTTTTAATAACTCAATAATATTAGGTTTGAAATGCTTTTTAATTCAATATGTTCTCCCTATTCTCTAACCTTGGATTCCTTAAGCGTGAAAAAGCACTTATGACTGAACAGTGACTGTGACTGAGAATAACTGTAAAAAATTAGGTTTTTCAGTCGTCGGCGCTCTTGAATTTCCCTTAGCTTGTCAGCCAAGGCGATCGATGTCGCGTCTCAATAAATCTTTACCAACTAAACGAACGGATGCCTCAGTCGCCGTCACTATTCCAGTCAAACTTAGAACCTACTTTTATCTATACATTCAAAAGATTAAACTAAATAGTTGTTTAAATGGTACAAACCCTTTCAGGGTACCAATTTTCCGGTATACCCGTAGGGATGTGAATATTTTTCCTCTCCTGTAAAACCACCCTTTTGATTGTGGAGTACGAGGGATGGAATTGGGACAATTTTTTTTGTTACAAGCGAGATCTAGCTTTGACGTTGAATACGTATATTATTAAGTCATTTTACCAAAAAATATGTATCATTATTTTACATATAAAGCACTTTGGTGTTTCCTAAATTAAATATATTATGCTCTAATGTAATCCGGGTATTCAGGGGTAGATAGAACAACGATAAACGCGTTTACGTCAATTAAACAATCAAATTGAAGAAATGAATTTATAAATCTGATGTGAATGGATGCGTTAATCGAAGCAGACCCAGGAGAGTGTTTTTCGACCAAATAGCAGAAATCCTCAAGAAAGCTGGGTTGCCACTAGCCCATAACCGTATGAAGAGAATTGTGAATGCGAGGGAAACGAGGGTCTAGGTAGTATTTATTGATCTAAGTTATATCAGGATCGTAGCTTGTGGCGCTCCATCGTCTCTGTCTATTCCTGTTGGAAAAGGGCGTGACAATTTGATTGATTGATTAATTTTAACCTTGTGTCTATCTCATCTTCCGTGATACCCACACAGGTCAGGATCTGTATTCCGAATGGTATGGTACCTGTTAATCTCTGGTCATAAAGACGACTTTTGACGCTACTGCAAACTGAGTCGGTTTTGTCAGTCGTAAGCGCTTTTGGACTTTTTCTTGCTTAACATCAGGCAAGTCGAGGTCAGGTTTCGTGTCTTTACAAAAAAATACCGCACACAATCTGTTGTTAAATTGGAGTTCGATACATGAGTAGATTCTGGTAACTTTTAATTTTTTACCGAAACACGACTATAACTTCATAAAGACTATTCTTCTAAAGAACCTCTGTTTTAATATTTATTATTATTTAATCACTTCCTCAAGAAGTGGTTATGGCCTAGTGCCCATAACCACAGAGCCTGTATGAAGAGAATTGTGGATGTGAAGGAAGCAAGGGAGTTGTGTAAGGATCGTGGTATAGTGGCGCTCCATTGTCTCTGCCTATCCCTGTGAGAAAAAGGCGTGACAATTTGATTGATTGATAATCACTATATAATTTTAATACTTTTTACCAAAAACAAAACATAAACGATCATCACGCAACTCTAGTAACACTATTATAAACAGAAACAATTCAAATTTAAACTTTAGTGCTTTGAAATAAGATTCGTAATTGAATTAAACAAATAAATATAAAATTCTATGTCATTAAATACATTGGATCACGATATCGTGAACTTTATTGCATTTATAACTTTTATTGGTGAAAAGTTTTATTTGTTGTTTTTTTAAACGACCAATAAAATCGTAGTATAGTTTAAACGAGTCCTCTTGATGGTTATTTGGATCGTTTTCGTTGCAATTCGATTTATTCCAGTTTTTAAACGTTTATTTTTATCCTCTTTTTTCAATTATAATATATTTGATTTTTTTAATCAAAGGTACCTGTATCTTTGATATATGTACTTTGGTAGTCCTGTTTCTATGATACGAGTACTTTAGTAGCTTAGTATAAAAATGTGAATGAAAAAAAATACCTATATCGTTTTATACACAGAACAGAGAAACAAATATATCAAATTTACGCCTTTTTCCCACAGGGATAGACAGAGACAATGGAGCGCCACTTGCCACGATCCTAACACAACGCTTCCCTTACATCTAGGTACAATTCTCTTCATACAAGCTCAAAGTCTGGGCACTAGGCAACCCAGCTTTCTTGAGGATGACTCCGATTTGGTCGGAGAATACCCTCCTGGGTCTGCCTCTATTAACGCATCCATCCACATTATGACGCTTGATGTTAGGCTGGAGCGTGGTCCATGAATGGATGTCACTGCTACTATAATTCAAGAACTGTAAGTAGTAATCACATCCACTATGCCGGCCTAGTTGAGACCGGCAACTTATAAGCTGATTCCAAAACGAGACCAAATCACTTCACGTCTTTTTTTCTAAACAATTGTTTCTATCTACCCGTTAAACTCACACCCAAATACGAGAGCAATATATTCATGCAAGCAACAGGCGACAATTAAGATAACAATGACCTCATTTTGGGGGGATAATTTCGCGCCATAACATCGCCCACTCCAAAAGCCTACACCCCCCTCTTTATAGTCAGAGAGCTATCGGTTAACAAAACTATAGTTAAATAATAAAAACTAAAAAAACACGCTTATGAATTAAAAAGAGAATACCTAACAGTAAAGAGTGTACTTTTTGTTATTGTAGACATCTGACATTGACCCGCCTAATGGTAAACAAGAGGAGGTCAAAAATTTTTTAATGAATGTCTGGGATCGGTTTTTATTTAATACGTGTTTCAAATGATTCAGACCTCTAAAAGTGAGTAAAAATATATTTAAAAGATTCCGTTACATAGTTACATACATATACAATATAAGTCAAACTAGCAAAAACGTGTTAAAAAGTTAAGTTCCTGTAACTTTTTTATATTGAGAAACAATACAAAATCCAAGAGCATTGGCGACTGAAATAAACGATTTAGTATACGATTGCCTTAGTTACCGTCACTATACCGGCTAAAGTTGCTTTTACACACTTAGCTTGAAGTGTGTATAATACACTTGTGAAGATAGATAAATAGTAGACTTGTGAAGATAGATGTTACCTATAATTGACTCACTGCTGGACAAAGGCCTATTCCGGAAATCTCCACTGTGACCTATTAACATAGCGGCTTGTATCTAGCAGTTTATTTTTACTTTTAACAGTCCAACTTGTAATTTAATATTCCTACGCCTGCACTGATATTTAAGTACTTACAGTATAAATGAGCAATGTGAGCAATGCAAAATGAGCAAAGCCCTGCCCGTACATTATGATGATATTTGTATGTGTCGTATACAAATATCATCATATTGTACAGCGTTCACATTACGCCCTAAACATTTAAAAAATTAAACATGAGGTAAAGCAAAAAATAATATGGCTAAAAAAATAATAAAAACCATAAAATTTATAACAAAGAATAAGTCAATTGTGAAATGAACTTAAAGTTGTAAACAAACGATAAATAATTTAAGCCGTCACCCCCCTAAGTATCATTACAGCTGATAGCTAATAAACCCTGACCTAGCCCAACTTCCGCGTTCCACATTTAAAATTAAGCCACGAAGGAAGACAAGTGAGAGGGAAAGCGGGAAAATAAATGAGTATTTGAGAGTTATGTAGCTCGCGGCGTTCGTTATATATTTAAAAAGAAACGGGAGATGGGGTAAGAAAACTCCCGTAAAGTAATGGGTGTGCTGTAATTGTAGGTGTTATGCCAGATAGAACCATTGTTTTTATTTTATATTTTTATTGTGACTTGGCATATAACAGCACCCCGCATGATGTTAAGCTGGAGAATAGTCCATAAATGGATGTCACTGATACCACAATTCAATAACTGTAAGCAGCAACCACTTCCACTATGCCAGCCTAGTTGGAACCGCAACTTAGGAGCTGATCCCGAAACGTGACTAAATCATTTCACGGTTTGTATAATTGTAAGTGGTGATATTACCCCGGATTGGGAGACTGGGTACCACTGCCTACCACTCTTTGAAACTCTTTAAACTAGTTTTCTTATTAAATGCAAAAGGAGTATTTAAATGGAAGTATTAAGCGTAAAAATGACGGTGTTGTGTCATCGGCGCTCTTGGACCTCCTCTTACTTTTTTCAGGCACGTTAAGATTGGAATATACATAAACATTATAATAAACATTATGTATAAACATTATAAGATACTTGTAGTGGAGGTGATATTTTGGTGAATATATGGGAATAAATAGCGTAGCATTTTAATATTGAGTATCTATTTTTTTCTGGCCACATTAAGTCTAATAATTTCTTTTACGTTTTTTACGCCCCTCTCTAATTTTTTTTACTAATCCGCTACATCTAATATCGAGCTCACGACTGCAAATAACTCACTCGTGTATAACTACTTTATTAAATACATATGTAGTTTGAGTAATAAATACCACGAAATTGGCAACGAACACAAATAGAATATTATCAAGGATATTATCTGTAAACTCTGCAACTCTCGCAAAAATATCCAAAGAAAAACCGAAAGTCAAATTATTAAATAATCTATAATTTCCATGCCTGCTTTTGAAAATAAAATTTTATTGTAACTAAAAAGTTGCAATTTTGATAAGCGATTGCATAACGCCATCCAAACTCTGTATAATTAAACGTCTCATGAATGGGAAGAAGCGAGACAGTGAATATAAGAGAGAGACGGTCGTCGTCTGCTACGGGTGTAATCAGTTTTACGCTAAGCGCAAATTACGTCTGGGAGGGTGTTCTTGGGGGGAATTAGCATCTTTAACTGGGTCACTGGGACTTTTAAATTTGGAATGCGACCGTCTTTTGTTTTCGTCGTGTGTTCTAATTGGCTGAAGACGCTGTTGATTTGAATAATTTGTTAGTTTCTTCTATATACTTTGATAGTTCCCTAATATGGTTTTGGTCACGCATAGAATATGTTTTAATCCGTCGATTAAAAAATAGTTAAAACTTTGTTGTAGTTCCGATTGTTTAATCGGTCGATGTAAGTTTACAAGCTTTCCATGATAAGCAAAGGAAGGTCCAAGATGGTTGACGACAGTTCAGTTTTATGTCCAAGATTTCAAACACAGGGTACACCAAGCTTAATGCCATTAGGCACTTATGTGATAAATATTTTATTTCATTATTTAGAAACTCTCAATTTCACAAAAATCCCGTTTCTATTTTTCTTTAAGAAAATCAATCAATCAAATTAAATTGTCACGCCTTTTCCCACAGGGATAGCAGAGACAATGGAGAGACACAGAAAAATGTAAAAGAAAAGAAAAATGTAAAAATCTGTGCCCTATTAAAGAAAAAGAAACAAAATAAGATATTTTATTTGTAAATAGAACATTAAAAATCAGACAGCAATTATTTTTCTAAAGAATACACATTTATTTGTCTACAATATGTTTCAATGTAATTAAAGAAGTATTATTTTTTATGTTGGCTACATTATAATGATCTCCTACTCCTGCTGATGTAGAATATCTTTTTATTATTTAAACAATGAATTAAAAAAAAGTTAACGAATCATACAAATTTTATGCGGTTTTGTTTTACAATTATATTTCATTATTCCGACGTTTCGAGAGTTTTGCAGCCATCGTGGTCACGAAGAGACTGGGGTCCTATTGGTTGATGCTGTTATTGTTTCCAAAACTACCCTGAAACGTTGGAATAATAAAATAAAATTGTAAAATCAAAACCAAAATAAACGCGATAGTAAGCAGCATACAATTTATTTAATTCATTTTTCAATGTTCGCGAAAAATCAAAGAAAATTTTAAAGAAGAGTTGTTTAATAAAATAACCGAATATTCTTTAAAAGTAAATATATAAAGAACGGTATTCCAAGAAAACCTCAATTCAAAAATCGAACTCAACAAAGAGTGACAAGCGTTCGTTCCGTAGCGACACAAAAACGTGAAAAAGGAAAATTGAACGCCACGAATTGTTGAATATGGAATTTTCTCTATTTTTTCGTTCTTCATTTTTTAAGCAGTTCACTGTCAATCATTTGTCGGGGTGCGCGTGGAATCGTTATTTTCTTTGTTGATGGATGGGCCGCAGTTTTTTTGAGACACGACCGAATTGGATACACAGCAACCCTCTTTTATTCGTATGTTAATATCGATTTTAGTTGTCCTCTTTATCTTTTATGGATAATTTCATGTCTTTTTATTCTTAATACAGTGACATGCAGTACTACACAAGCCCCGTCTGATGTTAAGCTGAGTGCGGTCCATAAATGGAGGTGACTGCTACTACAATTCAATTGTCACGCCTTTTTCCCACATGAATAGGCAGAGACAATTGTGCGCCACTTGCCACGATCCTGACACAACTCCCTCGCTTTCTTCACATTTACAATTCTCTTCATACAAGCTATATGGTTTTGGGCACTAGGTAACGTAGCTTTCTTGAGGATGTCTAATAATGTCTTGGATGGATAATAAAAGTCCTTGTCACCAAATCTTTAAATTAAAATAGTAAACACTAGCTGTATCTCAAACACCCAGACTGTAATTCAATTAAAAAAAAATATACACTACAAAGCTCAACCAATCGGGAGCAGACATCGGCTAAGAAAATATTCGCGCCAATACATTCAAATTTCGAACACTCTCGATTCGGAGCTCGTCCGTCGTTGAATATAAATCAAATACAAGGCACAAAGGATGACTCGGAATAGGTAATGCGGTTGCTAAAGAAAATACGAAATTTACATGGAAACCGTAAATCTACCTACCTACACACAAGATATTAAATAAACTCTTTTCTTGTATTCTTAAAAAAATCTTTCATTTTTCTGTTTTAATAATCTTAGGCTTGTACATGACCAATTTTTTATTTATTTAAACATACTCTACTGTCTCTGCCTCTCCCTGTGGAAAAAAAGTCGTGACAATTTAATTGGTTTGATTGATTTAAACAGTTTAGGTATGCTAGTTTTCTATTTAAAAAAATATTAAAATACTCAGTATTTTAATTACATTTTATGTATTTGCTTTTAACAATCTGCAAGATTAAAAAAAAGAAACCTTTTGGATTTTGCGCGAACATTGACAAATTTTATGCGGCTTACTATCGCGTTTATTTCCGTGACCACGATAACTGCAAACCTTTCGAAACGTCGGGATAATAAAAAATTGTAAAATGGAAACCGAAATAAACGCTGTAGCAAGCCACATTTTTTTTAAATTGAAATAAGTACAATAAGAAAATAATCACAAGACAAAGAAAATTTGATAATTCAAAACTTTTTTAAGGTGGTCTGAAAGAGGAGGCCGCGTCCCTAATAAACGGTGCCGTTGCGTATCTAGCTGTTAAAATTACTTTTTTTAAAGAAAAATATTAACAAGTATAAACATTACAAAATAAAAACCACAGTTATCTATTGGTATGTGTATGACGTTTAAGGAACATTCCAAATTTAAAACCACCAATCGAAATGCCTCGATACCACATAGTTAACATACGTAAAAGGTTCTAAGCAAACGCACGTTAGGACTCAAGGCACGTTGACAATACAAAAATAAGGCTATACAACTTTAAGAAATTTTAACTTTATTACGTTAGACTCATGGTTGAATTTAGATTTGAAAAGCTGTATAACAGAAAATGATAGTACAGTTAATCCAGCTTAAAGATGGGTACTAAAACTTTTATAATATAATAATCCTAATTATTTTTTTCTAGATTTTTCTAGAAACATATTCACAGTAAAGGAAACACCATATAGACAAATTGAAATTATGAGAACATTGACACATTATTTGTCACCAATCTAGTCTGTTACGTATAAATTTTCACAGGGATAGGCAGATACAATAGAGAACCACTTCTGACGATCCTGACACAACTTGCTGAGTTGCAGTTACCTCGATTTATTGACCGCACTGTAGTCTAACATCGGGGTGCTGTTATATGTCGAGTCATAGTAAAAAATAGGTTTCTTAACATCAAATAATGCCCATAAAAAGGATTAACTGTAATAAAGCATCCTTGTCACTGGATGGTAGCGAGCACGTATTGAGCGTGCCGCCGTACATCGTGATTCGAATGCAAAATTTAAAATCGAATGTTGCTTTTAAACATCTCTCTTGACTTCGAGACCGCTCTTTAGCAAATATAACTGACTTATAAATTAAATTAAATATTTTTGCGGCTTACAATCGTAGAGACAATGTGGTAGCAAAGCTTTTTTCATTGTGGAGGGATTGGAGTGTAGTCCATGAAGACTACTACAGCATTTTTTTTATGGTAACACCAACCATGTTTATCAACAACTGACTGGGGTATCCGTGAACTAACCGTGGTTGTTTCAGTTGTCGGCACTTTTGGATCTCTTCTTGCTTATCATCAGGCGGGTCGAGGTCAAATAACGTGTCACAATAAAAAAAATTAAACGCTCTTTAAACAGACAATAAACAGCCAATTTAGTACCAAAACGTTTGTTTGTACACAAATACTTGTACTTGTACAAAAACACTGTTTAATATATTTGTCAATATATTGATCAAAATATATATCCGCAAATGTTGTCAAAAAATCGAATTATTATTTTCAAAATTAACGTGATAGTTCGCCATAAAGTATTTGCCTACTACACTTAAAATAAAACTCTTGTCTATTAGCAGTCAACCTTTTACTACCCCTCAACTCTTCCACACAACAAAAACGACGCGACGTAAGCATCCTTAATCCTTTTGAATCCACCAAATTTCTCGACCAAGATTAAATTCCATACATAACTATCCATAAAAATGTATGCCTCCTTTTTAATATCGTGTGTTGCGAAAAAGCCTTTTTTATACGAATATAAAATATACAATTTGAACATAGCTGTGACATTGTATGTGCCATCCATCTTTTCAGTCCTCCCTCTCTTTCTTACTCAGAGTTCCATCCCTCTCTTGTGGATTTGTAGTTACCCCCTCAAAGGGTGTCCCCCTTTCTACGAAAAGCCTTTGCAAGGAGTCAACTCTTTGCGCATTTTTCATTCGAAATACGACGGATATGAAGAAATGTATCGTGTATTCGAGCGTATTATGATTTTTCTTGTACTACCCGCCGACGTATGCCAACTTCGGTGACATTATGAAATTTTGTGAAAGATGATAGAACTTAGTTCGTTTATATGATATTACATTGTAGTTGATATTACATGGAAAGGATGAGTAAAAATAGATGGACGAAAGGAATTTATTAATCTTATGTAAATGGATGTGTTAAATAAGACAGGTCCAGAAGGGTTTTTTCCGACCAAACCGGAGACATCCTCAAGAAAGCTGAGTGGTCTAGTGCCCATAATTGTAGAGCTTGATTAAAATAAAATAAAAATAATCAAAATAAAATAAAGATTGAAATTATTGTTCAATCAATCAATAAATATGTTACGTCCTTTTCCTACCGGGATAAGCAGAGACAATGGAGCTCCACTTGCCACGATCCTGACACAACTCCATCGCTTCCCTTAAATCCACATTATTCTTCATACAAGCTCTACGGTTATGGGCACTAGGCAACCTAGCTTTCTTGAGGACGTCTCCGATTTGGTTGGAAAATCAGATATAAAATAAAATAAACATAAAATGAAAATTTTAAAACTCTATTAAAGTATTCAAATTCCAAATGTAGCCGACAAAATACGAAGACACACGAACGAGACCGAATGACATTTCCAAACTTGAATATAAGGTTTGATATCTTTCGTCATTTTGAAGGAAATAGCTCCATAACTCGTGAGCTTATCTCACCTCCTGACTGCAACGGTTTACGATAACGCTATATTATGATAGAATGGCTTCGTATATGACGTTTTTAAACACTACCTCAGATTTGGGTTATCTTCACCATACATTTAGTTTATAAGGAAGGATATACAGAGTAATTGGAAGAATTGGTTCTCCTACTCTGAACCGAGATTTCTGGCATCGGCGGGACGCTTCCTAGAATTGACTACCACACAAAGTACTATGGTTGACATTTGTAATAAAAAATTGTAAATTAAAATTAAATAGATATGTAATTGATTGTATTGACTAAAAGCCTACATGTTTGGCGTTAGCTGTAAGTGTTGGTTTGTAAATGAATAAATAAATAAATAAAATAAAGTATTGAATTAACCAAGCAAACAATGTTACGCCCTAATTCTCACAGTGATATGCAGAGAAAATAGAGCGCTAGCCACTTTTAACGATCCTGACATAACTTACTCTTTCGTTGAATTCACAGTTCTTTAACACAATCTCTGCGGACCTCGTTTTGTTAAGAATTTAGTTAAGAAAGTATAGCTTGAAACTTTTTTTAAATATTCTAATGCAATGGTTACGCAAGTCGAGTGCACGGGTACGAAACCACTCACCGGTACCAATGTATCTTTGATATATGTACTTTGGTTGTCTTGTTATCTACAATATGATACAAGCACTTTAGTAGCTTAGTATAGAAATTTACAATAAAAAATAAAAATAAAACAAATGTTTTCCGACCAAACTACCTACAAGAAACGATCAAATTAAAGAATTCGAAATAAATTGTAACCAAATAATAAAACCACTTTTCAACCGTGTACCAATAGGTAATTTAAAATAATATCTTTTGTTAGGCAAATTAGAAGACAGATGTTCCGTTCGGTTCACGACGAAAGCTTAGAGGTAATTGGGGTCGAAATTTGCATAAGAATAAACTGCTATGAACGGGTTCAAAAATGCAGTAGTTTAATTTTAAGGTTAATTCAATGTAGTTACGCGGCTTGAGTATTTATTTTTTTATTGTGACTCGACATATGACAGCACTCCGCTTGATGTTAAGCTGAAGTTTGGTCTATGAATAGATGCCACTGCTACTACAATTTAATAACTTTAAGTAGCAATCCAACATGCCGGTTTGGTTGGAACCGGCAACTTACAATCTGATCCCGAAACGCGACCAAATGACTTCACGGTCTGTATACTTGTAAGTTGGGGTGCTACCCCGGATCGGCAGACTGGGTACCACTGCCTCCCACTCTCTGGCAACCTGACCCGTAGCCCGGAGCAAATATCTGCCTCTTATTCTTTCTTTTTTATTGTTTATTCTACAATATACCAGGTAGCATAACAAAAACAATTTCACCCAAAACGCAAAGATAGATTTAAACATTTTGAGAAACTTAATATATTTTATCCGCACGGTTGTGGGGAAAGGAGGGTAGGCGATCATAAATCCTTTCGTCGCCTGTCAACCACACTCCGAATGCGCCACGCGGGGTATGTAATGATTTTTCACTTGTATTCATATGCTCCTATTTTCACATATATTTGAGGTGTTTTCAGAAAATTTTCATTAAGATATGTATATAAAAAACCTATTATAACTTTACTATAATATCGCTAATACGGCGTTCTCACGGGGCGAATTTAGTTGATCAACTGCGAAATCGTTCGCGATTTGAATTAGACGGTTCAAATGGCCAACAGACTTTCAATCAAGTTGAAGCAATAAATATCCACCCGTTAAAAAAAGTTAAAGTCCTTTCAACTTTCAGTGATTCAATTAGTAGTTGACAGCGAATCGACTCGTCTGAACTTGTTCGTTCAACTCGTATTGAATAATCAGTCCAATCAGTCAGTCAATCAGCGCGCTTGACTATGTATTGAATTTCTTTGTTACCAGTTTTTTGTTTGTTTGTAAAAAAATTAAATTAGTGCGTTCGCATCCACGAGAAAAGTGTTAAAATGGACAGATAGTGTAATGAGACGTGAAATATTGAGTCGATTATTATTGAACCGTGAGAACGCTTCAGTCAATATTACCTTTCAATTTTGTTGAACGATAATTATTCAACAACTAAATTCGCCTCGTAAGAACGTCGTATAATATTTTGGGCAAGTTAATGTCGTAATAAAAGGTTCGGTGCGTTCTTTATAGAAAAATCAACAAGTGGAATGCTTTACCAGCCAATGTATTATATCATCCTAAAACCTGGATTCTTTAGGCGATGCAGCACCTGTGGCCGGCATAGTGACGGCGACTGAGGCAACTGTGAACTGACTCGTTTTTCTTAGTCATCGGCACTCTTGGACCTCCATAAGCGGGTTAAGGTCAAATGTCGATTAACAACAAAAAAAATGTATAGTTATTTTGATTAGATCTAACCAGTTTTTTTAAGAAGAACCATTACTTAAAGGATTTTTTGTCAGTTAAGTAAAAAATATTGAGCTGAAATGACATTTTCTTTAGTTAAACCCTATTGCACAAAAAACACGAATTAACAGGTTTTTTGTAACCAGTTAATATAATAATAGATCTAAACTACCAGAAAACAAAAGAAGAAGGAAAGTGACAATTACTTATTGTCGGTGATACTGATACCCAGATGGAAGAAAAGTCTGCCTACCACTTTTAAAATATAGCTAAATGTAATAGTACTGAATTGTTCTTGGCTGCTATTTAAAAGATAGGTACTAGACTAGACATAGCAAGAGAATTATTTACAACAAATATTTTAATAATAATAAAAATCGCTTAAATAACTTCCATCGTATCTTTGAGAGAGGAAAGAGAAACAGTATCTCATTTTAACATTCCATGCGTTAATATAAGAATCTCTCCACAATTTTTGGATGCAAATAAAAACGGAAATACCACATTTTCTACACCACAAGAGGAATATATTTGCTGGCAATGCTCCCGAATAGAATGTGGCGTGAGGGAGATAGAACGATAGTTTGGCGCATAAAATAAAGATCAATCAGAGTGGGATGACAACGCGTTTATTGGTTCCACCACATATTTAGCATTTGGCCAAGAACTATCGGTGCTAGGAGCCAAGTTTGACGTTGTATTTTCTCTTTAGATGTTGAGAGGTTAACGAGTTCAATGCTTTAATGAATATTTGATAATTTTATAGTTTTTTTTATGTGACTAGACATATTATGACAGGATCTCGCCTAATGTTAAGCTGGAGTGCGGTTCATGAACGAAGGTGAGTGCTATTGCAGACTAGGCCCCACTGCCTACTACTTTTTGTCAACCAGACCCGGAGTAAATATCAAACACGATTAACAAATATTTGTAATATTTCATCTAATTATTAAATAACTATGAAACTAATATTTGCTTCGGTCAGGTATCGAACCCAGGAATTTACGAGTAACAGACTGATATGTTGACCAATACGCCAAGTCTGTCTTCATTGTACTTAAGGATGTCTTTATCTGTATCAATAATTCCTGACAGTGGGTAATGCGCTAAATCTTTGTCAATGTAAGAAATCGTGACACATATTGGTACCACAAGGGGCTCCTGGTTTGTAAGACCATTGTAGAACTAAAACTGATGTATGTAAAAGTATTTCAAATGTAACATTAGAACTGAAATTCTATACAGTAGTGGTAGTAGGCACTATCTTTCAGTGAGGAAGGAGTTCGCACTAGATCAATACTCGCTTTATGCCGCACATGTGTCATACGGCGTGGGTAGTTGTCACATAGTGTGGTGAGGAGTAGGCTGAATTAAGTTTTATAAAATATTTATGAGAAATATAAAAGTACATATTTTTTTTGTTGCGCAATTATTTATTTATTTATTTGGTCTACCAACAAATCAAATGTTATGATATATATGTAAAATTTTGTTTGGTTATTATTCGTTATTACTTAATTAAATTGGCGACATTCTAAAAAAACAAGGGTTCCGAATTACATACAAATTATACTGATGTTTAATAATTAATAATAACGTGTTTTTTGTTGTTGTTGTGGCTACATGTGCGTAAAGTCCCAGGTTCGTTCGCGGTCGGACCAATGATTTTTTTCATAGATTTTATTTGTAATAGGTATTTAATGATTATATATAACAAATATTTTTCGATAACAAAAATGAGGCAGTTATTTGCTCTGGGCGCATTGTAACTATTGTATCAGTTTCGAAAATATGGCCTTAAATCATATACCGTAGTTATTATGTATCTATGATATAATGTACAATAAACGCCATTTTTTTTAATACAAGCCTATTTAGGACCTTAAAATGAAAATGCAAAACAAAATTAATTCTATGGAAAAAGATAAAAATTTCGACTCTACACATTTCGGCTTAGTCCATGATAGATAATGTGTTACTCGCATATGGCAAGAGGGTGGTACGTTTTGGGGGTGGTAGGGGGTTGTTTTGTCAAATGCCAGCAAAGGATAAGGGAAAACACAGAATTCCCTCAGTATTTCACGATTTTTTTCCTATCTCTACCACCTTTATGTTACTATTTTGCTGACGTTACTTCCAATTTTTTGGGCCATATTTTGAAGATTATACGAGTATATATTGATCAAAGGAAATGTATATTTTGTATCGTATATCTTAATCCGAAAGTAAAGTATGGTTTTCGATAGCGTTTTTACAATATACGAGATAGTCTCGTAGATAGGGTTTTAGGATAAAAGTTTTGACATATTAGACAATTAAAGTTGTCTCTACCTATCCCTATGGGAATTAAAGTATGTTTAGTGGCATTTATTAAATAAGTTTTTTAAATCATATTTTTAATATAAAAGATTACGTAAACTAACTGTAAAGTAAGATTTTAAATAGAACTTCATTTGTGTATATATTTTTTAATTATTTATAATTATGTATAAAATTTTATATACGAGTACATATTAAAAAAATACTTACCTCCTATAGTTTCATCACTTCAGGAAAATAATCTGTAATAAACAATAACAAATGATAAAATTAACATATTAACATTTAAAAAGTAGCGGAATCATTTATCTTGTATTGGTAATATTATATTTATATATAAGAAACAGTCGAAAGATTTAACTTGAGCTTACTTTGAGTTTATCTGTTCGAACGACATCCGACACCTTGATATCACCGAGGTAGGTAGAGGGTAACTACCTACCTTAAAAGTGAGAAGAATGAATCATACTGTCAGACGGACAAACAGACGGTCAAAAGCACTGTATCATAATGATTGTGTTACTGTGCATTAATTATAGATATACCATATAATTATACAATTTATAAAAAATACATATTCACCCGTATATTACTTCTTTAAATTGTTACTCGACATATGACTACCCTCTGCCTGATGTTAGGCTGCTACACATATCGGGCGTACTGAGGACAATCAGGCAGCCGTTAAGTAAATAAGGGTTATATTTTCTTAGATTTTGCGCGAACATTGATTAATGAAATAAACAAATTTTATGCGACTTACTATCGCGTTTATTTTGGTTTTGATTTTACAATTTAATTAGCTCTCGAAATGTCGGAATAATAAAATAAAATTGTAAAATTGAAACCAAAAGAAACGCGATAGTAAGCCGTATAAAATTTGTTTAATTCATAAATAGGGGTTTTCCTTTCAGCACTCTTGGACGTCACCTCGCTCGCCATTGGGCAAATCAGTACAGATGTCGCGTCACAAAAAAAGTTGGCCTAGTCAACTAAATTTACAACAAAACAAAAACCCATTTAGTAAGTTTCCAAATAGAAGTCAAAGTCGATATGAAAAGAGCACAGGAACTTGAAACTTAGCTCAAAATATTCAACCACGTGAAAAACTTTGCCCCACAAAATATGATAGAAACTCGAAGAGTGCGAAGTTGTAGACTCGTATGCCTGTCCGTTAGTTATCATTTTGATACCCAGAATACGTTACACAGGCTTAGCGGTAAGATTTAAGAAAGAAATTATTAAAAAAAAGGAAAAAGATATATGCGATTATTTCCTTATTACAACTACATTATAATATTATATACTATATAATATATTAGGATTCCCGTACTAAGTCTGTGTGAGACACTCTATTATACCGTATTTCTAAGGTAAAATTATATTTATATAAACAATACTTATAATCACGTCACAATCCTCCTATACAACCTCTATACAATAATTATGGGCACAACAGGCTGCTGCTTGTTTAAAGAATGTTTTTGATTTGATTGTAAAACAAATACGACTTAAAATATTGTTCCTTAAAAAAAATTGAGTCGCCCCCGTTATACAATTTATAATTTTAAATCAGCATTTCGCCTCATCGCTAAACGCTCATTTTATACAATAGAAACAACACCCTATTTGAACATACGTTTTACGAAACAGACAAATTTATTATTGTGAAACTTCTCACGGCTTCTTGGAGTGGTTTCCAACTTTTCCTTCAAATATTTTACGTATAAGTGTGAAGATATCTATTTGAAAAGTCGGGAAATAAAAATAAAAATATAATGTTCTTTTACGAATCAGATTTATGAGTATAAGGTGTGTAGAGTTTGGGTAAACGCAGAAAATTGTTCTTTGATGAAATCGTCGTCATTGTTACTGACCCCACATACAGCGAAGCCGTCTAAGCCAAATAGTCTCGCGCCGAGCTAATACTCAACTCAGATAGATTGGCGTGGCTCGGCAGGATTTTTAGCCACTCCAAATTCCACCACGTCGTGTTTTGACGAAGCTTTGAGTTTGAGTTTTGGTACGACGCCGGGCTATCTGGTTGGACTCCATCTTGTGTGTGGTCAATTATAAAGAAAGAATCCGCAGTGACCATAACCAAAGAGCATGTACGAGTATGAAGAGAATTGTGGATGCAAGAGTGGCGTTCCATTGTCTCTGCCTATCCCTGTGGGAATTAACGCATGAAATATATGATATTCTTTTACGTCATTTCACAAATATATTTCATTGTAATATAGTGAGTCAGGAAATTTTAAAAATCTTTTTCTACTTAAAAAAACGATGTTGGTATGATCTAATTCATGTTTTGGTTTATATTTAAAGTTTTTCAAAAGTTCTTATAATTGTTAGAGTTAAATCTATTGGCGGGGCACTACCGTGCCCCCAGATAGTGACTTAGATATGACATTATTTATAAAAAATAATATAAATATCAAAAAGTTTATGAAAGAAACAAATTTTATGTGGCTTACTATCGCGATTATTTTGGTTTTGAAATTACTTTTTTTTTATTATTCCTCTTGGTCTCTCCGTGACCACGATAGCTGCAAAGCTCTCGAAACGTCGGAATAATAAGAAAATGCAATTTCGAAACCAAAATAAACGCGATAGAAAGCCGCATAAAATTTGTTTAATTCATAAACTTTAATTAATCATTAATCAATGTTGGCGCAAAATCTAAGAAAATACTGTAAAAAGTTTTATATTAAATTTAAAGTTGCCCTAACATGGTCGTCATTGTCGAATATCGACCGTAAAGTCACCTGAAATATCGAGATAGTGGATGCGACTGCTTCTTGCAGGTATTTAACTGTAAAAAAAACACACCTTGAGACGTGAGTCCATAGAAATAAAGCCCAAAATAAATCAGCTAATAGAAATATCTATAATACTTGTATTAACTTGGGTTTTAATCCCTTGACATACTTTAAACTACTTCAACTCTGAATGGGATGTAACCCGATGTTTTTTATTGTTATATTTTAATTTATTGCCATTGTCAATAATACTATAATGGGGCTAGGATATTTACGTATCATTAGTTCCGATACAATTTTGCATTCGGGACTGGAGTGGAGCGATGTGTAGAATGTGAAACGACGTCATTCATTTTGGGCTTTTATGTACTACTTTTGTAATGTCCAATGATGAAAATATATATAAATGGTATGATACTTTTGTTGATAAAACTAATAACAATTTTGCTTTTGATTGCTGTGCAATTGAGTTATTTGGAAAATAAGATATGGATTTTTTATAGTCTGTCAATCACAAAGTTCTGCTTTAACTGGCATAACTACAGTTTGATCATTTTGCACACGTAAACTATGCAAAATAAAGGATATATTCCAATTACATTGTAATCTTCTACATCAAACTATTTCAAAATGTATACGCAACTGTTAATACAATTAAGCCCAACCATACAAAATGAATGATGTCCTTTCACGCATTATTCTTTTTTTGAGTTTTATTTATTGTGGCTGATGTTAAGCTGGAGTGCGATCCATGATTGGAGGCGACTGCTAGTACAGTTATATTACTGCAAGTAGCAGTCGCATCCGGCTTAGTTAGAACTGGCAACTTATAAGCTTATCCCGAAACGCGACTAAGTCACTTCACGGTTTGTATTATACTTCATATAGCATCCGTTACCTTTACGTGAATAATCGTTGATATCAGAAGTTATTATACGCTTATGCTATCAACCCCTTATTTTATCAATAAAAAGAATTTAATACTTATAATTCAAAATTTATGTTGTCAAAAAAACAGGGACACTTCCTTTTGAAAGCAGGTGTTGGGAACCTTTTTTGGTTATACTCACTTTTACTTCTGCGTAAAATATCGTCGTTTGTTTTGTATTATCTAAGACTCCTAAAAGGTATTTTTTATGTTTTTTTAAGCGATTAATAATCAATTAGTAAAATCTGATCGGTGACTGATGCAAGTGGGCCGATACGGTTTTTACAGTCGTTGGACCTCTCCTTGCCATAAGGATATCAATTTTACAATTTATGACAAAGTCATACGACAAACAACAAAACCTACTTCATTTGACACAAACATAAAGAAGAAATGTGAATAAAACAAGTAACTTTTTATTAAATCTTTTGGCATATTCTAATGTTATTACTTTATATACAAATTAGTAAATTATAATTGTATAAATTAAATTTCAAAATCCAACCCACGGGGTATGTCGCTTAAGCTACGACTGCTCTGACCACTGAGGCTGCAGCGTCTATATACTTTCGTCAAGGTGTTACAATCCTGTTAAAGTGTCACAATCTGATCTTTTTATCGTGCAATCTTCGCATTTTGAAAGTAGCCAAAGTTTATAAGCCCCTGCCTTAACCTGGCACCTTTGTACAATCGACAAATGCATTTATCTCTTTCTAACTTTGAATGGTGGGCATAAATTTTATATTTTATCCATACATTAAAATAAAGGGTTTAATAGGCTATAAATCAGTATTTTAAACAATATAATAGTCAAATTCAATACAATAGGATGTACCTACTTTATATATTTTTTTATTATCATTATTAGAATATTCTATTGTTAATAATAGCGTGAAATGTTTGTTGTGTGGTTTTTTGCTGTTTGCGCGCTGTAAGCGTACACGTAACGGCTTTTGTAGTTCACAAGTGTTTGTTTTGCTTTTTACTAAATATATTTAACATGTATTCCCTTTAGTTTATTTTACTTTTTTATTATTATTTTTATTTTTATTGTGACACGACATCTGACCTCGTCCCGCCTGATGATAAGCAAGAGGAGGTCAAGAGTGACGACGACTGAGAAAGCCGAGTTTGTTCTCGGCTGCCTCAGCCGCCGTCACTATGCCGGCCAATGGTGCTTCTTCACGCATCGCTTGAAGGATCCAAGGTCATAGGATGGAGAGAACACATGGGCAGGCAAAGCAATGTCGATTGATTTACAAAGAAAAGACGCACCGAACTTTTTAGTTCGACTGCCGATTCAGTCGATAAAATAGCTGGAGCTATTTGCTATTATAAGTCAACTGATTTACCTAATTGTCGTATTACTGGATTATTTTAGAGTTATTTAAGCACGGAAGGGATGAGTGAAAGTAGATTGATGAAAGAAATTTTCATCATAAATCATTAATAATTTGTGTTGCTTATAGATACCATAATCATAGTGGATGTGATTGCTACTTACAGTTATTGAATTGTAGTAGTGGCATCCATTCATGGACCACACTCCAGCTAAACATCAAGCAGGGTGCTGTCATAATTCAGGTCATAATAAAAAATATAAAAAATAAGCGTAGAGCTTGTATGAAGAGAATTGTGGATGTAAGGAAAGCGAGAGAGTTGTGTCAGAATCGTGGTAAGTGGCGCTTCGTTATCTCTTCCTATCCCTGTGGGGAAAAGGCGTGACAATTTGATTGATTGATATTTAAGTAAGTAGGTAATGAGAGTAGGTTTTATATTTTTTATTATTGTTAAAAAGCACTTCATAAATGAATTAATAACCTTGGATCCTTTAAGCGATGCGTAAAGAAGCACCTTTGGCCGGCATAGTGACGGCGACTGAGGCAGCTGTGAAAAACTCGGTTTTCTCAGTCGTCGTCACTCCTCTTACTTATCATCAGGCGTGTCGAGATCAGATATCGTGCCACAATAAAAATTTATAAAAATTGTTGTGAAATCATCCGAATATGTTTTAACATCACCTTCCTTTAGCCATTAATATAAAAAGTCTTAAAAAACTCGTAATAAATTTGATAGTTGTCCAACAAGTTTTAATGTCAATTTAAGGTTCGTTTATTGTAATAAAAATACTATCAGACGCATCTTAAAGATAAAAATTGTATAGCAAAAAATACCCATTAATAACTAACAATGAAATATTGTTAGCCGGAAGGGGTAAACAGACGCCACAAAAGATAAAGCTTCCGGTTCATTGGACATATTGTGGTAAATATTAATAATATAGACTAGATAATAAGAAATGTGATACATATCTAAGTATTAAAATAATAATATATAGCTTGAAAAGAATTTTGCATTGAAAAATGAAGGCAATTATTTTTACACTTTTGCCAAACTATTCGTCATAGTGACGGGGACTGAGAAAGCCGTGTAAACTGAATTGCTTTTTTTCAGTCATCAGTACTCTTGGAGGTCCAAAATAATAAGGAGGCAAGTCGAGATCAGATGTCGAAGTACAATAAAAAAATATTCATATTATCAAAACAATTGTCAAGTTCAGGATCGTGGAAAGAGGCACTCTGTTGTCTCTGCCGATCTCCTTGAGAATAGGGGTTTGATATTTTGTTAAATGAGGCTATATTTATTTCAGTATTTTCAAAACAAATGATAAATATAAAAAAATATTGAAAATAACTCTTAAACTGTAAGATATATCTGTAGTAAGGAAACAGAAAAAGGGAAATATTATTTCTTTACCGTAGAACTTGTATGAGGAGAATTGTGGATGTGAGGGAAGCGATAGAGTAGTTTCAGGATAGTGGCAAGTGGTGCTCCATCCTTGGAAAACAAGGGTTGACAATTTAATACGGACTTTTTATTGCATATCTATAAAGGATAGAAATTTATAATAATTAAATAATTTAGACACGGAGACCATAGTCCAAAAAGGATATCCAAAAAGGTTGACGCAACCGTAGATTTGTTAGAAGTAATTAATTAGGTAATAAAAAAATAAAAAATATTATTTATATTGAGAAATATTATATTTTAATATTAACATTAAAATATATATTTAATGTGGCACTGCTTTTCCGGGCAGGGATCCGACTTCTGCCGGATCCGCTGATTTATATTTTTTATTCTGTTTATATTTTAATCTGTTCAATAATCTTTAATGTCTTATTTTATGTATCCAAAATGTTCCTAATTACTTTTATCCAAAATACAATATCAATCAATCAAATTGTCACGCCTTTTTTCTAATACAATACAATACTTAGTTAATTAACAAAAAGACGGTATTTCATAAAGACAGAATCATAAAATCAACGACAAGAGATATGTAATCCTTATTAATGCCAGCCAATTCATCTTCGAAAAAAAAACGTTGAACGCACAATGAAATCATCCCCTCAGAATTAATAATAAACTAAAAATTATATGCAAATTCACGACCCATAAGTTGCATAGAAAATATTTAACCCTTTCCTTTGTGCTGTTTAGGGGAGGATAATTTATTCAATTCCACATTAGATAAAAGAAGTGTTTTAAAAAAATGCCTGACACATTTTTGACTGCATTTTAAAATGTTGTCGAGTAGTAGGCACACGTGTTTTACATCTTATATAAGTGTTTCTAGTGTCAGGATCGTGGGAAGTGACGCTCTTTTGTCCATGGCTATTTAAGTGAAACATTTTTTTTCTTACAATAAAAAATCTTAGTAAATTAATAGCTAAGTCAAGTCAGCTATGAGAAATATTATTTTTACAATAATGAGTTTTGGTCAGTAGAAAAACTCAATTGAAATCCTGAAGTGATGAAAAGTGATGTGTTTATTATTAAAAGGTTTGTAGTTATACTCATTTATTTAACAATTTACTCATTATTAGTAATTGATCTTAAAATAAAGATGGCTGAAAAAATGGATTAAAAAAGTTAAACAAAATTTATTTAATTTTTATATCATGGATAACTATCTAAATGTTTTTAAAGATATTTTAATTTTTGAATAGAGATAATTAGAGTATTATGAGTGAGAAGAAAGCAAAGGAGTTTTTTCCGAATTGTTGAAAATAGCACTGCCTATAATATTAGTCTTCCTATATCTATAGGAATGAGGCGTGACAATATGAATTATAACAATTAAATTGTAAAACATTACGTGTAAACTATTAAGAACTCTATTATACAGTATTAAACTCTATTTTTTTTATTTATTAATATTTTTATACTAAGCTACTAAAGTGCTTGTATCATAAAAACACGATGACCAAAGTACATATATCAAAGATACATTGGTGCCGGTGGGTAGTTTCGAACCCGTGCTCTCGGTTATTATTTAGTACATTCGTATAAACGTAAAAGTATTTAGGTGTCTACAATTAAAAATTCCTAACAAATTCGTATTAGACCGTTATTCCTACTAGTTTGCGTGGCCATTTTTTTTTCATATAACTTCACCAAAGCCAAAGTCCGGGGGAAATGTCATTATATAGACTCCACCCCCAAAAACTTGTCAATCGATCAAACATGTGCAAACATAAACCTCTAACAATGCAATAACGACGTAACTAGGTGCTTTTATCACGCGAAAAACAATCATTTTGCGTGGACAATAAAGATGGGTTTCGTTTAGAAACTTTTGTTTGAACAGTTTACTTTCAATGTTTGCAATTTGTTTTTTTATTCTTATATAAAAGTCATAGGAGGTTGACGTGTAACGACAAATATATTGAGTTACAATATCCATTAGGATATTGTTTGTATTATATTTTATATAGCGAAACTGTTTCTCTTATAGGCCTAGTGTTAAATAATAAAACATTACGGCGACCATGGTGTAGTGGCAGTGCATTGGTTACGCAAACAGAGAGCACGGATCAAAACCACTTGGTACCAATGTATCTTTGATATATGTCCTTTGGTTGTCCTGTTTCTATAAAACAAGCAGTTTAGTAGCTTAGTATAGAAATTTAAAAAATAAATTAAAATTAACCATAACGCGACACGACACGACGCGACTAAATGATAAACGGACTTATGTCGCTTACGTAGGGCGACAACAGAGAATGCAGTTGTTTTGTTGATTGTGTTAGTCGCATTGCGTCGCGTTTGTCACTCACGAAGAGAACTGCTTATTAAAAGAAGTGACTTAATCGTGTTTTGGGATCGGCTCGTAAGTTGCCAGTTCCAACAAGGCCGACATAGTGGATATGACTGCTACTTGCAATTTTTAACTTTAGTAGCAGTCGCCTCCATTCATAGACCGCACTCCAGCTTAACATCAGGCGGAAGTCGAAGCTCAATAAAAAAATCTTTAATTTAAATTAATTAAATAATAATTTTAATTACAATTATTTAATTTATTAATTATACTAAAATAAGACACAGAAGTCTTTTTAACTAATTAAAATATGTAAAAAAAAAGGCAATTATCGTCTTCACTGTCTGTACCAACACGAATCAATCAACTTTCCATGCCTTTAAGCTGACCATAAGGCTGTATGTCCACTAAGTGATAAAGAGTGGTAGGCAGTGGTACACATCCTAGCGATCCGGGGTAGTACCAGCACTTACAAGTTTTATAGACCGTGAAGTAATTTACTGTAAATTGCCGGTTCCAACTAGGCGGCATAGTGGATGTGACTGCTATTTACATAAAATTATTATACGTGATTGTACTACCCCGGATTGGCATAAAAGCTCGGTTCTTTAAAAAAAGTTTTTAAGTTCTACCTAGTAAAGGAGATTAGTAAAAAATAATAATTCTCATAAATTTGGATGAGGAAATTTATTTGGATGTGTTTAACTCCATTCATGGACCGCACTCCAGCTTAACATCAGGCGGGGGTGCTGTCATATCTCGAGTCACAATAAAAAATCAACCAGTCTTCTAAAATTTCGCTTAGTGGAGAAACGATCTTAACAGAAACAACAATATAAAATTTTATTGCTTCTTGTGAAAAAACGTGAATACAAGTTTCTACAGCGTTGACCATTTTTGTCTACGACATAAATTCATTGCCATTTGCAGATATAAATGTCTATAATTATGTTTGTCTTTAATTAAGAGATTCTTTAAAAAAATATATTAATTTACTTTATGCAATTTTACCTAAGTAATTATAGTTGTAATAAAAAAGTATAAATTGATTTAAATGTCTTACTCGTACTTTAAATTAGGAGTATTTTTTTTATTGAAGCTCGATATATGACAACACTTCGCCTGATGTTAGGCTGGAGTGCGGTCCATAAATAGAGTTAAACACATCCAAATAAATTTATGAGAATTAATGAATTAAACTAATTTTATGTGGCTTACTATTGCGTTTATTTTGGTTTTGATTTTACATTTTTTTATTATTCTGACGTTTCAAGAGATTTGCAGCCATCGTAGTCACGGAGAGACAGTTTTTGAAACGTCGGAATAATAAAAACATGTAAAATCTAAACCAAAATAAACGCGATAGTAAGCCGCATAATATTTGTTTATTTTATGAGAATTATTAGTTTTTTTACTTATCTCCTTTACTAGGCAGAACTTACGAGTAAAACCTTTTTTTATGAACTAAACATTTATGCTAACCGACTGACCAAAAATATTCTAATACAAAACAGTAATCATATTAACATATTTTTTTTACAATTTTAAACCGATATTTTTATGAAGAGATTTGTAATATTTCGTCCCACCAAGTAACAACGCAAACAACAAGAAAAGAAGTTTCCTAATCCTCAAAAATCCAGTAGTAGGTACTATATCGATTTTGTCCAACCCTACCTTTGTACTATACGCACACACGCACACGTACATGCATACACACATGGGTAACATGAAGGGCTGTGCAAGGTAGAGGGTGGAACGAGAAAAAACTATCCATATATAGATAACATTATTTGTATGGGTGTGTGTTTGTGTGTGTGTGTGTGTGTCCGCCCCCATCAATAATCTAATGTATGGAAATCCAATATACCCTATATTTACTGATACGCCCGTACTCGTCTCTTGAACATAATATTTTGTCAATACATTTTTTTTCTCTAAATAGAAAAGTTTCATTTATTTGCTTTTACTCGAAGACTCATTTTGATTCGTAAAAATATTTGTGGATTTTTCTCAAAGTAAAATCTATAATTTACACAAAAATAGTTAAAGGTACCGAAAAAAAAAGAATTTTTAAAATTTGTTTTTATTATTGTGGCTTGGCATACTTCACACCGCCCAATATTAAGCTGGAATTGCATAGTGAAAGCGACTGTTACTGCGAATAATAGTCACTTCCACTATGTCGGCCCAGTTAGTACCGGCAACTGTATAATTGATACGACGATCGTGGTGTAGTGGCACGGGGTTCAGAGAGAGAGAGCGCGGGTTCAAAAACCACTTGCTTGTGCTAATGTATCCTTGATATATGTACTTTGGTAGTCCTGTTTCTATGATACAAGCACTTTATTAGCTTAGTATAGAAATGTATAAAAGTACGCCTCTAAGTCACTTCACGGTCTGTACACTTCTAAATAGTGGTACTACCCCAATCGACAGACTGGGCAACTGACCAACAACTGTCTGCCAGTCTTAAAAGTTTTTTTGATTGTTGTACTATATAATTATTACACCGTTTAGAATGAGGCTGGAATGCGAGGAGACGGAATGGTGGTCCATAATACCTTTTCTAAATTATAAACTTATCCAGTCTATTTTTAAATTGATCAACAGTCTCAGCTGACACGACCTGTTCTGGTAGGTTATTCCACCTATCTATAGTCTGTCTAAGCCAAAATGTCGCGTCCCTCCACCGCATTTGCGCACACGAGAAAACATAAAATATGAATGCAACACACCGAAAAGGCAATTGGTAATTGGTTATTCAGTTGCTGGTTAGTAGTATAGTTAGTAATATTTGCATTCACACATTTAAATAAACTAATAAAGTGGAGGGGCGCGTCATTTATAGATAGACAAGCTATACCACTGTTACTAAGAAAGTGCTTGTGAGGGTTGTTGTTAGACCATGTTTTTGGTAGCTTTGAGCTTTAAGGAATGGCCTCTCAAGTTTCCTTTAACAGACCGTCTGAACATCTTGTCAAAGTCCTTCAATTGATAATGGCTCTTTAATATTTTATATGTTTAAAGAACCTATACACGGACACTTACAACATAAGAATAAAATTACTTAACAATTTAATTGTCTCGTTGATACAATCGAAAGCAATCTCATTGTCAAATTGACATGACAATAATGTCATATTCAAATTATTGTGACAAATGACACGCCTACGCTGTCAAAACTGGCTAATAAGCTTGTTAGAATTAATTATCTCAAAATTTAATACTTTCTCGTTATGTCATTCTTGCTTAACACCGTCATTAATATTCCTAACTAACAAATCTCACCTTTGGGAATAATTTAGGGTGACCGTGGTAGGGTGGTAGTGCAATGGTCACGCAAACCGAGAGTCATCTTCAAATCCATTTGCCGGTACCAATGTATCTTTTATATACTATGTACTTTAGTCGCGCTGTTTTTATGATACGAGTATTCAACCAGCCTAGTAGCATTCGCCTCCATTCGTTGACTTTCCCTTGCTTACCATCGGGCAAGTTGATGTCAGATATCCCGTCTCAAGAAAAAAAGGACGTCATGTGTAAATTCCTGGGTTCGATTCCCGGTCGAATTTCAATTGAATTTTAGAAGTATTTTCTAACAAAACAAAGAGGCTGATATTTGATCGGTTCTGGTTGTCAAAATATACAGACCTTCATGTGACTTAGTCGCGTTTCTTGTTCAGCGTTAGTTGCCGGTTCCAACTAGGCCAGCAACTAGCATGAAACTACTACTTCCAGTTATTTTACTGTGCGGTCTGTGAGGGTATTATTTCCTCTTTAATACCGATAAATAATTAATACAAACATGTGAATTAATTCGTTAATTCTACCTACCCTTTATGTTTAAAAGCATTAAATATAAAAGCGCACATATATAGAATGGCAATAAATAAGTGTAATTAGTTTTTTATTGTCTTAACCAATTACAAACCAATTTTTGCGATCACGTATCGATCATTAACAATTACAAGAATTATTGAGGAATTTATAAAACGTTGGTATACCGGTGTCAATTGTAAGTCATAATGTTTTTTTATTATACATTTCTATACTAAGCTACTAAAGTGCTTGTATCAAAGAAACAGCACAACCAAATTACATATCAAAGATACATTGGTACCGGTGAGTGGTTTAAAACCCGTGTACTGGGCTTACGTAGCCAAAGATAGCACTGCCACTACACCACGGTCGCCTTAAAAAATGTGACTCGACATGATGTTAAGGTGGAGTTCATAAATGAAGGCGATTGCTACTAGGCTTTAGTTTAATAACTGCAAGTAGAAGTCGCATTCATTATGACGGTCTGGTTGAAACTGGCACAAAACGTGACTAAGTCACTTCACAGTCTGTCAATCAATCAATCAAAATGACACGCCTTTTTCCCCCAGGGATAGGCAGAGACAATGGAGCGCCACTTGTCACGATCCTAACACAACTTCCTCGCCACACTTCAAAGTGTTGGTACTACCCTGGTTCAGCAGATTTGGGCAAACGACCACGCAGCTGTGCCACTCAAAATAAAAAATAAAACAAACTTTATGAAAAAAGTAAACTTTTAAAAGTTTTCATCTTATAACATAGGCTGGAATAAAAAAAGCTTTTTGCCGCCAAAAAGTTTAAAAGTTCACAACTTACCTCTTACTTCAATACGTGGCTGCCCATCTGCTAACCTAATAGTTTTACGCGACGTTTTTAATTATTTTAATAAAAACAAAACACTTTAAATATATGTAAAATATATTAATAAAACTAAATATTATTATTAATCAAAGAAAATTTGAATTGAGACTTTGAATCTTTAAGGAAAATTGCACAAAAGAAAAATAATACATAGAAAAAATTACAATACTTGTAAAGAAAAAATTGGAGACGTGTCCCAAAGGAAATTCGAGAAAAGCAACGTCTCTTGGCGGCGTACTGTAAGCGAGTGTCCCAAACTACGGCTACAATTTCCTCCGCGAAAACCGAATCGACTGCGCCGTGTAAGGGAAGGGTGGTTTTTCCTTCGAATTTCATAAGTATCTACCTTTCTTTATATCTAAGCGCAAGAACTACGTTCACCCCTTGAGAATACCTCGTGAGAGTAGCTCAACAATTCACTTTGCAATAGTCCTAACCCTACACACTCGCAAACAAATTTGAATCTAACCACTTCACAATAAGAATCGAGTTGGAATGGTTTTTATTGTCTGTTTGGAACCATGTCGCATTATCGATAAATTTAGAAAGGCAACTGTAACATAGATAAAATGTATTGGGTGGTGAATACTCGTAGAAATATATTTATGTATGTAGATTCGAGTTCGAGAGTAAGATATGGTGCGGGCTTCGTTTCACGTATGATTGTGGCTTTCTTTCCTACGCGCGCTGAAATTGTGAATTTTGATATGTGAATCTCAATTTGTCACATAAATGATATTCGAGTAAGCAATATCATTCGGAGGGCTTCGCTTTGTATTGGGATCCTTTGTCTGCTCTCTCATATATAAATTTTATTATTAAAATACATCTTTAGCTATCTGTTTTTATATTAGTTTATAAATGTACTGAATATATATTATTATTAAATATAATAATATATATTATGTAATATGTGAAGGAATGTATATGGAGTGACGATAGCTTATAGAATAAACAATAGCACAGTGCGCGATAGATGTGGTTTGAAAGAAGATGTAGTGACAAGGATTGACAAAAGAAAACTAAGATGGTTTGGGCACGTGAAAAAGATGAGTGAAAGTAGATTAACGAAAGGAATATAAAGAAAAACCAAGGAGGGCATTTTCGACTCAATCGAAAACATCCTCAAGAAAACTGGTTTGACTGGTGCACAAAACTGAAAAGCTTGTCTGAAGAGAATTGTGGATGTGAGGTATGCAAGGGAGTTGTGTCAGGATCGAGTCAAGTGTCAAGTTGTCTCTGCCTATACCTGTGATTTATTAAATACATTTAATTTTAAAGCAATGTGTACTGTCGTCTAGGAAATAATGTAAGATGCACTGTAGACCCATACCTGCCCTTTTTTAATTTGTTGTAACTCGACATTTGAGTCCGACTTGCCTGATCGTAAGCAAGGGGAGCACCAAGAGTGCCGACGACGGAAAAACGACTCAGCAGACGTCACCGTTACTTTGCCTTTTTAAAGGACCAATTAAAATTACTTTTAAGACACAATTTTTAAAAATAAATAATTCTTATTTAGCGTACAGTGGGAATTAATTTGGTGTTAATTTTTACGCGTGTATCCAAAGCGTTGGTTTGAAAATTTATACGGTTTAATAACTTTTACGGGTAAATGCTAATACGGTCAAAACCGGTTCAAAGTGTGACCTTTAAAATGATTAGTTAAGCAAACCTTAATTTAGGGGTCGTTTATTTTAATAAAAGGTTCTCACAATTTTTAGATTAATTTTAATAAGGTAACCATCGAGCTTGTATGAAGAAAATTGTGGATGTGAGGAAAGCGAGGGGTTTGTGTCAGGACCGTGGCAAGTGGCGATCCATTGTCGCTGCCTATCCCTGTGGGAAAAAAGGCGTAACAATTTGATTAATTAATTGATGGTAACCGCATCATATTTGTTATTGTTTTAGTACGTTTTAGCAGTTCGTCAATCAATCAATTTTTATTCACAGACAGAGAAATTAGGCGCGACTTTTTGCGATCCTAAAACAACTTTCTCGCTTTCTTTATATCTACTATTCACATAATACAAGCTCTGTTGTTATATGCACTGCGTTCTCCTGCTTTTTAACGCTCCCGTTCCATATATTTAATATGGTTATATATTTTTATTATTGTGACCTCGACCTGCCTGATGGTGAGCATAATGAAAGTCAAAGGAAAAAAAAAATTCGACTGAAAAAAAAAGTCAACTGAAAAAAAAAGTCGACTGAAAAAAAAAGTCAGTCCACGGCCGCCACAGTGTAAATATTATAGTTACGTGTAATATACATTATAGTTATCGAGCAATTCATTGATAAAACAAGAATGTAATAAATCAATGATTATATTCGAATTTAAGAAATTACCTAATTATTAAAGGTCATTTAAAGATAGAACGAACCGGAAAGACTCAGCGTAGGTAGGCCTCCCACTAGGTGGACTGACGACATAGTGAAAGTCACGAATAACCGGTGGATGCAACTGGTATCTTGTCGTTCTAAATGGCGTTCTAAGGGGGAGGCCTATGTTCAGCAGTGGACGCATTTTGGCTGATGATGATGATGATGAAAGATAGAATACAAAATAATAAAGATGCCATTCATTTAAGTTTTCAATATTATTGTAGATACGTTACAGAAGAACAGATCACGTAGGCAGACAACGTAAACCCGTCAAACGGACGACCAAGCAATGAGTTACTCGTACAAAGTTTAAATTTCGAACACAGCTTAAATAAGAACGAAATGATTGTACGTGCAACAAGTTTCATTCATTCACGGGCAAGGGAGAAGGGGATCCAATTAGAAAAGGAAAGGAGGAATTTTAAAAAGTGAACGCCCGGAAAGTTAGGCGGGAAAACGTCGCGCTAATAACCTGTTGCTTTGCTTAAATTAAATATGACGGTGAGACGTTACCTATAGTGATGAGAACATACTAATCGATAGTCGATAGAATTTTATTATTTTTGAAGTGGTACGCAGATAGTTGCGTTCTGCCGATAATAAATTCTAGCAGATACAACAATTTAAAATCAAGGTAATAGAAATCCTTCGAAATTGTCATCCAAATCGAGAGTCCCCGGTTCAAAACCAATTACTTGCCTTACCAATATATCTTCGATATTGTTTACTTTGATCGTCTATGATACAAGAGCACTATTAGTAGCTTCGCACTATATAGAACTAACTATAAAAAACTAACCTAACCAACACCTAGAAGTGAGAGAAATAGATGATTGCAGGCGGATTCATAGAAACAGGACGACCAAAGTACATAATCCAAGATAGGTACTGTTATCGGCAAATGGATTTGAATCGAACCGATAGCGGGAGAACGCACAAAGATACCGAAGAGGACTTCAAGTGCGGAAACGAGCCCGCTAAAGACTACAAGACAAAGACTAGCGGTTTGAGTCGCCTATTTTGGTACAATTATTCCACAGTCGCCTCGCAAAAGTATTGCAGTATTTTGCTAAAATATAAAAAAATATGCGGATGAAAGTCGATATTAAAAAGTGCTGTTTCAGCACCCACCCCTACGACAAGAGTGTGAGTGAAACAATAACATGAAAAGTTAATTCGAAGAAAAGGGATGGAAAAGTCTCCGCGACGAGATAACTGTTCTAATTTATACTCAAATTGCGAACGTCGTCGAGAACCACGTGCTAAATAAACGTCACCCGTTTAAAAAGGTCTATAAACGTCAATACTATTTGCAATATTCGACCAAGTTGCTATTGGATTAGAGCATTTAATCAATTGTACACTTTTACAAACTTATGGTTATTTAATTTTTACATCCAAGTTGTAATAAAGTAATGTATGAAATGTTATTTTAGATCTTAGGTAGCTGTGATAAGGGTCGTTATTGCGTTTTACAGAGTTTTATTTTGGAATTAAAATGTCAGATTTTAAAAGAATGCTCATGCATACTAAGTAGGGTGCACAGAGGAGTCAAGGTTAGGATTTCTTTACAATTATTAGTAACTCGGTTACTGGGTTAAAAATTTGTCAATGACTTTAAATCGTTGTTTTGCAAAAATAAAAATTAATCAATCAATCAAGTAGTCATGCTCTTTTCACATGGGGATAGGCAGAGCCATTGAAGCGCCACTTGCCCCGATCCTGAGACATCTCCCTCGCTTCCTTCACATCCACAATTCTCTTCATACAAGCTATAAGGTTATGGGCACTAGGCAACCTAGCTTTCTAATTGAAATTAATTGCTCATTTTTTTTTAAATTAGCCCAGCTGTCTGACTTTGACTTGCCTAATGGTAAGCAAGAGAAAGGATAAGAGCGCTGACGGCTGTAAAAAACGATTCAATCGGATGCCTCAGTCGCCGTCACTATGTTGGTCAAAATTTTGAAATGTTATGATGTATATTTTTGCATTGTAAAAGAATCATCTCACAGACTGTGAAGAGACTTGGACGCATTAAGGGATCAGCTTGAAAGCGTGTTCTAACAATGCGACTGCTACTCGGAGTTATTTAACTGTAATAGCAGTCTCCTCCATTACTCTAATCTCATTATGGACCGTACACTAGCACAGGTGGTGTGTCAAGCAGGTTGACGTGTAGGTCGACACTATAAAAAAAGGCTATGAATTTAAAAAAATGTTTTGTGTAAAAATAAATATTTTGGGTTGGGTTTCCTAGTGCCCATAACCGTAAACGCTTGTATGAAGAGAATTGTGAATGTGAGAGAAGCGAGGGAGTTATGTCAGGATCGTAGCAAGTGGCGCTCCATTGTCTTACCATTCCTGTGGCAAATTTGTGAAAAAAAAATTGACAATTTATTTGATTGATTGATTGATTTTGGGCCTAGTATATATTATAATATAAAAAATAATATATACTAGATATACTTATCTGTGGATATATAATTTAGTAAAATTTCCATATATAACATGTTTGCGGAGTGAATTTTTGACAATTCCGTGAGGCTTGTCATGTAAATGGCGGGCACATCCGAATGACAATGTAAGAGAGGGTGTGCACCCCCACACACCCTCTCGTTACCCTTTTATATAAAAGGAAAGGTAAGAGAATACGAATATAGTAGATAACAATGAAAGGACTTTTGTTATGAAACATAATATTTGATTTTTCTTTTCCGATGTTTGTATTTTTTATTTTTTTAAATGTTATTGAGACGAGATATCTGACTCCGACTTGCCTGATGGGCAGCAATGCCTGATCCAAAAGCGCCGCCGACTGATAGTCTGTCACCTACTTAAAACCTGTGACTTTATTTTTATTTTTTTATTGTGAATCGTCATTGACGAAACCCCGCTTAATGTAGATGCTGCTGCTACTACAATTCAATAACTGTAAGTGGTAGTCACATTTACTACGCCGGCCTAGTTGGAACCGGCAACTTACAAGCTGATCCCGAAACGCGACTCACTTAACCATCTGCTTGTAAGTTGCCGGCATAGTGACGGCGGCTGAGACAGCCGTGTACTGGCTCGGTTGTTTCACTCGTCGGCACTTTTGGATCTCCTCTTGCTTATCATCAGGCAGGTCGATGTCAAATGTCGTGTCACAATAAAATAAAAAAAAAGTGGTGGTACTACCACGGATCGGCAGGTACCTACCACTCTACCTCTGCCTATCACTTTTGCGTCTTTACCATATCTGATATCTGACCCCGCGTCGTCCTCTATGATGATAAGCAAGCGGAAGTGGCGATGACTGAAAAACCGGCTCAAAGATTGTCTCAGTGACCGTCACATTAACGTCATAATTAAAAAAACGATACTATAGTTTTCGATCAATAAAAGGTTCGCTATATAAGAATTTTATTTATTTGCAATAGCTTTTCTATGCGGGGGAGAAAACTAAATTTTACTGTAGTGAATGGATTCCCTCTAGAACTAACCCTATTCTCTTTGTGTGTGTGTGTGTGCGTTTGTGTGTGCGTATGTGTGTGTGCTTGTTATCCCAGTCACTCTTTCTTGCATATTTCCAATTCGTTTTGACAGCAGCTACGTTAGAAAATGGCGGTGTAGATCGAAAGATCCGTATGTGCGTTTTGTGTTTCATACTATACCTACAATCAATTGTAGGAAACTCTATCTAATTTTAACATCCATTAAATCTAACGAAATAGTTATTTTGACAACTGATGCATAAAAGTTGTCTGTCTGACTGACACATATATTTTTTTAATTTAAATTCGTGGCTAGTGGTGTTTCGTCGTCTGTGGAAAAAGGCGCGACAATTTGTTTCTTTAATTTTTTTTCTATATTTTAAAAATAAGACTATAATTTTTTTATTGTTAGGTCCGATGTTAAGCTAGAGTGGAATTAAGGTAACTAGGCGCCCGCACCGCATTTTCAAACAGTGTCACAGTTAAATCCTACAAGTGACAGTCGAATCCGCAAGTTTGACTAAATTCCGGTAACTATCAAAGCTTACTTTCATCACACACTTTTCTTTACACTCTTCTTCTTTTAATTATTGGCACCTGTGTTGTTTGTATTGATACAAAACAATATTAATGTCAAGTATGGGCCAAAATGCCAAAAAATTGTAAATGACTATCTATATCAACTCGCTGCTCCACAGTGTCTTCTGAGAGCAGAGGGTTAACTCTGCAATAAAACTCAATAACTTTCAAATGCCTTATACAGTATTTTGTATCTGTGCATATCGGAGGCGAATTGCACCCCTATCGACCTCTCAAGGGTTGCTTGTTACTATAATATGTGAGCCCCAAGAAAACCTACACGGGCGTCTCATATGGAGAACCGAAGTACGCAGAACCATTAAAAATAAAACTCAATAAGATATAATTTTAATCTTGAAATGGTTCCGTTGGTAAAATAAAATTTACAATATTAATAATAATATTATTGTAAATTTTCATCATATTTATACTAAAACTTTCAGTTTGTCTTATGTTAAAACAATTAATAATAATAATAAATTCTTAAGTCAGGCCGTAGTCCATAGGGTTAGTTACAATGAGAAACTTAAAAACTATGTTAAAAAAAAAGATTATTAAAAGACCTAAGATGATGTGAACTCTCGTCCAGTGTCTCATTATATGGCTGTCAGCGTCCAACCTGGCAGATATTACATCCAGAAGACTGTTGGTTCTGCCCCGCACCCTGCGCATCAGGGACGCTATCCTCTTTCTCATTATAGCATGGAAATCATCAACGTTCATCCTCAGCAAACATTCCTGATGCGCTACAGAACCGCGGCAAACCCAACAGCATCCCAACAACAGTCCTCCTCGTGTAATTTTTTTTTTTTTTTTTTTTTTTTTTTTTTTTTTTATTGTGACACGACATTTGACTTCGTCCCGCCTGATGATAAGCAAGAGGAGATCCAAGAGTGACGACGACTGAGAAAACCGAGTCTGTTCTCGGCCGCCTCAGCCGCCGTCACTATGCCGGCCAAAGGTGCTTCTTCACGCATCGCTTGAAGGATCCAAGGTCATAGGATGGAGAGAACACATGGGCAGGCAAAGCATTCCACTTGTCGATTGATCTACAAAGAAAAGACGCACCAAACTTTTTAGTTCGACTGCCGATTCGGTCGATAAAGTGCGGATGCTTCCCCCGACCTGTGCGGGTATTACGGGAGTGAAATGATGAGGTAGGAACAAGGTTAAAGAGCTCCTCGGAACATTCCCCGTGGTATAGGCGATAGAGGACGCACAGAGCCGCCATGTCTCTGCGTAGTTGCAGGGGCTCCAGATTTCGCGAGACCTCTGCATCACCTATAATTCGGACAGCTCGGCGCTGCAATGAATCCAGGGCATTTAGAAGATACTTGGCAGAGCCGTCCCAGAGGTGCGAACAGTACTCCGCACAAGAGCGAATCTGCGCCTTGTACAATAGCAGGCGAAGCTCTGGCGCGAAGAACCGCCGCACCTTGTTCAGGATGCCAAGTTTGCGGGAGGTGGTCTTGATGGCCCGCTCAATGTGGTCCCTGTGATTCAGGTCGCAGCGAAGGGACATTCCTAGAATGTCTAGTCTGTCCGAAGCACTAAGGGAGATGTTACTAAGAGAGGGAAGGGGAGTAAACGGGGATTTTTTCATCGAGAACGCGCATACCTGAGTCTTGCCTGCGTTGAACTGAACTAGGTTCTGGTCGCCCCAGTGGGTAATACGATCAAGAACCCGGTTCAGTCCCGCTACAACAGACTCTCTCATATCGGCTATCTCCTGTTTGCCAGCTGCGGGGCGGGTAGTGTAGCGTCCATGCACCGTGCTGTCGTCTGCATAGCAATGAATGCTGGATCCAAGGTCCAGCATGTCATTGATATGCAGAAGGAACAAAGTCGGCGACAGCACGGAGCCTTGAGGGACGCCGGCATTCACCGACATCCTGCGCGATGCGCTTCCATCCACAACGATGCGTATGGAGCGTTCACGCAGGAAGTCAGCTATCCAACCCCGCAGACGGTCAGGTAAACCGTATGCCTCGAGCTTGGATAAAAGGCCCCTGTGCCAGACCCTGTCAAACGCTTTGGAGATGTCCAAGCCGATGGCAAGGGCTTCTCCATTACCATCCAACGCTTCACCCCAGACGTGCGTGGTGTACGCCAGAAGGTCACCAGTTGACCGTTTCGGCCTGAAGCCATATTGACGGTCATTGATCAGCTGGTGACCCTCCAGGTAGGCCATGAGGCGAACATTAATTATTCGCTCCATGACCTTGCATAGCACTGAGGTTACAGCTATCGGACGGTAGTTCGCCGGGTCTGAACGGTCGCCCTTTTTTGGGACCGGTTGCACATTGGCCTCCTTCCAAGCCCGAGGCACACAGCCCGATGCGTACGAGAGCCGGTATAGCCTCGTCAAGACGGGAGTCAATTCCGCTGCACAAGTCTTAAGCACAAGCGCTGGGACACCATCGGGACCACTGGACTTTCGGATATCGAGCGATCGTAGCTCCATGCGGACATCGCGTTGTCTGATACGAATCTCAGGCATCGTATGCCCGCATGGACGCAGAGTGGGTGGTTCTGCACCACGATCGTCGAAACGCGAATTTGTGGCAAAGACTTCGGCCAGTAGATCGGCCTTTGCCTTCGCCGTATGCGCCAGTGAGCCATCAGGCTGCCTCAGCGGTGGCAGTACAGAACGACAGAAGTTAGATTCTACAGTCTTGGCGAGACTCCAAAAGCTGCGACTACCCGTTGGGTGCGCTAATAGACTCTCGCCAATCCTGGAAACGCGCTGTGCCTCCGCTTTTTTAAAGACCTTTCTGCAAGACTTGGTGGCACGATTATAGGCTGCTTTCAACTCATCCACGTGAGGGTCATGATTTATTCGACCCCTGGCCCACGCGCTGTGAGCTGCGTTTTTCGCTGAAACAGCAGCCGCGCAGTCACTGTTGTACCAGGGCCTGCTCCGGTCGTTACGAGATGCACAGTTGGATGGAATGTAATATTCCATCCCCAGTGCTATCTCATCAGCAACGGCCGAGGCACACGTGGATGGATCCTCGGAGTTGAAGCAGCGCTGCCACCAAGGGAGCGAAGCGAAATAATTTCGCATTCCCTCCCAATCCGCTGACCTGTAGTGCCACAAACGTCGCACCTCTTTCCTGGCAGGAGGAGGCACGACGCGCGGCACTATCGTCTCGACCAGGCAGTGGTCAGAAGTCCCTAGAGGGGCCTTGACCGAAATTTTATACCCGGTCGGACGAGTGGTCAGTAGAAGGTCCAGCAGAGAGGGGGCATGACCGACAATGTCTGGTACCCGGGTGGGCTGGGTAACCAGCTGCGTCAGGTCATGCAGAAGGGCGAAGGCATGAGCGGCCCTTCCCGCGTGGTCGGTCCTCTGGGACCCCAACCACACCTCATTGTGTGCGTTGAAGTCCCCCAAGACAACGACCTCCGCGGTCGGGAACCGCTCCAGCGCTTCATCTGTCGCCCGGCTCAGAGAATCGAAGAGCCGGGTTGTCTCCGAATCCCCGTGGTGGGAACGATAAAGGCACCCGTAGATCCTGGTTTGGGAACCAAGATCCACGTGTACCCAGAGGATGGACAGGGAAGTCATTTTGACCTATAGGCTAAAATGACTGGCAGTGTGCTTTAAAAAGCGTAATTTTTTCTTGCCTGGTACATTGTGCAAACCTACGCGCCAACAACCAACCGCACTGCCAATGCCCTACGTTCCCTGAGCCCCAATTAAGCCTGCACATTACAATAATAGCAAAAATATGTTTTTTTCTTTTGTTACAACTCGACTTGCCTGGTGGTAAGCAAGGCAAAGAACGCCGATGACTGAAAACATTATTATTATGTATTTGCTGTTTTTTTTTTACAAATTGTCAATTTATAATATTGCACCTACTTACCATTGATACTGTCTTAATGTCCTAAAGGTTTGGCTGTCAGAGAATGTCTAACGGCATTAAGTCCGCCTTTGTACATGCCTATTGCCCATAACCGCAGAGCCTGTATGAAGAGAATTGTGGATGTGGAGGAAGCAAGGGAGTTATGTAAGGATCGTGGTAAGTGGCGCTCCATTGTCTGTGCCTATCCCTTTGGGAAAAAGGCGTGACAATTTGATTGATTGATTGTACATAGTTCAATTAAGTTTGAAATAAATAAATAAATAAACTATACTTACAATTTTTATTATAAAGTATCATTCTGAAAAATATATTAACTAAATACATAACCCTAAAGTTTTGTACCAATTTATGTTTACGGAACCAATTGTCAAGGGCATTGATATACAGAATATTGTGTGGTAGTAATTATTTTCAGATTCATATGAAATACTGAAATACTTGAGACGAAAATTTAGTAAGAAGTTAATATAGTTTTTATTATTATAAGTACCATATTAGACGTGAACTGTAACGTCTTTTTTATGCGTCGGAACTCTTGGACCTCAACCCTCCTTACCAACAGGCAGGTCAAATGTTGATTCACAAAAAAATTTAACTTTTATGCATGCGGCTTACTATACATGCGGTTATTGTTTTTTTAATTATTCTGATGTTCCGAGAGCTTTGCAGCCATCGTGGTCACGGAAAGACCACGATGAATTGAGAAATAAAATTTGTGTTATTTCTTAATTATTATTCGCGCAAAATCTAAGAAGTTTTTTTTCTGTAATTATCATCATTAACTGTCACGCCTTTATTCGCACAAGTATAGGCAGAGACAACGTAGCCCCATTTTTCACAATCCTAAAATACTCTCTCGCTTCCTTCAAATCCACAATTCTGTTTATAATGAATAGACTCTATGGTTATCACTGCGGACCTTCCATTTTTTTTATGGTGACTCGACATATGACATCACCCTGCCTGATGTTAAGCTGGAATGCGGTCCATAAAGGGAGGTGACTGCTACTACAGTCAATTAACAATGTAAGTAGCAGTCACATCCACTATGTCAGCCTAATTGAAATAGGCAACTAACAAGCTGATCCCGAAACGCGGCTAAGTCACTTTACGGTCTGTATACTTGTAAGTGATACTACCCCGAATCGGTTGACTGCCTGCCACTCTTTTTTGGATTATCTGAGTGAAATTTGTATGCACAATTCCAAACTAACCTATGCTTCTACACAGGTCTATCGTGTTACATAAAATACTTACAATTACTTTTTCAAATTGTGATGGTCGACGAGACCTAGATACACTCCCACCTAACCTTAAAGTGGGAGAAATGAATTGTCCCCGGACGGACACTGCGCTATATTCTAATGCCTCCTAGTACTGTGTAGTAAGTGTTTACCTTATGAAAGAAAAAACTACTGAAACTTGTATGATAAATGTTATCCTCACGCCCGATAAAGTTCTCGCTTTAAGAGCAGTAGTGAAGAAAGTAATTTGCTACACAATTTACTAGAATGCCTCCTTTTTCGACTGAAAGACTGAAATCTACCCCGTCCTGAAACAAATGTATTGTAATCGTTGGTTGCATAGTGATGTGCTCAGATCGATCGAATTAGGTTATCGATAAGAAAAAGTGCAGAGATATTACTTGTAAGTTTCTTACCTACTACTAAAAACATATCTGTACAATATTTTACTTAGGGTTATTAAAATACGGAAAACGAATAATTGGAAAGCTGGGTTGCGTAGTGCCTATAACCGTAGAGCTTGTATGAAGAAAATTGTGGATGTAAGGGAAGCGATGGAGCTATGTCATGATCGTGGCAACTGGGGCTCCATCGTCTCTGCTTATCCCCGTGGGAAAAAAGCGTAACGATTTGATTTGAATTGAATAATTAAAAAAATACTCACTATATTAAAAAATAATGAATTGAAAGTTTAGAAATCAATCTTTATTAATTTTTAAGAATTAATTTAAATTTTATTGAAGGTTTATATAAACCAATCAATTAAGTTGCCATGCCTTAATACCAAGGATGATCAAAGACAAAGGTGCGGTATTTTCTACAATCCAGGCCAAACTCTCTCGCTTCGGTTATGGGCGGGCAAAAGCGGACTGCAGTATTTTTTTAAAGACTGTCTTCGATTTGATCAATTGATGATGATGATCGATTGAATATTTTGAGTCATTCCTGTTTTAATCTGATCACCACTTGATTTAAAATTTCTTTCGACAACTTTCTAGCGTCAAGTCTTACTCAGTGGAACATTTTGGATTATTAAAAACGTTATGTTTTGAGGGAACATAGATTACAGAAATGTGCATTATGATAATTATAAATGTATTATTAATAGACAAAGTAATATTCGCAAGTAAAGAAATAAAGCATGTCGAACGCGTTTCAAGATCAACATATACCTATGCGATTATGTTTGCACATATTTATCTGTGGCAGCAGTCTTTTTCTCTATCAGAATACACATAAAATCTCACACAATCGAAACCAAGAGTTAAAAATAACATCACTAAACAATACGGAAGTGAGTTTCGTTGAAGCGTGGAAGCGTTTCCGAGTTAGTAATGTGTAGAGTTTTGTTTCTGACACGTCTTCATCAATTACAAGCATTCTATGTAAACCCACATCTTTACTACGCAACCCTATTTTACATACGTCAAAAATAAACCATGGTTTTCATTTCCTAAAAATATGGTGACCCTGGCGTAGTGGTAGTACTATTATGCAAACCGGGAATCATCTGTTTAAAACCACTTGCCGGTACGAATGTATCTTAAATATGTTTGATATATCAAAAATACATTAACGTGTAAACGTGAAATACAAGTACGTTTAGTATAGAAACGTAAATAAAAACAATTGTAAATATCCACCAAAGCTAAAATTTTTGCTGCATTTATTTTGAATATTTTAATCCGACGTTTTGAATGTTATGCAACTATCATGGTCGTGAGGAGACTAATGTGTTAGTCGTCTCATTTGATGTTATTATTAGGGTTCCCAAAACTCACTGCAATGTTTTTCATTCTTTCTCATTTATTTATAATTTTGCAGAAGCTAAGTTTGTCGGACTTAGCATGTATGTGTGTGTATTAGAGGGTTCAAGGTGTTGGATAATCGCCAACAATCATCTTTTTTAATATTTATGATGTGTTTTTTTCAATAGCATACGTTGTGATTCTTCGTAGAATTTCTAAGCTATTCAGTTACTATATATTGTTTTATAAAGCTATAATATAATCGTCTTATTAAGGTTATTTGAAATACTTCTAAATAATAGGCTCAATTTAAATATCACAAATCTTAATTTTTTTATTAATTCTTGCGAGCACAAAGAAATGGAACCGGGGTTAAATTGATTTATCGTAGCTTAAAATTAGTGTTGTGTTATGTTATCGATAGAATAGGGAGGTACCATTACGTTTATTTATTACGTTTCTTACGGCTGATAGGCTTTTACTTACTACTGTACGAATTGTAAGTGGGTTCAAATAAAGCACTTTCTTTAGATACAAATAGAGGGCGTTTGTATTGAGTGATAATATTTTTGATGTAATTTATTTGGGCTTTTATTTTTATACAGAAATTTGTTTTTGATGAATAAATACCGTTTTTTTATTTAAATGCGACATCTGACTTTTAAGGAGATTACCACGAGCGCCGACACTAACTGAAAAAAATGTTTTATTTTACGGATGCCTCAGTTGCCGTCACGATGCCCTCTCAAGCTTTCAAGATCTCAAGCATCCAAAATTATAGTTATTTAAATAATATATAATTTAATTTAAATTGTTAAGCGAATAATATGAATATAATATTTAACGTAATGGAAGCACTTTTCACGTAATATTTCACTTTTACTTGACAACATATTGCCTTAAGAAATAATATGAATTCCTGAAACCGTTGACATGAACAAAATATACACGGATTATTAAATGATACAATTTCAGGCCGCGTTTACACAATTTTGTAACTTACAGCAAACATCTACTCAAGTAAATGCTATTTTTATGTTGTAAATTTATTTTCATCAAATCAATCAATCAAATTGTCACGCATTTTCCCCCACAGGTATAGGCAGACACAATAAAGCTCGACTTGCCACTATCCTGACACATTATTTTGTTTGTCTTAATAAATCTTAATATTAGATTTGATTGATTGATCATTTTATTACTGGCCAATTTAATTCTGACATAGGTAGAAACAGAATTTGTAGTAGAATTCAACTTACTAGTACAATACGACTAACAAACGATTCTTATCTTTTTTATATTAGTACACATACTTTTTTCACTACATATCGTCAGCAGAAGTCACTATACCGGCTATACTAATCGCTATACCGGCCTCGGTATAACTCTGATATCATCACCTATGTTAATGTTAAAGGGATAGGCAGAAAAAAATCTATTGTATGTGTGTATATGAAATTCCATTTTCAATAAGAAATATTACGTTATGATTTCTCTGTCTATCCCTGTGGGAGTTGAAGCATTGTCACATTTGATTAATTGATCAGTAGATATTATAATTTAAAATGATTCTTTCTTGTATCGAATTTGATATCTAAATATAAGAAAAAATGGATATTAATTTTTGAAACGTAGGAAATAAGCATTAAAATCGCTCGTCTGTGTGTTTTTGCTTCACTGCGCATCAATTTGCGCAGCAAAAGAAAATGGCGTCGATCACAATAACTTAACCGTATTTGCAAGTGATAATTTGGCAAAATGATTTGTCTTACTTAAATCATTTAAAAGTGTTTTTAATGTCTCAATAATATTTTATTTAATAAATTTATTATTATTATTTTTTGTTTCAGATTTTTATACCACGTGCAACAGTACCATGTAGAACACGATGACCCGCGTAGCGCCCTGATTAATACACCAGTCCATTACACGGTTATGCCGGGTTCGATTCCCGGTCGAAAAAGAGATTTGTTTAAGAACAAATATGTAATATTTCATAATTTTATTGGATATGACAAATAATACTTACAAATAATAATGACAAAAATTATTTATTTGTTAATAAAAAAAGACGATATTTGTTTCGGGAGAACTTTGGTTGATATCTAGTATACCACGACTTTAATGCGAATAGACTGTATAGTTACCATTAAACTTAGTTGCTATAATTGGAAATTAGGCAGGCATAGAGGATAAGACTGCTATTGGCAGTTAGTCGCTATTATCCAAGAACCGCACTCCAGCCTGACATCAAGTAAGGTGCTGTCATATGTCGATCCACAATAAAAATGTATTTATAAAAAAGGGTTCACACACTAATAAATCAAATTAAATTGAATAATGCACAATTGTGATTATAATTTGAATAAAATAACAACAATGCATATTCAAATTTCGTTCCCATAAAAGAAAATGGCGACACCATTCACAAGAATACTTCGTACATCATTCCCTTACAAATTTTAACCCTTTGATGCCGACCGTCGAGTCTTAAAGACATCGACACATTTTTTACTTATTTTTTATTGAGAACCGATATCGGAACTTTATTATTCATTTATTGTAGTTAATGTAAAAATAAAGTATACTATTCGCTATCCTCACACAAATCTCTCGCTTTTTTATGTCCATAATTCTCTTTATACAAGCTCAATGCTTATGGACAGTACAGACTTTTTTTGAAGAATGTTCCCGACAATAAATTTGATCTGGAAATAAATTTCTGGATCATTTAATCCTTTAATCATTTAATTCTTATTCAGTTCGAAGATCACCGATGGTTGTCTTGGTCGTGGTCACTATTCCGGTCACAAAAAATATAAATTTAAAAGTTTACTAGTGCTTAGTATATACTTCAGAAATCTTATTGTACAATAGACACCATTCACAGGAATACTTCGCATAACTCTACTTTACAAATTTTAACTCTTAAATTTTAAATCAAATGTATTTAAACTCGATATAAAATACATGTTTTTATTTTATATTTATCCAATTTTATAAAAGAACCATATAATTCCTTAGAATCATTTGTTGAGTCTCTGTTTATTATTTAGCAAAAAGTTTTCTGACTAAAACTTTGAAAATACGTGCACAATTAGATCAAATTAGAAACAATAATGTTTACAACATAAATGTATATTATAATTAAAACGAACCCAAATTAGACAAATCCGGTAGCCAGTCTGCCGATCCGGAGTAGTACGACCACTTACAAGTATACTTCTTAGTTAGTAATATAATCTCTTGTTCAATATATCTATCTATATCGTGTTTCACAGATTCACAACAAGATTGAGCACGAATATGAAGAATGAGATTAGTAAAATATATTCACACATTGATCTCACGTTTATTCTAAGAAGTTCTTTCCCCCACTTTAACCCTTGGTTGGGGAGACGCCACGAATACGCTGATACAACGACGTATGATTTTTATGCAAATAATATTGATTTGAGTCATATATTGAATTTAAACTTGTATCAAATTTAGATTTTGTGGACTAAAACTTATTTAAGAGACAACTAAGCCAGCATAGTGGATGTAACTGCTACTTGCATTTACTTAACTGTAGTAGTATCGCATCCACTTCAGTTCTGTTGATCAGTAAAAAAAAAAATTAACTTAAAATCTTTAAAATATTTAGGTAACATTTGTATACCTAACTTAGGTATATAATTAGGTAGGTATTAATTCAGGAAACTAAAGATAATAACTGCTATGAATAAATAAAAAATACCAAAGAATAAATCTATTATACAAAATTATTTGTGTTTCTTTATATTTACTATACCCTTCACACTTTACGACACGAGCCAAAGTACAAAAAACTACCCAAAAGACTTTTTTTTGCACAATATTTACAAAACGAGAAAGTTATTTGAGGTTATAATCCAACCCTACACTTTCGATTACCAAGTTTTTTTTAACACTTCCTTTACATCTGTGCTTTAAAAAAAGACAAACTCGTTGCATTATTTTAATTATACCCACCTATGCGAAGTTTGTCGTATTAAAAAACGTATGTTAGAAAAGGGTTAACTTTTTGTATTGTAAAGTTATTTTATTATAATATCTTATTAGCATATTGTGGCTGTGTTTTTTTGGAGTAAAGCACATCTGTCCCAGGTTCACTTCCTGGTAGGTGCTGTTAGAGATTTTATTTTAGTTATACGCGACAAATTTGAAAACACCCCGTCTGATGTTAAGTTAAAATGTGGTCCATGAATTGAGGTACCTGCTACTAAAGTTACATACCTGCAAGTAACAGTCACGTCCACTATGCCGGCCTAGTTGGAACCGGCAACTTACAAGCTGATCCCAAAACGCGACTAAATCACTTTACGGTCTGTATGCAACATACCAGTAAGCACTACCCCGGATCGGCAGACCAATCTTTAGTGGCAAACTATTGCTGTTAGTTTACCACTACTAGAGAAACAAAGTCATCAATAGTTACGCCTTAATTCCCACAGGGATATGCAGGGACTCACCTATTCAAATATGGGTCCCTAGATATTAAGAAAGCTGGGGTCTAGTGCCCATAACCATATCTTGTATGAAGAGAATTGTGCATGTGAGGGAAGCGAGGAAGTTGTGTCAGGATCGTGGCAAGTGTCGCTCCATTGTCTCTGCCTATCCCTGTGAGAAAAAGGCGTCATAATTTGATTGATTGATTGATCAATTTTTTGTCGCTCAAAAAATAGGACCTTGACTTACCTGATGACAAACAAGGGGAGGTCCAAGAGTTCCGACGACTGTACAAAACCAACTCAGCCTGGGTCGTCGTCACTATGTCGACCTAGACATAATATTAAGATTCTAAGCTTGCTTGTGCTTGTATCATAAAAGCAAAAAAACCTATATCAATCGATCAATCAATTTGTCACGCCTTTTTCCAACAGGGATAGGCAGGAGACAATGGAGCGCCACTTGCCATGATCCTGACACAACTCCCCCGCTTCGCTCATGTCCACAATTCTGTTCATACAAGCTAGGTGGTGGAGGTTTTGAACCTTACTTTCAGTTTACAAAACCAAATCATTATCACTTCGTATCAAATAATATTAATACAAAGACGACCGTGGTCTAGTGGTAGATAAATAGTCGCGCAAACCTAAAGCTTTCGGTTCAAAACCACTTGCCCGTTCCAGTGTATTTTTGATATAATATAAAGTCCGACTTAAGTAGTCCGTTTTCTGTCTACAAGTATGTTTTGTAGCTTGGTAAAGAAATTAAAAAATAATAATAATAAAGAAAGGAAATAACTTTAGTCACCTCTTTTTTTATTATTAAGACTCGACATCTAAACTTGATTTGCTGGATGCAAGGAAGAAAAAGGAAGTCTAAGAGCGCCGACGACTGAAAAAATAACATTTTACAATTGCCTCAGTCGCCGTCACTATGCCGAACAAAATATCTCTTACATCAACACAGGAAGAAATCTATTGGATATACTTACAAAAGACCTTATCTCAGAGAATATCAAAATATTCTATTTACTATCTGCGAGACAAGAGGTACAGTCGCACGCAATGAATGATTTAAAAATATTTTTATTTGTTTTATTTCAAAAACATTGACAGAATGCTTCAATGGTTTGGGCAAATGGAAAGGATGAGTAGATTAACAAAAAGAATTTAAAAATCTGATGGGTGGGTTGAACGAGGCAGACCCAGGAGCATGTTTTTTGACCAAATCAGAGACATTCTCAAAGCTCGATTGCCTACTACCGTAAAGGAGAATCCATAACCGTGACTCGACATCTGACCTCGACCCTGATGATAAGCAAGAGGATGTCCAAGAGTGTCAAAGACTGTAAAATCCAAGTTACATCACGGCTGCCCCAGTCGCCGTCACTATGCCGGCAAAATGTGCTTCTTCACGCATCGCTTGAAGGATCCAAGGTTATAGGAAGGAGAAAACACATGGGCTGGTAAAAATATACACATGTCGATTGTTCTACAAAGAAACGATGTACGGAACCTTTTAGTTCGACTGCGAGTTCAGTCGACAGAATGCGGTTGTTTCCCCCACCCGGTATTACGGGTGTAAAACGACGAGGTAGGAATCTAGTATTTTTTAAAGTCTGATTCCATAGGTCAAGAATAAATAGTTCGAGATCTAGATAGTTGCTACTAATCTTCTATGAAACTAATGGGATTAAATTTATTTACTTCTGCAAGGCTAAATTGATCTATTATTAATACATTCTGATGGGAACTTATAACCAAAGTTTCTTATAAGCATATAAATCTCTTTGGAATATATTTATTTACCAATATTAAAATTCTTATTAGAAACTATACTACTAGCGCTTAACTGAAGAGGTTGCTATGCCTGTAGTACCTTGATTTCGAACTATTTATTTTTTATCTATAGAGTCAGACAATAAAAAAATACTAGTAGAGGTCGTTCAAATACACCACTCGTATGGCATACTGTCGATTTTAATAAGTATTAAATTACCAAGTGAAATTCATAACCATCATACTATCATGTTTATTTTGGTTTTGATTTTACAATTTTAACGCGAAAATAAACTAAAAAAAAAACATTATAAACGCGATAGTAAGCCGCATAAAATTTGTTTAATTCATTAACTCTTACTGAGTCGAGTTTTTCAGTCATCAAGACTCTTGGACTGCTTCTTTTTATATGACTGCACCCCGCCTGATGTTAAATTGTAGTTCGGTCCATAAAAGGAATCGACTGCCACTACAGTTCAGTCGAATCCAGTACAATCCACGCGAAACACGTGTATAATAAACATGAAATATTATAAATATATTTTTTTATATAAGCAGTTATGTATGCGAGTGTACCTGATATTGTATGGAGATTGTCAATCGAATGTAAAAACACTTACATGCATATTATGATTGGAGTGAATCGATTTTCGCTTACAATACATTATAGTAGACGCCTAGGTTGCGGTTGGGTACTAAAGCCTCTTTACATTTAAATAGGGTTGACACAAATCAATCAATCAATCAAATGGTCACGCCTTTTTCCCACAGGGATAGGCAGTGACAATGGAGCGCCACTTGCCTTTCTTTCTCTTCATACTGGCTCTTAAATACTCAGGCAAAATTAAGAATGGTAGGCAGGCAGTGCCCAGTCTGCCAATCCGGGGTACAAGTGTACAGACGATCGCGTCGCCGGCAGTTATTTCATTGTAGTAGCAGTCACTTCCATTCATGGACCGCACTTCAGCTCACTTCCATTCATGGACCGGTGCGCTGTCATAATTATGTGGAGTCACGATAAAATCAAATTATTTTTTTTTTAAATCCATTTATTAATCAGAATAAAATTATTAAAATATACTTTAAAACAATATTTGAATAAAGGGAGAATTTCAACTAGTATATAGATTAGACGTGTGGCGCCATCTATCCATAAATAAAGTAATTATAAAATTTTAAAATGTTTAAATTTTATATAAGTATTAATTATATATGTTTAAAAATAATAAGATATCAATAAATAATATCTTTTAATTCCCATGACTTACAAATAGTTATTAAATACCTATGTTTTTTACAACCAAAATAATAAATGTATATAAAATAAATATTTATATATTAGTTAACGGAAAATTTTAAATTATTTTTTTGTTAAATTTGGTACTAGTAGCATTTGAATGAACAACATAGAAATCCTTTGAACATTATCTAAAAGACTAGTAGCGCCATCTATTATGGAATAGCAGTACTAAGGAAGCGATGGTCGGTAAAACAGTAAAAATGCTTCGGGACGTTCTAACAATTTGTAACGGTTTCCGGGAATTTTAAATAATACGTCCATGTTTTGAGGTTAGTTGTCAAGTCATAACAATAAGGGAAAAATTGAAGTGTTTGCTTGATTATTAAAAAAATATTATAGATTTTTTAATTTTGGATTTATATATTTTAATCAATCAAATGGTCACACTTTTCCCCCACAGGGACAGGCAGAGACAATGGAGCGCCACTTCCCACGATCCTGACACAACTTCCTCGCTTCCCTCCCATCCACAATTATTTTTATACAAACTCTACGTTTATGTCATAGATGTTTTATGGCCATAATGCAAATTATTTAGGGAAATATTCTATTATTATCGATTTAAAATTATGATCCAAGTAGTTTTGATTATTAATTTGATACATAAACGGCTTGAACAAACATAATTTAGGAGAAATTTTATAGTCTTAATACCTATATTAAAGCCACACAATTGATTTCAAAATTTAAGTGATTTTTCTAATAAAAAATTATGAACATTGCTTTTGTCGCAGGGGTCCTTTATAACCAAAGAGCTTGTATGAAAAGAATTACGGGATCAGCTTGTAATTTGCCAATTCCAACTAGGCCGCCATAGCGGATGCGACTGCTAGTTGTAATAGCAGTTTTGCCTCTATTCATGGACCACACTCCAGCTTAACATCAGACTGTACAGCTTAGCACTATGCAGGTCGTATTGGCTGTCATACTGTCAAGCCATAATAAAAAATGCATTGACACAAAAATGCAAATGGGGCCACTAATAGAATAATAAATAATATAAAGTTTATTTTAAATGAAATAAGGCGACCGTGGTGTAGTGGCAATGCAATCTACGTAAGTTGAGTGGCACGGGTTCAAAACCACTCACTGGTACCAATGTATCTTTGATATATGTACTTTAGTTATCCTTTTTCTATGATACAAGCACTTTAGTAGCTTAGTATAGAAATGTATAATAATAATGAAAAAATGTGACTAAATTATCGATGTGAAGGAAGCGGGAAAGTTATCAGGACCGTGGATAGTGGCGATCTGCTCTTTGCCTATCCCTGTGAAAATTATGGCGTGACTATTTGATAATGATTTTTATGATACATTACGAAGACAATAACATAAAATAAATCAATATTTCGACATAATATTTTATTCACGGACATTGAACCCTGCCTACCCTTTCGAAATAAGTTTTTTTTAAATACTAAAATGCCTTAGGTATTAGACTTTTTTTATGCCTTAGTTGACAATTAGGTGCTGCTGGTCATACATAGACAGATGTTATTATTGTCAGAAGAATATAAAAAACTATAGAGTAGACACAGACTTTAATCTTTAATTTAGCCTAATATTTTTAAGTATTAAATAAATAATAATATTTGTGCAAACTAAAGTAAATAATTTTATCTTCGTTAACTCTGACCACAACTTACAAGTGTGCAGACCATAAAGTGACTTGCACGCGTTTCGGGATCAGCTGTAAGTTTCCGGCCCCTGTGCCCTACGTATAATTTAAATCAATCAAATTGTCACGCCTTCCTCCCACAGGGATAGGCAGATACAATGGAGTGCCACCTGCCACGATCCTGACAGAACTCCCTCGCTTCCTACACATTCACAATTCTCTTCATTTTTTATTTTTATTTTTTTTATTGTGACTCGACATATGACAGCACCCCGCTTGATGTTAAGCCGAAGTGTGGTCCATGAATGAATGTCACTGCTACTACAATTCAATAACTGTGAGTAGCAATCACATCTACTATGCCGGCCTAGATGGAACCGGCAACTTACAAGCTGATCCCGAAACGTGACCAAATCACTTCACGGTCTGTATACTTGTAAGTGGTGGTACTACCCCGGATCGGCAGACTGGGTACCACTGCCTACCACTCTTAAAAACTGCCTTCATGCAAGTTCTATGGTTATGGGCACCAGGCAACTTAGCTCTCTGCCTGGGCCTGGCTTGTTTAAAGCATTCCATTCACATGAGATTTATAAATTCTTAAATTAAACAAATTTTATGCGGCTTACTATCGCGTTTTGGTTTTGATTTTACAATATTTTTCATACAATTTTTTCAATCAAAACCAAAATAAAGGCGATAGTAAGCCACATAAAATTTGTTTAATTCAATAATTAATGTTCGCGCAAAATCTAAGAAAATACTTTATAAATTATTTTCGTGAATCTACTTTCACTCATCCTTTCCATGTGCCCAAACCATCGAAGCATTCCTTTGTCAATCCTAATAATAATATACGTATAATATACCTACTATAATTTAACAAATATATAACAGACGACTCTACATGTGTCTATGTTTTATTTAAAGAAAACAATAATAAACGGTTGCGTTAGATAGCCAATCTAATGCCTGGGTATAATGTTTAAATTGTCCTAGCATTTATAACACGGGCAATTATCATGTCGTTTTATTACATTACATTCATCATTAGGAATGTCCTTTTCTAATTGTTATCAGGCAGGTGTACTTTGGGTTTTTGCACATCACTACGACATTATTATATTATAGTTGGTTTTAATCAATTAATCAATTAAATTGTCACGCTTTTTTTCCATAGGAATATGCAGAGACAATGGAACGCCACTTGCCGCGATCCTGACACAACTTCCTCGCTTCCTTTACATTCATAATTCTCTTCATACAATCTCTATGGTTATAGGCACTAGGCAACCTAACTTTCTTGAGGATGTCTATGATTAAATATATTGGTAGACATAATTCTGTCTGTCTATCCCTGTAGATAAAAGGCGTGACAATTTAATTTGATTTGATATTTAAATTGTATTATTTTTGTTAAAAATATTATTTTATCTTATTACTGTAAATCAGTTTATTTAATTTTAAATTAAATTGTTTGAATTTTTTTTACTAAAACCCATAATTTAAACATCTAAGCGCAATTTTCATCTCGACTTGCCTGATGGTAAGCAAGGAAAGTCCAAGAGCGCCAACGACTGAAAAATACTGCCTCTACATCAACCGCATCACCGTGCCGGCCACATATTTTTGCGCTTTGCTTAAAGTATCCAAAGTTATAGGAGAACAAGTAAAGTAAATAAAGGTAAAAAAACCCTATAAAGAGGAGTTAGGGCACTAATAATACTTTAAAATGAGTAAAAATATATTCAGTACAAACGAATATCTACCCATCGATTTATTTTCTTTTATTTATTTATTTAACCAAAGGAAAAGAAAAATATAACCTCTGATCTCGCGGTGCAGGCTTTTAGGGTTTGTACCTTTTACACTTATATTTTTAACCTCTACATACTTAAAGATGAATTAACCCACGGAACATATTTGATTTAGAGAATTGTGAATGTGAAGGAAGCGATGGAGTTGTTTCAGGATCGTGGCAAGTAGCGTTCCATTGTCTCTGCCTATCCCAAGAGGCATCATGATTTAATTGACATATGAATAAAATTCTCTTATTCTATTTATATAAAAATAAAACTGTATTTATGTGTTCTGTATATTAACCCATGTGTTCTCTCCATCATACAATCTTGGACCCTTCACGGTGTATCACCTTAGGCCGGCATAGTGACGACGACTAAAGCAACTGTAAGATAAGACGGTTTTTCAGTCGATGGACCCCATTTGCTTATCAAGAAGTAGTGTCTCAATAATAAAACAAAATGAAGAACATTGGTTAGAATATTTTTATTCGTGCATATCGATCAACTGTGACTGGAAATCGAACTCGGTGTATGTTGCTAAGCATCCACAATTCTCTTTATACAAACTCTATGGTTATGGGCACTAGGCAACTTAGCTTCTTAAGGATGTCTCCGATTTGGTCGGAGAACACCCTCTTGGGTCTGCGTCGATTAACGCATCCATCCAATCAGATAATTTTTTCTATCCAAATACTAAATAATAGTATTTGAAACATGTCAAAATTTAGGTCAAATCTTTAACTCCAAAACGCAACTAAATTGTTTAAAGCCGTCATCAGGCGGTTCGTTCAGACAGAATTCCCCCTTTTTTCCGCATCCCTCCCTCCCTTTTTGATCCGCTCGTTGGGGTACACATAGGGGGTGTTTAGCATTTTTCTTATTTCGGTTTCGTATTCGAATCCTGTATATATATATGAATTGCCTTATCCCATCATGGCGGCCGTGTATTTGTGATTTTATTAAAATTTTAAATTTGTAATTTAAGGATGTTTAGTATATTGTTTGTTTTATTAATATATGCGTTTTAACAAACAATGTATTATGGATGAATATGCGTTAAACGAGGATGTTTCCGACCAAATCGGAGACATCCTCAAGAAAGCTGGGTTGCCTAGTGCCCATAACCGTAGAGCTAGTATAAAGAGAATTGTGGATGTAAGGAAAGCGAGTGTCAGGATCGTGGCAAGGCCTTATTGTATCTACCTATACCTGTAAGGAAAGGCCTTACAATTTATTTGATCGACTGATTTTTTTATTTTGCCTTAACGATTGATTGCTGGTTTATAATCCTACTTTTTTATTGTTAATGGATCCGCGGTTACCAGTCGCGATCGTGCATCTGAATCTAATAGAGCGTTCTCATGAGGCGAAGTTAGTTGTTCAGTATTTATCGTCCAACAAAAATTTGTTGCTAATATTGACTGTAGCGTTCTCACGGTTCAATAATAATCGACTCAATAATACACGTGTCCTTACACTGTCTGTCAATTTTCGCATTTTTCCCGTGGATGCGGACGCCATAATTTACATTTTATTTTACAAAGAAACAAAAAAAAACTGGTAACAGAGGAATACAATATAACGATGATTGACTGATTGATTGGACTGATTATTCAATGCAAGTTGAACGAACAAGTTCAGACGAGTCGATTCGCTGTCAGCTATTAATTGTTGAAAGGCTTTTAACTTTTGTTGAACCGATATTTATTGCTTCAACTTGATCGAAAGTCTGTTCAGACGGTTCAAATCGCGAATTCGCCTCGTGTGAACGCCGTATAAGGGCACTGCCACATGCTAGCAAAATAGTTACCAAAAATAGTATAACACCATATCTCACCTCCTTTTTCTCCTATAAAAATAAACAATAAAAAACTTTTTAGAAGTCAATAACCTTTAATCTATGAATGCCTACGGTATGTTTCGACGCGCGCCCTTTCTTTTACCTTTCTTCAACGTTATAATTATAGCCCGCAGTAATAGAGGTATCTACGACGCGAAGGTTGTATTGTGTGACAGTTGATTGTACCTAATTAAAGGTTATTTTTGACGTTTCCATTAAGGTTCTCTAATTTTTGTTTGAAATAAACTTTTTGTCTTTCTCTTTGTATTCTAATTCTTATTAATTCGATATCAAAAAATGGTTACGATATTTTGTTACTTACTCCTTTAAATTTAGATTTGTTGGTAATCTTTGAAATATTTCACTAATATATAATACTTCAATTAGTTTGGCCGGCATAGTGACGGCGACTGTACAAATAGAAAAAAAAATTATTCGCAGTAAAATATAAATACATAATATGAGCTTTAAATAAATGTGTACTCATCCAGGAAAATGCATAGTGGAATGTGGACCCATACAAGACAGAGCGCCTGTGTCTTATGGCACCCGAAACTGACTCGGTTTTTACAGTCGTCGGCACTCTTGGACTTTTATCATGCCTATCATCATGTAAGTCGAGGTCAGATATCAAGTCACAATAAAAAAAATAGCAATAAAAATTGGATAGAGAAAACGCGTACGCATCGGCAAACTGCGATCGGGAAACACCGATACAGGTCCTTTCCACGATCCTGTTCATATATTTAATATCCCCAAATTTGATATATAAAACTTTTATAGAATTAAATTCAAAAAAAATTATACTGAGTTAAAAATCTATAAATGTAGCCCGCCAACAAACCTATAGTTTTAAGATAGCTATACATTCTATTTTAGTGAAGTTCACGACAGAAAAAAAACGCTTTTACGAATTTGTATAAAATATAATAAGTATTTCATTAAATAGTGCACGAGTGTATAGATAGACAGACTCGCTTCTACCCATCTAATTTTATTTATTTATTTTTTATTATACATTTCTATACTAACCTAATAAAGTGCTTGTATCATAGAAACAGGATGACGAAAGTACATATATCAACAAGGCTATATTTCTTCATATAAATACGCAATTATGTGTTACCCTCAAACGGTAGCCATACATCTAGGGGTTGTTTTCACCCCACTGCATTTTTTTGTAGATCAATCATGCGTGCATCCCTGAGAGGTTGAAAGGTTTCTATGGGAGGGCCAAATAAGTGGCAGAGGTATCATATCTATAGACTTGTGTTTCATTTCATAGGTATGTTTTTTTGTGACTCGACTTATGACAGCACCCCTCTTAATCTTAAGCTGGATTTTGGTCTATAAATGGATGTCACTACTACTACAATTCAATAACTGTAAGTAGCAGTCACATCCATTATGCCGGCCTAGTTGAAACCGGTAACTTACAAGCTGATCGATCCCGAAACGCGACTAAATCACTTCATAATCTGTATACTTGTAAGTACCCGGATTGGCAGACTGGGTACCACTGCCTACCACTCTTCTTACTAGTTCTGTTACTGTGAATCAGATCAACAAGACTCGGAGGCATAGTGGATAGGTATTTAACTGTAGTAGCAGTCGTCTACATTGATGGACCGCATTCCAGTTTAACATCAGGTTTTTTTCTTGACATTCTACAAATAAACATTCAGCGTGGAAACTCGGTTTTTCAATGGCTATTTTCCGCTCAGTGTTACTAAACCTCTAGCGTTACGCATGACGAGTGCCTTCGCAGCAATTTTTTTACATTTCTATACTAAACTACTAAAAAGCTTGTATCATAGAAACAGAATAACCAAAGTACATATATCAAAGATACATTGGTACCGGCAAGTGCTTTTGAACTCGTGCTCTTGGCTTGTGTAACCATTGTACTGCCACTACACCACGGACGCCTTTAAATTAATTTGGTGAATGGTTACTACGATAAGTTATATAATTCTTTGGTCAACTCTGGCAAGGCAATCTTAGTAGAGTCTGTCTAAGCCAAAATGACGTGCCCTTCCACTGCATTTAAGCAATATATAATATGAATACAATATAAATGAATAATATGAGTGCGAATATAAAATATGAATGCAACACACCGAAAATGCAATTGTAATTGGTCGTTAATAAAGTATAGATAGTAATATTTGTATTCACACATTTAAATAAACTAAGTAAGTGGAGGGGCTCGTCATTTATAGTTAGACAAGCTATACCTGGTTTCCCCATTCATAAAAAAATCTCTCGCCTGATCATGCGTCTCTATGGTACTAAAGTATGTTCTATAGATATGAACAAGAAAAAATATATGTTTTATTTAGTTATTTACCAACTTTAATTGGGATACCTTGTTAGTGAACGTAACGGCGAGGGAATACAATTTACAGTTCATGAAAGGTTTTGTTTCATGTTTAAAGTACACTTTATTATTATGTCTAATTTTATTTATAAACTTTTTTACTAACAATAAGTAACAATAAGTAATCAGTCTCTCCGTGACCACGATGGCTGCAATGCTCTCGAAACGTTGGAAAATTGGTAAATCAAAACCAAAAGAAAATTGTTAAAAATTCATTAATCAATGTTCGCGCAAAATCTAAGAAAATATTAATAAGGGTATTTCTACTACTTACAACTATACAGACTGTTAGGTGACTTTGTCGTGTTTCGGGATTAGCTTGTAAGTTGCCGGTTTTAACTAGACCAGCATATACGTCTATTTATTGACAGCACTTCAGTCACAAAAAAAACTTAGTTTAGTGAAAAACCAATTTCTTATTTTTTTTTTTGTTTTTAGACTTTATCCAAACAGAGAATATTTCTAAATAAACCTAAATTTGATCAAATGATTTATTTTAATAAAAAGATTCAGATTCGGATATTAAACGTTGAAAACAGAAAATATTAAACTTTAAAATGTCTGGACGGCATCCTGTAAGGCGCTTAACCCATTGCGAGATCGGTCTAGTCTAGAGTTAAGCATCCACAGTCCAGCGTTCATCATTCATTAATATCTTATTTAAGAGATAGGCAGACGGTTTTGGTCTAAGCACAGTCTGCTGATTCGGGGTAGTGCCAATGTTTTAACTGTACAATGTAATATATTTTTTTATTTTTTTTATTGTGACACGACATTTGACCTCGACCCGCCTGATGATAAGCAAGAGGAGATCCAAGAGTGACGACGACTGAAACATCCGAGTTAGTTCGCGGCTGCCTCAGTCGCCGTCACAATGCCGGCAAAAATATTCATATTGGAGCGACTACAACTGCAGTAGCACTGTACTAACTATACTAGGCCTTTCTTTTCATAGACTGCACTCCAATTTAACATCGGGCGGGTGTTGATGTTAAGTTGGATATTATGTCGAGGCACAATAAAAAACGTTGAACGTTTCTCAATACTTTTTTCTACTTTCATGGTTTGTATGAAAAAATGTTTGCATTATTTATTAAAGATTAACATATGACAGGCACTCCGTCTGATGTTAAGCTGAAGTGCATGGAGTGGAGGAGATTGCTTCTACGAACGCTAAATATTTACTGTTGGCAGTGGAAAGGGAGCCTTAGGTTTATAACTACTATTAACTTTCAAATAAATAAAAAACATAATTATTTTTATATTACTTTAATACAGTAGAACCTCGATAAGTTAAAGTCCAAGGGAAACAAAAAATATTTTAAGTTATAGAGGTTTTAAGTTATCAAGGGTTTATGTTAGGTAAAGGTTAATATAGAGGTATGTACATGTTTCTATTGTTACCCTTGCTCTCATTTTTACTCGAATGCATCAGAAGGATGGGTTCAATAAAATACTGAAAATTAAATATGTAATCATATTTATTCACATTACTTACATTACATAAAAATAAAACAACAACTAAAGGTTTAGTCTACTTAAAAAAATCTGTGATTTTCTTTTGTTCTTTTAGTTACTGAGGGCCTATACAGAGATTATTTATTTAAGTTATAGAGGTTGCGTATTTTAAGTTACAGAGGTTTTGGGCTCTGATGGGAAGGGAACATAGTATTTTTTGAAGTAACAGAGGTTTTTATGTTATCGAGGTTCTACTGTATTTGTATAAAATAAAACTTTAATCAAAGAAACGAAAAATATATTTCAAACACCTATTAACAAAAATAAGATTATACTTTAGGCAGGCAACTTTATCGACTTTACTCTGAGAACGTTCCGAGGAGCTCTTTAACCTTGTTTCTACCTTGTCTTCTCACAACCAAGTGGGGGGAAGCATCCACATATTGTCGACCAAAATGACAGTCGAACTAAAAGTTTCGGCACATCGTTTCTTTGAAGACCAATCGATTTGGCCGGCATAGTGACGGCGATTAAAACAGCCGTGAACTGAGATGATTTTTTCAGTCATTGGCGCTCCTAGAATTCCTTTTTGCTTAACATCAGCAAAAATATCTTGTTTTTCGTTTGATATCTGAAACAGGTGAAAAGAAAATGTGCACTGTAAATTATGTAGGTATATCCAGTTTAAAAGTATAATAAATTTTGTTTACTTGTTTGTTGAATAGTCGTAATCTTTGGCCGGCATAATGACGGCGAATGAGGCAGCCGTAGAATGAAAGGGCTTTTACAGTCTACGACAGTTTTGGACCTCTCTTGCTTACCACAGACCAGTCAAGGTCAGGCTTAGTGGACATGACTTATAGTTATTGAACTGTAGTAGCAGTCACCTCTAGTTTAACATAAGGCGGGGTGTTGTCATGTCGTCTCATAATATATATATTTTTAAATAATTCAAATAAAAAGAAATAGAGGTGTGTTAGAATCGAAGTTTCTCAGATTCGATAGAAATTAATAGTAATATAATTTAGTTTTTTTTTTCTAATAAAAGCATTAACAACAAAAGTCGAAAAATGTTTTACAGTCATGGGTTTTGTCTTGAAATACTAGGCCACCCAGCTTTCTTGAGGATGTCTCCGATTTGGTCGGGAAATACCCTCCTGAGCCTGCCTTGTTTAGCGCATCCATCCACATCAGATTTATAAATTCCTTACGGCAATCTACATAGTGAAAATCACGGTTAACCAATGGATGCAACTGGCATCTTGTCGTTCGGAATGGCGTTCTAAGGGGGAGGCCTATGTTCAGCAGTGGACGCCTTCTGGCTAATGATGATGAATTTACTTTCACTCATCCTTTCCATGTGCCCAAAACATAGAAGCATAAATAAATAATACATATTAACATAAATAAAATTACTAATAATACTTTAAATTGAATCATGCTAAATATATGGCGCTACAGTTCAAAGGCGGATTTCCGCAAGAACAGTGCTTGAAATATACCCGTAATCTAGGTTACATTTTCACCAAAAACCGACACAAACAAAAACCATAAATAACATAAGCTAATCGATAACCACAAACCAACGAAAATCCAATCGCAGTAAAATTATGAGCGTCGCGTCGATTTAAAAAAAGCAGAAAAAAATATGGTGGCAATAGAACATAAAAAACCGCCACCCCCATACGTAAGGGTGGAAAATGTTAGGGGTGTTTAGTCTATATTAAATTCCAAGCATAAGGGATGCGTTGTCATATTCGAAGGTAGGGACCAATTTTTCCATGCTTATTCGAGCATGCATTTCAGTTCCTGCCAAAAAGAGGTACTTATCAAAATAATTATTCGAAAATACATTTAAAAAATTTTGTGGCTCGACATTATAACAGAGGCTGGAGTGCGGTCCATTAATGAAGGTAACTGCTACTATAGTTAAATAATTGTAAGTAGCAGACACATCCATTATGGCGGCCTAGTTAAAACCGGCACTTGCAAGCTGATTTTGCGACTAAGTCACTTTACGGTCTGTATCGCAAGCTAGTGGTACCCGGTCCGGGCCCTCTCTGACAAACCGACCAGGACCGATTTCCGCCTCTTTTTATAAACAAATGAATTTGTAATATATAATAAATATGAAATATATACTACAAATAAAAGATATGAAACAAATATTTGCTTTGACCGGGAATCGAACTCGGAACTACACGCATAACGAAGAATTGAGCGCCACTTGCCACGATCCTGACACAACTCTCTCGCTTCCTTCACATTCACAATTCTCTTTATACAAGCTCTATGGTAATAGCTACTAGGCAACCTAGCTTTCTTGAGGATGGCTCCGATTTGGTCGGCAAACACCCTCCTAAACGCCTATAACTATAATAATTAAACTCTACCTAAGACGAAGAAAACAAAATACTTCTAGCAAAGTAGTAAGAGCAACCTAGACAGTGTTTTAGTCGTCGACACCCTTGAACCTCCCCATGCTTACCATAAGGTAAGTCGAGGTCACAAGTGGTCCACAATAAAATATTAAAACAAATACCTACTCTAACCTAAAATATCAATTTTATCGTCACCACGGAATTTGAACACCGGAGCCAATGAACGATTATTCCGCATTCCCCCGGCAACATTAATTTTCCCATTAAATGCAACTTGTAAAACAAAATCTGATCAATTGTAGACAATTTAATTTCGTCAATTAGCATTGATTTAACATCATAGTCTACATATCATTAGACGGCGCAAAGAAAATAAATTATTGTCGCAATTGTTTCTTGATCAATACTGAACCCTTTTAAGAAATTCGATTAAATCAGAAAACACCAAAAATACTTCAAAAAGAAAGGATAATGTACAATTATGACTAATGATTATTTCCAGGCAAAAAGTTGAACAGATACCTATGGGTGATAAAATATAAGGACATGGGATGCAAAAAGTACTAAGTTTCGCAACAATACTGAATATAATACTGAATAAAGGGGACCGTGGTGTAGTGGCAGTGCAATGGCTACGTAAGCCGAGTGGCACGGGTTCGAAACCACTCACCGGTACCAATGTATCTTTGATATATGTGTACTTTGGTTGTCCTGTTTCTATCATACAAGCACTTTAGTAGCTTAGTATAGAAATAAAAAAAAAATGTTAATAGTACCTAATATACTATTATGCACTAGTACAAATAAAAGACATATACAACATACATGCATAAAGAATATTAATCAATCAAATTGTCTTTTTTCCACAGGGATAGGCAGAGACACTGGAGCGCCAATTGCCACGATCCTAACATAACTCCTTCGCTTCCCTCACATGCACAACGCTCTTCATACAAGCTCAATAGTTATGGAAACTAGGCAACCTAGCTTTCTTGAGGATGTCTCCGATTTAGTCGGAAAACACCCTCCTGGTGTTTTTACCGTGCCTTGTTTTACGTATCCATTCACATGAGATTTATTAATTCTTTTTATCAATCTACTTTCACTCATCCTTTCCATGTGCCCAAACTATCGAAGCATTCCTATGTCAATCCTGTCACTACATTCTCTTTCAAACCACATCTTTCGCGCATTGTGCTATTACTTATTCTATCCGCTATCGTCACTCCACATACACTACACTCCGGGGATATATTGTGCTATTTTTTTTTGTTAGGTAGATAGTAAGTCAAAATGGGGCATTACGGTATGAAATGAGACCTTAATGTCTATTGCTGTGTCTATTGGTTTACAGTCTGTATGTAATAAACGACATTTTACCTGTCCGTAATTTTAAAGGAAAGAAGAGGCGAGGAAATTCCCAGGGGGTGATGGTAATTTTCAACGACGTCTGCGGCGACGAAATGTCTCCTGCGGGTTTTTGTAATGTCTCCTAATTACCAATTAGCTATGAATGGCTTTTGCCAATAGATTTGGATTTATTTTTATTATTGGTTTGGATTTAAAATGGCTTGAACTACAACTTTTTATATTTTTGGTCACTGTATACTTTTTTTATTGAAACTCGATCTCAGCACCCCGTCTGATGTTAAACTAAAGTGCGCTCTATTAATGTGACTGCTACTTACAGTTAAAAAACTGTAAGTAGCTACTAAACGGTTTAAATTTGCATCATAGAAATAGAACGACCAAAGAATGTGTGAATTTAAAGAGATATATTTTTAATGATGTATCATAATGTACAATATAATAAATTAACAAACCTACCTAGCCTGCCGATTTACCACTTTTCAAGTTCATTGGCGTAACTAGGGTATGCCCGGTAAGGCAAGTGTCCTGGGCGCCATCGCGACTTAGTAAAACTTAAAAATATTATTAAACCTAGGAAAAATCAGTTCAAGTTAGAGAGTTTTTTCTTGGTTACTTTCAGATCTAGTCTAAAGGACAGTGAAAGCTTAGTTGAAGAATATCTTAAGCTTTATTAAGATTTAAGATGTTTTATTAAGTGTATATTTTTATTTTACATTTAGGTAACTTACGAAGGGTGCATCCTCGATGCGCTGTATCCGATCGGTACGCCACTATTCAAGTTATAAACCAAACTTTGTCGCTTGAAAGTCATCAGTTTAAACTTAGCCTGCATAGTAGATCCGAATTTTACCTACTATTACTCAAATGTTTAACTATTTAGCAGTCGCCTCCATTCATGTGCCGCATTCCAGCCTAACATCAGGCGGGGTTTTGTTATATATCTAGCCATAAGAAAAATATACCTAAGTAAACATAACTAATTATATATATACTTACAAGTAAGAAGTACCTATTATGAATGACTAACACCTCGTTGGTCAGTCCTTTAAATATTATAATAAATAATTAACACTTGAACGGACAAGTTTTTCTCTATTTCACTACTTACTTCGTGGATAGGGAATTATAACTAATTTGTGATTGATTGTAGTGTTATTGTGTTTGTCACGTTTTAGTACAAATGTTTTACGTATAATGTTTCTGGGTTTGTTTAATAAACGTTTTTTTTCTTAAAAATCATTCGTATTAATAATATCAATACAGTTTTCGTTACAAAGGACATCATTCATTTGGCTAATAAAGCTACTACGCCTATTCATTATAAAATAATGATGACTGATCAAATCAATTTATGTAAAGCAGTCAATAAATCTTATGCGGTTTTTTCAACTGCCAACTGTCATGCCCCCCCTTCCTTCTTAATACTCTTATTAATGGGGAAATTCCCCCACTAAGAATAACCCCCTAAAAACATCTCCCTAATGCATTCAAAGGAGATGAAGATAAGAAATGCGTTTAAAGATTTACACATTACTTAGGAGTTATTTGCTGAGTTCAAAATTCGATTTTTGGCTGCGTAAATAAAATTACTCACAGGATTTTTCATAGTAATAAGCTTAGTATGGAAACTGTGATTTACATATTAACGCATTTTAGTAATTGTGGATGTGAAGGAAGCGAGGGAGTTGATTATGGCGAGTGGCACTCCATTGTCTCTACGTATTCCTGTGGGAAAAAGGCGTGACAATTTGATTGATTGATCGCATTTTAGTAAATATCAATCAACAGTGGAGTCAACCGAAGGATGGAACTTAATTTATTACCGTATAATTAAGTTCCATCTATATTTCAATCAATCAATCAAATTGTCTTGCCTTTTTCCCACAGGGATAGGCAGAGACAAAACACTAAAAAAACATTATTAGTTTTAACTATTTTTTGTAGCTGTTTTAAATTTTATTGCTTTATTAATAAAGTGTTTATAAATCTACCAAAGATACCGGCAAGTGGTTTTGAACCAGTGCTCTTCGTTTCCATGACCATTGCGCGACCACAACACCACTGTTTGTTACACTGTTGTCTAAATGGTTCCAATAGGTTGGCATTATAAATAACACCACCTCTACCTTTACCAGCAGCATTTTAAGCTGGAGTAAGGTCCATAAATGGAGGCGTCTGCTACTACAATTAAATAACTGCAAATAACATTCGCGCCCTACGTTGAACGCCGATTTAGTTGGAACTGACAAATTGCAAACCGACGACAAACTGCAAATGACTAGGGCCTCAATTCTATTAATCAACTCAATTTTGGTGTCGCAATAGCAGTGGAATTTCGTCGCACTGCTTAACCAATCAGCGAATACATATCAATACGTCGATTGGTCACTTGCGACCGCGCCGTAATTTCACTGATTTTTCGTATTAAGAGATTCGGGGCTCTGATCCAGTGCAAATATATCTTTTACCACAAACTTTACTACAAAAATATTCAAACAATAATTGGTAAATTTCAACGAATTACATTTCAACATTATTATTTAATAAATAGTCTCATTCATCTACTTTTTCTGTAAAATATAATTGGTAAAAAAAAAAACACATAATTCTACTAAGTAAAGGTTTTGATGGACCTATAGTATAATAATATGGGCCCATCAATACCATTAGCATTTTTAATAAAGACATACTCTACCCTACAAATATAATTCACGTACATTTAATATTATTATTAAATTTCAAATTACAAGCAATTTTGTCAGACGACTCCTTCAAGTTTATGATTGAAAATATTACAACAATTTTCGCGCGCTAATATCGTTCTAAATGACTCGCCTAAAAAGGTTATTTTCCTTTGTATTTAATAAAAAGGTGGAAAACAAAATATTTCCAACTGACTACTCGTCCACATCTCGCTTTATTGAAATGAAATAAATGAAAAAATAAATTCACAATCGGTCTAAAGGTAACAAGTTACACTACGCAACATAATTATTGATCCAAACATAATTTATGTCCAAGACAATACTGAGGTCTGGAGCTTCGGATTCTGGAGTGCAATTACGCAGAGACATGGCGGCTCTGTGCATCCTATATCGCGTATACTACGGAGAATGTTTCGAGGAACTCTTTAATCTTGTTACTACCTTGTCGTTTTACAGTATTGTTGGCACAGGTCAGGAAATAGTAGCACATTGTGTTGACCGTATAGACAGCCGAACAAAACGGTTTGTAATGTCCTTTTTATGTCGTACAGTTAGCAAGTGGAATGCTTATGAGACCATATGTTCTCTGCATCTTATAACTATAGATCCGTCAAGCAAAACGTGAAAAAGAAACTATCCTATGAATGTATCTATGAAATAAATCTTTAATTTGACCGGGAATCCAGCAGGTTTGTTAACCTCACGAGTCGTTTTATTGTGAAACGATATATAACAGCACCCTGCCTGATGTTAAGCTGAATTGCGATCTATAAATTGAAGCTACTGCTACTATAAAGTTTATAACTTGCAGTCCGCATCCGCATCCACTTAGCTGACCTTAGAGTAAATTTATATAGAGATGCCCTTTAAAATTTGTTGCGAAGTGTACGAAAAGCAACAAGGGAGTGGAGCCTTAGGCTGAATTTTAATAAGATGTCACAGCCATAATAAGAGGAACAGGGGGAGTCTGAAATTTTATTACGAGCCGAACTTATCATCATACAAAAACAGACAAAATTACACCCATTTTAATTGGGCACAATCTCTTTGGGCCGATTATTAAGACTACACTAATCGCAGATTATACTAAACAATTTCTTAAAATATGAATTTAGGAAAGTAATTAAGTTTATATTTAAATAATACATAGTTTTAGATGTGTTATGTATAATTTTGTATACAGTTATATCCTCGTAACTATCTAATATGAATTGTTACGAAAAATGTATAAAATATACAATATGAATGAAAATTTGATAGAAACTTTCACACGTGCAAATCGGGGGTGCATGCTTTTATTTTCTATTACTGATTTATACAGCACCCCGCTTGATGATAAGCTGGAGTGTGATTCTGTAGTAGCAGTGGCATCCATTCATGTGCCTAGTTGTAACCGGCAACTTACAAGCTGATCCCGATACTTGACCAAATCACTTCACGGTCTGTATACTTGTAAGTGCTGGTACTACCCCGGATCGGGAGACTGGATACCACTCCTTGATAACCAGACCCGATTTAAATGAAACAAGATGCTTTAGATTACGAACTAACTTAATTTATTGTCGAAAAACCAGCCCTTAAGATAATTCCTTTAATTCTATAATGAAGAAAGAATGACCTGAAGGGATGTTTTTTAAGAAAATTTAATTTGACAGCTCGGTTTTGTTAATGAGCGACTTAGGGGATAATTTTCTCTTACATTAGATATTAATTTGTTATCATTATATTTCTGTGAGTGACAATGATTGTGTTTATTGCTTGTTTTTTACTAAATGTATATAATCATATACTATATGTATATACTATATGTATTTAATCACATACATAAAGTATTTTCTTAGATTTTGCGCGAACATTGATTAATGAATTAAACACATTTCGTCGGAATAATAAAAAAAAAGTAAAATCAAAACCAAAATAAACTCGATAGTAAGACGCATAAAATTTGTTTAAGTTATATACATATGTCAACATATACATATAAAACACATGCCAGTATAATTCTATTATTTTTTGTATTAAAATAAATAAATTAGTTTTTCTATTATGATTACCATCTTAATTATGTAATATTTTGAGGCGACTGTGGTGTAGTCGCAGTGCAATGGTTACGCAAGTCGAGAGCACGGGTTCGAAACCACTCACCGGTCGGTACCAATGTATTTTTGATAAATGTACTTTGGTTGTCCTATTTCTATGATACAAACACTTTAGTAGTTTAGTATAATAAAAAAAAAAAACTTTCAACATCTGACTTCGACCTGCGATGGTAAGTAAGAGGAGGTTTAAGAGTGCCGACGACTGAAAAAACCGAGTCAGTTCACGATTTCATCAGTCGTCTTCACTATGTCGGCTTCACTTATCGCTTGAAGGACCCAAAGTTATATATAGGACGGCGAGAACACAATGGGCTGGTAAAGCATTCTCTATTAGATACTAATTCATTATTCTTCAAAAACCACAGAAGGAAATATTTAAAACTGAATGCATAAAAGTAATATATAGGTAATATTTATTGATATTTTTCCTAACGCGACACTACCTTATGCGGTATCAGGAGAGGGTGGCTAGGGTAACAAAATGGATTCTCGCGACATTCGGCAGCCATTACCTCCTCCGTGACCCTCCATACTAAACGACCCCTATAACCTACAAACTAAATCCACCCTTAACACAAATCAGTAGAGTTTGAATTAGCTCCTTAAACAAGGTTTAACTAAAATTTTGATCGTGTTCCTAACGACCCACACTCCCCTCCGAGGCGTGTTCAAAAAAATGCGTTTGCTAAATTTATATGGAGATGTTTGATATATTTACGTATATTAAAATAGGTAGGGTGTAGGCAGAAGCCTGAGAAGTGCTTCCATTTTTCTTATTCCAAAAGGAACGATATACAATTGTTTTTGTAAAAAAAAGCTATACAAAAAAGTCGAGTAGTTATTATAGCATTAAAAGCACAAACTGTCACGCCATAACTATCACAGGGATAAGCAAACACAACTGTTCACCACTAACCACGATTCTGACACAACCATAATGCCTTATTCACATCTACAATCTTTTTCCAGTAAGTTGACAACAATATTCATTTATTAGACCTCAATCTTCATTTAACAATATCCCAAACATATATGTTTCAATTCTTACCTATATGTGTACTCGTAAAATATACCAACACCGACACACGAAAAAAAATTAATTAAAACTATTGTCCACTTTAATTAATTAATCTAAATTACACTTCTAAATCAATCAAAACATTTTAATTAATACGTTTTCAAATAAATATTTTTCGGGTTACTATACCTTTAATTTTAATTAAAATTCAACTAAGCCCAGCTTAGTGGATGCGACTCCTACTGCAGTTAACTAACTGTACTAGCAATCACCTCCATTCATGGACCGCACTTCAGCTTAACATCAAGCTAGGTCATACGTCGAGTTTTAAATCAAAATTACTGCGATAGCAAGTAGCAAATATAGTTCACGATTAATTTAAATTAATAATAATCACTGCCACGTCTTACACACCTCACAACTGTTTAATAAATGCCCCTTTACCCCTTTCGTGTTATTACGAGTTTTTTTTAACTCTTTAAAAACACGAATACATTATCCCGGTTTTTATTCCCGTCACCTTGGTCCTTGTAACGACGTAAAGTGTACGTACGACCCAAAAATACGTCCCGTTTTTCGTGTGTGTCCCAATTTATATTTATTTATTTTAAACAAAATTTAGAAGTTATAATTTTGATTAAATATTTGCTTAGGGTATGGTTGTTCAAAAACTGGTAGTCAGTGGTGTCCAGTCTGCCGATACGTGGTAATTAGTATACAGTACATTCGTAAGTGACTTAGTCCCGTTTCAGTAACGGCTTGTAAGTTACCGGTTGCAACTAGGTGGGCAAAGTGTATGTAACTGCTACTTACAGCTTTTCAACTGTAATGGCTGTCACCTTTATTTATGGACCGCACTCCAGCCTAATAAAATACCAACTACAATAAGAAAAAAAATGTAGTCCATTTAATTGTCCCACTACTAGGCCAATCCTCCTCTTTTTTTACATTACTCGCAACACTTCTCCCGCCATGAAATTTGTGGGAGTCTATCTCATCTCGCCCTCTACAATTGTGCCTACCGCGATGTCTTCTGCAATCAGGAGTCCACTCAGTAGTAAACTTTGACCATAATGCATCAGACATGCGACAGAAATGACAGCACAAATCTTTATAAAATCAATCAATCAAATTGTCACGCCTTTTCCCACAAGGATAGGCACAGATACAATAGAACGCCACTTGCCACGATCCTGACCCAACTCCCTTGCTTCCTTCACATCCACAATTCTCTTCATACGAGCTCTATGGTTATGGGCAATAGGCAACATAGCTTTCTTTATGAAATCTTATTTTACAAAGATTTGTGACCCAATTTCAAAGGAGGCGAAGCGGACCCTTACCTCCAAATTACTGGTAACCTTTCATTACACCCTCTTAAGAATTATAATCAACGCAAGCTCGATTTACAAGTTCGCGTCGGTTTTAAGTAATACAGGGTTTGTGCCTAATTGACAAATAATGAATTGTCAATTTTATGCACCTGTTTGTGCGACAGTTTTTCTGACGCATAATGTATATTATTATATGTTTTTATCTCTGATGAGTTTTTCGTTTGAATTTTAAAAAGTTTTTTTTACTTAATGATGCTTCTTACATCTTGATTAACTTTTTATATAAACTTTTGCATTTTCATTTTATTTAAACGTAACATCTGACTTTGATTTTCTTTATGGTGAGCAAGGGGAGGTCGAAGAACGCCAGGACAGATCAAGGTGGTTGTTTTTGCATGAAATCGGAAACATTTTTAAGAAAGTTGGGTTGTCTAGTCCCTATAACTATAGAGCTTGTATGAAGCGAATTGTGGATGTGAAATAAAAACGCTCCATTTTCTCTACCTTTATAAGTACCTGTGAGAAAAAGGCGTGACAATTTAATTGACTGTTTGATATGTTGACTATGTTGACATACTATATGTATGTCGACATAGCTTGAAGGATTTGCGAGCTGAAGTGGCAATGGGCTGGCCACATCGCTCGAAGGACCGACAACCGATGGGGAAGAAAGGTTCTAGAGTGGGGACCACAAACCGGAAGACGCAGCGTAGGTAGGCCTCTTACTAGGTGGACTGACGACATAGTGACATGTGATAGCAACCCGTCTTATGTTAAGCTGGACTGCGGTACATAAATAAAGTTGACTGCTACTACAGTTAAATACTACAGTTGCATCCACTATGCCGGCCCACTTGGAACCGGCAACTTACGAGCTGATCTCGGGACGCGGCTTTATTCACTTGATGGTCTGTATACTTGTACGTGGTGGTACTACCCCGGATCGGCAGACGGAGCACAGCCTAAAACATTTTGACAACCAAACCAGGAGCAAATATCCGCCTCTGTTTTTTTAATAAATAAAAGCTGTGAAACAAAAGTTTGCTCCGAACGGGAATCAAACCCGGGACCCTACGTGCAATGGACTGGAATGCTAACCAATGAGCCAATACGAGCCATCTATACGACATGTGTAAAAACATTTAATTGGAGTCAAATGAAAAAAATATAGATCAATTTTGATATGGTTTCTGCTATGCACAATTTCAATCAAATTATCATGTTTTATTTCCACAACAAAATCTCACCTTCCACGATCCTGACACAGCTATCTCGCATCCCTCAAAATCCACTTCATGCATTGGTTACGGGTAGTGCTGTTTTTATCTCGCCGATTTGATCTACATTTCTTTCTAAATTATTCAATATATTGTTTTTTTTAATTCATGACAAAAACTGTACATCTGGCAATTAAAATCGTAACACGTTCTGACTCCGCAGTCAAAAGGTAATAGACAATACACAAATCCAATACGCAAACTTTACGTTAAAAAAACTATAAAAATCGCAAAAGAAAAAAAACTATACAGCTGCAATCACAGACTAATGATCAAGTATTATTCATAGCTTTACCGGTTTTAGAAAAAAAAAACACTACAATAATAAAATATTTTAATGAGATGCATGTCCTACTAAAAATCACCATTTGGGATGGGATCATGGGCTGGGTTAAACAAAAAAGGGATGAATGGATTTTTTTCTAGCTAATTTAAATACTAGAGATTCACAGGGATATCAGTTTCTTTTGGGGTGTCATACACTACTAACTAGCCGATTTCCTGTACATTGAAAAATATGCTAAATACTTTTAAAATGTTATCTTGCGAGAGTATGTTAATAATGGTGTCTATAAAGTTTCCAAATCATATCTACCCAACGTTTGTAGAATTTATAAACAATGTAAACAATTTTTTGTCGGCGTAGCTACGACGACTGAGGAAGCCGTAAAACAAAGACAGTCGTAAAATTGTACTTTGGTCGTTCTGTTTCTATGATACAAGACACTGGTGATCCTGGTTTGCGTGACCATTTCCCTATCACTAGACCAGCGAAATGGTCGCCTTACCATTGGACCGATAACCAACTAGGCCGGCATAGTGGATGTGATTGCTACTCACAGTCATTGAAGTGTAGTAGTAGTGGCATCCATTGATGGACCACATTCCAGCTTAACATCAAGCGGGGTGCTGTCATATGTCGAGTCACAATAAAAAAACAGTGTATTATAATACTTTTTTTTATCATGTCTGATGACTTTGACTATGCAGAAAAGAAAGTCAATGAGCGTCCATTACTATAAGATATAAACAAAATTCTAAAAAGGACGTTTGTTTAGGAAGTAAGCAAGTTCTAAAAAAAAATTCCATTCGTATTTGGACGTGTTAATTTTCACGTTATGTAGCGAAAGTTTGTTTCCTGTAAGGCGCTTTTTGTTGTCCGCTAATACTTGTCGCTGATTGGCTGTTACGAAGCTAAAGCAAGTAGTTTACCGTCCCTAATAGTTTATCATTTATAAAAACATTTTACAATGAATGAATATAAATGTGAGTTTCTTTTATTTTGGTTAGAAATATGACAGCTACCTGACTGATGTTAAGCTGGAGTGCGGTCTATGGATGTACTTGACTGATACTACAGTTTAATAATTGTAAGTAGCAGTGGCAATCTCTATGCCGGCGTAGTGGAACCGGCAACTTACAAGCTGGTGGATGTATTTTTTTTTTATTGTGACTCGTTATATGACAGCACCCTACTTGATGTTAAGCCGAAATGTGGTCCATGAATGAATGTCACTGCTACTAAAATTCAATAAGTGTGAGTAGCAATCACATCCACTATGCCGGCCTAGATGGAACCGGCAACTTACAAGCTGATCCCGAAACGTGACCAAATCACTTCACGGTCTGTATACTTGTAAATGGTGGTACTACCCCGGATCGGCAGACTGGGTACCACTGCCTTCCACTCCTTGATAACCAGACCCAAAGCAAATATCCATCTCTGAGGAATATCATATGTAAGGGAAACGAGTGAATTGTATCAGGATCATGGCAAGTGGTGCTCCATTATCTTTGCCTATCTCTGTGGGGAAAAGGCGTGACAGTTTGGTTGATTGACTGTATTGCAGTCGCTTCCATTTATAGACGGTGTGGTCTCCAACATATTCTCGAGCCACAAATCATAATGAGAGAATATTAAATCGCAAGTTTTAGATAAACCGCTTTTGAATAGTTTTATAAGTATTGTTTATATTTAATTACAAATTAAATATAAACAATACTTGAAACTTACTGATAAAATTACTTTATCTATATTTTAGATCGTTGTTTAATTGAATATATTTTGCTTTAAGCATTTTATATTCGATTTAGTGTGTATAATTTTTATTGTAAAATAGATTTAAATTATGGTTTCGCATGTGCTTCACAATCGCGATGGACGATAATGGATGCTTATGCAGGGAACCTTAAAATTAAATTCACCTTAAAGTTGTATAATATTTTATATTTTGAATTTTCTATGTTTATTTTGTAGAATAGTAATTAATACCTTTTGAATTACTTTTAAAATTATTTGTCTGAAAATATATTGTATTATAATAAAAAATGGTATTTATGGTAAAAGGATGGTATTTATTGGTATGTGGTATTTATTATATAATTTTCTATGTTTAGAAATTATGTTATATTTTAAATTTCTTTGATTAAAGCTCTTTTAATTGATTGAAGGTTTGACGCTACGTGGTCAAGGACGTGAAGAAATGTAACGCACCCGTTGATGTTTCAAAAAAGGCTAATATATTTGACATATAAATAGAATATCAATAAACAAAAGAATAAATGAATTTGAAAATGACAATTATGTTTTTTAATGAAAATGAATTTTTTAATGAAGACAATTTTAGTGCGACCTTTTTAAGGTCGGCACAAAGGGATATATAAGAAAGAGAGATTTTTAATTCAAAGGAAAGGATTACACGGGGACGATCAGAAGTTTCCTCAATCAAATAGAGGATAAAATAAGTGTTGATATATTGATATGATTTTTTTATGGGCTCTGGAGTTTAAACAGTTAGAGGTGTACTTAGTAATCAGGTTATAAAGAACGTAACGACCGAGAATTTATAGATATACGAGAATATATACAAAATATCGCGATACTTTGTTAACAGACCTCGTATATTAGCTGTCAGCGCAGAATTTCCAAAGACTACATACAACACGCCTTATTTATATCTTTAACCCAAGCTAAACTGGAGGTCTAAAGTACATTTACATCTATGTACGGCATAACGACATAGAGAGTTTGTGTGATCACTAGACTACGGTCACCTTTATTTTGTTTCGTTATAAATAACACCTTTTTACGCTACGCCACCTGGACGTCTCATTTAAGGCTGTAGACTACTCGGGTGAAGAGAATTGTAAAGAATATCAGCGAGAGTCATGATCCTCTACAATAAGGAAACGACTGTAGAGAAAGAGATGAATAAGTGCATTTAAAATTAGACAATAACTCGATAGTAGGCCGGCGATCATATGATTTTAATTCATTATTTTTGTTTAATTCATTAATCAATGTTCGCGCAAAATCTAAGAAAATAAAATAACTCCAAATTAAGGTTTCTAACAGTTTAAGAAATGACGTCTTTAGAAATTATAGCTTAACCATTGTTTAAAGAACTACGTAATTTGTTAAAGGTAACCCTTTGATTTCGATAAGAACTGTTAAAAATTCATTCATTAATTTTATAGCCCGAGGAAATAAAACACTTCCTTTGTGAATGAAAGGAAAGCAAAGCTCATTTGCATATGCGATTTTTTTGTACTTTAACCCTTGTTTGTGCTTTAAAAGCCATTATTTTTATGAACAATGTTGAATTTGTATAAAAACTGTAGCATTTCAAATGTTAATAAGTTTTTTTGACAATTACCTTTTCTGATATTAATTTTATAACGACAGATGTAATTTTAAGTCCGTTTTGTTATTTTGCGAGTTGTTACAGTTTAAGCGACCGTGGTTAAGTGCAATAGTCTACCTCTGGTCTAAGTATACATTGGTACTGATAAAAACCACTTATCAGTACCAATGTATCTTTGATATATGTAAGTACTTGGTTGTCCTGTTTCTATGATCAAGCAGTTTGATAGCTTAGTCTATAAATTAAAAAAAAGGTTAGTTTTTTTTTACAACAGTATACATTTAAAAATAAAATATTCAAGTTGCCAGGTAGTAGTCGCATTAATTAGTAATTAGAAAAAGCACCTCTGGCCGGCACAGTGACGACGACTGAGACAACTGTAAAGTAAGTTAATCCAATCAATCAAAATGTCACGCATTTCCACAGAGACAATGGAGCGCCACTTGCTTCACTCACATCTCATATAATACGTTTTTTTTTATATAAGTCGATTTTTTTCAATCGTCAGCGTTATTGACTTCGAGAGTTATGTGGACACATGTTTTGTCCCAAAAATTTTAAAAATCGTCCTTAAGGCACGTTAATAGATAAGAATAAAATATACTAGTATGCTAGTATGTAGGTAGCAACTGTATTTTAATATAAAAAATATGTCAGTCCATATTCCCACAGTGTTAAAAATAGAATTAATTAGAAATGGGACATCTGCCCGCTAATTGTCAAGTGCAGCGACAAAATTGTAATTTCAATAAGACAAATTTATTTTATAAAGTAATTGTCGTTGTCGCGCGACCCTACTCAAGGTGTGTGCTTTTGCACATTTTTATAACAACTTTAAACACGACTTTCCACACCAATTTAATTCCTATTAACTACAATGTAAGGGTGAAAGTTGCATGCCTTAATGCATATGCAAAATAGTTAACCCATTTCTTGACTGGGCCTATAATTACAATTCTTTGCATATTATTTAAAGAATAAATATTTATGAGGAAGTGAAATTTAAGTTATTTTTTTGTTCCTTTTATTAAGAACTAGTTTTTTTAATAAGTAAATTCGTTATTTCCTCTTGTAATGTCTTATTTAAGAGTTACATGTTATGCAAATTACTTGGTCCCTATTTATAAATTTCAACTATTTTCGGCCGATGATCTTAACTTTCCCACGTATTTGTTAATAAAATTTGCACCACCTCAATGAGTATTATAAGATGCAAATTTAATTTAGTTTTGTGCTCTTCCGTTTGCATTTTATTTAACTTAATGTTAAGTTTGTGCGCTTTGGGTATTTACATAAAAGCGCTATTTAATTTTAAGGGTTAATGTGACAGTCGCCTTAACACAGCTTTTATAAAGAGAATTTTAAGAATAAGAGGAAAGAGAAATAGATAATATTTTCTTATATTTTGTACGGCCAAAACGTGAATCCTAATCGTCTGGAAGCAACAGTATCCAATTTTTTACTCAGTAGGAAAATTATTGTCAGAAAAAATTCTATGGCGGTTTCGTAGGTTTTCGGGTTGGAGGACCCGAAAAAAATTGGTTTCTAACCGGATCTAATCAAGTTGCAATTTAAAAAACTATTCACTTTTGTGGAAAAATAGTGGGAGACACCGCAGACTGGCAGAAGGATAGTATTTTGACATTTAGTATGGAAAATTTCGCATAAAACTCAAAAAACGTCTGTAAAACAGGTACTGACACCACTGCCTACCACTCTTATAACGAATCTAAATAGCCCTTTTAAGTGTCCTATTAAATAGTTATTATGGGAATCCCCCAATAGTGCACAATAAGATGTAATCTCCAACTATAATGCTACTTGACTCGATGTTTACAAATCGATTTCATTCATCTATCGAACCCTTCATAATCGATTCTTTATTGGGCTCTTTTCAAACATTACAAAAGGTCTTTTGTTAACACGAATGCAGTTTTGTTGTGACGTTTCGTATAATGAAACTTGTCATCGTTTTTTTCGATAGGTTAATAAATACACCTGTTTATATGTTTATTTTTATAAATTATAATTTATAAATTCTTTATTGAGAAGTATATTAACTATAATCGTTTGCAATATTAATATAATTACAAATAAAAGCTATGAAACAAATAGTTGCTCCAACCGGGAATCGAACCCGCTACAATAAACCAATCGCTAACCGTTCGTCCACGCCTGTCGTCAAAACTAATGTAACTTTAACTTGAAACAAACAATGAGACTTTAATGTGAACCCTTTTCTTAATTGCATGGTTCAGAAAAGGGGTCCGGTCTCTTAAGTGTTATAAAGCGACTGCCGCAGTCACAAGTTTTATGTTCCAAAGAAATATACCAAGAGAAATATGTCAGGATCGTGGATATTTACGTTCTCTTATGTCTGGACCTTTCCCTGTGGAAACGAAGGCGTGATAACTAGAACAAGGCTCATTACTTAGAAACATATTATTTTATCCTTTTAAGCAGATTTAGAAACGCGATTAAGTCACTTTAAAGTCATTGAAAGTGGTGGTGCTAAACCAGGTCGGCAAAGTGAAAAAATAACAGCCACTCTATGTTAAATTATTGTGATTTCTATTTCTAAAATCTTACCTGTAAAAAAATAAATGTGATTCCTTTTAACTTATTTTCCTGTTTTATTTGCAATTCATATGGATAAATATACACCCAAAATAACTCTATTTTCGGGTGTATTTTTTTTATTGTGACACGACATTTGACCTCGACCCGCCTGATGATAAGCAAGAGGAGGTCCAAAATTGACGACAACTGAAAAAACCGAGTTTATTTACGGCTGCTTCAGTCATCGTATATTTATCCAATCGTACTTAGAAGAGGTAGACAGACAGTTGATGGTAATTTTGCCAGTCCGCCGATCCAGGGTATTTACACCAGTTACAAATATACAGTCCGTGACGTGGTTTAGGCGTGTTTCGAGATCAGCCGTTTTTTTAAATGTGACGCGACATCGACATCTGACCTCGACCCGCCTGAGAGTGCCGATGACTGAAAAAAAACGAGCTAGTTTACGGCTGCACCAGTCGCGGTCATTTTATTGTAATTTGTGACTTGACATAAGACAGCACCCCGCTTGATGTTAAGCTGGAGTGCGGCCCATAAGTAAAGGTGACTACTACTACAGTCGAATCACTGTAAGTAGCAGTGATCCACTATGCCGGCTTTAGTTAAAACCGGCAACTTACAAGTTGATCCCGAAACGCGACTAAGTCACTTTACGGTCTGTATCGGCAGACTGGGCACCACTACACTGCCGGCCAAAGGTGGCTTCTTGTGATTAGCAATAATTCACACGTCTTTATTAACGTTTCTTTGCTTAATTTTTAAATTGTAACCAAATATGGTAATCAAAACATTTTGCAAACGTGCAATGAAATAAAATACGTAAATTGATACGTTTTACCATTTGTTCCGACATAGTTCTCATTTTAATTTAATTTTAATTTTGGCGCTTCATTGTCTTTGCCTATCCCTGTGGGAAAAAGACGTGACAATTTGATTGATTGATTGAAGAATTTTATTGAGGTAGCAATGTTTATTTAAGTAGGGTAAGTAAGGGCTCTAAGATGTCTAAAACACCTTAGTTCCCTCTATCCTATGACCTAGGATCCTTTAAACTGAAGAAGCACCTTCGGCCGGCATAGTGGGGCAGCCATGAAGTCGGTTTTTCCAGTCGTCAGCACTCTTGGACCTCCTCTTGTTTACCATCAGGCGGGCTAAGGTCAGATGTCGAGTCACAATAAAAAATTTGGCTTATTTAATTGTGTCTCGACACCTTACATCGATGATCTGCTTGATGGTAAGCGAATTTTTATGCGAATAGAAATAGTATTCGTTAAAAAATTTATATATTACACGGCGACTGAGGCAGCCGTGAACAGACTCAGTTTTTCAGTCGTCGTCATTCTTGGACCTCCTCTTGCTTATCATCAGCAGAGTCGAGGTCAGATGACGTTTCACAATTTAAAAGAAAACGATGAGCTATGTTGGCCAAAGTGTTTTAATTATGTCGAAAGCGATGTTCAAGTAATTGTAATTGTATTTATTTACAATTCTATACTAAGTTACCAAAGTGTTTGTATCAAAGAAACAGGACAACCAAAGTACTTATATCAAAGATACATTGGTACCAGTAGGTGGAATCGAACCGTGCTCTCCGGTTTGTGTAACCATTGCACTGCCACTACACCACGGTCGCCTTATGTCGAGAGCAATGTTCAAGTTTTATCGTATTCAGTTTTTCTGTTCCCGGTGGGATCATTAGCTTGTAACCCGTGATTAAATTCTCTTTAGGAACAACTTTGAAGCAGTAATTTACGAACCCGCGTATCTGCGGTTACATCGTCGCAGACATTCTGTTTAATATTGTAGGTGTTTTAGGTTTTTATCAGCTGTTTTGTTATTTTAAAATAAAATTATGGATTATTTAGTTGTTATTACCAAGTAAATAATATATATAGATTTTTGACGACAAGCGTGGACGAACGGTTTAGCGATTGGTTTGTTGCGCGTAAAGTCCCGGGTTCGATCCCCGGTCGGAGCAAATATTTGTTAATAAAAAAAAGAGATAGATATTTGCTTTCTGTCTGGTTATCAAAGAGTGGTAGGCAGTGGTACCTAGTCTGCTGATCCGGGGTAGTACCACCACTTACAAGTATACAGACCGTGAAGTGTTTTGGTCACGTTTCGGGATCAGCTTGTAAGTTGCCGGTTTCATCTAGGCCGGCATAGTAGATGTGATTGCTACTCACAGTTATTGAATTGTAGTAGCAGTGACATTCATTCATGGACCACACTTTGGCCTATCATCAAGCGGGGTGCTGTCATATGTCGAGTCACAATAAAAAAAAAATTGAACTCATAGATCTCATGTGAATGGATACGTTAAACGAGGTAGGCCCAGGAGAGTGTTTGCCGACCAAATCAGAGACATCCTCAAGAAAGCTAGGTTGCCTAACCATAGAGCTTGTATGAAGAGAATTGTGAATGTGAAGGAAGCGAGGGAGTTGTGCCAGGATCGTGGCAAGTGGCGCTCCATTGTCTCTGCCTATCCCTGTGGGTAAAAGGCGTGACAATTTGATTGATTGTATGTTATTATCAAGTTTGCTCCGCTATAAGTAAGTTGTTATTTCGTTCTACGTGGATGTACCACCACCACCACCACTCTTAAGTGTAAACGGCTGTGATGTACTTCAGTCGCTTTTCGGGATTTGACATTGCGGATGCGACTGTTAACTTTTATCAGTAACAGCAGTCGACTCTTTTCATGGATCGCAGCCTAACACCACTATGTGTGCGATCATATTTAAAGCCGAAATAAATAATATAAAAAATTGTAGTTTTTATATTATTTTACATATTATTTATCTATTTATGTTGCCTAGTACCCATAACCGTAGAGCTTGTATGAAGAGAATTTTAGTATGGATGTGGGGAAAGCGAGGGAGTTGTGTCAGGATCGTTATGAGTGGCGCTCCATTGTCTCTGCCTATATCTGTGGAGAAATGCGTGACATTTTAATTGAATAATTAATTGGCTACTTTTTTAAATCAAACCCACACTCAAATCAATTCGGCAATGCTATCAATTCGTAGCCTACATATTGCCCAATTTCTTTATAAACATACAGATTATAAAGTAGTAGTAGCAATCTCTCTTGTTCATCAAGCCTAAAATAAATGTGTTCTCTCCATCCTATGAACTTGGATCCTTCAAGCGATGCGTGAAGAAGCATTTTAGGCCGGCATAGTGGCGGCGGCTGGGGCAGCCGGGAACTGACTCGGTTATTCCAGTTGTCGTCACTCTTGGACCTCCTCTTGCTTATCATCAGGCGGGTCGAGGTCAGATGTCGTGTCGCAATGAAAATATATATATGTTTATTCATTTATTCTTTGTTGCCCCAAAATAAACTAAAAAATAAGTAGGAGTAAAAATAGGCGAGTTTCATGCCTGTTAGGAATTCTCTAACAACTAATCTTGATGATAAATTATGGGCAGGTTGCAAATATACTACAAACTACATACAATAAATTAACAAATATTTTAATTTCAAGAAGTCTCGTCGCTTTTTTTTTGCAAACAAACCAGAAATGAAATGAAATAAAATATGAACTTAATATTAAACCTACAAACGAATTAGGAGACAGACAGTGAGCCCGCACAATAAATTTGTAAAGAGCCTGAATCTAAACGAAAATAAAAAGAAAAGAAAAACATTCCAAATAAGCTTTTGTTATAGAAAATTGGAAACGAATATGACCCCATAGGTAGATATCAAGAAAACGTACTCAACGAGGGTGCATTTTTTTTTAAACCACCCCTCCGTATATGAAACATTATTCTATAATACATCCAATAGAACAGCACCCCAAACACATCTGTGCTCGTTTTTTTATACAGTTTTTTTCTTCTAGCCAGAAAGAGACAAACGAACCCGCATCTCAAACTTAATACATGAGATAAAAAGAGATAGGGATACATAAAAAGTTTACCCCACGGATAAAGAAATGCCAGGTACGGATAAGGGTGTAGAAAGAAAAAAAGGGATACGAAAGTGGGTGTAAGGGGGTTGTTGCGGTAGAGGAAAAGTTCAAGTCTCCGCCGCTAGATGGAGTGAACAAAAGTTTTTTTTATTGAATTTCGGCAGCGGAGTTTTTTGGCATAATGATGATGGATTGTGGCGTGGCTTTCCTAAGATAAGTTTTTGGGAAATTTCCGTACACGTTCTGTAATGTGTTTCAAAGTTTTAAATTGAGTATGCTTTGCGATGCGTCAAATATATTATAGCACGTTCCTCATTTTTGATACTTTTACGAAACTTTGACTATCACAAACATGGAGCTTGTATGTAAATAATTATAGATTAGTAGGAAGCAAAAGAATTTGTATCAGGTTTGAGAAAAGTGGCGCTCCTTTGTCTTTGCTTAACCCCGTGCAATGTCACTGCAACTAGCTCTGTGCCTAGTTAGAACCAGCATTTTTTATAGTAATCTAGAGTAAATTGAAAATGTTGGTACTGCTGGTTGGAAGACTGGAAATAAGACTACCAACTTTCTGGCTACCTATCTTAGGATTTAGTTAGCTTTGTAATTAGATACGAACTAATAAAACGTTTACGAGTATATAGTCAACACAATTCTAATTGGATTTGTAAAAAAAACAGTCATGTTAGAAACTTACAAGACATACAACTTATAAGACAAAAAATCTGCTTTATATTACATTACATTTTTAAAAATTATTATTTAGCAAATTTTAATACAAGTATTATTATTGTGTGAATTATAGTAATAAAGTAAATAGGATAGCATTTTCCATTGCCTACAAATTTATAAATTAGAAATAAAATATTTATATGCTATTCAAAATAATGAAAATGTAAAGTAATTTATAGAAAACCTTTCTGAGACCTTAATTTCGTTTTTCGATAAGCAATAAATAAGTTAAAAAGCCTTCCAGACGTGGAGGAAAAAGGGACAGAGTAGGATACAAGGGGCATCGAACCTTCGCTTGTCCGATCCAATAATCCGTCCGTCTGTCCGCCTAATGTGATCGTAGCCAAATGAAAAATGCTCAAATAAAACAAATCTATAGAGTTTGATTTGAAATAAAATTACCTAATATTTGCAATAATTTAAGTCTTAATAATTAAACGTGTATTTTTTATATATTTACATTTCTATATTAAGCTACTAAAGTGCTTATATCATAGAAACAGGACAACCAAAATACATATATCAAAGATACATTGGTACCGGTGGATGGTTTCGAACTTGTGCTCTTGGTTTGTGTAACCATTGCACTACCACTACAGCACGGTTACCTTATTAAGTCGGGTCATTTCTTTTTCTTCTTCGTTACATCACTAATGTAATACTAAAGGTTTAGGCTGGTAGATAATGCTCAGTGGCATTAATTCCACCTTTTATATTGTATTGTAGTTTTATAAATAAATTAAAAGAGGGTTTAAAAACATCAAAAGTGCTTGTACCATAGAAACTGAATGACCAAAGTACATACGCTTATATAAAAGATACATTGGTACCGGGAAGTGGTTTTGAATCTGGGGAATTTGGTTAACGAGACAATTTCTATACCACTAGACCACGGTCACCTTAATTTAATTGTAAAAAAAATTCTATAAATCAGGTTCCCTAATGTGTTTGAAAATAAATCTAAGAATGCTAAAATGGGTTCACAATTGCGACGCTCAGAGACGAATAAAATACAGTGGAATATATAAAGTCCTACTTTAAATTTATTAAATAGAATAAAACCTTTTTCTTAACGTTTTTTTACCATAGAGCTTGTATGAAGATAATTGTGAATGTGAATGAAGCGAAGGAGTTATGTCAGGATCGTGGCAAGTGGCACTCCATTGTCTCTGCCTATCCCTGTGAGAAAAAGGCGTGACAATTTGATTGATTGATTGATTTTTATCTTGTTATTAAGAATATCATCGTCATCGCATGCTGATTGGGATGCGACAGTTTTTATAAATGCCGACCAACATCCCAACAATCTTCAATTTCTTTATTTCTTAACACGCTTCAATTTCTAGAAGGATAGGCACATACAATGGAGCCCCACTTTTCACCATTCTGGCATAATTCTCTAGCTTACCTTAACTCTTTTTAAGGGTGGTAGGAGTGGCTTAAACAGCTGTGGTTACTCAGTACAGACTGTGAGGTGAGCCAGTCGCGTTTCTGGATCAGCTTGAGAGTTGCCGGTTTTAACTAGGCTACATAGTGGACGCAATTGCTGCTGCGACTTCATAGACTGCACTTCAGCCTAATTTTAGGCAGGGTGTTTTTTTTATTGTGACTTGACATTTGACGGCACCCCGCTTAATGTTAAGCTGGAGTGTGGACATTAATGGATGTCACTGCTACTACAATTTAATAACTGTAAGTAGCAACCACATCCACTATGTTGGCCTAGTTGGAACCTGCAACTTACAAGCTGATCCCGAAACGCGACCAAACGCGTAAGTGGTGGTACTACTCCGGATCGGTAGACTGGGCACCACTGCGTACCACTCTTTAAAAGTCTCTGTCATATTTTGAGTCCTTTATAAAGACCAAATTGTTCTTTATTTCACCCTGCCCATGTAATTATAATAGTTTAATTCTAATAAACAAAAACCTTTTTTACGCATCTCTATACAATCTGTTTCCTGGTTCATTTCATAGTAACATGCATGCTCACAGTGCACAGTTCACAGTGCATGCAGGTGTGCAAGCAAGGCGCATCTTACGATATGCAAATGAGCCGTGGGAATAGAAGGGTTAAGTTTTGTCAAATTGTTAAAGCGCTTTGAGTTTCGGCGGCAACTGCAAGTGACAGGACGTGCGATATTAATAATTTTTATTCACATTTCTATACTTTTCTTTGACGGCGACTGAGGCAGCCATTAACTAACTTGGTTATTTCAGTCATCGTCACTCTTGGATTTCCTCTTGCTTATCATCAGGCGGGTCGAGGTTAAATGTCGTGTCAAAATAATTTAAAAAAAAACTCAGCTACAAATGTGATTGTAACATAGAAACAGGACAACCAAAGTACATATATCAGATACATTGGTGCCGGCAGGTGGTTTTGAACTCGTGCTCTCAGTTTGCGTAACCATTGCACTACCAGTACACCATGGTCGCCTGAAAATTGTTTAAATTGTGTTTAATAAATAATAGTGGAATTGTAATCCAGTAATCATTTACATAATAATTTATCTGGTGTGGATGGATGCGTTAAACAAGGCAGACCCAGAAGGGTGTTTTCCGACCAAATCGTAGCCTAGTGTCCATAATCGTAGAGCTTGTATGAAAAGAGTTGTGGATGTGAGGAAAACGAGGGAGTTGTGACAGGATTGAGGCGCTTCATTGGCTTTGTGGGAAAAAGGCGTGACTTTTTGATTTGATTTGATTGATTTAAGTTGAATATTCAACAGCTTCAGTTATACCGGCTGCAGCCACCTCCTCTTCAGCATTGAGCAGTTGTGGCTTAACTAAAAATAATGAAATAATAATAATTTAAAAATCCATAACCTATCTCAACATTTAAATAAGCTCCTTACAAACGTGTTAACTAATGTCAATGTCCCAGTTTAAGACTGTAAATCAGACACTTTTATCTCTTTCACACTTAAGAAATTTCCATAAAATATCTACCCCTCTCGCTCTAGCGGAGTGGTACAGGAGTCATAACGAGGTCGTCTCCTCGTTCACTCATTAAATAAACAAGGAATAAAATGAACGTTATATTGTCGGGACCAACTTATAAATTAATCCTTTGATGTTTTTGTTTGATAATTTAATTTTTCAGACTAGCTTCTAAGAAGAGAATTACGGTTTCCGCAGTCACCATCACGCCTGGAGTTATTATTTATTTCAACAATTTAAAATTAATAACGTATTTTTTAGAATTCACTTAACAATTCACTAGAACTCATAGAGCTTTAAAGGATTCAAAGCTGTCGGGTGCTGTCCCAGCTGAATTAATAAATCAACCAAATTGTCACGCCTTTTCCCACAAGGATTGGAAGAGACAATATAGCGCCACTTGCCACGATTCTGACACAACTCCCTCGCTTCCTTCACATTCACAATTCTTTTCATACAAGCTCATAGTTTAAAAGAAATGAAAAATAAATATGTAAATAAACTACAAAAACATATTGGCGTTCTTAGACTTCCTCTTGCTTGTCATGAAGTCAGATGCCGCGTCCGAATAATAAAAAAACACAAAAATAAGCAAGTTTTTATTATTAACAAATTATTATTTGTTAATAATCAAAACATTATCTATTTTTTATTTATTTAAAAAATTGTAGGTATTTCATTTGTTATTGATATTTTAAAAAATGACACTAATTTATTTTTAGAGGCCCATAGGTAAATTTTGCAATAAAATAATTTGTATGTGAACAACGAATATTATTATTTTAATATTACAAATGATGGTCCTGCTATAAGGACGCCCTATCCAGAGCTCGGTATCTCGTTTTAATTCGTAGCCCGACTCCGCGTTCTTCATTATCTTATTACTTAGCAAACTTTCTTTGTGAAGATATAACAGTTTTGATACTTGAAATTATTAATTTCTTTATTATTTCAAAAGAAATATTGTCGAGATTTAGAAGAACAAATCGAGGACGAACCAGCATTGTTCCTTGATTAAATTATAAATATACTTTAAACTCATGTGTCCCCAGTGCCCATGATCTTGGAACTTGTATGCAGAAAACAAGAGAGTTGTATCGGAATCGACAAAGTGGCAGTCTATTCTACTAAATGAGAAAGAATGAGAAGCGAGGGAGTTGTAGCAGTGGCACTCTCTCTCTACCTATACCTGTGGAAAAAAAAGCGTGACAATCTGATTCGATTTGACTGAAATTATTCGCAAATTAATTGCAAAAGTCTCAAAACTATTTGTTCGCACTTAAAATCTTAAGACGTGGCACTTCTCCACGGGAGTTGTTCTAAGTGAAGTCGTTAATGGGCCGAAGCGACGAACAACCTTCACCTTGGCCAGACGATGAACTTTCACCCACTTATGGTGTCCTGGTAGTCCAATTATTATTTAGGTCACTTTTACTGGCTAACTTCCCGACACTAGTCAGTGGTTAAATTGGTCATCGCATTGAGCTCAATTCTCTGCGCTTATGAGGTCCTAGTATTTTTATTTCCGTTGCTTCTACTACTTCTGCATATCTCCATTCTTAGTCAGTCAAGAGCACTTTTAATTAGATTCATATTGGAAAAGTTATGCTTGGTTTTGGCATAAAAAAGTGGCTTTCATTTCCCTATGTTAAAGATTATTATTTAGCTAAAACTTGTATTCTTTCAGTATTTTTTTCTTATATTATTTTAATTATTATTTTTATAAATTTATTATTATTTTAATTAAAATAGCAGATAAATCCACTATGCCGGCCTAGTTGGAATCGGCAACTTTTAGGCTGATACCTGTACTAAATCGTCGTGGTGGAGGGTACTAAATCGGCGAACTGGGAAAAAGACCACTACCGACTGCCTACCACTGTTAAAACTTTCCTATGGGTGATATTTTGTCAAATTATCTAATTATCTCTAACGAAGCGTTAATTATCAAGATCTCTGAGTACGGCGTACATTCATGTTAACTGAGTATTAAAACAGAATAATGTACAAATAACTTTGTGGCAACCGTGGCGTGGTGGCAGTGCAATGGTTACACAAACCGAAAACACGAGTTCGAAACCACTTACCGGTACCAATGTATCTTTGATATATGTATGTACTTTGGTTGTCCTGTTTCTATAGTATGATACACGCACTTTAGTAGCTAGTAACTTTATAATTATTAATCTTAAGTTATATGCATTACAAAGTACTTTGCCGCCTGTATGTGCAGAAATTAACAAGGTTAAGAAATAGTTTCGCAATAAAAATCATATTATTTATTTCACAAATGAGGCAAACATCTTCAAACGCGAGATGCCGACGCGTTGAAGGAGATCAAAAGTGCCGACGGATTTATACACTTTGAATTTCGCCGACGGCAAACGAAAGCCGACACCCGCAAACGCTAACTTATAATCTAACACATTTATTTATTTAAGTGTATTATTATAAATACAGACAATTTAAATACAAACTTTTAGGGATAAATAATTTGTCATTTAAATAGTTTGTAGTCCAGCATATATATTTTTTAAATAGTTCATATTCGTTTGTTTTATAAGCTGCAGTACATACATATAATAAATATCAATCAATCAATCTAATTGTCAATCCTTTTCTCACATGGATAGGCAGAGACAATGCAGCGCCACTTGCCACGCTCCTGATACAGCTTAGATCAGTCGGGGTGCTGTCGGGATTATAACCTTGGACCCTTCAAGTGAAGTGTGAAAAAGAACCTTTTTTTAGTCGTTGACGCTTTAGGATTTTCCTTGTTCACAAGTACATCTGGGGCATACACCAGTAGATTATTCTCTATTCACTACTATTTAACAAAATACTTTGTAGGTACAATGAAAAGTCAAATTAAGATACAGAAAGTCAAATGTGAGAGTTATAAGCAGCGTTCTATACGCATTCCCTGTTTTGTATTAAAGAGGTATTAGAAGGGAGGGTAACATGCTCCTTTGGGATGGGAAAAACTCCAGGATTAAAAGGGAAAAAACGCAGCCGTGTGTGAAGGAAACGGGGATCTTCCGTCGGCTTGTTACAAAACAAAGAAATGGGAAACATTCTCTGCTATAAAGTTTTTGTACACTTTTAGCTATAAACTACATGTTTGAATGCATAAAATATTTTTGTACAATTTTAACCTTCTTTTCGCTGATTTCTAACTATAGTAAGGTGTTGAGGGTAATAATAAAAATAAACCGCTAAGTTGTATACATTTATTAAAAAATTATAGTTTCTGAATTTAAATGTATCGCTCACTTAGGTCGTCATCTAACACTGAGGGTCGATATAGATAACTTTTGTTATTTATTAATGATTTAAACGAAGCTTTTCTTAATTACCATAAGTACAAAACAAGTATGAATAAACAAATGAGCAGTTTAAAATAAAGTTATTAGCCATTCTTTATCAAAAACACGCACCATGCTTATGAAAAACAAGCATTTGTATGTTTTTTGATAGCACGTTTCTACATGTATGTATGGAAATGAATGCTGGTTATAGCAAAAGAAGCATGAATGAAGGTGGGATGCTGTAGAAATGCAGTCCTAATCCTAATCATAACTTGAAAAAGTCTACATACTCGCAAACAAGCTATATGCGACACAAGCTATGTTTCCAATGAAACAAAAGCCTAACACTATAAGGGGTGTCTTATACTTACGTATTCTTTCAACAATCGATCGAAGCTCTTTTGTATCTTTATTGAGACATGCTATATCTAAGTTTCAATGGTAAAGGGGAAAATATTTTTCAATAGAATTCTTTGTTTGAGTATGTTGATAAAGGATATATGAAAATACTTGGAATTTACTCAATTACTTGATAATTAAATGTTGTTTAAATTTAAAATGTCACAGTGTCGTGTCACAATAAAAAAGGCAGAGATTTGCTTCGGGTCTATTTATTTAGAAATGGTAGGCAGTAGTGAGATGATTTAATTGCGTTTCGAGATCAGCTTAAAAGCTGCCAGCTTGGAGCTAGGCCGGCATAGTAGATGCGACTGCTACTTGCATTTATTTACCCATATTTAACTTGGTTTATGCTCCATTGCCACGAAATAATTGACACGAATAATTTATTCCCCATTGCCACTATTTTCTATGCCCTACTGCCACGAAAATCAGGCAAATTCATACAAAATTATAAATTCAAAACCACAACAAAACCACAAAAAACAAACATAAATATCATATTTTAATATTTAATAACAAAAATGAATATTGATCACACAACTAGATAGCATATTTCAAAGAAATATTCCTTACCATTACGCTACATTAGTGTCGCAGCGGTAGACAGAATTTATGACCCGCATTTACTCAATTTATGACTTCACAAAAATGACGCTAGAGGGGGTTGGAGGGTGTCTGTTTGTGCCCCTAAGTCACTATAATATGCATACATCTGCGCGCCCCGTCTACAGCGTAATGGATTTTCTTATTTTTGACACTCGATTTGTTACTACCTAACAGGGTTATTCTAACGTGAATCTACTTATATTTGAAAACTCATAAGAAGATATGTTATATGCGCTCTGAACGAGGCACGTAAAACTATGCTAATAAGCAAACCTGTGTCGCGATAGAGAGCAACATATTATATTTCTCTTTTTCGCTCACATTCACAATTCTCTTCATACAAGCTCTATGGTTATGGGCACTAGGCAACCTAGCTTTCTTGAGGATGTCTGATTTGAAGAGAATTGTAAATGTGAAGGAAGCAAGGGAGTTGTGTCAGGATCGTGGCAAGTGGCGCTCCATTGGGAAAAAGGCGTGAGAATTTGATTGATTGATTGATTGATTTTCGCTTCTTATAACTATCATTCCGTCCTACCTCTACTTGTATGTCTAGTCCTGTTTGATCTTTCAAACTTGTGCCATTTGCGAACACTAAAACTCGTATAGGTGACGTATCTACTTATTTAATATCATTGCTTTCACCTTGGATACTTCAAGCGATGCGTATAGAAACACCGTTGGCCGGCATAGTGATGGCGACTGGGACAGCCGTGAAGACTCGGTTTTTGCAGTCATCGGCACACATGGACCTCTTTTCGTCACAATATAAAAAAAAGTTGACGACAGAACGAGTTCGAAGGCGTCCAGATCAGATTCATATTGCTTTGTATCAAAGCAAAATCTCTGGTGAATCCAATACTAAAGAAAGTCTTGCCGGCCAAAAATGTATCCGAATAACGTGGTAGGCAGTGGTTCCCAGTCTGCGGATCCGGGGTTGTATTACCACTTACAAGTATATAAACCGTAAAGATTTGGTCACGTTTCGGGATCAGCTTGTTAAACTTATTGAATTATAGTAGCAGTGGCATCCATTTATGGATCAAACTCCAGCTTAACATCAAGCGGAGTGCTGTCATATGTCGAGTCACAATAAAAAAAGTATCTGGCTTAGACAAAGCGAAGTAAATATAAAATAATAAAATAATGAATAACAGACATTAGTAATTAGGGATAGACTGTCACAAACAAACAGTGCGGGTAAATGGTTTCTCGTTCAATTTGGGGCTCGCCTTAGGGGTTGTTAAAATGTCAACTGAGTAAGAAAGAGAGTTATGTAGTTGTTTCTTTGTTAAACACATCGTTATTCTTTTATTTAATATAAAACAAAATCTTAATATATATTTATTTAGGATTAAACTAATTTTATGCGGCATACTATCGCGTTTATCTTTGGTTATTGATTTTAAAATTTAGTAAACGCGATAGTAAGCCGGATAACGATATTCGTGCAATACTTTACTTTAATAATAAATACCTTTGCTTCTGGTCTGGTTATCAGAGTGGTAGGCAGTGGGACCCAGTCTGCCGTTCCGGGTTGGTACCACCCGGATACGAGTATAAATATACAGAACGTAAAGTGTCTGGCTTCGGGAGCAGCTTGTATGTTACCGGTTCCAACTAGGCCGACATAGTGGATGTGACTGCTACTTAAAGTTATTGGATTGTAGTAGTTAATGGACCGCATCTAGCTTAACATTAGAAGGGGTGCTGATATATTATGTCGAGTTACAATAAAAAAACAAGGAGTCTTATAAAATTAAGACGTTTAAATAGGTAAAAAAATTAAACTGTATGTAGTGAAGTTGCAATAATACATTTTCTCGAAAGAAAATTCTCGAGTCTTTTCTCTTAACTTCCGTTCTCGAGGAACGTTTAAAAACTTGTTAAAATTTATTAAAATGTCTTCTTCAAGACACAAAAAGAAGCTTACCTGTTGATGGTTGTAATTAATTCAATTCCGACCAATTTTTTGCGTCTGCCATTTTATTGGCGTAAAGTTTTAAGCGGAAGCATCCTTTTCTGTCTGCATCTCTTTTGATTGAGTTGTTGGCGTTTTGTTTTTGCTATCGATTGGAAGTACATACTTGGTTTGTTTTAGAAATAGCATTTTTATTAAAAGAAAGCGCAAACATTGAATATATAAAGTCACCGAACAACACATACTCATTTGTAATGTAATTGTCTAAATATATTGGGCTATTTTTGGTCAACTCCGACTTATCAGTATCAATCAACAACAAATCAACTACATACACAATATTTGGAAGCAGTACAGAACTGACTAATTCAAGCATCGTTATATTTTTACATTTATATACTAAGCCAATAGACCTGCTTGTATCATACATACTGACCAAAGTACATATATACAAAGATACATTGATACAAGTAAGTGGTTTTGAACCGATTGAATCTCGATTTGCGCGACCTCAGTCGCCTTAAAATTGTTATTTTATTAGACTTTACCTATTTATTATCAGTTTCAACAACTGCATACAATAATTATTATAATAAATTGAAACAAAAATTGCCAATGATAAAAGGGAAAGTTAACTTTTCAATAAAAATACCTGTTAACGGACAGTTTCACCTGCTATGTAAAAAAACTCGATCGTAAAATTATATAACCAATTAATTTTGGAGAATGAGACGAGTAAACAAGATAATCCTTTTTATTTACCAAGCGACTAAGTTACTTCCAAGCGAACTTAGTCGCGTTTCGGGATAAGTTTGAAAGTAGCCAGTTCCAACTAAAGTCCGTGGTGCAGTGGCAGTGCAATGGCAACGTAAGCCGAGTGGCACTGGTTCGAAACCACTCACCGGTACTAATGTATCTTTAATATATGTAATGTGGTTGTCCTGTTTCTATGATACAAACACTTTAGTAGCTTAGAATAGAAATGTTTCTTTAAAATGAATCTTTAAAATAGGTACTTTAGTTACCCGATTTCTATAATACAAGACTTTTAGTAGCTTAATGGTGTCAATTCTCTTGGCACACGATTATCCTAAAATCCTTCTAAAAATAATTTAGACCTGTCAAAGGACTTTCGCTATTCTGTGTGTCCCATATTAGTCTTAATTTAGAGCTGTCAAAGCTTTGACAGGCCTAAATGTTTGTTTAGTTACTTAACTTAAAATTTTAGGCAGTTTTCCTATTCTGTTGTACCAATTATAGGTGTAAAATTAGAAACGTCATACTAAATTCGTTTAAGATTAGAAGACACCATTTTAGGTCCCGCTTAACCTAAAAAATGTAATTCCTAATAAGAAATATGAGTAATTATGTGGTTAATGTTCTAACTGAAAATGCCGAAAGGTAAAATAAGGTGATTTATGTATTTTTATTTATAGTAGCTCGCCATACGACATCATTCAACCTGATAAAATAAACTGGAGTGTGATCTATGAATGGGGGCGACTGCTACTACTTTTAAATAACTGAAAGTAGCAGTCGAATCCACTATGCCGGCCTAGTTGGATCCGGCAACTTGAATTATTTCGATTTTAAAGTTTATCTGAAGAAGTCTGGGAGGGAACAAAAAAAACACGTATCACAGCATTAGATTACTTGTCATTATACTGTATAACATTTACTTAATAACAATTTCACCATCATTATACAATTATATTCATGAAACACAAGTTTTACAAATAGTTAAAATCTGTCTCCTGTGGTAATTACCTGTGCCAAAACTTATCTATCCAACAAGATGCGTTCAAAAATTAATTGTGTTACTATTACAAAAGTACAAAGTTTTTCTATTTTTATTAACGTGAAATTAAGTTTTTATTTACTCAAACCATTATAACATTCAATATGGTACATTATTACTTATTTATTATTAATAATTATATAATTTTCTTATTATTTCATATTATTTTTTAAAAATATAAATTTTACGTTGGCAATAATTTAGGCCTGTCATCTTAAAATTTAGACACTTCTTATATTTAATTCATTTTCGACAACAGAATTGCGTTTTCTTTAAAAAAACTTATGTTTGACAAGTTTAAAATTTAGGATAAGTTAGTGAATGTGCCAAGAGAATCGACACCAATATAGACATATAAATAGGAGTATGTCGGCGGTGCTGTCACATGTCAAACCACTTATGTCTTTTGACTATCTTATACACCTTTCCTCTTTATAAATGGTTAATAAATAAAGAAACGACTTTATGAGTCACAATTAAGTTATAAATAATATTTTATATTTATTTTTAATAACAAAAATAGGTTTTGAATGGAAAACACTTATTCATTCTTGTAAATATTATAGTTATTAATCAAACTGGTCACGCCTTTAGACAACTTATTTCTTTCACTTATACGATAGGTTAGGTAGTTTTAAGTTAAGCATTCACATTTATTCAATACCAGCTGATCTTCCACGTGTAGAGAGACGTTCCTCCGTGCAAGATTGACGATATTGGATTGAAATCGTACCCAGATCAAAAGAGGTTTTTCTTTGGCCGACCGGCAACTAAGGCAGCTGTCAACAAACTTGTTTTTTTAAGTTGTCGTCACTCTTGGACCTCCTCTTGCTTATCATCAGGCGGGTCGAGGTCAGATATCGTGTCACAATTTGAAAAAAGTTGGCCCAACTCACACGAACAAAACTCTGATTCTCCTAATACATTACGGTGAAGAAAAAGCAGTGAAATTGCGTTGCTATTTGACCAATAGATAACTACGTTAGGTCACCTGCTAAAATGCCAAAAAGCATCGCATATACTCGTACATTACTTACCAACGGTAACTGTATACTTATCATCATCAGCCAGAAGACGTTGTAACGTTATTATTTAATAATTACGCAAAATAATAGTTTCTGTAAAATCATCAACAATTCTAGTTATTTAAGACGAATATATTTTAGGTCGTGTATACATTTTTTTGTTAATATAAAATCCCAAGGCCTGATTACTATTTACTTATCATTATTTTAATTACAAATTCATTTTAAACATATATTAAAAAATTAACGTTTTACTAATTTAATTAAATCTCAAAATATTTTTTGGCATTAAGCTGATTGCCTTTGCCAATTGAGGCTAAACAAAATAAATCGAATAAGAAACTGCTTGTCACTTTGAACTTGTAAAATTTATTAAGTGAAAGCGGGCACACGCACAATTAGTATTTTCGAAAAAGGGCAGTTTGCAAAAAGGGAAGGTTATTTAAGGCGGCACCTCCATGGTCCTGGCCTCTTTCTTGTACTCTTCGATCAGAAGCAACATCACTGCCTCCTGGACGCTGCCACCAGAAATCCATAAGTTAAACTCGTGTCGTATTCCCCCATATTAAGTGGGGACTACGGTCAGACTTGACCACGGTCGGACTATTGACTACGGTCGGACCATTGGACTACGGTCGGATTGGACTACAGCTGGACTGAATACGGTTGGAGAACCACACCAGCACTCCCACCAGCTCGCTACGTGGACCTGCGAACACCTGTCTCCGTGGTTTTGAGTAGCGTGTAGCTCACAGGCTTGAAGTTGCCCGTAAGGCTCAAACCACGTGAGAGAACCATCATTAAGGTCACGTAGTCACCCCCTTTTTTTGTCAGTTCCTTCAGAGGCTGATTCGCAATTAATCAACTTATCTGGATATAGGGTCATACCCACGTAGATTTTTTATAAAAAAGGTTTTTTTTATTAAACAATATTTAATGTCACCTTAATTTTTTATTTTAAATCGCCCTTAGCTAAGAGCCTTGTGACAACGTCCACTGCTGAACATAGACCTCCCCCTTAGTTAACCTCATTTTAGTTTACCACTTATAAACATTAATTTACGTAGGTTATCGTACAACAAAATCGCATGGTAATATTTGCTGATAAGAATCAAAGGTGTAGTCTAAAAAGCCTAAAATTGTCGGCACCAGTCGTCAACATAGTCACCCATTAATTAAACAGTTTATACACAGGCTTTGTATAGATATGTGTGTCAGATGCATTAATTCAAAATGCAGTGATGGCCTGATATATTTCCAGAAACATGCAAGTCGCCAAACAAATATAAAAAATTAAACAAGCCGTAATTCGACAGCGACAGCACCCCGCTCGATGTTAAGCGGAACTGTGGTCCATGAATGAATGTCACTGCTACTACAATTCAATAACTGTGAGTAGCAATCACATCCACTATGCCGGCCTAGATGGAACCGGCTGTAGAGTGGTAGTGGTAGGCAGTTATACCCAGTTTGCCGATCCGGGGTAGTACCACCGCTTACAAGTATACAGACCGTGAAGTGATTTGATCACGTTTCGGGATCAGCTTGAAAGTTACCGGTTCCAACTAGGCCGGCATAGTGGATGTGACTGCTACTCACAGTTATTGAATTGTAGTAGCAGTGACATTCATTCATGGACCACACTTCCGCTTAACATCGAGCGGGGTGCTGTCGCTGTCGAGTCACAATAAATAAAAAAATACATTTCTAATTTAATAATTCAATTACTCAATCAAATTGTCACGCTTTTTTCCACAGGAATTGACAGAGACAATGGAGCTCTACTGGCCAAGGTATTATTAAATAATAAATATATATATATATATATATATATATATATCATTTACTTTGGTATGATTTTGGGCAGCCTAGTGTGTGAGTGTGTGTGCATTTTTTAAATGTTAATATTATGCAGAGTTAAAGTGGTATTAGTGTGTTTACACATTTTGGTGGAACAGTATTTATTGTATCAAAGTTAAGGTGCATTTACATACAAATAAAAAATAACCGAATAGGTTGGATGTTGATGTGGGGGAAACGAGGGAGTTGTGTCAGGATCGTGGTGCTTTATTGTCTCTGCCTATCCCTGTGGGAGAAGAGCGTGACAAATTGATCGATTGATTAATAAAATAAATAAAAAATAAGGTTTGATAAGTTGGTCATTCACCCAGTAAGCCAATCGGTGGTAGCACCACTTTCAAATTTACAGGCCTTGGAGTGACTTAGTCGATCCGGGGTAGTACTATTTTTAGATTATAGACCGTGGAGGACTTAGTCATGTTTCAGAATCAGCTTGAAAGGTAACGGAACAGTAGATACTACTGCTAGTTGCAATGGTTGAACTGTACACAGCACACAGCAACGTCCCCCAATCACGAACCGCACTCCAGTTTAATTTTAGGCGATATGCTTTTATAAATATACCACAATAAAAAAGTCCTATGAAATAATTTTCCAAAACACTTTGGTGTTAAAAGGGTTGTAATAATGTACATTTTTCTTATTTTATATATATTTGTTTTCTACGTATCTTATATATAAACTGTCCATCAAGTACATATACCAAAGATACATTGATACCAGCAAATAGTTTCAACTGTGTAAAATAATTAAAGATTGAAATAAATAGTATTTACTCAATAAAAGTAAGTAAAAATCTATTAATAAAAGTATCAATTTTTTACCATATAATTTCGTAAAACAATATAAAAGCTACAAAACATTTACGGCCATAAAAACAAAAATAAAACTTCTAATCGTTTAAGCTTTATCTTTATTAAATAATTAATTGCTGTAATCTTCAAAAGTTAATTTAAGTAAGAAATGGTCAGGTGTGTATTCGTCCTTAGGCGCCTGTCAAAGAAAGAAAGGGCTCCAATTCTTGAAAACGATATCGATCAAAACTAACAATATATTATAATTACTGATTTTCTTTATTATTTCTGTCCCTAAATAAAGTATCTAAATTATAGATACATCGTAAATTCTAGCAATGAAACGTGTCATTTGTAATTTAGATGTAAAAGTTTTGAATATTATTTATATTCAGGAAATAATGGATTTAAAAAAATATATATTTGCATTCTAATAAAATTTAATATTAAAAAGGACTCTATAAATCAGTAATGAAAATTTACGCGTACACATCGGTTAACTGCAAACGGGCACCTAACCCGGTCTCCGTCGTTTAAACCGCGCGAACGTTCTGGCCACTAACCTACACAGCGCTCGTGGCCTAATTTTTGTATCCTATGATTTCATAGTGCAGTTGTTCCATCTGCTCGTATGATGCGGAGTTATACAGTAATTTCATGATAGTCTATTTATGTCAAATTTAATATTTTTCAGCTTGAAAGTAGTTGTTGAAGCCCAGAAAAGCCGGAATAGCGTATAGAAATGGTTGCCGACATGATTCTGTAGCCTCAGTCACCTCTTCTTGCTGAAAATAAAAAAATAAAGATTACTTTATACATAATACATGAATCGTCGCAGGTTCAAAATTCCCCCGCTTTTCGCTGCCTGTTGAGCAGCACAAGACTGGCGCATCGAGTACGTATTTGTCAATATAACACAAATTGACCAATATATTGTTTTAATGCTAAAGTCCAAAAGTGCTGCTAAATCAGCTGTTGATTCAATATCATTAGCTTCCACACCTTCAATTCGTCTTTGTCGACCAAAGTTCACAATTAAAACAAATTTTACCCAAGAATATAGGATACAAAGTATAATTAATGATAATTTTGGTTAAATTTAACTTGTGCCTTTACGTTAGCAGTTTGTTAAACGATGACGTCTAAATAAGGGTTTACTTTTTTAATTAGGGTATTTTTAACCACCCTCCAACACTTTTGAATGTACAATTTTATTCCAGTATTTTTATTAATTTTGAGTACGTCTGAGTGGGTTTCATACAATGTTTCGGTGTTATTTTACTCAGATTTTGTCGGTACCTACTGATTAAAAAACTTTTTATCTTAAGTGGGAAAAACTGATGAATTAAACAAATTTTATGCGCCTTACTATCGCGTTTATTTTGGTTTTGATTTTACATTATTTTATTATTCCGACGTTTCGAGAGCTTTGCAGTCATCGTGGTCACGGAGAGACCGGTTGATGCTGTTATTGATTCCAAAATTTGTTTAATTCATTAATCAATGTTTGCGCAAAACCTAAGTAAGAAAATACTATCGAAACAACTAGTTATAATATTTTAAGTTATTTCGTTATGTAGCTTATACTTTGTTATCTCTAGCCTTATGAGCGCAGACGACTGAAAAATACGATTCAGCAAACATATGCCTCAGTCGTATTATCTATGCCCACCAGAGGTGATTATTCACGTCTTACATAGTCGTCAATTTCCTACAGTAAAAAAATCTTCTAGTTTGACCGTCGATTCAGTCGACAGAATACAGATGCTTTCTTTATCCTGTGCGAGTATTACAAGAGTTAAAGGACGATGTAGGAACCTAGGAACAAGGTAAGAGAGATACTCAGAACAATTTCTGTGGTATAGGCGATAGACGACGCATAGTTCCACCAAGTCTCTGCATCATGAAAGGCTTTTAAGCTTTTATATTTAATAATGGGCTTAGAATAATAATTTTATTATAATTATTATATCTGTAGTTCCGTTGAAAAGTGACATGTTAATGTGTTTTAAAGATCATTATCAAACTAAGTTGTTTAATTATTAATTGTGATAATTTTCAAAATGGTCAACTTCCGTTTTTTAATAGCTACCCGTAGACAATGAGTTTTGTTTTCGTTATTAATTTTTATTATATTATTTTTTATAATAATAGGTGAAAATTAGGTCTTTACGGTCGTTATGATATTATCGTCATATGTCGTAAAGCAGATGTGGTGATCCGTTGTCTCTGCCTATCTCTGTGAATTAAGGCCGTTTATTAAATTTGTCCTTAAATTAAATCGGGGACACTCTTAAGAAAGCACGATGCTCTTAAGATGCCACGATGCTTACACAACTATAATTCTATTTCATTTTCATTATTATTATTATTTATCATCGGAGTTCTTCCTTACCATCAAGCAAGTCGAGGTCAGATGTCTATACTACTAAGCAGATGTCTATACTGACATTTCTATACTAAGCTACTAAAGTGCTTTCTTGTATCATAGAAACAAGACAACCAAAGTATATATATCAAAGATACATTGGTACCGGTAAGTGGTTTCGAACCCGTGCCACTCGGCTTACGTAGCCATTGCACTGCCACTACACCACGGTCGCCTTAAAAAATTATAAGCGTTATAGTTAAAAAAGCTTTTAATCTATAGTTAAGATCATAACTACTAGGTTAGTGTTTAGAAGTAGCTGTATTTAATGGCCGTTCTACAATAGCTTCAATTAGTTACCGCCGTTCATAGATAAACATCGCAGAGAGAGCATGCCTGTGAACTATTTCGTATTTATGAGTTTGATACTATTACCGGGGATGGTCTATAATGGACGCAAAAGTTTATTGATTTAATTAATATTAGTTTAGTTTATTTACTAAGTAAATTAGGCTCCTTTTTATGTTATAAGTAATTTTCAATGTCAAAATAGTATAATAATAGGTTAATTATGCAACAATAGATAAATAAAAAACGATTCGATGGTTTCGGCACATGGAAAGGATGAGTGAAAGTAGATTTATAAAACTAATGTAGATAGATGTAAAAAACAAGGCAGACCCAAGAGGAGATATCCTTAAGAAAGTCTGCGGTTACGGGAACAAGCCCATAACCGTAGAGCTTTTATGTAGAAAATCGTGGACGTATAGGAAGCGATGGAGTTGTGTCAGGATCGTGGCAAGTGGCGTTCCATTGTCTCTGCCCAGGGAAAAAGGTGTGACAATTTAATTTAACCTTATTACAAATAGAGTTAACTCTTTCTGGTAACGTTGTATTATTAGGAAAGTTTATGGATAATGGTACTGAAATTTTCAATAAAACACAGAGCTTCGCCTCATAAAACCACTTACTGGTTCCAATATATCATTGAAATACTCGTAGGTACTCTGACCGTCCAGTTTAAACACGCATGTATAGAAGCCTGGAATAGTATTTATATCTATAGTAAGCTCGTATATATCTATATAAGATCGTCTTTAATTATTTAAAAATTATACACACTCTCGATATTAAGGATGTATTTATAGTATGCATGAATTGTAAACACTCAGATTCGTATTTATTTTCATTAAAAAATAATTTGTCATTAAAGTGGCCCTTAATGCGTATATTAAACGCAGATATCCTAAATATTTTTGCTGTTTCGTAATGCACAGTGAATGCAACTGCTTCTTGCAGTTATTTATATGTAGCAGTTGCTTCTATTTATTGACCGCACGAAAGTTGCTGTCATATATAAATCAATCAATCAATCAAATTGTCACGCCTTTTTCCCACAGGGATAGGCAGAGACAATGGAGCGCCACTTACCACGATCCTTACACAACTCCCTTGCTTTATTCATATCCACAATTCTCTTTATGCAGGCTCTGTGGTTATGGGAACTAGGCAACCCAGCTTTCTTAAGGATGTCTCCGATTTGGTCGGAAAACACCCTCCTGGGCCTGTCTTATTTAACGCATCCATCCACATCAGATTTATAAATATATAAATCTATAAAAAATATGAAAACATATTATATTTTATTTTTAGGTCATTGTAGAACATGTTTCCCTTATAGTTGTGTCCATACAGAATAGTTATCTTCATCGATGACGGCCACCGCGTTCCGATGATACCGAGAAAATTATACAGAGCTGTTACTACCACCACATCTGTGAACAAAAGAAAACAGACTTAAGATATTTTTTTAGTTTGGTTCGACATATTACAGGACTCCGTCTGATATTAAGTTAAAGTTTATAAAATAGAGTCGACTAATAATAAATAACTGCAAGTGATAGTTGATTCCATTATGCCGGCTTTTGCAGCACCGATATGTTTCCAAGTGATTCCACGTGATTAAGTGACTTAACTGTTTATACACTGAAACATTAAATGAAAATGTGTATTAGAAAACAGCTCGTTGTAAGCCCCATGCCACTGTGAAGATAGGTGGAGAAGGCCTATCTATAAAAGAAGACAAATCAGACGATACGATTTGAAGAAAAAGTGTCTGATGTGGAAGTCCAAGAGCGCCGTTGACGGAAAAATATCCTCTATAGCAAACTCGTGAGATGTTTATTCTAGCTACGCTTAAATCGAAGACTAAAGGACAAATAAAAGACTTGTCCTATAGTCTTGGACCTCCATCATGCTTATCATCAAGCAGGTCGAGGTCAGGTGTCACAAAGGCCCATCACAGGTTTACCTGCTGACACGGCAACGACTGCAGTATGGCCTCTACCACTTTTTTTAGGAATAACGACAAAGGATAGAGTGACCGGAATATTTACCAGCTCTATATAAATATGCCAACTATAGTGCGTGAACAAGGTATTCAAAGTTTTTTTTTGTCAGTCAATTTGCATTTTAGGTGTTATCTTAGCCATCTGAATAGTTAATTATGAACAGCAACGACCTAATGTGCTTAACAGTTGGAACATGACAGATAAATAGGTGTTTCAACACGCGAACTAAAGTGGAAATGTTATAGATAGCCCATGCTTTTACATTTAAAAAAAAACCAACAAAATTCTAATTACAAATAATTTATGATTAAATTTCGTGTTCTGATTTTGAACACCTTTTTTTTGTTGTCTCTGGTGGTTAATTATTTGTTTTATGTGTTAAATAACGGCAAGGAGCAGCATCATTCATTTTGTATGGGGACTTGGGCTTAATTGTATTAACAGTTGCATATATTACATATTAAATTAGTTTAATGTACGAAGATTACAATGTAATTAGGATATATCCTTTATTTTGCATAGTTTAGGCGTGCAAAATTATCTAACTATAATTATGACAGTTCAAAGCAGAACAAATGTGGCGTTAATTGACAGATGATACAGAATCCATATCTTATTTTCCAAATAACTCAATTGCACAGCAATTAAAAGCAAAATTGTTATTAGTTTTATCAATAAAAGTATCGAAACTACCATTGATATATTTTTTCATCATCGTCGTACATATTTTTTCAAAAGTAGTACATAGAAGCCCAAAATGAATGATGTCCTTTAATAAAACCTTACTTTCTAATATAATATATTGCGCATATTAGTCATTTTATAAACACCAAACTTCATTGCAAATAGAATCGAATTTAAATATATAAAATTACTATTCTAGTATAATAAGCGATATGATTTCGTTAAAAAATATCATATTTTATTGGATATTTTCTACAAATATTTTAAAACTGTTATAGATAGTAACTAATTGGGGATATTCTTATAAGCTAAGATAACTATAAAGCCATAACTATAAGATATTTGTGCATGTGAAGGAAGCGAGAATATGGAATTCGTTAGCCCTGTAGACCTGCAAACGTGAAAGCCTAATATATTTTAGTTGTTTTTAAAAATAAAATATAACATTAGGTAGCAGTATTAGTAGTAGTAACCACACTGAGCTTAATATTTTTGCATTTTTGGAAATAAGATATGGATTTTGTATCGTTTCTCAATCACGAAGACACGCCATATTAACAGTTCTGCTTTGAACTGTCATAATTGTAGTTTGATAATTTTGCACGCTTAAACTATGCAAAATAAAGGATATTTTCCATAAAAAATATTTTTTGAACAATAAACTATTTTATAATGTATTATGTAACTGTTTCTACACAAGTCCCTAAACAAAATGAATGATTTTTTTCTTCGTTAAATATAATTTCGATTCAATTCAAATTCGATTCAATTTATAAGAACAATACAGTAGTTTAGTATCATGTTTTATGTTGGATGGTATCGCGTGCTAAAATTGCGAATTCCAAGTAAAGTAGATATAATTTCAAGAATTTCATTTGATAATAATCGTATCACCGTTCGTGACTATACGTATTACAAAATGTAACTTGTATGCTAATTTTTGTTTTTGCATAAGTATAAGAAATATATCTTTAATAGCTTTTGTTTTTATTCTATGTGCAACTTTATCATATCCTTTGTTTACATAATTCTGTTAAAATATTTTTAGAAAATATTATGATTAAAAAAATGATATTTTTTATTGTGACTCGACATATTACAGCACCCCGCTTGATGTTAAGCCGAAGTGGTGTCCATGAATGAATGCCACTGCTACTACAATTCAATAACTGTGAGTAGCAATCACATCCACTATGCCGGCCTAGATGGAAGCGGCAACTTACAAGCTGATCCCGAAACGTACCCAAATCACTTCACGGTCTGTATACTTGTCAGTGGTGGTACTACCCCGGATCGGCAGACTGGGTACGACTGCCTACCACTCTTTGTCGTAAGGAACGGTCTTTTGTTGTCGATAACTTTTTAATCAAATAGGCAACATTATTAATAAACAAAGGTTCGCAGTAAGCAAGAGATTTGTGCGACCGTGGTGTAGTGGCAGTGCAATGGTTAGGTACGCCAACCAAGTGAACGGGTTCGAAACCACTCACCGGTACTAATGTATCTTTAATATATTATGTACTTTGGTTGTCCTGTTTTTATGATACAAACACTTCAGTAGCTTAGTATAAAAACATATAATAATAATAAAAAGTTGTTTTTATTTTTGATGAGATTTAGATAAAAACATTATTTTAATAAAAATTATGACGGTGACTGAGCCAGGCAAGTTGAGGTCAGATGTAGAGTCGACATGTCACCTCGACTTGCGTGATGGTATGCAAGTTGAAGTTCAAGATCGCCGACGACTTTAAAAACTTATTCTTTGTCCATCCCTATAGGAATTGATTGATATATTTAATGTGTTAATATATTATTCATCATTGCAATGAATTATTTAACATATATGTTACTACTCAACCAATTCATAATTAGTTTAAAAATCTTTTTTTTATTGTGACGACATTTGACCTCGACCCGCCTGATGATAAGCAAGAGGAGGTCCAAGAGTGACGACGACTGAAAAAACCAAGTTAGTTCACGGCTGTCCCAGTCGCCGTCACTATGCCGGACAAAGGTGCTTCTTCACGCATCGTTTAAAGGATCCAACATATTTAACAATAATTATGAAAATACTTAATAGATCATTAACTTTACATAGTACTTTATTAGTAACAATCTCTATGATAATATTAACCATTAGTGTCGTACAAGAAACATATAATCGTAAAATTGGTGAAGGAATTCCATAAAACAACCAATTAGCAATATAAAAATATTTACTAATTGTTTCTCATATTTTTAGTTCAGTTTTTTTAGGTAAAAATACCAAAAAAATTAGGATGTAAATTTTTTTTTCCTAATACAATAATAGATTGTATAATAAATTTAAATAAAGCCTTATTTCTAATTTTTTTATGACAATTAGCTGGGTTGCCTAGTGCCCATAGAGCGAGGGAGTTGTATCAGAATCGTTGCAAGTGGTGCTCCATGTCTCTTCCCTTCACTGTGGAAAAAGGCGTGATAAATTAATTAATTTATTGTTGTAATCTGATATCTAAACTCGGAAGCTTGATGATCAAGATGAGTTCCAAGAGCGACGACGACTGAATATAAATACTCACTCAGTTTACGACCACCTAAGTTTTCGCTTAAAGATTATGATGAAGATAACATACGGGCGGGTATAGCACTTGTCGATTGTTTTGCTGTGCTAAAAGAGGAGGCAGGAACAAGGTTGAGAACTCTTTACAAAAATTCTCCGTGGTATAGGCGATAAAGGACGCATAGAGCCGCCATGTCTTAAACTTGCAATCAATTATATCTGATAACTTAATTAGTAACCTTTTTTATTTACAACATAATAAAGATGCAAATTGATTGTTTATTTAGATAAATAAATAAAATATTTCAATTGGAAATAAGATATCCAACTTGGTCCATAAAAACGAATTGAAAGCAGTAAGAAAATGCTCTTTTCCAAAATTCACAAATTTGATTAGAGAAACTTACCAGTTCCAGAGTAACTCGCAACCATTTAAAGCACACATTTCCTAAAATCAATTTACTCTCGAAACGCATCATATTTTCTTCACCACCCCTTCTTATACCCGCTAAAGAGTAAAAAGGATAGATACATTCAAGAGTTATTATCGATAGAATGAGATGGAGAAAACGCGTGCAAAAAAGCCAAAGCTCCATGCAGGAAAAAACATGGTTGCGAAAAAATGCGTAGGGGTGTGCAAATGGCATATTAGTGTGCCTACCCTGACTTTTGTATAAAAAAATGAATAATTCTCCACCCCCTTTGAACGTGAGGGGTGTATGTGGAGGGTATAAACTTTTACGAGCATATTTCAGTACAACATAACTGCCGCTCAAGATATTCGGGAGGGTATGAATTGAAGAAAATATTATCATATTTCTCTTGAAAATTTTAAAAGCAGACTATCAAAACTATATATAGATTTTATTTAAAAAAATGAATAGGAATCAGATAGTTTCTTATGTCTATCGTATTGTCCCCTAATTATTAACTTTTATATTTTTAAAAAGTTTAACAATAAATGTCAAAATGCAAGGCCACTAAACATTTTTTTCTAATAAAAGGATGAGTGAAAGTAGATTGACGAAAAGAATTTATAAATCTGATGTGGATGAACCAAATTAGAGACATCCTCAAGAAAGCTAGGTTGCCCAGTGCCCATAACCACAGAGCCTATATGAAGAGAATTGTGGATGTGAAGGCAGCAAGGGAGTTGTGTAAGAATCGTGGTAGGTGGCGCTTCATTGTCACGCATCGATTCCTTGACGGATTGGAATCATACACTTTCCTCGATCCTGACAAAACTGTCTTGCTTCCTTGATACGGACTCCATTATAGATAAGTCGGTCCTCAGTTTTTATTAAATCAATTAGCAATCCCTAATAACCACAAATAATATGAATTAAACAAATTTTATGCGACTTTTTATCGCGTTTATATTGTAAGAGTGGTACAGATTGAGAGGCAGTGGTGCCCAGTCTGTCGATACGGGGTAGTACCACCACTTACAAGTATACAGACCATGAAGTGATTTGGTCGCGTTTTGGGATCAGCTTATTAGTTGCCGGTTCCAACTAGGCCGGCATAGTTGATGTGATTGCTACCTACAGTTTTAAATCCAGCTTAACATCAAGCAGGGTGCTGTCATATGTCGAATTACGATAAAAAATGTAAAACAAAGTAAGCCGCATAAAATTTGTTTACTTTACTAATTAATGTTTGCGCATAACCTTAGAAAATACTACAAAGAATACCCAAGATAATGTAACACCGTCTTTACAAATTAATTCATTGAGTTTTAAAATCTGTGCTATAAGGCCGAATCGATATTCATTAACAAGGCCGTCATTCTCGCCTACATCTTAGTGATTAGGGGAGAAAAGATCCCCTTAATTTATTCAAACAAATCAATACTTTCAACAGATGACTAAGGTCAGGAATTATTTACAATGTCTCCCCATCCTATATAACCTTGGAGCCTTCAAGCGAAGCGTGAAGAAGCACCTCTGGTCGGCATAGTAAAGGCGACGAGTTTTTTTTTTACAGTGGTCGGCTCTCTTGGACTTTTCTTTTTCTTAATATCACGCCGAGGTACAATAAGAAACCTTGAGGAATAAACTAACCAAATAGTTCGATAAATAAGTTGATCCAGTAAGATTTTTCAATCAGTATTATATTTAGGTTTAGACTATTTTAATGTTGTAGAAATGCGGTTATAAAGAAGTGTATGTGAAGTGATGATAGCGGATAGAATAAGGAATAGCACAGTACGCGTGTTTTGACGATGTGGTTTGAAAGAAGATGTAGTGACAAGAATTGACAAAAGAATGCTTCGATAGTTTGAGCACATGGAAAGGATGAGTTTTGACAAAAGGAATTTATAAATCTCATGTGGATGGGTGCGTTAATCAAAGCGTTTTAATACCACATCGGAGAAAGCTGGGTTGCCTAGTACCCATAGCAGTACAGCTTATATGAAAAGGAAGTAATGGAAAAATTTTGTAAGGAAAAGGAGTAATGGAAAAGGATGTAAGGGAAGCGAAAAATGTCCCCTTTGTATAGCGAGGCTGATACGTTGGCAGAAATAATTGCCAGCAATTCCTGCCTCCAGACTTCTCCGTCAGCCGCTTGAACAACTCCTTGGCCAGGTGCTTGGCTAAAGATCCCCAAATAAATAATATACAAATTAATTTTTTAATTACAAATAAATGTATGTATTTATTTTTCTGTATTGTTTTTTCCCACCACATTACAATTCAATGAAGCTCAGTAATAATTACACAAATTAAAAAGCAATGAATGTATATAAAAATAATTCAACCGTTATATCCGAGAGGGTACTCCTTAAAACGGTCGGGTAATCCCTCTCTGGACAACATTATGAAGGCATTTAATGATGTCATTAGGCAAACAAAAACATCTTTCTTGAAAATGAATTGAATATTTTTACAATACAAAATTAAACCTTATTTCTTGGTGGTTTAATATGACTTTTGTTTGTTTTTTGTTTACTAATTTATCAACCCCCCAATATTTGCAGTTATTTGTCAAGTTTACTAATTGCCTGTTATATTCTGTTTTAAGATGTACCCTCATTCTTTTGTTATTGACCATTTTTGGGGCTTATTAATGTCTTTGTGTTTAATCTGAAGGAAAAACCAAACCATTTAAATTTATAATTTACAGCAATGCATTATTCTTTTTTAAATAGAAATGTTTTTTCTTTATATTAAACTACTAAAGAGCTTGTGTCATAGAAACTGGACAACCAAAATGTATCAAGTACAGATACCTCCTCTTGCTTATCATCAGGCGGGACGAGGTCAGATGTCGTGTCACAATAAAAAAATATAAAAAAAATATAGAAAGATGATACAGTCAAATTAGCTTGGAGACGTTTTTGCATTTGTAGTAGTGCGCCTAAGAGCGCGTTTCCATTATTAACACACGTTACGAAAACACGTCATGTCCTTAGGTTTTGATTGGCAACGGAAGCAAACGGAAGATAGCCGGAAACTTTTAATGGAAAGGCACGAATTAACTATTTGATAAAAATTGAAGAATATCGTGCACAAAACCAACCAATTATTTTCACCGACGAAACATACCCGACGAGGGTATGTGACGTATATCTCGAAATCTTGGTCAGATAGAAACACTTAGTTTTAAAGCGACATATATCGAAAACCAATTGGGCAAAATATTAAAAAAAAAATTATTATTAAAGTTGTTATTTTATTTGCTGACTGTACACTAATACAAACGCAAAAACGTCTCCAAGCTAAGACTTAACATGATGATAGGAGATCGTAACATCTTTATCTACCGCCACGACATAATGGAAACGCGCTCTTAGATGTGTGTACTACAAATGCAAAAACGTCTCCGAGCTAAGACTTAACATGATGATAGGAGATCGTAACATCTTTATCTACCGCCACGACATAATGGAAACGCGCTCTTAGATGTGTGTACTACAAATGCAAAAACGTCTCCGAGCTAATTTGACTGTAGTACCTACCTATATATAAATATAGTGAGAAAAATATTACAAAATAAAATGAAACATCTCTTCCTTCTTCCTATTGAGCGGATATTAAAGTATCAAGTTCCGCAATAGAAAAGTAAATTTACCAAGCGATTGATTAAATTGATAATAAATTATAATTTGATATAAAAGTATTTTTACATTGACGATGAAGTCGTGTTTCTTTGCCTTTGAACAGCTTGCATTCTCCGGCCGGAATAGTGACAGCTACTAAAAGCTTTTGTATCATAGAAACAGGACGACCAAAGCACATAATAACAATGGTATATTGAACCGGAGGCTTTACACCACGGTCGCCATTTCTATATAATTTTATAATTCGTTGTTAAAAAATAATTTTAAAAGTTAGAAAATTATATATACTTGGTTAGATTTTCAAGCTAATTCACTGTCACTGGCCGATCTGTGAGAGTGAATTAGTGTGTCGGTGAAAATCTTACTTATAATAATCTTACTTATAATAATCTAACTTCTTAAATTATTTTTTAATTTAACAAATTATAGAAATATGTTGTGTAGTCCTCGTACAAAACCCTTTGCCAGTACCTATGTGTCTTTGATATGTGTACTTTGCTTATCCTGTTTAAGCGATACAAGAACTTTTGGTAGCTTCGTATAGAAATTAATTTTATTAAATATATTTATAATTATTTTTTTTTTCAATTGCTTATAATTCTTAACAATAAGTACAATTTTATTGTAATAAATAAGTATTCAAAATTTATTCAAAGTATTCAATAAGTAAATTCAAAATTTATTAAGTACAAAAAAAAATAAGTTCCAAAAAGAATCGATAAAGACAAAATTATGACGTCACATATTTATATGGAGCTTCCTAAAGACCCAAAAGTTACAAAATGCACGTTTCGTGTTAACACGTGTAAAACAGGACCACATACACAATAGACCCCGCATTATTACTTGTTTTTAGATTAATTATTCGCTAAAACCTTCTGAGTTTTAGTTTTCTTTCCCTATAGAGCATATAGTATATAGAGCATTTATATCCTTTAGCCGGCATAGTGACAGCGACTGAGGCAACCGTGAACTAAGGTCAAATGTCGTCACAATAAAAAAAAGTGATGGATGCGTATATATGGGAAACGTGGACAGCTAAGCGCACATTAGGGATTCAAATAAGACCACGTCTTGCGTACTGTGTGCTTGCAGCGTATCCTGCAACACTTTGGCCACATCTAAAGAAGAAGTTGGAAAAATCTAGAATTTTTAATTCAGGAAAATCCCGGTTTTAAATCCCGGTCGTCAACATAAAGAAAAGTAAAGCATTAAACTTGCTTATGTAAGTAAATATTATAACTAAATAGTATAAAATTATAAATAACTAAACTCAAAATCCATTATGTCTGTCGAGTAATGTCAATAAGACCTCGAAAAATCTGAATTTTTCTCGTGTTTCGCGTTTTCATAGCTGTTGTCGATCATGGCTATTCTACAATGCGGTGTCTAATTCAGTCTAGTTCTAATACTATGTAGATCATGATGTAGAAAGAGGTGGTAGGGGTAAGTATGGGCAAAAGTGCTCGTGGGGAAAAATCGAATTTTCCGTGGGGTGAAAATGGGTGCAAAGGTAAAATTTCACTCAAATATCGTTCGGGTGATTGATTTAATTTGTGTACCCAGCATGTGCCTTCGTTTGCTTTGGTATTCGCCTTTCACGTTTCCGTACGCATGGAATTTAATAAAAAATGTTGAATATTTATTTGATTTTTACATTTGTTAGAGAAACAGAGTATTTCATGTTTGTAACGTAAAATTTTGTTTTTAATGAATTTTTTAAAATAATTTCATATGAATTTGTTTTTTTTTCTAAAATCCTACTCAGTATACGGCCGTAGTCATCACTACGCCAGCCACCTTCTGAAAAATTTAGGCACATAAGTTATTATTGACTTAAAATAGTACGCTGAATGAATTACGACGATTTTAGAATTTATACAAATTCGAGTTTAAACTGTATACATTTTTGCCTGGCATAATAAAGGCTACAAAGGCAGCCGTAATATGAGTCGTTATTTCAGTCAGATCGAGTCAGTAAGACTGTCACAATATAAAAAATACATGTATTTTTACTTTTAAATCACCTAACTGTAGAGTAAAATTCCGTCAAAATATAATTTACTTCACTGAAAACCATAATAATAACAAAATAAAGAAAGTAAACAAAAAACGCTCCCTAATCTAATAGGTAAGCGACAATGGCTACATTAAGGCGGCGAAAGCTAATATATCATAAAGACTTGCTCTGACAGCGGGCGCATGTGGCTGACACGAAAATATTGCCATGCATCAAAAACTGCCAAGAAAATCTACTAAGAAAAACGAACATTAATCTCCCTACAAAAAGAAATCCGGGGTATTACCACCACTTTTAAGTACATATATACATTGTTAAGTGATTCAGTTGCCTTTGAGGATCAGCTTTTGCAAGTTGCCAGTTCCAACTAGGCCGGCATAGTGGACGCGACTGCTACTTGCGTCTACAACGTTTAAGTTTGCCTCCGTCTTCGAGGGTGCTGTCATTTAAACCGCATTTAATGATTTTAACACGCATTAATTTTAACAAAGGATCTTTATACGATCCTGGCCTAATATGAATCTGAAACTTAAGTTTCTAAATAGAAAAAATACTGATATAAATATTACATCCAACGGGAATATGCAGGTAAAATATAAGGAAATTCAAATTTTAATATGCCATACATCAAAACAAGTACAGCAATAACCATTTCCTTAGCTAAAAAGGATTCAAGAGTGTATATATATTCTTACCTACCTGACGCAGACTTTTAAATCGCACGTCGCGAAACTCTCAAACATCTATTGAAAACCCGAAACAGGGAGATCCACACACACACAGACGTGATACAAACCTCCCCCTCGTTATTCCACTTTGGCCCCGGTCTCCCCTTTCTTTCGACTAACTTCGCATCGTCATCCGTATTACTTGGGCCCTAACTTATGTGAATGAACATCTCGAAAACATTTTTTTTCAACAACCTATTCCGAACCATAACTTCTAGCCCACAAGATTCGTTTTAGATAAGCAAAGAAAACTAATTTAAAAATATATTTTTTACGCCATTTTCGTTCTTATTCCCCTTTACATAATAGTTATATTTCTATACAGATATAGGATCAATTTCATGATAGTAGTTTGTACTGATTCCTCTTTCACATTACCTACTTTTATTTCCTTTGTTCGTGTGTTTTATGGGTTTAATGTCTTATATGGATACTTTGTATCTAAATTACATCTTAGAAACTATCTAGATATTTTCCTCTGTCCGGCATAGTGAAGGCGACTGAGGCAACTGCAAGCTAAGACGGGTATTCGCTCTTGAAACGTCGCTTTCTTACGAGTACCATTAGGCAAGTCGAGATCTATGTGCTTGTTAACCCTACATTCATATGAACCATTAGTATGGCAGAAGTGGCATGAAAGTTAATGCTGTAGAAAAGCAGTCATTAAGGTGTTAATTCAGAACAATAATTGCGGTCAGAGAAAAGAATAAAGAATGGATGAATGAATTGTGCATGAAAAAAGTGATTTGAAAGGAGTTAGAGTGACAAGGATTGAGATAGGTATGAGTTGGCTTGGGCACATTTAAAGATTGGAAAAAGAAGACCTCTTTTTTTAAACAATCGGCAGAGACAATAAAGCGCGACTTTTCACGATCCTGTCAAAGCTTTTTTCGTTTTCTTGATATCCACAATTATCGTTTTACAAGTTCTATAGTTATAGGCGCAGCGGAACAATCTTCTGGGGAATCCCCGTTTTATCTATTCTCATACCCGTAACTTTGATTTATAAATGTCCAACATTTCACACCTATTTAATAATCATTTTAATACCTAATAGAATAATAGCCAACAAAAAAAACCTATACAAGTAAGGTAACAATTTAATAAACCTACTTATACAAAAAGAGAGCCTCGAGATTTTCAGCAATCACTTTCCGTGAAAATTCCAAAATAAAAAAGTAAATAAGATCTTATAAGGAAGAATGTAAGATAAGTACAAAAAGGGGAGAGTGGGGTTTCTGCTACGTTTTCCATCCGAACCGTGTCTATCTCATATGTATGGAAATAGGCCCTAAGCTCGCCTCCTGAAACAAAGCGTTTACATTGGGAATGCAGTATAATAATGAAAACTTTATTTTTATATTTTTACACATTCCCGTACACACGTTTTTTTAAACTATTTTTTACTTATTTTCTATACAAGCTACTTAACGTGCTTGTATCATATATAAAACATACGCATGTATCAAAGATACATTTATACTATTCTAATAATAATTATGTTTTTTGCTCGGTATAGTGAAGAAGATTTAGGAAGCTGTATGAACCTTACTTGGTAAGCAAAGTAAGCGTTCACCAGATCAGATCACCAAACTAACCTAATGCACTAAGTATTTATATCTTTTTTTTCATTCTTTTTGTAGCCCAATGTAACCTACGTTTTTTCCATCGTATCCAGCAATAAATATACGTCAGGTGCGCTCAAAGTTGGGGGTTAAGAATTTATTTTTCCCGAAGATATTGCGTTTTCTGAAGATTTGTGGTAACGCGCATCGTTTCCACCACGTCTATTTACCAAAAACCTACTAAAAAATGTATATTTTCTACACAAAATATCTTACTTTCCAAAGCATTTCCTTTCTAGTTAAATATAATATATAACCATTTATTTTATTTTTACTCTGATTTATTAAACAAAAGATTGTAGAACAAACTTGTCGTTCTATTATTGTGACTTGACATATGCCCTCGACTAGTCTGTTGGTAAGCAACCCCTTAACAAAGAGTGCCGACGACTAAAACACCGGGTCAGTTCCCGGTTGTCTCAGTCGCTGTAACTATGCCGGCCAAATATTTTTTTTACTGTAAAAAAAATTAAACAAATAAATACTTCATTACTCGATGTGGTTTGAAAGAAGATGTTGTAACAAGGATTGACAAAGGAATGATTTAGGCACATGAAAAAAAATGAGTTAAAATAGATTGACGAAAGAAAATTATAAATCTGATGTAGTTAGATGCGTTAATCGAGGCAGACTCAGCCCAGTGTCCACGACCGTAGAGCTTGTATAAAAAAATTTGTGGATGTGAAAAACAAGGGAGTTGTGTCAGGATCGTGGCAAGTGGCGCTCTATTGCCTCTGCCTGTGTGACGATTTTATTGATTCATTTATTACTAATTGACATTGTATCTTTATTTACCTACGATACATACATATACTATAATATATACAACTTCCGCTAAAATTAAAATTTAATATTTAAAAAAGAAAACCTCAACTGATTATTGTTATAATATTTTTTTGTGGAGAAGACCCCCTGCCTCCCCTTTAAGATATTGTCCAACGTCATCACGTAATACATCACCGGGTAATCTTCTTATACGCGTCTCAATTTCGTGGGCCTACCGCCTCCACCCCCTGGGGAGATTATGTACCCCCCATAACTCCCAGCCTACTGTAGTGCGATTTTTCTCTGATAAAATAGCAATTTTGAATGTCGTCACGATCATACACACCGTGGCCGTGATCATACGATTACAGACCGTAAAGTGATTTAGTCGCGTTTCGAGATCAGCTTGTAAGTTGCCGGTATCATCTAGGCTGACATACATAGTAGATGTGATTGCTTCTTACAGTTTTTTAATTGTAGTAGCAGTTACCTTTATTCATGGACTGCACTTCAGATTAACATCAGGCGGGGTGCTGTCATATATAGAGTCCATCAATCAATCAATCAAATTGTCACGTCATTTTCCCACAGGGATAGGCAGAGACAATGGAGCGCCACCTGCCACGATCATGACACAACTCCCTGGCTTCCTTTACATTTACAATTCTCTTCATATTGATATTCATATTCATATCAAGCTCTATGGTTTTGGGACTATAGGCACTATACTAGCAACTTAGTCTTAAAAAAATTAAAAAAATTCGTGTGAATTTTGTAACTATATATTTAGAAAAGTCTGTATAACTGTTTCTAATACAAAAACAATCTGAAAACTTAATAAAGAAACCTTTAAAACTCACGACTTAAATCGAAATACTACTTTTAATTTTTTATTGTTTCGACACATGACTGCATCCTGCCTGATGTTAAGCTGGAGTATGATCCATAAATGGAGGCGACTGAATACTGATACTACAGCCAAATAACTGCAAGTAGCAGTCGCATTGACTGATCCCATTTGCATTACATAGAGGTAGACAACACTTGAAAGTGGTGGTACTACCTGAGATCGGCACACTGGTCAAATGACCAGCAATTGTAACTGACTGCCTACTACTCTATTACAAAAAAAACACTATGAAACAAATCTTTGCTTTGACTGGGAATTGAACCCAAGACTCTCGGTAGCGGATGGCGTGTTAATCAATGCGTCACGCAGGTTTAATAAATTAAAGTTATATAATTTAGGAGGGTAAAAACATTTTGGCCATCTACAGGTTTACTTCCCTGGTGGTAAGCAAAACGAGGTCCAAGACCGCCTAGGTAAGATAATCAACAAATAAATATTATTAAAGTCAAGACCCTTAGGCCGGCATAGTGGCGGCGGCTGGGGCAGCCGGGAACTGACTCGGTTGTTCCAGTCGTCGTCACTCTTGGACCTCCTCTTGCTTATCATCAGGCGAGTCGAGGTCAGATGTTGTGTCACAATAAAAAAAAGACACTAACAAGTAAGAATGGTCTTGAAATAACCTCATCTTTATTTCTTCACCCCCTAAAAATGTCATCCCCTTTCCCATCCCTAGTGACTGGTGATGGATGACTAAGGCGGGGCAAATCCAATCATTATCCCTGATGCATGGCTTTGGTACATCACTACTCCCGATTTGACACCCGCTCAAAGTTAATTCGATCAAATTTACATTTTGGGAAAATTTCTAAATTACTTTTTTTGTATATTATTTTAGAAATATTATTTATTTAAAGTCCTTATTTCTTTAATGGAAACAGTTATAAGGTGTTTTTATTATTGTGACTCGACATTTGACGACACCCCACCTGATGGTAAGCTGCAGTGCAACTGCTACTACAGGTAAATAACAGTAAGTGTCAACCGTATGGAAACTTACAAACAGAAACAAACAAATTTAAATAATATTATTTAATTTTAAAGAAATCATCATTTTTATTTTATGAGATATTAAAATCAGTAAAAGAGATAACACCATCGTAAAGAGACGGTTAAATAGTTTTACGACGGTTTAAAAACTACACGTTAAATCATATAAAACTTTAGTATTTACTTTGCTCACAGATAGGCAGAGAAATTTTGATAATATGTTAAAGTCTGGAACTGAAAACCCTTAATTTTGCCCTTAAAACAATTCTGTGATATCCCGCGCAAGTCAGGAGAAGGATCCGATTCGACACCTTAGCCTTGTTTAATTTAGGCCCTACACTTTAGGGTGTCAACCAAATCAAGCAAGTCGTTGTTACTATATGTAAACTAAGTTTTTTTTTTTTCAGACGTTAGCGGTCGTTAGGTCTTCTTGCAAAGTTCCCCTTGACCTTCCTTAATTTAGTGATACTGTGCCAATTCATGTATTACTCATAATTTTGTATTTGTCGCTATGGCCTAGATGCCATTTATGATACATGATCTTTTCTTTCTATGTGCTAAATACGAATATGGTAACGATGTAATTTGTAATCTTCATGTATATTTCTAAGGCACTTTTTCGCCAACCGTTGACTTGTGCAGTTCACTCAAATATATCAATTATACCTTTACCTTTAATTCTATTATTTATAGCCTTCCACCGACTCTTCGTCGAACATAGCCGACAACACTAGGCAAAATACAAACAAAAAAATACATACCAAAATATATCTAAATTATGTTATTCTGTGCCTTCATTGTGTAGGCACAACTTCTGGAAGTAATTTTACTTTTACACTCTTATGAAGCTATTACGCTCAAAAGTCACATTTTGCAATTTATAAATTATTAATATTCAATCCCAAAGCACTTAAATTTTGGACAATTAAAAAAACAACTGTCATATTTAAAACATTAAATTTAAACTTGCACACAGTTCCAAATACAAATACAGACTGAATAAGAAAAAAATATCGCGAACACGTTTATAAAAATATTCCTTTAACCCTATAATTAAAAATATGCATAATAAATATTGTTTGAGCTTTAACCCTTCTCTATGCAAATCAAGGGATGCTAAAACGTCGCTATTTGATTCCCGTCGTTCTTATTTTTTAGCGATACGTGATGCGCGAGTAAAACACCTTATTTTCACTTTATAAACCCTATTTGGTCTCAGTTAGAGTATAAACTAGTATAGCATTTTTTTTATATTGGCACAACCGCAAACCAACTGATTCTTAGCTGGAGTAGAACAGAGTATATTCTATTTAAAGACCGCATTCCAGCTTAACGAAGTGCGGTCATATGACGAGCTACAAATAAAAATAAAATTCAAACTGACCCCAAAACTCAATTTCCTTAGGGATAGGCAGAAACAATGGAACGCCACTTTCAACGATCCTGACACAACTCAAACGCTTCACTCATCATCATCATCGTCATCAATTGATACGCCTTTTTCGCCATCAATTGGTACGATCCTGACAGAACTCCCTCGCTTCCCACACATACACAACTCTCTTATACAAGCTCTACGGTTATAGAGCTCTAGGCAATCTAGCTTTCTTGGGAATGTCTCTGATTCTCATCAGAGACAACCTGGGTCTGCTCCAGTAATTCATCCATTGACATCAGATTTATAAATCCTCATATACTTAATTATAATATATGAGACTTTAATTTTATCCCATTTCTTATTTAATCTAAACTCAACAACACCCTACATGAACCTTAAGAAGGCCACGTGATTACAACACCGATATTAAAAACAGTCTTTTCTCAAATGTCTTCAATACCTAATTACCATACAACACCTGCTAATATAATTGTGATTCATTTGAATATGAATACTTTCTTGTAGGGTAGATTCAATTATTATTAGGTACGTACAAAATAATGTCACGAATAACCGGTGGATGCAACTGGCATCGTTCGGAATAGCGTTCTACGGGGGAGGCCTATGTTCACCAGTGGACGTCTTCTGGCTGATGATGATGATGACAAAATAATACTTTGAAATTAAAAAAGAAACTTTATTTTTATTAATTTAAGATTTAAAATGATAATCCTTTATGCCTTACTCTCGTCACGGAGTCTCGTCGTTATGCTTTCCACGGAAGCGACGGAGTTGTGTCAGGATCGTGGCAAGTGGGGCTCTATTGGCTCTGCCTATCCCTGTGGGAAAAAGACGTGACAATTTAATTATTTAATTGATACTACAATAGTGCCTAATAGTGTGCCTTGAGGGAGGCCTAGGTTCACCGGTGACATCTCACTTTTAAGCTTTTTTACGTCGGTTTGTGAACTTTTTAATGAGGCTGAGGTCAATTGACCAAGACTGACAAAACTGCCTCAGTCTTTGTCACTAATCTTTTGAATAAGCTGATCCGAAACGCAACTGAGTCACTTAACGGTCTTTACACCTGAACGCAACCTTAACACCCTGGCAAATGTCCACCGACTATCTGCACCTCTTAAAACCTCTACTATTATCTGTTACTCTTAAAACTTAAATTCTTTAAAGAATCCATATCACGTAGGCCAAATAATACTCATCGTTGGAAGGTGAAAATTAGCATATGACAAGAAATGTTGATGTAACTTAACAAAAATAACCAACCCCTAAGATTACTTAGATTTCTCACGTTCCATTCTCACGGAATATCTAAGAACGAATAAAAAAGACACCATTTATGTTAATTATGTCTTACATCCCTTTCTAAACGGCAACAATCGTAAGGGACGAACACATTAAAGAACGTCCAAGGCCTAATTTAAATAAAAAAAGGGTTAGCCATTCTTCCGAGTGTCAAAATTGCTCTTCCGCATCCTTTTAATAACAAACCTCATTTGAATATCGAACGAAAATTTGAATACGGAGATGCATTCTATTTGCATGTCTATAACAGTTTTTGAAGAAGTTCTATTTTTGAATTTAAATATTTCGCACTATCGACAATGATATGATTTAATTTTATTCTTTATGGGTTTATTTTTTGTATTTGTAATGAGGTTAAATATTTGGCTCGCTTGTCATTATTAGTGTATTCTTATTGAGAGTTATTGAACCTTTTCCTTATTCCCACGGCTATAAAATATGGATACCTTTGTACTGCCAAAATGTCAGAATTTATTAATGGAATAACTCTAGCTGGCATAGAGACAGCTACTAAGGCGACTGTGATCTAAGTCGGTTTTTTTAGTCGTTGGCAGTCTTTCACCTCCTCTTCTTAACATTAGAAAAAAAACTGTTGTCATATAACATATAGCTAGTTTTAGTACCTATATAATTTAGTAAAATAGCTTCTAATATTTGAATTCGATTTTTTTTGTGACTCGATGTCTGACATCGACCCGCCTGATAGCAAGCAGGAGGTCCAAGAGTGCCGACGACTGTGAAAAACCGAGTCTTCACGCTTACCCCAGTCGCCGTCACTATGGCAGCCAAAGTTCCAAAAAAAGTTATTTATTGCGTTCTGAATTTATAATTGGACAAAAACATTATTATAATAGATTGTATAGATAGATAGAGATAATAACAATAAAACAAACCATAAGATTAATTGTTATTATTAAAATAACAATAGATCACACGATATTTACAAAAGGGAATAATCAGAAAATAATGCACACAGTAAATATAATAGTCAATAAATAAATAATAATAAATATTTCTGTACAGTTTACAGATCATAAAAATGGGTGCTTTGAATAAATTATACATTTGCTATTGATAGTTTTTAGTTTTGAATATAATAATTTATGCACATAAAAATTATAAATATTGTCGATAATAGTTCAATCAATCAATTAAAATATGTAGGGTTAGAGCACCACTTTCCACGATCCTGAGATGAACTTTCGCTTTTCATCCTTCACATCCACAATTCTACTTTATTAAACATTCTGTATATGTTTTTTTATGGCTCGGTTAAATAACTGTGTGTAGCTGTCACATTCACTATTGCCGGCCTTGATGAAACTGGCAACTTACAAGCTTACAAGCCGGCATAGTGGATGTGATTGCTACTCACAGTTATTGAATTGTGGTAGAAGTGACATCCATTCATGGACCACACTCCAGCTTAACATCAAGCGGGGTGCTGTCATATGTCGTTTTTAAAAAATAAAATAAATAGTGGTGGTACAAAACTTGATTCTTTACAAAACGTAATAGTACTTATATCAAATCATTTTTTACTTACATTAAAACATTGTTATTTGGCTGGCATAGTGACGGCGCCCCCTCCGCCCCCGCCACGCTACGCCACTGGACTGCACCTCGCCTGGTGTTGATTGAAGTCATAAATGAAGGCGATTGCTTTTTCTCTTAAAAACCTAGCAGTCTATATGCATCCTCAAACAGTTGTTTTTTTTTACTCAATTTACATTAGTACTCGTACTTGCTCACGCTCGGTCTTCTCAAAGTAATATACAATTTAGACATTTATACTTTTTTTTTCAATGGGAAAGATCGATCCTTTGGTGTAAATCACGGACCGGAAGGCGCATCGTAGATTAGCCTCAAACTAGGTGGACTGACAACAAAGTGTAAGTTACTGGTGGATACAACTGGTATTTTGTCGTACGGAATGGCGTTTTAAGAGGGAGGCCTATGTATATCAGTGGACGTCTTCTGGCTTGTGATAATACATTTTTTCGTGAACTTATTGTTTTGTAAATAAAATCGAAATGAAATCTTATTTTTTTCGCATTTCGGCTCTTGCGCATTGTCATACTCTACCATGATTTCGGCAAGGCTTTGACGAGAAGAAATCACAAGAAATAATAGAAAATACCGAAATAAAGAAACAAAAAACCGTTTTATTCTACTCATATTACAATTTTGTTATTCCGACGTTTCGAGAGCTTTGCAGCCATCGGGTCTGCCATTGTCTCTCCGTGACCACAATGGCTGTGAAGCTCTCGAAACGTCGGAATAATAAAATAAAATTGTAAAATCATAATAAACGCGATAGTAAGCCGCATAAAATTTGTTTAATTCATTAATTATGAATTTATTTTAAATGGCTTTTTATTTATATGTTTTCTTGTTTAGTTCTTTAATAAAAATATAAATAAGTAAAAAGAATATGGTTTATTAAAAATAATAATTTTCATAACATCGCAGAGCACAACATCCTCTGCACCGGGATCACATCCGTGTCGCATTTGCATACATTACGAAGACAAAAGGGTTAGCAGTCATAATTTTTGAATTTAATTTTTTACAGTTACAAGTACCGGTTTTTTCCTTTATTTCAATCTATTGTCATACGTATAAAATATTTAAATTAACATCGCGCGAAACAAAAATAATTCGGGGAGCGAAAACAAAAAAAAGGAGCACACCTTTTCGTCGCATATGAATTTTTATACACCGTACACTTTTGTATTCATACAATTTTATACCTTATTTTTAATTAGATAAAACTTACAATGCAATGTTATTTGAATTTCAATTGATAATAATCAAAACTGTATAGTTAAGATTTTCATGCAAGCAGTTGTGTTCGTTATTTTAATAGCGAAAAGGGTTATTATAGCTTGTCAGCTAAGCTGTTAATAAAAATTTGTATGGATAACGACAATGTTTCCATTAATAGTACTTCATGTAGTGTTTCGTTACTAAATTATCATAATTATTTTTATTCCGTTCACTTGAAAATAATCATAATTATTATTTAATGTACAAGATTATTTTGTTGACTCAGTAATCAAATTGTCACGCGTAAATTCCCACAGGTAATGTGCCACTTTCCACGATCCTGACACAACTCTCTCACTTCAATCATATCCACGATTATACAGGTTCTATAGTTAATGTTTAGGTTACCGCGAAACTGCATACAACTATTGAAAATTCTACTCTTCTAATTTCAGTAATCACGCCTCCATTCTCACAGGGATAGGATCCATTCTATTTCCAATTTCAATGCTACTTTCCACAGACCTAATTCATTTTCTTTTGCACTGTATTAACCAAGGATGGGACGATTGCGATTTTTTAGAACCGAGTTAAATCGATTTAAAAATATGGATAACCAAATTTGCAAACCGAATTGATCAATTCTAATCAAACCGGAAACCGAGTTGACGAATTCGTTCAGACAATCTAAATTACCTAATACACAGCATGGTCCATTTTTTTTACCTATATTTTTTCCGCGTTGGCTTTTAGTTTTATATTCCTTCTACGGTCCACTTTTTTGTCAAAATGAGTACAGTTAATAAAAATAATCATTATTGAAATCAAACTTATAAGCTTATGTAAAGCGATGTGAAGCAATGCCGAATCTGTGTCACCCTCCACCAATACACCGGTCCGTGTCGAATGTATCGCAAACATGAAGAGTCCGTGACGGAATGCTTACCCCACCTAATCAACATGCTAATCTCTAACACCTTTACCTCAATTTGCATATTATTCGCAACCTGGCCACAAATAGTTGGGTTACCCTATTCTTAGATTAACCGTTACATTCGGTTAGAATACTACTTAATGTAACTTTTTACTTTGACTTTTTGAAACATTCTGTATATATTATAAATATATTTTTATTGTTACTGGACATATGACAACATCCTGACAATAGCACATAATATGAATGTCACTACAGTTAAATTGCCGGCCTAGTTAACCGGCAACACATAAGCTGATCCCGAGACGCGACTAAGTCACTTCACGGTTTGTATACTTCTAAAAGAAATCTTCATTTTTTTTTAATAAATAAGACAATTAAATCGCTTGAAGAACCGACAACCAATGAGGAAAAAGGTTCTAGAGTGGAGACCACGAACCGGAAGACGCAGCGTAGGTAGGCCTCCCACTAGGTGGACTGACGACATGGTGAAAGTCACGGGTAACCAGTGGATGCAACTGTCATTTTGTCGTTCGAAATGGCGTTCTAAGGGGGAGGCCTATGTTCGGCAGTGGACGCCTTCTGGCCGATGATGATGATGAAGGAAAAAAGGAATAAATAAATTAATTTTTGAATGACAAATTATGAATTATAATTTATATACAAAATGATCCTTTTCGCGTACTACAAGAGTTTCAGAATTGAAATATTGGTCCGGTTTGTTTTTTTGATTTGGATAATGTTTATACCAAATGAATATTCTGCTTTAAAGTCAAGTTTAAAGCTAAAAACACACATATATGTATAAGCCATCATTATAAATTCCTATATACGAAATTGTTTGAAGGCATTCAGAAGAAAAGCACCAAAAATCTCGCATATTGTGTACCGGCGAAAAGTATTACTACAAACAGTATTTTCCATTTATACTAACACACAAAAATAACCCATAACGACTTACACATAAAACCCAAAATCCTTCGAATTCAGTCCAACAATCGTTCACATATCGATTAATTTCTCTATAGCAAACACATCTTTAAGGTTACGTGCTTAAGGGTGAAAATTCTCTGCGTGTTCTGTAAGGCTATAAAAACACACACGTACCTACAGAGGAAAAAAGCGGGCATCTTTTTACGTTCGCCTCCCTTGCGTGTAGGTTGTCTACGGTTCTATTAAAGTCATGGACATTCCCAAATACTGCATTTAAATATATACTATACACGATATTAAGAATATACGATATAAAAAAATCACTACTGACACTGTATATAACCGAATACCACCTAACCTTAAGCCAGAGTGTGAACGACATGAATTTGAAGGAATAAAATAAAATTGCAAACAAGAGATGGTGGTACAAAATAAAGTGATCTTGTTTTATACAGTACTGTCTTGAAACATGCTTGTTTTTATAAGTTGGTGGTAGGGCCCCAGGACTACCAAAGTACATAGATACATTGGTACAGGCACGTGGTTTTAAGCCCGTGCTCCTGGTTTGCGTGACAATTGCACGGTAGTGCCGTGGTATCAAGAAATTTAATTTAAACTTGAATTGGTTAATAAATTGTTAGGCCACAGTATTTTTTGGCCACAGTACCGCATAGGGAGGTAGAAAAATCCGCGTGAAAGCTGTCGTGAGGGGGCTGGAGACACCCCACCGAGTAGTTTTTCGTTGGAATCACGCGTTAGCGACATGCGCTGTATTGATTTTTTTAAATCTACCAACATCCACGTATACAGGTGCTTTTACAGACGTTTTACTCGTACATGAGCAGACATTTTATTTTCTTACATTTGTGGAATAAAATAATATGGCTGTGATAAGCAAATATACTTCAAGATAAATTGCGCTTTTTTTAACTGTGGTAGGCAGAAAGTTGGTGGTCCGCCGATACTACCATTTTTAAGTGTACAGAGCTTGATAGTGGGTTCCATTTAGGCCGGCATAGTGGGCATATTTGTAAATATTGAACTGTAGTATAAGTTGCCTCCATTCATGGACCGCACTCTGGCAGGCGGGTGCTGTCATATGTCGAGTTACATTTTTTGAAAATAGATATATAAACAGTTTGCTTTAAAATGTAAAAAAAAAAACAATTTGTGTATATCGTTCAATATACACATTACATACATTGAGTATACATTAAGGCTAATGCATACTCAAAGGTTCTATGTGAAAGATAATTTTATGATTATATCAAATATAAATTATTTCAAATGCCTGGTACCGCTTTGATAGTTACTACGTATTCTGGAGGTCCAATGTCTCTTGTCTAGGACATCTAGGATCCAAATGAACATTTAATATGGGGTAATATGTAAGATTTAATAAGGAAATTATTCAAAATATAATTAATTAAACAACAACAGCTTACTATCGCGTTTATTTTGGTTTTGATTTTATTTTATTATTATTTAAAAAAGCTGGAATTTTACCATATAAATTAGTAATGTACATTGGAATGGAAAGTGTTTTTTCTATACAATTTTAATTACCAATTTTTATAGTAATAATACTAGTATTAGAATATGCAAAATATATATTTTTTTAAATACTAAACTGGAATACTACGCCTTTCTTCCCTCAGCGCTATTATAGTATTAACAGGAAGTTCTTGGTTTCTACCACTATACCACGGTCACCTAAATTGATTAGGAAACTATTTCAAGGACACTGTTAAGATAAACTACTGATTTTTATTTGTTCTGTGCATGAAGTAATGTTAAATCTAGCGACCGCAGGGGGTCGCCACGCATTGACCACTGCATTCCCAAACTATGTACAGTCGACTACTTAATACCTTAAATTATTATATATTATTAATTAAAAAAATATTAATTATTCAATCAAATTTCACGACTTAATTCTTACAGGGATAGGGAGGAATAGAGCCCTTTTATTTGTTTTAAATTATGTTTATGTACACTTACACTTTTGACAGATAACGATATCGAGATTCTTATAGTTTCTTCTCGACGGACTGTTTCCGAAACTAAATTATTGTAGATTTATAGCAAATAATATAAAACATTAAGAGAACCGAAGGAGACCAATTTACAATAAACATTTTGAAGTGACTTTTATGTTATTGTTATATTAATAAAATGTTTTGATGGTTTGGGCACATGAAAGGGTGAGTTAAAGTAGATTGACAACGTTATTCATAAATCTGATTTTGTTGACCAAGAAAGCTGGGTTGCCATAACCAATTAACCATATAGAGCTTGTATGAATAGAATTGTGGATTCTCCATTATCTCTGCGTATCCCCATGGGGAAAAGGCGTGGCAATTTAATTGATTGATTATTTAATTGGAAAGCATAAACAGTTTTCTAGTCGACTGTTAAAAATTGTGCGTAGAGTCGCCCAATTATAAAAATCCAGAGTAATAAAACGCACAGAGGGATGCCCTTTAGGAATTTAATAATTATATTGTTTTGCGTCACGCTTGTTTTTATTTTTATATAAAAAAACAGCACTAGGAAGTAATTTTTAGATGTTAATCTCAAAAAAATACCTTTTTTATTGTGTCCTTGACTTGTTTAATGGTAAACTTGACATATGACAAGCCTGATGTTAAATTGGAGTAGAGTCTGATGGAGTTGTAGGGTGATGAATAAAGGAGACTGACTGCTACTTGCAGTTAAATAACTTTTAAGCTGATCTCGAAACGCGACTAATTACTTCACAATCTGTACACTTGAAAGTGGTGTTACTATCCTGGTTTGGCAGACTGGGCAAATGGCCATCACCTGACTGCCTACCACTATTTTTATTAGTAAATATAAAACAGATTTTAAGTAAATATAAAATGAGACAACTTTTTTGTTTTTTTATAGTGACCTGACCTCGACCCGCCTGATAATAAGTAAGAAGAGGTCCAAGAGTGACGACGATTGAGAATACCGAGTTTGTTTACAGCCGCTGTCACTATGCCGGCCAAAGAAAGAAAGTATTTTACTTGAAACTTGAAACTTCTACACGTTTATACATTTCATACTAGATTATAATCACAGTAGTATAGTGGTTTCTAAACATTACAATATAGGTACGTAGTACCTACACAAGTAGTGTTGAAAGTATATGCAGGACAAGTGATGTTAGATCAAGATGGCGTGTGTCGAATACCTTTACACTAGAGACCTTAAATCCTTAGCACCTATCGTAAACTTTGCACCTTATCTTAAAACCTTCAATTAGGTTAACCATGAGGTTTGATATAAATAGGACATACGACTGATTTTACTATATTTTCTGACGAAATACTTGCAAGGCTTGGGAAAATTAAGGTAAGTGTAAACGCTTACAGAAATAAGGCTATAACTAATCTACAATCTAAAAATCAATCAAATTGTCGCGCCTCTTCCCACGAGATAGGCAGAGACAATGGAGCGACACCTACCACGATCCCTACACAACTCCCTTGCTTCCTTCACATCCACAATTCTCTTTATAATCTAAAAATAAGGTACATATTATATTTTGAATATTATTTTCGAAAGTATAACCCTTTTATTTTAACACGTATCGGTCGTTATAGTGACGGCAACTGAGGCAGCCATGTACGGAGACGGGATTGTTCAGTCGTCGGCACTCTTGGACCTCTATTGTGCTTACCATGAGGCAGGTAGAGGACTGATGTCGCGTCACAATAAAAAAATAGACCCTCAGTATATAGAAAAAATAAAATCTATCTCTAGACATCCTTTTAATTAAAAATCATTATTTGGGTTTTGCGGTTTTACAACCATTGCGTCGTGGTTATAGGGTGACTGCATTTAAGTCTTCCCGATGCTAGCTGTAAAGCCTTTGAAATGACGGATTAAAATAATCAAAATAAACGCGATAGTAAGCAGAAAAAGTCTTTTATTTTATAACAAAATGTATTTCGGATAACTATTTATATATATGTGATTGTCACCCTACAGTTTTAGCAAATATTCCTGTACCTTAAGGAATCCAAGGGAAATTCCTCTTCATTAACGCGGCAACGATGTAATTTAGATATCTCATCTCACTCAGGAAATAATAAAACTAATTGTTCTTTTTAACCTCTTTTTAAAGTACTGACAATAAAATAAAGAAGAAAGAATTTCAAAAATTACCACGAATTGTTTTTTTTTTTAGAAAAATTTTATTTTTATATTTTCCTTTTTTTATATTAGGCTACTAAATCTCTGGTATCATAGAAACAGGACGACCAATGTACATACATACTCGTATTTATCAGTCATACATTGGTAGTTATAAACCATTCCTTCACCTAATTTATTATTGTGAAGGAAGCAAGGGAGTTGTGTCAGGATCATGGATGGTGTCGCTCCATTGCCTATCTCATTAAAAGGTGGATAAGTGGATAGTTTTGCCAGCTTATGTGTTCTCCCCTTGCTATAACCTTGGATCCTTAAAGCGTAGCACCTCTGGCCGACATGGTGACTAAACTAAGTTACTAAACTTGCTTGTACAGTCAGCATCAGATATATCTGAGCACGCAAAGTGATCAAAAGTATCTATACATTCAGAATGATCATAAATATCTACACACATTAGTTGTCATAATAATGTGAGCATTCAATGCGTCAAAAATATCTACACACGCAAATAGTCAAAAATATCTACACACTCATAAAATATGTAATATTTTAAAACAAATTTACTGAATTGTCTGTTGACATATTTTTGACAAGTGAGTGTGTAGATATTTTTGACTAACTGAATCACGCATTGAATGCTCACATCATTATGACAACTAATGTGTGTAGATATTTATGATCATTCTGAATGTATAGATACTTTTGATTACTTTGCGTGCTCAGATATATCTGATGCTGACTGTACCATAGAAACACGCCGACCAAAGTACAGTAAACGAAGAAACATTGGGGTTTTTCAAAAGTAGTTATTAAACGGATATTCTTGGTTTACGTGTCCTCTCTACTACCACTAGACCACGGTCAGTTTATTATATTTTTTATTATAAATAATTTATTTTGAATTTATCTTCTTTTAATATGAGGCGAGCCAATCGCAGTTGAGAGATTAAAACGCATTGTAATTATTCAATTACTCATTGTTATGTTGCAAAACAATTTTTCGTATGGTAAGCAAAAACAATTAAAAATAAAATATAAACGAACATTCATAATGAATCAAACTTTTATGCGGCTTACTATCGCGTTTATTTTGGTTTTGATTTTACAGTCTCTCCATGACCACGCTCTCGAAACGTCGGAATAATAAAAAAAATGTAAAATCAAAACCAAAAAAACGCGATAATAAGCCGCATAAAATTTGTTTAATTTGTTAAAATATAGCCGTTTATCTCCATACAATATAGTTCAGAGGGCATTTTAAATAACACTAATACACATACATACATATTAAATAATTTGGCATATTATGTAAGAAAGAAGAAAGAGATACGTAATTAATAATTTGAGCAGTAAATATTTTACCTTGGTTTATCATTCAATCAATCAAATTGTCACGCCTTTTTCCCACAGGCAGAGACAATGGAGCGCCACTTACCACGATCCGTACACAACTCCCTTGCTTCCTTCACATCCACAATTCTCTTCATACAGGCTCTGTGGTTATAGGCACTAGGCAACTAATTTGCTAATAGTCCATAAAATTAGGTATTGTAACACTGTTTTAATTAATCAATCAATTACATTGTCACGTCTCACTTCTCACAGGGATGGGCAGAAACAACAGAGCGCTACCCAGTAATTTGACATAACATTCTCTCTCCATTTGTTGTGAAGTAGTATTCTTGTGAAAAGATTAGACTGTAAAATTGTTAAGTATGTACTAATTAAAATATATGTGTAAATTTAAATAAATGCAAATGTAATTGTAAATAAATAATTTAATAAAAGACAAAATATCATACGAATTAAGGCGACCGTGGTGTAGTGGTAGTGAAATGGTTACTTAAACCGAGAGCGCGGGTTCAAAGCCACTTTCCGATACCAATGTATCTTTGATATATGTACTTTGGTTGTCCTGTTTCTATGATACAAGCACTTAAGTAGCTTAGTATAAAAATGTAAAAACAAAATAAATGTTTTTGTTCATAAATAAATGTTTTTGTTGACGTTACATAGATGACTAGCGCTTGGTAGGTGGAAGATGACTATCTCTTCACGGTGCTGGCTTAGGACAAAGACATACCTTTATGTCCCATGTGGTAATGGAGAATAAAAACACAAAACACGCTTTCTATATCCACACTTTTATATACCATTAAAATATATTACTAACTTTTATATTAATTTAGCTTAATATCTGACGTGCGTATAAGCTGGAGTGCAGTCCATGAATGGAGGCCACTGCTACTACAGTTTAATAACTGCAAGTTGCAGTCGCGTCCAATATGCTTGACTAGTTGGAACCTGCAACTTACAAGCTGATCCCGAAACGCGACTAAGTCACTTCACGGTTGGAGACCGCTGCCTACCATTATTATTTTTCACGCTTTGTTTAAAGGATCTAAAAGGATCACATAACTTGTATATAGGATAGGTAGACACACATTAAAATATTAATTATAAAATAAAAGCTAAGACCCGTAGTTAAATATTAAATTAAAAATATACTACCTTGAAAAGAGACTCTTGCGCAACTGGCTGGTTTAAGAGCAAAAAAAACCCCTTCCACTTTTTTACGAACAAAGGGACATCAATCTAGGGGTGGATGTCCGAAAGAGAGAGAAAGATAAAGTTGTTTTTTTACTAATACTCATACTATGTGTTAAAAAGAGACAAATAGATTGTTTGTTAACAATTGTTGCTTGTTAAGTAAAACCGTATAAGTTCGTTTTGTAGCTTTTTCCAACTTTATATAAAAATTGATTTTTATATAAAATAAAAATGTAGGTTCTACTTCAAAATAACTCGATTATCATATATATTATTAAACATAACAGTAGGTAATTTAAAGTTAGTGGTATTTATATTTTACAATACTAATTGGTAATATACCTATAAGTTGGCAGAGTATCCAATTATTACTCAACAGAACTTATATTAAAATAAGGTAAGCAGAAAGACTATTTTAAATTTCTACCTACCACAAGAAATGAAGATTTAAAACTCCATTTTCTATGCACTTAATATAAAATAATTGCAATTTATAAACGTTTATAAATTAACATTAAGTTTTAATAGATGTAACTTAACAGATGCAGTATTTTCTAATTTGATTTTGTCCCATTATTTCTTATAAAATACTTAAAAAAGTAATTAATATATACGCTGGAAGCAACGAATAAAATGTAGGTACGCGAATAATTAAACAGAAAATAAACCAATTTGTATAAAACATCACGTACGACAGCGGATTTGCGACAAAAATAATAGTTTACTTATGTTGAGTTTGAAAACGCCTAGCGCCATCTAGTATTAGATTAAGGTTCTAACAATTTTTAAACAGAAATTAATTATCAATCAATCGAAATGTCACGCCTTTTTCTCACATGGATTGGTAGAGACAATAGAGCGCCACTTGCCATGATCCTGAGACAACTCCCTCGCTTCCCTCACATCGTCAACATTCTCATTGTAAAAGCTCTACGGTTATAGGCGCTAAACTACTAGCTTTCTTGAATTTAAAAAAATAAATATGCTAGTAGTAAATTTCACTAATTACTAAAAATATGGTATTATTTTTAAAATGATTTATATTATTTGATATTTCGGATATAATCTCATTAGATGATAAATTCTAATGAGACTTCCTGTCTGTAAGCGCCATCTACTGGTGAGTAGCGACACTAAAAACTGTTTTACCTACTGAGTTTAAAAATGGAGGATATTTGGAAGGAAACTTTATAGGGGCGATATTATTTACAAAATCGTATTGGTGTCATTTTTATTGCAATTTATGGGTTTTAATTTTTTCTGAATTAAATACATACTTGTAGGTTTATTAAATCAGTAAATACCTAATTTATAAATTAATTGTCAAGTATTTTAATTTATGGTGTAACTCTATTGTCTCTGTCTATCCCTATTAGTATTATCAATGAACCAATCAAATTGTCTCGCCTTTTTCCTAAGGAATAGGCAGACAATGCAGCACCACTTGCCACTATCCTGACACAACGTGATAAACTCCCGTTATCACGTTGTTTAAAACAAATTTATTAATATCTGAATATATATCATATATATATCATCATATATACATCACCTCTATATATATATCATTGATTATCAACGTGATAATTTGATTAATCGATAATTTATTTTAAAAACAATTTTCTAATCAGTATAGTATCTAAATTAGACTCAAGTTATACTTTGATATACAAAAAACAAAAGAAATAAACGAACAATAATAATCCGTTACAGCTGAAAACAATAATAACTAGTTACTACTAAACAATAAAACCAAAAAAAAAAAACACTTCTAAATTCGAAAATGACACATCCATTCACACATAAATTTACGAAAAAAAAACACATCTAAATCAGATAACAGACGATGCATGAAAAATGACTCCGGTATTATTTTTAATTAAAAAAAAGACTATACAATTCTTTAATTCAAATTCAAATTTGCTGCAAAAAAATCACCCTCTATAATGTCACAGTGTGAAACAAAAGATTGTCGTAAAAAAAAACAACAGGAAATTCACCTAGTTTCAAACTACTGTATTACAAATTTTTATTAAAACGAACCGTAGTAAAAAACACGTCACTACATTTGTTGGCACTAAAATTCCTAAAAACCCAAAGAGCTCATGGTGTAATGCACAGCATTCTAGCAAAAAAACAACAACAAACTTAAGACTGGGACTGGGCAGGTCATATCTGCTTTATTTCTGATGCATTATGGCAAAGTCCACTACTAAGTGGATTTCAAATTGCATAGGATATCGCGGAAGGCCCAAACATAGATAGCGATAAGAGATAGACTGCAATAGTACTTGGCAAAAGGAAGATACTAATTTTAATGTCAATGCAGGATTAAAAAGACAAGATGGGAACAAGGTCAAAGAGTTCTTCGGAACATTTTCATTGGTACGAGTATAGGCTAGGCGACAAAGGAAGCATAGAGAAATCTTTGCAAAATTAGCTACATCCCAAACTCAGAATACAGAACAAAAAATTGTATGCTGTATTCTAAGATTCCAAAATAGTAGAGTAAAATACGGTACTATGCTATTAGTAAAGGAATAGGATGGGCTGTTGGCTAACTTCACTTGACTGATTCAAAGGTTTCTTTTTCTTGACGATCCGCAAAGAAAAAGACACCATACTAAAATGAAGTTGGTTGGAGAGTTAGACGTCACAAAATGGCACCGATTCCGTCCTATTCTTATTTTAATCGCATTATAAGTATGTACTTCTTATAATAATAGTTCGCCTTTGTAATTTGTACATGATGTATAAAGTTTTATTATAAATAAATTTGTAATTATTATATCTTTATTTATTTATATATACTTTTACCTATACTATATTTATCTTTATTAAAACATGTTAATTACAGCCAATAAGCCACAACCAAATAATGTCCCAAATGGTTCGATGGTTCGATGGTTTGGGCACATGGATAGGATGAGTGAAAGTAGATTGACGAAAGGAATTTATAAATCTGATGTGGACGGATGCGTTAAACAAGGCAGGCCCAAGAGGGTGTTTTCCGACCAAATCGGAGACATCCTCAAGAAAGCTAGGTTGCCTAGTGTCCATAACCACAGAGCCTGTATGAAGAGAATTGTAGATGTAAAGGAAGCTGTGTAAGGATCGTGGTAAATGGCGCTCCATTGTCTCTGCCTATCCCTGTGGGAAAAAGGCGTGACAATTTGATTGATTGATTGATTGAATTTTTTAGTATGGTATATTTTCAATTAACTACTTTGTACCTTACCTTATCCAAAGGTTTCTAAAATCATAATAAGTAATGTGTCGTCCACATTAAGCTATGTCAGTTGACAAAATATATAGATAAGATTATATATAAGACTGAGTTTTATATAAAATGAAATGAAAATCTGCGCACTCATAAGGGGTGGTTGATTGAGGCCATTGGACACGAAAGGGTTGAACCCTTCTGACCGTCTGACCTTCATTGCCCTTTCAATAAAAAATATCAATCAAAATACACTGGAGTTAATTTATATTATAGCTTTGACAGAGCTTTATTGACAATAAAATTATTTTAGATTTTATTACAGGTAATTAATTTTAGATTGACGAAAAAGGTGGTATAAATCAGAGGTGAATGAATGGATAAAACGCAGTATATTGTTTTTATTTTTAATTCTTATTATGACTCGTCACCTCGCTTAATGTTAAGCTAGAGTGCGGTCTATTAATGGATGTCATTGCTACTACAATTCAATAATTGTAAGTAGCAGTCACATCCACTATGCCGGCCTAGTTGGAACTACCGTCTACCACTCTTTGATAACCAGACCCGAAGCAAATATCCACCTCTTTTTTTATTATCAAATATTTGCAATATTTAATATAATTATTAAATATTACAAATAAAAGCTATGAAACAAATATTTGCTTCGACCAGGAAGTGATTACTACTCACAGTTATTGAATTGTAGTAGCAGTGACATCCATTCATGGACCACAATCCGGCCTAACATCAAGCGGGGTGCTGTCATATGTCGAGTTACAATAAAAAAAATATAAGTACACGGTGTAAGTAATTTAAATAAAAGTAAATAGGTATAATAAAGTACAAAGAAACCCACAATAAACAGTAAAAGAGGTGAACGGTTTATTCGCTGAATAGTATTATAAGAATTATAATAGAAAAAGTCCTCAACATCTGCCCACATGTCTAGGAAGTTAGAAATTATCAATAGAACAATCATTAAATGCCTACTGTAGTCTATTTCCATATAATTTTGATATTTTGTAAATATTAGATACATCATATTATTGTTTATGCATTGGACGACCAAAGATAACAATCAATCAATCAATCAAATTGTCACGCCCTTTTCCCACAGGGATAGGCAGAGACAATGGAGCGCCACTTACCACGATCCTTACACAACTCCCTTGCTTCATTCACATCCACAATTCTCTTCATACAGGCTCTGTGGTTATGGGCTCTAGGCAACCTAGCTTTCTTGAGGATAACAAAGATACATTATTTCTTTTTTTCACATTTCTATACTAAGCTACTAAAGTGTTTGTATCATATATGTATAAAGTGTTTGACGACAGGCGTGGACGAACGGTTTAGCGACTGGTTTGTTGCGCGTAAAGCCTCGGGTTCGATCCCCGGTCGGAGCAAATATTTGTTTCATAGCTTTTATTTGTAATCTTTAATAATAATAAATATTGCAAATATTAGTTATCAAAAAAAAAAGAGATGGATATTTGCTTCGGGTCTGGTTATCAAAGAGTGGTAGGCAGTGGTACCCAGTCTGCCGATCCGGGGTAGTACCATCACTTACAAGTATACAGACCGTGAAGTGATTTGGTCACGTTTCGGGATCAACTTGTAAGTTGCCGGTTCCATCTAGGCCGGCATAGTGGATGTGATTGCTACTCACAGTTATTGAATTGTATTAGCAGTGACATTCATTCATGGACCACACTTTGGCTTAACATCAAGCGGGGTGCTGTCATATGTCGAGTCACAATAAAAGTATAGTACATTGGTATCAGTGGGTGGTCTCGAACTCATGCTCTCGGATTGCGTATCCATTACACTGCCACTACACCACGGTCGCCATTGCTACCGGTAAGTGGTTTTGAATCGAAAGCTGTTGGTTTGCGTGACCATTTCGACCTCGGTCGTCTTCAAAAACGCTTTGCAAATAAAAGATCTAACCCTTTATTTTAAACTAACAAACTTAAGCCTACAAATAAATTTTCACAAAGCTGCCGATCCGGGGTAGTACCACCACTTACAAGTATACAAACCGTGAAGTGATTTGGTCACGTTTCGGGATCAGCTTGTAAGTTGCCGGTTCCAACTAGGCCGGCATAGTGAATGTGATTGTAACAGTAGTGACATCCATTCATGGAATGCACTCCAGCTTAAACATCAAGCGGGGTGCTGTCATATGTCGAGTCACAATAAAACAAATCAAAATCCTATTTACATTACTCGAATTTTATTTACCACAAACTACACTTAACGCTTGTTTTATTGTACTACTTGATGCATAGTTAATTACAAACTCATCTATCTATACTAATTTACATAGACTAATAATAAAAGACACGCCAATTAACTATCATAGATTTAAAAAAATAATGTTGCAGGTTCATTAACTGCTTAAATTTTGTAACCCAGAGGCCTGTTTCTCGTAAATCTAAACAGCGAAATCGCGTTTCGATATCAATTTTTTTAGGTTGATGGTTTAAACTAGGCCGGCATAGTGGACGTGACTGGCTCTTATGAAATTTAACTGTAGTAGCTTACAATCAGGCGGTTCAAGGTCTAATTAGGAGTCACAATAAATAATTTTAAAAGTATGGACTCGCTTCCGCACTTTTTTAAATATATTTTGACACTACATTTGATTTCGACCCGCCTGTTGATAAGCAAGAGAAAATCCAAAAGTGACGACGACGAAACAACCGAGTTAGTTTACGACTGCCCTAGTCGCCGTCTCTATGCCGGCCAAAGGTGCTACTACACACATGGCTTTTTTTTTCATCCAGGATCCAAGTTTATAGGACGGAGAGAACACGTGGGCTGGCAAAACATTCCACTTGTCGATTGTTCTACAAAGAATAGACTTCTATCCTATGCAGATGTATGCATCATTCATTAGTTCGCTCTCAGTGGAATCACCCGATCTCTTCGTCCTAAAAAGGCTTAAGAAATTTTGCCTCACTTGGGCTACGCTGCAACTTAAAAACAAACGCGGCTGTTTCCTTCTCATACAGGCTGCAACTACAAAGGGGGCTATCCAAGGGTTGGATGTGAGATTGTTGAGATAGGATGTGAAGGAAGCGAGAGAGTCGTCAGGATCGTGAAAATTGAAGGGTTTCAAATTCACGCAAGAGCACGGGTTCGATACCACTTACCGGTACCAATGTATCTTTAATATATGTTCTTTGGTTGGCGATTTCGCTGTTTAGATTTACGAGAAACAGGCTCCTGGGTTACAAAATTTTAGCAGTTAATGAACCTGCAACATTGTTTTTTAAAACCTATGATAGTTAATTGGCGTATCTTTTATTATTATGTAAATTAGCATAGATATATGTGTGTGTAATTAACTATGCATCAAGTAGTACCAATGAATTATTGATATATGTACATTGGTTGGTCTGTATCTATGATAAAAACACTTCAGTAGCTTTATAAAGAAAGGTTATATATAATAAAATGTATTACGAATGTATATTATAAAGAACTTTTTATATTTTAATTTTATTGTCTTCACATAGTTATTTGTTGCAATTGCAATTGAAGCTAATTCCAGTAGTGCCTGCCACCCCATTAATGGAATAGAAGCGTGAATTATATTTTTAACCTTTATTCCCCACCAGCTATAGTAGGCAATTAGTATTCTGTTAGAACAGCTAAAAGGAAGTTCTAAATTAGCCTATACTAGGTAGCTAAGAATTATTATAATTTTCTTATAAATAAAATATAATGCAAAGTGTTTTTTTTATTATTATTTTTACTGTGGCTCGACATGTGATAGCACCCCGCCTGAAGCTGAAGAGGTGGCTACTACTATAGGTAAATAACAGCAAACAACAGACGCATCCACTACTAAAAATTATTTTAAGTTGCCAATAAAGTAATATATTAGCAGACTTCGAAAAGAGATTTGTATGAAGAGTATTGTGAATGTTAAGGAAGCGAGGGAGTTGTATCAGGATCGTGGCAAGTGGTGCTCCACTGTGTCTGCCTATCCCTGTGGGGAAAAGGCCTAACAGTTTGATTTGATTTGACTTCTAAAAGTACTATTGTTCATATTGGATATAAAATAAACTATAAATCGAAGTATCCCTTTGTCACAACAACTTGTTTTCAAACCGCATCTATCGCGCACAACTTAATGTGATTTGATCATTTGAAACTACAAAGGCAACTGAACTCCACCTGTTAAATTTGACTCTAGCTGAATTTATTTGACTATTGATATTATTTTACGTTCAATATGACAATGCTCCGTCTGAGCGCGGCCCATAAGTGAACAGGACAGAGGTCTGAGCCAGCAGATGCTATAGCATGCTGGTGAGATGTCTTTTCGCCTTGGATTCTAGAGGGATCCAACACAAACGTGGACAAGGACGTGTTTGTAAAGGATGTTACATTTTTCAATAGAACGACAAGGAAAAGACTGCCTGAATCTTTAGTTGTTTATCATCCTATCATCTGCTCTGGTACAAGCGATGTGGTCTCTATGAGCAAAGAAAACTATACTCACCAGACAGGAGTAAAACAGCAGTCATTTTCGCCTTTATGTTTCTCGCTATATCAAATTTTATTCCAATCGTAAATCTTATAAAATTAATTTAGACAGTCATGTTATACAACAGGGGCTGTTGAATTGGTATGATCCATGCATGAGCCAGCAGACGGTTCCACTATGGACTTCAACTATCAAAATTATTCCGAAACGCGATTGGGGAATTCCCAGTCCACATCAAAAAAGTTTAATGGTGAATCATGTCTAAATACGAGTTCTTTCAATATATATAGGTACTAGCTGTGCCCGTGGTTTTACCCGCGTCATAAAAAAGGAGGAGGTTCACAATTCGACTGTATATTCCTTTTTTTGTATTTATAACTCTTATAAATAAATACGATTACTCATATAAAAATGAAAAATTCCAAACAGCTGAAACTATAGTCAATTGGAAACTATATATATATTTTTAAACTATATATTATATTTAAAAATATATATATAGTTTAGTATCCTATGTTACTTCTAGTACCTCCAAAAATATGTATACAAAGTTTCATGATGATCGGTTATATAGTTCTTGCGTATAAACGTAACAAACTCACATTCACATTTATAATAATAGTAGGATATACTAATCTGTCCAAATATATGTCAATAAACTTCTCCTAAATTGAGCCCGGTAGATAGCGCTGAAATCATTATTTTTACTTTCGGGCAGGACAACGTTTGTCGTGTCGGTATATGTTACTGAACTTCTAGTAAACGGCTGGACTGATTTAAATGAAATGGTGATGTTTAGAATCACAATTGGACTCAGTAGCTGGCGCTGTTTTTTTGTTGTTACTATCGTATCGTCTGTCATATCGATACAAAGGTAATAAATAATTATATATAAGTATACCTATATGTTACTCTATATAATATAGATAAGTACTCAAGAACATAAAATTTGCATGCAATTAAATTTACATTCAATAATTGAATGACATTTTATGGCATGACACGTGATCATATAATTGGCTCCTATAGTGTTTCTTTTTACATATTTATTAATAATAAATTTACGCACTTGGGCCTGCTTATCCTAATGGCATACAAGCGTGTTTAATACAGGTAATTTTAGGCTGTGTTTTTAACTCTAAATATCGTATTTGTCTTTTTCATTTTGGCATGATGACGAGGTAGGGTTTAAAGGACACGTTTTATTGTAAACAGTATGGTTACAGTTCACGATTTATCGACAGTTTACAAACTCGCGAGATAGATTATAAACTAACGATATTCAAAATGATATGGTGACAGTTTATAGGCAAGCTTATCAGAAAGCTTCGACTTCTTAAAATGTTATTAACTCAAAAAATATATGTGTAAAGAACAATTTACAAATACGTTATATTATTTTAAACTGTAAATTGCAGTCGCCTTCTTTTATGGACAGCACTCCAGCCTAACTTAGGCAGAGTGCTGTCACATGTCGAATCACAATAAAAAAAGTTACATTTGTAGCTTAAAAGTTGTCGGTATTCAGAGATTTTATTCGGTATTCGGTATTTCGCTCACCAGGCATCGTTATTCAAATTACTCATATTATATATTTTTATATACGCATATGTCTATAGTGAGTATGTATGTAACATTCACCCCACTGCAACAGTTCAGTAGCAAAATGCAATCAACTTGTCAATTGTGCGGCATTATTAACAATAATTACACAATTTACTGCATAATACTACTCAGTGCAATCAATAAATGTCCGACTTCACTTCTGCGGCCATTATTCAACGTCTAAAGGTAGGTTTTATTTATTTGTTCGTAGTTATTATTAACGATAAGACATATCTCTTAAAAAAGTCTTGTTTCTATGAAACATTTTAAGTAGCTTAGTATAGAAATGTAAAGAAAAAATAAATTTTTAATGGTCTTAGGGAACTGGTACTTGCACTGTAATCGCGCAATGTGCTGTCATATTATGTCAAGCTGCAATTTATAAATAAAAAGTTTTGGAATTAATTTTGATGATAAATAAATAAATAAAAAGTTTTGGAATTGATTTTGATGATAAATAAATAAATAAAAAGTTTTCCAATTGATTTTGACGACACGCGAGGGAAAAAAAATGCTTTTTATTATTAATTTATTATTAAAAGGAAGTTTTGTCAAAATAAGTTCTTGGCTCGAAATAACAGCTACCGTTAAAATAATTAATTTAAATAATATGTATTGCATAAAATTATTTACTTAAAATAAGTTGTTGTGTGAGAAATTCAGGTGGTAAGGTGAGACCTTTTATTATTTTTTACACCTTGCAACATTACAATGACATATGGAATTTTGTTTCTATTTTTAATTTGATTTCATTTGCATACGTGCAATAGTTTTTATTATAAAAAATGAATTATAATTATAAGGAAGGGTCCAATGTCTTCGAAGTAAGGGGCCGTATAATTAAAATTCGTAAGTTAATATTAGGGCTGGCGATGACGAAAATAATTTGAAGATTTCCGGTTTAAAGATTTAGAATCTGGTTTTTATGAAATGATTTTCTATGTTTGAGAAAATGTTAACGCAAAGTTTGTAATAAACTTATTTATAATTTATGTACTCTAAAGTACTGTAGGGACTACTTATAAATAGTATTTTCTCAGATTTTGCGCAAACATTGATTAATGAATTAAACAAATTTTATGCGGCTTACAATCGCGTTTATTTTGGTTATTGGATTTACAATTTTTAAAATGTTTTATTATTGCGACATATTGAAAGCTCCCCGTGACCACAACGACTGCAAAACTTTCGAAACGTCGGAAAAAAAGTAAAATCAATAACCAAAATAAACGCGTTAGTAAGCCGCATAAAATTTGTTTAATTTATTAGGAACTATTATATTGGTTTGGTCCAATAACCCCATTGAGATTATTAGATAAGTCTACATTTTCACCAAATTTTCCCCTCTGAAGTGTCTAATGGGGACAATTACATTTTTTTGCGTTTTTTTACTCAGAAATCCCCATTAAAAATAAATCATCAAATATGGAAATTAATTCTTGTTATAGTACAAGCTGTGATTGACTAGGTTTTATGGTATTTTTGCCGTTCAGAGGTTCAGAGGCATGCTTAATTCATTTCCATTGCACTGTTTAGCAGACTGGACAAATGACAATTTTTATTAAACACAAAATCTATCTTGTTTTTTTACTATTGAAACCACAAGTATCTTTGTTAAGTAAAATTGTATTAGGTTAATTTATTTAATAATTAATTCCAATTTAAAATAAGCACCCCTAAATCTTAACAAAGCGTATCTTACGACAACCCGTACCCGATGATAAAAGAAACCTGTTTGGTCCATTCATACAGACTTCCTCACTATATTTTTTGTTTTAGTACAAAACATTTGAAATTTCACGTTAGGGGGGACCAAATAATTGTGTCAACGCGACATACTGTTACTTAACTATAAACAATAACCGTGGAAGGGTAAAAGAACAGATGTCATATAAATTCACGTGTATAAAAATTGTATTGTCTTAATAAAGGAAGGTGTTATGCAGATTTGTTTTTTTCTAGTTGCAAATTTTTACTGTTTAACTGTGGGAATAGTGGTCCCTTTAGAGCCCTTCGGACTGTATTGTGTTTGAACCTTTTGTTTTTTTTTCTCAGTTGTAATAACTTTTAATTTTTATCTCGAACGTGACGGTTATAATTTTACTTTGTACGGTTAATAATTTAGTTAGTTTTGGTTTCATAATTTTTATTACATCGTTTGACACACGTTAGGAGTGAAATTTTTGTGCTAGAATTTTTTGGTGAAGCTACTAGAATTTTCGGAGACATCCTCAAGAAAGCTAGGTTGCCTAGTGCCTATAACCACAGAGCCTGTATGAAGAGAATTGTGGATGTGAAGGAATGTGTAAGCCTACATTGTCTTTGCCTATATTTGTGGGAAAAAGGCGTGACAATTTGATTGATTGATTGATACTAGAATTTTTACAGCTTGATACTTAATTGAAAGCAGTACAAAAAGCGACTGTTACTACAGTGAAATAACTGATAGTATTAATTCGCGATATCCGGGGTACTACTGCTTAAAGTGACTCACTCGCGTTTCGGGATCAGCTTGTAAACCGCCAGTTGATGTCGGCATAGTGGATGTGACTAATAGTTGCTGTTTCTACCTGTAGTAATAGTCGCTGCATTTCGCCACTTTGAGCTGATTCTCTATTTTTGAATAGGGATGGCTGCAAAGCTCTCAAAACTTCGTAATAATAAAAAAAAATGTAAAATCAATCAACCAATTAACCAAATTGTCACGCCTTTTTCCCACAGGGATAGGCAGAGGCAATGGAGCGCCACTTACCACGATCCTTACACAACTCCCTTGCTTCCTTCACATCCACAATTCTCTTCATACAGGCTCTGTAGTTATGGGCACTAGGCAACCTAGCTTTCTTTGAGGATTTATAATTTATAGATTAACGAAAGGAATTTATAAATCTGATTTGGATGGATGCGTTAAACAAGGCAGGCCCAGGAGAGTGTTATCCAACCAAATCGGAGACATCCTCAAGAAAACTAGGAAAAATGTAAAATCAATAACCAAAAATAAACGCGATAGTGAACCGCTTAAAATTAATTTGTTTAATTCTTTTTTTATTGTCTTTAATTACAAAAGATAGATTAATTTTTTCGCTACCATTTCTAACCTAACGATAGTTGATGTTCCATGTAACGCACTTAGTTAGCTCCAGGCTGAGTAAAGTCTATGTCAAGTTAAAACATCGTATTAATGCAAAACCTTCATTATGTTTTCAATATGCGTAAAAATTGAACAAATTTTCAAATCAACTTTCCCCATCTATATAACAAACTTGTTTACACAGACTATATATCAATAGACTTCGCACAATTAAAAATATTTTAAAAAATTCACAAAAATAATGAATCGGGGTAGTTCATTATTTTATTTTTATTCTAAAATTGTTTCAATCGGATTGGCAGAGAATCAACAGTATCTGTATTTTATTAGACGCAGTCTGTTAGTATCTAATGTTATTAATTTAATGAATTCAATATGTTATCGTTACAATGAAAATATACTTTAAAATCATCCTTTAATCAGCCACGTGAATTCTTTATAAATCCGATGTGGATTAATGCTTTAAAGGAGGCAGACCAAGGAAGGTGTTTTCAGACCAAATAGGATTATTCCTCAAGAAAGCTGTGTTGTCTAGTGCCCATAATCGTAGAGCTGAATTGTGAATGTGAGGGAAGCGAAGGAGTTGTGTCAGAATTGTGGCAAGTAGCGCTCCATTGTATCTGCCAATCCCTGTAGGAAAAAGACGTAACAATTTGATTGATTGATTGATGGAATTGAATCCTTTCTTCAAACCTAAATGAGCATTGCCATGAGACACTATATTATGCCTTTTGTTAGAGACTGGACATTTAACGTCACCTTGCTTAACGACTGAAAAACAGATTCAGTTACGGTTGCTTCAGTCGCAGTCACTATGTAACATTACGTAGTCTATGTTGTGTACATAGGGTGCAATTTTTCCCCAAGGTAAGTACATAAGGCGACGTAGTCGGTGAGTTAACAAATCTAATAATCCACGATAACAAGCTTCGGGGAGTGCAACTGATTTGAAAAATTTACATCTCCCTGTTTGTTGGTATATATTTGGTAGCGTCGACAAAAACATGTAACTATAAAGAAATTATATTTAAGAGGAAATAATTTGAATAAACATGACATTCAAGCGACGTTGTACCAACATTCAGAGCCATTTATGAATGTGACGTTAGAGAAATATTTGAAAGAGAAGTAAATCACTGATTCAATTAGTACTAAAAATCACTCAAAAAGTTGGTTTTGAGTTAGTTCAAATAAATTATAGGACATCAAATAAGTTGTACATTAAAAACAATATAACCCAAAATAAAATAGATACTCGTAACCCAAAATTAAAAAGAAAAAATGAATAATTTAACAACAATCAATTCATAAATAATAAAAGTATTAAAACAGAAGTTTTACCAGATTTAAACATTTGTATTTTATTTTACTATAAATAACTTTTTTCATTTTTTAAATTATAATTATAAAGAAAGCTAGGTTGCCTAGTGCCCATAATGAAGATAATTTTAGATGTGTGAGAAGCGAAGGCGTTGTATCAGGATCGTGATAAGCTCTACTGTCTTTGCCTATCCCTGTGGGAAAAAGGCGTGACAATTTCATTAATTTGAATAATCAATGAAATTGTCAATCAATTAAAACATATGTTGAGTCAGTTTGAAAGTTATTTTATTGCTTCCTTCCTATGCTACTTCACTTAATCAGGATACCAACACAATAATAAATGAAATACTTATTTCTTATTTGACCCCGGATCGGCAAACTGGCCACCACTGCCTACCACTATTTGCCTACAAATATTTATAATATTTTATCCAATATTACGATCAAAAGCTATGAAACTAAAATACCCTCCAACCGGGAGTCGAACCCGGAGCTTTACGCATAACCAATTCTTGATTTAAATTTTTTTAGAAAATGTTTTAGTTTTGCTAACTCTACTACATAGAGCCACCCTCCAATTGAACGCAAACTTGTACCGAAGTTCATTTTCTTTAAAGAAAACCCCCTCCTTTGAAACCTAACACACGATTCTTTTTCAGAATAGATTTTTAATACCTCCCTCCCTCTTCCCTACAAAACCCCACATTTTTAAACCCCTCAATTTTCGAATTTACGCTCCACTGATTACATTTGAATTTTAAAAACCTTTCTAGCATGTATATTTTGTTGATAATTTTTCGGGAGAAGTATTGACACGGCTGCACAATTCAAAAGCCAACTTATCTTCGAAATACTTGTAACTACTTTGGTTGCCTAGTGTCTATGATACAACGAACATTTGGTAGCTTACTGTGTATAAGCAAAAAAAATTAAATTGCAGTAATTTTTAATATCTTCAGGAATACTTAGATACTTAGTAGTACTTACTTAGAATGGGTATGCTAAAAAAAGCAGCGTGGAACGTTCACCTAAGGCTTCCATGAAGACCACCGGTGCAGACCTACGTCCAGTAGTGATCAGTGTCATCCTGGGTTTTAAAAGAAAGCTGGGTGGCCAAGTGCCCATAACCGTTTATATAAATATATATATAAATATATAAATAAATATATAAATAAAATTGTGGATGTGAGGGAAGTGAGGAAGTTGTATCAGGATCATGGCAAGTGGCGCTCAATTGTATCGGTCTTTTCCTGTGTAAAAAGAGCGTTACAAATTGAATGGTATTGTATAAGATCGTAGTAAATGGCTTATGTGTACTGCACACGTAGGTATACGCTTTAAAAAAATTACAGGCGGTGGTGTAGTGGCAGTGCAATGGTTACACAAACCGAGAGCACGAGTTCGAAACCACCCACCGGTACCAATGTATCTTTGATATGATACAAGCACTTTAGTAGCTTAGTATAGAAATGTAAATAAAATAAATAAATAAATTGTTATTATACATTTATATTTGTGTAAAGCAGTGCTTTTAATATCGAGTATATATGTACAAACAATAATAATAAACAAAGAAAACAGCTTGCAGAATAAAATTTCTTGTTTGTTTTTAATTTTTATTTCTCATTAGCGCAGAAAAATAATTGTTAAAGAAATTCTTTATTTATTAAGTTTTAAAGAATATCATGGATCATAAGGCGACGACCGTAGTGTAGTGGCAGTGAAAATGTTACACAAGCCGTAAACACGGGTACGAAACCACTCACTGATACCAAAGTATCTTTGATATACGCACTTTGGTTGTCCTGTTTCTAATTTAAAGTTAATATTTCTAAATTAGTTAATATTTCTCTTGTCAGTGTGCATGTGACTGAACTCCTCCTAAACAGATTTTATGGATCGCACTCCACCTTAGCATCAAGCAGGATGCAATCACATGATGTGACAAAACAAAGTCGAAACATACGTCATATGTTCCACCTATATGTTCTACCCATCCTATAACCTTGGATCCTTCAAGCGATGCACCTTGTGTCAGCACAGCACGGCGCGGCGTCTGAGGCAACTGTGAACCGGTTTATTCAGTCGTCAGCACTCTTGGATCTACCTCCTCTTGCTTACCATCGAGGTTAGATATCTAGTTTCAAAACATTTTTTGTATAAAAAAACATACAAAAAAATATAATAATTAAAATTTAAAAGGCGACCGTGGTGTAGTGGCAGTGCGATGGCTACGTAAGCCGAGTGGCACGGGTTCGAAACCACTCACCGGTACCAATGTATTTTTGATATATGTACCTTGGTTGTCCTGTTTCTACGATACAAGCACTTTAGTAGCTTAGTATATAAATGTATGATAAAAATTCAAATAATATATTTTAGAGGCATTATCCATAATATTATTTTAAATTAGTTTTTCTATATTCTCATTGAGTTTAATTCCTGCATTTGCAGTTTTTTCATTTGCATTGTACTAAAGCATAAGTATTTTCATGAGGTTTTGTGCTTATTATTTATTATATGGAATTGTTGTTATAATTTAATGTTTAAACTCATTTTATCCACTGAATAAAAAATTTTTATTCAGTTTAAGAGTGGTAGGAAGTGGTTCCCAGTCTGCCAATCCGGGATAGTACCACCACTTTACAAATATACACACTGTCAATATTAGTTACGTATTAGGATTAGCTTGTAAGTTGCCGGTTCTAACTAGGCCAGCATAGTGGATGCTACTGATAATTACAGTTATTCAACTACAGTAGCAGTCGTGTTCAGCTTAACATAAGGCAAGGTGCTGTGATACGATACCCGTATCGTAAACCCCATCCTCTTTTCATCCATTCTTTCATTGGATCCAAGCCAACGTAACATAACCTTTTAAATCAGCACTATTAGATAATTAAGAATTTTAAATATATCTCTGCCTATGTTTGTGGGAAAAAGGGAGACAATTTGATTGATTTGATTGATTGATAAATATGAATTTAATAGACATATAAATTTAAGTGTATTTCATTTTATTACACGATGATAATCCTGTTTATATTATATTATATTATATTATATTATATTATATTATATTATATTATATTATATTATATTATATTATATTATATTATATTATATTATATTATATTATATTATATTATATTATATTATATTATATTATATTATATTATTATTGTGTTACACATGTTATTTATGTATCAATATATCTATGAGTATATGTATGTATATATGAATGAATATATATATATATTTTTCATATGTATTTAGATACCTACTTTTATTTTGCATCCTAACTGTCATCTACATTGTCGGACATCCATCGGGTTTGAAGAGAATGCCTTTGGACCTAAGTCCGCCTTTGCACTATTGTGCATTGATTAAAAACTTAATGCACAATAAATACTTTAAATAATAATAGCTGATAATAAACTGCGATACGTTATTTCGTTGTAGAACAAACGACAAATAGAATACATTACCAGACCACATGTTCTAATCTTGGAGCAACCGTAAACTGAGTCGGTTTTCGCGTCGTTTGAACTCTCTTCGCTTAACATCAGTCGATCACAAGATGTCGAGTCAAAAAAATATAGAGAAATATTTTCTATAGACAATATTTAAAACTATATAATTTTCCTAAGCAGTTTATTAAAATAGACGCTCGAACAAGTATGTTCAAAAGGTTAATTTGAGCATTAAAATTTATGAAAGGTGTAGGTGCTAAAATGGTCTGAAAATATGTCAACTGGAAATAATGTCCTTTAAGAAGTTAACTAAAGGCACTCGCATATTAGTTTAACACTATATATCTTTGGTTTTTAAACAAATCTATATTAAGCTAGTAAGCGTGCTTGTATCATAGAAACAGGACGACGAAAGTACATGTATTATTGATACATTTATTTATTTATTTTTTATCTTTTTTATTAAAGATTTCTATACTAAGCTACTAAATTGCTTGTTTCATAGAAACAGGACAACCAAAGTACATATATCAAAGATACATTGGTACCAGTGAGTGGTTTCGAACCCGTGCACATTGCACTGCCACTACACCACGGTCGCCTTAACATTTTTGAACCAGGAGATCTCAGTTTGCTTGACAATTGTACTACCATTACACAGTCGAATTAATTTATAGTTTTGAATAGATCATTAATTTAAATTAAGTGGTAATAATCGTAGAGCTTGTATGAAAATATTTATAGATGTGAGGAAAGCGAGAGAGTTGTGTCAGGATCGTGGCAAGTGGCGCTCCATTGTCTTTGTCTATCCCTGTGACAATTCGACAATTCGACAGTGACAATTGATTGATTAAAGGAACGAGAGAGTTGTGTCAGGATCGTGAAAGTGCCGAGCCCTTGTTTTTGACTTTAGGAGTGACAACTTGATTGACTGAATAAATTATTCATTAGCAAATATTTTTTGAATGGTAGGCAGACAGTAGACTGGAACGCGTAGTTGATTGTTACCGGGCCGCATTCCAGCCTAACATCAGGCGGGGTGCTGTCATATGTCGAAACACAATAAATAGAAAACAACAGCTTTAAATATATTTTTCACCACGATATTTTCACTACAAATTAAAATCGCTGAAGGCAAAATTTATTATTGAAGCATTATTAAATATACATGCTTAGCTAACCAAGTCTACTCACCCCTATAATATGTAGGCGTCATGAGGGTGGCAACAACCCCTCTTACACGCCCTCGAAACGCCATTTCTTATTTTTTTTTGCCATCCATCAAAATATGGTGGAGAGTTTTACTTGTGAAATAAAAATCTATACTTTGATGCATTATGCTAGATGATGTTTTTTTTTATTGTTTTTAGGTTCATGCTCTGTTGTCTCTACCTATCACTGTGGGAATTAAGGCGTGAAATTAATGATAATAATAAGTACAAAAAAGAGTTTGTTTTTACTAATAAAATGTTTACGCGTTTATTCCTATAGAAATAGGCAGGGACAGTGAAAGCCACTTTCCACGATCTCTACACAACTCCCTATCATCTTTCTTTTCCACACTCCTTTTTATACAAACTCTCCAATTTGATCAGAATTAATCTTCTGCGTAGTCCCCGTTTAATCCTTCTACTGACATCTGATTTATGAATATCATTCTGTAGATTTTAATACGATTTTTATATGTACCAGCTGAAGGCATTTAAATTTAGAAGTATAAGTGGCTGACAAATTTACAATATTTTTTATTTCTATACTAAGCTACTAAAAAGCCGGTATCATAGAAACAAAATATACATTGGTACCAGCACATAGTTTTGATATAGAGGGCTCTCGGTATCACATAAATACAATATCACTACACTACGGTCACCATTTATACATGTAATAAAAGATCAATCAAATAAAATTTTCACGGTTTTTTCACACCGGGATAGGCAGAGACAATGGAGGGACACTAGCCACGTTCCTGACACAACTCCATCGCTTCCCTCACGTCCACAACTCTCTTCATACAAGCTCTACGGTTATGGGCACTATTTACACAGTTTTGTTGAGGATGTCAACCTATCTATTGTTATTTTATTTATATTGGAAGCTCATAACCTAATATAACAAGAAGCAATTTATTATTCCCCAAATTCACCCCCGTAGGTGCTATTTGCATATTATTAAAGCTTTGGAAGAAAGAAGAAATAATTAAAGAAGGTTGCCTTTCTTCTCCCCGATTTGCTTTTACTTAGCAAAGTAGCGTTAGCAAAAAATATCTAATAATTATAAATTCAAGTCCAATATGTATTTGATCAAATCATCATCATCAGAAGACGTCCATTGCTGAACATAGGCATCTCCTTAGAACGTCATTTAGAACGACAAGATGCCAGTTGCATCCATCGGTTATTCGTGACTTTCACTATGTCTTCAGTTCACCTAGTTCGTGGTCTCCATTTTAGAACCTTTCTTCCCCATCGGTTGTCGGTTCTAGGAATCAGCTTCAAAGCCGCCGGTTTCAACTAGGCCTGCATAGTGGATGCGGCTGCTACTTGTACCGTACTCCAGCTTTAATCAGGCAGGGAGTTGTCATATGTCATACGTTAAAAATATGTCTTACATTAAAAATATGTATTATCGATATTTAAAAGCGGTGTTAAAATAAAATGCAAATAAAAATAAGGATTAAAATTGATTAATTGTAATATCTCTTGTACTGATAGCGTCAGTAACCATCATTAAGGCGACCGTGGTGTAGTGGCAGTGCAATGGCTATGTAAGCCGAGTGGCACGGGTTCGAAACCACTTTGAAACCACTACTTTTGTTGTCCTGTTTCTATGATACAAGCACTTTAGTAGCTTAGTACAGAAATGTATAATAATAAAAATTACGGATCGTTTTGCTAACCATACATAATTTAAGCCTAAAAATATTTGACTAAACAGGCCACCCTCTTGAGAGAAAAGAGCATTTCTTTTTCACCAATTTGTTATTGCAATTATGGAAATCAAATAGGAGGCTTTATTTATATTCCTATTGCGCTTTTGCCTTATTTACAATATTATTTATATATAGAGTGTTCTATAAGTAATATATAACTTGATCTGGATCCTGGAAATTAGCGGTCTAATGATGTGTCCTGAAATTACATGAAAATTGATAAATAGGAAAATCTCTTGTACTGTAAGCGTCCGTCACCATCATTAACAATAAGTGGGCGGCATATTATTTTTAATTTGCATGTCTAAATTAACTTTAGTAAAATGCTTGTATCATAAAAACAGGACGACCAAACTACAAATATGATTGAAACATTGGTAGGAGCGAGTTGTTTTAAACCCTTGCTCTCGGTTTGCGTGACCGAGGGCACTACCACTACACCACGGTCGCATAGTGACGGTTCTTCAGTTGTTGCCGCTTTTGGACCTACTCTTGCTTATCAATAACTATTCTATACGTAAAATGCTGTACTTTTTTCTTTAAACATGCAATCCTCAAGGTAATGGGTACTATATAAAATATATACTTACTCATATTTTGTCTATATATAGTATAATGTTTGCAGAAATCCGTCGAGTTCGCACCCTTATCAAAAAATCCACATTATCTCGTTTTGAGAGGGCAGATTCGCACATTTTTGTTTGCGTCGAATTGTTGGTACCATTCGTTTTTTACTTATTGTTGAATTTGGTTTGGTTACCTGAGGCAATCATAAACTGGGTCGTTTGCCTCAGTCGTCATCGCTCTTAGATTTAGCCTTGCTCACCATTAGGCCAGAAAAGGTATATTTTTTTAAATAATATATATTTTTATTGTGGCTCGACATATGACAGCATCCCGCTTGATGTTAAGCTGGAGTGTGGTCCATGAGTGGATGTCACTGCAATCACAGCCGGCCTAGTTGGAACCGGCAACTTACAAGGTGATCCCGAAACGCGACCAAATCACTTCACGGACCACACTCCAGCTTAACAGCTTAATTGTCGAGTCACAATAAAAATAAAATAAAAATTTTGGTTTGTCTTTGTTTTATCCTTTTTGTAAATAGTTCAATAACTTTTTTTAAAACAAATGAACGGTTGGAAAAACGGTTCATCCAAAAACGTGGATGAACGGTTAGCGACTGGTTTGTCAATAAAAAAATAAATAAAATAAAATCACAGAATAAAAAAAACAGAAGTGAAATAAAGTTTAGGTATCGTATACTCCATTCAACAAAAAATATTACTTATCACTTTAACAGAAACATGGTTCCAGCTACAGTAACGTATAGATTATAGCATTTTTCGTCCCCTCAACTTCCATGACGTCCCTCCTCACGCTCGCGTGCCCTTTGCCAACTTCAAAGAAAAGGGGAGGCACCACCCCCGACCACTCTCTACCACCTTGTTAGCAGACGTACCTATCTGCATTTTTATTAAACTTTCCTTACCCTCTTACAAGTTTTTGGGGAAAAAATAATTACGAAACATCTTATGTGTTCTCCCTTCCTCCCATCTGAGGGTTGCAAATTATAGATTTTAATGCTCAGCGTTTAATTAAGTTCATGTTCTTAATTTGGGCTGTAAATAATGTGCCTGCAGGTCTTTTAGAAGTTACTTATAGCTTAGCTATGGTTATACCTATTAATATGCTTTTGTTTATTTAGATAGGGGGAGGGAGTTGTATCAGGATCGTGGCAAGTGGCGCTCCATTGTCTCTGCTAATCCCCACGGGTAAAAGGCGTGACAAATTGTCCCACAAGGATAGGCGCCACTTGCCACGATCCTGACACAACTGCCTCACATCCACAATACTCTTCTTACAAGCTCTACGGTTATGGGCACTAGACAACCCAGCTTTTTGAGAATGTCTCCGATTTGGTCGGGAAATACCCTCCTGGGCTTGCCTCGTTTAACGCATCCATCCACATCAGATTTATTAATAAATCACACTAAATTAAGTAACACTTTAAAGAGAAAAAAGTCACCCCAAACCTCTCAATTTGAAATCTATCTTCCGGAAGCGAGATAAGTGGCAAACATAAAAAAAACAACCCCTACGAGTAAAATAACTAAAAAAACATTATTCACATAATAAAATATTCAGTTCGCATACGGAATTATAGGTTTTTTCGCGTCAACAATGTGTTTGAAAAAATTAGGGGTAGTATTTTTTACCTGCGCCAAAAACTATTGACTTATAAAGAGGTGTCAAAGTGTTCAATAAAATCCTTTATTAAGAAGGCACGAGGCACATTAATAAAGTATCAATACACATTTGGGTATTATCATTGTAATTTTACAAAGGGCTTTTGTAGGTATAGATTTGTTATTGGTAAAATAGGATTACAATGCTATTTGTTGCTAAGTATTTCTTAAATTTATTTTATTTATTTTATTTACATTTCAATACTAAGCTTCTAAAGTGCTTGTATCTTATAAACAGGACAGCCAAAGTACAAATATCAAAGATACATTGGTACTGGTAAACCGTACTTTCGGTTTGCATAACCATTGTACTGCTTTTACACCACTGTCACCTTACAATGACGGCTCCGCCAGATGTAAAGCATTCCGTAAGTTGAGTATGGTCCGTGAATGAAGAAGTATGCTGGTCTAGTTGGCCCCGGCAAATTGCAAGCTGATCTGAAACATGACTACGTCAAGCCGTCACTATGCTGGCCTATTCACGTATCGCTTCCATGATCCAAAGTTAGAGCATAGGGCTGGCGAAGCATTCCACTTATCGATTGTTCTACAATTAGTTCGACCGCGATTTGGTCGACAGAATGTGGATGCTTTCCCCAGTAATACCTAGGTGTGAAAGGGCGAGGCAGGAATAAGGTTAAAAAACTCCTCGAAACAATATCCGTGGTATAGAAAGGGCGCATAAAGCTGCCATTAGCTAAAAAGAGTGGTAGGCAGTGGTACTTAGTCTGGCGATCCGGGGTAGTACCACCACCTTCAAGTATACAGACAGTGAAGTGATTTGGTCACGTTTCGGGATCAGATTGTAAGTTGCCGGTTCCAACTAGGCTGGCATAGTGGTTGTTACAACTATTGAATTGTAGTAGCAGTGACATCTATCCATGGACCAAACTCCAGCTTAACATCAAGCGGGGTGCTGTCATATGTAGAGTCCCATTAAAAAAAAATATTTACGGTTTCTAACTTTGACAATGTTCCACGATGAGATAACTTACTTCCTTCACATTCGCAGTTCTTTTTTTACACGAAGTTTTATGACGAAACTTTTTAAATAATAAATGCAGCTTCCGTCACAGGACTAGCTCTATGATAAACTAAAAAATACTCATACTGGTTTTCAATACTGCTTGCTTACTTATTTAGTGACCTTTTAACACGGCTGCCGAAAACCAAAACTCAATTGTTTCAATTTAAAATTTTCCATGACTTAAATAATTGACAATTTGTCACGCCTTTTCCCACAGGGATAGGTAGAGACTATGGAAATATTTTTGATTTTATTTATCTAGTTGCGACGACTGAAAGATACTAGTAAGTATAAAAATCAATCAATCAATCAAATTGACACGCGTTTTTTCCAACTAGTATAACAAGATATCACAAACAAGTAAAGATATTAAAAAATTACTTAAATAAAATTTTTGATGTATTTTTAGACATTATTCAATAAAATAAAGTTATATTCACCTCATTACATACACTGATGACTGGAAGCTTTTAAAATATAAAATTATCACGCCTTTTTCCCACAGGGATAGGCAGAGACAATAGAGCGCCACTTATCACGATCCTGACACAACTCCCTTGCTTCCCTTACATCCACAATTCTCTTTACACAAGCACCATCCTAATGTATTTTGATTTAGTACAACTAAACAGGTTTAGGGTTTTAAGGAATAGGGATGCTGTATAACCGGTCCTGTACTTGAATACTGTACTTGTGTTTTTATTACTTTACGGTTCTTCTGTGGGAACAGTTTTGAACCTTGAGCTTTCGATTCTAGTTGTGTGTTTTTTATTATTATGACCTCGACTTGCCTTACGGTAAGCAAGGGGAGGTTCAAGAGCGCCGGTGACTCAATTTACGGTTGCCTCAGTCGCAGTCACCATGTCGCTCAGAGATGCTTTATTAATCTCCGGTTGATGAATTCCGTAAACTATAGTCGCTAAACAAATATAAAATATCCCATCAGTCAGTCACTCGATTTGCCTCCTAATTTTACCGTCCAATCTAATCTTTATTTTGCCGTTACTTTATTACTTATTTTACCGTTAAATCTAAAAAAATCTTAAATCTAACCTAACAAAACGTTATTTTGACAACCGTGTCACAATAAAAAAAAAAAAAAAAAAAAACCGATGCATACAGCAGCTGAGTTAATGAATTATAATCAGCTTTGATAACATTTTTTGCGGCGACAATTAATTTATAACAATACTGTTAAAAATAAACTCTCTTTAAAAATTTAACAGGTCTTTATGAATTTGACTGCATACCTATTAAGCTACTTAAGCTGTCTAAATACTTATTTCCTTATAACCGATATATATTAGTAGAAAATAGATATAAAATAGGCGACCGTGGTGTAGTAGTAGTTCTAAACCACTTGCTGGGTAGTACTTATGTAACTTTAAAAATATACTTTGGTTATTTTGTTTCTATGATACAAGCAAGATAGAAGCTTAGTATGACAACAAAAATAATTCAAATGAAATAGTATTTTCTTAGATTTTGCGCGAACATTGATTACTGAATTAAACAAATTTTATGCGGCTCTTCGTTGTTGTTGTTGACTGCAAAGCTCTCGAAACATCGGTTTAATAAAAAAAATATAAAATCAAAGCCAAAATAAACGCGATAGTAAGTCTAATGATATATAAATAACAAAAACACCAGAGGCTTTATTCTGTCATCATTTTCAATAAGAAAACCTTCACTTTTAAAGAAGAAACTGAAACTGAAGTGACATAAAAGTGAGAGTTGAGTGAATTATTATCTCTCGAGAGAAAAATTAAATCCAAAAGTGCGAGATATAGTCAAGGGAAGTCGTAAAACTCTGTAGCATTAGGTACACTTCCGAGCTCAGAAAATATAAAAAAATGACGTATTTATTAGAAATTATATAGATCCCGGCAGAAAAAAAAATATTTTATCATTTCTATTTAACTAAATGAAAATACGTTTTACTTTGTGCGAAGTAAATTTATTTTTTGCTTTTTAGTTTACTGTTTGTAGTCGTTTTTTTTTGTTAAAAATTTTTGTATGACTATTTGTTGCCAAAATAAATAAATAAAAAGTTTTCTACCACCTTAAATAAAGCAATCTTCGCGGCGGAACATGGGATGACATGAAGGATATTGATAAAGAATATCAACAATAGTCACAATTGTGAAAGCTGAGAGAACTAATGTAGAGAGATACTAACACTAATTTAGAGTATTTAATTTATTATAATAAAGAAAGCTGGGTTGTCTAGTGCCCATAACCGTACAGCTTGTATGAGGAGAATTGTAGATATTGGGGAAGCGTTGGAGGTGTGTCAGAACCGTGGCAAGTGGCGCTTTTTTATTGCTGCGAATATCCCTGTGGGAAAAGACGTGATAATTTGACTAATTGATTGATAGTAACAATTTAATATTATTTTCTTAGATTTTGCGCAAACATTGATTAATGAATTAAACGAATTTTATGCGGCTTACAATCGCGTTTATTTTGGTTTTGATTTTTTTTTATACTGTCGTTTCGAGAGCTTTGCAGCCATCGTGGTCGCGGAGAGACTGAGGTGTTGGTCATCCTATTGGTTGATGCTGTTATTGTTTTCAAAACTACCCCGTTTGATGTTTTAATTTTGTTTTTCTGTTTCCGGTTTTATTCAATTTATTGCAAAAGTAATTGACGTTGTCATCTGTTTTGACAGTTTGCTGGACTTGGGACTTGATAATCGCGATAATAATAAAATTATAAAATCAAAACCAAAATAAACGCGATAGTAAGCCGCATAAATGTGTTTAATTCAACAATTGAATATTCATTTTATGCATTCGGAAGTGTGCCCACGCACTGACTCCTAAGATGACGATAATGTTCTATGGAATAAAAAGTCGGAAAATAAAGTTAAACGAAATGGAAATATTTGAGGGAATACGCGTCTAATGGAGGGAGGCAGGTTCTCATCTCTTTTCATTAACAAAAATCTTGTGCGACTTTTTTACGAGATATCACTGTAAGTGAGATGTTAGATTTAGTAAGCTTTTTGTGGGTTTTTTTTCGATTTTAGTAGAGTAAGGGTGTTTTTTTATGTTATAGATATACTAATATAGATAGACTGGTCAAATATTTATTCGCGTGTTTATATTTATTCAAGGTGTTTGCCGACCAAATCGGAGGCACCCTGAAGAAAGCTAGGTTGCCTAGTGCCCATAACCATAGAGCTTGTATGAAGAGAATTATGAATGTGAAGGAAGCGAGGTAGTTGTGTCAGAATTGTGGCTACATTGTCTCTGCCTATCCCTGTGGGTAAAAGGCGTGACAATTTGATTGATTGATTGATTGGTCAAGTATTGAATGAAAACTGTCCCCTAATTTTATCGAAGGATGGACTCGGCCCTTTTTTTCCTTTTTTTTACATTTATTTATTTATTTATTGTGGCCCGAAATTGACAGCCTGATTTAAAGCAGGAGTGCGGTCCGATGATAAAGGTGACTGTATAACTGTAAGTAGCAGTCGCATCCACTATGCCGGCTTATTCGGAACCGGCAACCTTCAAACTGATTCCGAAACGCACTAAGTATAGCTTTCGAAATGTCAGATTGAAATAATTAAATTATACGAGATAATAGGCCGTCGAACTATTTTATTTGACTCCATTTTATACGAACGATATTATAATATTATTCTATTGTTTATCTACAATCTACATGCATAAACAACCTACGTTATATCTTTTTTATAAATACAAAAAATAACTTAGGAAAACAGTGGCTAATAAAACAAACCCAATAAAAAATATGCTAATAAAAACGCCTGCATTTCGCTAATAAGAAGCCATATTGAAATATGATCGTTAGTCATGCCATATTAATTAACACACTTTAACACATAACTTTATACCTTATAAGCTTGCTGTTAAGGCTGAAAGTTGTATCAAGTATTTTCCCTTTTTTTTAATTACTCCATTCTTGTTGTTCTAAAACAATGGGCTATGGGCGTGGCATAAAAATACACGCATACAACACCTAACGTTATTTAAAAGAAATTAAAATTCATTATTATAGGTTTTTTTTTATTATTAATTAACATAAAAATGGTTATTGTAGGTGCTTCATCTCATCTTGGTTTTTATGATGATTTTTTTGACATGAACACGTTTTCTTGTTTTTATTTCTTTTCTTTATTGTATAAAATGTAAAAATGGCTGACTTAAAACATAGATAAATAGATTGGAAAGCAATTTAAAAATGGAAGCGAAGGCTACTTACAGTTAAATATCTGTAAGTAGCAGTCGCAACCACTATGCCGGCCTAGTTAGAACGTACAAGCTAATCACGAAGCGCAGCACTAATTCGATTCACTGTTTGTATAACTTATAGACTTGTAAGTGGTGGTACTACTCCGGATCGGCAGACTGGGTACCACTGCCTACCACTCTTTAATAAGCAGACCCAGAGCAAAAATACGCCTCTTATTTTATTAAAAAATATTTGCAAATTCATTATAAATATTAAATATTCCAAAAAAAGCTCCAAAACAAATACTTCTACTACATATTATATAAAAATATTAAGTATATACATATGTATATTATGTATATGTATATTATTAACTATTGAATAATACATAAATCAATTCAAACTTAGCACCAATAAAAATACAATAAAAATCGATCATTGAACTAACGAGTAGGTACATAAAAAATACAATAGTAAAGAACGAGGGTAGAATTCAAAACGTAAAAAAAACGTGGGGGTGTCTTTAGCCCCACAACTTTTTTATCACCCTACTTTTGAGACCCCCAATAATTGTGAGTGATGTATTAATTCTTTCAATCACCAAATTTGTTTTTCGCCCTCTCTACATTTTTTCCGATTTCAATTGGGGGTGGAAAATAAGTAGGTATGTATTTATGTATTGGGTATGTACACTTTCTACCTATAACTACACTTTTCAGTAGATTTATATAGGACCTTCAATATGAATTGCTTGTGGCCTACAGACTAAATGTGTGTAGCATTTCACCACTTCTCGTATACTTATCAAGCTAATGGTCTTTTTAATCATCAGCACCTTTGGACCTGCTCTTGCTTAGCATCAGGCGGAGACAATGGAGCGCCACTTGCCACGATCCTGAGACAACTCCCTCACACATCAACAATTCTCTTTATACAAGCTCTACAGTTATGGGCACTAGGCAACCCATGGTTTTTTCTTCAGAAGAAAATTAACTAAATAAATAACTTATTTAAGGTCTGATTAAGTCAGCGTCCCAAAGAAGTGAGAGAGTTACATCAAGTTTATGTTATATTTGTTTATGGCTGCCTATCCTTATCGGAAGAGCTGCCGTGAAGACCTTCAATTTATCGTTTCCCTTGTCGTTTTTTATCGATCCTTAAAGTTATTCTTTTCTTTTTATTGTTATTTACAGAATTTTATATACAGAATGTATTTTAAGAGTTTATTTTGTCTTATCATCATACGTGTATCAATAGCCATGATAGAAGCTCTATGCACTATGAGCAAAGCATGCTAAAGCTAAAATTATTTTCGTTTCATTTCACTACAATTTTATAAAAACTCACTGCATAAAAAACTATACCACATATAAATATTTAAAAAAAGCACTAATAAACGAAACAATAAAAGAAACAGAAGGTGAATGAACTCTTTAAAAAAACCTTTCCCCAAGATAAATCAATAGAGACTTACTCATACATCCAATAAATTAGCCAATAACAAGCTCTCTCACGCACACAAAGACATTCGTACACCCACACATATAAACACGGATGCACTCCGAGGGGGAGGGTATATCGCAAAATAGGGTAAAAGAAAACCAAACAGCCATCTTTTTCTTTATTTTCATGTCGATGCACGAATTTTATTTAATGAATATATTTTTTTACCTTAGAGCTTGTATGAAGACAATTGTAGATGTGAGGGAAGCGAGGGAGTTGTGCCAGGATCGTGGCAAGTGGCGCTCCATTGTCTTTGCCTATCCGTGTGGGAAAATAGATTAATTGAATATATTTTTATTTCTTTCGAAGATTAATTAGTTTGGGAGTTATTTAGGAAAATGATTGTTGATGAATCGCTGACTTTTAAAAACTGATATCGTTGGTAAATGCCATAAAAATATATTTTGGAAAAATCTTTTTATTTTTGTTGTGACTCGCTATTTGACAGCAACCCGCCTAATGTAAAGCTGGAGTGCGGTCCATGAAGGGAGGTGACTGCTACTACAGTTTAATAACTGTAAGTAGCAGTCACATTGTTGAAAGTCGCTTCACGGTCGGTAAGCTTGTAAGTAGTGGTTAGGCATGTGTCAGATATATCAAAACGAATCTAAAATCCGATTCCAGTCACAAATCGATTTGTATCGATTTCCGAAACTAATAAATCGGATTTTAAAAAACTATAAAAAACGATCTAGCAATGTAGCCGAACCAAAACACAAACCGCACAAAAACGTTAAAAAGCTAAAAACTGATAGGGAAATTCGCTTTGTTTCTGTCTAACCCAGCATACCTTAGCGGAGTAAAAAGGATGGGGCGAATTTTAACGGTTTTAGATTTCGGTTTGGATATTTTACGATCGCACATTGAAATATAGAATTACTCGCGAAGTAATAAGATCTATTTTAGATTACATTTGTTACGCTATTAGTTTTTTTGAACGCCCTGCAACGCATTTTATCCTTACTTTACTCCTATGCCTATGTAATTAGAGACCATATTTGCGTATAAGATTGCAATTACTTGCTACTTGGATTTGTTTATGTTTGAAGTTCTGATGAGAGAAAGAAATGTATTAGGTGTTTTGTTTCGTTGCAAGTTAGGCAGTTTGAGCTTGGTGACACATGCGTGCACTTCGTTTACGTAAATTAATATTTTTTTTTAATTTTTGGTAATAATTTAAATAGGTAATTTCTCAAGTACTATACTTTGTAAATTTATATTCTAATTAAAAGATAGATAGGACATATTAGTGTTGTGTTTATAATTGTAATTGTAAACAAAGAGATAGATATTTGTTTCGGGTTTGGTTATCAAAGAGTGGTACCCAGTCTGCCGATCCGGGGTAGTACCACCACTTATAAGTATACAGACCGTGAAGTGATTTGGTCGCGTTATGAGATCAGCTTGTAAGTTGCCGGTTCCAACTAGGCCGGCATAGTGAATGTGACTGTTAGAGTTATTGAATTGTAGTAGCAGAGGCATCCATTCTTGGACCACACTTCAGCTTAACATCAAACGGGGTGCTGTCATATGTCGAGTCATAATAAAAAAAAACATAATTAAATTAAACTTGGACTTTAAAATATTTAGTTTGAACCATTTTATATATTATTAGGTTGTTCGGAAAGTCATTTCGTTTTTTTTGGGGAACATGAAAGACAGTTTTCGTATAATGAATAAATATTTTATTAAATTATATATTGGCCATTCTGGTCCAACACCTTTTGCCATCTTTCTGGCAGTAACATAATTCCCCTCTCATAAAAGTTTTGGTCCTTGCTGGCAAAAAACTGGTCCAGGTGGTTTTTGACATCTTCATTTGAGGTAAAGGTTTTGCCATCCAAAAAATTTTGCAGGGACCGGAACAAATAGTAGTCGGAAGGCGCCAGATCTGGAGAATATGGTGGATGTTGCAGTACGTCCCATTCAAGCTGTAAAAGTTTTTGGCGAGTGACCAAACTTGTGTGAGGTCTCGCATTATCCTGGTGGAACACTACACCCTTCCTGTTGATTAATTCGGGCCTCTTCTCTTTAAGTGAATCATTCAATTTGTCCAGCTGATGACAATAGACTTCTGAATTAATCGTTGTATTGTCCGGCAAAAGCTCAAAAAAAAACGATTCCTTTGACATCCCACCAAACGGAGAGCATCACCTTTTTTTTGGTGAATGTTGGCTTTTGACACGCTTTGAGCCGGTTCATCTTTTCTGCTCCATGACCTCTTGCGTTTAACATTGTTGTATACAACCCATTTTTCGTCCCCAGTAATAATCCGCTTCAAAAATGGATCATTTTCTAGACGTTTGAGGAGCGAATCACACGCGTCAACACGACGACACAAATTTCGCTCGGTAAGGACATGGGGCACCCACACATCGAGCTTCGAGGTTAAGTCCATGCCTTTCAAATGGCCATAAACAGTTGAATTCGACAAATTTAACCTCTCACCGATCTCTCGTGTGGTGATTCGCCGATTTGCATCAACTAATGCCTTTATCGCATCTTTGTCAGCTTCGACCGGCCTTCCAGACCGTGGTGCATCTTCGACATCAAAATTGCCGGATCGAAATTTTGCAAACCAGTTCTGGCACTGGCGTACTGTTAACACGCCTTCTCCATACACATCCGTCAATTTTTTTCTCGCTTGGACAGCATTTTTACCTTTTCTGAAGTAAAAAAGTAAAATATGACGAAAATGCTGCTTATTGCTCTCCATATTTAAAAGGTCACCAACCAAAAACTACTGGGTAGAATTAATAGAACTTTTTCACACACAAGCCTTGCAATATCAGCTCTCAAGACATATAATGGTTATGGGGCTTAAGTGTGAAGTTAGTTTCGAAAAAACGTAATTAAGTCCTCTGGCGGGAAAAAACGAAATGACTTTCCGAACAACCTAATATTTTCTTCGAAATGTCACGAAAACCTTGTGAGGTATGGTTTCATTTTCAGAAAAAAGAGTCAACAGATTTAAAAAAATGTTAATAAAATTTATAAAGATAATTTATATTTTTTTACTGTGACTTGACATATGACAGCGCCCTGCCTGATGTTGAGCTAAAGTGCGATCCATGAGGGCACATCTACAATGCCAGTCTATTTGAAACTGGCAACTTACAAGCTTAATCCGAAGCTGCCGCCACCAAGTCACCTTACAGTCTGCTTACCACTCTAAAAATGTATAAATTATATTATGAAATATAGATTATAAATTATTATAGGTACAATTTTAGTATACATTGTATGAATATATACTTACCAAATAAAACAGTAGTTTTGAAAATATATGTTATTAGGAAAAATAATATTAAAATTAAAAACTAAAATCGGATTTTGAAATCGATTTCAAAATCCAAAATCGGATATATATCGGTTTGCGAAAAAAAATGAAAACGCCCATGCTTAGTAGTGGTACTATCCCAGATGTGCACCGCTACCAATCAATCTTTGATAACCAGACCAAATCTAATTATTAAATTTTACAAATAAAACCTATGAAACAAATAATTCCTCCGACTTGTCCTGTCGTCTAAATGTACTGTCTATTGTACAATTCCCATGTACAATAAAAAAACTCTCTTGGACCTCCTCTTGCTTATCATCAGGCGGGACGAGGTCAGATGTCGTGTCACAATAAAAATAAAAAAATATATATTTTACGCAATTGTTGTTTATGAAAAAATGGTCATAGTAAGTGCAAATCCAACACAACATTCGGATTTGAATAAACAAAATAAATAGTTAGCGTTAAAAAATCTTTGTTTTTCATGTATATACTAAGCAACTAAAGATACAAACATCGTAGAAACAGGACCAGAAGAATACCTATATCAAATAAACCTACCGCAATTCACCACAATCGCCTGTACTTCTATTAGTCATGGCAGTTCAGGAAAGAGGCCTAAATATGTGAATAATTAACATTACTTGAAATATAAAATATTATCGCATCATCATTAAACTGTTCAAGTGTCCATAGAGTTAAAAGAAATAAGATGCAAGGGGAAATAAAAAGTCCTATGCCCCATTTACATTTACATTTTGACTTGACACCCACGCAACTTAACTGCACAATACATCATTTATCAACAATGATACATTGTACTGGGAAACATCATTATACGGATCGTGTGTGCGTCATTATGCAAGTGATGTTATGTCACACCGCCTGTTGCTAAGCTGGAGTAGAGTCTGTCTATGCCGAAATGACGCGCCCCTCCACTGCATTTAAGGACACGTGCGAATATAATACATTAATGCAATACACCGAAAATGCAATTGTAATTGGTCATTCAGTTGCTGGTTAGACACAAAAGGAGGAGCACGCTGAAAAAGTATAGTAGTATAGTTAGTAATATTTGCATTCCAACATTTAAATAAACTAATAAAGTGGAGGGGCGAGTGATTTATAGTTAGACAAGCTATACCTACATGAGTAGAACTGGAAGACCAATATTTGTTTATAATATTTGTTTCTGGACATCTTATTAGTATTGGTAACTTCTAGTACATTCATCATCATCATCATCAGCCATAAGACGTCCACTGCTGAACATAGGCCTCCCCCTTATAATTCCGAACAACATGATGCCAGTTGCATCCACTGTTTATTGAATTCACAATAAACCACGTTTATTGTGAATCTTACTAGGTCGTCGTTACTACGGCGTTTTTCGATTTGTGGTCAGTGGTCACCACTCAAGAACCTTTGCTTTCCCATCGGTTATCGGTTCCTCGAGCGACGTAGCCAGCCTAGATACTAAAAGATACAAAGGACATATATTAAACATACATTGGTAGTGGTACCCACAAATTAATCAAGCCAGAATTAACAGAGATGTTATTACTAAAATAAAATATACATACATAATATACAATAATTATGTAGAATTCCTTAAGGCATTTTCAACCAGTAAACCTTTGGGAGATGTATCTGTTAATTTCTTTAGTACAGAAAGTGTAAGAAATGATTTTTAGTTTTAAATATAAAAAGTAAATAGATATAAATAAATAACATAGACATTAACAACAAAACGTGGAAAAAAATAAAAACTGCAGGCAAGTAGATAAAGTCGTTTAAACGCGGCTCAGTCAATGTGCGTCCGTAGTTTGGTAAAGGGAGAATTTTTACCCCCGCCAGAAGAATTGACGGAATAAGAGGGGGGTGGCACCGCCTATGGGGTAGGAACACACCCCTCGAACCAGTGGTGTAGTTGCAAAGTTCAATTCTGATTTTTAACTATCGATGTGAACTTTTAAGCGTTTCATAATTTATTGGAACATTTTATTTATTTGTTAGGAGTATTTGGCAGACAGCCTGCGTACAGACTGAAAAGTGATCTAATCGCGTTTCGGGATCATTCTGTAAGTTGCCGGTTTCAACTAGGCCGGCATTATGGATACGTGTGATACTTGCCGTAATTAATTGTACTAGCATTTACCCCTATTTGTGGATCGCCTAACATTAGGCTGGGTGTTGTCATATTATGCCAAACCATAAAAAATATGTACTACCTATTTTATATAATCATTATTAATACTTAGACTATTTTTTTTAAGATTCCTCCTTTCATTTAAATAGACACTTGGACATATACATACAGATACATCTTTGGACAGATACCTAACCTAAAACTTCTTATACAAGCTCTACGGTTTTAAATAAATTGAGTTGAGTTGTTTGGTATTTCTAGAGCTAACAATAATATATCAGTTATCAATCTATTTTTCAGAATGTGACGTCAATATTTCCTTTATAGTAAATTAAATGCCACATACTGCTTTAAACCATAATTTAAGTTTGGAATTTTAATTATCTGTACAAGTACTTATTGTAAATATATGAAAAAAATATTTCTTAGTATTTTTTTTATACTATTATAGAATTCTAAGATGTTAAATGTTTAATTTAGTACATAATATAAAGAAGTTTACAATTCGTTACTGTTACAAAGAAAAAATATTTACTTTTTAACGCCACCTCCAATTGTATTCCTTGTGAATGTACTGTTAGGTCGTGGGGGTTGAAAAAAATCCTCGCCCCCGCGCCCCTTGGCTTTCTTTCTCTTATTTCGAAGCTTTTTACCGACGCCATTTTTTTGACGCATGCGCCGTGATAGTTTAGACATTATATGAAAAAACCAGGCTATGAAATGCGCTATGAAAAGATAATATAAGTAGTTTTGATTTGCGTGTTTTTTATCCAATTTTTATTACTAATTTATCAGATACTTTTTTATTTCAATAAATAAAATGAATAAGCATTATTTTAATAAACGGAATGGTAGGCAGACAATTAGTGATCATTTGTCTTGCCTCATTTTTTTAATAACAAATAAAAGCTATGAAACGATTATTTGTTTTAACCGGGAATCGAACCCGAGACTTCCATGTAACGGTTTAGTATGCTAATCGCTACGCCACGCCTAAAAGATACATGTTCTGTGAATATTTGTTTACCGTGCGTAGAGTCCATTTTCAATACCTTATGATACAGCCCTAATATCCCAAAATGGAATTGGAATTTAAATTTTGATAGCTTAGTTCCGGAAACATCGTCGACGCATTATGACAATTTCCGGTTCAAATATGACGGTCGGCCGGCATGTTGTTTTATTGATTAATATTTAGGAGGCATATTCAAGACTGTAACTTAAAAGGGATGGATAAGTAAGTCGAAATTAGTAAACTTGTATTTTTACATTACTATCACGTTTGTATTTTTACTAGCTAAGTAGCTACTAAACGTGATTGTATCATAGAAACAGGACAACAGCACCCTGCCTGATGTTAAGCTGGAGTGCGGTCCATTAATGGAGGTAACTTTTTAATTAACAGTCTGTATACTCGGAAGTGGTGGTACTATTCCCAGCTTGCTACCAATTTATAAATATGTATATACTTACATCCATCAATCAATAAATCAAATTGTCCCGCCTTTTCCCACAGGGATAGGCAGAGACAATACCGTAGAACTTGTATGAAGCGAATTGTGAATGTAAAGAAAGCGAGGGAGTTGTGACAGGATCGTGGCAAGTGGCGCTCCATATACTTCCATGTCTTTTTATATTAGTAAACCTCTGAATTCTTTTAACCAATTAACCGTGAAAAACACCTGAAACCCTCTTTCGTTTCACCCCCACATTTAAAGTACCCTTTATAACCCATTGATGCATACGTGAGGGGTCTAGGAGACCCGAAAAAAGAGGAAATTTTAAAATCTCGCCACACTCAAGACCCTCTTGCAAAGTAAAAATGTCTACGCCTGTATACTATGCTTAGTTACATGATAATGTAGTTGGAATCACACTTTTTGATAGTTTTATTTTTAGGGTTTCGATGTCGGACTATCTCTTCGTGTGTTTGTCTGCTTGCCATATTGCTTCGGTGATACGGACAGTAGTTGCGCTGGTGTGTGTATCGTGGGCATCAGTCAATAACTTCCGTCGAGGGGGTTCTTGTTAACTCATGGTTATAATTCTGACGTGTGGCGCTGCTCCACGTATTCCTTTGCTGTGGAGTATTTGTCGAATATTTTTTCGGTTTATTTACCCCTACTTGACACTGGCAGAATGATATTGTAGTATCAGTACAAAACAACAAAACCGCCATTAATTAAAAGCAAAAGAATTTATATTTTTTAAATATATTCTATACATTTTTTTATTATGGCTCTACATATGACAGCACCCTTATGTTGGTGGTATATGAATAGAGCCGACTGCTACTACATTTACTACATTTAAATAACTGCAAGGAGCAGTAGTGATGACTAATGCGCCAGACAGGTCGTCGAATTGTATCGTTGTTTTTTGTGACGCGAAAGGTCAGACACCTTTGCCTGATAGTAAAAAAGATGAGGCCAAATACCGCCGACGACTGAAAAAACAGTTTAAGATTACGGTTATCTCAGTCGCCGTCACTATGCCGCTAGAGGTGCTTCTTCATGCTTCGCTTAAAAGAACCAACTTTTTAGAATAGGTGGAACACATGGGCAAGTCATCGATTTTTACAATTACAACAAATTGATTTTTTTATTGTCTCGTTACAGATAATAAACATAAATAAAATAACAAAAATCATCAAATCGAAAAATCATTTTAGACGTCTTTTTTTCGAAGGGATAGGTAGAAAAAATGGAGCGCCTCTTGCTACGATCGTGACACAACTCTCTCACTTCAAAAATATGTACATCGAATATAAAAATAAAATATCAAATCTGAAAATCTAACTATAGCACACCCTATGTTAGCGAAATCCTTGAAATCTTATTTCTTTTTTGACTTGCACTTAAGTTTCATACTTTTCGAGTGGTTAGGGAAGGTAAGAAAGATATGCGACTCCATTTTTTAAAAGTGATACCTATATAGTATGTTCATAAATAGGTATATAGTTTGGTCGGCATAGTCACTGCGACTGAGGCAACAGTTAAATAAAACGGTTTTGGTCAGTCGCCTGTGCTTTTGAGCCTCCACTTGTTTACGAAAATTGTTGTATAACTTTCTTGAATGTAAGCCTTTCTATGAATTCTTTTCATCGAGACGCGACACCAGACCTCGACTGGAGATCAGAGCAAACGACTAAAAAGACCGACTCAATTTACGGTTAATGAATTAAACAATTTTATGCGGCTCACTGACGCGTTTATTTTGGTTTATTGTGGTCACGGAGGTCATCAGTGGCCTCTCCGTAATCACGATGGCTGTAAAGCTTTAGAAACGCCGAAATAAAAGATTGTACAATCAATTATAAAAAAAATAAACGCGATAGTATGCCACATAAAAATCATTAATTTTGTTCGCGCAAAATCTAAGAAAATTATTTTTACCGTTTTAAAAAAAATCCTAAATATATTTTATTACAAAGCATGCCTACCCTATCTTAGCGTTCTAGATAATCTAGGCTCGAGTTGAGGCCTACAAAAGAGCACTAAGGACTTAAGTGTATTTGAACAAGGCATAAAGTGACGTTATCTAGCTGTTAATCACGAACACTTTGAAGCACCTAGAAACATAGACACAAGATGTGGGAGAAAAGATTGGAAGAAGAAAGATTACCTACCTTATTTTCATTAAAATTAATTCTACAAATGAAGTGCAAGCATTGCAACGAACCATTTTCCAGTTGTGAAATTTAATATCACATTTTCTATTAATAGTTTTGAAATGCAATTAAAATGCAAATTGAAATTACATTTTCCAGTATTAAAATCCAATATTACATTATATTTTCTAACATTTTGCGCGAACATTGATTAATGAATTAAACAATATTTATGCGGCTTACTATCGCGTTTGTTTTGGTTTTGATTTTACCAAATAAACGCGATAGTAAGTCGCATAAAAGTTGTTTAATTCATCAATATTACATTTTCCAGTTTTAGCATTCAAAATCACATTTTCCAGTTTTAGCATTCAATATCACATTTTCCAGTTTTAGCATTCAATATAACATTTTCCAGTTTTAGCATTCAATATAACATTTTCCAGTTTTAGTATTCAATATCAAATTTTCCAGTTTTAGCATTCAATATCATATTTTCCAGATTTAAAATTCAATTCACATTTTCTAGTTTTCAAATTGAATATTTCGTTTTTGAGTTCAATAATTTAATTTCACATTTTAAGTTGTGATACAATACGTAATTTTACTATCAGGCAATATCTTGCGATTCATTATTGTTTTCTATAATCATGTATATTTTACAATACTTTATATGTTTTTTTAGGTATGTATGTGTATTTATGTTTATATATATATACTATCTCTTTATTTTTTACATTTCAAACCAATTATCTTTCACTTCCTGCACTTAAGAAATCACCGGACACAACTCCCAAAGGTTAACTGATAGAAAATGTCATAAGACTTTAAGTTCGCTTCTTGTAAACATTTTTAGTTATTTATATGCAATAAAGAATTCTATTATTAATATAATTTGTGAGAAGCCGCGTCACACAAAAAAAACACAATATGTATAATATTAGTACCATTAAAATGTTTTTGCAATCTATTATATTACACATATTTACACCACATCAAAACGCGCTTATCCGATCATCATCACGATAGAACTACAGCATTTACTATTAAACAATGAAATGGCCAGGTGATGGAGATTATGAGTAAAAAACGGACCTTTTTAAAACATAGCTATTGTCCAAACAATATTCTTTGCTGACCCTATTTTTGCAAATAAAAAATGTCTAAATTTAGCAATGCCCCTTTGACCCTTTGAAGGTTTGATCCCCTTACACCAAGCAAGTTCGTCCCCGAATGAGCAAATTAATGTGATTATGCTTTGGCTTTTCATCTTCGTTTGTGTGGTCCCAAATTATTTATTCGACTTATACCTCAATCGTCGAGATGCGTTAAGTTTATTTTTCATCCGAAGCTGTATTTACTTTGATAAAATCCTATTTTATTTATTTTAAAGCTTTATTATTTATACACTTCTCTGCCAGTCTACCATGGGGACAAGTAGGAAAGTCTATATTTACGTAGGTATGTGGAAAGCCAACTACGACAGGACATATGATCCGGCTTCTGTTGCTTAAACGTGTTTTTTTCCTACCCAATGTGTAGGAAATAAATGTGACAAATTAGAATTGGGACCAAAGAACAGGGATTACTTTTTAAAATTTCTATACTAAGTTACTTAACGTGATGATATCATACAAACGGAACTAAAGTAAATACATCATCACAGACGAATTTGGAGGGGACGAACTTGCGGGTCCAAGTGGAACTTGTAAAGGGTTAAACACGGTCCATTATTGACACACGCATATTTTATGAGGTCGGGTTAAAAAATGAGTTTTTGATTTTTAGTTGTCTTTGTTTGTATTAAACAATGCAAGGGGCAGCTGTCGGGCTACATCGTTTTAATGCATTTTTAATTATATGCTTTCAATAGAGAATGAGTAATTTGATTTTTTTTACTATAACCATGTTATTTTTGTCATTATTTTATACTTGTATAGGAAGCGAGGGAGTTGTGTGAGGATCGTCGCAAGTGGCGCTCCATTGTCTCTGCCTATCCCTGTAAGAAAAGGGGTGATAATTAGTAATAATTAAAATTTAAATAATATGTAACGCAAGAATTCGCAGTGCCCATAGTTTGCCGGCATAGTGACAGCGACTGTGGCAATCGTGAACTGACTCGTTTTTTCAATCGTCGGCACTTTTGGATCTCCATCGTGCTTACCTACCATTATGTTTAGGTCGAGGTTAGATGTCAAGTCACAATAAAAAAATAATCAAATCTGTATAAGAGAATTGTGTCAGGATCGTGGATAGTAAGCGTTACGTTGTTTCTGGCTATACCTGTTGTGGCGTGATAATTGATTATTGGCATTATCATGATAATCAAGGACAATGTTTAAAATATATTCAGCTGGGCCGGCTAATAAATGCTGACAAAGATGGTAGCAGTCGAACGATCATTATTTTGTGGCTATATAAAATAATACATAATAATTAGAATATAATTTTGTAGCAATAGGAATTGTGGAAACCTTAGATCAGTCAAGTACTGATCTGTCAATCAAGTACTGATCAGTCAAGTACTGAGGTGGGTGGAAACGACAATGTGAAGCACGGTTTTTAATTATTTTTTAGTTGCCAAATGTCAATACTACATTTTAATTACAGTTTTAAATTTTCTAATAACAACACACCTAATATTATAAAACGAAACTATCCATTATTCTATTTCTAATTAGATTTATGCCTAGTCACGGATTCGTACCAAAAGATCCTTTTTAATTTTAACGTAATTATGGTCATTCAATAATTTGTAATAATGTATAAAATTTCTGTGCAAGTAAATAAGAATCATCATTAATTATAGATTGTATCTGTTGTTTAAAATTTGTTCGTTTAAAAATTTGTTTTAATACAGCGCCATCTAGTTAAATTTAACCGAACTATTGTGAATATTACAGAGCATAATCACATCTTAGTTCTCTTAAGTTTTACCAGGTGGCGCTTTTTTACTAATTTAATTATGCATATAATTCAATTATCGTCAATTACCTATTATAACGGAATTCAAACATTGTCTTGACATAATAATATTTTGTATAATATTATAATACCTAACACCTAACATTTAAAAATAGATAGGTGCTAAATAATTAATATTATATTATTTCCGCAATATTTTTATTATTAACGTATTTAGTTTTAAATGTGCGGTTGCAGGGTACACAAAAGAGTTGTCCATTAGCGTTATAGCATAAAGACAGTTACCACAACCATAGAGCTTGTATGAAAAGAATTGTGGATGTGAAGGAAGCGAATGATCGTAGCGCTCTGTTCTCTGCCTATCCCTGTGGTAATTAAAGCGTGACAATCTAAACGTTTCATATACTACATGACAATGAGAAATGCGGTGCTTGTTCCTACATTATTGTATGGAAGTGAATATCGGTTGTGGCAGAAGAAGCATGAGAATAGAATTAACGCCTTTAATGCCTAGTTAAATATTAAAATAGGTTTTTAATGATTCATTAACTCATTAATGAATTATTTCATAATAGTCGTTAAGAAGGTAACGAACAAATTAGGTTCAAAGTCAAGGTTGCGGTCACTGTTACAAAATAACCGGATATTACACTCCATTATATGTTGCGTTATATCTTCTCGTCAAACATCCCACAGTGCCTGAGGACAAGGGTCTTCAACCAATGATGACATATAGCACTGAAACGTGGCCCCTAAATGTTGGCCTGTTGGAAAACCTCAGAGTCAGCAGGCAATGGAGAGAGCTATGCTTGGTGTGTCTGCGCGATAGAATCCGGAACGAGGATATTCGCCAAAGAACCGGAGTTACCGACATAGCTCGAAGGATTTGCGAGCTGAAGTGGCCACATCGCTCGAAGAACCGACAACCGATGGGGAAGAAAGGTTCTAGAGTGGAGACCGCGAACCGGAAGACGCAGCGTAGGTAGGCCTCCCACTAGGTGGACTGACGACATAGTGAAAGTCACGAATAACCGGTGGATGCAACATCTTGTCGTTCGAAATGGCGTTCTAAGAGGGAGGCCTATGGACGCGTTCTGGCTGATGATGATGATGATGACTCTCCATTAGTTTTTATCACAAAAAATAGCATTATGGTCCGTAGAGACATAGTGGCCGGCATAGTGACAGCGACTTAGACAGCCGTGAACTAAAACGTTTTCTTTTAGCTGTCGGCGCTCTTAAACGCCACCTTCCATCCTAAAAACCATGTTTTTTGAGTTATGTTCTATCAAATATAATCAGAGACATTTTCAAGAAAGCGGGGTTACCTAGTGCCCATAACCGTAGAGCTTGTTTGAAAAGAATTGTGAATGTGAGGGAAGCGAGGGAGTTGTGTCAGGATCGTGGTAAGTGGCGCTTCTTTGTCTCTGCCTATCTCTGTGAGATAAAGGCGTGACAATTTGGTTAATTGATTGTACCATACCTTTAGTAGGATCTGAATAAAATAATTAAATTTGTGTCAGGATTGCAAATGGCGACGATCCATTCTTTCTTCTTATTTTTTTATTGTGGCTCGACATATGACAACACCACGCCTGATGTTAAGCTGGAGTGCGGTACAGGTATAGATTGTTACTGTTACTCAATTAAACAATTGCAAGTAGCAGTCGCATCCACTATGCCGGCCTAGAACTGGCATAGCAATAAGCAACAACTCGACATATGACAGCAGCCCGCTTGATGTTCAGCAGGAGCATGCGGTTAATGAATAAATGCGACTCTTACTACTGTATAATACATGAAAAGAAATAAATTTTTATTGTAAGGACGCCATTAACGTCCTTACAGATTACAATATTATTTAATTCAACACAAAATTGAAATTATTGACAGAAAATAAACAAAATACTTTATAATGAACGAATTTTATGTGGCTTACTATCGCGTTTATTTTGGTTTTGATTTTACAATTTTATTTTATTATTCCGACGTTTTGAAAGCTTTGCAGCCATCGTGGTCACGGAGAGACTAAGGTGTTGGTCGTCCTATTGGTTGATGCTGTTATTGTTACCAAAACTACTCTGTTTGATGCTTTGATTTTGTTTTTCTGTTCCCGGTTAAATTTTTAAATTTTGAATAAAATTTGTTTATTTCATTAATTAATGTTCGCGCAAAAACTAAGAAAACATTAAAATACTTTATAGTTATAAAGCTATGAGGCAAAGATAATAATGGAATCTTACAATTAATTATAATAATAATAAATATAATTAAATTATAATACATTTATTATAATTTGTTTTATGTTCCTCTTTACATGATTTCTACCACAAGGCAAATTAACAATAGACTAAATTCAATTAACCAGAACAAATTGTTTCAATTAATATTAAATGAAACAAAATGTATTTGATTAGCTAACCTTAGTATTTCCATTAGGTATACATTATAATAAAAGTAAAATAAAGTAAATTAATTAATCAATAATACTTTACTATTCAATTAAAATACATATCTAAATAATTTACATTATAGAAAGCTTAAAGAGTGGTAGGCAGTGGTACCCAGTCTGCCGATCCGGGGTAGTACCACCACTTACAAGTATACAGACCGTAAAGTGATTTGGTCACGTCTCGGGATCAGCTTGTAAGTTGCCGGTTCCATCTAGGCCGGCATAGATTGCTACTCACAGTTATTGAATTGTAGTAGCAGTGACATTCATTCATGGACCACACTTCGGCTTAACATCAAACGGGGTGCTGTCATATGTCGAGTCACAATATAAAAAAAAAGCTAAAAGTGATATTTTAGTGATGGATGGGGGCCGACCGCGCAACTTCAATGGTTATCAAAATGAAATTCATTTAGCATTGGTCAAAAAGTTACGCGGTCGCTGTTAGTGTCAAAAACAACTTTTATTCATTCGGACAATGAGTTTCAATGAACTTGAACTGTTAGTGAAAATGAACATCGATTCTTAGACGCAATTTTTATTTTGAAGATATAAATGGAGTTTGACTGTCAAAACGAAGCTCATTCTTATTGTCATTGAGTTACGCGGTCTGCCCTCAGATGTTATAAGTTCAACAACACAAACCTGGTTGTGAAACCTGGAAACAAGTTACTTAACAACCTTAACAAACCTTAACAAATTCTAGCCATAGGACAATTTAACACAGGAGTATTATTAACTTTTAAAATACCAAATTAATCTATTTCTAAATTAGTCAAAGAATCCTTCCATTTTGGATGGTTTTGCAGATGACAACGACAATAATTTAGACAAGTCTCTTAAAACGCGGTTTAATTTAAGTTAAATACTTTAATAAGTTAAGTCTGTTATACTAGGTATAGCAGTATAATCTGGCTTAGGAAACATCGAAAGACTTGATCTTGTAAAAAAGTGAATAGGAGTTTAAAAAGAAAAATCTGAGGAATCTCTTGTCATTGGTGTCACTCAGAGGTCGTGAATTAAGTATTCCCTTGACGGTTCAAGATTTTTTGGCCGGCATAGTGACGGCACTTAAGACAACCGTGAACTCAGGCGGTTTTATTAGTCGTTAGCACACTTAGACCCTCCCCCCCTTACCCCTCCTGGAGTATCATGTCGCGATGTCGTGTCCTTCACCCTGTAAGCCTCACCAGTCACAATAAAAAGAGACGGCTATTAATTTCATTACATTTAAAATCTCTCGTCTACATTCCCACAGCAACCGAGTCGAAATAAAGTAACAAATAACAAAAATATTTATTATTATAATGATAAATATTTAAAATGTAAAAATTACAAACGAAAATGACCTTTAACATTTATTTTAACAAATATTTAAGATACTGTTGTACAATTTCCGCTACTGCGCTTGAAGAACACAGCCTACATAACAATAGACGCCTTTGGAAGAACTGTATAATGAAGAGACAGGGCAGAAGATCGCAAGGCCCTTGGCGATCGGCTCTGATCTGATCGGTCGCACATTACGCGACAGAGATTTTATATATCTATTTTTTATTAGTAATTCTTACAGACGTTGCCTTAATATGTAGATATCAATAGATAGACTGATATCTAATTTTGATATTCATTATTAAATAATGATTTATTTAATAAACACAGTTGTTTAATCAATACGATCATATCTATGAATTTAGAACCCAGTTGAGATGGTTGCCGATTCGAATCCATGACAAATTCTTGCGTTCCTCTAATTGTATTTTTCTTGCATTATCCTAGGATAACATTATCCTAGGATATAACCATAACAATGCTTTACTTTTTAACTCCTTTGCTATTGCTGCCTCCAGATTGTGGAATGATTTTCCTCAGCATATTAACGAAGCTCCTAAAACTACTGATCTTTCATATTACTATGAAGTCTTAGGTAGATATTTATGTATGTATATGTCACTGTATAATTGTGAATGCCGTTAGCTTATAATCTATCTATCTCGCGAGTTTGTAAACTGTCGATAAATTGTGAACTGTACCATACTGCTTACAATATGACGTATTTATCGTAAGCAGTGTGGTTACCAAATTATAAACTAACGGTATTCAAAATTATACGGTGACATATACATATATATTTAAATATAGGTATGTATATACATATATGTATTTATCTATTCTTCTTATTGCCCTTTTTGACCTCTTGCTTAAATTTTTGACTTGGTTCTATTCTCCCTAAGTTGGCTGTAATAGAATGCTAACCAGCAATAAGTCCGCCTTCGTGCACCATAGTACGGCAGGTTTTAAATAAATAGCCCTCACTTTCCTTATGATATGTCTAGTTATTTCTAGTCTATATTACAGACGCGAAAAAAATTAAGCATACTTAATACTATGGAGATTAGGCCAGTACAACATTACGAGCTATTATTTTGCTAAATATTTAAATAATTTTTGCTTATATTAAGTTAGGGGTCCGCAGTGGCCATAATCAAAGAGCATAGTGACCTTTGGCCGGCATAGTGATGGCGACTGAGGCAGCCGTGAACTAAGTTGTTTTTTTCAGTCGTCAGTCGTCGTCAGTGTTTTTTTTGTTTTTTTCATCAACTCTTGGACCTTCTTTTGCTTATCATCAATCAGGAGGGTCGAGGTCAAATGTGTCACAATAAAAAAAGAGAATTGTGAATATGAAGGAAACTAAAGAGTTGTATCAGTAATGATTCTAGAAATTAATTGAGAAGGGTATGTTGCTTTGAGCACATAGAAAGTTTATACTTTGCTTGTGCTTGTATCATAGAAAAGGTATCAGTACATACATATTATCAAAGAAAATATATCAGAGAAATATTGGTACCGGCAAGTGGTTTTGAACCAGGAACTCTCGGTTTGCATGACCATTATAGGTACTATCACTACATCACTTATTGGTTTATAAATTTAAAACGTCCATCTATTGACACTTAAGTTAGTTTTTTTTTTCTTAGATTTTGCGCGAACATTGATTAATGAATTAAACAAATTTTATGCGGCTTACTATCGCGTTTATTTTGGTTTAGATTTTACAATTTTTTATTATTCCGACGTTTCGAGAGCTTTGCAGCCATCGTGGTCACGGAGAGACTGAGGTGTTGGTGAGGTCATCAACCAATAGGACGATCAACACCTCAGTCTCTCCGTGACCACGATGGCTGCAAAGCTCTCGAAACGTCGGAATAATAAAAAATTGTAAAATCTAAACCAAAATAAACGCGATAGTAAGCCGCATAAAATTTGTTTAATTCATTAGTTTTTTTTTATTATTGTGACACGACATCTTACCTCGACCTGCCTGATGATAAGCATTAGGAGGTCCAAGATTGACGACGACTAAAAAAAACGAGTTGTGAACTAACTCCTCAGTCGCCGTCACTATGCCGGCCAAATGTGGCTTATTCACGCATCGCTTGAAGGATCCAAAGTCATAGAATGGAGAGAACACATAGGCTGGCAAAGCATTCGACTTGTCGATTGTTCTACAAAGAAAAGACGAACCGAACTTTTTAGTTCGACTGCCGATTCGGTCGATAGAATGCGGATGCTTTCTTCGACCCGTGCGAGTATTACGGGTATGAAAGGACGAGGTAGAAACAAGGTTAAAGAGCTCTTCGGAACATTCTCCGTGGTATAGGCGATAGAGGACGCACAGAGCCGCCATGTCTCTGCGTAGTTGCAGGGGCTCCAGAGTTTGCATGACCTATAATTTGGATTGATTGATTGATTAAAAATAGCCCTTTATTATAAATATGACGTGAGTCACTGTGTGTACATACCTACATTAATAATTCTTCAACAGGCGTGATGAGTCAGATATTTATTTATAAAAATTTACAAAAAAATAATTTAAATTTTCCAATGAATTGAAAACAGACACATAAAAATGGAAATTAGTCTAATTATAGACATTATTTTAAATAATTTTAGGCTCGTTTTTGTTGCTATAGGAGTCGGTATAGACTAAAGATACATGTACGATTTTTATAACCATATTAATATTGTTATTGTTTTTTGGCCGGCACAGTGGTCGCGACTAAGGCATCCGTAAACTAAAACAGCTTTTTCAGTCGTGGGCGCTTTTGATACTCAGGCAAGTCAATGTAAGATTTTACGTCTCAATAAGTTAAAATATCTACGCACACTAGCCCGACGAAGCGTAAAATAACACCTCTGGTCGGCATAATGACGACGACTGATCCTTTTATTTTTACTCGACATCTGACGGAGGCAAGGGGAGGTAGCGCTATCGACTGTAAAAACCCGACTCAAAAATTTTATCATTATTTAGTTTGATATTTAGTCGGCACAATATCTTTATTATTCTTTTACTCATATGAAAAATATCATTATTTGTTAGTCGCTGCTAAATTCAAAAGGGCCTACTTAAATGAAATGACGTTTACAATTTTATAGGAAACAATGTTTTAATAAATAGGAATTAACAATCAAAAGATAACATTAATTATACCTTCTAGAAAAAGAACTTGATTTTATAATTTAACTTTTAAAATGCTAAGCGCCTGGCCAAGGAGTTGTCCAGGCGGCTGACGGAGAAGTCTGGAGACAGGACTGGCAATTATTTCTGCCAACGTATTAGCCTTGCTATACAAAGGGGAAATGTTGCCAGTCTCCTTGGGACTATCTCTGATGCGACGTCATTAGATGATATTTTTTATTTATAGTTTAATAATAGGTAATTATTACTTTTAATGAAATTTAATTGTAAAATGTTGATTGAAAAAAGTTGGGTTGCCTAGTGCCCAGTAGAGCTTGTATGAGGAGATTTGTGGATGTGAAGGAAGCGAGGGAGTTGTATCAGGATCGTGGCAAGTGGCGCAAGTGGCGCTCCATTGGCGCCTATCCCCGTGGGAAAGAGGCGTGACAATTTTATTGATTGATTGATTTGAAAATTTTTACATTTTTAACTGTGCTAAGGGTGCCGATTCTCTAAATCGAAACAGCGAAATGACTTGTCCACAAACTTGCACTGCTTTATCAACGTAACTATTATGCTATTGTAAGTAATATTTGACGAAAGGCGTAGCCGATTGTTTAGCACACCAGTTTGCGTAATGTCCCGGGTTCGATTCCCAGTCGGAGCAAATATTTGTTTCATAGCGGATTTCAAAGAGGCGGATCTGGTTATCAAAGAGTGGTAGGCAGTGGTGCCCAGTCTAACGATCCGGGATAGTACCACCACTTACAAGTTATACAAACTGTGAAGTGATTTAGTCGAGTATTATGCAGGGCTCACGAGAATGCGTGGTTTTCCAGAGACATGGCGGCTTTCTTTATCGTCTATATCACGAAGAATGTACTGAGGAGCTTTTTGATCTTGTTCCCATCTCGTCTTTTCATCGAATCGACAGTCGAACCAAAAACAGGTTCCATCGGATCTTTATTTGTAGAACAATCGACAAATGGAATGATTTATCAGCCCATGTGTTTTATCTTCCTATAACTTTGGATCCTTCAAGGGAAGCGTGAAAAAGCACCATTGGCAGGCATAGTGACAGCGACTGTGGCAACTGTAAAACTGAAATGTTTTTTTTCAGTCGCAGGTGCTCTAAGACTTACTCCACGCAAGTAAAAGTCAGATATCGCGTCTTAATAAAAAAAAGTAATAAAATAATAATTAAGAAACGCGACAACCCTATATTTTCTATCACATATCTAATAATTTCAAACCAGTTTCTACGATAAACGAAAATGGTTTGAAAATCTCCAACTGTAGATAAGGACGAACTATGCTCTATCTACGTCACAGCACAAAACACAGCTGACTACAAAACACAAAAATGACATTACAAAAAGAACCTCAATCCGGACAAGACGGTTTTTGATAAAAATAATGCAAATAAATAAATTGTTGTGATTAAAATAGGAAAAATGTACAGTTTAATAAAATATGTAATCGTGATAAGTGTTTTTGCGAAGATGGGGCTCAAAGCTGATGACACTGGACGCACTATAGGTTTTGCATCCGATTGTAAGCTTATTTTTTTATTTGAATCAATGAAATAAGTATTCGTATTAATTTCATTAACAGAGAAAAATTAAATTGGTCTATAAGACTTTATATCAATCGGTCTTATGTCAAGCTGGAATGGAAGCGACCGCTACTACCGGTAAATAACTGCAATAACACACTAAACTGACCTAGATTTTACAATTAAAATCTATTTCAAAAAATTAAATGTTATTAACTATTTATAATATTTTTTTGGATATTTATAACAAGGATGATTAAATGTAAATATTAATACATTATATTAATGTATCATTTATGTTTAGTGTGACGAGGCATCTTACCAGGCCGGTATAGTGATCACTACTGCTAACTCAGAACTCTGTCCGTAACAGCATTCGCTCATCAATCGGATTGTTAACATTATGACCATATAAATATAACAATAATTTGGCAATAAAAGTTTCTTATGAAAACAAGTGATTTAACTAAATATTTATTTATTATATATTTATGTACAAATATTTTTTCAAAATAATTGTAGTTCAAACTATTGGATAGGAAGGTACTTATAGGATAAATTCATATAATAAAAACATAAACATCCCAACGTATGAAGATAAATCATTTTATTTATAATATTTTAATAGCCGTAATAAAGAGGACATAATACATAATACAGGTAATTGTCTAATAAAAAAATAAAACTAATATGGAAACATTGTATTCATTTGATGGAAAATAGTTATAATTTATTATTTCCTATTTAAAAAAAAACTTACTATACAAATCGCAGATTAATCCTACTCTGCAAGTAGTAGTAGGCAGGCAAAGCACAGTCCAGATAGCATGGGGGCCTGTAGCATGAAACTATTTAAATTAAAGCACTATAGCTTTATCTCTAACATTTACCTTGGATTCTCATGGTCCATCATCAGGTATTCCAGGTCTTCAAAATTGTATAGCAGATTAATTCAATTTGCTATAGCTATACAAATCGGCAATATTAATTTTATGTATTAATTTATAATCTGATGTGGGTGGATGCTTAAAAAAACGTGGCAGACCCAAGAGGGTGTTATCCGACCAAATCGGAGATATTCGCAAGAAAGTTGGGTGGCCTAGTGCCCATAACCATAGAGCTTGTATAAGGAGAATTGTGCATTTGAGGGAAGCGAGGGAGTTGTGTCAGGATCGTGGCGGGTGGCGCTCCATTGTCTCTGCCTATCCCTGTGGGAAAACAGCTTGACAATTTGATTAATGATTTGATTTTGCAAAACTTGCAAATAAATTGGACGGGGACCTCTGACTAGACAGTTCTTTTCTCGATCGAATTAAACAGGGAGGAGACCGCTGTGTCCATAATTATGTAAAGCCTGTATGGAGAGAACTGTAACTGTGAAGGACAAAAGAAAGTTATGTGATGATCTTCGTACCTTTTTTATGCGTACTCTACATCTGACTTTGACCCGCCTGAGCAAAAGAAAGTCTAAGAGTTCTAAGAGTCAGTTCACGGTTGCCCAAGTTGCCATCACTATGTCGGCCAAATGTGTTTCTTCACGCATCGCTTAAAGAATCCAAAGTTATAAGATGGGGAGAACACGTAGACTGATAAAGCATTTCAAGTGTCGATTGTTCTACAAGGAAGCGACGCCGAACCGATTTAATAAAAAAAAGAGATGAGGTTCTGGTTGTCAAAGAATAATAGGCAGTGGTTCTCAGTCTGCCAAACCAGGGTAGTACCACTACTTACAAATGTGCAGACCGTCAAGTGATTTAGTCATGTTTCAGGATCAGCTTCTAAGTTGCCGGTTCCAACTAGGCCGGCATAGTTGATGTGACTGCTACTTACAGATATTTAACTGCAGTAGCAGTCACCATTCATAGACCGCATTCCAGCTTAAAATAAGCATAAAAACAATCAAATTACTACGCTAATTCGTTAACATGTGCTAACAAAATTGTAAAAACTTGAATTATAATTAATTCTATTTTTATTATTTATTACATTTATAAAGGCTTAACTTCCTTAATTTTTTAATGATCAACCGGTCCATTTGTCTAAGTCAAAATAAGTCTAAGACATATAAGGCTCTTATAAGCTCCCATCAACGAATATGCAACACAGAGCAAATATTATATTATTATGTACCTACATGCTAAAATGTTAAAGAGATAAAAAAGTGCGACGTCATTGGACGCCTGGCAGATGAAATACAATAAAAAATCAATACTATTTAGTATGGAAAATAAGCATGAAAGGATGATTTATAAAAGGAAATTAACTTTGACCATTACTTTGAGCACCCCACTTTGGCTTTGACCTTAACTTGAAGACTACTGAATGCAAATTGATAAACAACAACAGGCTAGCAACAATAGGCTCGACACAATAGCACCCACGGGAATCAAACTGAAATTTCGCGAGCTTTCTTTGTTAGAAAATAAAACCATGACGCGTTAAACAACGTAAACAATAAAATTCTTATGTTATTAAATTATAATAATTTAAATCTGAATATGAGAGAATATGTTTTTTTTTCGTGTATTTTGTCTCTGCCTATCCCTGTGGGAATAAAGGCGTGACAATTTATGATGCTTTGTTTATATCTGTGTGATGTGTGATTACTTATAATTGGAGGCTCTACATCTTACTCAACTTTAAACTTCTATTCGAAACATAATATCATTATAATTTAGGTAATATATTTTTAATAGGATTAACAACATGTTTTATAATTCACAAATTACTATTTTTTATTTATTTTTAGATGCAATAAATGTTCTTTTAAAAACGGACGATACTCTACGCGGTAATATAATAATAAGTTACATAGGTGATATTTAAATTTGCTAAAAAAAGCTTAGAAGTAAAAAAAAATTGCCCTAAAGTTCAAGGCGGACTTGAACTTGACATTGTAATGGAATAAAGTCAAGGCGATCTAAAAAATTGTCATTAAGTAAACAACTATTAAAGTAATAAATTAACTAACTACATTTTTCGGTATTTTTTCCAAAATATTTGGGTGCGGAAATAAGTTATTTATCTTGTTTTGAAAGTTTGAGTCATGTTATTTACCTACTTTTTTTGTGACTCGACATATGACAGCACCCAACTTGATGTTTAAGCTCGAGTGTGGTCCATAGATTGTCCATGTAAGTAGCAGTCACATCCACCATGCCGGTCTAGTTATAACCGGCAACTTACAAGCTGATCTCGAAACGCGACTAAATCACTTCATGGTCTGTATACTTGTAAGTGGTGGTACTACCCCGGATCGGTATAAACTGGGTACCACTCTTTGATAACCAGACCCCAAGCAAATATCCGCCTCTTTTTTTATTATTAATAAATTTTTGAGATATTTCATAAAGATTATTAAATATTACAAATAAAAGCTATGAAACAAATATTTGCTCCGACCGGGAATCGAACCCGGGACTTTACGCGCAACAAACCAATCGCTAAACCGCTCGTCCACGCCTGTCGTCAAAATCGTACATTCAACGTCATTGATAAAAGCGCCAATCAAGCCGGGAAAGAAATGAAAATTGTCATTGTGCATCATAATTCTTTGTGTACACAGATTAGATAATGCCATCCGTAAGTTTATGCAAGGTCACCATTAAAACCAAGTTCATGTTCCACATTTTAAAGTAAATATCGTGCTCCTTTTGTGGCAGATAACAAACTATTTTTGAAGGTACTCCACGACTGTAGCACTTTAAACGACTTAAACAAAGACTTATTTAATTGAAAAATAAATATAATATATGTTTGTTACAATATTTAGTTAGTTAAATACCTTTGTTATGCCTACTATATATTTGGGAAATATTTGCTTGGGTAGAAGGGAAGTGAGGGCAGGGAAGGTGAGTGTTGGCATGTCACAAAAATCTTTGAAACCTACAGTTTCACACGCTGCCTTTATTCTCCCGCCAGCCACGCGATGGACCCGGCACCCGCTCGGAGAATCCATGGATGCTAAGAAATTGTTTCATTTCACAATGGAACAATTTTTGGTGACAACACTGGTGAGGCTTGCAGGATGAAGCGCACCCTGTAAGCCTCACCATCAGATCTCATTAACGGTTTGAACTATCGACACAATTCTAATTCCTATATCTTGTGCTAAATTATTGCCGCCCGCCACAACAAATTTCAAGAACATAGGTATACACCGGGAAAAGGAGCCCCTCTAGTGTTTAAAAAAAAATGCGAACCGAGATATTTTGACGGATTTAGGTTCGTCTCCGGACGTATTAATAATGAGCCTAAAATCCAACAGCTGAACTATTGCAGGTTTTTTTTTATTCGCCGGTAAAGTTGTCGTAGTTTTTCGCTATTATATTTTTTTCTTGACTATTTAGATAAAAATGTTGCGAGAAGGACTTGTAGATATTAAAAATATCTACAAAATGAGTTCAAATTGTTTTTTTTGTTTTTTTACAAAATGCGGAAAACCGCTAAATAGTCAAGAAAAAATTATAATTGCGAAAAACTATGTTTTCCCGACTTTAGCAGCGAATAAAAAAAATCTGCAATAGTTCAGCTGTTGGATTTTAGGTTCATTATCAATACGTCCGGAGACGAACCTAAATCCGTCAAAATATCTCGGTTCGCATTTTTTTTTTGAGCAAACTCTCTTTTTCCCGGTGTAGTACCTTAGTGAGGCTATCTGGCAAGCCTATAAGAAATATCTTCCTTTTTTTAAATTTTTAAATAAACTTTTCAGGTCCAGGTTCCGAGAAGAAAGTAATATTAACAAAAAGGAGTTTAAAGCACCTAACGATGTTGATACAGGGTAAAGGTGACATGGTTAGCTCGAGAAAGAAGAAATACGATTATTTCCACGTGAGAGAGATCTTGGATGATCCAGATTTTGATATGAATAGAAAAACTATAGTTTACGTAGGTGGTTATTTGGATAGCACCAGTTTTCCATTCGCATTGAGTATGCTGAAAGTTTACAAAGACGTTGGTTACAACGCATTAGCTTTGGATACGAATTTCTTTACAACAGCTGTTTATCCCTTGTAAGTATTTTATTGTATGAATTGACAAAGAAATACTCCAATAGTTTGGGCACATGGAAAGGATGAGTGAAAGTAGATTAACAAAAGGAATTTATAAATCTGATGTCGATACATGCGTTAAACGAGGCAGACCAAGAGGGTGTTCGCCAATCAAATCAAAGACATCGTTAAGAAAGCTAGGTTGCCTAATTCCCATAACCGTAGGACTTGTGACTTGAGAATTGTGGGTGTGAGGGAAGCAAGGGAGTTTCAGGACCGTGAAAAGTGGCATTTGATTGTCTCTGTGTATTTGACAATTTGATAGACCTTAGTTTTGCCTACCATCAGGCTAGTCGATGTCAGATGTCGAGTCACAACAAAAACATAGTATTAATAAATTTATTATAATAAAAAATAATAGGTGCACTTCAACCAATTACTCTCGTCAAAGAAATACGTGAGATAGACAATCAAAGTGCATTTCAAGTTTAAAGTCTACAAAACAAGGGCATGACACTAAAAAAACATAATATTTTCCGAGAAACAACTAGCTACTGAGAACCTCAAGCTGCGCTAATACGCCAGCCTTAGTACAGGTTACATAAAGTTTACGCCGTTTGGGGTCGAGACGATGGGCCCTTGGGACCTTCAGCCAAGCGCATGGCCAAGCAGTTGTCCAAGCGTCTGACGGAGAAGTCTGGAGACAGGAAGGCTTGTTGCTTGTGGCTTGTTGAAGCAAATGTTGCCAGTCTTCTTAGGACTATCTCTGATTTATCAAATCAAATTTATCAATTTTTTTTATTTGTAGTTCAATATTATATTTTTATTATTATATTATATTATTTATATTTCAATATATATTATAGTATAATATATTTATGTGTATAAATCGTAAAAAATAAATAAAAAATAATCATTTATTATTAAAATGGATTACTAGCCACTTAATATCTTTTTTGATTTCGGGACAGCATAGTGATGACGGCCGAGGGAAATCCAGTCAGCAGACGTGGAACTTCCCACTTCACTATGTGGCTAGGTCGAGGTCACGTATCACGTCAATATTACAAAAAATATACATAAATTATTAGGAACAAAAACAATTTGAGTTTTTTTTCACTAGCTATCTGTTTTATCTAGCTGTCTAGCTAATTTTGTAGTCAACAATACATATTTTATTTTTGTTTCAAGTTCTACATATGGCAGTCTGATGTTAAGCTGGAGTGCAGTCCATGAATGGTCCGAATGGTACAGAAGTGGTGGTCCTACCCCGATCAGTAGCCTGAACAATTTACCTTTGACTGTCTGCCTAGAATTCTTTAACACTTAGAACCGGAGCAAATAACTGTTTCATTTATTTAAATAACAAATATTAGTAACCAATCTCATTTTAAAAAAAATACAAATAATTACTGTGATACAAATCTTTGCTTCTACCGGGAATTGAACTCGAACTTACGCGTTACGGACTGGTGCGTTAACCAATGCGTCACGCGGGTTGTCAAATTGAAGTAAATAGAGACTTCTAATATTTATCAAGAAAATATTCTAATTTATAATAATGAATGATTTGTATTAATTCCAGAGCCTGTCGCCGAATGAGACCAGTTGGAATGTACTTAGCTAAAATGATTGTAGAACTCGGTTTAGACCCAAAAACCGTTGAGATGATAGGTTTAAGCCTGGGAGCACACACAATAGCTTACGCAGCACAAAATTATAAAGAAATGACGGGAAGAAACTTTTCAAGATTGACTGGTTTGGACCCTGCTGGACCTTGCTTCAGGAACCTTGGCCCCGAAGATAGATTAGACCCTAGCGACGCAGATTTCGTTGATCATATAGCAACGAATATTGATGATTTAGGAATGGCTACTCCAACAGGACATGTTACTTTCTATGTTAATGGTGGTGAATATCAACCTGGACTATTGGAAAGTGTTTATTTGGGTTGTGATAATTTTTGTAGACATGTTCGTTCGTTTCTACTCTGGATAGCTGCTGTTCAACACCCAAATAAGTTTATAGGCGTTAAATGTGACACTGTACAAGATGCAAGATTTGGAGAGTGTTATGATACTCAACCAATGATAACCAATGTTATGGGGTTGACAACCAAAAAAAATGCTACTGGTGTATTTTACTTAAATACCAGCGGGGGGTACCCTTATTATATGGGCAAGAAGGGGATGAAGAAGGAATATGATTTTTGGAAAAGTCATTTACAAGAATTAGATAAGCAAGATGTCCTTGTATTTTAATTGTAATGCTGAATTGAAACTAGAATATTGTCTGACAATTTTGGAATTAGAATGAATATTTAGTAGTTTTTGGTAAGATACTTAATTAAATAAAAGAAAATCTTACATTGTTAATTAAATAAAAAAAGAGCAGCTTACCATCATGTTTAATCCAATGTTTCAAAAGCTTTGCATCCATCATGGCCATCGAGATACAGAGATCGTCTCATTTAACACTTTTGTTAAAGTTTCCAAATGTTTTTTGCTCATCTTTTTTGCGTTGTTTACTAGTATTTAAATTTTTCCATAATGCTAACTGTATTCTGGTCGTTGGAAAATTCTTTTATTTCATAAACAATATTTACACGAAACTTACAAAATTGTTGCTGTCAACGAAAATCCTAGTTTCATATAAAACTACTACTTTGAACGCCGGTTTAGTAACGGCGACTGAAGCAACTGAGGAATGAGATGGTTTTTTAGTCGTCGGCGCTTTTTAACCTCCTCTTGCTTACCATCAAGCAAGTCGAGATCAGATAGCCTGTCCTAATAAAAAATAGATTGACATAAGAGATGTATAGATCCAAGATATTTTTTTATTTTTTTTTAAATGCAGGACTCCTACCTAATTGTGGATGTGAAGCTTTTAGAAAGTGGTGTTTCATTGTGTCTGCGTTTCCCTGTGGGAATAAAGACGTGAAAGTTTGAATCACATAGTAAAATATAGTCTGTCTAAGCCGAAATGACGCGCCCCTCCACCGCATTTGCGCACACGAGAAAACATAAAATATGAATGTAACACACCGAAAATGCAATTGTAATTGCTTATTCAATTGCTTGTTGGACACAAAAGGACGAGCAGGCTAATAAAGTATAGTAGTATAGTTTGTAATATTTGCATTCACACATTTAAATATAACTAATAAAGTGGAGGGGCGCATCATTTATAGTTAGACAAGCTATAAAATGGTTTTAGTCATTGCAAATGTAGGTACAAAGTTATTTAATTATTGTATAGTAGTATTTTGCATTTATAGTTTTATCCAAACTTCAAATAATATTATGGATACCCAACAGGAAATAATAAAAATAAAACTTGTGATACATGCACTTAGTATCTAGTTATTTTAGTGCCAAAGATCAAACATTGTCTTCTTATTATGTCTAAGTTTTGTATTATAAATACTATGTAGATGTATGTAAAATATTACTCGTATATATTTCCGGGGTAGTATCGCCAATTTCAAGTATACAGACCGTCACTCTGTAAGTTCAAAGTGACAATCATGTCACTACGCACTTACTGAGCTACGTACTACGCATTAGCGTGCGACTGCTACTTACAGATATGTCACTGTTTAATAGCAGTCGCCTCCAATTATGGACCGCACTCCAACCTAACATCGGGCAGGGTAATAAACAAAAATAGTCGTTAGATGCCACGCCATTTGGCTCATTATGGGAAATTCAAGGTATAGAAGAAGTATTTTTAGGCAAATCCATGACAAATAAATTATTGTAAATAAACCAATTATTAGTATTATAATTTTTTTTAAATTTATACTAATCTATATATACCTACTACGTTACTGCGATACGTACTAGTATCACCTAAACTACTTCTTACATCAAAGATATATTGATGATACAAGTGGTTTTGAACCGCGTGTTCTTAATATACGTGTCCATGACATTACCACCAGACCACGATCGCCTTTAAGAACATATTTTATTTTAATGCCTTTTATTATGCATTATGGGCAAAGACCACTACTGAGTGAGCTCCAAATTGCAAAGACATCGCAGTAGGCCCAGACTGAGATGGCGAGATGAATAGACTCCTAGAGTCATGGTAAAAAGAGAGGGACGCCCCAGTGTGTCCAGCAGTGGGACAATGCAAAGGACCAATAATAATAACTGTATAAAAAGTACCTTTACCTTAGTTTAATCCAATTACCGGATGTATTAAAAAACATCATTATTTGCGTACAATATTATTATTAGTTATATTTTAATTGAATTCAATATTAATAACTCTGCTTATCCCTGTGGGGAAAAGGCGTGACAATTTGATTGATATTATACGAATAACCGTTTAATCGCAAATAATATGGTATTTTTTTAACTCACTGCACAATGGTATAAAGGCGGACTTAATGCCAAAGGCCTTCTCTACCAGTCAAACCTTTGAGATGCTGATTCGAGGATTAGATAAGAGGTAGGGTATAAAATATTGCATTGAGAATAAAGGACATCATTCATTTTGGGCTTTTACTTTTGTAATGTCCAATGATGAAAAAATATATAAATGGTAGTTTCGATGCTTTTATTAATAAAACTAATATCAATATTGCTTTAAATTGCTGTGCAATTAAGTTATTTCAATAACAGAGACACGCCATAATAAAAGTTCTGCTTTGAACTGTCAAAATTATAGTTTGATCATTTTGCACACCTAAACAATGCAAAATAAAAGACATATTCCAATTACATTGTAATCTACGTACATCAAACTATTTTTATGAGTATATGAGTATATTCTATATAACTTTTAATACAATTAATCCCAAGTCCCCATACAAAATGAATGATGTCCTTTATTACTTTAACGCCGCTTTTAATTCCAAATATTATTCTTGACAAAAGTAATTATTACAATTTTGCCTACAGACGTAGCGCATTGGTTAGCACACCAGTTCGCCACGCGTGAAGTCCCGGGTTCGATTCCCTGTCAGAGCTAAGATTTGTTTTATAGCTTTTATTTGTAATATTTATTAGGTTAATTGAATATTACAAGTATATTAGTTTAAAAAACAGGTAGTTATTTGCTCAGAGTCTGGAGCTGTCAGTGGTGCTCAGTCTGCCGATACCACTACTTACAAGTATATAGACCGTAAAGTGACTTAGTAGTTTTGTTTAGCTTGTAAGTTGCCAGTTTCAATTTAGCCTGTACAGTGGATGTGACTGCTACTTGTAGTTATTTAACTGTATTAGCAGTCGTCTCCATTAATGGACCGCACTCCAGCTTAACATATGTCTTTGTAAGATTAGCATTAGCTACAATATACGCACAATCCTTATTGGATCCTTTTTAAGGAAAAAATTGTTTTTTTAAAATTATATATTACATTTCTATACAAAGCTACTAAAGTGCTTGTATCATAGAAACAGGATATATGTACTTTGGTTGTCCAAAGTACATATATCAAAGATACATTGGTACCGGTGGGTGGTTTCAAGCTCGTGCACTCGATTTGTGTAACCATTGCACTGCCACTGCACCACGGTCGCCTTAAATATTTTTATGTAGAAAATAATATCCATAGTTAACTTCCTATGTAATACTATGTATGCAAAAATGAACTTTAAACTGTAACATGTATATATAAACGTATAATTAGACATAAACATACATATCTTATATATACATACATATACATATACATACATATACATATACATACATATTCATATACATACATATACATATATAATATCTTAGCGCGAAATACGAACTTATCGAATGTTATGTATTGTTTTTAGTCGTTTTATGCTTGTGGTTGACGGTTGATTTTAATTAGCCGCACCACGAAACAATTTCGTTTATTGTAATGCGAAAATAGGTCGAATAGACACTAAAAATAATTAATATTAGGTTTAAAGGCATTTATTACTGACAAGAACATAACATTACCTTGCGTTTAAATGCAAAATATCAGTAACGAATGTTTCACAGTAAATAAAGTAATAATAAAAAGGTTATGTACGTTGTAAGTCTTTTTAAATATTTCAATTCTATAATAGAATTTGTTTGTGTTATATTTTCTTTTCTTTTTTTCTTCTGGTAGTTCATTAATAACCATTATTTATTAATTCAAACGCCTTAAATTCTTATTCCTAATATGAAACCTAAAACCAATAACATAATTTTTTATAAGGAGTATTGAAAAAATCAGGCGCTTAGAACAAAAGTGTAGTATATGCTTCTTGCACTACATATACATGTAGTATATGCTTCTTGCACTACATAAAAAACAGTGGCTTAACAAAACAATAAAGTGGCAGGACAGGCCAAATGCCATGGAACCCAGCCAGAGGGGGCTTCAAATCAATAAAATCGATCAAATATCCCTTTAGGTCTTTCTACTGAGGTACATTATTTTATTGAAATGCGACATTTGACCTTGGCATGGCTGATGCCAAGCAAAGGCGTCGACGGATGTAAAAAGCTTTTCAGTTTACGGTCCCTCAGGCGCCCGTTAAAAATATAAGCTTCCCAAACTGAGCATATAGGCAAAAACTGATCTCGTCGAATTTTTCTTATTGATCCCTACCTTACAGTATACATTAGCCGTATTCTATATGTAGACCCCTACCTATATACATACCAAGAGCCGTCTTAAGCATATTCAGCGCCGGGGTGCGAAAGTCAAGGCAAAGTCGCATGGTCACAGTGTAGTAGGTACCTATCGAAGTTTATGGCGGTCGGCATGCGCCCCCTAGGACTCTGCGCCCGGGTGCACCGCACCCCTTGAACCCCCGGGAGAAGATGGCCCTGTACATACTTATATATATACTACATATATCTATCGCTTATACTTAAAAATGTGGATCTAAGGGAAGCGAGGCAGTTGTGTCGGGATCGTGGCATGTGACGCTCTATTGTTTCTACCTATCCCTGTGGTAAAAAAGACGATACAATTTGATTGATTGTATGATTTATCGCGTTTCGGGATCAGCTTTAAAGTTTAAACTAAGCCCGCTTAGTGAATGCGACCACAGACCTAGAATACGTAAACTATTGGTTTCTAAATCTATAGATGCGACTGACACAAAAAATCTAATTTAACGTCGTCTCTCATTGGGTAGAGCTTGCTTTTTAGTGATAAGAGCGACTATTGTAAATCTTTTCTTTTATTGTCTTTATACGTATTCTGTTTTGTACAACAAGATTCCGTCTGTCTGAATGCTTTATGTTAGGTATAGTTCCTGGCAGAAAACAGAGCACTGACTTTTGAGCTGCGCAGTATAGGTATCGGCAGATTAGAAGAGCTCTGTACGACTGCGGTGGGAGCAAGTCCGCCTATCTACACAGTCCTGCTATTAATAATATTTTAGATTTTAGACACATGCATGAAACGGAGAGTAAGTAGGTAACAAAACAAGTTACCAATGCCAGCGTTCTTTTTATCTGCCGGGGATCTATCCCTTTTTAATCACTACATCTATCTACACTCTATAAAACGTAATATTTGTTGGTTTGTTCCTTTGTGTAATTTTGTGTAGGTAATCAGCCATTACTTTTTAATACATAAAGTGTAAGGTTATATGCAGCTATCAAGTATGTAATGACATGACCTGCATATGCAGGGACGTCTTTAACCTGTTGGAGGCACGTGGCCAAAGTGCTAAATGGAAAAGATGGGCCAGTACATATGACTTGTTCTTATGTCGGAAGGTCATATCTAACGTCAGTTTTCTTTTTATTAAGACGCGACATGTCTGATGGTAAGCAGAGAAAGGTCCAAGAGCTAAAAATCGGTATCAGTTTACGGTTGCCCCAGTCCCCGCCACTATGTCGCCAAAAGGGCTACTTCACGTTTTGCTAGAAGTATCTAAGATTTATGTGTATTGTGTTTAAAGAGTGGTAGGCAGTGGTACCCAATCTGCCGATCCGGGGTAGTACCACCACTTACAAGTATACAGACCGTGAAGTGATTTGGTCACGTTTCGGGATCAGCTTGTAAGTTGCCGGTTCCATCTAGGCCGGCATAGTGGATGTGATTGCTACTCACAGTTATTGAATTGTAGAAGCAGTGACATTCATTCATGGACCACACTTTGGCTTAACATCAAGCGGGGTGCTGTCATATGTCGAGTCACAATAAAAAAAAATAAAAAAAAAAAAGTTCGACATGATATCACGGAAGTTAAAAGACATAGTAACTAGGACTTCGCCTTGCTTACGAGTACCATCAAGCAGATAGAGGTTAGTTGTCGAGTCTTTATAAGTTAAAATATCGATAAAATATCGAATCAAATTGTCACACCTTTTTCCCACAGGGATAGGCAGAAACAATGGAGCGCCACTTGCCACGATTCTGACACAACTACCTCGCTTCCTTCACATTCACAATTCAAGTTAAAATACTGCTGTCATTAACGTGCTTCACCAAACTTAACACGGAAGCTACCAAAAGCTAGTCATTCGATAGCTTTGCGGACATTATGGTCGCGGGAAGACCAAGATGTTGGACGTCTCATGTGGCATTTAATTTTATCAAAAATGTCACCTCGAGATCCTCATGAATATGGTGTCTCAATGGTGTTTTTTTGGCGACTTTTCTGATAGACTTTTCCCAGGAGGGTGTTTGCCGATAAAATCGGAGACATCCTCAAGAAAGCTAGGTTGCCTAGCGCCCATAACTATAGAGCTTGTATGAAGAGAATTGTGAATGTGAAGGAAGCGAGGGACTTGTGTCAGGATCGTGGCAAGTGGCGCTCCATTGTCTCTGCCTCTGCCTATGTGGGAAAAAGGCGTGACAATTTGATTTGATTTTCTAATGGTAAGTAAGGGCGGGGCCATCCAGATTCATACAAACCAGTAGTGCAGTCTGCAGTCTCCGGTCGGCATCGGAATCACACCTTTAACATCAAGCGCGGTGCTGTCATATGTCAAACCACAATAATAAGAAAAGCATACCCCTTAAACCCCTATTGTTTCCTATTTCGGCCCTCCTCCCGCCATAGCGCAAGAGAACATGGCCGTCCAGTGTTGTTCCGCACATCGGCGCGTGCGCATGTCGGTTTTACGACTACTTCTCGCGCATTTAAATATCGAAACGAATACTCGAATGTGACTGTGTTTTCAAAATCGAATTTAGAATTGTTGTATTTAAATTGAGTGTTTTTTTAAACTTATATGTGGCTTGGATTTAGTGCTAATATTCGCAATTTAAACAAACTTTATTGTTTGCATTGACGTTTCGGACCTGTCAAAATAAGGCTCTATGCAAGGTAAGGCTTGATCGAACTTATTTTATTAGCAATCGAGACAACTTAAGATTTGTATTATTTTTCGTATATTTGCGCAATAACTTGTTTTTTTTTTTAAGAAAACATAAGACTTTTAATGCAAATTTTATGTTTCACCAAGATTACACATTTACGAATAAAATTACCGGTTTTAAAACGTTTTATAATAGTTTTCGTTAGGTAAGTAGGTGTTGTTTTATAGATTTAGGTTTTAAACCGAGGCTTGTTCTAGATATTGCTTAGGAGATCTTATTAAACCCGTTTCTTAGATCTAATCTAACTTATACTGGTACATTGTTAGTGGTAAAAGCTAAGTGCGCGATTTAATATAATCTTAGATGTATACTTTGTTGTTGAACTATGTAATATTTATCCTATGCCAGGATAATCAAAATTGAGTTGAGATGTGACAATTTGATAGATTGATTGATTTTTAAAAACATTAATTAATCAATTAAATTATTACGCCATTTTCCCTCAGGTATAGGCAGGGACAATGGAGCGCCACTTGCCACGATCCTGACACTACTCCCTCGCTTCTCACACATTCACGATTTTCTTTATAGAATCTCTACGTTTATGGGCACAAGGCAACCCAACTTTCTTGAGGATGTCTCCGATTCGGTTGGAACTTGTTTACCTACACTTATTCGTTGATAAAACCAATATCAATGCCGGAGACATTCTTTTTTTCTAATTGTGTCGACCTGCCTGATTGGGGCGTCCAAAAGTGTCGACGATCGAAATAACTGACTTCGTTTACTGCCACCTCTATCAAGCCGGAGACATTCTTTTTTCTAATTGTGTCGACCTGCCTGATTGGGGCGTCCAAAAGTGTCGAAATAACTGACTCCGTTGACGGCGACCTCAGTCAGTCACTGTGCCGGCCTTTCGAGCTCTATGGTTATGGCCACTGTGGACTCCTGTTTTTTTTTTAAATTTTACCGATTTGATTAAGGATCATCTTCTAGGTCGACGCCGTTACTTATATATTATATCTTATTTAAAAAAGATATGAGTATGCCTTTAACTAGTCATACAAATATAATTATTAATCCTACTTAGAATATTTTATTCAACAAAATCCAAAAGCTCTACCTATACCTTTCACAAATATAGCGTTATACTTAATACCTTACTATTTGTAAATTCTTCTTCTGCTACTTGCAGTATTTTAACTGTAGTAGCAGTCGCCTCCATTAATGGACCGCACTCCAGCTTAACAAAGGTGGGGTGTTCTCTAGGAATGAATCCACAATAAATAAATGAATAACTAGGTAGTTACGCACTGTGCGTGTAGTTCAAAACAGGACAAAAAATAAAGCTCTTGAGCTTTTGTCGTAATAATTGTAGTAAAAAATATAAACTAAAGAATTGGCCCATTAATTCCAATTACTCTGGACACCCCTCTATCACCTGTCGCAAGGATATTGCCAGCTGTTACGATTTGCCCTTATTTGGGGAGCCAACGGCTAACAACAGAAATGTTACAGTTTTTCTATTTATGTATGCGTTTGGATGCGTTTTTTTTTGGTCCTGTTCAGTCAGACTAAAGACTAGGTAATTTTCAATATCTTCAAAATAATTTTCAGATATAAATTAAATGTAAATAAAGACGTATTTTCTGACATAAATTAAGTATAAATAAAGACAGGACTTTCTGATATAAATTAAGTATAAATAAAGACAGGACTTTCTGATATAAATTAAGTATATATAGTAAATAAAGACTGTATATCAGCTGTTTCGACAAATCCTTGAAAATGTCATGTGCAAATTGTGAATGTGATTATCTTTTCGGTAGGTCTACCACTAGACCTACCGTCTTAGATATCTTTCCAATAACACTTCAATCGTTTCTCTACCTATCCTAGAAGTGGAAGAAATAAATTGACTATGGACGAGCCATCCTACGGTTTCCTTAAACGCCGTCACTATACTGACAGCTTTCACGCATCGCCTAGAAGGTCCAACGTTGTAGGATAAAAAGAACACATGGACTTCTACTTGACAGAATGCCGATGATATCTATGCGGGTATCACGGGAGTGAAAAGACGAGGTAGGAATATGGTTGAAGAGCTCAGAACATTCTCCATGGTACAGGCGATAAAGGCCGCTATGTTTCTGCGAAATTGCAGGGACTCCAGGGTTCTCGCAACCTTTGCATCTCCTATAACTCAACAGTTCGGCGCTGAATCTAAGGCATCAAGAAGATACTTGGCAGAGGCTTACCAGAGATGCGAACAGTGCACCGCGCAAGAGCGAATTTGAGCTTTGTATAGTAACAGACGAAGCCTTAGCACGTCGTACCTTGTTCAGGATACCAAGTAGGAGGTAGTATCAATAGCTCGTTCGATGTGGTCCCTGTAATTCAAGTCACTGCTCAGGAACATCTCTCGGTACCTCGGAGAGATAGTCTGTCCGAGGTTACAAAGACCGTGGTGTCGTGGCAGTGCAATGGTTACGCAAACCGAAGAGCACGAGTTCGAGACCATCCACTGTTACCAATTTATCTTTGATATTTGTACTTTGGTAGTCCTGTTTCTATGATACAAGCACTTTAGTAGCTTAGTATAGAAATGTAAATAAAAAATAAAAAAATGAGTAGGAAGGAAGGGGGTGAACGGGGATTTTTTCTAAGAAACTTATAGAAGTAAAGATCAAGAACTATTTAAAAAAAATGATCTGTTAAGACAGAAGCCATTTAAAGTTTACTTAACCAATACATAATAAGTGAAAGTTAAGTAACCGATGAGATCATATGTCCATATTTGGACGATTATAAAAAAACTGCAACTGACTTAAGAAACTTGATTCGCGCATTAAATTAATGTTAATTTTGTGCCGACGCAGAGAGGAAGTATATTTCGTTTACATTTATTGTGACGTGTCATCTGATCACGATTTTTCTGATGTTAAGCAATCAGATTGAATAAGGTCAGATGTTTGTGGAAAAAATGATATTTTTTTATTGTAACTCGACATAATGACAATACTCCGACTGATGTTAAGATGGAGTGCAGTCCATGAATAGAGGTGATCGCTACTTCAGTTAAATAACTGTAAGTAGCAGTCCCATCCACTGTGCCGGCCTAGTTGAAACCGGCAACTTACAAGCTGATACTTGTAAGTGGTGGTACTATCCCGGATCGGCAGACTGAGCACCACTGCCAAAAATGTTGTCGGTTCCAACCAGGCCGGCATAGTTAGATGCTACTACTACTTGAAGTAGTAGTCGTCTCTATCAGTGCTGTCATATATCTAGCTACAGTGCTAATAATAATAAAAACTTGTAGACTAAGATATAGTTCCGCTCGAAGTTACCTCCTGCCCATCGACCCGTGACATAAACCTTCTGGTGTTAACCTGCTTATAAAACTGTGAATTTATAACTGTTGTCATAGCTTACAACTTACATAAACGATGGAGTTTTTAACTTTTTATGTAGCACAAATATATATGTAGTAAGTTTTATAATTTTCGATTCGGGACAGTAAGTGTACGGATTGTAAAGTGACTGAGTCGCGTTTGGAGATTAGTTTCCAGTTTCAACTAGGCAGGCATAGTGACGGCGACTGGGGCAACCACGAAGACTCGATTTTTACAGTCATCGGCACTCTTACCATTATGCGGGTCAAGGTGAGATGTCGAGTCACAATAAAAAATTAAATAAGCAACTGCTAGAGTCAGATATTTATACCAGCGGCACGTTTTTGACGTTTGCATCGTTCATGAAGTTTCGTATAAATTAATAATTACGTTTGAAGGAGAAAATTGCTGTTCTTTTTTGCCACTACAAACAACAATAATTGTTATATATTATTAAATTTAAAATGTTGTAAAGACAAGTTTATTGAGGATGATGGAATAATGTGGCTGTGTACATTAGTAATAACACTAAAATGTGGTAGTGTATACGATGATTATTATTGATATTGTGGTGCACACGTGCGGAAACCGTAAAATATAAAAGATCAAGAATAAAGTATTTTATTTAGAAGAACCTATTACTACAAACACAATTTTTATTTTATACGAAACTTCATGAACGATGCAAACGCTACCTAGTATTTTTATTGTAATTCTCTTCATTGATAGACCGCACTTCAGCTTAAGATCAGACAGAACGTGCTGGCATATGTCAAGCCATATTAAAAAAAACACATTGTTGACATTAATTGATTGTTAACGCTGTCATAGGCAGAATACAATCCTGACTGTCAGATTATTGTGTATTAAAGCAGAGTGAACCAATTGTCTTTATGTTGACATTTATTATATTGTATATAGTGTAATTTATTCAAGAAGGTGAACAACTGACACTTGGATAACATTCACATAAACGCCTACACGTTATAATTATATCTAGACATATATCTACAGATTATTCCAGCTAACATATATCTATTGAGTCTTGATATCTGACCTTGACTTGCCTGATCGTAAGCAAAGGAGCGGTCCTGGGGACTGAAAAAATATTTACGATTGCATTTTCATGCTTTTTCGCTGTATGACAAAGAAGCTAGGCACAAAACTATTTAGTCGGAGTAAAATACTAGAAAAATGTGGTTAACAGGCACCAAGTCTACCGATCTGGTGTACAGGGCCGTCTTTACCCGGGGGTTCAAGGGGTGCGGTGCACCCGGGCGCAGAGTCCTAGGGGGCGCATGCCACCACCATAAACTTCGATAGGTACTTACTACACTGAGACCACGCGAGCGAAGCCTTGACTTTCGCACCCCGGCGCTGAATATGCTTAGGACGGCCCTGCTGGTGTAGTACCAAAACTTACAAGTTACAGACCGTAAAGTGACTTAATCGCGTTACGGGATCAGCTTGTAACTGGGACCAGTTTGGTATCACTGGGTATCACTGTCCAAGAGCATCACACTTTGATAACCCGACCCGGAACAAATATTCACCTTATTTATTATTAACAAATATTTGTAATATTTATATCACAAAGAAAAGCTATAAAACAAATATTAACTCCGACCGGGAATCTAACCAGGGTTTTACGCGTAACAAATTAGCGTACTAATCAATACGCCATGCTTGTCGTCAAATTAAATATCACACTTATAAGTATATAAATGAATGCCGAATGAAGTATATAAATGACGCGCCCCTCCACTATATTAGTTTATTTAAATGTGTGAATACAAATATTACCAACTATACTACTATACTTTATCAGCGTGCTCCTCCTTTTGTGTCCAACCAGCAACTGAATGACCAATTACAATTGCATTTTCGGTGTGTTGCATTCATTTTTATGTTATCTCGTGTGCAAATGCGGTGGAGAGGCGCGTCATTTCGGCTTAGAGAGACTATATCTTAGTATCATAAGGTATATGTATCTATTTAATTCACTGACTGTACTATTTGAATTTGTTTTGGAGGACTTCGATAACAATCCACTAATGCGCAATATTAGAGGACACTGGGAATTTGAAGGAATAAGAATACATAGGAATAAGCCATGTAGATACCCTATAACTTTAGAGTATGAATGGGAGAGTTGTGTCATATCTGCAAGTGGTGTTCCATTGTGTCTACCTACACTTATGGGATTGAGGCGTGACGTTATGTGTATAACAAACCACGGTAGTTAATTTACATAGATTCTAAAGATCTGCACTCGTTTACGCAATGTGAAATTATTGTTTAGGCATGTTACACACTTGGGGACCGTTTCTTTTTATTGTGGCGACCTACTTTATGACAGCAGGTCATTTCATGATTACGTTGTAGAAAAAAGTTATAGAGCTTGATAATGCCTACAAAAAAAACAGCGACAGCATATGATAACTTTTATATTTAGTCACAATAAGTAGTTTAATATATTGGAAAAATAATTTAAATTTATCTATCAAGTCAATCTATTTATTTAGAAATAAATCACAAAGGAATTTTATTTTAAAGAATTGTGGATGTGAATAAAGCAAGGGAGTTGTGTAAGGATCGTAGTAAGTGGCGCTCCATTGTCTCTGCCTATCCCTGTGGGAAAAGGGCGTGACAGTTTGATTGATTGATTGAATTTTATTTACATATTTTAATTTTTTACAGTATGTTTTTTGGTTGCTTAGTAGAAGAGATGATTTGAAATATCAAATATGTGAGTCAATTTCATTAAAGTTCAGCCAAAAAATAATGTTTACAGCCCAACAAAGTGGGCACCGGTCAGCTAGTTAGTTATAAAAAGGTAAGATATTTTGAGAGACTGGATATAAAATTGTTGGTGCCTACAGGAAGTGAATTGTTTGCGAGTCTCATGTACAAACATTGAAACATGTCTATTAGAATTATAAGTCAATTTGCACTCTTCAAATCCCGTTTAATGCATTTCCGGTGTTGGTTGGTGAGATGTCTGTCGATGACTTTTTAAATATTTCTTAGTTATACAAAAGTTGACCGTGGTGTAGTGGTTGTTATAAGATTCCAGTTTAAAACTAATTTCTGGTACTAATGTATCTTTGATATATGTAGGTACATTGGTCGTACAAGCACTTTGATTAGCTTAATATAGAAATCAAAAAAATAAAAATAAAATGCTAGGTATTTTTATTTATTAATTGATCTTTAACGCATGTTTACTAAAATCACCTCTGTCCGGAATTGTAAAACTGAAGCACCCGAAACTGAGTTTCAGTCGTGAGGGCTTTTGGGCCTACTTCCAATTTCATTCCAATTCCAATCCAATTTGACTTCTCTTATCCAATTTTCATTCGATTAATGAACAGCAGAACAACTTGTCCACAAACTGTCACTGCTTTATCAACGTTTTATCAGAAAATGACAAATATCAACGCAATATCACTGACTTTCCATTGCCATAAATAATATTATTAAGAAAAGTATAAAAGTCACGTTGATAAAACAGTGGCAGCTCGTGGACAACTCAATTTGCTGTTTTTTTTATATAATAGATTCGGGGCTTTGTCGGCTTTTTTATATAATCAATCAATCAAATTGTTAAGCCTTTTCCCTACAGAAATAGGCAGAGACAAAGGAGCGCCTTTTGCCACGATCCTGACACAACTGCCTTGCTTTCCTCACATCCACAATTTGCCTCATACAAGAGGGTTATGGGCACTAGGCAACCCAACTTTCTTTGGGATGTCTTTGATAAAAACGTAGTATTTTTTTCATTATCTATTTTCTATCCTAATCTATTTTCTATCCTAATCTAATTTTCTATCCTAACCTATTTTTCATCCTAATCTATTTTCCTATCCTATACTATTTTTCTATCCTAATCTTTTTTCTAACCTAATCTATTTTTCTATTCTAATCTTTTTCCTATCGAATGTATGTACAACTTAACTGAACACAATAAGACACACTCACACGCACAGATTAAAATCTATAAGGCGGTCAGTTTTACTATTACGTCACAGAACACACCTCATAATGACGGCAACAACGATTTAGATACTTCTAAGGTGTGAAATGTACTACAGGTATACGAGTATAAAGGACATAATTCATTTTGGGCTTTTATGTACTACTTTTGTAATTTCCAATGATGAAAAAATATATAAATGGTAGTCCCGATACTTGTTGATAAAACTAATAACAATTTTGCTTTTTTTTTATTGTGACTCGACATATGACAGAACTCGCTTGATGTTAAACCGAAGTGTGGTTCACGAAAGAATGTCACTGCTACTACAATTCAATAACTGTAAGTAGCAGTCATATCCACTAAGCTGGCCTAGTTGGAACCGGCAACTTACAAGCTGATTCCAAAACGCGAACAAATCACTTCACGGTCTTGTAAGTGGTGGTACTACCCCGGATCGGCAGACTGGATACCACTGCCTACCACTCTTAAATGTCATTAAGCTTGAGAGCTTGCTAAGAGCTTGGTAAGCTTGGTAAGAGCTTAACATTAATATGTATAATGTTTGCAAATTATAAGAAATTTCAACCAGTTATCAACTTGAAACCCACTTAAAAGTGTTACATAGTTGTGAATGCCGTGAGAAATGACACAGACGAGAAGCGTTCATCATATTTAGCTACCATTACTATAAAGATTGTATTAAGTGAATTGTGGATGTGAAGGAAGCGAAGATGTGTCAGGATCGTGGAAAGTGGCAACCCATTACCTTTGCCTATCCCTGAAACGATAAACAATAAAACATTATTCCAACAAAAAATATGTCCCAACAACAAATTGTCACGCCTTTTTTCACAGGGATAGGTAAAAACAATGGAGCGCCATTTACCACCAATCTGACACAACTCCCTCGTTTTCCTCACATCCACTATTCTTCTCATACAACCTCTCTGGTTATGGGCACTAGGAAACCCAGCTTTCTTGAGGATGTCTCCAATTTGGTTTGGAAAACACCCTCCTGGGCCTGCCTTGTTTAACGCAACCATCCACATCAGATTTATAAATTCCTAATCTTTTTAATTTTTTATTTTATTTCTACACTAAGGCACGAGTATTAAGAGTCCTTGTATCAGAAAAAAGGACGGCCCAAGTATACGTTCGTACATTATATCAGATACATTATTTCCGACAATCGATTTTGAACCGGGGATTCTCGGTTTGTGTGACTACTACACTTCGGTCGCCTATCTATCTCGTTTCTTTTATGTGTGTTTCTCTGTCTGTATTATTGAATTGTAGTAGCAGTGACATCCTTTTATGGACTGCACTTCAGCTTAAGGTGTGATCCCGCCGGCGACTGCAGACTGCACTACTGGTTTGTATGAGATTGATTTACGGGCACGGCGACACTAATCTGCAGCCGACTGCATTAAGGTGTGATTTCGCCGGCGACAGCAGACCGCAGACTGCACTACTTGTTTGTATGAGATTGTTTAACGGGCACAGCGAAACTATTGCGACAATCAGTATTTGCTAAGTCATAGATTATAAATATGATGTTTGGAAACAATATTAATGCGGCGGCCTTGCACGGAATTAATCTCATGCAAACAAGTATTGCAGTCTGCAGTCGCCAGCGAAATCATACCTTTAACATCAAGCAGGGTGCTGTCATATGTCGAGTCACAATAAAAACGTAATAAAAACCAACGTGCACAACCAACTACATAGTTCCCAAAGTAGCTAACTGTTAACAAGTGATATACCGTAATCTTTTAATTGTCACTAACAGTAAAACAGTTAAAAATCTTAGAAAACGTAATAAGTCTACGAGTTACTGTTAATTGTTGTCTTATCACTTTGTTAATACTGCTATTTTGCTTTAAAATAAATTATATATGTACTAGACATAACAGCACAGCAGTGCGTTCTATGATTGGAGGCGACTGCTACTACCACACTTAAGTAACTTTAATAGCAGTCGCCATCCACAAAGCCGACTGGCTAGAAACAAAAAAAATTATCTGGTAAATAATTAAGCTGCTATAATGTATAGATGAAAAGGAAACCGTGGTGAGATACCGCGTCTCTATTAAAAAAATATGAGTCAATATTATATTTTCCGTAATACGGCGTTCTCACGAGGCGAATTTATTTGTTCAATTTTTATTGTTCAACAAAAAAGCGAATATTGACTCAGACGGTTCAATAATAATCGACTCAAATTACACGTGTCATTACACTATCTGTTCATTTTTTCTCTTGAATGCGGACGCCATAATTTACATTTTATTTTACAAACAAACAAAAAAATGGTGACAGAGAAATACAATACATCGCGCTTATTGACTGACTGATTATACTGACTATTCAATGCGAGTTGAACGAACAAGTTCTGACGAGACGGCTGGCTGTCGACTACTAATTGAATTAATAAAAGTTGAACTTTTGTTGAACTGATATTTATTGCTTCACTTGATTGAAAGTGTTCTGACGGTTTAAATTGCGAACGATTTCGCAGTTTATCAACTAAATTCGGCTTGTGTGAACGCCGTATTAGTCACCCATTCAACCTTAGTATTTGTTGTACCCCATACCTAAATATTTTCACCCATATCTGTTTTGCTACTTGAAGATAGCCTGGAAGAGATCGCTTTTTAATAATAAGGACGCCATTTTTTTTCCATCGACTCGACATTTCGGGGTCAGCTTGTAAGTTGCCGGTTTCATCTAGGCCGGCATAGTGGATGTGATTGCTACTCACAGTTATTGAATTGTAGTAGCAGTGACATTCATTCATGGACCACACTTCGGCTTAACATCAAGCGAGGTGCTGATATCATATGTCGAGTCATAATAAAAAATAAAAATAAAACATATGACTGCACCCCGCCTGATGTTAAGCCTTTGATTGCCTTTCTGTTAATCTACATAAATTGTTTAATCACTCGTTTTCGCAAAAATAAATAAATAGAAGATACTCCCAAATTATCCATTTCGTTATGATTCATTCATTCGTTCGATTATTTAATTGAAATTACATAAAAGGCTACTATGTACATTCGTTTTTGACACACTTGACTCCAAAAACATACATTGACACTACTCTAAGAAATATCATGACATCATAACGTCTTTATTATGCTAAACTTGGGCCTAATTCTGGTCAGGAAAATGATTTGTTGACAATTTGATTGCCTTTTTATTGTGACCAAAATATGACAGCACCCGCCTGAGGTGACTGCTACTACAGTTCAATAACTGTAAATAGTAGTCACATCCACTATTCCGGATTAATTGAAACCGGTTGATAGAATTCAAACATAAACAAATTAATATAATTTCAATCAATCAATCAAATTGTCACGCCTTTTTCCCACAGGGATAGGCAGATACAATGGAGCGCCGCTTACCACGATCCTTACACAACTCCCGATATAGTTTAAACATAAAAATATCATGAGATGATTATTTCTGCATGTATAGAGGTAAATGCTGGTTTTGGAAGAAGAAGCATGGAAATGCTGTATAATATAATAATATTAAACAATTCAATCTTTGTACATGTACATAAATATTTAAATCTTTGCATATGAGTTATTAATTCTTGCAAAGTTTAAACAATTTCTACAATTTATAATGTAACAATATATTGTATTTTGTTAATTGGTTTTTATTATCTACATAAAATCCTTTTAATATTTATATTTTTCATTGTTGTACCTATGTTGTTTATATTATTTTCTTTAATGTTTTTTTGTTCCTGAAAGTAAACTTTTTGAATGTCTTGTACTTTTTTAGATACAGTGCGAAACTACTTTGTATTGACGTAAATAAACTATACACAAGAAAAATATAGTAATATTTAAAACAAAATCGAATTGAATTCAAAGAATAGTGAACATAGTCAAAATTGCCTACCGTATAATAATGTATGTATATAATTTGGTCATAGAGCAAAATTGCTATAGTCGTGACATGGGGGCATTTGAATAACTAAATTAAATATGATTTTGGCATTCTTTGATATTTATATGGTTCATTATATGTTTGTTATTCTCTTATGCTGTTTTTTCATTGTACAAGTAATAATTGGTACCTTCAAGCGATGCGTGATGAAGCACCTTTGGCCGGCATTGGAACTAACTCGGTTTTTTCCGTCGTCGTCACTCTTGGACCTCCTCTTGCCTCTCAATCAGGCGGATTGAGGTCAGATGTCATGTCACAAAAAAAATAAAGCGTAGAGTATATGAACAAAATCGTATCATTTATTGCGTATTTTTTTAGAATATAAGATATACCGTATATATAGGTAGTATCTTACGAAGGATGCTAGGTTGCCTAGTACCCATAACCACAGAGCCTGTATGAAGAGAATTGTGGATGTGAAGGAAGCAAGGGAGTTGTGTAAGGATCGTGGTAAGTGGCGCTCCATTGTCTCTGCCTATCCCTGTGGGAAAAAGGCGTGACAATTTGATTGATTGATTGATCTTACGATCTCTTTTAGCTTAATAGTTGTCTCGTTAAAAGCTTACCAATGACACACAGATTGACTCCCTATCTAACCTAAAGGCGGGTGGAATAAATTGTCCTCAGACAACAGACACCAACGTCGGATTTTATGTACAAAATACAGTTTGCACGATGGATAAAAGATTTAGAAAAGCAGAATATGAACAATACAGACAGATGATGTTTCAGTGCAGTGAAGTGATTTAGTCGCGTTTCAGGATCAGCTTGTATGTTGCTGATTCCAACTGGGCCTGCTTAGTGGACGTGACTGCTACATACAATTATCGAATTGTAGTAACAGTGACATCCATTCATGGATCGCACTCCAGCTTAACATCAGGCCGGGTTCTGTCGTCACAATAAAAAAAACTTCGAACAACTTAAATGGAAGTCCATGACCCAATAAGGTTGTATGCACACACAGGCTATATTCGGAAGGCCATGCCGTGGGCTGCTTTGCGATGGCGGGTGACATCATTTACTACTTTAAACCTCAAATACATTTTAAACTTTACTACTTTGTAATAAAGTACAATATAGCATTTAATTAACAATGCCCGTGATTGCTATAAAATATATATTTTTTCTTCTTAATGCATTGTGTGTCAAGTATGAATAACACATGTTTTTACATGTTGTATGATTTATTTCAATCATTTAAGGCGGCCGTGGTTTAGTGGCAGTGAAAACCTAGGGATTCCGCTTCAAAAACCACTTGCCGGTACCAATGTATCTTTTATGTATTGTACTTTGGTTGTACTGTTTCTATAATACAAGCTTACTTAGTATCATGGATAAAAAACAATAACAGCATCATTTTGGAAACAATAACAGCATCAACCAATAGAACGACCAACACCTCAGTCTCTCCGTGACCACGATGTCTGCAAAATTCTCGAAATGTCGGAACAATAAAAAATGTAAAATTAAAACTAAAATAAACGCGATAGTAGGCAGCATAAATTTTGTTTAATTCATTTATCAATGTTCGACATGCCTTTCCAATAGTCCCGATGACTGAAAGAACTCATTCAGTTTACGGCTGCCTCAGTCCCCGTCACTATGCTAACGGTGCTTTTTACGCCAAAATTCTACTAGTCGATTGTTTTGAAAGGAGTGGTAGACAGTTTGCCTAGTAGCATAGGCCTAACATCAGGCAAGTCGAGATCAGATGTCGAGTCACAATAATAAAAATAAGTATTTATTCTATGCTTACCTTAAACGGTTGTTTCATAAACGTGTTTCATAAAACTGGATACGAAAAGCACTTTGAGAGGAAACGTCAGTTTTTATAACGTTACAAACTATGCTGCAATTTCCTCTATTCCGCTTTACTTGTGCATACATTCTTGCAGTTCGTAATACATAGATTAAATATTACTAGACCCTGCATTGATTTAACTATAGTTCAGATAGTTATTAATTTAAAAGCGAGGCAGTAGTATTTCCCGGCAGTTGCTAAAGCGCAGAACCTTGTCAAAATAAGAAAACGTATACAGACCGTGAAGTGATTTGGTTGCGTTTTGGGATCAGCTTGTAAATTGCCGGTTCCATCTAGGCCGGCATAGTGGATGTGACTGCTACTCAAAGTTATTAAATTGTAGTAGCAGTGACATCCATTCATGGACCACACTCCAGTTTAACATCAAGCGGGATGCTGTCATATGTCGAGTCACAATAAAAAAAAACGGAACCGGTAACTTTTCAGCTGATCCCGAAACGCAACAAAGTCTTTTCACAGTCTTCACATTTGAAAGTAGTGGTACTACCATCGGCAGACAGCATAATACTACCAACTGTTTTTCTACCACTTTTGATGAGTGAGTCTTTAATTCTACGCACTGTCTAGGGATATATCGTTTATGTAATGATCTTAATAAATGTAAACTATTTCTCATTATATGCATTGTAATATGAAATGTTGGTTTTGCGTATGCAGCTATAATACTTTATTAGTATATGTGTATATTTCCGTGTGACTCGTCATATGACAGTGCCCCGCATGAACAGTATTTTTTTTATTTTATTGTGACACGACATCTGACTTCGTCCCGCCTGATGATAAGCAAGAGGAGATCCAAGAGTGACGACGACTGAGAAAACCGAGTATTATATGTTATATTAGTATTCGTAAACTTATATAACATGTTATAGGTAACATAACAACTCCAGTAGTGTAGTATCAGTTGACTAATATAACATGTTATAGGTTAATAACAAGTCCATAAGTGTAGTATCAGTTGACTGATAGTGTAGTATCAGTTGACTTATATAACATGTTATAGGTTAATGACATTGTCCAAAAAGTCACGGATGGCTGTTCATAATGCGGTGCTTGTTCCTACATTAATGTATGGGAGTGAAAGTTGGGTATGGCAGAAGAAGCATGAGAGTAGAATTAACGCTGTAGAAATGCGGTCATTAAGGAGTGTATGTGGAGTGACGATAGCGGATAGAATAAGGAATAGCACACTACGTGATAGATGTGGTTTGAAAGAAGATGTAGTGACAAGGATTGACAAAGGAATGCTTCGATGGTTTGGGCACATGGAAAGGATGAGTGAAAGTAGATTGACGAAAGGAATTTATAAATCTGATGTGGATGGATGCGTTAAACAAGGCAGGCCCAGGAGAGTGTTTTCCGACCAAATCGGAGACATCCTCAAAAAAGCTAGGTTGCCTAGTGCCCATAACCACAGAGCCTGTATGAAGAGAATTGTGGATGTGAAGGAAGCAAGGGAGCTGTGTAATGATCGTGGTAAGTGGCGCTCCATTGTCTCTGCCTATCCCTGTGGGAAAAAGGCGTGACAATTTGATTGATTGATTGATTGAGGTTAATGACAACTCTAGTAGTGTAGTATTAGTGGAATTATTAAACTTGTTAGGATTAAGGCAATGTTTCCCAACGTGGGTCCCACCCCCACTGGGGGGCAATTTGATAGTTAAAGGGGGCAATAAGTTAATAACAACTCTAGATAATATAGTCACAGTAGTCTTCTAAAACATAACAATTAATACCGTTTTTATATTGCAAATTCAATATTAAATTCCAGAGCTGCACTGCTTCCAGAATGACAAATAACATGAATTATACTTAATCAGGAACACGTAAACAATGCAGCTGGCGTTACTCCAATAAATGGCGCGTTTCCATTGTCGCACGACACGTAAAATACCACATTTTATTACCATGTTTTAATTGACGAAATTCAATCTTTATTAACAATATGCCCCATAAATGTCCGTTTAATTGTTTGTTAGAGATTTTAGTTATGTGCGTAGAAATAAAATAGATTTTTTTATTTTATTGTGTCTTAAGATCTAACATCGACGTCTGATAGAATGCAAATCCTTTCCCTGACCTGGATGCGGATATCTTTACTATTTATTTATTGTGACTCGACATATGACAGCACCCCGCTTGATGTTAAGCTGGAGCGCGGTCCATGAATAGAGGTCACTGCTACTACAATTCAATTCAATAGCAGTCACATCCACTATGCCGGCCTAGTTGCAAGCTGATCCCAAAACGCGACTAAATCGCTTCAAGGTCTTTATACTTTGTAAGTGGCATACTTGTAACCCCGGATAGGCAGACTGGGTACCACTGCCTGCCACTCTTTGATAACCAGAGCCAAAGCAATATCCGCCTCTTTTTTTAATTAACTAATTATAACTATTTTCTCCGACCGGGAATGGAACCCGGGACTTAACGCACAACAGACCAATCGCTGGACAATCGGCCACGTTTGACGACATCACAGGAAGATGATGAAAGAACAAGGTTTGAATCTCTAATGTATTTTATGTACATTCTTTAAACATTATGCAATACATGTGTATCTTTAGTTACTGAAAGAAATCTTGTGAAAGTTTTGTAAATAAATACTTTCACAATTTCACCGCAAGTAATATTATGTATTTTTTATAGACTCGTCTTGCCTGATGGTAAGCAAGGCAAATTCCAAGAGTGCCGACGACTGAAAGTAAGCGAACAGTTTACCAATCCGGCTATGTGGTAAGAGGCGACCGTGGTGTAGTGGCAGTGCAATGGTTACGCAAACCGCACGAGTTCGGGACTACCCACCGGTACCAAGTTATCTTTGATATAATGTACTTTGGTTGTCCTGTTACAAGCACTTTAGTAGCTTACTATAGAAATAGAATTGTAAAAAAAATTGTTACATGTGAATATCGCCATTAGGTCCAGATGTTTTTTGCCTTGTATCATAGGAACAAGACAACCAAAAACATAATATTATATCAAAGATACATTGGTACCGGCTAGTGGTTTTAAACCCGTGCGTGCTCTCGGATTGGTCAAATGCACTGACTGCCACTACGCCACGGTCGTATCAAAACAATAACCGTTCCTTACTAAATTTTAGTTGGGTTTTATTTACTACTCGTAAAATGATAATGCGAACAAAGTCAATCATAAAAGGACGTAGGTAGGTGCATTTCAGCACGTGGGTACGTTAGGGTTGCCTACCCTCCCGGAATTCCGGGAGAAATACAAGTGTGCACAAAGGATATCATTTATTTTGGGCATTTTTGTACTAAGTTTGTAATGCCCAATGATGAAAAAATATATAAATGGTAGTTTCGATACTTGTGTTGATAAAACTAATAACAATTTTGATTTTAATTGCTGTGCAATTGAGTTATTTGTAAAATAAGATATGGATTTTGTATCGTCTGTCAATCACAAAGACACGCCATATTAACAGTTCTGCTTTGAACTGTCATAATTATAGTTTGAACATTTTGCACACCTAATCTATGCAAAATTAAGTATATATTCCATTTACATTGTAATCTTCGTACATTAAACTATTTAAAAATGTATATGCAAAAATCATTCATTTCAATGATTACACGTGTAATCAGTTTATAATTGACGTATAAATTTGATGTGGACCAGGAGGTTGTTTTCCGATCAAATCGAAGACATCCTCAAGAAAGCTAGGTTGCCTAGTGCCCATAACCGTAGAGCTTGTATTAGGAGAATTGTGGATGGAAAGGAAGCGAGGAAGTTGTGTCAGGACCGTGGCAAGTGGTGCTCCATTGTCTCTGCCTATCCCCGTGGGACAGAGGCGTGACAATTTGATTGATTGATCGTTTGTAATCCAAAATACAACTTTGAATAAAATATATTTGATTTTCATTATTTTTCATTTTATTCCGGATTAACTGAGTTGGCAACCCTAGGGTACGTACATATTGCATTTCGGTTCTATGTTTGGAATAACATTGTTGTTTGCAATTGCGTTCAATTTGTTTGTTAGCGGTTAACGGTTTAGGTTAGACTATAAAATCTTTTATGCGCTATCCTGCATTCAAATTATATGTATTTGGAGTATGAATGGACGGAGTTACGACCCAAAAGACCGAATAGTACCATTTATATACCGTACAAGTATGCAGACCGTGAAAAGACTTAGTCGCATTTCGGGTTTAGCCTGAAAGTTGCTTGAACTAGTCCGGCATAGTAGCTGCGACCGTTTTCATGCATTCATGGACTGCACTCCAGACTGATGCTGTCATATTTTAAACCACAATATTTAAAGTCCAAGCACAGAGACTGCAGCAATCACTTCTGTTATACTGCCTGTCTGAATTCGGGTAATTTTCAAGATATGATGAAACGCGACTGAGTCACTTTATTGTTTCGTTTATTTTACATTCCTAAAACACTGCTAAACGTGCTTGTATCAGAAAATACATCAATAATACATTTTAAGAAAATGCATACTGCCATTTTTGAAAGCGGACTCTTGGTTCCCTTGTCTATTTTCACTAAAACTATTGACCACGGTCGCCTTGATCCTTTCACCTAATCTAAATTAATACTAAAGTCTAAGAATAACTATCAGTATTCAGAGGACATTAAAGAAATTTGAAATTTCTTTAGTCACATTTTTAGACAAAATAAGATCGTGTTCAAATCCCGGTCCCACCCGACCGATGTGCACGCGTCAATTTTTCTATCGAATTGTCATTACTAATTTATCGAACAAATTATTCGTATTATTAAAAGTCAATCAATCAATCAAATTGTCACGTCTTTTTCTAACAGGGATAGGCAGAGACAATGGAGCGCCACTAACCACGATCCTTACACAACTCCCTTGCTTCCTTCACATCCACAATTCTCCTCATACAGGCTCTGAGGTTATGGGCGCTAGGCAATTAAAAGTATTATTGCTAAAAACAGTATTGAGAAAATCAATTAATTTCCTTTATCTAAATAAAGTATTGTAACCCACTAACGAACAGCTGTTAACCTTCGATTGGTTCTGCTAAGGTTAAACTAAACACTTGGTGACAACCATACAGGTACATAGACTGGGAGGTGGCAGTTGAAAATATTATTTTAAAGTTATTTTAGGTATTAGATTTTTTTTCAATATTATTTACAACCAATTAAACAATCGAATACCTATCACACGATTGCAATTGTAAAGTTATGAGTGGAAAATATATTTGAATTATACCTTGTTTTTACCTTGTCTTTCACTCTCGGTATACACAGGTCGGGGAAGCATCCGTATTCTATCAATCGAATTTAAGGCCGGCTCTTTTGGGCTTCCCATCTTGTACCATTAGTACGTGTCTCATAAAAAAATAATAGATAAATGTAGCTTTTTGTTTTTTTTAATACAGTTTAAAATAACATATTTTTTTTAATTTATTCAGGTAACAAAGTAGACTGTTTTATTTAAATCTCCCTGAACTGTACAAAAATATCTTCAACATCAGGGTTTTTAAACTTATTATATTAAAAACTAATACTTACATTTTTTACACACCTAACTTTACGTAGGGTGCGGATGATCTCACATAAACCCGGCTACTTTCAAGGCGAATTCGAAACACGAATGAGTCGCTTTACGATCAGTAAAGAGTAAACTTAAAAATGGTGATACACCAACGGTCTGCCTACCAAATACCCGAACCCGGAGCAAATGTCTACCTCTTTTTTTTGTTATGTCTCCTACACTATAATAACACCTTTGTTTTGTTACTACACCTACAAAGACTGTGTGACGTCACCAATTCTCTATATAGCCTTTGGAGCACGTACATATGTAAAAATAAATATACAATTATAGGTACTTATATTTACTTTGTAGTGGTAGGCAGTGATGCCCAGTCTTTCGATCCGAAGTAACACCACCTACAAGTGTACAGATCGTGAAGTGACTTAATCACGTTTTGGAATCAGCTTGTAAGTTGCCGGTGTTGACTAGGCCGGGATAGTGGATGTGCAGTTATTTAACTGTAGTAGCAGTTAAATAACTTTATTTATAGACCGCACTCTATCCTAACATTCGACGATTAAAAATCACGATCTATTTTATCGCCGTCACTATACCAGACTTTGCTTAAAGGGTCCAAGGTTCACTTTTTAGGCGCCAAAGACTGGAAAAACGGTTTAACTTACAGTCGCCTCAGTTGCCGTCACTATGCCGGCCCAAATACTGCCTTAATAGTTATTTAGACTTGATTAGTACTATAACCTATAAACCACAAACATTTTATGACAACTATAAATGTGAAATACATTTCGTATTAATGCGGTTTTCGTGTTTAATTATTATTAAATGTTTCATTAACGCCATTTTATTGATACAGTCCTAAAATAAAACAGTTATATTACGACATAAATCATAATTTATATGTTTATTTTATAAATTAAATCAAATCTCGACATCCATTTATTACTAAAAACTGATATCAATCATATTTTCTTAGATTTTGCGTAAGCAGTGGTATACCGTATACAGTAAACAGACCGTGAAGTGATTTAGTCGCGTTTCGGGATCAGCTTGTAAGTTGCTGGTTCCAACTAGGCCGGCATAGTGGATGTGACTACTACTTACAGTTATTAAATTGTAGTAGCAGTGGCATACATTCATGGACCACACTCCAGCCTAACATCAGGCGAGGTGCTGTCATATGTCGAGTCACAAAAAAGACATTACGTGCAATGTTGACTTTTGAATTAAACCTGTATTTTGTTATTAATTTGACATATTGACATACAAACTAGTATTTTGAAACATTAATTGTTTTTATGTCTGTCTACTAATATTTCTTAGTACCTAAGTTACGCAATTGATCTATTTCAGTGTTTATGAGATATTTAATACTCGTTAAAATATATCTTTGTAGTAAGCAGAACCTCGTGACATCCATAAAAAAGTGATTTTAATGACTTTTTGTTTATTTTTACACAGAAATGAATTCTTCGCAAAAAAAGATTTTTCTTACTTTAATATATTAAGCTGCAGTTCTACTCCAACTAAGCCGGCATAGTGAATGCCACTGCTACTTGCAATCATTTGACTGCAGTAGTAGTCGCCTCCTTTAATGAACCCACTCCAGCCCAGCATCAGGATGGGTGCCGTCATATATCGAGACAAGAAATCCATTTAAAACAGAAAAGAAAAAGAGTAAACAACCTAGACATATAAATTGCACTTTAATAATTTAGATCCCTTATCACGGCCGAGGAGTTTAACTATATTATACTACAACATTTTCCTCCTCCCGCTTGGACTGGTTTATTTAGAAGGACGTTTTTTGACATTCGCAGTCCTTGTGACCTACAGGACCAGTTCTCTTGTACCACAATAAAGGAAAGGTACAGTAGGATGTCTTCATACTCATACATACAGCCGAAACACGCTTTGTTCAGTCGAAATCTCCGTACTTAGTGTTGACGTGCGACAGTTTGTGGACCATAGTCTCATGGCACATTTGTTTACCGAACGTAGGAAACTTTATTGTGGCCTGCCAGATTTTGAGCTGGAGTACAGTGTGGCTGTTGAATAACTGCAAGTAGCAGTAGCCTCCTCTATGCCATCCATGTGCATCCACTGAGTCAGTTTACGGTCTGTTGAAATTCTTTCTACCCCGGATCGACATAGTCTACCACTCTTAAACACCTTTTTTTATTTATTTAGCGCGACATTGTCTAATAAATTAATGAAGTAAGCCGCATAAAATGTGTTTAGTTCATGATACAATATTACAGATAAATGCCCTAAAATAAATAAATGCACCGCTGGAAATCGTACCCTAGACATATGCGGGTCGTTTCGTTTTACTTTCCCGAGATAAACTACTGCCGTTTACTTGCACTGTGGCTTATACTGTAAATCAAAAACAAATGCAACCACTTATTCTTGAAATTATTTATTATTATTTTATATTTCAATATTTGATTTATATTTCTTAAAATTATTTTGCCTTATTTGGTTATTGTGTAATTAATAGCTGCGGTCACAAGAATAACAGGGGGTTGCATTACCTACATTTAAAATTAAAATAATATTTATTCCTTTCTTTTAAGTCTAAAGAATGTATTCTCCACTTCTCCACACTTCTTCGCGTGTAAAAGCACAGGCACCCTGATGACGTTTTTAGTTATCAGCGCTCTTTGACTTTCCCTCGAGATCAGGTAAGTCGAAGTCGCATGCCACATAAAAAATGACATAATTATTTGCGTATATAAAATAATATAATTATATGACATAATTCCAATCAATTAAATATGTCAATTAAAATTAAATTATCACGCCATTTCCCCTCCAATTTCCATCCTGCACAACTCCCCCCACATTTACTTTTTGTTTAAAATACGGATATTTATCCAATTATAAAATGGCAAACTTAGGATATACATAAAATAGTAAATGTTTGTATTAGAAAATGGCGAAATGAGGGTATCCTTTAATTTTAAATATGGAATTTGATAATTTAGTGTCGATAATGTTAATTTTTAAAATCCGTTTGTATTTCATTATTTAAATTTTTATTTGTCTAGAAAATATTTTTTTACGTTATATTTTAAAAATAGAATCGATTTTGAAACCAACAAGAATTGTATCTTTCTTTAATGAAGTCAGCTTCGAAATTAAAAAAAATGCTTTTGTTTTTAAGAAAAATATTTAAGATCTTCGTAAATATTGACGTTGGTCCTCTAAAAATAACATACAGCTTGTTCATTTGCATTTTTGCACGATGACTGCTTGTAAGGCTGATGTTACACGATTAATCTGTCAAAAAATTGTGGATGAAGAAAAAGATTTGTGTTAGGATCGTGAAAAGTGGAGCTTCGTTGTCCCTGTTAGACCTGAGGATTGAAATTAAGGAATTTTGTTACAATAAAAATGGTAATTAAATCAATCAATCAAATTGTCACCTTTTTCCACACGAATAGGCAGAGATAATGAAGCGCCACTTGCCACGATCCTGATACAACGTAAAAACGTTAAAGTCGCGGTACAACCTGGGTAACCAGACTGGAAAAACTACTTTCGCTACATCAAATATCAATCAATCAATTAATCAAATTGTCACACTGAGATGGGCAGACACAGTCTCTATCAAAGATCTATTGCATAATTAGAATAGATTAAAACGAATCTTAACTCTTTATTAGGTATATTTTAACGCGTAAATCGCGTAAGTTTACAACAATATCTAAAGAAACAATGTTATACCGTTTTAGCTATTAAAATTCTTGTATCATAGATACAGTATAAACAAGGTACATTATATGAAAGATACATTGGTACCGCTGGGTGGTTTTGAAGTCTCGGTTTGTGTATTGCACTGCCACTACATCACGGTCGTCTTAAATTTTGTTATAAAAAACTGTTTAACGCGAAAAATTTCAGTGTGTAGAATTTTATGTTTGTGTAATTAACAATGATTATGATTTGTTTGTTTAATAAAGCGATGTTATTTGTTTACATTTTTATTTTTTAATTGGAAAACTGTCGAGTCCGACAGACGTTGACCTGCCCAAAAGTAAAAAAAAAAACGATTTCAGTGCCACATTACTATACTAAGCTACTAAAGTGCTTGTATCATAGAAACAGGACAACCAAAGTATATATATATCAAAGAATAGATTGGTACCGGTGAGTGGATTTCACCCCGTGCACTCGGCGTACTTATTGCGTACCATTGCACTGCTACTACACCACGGTCGCCTAAATCAGTGTTTCCCAACGCGAAGCCCACGCCCCACAGGGGGGCAATATGATAGTTAAGGGGGGCAATTTAAAAATAGACTCGACACGACTTCAACCCTTTCGCTTTGTGTTGTTTAAATGCAATGCTAGATATTGGTGACAAATTTAACAAAAAAGGCAAATACTTAAAAAAAATGCTGTAATCATTTATATTTCTTAAGGGAACAAAACAAGATTAAAAATTGTGTATGGGAGGCATAAAAATTTTAGAAATGTTAAGGGTTATAATATAACCTAACAAATATTATATAAAATATCAATTTGTCATATTTTATATAATATTTGTTAGGTTAAATTATGTTTTTGTAAATAAAGAATGCCTTGACATCGGCCATGTTTGATTTACATTTCCGTTTCTCGTAATAAAGATTCCTCGAGATACATTTTGGTTGTTTGGTTAACGGCGCTGAATGCGCGTTTCCATTGACTACACAAGCGAGAAGAGTAAACCTTTTTTATCGCTCTCAGCCTTTTGACTCGTAAGATCAAAGTGTGGTATCTGTTCTTTCAGCTTAGTATCTGAAAGTTCAGCTTTTTCACTTCAAATTACCCAGCAGCGCATAGTTTTAAATTTTCAAACGTTACATAAAAAAGTTTTCTGTCATTATTTAACTTTTAAGTCTACAGACCTTTTTAACAAAGTCAAATGTCGAGCCATATTAAAAAATATATCTATTCAATCAAATTGTCAAGCCTTTTTACCACTGGGATAGGCAGAGACAATGGAGCGCCACTTGCCACGATTCTGACACAACTCTTCCTTCACATTCACAATTCTCCTCATACCAAGCTCTAAAGTTATGGGCACTAGGCAACCTAGCTTTCTTGAGGATGTCTCCGATTTGATCGGAAAACACCCTCCTTGGCCTGCCTTGTTTAACGCTGGATGCACATCAGATTTATAAATTCCTTTCGTCAATCTACTTTCACTCATACTTTTTATGTGCCCAAACCATCGTAGCATTTCTTTGTCAATCCTTGTCACTACATCTTCTTTCAAACCACATCTATCGCGCACTGTGCTATTCCTTATTCTATCCGCTATCGCTACTCCACATACACTCCTTAACGACCGCATTTCTACAGCGTTAATTCTACTCTCATGCTTCTTTTGCCACACCCAACATTCACTTCCATAAATCAATGTAGGAACGAGAACTGCATTATGAACAGCCATCCAAAAAATATATCGTGTAACAATGGACATAGATTCTTCTAATATTATTTACACAACCATTTTGAACGACATTCGGAAATTATGCATAATTCGTGTTGTTTACTGTCAATATTTGTAAATTCTATTCAAACATTGGCCTAGTGTGGGCACGTACCAAAGTAACGGAAAATTTTTGATGCATTTTCATCTGTAGATGGTCGTTTGTTGTATATTGTGATGTGAAGGTTTTGTTATAGTGACTCGTCTTGTAAAGGTAAGGTAGATAGAAAAGCATCTACGACTGAAAAAAACGTTTCAGTTTACAGTTGCCTCAGTTGCCTTTACTATGACGATCAGAGTCTTTTTCACGCTGCCCTTGAAGGCACCGAGGTCATAATACAGGAATAGATAGGGAGAACACGTGGAAAACAAATATATAAAAAGAGGTGGGTCTTTACTCAGGTGTAGATCCGGAGTACTACCATTACTTATCGTAAGCAAGAGGAAGTCCAAGGTCGACTGAAAATACAATTCAGTTTTCGTTTGCCTCAGTCGCAGTCACTATGCTGGCCAAACATATTCATACTGAGCTAATTAACGTGCCTGTATCATAGAGACAGCACGACCAAAGTACTTAAATCAAAGTTACATTGGTGCAAGTGGTTTTGAACCGGGGGTTCTTGGTTCATGGTCGCCTAAAACATTGTGTTTAGCAAATATGTAGCCAGTGAGAAAGCATACAGAGAAATGATATTCGCAACACCATAATGTTTATGACGCCGCATAACCACATTTGCCCCAGTTCTCAAGCTACCAACTGTAGTTCGCACATCCTATATAAGACTAGTTCTTTATATACGTTTTTATCGCCAACTCTTATCCAATGAAAAGATTAATTATCTACTTACTTAATAATTAATTGTATGATTAATTTTACGGTATTAATTAATTTTATGACAGTGTAGTGGCAGTGCAATGGTTACACAAGCCGAGAGCACGGGTTCGAAACCACTCACCGGTACCAATGTATCTTTGATATATACTTTAGTTGCATTGTTTCTATGATACAAGGTACTTTAGAAGCTTAGTGAAGAAATGTACAATAACAAATAAATAAATTAGCTACTTTATTAGAACAATATTTTTTCGCTGTGTATTTTTTTCTTCATCGTGACTCGACATTTGACAGCACCCTGTCTAATGTTAAGCTGGAGTGCGGTCCGTGAATGAAGGAAATTACTTCTCTTTGCTGATACGCAGACGGTGGAAGGTGTAGAGTTGTGATCTTAAGCTTATCATTTAACGTAGTTTTCATTGAAGCCGCTAGACCCGGGAATACGGCGTTCTCACGGGGCGAATTTAGTTGTTTCATATTTATCGTTCAACAAAAATCGAATGCATATCTTGACTGTAGCGTTTTTACGGTTCAATAATAATCGACTCAATATTACACGTGTCATTACACTATCTTTCCAATTTAGCATTTTTCTCGTAAAACCGGACGCCGTAATTTACATTTTATTCACATTTTATTTTACAAACAAACAAAAAACAGGTGACAGAGGAATACAATACATAGTCAATGCGCTGATTGTCTGACTGGACTGATTATTGAATGCGAGTTAAACGAACAAGTTCAGACGAGTCGATTCGCTGTCAACTACTCGCAGTTGATCAACAAAATTCGCCCCGTGAGAACGCCGTATTCATGAATATTCTTGTCCTAAAAATTTAAAATAATCAACCATCGTTATATACTTGAGATGAACAAAAATATATATACATATACATATATTTCACAATTCAAATGTAGACAGACAAACTTAGCAAATATATTATGGTACGTATTGTTTTTAAATATGTTTGCATTTAAAACAAAAGAAAAGGTTTTTAGAAATCCAAAGCAAACATTTCGTGAGCTAAGATTTAAGATGATTATCTAACCTCGACTTATTTGTATGCGTGTCGTACATCTTTTAAGTGTAACTATGGAGTCACGAATTTTACTGAAGATGCTCTTGTCACGGTAACACTGCTGTCATTTATTGTGGCTCGACTTTATGACGGCACTCCGTCTGATGTTAAACTGGAATGCGTTTAATAAATGGGGGTGACTGCGACTACAGTTAAATAAGTGCAAGTCGCATCAACTATACCGGCCTAGTAGGGACCGGCAAATTAATACACATTAAATAATTTATTTGTACATTAAGGGTTGTTTGATGTTTCTAGTTTAAAATTATTATTTTTTAATTTTAGGTAATGGACGAATGACTTTACAATTACATTTATGTAAGTTTACAAATTACCTGATAAAAAGCAAGAGGAGGTCCAAGAGTGACGACGACTGAGAAAACCGAGTTTGTTCACAGCTGCCTCAGTCGCCGTCACTATGCCGGTTACTTTACCTGTAGAAGCAATTGCCTCTGATAATAGACCGCACTTCAGCTTAATATTAGGCGATAAAAAAACTAGACTATGGTTTTAAGTAGTTAAATTCGAGTTATTGTCGAAGTGTAATTTTGATGGCTGCCTTTCCGTCATAACCTGATTAACAATAAACACAACGTCATCAAGGTTGACATGAATTTTAAACTTTAAGTTCTATTTATTAATGAATTAAACAAATTTTATGCGGCTTACTATCGCGTTTATTTTGGTTTAGATTTTCCAATTTTTCACTATTCTTTTCATTATGCTGCAAAGCCCTCGAAACGTCGGATTAATGAAAAATTGTAAAATCTAAACCAAAATAAACGCGATAGTAAGCCGCATAAAATTTGTTTAATTCATTAATCAATGTTCGCGCAAAATCTAAGAAAATTCTATTTATTACCTAAAACAGTAACAATACAAGACAAATGGAATTACTGGACTATTTTGATTATCCTACTATTATTATAAATGTGAATGTGAGTTTGTTTGTTACGTTTTCACGCAACAACTACTTAACCGATCATCATGAAACTATGTACACATATTTTTGGAGGTACTAGAAGTAACATAGGATACTTTTAATTTAAAAATAATATATTTTTACTATAATTTCCAATTGACTATAGTTTCAGCTGTTTAATGTTTTTCTATATTTATTTTTATTTCCGTCTATCATTTTTATATGAGTTATCGAGTTATAATTACAAAAAAAAGAATATAGTCGAATTGAAAACCTCCTCCTTTTTTATGACTGCGTTATAAATCTAATTTTACGCGGGTGAAACCGCAGGCACAGCTAGTTTTATTATAATGTTACTCAATCAATCAATCAAATTGTCGCGCCTTTACAGGAATAAGCAGTGACAGTAGAGCGCCACTTGCCACGATTCTGACACAACTCTTTGGCTTCCTTTAATTTCACTATTCTCTTTATAAGGAGATTATAATGGGTATGGCAGTCTCCTTATGTAGAAAAAAGCGTCATAGTGACGGCGACTGTGACAACCGTGAACTGAGTCGTTTTTTTTAGTCGGTGGCACACTTGGAACTACCATCAGGCAAGTTGAGGTTAGATGTCGATAAATAAAATGTATAATAGGTGATTTCAGAAATAAGGTTAAATAAAAGTAAGTTTTTTAAGCTATATGTATACATAGCGTTTACTTTTTGTGTAGCCAGCGTGTCCGCCCACGCCTGCCCACCTGTCAGCCTTCTAAATACTTGAAGATGTCAAGTTCTGTCATAATTACTGCATGTGTTTCAAGTAGGCGGTTGTTATCGAAACATCTTTAGCAACTGTAATGGCATTTCAATTTGTGTAATTACAGGCTATAATATATTTTGGCGACAGGCGTGTACGAACGGTCAGAGATTGGTTTGTTGTGCGTAAAGTCCCAGGTTTGATTCCCGGTCGGAGCAAATATTTGTTTCATATTGTCTGGTTATAAAAGAGTGGTAGGCAGTGGATCCGGGGTAGTACCACCACTTACAAGTATACAGTCCGTGAAGTGATTTAGTCGCGTTTCGGGATCAGCCAGTTCCAACTAGGCCGGCATAGTGGATGTGACTGCTACTTACGGGTATTGAATTGTAGTCGCAGTGACATCCATTCATGGACCACACACCAGCCCAACATCAAGCGGGGTGCTATCATATGTCAAGTCACAATTAAAAAAAATGTACATTAAAATAACTTAGATGTTAGCTGCATTTGTGACTGTCGCACAAGCTTCAAGACTTACCACACAGTGTTAGGCAGACAATTGGTGGTCATTTGCCCAGTCTATCGAGCGACCAATAATTGCCCGCCTTCCTGTCTCCTGACTTTGTCGTCAGCCGCTTGGACAACTCTTTGGCCAGGCGCTTGGCTGAAGGTCCCTAAACGGCGCAAACTTGTAACCGAGGTCGGCGCCGTAGCTTGAGGTTCTCAGCAGAAATCGCCGCACTAATATAATAAGTTTCTTCGCATATCAAGAGTAGTAGGTCGACCCTTGGTGGTCATTTACTCAGTCTAAAGTGACTCAGTTAGGTTCAAAAATTCCGGTTCCAACTAGGCCGGCATAGAAAATTCGACTGCTATTTTCAGTTATGAAACTGCACTAGCAGCCGCCTCCAATCATGGACCGCACTCCAGCCTAACATCAGGCGAAGTGCTGTCATATGTAGTGCCACAATGGGAAAAAAATTAAGTTCTATGATTTAAACAAAAAACATTTCATCACATACTTTATTGCGATAGAAAAACAATACATCTAAAGATCATGAAACAGTCAAAAATGAAATCAAAATTAATACAACCAATACATTAAACGCTTTCTACGTCAATTTTGCTTATAAACGCTAATTTAAATGATTACAATAAGAAAGCTTTGTAATTTTTAGCACCTTTAATATCCTAACACTTGCAAGATTTGCCACAAGATTTTTCGCAGCATTTACAATCACCAGAGCATTTGCAAGAATCGCCACAGTTTTTCTTGCAACAACTGCAACCGGCTCCCTTGCTGCATTTGCAGTTGCCTCCACATTTCTTTTCGCAGCATTTGCAGTCGTCTCCGCATTGGCAAGAATCACCACATGTTTTCTTGCAACAATCGCAACCGTCACCTTTGCTACATTTGCAGTTGCCTCCACATTTCTTTTCGCAGCATTTGCAGTCTTCACATTTGCAAGAATCACCACATGTTTTCTTGCAACAATCGCAACCGTCACCTTTGCTACATTTGCAGTTGCCTCCACATTTCTTTTCGCAGCATTTGCAGTCTTCACATTTGCAAGAATCACCACATGTTTTCTTGCAACAATCGCAACCGGCTCCCTTGCTGCATTTGCAGTTTCCACCGCATTTCTTTTCGCAGCATTTGCAGTCGTCTCCGCATTTGCAGACCTTGCCGCACACCTCCTGACAGCATTGGCATTTATCCATTTTTATCTGAAATGATGAGAAAAATCATTTAAATATTGTGCCTTATTTATACTAGTAATTGGGAGAAAAAAAAATTAACGGACGGACGGACTGCATCGGGTAGCGCTTCTCGATATACTATGTTGCAGCATTTTATCATTTTATATAGTTATTGAGTTATTAAATTAATATTCGACAACGTCTAAACTTAAAATGATATACGAGGTTTAACTGATCCTAACGATACAGGATGGACAGAGTGGGAAAGTCAAGTTGGTGACAATTAATGACATCTGACCTTCACTTGCCTGATGTTAAGCAAGGTAAAGCCAAAGAGCGCCAACGACTATAATAACGTCGCCTTCACCATGCTGGCCAAAAAAATATGATATAGATTGATATACTATCCGATTCTTAACATTTTTAATCAAAACAATGTAATTCAATTGATCAGGCGTTAAGTAAATCATAAAAGATAAGAAACTAATACATAAATATCAACGTCGTTCGAATATTTCGCACGCCCCTAATATCCGATTGTTCACACGTATTTCACATATCTATGACGCATTGCATGACTAAGATGTTTGCGTATTTTATACAACATAGCATAAGTGTAAAACGTGATTTAGTCGCGTTTTAGGATCAACTTAAAAGTTGCCGAGTTCCAGTCAGTCCGACATACTTTTTTTCGACATTTGACCTCGACCCGCCTGATGATAAGTAAGAGGAGGTCCAAGAGTGACGACGACTGAAAAAACCGAGTTAGTTCCCGGCTGCCTCAGTCGCCGTCATTATGCCGGCCTAAGGTGCTTCTTCACGCATCGCTTGAAGGATCCAAGGTCATAGGATAGGGAAAACACATGGGCTGGCTAAGCATTCCACTTATCAATTGTTCTACAAAGAAAAGACGCGCAGTGATGAGCCGAATAATGAGTCAGCTTCTTTAACCTTCCCTTTCTAACCATTAGGCAAGTCCCGTCACAAACACACTGATTTAAATACTTTTTATTAAAAAAAATACAATCCTTTATAATTTTTGCTGGCAGCTATTAAAATAAGGCTGCCATAAGGGCTGCTGCCAGCTCAGACCAGCTATGTCCGTGACAAAAGGCGGGGCGATGTCATACGACGACTTAAAAAACTACGCAGTTACCTATAGTTACATGTCTCGAAGACCTAAGTGAATAAAATTCATAATTCTCAAACGAAGCAAAACAGTATCTATGTTTCTGAAGATAAAGACGAGATTTCACTTGTTTTCGCTTGTTGTGTAACATGGAAACTTCGAGATAATTAAAAATATATTAACGCTTATTAATTTAATTCATAACAATGACCTATCACAAGTACGATAAGATTAAAACAATGCCATACAATAAATACGAGTACAATTAGTCAATTTTGAAGAGTGGTAGGCAGACAGTCTGCCAAACCGGGGTAGTACCACCACTTTTATGTGCAGTGAAAGTTACCGGTTCCAATCACTATGCGACTGCCACTTGCAGATATCAGTCAATTGTAATAGCAGTCGCCTCCATTCATGAACCACACACCAGCTTAACATCAGGCAAAATGCCTATGTCGAACCACAATATAGGAATTAAAAACAAAAATAACGTTGCGCAATATGTTTTTATTATTGTGACACGACATACTCGTATGACAGCACCCTGCTTGATGTTAAGCTGGAGTGTTGGTCATAAATGGATGTCACTGCTACTATAATTCAATAACTGCGAATAGCAATCACATTGACTATGCCGACCTAGTTGGAACCGGCAACTTATAAAAGGATCCCGAAACGCGACCAAATCACTTCACGGTCTGTATACAAATAATAAAGTATATTCACCCTAAAAGGCCTAAAGTATAATTTATACATCACAAATCTATAGTTACCTACTTTTACAAAATATTGATCAAAAATCCCAAATAAAAACTGAAAGCCCTCTGTATAACCTTCAGAAAAAACCACGAGGCTAACCTAACCTAAACACGTCTTTAGAAATAGGACGTAATAAAAAAACTTATCGCCCAAATAAACATCGATGTCCAAATATCAACAAAGACAACGGAGCGCCACTTGCCACGATCCTTACATAAATCTGAGTCAAGTGAAGAGATAAAACGTGGGCGAGTCAGAAGATTGTTTCTTGTACAAATCGGGCCCATAACCATACTGTATAAAGATCCAAATAAACACAAAATTAACCGAGTTAAGCCCGTATATAGTAGTTAGTGCAATATCTATATTAAAATCGACTCACCTGGTTTTGTTATCACTTAAAACACTTTATCACTCGCCGGTAATTGTTAAGATAGTGTACGCGCGCACTGAGTTATATATTAAAATGTCACTGTTCGTGTGCAAAAGCCGAGGAATGGCAAGTAGATGTGGACGTGTGCAAGGGAGCTGCGCGCAAAGTATTGACTCGATAAGTTAACGCATAGGTAGTTTATGCCTTTTAACGAAGGACAATTTGTAAACATGACGTTTTGTTTGTGGTTTCTTGTGCAATTGGATGTTATCGTGTTGTTTTAACTGTATTGTGGTTATTGGAATTTTTGTGACGATAATACTTATCTCATATGAATGGATGCGTTAAACGAGGCAGGCCTAGGAGGGTGTTTGCTGACCAAATCGGAGACATCCTAAAGAAAGCTAGGTTGCCTAGTGCCCATAATAGAGCTTGTATGAAGAGAATTGTGAATGTGAAGGAAGCGAGGGAGTTGTGTCAGGATCGTGGCAAGTGGCGCTCTATTGTCTCTGCCTATCCCAGTAGGAAAAGTGACAATTTGATTGATTGATGATAAATATAATTTTACAAGCTATATTTAACTGTAGTTGAAACCGCATCCACTCGCACTTGTTGGAACAGGAATATTTCAAGCTAATCCCGTAACGCGACTGAGTCACTTCACGGTTGCACTAAAAAGTGGTGGATTAGAAGACTGGGCAAATCACCACTAGACGTCTATCACTCCTACTTAATTATTGCGACATATTTTTATTACCAAGGCAATTATACAATAAAATTGCGTTTTTAAGCAGCAATAAAAACTTTGATGGAATATTATTTAATATTTTCTCTCAGATAAACACTCCAAACAATACTAATTAATTGGTTGTTACGTTCTATTAAGTTGTTGCGCAATAAAACGGTTGTTTGTTTACAAGTTCTGTGTTTTCAATTCGCAGAGACTACAGTAGGATTAGGTCCGTGTGAAATTGTATGCTTATTGGGTGTTTTATCGTACATGTTTTGTAATATTGTTATCCTGTGGAATTTTACTGTAATAATGGGATTCTTAGTATTAAACATGACTATCCTGTTGATTAACAATGCAATTGAGGTATAAACAAACGGTTCTGGGTTTGATTCCAGTCTGCTTTTTGTTTTATTTTTTTTATTAATATAGGTACATTTTTTACATTTTTATACTAAGCTACTAAAGTGCTTGTATCATAGAAACAGGACAACCAAAGTTCATATATAAAAGATACATTGGTACCGGTGGGTGGTCTCGAACTCGTGCTCTCCGGTTTGTGTAACCATTGCACTGCCACTACACCACGGTCGCCTTTGACTCTTATTCTGACGTGACATCTGACCTTGAACCTTGCCTGGTGGTAAGCAAGGAAAATCGGATTCTGTTTACGGTCACCTCCGTCGCGTCACTGTGCTCTTGTCTCTTGCTTATCATCAAGCAAGTCAAGGTCAGATATCGAGCCATATTAAAAGAGTTATTTGATCGCATGTGAATCACGGGCTTATAGCTGACACGTGAGATGATGGATCGCCCTTGAGGCGGCTGATTCATGGTAAAATTAAACAGTGTTTGATTTTTTTAGTAAATATTTTATTTTATTTTAATTAAATTTTTAGCTATTGATAGGGAACTAAGGCAGGATGGGGGTGGGGGACGTTTGGTGGGTGATCTCTTTTCCTGCTGGTGTTTTATAAGAGAAATTTTGCACTTTTTAATGTTTATATTTAATGCATTATGAATTTTATAATTTAAAATATATTTATAATCTTACAACACTAATTTAATACTAGCATTCCAGAGGCGGACCAATAAAACGACAGAGAGAATTTTAAGACACCAAAATGGGCTCGTAAGTTTCGGGATCGGCTTGTAAGTTGCCGGTTCCAACTAGGCCGGCACACTGAATGCGACTAATACCTGCATGTATTTCATTGTAGTAGCAATCGCCTCCATTAATGGATGATAAACCTTAGATCAGCTTGACACTAGACGAGGTGTTTCGATGCATATTTAGATATGTCAAACTAAAATACATGGGCGTAACTATCGCCGTATCTGCCATATCAATTATAAGAGGACCCCGCGCCACAGGGGCCCCCAACGTGCGTAAGCAAAATTAAAAAACTTTCCTATCAATGATTTAGTAAATCAGTTTGCCGAAAAAAAGGCAAGAAGAGAGTATATTTAATTTGATGTTTGTATAAATTTTGGATAAAGTGACAGATAATTATGTTGAATAAATATTTCTTTTATTTATACATTTTTTTTTCGTTTGTGAAAAATCTTTACCCTTCTTAAGGGCCTACAAAAAAATTATACGGGGCCCCGCCAAGGCACGCTACGCTTCTGCCACAATAACAATAAAGCCTAGCAAACCTAATATCAGATTCGACAACTATAATTTGGCATTCAAAATTGACGTAGGTATAAATAATGCAGAATCCAAATGCCTTGATCTCAATGGCCAAATGCATATTTCGATTACACGTCTAACTGTCATAGATTTGTTCACAGAAGCGGATTAGTGCGATGTTTGTTGCTCCAGATCTATAGACTGAATTTTGTACATTGCTCTTTTTTAAGGTACTAAAGTGCTTGTAAGGTTACTATATTAAGGTACTGAAGTAATTGCATCATAGAAACAAGACAACCAAAGTTCATATATCATAAATACATTGGCAAGTGGTTTTTAATCCGTGCTTTCGGTTTGCGTGACCATTGCACTACCACTACACCAATTTCGTCTTAATTCAAAAGACTAAAAAGATACTAATAAGAAGTGTATGTGGATTGACGATAGCGGATAGAATGAGGTGCGCTTAAAGGATGTGATTTAAAAGGATTGGCAAAGGAATGCTCCGATAGTTTGGCAACATGGAAATGATGAGTGAAAGTAGATCGACAAAATTAATTTATAAATCTGATGTGTATGGATGCGTTAAACGATGCAGACCCAGGAGACATCTTATCTAGACATCGGACATCCGCACTCACGCTTAAAATAAGTGCTGTCACATTTCGAGTGACAATAATAAAAAGAAAGAATTTGATACGCAGGAACTAATAAATCATATTTTAAAAGGTTTTTTATATAAACAGACAGACAGACAGACAGACAAGTTTTATACTAACAATGATTAGTATAATCAGAGTACAGTCTATAGCTACATGCGTACACACATTATCTCGACAGACCGCCTTACCTTGAAATCCTATACAAGGATGCACACGAGAATGTCATAAATACGAGAATGCCTACACGACGTCAATACTAATTTGTAGTCCATTAGAAATCACTTTCTAGTACTTTACTAGATTTTCTACTGACCTATTGGTGCGTAATTTAATTTAAACTGTTGATTAAGAGTTGTAGGTAGACAGTTGACGAGCCAGTTCATAATCGTAGCTTGTATGAAAAGAATTGTGGATGTGATGGAAGCTATGAAGAAAATATTTGCTCAATAATATACATATATTATGTATACATACATGTATATTTGTTTGATAGTATAGAACGAAATAATTTCGACCACGATGGCTGCAAAGCTCTCGAAACGTCGGAATAATAAAAAAATGTAAAATCAAAACAAAATAAACGCGATAGTAAGCCGCATAAAATTTGTTTAATTCAGGAAATAATTTCAGTTAAATCATTAAAGTTCTATATTGCTATGTCAGCCATTCTACTGTTCTTTTTCTGTACTGTTTTGTTACAGTCTCGCTAAGCCGTCTCGACATGAAGTTTTTTCTATCTACGTCAATTTCAACTGGAGACCGGCTAGTGAATGCTAATTACAGTTTTTACTACATGTTTGTCATAACATATAATTATAATGATGATAATTGACCGTGACAGCTACCTGGGTATGTCTTCCTGGTTAGCTGACAGGGATTAGCGGTCCATAGAATTCTTAAGTAAGTGAATGTCAGAGTTAAGTGTATTTTTAATACATTTTTTTATATACTGTGAAACATTATGACATGGCGCGGACTGATAGCACCCCGCCTGATGTTAAGCTGGAGTGTGGTCCATAAATTGATGCCACTGCTACTACAATTCAATAACTGTAAGTAGCAATCACATCCACTATGCCAGCCTTTTTATTCATTTATTTAATTTTTTAGTTATCAATCCATTTTTTCAATCAAATTAACGAAACGAATTCATCCATTCATTCATTCAAAACGAAGCTTATTCTCATTTTCATTGAGTAATTTTTTTTATTGTGACTCGACATATGACAGCACCCCGCTTAATGTTAAGCCGAAGTGTGGTCCATGAATGAATGTCACTGCTACTACAATTCAATAACCGAGTAGCAATCACATCCACTATGCCGGCCTAGTTAAAGCCTAGTTACGCCATCGCGGCCCACAGTTTGTTAGTTACCGGTTGTAAGTTTGCCGGTGCGGTGCCCACTATGCGGGTGCGGTTGCTACGTACATTTATTTAGGTCAGTCGCCTCCATTCATGAACCTCACTCCAGTTTAAAATTAGGAGTGTTGCTATCACACGTCGAGTCAAGTTTAATAAAATAATCATAACCTTGAAACATAATAAGTAAGGTATTTATCAGTTTTATAAATACAATGTTTAGAGTTGCATTATCATAGTAATGAATGGATGCACCCACGTTCGAGCACATCACCGTATTAGAGCAATGTAAGGTCGGCAACTGCGTCGAGTCGAGGTCGAGGTGAACTAATTAATATTTATATATAATACTCGTAAATATATTTATATGCCATTTTTACATTTTAATACTATATAAGCACAAAACCATAGAGCGTGTATGAAGACAATTGCGGGTGTGAGGGAAGCGAGTGAGTTAAGTCAGGATCGTGACAAGTAGCGCTTCATTGTCTCTGCCTCCCTGTGAGAAAAATGCGGGACAATTTGATTTGTTTAGTATAGTTACATCTCGTAATATATGTTTCATAACAAAACGTATTATTGCGTGCATTTTCTTAGGTAAAAACAGTTTTTCCTACTTACGTGATGATACGTATATAGGTATATACTTGTAATTATATAACATTCAGAAAGCGTATATTATATAGATCATTGTTGATATAATTGTTAGTATTGTTATGACAGACATATTGTTAAACAATAATAAAGTACAATTTATTTTTTAACCTGTAAAACACTTAAACTTGAAACTGATATGAAGGAGCAACTAATAGAATAAAAAACACATTGTCACGCCTCGATTCCCTCGAGAATAGGCAGAAACAATGGTGGGTCACTTTCTACGATCCTGACATAACTGTCTCGCTTCATTCACATCCACAAGCGCTGGTTATAATGATCTACTGCTCTTTTAAGAATGACCCCAATTTTTATTAAGGTACTTATCAAATGCGAATTTCTTGCAGTTATTGAACTGTAGTAGCAGTCTCCTCCATTAATGGATCGCACTCCAGCCTAACATCAGGCGAGGTGCTGTTATATTTCAAGCTACAAAAGGAAAACAATCTACTACTTGTAATAAGTCAACATCAGATATATTTTTATATGTTTAGATATATCTGCCATCAGTTCGAATAACTATAATCAGATGCGTTAGTGTAATGTTGGCGGTTGGAGTGACAGTAGTAATAGCTACTAGTCCTCCTTATTAAAGAGCACTTGAGCTCTCTTTAATCTTTTAGTAGGCATTATTTAGTAGGCATGTTGTCCGAGATCTACGACTATCTGCAAGTACCAACAGTTTCTCAAGAAGTTAAAAGATAAAAAAATAAACAAAATTTGTTATTAAAATGACAGGCTGTTTAAAAAAGAAGCCACAGTCTAAATATTCCCAAGACAATCTCACTTTCATCTCGAGCCAGTTTGACCTGCACGAATCGACCTCAACTGAGCTTGTGAATAAATATTGGATCGGCGAGGAAACTTCTTCATTACACTAACTATGGAATAGGGTCGGCGGGATTTGATGTTTGGACTATGTGTTTAAGGCGCAGAATCTCTACGTTATGAACAAAACGTGTTTAAGGCGAAATAAGGTTTAAATTTGTACATCACTCATGAGCGTGCGATGTTTTTCGTACGAATAATTTACTATTTATAACATTTTCTTAATTTTCGGAAAACCGTGTACTAAATTAAATATATAGCCGATTATGTATCCAATTTAGTATTTGACTATTCATATTTACGAAAAAATCTAATGGATATCGCTTAAAAAACCGAGAACTTGGAAATCAAAAATATATGTTTGTGTTAAAGTTGCATAATTTTTTCTAAACAAGTATTTTTAAATTCTGTTCGATTAAGTTATTTTTTGAGCATTTTTTCTTTACACATAATATATATTTTTTGAGTTAATAACATTACAAGAAATATAGTTATTTGATCGTCAAAAGTACCTAAAAATAGGATATCGTCGAAGATCCCTGCCTTAAGTTAAACTACAAAGACCTTAATGAACAGCGAACTTCAGAATCTTTTGTCTATGCTTCTATTCTTTTTCTCGCCTGCTAGAGTGCGGTCCATTAATGGAGACTGCTACTACAATTAATAACTGCAAGCAGCCGTTCCAATCCACAATTCTCTTCTAACAAGCTCTAGGGTATAAAAACAAATACCACCAAAAACATCACGCTTCCGAGGCAAACATGTAAAAACTATATGGTCCAATAATCCTCATTGATGGAATTATCGACATCGGATACTTTTTTGCTCAATTTTCCCCATTAAAGTGTCTTTGAATCCCTTAAGAAAAGCCGGTATAATTACATCAATTGATGCAACTGTAAACTTTCCCTTATTTTTTTTTATTGTGACACGACATCTGTCCTCGACCTGCCTGATGACAAGCAAGAGGAGGTCCAAAAGTGGCGACGACTGCAAAAACCGTGTCAGTTTACGGCTGCCTCAGTATGTCGGCCAAAGGTGATTCTTCAGGCATTGCTTGAAGGATCCAAGGTCATAGGATGGAGAGAACACATGGGCAGGCAAACAAAGCCTGTATAGTTACAGCAATTTATGAAACTGTAAACTTTCCCTTACATCAGCCAAGACGCGGTCACAGAAACAAAAGCAATGTGTATCTGTTAAGCCGTGCAACTTGTCATTATTATGTCATTAGTGGTTGTGGAATGTCATTAGAAAAAACAGACGTGGTAATATGATCTAATAGTGTGTGGTGGTTAATGAGACGATTATTTTATATACGGTTACAAAATCGAAAGTGAGTAGTCGCCCGTTTATAGTTCGCGTCACGTAAGTTGTCAATTAAATTGTTCCGCCTTTCCCCCACAGGGATAAGCAGAGATAATGGAGCGCCACCAGCTACGATCCTTACACAACTCCCTCGCAGTTCTTCTCATTCACAATTCTCTTCATACAAGTCTATGGTTATGGGCACTAGGCAACCTAGCTTTCTTGAGGATATCTCCGATTTGGTCGGAGAACACCCTCATGGGTCTGCCTCGATTAACGCATCCATGCACATTAGATTTATAAAACTACTATTATTATTTTTTATAAATCTAAAGAGACCCTTTTTTATTGCACGGCCAGTGTACATGCGCAAACGTTCCCCCACTACGTTAAAATCTTGCCAACTTACGTGACTCGGACTTTACTTTGGTCGTCGTGTATTAGCTTCTGCGGCTTGACCGCGTGTACCAATGACAATAAGCTTCGTTTTAACAGATGAACTCCATTAATGAGCTTCAAAGCTCGTGTGATTCCGCTGGCGACCGCAGACTGCACTACTTGTTTGTATGAGATCATTTCCGCGTAAGGCGACACTATTGCGACAATTAACATTTGCCAAGTCTTAGATTATAAATAGTTGCAGGCTATTATCGCCTTGCACGGAATCAATCTCATACAAACAAGTAATGCAGTCGCCGGCGGAATCACGCCTTTAAATTGCGACCGCGCAACACACTGAGAATCGATGTTCATTAAAACTCATTGTCCGAATGAATAAAAGTTGTTTTTGACACTAACAGCGACCGCGTAACTTTTAGACTTTACTTTAGACGTAACTTTAGACAGAATTCCCATTGAAATTGCGCGGTCGGCCCTCTTTTAGGTACTGTAAGATTAGAATTAAAATTCAAGCTGTTGCATCCATTCATGAATCGCAATTCAGTTTTAAATTAGGCTGTGATATGTCGACCCTCAATTAAAAAAAAATAACTTACTATAAACTTGTAGCGACCGCTACATACTACCGTTAGATGGCGTTGCATTGCGCGTCCAATATCTCGCAAACGATTTACCGACAAAGTAATCAATATTTATGCGCTCCGACGATGCGACGTCACCGGCTAAGTTGAGCCCTGTACGCAACACCCGTACAGCTGGGAGTACTCGTTTACTTTTCTAACATAGTGGAATAATGCTCCGCTAACAACTTATACAATGATAGTGACACAAAAGGCGAACTTATCACTACTTGAACAGCATTATCTTCCAAGCAACCTTTGAATGAAAAGGATGATATGTAGTATGTCATAATTACTAAATAATCATTTTTAAATAATGATAATAAAAAGAAACAATTACGTATATGTATAGTATTATATATGGGTATATAAATACATACATACATACAAGTACATTGTACAAACATATTGTACTTTTATATGTACAAGAGACCGCGTTACAAATCAACTATTCAAAGATGCATGAACAAAAACTGATAGTGAGTAAGGCTTTATCTCGTATTCAATGAAAGTGAAAACGACCCTTTTGAAATGTTGACATACATTTTGTATTATGTAATAGGTATAAAATGCGACAACGCTTTTTTATTCATTCTGTTCAGTCGGTCTTGTTTTTAATATGAAGGACAAATTAATTCCGATCTTAACTCTCGATTTCATCAACTGTTTTTCTTGTGTTTCAACTGCTCGTTTGTTTATTTATTTAAATCCATTATTGCACCAAAATAAACTTAAAAATAGGTACATAGGCGAGTTTAATGCCTATTAGGCATTCTCTAACAACTAATCTTTGGGATGATGAGAAATTATGGGCAGGGTGCAAATAAACTACAACTACATAAACTACATACAAATATCAGAAGTATATGTAGGTAAAATTAACAGACATAAACACACAATTATATTTTGTGCCAAATTATTTAATATGAACTACATAGATTGCCTATCGTAGATGTGAGCTCCTGTTTATCAGGAAACAAGTGGGTGACTAATCGTTTAAAGACATTGACAGACGGTGCACGTCTAATATCCAGCGGTAGCTTGTTTCACTGGCGGGCTGCAGACACAGTAAAGGAATCTGAATATCTGCTTGAGGAGTAGGAATGAATTTTGAGCTGGTTATTGAATAAAGATCGAAGAGGGAGACTATGCGTATCGCATAAGAATTCAAATCGGGATTTGAGGTAAGGAGGTGCACGAGGATTAAATAACTGCAAGTAACAGTCGGATCCCGTATGCCGGTCCATTGAACTAAGAACTAAGGAGCCGGCAACTTTTAAGCTGATCCCGAAACGCAACTAAGTCACTTCACGGTTTTTACACTTGAAAGGTACTATCCATGGTCGGCAGACTTGGCAATTACCATCCTTGAACAATACAAACATCATTTCTCTTCAAATAACTTTAGGTTACGACACAATTTGAAATCTTAATTAATGATCAAGTCACAGTACTAAATATACAAACAGAAAATATTATATTTTAAACTCTGTGCGTTTAGTAATAAAGGTACGAATGCTACAGTAATATGGAGTGAAAGTGTAAATGAATAGTGTCGCGTCCGAACAATACAGTGTTTAGCCGCAAGTTGCAACTAACTTGTTACAATTAAAGTTTATACGGCAAGCATAGATGCACTTATTGTATTAAAATAAAATAAAAATTGCTGCGGAAAGTCAGTGATATTACGATGACGTATGACATTTCCTTAATTAACCTGAATTAAACAAATTTTATGCAGCTTACTATCGCGTTTATTTCGGTTTTGATTTTCCATTTTTTTATTATTCCGGCGTTTAGAGAGCTTTGCAGCCAACGTGGTCACGGAGACTGCAGTAAGCCGCATAAAAAATGTTTAATTCATTAATTAATGTTCGCGCAAAATCTAAGAATATACTAACATGTTAATTTTAACGTAGTTTTATTTATTTCCCGGTCAATAGGTAACCTTCAAGAATGCCGACTATCATTATCACTGACATTCCGTCGACATAAGTATTATTATTAAGATTAGTATAAAAGTCACGTTGATAAAGCAGTGGAAGTTCGTGGGCAAGTCATTTCGCTGTGGTGAATTGAAAGGGTTGGGTAAATATCAAATCATTTTGTCTGACAAAAGTTGTTCATTTATTTGTCGTGTGTACAATACAAGCATGCATACGCAGTTCAAACAACTCAGTTGCGTCATGTTTCTGGTTTACCTGAGTAAAGTCAAACAGAGTAGTTTGCCGATCCAGAACCATATTCAAGTAACACCTATTTTCAAACCAGAAGCATTTCAGAAGGCGACCGTGGTGTAGTGGCAATGCAATGGTTACACAAAACCGAAAGCACGAGTTCGAGACCACCCACCGATACCAATGTATCTTTGATATATGTATCTTTGGTTGTCCTGTTTCTATGATACAAGCACTTTAGCTTAGTATAGAAAAAAAATTCAGGACCAGCTTAAAGGTTGCCGTTTTCAACTAGACCGGCATAGTGGTGGCGCGTGCTATTTGCAATTATTTAGCTGTAGACCGCAATTTAGCTTAACATCAGGCGATCGTAATGTCGAGCCACTATTTAAGAAAAGATTAAGGACTGTTATTTGTTTGTGTACGTAAAAGGACATCATTTATTTTGTATTGGGACTTGAGCTTATTTGTATTAACAGTTGCATAAAACTACGTGGACTACGAGAACTTGACGAAGTAAACAGTGCTCTTTCCAAGATAGTTAATTGGTTCAGTACCAATAATTTATTGTTAAATGAAAGTAAAACCAAATGCGTCAGATTCACATTGCCTAATGTTAAATTAGTAAAAACTAGTGTAAAGGTTAGGGACCAGGAAATAGAATTGGTCCAGCAAACTGTCTTTCTGGGCGTAACATTGGACTCTAAACTTCAGTGGGGACCTCATATTAAGAAATTGTCGGGCAGACTTAGTTCAGCAGCATATGCAGTAAAGAAGATCCATCAATTAACTGATATTAAAACCGCGCGCTTAGTTTACTTTAGCTATTTCCACAGTATTATGTCCTACGGCCTACTACTGTGGGGTAATGCTGCTGACATTGAATGTATTTTCGTTCTCCAAAAGAGAGCTGTCCGTGCTGTTTACGGTATGAGATCCCGGGAGTCATTAAGAGAAATATTTAAAAAAATCAATATAATGACTGTCTATTCTCAATATATATATGAGAATTTGTTATACACTCGTAAGAACATTAATAATTTTCACAAAAACAGTGATCGTCATAATTTTAATTTAAGATACAAAGATAAACTCGCTGTGCCCACATATAGGCTCCACAAAATAAGTAATTCTTTCGCTGGCAACTGTATCCGTATGTATAATACGCTGCCAAGTAATGTGCCTGATTTTACAGTTAATAAATTTAAAAAATTCATTAAACTTAAATTGTGCCAAAAGGCTTACTATAGCATTAGAGATTTCTTTGACGACAAGGCTGCTTGGCAGTGAATGAATTTCTAGTTCCCAAGATAAAAAAGATGTAATAGAATATAAGACTAAGTTGAAAAAAGCCGGACTGGAGTTTCTTGAGTGTTCTTCTCAGTCTGTAGCCTTTCCGAACACTCGGTAGAGTCCCCTCACTCTTTCTTAATGACGTTTCTAAGTGTTTGTAAAAACCAAATGAATAAATGACTTTGAATTTTGAATTTTGAATTTTCATATACATTTTAAAATAATTTAATCTATAAAGATTACAATGTAATTGGAATATATCCTTTATTTTGCATAGTTTAGGTGTGCAAAATGATCAAACTATAATTATGACAGTTCAAAGCAGAACTGCTAATATGGCGTGTCATTGTAATTGACAGACGATACAAAATCCATATATTATTTTCTAAATAATTCAATTGCACAGCAATTAAAAGCAAAATTGTTATTAGTTTTATCAATACAAGTATCGAAACTACCATTTATATATTTTTTCATCATTGGACATTACAAAAGTACTACAAAAAAGCCCAAAATGAATGATGTCCTTTGTAAATAATTATTTATTATTATTTACGACTCTACGAGTATAGCTTAGGGTTGCTAACCGTCCTGTTTTCCTAGGACTGGTCCTGGTTTTTGAAGTGTCTTGGGGTTTCCTGGATAGTTTTTAAGCAACGTCCTGGGTTTTTTTGATGGAAATAATAATTTATTTTATGATTATTTATTACATTAAAGACACTTTATTAGAAAAACTGTTATTGCTACTATTAGAGTTTCATAGACCCTCTTTTAAGTTCGTATTAACATAGAACTATACTGCTTTCATAGGGCGTCCTAGGTTTAAATGGAAATGTATTATTTATTTATTTAAATCCTTTATTGCAACAAAATAAACTTAAAAATAGGTACATAGGCGACTTTAATGCCTATTAGGCATTTTCTAACAACTAACCTTTGGGATGTTGAGAAATTACGGGCAGGGTATTTACTGGTATTTCCAGCTTTAAATCCTGGTTTTTGCTTATGGAGACAGCAGCCCTAGTATAGCTTAGCCAATTTTGTTTCTTTATACTCATACTTAGAGCGTTTATAACCTGCCGGTAGAAAATGAGTGGTAAAGCCAAGACATCAAAATAACAAATCACTTGTCCTCAAACATTATTAGCTCAATCACTCAACTTTTTTTTGATAATACAATTAATAAATTCAAGTTCCGTGATTGTTGACATTGAGTTGATGAAATACATTTATATTAGTGGTCACTTTAATGTTTTTATTTTTATTGTCTAGTCTAGTAAAAATAATCGTCTTGCGTCTTTACTTTGTCTTTGTAAAACAATCGACAAGTGGAATGCTTTGCCAGGCCATGTGTCTATCCAATAACCTTGGATCCTTCAAGCGATGCGCGAAGGATAACATAGTGACAGCGAATGAGGCAGCGTGAACTGACTCGGTTTTTTCAGTCATGGTCAAGAGGAGGTCCACTCTTGCTTATCATCAGGCGGGTCAAGGTCAAATGTCGTGTCACAATGAAAAAAATAACAGTAAATACCTACCTATGAATATTTTAGTTAATACTGTATATGTTTTTTTTTCATGTTTTTCATTTTTCATTGTGACTCGACATATGATAGCACCCCGCTTGATCTTAAGCCGAAGTGTGATCCATGAATGAATGTCACTGCTACTACAATTCAATAACTGTGAGTAGCAATCACATCCACTATGCCGGCCTAGATGGAACCGGCAACTTACAAGCTGATCCCGAAACGTGACCAAATTACTTCACGGTCTGTATACTTGTAAGTGGTGGTACTACCCCGGATCGGCTGACTGGGTACCACTGCTTACCACTCTTTAGAATGTTGTGGGTAATTATTGGTATCTCTTTTACCAACTACCCTACATCCAATAATGAATAAACAGTCTGGATCATGAACTTGTGTTTCACTACAAATACTATACGATACATCCATAAGCAATTTACGGTGTTTTTATGGGGACGCGACTATATCCTATACCTGGCCTGATTTAAGCTGCCACCAAAATTAAATAACTGCAAGTAGCAGTCGCATCCACTATGCCGACCTAGTGACAACCGGCAACTTACAAACGATTACGAAACGAGACTAAGTCACTTCACGGTGTGCACACTCAAACTAGGCAGCAATTTCTGCCGCACTTAAAAATTGTGAATATGAAAGGGGAAAGATACTTATGATGAGATCGTCTCTGCCAAATACCTATAAGAATTAGCGTTAAATTTTGCTGTTTAAATTAATAAAGAAAATTGGATATAATAAAAATAATGTTAATTTCGCAATGATCTCAACTGCAAAGTGGAACTTGCCTGGTAATGCATGCGACGTGGACACGGCATTTGGAAGAACTGCACGATGAAAAGATTTGAAAAAGGAATTTCTATGAAGGAGCTGTGTAGCTTAGTAATCAAAGCGGCTAAACGTCAGAAAACTATCTTGAATCGCAGTTGTTTTTAAATTATCATTACTAATTTATGCAGTATTCTTTATTATTATCATTGTGACATTACATCTGACCTCGACCTGCCTGATGGTAAGCATGATTGAGGTCCAAGAGTGCCATTGACTGAACAAAACCCTAGTCAGTTCTCGGTAGCCTCAGACGCCAGCGAAAAAAATATTAAAAAGATGTTGTTTTTTTTTCATTATTACGCGTAGTAGACAAAAATCCTCATAAAAAGTTGTTAATGGCCATTTTTATTGTAAAATATCTTATTATAGGAATGCTAACAACACAGGAAGTCACGTACGAACACAAACAAATCGTACATCACTTTTTTAACGACTACAAAGAAATTTTAATTTATCTTGTTTATAAGGTAAACTATTGCAGGATAATAAACTTTATTTTTTCACTGGCTAAGGACGAGAATAGATTAACAGAGATGTGTATCTTAGAAGTCATTATGAGGACAAGGATGCTCATTTTAAAAACGTATAGGGTTTTTAAAAAGTTGTTTATTTCTAGAATTATTGTGGAATTTCTAGAATAATACAAATAGTTTGTTCACGGTATCTCAATTTACTACGTCTTTAGGCATCTTAGCAATAAGTTTGTACTTTTTAGTTTTTTTTACATTTCTATACTAAGCTACTATGATACAATAGAAACTGTACGACCAAAGATCATAATCAGAGATACTCTTCCCATCCTTGTGACATCTCTTGATTTAAAATCTTCAGTTCTCACCATACAAATTTTATATGGATGTGTCAAAAATTCCAAGTTTTACTCACAAAGATTTAATTAGCTTTTATTTTTTGGTATTTGTTTTATAATTACCATCTACATCAACTGTCCCGCCTTAATTCCTATGGGGATAGAGAGAAGTACAGAGCGCCACTTTTCACGATCCTGACACAATTTCCTTTACATACACAATTCTCTTCATGTAGAGAATTGTGTGCGTGAAGAATTACGAGACTTCTGTTTAGTATTTTTTTCTGCAAAAAAAGATATTCATGTTTAGCTTAGAGTTAGTATAGATCATTAAACCACGCACTTTTGGAATGTCTTTTCATTACCAAGCGTACCACACTCGCCTTCAAGTAAAAGTCCATAAAACATTATTTCAATCAATTAATCAAATTGTCACGGCTTTCCCCTACAGGGATAGGCAGAAACAATAGAGACAGTTGCCACGCTCCAAACACAACTCCCTCGCTTCCGTCACATCCACAATTCCCTCGCTTCATACAAGCTTTAATATTATGGGTACTAGGAAACCCAGCTTTCTTCAAGATGTCTCCGATTTGGTCGGAAAAAACCCTCCTTTCAAGTGTACAAACTGAGTGAATTAGTCGCATTTTAAGATCAGGATAAAAGTCGCCGGTTACAACTAGGCCGGCATAGTGGATCGCCTCCATTCGCATCCATGCTCTCTGTCATATGTCAAGCCATAATAAAAATCTAACAACTCCCACACATTAATTATAATTGAATTTCATTAATGTTTGCATGCCATTGACCAATGTATCGTGTTTCACACGCGCGCGTTAATTAGTATGTGAAACTATTGAGGAGGACCATCCCAAGTGCACTTACCCATTTCACTTGGCTTGATATTGTTTTTGGGCGATACTTTTAATGATTGTTTTTTTTTTAATTTTATTTCGGTAGTTTTATCGCCTCCTCCGTACGCTAGCTTTTCACATAAGGGGGAGTGCTGTGTGTGTAAAGGCGACCGTGGTGTAGGGGTAGTGCAATGGTTACCCAATGTATCTTTTATATATGTACTTTGGTTGTCCTGTTTCTATGATACAAGCACTTAAGTAAATTAGTAAAGAAATGTAAAAATAATAAAATGATAAGTGCTGACATGTCTAGCTAGAAATAAAAACATTATAACGGATCTCCATTTTCCACGATCCTGCCATAACTTTTCCTTTTATCATCATCAGCCGGAAGATGTCCACTGCTGAACATATGCCTCCCCCTTAGAACGCCAATCCGAACGACAAGATGCCAGTTGCATTCACCGGTTATTCGTGACTTTCACTATGTCGTCCGTCCACCTAGTGTGAAGTGGGAAGCCTACTAAAACTCTTTCCTTTACTTCCATCCAAATTCTTTTTATACAGACTCTATAGTGATGGTCCCTTGCTTTTGTAAAAGTGTCTCCTATGTCAATGTGCCCATCGCAACCTTTCTCAATCTACACCAAAACTACACCTTTTTTATATTGTGCCTTGATACATGACAGCACCCCGCCTGATGTTAAGCTGGAGCGCGTCCCATGAATACCACTACAGTTAAATAAATACAAGTAGCAGTCGCATCCACTATGCCGGCCTAGTTGGAACCGGCAACATACAAGCTGATCCCAAAACACGACTATGCCATTTCACGGTCTGTATGCTTGTATAAAAATAATTGTGGATGTTTTTTTTTATTGTGACTCGACATATGACAGCACCCCGCTTGATGTTAAGCCAAAGTGTGGTCCATGAATGAATGTCACTGCTACTACAATTCAATAACTGTGAGTAGCAATCACATCCACTATGCCGGCCTAGATGGAACCGGCAACTTACAAGCTGAACCCGAAACGTGACCAAATCACTTCACGGTCTGTATACTTGTAAATAAATGGTGGTACTACCCCGGATCGGCAGACTGGGTACCACTGCCTACCACTCTTTAAAATGTGAGGGAAGCGATGGCGTTGTGCGAGATTAATATTAATTAGCATACTTCTTAATTCGATAAACTGTAAATAAATTAAAATTTAATAAAACCCTTATGTCGTTATTTATTTATTCTACATTTCTTAAGTCAAAAGACTTAACTTTTAATCCTAGAAGCGATGCCTAAAAAGCCGGCGGTTCAGTGGTCGTGTTTCAGTGAACAGTCGGCGCTCTTGAAATCCTTGATTACCATATAGCATGTCGATTAAAACTATTCTTTCTTTGTCAGGTAAAACCCAACTTCCGACTTAATGCAAACAGTGGTAAAGAACAAAATGAAAACGCTAAACACTTCCTGAAACATTACTTGGCATCATGACGGTGAAAGATTGAACTTTATTAACCTCTTCTAAAAGGTATAACAACACACGCTTAGTGTTCTACTCAGTACTAATATAGCAAATAAAGGCAACCGTGGTGTAGTGGCTGTGCAATGGTTACGCAATCCAATAATACCAATAATACGCAATGTATTATTGGTACTGGTTGTTTTGGTACAATAATACATTGTTTGGTTTATTATTAGTACAAATACTAAATGCGACTAAGTCCCACGATATTGGTATCTTTGATATATGTACTTTGGTCGTCCTGTTTCTATGATACAAGCAAGGACTTTAGTACTTTGGTATAGAAATGTATAATAAAAAAAAATCAAATTGGTAAACCAAGCGTGGGTTGACAACAGGCGCAGCGCATTGGTTAACACACCAGTCCGTTGAGTGTGAAGTCCCGAGATCGATTCCCGGTAGAAGGAAACATTTATTTTATACCTTTTATTTATAATAATTAAATATATACAATATATTACAACAAATATTTGTTAATAAAAATATAAGAAATGCTCCGGGCCGAACGCGTAACTCAATTACAAATGGCTTCGTTTTGACAGTTGAACTCCATTAATGAGCTATAAAATTTAAATTGCGACCGCGTAACACACTAAGAATCGATGTTCGTTTTTATTAACAGTTCAAGCTCATTGAAACTCATTGTCCGAATGAATAGATTTATTTTTAACACTAACAGCGACCGCGTAACTTTTTGCAAATGGTAATGAATTTCATTTTCATTACCATTAAAGTTGCTCGGTCGGCCTCTTGGTTCTTAAAGAATGGCCCAGTTTGTCGATCCAAGATATTACCACCATTTAAAAGTCATCAAACCGTGGTGTGACTTAGTCGCATTTCGAGATCAGCTTTACGACCGCAACTTTATGCCGGCAGCTTAAACCAGGCCGGCATAGTGGATACGGCTGCTACTTACAGTTATTTAAATGTAGTAGAATATATATTCTTTCATGGACCGCGCTGCAGGGTTTTCTTAGTGCCCATTGAAATACTGGCCCCATTTGCCAATTGCATGTTTTGCATACATTATAATTATTTATACTATATTGTTATTTGAATTCAAGCGTAAAAATATATAATAAGCCATATGAAAATATATAATTAAAAAAAAGTGACTTATTATTTTTAAATAATAAGTAGGTTATAAATAAATAAATAAATAAATGTTTGCATTTGTATAATATTACAAGCATTGTAATTATATAAATTTTTATTTTTAAATTGAGAAAATTAAAATTAAAAGTATATTAACTATAATTAAATTATAAATAAAAAATATCATCTAATGACGTCGCATCAGAGAGTACCAAGGAGACTGGCAACATTTTCCCTTTGTATAGCAAGACCAATACGTTGGCAGAAGCCTTCCTGTCTCCTGACATCTCAATTAGCAGCTTGGACAACTCCTTGGCCAGGCGCTTAGCTAAAGGTCCCCAAGGGCCCATAGTCTCGACCTCAAACGGCGCAAATTCGTAACTAATACTGAGGTTAGCGTATTGTGAGGTTCTCAGCAGAAATCGCCGCACTTCCTTCGTTTAACGAGGTCACTTGGATGTGAGATGGGGCTAATGTGTCTACACAAGTCGCAGGCCACACCAAAGAACTGCCAAGTTTCCACGGCCCAACAGCCATGCCGTCGGGTCTCTTGCCGTCGCTCTGCGCCATACCAGAGGGTCTAAAATAGTATTATGTACATATCAATAAGGCTAAAAAACATAAAATTTAATCAATTTGTTACTCCTTTTTGCCACAGAGATAAGAAGAGACAACGAAGCACGACTTTCCATGATCCTTCACATCTACAACTTTTTATTTTGGACCTAATTTATATTACCTCTATAAAACATCAAATAATCATTAATAATAACGAGCGAACTCTTACAAATGAAAGCGAATATCGATATAACAGTGTAATAGATAATCGCATAATAACAAATCGCTCGGCTACATCGATACTTTTGTCGGCGGTCAGGTTACATCACTAACCGCATCCTCTATTTATACACTTCTTCCTGTAAATAATAGTCTAGCTTATTCAATAACCATTTACTTTTATATACTATTTACACAGACCAGTTTGTTACACGTAAAGTCCCGTGTTTGATTCCCGGTCGGAGCAAATATTTGTTAATTCAAAGAGGTGGATGTTTGCTTCGGGTCTGGTTATCAAAGCGTGGTAGGCAGTGGTGTCCAGTCTGCCGATCCGGAATAGTACCACCACTCACAATTATAAAAACTGTCAAGTAACTTAGGCACGTTTTGGGATCAGATTATAAGTTGCCAGTTGCAACTAGGCCGGCATAGTGGTTGTGTCTGCTACTTATAGTTATCAAAAATTATAGTAGCAGTGACATCCATTTATGGACCGTGTTGCAGCTTAAGAGCTTCATACAAGCTCTAAGGTTATAGGCACTAGGCAACCAAGCTTTCTTGAGGATGTCTCCGATTTGATCGGAAAACACCTTGGCTTGCCTTGTTTAACGTATCCATCCACATTAGATTTATAAATTCCTTTCGTCAATCTACTTTCACTCATCCTTTCCATGTGCCCAAACATTTCAAACTAACAAATTGTTCAAAGGCGACCGTGGTGTAGTGGCAGTGCAATGGTTACGCAGGCCGAGAGCACGGGTACGAAACCACTCACCGGTACCAATGTATCTTTGATATATGTACTTTGGTTGTCCTGTTTCTATGATACAAACCCTTTTAGTAGCTTAGTATTGAAATGAAGAATAAATAATGCGTTAAGGCGTTTAAGGCGACCGTGGTGTAGTGGCAGTGCAATGGTTACGCAAACTGAGAGCACGGGTTCGAAACCACTCACCGGTACCAATGCATCTTAGATATATGTACTTTGATTGTCCTGTTTCTATGATACAAGTACTTTAGTAGATTAGTATATAAATGTATAATAATAATGAAAAAACTTGTTCAACTAATTAAATACGAGTATAATCAAGAGGTTCAAATGTAGTTTAGTTCGCATTCTAATCAGATTCGAAGTAATGTCTATCTGTGCACACATCGGAACGTAAGATCATTGATTACACTTGATCTCTTATTCGAATTAATCGCCAGCGTGATCCCGCCATTGGTATTTCAACGATCTTCGAATGCTTAATGGTTTTACTGCCGGTGTAGACTTATATCTGCATTATTTATTTATTTCTATACTAAGCTACTAAAGTACTTGTATCATAGAAACGGGACAATCAAAGTACATATATCTAAGATGCATTGGTACCGGTGAGTGGTTTCGAACCCGTGCTCTCGGTTTGCGTAACCATTGCACTGCCCCTACACTACGGTCGCCTTAAACGCCTTAACGCATTATTTATTCTTCATTTCAATACTAAGCTACTAAAAGGGTTTGTATCATAGAACCAGGATAGCCAATTTTATTTTAAAGATACAATGTAAAAGATACCGTCCCGAATGTATTACGTCTTTGTCTCACAAATACAAAAGCTTTGCATTGTTGGTATGTTGGTATGGAACATTTTATTTTAATGTGACTCGACATTTGACAGCACCCCGCTTGATGTTAAGCCAAAGTGTGGTCCATAAATGAATGTCACTGCTACTACAATTCAGTAACTGTGAGTAGCAATCACAACCACTATGCTGGCCTAGATGGAACCGGCAACTTTCAAGGTGATCCCGAAACGTGACCAAATCACTTCACGGTCTGTATACTTGTAAGTGGTGGTACTACCCCGGATCGGCAGACTGGGTACCACTGCCTACCACTCTTTGATAACCAGACCCGAAACAAATATCCATCTCTTTATTTTATTAACAAATATTTGCAATATTTATTATTATTAAAAATCACAAATAAAAGCTATAAAACAAATATTTGCTCCGACCGGGAATCGAACCCGGGTCTATACGCGCAACAAACCAATCGCTAAACCGTTTGTCCACGCCTGCCCTATTTGAGAATAGAGCTATAATAAAGTAATTTGTATAGACGTGTTATGAAAAGACGTATTATCAAATTTTTGAATTCCTGCGCTTTCAATTGTGCAACGTAGTGCAATTAACTTTAACCATAGCTGGTTTCAATTTAAAAGCTAACTAATTGGTTGTAATATATTGTAGGATTTGGAAACAGTGAGTTGTTACGCCCACTAGGAACATCTATCAATTTACAACTGTAATTTTTCTTTTAACATTTCTATTATAACCTACTTCTAATGCTTTTTTTTATTGTGACTTGACATATGACAGCACACCGCTTGATGTAAAGCTGGAATGTAGTCACTGCTACTACAGTTCAATAACTGTGAGTAGCAATCACAACCACTATGCCTGCCTAGTTGGAACCGGCACTTATAAGCTGATCCCGATCCGAAGCAAATATTTGTTTCATAGCTTTTATTTGTCATATTTAATAATTATATTATCAATCAATCAAATTGTCACGCCTTTTTCCCACAGGGATAGGCAGAGACAATGGAGCGCCACTTACCACGATCCTTACACAACTCCCTTGCTTCCTTCACATCCACAATTCTCCTCATACAGGCCCTATGGTTATGGGCACTAGGCAACCTAGCTTTCTTAAGGATGTCTCCTATTTGGTCGGAAAACACTCTCCTAGGCCTGCCTTGTTTAACGCATCCATCCACATCAGATTTATAAATTCCTTTCGTCAATCTACTTTCACTCATCCTTTCCATGTGCCCAAACCATCGAAGCATTCCTTTGTCAATCCTTGTCACTACATCTTCTTTTAAACCACATCTATCACGCAGTGTGCTATTCCTTATTCTATCAGCTATCGTCACTCCACATACACTCCTTAACGACCGCATTTCTACAGCGTTAATTCTACTCTCATGCTTCTTCTGCCATACCCACCCTTCACTTCCATACATTAATGTAGGAACAAGCACCGCATTATGAACAGCCATCCGTGACTTTTGGGACATTATTTGGCTGCTCATTATACTATGGATGGCACCGTTCACTACGTTACCCTTTTGCACTCTTCTCTCAATATCTTCATCACACATTCCATCCCTAGTAAACATACTTCCCAAGTAAACAAATTGTTTGACTTGTTCCACTTTCTTTCCGTCTATCATTATCTCACATTCTGTCATTTCATCCTCTCTCTCCAAAACCATTACCTTAGTTTTACTTACATTCACTTTCATACCTTTCTTTTCTAATTCCGCATTCATTATAGTGACCATTTCTTGTAACTCATACGCCGAAGATGCAAGGATAACTTGATCGTCGGCGTACAAGAGACATTTGATCACCAAGTCATTCATTCTTAAACCATACTTTCTTTCACGCAACTCTTTCAGACAACTGTCCATGAATAGATTGAAGAGCCATGGTGACGCTACACATCCCTGTCTGACACCTTTAGAGATGCCAAACCAGTCAGATAGCGCCCCGTTAATTCGAACACATGCACTGGAATCCTCATAGAGAGATTTCAGTGCACGGACCAAACGCTCCCCCAACCCAAACCCGGACAGCTGCTGCCACAATTCACTCCTGTTCACTCGATCATAGGCCTTCTCAAGGTCAACAAAAGCACAAAACACCTTCTGGTGTTTTGCCAACACTTTTTCGCTGACGCATCTTAGAGAGAAGATCTGATCCATACATCCCATCCCTTTCCTAAATCCCGCTTGCGCATCCCAAACTTTATCATCTGTTTCATGCATCACCCTTTCAATCAATACTTTCGCATACAACTTGCCAACAATACTGAGAAGGCTGATGCCGCGGTAATTTTTAGGTTCCTGTTGCGACCCCCTCCCCTTGTATAGTGGTACAATGACAGCCTTGCGCCAGTCCCCTGGTACAAGACCGTTCACCCAGCACTTACTGAAAAGGAGACACAACCAGGAAGCCACCAGCTGACCACCGCCCTTCAGCATCTCGACAGTTATTCTGTCACAACCAGCCGCTTTTCCAACTTTCATTCTTTTCAATGCATTCACAATCTCTTTCACATCTATATCACATTCAGATTCACTTTCATTCAGCGTGGAGGACATATCGACACACTCTGGTGCTGTATTATCATCCTCCACAAATAAACTTTCAAAATACTCCTTCCATCGTCCTAACACTTTCTTCTCTTCAGTCACTAAATCGCCATTCGAATCCCTAACCACATTCACTTTAGACTTCTCCAGTCCTCCCCGGGCTATCTTAACCTGTTTCCAGAACAGTTTGATATTGTCCCGGAAATTTCTGGAGAATTTCCTCTCGATATCCTCTTTCACCTCTTTCTTCTTTCGTTCTATACATTCTTTTACTTTAATTTTTATTTCCTTATATTCATTCATTACCTTACATACATCCTCATCTTTCTTACCCGGGTTTGTTCGTCTACTAGCTTTAACTGCTAGTAGATCCTGCCATTTTTTCTTCTTCTCGCATACTAATACTTCCGTTTCCTTATCCCACCACATGTTGGGCCTTACATTCTTCCTCTTGCTCACTCCACACGCTTCTTCTGCAGCTTCTGTCATACCATTCCTCAATTTCATCCATACTTCCTCCACACTATCATTCTCATGATTACAGGCATCTCCTATTTTCTCACGTAACTTACTTACATACTCCTCTTTCACTTCTGCATCTTGCAACTTTTCTCCTTTTATTCTTGTCAACTGTGTTGTCGATTTACGACTGCGGTTTCTCCAACCCTTGAACAGACCATTTATTCTTGACATTACAAGAAAATGGTCTGTTCCAATGTTGACCCCGCGATAAACCCTCGTATCGACAACATTGACTTTCAACCTTTCATCCACAATCACAAAATCTATCATACTTCTCTCTTTATTCCTCTCCCATGTATACATGTGAATCTCCTTGTGACAAAACTTCGTGTTTGTCACAATGAGATTCTTCTCCAAACAAACATTCACCAGACTCACTCCATTCTCATTCACACGCTCATCTCCAAACCTTCCCAACACATGGTCTACATTCACTCTTTGCACACCAACCCATGCATTAAAATCACCTAACATTACAACCCTTTCATTCGATCTCGCAACATTCAAAACATCACGCAGGCTCTCCCAAAACTCTTCCCTTTCGGTCTGTGGATTAGATATATCGGGGGCATACACACCAACGACAAATAGTCTGTGCAGCCCCACTCTAAGCCTGACCCATAAGAGTCTGGGCGACATACACTCATACTCAGTCATACACTCTGCCATTCTCTCAGACATCAACATTCCCACACCCTGACACGCTCTGGCCGTCGAGTCGACCCCCGACCAGACTGCTGTGTAGGGACCATGGTGGGTGACATCTGAGCCCTTCCGCTTCGTCTCATTCACACACAAAATATCTATTTTCTTATCATCCATCATCTTACATACTTCATCTAACTTAGTCTTCATTCCTCCACAAACATTCAACGTGGCAAAACGGCTCTCCGCTGCCCGCTTTTCGCCCCGTGGGAACTTGAGGCGTGACTTATTGCGAGTAATGTCGCCGCCATTCGAATATGTTTTATTATTATTTTTAATTCCCATTTTATACCCACGAGTAGCAAGGGAAAAAAGTGCCAACTCCGACAGAGCCCCGCATGCCGGAGTGGGGCAATAAATTAGTACCCGATGGGCGCCAACCATCGGGACTGGCACGCTCGCGACTAGGCCACCCCTAGCCATTCATCCTTGGGCGCGGCAGACCACGGAATTAGCGGAAGGGGAAGGGAGGAAAAGGAATTAGCGGAAGCGAAAAGGGATAGATAGGAATTGGGGATTGGGTAGGTTTAGGATACCATTACTATAGAAGGAAAAGGATATAGTAAATGGTAGCTCGAGGTGTCCGGGGTTGCGTACCCGTATTCGTCGTATAAACACTGGACAAATATTTATAAAACGAACCCTCTGAACCCTGAAATTATATTAATTATTACAAATCTTTGTTAATAAAAAAAATGGTGGATGTAGGCAGTGGTATCCAGTCTGCTGATCCGGATTAGTAAAACCACTTACAAGTATACAGACCGTGAAGTGATTTGGTTGCGTTTTGGGATCAGCTTGTAAGTTGCCGGTTTCAACTTGGCCGGCATAGTGGATCAACTGTGGTGTAGTGGGAGTGCACGAAAACCAAGTGATAACATTGCCGAGTCGAGTCACAATAAAAAAAAACATATCATACAGTTACATAAACAATTATAAAATCCATTTTATTGTTATTAATTCTAGTTAATATAATTTACAGTAGTTATCAAAGGTTATTGGTTGTAAGTGCGGTTTCATATCTTAAATCCGTTATGGGCCCTAAACTTAAGTGATTTATAAAGATGATGTGATTCCATGTACTTGGATGTTATAAGCATTTGTTCATTAGCGGACTGCCTTCGCTTAACTTTTATTGTGAGGAGACCGTAGTGTAATAGTCGTTGTAGTTTAGTAGTCACGCAAACCGAGAGACACGGTTCAATCAGTGAGTCAATCAGCGCGATTGAGTATGTATTGTATTCCTCTGTTACCAGATTTTTTATTTTTTATTGTGACTCGATATATGACAGCACCCCGCTTGATGTTAAGCCGAAGTGTGGTCCATGAATGAATGTCTCTGCTACTACAATTCAATAACTGTGAGTAGCAATCACGTCCACTATGCCGGCCTAGATGGAACTGGCAACTTACAATCTGATCCCGAAACGTGACCAAATCACTTCACGGTCCGTATACTTGTAAATGGTGGTACTACTCCGGATCGGCAAACTGGGTACCACTGCCCACCACTCTTTGATAACCAGACCCGAAGCAAATATTGAGTCGATTATTTTTGAACCGTGAGAACGCTACAGTCAATATTCGCTTTCGATTATTTGTTGAACGATAAATATTTATTTATTTATGGAACTTAAATCCACAGCATTATTGCTAAATATTTTTATAACAAACTTAAAACTAAAATCATTGCCAATAATGAATTTCACTGTTCTCAACTTATAATTTAGACGAAAATAAAGTAGGAAGGTACATGGTTTTGCATATATTGCAACAAATAAAAATAATTCAACAAATAAAAGAAACTTAAACAACATTATATAACAAAGATATAACAAAAGAAGACTGTGTGTATGTTCGCGTGTGTGTGTATAAATTATTCCTTTTTAAATATTTTATTCTTTATTTTATTTTTTCAAAGCATATTTTGTATTGACGAAGGGGTCTACGTTAGAAAAGAATTTATTATACTTATTTGGTAATCTCAATTGAACAACTGAATTCGCCTCATATTCACTTATTTACTCTATTATTGTTCAATAAATGATTTATTGTTCGGTGTCCATTGAATAATAATAGGTGTACACTTAATTATGTTGTAATAATGAATTCGATGTCTTCTTGATTAACGTGCGCCTTTCAACAGAGTTGCGCTCTCTGATAGGAATTGATTTGTTAATTATTTGATTAATATGCGACGCAAAGCAATTCAACTTAAGGGCTTTTTGCTTGTGCAATTTGCTTCATTTCACTTTTTTAGGGATGAACAAATGATTATATCTATTTATAAAAAAAAACTTATAACTCGTAAGTACCCGTTTTTTGGCCTGCATTTTCCAGTCATCTGCGCAGGTTAGATGTCGCTTTTTAATACTTAGTCGCGTTTTGGGATCAGCTTGTAAGTTGCCGGTTTCACCTAGAACGGTATAGTGGATGTGAAGTAGCAGTACTAACTTAAGTAGCAGTTACCTCCATTCATAGACTGCACTCCAGCTTAAGATCATGCAGGATGAGTCACAATAAAAAAAAGATTAAAAAAGTATAAATTCACTGTAATAAAACTACCATACGTAGTTAATAATATGTAGTATTGAAAAGTATACAATATGCACATGGAGGGGATGAGCGAAATTAGATTAACGAAAAGAATTTATAAATGAATAAGGCAGGCCCAGAAGGGTGTTTACTGACCATATCAGAGACATCCTTAAGACATCCTTAAGGTTGTCCAGTGCTAATAACAGTAGAGCTCGTATGAAGAGAATTGTGGATGTGAGGGAAGCGAGATAGTTGTGTCAGGATCGTGGCAAGGGCACCTTATTGTCTCTGCATATCCCTGTGGAAAAAAGGCTGCATATCCACTCAGTAGTGGACTGCAGATTGCAGAAGACTTCGCGGCAGGCCCAAACGGAGATGGCGAGATGAGATGGACTCCTACAATAGTTCGTGGCGAGAGATCGCCAAATGTCGTGAGTCATGGAAAAAAGAGAGGGAGGCCTTTGCCCAGCAGTGGGACAAATAAATAGACTAATAATAATAATGGCCGCTTGGCAACCCTACGTTTAGTTATTTTGCAGTAGTCTCTAGTATCGTCCATCAAAACTGTCGTATGAGCAAATCGATCAAACGTGTGAGTTCCTTGTAGAAGATGGCCGCATTGTTACGCAACGCATTTAACAAACAATCACATTAATGCATTTTTTATGATTGCGTGGGCTTCGCGCTCTTGATACCTTTGTTTACATTTGTTTTTTTTTTAATTGTGATTCGACATATGACAGCACCCCGCTTGATGTTAAGCCGAGGTGTGGTCCATGAACAAAGTCAACAAAGTCCCGGGTTCGATTCCCGGTCGGAGCAAACATTTGTTTCATATCTTAATTATATTAAAAATTGCATATATTTGTTAATAAAATAAAGTAGATATTTGCTTCGGGTCTGGTTATCAAACAGTAGTAGGTCGTGGTACCCAGTCTGCCGATCCGGGGTAGTACCACCACTTACAAGTATACAGACCTTGAAGTGATTTGGTCACGTTTCGGGATCAGCTTGTAAGTTGCCGGTTCAAACTAGGCCGCCATAATGGATGTGATTGCTACTCACAGTTATTGAATTGTAGTAGCAATGACATCCATTCATGGACCACATTTCAGCTTAACATCAAGCGCGTTGCTGTCATATCGTATATCGAGTCACCATAAAAAAAAATATGGCCATAAACCCGCCCACGTAAACAGGAAACCATCTCAGGTCTGATTCGTACCATTTGACTAAGATGTACATAAAATAAAATAAAAAAAGAAAGTTTAATATTGCAAGCATTAACAACTTATTTATACATAAAAATGTCAATAGCTTATTTCATACAATATAAGTTATGTGAATACAACGTACTAAAGAATGGCTCGCCTTCCGCATAACATAGGGGGCCGTTATTTCAAACTAAGTTAATGTTTTAGTTACTAATGTGGTTTGAAAGAAGTTGTAGAGACAAGGATTGACAGAGGGATGCTTTGATGGTTTGGGCACATGGAAAGGATGAGTGAAAGTAAATTGATTTATAAATCTCATGTGAATGGATGCGTTAACCGAGGCAGGCCCAGAAGGGTGTTTTCCGATCAAATCGGAGACATCCTCAAGAAAGCTAGGTTGCCTAGTGCCCATAACCTCAAAGCTTGTATGAAGAGAATTGTGAATGTGAAGGAGGCGAGGGAGTTGTGTCAGGATCGTGGCAAGTGGCGCTCCATTGTCTCTGCCTATTCTCATGGGAAGGGCGTGAATGTCGGAATAATAAATTGTGAAAATAAAACCAAAATAAACGCGGTAGTAAGTCGCATAAAATTTGTTTAATTCATTTATTAATGTTCGCGCAAAATCTAAGAAAATACTACATATTATGTTAGAGCTTCAATAAAAGAATTGTAAATGTGAAGATAGCGAGGGAGTTATGCTAGGATCGTGGCAAGTGGCGCTCCATTGTCTATGGCCAGCCCTGTGGGAGAAGGGCGTGACACTTTGATTGATTGATATATATATATTTTTTAATTGTGACTCGACATATGACAGCACCCCGCTTGATGTTAAGCACATGTGTCTTGTGCTTGTGTCCATGAATGGATGTCACTGCTACTACAATTCATTAACTGCGAGTAGCCACTATGTCGGCTTAGTTGGAACCGGCAACCTACAAGCTGATCCCGAAACGTGACCCAATCACTTCACGGTCTGTATATGGTTAAAAAGATCAATTTTAAAATTAATATAGTTTGATATAGCAGGCTTTATTGAACTGATATGCGTCACATGAGATGTATTATCAGTGGCAGTATAAATATAAAGTTCCTACTCGTTAGAATAATGTGACTGCTCGACATTCTTTGGTTTTTAATATTTATTTTGCAATTTTAACTCACGAATATAATTATCATCATCATCAGCCAGAATGTGTCCACTGCTGAACATAGGCCTCCCCCTTAGAACGCCATTCCGAACGACAAGATGTTGCATCCACCGGTTACTCGTGACTTTCACTATGTCGTCAGTCCACCTAATGGGAGGTCTACCTACGTTGCGTCTTCCGGTTCGTGGTCTCCATTCTAGAACCTTCCTTCCCCATCGGTTGTCGGTTCTTCGAGCGATGTGGCTCCATTGCCACTCCAGCATGAGAATCCTACGGGCTATGTCGGTAACTTTGGTTCTTTGGCGAATATCCTCGTTCCGGATTCTATCGCGCAAATTCTATCACTATTCTATCACGAATATATACAGAACAATTGACAAGTGGAATGCTTTGCCACTTGTCTTTGCACACGTGTTCTTTCCATCCTATGACCTTTGGCCGGCATAGTGACGGCGACTGAGGCAACAAACTCGGTTTTCTCAGTCGTCGTCACTCTTGGACCTCCTCTTGCTTATCATCAGGCATGTCAAGGTCAGATGTCGTGTCATAATTTAAAAAAAAACGTATTAAGTGACTACCGATCTACCGACGTGTGGCAAAGTCGACTGGGAGTTCAAATCAATCAAATGTCACGCTATTTTCCTTCAGGAATAGGCAGGGACAATGGAGCGCCACTTGCCACGATCCTGACACAACTCCCTCGCTTCCTTCACATCCACAATTCTCTTCATACAAGGTCTATGGTAACTTATCAATAGAACCTTTTATTTCACACACAACCTACGCGTATCGAAATGCTTTTAAACTATCAAATAAAATATTTAGCACGCATTTCTGCACTCGTATCTCAACCAGGTGTTTTAAGATTTCATCTCACATTAGACGAATCACATTTGCACTTAAACAAAAATAAATAGAACCTTATTTTCAGCACATTAGAACTTACTTTCAATTGACAATATTTATAAAATAGAGTAGCATTTTTACAATCTAATAAGAAGAAAATGCAACCTTGTATCTATGTGTTTAGGTTATAATTTTATTTGGCATTCTCGAGGAATATGTGTAGCGTTAATCAAGTTGTTTTGAGAGCAAAGAAGGCCGCAAAGGCAAAGGATTTTATCCGCTCAATCTGGAGTTCTAAGCGAAATAAAACGGAGTAACGATTGCCGCCAGCGATTGTACGATATCAACTGTACGAGTAGATATTGTGAAGTAATACTTGTTTATTAACAATACATATGGCTGGCATACACGAGTATATGTATAATTAATATTTTATGTTTTTTCTTACTTGTAACAAGTCGTAAACACTATTCCCCATGCCCTTTATCTTAGGAAACTGTTTAGTACTGTTTTATTCTAACAATAAACGTACATTTAATCCCAAATTCTCGTCCTTTAAAAGGGGCGTCACCGACGTCCTCGAGAAGTCTGCCACCCAGTAAACCTACAATAGTTTCGTATCAATTTGTTAAGTTTTATCTGTTAATCTTGGTTATTTGGAAAATATGTATTGGGATTTAATTGTTTTTTTTATTTTTTATATATAGTTATTGTTATTGTCCTTGTCTTGGTTGCTGTCTTTGTTTGTTTTGTTTGTTTTTTTTTTGTTACCGTCAATTGCAACTGTTGATGCTGTGTGTATGCAGTAATGGGATACAACCTTGATTTTTAAATTATGTTCAAATAAATTCAGGTAAAGGTTGTGTTCTGTTGTATACACCTTTAATAAATAAATAAATACACAATGTAACAAATGCACAAACGTTATTAAAATCACACACACATATCATTATTTTTATTAAAAACTTTTTATGAATACGTTGAGATCTCAAATGACAAATGTTGTGCCCTAATAATAATAATAAAACCATGTTCACAGTAAGTTCATAGATAGTTTTAATCACCGAGTTTTAATAAACTCGTATTGATTTGCGTTAGTAATATTGTTTTTTTTATATTAAATTAATTTTACTAACGTAATATTTTTACGCTAGTAATAATAATTTAATGTTTTTTTATTGTTAATCCGCCATTATGCCAAAAGTTTGTTTACTTCTTTTCAAGTAAGGAAAAATGTACAATAGTATTATAAAAATCAGGGACATTCTTAAAATCGGGGATCCGCAGTAGCTATAACCATATGGCTCTACAGATTAAAATTAGGTCACAATAAAAATAGAATACGATAGCTTCAGAGTTGTATCAGGATCGTGAAAAGTTGCAAAAATAAAACTGTCAAATGTCGAATTTGACAGCACCCCACCTAATATTGAACCTACAGTCAATTAACTGTAAGACATCGATGACTGTAAGTAGTAAGTATGTGCGGTTTCGCACATGAAGTCCTCTTCGGTTTCTTTATGCGATAACTGTATCAGTCACATCCACTATGTGAACTCTGCCTATCCCTGTGGGATATAAGGCGTAAAATTAATGATGATTGTGTGTATAGTGCATTCCTTTTCCATAGGCCAGTGGTTCTCAAAGTTGTCTGGGCGACGACCCATCTAATACAAGTTTACAAACTCGGGACCTCTAGGAAATTAAACCACGGCCAATATATGAATAGAGGACTTTTCAAATAACAAACAAAGTTTTAATACAATTTTTTATTAACTACATAAAAAATGTCAATGGGAAAGATGAAATTGTATCCTATGTCTCGACATTACAGTTATGATATCAATTTTAACCCGTTACTTTTATTTTATTTATTTATTTATTCAAAAACTTCATGCACTAGGCACAAAGGCGGACTTAATTCCGCTAGGCTAGCCAGAGACTAGACTAGACTTTTTTGTATGGGGTAGGTGCAAATTAAAATAGAAGCATTTAAATAGTATGAAGTCCAATTTATTGAGTCGGTTGATGTGTCGTTATGTGGTGTGTTTTTCGGGGGGAGGAGGGAGGGGTGTTTTCCGACCAAATCGGAGACATCCTCAAGAAAGCTAGGTTACCTAGTGCCCATAACCGTAGAGCTTGTATGAGGAGAATTGTGAATGTGAAGGAATAGAGGGAGTTGTTTCAGGATCGTGGCAAGTCTCTGCCTATCCCCGTTGGAAAGAGGCGTGACAATTTGATTGATTGTCATTGATGTGTCGTTTTACAGGCAGGGCTCGCTCAATATTCGCTCTGTTCGCATAGTTTGGAAAACCCTGCCATAGGTGTGAAATGAAGTTCCCACTTGCGTGACACACTGTCCTATTCAGATTGGCTCTAAAATTACACATTGTTATGTCAAACATAAATAGTGATGTATTATTGTATTGAAACGCCTCAACCACAACACTATTAAATTTATTACCAATACCGATGTAAATGCTGTCTTCATTACACATTTTCCCATCCCTATTTCTAAGCAAGATTACTTATTCCATCTTTTAGTAGATAATCAATCGTATTTACTATTTACCTATCTTTTCTTTGGCCGGTATAGTGACGGAGACTGAGGCAACCATGAACCATGTCGGTGTTTTAGTCGTTGGCACTCTCGGCACCCTTGCTTTAAGGCGACCATGGTATAGAGACAGTGCAATGGTTACACAAACCTAGAGCTAAACCACTTGCTGGTACCAATGTATGTTTGATATATGTTCTTTTGTTTTCCTGTATCTATTATACAAGCACTTTAGTAGCTTAGTATAGAAATCTATATATATAAAAGAAAGTCGTGTTAGTTACTCCACTTATAAATCAAGAACGGCTGAACCGATTTAGCTGAAAATTGGCAGGGAGGTAGTTTAGAGCCAGGAGAAGGACATAGGATACTTTTTATCCCGTTCGACAGCATTCCCGTGTGACTTAACATGTAACCTCAGTCACTATAAAACGTGGTATAAAAAAAAGAATCAGACTTGGAATAACAAAATTGACGTATAATGACAGCTATGTAATGACGTATGGATGACAATTTGATATTTGTAAGAAACCTTTATATATAAAAATATATTGCTGTTCGTTAGTCTCGCTAAAACTCGAGAACGGCTGGACCGATTTGGTTAATTTTGGTTTTGAATTGTTTGTGGAAGTCCAGGGAAGGTTTAAAAGGTGAATAAATATGAAAGTCCCATGTAATATACAGCCGCTTGCGTGACGCACTTACCTACCGATATATCGATGTAGAAGGTTAGTTTTCCAGAAGGAGTGCTCTGACAGTTTTGACATGTATGGGGGAGTTGTAGACAAAGTTTATGTGACCCCCAGCTAAATCACAAATTTTGACATTTGACATTTTTAACTGTCAAATTATTTTTTCTCTGTGATCCTTTGCTCGCTGATGGAATTTTTTTTGCGCAATCGATTAATCGTCGAACATTATTTAATATGCAAAAAAACTTAATCAGAAAATGTTGACGGAATCGGACTTTTTCGATTCCCAAACATACAGGTCAAGTTAGAGATACAACTGTCAAGTTAGAGAAACGATTTTGACGTCAACGTGTTCCCACTGAATCACTAATAGAGCGTAAGAACTCGAAATTTTTAATTTCTCAACGTCTGCGTCGCTATCGAACTAATCGTTTTTCGGATTTTTTTCTACATTTTTTGTTCATTTTACCCCCTTAAACGACCTCCAACATATGTGTCATGTATAACGCGTTTGTCCACCGCGTGACAGTGTCTGTAAAACAGCCATAAAAATCCCTGTCAACTGAAAATCACGGTAGCTCTAGCGTTGGCTTCATCTAGAATAGCTGCGACTCTGCTAGAAGGGCGGCAAACTGCACATTCTGCCTCGAAATTACCATTAAACATGCAAATCAACGAAACACCAATTTGTAACATCACCACAAATAGCGCAATGGCCTAGACACTACAGGTATGAAAAATGATTATTTGGGATTAATGCACAATGACCCATAAGAGGTCACTGGAGGCACTGGACAGAACATTGAAAACAAACAAAAAAATATTTTTGGGGGGGCCATGATTCTGTTGTCAGGTGATATTCATCAGACTCTTCCAGTTATTCCCCGATCAACTGTTGCTAATAAACTAAACGCATGCCTAAAATCATCGAATTTGTGGCGGTACGTAAAGACACTCTAATTAACAACTAATATGCGAGTGTTTTTGCAACAAGATGAAACTGCAAATGTGTTTGCGAAGCAGTTGTTAGACATTGGAAATATTAAGTCACAGTGGGCACCTCGATTTTCTGTCACATCACATCACAGACTTAAAAGAGGAGTTTATTCAGCGTGTTTTTCCAGATATAGCGCAACAGTTCAATAAACATAAATGACTGGGTGAACGAGCAATATTGGCGGGGAAAAATAAAGATGTCGAGGATCACAATGCGACCATTAAGAATTTTCTTTTGGGACAGTTGGTTTCCTTTAAATCAGTCGACGCCGTTATGAACCAGGATGAGGTAGTCAACTATCCCACGGATTTTAAATTTACTGAAATTACCTGGATTACCACCTCACGATTTGCAGTTAAATGTAGGATCAGTTGTCATCATGCTGCTTAACCTCGACTGTGCATTGGAACAAGACTGGCTGTGAAAAAGGTGATGAGTAACATCATCGGGGCAACCATCATAAAAAGAAAACACAAAGGAAAAGATGTCTTGATCTTGCGTATACCGATGATTCCAACAGATTTGCCATTTGATTTTAAACGTTTACAATTTCCAGTAAGACCATCAATAAATCGCAACGCCAGTCGTTGGAAGTTTGCAGAATCCACTTGGAGTTTCCCTGTTTCGCGCATGGACAATACGTCGCGTGTTCGCGCGTCGGAAAACCGTCATTTTTGTTTATTTACGCACCACAAAACAAAACAAAAAATATAGTTTTTTTTAATTGATTAACAGACTGTATCATAACTGTGCGTGTCTGTCAATAGCAAATTAAAACCTTATAATTTCATGAAAACTCTGTTTTGTAAGTAAGCAACATCATGTGTAATTAATCGAAAATAATAATAATATTTCATTCAAACCGAGCATTTTTTTTAATTAATTATGGATTCCTTTTCTTTGTTTTAAGTTTATTTTATTATTAAAAAGTTTAGGTATTTTATTCATCGATTGTGGCAGTACGAAGTCTGCCGGGTCAGCTAGTGTATAATAATAAAAAATAATCTATGTTTAATATGTGTACTTTGGTTGTTTGTTTCTATGATACAAGCACTTAATATAGAAAGTATAAAAATGTAAATAAAATAAAAAATTACTTATCATCAGGTAAGTCGAGGTCAGATATCGAGTCAGAATATAAAAACTTTAATAGGTTTCATAATCATTATCAATTTTAAGCATGAGATAACGAAGTACTACTTTATACAATCCTGGCGTATATTGCTTCCTTCACATTCACAATTCTCTTCATGCATGCTCTTTGGTTACCCTCATCCAGGGGCATTAAAATGGTCAAGTCAAGTGTTTCCCAAACTTTTTAGGCCATGCCCCACCTTTACATTTTTTATTTTTTAATGCCCCCCAATAATAATTTTTCACCTTTAAAAATTGTTTTGTTTCCTTAGGACATTTTTATATACTTCTTGCCGTGATTGCATTTCTGCTCACTATATTTATATTAAGTTTTGTTTGTGTGAAGTAAATAAACATTATTATAATTATTTATTAAAAAAACACCCAAAAGTAGTCCTATTTATTAAATATTTAGTATTGATAATTTAAGTTAAAAAAACCTTCACAACTTCTGCCTACCTTAAGAAGCAGTCTCTATAGACCGTTACAAGAATATCTTTGTAATGGGTTTATTGATAATGACAGTTATAAAAGTTGTAGATTGAAATATAAGACAAGTTATACTTAAGTTATATAACAGACATTTTCGACTCCAGGCCATGTTCTTGGAAATAAAATTATATACTCTCATACTTTAATTTAAAGGATTTTTTACAATAATCTTATTATACAATGATACTGTTGTATAATTGTAGTATATGTATAATAAATAATCTCATAATACAGAACAAATAGACAAAAAAAAATTTTTATTGTGACTCGTCATCTGACCTCGTCTCGATGATAAGCAAGAGGAGGTCCAAGAGTGAAGAGTAACGACGACTGAGAAAATCGAGTTTGTTCACGGCTGCCTCAGTCGCCATCACTATGCCGGCCAAATGTTGTTTTCTGAGAATACTATATATCCATCTACATCAGATTATTTGCGAGACAGAAACGAGGCAGACCCAGGAGGGTGTTTTCCGACCAAATCAAAGACATCCTCAAGAATGTTGGGTTGGCTAATGCCCATAATCGTAGAGCTTGTATGAAGCGAATTCTGGATGTGAGGGAAGCGAGGGAGTTGTGTCAATCGCGGCAAGTGGCATTTCATTTTCTCTACCTCCACTAATTTCTATGGGAAAAAGGCGTAACAATTTGATTGTTCAATTTGTTGATAATAATAATATCTTTATATACTTTTTAGCGTTTCTATACTAAGCTACTAAAAGTACCTAATTTATTATAGAATGCTAAAATAAATATATATATATATATATATAGTCACTTTATCGCAATTTTTTTTTCAGGTGGTTAAAGAAAAATAACTGATTGATCAATCGGAATCGTAAGTTTATTTTATTAATATACCTACCATAATATAGCTTAATTAATAAACCATAATTAAGCTTATTTTTAATAATAAATTAATTCCTGTTTAAATCTATTTTGTAATGTAATTTAAGCATACATTATTGTAAATAAAAAACAACTTTTACAACGTCATAAAGGTTATATCTACAATGTTATAAAGTTGAATAAAAAAACAATAGATACTGGATAAATCAAGAATAGAACAAAAAGGCGTGCGATGGCACACGCGGTCAAAAACGCACTAAAGGAATAGTCAAGTGAGTGACGTATCAATTAAAATTAATTTATTTTTAAAACTACCCGCGTTGAGATTTTGATCTTTTGTTCGGAGTCTTTGAAGAGAGATATTATATAGGGTGATCTGAAATTTAACAACGAATATAGATTGTAACGTTATTATAATGTTTGTACATATCCAGTTATTTTAAGTCTCTACTGTAATTTGTACGTTCACAACAACCAATATGTTTGGAAAAACAATTATGAATTCTTCTTGACGGAGTCTTTCTAAAACCATAGTATAGTTAGACAATCGTTTATCAATGTGAAAGATCCAAAAAAGGCCAATTTGAAATAAATGTTTTGATTATGATTTCCACTATAAACAAAATTCCCGTATTAAATTTAAATTATTAACAATAGAATTTAAGATTTTTTGTATATAATGATTTTATATTTGAGTAATGATTTAAAGACATAATAATTTTGTTCTTTGTAATGAGGCAAACATCTGATCTCGACCACGACACCAGGCAGGTGGTAAGCAAAATATTTCTAATGTACACCAATTTTCATCTTATTTTTCACGTTGAAATCATTTTCAAGTCCTTGCATATTGCATGTGGTATTAGCCTGGTAATATGCGACGTGGATCTAGCAGAATATTTCCCTAAAGTAATTTGTGCCACGTATACTTTCATTCCTAAAACCTTGGATTTTTCAAGCGAAGCGTAAAACATCACCTCTGGTCGGCACAGTGACAATGACTGAGGCAACCGTAAACTAAATCGGTTTTATCGGTCCAGATGTCGCGTCTCAATAAAAAAACTATCAGTTATTACCAACCTTTTAAAACACTCTGTAGAATACATCTTTGTGAAGTTAATTATCTATGAAACGTCTATATCAAAAGTTTTTTTTTAATTCAATATCGATTATTTTTTAATGATCATCTTTTCATGTCTATGCACAATACAGGTGTATTGTGTTTATTTTTAAAGCTTTTGTTGAAAGCTCATGTTTGAATTAAATTAGTTTAAAGCTCATGGGAACATTGAATGTTATGTGTGTGGTATTTTTTTATATAGTACTATTATAGTTTTATTTTTTAATTGTAATAAAGTGAATTAAACAATATTTATGCGGCTTACTATCGGGTTATTTTGGTTTTGATTTAACATTTTTTCATTATTCCGACCTTTCGAGAGCTTCGAGAGCAATTTACACCTGGGACCATAATACACAAACTCAAGTCCCAAGTCCAGCAAACTGCCAAACCAGATGACACCGTCAGTTATTTTTGCAAAAAATTGAAATAAACCGGGAACAGAAAAAAGAAAAAACAAAATCAAAACATCAAACGGGGTAGTTTTGGAAACAATAACAGCATCAACCAATAGGACGACCAACACCTCAGTCTATCTGTGACCACGATGGCTGCAAAGCTCTCGAAACATCGGAATAATAAAAAATTTAAAAATCAAAACCAAAATAAACGCGATAATAAGCCGCATAAAATTTGTTTAATTCAATAATTAATGTTTGCGCAAAATCTAAGAAAATACTATGTATTAAAGTGCTGTGTAATTGGGTATAGCACGGCAATCCAAGAAGCAAGATAAAGACCTGCAAGGAATATTATTGTAACTTATTTTAAATAACGTATTAAGGCCGACACATCAAAATGTTTAAAAAATATTTTTTAAAGTTTTTAACGATGTTTTGTGTAAAATTTTAAAAGTAGTAGGAATTATATTCTTTGCAAGTCTTTATCTTGCTTTTTAGATTATGGCAATGGGGGCTGGTGTGTAAAGGCACTAAGAGGTAGCAATGAAAGCATTCTTTTAATGAATTTTCCTTTACTTTTTTTAAAAGAGACGCGATACCTTAACCTGGCAACTTAATGGCAAGCAAGGGAAAGTTTAAGAACGCTGACGATTGAAAACACCGATTCAGTTTATAGATGCCTCAATCGCCGTCACTATGCCGGCCAAAATGATGAGTCTATACTCCCCGACGGCACATATTCATACAAATTACTTCACAATAAAAAATATATACTATATTTTAAAGCAATTGTAGCTAGTTAAGTCATCAATGTTTAAACACATCAAATTATGTGTCTCGGATTCGAACCCGTTTCCACTTGTACCAAAGTCCTTTAGTTTAACGAGTGAACTTGATTACTAGTTGTTACGCGAATGAAATATAGTATGCGCTGTCTTATTTATTTTATAAATAACCTTAATCTGTGTGACAAATAAAAAGTTTTGAGAATTTGAAAATAACTAAATATTTTGTTTCAAATCTCAAACAAAGACATCAAATACACATTACGTTATAAATTAGGCACGAGGCAAGTTGGGCACAACTCATCGAATACACATTACGTTACATATTGGGCATGAGACAAGTTGGGCACAAGTCATAAAATACAAATTATGTTATAATTTAGGCACGAGACAAGTTGGGCACAACTCAATAAATATAAATTATGTTATAATTTAGACATGAGACAAGTTGGGCACTACTCATCAAATACACATTACGTTATAAAGTAGGCACAAGACAAGTTGGGCACAACTTATCATATACACATTCACATTATGTTATAAATTAGGCACGACACAAGTTGGGCACAACTCATCGAATACATATTAAGTTACATATTGGGCATGAGACAAGTTGGGTACAAGTAATCGAATACACATTATGTTACATATTGGGCATGAGACAAGGTGGGCACAAGTCATCGAATACAGGCTACAATTCCAACTTCAAACTACGGCAGAGGTGTTAGCAAACGCTAACAATTGTTAAAAAATCAGAAACTAGTGACGTCCAGAGTCTGCTCAGGTTTGTGGGTGTATATCCTTCCTCTTTCTCCATCATCCTTGTGTGTATTACTTATTGTGAACGAGACTTGTATTACTTATTGTGAAAATTGGGCATAAGTCATCAAATACGTTAATTCGAAACAAAAAGAACTGAATGAATTTCCTTTACATTTGCCTAACTACTACACAACTAAAAAACGGTTCTAAATACTAAACAAAGGATTATCGATTTCCAACAAATACTAAATTAATAATAAACTAATTGAAACCGTGAACAAGTGCAGTGGGTAATTGAAAACAGGTTTCATTGTCCCAATTCCTAGATATAAATACTATAGATTGTGAATGTTTTGCACTAACTTGTATCTATAGGTAGGATGTTAGATTCCTACGGTTGATTTCAAGCAACTGATGTTTCTCCAGTCTAAATGAACTTTTCACTGACAACACTTTAGCAATTGGCATAGTGACGGCGACTGAGGCAATCGTAGAGTATTGTTTTTTTTTCATCGAAGCTCCTGGAGCTTGTCCTTGCTTAAAGGCAAGTAGGGTTCACAATAATAGGAAATCTACAATTTTCTTCATTGTGGATCTCTGTTTTTAGGTTAAACTTTTAATAATTAAAATTAATAAGCAGTGATTTTAAGATTATAGATTATTATAGGTTATGCATCCATTTTTTTAATTATGCTTTTACTGTTACGTTTTTAAATTGGGATTCGACATCAATGACAGCACCCCGCCAGATGTTAATCTGGAGTGCGATCCATGAATGCAAGTGACCGCTACTACAGTTCAATAATTGTAAGGAACAGATATACACTATGCCAGCCTAGTTGAAACGCGACTAACTCACTTCACGGTATGTATACTTGCAGGGCAGAGAATTTCTCACGGCTTGTCTTTTATATATTTTCACAAGAAATAAATAAATAAACGCGTACATAAGTGTAATATTAGTTTGAAGTAATGATCTCTGATTGTCCGCCATTAAGGCCACAAGGGCTACTTCTTCACTTTAAGCTCCTGTCTATAGACTGGCAGCAAAACACAGCCTTAGGTACAGAGGCGCACTTTATCATTTTATTCCGTTATCCGTTGAACTAAGTGCTCAAGATTTTACATTGTGATTGGTAACCGAACGAGATATTTTAACCTCTGTATTGAACGTGAATTAATCAACTTATTCCATACAATAAATTGTATAGATTTATTGCTAACACAAAAGTCAATATTATTAAGTTATTTATTAAGACCTGATTATTTAGACTTGTTTATTAGGACCTGAGAGACTACCGCGCAATTTTAATGAACAATGAAATTTCCATTTATCAAATAGTTACGCGGTCGCTGTTGCGTCAAAAACAAAATATTGAATGAATAAAAGGTTCGGACTACTATGAGTTTCAATGAGGTTGAACTGTTAATGAAAATAAACATCTATTCTAAGTGTGTTGCGCGGTCATAATTTTAAAATTTAAGCTCATTAATAAAGTTCAACTGAAGCCCATTCTCATTAATTGTGAGTTACGCGGTCGGCTCGCTGATATTTGGCCGTTAATTTGTAATTTTTTACTTCTTTTAATAAATGGCGCCTGTGTTCTTTGTATTGAAACAAAACAATATCGTCAAGAAACACCTTTGGTCGGCATGGTGACAGCGACTAGGGCAGCCGTGAAATAACTCGGTTTTTCCAGTCGTCGTTGCTCTTGGACGTTCTCTTGCTCTTGCGGGTCGAGGTCAAAAAGGCAACTGCTACTATACTTAGTTAAATAACTAGAAGTTTTACAAATTTTATGCGGTTTACTATCGCGTTTATTTTTGGTTATTGATTGTACATTTTTTATTATTCCGACGTTTCGAAAGCTTTGCGGCCATCGTGGCCATCAAGCCGCATGAAATTTGTTTAATTCATTAATCAATGTTCGCGCAAAATCTAAGAAAAATCTTAAATGAAAGTTTCAGTTGCATCTTCTTTACCAATTTGAAAGCACTATTAAAAATATATTTCATTTTTATGGAAATATGTTGTATGCATCGAAATTAATTTCTAACATCTCTGCCTATATCGTAAGTGTTTTAATTCTTTGATAGTCGGAAGATGTAGTGGAATTTATCACTATGTTAATTGCAGCTGGTTCCCACGCGGGGCAACGACGGCCTTGTCTCAACTCAATAAAACTGTTACGTCGGTTACTGGATACGCTTTCAAATTAATTTCCTTGACTTAACATTAAAGACATTGTTTACAATGCTCTGATTTAAAATTTAAACTAATTTAGAGATTTTTTTTATTAAAAGAGGATTATTACGCTAAGTATAAGTCCGGTTTGATTACCACTTAGAGCAAAGATTTATTTCATAGGTAGTATTTTTTATTTTTCATCATGTTCTGTCATGACTCGACATATGACAGCACCCCGCCTGATGTTAAGCTGGAGTGCGGTTCATGAATGGAGGTAACTGCTACTACAATTAAATAACTGTAAGTAGCAGTCGCATCCACTATGCCGGCCTAGTTAGAGCCAGCCACTTACAAGCTTATCTCGAAACACGACTATGTCACTTCACGGTCTGTATACTAGTAAGTGGTGGTACTACCCCGGATCGGCAGACTGGGTACCACTGCCTACCACTCTTTGATTTTATTTATTCGTTGTAACATTGTTGTAAAATGTTGTTTAACACTTCTAGAAAGGTATTTGAGACCTTGTTACAGCATTTATATGAACATAAATAACAAAGAAATTACTGCTCTTGCCAACCTTTACTTCAGCGATCTGCCATCTTTTTAGGGTTGCCATTAAACTTATGTCCTAAGCCATGAAATTAAAAAGAAATCTGTCAAACGTTTTGGCGGGTAACTAATCGTTGCTTTACAAATTAACAAAAACTCTTGTAATAGCATCTATGTGTAATTTCGGTTCCAACCAGGCCGGCATAATGGATGTGATTGCTACTCACAGTTATTAAATTGTAGTAGCAGTGACATCCATTAATGGACCACACTCCAGCTTAACATCAAGCGAGGTGCTGTCATATACCGAGTCACAATATAAAAAAAAAGATTTATTATATATGTAATTCAAATAGAGTAGCGAAGTGATTGCTTGCTTGATGATAAGAAAGGGGAAGGCCAAGAGCGCCCGCGACTGAAAAAACCGATGCAGTTTACACGCTTGATCTAAAAATTGGGATGGGGAAAACACATGAGCTAGTAAAGCATTCAACTTGTCTGCGTGTCAAGTGACGGCGACTATGGCGACCGTGAACTGACTGGGTCTTTTCAGTCGTCGGCACTATTGGAACTCCGTCAGGCTTACCGTCGGGCAGGTTAAGGTCAGATGTCGAGTCGGGATAAAAAATAAAAATAAGTTTCCGGTTCCAACTAGACCGGCATAGTGGATGCGCCTGATATTTCCAGTTGTTTAACTGCAGTAGCAGTCTCCCTTTTCATGGACTGTACTTCATCTTGTACATCAAACTAGTATATCGAGCCACAAGAGAAATCTAAGTATATAAATCGTATTTTTTAAACATTCTCTAGCTGCCAGTGTGAATCCCTGCCCACCCGGTCACCACTACGATACGGCTAAACGATACTGTGTAACATGCTTTCCAATTAAATGACACACCTGCCTACCCCTCTAATGGCTTACTTGTTAATGATACTTTGCTTTACTAATTGAATTTATATGCTTTTTAACGCAATAAGATTATTATTTAAAGGCTAGCTAATCTATTTTATCTAAATCATATTAATTATTACCCAAGCGAGTTTACGACAGACAGAATACATAGATGGATACGTTAAACAAGGCAGGCCCAGGAGGGTGTTTTCCGAACAAATCGGAGACATCCTCAAGAAAGCTAGGTTGCCTAGTGCCCATAACCACAGAGCCTGTATGAAGAGAATTGTGGATGTGAAGGAAGCAAGGGAGTTGTGTAAGGATCGTGGTAAGACTCGCTCCATTGTCTCTGCCTAACCCTGTGGGGAAAAGGCGTGACAATTTGATTTGAGTATATACTTTAAATTTTAGCTCAATGTACGAGACAGCACCTAGCCTGAAGTTAAGCTGAAGAGCGGTCTATGTAGGCGACTACTACAAGAGGCCAGTAATTGCAATTAGGATATATGCCAGAATAACTTTCTAGCTGATAACGAAACGTGACTAAGTAGTGCCTAAGAGTGTTAGACAGTAGTGTGCCCAGTGTACAGAACGTAAAGTGATTTAGTCAACATCAAATCTTGGAACTTAGAAGCATAATAACCAAAGGATATGCGATAATAGCCGCATAAAACTTCTTTCATCTAATCTATACCTTGTCTAACTATGAATGACGCGCCCCTCTACTTTATTAGTTTATTTAAATGTGTGAATACAAATATTACTAACGTATATTATACTTTATTAACGTGCTCCTCCTTTTGTGTCCAACCAGCAACTAAATGACCAATTACAATTGTATTTTCGGTGTGTTGCATTCATATGCAGTGGAGGGGCGCGTCATTTCGGCTTAGACAGACTCTACTAAGATTTTTTTATATTCTCTTGCTTCCCATCAGGTAAATCGAGGTCAGATGTCGAGTTACAATAAAAAGACTTATAATTATATTGTGTATATTTATTTTAAGTAAGGTCTATGTGTAATTTGTTAGCGAGTACTATATGAATAAAGCGAGTTACTGTTTGATATTTTGCCTTTTTAAAAATGTTTGCCGACTTTTATGCCAGGCTGGCACACTGGCAAAAAGTGTCCAAGGGCATTAGGTTTATTTAAAGCTTTATTGTTTATACAATAAAGCTTTGAAATAATCAATCAATCAATCAGTCAAATTGTTACGCCTTTTTCCCACAGGAATAGGCAAAGACGATGGAGCGCCACTTGCCACGATCCTGAAACAACTCCCTCGATTCCCTCACATCCACGATTTTCTTTATACAAGCTCTATGATTATGGGCAACTAGGTAACCCAGCTTTAAAATTAAATTAAGTAATTATTTAGTAAGCTTAAACTGAGTGAGATTTGAAACAATAATCCCAAGTAACAGCTTAATTAGTGAACCCGATGTCCTGTGCAGAAGTATGTTAAACGTTAACCGAGCTGGCTAACTGGGAATGCCATTGAAGAACATGCCTCTAATTAACCAGCTAACTAGGCAGGGTACACCTGGCTTCTTTAACTGTAATAACTTATTTAAGGGTTAGTAATTCAAATTACACTAAACTTATGCTCGATATCACCTCTAGGCTTATTGTGACTTGATCTTAAGCTGGAGTGCGGTCCCTGAATCGAGGTGACTGCTAGTACAATTTAATAACTGTAAGTAGCAACCTAAGGTTCTAGAGTGGAGACCACGAACCGAAAGACGCAGCGTAGGTAGGCTGACTAGGTAGACTGACGACATAGTGAATGTCACGAATAACCGGTGGATGCAACTGGCATCTTGTCGTTCAGAATGGCGTTCTAAGGGGGAGGCATATGTTCAGCAGTGGACGCCTTCTGACTGATGATGATGAAGTAGTAGCCACATTTACTATGCCAGTCTAGTTGGAACCCGCAACTTACAAGATGATTCCGAAACGCGAATAAGTCTGAATACTCTTTGATAACCAAACACGGAACAAAAATCTGCCTCTTCCTTTTATTAACAAATATGTTTATTAAAAAGCTTTTATATGTATATACTCGTATTACTTTCATTAATACCCAGAAAATTCTGGATTTTATCTGGCTGCAAAGCCATTCGTACTGTAATTTTTAGGTAAATTTAAATTAAATGCTTCAGAACCCGAGCTAGTGATAGAGTAACAGTTTTACATCTAGGTCCTGATGGTGTATTCGGAGTGGTCACACTGAAAACTGCTTTGGGGTTGCATCCTGTTGGTAAAATTTGTATTTTGCCTCATTAACTTATATACAAAACAAATATGTACTCCGCTCCGACCGGGAATTGAACTCGGGATTATATGCCTAAAAACTAGTGTACTAACTAATGCCTGTCTTCGAAGATAATATAATATAATCGTCTGGAATATAATAGAAACCTTTGTGTTTGCAAATAAAATTGCGTTTGTTATTGCGTTGATTTGAGATTTGTGTTAATAAATAAAATCAACATTTATGATAAACGGAACGTAGTAGGGATGACCTTTTAAATTTAGATAACTGCACTCATAAATAGTTTATAATTTAACTTGTTAGTGAGTGGTGTAGCTGTACCGTCAGCAGAATCGTGGCATGCTAAAATGTGAAGGTTATAGCAGGTGCCCACTATCAGATAGCTAAAGCACTTTATGATTTGTTAAGCTTTACAAGGATTTATTACAAATTGATGTGTTTTATCTTAACTACTAAATTGTTAGGTTATCAAGTTGTTTCATAGAAATAACTGCACTGCACGTAATAATTTTCAGGCATTTTTTAATTGTGAATCGAAATGAGCAACCCGTCTAGTGTTAAGCTGGAGTATTATGGAGGCTTATGAATGGATGCGAGTGCTATTTCTTATTCGTAAAACTGCGTATTCGTATTCGTAAAACTGCGTATTCGTATTCGTAAAACTGCGTTTTCGTATTAAGTAAGATTGCAGTACTAACTTGGAACTATTATTTTACCTCTTTTTAGACGCGACTTGCCCGATGATAAACAAAAGCAAATATTATAGTTTCAGATTATTAAGAGTCTGGGAATTGTCAGGATCGTGGCATGTGTCGCTCCATTGTTTCTACCTATACCTATGGAAAAAAGGCGTGACCATTTGATTAATTAATTGTTTAGTACTATAATTAGAATTATTATAAAAATTGACCCTTATTAGTTAATACTACAAGAGAACGCACACCCGTTTAAACTAAAAAAGAAGAAAAGAAAACTAAAATCAATATATAATTTTGTAGCCTCAAAGTACCTCTAGAACTAATTTCAAAGAACATGGTGGCTGTTACAAAGCTAAAGTAACGGGGCGAGCAAAAATCTCCAATAACTCATCTAAACCACAAATTAAATGTTCCACAAATACTGCTGAGTGTACGAACTTCATAAATCATCGATTCTAAATCTTTTTCTGTCTTTTTACGACAGGCGTGGACGAACGGTTTAGCGATTGGTTTGTTGCGCGTAAAGTCCCGGGTGCGATTCCCGGACGGAGCAAATATCGTAATATGTGTAATATTTAATAATTATATTAAATAATGCAAATATTTGTTAATAAAAAAAGATATGGATATTTGCTTCGGGTCTGGTTATCAAAAAGTGGTAGGCAGTGGTACCCAGTCTGCCGATCCGGGGTAGTACCGCCACTTACAATATACAGACCGTGAAGTAATTTGGTCACGTATCCGGCATAGTGGATGTGATTGCTACTCACAGTTATTGAATCGTAGTAGCAGTGACATTCATTCATGGACCACACTTCGGCTTCACATCAAGCGGGGTGCTGTCATATATCGAGTCACAATAAAAAAATCAATGGAATGAACTACCTCAAAATACATATTAGAATACTCCTAATCATGCATTATTCAAGAGTTATTTGTACAAGCACTACCTTTCTTCTTTTCCACATCCTTCATGACATGAGTAGTTATATTTTATTTTATGTGTATTATTGTGTCACAAATATACATAACTTATTTATGTACTATTGTGTAATAAAATGTAATTATGAGATATTATTATTATGTATTTGTTGTTTTATTCTTACAAATTGTCTTCATAAAATTGCACCTACTTACCATTAATACGGTCTTAATGTCCCAAAGGTTTGGCTGTCAGAGAATGTCTAACGGCATTAAGTTCGCCTTTGTACATAGTGCAATTTTAAATAAATAAATGGTCAAACACTTTTGTCATGGTTATCTATTTGCCGTACTTTTTATCTTAGTTTTGCATGGTGTGTGGTCGCTGTTTTAGAGAGCACTAACTATCCCCTTATTAGTTTTGTTTCTCTTTGTTACAATGTACGGTTGGAAATTTTAATTTGAATATCATTTCAATCGTATGTCCTTTAAACCAAAGAGAGTAGGTATTACCATCACTTACAAGTTTAGATTTAATCGTGTTTAGGGATCAGCTTATAAGTTGCCGGTTCTAACTAGGACGGCATAGTGGATGTGACTGCTAGTAACGTATATTGAATTGTAGTAGCAGTGACCTTCTTTCCTGGACCGAACTCCAGCTTAACATCAGGCGGGGTGCTGTCATATGTAGTCACAATAAAAGATTTTTTAAATTTATTATTTTACATTTCTATACTAAGCTACTAAAGTGTTTGTATCATAGAAACAGGACAACTAAAGTACATATATCAAAGATACATTGGTACTGGCGAGTGGTTTCAAACCCGTGCTCTCGGTTTGCGTGACCATTGCACCACGGTCGCCTGTTTCATATAAAAGGTACAGTTAGGTATTATATCAAATATTTCAGCAAGCTTATCTTCTCAACTATAAGAGTACCTATATATCAAAGGGTGGGCAGTCCTTAAACCTAAACAAGGCGTACACCAATCGCTTACAGTGTTCGCGAAGTCATAAATAATAATAGATAGTACAAAGTTGCGAACGGTACCAGGCCCTGTACTAATTATGTTTTACGGAGATGATACCTCCTAGATAGCAATAGAGTTCTTTTTTAAACTAGGAAACTTATTTACACCGCCTATGCTAAGGCTGGATTGCGGTCCATGAATGGAGGTGACTGCTACTAACTGTAACTAGCAGTCACATCCACTATGTCGGCTTAGTTGGAACCGACAACTTACAAGGTGATCCCGAAACGCGATTAAGTCACTTCATGGTCTGTATACTTGTAAGTGTAGTACTACCCTGGATCGGCAAACTAGACACCACTGCCTACTACTCTTTAACTACCTTTAGAGATATGTTTTATAAAACAAACATATATTTTATGTAATTTTTTAAATCATGAACTAAGGCGTTCGTGGTTCGTCTCGTAGTAATGAGATGGTCTCGCAAACTAGGATCCCCAGGTTCAAAACCACTTGCCGATGCCAAAGTATCTTTGATATATGTACTTTGGTCGTCGAGTTTATATGATATCAAGCACTTTTGGTAGCCCAATTTATACATTAAAAAAACATGTTTTATTTCACCAAAACATCTAGTTTTAATTCTTTTTTTATTATAATGACAGCACCCGCCTGATGTTAAGCTGGAGTGCGGTCCATGAATGAATAGAGGCATCAACAAGAGCGTTATGGCCAAATAGAAACCGCAACCACGTAACGCAACTAAGTTACTACCTTAGATCGGAAGACTGGATTAACGGCCACCAACTGTCTTCCTACTACCTTTTTACCTTGGTTTATTTCATTGTGACACGACATCTGACCTCGGTCCGCCTGATGGTAAGCATGATCGAAGTTCAAGAGTGCCGACGACTGAAAATAACTGTTCAAGTTTACGGCTGCTTCAGTCGCCGCCACTGTGCCCCCCAAAAGAGCTTAATCATGAAAAATTTGATGTTCAATAAACTAAATTATAGCTTGTCTAACTATAAATGATGCGCCCCTCTACTTTAAATTCTCCTATCTAAGTTCCTTTCATGATAAACCACTTCGCTCCCAAAATAATCTTACCCTTGCTATACCTACGCATCACTCCAATTTTATTTCTAACTCCTACTCTATAACCGCCGCTGACTTGTGGAACAACCTGCCTCTCCATATTAGATAAGCACCAAATAGGCACATCTTCAAAAAGTTGGTGTATTCATACTTCCTTCAGCAAACTAATTAATTTTAAATATATTACACATATAAATTTAAGTGTATTTAATTACCCAATGATAATACTGTTTATGTTATATTGTATTGTATTATATCATATTGTATTGTATTATATTATGTATGTATTATACATGTTATTTGTGTATCTATATATCTATGAATATATTTATGTATATATGAATAATTTATATATTTCTCATAATGTAATTGGTTACCTATTTTTATGTTTTATTTTGCACCCTACCTCTTATCTACATTGTCGGATCAACATCCTAAAGGTTTGACTGGTAGAGAATGCCTTTGGCATTAAGTCCGCCTTTGTACTATTGTGCATTAAGTTTTTAAATAAATAAATAAATAAATACTTTATTAGTTTATTTAAATGTGTGAATACTAATATTTCTAACTATACTACTATACTTCATCAGCGTGCTCCTCCTTTTGTGTCTAACCAGCAACTGAATGACCAATTACAATTGCATTTACGGTGTGTTGCATCCATATTTTATAGTCGCACGTGTGCTTAAATGCTGTGGAGGGGCATGTCATTTCGGCTCTATTAAAATATTAATAGATATTGCATATCGTATATCTATTAATAAAGTAAAAAGTCAAGGCAACAATGTCTACAATCTAATCTAAACAAGTTAATAGGTCAATATTCAAATTAGCTCCCGTTTATTCGTGCTCAGGAGTCGGCAAGTAATTTTATTTATTTATTTTGGCAACAAACCGTCATACAAAAGTAGGACTTACTCGTATATAATAATATACTAAATAAAGACCTTATATTCATAGAGATATATGTTATTGCTAGAGTTGACATGACTAAGTAGCAAAACAATCCACAAAGGTGGAGTTAGCTGGCTGACACCAGACCGCGTGAGAGTTGGGCAGTGGTGGCGATTCACTCTGCCTACCCTGTGGGAAAAACGCGTGACAACTTGAATAATTGATTGGTATATAAAGAAAACAAATCCCCAGCGAAATATTTAAACAGTTTTTATTTGTTGTCAATCTATTTAATCTGATGTGGATGGATGCATTAAACAAAGCAGGCCCAAACCCGGAAAAGTAAAGTTTCTGACCAAATCGGTGACATCCTCAAGAAAGCTGGGTTGCCTAGTGCCCATAATCATAGAGCTTGTATAAAGAGAATTGTGAATGTAAAGGAAGCAAGGGAGTTGTGTCAGGATCGTGGCAAATAGCGCGCGCTGCATTGTCTCTACCTATCCCTGGAATAGGCAGAGACCATTCCAGGGATAGGCGTATGACATATGACAGCACCCCGCTTGATGTTAAGCCAAACTGTGGTCCATGAATGAATGTCACTGCTACTACAATTCAATAACTGTGAGTAGCAATCACATCCACTATGCCGGCCTAGATGGAACCGGCAACTTACAAGCTGATCCCGAAACGTGACTTAATTACTTCACGGTCTGTATACTTGTAAGTGGTGGTACTACCCCGGATCGGCAGACTGGGTACCACTGCCTACCACTCTTTGATAACCAGACCCGAAGCAAATATCCATCTCTTTTTTTTATTAACAAATATTTGCAATATTTAAAACTATTAAATATTAATAGTATTAAATATTGTATTATAAATATGCGTGAATTTGATTGATTGATAGATTTAAATATTTTTCGTAAAAGTTGTGCTATATATTAAACCTTAGTTAAAGGTTATGTAGTAAGCAGAGGCGCAGGTAATCATTATCAGATAGCAATCTCTCCGCCTCCGAAACGTCCGCTACTTTACGGTCCACGTTAACCCGCTATCGCTAACGTAATCGCGATTGGAATCCGATCTGTACCGTTTTAGGAGCTATTATAGATACTTTTTACATATACCAGTGTTAAATCTAGAAAAGTTAATCACCCAGTTTCTTTGATACGTAAACGTTTATTAGTTTAGTATAGAAAGGTAAAAATGTCAATTTTACTTTCTATTAACGTTTGTGTCTATTACATCATTATTTTTTTTATTGTGACTCGACATATGACAGCACCCCGCCTGATGTTAAGCAGCAGTGGGTCCATGAATGGAGGTGACTGCTACTACAATTAAATAACTGTAAGTAGCAGACACATCCACTATTTGGAACCGGCCTAGTTGGAACCGACAACCTACAAGATCCCGAAACGCAACTGGATGAATGGATTGACCATTAAAAGTAATGGGTACTACTCCGGTTTGGCAACTGTCAGCCTACCCCACTTCGATTTTTTAAACATTACTAAGCTACGAAAACTTGTATCATAGAAACAAGACGACCAAAGTATATATTATATCACAGATACATAAGTACCGGCAAATGGTTTTGATCGCGTTTGGTTTTGAAGTGGTGTACTCCATCGATGTTAAACATAGGATGTGCAAGGCACATATTTTTAAGAATAATTTTAACCTTTTTTATTTACATTTTAAAATAATTGTCATATTTTGTATTCCATATTTTGACATGTTGAAGTAAATAATATTCCTGTGAAGACGTATGTTTTAATGAAAAAACCAGCAAATAAATACAGTTCTCAACATTTTGTACTCTCAGTCAGCGTGACCATTTTACTGCCACTACTACCTATTTATACTTATGTATTCGTATTATACTCTCGCAAAAACAAAAATCATTACAACTTGGGTTCCAAGGTAATTGAATGTTAGAAATAGTTTGAATTTCACAAAACCCCATGAGCTTTACAATTACGCCCGGATATCTTGAAGGGTGTGGCACACGAAATGTCAGAGTTTAAACTGCCTACGTTTACTTGTAGGGTATAATGAATTTAAACTTCTAAATTGTACCTACTGTTAAAAGATGATTAGTCACATCTCGGTCTGTGTTCTTGAAGTAGTGGTACTATCCCGGATCGGTAGACTGGGCACCACTGCCTACCACTCTTAGATAACTAGACCAGAAGCAAATATCCACCTCTTTTTTATTAACAAACATTTGTAATATATCTAATTATTAAATATTACAAATAAACTACATATATAAAACAAATCTTTGCTCCGACAGGGAATCGAACCCGGGATTTTACGCATTATAAACAAACGTAAAAAAATATAGATACAAGCACTTGAAATGTACTCGTATGTACTTAGAATAAGAATAGGACGGGCTGTTGAATAACTTCACTTGACTGATTCAAAGGTGTCTTTTCCTTGACGGCAAAGAAAAAGACACCATGCTTAAGTGAAGTTGGTTGGAGAGTTAGACGTCACAAAATAGCGCCGATTCTGTCCTATTCTTATTTTAATCGCATTATATCTACAATTCACGATGATGAATACAAAAAATAATAATGACAAAAACTTAATTGCAGGTCAAATTCCCAGAGACTTCTGCTACAAAGAAACCTTATGAGTCATCTGTATTATTACCTAATAATAACTTTATAAACTTTAAATACATACATTGTACGAAATAATTTATTTATTTATTTAAGGAGAAAATACAAAATTAAGTACTTATGACTAATATATAAAATAGATTCTATTGTACATGTATAACTTAATTTTCTAAACACTTCCCACTAAGATTTATTTACTTTTGATTAAAACACACGAACACACGTATACACACACACACACACATTTAAAAATTGTTAAATTTGCATACACACGATTCACACCTACAGCACACTAATCACTGCTTTTCTCGATTGCGCATATGAGGTTAGATTTAAATTTTGCGGCTTGGTCTCCAAAAAGGTCAAGTGACAGAAATTGGTCATTGGTCATTATTGTTCATTAATGTCTAGTTTGTTTCCGTATACGAAAATTAAATTAACTATTTAATTATTTTTGAAATTAATTTTGATTCAAACCACTTGCCGGCACCAAAATATCTTTAATCGTACTTTGGTCGTCCAGTTTCTATATTATTTGTACTTTTTCTGACCAAATCGGAGACATACTCAAGACAGCTGGTTTGCCTAGTGCCCACAATCGTATAGCTTGTGGATATGAGAGAAGCAAGGAAGTAGTGTCAGGATCGTGGCAAGTGGCACTGCATTGTCTTAGTATAGAAAAGTCAAAAATAAGTTCTTATCAATGCGTAGTGCGTATTTAAAAAAAGGACTGCCCATATCCATACCATAGTGATAGTATGAAGAGAAAATGGTGGATGCGAGAGAATCGTGTCAGAATAAATATCTCTTCATTGTTACTGCTTATCACCGTAAATTCCATTGTGAATGACGCACCACGATGCTGACATCACTCTCTCGCGTTCTTCACATCCAGAATTTATTTCACTGTTGCCTGTTACTATGCCGGCCAAACGTGCTTTTTTTGCGCATCGCTCAAGGTTATAGAATGGCGATAACACATGGACGTGCAAAGAATTCTACTAAGAAACGACGCGCCGATCCTTTTAGTTCGACTGCCGATTCAGTCGACAGAATGCGGATGCTTTTCTCGACCTGTGCGGGTATGACAAGGTTAAAGAGCTCCTCGGAACATTCTATACCAAGAGGACGCACAGAGCCACCAGGACAGACAGTGTACGTGTAGTGAAAAGACAGCATACAAACAACGTTAAAGAGCTAAAAAAGGTGTGTGATTTTGAATGAGGAACAAGAACTTGCGCTTTACTAAAAACCTACTTATTCTCATAAACATCACATTATTAGCCCATTTAGAGGTCTCATTTTCCACCACTGACGTCCACTCGGTCCACTTTGTCAAAAATACATAAAGCGATGCGTGACGAAGCACCTTTGGCCGGCATAGTGACGGCGACTGAAAAAGCCGTGAATCAACTCGGTTTTTTTAGTTGTCGTCGCTTTTGGACCTCCTCTTGCTTATCCTCAGGCGGGTGGAGGTCAGATGTCGTGTCACAATAAAAAAATGATTTATATTCCACGAAGCTAGAATAAATATGTTTATATTTAAATCGCTGTTATTTGTATACACATAAGCAGTGGCGTAGCGTGGAAGTCAGCCACCCGGGGCGGAAAAAAAATTTGCCGCCCCCTTATTTAGGAGTTTCAATCATAGGTACAACAAAAATATGAATTTCAGGTTAAAATTTTAACGATTTATTTTAGTTTTTATAAATTTTGCCGCCCCCTAAATGTGCCGCCCCGGGCGGGCCGCCCCCTCCGCCCTCGCCATGCCACGCATAAGTGAATAATAAAATTACCTACTAATTAAATAAACAAACAAACTTCTAACAAAATGTCGATGGTAAATTACCAATAATTCACGCATCACGCAACCAAAAAACATGAGTAATCATAAATTTTACTGAGGTATGGTGGTTCAATCAACACTTACTAAGAGTCTTACTAAGAGTTAGTGACAGCACCCCGCTTGATGTTAAGCTGGAGTGTGGTCCATGAATGAATGTCACTGCTACTACAATTCAATACCTGTAAGCCGCAATCACATCCACTATGCCGACCCAGTTGGAACCGTAACTTACAAGCTGATCCCGAAACGCGACCAAATAACTTAACGGTCTATATACTTGTAAGTTGTGGTACTACTGAGGATTGACAGATTGGGTACCACTTTTTTAATATTCGCCTAATGCTGTTTTTAGTTTGTACAGAAAATAGATGAATACGTAAAATTAGTAAGCACAAACCTTGTTGACAAAATAGAAACTAGAATGAAATGGAAAATGTTTATTCGTCGAGTTCTCAACATGGTTTACTAACAGGCACTGAATATTATCTCCTAAAGTAAGCATAATAAAGGCAATATATACTTTCGATTACCATTAAAAGTTACTTGTAAAGTTAATATGAAAAATTATGTACTCGTAAAATAACTTATCCAAATCAGTCGTTGATTTACCGACCCTAAGGCCATTGGTACTGTAGCCCACCAACACTCGGTCAAGGATAATTGTGTTTCTAATGATCTGGGAACGTCTGTCTAACCCAACTAACCACAGAGGCATTTAAAATACATTTTAAATGCTTAAATGCAAAGTAGAAAATACAAACGAGGGTACTTAAAAGTTTTTTGGACCTAAAACAGAGCCTTGAGGCACGCCCTAACTATGTTTATGTTAATCGCTAGCTCTGTATACATGTAGCTTTTAAATTGTTCATAATATGCCTATTTTATTTAGAAGTATTAGAAATTGTGTCTAATACTTTCACTAAAGCTGTTGCTTATACTTTCCTTAGAAGTTAATACTCAATCAATCAAATTATCACGCCTTTTTCCCACAGGGATAGGCAGAGACAATGGAGCATTTTTACATTACATTACATTACATTCACAATTCTCTTTATACAAACTCTATGGTTATGGGCACTAGGCAACTTAGCTTTCTTGAAGATGTCTCCGATTTGGTCGGCAAACACCCTCCTGGGCCTGCCTGTTTATACTCGTATGAAGTCAATTGAGGCTGTGAAGAACGCAAGATAGCTTTGGCCGGTATAGTGATGGCAACTGAGGCAACAATAAGTTAAATTAGTTTTTATAGTCGTCGCATCAGCGCTCTTAAACTGGTATAGTGGTGCTTACCATTAGACAAGTCAAGGTCAGCTATCGAGTCTCAATTTAAGAAAAAGCGGCGGTCTATTATTTTTACCTATTTCTATAGAAATGGAGGCATGATAGTTTGATTGATTGCTTGACTTTCCTCAAATAAACATTTTTACAATAAGACTTTCAAAATAAACTATTATTACGATAAAATTACATGTGCATGTAATAATTTTATCGTAATAATCCTGTCATGTACAGCTTAAAATAAATAAATTACGGATACTTCAAAATAAATGAGAACAAAAAAAAAACTTAGTTTCTAAACTAGTTTCCACAAAAGAACCCCAAATCGATACTTTAACCTTAATGCATACATTATTTATCTTAAACAGAACCAATATTTCGAGTGTCCTTTTTTTTAAACACACATACAAACATACACTTTCTTAATAAACATAATAAATTGATTAACAGCTAAAGCACTAAACGTATAATGGTACATCTTAATCATTATAAAGCCACTATCCTATACTTCTACAAAGGTTTTACACGGGACACTGGCAACCAAAAGTAGACAATAAAGTGCATAAAATAAAGTTGAATTTTGATTAATGACAACCATGTCTTTATACAAAAGAGTAGTAGGCAGACAGTTAGGAGTCATTTCCCCAGTCTACCAGTCTGTAGTTCTACTACCACTTTCAAGTGTACTGGCCGTTCAAGTGTACTTTTTTATTCTGATGGTAGTCCAACGCTCATAGCGTCGACGACTTAGTTTATATTGTCTTAGTCACCGTTACGAGTATCATGCATTTTTCAAGCTTTGCTTGAAGGATCCAAGAGGATTAATGTTATTAATTACGAATACACGGGCTGGTGAAGTATTTCACCTGTCGATTTTTCAACAAAAAACTATGCATGTATACTTCCCTCGACCATGTTAAAAGAGTTCCTCGAAACATTCTCCATTTGATTAACTTCTAATGTACAAACCGCTTTTTTGCCATGTTCGCTGATGAGTATGATCGAGAATTAACCCAAATTTTGATTTTTATTTGAGAGTAAGAGGCAGACAAGATCATGATTATTAGCCCAGTCTGTCGATCTGGGGTGGCGCCAAAAAGTTGTGTGAGGATCGTAAAAAGTCTAGCTACCTTACCTCTGCCTATCTCTGTGTATAAAAGGGAATGACCATTTTATTGTTTCATTGATATTAGAACATTCCAAATGTCCCAGACAGATGACAGTTATTAGAGGTTAAAAGCGACCGTGGTGTAGTGGCAGTGCAATGGCTACGTAAGCCGAGTGGCACGGGTTCGATACCATTTACCGGTACCGATATATCTTTCGATATATGTACTTTGGTTGTCCTGTTTCTATGATACAAGCACTTTAGTAGCTTAGTATAGAAATGTATAATAAAAAAATAGAGCACATAATGAATGATGATTCTGATGATAAGGTTATGACTTTCAAAATCCATATAATCGTAAACTTAAACTCGCTTACTATTTTTATTGGAATAAATGTGAATGATTTTTACTTAGAAACCATTATTTTCTGCCAATATATCACTACACTTCTTTCACTTCAAGTTTTAAAGTAATAAAAGTCGAAATAAATTCGAAGTTGTGCCAAAAGAAAGGCTTTTTCTATTGTACATTTATATCTGTTTGTTGGATCTAGTGGAAAGACCAGGAAACGTACTTGAGCCTCCGGCCAGGGCCTATTGTCGGCATTTCACAAATTCTCACCACAATGAACTGCAGAACATATTTTTCAACGACCTATTGTTTTTGTAACGCAGCGGTCACTGCCTCTTGCCAACTATTCTGCTAGGGCTGCCATTAATTACACAGAATTCGCAATGGTCTTAAATTTAATTAAAAGGTCATGCTTTTACCATCCTATGTGTTTTCGCCATCCTTGGATCCTTTAATTAAGCGATGCGAACCTTTGGTCGGTCTAGTTACGGCGACTGAGGCAACCGTAAAATGAGTTGTTTCTTTAGTTGTTGACGCTCTTTTACCTTCTCTTGCTTACCATCAGGCATGTCGAGGTCAAATGTGGAGTCACAATAATAATAATAATAAAAAGTTAACAAAGAGCGAAATCTGCTTTTGTAGTGAATGTACTTAAATGTATTATTTAGAATATCCCAAATGAAGGCAATCAAAAACACGCCGGACCTTCTTTTTCTAATAATTTTGACAACCATAGTTGTTTTAGAGTAGGCGAATAGTTGGTGGGCATTTGTTAGTCTGCCGATCCGGGGTAGTACCACCACTTTCAAGTGTACGATCCGTAAAGTGACTCAGGATTAGCTTTAATCTAACTATGCCTGCATAGTTGATGAGACTGATACTTGCAGTTATTGTAGCAATCGCCTCATTTATGGACCTCTTCACATCAGGGAGTGTTGTCATATTTAGAGCCACAATAAAAAATGTGAAATTTTGTTTAACCTAAAAAGTTAAATCTCACCTAAAAAGTAAATTGTTGAAACGCTTGTCAGCACATTTACTTTTAATGCTCTCATTATGTTGGAATTTCTGTCTGAGGAAATTCTAATTGAGGTCTTGGAGTATTAGGATTTTAGCTCAAAGGCAAAAATATTTTAAATTTAAATATTGTTGATCACGCGAGAACTTTTGTAAATTGTAATAAATTGCCGTCAATTACCAAGGACTTTAAAGGATTTTACAATTTTAGGTGTATCTTTCCTATATCCTCGTGGGAACGGAGACGTATTTTTTTTATTGTCACTCAACATTTGACCTCGACCCGCCTGATGGCAAGCAAGAAGAGGTCCAAGAGTGTCGAAGACTTTAAAAACCGAGTCTTCACGGCTGCTCCAGTCACCGTCACTATGCCGAAGTATCAATTTATTTCATTTTATGATTTTTAGACTGCAATTTGAATTTAGTGAGCTACTTGGGTTGTTACGAGTATTTCTAATCTGCCAAACGGGGTGGTACTGTCACTTTTAAGTCGCTCAGTCGCGTTGCAGTTTAAAAGTTGCTGGTTTTAATTAGGCCAGCTATTTTTTATTGTGACACGACATATGACCTAGACCCGCTAATTAGGCTCTAATTAAACAGCATAAAAGATGAGACTGTTACTAGCAGTTACCTACTACTACTAGCTTATCATGAGACTGGGTGCTATCACATTACGAGTCACAATAAAAAAAAATTCAAATAACAATTAGAGAATCTAATAACATTTCTAAACTAATGGCAGCCCTATTCATAACCTAACCTAATTTATGACATATAATTCAATTGTATTATGTCAGATTAGAATCTTAGCACAAAACGCTCTCAGTTTAACTTACGTTGTCATATTATATTATAGTCAATAATATATACATCATCATCAGGGTCCCGATTCTCTCAATATACGAAAATGACGAACATGCACTGATATTTGACATCTTCTTAACCAATCAGCGAATTGGTAAAGAACGGTGATTGGTCACTTAAGACGCGGCGTAATCTCACTGCTCTTTTGACGCCACAATGTATTAAGAGAATCGGAGCCCAGGTCAACTATTATGTCCACTGATACTGTCAGTATGATGGACATAGACATTCATTCTTCTTCAGTTTAATTGTACCATTCTCGGAAGGCAAAGGAAACTTTGTCCATACAGCCTATTCTTCCGTAATATAGTCATAATGTCTCCGATGTGTTTTATCCACTGAAGATAAAACACATTGTGACTGGACATCAGACCGCGACTTAGTAAGCATGATAGACGTCCAAAAATTCCGACGACCAAAAAAAAAACTATGCACTATGCCGGCAAATGATCTATATTAACTACATAAAACATTAATAATATTTGCTAGTTTTAATAGATGGTAAAATTAACTAGAGTTTTCTGCAACTGACTAAATTAAAGATTAATTTTTCCGTAAACTCCAAAATGAAATTTACAAACAAAGGTTCGAGTACAAATAGTTGATCTATCTTTTCAACTTAATTAAAAACACATAAAAACTATGATACTAATCTTATTTTAACCATTTATCATGGACGCGTTAGAACTGACAACCCAAACACCAGAGGTGTAGAAAAAAACCCAAGGATAATTCGAAAACGTCAAAAACTAATCGAAATCTCATCAACACATAGTTTAAATTAGTTTAATACCAACCTTGTTAAATATATTATGAATAATTTATTTTTATTTTACTTGATTTTTGTATATGAACTAAATAGTAGGTATGCGTTAAAAAAGGCAGGCCCAGGAGGGTTTTTTTTTGACCAAATCGGAGACATCCTCAAAAATGCTAGTTTGCCTAGTACCCATAACCAAAGAGCTTGTATGAAGAGAATTGACGACAGGCGTGGACGAACGGTTTAGCGACTGGTTTGTTGCGCGTAAAGTCCCGGGTTCGATCCCCGGTCGGAGCAAATATTTGTTTCATAGCTTTTATTTGTAATATTTAATAGTATTAAATTTTGCAAATATTTGTTAATAAAAAAAAAGAGATGGATCTGGTCTGGTTATCAAAGAGTGGTAGGCAGTGGTACCCAGTCTGCCGATCCAGGATAGTACCACCACTTACAAGTATACAGACCGTGAAGTGATTTGGTTACGTTTCGGGATCAGCTTGTAAGTTTAGGTTCCATCCGGTTCCAGCCGGTTCCATCTAGGCCGGCATAGTGGATGTGATTGCTACTCACAGTTATTGAATTGTAGTAGCAGTGACATTCATTCATGGACCACACTTTGGCTTAACATCAAGCGGGGTGCTGTCATATGTCGAGTCACAATAAAAAAATAAAAAAAATTGTAAATGTGAAAAAATCGAGGGAGTTGTGTCAGGATCGTAGCAAGTGACGCCTTTATTGTCTCTGCCTATCCCTGTGGGAGGAAGACGTGACAATTTGATTGATTGATAGGTTGTAAGGCGACCGTGGTGTAGTGGTAGTGCAATGCTCACGCAAAACGAGAGCACGGGTTCAAAACCACTTGCCGGTATCCGGTATCAAAAAATGCCCTGTTTGTGTGATACAAGTATGCTTAGTGTCTTGGTATAGAAAATCCATTCATGAACCGCACTCAAGCTTAACATTAGGTAGGGTACTGTATGTCGAGCCACAATAAAAATATCTTTAAAAACTTTTAAGTTATATTATTTATTCATGAAGATTTATTATTATCAGGGGATAAAACGGGTACTAGCCAGAAAATAACGCGTTAATTTTGACCATAGAGCTTGTATGAAGAGAATTGTTAATGTGAAGGAATCGAGGGAGTTGTGTCAGAATCGTGGCAAGTGGCGCTTCATTGTCTCTGCCTATCCCTATAGGAAAAAGGCGTGACAATTTGATTGGTAATTTTGACCATTTTAATCCGAAGTTTGGGAGTCTTTGCAGCATCTCTTCTCGGTCACAACCAATAACGGCGTTAATTTTGACCATAGAGCTTATATGAAGAGAATCATGAATGTGAAGGAATCGAGGAAGTTGTGTCAAAATCGTGGCAAGTGGCGCTCTATTGTGTCTGCCTATCCCTGTGGGAAAAAGGCGTGACAATTTGATTGATAATTTTGACCATTTTAATCCGAAGTTTGGGAGTCTTTGCAGCATCTCCTCTCGGTCACAACCATGTAGGTAAATATTGCGCGAAAGCTTAGAAAATAATGTATTAATTTATAGATTATAGATGTATGTATGACCTATATTAAAATACATTATAGAGATTATGACATAAAATTATTAATAGAACGTAATAACATCCTATGCCAAATTTTCCGTTTATTTGTTTATATTAAATCTGGCTGTAAATACTGCCAATAATTATATAAAATTATAGTCGAACTTCATATATTTGAACTCACAGAAACAGAACGACATATTGAACTGGTAAGTGGCTTTGAACCCGTGCTTTCAGCTTAACGTGACCATTGCACTACCACTAAACTATAGTCACCACTTTAAGAATATTTATTACTCGTAATAGTTCTTTGTCGTCACAAAAACCGTTTAAACATTTTTAATTAAGTACTAAAAACTTCTAAAAGCTATATAGAATGTAATTTATTCCAACTTCCTTAATTTTAAACTAATTTATTATGTTATATTTCTCCTTTTTTTTCTATTTAAGACCCGTATTGACTAGCATGGTGGTCCTTGGAACCATTTCATATTGTTAAATATTATAAGAGAGGTATTTTAATGGCCGGAAAACAAATTAAAGAGGGTTTTTAGAGAGTGACTTTAAGAATTTATTGTTTAATTTAAAATGCTCTGTTTCGATAGCTCTTAAGTGCAGGAAATTAAACAATAACTTGGTGAACTTCATAGCTTAAAGGTTTGTTTTTCAATTTAAGCTTTGTACGGGTATGTAATTTTAGTATTTTCTAAGATTTTGCACGAACATTGATTGAACAAATTTTATGCGGCATAGAATAGTAAAATCATAACCAAGTTAAACGCAATAGTAAGCTGCATAAAATTTGATTAATTCATTGATTAAACAAATTTTAATTAAATGAATTAATCTAATTTTATGCAGCTTACTATCGCGTTTATTTTCGGTTATTGATTTTAAAATTTTTGGCTGCAAAGCTCTTGGAACGTAGGAATAATAAAAAAATGTAAAATCAATAACCAAAAATAAACGCGATAGTGAACCGCATAAAATATGTAATTTTAATTTGACCATTTTAAAAAGCCATCGATTTATGATCATTTACTTATCATCTTGCTTACCATAATATCTTGATATTAGGTGGACCGAAGCCAGATGTCGAATCACAATTTTAAAAAACATATACATATAGTTACAATTTTTTTATTGCCAGTCCGTGTATCTAAAAGCGACTAAGTCAGTTCTCGATATTTACACCTAAAAGTCTAAACTTAGTAACTAAACTTAGCAAGCTTTTATTCATAGTAAGTACCAGTCGTCTCTACTCATGTTTCTTCCAATGTGTCTCAGTCCAGCCTAAAATGAGGACATACGAGTATTTAAAAATCATCGTTTGCAAAATGCGCATTCAAAACAACATATGTTTATTTATGTTTAAGAACGTATGTTAATTTAGAATTGTAAAATATGCAATAGGTTTTATGCTAATGAACTACACCCGTATTGCATAAGTGAATACAACTAATAGAATATTCACAAAATAAATAACTAATGAAAGTTTAATACTAAATAGAAACCTGTTGGCTATTTATTCAAATACGCTTGGCGACATTTTATTTAAGGCGACCGTGGTGTAGTGGCAATGCAATGGTTACGCAAGCAGAGTGCACGGGTTCGTAACAACTCACCGGTACCAATGTATCTTTGATGATGTACTTTGGTTGTCCTGTTTCCACGGTACAAGCACTTTAGTAGCTTAGTATAGAAATGTATGATAAAAAATATAAAAAAATAGACAACTGGAAAATGTACACGTTTTCTTTACTCTGACGCGACTTCTGACTTCGATTTGCCTTTACGATCAGCAAGAGGGAAATTGAATAGTGCCGACGACTGAATACAGTCGGCTGTCTCAGTTTCCGTCACTATGCCGGTAGATGCCTTGTAGATGGCATTATTTAGTATCTAGATACCTTCGGATTTCGAAGAAAGTAAAATAACTAAGATTAAATATACGTCAGGATCGTGGCAAGTAGTTTTTTCTCTGCCTATCCCTGTGAAAAAAAGGCGTGACGTTAAAAACACATATATACGTATATAAAACATTTTTAATAAATAACTTAGCAACTAAACGTTCTTGTATTATCATAGATACTTTATAAAAACAATATGCTATATCAAAAAAACATGAAAGGTACGAGTATATCAAATTCCAAATCCTTGAATCCTTCAAGCGATACGTGAAGAAGCACATTTGACCGGCATAGTGATGGCGTCTGAGGCATCCGTGATCTCGATTTAAATGCGGTCGTCACTCTTGAACCTCCTCTTGCTTCTTTATCATCAGGTTGGTCGAGGTCAAATGACGTGTCACAATAAAAGAAATATAAAAAATGTGACAGAACGAATTGTCCATACGCACGCTTCCAAATCATCTAAATTAAAATATCATCAAGGTGTCAGATAGATGTGGGCAAGGCAGGATGCACAGATCCGTCATGCTAGTATTAATGTCCTTTTTATTCTTTCTACGTTTGTGTTTTTACTTAAAGGTACAAGTTTTAAATTGAAGCGATAAGTGTTTCTTCTTAGATTTTGCGCGAACATTGATTATTGAATAATAATAAAATGTAAAATCAAAACCAAAATAAACGCGATAGTAAGCCGCATAAAATTTGTTTAATTCAAGTGTTTCTTATTAAGTATTAATCCAGATCATTAATATTACTTTTCTAATTTAGTAATCTTCAATGTAATGCTGATAAAAATAAAATTCACCTGACAATTATCTAGTTCATGAGAAATGATAAATAATCTACACAATCCAAGGGCTCGCGTCAAATCGATTACCGATACCAATGTATCGTTTATGTGTACTTTGATCGTCCTGTTTCTATGATACACGTACATTTAGTAGCTTCGATAGAAATGTAATAAATAAGTTAAATAAATGGAGAGACAATCAAATGGAGAGACAGAGACAATGGAGCGTCTCCGGTTATATTAAATAAAATTTCGTACTTATTTGATATTTGTACTTTGGTCGCGCCGTTTCTATGATATAAGCACGTCAAATAGCATCATTTAGAAACATAAGGAAAAACGTTAAAACGCTATTTGGAAAACGCTACCGCTTATACTTATACGCTTAATCATAAAGGCTCTTTCACACATGACAATTTAAAATCATTTAGCGACATATTCATACTGCATGATATCAATGATAGTATATTTTGTTTTTGCATTTCTATACTAAGCTACTAAAGTGCTTGTATCATAGAAACAGGACAACCAAAGTACATATATCAAAGATACATTAGTACCGGCAGGTGGTTTGAACCCGTGCTCTCGGTTTATGTAACCATTGCCACTACACCACGGCCGCCTTGCACTTTTGTTTTTATATTAACTGTGCGAGATGAGTGGTAGGCAAACAGTTTTTTTTTTTTATTGTGACACGACATTTGACCTCGTCCCGCCTGATGATAAGCAAGAAGAGATCCAAGAGTGACGACGACTGAAACATCCGAGTTAGTTCGCGGCTGCCTCAGTAGCCGTCACTATGCCGGCCAAAGGCAAATTAGTGATCATTTGCCCAATCTGCCAATCCGGGGCCATACCACCATTTACAAGTGAACAGACGGCTGCTACTACAGAAACTGCAAGTAGCAGCCGCATCCACTATGCCAACCTAGTATTAGCATATATACATAAAAGCTACATTATATTAATATAATCTAAATTAAAAATTATAATTAAAACAAAAGCAAAATGATTTAATATTTTAAAAATTGGTAGGAGGTATTGGTACTTCATTATTCAATGTTTTAGGAAAAACAGGATATTTTTAAATAATAATTTTATTATTTGTATTAAATAAATAATATTATCGATTAAAAAAATAATATTAATAAATAAAAATAAAATTGTCGTTATATACGAGTAATAAGTTATCGTTTTAAAATCACAAGAATAAGCGTTTGACCTCTCCATTTTAATTATTAGGAAATATCATAATCGAGACGGAAGGCAATCAATTAAAATTGTTTCTTAAACTAGTGTTGTAATTTAATCGAATACTACTTTTATGTGTCCATTGGAAACTGATACCGGATGTAACGTCTATTATTGCTGTAAATCAATTTAAAAATTCATGCTTTGATACTATTTACTGTTAAATTAGTAATAAAAAATAGATAGAGATAATTAACGCGTACACATCGCTCAACTGCGACCGGGAATTGAACCCGTCGCTTAACACTAAGGTACACAGCCTATGTGCCCTTTGTAAAATATTTACATTAATGGTATATTTTCCCACAGGAATGGGCAGCGACAATGGAGCGCCATTTGCCAAAAATATATACAAAATTAAAAGTTCCGGGTTTAATTCCCGGTCGGTGCAAATAATTTGATTAAATATTATAAATATTTAATAATAAAAAAAGAGAGGCCGATATTTTTTCGGGTCTGGTTGTCAAGGCAGTGTTGCCCAGTCTGCCAATCGGGGTAGTACCACCGCTTACCAAGTATACACACCGTGAAGTGACTTAGTCGCGTTTCGGGAAAAGCCTATAAATTGTCGGTTCCAACTAGGCCGGTAAAGTCGATGCGACGGCTACTTACTGTTATTTAATTGTAGTCACCTTCATTCATGGACAGCACTCCAGCTTAACATCAGGCGGTGCTATGGTAAGCACAGTTGCCTCAGTCGCCGTGACTATGAGTTAAATGGATCGTATAACCGCTTCCAATAACCTATTTACCTCATTCTGCTTAACATTTACTCATGAAATAGTGTAATATATCTATTTTATAGTCTTTCTTAGTATTGAATGGACAAATTAGGGTTGCCACAATTTCCGAATGTTTTAATCAGTTTGTGAATATTCAGAGCTATGGCGCGTTACGTATAAGGACTTGGGTTCAAATCCCGGTCGGAGAAAATATTTATTTTATAGCTTTTATTTGTACTATTTACGTTTTTCTTTGACAATTTCTGAAAGTGGTAACCCTAACGCAACGAAACTTAATATCGCAACAGTAATCAGTTGTGCTGACTTATATGCATTTATTTAAGTTGTACCTCCATTAAAATCTCAGTTTACATTAGCTATGAAGTAAACTAAATACATTGATACTGTTTAGTACCATAAAAACATAACAACCAAAGTCCATAAAGAAACATTGCTATTAGGAAGTGGTTTCAAGTGGTTTGTGAGATCATTTTATTACAACTTCACCGCAACCGCCAATAAGCGAGAAAAAGAACCTTGGACCGATTGGTAGTCGCGAAATTGGATGACAAATTTAGCAGGATCCGTTTTTTCGTCGGACCCTGCAACCGTATGCTCGTGTGAACGGTAACTAAGGCAACCGTAAACTAAATCTTTATATCCATCCATCTCCTTGCTTACCATCAAGCAAGTCGAGGTCAGACGTCGTGCCACAACACTCGTGGCCTCTAAAATAATTTGTTGATATTATTAGCTAATAAGACCTTATAAAAATCATTTATCGCAAATCTAAGTTCTTACAACATCATAATAGAGTCTATCTAAGCCCAAATGACGCGGCCCTTTACTGCATTTACACACACGAGCAAATATAAAATAAGGATGCAACACACCGAAAATGCAATTGTAATTGGTCATTCAGTTGCTGGTTAGACACAAAAATAGGAGCACGCTGATGAAGTATAGTAATATAGTTAGTAATATTTGTATTCACACATTTAAATTAAACTAATATAGTGGAGGGGCGCGTCATTTATAGTTAGACAAGCTATACTAATATTCTTTCTAAATAATAATCAACTACATCTGTCTTCCTCTACGCATTTTGATAGATATTAGAATAAGCAATTTGTGTTTCAAGGTAACACCATCATAACAATAGATCACCCATTAACCAGAAATCTCATTGTTACAGATCACGATCTACTGACCCACTGGATGTAATCGAATAAAAACAAGCATTCGAACAACACAATCTATTCGAAATATCAAAATTCACAATCGAATTAACCCCCATCTCTATTCATAATTGTCAATATTCTTATTTGAATTTAGAACACCTAAATAATTTTAATAAAACGAAAGATATTGAAAAATCGCAAAAGGAATTTAAATTCGGAACACAGAATCTGGATGTATTCGATGAGAAAAAATAATAATTTAATAAAAAAGACTAAATAAACACAATTCAAATTTAGAACGGATAGATCACCGCGTAACGGTACTCGAGATTATATCTACGATGTCTAATACTCGATGATTAGTCAATTGAAATTGCTTTTAGAAAAATGATAAGTGTATTTGTAACTTAGTTATACACTAAATTGTAAATAATGGCTCATAAAGTTAAAAGTAACCATTATGTCGCTACACACCGCTCTGGTACACATTCGCCGTCTTCGGGGGGATACAACCAGAGGGCTTCGTCAAGGGACGGGGATGATAGCCACAGAGCACCATCCGAGAGAACATTGTCAGAATATACGGTAATTATTGCTTTTTATGTCGTGTGTATTTGTTGCTTTCTGTGACATCTAATAGTTCGTACACGCTTCCCTCTTCCACTTTTCTATTTATTAGACCTTTAGATCCAGATTTTAGTGTAATAGTGTTTTTATTTTTCAACTAGCAAAAGTCATTTACACATGTTTCGGGTGTGATTACAGATGGGCATCTGTGATATGTCAGAATCGAATCACATTCACCTATCTGTACAAATCTGATGCATACAGATCTTACTTATTAAATAAAGAATCATTCAAAAGAGATAAAATGCAAATTGATGCTTACTTATAGGATGTATATTGCTAGGTCAAGCAGTCAAACATTTTTTAAAATCCTAACACGGAAAAATATAGTGGTTGACCTCAGGCAATCATAAACCAAAGTTAGGGGTAAAAAATAAAAATAAAACACTAGTCAGTAGAAACTTTTTAAGATCAATCTAATAGCTACTAAATTGGAAATAAGTGTTCGAGTAATTCGCAGAATGATTCATTCGAATGCTATTCCGAGAATATTATAAACAATGAGCACGTCAATCTCGGTGCTCTAGATTCAATAAACTTTGAACTAGGTTACAAGTGCAGATGAAATTTGATTTCAATAAGCAACGAAGTAATTTATTCGCTAGAGATGAAATTCACGATAAAATTGTGCCGAGGACGACTATTAGAACGTAAACATGTTGATTGTCATACTAAATTTTAAAGATAAGCCAACCATAGTATTCAATTATTTTATTACCAAAAATAAATTTTTTTCAATCGCATTTCATAACAACACTATAACTGTCACAATAAAGCGCCAAATTAACACTTTTAATTATTAACCGCTTTGGGATTAATATTTTACAGCCAATTATTTGTTTAATTTTTTTATTAATGTTTACAGACAATGGACGAAAGAACACGGTCACCATCAAGTGGCGGAGAGCATAGGAATGGCAGAAAGCATCATCAGGCTAATGGGTCTCCCAGAGCAGACTCAGGATCTGATGTCTACGTTACTAGTGCAGCTTACAGACCGCCTTCACAAATAAGGTAGGTTAACTATTTTATTAAAACGTTTAAAATAAAAAATATGACATTTAATTTAATATGGCGGGAAACAGCATCTGACAGATCGTGCATTTTAAATTATGTGTAAAACTTGTTTTTTCTTGAAGGTCTTAAATGTGTAATATTTAAGATTTTACTTAAATATTACATTGATTTATTATGTTCGAATAAGTTTTTCTGCCGCTTTACTTAAACCGTCATCATCATCCTCACCCTCATGTAATGCATGTTGCATCCATTACATCTTCACCCATCATCCACTGAAGACATGATGAATATTCGACTGTAAGCTGTATTAACTGAACTTTGCCTTTAATTGAAGAACAACAAAAAAGAACTTATATCTCATGGAATGCGCATATACGCTACCTCAACAAAGGGCAATAAAGGAAACGTATCAAACCATCAACATTAAGAAGTATTGAAATAGGTAACCTTAGATACCGCTAAGCAACATTAAATCCCCCTAATACAATTGCACACGATCTGCATACAAGACTATAATAACCAAACAATTGTTCCCGAAAGGTGATCATTAAAATAGTTCACAGAAACACCGTTAGATAAGAGCTGAATCCTAGAAGATTCTCCTAATTTGAGCCAACGGATCTTAAGCCGTGTTAAATTACATTCGAACGCGATTGTTGACAAACAAGCGGTTTATGCGCGCGGTTTCTTGTGATACAATTTAAGCGATGCTATCCTTTGGCATTACTTTTTTTATGTGATTAGAATTTTTTTTAAGGCAATCAATATTTTTATTTTAGATTAAATATAAAAATTATATTATTCTCAGTTACGGTCAGTACAGATAGAATGTTGGAAAAATGAAGTAGAGTGGAACATAAAAGGAGTGCTCGCCGCGATTTTGAAGCAAATAGGCAACTTGTTGACTACTACTTGTCTGGCTTTTACTCTTTCCCCCAGACAAGGAGTCAAAATCTGTCTGTTTTATTTTTAACAAATATTTGTTATAGTTATAAAACGAAATAAATATGAATGCTTTAAAACATGCTTTTTAAATAATTTCTATATAGTTTTTTTTAAATTATGGTTAGACATTTGATATCACCCTGTTGTAAAGCTGGATTGCGGTCCAGGAATGCAGGTTATAAAATAAAAAGCGAAAGGAACCACTTACAAGTATACAGACCGTGTTGTTGCTTGCATCTTGTAAGTTGCCGGTTCCAACCAGGCCGGCATAGTGGATGTGATTGCTACTTACAGTTATTGAATTGTAGTAGCAGTGGCATCCATTGATGAACCACACTCCAGCTTAACATCAAGCTGGGTGCTGTTATTATGTCGAGTCACAATAAAAAAAAGGGAATATAAACTATTTTATAAACGCAAGTTCGTTGTTCAAGGCATACAATAAAGTTCACATTAAACGGCAAAGATTGATGGAAAATTATCCATGGCTGTGCAATTGATGCCGCCATTACAGCGTGGTGCTTATAATGTGACTCATCATCATGCTTTAGTGTCAACATGGATCATGTTTGCAATTAACAAAACCATCACGATTATTGGACAGTGTACAAACAAGACTACGTTAGATTGAATATTTACTGTAAAAATGTGCGTAGAGTATTTTTAGGCGACCAACATTTTTGTTATGTTTGTGTGTGATTGAATTGGAAATTGGTAAAAAATTACGAGTGCATGCATATGAGTGAACTGTGACTAGAAATCTACGGGCTAACCGCGTAACTCAATGAGAATGAGCTTCGTTTTGACGGTTGAAGTCCATTAATGAGCTTAATTGATGACCAGGGCCGTCTTTACCCGGGGGTTCAAGGGGTGCGGTGCACCCGGGCGCAGGGTCCTAGGGGGCGCATGCCGACCGCCATAAGCTTCGATAGGTACCTACTACACTGAGACCACGCGAGCGGAGCCTTGACTTTCGCACCCCGGCGCTGAATATGCTTAAGACGGCCCTGTTGATGACCATTAATTGTGACCGCGCAACGCACTGGAAGTCGATGTTTTTTTTTTCTTTAACAGTGCAAGCTCATTGAAACTCATTGTCCGAATAAATAAAAGTTCTGTTTGACACTAACAGCGACCGCGTAACTTTTGGACAAATGGGAATGAATTTCATTGTTATAGCCATTGAAGTTGCGCGGTCGGCCCCCTATAACTAAGCTCACAATTCCCTAAGTATTTCAAATGCAGGGTTAACGTAGGATATTGCCGGTTTAGTACCTCATTCCGTTAAAATAGGTACTTAATCATCGTCTTAAAATTCCTGTCATATTATATTACTTTTTTTGGGCTTAGGGCCACTAAATTATCGATCTTGTTTCCTTTTTTCTCACCTGTCAAATGTGTTTTGACATTTTGTTTTTTTTCTCCTAAGCCCAGGAGCTTGACAACTTATTTAAATATTTGTTTAGATTGGATGACGAAGGGAATTCTTTCTTAAGAGTTTTTCTATTGCCATTGGTTCTCAAAGTTTTATTTTATGTGCTTTAGACTGTTAGAACAGTTTATTTACTTTAAAAAAATGTTATATCATAGTTTTCATTTTATATTTTTGTTGAATAAATCTTGCACAAATCTCGTTATAAGATTTATTTCCTTTTAAAGTATAAATGATTCAAAAAGTTTGAAAACCTTGGACCCTAAAACTAACATCGTACAGGTAGTGTTTTTTATTTCCCTTTTAAAGTGTTCACACCTCTTTAACAGTTAACAAGTTTTTTTAGTCATTTACGTTTTCAATTTCAAAAAATATCGATGTCTTCCTGATGATGACTAGTCATAGAGGAGTTTCTCACAATTCCTTAAAAAAACTCTTTAATTTTGAAATTTGTTTTGACAATGAAATTGTAATTTGTCACGCCTTTCTCCCACAGGGATAGGCAGAGAGAAAAGAGCGCCATTTGCCACTATCCTGACACAACTCCTTTGCCTCTCTCACATCCAGAATTCTTTTCATACACGCTCACGGTTTTTAATCTTTTGCACATATCCTGATGCGATTGTCAGTAATACGAATGTTCGTAATGACATCATCATCATCAGCTGCCAGAAGGCATCTACAGCTGAACATAGGCCCTTGGAACATCCTTCTTAGAACGCCATTCCAAAAGTTCGGTTGTCGGTTCGAGCGATTGACAAATGCGAGTGAATTCCTTTTTGTTATGTATTAGATGGAAACACATAATAAAATGCTGTATTAGCTTTAACTTTTTTAATGGTTGACAATCGACTGATGCCTGCCCATAACGAACGCCTTAACAATCGTGCGTTGTTTATGATACCACTCACGAATACATTACACTTGTATACTTCTATCCAGTATACTATATACTGAAAAACCTTACGATATGACGTTTGTGTCCGTCCGTCCTTGAGTAAATTTAGTCCTCCCACTTTTAGGTTAGGTAGGAGTCTAATTGAAAAAATACATTTGGAAAAGTTACGCAGTAAATGCAAAGATTAGACTGGAATATCAAGATAAGTTGCATAAGTATTACATTTCTTGAATATGAAATATATTTCTTAGCATCCATGGATTCTCCGTGCGGGTGCCGGGTCCATCGCGTGGCATGCGGGAGAATGAAGGCAGCGTTTCGGAAATGTGGGTTTCAAAGCTTTTTGTGACATGTCAACACTCACCTTCCCTGCCTTCACTATCCCCTCTACCCAACCAAATACTAAAGCATGTATTACGAGTATATGTAGAATCTGGGCCAATGGAAGTACATTATATCCAAGATACATTGGTCCTAGCAAGTGGTTTTGTACCAGAAATTTTTGGACAAGAGCATGCTCTAAAAATTGAATGCATTAAATTTAGCAAAATAAAATAGGAAACGAAACGTTTATTCGCTATTTTATCTATATTCTGTGCGTAAATTTTATTTATAAATCAATCAATCAATCAAATTGTCACGTCTTTTCCCACAGTGATAGGCAAAGACAATAAAGCGCCACTTGCCACGATCCTGACACAACTCCCTCGCTTCCTTCATATTTACATTTCTTCACATTTTTTATTTATTTTTTACTAAGAAAGTTTTTTAATTTTTAAACTAATTTTTAATAAGAAAGAAGAAAAACGTGTAACAATGATTTTTTAAAACGCAAATGAATATCTCACGGAACGATCCCACACTATTTTTTTGTGATTCAGTTAGTTCACGAAATACCGTGACCAAATTAGTTTACTTTCACTCTGACGTCCTTAGTTGATGCCTTCGGAGGCGTGACAATATCCACCCGCTCACCCAGGGGATAATTTACCCGACATTCATGTTTTTTTATAAAGTTACAGCTTTGAATCAAGCCGACAATGATAATTCTAGATGGTGTATTCTTGACGACTAATTCAAAATGTTTTTTTTTTATGACAGCACCCCGTTTAATGTTAGGTTAGAGTTAGCTGCTACTACAGTTAAATAACGGTTACAATCACATCCACTATGCCGGCCTAGTTAAACTGTGCCCGGCAACTTCACGATCTGTATACTTGTAAGTGGCCCCAAACGGCACAAATTCGTAACCAGTACCGAGGTTGGCGTATGGCGCAGCTAGAGGTTCTTAGCAGATATCGCCGCACTTCCCGCGCTTAACGAGGTAGTCTACATGTGAGATGGGGATAATGTGTCTATACATGTCGCATCCCATACAGAGACCTCCTAAGTTTCCACGGCCCAACGGTCATGCCGTCGGGTCTCTTGCCGTCGCTCCGCGCAATACCAGAGGGTTAGGTTTATAGAAACTCTATTAACTTAAAAGATCATAGTACAATATTCGCTTATATGAGTATTGTTAGGTTTTGTGTTACTATTAATACAGTGACAATTATTAAGTAAAGTAGTTAGGTTTCCATTAGGAGTTTTTTTACTGCGAATTTAAATTGATTCAAACATTTAATACATTTTACTTCCTCTGGCAAGCTATTATACAACTGTGCCCTTTCAAAAGCTGTTTGCTTTCTTCCTGATTTAGTTTTCGTTTTAGGTATATACAGATCTTTAGCACTTCTTGTTCATTATTTTATAGATAACATTATATGTCAATCGATGTATCCAAACATATAACAAATATAAATTTGTATTCTCCACATAATAGGGCCACTGGCATTGCAAAAAACATATTGTAAACATTGTAAAATCCAAAACAAGCGAATATGAAAATGTTCTTTTTGGTATTAATAAAGTTTCTTCTTAAACCTCAAACCCAATCTAAACTTGTTATGATATAATTGAGTTGGTGCTCGTGAATAGGCCCCGTGCACCATTATATTGTCATAATAATTCAAGTATTTCGGAGTCGTGTTTGAGTGACTTAATGTTGCTCGTGATGGACAATTCTCAATGGCTCACATTCAATATTCACTATGCTCTTTATGTTGATTTTGTTACGTACAGGTGGTTACTTTTTACTTAATCACGACCTCATGTCACTAGCTACAAGTTTTTTTATATAAAGTAAATAGGTAACAGAGGTCACGTGGCTAAATGCACTATAAATTCGTAGTCAATCGGCACAAAAGGACATACTAAAATTTTGTATTTTGTCTTTGAAATGAAAGACTCATCATCATCATCAGCCAGAAGGCGACCACTGCTGAACATATGCCTCCCCCTTGGTTATTCGCGACTTTCTCTACGTCGTCAGTCCACCCAGTGGATGGCCTACTTACGCTGCGTCTGCTGGTTCGTGGTCTTCACTCTAGAATCTTCCTTCCCCATCGGTTGTCGGTTTTTCAAGCGATGTGGCCAGCCCATCGCCACTTCAGCTTGCAAATCCTACGACCTATGTTGGTAACTCTGGTTATCTGCCGATAGCACCAGCACTTTCAAGTTTACAAACCGTTAAGTGTTCTATTGTGTATCGGAATCAGGTTCTAAGTTGCCGGTTCCAATTAGGCCCTGCATAGGACCTGCATGGGTGCGAATGCTGCTTGCAGTTATTGAGCTGCACTAGTAGACTGCACTTCAGCTTAACATCTGGCGCCGCTGTCGTGACAAGCCACAAAAAAGAAGTTCTTGTGGCATATCAATATTTTATAACAAATAGAATCTGACATCGGTAAAGCCTGTCAATCGTCGGCTTTAGAAAAAGCGTAAAAATTGTATTATACAATATTAGCATTTCTTAGTATCTCATTTTCTTTTATTTGTGTTAATTTATTGTACAAACATAATCTTCTTAAGTTGTTAAATATATACCTTCTAAAAATTAATAGTGGATATTGTGATTCATCTCTAACTCATCATCCCTATATTTTATTAATAAAATACAGCAGATATTTACTGTAGAAATGTTATAAAATCTATATAAAATTATACCGTGGACGACAGGCGTGGACGAATGGCTTAGCGATTGGTTTGTTGGGCTTAAAGTCCCGGGTTTGATCCCCGGTCGGAGCAAATATTTGTTTAATAGCTTTTATTTGTAATATTAATTGTTGCAAATATTTGTTAATAAAAAAAAAGAGATGTATATTTGCTTCGGGTATGGTTGTTACCAAAGAGTGGTAGGCAGTGGTACCCAGTCTGCCGATCCGGGGTAGTACCACCACTGATTTGGTCACGTTTCGGGATCAGCTTGTCAGTTGCCGGTTCCATTTAGGCCGGCATAGTAGATGTGATTGCTACTCACAGTTATTGAATTGTAGTAGCAGTGGCATTCATTCATGGACCACACTTCGTCTTAACATCAAGCGGGATGCTGTCATATGTCGAGTCACAATCAAAAATTATACCGAATACTTTGTTGTGTTACAATTACTTTTACGCACGTAAAGTTACAAATTGAATGATGCTAAAAGTCAGGGTCAATGTTAACGTGAACCATATTTAATACTTATGTAAATTGGTTTGTGTAAATATTTAATTGCTCAACACTTGGGTACATTTGTACAGTCAGTATAAAAACAATACCCCCAATAACCGGCGACTTAGCGGGGACTGAACCGGGTTCTTGATCGTATTACCCACTGGGGCGACAAGAACCTAGTTCAGTTCAACGCAGACAAGACTCAGGTATGCGCGTTCTCGACGAAAACATCCCCGTTTACTCCCCTTCCCTCTCTTTGTAACATCTCCCTCAGTACTTCGGACAGACTGGACATTCTAGGAATGTCCCTTCGCTGCGACCTGAATCACAGGGACCACATTGAGCGGGCCATTAAGACCACCTCCAGCAAACTTGGCATCCTGAACAACGTGCGGCGGTTCTTCGCGCCGGAGCTTCGCCTGATATTATACAAGGCTCAGATTCGCTCTTGCGCGGAGTACTGTTCGCACCTCTGGGACGGCTCTGCCAAGTATCTTCTTAATGCCCTGGATTCATTGCAGCGCCGAGCTGTCCGAATTATAGGTGATGCAGAGGTCACGAGAACTCTGGAGCCTATGCAACTACGCAGAGACATGGCGGCTTTGTGCGTCCTCTATCACCTCTATCACGGAGAAGAGAGTTCCGAAGAGCTCTTTAACCTTGTTCCTGCTTCGTCCTTCCACACCCGTAATACCCGCACAGGTCGGGGAAAGCATCCACATTTTATCGACCGAATCGGCAGTCGAACTAAAAAGTTCGGTGCGTCTTTTCTTTGTAGAACAATTGACAAGTGGAATGCTTTGCCAGCCCATGTGTTCTCTCCATCCTATGACCTTGGGTCCTTCAAGCGATGCGTGAAGAAGCACCTTAAGCCGGCATAGTGGCGGCGGCTGGGGCAGCCGGGAACTAACTTGGTTGTTCCAGTCGTCATCACTCTTGGACCTCCTCTTGCTTATCATCAGGCGGTTCGAGGTCAGATGCCGTGTCACAATAAAAAAAAAATAAAAAAAACTTACAAGCTGATCTTGAAACGCGACCAAATCACTTCACGGTCTGTATACTTGTAAGTGGTGGTACTACCCCGGATCGGCAGACTGGGTACCACTGCCTACCACTCTTTGAAAACCAGACCCGAAGCAAATATCCATCTCTTTTTTTTTATTTTATTAACAGATATTTGCAATATTTAATACTATTAAATAAGTATTACAAATAAAAGCTATGAAACAAATATTTGCTCCGATCGGGGATCGAACCCGGGACTTTACGCGCAACAAACCAGTCGCTAAACCTTGGTCCACGCCTGTCGTCAGATTGCCCCAGTCGGCGTCACTATGCCGGCCAAAGGTGCTTTTTCACGCATCGCTTGAAGGATCCAAGGTTATAGGATGGAAAGAACATATGGGCTGATACAAGCGCTTTAGTATATTAGAAATTAAATTTTTAAAAAATATCATTTTAAAAATAAATGTGTTTTGTTTTCTTTCCAGTCGCCAATCCCGTGCACCGCGGAGTGTGTACTCCTACAGGAGTGCAGTAGCTCCATCAGTGGCCTCGACACACAGATCCAAAACGTCCAGAAAGGTAATTTGAACAAAATAAAAATTAATTCTAAAAAAAAAATTAGCTACGGTTAATTGGAAAAACGGGCGAAAGTGATATTTAAAATGAAATTAAAATTAATTTAAAATTGAAAGTCACTGTTGGAGTTTTTAGAACCCGCAATTTTATAACCCTCTGGCAGAGCGACGGCAAGAGACCCTGACTTAACTTTTAGGCCGTGGAAACTTGGTAGGTCTCTAGTGTGGCCTGCGACTTGTGTAGACACATTAGCCCTATCTCACATTCAAGCGACCTCGTTAAGATTTCTTATTATAGTTTAATATACTTTTAATTTTATCTGTTTGTCAATAAAGGAACAAATTTAAACTTAATCTTGTAATAAATAGATTGTCCAAAACAATTATAAATCTAATGTGGATAGATGCGTTAAAGGAGGCAGACCCAAAATAGAGTTTTCCGACCAAATTTGAGACATCTTTAAGAAAGCTGGGTTGCCTAGTGCGTATATTCGTAGAGTTTGTGTGAAAATAATTGTGCATGTGAGAGAAGCGAGGGCAGCATAGTGACGGCGGCTGAGGCAGCTGTGAACAAATTCGGTTTTTTTCAGTCGTCGTCACTATTGGACCTCCTCTTGCTTATCATCAGGGTCGAGGTCAGATGTCATGACACAATACAATCCCGTGCACAAAAAATAAAAAGTTGTGTGATGATCGTGTCAAGTGGCGCTCCATTGTCCCTGCCTATCCCTGTGGGAAAATGCGTGACAATTTGATTTTTTATTTGTCTTAACCACAGAACACTTGTGTCAACACTTGTGAACAACATGTGTTTTATTTTATTCATATATTCCTTAGTCTTAACAATCTTTCATTAGTAAAAATCATTTTTCACGTCTCAATTTTAACTAAGTATTTTTATTTTAGGCTGGTGTAAAAGTGGACGCGATGGCAGCTCCTAATCCATTTTGTCCAAATGTCAAAGGCATGTGCTGCCTCATGCTGCTCCTCAACTTGGGCCTGATACTCATCACACTCGGGTTCGTCATTGTACTGCAATTCTTCGAGCCACTCTTTGTATGGTAAGATTCTTTATTCTCTATTGACTTTTTATTGTGACTCGACATATAATATGACAGCACCCCGCCTGATGTTAAGCTGGAGTGCGGTGTTATGCGGGTGACTGCTACTACAATCTATTAACGGTAAGTAGCAGTCACATTCACTAAGCCAACCTCCTTGAAACCGGCAACCTACAAGCTAATCCCTAACTGTCATTTCGCGACTGTCATTTCGGTCTGTATATTGTAAGTGTTGGTCTACACCGGATCGGCCTACCACCTCTGCCTACCACTCTTAAAGAGTTCATAGAAAGGCAATGAGCAATGGGGCCTTGAGTTAGGCGGGTTTAGAAATGGTCACGCAAACTGAGATCTCTCATTCGAATATAGTTCTGTATAGTTCTTTGATCCAGCTAAACATAAAAAAAAATTCAGAAAATAAACAGTTGATATACAATAATAAGTGACTAGGTTATCATCATCATTGATAAATTTACACGGCCTAATTTCTAAAAGGACAGGCAGAGACAACAGAGCGTTACTTTCGACGATCCGGACACAACTTTTTCGCTTCCCTCCTATGCACAATACCAAACTAAAATAGCGCTTATCCGTATTATATTATGTATTAAAATATAATACATTTAAATACTAGCTGGCCCGGCAGACGTTGTCCTGCTCGGAAAAGCAGAGCGCCTTATTAAATATAAGAAAATTTAAAAATATATTTAATTTTGCGATTCTATAATTACATGTAACGAATCTACGTTAAATCATCTTTTTTGGATCTCTCACGCTTTACTATTGTCTCTATCTTTAATTCTTCATTTTCATCCAAATCTTCTATGGTGGAAGTATAGCTGGTATCTTATAATTTTCTATTTTTTCTAACTAGGCAATAAAAGTATCGCTTAAAATGTAATGTTGTCAATTCAGCAAATCTATTTTGGTGGCATACCAACAGCAGCGCCACTTACCGGATCTAATTGTGTTTTTAAACCATTTTAGAACTAAAAAATACACACAAATCGGTCCAGTTGTTAAGGGGGATTTAGGTAACAAACACACGTACAGAATAACTAAATATTAAGATTTATTTGAAAGACCTCTTTCCCACACATATTTTTATATTTTAACCTACAAAAATATGTGACAAATTACGCATACCGTTCCTTCTAGTTGTAAATTGATTTTTAATGTCGCCTCACAACTCAAAATACATTGCTATTGTTGGAAGAGTGTGTGGTTTTCAAAAATGTCATCAACTATATAATGTAACTTTTTAATACTTACCGCAGTCATTTCTAACATGCCTAATTTCTCAACTGAAGCAATCAGCGGGGTTAGGTTGGCAAGCAGGGCCGTCTTAAGCATATTCAGCGCCGGGGTGCGAAAGTCAAGGCTCCGCTCGCGTGGTCTCAGTGTAGTAGGTACCTATCGAAGTTTATGGCGGTCGGCATGCGCCCCCTAGGACTCTGCGCCCGGGTGCACCGCACCCCTTAAACCCCCGGGTAAAGGCGGCCCTGTTGGCAAGTTAAAACAATTGTCGTCTCTCATCGGCGTTTGTCGAAATAATAAAAGCAAGGCTAAATCCACCAAAATGAGACTATTGATGATAATTATATAACGTGCCGTCGCACAGACGAAATTCATCACAACGATTAATAGTCTCGTTTTATTGGATTTAGGCTAGCTTTTATTATTTTGACAATCGCCGACGAGAGACGATAGTCGTTTTAACTTGCCCAACCTAACCCCGCTGTATTACATGTGTTATGATGAAAGGGTCCAAAGGAGGTGTGTGCATTGCTTAGCACACAAGTTTGTTACGAGGAAAGTGCTGGGTTCGATTCCCGGTCGGAGCAAAATATTTGTTTCATAGTTTTATTTGTAATATTTAATAATGAAATTTTATATAATAACAAAAGTGACAAAATTGAATAATTGCTCCGGGTCCGCTTATCGAAGAGTGGTAGGCAGTGGTACCCAGTCTGCCGATCCGGGGTAGTACCACCACTTACAAGTATACAGACCGTAAAGTGATTTAGTCACGTTTTAAAAATAGCTTGTTGCTGTTACAGTTATTGAACTGCAACTCCTTCCATGGATCGCACTCCAACTAAACATCAGGCTGAGAGTTGTCATATGTCGAGTCACAATTAAAACAAGTTTAAGCGTAAATTTTGTGTAAATTTAGGTATATAATATTCACATAAATTATAAGAATCTTTGTAAACTCGTAAACTAAATCGTTTAGTTTATTCTTCAGCGCTCTAGGAGTTCCCCTTACTTACCTTCACGCAAGAAGCCGTCAGATAAATTCGTTTTTATTACATTTCAATACTAAGCTACTAAAGTGATTTTATCATAGAAACAGGACAGCCAAAGTGCATATATAAAAGATACATTGGTACCGGTGGGTGGTCTCGAACTTGTGCTCTCGTTTGTGTAACCATTGCACTGCCACTACACCACAGTCGCCCTAACAATAACAATATCCCTTTACAATAAATTATAAATTACCTTTTTATTCTCTGTTTCAGGATCCTAGGAATAGTATTCCTAATTTTCGGCTTCATAACACTCGTGGGTAGTTTAATCTACTGCGTCGTGTTGTGCAGAGAGAACCCCTATCCCAGGTATCCAGACGATTTCTACTGGACGCACCATTGGTCAAAAACTATTGGCCCATCAGAAATTCATTACAGTACAGAAAAACCATACAGACAGAATGGGCATAGTGGCCATAATGGGAACAATTACAATAATAAATATAATGGCAAATATAGTGATAAAGAAAGTGCTAGGGGTTATTCAGACAGAGAAAGTAAATTGAGTAGGTACTGAGGATTATTATTATTGTTGTGTAATGCTAGGAAGATGGGCGTGTCTAAAGTAATCCGCACGAGATGCTAGGAATTGGAAGTTTGTAAACCTTCGGGGATTCCCAACATTTGGATTAAAGAAATAATGAGCAATTCTCATCATACAAGCTCTATGGTCAGGGCCGTCTTTACCCGGGGGTTCAAGGGGTGCGGTGCACCCGGGCGCAGAGTCCTAGGGGGCGCATGCAGACCGCCATAAATTTTTATATAGAGTTTTTTTGTTGATGACAAAAGTGGAGGGCGTAGGCTGACTTTCGCACCCCAGCGCCAAATATGCTTAGGACGGCCCTGTCTATGGTTATGAGCACTAGGCAACTTCTTGACGATATCTCCGATTTGGTCGGAATACACAAAAAGAAAAACTAGAAACAACTACAAGTTTAACATCTGTGTCAACTTGTAGTTTGACATAGAAAAAAATGGCTGATCATTATTTTTCAAACCTGGTGTGCATTACTCACTGCCGATGTACATATGTCTTGCGTAATAAAACTTGAAAAATAATATCAATGTAAAATTAAATATTATTAGGTAGTGGTTCTGAAGAGGATTCTAAAATGTATACTTTGGTCGTCCTGTTTCTATGATACAAGCACTTTAGTAGCTTTATATAAACTGGGACTTTTCAAAGTTATTCCTTGCCAGAACCAAAATATTCTTTTAAAAAAGTAGTCTGCAGTGCCTCTAACCATAGAGCTTGTATAGAATGTTTATAGAATGGATGTGAGAGAAGCGAGAGGGTTGTGTCATGAATTTTAGGTGAGCGTAAAATAACCACATAAAATTTATATTGCAAAGAAAGATTACACCCGCCTTTCTAGTGTTTTTATTAAGCGAGAAAAATATTTTTTTGCAAATTGTCTGATATTATTACATAATATCTGACAATTTACAAAAAAATATTTAATTATATTATTTTAAAAAGCTTTACTAATATTAAATAACATTTGTTGCGTTAATTAAAACGTATTGTATATTTTAATAAAATATAATTGTAAAAAAAGTAAGAATAGGTTAAAACGAGTCGTAACGTCTTATAGAGTTAGTCGGGTTTCAAGATGAGCTTTTAAGTTGCCGGCTCGAACTAGGCCGGCATAGTGGATGAGACTGCTACCTTGCAGACATTTAACTGTAGTAGCAATCGCCTCTATTCATGGACGGCACTCCAGCTTACCACCAGGCGGGATACTGTTGTACAAAAATATACAATATACAGGCGTTGGAACGCGGGGCCCCCAAATTCGCGGGGCCCGTAGCATTTGCTACTCTTGCTACGTGGGTAATCCGGCACTGGCCCTACGGACAGACCGCGGACATCGATGGGAATCACAATGAAATTTATTCCCATTTGTCAAAAAGTTACGCGGTCGCTGTTAGTGTCAAAAACAAGTTTTATTCATTTGGACAATGAGCTTAAACTGTTAATGAAAATGAACATTGATTTTCAATGAGTTGCGCGATCGTGATTCAAAGAATTTGGACTTAAGACACAGAAGGAGCCCTAAAATAGTTACAAAATACAACTATTTTCTATTTTATATACTATTTTCACTTATGGCATTAAAAAGAAGTCGGGATGAATATACATTTTTACATTCGTAATTTAGAAGATTGTCACAAGTTTTGATGTTCATTTGACAATTTAATTTGACTGAATAAAAAATGACATTAAAATACTTTAAAAAAGGATGACGAAACAATGCCGCTACTCTTACTACCACGTGACTTTTAATTAAGCAGTAATAAAAGTCAACCACAATTGCGAGTGGTTGTATTTGCAAAAAAGTAGTGCCCACCTCTGAAATAAAAGAATTGAAGTACAAGTAGTTTTCTCTTTCAGTCACACGTGGTATAAACATAATATAAATGAGACAAAAAACAATGAATTAGTTCTTATTTTAAGCACAGATTCTATTCTTTCCAAATTCTTTGTCGTGATTTTAATTTTAAAGCTCATTAATGGAGTTCGACTGTCAAAACAAAGCTCATTGTCATTGAGTTACGAGGTCGGCCCGCAGATTACGAGTTAGGACCCGTTTTAACATATTCTAAGTATAAGGATAACTTAGGGTGGCATATTTGATGGAATGATTTAAATATGTCATCTTTGTACTTAATTGGGTGCAGTGATCACAAAAAAAATAATGGTCAACCAAAAATCAACCATCAGAATTAAGTTTTAATATTTTCTGGCATTTTGCGCAAACATTGTAGAAAAATATTTTTTCGTATTTTAAAATAATAAACGCGATAGTAAGCCGCAAAGAATATTTTTATTATTATATAATGGTTATTTGATCGATTTTATAAAACTAATAATTAATAGCAATGTTTACCAATGTAGTACTTTTAAATGCATATTTTAATAATTGTAAATAAAACTTAGTAATAAGTATTTCACGTAAAATGCCATATTAAAATGATATTACCTTTTTAAGATATTAATTGTAATTAAAACTAACAATTTGTTTTAAATTGACATTTTGTAAATAACAGTAAATGATTTAAAAAGTGAAAATAGTTTTGCTTAATGCCTATTTAAGACGCAGTGCTCACCTGAGACTGAACAGGGGGTGAACAGGGGATACAGGGGGTAGATTTCTATAAAGAAGTTGCGTATACGAGTATATGTCACGCAGAAATACATTTCCTTGGAGTTTTGTAAAGAGAAATAGCCAAATAGGGGGGGGGGGGGGGGAATTTGATAGTCAAGGGGGGCAATTTAACAATGGACTCGACACGACTTTAACTTTTTCGCTTTGGGTTATTTAAATGCAATACGAATTTATTAAATCCCCTGTTGCGTTGATCAGATGGGCGCATAATTAAATATTATTTTGTTTTTTTATTCTGACTCGACATATGGCCAGCACCCAGCTTGATGTTAAGCTGGAGTGTAGTCCATGAATGGGTGTCACATCTACTATAATTCAATATCTGTAATCTGTAAGTAGCAGTGACATCCACTATGCCGGCCTAGTTAGAACCGGCAAATTTCAAGCTAATCCCGAAACGTGACTAAATTACTTCACGGTCTGTATACTTGTAAGTGGTGGTACTACCCGGAACGACATGGTGGGTACCACTGCCTACCACTCTTTAAGAATTTAATTAGCATTATAATTATTAAGTAAATATTATTTATGTAATGAAAATATGTTTTGATTTATTAATATCATCTATTTCGAACTAATCTTGGTTCATAAGTTACCTTTTGTTGAGTGAAAATTGGACATCATTATTTAATTATTCCTAAAATAAAATTCACCATTCTATTTTGTGTCGTTAATATAAATATTAATAAAACTGCTCTCACAATATAAAATGATTGAGTAATATTTTAAAAAGCATCATAATATAGCTTGTCTAACTATAAATGACTTGCCCCTCCACTTTATTAGTTTATTTAAATGTGTGAATGCAAATATTACTAACTGAACTTTATCAGCGTGCTCCTTCCTTTTGTGTCTAACCAACAACTGAATGACCAATTACAATTGGTTTTTGGTGTGTTGCATCCATGTTTTATATTTTCTCGTGTGCGTAAATGCAGTAGAGGGGCGCGTCATTTCAGCTTGGACAGACTCTACTTTATTATATAAGAATAGATCGCGTCACGTAACTTGGCAAGATTAGTCAGATGAGCAGAAGTCGTTTTTTAGGTGTGTTTAGGTTCGCGAGGGACGCGGGGCATGAGGTAACAAAGTTCCGTGCGCGCGATTGGCGTGCCAGTCGATAATCGACTCCCGCGTACACGTTAAAATCTTGCCAACTTACGTGCCACTGACTATAAGGAAAATGAGATAGAAAAAGAGAAACACAGAGTATGACGTCCTGTCTTTGCTCAGTGTAGTTTAGTGGTTAGACGAAAGACATATCAATATGTATGGTATAAGATATAATCTCTAGCCAAATTAATAGACGTACTACGAATTTTCAAAATTATTTGTAATAATTTTGATGCCTTTAGCGTCCTTTATCGACAGCATGCCGCGCCGGATTAAGGCTATCAGCTGCAAAAGGTGGCTCAACAAAATATTTATTTTACAAAATTTATCTCACTTCGATGAGACGATTTTTGGTTCCAATTAGGCCAGCATAGTGGATGTGACTGCTACTTATAGTTATTGTAGTTGCGGTGACACCATTCATTCATAAATATTTCACAAAAATTTATGTATTAAAAACCATATTTCATTGGCACTAATTAAAACTTGAATAAAAACTGTAATGCGTCTAATTAATTGGCCAGGGACTGTATAATATCTTCGAACGCATAAGTGATTTTGTCTATACAATTTTTATTACTAAATTATACATAATATAAATCCTTTACATTTTTGAAGAAATGTATTAGCCTCAATTGCCCTCTCATCGCATCACTTTTTACTAGAAAATTACCTAATGGAATTATAAAATGAAAATAAACAGATTTATAACAGAATTAATTGTTTACTTACCTATATTATATTCAATATTCCCTGTTTATTTATTTAAGGTGTGTCTATTAATAATATTAGAGATGTTAAGGATATCCGAAATAAAAACCTATCCGTAACCGAATCCGTTAAAAAGTTTCAGATAATTTCGGATAAGCTCTCCCCGGCCGAGCTGACACACTAGTAGGTTTTTTTATGTTGACTCGACATATGATAGCACCCCGCTTGATGTTAAGCCAAAGTGTGATGTTAAGGTAGCTATAATAACCTATATGACTGATTGTAATAATTACCTATTTGTATGACTCTTGAAACTTCTTAAAAATCCGTAACCGAAATCATTCGAAACTATCGGATGATCCGAAATATGCAACTATACCGTGGTGTGGTGTCAGTGCAATGGTTACACAAACAGAGAGCACGAGTTCGATACCACCCACCGGTACCAATGTATCTTTGATATATGTACTTTGGTTGTCCTGTTTCTATGCAACAAGCACTTAAGGTGCTTAGTATAGAAATGTAAGAATAATATACATATAAATGTATATTATTCTTATATCCATATCAGAAATTTCATATCTATAACATCCCCAATATATAAAAATATTGAGTTTTGGCGGGTCCTGCAATTTTTTTTATTTGTAAAGCGTTTGTTTCTTGAATATTAATGTGTAATAATGGTGGAATTGTTATACAGTAATCATTTTTAAGTTCATCGAGTATAGACAAGCGATTTGAAGCTGTGTAACGCGTCTCTTCGTGGGGAGAGTTTTAGTAAAGATTTTCCGCCGCTTTACTAAAACCATCTTCTTCACCCTCATGTACTGGATAAAACACGTGAAGTGTTTTATCTTCATCCACTGAAGACATTATAACTATATTACGGAAGACTAGGCTGTATGGACAAAGTGTCCGTTGCCTTCCCAAAATGGGAGTATTGAACTGATGATGATAAAAATATTGAGTTTTACGCAACAACCACCAAGCTCTTCTAGTCCTAGAGGGCGCTGCTCATTTACACGAACTATTGTGTCGTTTAGCGCAGATCCGCTAGCTGGATCGCGCGCAAATTTTTGAGGTTTTGCCGCGTGTAGTCGTTTTCACGACTCAATGCGGCAGACATTAAGGGGTAAGATAAATAAAAAGCAAAATTACAAATAAGTTTGTATTTAGTACACAAAATATTACTAAGAAAGTTTAATTTACAATGAATGAAATGATAATTACAAACATGGAATGATAAACCTAAGTAATACAATTCAATTGACATACATTGATTAATAATAAATAAGTAAAATACGGTATTAGCCTATTATAGACCATAGAGTAAACAAGCACACAGATGCAGAGTTAAAATAGTCGACACATAGATAGAGAGAGAACGAGGTGCTGTAACGGTTGCATGAGCGAGACGATACTATTGCGAACGTGCAGCGACCAAATCGAATTGTATCTGGCGCCTTTTTACAAACATGGCGGACATAAAATATTATTTGGAGTAATGTTAGTAAAACCAAATGAAAATAAATCCCATGTCCTGTAACTTTATTCCTTTAACACCGATAAATAAAGGCGTTATCGCATACACTTAAATCATTGTTTTCTAAGCGAATGGGTGAAGTTTTTTTTTATATTGTTACTTGACATTTGACCTCGACATGTCTGATGGTAATAGAGGAGGTACTGACGACTGAAAAATCCGAGTCAGTTCACGGTAGCCTAGTCGCCGTTACTGTCGGCCGTAAGTACCGTAATTTCCTTATTTATATTAATATATGAATACAAATTGACTTTCAACACACTTGCTCACCATTGTAAGATCATGACGCCGATATTATCACAACGTGCTTTTTACTTAAAACTATTTTTTTGTCTCAGATTTTTTTTAAAAATCAATAGCTAACCTTTAATTAATTTAGTTTTCATTTTATTCCATTGTCAAATTAACATAATAAATAACATTGCTTCATTTATTTTTTGGCTGCAAACAGCGAATTCCAGTGCCTCTGCGAAAGCGGCGAGACGCGAGAAATACAAAAATTACGCAGCTATTTTTCGTAGGTAATTAAGTTAAGTTAGTTTTAAGTGACTACGTAGCGCTTCAGGATAACACTTATTTACTATAGTAGCAGCACTTTTCTATACATAGATAGCACTCCAGCTTACTTAGTCAGAGCGCTGTCATTGTCAAACCATAATAAAATAATTACAGTCAATTTTTATCTATTTTTCCTCGCAAGTGTGTTGAAAGTCTTATGAAACGGGTGAGCAACCATTAGAAACCCGACTCGACTGTTTGATCAACTTAGAACACCTCAATTATAATTATAATGTACATACTATTATTGATAGTATTAGAAAAAATAAATTAATATTCTATTTAAATTCATACATTAACGTGAATTAATAAAAAATAGACTCGTTTATTCATTAGTGAATGAAAATATAGTAAATTATAAAAAAGTAATGGTCATTTTCTTCAAAAGAGACTGTGTGCAATATTATGTCACAAATACAACCGCTTGTACAGTAGACGTACAATCTACAAAAATACAATCAAAATTATAAATATTAATTTGTACATAAATAAAATACAAACTGCAAATAATTACAATTATGTATTTATTTTATAAAATGTCTAATAAAATAAAAACTGCTCCGCAGTAATTGTGTTACGTTCGTTTTTGGGAGAAATTAGAGATTAATTAGAACTTAAAAAAAAACATTAAACCTAAAAATACTACTGTTTTAAAATTGTTAAATCCGAATTAGCTACGAATAATTAACTAATTACAGATTTGGTCAAAGTATATAAAAAATATATACAATTTTTAGCTTTGCTTTAATTAAATAGTTTTTATTTTTCATGAGACGCCATATTTGACCTTGACTTGGTAAGCAATAGAAACAAAAACAGACTTAGTTCGTCTTAGTTGCAGTCGCGATGCCAACCAGAGACATAGTATATCTACATATATCAATCAATCAAACTGTAACGCCTTTTTCTCATAGGTAGAGAAATTCATAAAGTCATAATTATTTACAACAGAATTTAGCATTACTTGAATTGACAGAAAAGTTTATGGGATATACTTATGTCTGATTCATACATATAAGTATATTATTGAAAGTTAGGGTAGGCTGAGAAAAAAAGCAAAAATTATGCCAATTGAAGAAAGAAAAATGAAAAAATAGTTTCTATTGAAGTAAAAAACATAATTAAAAAAAATAAAAGCAAAAGAAATATTGTAGAGAGACGTTACATCTCTGCCTATCCTTAATTCCAGACATAAATAGAATTCACATAAAATTAGAAAAATACGACTGTTTTTTTTTTATTGTGACACATCTGTTCTTGACCCGCCTGATAATATGCAAGAGGGGGTCAAAAAGTGACGACGACTGAAAAAACCGAGTTAGTTCACGGCTGCCTCAGTCGCCGCCACTATGTCGGCCAAAAGAGGCTTAAATTTATTATTTGATATCTATTGAAATCTTATGGTATAAATGATAATCCACTAATAGAAGATAGTAAGCCTCGTTTCATTAAAAAAATATATAAACTAGAGAATTTTAATCTAAGAACATTGTTAAACATATTTAATTAAAGCAAAGGTTAGGACATCAATTGTAAATTCATACTTCATTCTATTCAAAATACAATTACACAAGACGAACAAAATTATCTATAATTTCAAAGACATTTAATATCTGAAATATACATATATAGCAATCCCGTGAAACCAGAGGTCGTCAAAGGGGTCTACTACGATAGGGGGTCTGAAGATGTTTACTAGTTTCCAAATTCAATAAATAAACATATGTTTTTTCATTCACAAACATTTTCAACTATATCAAATATTTTATATTTTAACCTTGGAGATATCAGTTCGTTCATAATATCTTATTATTTATACTTAGGCCATATTTTAACTAATGATCAAGATACCTATCCCGAAAGTCATGTCTATTCTAATGGTTTATGCAGTATTCAAAAACAGTATTCGAGTTCTTTTAAAACTTTTTTTCGAACTTTTTAGACCGCGAGTGCTTTTATGTTGTTTTCGTAACATAATCTTAAATTTATTATTAAAAATTGTAACGCAATGCAACTGTTCATACGCATCTCACGGCCACGTGTGGATGAGGCGAACTCGCATAGTGCTAGAGGTCATTCAACCCGATACACAGGGGTGACGTTACGCGCGTGCATTGCGGCTTCATAAAAATATTATTACATGAAAATCTAATGAATAATACCTTCACATGGATTGCTGTATATATATACTTTATAGAACATTCAATTACATATCTAAACCAGCACTGCTGTAATTAAATAATACAACACGGCACCTGTAAAGAAACAAACAGATGTATTACAAACAGATATAAAACAGATTATTTTTTAATTTATTTGGCAACAAAACCGTAATTACTACACAAGTAACCTAAAAATAAATTTAACAAGAATACCAGATAGTGCCGAAAAGTTATACAATTTGTGATTGATATAAAAACTACATGCAAACAAAATAAATATATTCAAAAGGAAATAGTATTCTATGTTAAAAAAATAAAAATAACATTATTTTAAAAATCTTAAAATATTCATTAAACAAATTTTATGCGGTTTACTATCGCGTTTATTTTTAATATCAATACAATAAAATTGTATTGATAATACAATTTTTTATTATTCCGACGTTTCGAGAGCTTTGCAGCCATCGTGGTCACGCAGAGACTGAGGTATTGGTCGTCCTATTGGTTGATGCTGTTATTGTTTCCAAAACTACCCCGTTTGATGTTTTGACTTTGTTTTTCTGTTCCCGGTTTAATTCCAAAATAAACGCGATAGTAAGCCCCATAAAATTTGTTTAATTCATAGTTTTTTTTTAAATAATTGTTATACCACAAATTGTATAACTTTTCGGCACTATCTGGTATTCTAGTAAAATTTATTTTTAAGTTACTTGATTGTTAATTACAGTTTGTTGCCTAAATAAATTGTTTAACCGGCATTGTGACGGCGACTGGGGCAACCGTGAATTGACTAGTTTTATTCAGTCGTCGGCACTTTTGACCTCCTCTGCTTACCATCATGCTAGTTAAGATGTCATAATAAAAAAAATTAACTAAGGTACTAAAATGTCCTCGGACGGACGGGAAACGACGCCGTATAAAATCGCTTCTATTCTTAAACTAATAATTTTAAAAAATGACACATACCTTACATGGTTAACAAATCTCAATCACTGTCAGAGATATCGTCATCGAACATGTTATATTTCTTTTGTGGCCGAGCTCGTCCCCCTAACCTCGCGGGGCCTTTCTCCACGTCACTGAGCTGGAACTCATCAGAATCAGAGTCCGATATCTTCTTCTTGGCCTTCTTTTTAGGAAGACCCTTGGCTTTCTTTTCCTGTTGAATGAATTTAAAATTAAGGAGACGTTGTGTAGTGCAATTACCTAAATCGAAAGCATGGGTTCAAAAACCACTTGCCGGTACCAATGTATCTTTGATATATATACTTTGGTTGTCCTGTTTCTATGATACAAGCACTATAGTAGCTTAGTAAAGAAATGTAGATAAAAACTAACAAAAATATACTCGGAACAGTTTTGGCAAGAAAGAGTCTGGTTTTCTAAGGGAGGTGCATTTATGCACACGAGCAAATATAAAATATGGATAAAACACACCGAGAATGCAATTGTAATTGGTAATTAGGTTGCTGGTTAGACACGAAAGGAGGAGCACGCTGATGAAGTGTAGTAGTATAGTTAGAAATATTTGCATTCACACATTTAAATAAACTAATAAAGTGGAGGGGCGCGTCATTTATAATTAGACAAGTAATTTGCATAAACTGAAAGCCAATTCAGCGTCTAGGGTTCAATGTATGCATTCATTGTTACTCGAAGCATGACAACACCCCGCCTGATGTTAAGCTGGAGTGCGGTCCATGAATGGAGGCGACTGCTACTACAATTTAATTAGTAGAGGTCGCATGCACTATGTCGGCCACAATGGAAGCAATATTCCTAATATCGCTACGCTAATTTTTAGTCTAAGTAATGTTATATTGAGATTATTTATATGGGAAGGATGGCGTGCTCTAGACCCACTAGAATTATAGAAACAGCACAACCAAAGTACATATATCAAAGATACATTGGTACCGGTGAGTGGTTTTGAACCCGTGCTCTCGGTTTGCGCAACTGTTGTACTACCACTACACCACGGTTGCCTTAATTATTTTGATTGCGACGCGATATCTGATTTCTATTTGCCTGATGGTAAGCAAAAGGAAGACCAGAAGCGCAGACGACTGAAAAATAAACCAATGTGTTTACAATTAACTCAGTCATGGTCACTACGCCACTTGTGTCGTCTTGTCACTTTAAATTTTACATAAACATACCTTAACATCATTATCACTATCGGAATCCAATAATGCTTTAGCTGGCCTCTTTTTAGGCTTGCTCTCTTTCTCTGTGTTTGCTAAAAGTTTTCTCTTGGGCGCCGCCTTCTTTTTAGCAGGAGATTCAGCAGAAGATTTAGAAGAAGATTTAATAGGAGATTTAGAAGAAGACTTAGGAGCAGACGTGGCTTTTAGAGAATCATCATCACTTATTTCAACAGTATGGTTAATCCCTTTTTTATCTTCAATTAAAGAATCAAAGAGATTATCTGGAATAAATATTTGCATTTATTTAGTTTTTTTCTTTGTTATAGAGATACTTAATTGTTATTGTAGCTCGACATATTACAGTACTTGTCTGATGTTAAGTTGGTGTGCGGTCCTTGAACAAAGACGACATCTGCTACTACTGTTAAATAACTGCAATTAAAAGTCTCAATTTCCATTTTTGAGGCAGATATTCGCTTTTACCAAGATGGTACTATCTGACGTACAGTCAGCAGCAGATATATCTGAGCACGCAATGTGATCAAAAGTATCTATACATTCAGGGTTATCATAAGTATCTACACACCATTAGTTGTCATATTATTCACAGTTATTGAATTGTATTAGCAGTGACATTCATTCATGGACCACACTTTGGCTTAACATCAAGCGGGGTGCTGTCATATGTCGAGTCACAATAAAAAAAAATTAAAAAAATATATTAATGTGTCAAAAATATCTACACACTCTGTCAAAAATATAATATATATTATTTTAAAACAATTTTACTGAAGTGTTGAATTCCTGACACCCGTACTAGGTTGACCTGTATTACAGGTGTCAGTGCTCTTCCAAAGTTTTACCATATAGTTATTAAATGTGTAGTGACATTCACCACACTTCGGCTTAACATCAAGGGCACCCCCCCCCCCCCTGTCATATGTCGATAAAAAAAAAACCTCTCTTTGTAAAAATGAAAGGGTGTTATGAGAGGGTGTGTCATAATACAATTTGAGGAACCGCTTTGTAGTTTTTTTATAAAGATAAGTACCTGAATTGTTTTGCGCTGGCTTCTTCTTGACTTTGAAATCATCATCATCGTCATCACTGAATGACAATGCACGTGGATGATCACCTTTTGCTTCCAAATCATTGTCATGCAATTCCATTTCAGAGTCAGAACTGGGAGAGCCATCGGAGCCGTCTGTATATTTCTTTATCTATAAACAAATATTGAAAAATGTTATTAATCTTTTATCAAGCCCCCTTTGTAGGCGCTGCCTAAATGAGAAGGAAACAGCTGCACATGTGCTCTTGAGTTGCAGCAGCGTGGCTGAAGCGAAACGCGAGGATGCTTCCGGAGGTCTGCAGGAACTAGAAGCGTCTCCTGGCCTTCCTGGAGGAGATTGGGTGACTCGACTGAGAGCAAGCCGTTTAAGAACGACCAAAAAAGTCGCAAAGGAGTAAAGTGCGAAAACGAGGCTGTACATAACAGTAACAATCTTAAATCAATCAGTCGCACCTTTAGGGAATAAGAGGAATAATTTCTTGAATATTAAATATGACGACAAGCGTGGCGCATTGGTTAGTACTCTAGATATGAAATATTAAAAATATAGGTTAATAAAAAAGAATCGGATATTCGGTCTGCCCCCCTAGCACGGTAATCCAAGTAGAAAGATAAAGACCTACAAGGAATATTATTGTAACTCATTTTAAATATAATAACTTAATAGGCTGGTACATTAAAATGATTTAAGTTTTCTATGTTGTTTTGTGTGAAGTTTTATTGAACCTTTAAATATATTTTTTGGACATTCTGTTCTGGTAAGTAATTTAAATTAAGTTGCAATGATGTTCTTTGCAGGTCTTTATCCTCTTTTCTTTATCTTCTTGGATTGCCGTGCTAGGGGGGCTGGTTTGGTTGTCAAACCTGGTTCCGAAAAGCAACTTAGTCACTTCACAGTACACTTGTAAGTGGTAGCCCTATCCCGGATTGGCAGACCACTCTTAAACAACTTGCAATTCTAATGAAATTCAAGAGTGGGTGTCTAAATGGCTGGACATGTGACCCTCGGTTGCCTGCGATGGATACTCCAGTTCTTCCATCCTAACCAAAATAGCTTTAATACATACCTTTGTAGCAGCCCGCCGTACCGTTTGCCGTTCCCTTGGTTCAACAGGGGGTGAATTCATTTCAATATCACTTAAAGACTCATTATCCAGACTACTGCCGCTGAAGGTGCGTTGTTTCTAAGTAATAACAAAATATACGATCAGACAAAACCATAAAAACACTGTTGGCAATAAAAAACAGTGATACAAGTCAGGGGAAGCATCCACATTATGTCGACCGAATCAGGAGTCGAAATAAAAGTGGAATGCCTTACCAGACTATGTGTTTTCCCTTATCTACAACCTTGGATCCTTTAAGCGATGCGTAAAGAAGCATCTTTGGCCGCTTTGGTTATCCTGTTTCTATGATACAGGCACTTTAGTAGCTTAGTATAGAAATGTAAAAAATAAATAATAATTAAAATTACCTTCTTCGGTTCCTTCTTGAAGTTAAGTTTTGTTTGTTTCAACCCATCAGAGGACTTGTCAAGCTTCTCAGCTTTTTCCTTTTTAACTTTAGGACCACCTTTCTTTTTCTTTTCGCCTGGTGGGCTTTGAGCATTAGGGTCATCCTAAAATAAAATTCAAATTTCACAATGAACATTTTTTTAAATAAATTTCCGGCAATTTTTAAAATGTGACTTAACATATGACTGCATCACGCCTGTGGTTAAGCTGGAGTGCAGTCCATGAATGAATGTAAATGCTACAAATGTTAAATAACTCTAAGTGGTAGTCACATCCACTATGCCGGCCTAGTTGCGATATTTAAATGCTTTTTATTTTTTTTATTGTGACTCGACATATGACAGTACCCCGCTTGATGTTAAGCCGAAGTGTGGTCCATGAATGAATGTCACTGCTACTACAATTCAATAACTGTGAGTAGCAATCACATCCACTATGCCGGCCTAGATGGAACCGGCAACTTACAAGTTGATCCCGAAACGTGACCAAATCATTTCACGGTCTGTATACTTGTAAGTGGTGGTACTACCCCGGATCGGCAAACTGGGTACCACTGCCTACCAGTCTTTGATAACCAGACCCGAAGCAAATATCCATCTCTTTTTTTTTATTAACATACTATAACTGTATAAATTAGTAATAAAATTGCGTAGGAGAAAAATCAAGCGTCACATATGACACCCCTTCGCCTGATGTTAAGCTGAAGTTAATTAAGGCGACCGTCCCTACAGTTGATTGCCTAGAAGTAGCAATCGCATCCACTATGCCGATCCTATTAAAGGCGGCAACTTTCAAACTTATCTCGAAATGTTACTGAGTCACTTCACGGTCTGTGCACTTGAAAGTAGTTGTACTGGCTAGATCGGCAGACTTGGAAATTGACCACATCATCATCATCAGCCAGAAGGCGTCCACTGCTGAACATAGGCCTCCCCCTTAGAACGCCATTTCAAACGACAAAATGCCAGTTGCATCCACCGGTTACCCGTGACTTTCACTAAATTGACCACAAACTATAAAAATACAATAGCACTCACAGGGTCAGATTCCTTTTTAATTTCCTTCCTGGTTTTAGCCTTCTCAGCTGCCTGTATTCTCTTGATGAGGTCCTCCGAGATCTTGGGCTCAATCCTTCTGCCATTCTCAGATGGTGCAATATCCAACATAGACTTCCTGTTCTTCTTAGCACCAGCCTAAATTAAAAATTTCTTATATCAATTATTGATTTGTTTAATTCAACAACCTCATTGTTTTTTTTAATTATTAATCTATTTTCCAAAATTAAATTATAATTTATATAAAATGTATTTACCCGAACTTCGTTCTTTTATTAAATGTAAGCATTAAAGGAAAAAAGTATGAATTAGAATTGTGATATTTAAAATCATATTATCAATTTTACGCCTTAATTTCCACAGGGATAGGCAGTGACAACAAAGCTTTTTTTTAAATTGAGACTCGACATATAACAGCACCCCAATTGATGTTAAGCTGGAGTGTGGTCCATGAATGGATGTCACTGATATACAATTGAATAACTGTTAGTAGTTTTCACATCCACTATGCCGGCCTAGATGGACTTACAAGCTGATCCTGAAACGTGACCAAATCACTTCACGGTCTGTATACTTGTAAAGTGGTACCCAGATCGGCAGACTGGGTACCACTGCCTACCACTCTTTGATAACCAGACCCGAAGCAAATATCCATCTTTTTTTATAAACAAATAAAAGCTATGAAACGAATATTTGCTAGAACCCGAGGCTTTATGCGCAACAAACCAATCGCTAAACATAATACACACAAGAAATTGGCAAGCTTCCATAAGCTTAAGCCTGCCCATAACTTGCATTTAGTCACTGCAGTACAACTAAGTTGAGCCATACAAAGGGATACTGCTATGTATCCCTCTGTATCCAGCCCAAATAGAGGCTTTTGCTAATGCAGTCAGCAAGTGACGGGTTCATCACTATACTGGCCTTGTTGGAATCTGCCTACCACCAGTGGCATAGCGTGAGAGTCGGCCGCCCGGGGCGCAAAAAAATTGCCGCCCCCTTAATTAGGAATTTCAATCATAGGTACAACAAAAATATGAATTTCAGGTTCAAATTTTAACGATATATTCTACTTTTTAAAATTGTGCAGCCCGGGACGGGCCGCCCGCCCCCTGCGCCCCCGCCACGCTACGCCACTGCCTACCACTCTTTCATCGTCAAATTATTCGAAAATAAAATGTTCAACTAACCTTCATACTGCTCAACTTATTTGATAAGCATAAAATAGAGATAAAAATCAGTTAAAACAAAATTTTAATCATTTTGTCAATATAAATTTTTATTTTATTGGTTAGATGACCATCATTGGGTTAAATCAGGGTTTTCCAAACTATGGGTCGCGACCCACTTGTAGGTCGCGAATATTGTGTGGGCCCTGCCTCTAGAACGACACACCAACCGACACAATAAATTGGACTTATCAAACTCACTGCTATTAAAATAACTTGAGTTAAAATTAATGTCAAAACTGTATTTTTTTGTGACTCGACATATGACAGCACCCAGCATGATGTTAAGCTGAAGTGTGGTCCATGAATGGATGTCACTGCTATTACAATTCAGTATCTGTGTGTAGCAGTCACATCTATTATTCCGGCCTAGTTGGAACCGGCAACATAAACAATCTCGAACGTGACCAAATCACTTCACAGTCTGTATACTTGTAAGTGGTGGTACTACCCACGATCGGCAGGCTGGGTACCACTGCCTACCACTCTTAATGTCAAAACATAGGAAACAATTTCATCCTTTTTTTAATAACTTTTTTGAAGCAGTTATTTAATTAGGTAATGAAAAATTGTATTATAACTTTGTTATTTGAAAAGTTCTTTATTCATATATTGACCATGGCTAAATTTCTTAGAGGTGGGTCTGAGTTTGTAAACTTATATTAGATGGGTTGTAGCCCAGACAAGTTTAAGAACCTACTGGGTTAGATGACTATAATTAATAGTGCCCAGCCAAACAGCGACCGTGGTGTAGTGGCAGTGCAATGGCTACGTAAGCCAAGTGGCACGGGTTCAAAACGACTAACCGGTACCAATGTATCTTTGATATATGTACTTTGGTTGTCCTGTTTCTATGATACAACAGGTTTCATTCAAAGACAAACAGCTGAAAAGTTTCGTTCGTTCAATTACTCACCAAAGCCTTAGCAGTTTTCTTATTACAGGTGATCTCCTCCTGACGCTCCTTCTCCTCCACCTCATCCAGTTTTTCCATGAGGGCATCCAAATCCTCGCGCCACAAGAACTCCGGTGACTTCCCTCTATAATCAAACAATAGGTTTGTCAAATTATTGTTTTACGAGGTAGGAACAATGATAATCCCATCAAAAACATTAGTTATTTTAGTTGGTATAAAAAACTCTAACACATAAATTATGAATTAAACAAAGGACATCATTCATTTTGTAAGGGGACTTGAGCTTTATTGTATTAACAGTTTAATTGCATTTTAAAAAAGTTTGATGTACGAAGATTACAATGTAATTGAAATTTATCTTTTATTTTGCATAGTTTAGGTGTGCGAAATGATCAAACTATAATTATGACAGTTCAAAGCAGAACAAACATGGCGTTGATTGACAGATAATACAAAATCCATATCTTATTTTCCAAATAACTCAATTGCACAGCAATTAAAAGCAAAATTGTTATTAGTTTTATCAACACAAGTATCAAAACTACCATTTATATATTTTTTCATCATTGGACATTAAAAAGTACATAAAAGCCCAAAATGAATGATGCCTTTATGCGGCTTACTATCGCGTTTAATTATTGTTATTAATATTATATTATTTGTTATTTGAGCCTGTATGAAGAGAATTGTGGATGTGAAGGAAGCAAGGGAGCTGTGTAAGGATCGTGGTAAGTGGCGCTCTATTGTCTATGCCTATACCTGTGGGAAAAAGGCGTAACAATTTGATTGATTGATTGATATTATTTGTTTAATTCATTAATCAATGTTCGCGCAAAATCTAAGATAATACATAAGAGTACGTCCGCAAAGGCTAATTCACGGATGGCTTGAGATTTGTAACGACATGACCTATAGAGGGCGTTCCATAGTATCTGCGCTGATGGCGCTGCATGTATCGCCACAGCATCTGCGTACATTACGCAGATAGCCCCTTGAACCAATGAGATTGCGCGTACAATATCTCGCAAATGGTTTATCGACAAAGCGTTAGTATATATTTACGCTTCGACGACAAGACGTCACCCGGCTAGTAGTGGCCCTGTACGCAACACGCGTACAGCGGGAGATCTACTTTCCTTTTCTAACTTGTGGAATAATGCTCCGCAAAAGATTTGAAAGGTTCATACCTTAGGTTACATACATACCAATGAAGCTAAAAAAAAGTCAATAAATAGCAAAGTATATATTTACTGGAGTTCCGAGAGTTCTGCCAGTTTCTTATCTCTTTGTTTGAGCAGCTCGTCCTTCTTCTCCTTTGTGAGCATCCACATGGACATGCCCAACAGATAGTTGAACTTCTTCACCTCTTTCAGATTTTGGAAGGCTTTTTCTATTGAAAAATAAATAGCCATGTAAAAACCTTCAAAGAAATTTCTTTAAAAAATCTATTTATAATTAACGAAGCAAAAAGAAAATATTTTTTTATTATTTAAAATGAACCTTAATAACATGTGGAAACATTGGTTCACACGCCATTCTGGGTTCGATATTTTTTTATTGTGACTCGACTTATGACAGCCCCCAGCTTGATTTTATGCTGAATTAAGCACTTGTCATTCGCAGCAGAGGGATTAAGTAAAGTTTTTACAAATACAAAAGTTTACATACCAGGATCAGCAGGTTTCCCTTTGGTGTCCGGTTCAGGCTCCTCCTCACTTTCTGCCCCATCATCTTCAACAGGCTCCAGTCCTTGCATCTTACTTGCTTTGCGCTTCCATTCACTTATTGGGTCAGGGGCGTAGCCTGAAAATTGATTCAGTTAGATCATTGATTCCCAAAGTGGTCCAGCGGTCCATGGGAGACTCGACGGGGGTCTACGTTGGCGTGGCAAAAAAAATGGGGATTCACAATTCACAAGCGGGGATCCAAAAAAATTATCTAGTTTCGATAGTGAAGAACTAAAAGTCAAATCAATGTAGGCAGATAATATTCTAAGAAGCTCAGAGACTGTTACTTGTAAAAAAAAGTCAATATTCAGTACAACATGTCAAGACTAGCAAAGGCGTCGTCGAGTTTTGGAAATGGCAGGGGGTCCCACCGGAACCAGTAAAATTCTGAAAGTGGTCTATGAGACAAAAAGTTGGGATCCGCAGTAACCATAGAGCTTGTCAAACATACCTCTCTTTACCAATTCTTCCACCATGACCTTTCTCTTCTTATTTTCAACCACGAGTCCTTTGTCGCACTTTTCAAGTATGAAACGCGCCTGGTTAGTCAATTTATCAGCTTCGGCTTGGAGTTGCCCCTCTAAATACTCCTTACGTCTGTAGTAATACTTGAGACGCAGATCGTAAAACTCTCGGAGAACTTCCTCCACTTTGTCGTATCTGAATAAAGTTAAGGTATGATTTAGATGACGACGGCGGCAGACTGCAGACTGCACTACTGGTTTGTATGTAACTGATCTGTATGGCACGGTCGCAAACTGAAGTGGCGTTTTTCAATTTCATATAGATTCATACAAACCAGTAGTGCAGTCTGCTGTCGCCAATTCCCACAGACAATGAAGCGCTACTTTACATGATCCTAACATTGCTCTTCCTCTTTAATTTTATTGAGATGCGACACCTGATGCCTGAGATACCTCAGTCACCGTAACTACGTCGGCCAAAAAACCTACCCAAAACGCAGAAACCTAGCGTGCCTTGGCGGGGCCCCGTATATAAATTTGTTTGGGGGCCCTTAGGAAGGGTAAAGATTTTTCACAAAAGAAAAAAATATATTTATTCATCATAATTATCTAGCTGTCACTTTTTTCTAAATTTTTACATACAATTTAAATTAAATATACACTCTCCTTGCCTTTTTTTCGGCAAACTGATTTATTAAACTTGTTTTTTTTAGTTTTTATTAATTTTTGCTTACGCACGTTGGAGGCCCCGTATAATTGATACGGCAAATACGGCGGTAGCTACGCTCCTGCCAAAACGGTTAGACCTATATTTCTGGTTGTGTTTAAGTGGCTTGTTGCATGGTTTAGATTTACAAATGGACTCAGTAGGTGGCGCTGCATCGCTTTTCTTTTTGCATTCAAGCAGGTCTATTGGGTACGTTACTTATATATTTATATTAGGGCGACCGTGGTGTAGTGGCAGTGCAATGGTTACGTAAACCGAAAGCACGGGTTCAAAACCACTTGCAGGTACCAATGTATCTTTGAAATACGTACTTTGGTTGTCCTGTTTCTATGATACAAAAACACCACTCACTTGTGCAAACATCCATTCTTATCAAACGCATTCATACACGTCATTGAGATTGTGGACTGCAGCTTGAATACTTTGTGTACTCCTTCATTCTCAACTTCAGACAATTTTCCAGGCAACAATGTCACCACGAAACGTACTGTTGTGTCTGTGTTGTACTCCTAGAAACAAAGATGTTTGAAAGTTAAAAAAGCTACAGGTTTTAGCCGGCATAGTGGATGCTACCACAACTTGCACATATTTAATTGTACCAATAGTTGCCTCTATTCATGGACCGCACTCTAGCTAAACATAAGGAAAAAGAAATAGGCGTCCCTTGATGGCAAACATCGAAAAATCAATCAAATCAAATTGACACGCCTCTTTCCCACGGGGATAGGCAGAGACAATGGAGGGCCACTTGCCACGATCCTGACACAACTCCTTCACGAAAAATGGATGGCGAATAAACCAAATAACCTAATAGTTCATAAAACTGAAAAAATACAAAGACATCACAAATATTTATATAATTTCGTCGCGACACCAAGAGTTCGGCCATTAGATGTGTCACGTTAAAAATCACATACACAATAAGGTATATTTTGTAACGAGCATATTACAACTTAGAATAGACAATAAATGGCCTGCATAGTGACAGCGACTGGGGCAGCCGTAAACTATCTCGTATTTTTCAGGCATCATCACTCTTGGACCTCCTCTTGCTTATCATCAGGTGGGTCGAGGTCAAATGTCGTGTCACAATAAAGAAAAACTTATTTTATTCTACAAAATCATTGCTAATAAATAAATAAATCGACTCACCCTATATTCGGATATAACTGGCTTAACTTTGTCACTCCCTAACAAAGGTTCGAGAACGTTCTCCTTATAATTCTGTGTCCATGTACCAATGGGGAGTTCAGTGATCTCCACTCTATCGCCAGGCAGGACGGCTGCCTCGCCAGACATAACGTATTTATCACTGAAACCTTCGATTGTGCCTCTGAAGTTCTTGTACCACGGATGCATTGGCAGGGGTTGTTCTCCATCCAACATACGTCTATGGAAATAAAGGTTTTTTTTATTGAGACTTGATATACGAGGGCGGTTCAATAAGTACCCGTGTTAGAAATGAAGACACGATTTTTTTCAAAAAAATGATTTTTATTTTTCAACATAGTCCCCTTTTAGTAAGATACACTTCTCCCAACGTTCCGGCCATTTTTTTAACCCCTCCAAAAAATAGGATTTGTCGAACTCTCCGAAATACGCCTCTGTCCCGGCGATGACTTCCTCGTTTGAGCTAAATTTTTTTCCCGCGAGCCATTTTTTCATGTTAGGGAACAAGAAAAAGTCGCAGGGAGCCAGATCGGGTGAATACGGGGGGTGCGGCAGCGATTCATAACGCAATTCATGCAGTTTGGTCGCGACAACACCAGATGAATTTGCTGGTGCGTTATCGTGATGAAACAACACCTTTTTTTTCGCCAAATGTGGCCGTGTCTCCTTTAATTTTTTGTCGAAGCGGTCTAATAACTCACTGTAGTATAGTCCAGTGATCGTTCTTCCTTTTTCTAAAAAATCCATGAGGATGACGCCCTTCGCATCCCAAAAAATCGTCGCCATGACCTTACCGGCCGATGGGACGGTCTTCGCCTTCTTTGGTGCAGATTCACCGGGAGAAATCCATTGTTTTGATTGTTGTTTAGTTTCTGGTGTGTAATGATGAATCCAGGTTTCATCAACGGTGACAACTCGACGCAAAAAGTCCTTAGGATCTCGCTTAAATTGCCTTAAACACTGCTCTGAAGTTAACAGCCGCATCCGCTTGTTGTCCAGCGTGAGCAATCGCGGCACCCATCGGGCCGACAATTTTTTCATCTCCAACTTATCATGCAAAATATTAATTGCCGTTCCGGTCGACACACCTACGGCCTTAGCTACTTCGCGGACTTTCGTTCGTCGATCAGCGAGAATCATGTCGTGGACTTTTTCAATGATTTCCTCGGTAACCACGTCTGCCGGGCGTCCTGGTCGCTCCTTATCAAAAACGGATGTTCGCCCACGTTTAAATTCGTTAAACCAATATCTAACTGTGGTCATAGATGGCGACGTGTCTCCATAAACAGCATCCAACTTTGCTTTTATCTCCTCGCACTTTTTCCCATCCAAAAACATAAAGCGAATTACCGAACGATACTGCTCTTTTTCCATCTTAACGAAAATCACGAAACACGTCTGACTCGAATGGCTGCCAAATCGAAACTAACCTATCAATCAGTCTGAATTTTATATTAGCGCCGTCTGATAGATGGCAGCACACGATGATAACACTAACTTCACTCAGGAACGCCCTCTGTCTTCAAACACGGGTACTTAATGAACCGCCCTCGTATGACAGCTTGATGTTAAGCCGAAGTGTGGTCCATGAATGAATGTCACTGCTACTACAATTCAATAACTGTGAGTAGCAATCACATCTACTATACTGGTTGCCTAGTTGGAACCGGCAACTTACAAGCGATTTCTGAAACATGACCAAATCACTTCACGGTCTGTATACTTGTAAGTGGTCGTACTACCCCCGATCGGCAGACTGGGTACCACTGCCTACCACTCTTTGATAACCAGACCAGAAGCAAATATCCATCTCTTTTTTTTTATTAACAAATATTTGTAATATTTAATATTATTAATTATTACAAATAAAAGCTATGAAACAAATATTGCTCCGAAATATTAATAGTACGCATCGCTAACTCAAGTAGGAGAGAGACAGATGTCGAACGCTGCCGAACGCGGAGGCCGATTGTGTCTTTGTCGCTCGTTCCGCGCTCTTTGCACTACAAGCCTTAAATGGAACGCCTGAGAGCGAGGTAACGCCGCATGAGTCATGTTTTTTCGTGCGTGCTGCCGGCTCCATCGAATTATGAGACGTTGTCACGTCAAAAACTATTTGCACAATAATTCATAGATAATATCATATATTCGTAATTCGCGTATATAAACTAGTAATTGTTTTTTGTCGTTAATCCTGCATTTGCCAAGTAAAGAAAAATGTATAGTACCATGGCCTTGAAAAGGCGTATGACGAGGGCCACAAGAAACTCGTCAATTACAACCTGCAGTATAAGTAAATATAAATCATTACTATGCATAAATTATGGTATGCAAGTGGAATGCTTTATCAGCCCATGTGATTTAACCTCCTATAACCTTGGATCCCTCAAGGTAGCGCTTCACGTGCTTCAAGGAAAGCATGCACAACCACCCCTGGCTGGGATAGTAACAGCGACTTGATATGGCCAAGTAGTCCAGATCAGGGATGTTGCGGAGCTTCGACTCCGGTTCCGTTATGTCGGAACTATCGATTATTATTACACTTCGGTTCCGACTTCGGCTCCGAAACTTTTAGATCGAAGTTTTTAATCGGAGGTCGAAGCATAACATAGCAGCGGCGGCGGCGGCCTGTGCCGACTGTTATGAACAGCTTCATACATGTCGCGCGGGGAATCCCCCCGACTCCCACTACGTGCACTCTATCGTCAATTATTTTTTCACTTGTTAATCTGTCACGCACACAACACGTTCATAGGTTATAGAATTCTGATCCTGACTCCGATAAAGCAAATTTAAAAACTCTGACTCCGCCTTCGGTTCCGCTAAAACTACCTCCGTTACATCCCTGTTCCAGATTCGTAATTATTCATACATACCTAATATTTTTAACAATTTCTCTGGGATTGTAGTTGGGTATCTTGGTCGACCAGCCAGTGCCTATACCCTCGGCACCATTAACTAACACCATCGGAATAATTGGCACGTAATGGACAGGTTCAATACGCTGGTTATCTTCAAATTCATGCTGAAATAGAAAAATATATATATTTAAAAAGGCAGAAACAACAGAGCGCCTCTTTCCACGAACCTGACACTCTTCCTTCTGTTCACAATTCACTTCATACATATTGTAGAGTTATGTGCACTGTAGACACTGTATAATATTAAGCAAGAGCTTATAAAAACGCTTTTATAAGCTCTTGCCTGATGATAAGCAAGAGGAGGTCCAAGAGTGACGACGCCGACGACTGAAAAAACCGAGTCAGTTCACAGCTACCTCAGTCGCCAGCCAAAGGTGCTTCTTCACGCATCGCTTGAACGCTAATATAATTAACACGTTTTTTTTCCTAGTTTCTTCTCTAAATTTATAATCAAGAGATTTAGTAAGTATTTTAAATTGAGTGAAATCTTTTGTTATTATGACCTTCTACGGGTTTTATTTCGATAAATGCTAAATTATTTAATTATTTTATTTTATTGTTATTATACATTTCTATACTAAGCTACCAAAGTGCTTGTATCATAGAAACAGGACAACCAAAGTACATATCCCAAAGATACATTGGTACCAGTGAGTGGTTTCGAACCCATGCCACTCGGCTTACGTAACCATTGCACTGCCACTACACCGGTGCCGAGAAGCACCTTATTCGTTAGCACTGTCTAATAGTTAAGCCTGAAGGTGTCATTCTGATGTCGACTGCAGACTGCAGACCACCATATTGGTTTGTATGAACCTGTATGGCGCGGCCGCAGACTCATGAAACCAGTAGTGCGGTCTGCAGTTGCAGTCTTCAACCAAACGCTAACCGTTCTGAGATGCAAATCTGGTTTGAAACCACTTACTTGCCGGTACCAATGTATCTTCAATAATGTACTTTGGTTGTCCTGTTTCTATGATACAAGCCCTTTAGTACCTTAGTATAGAAATATAAATAAATAAAAACTTACCACAAGTAATGGATCATCATGTGGGTGATAGATGAGTCTGGTCAAGGGTGACATTAGAGTGTAAATGTACCTCGGACTAGCCGAGTCTTTGCCACCAGACAGACGAGTACCAAACTGACCTCTTGGCTCCAATACATTAATATTATTAGAACCAACATAGTTTTGGGCCAAGTTTACTATCGTCATACAGAGCGACTGTTCACCTGTGAAAAGATTTTAGTGTTAATATTTCAATCAATCAATCAATTTAATTGTCATGCCTTCTCCACAGAAGCAATGGAGCGACACTTGCAATGATCCTCACATAACTCCCTCGCTTCACCCACATCCACAATTCTCTCCATACATGGACACTAGGCAACCCAGCTTTCTTGAGGATGTCCCCGAGTTGGTCGGAAAACACACTTCTGGGTCTGCCTTGTTAAACACATCGGATTTATAAATTCCTTTCGTCAATCTTCTTTTACTCATCCTTTCCATGTGCCCAAACCATCAGAGCATTTCTTTGCCAATCCACTACATCTTCTTTTAAATTACATCACTCCTATACACTCCTTAATATAAACTTTTAAATTCAATATCTTTAAAGGCAAAGTATATTAATATCTTAAGATTTAATAACATACCATACTTGGAAGTTTCTTAGATTTTGTGCAAACATTAATTAATTAATTAAAGAAATTTTATGCGGCTTACTATCGCGTTTATTTTTGGTATTGATTTTACATTTTATTTATTATTCCGCAGTTTCGAGAGCTTTGCAGCCATCGTTAATTCATACCATACTTACTTATGGTATGAATTATGTAATTCTCATAATAAATAATCATACCATACTAATCATACAGACTACAATAAATGATGTAAATTACATACCATGATGGTAAGCAGAATGCTCAGCGACAGAACCGGCAAGTTGTGCAACTTTTACTTCACGTTTATCGTTACGTTTTATGCACGTGAATATGACTTTCCTCTGACCCGGTTTCAAGCCATCAACCATAGAAGGTATGGAACTGCCAACAAAAGATATTGTTAAGAGCTGTGTAAGGATCGTGGTAAGTGGCGCTCCATTGTCTCTGCCTATCTCTGTGGGAAAAAGGCGTGACAATTTGATTAATTGATAAGTTGGGACAGAGTATATATATACTACTGGGCACAGTATGGTGACCATTTTGATGTTTTAACCATTAATGAAGTTTTGTATTAAATAATAATCAATCAATCAAATTGTCACGCCTCTTTCCCACGGGGATAGGCAGAGACAACGGAGCGCCACTTGCCACGATCCTGACACAACTCCCTCGCTTCCTTCACATCCACAATTCTCCTCATACAAGCTCTACGGTTATTGGCACTAGGCACCCAGCTTTCTTGAGGAAGTCTTCGATTTGATTATTCGATTTGCCATATTAATTAATAATTACGTTTAAAGGAGCAAATTGCTTATCTTTATAGTGACAGTAAAAAATTCATTTCTCTTTCAAACGTAATTATTAATTTATACGAAACTTCATGAACAGTCAAACGTCAAAACGGCCATCGTATCAAGCCGCTGGTAATATTTTATTGGGAATTGACATATTCCGATGGCGACTGCGACTACTGGTTTGTATGGAACCGTATGAGATTGATTCCGTGCAAGGCGACACTGTAATCTGCGGACGCGCGATACAGGTTCATACAAACCAATAGTGCAGTCTGCGGTCATCGGAATTACACCTTATAGCTAAATAGCAGTCACCTATAGATAAAGGCGTTTGATTGATTGATTGATCCAATTTTAGAAGGACACATAAGCTGTATAAGAACTTACCGAATATTATCTCCATTAGAGAACAGGACAAGTTCCAAATTAACAAAATCAGAATAAGTAACATATTTTGTATCCTTTGCATATAAATATCTTTCTGGAAGGCCTACTTCTTTACGTCTTTTTACTTCATTCATATGACTTGTCAGCCATTCTTTTCTCTGATCAGCTCCTTTCTTTGAGAACGCTAGTTCAATATGGTGGTCATCAGTAGATCCAGCATATTTAAACGTAATCCTATGCCTTGCCATATTCTGGAAGTATTCCTTTGCCTCCTTGGATGTGGAGGTACCCAAACCTTTGTAGTATTTGATGTTGTACGTATGATGGTTTTCTGTATCGTTCTTCCACTCCTCAAATTCAGGCAAAGAATAAAATGATATTTCCTTATCTTTCTTGGAAGCTTTAACAATGGGCGTGATGAATTCCTCTAAGAATGGCAACTGCAGCAATTCAGGCCAATTGTGATGAACAAAATTAATAATCAAACCTTTGATATGGGATCCATCCTGATCTTGATCAGCCATTATCATTACTTTACCATATCTTAGAGTTTTCAGATCGTCCATAGAGTTATACTTCTTCTTATATTGCAAACCTATGATTTTAATCAAATTATTGATTTCGGCATTTTCGAGTACTTGTTTGTGTGAAGCGTCGCGTACGTTGAGCGGCTTACCCTTCAATGGGAACACGCCATAATGGTCTCTACCCACAACACTGAGACCTGACACAGCTAATGTCTTGGCTGAGTCTCCCTCAGTTAGGATAAGAGTACACAAGTGAGAATTCTTTGTTCCCGCCTCGTTGGCGTCTTCCAGTTTGGGAATGCCCTTCAGTTTACTCTGTTTTTTGCCAGAGGCTTTAACAAGCTCAGTCTGTGCTTTGAACTTTGCCCAAGTTAGTACGGACTCAACTAAACCGGACTTAGTAACTGAGGTTATAAACTTCTCAGAAAGAGTACATTTAGAGCCAAAACTTTTTGCTTGCAAAGTCATGTTCTCTTTAGTTTGTGAATCAAAGGTTGGGTTCACAATGAGGCAATTAACGAATATCCACATGTGATTCTTCACTTGGAAAGGCTTAATATTAACACCTCCCTTGTTTTTCTTCTTAAGAACTTCCAGAACATTCTTGACAACACTGTCAGAGACATGATCAACATGCTTACCACCTTTAGTAGTGGCAATTGAATTAACAAATGACACTTGTTGAAAACCTCTGTCAGAAAGTGTCAATGCAACCTCCCAGCGGTCATTCACTTTCTCATAAACAACTTTAAGAGGTTGCCCATTCTCATCCTCTTTCCCCTTTATATACAGATCAACGTAATCTTTAAATTTATTTATTTTAATCTTCTCGCCATTCAAAAATACTTTAACGCCCGATGTTGAGGCTGCAACATCGTACGCACGTCGAGACATTAACAAAACAATGTCATCCTCTAACTTGTCCATTTTAAATTTAGCTAAGTCCGGGCTAAAAGTTACTTTTGTGAAATCATCGTCTTTTGATGAATCTTTTATTTTTGGCTCAGAGGCCTTTGTCATGTTGGAGCCCCAGGTTTGTTTGAAGTGTCTCTTGTACTGTTTGGATGCAGTTTCCACTGTGAACTTTGTTGAGAATATGTTACATAACTTGGCACCGTAGCCATTGCGGCCACCTGTCACCTTTTCTTCCTCATCATTGTAATTTGATGATGTCAGCAAATGTCCAAATATCATGGTTGGCACATACATCTTCTCATCTTTGTGCATAGCAACAGGAATACCGCACCCATTATTATATATAGATATTGTGTTTTGTTCTTGATTAATGTCAATCTTTATTACATCCATTTTGCTGTCCCTCTGCTTGTTGTCAGCTGCATTCACAAGAATTTCATCAAATATTTTGTATAAACCTGTAATTTAATAAAATATCATTTTAATAAATCATTTTTTTATAGTTGGTTCTAATTCTAACTAAAATTCAAGGCGACTGTGGTGTAGTGTCAGTGCAATGGTTACGCAAACCGAGAGCATGGGTTTAATACCCACTTGCCGGTACCAATGTATCTTTAATACAATATGGTACTTTGGTTTTCTTGTTTCTATTATACAAGTAGCTTAGTATAGAATTGGAAATAAATAAAATAAAAATGATTAATTTAGTTTGTACAGTACACTTCTTTCAGGAATAAGAAATGCTTGAGTTTAATTCAAATTATTAAAACCAATGTATCTATCAGGGACAGGTAGAAACAAGAGAATTCTGCCGACAGTTGAATTAAAAAATTTGACACGTCATTTCTTTGTTAAACTGTTAAATAACCTCGTATCCTTTAGGTGAAGGGTGTAACAGAGCAATTTGACGCAAGGCATAAGAAACATAAAGAACATTCAAAATTAGAAAAATATCTGTATTCATAATTTTTTTTTTCTTTTTTATTGTGACTCGATATATGACTGCACCCTGCTTGATGTTAAGCCAAAGTGTGGTCCATGAATGAATGTCACTGCTACTACAATTCAATAACTGTGAGTAGCAATCACATCCACTATGCCGGCCTAGATGGAACCGGTAACTTACAAGCTGATCCCGAAACGTGACCAAATCACTTCACGGTCTGTATACTTGCAAGTGGTGGTACTACCCCGGATCGGCAGACTGGGTACCACTGCCTACCACTCTTAATTCCATTATACATTCAATATACTAAAGCTTTAATTTAGTTATTAGAACATAGTTTTTAAAGACAGTTATCAAAAGTAAACTATGTTGAACAGCTGTGTAAATACTTGCAATTTCTACATTCAAAGTACCCAAAGCTATCATCAAAATTATTAACAATTGAATAAAATACAACACATATAAAATGAGTTGACATCCTCAAGAAAGTTAAGTTGCCTAGTTATAGCCATTACTATAGAGTTTGTATGAAGAGAATTGTATGAAGAAATGCGAGGGAAGCGAGGGAGTTGTGTCAGGACTGTGGCAAGTAGCGCTCTATTGACTCTGCCTATCCTTGTGGAAAAAAAGGCGTGACAATTTGATTGATTTATTGACATAAATAGAAAACAACAAACCTGGTACAAAGGTGATCTCCCTCTGTGTCATACATTCTTTTTCTTTATCGTATATCCACATAGTTTCAGTGGCCCTCTCAACTGACCCAATATAGGTGTCAGGCCTGAGCAGTATGTGCTCCAGCTGTGATTTCTTTTGATAGATCTTCTCAATGGAGCCCTTTTTACTGGAGGACGACGCCTGCACATCACCATTGCTCTGAGCACTGCTCATTTTGCTCAACATTGACTGTGGTATACAAAACATTTAATTACTTATCTGATGAAATAACATATATAACATATGTTGGAACCGGCAACTTACAAGCTGATCCCAAAACGCGTCCACTTCAGTCTGTATACTTGTAAGTAGTGATACTCCCCAGATCAGCAGACTGGGCCTACCACTCTTAAACCCAAAGCAAATAACTTAACTGCCTTTTATTAACAGATATTTGCAATATTTAATATAATTATTAAATATCACTAATAAAAGCTATGAAACAAATATTTGCTCTGACCGGGAATCGAACCCGCGCAACAAACCAATCGCTTACAATGTTCTGTTGTGTTGAATGCTGTAAAGGTTTTTCCAGCATGTATGTTTCCAACAAATTTTGTAATTATTGTATTTCTTTATTATTTCCCATTTTTAATACACAAAGAAAATTATAAAATTAAGAATTCAGAAAACTATTTTTATTTAGATTAGAAACTTTAAATTAACGTACTTTTTCTACCATGTCAAATTTAAAAGATTTTTTTAACAGCTATAACATTCATTACATTATTAACAGTATTTATTTTAGTAGTCTAATTTATTTTAGTTAAATTATATCGAGGTAATTGTGGAGTGGAAGATAGATAATGCAAGTTAACTATTCTTAATACCCACATTTGTTTATCTATTTAACAAGGTTTGCGAAAGTACCAAATTTTTTCTGAGAAAATGAAGCTGGCTTTATTTAAATGTCAGCATTATGTTTAATATAACGCTGATTTTGAAATAAACAACAAACAATTTGACCGTTAGCCATTAAAATGCCGCCAACCACTCACCTTTATATCAGCCATCTTTTTGATAGTAATTATAGTGCGATCACGACTTACGTGTCGCAATATTAATCGCGGAAATAATATAATAAAAACTTATTCAAACTAAATTAAGCATTAATACTAATACTCCATCTTTAACAATATTATTAACAACACTTTTTAACACGAGCTCAGCAAAAAAGAGACGTACGGAGACGCCGAGCGGGGCGCGCGGGAGATAAACCATAGACTATTTGTTGTTGTATTTCAATTAAAGGCAAAGGAATCTTAGTTTATTCAGTCATTATGAATAAAATGGTTAATATTTTATCGATTAATTATATAGTTCGCGTCACGTAAGTTAGCAAGAGTCGTTAGAAGTAGTTTTTTAGGTGCGTTTAGGAACGCGGGGTTGATATGCATTTTGATATGCATTTAAAAAAGTTTGATGCACGAAGATTACAATGTAATTGGAATTCATCCTTTATTTCGCATAGTTTATGTGTGCAAATTGATCAAACTATAATTATGACAGTTCAAAGCAGAACAAATATGGCGTTAATTGACAGATGATGCAAAATCCATATCTTATTTTACAAATAACCCAATTGTACAGCAATTTAAAGCAAAATTGTTATTAGTTTTATCAATATAAGTATCAATACTACCATGTATATATTTTTTCATCATTGGACATTAGAAAAGTAGTACATAAAAGCCCAAAATGAACAATGTCCTTTGTTGGCAATTATTTTTTAAAAGAATTGATGTAAAAAATATATATTGTATATATATTTCTCTCGGAAAATACTCTTTCGTAGCCCCAGTGCCTTTTATATCTTTTGCATTTTCACACGTTCCGGTTGCCGGATAGTCCGTGCCAGATCGCCGCCGGCTAAGTGTATGGGAATGTATGGTAGCTTTCACAGTTTTCGACGTAATGCCCAGAAATTTCCCACCAGGTATTCGGCACCGACTACCCGGCAACCAAAATGCGTAAAAAGGCACAAGGCAGATAATAATTATGGTTTTGGTGGCAGCGGAAAAACTTCCGATAGAGTCTCAAAATAAACAATAATATTTTAACTTACTTCACACTATACCAGCAACACTTAAGTATCTGTAATTGGCTCTGATGTAAATATTTCTATACAAGTACATAGATATAAATAATAAAATTTATTTATATTATAAATAATAGATATACATATTTTTTTATTTCCATCTATGTACAAGTTATACATATCAACAAAAAAAGGAATAAATACAAGGTTCTCCCAAACAAATACAAGCTAAACATATAATAGCCGCACGTTTTGTTGGAATCGACGCTCGACTGTAGATGATGAAGATAATGATGATTTTTTGTGATGTACACTATGTAACATAGATTATCCCTAAGGCTGGGAATACAAGTCCGATTTTGCTCTCCGATAGTCGGATCCGATTGTCTGATCAGACAATCGGAAGGCACTCTTGCCATACATTTGTTTGAATACTTAATACACGTCCGATCCGATAGTCGGATCGGATGTCAGAATCGGAAGCAACGCCAAGGCGCTTCCGATTTTATGGCCGATCCGATTGTCTGAAGGTGCAGTTTGCATACAAAATACAGAAACAAAATACACGTCCAATTTGTACTTCCGACTTGTACTTCCGATTTGTACTTCTGATTTGTACTTCCGATTTGTAAATAATTTGCCCAATAAATATGGTACGAAAGACTGTAATTCTGCTGCCACTCCGCTTGTACCTACATTAAGTTGGGTCCAAAAATTGTGGACTATTCATACCAGGAGATAATAGGCTCTATATTGTGCTTATCAATTTGTACACGTCCAGTCAGTTACTTGAGCCAATTCTATTCGCATTGGGAAGTGTGAACATAGCTGCGGTAAAAGGCTCTTAAGATATCTCAAAGGCACTAGCAACTATGTTTCAAGTAAACTTGTAAACCTTTTACAATTTATGCTAGTGCAGATTGGGTCTTGAGTAGCAGTGATGATTACCATTCATATACTGGTCATGCTGTGATGTATATGCTGGCAATCTCGCAAAGATTTTTTAACGACAGACGTGGACGAACGGTTGGCGAATGGTTTCTTGCGCGTAAAGGGTTTGATTCCCGGTCGGAAAAATAATTATTTATTTGTTATTAAATAAAAAGAGATGGATATTTGCTTCAGGTCTGCTTGTCAAAGAGTGGTAGGCAGTGGTACCCCGTCTGCCCATCTGGAGTAGTAATAATTATCCTTACTTCCTTACTTATATTAAAAACGCGAAAGTTTGTGAGTATGGATGGATAGATGGATGGATGTATGTTTGTTACTCTTTCACGCCAAAACTATTGAATGGATTTTAATGAAAACAATATAGCTTATACATCAGAATAACACATAGGCTACTATTTATCAAGATATTGTGTGAATTGTCAAAAATATGACAATAAGTGTCAAGTAAGTAGGATAAAAATCTACCATCTGCGAGATATTCTGGCGTGCGCTGTCAAAACCGCTAGAGTTACACATATGGAATGTATCATAAATATGTTTATCTTAAATAGACCTACAAAACAGCCCGCGACAGTATATATCTAGATCTTATGTGTAAGCCATTATAGCCAAAATAGTGTAGCGTAAATCCTACGCACGGCGAGTGAAGTGGGGGAAGAAGTCGGAACGCGGACAGGCAGACGCATGTGGGCAGACGCGTGAGGGCAGACGTCATTGATGGTTGTGTCCGTTTTGCCAATTTTCAAGTATATAGGTATATACTTAAGTATACTATATACTTAAAGTAATATAGGCCCAAGGTTAGTTATTGACAGGTTTTTTTTTGGTTAGGTGTTACACGTACAAAATGATACTTCATTTTTATTTAGTTTATTAATTTTTAATAGGTGCATGGTATTATAGAGTACTATAATACCATCGCACTATATTCCAATCCAATTAACTATACTATGAAGACTATACACTATACTTTCCATAGACTATACTTTCAAGTGTTTGGAATTTTTCTTTATTGTTATTACCTTCTGAATATGCATATCCTACTATTATTATAAATGTGAATGTGAGTTTGTTTGTTACGTTTTCACGCAACAACTACTTAACCGATCATCATGAAACTTTATACACATATTTTGGAAGTACTAGAAGTAACATAAGTTACTTCTAATAAAATTTTTTTTTTTACTATAGTTTCCTATAGTTTCAGCTATTTGGAATTTATCTATATTAATTTTTATTTTCGTCTGTCATTTTTATATGAGTTATCGAGTTATAAATACAAAAAAAGCATATTCAGTCTAATTGAGAACCTCCTCCTTTGTTATATCTGTTATAAACCTAATTTTACGCGGGTGAAACCGCGGGCACAGCTAGTATGCAATAATTCGTCGTCCATCTTTTCTTTTCGCTCCGTAAATCTTGACAAGCAATCATTCACAGCTCGAGAACAACTGACTTCAGAAAAAGTCTGACGCAAGAATCGGATGTGTATTGTGTGCATCCGATCCGATAGTCTGATCAGACAATCGGAAGCGAAATCGGATTTGTATTCCCGGCCTTAAACGAATTGGTTTTCATTTCATTTATATTTTATTACAGGAGATCTTTTTCAGCTGGAGCTGGATAAGAGCTCCTATTAGGGAGCGCTGGAGCTGTTAGTAGGGATCATATAGCTCGATTTTATAGACCTTAACCGATTTTATTTATATGCTTGAAACTATACGTTTAAAATTTTGATATATTTTTTAGAGTCTAAATATTTAGACACTATCTAAGTGGTGTATTAATGCATAACATGTGTGTTGACAAGTGGTTTATATCATTCTTGTATAGATCGTGACACGTAAGTTGGCAAGGGTAGTCAGAAGTCGTTTTTTAGGTGTGTTTAATTAAGGTACGCGGGGGACGCGGGGCATGAGGTAACAAAGTTTCGTGTGCGCGATTGGCTGGCCAGTCGATCATCGACTCCCACGTGGCATCCTATTTATTACATGTACCATAGACATTTATTGCTTTTAATGCTTTGCCAATCATATTTGAAAAAATAAAATTTAAAATAGTTTTTTTGACAGATAATTTTTGTTTTTGAGGTTATTTTTTTTATTGTTATAGATGTGAAGATGTCTTTGATATCTATAATAAGTAGAACTGTTAAGCCTAATCCTTTACTACGTAATTTCTTGCTCTGTAGACAGTGCAAGACTGTTAACAACTCCAAAATTTATTTTAGTAATACAATCACAAAACCTTTGCATGAAGTCAACACGAATGTAGTTAAAGATGTAATACTATTTAAGTATGAAAATCCAAAGTATTTTAAGTATATGAACATTTTCGCTATAGCCCAATATTTATTTTGGACATATCTTGGTTCCTTTGCCTTCACAACCTTACGAGATGCTCCTGTAGATAAAAGTAAAGTAACAGAAGATGATCCTTGGTACATGAAGGTAAATTTAGGTGAAAATAAATACAGAAATGCTCTTGGTGCTACTGCAATAATTGTAGGTGGGTATAACATCTCTTTTATACATTAATTAAGAAAGTTTTTTAAGGATCCGACATAGATTTGCCTGACGACTGGGAAAATGGTTATTTTACATTCCTCAGTCGCCATCCTTTCTACACTATGTTTAAAAGATTCAAGATAATCAACATGGAAGGACTTAATTTAATAGATTTTTATGAAAGTCTGTACAGCAATACAGGTGTTTTTATAGGTGCAGTTTGTTCTACACAAGTCATAAAGTATGGGAAAAGGCGTGATAATTTGTTTGATTAAGTCTGAGTTTAAAAATTTATGTCTTGGGCCGCTTGAAACGCACACACTGTGCCCGCTGTTTTTATTTCTCTTTAAATAACCTGGAGATGTACTGGGCTCTAAAATCCAGGGTTTTCATGCTTCTTGTCCTAGTTGCCAAATTTTAGAGATGGAAACCCTATATGCATTCCACTTCATTCAAACACTAATAAAATTGTGAATTTTAGTAATAATAAGGGATTTGTTTATAGGGATTGGATCATTATCATTAATATGGATGTATACATTGAAATCTGTGAGATTCCTAATATTACACAAAGGAGGGAAACATGTCTCATTGGTCACATATGCACCATTCGGAAAGAACAGGCTACTAAAGGTGAATACTTTATCATTAACAATTTGTGCTCGCTGATTCACCTGCATGAAATTAGGTTCTGGTGTCTTGTCAGCTCATTGAGATTTTTATTTATTGTGACTTGACATATGACTGCACCTCGTTTGATGTTAAGCCGAAGTGTGATCCATGAATGAATGTCACTGCTACTACAATTCAATAACTGTGAGTAGCAATCACATCCACCATGCCGGCCTAGTTGGAACCGGCAACTTACAAGCTGATCCCGAAACGTGACCAAATCACTTCACAGTCTGTATACTTGTAAGTGGTGGTAGGTACTACCCCGGATTGGCAGACTGGGTACCACTGCCAACCACTCTTTGTTAACCAGACCTGATGCAAATATCCATCTGTTTTTTTTATAACAAATATTTGCAATATTTCATGTTATTAAATATTATAAATAAAAGCTATGAAACAAATATTTGCTTCGATCGGGGATCGAACCCGGAACTTTACGCGCAACAAACCAATCGCTAAACCGTTTGGTAGCAGTGGCATCCATTCAAGGACCACACTTTGGCGTAACATCAAGCGGAGTACTGTCATATGTCGAGTCATAATAAAAAAGGTTATATTTATATGTTTGTTGATTTCCAGGTACCTTTGGACTGTATTTGTTGCAAAGAAAGCAGGACCACAGCTAGGGTGCAATTGCCCTTGAAGGTGAAAAACACCTGGATGCACTACATGTTGGATATGAGGGGGGAATTCAAGAATCCCATTTTGTTTGACAGCACTGCTGGATTGTATAGGACTTTTAAATAAATTTAAACATGCTGTCATTTAATTTTTATGGTAATTTTATTGAGCCTAATTCGAGAGTGGATTAACTGTAGTAGCAGTCGCCTGTATCCTGGACCGCACTCCAGCCTAACATCAGATGGGGTGCTCTCACAATAAATAAACAAAAAGATATTTTTATTGGGAGATGTCATCTGTCTTTCTCCGATGGTTCAGGCCTCTATGCCCTAGTGGTAGTGAAATTGTCACACAAAAGAGAGCCTTCAATTTAAAACTGATATCAGCATTTGATACTAAAGTATAGTCATCATGTTTCTGTGATACAAGTACTTTTAGTACAGACACAATTTACAAGTGTACAGGCCGTGAAGTGAATTCGTCGCGCTTCGGGATCAGCTTAGAAGTAGCCGGTTCCAACTAGGCCGCCATTGTGGATGCGACTGTTACTTAAGCGGCCTCCACATATACTACCAAGCATTTGGAGACATCGCAAACTGTTTGCCGAACATCCTTTGAACCGACACCGACGCCGAATGCCATCTTATGAACTCTATAGAACCATTACCTCGAATCCTTAATTCATAAAAAAGCAGCTCTGGTCGGCATAGTGACGTGGCTAGTAGCCACTGGCTACTGAGATAAACGTATGTTGAATCAGTTTTTTCAGTCGTCGGCGCTCCTGGACTTCCCCTTGCTTACCATCAGGCAAGTTGAGGTCAGATTGATAATTGAAATGCTTTGCCAGCCCATCCTATAATATTGGATCCTTTAAGCGATGCGTGAAGAAGCACCTTTGGCCGGAATAGTGACGGAGACTGAAGAAGCCGTTAACTGACTCGAATTGTGCGGTTCAAGGCGCTTAGATTTATCAGCAAGGTGCATGGAATTACTTTTTGTTTATAAAACTCTATTAGGTTAATGTAAATATATAAGGAATATGCATTTTAATGTAATGAAATAAAGTTTGTTATTGTTTAAATTTGTTTTAATTGTGTAAGTCTCACGCCATTCCTGCTTATTTAAGTTGCGCGGTGATGTAGAGAAACAGTTCGGGAAGTCACCTGGGCTTGCTTGGTTGTATGGAAGAAGAGGTCAAAGAGCGACTAAAAGAAGCAATTCAGTCTACAGTTGCCTCTGTTGCAGTCACTATGCCGGCCAAAAGTGCTTTTTACCCTGACAAAGGTGAGTCCAAGGTTAATGAAATACACATAGCCTAGTAAAACATTCCAATTTTCGATTGTTCAACAAAGAAACGACGCACCGAACCTTAAATTTTGGTTGTCTTTTCCCTTTGCGTGAAGCCACACGGTGCGGTCCGCGTCGCAACGCAAACATTTTGCCGCATTACTGTACACATGTGGTATGCGGAGCGGGGACCTAGCCTCCCAGGACGTACGCCGGAGCAACACTTCCCCTCGTGTCTCGCTCATTCGAAGGGCGTACGGCGCCGGAAGGTACCGTCTGGCTTAGGCCGGGACGTCGAGCGGAGAGTAGATGTTTTTTAAATAACCAATAGAATTGTGTTATTGGCGCTCAGCTTCAGTGGAGATCGCTGTGCGGAGATGTGTAATATTTGTATGGCGCGGTTGAAGCGTAGATGTGAGCTGTGCGCGGACGACGCGCAGCGGAGCGAGAGATGTGAGAGGTGTGCAGTGAGCGCCAGCAACCCGCAGAGCCTTGTACTGAGCACTCAACGCCTCGCACACTCGCAAGGCTAGTCGCCCACACATCTCTGCTACACAGTACGCATTTCCGCACAGGTTCAGTGGATTCACACGAGCTGAAAAACATCTCTTCTCGCACAGCACACCGCACACATCTCTGCTTTGGTAAAGTCCCGGCCATATTATTGTTTTTATATGCGAGGTGAATTTTTGCTCCGTGTCAATTTATCAAAGAGTGGTAGGTATACAGACCGTGAAGTGACATAGTCGCGTTTTGGGATCAAATTGTAAGTTGCCGGTTCCAACTAGGCCAGTACAATAGATGTGACTGCTACTTACAGTTATTGAATTGTACTAGAAATCAACTCTATTCATGGACTGCATTCTAACTTAACATCCGATGGGATGCTCTCATGTCGAGTGACAATAAAAAGCAAGAAATAATTTTCCAGATTTATTAATCCATTTATAAACTGAAAATTAATAGAGTTTTAACAATGATATTAAACAAAAATATTAAATTAACAAAATATAGATTTTTAAATTTCTCCTATTTACAATTTTCCACATCAAATAAATTCACGTCTTTAATTATTATAAACAATTTTAATCTGCCTTACGTATTATAATTAATTTTAATTCAATAATTTAAATTAACGCATAGTTTTACTAATATGGATGTTTTCCGATCAAATCAGAGACATCCTCAAGAAGGCTAGGTTGCCTAGTGCCCATAGCTTGTATGAAGAGAATTGTGGATGTGAAGGAAGCGAGGGAGTTGCGTCAGGATCGTGGCAAGTGACGCCATATTTTTATTAATTACGTTTGAAGAAACAGTTGTTGTTCTTTATAGTAACAATAATACGAAACTTCATGAGCAAATCAAACGTCAAAACGGCCATCATAGAGTGCCGCTGGTATAGTTTATCAATCAAATTGACTGTAATATTGTCCGCCTGCATACTCTTTGGGGACTCTCGCAAATCTTCCGTGTAATATTTTTTTTGTGACGCGACATCTGACTTCGACTTGCCTAATGGTAAGCAAGGGGAGGTCCAAGTGTACCGACGACCGAAAAACGACTCAGCTTACGGTCGCCTCAGTCGCCGTAAATATGCCGACCAGTTTTTTCACGCATCGCTTGAAGGATCCAAGATTATGATGGGGAGAACAAATCTTTTTTCTACAAAGAAACGGTCGACATAATGGGGATGCTATACCCATGTTCGGGAGTAAAAAGACGAAAAGGTACAGATGCCGGCAGAAAAAAAAGAGCGCTGGTATTCAAGCTGCGCAGTAACTTGTTTTGTTAGCTACTTTTCGTTTTTCGAAAGACTATAAATTAGAAAATATTAGCAATTTTTTTGTTTTATATTTCTATTTTAAGCTACTAAAGTGCTGGTGTCATAGAAACAGGACAACCAGAGTACATATATCTAAGATACATTGGTACCGGGAAGGGTGGTCTCGAACTCGTGCTCTCGGTTTGTGTAACCATTGCACTGCCACTACACCACGGTTGCCTCATGTGTAATAGGCGACCTGCGCATAGTTTACACAATTATGTGTAAACTATGCGCAGATTTTCTCCTACAGCAGTCGTCCAGTGATTTACTTATCTGCCTATCCTTATACTGCGCAGCACAAGTCAGCGCTCCTTTTATCTACCGGTATCTATACAAGGGTAAAGAGCTCCTTGGACCATTCTTCTGGTTAAATTAATTATTTAATTAAAATTAATTATGTTACAAATGTATAATTAATAAGGCAACTTAAATGTAACAACTAAAACAAAATTAGATATTAAACTCGCAGTTTATTGAGCGATGATTTAAATAACCATTGTTTTAAATTTTAAAAAAACAATGATTGGTGTAAAAGTCATTAACCCAAATTTATATGAGAAAAAAAAACAATCAATCAAGATTCTGTTTTTTACAGTCAGTTGAACAAAGCTCTGTTAAATTTTTAAATAGAGTTACATGATAACTAAAAAGCCAATTTGGACTGGCTAAATCCATGGGGTTTAGTTAGGGGTGTCATCTCCATGACTAATAGTCAGATGAGATAACAATCATAGTTTGTAATAAAGTGTTCAATAATGGTAATTTCATTAAATATATTTTTACTATTAAAAACCCCAGGACGTCCCTAACCAGGACACCTCAAAAACCAGGAGATATCCTGGACAAACAGGACGGTTTCCAACCCTAGGGCACTAAAAAAATTCGCTGAAAATGTCCTTTAAGTGACAAGTTATTCAAAAGTGGTTATAGACAACAGGTTTAAAAGTGGTTATTCTGCACATCGCTGAAAAAACTGTGTGTCAGTCTGTTAAGACCCTTATTAAATTAAATCACTTTACATAAACTTACTAACAATTTGTGATTTTAAAGACTAAAAATGCTTTTTACTAGCTTGGCTAACAAGCTAAATACGGAAACAATTATGGTGTAAATTATTTTTAATTAAAATACTTATAAAATTTCTTTGAGATCATTTTCATAAATTACTGATGAATGTGTCGTGCGCGAGTATTCTATTTAAAACGATATTGTTAAACTAAAAATATAATCTGTGCTGAACAGAACAATTAAAAAAAACTAATTTCAAACAATTGTTGCCAATAAAAAAAAGAATTTACACCACAATCATCCCAAATAAGAAAACCTATTAAATTAAGTACCATAATTGTTATGTACATTAAAAAAATATTAAACTATACTAAAATAAGTTAATAAAAGACGCTGTGACAAAAACACAGTAAAGCGGTGCTTTTTCTTTCATAATATTCCTTACAATTACAAATTATATCTAATATATTTTGATTACATTATAAGTTATTAATGAAACAAAGGTAAAATTGAAAGACACCTTTTCTACGCATTATAAGTTTTGCTTAATTCTTGCGTACTATAAACAAACCTCTTGCCATTGTAATTTTAAAAAACATACATTGACAGACAATTGGTTCGTGTTGCCATTTGAAAATATTAACATAATAATGTAATCATAATAAAATACTGTTGAGAATTCACAATACAGAATAATCCCAATTTAATAAAAATATTTACAATATTTAAAATAAGTGTATAATATCAAAATATTGATTTAATCATGATTGTTAGATAAAATTGTTCAACATGGCGTCCGGTAGCCTTATTGATTTGTTATTCACAGCTTATATTAGAAGTTCTAGCATTAGAGATAAAAGAGTAATTCGATATGAAAATAATTGTTTTTATTACCTACTAAAAGTAAAATTTAGTTAAAATTTGAAGTTTTCTTGATTTGTAACTTTTTAGTTTGTTTTTATTTCACTATCTTACTACAAAATAAATGTATTTAGTAAAGACCTAGAATTTACTCTATTATGGTAGTTAATTTCTGTTTATTTTATATGCAAAACAAAATCTCCCCAAATTACTAATTCTAATTGAAGTATAACTTACTACACACAGCAACAACTTTATAATCTGTCTGGCAGTATATATATTTAAACATATGGTAAAAAAGAGTACAGTATCTATATTTAGTACATGCTATAGTATTAAGGCCATTTTTGTAATTAAATAGTAAAAAAATCTGCTAAACTTTGTGGGACGCTAAATGCAAGGTCTACTGCCACACACTATCGTTTACGGGGCCTAGTATATATGTATAATGTACATTTTCCCTTACTTGTCAAAAGTAGTAAACAAACTTTCGGCATAATCACAGATTAATAATAAAAAAACAATTACTACTGACAAATCAATACAAATAATATCTATGAATTACTGTAAAAAAGGTTTATTATGATTATTGAGGCACTCTTGTTACTTGTGAATTTAACCTTTTTTTTATGAATGGTTCTTAATCAATATAACGTTATATGTGTGTGATTTTAATAACTTTTGTGCACATGTCACAATATTTATTATATAGACTTTAACAGTAGTAAACAGTTTCCTTAAAGGCATGGGAAATAGTGATTTTTATGTTTGTTTACTACTTGTGCCAAGTAAGAAAAAACACAGTATAGTCTTGTGTCTTTGAGACTATTTAAGATACGTCAAATAACAATTGCAAGATATTGGCTGAAAGTAAATCTCCTACAACGCTATCTAGTTGAAATTTGTGGTATTGATATATCTTAAGTTTAAAATGAATTAAAATATTGAAAAATTATCTTAGTAATAAAACCACAGAGAAAAGTAATAACTAAAAATATAATTAAGTACTTTATTGTTTATACAATAGGTGAATTTATTGCCCATAAGAGTTTTCTGCTAGTCTAATTTGACTCGACATCTGACCTCGACCCGCCTCATGGTGAGCAAGAAAAGGTCCAAGAGTGCCGACAACTGCAGTAACCGAATCTTCACGGCTGCCCCAGTTGGTGCTTCCACACACATCGCTTGAAGGATCCAAGGCTATAGGATGGAGACAACACATATCCATATTCATTATAAGAAACGCTGAATTTTGTGTAATCATTTTAACTTCTATCGTAAAGAAAGAGCTCTCTTTATGACGTTTTACATTCGGGATACATATATGTATATATAATAGTTAATTAAAAAATAACATTTGATACCTCAATCTATATTTAATGATTTTTAAATTGAATTAAATAAAGATATGTTTTTTTTAACGGAAACAAATCAACAATAAAAAATTGGCACAATATCTTTAATTAATTTTCATATAAAGCTATAAAAATAAATGTATTTAAGATTATAGAAACTATTTTATTTAGAATTTTGTATAAAGAAAAGTGAATATGTCAATTATATTTTTAAAATTGGAACCATGGCTTGGAACGTAATATTTCAGCTGTATTGATATTATTGCCATACGAAAAAAATGTTAATGAAAAATTCTCAATAAGTACATTTTATTTAGATCTACTTAACTAATTTTTAAAATTAAACCGCATTAAATTCCATGATTTTTTAAAAAAACATAAATTTAGATGTAGTTCAGTCTAAATTATATTAAGATATTAGGTTGTTCGGAAAGTCATTTCGTTTTTTCCCGCCAGAGGACTTAATTACGTTTTTTCGCAACTAACTTCACACTTAAGCCCCATAACCATTATATGTCTTGAGAGCTGATATTGCAAGGCTTGTGTGTGAAAAAGTTCTATTAATTCTACCCAGTAGTTTTTGGTTGGTGACCTTTTAAATATGGAGAGCAATAAGCAGCATTTTCGTCATATTTTACTTTTTTACTTCAGAAAAGGTAAAAATGCTGTCCAAGCGAGAAAAAAATTGACGGATGTGTATGGAGAAGGCGTGTTAACAGTACGCCAGTGCCAGAACTGGTTTGCAAAATTTCGATCCGGCAATTTTGATGTCGAAGATGCACCACGGTCTGGAAGGCCGGTCGAAGCTGACAAAGATGCGATAAAGGCATTAGTTGATGCAAATCGGCGAATCACCACACGAGAGATCGGTGAGAGGTTAAATTTGTCGAATTCAACTGTTTATGGCCATTTGAAAGGCATGGACTTAACCTCGAAGCTCGATGTGTGGGTGCCCCATGTCCTTACCGAGCGAAATTTGTGTCGTCGTGTTGACGCGTGTGATTCGCTCCTCAAACGTCTAGAAAATGATCCATTTTTGAAGCGGATTATTACTGGGGACGAAAAATGGGTTGTATACAACAATGTTAAACGCAAGAGGTCATGGAGCAGAAAAGATGAACCGGCTCAAAGCGTGTCAAAAGCCAACATTCACCAAAAAAAGGTGATGCTCTTCGTTTGGTGGGATGTCAAAGGAATCGTTTTTTTTTGAGCTTTTGCCGGACAATACAACGATTAATTCAGAAGTCTATTGTCATCAGCTGGACAAATTGAATGATTCACTTAAAGAGAAGAGGCCCGAATTAATCAACAGGAAGGGTGTAGTGTTCCACCAGGATAATGCGAGACCTCACACAAGTTTGGTCACTCGCCAAAAACTTTTACAGCTTGAATGGGACGTACTGCAACATCCACCATATTCTCCAGATCTGGCGCCTTCCGACTACTATTTGTTCCGGTCCCTGCAAAATTTTTTGGATGGCAAAACCTTTACCTCAAATGAAGATGTCAAAAACCACCTGGACCAGTTTTTTGCCAGCAAGGACCAAAACTTTTATGAGAGGGGAATTATGTTACTGCCAGAAAGATGGCAAAAGGTGTTGGACCAGAATGGCCAATATATAATTTAATAAAATATTTATTCATTATACGAAAACTGTCTTTCATGTTCCCCAAAAAAAACGAAATGACTTTCCGAACAACCTAATATAATATATTCCACACAAATTTAATACATCAATCAATCAATCGAATTGTCACGCCCTTTTCCCACGGGGATGGGCAGAGACAATGGAGCGCCACTTACCACGATTCTTACACAACTCCCTTGCTTAATACATGTAATTAATTAATTACATAAATTATCATTACATTCAAAATCTGAATTTATTAAACTTAAGTCAAATTTCATGAAAGGACATCATTTATTTTGGGCTTGTTTTGTTCTACTTTTGTAATGCCCAATGATGAAAAAATATATTAATGGTAATTTCGATACTTGCATTGATAAAACTAATAACAATTTTTCTTTTATTTGCTGTGCGATTGTGTTATTTGGAAAATAAGATATTGATTTTGTATCATCTGTCAATCACAAAGACACATATTAGCAGTTCTGCTTTGAACTGTCATAATAATAATTTGATTATTTTGCACACCTAAACTATGCAATATAAAGGATATATTCAAATTACATTGTAATCTTCGTACATTAAACTATTTTAAAACGTATGTGCAATCTAGCCCAAGTCCCCATACAAAATGAATGATGTCCTTTAGTTTTAATATTAGTTTTAGTATTAGTTTATAATAAATCATAATCATCACCGTCATTGACTTAACCCCTTAATAATCAAAGAGTTGAGACAGGATCGTGGAAAGTGGCGCTCTATTGTTTCTGCCTATCCCTGTGACAAAGGCGTGAAATTGTTTTGTAAATGTATAGAAATTATTACAAGTTTTGATTTCGCAAATCATGAAATGATTTTAATAGTTTTTTTTAAATCAAGGCCGTATCTTTTAGATGCTATATTTGATTAAGAATTAGTTTACAACTAGCCCCTTAAATTCTCGCACTACTTTTGTCTGTAGTACATAATTAAATTTTGTATTTTAGACTTTTGGGCCGAGTTTTAATGGGCCCAATTGCAGACTAAAACCAAAAATGTGTCTTATCAGACGACATAATAAAATCCATGTTCAATTCTCATGAAGGGAAATGTTTAATCTGTTACATAGCTGTGCCTGATGACGTCATCGCCAATCTCATCTTCTCTCCCCGGACTGATGCTCTCCACCTCATCTATCTCCTCCAAGTTTTTTGTGCTCGGATTGCATAGACTGCAACATTTAGAAATAAAAAAATTATATATTAACTGTACGTTATATTTTCGACGCTTCAAAAGCGTAAAAGGAAAATCGACAATATGAATCAATCAATCAAATTGTCACGCCTTTTTCCCACAGGGATAGGCAGACAGAATGAAGCGCCACTTGCTACGATCCTGACACAACTTTCTCAATTTGTGTTTTGCGCTCTAAACCACAAATTGTCGATGTAGCTGAAAAACCGCCAAACTGAAGTGGGACTGGGTAGGTCATCTCTGCCGCATGTCTGATGCATTATGGCAAAGTCCACTACTGAGTGGACTCCGGATTGCAGAAGACATCGCGGCAGGCCCAAACGGAGATGGCGAGATGAGATAGACTTCAGACGCCAAATTCTGTGAGTCATGGAAAAAAGAGAGAGAGGCCTTTGCCCAGCAGTGGAAGAAATAAATAAGCTAATGATACTATTTTCTTCGATTTTGCGCGAACATTGATTAATGAATTAAACAAATTTTATGCGGCTTACTATCGCATTGAAAAATTGAAAAATCTAAACCAAAATAAACGCGATAGTAAGCCGCATAAACTTGTTTAAGGCTAATAATAATTAAAAAATACAATACCGGCATTTGCAGCATACGATGCAGGGGGCAGCCAACAGCAGTAATGGGCTGGCGACCAGCAGCAGCAAACCGAAGCCAGCAAAGATGCCCACGACTTGCGCACGGTGCCACAACACGGACGCCCGCGAGTGGCCAAGTTTATTCTTGCATGGACCTTTGTCGTAGTGACGTAAAAGGAAGTCGTCCTGGAATTAAAGGCACATTTATTAAGCCACGTCCACATGGCAAACAGCAAACACTAAACATGAGCATGTAGATCATCATGATCATCATCACCCGTGTTCCGCATCGGTGTCGATTTTCTTCAACAATTAAAGGATAACTTTGGTTCTTGGCAACTAAAGTTACCGATATAGCCCGTAGAATTCTCAAGCTGAAGTGGCAATGGGCTGGACACATCGCTCGAAGAAGAACCGACAATCGATGGGAAAGAAAGGTTCTAGAGTGGAGACCACGAACCGGAAGACGCAGCGTAGGTAGGCCTCCCACTACGTGGAGTGACGACTTAGTGAAAGTAACAGGTAACCGGTGGATGCAACTGGCATCTTGTCGTTCGGAATGGCGCTCTAAGGGGGAGGCCTATGTTCAGCAGTGGACGCCTTCTGGCTGATGATGATGATGAATCAAAGGATGTTCAGCAAACAGTTTTTATGTTTTCAAAGGCTTGGTAGTATTGGCAACTAAGTTCTCGCTGTTCTTTTGATAAAAACGCCACTTTATTGTAAAAAAATAGTTACAAACGACGAATCATTCAAAATATTTCCCATCGCTAGCGACAACTTTTTCCCTTCTTTCTGGCAGGCTATCCACGAATCAAGCCATGATGACAAATGCACAAAAGTTATGAGCGGAACTGCTGATTAGCCAGATCATGGCCATCGAACGGAACAAGTAAAATTCGGACGGCGCAATGGGGAATATGGAATATGGGACTTCCCATTTGAGCGTTTCTAAGTAGGGGCGCTGTGATATGTCGAGTCACATTCATTTCAATTCAACAAAAATTCAACTTACATCGAGTGATGCCAAACAATACCAACAGAAGACGTGTTTGCATCTCTTGCACATCATCTGGGCGCACCCTTCGTCCTTCTCGATTGGCACACGGCACATTGGGCACAACTTGATCAGCTCAGAGTCTGGCAGGAGTGGTGCTCCTGATGCACCGGACGACGACGCCGCAGCCGCCTCGCAAGATAGAGACCCGTGCCACTGAAAAATAAAAAGAAACAGTAGTACATGAGTGAGTAATAGAGAGTGTAAGACAAGCAATTTATGGTCCCTCGTTCGGATAAGGACAGATTGGTTAAAATATTATTATTATTTTATTTTGACTCGACATATGACAGCACCCAGCTTGATGTTAAGCCGAAGTGTGGTCCACGATGAATATCACTGCTACTACAATTCAATAACTGTGAGTAGCAATCACATTCACTATGCCGGCCTAGATGGAACCGGCGACTTACAAGCTGATCCCGAAACGTGACCAAATCACTTAACGGTCTGTATACTTGTAAGTGGTGGTACTACCCCGGATAGGTTTGTTTTTTTAAATTGTTAATTGCAACTGTTAATGCTGTGTGTATGCAGTAATGGGATACAAGCTTGATTTTTAAAATTCTGTTCAAATAAATTCAGGTAAAGGTTGTGTCCAGTCGTGTACACCTTTAATAAATAGCTAAAATAAATGACCATACATAAATGTATGAGTACTATCAATCAATAAAAGGCAAACAATATAGAAAAATCATTAACAAAGAATGCATATTATCAATCTTTGTCAAACACATTGAATTACCACTTCAATTAAGTGCGTTTCGCAAAACCTCCAAGGTAAGTGATTGTCAGTTTTCAATTGCGAAACAATTACGACGAGTGGCTTTTAAAAAATACACAAAGAAAAAATAAGAAAAACAAGTATGCTTACAGTTAGGCATTAATACATATATAGAGTGCGTGTGACGAAATATTACCGGTAAGAATATGTATGAACAATACTTGTAAGTACAAAAAAATGAAGAAAATTAAGTATGCTTACAGTTCGGCATTAATACATATATAGAGTGCGTATAACGGAATATTACCGGTAAGAATATGTATGAACAATACTTGTAAGTATCAAAGAAAAGGAAAGAAAATTAAGTAACGCTTTCAGTTGAGTATTAATACACATAGAGAGTGAGAGTCGCGGAATATGAATAGTAAGGATATGTATGAACGATACTTCTAACGTATACAAAGAAAAGAAAAGAAAACTAAGTATGTTTATAGTTAGGTAATAATATAGAGTGCGAGTGACGAAATATGACCAGTAAGGATATGATTGAATAATACCTATAGGTAACATAGACAAAGAAAAGTAAGAAAAACAAGTATGCTTATTGTTGGGCATAAATACATAATATAGAGTGCGAGTGACGTAATTATTTGATTTATAAGGCGACTGTGGTTTAGTGGTAGTGCAATAAGCACGCAATCCGCGAGCACGGATTTAAAAGCGCTTGTATCTTTGATGATGTATGTATTATTAACCTGTTTCTATGATACAAGCACTTTAGTAGCTTAGTATAGAAATGTTTTATGTATATTGCCGCTCTGGCATAGCCAGCCATTTTCCAGAGGTGCATTTTCCTGTGCACTCCGCTTGAAGGCTTCAAGGTTATTGGAATAATTGACGCGCCGAATCATTTAGCAAGGTGTTGTATTTATTTAGAGCTTGTATGAAGAGAATTGTGGCAAATGGCGCTCCATTGTCTCTGCCTATCCCCATGGAAAAGAGATGTGACAATTTGATTGATTGACTGTATTTATTTAGCATTTCAGTGATAATATAACTGTAAGCATCTTTGCACAACTGCTTACATCAACTATAACAGATAGCTATAATTTAGAACTGTGTACGCGCTGTATATTATCTACTAGTCGTATCTAAACTCTAGCTAAAGTCTCATGAAACATAAATAGAAATTTCATGCCGAAGGCCTTGTTAATTCGAAATTGTAATTAAACAATTTTGTTAACAGTTACAAACCAATTAATTAGAAAATGTTTGTTTTAGGCAACAAGTAGACCGGGTAAATCATCTTCTTAATTAAAGTTTGAGATATAACTCTAATCTTGCGTTTTGGTAACCTATCAGTGACAGAGATTGAGCCAACCATTATTTTTTTTTAGTCGTAGGCGCTCTTTGTCATTCCCTTCAAGCAAGTCAGGGTCAAATATCGAGTCTTAATAATAAAAGTAAAAAATATCAATCTATCAATCAAATTTTCACACCTTTTTCCCATGGGGATAGACAGAGACAATGGAGCGCCAATTGCTACAATCCTAACACAACTCCCACGCTTCTTTCACATTTACAATTCTCTTCATACAAGAAGCTCTATGGTTATGGGCACTAGGCAACCTAGCTTTTTTGAGGATGTCTCCGATATGGTCGGCAAACACACTCCTGGGCCTGCCTTGTTTAACGTATCCTTCCACAAGAGATTTATAAAATCTTTTCGTCAATCTACTTTCACTCAAGAAATTTTGATAATAAAATAAAGTATTTAAAAAAATAATATTTAAGACGCGCCATGTGACAAAGGCTCATCTGATGTTAAGCTCGGTCCATAAGTGCAGACGACTGGCACCTCGGACTGAGCCGCAGTAGCCGTGTCCACTATGGCAAAAGGGTGAGATGCCGGCCAAAGGTGCTTCTTCACGCATCGCTTGAAGGATTCAAGGTTATAGGATGGAGAGAACACATGGGCTGGCAAAGCATTTCACTTGTCGATTGTTCTACAAAGAAAAAACGCACCGAACTTTTTAGAAACTGCCGATTCGGTCGATAAAATGCGGATGCTTTCCCCGGCCTGTGCGGGTATTATGGGACGACAGAAGAACTGTTTGAATCTTTTGGGTTTCGTTGTAATTCGCACTTGAAGGATCCAGGATTATGGAAAAGAATTATGGGAAGATATATCGATAGAAGATATGTTTAATTCAATGTTCGCGCAAAACTAAAAAATATTGATTAACAAAGAAAAATCAGTTCGATTCAGGGAGTATTTTCTTGGTTTCCCTCCAAATATGTCTAAACGAACGGTGGAAGCTTAGTTAAAGAATATCTTAAGCAAGATTTAAGATGTTTTATTAAGTGTTTTTATACATTTAGGTAACTTACGAAGGGGCGCATACGCCACTGTGATAGACTGCAGGGTGACAGTAGGTGTTCAGAAGAACATTCGCCGAGGCAGTAGTAGAGGTTCGCGGTAATTAGTGACCTAATATCCGCACTGCCGTATTCGTGTATTAGGTCACTAATTTTTTTATACCTAAGCCGCGTAAAGATTAAAAAGCCTTCTTTTGGAACGATACGATTCGGTTTTGATATCTTTTTTTTTCACATTTCTATACTAAGCTACTAAAGTGCATCATAGAAACATGACAACCAAAGTACATGCATCAAAGTGTTTTTGAACCCGTGCTCTCGGTTTGTGTAACCATTGCACTGCCACTACGCCACAGTCGCGTTAGATATCCTGTATGTAATTACTTTGGTTGCCCAGTGTCTATGATACCTTTATTATGATCTGGCTTTGTTCATATACACAATTCTTCTCTACATCTAATCAATTAATCAATCAAATTGTCACGCCTTTTTTCCACAGGGATAGGTATAAACAATGGAGCGCCATTTGCCTCCCTCGCTTCCTTCACATCCACAATTCTCTTCATACAAGCTCTAAGGTTATGGGCACTAGGCAACCCAGCTTTCTTTGTCTTTTTTACTACATCTAATCATACATGTAATGAACAACACGTGGTATCCTAAGGGCGTATATAGACCGAGACGCGCCCGTACAAGAGAGAGCACTTTCACCGTGAACAATGGCCTTTCGTAGCGCACCACGAATCACTGCACACTTTCTGCAGTCGACCTACTTCCTTATGATACGCCCATGAAAAGGCACGTGACATATTTACAACGAGCGACACCAAACGCTACATTAAAAAAACTTGAGAGGTGCAAGGGACTGCATCGATGGTATAGTTTCGGAAAAAAGTGCCTGTGACATACGGATGGACAGACAGACAGACATGACGAATCTATAGGGGTTCAGATTTTTACTACGGAATCCTAAAATGTGTCGTTACAACTTTTAGTCTTAAATTTTTTCGTCTAGCCCCCTTTCGCAACGCGCGATATGGAAATTTGTTCCAAAAACATATTTTTAAATGTAGCTCGATTCATGACACTGTGGATGATATATATTTTTATTGTGACAAGACATTTGACCTCGACCCGCCTAATGAGGAGATCCAAAAGTGACGACGACTGAAACAACCGAGTTAGTTCACGGCCGTCACTATGCCGGCATCGCTTGGAGGATTCAAGGTTATAGAGCGGATTTGAGCCTTGTATAAAAGCAGGCGAAGCTCTGGCGCTATTGCAGTTAAATAACTGCATGTATCAGTTATCAATCAATCAATTGTATATATACAATATAAGCTTTATGGTTATGGGCACTAAGCAACCCAGCTTTATTGAGGATGTCTTCGATTTGTTCGGAAAACACCCTCCTGAGTCTGCCTCGTTTAACGCATCTATCCACATCAGATTAATAAATTCCTTTAGTCAATCTACTATTTTAAATAGTAGATTGTATAGTAAAAATAGTATAATAATAGTAAAAACAATTAAAAATACTCTTAAAAGAACGAATGTTTCGTTTTTCTAATCCCAAATAATTTAAAAAAGTAGTTTGTAACCATAGTTCTCTAACGTAGACAAGACAGCCATTTTGAGAGCATGATCATGGCAGGCATTTAGGTCGAGTGGTACATGCTGAATTTAGGGCGCATGCAACGTGAATGTAGCTTTTAATAAAGAACAAACTTGGGTAGGCAGTGCTGTGGAGATAGCTTAAAATATTAGATATGTTTTAGAGAGGCGACATATCTTTTAAAATATTTTTTCATAGAATTTTCTTAGATTTTGCGCGAACATTGGTTAATGAATTATTTTTGGTTATTATTATTATTTATTATACATTTCTATACTAAGGTACTAAAGTGCTTGTATCATAGAAGCTGGACAACCAAAGTACATATCAATGATACATTGGTACCGGGTGATCGGTTTCGAACCCGTACACTCAGCTTGCGTAACCATTGCACCACCACGGTCGGCTAATTTGGTTTTTGATTCAACAACAATTAAAAAATATCATTTATTTTGTATGGGGACTAAGGCTTAATTGTATTAACAGTTGCATATAGATTTTAAAATAGTTTAATGTACGAAGATTACAATGTAATTGGAATGTATCCTTTATTTTGCATAGTTTAGGTGTGCGAACTATAATTATGACAGTTCAAAGCAGAACAAATATGGCGTTGATTGACAGATGATAAAAATCCATATCTTATTTTCCAAATAACTCAATTGCACAGCAATTAAAGGCAAAATTGATATTAGTTTTATCAACACAAGTATCGAAACTATTATATCATTTATATATTTTTTCATCATTGGACATTACAAAAGTAGTACATTAAAGCCCAAAATGAATGATGTCCTTTAAGAGTTGTAGGCAGTGGTGCCCAGTCTGCCGATCCGGGGTAGTACCACCACTTACAAGTTTACAGACCGTGAATTGACTTAGTCGCGTTTCAGGATCAGCTTGTAAGTTGCCGCGTTTAACTAGGCCGCTATTTGTGATATGCGATTGCTACTTGCAGTTATTTAACTGTAGTAACAATCGCCCCCATTAATGTACTACACTCTCAACTTAACAGGCGGGTGCTGTCATATGTCCTCGATTTGATTACAAAATATTTTTTATTGTGACTAGACATCTGGCCTCGACCTGCCTGATGGTACGCATGACGGAGGTTCAAGATTGCCGACGTCTGAAAAAACCGAATCAGTTTTGAATCAGCAACAGTCGCTGTCACTATGCCGGCCTATAAAATTGCCAAATTGTTACCTATTCATGTATTCTAAAACAATACCCAGTTTGCAACGTAATAAAATAACAATGGACTGTTGGGCCGTGGAAACTTGGCAGGTCTCTGGTGTGGGATGCGACTTGTGTAGACACATTGGCCCCATCTCACATACAGGGGACCTCGTAAGCGCGGGAAGTGCGGCGAACCTCAGTACTGGTTACGAATTTGCGCTGTTTGGGGTCAAGACGATGGACCATTGGGGACCTTCACCTAAGCGCTTGGCCAAGGAGTTGTCCAAACGGCTGACGGAGAAGTCTGGAGACAAAAAGGCTGGCAATTATTTCTGCCAACGTATTAGCCTTGCTATACAAAGGGGAAATGTTGCCAGTCTCCTTGGGACTATCTCTGATGCGACGCCATTAGATTATATTTTTTATTTATAGTTTAATTATAGTTAATATATTATTAATTTTGTTTGTTTCCTAATATAAGATTTTGATTATGAAAACAATGGACAAAACTATTTCATGAGAATAAAAAAGAAAGACAATAAGCATAGAGTAACAATTGACATACTGTTACACTTTCCACGCCTGATATAATTAAATCGGACGCGGCATCCAGTCCAAAAGAAAACATTACTTTTTTTATGGTTAAAGATGTACCAGTGAGATAAATGTACAAATTTTTAGGGTTACGTAGCAAAACACGGAAATAGATTCGTCATGTCTGTCTGTTCGTCCGTATGTCACAGCCACATTTTTTCGAAACTATAAGAACTATACTGTTGAAACTTGGTAAATAGTTGTATTATGTGAGCCGCATAAAGATTTTCACACAAAAATAGAAAGAAAAAAAAAACAATAAATCTTGTGGGTTCCTTCGCTATCTATGGATAGGTCCTCAAAAATTATATTGAGGTTTCTAATATAATTTTTTTCTAAACTGAATAGTGTGCGCGAGAGCCACTTCCTAAGTGGTAAAATGTATGTCCCCCCCCCTGTAACTTCTAAAATAAGAGAATGATAAAACTAAAAAAATATATGATGCTCATTACCATGCAAACTTCCACCGAAAATTGGATTGAATGAGATCTAGTAAGTAGTTTTGTCACGACTTTTTCCCACTAGGAAAGGCAGAGACAATAAAGCGCCACTTGCCACGATCCTGACACAACTCCCTTGCTTCCCTCACATCCACAATTCTCTTCATACAAGCTCTACGGTTAGGGGCACTAGGAAACCTAGCTTTCTTGAGGATCTCTCCGTTTTGGTCGGAAAACACCCTTCTGGGCCTGCCATGTTTAAAGCATCCATCCACATCAGATTTATAAATTATAACTCACTCGCTTCCCTCACATCCACTATTCTCTTCACACAAGCTCTACGGTTAGGGTCACTAGGAAACCTAGCTTTCTTGAGGATGTCTCAAATTTAGTCGGAAAACACCCTCGTGGGCCTCTCTTGTTTAAGGCGTACATCCATATCCCTCGCTTCCCTCACATTCACAATTCTCTTCATATAAGCTATAATACAACAATAGTTACCTCCTGGTTGCACTGTGAGCAGAAGTCGTGTCTGCATGTTGGACAATGCGCTGGGCTAGTGGCACGCACTGACACAATCGTGTCGCAGCCAACTCGGGGACAAAACGCACGACCAGCATCCATTGCAACCTCTGCAAGTAACACAAACAATATTCAGATTCATTTCTTGCATAATAATAACTGCACGTAGGTGTAAATAGAACCCGGCAGACAAAAAGAGTGTTGACTTTTGAGCTGCGCCGTATAAGGATCGGCAAAATAGGGATGGACAATTACGGTGGAAGCAAATCCGCTTATATCTATACAGTCGCAATTTAATCCGATATTAATCCGCAAAATTATATAATGAATTATTAGAAGATTATCGACCAAGATGTGTGCAAAGTTTTCGAAACGACAGATTAAAATGGCAAGAAAAAAATAGAGATATTAAACTGCGAAGTACTACTTAGTTTAGTACTTATACCACAAAATATTTAAAACAAAAAGGATCGGCAGAATAAAAGGGCTCTGGACAATTACGGTGGGAGCAAATCCGCTTATATCTATACAGTCGTCCGCATAATTAATAATATTTTTAATTTTATACAATTTCGAAAAACAAAAAGTAAAAGTTACAAGTTACAAGATTGCCAGAATGCCAGCGCTCTTTTTATCTGCTGGGATATATTTTATACAAATTCCTTGATTAGTACAGTATGTATAGTAAATTACTTATTTCTTAAGAATTTTCAGAGAATAAGCCGAACAACATAAATATGTTTGTTGTTAATAACAGATGTTTTTTGCGGCTAACCATCGTGCTCATTTTGATTACTTTAATCCGCAATTTAAGCCGATATTACTTCGCAAAATTACATAATGAATTATTAGATTATCAAACAAGATAGGTGCAAAGCTTTCGAAACGTCGGATCCACGACAGGCGTCAAGTCCCGGGTTCGATTCTCGGTCGGAGCAAATATTTCTTTCATAGCTTTTATTTGTAATATTTAATAATTAAATTAAATATTGCAAATATTTAATTTAATGAAAAAAAGGTGGATATTTGCTTCGGGTCTGGTTATCAAAGAGTGGTAGGCAGTGGTACCCAGTTTGCCAATCCAGGGTAGTACCACCACTTACAAGTATACAGACCGTATTGTACTTACTATACGGTTATTATAAGTATACAGATTTGGTCACGTTTCGGGATCAGCTTGTAAGTTGCCGGTTCCATAGTCTAGGCCGGCATAGCTAGTCATTCAATATATATCACTCGTAAGTGATGTTCATTCATGAACCACACTTTGGCTTAACATCAAGCGGGGTGCTGTCATATGTCGAGTCACAATAAAAAAAAAAAAATAATCAACAAAAAACGAGATATTACATTGCAAAAAAACTATCTAGTTTAGTACTTATACCAAAAAATATTAAAGCCGTAACTTATAGCTAGGCTATACCTAGATATGTTTAACAACTCAACCTTAACAACGACCTCCATTTAAAATTCATAACACAAAAATGTACAAAGCAAAACCTTTAGTTAAATACAAAATGTCAACAATAATTAAGAGGGCCAGCCATTTTTTTTGTTCATTAAAATTTCTTTTAGCTTTCGGTATAAAACCCTAATCAAATAAAAGCTATATTCTCTGCTCTAAATCTTAACGTGTATGTTTACGATGTTTGTTATTTTATTTATAATCAATCAATCAAATCAAGGCCCGGCATAGTGACGGCGACTGCAGCAGCCGCGAACTGAGTTGTTTTTTTTCAGTCGTCGGCACTCTTGGACCTATATCATGCTTACCATCAGGTAGGTCGAAGTCAAATGTCGAGACACAATTTTTTTTGCGGGTATAGGCAGAGACAATGAAGCGCCCCTTGCCAGATTTTATTTACACTCATAGCTAACACCTAGCATTTTAAGAGTGGTAGGTAGAAACCCACCACTCTCAGGTATAGACACCGTCAAGTACTTCAGTCGCATTTCAGGACCAGATTGCTAGTTACCAACTTCAACTAGGTCAGCATAGTGGCTGCGACTGCTACTTGTAGTTGCAGTCTTTGGCCGGCATAGTGACGGCGAATTGGGCAACCGTTTTCTCTCCCCTTACAGGCAAGTCGAGGTCAAATTTTGAGTCACAATAAAAAAATGTTCATAGCTATGAATAAATATAGCTTTTAATGGATACAAGCGGTTCGAATACCATTTTAGGGCATTCGAAGTTTTAAAGTCATCGTACGACCATGACTTTAGTATTTAAAACTGTACCTCAAACTGGAGAGAAAACTACGCCTTGAACTTGATTTATCATCTTTACGAAAAATGTTAATTTAAAAATAAACTTTATTAACATAAATTTAAGGTTCAATCAAAAGAAATATATCTTATTACTAAGAACCGGAATATAATTTATACCTTATAATAACAGCATTAATAGTTAATATGGATGAATTTTTAAGATATAATACTATAATGAAATAAATTTTCCATATTAAGACATAAGGAAGACAAAGATTATTAAATTATAAGTAATTTAGGTTGTCCCAATGATTTTTTAAGAAGAAAAGACCTAGGTATGTTATACTCTGAAACAGGCGCGTTTAAAATATGCTAATAAGCACATCTGAACTCAGTTTCGCGATGCAGAGCAACATATATTTGTCTCTTTTTCGCTCTCAATAACTATCGTTCCGTCCTACTTCCACTTTTGTGTATGCTTAGCTATGATTGATCGTACAAACCCGTGCCATTTGCGAACACTAACAGCCAGTTGTACCAAAAATTTTAATTTACGAATGGGTTGCAACACTCTCTCGTGTATGTTGTTTGTGTGTTTTCAGCCAACATAAACGACAACCCATTTTTGCTTTTTTATTCTACTTATTCGTAACGTTTTACGAATTCGTAAATTAAAATTTTTGGTACAACCGGCTGTAAAACTCGTGTAGGTAACGTATCTATCTCATTTACCTAATATCATTGTTGTAGTGTATGAGGAATACACACATATACGAGCTATTGCTAGATGCACGCGGCACTGTCTCGAGCGTATCGTGAAACACTACTGCCCTGCGACGAGGGTTGACGCGTGGCATAATACGTTGAGGAGCCTGTGATTACAGTAATCCTTGGTTATCTGTGTTACTACTGCATCAGGTACTATGCAAACACTACAATTGTAATAAGCGGTCCTAATTAAAACTGTCTGGGAAAGTGAAGGCGACTGAGGCAACCGTACATTGAATCTTTTTAAAGTCGTCGGCGCTTTTACACCTTTTTGCTTACCATTAAAAAAGTCGAGGTTATCCAATCCAATCACAAAACTGTACTCAACGAATAATAACATAAATTATTTTCTATGTTCACAACTTTTATATCAATCAATCAATCAATCAAATTGTCACGCCTTTTTCCCACAGGGATAGGCAGAGACAATGGAGCGCCACTTACCACGATCCTTACACAGCTCCCTTGCTTCTTTCACATCTACAATTCGCTTTATACAAGCTCTATGGTTATGGGCACTAGGCAACCCAGTTTTCTTGAGGATGTCTCCGATTTGGTCTTATTATTTTATCTTTTATATCAAATGGAAAACTTGATTATGAATTGTTGGGAAAACCTGACCCAGCACAACGTTAGAGCTTAACACTAAATAACAAGGCAAATTCAAACAAACGATTGTTATTGTTATACAGGGGGTGGACAAAAAAATATAAATTTTTATTCCGTCGGAATAATAAAAAAAATTGTAAATAACGCGATAGTAAGCCGCATAAAATTTGCTTAATTCATTGTTCGCGGAAAAGGCGACCGTGGTGTAGTGGCAGTGCAATGGTTACATAAACTGAAGAGCACGAGTTCGAGACCACCCACCGGTACCAATGTATCTTTGATATATGTACTTTGGTTGTCATGTTTTTACGATACAAGCACTTTAGTAGCTTAGTATAGAAATGTAAAGAAAAAATAAATAAAAAATATTAAAAAAAAATGTCAATAAATTACGCGGACGCTGTTAGTGTTTAAAACAACTTCTATTCATTCGGACAATGAGTTTGAACTGTTAATGAAAGTTTTTAAGTTCTATAATTTTCGAATTGCGCCCACATTTATTTAAATGGCGCCCAGAGCACGTGCCCTAATCTGCCATAACAATTTCGGCAATTGTCAAATCATGCATAAGATACACTTCATAGTATTCATACTTGAATTATTATGCGCACAACCTGTATTTGTTGCTAGTTTACCTATATTAAATACTTATGACATTTTGTCAGGTTCAAGGTGAGACCCATTATGTTGAATGTAATCTATTAAAAAAACCCGGTCAGTATAATTCGGTAAACTGTTATTACGTAGCTTAGTATAGGAATGTAAAAAAGTCTATAAATCTCTCATAACGCTTGCAATATATCTAGTCTAGGGCGTCAAGAGCCTACCCTGCATCGGCAGACTGGGGCACCACAGTTTTGACGACAGGCGTGGACGAACGGTTTAGCGACTGGTTTGTTGCGCGTAAAGTCCCGGGTTCGATCCCCGGTTGGAGCAAATATTTGTTTCATAGCTTTTATTTGTAATATTTATTAATATAAAATATTGCAAATATTTGTTAATAAAAAAAGATGGATATTTGCTTCAGGTCTGGTTATCATAGAGTGGTAGGCAGTGGTAACCCAGTCTGCCGATCCGGGGTAGTACCACCACTTACAAGTATACAGACCGTGGAGTGATTTGGTCACGTTTTGGAATCAGCTTGTAAGTTCCCGGTTCCATCTAGGCCGGCATAGTGGATGTGATGTGATTGTGATTCACAGTTATTGAATTGTAGTAGCAGTGACATTCATTCATGGACCACACTTTGGCTTAACATCAAGCGGGGTGCTGTCATATGTCGAGTCACAATAAAAAAACCACTTGGAAATGAAACACATACCATGGTTAAGTCTAAACTTGAGATGTTTATCCATAACAGTCGGCTCCACCAGGTGTGTGATCTCGTCGAGTGACAATGCCGCGCCCACGCGACACCTGGAGTCTGGACAGGACACCTCGTACGCGCCATTGCATACTTCGAATTCAACATACGCTCGCATACACTGTAAAGATAGAAAAAAATACATTAAAATTATTTCAAAATTCAAAAACAACAAGATGCCAGTTGCTTCCACCAGTTATTCGTGACTTTCACTATGCCGTCACTCCACCTAGTGGGAGGCCTACCTATGCTGCGTCTTCCGCTTCGTGGTCTCTAGAACCTTTCTTCCCCATCGGTTGTCGGTCCTTCGAGCGAAAAATTATTTATTACATATTGATAAATGTTGGGTGTGGTAGAAGAAGCATGAGAGTAGAATTAACGCTGTAGAAATACGATCATTAAGGAGTGTACGTGGAGTAGCGATAGCGAATAGAATAAGGAATATCACAGTGATGGCGCACTGATGTGTTTTGAAAGAGGCTGTAGTGACAAGGGATGCTTCGATGGTTTGGGCACATGGAAAGGATGAGTGAAAGTAGATTGACTAAAGGAATTTTTAAAACTGATGTGGACGGATGCGTCAATCGAGGCAGACCTAGGAGGGTGTTCTCCGATGGTGGGTTGTGCCTAGTGCCCACAACCGTAGAGATTGTATGAAGAGAATTGCAGATGTGAGGGAAGCGAGGGAGTTGTTGTGTCAAGATCGTGACAGGTGGCGCTGCATCGTCTCTGCCTATCCCTGTGGGAAAAGGCGTGACAATTTGATAAGTTAATATTACAAATGCTAGTATTATTACTATAACGATATTTTTTTTATATTTATGATTCATTATGCTACTAAGGGTTGTGTCATAGAAAAAGGACGACCAAAGTACATGTATCATAAATACATTAGTGCCGGCAAGTGGTTTTTGCGATACCAATGCACAGACCATGGTCGCCTTAAAGGGCGTTCAGAAAAGTTTTGGTTTTTATTGGAACGACAGAGAAATTTTACGACAGACAGATTTTAAAGGAAGCCATATAAATTGTATGGAAAGATATCAAAAGGTACTCTTTAACAAAGTTAATACTATAAATAACCATACCTTTTTATTTAGGACACCATAAAATCTATTTTTATTCTTGAAAAGATTTCCATTCAAATAGATAAGCAAACTTCGTTTATTATTGCCGAGGCAATTTATGAATATAAGTCTCGGTTTTATATCAATTTCACAGCAATATCAATAATATTTCATGTAATAATAGTTGAAACCGTAGCTTAAATAAAATAGGAGATACTTGTCTTACGCGATAAATAAATGTATAAACGCGAATGTTTGTGAGGATGGATGTATGTGTGGTTGTTTGTTATTCATTCACTTAAATCTACTAAAAGGATTCGATGCAACTTTACGTAAAATATTTTATATATCAGGTTATAATTTATTAAAGAACTGTAGTACCCGATGATAGACCTAAAGGATCTAAGAGATAGATCGATGGTGATTAGACTAAAGTTTATTATTTAAGCCTGGGCTGTTATGAAGCCGGCATACTGGATGCGATTGCTGCTTGCAGCTATATAGCTGAAATATTCATGCACACTTCAGCTTAACATCGGCGGGGTGCATATGTCGAGCCTTAATAAAAAATAAAAACATTATCAAATTGAAGACCTTGTGATGGAGTATCTAATATTAAACCAGTTTTGTAAACGCGGCTAAAACGGGGTTAATAAAGCTTTTAAAATGATCATATTAAAAAAACTACTGTTCTTTTATATTTCTACTAAAGCTTACAATTTTAGGTTGAAATTTATGTATGTGCAAGTATGGTAGAGAATGCTAACTAAACATAAAGTCCGTCTGTGTGCACCATAGTATGGCAAATTAAAAATGAATAAAACCGCGGGGCACAACTAGTATGTAACGTTAAAAGATTATGTGCCATCTAAAGCCACCCAAAGAGCTTATTTCCAACGACTGAATATATTTATGGAAAGTTCGAGAAGTCTACTTATAGAAAAAGGCAAATAAAAAGGGAAAATCAATCGCAATATTCATAAAAAGGCCTTCGTAAGGAATTATTCACGTTTTTATTTATAATATCGCGCCATTTAAAGTCAATATTTAAGATTTATATTTATAACATTTTATATTTATATAAGAGCGACCGTGGACGAGTGGCTTGAGGTATATGTACTCGCAATTCTTTAAGTATGCGAGTTTAAAACCCAGTACCAAAATGGTACAAGTACGTGTGTGTGTGTGTGTGTGTGTGTGTGTGTGTTTGAGTGTATACATGAGTATAGTTGCTCTAATTTATTATAAATAGTTATTAATTTAATTTACTTTGTCATAATAGAATGATGAAAAGGTTCTGAAAAGGTTTTCCGTTTCTTGGTATGTTTGAGTGTGCATCCAATGTCATCGTGTAAATCCATTATACAATGATGTTATATAATTTGTATATTTGAAGATGTCTTCGTAATGTTTATATTATTTTAACTGTACTTGAAAGAACCACAAAGCGGCCTTCACGTGCCAACAACAAAGATACGAGTAGCGTGTGTGTAACAGAGTTTTAAAAAACACAACATTTGACAAGTCAATCATCTTTTAAAAAGGTTGTGTTGCATCACATAACAATACAAATTAAATTATTGTAAAATTACATTAATATTAATGTATTTTAAACCATAAGGCAACCGTGACCATAGGGCCATAACCATAAGGCAAGTGGCAGTGCAATGGTTACGCAAACCAAGAGCACGAGTTCAAAACCATACAATATTTATAAAATTATAACAATAATTTGGAAGATTTTAGGATGAATGTTTGAGACATTTCGGCTGAATTCGGTATCAGCATCAATATCGCAAAATAACGGCGCGTTCCTAAACTTTGGGTTCCTAAACTCATACAAACGCGAATCACACTCGATACAATATCGGATAGGGGCGGGAGGTACTGGAACATCCCTCCTACAGTCCAGACGACGACTCAACACGGACGACGAGGTAGAAGACTTCGTGCGCACATGGCTGTCCGAGTTGCCGAAGAGATTTTTTGATACCGGCATCAAAAAGCTTCCGGAGAGATAGAAAAAAATGTATATCTAGTGAGGGAAAGTACCTAGAATAACTGTAATTTTTTAATATTTTTTTGATTATAAATAAGCGTGTTAGAACATTTGTCTCGATCATATTTGAACCGCCCTCGTACTATATAACACTATTGATATATAGTACGATATAATAAATGCTAAAAAACACCTACATCTAAATCATTAAATACGTTTAAAACCAAACCGAAACCTTTTGCCCTTTATGTGACGCCCTAGTTTCCCTGAAGAGATTAACACATTAATAGTTCACAGAGTTACTGAAATGACCAAGGAAATTCATGAAATATCAAACATACTGTAATTCAAATGAAAATTCATGACTTTTCCAAGGGTGGTGAAATGAAATGACAGGAAAATAATTTATTAGCATGGGTTCTGAAAAGGCGTGTGACGAGATTCTTCAGCCGACAATAAAACTCATCAACAGCCTATACATATAAAATTTATATATTTATATATATTATTTTAGTATATACGATATAGAGGCGACCGTGGTGTAGTGGCAGTGCAATGGTTACACAAACCGAGAACACGAGTTCGAAGCCAGCCACCGGTACCAATGCATCTTTGATATGTGTACTTTGGTCGTTCTGTTTTTATGATACAAGCACTTTAGTAGCTTAGTATAGGAATGTAAATAAATAAAAATAAAAAATATAATAAAAATGAAATTGTCTCGTCTTTTTTCCACAGGGATAGTCAGAGACAATGGAGCGCCACTTGACACGATCCTGACACAACTCCCTCGCTTCCCCGACATCCCCAATTCTCTTCATACAAGCTTTACAGTTATGGGCACTAGGCTACGCTGCAACCACACAAGTATCAACACGTAATACGAAGATATATGAAAACAATCAATTAACTAAATTGTTACGCCTTAATTCCCACGGTATGTCCGCGGGAGAGAGAGCCTCTTTGGACAATCCAGACACAATTTTTATAAGGACGTGACTTTCAAGTCCAAACTCAACTTGCCTGAAAAAGGAGGTCCAAGAGTGCCGACGACTTTAATATACGTTTCATTTTACAGTGCTCAGTCGCCGTCACTAACCCTCTCGCTTCCTTCATGTCTACAATTCTCTTTATACAGGCTCATCAACATATATGTTTTATTGAAATCACTTGTGATTTAGATGAGTTTTCCTCATCCAATAATGCGTGAAGAAACACCGTTGGCGGACATAGTGACATCTGTGACCAGGCACGGTTTTTTTGTCGTTGGTACTCTTGGACCTTCTCTTGTCTACCATCAGGCGTATCTACTTCAGATATCGAGTCACAATAAATAAAAACACAATTTATTGTACTAACACAGTGTTTTATAACTACATACCAAAGCAGACTATTAAAAATATTTAAATGAAATCACGTACTTTTCACACAGGTGTTTTTTTAATAAATAACTAAATTAAGTCTTATCCCCGTAGCAATATGGCCTAAAATTAATTACAACATTTGTTGTTTACCATTTTCATAACAATCTCTGTATATGTTATAAATACGACTTTCGAATGATAACCGCGGGAGTAACTCGTTTCGATAAAAAAAAACACGTTTTACCACAAAACAACGCGAAATGCTCGAAAAGCAGTAAACACTGCAAAAAGTGTCGTTTAAATTTAGAATGACCATTCCAGTACACGTCGAATGCCTAAAATATAAATAAAGTAGAATATTTATTCATATAGAATTATTATGAGAATGTTTCGATGAGTTCTTTAACCTTGTTCCTACCTCATCTTTTCGCACCCGTAATACCCGCACAGGTTTGGGGAACATTCCGCATTTTGTCGGCCGAATCGGCAGTCGAATTAAAAGGTTCTGTGCGCTGTTTCTTTGTAGAACAATCGTCAAAAGGCATGCTCTCTATCCTATAGACTTCGAAGCTTCAAGCGATACGTAAAGGAGCATCTTTGACCGGCATAGTGGCGGGCACTGGGGCAACCGTGAAGACTCGGTTTTTACAGTCATCGGCACTCTTGGATCTCCTCTTGCTTGCTATCAGGTGGAGGTCATATTTCGAGTCACAATAATAAACAAATAAATAAATAAATAATTCCTGTATTGGTGTAGACAAAAATTATTTAATAAGTTCTGTTAATTTTTTAAATACCTTAATTTAAGTGTAAATCACTTTATCTACCTACATTTTTCTCTCTGTACAACACAAATGTTGACTGGCCGAGAAAGCGTCGCGACTTTAAGGCACCTTTTGTATATGTTTTTAACATGCAATAAAGGAATAAATAAAAATAAAGGAAAATGGAACAATAAAAGTATGGAACAGGAAACATCGCGTGAGGATCCGAGAGCTTCAATACTATTTGTTATTAAATGTTTTTGTTGTAAATATCATGTTTTTAAACTGTTTCGAAAATTTTTTCTACCCCAATTTCTTTTCTTTCTACCTCGTCTTTTCACTTCCGTGATACTGTCGAAGACAATAGAGCTGAACGATTTAGTGCGTTGTTTCTTTGTTAATATAATCGACAAGGTGGAAGCCAGTCAATGGGTTTTCTTATAACTTTAAATTCTTCAAGCAATCGTGAAAGGCAACTTCAGCCAGTCTTAGACTTACAAGTCGAGGTCAGATGTCGCATTACAATAAAAAAAGTGTCATTTTTCATCTTTATTTTTTTATTAAAGCGAAAGAGTTTTTAGCATTTCAATCAATCAAATTGTCACGCATTTCGCCACAGGAATAGGCAGAGACAAATTAGGAAATAATAATTAACCCTAAAATCTAGCAAATGATACCACGATTTTGTTGAATAAGAAACTTTTTAAAGCAGTCTTTCGAATTAGGGCAGCTGATATGTTATTGACAATAAAATGTAATTGTATTCTAAATTTAGGATATAACATTATATATCTTTTTTAATACATCCTTTTAGGATATTTGGAGTGTTCAAAGCTCAAGGATCCACGCTTTGACAGACATAGCATTTTTTGTGAATAAACGTTTTTGTGCTAATAAATAAACGACCTTAATTATAAAATAAACGATTATTTCTTATACTCGTAGATTATAAAGATTAGCTCTATTAAAGCACAATACTTATAGATACTTTGAAATATTCCTTATCAAAATTATTAGAAAGCAAAGACAAAACAGCTAATAACAACTTTATTACTAAGCCTGCAAATTGTGTCCTTTTGAATCCTTGTACACATCGTCGGTACCAGGAATTCAGAACATGACAGGAGGTTACGTTAATTCCGCTCGTGCCATACCCGCCTACGAATCGACATGCGTAAAGGCGTACTCTACATACATAATGCTAAACAAAGTACATGACGTAATTTTCAATGCTGTGCGCGCTGCACGAACGTGACTCGTTGTGCAAGTTTACAAGAACTGGTTGCAGAATACCTCCTTACAACTTATGCGCCCCTGGTACTTTTGTGCTCAACGCATTTAGGTTATTTTAACAAGATCTACACAAATAAACAACTGAACCAATTTTCATAGAACTTCAGTAGGATTACCACAAGGCCAACTCATCACACACCACGAAATCAAAATCTTGCAAATCGACCCAAAAAATTATCAATCAATTAAGCCTTTTTCCACAGAGATAGGCAGAGACAATGGAGCGCCACTTGCCACGATCCTGAAACAACTCGATCGCTTCCTTCACATCCACAATTCTCTTCATACAAGCTCTAAAGTTATAGGCACTAGGCAACCTAGCCTTCTAGATTGCCTAGTGCCTTCTATACAAAACCCAAATAGAGATACCCTAGATAGGCCCTGTAATAGTGGTAGGCAGATAGGTGAAAGTCTGACGATACGGGGTGGGTAATACTACCACTTTCAAGAAGACACTGTGATGTAATTGTGATGTTTTATTTATTGTGACTCGACATCTGACCTCGACCCAAGAAGAGGTTCAACAGTACGGACGACTGCAATAATTGGGTTAAAAGTTGCCGGATATTTGCTACCAGATAACTACTACTTGCAGTTATTTAACTGTAGTAGCGGTCTAGTTTATTTATGGGATTAACACCGGACTCCGTAAAAAAAACTCTTTTTTTGAAGGTAATCTATATTATAAACATGATCAAATTATATTTATTAAATGATCAACTATACTATACTAATATTATAAAGAGGAAAGATTTGTAAGTTTGTTTGTAATGAATAGGCTCAAAAACTACTAGGCCAATTTTATAAATTCTTTCACCATTAGAAAGCTACATACTTCGTGAGTAACATAGGCTAAATTGGATTTTCAAAAAGTTTAGGGTTCCATACGAAATCCCGAATAATGTAACCCAAAGTGTAAAAAATTTACTCATAAAATTCCTTACATCGCGTACGCTGCAAATACTATTGACAATATATAAAATAGTGTTCTATATATTAATAGTACTCATGATTACTCACAAAAAAGTCTGCCATGGCATATGCAAAATGGTTTGATGCAAAATGCAACTATATACAACAACATACGTTTAATAATAGGTACAAAGATTACATAAGCGAAAAACTGATTATTTAACCATTAAGTGAGCGATGTGTTTTGACACGGGCAACGCCGGGTTACGAAGCTAGTCAATAATATATGTAGTCATCTTAGGACACCCACGGCCGAAAGTAAGCAGCACAGCGATAACACACTTAACAGTCGTGTGACGTCATACGCACATTATTAATATTAATGTCAATACAATTAACATTATTATGAGTACACGAGTGTCATTAAGGAAATAATAAAGCCCCCATTATCTGGCAGGCAATTTATTAGGTATACTCGTAGGTCTATTAACTTAAGCTGATATCAATTACGTTCAAAAATAGACATTAGAGCCCTTAAAATGAGAGTGTATTTTGAAATATGTTTTTAAATGGTTTAGGTAACTAGTCTATTGGTATAGCTCCAGGTTCAAAATCACCTTCCAGTACCAATGTATCTTTGATCTACGAGTCTTCCTTATATAAATGTACAATATATTGTACAAGTACGCATAGTAGCTTAGAATAGAACAAAATGATGATTATAATTTACCAAATTATAGCTGATTGTAGAACAATCAAAAAGTGGAATGCTGTACCAGCCCATGTGTTTTCCCTATCCTCTAGTCTTGGATCCTTCAAGCGAATCGTCGTTCATAGTGACGTCGGCGTAGACGTAGGCGTCGGGGCTTTTTTACTGGACCTCCCTTTTTATTTTTATTGTGACACATCTGACCTTGACCCGCCTGATGATAAGCAAGAGGAGGTCCAAGAGCGACGACGACTAAAAAAACTGAGTCAGTTCACGGCTGCCTCAGTCGCCGTCATCATGCCGGCCAAAGAAAAAGTCGAGTAGGCAAGTAGAGGTCAGTTTTCAGTCAGTCTCAATAACAAAAGTAAAACAAAAATAATTTTGTAGTCATCCTTGAATGCAAAAATATCACGAGTATTATGATGAGACCTGGACAAAAGTTCACATCTGTGATGTGATGAACTCTAAAGTGTTTTATTAATATAATAAACGCGATAGTAAGCCGCATAAAATTTATTTAATTCAATAATCAATATTCGCGGAAAATCTAAGAAAATATTATGTTTTATTAATATATTTATTTTTTATTTTTATTTAATATAGTTTTTTCAAGTTTTTACCATAGAGTTTGTATGAAGAGAATTGTGAATGTGAAGAAAGCGAGAGAGTTGTGTCAGGATCGTGGCAAGTAGCGCTTCATTGTCTCTGCCAATCTCTGTAGGAAAACGGCGTGACAATTTGATTGATTGATTGATTTAATTAATTGATTTGATTTAGGTTTTTTCATTATAACTAGGGGTTAGTTAAAGATATATTTTTATAGACAACGGTCTGAATTAAAGATTTATTATTATACATACAAGGTGTCTCATAAACGAACAAAATAAAGCAGGGTGGTAGTGTTCCCGATCCTAAAAACAACTGCATGAAAAAAATTGGAATTTTTCTAAATTAAAATTTCTGTCATCACCTTATAATAACCGTTTTGTAAATAGCAGCACCGCTCGTGATATTAAACTGAAGTGCTTTTTATGAATGGAGGTGACTGCTACTTAAGTAACTGCAAATAGCAAGTCACATCCACTATGCCGGCCTAGTTCAAACCGAAAACAAAGATTGTGTACATACGCTTATTTTTAATGTTCCTTTACTAGGAAATATGGGAAACTTTGTATATTTTTTATTTACCAAACACAAATACCACAAAGCGTTGGAAATAACAAACATACAATGCAAACAGCATATTTTATTCAATTGGTACAAAATAACAAGAACAATTTGGCACAAATCACAAAACAAACAAAAATTCATGAAAACAAATCTACGTATAGCTTGTCTAACTGTAAATGACGCCGCCCTCCACCTTTATTAGTTTATTTAAATGTATGAATGCAAATATTTCTAACTATACTATTATACTTTATCAGCGTGCTCATCCTTTTGTGTCCAACCAACAACTGAATGACCAATTACAATTGCATTTTCGGTGTGTTGCATTCATATTTTATGTATTCTCGTGTGCGCAAATGCGGTAGAGGGGCGCGTCATTTCGGCTTAGAAAGACTATAAATGGCAAATACAATAAAATATATCTGACTTTAAAACTTAATTCAGACAAATATGTACAGTATTTTCGAATTCATTTTTATTTATTTATATTTACATATTAAGATACTAAAGTGCTTGTATCATAGAAACAGGACAACCAAAGTATCAAACATTATATCAAACATACTTTGGTACCGGCAAGTGGTTTTGAACCCGTGCTTTCGGTTTGATTAGCTATTGCACTGCCACTACACCACGGTCGCCCTAAATATTCCAATAATCATTATCATCATCAATTTCACATCTTAACTCCTACAGGGGTGATAGGCAGTGGTTATTTAAAAGATTGGGGATTAATATTTGGAATGTTGGTTGCTGTAACAGTATATTAGCAGAGCCTGCTTCTGAGCAAGCCAAAATGTTATACAAATTCGTGGCGGTGTACTTAAAGGAGAGAGCAAATGCATCATAGGTTTAAAAATGTATTTTTGTTCGTTGTATTCTATTTTCGTGTGAATTGTTTCTTATGTTTTGTATTACTAGCCTTATCCACATTATATCTGTATGAGCTTGTATTTGTAAATAGTCTAGGTTTAGTTTATAATGGGAATGGCATCGCCATTTTATGTGCGTAATTCCCCTAATAAAATTGATAAAAAAAAAAAAAACTCCTACAGGGATAGGCAGAGCCAATAGAGCGCTAGATTCGACGATCCAAACACAACTTTCTTCCTTACTTCACATCCACAGTTTCTTCATATACACCAGTGTTTTCCCTTTTTTATGCCATGCCCCATCTTAACATTTCTAAAAAAATTATGCCCCATACAAAATGTTTAACCTTCAAAAATATTGTTCCCTTAAGAATTTGCCTTTTTTGTTAAATTTGTCACCGATATTGCATTTAAATAACCCAAAGCGAAGGCGTTAAAGTAGTGTCGAGTCCATTTTTAAATTGCCCCCCTTAACTATCAAATTGTCCCCCTGTGGGGCTGGGCCCCACGTTTGAAAAACTGATATATACCCTATGGTTATAGCATCAAGGGACCCCTGCTATTTTGAGAATGTCTTTAATTTGCTCAACAACCTTCCGAGTCATCCTCATTGATATTAAGTGAACTGAGGTAGATACGTTATATACACCAGTTTTAGTGTTCGCAAATGGCACGAGTTTGAACGGTCAACACGACGAAGTGGAAATAGGACGGAATGATGGTTATTGAGAGCGAAAAGGAGACAAATATATGTTGCTCTGCATTGCGACACTGAGTTCAGGTTTGCTTATTAGCATAGTTTCAACGTGCCTCTTTCAGAGCGCGTATAACATATCTTCAAGTCTTTTCTTAAAATGTCATTTGTCGTCCCCGTTTGTCTTTACTTAGGTAATTTATTATTAGTTTATTTAACAACTACTACTGCTGGGCATCCTTCTTTTATTACCACGACTCTCTACTCTTCTCACCACGAACTATTGTAGGATCTTTTTTTGTTGTCATCATCATCAGCCAGAAGACGTCCACTGTTGAACATAGACCTCCCCCTTAGAACGCCAAGATACCCGTTGCATCCACCGTTAATTTGTAACTTTCACTGTGTCGTCAGTCCACCTAGTAGAAGGCCTACCTACGGTACGTCTTCCGGCTCGTGGTCTCCACTCAAGAACCTTTTTTTACTATCGGTTGTCGGTTCTTCTAGCGATGTGGCTATCATTTTACTGTCATTTAAATATTGTAAAAATAAAGATTTAAGTTGTTTATGTGGTGACAAATATTTACACGTACAGTCAGCAGCAGATATATCTGAGCACGCAATCTGATCAAAAGTATCTATACATTCAGAGCGGTCATAAATATCTACACACCATTAGTTGTCATATTAATGTGAGCATTCAATGCGTCAAAAATATCTACACACTCACTTGTCAAAAATATGTCAACAGACAATTCAGTAAATTTGTTTTAAAATATTACATATTATATGAGTGTGTAGATATTTTTGACTATTTGCGTGTGTAGATATTTTTGACGCATTGAATGCTCACATTAATATGACAACTAATGGTGTGTAGATATTTATGACCACTCTGAATGTATAGATACTTTTGATCAGATTGCGTGCTCAGATATATCTGATGCTGACTGTACAAAGTCGTGAGTGAATTGTTAACCATACGTATAATGTACACTTATAGGCCTTAATGGCAGTGCTGTTCAGATTCAACATTTATTGACATTACTGGTAACTGCGAACAATAGGCTATATCAAGGCCGTCCCACATTGACACTATATATACAGTTAGTTCACGTTGTTTTATAATTACAATAAATTAAGATAACTATGGGATTCATTCGTATAGTTTAAATCACTACAATTATATATTATTATTAAGTATTTTATGTAATATAAACCCATATAAATACTATATGTTGCCGGTTGCTATGTATCTTTGATATATTGTATGTACTTTGGTGATCCTGTTTCTATGATACAAGCACTTTAGTAGCTTACAATAGAAATGTAAACAAATAAAAAAATGTTTATTGTATCTGTATTATAATTAATTATATAACACTGTGATCGAAAAGTAGTAAGACTTGCCATGTAAAACTAAAACGGTGGATTATTCTTTCAAGTCTATGTCATCTCCTTTAAAATACTCCCCTATTAATACATGCCTTTTTCCCAAAGAGATAGGCAAGGACAAGGGAGCGCCACATACCTCGACCCTGTTACAACTCCCTTGCTTCCCTCAAATCCACAATTCTCTTCATACAAGTTCTACATAACAAAATAAAACATAATGGGCAACAATTGTTATAATCCAACCAAGTTGCTATGGCATGCTATTTGCAGCGAATTGTATACATATACTACTTATTGCATAGATACCATGCAATAAGTGGGCAACGAGACAGAAAATTGCAACGACATTAAAGGCCACACTCCATTGTTGCACACGTGAAGGCCACGCACGTGACATTGACATTCAAGATATTAATATAAGAAAAAAAAACAAGAAAGTCGTGTCGATGGAAGCTATGATCTCTATCTTTTTGCCAGATATATGAAGTCATAGAAGTTGGGTTGGGCATATTACGTTTTTTACAAGTCCGAATTAAGTAGCTTAATAAACGTGCATGTATTTTAGAAACAGGAAGTTCAAAGTACAGTATAGTATACAGGGTATAGATCCCGGCAGTTTGTGCACGACTGTATAGGTAGGCGGACTTGCTCCCACCGCAAACGTCCAGAGCTCTTCTAATCTGCCGATCCTTATACGGCGCAGCTCATCAAGTCAGCACTCTTTTATTTGCCGAGATCTATACAAGTATATTTAAGATTCATTGAAACCGGGATTGGCTCTTATTTTGAGAGACTTTTTACCTACCATTACACCACGGCCATCTTTTAAATAAACCTCATTTTTTGCGAGTTATTCGTAAGTCGAGCTTCAAACATGCTCAATATATAGCATAGCATAGCTTTACAAATATTAATGATGTATTCATACCAAGTGGCCGAAAAATTCTCGAATTCTCATCAAACCTTAACTTAAGTACGTCAGTCGCGAGTGCTTTGCGGTTATGGTTGGCGATAAGCCACAGTCAGCGGACAGCCCTACTTAATTATTTTACGAACATTGCTGAATAAAGCTGCTGTTCCTTTTTTTGTACTGTAGCCCATGGGTTCTCCTCTATCATATATCAACTAGGCCGGCATAGTGAAGGCGACTGAGTCAAGCGTAAATTGAGTCTGTCGGCGCAGTTACATCTCCCTTTGCTTACCAACATTCGTCGAGATCAGATGTCAAGGTGCAAAACATGCACACAGCATCTACATGGAGTCTGGCCCTAATATAAATGCAACGTTCTTTTTCATCTCTATAAATCATATGTAATATGCTATTTTCCGTACAATACATCCTATAATATTACTTTGTATTAATGAATAAGGCAAACGGTTTGGCCCCCGTGTATAGTTAATTTATTTTTTATTTTTTTTATTGTGACTCGACATATGACAGCACCCCGCTTGATGTTAAGCCAAAGTGTGGTCCATGAATGAATGTCACTGCTACTACAATTCAATAACTGTGAGTAGCAATCACATCCACTATGCCGGCCTAGATGGAACCGGCAACTTACAAGCTGATCCCGAAACGTGACCAAATCACTTCACGGTCTGTATACTTGTAAGTGGTGGTACTACCCCGGATCGGCAGACTGGGTACCACTGCCTACCACTCTTTGAAAACCAGACCCGAAGCAAATATCCATCTCTTTTTTTATTTTTTATTAACAAATATTTGCAATATTTAATACTATTAAATATTACAAATAAAAGCTATGAAACAAATATTTGCTCCGACCGGGGATCGAACCCGGGACTTTACGCGCAACAAACCAGTCGCTAAACCGTTCGTCCACGCCTGTCGTCAAAATATAAGTGTATAATATAAGTTGCTTATGTTTTATATTGCTATGCTTAGGTTGTATGTTGGTTTATCAATCAATCAATCAAATTGTCACGCCTTTTTCCCACAGGGATAGGCAGAGACAATGGAGCGCCACTTACCACAATCCTGACACAACTCCCTTGCTTCCCTCACATTCACAATTCTCTTCATACAGGCTCTATGGTTATGGGCACTAGGCAACCTAGCTTTCTTGAGGATGTCTCCGATTTGGCCGGAAATGTTGGTTTATAATATAGAAAATTTCAAACAAAAAATATCATATTATAAGGCGACCATGATGTAGCGCTAACCGAGAGCACGGGTTCAAAAACCATTTACCGGTACAAATGTATCTTCGATATATGTACTTTGGTTGTCCTGTTTCTATGATACAAGCACTTCAGTACCTTGGTATAGAAATGTAAATAAAAAACTAAAATTTAAAAAATAAAAATTCGCATGACGACACACACCAGTCCGTTACGCTGAGTCCCGGGTCGATTCTCGGTCCGAACAAACAATCAATCAATCAATCAAAATGTAACGCTTTTTTTCCGCAGAAATAGGCGGAGACAAAGGAACGCCACTTGCCACGATCCTGACACTCCTCCCTCGCTTTCCTCGCATTACAATTCTCTCGCATACAAGCTCTACGGTTACGGGCACTAGGCAACTCAGCTTTCTAGAGCAATCAAATATTTGAGACATTTAATAATTTATTTAACATAATAAGTGACTGCTACTTACAGTTAAATAAATAGCAGTCACATCCACTATGCCGGACTAGTTAAAACCGGCAACTTACAAGCTGATTCCGAAATTAAGTCACTTTATGGTCTGTGTACTTGTAAGTGGTGGTACTACCCCGGATCAGCAGACTGGGCACCACTGCCTACCACTCTTAAATGTAATATAATGTTTTGACATTCAGTTAACTATTATTTATTAGGAGATATTCAGAAATACTTATATAAGAGAAATACTGAAATAGGTATAGAAGTATTGAAATTTGTATACCCGGTAGGGTAGAGCACAGCTGTGAAAAATATTGTATATAGACCTTTTTATTTACCCGTTGCTCAACATTATTATTCCGGCATAGTGGATGTGATTGCTACTCACGGTTATTGAATTGTAGTAGCAGTGACATTCATTCATGGACCAAACTTTGGCTTAACATCAAGCGAGGTGCTGTCATATGTCGAGTCACAATAAAAAAAAAATATTTCTTACGAAACGGAGTACCTACTTATATATATTTTTTATTCAAAGGCAACAGGCATAGGTAACAATGGTATACAGCCTTCAGACGACCTCGATGTGCCTCGAAGGAATATTTCGACAACCATCGTACATTCGAATTTATATTATTGATCAATTCAAATGGTTTTTTTTTTAATATGTCTTATAATATTCGTCAACATCAATTTTACACCTCACCTCCCACAGGAATAGGTAGACGATGAAATGCCATTTTCACGATCCTGAGACAAAATTTTCTTTTGCTTTCTTTAAATATACTATCGCAGGAATATGTCAGATGTTTGCTTAATACTTAATAGACATTTCGAACGGTACTGTTGACTCACTCATGTTTAAAACAACAGGCAAAAGAACGAGGAGTACCTATCTCACTTCTACACTTGCCAACTGCTCACTCTAAATACAAACAAGGCGACATTATACCGTGGTATAATAGCAGTGCAATGGTTACATAAACCATTATTGAAACCACCCACCGGTACCAATGTATCTGTGATATATGTACTTTGGTTGTCCTGTTTCTATGATACAACGCTTTAGTAGCTCAGTGTAAAAATGTAAATAAATAAATAAAACTCTTTTTTTTTGAAGAACATGCGACTGCATTAATAAGCATTATTTGGACATCGTTCTATTCTGCACTAAGCCATCAATTGTTCGTAAGCACACGACAAGACAGTTAGTTCTTCGACACCCTAAATCCGTGAAGATTAATTTGATTGGAATGATGAGTTCAAAGTTCAATTGATTATATTTATATGATTCTTTGTTATATGAAGTTGACTATTTTTGTTTATATGTACTTGTTAACTACTTTCATATTTTGTTTCTTTATCCATTTTTTGCCACGATCCTGACACAAGTTTAAGATATCTTGTTCATATTCTACATTCTACTAGTTGTAAGTCAACCATAAATAAATATATACAATACAATTTATTTATAAACTCTTTATTGCACAAAAATAAGGTACATAGGCGAGCTTAATGCCTTAGGCATTATCTACCAGCTAACCTTTGTTGTGTAGTGCTGTGATTGGCTGGGTGCAAACCATTTATTATAAAGATTTATTATTATTTTAATTGACATTTGTTATATAAACATATATATATATATATATATATATATATATATATATATATATATATATATTTATATAATATATATATATATATATATATAAGCAATACATACATTAGGCAACATATACACAAATATACATAAGATTAAACACATGAATGAGATAATAAGGATGTTATAAGGTTTGTTTATTTAAAAAGTGATTGGTAAGTAGGTGTTTAAAGTTGTTGATAGTTGGCGCTTGTCTGATAGTCAGGGGAAGCTTGTTCCACTGGTGAGCTGCAGAGACTGTAAAAGATTCGCCGTAAGCAATTCATATAAGCTTATGATCTATGCTTATACCTGTAAGTAGGACTTATGCTTCTTTACGAAAAGTCACTAGAGTTATTCAGAATGTCACGTCACGTGAATCTCCGCAGCTGAGATTTATCAATTGCTGATTGTTAACTGTAGATTTTTCCTTACTTGGCATAATTAGTAAACAAACTTTCGGTATAATGATGGATAAAAAACAATTAGGTACTACTGCCGTGAATCAATATGAATATCAAGAAAATATCTATGAATTACTGTGAAAATGGTTTTATTATTTTTATTGGGCCACATTTGTCATTAATAAATTATAACTTTATAATTTAACTAAAAAATATTAAATTATAATTTTATTTTTAGTGGATGGATGCATAAATATAATTATGTGATGCACATAAATTATAACTTTGCCTAATGAATTAAACAAATTTTATGCGGCTTACTATCGCGTTTGACGTCGGAATAATAAAAAATTGTAAAATCTAAACCAAAATAATATATAAAATTTGTTTAATTTATTAATAAATGTTCGCGCAAAATCTAAGAAAATACTATAACTTTGCCTTCCTCCACAGCAAGCTACTTAAATAGTAGGGTTATTCAATTGAGCGCAATTAATTTCACAGTGATCAGTGAACAGTTTAGACATAAATTACGTTAAAAATACATTTTTTATTTTTATTGTGACACGACATCTGACCTCAACCCGCCTGATGATAAGCAAGAGGAGGTCCAAAAGTGAAGACAACTGAAAAAACCGAGTTTATTCACGGCTTCTTCAGTCACCGTCACTATTCCGGCCAAAGGTGCTTCTTCACGCGTCGCTTGAATGATCCAAGGTCATAGGATGGAGAGAACACATGGGCTGGCAAAGCATTCCACTATACCACATACTCAGTACTATCTATAGCCAGCGTTCTAGGAAGCTCATCTTGACTTTATTTAAATGAACAATGATTGATCTACACTTCAATGTATGATTTGTTGTACAAAAATCATTAGATTAAGAAAAAATACAGTTAGTCGCTTTAGCCCCATAGTTTCATTAGGCTCGAATGACCTTACGTCAATCAATCAAATTGTCACGCCTTTTTCCCACAGGGATAGGCAGAGACAGTGGAGCGCCACTTACCACGATCCTTACACAGCTCCCTTGCTTCTTTTTGGTACATTCTTTTCATACAGGCTCTGTGGTTATGGGCACTAGGCAACCCAGCTTTCTTGAAAATGTCTCTGATTTGGTCAGAAAACACTCTCCTGGGCCTGCCTTGTTTAACGCATCCATCCACATCAGATTTATAAATTCCTTTCGTAAATCTACTTTCACTCATCCTTTCCATGTGCCCAAACCATCGAAGCATTCCTTTGTCAATCCTTGTCACTACATCTTCTTTAAAACCACATCTATCACGCAGTGTGCTATTCCTTATTCTTCTGCCATACCCAACCTTAACTCCCATACATTAATGTAGGAACAAGCACCGCATTATGAACAGCCATCCGTGACTTTTGGGACATTATTTGGCTGTTCATTATACCATGGATGGCACCGTTCACTACGTTACCCTTTTGCACTCTTCTCTCAATATCTTTATCACACTTCCCATCCCTAGTGAACATACTTCCCAAGTAAACAAATTGTTTGACTTGTTTCACTTTACATAATTTGTGACCTTACATAATTTGTATAATACCATTTAATCAGGTATATGTTAAATAAATACATAAACATAGCAAATTTGTGATAAGATGTCTACAAATTTTAAGACTAGTTAACGTAATCTGACACTGCATATCTTTTAATTTTATATGACATTTCAGATAAAGTTAATCTCTCACATAAACTCAGTCTATTTAAAAAATATATTTGACTCTTTAAGAGTGATAGGTATACAGTTAGTGGTCATTTGTCCCATGAAGAGTATAATATAAACCGTGAAGTGACTTAGTCCCGTATCGGGATTGAGAAGTTGCTGATTCCAACTAGGCCGTCATAGTGAGTGCTTGTAGTTATTTAACTATACTAGCAGACGCCACTATTTTAGGACCGCACTCCAGCTTATCATCAGGAGGGCTTCTTTCATATTTTACATTTTACAGCTACTTAAGTGCTTGTATAATAAAAACAGGACAACCAACCAACCAAATTGTCACGTCACTTTCCCATGAGGATAGGTAGAGACTTGCTACGATCCTGACACAACTCCCTCGCTTCCTTCACATCCAAAATTCTCTTCATCCAAGCTCTAAGGTTATGGGCACTAGGCAACCTAGCTTTCTTGAGGATGTCTTTGATTTGATCGGAAAACACCCTCCTGAGAATGCCTTGTTTAACGCATCCGTCCACATCAGGTACATATATCAAAAATACATGTGCTCTCGGCTTGTGTAACCATTGCACTGCCACTACACCACGGTCGCCTTTAAATGTCGAGTCACAATAAATAAATGAGTAAAAAGTTATTAAATAACACTGCATATACCTACTAGTATTCTTTTATTACTCGGCAAACAAAGTTGAGGTTATAATTAACGCAATAATGATAATGAAGCGGCACAAAGAGCGTTGTGTTTAAAAAATCGTAAACATTCACATATCTTTATGTATATTTGTAATTAGTTAGATTCGTGATAGCAACTGTACGAGTATAGTTGACCTGCGACTTTATATGCTAAATGGCAGATAAACGAATAATACTATGAAGTGTATTTTATTTAATTTTTATTTTATTTTATTGTGACACAACATCTGACCTCGTCCCGTTTGATGATAAGCAAGAAGAGGTCCATGAGTGACGACGACTGAGAAAACCGGGTTTGTTCACGGCTGCCTCAGTCGCCGTCACTATGCCGGCCAAAGGTGCTTCTTCACGCATCGCTTGAAGGATCCAAGGTCATAGGATGGAGAGAACACATGGGCAGGCAAAGCATTCCACTTGTCGATTGATCTACAAAGAAAAGACGCACCGAACTTTTTAGTTCGACTGCCGATTCGGTCGATAAAATGCGGATGCTTTCCCCGACCTGTGCGGGTATTACGGGAGTGAATTTAATTATAAAGATGCATTAATTCATTGCAGCGTCGAGCTTTTAGAGTAAAGGTCGAAAGTCATTAAAGGTAGTTTTGTAGGTAATACACGACTTTGTATTTTTTTCTTACAATCGACAAGTGGAATGATTTAGCATCCCATGTATTCTTTTATTATAGCCTTGGGTCCTTTAAGCGGAGCCTTTAAACGAACCATATAGTGCCTGCATTGTGACGTAGACATTCTCCGGGCTAAAGTCGATAAAAAAGCATAGAGTAGAGCCACCATGTCACCCACCTACTGCCTCTCAGAGAATCCATGCAGGCCACTGTGGTGTAGTAGTAGTGCAATGGTTACGCAAGCCGAGAGCACGGGTTCGAAACCACTCACCGGTGCCAATGTACATTAGATAAATGTACTTTGGTTGTCCTGTTTCTATGATACAAGCACTTTAGTAGTACCTATAGAAATGTATAATAAAAAAGTTAAGGTTGTTTTCCCATAGCATTAGCCGCCCCTCCCTCTCGAATTAAAGAATGTCGTGACAAAATAGCAAGTAAGGTTATATTCTAGGAACAATTCCAATATAACTGGCGCAGTGTAATTTTATGCAATTTAATCCTGTAATCTATATGGCGAATCAGACTTCAGCAGAAGGTACAGTTACTTGAAATTACTACCTTGTTACAGTTTTTACTTATTTACTGATGTATACGTAAGAATGTATATTTTTTGTGGGTTGTATAAAATTAAAGATTTATAACTTTTGAGTACAAATTATTTATCAATCAATCAATAAAATTGTCACGCCTCTATCCCATAGGGCTACGCAGACAGTGAGCGCCACTTGCCACAATCCTGACACAACTCCCTCGATTCCCTCACATCCACAATTCTCTTCATACACGCTCATCCAGTTTTCTTGAGGATGTCTCCGATTTGGTCTGTAAACAACCTTTTGGGTCTGCCTTATTAATCCCGTCCATCAGATTTATAAATTCCTTTCGTGAATCTACTTTCACTCATACTTTCTATGTGCCCAAACCATCGGGGTTCATATAGATAATCGAATTAAACAAATTTTATGCGGCTTACTATTACGGCGATTATTTTGGTTTTGATTTTACAATTTTTTATTATTCCGACGTCTCTTCGTGACCACGATGGCTGCAAAGCTCTCGAAACGAAAATAAACGCGATAGTAAGCCGCATAAAATTTGTTTAATTCATTAATCAATGTTCGCGAAAAATCTAAGAAAATATTAGATAATTGAAGTTCATATGCCCAGGCTGCCGACAAAGTAACTGTAAAGTACTGGTTTAGATATTTTAATATGAAATATCAAATAATATAGGGCAAATAGAGTTAGGCGAGAAAGTTGTGTCAGGATCGTGACAAGTGGCGCTCCGTTGTCTCTGCCTATCCCGTGGGAAAGAGGCGTGACACTTTGATTGATTGATTGAAATAAAGTATAGAGGAAATTCCCAGGGATGTTGACTATAAGAAAAGTTATAGAATAAAGGGAATGTGACTTCTGAGAATTTTCCAATCTTTCTGCCGCTATGTTGTGAGAATAAAGGCTTGAATGATGAATATTTTTATACAAGGTTGCGTTTCACAGTTTACAGCGTAGAAATGTGAACGAGGTCAAGAGTTACTGAAAAGGTTAACTTTAGCTATGAATATTTAAAAAATATTAATTCCAATTTTAAATGAGTTTATTTTGAAGTAATTTATTTTACCTTTTGTATATTTTTGGAAGATTAGCTTTCAAATAAGTCTTTTAACGTAAGTAATACATAGTTTTATTACATCTGTTTACTTTGATAACAAATTCAATTATTGAATTCATAGGTTAGACAAAATACGTTAATTAGAAAAAAATCTATAGTAAACTAAAATGGGTCACGGTCGCCCCAGTCAGTGGCACTATGCCGGCTAAAACAAATATTAAAATTGTCATTGGTTTTTAATAAGTGTACAAATTTTCAAATTATTTAGACCTCTAGAAGTGGGTGAAAATTAATTTGAAAGAATCCGTTACATACATATATAAGTCAAGTTAATAAATTAAATTATAGAACCCATTTAAAAAAAAAATAACAAGAAAAAAATATTTAATATGTAAACCACCAGGCTATTATTAAAATTGAAACTTAAATAAAAAAAATTAAAAGAAACTAACTAAATGTAATTTTGTTATCAAAAGCACCACTTTCAAGTCTATTTGTAGTTATAAAACTATAGTAGCAGTCACATCCATCCATAGAGCTCACTCCAGCTTAACATCAAACGGGCCCTGCCATATAACAAGCCACAATAAACAAAAAATTTACTTCCAAACACTAAACGCTTCCATTTGCCTTCAAAACTCTAGCAACGTTAGTAGTGGGGAGCTCGTAATACCCAGGCCCGGGTGAGCTGCACCGCTCTACATCTAGGTCATCATTGGTGACCTGTATTCACAGAGCCACCTGTAGAGATGTGCATGACCTATTTAGTAGAACCAACTCTTCATTACATCTTTTTGTAAATACCTTTGAATCTTTAACGGTCACATGCGCGGAATCAACAAAAAAAAAATATTTTTCCTATACTAAGCTTCGAACCCGTGCTCTAGGTTTGTGTAACCATTGCACTGCCACTACACCACGGTCGCCTTTATGTCAGTAAAATTGATTATTCAATATAATTTAAACAAAGGAATGCTCCGGTTTGGGCACACGGAAAGGATATGTAAAAGTAGATTGACGAAAGAAATTTAATAATCTAATGGGGATGGATGCGTTAAACAGGGCAGGCCCAAAAGCACGATCAAATCTGAATAAGAAAGCTGGGTTACCCAGTGCCCATAACCATAGAGCTTGTATGAAGAGAATTGAAGTGTCAAATGACGAACCACAATACAAAAAATGTACCACCAAGATAATATATACGTATGACGCATGTATATCAAACCTACGCTGCAACACGCAAATTAAATACTCACTAAGAATATTCGTCATTAAGAATATTAACAAATAAATTTCATTACCTCTCCTCATCTCTAATTTCAAAGTATGCGTGATAATGATTAATCTGTCTAGACAAGATAAAACAAAGGGTCAGCGTCTACTTACTTATAAGCGGAATACATTAAGCTCCATTATTAAAAATTACTGATATCCAATTGTATACAATTATGTTTGGATTGCACTTTCATTGTTATGCGACAAACGCCATTAATTACATAATTGAGGCAGAACAAAAGAAATAATAAAATATTTTGGTTGAGAATTATTGTTTAAAAACGAAACATGCGAAAAAAATTAAATGTGCTTTAGACAGGTATTAAACATGATTTAAGTTTCAGTACCAAATGACGTTTGTCTGTATACAAATAATATATTCTTAGATTTTGCGCGAACATTAATTAATGAATTTAACAAAATGCTGTTTACTATCGCGTTTATTTTGGTTTGATTCTACAACGTCGAATCAAACGTAAATGAAACGTCGGAATAATAAAATAAAATTGTAGAATCAAAACCAAAATAAACGCGATAGTAAGTTGCATAAATTTGTTTAATTCAAGTATACAAATATTTAAACACCGTTATATGTAGTAAGACCGAAAACTTTCAGCTGTTTAAAATTCAAGGTTTTAGGGGTGAATTGTTTTTCTTTTCTTTATTTTATTGTTACGACATCTAACCTCGACCTGCTTGATGGTAAGCAAGAAGAGTTTCAAGAGTGCCAGCGACGAATAAAAAGAGAATCAATTTACAACTGCCTCGTCTGCCGTCACTGTGCCGGCCAGATCGGTGTAGCATCAAAGGTTATGAGATGGGTCACAAAAGTATTTTCCTACTTTTTTGAACTAATTTTCCTTCTCCCTTTAATTTCCTGCACACGACTAAAGTACAACTATCAAAGATACAATGGTACCGGGTGGGTGGTTTCGAACTCGTGCTCTCGGTTTGTGTAACCATTGCACTGCCACCACACCACAGTCGCCTTAAATCTATACACAACTCTTAATCCACATCACAATCCAGGATCACAATTAAAAAAACTGAATCTCAATACAAGTAAACGTCAATAAAAACTTTGATTACGAGTACACAAGCGTGACAAGGGAAATACATAAAAAACTTTTATAGCAATTGAATTTAAAATGCAATCGTTTCATACAGGATTCTCATGTAATATGTATGGAGTTAACGTCGAGAGAACAACTCGTGCAACTCGAAACCATCACCTAACAAATTAAGGCTATTTTTTTTATTAAAACTAGACAATGTTCGTGCGATGAGTTTCGCACGAGAACTAAAGTATATTCACAGTAAAATAACTAACTTTGGTCGGCAATGTGATGGCGACTGAGGCATACGTGAACTGACTCAGTCTTTTTTGTCGTCGGCACTCTTGAACCTCCTCTTGCTTACTATTAGGCAAGTTAGTTATTTACTAAAAGTTGTGTCAGGATCGTGAAAAGTGACACTCCATTCTTCCTGCCTATCCTTTTGGTGTCAATTGTTAATGATGACATTCTCAGTTTAACTCGATAAACTCGGTTGAAGGAAAAAACTTAAAGAGGATACAATTCCAAGTATTTTATAAGTAGATAATTAAGTTAATTAATTTCAAACATATCTAAGCACTTTGTTAGAGGCGATAAATAGTCATAACGCATTTAAGTGATCAGTGCGTCGTTCTACACGTTCTCATAGCAAGGTTAAAGGACACGTTCATTTTATACTAGCTGCGTAACCTGACGTTGCCCAGGTCAATCATCAGTTTTTCTATTTTGTGACATGAAAAAGTACTTATAGTGAAGAAACTAGTTAGAGATATTTGTATATGTGCTATCGCGGACTTTTATTTGTAGATTTTAATGTGTTCTTTAAAATTGTAAAACATTATTTTGTTCTATCGTCAATAGTTTTCGCAGCGTACGCGATGTAAGGAATTTTATGAGTAATTTTATTAGGCGTCTAGTGATAAGTGCTCTGTGGTTATAGACGTCTACTTTTGCATACGTTTGAATTATTTATTTACATTACAATCTATGATAACGAATAGCTTACGTAAAGGAATTAAATTTAATAAATATTTTGATGTTAATAAAAGTTTAACTCGAAAAACGTGGCAGGTCCAGGAGAGTGTTTGCTGACCAAATCGGAGACATCCTCAAGAAAGCTAGGTTGCCTAGTGCCCATAACCATATAGCTTGTATGAAGAGAATTGTGAATGAGAAGGAAGCGAGGGAGTTGTGTCAGGATCTCCCCATTGTCTCTGCCTATTCCTGTGATGAAAAGGCGTGACAATTTGATTGATTGATTGATAAAATAAAGTGCAGTCTATGAATAGAGGCGACATCTACTACAGTTACAAAAACTTAAGTAACAGTCGCATCCACTGTGCCGACCTAGTTAAAACCGGTAACTTTAAAAGTGGTAGGCAGTGGTGCCCAGTCTATTGATCCAGGATAGAATCACAAGTATACAACAGAGCGTGAAGTGAATTAGCCGCATTTCGGGATCAGCTTAAAGGTTGCCGGTTCCAACTAGGCCGGCATAGTGGATGTGACTGCTCATTCAAATTGTCACGCCTTTTCCCACAGGGATAGGCAGAGACAATGGAGCGCCACTTGCCACGATGCTGACACAACTTCCTTGCTTCCTTCTCATTCACAATTCTCTTCATACAAGCTCTATGGTTATGGGCACTAGGCAACCTAGCTTTCTTGAGGATGTCTCCGATTTGGTTGGCGAACACCCTCCTGTGACTGCTACTTAGAGTTATTTAACTGTAGTAGCAGTCACTACCACATCACCTTCATGAACTGTACTCCAGCTTAACATTAAAGAAAATAATAAAACGGTGTAGCATCTAAAATTAAGTTATCTACGTATAACTTTAAATGAGAATGGCGTCGCTGCAGTAACAAAGGAGGGAAATTTGCTTTTTCCCTCCTCTTGCCATTTCCGTTAGACATTTAGCAAAATAAATTTCTCATAAAGAGATAAATTCAAGTTAAAGAGAATACTTAAAATACGTGCTGCATTTGAAATTTTCTTTAGGAAACAACTTTTAGTTCAACATTTTGCATGTTTTAAGGCGTCTTTGGTACGTCGTCGAAATGTGGTAGATAAATAGTCTCCGAAACCAAATCTCACGGTTCAAATCCACTTACTCTTTTTCAAAATATTCGATATCTGTTTTTTTTTTATTGTGACTCGACATGTACTTTGGTCGTCCTGTTTCTATGATACAAGCACGTTTAGTAGTTTTTAGTATAGAAATGTAAAACATAATGCTTTTGTTATATGCTTTTTAAATTTTGTTGCCTTTATCAGGGGTAGGCGTAACAAATAGGAATAGACAGAGACAATGGAGCGCCACTTGTCTTGATCCTGACACAACTCCCTCGCTTCCCTCACATCTACAATTATTTTCATATAAGCTCTACTATTATGGGTAGTGCCCATAATAGTCGGTTTCTTAGGGATGTCTCCGATTTGGTCGGAAAACACCCTCCTTGGTCTGCCTCGATTAACGCATCCATCCACATCAGATTTATAAATTCCTTTAGGCAAACTACTATTAACATCCTTTCCATGTGCCCAACCATAGAAGCATTCCTTTCAAACCACATCTATCGCGCACTGTGCTATTCCTCATTCCTCATTCTATCCGCTATCGTCACTCCACATACACTCAAACATTAAATAAAAATGTTTGCCTTTTTTTACACAATAAAAAGGCAGTGAGTCAATTCAATTTACAGAGAGACGCAAAGCAAAGTGTAACAACCGGCTCAATTTCTTTGTGTCATTCATAACAAAGGAGATATTATAAAAATACGGTTAAATTACTTTATATACATTCAAATTAACTGTGAAACGGTAAACTAGGCCAAACATACAAAGGTTGCAACAATAACTTTATTTTTAATTTTATTGTGACATGACCTTTGACCTCGACATGCCTGATGATAAGCAAGAGAAGGTCCAAGAGTGACGACGACTGAATAAAACGAGTAAGTTCACGGTCACAATAAAAATATAATCTATTATTGGTTCAGCGTAGTAGAATATGTTTTACATTCACAATTAAATAAAAACTGTATTTATAGGAAGCTTTTATCAGCTCCATGGAACTTAAAAACAAAAGTACCCTCAACTAATGCCAAGATGAATTTTATCTTGGTTTTAGGCTCCCAATAGCTAACACGTCTTTGAGGATAAAATCTCCCAATAAATATAAATTACAAAAAATGAAACAATTCAAATTAAAACGGTTACCTAATGTATAAAAATAGCACTTAATAAAAACATATTCAAGGACAACAATAAGAATAAAACAGATTTTTAAAACAGGTGTACTGGTCACGTACAAAATGTTAACGCATAATATTTACTTTAGGGCCGCTTATTAAACGCTCACTTAAGTAAACGTCAAATCAATTTAAAAATCTAATAAATAAATCTACCTCGAAATTGTTAACAGACCCTTTTTTCAAGTAATTGGAAACCCAAAGATCAAAATAGTTAATAAAATTGTAGCGTCTCAATCCACATGGAGACGCGACAATACGTAGGCTTATACAATCAATTATATAGCTAGAAGGACATCATTCATTTTGGGCTTCTATGTACTACTTTTGTAATGTCCAATGATAAAAAAATATATAAATGCATTAATAAAACTAAAAACAATTCTGCATTTAATTGCTGTGCAATTAAGTTATTTGGGAAATAAGGTATGGATTTTGTATTATCTGTCAATCAACGCCATATTTGTTCTGCTTTGAACTGTCATAATTATAGTTTGATCATTTTGCACACCTAAACTATGCATAATAAAGGATATATTCCAATTACATTGTAATCTTAGTACATTAAACTATTTTAAATGTATATTCAACTTTTAATACAATTAAGCCCAAGTCCCCATACAAAATGAATGATGTCCTTTATCAAAAGATATTATATATTTAATTTTTTATTTACATTATTTTCTTACAAATGTCAATTATAGTACTGTGCGTGGCAATTAATTCTAGGAAGCGTCCTGCTGATGCCAGAAATCTCGGTTCAGAGTAGGAGAACATATAAATAGATTGATCATGGGTCAGTATGTCATTCAAAAGTGCATGTTGATTACAGCTCATTATTTTGTCAGGTAGATGCAGACAGCTCGCTTTTTTTTTATTGTGACGACATATGACATCACCTCGTTAATGATGTTAAGCTAAAGTGTGGTCCATGAATGGATGTCACAGCTGCTACAATTTAATAACTGTAAGTAGCAGTCCCATCCACTATGCCGGCCTAGTTGGAACCGGCAACTCAGAAGTTGATCCCGAAACGCGACTATGTCACTTCACGGTCTGTATACTTGGTACTACCCCGGATCGGCAGACTGGGTACCAACTGCCTGCCACTCTTTGATGAGGAGACATGAAGCAAATATCCGCCTCTTTTTTATTATTAAGCTATGATACAAATATTTCAAATGAAGAATTGAACCCGGGACTTTACGCACAACAAACTAATCCTTAACATTCGGCCACGCCTGTCGTCATTTACGCGTGTACCGCACGTCACGCATCCAGTTTGGCATCTTCTTAGAGTTTCATACATTACAAGCGGTGCATGTGCATCCTCTCTGAACCGGGCTTTAAATTGTTGAATAACCAGTCCTTAATGATAAATACCGCACAACAATAAGTCTATTCAACAAAAGCAATGTAACGCAATAACATTTATAACAAAGATATGTTGCCAATTGATTTAATTGTAATTTTTCTGTTTACAAATATTTATTTGTCAATATCATGCAGTTATATGATTGACTAAAGTGATTTAGAAATCAGAGGTAAAATGTAGTAAATACACCCGTTTTAGTATATGCAAATGGCACGGTCGTATAACATCAATCAATCAATCAAATTGTCACGCCTTCATCCCACAGGGATAGGCAGGGACAATGGAGCGCCACTTACAACAACTTGCTTACTTCACATCCACAATTCTCTTCATACATGCTCTGTGGTTATGAGCACTAGGCAACCCAGCTTTCTTGAGGATGTCTCCGATTTGGTCGAAAAACACCTTCCTGGTCAGTCCACATCAGTCTGGATCCATGCCTCAGTCGCCGTCACTTTGCCGGTCAAAGGTGCTTCTTCATGCTTCGCTTGAAGGATCCAAGGTTATAGGAGGGAAAGAACACGTGGGCTGGCAAAGCATTCCACTTGTCGATTGTTCTACAAAGAAAAGACGCACCGAACTTTTAAGTTCGACGCCGACAATTTGATCTAAATAATTCTGGCGGTCCTAACAAGGATAATGGGAAATTGTTAACAAATTATTGCATTGTCATTGGCTCTTAATACGTATGCAAAGTTTCGAATTATTTAGACTTCTGGAGATAGGTAAAAATCGTGCTCAAAGATTCCGTTACATAGTTAGTTAGTTAGTTACATACATACATACAGCCCAAGCTTATAAAAGCGTCTTAAAAACACTTTCACCTGCCCCCAACTACAATTAACATATCCACACAAAGCAGGTTAAATTCAGGTTGAATAAACTGTATAATTAAATAAACGAACGAGCACTCACACCTACTTAATTACCAATTATAAAACAAAACAAAATAATCGGAATAGTCTAAAAATAACAATACAATGGCGAATAGAATTAAAACGCGGAAAGTTACATTCGTACTAAATAAACAAATGCATTTAAGGCCACAGTTTACGGTTCTAATTTATTGGAAATTAGTATTTTCTTAGATTTTGCGCGTACATTGATTATTGATTTAAACAAATTACTTTCGCGGCTTACTATCGCGTTTATTTTAGTTTTGATTTTACAATTTCCGTGATTGCTGCAAAGCTCTCTAAACGTCAAAAAAATATAAAATCAAAACCAAAATAAACGCGATAGTAAGACGCATAGAATTTGTTTATTTATTATTAGAAATTGCATTAAAATTAGAAACTGTGTCTTTTTTTATTAAGGCTCGACATCTAAGCTCTGCTTGCCTAATGGTAAAGTGCCTAAGGAGAAGCCCAAATGCGCCGACGACTGAAAAATTCAGTTCGACAAGACCCATTGCTTCAGTTGCTGTACCTGTACAGGCCAAAGACAAAAAAATTGCCCACGCCATAGCTTATAATCTATCTCGCGAGTTTGTAAGCTGTCGATAAATTGTGAACTGTACCATAATGCTTACAATAAAACGTATTAATTTTCGATAATTTATAATCTATCCATATCTAACTATATATCCATATATTTTATAATCTATCATAGATCGATTTTAAACTATCGTTAATTAACACGTTATATTGTTAGCAGTATGGTTGAGTTCACAATTTATCGACAGTTTACATTTTACAATCTCGAGAAATAGATTATAAACTAACGGTATTCATAATTATACGGTGACATATATATCATCAGGTTCTCTAGATCAAGGAATGTTACGAGTATATAGCTAGCTCGCAGTTTGTGCCCGCCATTTTGAAAGTGAAAAGAAACAGGGCAGACAAATATTTTACCTCTATGAAAATAGAGGCATGACAGGATCGTAAATTAGCGTGTTGATCTCGACAAACCTATCGATCGGGTCTAAAACTATCCCATGACCTTTGCGCAATTGCGAGCAATAATTTATCTACGACCGTGGCTGGCACGCCACCCACTGGTACCAATGTATCTTTGATGTACTTTGGTTGTCCTGTTTCTATGATACAAGCATTTTAGTCGCTTTGTATAGAAATGTAAATAAATAGAAAAAATAAAAATAGTTAAGTATATGACAGGAGACAAAAGTCGAGGAGAAAGGTTAAACAATGATATTTTGTTAATTACGTTTATTTTATACCGTTTGTTTGCCTGTGAAATATAATAGAATGCAAATAGACAATAAATGCAACTAACCTTAGTACAAAACATACATCCACAGCCGCTTATAAGTGTAACTTTATTCGGTGGCGTATCTTCCAAACATAGCTTACAATTAACTGGCAGTGCTGGTATAAAGCCTCCGCCAGCGCCGTCCAGTGAATACCTACGAAACAGAAAAGTCAATATATTTATTAATTTCAAAACTTTTTGCACTAGAAGGACAAAGGCGGACTTAATGCCGCAAGGTATTCTTACTAGCCTACCTTAGGAACAATTTAACGCACTTTTTTGTATGAGGTAGGTGCAAAATATATAAGAAGCATTTAGTCTGAAATTCTAATATACTTTATAATAAATGAGTATACACTAAAAATACCACATACTAAAAATAGAATATTATTACATATAAATAATAAATACATACACATAAATATACATACTACTTAAAGTTGTTGGGAGCTATTTAGGAAATATGTGAAGACCATCTTTTTAATAGTGATCTATTTAGGGCTTGTCGGATATCTACAGGCAGGTTGTTCCACAAGTTTATATAAGTGCAATGCTTTACCCCATGTGTTCTCGTCATCCTTGGCCGGCATAGTGACGGCGCCTGAGACCGGGAAGATTCGGTTTTTACAGTCGTCTCGAGGTCAGATGTCGAGTCACAATTTAAAAATGAGTAAAATCCCACATAAACCGGACCTACTTTTATTAACTACTTTAGCTGGTTGTTCAAGAGTGGTGGGCAGATATTTGATGGTCATTTTCCGTGTCTGCCGATCTGGGGTAGGTGTAGGTACAGACCGCGATGTGACTCAGTCGCGTTCAGCTCGAAAGTTGCCGGTTTCAATTAGGACACAACATGGTTGATACGACTGCAACTTGAAGATATTTAAAGGTGAGATTCCGCCGGCGATTGCAGACTGCACTACTGGTTTGTATGGGTTTGATTCCGTGCAAGGCGGAAGCCGGTTGTACCAAAAAGTTTTAATTTACGAATTTAGTATTAATTTATACTTATTCTATTACGTTTACTATTACGAAGTCATAAACTGGGTTGTTAATAATTTTATATCAAAACTACCATACATAGAACATAGAAACCAAAAATGAATGATGTCCTTTAGCTCTGTATAAAATATTCGTTAAACATAAATATGTAAAATGTGAAGTTAGAGAGGTGTGCAATGCAACCCATTTTTCTTTTACTTATATGATACTTTTTACAAATTCGTAAATTATAATTTTTGGTACAACCGGCTGTAAGTGTTTTTGTGTCATGATTATTATTAATGCATGCTGTCCTTTTACTGAAATTGTTGGTATTTAGCTATATTATATAGTGCTATATGAGTGTATATTGTAACCAATGTAATCTCGTTGGAAGGCTTAATAAATAAATATCAGATCTCATACCTGGAACCACCAGCGCCAGCAAGCGACAGCAAACTGGAGCATCGCGAACAAACTGATGGCGCACGTAATCTATTGTGTGCTCTGATAGGTTCAGATACTTTTTCTCTATCAGTTAACGCGAGGACCGTCGAGCATTTCCGTAGACCTGGGAGTTACAAAGACAAAATTGATACCAGTACTAGAATAAGAATAAGACGGGCTGCTAACTAACTTCACTTGACTGATTCAAAGGTGACCCGCAAAGAAAAAGACACCACACTAAAGTTGATTGAAGAGCTAGACGTCACAAAATGGCGCCGATTCTGTCCTATTCTTATTTTAATCGAATTATACAAAAAAGTCACAAAGAAGAAACTACATTGTATCCATCAATTTTATTATTTACACTTCTTTACTAAGCTACTAAAGTACTTGTATCATAGAGACAGGACAACCAATGTACACATCAAAGATACATTGGTACCGGTAAGTTTTGAAGCTGTGCTCTCCGGTTTGTGTAACCATTTCACTGCCACTACACCACGGTCGCCTGAAGATATAGTGAAAGTCACGAATAACCAATGGATACAACTGGCATCTTGTCGTTCGGAATTGGCTGATAATGATGATCATGATTTGTTTTATATTAAAAAAAATAGTTTTATAACAAGTACCTTCTAATAACGGCTGTGGTTGCGACAAAACGGAGTCTCTAGAGGCAGCTCTTCGTACAGGGCGATTTGTTCTAGAGAAAGACTTGAGGCCAGTACCAATAATCATATCTAAGGCCCGACGGCTCCCTGGACCTGTACCACCACCGATCTGTAAAAAAAGAATATAATTAGACTATGTTATTTTAATGTAGTTAAAATACTCTAAGGAATTTATAAATCTGATGTTGATCAAATCGGTGACATCCTTATGTGGATCACATCTTGGATGTGAGGGAAGCGCGGGAGTTGTGTCAGAACCGTAGCAAGTGGCCCTCAATTGTTTCTGCCTATACCTGTGGGGAAAAAGGCTTAAAAATTTGATCGATTGATTGACATAGATATGTATTTTTATTTCTAGAGACAAATTAGGTCACCGTGGTAGTGAAATGGTGTCGCAAACAAAGAGCCTTCGGTTCTAAACCACATTCCAATGTGTCTTTGATATATGTACTTTGGTCGCTCAGATTTTTCAGCTTGATAAAGAAGTATCTTAAATATTCTAAATAAATATTCTAATAAATAAAATATTCTAATTATTATAAAAGCTGAAATTCTAGATCTAGCTTTGGCCGGCATAGTGACGGCGACTGAGGCAGCTGCGAACTAACTCAGATGTTTCAGTCGTCGTCACTCTTGGATCTCCTCTTGCTTATCATCAGGCGAGTCGAGGTCAAATGTCGTGTCACAATAAAAAAAATCTACCCCCTAAACTCTAACAAAACGAGCACAGCACTAATTATTATTATAACAATTTTGCCGTAGTCATCAATCAGCGGCCAAAACCCAAGGTAAAACAGTATTGCATGATGACAAAAAGAAACGAATTTCTTTGAGTACAATAATTTAAAAATAAATGAAAGCTCAAATGTTGTTAATTATATAAATGAACAAGCGTTGAAGGTTTTTGCAGTCGTCGGCACTCTTGGACTTCCTCTTGTTTACCATCAGGCGGGTCGAGGTCAGGTGACGAGTCACAATAAAAATGTCTAATCCCGTATAATAATTTCTAGTATCTGGCATATCCCTAAATAAGAGATCGCAATCCTATGCATTTTGTCATGAATATTAGGTCCCAACTCAATGTTTCACTTGGCATTGTGACCGACAACCGATGGGGAAGATAGAGTGGAGACCACGAACCGGAAGACGTACCATAGGTAGGTCTCCCACTAGGTGGACTGACGACATAGTGAAAGTTACGAATATCAAGTGGTTGCAACTGGCATCTTGTCGTTCGAAATGGCGTTCTAACGGGGAGACCTATGTTTAGCAATGGACGTCTTCTGGCTGATGACGAACTGGAAGGTTCCTGTGGTAGTGAAAAGTACGGAAAGAGTGTATTTTCGTTTACATTTCACACATACCGCCGCGCTTCAATACTGCAGGACTCAGTTAAGCGCTATGCTAGTATAAATCTTTAATTTCTTCTATCTGTATGTGTTTAAGTGGGTCCCTGAAAGGTTTAGATTATATACTAAGCTACTAAAGTGCTTGTATCATAAAAACGTGACAACCAAATTACATATTAAAGATACATTGGTACCGGCAAGTGGTTTATGAACCCGTGCTCTCGGTTTGTGTAACCATTGCACTACCACTACACCACGGTCGACTTAACTATACACGGCAGGTGGTGCTACAATCAGTTTTTTTTACTCCTGGACAGGACTATGTTGGGTCCGCAAACAAAGTATAAAACTATTTGCAAAATCAATAATTACATATTTAAATATTTAACGACTAATAAAACAAAATTATTATTATTACTGTCAAGCACATAACGAGCGTTTATCGCACAATTAAAAGATGGCGTGTAAAAACATGGCGGAAATAAACCATACATTTATGACAAAACAATATTGCTTTGACATTAATAAAGTTACTTTATGACTCGCACATAAAGGTGGGAGTCTATTTTGGTCACAATTTTTTACTAATAGTTTTTAAGTGAGTCTGCCGATCTTAAGTTCTTTTTTCTTTATTGTGACACGGCATCTGACCTCGACTCGCCTGATGATAAGCAAGAGGAGGTCCAAGAGTGACGACGACTGGAATAACCAAGTCAGTTCCCGGCTGCCCCAGCCGCCGCCACTATGCCGGCCTAAATTCTGTACCACTTTCAATTGTACAGACCTTGCCGTGACTCAGTCGCGTTCCGGGATAAGATTAAAAACTACTGGTTGGTCAGCTAACTTGACAGTAGAAATACTAAATCTTAAAACAAAAGTGTCTCGTCATGTGGAGTGGAGTGTCATCTATGAATGAAGTCGACTGCTACTATATTTCAATAACTACAACGGGGCCTCGTTGCAACCGGCAACTTTTAAGCTGATCTCGAAAACGCGACTGAGTCACTTTACGGTCTGTACACTTGGAAGTGGCGGTACTATTCCGGTTGCGCAGACTGGTCAAATGACCAACTGTCTATAAATGCCGGCAGATTAAAAGAGCGCTGGCATTTAAGCTTTTGTTACGAGTGTGTATAAAAGCATAACTGTAATAGTTTTAAGCATCGAAACTACCATTTTATATATTTTTTCATCATTGGACATTACAAAAGTAGTACATAAAAGCCCAAAATGAATGATGTCCTTTCAAAATAATATCAATCATGTGCACGACTGTATAGATGCGCGGATTTGCTCCCACCCAAGTCGTTCAGCGCTCTCCTAATGTGCTGATTCTCATACTGCGCAGCTCAAAAGACGCTTTTAATCTGCCGGGGGGATCTATATCTATCATACCACTCCTAAAAATTAGCAAAAATTATTACATAGGTGCGCTAAGTTCTCGCTGTTTTACAAGAGATGGCTTTACTAGTAAGTGCTCGACGATTATGACATAACCAAAACGCCATGAACCAAGCTTAGACATATGGCAAACAAACCGCTTTGACACATTAGTGGGTTTGGTTTTGCGTCGTATACTTTTGGTTGTGCGAAAATGTCTGATTATGTGCCAAATAATCAGTCATTTGTGGAAAGTGCCAGAAAGATGGGAAAATGTCGCTAGCGATGGGATAAATATTTTAAATAATTCGTTTGTAACCATTTTTGCACAATAAAGGCAAAAATGCGGCCGATAGGCGACTGTGGTGTAGTGGCAGTGCAATAGTTTACGCAAACCGAAGAGCACGAGTTCGAGACCACTCACCGGTACCAATGTATCTTTGATATGTGTACTTTGGTTGTCATGTTTCTATGATACAAGCACTTAAGTAGCATTTTTATCAACAAAAAAAACCGGCGAGAACTTAGTTTCGCACCTAATATATTCTTACACAATTTTATTATATCATTACTTCAAAATAATTATGCATTTACGTCAATCGTAAGTAAAATTAGAACAATCTAGAATATGACAAAAATATAATATGTTAAAATAGAACAAAAACGTAGATACAAAGAAACCGTAGCATTTACCTGGAAAAACAGGTAACTAACAAGTTACACGTTCCATTATTGATGAGATGATTAGCAATAATTAAAAAAAACACACGCTTAAGATTTTTATTACATTTCTATGCGAAGCTACTTAAACGTTTTTGACGACAGACGTCGTAGAGCACACCACTTCCTTGCGCGTAGTCACGGATTCGATTCCCGGTCGAAGTGATATTTGTTTCATAGCTTTTATTTGTAAAATTTATTAATTAGATATTGAATATAAAAAGAGTCTGATATTTGCTTCGGGTCTGGTTGTCCGGGGTTGTACCACCACTTACAAGTAAGAGGTGCTAAGTCAGACTACCTCCTCGTGTGTCTGTCTGTTTGCCGTATCGCTTCGGTGATGCAGAAAGCAGATGAGCCGGTGCATCCTGGGCATCAGTCAATAACTTCCCTTAAGGGGGTTCTTGTTGGCTGATGGCACTGCTCCACGTGTCCCTCTGAGAGCAGAGGGCACTGTGTGGAGTAGCTAGTGTGCCTTGGGGTCGTGGGTGTTCGCGTAGGGGCGCTGCACACCCGGACACACGGCCCCGAGAGGACGGCAGCGCTATGTGCCGTAAAAGAGAAGGGAAACAGGCGGTTTAGTAAGTAGGCAGAGCTTAAGAGCTGGCGTGGTAGAGGTAATCCGTAGAAAGCCTTACAGGTACTCCCGGGCCCCCCTCCGTATACTCCCTGAGATGGCCTGCCTAACAGGCCAAGGTTTGATATCGAGGATAATTATGGTTACAGTTCATGGCTACTACAGTCGCGGTCACTATGCCCAAATAAATCTTGAAAGACCCTACCAATGCCGACCAATTAAGGCGATCTAGTAGTAAATAAATGGTCTTGCATTCCAGGTTTCAAAACCACTTGCCGGTACCAATGTATCTTTGACGCACAAGCTTGTATTTTTCTATGATACAAGCCCGTTGAAAAAATAAAATAAAAAAAGCCGCTTCAAGTATACATTAAGGCGACCGCAGTGTAGTGGTAGTGCAATGGTTACGCAAACCGAGAGCACGGGTTCAAAACGATTTTCCGATATCAATGTATTTTTAATATATGAACTTTGGTCGTCCTGTTTCTACGATACAAGCAATTGTATCGTAGGAGCTAAGTATAGAAATTGAAAAAAAAAGTATAATAGTGTAAAAAACTGCGTAATTATTTAATTATCCTCTTAATCACGCTCAAAGTGTACTTGACCAAAAATATAATATTAAAAATTAACACACAATAGGATAATTAACAAAACCATTTAGGGAACATATAAAAATACCACGATTGAAGACAAGCTCTGTTTTGTTTTTTTAAATTAATGTCGCGTTCAGACCGTGAACTCTCTCAGTTTCGTTTCGGGCTTAACATTACAGTTTCAACTAGGCCGGCATAGCTGATGCGACTTTTTTATTGTAACTGAACATATGACAGCACCCCGCCTGATGTTAAGCTGGAGTGAGGTCCATGAATGGAAATAACTGCTACTTACAGTTAAATAACTGTAAGTAGCTAAGCATAAGCAACTAAAAAATAAAATAATACGATGTCAGATAAGCTTAATTTGTTTTTTTTATTAATGTCAATGTATAGACCGTGAAGATTATAGAGCATTTCTCTAAAACGCGATTAACCTCATTAGCACCCGTATCTAATTTCAAGGAAAAAGAAAATTCTCTTGAAATATTTGTTTGAGCGGGAAAACCCTTTCATTAGCATTCCAGTCACGCAAAGACAATGGTTTAGAATATGTCACTCTTCATACCAAGATAAACAATTCGCACATACTCAAAACGTACTGCACACGCCGGCGTAATTTTTTTATTCATTAGGGTATAACATATGACTTATATAACATATGACTTATATAACATATAACATTGACTATTAACTCAATCAATCAATTAAATTAACACGCCTTTTAACCACAGGGATAGGCAGAGACAATGGAGCGCCACTTGCCACGATTCTAACACAACTGCCTCGCTTCCCTCACATCCACAATTCTCTTCATACAAGCTTTATGGTTCGGGGCACTAGGCAACCCAGCTTTCTTAAGGATGTCCCCGATTTGGTCGGGGATTTTTACTTCTCGTACTAAGATAAACAATTCATACATCCTCAAAAATTACTGCACACGCCGACATTGTCTATTTATTTGTGACTCGACATATGTCAGCACTCCGCCTGATGTTAAGCTGGAGTGCAATCCATTAATTGAGGCGACTGCTACTCAATCAACCAATCAATTTGACACTTCTTTTTCCCACAGGGATAGGCAATAGAGCGCCACTTACCATGATTCTGTCACAACTCTTTTGCTTCCCTCACAAATCTCCTCATACAAGCTTTACGGTTATGGGCACTAGGCAACCCAGGTTTCTTGAGGATGTCTTTAAATCGGTTGGAAAACACGCTCCTTAGTCTGCCTTGTTCAACGCATCCATCCACATCAGATTTATAAATTCCTTCGGCAATCTACTTTCACTCATCCTATCCATGTGCCCAAACCATCGATGCATTCCTTTGTTAATTCCTATCACTATATCATCTATCAAACAATATCTATCTCACATTGTGCTTATTCCTCATGCATTATGGTCGCACCTACTTGATACTGGCAAGTGGATGTGACTGCTACTTGCAAGTTTTTACCTTTAGTAACAATCGCATCCATCCATGGACCGCATAAGGCTTTGGTTTTGAACCCAGCGGTGAGAGCGAGGCGACCGATATGTGTGGTTTTTAAAAACGCGATCAGTAGTAGTTGAATATGGCGGCTTTAGGGGCCTTCTCGACCAGATGAAGCTGTAGACTCTTGCTTTTTTCAAAATAAGAACAAATAACGCTTACGGCTAAACCTTTGATTCCCAAAGAGGTCCAGAGACTCGCCGGGGGTCTACGTTGGCGTGACAAAATCAAGGGGGGTTCACAATTCGTAAGCAGGGGTCATTCCATTTCAGTACGTGTCGAGACTTGTAGGCAGATTTTATTTTCGAGTTTTGAAAATATGGTAGAAATATAGCCAACTTCACCGGATCCAGAAAAAAATTCGAAAGTGGTCTATGAGAAAAAAAGTTTAAGAACCACTGGGCTAAAGAATCAATTTCCATTTTATAGCTCCACCCGCAGAAATGTCGCGAACTTTATGTAATTGTAGATAAGCCCAATATGAAATAGGAGGACGCAGATAAATACAACCAAGGACAAAATGGCCAACATTCGTTATCGCAAATAAAAAATATATATTCAATAGACATTTCAATATTATAATCTTCATACATTTACTACATACATTTACCCGTGACGTGGCAAGGACAGGACAGGACGTACCTATATCAAAGACACATTGGTACCGGCAAATGGTTTTGACCCCATTCACTTTTTTAGATCGTATGTCGAAGGCGGCATTTACAACATTTGGTTGGGTAGAGGGGATAGTGAAGGCAGGAAGGTGAGTAGTGTTGACATGTCACAAAAAGCTTTGAAACCTACATTTCGGTCACAAGTCCGGATCGCTGCCTTCATTCTCCCGCCTGCCACGCGATGGACCCGGCACCCGCACGGAGAATCTATGGATGCTAAGAAATCGTTTCATTCCACGGTCGCCTTAATTTGTTTCGTAATAAAAAATAAGACAGACAGTTGGTGGGTAGACAATGGTATGTATAAAGATAAAACTATGGTTGAACTAAATTTATTTCCTATTATAATTATTTCAATAACATTTTATTGAAATAATTTTCAAACAAAACTTCATCCTCGGGCTATTTGAAGCCAAACATAGAAATCTCAATTATTATTATATTTTTCTCATTTGTTACGTTTCACAAAGTCAACATTGCGTGGGATTTATAAATAGAAATTTCTTATTAACTTTATTAATATACATTTTGTTTTTTCAGATAAAAATGGGACATGATAAAAAAGCCTATACAACGCAGAATTCTGTGAGATGCTCTTTAACCTTTGTTCTACACTATTTCACTAGATGATGATGACAAGGATTGGCAGAGGAATCCTTCTATGGTTTGGGTCCATGAAGAGGATGAGTTAAAGAAGATTGACGACAGGAATTTATAACTTTGATGTGGATGGATGCGTTACACGAGGCAGACTCAGAAGGGTGTTATCCGACCAAATCAGAGACATCCTCAAGAAAGCTGGGTTGTCTAGTGCCCATAACCATAGAGCTTGTTGTAGAGCTGTGGGCACAGGTCGAGGGAAACTACCGCTTCTATAGGCATATATATTCAAGTAGCGGTCGCATTCCAGTGAATTGTTAGTTGGGGTCTTTTTGAAGCTGGCTACATTTAAGCTGATCCTGAAACGCGAATAAGACACTCCACAGTCTACAATTTAATGTAGTGGTTATACCACCGATCGGCAAATATTAGTTAATAAATATTAGTTAAAAAGAGGCGGATGTTTGCTTCGGGGCTGGTTATTAAAGAGTGGTAGGCAGTGGTGCCCAGTCGGCCGAACCGGGGTAGTACACAACTTACAGTGATCCTGGGTTTCAGGATCAGCTTGTAAGTTGCCGGTTCCAACTAGGCCAGCATAGTGGATGTGACTGCTACTTACAGTTATTGTAGTAGCAGTGACAACCATTAATGGATCGCACTCCAGCTTAACATCAAGCGGGGTGCTGTCATACGTCGAGTCACAATAAAAATTAAAAGATCACAATGTGGGGTCCACTGGTTAGTGGACTTTGGTCACAGCGCATGTGACATGACATGGGACAGAGGTGACCTCCCCAAATGAACCATCAGGTCAACAATAAACATACAATAACAAAACTGGGTAATATTTGATAAAATTTAAATATTATGTCGCGTTAAACAACAGATGCCGGTTTCAATTACAATGGCATATGGACAGAGATGTGAACGTGTTATTTTGTACGATATGATACACAATTTATCATAACAAAGGACATCATTCATTTTGGGCTTTTATGAACTACTTTTGTAATGTCCAATGATGCAAAAATATATAAATGGTAGTTCGATACTTGCATTGATAAAACTAACAACAATTAAGTTATTTGGAAAATAAGATATACTCGTAAGTGGTGGTACTACCCCGGATCAGCACTGGGCCACATTGCCTACCACTCTTCGATAACCACACCCTGAGCAAATTTCTGCCTTTTTTACTAACAAATATTTCTATATTTAATCTTACTATTATATATTATAAAATATTTGAAAACAAATATTTGCTCCGACCGGGAATCGAACCCGAGACACCCGCGTAACGGACTGGTAGCATACCACCACGCCACGCCTTTCCAGACCCACTTCCGTTTTTATTTTTATTATTTTTAGTCAGACTTGACATTTGACCTCTGCATTCCTGATAATAAGCAATGAGAGTAAGTCTAAGGGCGCCGAGGACTAAAAAATGATTCAATTCACGGCTGCTTCAGTCGCCGTCACTGTTGCACGTAAAGTCCCAGGTTCGATTCCCGGTCGGAGCAAATATTGTTTCATAGCTTTTATTTGTATTTGGTAACAAAAAAAAGAGGTGGATATTTAAATCGGGTCTGGTTATCAAAGAGTGGTAGGCAGTGGTACCCAGTATGCCGATCCGGGGTAGTACCACCACTTACAAGTATACAGACCGTGAAGGTTCCAACTAGGCTGGCATAGTGGATGTGATTGCTACTCACAGTTATTAAATTAAAGTAGAAGTGAGATTTCATTCATGGACCACACTTCAGCTTAACATCAAGCTGGGTGCTGTCATATGACGAGTCACAATAAAAAAAAACTATGTCGCCAATTTGATTTTTTTTAAACTTGTTAATTTTATAATTAGAACAAAACTAAAACGTTCCTTAATAATTTTAGGACACGTTTTAATCTATTGTAATAATAATCAACTTATTTAAAGGCCAACATGTATAACAGTTTTCTACAATTGTAATTTACAAAAGGGCGTAAAGGGAGACAATTCAAAGGAGAACGAGTTACACATTATCCTTGGGAACGTCCTTGCGAGGCCTCGGTAATGTAATATGGCCTCAGCTATGACGTCACAACTTACTACGACAAAATTCTGATCTCACTTTGCTTACTTCGACTCCCCGCTGAGATTGTAGTTAGAGAGCTGCCTATATTATTTACTTACTGGTTAAGAAATCGTATAAATAAGACGTGTAAAAGCGTACAGCCCACTTGCTAAATAAATGATCTGATGTACCAGGCATTGTCTCTGCCTGTCCCTTGACAATTTTATTGATTAATTGACTTTTATATATAACTAGCTGTGCCCGTGACTGCGTCCGCGTGGAATAGTTATTTTGGGAATCATATTAATTTTTTGTTTACCTACCTGCTCAGCTTTATTATAAATTACCTATAGCTGTTACCCGCGACTTATTTTAGACGATTAAATTACGTAACTAATAGAATATATTTTAAAGTAGTTTTAAAAAGAATATATTTTAAAGTACTTCTGCGTAAATTATATTTTTAGTTTTATTTTCTTGTGCGCAAAACTCGCAGCCGCTTTGCAGCGGCAGTCTGCCGAGAACGCTGAGTCCTTTTGCTAGGCATTACAATAAAGAAAGAACGACGGAAATGAAAACTTAACCAAACTAACTGTATGCTTAAACTAAAACCTAACCTAATAAGAATTGTAAAACCTAACCTTGAAAGAATGTAGATGATACCTACAGGTATTATTTACAACAAAACAAAAAAAGTGTTATTGTGAAAATATTAGAAACAAAATACTATACTTAAAAGAAACACTACCTACTATAGAGAAAACTACTACAAAATGAAATTGTATAAAAAAGGATTTTGCACGTTGATATTATATCGTATAAACAAATTAACGCTGCATTCAACCGATCAGTAGGGAGCCGACCGCATAGTATGCTTGTCTGTCTATAAATGACGCGACCCTCCACTTTATTATTTTATTTAAATGTGTGAATGCAAATATTACTAACTATACTATTAAACTTCATCACGTTCGTTTCTCCTTTTCGGTATGTTTTATCCATATTTGATATTTGCTCGTATGCGTAAATGCCGTGGAGGGGCGCGTCATTTCGGCTTAGACAGACTATACCTCGTAGAGCTACACCCCCCTCCGCCTCGCCCGCAAGCACCGCCTATCCTCGCCCGCCGGTTAGCGCTCATCATGCGACGCGTGTAAATTTTGTTTCAGAGTTATTTTAAAATTGTATTATCTTATAAGATGTTTATTGAAATTAGGTGATGTCAATGACAATTTTGTTCACAGTTAAATACTCTTAATTAATAACACATTTATTTCGATAAAGAATAATATTATTATGTTAATACAACTCTGACAAATAATTTGTAATAATGCATTAATTTAGACCAAATTTGACTATCATAAAAACGGTTATTGTGAGTTAATCTTAAAAGATAGACATATACGGTCGCGGACATTTTTTAGATAATTTAAAGAGGAATAATTCTTTAATACATATTTTTTGGGTATCTCGAACGGTTTACGCAGCGCACGCAACGGAAACCCTCAAAGACGAATAATATTCCCCGTTTTTTCCACATTGTCGACTGTTTCTTCGCTTCTATAAGTCGCAACGTAATGTTCTATAGCCTAAAGCCTTCCTCGATAATTGATCTATCCAACACAAAAAGAATTTTTCAATTCGAACCAGTAGTTCCTGAGATTAGCGCGTTTAAACAAACAAACAAACATACAAACAAACAAACTCTTCCGCTTTATTATATTAGTATAGATAATAAAAAATCGTAAAATAACGACTGAAAAATCTAGCTCTTTCTTCTCTATTCAATCAATCAAATTGTCACGCCTTTTTCCCACAGAGATAGGCAGAGACAATCTTGCTTCCTTCAATGGGCATCAGGATGTCTCCGATTTTCTCTATTCTTATTCTAAAACGTATAGACAGCTCTCTAGCTGTCTATATAATTTACTGAGTGGTAAAAAAATTAAATTGTCTGCTGGACATTAAATATCAACTTTTACCCCCTGTTTTACCACCTTATAAGTTTTATTTTAGGTCAAAAGTTAGCCTATGACTTTTTCAATATACAATTTATCTCTATACCAAAATTTTTCAAAATTGTTTCAGCTATTTAGGCGTGAAAACGTAACAAACAAACAGTTACTTTCGCATTTATAAAAATAGTATAAATTTATCTACAGTAATATAAGCTAATACAGCTTAAATTACTGTAAATAACACCACTAAAATGCCAAAAAATGGCAAAAATGACAATCAATCAATCAAATTGTCTCGCTTTTTTCCCACAGGGATAGGCAGACACAATAGATCGCATCTTGCCACGATCCTGACACAACTCCCTCGCTTCCTTCATGTTCACAATTGGTAGTGTTGTGGTATAATGTAAAACGTAAATACTAAACAATTATAATTCAACTAAAACTAGTCTACAATGAGGAAATAATAAATTTACAAAAAAATGTATAATATGTATATTTTTAAATAAACCAGTTTTTTTATTACCCACCCAATAAAAAAAAATAAAAAAAATTAAAACACATGCAAGACGTTTTGTTTTTTCGATCCAAACAAAATCAATTCATTTATATTTAGGCAGGATATAAGGATATACTCGTAGGTAAGGGAAAACTACATGGCCTTGCAAAGCGTTTATTTGTCGATTATTTGACAAAGAGACAGAAAGATTATTGTCGAACTTTTGACGCTACGTGGTCAATGACGTGAGAAATAAAACGCTTAAATTGAAATCGTAAGGAAGACTGTCACTTATTATTTACCAAATGAAATCATAACACTTGGCACAAACTATTCAAAATGAGTCACACTTTGGGAATCAATGTTGTACATTGATTCCCAAAGTGGACCAGGGGTCCCCGTGAGACTCGACAGGGGCCTACGTTGGCATGACAATAAATGGGGGTTAACAAATCGTAAGCGGGGGTCTACGAAAATTCATCTGGATTCGATAGTGAAGAACTAAAATATTTACCTATCAATGTAGGTAGATAATCAGCGCATGTTACTTGTAAAAACTTGCATATTCCATATACAGGATGCGATTGGCAAGCGAGCAAATATTTTTTTTAGGCTTCAGGTGTTAGTATTAGAACCCATTTTTGAAATAAAAAAGGATTTTTTTTTTCAAGATAATAAAAATTGTCCTGATAGTAAAACACTACTGCATGGTAAATAAACAGCGCGCGCGCCGCCACGTCCGGCGGCCTATACACGAAACGTGATAGAAGTGTGTCAAGGTCACCCCGCTTCCTTTAGTAGCCAGTCAGTAGCTAACGGCGCCCGCGAACGATCGCACGTGTCCGCCCGCATTGATACTTAAAAATGTCTTATTCATCTCGAGAGTGCTATGAAATGGTACGATGTTATCATTTATGTGGCGAGTCTGCACTCGCAGCCCAGAGGATGTACGCAGCAGAAACTGTTCCTCGGTTGCAAAATCAGGGCATATTACACCCTCGTGTACCAACACCCCGTACGATTGTGGTAACGGTGCAAAGACTTCTGGACCATGGCCAATTTTCATTGCCTTCGCATGCTCGAGGACATGGTGGACCAGGAGGCAATATTGAAATAGACGAAGAGATTTTTAATTATTTTGAGAGAGAGCCCAGAACCAGCACCCGAGATGCGGCGCGACGGTTTGGCGTTAGCAGCTTTAAAGTTTGGCAACTTTTAAATAGCTCTGGGTTATACCCATACCGTTTCCAGAAAGTACAAGCTCTAAATGACGCTGATGCCGCTCCCCGTAGACAATTTTGTGAGTGGTTAATCGCACACGGAGATTCGAACATTCTGTGGACCGATGAAGCCTTATTTACGCGAGTGGGTCTATACAACCAACATAACGAACATTGGTGGTCGTTTCGTAACCCGCACATGATTAGGGAAACGCATCACCAAGTACGCTTCAGTGTTAATGTGTGGGCTGGAATAGTGGGAAATAAACTTTTGGGGCCATATTTTATCGAGGGGAGATTAACGGGAGGCACGTACCTTACAATGCTTCAAACAGTGATATCAGAATTTATGGACGAATTGCCGCTCGCGTTCCATAGGAATTTGTATTTCCAGCAGGATGGGGCTCCTCCTCATTTCGCTTCCGCTGTCCGCGCCTACTTAAATAGGGAATATGGTGACCGCTGGATCGGTCGTGGGGGTCCTGTTCCATGGCCACCACGTTCACCAGATCTCACACCATGTGACTTTTTTATGTGGGGCGAAATAAAGCGCAGAGTTTATGTTGAGGAAGCCCAAAACCGAGATCACTTAAAAACGCTAATAAAACGCGCGTTTAATGAACTAAAAAGCGATAAATGGAGTACAATTTGAACATTTACTGAAGTACTACTGAGTTATAATGGTAAGTAATTTCTGATAAATAATTATACTTTTTGATAACAGATTTGTATTATTATTTTTTTAGGTATTATTTAATTTAATTTGACTTTTAGTTTTGTTAATTTTATTTCTTGTGTGAAACAAAACAATAGTTGTATAATGTATCTCTTTCTAACACATAAAGCTAGATGAGAAGCCATATGCATCGAGCGCGGCTTTTTCTATCTCGCTCACACCCCCGAGACTTCCTACGAAATAGAGAGAAACAAATACAGGCTCAAATTTCTTAAGTCATTCATTCAACATTCGCGCGAACGTAGTTTAGGCTCACAATGATCGTCGACATTTTCAGGAAAACTTCTCTGCTCCGTTACTTAAGATTTTAGTACTGAGTGGTATTAAAATAAAAAATACATAGTTACTTAATTTTCTTTTAGTATTTATTATAAAAATATTTGCTCGTTTGCCAATCGCATCCTGTATATAGTACAACGTATCGAGACTTGCAAAGACGGTTTTTGTCGAGTTTTGGAAGCTACATTTGGTAGAAATGTAGCTGCAGGGTCCACCGGAACCAGCAAAATATTAAAAGGGGTCTATGAGAAAAAAGTTTGGGAACCTCTGTACTAGAACATTCAAAAGAACGCGTTATGCAAATCACGTATTAGCAATAATTAAACGTTGTCCAAACTGCTGCTAAAAAAAAACAGGATCTATAATACTTTCGCAGAAATTATGTTCAAAACAAAATCAAATCAAATTATTAACGACAACGAAACATCACTTTCCACGATCCTGACACAAAAACTCGCTTACACCACATCCAAAATTTTATTTATATCAATCAAATTGTCACGCCTTTTTCTCACAGGAATAGGCAGAGACAATAGAGCGCACTTGCCACGATCCTGACACAACTCCCTCGCTTCCCTCACATCCACAATTCTCATCATACATGCTCTACGGTTATGGGCACTGATCAACCCAGTTTTCTTGATCAACCCAGCACTGATCAACCCAGTTTATAAGCTTACTTCACATCCACAATTCTCTTTATACGAGCTCTATGGTTATCACTAGGCAACCCAGCTTTTTTGAGGATGTCTCCAATAATTATGGGTTTATTACTGTAGTTGCAGTCACCTCCATTCATGCTATGTCGAGTCACAATAAAAAAAGAACATCGCACATCATACGCTGCGTAATACAATCAATCAATCAAATTGTCACGCCTTTTTCCCACATCTTATTGAGGAAGTAGGTGTGTTATTATATTTTTATAATTTTACGTGCAATTATTTGTCTGCAATAAATGATATGACATTGAAATTTTTATCAATCCACATAATAAAATAACGTTTCAATGTTCTCGTGGCAAGAAACATATATTTAGATTAGACGCCGGGTTAGATCCATGAAATGGTGATCCAAATTTTTAAGAGTGGTAGGCATTTGTACCTAGTCTGCCGATCCAGGGGTAGTACCACCACTTACAGATATATACAGGCCGTGAGGTGATTTGGTCGCGTTTCGGGATCAGCTTGTAAGTTGCCGGTTAGAACTAGGCCGGCATAGTGGATGTGATTGCTACTTACAGTTATTGAATTATAGTAGCAGTGATATCCATTCATGGGCCACACTCCAGCTTAACAATAAGCGGGGTGCTGTCATATGTCGAATCATAATAAAATGGTCTCAAGATACATTACCAGAACAAAGATATTTATTTATTTAAAAGGATCAGCCAAAGTAACAAAAAATTCTTTTAAAAACAATCAAATCAAATCACATTGTCATGCTTTTTTCCACGGGGATAGGCAGCGCCACTTGCCACTCTCTCGCTTCCCTCACATCTACAATTATTTTCATACAAGCTCTACACATAAAAACACATGTCACGATATGCATTGTTAAAATTTACACAAAAAATTAAATAATAATAAGAATTATCTTTGATATGTAATATGATTTCCTATGATACATTCGTGATTCATTATTTGATACGATCACATTTAGTATAGGCTCTAGGTACCAATTGTAAACAAACAAATCAAATTGTCAAGCCTTTTTCCCACAGGGATAGGCAGAGACAATGGAACGCCACTTGCCACGATCCTTACACAACTCCCTTGCTTCCTTCATATCCACAATTCTCTTCATACAGGCTCCGTGGTTATGGGCACCTATTGTATTGTACAGATATTTAATTTTAATATGATTAAGTACATAATAAAGAAGATGGCGGGAAAAGATAGACTCCTACAATAGTTCGTGGCGAGAGACAGCAAAATGTCGTGAGTCATCGAAAAAAAGCGAGAGAGACCATTGCCCAGCACTGGGGCAATTAAATAGGTAGTAATTAAGGCGACCGTAATTAAGTAGTAGTGAAAACAACAGCCCCCGCCCCGGTTCTTATACCCCGGCTTAGTATAAAAATAATTATAAAATTGGTACCGGCAATATTTTAAATATTAAACCGCTCGGATGTGAACCTTATTCGTCCAAAAATTCACACCATAATCCAATTAAAACAATAAATCACGAATATTACTCCACTGTCACACGGTCGTTGCGTGTAAAAAAGGCACGCCCATGAACCTATGTACGTACACTCCCTGGCCAAATTATTAGACAAACTACGAATTTTTAAAATTATTCCTAATAATTACTATATTTGATGCCTGTCGAGTTCTTTATCGACAGCATGCCGCGACAGAAGGTGGCTCAACAAAATAATAAATTTTATATCACTTTGTTTTCATTCCAACTATGAGCCATGTATCGGTTCCAATTACGCCGGCATGGTGAATGTGACTGCTACTTACAGTTATTGTAGTAGCAGTGACATCCATTCATGGACCGCACTGCAGTTTAACATCAGGCGGGGTGCTGTCATATGTCGAGTCAAAATAACATTAAAAATATATATTTCTTTATTATATTTTTTTTAAATATCACGTTATTTTTGATATCACCTATGTAATGAAGTATTTATGTATTAAACACCATATTTACATTAGCTAGGTTGCCTAGTGCCCTTAACCTTAGAGCTTGTATGAAGAGAATTGTGAATGTGAAGGAAGCGGGGGAGTTGTGTCAGGATCGTGGCAAGTGGCGCTCCATTGTCTCTGCCTATCTCCACGGAAAAAAGGCATGACAATTTGATTGATTGATTGATTGATCATTAGCTACTAATCAAAACTTGCATAAAAACTGTAGTGCGTCTAATAAATTGGCCAGAGAGTGTATATCTAAGGAAAAGATTTCAACAATTATTTTGCTAATAAAATACATTTTGTTGGTTATTTTTCAAAATTCAACACAATATGTTTAAGGATAAAAGTTCCGACAATATTATTGCGACGGTGTGTAACCAGTCCTCACCGGTTACTCCGCCTGTCTATCTTGGTCAGTCAGGATTCTATTCCCGGTCGGAGCAAAAATTGATTTCATAGAATTAATTTGCAATATTAGAAGTAATATTTGTTGATACAAAGATACCCAGGAATTAAGGAATGAAGTAACCAGGTAAAAGGCCGGTTTGCCTAGAGCCCATTACCGTAGAGATTGTATGAAGAGAATTGTGGATGTAAGGGTAGCGAGAGAAATGTGTCAGGATCATGGCAAGTGGCGTTCCATTGTCATAGATAAAAAGATTTATAATATTTGTTTTAGTACATTTGAAACATTCAATAAAGGCTTGTTATAAAAATTATAATAAATTATATAATACAAAAATTCTGTACTCCCTATACTTACATACACCAGTCTCACTAACAAACTCTTTTATATGTAACCTAAATTATCAATCAATCAAATTGTCACGCCTCTTTCCCACGGGGATAGGCAGAGACAATGGAGCGCCACTTGCCACGATTCTGACACAACTACCTCGCTTCCTTCACATCCACAATTCTCCTCATACAAGCTCTACGGTTATGGGCACTAGGCAACCCAGCTTATTATTATTACCTAGATTATTATCAACAAAATACCTAGTTTGGAATACGAACTCGCGGTCCGAAGTTCAAATCCTAGTTCCGGGGTCGACTACAAATGTAAAATTATTAGTATCTCCATGTACCTAAATGAATACAGTTAATATTATATAAATTAAGACATTGTTAAATAAAAAAAAGATCTAACAAGTGTTTTCAATAATATAAATCAAAAAATAAAAATATATTTTTAACTATCTGTCACATAATATGTTCTTAGATTTAGCGATTAATGAATTAAATAAACTTTATACGTTAAATAACTATTGCGTTTATTTTAGTTTTAATATTAAAATTTTTTGGTTTTTTATATGTATAATTCCGACGTTTTGAGAGCTTTGCAGCCATTGTGTCTCTTCGTGACCCCTCCAACCAAAATAAACGCGATAGTAAGCCGCATAAAATTTGTTTAATTCAACTATCTGTCATTTCCATGGGTTTTTTAGGAAAAATGGTATTTAGCCATTTTGTGCTGGCGAAAATACTGAATGTACCATGATATATTAAATATACATTGTACTATATTGTACATTTATTATCAGTGTATGAATATTGAAGGAAACTGTAGTGAAGTTGTAGAGCAATAGTCATGCAAAACAAAAGCACAGGTTCAAAACCATTTGAATCTGTGCTATATCATAGATACATAGCGCAGGTACCAATGTATCTATGATATGTGTACGTTGGTCGTCCTGTTTTCCACATTACAAGCACTTAAGTAGCTTATTATAGAAATGTAAGTAACTAAAAATTGTCATTAAACCTAAAAATAGTCATTAGCCGTAATAATAATATATAAAATTCAGTCGTAAGATCCCTTACTGACAGAAAAGTAAGCATTTAAAGCTAGAACTAACATTTTCGACCGGAATGTGACGGCGACTAAGGCAGCCGTGAAATGTCGTTTTTTCGGTCGTGTCGGTACTCTAGGATCTCCTCTAGGTTACCATCATACAGGACGAGGTTAGATATCGTGTCAAGATAAAAAAAAAGCTTGGTATTCAGTCCAATTTGATAGAAAGTATTTGTAATCGTAAGTAGGTATAGTTGGGGAACGAGTTAAATGAATTCGGGGGCTGAGGTGCGGTGGGGCGTGAAACGACCACCACCCGTATCTTAGTGACGTTCATAGCTCGGCGATGTCATTTAATATCGATAAAAACGTGTCCATATTTTATTTGATTGATTATTAAAATAATTGTGACTTAATTGAATAAAAGAGAGTCGTCATCCGTAGTCAGGCTAGAATCATTATTAGAAACGTGATTAAAATGTGTGAAAAAGAAAAAAAAAACATGCAGTCACTATTCTCAAAATTAAATTAATATATAATTCAATAAAAATTGTTGCTGTCTAATGTTTATACTTAATTTTTTATAATTTAATACACATTTTTAATAACTAAATCTATTTGCGTTAAGGAAAGTGTGTGTTTATTGTTATCGATATTTTGCATTTTACTTCACTATTCATAATAGACACGTGACCATGACGTCACAACTACATTCCTACCGTGTTCATTTAGCTCGTTCCCTTACTATAGGTATAGCATTCAACTTATTATATTTATCAATCAAATTGTCACGCCTTTTTCCCAAATGGATAGGCAGAGACAATGGAGCGGCACTTACCACGATCCTTACACAACTCCCTTGCTTCCTTCACATCCACAATTCTCTTCATACAGGCTCTGTGGTTATGGGCAATAGGCAACCCAGCTTTCTTGAGAATGTCTCCGATTTGGTCGGAAAACACCCTCCTGGGCCTGCCTTATTTAACGCATCCATCCACATCAGATTTATAAATTGCTGTCGTCAATCTACTTTGACTCATCCTTTGCATATGCTCAAACCATTGAAGCATTCCTTTGTCAATCCTTGTCACTACATCTTCATTCAAACCACATTTATATTATATTTAATATATTATAAATCTTGATATCTCATAAAAACGAGGATAACAATTAATAAACAAAGTATCACGATTGTTTATTAAACTTTCAATTATAAAATCAAAACAACATTTTTCCTGTTACACAAAAACGTTTTTAACCGTTCGGCTGTCTCAAAACAAAACATACTACAAATTAAAATGAAACTTTTGAACGACTGCCACTACAGTTAAATGACTACAAGTAGTAGTCACGTTATCGGCTAATTTCGAAAATCGACTACTACTATCCCCGTATCGGTTGACTGGGTACTTACTGCATACCGCTCTTAAGATGCCGAAACACAAAATATTTAAAATGTTTTATTTTTTATATATTGTAGTACTGGACTACTAGCTACTGGCTTCCTATTAATAAAAAAATTTAAAAAATCAATTGTCACGCCTTTTACCCACGGGAATAGGCAGAGACAATGGAGGGCCACATGCCATGATCCTGACACAACTCCCTCGCTTCCTTCACATCCACAATTCTCCTCATACAAGCTCTACGGTTATGGGCACTAGGCAACCTAGCTTTCATGAGAATGTCTCTGATTTGATCAGAAAACACCCTCCTGGGCCTTTAATTTGGGAATTAATTAAAATAATAAATGTTAGAGCTATTTTATAGAGTGCCAATTTTGCCCACTGAAAGGCAAGTCAATGTCAGATGTTGCGTCTAAATAAGTAAACAAAGATGGAGTTGTAAAATGGAATTGTAAATTTAAAAAAAAATCACAAGCCTCATAATTATTTTCCTTATAAAATAAACAGTGGCAACTAGTATTATATATTAAAAATATATATTATATTATAAGCAGAAACCCAAACAGAGGAGGGTAGTTTCCACTACAGAGCCGCTACATAAAGCCACATCGGCCCGCACGCAGCCCACTTTTCCCTCGGCGCTCCGTGTGTTAGGACGTTACTGCTGGTGTAGGTCACGTGAGGCATTTTGTGATTTGTTAAGTGTTCCATAGCTAGCAAGTTGTAATCACCACGTGTCGGTATTCATTGTTAGTTTGAGGCGTAATTCAATAAGTGATTTGATGTATAACTTTGAATTGTAATAAATAACTGTTTTAGTTTGTACTTGTATCTTTTTTTAACTATTCCTACTTAGGATGCTAACATCAGAAGTGGGATCGGAACTCGTTTTTGCCCACAGAGTAATTTTGTTTCAGTAATAACTGTCAAAAGATTTGAATTGTTATTTTACGTGGTGGTTATACTTTTAGCTGTCTTTCTTGCATTTATTTCGTGTACTGGTTTTTATTGTGTACCTACCTACAAGCGCCGGTTTTTATTGTGTACCTACCTACAGGTGCCGTGTTTTCTTGTAGCATGCGGAGTAGCTCTCGTGGCCGAGCGCGTCTTCGATCGCAAAGTGGCTCGCGTGTCCGCCGTTTGCGTACTCGTTCGCGCACTACGTCTCTCGACCGTGACCGTAGATATCGCCGTGATCGTGCCCGTAATCGCAGCAGGTCTAGTTCAAGTGCTAGTCTCGCGTATAGATCTTCTCGTAGCAAGACACGGAGTTATTCGCGACAACGTCACCGTCGCTCTCGTGGTCCGTCGCGACACCGTATGGGTTCTCGTCGCCGTGACTCGCGTAGTTTATCCCGAAAATCGCGTAGTATAACGCGCAAGGTAGGCCCCCGCGGACGCAATGCTAGTGTCAGCGAAATTAGGACTCCTAGTCCTCCGTCGTTTACAGTCACGCCATGCAGAGATATTATCGGGAACACATTGCGACCGTTACCTACTTCAAACTCGCGCAGTTCGAAAAATGGTCATCAGCCATATGGATTAAGATCGACTGAATCAGCGGCCCGCCGCTCTGAAGCATCTTCTCTTGCGCAGGCTCTTATAGATGCTATGAAGTCTGTTCAGCCCGTTAGGTCCCAAAATTATTTTGTGTCTAGTTTTGATCCCTCAATAAATAGTATCGAGGCTTGGTGCGAGGAGGTAGATCGTGCTAGGGACGCGAACGGTTGGAGCGACCACGAATGCTTATCGCGAGTGGCATTATGTTTGAAAGGTGATGCCAAAGTATGGCTAGGTGAATGGGTCACGAACGACCGGACCTGGTCCAACTTTAAACAGGAGTTTAAGCCGCTTTGCTCTAGTAAATTAGATTTTGCAAATATTTTATTTGACGCTATGAATACCACGTCTGACAGTTACCAAACGTATGCTGAATATGCGCGTCGTACATTATTACGTTTAAGAATAATCCGAGGCATCAGTGATGAGCTGCGGACGCTGATTGTCATACGTGGTATTGAAGGTCCGCAAGTTCGCGCAGCAGCGGCTAATGCAAGTCTAACCCCTGACAACTTAGTTACGTTTTTGTCCATATACACCAAACCTAGTCGCAACAAATCATATGTTTCATCTACTGTACAGAGTCGGAAGAGACCTTTTCAACCATCCAATCGTAAGCCAGAGATTGACTGTTATGTATGCGGCCAACGAGGGCACATAGGTCGTAATTGCTCAAAAAAGTTAATCACTAATGCGGGTATTTCACAAAATTCACAAAACACCTCGGTACAGCCAAATGTAGGTAATCCGTGCTCATTCTGTAAAAAGTTAGGACATAACGAGACTAAATGCTTCGCTAAAGCACGGTCAGAAGGTCGAAATTAGCGTCACAATGTTAACCTCTGCTCAGACTTATCGAATTCTCCACTACGATTGACCAACCCAGGTGTAGTGTCCTAAAGGGTTTATGTGACAAAGAAATAACTACCACCTCTTATGTAACTGTCTCACTCGAATTTAGTCATCTAACTATCGAAGTAGATTTAGTCGTTGTGCCCTTAGCTTGCATGAATGCGCCCATTATAATTGGCACCGACGTACTCAATCGAGACGGCGTCATGTACATCCGTACAAAGAAGAACCAATACCTTACACGATCAGACGACACGATAACTCATACCGTCAGCACTAGACAATTAGGCGATTTGCCCAATATAGAAACACCCCTAGTAGGTAAAGTCATTAGTGGTGGTCAGGTACGGCCGAGCTCTCGTTAAATAGAGGCTCTCGTGAATACCCCACCCGAGGATGTACGCCAAGTGCGCCAGTTTCTTGGTCTCACTAGTTACTTTCGGCGCTATATCAAGGGGTATGCAACAAAGACTGCACCTATCTCGCAGCTTACTAGGAATGGCATTGAATTTCGTTGGACCGCGGAACATGAGGCTATTCGCCAAGATTTAATTAAGCTGTTAACCAGTGAACCTGTTCTAACCATATTCAATCCCACGCTCCCAACGGAAGTTCACACCGACGCCAGCAGTGCAGGCTACGATGCTGTCTTGCTGCAAACGCATCCTGATGGGAAGACACAAGCTGTGGCCTACTTCAGTAAGGTGACTCAAGGAGCTGAAGGCGCTAGTACGCGACATAGCGCTTACAAATAAGTCACCCAACCGAGAAGCACACCGCGAGCTCTCTAGAAGCAGAGTCCGGCAGCTCCTCACCGATAACCAACATCGGCAGGACGAGGGAGTGAATAAAAATAGGCACCCACCACATATTTATAACTTGCACGATCATGTTTTTGTTCTAAAGTTTTCCCAGGCAACTGGCAAGCTAGACTCTGGCATGCGTGGCCCCTACCAGGTGGTCAAAGTTCTACCGAGTGGAGGGTATGAACTGAAGCTGTTGGGGAACAACTATGGCAAGACAACGCAGGCTGCAGCACAACACATGGTGCCGTGGCGAGGCGAGTGGTGCCCTGATACGTGTGCTGCATTCTTTGAAAGGGAGCATACTGATTCATCTTAACTATCATGCTAACGGGATGCTGTTCGTTCTTGCTTATTCTTATGTAACTGCTGAACCCTAGCTTCACATATGTACTAATGAGAGCTATGCTTGATCGAATGGCGCCTCAGTGCTTGAAGTGAGATGAATCTGCGTTGGCATTTGTTGTCAAGTCGCACAAAGCGTTGGCATTTGTTGTCAAGTCGCACAAAGCGTTGGCATTTGTTGTCAAGTCGCACAAATCGTTGGCATTGGTTGTCAAGTCGCCAACATGTGTGTTGTGTGTGACCCACACGATGCGCATGGCCCGTAGCGTTAGTCGCTAGTCGGGAGGGGTGTGTTGGTCGCATCCATGTTACAGGTGCAGAACCATCTGTCACCCGGTGCAGTGCTGAAGCCATCACTGGAAGATATGTGAAGAGAAGAAAAGGCCTAGTGTGTTATTAGAATGTAGACGTCTACGATAGGTGGTGATGAATGTAAGAGTTTTGGAACGTGTTGACAAGTGACGAATAAATTAAGTGAATGATATTCGAAAGATTTGAAAGTAGAATGCGTATTTACATAGAAGGGTAGGCATAACACTTTGCTTTCTCAGATGATGACCAAAATGAGCCTGATGGTGAGCCCCAACCTGGTCCTTCATCAGCAGGCCAAGCCACGCCCCTGTCAGATTCCGAAGAAGAAGCAATCACCTCCGGTGCTGGTGACACCATCAACAGTCAGGGTCGAGGACGCCCCAGCGTCAGGAGAGGCCGTATAAGCAGAAACCCAAACAGAGGAGGGTAGTTTCCACTACAGAGCCGCTACATAAAGCCACATCGGCCCGCACGCAGCCCACTTTTCCCTCGGCGCTCCGTGTGTTAGGACGTTACTGCTGGTGTAGGTCACGTGAGGCATTTTGTGATTTGTTAAGTGTTCCATAGCTAGCAAGTTGTAATCACCACGTGTCGGTATTCATTGTTAGTTTGAGGCGTAATTCAATAAGTGATTTGATGTATAACTTTGAATTGTAATAAATAACTGTTTTAGTTTGTACTTGTATCTTTTTTTAACTATTCCTACTTAGGATGCTAACAATATAATATATAAAAAATATTATATTTATTTTTTATAAAAATATAGTATTAGTATATCAAAAATAAACAAACTTTGAACTACAAGTTAAAAAAAAACTGATAATAAACAGAATACAGACCGTGAAGTGATTTGGTCACGTTTCGGGATCAGCTTGTAAGTTGCCGGTTCCAACTAGGCCGGCATAGTAGATGTGATTGCTACTCACAGTTATTAAATTGTAGTAGTAGTGACATTCATTCATGGACCACACTTCGGCTTAACATCAAGCGGGGTGCTGTCATATGTCGAGTCTTAATAAAAAAAAAGGTAACAAAACAAGTTATAGCGCAGCTTGAAAGCCAGCGTTATTTTTAACTGCCGGTATATATGAACGTCTAATTCATTTAAATACGAGCAAAATACTAAAAGCTCCGAGGTTCATCTATAGCCGGATATCAGTGAAGTGCAGCAATTAATTATATGCTCGATAAACAGATAAGTTTCCGTTGCAAGACAAGCTTCACTGAACATTGGTCTTCCTTATTCCGCACACTTTTTCAGCTTTCTAAACCCTCTAACTGTATCAAATTTTATTTATGCATCGCCAACTATGAAGGATTTAATTACTTTTTTTATTGTGACTCGACATCGGACCTCGACCTTCCTTATGGTAAGCAAGAGGTGCCGTCGACTGAAAAAATCCCGAGTCAGTTCACGGCTGCCCCAGTCGCCGTCACTATGCCGGCCAAAGGTGATTCTACACGCATCGCTTGAAGGATCCGAGGTTATAGGATGGAGAAAATACATGGGCTGGTAAAGCATTCCATTTGTCGATTGTTCAACAAAAAATACGACGCAGCGAACCTTTTAGTTCCACTGCTGATTCAAGTAAATCGTCGAATCAACATCCTAAAGGTTTGAGTATTAGAGAATGCCTTTGGCGTTGCGCAATATATATTTTAAATAAATAAATAACTTCAAGGTCAGACATCATCGAGGAAGTGATTAAAACTGTAATTTGAAAGGAAAGAAATTGATAAAGCCTTTGAAATGTAAAGTATGAATTAAAAAGAAGCCATATAGGTGGTATTTGTTACACGATAAACTGAATAAAAGAACTTACTGTAAAAATAAACTCTTTGACTATGGGCACTGCGGACATTTGCTTTTTTTTAATTAAGAAAGACAGCTTAAAAAATTATAAAAATATCTTTCCTTAATCATCTTAAATCTATTCATTTAATGTGCCCAAACAGCTATTATTATACATTCCTCAATATTTGCTAAAATATACTTAATTTTTTTATATTTATTCACAAACCTTATCGGGCTCCGTAGGCAGAGTTCCGTAGCCATACCAGCTACGCGCAGATCTCATTCTAGGCTCGTCTTTTGGTGACAACAAGTCACTGCCCCACCGAACCACACCGCCGGCTATCGCTGCCACACCCGGCGTCCTAGGTCCACTGCCCGGTGATTTTAGACCAGGACTAGTGGCTCGTTCATGCACAGGTGGCAATGTTGGCTTGACGCATCCCGTCCGCCTCTCATACAACCTCTTCACCATATCAGTCTCACATTCAGGAGTCTCTAGACTACCTTTCTTATCATTACTCCTCTTCACTACATCAGCGATTACACTTCGCTTTAATTCTGGCGTTCGTTTCAAACTTTCCATCGACTCTTGGAGTGACGATTTCTTCCCATCATTCTTAAATTTCTGACTCTCGGTCGAATCCTGTTTTGAGATCAAACTTTTCTTAAGGTCATTTGGTTCTTTTCTTTTAGCGCAGTCGGCTGTATCTTGTTTAACCATTTGCCCTCTTTTGTCTTCATGTTTAGGAATAAGAGCCCTTTTGAGACTATCGCTAGAATCTTGCTTGTGTATAATTTTCCTTGGACACTCTGAATTTAAAGAGTCTGTGGTCTTTGAGATGAGGAGTTTGGGATAGTCATAGCCGGTGTGTTCCGGAGGAGCGAGCTCTAGCGACCGTCTATTTTTTCGTTTATCTGCGGGCGAGATCTGCGCTTTGACCGGGAGCAGCCTCCTCGGGAGCAGGCTACGGTGGTCAGCGAGCGGCGACTCGGGGCGAAGCATGGCGGCCAATACAATGCTCTTGCCGCGTTTTCACTGTCTCCTGTAATAGATAAACAACATTGTTAGTCCGGTGACATGATTGAGTAATTACATTTTTACATTATCAACAAGTTCGGAGGTTATCTGTTTAGAGACAAGGGTAATGTTATTTGTCAAGGGTGTGGCATGAAAAAATAGATTTATTGACATAGTTTTAATTAAATAAACATCATTTTTGTATGTCAAGTATGCACGAGTATGTTGATACGTTTCAGTTTGATGTATGGAAGTGTACGCGTGACTATACGATTACAGTTAATGTGACTTCTGAGTAGTAAAATTATTATCTGTAGCCAAGAAAGGTAATAAGCAAGATTTATGTGTTTTTACATAAACATATAGATTTATTTCCTTTTATTTCGACCATATTTATTTTAAATGAAAGTATTTACTATGAGAAGACTTATATCCTGGATTTCTAAAAAACAAATTAAAGGAAATAATATTTTCTTAGATTTGGCGCGAACATTGCGCGAACACGGTTCTATGACATTTTTGCGATTTAGTCGTGACGACATTGTCTAAACAACACGTACACAGAATGAAAAGAAACTTATTTCCTTTAATGGATTAAACAAATTTTATGCGGCTTACTTACGTTTAGTAAGTAGTAATAGTAAGCCGCATAAAATTTGTTTAATCCATTAAAGGAAATAAGTTTCTTCTCATTCTGTGTACGTGTTGTTTAGACAATGTCGTCACGACTAAATCGCAAAAATGTCACGGTTCTAACTATAACAGCGGCACGCTATGATGGCCAATTTGACGTTTGCACCTTTTATGAAATTTCGTATAAATTAATAATTAAGTTTGAAGGAGCAAATAATTGTTCTTTATTGTCACTATAAATAACAACTTTATCCAATTGTTATTTTATTCTGATCAAATCAGGAATTCTGCTTAAAAAAGGATTTCATAGCCACATAGTCGTCGTCACTCTTGGACCTCCTCTTGCTTATCATCAGGCGAGTCGAGGTCAGATGTCGTGTCACAATAAAAAAAACATCATGTGTATGTATGAAGAGAGTTGTAAATATGAAGGAATGGAGAGAGTTGTGTCAGGATCGTGAAAAGTGGTGCTCCGTTGGTTCTATCTACGCCTGTAGGATGTAGGGCGTAATTAAAGATGAACATGATATATAGTTGACTTAACCAACTAGCTGTAAGCTTTTGATTGACCAAATAAATCAAAATAATTCACTACAGTCTAGCGTCGCGACGGACAATTGTTTTTTGCTACATGATACAATACAATTTTTCATAACATTTTCACTCTAAGCTACTAAAAGTGTTTGTATCATAGAAGGTAAGTGACCAAAGAAAATATAACAAAGATACATTAGTCTTGAGCCGGGGTTTCCTAGTTTGCGTGACAATTTCTAGAGACCGAGAGTTAAACCGAGCTAAGGCCTAAATCGAGTTTCGTCGGTTAATACAATACAATAAACCAGTTTCAACTATTTTTTTTTATTGTGACTCGACATATGACAGCACCCCGCTTGATGTTAAGCCAAAGTGTGGTCCATGAATGAATGTCACTGCTAATACAATTCAATAACTGTGAGTAGCAATCACCTCCACTATGCCGGCCGAAACGTGACCAAATCACTTCACGGTCTGTATACTTGTAAGTGGTGGTACTACCCCGGATCGGCAGACTGGGTACCACCGCCTACCACTCTTAGATAACCAGAACCGAAGCAAATATCCATCTCTTTTTTTTTATTAACAAATATTTGCAATATTAAATATTACAAATAAAAGCTATGAAACAAATATTTGCTCCGACCGGGGATCGAACCCGGGACTTTACGCGCAACAAACCAGTCGCTAAACCGTTCGTCCACGCCTGTCGTCATTTATATATTTAGATTAGTCATCTAATTTTAGTCATACATACACACCCGAAATTCTATAGCAAACCATACTGTGTATTAGGCAATTTAGATTGTCGGACCAAATTCTCAACTCGGTTTGAATCGAATTCATTAATTCGCGAATCGGGTTATCCATATTTTTAAATCGACCTAACTCGGTTCGAAAAAATCGAGATCGTCCCATTTTTAACAATTTCACTAACACTAGACTACGGTCTCCTTACAATAAAATTAATCATATCATGAAGCAACTCTAGGACGCAACTACCTAGTTGTTAGGTTAACTTTAATAGAGTCGTTTAAACAATAGTTAAGATGGGTGTAGTTATGTATTGTGCCTTTAAATGTCTGTAATCATGATATAGAAGAATTGACGTCACCATTCATGTCGTGATATAAAATCTATACTTTGATTTTTAATTACACACAATTAACTCGTTCTTTAAGACCAATGACTGTGTAAATAGAGATAGAAATATTGTGTTTGCTTCTTATTGCTTATTAATCAATCAATCAAATTTTTCCCACAGGGATAGGCAGAGCGCTACTTGCCACTATCCTGACACAACTCCCTAGTTTCTTTCACATTCACAATTCTCTTCATACAAGCTCTATGGTTAAGGGGACTCGGCAACCTAGCTTTCTTGAAGATGTCTACTATTTACTCGGCAAACAACCTCGTTTTTTAACGCATCCATTCACATGAGATATATAAATTCTTCTCGTCAATCTACTTTCACTCATTCTTTCCATGTGCCCAAACCATCTAAAAATTCCTTCGTCACTACATCCTCTTTCAAACCACATCTATCGCGCACTGTGCTATTCCTTATTTTATCCGCTATCGTCACTTCACATACATTCCTTAATGACCGCATTTCTACAGCGTTAACTCTACTCTCATGCTTCTTCTGCCATACCCAACATTCACTTCCATACATTAATGTAGGAACAAGCACCGTAATGTAGGAACTTGTTGTTTATATTACTACAAATTGAATACTGTACTCCTATGAAGGCGACCGTGGTGTAGTGGTAATCCAATGGGCACACACACTGAGACGGGTTTGAAACCACTTGCCGGTCAATCAATCAAATTGTCACGCCTATTCCCCACAGAGACTATCGAACGCCACTTGCCACGATCTAGACACAATTTCCTCGCTTCCCTCACATCCACAATTCTCTTCATAGTCGTACAAGCTCTACGGTTACTTGCCGGTACCAATGTATATTTGATATTATATTTTTTTATTTTGGTGACATCTGACCTCGACTTGCCTGAAGGTAAGCAACGGGGAGGGCCAAGAGTGCCGACGACTGCAAAAACGGTTTCAGTATACTGTTGCCTCAGTCGGTGCCACTATTCCGGCTATTTTGTTATTCTTAAACCAAGCAAGACTATTAGGGAAACAATCACAATAATAATAAAAAATATCAACGTAGGTAGGTACTTATAACACTATAAACGCATAAAATGCATAACACAATGTTGATAAGCCAACAAAAATAATTGTATAATTAGATAAAATGTTTACAACATGCAAATCGTTAAGAGTCGCTTTAATTGTTGCTTCGTTTGTCAAGGATCTATCAATCAATCAATCAAAACGTAGAAATAACAAAGACAATGGAAACTACTTTCCACGATCCTGACAATACTACTTCGATGAGAGTTTATAGGCGTTGCGTAGGTCAAAGCGTGGTGAACAATATACACGAGTATATCAATCAATCAAATTGCTCGCCTTTTCTCAACAGGAATAGGCCACTTTCCACGATCCTGCCACAACTTCCTCGCCTTCATATCCACAATTTTCTTCATACAAGCTCTATGATAATGGGCACTAGGCAACTCAGCTTTCTTGAGGTCGTCTCCGACTTTGTTTAAGTGACAAAATTCTGTTTGTTTGAAGAAGTATACAAGTTACAAGTATACAGACCGTGAAGTGATTTGGTCACGTTTCGGGATCAGCTTGTAAGTTGCCGGTTCCATCTAGGCCGGCATAGTGGATGTGATTGCTACTCACAGTTATTGAATTGTAGTAGCAGTGACATTCATTCATGGACCACACTTCGGCTTAACATCAAGCGGGGTGCTGTCATATGTCGAGTCACAATAAAAAATAAATAAAAAAAATCGGCCAAGTGCGAGTCGGACTCGCCCATTAAGGGTTCCGTAGCAGCAAGTAACATAATATTAAGACTTTGATCAATGTTTTATTAATAGTGTATTTTTTTTAATTATTAAAAAAAAATATTGATGGGTAAACATTATAATTAGGTACCTAAATGATAGGATTTAGATCTAACTACGAGCTCGTATATGCGAGCCCATATAGGGTTGTGATAGCTAAACAAGCTAATATATATTTCAGTTTGACAAGATAAAGTTTTATTCTAACATAGTAGGTACAGTATTCCCAAATTAATAATGCGCATGCAGGTCTTCGTAATTGTGGTATTCCCGGAAACACCCGAATCATTGAATCGTAAGAGCCCTAAACAATGCACTTGCATTTTGCACCTTGTTCGAAAGAAATAGGAGTCAATATCATGTGTACACAATCGAAAACATTCTTCCGACGCTCGGAAATAAGACCGTTGTCGAAAAGTGACGAAGATTTCTATGCACATTATCATGACATTATCACTTTGGGAGACCTGTATGTATTTTATGTATTTAGATGTGAGGAAATGAACAGAACATCTTAAAACTTATTAGGTTGACGTTTTATAGTAAGTATTTACCTATTTCTAAGCAGTAATTGAGTTTAAAAGAATAATTTCGATGTAAGTAATCAAAATAATTTTTATTCAACTAAAACATTATGAAATCGTCAACGTACAATACTTAGCATTCGCAAATGTATCGAAAAATTAGCTCCGTGCGCACAACGTCGGCCCTCGCTCTATGTGGTCTCTACCTGCCCGCTTGGGTTAGAACAGTCGGCAACCTGCCCCCCGCGCGCTTCGCACCCCTATTTGTGAAGCCACGCCCCCGCGAATTATAATAATTATTTACTTAGGCACCTATTATAGATTCATCATTAGAAAATAATAGCTCACGGTTTAGGCATAAGGTTTATGTTTATGAAATTATATGATTTATTATTATTTTTATATTTGAGTTGATTGAATGAAAGGTATATTGCGGTTTACGATTTATGACGTATTAAAAAAAAACTACTTACTCGATCTTGTTCAAACCAATTTTCGGAGGAAGTTTACATGGTAATGTACATCATATATTTTTTTTAGATTTATCATTCTCTTATTTTAGAAGTTACAGGGGGGGGGGACCAACTTTTTACCACTTTGGAAGTGTTTCTCGCGCAAACTATTCAGTTTAGATTAAAATGATATTAGAAACGTCAATATCATTTTTTAAGACCTATCGATAGATACCACACACGTATGCGATAGATGAAAAAAAAAAATTTAGAGATTTAGTTCTAAGTATGGGGACCCCCAAAATTTATTGTTTTTTTTATATTTTTGTGTGAAAATCCTAATGCGGTTCATAGGATACATCTATTTACCAAGTTTCAATAGTATAGCTCTTATAGTTTCGGAAAAAAGTGGCTGTGACATACGGACGGACAGACAGACAGACAGACAGACAGACAGACAGACAGACAGACAGACATGACGAATCTATAAGGGTTCCGTTTTTTACTACGGAACCCTAAAAAGCCGTGTAACATAAGTCTCCAATACGGAACTGCTATTTAGGGGTTTTGGCGGGCAACTGCAAGTGACAGGACGCGCAATTTTGAATTATTTGAAAAGCTTGTGTTTTCATAAATATTAATGTGTAATAATGGTGGAATTGTTATCCAGTAATAGTTTTAAGTTGATCAAGTATAAACAAGTAATTTAAAGTTGTGAAACGTGTTTCTTCATGTTCCCTCCAAGACTTCTTCTGAAGTTTTAGTAAAGGCTTCTGCCGCTTTACTAAAACGATCATCATCAACCTCATTCTCATCATCATCATTTGATGAATCACTCGCGTAGTTCATCTTCATCTTTACTTGACAATGTATTAACATTGAACCATATATTTTTACTTTGACACTGGCAAGTTAAATACTAAAGCCATAAACAAGAAGAAAGAAAGAAACTGCTATTTATAACCTAACTCGCTCGCCAACATTCGAATGCTACTACCAATACTTTTACTCTCTGTATAAACTTGCTACTTGTACTTGATTAAGTGTAAATCAGGCTTTGTAATTTTATATTGTGACTCTACATCTGAATTCGACTTGCCTGATGGTAAGCATGATCGAGGTCCAAGAGTGCTGACGACTGAAAAAAAAACGCTTTTGCTCGCGACCGCCTCATTGGCCGCCATTATGCCGGCCAATGGTGCTTCTTAAAGCATCGTTTGATAGAAGGTTATCGGATAAAGAGAATACTAGGGCTGGAAAAGCATTCTAGTTGTCAAGTCTACTTGTGGCAAGTTTATGTCCATCCTCTATCCTTGTCAAGCCGTGATGATAGATACATAGATAGAATAGGCGACCGTGGTGTAGTGGCAGTGAAATGGTCACACAAACGGGTAGCACGAGTTCGATTGTCCTGTTTCTACGATACAAGCACTTTACTAGCTTAGTATAGAAATGTATTATTATTATAAGTCTATTTATCTGTCCCACTGCTGGGCAAAGGCCTCCCTCTCTTTTTTCTACGACTCACGACATTTGGCAATCTCTCGCCACGAACCATTGTAGGAGTCCATCTCATCTCGCCATCTCCGTTTGGGCCTGCCGCGAAGTCTTCTGCAATCTGGAGTCCACTCAGTAGTAGACTTGGCTCATAATGCATCGGACATGCGATGCATTATGCGATGCATCAGGTGTAAATCAGGGTTCAACTTTGGGTCCACTGTTATTTTTAATAATGATTAACGATCTCGTGAGGGTGGTCAGACATGCCCGATGTCTTTTGTATGCGGATGATTTAAAGCTGTTTCTTGAGATACGGGACGTTGACGACTGCGAACTGCTTCAACGTGATATTGATGCTGTGTTTGAGTGGAGTGTGCGAAACAAAATGGAGTTTAATGCCTCAAAATGTTATGTTATGACCTTTGGAAGGCACCGACATCCCTTTCATTGTTCTTATCATATAGATAATAATATCATCTTACGGGTCGATTCAATGCGGGATCTTGGTATAATTTTTGATAGTTCCTTGACATTTAACAGTCATATAGCTACACTGGCCAAAGAGTCATTTAGGCGATTGGGATTTGTACTGCGCAACACCCGCCATTTTCATAGCATTGATCTCATAAAGCTACTTTTCAATACTCTTGTGAGAAGTAAACTAGAGACAAGCGCGTGTGTGTGGAACCCTCATGAAACTTGCTATAAGTTAATGTTGGAAAAAGTACAAAAGGCTTTTCTAAGATATCTATATAAAAGAAAAAACAGGTACTATCCTTTCTTGTTTCCAACAAAGTTTTTGCTCGGAGCCCTGGGTATGAACTCATTAGAGTACCGAAGAGCAAGAAGTGATCTATATATGGCACTGAAGATATTGCGTGGGGATCTGGATGCCATCGAGCTTTCTGACTCTCTATGCAGGCTCCATGTGCCATACAGACATTCGCGATTGAGAGCCTGTCGTCGCGTGCCTCTTTTAGCGATGCCATCATGCCGCACAATTAGTCATGCTCAATCCCCCATCTGCAGAATGATCACTTCAGTAAACGGTCTCCTTGGCGCAGCACCGAACTGTGATGTTTTTGACGACGCCTGGATCAGGATTATTTGTGACTGCGAAAAATATTGTGAAGGTCTGGGTGGATAATAAATAGTATGTAAGAATATTTTTCATTTAATTTATGTTTTTAGATAGTGAAATAATTTGTATTTAGTCAATCATTTATTGTAAAAGGCGACTCGCCGTTCTAAATGACATAAATAAATAAATAAATAAATCAGTTTAGCGGCTTTTTCAGCTACATCGGCAATAGAAATGTATATAAATAAAAAATATATAACAAAGTTGTCTAACAGTTAATGTTGTTAGTGTTTTAAATTATATGTTATTTATATGTATATTATTATTCGCTTGGTGTATTTAATTGTTTTGATTGTGACGTCAAAGAAGTTGTCTCTGGTCTCGGCCAGGCCCGGTTCGCTTTATATATAAACACGTGAAGCTGTATGCAGCTAAATATAGAGTATTATTTTTAGATTTTTATTAATATAACATTTGTTTTGTCCGTTTTTTAATGCATTTCGTGTGTTCAATTTGATATATAAATTATCCTTGTGTTTCAGCGCTTATTTTGTTTCTTTTTACATTTATTTGTTATATTGTATAAATATAGAATTTTACCAAAACTTAACAATGAGTAATATTGGTATTACATTTTGTTGATAATGGAATAATGGAATTTTATGGAATAACGATATTTTTATAGACACAAGCCCTTGAATTGGTTTTTTTTAATAGTTACTTAAATAATATAAAAATTAACTATTTAAATATTATTAAAGCAATTTATTAAACATTGCATATTCTCTATATTGACGACAGGCGTGGACGAACGGTTTAGTGATTGGTTTGTTGCGCGTAAAGTCCCGGGTTTGATTCGGTCGGAGGAAATATTTGTTTCATAGCTTTTATTTGCAAATATTTCTTAATAAAAAAAAATATGGATATTTGCTTCGGGTCTGGGATCCGGGGTAGTAACACCACTTACAAGTATACATACTGTAAGGGATCAGCTTTTATGTTGCCGGTTCCATCTGGGCCGGCATAGTAGATATGATTGCTACTCACAGTTATTGAATTGTAGTAGCAGTGACATTAATTCATAGACCACACTTCGGCTTAACATCAAGCAGGGTGCTGTTATATGTCGAGTCACAATAAAAATAAATTAATATTCTCTAATTTATTATTGACGAAGAAAAACGGAGTAACAATTTACGTGGGGCTTATGCACTGTACTAAACCAGTTCGTCTACACTCATCATTTAAGTTGGAAGGTTTGCTGTGGCGTTCATACGGCATTTTCACGAGGCGAATTCAGTTGTTCGATATTTATCGTTAACAAAAAATTGAAAGCGAATATTGACTAGCGTTCTCGCGGTTCAATAATTATCGACTCAATATTACACGTGTACATTTTAGATTTTTTTTTGTTTATTGTTATAGTTTATTGTTATAGACGCCATATATAACAATAAACTGGTGTCAGAGGATTACAATACATATTCAATAGCGCTGCTTGTCTGTCTGATTGGACTGATTAGGCATTCAATGCGAACGAACAAGTTCAGACGAGTCGATCCTCTAAATCAATAAAAGTTAAAAGGTCTTTAACTTTTGTTGAACCGATAATTATAGCTTCAATTTTATTGAAAGTCTGTTCCAACGGTTCAAATCACGACCGATTTCACAGTTGATCAACTAACTTCGCCTCGTGTCAGTTAAAACAACAATAACAATCAAACTCGCTATAGGCGCAAGTTAAATCGCTACTCTATTTATCTAAGTAATCAGGCACAATAGATAAAAATTATATCATAAATACTTTTGTATTATCAAGCGAGATATGACCTGATAGCAGCTTCGGATCTACGATCTTTTGGAACCGGGGCAGAAACTTGATTGTGGCGCCCCTCCCCCCAGCGTTTGAGATAAATTACTTAAAAACTCACAAATATATAAAGTTGACTTAATGGTAATGACTTAATGAATAGAGGTAATTGCTACTTACAGTTAAATAGCTGTAAGCAGCAGTTAAATTTACTATGCCAACCTAGTTGGAACCAGCAACTTATAAGCTAATTCCGAAACGCGACTAAGTCACGGTCATGTCAACGCTCACCTCCACCTCCATACCTACTTTACTATTATTGTTCTCTTTCCTGTAGTCATTATTATTAATAATAATGCGGCACAGTGACAAATCGCAGGCTCATCGCCCACATAAATAATACCTTGAGAACGTTCTCACGAGTTTCTCTACTTTATTATCACAAGTAACCACGAGGAAAAAACTACCACGAGTTCATATTCCGAATCAACAGTCCGTAGCCATTATTTTCTATACAAACCGAACTAATTAATCGTTTACCGTTTTCTGTTAATCATGTCGATAAGAGTGGCCACTTGGTTAGTTTATTTATTAATTACTAGCTGTTCCCCGCGGTTTTACCCGCGTTTATAAACTGTAATCGCAATGTGAGTACATTGACAGGAAAGGGATCCTCATGGTCCATCATCAGGTACTCTTGGTTTTTAATATCATATCAAACCAGATGGACGAACGGTTAGCGATGGGTTTGTTGCGCGTAAAGTCCCGAGTTCGATTCTCGGTCGGAGGAAATATTTGTTTCATAGCTTTTATTTGTAATACAAGGTTTTTTTTAAATAATCGTAGCCTAAGTTACTCCTTATTACAACAGCTAAAAAAACGGCTGTTTCAATATTACTCCAATTTTATTTATATGTATAGATATAGATTTATTAAAGGTGTACACGACAGGACACAACCTTTACCTGAATTTACTTGAACAGAATTTTAAAAATCAAGCTTGTATCCCATTTCTGCACAAAGCATTAGCTTTTAAAATAATTAACGATAAAAAAACAGACAGAGACAGTAAACAAGCACGATTGAAGAAAGGAATTTATAAATCTGATGTGGATGGATGCGTTAAACAAGGCAGGCCCAGAAGGGGGTTTGCCGACCAAATCGGAGATATCCTTAAGAAAGCTGGGTTGCCTAGTGCCCATAATAATAGAGCTTGTATGAAAAGAATTGTACATGTTAGGAAAGTGGCGCTCTATTATTGGACCACCACGATAGAGTATCCATGCCTATCCCTGTGGGAAAGGCGTAATAATTTTAACGACAGGCGTGGACAAACGGTCAGCGATTGGTTTGTTGCGCGTGAAGTCCTGGGTTCGATTCTCGGTCAGAGCAAATAATTGTTTTATAGCTTTTATTTGTAATATTTAACAATTATATTAAATATTGCAAATATATGTTAATAAAAAAAGAGAGATATTTGCTTCGGGTTTGGTTATCAAAGAGTGGTTGGCAGTGGCAGTGGTCATGCTGTTTTTATGATACAAGTACCTACGTTTAGTAGCTCAGTTTAGAATCGTAAAGAATCGCCCAGTCCGTCGATCCGCTGTAGTACCACCACTTTTATGTGTACAAACTGTGGATGTGAGGGAAGCGAGCGAGGGAGATGTGTCAGTATCGTGGCAATTGGCGCTCCATTGTCTCTGCCTATTCCTGTGAAAAAACAGCGTAACAATTTGATTGATTGATTGAAACTGTGAAATGACATAGTTGCGTTTAGGGATTAACTTCAAAGTTGTCGGTTCCAACTAGGCCGGCACAGTGGATAAATAGTACCACTCCAGCTAAAAACACACAGGATTCACTTTTAAAGCAAAAAAATATATTTGGAAAAAAATCCAAAGGTCAGTAGTTCAATGTCAGTAATCATTTAATACAACTTGCAACGAGTTCACGCAAATTTTTCCACTAATTTTATCACTGTATAAATAGAACAGTACATATATAAAAAATGTTTTTTTTAAATTAGTTTATTCAGGTAAACAGGTTATAATCTAAAATACAGAATAACACCAGCGTAGGAAGACATATTAATATAATTATATATATTTTTTTATTGTGACACATCTGAACTGGACCCGTCTGAAGATAAGCAAGAGAAGGTCCAAGAGTAACGTCGACTGAAAAAAAATAAGCTCACGGCGACCTAACCACAGTCGCCGTCACTATGCCAGCCAAAGGTGCTTCTTCACGCATCGCTTCCGGTCTGTATACTTGTAAATGGTGGTACTACCCCGGATCGGCAGACTCAGAACCACTGCCTACCACTCTTGAATGAAGTTTTATCCATTTGCAATTTATTTAAACATGTACATTTTATAATTTTTCTTTGAACATCTGTACAAAGTATAAGCAATCTGTCATTATATTTTTACTACATAGATCATAAATAACATTGACTATAAAAATAAAAGAAACCTAAACTATGTAAAGCTATTAATGTATGTAACATAGGAAATACCGTTCGCTCGGAGTGTCACTCGTAAACGTGATGTATTGTGTATTGTTGAACTATGATCAAGTGTCTTTTCCGCAATTTCTATTATTAATAAAAGAAATGTAAGCAGATAACATCGGCTGCTATTTTTAATTTCATTGCATTAGAGTTTTGTAGGCGGTGATAAGTAATAGTAGAAGAGCTGACAATTTTAATTCAACTGGTATTTTTTATATTCTATGAAATTATCAGTAAAAAGAAAAGTAGTAGGAAAATCTGTCATAGTTCATCCGACTGGTAAAAAGAGAAGTAGATAAGCTTCTAAAATTCATTCAATTAAAATTTTCTAATTCTATGAAATGTAACAGTACAAAAAAGTAGGTAGTAGAAGCTATGCAAAATCTTAATTGTTTCGCATTTTATTATTATCTATTCATTTATAATTTGCCGTACGTAGGTAGCAATTTTTAATTAGATGAAATGTGACAGCTTTCTAGGGAGTAACCAAGTACCAACACACAGCGCAGTCCATCGATCTGGGGTGCGATTTTTGAATTGTTATTTTTTGAAAGCGTATGCGAAAATGTCACACTCGCATACCAATGTCGAAAATTCGTATTTTTTGAAAAGTCATCATACCCTTCGCTTTCACGACGAGTAGGTCGTTTTCGAAATCTACTAATCGTAATTTTGACAGTTGACGTTTACTAGTTGAAGATTTGTTTTATGTTTTTGAGATAAGACAAATTTCATTTTTATACGTTCCGTTTCATTTTAAACTTCCCGGATTTTGTCGCTTGCACAAAATATATATTCAAGCGACATATTTAGTTCAAGCGCTAAAAATGCTTTTATGAAATAGGCAACACAGCTTTCTAATGGTTCTAAAATGGAACCAATAGAAAGCAAAGTCGCATGCGAAACATTCCGATAATGAATTCGATTCCATCGGTGAAAATTCAAAAATCGCATTCCGTCCTTAATTTAATCCTTTAACTTCTAGGTTGAGGTTAGAGAGGTGGGAAATAAATCCTCGAAAGACCTCATAGCCCTTATTATATTCAGCATACATTCGCGGCTTACTATAATTTAATTTTTTTCATACAAGCTCTAAGTTGATAGGCAAATCGATGACATCCTCAAGAAAGCTAGGTTGCTTAGTGCCCATAACCTTATTAATCAATGTTCGCGCAAAATCTAAGAAAACACTACAATGAATTACTCAGTTTTGACGCTTGTACGTACTTGTGTTAACAATCAAAGCGTCAATAAAACGTTGATTAATTGATTTGATTCCGCATAGCCGTAAACACAATTTGGCTACGGAACCCTAAACAAATAATAGCACAACAACATTTCACGTGCGCGTGATTGTTGTTGTTAAAAGTGATGTGACGTGTTTTCAAACATTCACTGTAGTACGCTATTTTCGCACCTCCTACTCGCATCATTCCAATCGGCCGAACAACATCAAACTACACGAAATGCTACTCGTTGCGTCTTTTCTTTGTAGAACAATTGACAATTGGAATGCTTTGCCAGTCCATATGTTCTCTTTATCCTATGACCTTGGATCCTTCAAGCGATCCGTGAAGAAGCACCTTAGGACGGCATAGTGGCGGCGGCTGGGGCAGCCGGGAACTGACTCGGTTTATCCATTCTGCTTATCATGTCACAATTTAAATAAAAAATAAAAACTATTTGTAAAATATTTATGCTGGAGTGCTATCCATGGATAGCGACTGCTACTATGGTACATATATTATGGTACATATATATTAAAGATACATTGGTACCGGTGGGTGGTCTCGAACTCGTGCTCTTCGGTTTGCGTAACCATTGCACTGCCACTACACCACGATCGTCTTTATTTATATATTTTTAAATCGTAAGGCCACGTTTACACAGCGGTAAGTTTTGTATCCGTTTTTTCGTCGGATCCTGCAACCGTATTGATCGTGTGAACGCGTGCATTGAAATACTATTGCCACTAAACAGGATCCTACAAAAAACCGGTTCGGCATAGAAACGGATCTGTCCGTGTGAACGGGGCCTAAGTCCGCCAATGCCAAATTTAATTTAGACGCTTAGTGCCAAAGCGCATAAACAAACAATTTGAAATTTGCAAATTTGCCTGTCTCTAAAATTATAATTTAGGTATTACTTATTTATATTATGATTGGCGATACGTGTGGCGCGCATTAGTATCCACACCAGTCCGTTACGCGTAAAGTCCCGGGTTCGATTCCAGGACGCAGAAACAATTTCTTCTATAACTTTTATTAATTAATTATATTTATTATTACAGGAGGGTGTTTGCCGAACAAATCGAAAACATCCTCAAGAAAGCTAGGTTGCCTAGTGCCCATAATCACAATGGCTCTTAAAACGTCAGAATAATAAAAAAAATGTTCAATTAATAATCAAAATAAACGCGATAGTCGATCGAAAATCTTATACCGCATAAAATTTGTTTAATTCATTACTTAATCAATGTTCGCGCAAAATATAAGAAAATAGTTTATTAATTCCAACCTGTAAAACTATTTAACGTGAATTTAAAACATAAACATAATTATATTATAGGTATATACTTATTTTATATATATCCCAAAGGTTAGTTGTTAGAGAATGCCTAATAGGCATTAAACTCGCCTAAGTACCTATTTTTAAAGTTTATTTTGGTGCAATAAAGGATCTAAATAAATAAATAAATGATAAATTAAACAAAAATTACTACTAATGAGTTGAATATAAACAATTATGTCGCATGAATCACACGTGTACAAAATTCCACCATTATGCCACAATTTAAAGAATTACTAAAGAATGAGTCCGATGTGCGAAAACTGGCCGCTTGCCTCACATGTAAACAAACACCTACGCGGCAAACGTATTTACTAAACAAAGTTATTCGCTGCAAGTATTTATTATATTTATTTATTATTATTAACGATAGCGAATAAAATAAAGAATAGCACATTGCGTGATAGATGTAGTTTGAAAGAAGATGTAGTGACAAGGATTGTCAAAGGAATGCTTCGATGGTTTGGGCACATGGAAAGAATGAGTGAAAGTAGATTGACGAAAGGAATTTATAAATCTGATGTGAACGGATGCGTTAAACAAGGCAGGCCCAGGAAGGTGTTTTCCGATCAAATCGGCGACATCCTCAAGAAAGCTAGGTTGCCTAGTGCCCATAACCTAACGGCTTGATGAGAATTGTGGATGTAAAGGAAGCAAGGGAGTTGTGTAAGGATCGTGGCAAGTGGGGCTCCATTGTCTCTGCCCATCCCTGTGACAATTTATGTGATTTGATTGAGTTCGAGGACATTCGTAAAATATGCAAGGGTACATCGTGGCACAACTTATAAGAGCTTGGGGCACGATGTACTCGCTCTTGGACCTCCTCTTGCTTACCATCAGGCGAATCGAGGTCAGATGTCGACACAGAAACAAGTCAATTGTCATACATACTACATTAAAATGACTAGATTATTTTTAAACAAATATAATACTTTAAACTTACCATTATGAAAGTAAAATCCTTTGGGACCATGGACCTTTCAGCCCCTGAAACAAGAATTTAATTTTAGTATGTTATTTAATATAGTATTTAGTCACACAACATTGCCACGATCCTGACACCACTTTTTTTTATTGTGTTTATTGTGCCTGATGTTAAGCCGAAGTGTGGTCCATAAATGAATGTCACTGCTACTACAATTACAGTAAGTAGCAATCACATCCACTATGCCGGCCTAGATGAAACCGGCAACTTACAAGCTGATCCCGAAACGTGACCTAATCACTTCACGGTTAGTATACTTTTAAGTGGTGGTATTACCCCGGATCGGCAGACTGGGTACCACTGCCTAACACTCTTTAAACTATTACCAACTACTGTTTTATTTACACCCACAACTATCTTCATATTTTATTTACATTTCTATACTAAGCTACTAAAGTGCTTGTATCATAGAAACAGGACAACCAAAGTACATATATCAAAGATACATTGGTACCGGTGGGTGGTCTCGAACTCGTGCTCTCCAATTTGTGTAACCATTGCACTGCCACTACACCACGGTCGCCATAATGTATGTGCTTTCATGTCTCGGATATATATCAAAGTTTTATTAGTATTTAGTACCAGTACGTAGTTTCCGAACCGGAGGCTCTCAGTTCACCTTCCTACTACTACTTGACCACGGTCTATAGATATGGCTAAAAACGACGTATCCTTTATCGTTCAGATAGCAAAACTTAGACAAGAAGTGAGAAAGTAAATTTGTTAGTTTGTAATATAACAGATAAGACGAACATACGTAAGCAACATTGTATTGTTATCAAATTATCGTAGCAATTAGAATTACATTTAGATAACTTATATAAATACACCCCAAACCAGTTTTAAGAACAATTTACTTATATAATTAGTTCAATCGCCTCAATTCCCACGATGATAGGCAGCGACAACGAAGCGCACTCATCTTTTGTTTGTTTCATTTACTACCCAGTATTTAAATTACCAGTATCAAAATCGAAATAAATCGAATCAAGTAGACTTTCAATAGACTTTCCTCACATCCACAAGGCTTTTATACTAGCTCTACTATCTAATGCAACCCAGCTGTCTTTATTGAGGATGTTTAGTGCATTTAATCAGAAAAAAAGAACTTAAACTTGATCCATTCCTAAACTTCCATATGCCTAAACCATTATTTATTATTTGAATTCTTTATTGCACCAAAATAAACTTTAAAAATAGGTACATAGGCGAGTTTAATGCCTATTAGGCATTCTCTAACAACTAACCTTTGGGATGATGAGTAATTATGGGCAGGGTGCAAATATACTACAAACTACAATTACATAAACTACATACCAGTATCACAAGTATACATATACATATATTTAGGCAAAAATAAACATACATAATTATATTTTGTGCCAAATTGTACCATCGAAGAATTCCTTTGTCAATCCTTATCACAACATCTTCTTTTACACCACATTTATCGCGCTCTACCTCTACCGAACCAATAATTTACGTTTAATCCATGATATCAATGTACTTATTACACTTATGCAATACTAGTGTTCAATGATCCACTATAAAGGCGACCGTGGTGTAGTGGCAGTGCAATGGCTTCGTAAGCCGAGTGGCACGGATTCGAAACCACTCACCGGTACCAATGTATCTTTAATAGATAAACTTTGGTTGTCCTGTTTCTATGATACAAACACTTTAGTAGCTTAGTATAGAAATGTTTTTAAAATTTTTTTTAGGTGTTTTATGTTTATTTATTTATTTATTTATTTAAGATTAATAGGACAACTTACGGCTAGAAAGTCAAATAGAACTAACAAATATATAATAACAGGGCCACTTAGAAGTTGTCACAAATAAAAAAAATTAAAAATTAAACACTTATATAGGAAGATAAAAAAAAAAAAAACAATAACAGAAACAAACCAAACAGTAACACAACATAAACATACAAACAACCCAACACCTCATAACAAAAAATAAAAAAGTAAAAATTTAAAAAATCGACCCATCCGCCACATCAATACCTGTTACAGTATAAATCTGTCAGATAGCGTCGCGCCATCGAAGGCTTGGTACAGAAAATGTCCAAGTTAGTGCAAAATTTATTAAAATAGTCGCAACTCCTCCACATATAGCTATTACGCTTGTAATTGGTGTATGTAAATGGTAGGTTCAACACTGCGGTACTCCTGGTTCTGAGGTTGTTGGTTCGCAGACCAATTCTACCCAGGAGCTCCGGAGAGTCGACCCCACCATTTACTATCTTAAGTAGAAATGTGATATCTGCAATCTCCCTACGGACTGCTAAAGGCAAAATATGATGTTTTAGACACTTTTGCCTGTAGGAAAGATGCGTCTGACCGGTCCGATAAGAAATGTACCTTAAAAAGCGCCTTTGTATATTTTCCACTCTTGCTCTATGGATTTCGTATCCAGGATTCCACACCTGCGATGCGTACTCTAGTAAACTACGGACAAAGGCACAGTAAAGTATTTTTATTGTTTTTATGTTTTTAAAACTGGCGGAAATGCGCATAACAAACCCTAGAGATTTGGAAGCCCTGGAAACAATGTCGTTAATGTGGCTGTCAAAGAGGAGTTTGCTGTCGAGGATAACACCGAGGTCTTTAACTGAATCAAATCTAGGAAGTTCGAAGCCCTTCAGATAGTACCTTGCCAAAGTGTAACTCTTTTTACGCGTGAACGTGATACAGGTACACTTTGATACATTTAGGTCAAGATTGTTGATTAAACAGTAGGTATCAAGGCGATGAAGATCAGATTGAAGAGAAGATATGTCCAAATCTGTGCAAATAGGCATAAGAATCTTCATATCATCCGCAAAAAGAAGCACCTTCGAGAAGTGGAAACACGCTTCAATGTCTTGAATGAATATGATAAAAAGCAGTGGGCCAAGTAGGGAACCTTGGGGGACTCCCGAAGGTATCTTCATCCAACCAGATGTGTATCCACTAAGGGCCACTGCCTGCGAACGGTTGTCAACATATGAGCAGAACCATCGATAGAGACTACCATGAATGCCTATGCCTTGAAGTTTGTTGAGAAGAATACTATGGTCGATTCTATCGAAGGCCTTGCTGTAATCAGTGTAAATGGCATCTACTTGACCACCCCTCTCCATATGCTCAATGATGAAATCGTTAGAGATTACGAGGTTGGACACCGTGGATCTACCATTAAGGAACCCGTGTTGATTTACACTAAAGCAGGATTTAAGAGCATTGTACGTCTGCACATAGACAATACGCTCAAGCACTTTAGCAAAAATGCATAGTTTAGAGATCGGCCGATAGTTGGTAATGTTATCTTTTGGTCCTTTCTTGTGAATTGGCGTAACAAAGGCAGACTTCCAAACATCAGGCAAGATGCCTTCCTGCAGGGATCGAGTAAATAACACAGTTAAAGGAAGTTTAAGACTATCGGCACACTCTCTAATAAATATTGGTGGAATACTGTCTGGTCCCGACGATTTGTTTAAATCTACGGATTTAAGCAAGCGCAGTACCTCTTCTGCGTTAACTATTATGGATCCAATGCCAGAGGAACTGATATGGCCAGAAACATCGTTGAAAATATTGCAGGTGTTACCGTGCTGATTGAAATTAGTACCGAAATAAGAGGTGAAGAGATCGCAAATTTCTTTGCCCGTGTTGGCAATCGAATTACAATAAAACATAGTACTAGGCATTGACATAGATTTGTTTCTTTGCTTTACGTAGGACCAGAAAAAACGAGGATTATTCTTAATGGATTGTTCAACCTTAAAAATATAATCGTTGTAAAGTTCAGACTCTAGTATTTTGGCTCTATCACGTAGTGTTAAGAAGCTGTTTTGGTCACAGATATTTCCGTATGTTTTAAATTTGCGACGATATTTGTATTTTTCTTTCAGCAGTTTTTTGAGAGCTGAATTGTACCAAGGCGGAAATTTGGAGGAACAAGTTAATTTATGAGGAATATGATTATCCCGCACAGAATAAAGTTTATTATAAAAGAAATTGATAGCAAGATGGAAGGGCCGAGAATTTAATTCATTCAACCAGCTGATATTATTTAAGTCACTACGAATGGCCGCGTAATTACCGGAATTGTAAAAATATTTTGTTCTTGGAGCCTCCGTCAAGAGGTGAAGATCAATAAAGTCAGCATTTATTAGTAAAGCTTTATGATGAGGGTCTTCAGCAACCAATGGATCAGAGCAAGGGGAAACATTAACAACATCACTACAAAAAATAAGATCCAACACGCGACCATAGTTATTAGGTATATTACTGAATTGGCACAAATTAGATGTGTCAATAATATCAAAGAAATTGCATTGGTAGTCACCAATAATATTTGATGGCAACAATCCAGGTGAGTTTGGACTTGACGTCCAAGAGACATTACCAATATTGAAGTCACCAAGTAGCATCATTTTGTCTGATGGTGAGGTTAAAACTATGTCGCTTAATTTACTACTGAATGCATCCATCTGTTCCCGGAAAGTTTTACCACTATTTTGAGCACATAAATAGAGGACACAAATAAATAAATTATAGGAAACACGTTGCTTGCGACAACGAAGGGAAAGCGATATCCACAGATCTTCAGCGCTCGATTGCCAACAAAGTTGTTCTGAAGACGCGATCTCCCTTCGGACAGCAATGAGCACTCCACCGCCTAATGACTGTTTTGTCAGTGCATAATCACGATCACGTCGGTAAACTATATAGCGATCATCAAAATACTCCTCGTTCATGATTCCGTCAATCAACCATGTTTCCACGAGACATATTATATCAAAATCGTTGAGTAAAACATTTCTTATAAAAATAGCAGACTTTGTCCGTAGCCCCCTTACGTTCTGAAAGTAAATTTTTAATGAATTATCTATTAAAAATAAATTTATAATAATATGTAATAAGTGATGAAAACAGACGTAAGGGAGAGCACTCAGCAAGGAATCCGAACACGAATACAATGCAATGATAGTTTACAAATAGGCTAATATAAGCAAGAAAAGGCAATGGGATAAGTTTACATACAAAGAGCGCTGAAATTGAGTAGTGCCATGTAGGTTTACACGTAGCAGATTGAGCTAAACTATCTTGTATAATTAGACCGGTACTACTCGTAAAACAACGAAGAAAAACGCGGCAAATGATAAAAGACCGAGGTTGATTAAAATATGCAGATATCACAAAGCATAACATAAGATTGACAAGCAATAGCAGATGTAGTGTTATAAGGATAATATGGAGTAATTGCGAATACATCTTTAATGAGCGATAACAAGTGACAGTGTTTAACAAAAATAAATCGTTAGAGGACATTATTGCACAAGCCACGACATATGCATGGGCAGTCTGAAGAAACAAATACGTAGGCAGTGATGCAGCAAAAAAGTCGTCAGTAATTAAGCATCTAGAACAGCAGTGAAAAACTAGGTTATCTTCTTGAGATCCTTTTCGTTTGTTATTTGAAAAGGATGAGATGTTGAACTTTTCCGTGCAAAAATACGACAATTCTTCACCCAGATGTACTGGAATCCCCTCTCCTTGGACAGTAGTTTGGCCTTAGTCAACAGCTGCAGTAAAGTAGGTATGCCCCGCGGTTTCACCCGCGTTTATAAACTGTAAACGTAACACGTAACTCGTAACGTGAGTACATTACAGGATCTGTTGCACCCTCATGGTCCATCATCAGGTCCTCCACGTCTTTATGTTATATCAGGTTAAAGCTCATAGTAAAAAACATTGTTTCCAATTATTCGTTTGAAACACTTCAAATTTTTATTTTTGTCACTCAATAAGTCAGCTAACTATAAAACTCTCATTTTAATAACAAAACAGACGATAAAAATACAAAAATAGTGATATTTTACTTTAAATTCACTAAATTATCAGCGTTGCTTAATCTTAATATTTTATATGACACAGACTAAATACATTAGACTCTCCAACAAACACTTCACTCTGCAAAATTATAATTATGAATACAGAATTGCGGATAGAGGATGTGATTGCTACTTGCAATTACTTAACTGTAGTAGCAGTTGCCTCTATTAATGAAACGCACTCCAATTTAACATCAGGCAAGTAGTTAATTTCTATCAAAAGTAGCAGCTTATTGCTGCAGTCTTTATTATTTTTTTAGTTAAACCAAAGCCAAAAGAAAGTAAGTCTTTTATCAGTCAAAAGAAAATACATTACTTAATCAATAGGCAGAGACAATGGAGCGTCACGATCCTGACACAACTCCCTCCCTTCCTTCACATCCAGAATTCTCTTCATACAATCTCTAAGGTTATGGGCACTAGGCAACTTAACAGTTATTTAAAACAACGACAAAAAACTAAACTACTAAAAATATAAATATAACCAAACTAAAGAAGTGTAGTTCAGTAGACTTATGATCTATGTTTTGAATATTTCGAACCGTGTTTTCGATATTATAACTGTATTCAACGATTTGATTTATAAAGCTTTAGAAGAGTTCATTGGTCTATGCAAAAATAGATTTGTTCGGCCTACATGCATCACCTAAGGTTCATTTTACACGGTCATGTAGTGATAGATACATGCTAGTTTTACATGATCCACCATTTTGGCATGCACATTAAAAAATATAATTCAATTATTAAAATTAATTTCTAACTGCCTCGTTAAACGCATACATCCACATCAGATTTATAAATTCCTTTCGTCAATTTATTTTCATTCATCCTTTCCATGTTCCTTAACCATCGAAACATTCCTTTGTCATAACATCTTCTTTTAAGCCACATCTATCGCGCACTGTGCTATTCCTTATTCTATCTGCTATTGTCACTCCACATACACCTTAAGTAATGACTGCATTATCTTTATTTTCGTATTGACAATAATTGGTCTCTGTCTATCCTATTTAATTTTGCACCTACCTCATACAAAAACGTGCGTTAAATGGTTCCTAAGGTAGGCTTTTTTTATTGTGACACGACATTTGACATCGACCTGCCTGATAATAAAAAAGAGGAGATCCTAAAGTGCCGACGACTACAACAACCGAGCCAGTACACGGCTGTCTCAGCCGCCGTCACTATGCCGGCCAAAGGTGCTTCTTCACGCATCGCTTAAAGGATCCAAGGTTATAGGAGGGAGAGAACACATGGGCTGGCAAAGCATTCCACTTGTCGAATTCCACAAAGAAAAGATGCACCGAACTTTTTAGTTCGACTACCGATTCTGTCGACAAAATGTGAATGCTTCCCCCGACCAGTGCGGGTGTTACGGGTGTAAAAAGACAAGATAGGAACAAGGTACCTTGTGCATAAAGTTTTAAAATAAATAAATATTTCTGTAAGAGAGGGGTGTGAAAAATTAATTGATGATTTGATTGATTGACAATAATAATAATAAAACAATTTACAACTAAACAAGAGCTTAGTTTAACCTACAAAACATTTAGGCTTCACTTACAACCGACTTACTAATTGTTTATTTTTTAAACACTAATTTTCTCACTAGCAAGCTAATTGTTAACGATAAACAAAGGAAGTTAACCGGGTTTAAGATATAATTTACATAGAATAAGTTTTTTGTTATTTTGTATGTTTATATTTTAAGGTCAGCCTCACTATTTGTGTTCTTGACTTACATCAAAAACCGTTATTCAAATACAGAAATAAACCGAAAATATAGGTAAAAAACTAAAATACACGCTTATATGTGACAATGTAAACTAGATAGAGTGTAGTTCTTTTTATTATGACACGACATCTGACCTCGACCCGCCTGCTATTAAGGAAGAGGAGGTCGAAAATGCCGACGACTTAAAAAAACCGAGCCGGCCTCAGTCGCTGTCACTATGACGGCTAAAAAATATTTAATGGAATTATTGTATTGTCATCGGTTTTTAATATGTGTACAAGTTTTCATATTATTTAGACGTCTGGAAGTGGGTGAAAAATATAGTATTCTTATTGATAAATAATTATTTATAACACGTGTTTATTGCAGAGGTAGCATCACGGAAACGCAAAGGATTACGGCATGTTTAGTTATGATGCTGTGAAAGCAGTATGGGGGACACCCACAGCCGGCAACAGTGCCAGTGAAAGTTCGCGTGACAATCGATAACTCTATCATGGATCTCTCCTTACGATAAACGTAACCAGATGACACCATCAGTTATTTTTGCAAACATTTGAAATAAACCGAAAACAGAAAAACAAAATCAAAACATCAACCGAGGTAGTTTTGGAAACAATAACAGCATCTACCAATATGACGACCAACACCTCAGTCTCTTTGTGACCGAATGGCTGCAAAGCTCTCGAAACGTCGGAATAATACAAAATTGTAAAGTTTAAACCAAAATAAACGCGAAAGTAAGCCACATATTTTTTTTAAATTCTTTTACCGTGGTTCGATATTATTGATGGTAAAGGTGCGATTCCGTTGGCGACTGCAGACTACCCTACTGGTTTGTATGAGATTGATTCCGTGCAAGGCGACACTAGTCCTGTCGTCGACTGCAGAGCGTTTATGCCCGGTTCACACTATTCGGCCGGAGGCTGCTGCAAGGACCGCACACCAGCTTAACATCAGGCGGGGGGCTGTCATATGACGAGTCACAATAAAATAAATAATACTTCTGCGCAAACATTACCATAGCGTTTATTTTGATTTTAATTTTACAATTTTATTTTCTTATTCCGTCGTTTCGAGGTCTTCGCCATCGTCGTCTCTCCGCGATCACGATGACTGCAAAGCTCTCGAAACGTCGGAATAATAAAGTAAAATTGTAAAATTAAAACGCGATAGTAAGCCGCATAAAATTTGTTTAATTCTTAAATCATACTCGTAAATAGTTTACATCAAGTATTCATAATAGAGTACACAGAAAGCAGCCTTCCGCGTTTGACTGCTTTCATTTTACGTCCTACCCCCTTCGATTCGCAACTCAATGTTGCAATTTCTAAATGAACATTTTGTTTATTCTTCATTTCTGTATTATGTAATTATTACTAGCGCTTAACTGAGTAAGTTCCTGCGATACTAGAGCAGTGCGGAAAGCGTGTTTTATCGTACACAGGTTAGCTGGTAGAAAATGTCACTAGACATTAAGCTAGGCGAGATTACATGTTAAATATGTTTTTTATTTACTGCAGTAAAGAATTTATCTATCTACCTCCCACCCGGCTCCACTACCGCAGAAGGCTTCTCAGTTAGGCGCTGTCTGTAGTTATTAACTATAAATTATGATTCGAATTATCGCGCACGAAGTAATATTGTATTTAAAGCGGCCTTCACATGCTTGGTGTTCGCCGCAATCACCAAGCACAATGAATTAAGTCACCCAACACAAACATCCAATCTACAAGCTAGGCGAACGTGCTAGTATATTCCGGATAAGCAAACATGGCGAACGATCAAAATTCACAGAAATCGTACAATATACTTCATATACTAACCAAGCATTTGAAAACATCGCCAACTGTTTGCCGAAAATCCTTTGTTGATTGTTAAAGAAAAACTGACACCGACGCCGACGCACGGGCGACCACAAACAAAAACACCTATCCACATGTTCATATTTGTTGTTTGCTATTATTCGCCAAGCATGAGGACGTGGCATCATTTTTTTGACAGCATTTAGGCAGATCGCTATCAATAGTAGATCTGATAGCTTGGTCTAATAGTAGTGAAATGGTCTCACAAAGAGCCCCCGCTTCATAACCACTGGCCGGTACCAATGTCAATCAATCAATCAAATTGTCACGCCTTTTTTCCACGGGTATAAAGAGTTGTGTCAGGATCGTGGCAAGTAGCGCTCCAACTGTCTCTGAGTTGGAGCGCTACTTGCCACGATCCTGACACAACTCCCTCGCTTCCTTCACATTCACGATTCTCTTCATACAAGCTCTAATGTATGTACCAACGTAATTTAAATAATTATAATATTCATACCTACATTCAATGATATTTTAAGAACAGACGTAGATATGTTATACGCGCTCCGAATGAGGCACGTTAAAACTATGCCAATAATCAAACCTGAACTCAGTGTCGCTATGCAGAGCAATATATTTGTCTCTTTTTCGCTCTTAATAACTATTATTTCGTCCTACTTCCACTTGTCTGTATGCCTAGTCGTGGTTCATCGTTTAAACTCGTGTCATTTGTGAACACTAAAACTCGTGTAGGTGACGTATCTACCTTATTTACTTTATATCATACTATCATATCATTGCTAGGTTGCCTAGTGCCCATAACCATAGAGCTTGTATGAAGAGAAATGTGAATGTGAAGGAAGCAAGGGAATTGTTTCAGGATCGTGGCAAATGGCGCTCTATTCTCTCTGCCTATCCCTGTGGGAAAAATGCGTGACAATTCGATTGATTGATTGCATAATAGGCGACTGCTGCCACAGTTAAATAACTGCACGTAGGAGTCGCTTACACTATGCATGCCTAGTTGAAACAGGCAACTTTTAATGTTTATCCTGAAACGCGACTGAGTCACTTCATTACAGTCTATATTACATTAAAAGTATTACTACCCCGGACCGGCCGACTCGGCACATAACCACCAACTGTCTACCTACCACTGCCTTTCCTGTGCCAATCACTGTGAGAATTAAGGCGTGATAGTTTCATTAATTAATTGATTGATTGATTGATAACCAAAATACAACTTCAACAGGATATGTATAACTAATCGCCTATTAAAACGCCGATACCTAACATTTGTAATCAATATCCGTAAACTTACTAAGATGACCTATTATATGCACATGGTCACCTATCGCCTAGGTCACCTATGTCAGTATGCACATCAAAGGGAGCTGTGCATTCGATCGTGATTAGCCCTTGCAACCTATATGCCACTGTATTATTGTGAATACCGTTAGGTTAGGATCTATCTCGCGAGTTTGTAAACTGTCGATAAATTGTGATTTTTTATTATCGTCCCGCCTGATGATAAGCAAGAGGAAGTCCAAGAGCAACGACGACTAAGAAAACCGCGTTTGTTCACGGCTGCCCCAGTCGCCGTCACTATGCCGGCCAAAGGTGCTTCTTCACGCATCGCTTGAAGGATCCAAGGTCATAGGATGGAAAGAACACATGGGCAGGCAAAGCATTCCACTTGTCGATTGTTCTACAAAGAAAAGACGCACCGAACTTTTTAAACTGAACCATACTTCTTACAATATTACGTTATAATTTACGGTAGTTTATAATCTAGCCATGATAGATAGATATGGATATATAGATTCCAGAACAGTTTGATATTAAATAAATAAATCTAATGTGGATGGATGCGTTAAACAAGGCAGACCCAGAAGGGTGTTTTCCGACCAAATCGGAGACATCCTCAAGAAAGTTGGGTTGCCTAGTACCCATAACCGTAGAGCTTGTATGAACAGAATGGTGAATGTAAAGGAAGCGAGGGAGTTGTGTCACGATCGTGGCTAGTGACGCTCCATTGTCTCTGCCTATCCCCGTGGAAAAAAAGGGTGACAAATTGTTTTTTTTTATAATAAATTAAAAATATTAATAAATAATAAACTATCGTAAATTAATACGTTATATTGTATGGTTCAATTCACAATTTATAGATAGTTTACAAACTCGCGAGATAGATTACAAACTAACGGTATTCAAAATTATACGGAGACATTATACAACCTATGTATAGAACTTACTACAATAAAATATTTAAATATTTGTATACAGGCCAAAAGTCATTTTAAATACTAAATCATTCAAACAATGCGTGAAGAAGCACATTTGGCCGGCATAGTGACAGCGACTGTGGCGGCCGTGAACTGACTCGTTTTCAGTCGTCATCACTCTTGGACCTCCTCTTGCTTATCATCAGGCAGGTCGTGGTCAGATGTCACAAAAAAATGACTTAAAACATGTTTAATGCCTGTCTGAAGTGCGGTAACAATGTAAAAGTTTAGTTAATATGATGCAGTTTTAAATTCAAAACCGAAATTCAACATAAAAATATACGATCTTAGCTCTTACGTAACTTGTATAAAAATAATAAACAAATATAAAAACAATAATAACGAAAATGAAATTCAAAACATTCGTGACAAGAAAAATAATTTATTAATCATACTATTCTTTGCAGGTGTTTCGAATGATAATAATTATTAAAATTATATTTAAATATATAACAGCACACAATAGAATTTAAAATAAAACGACAAAAATAATTAAAAAGCAATAAAAACAAGACAAGCATTGTTCGTTATGCGTAAAATCCCGGGTTCGATTCCCGGTCGGAGAATATATATTGTAGATTAACATATGATAGCACCCTGTGTTTAAAAAGGTAAAAATGGTTAAATAATAGCTTATTATAGAAAGGAATGCTTCGATGGTTTGGGCACATGGAATGGAGAGGGAAAGTAGATTGACGAAAGAATTTTTAAATCTGATATAGATGGACGCGTTCAAGGGAGGTGGAGGGAGGTCGTCAGTGACATTCTCGAGAAAGCTAGATTGCCTAGTGGCCATAAAGGTAGAGCTTGAATGAAGTAACTTGTAGATGTAAGGCAAGCGAGGGAGTTGTGTCAAGATTTAGGCAAGTGGCGCTTCACTGTCTCTGCCTATCCCTGTGAGAAAAAGGCATACCAATTTGATTGATTGATATAGAAATATAAATAATAATAATAAAAATCGGCAATATTGTTAAAAATGTTGTTACTCCAAAAAGAATCAACATTTAAGCTTTACATCTAAGCACTCCAATGTGGTGTATTGGCAATTGACCATCAACTGTCGGGCTACCACTCTGATCGATGAAATATAAAGGTGGACTCCGTGCAAAGCGAGACAAGTCTGCAGCTGCCGCATTAATATTGTCTTCAAACATCCTAATAATAATCTTAGCAAATGCTAGTTATTGCCTTGCGCAGAATCAATCTCATACAAACCAGTAGTGCAGTCTGCAGTCGCCGACGGTATCACACCTTAACAAAATGTCACAAATGGCTGCCATAGGGATAGGCGGAACCTTAGAAGACCTACTTTACATAATTCTTGATAATCTATGTATACTTTGTATTTAAAGTACTAACAACATAATTAGTTAATTTGATTCAGTAATGACTTCTAAATATAGATTTCAAACAAAATACTAATTTATTGCAAAACAGATTAAACAATGCAAAAAAGTGCCTAGTCTGCCTATCCGGGGTGGTATCACTGTATACAATAACAGACCGTGAAGTGACTTAGTCGCATTCCACTAGTAAGTTGCTGGTTCCAACTTGACCAGTATGGTGTATAAAAGTGCTACTTACACTTATTTACTTGTAGTAGCAGTCACTTCCATTAATGGAGCACACTGCAGCTTAAGATGAGTGTTGTCAATTGTATATGCTGAGTCACAAACAAAACTAAGTTTTCTTTCATTGATCTGCAAGGTCAATCTGCTGGCCCTACTAAGTTTTTGACTTAGTAGTTGACAAATGTTAAAATCTATTAATTTTAAGGTGGAGATTTTTGGGAAAAATAACTTAATATTTTTTAACTAACTCGCAACATAAATAAAACTTGTTTAGTATGTTTTCCTTAATAAGCTTTTTTTTGTATGTGTATTTCCTTAAGGTATGACATTCTATATTTAAAATACGAGGTAGACTGACGACATAGTGAAAGTCACAGGTAACCAGTGGATGCAAATGGCATCTTGTCGTCTTCGGAATGGCGTTCTAAGGGGGAGGCCTACGTTCGGCAGAGGACGTCTTCTGGCTAATGATGATGATGATTTCTAATTCAATATAACTGCTCCCATAATTCTATTCCCACAGGGATAGGCTACCATATTATTAAATTATAAATCTGATGAGATATACCTGTATTTTTTATCATACATTTCTATACTAAGCTACTTAAGTGCTTGTAACATAGAAACAGGACAACCAAAGTACATATATCAAAGATACATTGGTACTGGTGAGTGGTTTCGAACCCGTGCACACAGCAAATATCATCAACATTTTATTGTATCATAGATGCTAGGCTAATAAGTTTGTATATACTTGAAATACATGAATTAGATATATTTTAAGACTCAATTTGAAAAAATAATTAAATTTCTTTCTATAAATTATTTTAACTAGTTATGGCTTTTTTATTTACAACTTTTATGTTTTATACTTTTTAGTATTGTTCATTTTTCATGTTTAGTTTTAGTTTTTTTTGTTTGTTTTATTTTTTTTATCATAATTTTCATATAAATATTCTGTATACTTGTAATTGGCAGACATATGTACCCATTTAAAATGATATTAATATTAAGTGATGTATATGTTGTGCTGTAAGTGTACCTTTTAATAAATAAATACATAATAAACAGCAGATTTGAAGTTCTAATACTTTTTATTTACTTTCTCTTCCAATTATTTAAATTCCTTACTCATACCAGTACCTATTTAAATCAAAATAAATTAACACACTTCCAATGGATAATAACAGCCTTATTAAATTGGCATTAAGACAGCCTTTGTACTAACTTCACTAAGCAATAAGCATAAGGATTAAGTTTTTAAATAAATAAAACTATTTTTTACCATTTCTATACTAAGCTCCTAAACATGTTTGTATCATAAAAATTTGGGTGTAAGGGCTTATTATGTCAAAGACACACCTGGTTTGTGATATCTATGGTCACACACTGTTTATTAATTTATTTATTTCAAACTTAATTGCACTATGTACAAAGGCAGACTTAATGCTGTTAGACATTCTCTGACAGCCAAACCTTTAGGACATTAAGACAGTATTAATGGTAACTGTTATTACAACCTAAATACAGGCTAAGTGGTTTATAAACTGGCTGATTTTGGTTTGCGAGGCTAAGGTATTACTTCAAAATTTGTAATAGAAAAGCAGAGTGCCCCTTTATTAGCAAAATACATGTGTTATCATTATAAGCAGTATGTATTGATCTTATCTATTACAATAAGTTGCAATACAAAATTCATTTAAGTTTACTCCCAATTACAAAACAACACACCATCTTTAATAATTAACTTAATACATTGTTTATTATTGTAAATAGGATGTAGGATAGTACAGTGTGCACACAAGTCCTTGAATAAAGCTAAACGTGGCATGGAATAAATAACTAACCGGTATCATTTTACTCTGCCAATAGAGTCCACTCTGCATGATTAGAAGTCCATTCCAAAACACTTAGTAAAACGCAATATCTTGTATCTAAACCCAATCAGCTGATCACATAACGCTCAATATTAATCAAATAGCACAACACTATCTTCGCACTATACTAACGAGGAAGATTAAACACTGAACACCCAATAACTTGAACAAACAACAAAAATATCACGAATTAAAGATACTCTTCACACAAAAACAGATCAATCGCAAAGCTATTCGGTATAATTAAGTTAAATTTACAGCATATAAATATAACGAATTGCAAACGTTATCGAAATAAAAGTATTCACACACGGATACGTAAAATTGTTACGATTTTTATATTACTTTTTTATGTTTAGTAATAACAAGGGACCCGACAGAGCACGTCCGACCGCGAGACGTGCGTTTCGAAAACTAAGTGAGTGTGACCAATAGAAAATCATAAGTGACTGACGTTTTATAAATGTTACCATTTAAACAATATTTTCAAAATAAAGTGTTGAAAATGTCTCGTCTAGAAACAAGTAAGCATAAACTAATATTACCGGTAAAAGTACATTCTAGGTTTGTAATACAACAGAAGATAGTAAAATTATTATATTGCTCAGTATAAGAAGAAATATAGAAAGCCGGATTGCCTAGTGGCCATAACCACAGAGCCTGTATAAAGAAAATTGTGGATGTAAGGCTGGGAATACAAGTCCGATTTTGCTCTCCGATAGTCGGATCCGATTGTCTGATCAGACAATCGGAAGGCACTCTTGCCATACATTTGTTTGAATACATAATACACGTCCGATCCGATAGTCGGATCGGATGTCAAAATCGGAAGCAACGCCAAGGCGCTTCCGATTTTATGGCCGATCCGATTGTCTGAAGGTGCAGTTTGCATACAAAATACAGAAACAAAATACACGTCCGATTTGTACTTCCGATTTGTACTTCCGATTTGTACTTCTGATTTGTACTTCCGATTTGTAAATAATTTGCCCTATAAATATGGTACGAAAGACTGTAATTCTGCTGCCACTCCGCTTGTACCTACATTAAGTTGGGTCCAAAAATTGTGGATTATTCATACTAGGAGATAATAGGCTCTATATTGTGCTTATCAATTTGTACACATCCAGTCAGTTACTCGAGCCAATTCTATTCGCATTGGGAAGTGTGAACATAGCTGCGGTAAAAGGCTCTTAAGATATCTCAAAGGCACTAGCAACTATGTTTCAAGTAAACTTGTAAACCTATTACAATTTATGCTAGTGCAGATTGGGTCTTGAGTAGCAGTGATGATTACCATTCATATACTGGTCATGCTGTGATGTATATGCTGGCAATCTCGCAAAGATTTTTTAACGACAGACGAACGGTTGGCGAATGGTTTGTTGCGTGTAAAGGGTTCGATTCCCGGTCGGAAAAAAAATTATTTATTTGTTATTAAATAAAAAGAGATGGATATTTGCTTCAGGTCTGCTTGTCAAAGAGTGGTAGGCAGTGGTACCCCGTCTGCCCATCTGGAGTAGTAATAATTATCCTTACTTCCTTACTTATATTATAAACGCGAAAGTTTGTGAGTATGGATGGATAGATGGATGGATGTATGTTTGTTACTCTTTCACGCCAAAACTATTGAATAGATTTTAATGAAAACAATATAGCTTATACATCAGAATAACACATAGGCTACTATTTATCAAGATATTGTGTCAAAAATATGACAATAAGTGTCAAGTAAGTAGGATAAAAATCTACCATCTGCGAGATATTCTGGCGTGCGCTGCCAAAACCGCTAGAGTTACACATATGTAATGTATCATGAATATGTTTATCTTAAATAGACCTACAAAAAAGCCCGCGACAGTATATATCTAGATCTTATGTGTAAGCCATTATAGCCAAAATAGTGTAGCGTAAATCCTACGCACGGCGAGTGAAGTGGGGGAAGAAGTCGGAACGCGGACAGGCAGACGCCACAGATAACTATTATACTATAGTGAGGGCAGACGTCATTGACGGTTGTGTCCGTTTTGCCAATTTTCAAGTATATAGGTGTTGGGATTCTAGCTAGGAGATTACGCGGATATGCACATTTTATCAAACACTTTTATTATTACGAACAATATATTACAAATCAAAATGTGAAACTCAAAACACAATTTTAGACATATTCTGTCATCATAAATATAAATAAAATGTCAATTAGAAAAGAGTTTTAGAGTTGCGTAAGATACTCCCACCTTTGGGTTTAGGGATAAACACAAACACTACATATTAATTAATTTACTGAGGTTCGCAACATACTCCCACCTTTGGGTTTAGGGATAAACACAAACACTACATATTAATTAATTTACTGAGGTTCGCAACATACTCCCACCTTTAGGTTTAGGGATAAACCAAACACTTCACATTAGTAATAGAATTTTACGAAAGTTTGCGATTAATGTACTAGTACCAGCATGACCTAACATACGATGTTTATTTGTAACCAGTCGATCAATTATTGTATGTTTCCCATGTAAATATATAGGGCACAGAAAATCTTCGGTTTCGTCTGTCATAGTTAATCTAGTACGTAATCTGTACAGTCCTTCCTTATCCTTAAATAAATGTACATCTTCAATTCTAAAATTATTATCTATACTAGTTTCTTCTTGGATTAGCTTAAAATATTATTTTCTGCTGCTTGATACTCTTCACATGTAAGTTCATCTTTTACTTTATTAATGCATCTGCAGATCACGGTCGCCAATTGTTGGGATTCTAGCTAGGAGATTACGCGGATATGCACATTTTATCAAACACTTTTATTATTACGAACAATATATTACAAATCAAAATGTGAAACTCAAAACACAATTTTAGACATATTCTGTCATCATAAATATAAATAAAATGTCAATTAGAAAAGAGTTTTAGAGTTGCGTAAGATACTCCCACCTTTGGGTTTAGGGATAAACACAAACACTACATATTAATTAATTTACTGAGGTTCGCAACAATAGGTATATACTTAAGTATACTATATACTTAAAGTAATATAGGCCCAAGGTTAGTTATTGGCAGGTTTATTTTTGGTTAGGTGTTACACGTACAAAATGATACTTCATTTTGACGTGACAACGTCTTATAAATTGGTTTGCCGGGTGACACTTCAAGAAACTGCGTTACGCTCCGCTCACGTTATGCGCTCACAATGAGAGCGAGTGAGAGGCACGCGTCCCTTCCACTCGGGCATGGTTAGCCCGCCTAAGAGCGAGAGAGACAGACATAATGTTAATATGAAATTCAGTGCGAGATTCTTTGTATAAATTAATGTTTTAAATATAATTCTTTGTATAAATAAATGTTTTAATTTGTTACTATTATTTCATCCTTCTTCCTACTATACGAATGAATATTCACATTAAAATTATTTTACCACTCAAAGTCGTTGTCACGTAAAACTTTCGCCCGTATATCGACTTTACAGGCAACCAATTTTTTAGTTTATTCATTTTTAATAGGTGCATGGTATTATAGAGTACTATAATACCATCGCACTATATTCCAATCCAATTAACTATACTATGAAGACTATACACTATACTTTCCATAGACTATACTTTCAGGTGTTTGGAATTTTTCTTTATTGTTATTACCTTCTGAATATGCATATCCTACTATTATTATAAATGTGAATGTGAGTTTGTTTGTTACGTTTTCACGCAACAACTACTTAACCGATCATCATGAAACTTTATACACATATTTTGGAAGTACTAGAAGTAACATAAGTTACTTCTAATAAAAATATTTTTTTTTTACCATAGTTTCCTATAGTTTCAGCTATTTGGAATTTATCTATATTAATTTTTAATTTCGTCTGTCATTTTTATATGAGTTATCGAGTTATAAATACAAAAAAAGCATATACAGTCGAATTGGGAACCTCCTCCTTTGTTATATCTGTTATAAACCTAATTTTACGCGGGTGAAACCGCGGGCACAGCTAGTATGCAATAATTCGTCGTCCATCTTTTCTTTTCGCTCCGTAAATCTTGACAAGCAATCATTCACAGCTCGAGAACAACTGACTTCAGAAAAAGTCTGAAGCAAGAATCGGATGTGTATTGTGTGCATCCGATCCGATAGTCTGATCAGACAATCGGAAGCGAAATCGGATTTGTATTCCCGGCCTAAAGGAAGCAAGGGAGTTGTGTATAAGACCGCGTTCTCACGAGGCGATTTGAGTTGATCAACTGCGAAATCGTTCGAGATTTGAACCGTCTGAACAGACTTTCAACCAAATTGAAGCAATTAATATATATAATTTTTGTTAAACGACAAATATTGATCAACTGAAATCGCCCAGTGAGAACGCGGTATAAGTCTCGTGGCAAGTGGCGCTCCATTGTCTCTGCCTATCCCTGTGGGAAAAAGGGTTGATTTGATATAAGGCTTTATGTAAAACATTATATATGTTATTTTGATGCTGTGAGGGTTTCTTTATTAATAGGCGTTAATTATTTGCAATTACAAATTAAACAATGTGAAACCTAAAATAAATCATGTTGTAATTTTTAGAGTCGTAGGTGTAATATTTTTCCCTTTTTGCCCGGCATAGTGACGGCAACTGAAGCAACCGTGAACTGACTCGGTTTTTTCAGTCGTCAGTATTCTTGGACCTCCTCTTGCTTACCATCAGGCGGGTCAAGGTCAGAATAAAAAAAAGTGGTATAGGCTTGGTTTTTAACTAGTCTTATTATTATATAGGGGAAAGTCGGGTAGCCCCGGCCGGCGGGTAGCCTCGGCCACTGTGAGTACCAAGTCCCATGCACGCATAGATAAACTTTGCACACGTTCGCTTGTGCACTCTTGTGCAAACTTGAAAAAGTTCGCAGCGCCTCGTGATCGAATAATATAAATAACAACTCGAATAACAAGTGCCAACGGTTTAAATGTTTGATGAAGATTTTTTCGTGCGCCGATTACTTTTCGAAAGCAGATAAAATATATCAAATGTAAGTACTTTATCATCACTTATTATTATTTATGTGTGGTTATTATTGTAGTAAGTGTGCCAGGTTAGATGATTTCGATAGCGTGATAGCTGTTTTTTTAAATTAAAAAAATTGAAGATCGAGATGATCGGGTACCCCCGGCCACACGTTTGTCGGGTAGCCTCGGCCACTTTTTGTGTAAAAAGTATGAGTGAATGTAACTTGTATAAAAGTTTATTTTTACAACTGAGTGGGTACAATACGCTATGGTATGCATACAAAATATTTTTAAAGTGTAAACTTTTTTAGCGGCGCTGTGCACTTTTGGGATGGGTAAAAAATGTTAAACACACGTCTAATTCGTCGATTCGAACGTCGATCGAAATTCCTAATTAAAAATTCGTAAGACGGCGCGGCGTAGAAGCGGAAGTAGCCCCTCTCTTTCTACCGCGTGGCGAAAACACGCCTATTGTTTCATTTAGGCGGCGTAGAGCGCTTGCGCGAATGTTATTATTATGTTTATATCAATAATACAAAAACATTCATTTTATAGATCATTTATTTGAAAATAATGAAAACAAAACGAAGTATTCAAAATTTAACAAGAGACGAAGAGTCAGACTGCATTATTTGCGGAGAAACCTTTGAAGAAGACTGGATACAGTGCGCTAAATGTAAAGACTGGGCGCACGAAGACAATAATAGCAATCTTACTATTATTGCGACGTATGCACTGCAAAAGAAAGACTTGGCCATCATTAATAGCTGTGGCCGGAGCTACCCGTCAAAATCTTTTTTGGCGAAAATGAAAGACTAATTGAAGACTTGTTTGAAGCTAAGTTTGTGAAATTATTGGACTGTTATGTTAATTTAACTATTTTAAATATGTTAGAATTATTGTTTACGTTTAAAATTAAAGTCTAACTCTGTTGATTTCAGATTTTTTGGAGTTTTGTTTAAGTGGCCGTGGCTACCCGACCTTCCCCTACCATTCATGAAGTTAACTTTGCATTCTGTAGCTTGAATATACAAAGCGTTAAGGCGGAAAATGTGAAGTTCTTGACTTCAACCATGAGAGTCATAAAACTATAATAATTAAATGTTGATTTATTATTATGATATAAATTAATTTTTATATTTACAAATTGCAATAGTTTTATTTATGTTTCTAGTTTTTTATAGTTGTACGTCGTTTAGTCAAGTATAATTATAATTTTAATTCTAACTAAATGGAACTTGCGGTCGATTTTAGAAGAATATTCTCACATAAACAAATATCATGCAATGCATAACTCGATACCTGTGAATAAAATTACACTTAGATCTTAGCATGTGAATCTCTTACTTGCTAACATCTTGATTAGGATAAAAAAATACAAAGTACCTTATTCATAATTTTATATTTGCCTAGTTTTTTTACAACGTCTTATTATTAAAATATGTGTTACAAAGAACGACTAAAGCTACAGAAATTACAATTCTTCAATGATTTTGTTTTTATATTGAATTGAAGATGTGACTAGTGTTGATCAGCGCTCTATAGGAGCAAGAACCAAACAAACTCTCCTATTTAAAAAAAGGCAAAGCAAGATATTTTGGCCATGCACGACACAGCTCTTCTCTATTGTTTCCCTCGTATTATGCAATATAAATAAGAAAATATAATAAAATAATGACCAACACTTCAAATACATGTGTGGTAATCTAGATCAAATGTATGCTAAGTCTAGCAAGGAACCTAGTTGAAAGACAACATTCTACAGAGCTTATTTTTTCCATTTCAGTTGGTTTTTGTTGATTTTTATTTTACAATAGTATTATTTAATTTTACTATTCAAAAACCTCAATTATTTATCTACACATATGTATATATACAAAAAATAACAACTAATATCAGTCTTATTTACTTAATAACAATATGCTGCCTGGCAAACTGAATGGTCCAATCCGCGATCTTACATCAACAGCTCGGACAGCGAAATAGTATTTAAATCCAGACATAAACTGTGTTAATGTACACGCCATAGGCAAAGGTAGCGCCTTAACATCGCCTATTTTCTTCCACAGGGATGTACTGGGCGATGCAGACGATTCTTGATAAGCAAAGAGTTGGTAACTGGCTATTTCTTCATATTTCGGCTCTATGAACCCTTCTATCTTCCAAGAAACCACAATGCCATTCTCAATTTTAGATATTTTAAGATCCGGTGCTGGTGGTATTAATTTGTAACCAGGTGTATTCACTCTTCTTGCTTCAGGTAATGGGCCTGGATGTCTTGGCAATGTCGTTTTTAATCGGGTATTTTGTGGTAATCTTATACCAACTGGACTTCTTATTTGAGATGCTGAAAAAAATATTAAAAATCATTTACAAATTATTATAGAAGGATTAGAATAAAAATAGAAAGCGCTGTTGACTAACTTCACTTGACTGATTTAAAGGTGTCTTTTTCTTGACGGTCCACAAAGAAAAAGACCATACTAAAGTGAAGTTGGTTGCAGAGTTAAACTTCACAAAATGGCGTCGTATCGGTCCTATTCTTATTTTAATTGCATCATACTTAATGTATTAAAAACGAAACTATTGGAAAAAGATGTAAAAGATAATATTACTCACCCAAAAAAGGTCTGGTTGCTCTCGGCCCTGCTATTGGTATGTATACTTGTCTCGGACTAGTGACTGATACCGAAGGACTTTGCACTAATTTGATTTGTTTAGGAGGCGGTTCATCATCAGTTAAATCTACTGTAACTGCATCTGAAATTGGCCTCTTATCTATATTATGAGTTTGCTGGGGTCCATTCGTAACTTTAGTCTGCACAGGCTCTGGAATAACAGCGACAGGTTTCGGCTTGGGTATTATTTTAGGAGTTGGAGTCTTGTCCTCAACATTTGTATTGGCTTCCACTTCCTTGTTTCCAGGCGAAGCAAAAGTGTAATCTCTTGTCGTTGCAGGTATACACTTTTCTATATTTTCAGGTAAAACAGGCACTACACTATCAAAATACTCCAAGTTCAATTCCTTATCAGGTAACATGCGTTTGGTATCAATCGATTGGTTATTAAGATTTCTAGTTGACGAGTCTTTAGGGGAATACATAAGGACCTGCAGTCCAACAGATCGTGTTATACGCATAGGAGCGGTGTATCCGATATTATTCTTTTTGAGGTCTTCAACTAACTTATCCACGACAATGTTTAAATCTCTAATTTGTTTATTTGTTGTTAAATATTTAGATTTCAGTTCCTCATTTCTTTCATTTAATTTTTCAATTTCTCCCTCTAAAGTACCGATATTCATTTTGGATTGCAAAGCTTCTACAATTTTTCTCATAGCAAATTGTTCAAGTTCTGATCGTGACATTTTTTTCAATGATTTTTTAAAGATCTTAGTTTGTTTTCTTGTGATCTTAGGACTTGTAGCCACTGCCGATGGTGTCTTTTTGTCAATGTTCTTACTATTCTCCTCGGGCATAACACTTTTAGTTTCCAATTCAATCTTATCATTTTTATTGGAAGCATTTTCAGTGGTGTCATATACTTCTTTTCGTGATTTTCTTAAAACTTCTGTGTTTTTACTTGTTACTGTAGTAACTGTAATAAAATATTTTTTAATGCATTAACAATTACATAAAACCACGGGATAAAATAATTATAAACTATGTTGATATTTACCTTCATTTGTAACGTCATCTGTTGTTTCAAATATGTCTTCAAAAATTATTTCTCCGTCATCAGATTCGAAATCGTTAAGAATGGCTGATTTAATTTTTTCAATTGAATCTCTTTTATTATCTCTTGAGTCTTCATTAACGCTGATGTTAGAGTCAGATGGCACCTCGATTTCTGTCTCAGCATCTATTTCAGTGTCTTCTATTATTATTCTGTCTTGACTATCATCATCATCTATTAACATAACATCATCGTCCATTTCGGCGTTTGCTGGTTCATTAGAATTGTCTTCCTCATCCGATATAATATCTAAGTTATTGACAAGACCAATTGTACCAGATACCTTATCTTTTCTCTGAACGACTTCATCGGTACTAGTACCTGGTTTTGGTTTATGATCTATTATTGCTAATTTTGCCTCATTGATTTTTGCAATATTATCTTCTAAATTATCCGTAATTGATTTTGGAATAATGTCAACTTCGTCTTTAGGTGTTACTTTTATATCACTTACAACACTCACAAGATTTTCTGCACACTCATTGTCTAGACTATTTTCTGTTGTAACATTTATATTTATTACTTCAATAATTTCTGAAGAATTATTGTTACTTTTATCAAATACGTCTAGTTTTTTGTTAGAAGCATGTTCTTTATTTTCTTCTTTAATTACGGAAATATGGTGTTCAATAACATTTTCTTTTTTAGGGGATTTTACTATATTTATAAAATCTGCCTCGTTATCAATTTCCATTACATCACATTTATGATTTTCTGCTGACTTTACTTCACTTATGTTACTTTTAACACATATTTCTATTTTTTCATTCGAAGGATAGTCTTTATTTTCTTCCATGATTACAGGAACATCATTTTTCATAACATTTTCTTTTTTAGGACTTTTTGCTATATTAATAAAATCTGCCTCGTCATTAATTTCCATTACATCACATGTACGATTTTCTTCTGACTTTACCTCATTTTTAGCACATATTTCTATTATCTCATTAGAAGGATAGTCTTCATTTTCTTTCTCGATCACAGAAACATCATTTTCAATAACATTTTCTTTTTTATTACTCTTAACTTTTTTAATTAAATCTGCCTCGTCATCAATTTCCATTACATCACATTCACGATTTTCTGCTAACTTTACCTCACTTATCGTAATTTTAGATTTGCTATTATTTTCCGTCAGCTTAGTTCTATCTGATTCCTCATCTAATGTTACTTTATGTTTAACATCTGATTCGGCATTCTCTCCGACTTTTGTGAATTCATTTATAAATTCGTCATTAGACAACGAAATATCTGATTTTGTTGATAAATTGTTTTCATGACTAGTAGAGTCATTTACGTTAGAGATTTCGTTCTGCACTTTATCTTTTTTAACTTGTATTTTCAAGTCATGAGAATTTTCATTCAAATTATTATCCTCTGTTTTTTCATTTAATGATTCATTAGAATTTTGTACTACAAGATCTTCTTCCATTTCATAATCTAAACATATAACATCATCATTTTCACCTTTGCGAACAACATCTTTAGTTACTGCAGTATCCATAGATTGTACACAATCTTCTTTATTTGCAGCCATATTTTTATCGGTTCCATATTCTTCGTCTATTTGTCGTAAAAAATCTTCAATATTATCTTCAATTAAAGATTCATCATTCAATAAATTATTATCTACATTAGCCTGTGTGTTTTTCCCAATTTCAATAGGCACATTTTCCTTATTTTGTATTACTGAATTGTTTACTTTGCTTTGAACAAGACAATCATCTTTATGGTGTGTATTTATTTCGGAATTAGAATTTTCCTCCGTAACGATTTTAACAAGACTGTTGTCTTCATTTTCTATATCAATTTCTGAACATGAATTCCTATCGATTTCTTCCTTGTCACTTTGAAGAATATCATTATACTTATGTTGATCCATTTCGGTACTAAAACAGTTTTTTACCGCTTCGTTATCTTTATTTTGTGTATTTATTTCTGAACTAGAATTGCATTTTTTTTTCATAACGATTTGAACAGGAGTGTTGTTTTCGTTTTCTATACCAATTTCTAAACTTGAATCTCTATTTTCTTCCTTGTCGATTTGAACAATATTGTTATACTGATTTTGGGTATCCATTACGGTACTAAAACAGTCAATTTCTGTTTCGCCTGTTTTTTCGTTATCCATTTTAACACAACTGTTCTCTTTATTTTGTGAAACCATTTCAGTAGAATCGTTATTTTCTTCCTTATCGATTTGAATAGAACTACTATCTAAATTTTGTTTATCCACTTTAGTATTAAAATTTCCAATTTCTTCTTTTTCTATACCAAGTCTGTTGTCTTTATTTTGTGCATTATTTTCTGACTTGAGACTAGTGCTTTCTTCTTTATTAATTTGAACCAATCCTATATTTTCATTTTTTGTACTAATTGCCAAATTGGAATTGCTATTTTCTTCTTTATCAATATTAACAGGTATATTTTCTTTTTCAATAATGTTTGAAATAGATTTGCTACTTTCTGTATTACTATTAGTTAAAATTAACTCACCGTCATCAATTACATTCAAACGATTATCATTTTCTTTATCAAAATCAATTTTAGAATCGGTGGTGTTAGAATTACATTTAACTTCCAAATCACTTTCTATAGAATCAATACTCCTATTCACACAAATGTCAACTATATTGGAGTCATCTGTATTATCGATATCACCTTTTAAAACACTTACTTTGTCTACTGACTCCAAAGGCTCATTTACTTCTTTATTTTCTACAACAGCCGCACTTCCGTTTAGTGAGTCAGTTCCGTTTTCTTCTATTACTGTTATGTTACTAACATAATTCTTATCGTCATTTATGTAAATTGTAGGTTTCTCTTCGCTATCGTTTATAGCATTGGGTAAAATTATTTCGTCGTTTGATGTATTAGACATTTTGCCGTTGACATCGATTTCTGTTGGGCATTCAGCTTCTTTTAGTAATTGCATCGTACCGCATATCGTTAGTTGATGGAAGTATTCTGAAAATTTTAATATATAGTATTAACAACAATGTTTAGAAACGCTTTTTTAAGTTATCGGGGATTTCCGAGTTTTCATTCAATAAAAATATTTTTTATTATATATTTCTATACTAAGCTACTAAAGCGCTTGTATCATAGAAACAGGACAACCAGTACCAGTACTCGGAGTACCACCACTTACAGTGTACAGACTGTGAAGTAGACCGGTTCTAACTAAGCCGGCATAGCAGTCGCGTTTCGGAATCAACTTGTAATTTGCCGGTTCCAACTGAGCCGGCATAATGGCTATTGCTACTAAAATGTTTTATGCAAATGCAAATGTTTTATGCAAATGTAGTAGCAGTCGCCCCATTAATCGCCACTCACTCCCGCCTAACATCAGGTGCGAGTAAAACGCAAAATCTTTGCCCCTACATCGCAATAAAAACAAGTAATTTATGCCAGGTTTTAAAGGTAAAACAAAGGAGTTTTGGCGGGCAACTGCAACTGACAGGACGCGCAATTTTGAATTATTTGAAAAGATTGTGTTTTTCATAAATATTAATGTGTAATAATGGTGGAATTGTTATCCAGTAATAATTTTTAAGTATAAACAATTGATCAAGTATAAACAAGTAATTTAAAGTTGTGAAACGTGTTTCTTCATGTTCCCTCCAAGACTCCTTCTGAAGTTTTAGTAAAGGCTTTCCGCCGCTTTACTAAAACGATCATCATCAACCTCACTATCATCATCATCATTTGATTATCATCATTATCGCGTGGTTCATGTTCATCTTTACTTGACAATGTATTAACATTGAACCATATATTTTTACTTTGACACTGGCAAGTTAAATACTAAAGCCATAAACAAGAAGAAAGAAAAGGTAAAACAAAGAGGTATAATAAATAACATGAGTAACATGGAAAATGAATAACCTATAAAATAGACACACTAAAGTAATTTATCTGTTTTTAGGGTTCCGTAGATAAAAACGGAACCCTTATAGATTCATCATGTATGTCTGTTTGTCTGTCCGTCCGTATGTCACAGCCACTTTCTAGTAGTAGTTTTTTTTAATACGTCATAAACCGTAAACCTCAATTTACCTTTCATTCAATCAACTCAAATATAAAAATCGATTAAAGTTACAACAAAATACAAAAACTTTTATATTAACACAATGTATCTATTTACAATGTGAAAATTAACTCATAATTTTTAAGGTTTATAAAATTGTGATAGGTAATAGTTGAATTGTGTAATATAAAGTAGGGTCAGCAATAAAATTAATAACAAAAGTATATAAAAGAACGAAATAAATTTTACCCCGCTATTTCGTGTTTAGCAGTCATAACTCGAGAAAGAAAAGAAACATAGGAGCATTTTGAGATCATCCATTTATTGTGACTCGACATCTGACCTCGACCCGTCAGGTGGTAAGCAAGAATAGTTCCATATTCCTCTGTCAACTATATCTTAAGTTTTTTCAAGTCTTACTTCTAGTGTTATGATCGCCCTTCTAGCCTCGGCATGCGCGGCGGGGGAATGGCGATTTTTCAAACATGAAATAGGACGGTGTTCGCAATTTAAAATGTATTTGCATTTTTTTTTCGCTGTACTCCGTTTCGGATTTTTCAGCGTAGCTAAGAGAGGTGAAGGGAATTGTAGCAAGCGGGCTACAATCGAGCTCCGTCTTGCGGCCTGGCCGGAGAGGGGAGCCGGCAAGCAAGCCGAGGACAGGTTCTGTCTTGCAGCAGGTGGGTGAAAGGACGGGGAGAAGGGCCCAAGCGTGCTGCGCTCAGGAGACGACATGGGCTCTTACAAAATGCTGGTATGGTCCGCATCAGTAAAACAGATACCGCAAGAATACTCGCGGCGTTCCCCTATCCGCCAGCCAGGGGACGCGCTCGATGGGAGACCAGCAACTCCACACGAGCGTATTTGCATTTGGCTAAAGTAAACGTGAATAAAATTCTCGTTCAAATTCAATAAATCTTATTGGAATTGAACAGAATCGAATTCTTTCTTTTGCGCTGTCTGCATAAGTACAAAATTAGATTGGACATTATTAATATCATATATTTTACCAATACTTTGTTTATATAATAAAGCCACAGTTCCATTAATACCATTTAAAACCCTATCAATAATTAATAACCATATTCCGCTCAGTTATCTGGCAATACTCATTATACATTATAGTGTCATGCTCAGCTAACAGATGGCGCTGCATTATTTTCTTGTATGTTAATCAATGAATAACCTGTCAAAATAAGCGCATGTCATTCCGCAGCTATTCCACTAATATTTAGTAAAAAATACATAATATATATAATTTCCAAGCGGGTGACCATGCTATGCATAATAGAGGGATTAAATCAAATTTAGATAATAAAATAATATAAAACAGTGATGAGAGAGAACTTTATAAACAGAAAGAAGAATCCAAATATACCTAACAACCATAGTAGTATTGATGATGAAGGGTCATTGAAACAAGAAAAACCCACGTTATGTAAATAATTAACTGGGTTTACCCAACCATCGTGTAAATGTACAATTTTCATTTGTTATAAAAAATATAGTGCTATTTTAAAATAAATAATTAGGTTTTATAAAAATAACTGTAAAATAAATATATTATATATAAGTGGCAAGTCGAGGTCAGATGACGAGTCACAGTAAATAAAATAAAAAACAGGTAGGTTAAATAATCATGCAAATAAAAACTTTAATATAAAAAAATTGGTAAAGCAAACAAAATAGTTGCCGTGACAGATAATCAAGATGGCGTCGGTCTAAATACAAAATAGAGAGCCGAGCGTGGCACAAGCGCCGCGGCACAGTCTGCTGACGGCTTTGCACTACGTAAGCGATTGACTATATATATCCCGTTCTATCACCGCAAAGACACTAACAATAAAGGGAGCGAACTATATGTCGCGTTTACTTTTCATTTTATTGAGGTGAAGGTGGAAGTTGGAACAATCAAACGGAGAGTTCTGCGTTGTTATACTTAGAATAGAGACAAACCAAACTTGGTAAATATGAAAGAGCTCTTAGAAGTAACCGTGGCTGACTATTCTTTCTTTACAAAAATTATTGTATAATAAATAAATATGTAGCCATTATTTAGATTATGAAAGCAAAAAGGCCGCGATGACAGATAGTAACAAAAAAATCTTTTGACATTTTCAAGTGCCAACAAAAAACTGTCAAATGCCAAAAAAAAATTTTTATTGATATTCTGTGATAAGTATATGGAGAAAAAGAAAATATCTGGGCAGTTCACTGAGGGTAGGCAGTGAAAAAATAAAACTGAAAAAGGAACAAAAACAAATGTCAAATCATCAAAGAATAATTAAAAATATAATTACCTACAGCCGTAGAAAGATCTCAGGTACGATTATTCTCAAGAAAGAAGAATTGTTCAAGAAGAATGTCAGCGCTTCCGGCGTGCAGTCCCCGACGCAGTTTGCAAACAACTGAGTCATTTGACAGAAAGAGAAGTAACCGCTATGTGACAGCGCCAGCAGTACAGTGGCGTTGACAAGAACTAAAATATATAGCGTCTCAATATAACCAGAGACGTCAATTGTGAACGAGACGGCCATGCGAGTGAGAGGCTTACATGGTTTTGCATTTATTAGAACGAGACAGACTGTCTATGGGAGCGTGCATTTCTCTGTTTCATTGTTTAATCTATGTAATTTTAACACGTTATCGGCATGGACGAAAAAGCAGTTTGAGTGTGTCACACTATTCTCCCTCTAGACTCTGCTTTGTTTACTTCTGCCGTTCTGCGTCTGCACATATTTGCCTAAAAGCACGGCGTGATAAATTATAAACATTCTGTTTATAATATACATATATATTATTTAATACAGATATTTATAATTAATTATGTGTATGTTTATTTATAGATAAGGATTACGCTTATTTTGATGATAGATTATTATACTTTCGACTTAATAAAATTACAGATATGACAGACCTACGCAAACAACTTTAAAGAATTTGCGACGTTGCCAATCTAACGCTATGCATCTACCTACGTTTAACATATTTAACGTTAAAACCACATTGGTGCCATCAAGGGACTTGAATCTTTCTCCAGATGTAAAGAATTAATAATAAAGAAGTAATACATAGAGAGAAATTAGGTTTTTGTAAGTTTTAATCGTGAAATCGAGCATTAACATTGCGTGGCATTGATAAAATGCTACGTTGCCGTTTTTACCGCGCGGTGCGGACGTAATCTGTTGGGTCATTCGACCCGTGCTGACGGTCTACCGAACTGAACCGAAGTTTTCCGAATGTGTAAAATTACATTCATACTAGCTCGAGTTCTTTCTACCATATAGCAAATTTTAATCTTATATTCAGAGAAAATTTGTATACTTATATTATTTCTTAGATTGTTATTTTCATTGTTTATCTTTTATTTACGTACTGTGAAAATTTGAAGCTAAAAAGATGTTTATTACCGAATAAAAACGAAAATAATTGCTAGTAAACTAATATAACTTGTAAATAGTTACATATGCAAATTAGGATGCTAAAAACATTAAAACTTCTTTACTGAAACAAAAATATGTGAATGAATAGATTGAAAGAGTGTGAGATTCAAGTTGTGAGAATAATTGTTAGAAATATACGAAACTTAGAACTTGCAAGAACAACATGAAAAATAATAAAAAACAATCAAACAAAAGTAAAATGCAAACTTTAAATATGCCAACTGTTCACATCACATTTACAACCTAACATGAGCGATATATTTAAATGACCACTAACGTAAAACGTTATACAATGACCGCTTTACTAAACGACTCCCTCAAAATACGTAAGTAATTACGCAATGGAAAATGTATTTTATATTATTTCATGAAAACAAATGTTTTCGATGATTCAATTATTCTCCGAGGAGGCAAGAAGTAATGCGTAATACTTAAATTAAAATATATTTTTTTATCATTATACACATTTTATGAGTATTTTTTAAATCCTGTACCTAAAGTGAGACTGGGCATGTCAAATTATGGGCAAATGCCGTTAGAGTAAATGGACTCCAGTTAGACTGACAGACATTGCAGGAGAGAGAGAAAGAGAGAGGGAGAGAAAGAGAAAGTCAGTCGAATTAGGAAATATTGTATGGCAGAAAAAAGGAGCCCAACGGGAGACGACAAGCCCTTTTGTATATTTTACCTGTATAAAGAGGGGTATTATATCCCTTCCTTGTCTATCACCCCGTCTATTCTTTGGATCTAGCAAACATTCTGTTTCTTTTATAGTATAGTACAATAATTTTGTTTTTAGATAATTATCTTTTTCAAATTAAGTTGCATTTTAGGGTAGGTAGCACAAAATATTATAAATAAAATCTATCGTTCGTTGCTAAGCAACTCAAAAATTTTAATCATTATTCAATTACATTATTTTAAAAAATGAAATACATGTTTTTTTTTGTTATAACAAAAGCCTGTTTTTTAGCTTTTAACTTTTATAATTTTTTAAATTGAAATATAAATTTTACACTGTTTGTTTATTTCTATCTTCATACTCAGTGACAAAATAGTAAAGTTTTAATAGCCCCTATTCACGCTGAGATTTGTATCGCAACATGTATCATTGATTACGTATCATCATACTAATCTCAACGTGTAAACGATGGTTTTAGCATGGTACCAGATACAGCTGTATCGATTTCACGCCACTGGCTTGAGACGATACTATACTACATACTACATAATGCAACATTATTCAAACCGAACCAACAGTAAAATTAACACCAAGAGCTATTAATACTGCTGAAGGTATCTCAAACGTGTTAGAGGTATCCATAATACCGAAAAAAATTTTTTGTATCGCGATACGAAAATCAACGTGTGTATGGACTATGGATGTTTAAACCGATACAAATCTCGCAGACAGATGTCAGATACAGTATTTAATACAAATCTAAAAGAAAAGTAAAAAGTTTTTTGTTCAATTAAGGACAGAAGTTACAGGACAGCCTAGTCCAAGTTTAATATTTATCATATTTACAGTAATATAAATGATAAAGTTGAAACATACTTATAATGTAAACGGCCAACTATTGCGATTCCATTACCACTGTTATTTTGGCAGACTCTTAACACAAACGCAATGACCATCGCTTTAACACGATTTTTCTATTTTAAAAATATTGATCGTGTACGTGTAATACATAAGGAGTTGTGTTGACCAGCGAAAGCGTATGTTAAGCCGTGTTAAGCGATAAGCAGAGACGTCGTGACCATACTTTCGTAAACCAAAGATATAGCGTATGCTAAGATTCAGCAAGCATTCCAGCTAGTTTAAAAAATCTTACAAGTATACAGACCGTAAAGTGACTTAGTCGTGTTTTGGGGTAAGCTTTCGTGTTGCCGATTCCAACTAGGCCGCCATAGTGGATGCGACCGCTACTTACAGTTATTTAACTAAAATAGCAGGCGACTCGATCTATGGACCGCACTGCAGCTTAACATTAGCCGGGTTGCTGTCATAAGCCCGGTTCATCTAGTAATAAAATAAAGCAGTTTACTTTAAAGACGAGGCATTTACTACGTGTTAGGTAAACCCTTGTTTTTGCAATTTTTGTCTGATTGTTGTTTCGTTATTTATGTTTTTGCATAGGCCGATTTTGATAAAATTTGGAATTGTGATAACTTGTCATCAAAGTCGTAATTAGAAATACTTTTTATGGCGAAACGATCTCTCATTCTCACCGATAATGAAAAGTAATGTGGCTTGACACAAAAACTAAACCTTTACGAATATTAAGAAAAAATAGGATGAAAGCTATGAAACTAATTGATTCCGATCGGGAATCGAAACCGGGACTTTACGGACATAACTAACCGGTAAGCTAATCAATGCGCCACGCCTGTCGTCATGTCGATGCAAGCTCACTTTCTTATGTTACGATACACAGTGTTTAAACGTGGGAGAAATACCGGGGTAGCTAGCCATACAGAGTTAGGAAAAGGCATGGAAACCCTAGAAAATTTGAAAGTACTGTCGACTGAAAATCCAATTATTAAGGTTGCATATTAAGTAATTTTTATCAATGAATTTAATCGTGACCTTGAACCTGATCTTCAAGGTCGTTTCAAGGTGAACTTTATTTTTTTAAATAGAAAGGCCCTAATTTCGACGTAAGCAATGGAAAGAGCGAAAAAGACATTTAAATATTTGTTGTGAGGTCATAAGGTTAATGTGATCTTAACGGCTAAAAATAACGTCAAGAGAATGGTATGGAAAAAATTAGGCCCTTTTTTGACATCAGAAGTTGAGAGAAAGGATGATTTTTATTTAAATATGTTTTTAAGGTCTAAGGTCAACGAGACCAAAGAAAGCCAAAAGAATGTTAGTAAGAAATGTTTTCCAGCCAAAAATCTTTCTATACGAACATTCTCTTGAAACCACACATTCATTGACTTCCAAGTCTGGCTTCGACTTCACTCGACTTTAGTTTCAACTCCAATTTTCTTATCGATCAACGCGCCTCACTGGGGTTCACCTCTTAACTATGCTGAAATGTCCGTATGTTATCTCTTTCTCTCTTTCCATTAAAAAAATAAAAGTTCACCTTGAAGATCAGGTTCAAGGTCAAATTTAAGGTCACCATTAAATTTATTTGTAAAAATAACTTAATTTGTCATATTTTTCATTTTCTGGCATTAATCCTTTGCAATTTTCTGGAGATTCCACACTTTTTTCTAATCCTGTTTACATAATCGGTAATAACAACCATTTTTTATGAGCTCTAAAGCAGCTTCAGTTCTTAATTCCTCTCTAGACAAAACTAATGCTGGTCATCTCCTGCTGCTTCCAATATTATATGCCGATGTTTATTACTGTGATATAAACAAAAATCTTAAATAAGCCTCTATACCGTTTTCCATTGCGGAAGTATGATCATGTCTTTTGGTATTAAACTAAACTACAATTGCTTGACATATGAGCACATATTCCTCGTCTTCTTCCATGATATCTTATACAATCCCGCCTAGTGATAAGCAAGAGGAGATCCAAGAGTGATGACGTGTAACTTTTGCATCTCCTATAATTCGGACAGCTCGGCGCTGCATTGAATCCAGGGCAATGAGGAGATACTAAGCAGAGCCGCGCAGTACTCCGCGCAGCATATTTTAGTGGCAGTGAAATATTCAGCGTAAGCGGTAAAATAAAAAGCGGTAATTTGTCTCTTATTTATCTTCTTTTTTATTGTGACAGCACCCGGCCTGATTTTAATTTGGAGTGCAGTCCAGGAATGGAGGTGACTGCTACTCACAGGGGAATGCTTATCCCGAACGCGACTAAATCACTTCACGCTCTGTATACTTGCCGTTGGTACCCCGAATTGATGGGAACCATTGTCTACCACTCTTTTAAGCCGATTCCAGTGTATATGCACCTCCCATCTTCTTTCTTTACTCTTAGAAAATTTCGGCTTTTTATTTTACCGCTTGCGCAGAATATTTCACTGCCACTAAAATATGCTGCGCGGAGTACTGCGCGGCTTTGCTAAGTATCTCCTCAATGCCCTGGATTCAATGCAGCGCCGAGCTGTCCGAATTATAGGAGATGCAGAGGTTACACGAGGTTACACGTCATCACTCTTGGATCTCCTCTTGCTTATCACTAGGCGGAACGAGGTCAAATGTCGTGTCACAATAAAAAAAAATGCTACCACTGAGTATTAGGCTAGTTTCATCTGATAACAATTTTCAATATTACTTTTTGAATAAACAATCCGAGTTATCTTCTTTTCCTAATCATGCGTTTATATTTGTGTATTTATTGTATTATTTAGTGCAACTGTCATTATTTATTCTATTGTGTTTACTTATTCTTTATTAAAATAGAGTATGAGTTAATTAATTGATTTATTTTATTGTTCTAAATCAGTGTTTCCCAACGTGGGGCCCACGCCCCACAGGGGGTCAATTTGTTGGTTAAGGGGGGCAATTTAAAAATGGACTCGACACGACTTTAACTCTTTCGCTTTGGGTTATTTAAATCCAATGCTAGATATCAATGACAAATTTAATAAAAAAGGCAAATTCTTAAAAAAATGCTGTAATCGGAATGTTCTTTCATAAGCTGATGAATGGTTTGATAGACTCCACGCACTTGCTGTCGAAAATTGCATTCTATACTAGCAAGAAACGTTCTAGAGCATCTACATACAGGCCTTTTCTAACGTTTGGATCAAAAACCAATCTTGGACATTTTTCGGCTCTAAACAGACTCATTATTCAATACAATGCATTGCACAAAGATCACGATTTCGACATATTTTGCTCTGGGAAACAAACATTTAAATTTAAACTCAGACAATTAGAGATCGATGGTTGAAGGGATCGATGGTTTATTTGTAATAATTTTTATTTTTATGTTTTTATATTTTATTTAAAAAAAATTGTAACATTTTATTATTTAATAATTGTAAATTTAATATTTTTAATTAATAATTGTAATTTTAATATGTTTTATTTATTAATTGTAATTTTAATATTTCCTTATATAAGGTAGATAGTGTCATTATTATTGTTAATGCATGCAGTCCTGTCCTATAAGTAAGATTGTATTCAGCTTAATTACATAGTGCTATATGAGTGTGTATTGTATACAATGCAATCTTGTTGGAAGGCTTAATAAATAAATAAATAAATATTTCTTAAGGGAACAAAACAATTTTAAAAGGTTAAAAATTATGTATGGAGGGGCATAAACATTTTAGAAATGTTAGTCCAGTCCATCAACGCACAAGATAACAAAGGATCGCTGATGCATTAGGCTCGCCTATTGTACATACTACTTTAACAAGTTTGTGCAATAAGTGTTTATGTCTACTATTTATACATCTTCTATACAAATAAATAAAATTGGAGTGTCTGTTTGCAATATTAAAATAACCGCTTTTTAATAAATGCATATGGATGTATACGCGGTACATCCAAAATATTTAATTTTAACATTTTTTGTCTGTCTGTTTGTTTATTCCGGCTAAACTCTGAAACGGCTGGACCGGACTTGACGGGACTTTCACTGGCAGATGATACCAGATGATAAGGAGTAACTTAGGCTACGAAGTGAGCACGAGTCAGCTAGTAATTGTCAATCGATCAAACTGTGACGCCTTTTCCCCACAGGGATGGCAGAGACAATGGAGCGTTACTTGCCACGATCCTGACACAACTCCCTCGGTTCCTTCACATTCACAATTATTTTCAACAAGGTCTATGATTCTGGGCACTAGGCAATCTAGCTTTCTTGAGAATGTCACCGATAGTTAATTTCAATAAATGTCTTAAAAATATTTATGCTATTTTTTAATATTATTTTTTTGTTTATAGCCTAGAGTTTTATTTTAGTTCTTTATTTGTTTTAACTTGTCAGTGTCAAAGTAATAATTTATGTTCGATGGACAAACTATGTTAAGCAATCATCAGTCTTGAAGGAAACACATTTCACAGCTTTAAAACACTTTTATAAATGAAGCATATAAATGGTTAGTGGATTACAATTCCACTATTATCAGGCCATATTATTTAAGAAACAGAAGTTAAAGTTGGCACGACCTGTACACTTGCAGTTGTCCTTAAGGTCTAATGACGTGCCAAGGTCAATTGAGCTGACCGATAAAAATTCTATCGAGTTGATGACACTGTCTGTCTCAATCGATTTACTATCGATTTTAAACTTGTTCTTTCACGTCACTACATCGGTTATTGTCATGAATTAAAGAGTTTTGTTTTGGTTAAAACGATTTTAATGACAATCGTATTGAATTCCATTGTGATGTATTTACGAAATAAATAATTTGATTGGTAGAATTTTAATTCATCATTATCACCAGCCAGAAGACGTCCACTGTTGAACATAGGCCTCTCTTTAGAACGCCATTCCGAACGATATAGTGAATGTCACGATTAACCGGTGGATTGAATTTTAATACCTTTTAACAAAATCAATCCATTAGATTCTTGGTTATCAACTGTCGATATGTAGGTTTATCATTAAAAGGAGCAGTAAATAATCAATCAATCAAATTGTCACGTCTTTTTTCCACAGGGATAGGCAGAGAAAACGTACTAGTTTACGATTGCTTCAGTCGCCGTCACTGTGTCGGCATATAAGTGAATAAAATGTAAAATAATATTTAAACTTGGTATTATCACAACTAAACCCTAAAACTGTTCTACTTCAAAAATTTTACATTCGTCTCATTACCTTAAAGTTTACATTTTAGAAGGTTTCACTTCCATCGCGTGTGAACTCTGCACAAATTATTTTTTCTTAATATTAAGCAAAGGGAGGTTTAAGAGATCCGACGACTGAAAAACCGAATCGGTTTATGGCTGTTTTAGTCGCTGTTTATTGGATTTAGCCTGGCTCATCGCCGACGAGAGACGATAATCGTTTTAACTTGCCAACCTAACCCCGCAGTATTAAAAGGAAAGTAACATTTAAAAAAAATCATACTAGAATTTAAACTAGATTCTTATTAGTCCCTTCTTATGAAGGTGAGATCCCAAAGCAAACTTTGCTTGCTATAAAACCGGTCTAGAAATATAAGATTCAAAGATTCCAAAGACGTCACAATACTACAGTCTAATCTATATCCTTCTCTTTTCGTTAAACTATTTTGTGCGCGAGACGGAAAGAGAGGAACGCAATAGAAGGTAAACTATATTATATAGGCAGCTTAGATTAAAAAGGAACTTCTATGTCTGTTAGTTCTAGGTTTTATTAATTACGTCATTGCTTATAGCTAGAAGGTAGTACAATCCATTGTCAATACAGTAAAACCTTGCTAATCTGGATAAGCGAAAAAAAAAGAATTTGTGTACCAAGGTCCGGATTTATAGTCCGTTATTTCATATGGTAAAGATGTAGCAAGAGTTACAAATTTTAATATTTATGATGATCTCCTTATTAAGTCTTTAGTTATACTATTTAGGCTAGATGCCAGGCTAGATAACAGTCGTTTTTATTGTAAACAAACGTTTTAGCAAATGTAAATTCATAACCAATTGGAGTCCATCAAGTCTTCTCAATAGCCTATCCAGTTAAGTACTTGCTTGGCTTCATTAAAATAATAAAAATTCCTATATTTAGTACGGAAGAATAGGTGATTATGGTGAAAACTCTTCTCTACTTTGCACTTTCTGTTGGTTATATCAATCTATTATCTTTTTCTATTGCCAGGGGAAAGAGGGAGAAGGGAATAGATATATAACTTATGTCAGATATTCGTGAACATAAAGAGCAACGTATGTCTGTCTGGGTGCCTGTGATTCATCGCATTTTCTTCAACTCTTGAAGATTGTTAGCAGTTAGAATGAGATATTGTATAATTTAAGTACTTAGGAAACTAAACTTGTATAAATGTAAGATTCATATGAACATTGGGAAACTTTTGGAAAAAATCCAGTTGACCATCTAAAAACTAGAGTAAACTATAAGAAGACAAATAGTGGTGAACGGTAACATTAGTAATATTTTAGTAATTGTATTTTAAATACTGATGATAAAGAGGAATAACACAACCTATCCGAGCCAAGTACACGAGCTGTCATTTACTCAAACTCAGAACCAACGAACCAGCCAAGCCAGTTGAAACAGCAACATGGCGCACGAAGCGGCAACATAGCGTCTCATTTCAATAACGTTAATAGGAGCAAACTGGTAAGAACCCACTACTTCTCTGTTTCTGTCGTTTGTTGAACTGATTAATGATTTCTTTTTAAGTATTTGTCAAATTAATTGTTATTAGGAATACATATTTTAAATTTAACTACTTTGGGTTCATTAACATGTCAATCAAAGAATTCATTAGACTGGGCATTTGCATGATGATCAATCTTCATAAAAAAATTATTGAAAGGATTTTGTGCAGACTGCAAAACATGTAATTCTTCTAGTTTATTCCCTGTTGACAGTAAGGAGAATAAACAGGAATCAGATCATGAACATGCGCACTGCCAAGTTGTTAATAATCAATAGGGGGAAAATACGGGTTTAGCAACTGTCAAAATAAAACCTGATCGGCCATTCTTTTTTGACATCTGCGAACGCTAAGGTTACGAAAATATGACCACTTTTTATTGACGAGGTTATTGTTATTTTATGATAGAGTAGCAATAGTAAATTTAATATATTAGCATTTCCACTTAAAGATTAGTATGGTAGCTATATAAGTTAAGATTTAATTAGGTCAAAGAATACGTCATCAAAATGGCGACTTATCGATATAATTTAGTGAAGTTTACTATTTAGAGTAACATTCTAAATTCAGCGACATGGTACAACACTAACTGTAAATATACCGTTACCGCGCGATTAATGGCGATTGGTTCACATAGCGAAGCCGCGCGACAATTGTCGCTAGATTGAGAAGTATGTATTTAGAATTCAGAAGTTAAGATAAATGAACACGCATACGCGAATAATAATGGTGCGCTTGGATTTTTTTAACATAATGGCGCAAATGAAAAAAATAACGGGTTTGAGGTTAGAAAACTGTCAAAATAAATAAAAAATCTCTTACCACTATCCGAGCAGATGAAGAAGAATGAATACAGACACGATCGTCGTCACCGGCATCAACAAATGAAATGCGTCAAAACTGACAGCTGCACGTTTCGTGGCCGGAGCGGACATTCTATCCTTTTTTAAGTCACCGCGGAAGAGAGAGATAAAAATAGCGTTGTGCGCATTATTATACTTACTTGAATTCTGTCAAAGTAGGACTGTTGCAATTCTTCTCTTCTATCTTCTACTCACTATAATTTAAAATGAGTTATTATTAAATTGCTTGCGTTAATCAGTAATTACTTTTTAGAGCAAAAAAGACAGTTGATAAATCAAAACTGACAGATGAAAAATGTTCATTTATTCAATTGACATGTCTTTTTTTAAATGCATATCTATTCTATTTTTAAATAACCTATAACCTATAATATGTATATTTTTATTTTGTTCATTTGGGCTCGCAATGTTATTTTTATTTTATTTTCAAGGAGAGCTTTAGTGAATTTTATCGCTGCTTTGCTAAAACCATCCTTATCATCATCCTCTTCTACATGAAACACTGGCATCTTCATCCATTAAAGGTAAATGAAGATTTGGCTAAATGTCCAGTATTCACGGTTTGACGCTACGTGTTAAAAAGGTGGGCACAACTGTATAATTTATATTGTTAGAATGGTTGTTACTTTTTATGATAATTTATAATATTTTTTAACCAACTGATTGGGTATCACTGGATCTTAGGTGCATTAGCGAGAGATATTACTTGACTGAGACCCAGTTTAGTAAATTAATTATAATACTGTGGCTATCATGTAAATATAAACTTTCGGAATAACATAATAGGTAATTTAACAATGGAAACTAAATAAATAAATAACATTTCATAAATTATGTAGGTCATTGTTCATAATGACACAATTATTACTCCATCTAACGTAGAGCTCGAGAACTATTTGCCACAGAACTGGCTGTTCAAAATTTTGGATTGTTAATAGATGGCGCTACGAATCATATGTAAAAAATTAATTATTATTTTCAATGATATTGAAAAACAAAACATCTTATTCTTAAAACATCATTGTCTATTTTGAATAAATATTAAAATCATTAAAAATAATTTTTGAAAAGACTATATTTAATTTATATTATTACCTAATTGTTTAAAAGGATAGTTGTCAGTGTTGTCAAGCTGTTCTCAAGCAGCTGGGTTTTTGGCGGGTAACTGCAACTGACAGGACGCGCAATTTTGAATTATTTGAAAAGCTTGTGTTTTTCATAAATATTAATGTGTAATAATGGTGGAATTGTTATCCAGTAATAGTTTTTAAGTTGATCAAGTATAAACAAGTAATTTAAAGTTGTGAAACGTGTTTCTTCATGTTCCCTCCAAGACTTCTTCTGAAGTTTTAGTAAAGGCTTTCCGCCGCTTTACTAAAACGATCATCATCAACCTCATTCTCATCATCATCATTTGATGAATCACTCGCGTGGTTCATCTTCATCTTTACTTGACAATGTTTTAACATTGAACCATATATTTTTACTTTGACACTGGCAAGTTAAATACTAAAGCCATAAACAAAAAGAAGAAGGTAGCTCAAGCAGCTGCTATCAACTGTCAAGCTGTTGCAAACTCTTGTCAGGCAGCTGACAGTACATTGTTTATTTATTATAGTTTGAAGTCTGGAATTTGCTCTAAGTTTGCAATTGTTACTTATAATGTATTTTAAATTTTAAATTGACTACTATAGAAATATTTAGTGTTGTGTATAAATATTTAAAAATGTTGATGGAGAAAGTTAGGTTATGTGCCTTGTTTGTAAGTTTTAAATATAAATTACTTACAATGCAAAGTGAACCCCGTCGTCACTATGCTGGCCTGAGGATGAGACGGCAAAGGCCACTTGGTCTATGTTTATAGTTTAGCTAAGTTCTTTTATTGAGCTCACTTTGATGTAGGATTTTGAATTTTAAGTATTTTCTAAATTACATTACTTACCTGTATTCTAATTACATATCTGTATCCACTGTATTCTAAATTACAAACATTAAACTGTCGTACCTTTGTTCTCATAGCATGCGTTCGATCATCGATGGTTTCGATCCAAGCAAAGCTTTTCTGATTTTGATTGGATAACATTTTGCTTCTGTTGTTCCCATTTTACTCTTTTGACACGAGTATGTTTCGCGTCAAATATTTCATAATGCGTGATATAAAATAAAAAATGCAAAATTAAATCATTTTTATATTACTGACAGCAAAGAGACAATCAGATTGACATTTTTAATTAAAAATTACAATTGTCGCGCAAACACAGATCCCTACATCGTTTGCGTGGTTTTAAAATTATATATGTTATAATTCTTTTTACTAACATCCTATTTATAAAATCTTTACCCATGGAAAGGTGTATACAGGCACATATATCTATCTATATCTCAATCCCTGCCTATTACATTTCTATACTTAGCTACTTAAGTGCTTGTATCATAGAAACAGGACAACCAAAGTACATATATCAAAGTTAAATATATCGATACCGATCGGTGCTGTGAGTGGTTTTGAACCCGTGCCACTCGGCTTACATAGCTATTACACTTGCACTACACTACGGTCGCCATTTTTTGCAAGTGGCATTTTTTTAAATTTATTATGTTTTTGGTTTTGTTTCTGTATTGACAGTTTATAACTTTGTATTTTGCTAATGTGGGTATGATAAAATAAAGTGAGTTTTTGTGCTTAACTGAACTCTGGTGTATCTTTTAAAATTTATATAGATATTAACTTTATGTGCATTATTACAGAGATGGCAACGTCATTCAAATTGTATAGGAGAAATTGCAAAGTACTTTTATAGTCAAAAACTTGAAGCCAAATACAATGAGGAACAGAAACAGAAAATATTACAAATTGTCAATGAAACTAATGAGGAATTATTATCTGAGTAAGTTCATCATTATCATCATGCATATCATCATGATATGCAGAGTCAACGGAGCTCCATGATCCTGACAACTCGCAACACCCAAATTTCATACAGAAACTTTAGTCAATGTGATTGATTTTATTGCAGCAGTTATTCTGAAGTTGTGTCAGGATCGTGGTAAGTGGCGCTCCATTGTCTCTGCCTATCCCTGTTGGAAAATGGCGTGACAATTTGATTGATTGAATCTTTCTGGATAGTCTTCGTCTAAGTGAGTTTCGTTAAATTGAAAAAGGCGACCATGGTGTAGTGGGAGTGAAATAGCTACTTAAGTGGTACGGGTTCAAAACCACTCACCAGTACCAATGTATATTTGATATAAGTACTTTGGTTGTCCTGTTTCTATGATACAAGCACTTTGGTAGCTTAGAAATGAATAATGAAAAAAAAAAGGTAATGAAATGATTTTGCAAACCAAGGCATTATGTTACTTTGGTGCCAATACTTACTTCAGGCATCATTGGTGGGGTCATACAATATTTGGTTGGGTAGGGAATAAAGTGAAGGGCAGTGAAGGTGAGTGTTAACATGTTGTAAAGGCCCTAAACCTACTTTCTAGTCACAAGTCCAGAACGCTGCCTTCACTCTCCCACCTGCCACCCGATTGACCTGGCACCCGCACAGAGAATCCATTAAAGCTAAGAAAATCGTCTCTCTCTTAGCATTTTCATCACTTAGGATTTATGATACAAACATGTTTAGTAGATTAATGTAGTGTCTACGTCAATCAATCAATCAATCAATCAAATTGTCACGCCTTTTTCTCACAAGGAGAGGCAGAGAAAATGGAGCGCCCCTACAAAATGGATTAATCCATCCATCAAATAAATGGATTTCTTGTTTACAGATATGACATAACAAAAGGTAGAATAAAAAACTTCAGCAAATGGAAAATAGAAAAGGGTCAAATACAATCAATATCTGATGTTGAATTAATACATGGATTTACTGAACGGGTGGCAGCTAAGTTCTTTGACAGCATTTTGGAGGGGAAAAACGAAAGTGGCAAGACAAAAAATAAAATAAAAGGACAAATAATAACTCCAAATCTTAGTACTGAATTGATTAATGTATGTAGTTCTTTACTAAGGTAATTTTTTTAATTTTTTTTTAATGTGACTCAACATATTACTGCACCCTGCTTGATGTTAAGCCAAAGTGTGGTCCATGAATGAATGTCACTGCTACTACAATTCAATAACTGTGAGTGGCAACCACATCCACTATGCCGGCCTAGATGGATGGATAGACGGCCTAATATTAATGTATAATTATTTTATGTATTTGTATAATTGTGGTTTTGATACTTGTATTAATAAAACTAAAAAAAAAAATTGTTTTTAAATGCTATGCAATTGAGTTATTTGGAAAATAGTATATGGATTTTCTCAATCACAAAGACACACCATATATGAACTGTCATAATTATAGTTTGATCATTTTGCACACCTAAACTATGCAATAAAAAGGTTATATATTGTACATTAAGCTATTTTAAAATGTATGTATATGCAACTGTAAATACAATTAAGCCGATAGGCGTGGACGAACGGTTTAGCGATTGGTTTGTTGCGCGTACAGTCCCGGGTTCGATCCCCGGTCGGAGCAAATATTTGTTTCATAGCTTTTATTTGTAATATTTAATAACATTAAATATTGCAAATATTTGTTAATAAAAAAAAGAGATGGATATTTGCTTCGGGTCTGGTTATCAAAGAGTGGTAGGCAGTGGTACCCAGTCTGCCGATCCGGGGTAGTACCACCACTTACAAGTATACAGACCGTAAAGTGATTTGGTCACGTTTTCTGGATCAGCTTGTCAGTTGCCGGTTCCATCTTGGCGGGCATAGTGGATGTGATTGCTACTCACAGTTATAGAATTGTAGTAGCAGTGACATTCATTCATGGACCACACTTCGGCTTAACATCAAGCGGGGTGCTGTCATATGTCGAGTCACAATAAAAAAAAAGCTCAAGGTCCCATACAAAATGAAAGATGTCCTTTTAAAAGTTTATTCCGAACTGACCTCTAGGAACCCGTGAAAGTAATGTTTTACATTTTCTTCTAGGAAAGCAAGACTATACTGGCAATATACACAACAGTAAATTCAGTATGTTGGAGTTTAATAAGCAAAGATGAATACAAATTATTAGAATGGAAATATCATCCTATGGAATATAAAGAAGGAAAAAAATTGCAGATTCATGATATTATGGCAACTGTAGGTGAAGTTTTTATTACTAATCCAATGTATTATTAAAACCATGATACAGTAACACCCCGTTACGCGCGGTTTCACTATAACGCGAATTTCAAATTTCGCGCTCAAATGCCTCGCATTACGCGAAAGTGTGCGTATAAACATAATGTAGTCATCAACTTTGGAGATTTTTTTTTATATTTTTTTTATTGTGACTCGACATATCACAGCACCCCGCTTGATGTTAAGCCAAAGTGTGGTCCATGAATGAATGTCACTGCTACTGTACAATTCAATAACTGTGAGTAGCAATCACATCCACTATGCCGGCCTAGATGGAACCGGCAACTTACAAGCTGATCCCGAAACGTGACCAAATCACTTCACGGTCTGTATACTTGTAAGTGGTGGTACTACCCCGGATCGGCAGACTGGGTACCACTGCCTACCACTCCTATAGATCCCTCGTTCGTTTCGTTTGTTTCGTTTGTTGACATAGAGATATATTACTAGAGTTGACATAATAAGGTAGCAGAACGATACACAAAGGTGGAGCGGACCCGCTCCACTAGCCGCAGTGAGAGTTGTATTAAGTATTTGTATTTTTTTGTATTAAATTTTGACTATGTTTAATCATAAACCTCGATATACGCGAATATCAGTTAACGCGATTTCTTTCGAATTGTATCCCTCGCGTAAAGCGGGGTATTACTGTACTTTATGCCTAACCCTGTTGGAAGAAGGCGTGACAATTTGATTGATTGAATGATTTTATTAGCTTGACTTTTATGACTATGTGACGGAATCTTTCAAATTAATTTTCACACACTTCTAGAGGTCTTAACGATTTGAAAATTTTTACACTTATAATAAAAACCAATAACAATACAATAATTTTAGAATATATATTTTTTTGTACGGCACAGTTACGGGCCGTAACTTACGGCGACTAAGGTAACCGTGAACTGATTAGTTTTTTCTGATTAGTCAGCATTCTTGGACTTCTTCTAGCTTACCATCAGGCGAGCCGAGGTTCGATGTCGATGTAAATTGGCGGGTTTTTTTACCATTTTTTTAATTTTTTCTGATGTCTTTAAAGACTTCGCAATTTCATTCAGCATTAGACAATAGAACAGGACCAATTTGGCTGCATATCGCACAATTGATCCTACAAAATATTAACTAGTTGGGGTTCGAAATCTTGCCACACCAACTATACTCGCCAGACCTTCCATCTGCTGACTACCACTTCCTTATTTTTTTTTCTTTTCTATACTAAGCTAATAAAGTGCTTGTGACATAGAAATAGGACAACCAAAGTACATATATCAAAGATACATTGGTACCGGTGGGTGGTTTCGAACTCGTGCACTTAGTTTGTGTAATCATTGTACTGCCACTACTCCACGGTCGCCTGTTGTAGTGGCAGTGCAATAGTTAAAAAAATTAAAACCTTTAAAAAACAACTTTTTAAAGGTTTTTTTTTTTACCTTGTCTATTCATTTATTTTCTTTTTGACAACTCTCGCCTATGAATTACTATTTTTTTCGGAATAATGTACTACAGTAATGTCGTACTTTATTGGCAGGTAACTCCCACTTAGCGCCCTGTGCATAACGCACAACCACAGATTAAAAAAAATGTCTTGAAATAAGACGACGAAAAAAATGTCTTTAATGATCCAAAATTGCCCAATAAATTTTCGGTACTGGTATATGGCATGACAAAGCATGTGTTAAAAAAGTTTTTTACTTAATTTTCCAGGCATGGGAAATAACAAACCTACTACCGCTGGCAGATCTGTACGTGATGAAATCTGAGCCAACCACTTTAAGAGCAGCAGGCAGTGACCCTAACAACCCAAAAGTATTAGCGGTCAATTTGCAAAAAGCACAATTAGTCTCAATGATCGTTGCACTTATTAATGCGAGAAATTACAATTTGAATAAGTAAGATATTTTATTTTTAATTGTGACACGACATGAAACTCAGTGTCTATGCCAAAGTTTTTTTTATTTTTTACTGTGGCTCGACATATGATAGCACTCCGCCTGATGTTAAGCTGGAGTGTGGTCCATGAATGGATGTCATTGCTACTACAATCCAATAACTGACAGTAGCAATCACATCCACTATGCCGGCTTAATTAGAACCGGCAACTTACAAGCTGATCCCGAAACGCGAACAAATCATTCACGATCTGTATACTTGTAAGTGATGGTACTACTCCGGATCGGCAGACTACCTACCACTCTTTAACTCTTTGAGTTACTGGTAATATGCCCAGTCTACCCATCTAGGGTATGATCAGCACTTTAAAGATTAATGTAGTGTCTACACCACAGACTGTAAAGTGGCTGTCGGCCGGCATATTGGATTTCGACAGAGTATTAGTATAGTATATATCCGCTTCGACGGCCCCACACGCGAAATGTGTGTGGCGGGGAGATCTTCCTTAACTTTTCCCACATTGGTGACCCTGACGACTTACTGAGGCACTTCATTACACACAGAGTATTAACATACCCTGGCGACCGCCACATCACTCCCTCTCAAGGTGGAGCGAATAGACGCACCGTAGTACTTTATTTTTTTTTATTGTGACACGACATCTGACCTCGTCCCGCCTGATGATAAGCAAGAGGATGTCCAAGAGTGACGACGACTGAGAAAACCGGGTTTGTTCACGGCTGCCCCAGTCGCCGTCACTATGCCGGCCAAAGGTGCTTCTTCACGCATCGCTTGAAGGATCCAAGGTCATAGGATAGAGAGAACACATGGGCAGGCAAAGCATTCCACTTGTCAATTGATCTACAAAGAAAAGACGCACCGAACTTTTTAGTTCGACTTCCGATTCGGTCGATAAAATGCGGATGCTTTCCCCGACCTGTGCGGGTATTACGGGAGTGAAAAGACGAGGTAGGAACAAGGTTAAAGAGCTCTTCGAAACATTCCCCGTGGTATGGGCGATAGAGGACGCACAGAGCCGCCATGTCTCTTCGTAGTTGTAGTACGTGCATCATGATATAGTATATCTGGGTATGCCTATTCTGATTCAGGGCCGTGGATGCGGATATATACTATACTAATACTATGTCGAAATACCACTGGATTGGATGCTCAACGCCATCGATGGTTGTAGTTGCCGCATGTGGTGACGCCTGCGGGGTTAGGTTGGGCAAGTTAAAACGATTATCGTCTCTCGTCGACGATTGGCAAAATAATAAAAGCTAGCCTAAATCCACCAAAATGAGACTATTGATGATAATTATAAAACGTGCCGTGGCACTAACGATATTCGTCACAACGATTAATTGTCTCGTTTTATTGGATTTAGCCTAACTTTTATTATTTTGACATTCGCCGACGAGAGACGATAATCGTTTTAACTTGCCAACCTAGACCCGCTGTGCATGTGATGGCGTTAGTTGTGGCGACAATCTTTGCCACTAGATGGCGCCCGCCACATACGAAAGCAAATGTTAGATGTGGCACAATAAGTATGAGAGTAAAATTAACGCTGTAGAAATGCGGACGTTAAATAGTGTATGTGGAGTGACGATAGCGGATAGAATGTTAAATGCTTCGATGGTTTGGGCACATGGAAATTTATTTATTTATTTATTTATTAGGAAAGAAACAAACAGTTGTATAATATATTTTAAAATTACAAGAAACAAATAATATAATGCCTTAACCAAAAAGTTTCTATAGATAGGTAGACTATCCAATTACATAAAAAAAAAAAATCTTAAACTAACCAATTAGGAGATATATTGAAAATATTACCTAAGTTAAACCTAATTATAATAATAATTTTCTTTTAAACTGGCCTAATGTATTTGAAAACATATCTATCTGATTCCACTCGCCATTATAACTATTACATGCCCTGTTCAAAAATCTGTTTTCCGCGTATTTTGTTTTTGTCAAATAATGAGTGAAAGTAGGTTGACGAAAGGAATTTATAAGTCTGATGTGGATGGATGCGTTAAACGAGGCACACGCAGAAGGGCGCTTGCCGACCAAATCGGAGACATCCTCAAGAAAGCTGGGTTGCCCAGTGTTCATAGCCCTGTGGGAAAAGGCGTGACAATTTGATAGATTAATTGATTAATTTTAGGTCTAAAGATGAAGAAGAAAATAATGCATTAGCTCAGCGAGTATTTTTTTTAAGATCATCATTGCCCTTTAGGTAAGTCATTTAAGACATAGTGCTTTCGAGCTATGATGCGGTGTAGGCAGAATAAACAACCTGTCTACTGTGTATATTTTTTTTATTGTGACTTGAAATCTGACCTCAACCCGCCTGATAGTAAGCAAGAGGAAGTCCAAGAGTGCTGACAACTGTAAAAACCGAGTCACTATGCCGGCCAAAGGTGCTTCTTCACGCATCGCTTGAAGGTCCTAAGGTTATAGGATGGAGAGAACACATGGGCTGGTAAAACATTCCACTTGTCGATTGTTCTACAAAGAAACGACGCCCAACCGTTTAGTTCGACTGTCGATTCGGTCGACAGAATGCGGATGCTTCTCCCGTCCTCCTCGGAGCATTCTCCGTGGTATAGGCGATAGAGGACGCACAGAGCCTCGACTTGCCTGATGGTAAGCAGGGGCAGGTCCAAAACTGCCGATGACTGAAAACGACTCAGTTTGCGGTTAGTTCAGTCGCCATCACTATGTAGGCCAGAGGTGGTAAGCAGTGCTACACAATCTGCCGATCTAGGGTAGTACCACCACTTACAAGTATACAGACCGTGAAGTGATTTGGACACGTTTCTGGATTAGCTTGTAAGTTACCGGTTCTAACTAGGCTGGCATAGTGGATGTGATTGCTACTCACAGTTATTGAATTGTAGTAGCAGTGACATCCATTCATGAACCACACATGGCTTAACATCAAGCGAGGTGCTGTCATATGTCGAGTCACAATAATAAAAAAATGTACTTACGGCTTGTTTTATTAGGTGAAAATGGATGGGATGGGAAGAACATTCCCAAGAGTGGTAGGCAGTGGTGCCCAGTCTGCAGATCTGGGGTAATACCACCACTTACAAGTATACAGACCGGCCTAGTTGCAATTACTACAGTTAAATAACCGGCAATTTTCAAGATAATCCCGAAATGCGATTGAGTCACATTAGGGTCTGTACAATATAAAGTGGTGGTACCCGGGTTAAAACCCAGACATGGATTATAAGTTACCAGTTACAACTAGGCCAGCATAGTGGAAACGACTTTTACTTTCCATATTTAACTGCACTAGCAGTCGCCTCCGTTCATGGACCACACTCCAGCTTAACATCAGGCAGGCATTATAATCTTTTCTATAATTCTTTCTTCTTTTACAGACTATTCGGAACTCTAATTGGCAACGAGCGTGTTTCGTCGGACCAAACAATTGAGACGCTGTTACCAACTTATACACAAAAATGTATAAACAAATCCCATGTATACATTCCTGATGAGGTAATCGCGCATTATAATTCTAGAAATGAACTAGAAAAAGATATGTTAGGCAGATGTTTGTTCCTAAGTTTAACTTTCATGGATTTGTGCATTTATAAAAGAGAATCTAGTACTAGTTAAGGTGCCTACAGACTATCGTAACCGTCGCTCGGTTTTCATGATCAATACTAACCTAACCTAACCACCGTACAAGAGAGAAGACAGCGTGAACTAATTGAGACCTACAAGTTGATTAATAGTCACTATGATGCACCTCAACTAGGAGATTTCTCCAAATACTTCCTGGGATCCGGCTCGAAGGACCAAAATGCAAATGCACTGTTTGTTGAGCTATAATTAGTAAGCAATAAAGGGCCGTACCTAACAAAAACTGTTATGTTTATACGTTTGCTCGTTTAAAATTCAACGCCAGACTTCGGGGGCATGATGTTAAACTTGTGAGATATCTAGCCAAGTAATTACCATTTCATAATTTTATATTCAACCGTGTTGTTGATTCATGGAACAGTTTGCTAGCTGATGTTATTGAGGCGAATACTGTTAACCAATTTAAAAATAGACTTGACAAGACAAGCACATGACTTCTAGGTTAGAGGCCGTCCATTAATCACGTGAGGCTTTTGAAAGGGGAGGAGGGGTTTGACAAAAATCACGAAATGTCACAAGGGGGAGGGGGATGTAGTAAGATATCACATGGATTTATTTTTTCATTATTTTATTATTATAAAATAAAATTATACTTTATAAGGTAAGAGCCCCAGTAGCTACTCAGGAACCAGTAGCTGCTTAATGTATTTGTATATCTATATTTGTGAATATACAAATGTAAAAGCCCCAGCAGCTACTGGGGCTTTTACCTTACCTGTATCTAAGTTAATATTCTAAAAAAATTAGGATTTGTTGTAGATACAAAAAATACACGTTGATTTATTGAGAGACAAAAAAGATTGACGATAAAGACGATCGAGAAAAATACGATGTCAATCGTCTGTTGCTTCCACATTTATTCGTTTTTATTCGCACCTATTAATTGATAAATATGGAGTAGTAAATTTATAGGCACCTATGGTTGGTAACACCGACTGATTAATTCTCTTAGTTTTGGATAGATGGCGCTGAGCGTTTGTTAAGAAAATGCCAATAAAAATATAATTAAATACAGTGTTTTATTTATCAATCAATCAAAATGTCACGCCTTTTTCCCACAGGGATAGGCAGAGACAATGGAGCGCTACTTGCCACGATCTCCAAACAACTCCCTTGCTTCCTTCACATTCACAATTCTCTCCATACAAGCTCTATGGTCTAAGCTCTAAGCTACAAGGCAACCTAGCTTTCTTGAGTCTTTGCCTGCCGATTTTGTTCCTATCTTATTTTTACTTTGGCAGTTATACTGTCTCGCACGTAAAGTAATTTAATTGTATCTGATTAGATTGTTTCTAACGTTTGTGTTCTGTGTGTAGATGTGATCTAAAGAGGTTTAAAGAAATATGTTTTTAAATGAGATTTGCTATGTTTAGCTGTAGATGACCTTTTTTTTATAGCGACTCGACATTCGAGTGTGACAGCATCTGCCTGATGTTAAGCAATGAATGGCAGTGACTACTACTACAGTACAATAATTAAAAGTAGTAATCACTTCCACTATGACGGCCTAGTTAAAACCAGCAACTTACAAGCTGATCCCGAAACGCGACAAAGTCACTTCACGATCTGTAAACTTAGTAGTGGTACTACCCCGGATCGGCAGACTGCAGACCCGGGGCAAATATCTGCCTCTTTTTTTATAAACAAATATTTATAAATTTAATCGTACTATAAAATATTACAAATAAAAGCTATGAATTAAAAAATTGCTTCGACCGGGAATCAAACCCGGGACACCCGCGAAACGGACTGGTAGCACACTACTACGCCACTCCTGCAAACACAAAAATAAGAACATAAATGCGTCGCAGTTATGTTATTAATATTTTTTTAATTTACATTTCTATACTAAGCTACTAAAGTGTTTGTATCATAGAAACAGGACAACCAAAGTACATATATCAAAGATACATTAGTACCGGTGGGTGGTCTCGAACTTGTGCTCTCCGGTTTGTGTAACCATTGCACTACTCTAGGCCGGCATAGTGGATGTGATTGCTACTCACAGTTATTGAATTGTAGTAGCAGTGACTTTCATTCATGGACCACACTTTTGCTTAACATCAAGCGGGGCGCTGTCGTATGTCGAGTTACAATAAAAAAAAATACCACGGTCGCCTTAAAATTAAAATAGTATGCGCGCGGCCTAAAACATTTCCAATATTTTTGGATAGATGGCGCTAAAAATATGTGTTCTCCCCATCTGATGAGAATGCGATGATAGTGATGAGAGTGACGGAGAATGCGGCAACCGTGAACTGAATCTTTTCTATTAGTCCTCGGCACTCTTGGACCTTCTCATGCTTACCACCAGGCAAGTCGAGTCACAATAATAAGAAACTAATCGAATTCAGTGTTCGAGTTTTTTTTTGGGCAAAGGCAGGTAACCTAAATGGCAATCTTTATAACTTAGAGCACTGTAGATAGTGTTGATGACTGAGTACTGGTCGGGGGAAGCAACAGAATTTTGTCGACCGAATCGGCAGTCGGACCAAAAAAGTCCGGTGCGTCTTTTTTTGTAGAACAATCGACAAGTGGAATGCTTTGCTAGCCCATGTCTTCTCTCCATGATATAACCTTGGATCCTTTAAGCGAAGCGTGAAGAAGCACCCTTGGCCGGCATAGTGATGGCGACTGGGGAAGTTCAGTCGTCGGCACTCTTGCTTACCATCCAGTCGAGTCACAATAACAAAAACTATGGGTGTCTATGAAAAGGGTAATGAAATAACACAAAATACTGCATTTGTTGGACTAAAAAGTGTTTATTTGATAAAATACAACGAGCTTACTTTTTACAACATTTTACTTCTATGACAAAAAAGAAAATAATAATAATAATTAAAAAAATCAAACAAAACTCTTATACATACAATAATATATATAAATACGTTGGTATCAACTTCAAACATTTTTTTTTGTAAAATTAACATAAATGCATAAATCTAGGCAAGATCCATAATAATTACTTAAAAAATATACTTAAAATAATTAAAAAATAACGTCTAATTTCAGTTTTTTTGTACAATACAATCGAAAATATTCTAATATAAAAAAAAGAATCCGAAAATTTCTATCGATCACACAACTTTTTATTTTTTGACCCTAACATTGAAATTTTTGAATTAATTTAATACTGATTTTTAAATTTGGAATAACGCCTTGGAAAACGTTAAATTAAACATATATTTACAATTTTCTTCATCGTCAAATAGTCGAATTATAATTTTAATTCCGGAATCTATGTGACCACTTTGCAACCAACTGTTTTCACACGCACCCATTACTGATAATTCCAAACTTCATGGCGTCTCCGAAGATAGCTTCGAGTGCCGCTTCGCGAGGGTATAGATCCCGACAGAAAAAAGAGCACTGGACAACTGCGATAGGAGCAAGTCTGCTCATCTATTCTGTCTTACTCATAATATATATTTTTTACATTTCTATACTAAGCTACTAAAGTACTTGTATAATAGAAACAGAACAACCAAAGTACATATATCAAATATACGTTGGCACCGGTGGGTGGTCTCGAACTCGCGCTCTTCGGTTTTCGTAACCATACATAACAGCGTAAACAATTGATTAGGACGACCGTGGTGGCAGTGGCAGTGGCAGTGCAATAAGTACGCAAATCGAAGAGCACAAGTTCGAGACCACCCACCGGTGCCAACGTATCTTTGATATATGTACTTTGGTTGTCCTGTTTCTATGATACAAGTACTTTAGTATAGAAATGTAAATAATAATTATAAATTCAAAAATTTATACATACTCGTAAAACGAAAGGTAAGTAGGTAATAAAACAACTAGTGCAGCTTGAATGCTAGCTCTTTTTTTCTGCCGTCATCTACACACTTACTTACTTCGAGCCCTGCTATACCGTATTTCATGTATTTGAAGTTGAAGCGCCTAACTTCTATCAAACCCACCATTTGGTCTAATTCACGATCAATCGATTCAATCGTGAATGATTTAGATGATACAGTAATGAGTGCGATAACTGAAAAATGAACTGAAACTTGTAACTGTAATTAATTATAAATGTTATTTCTTGTAAAAAGTTCGATCTTGTATTCTGGGTGGCCTCAAATGAATTTCTACGTCATGTTATATAAACTTATTATTTGTGTAATTGTAGGAAAATATACTACTCTATTGTATAATGTATATCATGAAAAAAACTTCAACTGAAAACATTTGAACGCTTTTTGAGCCATTATCAAATCAATTTTTGACGACAGGCGTGGTTTGTTGCGCCAAAAGTAGCGGGTTCAATTCCCGGTCGTACTAAATATTTGTTTAATAGCTTTTATTTGTAATATTTAATAATTATATTAAATATTGAAAATATTTGTTAATGAAAAAAAAGAGGTGGATATTTGCTTCGGGTCTGGTTATCAAAGAGTGGTAGGCAGTGGTACCCAGTCTGCCGATCCGGGGTAGTACAACCACTTACAAGTATACAGACCGTGAAGTAATTTGGTCACGTTTCGGGATCAGCTTGTAAGTTACCGGTTTCAACTAGGCCGGCGTAGTGGATGTGATTGCTACTCACAGTTATTGCAGATTGGGCACCACTGCTTGTCTTAGAGTACCACCACCTTCACCACCTTAGGAGCAAATATCCGCCATTTTCATACCAAATATTGATTATTCAATATAATACTCGTAAAAATATCAACATTCAAAACTGTTAGTATTATATATACTTAATATAATACTAAGTACTTGTAATAAAAAAAATGTGTTCAAATCTTTTCAATTTTTACTCTGTAGAGGAAACCTATCAACATTTATCCAGTCTATTGCATATTGTAGATTTGACAAAAAATATAGCTATTATATATAAATTGGAAATCAAGAGCCTCAGTTCAAAACCACTTGCCTATACAATGTATCTTTGATATATGATCGGCCTGTTTCTATAATACAAGCACATTTCGTAGCCTAGTGATGACGATTGAGGCAACTGTACATTGGCAACCTTTTGAATGTTTACAGTTATGAAAAAGTAAGGATTAAATAATATTTTTTGTCAAATCTCAAAATGTTTATATATTATAATAAATATGTACAATTATAATATCAGCACCCATTTGTTGTAAACGAAATTAATCTGTTATTTAAAATGCATTGTTTACTTTATGATTATAATTCAAAAAGATAATAATACGAACAAGTAATAAAATATATTCCAATAACTGATTCTGGAAGTAACGTAATTATTATAGTATTCGTGAGAATGCTGATGTTGGGGTAGGGATGTAACGGCCGTGAAGTGACTCAGTCACGTTTCGGGTCCATTACACAAAAGTTGCTGAAATTTAATTTAGCAGTAAATATAGAAATAACGCTCTTTTCAGTAATCAAATTCGCCCTTTCTCACAGGGATAGGCAGAGACAATGGAGCGCCATTCACCACGATCCTGACACAACTCCCTCGGTTCCCTCAAATCCACAATTCTCTTCATACAAGGTTATGGGCACTAGACAACCCAGCTTTCCGATTAATCGGACACACACAAGAAATATTTATATTTATTTTGAGAAAACACAAAAATGTATAAAAGTAAACAATGCATTTACATAAATTAACCTAAAACTTGTATTAATAGATACTCTTTCAAATAAAATAAAACCAGACTACAAGATCATAATAGTAATATGTCTCCTTTATAAAAAACTAACAACATCACTTATTAAATGTAAATGTTTCAACAAATATAAAACATAAATATTTAAATTGAAATTTGCACAAATATTCTGAAAAAATATCTAACTTAGGTATTCCAGATTAATGGATAGGCTCTAATGCTTTAAACAGGTAAAAAACTCTATTTCAACAAACGAAAAGAATATGAAACTATAAGTAGTGTATGTATTGATATTAAAAATTATTGTATTTAATTCACAGAAATATATAGGACATCTGCAACCGGGATCGAACTCTATCACTTAAGATGGTTTTAAGAGATACAAATTGTTTTTTTAAACTGAGCCTGTTTATCACTTTTTTGTCCTTTCAGCCCCCCGAGCATGGCAATCCAAAAAGCAAGATAAAAACCAGCAGAGAATATCATTGCGACTAATTTTAAATAACCTACCAGATACAACAATGTGTAAAAAAAAGATTTGTAAAACTTCACACAAAATAACGTTGAAAATTTTATAAAAAACGTAATATTTTTAAACGTATTGATGTGCCGGCCTATTAAAAAATCTAAAATGAGTTACAATAATATTCCTTGCAGCTCTTTATCTTACTTCTTTCATTGCAGTGCTACCTACCATTGATATAAAATATGAAAATATATAATTAGCCCTTTTTGTGTAACATGGTGATTTATCTAGATCTCTTTTTAATGCAAACAACCCTGTTTCTATTGCAAATTACCTCAGGGTGAATAGCACTGGGTCAACCGATGTTTTTTTATTTCAAATTGTGGCTCGACATATTATGTCAATACCCCGCCTGATGTTATGCTAGAGTGGTCCATGAATAGAGCCGACTGCTACAGTTTAATAACTGCAAGTAGAGTCGCATCCACTTTCCCAGCCATGCTGAGTATTATTTATAATAAAACTTTGTGATCCATTTCAAATAATTTAAATATTTATGTTTTAAGTAAAACATTAGAAAAATTCTTAAACAATGTAGGTAGGAATCATGGACAGCGGTCGGCGAGTACGATTAATAACTATATTAGGAGAAAATTAAAACATAAAAATATAATCCTTTTCTAAGGATTCATTTTGTTGGCTACTAATTATCTATTTAAAAAAAAACAACAAAAAATTATTGCACTTTTATTGCAATGCTTTTTACATGACGTTTTAACTCTATATATGTCACAATACGTAATGAGTACAAGAATTACTTTGGATGTACAGAATACAGTGTAAAGGATGTGTATATTCTTCTTCTAAAACTTTTTGTTCACAAAATCAATTTACAATCAATTTACTCTTTTGAAACAATCTAAGTTATTTCTGTACCATAGAACAAATTCACGGAATAAATTCACCTGTTTGCTTGTGATTGGGATCTAACTCGCGTCCAGTGACAAACACAGGGTTCGATTTCCGGTCTTGGATGACCAAGATGCCAGGACTTTTAAAAATTAATTTTTTTTGTAAAGTAAAAACATTAATAAAAATACTAATAAAGTGACCTGGGTTTTCCCGCGGTTTCATTGATTTATTCTGGCGATGGCTGCAAAGCTCTCGAAACGTCGGAATATTAAAAAAATGTAAAATCAAAATAAACGCGATAGTAAGCCGCAAAAAAATTGTCTAATTCATTGTTTTATTAAATTTATTTTACAGTAATTGGCACATTTAATCGTTATTTATTTATTTTAACGCGACTTTTACCTTTTTATTAATTAGTCATGTAGAAAACATTGTTATTATAGTAAAACAAAAACTTATTTTTAATATCCTGTGGATAATATTTAAAAATGGAAGACTTAAAAATAATTCGTAGCCAACAAGTAATTAAAAAATAAACCATTACTTTAAATATAGTTTACATTATGGTCAAAAAAGGTATTGATTGAAAATTCGTATTATTTCACGCGTTACATTTTATAAAGAAACGATAAACTCGCGTTCCATACATTTATGATTTTTTTACAATTATTCCAAATAACTTAGTTTTTTTTAATTATTAGTCTTCGCCAATTATCTTAATAGTAAAGAAGTCTGCAATGAGATCATAAAATAAATGCATACATTTTTCAAGCGAAATTATAAAATAAATCTTAACGTCAAAGTGATAGGACTAAGGCATTCTTTCAAAAATGTATTATCGTAATGTAATAAAATCATTTTGTAAATTAGAATTATGTTTTAGTCCCTCCACCTTGACGTTCACAAACGGAAATGCGTTTCAAGTTAATCGTAAATTATGATTTAATCGTAACTAAGCTACGATTTACCAAGCTAAGCTATGGTTAAGCTTACTAAATACATTTTGCGAAAAAAACTTGTATTTCATACAATTGACTTTTTTGTCACACATTTTTTTTGTAATAAGCAAACTATATTTTTCACAAGGCAATCTTTTTCTCTCCTTCTTTTAAGTAGCAACAACTTAAATTAAAAGAAAGCTAAATAGAGAGATTATATTTATTATTAATAAGAAATAAAAATAGCGTTAAATATAAATGCTTTATGGAAACAGTTTTCTTTGAATTTCAAGCAACTATGCCCTGTTTCCATTGTATTACGGGAAGTCTACATCTTTTATTTGCTCCGATAAAACTAATATTAATTATATTTTTTCGCGGCGTCATATTGCCCTACTTTTCAATGGCAACAGATGGTTAACTACAGTGCGTTAAAAATCACAATCTAGGACATTTAAGAAGTCGTTGCAATAAAAAGTCAAACTGCACAAAATCTAATGAAAAAAAAAAACGCCTGATATGACGCAATCTACACCTACAGATTCAATTACCAAACAACAGATTAAAAATATGTTGTAAGAAACAGAATTATGGAAATAAAATGAAATATTAAATCTAGAATTTGAGCAAAACTTAACAATGAGCAATATTGGAATTACATTTTGTTAGTAATTTGTCATTTTGATGGAATAACGTTATTTTTATAGACACAAGCTCTTGAATTAGTTTGTTAATATTTAATTATTAAAATAAAATAACTATTTAAATATTAATTAACTAATTTAATAAACACAATGGTCCTATATTTTGATATTATTAATTAGCAACAAACGTACTAAAATTTTGTTAAAAGAATAATCACAAATGTTTTAAAATTATTTATAAATTTACCCACGTTTCTCTAAAATTTACGCAGTTAAAATGGGTGCATGGGGAATTTTAGCAAAGTGCTCAAATCACCGTTTAAAGGATTTGCCCCCCCCGGGATAGCTGTAAGTACCTTTTGGATCGTCACTGGTTAGGCAGCGAAGAAAGAGTGGGCATGTTGCAAAGGCCTTAACCACTTTCCAGTCGCCATACTTTACTTTCCTTACGCTTTCTTTACTTTCCTGCGCCACGCGATGAAACTAGTGCAATTCGTCACCAAACCGAGAGCGCCAGGTTCCTATTGCCAGTACCAATGTATTCTTGATATATTGTATATACTTTGGTCAGCCAGCTTTTTAGGATACAAGGACTTTTAGTAGCTTAGTATAGAAATGTAAAAAGTGCATAATTTCAAAATATAGGAGCTTTTATATGCTGTTTATGGTATTATGATTTATACAGAATGTTTAATAAAATCACCTAAAATTGTATTGTTACTATCCTTTGGATATTTGTAAATAAAAATTAACTTTACTATTGTCTATAATAATAATCTTAAACACTCTGTATAATTTTAAAATGTTCAGTCAAAATTTAACACAGCTTTCCTGCATGTAGTAAGAAAGGAGGCACGCCATTGGTTGAGCGATCGTCAGATGACGTCACTGACATATTAAAAAACTGTATTAAAAAATTGACTAGATATTGTTTTGAATTATACTAGTACTATGGAAAACTATTGTTAATTGGATGGACCCTAGCATAAGTTATCGATTAAATATGGCTATAGCAGAATCTATAATTCGATAGATTTGTTGTTGTATGTTCAACTTTAAACAATTTTCAGTATAATAAACAACATTATAAAACAATTCGTCGAATCTTACATATTTAACTTCCTAATATTAATAATTAAAATAAAGCACATAATAAGAAAAACGGAGATGAGATGAGATGGACTCCTACAATTTAGGACTCCTCAAAGGTAGTCATGTTTTTTTTTCTTTGACAAAGTTCCAGCGCAACTACCGGGGATAAATTATATCATAGCTGTTTGTGTTGCAAACGGTAAAAGTTTTTTTTTATTGTGACACGACATTTGACCTCGTCCCGCTTGATGATAAGCAAGAAGAGGTCCAAGAGTGACGACGACTGAGAAAACCGGGTTTGTTCCCGGCTGCCCCAGTCGCAGTCACTATGCCGGCCCAAGGTGCTTCTTCACGCATCGCTTGAAGGATCCAAGGTCATAGAATGGAGAGAACACATGGGCAGGCAAAGCATTCCACTTGTCAATTGATCTACAAAGAAAAACCTACACGTATTTATATACTTAAATGATTGTATATTAGAAATGTCAGTCGAGTTATAGATTTTGTACAGTGTAATTTAATTGATAGCTCATGTTAAAGCTTTGTATAATTATTGTAAATAGGTTTATACCTAAATTGTTACTTATAGAACAAAGTAGGTATATTTTGTATATCTATTTTAGCCTTGATTGTACTTATACGAGCGACTGCGGCACTTAACGTAAAGTTTTGAATTATACAGAATTTTCAGGTATGTTAATTCAGGTATGTATGCATATAAGTTAAAATTACCTAAAAGTTGATCTTTGGATATTTCGATTGTGAGATTTTTTCAGCGTGTTTTTGATGGACTTTTATGATGTTTTTCACCAATTTTATTACTTTATTAGAACACCAATAAACAATGAATGCCGTATTTCAACAAATTACATATCAAGTATTTCTATAAAGTAAATTAAGAAATCTGACTAAATTCAAAAACTTACGCTTAGTCTCGAGTCTATAAAAATATAACGAATTTCTTTTTAAATTATATAATTATTTTAGGCACGGACTATTGTTATTTTTTGATAAATAATTTATATTAATTTTGTTATATATTAAAAAAAATAAAAAAAAACGCCTACATATTTAGTTTCAAAAAGGGATTTTTGCTTACACGAATTTATCGAATTTGAAAATGGTCTACCGGAGACGACAGGTAATTCCTATCTGAAATAAAATCGTTTATTTATTTGAGACAATATTAAAAAAAAAACTGTTTAAAATCCCCGTCGTCAACGTTAGACATCTAACTCTAATATAATTTACCAAAGAACTATGTATTCGAAAACAACTAATTTGATATGTATTTACATTAATATTTTAAAAACACAAATAATAACACGGCCAAAAACAAATACTTTAAACATAATAAAAAGGAAAAGTTCCAAAAGTTCTACATTAAAATGGTATAGCTAAAAACCTGCCTGCTTACCTTTTAGTGAAAAGGTCTAACTTAAACTCTATTTCACATTAATATGTTAATGTAATAAATGTATAAAATATCTGTAAATCTCTGTATAATCACCATTGTAGTGTTTAAAAATTAAATCCATTCGGTATGAAAAATCTGTTATAAAATCTGTGATTTCTTTTATATGGCACTTGGTGTAGTCAAACTTGTACACTCAGCGCGACGTCGCCGCAACTCTGTCAACAACATCAACACATTGTACTCTGTATAAAAATACTTAATCTATTATTGTAACGGCAAAAATATTCTATAAAATATACGTAAAAAGAAAACCATTTCATATATTGCTGCGGTGACGTCGCGTGAGCTTTAGTGGAGGATCAAACACAATCTATTTGTAACAAAACAAACATATACAATCCAATAGTATTATTTTTGCACATTGTAAACCTCCGAAAGTTTGATAGGAAACATAATCTGGTTAACATAATAGATCTCGGTAACAATCACATTACAGACATAACTGCAATTCAATGTATAGCAGGTGTAAATGGATACATACTCGTAGAATAATAATGACGTAAATATATATTTAAATATTTAGAGGAAAACTAAATTGAAAAATTTGTTACATTGATTTAAAACTTTTGTTCATACAAGAAACTCTTTAATATTTAAACAATCTTTTATAAAACATATACTTATAAGATAAATACTCGACCCTATATATGTTTTATAAAAGTCTTGCAGTTTTCTTTATAATTACTTTTATAATGGAGTAAGTCTTGTCATTGTTATTCTAAAAGTGCGAAACAGCAATCCTTTAACCACGCGTTACACTACAAATATCAGAGCATTATTGCAAGTATTATTTATTATACCAGGGGCATGCTATGATGGTCATTTTGACGTTTGCATCGTTCATGAAGTTTCATATAATTTAATAATTACGTTTGAAGGAGCAATAAAGAACAGTAATTATTCCTTCAAACGTAATTACCAATTTATATAAAACTTCATGAGCGGATCAAACGTCAAAACGGCTATCATTGCGTGCCGCTGGTATATAATTTATAGATTTTTATGTTAATTACTTTTATGGAACTGCAATGCACGGACGTAACATCGTGCCAATCTATCGGTTGTAAGTTGAATAACCGGGAGCGCTATGCTAGTGCGTTGCATTGCGTGGATATGAACTTTGTAGTATCCTTTGAAGTTCATACTATCAACCGTTGTATTGGCATTGCTTTTGATATTAAATGACATTTTGTATTATGTGACAAATAAATGTACTACAATGTTTTTTAAAACATATAAAAAAAAATATTTTCTTGTAACGCATCAGTATAATGTGTACATCCTCGGTTTGTTTTGTAGAATTACTCTATGTCCATTTACACCCTGTATAAAAATTGACAGTTAAATCTGAATGCAATTAACAAATTTGTTTTTTATAAACTGTCCAATAGTACTTTTTTATGTTCGAAACAAAAAATGCATAAACATAACACGTGTCTCCACAAATACATAAACTATTACAACTATATATTAAAATTAACATTTCTTATTATGCGGTAGGAAAACGAAACCATCACAATAAGCTAAGATTATACTTTTATAATAATAAAATCGTATCAATAATTTGTTGAAATATTCACTTAGTTTAAAGTCTCTCAGACTGACGTAGTAAACGGATATTTGTAACTGCAAATGCCACTTCAAAATGCTTGATATATTATATATATCTATTTCATGTCAAATACTATTTCTACGACACTATGTTGGACGCGAAAGTGTTGTGCGGACGCATATCAGTGCTCAACAAAAATGGAATATTTCAACAAACAATTACCACAAACGCACTCAATAATATATCTAAACGCTAATTGGTTATTTCGCGATGAATGATCACAAATATGATGTTCTTTACAAATGGTAATTGGAAATTCACTTAAATATATTATTACGCTTAATTTACAAATAATAATTAATGTGGCGTTACCCGTCCTTCACGCCCCCCCCCCCCCCCTCTCTCTCTCTCTCTAGCATCATCACACCGTCTATACACACTCCCCTCTCGTTACTACATTATCAAATCAGTCGACAATTTGCGGCATATACAACAAATATAAAAGAAAAGATTAGAAGAATTAAAAAACTCTGTTAATATCAAAATGATAGTTATTGATAATTTTAAAATAAAAGTTAAAATAGATTGATTAATGTGTTATTTTAAATTAATGTTTTAAGGATAATGTTTAAACTCTAAGCGAGTGGAATAGATACTCTAACCTATCTAGCTATCACAGTCCATTCTCAGTCTGACCCTTTCCACTTAAATGCATGTTTCACTTAAACTGGTAACATCCTATGCTAAGAAATTAAAAAGCAAAAATGGTAGATAATATTAATTACATAATTAATTTGGCACTATTGTGTTATTGTGCATGTACTCGCATGTTGTTTGTAAACGGTAACAATGTTATTTGGTTAATTGTGATCATCGTCACGTTTACGCCATTACATCAACGTTTTCAGCAATCAAACTTAAAACATATAAAATTATATTATAATCACGGAAAATGGCATTGAGCATTTTCGTTCCAAACTTTCGAATTACCATATTTTTTATCATATTTTGGTTCTTAGAACACATTTACATAATCCCTAATCACGTTACGAGTTATCATTTAAACACTTGCCGTGCCAGCACATTCATCGCGAAATATTTCAATATGCTTATTTTAAACATTTTTAATTTCTAGAATCAGATTTTGTATATAAAATTTCGACTTTATATCGACCGAGAAGAACCTAAAACTTATTTGGTAACTTATTATTATGTAAAATTAGCGATCATCCAATCCTTTGTCGCAAATTTGTCTTCGGTAACACTTCATTCCATAGAGAACAATACAACTGTCATCAGGATGCAAACATGGGCCTTGTTTTAGATCCAACATCATAATAATTTAATTTAAAGCTCGCACGGCGAGTCGTATACGGGTATATCACGAACGCTCGAGCGTGTCGCGGCGGCTAGTCGCGACGGCTACGCGGCGGCGCTTACGAATAGAGGCGGTCCGCGTAGAGATCGTGGGGCGCGAAGTCGTGGGGCGGCCACCGCGGGGGCGCGGGTCACTGGGCTGGCAGACAGGCCACCGGCGCAGGACCCACGGTGGGCTTGAACTCGGGCCCCGTGGAGAATTGCTGGAACGGTGGTGCATAGCATTGCGGGAAATACAGTTCCGGCTTCACCACGGCGGATGCTGGTGGCAATGGACGCGGCGTTTTGCCTGCATCTGCCCTCCGAGCTTTGGCGGCGTGCGGGTTCATGTGGTTGTCAATGTGCTTCTTGACCTCTGGCTCTGTGGCGAATCGCCGCCGGCAGTTCGGCATTGGGCAGCAGAATGGCCGGTCACCTTGATGCGTCCGAGTGTGTTGGTCCAGGATAGCCTTTTGCCGGAAATCTTTACCGCATTGTGTGCACTTGTACGGTTTCTCGCCGGTGTGGATGCGCAAGTGTTGGTTGAGAATGGTCCTTTGGCGGAAAAAGCGCGGACAATATACGCAGCCGTAGGGCTTCTCATTTGTGTGTATGCGTAAGTGTTGTGTTAAATGCGATTGTTGACGGAATCGTTTGCCACATTCTGGACATGGATAAGGACGCGACTCTATGTGAATGCATCCGTGCTGTAAGAGTGTCGACTTCTGTTTGAACTCTTTTTGACAAATGGGACATCTAACGTACAGTGGCATTGTTCTACCACCCAGTACATCGGGTAGCTTACCACCCTTTAGATATCCTAATGATAACCCTGATCCGAAAACGGCATGGTTCAGACCCTTGGTATCTTTGAAATAAGCTGGATACTGTGCAGTATCTCCCGGTGAAAAGCACGAGCCTCGTTGCTCCCCTGTTTGTCCGTCCACATCGCCAAATGCCGACTGAATTTCTTCTTTGTTTTCGTCAGGAGGATAAGGCACGTCTTGGGGCCAAAGTGTAGGGGTCGTCCCATTTTTGAAGATGAGGTGAGGCGAAACATCTGTAAAATAAATGATATGGTTACATTTCGGGTTGCGTTCTCTATGTTACAATGAAAATGCATTTATAAGGAAATTCGACGAGTAAGAGTTAAGTGAAATTCAGGAGGGTTACGGGAGTCCGGCAATCGGTTCTGTGTCTCGCGAAGTACCCCGATATACGGGCGACGAGTGGACCGAGATTTTGATCATCACAAGGAAGGCCAATGGATGCGAGACCGAATAGAACTAGGGAGTGCTGGCGAAGGGAATCGGCTGCGGTGTCCGCACTGAGTCGATCGCACGCTCGAGTCAGAGCGGATCCCGCTCCCGTTGGGGACCGAGGATGGGCATATAGTTGTGAATTGCGCTCGCCTTGGTGTGTGCGGACGTGCTGATTCAGGATGGCCTTCTGGCGGAAATGTTTGCCGCACTCGCCGCACGAATATGGCTTCTCACCAGAATGGATACGGAGGTGCTGGTTCAGGATGGCGCGTTGCCGGAACGATCTCGGGCAGTATACACACGCGTACGGCTTCTCGTTGGCGTGGATGCGCAAGTGCTGCGTGAGATGAGACTGCTGCCGGAACCGCTTGCCGCATTCGGGACACCCGTAGGGGCGCGAGTCTGTGTGAATGCGCTCGTGCTGCAGCAGCGTCGACTTCTGCTTAAAGTCTTTGCCGCACGTGAGGCACTTGAACAGGCGCAACTCGGAGTTGGGGTTGTGCTTGCGCGGCTTGGGTTGCTCCGCTTGCACTATATCCGGCAAGTGTCTCAAGTCTGGTGTCGCATACTGATCGAGCGGACTCTCCAATGATAACACTCCTCCGTTTTGTTTGAGGTAGTGTAACGGGAAACCGCCTCCGCCGAGCATGTGGCCCGTGGGCCTCGTCTCTTTGAAGTATGGCGTATATTGTTGTTGCAGGTCCGGCTGCGGCACGAAACAGGGCGTTCTGTCTAAGTGGTCCTGCGACTGTGATTGTGTCTGCGCTTGCACTTGTAGGTCCACTTGTAAGTGTTCCGGTGACGTTTGTTGTTGTTGATGTGTTTGCGCCTGTTGCTGCTGCTGTTGCGCTTGCTGTTGCGCCAGCTGTTGTACGGCCTCTTCAGCGGTTCCAGTCGGATCCGAGGGCGGCGGTGCTGGCGGGTATGGCGACGGTGCGGGTGAGGCGAGTTGCGGCTCGGGCTGCGGTGACGGCCCACCTGGGCTTTGGTGTTGCATGGGTTGATAGCCACCGTCCAATACGCTACCTCCCCATTGTGTGCCAGGCGGCGCTCGCTCCACACCATCCTTGTAGAGCACGTACGGTGCTGTCGTATCTGAAAAGATAGAAACGTAACATTAACGACAAATCTAAACATTCCGCTCGATTTATGCATGTTTTTATAAAATGCGACCGACATAAATAAAATTACTTTCATTTGAGGAAAATATAACCATTAAAGCTAAATACATTGCTTTCACGAGATCATTTGTATTCTGAAATTATCTGTGTTTATAAAAAGGCGAGCAAATCGTGAATTTGCGCGCGCGCGGTCTCATCAACGCGTGCAAATGGCGGCGTGTCCAGTCTTGCTGCGGTTTCGTGTTTAACCGACTTGGTTTTAATGTAAATAACATGATCACGTTATTTGAATAATGTACACAAATCCAATGATAGTTACGCGACAATAGTTAGACACAAAATAGTTACGCATAAAGAAGAAATGGATATGTCATGTAATAGGGAATATGCATGTGGTTTAAATATTGCTGCAAAATTTTCCCCCGATTCTTCATTGTACTAACATCATGCTAAAATAATTATATTTTTAATTTTCTTTGTATATATTGCATAAAAGATTAAGCAAAAAGCAAAAGATAAGCAAGTGAAATTCAAATGAGTGAAACGCATCACCATTGGCCGAATGAAGCGTGACGTCACATGACACGTTCGGGGTCGAAGCTCATATTGTGCGCGTAGTGTTTAAGAGAAAAAAAAGCTGTTCTTTGTGTTTATGCAGTGTTTTTGTTTAGCTATTACAACTTAAAAATCCACATAAATAACAGTAACACTTGTAGTAAACAAATACTGGTCGTGACGTGTGACGTCATTAAAAGCCCGCGCTAGATGATGGCGTTCAAATGTGTCAAATTTAATCACAGTTTTAAAATTATTTTTAAAAAATAATTAGAACTTTTCCAACAATATTTATATTTTTTATTATGTTATAACTATGTAATAAGTGAATTAAACACATAAAAAAAATACATGCATATACCCTATTATAGGTAGGGATGAATGAATTTATACGTGAAAGTATATTATATTTAGATATAAATAACAAGATATGGTGTATATTTTTGGATTTCAATAAAATAAAATAAACTATTTCATATAGTTTCGAAGAATAATATAAATTGTAATAAAATATTTTTTATTATTATCAAAAATATCTATCAATCTATCTATTTATAGAGGAAAAAATAAAAACTACCAAATATTTGAACCGACACGAAATTGGATCGTACGGCTGTGGTCAGCTTCCATCATGCGGTTTCTCACTGACAGCGACTCGTCAACCATCTACATTGTTTTATTATACAAAAATAAAAACAACATGGAAGTGTGCATGGCCGGTTTTGACCTGTATCTATTTTGACTGGAAGAACAAAAGCATCAATGTATGTGAATAATACGTAAATTGACGAATAAGATTTGAAAGTTGACATGCGGTTGACGAATAGCTACGTCGTTTGTTTGCCAAAACAAATAGTTTTGATTGTAAGATAAGAATTTATTTATATTTTGATTTTAGGTTCAAAAGAGCTAAACTAGTAAAGATTGTGGCTCGACATATGACAGCCAATGAATGGAGGCAACTGCTACTACAGTTAAATAAATGCGAGTATCCGCTGCATCCACTATGCCGCCCTACTGGGACTATTAAGGTAATTTGAGTCACTTCACGGTCTGTACACTTCTGTAAGTAGTGGGACTACCCCACCACTTACAGACTGGGCAAAAAACCAAAACAACTGTCCGAAAAGTGAACCTAATTTTATTTACGTAACCTTACTTTAATGGGAAGTATTTCTTTTTTTTCTTTGCTTTCTTTGGTAAGTAATGGATTATTATTTATTACATTCGTTTTCGTCAAAATAATAATAGGGATAAATGAGGTATTTAGAGCTTTCAATATCTTATCTAAGTTTCAATTACAAGAAAAGTATGAGAAAGTTATTCATGTGTTTATATTATTATTGTTATGTACTTATATATGAGACCTGCAAATATAGCCTTATTTGATTTAAATACCTAATCTAAATCTGTTTTTTTTTTTCTTCATAAAAGTAAGGCCTTGCCAATATTACAAAAACTGTCAAAACATAACCATAACAGTGCCCATAACCTTGTATGAAGAAAATTGTGAATGTGAAGGAAGCGAGGGAGTTGTGTCAGGATCGTGGCACTCCATTGTCTCTGCCTATCCCTGTGGAAAAAAGGAGTGACAATTTGATTTGTTTATTTTTTGTCAAAACAAAAGCTATTTCTTTCATAATTTATACAATCCTAAACGGTCTATTAAACATTCTTGTATCACAGATACTATATTACCTTTAATCATTATAACAAAGATAGTAATTAACATGTTATTGTAGATAAAAATAATTAAATCAATCACTTGTTAACGAACAACGTTTAAGTTTAAAAAATTGTAACCGAGTTTTATTTTATGAGTTAGCCGGTCATTCGTCATCGGTGAGATCTGGTCCGATGATTCAAATAAAAAAACAACGACTTCATCTTGTACCATCGATCTTGTTCATACTCTAAGAGGTGGCTGGTAGTTTATGTTAATAGTTTAGTTATATAAATAAGTTGTCAGTTGTCTGATGGTTCTATTCAGGGGGTCGACCGCGCAACTTCAATGGTATGAAATTTATTCCATTCATTAAAACGGTTACACGGTTGCTGTTAGTGTGAAAAACAACTTTTATTCACTCGGAAAATGAGTTACAATGAGCTTGAACTGTTAATGAAAAAATAACATTGATTAGTGTATTGCGCGGTCGCAATTTAAACTTTAAAGCTCATCAATGGAGTTTAACTGTCAAAACGAAGCCTTTTGTCATTGATTTACGTGGTCAGTAATTTGAAATCACAATAATTATGAATTTTACTATGCAACAATAAGCCTCAAATAGAAGATAGCAGATACTACTTCGGCCTAGGTAAGTTATTGTAACGTTCAATCAAGCTGATCCCAAAACACGACTAACACTTAACTGTCTTTAAAAAGTGATGGTTTACGGATTCGAAAGGTCTATCGACCATCAACTGTATTTATAAAGTAATGGTCTACGGATTCGAAAGGTCTATCGACCATCAAATGTCTTTATAAAGTGATGGTCTACCGATTTGGAAGGGGCATCGACCATTAACTGATACGAGTATCTACCACTCCATCACCTCCTAAACTACAAATGTACATAGATCGTTAATAACTTCTCGACTAAAAATCGATAAAATCAGGCTACCTTCACATTATCAGCGCCACCATCGGTTTGTATCATGACATCTATATTGCTTTGTTACTATTAAATGCTGAGCTAATATCACACTGAGACTTTTTAGTATATTTCCTATAAATATTAGTCGTAAGTATTTTCTTTCTCAATCTCGATAGTTAGAGGCAACGAAGCGCCACTTACCACGATTCTGACACAACTCCCTCACTTGCTTCACATCCACAATAGTCTTCATGCAAGCCTTTTTATTATTATTGTTACTCGACATATGACAGCACCCCAATTGATGTTAAGTTGAGTGTGGTCCATGAATGAATGTCACTGCTACTACAATTCAATAACTAAGTAGCATTCACATCCACTATGCGGGTCTAGTTGGAACCGGCAACTTACAAGCTGATCCCGAAACGCACGGTCTGTATACTTGTAAGCTTTACGGTTATGGGCCCTAGGCAACCCAGCTTTTTTTCTTGTGACACTACATAAGACGGCACCCCGTCTGATGTTAAGCTGGAGTAGTTAACATCACTGTAAGTAGTTGGGAACTTTTAAAATGTACACTTGAAGGTGGTGGTACTATTTCGGATTGGCAAACTGGGCATCTACCCACCAACTGTCTGTTTACCAGTCTTGAAAAATACGTGAAAGTATTTCTACTTAAAATTTCAGTAAAATTATTTATCCCTGACTTGATAGGAAGTTAAGAAGAGTTGATGTAAGAATAAGGTCATTTTTATATCACAGCTTATCGATATAAAATCTGAAGCGATGACTGTAAACTGAGTCGGATTTTATAGTAAATGCTCTTAGATTTTCCCTAGCATACTGTGAGCAAGACAGACGCCACGTTAGAATAAAAAAAATTGTCTGCGGATGGACACCAATGCCGTTTCATAATGCAACAAAGTACTGTTTAGTTCAAAAGCATAAAATGACAACACCATTTGTATGTATAATAATTTAAACTGAGAAGTGTATAGCTAACTTTAAACTCTTCCGCTTTGGGCGCTTGCTCGAGAAAAAAACGATTAACTTTTTATTATTATTTTGTTGTTCGTCTTTATAAAAGAAATTCAGTTTTTATTGTTTGAAAACTAGGTCCGTTTTTTGACATTTCAAAACAATTAATTATAAGGAAAAGTTATTAAATACTATCGGATTTATATTTTGATATAGTGACGTTAGACTTAATAAGATCAGCAACTGGGCAGGTGCGAAGACAAAGATCAAAATGTAAGCATTAAATTTTTTCTTCTTTGTTTACAGTCTGACGACAGGCTTGGCGTATTGGTTATCAAACCAGTCTGTTACCCAAAAGAGTGTACTTTAATCAAATTGGAGAATAAATAAAATATTTTTATAAAAAGCCCATTATATTTTGGCCGGCATAGTGATGGCGACTGAGGTTAAAATAGTTTTTCAGGAAAGTCAGGCATGCCGAGGTCATTTGCCACGTCTTAATCTTGTATGAAGATAATTGTGAATTAAGTAAAGCAATTAAGAGAGTTGTGTCAGGATCGTGGATGGTGGCACTCGAAAGAGTCCTGTTAATTCAAATCAATATAAAAATATGATTTCGGGGCGAAAACCTCGAGGTAATTGTAAGTTTTATATATTAATTTACCACCCGAAGTCTAAAAGAAGTCATGAGTGAAAGTAGATCTGATGTAGATGAGTTTAACATGGCAGACCCAGGAGGGTGTTGAGAAAGCTGGGTTGCCTAGTGCCAATAATAGAAGAGCTTGTATGAAAAAAAAAAGTGAATGTGTGGGAAGCGAGGAAGCTGTGTCAGGATCATGGTAAATGGCGCTACATCGTCTCTGCCCTTCCCTATGGAAAAAGGCGTGTCAATTTTTATTATCTTTTATTATACCTCTCTATACTAAACTACTAAAGTGCATCATAGAAACAGGACAACCAAAGTACAAATATCACAGATTCGCAAGTGGTTTCGAACCCGTACCACTCGGCTTACGTAGCCATTGCACCGCCACTACACTACGGTCGCCTTAATTGAATCATAAGTCTAAAAATATCCAGTGCAAAATATCATAAAATTCTAATAAGTAATTAATAAAAGTAGCCATCATTTCACACGAATAAAAGTGCTTCTAAATGTGGTCGAGCCTACGTCATTCAATTCCATAATTTAAAATGGGTTAGAATAAAAAAAGTATACCACATGTGTGTCGGATACATTTCTTTCGTTACTAAGCAGATAATTATATTTGTACCTAATTAATATATATGCACATTAATAATATGCAGTCTTATTATGTGCATCCAAATTTCTAGTTTTCCCATCCTCCTCCAAATTCCTGCTGTCTTCCAAAACAAAAGTACCTAATATTTTGCATTAGTGGATTGTTTCCGAAGTCCTCCAAAACAAATTCAAACAGTAGAGTCAGTGAATTAATTTTATTATTTTTATTATGACTCGACATCTGATCTCAACCCGCCTGATGGTAAGCAAGAGGGGGTTCAAGAGTGCCGACGACTGTAAACACCGAGTCGCTGTCACTATGCCTGCCAATAAACAATATTTTAATAATTAATCAATCAATCAAATTGTCACGCCTTTTTCCCACTGGGATAGGCAGAGACAATTAAGAGCCACTTGCCACGATCCTGACACAACTCCCTCGCTTCCTTTACATTCACGATTCTCTTCATACTCGTACAAGCACTATAGTTATGGGCAACCTAGCTTTCTTGAGGATGTCTCCAATTTTGGTCGGAAAACATTATCTGTTAATATATAAGTAGGCAAAAAATCATAAAGTACAACTAATTACAGTAACTCTTTCATGACACTTTATAAAAATAAAGCAAAGATACAAATCTTGGGGTCGCGAGTTTTTTTCTCTTATATCAACGAGCAAACGGAAATGCTCACGACGTTTATTACGAAAGGGTTGAGCAGTGCACATGCGGTGTAGACTTGTGGGAAAGACAATTATAATCTTTACCACGATATTCTCTTCCTTACATATATTTATATCTTAAAGGGGAATATACTATGTGAGAAATAATATCTCTTTTAGTTTTCTTTTCTGTTATGAAAGTGTTTCTGTTATGTTTTATAGCACCCAGTGATAAACTCAAAATCTATCGTGGTCTCACAAACTAAAAAAGAATAGTTCTAAGCTCATTGTGCCAGTTTGTATCTAAGTGTATCTTTGATATAAGTACTTTAGTGGCCCTGTGTTTATGATACTAAAACGCTACATACAATTTTCTTAGATATTGCGCAAACATTGATTAATACATACAAAGCTATCGAAACGTCGGGATAATAAAAAAAATTTAAGAATCATTATCCAAAAATAAACGCGCTAGTAAGCCGCATAAAATTAGTTTATTTCAATCAATCAATCAATCAAATTGTCACGCCTTTTTCCCACAGGGATAGGCAGAGACAATGGAGCGCCACTTACCACGATCCTTACACAGCTCCCTTGCTTCCTTCACATCCACAATTCTCTTCATACAGGCTCTGTGGTTATGGGCACTAGGCAACCTAGCTTTTTTGAGGATGTCTCCGATTTGGTCGGAAAACACTCTCCTGGGCCTGCCTTGTTTAACGCATCCATCCACATCAGATTTATAAATTCCTTTCGTCAATCTACTTTCACTCATCCTTTCCATGTGCCCAAACCATCGAAGCATTCCTTTGTCAATCCTTGTCACTACATCTTCTTTCAAACCACATCTATCACGCAGTGTGCTATTCCTTATTCTATCCGCTATCGTCACTCCACATACACTCCTTAACGACCGCATTTCTACAGCGTTAATTCTACTCTCATGCTTCTTCTGCCATACCCAACCTTCACTCCCATACATTAATGTAGGAACAAGCACCGCATTATGAACAGCCATCCGTGACTTTTGGGACATTATTTGGCTGTTCATTATACTATGAATGGCACCGTTCACTACGTTACCCTTTTGCACTCTTCTCTCAATATCTTCATCACACTTTCCATCCCTAGTAAACATACTTCCCAAGTAAACAAATTGTTTGACTTGTTCCACTTTCTTTCCTTCTATCGTTATCTCACATTCTTTCATTTTATCCTCTCTCTCCAAAACCATTACTTTTGTTTTACTTACATTCACTTTCATACCTTTCTTTCATTCTTTTCTTTTCTAGTTTATTTCATTATTACTAAAACGTTTAATAGTTAGTTACTAAACTGTATTAATACATTTTTTTTTCTAATCTAATAATTTTTTATGTGATAAATTGTAGTCAAACATTTTATGTTTGTCTATATTTCTGTCTATATCAGAATCATTGAAAGTCATGAATATAAATAAATATAATGTTATAATTATACTAGCAGCGATGTTAAAGGTATCGGAGGCATTTTGTCCGTGATCGGTCTCAAGGCAGGCGCCTTCGAAAACTGGTCCAGGCCAGGACTGTACACGCCTCTTCCTGCGTCCTACACAATGTACAGATAGCACGGCAGATAACAATTAAATTAACGATAAATAATTTTAAATAAAATTAAAATTTGCTTTTGTAATAAAAATTGTCTTTTGTTAACTATTTTGTAGTTAGTTGTTTGGTGCAATAATAATTATTTATTTTTATTTAAATAAATATAAATTTTATCGTAAAGTCCAACTACATTTTTAATTATATTTATTAGGCTAATTAATAACTAATGAAACACTAGTTCAAAACAAAAAAACACTAGTTACGCGGGAGTCCCGGGTTCGATAGTTGTTTCATAGCTTCTACTTGTAATATTTAATAGTTAGGATCGGGATCAGCTTGTAAATGGCCGGTTTCAACTAGGCTGGCATAGTAAATGGAACTACTACTAGCAGTTATTGAACTGTAGTAGCAGTCACCGCCATTCATGGACCGCACTCCAGCGGGTGCTGTCATATGCCGAGTCACAATAAAAAATTAAAAACTTTAATAAAATTATTCATTCCATAATAAAAAATTATATATATTTTTTTATAGTTATGCTAACCGTACTTCACGGATGGTCGGAGCCGTCATCTTTAACTCAGAGTTCTGCCTTTTCGACATCACAAAGAATTACTTTCGTCCAGTTCACTCATCATTTTACTAAATTATTTACATAAATTAATTATTCATCTGGATTTCTTTTTAAAAATTTTAAACTATTATTTCTTCATAGCTAGTTAAATCCAAATAGTTTTATCTCCTAGTTAACCTAGGGTTGTCTAAAAAGTGAGGAGCAGGTGGAAAACTATCGAATTATACCTTATGAATTTTGGATCTAGACCAGTGATTCCCCAACGTAGGGCCCACGTCCCATAAGGGGGCAATTTGATAGTTAAGCGGGGCAATTTATAAATGGACTCGACACGACTTTAACTCTTTCGCTTTGGGTTATTTAAATGCAATGTTAGATATCGATGACAAATTCAACAAAAAAGGCCATTGCTTAAATAAATACTGTAATCATTTCATAAGGGACAAAATATTTTTTAACGATTAAAAAATATGTATGGGGGGCATAAAAAATTTAGAAATGTTATGGTGGGGCAAAGCATTTTTATATGACGACAGGCGTGGACGAACGGTTTAGCGACTGGTTTGTTGCGCGTAAAGTCCCGGGTTCGATCCCCGGTCGGAGCAAATATTTGTTTCATAGCTTTTATTTGTAATATTTAATAGTATTAAATTATGCAAATATTTGTTAATAAAAAAAAGAGATGGATATTTGCTTCGGGTCTGGTTATCAAAGAGTGGTAGGCAGTGGTGCCCAGTCTGCCGATCCGGGGTAGTACCACCACTTACAAGTATACAGACCGTGAAGTGATTTGGTCACGTTTCGGGATCAGCTTGTAAGTTGCCGGTTCCATCTAGGCCGGCATAGTGGATGTGATTGCTACTCACAGTTATTGAATTGTAGTAGCAGTGACATTCATTGATGGACCACACTTTGGCTTAACATCAAGCGAGTGCTGTCATATGTCGAGTCACAATAAAAAAAATAAAAAAAAATTCTGCCATCAATCCATCATCTGATGGGTAAGTAAGTAAGACTTAATTTAAAGTTTTCTTTGTCGTTATTATTTCGGCCGAAGGTGCCTTTTGACGTTTCGCTTAAATGATCCAAGGCTATAGGATGGAGAGAACTCATGAGCGTGTAAAGCAACTCCAAGATTTTAATCGAATTACAATTTATTTTGTGACGTATTTACACCGGTTTTACTTTGGGCATCAAGACATCATGCGGTGTAGGCAGTGGTGCCCAGTCTGCTGATCCGGGGCAGTACCACCACTTACAAGAATACAGACCGTGAAGTGATTTAGTCGCATTTCGGGGTCAGCTTGTAAGTTGCTGGTTTTAACTAGGGCGGCATAGTGGATGCTCCGGCTATCAGGCTAGTCGAGAACGGATGTCGCGTCTAAGTATAATAAACCGTGTGCAGTTGTTATTAGATTTCCAAAAGTTCTGCTTACACTTAAATTGAAAGAATGTAGAAGAGATCGAATTGGAAAGTGTATTTGTTGTAAATTGAATGCAAGCCAATAATATATTGAAAGTCAGTTAAGTAATTAGGTAAAAGTAAACTGGTATTCATTGTAAACGTAACTTCATAATAAAACAATTATTTAATTTAAAAATCAAAACAATGTAGGTAATAGTAAAAAATTAATTATAAATTTAATTATAAATACGCTTATAAGCCACACAATTACTTGGCGTGTGCTGTATTTTTATTTTTATAAAAGTATGTTTTATTAATCTCAAAAATGATAGTATAAAATACTGAATTTCATTTTATAAAATATTAATTTCTCGTTAATTAGACCGATTAGTGTAATAATAATTATTTGACCATAAAAAGTAAAAACATATTGTGGCGCGATATATGGCAGCTTTCCGTCTGATGTTAGGCTGGTTAGCAGTCTATCAATAAAGGCGTTGATGCTACAAATGAATAACTGCAATAATAGTAGCATCCACTATACCGACTGAGTTGGAACCAGTAACTTTCAAGCTGAGTCCGTAACGCAACTGAGTTCTGTAGATTTTAATGTAGCAGTACTAACTCAGATCGGCAGACTGGACAAAGGACGTCCAACTATCCTTACACTCTTAATAATCATGCTATGATGACTTAGCGGCATGCTAGGATGACTAACATTTTCCTTAAGCAAAGACTAGGTAATAAAATACAATGTGATTTTGAAAAAAAAAGCACGTATTGAAAATAATTTACATTACTTATAGTTAAAATAATAAAACTTGTTTTGTAAATAATATATGATTTATAGTGTAATAAAATTGAAACAATGCAATTTTGTGAAACACTAAAATTCATTGTTTTAAAATTTAAGTTCAACGTAATATGTGTGACTTTTGCTTGCTTTTGTATATAAATATTTAAACTTATACCAGCGGCACGCCATGATGGTCGTTTTGACGTTTACATCGTTCATATAGTTTCAATTATTAATTACGTTTGAAGAAATATTTGTTGTTCTTTATAGTGACAATAAAAAACAGCAATGTGACTTTTGCCTGCTTTTGTAAGAAAATATCTATACTTAAGCAGCGGCACGCTATTATGGCTGTTTTGACGTTTGTATCGTTCATAATTCATACGAAACTTTATGAACGATGCAAACGTCAATTGACATTTTCTTACAAAAGCAAGCAAAAGTCACACATATTACGTTGAAATTTTAAAACAATGAATTTTAGTGTTTCACAAAATTGCATTGTTTTAATTTTATTACACTATAAATCATATATTATTTACAAAACAAGTTTTATTATTTTAACTATTAGTATTTCAAATTATTTTCGGTACGTGCTTTTTTCAGACAACTTATATTGTGTTGTACTAAGCAGTATTTGCTTAAGAAAAGTAAGTAAGTCTTTATTGAATGTGGTTACAAAAGGCTGACAGCAGCCGCCTGATGTTAAGCTAGAGTGCGGTCCATAAATGGAGGTGACATACAGTTTAATAACTGTAAGTAGTAGTCACATCCACTGATCCTGATCCTGAAACGCAACTAAGTCACTTTACGATCTTTGTGTAATTGGTGGTACTACCCCGGATCGGCAGTCTGGGCACCTCTGTCTACCTCTCTTTGACAACCAGACCCGGAGCAAATATCTGGCTTTTTATTTATTTTTAGAACATTTATTAATTTATGTTAGGTTCGTGGTAAGTGGCGCTCCATTGTCTCTGATTGATTGATTGATTATTTATTTATTTTATTTTATGACTTTAATAATAATTGCATTATATTGCGACTTTCAGAATTGTAGTACATAGATTTGCAGTCACATTTTTTTTAAATTATAGCTCGACATATTATGTTAGCACGACTTATGATTTATGAATAAAAAAAATACTTTTGTTTAGACTAGGTTAAGTCAAACCGGACTATATAAATAAATAAGCGCCTAATTACAATTTTACAATATATTTTTTTGTAAATCGGAGACTACTTCAAAAAAGCTGGCTTACCTAGTGCCCACAACTGTAGAGCTTGTATGAAAAGAATCGTGGATGTGAGGGAAGCGAGAGAGTTGTGTCAGGATGGTGGCAAGTGGCGTTCTATTATCTTTGCACATCCCAGTGGGAAAAGGCGTGACATTTTAATTGATTGATTGATTAATTGTAGATTTTATTAGTTTTCCCTTTTATATTAGCTGCCAATTACATTAAAATAATAATAAATCTAATTAAAATTCCAAGCTCTTAATTCTTAAATCTCATTAAGCATTCCACTGATTAATATTTGGCGGGAAATAGTGCGTTCGGCGGCGATTCGATCCGTTGCAGTGCGGTCGAGTTGTACGCATCCCGAGACGCGACAATTTATTTCGGTTCGCCTCGGGGCCAATGCACCCAATTCACGCAGCCCTCACATATATATCTATAGACATTACTTTATTAAACAACCGATTTGTGGTTTATATTTATATCTAGATCAAATCGGAGACATCCTCAAAAAAATTATGTTGCCTAGTGCCCATAAGCGTAGAGATGTATGAAGAGAATTGTAGATCTAAGGAAAGCGAGTGAGTTGTGGCAAGTGGCGCTCCATTGTCTGCCTGTCCCTGTAGGATAAAGGCGTGACAATTTTATTGATTGATTGATTGATTTAGTCGGCCTAGTTGGATACGGCAATTTTCGATCAAGAATGAGTCGCTTCATGGTTTATATACATAAAGGTGGTGGTACTACCCGGATAGGCAGAATAGACAAATGACCACCGACTGACTGCTTACCACTAACTGATAACTAAGTAAATTAACACCCGCCTGATGTGAAGTTGGAGTGCACTCCCTAAATGGAGGTGACACAACAACAGTTAAAAATTACAAGCAACAGTCACAACCACTATGACGACTTAGTAAAAACCGGCAACATTGAGCTGATTCCGAAACGCGACTAAGTCAATTCACGGTCTGTCCAGTTAAAAGCGCACAAAACATTCCATGTCAACGAAATGAGTCACCTCTATAAATTAGCGCGTGTGATCCGCGCATTGAATAAATGGGTAAACATGAAACGGAACGCAAAAGAAAAAACACACACATTTGTAGACGGCGACAAATCAAGGGTGTTAAATATAGTGGACGTGTATGAACCTGGATGAAGGGGAACACTTGTATGTACTTGGCCGGCTAATGAACAAGTGTTTCAGTGATGTTACACGATCTCAATGATCAATCAGTCTGCATTACTCGTGCAGACTACTGAACTGCATCTGAATTATTTGTCGTTACACTTTGGATTTCCCTGGCAAATTACTATTGCTTACATTTTTAGTCCGGCATAGAGACGAAGACTGAGGTAACCACTTTTTGACCTCCCTAAGACAAGCAAAGGTCAAATGTTGCGTTTCAAGAAAAATAGTCAAGGTAGAATGTCACTTCTTAAAATAATAAATTATAAATTTTGGTTATTAATTTTTTTTTATTCCGACGTTTCGAGAGTTTTGCAGCTATTGTAATCACGGAGATGACTGATGATCTCCATTGACTGAGCCATGACTGACGTTTGTATTACATCGTGTAATATCTACAGTTAACCTTGTGCATGGATGAGTCAGTAACACTTTGTCTTAACTTATTATGACGTTTGCTTCTGCAAATGCACGAAAATTTCGTTTTCACCTCCTTTCATATAGACAGACAAAGAGTCTATAAGAAGTCTTTAGTATGTTATCTTACAAAATAAATTGAATAAATAAATGGGGGTAAATTTATTTACTAAATATTATTACTAAAATATAAACAAAATCATAATAAATAAACTATAAATAAAACAACATTTTAAGAGTGGTAGGCAGTGGTACCCAGTCTGCCGATCCGGGGTAGTACCACCACTTACAAGTATACAGACCGTGAAGTGATTTGGTAATCAGCTGGGATCAGCTTGTAAGTTGCCGGTTTCATCTAGGCCGGCATAGTGGATAGTGGAGTTGGTGCTACTCACAGTTATTGAATTGTAGTAGCAGTGACATTCATTCATGGACCACACTACGGCTTAACATCAAGCGGGGTGCTGTCATATGTCGAGTCACAATAAAAAAAAAACCTTTAGAGACGTCCCATCAGATATAGTCCCAAGAAGACTGGCTCCTTTGTATAGCTAGGCTAATACGTTGGCAGAAAATAAACACATAAAAGCCCGGGAGGTTCCACTGGTGCTCTACACCGACACTGGTGTTAATGGACAGTCCGGGCTCCGAGACGAAGGCACACCGCAAGGGTCAGGGTATTTTACAAATCCACTGTTTACAACTTACGACCAATCTAATGGCGAATTTATTAAATTACCCATTATTGTGGCTCGACATGTGACAGCGCTCTGCCTGATGTTAAACTGGAGTGCGGTCCATGAATGGAGGCTGTTACCATAGTTAAATAACTACAAGAAATAGTCGCATCCACTATATCGATCTATTTAGAACTGGCAACTTTGAAACTTATCCAAAAACGGGACTCAGTTACTTTGCGGTCTATACAATTGATTGTGATTGGTGGTGGTGCAAATAACCACAGTCTCTGACAAAATGAATTAATCCTAATGAATTAACATTTTAGAAGGTCTACGTTTTTTAGTCCTTCTAAATATTTGTCATAACGATGGACTCTACTAAGTAGGTACATTTAATGAAGTTACTTTATTATTTTTTATTTTTCTTATTTGCCATTTCTATACTAAGCTACTAAAATGCTTGTATCATAGAAACAGGACAACCAAAGTACACATATCAAAGACACATTGGTACTGGCGGGTGATCTCGAACTCGTGCTCTCCGGTTTGTGTAACCACTGCACTGCCACTACACCACGGTCGCCTTAAATTCTTTATTGCATATTGTGATTAGTGCCTAGGAATTTCCTACCAGCTAACCTTAGTGGCCATGCTACTAAGTAATCCAAAAAGGAACTAATCTTCATCTACAAAAGCCAACATTGACGAATAAATCTTTCACATTTTCTTAATGTCACGCATTTATAATGAAGGGCCATGCAATAAGTGGCAATAACGTTAACTAAGCGCATACGTCCAGTGCTATTTCTGTATTGGTCGCCCCTCGACAAATGCTAATGGCCTCTCATATAGTCTTGTTTTGGTACGAGTTAGGGTTTAAATATAAAATATAAAGCTAGATTTTTGCTTTGTCTGAATTGTCTTGCAACGGCCCTAGTCACGATCCCTGAGGTACGCCTTTTTCACAATTGATTAACAAATATCTCAGAATAAATACAATAGGTATAAAAAATTAACTATGTATTGATATCTAATCCTAAAAGTAAAATTATCTTAATTTGGAAAGAACTAAGCGACCAATGAATAGTGTAAGAGATGTAAAGATAGTGGATAGTTTGAAGATGTTTGGCATAGAGGATGCGGCTGCTTCTTGCAGTTATGTGTAGTAGCAGTCGACTCCATTCATGGACCGTTCTCCAGTTTATATCCGGCGCAGGGCTGTCATATGTCGAGCCATAATAAAAAATAAAAACAAAGAACTACATGCTCTACAAAAAACGGTTGTTTCAAATACAACTAAATCTCTAGCGAGAAAATATAAATATAAAAGTTATCTCGAAGATTTATAGATTTAACTATCTGTAATAGTATTTTCTTAGATTTTGTGCGAACATTGAAACGTCGGAATAATAACAAATTGTAAAATTAAAACCAAAATCAACGCGATAGTAAGTCGCATAAAAAATTGTTTAATTGATAATCCAATTGTATTTGCTTTTTAAATTACTAGTTCTATTGAATGTAAAATAGTATATTTTCATTTATATCTGTTTACAGTAGAGGGCTAGAATATGAGTCAGTAAATGAGTTAGGTATTAAAAACGGCCAGTTTTTTGTCTATTCCTAGAATAAGATCCAACCTTGAATCGCTTATTGATATATTCTGAAGATTAGCGATTGAAAAGCGCCGATTTTTTTTGGGTAAATTCTTTAGACGGTCATATATTATGTTATTCTGAACATTTAATTGATATGACTGAAAATCGAATGATGTTAAGCTAGACTGTGATCCGTGAGCGCATTGCGAGTTCTGTCACAGATAAAGGACATCATTCATTTTGAGCTTTTATGTACTACTTTTGTAATGTCCAATAATAAAAAAATATATTAATGATAGTTTTGATACTAGTGTTGATAAAACTAATAACAATTTTGCTTTCAATTGCTGTGCAATTCAGTTATTTGGAAAATAAGATATGGATTTTGTATCGTCTGTCAATAACAAAGACCAAATTACATTATCAAATGTATCTTTGATAATGTAATTTTAGTTGTCCTGTTTCTAGGATACAAGCACTTTAGTAGCATAGTTTAGAATTGTGAATGAAATAAAATTTCGCTTTAAAATTTGACCTAGAATAATTCTAGATATTTAGTTAGCCTAGTGTTTTAAAATAATAAATCTTTTAATACGTCCAACACTAAACTTAGCGGTCATTATTTATTGTAATCATACAAAGTAATTACTATGTCTGCATTCGGGTTCCGGTCTTAAGGAGAATTTGCGTGCAACCAGATCATTTAATAAGCCATTCATTTTTACGTCTTATTACTATAAAGATAAGAAACAAATTTCTTTATTTTTAATGTGAGTATCTTTAAATGTAGTACCAAAATCGGATCATCATTACTTGCTAATACAGAAATTTTGTTAAATGATTTTGAACTCTGCTGTGTTATTCTTGAGGTTTGTTTTAATTTGCTCGTGTTAATGAAAGGTTGAGGAACTTTTAAATTATTTTTCGGCAATATAACGTATTAGATAGTAACTGAATTGTATAATAATTGATTTTAAATTGTTTTAATTATCGTTTAATAGTTGTTATAGCTTAATATTTGCTACTAGAAATTACAGTTATGTTCAAAACTTGATGTGTAGAGGATATAAGGCGAGCGACCGTGGTGAAATGGTCACGTAATCCAAGAACACCGGTTCAAATCCATTTACCGGTACCAATGTATATTTGATATATAATATGTGGTGATTTGACCCTGGATTGGCAAACTGGGCATCACTGGCTATCAATCTTAGACTACCAGACCCGGAGTAAATATCTGCCCTTTTTTATAAACTAAAAAAATGAAATATTTAATCTATCAATCAAGCTATCAAATTGTCACGCCTTTTCCCACAGGGATAGGCAGAGACAATGGAGCGCCACTTGCCACGATCCTGGCAGAAATCCCTCGCTTCCCTCACGTTCACAATTCTCTTCATACAAGCTCTACTGTTATGGCAACCTAGCTTTCTAGAGGGTGTCTCTGATTTAGGTGGAGAACACCCTCTTGGGCCTGCCTTGTTTTACGCATCCATTCACATTAGATTTATAAATTCCTTATAAATTAAATATTACAAGTAAAAGCTATGAAACAAATATTTGCTTTAACCGGAAATCAATACTGGGACTTTACGCGCCAGGCCTGTAGTCATTGTGAAAAATATAGTTGAATAAACTAAGGTATGTTAAATAAGAGCTTAAAGGAAAGTGTTATGTCAAGGAAACTTTGATGTTTTCACTTTCAAGAGTGGAATGAAAACTTATGAAAGTTTCCCGCCATTTTCAGTATCTTAACTTTAGAAACTTTTAACAATTATGTTTTTATTATATAATTTCTCATTTAAATCAGATATATGTTCGTTTAAATCAGAGGTTCTTAACCTTTTCATTATAATGGATCACTTAAAAAATTTAAACGATCTGATGGACACCTTACTTTTAAACTTATGTGTCGGACCTATATTTATTGCCACATAATAAGATCGCTCGAAGAACCAACAACCGATGGGGAAGAAAGGTTCTAAAGAAAGGTGGAGACCACGAACCGGAAGACGCAGCGTAGGTAGGCCTCCCACTAGGTGGACTGACGACATTGTGAAAGTCACAGGTAACCGGTGGATGCACCGTTCTTGTCGTTCGGAATGGTGTTCTAAGGGGGAGGCCTATGTTCAGCAGTGGACGCATTCTGGCTGATGATGATGATGATGATGAAGATGAAATTAATGAGAAGGTTGCTACTGCTTATTTTCCACAAGTAAGTTAAATTGCGGGATTATCTTAGTGATGTTTCGCGAAATACGAGTAGTGACTCTCAAGTAGCGGTCAAGCGCAGTTTTTTTAACGTCTTCATGGACCCCCAAGAACCCTTTACTAACCCAGGGGTCCATGGATCCATGGATCCCAGGTCAAGAACCCCTGGTTTAAAGATTAAAGACAAACGGTTCGGTGCGTCGTTTTTTGCAGTACAATCGACAAGTAGGATGCTTTATCAGTTAATGTTTCTTTTCATCTATATCATCTACTAACATGGATATGTCAGCTAAGCGCAGTCGCAGCAGTTGTCGTTCTTACTAAACCCTAGCAACAGCAACTTGTTAACATACCGAATAAGTGATTCGGTATGTTATATATGTTAACATAAACATAACGTGATTTAGAATTTATAAAATACACATAAATAATGCTTCGATAGTTTAGGCACAGGCAAAGGATAAATGAAAGTAGATTGATGAATCAATCAAATTGTCACGCCTTTTTCCTATGGGGATAGGCAGAGACAATGGAGCGCCACTTGCCACGTCCTGACACAACTCCCTCGCTTACCTCACATCCATAATTCTTTCTATACAAGCTCTAAGGTTATAGGCACTAGGTAACCTAGCTTTTTCGAGAATGTCTCCGATTTGATCGGAAAACAGAATGATGAAATAAATTTAATAATCTGATGTGGATGGCTGCGTTAATTGAGGCAGAAAACTGCGACTGCTACTGAGCTACTCAGCGCCAATACAATAGCTTCGAAATTCTTCTATTTCATCTTTATATCGTGCAGTTCTTAAACAGCAGGGTCTGCACAATGCCGGGTTCGATTCCCATTCGCAGTTAACTTTTTTATTACTATTTCATACAGTAATTATACTAGCATGAGAAAATGGCAAAAAATATACATTAAAAAAGAACAAATAAAGATGAAAAACAAACATTTTTTTCAATATTGATACAAAAACATTGGGGAATAATATCCGAACGATTATCGAAGTAGAATTAAAACATTTCTATCCCACCTACCTACTCCTACTACCTGTTTACATATCAGATGCTTATAATAAAAATACAGTATAAAATTTAGTTCAAAAAAAACTAAAAAAACATCTCATCTCATTTAGTAGTCACCTACTCCTTTTTGGAAGTCGGTTAAAGTTTTTATTGTGGCTTGATACATGATAGCATTTTACCCGATGTTAAGCTGTAGTAGAAGTCAAATAGATGTGACTGCTACTACAGTTAACTGCAAATACAATATGTCGGCCTAGTAACTTGTTGGAACCGGCAATTTAAAAGTTGATGTACGGTATGCACACTTGGTGCTACCCAGCTACCCTGGATCGGCAGTCTGGGCTAATGACTAACTGTCTACCTAATACCTAATACACAATCAATTTCAAAGCAAATATCTGCTTTTTTAATAAACAACCTTCCAACTAATTATTAAGTTTTTTCATTTACATTAATTACTATACTAAGCAACTAAAGTGCTTGTACCATAGAAACAGGACAACCAAAGTACATATATATCAAAGATATATTGGTCTCGGAAGTGGTTTTAAACCTGTGCTCTTGGTTTGCGTAACGATTGAACTACACCACGTTCGCCTAATGCTATGAAGGAAAACTTTTCTACAAACGAGAATAGAACCTGGTACTACAGGTAACGGGCTGGTGTATTACGAGTGTACCAATCACAGGTTATTTTGATTTGTGTAAGCAAAGTATGTATTTATGTATTATTCCAAGTACGCCATTTTTCCATTATGACTGAGGGACCGTATTTCAATTATGTCAAATGTATATGGCATTTATAAATCATGAAGTTTGGTCCCTGTTTCACTCATTATTTAGATTAATTCGTCCCAACCAATGTAACAATGAAGTAGCAAACCAAATTCGTCCTCTTTGTTAAAGAATGCTTCTGAGGGATGCTTCGATGGTTTGGGCACATGGAAAGGATGAGTGAAAGTAGATTGACGAAAGGAACTTAAAAATCTGATGTAGATGGATGCGTTTAACAAGGCTATTCCTTATTCTATCTGCTATCGTCACTTCACATACACTCCTTAATGACCGTATTTCTACAGCGTTAATTTTACTTCCATGCTTCTTTTGCCACACCTAACATTCACTTTCATACATTAATGTAGGAACGAGCACCGCATTATGAACAGCCATCCGTGACTTTAGAGAAGAAAGAAATAATTTGACAATTTGTTAAACATAACAAAATTGGTCCCGAACGGCCGTATCAATTATTACCATATTGATCCCGTGGTCGAATGTGAAATATACCATTAATAAACGAAGTCCAGTATATAACGAGATATAAGGGGTGGAAGGGGGATGGTCATATGTACTCTATAACACCCCAATACAGGGTGGTATGTTTAATTTGTAGACGGGAAATGCGGACTATAAAAAGTTTTAATACAGGCTGATTAAATGATTGATTCGAACTTTTTTTTAAATACTCATTTGCAATCCCAGAAGTTTGTTCCTTGATCGAATCGGGGACGTTCTCAAAAAGATAGGACAGTGTTCATAACTAAAGATCATGTATGAAGAGAATTGTGACGAGAGAAAGCAAGAGAGTTGGGCTAGGATCGTGGAAAGTAGCGCTCCCTGTGGGAATGAAATGGATTAATTGATTTGATATCCTGCCTCTTATTGATGATTTAATAGGTAGCCTCCTAAAACCATATGAATGTGAAGAAAGCAAGACAGTTGTCAAAACTATGTGTTGTCTCTGGCTACACCTAAAGGAAATAGGACGCGAGGTTTTATTCTTGAAAGGATGTAACTAATTGACATTAGGTTACAGGAAAGAACTGAATAAAGTTTTAAATAAAAACTGATTCTATTTATACGGTATTGAAGAAAACTTTAAATATTTCGTACTTTGATTACCTATAAGTATTATAAAATACAATTTTCTGCAGTAAATCCTTACTTAGAATTACACTGAGTATTTTTCAGAGCCCAAAAGTAAAGTCTCGTTATAAAATCTCAATAAAAAATATACGTAGCTACCAAAAACTTTTAATAAAACCTTTCAATAACAAACTTCAAAAAAGAACATAATAAATCGAATTCATTAATACCAACATACATAAAAAAAACAATCAGTTTCCAACAATATTCGTATGTCGAAAAAGAACACGCCTGTAAATAGAATAAAATTGGAAATTTAAATTTTAAAAGTGCCACCCTCTAGGTAGGTACAGTGAGCTACGTTAATTCCATCGATCATTATAGCTGGGCTGCAATCCACCAATCCTGCAAAATAAAAACACTGATACCCCCCCACCTGCATCCCATTTACCCCTCCCCCCCACAACACACCCGGTTTTTCACCCCTTGTCTCTACGTCCAGGGGGTCGTGATTTTTTCGAGCGTCACTTCGATTATGTATGACTTTTTAGTCGCCTCTTGTATACTCATTCTTCAAACTTTTACTTCATCATTTTTTTAATTATATTTACAGTTTAATGTCGATAAAGATTTTGTTAAATATCCATTTTTATGTAGATGCAGCATCTGACTTTGACTTGCTTGGTCCAAAAGCGCCGATGTCTGAAAATAACCGTTTTGCCGTCATTATGTCGAGAAAAGATACTTTTTTACGCTTATGTAAGAATATAGGATGGGGAGAACGCATTGGCCAGTAAAGCCTTGTCAAAACGAACACTTGTCGATTGTTCTACAAATAAACTACGCGTCAAATTTAATCGGTAACAGTAACTATTTGTTGTTTACTTCACAATTCACTGACGTTTGAAAAATAATATAAAAATACGGTTTCACCCCTTTTTATTATACATTATGGTAGAAGTTGTCGGTAACTTGACTTACGAGGCGTGCTTTAGAACCGTCTTTGACTTTCGGCTGGTAGACAATTTCACTGTTCGATTTAAACGATCCGTTTTTCCGATAAAGGAACCGTAAAAAAATATGTACATTGTACAATTTCTCAAAAGATTCGAGTACTAACAATTAAAAGTGTAAATTATTTATTTATTACACATTTCTATACTAAGCTGCTAAACAAGTAAATATTTGTTTTATTCTATTTAATAAATATTACAAATAAAAGCTATAAAACATTTTTTTTCTCCTACTAGGAACCAAACTCGGGACTTTACGCGTAACGGACTGATGTGATAAACCATGCGTCACGCTTGTCTTGAACATAATTAAAAGTTTGTACCTATATATCAATGAAATATTTCGTTTGACTGTACCTGCCATCAATTCACACAAGAGTGTGTCTATGTGTGAGTGATGTTGCTGCAGAGCCGAGCTCTATCGCGTGCAGACTTCCGTGCAAAAATGCACGACATATACAAAAGTATTTATAAGGGTAGTTATATATTTTTTAAATGTTGGTAACGCGCCTATCTGACGTAATGTCGTGTATCATGTCCTCAATTTGAAATTGGAACATTGTTTACTTTTAAATTTGCTGGAAGCAGATGTTCGAATATTTAAATTTTGATCAGTTAATCTTTTTCGTTGTTTAACTTTTTTATTTATTTATTTAATTGAAGCATAGATTGTAGTTTTGATTACTTATTCATTATTATTATTTTTCATTTGACTGAGGCAACCGTAGACTGAATCTTTTTTTTCAGTCGTCGGCACTCTTGGACGTCCCCTTGCTTACCATTAGGTAAGTCGAGGCCGAGTGTCGTTATCAAGACAGCTTTTTTAATACAGAATTAAAAGATTCATAAAATATAATTACATTAAATATTTCGCCTTTTCTATATAAATATTTTTCTCATAATGTTTATTATGTATGTTTTAACGACCTTTGGGCTTTACGTAGCTTTTTAATTACAGGCAGTTCTTAATTTAAAAGAAGTATATTTCTTTTAATTAAAATCTAAGAAGTCATGTAAACTTCTTTTCAGAAATTCTTCAATTCAAAGAAAAATTCCTTTCAATCCTTTAAAGTCTTAATTAAATGCAGGAAAAGTTTAAATAACACATCTTACTAAACGACTTAATTATATTTTTATACGGGAGAAAAAGTATACTGATCATATCTCTACTGGGTTTCATCCCTAACCTGGGACCAGTACCAGGTAAAACTAACGACACCGATTAATCACAAGTAATAGTTAGGCCTAAAAATATAATTTAAAAATATTTTTCCTTAATACATGTAAGTTACTTTACTTATATACATAATAAGTTAATTTACTTATATGTAAATTATTACTTTGATTCCTATAGAGATAACGGAGTGCCACTTTCCACGATCCTGACACAACTCTCTCAGTTTCGTCATATCCAGAATTCTCTTTATAGAAGTTTTATGATTATGGGCACTGTAGCTGTAGACCTTTTGCTTTTTAAAGAATAACCCAATTTGATCAAGTAATAATCCACTTCCTTAGATTTATCTATAAATCTATTTCGTCAATCACCTATCAACGCAACATACCGCAATACAACTTAATTATTTTTAATTAAATCCACTTTAAAATTATATTATGTCTATAAAACAATCAATCAAATTGTCACACCTTTTCCCCACATTTAGCTTTCTTGTGGATGTCTATCATCATCATCATCATCGGACGTCTATAAACAATATAAATATAACTTATAAAACCATAACCATAAACAGATACCAGCATAAATAATATATTTATACACTAATATAAATATAACTAATATTATTATAAATATAACTATAACCTGTAAACGAGCATAAATAATATATTTAAAACATAATATAAATGTAACCTAAAATTCAATAGAAAAGCGTTTACTGAATGAAATCTTAAATCGTAAGCGACGCGGAATGCGGTACTAACCTATGACAAGAAAAGTTTCTCGTGCTCGGGAGCTTTTTCATCCCTTTTTGCACATCCCCAAGGCCGTCGACGCAGTCTCTACCTTATATTGAACGTAAACAAACTTTCTTTTTAGTTCTCAAACTATTTTGTGCTCTCTAAACCTTTTTATTGTGTTTGATATAAGTTTCTTGTCCTTTTCATTTAAGCACTTTTGTTTCTTAATTATATAGAACACTGGTTATCAGACAACGTTGGTTCCTTCAAGTGAAACGTGAAAAAGCACATCTAACCGCAATAGTAAAGACGACTGAGGCAATCTGAATCGTTTTCTTCAGTGTTTCGCGCTCTTGAACCTGCCCTTGCTTAACATCAGGCAAGTCGAGTCTAAATAGAAAAATAATAAGCTCTACAGACCTCTGATATTTTTACAATTGGTATGGTAGATATTTTTATATATTATTTTGCATATATAATTTATATTTAAAATTAATCAACAGTGAACACTGTGATTCGACGTCGCTCAAATTTTGGACAAGGTATATATTTTTTGTTTATGTCTTAGTATTTTTTTTAATTTAAATTTCTATACTAAGCCATTTAAGTGCTTGTATCATAGAAACAGGACAACCAAAGTACGTATATCAGAGATACATTGGTACCGGTGGGTGATTTCGAACTCGTGCTCTCGGTTTGTGTAACCATTGCACTGCCACTACACCAAGGTCGCTTTTAATTTGCTAGCATCAAATTGATAATTTATGTTCAATATTAAAACATAGTTTAGTAAAAATAAAGATGCAGTTGTTACACAAGAAGATGAGGGTGAGAATGAGGATGATAATAATGATTTTAGTAAAGCGGCGAAAAGAATCTTGGCATTAACACGTTTGACAGCTTTAAATCAATTCTTTACACGGTTCTTTACTAGTTAAACTTGTAAATGGAAAATAGACAACAATTCTACTAATATTGCACAATAATAATATTCAAGGAACACAAGTTTTATAAATAATTGGAAATTGCACGACCTGCCACTTGCAGTTGCCTGCCAAAACTCATCAGGTTATATTTTTATAATTATAGACAGACAATGTAGTGTCTAGTTTTCTTTGCCACTGCTATTCAGAGTAATAGTGGTGCCTAGTTTGTATTAATTGCCTAGCAATATTAATCATTGTATTCAGGCTTCCTTGTACTAGAATAAAGTATTATTGTGCTTTGATTAGTAAAAAAACATACATTATCTGTCTTTGCTTCTATTATGAAATTTTAACTACACGGCTGAGTAAATTTAATTGTATCTCTATTGCAGGTCTTTTTTACCTATTTTTTATTTACCAATATGAAATTTATACCATAACCCCAAAATACCCTAAATATAGTCGACCTCAGAAGATATTAACATTCTTTTACGTTTTCAAACTAAGCTACTAAATGTGCTTGTATTATATAAACTGGACGATCAAAGTACAAAGGACGTCCACCCACAAAATGGACTGACGATCTGCTAAAGATGGCCGGAAACCGCTAGATCTCTACAGTAGTTCACTAGTAGATCTGCGGGCCGACCGCGTAACTCAATGGGCTTCGTTTTGACAGTTAATCTTCATTAATGAGCTTTAAAATAAAAATTGCGACCGCGCAACACACCAATAATCGATGTTAATTTTTATTAACAGCTCAAGGTCATTGAAACTTGTCCGAATGAATAAAAGTTGCTTTTGACACTAACAGTGACCGCGTAACTTTTTGACAATTGGGAATGAGTTTTATTGTCATAACCATTGAAGTTGCGCGGTCGGCCCTCTGTTCAGCAGTGAACGACTAACTGAGAGACTAATCTATTTTTAAAATGACTATAAAACTCATAATAGAGGTTTTAATCTGTTTAACGTTAGGTTTAAATAAACGAGAACTAAAACGGTAGTTTTCTCTATACGTACAGGTATCTAGATCACACTTAATTACTAAAAGCTAGATTGCAAATTAATAATGCATCTATGTCAATCAGTACATGATTAGAATGTAAAAATAATAATAGTAATAATGCAATGAGAGGACAGGACACAGATCTATCCAATATAAAGATTTTGATATCCAATAAAAGGGTGATTTAGTTATTTAGTTGCGCTTCGTTATCAGTTTGACTTAAATTTGTAGTTATCAGTTTGAATTCAAAGAGTGGTAGGCAGTGATACCCAAGTTGCCGGTTTTAACTAGGCCGGCATAGAGAATATGTAGTAGCACTTACCTTTGCTTAATATCATCGGGGTTCGTTCTGTCATATATCGAGTCACAATATAAATATACTCGTATTGCATACGACCGCACTAAAGCAAAATCGATCGAGTTACGTTCAATTTGGATCAAAATTGCAAAAAAAATCCCGTCTAAACCACTTGTTATCTTCTGATTAACAGAGCGCTAATTGCAGACAGGTGAAAGGTGTAGAGAGAAAGGAGTGCACTTTTTTTAAAAACTAAATCTAAAAATAAGTACTATTTATGAATACGTTTTGTTTCTTAATACATATTATTGACGATCTTTTTCCTTATGTTTGAAGTGAGATTTGTTACAAATATTTGCGCACGGTTTTAGAATAGTTTCGGCTAAAGAAATGCGTTGGCTATTCGTTGGTAATTTATCTCTGTAACTTATTCCTCATCATGTCAGCTATTATATAAACGTGTACTGCTGAACGTAGGCCTTCCACAGCAATCTTCACAGTCGCCTGGTGAACGCGTCTATCCAGAAGTTTCCTGCTATCTATAGTAGGTTGTCAGTAGGTGTAAGGTAGGACGTCCTACGCTACGTTAACTAGTTTCTTTTCTATATACTTTTTATTCATGAAATGTAGGTACTTAGTCTTAGGTACGCCCATAAATATTGTGCATTTGTTTTTGGTTATGGATTTCACGATCTCTTGAAAGCTCTTGAAACGATAACTAAAATAATCAAAAATAAACGCGATAGTAAGCCGTATAAAATTGTTTAATTCGTATACTTTTTTATTACAAAATCCCGTCTGGACAGAGTTGATTAATACTGAAAAGATGCTGAAAGCGGATTTCGTACCGATCTGTCAAAGGTAATGCAAATGGATATAAAAATGATAGGATTAGTGAGTTGTTTCCCCTGTCTAGTGGTGACGTGAAAAAGTTCAATATTGACTTATGATCGGAGCCCTAAAACAAGCATAGAGAGACGACGCTGGCCGAACGGTGGCGCACGAACGCAGCGCGCCCCAACAACACCACTCTACCTCACCCCACTAGATATTCGGCGTTTTTATATTTTTGCACATTTAAAAAAAGCACAGGACAGAAAAAGATGGACTGATGATGAGTTTCCGCGGCGTTATATGGAAGAACAATGCCGCGGAAGCGGGACAGAGGCACTTCTCTCCCATTCGACGCCAAATAAAAATGTGCAAAGCTATTCTACTATATTTTTTTAATGTGATTCTCTTTTTTGCTTTAGTCTGCGTTTGCAATTAGTGTTGTATGGTTGTCCTGGGGTATTGAGTATTTGGAATATATATGCAAATGAATGGTGGACCACGGGAAAATTGAATACAATGAGATTCAATACATCCTTTTATTATAGCTCGCACAATATTCTTATAGGGTGGAATTGATGATTTACAATAGTACCTACCTAGGATACCGGACATCGTTTCATTTAATACAAGGACGAGTATTGAGCAATTATAAAGAGAATCTTATATGATTCTATAAACCTATTCAGGCTTAACTTCTTACATAAATTTACAATAGAAAATTAAATGTTTTTGAAGCAGGGCGACTTTAAAAAATAGCCCAAATCCCTTGTATTTAAATTAGAGACGTTTGTGAATGTACCTAGTACCTACGGCAGATGTTGACATAAAACCTTTTTTATATTACACCAAGGCGACCGGCAGTGCAATGGTTACACAAACAGAGAACAGAGTTAGAAAACAACCACCGGTACCAATGTATCTTTGATATGTACTGTTTCTATGATATAAGCACATCAATAGCTTAGTATAGAAATGTAAAATATATATATATTGTGTCTCATATTGTGACCTGACCTCGACTTGCCTAATAGGAAACAAAGCCTACGACTGAAAACAACGACTTAGTTTACGGTTGCCTCAGTCGCTGTCACTATGCCGGCTAGAGGTGCTTTTGCACGATTTCATTAAGGATCCAATACACACAGGCTGGTTATTCGACAAATAAACGACAAGCCGCATGACTCAAAAGATTCGATTCGACGCAGACAGAATGCAGATGCATTTCCCGATCTATGCGGGTATTATCGGAGATTAGATGATGTAAGATCAAAGAGTTCCTCAAAACATTTTCCGTAATCTACGTCGGGATAGAACATACATTTACGAAACACTTTAAAAATCGGGAATTTTTTCGTCAAGTGGTCGCAGTTTTTGTGGTCAGTATTCGATCAACCGAATCGTTGCTATGCACTATTCTTAGACATAAACATTCAAATATAATGACGGGGTAAGTTAATTAAACAATTGAAGATGAAACTTCGCATTTTCTGTTAGATATTAGAATTCTATTTAATATAGATGTTATGTAGAATTCTATTTTAAAGAGTGGTAGGCAGTGGTGCCCAGTCTGCCGATCCGGGCTTGTTCAAGTATACAGACCGTAAAGTGATTTAGTAACAGGATCTTTGAGTATTAAAACTAGTTTGTTGCCGGTTCCAACAAAGCCGGTATAGTGGATATGACTGCTACTTACAGTTATTGAATTGATATCTATTCATGGACTGCACTCCAGCTTAACATCAAGCGGGGTGCTGTCATAGGTCAAGTCACAAAAAAAGTGTGTTAAAAGATATCAATGTAATTTTGATATAAGTTATTATTGATCTATGAGTTTACAATATACATAGAGATAAGAAATAGAAAGGCGCGAGTTTTTTTTTATATAAAAAAACAAATACTAAAATTCAAACTAAATGTCTGATACAATTAATTATAATAACTGGTCATCTATTTCATATTATAAATCTAAGTGAAAAGTGAACCAGTAGCTTAATGGCTCAGTTACACTTGGCAGGGTTGAGTTGAAACAAGTTAAGGTCAGATGTCGAGTCACAATAAAAATTATGTTAAAACCTTAGGTAGACTGAAAGAGATTAATGTATTTTATTTATGTATTTTGGTATACACAAGCGGAAATAATTATATGTATTTAAAAATAATTAATAAATTTGCAGTGTTTTAAGAGTAAATTATTACTCTAAACGTGTATATATACAACATGGTTATTTTTTATACATTTCTATACTAAGCTAATAAAGTGCGTGTATTATAATTATCTATATACGAGATATAATTATCTATAATTATCACGTAATTGAAATAATTAAAAAAGATTCTAGTTTTAATAAATAGGTTGCAAATATATTCTAGGTTGCCTAGTGTCCATAACCTTAGAGCGTGTATGAAGAGAATTGTTGATGTGAAGGAAGCGAGGGAGTTGTGTCAGTGACAAGTGGCGCTTCATTGTTTCTGCCTACCCCCATAGGAAAGAGGCGTGACAATTTGTTTGATTTCAATATATATATTTTTAAAATTTTTATTAACTAATATTAAATCATATTAATTACAAATAAAAGCTATGAAAGAAATAATTGCTCCGACCGAGAATTGAACCCGGGACTTTACACGCAACAAACTGGTGTGCTAGCCAAGACGCCACGCCTGTCGCCTGTAACACTATTATAGGTTACTGGGAAGACCACCTGTCTTCGTACTATTTTAAATATCGTTGATTCACTTAACACTTAACACACGCACTGTCAACTTGCAATCGAATCAGTGTAAACTAGTAACAACAAAGTAGGAAATAAGAAATTTGCAATTGCGGGATGCCTAATGACTTTTGGAACAAGTTATGCAAACTTTTTTGCAGCCAAAATTACTTGCAGATTAAATACTATCAAGTGACAGTTTTTTCACAATATAAACTTTAGTCCTAAAGGAATAAGAATTATAATTGTAAAAAACTAGTGTTAATAATTAATATTAATGATGTAATTAAAATTAGATTTATATTTAGATTTTATGATGTACAGTTAGCATTAGAAGTATTCTGATAGTTTGTACACAATTTCATTAAACTGTGTTCCTCGCACGGATTCACGAAAACGCATTTTGGGCCGGCATAGGGACAGCGACATTTATAAAATAAAATATTTTTCTGTCTTATTCCATCAATCAATTAAATTATTACGCCTTTTTTTCACAGGGATAGGCAGTGGTGCTCAGTCTACCGCATGTAGTACCACCATTTACAAGTATACAGACCGTGAGCAACTTGTAAGTTGCTGGTTTCAATTAGCTGGCGACTGCAGACTACACTACTGGTTTGTATTCAAGGCGACACTATTGCGACAATTGCATTAGATTATAGTTATGATGTTTGAAAACAATATTATTGCGGCAGCTGGAGTCTAGTGTCGCCTTGCACGGGATTAATCTCATACAAACAAGTAGTGCAGTCTGCGGTCTGCAGTCGCCAGCGGAATCACACCTTAAACATCAGGCGGGGTGCTGTCATATGCCGAGTCACAATAATAAAAGCTAGTACGTTTAGTAGTACAAATGTAATAAAAAGTTCTTATCCAATAAATCAAATTGTCAAATTGTATATTGAATATTAAATAATTATAACGATATTTACAATATTTAATTGGTTTAAATAAATAATGTAAATATTTCTATTCTTGTAATGTAATTAAAATGAGTTGTAAAAAAGTTTACCCAGTAATACGACATTTTATATGAAAGAGGTCATTGTACTGAAAAGATCGAGTTCGAGCGAATTGAAGAGTAAGAAAATGGAAAAAAGGAAATGTTGGCCGTGACCGGGTGAGGGGAAGACAACGAATATTAAATGTGTATGCACTTTGGTATACTTTCTCAGATTATGTCACTTGTACATAACTACATATTAATGAATTTGTTTGATATACTAAGCTAATAAACATAATTATATCATAGAAACAGTATAACCAAAGTACATTTATCAAAAATACATTGGTACTGGTAAGTAGTTTTATGTTGTAATATATTTTATGTTTTATAACTAACTATAAATTGTCAAAACCATGTTATGGCCGGTTTTTTCCGACCTAATCGGAGACATCCTCAAGAAAGCTGAATTGCCTAGTGCCCATAATAGTAGAGTTATGTCGGAATCGTGATAAGTGGCGCTTCTTTGTCTCTGCCTATCCCTATGGAAAAAAGGCGTGGCAATTTGATTGATTGATTGATCAAAGATACCTCAGTCTGTATGACTATAGAGTATGTATAAAGAAAATTGTGGATGTGAATATTGTCTCTGCCCATCCCTGTGGAAATTGAAGTGTGGCAATTGATGATAATATTTATATGTAGATGTTAGGAAATTGGCGCTCCATTGTCTGCCTATCCCTGTGGGAAAAATGAGTGACAATTTGATTGATTGATATTAGGAAAGATATTGTTTATTGTAAGTATGTAGCTTTAAGAATACATTTTTAATTATTTACGCACATTGTAAATAATCCTGAAATAAACTATTTGTTTGTAATAAAATAATAACTAAAAATTTACTCTACCATTTAATTTCAAAGATTCTTTATGAGGTTATAATGAGTTATGTTAATATTTGTTGAAATAATTGTTCTTAAAATATTTTACTATTGTTTAACGAGGGCTTCAATTCTTTCAACGCGCATTGCAGACATTTTTATTATAGACACAAATAGGGCTGCGTATTTTAATTTATAACTATATATTATACTTATTTTATTGAAAAAATTCCAACAAAGAAATTATATTCAAAGGCGAACTTCAAAGACCGAAGAAGTGAGATTGCGTGAGTCGTACGGTTGCATCCGCGGTTCTAATCAAACCGCCTCTAAGGGCAGCGAGATGTCGTGCACAGATTTTAATTCCTCTGAAATAAAAATGCTTGACAACCCTAGCTAGCGGCTCTGTGTGCACACGAACGCACACATTGACACTCGCTCATGTCGGTGCATGCTTTACGCGCGGGAAAAAAGTGCTGCGTTATTGATTTTTCTGTACAGCGGGGGTGGCAGGGTGGGGGCTAGGGTGGTCGCCCGCGGCCTGAAAACCGTCTGCTGAAAAAACCGAGACGAAAAGCGCCCCACCCTTTTTAATTGGTAACGTAGTGTCAATAGGGTTGGCTAATCCGGGCCGTAATGGTGTTCTTTGTTTTTAGATGCATTTTTTAGTGAAACCTCTTTTTAGTTGGCCCCCCCTTTGAGCTGATGACAGTGAAAAGCGGCGGCTGTGAATTTTCAGTCGCTTGAGAGATGAGGGGTCGCACAACGAGTGCCGACTTACTTGTACGTAGCGAGGTAATCTTGTTAAAATGTTTCCTGTTAAGATAATGTAATTGTCGTATTAACGATATTACTTAAGAGTTATTATTCGTTAAACGTAGGCTACCTGTTACTTTTATGACGATAAACTTTACTCTTAGATGCCAGTCGTATTTTTAATAAGTTATTTAAATCTTTACATTTATTAATAAGTATGTAATAAATACTGTATAATTTCAAAAAATCACGCGTCAACTTTGGTCAACTACGACCAAAATCGGCCAACTGGTCAACCTGGCTGGACGATTTTTTATGAATAATTTATACTGGGTTGCCTAGTGCCCATAACCAAGAGCTTGTATGAAGAGAATTGTGATTGTGAAGGAAGCGAGGGAGTTGTGTCAGGATCGTGGCAAGTGGTGCTCCATTGTTTCTGCCTATCCCTGAGGGAAAACACGTGACAGTTTGATTTGATTGATTGAATTTATACCGTATAATTACTAGCATTGTAATATGCCAAAAGTTGAATAAAAAATATGTTTATGCTTCCCGTATGATACCTGATACCTCGATTCATACCTCCATATTAGTTATATTGCGAAGTTTGTTATTTTGAAGGTTGTAGTCGCGTTCGCTATAGCTGGACTTGGCTGGCAACTTATCCCGAAACACGGCTAAGTCACCTCACCGTGTAAGAACCCTTAAGTGGTGGCAATACTGCAGTTTTCAGACCTGGGCAAAAGACCACCAGCTGTCTCCCTACAACTCTCAAATAAGCAGTGCAATGGTTATGCAAACCGAGAGCACGAGTTCGAGACCACCCACTGGTACCAGTTTATACACCTATCAAACCCGGAGCAAATGAAAGTTAAGGGAACAGCTAATGAATAATCAAGCTATTTTCTCATTAGGGAATTTAGTCTGAATGACAGCTTAAAAATATATTTAATGAAAAACTCGGCGTCCGCAAGTAATCTAATTATTGAGCTACATAAAAATTAAACTACAGGGTGTTTCGTTTGGGTGGGGGACTTGTGGGTAGTTTACTTTTTGTGTAGATATAATAGAGTGCGTATTTTACCCTTTGGCTCATTTGATATTAGGTTAAATAATACAGACTGCAGACATTGAGGGGTGCAGGACGGGTGAGGAAAAATCTTCTGGGAGGCTAGGCTATATAAACGTCTCTATGCCGGCCAATTAATTATTTTTAGTTGTGAATGCAAATATTTTGAAGAAATAGATTTAGAGGTTCTATGTATTTTCTTAGATTTTGCGCGAACATTGATTAATAAATTAAACAATTTTTATGCGGCTTACTATCGCGTTTATTTTGGTTTTGATTTTACTATTTTTTATCATTCCGACGTTTCGAGAGCTTTGCAGCCATCGTGGTCAGGTTCTAAGGAGAGAGATGGAGGTTCTTATTTATGGTATTGCTCTAAAACAGTGACGAACTGCTTAAGCAGAAGAGACCCGGCATATGTCTGGTATCTAGTTTTAAAATTATTATTGCGGCTCGACATAAGACTCCACCTAATGTTAAACTGGAGTGCGGTGCATTTATACAGGCGACTGCTACCACAGGTAATTAACTGCAAGCAGCAGTTGCACCGCTATGTTGGCCTAGAGTATAGAAAATAATATCGGCAGCACTACCACTGATAAACATGTATAAAGTTACTGTAGGGATTCATACCCATGCTTACAGTTCATACTTGATCACGCGAGCTCTAAATATTTACACTGTAAGGTAGTATGTATGTAATTAGTTAGCTAGGAAACGGGCGGATGACGTCACGTCCGGCTTCGTCCTGCCCGTCGCGACATCAATTGAACCACTTGACTATAAAAAAAGTTTTATTCAGTTTTTTTTATAACAAGTGAATGCACTTTCAGGGATAAAAAGTATTTTCATGAATAAACGAAAAGTATTTTATCTCGCTATATGTTATGTTATGTGGCTGGACATACTCGTATGACAGCGTACCTCGCCTGATATTAATGATTACACGTAACAGTCGTATCCACTATGTCGACCAAATTATGACTGGCAACTTTTTGCTGAGTCGTAAACGCCACTGAGCCACTTCACGGTCTGTACTTGTAAGTGGTAGGTACTACGCTGATTTTTCTTAGATTTTCATTCGCATTTACAATTGAGGATTCTCCAATACATTCATTTTTGGTTTTTAATTTTTTTTTCTTCTTTACTACGTTACTAAACGTGCTTGTATCACAGATACTGGGCGAAAAAAGTACACTTTTTGATACGTCAGTACCAACATTTTGTTTCAATATTGTTTCCTATTCATTTTATTTAGATTAATTAACGATAATATTTTTTAATAGACCATTGTAGAAATAACAATATTTTTACTTTAAGATCAAGGGCCAACCAATATTTGGGTAAATCAAAATAATTAAACGATTATTGCAGATATAAGTAGGACCCAAACGATTGGTCCTACTTCTATTGACTTCCTATTAAAGTTTCCTATTGCCTAAATTTCTCGGAATTCGTATAAAAATATATTACTCCTTAATGACCGAGTGCATCGCAACCGTCTGAGCTTCATATTAATGTCAGTCTGTCTGAATTGATGTCAAGTATCAATTATGTAACATGGTCAGGGCCAATGGTTGGAGGGACACAAGTTCAATTGGGTTTGCTTTTTGTTTGTAATAAGTAATTGTTTGTATCCTTATAAAAGTGGACATTAATTTATTCAGCAAAATAAACGATTTAGAAGTAATGTCTACGATGAAGGGGACATTCTTAAGAGATCGTGAAGTGACTTCGGGATCAGCTTGTAAGTTACTGGTTTCAACTTTTTTTAATTTTTTTTTATTGTGACTCGACATATGACAGCACTCCACTTAATGTTAAGCCAAAGTGTGGTCCATGAATGAATGTCACTGCTACTACAATTCAATAACTGTGAGTAGCAATCACATCCACTATGCCGGCCTAGATGGAACCGGCAACTTACAAGCTGATCCCGAAACGTGACCAAATCACTTCACGGTCTGTATACTTGTAAGTGGTGGTACTACCCCGGATCGGCAGACTGGGTACCACTGCCTACCACTCTTTGATAACCAGACCCGAAGCAAATATCCATCTCTTTTTTTTTATTAACAAATATTTGCAATATTTAATACTATTAAATACTACAAATAATGGCTATGAAACAAATATTTGCTCCGACCGGGGATCGAACCCGGGACTTTACGCGCAACAAACCAGTCGCTAAACCGTTCGTCCACGCCTGTCGTCAAAATGGCCGGCAAAATGGATGTGACTACTAATTACAGTTATTTAACTGTAGTAGCAGTCACCTCCATTCATAGACTGCATGCACTCCAGGTTAACATCAGGCGGGGTGTTGTCATTTACTTAAAGGTTATACAAGTAATAGGGTGATGACAGAAAATTAACACTAAAAAAGTAAAATTGTCTAAAATTTTTTTTTCATGCAGTTTTTAGGATCAGGCATACTACCACCCCGCTTTTTTAATACAGTGTTCTCGGGACAACCTGTAAAGAGCCTTATAAAGCATGACTCACGGTTACTGACTCAGATAGCTCCGTCTATGAGAAAAGTTTTATCAAAAATAAAATAGCATAAATTCGTAAACAGCATTAAACTTAAACCTTATATGCAGCAGTGTCTGGCGGTGCCTCTGACGATGGCCCAAGTGTCTGCTTTCACGCGATGTCTACAAATTTATTGATTTGATGGTATTTTAACTGCATTTTAACGTTAAAACTTTTTGATAAAAAATAATCCTTAGAATTTAATTCCTGTACTAAATCGTCACATCAAAACGTTTAGGGTGTTTTCTGAGGTTTAAATAATAGTGAAAAGAGGAGCTCTATTGTCTCTGCCTATCCCTGTGGTAGTTAAGACGTGACTATTATATTTAAAAAATGTAATTCAATCAATCAATCAAATTTTCACGCCTTCTTTCCACAGGGATAGGCAGAGACAATGGAGCGCCACTTTCTACGATTCTGACACAACTCCCTCGCTTCCTACACATTCACAATTCTCTTCATCAAGCTCTACGGTTATAGGGAACCTAGCTTTCTTGAGGATGTCTCCGATTTGGTCGGCGAACACCCCGAACCCTACGAAAATGTAATTAAAGATCAATAAAAAAACTAAACTTACAAATGAAAGATAGATAATAAGCTACTCGTAATTAAGTAATTTTGACGACAGGCGTGGACGAACGGTTTAGCGATTGGTTTGTTGCGCGTGAAGTCCCGGGTTCGATTCCCGGTCGGAGCAAATATTTGTTTCATAGCTTTTATTTGTAATATTTAATAATAATAAATATTGCTAATATTTGTTAATAAAAAAAAGAGATAGATATTTGCTTCGGGTCTGGTTATAAAAGAGTGGTAGGCAGTGGTGCCTAGTCTGCCGATCCGGGGTAGTACCACCACTTACAAGTATACAGACCGTGAAGGGATTTGGTCACGTTTCGGGATCAGCTTGTAAGTTGCCGGTTCCATCTAGGCCGGCATAGTGGATGTGATTGCTACTCACAGTTATTGAATTGTAGTAGTAGTGACATTCATTTATGGACCACACTTCGGCTTAACATCAAGAGGGGTGCTGTCATATGTCGAGTCACAATAAAAAAAAATTAAAATAAATATAACAGTTGATTAGCACACAAATATTGCTTTCAGCGGGGCCGGCAAAGCGGATGCGAGTGCTACTTGCAAACATTTTTTTATTCAATACTGCTTCCGTTTAACATCGTGTCTTTAGAATAAAAAAATGTAAAAATTCAAATTCAAGCTCTATTTATAAGGGTTTGCATAGACAAGTGTTAGGTCATCCTCGTCTATTATCTATTGTCTACTTTGACATGAACAAGATGCGCTGTAACAGTGTGTAATAAGCATGAAATTGTTAAGTGTTCTGTGTAATAGAAAAGGCAGAGGGTGAGGTCATTTTGTCTATGATTTACATAGGTGTACATATGTTACAGAATTGACTTTAAAGCTTTTAGAATTGAACTTTAAGCTTCCGGTTCAAAATCAAACGGTCAGTTCCAAAACCAATAATTACCAATTTATCTTTGATAATGTGATTTGGTTGCCCAGTTTCCATGATACAAGCACGTTTAGTAGCTAAGTATAGAAATGTTAAATTAAATATTTTAAGAGATTTTTTAAAGTCAGTAAAATGACAATTTCTTAATTTAGTAGTTATGACAAATATAATGATATTAAAAGAAAACGACATAAAAAAATTCTTTTGTTTAAAAAAATTAAGTATTACAGAACTAAATACTTTTAAATGTATATGTATTATTTTTATTAATTTACAGAGAAAATTTAAGTTACGTGTTTGAGAAACAAAAAAAAACATGCTTATTTAATAGGGAATTTAAAGCGCGTTAATAATTACCAATAAAGTTTGTAAATTATCATTATTATTCATAATTATTAAGACAAAAGATTTAAAATAGGATTTATTTTTTACACTTCTATATACTATAGTGCTTAAATGATGAGGACAACCAAAGATACATTGGTGCCGGCAAGTGGTTTGCGTAACCATTGCACTGCCACTTCACCACGGTCGCCTTATAACTTCAGTATTTGTTTTATATGTACATGTATCACATCATAATAAACGTCCACTCTATTTGTTCATCAGTCTACATCAATTGTCTATTTACAATTTGTTTATTTGACACTGAGCACATTGTAACCCTTTTCGATTTAATTATTCAAATTTAATACTCTACTTGTAAATGGCATGTTTTGAGGGATAGGTAAAGCAGGGGTCCGCAGTGACTATAGTCATAGACGTCATGCCGTGGTATAGTAGTGGTGCAATGGTTACCCAAATCGACAGCACGGGTTTAAAACCTCTTACTGGTACTAATGTATCTTAGATATATGATAAAAGCACTTTAGTATAAAAATGTAAATAATCATAAGAAATGCTTCATTATCTCTGCCTATTACTTTAAGAGTTTAAATGTGACGTTCTCTCTCTATATTTTAATGATAATTTAGCTTTATCTTTTTTTTATTGAGCAGCAGAAGTCAGAAGTCCAAGAGCGCTTATGACTGAAAAAAAAACTGATGCTGTTAGCGGTTGTCTTAGTCACTGTCACTATGCCGGACTAATTGGACTTCTCAGCCATTGGATTAGATTAAATCTTTATCATAAAAGCGTAATACTAAACATTTTGGTCACAAAGAGTTGTTATTCAATATAAATATCCGGTTAGAACCTTTAACAAGCTCTTTAACAAATGGTTAGATATTTAGAAACCTATTTACAAACACTCGCAATCAAACCGGACGCATTAGCTGTAAAAACGGATAACATATTCGATAAGGTTCTTTCATGTTTTCATAACAATTTTCAGAGAGCAGAAACAACTAAATTGTAAGTAAAAACTTAATCACGTGTTTCTAGGTTTAGTCTTTCAACTTTGTATAGTATTTTGAGTACATAGTTTATTAGTATTTTACCTGTTGTTTTTGTTTTGATTTTATCTTTATGTATGTTTTATCAATTTATGTAAGCTTTGTTAACTTATGGTAAATATAATTTAAAGAACGCTAAATAAAAATAATATTTTTATTACATTATTATATAAGTATATATATGTATAAGTATTTGGCCGGCATAGTGACGGCGGCTGAGGCAGCCGTGAACTAACTCGGTCTAACTCGCGATAGACCTCCTCTTGCTTATCATAAAGCGGATCGAGATCAGATGTGTCACGATTTAAAAAAATAAACTATGTTATAATTTTTATATTAAATAGTGGATGTGAGGGAAGCGAGGAAGTTGTGTCAGGATCGTGGCAAGTGGCGTTTCCTTGTGGGAAAAAGGCGCGACAATTTGATCGATTAGTATATTAATATTTATTTATTAAAAAGAGAAACAATCTCAATGGAATGTGTGAATTACTGATTTTTTATGATTTATTTCTTTCTTTTTCAAATTTAGTTTTATAATTGATTATTAATTCTGAGTAAGAAAGAGTTTGATAAGAAATATTGTACTTAATAAACAAATTGAATTACACAAATAATTTCTAGTAATGTAAACTACAATTTGTAACATTTTTATTAATTCGGTGCGTCTTTTCTTTAGTAAAACAATCGACAAGTGGAATGCTTTGCCAGCTTACGTGTTCTCTCCATCCTATGACCTTGGATGCGTGAAGAAGTATCTTTGGCCGGCATAGTGTCGGCGACCGAGGCAGCTGTGAACTAACCCAGTTTTTTCAGTCGTCGTCACTCTTGGACCTCCTCTTGCTTATCATTAGGCAGGACGAGGTCAGGTGTCGTGTCACAATGAAAAAAATGTGTTAATACTATTTAATAAATAATTATTTACAAATCATAATTATGTGTTCATTTCGAGTTAGACGTTTTAAAATATATATAATGATAGATAATGCTTAGTATTTTCTTAAATTTTACGCGGACATTTATTATTGGATTAAACAAATCGTCGGAATAATAAAAAAAAAATGTAAAATCAAAACCAAAATAAACGCGATAGTAAGCCGCATAAAATTTGTTTAATTCAATAGATAATGCTTCATAAGTAACATTGTTTTTAATTTAGTTTTGTTTATAAAGTAAGTGAACGCAGGTGAAAAGTGCAAAGCGACAGCTTAACTACCCTCTTTGTAACCCTCCGCCCCCGACCTTGAACTTGGAGAAGTGACCTTCGAAGGGTGCGTAACCCTCGATTTACTTTTGCGGGTCAATACATCCCAACATTGTTGCCTCATGAATAATAATTAAATTCACCACAATACCAGGAAGTTTTTAATATCCATATATTTATATTTTTGTATGAAACTGCTGTTTATTATTTTATTATTTTGACACGACACGACATCTGACCTCGACCCGCCTGATGATAAGCAAGAGGAAGTCCGAGTGACGACGACTGTAATAACCAAGTCAGTTTCCGGCTGCCCCAGCCGCCGCCACTATGCCGGCCTAAGGTGCTTCTTCACATATTACATTTGGAGATTACAATTTTTATGTTTACTACCTGCTATGAAGAGAATTGTGGACGTGAGGAAAGTGAGGGAGTTGAGTCAGGATCGTGGCAAGTGGCACTCCATTGTCTCTGCCTATCCCTGTGGGAAAAAGACATGACAATTTGTTTGAGTAATTAATTGTTGCTACTTGTAACACTGTTAAAAAAACAAAGAAAAAATATTTTTGCGGCCTACTATCGATTATATTTTGATTCATTTTAATCCGATATGTATCAAAAGCTCTGTAAATAGGTTCGCGGAGAGATCTTATACCTTTTCATACAAAAATCTTATTATTTTTAGTCTGTTTTTTTTTAATTATATTTTTCTTAATAGCTACGGAATAGACCGAATTGTACCTGATGCAGTTCATTAGTAGTGTTAAAGACTTCTTGCACGGACAGAATAAAGTTATTTAAAATAATTATGTAGTTTTGATATATAATGATAATGAAATTACAATTAAAATTAGGAGCTTTAAGGATGTTGCTTTTTGCAAACTTATATTTCATTGAACAAAAACCGGTTATTATAATATGTCTGGATCGGGTACTAACTGAGGTCCCTGCATGCTTTTGTAAAAGCTTTAACCGGTTTTTTAGATCAGCAATTTTCTTTGCAAAAGCTATGTGGATGTGTTGCCTAATTTTTAGAAGTGTGGTAGAGTTGTTTGGGGTAAGGTATTGCGTTATTAATATTAAAAAATCGGAAACATCCTCAAAAAAGCTAGGTTGCGTAGTGCCCATAACCTTAGAGCTTGTATGAAGAGAATTGTGAATGTGAAGGAAGCGAGGGAGTTGTGTCAGGATCGTGGCTAGTGGCGCTCCATTGTCTCTGCTTATCCCTGTGGGAAGAAGGCGTTACATTTTGATTGATTGATTGTAGTCAATTTACATAAAAGAGGCAATTCAATTCAAAGGCAAAGGAATTGAATTTTTATTGTAACTCGATATACGACCTCGGCTTGCCTGATAGTAAGCAAGATGAGGTCTAAGAAAAGAGTACCAACGGCTGAAAAAACTAAGTCAGTTCACGGTTGCCTCAGTGGCTGTCGCCGGCCAAAGGAAAAAATAATTAAATTTTTTACAAAAATATTTTGTAAATTGTACAAAGTATTGATACAAAGGCGTTAGATGTCACATAATTTTTATAAATTATTATTATAAAGCCTATTTTCATAGACTATATATTAATTAGACGCTGCAGTACCTCTGAGTAAGCATTGATTTATATTAGCTAATAGCAGCGCGCGTTATTTTCTAAATATATTTGGATTAGCATGTGCCTGATATTAAGCTAGACCACTCATGAATGAAGACAACTGCCGCCACGAATAGAGCTCAGATTCGGCAGCAGCTGTAACCATTACTCGAATGTCGACCTGGTGACATGTCTCTCTAAACAGTGCTTCAAGGTTCAGGATTATATTATTAAATAAAGGCGACCGTGGTGCAGTGGCAGTGCAATGGTTACACAAACCTTTGATATATGTACTTTGGTTGTCCTGTTTCTGTGGTACAAGCATTTTAGTAGCTTAGTATAGAAATGAATAAAAATAAATAAACTGTGAATTATTTAATTATTACAATTAGTTTACTGGTTTTACGTGTTTATGATGTTTTAATTTTATTTGTTTGTTCTTATTTGTTCTTGTTCTAACAATTGTATATACAAATTAATGGAATTTATACCTATATATTTTTATTATTATTTACATTATTATACTAAACTGCTAAAGTGCTTGATTGTAGAAACAGGACAACCAAATTGCACATATCAAAAGTACAGAACCCGTGCTCTCGGTTTGCGTAACCATTGCACTTCCACTACACCACGGTCGCCTTAAATGGAATGGAAGGGATAAAAGGAGATTGACAAAAGAGTTTAAAGAGGTGAAATGGTATTAGGATAAAAAATAATTTTTATTCAACATATTTTTCCTCTCAACTGCTGGGTTTAAACTAAGGAACAATTTGACATGAAAAATTTAATCTAATTTTCATTAAGTACTAATTTATCAATTAATCAATCAATCAAATTGTCACGCCTTTTTCCCTTTGAGACAATGGAGCGCCATTTGCCACGATCCTGACACAACTCCCTCGCTTCCTTCACATTCACAATTTTCTTCATACAACCTCTAAAGTTATGGGCACTAGGCAACCTAGCTTTCTTGAGGATGTCTCCGATTTGATCGGAAAACACCCTCCTGGGCCTGCTTTGTTTAACGCATTCATCCACTAATTTATACAATTACTTCTAAGTAGTGTCTATAAGTAGTGTCTAGATGAAAGTTGTCTATAATTCTTGTTTAACCGCAAAAGTACGAGTGCCGCCATTACACGGCCTCCGGGCATGCACTCAACAGTGAAGTGTAAATTTGTGCAGATTTTTCTAATGCTCTTTCTGTTTCTTTTGGGCCGGGGCCTTTCTAACTGAAAGATGTGGTAGCGTTACCGTTACAGATTTGGTTGGAGGTTGCGTTACAAATTGCAAGTAATTAGGTTCTAATTGAATTTATTTGCCTTTTATTTTGGTTAAATACAATTTAAGTTAGGTTAAATTTGCGCGAACATCGATTAATGAATTAAACAAATTTGATGCGGCTTACTATGGTGTTTATTTTTGGTTAATAATTTTTCAATATTTTATTATTCCGACGTTTTGAGAGCTTTGAAGCCACCGTGGTTAGTAAGCCGCATAAAAAGTTTAATTCATTAAGTTAGGTTTATATCATTGGTCATTTATTTTTTTTGTTGTTAGGGTTGGAAGATCCAATAGATTGTTCCTCATGACCATATCAAGTTGACCATGGTTTAGTGGTGGAATGGTGTTGCATATAAAGAGCCCCCGGTTCAATTATCACTTTCTGGTACAAATGTATCTTTGATATACATAAATGTACTTTAATCGTCCTGTTTCTATGAAACAAGCACGTTTATCGGCTTAGTATAGAAACTTTAAAAATGTGGCCATTTTTATAAATGGGGCAGCAATGCCCTTAAACTTAAAGCTTGTATTTATAATAAGTTGAATTTTAATTTCATTAAGTTTTGCTAACGCGACATCTAAACCTTGACTGCTTGAATTAAGGGTTAAATGTAGGGAAGGTCTAAGAGCGCCGATGCCTGACAAACAGTCGCTAAGTCGCGTCGGTGCTTTTTCACGATTTGGTTTGAAGGATCTGAGGTAGTACAAGAACACATGAGCTGACAAACCATTCTACTTGTCAATTGTTAGACAAAGAAACGACGTGCCAAACCGTTTAGTTCGACTGTCGATTCGGTCGATCTACATCTTTATAGAAAGACAGCTAGGTGTAAGTAGTTAAGTGGGGTTTAAAGATGATGTGTGCGCGTGCGCATGTCTATCAGAATGAAACGGCTGCCGAAAATAACACGAACTAGAGTAATAAGACCATCATGCAGAAAAACGGTACAACTTACATTTTTTAAATATAATTTTCTTAGAGAATTTCGTTGCTGTTGTTGTTTTAAATATTAAGACGCTTTATCTTGTCGTGGACGTTGCCACATACTGCAACTAGATGACGTTGCACAAGAGATTGTCGCTGTCACTATGCCGGCCAAAGGTTAGGCCGCCGCCCTTTACCTTTTGTATTAATTATTGAAGGAAAAAAATAAAAATATTTCGTTTTTTTTTTGGTCCGATAATAATAGTATGTGCGCTTTAACCTACCATTTTAGAGTGCTGTCTATTAATGAAGCCGACTGCTACTGCGGATAAATAATTTTAAATAGCAGTATACCGCCCTGGCTAGTAACATTCAAGCTGACCGCTTTACGGTCTATACACTTGAAAATGGTGGTTTTATCCCGAATCAGCTAACTGAGCAAATGACCACCAACTGTCACTCCTAGCTTTTCTCACATCCACAATTCTCTTTAAACAAGCTCTACGATTATGGGTACTAGGCAACCCAGCTTTCTTGAGAATGTCTCCGATTTGTGGTGCGAGTATAGTTTTAAAATGTTTTTTCATGCCACCTTAAAATTCTCAAAATTATCTATTGACAAGTTATACTATTTTTTTTACGAGAGTCGAGACGAGACAAAAAACGGTTAAGAAAATTACCCAAAAGCGTTTCGAGTAAAGACATTAATGAGTTGATAGTTTAAAAGTGTTTAACATACATTGAATGTTGTGTATTAGAATTATTATTTATTACACATATCAAAGCATCAATGGAAATTATTTATATTATAGTTACGTTGTGTTTTTTTTTATATAAAACCTTTATCGTTATTAGGTATAAATACGTAAATATATCATGGAATTGTACAGACCGTGAAGCGACTTAGTCGCTTATCGGGACCATCTTGTAAGTTTCCATTTCAACAAGGCCGGCATAGTGGATATGACTGCTACTTACTGTTGTTAAACTGTAGTAGAAGTCACCTCTATTAATGGATAGCATACTAGCTTAGCATAAGGCGGGGTGCTGTCATATGTCGAGTCACAATAAAGAGTTAGGTAGAGAGGCTTTTGCGTCTAACTTTGGGGTTTTCTAAAATATATAAATACATATAATAAACAAAAGTGTCATAACTAAATTTAGAAACGATATTTTATAGTTTAAAACGAGTCAAGTTCACGGATTAATTAATTTTTAGGGTTGGCTATTGGATAGTATTTTCTTAGATTTTGCGCAAACATTGATTAATGCTTAAATTGTAAAATCAAAACCAAAATAAACGCGATAGTAAGCCGCATAAAATTTGTTTAATTCACTGACTATTAGATTTTTTTTATTAGGACTACATAGGCAGTCCAGCGTGATGTTAAGGTGCAGTCCATAAATGGAGGCGATTACGACTAACTTAAATAACTGCAAGTATCAGTTGCATCTACTGTGTCGTATTATTTAAAATCACACTTTACAAGTTGATCCTGAAACGCGAGTAAGTCACTTCAGAGTCTGTACACTTGTAAGTGGTAGAAACTACCTCGGATCGAGACTGGGGCACGACTAAATTTTATGTAATAACTATCAATCAATCAATCAAATTGTCACGCCTTTTTCCCACAGAAATAGGCAGAGACAATGAAGCGCCACTTGCCACGATTCTGACACAATTCCTTCGCTTCCTTCACATTCACAATTTTCTTCATACAAGCTCTATGGTTATGGACACTAGGCAACCTAGCTTTCTTAAGGATGTCTGTGATTTGGTCGGTAAACACCCTCCTCCTCTATTAACTAAGATTCTAATAAGTTGGAGTACGAACCACTATTAATTATATATAATCGAAAAAATAATTAAACTTTTTAAAACGTGAAATTACATAAATCGAAGACATCCTCAAGAAAGCTGGGTTGCCTAGTTTCCTTAACTATAGAGCTTGTATGAAGAGAATTATGGATGTGAGAGAAGCGAGGGAGTTGTGTCAGGATCGTGGCAAGGTGCGGAAAAAAGGCGCACAATTTGATTGAATAATTGAAATCCAATTATCATTTCATTTTAAATAATATTAGGTTTTAATCATGAGTTTGTGCCAAATGGGACAACCCTACGTGCGACCTTGACTTCTCCTTGGATGTAGCTGCGGATTAGCATATAAACGCGACTATCCAGTCAATGTAAACATATATATATATATATATGTAATACTATAACACAGATGCATCTTACTTGCTGATTTGATAATAATTGACAATAATTGCGACCGTGGTGTAGTGGTAGGGCAATGGTTACGCAAACGGGTTCGAAACCAATTGCCGCTACCAATGTATTTTTGATATATTTACTTTGGTTGTCCTGTTTCTATGAGACAAGCACTTAAGTAGATTAGTATTGAAATGTGAATAAAAAAATAAAAAAAGTGCATTTTAGCGTTCATCTATTGGCGAGCTTAATGCCATTTGACCTTAAGCATTAGTCATCTAGAATTAGGTATTTTCTTACAGTTAAACATGACTAGTAAGCGGACATTAGAGTGCATATTTAGTAGAATATATATTAGTAGAGGAGGTTCAAGAGTGACGACGACTGTAAAACGACGGGTTAGTCTAGATACTATATTTTTTTATTGTGGTTCGACATATGACAGCACCCAGCCTAATGTTAAGCTGAAGTGTACGTGACTGCCACTATAGTTTAAAACTAAATTAAAATCATTGCAAAATGAGATTATAACATAGTTTCATTTTACAATGATTTTGTAAGTAGATAGTTTATTAGTTTTTTTTTATTTTAATTTTTTGTGTATTTAATTTATATGTTCAATTTGTATATTAATTAGTATTTAAGTTTTTTTTGTAAATGTAGCTAAATTCATGTTGTGGTTATCTTTAACTAAAATAACACTTAGATTTAAGATAATTTTGTAATTATTACGTTAAGTGCTTGCTTGTATCAGTGTATATTTTGTTGATGACCCATTAATAAATAAATAGTAAAATAAAGAAGCGATCGAATCTAATAAGCCGACCTAATAGTTCCACGTTTATTTTCATGCTCAACCATAGACGTGATTGGAAATGTATCGTGAAAAGTGGCGCCTATCCTGCATAGAAAAGAAGTCGTGAAAGTTTACTTATAGAAAAATATGATATTTTCAATAGCGCTCTAAAATACGGTGATCGCAGTGAGGATCTTTTATTTTATATAAATAAAGTAATAATAAATAAATTAATCATGTTAAATATTTATGATTTTTATTCTTGAGTCCGAGCTACATGACTAAATTTTTAAAGAATATTATTAGATTTAAAATCACTTTAACATTAATGACTGATTTAATAATTAAAAGTAAATCTTTATAGATCTTTAACAAAAATATGAACTCAAACAGAATAATAAAAAGTTTGAACTATATATTTTTATAATTCTCGTAAGTTTCGCAACAATTTTTCCTCTTGAGTTGGGAATACCTTTTGCATTTTTTCACTTAAATTAAAAATTCCATCAAGTAAATAACAAAATATATTAAAGTTTTAAGTATTTTTTAAATTTTATTATTATAAAAATGTTAACTTGCAAACAATATTTTATCATGGCTCGACAGCGACCCGCTTGATGTTAGGCTAAAGTACTCAAGTAGCAGTCGCATCCACTATGCTGGCTTACTTGATACCGACAACTTTTATCTGGTCCCGGAATGCGGTGGCCACTTTATAATATGTATACTTTAAAGTGGTGTTACAACTCTAGATCGGCAGACTGCTGCCTATCACTTTTATTGTTTGTATATTTAGGATATTAAAGCTGTGAATTATTGCCTTTAAATAAAATTTAAAATCAATCAATCAAATTGTCCCGCCATTTTCCCACAGGGACAGGCAGAGACAATGAAGCGCCACTTGCCACGATCCTGACACAACTCCTTCGCTTCCTTCACATTCACAATTCTCTTCATACAAGCTCTATGGTTATGGGCACTAGGCAACCTAGCTTTCTTGAGGATGTCTCCAATTTGGTCGCCGAACACCCTCCTGGGATTTATAAATTCATTTCGTAAATTTAAAATGTAGAAAAACATTTAGGAGTGATAGGCGGATATTTGGTGGCCAGTTACCCAGTCTACCGATTCGGGGTAGTACCTACTACCACTTACAAATATATAGACTTTCAGCTTTAAAGTTGCCTGTCAGTTACAGCAAGGCCGGCATATTTGATGCGTCTGCTACTTGCAGTTGTTTAGGACCACTTCAGCTGAACATCAGGTGATTGTTGTCTTTCGTCGAGTCCCAAAAAACTAACATACGCAAATTATTTTATTTTATTTTGTATTTTGACTCGACATCTGACCTCGACTCGTCTGATGGCAAGCAAGAAGCTGTTGCTGATGCTGGCCGGTCGCCGTCACTATGCCGACCAAAGTAATGGCGGAAGTATGTAAATTAATTCAGAAATATTTCATTAAAATTATTTACGGTTTATTTTAATTAATATTCCTTAATTATAATAATTAAATTTATAAACTTGTAAAAATAATTATTTGTAAATTAATTTGTTTAGAAATAGAATTAGCAGGCAGAAACTTATTTGCTATATCTTTTAAACGCCCATTTTTTAGGAATACCTACCATAAATAAATAATTACCTAAAATTTTACAGTTTTTTTACTTTTGTGCGGTATTTATTATTTGATATTCGTTTTTTCTTAAAGTAGCTTTCGTTCGATTCTGTTTAATTCTTTTAGTGGCTTTATTGTTGCATATTTTTATATTTAATATATATATGCTGGTTTAAATAAATAAAAATAGAACTTTGTAGTTATAAAAAATGCTTATTTACTTTTACTTTTAATTTTAAAATATAATATCAAGTATTTAATTTAAAGTATTTTTACCGAGATAAAGTTATATTATTTCAACTTTCATCTGTGTTTTAATCCATGTTTACTCTACCCATTAAGATTAAACGAAAAATAAAAGAATCCGCCCAACTTAACTTCAATGAGGTTAAGAAATTTAATATTTTCAATAGTAAGTATGTAATACTTGAGCACTTGTTGATATAAGCTTAGAAATAAAATCATTTAGAGACCAATTATTTAGTTTAAGATTATAGCCGAACTACGTTCAAAGCCCGTCGGAATTTTTAAATTCTTCGACCGACGGTAAATGCATAGGAATGACATTTTGTAATTGTGCAATTTATTTATAAAAAAAACTTTATTAAAAAGTCTGTTTAATTCTTAAATAAAATAAATAACTTAGTATTGTTTTAATTAAAATTATAAATTTAAAAAATATATATATGAAAACTTTTAAAGCTCCCTTTTATTGCCGCTGAAATTAATTGGTTATTGAATTATTTTTCAGGCTTATATACGATGAAAGTTCTTTCTTATATGTTATAGATTACAAATATTCTTACCTGTATGACAGTAATCTTCAAGATAGTGCCTGGCTGCCCGCTGCACAATCGAGTAGTAGAGACTGACAGAAGATGCAAGCGCCATCTTATCCTCTGCGATATCTCTTTATTATAATTCTTCTAAAGTCCACGTGACTGTCTGTTTTTCTATATTGTTACCTTTCTATTGTTTCAGTTACTAAATAATATTGAGTCGGAAAATCATGAAAATTAACAAAATTCCAAATAAAAATTTAGTTGTTGCATTTGTGGTTTGTTGTGTGAAAAATTGTATAAAATAAAACAAAACAAAAGTTGCTAGATTCAAAACTGTTTAGTTGCGGTTTCGGTCACGGTCGGCTCTCCAAAATTATAATTTTGACACTTCTTAAAATATGAATTTTGCATTGTCCAAATGTCGTTCGCACTATTTTCTGTGCACATCGTTTCTCAGTTTCACTACAGTTTCAATTTTTCATTCAAAGTTCGTCACAATTTAGTTTCGCGCCGAAATATGCACCGCAAACGAAACGCGCGGAACGGAACACGTAACAAAATAATAAAGGATGAATGGCGGCCGGCGCTCGCCGCGGCTCCTGAGCGACTGCGAGACACACGACGGCTTTTTTTGCTCTTTATCCCCCTCTGGCCGCGGATGTTGCACTTAGCTACCAAATATCACTTTTTACTAACAAATCTAGACTTTGCGGAGTCCCACGCAACACTGCGTCTGCTCCTCAATCGGACATCTACGGCTCATTAGACGCTACGCGCGTAGCTGCACTTGCTGATAAACACTCGCTGCAACTAATATCTTGTTTACATTCACTTCAGATAATAGACTGTGTGGAGACTAAAAAAAAAGGCATATTAGCAAACTTTTTAGCACATCTACTTAGTGTTTTTAAGTTTATTCAATTGTTTTGCTATTCTTACATTTAGTGCTGATCGATCAATCAGTAAATTCCCACAGGGATAGGCAGAGATGAAGGAGCGCACTTTCCACTATTATTTTACAACTCTCTCACTTTTTCACATCGATAATTTTTATGTAAGATATTAACGATTTATGTATGTTTATAATTTGTGTCAGATGAAAAATAGGTATAATACTACCTACCTCTTAATAATTACGTCTCATCTACATAGTCGCATCAACATCCTAAATATTTGACTGATAGAGTTGCCTTAGGCATTAAGTCCACCTTTGTAGCATTGTGCATTAAGTTTTTATATAAATAATTTGGTAATTAAAAATAATATTAAATAAAACAAATAAAATAAAAAAGGATATAAGTAACTTTATTCAAGTATAAAATGTGTAATATAAAATACATACTTGTAAAATAAATAAATAATTTTCACGGGTATACAGAGGAATTGAAGCTCCACTTTCCACGATCCTGACACATCTTTTTCTCCCTTCACATCCACAATTCTCTTTACACAAACAATGGCTGCTGGCTGTTTATGATCAAATGTTCCCATTTTGACCTAGGATTTATTCTGTCTCTGCCTATCCCTGTGGGAAAAAGGCGTGACATTTTGATTGATTGATCAATCTTCTTGTACGTCTTTGTTTTATCCTTGCATTTACTTAAGCTAGATTGCTTAGTGCCCATAACCACAGAGCCTGTATAAAGAGAATTGTGGATGTGAAGGAAGCAAGGGAGTTGTGTAAGGATTGTGGTAAGTGGCACTCCATTGTCTCTGCCTATCCCTGTGGGAAAAAGGCGTGACAATTTGATTAATTGATTGATTACTTAAGTTGATAAAGGTAAATTTAATTTTTATTTCTTAATTTTAATATGTAAAAAAAGTTAAATTTAAATGTTAATTCTTCTTAGAAACTTATAAGATACAACTTGTAAATTGTTAACAAAAAAGTTACCAAGTTACAAGTTGTAATGTTGCCTATAGGGAAGAAGGCGTCAAAAGTTTCTTACTGTGTCGAGCGGTCGTTCATACATAAACTTTGAAATTATTTCGTACAAAGATATCATTTTCATTAACTTAATTTAATTTTTTAGTGGTAGACAGAACTATTTTTTTTTATTGTGACTCGACATATAACGGCACCGCGCTTGATGCTAAGCTGGAGTTTGGTCCATGAATGGTTGTCACTGCTACTATAATTTAATAACTGTGAGTAGCAATTACATCCACTATGCCGGCCTAGTTGGAACCGGCAACTTACAAGCTGATCCCGAAACGCAACCAAATCACTTCTCGGTCTGTATAATTGTACTACCCCGGATCGGCAGACTGGGCACCACTGCCTACCACTCTTTAATAATGAGACCCGAAGCAAAAATCCTCCTCTTTTTTTTTAAATATTTGTAATTAATATAATTATTAAATATTACAAATAAAAGAAATGAAACTAATATTTGTTCCGACCGGGAATCGAACCCGGGAATTTACGCGCAACAAACCAATCGCTAACCGTTCGTCCGTAAAATTTGCTCAGTATGCCGATTAGTGTCACTATTTTCAAGTGTTCAGACTGTGAAGCGACACAGTCTTGTTTCGGGAGTAGCTTAATAGTTGCCGGTTTCTACTAGGCCGGCATAGTGGATATAACTGCTACCCATAATTAGACAGTCGCATCGATTCATGGACCGTATTCCAGCTTATATCGGTGTCATATATCACACAATTACTACATATATTTTTATTTTTATTGAGACCCCACATCTTACCTCAGATTTGCCTGCTGGTAAGCAAGGGAAAGTCAGAGTGGCGACGACTGAAAACTATTTAACTTATGTTTGAAGTCGCCGTGACTATTTGAAACTATTAGCAAAGGTGCTTTTTTACGCTTCGCTTAAAAGACACAGGGTTATAGGATGGAATTTCACTCGTCGATGTTCTACAAAGAAACGACGCACCGAACCTTTTTAGTTCGACTATTTATTATTTTTTTATTGAAATTATTAATTATTTTAAATATTTAATTTTTATATTGATTTAAGATAGAGTACGATGCAATAAAAGCATCTGGTCAATCCACTGTGCAGTCCTAGCTAAATTTCAGAAAATTTCAGCGGTCTTTTTTCAAACGCTATATTTAACCATCGTAATGATAAGCATAAGTGTCGACGACTGAAATAATCGACTTATAGTATATGATTACCACAGTCATTCTCGCTAAGTTTCATTAACTTTTAGCGATCTTAAATTAAAAGTGATGTTTCTGTAACTTTTAAATAAAAAGTAACGTACCATTTGACCATGACTTGTCTGTTGGAAAGAATAAGTGTCGACGACTGAAAAAAATGACTTATAGTCTACTGTTGCCTCAATCGTTGTTACTATGCCGGCCGGCGGTTTGTAGATGTAGTTGTAAATAAGATCATCAATCAATAAATCAAATTGTCACGCCTTTTTCCCACAGGGATAGGCAGACAGTTATAGACAGGGATAGATAGTCCTCGCTGCCCTCACATTTACAATTCTTTTCACACAAGCTCTACAGGCCTGGGTAAGCTTTCTTGAGGATGTATCAGATTTGGTCGGAAAAACCCTCCTTGGTCTGCCTTTTTTAACCCAATTAACAAAAACGTATATGTACAACTTACAAGTTCGATTTATAATCTGTTTATCCCATTATTTTAAAACGTCCTTCCTTAATATAAGTTTTTTTTTAATAAATAAGATTAGTATTTTCTTAGATTTTGCGCGAACATTGATTAATGAATGAAACAAATTTTATGCAGCTTACTATTGCGTTTATTTTTGGTTATTGATTTTTTATTTATTTTAACATTTCGAGAGCTTTGCAGTCATCGTGGTTCATTAACCAAAAATAAACGCGATAGTAAGCCGCATAATTACCATATTACTTGAATAAGTGTATAAGTATTTTTTTACATTTAATGATTCTACGCAGTTTATTTATTTATTTTTAAATAGGCTCGACAAATCAACAAGAGATAGAACTATAGTGCTTTGACTAAAATTGTTACTTACTTAGAACCTTTAACTGGGCCGTTAACAAATTGAAGACTAAGCCGATTATACAAAAAAAAACATTCAATTTACGAATTTAGTTTTACTTTATACTCATTCTATTACGAAATCGTGAATTGGGTTGTTACGAATTTTATATCGAAACTATCATTTATATATAATATGTTTTTATCATTAGAAATAACAAAAGTAGTACATAGAAACCCAAAATGAATAATGTTCTTTAGCTCTGTATAAAATATCTGTTAAACCTAAATGTAAAATGTGAAGTTAAAGAGTGGTGCAACCGATTTTTCTTTTTTTCTTTTACTTATACGATACTTTTTACAAATTCGTAAATTATATTTTTTGGTACAACCGGCTGTTACAGTATCTGATGATGGAAGGAATATTTAAGAGATTGAACTGTGGAGCTATGACTAAAGATGTTTCAGATGTATGGAGGGTTTCTTAAAAAAATAGTTTTATTTTATTATATTAACAAATATTCTTGTATATTGGCTGCGACTGCTACTAACATTTATTGAACTGTAGTAGCAGTTGCCTTCATTCATAGACCACACTTTAAATTAACATCAGGCGAGGTGCTGTCATAATATGACATATGATATGTTTTAATTCATTGTTCGCCAATGGCTGTCAACACTAAATTATAATTAAACAGAAGACTTAATTAGAATAATGAAGTAAAATATAACGTGTACACACACACCACACACACACACACACACACGCAAACACACACACACACACATACACACACAAACACACACACTCGCACAAACCAAAACCTCACCCTAAACTTTACCTTACCTTAATATTCTGACTTTCACGATACAGGCTTGACCTGGTGTGAAAGTTATAGTCATACAATGTGTCAGTAATCAATGTAAACAATGTAATAAATAAATAAATAAATAAAATGTCTAACCACATTAAAAAACTGTAAAAGCAGTCGTCTCCATTCATGGACCACACTCCAGCTTAACATCATATGTCGAGCCACAGTAACATAAAGAACATCATTCATTTTGGGCTTATGTAATATCCAATGATGAAAAATATATAAATGGTAGTTACGATACTCGTATTGATAAAACTAATAACAATTTTGTTTTTAATTGCTGTGCAAAATTGAGTTATTTGGAAAATAAGATATGAATACTGTATCATTTGTCAATCGCTATATTTGTTCTGCTTTGAACTGTCATAATTATAGTTTGATCAATTCGCAAACCTAAACTATACTTAATAAAGGATATATTTCAATTAAATTGTAATCTTCGTACATCAAACTATTTTAAAATGCATATTAAACTGTTAATACAATTAAGCCCAAGTCCCTATACAATATGAATGATGTCCTTTTGAACTTATATCCTTATTCACCACAGAGGCGCAAATAACAATATTGAGTTATGATTATTTACTCGAGACGTATTATTTACTTCGTAAAAGTCAATTTTGTGAAAATAATTGTTTAAAAATAAACTTTAATTATATATCAGCAAAGAACGTGATGTATTATAAGTATGTACTTTAATCATTCCAATTGTCCAATCCAATCCATTTTCATTTTATTTTAAGGCAGGTATCGACGAAATCCTATTTTGAGGTTCTTTTGACGATCAAATAACTAATTTTTGTAATGTTATTAACTTAAAAAAGTATACTATATGTGTAAAGAAGAAATGCTTAAAAAAACACTTAATCGAAAAGAATTTACAAATCCTTTGAATTTTTATTAAGAAAAAAATTATTACTTGATTACAAAAATAGTTTTCGATTTCCAAGTACTCGGTTTCATAAGCGATAAACATTAGATTATTTTCGTAAATATAAATAGTCTATACTTAATCGGCTATATATTTAATTAAGTACACGGTTTTATGAAAATTAACAAAATGTTATTATAAAATGTTGCCTGTATGAAGAGAATTGTGGATGTGAAGGAAGCAAGGGAGTTGTGTAAGGATCGTGGTAAGTGGCGCTCCATTGTCTATGCCTATCCCTGTGGGAATAAGGCGTGACAATTTGATTGATTGATTGATTGTTATAAAAGGTAAATTATTTATTCGTACGAAAAACATCGCACGCTCAAAGCGATGTGCAAATCTCAACCTTATTTCGCCCAAATAAAGTTTTGTTCATAACGCAGATTCCTCGCCTTAAGAAGTAATGATAATCATTTATTTGTAATTTAGCTCTTAGAAAATGTAGAGTTACTTTTCATGATCCTGACACAACTCTCTCGCTCCATTTAGATCTACAACTCTCTTCATAAAAACTCTATAGTTATAATAAGTTTTAAAAACAATAAACCTTTGTATAAACATCTAACCTACATAGTAGAGATTGGCTGAAAATAATTATGCATGTGTAAGAATCAGTCAGGATCTTGAGGTTTTTTTGTGACTAGACATATGACAACGCCTGATGTCAACCTAGAGTGCGAATGGAAGCGATTGCATCCATTATGCTGGTTAAGTTAGAACCGGCACCTTACAAGCTGAGTCTGAAACAGGACTAAGTCATTTCACGGTCTGTATACTTGTGGTGGTACTACTCCGGTTCGGCAGACTGGGTACCACTGCCTACCACTCTTTGATAACCAGACCCGGAGTAAATATACGCCATGTTTTTATTAACAAATATTTGCAATATAATTATTAAATATTACAAATAAAAATATTTTTTTACTCCGACCGGAGATCGAACCCTGAACTTGACGCGTATCAAACTGGTGTGCAATTGGTTAAATTGGCCACGTTTGTTTGCCATAAACGTTTTATTGTCTGCATATCCCTGTGGAAATTAAGGCGTAAACTTTAATATTATATTTTCGTAGCAAACTAATTTCTTAAGCTACTTATTGACGAAACCTTATTGAGTTGACATCAGTAGGCAACCCTCAATTATTACGAAACCCTTGAAAAAGATTCTCTTAAAAAAAAGAAAAAAATATTTTAAAAAATGCTCATCAACGCGACAAGACCCCTTTCCCCTCGCTCTGCCGGGGCCCATTCACCCCCGCGTCGCTCCAGGCGGCGGGTGGGAACAAAAAGGATAGACATATCACCCGTCTCTCTCGTTGCATCGCGCACCACCAAGTTTCACACGAAAACTACCCGCGCATTCGAATTCAATACAATTAAAACGACCTAAGTCATATGTAGACGTAACCAATTCTGAACTTTATTGTAGAGAGAAATAGGTTTGGAATTCGATTGTAATGTTTGTAGAAGTTAGTATGGAAAAGAGTCATCTAGTTCAAGTTTTGGACACTTACAAGTGTGTTTCGTTGCACACAAGCAAAAAAGCTAAGTTTAGTCACTCGTACGTACACAGTGCATTTATACACACGAACGCAAAATGTCTTGTTTATTGTGAGTGTGTGCGTGCGTTGAGTCGAATGCAAGCGTGTGAGTGAAAAGTTTGTATAGAAGTTTTCGGTGGATATTTCTTTGTGTCGGTGATTTTTTTCGCGGTTTCACGTCTGTGTGCGCGGGTCAGTTGCTTTTTTTCAAGTTCTTTTTACAACTACATAGATGGAGGTTTGTTTGTGTGTGTGTGCATACGGGATAGGGCGTCCTTTGTGCTCGGGAATCGGTAAAAAAAATTCGTATTGGATTCTTGTTGCTAATGAATGATAGATATGGCTGAATTTGTTAGTTTCCGAGTACGGGGACTAGGAAACTAACAAATCTTTTCTAATACAAATGACTACGGTATTTGCATGCGAAGGATTAAAAAAAAGTTTTTCGTTATATTGTCAAATTAGGACAATCTTTAAAAAGCTTTTGTATGAAGAGATTTGTGAATGTGGAAACGAGTGAGTTGTATCAGGATCTTGGAAAATGGAGTTCCATTGTTTCTGCCTATCCCCGTATGAATTTATTTCATTTAAAATGTTTTTACATGACTTATGTTTATTTTATAATTTAGTTTTTAATTGTTCTATATTATGGACTCGACGGTTGAGACGGTCCATGACTCGCTGACTTTAAACTCCTGTTTGGACTTTAAAGTCCTTATTACTATGCCGGCCAGTCTAAAGATTTTGTTTTTAAAATTTGTACCTAGACATTTTTTCTTTTATCTCGGCGCGGCGTGAAAGGGCTTAGTGATAATTTTGTTTAATTTACTCACGTCCTAAAATTGAATTATTATTTTTTAAAATTGTGACTCTATCTTATGTTAAGGTGATCATAAGTGAATGGAGGTGACTATTACTTACAGTTACATAACTAAAGTAAAAAATATACACATAATTTTATTAATAGAAAAAAATATTTTAGTCTACCGAATAAGAGTTTGAAGACCATGAAGTGAAGCTCTACGGTTTTTCTAGCACGGCTCTCACCCTTTTGGAAAACTGTATTATTTATACAGTGTTAAAATATGGCGTGCCTAATTCGTTTTTAATAAAACTGATTATTATTTTTGATTTATTTATATTTATTAAGAATTTTGGATGTGAGAGAAGCGAGTGAGTTGTGTAGTAGTAGCGCTCCATTGTCTCTGCCTATCCCCGTGGGAAAAAGGCGTGACCATTTAATCGATTGATATATTTTACTGAAAGCGTATTTTAATAAAATATCCGAATAAAATATCAGTTTCTCACAAGCCGTGCCTAAAGATATTTTACTTCAAATAAACAAAATGATGTCAACAGAAGAACTGGTATAAATTATATTAATTTGCAAACACGCACGCCATATTTAGTCATTATAGAAAAAAACCTAACAACTGATTTACTTACTACATAATGTTTTTTTACTCTATTATATGTTGGAGGTAAATGTTTGAAAATGTCTTTTTTTAAATAAGTCTTTTGTTTTGTTGTTGATTTAAGACAGAAACCCGTCTGATGGTAAGAAGGAGTGTACTACTACTTTTATCTAACTGCAAGTAGCAGTCGCATCCACTATGCCAGCCTAGTTGAACTTGGTACTATTTGTACTTTGATCGTCCAGTTTCTATGATACAAGCACATTAGGTAGAAACGAAAAAAATGACACGATTAATTTTTGAATATTTAATATGCTTAAGTAACTACAACCGTAGAGCTTGTATGAAGTAAATTGTGGATGTAAGGGAAGCGAGGAAGATGTGTCAGGATCGTGGCAAGTGGCGCTCCATTGTCTCTACCTATGCCCGTGGAAAAAAGGCGAGATAATTGAATTTGAATTGTTAAGTAACTACGTCAATAAATTACACCATTAGCACATCAAAAAAACTTATTTAATACTACAATTATTAGGCGTCCTCGTCAAGTACCTCAAGCTGTGCAAATACGCTAACCTGGGTACTGGTTACGAATTTGCGCCGTTTGGGGTCGACACGATGGGTCTTGGGGACCTTCAGCTAAGCGCCTGGCCAAGGAGTTGTCCAAGCGGCTGACAGAGAAGTCTGGAGACAGGAAGGCTAGCAATTATTTCTGCCAACGTATTAGCCTTGCTATACAAAGGGGAAATGTTGCCAGTCCCCTTAAGACTATCTCTGATGCGACGTTATTAGATGATATTTACTTACATTTGATATTTTGATATAAATGTTTCCGTATGATATAACCTTTACAGGTGTACCCAACATTTATTATACAAAATAAGAACACAATAAAAATTAAATTACCTAAAAATAACCAGTAATTTGTAAGAATATGAAACTTTTCAACTTTATCTGCAACACAATAGACACCTAATGATATGCATTAGTCGGCAAGCATATTAATCTTTCCCATAATATGCTATTAGAGTTTGAAAAAATCTTGTAAAAAGAGGTCAGTAACTGGACCAGTAGTGACTGTACACAGGTCGATTTGTTACGTAGCTAACAGCCTGATGGCAGAGTACTGCCTTATGATAAGCTCATACGATACGGTTTTCAGGCAAGTAGAGGTAATTTTTTAGATATTGAGATATGTAGATTCGCCTTATGTACGGAGTGAGAAGCTGTAGTGTGGTCCAGGAATGAATGTAACTGCTACTACAGTTCAATAGGTGACGGTGGTGTAGTGGCAGTGCAATGGTTACGCTAAACCGAGAGCACTAGTTTAAGACCACCCACCGGTACCAATGTATCTTTAATATATGTACTTTGGTTGTCCTGTTTCTATGATACAAGCACTTTAGATGCTTAGTATAGTAAAGTAAATAAAAAAAAACTGTAAGTAGCAGTCACATCCATTGTGCAGGCTTAGTTGGAACCGGCAACTTACAATCTGATTGTAAGTGTATTACCCCGGATCGGCAAATTGGTCACCATTGCCTTCTTTACAGATGTCGTGTCTTAATAATAATAAAAACGGCGTGAGGTCTAAAAGTATGATGACGACCGCAGATTGCAGACTGCACTACGCAGATACTGGGTTGTGTGGCCGCAGACTGCAGTGTCGTCTTGCACGGAATCAAGCTGATACAGATTAATACAAACCAGTAGTGCGATCTGCAGTCTGCGGTCGCCATCGGAATTATACTTTAAAGAGGTCGTGCAACAATAATAAATAAAAGAAAAACATAAGCACTACATTGCCGAAATACACAAAATATATCTACTTGTGTTATTTTTATAAGTAGAGCTTTTTCACAACAATGTTTATTTTTCATTAACTCGCAAACTGCCTGAAGGAATTTTTATTCAATTCTGCCGCTCGTTTCGTTAAATATTTTTATTATATTATAATACGAATATAATATAGAGGTTTAAAAATTCACATTGGGGAAACTCTAAAAAAATATGTCATGCTTCCTCGAATACCTTCTCGGACCGATTGGATTTTGGTAAAACTTTAGGCCAATACCAAAAATCATTACCATGGGGCAGCCGTGAAGACTTGCATTTTGCAGTCATCGGCACTTTTGGATCTCTTCTCTTCAGGCGGGTCGAAATCAGATGTCGATTGACAATAAAAAAATATAAAAAATGTGGATGTGAAGAAAGCGAGGGAGTTGTGTCAGGATCGTGGCACAACTCCAATATTTAATATATTTATTAAATATTACAAATAAATAATATTTAATATAATTATTAAATATTACACACATTTGTATTTATTTTTATTTTATTTACATTTCTATACTAAGCTACTAAAGTGCTTATATCATAGAAACAGGACAACCAAAGTACATATATCAAAGATACATTGGTACCGGTGTCTGGTCTCGAACTCGTGCTCTCGGTTTGTGTAAGCATTGCACTGCCACTACACGACGGTCGCCTTTAATGGTCGCCTACAAATAAAAGCTATGAAACAATTAATGCGGAATCGAACCCGGGACTTTACTCGTAACAAACTGGTGTACCAACCGATGGGCCACGGTTTTCTGTAGTATAAAAATGTTTGGTTAGCCTTGTCTAGTAGATAAAACCTTATAGTCCATGGGTTATCCTATGAGTGAGGTGAGCAGGGAGGCGCGAGGGGTGTTGCACCGGGCGTCCTTGCGCGTGCGCAGGCATCGCGACCAACTTTCAGTTTCAATTGAAACACGTATTTTATACGTTTTTGCTTTTTATACTGATTTATTGTGTATTCCGGTAGAGTATTTAATATATCACTTAAATGTTGTTCTTTTCTTCTTGTTTTTATAGTAAAATAGTATCCTGTTTTTTTATATCACTTGCGAGTATGTACGGGTCTGTGTCTATATATTTTTATATTTACATTTCTATACTAAGATACATAAGTGCTTGTATCATAGAAACAGGATAACCAAAGTACATATACCCGTGCTCTCGGTTTGTGTAACCATTGCACTGCCACTACTACTACTCGTACACCACGGTCGCCTTTCATATAGTTAATTGTATATGATATTATGACCCCAGAGCCTGTATGAAGATAATTGTGGATGTGAAGGAAGCAAGGGAGTTGTGTAAGTGGCGCTCCATTGCCTCTGCGTATTCCTGGGGAAAAAGGCGTGACAAACTGAATTCGGGGCTTATATGTCGAATCGATGTATGTGAGTCGTTATATGACGAGAATATCTCGAGTAACATTTTTTAAAATCAATATTCGCAATGTTTTTTCCTTGGTCTTGTCTTCTGGAAAGTCCACACTTTCCAGAAGACAAGACGAGGTGAAGCGAGCCCGATAGTGTGGATGTTGGAGTCAAAGAAAGCGAGTCTTGTAGCCTTCGCTTGCTTTTTTTTATTGTGACTCGACATATGACAGCACCCCGCTTGATGTTAGGCCGATGTGTGGACCATGAATGAATGTCACTGCTACTACAATTCAATAACTGTGAGTAGCAATCACATCCACTATGCCGGCCTAGTTGGAACCGGCAATTTACAAGCTGATCCCGAAACGTGACCAAATCACTTCACGGTCTGTATACTTGTAAGTGGTGGTACTACCCCAGATCGGCCAGACCCGAAGCAAATATCTACTATCTTCAACGCCTGTCATCAGGCTGTTTCTGCGGCGTATTGGTATAGAAAAAATATGTGCGATAACTTTCGCGAGTCTGGACCCGAGGGTAAAGTTTGGCTGGTAGAGAATGCCAAGCAGAATTAAGTAAGTCTTTTATGTGTAGAACAATAAAGATTTAAAGACGATGCAGTGTCCAGGATTGACCAGGGAATGGTTTAATGGTTTGGGATGTGCCCAAACCATCAAACAATGAATGAATGAGAAAGAATGAGAGAAAGTAGATTAACGAAAGGAATTTACGAGTATAAATCTGATGTGGATGGATGCGTTAAACGAGGTTCAAAGTATAAAAAAATTAGGCTTCTGGTATTGGAAGAAAAATAAATGAAAAACAAATTACACGAATGGTATTTTATTCGTAATTAAAAAAATAATAACTCTGCCCATCCCTAAGGACTAAATACATATTATTAAAACTTACAAAGAATATTTATTAAAAACTTAATACAATTTTAAATAAGAAAGTACAATCAAAAATCAACTCTACGAGTATAAGTTTAAAAATCAAAACGCATCAGCACAATAACAGTCATTACAATACTTGAACAAATGAAAAACCGCTGAATCATTTCCTTTGTGCGACTGAGATATGTTTTTGGTGTGTTAAAAAGAGATAGGTATAATTTTGTGTGCGCCGTCTTTTGTCTGGTAATGCAATGTCTGGAAGTGACGAAGATTGATGATCCGATTTTAAGCAACGAATGCACCGAGCTGCATAAGATGTATCCCTAACTCCTTTACATTGTTGCAGTACAATACTGAGGTACAACTTCTCCTTGCATGCCTATATTGATAAAGAGTGGTAGGCAGTGGTGCCCAGTCTGCCGATCCGGGGTAGTACAACCACTTACAAGTATACAGACCGTGAAGTGATTTGGTCGCGTTTCGGGATTAGCTTGTAAGTTGCCGGTTCCAACTAGACCGGCATAGTGGATGTGATTGCTACTTACAGTTATTGAATTGTAGTAGTAGTGACATCTATTCATGGACCACACTCCAGCTTAACATCAAGCAGGGTCCTGTCATATGTCGAGTCACAAAAAAAAAAGCTGAAAAAAAAAACAATTTGTTCATAATGTCAGTATAAAATGTTAGGTCATGATTTGTAAAAGAGGATTTTTCAGCTATTTCTTAGCGTCACCTCGGCAAGAAAAAGTTTAAAAAACTTCAGTACAAAACTAAGGAGAACATTTTTACAGTATTTTTCAGTTTTTCTTCAGTACTTCCTATCCTTTGTGGTTTTCATGTTAGATAAATTATGTGAAAAAGGCATTGCTAGTAATTAGTACGTGGTTTGTAATTTAGTATATATATATTTTTTATTGAGAAACAGCTAAATAATTAACTATAAATAAAAAATATCATCTAATGAAGTCACATCAGAGATAGTCTCAAGGAGACTGGTAACATTTCCCCTTTGTATAGCAGAAATAATTCCTGTCTCCAGACTTCTCCGTCAGACGCTTGGACAACTCCTTGGCCAGGCGCTTAGCTGAAGGTCCCCGAAGGCCCATCGTCTCGACCCCAAACGGCGCCCCAAATACGCTAACCAAGGTTAGCGTATTTGCGCAACTTTTTTGTTAATGTAGTTTTCGGACAAAATCGGAGACATCCTCAAGAAAGCTGGGATGTCCAGTGCCCATAACCGTAGAGTTTGTATGAAGAGAATTGTGGATGTATGAGAAGCGAGGGAAATGTGTCAGGATCGTGGCAAGTGACGCTCCATTCTCTCTGCCTATCACTGTGGGTAAATGGTGTGACAATTTCATTGATTGTGCTTTAATCTGTGCTGGGGGCTGCAGTGCCAATAACTATATAGAAAGAACTCCCTCGCTTCCTTCACATCCACAATTCTCCTTATGCAAGTATAGAAATGTAAAAATATAATTTAAAATTAAATAAATAAAATCTGTAAACAATATGAGTAACCTCTAATTATCAATACATATGAACCATTATATTAATTTATATTCAAGTTACCTAAAAACTAGTGCGAGATTATTACTAGCTCATTTTATATGGTGACCATGAGTTGGGCTCTATATTAGGATATAAATTAGGATCTATATTAGGTGCTGTGCTATTCTGAATTTAAATAAATCTAGACTTACTATCAGGCAAGTCGAACTCAGATGTCTTCATAATTAGGAAAAAAACAAGATGGTAAAGGCGACCGTGGTGTAGTGGCAGTGCAATGGTTACACAAATCGAGAACACGAGTTCGAGACTACCCACCGGTACCAATGTATCTCTGATAGATGTACTTGGGTTGTCCTGTTTCTATGATACATGCACATTAGTAGCATAGTATAGAAATGTGAAAAAAAAAACGCATCTAATTCCTGATGTGAGTTTTTTATTTGAAACGTGACACCCGAGTTAATCAAATATGCAGCTTACTATCGCGTTTATTTTAGGTTAATGATTGTAAGTTTTTTATTCCGACGTTTCGAGAGCTTTGTCAGCCATCGTGGTCACGGAGAGAAACTATAAATAAAAAATTATTAACCAAAATAAACGCGATTGTAAGCCGCATAAAATTTATTTGATATTCGCGCAAAATCTAAAAAAATTCTGCATGACACATGACTTGCCGGATGAAAAATAAGAGGAGGTTTAAGGTAAAACCGATTCAGCTTACGGTTGTCGTTGTCACTATGCCAGCCAACTGATGGGGAGAACAAATAGGCTAGTGTGTCTTTAAAGTAAAAAAACATATTAATAAATATAAATTTATCCACCAATTATCATATTTTATGTCCACCTTAATGACTAGGATAAACGCTTAAGAGTGTAATCCATCTACTTCACATCGTTCAAGACTGCCAGGGGGAGGGGGGAAGGTTAGGGACTCAAGATGCACGGGACCAGAGGGGGATGCGGTGTTAATAGGGCTGCCATTATCAAGTGGAATTAGATAATTTAAATATTACGTTATTTATTTATTTTTATCAATCAATCAAATTGTCACGCTTTTTTTCCACAGGGATAGGCAGAGACAATGAAGCGCCACTTGTCACGATCCTGACACAACTCCCTCGCTTCCTTCACAATCAAAATTCTCTTCATACAAGCTCTATAATTATGGGCAAGCGACCCAGGTTTCTTAAAGATATGATTTAATAATAATTATAATAATATGGTTTATTGTAGAAATTGACGACAGGCGTGGAGCTTTGGTTAGCACACCAGTTCGTTACGTGTAAAGTCGCGGGTTCGAGTCCGGCTGGAGCAAAGATTTGTTTCATAGCTTTTATTTGTGATGTTTATTCCTCAGGAAAGCTAGGTTGCAGTAGAGCTTGTATGTAGAGAATTGTGGATGTGAGGGAGTTTTGTCAGGATCGTGGCATGTGGCGCTCTAATGTCTGCCTATTTCTGTGAGAAAAAAGCGTGACAATTTGATTGATAAATAATACAGAATGACACAAGCACGTGTAGTAGCTTAGTATAGAAATACAAATAAAAAAGTGTTGTTTACACGATTATATAAATAAAACTATTTTCTATGCAAATGAATCATGATAAATTTACATTAAATCGTCCGAATGAATGGCATCCTTAACAAAGAGGAGGGCATTGGCTGCATGATACATTAATCCCTGTTCTGTATACGACATCCACTTAAAATATGGTCCCAGGTTCGATGCGGTCAGCAATGGAGAAATTGAAAGAAAAAAATATATTCTAATTATAATTAAATAAGACATTAATCAATAAATCAAATTGTCACGCCTTTTTTCCACAGGGATAGGCAGAGACGATCTTGCCACGATCCTTACACAACTCTATAATAAGACATAATGTTATAAATTTAATTAAAGCATCATTTCAAAGATAATTAAGACAATCGTGGTGTAGTGGCAGTGCAATGGTTACGAAAGGTTCAAAACCACTTACCGGTATTTAATATATTATGTAGTTTGGTTGTCCTGTTTCTATGATAGCACTTTAGTAGCTTAGAAATGTATAATAATAATTTAAAAAAAACTTTCCCATAAGGATAGGCAGGTACAAAAAAGTACGACTTCCTACGATCCTGATCGTTCCTGATTTATTCATCTCTAAGTTTCTTTCGTTGTTTGATGATACAGACCGTGAAGTGACTTTCTCACGTTTCGGGATCAGCTTGTATGTTGCTGGTTTTAAATAGGCCGGCATAGTGAATGCAGTTACTACTAGCCGTTATTTAATTGTAGTAGCAGTAGCCTCTATTTATGGACCGCACTCCGGTTTGAGATCAGGCGGGGTGCTGTCATATGTTGAGTCACAAATAAAACAAAAAATAATATGACATAATATGTTATAATCATATTGTACACCTACGTTGTTTATAATCTAGACTTTAATGCGTTTTGGATGCACTGACCTTGCAATTTGACCTAGGTAAAGGTCAACTTTTTTGGTGGAAATATTTTTAGATGTTAACACTAAAATTATGTTATTTTTTTGTTGTTGTTTCTTTATTGTATAATTTTAAAATGATAAATTAAAAATATATATTTTTCTAAGTAGAAGGGAGGCATTGCAAATTGATAATCTGAACGATTATATTGTTTTTTTAACTTCGACGATGTGATAAACAAAGGTGGCCCAAGAGTGCCGATGACAGTAAAAAACTACTTGAAATTTGAAAATACGTGAGGTTGTAGAGACATTTTTATTCGGTATCAACAATTTTCATTAGTAAACTGGTATTACAGATTTTAAATTTATTTAGGTTTAAAACTACCTTCAAATATTTTTATTAGCTAACAACTCTCTCGCTTCCTTCGCACCCACAATCCTCCTTATACAAGCACTGCAAGCACTTAATTCATTGCAAGCAGAACATTCCCTTGTTTTTTTTAAGAATAACCTTAAGTTCTAACTTAAGCAATCCTTAAGTTATATTTAATTATTGTAGAGGGAATTAATGGATTAATCAACTAGACCGACATAGTGGATGTGACTGCTACTGGCAGTTATTTAATTATTATGTAGCAGATGGTTTGATGGTTTGGGCACATGGAATGGAGAGATGATCATGTGAATGGATGCGTTAAACGAGGCAGGCCTTGGAGGGTGTTCGCCGACCAAATCGGAGACATCCTCAAGAAAGCTAGGTTGCCTAGTGCCCATAATAATAGAGCTTGTATTAAAAGAATTGTGAATGTGAAGGAAGCGATGGAGTCAGGATGCGATCGATGGAATGTCAGGATCGTGGCAAATTTGATTGATTGATTAATAGTAGCAGTCACTTCATGGACCGCACTACAGCTTAACATCAGGCGGGGTGCTGTCATATGTCGTGTCACGATAAAAATAAAATTATAAGTAATATTGGAATATATTATTGAAATAAATAAATATAAAATTTGTTAATTAACCTAATAAAATTTTTCAGTCAGACTGAGTAGTTTTATTAAAAATTTACATCACGTGAAATAAAAGCAGTATTACCAGACAGATGTTCCAGATTATCGTTATATTAAGCCTCCTATTATCTAAGTCGTAGAGTTCAAATTGCTTTATAGAATTATACAGTGTAGGCCCTACAGTGTTTCAGCAAATCTACTGGTAGTAATATTCATTGTCACATTTGAATTGCGAACGGAATTACAAATACACACACGACAGCCTTTTTATTGGTTTAACTGTGCACCTATTCGCGTTACAAAAACGATTACTTTATAATCGATCTGTTATCGATATTCTTTTATTATTAATTCAGATCGCAAATACAATCAAATTTCTTGGTAATGGCAACCGTTAAACCGACAAGTATTGTGTATGTCAACATTTTCCAAGTTCGCACTAAAATTGTTATAATTCATTTTCAATAAAAAAGCATTGTGGTTTTCAAACATCATTAATTCTTTTATTTTGAACTCTATTTTTGAACCAACAAAAAATATCAGTCTTCTTCTTGATTCTAACGAAAGCGTTTTAAGACACCTCCACGTCCTTGACCACATAGCGTCAAACCCTCTATCAGCACTCTATCAGGGGAGATTATAGGATACACAGAACTCACCGTGCAGCTTATTACCATGAGTCATTTATCTATCGTTCCTTAAAAAAATAGAACAAACTTCCAAATTTAACTTTCTTTTATCTTATAACCTATAATCATGGTTCCTTCAAGCGCGGTGTAAAAAGGCATCAGGCCGCTATAGTGGACACGGATGCCGCTAGCTCAGACCACTGTCCTGTAGCCTAACTTAGGTAGAAAAGTTGTTATAAAACAACTTAATTTAAAAAAATACAAAGCACCTATTTATATCTGATACTAAATAGCTCGATTTGTTATGGATCGAACTGATAGTTTTTTGAAATTTATTAAATTTGCATTTTAAAACGTATTAATTGTATGTTTATCGTGTTTAAATCGATATAGTCAAGAATACCTCTTATCGTTTGTCGCAAATAAAGCAAATGAAATTTGATTGAATTTTCGATGCGCTTTTACCAATTTTCGCTGAATCGTGAATTGTACGAATTTATAAAAGGAGTAAATTTAATTTCAAACTGATTGCAACAGACACACGGACATCGATAATTATGTTTTAAAAATATATATTATGCATTCTCCATTAATTTATTAAATCCTTTCATTCATTAAATGCTTTTATTAATTTTATCTTTTATGGTGTGTGTTTATTAATATAGATGCAAGTTTATTTAGTTATTGTGATATAGTACATTGTGTACTATATATTATCATAGAATATATTGTAGTCTCTGCCTATCCCTGCGGAAAAAGGCGTGACAATTTGATTGATTGATATATTGCGACTATGCTTATTGCTTATATTATATGTATAGGTTTATTAAGGATATTCTCGTAGGATTTGCGAACTATGGGCTATGGAGCAATGGGCTGGCCACATCGCTCGAAGAACCGACAACCGATGGGGAAGAAAGGTTTTAGAGTGGAGACTACGAACAGGTAGATGCAGCGTCGGCAGGCCTCCAATTAGGTGGACTGACGACATAATGAGTCACGAATAACCAGTGGTTGCAACTGGCATCTTGTCGTTCGAAATGGCGTTCTAAGGGGGAGGTCTTTGTTCAGCAGTGGACGCCTTCTGGCTGATGATGATGAGTTTTATATTGCACAATTAACCGCTAATAAAATCGCTTTTATATTTGAATACTTAAATAATTTTATTACATGAGTAAGTTTGTATTAGTATCATATTTTTTGTTTATAAAAAAATTCTTGATTTGTTATATTTTAATGCTTGTATAAATCGGTACTGAAAATTGGTCTGATGGTTGACTGATAGAGAATGCTGACTAGAAATAATCGTGTCTAGAATTAAAAAAATGCTCTTACAATGTTCTTATTCTATACAATCACGCCTCTAATTTGTAAGGTTGACAGAAACTTTACAATGCACAATCCTCTACACATAAATAACTACTTTCTCAAAAAACTCCCAACAAGAAAGAACCATTAATTACAGGGAAGGTTTTCTTCAAGAAGTTTTCCACGACTTAGAAACTGGTGCAGCAATTTTTCGGCCACGGGAATGCAGTTGGCTTCAGTTTTTACCGAACAGTTTTTCCTGAAAACCAAACTTCAGTCATTCGTCTTCGTGCTATGCATGCCCAAAGTTGTCGGCTGATCCTGTAACTGTACTTGCGAGCAAAGTTATTTGATATATGAATATAATGTAATAAAATAATTTACGATTAATATTTTCTTACATTTAAAGCGAACATTTATTAATGAATCAAACAAATTTTATGCGGCTTACTTACTATCACGTTTATTTTGGTTTTGAAGCCATCGCAATCACGGAGAGACTGAGGTGTTGGTCGTTCTATTGGTTGATGCTGTTATTAACAACGATGATTTTTGTAAAATGGTGCATGTTACATCTTATCAATGCATTTTATTTTCCAACAATTTTAAATACTAAAATGTTCTTGCAAGTATTGCATGTGATATTAACAATATGCGGTAGGTACTCAGCAGCTTAAAGTACTATAGATGATGAAAAAACCGGAGAATAAGGCAGCCGTAGGTTGAATCGGTATTTTAGCCGTTGACGCTCTTGCACTTCCTTTTGCTTACTAAGTGGCAAGTCGAGGTTAGATGTAAAACCACAGAAAAAAAAATAGAATAAATTTTTAACATTAAGCAATAGATATCTATTCGATTCTCAGTTGCAGCTGACCGAAGAGCAATTAAATTTCATTTCATTTCATTTTATTTAATAAGTAAGTCGGCAGATATTCTACACTTTTACACGTCAATACAATACAAATTAACTATAAATGTTCATGTCTAATGCAGCCACAAATGGGCATTGTCAACTTATAAATATAAACAGATTATAAATTACAAAGATGTAAATTCATGTCTATAGCAGCCACACATAGGCATTGTCGTCTTGTAAATATAAACAATAAATTATTACATACAAGTAAATATAAAAAATCATATATTATATATTGATATTTTATTTTAAATATAAAGTCATATTACACTATTTTTAATGTTATCCATCTAATGGCGCGCTACAGGAGTGAAGCCGCTTTTGGCGTGGAGATATGAACTCAATTTAAAAGTTATTTCACTGTTAAAAGTTATTTTATTCAAAATTTATTTATATATATATATATATATATATGTATATATTTCATGTTTTACATCTTCACATCAAGTCCCGCAACGGCTTTATAATATATATTTTTAAATAATGGATTACTGCGTATATTTTAACTAGTTCTCGTAAATCCTAAAATACTATTTTATTTTTTTTTAAATATAAATACTACGGCACAGAACTAGTAAATGAATGAAGAGAATTTTGAATATGAAGGAAGCGAGGGAGGGGAGGAAAAAGGCGTGACAATTTGATTGATTTCTAGAGACCTAGTTAAAGATTATTTATACATTTTATTTAGTCATATAAATAATTGTGTCGTGTAGTGTATGAAGGTGCGGACGCTGTGTCACTAGTAGTTAATTTATGGAAAGCCTTCAGCTGCTTCAGCTCGGAGTTGTGTTTTATGTGGAACTCGTGATAGAAAAATTGGCATAAATTTTGCCTGTGATGTCATATCAATCTGATTCTTGATATCTAATAACAAGGCTGTAATCACAAGAAACATTTATATTCTTTCATTTTTTGGCCGGCATAGTGACGGCGATTGGGGCAGCCGTGAACTAACTCGGTTTTTTCATTCGTCGTCACTTGGACCTCCTCTTGCTTATCATCAGGCGGGTCGAGGTTAGATGTCGTGTCACAATAAATAAAAAATATGACTAAACCCCGCCTGATGTTAAGCTGAAGTGCGGTTCATGAATAGAGGTGAGTGCTACTACAGTTAAATAACTGTATGCTACGAAAAGGACTATGCCGGCCTAGTAGGAACTGGAAACTTACAAGATATGTTTAATAACGCGTCTTATTCTAATAAGTTAAAATAATCTAATATTTACAAAACAGATAAATACAGTCCTAAATATACTAAAAATACACTTCACTATACCTCAATCAATCAAATTGTCACGCCCTCTTTCCACAGGAATAGGCAGAGACAATGGAGCGCCACTTACCACGATCCTTACACAACTCACTTGCTTCTTCACATCCATAACTATCTTCATACAGGCTCTGTGGTTATGGGCACTAGGCAACCTAGCTTTCTTGAGGATGTCTATACCATTTATAAGAGAAAATGCAATTCAGTATTGTAATTATTTTTTTAAATTAATAATTATAGCACGATGATAAAAAAACAACGTCGAAATTATATTTAATAATAAATGTTCGAGTCATCTTGGTGGGACCAATTCTTTAAAATAATAAAGTGTATTTATTTATTATCCTAAGAAATCAATATTCAAAATTTTCACGCTTTATTTCTTACAGAAGTAGGCAGAAACAATGGATAGAACGCGACTTTATACTATCCTGGTACAACTCTTCCCTCGCAACTACACATCTCTTTATACAAGCTTTATGTTTAAGGGCACTTTGGTTTTCTGCTTCGGACTCTCTCTTTCTTTGCTTACTAATCTGAGTTATAAACTTATTTTATTTATACATTTCTATACTAAGCTACTTAACTGCTTGTATCATAGAAACAGGACAACCAAAGTACATATATCAAAGATACATTGGTACCGGTGAGTAGTTCAGAACCCGTGCCACTCGGCTTACGTAGCCATTGCACTGCCACGACACCACGGTCGCCTTGACGTTTAATATTGTATGTTCGCGCAAAACGTTGGTCTCATGTATTAAAAAGCAGTACCCATTTTGACAAATTGATTGATTGATTGATTTAAATGAAAGTGTGTGTTGTTATGTGTTTTATGGGTCCCTATATAATGACGTCAATATTTTTGTTATTGTGCTTTAAATTGTTGTTTTCAATAGACCGGTTAGTTCTATGACCTACCTTAAGGACAAACAAGTTCTTTGTAAACAAATTGTATTAATTTAGATACATACGTCATTTTATTAATTAATTCTATCATTTAAAAAGCCATAAACAATGCTACATTTTGTGCTCTAGTTCTATTTAGGGTCTTTTTTCGTCTAATTACATATGACGACAGAACATAACCGGGACGAGTGACTCTATCGTAGTCCGCTAGCCAGCCGGCGGGCCGACCACGTAACTCATTGATCACCAAAGTAGTCCAGGTGGACGCCCAGGGGTCCACGGGAGAATCGACGGTGGTATACATTGGAGTGACAAAAAAATGGGGGTTCACAAATCGTAAACGGGGGTCCACAAAAATTATCTGGTTTCGATAGTAAAGGACTAAAATGTTGGCTTGACTTCACCTGGAATGAATTTAATTGTCATTCCCATTGAAGGTCTAGGGAAGCATCCGGATTCTGTCGATAGAATGTACAGTCAACTTAAATGATTCGCGCGTCGTTTCTTTGCAGAATAATCCTCAATTAGATTTAGGTAGCAGCAGCGCCGGATTTAGACTTGGGCGGCCCATAGGTGTGGCCCTTAAATGGCATGTGGTGGAGGCCCTTAAATCGTTTGTGGCTTGGATAATTTTTAAATGTTAACTTTTCCACTCAAAAAAAAAAGTTTTTCGTCTATTTAAATATAAGTTTTTCGAGCCTTCGGTTTCTTTTTGGTGTGGTGGCCCATGTTGCCTATGCTTAAATTCGGCACTGGGTACCAGTTCACGTGTTCTTATTATCCTATAACATTTTTTTAAGTTTTCATTTATTTAACCTTCAATCCTTTAAGCGAAAAAAAGCATCTTTAGCCGGCAGTTTTCAAAATTAAGTACATATTTATATTGCCTTTTATTTTTTGATTGCCAAGAACGCAAGTATTAAATCAATTTTACATCAAAAAACAATCTTAAATACAGTCATAAAAACTATTTTTACGAATAAAAATGTATAAAATCCGTATATAAAATTTATAGCAAACTGACCTATCGTAAGAGAGCGATTGTGGCTGGCGACCTAGTCAAGCGACTTCTGGTGAACCGGCCGCGACCTTGAGAGGGCAGAAGGGCCATAAACCTCGCGGCTAGACGACCGGCCGCGGGAGTGTAAAACCACGAATGTGTAGCGCTCTGCCCACCTAGGATACTCGAAAAGCGTTGTGAATAATTTTACGGCTTCTTATCGCGTTTTATTTTGATGAATATTTTAATTTGATCTTTCTAATGTTTTGCATCCATCGTGGTCGCATAAATGAAGAAATAGATCTATGAAATACAATCAATCAATCAATCAATCAAATTGTCACGCCTTTTTCCCACAGGAATAGGAAGAAACAATGGAGCGCCACTTGCCACGGTCCTGACAAAACTCCCTCGCTTCCCTCACATCCACAATTCTCTAATACAAACTCTATGGTTATGGGTACTAGGCAACCCAGCTTTCTTGAGGATGCCTCCGATTTGGTTGGGGAACATCCTCCTGAAATAAATTTTGGGTTGATTGTAGTATTTTTCATTACGGTACAGACAAGTAATAAAAATTAGATAGACAAAATCGGTCCACATCATCGGTCGCATCGTACAAATCGGTCAAGTGCGATATGGGACTGAAACTAGATTGAAATTTCTTTCGGAGCGCCACTTTCCACGATCCTGACACAACTCTCAAATGACCAACAGAAGTCTTTGTATGTAAATTAACTAGATGAAAGGAAGTAAGAGTAAAAAAAGAGTGGTAGGCAGTGGTGTCCAGTCTGCTGATCCGAGGTAGTACCACCAGTTAGATAATATACAGACCGTGAAGTGAGTTAGCCGCGTGTCGAGATCAGCTTGTAAGTTGCCGGTTTCAACTAGGCCGGCATAGTGGATGTGATTGCTACTTACAGTTAATTGACTGTAAGTAGCAGTTACCTCAATTTATGGACTGCACTCCAGCTTAACATCAAGCGGGGTGCTCTGTCATATGTCGTGTCACAATAATTGAAAATAAATATGTAAATCAACTAGACGAAAGGAAGTGATTAAAGTTCATAATCGAAACGTCGGATTTGAACCTATGTACTACCGTTCTACACAACATGTAATTTCACGTGAGATTAATGTACAAATAATTGATGCAAAAAACCTATAACGACATGTGTGAAAAGACATTAACGACACGCATTCACTTCTCTTGTATTATAGATTTTTTTCAAGCATAACGAGATACTTAAATTAGGTGACGATCGGAGAAGGGTCTTGAATAAAAAAATATCCCCGGCATTATTTATTTATTTAAAACTACGACAAAGGTGGATTAAATGCCGTTAGACATTCTCTGACAGCCAAACCTTAGGACATTAAGATTAAGGCGAAGTGCAGCCGTTGGGACAATTAAAAGTGATAGTATTTTTTAAATTTTTAACACTACATATTACAGCACCCAGCCTGATATTAAGTTGGAGTGCGGTACATGCAGTGGCGTAGCGTGGCGAGGGCGGAGGGGGCGGCCCATTTAGGGGGCGGCAAAATTTATAAAAACTGAAATAAATCGATAAAATTTGAACCTGAAATTCATATTTTTGTTGTACCTATGATTGAAACTCCTAAATAAGGGGGCGGCAATTTTTTTTCCGCCCCGGACGGCCGACTTCCGCCCCGGTCGGCTGACTTCCACGCCACGCCACTTCACATGAATGGAGGTGTCTACGTACGGTACCTCATCTGCCGATTCGGAGTAGTGGTTATCAAGCTATCATATTTCGAGTCACAATAATAAAAAAAGTACATATTTACAATCTCCCAATATATCTACAAGTAATAGCTATCCATATAATTTTATGTAAAAAATTATACGGGGGAACGTCTCATGATATAAAGTTGATATTTTAAAACACATTACTGTGGTGATACGAGTAATTTCTCACACATGTTTGCTATTAAGGATAAAATTATTGAAAGTGAAGCAGTTCTTTCGAAGCCATGGTAGAATCAGATTTTCGTTCACGTAAATCGTTCTTCGGTTTTAGATTGGTAAGGCAACCGTGGCACATGCATGGTCTCGCAAGAACCATTGCTTGCCAGTTGCTAGGTGTCCTTGATATAATATATACTTTGGTCATCCTGTTTCTATGATACAAGCTAATTGATAGAATGGTCCATACTAATTGAAGTTGAAGTACGTTTGCCGCTGTAAGTCTACGGTAATTAGTGGTAAATATATAAATATGTTAGCTGTTTGGCTTCTATTGCTACTCTGGCGCCTAGAGCAACCGCTCATCTTACTCTACCTAAGGGACGCTGCACTTCATCCTTAATAAATACTAATACTTATGTCTCCGCCTATCCTTGTGGGAAAAATGCGTGTCAATTTTATTCATTTTGATTGACTTATACGTATAGAATAGAACGAATAGAATAGAATAGAATAGAATAGAATAGAATAGAATAGAATAGAATAGAATAGAATAGAATAGAATAGAATAGAATAGAATAGAATAGAATAGAATAGAATAGAATAGAATAGAATAGAATAGAATAGAATAGAATAGAATAGAATAGAATAGAATAGAATAGAATAGAATAGAATAGAATAGAATAGAATAGAATAGAATAGAATAGAATAGAATAGAATAGAATAGAATAGAATAGAATAGAATAGAATAGAATAGAATAGAATAGAATAGAATAGAAAAATAGAAACTAGAAATGATACATAAATTATGCTGGGATCGAATTAATAAAAGTGATCGTAGCTTTCTTAGGTAATTATTTCGAATTCATTACTTAAGTAAGCATAACCACACTAAGCATAAGCCTAGGTATGGTCTAGACCAGTGTTTCCCAACGTGGGGCCCTTTTGATAATTAAGGGGGGCAACATAAAAATGGACTCGACACGACTTTAACCCTTTCGCTTTGGGTTATTTAAATGCAATACTAGATATCGGTGACAAAATCTAAAAAGGCAAATTATTAAAAAAATGCTGTAATCATTTATAATTCTTAAGGGAACAAAATAATTTTTAAAGGTTAAAAATTATGTAAAGGGGGGCATAAAAGTTTTTGAATTGTTAAGGTGGGGCATGGCATAAAAAAGTTGGGAAACACTGATCTAGACTTAAATTCCAAGTGGTTAAGTTAATGATTGTTCGTTTGGCCATGAGACAGGCGACAATATTGCAGTTTATAGGAAAGGTTGTAAACGGGTTGAATGTTATACCTTGATAATGAACGGCCCAAGGCCATCGCTTGGCTGCCTGCGTACGCCCCATTGCCGGTTTACTTGACGCCACGCTCAATGCGTAAATGCCAAATCTAGTACTCGTATATGCAGTTTTTACTTAGATTCATTTTAAACAAATTTTATGCGGCTTACTATCGCGTTTATTTTTGGTTATTGATTTTACATTTTTTTATTATTCTGACGTTTCGAGAGCTTGGCAGCCATTGTGATTCAATATCCAAAAATAAACGCGATAGTAAGCAGCATAAAATTTGTTTAACTCATTAATCAATGTTCGCGCAAAATCTAAGAATACAATATAAATTTTAAATAAAATAAATAATTTTATATTAAATATTTTAAATTTATCACATAGTATAATAATTTAGATTACTAAGTATTTCTTTGTTCAATTATTTTTCAATTATCAACCTTTCTTTGGCCGGCTATCGTGCTTTAGGCAACCGTAAATTGAGTTGGATTTTTCATCGACTTCCCCTTCATTATCACCAAGCGAGTCAAAGTCAGATATTAAAAATATCTTAATTCCGTAGTAATAGACAAATGTTACTTGAAAAAAAATAACGTAATATTAATGTAATAATTAATATTACATTATAATTTAATGTATCAAAAATTTATTGTGATTTGCCAGCTGATGGTAAGCATGATGAAGGTCCAAGAGTGCCGACGACTGAAATAACCGAATGTCACGGCTGCCACAGTCGCTTTACCAGTCAAACATGATTATTACAAATAAGTGTTAACAATAATTTTTGATTTTTTTTGTCTCATCCTTCTTAGTCATTGTCACATCGTAGTTGAGAATCGTTTTTTTTATTGTGATACGACATTTGACCTCGACCTGTCTGATGCAAGAGGAGGTCCAAGAGTGACAACGACTGAAAAAACCGAGTCAGTTCACGGCTGCCCCAGTCGACGACACTATGCCCGCCAAAGGTGCTTCTTTACGCATCGCTTGAAGAATCCAAAGTCAAAGGATAAAGAGAAAAACTCTTTAGATTTTTCTTCCATTTGCTTCTGGTTGTCAATCAATGTCGACAATTCAAATAATAATACAAAATAATTAAATATTATAAAGCAATTTATAATATTTAAATATAATGCAAAATACAGCATATTTTTGCGTTGTAAAATCCGAGTGGAGTCATATTAGTACCCATATAGGGTGAGCTGAGATAATTGTGAGCAAACGGTTAAATTCATCTGGCAGATAAATTCATGTTTAATACTGTGCTTGTATTTAATTTGCAGTGGTTGTAAAAACTTAATTAACATTAATAAACACACCATTCTTTTATTTACCTTTTCTTTATCTTAATTTTCTATTAAAACGCGACATCTGGGCCTCGGTTCTCTTAAAACAATATGGCGTTGAAAAAGCAGTGATATTGCATTGCACTGATATTTGACATCTTCGTAATCAATCAGCGATTAACAAATCAATAGGAAAACTACGTTGATTGGTCGCTTGCGACCGCGACGCAATTTCATTGCTTTTTCGTTGGCATAATGTATTAAGAGAATCGGGGCTCTAACTGCGAATTGCCTGCTGATAAGCAAAGGGAGGACCAAGAGCGCCGAATCGGTTGCCTCTATCGCCGTCACTATGCCGGCCAAAATGTCTTTTATTAGAATGATTTTTATGTATAATAAAAACTATATTATTTAACAGCGGATAATATTTTGTGGAGCTCTTTAATCTTTTTTCTACCTCGTCTTTTTACTTTCGTGGGGTATACACAGGTCAGGGAAGGCATCCGCATTCTGTCGATGGGATCGTCAGTCGAACTAAAAGGTTTGGCGGTTGGAACACATCGACATGTGGAATGATAAACCAGCCCGTCCTTTGCCAATCCTATAACCTTGGATTCTTCAAATGAAACGTGAAAAATTAACTTTGGCCGGCATAATGACGCCGATCGTCAATCGCAAACTACTCGGCGCTCTTGTTACCATCAAGACAGATCTTGCTTCACAAATAAAAAAATCTGTAGATTTTATTGCGAAAAAAAAACAAATTATTCTTAAATTTATGTTATCGTGGCTGGACATGTAACAAAACCTACCTGAATGCAACTGCTACTAGAGTCAAATAAGTTTAAGTAGCAGTCGCGTCTTCTATACCGGATCTCGAAACCTGACTGATTCACTCCACGCAGGGCCGGACTGTGAGTTTAGGGGGCCCTGGGCTAATACTACTTAGGGGCCCACCTAATTACTCAAAGTATAAGAAAAAAATAAGTCAGTTCGAAGTACCAACACCTGAACGTAGACTTGAGTTAAATGAATTAAATAAGTTTGATTATCGAAGGATTTGCAGAGCTGCAAACTTTACGATCTGTTTAATTTTATAAAATTATGTTTTTTTTGCATTATCGTCTATTTTTGACTTTGACTTGACTTAGCTGGGGGCCCCTTGAATCCACGGGGCCCTGGGCTGAAGCCCAAAAAGCCATATGGTAGATCCGGCCCTGACTTCACGGTAAATAGTGGAAGACTTTGCCCAGTCTCCCAACCACCACGGTTGAGAGACTGGGCAAATGACCACCAACTCTAAATATACTGATATACAAAGATAATATCAGTATATTTAGAGTTGGTGCTCAATAAATCATGTCTTATGCCAATTAAGTTGATTAAATTTTATTTTATTATTATAATTTTAATGATATTTTTTCTGTCTGTTAAGCATATTAAATCAATGAAGGCGACCGTGGTGTAGTGGTAGTGCAGTGGAGTTATTAAAAAACAAAAAGTTCTCTACAAAACAAAATAACTATAAATTATAAAAAAAATGCACTGTACATTTTTAAAGAGACATAATCAAATCATACGTAAAATTTTTTTTTTTATAAAAATATCTATTAATGACCATTTTCCAAATATTCTCAGGACATTCAGCATGACACAGGTCAAATGCTCGATAAAAATCAAAAGAGTTATTAATTTAAACAATGACATTAGAAAACAACCTTTACGATAGAAATCATAGAGCTTAAAATTGCAAATCAATACGTATACTTAAAATTATCCTTGCAGATGCGTCGTGACTGTGTCAACGAGATAATAACGACACGAATTTCAACTTTAACTTATTGCAATAAAGTTTATTTATGTTTGATAGGTTTAGTATCCTTTGTAGGGGCGAGGGTGGTTCACAAAAAAGTGGTCTGACCGGTCTTCGGGTCTAACAGGCCATTCCAAGATTCATTCCGCGTCTTATGAGTAATCCTTTTCTATAATGTATTCATATTTATCTGAGCGGATTGATAAATATTGTTGCTTCGCACTATACCGGCCATAATAACTTCAGTAGAATGTTATAAACATAGAGCCCCTGCAACTACGCAGAGACATGGCGGCTTTGTGCGTCCTCTATCGCCTATACCACCGAAAATGTTCTAAAGAGCTCTTTAAACTTGTTCCTACCTCGTCTTTTTACACCCGTAATACATGAACAGGTCGGGGTAAGCATCCGCATTCTGTCGACCGAATCGGCAGTCGAACTAAATGTTCGGTGCGTCGTTTCTTTGTAGAAGAATTGACGAGTGGAATGCGTTGCCAGCCAATGTGTTCTCTCCATCCTTTAATCTTTGATTCAAGTGATGCGTGAAGAAGCACCTTTGGTCGGCATAATGACGTCGACTGGGGCAGCAGTAAAGACTTGGTTTTTGCAGTCGTCGGCACTCTTGAATCTCTTCTTGCTTACCATCAAGCGGGTCGAGGTCAGTGGTCGAGTCATAATAAAAAAAGGCAATTTGTAGTTATCTAGCTGTATCTAGTACCGATCGCCTCAATTCATGGACCGCACTCTAGCCGTTAGCAAGGAGGGTTCCGTCATCTGTCGAGCTACAATAAAGCCTAGATGGACCTAGAAGTGGAAGGACTTTCAGACTTTCCGCAACTTACAAGCTGATTCCGAAACTCAACTGAGTCACTTTACGGACTACAAAACTGAACGTGGTGGTTGAAAGACTAATATGTTTTATTGTGACTCGCCATCTGACTGTAACCTGCCTGATGGTAAGCACGATTAAAGTTTAATAGTGTCGACGACTGAAAAAACCAAGTCTGTCCACGGCTGCCACGGTCCCCTCACTATGCCCACCAAATGCGACATCTGGCCTCGACTTGAAAAATAATCTTTATTATTCGGTTACCCCAGTCGCTGTCACTATGCGGGTCACACTGCGGTTCACACTGTCTGATGCAACCAATTAAGAAGAGTCGACTTTTACCATTACCATCTCTATGTCGCCCTGGAGGTCAAAATACAAAAATAACATGGAAGCTCGAAGCAGAAGTATCAGAAGCGCATAATACTGTCAAAGGTTTTGTTCTTGTACAAGATTTTTTTAATAAGGCCGACATACAATATGATCTGATAATAAGCTGGAGTGCGGTCCAGTGACTCCGGCTTAATTGGAACCGGCAACTTTAAAGCAGATCCTGAACAATTGACATGCTTTGCCTGTCCATGTATTCTCTCCATCCTATGACCTTTAATCCTTCAAGCGATGCGTAAAGAAGCACCTTTGGCCGGCATAGTGACGGCGACTAAGGCAGCTGTGAACATGAATTAAACAAATTTTATGCGGCTTACTATCGCGTTTATTTTGGTTTTGATTTTACATTTTTTTATTATTCCGACGTTTCGAAAGCTTTGCAGCCATCGTGGTCACGGAGAGACTGAGGTGTTGGTCGTCCTATTGGTTGATGCTGTTATTGTTTCCAAAACTACCCCGTTTCATATTCAGCTTTCAGCTGTGAACATACTCTGTTTTCTCAGTCGTCGTCACTCTTGGACCTCCTCTTGCTTGTCATTAATGGGCAGTCCGTTTTAACAGATGAACTTCATTAATGAGCTTTAAAATTGCGACCGCGCAACACACCGAGAATCGATGTTCATTTTCGATAACAGTTCAAGCTCATTGAAACTCATTGTCTGGATGAATAAAAGTTGTTTTTGACACTAACAGCGACCGCGTAACTTTATGACAAATATAAATGAATTTCTTTGTCATTATGTTGAAGTTACTGAAGTTACGCGGTCGGCCCCTGGTACACTTGAAAGTGGTAGACTACTAGACGACTAGTTAGAAGACTGGGAAATTGACCACCAAACTGTCTGCCTACCTCGGTTACTCGTAAAAATACTAAAATAACATATGAATATGTAGCAGAACTACTAGGAGCGCATAATACCATCATAGGTGTTGTTCTTGCACAAGATTGATGCAGTGAGGGAGAGGGAGAAGGGGCGGGGGGGTGATTGATGAGCGGAGAACAGCTATTATAGGCAACAGTGCACCATTCTGCGTTATAGATGGCCCTTTACTGTTTTTAAATTACTTTAAAAACAGACTTTTTTTACTAAAATTAATATTTATACCAGCGGCACGCTTTGGTGACCTTTTTGACGTTTAATTCGCTCATGAAGTTTTGAATAATTTAATAATGACTTTTGAAGAAGCGTTGGAATATAATAATAAATTGTAAAATTAAAATCCAAAATAAAAGCGATAGTAAGCGGCATAAAATTTGTTTAATTCTTGAATAAGAAGTATTTATAAACTTGGTATATCTGTATATCCTAATGAAAGAAGCAGTGAGAATACTTTTAATGTATATACAATATTATTTCATAAAGAAAGGATTTATTCTTGAAAGCTTACAGTTTAGAGAGCCTGAGCTTTTTATTTAATAAGTAAGAAGTTTAAGGGCTGTTTTTTCAGTATACACTATTTTTGCTAGCCGTCTAAATATTACAAAATGTCAGAACTCTAATCTAATCTAAGTTTTTGATATTTTTTATTTATTACACCGTGGTGTAGTAGTAGCGCAATGTTCACGCTAACCGAGCTCACGGCCGGGTTCAAAACTAGTTGTCGGTACCAATGTATTTTTGATATATGTAAGTACTTTGGTTGTCCTATTCCTATGACATAAGCACTTTAGTGACTTAATATACAAAATATATACTATACATTGAATGATTATCTTAAAAGAGGCTTTTATCAACTTTAAATAAGTTTAGGAAAGTAGAACTTTCTGACAATTTTAATCCTAACAATACCTCTTTCGTTCAAGGTGACAAATACGAATCATTTTTTAAGTTTAAACTCGGCAAGGAGAAGTCTAAGAGCGCCGACGACAAAAGTTGTACTGCGATAAGTCGCGCTCGCAGTTAACTTCGGCCTTCGGAGACGCCATAGCAAGCTTTAAAATACCTGTCCTAAAAACGGTGACCAAAAAAGCTGTGCAATTAATTAAGAGGACAATAGTTAATTGTTATAAAGACAATGCTACGGTTGAAGCTTTTTACAGTTTCACTTATAAAGATGAAGCACTAGAATTCTCAAATGTTTATTAAAAGATATTTTTAATATTTTTTAAATTAATAGTAATTGGACTCTTCCATTACGGTTTTAGATATTTTTCAATTTTTACAGGAATAGTTAAAGATAACGAAGCGCTACTTTCCACGATCCCAACACAGCTCTCTAGTGGTTTGTTGTAGTGCAACGGTCACGCAAACCAAGAGCCCCTGGTTCAAAACTACCTGCTCGTATCAATGTTTCTTGGATATAATTATGTACGATATAATTAGTTTTATGATAGAAGCACGTTTATATAATATATGAAGAAATAAATAAATTAGAAATAAAAATAAAATTGAAACATTTTTCAAAATGTTTCAATCTTTTTAAATTTAAGAATAAAGGGAATATAATATAAATAAATTAAACTAAATTTTAGATCGATTAATATACAAACGATACTTAGTACGATTCTAATATTTCATCAAAATAGTGGTAATTTTAAAATTACTATAATTTCTATAAATTAAAAAGAAAAATGCTTTTATAAGAATAATAAATAATTCGTTATGTACGCGTAGTAAGGCTGTTCTACAGACCTACAGAGATTGCAAATTGCACCGAAGAAAAATAAATCCGTTCGAAAAAAGTTTCCTTGAACGTGGAATGCAAAATCTATTGTCAACTCTTTCAGACCAAAGTTTTACAAGTATTGCTATCCTTTTCTTTTTGAATTGTTTGTATAGTATATCTATATAGAGCTGAAAATATAATAAAATATACTATTGTATTCTCTAAGTAAGATTCGTTGTCGTTAATCTTACTTACAGTATCGTTGTCTTACCTAGAGAAGTGTCTTGAAGCGTTTTTCCAGCGTTTTGGAATCAGCTTAAATGTTCGGTCGGCATAGAAAATGCAACTGTCGTTTGTAGAGATTGATTTCTAGCAGCAGTCGTTCTCATATACCGCACACCAAGTTAGGATCAGGTGGTCATATATCTATTTATATTTAAAAAAAAAAGATCATAAATTTATTTAATATACATATAATATACATAAATTGTAAAAGCTTAGTATAGGAAAAATATTTAGCAATACGAAAATCTTACCTTAACTAGCCTAATCAGGTCAAAAAGCGCTATCAACTGAAATGAAATCCAACTTAGTTTACGGTTGCCTCATTCGGCCACACTATTCCGCCGAAATAGTTCTACTTCACGCATCGCTTGAAGGATCCATTGTTTCTACGAATAAAAGACGCACTAAACTTTTTAGTTTGACTGCCGATTCGAGTGACAGAATCCGGTTAATAATAAGCTTTAATAATTTAAGTTATTAAATTAAATTAATAAGCTTACGGGTTACTACGTTAAAGTAGTGAAACAAATATTAGCATAGGGTATATTGAGACAAGAAATCTAACCACGACTTAGACTGAGCAAGGGAGGAAAAAATGGATACAATGGATCCAATCGTAAAAACAATGGATCCTTCAAGCGATGCGTGAAGTAGAACTTTTTTGGTAGAATAGTGTAGGCGACTGAGGCAACCGTAAATTGAGTCGAATTTTATTTCAGTTGATAGCGCTTTTTGACTTCTCCTTACTTACTATTAGGCTAGTCGAGGTAAGATTTTCGTATTGCTAAATATTTTTCCTATACGATGCTTTTACAATTTATGTATAAAATTTTGACGGTTTTTTTAATATAAATAGGAAATACAGATATAAAACCAAATAAGCTATTGTAGTATTAATAGCTCTCTATAGATATAACAAATTAGAGTTAAGTACGGTAAGTGTTATTGCATACAATTTCGTGGTATTTTACAGAGTACCCGACACTTTTTTTTAACTAGAACATTCTACTTAGTTCATATTATTTTGCCTCGTTTATAGATATTACGGCTAGCTATCACCTTATGTGCTATGATCTCCTGGTACTTGCGTGTTAATTTTTATACATTTATTTTAATCTTTTTTTTTTATATACAACTAAATGTATTTGTATCATAAAAACTTAGTAAGCAAAGTATAGATGTTTGTAAGTCAGTGTTTAAAGTGTTGGCTTAGTTTCAATAAAACTTTAAAAATAACCTATAAAACTTTACCGCCTGTATTTTCACAGGGTTAGGCTGAAACAATAGAATTCTACTTGCTACGATCCTGAAACATGCTTCATTTGCATCCTTGTCTGAATGATAGAAATTATCAAATCAATCCATCAATTAAATTATCACACCTTTTCCCCACAAGGATAGTCAGAGATAATGGAGCGCCACGTGCTACGACCCTTACACAACTTCCTCGCTTCCTTCACATGGAAAGGATGAGTGAAAGTAGATTGATAAAAGAAATTTATAAATCTGATGTAGATGGATACATTAAGCAAGGTAGGCCCGGGAGGGTGTTTTCCGACCAAATTAAAGACATTCTCAAGAAAGCTGGGTTGACTAGTGCCCATAACCATAGAGCTTGTATGAAGAGAAATGTAGATAGAAATTATATAAATACGTAAATGAAAGAAAATGATTAATAACTGCATATTGTCTCAACGAGCATTTTTAAGCAATAAACTAGATATTGGCAGAATAATAAAATACTTAGCCGGTGCAAATGCATATTTTAAATGCTAGTGAACATCGTAGCACATTTACCTCTATTACTTTGAACATAGAAGTTATTTTTGTATCCAACAGAATGGTTTTTAATGCTTTATTACTTTGAAATGATAGATTTATGCGAAAAAGAAGGAAGGATATTGTTCACCGGAGATTGTTTTAGTTGTACCTTCCATTTACTTATATAGTTATAGTGTTAAGGATCTAAATTGAACCTTAATGCTTTGGAAATAAGACGTTTCATAAATTTTATAAGTAAATGATATTAAAGAGATTATTGATAAAATAATAGTTTTGGGTTGTAAGAAATATCTTCCTGATTCTGACCTACAGTTAACTTATGTTTTTTATGAAAAAAGTTCAGAAATATTGTGAATTGCATTTAAAAAAATACGCGTTAACTTTGATTAGTTACGACCGGGAATCAAACCTGGTGTTCATCGTTTTGTTTTAACTATATCTTATTTTCTTTACGAATTTAAATAGTAATAATACTACAATTAGTGTATGCAAAAAATGTTTTAAAATATCACATGAATATGATCAAATGAAATTATTTTTATTTTTTTATTGGGGCACTATATATGACAGCACCCCGCCTGATGTTAAGCTGGAGTGTCGTCCATAATTTAAGGCGACTTCTACTACAGTTAATAAATGCAAGTAGCAGTCACATTAAATGTGCTGGCGTAGTTAGAACTATTTAATATAAGTGACCATGTTTTATTTCATTTGAACACTCTTTTAAAATGTAGTTTCAGGATCGTAGCAAGTACCTATCCCTTTAAAAGTGTTCAATTTATTTGTTTCGTTATTGAAATTTAAGTTATATAAAATCTAGTAATAAAAAACATGCCTGTTTATAACTAGATAGGTAGACAGTTAGCTACTAGGTCCGAATCAAAATTTAATATCGTGGAATATTGAGTTCGTAAAAAATTCAACATAGCGTTTTCGAAATAAAAAAAAAAACATGTACCGAATAATTATCGCGAACATTGCATTAATCAAATTCCTTGCAGTGTTATCATGGAACACCCACTACCCACTGGCTACCCCTTAGCCCTGTGGGGGAGGCGGCATGCGCTGGAAAGGGGGAGTCGCGAGAAAAACGAGCTCTGCGGCGTTACGAAAAAAGTGGAAATTGGATGTTGTACACGATATTGTGTTGTAGGGATATGTCCGATGATTTGTCCATAAAATATGCTTCAGGTAATATAATTTTGACGGCAGGCGTGAACGAACGGCGAGTGATTGGTTTGTTGCGTGTAAAGTACCGGATTCCATTCCCGGTCGGAGCAAATATTTGTTTCATAGCTTTTATTTGTAATATTTAATAATTATATTAAATATTACAAATATTCGTAAATTTGAAAAACAGAGGTAGACATTTGCTTCGGGTCTGACTATTAAAGAGTGGTAGGCAGTGGTACCCAGTCTGCCGACCCGGGGTAGTACCACCACTTACAAGTATGCTGTTATTGTTTTCAAAACTACCCCTCTTGATATTTTGATTTTGTTTTTTCTTTTTTCTGTTCCCGGTTTATCAATAACCAAAATAAACGCGATAGTAAGCCGCATAAAATTTGTTTAATTCACATAATTTTTGTTTATGTGAACCGATAAATCTTCGGAAGCTACATGGTGTATGGTTGTTGAAGCGCAGTCCAGGCTGTGCAACGGGGTACATAGTTACAAAAAATGCGAACGCAGAGGCCAGTTGCCCCTATCACCCCACGGGGGACAGCCATCACCCCGGCCAAAAGGGGTACAAAATCAGGGCCATCCCGGACGCCACTACGTACCTCCATTACATTCATTAATTTCTAATTTTTGAATGCCTGATTTGGTTTGATGTTTGCAATACCATCCCCTATGTTGGCCTAAGGGTTCTTTATTTAATTAGCATCAAAGGTTAACTCTTCAAAGTTCTCTCTTGCACTTTGATGATCAATGATTCGATTTTTTTATAGGGTCTCGTCATATGACAGTATCCTGTATGTTGTTAAGCGGTCCATGAATAGAGGTAAGTAGCAGTCACATCCACTATGCCGGCCTAGTTGGAACCGGCCACTTACAAGCTAATCCTGAAACGCGACTAAGTTACTTTACGATCTCTATACTTGTAAGTGGTGGTACGAGTACTACCTCGGATCGGCAGACTCGGCACACTGCCTACCACTGTTTAACTATTATTTTTATTAATGAAGTCAAAAATTAAACAAAGATTATGTAATTTAGTTTGACGACTATTTCAATCAATAATTTAAATTGTCACGCCTTTTTTCCACTTGCCACGATCCTGACACAACTCCGTCGCTTTTTTCACATCCACAATTCTCTTCATACAAGCTCTACAGTTATGGGCACTAGGCTAACCAGCTTTCTTAAGGGTGTCTCCGATTTGCATATTGAAGCGCTGGAGCACGGCTGCGCATAATTTAATTATATTTTATTGTCTTATACATCTTACCTCGACTTGCTAAACAAGGGAAAGTCCAAGAGCGCCGACAAGCGGATCGACGCCGTCACTATTCGATTTATATATTTTGATTTATTTATTTACATTTCTGTACTAAGTTACTAAAGTGCTTGTTGTATCATAGAAACAGGGCAACTAAAGTATATCAAAGATACATTAGTACCGAACAAGTGAACCCGTGCACTCGGTTTGCGTAACCATTGCACTACCACTACTACCATAGTCACCTTTTATGTTGGTCAAACTGGTGATACCCAACAACGATTGAATTCAATTTAACTTCAATTCAAATTGTCACGCCTTTTCCCACAGGGATAGGCAGAGACAATGGAGCGTCAATTGCCACGATCCTGACACAACTCCCTCGCTTTCATAACATCCACAATTTCCTTCATAGAAGCTCTATGGCTAGGTTGAATCCAAGCGGAAATAAACTTGCCAGAAATAAAATGAGTTATTAGGAGTTGGTAGCGTGCTGGACAAGGCACAACTGATCGATCGAAATACTACTGATGCCATAATGGGTTTGAGGCTCTGCACACCCCTTTTTTCAAGCCCCCCTATACCCACCTTCCATCAGGCATGTGTGCAACGCGAAATAAACGAAAATACGAAGCCGAAAAAACTCGCGTAATGCATGGCATCAAACAATATGGACGGCGGAAATTGCCTGTGAAAATAAAATTATGACGTATTTTTTTAGATTTTGCGTGAACACACGCTCTACGGTTTCCGGCACTAAGCAACCTAGCCAATCTTATGGATATCTCCGATTATTAAGAATTTTTCGATACAAATACTTATTAAGAGGACTAATTTAGGATTTTATTTAGCATAAAAAAGTTTTTTTGTCGAATTATCGATAAATGCAATGATTTACCAGCCCACGTATTTTCTTGTAATCTTGAATCTTTTAAATCAAGCAGGTTTTTTCTGTCGTCGGCGCTCTAAGACCTTTCCTTGCGTCAGGCAAGTAGAGGTCAGATGTCGAGTCACAATAAAAAAATAGAAAATAACGGAAATTTTCACGTCACTAATTCAGAGGTGCAACCGTCACCAAGCCGTCTGATACAGGGTGTACTCCCACAGAAAAAAATTGCATCGGGGTGAGTAGCCGGTGGGGTGTTGGGGGGCTGAAATGGGAGTTAAGGGAAGGCTTCAACTTTGACGCGTCGTGTTTCGGAGTACTAGGAGCGCATGTTTACGTAGAATTGATGTCTGTACCTGATGTAATGGTATGGGGCAATTAGAGTTAGGCGTAGGCAGTGATTTTTTAATTTTTTTCCAAAACTCTCTTGTTGTTTTGGAAGGCGTCTACGCTTGTATTGTAGATTTTAACATATGAAAAAATGTCTGCAGTTCTTTCAGTGTGAGTGGCTGGCAACTTTTGTTCATTATCGTTGAGCAGGAAAATTGTGAAAATATATTATGAGATTAATCCTTTGAGTTTTTTTTTCATTTTTTTATTGTAGTTTGATATTGACAGGACTTAACCTGCTATATGCTAAGCAGGATGCTGTTAGTTTAGGCAAATAATAGCAACTAGCAGTTGCATCCACTATGCCGGCCTAGTTGAAAACTGCATGTTTCAAATTGATCCCGAGTTCCTTCACGGTATGAACACTTGAAACATGTGGTAAAGTGGTCGGCAGACTGGGAAAATGACCGCCAACTGTCTGTCTACCACTTTTTTTAGCGAATACCTGCATTTTTATTTTGATACAAATATTTAAAAAATGTAAATGCTATTATACATTAACAGAAATAAATGCTATGAAACAACATTTAAAGCGACCGTATCTTTTATTCATGTACTTTGGTCGTGCTGTTTCTATGATACAAGGACTTTTAGTAGTTTAACATAGAATTTAAATCTATACTAAACTACTACCTAAAATAAATTTACTCCGACCGGGAATAGAACCTGGCATTAACGCGTAACTTGTCGACAGGCGAGTCATTACTGGTCTTATATATATTTTTTAAATATATTTAAACTGTATTTATTGCAAGTAATCGATTGTGATCTAATTTCTCTATGCTTATTCCTTTGTCGACCTAATTCGAAACAAAAACTCCACAGCAAACTGCTCAATGCACGCACACAGGGTGTCCAAAAATATATTTTAATATTTATTAAACTATTTATGAAAACTATTATAACCTACCTATTAATTTATTTGACATACAGAATTACATTATAAATTATTACAATTGAATTTCTAAAAATCACGCGCGCACCAGAAGTGATTTTCATCATGAATGTTGAATTTAGTTTATACTCATGTATTTAGTTTTTAATTATTGCAATTCTATGCACATGTTAAACTGGAGGGTGGCTTATAAATAGAGACTACTAGTACTACTACTACTAGAAATAAATAACTGTAAGCTGATCCCAAAACGCGACTGAGTTCACGGCCTCTACACTTGAAAGTGGTATAGTAGACTGGGCAAATGACCACGAATTGTCCGCCTAACACTGTTAGGAACTAAAATTGTCACCCTATTGGTAACATAAATTCGTCTATGGCATATTGCCAAGATGGAATGGCCGCACGTTAGCGCCTCCAGGAGCGGCTCAAGATGTGTGGCGCCGCCGCTGTCCAACAAACAAACTATAACAATGGAACTAAGCACGAACAAAAGAATTCAACATTTTCGCCTACTCTTAAGATTTATCTTCGTGATTTTTCTTAATATACATTTCTTTTCCAGCACGTAAATGAGGCAGGCCTAGGAGGGTGTTTGCTGACCAAACGGGAGACATCCTCAAGAAAGCTAGGTTGCCTAGTGCCCATAACCGTAAAGCTTGTATGAAGAGAATTGTAAATGCAAAGGAAGTTGTGTCAGGATCGTAGCAAGTGGCGCTCCATTGTCTCTGCCTATCCTTGTGGGAAAAAGGCGTGATTATTGATTGATCAATTTTCAGCACGTCGTTACTTTACCGATAAGTGGAATGCTTCACCCTTGTGTATTCCCTATCCTGTAACCTTGAAACTTTAAAGGCTGGCATGGTAACAGTCAACTTTCAGCAGAGTCGTTTTTTTAAGACGTCGGTACTCTTAGACTTTCTCTTGCTTACCATGAAGTCGTGGTAAAATGTCGTGGCTCTAAATAAATAATAATGTTCCTCAATCAAATCAGGGATATTCTTTAAAAAGCAGGTTTTTTTATTTCATATCCAGGAGCTTGTATGAAGAGAATAAAGGAATATTGATGAGTTGTGAATGTAAATGTAAACTATGCTCTGGAGATGTATCAGAATCGTGCAAAGTGGCGCTATATTGTTTGTGGAAACAACTTGCTAGAATGCTGAAATTAAAGTAAAAGCTTATCAAATTAAGTATTTGGAGTTTTTTTATTTTGACGCGATATCTGATCGACATAATTTGGGTAGCAAAGAGAGGTACAAAAGCAACGACAATATGCCAGCCAGAAGTGCTTTCCCACTATTCGCTTGAAGAAGCCAATGTTAAAGAACAAATATCTTGAATATACATTATTGGCTTGTATGTATACTCAAAGGTAAACAATAAATTAAAAGTAAAAAATAGAAATTCAGTATCATTTTAATCGTGGTTTTATTTATTAAAACGTGTTAAAGAATTAACAGAAGAAAAACAATAACTAAAATCAATAAAAGAGTTAAATGAATAAAACAAAATTCAAACCCAAATTTTAAAGACGAAAACCGCACAATTCCTTACTAGATCACTCAGTTGACATTTCCAAAATGATTCGTAGTATTTTGATTCTTATGTAAAGCTTACATAAGAGGTATTATCGATGGGGTTTGTTTTAGGTTGTATATGCCACAGAGTACAGACTAATAAACTATTTATTAGTCAGTTTTTTTTTAAGATTTTAACAATAAAATCAATGAATACATTTGATAAATACGTATGACATAACAAAGTCGATTAACAAACACTAAAAAACACTGAAACTTTAACCGAGTTTTTGTCAAAGTGTCGATGTACTGACTTGATTTTTTTAACAATCGACAAGTGAAGGATTCTTCAAGCGAAGCGTTAGTTGCAGGTTATTGGAACTTGCTATTAATCAGGTTTAGTATGATACATAGTATGCTAAATATTATCATTGTATGATAGAACGCTATCCATTCTATGAGGAGTGGTGTAGTGGCAGTGCAATGGTTAAGCAAACCGAGAGCACGTGTTCAAAACTAGTTGCTGGTACCAATGATGTATGTAGATTAGTTGTCCTGTTTCTATGATACAAGCACTTTAGTATAGAAATGAAAATATAATTTTAAAAAAGTACGTATTAATATTAATATACTTTTTTTGTAATTCGTGGCAAGAGATCGCCAAATGTCGTGAGACATGGAAAAATGAGAGGAAAGCCTTTGCCCAGCAGTGGGACAAATAAATAGGCTAATACAAGCACGGTTAGTAGATTAGTATAGAAATGCAAAATCAATATTCAAGCATTTGTTTTTTAAGTAATATTGCATTTCTTTGCAATATCTAGTGACATATAGTCTGTGGTACACGCACATAAATTCGTCAAAGAGACACTGGCTCCGTTCCAAGTAGCGGCGGAGTTGGGAGTCACATAATGGGAATAGAATGATTTGTGAACCATCCTGTAGATTAGTGCATTTTTGTTAATTATGATTTCTTATTGTTGTAGAGAAAAATTCAGGTGTATAAGTGACTTAGTCGCGTCTCGGGATCATAGAAAAAGATGCCGGCGCGACGAAAGCAACTGAGAGCCTTTTTAACTGAGCACATTTATCTACGTATGTTATTTTTATGTACGGGCTCGTTTCCTCACTTGACCCCTCTTCGGTTTGCTTTCAGCGAAGCTACTCGATCTCCTTCAAAAAGGCCAGGAGATTCTTCTTGTTCTAGCAGAATTTCTGGAAGCGTCCTCGCGTTGCTAAGGAACTTCTGTCTCGCTTCGGCCACGCTACTGCAACTCAAGAGCATATGCGCAGCTGTTTTCTCCACGTTCAGGCAGCCTCTACAAAGCAAGCTATATAAAATGTTGAGGTTGTAAAGGTGTTAGTAAAGAGTCGTTAATTTAATTTCCTATATATGGAGGACTATTTTAATAGATTTAGCTCTGACCTGGACATATTTTGTACGAAGCCTACTAATTCATATCTAACTAATTCATACTGTAATGAGTATTGATGTGGCAGATGTGTCGATTGTTTTGATTTTTTTTATTATTATATTTGTTTTTTTTTTACTTTCTTTAATGTAAAACATTTGATAAGATATTGGTTTATGTATGTGTGTTTAGGTCTTAGAATTATTATTGTTTTTTTTTTGTTAATTATATAAGTGTTTTTACTTATTATTTGTTCTTTATTATTTGTGACAACTTGTAAGTGGCCATGTCTTTAAATTTTGACGACAGCCGTGGACGAACGGTTTAGCGATTGGTTTGTTGCGCGTAAAGTCCCGGGATCGATCCCCGGTCGGAGCAAATATTTGTTTCATAGCTTTTATTTGTAATATTTAATAATATTAAATATTGCAAATATTGGTTAATAAAAAAAAAGAGATGGATATTTGCTTCGGGTCTGGTTATAAAAGAGTGATAGGCAGTGGCACCCAGTCTGCCGATCCGGGGTAGTACCACAACTTACAAGTATACAGACCGTGAAGTGATTTGGTCACGTTTCGGGATCAGCTTGTAAGTTGCCGGTTCCATCTAGGCCGGCATAGCTACTCACAGTTATTGAATTGTAGTAACAGTGACATTCATTCATGGACCACACTTTGGCTTAACATCAAGCGGGGTGTTGTCATATGTCGAGTCACAATAAAAAATATAAAAAATATTTGTTCAATCTGACTTTTTAGCCGTAAGTTGTCCAATTACTCTTAAAATTAAAATATATACTCTCCAATTAAAATAAATAAATAAAACACTGCAATTCCTTGTCTCTCTATACAAGCGTAAATGCCATTTGCCCTAAACAAAGACATTATATTCTGTTGTGCACACACTGTTGGTATTTGAAACAGTCATCATGCGTTTGGTATGAGCCACGGGCACGCAGCACATCCACTGACAGACAGACATACAAAAATAACATCTTAAGCGATGGATGGCCAAGACTTCATCTAAAACAGTATGCAAGTATATGAGAAAAAAACAGATAAAAATATTTCAATAAATAGTCAAATTCCCACAGAGATAAAGGAACGCCACTTACCATGATCCTAACACAGTTACCTCGCTTCCCTCACATCCACAATTCTCTTTATAGAAGCTCTACGGTTATAGGCACTAGGCAACCAAGCTTTCTTAAGGATATAAGTAAATATATATATATATATAGAAAATAAATTGATAATAGAAAATTATATAATATATGTTTGTAAATAAATTTTACGGAATAGCGTACTAAAGGGGAGGCCTATGTTCATGTTTATATCAAGCTTACAATATATCAATATAGAAACATTAACATAGAACATAATGATGAAATATTAAGCTATTAACATAGAAACAAGACGACCAAAGAACATAGGTACCGGCAAATGGTTCCGAAACGGAAGTTTTGATTTACTATACCATTTATCTACGACTAGACCACTGTTGCCTTCAATGCATCTAAATATTGGCGCAGGACGCAGATGTAAAATAAGGCGTGCTTGATAATATAAGATTTTAATAAAAATAAGGTCTTATTTACCTTATATACCTTGAAGTGACTTAATCAGCTTTAAGGTCCTGTTTCCGACTAGGACAGCAAAGAAAGAGAGTTGTGATTTTTTTTCTTGCTTTTCTTCAAAGTCAGTCAAACTATTTAGATTACAGCGCGTGACAATTAAATACATGCACACGCTCCAAAAATATAACCTTGGGAAATTATTGAATACCCGTACCGCACGCGTACCTATCGAATTATGATTTTAAAATATCATTACATTTTTAAGGCGACTGTAGTGTAGTGGCAGTGCAATGGTTACGCAAACTGAGAGCATGGGCATGAAACCACTCACCGGTACCAATGTATCTTTGATATATGTACTTTGGTCGTCCTGTTTCTATGATAAAAACACTTTAGTAGTTAAGTATAGAAATGTAAAAGATTATTTATCTTTTACATTTCTATAAAAAAACTACTTTATGAAAAAGAAAAACAATTATGCGTATATCACACCTACCACGCAAACCACGGTCCATTTCTGATTTCTCTCCACACTACTCGTGAGTTACCGTGAGAGACTATTTGTTTTTATAGTTTTGTCAACTACATATGTTTACCACACCAATTTTATTGTATATTCTACCATATACTACATTTAAGGACAAAAATAAATTGCTCGCCGTGACAAGAGTATCCCTTACAGAACTTAATGTGATGATTCATATTATTTATAATTATAGACATGATTATTATTTCTATTAAAGCAACTGAAGCCGGCATAGTGACGACGACTGAGCCAGCCGTAAATTGAGCCAGTTTTTTCAGTCATTGCCTCTGTTGGACCACCTCAAGTAAGTAGAAATCCGATGAAACCATACATTTAAAAATGTATATAGAGGGCTGGATTGCCTTGTGATCTTAATCGTAGGGCTTGTATGAAAAGAATTGTGGATGTGAGGGAAGCGAGGGTGCTATCTAAAGTTGAACAAAATCAAAAAAATGTCTTGTATTAATTCCCACAGAAATAAAAACATAAACGTTTAAGTCGACCGTGGTTTAGTGCTTCTGAAAAAAAACAAGAAATAGTCTTTAATAATTTCACTTGCAGGTTTCGACGTATCTTTGATATATTTACTTTGGTCGTGCTGTTTCTATTATACACGCACGTTTAGTAGCTTTCTTTGTGTACTAATTTTTTTTGGCATTAATAGTTTCATGGTTACTAGTACCTAATTTTGACGACAGGCGTGGACGAGCGGTTAGCGAATGGTTTGTTGCAGGTAAAGTCCCGGGTTTGATTCCCGGTCAGAGCAAATATTTGTTTCATAGCCTTTATTTGTAATATTTAATAATTATTCCAAATTAATAATAAAAAAAGAGATGGATATTTGCTTCGGGTCTGGTTATCAAAGAGTGGTAGGCAGTGGTACCCAGTCCGCTGATCCGGGGTAGTACCACAACTTACAAGTAAACAGAACGTGAAGTGATTTGGTCGCGTTTCGGGATCAGCTTGTATGTTGCCGGTCTCAACTAGACCGGCATAGTGGATGTGACTGCTACTTACAGTTATTGAATAGTAGTGACATCGTCTCATGGACCATACTTCAGCTTAACATCAAGCGGGGTGCTGTCATATGTCGAGTCACAATAAAAAACTAAAAAATATTACCTAAGTTACTTAAGAACACATTGGAAAATGCTTTCAAAAAGTGTTCAGCGCTTTTCTAATAAAACTATGAGGGCAACTTTGATATAATGTTTTCAGAAACGCCCATCTAATGGTCACCATTCTAAAATATAACCATTAAATTGACAATTCTCTTTTATAGAACTTTTAAAAATTATTAGATCTTTTCATTTATTTTCATTTCTATATAGTATTTTCTTAGATTTTGCGCGAACATTGATTAATGCAACGTCGGAATAATAAAAAAATGTAAAATCAAAACCAAAATAAACGCGATAGTAAGCCGCATAAAATTTGTTTTAATTCATTACATTTCTATACTAAGCTACTAAAGTGCTTGTATTATAGAAACAGGACAACCAAAGTACATATGTCAAAGTTTCATTAGTACCGGTGGATGGTCTCGAACTCGTACTTTCGGTTTGTGTAATCATTACACTAACACTACACCACGGTCGCTACGATTACTTAAAATTAAAAAATATATAATATCAAATATGTTTTTTTTATCGACTCGACATATGACAGCACCTCGCCTGATATTAAGCTGGAGTGCGGTCCATGAATAGATGTCACTGCTACTACAATTCAATAAATGTAAGTAGCAGTCATATCCACTATGCCAGCCTAGCTAGAACCGGCCAATTACAAGCTAAACCCATAACGCGACAAAATCACTTCAAGATCTTATTCTTGTAAGTAGTGGTACAACTCGGATCGGTAGAATGGGTACCACTGCCTACCACTCTATAAAATGATTTTTTTTGTTTGAATATTTTGAAAATTTTTTTCGAAACTATATCTGATCTAAACTTTCGCAATGGTAAGCAAGAAAGTTCCAAGATCACCGACGACTTGTAATTATTCAACTTAAGGTTGGCTTAGTCTCCTAGGTCCCCGTGGTCGTCCACAGACTATGTCTGTGGCGACAGCAATCACGCGCAGGTGATTGCTGGAGTTTTGCTGTTCTCCCATCGGGCGCGTTCCCGGGTGGCGGATAGGGAGCCGCGACGGTGTACTCCGTCGCGGTATCGGGACCCGGGCGTAGTGCACCCGGGTTCCGACGCGGACCAAAAACAGCGTGTGGGCGCCCCGGCCTAACGGCCAGCGTGGCGCAACCCGAGGGCGGTGAACTTGACACCGCCCTCACCCCGTCCTCTTCCTGTTAGCCTCTGGCTACCAGAGGCGCATCGGGAAGAGGACACGAGAGGATTGTCCCAGCTGGGTGTCTTGGCGCCTGGCTGGGACGGAGAGCGAGTGCGTCGCCCGGGCAATGACCGAACATTGCCTGAGCGGCGCACTACTAAGAGGTGGCGCTGCCTTGAGCAGTTGCTCGGCAGCGCCAAAACTCGGAGCTCCCTCGGGCAGTGCTTTTTAGCATAGCCCGAGGTTGAGCGATTGGAGGATGCCGCTGCCCAAGCCGGGCAGTGGCAGTAAGGGAGAGACGTGCAACCGTTTCCGCACGGCTCTCCCAGAAAGAGGGGCCCGCTCGTCGTGTCAGCAATGTCGCGACGGGCCACATTGTTAGCTGGGGCCCGAAAGGGCCAACGTCGGCGGAGTTACGGAAATTATGCTCACGCGATTAGTCGTGCTCCGCCGATGACGGTTAGAGGAAACGGCGTGGGAGGTTTTAGCCGGTGAAAGCCCGGCACTTCGGCTGGTAGAGCTTTCCTCCCACGTTAATAAAAAAAAAAAAAAAAAAAAAAAAAAAAAAAAGTCTCCTAGGTCGCAAAAGGTGTTTTTTATACTTTATATAAAGTATCCAAGGATGGATGTAGAGAATAAATGGGCTGGTAAAGTATTTCTGTTGTGGGTTGTTCTACAAAGAAACTACACGCCTTTTAGTTTGACTACCGGATACTTCTCCACCGCGGATACTCCTACTGCGTAACTCAATGAGAATGAGCTTCGTTTTGACAATTGAACTTCATTAATGAACTTCAAAATTAAAATTGCGACCGTGCAACACACTGAGAATTGATGTTCATTTTCATTAACAGTTCAAGCTAATCGAAACTCAGGAATGATTTTTTTAAATTTCCATTGAAGTAGCGCGGTCGGTCCCCTGGGTGCGTATCAAAAAGTAAAAAGACAAGGGAGGAACAAGATATCAAAGTAACAAAATGCCTATAATTATACAAGAAGCCATAAATTCTATCTTCACCATAATTCCATATTGATGGCCGATAATAGCAAAATTAATTCCCGCGCATCCGACTTGTATTAATGCCGCAAGCAAGTCTCAACAACCAATCATTAATAAGCGCGCCATTAAATCCACCAATAGAAAAATAGCGCGCTAATATTTTAAACCAATTGATTGGGGGAAAACGAGTGCGGAAAGAGAGATTATGGCGGCGGATGCAGATGTATAATAAGGCTTGCTGGATAATATAAGATTTTATTATATCTTTATTTAGATACCATGAAGCGACTTAGTTGCGTTTTGGGATCTCCCGTTTTCGACTTGGCAACCATAATCGATAACACTGCTACTTACTTTTATTCAACTGTAGTAGCAATCGTGTCCACTTATGGATCACACTCCGGCTTCACAACAGGTGCAATGCTGTCAGACACAACAAATAATAAGTGTCTAAAAGTAATTATCCAAAATGGTATAGGCAGATTAACTAGACATCTCTTTACTGACCATCAGGCAAATCAAAGTCAGATGTAGAGCTTGTATGAAGAGAATTGTGAATGTGAAGGAAGTGAGGGAGTTGTGTTAGGAGCGTGGTAATTAGTGCTCCATTGTCTCTGCCTATCCCTGTGGGAAAATGCCTAAAAATTTGATTGGTGTAAATAGTTATACTTAATAATTATTTTGTTTTTAATTTATTATTGTAATTTACTATAGATATCAACCAATCAATCAAATTGTCACTCCTTTTTCCCACAGTGATAGGCAGAAACAATGGAACACCGCTTGCCATGATCCTGACACAACTGCTTCACTTCCCTCACATCCACGATTCTTTTGATATAAACTTTATGGTTATAGGCAGTAAGCAACCCAACCTTTTTTTAGGAATGTTTCCGATTTGGTAGGAAAAAATCCTCCTGGGTTTGCCTCGATTAATGTCAGATTTATAGATTCCTTTTACTTATCCTTTCCATGTGCCCAAACTATCGAAGAATTATTATTATTATAAAAAAAAACAAATAGAAATGTCAAATAAAATTAGAATACAAATTATAATTTCGAAATCCAGTTTCTTAGTCTGTGGTTTTGGATAGATTTATTTATTGTTTTTTTTTGTTGTTCTTGTCTAGACTCAAGAGCTATTAATATGTAGTTATGTACATGATTTTACTGTTATCTTTGCATATGTTTATTTGCACCAGTTACCTAGTTCTAGGACGTCTCGATCTGTCAAAAGAGATTATCTATAAACGAAAAGCTTCAAATATATATTGAAACGAGCGATTTTCAGAGTGGTAAGCAGTGGTCTGCCCATCCGGCGTAGTACACAAGTGTACAGACCGTGAAGTGACTTAATCGCGTTTCGGGAGCTTGTAAGTTGCCGGTCCCAACTAGGCCGGCATAGTGGATATGACTGCTAACTACAGTTATTATCTTCATATAGGCTCTATGGTAATTATCAAGCATAAATTATTAATCAGTCAAATTGTCACGCCTTTTTTCACAGCGATAGGCAGAGACAATGGAGCGCCAATTGTCACGATCTTGACACAACTCTCTCGCTCTCCTCACATCCACAATTCTTATTATAAAAGCTCTACTATTATTGGCACTAGGCAACACAGCTTTCTTAAGGATGTCTCACCCTCATCCTCACCCCTATGTGTCTGCCTCGATTAACGCATCCGTCCACATGAGATTTATAAATTCCTTTCGTCAATCTACTTTTACTCATCTTTTCCATGTGCCCAAACCATCGAAGCGTTTCTCTGTCAATCCTTGTCACTACATCTTTTTTCAAACCACATCTATCGTGCTATTCCTCATTCTATCCGCTATAAAAATTAGTAAAACCTATGAACATTGTATGCAGAGGTCATTAAACTGCATTATATATACATACGTATGTATATCTATTTATGAACACCAACTTCAAATTAAGATGCGCAAAAAATGGCTAGAAAAAACCTAAACGGTACGCAAGGTTTAGTAGGCCGCAACTAGAGCGGATGGTATTATGCAATAGTGAGCTTGTATGAGGAGAATTGTGGATGTGAAGAAAGCGAGGGAGTTGTGTCAGGATCGTGGCAAGTGGCGCTTCACTGTCTATGCCTATCTCCGTGGGAAAAAGGCGTGGCAATTTGATTAATTGATTGATTAATAACTTTATTTTATGATTTATAAGATATACACGCGAAAGTGCATCTCACTTTCGCGTGTATTTTCATTATTTTAATTCGTAAATGATTTCATTTTATTTATTTATAAATAATGTTAGCGCAAAAGCTTAGAAGATACTATTTATTTAATTATTATATATTATTATTATTGATTTTAAATTATTATTTTATGAGTTGTGTCAGGATCGTGGCGAGTGGCGCTCTATTGTCTCTGCCTATCCCCGTGGGAAAGAGGCGTGACAATTTGATTAATTGATTGATTGATATTTTATTATTACTTTTGTTTATTAATAATAATATGGCCACCAGTAGAACGCAATTAAAATTATTTAATTCATTCCCAAAAATAATCAAAAAAAGTCTCAATACATATTTAACATATAAATTTATTAAATAATCTGAAATAAATTTAAAATGATAAATTTTATTAAATTTGGATAGAATAATTCACATAGGCGATATGTCAGTACAGTACTCAGTCTAGTTTCAATTCTCGGTCTTAGCCTATCAAATTCGTGCGCGCATAAAATATTCTATTTAATTTACATTACTAATTTATACAGCAATTACATTTGAATATTGCTAAAAAATATCAATCAATCAAATCAAATTGTCACGCATTTTTCCCATATGTATCATTTTCATTTTTTGAATTTACTAATAAGTTTTGCATAATATTGTTTCAATGTGGCATAATACTCTCCATATCAACAAGTGGCCTGAATGTTATGTCAATTAGAGTAAATCTGGGCTTTCCCGACGCGTCTGTCTGGCCACACCACAATACACACGTCATTTTACTAAATACCTTATAGCCAAGCTATTCGTTAAATGAAATTAGGAATTTTCGCCGGCATAGTGACAGCGACTAAAGAGGCCGGGAATTGTTTCAGTCGTCGTCACTCTTGGACCTCCTCTTGCTTATCACCAGGCGGGTCAAAGTCAGATGTCGTGTCACAAAAAAAGGTAAATTAATTTATGAATAGGGATTTTTTAAAATAAAACAAGGCATGCCCCGGAAGGTGTTTGCCGACCAATTCGGACACATCCTCAAGAAAGCTAGGTTGCCTAGTGCCCATAACCATAAAGCTTGTATGAAGAGAATTGTGGATGTGAGTAAAGCGAGGAAGTTGTGTCAGGATCATAGCAGGTGGCGCTCCATTGTCTCTGCCTATCCCTGTGAGAAAAAGACGTGACAATTTGATTGATTGATGATAACGTGCTTTATTTGTAAAAATATAATTTATTTTTGGCAAAACTCGTGTCGAAATATTTAAGCCATGATATTTTGAAATGCAAAACGCAAAATTCCAAAGATCACCATAAATCTTTAACAAATTTACAGACATTTCAGTTTGGCAAGGGGATGAAAATACCCTGCCAACTTTAGCAAGCCTTACAAAATGCCGCCTTTATTTATTAGTCCGCCGGCAGAGTGGCGGCGACTGAGGCATTTTTTTTATTTTGACACGACATCTGACCTCGACTCGCCTGATGATAAGCAAGAGTAGGTTCAAGAGTGGCGACGACTGAGAAAACCGAGTTTGTTCACAGCTGCCTCAGTCACCTTCACTATGCCGGCAAATGACAGTCTTCGGCGCTTTGGTACTTTCCCTTGGGCAAATTGTAGTCAGATGTAAAAAAAACAAAAATGGGTCTACCACTAATACCACGGAGCTACTTGCTACTAGCAGTACATAAACTCTTCCAGCTATTCCCATATCACGCCATGTCAGGTTATTCAAGTTTGTTTTAATTTTTATATATTAAATGCCTAGATGAGGCCGGCAAATTTCAAGCTGCTTACGAAATGCGATTTAATCACTTTATGGCCTGTTGTAGCTCCAAATAGTAAAATCTCTAAATCCATTTGATTAAATGCATAAGAAAACCCATACTGAATTACAAAAGCCAAATTAACTTAATCAGTCAATTATTAAGTTTTAAAACTACATTTCATTTTTAATATAATATAATATAATTTTTTGAATATATATCATCAAAATTTAATGCGTTCCTGGTGGTACTATAGTGAAATAGTCACGCAAACCAAGAACTTTAAAACCACTGGACGGTACCAATGTATCTTTGACAGTGTACTTTGGTTACCCAGTTTCCATGATATAAACGTAATCACAGGAATGTAAAAAGTAAATAAATTAGCTACTCAAGTTCATTCAATCAATCAATCAAATTGTGACGCTTTTTTCCCACAGGGATAGGCAGAGACAATGGAGCGCCACTTGCCACGATCCTGACACAATTTCCTTACTTCCTTCACATTCACAATTCTCTTCATACAAGCTCTACGATATATTTAATTTATTTATTCTGTGCTAAAATAATATATATATATATATATATATATTATGATAAAGTCATCAATTTATCCATTAACTTTCCTAACATGACTTTTGATACGTAATTGACTTCCGTTTTTAGATTTGCGCGGGAGAATGGAATACCATATTGAAGAAAAAAACGTCCTCAACCTTTCGTCAAGAACTTTTATTAATTCTTTACATTGAAAACTAAGTTTTAATGTTGTCTTGTTAAGGAATAATTTGGCTTGTTGGATAGAAGGTGGTTAAGTCGTTTTATTGGATTTTGATGGAGAATGCTTCCGTTAATAGAATTTTAATGAAGTAATGTCAGGTACGGAGAGGCGCTCCTCAAGATGTGCATGTCATGGCCATCTCCTTACGTGCTCCAACGCGCTACCTATCACTGACCACTTAGATACGGTTGGCAAATAAATCTAGAGCACAATTAATAAATATAATATTTTTATTGTGATTCGACGTGTAATCTCGACGGACATAAGCGAAGGAAAGTCCAAGAGCACAAACGACTGAAAAACCGACTCAGTTTACACTTTGCCAACATCATCAAGATATTCATCATCCCAAATTCGTGCCTTAATTCCCATACTCAGACCGCCACTCTCCACTGAGCCACTGACACAACTCTCTTGCTTCCTTCACATTCACAATTATCTTCATATATGTTCTTTGGTATGAGCACCACGGCCCCTGCTTTTCGACACATACGCATTGAAATTTCGCATGCGGGGAAAGATAAATATGGACTGCTGTTTCTGATTATTTCTCGATCAAAAAAGCGAAGTATGTAGTACCTGTAATCATAGAGCTTGTATAAACAGAATTGTGGACTTGTTGGGCAAAAAGCTTCTCGGAACATTCCCCATAGTATAGGCGATAAAGGACGCATAAAATCACCGTATCTCTGCGAAGTTGCAGGGGCTTCAGAATTCGCGTGACTTCTGTATCTCCTATAACTCGGACAGATCGGAGCTGCATTGAATCAAGGGCATCGAGAAGATACTTGGCAGAGCCGTCCCAGAGGAGGTGCGAACGGTGCTCCGCGCATGAGGGAATTTAAGCCTTGTATAGTAGCAGGCGATGCTCTGGCCACACATTGTTTTAGTATGTAATAACAAAATATTTTTTTATTTTTAATAATAATATTATATTTTATCAAACTTTCTTTGCAAACGTTACTTCGTTTTGATAGTGTAGTAACATATATTTGCCGAAATCTATTCCATCAAAGCGAAGTTAATAATTATGGGCATACAGTTATAGAGATTTATTGATAAGTAAGATTGTGAAATTGAAAAATAAAAACTTGTCGATAAAATAACATCTCTTTTTACATTTATATTAGTTTGAACTATACTTGTTGAGAGTGTAAATTGACATTTTATTTAAAGCAATTGAAACAAAATAAAATTAGCTTTTTTATATTTGTTTGGATGTGATGATTTTATTTATATTTTATGATAAATTTAACGCCTCAATTTCCATTGTCATAGGTAGAGACAATGGAGCGCCACTTTTCACGATCCTCATCATACAATGCTCTCTGGTAGAGCTGATAGAGCTCACCGTTCCGTAGGAAACAAACATTCCATTGGACCACACTACAAGTCAAGTAAGTATTATCATCTCACAATCGAGATGACAAAAATCAATCAAATTGTCACGCCTTTCTTCCACAGGGATAGGCAGAGACAATGAAGCGCCACTTACCACGATCCTTACACAACTCCCTTGCTTCCTTCACATCCACAATTGTCTTCGTACAGGCTCTGTGGTTATAGGGACTAGGCAGCCTAGCTTTCTTAAGGATGTCTCCGATCTGGTCGGAAAACACTCTCCTGGGCCTGCCTTGTTTAACGCAAATGAAAATGATTGTCTCTATCATGACGTAGTAGAAGTCGGTGCAAGAGGAATACCAGCAAAAAACTTGCATTTTAAAGGATTTTGGATTCCCAAGTTCAGCGTTAAGTATGTTTTTAGACCAAAACTCGAAGGCGGCATTTTTTTTTATTTTATCGTGACTCGACATATGTCAGCATCCATATTGATGTTAAGCTGGAGTGTGATTCACTATGCCGGCCTAGTTGGAACCGGCAACTTCTTGTAAGTTGCTAATCCCGAAACGTGACGGTCACAAATCACTTCACGATCTGTATACTTGTAAGTGGTGATACTACCCCGGATCGGCAGACTGGGTACCACTGCCTACCACTTGATAGGGTATAACAATATTGAGTTTAAATTCTGAAAATATTCAAAATTTGTAACACTTTAAAGTTACTTTTTTGCGGTGGCTTTTTATGTCTAGGAAGCCGTTAAAGTATTGAGGCTAAACCGCCGACAGATGATCGTTAATATCTAGTTAGATTCAGGTACTAAATCTAATCTAGGTTTTGTGAATAAAAAACATACAATTTTAGCACGTGTACGTTAAGCATTCATATTGTTAAATTGACGTATAAAATTACATATTCATATTCATAAATGAGTTTTTTACAATCTTAAATTTTAAGAGTATATATATAATTCTATACTAAGTTACTGAATTGCTTCTATTATAGAAACAGGACGACCAAAGTACATAATATCAAAGATACATTGGTTAAGAATTTGAACCCTTGCTCAGTTTGCGAGACCACTAAGCCACAATCGCCATGTTGTGACTCGACATATGACAGCACTGAGCCTAATGTCAATCAGGAGTTCTGTTCACAAACTAAAGCGACTTGTACTACAGTTAATAACTTTAGGTAGAAGTAGCATCTACCATGCCGGTCTAGTTGGAACCACTTCACCTAATGGTTTGATGTACGAAGATAACAATGTATTTGTTTTTTTATTATTTATTTTGCATAGTTTAGGTATGCAAAATGATCAAACTATAATTATGACATGAAACAGAGCTGTTAATATGGCGTTTCTTCGTGATCAAGAAACTATACAAAATCTATATCTTATTTTCCAAATAATTTATTTGCACAGCAATTAAAAGCAAAATTGTTTTTGGTTTTATCAACACAAGTCTCAAAACTACCATTTATATATTTTTAAATCATTGGGCATTACAAAAGTAGTATAAGAAATTCTCAAAATAAATGATAAATCCTATATGCGGCTTATCTTTATTTTTGGTTAAAAATAAACGCTATAGTATATTAATAATAATAAAATTTGTTTATTTTAATAATTAATTCACGTGAAATCTAATAAAATCCCATAAAGATGTTGAAATCAAAACTCTTTAATTTAAATACTTATTTATTGAATGAATCCTGAAAATGCACATTTATTCATTGGTAGATTTATACATATATGTATATTATGGTATATGTATACATATTTCATTGGTACATATGTATTAAGAATACCGCACATCACACACTTGTCTGAAACGCCAAAAGGCGCACGATCAAAGTGCTCAAGATGAGATGATAATCACAGATTAAACATTTAGAATGCTAAAGTAGCTGATCTAATTTGACGAGACGATCACGCTCCATGACTGACCGTTCTGATGTGTGCTGCTTTTTGTTATAAACTATGTTAGCCATTGCAAGATAGCGTTTTGCACTCGCTTTGAAAAGGAAAACGCTGCCTAAAATCAATCTATCAATCAAATTATCACGCCTTTTTCCCACAGGAATAGGCAGAGACAATGGAGCGCCACATGCCACGATCCTGTCATAACTCCTTCGCTTCCTTCACATTCACAATTCTCTTCATACAAGCTCTATGGTGGGTACTAGGCAACCTAGCTTTCTTAGAATGTTTCCGAATTGGTCAGAAAACACCCTAAAATTCAGCGATTTAAATTTCTGTTCCACACATATAATCCCTTGAAATTGTGGTAGCATAGCGGCTTTATGACACGGATAATGTTCCGAGGAACTCTTCAACCTTGTTCCTACCTCGTCGTTTTACACTTGTCAATCCTGCACGGATCAGTGTCATTTCTGATTCAATTTGTAGTTTTAAAGTTTGTAGATTAGCAATGATGAATAAATTAGCAATTAGATGAACCTGACTTATACCAGCGGCACGCTATGACGCCCATTTTCACGATGGCATCGTTCATAAAGTTTCGTATAAAATAATAAATTAGGTTCAAAGGAACAATTGTTGTTCCTTATAGTAACAATAAAGAACAGCAATTTGCTTCTTCATATGTAATTATACGAAACTTCATGAACGATGCAAAACGTCATACGGTCATCAAAACGGTCATCTTAGCGTGCCGCTGGCATAGATTCAATCAGCCTCTTTCTTTTGGTCATTACAATTTGGTTGTGTAAATACACAGGACTTTTTATTTATATTTTTTATATTATGTTTATATATTGTGACTCGACATCTCCTGTTCTGAGTAATGGTAAGCATAATGGAGGTTCTAGAGTGTCGTCGACTAATAAAACCGAGTTAGTTTACGGCTTCCACAGTAGCCGTCATTATGCCGGTCAAAAAGCTTCTTCACGCATCGTTTGAGGTAAAGCATTCTACTTGTCGATAGTTCGACTGTCGATTCAGTTGACAGAATGCGAATGCTTAGTAAAGTCATTTAATATAAATAGCTTGGAAATTTATATTATATAGCTTTAAGTGTAGAACAACAATTAATGAGTCACGCATTAGCAGACAGAAGCTACTTAAACCAAATCCATTGCCTATTAAATGTTATGCGAGCAGCGCTACCAACTTTTAGATATTATATTTTTCATAATCATTTTATATTTGGAACATTATAAATGTTGCAAATTGATTTTTTAGTTTCTATTCTATATTTAAACTTAACAAATGTTATTGACCAACCTATACCATTGTAAAATAATATATTATTTTTTTATTATACATTTCTATACTAAGCTACTACTGTATTATAGAAACAGGACAACCAAAGTACACATATCAAAGATACATTGGTACCGGTGAGTGGTTTCGAACCCGTGCCACTGGGCTTACGCAGCCATTGCACTGCCACTACACTACGGTCGCCTTAATTACCTTACCTTATATTGTTTTGCCATTTAATTCTAAAAAAAAACAAAAAAAAGCAATTGTCTGTCTTTGGCCATAATTATGAAGGCGATGGCTTTAAAAAAAATGAAACTGTTTTTTCGGTAGGCTTCCCCTAGAAAGTCCCCTTTGCTTACCAATCTTACCATCCACTAAGTTAAGGTCATAGCTATTTTTTTAATATTGTGCGAACATTGATTAATGAATTAAACAAATTTTATGCGGCTTATTTGGCGATAGGGTTTATTTTTTTTTATTTTTTTTTTATTGTGACATATGACAGCACCCCGCTTGATGTTAAGCCAAAGTGTGGTCCATGAATGAATGTCACTGCTACTACAATTCAATAACTGTGAGTAGCAATCACATCCACTATGCCGGCCTAGATCACACCTCTTTTAATCAACACCTCAGTCTCTCTGTGACCACGATGGCTGTAAAGCTCTCAAAACACCGGAATAATAAAAAAATGGAAAATCAAAACCAAAATAAACGCGATAGTAATCCGCATAAAAGTTGAATTTAAAAAAATGTAGAAACAGGCTTCCACTGCAGTTGTCCAGCGCTCTTTTATCAGCCGATCCTTATACTGCGCAGCTCTAAAGTCAGCTCTTTTTTTGCGCCGGGACCTATACTTGTATTTTTTTACCTTTGTTTATTCTACTAATGAAGTAGTCTTTATGATTATGTTGACAAGCAAATTAGTTCTGCCTATGCCAGCGGCGGAACACCTGTTTTATATAAATTGCCTCAGACACGCGATCTAGCTATGAGGCGTCTAATTGTCTATGTTGAAAAGAGCTTTTCTTTGCATTTTTATTTATTGTGACTCGACATATGACAGCACCCCGCTTGATGATAAGCCGAAGTGTGGTCCGTAAATAAATGTCACTGCTACTACAATTCAATAACTGTGAGTAGCACATCCACTATGCCGGCCTAGATGGAACCGGCAACTTACAAGCTGATCCCGAAACGTGACCAAATCACTTCACAGTCTGTATACTTGTAAGTGGTGGTACTACCCCGGATCGGCAGACTGGGTACCACTGCCTACCACTCTTTGATAACCAGACCCGAAGCAAATATCTATCTCTTTTTTTTAATAACAAATATTTGCAATATTTAATATAATAATTAAATATTGCAAATAAAAGCTTTGAAACAAATATTTGCTCCGACCGGGAATCGAACTTTACGCACAACGTCGTCAGGCGTTATTTTATTCTATATTCTTTATTACAAATATTTGTGAATAAAAAAGAAGTAGGCGGATATTTGCAAGTAGGCAGTAAAATAAATGTAGTAGCAATCGCTTTCAAGCTGATTCCAAAACGCGACTGAATCACTTCACGGTTTATACACTTAAGAGGAGTGATACCACGAAACTCATAAAAACAGCTTTTAAATACGTTTTATTTATATGTTCCTTGGATGATACTACCCCGGGCAAACTGGGAAAATAAATATCCCTTTCTGCCGACTTTTCCTAATCAATTTTCATTTCATTAGAGTTGTTAAGATAGGCAGACTTTATGGATTTTCTGTCTTTTTTTACTTCGAAAAGCATCTTCTATAAACAAGCTTACGCCATTCATTGGTGTCGAACGTCAATCTAAACAACAATGGCTTCCAAAAAACAAACCAAGAGATTGCCGACCTTAACTGAATTGCAAAAAAAACCGTTAATAATAAACTAAAACCTCGGAAAGTTCCGTATGATCTATATTAAATATATATTCTTTTTATTGTGACTCGACATCTAACCTCCTTCCGCCTGATAGAACGGTTGCCCAGTCGCTTCACTATGCCGGCCAAATTTGATTCTTCACACATCGCTTGAAGGATCCAAGGTTATAGTTTGCAGAGAACACATGGGCTAGAAAAGCATTCCACTTGTCGATTTTTCTACAAAGAAATGACGCACAGAACCTTTTAGTTCGACTGCCGATTCAGTGGACAAAATGCGGATACTTCCCCCGGCCTGTGCGGGTATTACAGGTGTGAAAAGATAAATTTTATTATTTTAGGAACTTAATAGTCATCCGAGAACTTCACGGCTTCAACGACGGTCGATTCTACGAGATAGATTGGAGACCTCTTATGGACGAACAAAGCGTAGAACATGGACCTACAACCTACGACCTACAAGATGGACTGACGGTATGCTAATATTATTTATTTATAAACCGCACTCCTGATGGCTGGAGTGCGGTCCACGAATAAAGGCGACTGCGGGGTTAAGTTGAACAAATAAGAAAAGAACCATATCGTCTCTCGTCGTTGTCAAAATAATATAAAGCTAAGCTGAAATCACCTTGAATCTTTGTATAAGCGAGGGAATTGTGTCAGGATCGTGGCAAGTGGCGCTCTATTGTCTCTGCCTATCTCTGTGAAAAAAGGCGTGACAATTTGCTTGATTGATAATATATTATAATAAATAAAAACTTCTTTATCGTGTGCATTATTAAAAGGTTTTATTAATGTCGTTGGTTACTGACCCCCAAAAACTACTGTTTAAAAACATCGAATCTGATGAGTAAAAAAGCAAAAATCGAATCGAGATGACTTGGAGTGGTCATCATAAATTGGAAGAACCCGCGACGTGCGTGACGGGGCACGGGCCTCACCGATCTCCATCGAATTGGGCTCGTGGAAGAAAATCGATTTAATTATTTTATTTTGTAAAGTTATTCTCTCAAATCTGAAAGTCTAGACTTTGATTTTAATTGGTTTGTTTCGCTATCTGAATTTTGACTTGAACAAAAAGTGCTTTTATTGCTCGTTAGCAGGAACTTTCGCGAGGTTTATGCTTTTCATTTTGTTTTCTATTTGTTCAATAAACCTTATTTTTGAGCTCAATATAAAGAAGGCTTCATAGATAGCTTACATAACGATGGTTAAATTTATTAAATAAGATTAGAAATTAGAAAAGTGCTTTTTCTTTGTTTATTTAAGACTTCGATTTGCTTGATAGTACACAAAAAGAAGTCCAAGAGTGCATATGACTGATAAAACCGATTTAGTGCCTCAGTCATCGTCACTATTCCGGCCGGAGGGGCATTCGACGTGTCGCTTCTAGGATCCAATGTACCTCGTATAATACCAGGAGGATGTTTTTCGACCAAATCAGAGACATCCTTAAGAAAGTTAGGTTGCCCTTAACCTTAGAGAATTGTGAATTTGAAGGAAGCGAGGGAGTTGTGTCAGGATCGTGGCAAGTGGCGCTCCCTTGTCTCTGCCTATTCCTGTGGGAGGAAGGCGTGACAATTTGATTTGATATTGCATCACTTATACAGAGTTTATAGTGAACACTTATAGCAGTTTGTACCTGAATAAATCACAGTGATCAGACAGTCAAATATTGTATCTCTACCTATCTATCTATGTGGAAACGAAGGCGTGATAGATTCGTAGATTAACTTGTAAATGTCAACAAACCTATCACGTTCAAATCTATCCTATAACCCTCGACCATTTGCGATCAATAAGTTGACAAAGTTTTATTGAAATGGGAAGAACGATATGGCAAACAAAGTATCCCGGGTTGGATTCCCCAGCCGGAGAAAAGATTAATTTTAAAACTATTATTTGTAATATTTATTCCGGGTCTGGTTGGTAGGCTGTGGTGAGCATAGGCTGCTGATACGGAGTAGTACCACCACTTACAAGTACACAGACAGTAAAGTGACTTAGTCGCGATACGGGATCAGCCTGTAAGTTGCCGGTTCACACTATGCCGGCATAGTGAAAGGGACTGCTATTTAACTGTAGTAACCGGCGCACTCCAGTCTAACATTAGGCTCTGTTTGGGCTGATGTCGAGCCCCATTTTTTTATATGTTTCAAAGATTTCAGAGATAATAGGGTTTACTGATGAACCGAGCGCGTATAGTTCCCGGCAGAGCGCGTACGGCATATTAGAAGAGCTCTGGAAGACTGCGATGAGAGAAAGTCCGCCTATATGAGTATTTACAGTCGTGAACAAAAATAATAATATTTTAAAATTTTATACGCATTTGTAAAACGAAAAGTAAGTAGATAACTAAATAATTAAACAAATTTTATGCGGCGATTTACTATCGCGTTTATTTTGGTTTTGATCTTACATGTTTTCATTATTCCGACGTTTCGAGAGCTTTGCAGCCATCGTGGTCACGGAAAGACTGAGGTGTTGGTCGTCCTATTGGTTGATGCTTTTCCATCATGTTGTTATTGTTTCCAAAACTACTCCGTTTGAATTTTTGATTTTGTTTTTCCGTTTCCGGCTTAATTCAAATTTTTGCGGTGTGGCGAAAATAACGGACCGTGTCATCTGGTTTGGCAGATTGTGTATTATGGGGTCCCAGGTGTTAGATAATCGCCAACCACCTTCTCTATTGAAATTAGGATGTTTTTTAATCTCAATAGCCTCGCGTACCATCCTGGGTATAAGTCGACTTTATTTTGCGAGGATCTTCGGTTTGTCGAAACGGATGTAGTGGTTGGCGCCGTCTAGTTGATGCTCACAAACTGCAGAGTTTCCACTACGTTAGTGTTTTAAATAAACGCGATAGTAAGCCGCATAAAGGACATCATTCATTTTGGTACTTTTGTAATGTCCAATGATAAAAAAATATATAAATGGTAGTTTTGATACTTGCATTAATAAAACTAATAACAATTTTGCTTTTAATTGCTGTGCAATTGAGTTATTTGGAAAATAAGATATGGATTTTGTATTATCTATCAATCAACGCCATATTTGTTCTACTTTGAACTGTCATAATTATAGTTTGATCATTTTGCACACCTAAACTATGCAAAATAAATAATATATTACAATTACAATGTAATCTTCGTATATTAAACTATTTTAAAATGTAAACCAACTGTTAATACAATTAATTTGTGTCTCCATACAAAATGAATAATGCCCTTTTATACACATTCGTAAAACTAAAAGTTTTTTTTTTTTTTTTTAATCTATATTTATTGGGAGCTTTTGTCTATTAAGACATGTCAGCTCCATAGAGCCTAAAACATATCATCAAATTTATCTTAAGTCTATTTGGGAGGAAGTCGCCGCTGAAGGGAAGAAATAATATTGCAAAATTTATAACATATCTCTGATGCTGGTTCAGATAAAATACTCTGCGCTAAACCAACATTAATTACATTCAGTTTAAATTCCTTCACCAGCGCTTCCCTCCCCTTCTTGCTCTTAGAGCACTCCATCATCATATGTTGGACGTCATCTAGAACATCACACGTGTCACAATTTGGAGATTCAATTACATTCATCAAATGTAAAAACTTTGCAGATGGGTAATGACCCGAACGTAGTCTAAACAATAATTTTAAGTATAACCTACTAATTCGTATGTAAACTAAAAGTAAGTAGTTAGATAACTAAAGTTACTGCGCAGCTTCAATGCAAGCGCTATTTTTGTCTGCCGAGATCTATTGGCACAATGTTGAGGTAAAAAAAAACATATTCAAAAATCTTGCAACACCGTGTTGTTTTAGGCCTCTGCGAAAATATTGAGTTCGGTAAGCGAAGAAAAACAAGCGCGTGTGCGCAGTTAACCTCCCACTTGGGGGAGGGGGTGAATTTAACACCCATTTAACCAAACAACCCCCAGGGAGACTTTCTACGGCACTGTTAACCTACAGATACTTGTTGGTAAAAATTAGGGTTGACACATTTTACTTTTTTTTATTGTGACCTTGCCTGTTTGCAAGGGATGTTTCAAGATTGATGACGACTTCAAAATCGACTCAGATTACAGTTGCCTCACTTGTCATCATTGTAGGTCAGAAGTACCTTTTCACGTCTCGCTTTTTTTCTTCTATTGTGACCCAACATCTGACCTCAATCCGTCTGATGGTAAACAAGAGGAGGTCTAAGAGTGCCGACGACAGTAAAAACCGAATAGCAGTCACATGGAGTTGGAAGCAGTTGGAACCGGCAACTTAAAAGCTTATCCCGAAATTCTGTCGCAGTTTCATAGACCGAACTCCAGCTCTTGACATCAGACGGGGTGCTGTCATTTAGAGTGCTCCAATACAATCAATGAATTGTCACTCCCTTTTCACGGGATAGGCAGGGACAATGAAGGACCACTTGCCATGATCCTGACACAAATCCCTCGCTTCGATAAACATCCACAATTTTTTTCAGCACTACGGTTATGGGCACTAGGCAAACCAGCTTTCTTGAGGATGTCACCGATTTAGTCGGAGAACACTCTCCTGGGTCTGCCTCGATTAACGCATACATCCACATCAGATTTATAAATACCTTTCGTCAATCTAATTTCATTGATCCTTTCCATGTGTCCAAACAATCGAATCGACAAAGGAAGGCTCATATGTCAATCCCTTTTTTTTTCTTTTTTATGCTCCAATACAAAAAAGTTTATAATAAATGACAACCCTAATAGAGAGAGGGACGCGAGTGCTGTTTTTTCATTTTCGAATATTTTCCTTGGCTGGTGGTATTTTTTCAGTATGTTTTTACAGTTGTAAGATAAACTACACTTTCATCAAATGTATATTTTTTTCTAAAAGCTCCTCTTGTCTCTGGTGAGCTTATATAAATTGTATTATATTTTATCTCCAACATTATAATTTTAGATAATTAAATTACCCAGAATTTAAGTTAAATAAACTCATAAAATGGACCAACAACCTCCTAAAGGAAGCTAGATGCAATCCGAAGCCACCGTAGAACTTGCTAGATGCAGTCCACTATCGAGGATTCGGGATCAGCTTGTAAGTTGCTGGTTTCAACTAGGCCGGCATATTGGCTGTGAGTGCTACTCACAGTTATTATAATGTAGTAGCAGTGACTTCCATTCAAGGACCATACTCAAGCTGATGTTAAGGCGGGGTGCTGTCAAAATATATTAAGTCACATTATAAAAAAGTCACAAATACGCAAACCGAGAGCACGGGTTCAAAACCACTTGCCGGTACCAATGTATCTTTGATATAATGTACTTTGGCTGTCCTGCTTCTATGATACAAGCACTTTAGTAACTTAGAATAGAAATGTGAATAAATAAATAAAAATATTAAGTAAACTCGGTTTCAGCATTTAAAAACAGGCTAAAAAATTAGTTCATATCTAAAATTTAACCTACATGTCTTTAATCAATAAAATTGTCACGTCTTTTTCCCACAGGGATAGGTAGAGACAATTGAGCGCCCCTTGCCACTGATCATTCAATTTATTAGTATTTTTTTACATTTCTATACTAAGCTACTCCTTGTATTATAGAAACAGGACAACCAAAGTATATATATCAAAGATACATTGGTACCGGGTACGTGGTCTCGAACTCGTGCTCTCCGGTTTATGTAACCATTGCACTGCCACTACACCACGGTCGCCTTAAAAGATACATGTATCTTATCAAAGATATATTAGTACCGGCATTGGTTTTGAACCCGTGCTCTCGGTTTGCGTAACCTTGCACTGCCACTACACCACGGCACCAATCGCCTTAAAAGATGATTGGTGCCAAGAGCGTCTAAAATTCACCTGTAACTTGAAATAACAAATCAGTTACACGGTTTGAATGGAAGCCGCTATTTGAAAGCAAAAAAGCACTATGGACAACTTAGTAATGGTCGCGCGTCACGGACTTGTGCCCAGTTGATGCTGTGACGGTGTGACGGTTCATTACTTTGTATTAATATACCTTACTGGATTTATTACAATTATAATTACAAGTAATATTTTTCTGTTGAAACGCGGTCATTAAGGAGTGTATGTAGAGTGACGATAGCGGATAGAATAAGGAATAGCGATAGATGTGGTTTGAAAGAAGATGTAGTGTCAAGGATCTTTATTTTTTCATTTCTATATTAAGCTACTAAAGTGCCTGTACCATAGAAACAGGACAACCAAAGTACATATATCAAAGATACATTGGTACCGGTGAGTGGTCTCGAACTCGTGCCCTCGGTTTGTGTAACCATTGCACTGCCAAAATAAAAAAAAGGAAATTATTCCAGAAGAATCGTCGAAAGTGTCACTCTCTTGTCACTGCCTAACCCTGTGATGATATAATGATGATTAAAAAATTCTTTAGCTTATTATATCCTAATTATAGTCAAACATTCCTTTTTTTTCATCAAATCACCCCTACAAAGGACTTGGGCTTAACTGTATTAACAGTTGCACGTAAATTTTAAAATAGTTTGATGTACGAAGATTACAATGTAATTGGAATATTTCCTTTATTTAGTTTAGTTTATTTATGACAGTTCAAAGCAGAACAAATATGGCGTTCATTGACAGATTATTAAAATCCATATCTTATTTTCCAAATAACTCAATTGCACAGTAATTAAAAGCAAAATTGTTATTAGTTTTATCAACACAAATATCAAAACTACCATTTATATTTTTTTTCATCATTGGACATTACAAAAGTAGTACATATAGGCCCAAAATTAATGATATCCTTTGGTTTTCTTCAAAGCTATCTATCCATATTTAACCTTAATGACCGCGGGGTCTCCGGGAACCATCACAGATGTGTACCAAACCAGTTATATATACGTACCAAGCATTTAAACCTAATAATAATAATGATATAAAAAAACTATACGTCATACAATAATTTTATATTGAACAAATAAATTTGATCCTTATGGCTTTTTTATTGTGTCACTTGTTTATTAAGAAAAATCGCCTCAGTTCACATCTGCCTCAGTCGCCGTTACTATACCGGCCACTATCCTTTTTTTTTGTGACTTTTTTGACGACAGGTGTAACCGAACGGTTAGCAATTAATTTGTTGCTCGTAAAGTCCCGGGTTTGATTCCCGGTCGGAGAAAATATTTTTTTCATAGCTTTTATTTGTAATGTTTGATAATTGTACGAGTATTAAATATTGCAATTATTTGTTATTAAAAAAAAGAGGCGGATATTTGCTTCGGGTCTGGTTATCAGAGAGTGGTGGTACCCAGTCTGCCGATCCGGGGTAGTATTACCAAGTATACAGATCTTAGCGCGTTTCGGGATCAGCTTGTAAGTTGCCCGTTCCAAGTAGGCGGGCATAGTGGATTTTCCACTATCCTGACACAACTCCCTCGCTTCCACAATTCCCTTCATACAAGCTCTACGGTTTTGGGCACTAGGCAACATCTTTCTTGAGTATGTCTCTGATTTGGTCGAAAACACCTTCCTGGGTCTGCCTCGTTTAAAGCAATCCATCCACATCAGATTTATAAATTTCCCTCGTCAATCTACTATCTCTTTAGATTTTATAATAACTTCAAAATATCAAAATTGTTTTATCGTATTATTCTTTGTCTGTACGTCTTAGTAGGATGGATCACGGTTGATCGTGGTACACCTGTTTCCCTTTAGTGTTCGGCTGTTTCCGCTTATGTATGGACCTTTATACATATTCACGACTCAACGCTATTGGGGGTAGATAGATGCTTGTACCTGTTGCTTTATAAGATATAGTATTAATGATGCTAAATTACATATTTTGATAATTATCAAGATCGTGGCCAATGGCTCCATTGTCTCTTCCTATACCTTGAATTGTAAATTGAACCTTACCACATTGTTTTAAAGTATAAACTTGTCACAAATGTAATTCACATACATCATTTCGACAAATACAAGTCCAACATTAATTCGGACTTGCGTTTATGTCGCCGCTTTTTGGGCGACTATTGTGTATCTACCAAAAATATATGATCGAAGGAAATTGGTATTTAATAGTATCCCTTAAGAACCCCGTAGAACGTCACACTATCAAGGTAATCAACTAACTGCCAATCCTTTAAATTAAATTTAAAAAATAATATAAAAAAGCATAAAATAAATCCATTCTGACGTACCCACAAGACTGACGGATAGTGAGTGGGCCTGCGGTTACGAGATAGAGCCTCTACACGCAATACAAAATAAACTATTTTAAACTTTAATGCAATGTATTGAAAATCAAATTTGATTGGTTTAACAATGTATAACTAGATAAGAGACTGATGACAGATTCAACAACATAATGCACTAAACATATTTTATAACAAATACAATTGAGACTGTATTACAATGGAATAAAGTTCAAATTGGTTTAGTATTGTGGAAGTGCACTCATGATGTGAAGCTATCACTTTCAGAAGGTATGTAGAAAAAAAGGTAATATTGGAAGCTGTAGTAGGTAAAAATATATGTTTATTATTTATATTGTAATTGACTGGTTATATTTGCTATAGAAAGTAATTTTAACAAGTATAACGATTACATACTTTCAACGTTTCACATTTCATCGTTTTTTTTTTTATTGTGACTCGACATATGACAGCACCCCGCTTGATGTTAAGCCAAAGTGTAGTCCATGAATAACTAATACTCACCATGAATAATAATTGTCACTGCTAATACAATTCAATAACTGTGAGTAGCAATCACATTTACTATGCCGGCCTAGTTGGAACCGGCAACTTACAAGCTGATCCCGAAACGTGACCAAATCACTGTACGGTCTGTATACTTGTAAGCGGTGGTACTACCCCGGGTCGGCAGACTGGGTACTACTGCCTCTTTAAAAATAACATCAGGCGGAAAATGCTTTCAAAAATGTCCGTATACTACACTGGTCTATACAATGATATTAAGATCCTTTTGTAAGGTAGGATTTCGAGTCACAATAAAAAATTATCTGGGCGAAGCTAGATCGTCTTTCAGTGCCCTTTAGTCGATGTATTGTACTTCGGTCTTAGGAGTATGTTGGTTTGGCAACCTTAATCTTTAAAAAGATGATGAAACATTTAAACGAAAATTACGAAGTGCTCTAAATCTACCTAAAACAAAAACTAAATCAGGAAGAAAGCAAAAAATAGCCATTGAAAGAACATAGTTGTATAATGGCTTGTATAATTTAAATTCCCAGTAAAAAAACTCTAAATGAAAAGCTTAGTCCTTAATTACCAATTGTTACTTTAAAATATTAACACAAAGATTAACAAGATATTAAGGCGACCGTGGTGTAGTGGCAGTGCAATAGTTACGCAAGCCCAGAGCACGGTTTCGAAACCACTTACGGTACCGATGTATCTTTGATATGTACTTTGGTTGTCCTGTTTCTATGATACAAGCACTTTAGTCGCTTAGTATTTTATTATATTGCTTTTCATACCAATAAGTCATAAATGTTGTCTATGTTCATATTTATTGTTGTCCGTGCCATCAACCTGTAGTAGTCAAACCCTTTCTTTAAATTCCTTCTTTTTTTTCCTGATCGACCTTTTTGGTTTTATTTTCGAACTGGCCATTAAAGTCGTTTTTTTACCAGCGACCTATCTTCGTTTTTTGTGGGGATTCCAAATTAATAATGTATTTTTTATAAGATCCTATCGGAACAGGTTTGAACCGCGGACCTCTGTGGGAATATTTTAATGAAAGTGTTTTCAATCCTTTCATAGGAGGATACTTTCGATTTCCTTTGTTATTGATCTCTTGGATTTTTTCTTCTTAAAAGCAAACAGTATCTAATATAAGTTTATACAAACTAACATCTTTCCTTTAATTTTTTTTCTATTGTGACTCGACATATGTCATCACCCCGCTTGATGTTAAGTTGGAGTGTGGTCCATGAATGGATGTCACTGCTACTACAATTCAATAACTGTAAGTAGCAATCACATCCACTATGCCGGCCTAGTTGGAACCGGCAACTTACAAGCCGATCCCGAAATGCGATCCCGAAACTACTTACAAGTATACAGATCGTGAAGGGACATACTCGTACGTAGCCGCTAAAATTAGGTTCGAATTCTTTGCGACATTTTTACAATTTCTCAATCATATTAATTCCAATATTGGTTAGGCAGGAATCGCCAATAATGACGACAGGCGTGGACGAACGGTTTAGCGATTGGTTTGTTGCGCGTGAAGTCCCGAGTTCGATTCCCGGTCGGAGCAAATATTTGTTTCATAGCTTTTATTTGTAATATTTAATAATATTAAATATCGCAAATATTTGTTAATAAAAAAAAGAAATGGATATTTGCTTCAGGTCTGGTTTACAAAGAGTGGTAGGCAGTGATACCCAGTCTGCCGATCCGGGGTAGTACCACCACTTAAGTATACAGACCGTGAAGTGATTTGGTCACGTTTCGGGATCAGCTTAGTGGATCTGATTGCTACTCACAGTTATTGAATTGTAGTAGCGGTGACATTCATTCATGGACCACACTTCAGCTTAACATCAAGTGGGGTGCTGTCATATGTCGAGTCACAATAAAAAAAAAACAATATTGCTATAACTTATTACCACTTAAAAATGAATAAATTTCATATAAGAATCTGCTAGGTGACTGCCTTTCTCTGCATTGTTCACATTCAGTCCCATTGTCCCTAAAATTTGCAATCGTCATACCAGATCTCTTATAATCCCCACCACTGCGCTTTATCCCCAAAATCTCGCCAAAAACCCAGACACAACGCATAAATCCTTATTTAAAATACATTCAATTTGCATGAACAATACTAAAACATACCAAACACCAAAATATGAACATACCAAAATCATCTTTAAGTACTTCAGAATAGGCATCAAAATTTGCAACCAATAATTGAATACACAATAATTTAATAAGAACATAAGATTTTAACTCAATGATTGCAAATAATCTTTCTGCTGTTGATAATAAAGTTGAATATTGTACAATGATTTTCGTAAACGTCTTAAATAGCCAATAAATAAAGGAATATCGAAGTTGCTTGTGTCAACAACAGTGCATTCTTGTGCAGTGTGTCCGACACACACACACACACACACGTAAAGGGCTAATGTGTGTAAGTGTGTTGGTTAATGCTAACTTCGGAACAGAAAAACCAACGAAGAATGGAGTAGATGTCAGATCTTAAAAATATAATTCCTATTTAAAAATATACATTGAAGTGACGACAATATTTTTAGATCGTATGTCGAAGGCGGCATTGGTGGGGTCTTACAATATTTGGTTGGGTAGAGGGGATAGTGAGGGCAGAGAAGGTGAGTGTTGACATGTCACAAAAAGCTTTGAAACCTACATTTCGATCACAAGTCCAGAACGCTGCCCTCATTCTCCCGCCTGCCACGCGATGGACCCGGCACCCGCACGTAGAATCCATGGATGCTAAGAAATCGTTTTATTTACCATAAATAAATTTCTAAAGTAACCATAATGGTTTTAATTTGGCAGACAAAGTGACGGTGACTAAGGCAACCGTGAATGAGTCAGTTTTTTCAGAGGTTGGTACTCTTACCATACATTAACCATTAGGCAAGGTTAATGTCAAATGTCAAATCACAGTAATATATGCGACAGCCTTATGTTAAGATGAAGGGCGACTCATGAATTACAGTGACTACAGGAAACCGGCAACTTTTAAGCCGAAAATAAACTGTCTGCCTTCTACTTTTTTAAAACTTATTGAAAACCTTGTGCCAATTCATGTATTACTCATAATTTTGTATTTATTACTATGGCCTAGATGCCATCTTTTCTTTGTTTTATGTGCTAAATACGAATATGGTAACGATGTAATTTGTAATCTTCACGTATATTTCTAAGGCACTTTTTCGCCAACCTTTCACTTGAGCAGTTCACTCAAATATATCAATTATACTTTTACTTATAATCCTATTACATATTTATATCTTCACACCGTCGGCGAACATAGGCGACAACCAGGCAAAACCTGAATTTAGGATTTTTAGATTGAAAATCGTAATCTAAGTACAATCAGGCGACCGTGGTGTACCTAGTGGTAGTGCAATGGGTACGCAAACCGAGAGCACGGGTTTTAAACCACTTGCCGGTATCAATGTTTGATAAATGTACTTTGGTTGTCCTGTTTCTATGCACTTTAGTAGCTTAGTACAGAAATGAAAATATATTTAAAAAAACAAGAATGCGAAGGCTATCTTAAAAAAAAAACAGAAGTTTGCTTTGCCCATTAACCATAAAGTTTTCCTGAAGAGATTGTAGAGGATGTATTATAGTCACCGAACACGACATGATCCGTATAAAATGTTCTACCAAAAATGATTCCAATAATCAATCAATCAAATTGTCACGCCATTTTTTCTACAGGGATAGGCAAATGGAGCGCCACTTGCCACGATCCTTACACAACTCCCTTGCTTCACATCCACAAATCTCGTCATACAGGCTCTGTGGCGACATTGGTGGGGCACTAGACAACCCAGCTTTCTTGAGGATGCCTCCTCAAGAAAACCCCCTTCTGGGCCTGCCTTGTTTAACTCATCCATCCACATCAGATTTATAAATTCCAATAATGATTTGTATTATCTAAATAGTACGTAAATATTTCTTATATTGAAATGTGAATCTAACTAGAATTAATTAGATATTTTTATTATTTTATTATTAAAATGCAAAATACCCATTTTCCTTATTAAATATTTTATTACAAAAGTTTTATTTATATAAATATAATAATATATTTAAATCTTTTTGCGTTAAATTAAATTATTAACAAACTAATTATACCATAATTAGTTATGCTAATTATACCAGTATATATTATACTCTATATACTATACTATATATATGTATTATACTCTATAAGTGATTATAGAGGATGTGAAACAGAAGTCGGTATCGTGGTAAATGGCATTCAATTGTCTCAGCCTACTCCTGTGATGATGAATATGTTATAGTTTCAGTAATTCCGACATATTGACGACAGGCGTGGACGAACGTTTAGCGATTTGTTTGTTGCCCGTATAGTCCCGGGTTTGATTCCCGGTCAGAGCAAATATTTGTTTCATAGCTTTTATTTGTAATATTTAATAATTATATTAAATATTGCAAATATTTGTTACTAAAAAAGAGGCGGATATTTGCTTCGGGTCTGGTCGGTCGGTGTCGGTCGGGTCTGTGGAAAAAATGCGTGACAATTTGATTGATTATTTTTTATTATGACTCGACATCTGACCTCAACCTGCATGATGGAAGTCGGCACTCTGCCGACAACTGAAAATACCGAGTCAGTTCAGGGCTGCCACAGTCGCCGTCACTATGCCGGCTTAATATGCTTCGTCACAATTAGTATATGTAATTTTATATTTATCTCGTATAGCTACTCCTTGGTTTTCTTAATACCTCGCCCAGTGACCTTGGACGGAGTTAACCTGTTCTCGCAAATCCACCCCGCGTGGTACAGCGACCTAGCAGCCTCCTGCACTCTTATAAGCGCCTAGTACTTGTTTATTATTGCAAACCAGTCTACGAATAAAGAACTTTTTTATTTATGTTTTTTTATTCATTATTAATATGTATTTAGTTATTTTTAGTTGTTTGTTATTAGGATTGGAATTAGGTCATCCTTTAACTATTTTATCTTATGTTTTGTTTAATACGGATATAAGGGAAGATAGAGAGTTGTATCAGGATCGTGGCAAGTGGCGTTCCATCTACTGAACTAATGTTACTAGGGTTTAGTGGCTCCATGCTTGTGTGAACTAAAATGTGATAGGTAATTAGATTATTCCTCAAATTTGTTCCTATCCCTAATAGTAGGTATACTATTAGTATTACGAATATTAAAAAACCTATCATTAAGGATTTTATTAGCTTCTTATAAGATATCATCTAATACCTACATATTACAATCTTATTAATTTTAATCAGTAAAGGTCGTTTTTGAATAATTAGGTTTAATTTAATAAAATCACCGTTTTCTTATTTAGTCGCCTCTGCGCTATTGGGCTTTCCCTTGCTTATCATGAAGCAAGTCGAAAAATATGACAAGAAATAAAATCTAATTAATCGAAATTATTCTCACAATTTCCTTGTGGGAAAAATCGTCATATTAATTGATTGATTGATTTTCTCATTTAAATCAAAAATACTACTTATAAAGCAATATTTTTAGAAATTCTAAAATTCGATTTAAGAGGTACATATATTATCACCTCCTAATAAATATAAATTCTAGAGCTTTTCAAATTAGGATTATTTATTTTAAAACTTTACGCACCAAAGGCGAACTTAATTAGATTATATTAAGTATCTTTATTGATAAATCAACGATATAATAATTAAATCATTTTATAAACAAATCACGATTTAATTAATATATAAAAGTATAGTTGTTTAATCCTATTAAGTTTTTTTTGGCATATTCCAATGCTAGTACTTAATTAATAAATTATTTAAATATTTATAAAAAATCACGCGTGAACATCGGCTGTGACCGGGAATCGAAACCGCGCGGGGTATCTTGGTTAGAGTGCGACAGTTGATCTGAAAAACAGTACGAAAAATAACAGATAAGAGTAAGTACCTAATTAAAAAAATTACGTTTTAGTAACAACACTATAAATATTAACAATTATTTTTTATTTCCAATAAAAACACAAATAATTGTATTTTATTCAAATTTATTAAAAAAATACATTTATCTAGGTATGTTTACACCAAATACAATAAATATTACAACATAAAAAAGGACAAATCAATTCAGAACAATAAAAATATCATATAAAATTGTTCAATAAAATGCATCTAAGTTCAAAGGATCCTGTTGCTGGACCACGGTTAGCCCTTCAAAATTAACCGGTTCCTTAATCCTACTATCCCTTTCGTTCATGTGTTTATTTATATCTACCATCCCTGTTTAATGATCGGCAATTTCTTTATCTCACTCTCGCTTGTGCTCGAACTAACCACTTTCCCTGTTCAAAGGACGAAGACTGCAAATATAGCTATCACTTTCTCTCTTATGGGTTTGTAGGTGTGTGTTGCTCTTCAGGACGAAGGATTGGCCTTGAGACTCCATTCGGTCAAGATATTTTTACTTTTTTTCTTGGAACGATGACTACATATACTAAGAAGTTGTGCCCGACCAATAACTTGTTTTATGGCTGTGTATAGTTTGTTTTTTTTTTACAAAAAGCGCGGGGAATTCTTCGAAATAACAAAACAAGACTGCATTTTAAATTAATTATGCAAATTTTTGTTTTAATAGCTTTCATTTTCAGTAATCTTCTAATACAGGTGGACATTATTTTTGTATGTTTTTTTTTGGACACCTTTACTACCCAATGACAAGTAACTACATTGGCCAAAATAGCTTCGTATTTGCCATTGGCCATTGGGCGAAGACAACGATTGGCCCCCGAACACGACATGGTCCGAGTAAAATGGTTTATCAAAAATCAATCAAATTGTCAGGATTTTTCCCACGGGGATAGGCAGAGACAATGGAGCGCCACTTGCCACGATCCTGACACAACTCCCTCGCTTCCATCACATCCACAATTCTCCTCATACAAGCTCTAAGGTTATCAAAAATGATAACAATAATAAATGAATTAGTGTTATCCAAATAAATTGTCAGGATTTTTCCCACGGAGATAGGCAGAGACAATGGAGTGCCACTTGCCACGATCCTGACACAACTCCCTCGCTTCCATCACATCCACAATTCTCGATACCAATAATAAATGAATTAGTGTTATCCAAATAAATTGTCAGGATTTTTCCTACGGGGATAGGCAGAGACAATGGAGCGCCACTTGCCACGATCCTGACACAACTCCCTCGCTTCCATCACATCCACAATTCTCCTCATACAAGCTCTAAGGTTATCAAAAATGATACCAATAATAAATGAATTAGTGTTATCCAAATAAATTGTCAGGATTTTTCCCACGGGGATAGGCAGAGACAATGGAGCGCCACTTGCCACGATCCTGACACAACTCCCTCGCTTCCATCACATCCACAATTCTCCTCATACAAGCTCTAAGGTTATCAAAAATGATACCCATAATAAATGAATTAGTGTTATCCAAATACCTTAATTAATTCTTATAATAAATGTGACTTTAATTTAAATTAGGTTATAAACAAATTAGATATTTTAATTACTTTATTTTTTAATGCACAATTTTTTTTTTTGTTGTGACACGACATCGGACCTCGACCCGCCTGATGATAAGCAAGTGGTGGTCCAAGAGTGACGACGACTGAAATAACCGAGTTAGTTCCCGGCCAAAGGTGCTTCTTCACGCATCGCTTGAAGGATCCAAGGTCATAGCATGGAGAGAACACATGAGCTGGCAAAGCATTCCACTTGTCAATTGTTACAAAGAATACAAAGAAAAGACGCACCGAACTTTTTAGTTCGACTGCCGATAAAATGCGGATGCTTTCCCCGACCTGTGCGGGTATTACGGGTGTGGAAGGACGAGGTAGGAACAAGATTAAAGAGCTCTTCGGAACATTCTCCGTGGTATAGTAGGCGACAGAGGACGCACAGAGCCGCCATGTCTCTGCGTAGTTGCAGGGGCTCCAGAGTTCGCGTGACCTCTGCATCACCTATAATTCGGACAGCTCGGCGCTGCAATGAATCCAGGGCATTAAGAAGATACTTGGCAGAGCCGTCCCAGAGGTGCGAACAGTACTCCGCGCAAGAGCGAATCTGAGACTTTTATAATATCAGGCGAAACTCTGGCGCGAAGAACCGCCGCACGTTGTTCAGGATGCCAAGTTTGCGGAAGGTGGTCTTGATGGCCCGCTCGATGTGGTCCCTGTGATTCAAGTCGCAGCGAAGGGACATTCCAAAAATGTCTAGTCTGTCCGAAGTACTAAGGGAGATGTTGCAAAGAGAAGGAAGGGTTACAAGCTCTTTGGTTATGGGCACTAGGCAACCCAGCTTTCTAGCAGAGAATTGTGGATGTGAAAGAAGCGAGAGAGTTGTGTCAGGATCGTGGCAAGTGGCGCTTCATTGTCTCTGCCTATCCCTGTGAGAAACAGGCGTGATGATTTGTTAAATGCAATAACATCAATTTTACCTAAAACACAATACAACGGGCGAGCTTAATGCTTAATAGCATTTTCTACCAGCTAACCTTTGGAAGAGGGGTGACAAAACATGTAGAGAGAGCTTATATATATTTTTTTATTGTGACCCGACATATGACAGCACCCCGCTTGATATTAAGCTGGAGTATGGTCCATGAATAAAAGTCACTGCTACTAAAATTCAATAACTGTGTGTCGCAGTCCCATCCACTATGCCGGCCTTGTTGGGACCGGCAACTTACAAGCTAATCCCGAAACGCTACTGACTCTTTAAAAAAAAAATTTTCGACGACAGGCGTGGACGAACGGTTTAGCGATTGGTTTGTTGCGCCCAAAGTCCCGGGTTCGATCCCCGGTTGAAGCAAATATTTGTTTCATAGCTTTTATTTGTAATATTTATTAATATTAAATATTGCAAATATTTGTTAATAAAAAAAGAAGAGATGGATATTTGCTTAGGGTCTGGTTATCAAAGAGTGGTAGGCAGTGGTACCCAGTCTGCCGATCCGGGGTAGTACCACCACTTACAAGTATACAGACCGTTAAGTGATTTGGTCACGTTTCGGGATCAGCTTGTAAGTTGCCGGTTCCATCTAGGCCGGCATAGTGGATGTGATTGCTACTCACAGTTATTGAATTGTAGTAGCAGTGACATTCATTCATGGACAACACATGAACATCAACAATGAACAATGAACATTAACATCAAGCGGGGTGCTGTCAATTATGTCGAGTCACAATAAAATAAAATAAATTTTAGTACGTGTTTTATTATTTTTTATTAAAAAGAAAATCATTTAATATTTTTAAATGATTTTCTTTTTAAATAAATATTAAACGAACTAATAAACGAACATCATTACATATGTTTATAGTTTTATTCATTTACACCAAAGTTATTATTTTTTTAAAGGACAATCGAATAGTATTTTCAGTCGTCGGCGTGCCTAAACGTCCTCTTGCTTACATCTTGACATCAGGTAAGTCAAGCTCAGATAAAAAAATAACAAATCTTCAAACAATTCCTCACATCTTTGTTACGTTTAGAATAAGCTTAACAAAAGTGTAATCTGCAAAGCTCCGTTCAAATTCCTCAACAAGAAAAAGTCTTCAGTTAAAGAAAACAAGTAAAAAGCTCGTTACATTGACCGCTACCCGTAATGCACATCCTTACGCTACGCAAGCCAAAAAGACAAACAAACACACATCCGACCTTGTCAACAAAAACCAAAAAATCATCAGTATGGATCCTGACCTACATACAGGCGGCAACTCATGCGATAAACAAAATAAAAATAATAAATAAAAAGGAAAAAATAAAAGTCTGGAAATAATAAAATAAAATATCACAAGTTACGGTTAGGCTGCGTTTGAACCTCTATTATGGGTACAACGTAGCAGGGGCCCGACGGTGAAAAATCAGTTAACCTGCACCGCTGTTGCAAGTGACCAATCAACGTAGTTTGCTTATTAACTTGTTATTCGCTGATTGGTTACGGAGTGTATGTGGAGTGACGATAGCGGCTAGAATAAGGAATAGGAACAGTGCGCAATAGATGTGGTTCGAAAGAAGACAATTAGAGACCTCGCTGATAGTGGCTCAGTCCAAACCATTTTGAAGGATGTTTTGCGTCTCAAACGAGTCAAGTCTCGATTGGTGCCAAAATCGGTAATTTTTTTAGAAAAAAAGCGTCGATGTATGTGAAACTTTGCTGTCTGACTATCAGGACCACTTAAAATGCATTATTACTGGAGACGAGACCGAAAAGACCATGGCAAAGTCGATCGAAAATCAATGTCATGTTTACAGTTTTCTTTGATAATGGTGCCGCTGGGCCAAACTGTCAACAAAGAATATTATTCAAACGTTATGCGTTGTTTGCGTGAAGTTATTCATCTAAAACGGCCGGAATTATGGGCGAACAACTTCCCCATAATTCCTGGTTCTTCGCAACTTTTGATGTGACAACATCTTATAATACTATGGAGCCGGCAGCACGCACGAAAAAACATGACTCATGCGGCGTTACCTCGCCGCGTTCCATTTAAGGCTTGAAGTGCAAGCGAGAGCGCGGAACGAGCGACAAAGAGGCACAATCGGCCTCCGCGTTCGGCCGTGTTCGACATTTGTCTCTCTTCTACTTGAGTGAGCGATGCGTACTATTAATATTACTAATATTAATACTATTAATATTTTAATACACAATAAAATTGTACGCATAATTGTATTTATGCGTACAAATGAACGTAACTTGATCAATTCAATTGTGATTTCCATTTACCTCCTTCTCTATATCTATATAAAATATCTATCAAACAAATAAAATTAAAGTTTTCTTTTAAAAAATGCAACCATTCCATCAGTATTTTCTTATGACGTTCAACTATCGTCAGTAAACCGACTTTACAGACAACCGATTTTTTTTAGCCAAAAACTCGACTCGTATTGTTCCGCAACCACTGTATGCGCCTGATTTGGCTCCGTGCGACTTCTGGCTATTCAGCAATTCTGGCTTTTGAGGCCAATGCTGGGACGCTGTTTTGACACGATTGAGGAGATAAAAACCAAATCGTAGACGGTCCAAAACAGACTATTCCGACTGTTTCGAGGACTGGAAAAAGCGTTGGAAAAAATGCGTTTTATCGGACAGAGATTATTTTGAAGAAGATGAAATTGATTTGGAAAAATAATAAGAATTTACACTTTATAAACAAATTCACCTTACTTTTTGATCACAGTTAGTATACTACCACTAATCAGCAGACTGGGAAATGACCACCAACTGTCCACTCTTTAACCATGTCTATAGCCATGTCTATTAGTTTTGTCGACCCAAACTCATGGTAGCGGCAAAGTCGGCGGTTAGCGGGAGCGTTTTTCATTCACGCTCCGTTGAAATAGTTCTTTTTAAAACTGGTACGTGCGCGGTAAGTTCTCTTATTGCATCTCTTACCTTGTTCTTTTTTAATCATTTCTCGAATATGGAACGTCGTTTTATATTGTTTTTCTTATTTTCACTTCTTATGCTTCCCCAGTTTCATTCATGAGCGGTCAATGTCGCTCTTTTTCGTTTTTCGGTTAACAACACAATTATGTGCGTACGCTCGGAAGTTTAAATACTTTTTTTGTTTTAATTTATGCGTTTGTTTGTTTTGTGATTAACGCCTCTTTTCGTTTTTTATTAGCTTATATTTATCTTGCCTTGTTAGTATGGGTTAAAACTTGCAAATGAATTTTGAAACACTTAACCCTAACTTATTAGGCTGAAATTTTGCATACACGTTAAGTTTATGAGAATTGTGAATGTGAAGGAAACGAGGGAGTTGTGTCAGGATCCTGGCAAGTGGCGCTCCATTGTCTCTGCCTATCTCTATGGGAAAAAGGCTTGACAATTTGATTGTTTGATCAAATTTTCAATTTCAAATTTTAAATCCATATACCCACCTAATTTTCTAAATGACTCAATTGCACAGCACTTAAAAGCATAATTGTTATTAGTTTTATTAACAGAAGTATCGAAACTAACTATTTATATATATATATATATATATATATATATATATATATATATATATGTATATATATATATACTATACTATTGATATATATTATTGTCCCTCGCTTCCTTCACATTCACAATTCTCTTCATACAAGCTCGGCTTTAAACTTTTTTTTTTTTTTTTTTTTTTTTTTGTGACTCGACATCTGACATCGACCTGCCTGATGATAAGCAAGAGGAGATCCAAAAGTGCAGACGACTGAAACAACCGAGTCAGTACACGGCTGTCTCAGCCGCCGTCACTATGCCGGCCAAAGGTGCTTCTTCACGCATCGCTTGAAGGATCCAAGGTTATAGGAGGGAGAAAACACATGGGCTGGCAAAGCATTCCACTTGTCGATTGTTCTACAAAGAAAAGATGCACCGAACTTTTTAGTTCGACTACCGATTCTGTCGACAAAATGTGAATGCTTCCCCCGACCAGTGCGGGTGTTACGGGTGTGAAAAGACGAGATAGGAACAAGGTTAAAGAGCTCCTCGGAACATTCTCCGTGGTATAGGCGATAGAGGACGCATAGAGCCGCCATGTCTCTGCGTAATTGCAGAGGCTCCAGAGTTCGCGTAACCTCTAAATCTCCTATGATTCGGACAGCTCGGCGCTGCAATGAATCTAGGGCATTGAGAAGATACTTGGCAGAGCCGTCCCAAAGATGCGAACAGTACTCCGCGCAAGAGCGAATTTGTGCCTTGTATAAAAGTAGGCGAAGCTCTGGCGCGAAGAACCGCCGCACCTTGTTCAGGATGCCAAGTTTGCGGGAAGTGGTCTTAATAGCCCGCTCAACGTGATCCCTGTGATTCAGGTCGCTGCGAAGGGACATCCCTAAGATATCCAGTCTGTCCGAAGTACCAAGGGAAATGTTACGAAGAGAAGGAAGGGGGATAAACGGGGATTTTTTCGTCGAGAACGCGCATACCTGAGTCTTGTCTGCGTTGAACTGAACCAGGCTCTCGTCACCCCAATGGGTAATACAATCAAGAACCCGGTTCAGCTCCGCTACGACAGACTCTCTCATATCGGCTATTTCCTGTTTTTCGGCTGCGGGGCGGGCAGTGTAGCGTCCATGCACCGTGCTGTCGTCTGCATAGCAATGAATGCTGGATCCAAGGTCCAGCATGTCATTGATATGCAGTAGGAACAAGGTCGGCGACAGCACAGAGCCCTGAGGAACGCCAGCATTCACCGACACCCTACGTGACGCGCTGCCATCCACAACAACGCGTATGGAGCGGCCACGCAGGAAGTCGGCTATCCAGCCACGCAGACGGTCAGGTAAACCGTATGCCTCGAGCTTGGAAAGAAGGGCCTTGTGCCAGACCCTGTCAAACGCTTTGGAGATGTCCAAGCCGATGGCAAGGGCTTCTCCATTACCGTCCAACGCTTCCCCCCAGACGTGCGTGGTGTACGCCAGAAGGTCACCAGTTGACCGTTTTGGCCTAAAGCCATATTGACGGTCATTGACCAGCTGATGACCCTCCAGATAGGCCATGAGGCGGACATTTATAATCCGCTCCATGACCTTGCACAAAACTGAGGTTACAGCTATTGGACGGTAGTTTGCAGGGTCTGAACGGTCGCCTTTCTTAGGGACCGGTTGCACATTGGCCCCCTTCCAAGCCCGAGGCACACAGCCCGACGAGTATGAGAGCCGGTATAGCCTCGTCAAGACGGGAGTCAATTCCGCTGCACACGTTTTAAGCACAATCGCTGGGATACCGTCAGGGCCACTGGACTTTCGGATATCGAGCGATCGTAGCTCCATGCGGACATCGCGTTGTCTGATACGTATATCAGGCATCGTATGTCCGCATGGACGCAAGGTGGGTGGCTCTGCACCACGATCGTCGATCCGTGAATTAACGGCAAAGAGCTCAGCCAAGAGATCAGCCTTTGCTTTTGCCGCATGCGCCAGTGAGCCATCAGGCTGTCTCAGCGGTGGCAGTGAGGAACGACAGAAGTTAGATTCCACAGTTTTGGCGAGACTCCAAAAGCTGCGACTACCCGTTGGGTGCGCCAATAGACTCTCGCCAATCCTGGAAACGCGCTGTGCCTCCGCTCTTCTAAAGACTTTCTTACAAGACTTGGTGGCACGATTAAAAGCTGCTTTCAACTCATCCACGCGAGAGTCATGATTTCTTCGACCCTTAACCCAGGCACTGTGAGCCGCGTTTTTTGCTGAAACAGCAACCGCGCACTCACCATTGTACCAAGGCCTGCTCCGGTCGTTGCGAGATGCACGGTTGGATGGAATGTAATATTCCATCCCCAGCGCGATCTCATCAACAACGGCCGAAGCACACGTAGATAGGTCCTCGGAGCTGAAGCAGCGCTGCCACCAAGGGAGCGAAGCGAAATAATTTCGCATTCCCTCCCAATCTGCCGACCGGTAGTGCCACAGACGACGCACCTCCTCCCTGGCAGGAGGAGGCACGGCGCGTGGCACTGTCGTCTTGACCAGGCAGTGGTCAGAAGTCCCTAAAGGGGCCTTGACCGAAATTTTATACCCGGTCGGACGATTAGTCAGCAGAAGGTCCAGAAGAGATGGGGCATGACCGACAATATCTGGCACCCGGGTGGACTGGGTCACCAACTGAGTCAGGTCATGCAGAAGAGCGAAAGCATGAGCAGCCCTTCCTGCGTGGTCAGTCCTTGGGGACCCCAACCACACGTCGTTGTGTGCGTTGAAGTCCCCCAAGACTACAACCTCCGCGGTCGGAAACCGTTCCAGCGCTTCATCTGTCGCCCGGCTTAAAAATTCAAAGAGCCGGGTTGTCTCCGAATTCCCGTGGTGGGAACGGTAAAGGCACCCGTAGACCCTGGTTTGAGAACCAAGGTCTACGTGTACCCATAGGAGGGACAGGGAAGGATCCTCCAAGTAAAGCAGACGGCGACAACAGATATCGGACCGGATGTACACACATACCCCGGCTTTCGCCAGGAACCTTTCCTCAAGCGAGTAGCCGGGGTATTGTAGGTATGAGGTGTCCACCGGGTCCTTTATCTGTGTCTCCGTCAAGAAGAGCATAGCGGGCCGTGCCGTCTCAAGGTGGTGGTGGACGGCACTGAGATTGGCGTGGATTCCACGAATATTCGTGAAATCCACTCCAAGCTCATTAGTGGTGGGGATTTTAATGCCCGCTGAGCAAACGTTAATTTTTTTTTTTAAACTTTCATATTGGAGGGGTTTGGGGGGGGGGCGTGAAGATGTTGGGGGTTGTTTATTCGGTAGGGACAAAAGGTGCAGCTATCCGCTTCGCCAGATGTATCCCGGCGGTGTGAGTCTGCTGATCCGTCGGACGGAAGGGCCCCCGTACCCTCCCGGAAGTGATCGCCTGGACCCCATATCCGATCACCAATCGGCTAGACGACTCACCCCGGGATTATGCGCCGCATGGTGGGGCAGCCTCCCTCCGTGGTTAGCGGTGGGCTCAGGCCCCTGTACTGTGCAGCGGGCGGCCAGCGGTTAGCCGTTGCTACGGGTCTCCCTGGCCGACGGGTCAGCAAACTCTCACCGGAATACAGTGGATCAGCTGGATGCCACTGTCCCTAACCGCGTCCACAACCCCCAACGCAACTGGTGCTACACAAACTAGTCCCCGAACGCGATGTAGTCACTAACTGTCACAATTATTTTTTTATTGTGACAGCACTCCGCTTGATGTTAAGCCGAAGTGTGGTCCATGAATGAATGTCACTGCTACTACAATTCTATAATTGTGAGTAGCAATCACATCCACCATGCCGGCCTAGATGGAACCGACAACTTACAAGCTGATCCCGAAACGTGACCAAATCACTTCACGGTCTGTATACTTGTAAGTGGTGGTACTACCCCGGATCGGCAGACCGGGTACCACTGCCTACCACTCTTTGATAACCAGACCCGAAGCAAATATCCATCTCTTTTTTTTATTAACAAATATTTGCAATATTTAATATTATTAAATATTACAAATATTTAATAACATGTTATTAAATATTACAAATAAAAGCTATGAAACAAATATTTGCTCCGACCGGGGATCGAACCCGGGACTGTACGCACAAAAAAACCAATTGCTAAACCGTTGGTCCACGCCTGTCGTCAAATTGTGATCTTCGTTCATTAAACTATTTTAAAATGCATATGCAACTGTTAATACAATTACGCCCAAGTCCCCATACAAAATGAATAATGTCCTTTATTCCACAAAACGTATATACAGATAAAATGAGCGCTGTATTTTGAGCTGCGCAGTATGATCGACACTTTAGATGAGTGCTGGGAGCTGCGGTGGGGGCAAATCTGGGAATATTATATACACTATGACGATAGTGGATAAATGTGATTTGAAAGAGGATGTAGTGACAAGGATTGACAAAGGAATGCTTCGATGGTTTGGGCACATGGAAAGGATGAGTGAAAGTAGATTGACGAAAGGAAATTATAAATCTCATGTGAATGGATGCGTTAAACAAGGCAGGCCAAGGAGGGTGTTTTCCGACCAAATCGGAGACATCCTCAAGAAAGCTAGAATGCCTAGTGCCCATAACCACAGAGCCTGTATGAAGAGAATTGTGGATGTAAAGGAAGCGAGGGAGTTGTGTCAGAATGGTGGCAAGTGGCGCTCCATTGTCTCTGCCTATCCCTGGGAAAAGGCGTGACAATTTGATTGATTGATTAAAATTTATACGCATTCGTGAAACGAAAAGTAAGTAGGTAACAAAGCATGTTACTGCGCTGCTTGAATGCCAGCGCTTTTTTTCTGCTGGGATGTATACTTGTATTATAGATACTGGAAAAACAATGATTGTGTCGCGACGTCCGACGTCAACGTAGCTTATTAAATAGCGCCCACGACTGAAAAATCGAATTAGTTTACAGGATGTCGGTAACTAAGTCAGTCAGTCGTCGTCACTATGCCGGCCTTCAATATACCAAATATATATTGGTTTCATATAATTTGTAACCTTATTAAATTTTAAAAGAACTAATCATATCGTGCCAAAGAGGAGTTAATTGGATACATTTACTATAACTATTGCCGTAATTGAACCGAGATCGTTTTAGATAGGCGCCCTCTAACGGTTACTGGCAAATCACATTGTCATTACGACAAGAGTTTTTGTTACAGAATTCTTTTAGATGATAAAAAACGTCGGATAAATTACAAAGTTGTGTTGGTCATCGAAATTGGCTGTAATTTTTTAATAGTTTATGGTTATAGACTCCAGCTGATGTTAAGTTGGAGTTCTGCGACTGCTACTACAGTAATATAATTGCAAGTGGCAGACGCCTCCACTATATCGGCCTAGTTGGAACCTACAACTTTCAAGCTAGATCTGCAAGTGACTTAGTGTAACAGAATTGCAACTTAGTTACTTCGCGATTTGTATACTTGAAAATGCGGTATACCCTGGATTAGCAGACTAAGCAAATGATCTGTAAAACTCGCGCAGCCATATTGTTATTTAAATAAAAAATACTGGTAAATAGCATTGTGAATCTATAAATACTAAGTTATTTTATTTATGCCTGCATTAGATGTAAAGTGGTAACCGTGACAGGACTCGAACCTGCAACGGACAAAGAGACGAGGTTGGCCACGTTGCCACGTCTGCAGCTAAAGGCAGTCGCAGCGTTTACATTTCACATCCAGACACAACTCTTATGCTTTCTTCACATCAACAATTCTCTTCTTATATGTGCTGTTTGGTTATGGGTATTATGGATTTAATCAAGGAAAAATGTTTTGGAACAATCTAACTTTCAATTAATCAATCAATCAAATTTTTACGCCTCCCTCTCACAGGGCTAAGCTCCTGACACAACTTCCTCGCTTCCTTCACATTCACAATTCTCTTCATATAGGCTCTATGGTTATGGGCACTAGGCAAATACAAAATTTCACCTCCTTTTAAATTGTTTATAATATTTCTATTACGGCCAATTCATGCTGTCAATAAGTATTGCGGCCAGTCTGGATACGAACGCGACAAGTGTTAAATTGGAGTCGTCGTTGGAGAAATAAAAAAATGTCCGTACAACAATTGTTTTGGTACGAGTAGATACTGTACACATTATTGCTAAAAATATATTTTATAGTTTTTTACATTTCTATACTTAGCTACTAAAAGGGCTTTGTATCTTGTATCATAGAAAATAAACGACCAAATCTACTTAATATTTTCTTAGATTTTGCGCGAACATTAATCAATGAATTAAACAAATTTTATGCGACTTACTATCACGTTTATTTTGGTTTTGATTTTACAATTTTATTTTATTTTATTATTCCGACGTTTCGAGAGCTTTGCAGCCATCGTGCTGCACCAGTCTCTCCGTGACCACGATGGCTGCAAAGCTCTCGAAGCGTCGGAATAATAAAATAAAAGCCAAGCTACTTATTATATTAAATATATTTTGATATCGGCAAGTGTTGTATCGGCATTAAAGTTTTTTTATATTGTCATTGACCCTGACATCTTGGACAGATGACCTGAGGAAAGCAGGAGGAGGTTCAAGAAACAACTTGGTTCACGGTCGTCTTAGTCGCCTTCCCTATACCGGCTAATGGTAAGCACCACGCATCGCTTGAAGGATCCAAGATTATAGGATGGAGAGAATACATGGGCTGGTGAAGCATTCCACTTGTTGATTGTTCTACAAAGAAACGACGCACCGAACCGTTTAATTGGACTGCCGATGACCTCGACTGGCCTGAGGAAAGCAGGGGGAGGTTCAAGAGTGCCGATGACTGAAAGAGAACTTGTTTCACTATCGTCTTAGTCGCCTTTAGCATGTCGGCAGAAAAAGCATTCCACTGCTTTCAGATCTACTTCTTGAAAGTGGTCTCAACACAGATAAAGGCTTCAATAATTATGCCGGCATAGTGGATGCAACTGCTACTACTTGCAAAATGTAGTAGCAGTCGCTTAAAATAAGGCAGAGTGTCGTAGATGGTGACATAAAAAGACATAGACGTAAGTAAGAAATGTAGAGTACAATCAATCAATCAAATTGTCACGCCTTTTTCCCACAGGCATAGGACAGAGACAATAGAGCGCCACTTGCCACGATCCTGACACAACACCCTCGCTTCCTTCACATTCACAATTCTCCTCATACAAGCTCTATGGTTAGAGTACACTATAATAAAAATCTATTAAAATAAAGAAACGCCCAGTAATTTTGTTACTACTTGACTACTAGCTATTATCAGACATGTGATTTAGTTACAATTTGACTAATAAATTAGTTCCATAGTGGAAGTAACTTTTTTTATTGAGACGCGACGAAAAAAAAAAATGTAGCAGTCCCATTCAGTTTGAACCGCTGATCCCGAAACGCGCCTAAGTCACTTCACGGTCTGCATACTTGTAAGTAGTGGTACTAACTCGGATCGGCAGACTGGGTACCACTCTTTGATGACCAGACCAGAAGCAAATATCCGCTTCTTATTTATTTAACAAATATTTGTAATATTTTGAAATAATTAAGTAAAATATTACAAATAAAAGCCATGAAACAAATATTTGCTCCGGTCGGGAATCGAACCCGGGACTTTACGGGCAACAAACCAATCGTTAACCGTTCGTCAAGAATCTCTGATAACTAATAAAACGATTCTCTTAATCTTAATAAAATTTAAAGCTTAATTCCCACAGGAATTTGACAAGAGGGGCGACAATGGAGCGCTACTTTCCACGATACTGTCACAACTCTCTGGCTTCCTCATATCTGCAAATCTCTTTATACACGCTCTATAGTTGTGGACACTGATATCATCTTTATTTATATGGAAGTCGGACTCCGATTTGTTCTTTTAAAAAATCTTCTAAATCGTCAATATTTTCTACAAACTTCTGTTTTAAAAATTTCTTTAATCAAAGGTACCTGATGATACCTCGTGCACCTTTTCTGAACAATGACCGCACGTGATCTAAAGTAATATTAGTGTTGTAATATCCCCACATGGGACTTATTTAGGGGTATAACAGGAATCGCATCCATATTTATTTTGGCCTAACAAATGTGTCGATCGCGTGTGACCACTCACATTATAAAATTCAATATCATCAGCTTACTTTCTCAAGAATTAAAGCATATTTGGCCTTAAAATACTTTTTGGCCGGAATAATGACAACTGAGGCAACTGTAAATAAAATCGCCTTATTTGCAGTCGTCGGCGCTCTTAGTTTTACCATTTCTTACCATCAGACAAGTTAAGGTCAGATGTCGCGTATCAATAAAAAAAATATAAGTATATGACAGCATCCCACCTTAAGCCTCTACCACACAGGCGCGTTATTATCGGTCGGTAATACCGGATGCGTTGTTGCGATATCTGTTTTTAGTATATTACAATATGTATTAGGACGGCTAAGAATTTACACACTGCTGCGATAATAACGACGCAATAGAAGTAGGACGCAGTTGTGTGCAAGGAATCGGGACGCACTATCGCAATAACGTATCCGATATTATCGACCGAAATAACGCGCCTGTGTGGTAGAGGCTTTATACATTGGCAGTGGCATCGAACCAGATTTTTTAAGCTGATGCCGAAACGCGACTAAGTCACTTCACGGTTTTGCAACACCTAAGAATTAGTCGGCAGACTGCGAAATGAATTATAGGTAGGTATGCACCAATATGTTGTATACCAGCTAAAGCCGAATTCTTAACCTTTGATAGTTCTCTTGAAAAGCAATAAAAATACCAAGGACTTCAATAAATAATGTCGTTCTAAGAACGTCTGTAGGTCACACTAATAAGGATTTAGGAAACCTTTGTTATAAAAAAACACATAAATTTTGTTAATAAATCGTAGGTATTACAAGATTTTATAATATTATTTGTGAAGTCTTTACCTTCTCTACTAGATTCTCATGAAACCTACTAAACCTTATTTACGTACATCGTTGTTTACTCCACAATTCACAGACGTTTAAAAAAATAATATTATTCAAAATATCTTTTTATTATACTATATGCTAGTAGTTGACTTACAAGGGGTATTTTATAAGAACGGTTGGATAATAATAAGCTGGATAATGTTAATATAAAGGGCCCCAAACGGCGCAAATTCGTAACCAGTACCGTGGTTAGCGTATTTGCGCAACTTGAGGTTCTCAGCAGAAATCGACGCACTTCCTAAAATAATTCTTTTTTTTTTTTAAAGTTGCACATGTAAGTAACGAATAAAAATACTTTTTAATTATCTTCCCCGGAGTATATTTACTCGATTTCTAAATTGAATAGTTGAATATTGTATCACAGAAAGTATTTAACTATATCACGAGCCAATATGCTTTCTAAAAACCCAATTTCTCGCACATTGTTGTTGCACCACGAGCGGACGATGGCGGCCATTTTTCCTAATCATAAACCGCTTCTACATTATGAAAGAAATTGACGTGTAACATGGTAGTATCGAAAATATTTTTTTTATGTTTTTTGTAGAGCTTCTATGAAGAGAATTGTGGATTTGAGGGAAGCGAGGGAGTTGTGTCAGGATCGTGGTAAGTGGCACTCTATTGTCTCTGCCTATTATTGTGGAAAAAGGCGTGACAATTTGATTAATTGATTGATTTTTATTCCTATAACATTGGATCCTTCAAGCGACGCGTGAAGAAGCACCCTTTGCCAGGATGGTGGCAGCGACGGAGGTTGTGTTGTCGGCACTCTTGCTTGGACTTCCTCTTACTTAGCATCAGGCAAGTCGAAAAGAATTGTGAATGTGATGGAAGCAAGGAAGCAAGGCGCTCCATTGTCTCTGCCTATCCCTGTGAAAGAAAGGCGTGACAATTCGATTGATTGATTGAACAAGATGACTGCAACAGAAAGGGTTGTAGCAGTCCTCTCGTTTGTTGGAACGTTATTTGATGTCGTCAATGTAAAATAGGTTTTATTCTTATCAATTCACAGCTTGACCGTTATCTAATTTCCGAAGCTGATCAACTTCATCTTGCCCGTGTCCGTGACAAATTGATATTGGTGTTGCTCCAGTGCCAATATTATGGGTTGATACAGGTTGATACATGTTTTACTTACCTCCACCTGTCTGATGGTAAGCAACCGACTGAAAAAAACGACTTAGTTTTTTTTTAATTAAGGCATTAAATATGACAGCACCCCGCTTTAAATTATATATTGGTGTGCGGTCCATAAATCGAGGCCACTGCTACTACACGTGGGAACGCATCCACTATGCCGGCCTAGATATTCAACTTAACTTTCAAGCTAAGCGTGGTGTTAAAAAGCCCTTTAGCTGGCATAGTGAGGGCGATTGAGGCAAACGTACAATGTTTCGGTTTTTAAGTGGTCTACGGTTTTAAAATACCCTTGTGCTTATCATCGAGATCAGAAGTCACGTCTCAATACTCTGAACATCTTCATGAAGTAGGCGATATAAGAATATGTCAGTTTGAAACTAGCCCTGTATTGTGTGACTATCTTGTATGTAGTTTTTTGTAACAATTCTATACATAACTATAGCATTATTGTATAGTCTGTCTAAACCGAAATGACGCGCCCCTCCACCGCATTTGCGCATTCGAGAAAACAAAATATGAATGCAACACACCGAAAATGCAATTGTAATTGGTCATTCAGTTGCTGGTTAGACACAAAAGGTGGAGCACACTGATAACGTATAGTAAGTAATATTTGCATTCACACATTTAAATAAACTAATAAAGTGGAGGGGCGCGTCATTTATAGTTAGACAAGCTATAATAATTCTAAACATACCTATGGTATATTATAATTGTATTAGTTTTTTTATTGTGGTTGGACATTATGACTACATCCTGCCTGATGGAAATGAAGCTGGAGTGCGGTCGACGAATGGAGGTGACTGATAGTAAAATAAACTGCAAGTAGCAATCGGAACTACTATCCCGGACTTGTTGGAATCGGCAAGTTTCAGGCTGATCCCGAAACGTGACTAAGTCACTTTACGGTTTGCTGATTATAAATATTAAAATTAAAAGCTATGAAACAAATCTATGCTCCAATAAATCCCTTTCGTCAATCTTCTTTTTCATCCATTTCTTCAATTTGCCCAAGCCACATACCCTGAGGCAGATTTTATTCAGTATATCTATCTTTCTACCTTTTTTATTGTGACTTGATGTTAAGCTAGAGTGCGGTCCATGAATGCCGGCCCAGTTACGCGTCTAAATCCACTTCACGGTCTGTATAATTGAAAGTGGTGGTACTACCCCGGATCGGCGTGACTGGGCACCACTGCCTATAACTATTTGTCCCCCCCCCCTGCGTGCGTAAACAAAAATTAATAAAAACTTCCCAAAAAGAAACTAGAAAAGCTAAATTCATCATCAGCTATAAATGATTTATTAAATCAGTTTTCCGAAAAAAAAAAAGGCAAGGAGATTGTATATTTAATTTGAATTGTTTGTAAATTTTATGAAAAAAGTGACAGAAAATTATGATGAATAAATATTTCTTTTAATTTTAAGCAAACATTGTTTTTTTTTCTTTTGTGCGATATCTTTACCTTTCCTAAGGGCCCCCAAACATTTTTTTATACGGGGCCCCGCCAAGACACGCTACGCTTCTAGTCCTATTGTAAATAATACTCCGTGAGAGTGCATTAAATGAATGAGTAATCTATACATATAATAAAATTGGAGTGTCTGTTTGTAATATTGAAATAACCGTTTTTTAATACATGTATATGAATATATATACGATACATACACCAAAATGACATTTTTTACAATTTTGTCTGTCTGTCTGTCTGTTTGTTCCGGCTAATCTCTGGAATGGCTGGACCGATTTTGACGGGACTTTTATTGACAGGTAGCTGATGTAATAAGGAGTAACTTAGGCTACTTTATTTTAGAAAAAATCTTTTATAATAAATAAAATAAAAGAAAATATTTTTTCCATACAAAAAGCGTGCGTTCAGAAATTTATTTTGGATAAACTAAGGAAAATATATCAAGCTGTTGAGAATCGAAAACAAGTTATTATATTATATTATCCTACTATTATTTTAAATGTGAATGTCCGTTTGTTTGTTACGCTTTCACGCAAAAACTGCTTAACCGATCATCATGAAACTTTGTACACATATTCTTGGAGGTATCAGAAGTAACATAGTATACATTTCTTTTTACGAAAATAAAAAAGTTTTGTCAATTTTTTTTCTTATTATAAAAATAGATGCAAGGCGTTGGTTCAAACCCTGAGTACTATAATACCATCGCACTGTATTACCGACTGTCACGTCAACATCTAATCCAATCAACTGTACAATGGAGACTATACACTATACTTTCCATAGACTATAAATACAGCTATTTGAAATTTTTCTTTATTATTATTTCCTTCTGTTACTATATGCATATGCTACTATTGTTATGAATGTGAATGTGGGTTTGTTTATTACGTTTTTTAAGAAGTAACATCGGTTACTTTTAATTAAAATAAAATATTTTTTATTATAGTTTCCAATTGACTATAGTTTTAACTGTTTGGAATATATATTTATTTTTATTTCCGTCTGTTATTTTATATGAGTTATCGAGTTATAAATACAAAAAAGTCGAATTGAAAACCTCCTCCTTTTTATGACTGTGTTATAAACCAAACTTTACGCGGGTGAAACCGCGGGCACAGCTAGTACAAAATAAAATAGCACAGTGTTTTGTAGAGTTTTTTTAGTAGGGGTGTATGCGACGGTTGCCATGGATACACGGTCGTTGTTTTGTCGATCTACCTACAGTTTTTGGAGGCTTTTTTGTTTGTGTTCAAATAGGGTGGAGCCACCACTGAATATGCGGGGAAAATTACATTTATCAATCTTATGATTTTATAGAGGATTTAATTTTTTTTATCTTTAGTATTGTAAGTCTAGTATACCGTAGAGCTCGTTTAAAGAGAATTGTGACGCCGACGTGAGGGGTGTCAGGATCGTGGCAATTGGCGCTCCATTGTTTATTTTAATTGATGGTTAGTATTGAAAGTCTAAAATTCTAAATTTTATCATCAATCAATCAAATTGTCACGCCTTTTTCCCACAAGGATAGGCAGAGACACTGGAGCGCCAATTGCCACGATCCTGACACAACTCCCTCTCTTCCTTCACATTCACAATTCTCTTCATACATGCTCTATTGTTATGGGCAAATATTAAATATTAAAGTAAGAATATTCTTGTTTTAATAACAATCATTTGAATATCCCAGACATTTTTTCTAGTCATGCTTTGCCAGCCCATTCTTTGATCTCCCCATCCTATAACCTTAAATTAATTAAGAAATTAAATCAAGCAATCATTTAAATTGTCACGCCTTTTTCTCACAGGGATAGGCCCAGACAACGGAGCGCCACTTACCACGATCCTGACACAACTACCTCGCTTCCCTCACTACCATAATTCTCCTTATGCAAGGCTCTCTGGATATGGTCACTAGGCAACCCAGTTTCTTGAGGATGTGTCCGATTTGGTCGGAAAACTATTGTGAAATATGAAACTATGAAAACTATGAAAAATTGTTGTGCTTCTCCTTTTGTGTCTAACAAATTACAATTGCATTTACGGTGTGTTGCCATCATATTTTATAGTCGCACGTGTGCTTAAATGCAGTGGAAGGGCGCGTCATTTCGCCTTAGACAGACTCTACCAGTGTACCAGTATTGATTGGTATTGTTAGTGCGACTGCTACTTGCAATTATTTAAATGTAGCAGTAGTATCATTCACGGATCGAACTGCATCTTAACATCAGACTGGATGCTATTCAAGCCACAATTAAAAAAACAAATGGACTAGTAAGTAACATAGCGCCTTAAAAATTAAAATAACATAGCAAAATGTATTTTTAGCTTTGCATTATGTGACAATTATGCATTATGTGCTCCTCGCCTACTACTGCAGTTGAACAACTGTAGTAGTCGCAATCACTATGCCAGCCTAATTCGAACTGAAAACTTACAAGCTGATCCTGAAACGTCGCTTAGTCGCTTTACGGTCTCAACACTTGTAAGTGGTGTGGTGGGGACTACCCCGGATCGGCACAGACAAAGCACCATAGCCCAGTGTTTTAAAGTATGTAAATACTTTACTCCCCTGTCCTTTATATACTATGAATCATTTTTATAAGGAATTTTAAACTAACGTTCGACTGGCATCCCTATATAAATCATTCGGTCTTTGGAATTTACATTTGAAAATCAATCGTTCAATCGTTCGCGGACAGTGTTTCGCACAGTATTTTATTCGAAAACTGTTTAAATAAGCTATTTAAAGCTATGTTATCCAGCCTAAGGTCTGGAGCACAATCTCTAGTAAGTAACTACTTTTAAAAAGAATAATTTTCACTATTCTTAATATATGAATTATATAATACCAGTTTGACATTTCTTTGGTACAGTATTCAAGTAAAAACAAATGGAATTATTTGGTTTTTACAGTGGAGAGTGTCTGCAAGGAGTCTCCAGACAAGTTCCAGGCTCCAGAGTGATAGCTTATTCGTCCATAGAGATACCCCGGAGGACAATGCAAAGATTAAATTTGAATTCACGCCGCAGAACTTGAAAGTAAACCTAACCTTTTGTTTATATTAAGAAACTAGTTTTTTTTTTATTTAGATTAATTTTTGTATTAGAACTTTATTAAATTTAAATTAGAGAACCCTCATGAAAGAAAATTTGCAATATATTTGTATTGAAATAAAATGTATAAAGTGTTGTTTCAAATTATGTAAAAATGTGGAAGATTTTGAACTAAATTATTATTTTTACAAATCATATAATGAAAACTATTAAATCCCATTTCCAGAGAGCCGAGGCAATTCTAGGTTTATACCCAGAGGGTCACAAAAGAGGTGCAATGATTCCTTTATTGGATCTAGCCCAACGTCAACATGGATGGTTACCAATCTCTGCAATGCACAAAGTTGCTGAGATGCTAAATCTGCCCAAAATGAGGGTTTATGAAGTTGCCACTTTCTATACTATGTTTATTAGGTAATGTATACATTTTTTTGTTGATAACAAAGTTCTGTATGGGTACAAGCTAAATGACCGCGCTAGGAATGCAGTTGTAACGTCATCGTCACATGTCTATCATCTGTCTGAATAGTGAAATAATATGCTTTTGATAACGATAAAAACGCTTTCTTTTACTTACATTTTAAAATAAGTTATTAAAATTTATAAATGTGTATTAAATTCCTTTCATGATAAACCACTTCGCTCCCAAAATAATCTTACCCTTGCTATACCTACGCATCACTCCAATTTTATTTATAACTCCTACTCTATAACCGCCGCTGACTTGTGGAACAACCTGCCTCTCTATATTAGAGAAGCACCAAATAGGCACATCTTCAAAAAGTTGGTGTATTCATACTTCCTTCAGCAAACTAATTAATTTTAAATATATTACACATATAAATTTAAGTGTATTTAATTTTATTACCCAATGATAATACTGTTTATGTTATATTGTATTGTGTTATATTATGTATGTATTATACATGTTATTTGTGTATCTATATATCTATGAATATATTTATGTATATATGAATAATTTATATATTTCTCATAATGTAATTGGTTACCTATTTTTATATTTTATTTTGCACCCTACCTCTTATCTACATTGTCGGATCAACATCCTAAAGGTTTGACTGGTAGAGAATGCCTTTGGCATTAAGTCCGCCTTTGTACTATTGTGCATTAAGTTTTTAAATAAATAAATAAATTGAAGTATAAACATTAGACAAGAAATTTTTTTAATAAATATTATATAAATTTTATTTTGGTAATAATGACTGCTGTTTCTAGCCTGACTACGGATGACAACTCTCTTTTTTCAATTAACTCACAAATATTTCAATAAACAAACAAATAAGGACACATTTTTATTGCTACTAAGCTATGCCGCCGATCTATGCGCGTCACTAATAGCCAGTAAGATATGGGTTGTATGACACCCCACCACTTCTCAGTCATTTAGATTGTTCCCCATCTATAAGCATATGAGACTCAATAACTGGTTTTATGAATGTACATTTCTGTAAGCCCCAAACACTCCATTGTCTACCAAAAATCAACACCAAACTTTCAAGGTTGGTCTAAAAAAGTATATCCATCTGTGCTGTAGACTCATGGCTGCCAAGTAAACCACAAGTTTTGATAAAAGATACATCAGCAAAAGCTGTTAGTCTATTAATAATAACTCATTGGAGACATAAAAAAAACTGCCTAGAGCTTGTATGAAATGGATTGTGAATGTGAGGAAAGGGAGGGAGAATTGTAGCAAGTGGCGCTTCATTGCCTCTGCCTATCTCTGATGGGAAAAGGCGTAACGATTTGATTGAGTTAATTAATCAAATTCTCCACAAATTACACAAATGAAGTTATTGTTTTGAACACCTTTTTTTGATCCAAATTAACATTTAAAAGTTTACATTTTAAAAATTAAAATACAAAATTAAATTGTCACGCCTTTATCCAACATGGATAAGCAGAGACAATGGAGCGCCACTTGCCATGATCCTGACACAACCACTTCGCTGCCCTTACATCCATAAATTTCTTCATACAAGCTCTATGGTTATGGGCACCAGCTTTCTTAAGGATGTCTCTGATTTGATCGGAGAAAACCCTCTGCCTTAATTAATTAAATTTCTTTTGTCAATCTACTCTCACTCTCCCTTTCCATGTTTTTCCATAGTGTTTTTATTTTGTATTTGTAGACGACCAATAGGCAAATACCACCTTCAAGTATGCAAAACAACACCATGCTGGCTGAGAGGTGCAGATGATATTACTGCTTTGCTGAAGAAAGAAACAGGATGCGAAGTGGGCGGAAATAGCCCATGTGGAAAATTCAGCCTGTCTGAGGTAATTTGTACACACATTTTAATATGTGAGAAACATCGAGGAAATTAATGACCATAGTGACGGCGACTAAGGTAACTGTGAACTGACTCAGTTTTTTCAGTCGTCGGCACTCTTGGACCTTCTCTTGCTTATCATCAGGTGAGGCGAGACAAAAAAAATAGGTTGCGTAGGTTTGAAAAGATTGATGAATGGAGATTGAGGAAAGAAATTCGATGTGAGTGGATGTATAGGACGATTAGTACCTGGTATGTCCTAAAACTTCACATGTCTCTCATGAGGATGGGTAGTAGCATCCTCTTAACGTGCAGTGAGTATGCTGTGATCCCCAGGCCACCCGCCAATTGTGGGGATTATGGCAACCCCATTATGAACAACAAAATCTAGTGAATGCAACAAGCAAGTGTTTGGAATAGCATTCTAAGGGGGAGGCCTATGTTTAGCAGTGAATGTCTTTGATGATTATGATAATGATTACCGAGAAGATTTTGATAAATAATTAGATTGACGGCACACATAGCATAATGGTCCACTATGTATAGTCCTGTCCTGGGTTCAATTTCTGGTCAGAGCAAAGATTTGTTTCATACTCGTAGTATTGTAAGATTTATATATTTGATTGTCATTTGTTGAGCCCCAATAATTACAAAACATGACCTAAATATTATTTCTCAATCAGTGTCTAGAACCATAAAACCTGGTCTCAGGATCATGTAAATTTGCGCTATGTTGTCTTAGGCTATTCCTGTAGAAATTGAGGCATGCCAATTTGATTGATTGATTGAAACAAAAATTTTTTTTTTTCAGGTTGAATGTCTCGGTGCCTGTGTTAATGCACCAATGATTCAAATTAATGATGACTACTATGTAAGTATTCATATATAGAGAGTAGAATTAAAAGAACAGAAGAATCAGACCATTGCCAACTGTCAAAAGCACCTTTAGTCGGCATAGTGACGGCGACTTAGGCAACCGTATGTTGAATCGGGTTTTTTAGTCATTGGCAAGTGGTTTTAAACTGTGAGAACTCGGTTTGGATGACCATACCACAGAGAAATGGCTTGATATTCCATGTTATCATGGCCACAATCACTTTTAGCATTTGGACATTTGATTAGCCTAGCACCACCAGTTACCACTTTTTGTTTAATATAATAATACCTTTAAAATTCCAGGAAGATCTTACGTTAGAAGATGCAAAAGAGATTGTGGCTTCATTGAAGAAGGACGAGAAACCAGCTCCTGGACCAAGGTATAAATGATTTAAATATTACTGAGTTGGTTCTCAGTATGCATTTATAGTGAGGAACCAAAAAAATATACAGAACTAAATTCGATGAGAATTACCCACCATAACTTAAATGGTGTCCATTCAATAGTTTTATAATGATTTTTGTATTGCCAGATCAGAAATTATATAGTATTTTGTTTGCAAAAAAAATGTAACGAGGAATTGAACTGTAACTGTTCAAAATGCACTTCAAGATGGTATTAAAATCTAGGTGCTAATAAATGTCCAACAGTGGACGATTTATGGCAAACATGAGGATGATTTTGATCATAGTTAACTAAATGGCATGTTATATAGATTTTAAACAAATTTAAAGGTTTTTAACTTTTGATACCACATCTGCTGATTGCAGACATATGACCCACCACCATTATCTCTACCCAAGGATTGCAGTCCAACATGTCGCACACTTTAGATTGTTTGCGGTCCATTTTTTTAATTGTGGCTCTGCATTGAAAGCACTTAACCTAATCTTAAGTTGGAGTGTGGTACATGATGGGAGGCAGACTTGTAGTAGTCATGTCCATTTCAGGCTGATCCAGAAACGCTACTAGGGTCACTTCACGGTAGCCTGGCCAAATGACAACCAAGCCTTAATTTTACATGCCAATATAAAAATAATTTTTGTTTGCAGAAATGGCAGGTTCACATCAGAACCCATCGGTGGATTGACCTCATTGACGGAAGAGCCCAAAGGACCAGGCTTCGGCCTTCAAGATGAACTCAAATGAAATCATTTTTAATAAATGTTGTTAATTTTATTTTAATAGGAATTATTTAAAACAATAAATCAGTTAATAAAGTTGTATTTAGCTTGTTTTTTTTTTCCTTTTATAATGTAAGGTAATTTATTTGTATTTTCGTTTATATTTTTTGAATATGCCTATAAGAAACGGAACATTTTTAATTGTGAGATTCTTGAAGGTAACCAAAGGGACCTGAAGGTGCCTCTGCCACTATCTAAATTCTATAATAAAAAGATTCCAAGCATTGGACGGATACTATGAATGAGTCTTGGAACAAAGAGAACCCAAATCTCATTTATGCCTAAAAGTCTGAAGTACAAGTGTGCAATTTCAATGATTACAAATCCAGCCCTGCTTTATGATATAAATTATTTTTATTTATTGTCGCACCACCATTTCTAAAGGTAAATATAAGCAGACAGCGACATCGCCCATTTCCACAGTCCAAATTTCAGTTGTCACTTCACATCAACAATTTTTGTTATATGAAATCAAAAATACTTGTCCTAGGAAATAAAAATGTTATTTATGTCTTCTATAATAAACTCCCAATACATGTTAGAGAAGATAGCAATTTAATTTATGATTAATTAAAAACAATTTGTACTCTCCACATTCTCTTTGGACGCCCTAACAGGGCCACCAGCATTGCAAATACTATTTTGTAAAATCCAAAACAAGCGAATATGCAAATGTTCTTTTTGGTATCAATAAAGTTTCTTAAATCTCATATTTGATTTCATATAGAGATATATATTATATATCTCTATATGAAATCAAACATAAAAAAGTTGGTAATATAGGAAAGTATTATATCTGCTCAACCAATTCATTATTAAGGCAAAACGGTGGTGTAGTGGTAATACAATAATAGGGTAAACAGAGAACCCCCAGTTCAAAAAAAAAACTTACCGGCACCATTGTACCATAGTTTCTATGATACAAGCACGTTTAGTAAATAAAGGTAAATAAAAAACTATTATTTACTTTACAATATTGAGTGTTAAAACTATTACGCAAGTCGATAACGGAGATTTTTATCTACAGAACATTTTCAATTTTAGTTATGTCGCGTATGTCCTAATCGTAGAGCGCTCGATTTAATAATTCGCTGATAAGTCATAACAACGTGCCATTTACGTGTAGCAGAAGTGAAAAATGTGTGTGTTCATATTTTTATAATTTACCTCGTTTAATTTTATACTCAAACCTTAAAGTTTAATGTGAAATTGTTGTTTTTTCTTATATACCTATTGCGCCTAGATAAAAACACAGGTATTATTTTAACTAAATACTTATTTTAATTTCGATTTCATGCTTTGTTGTTAAATTATAACCTTATTAAGAAACTTTTATTATCTAATACATTATTAATACTTATCATTTTACTATTAAAAACAATTAAAAAGTATATTGTAGGTTAGGTTTAAGTAACTAACCCATCTGTGTTCTGTCAAATACTTGTTTACAAGTTTTAAGTAGGGTTGTTACTCGGGAATTCCTATACCCAATCATCATACGTGCGTATGATGATTGGATAAACTACACTGATTTATATTATGTAGGTTTTATTTAATGCGAAGGCTTATTAGATAATTATGCATGAATTTAAATGTTCTTTTCCTGTTCGTCAACAAACCAACCACATTGCCTAGCAACCATCTGGGAACTCAAATAGATTTGGGGACGCCAAGAAAGACGATATTGTTTTGTAGTTATGTCTTTTAAATTGCTTTAAGAGTGCTCTTGGCTTGTAGTAATTGCTTAAATGATGATTCAGCCTCAATTTCTGCTTATCCATATAGAGTTTCCAGTCATGAGCAGGCACAATGAGCAAATTCATATAGTGTAAGATCGTATATAGAACTATTTTCATTACTAACATTTTATTTACTACCTAGTAAATAACTTAATGGTATAGTGTGAAATCATGACTAATAAATAACAGCAAGGCCAATATAACCACATTAATTTGTCCATACATTGAACTCCTGAATTTAAATTAATTTGACATTCACTTTATGAGCGTTATTCATCTTATGGCGCCTCGTTAGTCTATGAGGTGCTGCTAATAAGCAAACCTAATATAAAATTATCGAGCTTATAACAAAGACCAAAAAGCCTTGTTTTAAGTAATCAACACGACTTAAAATATTTGATCCTCTAAACTCTAAAATGATGGATTGTTAGTTTCGATACTACCTCAAGTGGGAAAATCTGTCAATTTTGATCTTAAACACTAACTTCTCTGGTTTTCTCGCGTAAGCACACGTCTTCATTTGGTAATTACTTTGATATTTATTCCTGATAATGTAGGGGTTTTCAAACTGTCTGAAAATAGTTTATTTAGTGTAAGTGTATGGGCCGCACCTCAACTTTTCCATAAAAAAGTACTGCACGTGTCATTTTGCTTAGGTGGGCACAGCGTCTTTTCCTATTACATTGACGGACTATCGAACATAGATACTACTAGACCTCGATCGGCAAGTACATATAAGCCCAATGTGTACCTCTGCTCTGTGTAATCTCTAATAATAGTACAACGCCTAAAAATTCGCATGTACAAAAAATACTTGCCAGTAAGTGTGTTTTCATAAGTTACGCCTTATGATAAAAATGCTAATTCGACGCACCTAAACGTAAACTTTTATAGTGTGTCTAACATTAAACTAATATTACTTAGTAATATTAGTTCAGTCGTTTTGATTTGTTTTTTAGGGGTTTAGAATCATTATGGTATGATTTCATCTAGAGTTTTATACTACTTACTGTTAATATATGTAGGGATTTTAATTAAACCTTTAAGTGTATATTTTTCCAAACAGCTTATACATATATTAATTGGTTTTACTATACAGATGTTGCGGCGAAACAAGAATGAGAGCAATGAAAAATCAACTTACATTGAAATTCCCAATTGGGATCCGAATGATAATGGACGGCGATTAGTAAGTAAGCAACATTTTTGTTATAACTTTGTTTAGTAATAAACTATAAGATATGTGTTAAGTGACTTTTAAAAAGATAAACTGAAGGTTCTATCAGCTTCGATAAGATCTTAATGCTACGTATTGTATCTCATTAGGACTAATTAAATCGCTAATATTTTTTGATAATATGTTTATCGTATGATCGGTTTTATTATTTAACAACCAAATAAAGATTAGGACTTTTAATTTTAACATATACCCTTATTTTGGGGTAAAATTATTGACGCGGTATCATTATTTCTATATCATTCGTTCATTTACACGTATGTTTTCACTCAATATTTTACTTTTCCTTCGGTCGCAATCTGTCAGTCAGTTGCTGTTTCGATTTCGGTGTGAGTTGGTGTCGTTTGTTTTCTTGAAGAAAATGTCTTTCGAGGCTTGAAGGTGCAAGATATCTCTGCACGATGAAAAGTAGCCCGACCCGTAAATATGAGAGTTTTACTAATGAACAACAGGGGAAGGATACGGATAAATATTCGCTAGACAGTCAAGATACCGCAAGTTTGGTTAGTATAACTATTGATTTTGACTTCGTTAAGCGCTATTTAAAATTAATTAACTTACATATAAACGTTAATATTTAAATACTTGTTTCAATTGATTTATATGGTCAAGAGTAATTCACATTAATTGTTTACGGAGAAATGGGCGGTTTGACGTGTTTTAATTAGCGACGAGCCAACGAGCTTTATTGTTCGAACTATTTTTTACAATAGTCCCGACTAATTTATGTTTAAATTGAGCTTAATATAATTAAATGAACTATATCTTTACACACAGTATATATTTAACTGCGGTAAGATCTGTTTTTGGTTTGAATTTTCTTAAGAAATTGGTATAATTATTGTTTTGAAAGTAAGAGTTTGCATTTATTTATAGATTTGTAAAGTCACAATTATTATTTATAATCTAGTCTACTTTTTTTTACTTTCTCTAAATAGTTTTTATATATACAGAAAGTGCTTTTATATCATAGATAATGGACAATGAAAGTAATTATGTTAAAGTTTATTTTGAACAGCCTGCCTTTGGTTTGTTAAACAAAAACCACTTTCCCTAAAGATACTATAAACGTACAATTTTTAGCATTTATTTAATTGACAATTAATCAATCAAATTGTCACGCCTTTTTTCCACAGGGATAGGCAGAGACAATGGAGCGCCACTTGCCATGATCCTGACACAACTCCCTCACTTCCTTCACATTCACAATTTTCCTTATACAAGCTCTATGGTTATGGGCACTAGGCAATAGGCTTATTTGACAGCCTATTAATATATGTTTAAATGGACTAAATGCTAAAAGCCATTAACAATTATAATAATAAAATATAGAAGAAAATTAATAAATAGTAAAGTAATACAAAATAAACAAAACTAAAGAAAATGATTAACTACAATACGCTTATTATTATTACATTTTAATAATTATTATATTCTTTATATTCTTATTAATTATAATAATTTATTATTATTATTATTAATAATATATTATATTCTTTAGAGTGCATGCAGGTAGACTCTGGGATGACTTAGCAATTGCAATCCTAAAAGGCACCAATGATTTGATTCTTGTGAATTTCTCCTTAAGAAACATATTCCAAGATTTTTATTATGTTTTTTTTTTTTTTTTTTTTTTTATTGTGACACGACATTTGACATCGACTTGCCTGATGATAAGCAAGAGGAGATCCAAAAGTGCCGACGACTGAAACAACCGAGTTAGTACGCGGCTGTCTCACCCGCCGTCACTATGCCGGCCAAAGGTGCTTCTTCACGCATCGCTTGAAGGATCCAAGGTTATAGGAGGGAGAGAACACATGGGCTGGCAAAGCATTCCACTTGTCGATTGTTCTACAAAGAAAAGATGCACCAAACTTTTTAGTTCGACTACCGATTCTGTCGACAAAATGTGAATGCTTCCCCCGACCAGTGCGGGTGTTACGGGTGTGAAAAGAAGAGATAGGAACTAGGTTAAAGAGCTCCTCGGAACATTCCCCGTGGTATAGGCGATAGAGGACGCAAAGAGCCGCCATGTCTCTGCGTAATTGCAGAGGCTCCAGAGTTCGCGTAACCTCTACATCTCCTATGATCCGGACAGCTCGGCGCTGCAATGAATCCAGGGCATTGAGAAGATACTTGGCAGAGCCGTCCCAAAGATGCGAACAGTACTCCGCGCAAGAGCGAATTTGAGCCTTGTATAAAAGCAGGCGAAGCTCTGGCGCGAAGAACCGCCGCACCTTGTTCAGGATGCCAAGTTTGCGGGAGGTGGTCTTAATAGCCCGCTCAATGTGATCCCTGTGATTCAGGTCGCTGCGAAGGGACATGTTTTCTTCTATTCTCTATTTATCTATCTACTTTTATTTTCTGCAAAAACCAAAGATTGATTGGCACAGAAAGTCTGACAGCTTTGAATCAGTCTTTAAAAAAAAACCAATAAAGGAGTGAATTAACTAATCAAAGGAGTTTAAGAAAAGAAAAAAATAATATCAATTCTTTATTGTTTTATGAACACTATTCACTATTGTGTTATTATTTTCTAGTTTTACTAGAGTTTTAAATTAACTTTTACTAGTTTATTCAAAATTTTATTTTTTATTTTAATAATAATTTAAAACTTTATAGTTGTAAATTTACAAAAGGCATACTTCCGGCCAATATTTAGTATTATTGTATTTCATATTAATGTTAAGTTAGCTGGAGAAAATATATGGTAGAGAAAATAATAAAAACAAAATTAAAACAAATTAAACCAAGTTAAGAAATATATATATTGATACACATGTAAATTGTTATAAGTGTAAACCTCATAAACAAATACATCCATAGAATACATAGAATTCAAAATACAAGTATACAGACTGAAACATGATTTGGTCACGTTTCGGGATCAGCTTGTAAGTTGCCGGTTCCCTCTAGGCCGGCATAGTGGATGTGATTGCTACTCACAGTTATTGAATTGTAGTAGCAGTGATATTCATTCATGGACCACACTTCGGCTTAACATCAAGCGGGGTGCTGTCATATGTTGTCACAATAAAAAAATCTGCAAAAGATATTGTAGTGTATGGGCAGCAAAGCCATACATCCATTGTCTCGTACACGTGTGCGTGAGAGTTGAAACGTCAGTGTTACCTTGCCTGCGGGCGGGGCGGACGTGTGCAAAGTCACATGCGCGTGCGGCCGAGCCAGTGATTCTCGTAGGGAAAGGCAGACACTACAAATGGCGACGAGGAAAAAGTTATAATTGATACCTACTAAAGGAAATAAGGAGGGATAATACGGTGTTATAACTGCTTGAAACGGTTTAGGTTATAAATTATTCGCCTTTTGGATACATAAAGGGTTGAATTATCGGTTAATGCTATGTCTGGCGTTATTGTATTAGGGTTCCATAGTAACTTCCGTGGAAACAAATAGTGGACAATAATGAGTGAAAGAATCACGAAATGTTTGTAAAGTTTTGCAAGCACCTACAGACTGCGGCAGCATGGATTTGTTAATAAATTTTGACACTACCAGAGTATGCTGGAGCCTTATTTGTGCTGGGCGCCGTGCATCATACTGATGGCTGGTACAAAGGTCAAGGGTGCGCAGTTTGACGTGTTCTCGAGTGTACCTTTAGTATAAGGTTAGTAGTTGCTATTGTAAATGGTAAATTGAACAGAAATAATTACATGGGATTGTTAATCGGAATGCCTCACAGGTTTCCAAGTGAATCGGAAAAATATGCCTCTTTTTAACCCTTGACTTAAAAGGAGGGGTGTTGTGGGTTTGACGTGATCGAGATGGTTCTTGGCTGAAATTAGTCTGATCAGGAGTTTCAAGGTCATCAGCTCGTTTGTTGGCTGCGGTAGCGATCTTGGACGCATGATCGGTGTTTGCTTTGCTTTTGAACATATCTGTGACTTAACATGTGGAACACAGACGTATATGCATGCATGGGTTTAGGCTTGATGAGTTTGCTGGGCTTGGGCTCATTGGATTCGTCTTGACTGTGGGAAGCTAAGTGTAGGAAGGTTGGTGAGATGGAGGAGAGCTGATAATGGATCCTCTCGGATCGGCAATTCAACGGGGGATGAAACTGTGGTGCTTTGACTAGAGTTGTTACTCACTGTGAGCCATTGGCTGGACCGTTGTTGGACGGAAGACCTGGAGTGTCTGATGATGCACCGTGGGGATGCAGGGGATGTTGAAGGGATGTAGCTAGGGAGCCATGACTAATGTTGTTTGTTACTGTAAGACTGGTGATGTGTCTAAGTTGTATAGAGTAATAATAAAAATTAAAAAGGTAAAATGGTGTTAATTATATACCTACTATTAAATTTCAGTCACAGGTACTATTTTAAGCTTAATGCCCTTATAGCAGTGAAAGTGCAGTAGGTGCCCGACAGAAAGGATATTTCGTTGAAGGAGGACATTCTGGATCTGAAGAAGCTGATGGTGGAGTGGTGGGCAGAGGTGCCCAGGCTGCCGATCCGGGGTGGTGCCACCACTTGCAGGTGTACGGACCGTGAGGTGATTTGGTCGCGTTTCGGGATCAGCTTGTGAGTTGCCGTACCCAGCTGGGCCGGCATAGTGGATGTGGTTGCTGTTTGCAGTTGTTGAATTGTAGTGGCAGTGGCATCCATTCGTAGACCGCACTCCGGCTTAACATCGGGCATGGTGCTGTCTTATGTCGAGTCACAATATAAAAATAAAAAATCCTCTCAGATTTCACAGGAGCCACAGGAGAAGGAGCTTTGACTAGAATTGTTTCGTACTACGTTAACAAATGGGTCTGGTGAAGCATTGCACTTGTCGATTGGTCAACAGAGAAAAGACGCACGTATGTGACAGAGGGAGGCCTGGGTTCATAACAGTCGGTTCACCCAGAAAAAAAAAAAAAAAATGAAACAAAATTGGATTGAAATTAAACTGGAAGTTTTTTTGGTAGTGTGCTATTTTATTAAAATATGTCGTGAACTACCTCCATTAAATTCGAAATTGGTAAACTACCTTTATTAAATTCAAAATTGGAAAAACTACCTACATTAAACTGGAAACAGCTGGAAAGGTAAAGCTACCACCATTAAGTTGGGAACAGCTGGAAAGGTAAAGCTACCACCGTTAAGTCGGGAACAGCTGGAAAGGTAAAGCTACCACCGTTAAGTCGGGAACAGCTGGAAAGGTAAAGCTACCACCATTAAGTTGGGAACAGCTGGAAAGGTAAAGCTACCACCATTAAGTTGGGAACAGCTGGAAAGGTAAAGCTACCACCGTTAAGTCGGGAACAGCTGGAAAGGTAAAGCTACCACCATTAAGTTGGGAACAGCTGGAAAGGTAAAGCTACCACCGTTAAGTCGGGAACAGCTGGAAAGGTAAAGCTACCACCGTTAAGTCGGGAACAGCTGGAAAGGTAAAGCTACTACCGTTAAGTCGGGAACAGCTGGAAAGGTAAAGCTACCACCATTAAGTTGGGAACAGCTGGAAAGGTAAAGCTACCACCGTTAAGTCGGGAACAGCTGGAAAGGTAAAGCTACCACCGTTAAGTCGGGAACAGCTGGAAAGGTAAAGCTACCACCATTAAGTTGGGAACAGCTGGAAAGGTAAAGCTACCACCGTTAAGTCGGGAACAGCTGGAAAGGTAAAGCTACCACCATTAAGTTGGGAACAGCTGGAAAGGTAAAACTACCACCATTAAATTGTGAAGAGCTAAAATGTGGTAAAACTACCTCCATTAAATTGAGAAGAGCTGGAATTTGGTAAAACTACTTCCATTAAATTAAGAAGAGCTGAAATCTGGTAAAACTATCTTCATTAAATTAAGAATAGCTGGAATTTGGTAAAACTACCTTCATAAAATTAAGAATAGCTGGAATTTGGTAAAACTACCACCATTAAATTGGGAAGAGCTGAAATGTGGTAAAACTACCTCCATTAAATTGAGAAGAGCTGAAATTTGGTAAAACTACTTCCATTAAATTAAGAAGAGCTGAAATCTGGTAAAACTATCTTCATTAAATTAAGAACGGCTGGAATTTGGTAAAACTACCTCCATTCAATTGGAATGAGCTAAAATGTGGTAAAACTACCTTCATTAAATTAAGAATAGCTGGAATTTGGTAAAACTACGTCCATTAAATTAAGAAGAGCTGAAATCTGGTAAAACTATCTTCATTAAATTAAGAATAGCTGGAATTTGGTAAAACTACCTTTATTAAATTAGGAATAGCTGGAATTTGGTAAAACTACCACCATTAAATTGGGAAGAGCTGAAATGTGGTAAAACTACCTCCATTAACTTGAGAAGAGCTGAAATTTGGTAAAACTATCTTCATTAAATTAAGAATAGCTGGAATTTGGTAAAACTACCTTTATTAAATTAGGAATAGCTGGAATTTGGTAAAACTACCACCATTAAATTGGGAAGAGCTGAAATGTGGTAAAACTACCTCCATTAACTTGAGAAGAGCTGAAATTTGGTAAAACTATCTTCATTAAATTAAGAATAGCTGGAATTTGGTAAAACTACCTTTATTAAATTAGGAATAGCTGGAATTTGGTAAAAATCTGGTAAAACTATCTTCATTAAATTAAGAACAGCTGGAATTTGGTAAAACTACCTCCATTCAATTGGAATGAGCTAAAATGTGGTAAAACTACCTCCATTAAATTGAGAAGAGCTGGAATTTGGTAAAACTACGTCCATTAAATTAAGAAGAGCTGAAATCTGGTAAAACTATCTTCATTAAATTAAGAATAGCTGGAATTTGGTAAAACTACCTTTATTAAATTAGGAATAGCTGGAATTTGGTAAAACTACCACCATTAAATTGGGAAGAGCTGAAATGTGGTAAAACTACCTCCATTAACTTGAGAAGAGCTGAAATTTGGTAAAACTACTTCCATTAAATTAAGAAGAGCTGAAATCTGGTAAAACTATCTTCATTAAATTAAGAACGGCTGGAATTTGGTAAAACTACTTCCATTCAATTGGAATGAGCTGGAATTTGGTAAAACTACCTTCATTAAATTAAGAATAGCTGGAATTTGGTAAAGCTGCCTTCATTAAAGTAGGAATAGCTGGAATTTGGTAAAGCTACTACCATTGAATTGGGAACTGCTGAAATTTGGTAAAACTGCCTTCATCCAATTGGGAACAACTAAAGTTTGTTTAAACAACCGCTCTTCAATTAAGAATAGCTACAAAAAGGAAGATAGACGTGAAAGAACGAGCAGATAACAACAGTTCAAAAGGAAACAAAAAGAAGAGAATAGATTGGAGTATTTAATATCGATGATGATACAGCGAAGCTAAAGTGGGAAACAGGATCCAAGAGCTGCTAGATCGTTATATCATTGAATAGGTGCGTGGTCATTCGGGATGGATGTCCCCGGTAGTATCTATACTGAAAGAGACTAACGTCTGTGTGTCGATATGTGGCGGGCTGATGCTGCCACATGCGAGAAAATTCCTTATCTTGTATGGACGAACTATTGCCGAGTATTGGACGGAAGTGGAACCGGAAATTGGGGTCCTTCCAAAGAGTCCTACTTTAATCTGATTTTATGATGTCCTAGATGTTTGTAATAAATCCTCTTTAGTTCTGAATCTGTTGGTGATTTGTAAATAAAGGAGGGATGTAGTGTATGGGCAGCAAAGCCATACATCCATTGTCTCGTACACGTGTGCGTGAGAGTTGAAACGTCAGTGTTACCTTGCCTGCGGGCGGGGCGGACGTGTGCAAAGTCACATGCGCGTGCGGCCGAGCCAGTGATTCTCGTAGGGAAAGGCAGACACTACAGATATGAACATGCAATCAATCAAATTATCACAAGGATATGCAGAGACAAAGGTGCGCCACTTGCCACGATCCTGACGACACAACTCCCTCGCTTCCCTCACATCTACAATTCTCTGAACAAAGTTGTGAAAATGAATAAAATATCTATACTGTTAAATACATCAGATTTTTCTGGATGAAAAATGTGCTTTTTCCATCCATCTCACACTCACACATTCCAATATACTTTAAGTGGAGCATGGAGAAGTATCTCTGTTCTCTCCATCCTATGACCTTGGATCCTTCAAGCGATGCGTGAAGAAGCACCTTGGGCCCGAATAATGACGGCGACTGAGATAGCCGGGAACTAACTCGTTTTTTTTAGTCGTCGTCACTCTTGGACCTTCTCTTGCTTATCATCAGGCGGGTCGAGGTCAGACGTCGTGTCACAATAAAAAAAAAGTATAATTTCAAAGGCTTTGTTTCTTCTTCAAGTTGCCTCTTCACTGAAGTTGGCAGTCAGTTTCTCATTCTCCTCTTGATTCTGTATGAGATTGATTCAATGCAAGGAGATCCTGCAGTCTGCGGCCGCGCCATACATGTTCCTACAGAGCAGTAGTGCAGTCTGCAGATTGCATTTGTGATCGGAATCATACCTTTATTGAGCCTAGTCTAAAAAGTTGCTAATGGTAACTCCAGTCCACCAGCAGATGCTTCTTAGCACATTGTTGCCTTCTACCTCACCCATCTTTTACTGTTATGTGCGGGCTTGTTTCCGTACTTGCTCCTCTGCGGTTTCTTTGTGCGTTCTACAACAGTTCTCCTCAGTAGAGCCACTTAATCTCCTCCAGGAAGGCCAGGAGACCCTTCTCGTTCCTGCAAACATCCGGAAGCGTCCTCGCTACCTAACCTATCATAAATTGCAGGTAGGAATACCTATTTGTCTAAGTATATGTTTGAGGTCCTTTATCATACACTTCTATTTAATGGCATCACTATCAGAGTGTGACCTCCTTTTTTTTTCGGTCCAGCTAATGCCTTATAATGGTAAAGTGTTTAACTTTTTTGATTTCTAACAAATAGAATGAAGATACTGTTATCTTTAATCTTATCAGTTTTATGTTTGATTGGCAATTTGATTTTATGTATTGACTGCTTACTGTTATTAAGTTAAATCTTTCTATAAATTAAATAGTTTATATTATTTTTGATTTGTTGCCTCTAAATTATATAGATTTAGTTGTATACTAAATTATTTATTTATTTATTTATTTAACTTTATTAAGGAAACATACAATTGTACAATGCAAAAAATATAACATAAAATATAGAACACAAATCAGCAAAGTTTCCAAATAATTATAAAACATACAAAGAGATAGCAATTTACACAAAAAAGGAATTCAAAATTATATATAAAATTATACGAAGTCTTTTCATTTTCTCTAGTTTTCTAGTTTTAGACCATCTAGTTAAAGACCATTCAATATATAAGTCCTGATTCTCTTTATTAATGGTGTCAATCAATCAATCAATTAAATTGTCACGCCTTTTTCCCACAGGGATAGGCAGAGACAATGGCACGCCACTTACCACGATCCTTACACAACACCATTGCTTCCGTCACAGCCACAATTCTCCTCATACAGGCTCTGTGGTTATAGGCACTAGGCAACCCAGTTTTATTGAGGATGTCTCCGGTTTGGTCGGAAAGCCCCCTCCTGGCCTGCCTTGTTTAACGCATCCATCCACATCAGATTTATAAATTCCTTTCGTCAATCTACTTTTACTCATCCTTTCCATGCGCCCAAACCATCGAAGCATTCCTTTGTCAATTCTTGTCACTACATCTTCTTTTAAACCACATGTATCACGCAATGTGCTATTCCTTATTCTATCCGCTATCGTCACTCCACTAATGGTAATGGTGTCCTAAATAAAAATATTAACTTTATGAATAGTGCAATGGTTAAAATAATATATGATACTATTTAGCAGAATAATTTCTTTTCTGCTGGGTGATTGTCTCCTTCCATGTTTTCATGGCTTGTTACACTTTGTAAGTTTATCAACGCCTAGGATCTGCCGAGATGCCTTGCTATCTGGAGTTCACTAAGACTTTACATAGACAGGCAGCAGAGATGACCTAAGAAAATGCAGATTATTAATTTTGTTTTATATCTGTTAATGTAGCATACAAACCCAGAAGACAGTGGTGGAGGGAAGCAGACTGAGGGAAAATCAGCACCAGCAGACATGTGGATCAGTGCTGTGGAGAGTTCAATACTCTCCTGGGAGGAGGTGAGTTTGTCATCTATTCTATTACAAAAATAGAGATTTATAAAATGTGAAAGAAGATTGATAAAAAAGATTTATGAATTGGGAATGTAAAAGATTGCGTCATGTTATGGACTTTCTTAAAAAAAAAGAGTCGGCCCTTCTAGCGCAGCAATCCAAGAAGCAAGACCTGCAAGGAATATCATTGCAACTAATTTTAAATAACTTACCAGAACAGTGGATCAAAATGCCCAAACAAGCTATTTAAAGGTTCTGTAAAACTTCACACAAGACAATGTTGAATCCAAGCACGGCAATCCAAGAAGCAAGATAAAGAACTCCAAGAACTATTATTGTAACTCATTTTAAATAAATTAGTAAGCCGGCACGTCAAATTAAAAAAAAAGTTTTCAACATTGTTTTGTGTAAAGTTTTACATAACCGTTAAATATATTTTTTGGGCATTTAGATTCACTGTTCTGGTAAGTTATTAAAAATGAGTTGCAATGATTTTCTTTGCAGGTTTTTATCTTGCTTGACTGGTATCCCTGTGGGATTTGGGGTGTTACAGTTATAGTTATTTGCGGGCTCGTTTCCGCACTTAAAGTCCTTTTCGGTTTCTTTGTGCGTTCTTCAACGGTTCTCCTTCAGTGGAGCCACCCGATCTCCTCCAGGAAGGCCAGGAGACCCTTTTCGTTTCTCCAGACTTCCGAAAGCGTCCTCGCGTTGACAAGGAACTTCTGTCTTGCTTCGGCCACTCCTGCAACTCAAGAGCACGTGTGTCCAGGCATCCCCTACAGAGGGGGCTGTCCGATACGTTGAGGTTGTACAGGTGCTTTTTAAAACCACAATGTCACGGGGATTTGAGGTGTTTTAATTGATTGTTACGCATAGCTATAACGGCCATAATGTACCCAGTATCAATAATAAAGATCTCTCTTAGAAGTATTTAAAATAAATAACAATATAGTTATCATAATTATATATTGAACAAAGGAGTGACATCATGAAATATATATCATAGTGGTTTCATGAAAAATAATTATTATTGTCTACTGTGTGATAGATAAATACATGAAAATTTTATTGTGTGAACACCTGTGTAATTTTAAAAGCGTTTTGGAAATTCAATTATATTTAATCTATATTGCTTTTCTAAATATTTATTTATGTTTTTGACATTGGCATTATTGTTATTATTTTTTCATTTCTATACTAAGCTACCAAGGTTTTTGTATCATAGAACAAAACAGGACAACCAAAGTCCTGTTTCTATGAATCTATGATAGTATCAAAGATTAGCTGACCCGGCGAACTTCATTCCGCCTAAAAGTCAATGAATGTTGTGTAACAGATTAGCCGAACTTAAGTTGGGTAATTTAAAACGATTTTAATCTTTGTTATGAATTGAGTTTTTTTTATTGTGACTTGACATATAAGTAAGGAAGTAAGGATACATCGGTTGCTTAACCATTGCACTGCCACTACACCACGGTCGCCTTTATGTGTTATAAATGTGGACCATATAAGAGTCCACTTTTAAGGTGCGATACCGCCGGCGAGTGCAGACCGCAGACTGCACTACTTGTATGTATGAGATTGATTCCGTGCAGGGCGACACTATAGTCTGCAGCCGCCGCATCATTTATAATCTATTACATTGCAAATGCTGATTGTAGCAATAGTGTCGCCTTGCACGCAATCTATCTAATATATACAAGTAGTGCAGTCTACAGTCGCCGTGCGGAATCACATCTTTATTAAGGACCACTCCCTTAGTAAGGACCACAATCATAAGATCACAAGCAGAGAGTAAGTAACACTACTACGTTTGTAAGTGTAGTATACAATGCACTGACTGTGAAGTGAAGTGCCTGTCAATGTAAAATTACGTTTCAGGATCAGCTTGAAAGTTTCCAACTCTCTAAACTAGGACAACATAGTGGATGCGATTAATAATTGCTGTTATTTAACTATAGTAGCAGTGCATCTTATTAATAGAAGCACGTTATCTTAACATTAGAATGCTGGTGCTGTACAATTTCGAGCCACAATAAAAAATATCATTAGGTTTTCAGATTGCATGTTAGTCTGTAGAACCGGTCGTTAGGAGTTATAGATTGAGCATGTCTTATAAGTATTATACTGTCTTAGGCTGACCATACACGTGCAGGTTGAAACAATCAGGATCAACTGCTTCAAGCTGCGACTGCATAGTGAACCTCTATTTACATACATACATGGAACCGCTAGAGCAGTTGCGATCGCTCCGGGCGGTCAACAATTGTCAAGAATATACTGACTTCTCGAGCTGCCGATTGCTCTCGTGAAGTTAACACCTGGCGTCGCGTCTGTACTTGTTCAGGTGTTGGCGTTGCAGTTCGAGCAGTTTAAAACGACTGCTGGAGTAGTTGGCAAGTGTTTACTCGAGCAATCGACTGTAAATGTTCGAGCTGTCTATTAAGTTGCTCAATGACTAACTGCGGTCGTTAGAAGTTATAGATAGCGCATGTCTTATAAGTATTGCACTGTCTTAGGCTGGCCATACACGTGCAGCTTGAAACAATCAGGATCAACTGCTTCAAGCTACGAATGCATAGTGAACGTCTATTTACGACTAGTTGCGATCGCTCCGGGCGGTCAGCAGTTGTCAAGCATACACTGACTTCTCGAGCTGTCGATTGCTCTCTTGCAGTTATCCAGTTATCCTCGCCACCTGGCGTCGCGTCTGTACTCGTTCTGGTGTTGGCATTGAGGTTCGAGCAGTTGAAAACGACTGCTGGATAAGTCGACAAGTGTTTACTCAACCAATCGACTATTAATGTTCAAGCAGTTTATTAAGTTGCTCAAGGACTAACTGCGGGCGTATTGATAGAATGAATGAAAGGAGACTGACGAAATAGATTACAAAATCAGAGATGTATGGAAGTAATAAACAGGAACTATCGATATTGAGCCTAGTTCCAATTGGGGACATTTTAAAAAAAGCAAAAGAACTTAGTGGTTATAATTATAGAGCTTGTTTGAAGATGTATGTGAGGGAAGCGAGGGAGTTGTGTCAGGATCGTGGCGAGTGGTGCTCTATTGTTTCTGCCTATACCTGTAGAAAAGAGGCGTGACAATTTCATTGATTGAAATAATTTTACGGTTGTGAGGGAAGTAAGAGATTTTTCAAGATCATTGAAAGTGGCGCTCCATTGTTTCTGTCTATGGCTGTGGGAATTATGGCTTGCAAATATGACTTGAGAATTTTAAAAAGGCGATAATTTAAACAAATTCTAGATTACAAACATCTTAGTACTCCCTCCAAATATCTAAACACCGGACAAAACAGTTGTGAATTATAATTAGATAAACAAACAAATAACGGATGCCACTGTTATTAAAGTATTTTCGCAATAGAATTTTGTATTCTATTTTCAAATATCTTTGTTGACTTTCACGTTACTAGGCTTGGAAATATATATTTTTCAATTTATATTACAAACTGACGCAACCATGAACTGAGTCGATTTTTCAGTCATTCGCGCCTTTGCTTAACATAAGGGAAGTCAGGAAATCTGGCTACCACACGAAAGTAGTAGTAGTCAGACAGAGTTGGTCATTTATCCAGTTTGCCAATGGAAGACAGTACCACTACTTTAAAGAGTACAGACTGTGAGAGACTTAGTGATGACGACTAAGGCAACCGGACACTAGTCGGTTTTTCAGTTGGCGGCGCTCTTGGACTGCCATTTGCGTAAGCAACCATCAAGATAGCATATGTCAATAAAATTTAAAAAAAATGTAGATATTTAAACTGGAGTTGTAGTTGTTAGTCCTTTTAAGTAATTATTTATTCATCAATTTTAAATCGAATGGACGCTAAGTAATTGAAGTCTAGGCTATATTAAAAACATTTACAATATATCGATTACTACTTTTAAATATTTTATATCTTTCCGTTATTTATTGTCGATACTGAATACCTATTAAACAGGTTTAGGAAACTGAAGTCCTGGCACTTTTCAAGTAGATTTTGAAACGCAACTCAATCATATTTTTCGCGTAAAAGTGGTAGTCAAGTTGGCAGATTGCTTCTTCGATGTTTTTATATATCTTGATATATGATAGCAAATTGAAGGCGAGGGCCTTATCTAGTTTCACTCATCCTTTTCATATGCCCAAACCATCAAATCATTTCTTTGTCGATCCTTATCACTACCTACATCTTTATCGTCACTCTACATACACTTTAATGACCCCATTTTTACAACCTCAATTCTACTCTCATGCTTCTTCTGCCACATCCAACAATCACTTTCTTTTCTAATTCGGCAATAGTGTAACCATTTTCTGTAACTCATACGCCGAAGATGCAAGGATAATTTGATCGTCGGCGTACAAGAGACATTTGATCACCAAGTCAGTCATTCTCAAACCATAGATTGAATAGCCATGGTGACGCTACACACCATGTTTGACGCCGTTAGAGATGCCTAATCAGTCAGATAGTGCCCACATTTTATGTGACTCACAGTTATTGAATTGTATTAGCAGTGACATCCATTCATGGACCACACTCCAGCTTAACATCAAGCGGGGTGCTGTCATATGTCGAGTCACAATAAAAAAAAAGATGTGTGTATTCGTGCGTCACATGATTTTTTTTTAAATTCAGGTGGCAGATCGTCTCCACGTGGACACCAGACGTGGTCTATCATGGCGGGAGGCCAACGACCGCATCAATTTCGTTGGCCCAAACGAGTTCCACGTGAAGGAAGAGGATCCATGGTGGAAGAAATATATTGAACAATTTCAAAATCCACTTATTTTGTTACTTTTGGGTAAGTGTTGTTTTTAATGTTACACTAGTTGTTCCCTGCGGTTTAAGTAGAATTACCGCAGTAGAAATGCGGTCGTTAAGGAGTGTATGTGGAGTGACTATAGCGGATAAAATAAGGAATGTCACAGTTCGCAATAGATGTGGTTTGAAAGAAGATGTTGTGACAAGAATTGACAAAAGGTATGCTCAAATAGTTTGGGCACATGGAATGGATGAAAGTAGATTGACCAAAGGAATTTATAAAACAGTTTTTAATTAATCTGTTTTGTTAGAGAATTGTTTTGCTAGAGACGAGAAAATGCCTTGATTTTTAATTGTCTCAGCTGTTTTCGTATCTACCCCCCACCTATCCCCCTCCTTTGTAGTGGTTTTAACAAAAGACTGCCCCCTTTAAGCAAGTACCATCTAGATAACTACTTATATAGTCTTGACATACTTTTGAACGGCAGTTTTCATATACAATATATTAATTTTGTTATGATTAGAATAGAGATGGGGTTTTGGGATAAAAAATATTTGCAAATTAGAATATATTTGCAAAATGCCCCTTTATTTTAATTCAATCAAATCAAAGGTGATAATAAAATGTACTTAACAAAATTTAATTCAGCTTTGCTGAATTATAACACTAATTTGGAAAATGGTAAAATATTTTTAGAGGTTAACGCCCAAAGAATTTGGACTTAGATATAGAAATAGCTACAAAGTACAACCGTTTATACTATTTTCACTTATGGCATTACAAAGAAGTCAGAAGGGGATGAATATACATTTTACCATTCGTAATTTAGAAGGTTGTCATTAGTTTTGATGATCATTTGACAACCTAATTTGACAGAATAACAAATGACATTAAAATACTTCAAAAAAGGATGACGGAACAATTATGCCGCTACTTTTAATTAAGCACTATTAAAAGTCAACCACAATTACAAGTGGTTGTATTTGCAAAAAAGTAGTGCCAACCTTTGAAATAAAGGAATTGAAGTACAAGTAGTTGTCTCTTTCAGTCAGACGTGGTATAAACATAATATAATGAGACAAATAACAATGAATTAGCTCTTATTTTAGCACAGATTCTAATCCTTCCAAATTCTTTGTGGCATCCATACTTTTTTTGCCTCGACATATGACAGCACCCCCCTTGATGTTAAGCTGGAGTGTGATCCATGAATGGATGTCACTGCTACTACAATTCAATAATTGTAAGCAGCAATCACATCCACTATGCCGGCCTAGTTGGAACCGACAACTTACAAGCTGACCCCGAAACACGACCAAATCACTGCACGGTCTGTATACTAACATTTTCCCCCTAGGTTCCTAAGGAAGTTTCCCTTCAAAAATGGTAAATTTGTATTAAAACTCGTTTTCCTTTAACAAAATTATCTCTAACCCAAATGAAATAAAAAAACAAGTAAAAGTCAATGTGTTGAATTATTCATTACGACTTACGCGATAAAGAAAAAAAAACTCGCACAACTCGACAACACTGCCAATAAATTAGTGAGAGAATGATCTAGAAAGTAAAATAACAAAGAAAAGTAAACATTCGCCAAGATAATTTTTTAAATGTCTTTTTTATAACCATTCTATACTAATCTACTGAACGTGCTTGTATTATAGAAACTGGGCGACTGAAGTACCATATATCATAGATACCATATAAATAGACCACGGTCGCCTTATTAAACAGTGGTACCCAATCTGCCGACCTACTTGCATTTATTTAGCTATAACCAAAAATGAAAATTGGATAGAATTCATCTTTTCGGCAGTCGCTGGGTTAAAATATAATTTAAGATTTTTGGTTCTTTACGGAGCGGACGCTTTCAGAACTTCAATCACCGTGCTGTTATGTTACAGAATTAAAGTGTTGAATGAGTTAAGAGGTCGAAGTTATCTTTATTTTAATATATTTTATGATGGATTTTAGCTGATTTTAGTTCAAATAAGAAAAGGTCGTCGTTAAAATTACTAAAATTTATACTGTAAAGTTCCCAAACTTTTTTCTAATAGACCAGTTTCAAAATTATGCCTGGTTGTGAACCCCAATTAGACACACCAACGTAGACCCTCGTCGAGTCTCCCACCACTGGGAATCAATGCTGTAAAGCAGCGTTTCCCAACCTTTTTTAGGCCATGCCCTACCTTAACATTTCTAAAAACATTCCTATTACAGCATTTTTTTAGGAATTTGCTTTTTTTGTTTAATTTGTCACCGATATCTAGTATTGCATTTAAATAACCCAAAGCGAAAGGGTTAAAGTCGTGTCGAGTCCATTTTTAAATTGCCCCCCTTAACTATCAAATTGCCCCCCTCTTGGGAACACTGCTGTAAAGGCTGTACTTATCTGATTGTATACGATTGACAATAACGTATCAACGTATTTCCGTTTTGTTTTCACTCCGTGGTCGTAACTAAATATAGATTTATAGAAATTCGGGAATTGATAATGTTCCAAGGTTTCTTTGTTGTACTCGTAAATACACTGTAATGTGTTCAACACACATTGTGTCACATTGTAATCAATATTATATATATATATTTTATTTTATTATTCACATTTCTATACTAAGTTACTAAAGTGCTCATATATACAGCCCCCCTAGCACGGCAATCCAAGAAGCAAGATAAAGAACTCTAAGGAATATTATTGTAACTCATTTTAAATAACTTATTAGACCGGCACAATAAAATGTTTAAAAAAATATTCAGGAAAGTATTCAACGTTTCTTTGTGTAAAGTTTTACAAAACGTTTAAATATCTTTTTTGATACACTGTTCAGGTCTAGGGGGGCAGGACAACTAAAGTATCAAAAATTTAAGGCAACCGTGTTGTAGTGGCAGTGCAATGGTTACACAAACCAAGAGCACGAGTTCGAGACCACCCATCGGTACCAATGTATATTTGATATATGTACTTTGGTTGTCCTGTTTCTATGATACAAGCACTTTAGTGACTTAGTATAGAAATGTAAATAAATAAAAAAATAAAAACTAACATAATTACATCCAAGGGGGAGGCCTATGTTCAGCAGTGGACACCTTCTGGCTGATGATGATGATGACCTATAAGATTATATAAAAATAACAAATAAGTGGTTTCGGACCGGCATAGTGACGGCAACTGAGGCAGACGTAAATTGACTCAGTTTTTCAGTCGTCGGCACGCTTGGACTCTTGCTTGTCATCAGTCGGGTCGAAGTCAAATGTAGAGTGAGAATAAAATAAAAATATACATTTCTCTTGTATGAAGAGAATTGTGAATGTGGGGGACATTCATGTCTGGATCGTGGCAAGTGGCGCTCCATTGTCTCCGCTTATCTCTGTGGGAAAGAGGCGTGACAATTTGATTGACGGACGGGCAGTTCTATATTATTTTTAAAGTATAGGCAGTGGTACCCGTCTGCCGATCCGGAGTAGTATCCCACTACTTACAAGTATACAGACTTTAAAGTGATTTGATCGCGTTTCGGCATCAGCTTGTAAAAGTTGTCGGTTCCAACTAGGCCAGCATAGTGGATGTGATTGCTACTTACAGTTATTGAATTGTAGTAGTAGTGACATCCATTCATGGACCACACTCCAGCCTAACATCAAGTGGGGTGCTGTCATATGTCGAGTCACAATAAAAAATAAATATAAAATGCTTTTCACAGAGTAAGTACTGTATGGATGCATAAAAATAGTGGCAAAAGTTTTGTAAACAGTTATTTTTAATCATTTATAGAGTTATGTTTATAAACATTTATTTGTGTGTTTATTTTTAGTATTTTATTTGCTTAGGGAAAGTATCGCGAGGAATTTTCCATTGATTTTAAATTACTGTAAGTTGCATCGTATCCACTATGCTGGCTTAGTTGAAACTGGCTTTTAGGCATAATGTAAATAAGTCACTTTGCGATCTGTATTGTACACTCTTAAAAAATGTTATGTTCAGTTTGACAACAATCAGATAAGTGGTTTTTTATATATTTAATATTAAAATTAATCAATCAATTTGGCCGGCATAGTGACGGCAACTAGGGCAGCCGGAAATTGACTAGGTTTTTTTTTAAGTCATCGTCACTCTTGGACCTCCTCTTGCTTATCAACGGACGGGTCAAGGTCAGATGTCGAGACACAATAAAAAAATAAAAATTGTTTTTTTAAATAAATTAATATTACTCATGGTCCACCACCAGGTACTTTGGACCTCAGATTGGACAATAGCTCAAATAAGAGCTCATAGTGAGACACAATTTTAGACTATAGTTTTATCTCTAGCTATGGATGGACGGTTGCCAACCGTCCTGCGTAGGGCGGGACGCGATAAACGTCTGCGGGACGCTAAATGTTCCGCTTTATGGTTAGAGACAGAAGCCACGTTCAAATGAAGTAGGAGCGTCCCCCAATGAGTCTAGTGATTAGTGACACAGACAATTGTTTTTCTCTCGTTTCTGTACATTTTGTGCGGGACTTGACAATTTGGATCGTATAGCAATCTTTTAGAGCACCTATAAAAAAGAATAAATTCATCCACCCCATTTGTAAAAGCTACCTTTCATTACAAAGGTGAGTCATCATCGATTTTGTGGGAAGTATACTGTGTAATTTTTTACTTGGCAAAAGTAGTAAACAAACATTAAAATCACCGTTTCCCATGCCTTTTATCTAAGGAAACTGTTTTATTCTATAGAATAAACATACACAATGTAACAAATGCACAAAAGTTTTGAAAATCACACATATATTCAAAGAGTGGTAGGCAGTGATACCCAGTCTGCCGATCCGGGATAGTGCCACCACTTACAAGTATACAGACAGTGAAGTGATTTGGTCTCGTTTCGGGATCAGCTTGTAAGTTGCCGGTCCCAACTAGGCCGCCATAGTGAATGTGATTGCTACTCACAGTTATTAAATTGTAGTAGCAGTGACATCCGTTCATGGACCACACTCTAGCTTAACATCAACCACGGTCTGTCATATGTCGAGTCACAATAAATAATTTTATTTATTTATCAAAAACCATTTATATGGAGACAGTAAATTTACAAATGACAAATGTTGTGCCGCAATAACAATAATAATAAGAAAACTATTTGTATAGTAATTTATCGATATTTTCAAATATTCGTATTGATTCGCGTCAGCAGTAATTGTTTTTTATCGTTTATCCGTCATTATGCCGAAAGTTTGTTTACTACTTTTGCCAAGTAAGGAATAATGTACTATACCCATTTCCTTTTAAGTGTCTCATAAATTTATGTAACAGAATGTACATCTAAATAAATGATACATTGTTAGATAGTGGTACCCGCGGGAGTTACTCCATTCCATAAACTTTAGGGCATACAATTTTGTTCCTTAGTGTTTCGGTTTTAAAATTCACTATTGTATGTTTGTTTAATTTTGTTTCGTATTTTAAACTTATGCTAAGACATATGACAAGATAATTATATCGATGATCTCGACTTAACTGATGATGGGCAAGCTACCTGATGGTAACCGACGACTAAAAAAAACTAAGTCAGTTTACGGTTGCCATCTCTATACCCTCGACTTACCTGATGATAGGCAATTTGCCTGATAGTAACCGACGGCTGAAAAAACTGAGTCAGTTCACGGTTGCCACCTCTATAGCCTTGATTTACCTGATAGACAAGCTGGCTATTACTATTAGTAACCGACGACTGAAAAAAAAACTGAGTCAGTTTACGGTTGCCATCTCTATAGCCATGACTTACCTGATGATAGGCAAGCTGGCTGATAGTTACCGACAACTGAAAAAAACTAAGTCAGTTTACAATCAGGTTGCCATCTCTACACCGGCCGAATGTTTTAGGACAGGATGAATACAATTCTACAACAGGTAGGTAACCTGGAGTGTGTTGTTGTATTTGGACCCGTGATATATCAGCTTGTAAGTTGCCGTTTTTTATTTTTTTATTGTGACTCGACATATGACAGCACCCCATCTGATGTTAAGCCGAAGTGTGGTCCATGAATGAATGTCACTGCTACTACAATTCAATGACTGTGAGTAGCAATCACATCCACTATGCCGGCCTAGTTGGAACTGGCAACTTACAAGCTGATCCCGAAACGTGACCAAATCACTTCACGGTCTGTATACTTGTAAGTGGTGGTACCACCCCGGATCGGCAGACTGGGTACCATTGCCTACCACTCTTTGATAACCAGACCCGAAGCAAATATCCATCTCTTTTTTTTTAACAAATATTTGCAATATTCAATATTATTTAATATTACAAATCCGACCGGGGATCGAACCCGGGACTTTACGCGCAACAAACCAGTCGCTAAACCGTTCGTCCACGCCTGTCGTCTAAATCTAGTCAGTTGCCAACTCTTAACCCTCGACTCACCTGATGATAGGCAAGCTGCCAGATACTAACCGATGACTGAAAAAAACAAAGTCAGTTTACAATCAGGTTGCCATCTCTACACCGGCCGAAGGTTTTAGGACAGGTGAATACAATTCTACAATAGATAGGTAACCTCCAACCCACGTTAGTGGTCATTTGACCCCGTGGTATTACAGGCCATACAGCTTGTAAGTTGCCAGTTTTAACTAGGCCGGCATAGTGGATGTGACTGTTATTTACAGTTAACCGCACCCTAGCGTAAAAAAGGTTTATTAACAGAAACTACTGTAGTATTTATTGAAGCTAAGTGAATATTGATTTGTGACGTTTCTAATGAGGTTATTGAGGTCACAAGACGAAAGCGTTGTAAAAGCTAATGTAAACTCAACCGTAATGAAAATGCTTTTGTATTTACTTTGTATAACACATTCGGACAAAGTAAATACTTGTGTATATGTTTTGATGGGTTCCATATTGATTTTTAAAGAAGAAATAATATATTTTTCTATTTATTTTCAAATCAAATCAAATTGTCACGCCTTTTTCCCACGGGGATAGTCTGAGACAATAGAGCGCCACTTGCCACGATCCTGACACAACTCCCTCGCTTCCTTCATTCACAATTCTCTTCATACAAGCTCTACGGTTATGGGCACCAGGCAACCTAGCTTTCTACTTATATTTCTTTTCTTTTTTATATTTATTTTATACTTGTATATTAAAAAGACGGTTCAATACAACTTGCCTGTACCAATGTAGATTGTCTTTATGTGTACTTTGGTCATCCTATTTCTGTGATACAAGCTCGTTTGATAGCTTAGTATAGAAATGTCAAAAGATAGAGAATCATAGAGAATTGTTGTCCTACCTCGTCTATTTACACCCGTAATACCCGCACAGGTTCTATTCTGTCAACTGTCGTTGACTAAAGTTAAGACTAAACTAAAGTTTTCGACTGCAGTAGAACTAAAAGGCTCGGTGCATCGTTTCTTTGCAGAAGAATCGAAAAGTAGAATTCTTTACCAGCCCATGTGTTCTCTCCATCATATAATCTTGGATCCTTCAAGCGATGCGTAATCTTTGGCCTGCATAGTGACGGCGAATGGGGCAACCGTGAAGAGTCGGTTTTTACAGTCGCTTACCATCAGACTGGTCGAGGTCAGATGTCGAGTCACAATAAAAAAATAAAAAAACATTGATGTTTTTTATCCGATTTGATTTTAAAGGATCTCATCTAAATGGATACGTTAGACAAGGCAGGCTCATGAGGGTGTTCGCCGACCCGATCGGAGACATCCTCAAGAAAGCTAGGTTGCATAGAGCCTGTATGAAGGGAATTGTCAGTGTGAAGGAAGCGAGGGAGTTGTGTCAGGATCGTGGCAAGTGGCGCTCCATTGTCTCTTCCTATCCCTGTGGGAAAAAAGCGTGACAATTTGATTGATTGATTTTAAAGGAAAAATTAATAATTATTCTACGTGACTTTGAGCGATGTTTTACTAGTGGCAAATTACCGTTACGAATTAATTTTCATGCTTTGGTTATCTGGTATTTTAATAAACGTATTATTTTATGTTTGTTTTTTGTTGTGTGACGCTCGGCTTATGATAACGCCTTGCCTGATGGTGAGCTGGAGCCCGGACTGCTACTCACAGTTGTTTAATTGTAGTAGCAGTCGCCTCCACTCACAGACCGCACTATAGCTTAACATCAGAAGGTAGTTTTTTTATTATTTGGAAACGACGTTTGACCTCGACCCGCCTGATGATAAGCAAGAGGAGGACCAAGAGCGACGACGACTGAAAAAACCGAGATAGTTCACGGCTGTCTCAGTCGCCGTCACTATGCAGGCAAAGCATAATTGTCATACTCGTATAATCGCGGATAAACTGAAGAGTAATCCATATTGACAGCTGCCATTGACAATTGTCTTTAAGCTTAAGTCCTTTTTTAATGTATTGGCTCGACATATGACAACACTTCGCCTGATGTTAGGCTAAAGTATAGATCCCGGTAAATAAAAAGAGCGTTGACTTTTGAGCTGCGCAGTAATGTCATATTACTTGACATATGACAGCACCCCGCTTGATGTTAGGAGTGTGGTCCATGAATGGATGCTACTGCTACAATTTAATAACTGTAAGTAGCAATCACATCCACTATGACGGCCTATTTGGAACCGGCAACTGATCCCGAAACGTGACCAAATCACTTTACGGTCTGTACACTTGTAAGTGGTGATACTACCCCGGATCGGCAGACTGGGTACCACTCTTTGATAACCAGACCAGAAGCAATTGCCTATGAACAAATAAAAGCTATGAAACAAATATTTGCTTCCGACCAGGAATCGAACCCGTGAATTACGCGCAACAAACCAAACGCTTACTTTTCGGTTGTCGTCACGCTACAGACGCGATCAAAAAAGTCGCATTCGTAGTGGCGTCTATGAGCAATTGTCATCTCGACTGTGTAGTATTCTGTCGCACTTAATTGTGTCGCGTCGCGTCGTGTCGCGTCCATAGATTACGCAGGACACCCACACAATATCTAGACACGTAAATATCTGACTCGTTAAGGTGTTTAGTTATTTTCCGTCCAATTCGACGTAAACAGATTAAGTATGTAAATGGCTTTTTTATTGTGGCTCGGCTTACGACACCCCGCCTGATGTTAAGCTGTAGTGTATATTTGTAAGTGGTGGTACTACCCCGGCATTTATTTAAATCCTTTATTGCACCAAAATAAATTTAAATATAGGTACATAGGCGAATTTAATGCCTGTTGAGCTTTCTCTAACAACTAACCTTTTGGATGATTAGAAATTATGTCCAGGGTGCTACTACAATATACTACAAACTACAATTACTCGAACTACATACAAGTATAACAAGTACCTACATATATGCATATTTATTATGCATATATGTAGATACACTATTATATTTTGTGCTAAATTATATAATATGAACTAGACCTAGTATTGCCTATAGCTTGTCTAACTATAAATGACGCGCCCCCTTTATTTTTTTATTTTTTTATTGTGACTCGACATATGAAAGCACCCCGCTTGATGTTAAGCTAAAGTGTGGTCCATGAATGAATGTCACTGCTACTACAATTCAATAACTGTGAGTAGCAATCACATCCACTATGCCGGCCTAGAAGGAACCGGCAACTTACAAGTTGATCCCGAAACGTGACCAAATCACTTCACGGTCTGTATACTTGTAAGTGGTGGTACTACCCCGGATAGGCAGACTGGGTACCACTGCCTACCACTCTTCGATAACCAGACCCAAAGCAAATATCCATCTCTTTTTTTTATTAACAAATATTTGCATTTTTTAATATTATTAAATATTACAAATAAAAGCTATGAAACAAATATTTGCTCCGACCGGGGATCGAACCCGGGACTTTACGCGCAACAAACCAGTTGCTAAACCGTTCGTCCACGCCTGTCGCCCCTCCACTATTAGTTTATTTAAATGTGTGAATGCAAATATTCCCAACTATACTATTATACTTCATCAGCGTGCTCCTCCTTTTGTGTCCAACCAGCTACTGAATAACCAATTACAATTGCATTTTCGGTGTGTTGTATTCATATTTTATGTTTTCTCGCGTAAATGCAGTAAAGGGGCGCGTCATTTCAGCTTAGACAGACTATACCACTCTTTGATAACCAGTCCCGGGGCCAACAACCGCCTCTGATTTCATTATTTAAAAATATTTAATGATATTAAGTAAAATTAGTAGATACGTCACCTACACGAGTTTTAGTGTTCGCAAATGGCACTAGTTTGAACGTTCGATGTATACATACAAGTGGAAGTAAGATGCAATGATAGTTATTGGGAGTGAAAAAGAGACAAATATATGTTGCATCGCGACACTGAGTTTACTTTGCTTATTAGCAATTTTAACGTGTCTCTTTTCTTAAAAATATTACAAATATAATTTAAAAAAAAAATTTAGATACAGGACAGCCAAAGTACATATATCAAAGATACATTGGTACCGGTGGGTGGTTTTGTACTCGTGCTCTCGGTTTGTGTAACCATTGCACTGCCACTACACCACGGTCGCCTTATTCTACGGTATTATACTCGTAAATATTACCGTAGAGCCTTTATAAAGAGAATTGTGGATGTGAGGGAAGCAAGGGAGTTGTGTCAGGATCGCGGCAAGTGGCGCTCCATTGTCTTTGCCTATCCCGGTGGGGAGAAGTTGTGACAGTTTGATTGATTGTATATAGTTTTGTGTTTTGTTATTTTCCGTCCATTTTATGTTATTATTTATAATGATTATTTACGAACTACAATGGTTGTGTACATCTGATGGACAAGGTCAATGCAGAATGTAAATTATATATACGTACGTAGTTTTATCTGGTGATTATATCTCTTTAGTCTGGTTTGTTTTAATAAATATAGATTGTTAAGGAATTTATAAATCGGATGTGAATGTCAAACGAAGCAGACTCAGGATGGTGTTTTCCGATAGGAGACACCCTCAAGGAATCTGGGTTTGTCTAGTGCCCATAACCGTAGAGCATGTATGAAGAGGATTGTGGATGCAAGTGGCTCTCCTTTGTCTCAGCCCATCCCCCAGCCCATCAGCAACTATCCGTTTGATGTTTTGAATTTGTTTTATTGTTCCCGGTTTAATTTATTGTAAAATCAAAATAAACGCGATAGTGGCTTACTATCGCGTCTATTTTGGTCTAAATTAAAATTTGTTTGATATTATTTATTTATTTATTATTCTTTGAAAAAATATACTAAAGTAAGTACCTACAATAACTCATAAGCAGAACAAAGTCAGAAGTTTACGACCTTGAGTCTATAGATAGAATCTAGATATTCCCCATGTCCTTGAAATCCTGTTTTTCTACTTAACTAGTGCTTTTTTTCCTTTATTATGTTTTTCAAACAAGTTTAAGTACTTTTTCTATTAGTTTTTTTTGGTATGTTCTTAGTAATATTATTTTATTATACTTAATAAAAGAGTGATAGGCAGTGGTTCCCACCCTTCCGATACAGGGTAGTACCACCACTTACAAGTATACAGACGTATACGTGAAGTGACTTAGTCGCGTTTCGGAATCAGCTTGTAATTTGCCGGTTTCCACTAGGTCGGCATAGTGGATGTGACTGCTACTTACAGTTATTTCACTGCAGTAGCAGTCACCTTCATTCATGGAGTGCTCTCCAGCCTAAAATCAGGCGGGGTGCTGTCATTTGTCGAGTCACAATAAAAAAGGACTTATTTTATGAAATAAACAAATATTATGAGGCTTACTATCGCGTTTATTTTGGTTTTGATTTTACAATTTTTTAGACCCGGCTTTTCGAGAGCTTGCAGCCATCGTGGTCACGGAGAGACTGCATAAAATTTGTTTAATTCATTAATCAATGTTCGCGTAAAATCTAAGAAAAGACTTATTTAATAATTTTCTTTTTTATGTTGACTAAAACTCGTGTTTCTTTTTAGGTTCGGCCTTTGTGAGTGTGATAATGCGGCAATTCGACGATGCACTCTCAATCACGATCGCTATCATGATCGTGGTCACCGTTGCCTTCGTACAGGAATACCGCTCAGAGAAATCATTGGAAGAATTGAATAAACTGGTGCCCCCGACTTGTAACTGGTGAGAACTGTCAATATGTATTTTCTTTCATAAAGATCTTCTACTGTGGTCTAGTGGTAATGACATCGTTACGCAAACGTGTGGCATAGTGTTAAGCACATGTTCGTGGAAGTCCCGGGTTTGATTCCCGGTCGGAGCGAATATTTGTTACATAGCTTTTATTTGTAATATTTATTAATGCAATTTGAATATACCTATCAATCAATCAAATTGTCACGCCTTTATCCCACAGGGATAGGCGGAGACAATGGAGCGTCACTTTCCACGATCCTGACACAACTCCCTTGCTTCCTTCACATCCACAGTTATCTTCATATAAGGTCTATGGTTCGTAACGTGCATTGATAGAATCCCTGTCGTAACAGGGATTCTATTCAACCCATGTCTACAATTTAATTAAGATTTAAGCCTACAAGAAATCCTTTGAGAGTTGACCTTTGCAAACAAACAACATTTCAATTATACTATTTACTTTAGATTTATCTATATGTAAGTTTATATGTGACGCATAGGTTAGCTCAGGTTCGATTCCCGGTCGGAGCAAAGGTCGGCAGATTGGGCACTAGACCCGGAGCAAATATCAACCTTTTGTATTAAGAAATATATTACAGAATATAACAAATTTTATGCGGCTTACTTTCTCGTTTATTTTGGTTTTGATTTTACAATTTTTTATTATTCCGACGTTTCGAGAGCTTTGCAGCCATCGTGGCCGTCGTGGTCAGTAATCAATGTTCGCGCAAAATTTAAGAAATTACTAAAAAAAATATTTGTAATATTTAATCTAATTATTAAATATTACAAATAAAAGGTTTGAAACAAATATTTGCTCCGACCTGGAATTGAACCCGGAGCTTTACGCGGATCGAACTAGCGCCGCGACTCGTTACAAATAAAACTGCCTTTTCCTGTTTTTTTTTTATTATTAAGATGCGACATTTGCTCTTGACTGCCCAATGGTAATTAAGGGAAGTTCAACTTGCAAGTTGCCGTTGTCAACTTGGCCGGCATAGTGAACGTGTCTGTCACTTACATTTAATTGACTATAGTAGCAGTCATCTCCAGTCATGGACCGGCACTCCAGCCTAACATCTAGCTGGTCATATGTCGAGTCACATTAAAAAAAATGAGGGCGATAATTTGATTGATTGATTTGTTTCTAGTGTCCGCGAAGGTAATCTGGAGCATTTCTTGGCTCGCAACCTGGTGCCTGGCGACGTTGTGCATCTCAATGTTGGTGATCGCGTGCCTGCTGACATAAGACTGTTTGAATGCACAGATCTTGCCATCGACGAGTCTTCGTTTACAGGTGAACAGTTGTGTTTTTATTTGTAGTAGAGTGGTTACGCAAACCCAAAGTTCCCGGTTCAAAACCCGGTATAATTCAATTCAAAAAACATCATTCTTTTTGTATCGGGACTTGGGCTAATTGAAAAAAAAAAAAACGATTAAGCCGCTACTACGCCGGCCAAAAGTAGTAGTAGTAGCTAACGCTTCCATAAACTGCACTCCTGCTTTAACATCAGGTGGGGCGCTGTCATATGTCGAGCCACAATAAATAATACATTTGGCGTCGAAAAAGCAGTGATATTGCATTGCACTGATATTTGACATGTCCGTAACCAATCAGCGAATAGCAAATCAATAAGTAAACTACGTTGATTGGTCACTTGCGACCGCGACGCAGTTTCACTGCTTTTTCGTCGCCATAATGTATTAGTAGAATCGGAGCCCTGATGTCAAAATAAAAGAGTCCATCTTGTCCCGGCATCTCTGTTTTTTTATAAATATTTTTTTTTATTGTGACTCGACATATGACAGCACCCCACTTGATGTTAGGCTGGAGTGTGATCCATGAATGGATGTCACTGCTACTACAATTTAATTACTGTGAGTAGCAGTCACATCCACTATGCCGGCCTAGTGTGGCCTTTTATAACCAGACCCGAAGCAAATATCTATCTCTTTTTTTGTTAACAAATATTTGCAATATCACAAATAAAAGCTATGAAACAAATATTTGGTCTGACCGGGAATCAAACCCGCGGCTTTACGCATAACGAACCAATCTCTGACCGTTTGTCCACGCCTTTCGTCCACGCGATGTTCTTAGCAATCTGGAGTCCGCTCCATCCATCTTATCGTTATTTTGTTGTTTCAGGTGAAACGGAGCCCGCCGTGAAGAATATAATGCCGAACAAAGCATCTGCCGGTCGTGTCAATAAAGACAATATAGCATTTATGGGTACTTTGCTCAGGTGTGGAAATGCCAAGGTAAGCGACAGTGAGTTGTAGCACTTGGAATAGGCAACTTTTCTGAAACGAGATTCAGTCACTTCACGGTTTGTATACTTTTCAAATGTACAAGCCGTAAAGTGACTTAGTTTTGTTTCGGGATTAGCTTGAAAGTTGCCGGTTTCTTCTACTAGGCCGTCATAGTTATTGAGACTACACATCACTTCCACTTGGCTGATTACCATCAGTTAAGTGGAAGTGAAAGAAAAGAAAAGTGAAGAAGCAAGGAAAAAAAACCGTTTTAACTTACGATTCCCTTAGTCGTGGTCACTATGCCGGCCAAATGTGGTAGTAGTAGTTAACACCTCTATAAACCGCACTATAGTACAGACCAATTTTTTACCTTATTTTTAATTTATTTACCAAATTCACAAATAAATGCTAGGAATTCAATCCTTGGAAAAAAGTTACGGGAATCGAGCCTGGCGACCGTGGTGTAGTGGCAGTGCAATGGTTACGCAAACCGGTAGCACGAGTTCGAAACAACCCACTGGTACCAATGTATCATTGATATATGTACTTTGGTTGTCCTATTTCTATGATACAAGCAATTTGGTAGCTTAGTAAAGAAATGAGATATAAACTTACCATGACCAGCCTGATGGTAAAAAAGGCAGGTCCAAGAGAGTTGACGGTTGCCTTAAATTAGGCTTAGTACACTGGTGTTTTAACTAATCCGCCATCTTTGTTTTTTTTTAATTAATTTTAGGGTATCGTAGTAAGCACTGGTGAACGTTCCGAATTCGGCGACATATTCCGTATGATGCAAGCAGAGGAAGCCCCTAAAACTCCATTGCAACGGTCCATGGATGCTTTGGGCACACAACTTTCTGTGTACTCTTTCTGCATCATTGGTTTTATCATGTTAGCTGGATGGCTGCAAGGGAAGGCATTACAGGACATGTTTACGATAAGTGTCAGTTTGGCTGTTGCGGCTATTCCGGAAGGTTAGTGTTTATATTGGAAGTAAGCAAGGCTTTTCTTTATTGCACATAAATAGGGCGACCGTGTTTTAGTGGTAGTGCAATGGTTACACAGTCTGAGAACACGAGTTCGAAACCACCCAATTATAATTCGAATTTGATTATTTATTGGTAAAACAACTCGATTATCAACATCTAATAATCGAAAATTAATTTTTTCTATAAGTAAATCATTTAATATATAAGAATCAAATTGAACATTATTAAAATCTGAATATTCATAACTTCAATATCATTGATGTCCAATAGTTTTTTTAAAATAATTATTCATAAAATAAAACTAAATAAATAAATTTTTAAATTATTTTTTTGAAAAATTTGAAATAATAAAGAATATTTTTTAATAAATTGAAATATCCCTAATCCTCTATAAACTTCTATATCAATGTATCTCTGATATATGTACTTTGATTGTCCTGTTTCTATGATATAAATAATAATAATAATAAAAAAATAACCACAAAAGTTTATTAGAGGCGAACTTAATGACTTAAGGCATTCTCTACCAGTTAACCTTTGGGAGATGTATTTAGATGTATATAGAGATTTCTTTAGTGCAGGAAGTGAAAGAAAAGTTTTTCTTTTACTTTTAAGTTTTACTTTTCATATTAGTATTGAATATGAAAAGTAAATAGATATAATACATAAATTAAATATATATAAATTCACATACACACATAATATTAATACATATAAAGCATTGTCAAATATGTAAATTATTCTGATTCTTTATCATGTGATTGTGCAGTCTTAGTTTAAAGATATTCTTAGATCCCGGCAGATAAAAAGAGCGCTAGCACGCAAACTGCGCAGCAAATTGTTTTGTTACTTACTTGTAGCGTCCTCCACATACGGTCGCGCCATCTAGTAAAAAAGACACAAAAAGATCGTCGCCACATAACAACCACTAGATGGCGCTACATGCATAGGCATGTCACCACACACGACAGACAATACAACTACCAATCGTTGAACCTCCAATATCTCCCAAACGAAATTTCGGCAGAGTATTGGATATACTTATACTAGCATCGACACGAGATTACTACGGCCAAGTTGACAGGCCCTGCACGCGTCATGCGTGTGGCGGGGAGAACTCATCATTTTCCGACATACTTACTTTTAAAATTTAAAATGTGAATTTTATGCTGGACTGTAATTATGAGCGGACATGCTTTTACCGTAGTCGTCCAGCGCTCTTCTAATTAGCGATCCTTATGATGCGCAGCTCAAAAGTCAGAGCTCTTTTTGTCTGACGTTGTCTATACTTATTTTAATTCTAAATTATATCTTGTAAATTTTTTTGCAGGTCTCCCAATCGTGGTAACTGTAACCCTAGCTTTAGGTGTGATGCGTATGGCGAAACGCAACGCGATCGTTAAGAAGTTACCAACTGTCGAGACCCTGGGCTGTGTTAATGTCATATGCAGTGACAAAACTGGTAAGTTATATTTAGTGACCTATGATGACAGGCCGATTGGTTAGCACGCCAGTATGTTACGCGTAAAGTCCCGAGTTCGATTCCCGGATGAATTGAATGAAGCAAATATTTATTTCGAAGCTTTTATTTGTAATATTTAATAATTATATTAAATATTACAAATATTTGTTAAGAGGTGAATATTTATTTTTAGTTATCAAAGAGTGGTGGGCAGTGGTACCGAGTCTGCCGATCTAGCGTAGTACCACCACTTACAAGTATACAGTAGAAGCGACAGATTCGGCTGATTCAGTCGTCGGAACTCTTAGGCCTCTGAGTCTCTGAGTCAGATGTTAATCAATCTGTCAATCGATCAAGTTGTCACGCCTTTTTCCATAGATAGGCAGAGACAATGGAGCGCCTTACTTGCAACAATTCTAGTTTTCCTCACATCTACAACTCTCTTGCTACAAGCTCTACGATAACAGATGTCGTGTTACAATTTTAAAAGTAATATATACATGATCATTGCAGGTACATTGACCAAGAACGAAATGGCAGTGACGACAATATCCACATCCGGTGGCCATATTGCTGAAGTTACAGGCACTGGGTGAGTTGATGCATATAACCATAATATTTTTCTCCCGGTCGGAGCAAATATTTGTTTCATAGCTTTTATTTGTAATATTTAATAATTATATTAAATATTGCAAATATTTGTTAATAAGAAAAGAGATGGATATTTGCTTCGGGTCTGGTTATCAAAGAGTGGTAGGCAGTGGTCTGGGTCTGCCGATCCGGGGTAGTTTTTTTTTTTTTATTGTGACTCGACATATGTCAGCACCCCGCTTGATGTTAAGCCAAAGTGTGGTCCATGAATGAATGCCACTGCTACTACAATTCAATAACTGTGAGTAGCAATCACATCCACTATGCCGGCCTAGATGGAACCGGCAACTTACAAGCTGATCCCGAAACGTGATCAAATCACTTCACGGTCTGTATACTTGTAAGTGGTGGTACTACCCCGGATCGGCAGACTGGGTACCACTGCCTACCACTCTTTGACTGCCTACCGCTCTTTGAACTGCCTACCACTCTTTGAAGTACCACCACTTACAAGTATACAGACCGTGAAGTGATTTGGTCACGTTTCGATCAGCTTGTAAGTTGCCGGTTCCAATTAGGCCGGCATAGTAGATGTGATTGCAACTCACAGTTATTGAATTGTAGTAACAGTGACATTCATTCATAGACCGCACTTCAGCTTAACATGTACATGTATTGCTGTCATATTTAGATAGAAATTCAAAATCTGCAAGTTGCAGTCGCATCCACTATGCCTGCCTCGACATTTTCCTTTTGATATTTTGTAATTGATATTTATTGTATTTGTTTCTAGTTACAACGACCGTGGTGACATTGAGTTGCGAGCTTACAAAGGACGTGATCTGGATGTGGCACGAATGGGGGTTTACTCTATGCTGGAGGTAAGCACGTTTCCCAATTAATCAATCAATCAATTAACTTATTTTATATTTCTAACCTACAGTCAAATTAGCTTGGAGACGTTTTTTCATTTGTAGTAGTGCGTCTAAGAGCGCGTTTCCATTATTAACACACGTTACGAAAACACGTCATGTCCTTAGGTTTTAATTGGAAGCAAATAAAAGATAACCCGAAACTTTTAATGGAAAAGCACGAAATTCTGTACATATGTATTAACTGTTTGATGAAAATTGCAAAATATCGCAGTGCACAAAACGACAAATTGTTTTCACCGACGAAACATATATATAGTAGGGGAATGAGTTCAAGGAACGTGCGAGGAATGCAGTTGTGACGTCATGGTCACGTGTCTATTATGAATAGTGAAGTAACATGCAAAATGTCGATAACAATAAACACACACTTTCCTTAAAATGCAAATAGATTTAGTTATTAAAAATTATAAATGTGTATTAAATTGAAGTATAAACATTAGACAGCAACAATTTTTAATGAATTAAATTAATTTAATTTTGAGAATAGTGACTGCATGTTTTTTTTCTTTTTCACATATTTTAATCACGTTTCTAATAATGGTTCTAGCCTGAATACGGATGACGACTCTCTTTTATTCAATTAACTCACTAATTTTTCAATAATCAAACAAAGAAAATATGGACACGTTTTTATCGATATTAAATGACATCGCCGAGCTATGAGCGTCACTAAAAGCGGCCACTAAGATACGGGTGGTGGTCGTTTCACGCCCCACCGCACCTCAGCCCCCGAATTCATTTAGCTCGTTCCCCAACCATACATACGTCACATATCCTCTCGAAATTTTGGTCAGATGGAAGCACTTCAGGTTTAAAGCGACATATATCTTAGGGCAATCGAGAAAAGTATTAATTTCTTTTTTATATTTAACACTTGTTTATTTATTTATAAACAAACAAACGCAAAAACGTCAAAAGCTAAAACTAAACATAGATCGTTACATCCTTATCTACCGCCACGACATAATGGAAGCGCGCTCTTAGACGAGTGTACTACACACACTACTACAAATGCAAAAAATGTCTTCAAGCTAATTTGACTGTACTTGTATCATAGAAACGGCTAAAGTACAAATATCAGGTATTGAACCTGGCATTTTCGGTTTACGTGACGATTTCACTACAGTTGGCGGGCAACTGCAATTAACAGGTCTTGACATAATGGTGAATAAGGTATTTAAGAAAAAAGAAGCCATCGTGGGACGCTTGGCAGATGTAAAACATTAAAAATTCAAAACTATAAGCATCATCATCATCATCAGCCAGAAGGCGTGCACTGCTGAACATATTCCTCCTCTTTGAACGTCATTTCGAACGACAAGATGCCAGTTGCATCTACTTGTTATTCGTCACTTTCACTATGTCGTCAGTCTACCTAGTGGAAGACCTACCTACGCTGCGCTATACTCATAAAGGGAATAAATCTTGATCTTTACTTTACTTTGACAATTTTTGCCTTGACCTTGAGACTTATGAATAATACCACCATCGTTATCAGCTGTTGTTTCGTGTAATATCTACTTTCAAATATTATTTCACCACAGGTGGGTGCTCTCTGTAACAATGCCGTGGTACGCGATGACATTTTAATGGGCCAACCGACAGAGGGCGCTATCATGGCATGCGCTATGAAGAATGGAATGCATTCAATCAGAGACCAGTACACTCGGCTTCAAGAAATACCCTTCAGGTAATATTAACGGTTTTTCTTTATTTATGGTGTGACAAGTGAATGCAGACTGTCTTATGTTACATTTTTTTTATTGTGACACATGACCTCAACTTACCTGTTGGTTAGCATGATGGAGGTCCAAAAGCGCCGACGACTAAAAAAGCTGCCTCAGTTCACGGCTGCCTCAGTCGCCGTTACTATGTTTCTTAAGGCATCGCTTGAAGGATCCAAGACTATAGCATGGGGAGACACGGGCTAGTAAAGCATTCCACTTGTCGATTGTTCTATAAAGAAACAATCCATAGAGTGCAATCCATTAGTAGAAGCGTGTCTTGCCACAGACATCTCCAAGATGTCGTATCTATTATGTCAGCCTTGCCGAACTGAGTTTATGTCAGCACATAAATTTATAGTTCGTTATTTACCAAACATAAACTATGTTGTTGAATATGAAATATGCACAAATAAAATCTGGGATCTTGTATTAGACGAAATGTGAATGTCTACAAGTAGCAGCCACATCCACTATGTAAATCTAGTTGAAACCGGCAACTTACAAGCTGATCCCGAACCGCGACTAAGTCACTTTACGGTCTGGATACTTATAAGTGGTGGAACTACCCCGGATCGGTACTCTGGGCACCGGATCCGGTGGTATTGTTTAACAACCGGACCCGGAGCAATCTGCCTTCTTCCATTTGGATCCCTTACTGCTGTCTTTGGAATGTTAAAATAAATTAACAAATATTTGCAATATTGTAGCTCTGAAACAAAAATGATGGTTGTGAAATGCGCGCCAAAAACCAGAGACAATGTCAAATTGAAGGAAGAGTTCTTTGTTAAGGGTGCCATAGAGAAGGTACTCCCTCTATGTACACAATATATTGACAGTTCTGGCAACTATGCGCCTATGACCAAAGACAAGGCAGACGATTTTGTTTCCGAGGCCAGTAATATTGGACGAATGGGTATGTTATTATTATTTTTTAAATGATCTTGAAACGCGACTGAGTCACTTTACGATATACTCATTTTTATTGGGACTTTATGTATGACAGCACCTGATGTTAAGCTGTAGTGTGGTCTATAAATGGAACTGACTGCTAGTACAATTCAATAACTGTAAGTAGCAGTCACATCCACTATACTGGCCTAGTTGAAACCGGCAACTTCAAGCTGATTCTTCACCCTTCACCCAAAACGCGACTAAGTCTCTTCACGGTTTGTATACTGTGTTACTACCCCAATCGGCAGACTGGGCACCACTGCCTACTAATCTTTAATAACCAGACCCAAAGCAAAAATCCGCTTTTTTATTTACCAATATTTGCAATATTAAATAAAAGCTATGAAACAAATATTTGCTCCGACCGGGAATCGAACCCGGGACATTACGCGTAACAAACCGGTCGTGATGATGATTAAAAAAGTCTTCATCTCGTTCTATTTTTTTTATATCATCAGGTCTTCGTACAATAGCCCTAGCCCGTGGCGCGTCTCTTGAAGCTCTCACTTACACGGGCGTGTGCGGTGTGTGTGACCCGCCCAGGCCCACAGTGCGAGCTGCAGTGGCGACGCTAAAACGTGCGTCAGTCGATGTTAAAATGTTGACCGGTGATTCTAGATCTACTGCTTTAGCTGTTGGTAAGTGGGAATCAATTAAAGTAAGATGTGCGCGATAGATGTAGTTTGAAAGAAGATGTAGTGACAAGGATTGATAAAGGAATGCTTCGATGGTTTGGGCACATGGAAAGGATGACTGAAAGTAGACTGACGAAAGGAATTTATAAATCTCATGTGAATAGATGCGTTTAACAAGGCAAGGCAGGCACAGGGTGTTTTTCGGAGACATCCTCAAGAAAGCTGGGTAACCACAGAGCCTGTATGAAGATAATTGTGGATGGGAAGAAGGCAAGGGAGTTGTGTAAGGATCGTGGCAAGTGGCGCTCAATTGTCTCTGCCTATCCCTGTGGGGAAAAGGCGTGACAATTTGATTGATTGATTGAAGTAATCGCCGTTTTTTTGTAGAACATTCGACTAGTGGAATTTTGCCAGCCCATGTGTTCTATCCATATAGCCTTGGATCCTTCAAGCGATGCGTAAAGAAGCACCTTTGGCTGGCATAGTGACGGCGACTGGGGCATCTGTAAAGACTCGGTTTTCGCAGTCGTCGGCACTCTTTTTGCGGCTTACTATCGCGTTTATTTTGGTTTTTATATTTTTTTATTATTCTGACGTTTCGAGAGCTTTGCAGCCATCGTGGTCGGGAGAAACGTGATAATAAGCCGCATAAAATTTGTTTAATTCATGGAGCAAATATTGTTATAATCTTACTATGAAATTTCGTACAAAAGTAAGATTATTTTAAATAATTTTTCTTTCTTAAAGTTGGTGATAGACCTACAGATCTAATGACGTGACAAGTCTAATAGGAATACGCTAAGAGATAGATTAACCATTAGTTGTATAATATGATTTTCAGCTCAAATGATTGGACTGGACGTGTTGCATTCAAATTCTCTATCTGGTGATCAGCTGGAAATTATGTCTGATGATGAACTGGATCGGATTATTAATTCTGTAAGTGTATTCATTGTCTATATTAAACAATTATAAAGGTCAATCAAAGTTTCGACGAGATAAAATTAATAAAAAGTCGTTGAGACTTGTTTATCTAAGTTCAGAAAGGAAACATAATAAGATTCTTGCGACACGTTCAAATTGTTTGACATGTTTAGGGGCCGGCATAGTAAAGGCGACTGAGGCCCATAAACGGATGCTATTTTATAATAATATGATTATTATTATTTAATCCGTGAACTGACTTGTTTTTTTCAGTCGTCGGCACTCTTGGACCTCCTATTGTTTACCTTCAGGCGGGTCAAGGTCAGATGTCGAATCATAAAAAAAATAACATTCATTCTTACGTGCCGGTGTTTTTTATTTATTAACAAATATGTTTTTAGTAATGATTTCTCTCGGGCCAATTTCCAATCTTTGTAAATATGTTGCAGGTGTCAGTATTCTACAGAGTAACCCCTAAACATAAGCTGTCGATTGTGAAATCGTTGCAGAGGCTCGGGAATATTGTTGGCATGACAGGTAATATTTCACATTAATTTTACTATGTATACCACAGTGTCTATTATTATTTACATTTCTACACTAAATTACTAAAGTGCTTGTATTATAGAAACAGGGCAACCAAAATACAAATTTATATTAAAGATACATTAGTACCAGCAAGTAGTTTTAAAACTCGTGTTCTCGGTTTGCGTAACCATTGCACTACCACTACACCACGGTCGCCTCAAGTGATATTTAGCCACAACGTTGTAGGTGTGGCATTGAAACGACCATTTCAACTGCTTTTCGAAAATATATATTTTGTATTATTATCAATCAATCAATCAAAATGTCACGCCTTTTTCCCACAGGGATAGGCAGAGACAATGGAGCGCCACTTACCACGATCCTTACACAACTCCCTTGCTTCCTTCACATCCACAATTCTCTTCATACAAGCTCTGTGGTTATGGGCACTAGGCAACCTGGCTTTCTTGAGGATGTCTCCGATTTGGTCGGAAAACACTCTCCTGGGCCTGCCTTGTTTAACGCATCCATCCACATCAGATTTATAAATTCCTTTCGTCAATCTACTTTCACTCATCCTTTCAATGTGCCCAAACCATCGAAGCATTCCTTTGTCAATCCTTGTCACTACATCTTCTTTCAAACCACATCTATCACGCAGTGTGCTATTCCTTATTCTATCCGCTATCGTCACTCCACATACACTCCTTAACGACCGCATTTCTACAGCGTTAATTCTACTCTCATGCCTCTTCTGCCATACCCAACCTTCACTTCCATACATTAATGTAGGAACAAGCACCGCATTATGAACAGCCATCCGTGACTTTTGGGACATTATTTGGCTGTTCATTATACTATGAATGGCACCGTTCACTACATTACCCTTTTGCACTCTTCTCTCAATATCTTCATCACACTTTCCATCCCTAGTAAACATACTTCCCAAGTAAACAAATTGTTTGACTTGTTCCACTTTCTTTCCGTCTATCATTATCTCACATTCTGTTATTTCATCCTCTCTCTCCAAAACCATTACTTTGGTTTTACTTACATTCACTTTCATACCCTTCTTTTCTAATTCCGCATTCATTATAGTAACCATTTCCTGTAACTCATACGCCGAAGATGCAAGGATAACTTGATCGTCGGCGTACAAGAGACATTTGATCACCAAGTCATTCATTCTTAAACCATACTTCCTTTCACGCAACTCTTTCAGACAACCGTCCATGAATAGATTGAAGAGCCATGGTGACGCTACACATCCCTGTCTGACACCTTTAGAGATGCCAAACCAGTCAGATAGTGCCCCGTTAATTCGAACACATGCACTGGAATCCTCATAAAGAGATTTCAGTGCACGGACCAAACGCTCCCCCAACCCAAACCCGGACAGCTGCTGCCACAATTCACTCCTGTTCACTCGATCATAGGCCTTCTCAAGGTCAACAAAAGCACAAAACACCTTCTGGTGTTTTGCCAACACTTTTTCGCTGACGCATCTTAGAGAGAAGATCTGATCCATACATCCCATCCCTTTCCTAAATCCCGCTTGCGCATCCCAAATTTTATCATCTGTTTCATGCATCACCCTTGCAATCAATACTTTCGCATACAACTTGCCAACAATACTGAGAAGGCTAATGCCGCGGTAATTTTTGGGTTCCTGCTGCGACCCCTTCCCCTTGTACAGTGGTACTATGACAGCCTTGCGCCAGTCCCCTGGTACAAGACCGTTCACCCAGCACTTACCGAAAAGGAGACACAACCAGGAAGCCACCAGCTGACCACCGCCCTTCAGCATCTCGACAGTTATTCTGTCACACCCAGCCGCTTTTCCAACTTTCATCCTTTTTAATGCATTCAAAATCTCTTCCACATCTATATCACATTCAGATTCACTTTCATTCAGCGTGGAGGAAACATCAACACACTCTGGTGCTGTGTTATCATCCTCCACAAATAAACTTTCAAAATACTCCTTCCATCGTCCTAACACTTTCTTCTCTTCAGTCACTAAATCACCATTCGAATCCCTAACCACATTCACTTTAGACTTCTCCAGTCCTCCCCGGGCTATCTTAACCTGTTTCCAGAACAGTTTGATATTATCCCGGAAATTTCTGGAGAATTTCCTCTCAATATCCTCTTTCACCTCTTTCTTCTTCCGTTCTATACATTCTTTCACTTTAATTTTTATTTCTTTATATTCCTTCATTACCTTACATACATCCTCATCTTTCTTACCCGCGTTTGTTCGTCTACTAGCTTTAACTGCTAGTAGATCCTGCCATTTTTTCTTCTTCTCGCATACCAATACTTCCGTTTCCTTATCCCACCACATGTTGGGCCTCACATTCTTCCTCTTGCTTACTCCACACACTTCTTCTGCAGCTTCTGTCATACCATTCCTCAATTTCATCCAAACTTCCTCCACACTATCATTCTCATGATTACAGGCATCTCCTATTTTCTCTCGTAACTTACTTACATACTCCTCTTTCACTTCTGCATCTTGCAACTTTTCTCCTTTTATTCTTGTCAACGGTGTTGTCGATTTACGATTGCGGTTTCTCCAACCCTTGAACAGACCATTTATTCTTGACATAACAAGAAAATGGTCTGTTCCAATGTTGACCCCGCGATAAACTCTCGTATCGACAACTTTGACTTTCAACCTTTCATCCACAATCACAAAATCTATCATACTTCTCTCTTTATTCCTTTCCCATGTATACATGTGAATCTCCTTGTGACAAAACTTTGTGTTTGTCACAATGAGATTCTTCTCCAGACAAACATTCACCAGACTCACTCCATTCTCATTCACCCGCTCATCTCCATACCTTCCCAACACATGGTCTACATTATCTCTTTGCACACCTACCCATGCATTAAAATCACCTAACATTACAACCCTTTCATTCGATCTAGCAACATTCAAAACATCACGCAGGCTCTCCCAAAACTCTTCTCTTTCGGTCTGTGGCTTAGATATATCGGGGGCATACACACCAACTACAAATAGTCTGTGCAGCCCCACTCTAAGCCTGACCCATAAGAGTCTGGGCGACATACACTCATACTCAGTCATACACTCTGCCATTCTCTCAGACATCAACATTCCCACACCCTGACACGCTCTGGCCGTCGAGTCGACCCCCGACCAGACCGCTGTGTAGGGACCATGGTGGGTGACATCTGAGCCCTTTCGCTTCGTCTCATTCACACATAACATGTCCAAACTCTTATCATCCATCATCTTACATACCTCATCTAACTTTCTCTCCATTCCTCCACATACATTCAATGTGGCAAAACGGCTCTCCGCTGCCCGCTTTTCGCCCCGTGGAAACATTTGGCGTGACTTCTGGCGAGGAATGTCGCCGCCTATTTTAAATATATTTAAATTTTTCATGTTTAGTCCCACGATAAGCAAGGGAAATAAATTTCCACTCCGACAGAGCCCCGCATGCCGGAGTGGGGCAATAAATTAGTACCCGATGGGCGCCAACCATCGGGACTGGCACGCTTGCGACTAGGCCGCCCCTAGCCACTCATCCCTGGGCGCGGCAGACCACGGATTAGCTTTTGGGGATTAGGATAGGAAAGGGATAGGAATTTGGGGGTTGGGTAGGTGTAGGTAGCGTTGGATACCATTACTATAGGAGGAAGAGGATATAGTAAATGGTAGCTCGAGGTGTCCGGGGTCGCGTACCCGTATTCGTCCTATCCACACCGGACAGATATTTATAGAACGAACCCTCTGGACCAATGTATTATTACTCATACGAATAACTGTTTATGTATCTGATTTTAAGAATTAAAGTGTGAAAACGAATTAACTTAAAGGTGATGGCGTAAACGACGGCGTGGCACTGAAGAGAGCAGACATAGGCATTGCAATGGGTCAGAATGGAACAGATGTATGTAAGGAGGCTGCTGACATGATACTGGTTGATGATGACTTTTCAACTATTATGTAAGTTATACCTACCACCACTTGGTAAGCAAATGCAGAATAGGGCTGTCCACTGACTCGCTTATGTCGCCCTCCGACGGTTTTTATAACAGTGGATTAAGGCTCGACGTACGACAGCACCTCGCCTGATGTTAGGCTGAAGTGCAGTCCATGAATAGAGCGACTGCTTTTACAGATAGATAACTGCAAGTAGCATTCGCATGCCCTACGGTCTGTACACTTGTAAGTGATGGTACTTCCCCGGATCGGCAGACTGGCCCGTCACACATGTATGCTGAGTTTTGCTGAGAATAAAAGGATTCGGTTTCAACGCTATCTAAACTATCGCAGTATTATTTTCCTTAAAGCATTATTTATTAAGAATTGTGGATGTGAGGGAAGCGAGGGAGTTGTGTCCGGATTGTGGCAAGTGGCGCGTCAATGTGTCTGATTAATTTGATTGATTGTTACCTACATAATATGTATTTATGTAGAATCGCTTCTATCCGGCATAGTGACAGATAATAAGACAGCCGTGAAGAAAGTCGGTTTTTTCAGTCGTCGTCGCTCTTTGAATTCCCCTTGCTTATCATCAGGTAAGACAAAGTCAGATATCAAAGACTCAATTTATAAAAGTTGTGTTTTTATTCCAGCGCTGCCATAGAAGAAGGGAAATGTATATTTTATAATATAAGAAACTTTGTGCGCTTCCAATTGTCAACGTCGATCGCCGCTCTCTCATTAATTGCTCTGGCAACACTCATGGGAATACCCAACCCGTTGAATGCAATGCAAATACTGTGGATTAATATCATTATGGATGGTGAGTGTACTTTTATTAATACAGAGGTCTATACGATTATTTATTTATTTATTTTATTTTCATTGTGACTCGTATGCATACATAATAAAAAAGGCGGCCAAGTGCGAGTCGGACTCGCCCATGAAGGGTTCCGTAGCAGCAATTAATATAATATAAAAGTTCTTGTAGTTTGTTGATCGATTTTTATATTTGAGTTGATTGAATGAAAGGTAAATTGCGGTTTTCGATTTATGACGTATTAAAAAAACTACTTACTAGATCTCGTTCAAAATTTTCGGTGGAAGTTTGCATGGTAATGTACATCATATATTTTTTTTAGTTTTATCATTTTCTTATTTTAGAAGTTATATTTACATCTTATTTAAAACCCAATAAACATTTATTTGGAACCAAAAAGTAAACTTAAACAAGTGTTGAATTCCTGACACCCGTACTAGGTTGACCTGTATTACGGGTGTCAGTGCTCTTTCAAAGTGTTACCACCTGTGGTTTGTTTATCTAATGGCGCATTCATATGTCAAACCAGTTCGAAATTCAAAGACGTTACCTCTTTAATCATTTCCGCGAATCTTTCCGCGCCTTTATAATGTTTTTTTTTTTATATTATCGATTTATCTTATTTCAAAACCTGTTTTATTATCTGTGGTTGTTTGTTATGCACAGGGTACCTCACTAAGTGAGCGTTACCTGTCAACAAAGTACGACATTGCTGTGGTACGCCCGTCCTATAAAGCGGCAATTCATAGGCGTTAGCTGTCAAAAATAAAATAAACGAATGGGGAGTTTTGGCGGGCAATTGCAGTGACAGGACGAGCCATTTTAAATAATTTTAAAAGCTTGTGTAATAATGGAGGAATTGTTATCCAGTAATGACTTTTAAGTAAAGACAAGTAATTTAAAGCTGTGTGTTCCCTCCAAGACTCCTTCCGAAGTTTTAGTAAAGGCTTTCCGCCACTTTACTAAGACGATCATTATCAACCTCACTATCATCGTCATCTTGTAATGAATCACTCGGATGTTTCATCTTCATATTTACTTAACAATGTTTTAACATTGAACTATATATTTTTACTTTGACACTGGCAAGTTAAATACTACGCCATAAACAAAAAAGAAAGAAAAATAAATGAATGGCCGGGTATAATACACTACAGCAAAATGTCTTTTTCTCGAATTTTCGCTGATATTTCACATTCTCAATTTAAAACTAGTGCATATAAAACCTTGTTCCAGGTCCCCCTGCCCAGTCTCTAGGCGTTGAACCTGTCGACCATGAGGTTATAGCGCGCAAGCCACGTGACACTCGACGTAAGATTATATCACGCAGCTTGGTCGTCAATGTACTACTCTCGGCTGCTATTATTATTGCTGGAACTCTTTGGGTGTTCAATAGAGAGGTAAGGTTATAAAACGTAAGCTATTTTTTTTTCTTGCGACGGCGTGGCGTGTCAAAGGCCGTGTCAGGTAAACAATTCAACAATAGGTGTTATGAGTTATGACTGGATAGTTTGAATATTCCTATATATATATATATATATAAGCCAATATATACGGAAAGCGGGCGGCATGTAAGTCAGTCCTCTTAGGACTGCGATAACTGCGATTAGAAGGCAGAGACAACTAGAGCGACAGCGATACGACGGCGAAGAACATAAGGACAACTTTGGCTTGACAGTTGGACTTCAAACGTGCTTACGATTTGAATATTTGGATTGCGCTTTTTCAACTAATTGGCATTTGATTTTATCCAATAGGAAAGCCACTCACCCCGCAGCGTCGGGGTGCGATTTCCGGCCGTATCAAATGTTTGTTTCATAGCTTTTATTTGTATTATTTAATAATTAGATTAAATATTGCAAATATTTGTTAATAAAAAAAGTGGTAGACAAAGAGTGGTAAATGGTAGGCAGTGGTACCCAGTCTGCCGATCCGGGGTAGTACCACCACTTACAAGTATACAGACCGTATTCCGTTTTCAGCTTTTAAGTTGCCGGTTCCGACTAGGCCGGCATAGTGGATGTAATTGCTGCTCACAGTTACTGAATTGTAGTAGCAGTGGCATCCATTCATGGACCACACTCCAGCTTAACATCAAGCGGGGTGCTGTCATATGTCGAGTCACAATAAAATAGCGAATACTAATTCTGGCTTACAATGCTAATTAGCTTCTCTCTTTTCAGATGTCTGACAACAAAATTACACCGCGCGACACTACAATGACTTTCACCTGCTTCGTGCTCTTCGACATGTTCAATGCTCTCTCGTGCAGATCTCAAACGAAGTCAATATTCCAAGTTGGCCTATTCTCGAATAAAATGTTCTTGATTGCCGTGACCTTGAGTCTCGTTGGTCAAATGCTCGTCGTCTACTTCCCACCGCTGCAAAGAGTGTTCCAAACTGAATCTTTGACTTCTAATGGTAAGTTATTTTTATTAAGGAGTGTATGCGGAGTGACGATAGCGGATAGAATAAGGAACAGCACAGTGCGCGATAGTTTTTTTTTATTGTGACTCGACATATGACAGCACCCCGCTTGATGTTAAGCCGAAGTGTGGTCCATGAATGAATGTCACTGCTACTACAATTCAATAACTGTGAATAGAAATCAAATCCACTATGCCGGATGGAACCGGCAACTTACAAGCTGATCCCGAAACGTGACCTAATCACTTCACGGTCTGTATACTTGTAAGTGCTACCCCGGATCGGGATGCCTACCACTCTTTATAACCAGACCCGAAGCAAATATCCATCTCTTTTTTTTATTAACTAATATTTGCAATATTTACTGTTATTAAATATTACAAATTAAAGCTATGAAACAAATATTTGCTCCGACCGGGAATCGAACCCGGGACTTTACGCGCAACAAATCAAAAACCGTTCGTACACGCCTGTCGTCAGATGTGGTGGCGACCGTGGTGTAGTGGCCGTAAAATGGCTACGTAAGGCGAGTGGCACGGGTTCGAAACCACTCACCGGCACCAATATATCTTTGATATATGTACTTTGGTTGCCCTGTTTCTAGGATACAAGCACTTTAGTAGCTTAGTATGGAAATGTATAATAAAAAAAAGTGGTTTGAAAGAAGATGTAGTGACATCGATAGACAAAGAACGATATAGGCACATAAAAAGGATGAGTGAAAGTCGATTGACGAAAGGAATTTATAAATCTGATGGATGCGTTAAACAAGGCAGGCCTAGAAGGTTGTTTTTTGACCAAATCGGAGACTTCTTCAAGCTGGGTTGCCTAGTGCCCATAATCGTAGAGCTTGTATGAAGAGAATTGTGAATGTTAGGGAAGTGAGGGAGTTGTGTCAGGATCATGGAAAGTGGCCTTTCATTCTGTATTTCTGCTCAATTTTAAATATACTATTCTCTGTGATTTTCAGATCTGATATTCCTAGTCTGTTTGACCTCAAGTGTATTTATTGTAAGTGAAATTAAAAAGTTGATTGAACGCGCACTAAAGAAGCGCTCCTCCTTCGGCAAGTACCCAGCGAAGAGCCGTGATGCCCTCGACTTCGTATGACATGAGACCGAGAGGAAGGCACAGTAAAGTGTCAAAACCTCTGGTGGTGTTGAAATCCACAAAAAAGTGAATGTCAAAAACGACAAAGACTGTAAATGCACGTTTAATTAAGTAACCATTAGTGACTAGTCAAAAGTGCGCGCCTTATTTGTTGTTTATTTTGACATTTGGTTGGTAAAGTTGATTTTTGTGGGTTAAGTTTAGATTCATGTTGAGCGACATATACTTTGAAGAAAAAATGTTCCTTTCTCGTTACTATAGTAGTTGACATTATAAGTATTTATTGTTATTTTTTAATTGAATCTTTTAATCGAATAAAAATAGGAATTAATCAATTAAAAGGTTTTCAGATGTTGTGGATAATATTAAGGGTTTACTCTAAAAGCGGTCTATAAAAAAATATAAAATATTTTAAACATAAGACATAGTATATTGAAGTTGAGAAGTGTTTTTTCAAAATGACTAATTTCTTTAGTAACATTTCTATACTAAGCACTTAGTATAGAAATGTAAATAATAAAATAATTTAATTTAAAGGGATGAAATGCTTGGATATAAGTCTGTTAAATAGAGTCCCTTTTTGAATTCGATATTCTATAAAAAAATATGCTGTCTAGAACATAAATATCATTATAAATCATTTGCATTAAAACGCATTAAAAAAGAAACTTATAAAATAGATATTTTGAAAAGACATTCCTCATTTATTTAGTCGGCCAACATGACTCTAAAGTTTGCTTTTAAAAATGTCGGTTGACACTGTTGACAGCTGTCAGTTTGACTTTAGTTTTTTTAGACAAAGACCAAGAGGTCCAATTATTGTGAACTATATTTTGTGGCTTAATAAGTATTTTTAATAGTTATTTGTTTTTTTTATTTATTAATAGCACTGGTTGTTTTATATTTAATGAATTGTTTTAATAATGAATTTCAATGAATCTTTTATAGTTTTAAGTAGTTTTTTTTATCATCAAATTGTAATATAATTATGAAAATGTATTGTAATGTAGTTAAGATTATTTTTAATGTAGGATTTTTGAGAGATTCTGTAGGAATATAACTATCACACTATTCATAGGGATAGGCAGTGTAAATGTAACAATGTATTTTGGCCTATTGTAACCTTATTTATTTATAAATTTGATGTGAATAGATGCGTCAATCGAGGCAGACCCAGGAGGGTTTTTTCCGACCAAATCAGAGAAATCCTCAAGAAAGCTGTGTTGATTGATTGATTGCTTCTGTAATAAAAAACGGAATACGCCATTTATTTTTAATATTGACGCCTATCATTTGACTGTAAATAACTGCTTTATTTTTTTATCACTCTGGATGCGTTCTGCGGTCCGATCAAACATGTTGAGCATGATGCGATCGTGGTCTAGTGTCCTTTGGTGTTATTATCTAGTTTCTATGATATAAGGCACTTTTAGTAGTTTATTATAAAATTGTAAAAGAAAAGATTATGCGAAAAATATTGTTAGTGATAGTGTTGTTAAAAAGACCGTACCACAGCACGCAGTAAGCATAGAGTAACAATTGGTTATATTAGGTAAATTAATAATATCTATAGTGCGCGATAGATGTGGTTTGAAAGAGGATGTAGTGACAAGGATTCATAAAGGAATGCTCCGATGGTTAGGGCACATGGAAAAGATCAGTGAAAGTAGATTGACGAAAAGAATTTATAAATCTCATGTGAACAAGATACGTTAAACAAGGCAGGCCTAGGAGAGTGTTTGCCGACTAAATTGGAGACATCCTCAAAAAAGCTAGATTGCCTAGTGCCAATGACCATGGAGCTTGTATGAGGAGAATTGTGAATGTGAAGGAAGCGAGGGAGCTGTGTCAGGATCCATTGTCTCTGCCTATCCCTGTGGGAAAAAGGCGTGACAATTTGATTTAATAGTATTTTAGATATAATTAGAGATGCCGGCAGATAAAAAGAGCGCTGGCATGAAAGCTGCGCTGTAACTTGTTTTGTTAACTACTCACTTTTCGTTTTACATATGTGTATAACTGTAAATATAATAATAAATATGTGCACGACTGTAAACGATGTGTGAATTTGCTTCACCACAGTCGTCCAGTGCTCTACTTATCTGCATATCCTTATATTAGCACAAAAGTCATCGCTATTTTTATCTGCCGGTAGTTATACCAAGTATTTTATTTAAATATGCATAATTTGACATCAAAATACCAGTGTACAAGATTAGGTAAAAATATCATTCGAAATTTAAATTTGAATAAAATATATAACGTTTATTAAAAAATGTTTTTAAAACTAGTAGGCAATGGTGGTTAGTCTGCCGTACCGGCGTGGTACCACCACTTACAAGTGTACGAACCGTGAATTGACTTAGTCGCGTTTCGGAATCGGCTTGTAAGTTTTCGGCTCCAATTGGAGCAGCATAGTGGATGCGACAGCTACTTGTCGTAATTTAACCGTGGCATCAGTCGCCTCCACTCATGGACCGCACTCCAGTTCATCAGTCTGGGTGCGGTCATATGTAGAGGCCCAATAAATATTAATGTTTTTTTTTACAAGGTAATGTTTTGGTAATAAAATGTAAAATTAGTTTTTAGCACGAATTGTAAAAGGAATTCATTTAATTATCTCATGTATTTAATAATTATTTATATAATTATAACATACGTTTTTTTTATAAATATTTGAATTAAATATGGCTGACAGTCAGAAACTATTCGAATGACTCATATCACCGTCACAAAACGTCAAAACAGTAAAAAACGAGTCTTAATCGGACTTTGAGTCATACTCGATTTATCGAGGTAATATAAAATGCGTTTCGTAATATGCTAGAAACCATTTAAAACTTGTTGTTTTCTTATACTTTTTCGCGAACATTAATTTATAAATTAAACAAATTTTACTATAGCGTTTATTTTTGGTTAATTATTTTACAATTTTTCTCCGTGACCACGATGGCTGCAAAGCTTTCGAAATGTCAGAATAAAAAATGTACAATCTTTAACTGAAAATTAACGCGATAGCAAGCCGCAAAAAATATGTTCAGTTCATTTAATACTTGTTTAATTATGAATGTGGATGTGAAGGAAGCGAGGGAGTTGTGTCAGGATCGTGGCAAGTGGCGCTCCATTGTCTCTGTCTATCCCCATGGGAAAAGGCGTGACAATTTGATTTGATTGATTGATAATTATGAATTTAGTCGACTGACACCGGGTTTGGTCCCCGGTTGCAGTTGACCAATGTTTACGTATGATTTTTTCAATCTATTTTCTAATACTAGTTTTTACAGTAATCTTACCATATCTTGCCCAATGGAATGTATAGATTTGTTTAGGTTGTGGGCAAAACGAATGGTGCGAATGGTTTAAAACTCTTGTAGATCAAAAACGCTAGTTTAAAGCCTAGGGGTTCCGTACTGCAAGGCATCTTTGACCTTATTTCAACGATATCAAGACCCTAATTAAAAAAATATAGAATATTTTTTCTGTGGACGGTCGGGATTAGCTTGTAAGTTGCCGGATTTTAACTAGGCCGGCATAGTGGATGTGACTGCTAGTTGCATTTATTGGACTGTAGTAGCAGTCACCTCAATTTACGCCCTCCAGCTTGAGGTGTCATATGTATGTCGACTCTCAAAATAACCCATTACGATCGCCATTGCAGTTATATGATGAGCCCCTGGTTGGTTATTTATGTATGTTAATAATTTTAATAATAAAGATATTTTTCAACGCATTTGATTCGGCATTGTATTAAATTTTAATAGTATTTATAGAGAATAATGCATATAATATATAGGTAATAAAAAGAGAGGGTACTCTTGTATTTGTGTGTGTCTGTCAAGTGTAACGTTACAGTATTCACGGTGATTCCCCACTATGTTCGGCACTCTAGGGTCTGCAGGCTGACCGCGTAACTTAATGACAACAAACGATGTTTTCATTAACAGTTCAAGCACATTGAAACTCATTGTCTGAATGAATAAAAGTTGTTGTTGACACTAACAGCGACCGCGTAACTTTTTGACAAATAGGAATGAATTTCATTGTCATCCTATCGAAGATGCGCGGTCGGCATTTTGTGGGTCATCAGCTTAGCTTGCGATGGCCAACTTTTCGTTAAAGCGTGGTAAAGGGAAATGGAAAGGCCGCTGCCAAAAAAATCCTTTAAGGAACCATCGCATCATTAAATTTGATTATTATTGTGATCGATACACAGCAGTTTTCTTTATTTTATTTAAATAAAATAATAATTTATCATTTTATCAATTTATTCCTTTTTAAATCAAAAATCTCAAGTGTCAAGTGTCAATAAATTGTCGAACATAAAAAAGTATATATTAAAAAAGAATTAGGCCTGGGTCGGCCACAATCTCCTCCTCGCTTTGCTATCCCAATGGTGGAGGCCGACTCGTAGCTTGATCTTCAGAGTTTCTCAAGAGAACCACAATTTTAGATGCTGGACGGCGTAGTACTCCGCCCTTGGTTGTTACTTCCACAATGCGGACTCTTCCATCACGCCCTGGAATGGTGTTAATAATTCTGCCCCGAGCCCATACATTTCGAGGAGCTGTCGAATCTGCAATCAAAACAAGATCGCCCACACATAAATTTGATCCCCCGTTATCGGTCCACTTCTTCCGCAAATGCAGGGACGGCAAATACTCTTTAACCCAACGAGACCAAAAATTATCTGCCATTTTCTGAGTTATTCGCCATTGTCGCCTCAAACTCATGTCATTATCAGTGAAAAGTCCGGGTCGTGGCATTCCATTTGAGGAGCCTAAAAGAAAATGATTAGGCGTTAGGGCCTCCTCCTCGTTTGGATCTAGAGTCACATGTGTCAAGGGACGACTGTTCACTATATTCTCTGCCTCCGCAAGTAATGTGACCAAAACTTCTTCTCTGGGTTCTTGGGATTTCAATGTAGCTTTTAAAGCAATTTTAATTGATTTTATAAGTCTCTCCCAAACTCCGCCCATATGTGGTGCGTCAGGTGGATTGAAACGCCAATCAATTCCTCGTGTTGTCATTTCATTCGTAAATGTATCATCTTCGTAAATATCTTTTAATGCACCACGAAGTTCTTTATCTGCTGCATGAAAATTTGTACCATTGTCAGAATACATTTGTCTTGGAAAACCACGTCGAGCAGCCATACGCCGGATAGCAAGTATGGTTGAATCAGTTGTTAGAGAAGCCGCTAATTCAATATGCACAGCACGAATATTCAAACAGGTAAATAACACTCCCCATCTTTTCTCTCTTCTTCGACCAATCTTTACCACCATAGGTCCGAACAAATCAATTCCGCAATAGGTAAAAGGTCTGCAATGATGCTGAAGTCTTGCAGGTGGTAAACTTGCCATCATAGGTTGTTCAGCTTTAGATCGTCTGCTCCTACAAATAATGCATTTTCTTATCATAGTCTTAACAATCGCGCGAAGGCGGAAAATGTAAAATTGCTGACGAAGTTCGTTTATCAGGGTTTCGTGGCTATGATGACCAAGTTGTTGATGTCTGTACTGTATCATCAATTTCACTGCATAATTTTGTCCATCTAATATAATAGGATTCTTGAAATCTTGCGATACATATCTTGTCGCTTCAATTCTACTTCTTAATCGCAATACTCTGTCGTCATCTAACTCTGGGTTCAAAAGTCGTAGTTTACTTTTATTTTTCAGGTTCCGTTTTTGTTCCAACATAGTAATATCTTCATTAAAATCATTAATTTGTATTTGTTGAAAAATGTAAAGTTCAGCTCTTCGTTCATGGTCTGGTGTCATATACGTACACAATCGTTTGCATTTGTCAATAAATAATAGCAACCGTGCTACAGTCCTTACTAATCGTCTCCAGCTTGAGAATCGTGTCATATCTAATAAGTTAGTAGGTACCATAGTTAATAAAATTGAATCGATCTTTTCTTTTATATTTTGATCTGTTGTTTCAGGATTAGGATCAATCTTCGGCCAATATTCTTCGCGTAGTCTTAAAAAATCGGGTCCCTTAATCCATTTAATGTCATGTCCTTCTTTAATGTCGCATCTGGTCGCTTCATCAGCAACGTTTATCTTCCCCGGCAACCATCTCCACTCATGAAGTTCTGTCAAATCATCAATCTCATGTAGTCGGTGTGATATAAAAGCTTGATGTTGCCGTGGATTATTTTGAATCCAGTAATATACAGTTCGGGAATCAGTCCAAAAATATCGTTTCTCAATATTAAAATCAAGTTCATCAACAATAGTCTTGGCAATTCGGCTACCTAAAAGTGCTGACTGTAATTCTAATCGCGGCACCGTCATGGTTTTGATCGGTGCTACTCTACATTTAGCCATTATGAATGCTACATGATCTTTTTGTCGCAGATATGCAACAGCTGAGTATGCTTGTTCTGATGCATCAACAAAAATGTGAAGTTGGAAATGATCAAATTGTTTAAATCCATAACATCGAGGAATGGAAAAGTTACGACATTTTCCTAAGTCTGCCAACCATTTAAACCAAATTTGAGAATGTTCATCTTTAACTTGTTCATCCCATTGAACTCCACTTCTCCAAACTTCTTGCATAAGAATTTTCGCTCGAACTAAGAATGGACACAAAAAACCAAGAGGATCAAAAATTGACATAACGAGTTTTAACATCTCCCGTTTTGTTGGTGGACGTATTCCTTCGGCCACGTCCTTATTAACTCTTTTCAAGCTTAAGTCAAACCCAAAATAATCATTTAATGGTTGCCAATTTAATCCCAAAGTACGTTCGATTTCGTCATCAGCTTGTTTAAATAGCTTAACAGTGTTTTCATCAATCTGCTGTCGCGGTAGTACATTAGCTTTATTCGAAGCCCATCCTCTAATTTCAAACCCCCCTGCTTGATGTATCATTGCTACATCTATAATCAACTGTCTCATCTCCTCCTCAGTATCAGTGCTGTCTAAATAATCATCAACATAGTGTCTTCTCTTTATACCCATTACAGCTCGTGGATGAGATGCTTTATAATCATCAGCATTACGTCGTAATATGTAAGTAGCAGTACACGGCGAAGAAGTCGCTCCGAAAATCATAGATGTCATGTGGTAAGTACGCGGTGGGTTTATCCGATCCATACCTCTCCATAAAAAGGACTGAGAATTGCGGTCTTTTTCAATTATCTTCACTTGAAGAAACATCTCACGTATGTCACCTATAACACCAACAGCTCTTTCTCTAAATCTGATCAATACACCAACCAGAGAATTCAGTAAATCAGGTCCGGTAAGTAGCTCTGAGTTCATAGATACTCCTTTAGTTTCAGCTTTCGCATCAAAAACTAGACGAAGTTTTCCAGGTTTATTCGGATTTACAACACCAAAATGTGGTAAAAACCATACGTTATCCCCTGTCATGTTGTTTGTTTGCTCTTTCGCATAAGCTTTTTCTAGCATATTATTTACCTGCTTCATATAGTCACTCGCATATTTTGGGTCTTTGTCCATTTTTCTTTCCACTGTAAATAATCTATTCTCAGCATTTCTTCTATTATAAGGAAATACAATTTTATCTTGTCTCCATAACAATCCAGTTTCCCATCTTCCATTTACTTTCCTAGATTTCAAATCCAAAATTCGCAAAGCTCGTTGATCTTTTTCTGTTATTCTGTCTTTCTTATCAACACCAATACTGTCAATTTTGAAATAATTTTTAACCAGATTATGAAGTTCGTTATCAGAATCCTCGCGTAGATGAAGGTTTACATGTGGAAAGCTTCTAGTCAGAGTTGAAACAAATCCATGCAATACCCATCCTAATCGGGTTCGCGAGGCTACTGGTTCATTATCTTTTCCTTCTCTAGTTTCCCTGGTCACGATTAGATGCCAGAAATCTTGTCCAATTAAAAGTTTAGGTTGTCCTTTGAAATGTTGAATAGGAATGTTCCTGAGATGTGAATAGTTATGTAATATGTCTTCGTTGAGAGTGTGCATAGGTAAAGAAAGCTTATCAACAGTACGGACCTTGTCTAGTTTATAAGTTCCACCCGGTGACCGTAGTGTCAGAGACACGCTGTAGCTTGGCATGATGTTGCTATCACCAATAGCACCTTGAAGAACTAAATCAGTCGGAGGACCCTCAGCGCCGATTTCTTCAGCAACCTGACGTTCAAGAAGCGTAATAGTCGAACCTTCGTCTAATATGGCATGTGTACTAACTGTACCACGTGGACCGTCGAGGGTTACAGGAAGAACCTTTAAATAAACCTTTTTATCGTTGGTCATAATATTAGCAGTAGTCTCATTCTCTTTATCGTGTTCATTATTCTTAGGTTTAGTCCAATCTTCTCTATGTAACAATGTATGATGTCTCCCTTTACACTTTGTACATCTTTTTCTGGTCTTACATCTTTCCATGCGATGCTTAGACTTCAAACACATGAAACAGACATGATTGTCACATACCCACTTCCATCTATTATTAACGTCCTCTTTTATGAAAGAAGTACATTTGTCTATATCGTGATCACTTTTACGGCAAAAACCGCATGACTTTATCTTTGAGTCTTTAACAGTAAAAGTAACAATTTGGTCTTTATCATCCTGAGTGAGTAGGTTAAGTGGTCGTCTATTCGGAAAATAAGTCTTTGTATACCTTTGTGGCAGTTCAACAGCACCTGCCCTACACATGCGTTCAGCTTCTTTCATGAGGTAATCAGCTAACGCCAGTAATCTAGGGTGAGCTTCGTCTAGGTCTGTAACATAATCAAGCCATCGGTAAACAAGAGGTTCCGTTAATTTGTCAATAATCTCCCGTGTAAGTTCCGGGCTATGCAGGTAACCAAACTGTTTCGTCGCATTTATCGCAGCTACACAGTTAGATACTTTAGTCGCTAGTATGATAAAATCGGAACGAAGTCCAGTTAACTTCGGTGTCCTTTTCATATCTCCAATCAATTTGTACAAAATAAGATCAGGGCGACCAAACCTTAGTTCAAGAGTTTTCATAATCTGATCAGCTGATGATACTGTCATAAGTTGTGCGGCCACCGACTCCCACGCCTCGCCCTGAAGACATCTCTGCAAGCGTGCGATATTCTCTGCGTCGGTGTACTCTCCAATCTCGGTTGTAGTGACATAAGCGCATCTAAATCTAAGCCAATCAAGCGGATCTCCTGAAAACATTGGTAAATCTTTGGCAGAAAGGCGACCAATGAGCTTATCACCTGTGGCGGCCGATGAGGTTGTATTTTTCAACACATCAGTAATAGCTTTAGTTAACTGGGAAATTTCTGTATTTCTGTAGGGGTGGTTTACATTGATGCTATTATTATTTAATATGGATGGTTGTACCTTACTTTTTGGTTCACAGTCGACGACATGATGAGCGTTATTCGTTTCATCCACCCATCGCAATACACTTGCCTGACTTGAACTGCTCTCGCATTCTAACATAGTTTCCTCCTCATGTAATCTTGCTTCCATTAAAACACGTTCAGTTTCCATATGTTTTGTTTCCATTTCCACAGCAATACGTTTTGCCTCCATCTCAGCTCTCTTGGTCGCGGCCTTGGCCTCAAATACACGTCGTCTGCTCGTACTAGTCATACTTCGAACACTTCCCGACCGACTATTCACGGCGATACGGTTAGTGTCATTAGTAGTGTTCATAATCGGTACGTTTACCCTAATACTCGTAGCAGCATCCAGGAATTGCGAGTTATCTCCAGAGGCGCCAGCTTCGTCGTCACCATCGCTCGTCAGTTGTCGATTGGTGTGTGCTGTCGCTTCGGACATCGATATTTCTATATTTTTCCGTTTACTACGGGTTTCCATAATCTGGGTTCGTGCCCCACGTTGGGCGCCAATTACTGTGATCGATACACAGCAGTTTTCTTTATTTTATTTAAATAAAATAATAATTTATCATTTTATCAATTTATTCCTTTTTAAATCAAAAATCTCAAGTGTCAAGTGTCAATAAATTGTCGAACATAAAAAAGTATATATTAAAAAAGAATTAGGCCTGGGTCGGCCACAATTATAAATTTTGGATTGACATATGACAGGGTCCTGCTTAATGTCAAGCTGGAGTGCGGTCCATGATGGAAGTGGCTGCTGCCAGAGATCAATGCTGCTGCTAGTATGCCTGTATAGCTGAATAGTATACGTGTAGGTTTGCTAAACCATACATTAAAAGATTTGTGGATGATGCGAACGATTCACACTGACGTTCAAGAGTCCCCTTTTTTAAAATTATCTCTTTACTTATAAGATATATTTATTGTAGTTGTTGGTAGAATGAGTTTATCGATTCGATTTCCACTTTTTAAAAACAATTTGAACTCTTTTATTACAATTTCATTCTAGAAAAGTAGATTTGTTAAAAAAACAAAACTAAATTCGCTATTGCATATAATTGCATTAAAATTACACGTTTGAATAATAATAGAAAAAACCTAATTTATTTGTGCTTAGATAATTAAAAAAAAAACGATAGAATATTTCATAGTATTTATGTATTTATTCCTAATGTTTAGAACCTTGTCATAAAACTTTATCTTTCTCTTAGTCCATAAGGTCAACTGGAAGATAATATTTAGCTGCCTTAATTTCGCCTTTGTACATAGTGCATCAAGGTTTTACATAAGTAATTATCTAATAAGTTATTACTTTCCTGAGATACAAAAACTGTATATGAATTATATATTAGGTTTTATTTAAGAGTGATCCTAGCTCTCTGATTACTTGCACCCATATTCTAAGGATATTCTCAAGTTCGCTGAATGTCAATTCAAGGAATGTCTGTCTTATTTCATAATTTGAAAAGTGGAATGAGACGGATGCTCGTTGAGGATACAACTTAGAATACAGATGTGTCTATGATATGTTCGGTCTTACTAAAATAATTATTAAAACCGTGTTTTAATAATTTGTATACAGTTCAACGTCATTTTGTAGTTTAATCCCTGTTTAATGCGCGTTCAATTTTTTTATGGTAACACTGATTAAATCTAAATACGTTTAAGCCACGACGAAGGGCTTAAACGTTTATTTAGGGGAAAGTAAGGGTTGTTTTGAGAATTGAGGTTTTAATTCTGGTCAAGATTGAATCCAGATTCTCCCATTAAGTTCTCCCATGAAGGAAAAAGTTTGTATTTTACTTACCAATCACTGCTGGATTAATGATATGACGAAACAAGTTGTAAATATTTTGTGGTGCACATTTTAGTAGAAAATGGTTAATTGGGAACTCTATAGGAGATACTGCAACTACCCTTTTTGATGTCCATTAAAACAGTTTAACATTTTACAGACTATTGTAGTATCGTATACCATTAAGTATACCTTGAATCATCTTATAGATCGTATGTCGAAGGCGGTATTGGTGGGGTGTTACAATATTTGGTTGGACATGTCACAAAAAGCTTTGAAACCTACATTTCGGTCACAAGTCCAGAATGCTGCCTTCATTCTCCCGCCTGCCACGCGATGGACCCGACAGCAGCACGGAGCATCCATGGATGCTAAAAAATTGTTTCATTTTTTTTTCTCCTTTTTTGTGTCTCAGGAAATAAGTGACCGTTATATCTACATATTTCGATCTCTATTAAAATATCTTATCTGTATTTGTCATATCCTATTGTCGAATTTCTTATCTAAAATATTTATAAATTACAATTGATAATAATTTTACGTATAGTTTTGTAGGTGGAGTGGCCTTTAAATGTTATACCAAGTAAAAGGATCTATTAGATACATAGAACGGAGAATGTTCAAATGTTATTCAGATTTGAAGCGTGGCTTTTTTTACTATTGTGACTCGACATATTACAGCACACCGCCTGATGTAGTGAATTAAACTAAATCAGTTTAATTCACTTCGCTGGAGTAAATTAAAAGTTCAATAACTAGTAAGTAGTATGTAGCAGACAAAATAGTTTTTCTTCGTATACATTATTAATGTTATGTGACATTCTACATCTAGATGGCTTTAAAAAGATATTGGTGTCAATTCTCTTGGCACACGATTATCCTAAAATCCTTCTAAAAATAATTTAGACCTGTCAAAGGACTTTCGCTATTCTGGTTGTCCCATATTAGTCTTAATTTAGAGCTGTCAAAGCTTTGACAGGCTTAAATGTCAGTTTAGTTACTTAACTTAATATTTTAGGCAGTTTTCCTATTCTGTTGTACCAATTATAGGTGTAAAATTAGAAACGTCAAACTAAATTTGTTTAAGATTAGACGACACCATTTTAGGTCCCGCTTAACCTAAAAAATTTAATTCTTAATAAGAAATATGAGTAATTATGTGGTTAATGCTCTAACTGAATATGCCGAAAGGTAAAATAAGGTGATTTATGTATTTTTATTTATAGTAGCTCGCCATACGACATCATTCAATGTGATATTAAACTGGAGTGCGATCTATGGATGGGGGCGACTGCTACTACTTTTAAATAACTGAAAGTGGCAGTCGAATCCACTATGCCGGCCTAGTTGAAACCGGCAACTTGAATTATTTCGATTTTCAAGTTTATCTGAAGAAGTCTGGGAGGGAACATAAAAAAACACGTATCACAGCATTAGATTACTTGTCATTATACTGTATAACATTTACTTAATAACAATTTTATCATCATTATACAATTATATTCATGAAACACAAGTATTACAAATAATTAAAATCTGTCTCCTGTAATTACCGCCAAAACTCATCTATCCAACAAGATGCGTTCGGAAATTAATTGTGTTACTATTACAAAAGTACAAAGTTTTTTCTATTTTTATTAACGTGAAATCAAGTTTTTATTTACTCAAACCATTACAACATTCTATATGGTACATTATTACTTATTTATTAACATTAATTATATGACTTTCTTATTACTTCATATTATTTTTCAAAAATATAAATTTTACGTTGGCAATAATTTAGGCGTGTCATCCTAAGATATAGACATTTCTTATGTTTAATTCAATTTCGACAACAGAATTGCGATTTCTCTAAAAAAAACTTAAAATTGACAAGCTTAAAATTTAGGATAAGTTAGTGAATGTGCCAAGAGAATCGACACCATTACCATACAATGCTCTCCGCCAATATCGCAATCGACCTAGTCGTTCGAATACTCTGTTTTCTAGTTTCGTTAAAAGCCTTTGGTGCTAAAATTTGACAGTTATCGATTAAGCTAGAATATAGAAAATAGAAGACACTTCATCAATTGGCTCATGTTTTTCTTGAAGCTAAGCCCAATTTTAGAAGTTGGCAGTCAGTTACTCTAATATAAAATGTCTAAGAATAGTTCAGAAGAAAATCTCCACCGTTTCAAACGGTCGAGATATTCGACCAGATGAAGTATTCGGGTCCACCAAAATCCTAGGCCATTTATAGACTGACCGTGGTGTAGTGGCAGTGCAATGGTTACGCAAACCGAGAGCACGAGTTCGAGACCATCCACCAGTACCAATGTATCTTTGATATATGTACTTTGGTTGTCCTGATTCTATGATACAAGCACTTTAGTAGCTTAGTATAGAAATGTAAATAAGAAAACAACAACCGTAGATGACAGGATTCTGTATAAAGTTCCACAAATTAAAGAACACAAAATAAAATAGTCTTCTTTGAATAACATTTGAACATTCAGTCGTCTATTTACCCTAATAAGGAAAAGCGTAATATTGCTTTTTAGATATCTAAATCATTATATCACATTCAAATATGCAAATAGCACAATCGTGTTTTCTATTGCTGGGAGCATTCTAAACGTCAAACTAAATGGTCGATTTGTTTCTTTAATGAGGTTGTTAAACAAGAGTTTTGATAGAAATTTGACCTGTGACGTATTTCAAGATTTGCCACTATGGAGTATCAATCTCCATATATTTTTAAGCCCTTCCCTAAAAAAATATTTTTTCGATAGCCGTGCATCAAAAAGTCGCATTAGGCGACATATCGCAGGGATATGATGCTCGACATTTGCGTGGTATGTTTCTGCAAACACGCGTCCACAGATACAAATTTGTCGGGCGACTGTCGTAGTGCGGTTGCCGAGAGTTGACCTGAGCGGTTGCCGAGGGTTAACTAGACACACGTAGGTTTCATGTTTGCAGATTTTTTTGTCTTTAATCGCATTGAGTGAGTCTATAATTTATCTTGAATGAATATCGTAATGTATTCCAGTAATACGAAGATTTTGATTGGTAGAATTTGTATCACGTGACTCGGCTTTCCTAGATTCGAATCTGGGTATAAATAAATAAAAATTAGAATGATCCCAGCATCATTTGGCTACACTATAAAATTTTAATAATGTAGAAGAAAATATTATAAGGATGTTTTAAAAATATTGTAAGTGTGGCCGAAGTTTTGTCTCAAGAACATTTTAAAATACCCACTGATTTGTTACTGATTTTTATTTGAGCGTATTTTAAACTTGTTATTTCTGTAAGCATGATAAAAAATACAAACATTAACTGCTTCATAAGTTTTCTTGCTTGCCAGAATAGTTTAGAAAGACAGTAGACTTCTTCTTTCTTCAGATTCTTGGGCTGAATCAGTTTTTTAGTCGTCGGCACTCTTGGACCGGATGTCGAGTTGCAATAACATGAAAAGACAACTTAACTGTATTTATTTACTTGTCTGGTGTCAAAAACGTAAGTGAGATAAATTCAAACTCTCTTGGGTTAATATAATTAAAATTGGTTTAATAATTTTCGTATTTTAATGTATGTTTTGTAGCTTAATATCTCAAATAATTATCAGTAAAAGTATTTATTTATTCACTGTTTTTGTCTCATATGTAGCACGTTGTGATCTTCTTAATAAACACATAAATCCTGTTTACTTAAATGTTGTTTTATTTAAATTAATTGCTCAATTTCAGGGCCCTGATTCTCTACTGCTTTCCACGTGTTTCTACTGCTTTCCACGTGTTTCTACTGCTTTCCACGTCTTTCTACTGCTTTATCATAGTGATTGTTATACTTGACTCTTACTTGACTAATTGAATTCTATTTTTGGCTACGGAAAATATTGTGACGATATTAGGTATTCTCGTAGGTAATTAACTAATCACAAATCAATAGGTAACTACGTTGAATGGTTACCTACGAGAATACCTAATATTGTCGCAATATCACTGAATTTTCGGCTCCAAATGTATTAAAAGAAGCCCAGCCCCCCTAGCACGGCAACCCAAGAAGCAAGCTAAAGACCCCCAAGGAATATTATTGTAACTCATTTTAAATAACGTATTAGGGTGGCACGTCAAAATATTTTTAATAAAATATTATTATAGTGTTCAACGTTGTCAACAATATTTTTTTTGATCATTTGATGTTCTAGTTCTAGTAAGTTATTTAAAATGAGTTGCAATGATATTATTTGCAGGTCTTTATCTTGCTTCTTGGATTGCCGTGTTAGGGGGGCAGGTGGTAATATTGGGCTTTGGAAAGAGATAATCGCTAATTTCGTCGTCTCTGTCACTCTATGCCTATGTGACGTTTTATCTTCTTCATATTGGCACACTCGACTTGCCGACAAGATTGAAAACACTGATTCATTAACAAAGAGATGAATACACTGATATATAAAAATATTACTTTTATTTAAATATATTATTTGGTATTAAAAATCGTAAACAAATAGAAAAAGCTGCAATCTTAAACAAATGAAAAATAATAGAAAATCATACGAAAATATATTTAATAAATAAAGACAATTAATTCTTATATCTAATGTAATATTTACTACAACGCAATTACTAAAACTGTCAAATTATTAGAATGTAGGCAAGTTTGATAGCGTTAGCTATACCAAAATCTAGAAAACATTTCAGACCAGGCGAACGAGAGCCGAGAGTGCTGACTATACTGACCAGCTACAGGCATTAGAAGAAACATATGGGTACTACTGTACCCATACCATACTGTACCAGGCTGGTAAATTCAATGCCGCCAACAAAACGATTTTGACCACTACAAAAACCTGGTTATCGCGTTATCATGAGAAGCTATTTGGACTAAATAAATTATATTTATTGCAGTTTCATATTCATGAAAATTTAAAACGTTCTATAGGTGTATTTTATTTGGAAATGTTTGTTTCTTTTCACGAGTACGCATATGTGTATTTTTAACACGCTTTTATAAGCTTGATTTGTATCGGACTTGTAACGGAATCTTTCGAATTTATTTTCACCCACTTCCAGAGGTCTGATAATTCGAAAAATACACGTATTAAAAACCGATGACAATACAATAATTTCATTAAATATTTTTTTTGGGCCGGCATAGTGACGGCGACTGAGGTAACCGTGTGTTGAATCGTTTTTTCAGTCGTCGGCATTCTTGGACCTCCTCTTGCTTACCATTTGTTTACTTTATAGTAGTTCACATTAACATACATATAAGTGTGTATTTTATTTTTATTTATCTATTGCGTTATTATTGATAATAAGAGAAACACCTTTACACTTAAAATTAGTATTGAATTTTTATGCATATAAAAAGGCCTTTAGAGTTACGTTCGTCAATAAAAATTAAAAATAATTAATTTAACCTCTAGCAATACCAATAATAGTAAGTATGTGCAAGAAAATATTAATAATATCTAAGTATAAGCTAAGTGCTGCGAAGATGTACTCCTCTGGTGATATGCTGTACTTGTGTTTACCACCCATCAGTAGCTGTGTGTCATAGACTAGATACATGGAGAACAGTAGCACGGCGAAACAGGATACTGCTAGACGCCATATATTATTGCTTGGAATAAACCATACAATGATCACTAAAAAAGAAAATAAAATACAATTGAATTGGATGTAAGCGATGCATTTTTACTGTAATAGCACATCAAGCATGGTGCTGTCATATGATTCGACTGATACTTGAGGTTTAAGAAACTTTATTATTACCAAAAAGAACATTTTCATATTCGCTTGTTTTGGATTTTACAATGTTTACAATATGTTTTTTGCAATGCCAGTGGCCGTATTAGGGCGTCCAATAAGAATGTGGAGAATACAAATTAATTTAGTTATTCATACCAAATATTAATAAGGATTTTTTTAATGTTATTAAATTGCTATCTTTTCTTGTATTATTTAACTGTGGTAAATCGTTTTTTTAGTCGCCGGCTCTCTTGGATCTCCTCTTGCTCACTATCAGACGAGTCGAGGTTAGATGTCGAGTCACAAAATTAAAAAAAACAATCGCATCCATTTCAAGGACGCATTCTAGCTATACATCAGGAGGGGTGCAGTGATATGATGAGCCACAATTAAAAAAAGGATACGATAGTAAGTACAAGTTTCAAAGAGTAGTGTAGTGTAGTGCCCAGTCTTTCGAACCGGAGTAATACCACCACTTACAAGTATACAACTCATAAAGTGACTTAGTTGCGTTTCGGGATCATCTTGTAAGTTGCTGGTTCAACTAGGCCGTCAAAGTTGATGTGACTGCTACTTACAGATATTAAATTGTAGTAACAGTGACATCCATTCATGGACCACACTCCAGCCTAACATCAAGCGGGGTGCTGTCCTATGTCAAGGCACAATTAAAAAATACTTACTGAATATAAGCAGTATAGTAGAGAAACACACGAGTATGCCACCCATGGTAGTGAAGTCCCATTTCGTTTGGAAAGCGAACAGTGTTAGAGCGAGACAAATAGCTGCTGTTATTCCAATCGCTATTAATACCTGAAAAGTATAGATGAGAAATGAGTTAAATGGATTCGGGGGCTGAGGTATCTTAGTGGCCGCTATTAGTGACGCTCAGAGCTCAGCGATGTTAGTTAATATCGATAAAAACGTGTCCATATTTTATTTGTTTGATTATTGAAAAATTAGTAAGGTAATTAAATAAAAGGAAGTCGGCATCCGTAGTCAGGCTAGAATCATTATTAGAAACGTGATTAAAATATGTGAAAAGGAAAAAAAAACATGCAGTCACTATTCCCAAAATTAAATGAATATATAATTGATCAAAAATTGTTGCTGTCTAATGTTTATACTTCAATTTAATACACATTTATAATTTTTAATAACTAAATCTTTTGACGCTTGCACCAATTATAAAGTTTCTTATAAAGGACATCATTCATTTTGTATGGGGACTTAACTTAACTTGGACTTAATTGTATTTGTTAATTGTTAATACAATTAAGCCCAAGTAAAGTTAAGCTAAGTCGCCATACAAAATGAATGATGTCCTTTATAAGAAACTTTATAACTTGTGCAAGCGTCAAACGGCTATCATAGTTTGGTTTAACCATAAAGTACGAATACACTTACCTCAACAGCTTCAAAGTGACTCGCTGTAATTCCGAGGAGGAAACTCTGTGATATGGTGAAGAGGAAGAGAAATATGTAATTCATTGGTGCAGTACGTCTTACATTTGTGCAGCAGGACATGGCAATTAAAGTGACCAAGAAGACAGCGAGGGCAAGGAAACTGAAAATCAAAACACAATTAATTGTATAATAGTTGAAGCAGTGTAGACTCATCTAGGCTCATAACTAAAACCGGATATCTAACACATTTTTAATTTAATTTATTTACATTCCAAGGAAGCGAGGGAGTTGTGTGAGTGGCAAGTAGAGCTCCAATGCATCTGCTTATCCCTGTGGAAAAAAAACGTGACAATTTGATTGATTGATTTCTGTAGTGGTACCGCTAAATGACTTCGAACCCGTGCTCTCGGTTTATATGACCATTGATTTAGAAAAAAATTGCTGAGCTTATGATGATTTTACGATTTTTTTCCTTTCGACGTTTCCAAAGCTTTGTAGCTATCGTAGTCACGGATACCATTTCACTACCACTACGCCACGGATGCCTTAAATGTTTATATAGGTCATGAGTACGGGAGACATGTTGATCTGTATTCATGACTCTGTGGCAATAAATCCCTACAAAATTTTAGCAGTAAAGTAAAAAAATAGCTTACATAAGCCATGGGTAACTATTTACCCATTGAATGGTACCGTCGTGAAACGTAAACAATGCTATGAAACCCATAGAAATAAGCAGTTGAACCATCAGAATTGAGTAGACCTGCAAGAGACATTTTTAGACAAAATTAGCAAAAGAATAATTTGAAGTAGAAATTTTCATTATTATTGGGGAAATATAAAGTGCAAAACTCAAGAAAAATTATGATATTATAGACGGATGTGAACCTAAATAAGGGAACTAGTCGCAGGATCTAAAGTTCTATGAGAAGATGACTAACAAAGGTGAACAAGATGAACAAACAATAAGAGAGTAAAGAATTTATTTTATGGTAGTTATTTACCAATTATATAATAGATTTAAATATAGCGACCGTGGTGTAGAAGCATTGCAAGGGTCACGCAAATCAAGGATACCAGGTTCTAAAACCACTGGCCGGTACTAATGTGTACTTTGGTCGTCTGGTTTTTATGATACAACCATGGCAAGTAGCTTAGTATAAACAAACATGTATTTAAACTACAAATACGAGTATATCGCTTAAGAATTCTATAAAAGACTTGTTATAAATATTTTAGGTGTTTTGTATGACTATGTTGTTGCTCGTCGTCTAAAACTATTATAGGTACAAGAACTTTCGTCTCATCATCATTAACCAGAAGACGTCTACTGCTAAACATAGGCCTGCTCCTCAAAACGCCATTCCGAACGACAAAATGCCAGTCGGTTATTCGTGATTCCCTATCTAAGGACTTTCGTCTACATGATACTCGTTTCAACATCAAATTCTGTTGTACATGTATTTGGTAATTTGTATATTTTTACCTTTCTTATGAACGCCTTCCTTATGGTCTGATCATCGAAGTCGAAGGTTCTCCCCTCCCCATCTTCACCAATATCATTTGGGGGAACATACCCTGATGGCTGAAAATAAATGAAGAATAGATAAAACTATCCTGTAATAGGTATATCCTTGGTCCTTGGTTGTCCAAATAAACACAGTATTTTGGTTGTCCTGTTTCTATGATACAAGCACTTTAGTAGCTTAGTATAGAAATGTAAATATAATAAAAAAAGTTGGGTTAACATACCCTAATGATATATTAAAATTAAAAAGTGATTGTCAGATATCATTTTGTAGTGTCAACGATGTATTTATGGTGCATGTCCACTATCTTTCAACAGACGTGTGTGAATAATACCATGTGTTTAATCAATGATCGATCGCCACGATAAGGACAAGGTGTATTGGCTTTTATGCTTGCAACAATTTAAAGTAAAGACAGGGTTTAATGGACTGTAAAATGAGGTGGATTTTTTAATCGTCATCGCTTTTGGAGCTCCCCTGCCCATCAGGCAAAAAATGGTTGTATGAAATATAAGATACGAGTATTTTTTTAACTCTAAATTCACAGAGATAGGCAGCGTTATTAATTATTAATTCATTTTTAGCATACAAAATTGCTAATAATGATGGGTTTGGGAAAAGAATGAGAGTAGAATTAACGCTGTGGAAATGCATTATGGAGCGTATGTGGAGTGACGATAGCGGATAGAATAAGGAATAGCACAGTGCGCAATAGATGTGTTTTGAAAGAAGATGTAGTGACAAGGAATGACAAAGGAATGTTTAGATGGTTTCGACACATGGAAAAGATGAGTAAAAGTATATAGATAGATTGACGAAAGGAATTTATAAATCTGATGTGGATGGATGGTAGGCAGACCAAGGAGCACGTTTACCGACCAAATCGGAGATATCCTCAAGAAAGTTGAAATAACCGTATAGCTTGTATGAAGAGAATTATGGATGTAAGAGAAGCGAGGGAGTTGTGTCAGGATCGTGGCAAGTAGCGCTTTTTTGTCTCTGTCTATCCCTGTTGAACAAAGGCGTGACAATTTGATTGATTGATTGATGACACCATCCCACCTGATGTAAAGCTGGAGTGTGGTCTTTGAATGAAGGTGTCTGCTACCACAGATAAATAGTTGTAGTAGCAGTAACGTTAACTATGGCGGCTAGTCAGAACTAGTCAGAACCAGCATCTTACAAAATGAACCCGAAACGCAACTAAGTTACTTCATGGTTTGTATACTTGTAAGTGGTAGGTAGTACTACCCCGGATTGGCAGACTAGATATCACTGCCTATCACTGTTAAGAATTTCAACGCGGGTCTAATTTAAGCAACGGGCGACCGTGGTGTAGTGGCAGTGCAATGGTTACACAAACCGAGAGCACGAGTTCGAAACCACTCACCGGTACCAATGTATCTTAGATATATGTAATAAGAACTTTAGTAGGTTAGTATAGAAATGTAAATAAGAAATTTAAAAAAATAACGGTGGGTCTGAGTCGGCCGTCTTAGACATAAATTGGATATAATAATGTTTACCTGCTCCATTGTACAAGTAACACAACTGTTCTTAAAACACTAAAAAATGGAACTGCTTGCGGTGATAACAGAATCGCGGTGATGATAAAATGATAACAAAAATCAATACCACAGTACCTACTTACACAATTTTTTTACATTTATCTATAGAGGTGTATGTTTTTTATCTTTTTTTTCTTGTTATTTTAACTTTACTCTTTCTTTTCTTTTTTATCGGAAACATCCTTAACAATGCTAAGTTGCCTAGTACCCACAACCATAGAGCTTGTTTGAAGAGAATTGTGAATGTGAAGGAAGCTAGGGAGTTGTGTCAGGATTGTGGTAAGGGACGCTCTTTTGTCTCTGCCCATCCCTGTGGGTAAAAGGCGTGACAATTTGATTTGATTTTCTTTCAAATTATTTTTTTTCAGTCATAAATATTATTTGTAATTACTATATAATAATATGTATATAATAAGTATTTATTATATTAGAATTTATTCTATTATATTAGAATAAATACTTATGTATTGGAATTTTAAAATAACTCCGTCGCACGGATAAGAAACATTTCGCTTTATTTTTTATTTTGACTCGATATATTATGAGGACACCCCGCCAAATGTTAAGCTAATTTCGCGTCCATAAATGGAGGCAACTGCTTGGCGACTGTTTCCCAGTCTGCCGATCTCCTAACAACGTCCAAGATTTAGAAATACGACTGATTCACTTGGTCACTTGGGCTCATCACTAAGTCGACCTAACGAATGCGACACTTATCGAATACTAAATGGATACTTACGTCAGAAAAAGAAGTTGCTTGTACATTTTGTGGATCCTGTGGATACGAGTGCATCGGATATCCTTGTTGGCCTTGCGGATAACCCGGGTATCCCTGTTGAGGATAACCCGGGTATCCTTGTTGGGGATAACCCGGATATCCATGTTGAGGATAACCTATTAAATTAATTATACAATATTAAATACTTCTAACCACATAATAAATCATCATCGAATTCACGTCTTAATTCCCACAGGGATAGGTAGAGACAACAGAGCGCCGCTTTTCACGATCTTTACACAATTCTCTAGAATAAATTGTTACAATAAATACCGCCACGCAAATCGTCACGCCCTGTTCCCACAGGGATAGGCCGAGACAATGGAGCGTTACTTGCCACAATCCTGACACAACTCCCTCGCTTTTCTCGCATCCACAATTCTCTTCATACAAGCTCTATGGTTATGGACATTAGGCAACCTAGCTTTCTTGAGGATTTCTCCAATTTGGTGGGCCTGGGCCTGCTTCGTTTAACGCATCCATTCACATGAGATTTATATATTCTTTTCGTCAATCTACTTTCATTCATCCTTTCCATGTGCCCAAACCATCGAAGCATTACTTTATCAATCCTTGTCACTACATCCTCTTTCAAACCACATCTATCGCGCACTGTGCTATTCCTTATTCTATCAGCTATTGTCACTCCACATGCAGTCCTTAATGACCGCATTTTTACAGCGTTAATTCTTACTCTCATGCTTTTTGTGCCACACCCAATATTCACTTCCATACATTAATCTAATTAGTTATTATCATCGATATAAATCATCGATGGTTATTATAACATTAAAACATACAACAATTAAAATTATTGAATTGTCTTCTGGATCGGTATTTTTTTGATAAGGCCTCTTTGCGTATACATATAGGTACGTATATCTTATATGTAGATAGTTTTGACGTTCACTTGTATTGAATAGTATACACCATAGCGATGTATATTTTAGGCACGCATGACCTTGTTTTTTTTATTGTGACTCGACATATGACAGCACGCCGCTTGATGTTAAGCTGGAGTGTGGTCCATGAATGGATGTCACTGCTACTACAATTCAATTACTGTGAGTAGCAATCACATACACTATGCCGGCCTAGTTGGAACTGGCAAATTACAAGCTGATCCTGAAACGCGACCAAATCGCTTCACGGTCTGTATATAACTCAAATTTATTAAGCTTTTCAAATTCAATAAAATAAGCCATAAAATTATACAAACGAATTTCCTATCACTTGATCACTTCCTATCACTCGCAACATCTAAAAACACTTATAAAAATCTATATTGAAAAATAGATAGAACAGTAAATTTTTACAACTCTAATTAACACTAAAATTAACCTTACGCTGCGCTGTTAAAAACTGAGTAATTTTAATTTTAAACTTAAAACAATGAAAAATTATGAAAAATAGCACCTTGCGTGTTCGCCATGTTCGTAATCACTGACACATCGATCGATACTATTCATTTGTGAATAATTCATGAAAAAATACATTTTCATGATAACAACATATTGTATCTATATCTCTGATAAAATTCGTTTAGCAACAATCTTAATTGACTTTAAATAGTCCAAAAATATTTGCATAGAGTGCTATTTATTTATTAAAATTTCCTGTTGTTGTTTTGGAGTTGTGTCAGGATCGTGGCAAGTGGCGCTCAATTGTCTCTGCCTATCCCCGTAGGAAAGAGGCGTGACAATTTGATTTATTGATTAAATTTCCTACAGTAAATACATCTGAATTTTTATTAAACTAATTACCACAGAACTTGCTGAACGATTTCTTTTTAACCCCCGACCCAAAAAGAGGGGTGTTATAAGTTTGACTTGTCTGTGTATCTGTGTATCTGTGGCTCTGTGGCTCTGTGTATCTGTGTGTCTGTCTGTGGCATCGTAGCTCCTAAACGAATGGACCGATTACGATGCGGTTTGTTTCATTTGGAAGCTGACGTGATCGAGATGGTTCTTAGCTACAATTGATCAAGATCTGATCAGGGGTTTCAAGGTCATCAGTTCGATTTGTTAGCTGCGGTAGCGATCTTAGACGCGCTGTTTAGGATGACAACCCTTGTACGTCGCTATGCGACGAAGATTGTTATTTTATGTCAAATAAATATGCCAATGTAAATACACGTAAAAAATGTTATAATTTTTCCCTTAAAATATTCATATGGCGAGTATGGTATTGCAGTTTAGATCGATTACCTTGATTGAATATTTTGGGGGAAAAATTATAACATTTTTTACGAGTTTTAACAATGGCATATTTATTTGACACAAAATAACAATCCTCGTCGCATAGCGACGTACAAGGGTTGGCGTCCTAAACACGCATAAGGCTAGGAATACACGTCCGATATTGCTAAGCAAATTATTTGCAAATCGGAAGTAGGAATCGGACGTCTATTTTGTTTCTGTATTCTGTATGAAAACTGCACTTTCAGACAATCGGATCGGCCATAAAATCGTAAGCGCCTTGGCGTTGTTTCCGATTCTGAAATCCGATCCGACTATCGGATCTGACGTGTAATAAGTATTCAAACAAATGTATGGCACGAGTGCTTTCCGATGGTCTGATCAGACAATCGGATCGGACTATCGGAGAGGAAAATCGGACTTGTATTCCCAGCCTTATAGGTATTTACTTTACTTTTAAACATATCTGTGACTTAACATTTGAAATAAAAACGTATACAAATACATGTGTGTTTTAACTGGTACCACTGAGCTACTCTGATGATGTAACTCGAAGGTAGGAGACGAAATCCTGGATGTGTTCAAACTTTTTTTGGTATACTAAGTTTGGACTTATTAGATTTGTCTTGAAGGTAGGAAACTAAGTGTAGAAAAGTTAGTGCGATAAAATAAAACATTCCGGATCTAAAAAATCTGATCATGGATCCTCTCAGATCAGCAAATCAACAAGAAATGGACCTATAGTGCTTTAACTAAAATTGTTACTCACTATAAGCCATTAGCTGGACCGTTATCAAATTAAAGACCGAGAGTATCTGATGAGGCACCATCATGAATCCTCTCAGATCAGCAAATCAACAAGAGATAGAACTATAGTGCTTTAACTAAAATTGTTACTCACTAAGAGCATTTAGCTGGACCGTCATCAAATTGAAGACCGGGCAATCTGATGATGCACCATTATGAATCCTCTCAGATCAGCAAATTGATATCAAGTGATCAGCAAAAAAAAAGAGATAGAACTGTAGTGCTTTAACTAAGCCTTTAGCTGGGCCGTTATCAAATTGAAGATCGGGAGTATCTGATCATGAATCCTCTCAGATCAGCAAATCAATAACAGATAATAAAAGTGCTTTAACTAAAATTGTTACTCTCTATGAGCCATTAACTGGGCCATTATCAAATTGAAGACCTGGAGTAGTTATCTGATGATGCACCATAAGGATCCAAGGATATTAAAGGGATTTAACTATTGAGCCATGACTAATGTTGTTTATTACTATAAAGCTGATGATATGACCAAAGTGGTTCCAGGCGTTTCGGGGGTTCCTTTAAAATTTTAATTTTGATTTTATTATTCACAGGTAATTAATTTCATCACGCATTTAACATAAAAAAATTACACCACAATAAAGTTGTCACACCATTTTCCCACAGGGATAGACAGAGACAATAGAACGTAGAGACCAACGACTGAAGAAACAGATTCAACTCGGTTGCCTATAGTCACCATCACTATGTCGGCCAAATTTCTTAATATCTAATATACATTTGCGCCGTTTGGGGTCAAGACGATGAGCCCTTGGGGGGACCTTCAGCTAAGCGCCTGGCCAAGGAGTTGTCCAAGCGGCTGATGAAGAAATCTGGAGACAGGAAGGCTGGCAATTATTTCTGCCAACGTATTAGCCTTGCTATACAAAGGGGAAATGTTGCCAGTCCCCTTGGGACTATCTCTGATGATAATATTTTTTATTTCTAGTTTTTTTTTAAATTGTGACTCGACATATGACATGACGCTCGATGTTAAGCCGAAGTGTGGTTCATTAATGAATGAGTGCTACTACAATTTAATGACTGTGAGTAGCAATCACATCCACTATGCCGGCCTAGTTGGAACCGGCAACTTACAAGCTGATCTCGAAACGTGACCAAATCATTTCACGGTCTGTATACTTGTAAGTGGTGGTACTACCTCGGATCAGCAGACTGGGTACCACTGCCTACCACTTTTTAATAACCAGACCCGAAGCAAATATCCACCTCTTTTTTTATTAACAAATATTTGCAATTTTTAATATAATTATTAAATATTACAAATAAAAGCTATGAAACAAATATTTGCTCTGACCGGGAATCATACCCGGGACTTGACGCGCAACAAACCAATCGCTAAAGCGTTCGTCCACGCTGTCGTCTAATTATAGTTAATATACTTTTTAATTTATCTGTTTCTAAATAAAGAATGTGGATTAAAACAAAACATTTATTTATGTACATTTATTTATTTATAGAGCAGTAATCCTAACACTATCGACATATAAACCCGAGTCCATATTCCATGTCGCATGCCAGTTGTCCATATCTTCCCAGAAACGAAGTTGGCCTTTACTGTTAAAGTTGTTGTAAGGCTTCCGGTGTCCATTAATTGTAAATATGCCATCTTCGAATTCTAATATTCCACCTGCAGCCACTCCTAATGTTAGGTAGAACTGAAAAAAGACCACAATACCTTATTTTTTTTTTATTGTGATACGACATCTGACCTCGACCTGCCTGATGATAAGCAAGAGGAGGTCCAAGAATGACGACGACTGAAAAAAACGAGTTAGTTCACAGCTGTCTCATTCGCCATCAAAGAAATATTAAAAGACATCCTCATGAAAGCTGGATTTCCTAGTGCCCATAACCGTAGAGCTTGTATGAAGAGAATTGTGAATGTGAGGGAAGCGAGGGAGTTGTGTCAGTATCATGGTTAGTGGCAATAAATTGTCTCCGCCTATCCCTGTAGAAATAAAGCGTGACAATTTGATTGATTGATTAGTTATTTTTATTGTGGGTCGACATATTATGACAGCACTCCGCCTGATATTAAGCTAAAGTGCGCTTTATGAATAAAGGCAACTGCTACTACAGTTAGATAACTGCCGTATCAGTTGCATCCACTATGCCACCTTAGTTGTCCCCGGCGACTTACAAGATTGTTCCGTAACGCGACTAAGTCACTTTGCAATCTGTATACTTGTAAGTGGTGGTTGGCACTACGCCGGATCGAAAGACCAAGCACCACTGCCTACCACTCTTAAACCTCGTCTTTTCCCGCTTTGAATCGGAGCGCGATAAAGCACATCTAGTGGGCATAGTGACATTCATTTCTTTTATACAGGACTTTAAAAGTGCACTTTAAATATTGGTAAAGGCAGACTGATAATATTTGACCAAGCTAGGACTTGTTGTAGCAACATTTTCAGGTGTTTTATGGCTTAAAAAGTAGTAAAATCGCACTGATATTTGACATCTTCGTGACCAATCAGCGAAAGGCAAATAAATAGGTAAACTACGTTGATTGGTCACTTGCGACCGCGACGTAATTTCACTGCGTTTTCATCGGCATGATGTATTCGTTGATCAAGTTCCTAGCCACAGTTATTCTTAATCAATTTTTTTTTATTACATTTATATACTAAGCTACTAAAGTGCTTGTATCATAGTAACAGGACAACCAAAGTACATATATCAAAGATACATTGGTACCGGTGGTTTCGAACTCGTGCTCTTCGGATTGCGTAACCATTGCACTGCCACTACACCACGGTCGCCTTATTATCGGCATGATGTATTAAGAGAATTGGGGCCCTCTATCGCGTTATCGTATAATATTAACTTGAAAGTTGTGGATAACTATCCAGTAATGTGCGGTGTTAAGTCTTGCAAATAACATAAGACAAACATACAAATTCATCAAACGGTGCATTATTTCTCCCTTTGGACCACAATGTAAACGGTGCATTTGGACATTTTGTTGCGGATATTTCACTTCTAAAGCCATTCTCTCCAACATCTATTCGACCCCATTCCTGGTCATCTACTGATAATACAATCCTTTCTGAAATAAAGGAAACATTTAAATTCAATGCCCGTACTCGTGTGATACTACTGTGATCAAAAAGTATTAAGACTTTTTAATTTAAAATTCCCGGCTTATACAAATGCAAATATTTATTTATTGTTTCTTATGTTGGCACAACCTTAACTTACATCTCTGCCTAATTTACGTGACAGAAGGGTCAGTTGTTTATGAGTTACGCTTGTTAGCGTTAACGACTAAAAAAAGAATATACGGCTACGAAAAAAATTTATAACAAGATTTAACACAACTTCTTTGCTGAGTTAAAAATAAAATAAAAAACTAATACAATATTTTTTTTTAGAGGTTACCGCCAACATGCGTAACTCTTTAACAACTGCTAACATAAGAAAAAAAAGTTAGTGCATTTGTAATTTTAGATATGCCTGGGAATTTTAAATTAAAAAGTCTTACTACTTTTTGATCACAGTGTTATTTCTTTTGGTTCAACCTGATGATCACCGCCATCGCCTAGTATTAATTTGATGACAAATAAGCGGATGTGACTTTTACCATAGACTACGAGTCTTCTTTTCTAACGAATCTTTTTCTAACGAATCCCATCCACATTGTTAGGAATAGCGTACTTTTTTGACTTTGTTGCTATCTACGCTGAGAATTGGACATAGCAGACTATTCGGACACGAGAGTAATAAAGAGAGTAACAAAATAAGTCTTGGTGACTTTCATCAACTTGGCGATAAACGTGGCATTAGCACACCAGTTACTCCCAGGTTCGATTCTCGGTTTGAGTAAATATGTTGGTTTTGATTTTACATTTTTATTTTATTATCCCGTCGTTTCGAAAGCTTTGCAGCTATCGTGGTAATGGAGAGACTACCAACCAGGCTACCAAAATAAACGCGATAGTAACCCGCTTAAAATTTGTTTAATTTATTATTCAATGTTTGCGCAAAATCTAAGAAAATAGTTGAATGTTATAAAAACGATATAATACCAGGTTCCCACCGTACTGAGTAATTGTGGAAATCGTCCCCCCACATTTCATTAACATTTTTAAGTACTTTTGATTTCAAAAATGTATCATGACATTTGAAGTCCATTATAGGGCCGCCATATAAAACCTGTAAAAGAAGTTATTTTCACTATATTCATATTTTTAATTATAGATTGTTTACCAAATTTACCCTGTGTAAAACACCTGTGAATAAGATTGCTTCAAATAATATCAAACAAAATATAGCACAAATGTTATTATTAATGTTGTTTGTGGTTCATAACAAAACCTTTTAAGTACTTCATTAATTCATCGGAGACCTCCTTAAGAAAGCTGAGTTGCTTAGTATCAATAACCATAAAGCTTGTATGAAGAGAATTGTATTGCATGAAAAAAGTTTTTTAGACTAATATTCTTTTCTTTTTCCAAACAAACAGTTAAACCTTAATAAAACTGCTAGAGGTATCTCAGACGTGTATGTGAGAGGTATTATACAGAAAGACTTGATTTTGTATCGCGATACAAAAATCAACGTGTGTTATAGATGTTGAAACTAGTACAAATCTGTGAGACAGGTCTTAGATACCGTCGAATGTCTAAAAACCGTCTCTAATAACAAAAACCGTCTCTAATAACAAAAACCGTTTTTAATCTTCACCGTCTCAGCGTGTAAGAGGGCTTTAACTCAAAGACTAACTGCACTTAAGACTAATATTTATAAAAAAAACATACATTGTTAATGAACTAAACAAATTTTATGCGGCTTATTTGTTTGCTATCACGTTTATTTTGATTTTGATTTTTTATTATTATTCCAACGTTTCGAAAACTTTGCAGTAGTATGCCGCATAAAAAAATTGTTTAATTGATTAATTAATGTTCGCGCAAAATCTAAGAAAATACAACATACATTGTTACCAAATTGCTTCCTATCTTTATGCAGCTCAATATTTCCACGTGCAGACGCGATCTTAATAACACCAGAGGCAAAATCCAGTTTTCCATATTTATATAAAAATGGCTCTAACAACATTTCTAAAATTACAAAATATTTTTTTACATTTCTATATTAAGCTACTAAAAGTGATTGTATCATAGAAACAGTACGACCAATGTAAATATATCAAATATACATTGGTACCGGTGAGTGGTTTTGAATCCGTTCTGTCGGATTCATAACTCAAATAAGTTTCTGGATTTTACTTAATTAGTTTTACCTGGATATAACCAATCTCCTAAAGGTAATTTGGCTTGTATCGTGACTGTGCCGTATTTGAAGGCGAAACCTTTGCTTGAAACGCGGCCACTCACAATAGGTGGAAGGATGTTTGCACCACTCGCTGTCATGTGGCAACTATTGGCTGAATCCGTACACCTGGAAGTTTTAATTTACACAATAAAGTACCTATATACTTCTTTAGGCTTACAGCAGTTCAATCAATCAATCACATTGTCACGCATTTTCTCACAGGCATAGGCAGAGTCTTGCTACGATCCTGACACAACTCCCTCGCTTCCCTCACATCCATAATCAACTTTATACTAGCTCTACGATTTCGGGCACTAGGCCACCAAACTTTCTTGAGGATTTCTCCGATTTGTTTGGAAAACATACTCCTGGGCCTACTTCGTTTAAAGCAACAATCCGCATCAGTTTTAAAAATTCCTTTCGTCACTCTTAACCTCACAATAATAATACGGCAAGTGGCCAACCTACTTCAAAGGTTTTTAACATGTGGCAGACAGTTCCAAAAGGTGTTTCAAGAGCGGGAGGCAGACAGTTGGTGGTCGTTTGCCCAGCAGCGATACCTTCAGCCTAACTACGAGGTCATTTTGACTTCATTTTATAGGCAGACAGCCCTGTTTTTTTTTAGGCTGATCGCAAAAGATTCGTTGGTACCGGCAAGTGGTTTTGAATCCGTACTCTCGGTTTGCGTGACCATTGCACCTTTCTTCTGACTGTGAAAGAGTGGGCAAGCGACCGCCAACAGTCTGCCTACTACTCTGTGTGCGAATAATATGTAATAGACTTGGAAACTTACCCATCATAAAGATCTAGAGTGCCAGCATACAGGGAGTCACTTGTAAAATTAGGCGTCAATTGTAACAAACGAGGCTCTATTATCAAAACTCCATACTTAACAAACACAGCTGATCGTTGATATGAAACAAACGGGTGCTCCTGAAATTATTTAACGCGCATAACTGGGTGGTAGGCAGTGGTACCCAGTCTGCCGACCTGGGGTAGTACCACCACTTACTTACAAGTATACAGAACATGAACTGATATGGTCGCGTTTCGGGATCAGCTTGTATGTTGCCGGTTCCAACTACAATTATTGAATTGTACGAGTTGTAGCAGTGACATCTATTCATTGACCGCACTCCAGCTTAATATCAAGCGCGTGCTGTCATATATCGAGTCACAATAACTATAAAATAAAAAACCATTGACCCTTACGCACACCAACGCCACCCAACCGGTGAAATATTAATTACGTTTTTTTTTTATTGTGACACGACATCTGACCTCGACCCGCCTGATGATAAGCAAGAGGAGGTCCAAGAGTGACGACGACTGGAACAACCGAGTCAGTTCCTGGCTGTTCCAGCCGCCGCCACTATGCCGGCCAAAGATGCTTCTTCACGCATCGCTTGAAGGATCCAAGGTCATAAGATGGAGAGAACAAACACATGGGCAGGCAAAGCATTCCACTTGTCAATTGTTCTACAAAGAAAAGACGCACCGAACATTTTAGTTCGACTGCCGATTCGGTCGATAAAATGCGGATGCTTTCCCTGACCTGTGGGTATTACGGGAGTGAAAAGACGAGGTGGTATAGGCGATAGAGAGCTGCCGTCTCTGCGTAGTTGCAGGGGCTCCAGAGTTCGCGAGACCTCTGCATCACCTATAATTCGGACAGCTCGGCGCTGCAATGAATCCAGGGCATTAAGAAGATACTTGGCAGAGCCGTCCCAGAGGTGCAAATAGTACTCCGCACAAGAGCGAATCTGCGCCTTGTATAATAGCAGGCGAAGCTCTGGCGCGAAGAACCGCCGCACCTTGTTCAGGATTTGCAATTGGTCTTAATGGCCCGCTCGATGTGGTCCCTGTGATTCAGGTCGCAGCGAAGGGATATTCCTAGAATGTCTAGTCTGTCCGACGTACTAAGGGAGATGTTGCAAAGAGAAGAAAGGGGAGTAAACGGGGAATTTTTCGTCGAGAACCTGAGTCTTGTCTGCGTTGAACTGAACCAGGTTCTTTTCGCCCCAGTGGGTAATACGATCAAGAACCCGGTTCAGTCCCGCTACAACAGACTCTCTTATATCGGCTATCTCCTGTTTGCCAGCTGCGGGGCGGGCAGTGTAGCGTCCATGCACCGTGCTGTCGTCCGCATAGCAATGAATGCCGGATCCAAGGTCCAGCATGTCATTGATATGCAGAAGGAACAAAGTCGGCGACAGTACGGAGCCCTGAGGGACGCCGGCATTCACCGACATCCTGCGCGATGCGCTTCCATCCACAACGATGCGTATGGAGCGATCACGCAGGAAGTCAGCTATCCGACCCCGCAGACGGTCAGGTAAATCGTATGCCTCGAGCTTGGATAAAAGGCCCTTGTGTCAGACCCTGTCAAACGCTTGGGAGATGTCCAAGCCAATGGCAAGGGCTTCTCCATTACCATCCAAAGATTCACCCCAGACATGCGTGGTGTACGCCAGAAGGTCACCAGTTGACCGTTTCGGTCTGAAGCCATATTGACGGTCATTTATCAGCTGGTGACCCTCCAGGTGACCATTAATTATTCGCTCCATGACCTTGCACAGTACTGAGGTTACAGCTATCGGACGGTAGTTTGCAGGGTCCGAACAGTCGCCTTTCTTAGGAACCGGTTGCACATTGGCCCCCCTCCAAGCCCGAGGCACACAGCCCGACGCGTACGAGAGTCGGTATAGCCTCGTCAAGACGGGAGTCAATTCCGCTGCACACGTTTTGAAGACAAGCGCTGGGATACCATCGAGACCACTGGACTTCCGGATATCGAGCGATCGTAGCTCCATGCGGACATCGCGTTGTCTGATACGAATCTCAGGCATCGTATGTCCGCACGGACGCAAGGTGGGTGGCCCTGCACCACGACCGTCAATACGGGAATTTTCGGCAAAGACTTCGGCCAGTAGATCGGCCTTAGCCTTCGCCGTATGCGCCAGTGAACCATCAGGCTGTCTCAGCGGTGGCAGCAAGGAACGACAGAAGTTAGATTCTACAGTCTTGGCTCCAAAAGCTGCGACTACCCGTTGGGTGCGCTAATAGACTCTCGCCAATCCTGGAAACGCGCTGTGCCTCCGCTCTTTTTAATACCTTTCTGCAAGACTTAGTGGCAAGATTATAGGCTGCTCTCAACTCGTTCACGTGAAGGTCTTGACTTTTTTGACCCTTGACCTAGGCACAATGCGTTTTTTGCTGTAACAGCAGCCGCGCATTCACCGTTGTACCAGGGCCTGCTCCGGTCGTTACGAGATGCACAGTTGGATGGAACGTAATATTCCATCCCCAGTGCTATCTCATCAGCAACGGCCGAGGCACACGTGGATGGATCCTCGGAGTTGAAGCAGCGCTGCTACCAAGGGAGGGAAGCGAAATAATTTTTCATTACCTCCCAATCCGCCGACCTGTAGTGCCACAATCGTCGCACCTCTTCCCTGGCAGGAGAAAGCACGACGCGCGGTACTGTCGTCTCGACCAGGCAGTGGTCAGAATTCCCTAGAGGGGCTTTGACCGATATTTTATACCCAGTCGGACGAGTGGTCAGTAAAAGGTCCAGCAGCAGCAATGTCTGGTACCCGGGTGGGCTGAGTCATTAGCTGTGTCAGGTCATGCAGAAGGGCGAAAGCATGAGCGGCCCTTCCCGCGTGGTCGGTCCTTTGGGACCCCAACCACACCTCATTGTGTGCGTTGAAGTCCCCCAAGACCACGACCTCCGCGTTCGGGAACCGCTCCAGCGCTTCGTCTGTCGCCCGGCCAGAGAATCGAAGAGCCGGGTTGTCTCCGAATCCCTGTGGTGGGAACGATAAAGGCACCCTGATAGATTCTGGTTTGGGAACCAAGGTCTACGTGTACCCAGAGAATGCACAAGGAAGGATCCTCCAAGTAAAGCAGACGGAGACAACAGATATCGGACCGGATGTACACACATACCCCGGCTTTCGCGAGGAATCTTTCCTCAAGCGTGTAGCCGGGGTATTGAAGATATGAAGTGTCAGCCGGTGCCTTGATCTGCGTCTCCGTCAGGAAGAGCAGAGCGGGCTGTGCCATCTCCAGGTGTTGATGGACGGCACTGAGATTGGCGTGGATTCCACGTATATTCGTGAAATCCACGCCAAGCTCATTTCTGTTGGGGGTTTTAGCTGCCGCTGGGTAAACTCCGTTTTAGCTCCTTTTGATTGCTTGCATTGTGGAGAGAGGGGGGGGTGCGTGAAAATTATTGGGGGTTGTTTCTTCGATAGAGACGAAACGTGCAGCTATCCGCTTCGCCACATGTAACCCAGCGGTGTGAGTTTGCTGATCCGTCGGACGGAAGGGCCCCGTACCCTCCCGGAAGTGATCGCCTGGGCCCCAAATCCAATCACCAATCGGCAAGACGAATCACCCCAAGATTATGCGTCGCATGGTGGGGCAGCCTCCCTCCGTGGTTAGCGGTGGGCTCAGGCCCCTGTACTATACAGCGGGCGGCCAGCGGTTAACCGTTTCTACGGGTCTTCCTGGCCGACAGGTCAACAAACTCTCACCGGGATACTGCAGGTCAGCAGGATGTTACTGTCCCTAACTGAATTCACAACCCCCTACAACAACCCTAGCAACCAACTGGTGCTACACAAACTTGTCCCCGAACGCGACTTGGTCACTATGGGGGGATTTGCACCCTGTGTAGGGTGGTAATTTCAACCAACTGAGGACACTTAATGCACCGGAAGTGTCCTCTCCCACTTTGATATTAAGACGTAGCTTGCTTTTCCCAGCATATTTAATAGTTTTTCCAACAGACATAGGCAGAGACAATGGAGCGCCACTTACCACAACTCCCTTGCTTTCTTCACATCCACAATTCGTGCAAATACTATCGACATATCTATGCATAGTTATGAGTGCAAATTTTAATATTTGTACCTAAATAAAATCGTGGGTTAATTGTAAATTAAATGGGACTTGATCTTTTAAAGAGTTTCGTTCTTATCTTCTTTTTTATCCCCACGCATCATCAATATTCAATCTTTCTGTTTAATGCCCCAAAGTTACCCAGCAGAGAATGTCTAACGGCATATAGTGATCTTTAAAAACACGACACTACCGCAAATACAACAACCGAATAACAATTCAATAAACAAACGCAGTAAATCAAACACGATACAATAAACAAACTTAAAAATTAACAACAACGACACACCGCTGCCCGCTCGCGGCAAGTACGACAATCGAATAACGATTCCATCAACAAACACAACATATCAAATAAGAAAACACTAGTAGTGATCTTTATAAGTATGAAATAGTTAGATAGATAATGATGGTAATTAGATGACTCCTTTAGATCGAGCAAAATAATATCACTTGATGGCGCTGAAATACTGACAGTGCCTCAGTTACTGAGAAGTTCCAGGCAAAATTTCACAAGCGCAAGTGCACAGCACCCATGGCCATTCGCAAATCCTCTAATCAGGCAAAGATTTTCTTCCATAACAAAAGGAAAAAGAGGTTACCCAACCTCCGCCAACATATATATATATATATTACATTTCTATACTAAGCTACTAAAGTGCTTGTATCATAGAAACAGGACAACCAAAGTACATATATCAAAAATACATTGGCTCCGGTGGGTGGTCTCGAACTCGTGCTCTCCGGTTTGTGTAATCATTACACGGCCACTACACCACGGTCGCCTATAATTGTGCTAAAGTTGAGTCGAGTTAGGTCCTCATCCAACTCTTAGACACGCTGAATAGTTCCCAAAGAGACGAGAGCGATTTAGTATCAAAGGAGTCTGATGCCCCTCGATAATAAAAAACGTTATGGTATTTTGCGTGAAGAAACAATTCCTTTTCATTCAGTGTCCACATGTATTAAGACTCAAGAGTGGCATAGAACTGCGGGGTTAGGTTGGCGAGTTAAAACAATTATCGTCTCTCGTCGGCGATTGTCAAAATAATAAAATCTATGCTAAATCCACTAAAACGAGGCTATTAATCGTTGTGATGAATATCGTTTGTGCGACGACACGATTTATAATTATCATCAATAGTCTCATTTTCGTGGATTTAGCCTAGCTTTTATTATTTTGCCAATCGACAACGAGAGACGATAATCGTTTTAACTTGCCCAACCTCACCCCGCAGTTCTAATAGAATGTATTAAAATTAAAGACCTAAATCCACTATAACTTACAGGATGTTCTAACGGTATTTTCTGTTCTATTAGCCATGTATCTTCTTCTAAGCTATTAAAGTTATCTTCAAAGATAACTTCCCCTGCGCATTTTCGATATTTTGTGCCTCTTACTTCAGTTAGGGATGGAGTGCAATCTTCTGGTCCAGAAGCAGGTTCTGGTGTATCTGATGATTAGAAAAGTCATTAGATATTTAACAGGATCCTCTCATGAGCACTATTATTTATTTTGTCAATAATTTAAAATTACAGTAATAAAAAAATATATTGTGACACGACATAAGACCTCGACCCGCCTGATGATAAGCAAGAGGAGATCGAAGAGTGACGACGACTGAAAAAAACCGAGTTAGTTCACGGCTGCCTCAGTCGCCGTCAATATGCCGGCCTAAGGATCTTTACGCATCGCTTGAAGGATCCAAGGTTATAGGAGGGAGAAAACACATGGAGAACTTGTCTGTCTGTCTGTTTGTTCCGGCTAATCTCTGAAATGGCTGGACCCATTTTGGCACGACGGGACTTTTATTGGCAGGTAGCTGATCTAATAAGGAGTAACTCAGGCTACGTTTATTTTAGAAAAAATATTTTATTACAATTCCTGTCATGCACTCACATTGCGCGGCTGAAACCGCGGGAAACAGCTAGTATCATATATATTTTGGTATGACAATTATATGCTATATTTATAAAAACAAACAAACCTTGAATAGTATAAGTTAGATTATCTTTTACAAAGCCACTTTTATTAGCTGAAACATATATGTAATAATGTATGACATCTCCAGTTTTGACATCAACATTTCTATCTTCGAATGACCATCGTCCATTTTCTGGATTCTCAACCTCTCCAGATATTGTGCCCACATCGTCCTCATCGATCCGTCGATTGAGGTTACCTTGGAATGCGAAGAAGGTAATGGGTTTCATATCTAAGAAAAAAAAAAACATTCGGATATAATAGAGAAATATTATCACTTAAACACACAAAAAAAAAATTAAAAAAGCCGTTTAGGAGGAGTTTAATCACATACACAAAGACCGAAGAAATATGCACTTTTTTTGTGACTCGACATAATATGACAGCACCCCGCTTGATGTTAAGCCAAAGTGTGGTTCATGAATAAATGTCACTGCTACTACAATTCACTAACTGTGAGTAGCAATCACATCCACTATGCCGGCCTAGATGGAGCAACTTACAAGCTGATCCCGAAACGTGACCAAATCAATTCACGGTCTGTATACTTGTAAGTGGTGGTACTACCCCGGATCGGAAGACTGGGTACCACTGCCTACCACTCTTTGATAACCAGACCCGAAGCAAATAACCATCTCTTTTTTTATTAACAAATATTTGTAATATTTAATGTTATTAAATATTACAAATAAATAATAAATTTAAAGAAAATATAGATATCCTTATTTATTATTTAAGTTAAGAATCTAAAAAACACGCTTATAGGTATAACAATTATGAACTAAAAAGTGAATGATCTGACCTCGACCCGCCTGATGGTAAGCCTGGAGGCTAAGAATAACGACGACAAAAAACCGAGTCAGTTCGCGATTGCCCCAGTCGCCGTCACTATGCCGGCCAAAAAAATATTTATTGAAATTATTGTACAGTCATCGATTTTCAATACATGTACAAATTTTTGAATTTTCACCTATAGAAGTGAGTAAAAATTAATTTAAAAGATTCCGTTACATACATACGAGTCAAGCTAATAAAAGCGTGTTAAAAAAGGGAGATAACCAAATTGTTGATTCATTTACGAGTAATATTATCAAATTTAGATTTAGGAGGAAAATAATTTATGTAAATATATTGTTCTGTATTGTGATTTATAGCAGAAATTATTTAGTCTATTTTATATAGGAAGAGTTGCTTAGAAGACAGTTGGTGGTCTATGCCTAGTCTGCTGACCCAGTACCACACTACCAATCCTACAATCACTCTTAAGTCAAAAAGTGAAATGACTCAGCCGCCTTTTAGAAACAGCCTTAAAGTATCCGATTTTAAAGACAGGCATACTTGTAGTTCGAAGAACCGACAACCGACGAGGAAGAAAGGTTATAGAGTGGAGACCACGAACCAGAAGACGCAGCGTAGGTAGGCCTCCCACTAGGTGGACTGACGACATAGTGAAGGTCGCGGGTAACCGGTGGATGCAACTGGCATCTTGTCGTTGGCCTATGTTCAGCAGTGGACGCCTTCTGGCTGATGATGATGATAGTTGTAGTTTGCTTGTAATACTCGTAGCAGTCGTCTTCATTCATGAACTGCACTTTGTTTTAACATCAGTCTTTCATAGGTCAACACACGATAAACAAAAAAGGTCACCTATGGCTACCTATACTTCTTTAATAATAAGTTTGTGTCAGATAATGCTTTTGTTTTTCGAATGAAGTCGAAATTCGCAAACTTTTCGCCACAACGACCAACTTTACAAGTGCTTTAATTAAGTGCTTTATTAAAACTAAAATAAAATTAAATAGTAAATAGCGGCATAGTGACCGCGACTGAGGCACTTTTGGACCTCCTCTTGTTTATGTTCAGACGGGTCAAGGATCAAATGTCGTATCACAATAAAAATAAACCTAAATATATATAATATATACAATTATAAATAATATAAATCTTACCAGGAATCGAAACCCGTATACCCCTAGGTGTTAACTTTTCGATTTTAACTTCTGGGACATTGAATTCACCGTAAACATGGGTTATTACGAACACAAATATAAAAACTCGTTTTATACGCTCACTCCCAAGCACAGACATTTTGGTACTAAGTTGCTAGTACGTAGCGGTGATTCCCATCTCGTGACTCAACATTTAATACTCACATCCTTGCTTATATTATAAACGCGAAACTTTTTGAGTATGTGTGGATGGATGTTTGTTACTCTTTCACGCAAAAAATACTTAATGGATTTTAATGAAACTTTGCATTAATATAGGTTATACATCAGAATAACATATAAGCTATGATTTATAAACAATAAAATTATAAACAATTTTCCCATACTTAATTTATGCGTGTGGGTTCAAAATTTATTTTATGTAAACTAAGGAAAATATATCAGGCTACTTGATGTTGAGAATTAAAAACCATATCAGTAAAAATATATTGCTCAAAAACCTATGTTGTATTATTTATAAAGATAAACGATTATATTATTTTCTCAATTAACAACAGCTTAAGTTCGGATATTCTGTAACACGACATTTATTGACTATTATAGTAGGGGAGCCCAAGAGGCTAATCGGGGATTTACTCGAGCGTCGTAGGGACCTATTAAATATTAAAGTTAAGGTGATAAAAAAAATTAAATGTTATGTGGGTTTTTGGTTTTAGCGGTGGGGGAAGGGTGTACGGATTTTCAAAAATGTCAAAAAAAACAATTAAAAAAATATACTCAAGCGCGTCAGATTTTGATATTGTATATACTCCACGTGTCCATAATACTGTAGGTATGTTAATCTGACGGTTTGCATGGTGGGGGTGGCAGTACGGAAAGGTAGAAAAACAAAAAAAATAAAAATTGCTCGAGACATTCAGACATTAAATAAGCCCCACAGAAGCTCCCATTCAAAAGACTGACCATTCCGACATGACGCAAGTTCGTGGCGAAGTTTTGAAAATGTAAAAAAAATCGTTAAATTGAAATACTCGAGCGCGTCAGTCTTTTATACAGAAGGTTCAGTAAGATGACCCAATTGTACTAACCCTTAATCTGACAATTATCTGAAGGGATTTCATTAATCTGACAATTTGAAAAAAAAAACGAAAATTTTTTAAGGTAATTGTTACACACTCACTATAGCACACTAATCGCGGTATAGTTTAGACTATTTCTCTCTCTTTCACACACAATCACTGCCCACTTTTACTAATAAGTAATAATATCTCAGAAACTGTGTGGAATATGAGCTATATTATTGTAAAGTTTCAATAAAATCCATTTAGTAGTTTTGCGTGAAAGAGTAACAAACATCCATCCATCCATCCATACAATACATACTATAAACTTTACTTTACTTACGAAAAAGTATATATAATTTATGGTTATTAAAATCTTCTTTCTTTTACAGTTTATACTTTTTTACATTGTACATTAGGTCAAAATGTTCATAGGCGTTCCATAAAATATATGTTCTATGTAATTTACTGTTTAATTTCACTGAAACAGGGTTGGCACATTATTGAAATAAATATTTTATAAGAGACCATTTAACACCTTTAAGGGGGTTCGACTTTAGGAGGTGTTTTGTAACACCCTGTATATTAAGACTGTGCGAGAGAGTAATAGATAAAGAAGAAGTGAAAGGGAACGAGAGACGCGAAGTGGGGAATACATGCTCTACTGCAACTGCACGCACAAAACTTTATCAACGATTTTTGCTACTTCGGCTTGTTGAAATTGACAGATTATAGTTTTTTAGTAATTCTTAGTCATTTTTCTTCAAAATAAAATTAAAATCGACCGCGCTCGAGAATGTCCAGGTGACGATTTTTTTTTACAAGTTTGTGTAAATTCCTTCCCATTCTCTTCCGTCATACTCAATCCGTCAGATTAAGAAAATGTGCACTTATTAGTATGTAATTAACTCACCTTAGCTTAATCTGACGCGCTCGAGTATATTCAAAGATCGATTTTTTTTACAATTCTGACCAGCTGCCATACACGTACCCCCCTGTATTAAGGGCTAATACTTGGTAGATATACTCTACAGGGTACAACGTATCTCCCATAATTTAATCTGTCACGCTGGAGTAAATCCAGAAATCCCCGCTTGGGCTCCCCTACTATTAGGCAGTATGAAGTTTTCCAGGTTTCCAGGTTAAGCAAGAACTTAATAAATGTTAAAGAGAATGGACAATGAATCGCTACTTTATAAAACGTTACTGTTGGCTGGCATAGGGACAGCGACTAAGGAATTCAATCAATCATATAATGCGATTAAAAAGGGAATAGGACGGAACCGGAGCCATTTTGTGACGTCTAACTCTCCAACCAACTTCACTTTAGTATGGTGTATTTTTCTTTGTGGACCTTCGACAATACACCTTTGAATCAGTCAAGTGAAGTTAGTCAACAGCTCGTCCTACCTGTCGTCAATTTATATATAAAACTATATTTTTTAAAACAATCTAACATTTATTCAAACTATTTAAACAATATATTCTGAGGAGCTCCGTCGTCATTTAACTCCTGCCCCCCTAGCACGGCAATTTAAAGAGCAAAAAAAGACCAGTAAGGAATATTATTGTAACTCATTTAAACAAACTTAATCCGGCCAGAACATCAAATGTAAAATTAAAATTTAAGTTTTCAACACTGTTTTGTGTAAAGTTTTACATAACTGTTAAATATAATTTTATGCATTTTATTTCACTGTTCTGGTAAGTTTTTTAAAATGAGTTGCAATGATTTTCTTTGCAGGTTTTTATCTTGCTTCTTGGGTTATCGTGCTAGGGGGCTGTCACATGTCGGGGGTAGCACCGATTAGCAGTCGAACTAAAGTATACATATAAGCCGTTTAATGTATACTCAAAGGTTTGAAAGGTGCCGGACAGCCGTTGTGATGGGACAAAATGAATTAAGAAAACTCTGAGATGTTTGCTCCGGGTCTGCGGGGTTAGGTTGGGCAAGTTAAAACGATAATCGTCTCTCGTCGACGATAGTCAAAATAATAAAAGGCTACATCCACCAAAATGAGACTTCTGATGATAATGATTAATCGTTTTAACTTGCCCAACCTAACGCCGCTGGTCCAAACACGTAGTGATACAGTGGTACGTATCACTACGTGTTTGGACAGTAAAGTGACTTTGTCGCATTGCAGGATAAGGTTAACTTGCCGGTTCCATTTACTGTAATAGCAGTCGCGTCCATCGCACTGGATGGATCGCACTCTAGTTTAACATCAGGCGGGTTACTGTCCTATGTCGGGCCACAATAATAATAAAAATACTCCTATTTTTTTCTAGAGTATTTATATTTAATTTTTATTGTGTTTAACCTTCAACTAATTTTATTTATATTTTACACTAAAATCCATTTTCTCAAAGTTGTAAGATAAAGTTGTTATGCTAATTTAGATTTTATTATTTATACACTAAAGTCTAAATTTAATTGTCATTTTCCTATCACTTGACTTCAGACCGATAACCTCCGCTATTCGTTCCTTGACTTATCAAGTTTGTATACACCGTTTTTTATTACACGCACGAGATTTGAATGTACATCTTTTATGAACTGAGTGGATACGACTTCTGTACGGATACAGAAGTCTACAAGTAGGATTCCCATCCACTATGCCGTCCCCTTGAACATAGCCAACTGTCATGAGAAAGTTAAAGTTAAAGGTTCGAACCACTTGCAGGTAACAATTTTAATTTGGTCGTCCTATTTTTATGAGCTATGTCAGTAACTCTAGTTCTTTAGCGATTATCCTCGTACCTAGGATTTTTAAGCTAAAGTGGTAATGGGCTGGTCAGCTGGTCAGCTCGAAGAATCGACAACTGATGGGGAAGAAAGGTTCCTGAGTGGAGACCACGAGCCGGATGACGCAGCGTAGATAGGCCACCGAACCTTTGGCGTGCATAGTGACGGCGACTGAGGCAGCCGTAAACTAACTCGATTGTTTCAGTCGTCGTCATTTTGGATCCACTCTTGCCTATCATCAGGCGGTTCGAAGTCAAATGTCGTGTCACAATAAATAAAAAATAAAAAACTAGGTGCACTGATGATCAAATGAAAATCACATATAACCGGTAGACGCAACTGGCATCTTGTCGTTCGGAATGGAGTTCTAAGGGAGTTCTAAGGTCTATGTTCAGCAGTGGACGCCTTCTGGCTGATGATGAGGATGATTAAAATATTTGAAAAAAAAAAACAACTAAGAATAGAAAATAAATATATATTAATCCTTATAATGCAAATACTTTTACGTAATCAATTTGCAATGCCATATCGTCGTTGTACCACGTGTTGAGCCAGGTGTCCTTCGCATTCCAGAAGTGTAGCATCGCTTTAGTACCACTGTTAATCCAGGGTTTCCCATCACCATCGGAGAAGTCATTTATTCCACCCACCTTCAGACCAAGGGCTATGTAAAACTGAAAGAAAATTACATACTTTAATATGATATTATATTACCAGCACATAATGTTTTTATAATATTATCATTTAGTCTGTCTGTGCCTAGTCTGTACAACCACTTACTAATGTACAGACCGTGATTAAGTCGCGTTTCCGAATAGCTAGTAAGTTGCCGGTTCTAACTAGACCGGCATAGTGGATGTGACTGCTATTTTCAGTTATATAATTGTAATAGCAGTCACCTCCATGTATAGACGGCATTCCACCTTAACATAAGTGTTGTAGTAAGTCGATCTACGATAAATATTGACGACAGGCGTGGACGAACGGTTAGCGATTGGTTTGTTGCGCGTAAAGTCCCGGTCGGAGCAAATATTTGTTTCATAGCTTTTATTTGTAATATTTAATAATTATTTATATTAAATATTGCAAGTAATTGTTAGTTAAAAAAGAGGTGGATTTTTGCTTCGGATCTGGTAATCAAAGAGTGGTATGCAGTGGTAGCCAGTCTGCCGATCCGGGGTAATACCACCACAAGTATACAGACAGTGAAGTAATTAGGTCGGTTTCAGGATCAGCTTGTAAGTTATCGGTTCCAACTAGGCCGGCATAGTGGATGTGATTGCTACTCACAGTTATTGAATTGTAGTAGCAGTGACATCCATTTACGGACCACACTCCACCTTAACATCAAGCGGGGTGCTGTCATATGTCGACTCACAATAAAAAAATTGCGTTGTTTCAGAATCGTTGAAAGTAGCGCTCCATTGTCTCCAGTGTCTCCATTATCTCTTGGGTAGTTAACGCATGAAATTGTTGATGCTATTACCAACCTGTTCATCAAATGGTGCCATTACTGTTCCTTTCACCCATTGAGTAGTAATATTGCGATTCCTTGCATCATGAGCAAATCCTTCACCAGGTTGAACTTCCCCATACAAATCTCCATCCACATACATCGATATTCCAGCTGAAAGTTATATATTTTTAATTTGGATGAGGGCTAATTAGCTCTTATAGAGCTAGTTCCAAACTCTATAGCGTCTCAGAAGTTAGCAGCGAGCTCGACATCGCGAAGTACAGTTACATTAATATGCTCTCTCATCTGTTTTTTTTATTGTGACTCGACATATGACAGCACCCCGCTTGATGGTAAGCTGGAGTGTGGTCCATGAGTGGATGTCACTGCTACTACAATTTAATAGCTGTAAGTAGCAATCACATCCACTTTGCCGGCCTAGCTGATCCCGAACCGCGACCAAATCACTTCACGGTCTGTATACTTGTAAGTGGTGGTACTACCCCTAACCGGCAGACTGGGTATCACTCTTTGATAACTAGACCCGAAGCGAAAATCCACCTCTTTTTTTTGAATATCCACCTACTTTGATGCCCGCTATGCCGTACTTTATGTATTGCCCTTGATCGGCTAACTTCAGAGGAACCATTAAGTTAGAATAGCTTGACTTATGACAGCAAACTTAATGTTAAACTAGAGTGCGATCTATGAATGGAGGTAACCAGTACATGTGGTAAATATCTGGTCTAGCCACGCCGTTGACATGATTTTTATTTAAGCCGACCGTGGTATAGTGGTAGTCACGCTAGCCGAAAGATCAAGGTTCGACCACCAGTTGCCGGTACCAATGTATCTTTGATATATGTCTTTTGTAGAAAATGTAGAAAAAGGTGTGAAATTGTAAAAAAAATAGTGAATTGTTACGTAAAAGTAACGTGTGAGGCCGGCATTGTGCTGCTCTTTAAATCGAAGTCTGTTGTTAACTATAATAAAAGGACCTAAAAATATTTTTAACCTAGATTTTATGTAGTACCTATTTTTTTAGATTTTGAGCGAATATTAATCAATGAATTATACAAATTTTATGCGGCTTGCTATCCCGTTTATTTTGGTTATTGCTTTAATTCTTTATTAACAATTGCTATAGTCTCTTCGTGACCACGATGGCTGCAAAGCGTCAAAACGCAAAACGTCATATCTCGCGATAGTAAGCCGTATAAAATTTGTTTTATACATTAATCAATGTTCGCACAAAATAAAAAAAATAATACATACTATGCTATTAGAATAAGAATAGAAAGGGCTGTTGACTAACTTCACTTGACTGATTCAAAGGTGTCTTTTTCTTGACGGTCCGCAAAGAAATAGACAACATACTAAAGTGAAGTTGGTTGGAGGGTTAGACGTTACAAAATGGCGCCGATTAAGACCTATTGTTAAAAAAAATCTGAATATTTTTTAGGTCTTTTTATATTAAACAATCGCGCATAATCTAAGAAAATATTAAACAATACTCACTTGGACTCCAAATTAAGGAGTAATTATGAAACCCTTTATTCCAATGATCATAACCTATTTTCTCTTTCAGATAAGTGCTGCGATGAGGCTCCTTATCAAACATAATTGGCCCACCGTATAGTTTTCTCGAATAAGCCAGGTTACCTTTTACGTGGGCAATTTTAATCAACCCCGAGGCGTAATTGCGGACACCATAAACCCTTTCCTTGGGCTCTAATTGAATTTCTGTAAGTTTATGATAAATATAAATGACCCGGTTTATGTAGGGACTAAGTTGACAATGTCTCTTTACAGCAGCTACTTATTTAATACTCATTTAAGGCAGTGCAATGGTTACGCAAACCGAAAGCACGAGTTCGAAATCACCCACCGTATTATACCTATGTATCTTTGATATGTGTACTTTGGTTGTCCTGTTTCTGTGATACAAGCACTTTAGTGGCTTAGTATAGAAATGTAAATAAAATAATTTTGTAATTAAATTGTCCATTGGATCGATAAGTTGACTATGCCTCCTTACAGCAGCTACTAATTAATTATTTAGTTAAATAATTTGGTAATTAAATTTATATATCGCTGTAATATTATGACGTTCAAAAGTGCTGAATTCAGCCTACTTGAATAAATTGAATAATTTCACAAAGATGAGAATAGTCTGATGCGTCAATTATCAATGAAAAACGTATTGCAATTCTTTGCCCAACAGTGACGGTGACAGCGAACTGAATTGTGTTTTCTGTCAGCTCTTCGAATTTCCTTGTTTTCTCCTTACTATTATTCTTTTTTTATTTATTTTTTATTTACATTTCTATACCTAGCTACTAAAGTGCTTGTATTATAGAAACAGAGCAACCAAAGTATAGTTGGGAAACGAGCTAAATGAATTCGGGGGATGAGGTGCGGTGGGGCGTGAGACGACCACCACCCGTATCATAGTGGCCGTCACTAGCTCATAGCTCGGCGATGTCATTTAATATCGATAAAAACGTGTCCATATTTTCTTTGTTTGATTATTGAAAATTCAGTGAGTTAATGAAATAAAAGAGAGTCGTCATCCGTATTCAGGCTAGAACCATTATTAGAAACGTGATTAAAATGTGTGAAAAAGAAAAAAAAACATGCAGTTACTATTCTCAAAATTAAATTATTATATAATTCATTAAAAATTGTTGCTGTCTAATGTTTATACTTCAATTTAATACACATTTATAATTTTTAATAACTAAATCTATTTGCATTTTAAGGAAAGTGTGTGTTTATTGTTATCGACATTTTTCATGTTACTTCACTATTCATAATAGACACGTGACCATGACGTCACAACTGCATTCCTCGCACGTTCCTTTAAGTCGTTCCCCTACTATACATATATCAAAGATATATTGGTACCAGTGGGTGGTTTTGAACCCGTGATCTCAGTTTGTGTAACCATTGCACCGCCAATACACCACGGTCACCTGTATATACTTCTAATGTTTTGCCTGGTGGCAGAGTTTTGAACTAAGTTTTAAACTTGGTCCAAAAAACATTGGACTTTTTCTTTGTCCGGCATAGTGACGGCGACATAAAAAAATATAAATCAAAAAAATGAATGTGTTGAAATGACAATGCTTTTTATTGAAAATGAATTGTTATAAATAGTGCGAACTTGGAAAAAGTCCGCACATAATTTTCTAACCTGGTAAAAGCCAATCCCCAAGAGGTAATTTTGCTCGTATTTCGACCCGACCAAATTTAAAATAGAATTTAGTTTTAGTTGTTATCTTCGCTGTGATGACTGGTGGAAGTATTTGAGGTCCTGAAGCTTCCATTAGGCATTGGCTTGTACCAACTAAGCCCGTACATCTGTAGATGAACAAACAAAATATAAAAGTTAAGCATGGGCGTTTTCATTTTTTTTCGCAAACCGATATATATCCGATTTTCGATTTTGAAATCGATTTCAAAATCCGATTTTAGAAATCCGATTTCAGTTTAGTAGCGCCTTACCATAACATAGATTTGGTTTTATTAGCAAACGACAAACTTATTCGAATCGATTTTATTTCGATGTGCCCATATATAAGAAAATTGATTAATTTAAAAGTTAATTAAAAGTTCAGTTCAACGCAGACAAGACTCGGGTATGCGCGTTCTCGACGAAAAAATCCTCGTTTTCTCCCCTTCCTTCTCTTTGCAACATCTCCCTTATTACTTCGGACAGACTTGACATTCTTGGAATGTCCCTTCGCTGCGACTTGAATCACAGGGACCACATCGAGCGGGCCATTAAGACCACCTCCCGCAAACTTGGCATCCTGAACAAGGTGCGGCGGTTTTTCGCGCCAGAGCTTCGCCTGATATTATACAAGGCTCAGATTCGATCTTGCGCGGAGTACTGTTCGCACCTCTGGGACGGCTCTGCCAAGTATCTTCTCAATGCCCTGGATTCATTGCAGCGCCGAGTTGTCCGAATTATAGGTGATGCAAAGGTCACGCGAACTCTGGAGCCCATGCAACTACGCAGAGACATGGCGGCTTTGTACGTCCTCTATCGCCTATACCACGGAGAATGTTCCGAAGAGCTCTTTAACCTTATTCCTGCCTCGTCCTTCCACACCCGCAATACCCGCACAGGTCGGGGAAAGCATCCACATTTTGTCGACCAAATCGGCAGTCGAACTAAAAAGTTCGGTGCGTCTTTTCTATGTAGAACAATGTACAAGTGGAATGCTTTGCCAACCCATGTGTTCTCTCCATCCTATGACCTTGGATCCTTCAAGCGATGCGTGAAGAAGCACCTTAGGCCGGCATAGTGGCGGCGGCTGGGGCAGCCGGGAACTGACTCGGTTGTTCCAGTCATCGTCACTCTTGGACCTCCTCTTGCTTATCATCAGGCGAGTCGAGGTCAGATGTTGTGTCACAATAAAAGAAAAAATGATTTTATATTTTCTATTTTTTTAATATACTATTTCTTAATAACATATATTTTCAAAACTAATGTACTCATACAATGTATACTAAAATTGTACCTATAATAATTTATAATCTATATTTCATAATATAATTTATAAATTATTAGAGTGGTAGGCAGACTTGGTGACTTGGTGGCGTCAGCTTCGGATTTAGCTTGTAAGTAGCCGGTTTCAAATAGACTGGCATTGAAGATGGACCGCACTTTAGCTTATCAGGAAGGTCGCTGTCATATGTCGAGTCAGAATAAAAAAATATAAAATTTAATTTAATTATCTTAATAGATTTTATTTCAGTATATTTTTTAAAATCTGTTGACTCTTTTTTCTGAAAATGAATCCATACCTCACAAGGTTTTCGTGAAATTTCGAGTGAAAAAAAAAACAAAAAAAAATAAAACGATGGTAAACTGAAAACGAGCAAACTAAGTATTTTAAGTCCAAGTTAAATTTAAATATGTATTTTTTTATCCCAGGACCCAGGATTGGCAGACTGGGTACCACTGCCTACCACTCTTTGATAACCAAACCCGAAGCAAATATCTATCTCTTTTTTTACAATTACAATTTACAATTATAAACACAATAAAAACACAACACTAATATGTCCTATCTATTTTTTATTATAATATAAATTTACAAAGTCTAGTACTTGAGAAATTACCTATTTAAATTATTACCAAAACATAAAAATTACGTACGAAGTGCACGCATGTGTCACCACGGTCAAACCATAGACTATACACTTATATTCAGAAAATATTATATATATAAAATATTATTATATTCACTTATATTGGGTCAAACTGCCTAACTAGCAACGAAACAAAACACCTAATACATTTCTTTCACTCATCAGAACTTCAAACATAAACAAATCCAAGTATCAAGTAATTGCAATCATGTACGCAAATATGGTCTCTAAATACATAGGCATAGAAGTAAACAGTAGAAGTAATGCGTTGCACAACGTTCAAAAAAACTAATAGCGTAGCAAATGTAATCTAAAATAGGTCTTATTACTTCGCGAGTAATTCTATGTTTCTATGTGCGATCGTAAAATATCCAAACAGAAATCCAAAACCGTTAAAATTCGCCCCATCCTTTTTACTCCGCTAAGGTATGCTGGGTTAGACAGAAACAACGCGAATTTCATTATCAGTTTTTAGTTTTTTAACGTTTTTGTGCGGTTTGTGTTTTGGTTCGGCTACATCGCTAGTTCGTTTTTTATGGTTTTTTAAAATCCGATTTATTAGTTTCGGAAATCGATACAAATCGATTTGTAACTGGAATCGGATTTTAGATTCGTTTTGATATATCTGACACATGTCTAATAAAAGTAAACATGCGTTCTAGCGTTCAGACTCTCTTAGAACGCCATTCCGAACGACAAGGTGCCAGTTGCATCCACCGGCTATTCTATTATGTAGTCAGTCCACCTAGTGTGACCTACGCCAGGTCTTTCGGTTCATGGTCTCTACTTAAGAATCTTTCTTCCCAATCGGTTGTTGGTTCTTCCTACATCTCACCACTTTTAAATTATGAAGAAGAGTTGTTATATCGCGTAGAAATATAATTGTTATTAATACATACCTTGAAGAAAGATCTAATGTTTGTCGTAAAAAGTCTTCACCATACTTCTTCTCCAGGAGTAATGGTTTTATAAACAAGTTACCATCTTTTACATGGAGGTTTCGTTCATTCATGTACACGTTGAATGGATAATCCTGGATAAAACAATCAATAAATCAAATTGTCACGCCTTCCTCCCGGTATAGGCAGAGACAATGGAGCGCCACTTGCCACGATCCTGACACAACTTCCTCGCTTCCTTTACATTCACAATTCTCTTCATACAAGCTCTATGTTTATGGGCACTAGGCAACCTAGCTTTCTTGAGGATGATAAAGCACAGATGAAATAATGTTACTATTATCTTCTTACTCTACCTGGTGAAACTTTGCAAATGTATTGTCCACCCATTCCTTTCTGATGTACCTACTGATTAATAAACTTTATATTTTCCAAATTCGAGGTGCAAAAATCGCCGCAAAAATTTTGATTTTTGCACTTCGAATTTGGAATATATATTTAATATTATTTATTTAAAAATACTCGACATATGAAAGTACCTACCCCGCATGATGTTAAGCTCGAGTATGGTCTATGAATGGAGGCGACTGCTACTATATAACTGATAAATAATAGCAAGTAGCATTCGCACCCATTATAGCGGGTTTGATTAGTTTTATTTTGTTATTTTAAGTCACTACTTTTGAGTCAAGATTTTTATTGTTAGTGTTACTACCACAAAACAAATTAAGACTCCTTCCGATTTAATTCTTTTTTGTCATTTAATCATTTATGAGCGAGCTGATAGGCAAGGGTACCACACTTTTCATGATCCTAACACATCTCATTCACATCCACACTTCTTTTTATATAGGCTCTATGGTTATGGGCACAGATAATAATAGATTTTAGAAATATTCGTAATTTTGATAGATTTAATTAAATTAAGGGTCATTATCGAAAAACATACAGTTCTGACTTTAGAGAAACATTTTTGACGACAGGCGCGGCTACGGGTCTGTTTATCAGGCAGTGTTACCCTGTCTGCTGATTCGGGGTAGTACCACCACTTACAAGTATACAGACCGTAAAGTAATTTGGTCGCGTTTCGGGATCACTTTGTACTTGCCGGTACCAACTAGGCCGACATAATGGATGTGATTGCTACTTACAGTTATTGAATTGTAGTAGCAGTGACATCCAATCATGAACCACACTCCAGCCTAACATCATGCGGAGTGCTGTCATTATGTCAAGTCACAATAAAAAAATTGTGACATGATAGTGATTTTAATGGAATCATAAAAATACGTACAGGTTCCCCAGGAAATCTAATCTCAGGTGCCCAGATTTTCCCTTTCTCAATACCAGCATTAAAGTTATCTTCAAACAGTAGTTGCCCTTTGCACACAAAACCTGGCACAGAGACTTTGGACACGGACAATTCACAGGGATAGTTGACATTCGATGATTCTGTTATTGGTGGTTGCGGCGCTACTTCATTCACAGCTGGAGATCCATCTTCATTTACATAACCTGGATTGTTTTATCATTGTTAAACAAAACATTATTTTCATTCGTCGGCAACTAAAAAAGCAACTTACGGTTGCTTCAGTCGCCGACTCCACAAAATATGCCGGTAAGAATGAACAGTATTTAATAGTAAACACTTTTATTGTTTACCTAGTCGCTAATAAGGCCCTCAAAAAATATTAACGTCAAATAAACAATGCAAACGTCAAAACAGCCATCATAGCGTGCCACTGGTTTAGTTATATCTTTTGGGTCTTATTAGCGATTAGTCAAAGGATAAAAGTGTTTACTATTAAATACTGTTATTCTTACCGGCATAGAGTCGGCCACTGAAGCAACCGTAATTTGCTTTTTTATATGACGACGAATAAAAAAAAATGTTTAGTCGTCGGAACCTTTGGATTTCCCCTTGCATGACATTAGACAGATCGAGGTCTGATGTCGAGTCATAATACAAAAAAGAGATATTCCAAGTAGGATTTTAAGGCACTTAACGTTTTTAACTTAACTTATAAAGTGTATAAAGATTAGGCCTTAGAAGGTACAACGCAAACGTCCTTAGATACTGTTTTTTTATATGTTCGTAATAAGCTCGCACAGCCAGCTTTGACCAGAAATATTGGTGAAAGAATTACACATTTAGACAATCTTCTGTTTCCTTTGAAAAAAGTACCTGTTACAGTCCACTCCCCATTATCCTGTCTAAATCCCAACCCATTCTTAATGACGAACGTCCAAAAGTAAATAGTATCGCCAAAATTTAATTTGGCCTCTTTATCCCGGTATTCCCAACTTCCATTTTTAGCCTTTGTTATATCTCTAGACCAGTGCCCTGCTTCGAGACCTTCCATTTCTTCGTTGAGCTTCCCATGAAAAGCAAATAGGGAAAAACCATCATCTGGAATGAGACTTGATTGATTGATTGATCACTTTTTAACCCCCGACTCAAAAAGAGGGGTGTTATAAGTTTGACTTGTCTGTGTATCTGTGTGTCTGTCTGTGGCATCGTAGCTCCTAAACAAATGAACCGATTACGATGCGGTTTTTGTCGTTTGAAAGCTGACTTGATCGAGATGGTTCTTAGCTATAATTGATGAAGATCTGATTAGGGGTTTCAAGGTCATCAGCTCGTTTTGTAAGTTGCGGTAGCGATATTAGACGTATAATTATACTTTACTTTTAAACATATCTGTGTCTTGACATTTGAAACAAAAACGTATACTAAAACATGTGTGTTTTAACTGGTACCACTGAGCTACTCTGATAATGGAACTTGAAGGTAGGAGACGAAATCCTGAATGGGTTTAAACTTAATAGGTTTACTAAGTTTATTTAGATACTAAGATTATTTAGATTAGATTCGTCTTAACTGTAGAAAACTGAGTGTAGAAAAGTTGTCCTCAATTGACAAGTGGAATGCTTTGCCTGCCCATGTGTTCTCTCCATCCTATGACCTTGGATCCTTCAAGCGATGCGTGAAGAAGCACCTTTGGCCGGCATAGTGACGGCGACTGGGGCAGCCGTGAACAAACCCGGTTTTCTCAGTCGTCGTCACTCTTGGACATCCTCTTGCTTATCATCAGGCGGGACGAGGTCAGATGTCGTGTCACAATAAAAAAAAAATAAGTTAGTGCAGTGAAATAAAACCTGGATCTAAAAAAACTGATCATGGATCCTCTCAGATCAGCAAATCAACAACAGATAATATCATAGTGCTTTAACTAAAATTTTTACTCACTATGAGCCATTAGCTTGACCATTATCAAATTGAAGACCTGGAGTAGTTATCTGATCGTGCACCATGAGGATCCAAGGGATATTAAAGGGATAAAACTATTGAGCCATGACTAATGTTGTTTATTACTATAAGGCTGGTGGTATGACTAAAGTGATTTCAGGCGGTTTGGATGTTCCTTTAAAATTTTAATTTTGTTTTTATGTTATACTTGAAGAATCCAAGGTGAGTGAATGGAGAAGACATAATATTAGCTTAAAAGAAATGACGCGCCGGTCGCTCGGAGCAAATATTTGTTTCATAGCTTTTATTAAATGACATGTCTGTCCTTATAAAAGTATAGTCTGAAATTAAATAACGTGGTTGTACGGCTGCATTAGAAATGGTATGATCATATTATGTCGTGTCACAAAAAAAAACTAACCTGGAATGGATACCCGCAGTCCTTTAGGATAAATAGCTTCCAACTTAGCTGGGGGCACTTCATACGTGATAACAAAAGAAATAAATAAACAAAAAATAAATAATATACTATAATACATTATAGATTATATTTATATTATTATTTTTCCTTAACGCGACCTTCGACACCCGCTGGTCAGTTCGAACTGAACGAAGTTGTCTACGACCAGTTTTAACTTAATTATTTACTGTATTTAGTTGATTTTGCGCTAACATTGATTAATGAATTTAGCAAATTTCATGCGGCTTACTATCACGTTTGTTTTGGTTTTTGATTTTACAAATTTTCCTATTATTCCGTCGTTTCGTGAGCTTTGCAGCCATCGTGGTCACTGAGAGACTTAGGGGGGTCCGTAAATTACGTGAGGTTTTTTTTTAATTTTTTTGTACCTCCCTCCCTCCCTGGTGAGATGTCGTGAGATTTTATTCAACCCCCTCCCCGTAACCCCAATCTCACGTGAGATTTTTCAAAATGTGGGTTTCTACGTAAACGCGTTGGATTGTTATTGTAAAAAAAAGATTGCTTTGTGCTTTTATTTACGACTAGTTAAGTCTAGTAATCAATATTGCTGAAAGTTTAATTATAATTGTAGTAAAAATACTATTACGTATTACGATTATGCTTAAGATTAAATCTTAAGCATGTACAATATTATTCTTCTAAACGTTACTCTGTACTCAGAAGCATTGAGATACGTTGACGGTTTTCGTCGTCCGTGTTCAATTTTTTTTAAGTATGTAGTCAGACTAGGTGTCATTGAAAAGATATGACACCTAGTCATATCTTGGTGTGAGATCGTGGTAAGTGGCGCTCCATTGTCTCTGCCTATCCCTGTGGGAAAAAGGCGTGACATTTTGATTTTTTTGATTTTGATATATAGTGAATGATAGAATATGCTCGACATTTTCACGTCAAGAATTGGGTAGATTGCAATAAATGACTTATAGGTACTTTACTAGGATTGTTTTATTTATATTTATATCAGAAGAAATTATTATTTTTAAATTTTTTATTTATTTGAATTTGACATTAACATTTCTATACTAAGATACTAAAGTGTAACTTACTATTGTATCATAGAAACAGGACAACCAAAATCAACCAACTCAAAGATACATTGGTATCGGTGAGTGATTTTTAACCCGTGTTCTCGGTTTGCGTGCCACTATACCACGGTCGCCAAAAAAAAACCAATAGTTCTTTGTAAAATCAATAAAAGTACTAGATTAAATCATTGTAGTTGTAGATGTAAAGAAAGCAAGAGATTTCCATCAGAATCGTGGAAGGTGGCCCTCTATCGTCTGCCTAGTGCCTATCAATCAATCAATCAAATTGTCACGCCTTCCTCCCACAGGGATAGGCAGAGACAATGGAGCGCCACTTATCACGATCCTTACACAGCTCCCTTGCTTCCTTCACATCCACAATTCTCTTCATAGAGACTCTGTGGTTATGGGCACTAGGCAACCTAGCTTTCTTGAGGATGTCTCCGATTTGGTCGGAAAACACTCTCCTGGGCCTGCCTTGTTTAACGCATCCATCCACATGAGATTTATAAATTCCTTTCGTCAATCTACTTTCACTCATCCTTTCCGTGTGCCCAAACCATCGAAGCATTCCTTTGTGCCTATCCCTGTCAAAACGTGATATTGATAATGATTGTAAGTTTATTTAAAAAATGTAATTACCTAATTATTCTCTTCTTGTTATATTAACTCAATGAACTTTGTTAATTTGTGTTAATTAACGATAATTAGATTATTATTAATAGAAAAAAACGCTGCAACTGTGAGTCGAACCCGGTGTCTATTGCCAACTCATTTTTAATTTTTTAATTATTATACATTTTCTAAACTAAGCTACTAAAGTGCTTGTATCATAGAAACAGGACAACCAAAGTACATATATCAAAGATACATTCAGGGCCGTCTTTACCCGGGGGTTCAAGGGGTGCGGTGCACCCGGGCGCAGAGTGCTAGGGGGCCGACTCATAGCCATAAACCTTAGCCATAAAACTTCGATAGGTATCTACTACACTGAGACCACGCGAGCGGAGCCTTGACTTTCGCGACGACTGTCGAGTAACGACGACGAAGAGTAACGACGACTGAGAAAACCGAGTTTATTCACGGTTGTCTCAGTCGCCGTCACTATGCCGGCTAAAGGTGCTTCTTCACGGATCGCTTGAAGGATCCAAGGTCATAGGATGGAGAGAACACGTGGACAGGCAAAGCATTGCACTTGTCGATAGTTCTACAAAGAATATTTACAATGTCTTATGTATCATTAAATATTGCAAATTAAAGCTATGAAACAAATATTTGCTCTAACCGGGAATCGAACCTGGGACTTTGCGCCTAACCAATCGGACAAGCCTGTTGTCAAAACTCTATGAATTCTCTTTCAGGGATTTCCAAATTCAGCTTTCTTGCCTTTGTTTATATAATCTACTATTTATCCTTATTAAAAAATGTAATGTACCTACATTGTAAACACACAAAAACAAAACAGTAAAACATTATTTGCTTTAGACTGCTAATGTTAAGTGAATTATATACAAAAGCCCAACTAATGCTGTGTTATATTTTCTTAATATACTATGAATATTTATAGCTTAAGATCGCTAGTAAAAAACTATAGTTTCAATGAGTGGCAGCTAGTGTTGTCCAGGTTGTATAGATGCCAGCAGTTTTGTTTTGTTTTTGTTTTGAACTGTATAAGGATCGGCAGATTAGAAGAGGTCTGGACGACTGCGGTAGGATCAAATTAATTATGACCTGAAACGCGACCAAATTACTTCACGGTCTGTATACTTATAAGTGGTTGTACTAACCCGGATCGGCAGACTGGGTACCACTCTGCCTACCACTCTTTATCTAATACAGATAAAGAGTGGTATGAGAATATTACTGCTCGATTTCTGGTGGCGCACCACCATCTCTTAGAGCAATATTATAATAATCTTATCATGCTTAGAATAAGCTTACTTTTGTACGAAACAAAAGTAAGCTTATTTTAAATAATATATTTTTTTTAAAGTTGGTGGTAGGCTGACTGGTCGACTTAATGTAATATTTGAAAATTAGATTGGACTGACAGTTGATCAGTTAGTGGTCAATTACCAAGTTTGTCGAGCCAGAGTTGAACTGTTTTGTACAGACTGTTTCGGGATGAGATTAAAAGTTGTCGGTCCCAAATAGGTCGGCATACAAAATACGACTGCTACTTGCAGTTATATAATATAACTAGTGGAATTTGTCTCCATTGTCGGCATCAGGCAGAGTACTGTCATACTCGTATGTCAACCATCCTAGTAATAGTAATCCTAGAGTGCTGATAAGGGAATTAGTATCTACAAAAATAATTAAATAAAAAAATACCATTATAACTTTAAAAGTACTTTATTTAAAAGTAAAATAATATAAATATTTTTATCACATAAGCACAATAAATACTATTTATTATTAAAAAATAATTTGCCTTTAAATTAGGCGAATAACAAATGAGTATTCGACAGTACACAAATCCTTTTTCAGGATATAAAGCCCGTTCGAAATGTCAGATACGTTTTTTTTATTGTGACACGAAATTTGACGTTTTCCCGCCTGATGATAAGCAAGAGGAGATCCAAGAGTAATGACGACGACTGAAGTTAGTTCATGGCTGCCTCAATCGCCGTCACTATGCCGGCCACGTTGCTGGAATTTAACTACCAATAAGCTTATGATTAAATACACAAGAAAATAAAGACAGGCATGGGTTAGAACACCAGTACTTTACACGTAAAGTCTCGGGTTCGAATCCCGAGATTTTTTTCGAGACTCGGAGCAAAGGTTGCTTCATAGCTTTTTTTGAAATATTTAATAATCAAATTAAATATTACAACTATTTGTTCTTAAAAAAAGAGGTAGATATTTGCTATGGCTCAGAGTGGCCGATCCGGGATAGTATCACCACTTACAAGTATACAGGCGGTGTAGTGACTTAGCCGCGTTTCGGGATCAGCTTGTAAGTTGCCGGTTCCAAGTAGGCGGGCATAGTGGATGCGACCTTGAAGTAAGTGAGGTAAGCTTCCTCATTGGTCAATTGGCTGTCAAATTTTATCACGATTTATGACATTGACACATCGAACGGGGGATAAATATACTAAACATAATAAAATTATATACATAATTTTTTATTATTATCTATACACCAGTGGGGTAATCACGAACGATACGAAAACATTTTCGAACCTGACAACTGTCTACATAGCTATCTCTCGTAGCATACATTCTAAATCATTGTTTCTCAACCTTTTTAGGCCATGCCCAACTTAATTTTTTTATGCCCCCCTACATAATTTTTAACCTTTAAAAATTGTTTTGTTCCTTTGAGAAATGTAAAAGATTACAGCATTGTTAGTAATTATTTGCCTATTTCGTTAAATTTGTCACCGATGTATAGCATTGCGAAACGACTTTAACGAAAGGGTTAAAGTCGTGTCAAAATGATTGTTGTCCTTTTCTTACTGATGGGCCGCAGATAATTATTTCAAAGACACTGCCAAGTAAACTACTGCCTTTAACTTGTACTATGCTCATGATTACCCTACAGAAACTAGCTTACTTTAAATATTATAAACAGGCTTGTATCATAGACACAAAAACAAGGAAAACGTTTTTATAAGGACGATGATAATTCACATTTTCCTCATCTTTGCAAATTATTTTGCCATTATTAACTAAAATTAATAATGGCAAATATTTGTCATACACAGAGTCGTCGTTTTGTTTTGCGATATATTTATTTTTTTATACTAAACTAATAAAACAGGACGACCAAAGTACATATTCACAATGCGAATTTAGTTGTTCAGTATTTATTGTTCAACAAAAAAATAATGAAAGCTAATATTGACTGTAGAGTTCTTACGATTCAATGATAATCTAATCCATATTACACGTGTCCTAGTGTAATGGCACGTGTAATCTGTCCATTTTAGCATTTTTCTCAAGGATGAGGACGCCATAATTTACATTTTAACACATTTTTTTTACAAACAACCATAAAACTAGTTATAGAGGAATACAATACATACTCAATCGCGCTGATTGAATGACTGATTGGACTGATTATTCAATGCAAGTTTAACGAACAAGATCAGACGAGTCGATTCGCTGTCAGCTATTAATTGAATCAATAAATGTTGAAAGTATTTATTGCTTCAACTTGATTGAAAATCTGTTCAGACGGTTCAAATCGCGAACGATTTCGCAGTTGATCAACTAAATTCGCCTCGTGAGAACGCCGTATTACAATTTGTTTTCAACTGGAGTTTCTTGATTCGCGTAATTATTATATTACCACGGTTGCCATCATTGATGTCTCTGTGTACGGCAGTTAACTCTTAATTATAATATCGAACATTATGATTTTTAATAACTAGTAGCATTATCAGTTTTGCCCATGTTCATCATCTGATCATGAACTGCGTAACATCAGACGGTCCATAGCAAAAATTTCATTTTTTTATTGTGACGACATATGATATTAAGCTAAAGTGCGGTCCATAAATGGAGGCGACTGCTACTACAGTACAATAACCGTAAGTAGTAGTCACATCCACTATGCCGGCCTAGTTTAAACTGGCAACTTACGCGATTAAGTCACTTAACGGTCTGTACACATGTAAGTGGTAGTACTACCCCGAAACAGTAGATTGGGTACCACTGCTGATAACTTCACTTATTTACAAAGCATACACGTGCACATAGTCTACTTTCAAGTTAGCATCGTACCATCCGGGAAACCACGATTCCCTCGCTTCCCAGAAATTGACTATTCCCTTGCTTTCCTTATTTCTCCACGGTTTGTCCGGGGAATCAGCAAAATCATGGATACCGCCAACACGGAGACCAAGTGTTATGTAGAACTGTAGGACAAAAAATACACGTAAAGAAAAACAAAAATAAAGCAAAACTAATAATTGTTTTAATAATAATATTTTTATTTAAATAAAATAATGGGTGGTTCAGCGGTTATAGACTTTCTTTCCTAACACTCATAGGTTCAAAATCTAAACTTTAATTAATCAATCAATCAAATTGTCACACTTTTTTCCCACAGGGATAGGCAGAGACAATGGAGTGCCACTTACCATGATCCTAAGACAACTCCCTCGCTTCCTTCACATTCACAATTCTCTTGAGGATGTCTCCGATTTCGGCTAACACCCTACTGGGCCTGCCTTGTTTAACGTGTCCATTCGCATGAGATTTATAATTTCCTTTCGTCAATCTACTTTTACTCATTCTTTCCATGTGCCCAAACCATCAATTATAAACTTCTCTTATCGAAAAACGGTCACTAGTATGGTGAAGAGAAATATAAGGAATTTCCTGGGAATTAAATGTTGGTACAATATTCACAGAACAGTACAAAAGATTGGGCCCATCGTTTCAAAACGATTCAAAATCAAAGGTGACTGAGGCAACCGTAAAATGAGACTTTTTCAGTCGTCGACGCTCTTGGATCTCTCCTTGCTTACCGTCAAGCCAGTCAGTCAAATAACGCGTCTTAATAAAAAAAAAACAAAACCTTTTCTTTATAAACAAACCTTTTACATGAACCTTATGAAAATTTATAAAAGTCTGAAACGAGACATAAAAATTGTTATAAAACGGCAGTTTTATTGTTAGGTGCAATAAAAGAAAGTATACAATAAAAATGGCTAAATATATTAAGAATCAGATGTGATTTTTACATTTATATTATTTATTAATGATGTATTAATAACTAATAAAAAATTAATGGAAAAAATTACGCGTGCAAATCCTAAGTGACCGGTGTGGGTCAATTAACGCGCTACCGTTTTTATCTATACAGGCCCTATGTACTTACTTAAAAAATCTTCTATTGGGAGAAGCATTGTGCCGTTTAATGTGCGCGAATTTTTGGTTTTCTCCAACCAAATGGAAGTTGTGTCAGGATCGTGGCAAGTGGCGCTCCATTGTCTCTGCCTATCCTTGTAGGAAAAAGGCGTACAATTTGATTGATTTGATTTGAAATTGGAGACATCCTTAAGAAAGCTGGGTTGCCTAGAGCACATTACCGTAGAGCTTATATGAGGAGAAAAGTGGATGTGAGGGAAGCGAGAGAGTTGTGTTAGGATCTTAGCAAGTGACGCTTCATTGTCTCTGCCTATCCCTGTGAGAAGGCAATTTTATTTATTTATTGAAAATTTTCTATCTAGTATTCATTACTGATTTATACAACAAAAATACTAGCATTAAAATATGTTACAAAGCATTGGCCGGCATAGTGATGGCAACTGAAGCAACACGTAAACTGAAACGACTTTTTTAGTTGTCGATGCTCTTGGACTTTCCCTTGCCCGCCATTGTAATGTTTTTATTGTGACACGACATCTGACCTCGACCCGCCTGATGATAAGCAAGAGGAGGTCCAAGAGTGACGGCGACTGAGAAAACGAGTTTGTTCACGGCTGCACCATTCGCCGTCACTAGGATCACAGGTCACAGGATCCAAGGTCATAGGATGGAGAGAACACATGGGCAGGCAAAGCATTCCACTTGTCGATTGTTCTACAAAAAAAAGACGCACCGAACTTTTTAGTTCGACTGTTCGGTTGATAGAATACTTATATACTAGATATCTCGTCTGAAACTAAATCTTATTAATGAAGAAGTCTTACATGTTGATCAAAGGGTGCCATAATAGTCCCTTTATGCCAATTCGAGGCGTGTGGTACAGCGTGTTCCCTTGCAGCATAGTAGAAACCTTCACCAGGCTGAATGTCACCATATTGAATGCCATCCACGTAAAGGCTGATGCTTTCTGTAACATTGAATTTTAATAAGCAATTATCAAACGTCGCTGGAAGAACCGAGAGCCGATGGGAAAGAAAGCTTTTAGAGTGGAGACCACGAACCGGAAGACCCTCCCACTAGGTGGACTGACGACATAGTGAAAGTCATAAATAACCGGTGGATGCTACTGGCATCTTGTCGTTCGGAATGACATTCTAAGGGGAAGGCCTATGTTCAGCAGTGGACGTCTTCTGGCTGATGATGATGATGAATCAAACAATAATTAAATTGTGACGCTCTAATCCCCACAGGAATTACGTAACTTTTTATGATCCATTTTTTACTTCACAAGCTCCCTTTACATTTTTATTTCTCTTCATACAATTTCTACTAGAGAGGCACGGCGGATCACTGATTTTTTAAAGTAGTCCGATTTGATAAAGAAACAATTTTCTGGATCGTCTTCGTTTACCTCTATTTCTTTTATCCATCCATTTTTTTAGGAAATGCTTTACAGTAATTAAGCTCAATTTAGTTTAATTAGTTTAAAACTATTTAATCTTTGGCCGGCATAGTGACGGCGACCGTGGCCGCCGTAAACTAACTCGTTTTTTTAGTCATCGTCACTCTTGGATCTCCTCTTGTTTATCATCAGGCGGGTTCATGTCACAATAAAAAAAATCTAGGCCTAATTAGTTTAAAAAACCAAAGTTTCCAAAATATAATAAATGTTATTCGTGTTACCACAAAAAAATTTAAGTAATAAACATTAGTCCCCAGTACAATGAACTAAATCTTTTTTGATACATACAAATGTAAAACTTTGTGAGTGCCTTTTTTGTGACGAGTCCGACAAACTTTTTAATGCGACAACTTTCGGCGCTGCTGCGTTTTCGTATGCTCGAGTCCCGGAATTGTCGATATACCGTCACTATGACTCTCCATACATACAAGTTAGATTTTTTGAGAATTGTTTAATAAAATTAGTTTAATAATAGTGGTCAACTTGTCCGACAAAAATCATGCTGCGTATGGCGTGTCCACCACCCTGAAAATGTCGATATAACGTCACTATGACTCTCCATACATACAAGTGTGATTTTTTGAGAATTGTTTAATAAAATTATCTTAAAAATAGTGGTCAACTTGTCCGACAAAAATCATGCTGCTTATGGCGTGTCCACCACCCTGAAAATGTCAATATAACGTCACTATGTCTCTCCAGACATACATGTCGGACAAAAATAACAATGATATATAATAGTATTCTAAATGCAAATATCGACTTGTCCGACAAATATATTCAGTTAAATAATCAGTCCGACAAAAATAAAACATTATGTGTTAAACTTCTTTTGGTCAATTTCTGACTGAAAAAACTTAAATATTCACGTATATCATTTAAATATATTAAATTAACATGTCAGTTGGCCCAAGACTGGGGCATAAGATGAGAAAATGCCAAGAAACTTGATAGTAAAAAAATATTCTTGGCAAAGATGAAAAAGTAATAATGATTTATTTATGAATGGTGGATCTTAAAAAAAGTATCAGCTGCATCATGTACTTGACATAACATGTTAGCTGACCATGTGAACATGTCAAAAAATCAGAAACAAATTGAATATATTAAAGATAATCATAATAATTTATTTTTGTCAGCTAATTTTTTTTTTCATTTTCTCAACAACTTTTAAGTTTGTTACAACTTTTGCAACTTCTGTAAAACTAGGCTAAACTACACATAAATTAATTGAAATAATAATGTATAAGTTATAATTAGTTGTAAAAAACACAATAGGAAATATAAGGTATATCAGATCTTTTTTTTCTTATATTATATATGTATTATATCATCATCATCAGCCAGAAGGCGTCCACTGCTGAACATAGGCCTCCCCCTCAGAACACCATTTCGAACGACAAGGTGCCAGTTGCATTCACTGGTTATTCGTGACTTTCACTATGTCGTCAGTCCACCTAGGGAAAAGGCCTACCCTTCAGGCACTGTGGGATGTTTGACGAGAAGATATAACGCAATTTCCTGAACGCCGCCCATCCGAGTATATAGTCCCCTTCGAGAGTATCGTACCCAACGACTACCGGTATAGGCACAACATGGACATTGGACATGATTTTTGCCTTGTCCATGTTCATTTTGAGACCCACCTGTTGGAAAACGTTACCAGGTCGCTGAGCATAGCATTGAGGTTCTCCAGCGGATCGACCATAATGACTAAATCATCGGCAAAATGAAGGTGAGTGATTCGCCTTTGATGTTGATGCCGTATCCGTTCCAGTCCAAGAGATTGAAAACATTCTCCAGTGCATTCGTGAACAGTTTCGAAGAAGTGATGTCTCCCTGTCTTACGGCTTCTGCAACTGGATTGGTTTTGTGCTCTCATCCTGTAACCGGATCGACATAGTGGCATTTCTATACAAACACTTCAACACTTCGATATACCTATAGTCAATATGACATCGCTGAAGGAACTGCAATACTGCCTAGTTCTCGATTGAATATGAAAAGGCTTTTTCATAGTCCACGAACGCTAGACACAGTCGCCGATTATACTTTTCAGTCTTCTGTATAATCTGGCAGGGCGTGTGTATGTGGTCTATGGTCGGAAACCGGCTTGTTCGGGAGGCTGGAAGTCATCAATCCTGCGTTTGAGACGGTTCGTAATGACTCTCGAAAACAACATCTACACATAACCGAGATTCGAGATTCACATTAGTAAAAGTTTTATAATATCTCAATAATTCAAACGGTTTCTTCTTTCCTTTTCTGTAAAATTCTGGATTAAAATCACAGCCAGTCAAAGCATGAAAAGCTGGAAGAGCAAGACACAATTTTTAGAGTAGGCTGTTTTTTTAGTCCAGCTAACAGCTTTTGACTCGTTAATATTCCAGCTGACATGAATTATTATGATTATTAAATTATAATCCTAAATATAAACAATTTTCAGCTTTGCCAAAATGATACGAGTTTTTATGATTTAAAAAAAATGTTCACATGATCAGCTAACATGTTTGTCACGTACATGATGCAGCTGATACTTTTTTTAAGATCTGCAATTCATAAATTATTTATTAATACTTTTTCATCTTTGCCAAAATATCCACGCATTTTTTTTTCAGTTATGTTAATATTTTCTATAGCCCAAAAGCCACAGAGTCGCGCCAGGAGACATCAATTTTAGTTCTCATACAAGTACTAACCATCAAAATAAGTTCATAGAGCCGTGCCAAAATCACCGTAAAAATTTTACGCTACCTCCCGGACTATAATAATCGGTAAAAAATACGTAATTTTACGGAAAATTTATAGTATATCTGATTAGTATATCCAGGAATAAGTTTGTTAAACCACTACAATTTCAGCGTGTATTTGACGGACATATATTTTTTTACAATTAGTACTCTATTTTAAATCGATAAAAATTTAATTTAAAGTTGTATGTACGGAGAGACATAATGACGCCATATCGACACTTTCTGGGTTGTAGAAACTCCATACGCAGCATGATTTTTGTCGGACAAGTTGACCACTATTTTTAAACTAATTTTATTAAACAATTCTCAAAAAATCAAAGTTGTATGTATGGAGAGTCATAGTGACATTATATCGACATTTTCAGGGTGGTGGACACGCCATACGCAGCAAGATTTTTGTCGGACAAGTTGACCACTATTTTTAAACTTACTTTATTAAACAATTCTAAAAAAATCAAACTTGTATGTATGGAGAGTCATAGTGACGTTATATCGACATTTTCAGGGTGGTGGACACGCCATACGCAGCATGATTTTTGTCGGACAAGTTGACCACTATTTTTAAACTTACTTTGTTAAACAGTTCTCAAAAAATCAAACTTGTATGTATGGAGAGTCATAGTGACGTCATATCGACAATTTCGGGAATCAGGCATACGAAAACGCAGTAGCGTCGAAAGTTGTCGCATTAATAAGTTTGTCGGACTCGTCACAAAAAAGGCACTCACAAAGTTTTACGTTTGTATGTATCAAAAAAAAATTTAGTTCCTTGTACTGGGGACTACATGTTTTAAGTCATTTTAGTCTACAAAATGACGTTTGTCTGCATACAGATATTTAAACACTGTTTTAAATATTTTTTGTAGTAAATCCTTTTATGTTTAAACTTTATTGCTTGCCTGCTTGTCATTGTCTATGCTGTATTATTTTAACCAAATCTGATTTTAAGACCTCGTAAGCTTATTAATTGTCGGTAAACAAAAAGAAACAAAGAAGAGTCACAATAAAAAAAAATAGAAGGACATACCTGGTTTCCAGACCAATGTATAGTTATGAAAGTCATTCTGCCAGTTCTCGATACCATTTTTGCTTTTCATTAACGCTGATCTGAAGGGTTCCTTGTCAGTAACAATTGGACCTCCGTACAGTTTCTTGCTGAATTCCGGATTTCCTTTCACGAAGGCTACGCGGAGGAGGCCTGACGCGTAACGGGATGCACCATAGGTTCTCTCTCGAGGTTCCAAGTTAATTTCTGTCAACAAGTTGTTTATTATGATTATTAAGTTACTTCTATCATAGAAAAAGTACAATCAAAAATACATTGATACCAGTGCCGGATTAAGCCAGCGCGGGGCCTATAGCAAATTCTGTCAAGGGGCCCTTGGTTTGTTTTAGGTTCTCAAGTTTAGGGTTTTGCCAATGGCAAGTGGTTTTGAACCCGTGCTTTTGGTTTGCGTTATCATTGGACTACCACTACACCACGGTAGCCTTAATTCATTGTTGTGTTAGATAGGTGGTAAGAACAATACTAGACCACATGTAAATTCTGTCCGTGAAGTGCTTTAGTCGCGACTTCCGGTTTCCGGTTCCATTTAGGCCGGCATAGTAGATGTGACTACTACTAACAGTTATTTAACTGTAGTAGCAGTCGCCTCCATTCATGGACCGCACGCCAGATTAACATTAGATGGGGTGTTGTCATATGTCGAGACACAATACAAATAGAAAAATTATAAATAAACAGTGACGGCGATCAAGGTAATTGTTATAAGTTTGTTTTTTGTGGATGTGAAGGAAGCGAGGTAGTTGAGTCAGGATCGTGGCAGGTGGCGCTCCATTGTCTCTACCTATCCCCGTGGGAGAAAGGCGTGACAGTTTGATTGATTGATTTTTATTGTAACACAACATATGTGAGGCTTAAGACAGTTGCATTCACTATGCAAGCCTGGCTGGATTCCGGCAATTAAATCCTGAAATACGACAGAGTCATTTTACGGTCTTTAAACGTAAATGCTGTCGTACACCAATTATATATCGGCAGACTGGGCACATTAACCTTTAACTGTTTCCCTACCTTAGAGCTAGAAGAGTCTGATCTGTCTTTTCAGTTTTTTTTATTATTGTTTTGCATTTCTATATTAAGCTACTAAAGTGCTTACAATTTGTATCATAGAAACAGGACGACAAAAGTACATATTATATCAAAGATACATTGATACTGGCAAATGGGTTCGACCGCACAAAAGGCCGACTTAATTGTAATATGAAATATTACAAATAAATGCCATAAACAATTTTTTGCTATGGCTGGGAAAAGAACCTGCGACTTATGTTAAGTCACAATAAAAAAGGCGACAATTTCATAAATTTGTTCAATTTAGATTTTATATTGCAGACGATTTATCCTACCCGGAGAACAAATGAAATAAAAGAAACCCTTACCAGGCAGTAACCAGCTTCCGGATGGTAATTTGGCACGTACTTCAATTCTGCCATATTTAAAGTTGAATTTGTGTTTTGTGGTTATTTTTGCTGTCATAACCGGTGGAAGGATTTGAGCCCCGGACGCCTGTCTTGAACAATCTGGTGTGTCTATAATGCCTGTGCATCTGTAATTAATATTTTGGTATTATTAATAAATTAAAAGTCACATCAAAAGGAACAGGCAGAGACACATACCCTAACTAAAGTATTCGTATGTATTCCAAATTTATATTTTTCAAGAATTAAATTACTTTATGTGTTTGCAAATACTGTTTTTTGAAACACAAATTCAAACAGAATTGTTAAATATTATTCAATGTTTAACAATTCTGAAAAATTACATTATTAGCGAAACTATTAGCGATCTATTAGCGAAATCTAATTTTATAGACAACATATGTTTTAATTACTCTAATTACTTTTATCTTGAATTTTTAATTTAAAATTTATTTTATTGTATGTTATATATATATTTTTTTATTGTGACACGACACTTGACCTCGTCCCGCCTGATGATAAGCAAGAGGAGGTCCAAGTAAGAGGAGGTACCACCTAAACTGTAAAATCAACTTAATTTAGGACTGCTTCATAATTAATAAAAACATGTCAATCGTAATATACAATATATTTTTAACTTGTAATAAAAATACAAATATTTATCTGTAATGCTTATAATCTGCAACACCTAGAACTATAATAGGAAAAGGACACCATTCATTTTGTATGGGGACTACGGCTAAATTGTATTAATCGTTGCATATACATTTTAAAATAGTTTGATGTACGAAGATTACAATGTAATTGAAAAATAACATTTATTTTGCTTAGTTTAGGTGTGCAAAATAATTAAACTATAATTTCAATCAGAACTGTTAATATTTTATTTTCCTAATACCTTACTTGCACAGCTATTAAAAGCAAAATTGAAGTATCGATACTTCCATTTATATATTTTTATCATTGGACCTTACAAAAGTAGACATTACAAAATCCGAAAATGAATGTCCTTTCATGTTATGCTACAGCCACACACTCTCCTACACGCGATGCTCCGATGGACGACAACATTATAACTTTGATTCGTACTATAAAACCGACAAAAAATAGATCGCCGGGCAGGACGAGTAGCATGATGAGTAACGCCAGGGCCGTCTTTACCCGGGGGTTCAAGGGGTGCAGTGCACCCGGGCGCAGAGTCCTAGAGGGCGCATACCGACCGCCAGAAATTTCGATAGGTACCTACTATACTGAGACCACGCGAGCGGAGCCTTGACTTTCGCACCCCGGCGCTGAATATGCTTAAGACGGCCCTGAGTAACGCAGCCACAGTCGATTGTGTGGCCGCGTGGTTATATTTTATACCAAAAACAAACTAACCTGGCTAAATCAAGGTTTTCATAAACAAATCCTTCATGATGTTTTGATTCAAGAAGAATTGGTGTGATAGACAATGCTCCATCTTCTACTTTTATTGTATCGTCATCTGTATACACGTTGAATGGGTAATCCTGTAAAGAAGTTTTATTAAATTTATGTATTAACAATGTTTCTTTTAAAACGTGATTTTACAGAACTTAGTTGATGATAATTATAAAGAGAATTGTGGATGTTAAGGAAGCGAGGGATTGTGTCAGGTTCATGGCAAGTGGCCCTCATGGAAAAGAGAGCCCGACAGTTTTTTTTTTCGATGATCTTGCAGACTTTTTGTAGTTGTATCTGTAGTTAAACCATTTGAACTACAGACTTATCCTAATGTTAGGGTAAGTCTGTAGGATAAATTACCTTCACAAATTAACTTTACCTTTACTAGTAATAAGGGGGAATAAGTACACGGACGGAAGGACAACAAAGTGCAAATGGACGACAAATATTCAAAATATATTTTTGATTTTGGAAATCAGTGATTTCTGCTTGGCGTATAATGACAACGACTGGGGTTACTAAGCGACTGAGTCAATTTTTGCAGTCGTCGGTACTCTTAAACCTTTTTTTATTGTGACACGACATCTGACCTCGACCCTCCTGATGATGAGCAAGAGGAGGTCCAAGAGTGACGACGACTAAAAAAACCGAGTAGTTCACGGTTTTTTTCAAGGCTGTACCTTTAAAATCGACGTAATTTTGTTTTCTAAAGCCTTAAGTGATTTGGAGGTGATAAAGATTATTGGAGTTACTATGGGAGTTGTGTTAGGATCGTGGCAAGTGGCGCTCTCTTGTCTCTGCCTATCTCTGTAAGAAAATGCGTGAAAATTTAATTTAAATAATTTGTCTAGATACAAACCGGTTCACCAGGAAATCTGATTTCCTTATCCCAATTGGAAAGGTCTTTAGAACTTCTGTCATCAAATTCTTCATTAAATATCAATGATCCTTGACATATCTTAGTTCTTCCTTGTACCTGCGTGGTTGAGGATATGCAGGTTGGTTCAGGTTTTGGAGTTACTGGCGAAGGTCTGTTGGTTACTGGTGTAGGTCTGTTGGTTACTGGTGTAGGGCGTTTCGTTGTTGTAGTCGTAGTTTGCTCTGGTTGATTACCTTCATTCACAACGTTTCCAGCCTCGTCGACAAATTCTAAAATTTTATTTAGGTTATCTGATGAGGATGGATTAGTCGAGGCAGACCCAGAAAGGTGTTTTCCGACCAAATCGGAGACATCCTCAAGAAAGCTGGGTTGTCTAGGTGCCCATAACCGTAGAGCTTGTGTGAAGAGAATTGTGGATGTGATGGAAGCGAGTTTTGTCAGGATCGTGTCAAGCGGCGCTTCTTTGTCTCAGCCTATCCCTGGGGGGAAAGCGTGACAATGTGATTGATTGTTATAGACATATATCTGGCTTCAGCTTACCTGTTGGTAAGCAAGGGGAAAATTTTGACTTTAATTACTTTATGTTTTAAAGATGTAAGCAGTGGTACCCAGTCGGCCGATTCAGGGTAGTACGAAGTAGTAGTACTCGTACCAACACTTAGTAAGTCCACAGACAATGAAATGACTTAGTCGCGTTTCGGGATTTGCTTGTAAGTTGCCGATTCCAACTAAGCCGGAATAGTTTATGCGACTGCTACTTGTAGTTAGTTAACTGTAGTATAGAGGCGCTATTCATGGACCGCACTCCAGCTTAACATCAGGCGGGGTGCTGTCATATGTTTTTTAAACTTTTCTCTAACACAACTTATTAATTATGAATTACCTGTAACTGTCCATTCCCCATCATCCTGCCTATACCCTAACCCATCTTTAATGACATAAGTCCAAAAGTATATTTTATCACCAAGTTTTAATTTAGCACTTCTATCTCTGAAAGTCCATCGGCCTTCTTTAGCCTTTGTTATATCTCTTGACCAGTGACCAGCTTCTAAGCCATCCATTTCTTCGTTAAGTTTTCCATGAAAAGCGAATAGAGAGAAACCTTCATCTGGAAAGTATTTAAATTTATTTCAATAACAGGTGACAGCCAGATTAGCGTGCTAATCTAATTTTTGGTTTCCAGGGAATCTACTTATAGATACAGAAGCGTAGCGTGCCTTGGCGTGACCCTGAATGAAAATATATTTAGGGTGAAGAAGATTACTTACAAAAGAAAAAAAAATTGTGCATACAATTAAAAGAAATATTTATTCATCATAATTTGTCACTAAATCCAAAATTTGTACAAACAATTCAAATTAACGTTTTACGCGAAAAAAATGCTTTTTTGACGTGTAATTTCTGAAATAAAAAAAATTGGGAAAAACGCACGTTGGGGGCCCCCGTATAATCGGGCCATTGGTTTTCAGGCATTAAATTTTTAATTAGAGTATAATTATTTTTTTCATGATTAAGGCACTCTTTAGTACTATAGTTAGTTTCGAGGAACTGTTAATCTGATAAATCTCTAGATTAAAAAGAATTTAGGTTAAGATCGGGGATATGCTTCAAAACTTTGACCGATGGTGCTTTTAAACTCGATTAAGAAGTGTCGCCTTGATGTATGTAAGTTATAATTGGTTTATAGAGTTTACCGATAGAAATAGATTATACTCTATGTTACAAACAGCTGGACTTAGGACTATGCCTCTCAGTCAAAGGGCACTTTCCACGATCCTGACACAATTATTTTCAACCGTAGAGCTTGTTTGGAAAAAGACTGCACTGTAGAGGCAAACTAGGTAAGGTAAGCAGTCTGCCTTTCTTGGGTAAAACAACCAATTAAGTGACTTCATCGCGTTTCGGGAATATCTTGAAAGTTTTCGGTTGCAACCAGGCCGGCATAGTGGATGCGACTGCTGTTGCAGTTAAACAACTGTAGTAGCAGTAGCCTCCGAGGTCTGCAATCCTGCTTAACATCAGGAGGAGTTACGTCGATCCACAATAATACCACGGATAGGCTAGAATTTGCATAATAAAGATACCTAATTACTTGTATCCTTCTATCTATGTATCTATCTACCACGATAAAAATCTATCCGAATTCTAAAAAAAATTATTTAAATTATAGTTACCAGATGTTGTTAAATTGTAGCAAAAAAAGCAAGTTACATTGAACCTAAAATTATCCAAACTTTTTAGACCGGTTAAAAAAATCTAAGTTCACTGACTTGATAGATTTTTTCTAATATTTTTTCCTAGGAGAAAGAACTTCCCGTTCTATCAAAAGGTGCTAAAACTCCTAGACAATTTTTAAAATTGGTGGGCAGACAGTTGGTGGCCGATCTTAGGTGCGTCTTTTCTTTGTAGAACAATCGACAAGTGGAATGCTTTGCCAGCCCATGTGTTTTCTCCATCTTATGACCTTGGATCCTTCAAGCGATGCGTGAAGAAGCACCTTTGGCCGGCATAATGACGGCGACTGAAGGAGCCGTGAATAAACTCGGTTTTTTCAGTTGTCACTGGACCTCCTCTTGCTTATCATCAGGCGGGTAGATGTCAGATGTCGTGTCACAATAAAAATATATATAAAAAAATGCGTTCTGGGATAATCTTGAAAGTTGCCGCAGAGAGTCTTTCTAAGCTAGGCTACAAAGCTTTCGGACCGTCGCGAATTAAAATATATAACGCTATATAGTAAGGCGTAACTACTAAATATACGGCGCGTCGTTTATTTGTACAACGATTGGCAAATAGATTGCTTTACCAGCCCGTGTGTTCTCTCCATCCTATTGGACCCTTCAAGCGATGCATGAAAAAGCATATTTGGACGGCTAGTCAGCCGTGAACTAACTCCTTTTTTTCAGTCGTCGGCACTCTTGGATCTCCATCATGCTTACCATTATTGTCGAGATCCGTTGTCGATTCACAATTTAAAAAAATTGTCTAAAATATAAAAACAAAACAAAAACTTAGTGAAGATTGACATAACGGGCCCGAGGTGCAGTGACCAGTCACTCTAGCGTGAAGTCTTGTAGGAAATAGTTTTAATTTGGCCTTTAATAGTGCTTAAAGTTCATTGCCTACAGATTGTCTTATAACCTCACTAATTTACAGAATCGTTCAGTAAATTAGTCTTAATGGGCCTATATCTAGTTTTGATGCAGATTTTTTTCTAGGGTTTTACCCGATCATGTTTATACAAAGAATTTGCGATGATATATTTTCCTTGAATGTTTTAAGTTGTTTTTTTTTTCAATCATCAGCTATGCTTAACATCAGACAAGTCGAGGTCAGTATTTACGTCACAAATAAAACTACCACACAGCGCATTGTTTTTTTTTATTATTGTGACCCGAATTATGACAGCACCCCGCTTGATGTTAAGCTGGAGTGTGGTCCATGAATGGATGTCACTGCTACTACAATTCAATAACTAAGTAGCAATAACATCCACCGGCCTAGTTGGAACCGGCAATTTACAAGTTGATCACGAAAGACCAAATCACTTCACGGTCTGTATACTTGTAAGTGGTGATACTACTCCGGATCAGAAGACTGGGTACCACTACCTAACACTCTTTGAAATTGTATTCTCATTAAACTCATTATGACTGCAACAGCTGATCTAATGTCGCATCTAGTAGAAGTCTCTTACACTATGCCAGCGGGCCGTCTGCGTAACTTAGTGACATCAAGAATGGGCATTTTGACAGTTACTGGAGCTAACAGCTTCAAAATTAACGACCAACACACTAAGAATCGATGTTCATTTTCATTAACAGTTCAAGCTCATTGAAACTCATTATCCGAATGAATAAAAGTTGTTTTTGACACTAAAGCGACGGCGTAACTTTTTGACATTTCATTGTCATTATCGAATTAAACACATTTTATGCGGCTTGCTATCGCGTTCATTTTGCTTTTTAATTTTACATTTTTTTATTATAAGCTCTCCAAAAATTGTAAAATTAAAATAAACGCGATAGTTAGCCACATAAAATTTGTTTAATTAATTTTCATTCCCATTTAAGTTGCACGGTTGGTCTCCTGATCCCGAAACGCGACTTAGTCACTTCACTACCCATTTTAGCAGACGGTGCAAATGACCGCCAAAATGTCTGTTCACTGTTGCAGTTTCATAATCGCAACAATAAGGAAAATGCGTATATTATTATAAATAAGTGCTTATTTATATTTTTGTTTGGGATATCACAATGTGTCATTTAATTAGTATAATTTAGATTAATGTAGTTTAAGGTCAATTTATTATCTTCAAGAAGAGTTATTTTTGTACAATTGTTGTACAATGCGCTTATTAACTGTTTACATGCTTTTGAGCTTGTATGAAGAGAATTGAGAATGTGAAGGAAGCAAAAAGTTGTGTCAGGGTCGTGGCAAGCCTATCCCTGTAGGAAAAGGCGTGACATTTTGATTGATTGATGTTACATTCAGGGCCGTCTTTACCCGGAGGTTCAAGGGGTGCAGTGCACCCGGGCGCAGAGTCCTAGTGGGCGCATGCCGACCGCCATAAATTTCGATAGGTACCTACTATACTGAGACCACGCGAGCGGAGCCTTCACTTTCGCACCCCGGCGCTGAATATGCTTAAGACGGCCCTGGTTACATTAATATATTTTCTACTGAAATTTGTACCGAATATCCGCTCGGGTAATGGTTAGCTATAACTAAATACCAGATAGCATTAAGCTCGCCAATGTACTGTAAAATATAGTACGATGAACAATTTTTATTAATGCTTGCTCCTGTATAAAAATAAATTATATCTTTGGTGTTTTTTTGTTTGTTTTGTTTTTATTTTTATTTATTTTTTATGCACTTACGCTTTTATTGATAACCTCTGTCTTTTAATAACCTCTACTAACAATTAATGTCAAACGGCGTTCACATTTAGTGATATTTATTAAATAATCACTAACAATTCACAGATTCTTAGGAGATATCGAGATTCTTATGGATCTTTGAATACTTTAGTAGTTTTAGAATCATTTATAATATATTTTTTAAATTATAATAATCAGCGGGTAATACCTTATTTTTTATTTTGACACGACATCTGACCTCGACCCGCCTAATGATAAGCGAAAGAAGGTCCAAGATTGACGACGACTGAAAAAATCGTGTTAGTTCTCACGGCTGCCTTAGTCGCCGTGAGTATGCCGGCCAAACCATAAAAAAATTCAATATCTCCATAAGAATCTGTGAATTGTTAGTGATTATTTATTTTATTCACATTTAATAAATTACCAATTGTTATATTTTAAAATAAGGGAAAATGGATTGAAATTATTCTGAGGAGGTGACTGCTGCCACAGTCCATTATGCCGGCCTAGATAAACACTGGCAAGCTGATCATTGGCCTCAATCCCCAATCACATCGTACTCCAGCCTAACATCGGGTAGTGTGAGGTCATGGTCATGGATCCTTCAAGCGATACGTGAAGAAGCACCTATGGCCAGCATAGTGACGGCGACTGGAGCAGCCGTGAACTAACTCGTTTTTTTCAGTCGTCGTCACTCTTGGGCCTCCTCTTGCTTATCATCAGGCAGGTCGTAAATAAAATAAATAAAAAATGTTATTTATGTTATTTTTTATTTATTGAGTGGCCACATCCAAGTCCGACTTGCCTCCGTGATGCAAGAGTGCGGACGACTGAAATAATCCTTTCACTATACGATTGCCTCAGTGTCTATGCCGCTCAAAGGTGCTTTTTGGGTTTTGCCTAATGGATCTAAGATAGAACGGAAAAAAAATATTTAAAAATCTATTCAAGTTAAATGATCACCTAACTGTTTATGTCGTTTTAGTAATGTGATAATTGTTTAAAATTATACCTACTTTTATATTTATTCTTAATTATGATCTTTAATTATTTGTAATGTTATCACCAATCAAAAATGCAGTTAGTTGTTATTACAATTTTTTTTACGATTTTTTCTTAATTATTACAATTTATACGAATTGTCCCACTTTAGAATCTCAATCGGGGAAAATATTTTATTTATAGCATTTATTTGTAATATTTAATTATTAGATTTAAATAGTTAAAAATAAAAATAAATATAAATGAGGTACATATTTGTTCCGACTGGTCGTTTAAGTAACACACCTCCACCAACGCCAAAACCACCCAGGGCTATTCGCAAATCGTCTCACTCTAAAATCTCTTCCCACAGGAAGACTCGAGGTCCCTCCCTTAGCCAACTAGTTCCCCCAGCATACCTCACATTCATTGACTCCAAAGTCGGGCTTCACTCGACTTTGGAGTCAATTCTATTTCTCATTGATCACCCGCTTCACAGGTGGTTCACCACTCAATCGCGCTGATATATCCGAATAGAATACAGCAATTCTTCTTACAAAAAAAAGGTCGTGTGAGGCAGACAGGTGGTAGTAACAGGATAGGACATATCTATTTTAAGTGTACAGACCGTGGAGAGATTAAGTCGCACTTCGGAATCATCTTGTAAGTAGCCGGTTCCAACTAAGCCTGCATAGTGGATGCGGCGTCTGTTACCTCTAGTTATTTAACTATAATAGCAGTCGCTTTCATCCATGGATTGAACTCCAGTTCAACATCAGGAGTCATCATATCAAGTCATAATAAAAAAAACTCACCTGGAATAGAAACCCTTAATCCTTTGGGGTAAATGGCTTCTAATTTGGCAGGTGGGACAATAACTTGCTTCGCTCGTGGTTGGCCATAGCTGGCTGTTACAGCCAATATTAATAGCGCAGCTCTCAACATGACGTCTTCAATCGGCGGCGTTCACCGGCTAACTGAGGTTGTTGTTTTGATTGTCTGCGCCTGCGCATCGTTGTAGACTCTATTATGTTTAGATAGGACTTTATGCTCAATTTACTTCATGATCCTTAACCAACGCAACATTCTCAATCCTTGTATGTACTTCTTTTACAGTGACAGGACCCGCCTGATGGTAAGCAAGAGGAGGTTCAAGAGTGACGCCGACTGAAAAAACCGAGTCAGTTCACGGCTGCCTCAGGCGTCGTCACTATACCGGCCAAAGGTGCTTTTTGACACATCGCTTTGAACAATTGTTCAAATACTCTTTTTGCTTTTTTTGTTGTGATCATGACTTGCCTGATGATAAGCAAGATGAGGTCCAAGAGTGACGACGACTGAGAAAACTGAGTTTGATCACAGCTGCATCAGTCGCCGTCACGACTCCACGAAGGATCCATGGTCATAGGATGGAGAGAACACATGGGCAGAACACTGTTTATTTTGCATTGGTTTTTTTTTCATTTGTAGGTGTAATGATATGATAGACACTGCGTTCGATCCCCGGTCGCAGTTGACCGAAGTGCAGGCTATACTATGTCTATAGTTTAGTAAGTCTATGGTAAAATATTCCTGGTTAGACCGGTTAGTGATATTTGTGGTTTTTTTTATTATTATTTTATTGCTTGTGATTTTTTTGCAATTTATAGTTTAATTCATTTTTTTATATGAAGCAAAACCTTTATGAATATACAGATTAAATATACATTGGTACATATGGCGACCATGGTCTAGTATCTAGTGGAAGGTTTAAAACTTGTCAGTACCAATGTATCTTTCATATTATGTACCTACTTGATATTGGTCAACCTATTTCTATGATACAAGCCTCTTTAGTAACTTAGTATAGAAATGTAAAATATTGAATGTAATATAATAAAGAAAAAAAAAACACCATTTTCATCATATTTTATGAAGCATATAAGAAAGAGAGTTGTGTCAGGATCGTGGTACGTAACGAAGTGTTTCATTGTCTACAAATTTTTAAGTTGATAAGTATTGATTGAGTGTAATTCAATTACAATAAAAAGTTTTGATGTTAATATTTATTTTTATTATGGTCCCAGAATGGAGGTAACTGCTACTACAGGTAAAAACTGCAAATATCAGTCGCATCTACTATGCAACTTACAAGCTGATCCCGAAACGCGACTACGTTACTTCACGATCTGTACACTTGAAACTCGTGGCACTATACCCGGATCGGCGGACCGGGTAGTAGTACCTACCACTCTTAGACAACCAGAACCGGAGCCAATATCCACCTCAATTTATTAATAATAAATAATTATTCTAATTAATAAATAAGGCGACCGTGGTGTAGTGGCAGTGCAATGGTTATGCAAACCGAGAGCACGGGTTCAAAAAACCACTTGCCGGTACCAATGTATCTATGATATGAGAAAATAAAAAACTATGAAAAAAAAATTTGATTCGACCGGAAATCAAACCCAGGACCTTACGCGTAATAAACTAGTGTGCTATTTAATGCGCCACGCTCGGTGCTAATTTATTAATAAAAAATAATAATAATATATAATAAATACCCACATAATATAAAATAAATAAATTACACAAAACAGAATATGGTTATCACTTTATTTCCGAAAAGGGATTGCAGCCATTTTGGAAATGTACCCAAGGATTTTCCTTTCAGACACATCATAAACTAACATTATATTCAATTACCGAATGGGAATTTCCTCGTGTACAAAAACATTATTAATCAAAACGGTTTTTATAATAATATTACTTTTTTTATAATTGTGTACTGTATAAACAACAGACTGCACCGTCATGCCTAATTTTTACGGGGATAGGCAGAGACAATGGATCTCCACCTTCCACGTTAATCTACAACTGGCATAGTTAATGCGATTGAGACAGCCGTGTATTAAGTAAGAGAATAGCTCTTCACTATCCTGGACGGAGCTCAGTTGGCTCAGCGTATCCTGCGGGAATAGGGATGTATGCCTCAATTTGTTTCATCTTATACGTAATAGAAGTATCTACAGCAGTGACTATACAGAGTGATAAATTCGTTAAGAACTTCGTTACAACTTCATAACTATTTTAAACACTCTGTATATAGAAGGGTTTGTTTGGTCCATTGTTTACTTTAACCATGGTGTTAAGAAAATAATTCAGTTTAATACTATAAATAGATTTTAAAAGATTTCGTCTATATACTTAAACTTTCGAAAACTCAAATTAATGAAATCTTATTGTGACGCTTTGATCCCCACAGGGATAGGCAGAGACAACGGAACACCATTATTTCAATTAATCAATAAATCAAATTGTCACGCCTTTCCCCCACGTGCCACGATCCTGACACAACTCCCTCGCTTCCTTCACATTCACAATGCTCTGTGGTTATGGGCACTAGGCAACCCAGTTTTCTTGAGGATGTCTCCGATTTGGTCGGCAAACACCCTCCTGTGCCTGCCTTGTTTAACGTATCCATTCACATGATTTGTTATTTAATTTATATTATAATTTTATATTATAAATTTATAATATAAATTGTTACATATTATTTGAAATTATACATGGAAGCAATATTTTTTGGTTTATCAATCCAAAATTTGAGAAACTTTTGAAATGGAAAGGGGCGGCCTTTAAATGTCTAAACGTTTCTCTGATTAAATCCTAAACAAGGCTTCCGCCCTGGGACTCTTACGGGCTTGGGCCGTCTCTGAGTCTGCAGTGCCAATTGAGATAGTATGAAAATAATTATGGATTGTGGGGAGAGCGAGAGACTTGTGGCAGGATCGTGGAAAGTGGAAATTTTGATCGATTGATTAAAGAGGTGATCACATCTCTTCGTCTCAAATATTTAGATGTTTTTAGGTACATTACGAATTTGTCATACGTGGCTTATACATTGATCGACTTAAAAATAACGAGGAACTCCACCCACGGAATCCTTAAAGTGACGGTTCCGTAGATTGAACTGAATCGATTAGCATTTTAATACCCCATTTGGGAAGTTTATTCTGAAAAATTCGTCCATTTATTTGTAAAATAAAACCACGTTTTTATTATTATTTGGAATTATTTTTATTTTATTTTATTGTGACTCGATGACAGCATCCAGCTTGATGGTAAGCTGGAGTGTGGTCCATAAATGGGTGTCACAGCTACTACAATTTAATAACTTTAAGTAGCAGTCACATCCAATATGCCGGCCCAGTTGGAACCGGCTACTTACAAGCTGATCCCGATACGCGACCAAATCGCTTCACGGTGGTGGTACTACCCCGGATCGGCAGACTGGTTGCTACTGCCTACCACGCTTTGATAACCAGACCCGAAGCAAATATCCGCCTCTTTTTTATTAACAAATATTTGCAATATTTGATATAATTAATAAATATTACAAATAAAAGCTATGAAACAAATTTTGCTCCGACCGGGAATCGTACCCGGGACTTTACGTGCAACAAACCAATCGCTGATCAATCAGCCACGCCTGTCGTCGATACACACAACTTTTGTTAGACAAGGAGTTGTGTGTATAAAGAGAATTGTAGATGTAAAGAAACCAAATGAGTTGTGTCAGGATCGTGGAAAGTGGCGCTCCAATGTCTCTACAAATGTTCTTTGTAGTGGCAATAAAGAACAGCGATTTGCTCCTTCAAAGGTAATTATTAAATTATACAAAACTTCATAAACGATGCAAACGCCAACCCTATCATAGGGTGCCGCTTGTATAAGCTGCTAAAAGTGCTATCATAGAAACAGGACAACCAAATATATCAAAGATACATTGGTACCGGTAAGTGGTTATTAGACCAAGGAAACTTTGTTACCCTACTAATCTATCAACGCCTTTTTTTTATTAAGACGCGACATCTGCCCATGACTTGCCTGATGGTAAGCAAGGGAAGGTTTAAGAGCGCTGACGACTGAAAAAACAGTTTTCAATTTTCAGTCGCCGTCACTAGGCAATTTTTGTTACCTAATTAGAACACCCTTGTCAAATATACACCCCTTTAAGGAAAGAAAGGCGTTAATCATACTTTAATTATATCCTTTTTCGTAATTAACAATTATTATACGGTGACAATTTAAATATATGGTATTATACTAGCTATACCCCGCTGTTTTACACCGCCGAAAAGAACTGCGTCTCCCTACGTGATGTCTCCCTCGGATCCTTATGGACATCATTAGTACTCCATCCATGTGATCCAGCCTCCCTAGCACGACAAGCCAAGAAGCAAGATAAAGACGTGCAAAAAATATTATTCCAGCTCATTTTAAATAACTTACTAGAACAGTGTATCAAAAAGATATTTAAACGTTCTGCAAAACTTTACACAAAACAACATTGAAAAATTAATAAATATTTTTTTAAACGTTTTGATGTGGCGACCTAATTTAAATGAGTTACAATAATATTCTTTGTAGTTCATTATCTTGCTTCTTGGATTGCCATGCTAGGGGGGCAGGTCTACAATTTATGAACAGCCCCCTTTAATGGCAAATAAAAACAATTTTAGTTGTACCAAAAAACTCTTCTGGTTTCTAATGATTCATGGTCAAGCACTCCCGAGGGCATGCAGAGATGGTTCTCTTAGAGTAATATTATTATAATCTTCCCATGCGATTTGTTTCTTATTATTTATTATGACTAGACATATGACAGCACCCTGCCTGAGCTGGAGTGCGGTCCATGAATGGAGGTGAGTGATACCTCAGTTAAATTACTGTATCTAGTACTATGCCAGCCTAGTTAAAACTAGTAACTTACAAGCTAATCCCGTAACGCGACTAAGTCACTTCACGGCTGTATATTTGCAAGTGGTGGTACTACCCCGGATTGGCAGACAAGGCAATGTCCGCAGACCACTCTTAAACAACCAGACCCTCTCTACCAGAATAACTGCCTTTTTTATTTTTATATGCAAATATTTATATAGTCTGTCTAAGCCGAAATGACGCGCCCCTCCACCGCATTTGCGCACACGAGAAAACATAAAATATGAATGCAACACATCGAAAATGCAATTCAGTTGCTGGTTGGACACAAAACGAGGAGCACGTTAATAAAGTATAGTAATATTTGTATTCACATATTTAAATAAACTAATAAATTGGAGGGGCGCGTCATTTATAGTTAGACAAGCTCTATTATATTGTGAATATAATTAGGAAATATTACAAATATATGCTAATAAAAATACGCACTGGTGTGTTACCAAATGCGTGTCGTCAAAAATCATCCAAATCCGTCTGTCCAGTCGTTTCGTTGTAAAAGAGTAACAAACACCCTCACAAACATTTGCGTTTATATTAATATTGTATTAGGCTAATTTAAGAGTAAAATTTTAATTAACAATTTGTCTAATTGGCATAAATTTGTTACTACGGTGGGGCTGTCTTGCAACACAGACTTTATGTCCATTAGACACCGCAAGAAAATTAGTAGATTACGTTATTAACCATAAGATTGTTGTGACGTTCTAATGGCTCTAAAGAGATGCAATTAAATGCCAATTTTGTCGAAGAAACCTTTTATTCACACAATCCAAATCATAAGCACTGTCGAAGTCCAATAGTCAAGTTTAAATCGTCCTTATATCGTCCTCCAAGTATTGTAATTGGAACTCCTATTCGTGTGCTCCTGAAATTAAAAGAAACACTTTTGTTTAACACTTTCTATGCTATAATATTCAGGCGCACTTTTATTATTTTTATTGAAATTTGTTTTATTATTATTATTTTATTCTAAGAAAATTGCTGTATTTCACGCGGACATTTCAGTAGTCCAGTCGGGTGGGTGATCGAACAGAAAATCAGAGTGGAAACTAAAGTCTAGTGGAGCCCCGCTTCAAAAGCAATAAATGTAAGGAGTTCTTTAGCATTATTAATTTGGCTAAGGGAAAAAGACGTGACAATTTGATTGATTTATCGAAAAAGGGGTTCGATCGGTGGGCAAGATCTCTTTCTGTGGGTTTTCTGTGGGAGTTAATCTTGAGGAAAATGGGCGAATGCGAATGGCCTTGGGTGGGTCAGGTGACGGAGAGGAGTTATACTTATAACCCCTGTAGTTTTTTTTATTGTGATGCGGCATGTAATTATTGACTTGTCTGATGGTAAGCAAATGTAGTTAGCTTATGGTTCTGCATTCGTCGTTACTATACCATTCATTGATTCATAGCTAATTGAGTTTTCTTCGTTCAGTTTTGCCGACTTGTTTTTTTTTGACAATTTGGACTAATGCGTTGTCTAGCCGTTTGTGGTCTGTGCATCGCAAAGTGAATTAGACAGTGAAAGGGTTGAACTAAGGGTGGATCTAGATGAAAAATATGCTTAAAAGTTGTTAATTTCCAGTTCGTTTTTATAATTTTATAAACAAGTTCATAAAAATATCTTTACATAATAATTGTATATCTTATTAGGTATAACATAAAGTCAATTTAGAAGTTGTTTAATTGCTTTATTATATTATGTCTGGTAGAAAGCAAAAAGAATATAAATGCATTAAAATAAAAGAGTAAGATAATGCTTGGAATTAACTGTAATGGTTACTATTATGAATGCCGAATTAGAAAAGAGAGGTATGAAAGAGAATGTAAGTAAAACCAAAGTAATTGTTTTAGAGAGAGAGAGGATGAAATTACAGAATGTGAGGTAATGATTGATACGAATGATTATAATTATTTTTTTTGTGACTCGACATATGACAGCACCCCGCTTGATGTTAAGCCGAAGTGTGGTCCATGAATGAATGTCACTGCTACTACAATTCAATAACTGTGAGTTGCAATCACATCCACTAATGCAACACACGGAAAATGCAATTGTAATTGGTCATTCAGTTGCTGGTGGGACACAAAAGGAGGAGCACGCTGATGAAGTATAATAGTATAGTTAGTTATATTTGTATTCACACAATTAAATAAACCAATAAAGTGGAGGGGCGCGTCATTTATATTTAAACAAGCTATACGTGATTTTGAACCGTATTAAGCTGATTTTACTCGGTACGTAGAAAAAGATGTAAAAGGGCGTGAATGTCACGATCCTGACACAACCCTTTTTGATTAAGACAAGTGATAGCCGTTACTACGTAAACAATTCAATTAAGTTTTAATTGTAAACATGGGTAGGTAGATTTTGTAGTTTTTAAATCAGTCTATGAATGAAGGTGACTAGTACAGTTATATAACTGTAAGTAGCAGTGGGATCTACAATGCCGACCTAGTTAGAACCGGCAACATATAAGCTCAGGGCCGTCTTAAGCGTATTCAGCGCCGGGGTGCGAAAGTCAAGGATCTGCTTGCGTGGTCTCAGTGTAGAAGGTACCTATCGAAATTTATGGCGGTCGGCATGCGCCCCCTAAGACTCTGCGCCCGGGTGCACTGCACCCTTTGAACCCCCGGGCAAAGACGGCCCTGTATAAGCTGAACCCGAAATGCGGCTAAGTCACTTTACGGTCTGTATACTTGTAAGTGGTGGTACTACCTCGGATCGGCAGACTGGGTACCACTGCCTATCATTCTTAACGTTAACCCAATGTAACGGATTAGGCGACCGTGGTGTAGTGGCAGTGTAATGATTACGGGTTCGAAACCACTCGCCCGAACCAATGTATCTTTGATATATGTACTTTGGTTGTCCTGTTTCTATGATACAAGCACATTAGTAGCTTAGTATAGAAATGTAAATAATAATAATAAGGAGGCTAGCGTTCAGCTAGGCTAAATCGCTCATAGATCACACTCCATCTTAACATCAAGAAGTGTGATGTAAGTATGTCGTGTCACAATTAATAAAACATAATAAAAGGTTTATTTTTAAAGTCATAAATTATGTCAGGTTTTTCTAAAGTGGCCCTCCTTTGTCTCTGCCCGTATTTGTAGGTTAGGTTGGGTTCCTCCATCCCAATTCTTGCTTTTCACAATTTTTTTTTACACCTACAAGCCCTGTTTTGAAGTAAATTATAAATACGTTGAAAATTAATACACAAGTATTTATTTTATTGTATATACCTACTCATATTAGAACTTTACTTAAAACAAAGCGAACCACAAAAATACGGAATTTGTATTTTGACATAAAGTAGGGAAAAATTTACCTTACCCATGTCATCAGTCAGACCACACTTCACTGATAATAACCTGACAAAGGGTAAACGGTTGTCAGCACATTTTTGTGTCATAAAATGTGACTTAGGATATAATCTGATAATAACATCCACGTTTAATTGGAAATGCAAAGAAAATCCTCAAAAGTTCTCAAAACATTTTCACAAAACTTATGAATTTACTGGTAGAGATATAAATCTTATTCAATTATATAAATCCTTAAAGATTTGATATCAAATTATATAACAAAATTTCACAAAACAACAAAGCTTTTAGGGAACTCTCAAACACTAATCTACTCGCACAAAATGTAATCCGACGTGCTGCGATGCAACAAGTTTGGGCGGGCGGCGATTGGGCGGCCTGGGGGGGCTTGCAGGGGAAACTGTCAGTAGTAGCACCGCGACCATGGCCACGGACGGTCGCACCAAGCGTTCGCAATCGATATGCGCGCCCGCGTCCGCGAGCATGGAGGCGCTCGCCGCACCGCAGGAGACGACGCCGGCTCCTCGACGGCGCCCGGCGGCTCGGTCGCAATCCGCCAGAATTACCGGCGGCCGTTCGGTCAGGCACCGCCGCACGCAACAGCAGCAGCAGCTGGACAAAGAGACGAGGGCTCGATACAGTTCAGAACCGAGGCTGGCGGAAGCCGAAACGCCGCCGCAGGTGAGGCGGCAGGCCTCGGCTCGAAGACGTCCTCCGCCGTCGCAGCACTCGCAGCCGCGTCGCTCGAACGCGTTCCTGGACGTGCCGCGTCAGCCGCCGCCTACGGAGGATGAGCCCGACGAGGACTCGTACCGTCTCCGCACCTTCAACATCACGCAAAAAGGAGGTCAGTGAGTACGCGAATCCCCTAGTCCGTTCACCTTCTAGTGGGCTATATTTAAGTTTGACGGTGAAACTTTGAGTGTTGAGCTTTTTTTTTAATCGGAACTGAAAAAGTTGGCAGACGGCCGCATGTTCCCAATAATGTTGTGCGCCTCATTTAAACGTGTTTCTGTTTATTACGAATGTGGCGTGTTACGTTGACTCAATGAACAAACTCAGACAATAATTGCGAGACAAACTTTTCCCTTCAATCGGTAACGACACATTCCTATTGTTAATTAATACATAATAAATACAACAGATGTAGTTCTCTATTATCAATGACAATAACAAAGACACATAATTGATATAAACAAAATCCAATATCATTTGTGAGCGACATCGATAACACCAAATTGTTTCTGAACACAAATTACGCCTAATAATATCCTCTATATTGTCCCCTACTTAGTTTACATTTATTGCTTTGGTATCTCCAATTACATATCCAATATTTACACACTCACGCCTGTATCGTATTTCTGTGGTAAACAGAGAATTCTATGGCTGAAGAAATACTATTAAAAATTGAAAGAGGTTACTAAACTTTTATTCTTTAAAGAAGTTTTTTAAATTAAATTACGAAAATTTAAAAAAAGCAGAATCTGCATATTACTTAATCATAGAAATACAGTATTTTGTAAATGTAAGAGAAGGCAAAGAGTTTGTCGGCATTGTTTACTAGCCTTATATCCACTAGATTTTTTTATATTTCTTTACGAAGCTACTAAAGTGCTTATATCATAAAAACAGGACGACTAAAGTACATATATCAAAAATACATTGGTACCGACAAGTGGTTTTGAACCCGTGCTTTCGGTTTGCGTAACCATTGCTCTGCCACTACACCACGGTCGCCTTGCAAGCGGATTGAACATAGAACAAAATGTATTATGTCAAACATCAACTTTAAATAATTATGACAGGTTTTGTGTAAAATCCACCTCATACAAAAATACGACTTGTAACTTCCTGCATTTTGAAAAGTTAAAAGAAAAATGCACATACTCGTACAGTTGCAGTGCAGTAAAAATGCAATGCTAGTACAGTTTAATTACTTCAAGTAGTAATCGTATCTACTATGCCTGTCACTTTTTGGCCGGCATGGTGACGGCGACTGAGGCAGCTGTGAAGAGACTTGGTTTTCTCAGTCATCGTCACTCTTGGACCTCATCTTGCTTATCATCAGGCGGGTCGAGGTCACAGATATCGTGTCACAATAAAAAATAACAATAAATAAAAACACCCAATAGCCAACACCCAAAGCAAATATCTCCAACTTTTTTTTTATTTGAAATATTTAAATTATCCAAATTAACAAATAAATTCTATAAAACAAATTGCACCGGGAATCGAACCCTTATGCTTAGGCGGATTACGCAGGTCGTCTTTTCTATGAATAAGTAATTGATTTCTTTGAAATACATTTACACAAATAAAAATGGTCCCAGTATCACAGAACCCATTTCAAACTAACCCTCTAAATGATCACATCCATAAAGAATAACAAAGGAATGCTTCGATGGTTTGGGCACATGGAAAGGATGAGTGAAAATAGATTGACGAAAGGAATTTATAAATCTGATGTAGATGGATGCGTTAAACAAGGCAGGCCCAGGAGAGTGTTTTCCGACCAAATCGGAGACATCCTCAAGAAAGCTGGGTTGCCTAGTGCCCATAACCACAGAGCCTGTATGAAGAGAATTGTGGATGTAAAGGAAGCAAGGGAGCACCATATTTGTTTATACTGACATTTATACAAATAAAAAAGGGCCTAGTTTTCACAAAACCCATTTCAAACTAACCCTGTAGTCAGTGTAATCCATAGAGAATGACGTTTTCATCGTCTGTAATGTATTAAAAGTGATCACATGAATAAACCATTACTGCGAGTAGATATATAAGCTCTTTATGTATACTTAACTACTAAATTATGCTATGAAATTTACCAAATATTTTTTATTTTACATTTCTATACTAAGCTACTAAAGTGCTTGTATCATAGAAACAGGACAACCAAAGTACATATATCAAAGGTACATCGGTCCGGTAAATGGTTTCGAACCCGTGCCACTCGGCTTACGTAGCCATTGCACTGCCACTATACCACGGTCGCCTTAATTGTTCTTAACGTTCCGATATATATTAATATATTTTGTTATCGTGGCCGGCATAGTGCATTAGTCGCGACCATGATGTAGTGGCTGTGCCATGGTCACCAAACCGAAAGCACTGGTTCAAAACCACTTACCGTACTTATGTACTTTGATCGTCCTGTTTTTATGAGCAAACACTTTAGTCGCCTAATATAGAAATGTAAAAAATAATTAAATCAGGATTAAGTGAATACAACTACAACTTGCAGCTATTTTGCAAGTAGCGTCACCTCCATTCATGGACCGCACTCCAGCTTAACATCACGCAGTGTGCTGTTATATATCAAGTCACAATAAAGAAAAACACACATTTTGCGCAAAATTTAATAAAGAATTAAACAAATTTTATGCGGCTTATTAGCGCATTTATTTTGGTTTAAATTTTACATTTTTTATTATTCCGACGTTTCGAGAGCTTTGCAGCCATCGCATCGCATTGCAGGAATAATAAAAATTGTAAAATCAAAACCAAAATAAACGTTTTATTATTACATTACAAGTTTTATTACTTCGTAAAATAGTCAGGGAAATTGGATAAATTCACCCGCGCAGCCTTACGTCGTCCGTCCGATATGTAAAAAAACATAATGTAAAATGATGCGCTTTATTTTAATATTCCTTTAAAGTCATTTTCCTTTATCGTAAATATCAGTACTGATATATGTAAAGATACTAATATATAGGTATGTTTAAATTAGTTCTGTTAGTCATTAATCCGGTCGTGTGGCCCAAAATAGGTCTTCCGGATCAGTGAAACGATGCTATCCGGATGAATGGTTACCCTATTCTATATAAATATAATATAATAACCCTTCATATAGTCTTGGACTAAATAAACTAAAGCTGTTTTAAATTATTAAACTTTTATAATTAGTTTTTTTTTTATTAAGGCTGATATACAGAATTTAAAGTGCAAGTAGCAGTCGCATCTACTATGCCGGCCTAGTTACAGGTTCATCCCGAAACGCAATTAAATCACTTCACGGTCTGTACACTTGTAAGTGGTGGTGATCGGCAGATTGGGCTTATTACGAATGTGCTTAACTTAATAAATCGGTATTTTTTTTATTTTTCTATTTATATTTCTATACTAAGCTACTAAAGTTGTATCATAGAAACAGGACGACAAAAGTACATATATCAAAGATACATTGGTACCGGTGGGTGGTCTCGAACTCGTGCTCTCGGTTTGCGTAACTATTGCACTGCCACTACACCACGGTCGCCTTTAATAAACAGGCAAGGTAGTCTGTCAAAGTTATATGTCAAACACAAACATATTTATATCTAGTTAGCTGTGTTAAAACTAGTTTGTAGCTAGATGTGCAGCTTAAAAGCTGTGTCTAGTAACGTAACTTATACCTCGTATCCTCATGGTCCATTATTAGATATTCAATCTAAGAATTAACGAAAGCAATTTATAAATCTGATCTGGATGGATGCGTTGAACGAGGCGGGCCTGGAGAGTGTTTTCCGATCAAATCGAAGACATCCTCAAGAAAGCTGGGTTGCCTAGTGCCTATAACTGTAGAACTTGTATGAGGAGAATTGTGGATGTGAAGGAAGCGAGGGAGTTGTGTCAGTATTGTGGCAAGTGGCGCTTCGTTGTCTCTGCCTATCCCCGTGGGAAAGAGGCGTGACAATTTGATTGATTGATTGATTGAACCTAAGAATTATTTTAGAATGGTAGACACTCTTGGAGGACATGTTTTCAGTCTATTACAACTTTCAGCTGTAAAAACCGTTAAGTGACTAGCCGCGTTTAATATCAGCTTGAATGTTACCAGATTTCAGCTGGACTGGCATAGTGAATGAGACTGACCATAAATTGTACTTTAAACTTGTAACCGAACTTAGTTTTGGCAGAGATTTCACTTACAAAGTTTGTGAAAACTGATACGCTATTTTATCGATTCGTGATACCGTGATATCCTAAAACAATTGAATATTAGATAACAAAATACACACACATACAAACATACATACCTGTACACAAACATACACAAATTAAAGCGTGAAGTTGTCTGTCACACCTAAAAAGGTGACAACAAAGTAAGTTTAAATCGATTCAAAACACGCCGAGCTTAAGTTTACTTCACTCATACAGACATTTAATTTTGATATTAGTTCGATCGACCTGTCAGCGTATTCTCGATCGACTTTGCCAGACCATTGGGACACCTGCGCGGTCACATTTTTAGTAGCATGGATAAGCTAAGATTTTTTATTGCTATCCAACACCTGACCTCGACATACCTAAAGTAAATGGACGCCCAAAAGCGTCGGCGCCTGAAAAAAATCAAATCGGTTTACGGCTGACACCCAGTCACCGTCACTATGCCGGAGAGGCAGAGTAAATAAAGCGCCATTGAGTAACTCGGACACAACTATCTTGCTTTTTTTAAATCCTCGATTATAAAAGCACAATTCTTTTGATAGTCTTCGATTTGATCTTTTTACTTCTTCCTTTTTATTCTTTTCCTGATTATTATTAATATTTTTTAATATTATTATTTTTACTTATTTATTCAAAAATTAACTTCAGAACGACAAAAATATGTATTAAAATCTTTTATTGAAGTGGCCAGCAAAATGACTGTTACCGCAAGTCGGTTTTTTCAGTCGTCTGCACCCTTGGACTTTCATTTCCATCAGGCAAGTCGAGGTCAAACGCCGCACGTCACATTAAGAAAATATATCTATAAATAAATAAAGCATTTACTGATTTTCCAAAACTATAAAACATGTCTAAACTAAGTTAAATATTTAAATATCAGAATATCCCCCAAAGGCTTAAAATCTTAAACATAAACTAACAACAAATTAGCCTTTAAGTCGGTGAATCCTCTATCCCTTGATATACGTCTTTCCTCCCAAGCAGAAACTTAAATAATTTTCTTGAAATTGTTAAATCAAATCTTTTAGAACAATCTAAATAAATAACTATATTACATATTTATCTCTAATAAATATTGTTTTTATTGTAACTTGTCACCTGCCCACCTAGCACGGCAAACCAAGAAGCAAGATAAAGACCTGCAAGGAATATCATTGCAACTCATGTTAAATAACTTACCAGAACAGTGCATAAAAATTCCCAAAAAAGATATTTAAACTTTCTGTAAAACTTCACACAAAACAACGTTGAAAACTTCAATAAATATTTTTTCAAACATTTTAATGTGCCGACATATTATACTCGTATTATTTAAAATGAGTTATAATAATGATTCCTTGCAGTTCTTTATCTTGCTTCTTGGACGTGCTAGGGGGGCTGACTTCTACTTTCCTAATGGTAAGCAAGGGGAGGTTGTTTACCATTAGGCGACAGCCAACAACTGAAAAAAAAAACGATCGGTAGCTTCACGGTCGTCTTCACGGTGTCTATGAATTGCGATTTGCGTTTTGTTGATTCTTCCTATCCCTGTTAGAAATTGATTAATAAAGAAAACCCAATGTTTGTAAACATTATCAAACTGATAAATTAAACAAATTTTAAGCGGCTTACTATAGCGTTTATTTTGGTTTAGATTTACAACGTAGATTTTACATTGTAAAACCTAAACCAAAATAAACGCGATAGTAAGCCGCATATATTTATTTTAATTCATTAATCAATGTTCGCGCAAAATCTAAGAAAATCATATCAAAATGTTTATTTCTTGTCCAATGTAGATAAGTACACATTTTTGCACATTTTTTTATTATTATTACTCGACTTGCCTGATGGTAAGCAAGAAGAGGTCCAAGAGTGCCGACGACTGCGAAAACCAAATCTTCACGGCTGTCCCAGTCGCCGTCACTATGCCGGTCAAATAAGCTTCTTCACGCATCGCTTGCAGAATCCAAGGCTATAGGATGGAGAGAACACATGGGCTGGTAAAACATTCTTTTTGCTGATTGTTCTAGAAAGAAATGACGCTTAAAACTTTTTAGTTCGACTCCCGATTCGGTTGACAAAATGCGGATGCTTCCTTCGACCTGTGCGGTGATTACGGGAGTGAAAAGACGATGTAGAAACAAAGTTAAAGAGCTTCTCAGAACGTGCTTGTATCTGAGAAACAGAACGACGAAAGTTCAGTGGCTCTTAGTTTGCGAGTTTGTTTACCACAACACCACAGTTGCCTTTAGGATACCAATGTTATATGATTTTAATTTGTACACACAAGTATCAAATACAAGTTGTTTGTGATGAGTAATTGAATTTTGCGTTCAAATAACAATGAAATCACAGGAACAGGCAGAGACAACGAAGCGCCACTTGCCACGATACTAATACAATTCCCTCGCAACGTCGGCACTCTTCTTCATGCCATGCCATCATGCCGGCAACCACTATCATCATGCCAGCAGGCATGTCGAGTCACAATGTAAAAAAAGTGGAAAATGTTGTATATATCGCGGCAGATAAAAAGAGCGCTTCCATCCAAGCTGCGCAGTAACTTGTTTTGTTTCGCTTTTGCGAATGTAATTTTAAAATATTATGAATTAAGGCGACCGTGGTGTAGTGGCAGTGCAATGGCTACGTAAGGCGAGTGACACGGGTTCGAAACCACTCACCGGTACCAATGTATCTTTAATATATGTACTTTGGTTGTCCTGTTTCTATGATACAAGCACTATAGCAGCTTAGTATAGAAACATATAATAATAATAAAAATATGTACACGAGTGTATTGATGCGCGTACTTGTTCCGACTGCAGTCGTCTAGCGCTCTTCTAATCCGCCGTTACTTATACTGCGCAGTTCAAAAATCACCGCTCTTTTTTCTGATGTTCCGTACATTATATAACCTTTAATCCTTCAAACGGTCTTCTTTCTTACCACCAGGCAATTCAAGGTCAAATGTCGCGTCTAATAAGAAGAAATAGCTTATTTATTATAAAGAGAAAATGGAATTGAATAAGATTTTAGCCAGCATTCGTGATTACACGCGTTCTAACACCCGGGCACATTGATTACTAAAATAGATTTCTCTGAATTTATTCATTTGATAGGCAAGTGCGGCGTTACATCTTGTTACGCGTTGTAAGAATACTAATCTAATTTTGATGGATAGACTGATGTGGATGGATGCGTTAAATAAGGCAGGCTCAGGAGGGTGTTTTCCGACCAAATCGGGGATGTCTCCGCTAGGTTGCCTAGTGCCCATAACCACAGAGCCTGTATGAAGAGAACTGTAGATGTGAAGGAAGCACGAGAGCTGTGTCAGGATCGTGGTAAGTGGCGCTTCATTGTCTCTGCCTATCCCTAACGAAAAAAGCGGGAAAAAGGCGTGACAATTTGATTTGATTGATAATCTAATTTAGTTTGATAAATTTGTTTATTATTTTTAATAAACTTTATTGAGCTAAAAAGGCCGTCTCTGCCAGTTAACAGGAGGTTTGAAAGTCCTTGTAGATGTTAAGGTGCAAAATATCAATTAATCAATCAATCAAATTGTCACGCCTTTTTCCCACAGCGATAGGCAGAGACAATCAAGCGCTACTTGCCACGATCCTGACACAACTCCCTCGCTTCCTTCACATTCTTAAATAACTTACTAAAATATATTTTATTGTAGAGGCATACAAATTAAAATCTAATAACATATACCTAACAATAATACACAATATACACGATGCACTAAAACTTACATAATTATATACAATAATATAATGTATTATTATTATACAAATATGTATAATAAAGAAAGCTGTTTCAAAGTTGCGACGACTGTAAAATTAGTCACGTTTCAAGATCAGCCTATACTTTCCGGGTCCAACTAGGCCGGCATAGTGTATTCGACTGTTATTTGCAGTACTGTACTAGCAATTGGTTCGATTTATGGATCGCACTCCAGCTACAAAACCGGGCTGGGTGCGTGTAGAAGCCTTTGGCCGGCTAAGGCAGCCGTGAACTAACTCGGTTGTTTCAGTCGTCGTCACTTTTGTATCTCCTCTTGCTTATCACCAGGCGTGTCGTGGTCAAATGTCGTGTCACAATAAAAAAAGTGAAGCGACAAAGATATAAAAGAAGTTCGACCCAGGGTCTAAAGACTGGACAAACGACCACCAACAGCCTGCCTATCCTAATAAAAGATCACGGAGCTTTTGTATGTAAGAATAAAAGTACAAAAGCTTAGTAAATATAATATGATATTTATTCTTAACAATTAGGCTAAGAATATAGAGAAAAACAAAGGCGTCAATGTTCACGGAAAAGAAAACAAATTATATTTTCCTTTATCGCCTGTACACCCCATAATGTCAATAAATCGCGATAATAAAATTGGTTAAGTATGTGTTAGCAATTCCGTACACGTAATCAAAGGGTTCCTTAGGTTTCTTTAACACTTTTTGTACGACAGAACTCCGATTTTTCTTTTTTTTTCATTTCTTCTTTACTATATGTATCAGTATAGTAAAGAAGAAATGATATTTTATATAGACGCTGAAAAGATAAAAGATGTTAGCGACTTATTTTTCAGGTGTGCTACCTATTAATATTAGAAAAATACAGTATAAATTATATAATAGATAATTAACAATCTCATTCAGACCGAAGAAAAGAATACATATAAAATAACAAAATAAAATAAAATATTAATATAATAAAAAGTATGGTCAATAATAGTTGTGCCAGGATCGTGGCAAGTGGCGCTTCAATTGTCTCTGCTTATCTCTGTGGGACAAAGGCATGCCAATTTGATTGATTGATTGACGATCAAGAATAAGTGTAAATAAAAAAAGTAATTTAAAAGTATCCCCAAAATACATCTTATAAGTACTTTTTTACGACACGCCGAAAAGTTCTCTATACTTAATGTAATTATTTCCATTCTAACGCCAGAACACAACTATAACAATAAATATATATTTATTATAGCAACCTCATACATACTTGTTGCTCCATTAACACCATTCATCCCCTATTCTTTTGTATCTTAGAAGCATTTAACCTCCCTTATATTTTTTTACAGTCTTTGTGGGGGACGAGGTTCATTCAACCAAAAGTTAACGTATTTCTATAATTTTATACTATAACGATTTCCAAGAACCAAATAAAAACTACAATAATAAAATATTTAAATATATTGATCAATCAATCAATCAAATTGCCACGCCTTTTTTCCACAGGTATAGGCAGAGACAATAGAGCGCTACTTGCCACGATCCTGACATAACTCTCGCGCTTCCCTCATATCCACAATTCTTTTCATACACTACTGTAATGGCACTAGGCCACCCAGCTTTCTTGAGGACGTCTCCGATTTGGTCAGTAAACACCCTCACATTAATTAGATTTATAAATACCTTTCGTCAATCTACTTTCACTAATTTTTTCCCCAACCATCGAAGCATTCCTTGGTCAATTCTTGTCGCTTTCAAAATACATCTATCGCGCACTGTTCCATTCCACATTTTGTCCGCTATCGTCACTCCACGTACGTCGTACACTCCTTAATGACCGCATTTCTGCAGCGTTGATTCTACTTTAATGCTTCTTCTGCCACACCCAACAAATTGACAAAATATTGTGACAACACTATCATTTTGGCCGAGAGGAACGTCAGTATATACGATATTGGTTAAACAATCCCTTGGTTAAATGGTCTAAACATTCATTCCCTATTATTTCACAAAATACAAATAATAAAATACCTTATGTCATAGGTCATAAATGTTATATTCCTGTAAAACAATTTGTTTTACTCGTACTACGACATATGCTACGTTTACACCGCTTCGTTTTAAATACATTTGTTTTTTGTTTTGTTTTTAATAAAAGCAGATTTTAGGTCATTCAGTCAGACTTGTAGTTTTATTTATAATTTGTTTTTCTACGTCCGTGTAAATTCAATTCCGGTATAAATAAAGCTGAGTTTCCACTTCACCAAAAGGTATTTCTTTTATATCTTTCTACATAAGAATAATTTTCTAGAATCTATCTAAACCGAAATGACGCGCCCCTCTACTTCATTTACGCACATGAGAAAATATAAAACATGGATGCAACACACCGAAAATGTTGTGATTGGTCATTCAGTTGCTGGTTAGACCCCAAAGGAGGAGCAAAGGAGTATTATAGTTAATAAAATTTGGATTCACACATTTAAATAAACTAATAAAGTGCAGGGGCGCATTATTTATAGTTAGACAAGCTATATCTAGGTATTTTAAGTAGGTATATGAATGCAATATTATTGTAAGTTTCATTTTTAAATTTGTGGCGGTGTACTTAACGGAGAGAGAGCCAATGTGGCATGATGATTTGGGGACCCCAACCATATGTATTATTTGTTTTTATTATTTTTTTCGTGTGTTGTTTTTTTATATTTTATTATGTCTGTATGAGCTTATATTTGTAAATAGACTAGGTTTAGTTTAGAATGGGAATAGCATCGCCATTTTATGTGCGTAATTTCTTTAATAAAAATTGACTTAAAAAATATGTTTCGAGCGGGAATCAAACCCAGGACCTCACGCGTGACGAACTGGTCCTAACATAGGCATAATATACATAGGTGCAATTGATACTCTTATTGCCAAAAAACAATAAAATACATTGCTCAAAGTTATTGAATTGTAGTAGCAGTGACATTCATTCATGGACCACACTTCGGCTTAATATAAAAAATATAAAAAAATACTATTTCTATACTAAGCTACTAAAGTACTTGTATCATAGAAACAGGACAACCAAAGTACAAATATCAAAGATACATTGGTACCGGTGTGTGGTCTCGAAGCTCTTCGGTTTGCGTAACCATTGCACTGCCACTACACTACGGTCGCCTTGACCGTGGTGTATTATCTGCATTATTTCACAGTAATTTCGCTTAAAGAAGCTTTTTTCAGGACTATATTAATGAACTTCACGCATACAAAGCGTTTTCAGTAGGCTTAAACTATGCCGGCCTAGATAAAATTAACTTGTAAGCTCACTAATACGCGAGGTTAATAAAAACATAACGTGTAAACGCGGCTTACATGGACGTTTCAGGGACGAATCTATTTTCTTTTGTTGCCATCTCTTTCAGGCCTATACTAAGCTTCATCATGCATCCTTTTCACACTGAAAGATTGTTGACCCAGAAGCGGTCATGTGTATAGAGCAGATTCATAGTAAAATAGAAAGTATTTCAGGATTTTTCAATGAACTAAATAAATACTTGTCTTTTTATTGAGTAAGTAAATATTTTTCGTAAGGAATATAAGTTTTATCAATGCCTCATTCCCATAAGGATAAGCAGTAGCATGATTTTTTCACATCCACAATTCTCTTTATATAATCGTGGTCTATTATTTTTGACGATAGGCGTGGACGAATAGTTAGCGATTGGTTTGTTACGTGTAAAGTCCCCGGTTCGATTTCCGGTCAAAGCAAATATTTGTTTCATAGCTTTTATTTGTAAAATTTAATAATTTAGTATATTAAATATTGCAAATATTTTTAAATAATAATAAGGTGGATATTGGCTTCGGGTCTGGTTATCAAAGAGGGTAGGCAGTGGTACCCAGTCTGCCGATCCGGGGTAGTACCACCACTTACAAGTATACAGACCGTGAAGTGATTTGGTCACGTTTCGGGATCAGCTTGTAAGTGTCCGGTTCCATCTAGGCCGGCATAGTGGATGTGATTGCTACACACAGTTATTGAATTGTATTAGCAGTGACATTCATTCATGGACCACACTTTGGCTTAACGTCAAGCGGGTGCTGTCATATGTTGAGTCACAATAAAAAAATTAATATGTATATATTAAACCCAGTATATATAAACTAGTGGATTAATTAACAGTTAAAAGCCCACTCTGCCATTTTAAAAATTGTTTGTATTTTTTTTTGCCATGAAAACTGCACGTTTCACAAACACAATGGGCAAACTAAAAGCTTTTTGAAATCTTGTTAAAAAATTGAATTAAAAAGTTACTCCATTTTTCTAGTAGGTATATTTTAATTGAGTTTTTAAGCACCAAAATATTTATTAACATTGTTATTGAGAATCGTGGGAGTTTTTTTAAACATTATTGTGGCTCGACATATTACCGCACCCCGCCTGATGTTAAGTTGGAACCGGCAACTTAGAAGCTGATCCCGAAATGCGACCGAGTCACTTCACGGTCTGAAACTTGTAAGTGGTGGTACTACCCTGGATCGGCAGACTGGGTACCACTGCCTACCACTCTCAGACCCGGAGGAAATATCATTGACATATATGTGGGTAGTTTTGAGAGCTCGCATTCAGTGGATGCACGACTGAATGCGGCAGTCGAGTATCGAATACATTAATAAGACGCAGTGTGCTGTTTTACTTTCAATAATTTCCATAAAAGACACAATAATCATTTAAAGCACTGAACACATAAACTGACTTTTATTGTATAACTAAAAAATATGACTTGACATCTGACCTTGACTCGCCTGATAGTCCACAAGAGAGAGGCAGAGATTACGGAGCGCCACTTTCCACGATCCTGACACAACTCTTTTTAATTTATTTATTTATTAAAGGTGTACACGACAGAACACAACCTTTACCTGAATTTATTTGAACATAATTTAAAAAATCAAGCTTGTATCCCATTACTGCATACACACAGCATAAACAGTTGCAATTATTATTATTATTACTTTTTTATTGTGACTCGACATTTGACAGCACCCCGCTTGATGTTAAGCCAAAGTGTGGTCCATGAATGAATATCACTGCTACTACAATTCAATAACTGTGAGTAGCAATCACATCCACTATGCCGGCCTAGATGGAACTGGCAACTTACAAGCTGATCCCGAAACGTGACCAAATCACTTCACGGTCTGTATACTTGTAAGTGGTGGTACTACCCCGGATCGGCAGACTGGGTACCACTGCCTACCACTCTTTGATAACCAGACCCGAAGCAAATATCCATCTCTTTTTTTTTATTAACAAATATTTGTAATATTTAATACTATTAAATATTACAAATAAAAGCTATGAAACAAATTTTTGCTCCGACCGGGGATCGAACCCGGGACTTTACGCGCAACAAACGAGTCGCTAAACCGTTCGCCCACGCCTGTCGTCATTAACGATAAAAAAAACAAAACAAAACAAACAAAGACAGCAACCAAGACAAAGACAATGACAAAAACAATAAATATAAATATAAAATTTAAAAAATAATTAAAATCCCAATACATATATTCTAAATAACTAAGATTAAGATGTTCATATTCCACAATCATATTCCTACAGATAAACATTATGGGCACTTTGGACTCTCTTTTTTTTAAAGACCTCGACTTGATCTGGCATCAATGTCCTGGATCGTCCGACTCCAATACGAATTCTAAATCTATGAAAACCAAAGTACCAAGTAGAAGTAAAAAAAATACTTTCCCTTCTGTCCTATTTCAAAAAAAACTTGCAACAGTATGGAAATAAAGCTTTGATATACTACCGAAAAATATACGTCCTAAGGTAACGGAGAATGAAACAGTGAAAAAACGTTTCTTTCATATTGAAATTGGACGCAAATCATTGTGATTTTTTCCACTTCCAAAATTTTACGATCAAAGCGATATAGAAAGAAGTAAAGATAACCAGGAATATCCGTAGAAAAATAAACGCGTCAGTTACTTGGCGTTTTATTTGTTGACGGTACATTGATTGAGTACCTATTCAATTTGTACATAGAGCGAATGGCTCTTAAAAAAATAGAGTTACTCTTTTTGTTGACGGTACTGATAGCTTTAGAATTGATTAAGGTTTTTTGAAAATAAATATGTATATTTTTTTATATTGCTAAAAACGACAGAAATTAATTTAAAACTGTAAAAATTACTTTTTTTTTGTAAATTTATCTTTGTAGTGAAAACGCATGATGATTTTTGGCCGGCATTGCGACGATAGCTGAGGGAGCTTTTTTTATTATTGTGACACGACATTTGACCTCAACTCGCCTGATGATAAGCATGAGGAGATCCAAGAGTGACGGCGACTGAAACAACCGAGTTAGTTCCCGGCTGCCTCAGTCGCCGTTACTATGTCCGGCTAAAGGTGCTTCTTCACGCATCGCTTATAGGATTCAAGGTTATAGGAAGGAGAGGACACATGGGCTGGCAAAGCATTCCACTTGTCGTGGAGGACTTAGAACAGCAAGGCACTTATCTATTGTCCGACAAAAAAACTACATATTTTTAATCAATAATACAGTGGTAGAGGCAAGTGGTTTTGAATCTGTGCAATTTCTTTTAAAATAAAATGTCATTGTTTAAAAAACTTTCTTACCTGAATTAATTAATTAAATGACACTTCTTAGAATTCTTACTTTTAGTTAATTGCTTACAGTTTACTTAACTGTAAGTAATTAACGTTTTAATTAACTATATTTTACTTTAAAACTTTTTTTATTGAGGCTAGACGTTTGATAGCACTAGGCCTGATGTAAACCTATTTTTTATTATTATTTTATTATTATACATTTCTATACTAAGCTACTAAAGTGCTTGTTGTATCATACAAACAGGTGGTTTCGAACCCGTGCCACTCGGCTTACGTAGCCATTGCACTGCCACTACACCACGGCCGCCTTATAATATGTGGCGACTGCTACTACAGTTAAATAACTAACTGCAATTAGGAGCTGTTAAAGTTATGCCAGTTTACATAGTACTGGGACGCATTATCCCGTATGTCAATCCTTCAGCTGAATTTTACTCTGTTCCGCTGTCTCCGCTGAAGTTTTCAATGATGCTATTTTATTTTTTTTATTGTGTCACGACATCTGACTTCGACTCGCCTGATGATAAGCAAGAGGAAGTCCAAGAGTGACGACGACTGGAATAACCGAGTCAGTTCCCGGCTGCTCCAGCCGCCGCCACTATGCCGGCCTAAGGTGCTTCTTCACGCATCGCTTGAAGGATCCAAGGTCATAGGATGGAGAGAACACATGGGCTGGCAAAGCATTCCACTTGTCAATTGTTCTACAAAGAAAAGACGCACCGAACTTTTTAGTTCGACTGCCGATTCGGTCGATAGAATGTGGATGCTTTCCCCGACCTGTGTGGATATTACGGGTGTGGAAGGATGAGGCAGGAATAAGGTTAAAGAGCTCTTCGGAACCTTTTGCCTTATCTTTTTTGTTTTATAATGTTCTTATTTTTTATTACACTGTTACAATAAATAAAATCTTTATTTCTTTATTTTATTTAATTTTAATACATAATTCACAATAATACTGATGATTTGGCTGGTGTAAGGGGTTTTTTGTAATAAAAACAATGAAGTGTTTTATCTATATCTGACTAGAACTTTCCTGATGTTTGGCAGGGGGGGGGGGTCCAAGAGTGCCGACAACTGATTAAAGATTGGTAGGCAGTGGTACCCAGTCTGCCGATCCGGGGTAGTACCACTACTTTCAAGTATGTATACCGTGTCACGTTTCGGGTTCATCCGGAACCGGCAATTTACTTTTCCTTAGATTCCATTGTGATTGCTACTTACGGCCTAACATCAAGCAGAGGGGGGGGGGAGGCTGTCATACTATATATGACGTCACAGTAAAATAAAATAAAAACATTTCCTCAATCGCCGTCAAAATTAACGATTATAAATCCACAATGTTGATTTGACTATCAGGTCCTTTATCTTTACCAAATATCACGAGATACATCCGCCGATAAAAGGAGTTTTTAAGACTTTACATTTAAAATGTCTAATAAAACCATAAAATTTAACCTCACATTAAAAGCAACGAAAATCAGATAAAAGTTCAAAGATATCGTAAATTTCTTTGCGAATATTTACAATGAATTTAGGTATCATTCAGATGTTTATCAAATTTTAATAACGAAGAAATTTTTATATTGTGACGTAACCTCGATTTGCTTGATGATAAGCAACGAAGGTCTAAGAGTGCCGACAATCAATCAAACTGTCACGCCTTCGTCCCACAGGGATAGCCATTGACAATGGAGCGCCACTTGCCACGATCCTGACACAACTCTCTCGCTTCCTTTACATTCACAATTCTTTTCATAATTCACAATTCTCGCCAACAATAATATGCCCATAACATTCTGACCAGAGGTGCTATATCACGCTCCGAAAGATCTAAAGGTTATAGGATAAAGAAAACTTATAAGCTGATAAATAATTCCACTTGTCGATTTTTCGACAATAAAAAAACGCGCCGATTCTTTTAGGTTGACTGTCGATTTAATCGACAGGATGCAGATTCTTTCTCTGATCTGTATGGATATCACGGGGGTAAAAAGATGTAGTAAAGAAGAACCCCAGGCCGGCGGCGTCTACGACAAAATTATAACTTAAGTCAGCTTTTTTCTTCATTCAACGTTATAGACCCATGATGACGTGACATGTGACCTCGACCAGCCATCTGCTGGTCGAGGTCACATGTCACGTCATAACAAAAATAAGTTCATTCTCAATACGAGTAGTGTTTTATAATTGATCCGCTGAAAGCACATGAAAACACTCTCAACAGGTTGTTGCTATTTCGGTCGAATAATACTTTATTCATGAGGATACCTGTTACACAAACAATTATTTATTCTTTAAGTTTGGTAGTATGATTGGATTGTTTGATTTTGACCTATATAATTCCTACCTAATACCTAATATTTTCATAATAGTTATAATGGATTTATTTAGGTATTGCACTTAATTAACTACAAAAGATTACATGAGGTGCATTTAATGCCTAAAGGCGTTTTCTACCAACCTTTAGAAGATGCACCCGGATATTTCTTCAATGCAGAAAGTAAAAGAAAAGATTTAAATAATAGAATAAGTATAAGGCGACCATGGTGTAGTGGCAGTGCAATGGTTACGCAAACCGAGATCACGGGTTCTAAACTACTTGCCGGTACCAATGTATCTTTGATTGTCCTGTTTCTATAGTACAAGTACTTTAGTGGCTTAGTATAAAAATGTATGTATAAAAAAAAATTAATCTCTTTTTTAAGCATGTAATAATGTAATATGTAATAATAATGCCTAAAGGGACTCCTTTTAATAATGTATTTTAGTTATTTTTTTTATCAATATATCTATAAAACATAAAGAATCTCTATTACCTGAAGTAAAGCTAACTCAACATGTTTTTCATTGTTGAATAGTCCATTGAAAAGCATTAGGCTCACAATAGTTCCAGCTAAAACTGCTACACCCATAAACAGTCCTTTGTGTGCACTCCCACATTCCACAGAGAAATGGTTCGTCGATAATAATAATATTTATTTCTCACACAAAATCATAATAATAATACATCCTAAAATATGTAGGTAATTATGGATTACAATAATTTACATGTGATTGTATAGTTTTAGTTTAAAGATATTTAGTAAAGGACTTTGTTTGATGACCGAAGGCAATATGTTCTATTAGCGAGCAGCTGTCACAGTGAAGGAGTCTAGTAAGAGTCAAGTTAGTTCAGGCAAAATGACGGCGACTTTGGCAAATCGTAAAAGTCGTCGGCGCTTTTGAATATTTCCTTGCCTACCATCAGGCAACTCCATAAAAATAATTGTATTAATAAAAAAAACTATAGTTAAAAAAACTAAAAAACATGCAAGCAAATGTTCGAGAATGCTTACGACTTAAAGAACCGAGTTAGTTCACGGTTGCCTCAGTCACCATCACTATGCCGGCCAAAAAAATATTTTATGAAATTATTGTATTGTCATCGGTTTTTAATACGTATACAAATTTTCAAACTATTCAGATCTTTAGAAGTGGGTGCAAATTAATTTAAAAGATTCCGTTACAAAGTTACAGACATACGAGTACAAGTCAGGCTAATAAAAGCCAGTTAAAAAACCTATCTACGTAAAGTAAAAGCAATTAATCATTGGCTACTCCGCTGTTGTAGAAATCTGGTATTATAGGAACTAACGGTACTGTGACCTAACCCTAAGGGATAAAACATTAATTATTTAGTGTTGTTCATTTTTAAGTAAGATAAGGGTTGTTCACACACTCTGTGTTAGATTCTCATGAAAGTGTGAATGTGAATAAACAAAACTTTACTTATTAAAAAAACTTTTAACAAAAAAATCCATTGTGGTCGGAGCGAACTAAGTCTATTTACCTATGGCTTGGCACCGACTTCTTCTTTTTTTTCCAAAGCACCTTTCAAATAAAAAAACAATCATCAATATCGGTTGACCCAATCAAAAGTTATGAGGTGAAACACATATAAAAAAAAACAAACGGCCGAATTGTATACCTCCTCCTTTTTAGGAAGTCGGTCAAAAAATAGACAATCGTGGGACTAGGGACGAAAGCTATGCCAATCCTGGGTAGTACCACCAATTACAAGTGTACAGACCGCACAGGGACGCGTGTCAGGATCTGCTTGTAAGTTGCCGCCTCTAACCAGGCCGGCATAGTGGGTGCGACTACTACTTCTATTGCAGTTATGTAACTGTAGTAGCTGTCACCTCCATTCATAAACCGCACTTAACATCAGACGAGCGGCTGGGAACAGAAAGTGGAAGCGGCGTCTGTCGCATAACTACCGACCGGCGTTACCACTTAAGCTGAAGTAATAGCGACTGCTATTTGTTGTTATGCAGCTGTAGTAACAGTTGGCCCCATTCGTGGACCGCACTCCAGCTTAACATCAGGTCACATGTCGAGTCACAATAAATAAGGTACAAAATATGCATATTGGTTAGCAGCGACTGAGGTTATATGGATATCAAGTACAATTATTTTTTAAATTGTGAATCGATATCTGACCTCCTAATGGTAATCATGATGGAGGTCAGTTCACAGCTGTCTCAGTCGCAGACACCATGCCGGCCAAAAACTTAAATAAATAAAGTTTAATTAAAAATATCATTAGAATAAAATCCTTAACGTGGGTAGCTGGTTTGATTCCGGGTCATAAAACAGCAGTTAATTTTCCAGATAAGAAATCGTTGAAAAGAGAACTTTGTAATAAATTTAGTCGAATGCCAACCCATTGTAGTCGAGCGGAACGTCTTTTACGATGCCTTTTTTAAGTTTTTATAATTTATTTAGGTGTTTCGCGGTAAAAATCAGTTGTAAGTAGTGACTAGGTGATTAATTTATACAGTGGCTGTAAGTTGTGTTATTTCTTTGATTTACCATAGAATGCGTTTTCCATCTTTGCCCCATCTGATGTCTCACTATGGAATGTGTTATCGTTGACGTTTTCCATCTTTGCCCCATCTGATGTCTCACTATGGAATGTGTTACCGTTGACGTTCTTCATCTTTGCCCCATCTGATGTCTTACTATGGAATGTGTTACCGTTGACGTTTTCCATCTTTGCCCCATCTGATGTCTCGCAATGGAATGTGTTACCGTTAACGTTTTCCATCTTTGCCCCATCTGATGTCTCACTATGGAATGTGTTACCGTTGACGTTTTCCATCTTTGCACCATCTGATGTCTCACTATGGAATGTGTTACCGTTGACGTTCTTCCTCTTTGCCCCATCTTCTGTCTCACTATCGAATGTGTTACCAATGACGTTATCTATCTTTGCACCATCTTCTGTCTCTCTATGCGTTACTGTTGACGTTTTTCGTGTTTGCCCTATTTTAGTCAGTGTTTAAAAAATACTGCATTATGATAGTTATTTCTTATCAAAACAAAAATAATAAAATTAAAAATCATAAAAATACAACATATTTATGTTTTTTTTTATTGTGACTCGATATCTGATCTTGATTTGCCTGATGATAAACAAGGGGAGGTCCAAGAGTGCTAACGATTGAAAAAAAAACACTTAGTTCACATATGTACTTTGGTTGTCCTGTTTCTATTATACAAGCACTTTAGTAGCTAAGTATAGTAGACATGTAAATAATAATAAATGTAAATACATGACACAGAATAAAAATTAATTTAATTTGAGAATATAAATGTAAAGCTGGGTTTAATAATCCATAGAAAAAGTGATTTTTCATATTTACTTTTCTAAATTCGAGTATACATTACAGTGACATTTTCTTCGATGTGGGTTAAAGGTTAATTTTACCTATTTGTAAATCGATAAAAAAACTTTCTATGTGGGTCTTTATTACCGTGAACAGCATTGAAATTGTTTTACATTATTAAAGTCTCCCCTTATATTGAAATGTAATAATATTTATTAGGTACTTTGTGTTTGATCAATTGATTACTAAAGAAGTAACTAACTTTTTTTTATTATTGTGACTCGACATATGACAGTAACCCAGCTTGATGTTAAGCTGGAGTGCGGTCCATGAATGGATGTCACTGCTACTACAATTCAATATCTGTAAGTAGCAGTCACATCCACTATGCCGGCCTAGTTACGGCAACTTACAAGCTAATCACCAAACGTCACTAAATCACTTCACGGTCTGTATACTTGTAAGTAGTGGTACTACCCCGGACCGGCGGCAGACTGGGTACCACTGCCTACCACTCTTATTTATGATTGATTGTTAATGATTGATTGATTGTTGGCATGATTGTTACTACGTAGTGGACATACGTTTTGGAAACATGCGTTACTCATTTAACACACCAGTCTGCTACGCGAAAGTCCCGGGTTCGTTTTCTGATCGCTGCAAACACTTGTTTCTTAAGATTTATTTGGTAATAATTAGATACGCATATATCTAAATAAAAAGAGGCAGCTATTGCTCCAGGTGTGGTAGCCAAGGTTACGATTCTCTTAGTACATTACTGTCAAGTATTCTACTAAGAAAATCTCTTAGTACTTTAATGTCAAGTAATGTACTAAGAGAATCGGGACCTTGACCGTGAAGTGACTCATAGTCGTCACTTTACGGTCAGTTGTAAAGTAGGATTAGCATGTAAGTTGCCGATTCCAACTAGACCGATATCAGTTGAGACTGTGAACTTTAGTTATTAACCTGCAAAAACTATGCTATTTATTATAATAATATTTTACTTATGTAAACAAAGTCACATAAAATATGTTGCTAAAACATAAATTATTTTAGCTAATTTTGACTTTTGCAAGATATAAATCTCAGTTAACTCGGTAATTATGAGTGAAATGCTTGTGTGATTAATTACAAAACAAAAATAACAATTCGCCGAAAAAAATTAAATAAAATTTATTGTAACTACTTTAGTAGCTTAGTATAGAAATGTAAATAAAAAATACAAAAATACAACATATATATTTTACCATAGAGCTTGTATGAAGAGAATTGTGCGTGTGAAGGAAGCGAGAGAGTTGTGCGAAGATCGTGGCAAGTGGCGCTTCATTATCTCTACCTATCCCTGTGGGAAAAAGGCGTGACAGTTTGTTTGATTGATTGATTGTTAATATGTATATGTCATCCTCAAGAAAACTGGGTTGCCTAGTGCCAATAACCGTAGAGCTTGTATGAAGAGAGTTGTAGATGTGAGAGAAGCTAGAGATTGTGTCAGGATCGAGTGGTAATCTATTGTCTCTGCCTATCCCTTTGTGGAGTGACAATTTGATTAATTGGTTAATAATTAACGTGAGAAAACTAGTCTTAAACTAATCGAAACTTAATTAAAAACACGCCACGCCAAACTAACAAAAAAAATCATTAATATTATATATTAATTTCTTATATTTTGCGCGAACATTGATATTGAATTAAACAAATTTTATGCGGCTTACTATCGCGTTTATTTGTTTAAAAATTTGTTTAATTAAATTATTATTATTTTTATATAATAATGTAGCGGCTCATTTGAAACCGCAAACGTTCAAGCTGATCCCAAAACGCGATTGAGTCTCTTCAAGGCAAGTAATCGACCGTCACTAACAAAATTCAAGTGTGGGAGTTTCTTTCTTGAACAAAAACCGTTGCCTAATTTAGTAAAAAGGACTCAAAAGGTGGTTCCAATTCGGCCTATTGAACTGGGAAAATTGGGGTGTGACCTTGTTCCCAACCATTTGTATGGGAACTTGAAGAAAATGTTAACGGACTAATGTCGCTATATAGCTCGGGAGGTAACATACATGAATATACAAATAAGAAATACAATACAATACAAATACAATAAGAAATACAAATAAAAATAACATTACTTTATTTTTTAAATAAGAGTAAGTAAATACATAATAAAATTAGTTATTATGTATTTACATTGTGGCTCGATATTAACAGCACCCCACTTGATATTAAGCTGGAGTGCCGTCCATAAATGGAGGTGACTGCTACCACAGTTATAACTGTAAGGTGTCTTTTCAAAAGGATTTATTTTTCCAGTAACACTGGATTTACCAAGGAAGTCTCTGTTTAGGATCAATTTCCTACAAGAAATATGCTGTTCAGAAGTTTTAGAACCATAATATCATTGAAATTAGCTTTAGTAATAAATATAAATAAGTACTTTTAAAAATACACTTCTTAACTGTAAGCTGCACTCACATTTGCTATATACTTATCCCGACACGCGATTAGGTTACTTTACGGTCAAAAATATATTGTATTTTCTTAGATTTTGTGCGATCATTGATTGATGAATTAATTAAACAAATTTTTTGCGGCTTACTATCGCGTTTATCGGTCTTCATATTGGTTTATTTTCGAATGATTGCGCCTATTATTTTTTTTAATTAGAACATCTGATATCGATATATGTAAAGAGCGCCGACGACTGAAAAAATTGTATCATTTTACAGTTGAGTATCATCTCAGTATCAGTAGCCGTCACTATGCCGGCCAAAGGTGCTTTGTCACGCTTCGCTTGAAGGATCTAAGATTATAGAATTAGGAGAACATATGGGCTATTAGAGCATTCCACTTGTCGGTTGTTCCAACTGTCGTACGAGTCGTCTTAGAACGAAGTAAACCGATCTCCCCGCACATCGATATTTTATATTCTCTTTGCGACAAAGAAAACAAGCGACAAAGTCTTGGTTTAAATATTTATTTAGAAAAATAAGAAATGAGCTCCCAAACTAAGCCTGGTATTATTATGTCTACAGAATACACAAGCAGTTATTTCGTTAACAAATTGCTGACTTTACATTATATTCTTTCTGCCATATATTATTTCTACATAATATACATAACATCATACATAATATAATAATACAAATTAAGTTTCGGATAAATCCAGATAGGAGCGGAGACTAAATAAAACATGTTATGGCCGGGTTTTACTTTTAAAATTGCTTAAAAATTTCATATCCGTAACCGTATCTGAAAGCGGTATAATATTCCTATATACGTAGGAAAAAATCCATATCAGAAATTTTATATCTTTAACATCCCTACTCTATACCGTGGTGTAGTAGCAATGCAATGGTTACGCAAGGTTACCCGTGCACTCACCGGTACCAATGTATCTTTGATATATGTACTTTGGTTGTCTTGTTTCTATGATACAAACACTTTAGTAGCTTAGTGTAGAAATATATAATAATAAAAAAATAAAAATAAATTCCTTAAAAACTTACTCCAAAATCCCTACCTGTATTAATTAACAGAAAATCTGTGTATAGTCTGTCTAAGCCGAAATGACGCGCCCCTCCACCGCATTTGCGCACACGAGAAAACATAAAATATGAATGCAACACACCGAAAATGCAAATGTCATTGGGAATTTAGTTGCTGGTTGGACACAAAAGGAGTAGAACGCTGATAAAGTATAGTAGTATAGTTGGAAATATTTGTATTCACACATTTGAATAAACTAATAAAGTGGAGGGGCGCGTCATTTATAGTTAGACAAGCTATACCAATTAAAGTTACGCTAAGTTACATTAAAACAAAGCTTTATGCGCGAACGATTACTATGATCTCAACTTAGTTTTGTTTGCTAGTTCCGGAAATGTCTTACAAAATGGCGGCAATAAGTAGCAAACTTTGATGTTTGAAGAATGGTACGTCTCTTACCTTTAGTTTTTGACCTTGTGCTAATATAATTTTATTTGGAAGCGACATCTGGCCTCGACCAGGGTGGCCATAGTGATAGCGACTGGTGCAGTCGTGAACCAACTAGGTTTTTTCAGTCGTCGTCACTCTTGGACCTCCTCTTGGTTATCACCAGGCGGGTCGAGGTCTGATGTCGTGTCACAATTAAAAAAACTTTGCGAACTTGGACTTCGCCGACGAATTTTAAAAGCTGATGCCTCAGTCGTGTTCACTATACCGATTAAAGGGTTAAAGGATCCAAGGTTATAGAATGGTCATATTTATTGAAACCATAGATTTACATACATATTTACAATAAATATTTATCTCATAGAACTTGTATGAAGAGAATTGTGAATGTGAAGGAAGCGAGGGTGTTGTGTCAGGGTCGTGGCAAGTGGCGCTCCATTGTCTCTGCCTATCCCCGTAGATAAGAGGCGTGACAATTTGATTGATTGATTGATTGATATTTACAATTTCATCATCATCTGCCAGAAGGCGTCTACTGCTAAACATAGGCTTCCCCCTTAGAACGCCATTTCCAACGACAAGTTGCCAGTTGCATCCACCGGTTGCCAATGACTTTACTATGTTATCAGTCCAATTTATTTCAATTTAAATCCAGCAGCTTTTATGCTGCTCCCGAAACGCAACTAAGTCACGGTGATTACATCTGAAAGCGGTGATAAACCACCATTAGATAGGCACATGTCTACTAACTACTACATTTAGAATATTATTTACACACATTTAAAACATTTTTTATTTTTATTGTGAATAACAGAACCCCGCTTGATGTTAAGCTGAAGTGTGGTCCATGAATGGATGTCAACAATTCAATAAATGCAGTCACATTGACCATGTCGGCCTAGTTAGAACCGGCAACTTACAAGCTGATCCCAAAACGCGACCAAATCACTTCACGGTCTGTATACTTGTAATTGGGCAAGTATACAGACCGTGTCTGCATATTATTGGGCAAAGGTTTGAACTATTGTCATTATATCGGTTTACTTTTCGCCCAAAGGTTGCCTGAAAGAGATGGCTGTTTCATTAATAAAATATTAATTAATTAATATTTTGTAATAAATATATTTATAAAAGTGTATTTAATATTAAACCTATTAAAGTTTGTTGTTGTTTATCTTAAGATCTGACGATAAAAGCATGCTTCATTAATTTTGTATCAAAGAGGCTTAATAGATGGTTTACCCCAACAGAGTTACGATCGTATTACTTGTGTAAACAGAAATTGGTTCTATTTTGATATATTAAGGGATCACTACGCCAGCCTGCCACTGGGTAAGTCCCTGGTTTGATTCCCAGTCAGCTTAAAAGTTACGTTCAGTTAAGCGGCGGGTACCACAGGTTAGGCTGATACAACTCATTGATCGCATTCCAGCCTAAAATATCAATCAATCAATTAAATTATAACGCCATTCTCTCACGGGGACAGGCAGAGACAATGGAGAGCCACTTGACACGATCCTTACACAACTCCCTTGCTTCCTTCACATCCACAATTCTTATCATACAGGCTCTGTGGTTATGGGCACTAGGCAATCCTTTCTTGAGGATGTCTCCGATTTGGTCGGAACACACCCTGGGTCTGCCTTTTTAAACGCATCCATCTACATCAAATTTATAAATTCATTTCGTCGAACTACTTTCTCTATCCTTTCCATGTGCCCAAAACCATCAAAACATTCTTTTGTCAAGCCTTGTCACTACATCTTCTTCTAAAATATCATTTATTTTATTTATTTAAATCCTTTATTGCACTAAAATAAACTTAACAATAGGTACATAGGCGTGTTTAATGCCTATTAGGCATTCTCTAACAAATAACCTTTCATCTAACTAATCGTCGGTCTAATATAAAAAATCTTCTTATGCTGCTTATCCCAATTTAAAGTTAAGGAAGTAAATAATAACATTAATCTCTTCGTTCTGATTTTGAATTAAACAAACTTTTAAAGCACATAAAACTGAAAGTTAACAAAAGTTTTATCAAAATCAACTGAAAATTGAGTATATTAAAACTTGGCTTTTTGTATGATAAAAAAAACTCGCCAAAAATCTTTGTAAAAAAGTCCTTTTCCTTCTAAATGGAGCTACGAATATATTTAATATTAATGGAAGCATTAAAAACTTTATTTTTACGCCATAAGATTCAAATTAGTTTGTTGTTTTTTATTTAAAGATTATACTTAGTTATGTGAATCAAATCTTCTGAGATTTAAAAGACGTAAGTACCTAATATTATTTTCATTGTAACATGACATCTGACCTTACATTGCCTGAAAAAGAGCGCGCTGATGCCTAAAAATCCAACAGTTAATTATCGTCAGTAACCGTCACTATTCCTTGGATCCCTGGAGACCTCTGGGACGGCTTTGCTAAATATCTTCTCAATGCCCTGAATTCATTGCAGCGCCGAGCTGTCCGAATTATAGGTGATGCGAACTCTGGAACTCCAGCAACTTCGCAGATACAAGGCAATTTTGTGCGTCCTCTATCGCCTTTACCACGGAGAATGTTCCGAGGAGCTCTTTTTAGCCTTGTTTTTACCACTTCTTATCATACCAGTAATACCCGCACAGGTCAGGGTAGCATCCGCATTCTGTCGGCCGAATCAGCAGTCGAGCAGTCAAGTGGCCGAATCAGCAGCAATAGACGCCTTCTGGCTGATGATGATGATGATATCAATCAATCACAAGTGGAATGCTTTACCAGCCCATGTGTTCTTTCTATTCTATAAACTTGGATTCTTTAAGTAATGGGTGAAGAAGCACCTTTGGCCGGCATAGTGATGGCGATTAGGGCAGCCGTGATCTCACTCGTTTTTTTACCATCTTACCATTGCTTAACATTACTGTCATGCTATTTACAAAGCATACCAGGTAGGAGTATCGACGCTTAAAATCTATAAAGGGGTAAATGTCAATTTAAGTTTACGCAAAAAGGTTACCTGTTTCTATTAAAATTCGTTTTTTTTTTCTGAATGGGTGGCTTATCGGAAAAAATCTACATTTTCTTGCTTATGGTCGTTTGAGAAAAAGATTGATTAGGGTGTGTTACGTTGAGCATATTGAAAAGAAAAATGAAAGAGATATATAAATCATGGCGGCTGAAAGAGTTAAACGGTGAAGAATATCTTTAAACAAATCGAGGATCTATAAAAAAACGGTCTGCAGTCCTCAGAACCATAGAGCTTGTATGAAAAGATTAGAGGATGTGAATCGGCAGGTTAAATATCATTATCATCATCCGGAAGACGTCCACTGCTAAGACGTCCATAGGCCTTCCCCTTTTAAACGCCATTCTGAACGACAAGATACTAGTTGCATTCACCAGCATTTTGTCGTTCATAATGGGAAGAGGGTGGTGCCATCACCCCCCACGCTTAGCAATCACAGTATGCTCACCGCACGTTAAGAGGACGCTGCTGCCCATCCTCCGGTAAGACTTGTCGCGTTTTAGGTTATCAATCAATCAAATTGTCGTGCCTTTTTCCCGCATGGATAGGTAGAGACAATAGAGCGCCACTTGCCACGATCCTGACACAACTCCCTCGCTTCCTTCACATTCACAATTCTCTTCTGAGTACGGAACCCTAAACTTATTGAAAATCCAATATAGCCTATGTTACTCACGAAGGATGAAGCTTTATAATGGTAAAAGAATTTTTAAAATCGGCTCAGCAGTTTCTTAGCCTATTAATTACAAACAAACTTACAAATCTTACCTCTTTATAATATTAGTATATATTACAAAGCTTACAGATTATACATTACAAGTCCCGCTACAAAAGCTTAAAATCATTTCACTTATTAACCTCACGACTTCCACAATAAATAAGGTTAGAGTGGCTTTTAGAATGCACTAAATTTACTTTTGGCTTATAATTTATTATTGTTGTAAATAAACGTCAGCAGGAAAAAGGCAATCGTTAAATCGTTAATAAAACAACAAAAGGTTTTTTATTGGAGCTATATTTTATAACTCATAAGATTGTTAAATTTATGATGGCCAATTTAATGATTAATAAGTGATCTTATACTTTTTTATATATATTTAACGATTTGTGTGTAAAAATTTGAATGAATGGAAATCATTCATAAAATACAGATGTGGTTAGGTTAATCTTTTATCGCTAATTTTATCTTTAGTTAGTTTTTTTTTATAAATAAAAATTGTAGGCAGACTTATTAGTCACTTTTAAGTGTACAGACCGTGAAGTGATTCAGTCGCGTTTCGGCCTAAAAGTCGCCGGTTCTAGCTAGGTCGTCCCAACTATAGCGATAAAATATTGTTTAAATTGATTAAGTGGGGTATATTCTTTAAACAGGAATTGACGACATGCGTGGTGCATTGATTAGCACACCAGTTTGTAAGTCCCGGGTTCGATTCCTGTTCGGTATTTAAAAAGGATTTTTAAATACCGAACTTTTAAAAGGAAATTTAAAAAGGAGTGGATATTTGCTCCAGGTCTGGTTATCAATACAGCCCGAGAAGTGACTTAGTCGCGTTTCGGGATCAAAATGATGTACACATTATTTTGTACTGTTAGAATGATCTAGAACTTTCTTAGATTCGGATCTTCGCATTCGGATTCATCTTTGGATGTGCCACACAGAAAATGACCTTGAAACTATGGAAAGCGGCGCGCTGATATAAGCCTGTTCTTGACTTTTATACTAATCTGAATAATAAAATTTACATTTCTATATTAGAATACAAAAGTGTTTGTATCATAGAAAAAGGAAGATTAAATTATATAACTCGTGCTCTCGATTTGCGTGACCATGGTTGCCTTGTTTTGAATTGCCTAAAATCTCGTGCAATTCCATTTACTTTTTAAGCTTTCAAATACGTCATTGAATATTAATTGTCTTGTTTCAGGTAATATTTATTCTGTATAAAACCTTTTTACTGCCTTTATCAGAACGTAAGTAGTTCTTAAGGTTTAGCTGAGAAAGAATGCCAAACGGCATTAAGCGGCAAAAGTAGTATTTTGTATAAAATGCAATAATTATTAAAATATTTTTTTTTATAATATTATATACAAAAATATAATAATTTATCCATAATTCTCTTCATACAAGCTATATAGTAGGGGAGCCCAAGCGGGGATTTCTGGATTTACTCCAGCGTGACAGATTAAATTATGGGAGATACCTTGTACCCTGTAGAGTATATCTACCAAGTATTAGCCCTTAATACAGGGGGGTACGTGTATGGCAGCTGGTCAGAATTGTAAAAAAAAATCGATCTTTGAATATACTCGAGCGCGTCAGATTAAGCTAAGGTGAGTTAATTACATACTAATAAGTGCCCATTTTCTTAATCTGACGGATTGAGTATGACGGAAGAGAATGGGAAGGTCACAAACTTGTAAAAAAAAATCGTCACCTGGACATTCTCGAGCGCGGTCGATTTTAATTTTATTTTGAAGAAAAATGACTAAGAATTACTAAAAAACTATAATCTGTCAATTTCAACAAGCCGAAGTAGCAAAAATCGTTGATAAAGTTTTGTGCGAGCAGTTGCAGTAGAGCATGTATTCCCCACTTCGCGTCTCTCGTTCCCTTTCACTTCTTCTTTATCTATTACTCTCTTGCACAGTCTTAATATACAGGGTGTTACAAAACACCTCCTAAAGCCGAACCCCCTTAAAGGTGTTAAATGGTCTCTTATAAAATATTTATTTCAATAATTTGCCAACCCTGTTTCAGTGAAATTAAACAGTAAATTACATAGAACATATATTTTATGGAACGCCTATGAACATTTTGACCTAATGTACAATGTAAAAAAGTATAAACTGTACAAGAAAGAAGATTTTAAAATCTTATCTTAATAAGATCTTAATAACCATAAATTATATATACTTTTTCGTAAGTAAAGTAAAGTTTATAGTCTGTATTGTATGGATGGATGGATCACGCAAACTACTAACGCACTACTCTTTCTACTCTTTCACGCAAAACTACTAAATGGATTTTATTGAAACTTTACAATAATATAGCTCATATTCCACACAGTTTCTGAGATATTATTACTTATTAGTAAAAGTGGGCAGTGATTGTGAGTGAAAGAGAGAGAAATAGTCTAAACTGTACTGCGATTAGTGTGCTATAGTAAGTGTGTAACAATTACCTTAAAAAAAATTCGTTTTTTTTGTCAGATTAATGAAATCCCTCCAGATAATTGTCAGATTAAGGGTCAGTACAATTGGGTCATCTTACTGAACCTTCTGTATAAAAGACTGACGCGCTCGAGTATTTCAAATTAACGATTTTTTTTTACATTTTCAAAACTCCGCCACGAACTTGCGTCATGTCGGAATGGTCAGTCTTTTGAATGGGAGCTTCTGTGGGGCTTATTTAACATCCCCTCTGAATTTCTGACGCGCTCGAGCAAATTTTTTTTTTTTTGTTTTTCTACCTTTCCGTACTGCCACCCCCACCATGCAAACCGTCAGATTAACATACCTACAGTATTGTGGACACGTGGAGTATATACAATATCAAAATCTGACGCGCTCGAGTATATTTTTTTATTTGTTTTTTTTTACATTTTTGAAAATCCGTACACCCTTCCCCCACCGCTAAAACCAAAAACCCACATAACATTTAATTTTTTTTATCACCTAAACTTTAATATTTAATAGGTCCCTACGACGCTCGAGTAAATCCCCGATTAGCCTCTTGGGCTCCCCTACTAATATGAAGGAAGCGAGGGAGTTGTGTCTGACATCTTTGGACAATTTGATAATATCAATCAATCAAATTGTCACGCCTTCTTCTCACAGGGATAGGCAGATACAATGGAGCACCACTTGCCACGATCCTGACACAACTCCCTCGCTTCCCATTCACAATTCTCTTCATGCAAGCTCTATGGTTATGGGCACTGGGCAACCTAGCTTTTTTGAGGATGTCTCCGATTTAATCGGCAAACACCCTCCTGGGCCTGCCTTGTTTAACGCATTCATTCACATTTCATTCAATTAATTAATTAGGTTGTTACGCCTTTTTCCCACAATGATGGGCAGAGATGCACTTTATTATTACTTGCCACGTTCACGACACCACTCCCTCGCTTCCCTCACATCCACAAATCTCTTCATACAAGCTGTTTTATTAACTTGTACAAATATTAATGGTAAATTTATCCTTTTAGATTATATTTATTAGTAATAAAGTTCATCGTATCTGCCCAAAACTAATTAAACAACACAATACAAACTAGTGTTATGTCAGTTGACTAGAATCAAAACACGCTATGAGAAACAAGCCTGCTTGTTCTCCCCATCCTATAACCTTGGATCCTTCAAGCGATGCGTGAAGAAGCACTTTTGGCCGGCATAGCAGCGGGTCGAGGTCGAGGCCAACGACTGAAAAAAATGATTTAAGTCGCGGTTGCCGTTACTTTAAAGAAGGTACGAGTAGTATATTTTTTATTATGACGCGACATTTGACCTGGACCCGCCTAATGATAAGCAAGAGGAGATTCAAGAGTGACGACGACCGAGTTAGTTCACGGCTGCCTCAGTCGCCGTCCCTATGCCGGCCAAAGGTTCTTCTTTACGCATCGCTTGAAGGATCCAAGGTTATAGGAGGGAGAGAACACATGGGCTGGCAAAGCATTCCACTTGTCGATTAATCTACAAAGAAAAGACGCACCGAACTTTTTAGTTGACTGCTGATTCGGTCGACAAAATGCGGATGCTTTACATAAAGGGTTATTGTATTTATATATTAACCAACCGATGTGTTATCGTAGACACATGCGGTGGGCATGAGTGGCATTATTCCTGGCATAATGAAAATGCCTGCAAGTGACAGTATTGTCATGAGTTTCATGATAAACTCACACGTCATTCATTATGTTATAGTATATTCAGACCTTTGTCTCTGTGTGACGTAGGTAGAATAATTGGAAATGTTTACAATTTAGATTAAAGGTTTTTTTTCGACTAAATTTAAGACAGACTCAAGAAAGCTGGGTAGGTTAGGTGAGGGAAGCGAGGGCCGAGGGAGTTGTATCAGGATTTCAGGATCGTGGAAAGTGGCGCTCCATCGTCTCTGCCTACAACTGTGGGAAAAGCTTTGACAATTTAATTATTTGAATAAAACTAGAAATTTAAAAAGTAAAGTATAATCAAACATTGTAGAAAAAAATAAACAGAAACGTCATAACTTTTTAGACAAGACAAGAGTTTAGGCAACCGGGCTTCATTTTATACAGATAGCGTCCACTGCTGACTGAACATATGCCTTCCCCTTAGAACGCCATTTTGAACGACAAGATGCCAGTTGCATCCAACGGTTATTCGTGACTTTTACTATGTTGTCAGTCTACCTAGTGGAAGGCCTACCTACGCTACGTATTCCGTCTTCCTACTCTAGAAACTTTTTTCATTCAGTTGTCGGTTCTTTGAGCAATGTGAATACATGTAAGTAAATTAAAAAAAAAACAGTAAAATTATTTCATATTCACCAGAGCTTGCGTTGTGAGTTGTGACGGCGCCACCCGCCTTGTCATAGCCGATTTGTTTCTATCCTACTTGTAACATACATACACAACATTCGTCCCTAAGCATATTAGAATTAGATCTAAAATGGCATAAAAATATATCCGATTTACTTGTAGTATAGAAAGGTTTGTATTAATTTCAAGCAATTATCACCTCTAATATGTTAGTGGTAAAAGCTACAGTAGCTTAATAATATTCTGTTTGTTTATCTTTTAGTGTGGTTTAGACATACCACGGAATGAGTGTAAAGATTTCAACCCATTGGTTTAGAAATAATATCTGTGGATATATTTAAATATTATGAAAAGTGTCATCATCATTATCGCTACGCCCTTTATTCCCACGGGGATAAACAGAGACGATGGAGCGCAACTTTATATAGACCTTATATTTTCTTCCTAAAAACTATTCCGTATTGGCCCAAAATTCGGGCGAATGAATTTATTTAATTTTATCGTATGTTTTTATCGAATGTTTTGGTCATTGAAGACACCTATTTTTATTTTAGAATATCCTTCTTTTGTTTAGGAAAAATCTTTAGGTTCATCCCCGTTATGTTGAATGAAATTTATCAATGAATTAAACAAATTTTATGCGGCTTACTATCGCGTTTATTTTAGCTTTGATTTTAGATTTTATTTATATTGTGTCGACGTTTCGAGAGCTTTGCAGCCATCGTGGTCACGGAGAGACATAGTAAGCCGCATAAAATTTGTTCGCGCAAAATCTAAGAAAATACTAAAATTTATCAATGAGCGCCTTTTCCCACTGGGATAGACAGAAACAATAGAGCGCCACTTACCACGATCGTTACACAACTCCCTTGCTTCCTTCACATCCACAATTCAATTTTAAAATTTATCACCTGAGTCGTAAAGCAAAGTTATAGTGAGAAGTGTATTCAGCACAGTCTGCGGCAATCATAAGGTCTAACATCACGATTGCCTTCTATTGTTAAACTGGAGTGCATTTCATAAATAAAGGCGACAGTAAATGATTGCAAGTGGCGGTTGCTACCACTGCCGGCCTAGTTAGAAACGGCAACTTTCAGTCTGCTGATGGTACCCAGTCTGCTGATCCGGGGTAGTACTGCCTACCACTCTTTAATAACCAGCCCCGAAGCAAATATCCATCTCTTTTTTTTTATTAACAAATATTAGTGATATTTAATATTAATAAATATTACAAGCTATGAAACAAATATTTGCTCCGACCGGGACTTTACGCGCAACAAACCAATCGCTAAACCGTTTGTCCACGCCTGTCGTCAAATGTAAATGTGAATGTGGCACTTTCCCCCGTAAAATAGGGTGAAAAGTCAAACTTTTTATCAAGGTATAAAAAATCGACCGATCCCCAATGGGGAAGAAATGTTTTTGAGAGAATACCACGAACCAAAAGACGCAGCGTTGGAAGGCCTCCTACTAGGTGGACTGACGATATAGTAAAAGTCACAAATAAACGGTGGATGCAACTGGCATCTCGTCGTTTGTAATGCCGTTCTAAGGGGGAGGCCTATGTTCGGCAGCTATGTTCTAATATATGATTAAAAAACATCTATTTGCCCCGTTTTACATAATGTGTCATAGACTAGTCATTATTAATGTGTATTTTTTAAAATGTATTTTTAATTCAAAGTGGGTCTGGGCAGGTCATCTCTGTCGCATGTCCGATGCATTATGGGCAAAGTCCACTACTGAGTGGACTCCAGATCGCAGCAGGCCCAAACGAAGATGGCGAGATGAGATGGATTCCTACAATAATTCGTGGCAAGAGATCGCCAAATGTCGTGAGTCGTGGAAAAAGAGAGGGAGGCCTTTGCCCAGCAGTGGGACAAATAAATAGGCTAATAAAAATAATTTTTAATTCACTAAAACGGGAATGTTATTTAAAGATTTTCAGCCATAAATTAGTTATAGGCCATGAAATACAGTTACACACTTCCAATGCAAATGAAATAATGTGTATTTGAGGCATGTTTCTAAATATATCTCACAGTAATATAAAATAACGGCGCGCCACGTTCCGGATTTAGGTACATAAAGAACATTTGTTTCACATCAAAGAACGAAAATAATTTTAAACCGAACTTAGCCGAATTCGCGCGAAGTGCTACGGAAATAGCCGAACGCACACGAAGTCCGGAAAAGATAGTTTATTAAATTTAAATTTCCTGAGTTAAACGGTCCTATATGATAAAAGATGACTATTTGTTAAACACTAATAAAAATAAAATAAAATAAATAAAGTAAGTCCCCTGTTTCAGTAAGTATTGCTGCGCAGGAGCCGCCATATTTTATACGTACAATTGACAATTGAATAGGGTTTCCTTTTTATAATGCGATTAAAATGAGAATAGGACGTCTAACTCTCCAACCAACTTCACTTTAGTATGGTGTCTTTATCTTTGCGGACCGTCAAGGAAAATACACCATTGAATCAGTCAAGTGAAGTTAGTCAACAGTCCGTCCTATTCTTATTCTAATACGTATTATATATTTTATATAATGGTTAAGTTGTAGCCGAGTTGGGTAATGCCCAGATTATTTGATTACGCAAGTTAAGCAATGAATAGCGCAATCAGTAGTTGGATGGGTGACCGCTAGTAAAAACGCTAAACACATTAAACTGTAGTTTTCAGTCGTTGAAAATAGAGGGCAGTCATCAAGACGGGCGGAGTGTCGTTTCGTAGTAAAACAATCGACAAGTGTAATTCCCATGTGTTCTATCTTTCTTAAAAGATTTCAATAGATTAGTACTACTTGTTATCTAATTGTAGTAGCAGTTACCTCCATTCATGGACCGCACTCCAGCTTAACATAAGTCGTGGTGCAGCCATATGTCGTGCCACAAAATAAAAAAAGGTAGAACACTACTAAAACCTCCAAAGAAAAAACTTTAATGCTTTGGGGCGTAGCTACTGCCGTATCTGCCATATCAATTATACGGGCCCCCGGGCCACGGGGGGCACCAACGTGCGTAAGCAAAAATGAGTAAAAATTTCCCAAAAAGAAACTAGGAAAACTATAATCATCCAACTATAAATGATTTAATAAATCAGTTGGCCGAAAAAAAGGCAGGGAGAGTGTATGTTTAATTTATATTGTTTGTAAAAAGTGACAGATAATTATGATGGATAAATATTTCTTTTAATTTTATGCAAACATTTTTTTTTTCTTTTGTGAGATTTATTTACCTTTCCTAAGGGCCCCCAAACATTTTTTTATACGGGATCCCGCCAAGGCATGCTACGCTTCTGGCGTTGAATTACTTCTTTACACTCGACGAACTTTTAAATGATTACTGAATAACAATTCCACCATTAATACACATTAATATTCAAGAAACACAAGCTTTTGTAAAATATTTTGAAATTGCACGAGCTGTCGTTTAGAGTTACCTGTCAAAACTCCGACATTGTTTTGAGTTTTCTCTTAAAACTGAATAAAACCGATCCAAATAATTTGTACTACAAATTTTAAATGTAAAGGCGACCGTGGTGGTTACGCCAACCGAAGAGCACGAGATCGAGACCACCCACCGGTACCAATGTATCTTTGATATATGTACCGTGGTTGCCCTGTTTCTATGATACAAGCACTTTAGTAGCTTAGTAAAAAAATACAAAAGTACGATTAAGATAATATTTAGTACAAATACGAAAACAGATATAAAATCTTAGAGTGATAGGCAGTAAATGTACAATAGTACAGAGAAGTGATTTAGTCGCGTTTGAATTAGCTTGTAAGTTGCCGGATCCAACCAGGCCGGTATATTGAAAGCGACTGCTACTTGCATTTCTTAACATCAGCTTAACATCAGGCGGGGTGCTGTCAAATGTCGAGCCACAAAAACAATTTTAAAAAACATTTTCGCTAAATGTTTATGAGCTTTGTTGCGCGTAAAGTCCCGGGTTCGATCCCCGGTCGAAGCAAATATTTGTTTCATAGCTTTAATTTGTAATATTTAATAGTATTAAATATTGCAAATATTTGTGAATAAAAAAAAAGATGGATATTTGCTTCGGGTCTGGTTATCAAAGAGTGGTAGGCAGTGGTACCCAGTCTGCCGATCCGGGGTAGTACCACCACTTACAAGTAAACAGACCGTGAAGTGATTTGGTCACGTTTCGGGATCAGCTTGTAAATTGCCGGTTCCATCTAGGCCGGCATAGTGGATGTAATTGCTACTCACAGTTATTGAATTGTAGTAGCAGTGACATTCATTCATGGACCACACTTTGGCTTAACATCAAGCGGGGTGCTGTCATATGTCGAGTCACAATAAAAAAATAAAAAACCTAGTCTGCCGATCCGGGGTAGTATCACTACTTACAAGTATACAGACCGTAGAGTGATTTGGTCGCGTTTCGGGTTCAGCATGTAACAAGCCGGTTCCAACTAGGCCACCTACAGGTATTGAATTTTAGTAGTAGTTACATCCATTCATGTACCACCCTCCAGCTTAACATCAAGTGGGGTGCTGTCATATGTTGGTTCATAATAAAAAATATGGTATATATGTCGAGTCAATGAAATAAAATGTCATGAAAACATGGAAAAGTCTTCTCAAGATTAAGTGACGTCCAGGTACTAAGTTAATGCGCCAAACGGCGCAAATTCGTAACCAATACTGAGGTTGGCGTAAGCTTGAGGGTCTCAGCAGAAGACGTTTATATATACGTACTTATGTATTAAACTAGCTGAGTAACCCGGCGTTGCCCGGTTCAAAACACATCGCACGCTTAATGGTTAAATAATAAGTTTTTCGCTTATGTATATATACATAATCTTTGTACCTATTATTAAACGTATGTTGTTGTATATTATAGCCTTAATTTCAAACCATTTGCAGACTTTTTTGTGAGTAATCATGAGTACTATTAATATATAGAACACTATTTTATATATCGTCAATAGTTTTCGCAGCGTACGCGATGTAAGGAATTTTATGAGTAAATTTTTTACACTTTGGGTTACATTATTCGAGATTTGGTACAGAACCCTAAACTTTTTGAAAATCCAATATAGCCTATGTTACTCACGAAGAATGTAGCTTTTTAATAGTGTTTTTTTTTTAAATCGGCCAATTAGTTTTGAACTTATTTATTACAAACAAACTTGAAAATCTTTCCTTTTTATAATATTAGTATAGATTAATTAAATTCATAACATACACCACACTCCCATATAATAAATTATACGGAACCATTCATAATAATGTCACGCATCGCTCGTGACCATTTCGTAATACTAGGAATGACGTTATAGTAGAATGCGTTTTAAGATTCAGCCATTTGACGTCACGTTACTCAAACGCACGCCTAGTGAATATGGCGGCTGTCTGAAAACAAAACCTATTATAATGCGATTAAAATAAGAATAGGACCGAATCAGCGCCATTTTGTCAGTGTCTTTTTCTTTGCGGACCGACAAGAAAAAGACACCTTTAAATCAGTCAAGTGAAGTTAGTCAACAGCCCGTCCTATTATTATTCTAATACAATAGTAAAAGACGATTAGATATTATTTTACAGAACAACAAAGAACTAATTCAAAACTAAACTAATTCTATTGGAAATCAAGAAATATTTTTTAAAGAATATTTTAATAGAGGAATATTAAATAAACAATAAATAAAACGAAAGGCGTGTGGCATTAATTAACACGCAAGTTTGTTACACGTTTGTTCATAAATAATATGTTCTATCATCCAGAAACAAATGGTAGATGAACCGTAGACCCTAGTACCTATGGCAGAGAGCTGTCTAATAGAACCAAGCATTCATGGTACATTTACTACAAGTATAATAATTACAGAAGATGAAAACATCAGTTCAACTTATATATAATTTAGTATACAATTATTTATTTATACGAAATAAATTATTATACGAAACGCGACTAAGTCACTTCACTGTATGTATATTTGTAAGTCGTGGGACTACCCCGGTAATGGCTAGGATACGGATAAACCGGGGACGCCCCAGAAGATTGTTCCTTGATCAAAACTGCGACCTTACTGCCAGATACTGCAGTGCTCATAAATATAGAGTACGAAGAGTATTAAAGGTGGATGTGAAGAGAGAGGGATAGTTATGTCAAAATAGATTTTTCTTGAATTTTGCTCGAACATTGATTAATGAATTGAACAAATATGCAGCTTACTAACGCCTCAGTCTGTCCATGACCACGATGGCTACAAAGTTCTCGAATCGTTGAAATAAATTTTGTACAAACATTAAACAAAAAATAAACGCGATAGTAAGCCGCATAAAATTTACTTAATTGTGTCAAAATCGTGGAAAGTGGTACTCCAAATGTCCTCTACTAATGCCTATGTGATTATTTTTATTTTAAATTTTAGCTACTATGTTTTGATTTGCGGCAACCAATCTATTGCGACATAACTACGAAAATACACCACGCAATCGTCCAGTGACGTCACCACGTTAGAAATACACGATTTAACACTATCATCAATTTGAAATTGTTTTTGTTCTACATCAGTAACTACGTTCTTCATAATAATTATATACTTCTACAAGCTTGCTTTTTTATAATTAACACGATATATGACCGGTTGATGTTAATCCAGAGCGCAATCCGTGATGTTATTTATTTATTAAAAGGTACACTTATAGCATAAGTGGTAACTTAATATTAATATCATTTAAAATGGGTACATATCTCTGTCAATTACAAGTATATGTACGAAAATTGTTATCAAGAAAACAAAAATAAAAACAAAACAAAACATAAATTCTTTCAACATGATTAACGAAAAATACTAAATTATGTATGTTTGTAAAACAGGTCCAAGAAGTCCAAGAGTGCCAAAGACTAAAAAGCGTCATTTCACGCTTGCCTCAGTCGCTGTAACTATGCCGGCCAACGATGCTTGCAGGAGACAATAATAAGTAGTAATTATAGTGCATCTTAAAAGTTATATACTTGTGTACTCTATCTTCCTTTACATATCTTACATACAAATCTTTTCATCTAAGAGCCATTCGCATTCATCACAATACGTATTTTTTTATTGTTACTCAACATATGACAGCACCCGTTCTGATGTTTAGCTGGAGCGCGGTCCTCAAATTAAGGTACCTAAGTTACTTCGCGGTCTGTATACTTGTAGGTGGTTAGAAAATATCAGCCCCTTTTCATATTAAATAATATTTTTTTTATTGTGACACGACATCTGACTTCGTCCCGCCTGATGATAAGCAAGAGGAGGTCCGTGAGTGACTACGACTGAGAAAACCGAGTTTGTTCACGGCTGTCCCAGTCGCTGTCACTATGCATAGGCATTTATATATATTTAATTAAATTATTAATTATTATAAATGAAAGCTATAAAACAAATATTTGCTCTAACCGGGAATTGAACCCAGGACTTTCCCGTAAAGGGAAATCTGATTAAAGGCTTATGAAGTGACTTGTTATTATTTGACAAAGTAATTTGTACTAACATACATTTATGTTATTTAATTACACATGTAATTTGTGGCGTTTTGAATTCGAATACACAAATAATATATTTGAATTCGAACACGAATACTAAATCTGATGTTAATTATCCTAATTGTTTGCTGAAATTAATATACCAGACGCCAATTAGTAACTCATAATTGATTATATTAAATATTTAAATAAGATAATTTATTTTAAAGAGTGGTAGGCAGTGTTACCCAGTCTGCCGATCCGGGGTAGTACCACCACTTATAAGTATACATACCGTTAAGTGATTTAGTCGCGTTTCAGGATCAGCTTGTAAGTTGCCGGTTTCAACTAGGCCGGCATAGTGGATGTAGTTGCTACTTACAGTTGTTGAATTGTACTAGCAGTATCATCCATTCATGGACCATACTCTAGCTTAACATCAAGCGGGGTGTCAATGTCGAGTCACAATAACATAAATAATCTTTTTTTTTTTAATTATTTTATAATACCCTCTGTTTTAAGGCGCAGTGGTAGGCAGACATTTGGTGGTCATTTGGCCTATACTACAAACTATAATTACATAAACTACATACAAGTATCACAAGTATATATATACATATATGTAGGTACAAATAAACATACATAAACATACACAATTATATTTAGTGCCAAATTATTTAATATGAACTAGATGCCATGAGGTCCTGTTTATTAAGAAACAAGTTGGTGAGAGGTTTATAGTTAATCCAGTTTCTTTCATCTTTTCCCAAACAACATACACGTATAGTTTATCAATATTATTTTTTGCCTTTAAAAATGTTACTACAGGGAATAGTTCGGTGATATTGATACTCCTAATAGATATTTCGGGTTCCTCCCTTCAATTTATATAAAAACAAAGGTGCAATAGATATTTTTATATTATTTGGGTGTACACATACGTATTTTATCCCATGTAGATAGATAGACATATTATTATTAGGCCGTGAACTGGAAGTCACTCTTGGACTTCATCTTGCTTACCAACAGGCAGGTCGAGGTCAGATGTCGAGTCACAATAAAAAAGTGTTTCGTATTTTTTATCTGTAAGTTTTAGAACTACAGTACTGCAATCCATGGCTCTTTGACAAACCCCATTTGGACAAACTAAAACATTTTATTTTCAACGTTCTATCTACGTTTAATAATCAATCAATCAAATTGTCACGCCTTTTTCCCAGAGGGATAGGCAGAGACAATGCAGCGCCACTTGCCACGATTCTGACACAACTCCATCGCTTCCTTCACATCCAGAATTCTTTCACAGACTTATTATGGGCCACGGCAACCTAGCTTGTAATTTAAATAAAAAAAATGTAAAATTTTATAAACAATAAATAATGACGTAATTTTGTTTATATTTAGGTTTCAATCCAAGCGTTGATTTCATGAAATTAAACATGAAAGAAACTTTTCAAGATGATTTTCCCATGAAATTTTCGGGCTCTGATTTACTTTGATGATACTGATATCAACGGTAGCGGAAATTAAAATTTTACTGAATATTTGTTAAGAAAATTTTGTATTAAATAAGGTCACAAAAGATGTATTTTTTATTTATAACTACGGTTCTTTTATGACCGTAGAAGACTTTTTTTTTTATTCTGACTCGACATCTGACCTCGACCTGCCTGATGGTAAACAAGAGGAGGTCCAAGATTGCCGACGACTGAAAAGAACCGAGTCAGTTCACGGCTGCCCCAGTCGCCGTCACTATGCCGGAACAAAAAGACATCAAAATTCCCGGATTGAAAACGCTTAGACCAACTTTGTGCTACTCTCACTGACACTGCATTATGTCCATGAACGTCAAGTTTTTTTGCGGCTTGCGTTACTCTTTTGCCTTTTTTTGTAATAAAATTTTAAAATGTATTTAATATCTTCATTCGATTCGCTCATTTTGACAGAAAAAAAAACCAAATGAAAAATAGCGAGAAACAAAATTTTCCTAATTTGATTCTTTTTTTAAATGTCACGAATTTAAAAAAAATGTTACGATCGTTAATGTAGTGAAAACCAGCCAGATACAAATAGTTCAGCTAAAGATATTTTATTACAAGTTTATAGTTACTATATGCGAAAAGACTTTTTCACCGACCCAATATTTTGTATACGAACGACATTTTTTGGTATTACTTAAAAGTCATTTACTTAAAACATTTTTAATGCCTGTCTAAAGAGTGTTTAATTTTTTGTGGTAACACGGTCAATTTAAAACTTTATATCGGATAGTATCTACCAGTTTATATTAATTATTATTCCTGACTGAATATACTCTTTTTAAAATGGCTTTTATTTAAATGATAAATTGTAGAAAGTCCGCGTTTAATACTAAATGGCACGCTGTTTCAACCTTTCAATTTAAATGAAATCGGAATATAAATTTGTTTTTACTGAATGAACGAAATGTGTACCTATTTGAATTATAGCAATTAAATTTTACTATAAGCAAATCGAATTTACCAGCCCATGTGTTCTCCGCTTCCAAAAAAAGGCGACCGTAGTGTAGTAGTAGTGAACGGTTACACAAACCTAACCAAAGAGCACGGGTTCAAAACCACTCGCGCCGGTACCAATGTATCTTAAATTGATACGTTGATAAACTAGCAATCAATCCCTTTTTCCACTTGCCACGATCCAGACATAACTCGCTCACTTCCCTCACATCCACAATTCTCTTCATACAAGCTCTACGGTAATGGGCACTAGGCAATCCAACTTTCTTGAGGATGGCTTCTATTTGGTCGAAGAACACCCTCTCGATTAGCGCATTCATCCACATCAGATTTATAAATTTCTTTCGTCAATCTACTTTTTTTCATCCTTTCCATGTAACCAAACGATGGAAGCATTTCTTTGTCAATCCTTGTCATTACACCTTCATTCAATCTACATCTATCGCGCACTGTAATATTCCTTATTCTATCCGCTATCGCCACTCCACATACACTCCTTAATGACGGCATTCCTACAGCGTTCATTTTACTCTCATGCTTCTTCATCTTTCATCTCTTTGCATAAAAAATATCATTAATCTAAATTGAATTCAACACGTATCATCTTAGGAAACGTGCCTATTACTACAGAGTCTGTATGATGAGAATTGTGGATGTGAAGGAAGCAAGAGAGTTGTGGATATGGCGATGGTGGAATATGTCGCTCCGTTGTATCTGCCTTTCCCTGTAGGATAGGCGTGAAATTGATAACGGTGTTCTTAGTAAATATTATATTTATAGAAAACTAATAGATATATTATAATATAAATGTCGTCATCGATTTATTATAACAGGACTTAACATTCACGCTTGTTAATATATTAGGTGTAGACAGTGATGGCTTAATCAATTTATTGTACACAGACCACGAATTTACTGAGTCACGTTTCGAAATAAGCTTGAAAGTTGCCGGTTCCAACTAGGCCGGCATAGTGTATGCTAATGTTACTTACAAATATTTAAGTGTAGTAGCAGTCGCATCTATTTATTAACATCAAAAATACAAATTTCATTCACATAATTTATAAACGAACTTTATTTATTGTGGCTCGACGTATGATGATAGTACACCGCCTGATGTTAAGCAGAAGCCACCGTTACTATATTGCGAGTAGCAGTTGCATCCATTATGCCGGCCTAGTTGGAAGCGGCAACTTACAATCTGATCTTAAAATATAACTTACGTTAACATAACATAAGTTATTTTACTGTCTGTATGCATTATTTATTATTAATATTTAATATATTATATTATATTAATATTTAAGTATCTAATCTAATTAAATATTACAATTGAAAGCTATAAAACAAATCTTCGCTCCGATTGGGAATCGAACCTGACGTCACGTGACGTGTCGACGACACGTGTCACCAAATACGCCACGCGTGTCGTTGAACGCTATATTTACGGTTTTTTCTGCTAATGTAAAACCTTAATAGAATTGAGAATTTGTTTTACCTTTTACGACCTAAAGAAGCTTGTGATTTAAGTTGACATCTTTCTTTGCAAATTTGAACCATATGCTGAAATGCTTAGAATATAATTTACTGTGACAAGTACAGGTTTTACCAGCAGTTTTACGGCACCAGTAATATAAATATGTGATAAGTGAGATCAGGGATTTTACTTAAACTCACATCTTTATTTTTTTTATTGTGACTTAGCGTTTAACAACACTCGCCTGATGTTAAGCTGGAGTGCCGTCCATGAATAGAGATGAATGCTACTACAGTTCAATAACTGTAAGTAGTAGTCACAGCCATTATGCCGGCCTAGTTGAAACCGGCAAATTACAAACTTATCCCGCGGCAAAATTACTTCACGGTCTGTATACTTGTTCGACAGACTGGGACCGCTGCTTACCACTCTTTCACGACCAGACGCGGAGCAAATATCTGACAAATATTTGTAATATTAAATCTTATCTACTAATAAATATTACATATAAAAGCTATAAAACAAATATTTTACCGACCGGGAAACGAACCCAAGACACCCGCGTAACGAACTGGTAGCACACCACTACGCCACGCCTGTCGTCAAATAACGTACTTAAATTCCAATAACTACTATAGCGCGACCTTGGCATGCGCTCTGCCTATCCATAGACACATTATGAACACCAACCCTTCTTCTCCGGATGGCTGGTACACTCCGACTTGTCCAGCTTATTATCAGAGGTCTTGTTCAACGTCGAGACACAATAAAAAATAAAAAAATAAAAAAGTGGAATAAAATTATTAATTTATTATTATTATTTATTTTTTATTACATTTCTATACTAAGCTACTAAAGTGCTTGTTTCATAAAAGCAGGACAACCAAAGTACATATTATATCAAAGATTCGAACTTGTGCTCTCGGTTTGTGTAACCATTGCACTACCACTACACCACGGTTTTGTTTAAAAACATCTATTTATGTCCTAAAATTAACTATCCGTCATCGGTTACAGTAACCATCCGTTGTTCACTTCACAATTCACTGACGTTTGAAAAATAATATTAAAAAAAACAGTTTTACTCTTTTTCATACTTTATGCTAGTAGTTATCGGTAACTTGACTTACGAGGGGTAATTTATAAGAACGGTTTTGACCTACGGCTGGTAGATCATTTATCTATTCGTATCGAAAACGAACAGATGTAGTAACCGGGCGTTAACGGTGTACTTTGATACGAGTGTATTTTATATACTATTGTCGTCCAGTTTCCATGATACTAGCAAGGATTTCAGTAGCTAAGTATAGAAATATAAAATGTCTCGAATCTGTACAAAGTAATTTTATATGTATGTACCAGTAAGTACAAACCTATGCTAGAGATATCCTAAATGACAAAATGTCGTGCGTGAAACAATTATTTAGTATCCAAAAAGTTGTTTATCTAACATAACACGAACGTTGGTCTATGGCACAGACCACTTACAACTAGATCTCACTTCACTAGAAGCTAGAAAAATACTTCCGTTTATTTTATTTATTGTGACTCAACCTCTTCCTCGACAAGGGATAATTAGTAAGGGACCTTCCCAAGAGCGTCAACGACTGGAAAACCGATTATATCTCGTTTGCTTTAATATCCACTGTGCCCATAAACGAAGAGAATTGTAAATGTTAAGAAAGCGGCATATGAATTAAACACATTTTATGCGCCTTGCTATCGCATTTATTTTGGTTGAGATTTTACATTTTTTTTATTATTCCGACGTTTTGAGAGCTTTGCAGCTTTCGTGGTCACAGAGAGACAAGCGGTATATGTCAGGATGCCTATCTCCTTAGGAGCGTAAATCAATGACAATGAGCTTTGTTTTGACAGTTGAACTTCATTCCTGAGCTTCCAAATTAAAATTGCGACCGCAAAACACGCTGAGAATTTATGTTCATGTTTATTGACAGTTTAAGCTCATTGAAACACTGTCCGAATGAATAAAAGTTGTTTTTGACACTAACCGCGACAGCGTAACTTTTTGACAAATGGGAAATGAATTTCATTTTCATACCCATTGAAGTTGCGCGGTCGTCCCCCTGACACCTATAAAGTTTAGAGTTGTCTAACAGTTGTCGATTGCCATCCTTTGGTGTGTCTATATGCCTATAACCTTGTATATATGTAGCTTGGCAGAATTGCAAATAAAGCTATTTTCAACGTTTGAATCTAATTTGAATTTTAATTCGCATTTTGTAAAGTGAACTATAGTATAGACTGTAATATTTTGTTCACATTTTAGTAGCCCTTCGATTCATATTTATAACGTTTAAATTTTGGTTCCTGAAAGTGTACAGCCTTTTTTATTATTGTGACACGATATCGACCTCGACCCGCCTGATGATAAGCAAGAGGAGGTCCAAGAGTGTCGACGCCTGAGAAAACCGAGTTTGTTTACGGCTGGATCAGTCGCCGTCACTATGCCGGCCAAAGGTGCTACTTTACGCATCGCTTGAAGGATTCAAGGTCATAGGATGGAGAGAACACATGAGCAGGCAAAGCATTCTACTTGTCAAATTTTCTATAAAGAAAAGCCTCCTTCCCACAGATATATGCAAAGTACAATGCTCTACCTTCCACGATTCAGCGTGTTTTTTATTTTTTTTTAACTATAGTTAAGTTTTTAAAGTTTTTCTTGAAGGTCCAACGTTATACGATGGGCTCGTAAATTAGGCGTATCCATTATCTGGCTTAGCTGAACCTATTGTTCAACATTTCTGTACCTCAGAGGTAACTTGTGTTAAGTCCAAAATTTTAGGATAACTTTTTTTTAATGATTTATGTCCAGAATAAAGATCTCCAGCTGGTGGCAAACTGTGTTAAGTCCTACATAGCTGGAATAAAATAATACCATTTATGAAAATGTGTTATGTCCAGGTAGTTGTTAGTGGCAATGTGATTCAAGTCCCACATAACAAATTTTCGCTCCTACAAACTTATAAATTTTATTAAAGTGCTTTTGTGTTAAGTCCCACACAACACATAACAAATCCCAACTACAACCACTACCTATAAACGATAACGAACAGGATAAACGACAATTTTTACCATGAAGATTTTGATAATAACAAGAAGTGGCTATATGTAGCCAATAGGATAACAAAATCAAAAGTATAAAGAGGACGATCACGTACTAGTACTAGAGAAAATAAAAGATCATTTACATTAAAATATACTTTTACTGTAAATGAAGAAGTCATACCAATATGTAAGAAGTTTTTTTTAAATATCGTACATTGTGTATTTCTCAAAGTTTTGTTGATGTAGCTCTTAATAAAAATAGGGATGGTGGTACAGTTTCTGGTGATGCTAGGGTCAAATATGTTCCTACAAATAAACTGGATGATGTGATCCTGTGATCCAATCATTTCCTGTTATTGAGCCATTACAGTAGGGAACGGTCTGCAACGAGCTTAATATAAGCAAGATGTACGAACTATATTTAATAGATTGTAATGAAAACCAAGTACTTTTTTTATTGTGACACGACATCTGAGCTCGTCCCGCCTGATGATAAGCAAGAGGAGGTCCAAGAGTGACGACGACTGATAAAACCGAGTATGTTCACGACTGCCTCAGTCGCCGTCACTATTTCGGCCAAAAGTGCTTCTTCTTGAAGGATCTAAGGTCATAGGATGGAGAGAACACATGGGCAGGCAAAGCATTCCACTTGTCGATTGATCTACAAAGAAAAGACGCACCGAACTTTTTAGCTCGACTGCCGATTTGGTCGATAAAATGCGGATGCTTACCCCGACCTGAGCGGGAATTACGGGAGTGAAAAGACGAAGGTAGAAACAAGGTTAGAGAGCTCCTCAGAACATTCTCCGTGGTATGAGCGATAGAGGACGCACAGAGCCGCCATGTCTCTGCGTAGTTGCAGGGGCTCCAGAGTTCGCGTGACCTCTGCATCACCTATGATTCGGACAGCTCGGCGCTGCAATGAATCTAGGGCATTAAGAAGATACTTGGCAGAGCCGTCCCAGAGGTGCGAACAGTACTCCGCGCAAGAGCGAATCTGAGCCTTGTAAAGTAGCAGGCAAAAGTAGATGCCAAGTTTGCGGGAGGTGGTTATAATGGCCCGCTCGATGTGGTCCCTGTGATTCAGGTCGCAGCAAAGGGACATTCCAAGAATGTCCAGTCTGTCTGAAGCACTGAGGGAGATGTTACGAGGAGAGGGAAGGGGAGTAAATGGGGATTTTTTCGTCGAGAACGGGCATACCTGAGTCTTGTCTGCGTTGAACTGAACCAGGTTCTTGTCGCCCCAGTGGGTAATATGATCAAGAACCTGGTTCAGTCCCGCTACAACAGACTCTCTCATATCGGCTATCTCCTGTTTCCCGGCTGCGGGGCGGGCAGTATAGCGTCCATGCACCATGTCTGCATAGCAATGAATGCCGGATCCAAGGTCCAGCATGTCATTGATATGCAGAAGGAACAAAGTCAGCGACAGCACGGAGCCCTAAGGGACGCCGGCATTCACCGACATCCTGCGCGACGCGCTTCCATCCACAACGACTCGTATGGAACGGCCATGCAGGAAGTCAGCTATCCAACCCCGCAGACGGTCAGGTAAACCGTATGCCTCGAGCTTGGATAAAAAAAAAAAAAAGGCCCCTGTGCCAGACCCTGTCAAACGCTTTAGAGATGTCCAAGCCAACGGCAAGGGCTTCTCCATTACCATCCAATGCTTCACCTTAGACGTGCGTGGTGTACGCCAGATCATCAGTTGACCGTTTCGGCCTGAAGCCATATTGACGGTCATTGATCAGCTGGTGACCCTCCAGGTAGGCCATGAGGCGAATATTAATTTTTCGCTCCATGACCTCCACAGTACTGAGGTTACAGCTATTGGACGGTAGTTTGTCGGGTCCGAGCGGTCGCCTTTTTTTGGGACCGGTTGCACATTGGCCCCCTTCCAAGCCCGAGGCACGCAGCCCGATGCGTACGAGAGCCGGTATAGCCTCGTCAAGACGGGAGTCAATTCCGCTGCACAAGTTTTAAACACAAGCGCTGGGACACCATCGGGACCACTGGACTTCCGGATATCAAGCGATCGTAGCTCCTTGCGGACATCGCGTTGTCTGATACGAATCTCAGGCATCGTATGTCCGCATGGGCGCAGGGTGGGTGGCCCTGAACCACGATCGTCAATACGCGAATTCGTGGCAAAGACTTCGGCCAGTAGATCGGCCTTCGCCTTCGCCGTATGCGCCAGTGAGCCATCAGGCTGTCTCAGCGGTGGCAGTTCAGAACGACAGAAGTTAGATTCTACAGTCTTGGCGAGACTCCAAAAGCTGCGACTACCCGTTGGGTGCGCTAATAGACTCTCGCCAATCCTGGAAACGCGCTGTGCCTCCGCCTTTTTAAAGACCTTTCTGCAAGACTTGAAGGCACGATTGGTGGCGTGACAGTTTTTACAAAATAATATTTTGTTAATATTTCATATCATTTGGACTTAATAGAGAAATTTAGTTGGAACAAGCCATCCTTATTTGGAGACAAATGTGTTAAGTCCACCTCCCTGAAAAGGGTGCATAGTACAAGCTGTAACAATATTTTACAGAATAAAGATGTTTAAATGAACCATAAATAAGCTATGAACGTATTGACTAAGACTAAACATTAGCAGTAAAAAAATAATAACTACAACAAAATCATTAAAATGGCCGTCCTGCATAATTTGCAAAATGTGACTTAACATAAGTTGCTTCTGAGGTACAGATTTATTAAAGCCCATTACCTTTTTTTTTTTCAAAACAACATCCTTACATAAATTGTCCCCTTTTTTATATAATTAACGAATATCTTAGACCTTGTACATTAAGCAAACTAATTTACAACAGTTACTTACGAAAATAACTTTTATTTAGCAAAAATACTTGAAAAAAATAGGTTGTACTTCGACTAGTGTGACAATGATGTTACTTTTATTATGGACTACAGGGATAGTTTTCTCTATACATACCCCTTAATTATGGGCACCGCTTTTGTAAGTGCAGAAAGCGAAACAGTGGTCAGTTCGCTCGCACAACCACTAAATAGCTGGCCTGAGCCAACAGATTTGCCAGCGTAAATCTGTTGGCTGTTGGTATTTTTTATTTACTTCTCATTACTAATTAATAAATATTGCAAATGCACTAATATTGGAATATGCTAAAATAAATAATAACATCTAAACAGTTTTTAGTAGAAAAAATAACATCAAAACAGGTTAGTAAATAAAAATTATTTAATTATTTAAAAAAAAGTTATTTTCAGTAACTTTATCCTGAATTTATTGAAACCATGCATAATCTACTTATACAATACCGTACATTGAAGTTGAAAGCTTAGGTCATGTAAAGGCTTTTAGCTGAGGTGTATAACCTTTAGGTGATATAAAGAATACATCCCGACATTTAAATGTGAAAAGCTAGCGAATGAAAGGCATTACGTGATGAGCTTGCAACTTTTTCACATCAATCTAATTGGAACGCTGTAATACCCACAGGGTTAGGCAGAAGCAATAAAGCAAGCATAGCCGGCATAGTGACAACACTCCTAGACCTCCTCTTGCTTACCATTATCGATGTCGAGTGGTAGGCAGTGGTACCCAGTCTACCGCTCCGGGGTAGTACCACCACTTACAAGTATGCAGACCGTGAAGTGATTTGGTCACGTTTCGGGATCAGCTTGTGAGTTGCCGGCTCCATCTAGGCCGGCATGGTGGATGTGATTGCTACTCACAGTTATTGAATTGTAGTAGCAGTGGCATTCATTCATGGACCACACTTCGGCTTAACATCAAGCGGGGTGCTGTCATATGTCGAGGCACTATAAAAAAAAGGTAAATTCACAAAGGTTGTGCCCCAATTATAATAATAAATAAACAATTTTTACACTAATTCATGGATCTTGGACCGCCTCTTGCTTATCATCAGGCGGGACGAGGTCATATGTCGTGTCACAATAAAAAAAAGATATTTTTGTATATTCGTATTAATTCGGTTCAGTGGTAATTGTATTTTTTATCGTAAATCCGTCATTATACCGAAAGTTTGTTTACTACTTTTGCCAAGAAATAAAAATGGACTATACCACCAAACTAAAATTAGTCTATGTACTATGAAAACAAAGCACCCATTTCAGATATGAAATTTAAGATTATATATAACACATTATCTATACTAATGTTACAAAGAGGAAAGATTTGTAAGTTTGTTTGTATTGAATAGGCTCAGAAACTACCAGACCGATTTTAAAATTTCTTTTACCATTAGAAAGCTACATTCTTCGTGACTAACATAGGCTATATTGGATTGTTAAAAAGTTTTGGGTTCCGTACGATATCTTAAATAATGTAACCCAAAGTTAAAAAAATAATAATCATAAAATTCCTTACATCGCGTACTCGTATATTAATAGTACTCATGATTACTCACAAAAAAGTCTGCCATGGCATGTGCCTAAAATGATTTGATAATTAAGGCTGATTATGTATGAGTATATACACTATATACAACAACATACATTTAATGGTAGGTACAAAGATTATGTATACATACATAACAGAAAAACTGATTATTTAACCATTAAGCGTGCGATGTGTTTTGACCCGGGCAACGGCGCGTTACGCAGCCAGTAGGTTATAAGGTTACAAATCACACGTCACTATAATGTAACCGAATTAAAACCAAATATTTAATGTTGAATTTTCAGCCCCTGAAAACCGCAAACATTTCATATGTCTAATTATAAACATTAATTATAATTAACACGGAACCCAATTATGAACCATTTGTTGCAAATATTAATTAATATTTGGTTAATTAATTATGAAATCTTTCATGAATAGCCTTTCAGTAGAATATAAATTGTGACGTTGGGTTGGGTATACGCCTTTCGTTCATTAAAATAATAAACGAAAGGTGATTGACGAAAGATATTTATTTATACGATAGTTTAAATTAATATTGATATTATTATTAAGGCGACTGTGGTGTAGTGGCAGTGCAATAGTTATACGCAAACGGGTTCTCGGGTTCGAAACCACGCACTGGTACAAATGTGTATTTGATATGTGTACTTTAGACTTTAGTTGTCCTGTTTCTATGATTTAAGCATTTTAGTAGCTTAGTATAGAAATAAAAATAATAAATAAATAAATGATCAGGAGTACCTAAGTGGAGGCGTGACCTATTGTTCTACGATAATGTTGGACACATCCTTTAGAAAGCAAACCATAAATGACCAGCTGGAATAACTGCACGATGAAGTGCAGAGCGGTCACGGTTCGTACAAATTGAGACCGGGGTTCGATTCATGGTTGCAGTTAACAGGTAGGCACGCAGTTTAACTGCGTTTTTAAAATAAAATTTATTTTGGATATTATTTTTATTAGATATACATTATTATTAAAGAAAAGATTTAATTAATCAACAATTTTAGATTGTATACGCGTACATGTACTATAAAAAAGTTTAGCGCTATGTCTGTAATATATTTTTTTTAAATTCTCGGCCTTATATAACAAAATACTAGACGAAAAACATTTTTGCGGTTTCTATGTCTATCTATGTTTTTAAGGGGGAAAATACTTTCTTTTCAAAAAAATTAATTCTCTATAACAAAAAAGCACGAACAAAAGAGAAAAATAAAGTAGTACAAGTGTAAGTAGAGGATTTCTCGCAGCCATCCGAGCTTAAAAACGACTTCTATCTATGCTCATAAGCCACGGTTTCAATTCACAATTAAAATGATTTAACAAATTAAAAACCTTTTTCAAAATAATTCTTCATTTCATTTTTATGTTAATGGAAAGATTAATAACAGGTTAATAATAGTATAATATTTTCTTAGATTTTGCGCGAACATTGATCAATCAATAATAAAAAAAATTCCATTCCAAATTCCAAAAAAAAATGTAGTATTTCAAAAGTGATAGGCAGAGAACAGGAGCTCTATCCACGATCCTAACACAACTCTCACGGTTCCGTCACATCCACAATTTTCTTCATACAGGGTATGATTACAGGCAATGCAGACCTCTGGGTCCGCCTCCACTTTTATCTTCCATTATACTAATGAATTAAACAAATTTTATGCGGCTTACTATCGCGTTTATTTTGGTTTTGATTTTACAATTTCATTTTATTATCCGACGTTTCAATCTCACCGTAATCACAATGGCTGCTGAGCTCTCGAAACGTCGGAATAAGAAAATAAAATTGTAAAAACAAAACCAAAATAAACGCGATAGTAAGCCGCATAAAATTTGTTTAATTCATTAGTATAATGGAAGATAAAAGTGGAGGCGGACCCAGAGGTCTGCATTGCCTGTAATCATACCCTGTATGAAGAAAATTGTGGATGTGACGGAACCGTGAGAGTTGTGTTAGGATCGTGGATAGAGCTCCTGTTCTCTGCCTATCACTTTTGAAATACTACATTTTTTTTTGGAATTTGGAATGTGACAGTTTTTTTATTTGATAGAAAATCGAATAGTATTTATATATACCTATGCCTTAAAAATTGTTAGACAATTTATTCTTGCGATAAGATGGTTTGGGCACATAAAAAGGATGAGGGATGCGAGGGATCGTGTCAGGATCGTGGCTAGTGGCGCTCCATTGTCTCTGCCTATCCCTGTGGGAAAAGGCGTGACAATTCGATTGATGGATTGAGAATTATTTCACTATATCATATATTTTCGCATATATAAATTTAAATAAAAATATTTAAAACCGCAGTTTAAGCATTTATTTTATTATTAAAAGTTTAAATGGCTTTTTTTTGTTTTAAAGAAGTGCTTAAGTGACCGCATCCGCGGCTCTAGATAGCAATTTAAAAGTTGCTCAACTTTTTTTATATTAAACCGCTTTTTAACGATTAGGTACAAGATAATATTCATTGGCAACTTTTATTGTGTACCCCAATCGGTTTTCAGGGATATTAAAAAAGATTTCATTAAGCTCCTTTTAGATTTACTTTACCGTTCTATACTCAGCTCAAAACCTTCTTGTACCATGGAAACATGGAACCGACCGCTTAACTTCAATTGTAATGACAATGAAATTCATTTCCATTTGTCAAAAAGTTACGCGGTCGCTGTTAGTGTCAAAAACAACTTTTATTTATTCGGACAACTAGTTTGAATGAGCTTGAACTGTTAATGAAAATTAACATCGATTCTTAGTGTGCTGCGCGGCCGCATTTTAAATGTCAAAGCTGACCGCGTAACTCAATGTCATCGTCATTGAGTTACGCGCAGCAGGACGACTAACAAAGTTACATTGGATACAAAGCTATTCTACTATCACTACACCACGGTCGCCTTAAAGATTTAAGAGAAAACTAACTTTAGTTATTCCTATTTTAAAAAGCCTAAAATATACATAGAGACTTTTTAAATCTATTTATTTATTTTAGATTTATATACTGAGCTACTAAAGTGCTTGTATCATAGAAACAAGACAATCAAAGTACATACAATAAAGACATCCACATTGGCACCGGTGGATGGTTTTGAACCATTGCACTGCCATTACACTACGGTTGCCTTTTATATAAAATAGTAGTTTTTAATCCATCGATTGGTTACTGATATTGTTTAAAAATCTAATATTTCTCCAGCTGGGGTGGCGTTGGTTCATATGACGACCTAAATAAGATTAACGGCACGTGTTCCTACTCCGGACATATGGAAATGGAATGGCAATTCAGAACAAAGGATATAAGATCCAGTACAATAAGGAAATCAATATCCGTTTTCCGTGCATCTAAGCCATTACTAAGACTGAATGCTTTGCATGTATGTACATACATACGAAGTACATGTTAGTATGATATAATCTTACATGACTCGGATGTTTCAGTCGTCGTCTCTCTTGGATCTCCTCTTGCTTATCATCAGGCGGGACGAGGTCAAATGTCGTGTCACAATAAAAAAAACTTAGTCTGTGATTCCGAGACAGCTTCTTCACGCATCGCTTGAACGATATTTGGTTAAAAGATGGGCTGGTAAAGCATTCAATTTGTTAATTGATCTACAAAAAACGACGCCTCGAACCTTTTAGTTTGACTGCTGATTCAGTCAACAGAATGCAGATGCTTCCCTCGACCTCTGCCGGTATCGCGGGTGTGAAATGTGGTCGCTTCTTGAAAAGGAATGGAAAGAATCGAGAAAGGTTACTAGTGTTCAAAAAGGTCAATGGAAATAAGATTTAGTGACATGGAACGCTCCGATGATTTTGAAACATGAAAAGGATAAGTGAAAGGAATTTATAAATCTGATGTGAATAAATGCGTTAAACGAGGTAGACCGAGGTGAACCACTTGATTCCTAAAATGGCCCAGGTGGGTCCCCGGTAGGGTTGCCAACCATACTTTATAATAACGTATCTTACGTTATTTTTGGTAATTATACTTTATACTTTTGCATACAAATAAAGTATGTGAAAATACTTTATTGTGATTGCGTAGCAAACGAATTGCTTATTTAAGTATATAAAGGACAACATTCATTTTGTGTGGGGATTTGGGTTTAAATGTATTAACAGTTGCATATACATTTTAAATTAATTTGATGTACGAAGATTACAATGTAGTTGGAATATATCCTTTTTTTGCATAGTTTGGGTGTGCAAAATAATCTAACTATAATTATGACAGTTCAAAGCAGAACAATAACTCAATTGCACAGCAATTAAAAGCAAAATTGTTATTAGTTTTATCAATACAAGTATCGAAACTACTATTTGTATATTTTTTTCATTATCGGACATTACAAAAGTAGTACATAGAAGCTCAAAATGAATGATGTCCTTTAAATGATGATTGTCAAACAAGCTTTGAAATATTTAAAAATAGCAAAAAATTGTTAGCAAATGCTAAAAGCACACAAAATATGTTTTTAAGGCATAAAATTTGAAAAATACTTTATTTTTCTTCCAAATACTTTATTTTTATCCTATTCAAACAATGGTATACGTTTTTTTTTGTCAAAAAATTTGCAACCCTAGTCCCCGGGTCCCTGGGAGACTCGACGGGGGTCTACGTTGGCATGACAAAAAATGGGGGTTAATAATTCGTAAAACTTTATCTAGTTTCGATAGTGAAAAACTAAAATATTGGCTTTACCTATCAATGTAGGCAGATAAGATTTTAAGAAGCTTACCGACTGTAACATGTAAAAACTTGCATATTCCATATTTAGCACACGTGTAGAAGACTTGCAAAGACGGTTTTTGGCGAGTTTTGGTAATATCGTAGAAGTGTAGCTGCAGGGTATACAGACCGTGAAGTGATTTGGTCACGTTTCGGGATCAGCTTGTAAGTTGCCGGTTCCATCAGGGCCGGCATAGTGGATGTGATTGCTACTCACAGTTATTGAAATATAGTAAGAGTGGCATTCATTCATGGACTACACTTCGGCTTAACATCAAGCGGGGTGCTGTCATATGTCGAGGCTGTCATTTTCCAAAAAAAAATTGGAAAGGGTCTATTAGAAAAAAAAAGTTTGGGAACTCTAGACAGAGTAAGAACTATATGTTAAAATAAAATAGACTATAAATAGGATAGAAGCCTGCTATGATAAAAAATATTCTCATGGTTAATTGATATGGGTGAAGGATTAGGCCGTGATATATTTGTAGACGTTGTACGTCAATATTAGTATATAATAAAATAACATTTTGACTTTAATATAAATAAATAAAACATTTAAATACACGAAGATTATTTATACAAGATTAAATACTCGTAAATACGAAATAAACGAAATTAAGTTTTGGAATCGGAATTGCAAAAGTGAACAGATTTTAGGACAAAAAGAAAATGATTATTCTGAGATTGTTTGCGGCACGGTGGGCTGGTGATGGGATGCTACAATGTCGACGACAGGCATGGCGTAGTAGTTAACACAGACCGTTACGCGGAGTCACGAGTTCAATTCCCAGTTAACTGTAAGTAGCAATCACATCCACTATTCCGACATAGTTGGAACCGGCAAATTACAAGCTGATCTCGAAACGCGACTAAGTCACTTCACGGTATGTATACTTGTAAGTGGTGGTACTACCCCGGATCGGCAGACTGGGCTCTACTGCCTACTACTCTTTGACAACCAGACCTGGAGTAAATATCTGCCTCTTTTTTTAATTAACTATCTGTAATATTTATTCTTAGTAATAAATATTACTAATAAAAGCTATAAAACATATATTTGCTCCGACCGGGTTTCGAAACCAGGACTTTACGCGCACCAAACAAATCGTTGGACAGTCGGACACGCCTGTCGTCCAAACGCTTTTCATAATCCCCAGACACATCTAGTTAGGTTAGGTTCCATCTGGTCTGACGATCATAAAATTTTGTATCGTAGTTTTTAGGACGAGTTTTTTGGATTGAAGACGAGTTGAAGACGAAATCTATTTATTGGTAAAAAGACATAACAGTTAAGAAATTATGCTTTAAACCGCTGTATTTTTGTGTAAATGTAAACAAATTACTTTTACACAAGTAAATTGTTTACATTTACATAGTACTCTCTTCGCAATCGATTAAAATAAACCCAAGGTCAGATACTAATGTGTAATTATTTGTGGTTATTTATGGTAGCTTGGCAAATGACAACATCACGTTTGATGTTAAGCTGGAGTACGATCTATGAATGGAGGCGGCTGCTGTTACAGTTAAATAACTACAGTCGTTTCTACTATGCCTGCCTACTTTCAATCTAATTCCCAAACGCGACTAATTCAGTTTAAGGTCTGGTCACTTGTAAGGATCGGCAGAATGGGCTAATGTCCACTAACTTAAAGAGTGGTAGGCAGTGGTTCCCAGGCTGCCGATTTAGGCTAGTATCACCATACAGACCGTGATGTGATTTAATCGCGTTTCGGAATCAGTTTGTAGCGGGGTGCTGTCATATATCTCGAGTCACAATAAAAAAATATAAAAAAAACTGTCTACATTGAAACAACCCGTCATATCTAATGACATATTACATACAATATGACATTACAATACTACTATAAATTAGTAGGTAATGAAAGTTTTAAAGAAAACAATCACGAGCTCACTTTGGTCAACTGCAACCAGGAATTGAACCCGGCCTCTGTCGTGATTTTTCAACAATTTACAAGAATTTAAGTTTGATTTTCTTGCATAATTCTAAAAGGTTCGGCAAATTGTTTCTTTGTAGCGTAATAGATACGTAGTATTTTTCCATTCCAGTTTAAATGCTCTACCCAACCGATAATAATGGACCCTTTAAGTGAAGCATGAAAAAGCACATTTGACCGGCATAATATCGGCGACTAAATCAGTTTGTTCAGTCGTCAGCGCTCTTACACTTCCTGCTTTCGCTTTGCTTACCAGCCAGCAAGTCGAGGATAGACTTTGCATTTTAATAATAATTAAAAAAAGCTAGCAGGAAAATCTTTCCCTACTCGAGGTACAGATATAGATGTTAACAAAAATAAATCCTATTATTATAAATGTGAATGTTAGTTTGTTTGTTACGTTTTCACGCAATAACTACTTAACTGATCATCATGAAACTTTGTACATATATTTTTGGAGGTACTAAAAATAACATAGGATACTTTTAATTTTTTTAAAATTAAGTTTACAAATGATTATAGTTTCATCTGTTTGAAATTTTTGGGTCATTTTTATATGAGTTATCGAGTTATAAATACAAAAAAGGGATACACAGTCGAATTGAGAACCTCCTCCTTTTTTATTACTGTGTTTAAAACCTAATTTTACGCGGGTGAAACCGCAGGCACAGCTAATATATAATAAATCTAACCATGCAAAAAATCTACTATTTATATATTCGTATAAATAACTATTTGCTCGGTTTGAACCAGTTTGTGCACATTGCTTATATCTGTCAATAAGCTTGAAATATTCCGACCACACACCGTGTTTACTGTAATTCAATTTCAAAGTCACGAGGTGTATTTTATTTGGACTAAATAAAATATACAATTAAAAATTTTGAGTTTTATTTAAGGAATGTTTCGATGGTTTGGGCACATGGAAAGGATAAATGAAAGTAAATTGACTCAAAGAATTTATAAAGCTCTTGTGAATGGAAACATTAAACAAGGCAGGCTCAGGAGGATGTTTGCCGATCAAATCGGAGACATCCTCAAGAAAGCTAAGTTGCCTAGTGCCCAAAACCATAGAGCTTGTATGAAGAGAATTGTGTATGTAAAGGAAGCGGGGGAGTTGTGTTAGGATCGCCATTATCTCTGCCTATCCCTGTGGGAAAAAAGCGTGACATTTTTTTTAGTTTAACTACGTCACTGAGGGTGCTGTGATATTCATCCCATTTCTTACATTGAAATGTAGTTGAAGTCTACCTATAATACATAGCTTACTTGACATCTGTCCTGGAATTAAAAGTACTATTCTATGTATTTTAACTTGGTAATAAAAAAGAGGCAGATATTTGCTCCAAATCCAGGGTTAGGTTGATCTAATATGATCGAAGACAATGTCGTCGGCGATTGTCAAAAAATGTCATAAGAGTCAGAATTCACTTACACTGATATAAATTGTGTAAGTGAATCGAATGTGGATTATGAACTGAACCTTACTACATTGTTTTGAAGTATAAGCACCATTTTGGACTGATAACAAATGTAAGTCCAACATCAATTCAGACTTGCATTTATGTCGCTGCTTTTTGAGCGGCAATTGTGTATCTACCGTAAATATATTATCGAAGATTAAAACCATTAAAAAGATACTATTAATCGTTGTTACGAATATCGTCGGTGCAATTACACGTCCGATCATTATCGACAACGCAACTAAGTCACTTCACGGTCTGTAAGTGGTGGTGAACAGACCAAGCACCAGTCAAGCTACTCTTTGATCCGGGGTAGTACCACCACTTACAAGTATACAGACCGTGAAATGATTTGGTCACGTTTCGGGATCAGCTTGTAAGTTGCCGGTTCCATTTAGGCCGGCATAGTGGATGTGATTGCTACTCACAGTTATTGAATTGTAGTAGCAGTGACTTTCATTCATGGACCACACTTCGGCTTAACATCAAGCGGGGTGTTGGTTGTCATATGTTGAGTCACAATTTAAAAAAAATAACTCAATTGTTTCTGCCTAATTTCACAATATTCTCAGTGAATTTTCTCCTTTCTAACGTAGGTAACTAAAGTCTTTCAATTGATTTCGAACGACGCCGGCCTATATAACTGGGAGCCACAAGCAAAGTGATCTGGATACATTTAAAGTGAATCAGGCGGAACCGTCGGTGTACGGACGGTCGGTTGTCCACACAAAGCAGACGGCGCCTTTGATCCATGGACAGTTGATAGGCCCGGTGGACCCTTTGAATAAACCGCCCGCCCAACTGTTTGCACGTATACAACTACGTTAGCCTGTTATATATATACTATAGAGTTGGTTATCTTTCATAGTTTGTTGCACTTTTAGTTAGTAAGGATTCAAATGGTCTTTCTAATATTTGAATACAAACAAACGAAATTCACTTAAAACATATTTGATTCCCGTCTACAACGCGTTTAATTTTTAGTGGTAACACGGAGTCTTTTATTTATTTTATTTTTTTTGGCACTCTTGGATCTCATCTTGCTTACCACCGGGTAAAGGTCAGTCATTTTATTTTATTTTATTGTGACTCGACATATGACAGCACCCCGCTTGATGTTAAGCCAAAGTGTGGTACACGAATGAATGTCACTGCTAATACAATTCAATAACTGTAAGTAGCAATCACATCCACTATGCCGGCCTAGATGGAAACGTGGTACCAGACTGGGTACCACTGCCTACCACTCTTTGATAACCAGATCCGAAGCAAATATCCATCTCTTTTTTTTTTAAATTAACAAATATTTGCAATATTTAATATTATTTTTACGCGCAACAAACCAATCGCTTAACCGTTCGTCCACGCCTGTCGTCGAGTCACAATAAAAAAAAGTAAGTACTAATTAATGTAGTTTTAATTATAATCTTGATCCAAGGATCAAGATGAAAGAAGACATTCCTAAAAAAAATGGGGTGCATCGCATTTTTCTGATGGTTAGCAACAAGGAGAATTCCAAGAGCGCCGACGAATAAAAAACCGAATTATTTTACAGTTACCTCGATCGTTGTCACTATTTGCGCCGTTTGGGGCTAAGACGCCTGGGGACCTTCAGCCAAGCACCTGGCCAAGGAGTTGTCCAAGCGGCTGACGGAAAATGTGGAGACATAAAGGCTGGCATTTATTTCTGCCAACGAATTAGCCTCGCTATTCACTATTCTCATTCTTCGCTATTGTCTGATGCGACGTCTCATTATAGTTAAAATATTTTTAGAAATATATGTCTAATATTATTTATATAGAGTACATACTATTAAGGGGTCATTATATTTAGCGGTTAGCTATAAACCGATATTTTGTAAATACATAACATTGCTTTCAGCATATATTGACGTCAACGGGCTAAGTTTAACTGAAGGAGATTTCATGTGTGTTACTAACTGTGTGAATGATATTCAGCAAAATTGTAACACAGTATAAGGTTTTAGAACATTTTAAGAGTAGTTTGCAGATAGTTGATTGTCTGCCGATGTGGGGTAGTACCACCACCTACAATTGTACAGATCGTGAAGTGACTTAGTCGCGTTTTGGGATCAGCTTAAAATCGACTAAAAAGCTGACTTAGTTTACAGTTGCCTGTCGCCGTCACTTGGAATAACAATCGTGGTATATAAAATAGAGGTGACTGCTACTATAATTCAATAACTGTAAGTAGCAATCATATCCACTATGCCGGCCTAGTTGGAACCGGCATCTTACAAGTTGAGCGATTATATATATTTATAATAATATATATTTATGCCTTACTCATAAATATATATTATTTATGAGTAAGGCATACAAAACAGAATGAATCCAGAATGTTTAAAAAAAAAATTTTAAATCTAAATTAATTTAGTGTAATAAATAAACTTGTACTATATATTTGTTAATATATGTATGTACCTATAACTTTGTACATCCAGTTAGTGAAATAGAGACGTCTCCTGATAATAAAGTTGTAATCCCCAAAAGTATCTATCTTTCCAAAGTAAATGTAAACTCAGTAACTTGGTTTACTAACAACATTTACAAGGCTACTAAACAAGATTTTATTGTTAATTTTAAACTAGAAGATAAACTTGTTAATTTTTTGAAATTATAAACTAGCGGACCCGACGGACGTTGTCCTCCCCGAAAGCAAAAACGTCTGCAGCGCCACCTACCACTGCGAATCTAGACCATTCAAGGACACACTTAAACACTCCCAAAAATATTCATTAAAATCGATCCAGCCTTTCAGGAGAATTTCAGTTTAAAGAGTGGTATACAGACCGTGAAGTGACATAGTCGAGTTTCGGGATCAACTTGTAGGTTGCCGATTCCAACGAGGCTGGCATAGTGGATGTTACTGCTACTTACAGTTATTTAACAACTCCATTCATGGACCGCACTTCAGCTTAACATTAGGCGGGGCGCTGTCATATGTCGAGTCACAATAAAAAAACAAACAACAAAAGAAATATAATATTATAATGATACATGCTGTGATTATTTTTGACGCAACATCTAACCTCGACTTGCCTGATTGTAAGCCTGATTGAATGCTGACTACTGATTACAATTCACGATCAGTTTACGGTTGTATCAATTATTTTAAAAAAATAAGGCAGATGCGGGATTATTGGTGATCATTTTCTCAGTCGTCCTTTCAAGTGTACAGACACTAAAGTGACTTAATCGCGTTTTGTAATCAGCCTGAAAGTTACAACCGTGGTGTAGTGGTTACTCAGCACGGGTTCGAAACCACTTGCCGGTACCAATGTATCTTTGATATTGTATGTATTTTCGTTATTCTGTTTCTTTAATACAAGCACTTTAGTAGCTTAGTATGGAAATATAAAAATAAAATAAAAATAAGAACGAAGCCGATATATAGTGGATGCTATTTGTAATTATTCAAATTCAGTTGTAATTATTGCCGCCATTCGTGAAATAAATGTTAATAAAAAAAAGAGATGGATATTTGCTTCGGGTCTGGTTATCAAAGAGTGGTAGGCAGTGGTACACAGTCTGCCGATCCGGGGTAGTACCACCATTTACAAGTTTACAGAGCGTGAAGTGATTAGGTCACGTTTCGGGATCAGCTTGTAAGTTGTAGGCCGGCATAGTGGATGTGATTGCTACTCACAGTTATTGAATTGTAGTAGCAGTGACATTCATTCATGGACCACACTTTGGCTTAACATCAAGCGGGGTGCTTTCATATGACAAGTCACAATAAAAATAAAAATAAATTAGGCCGGTATATAGTATTTGTAATTATTTAACTGTAGTGGCAGTTGCCGCCATTCGTGAATCGGTGCTGTAGGTATGTCAAGATATAATTAAAAAAAATATATATAAATAACTTTGAATCAAAATAATTTTATAGTAAACTTTTAACTGCAAAAGAGCACTTGAAAACAATTCTGCTACAAAAACAATTTGATTCTACTTCAAAGCATTGTAAATAAAATTGCATCGACGCAAACTCGTGCAGTTGGCGACGTAGTTTTAAAAATCTACGTGCATAACGATGGCTGGACTTAACATCAATCAATCAATCGAATTGTCCCGCCTTTTTTCCACAGGGATAGGCAGAGACAATGGAGCGCCACTTGCCACAATCCTCACACCTTTTTTTTATCTTATTGTGACTCGACATATGACAGCACCCCGCCTTTTGTTAGGCTGGAGTGCGGTCTATGAAAGAAGGTGACTGCTACACTGCTGACAGGTTAAAAAACTCTAAGTAGCAGTAATAGTTTAAACCGGCAACTTATAAACTGCGTAACAAATGCAGTGATTTCACTACAGTAGCAATCGCTCCCATGTATGGATCGCACTTACAATTCAGCTTAACATCAGACAGGAGACAGGTCCAGCCATCACGATGCACACTTAAAAAATGCAAAAGCTTCGGAATGATTGATGAACGAGGTATGACGGCCCAAATGGACTTTTACAATTGCATTTTCACTTTGCTACTTTGTTTTTGATTTGCCATTCCATATTCAAACTATATAATAGATTTATAATTCAAAGCACCATTAAGCTAAAAACGCTTTTACGTAAAAACCGGGAACTCTTCATCCTCTGATCATTGAAGTTATGTGAGAATGATGCACCTTTGGCAGGCAGTTGAACTTAGCGATAAATAGAATACTTTACCAGCCCATGTGTTTTCCCCATCCTTTGGACTTCCTTTGGATCATACAATAAGAGCGACTTAAGTCGGCATTTCGACGAACTTTTACGTCGTCGTTTTTAAATTAAAAAATAAATTATTTATGTAATTTAGAAAAACTTACAGCTCTTTTATAAATCTAGATACAAACTATAATAAAACTAAGCCTAATTAGTTCTCACCTATATATAATACAAACGAAAAATCAACCTAAAACACTACAAAACAACTAACTACAACAATAAAAATATATTTTAACAAAAAATATAATTTAGGGCATATATTCAGCTCCGAGGACCTATCTACGTGTGCCTCGGCCGTTGTTGATGAGATCGCACTGGGGATGGAATATTACATTCCATCCAACCGTGCATCTCGCAACGACCGGAGCAGGCCTTGGTACAATGGTGAGTGCGCGGTTGCTGTTTCAGCAAAAAACGCGGCTCACAGTGCCTGGGTCAAGGGTCGAAGAAATCATGACCCTCGCGTGGATGAGTTGAAAGCAGCTTTTAATCGTGCCACCAAGTCTTGTAAGAAAGTCTTTAGAAGAGCGGAGGCACAGCGCGTTTCCAGGATTGGCGAGAGTCTATTAGCGCACCCAACGGGTAGTCGCAGCTTTTGGAGTCTCGCCAAAACTGTGGAATCTAACTTCTGTCGTTCCTCACTGCCACCGCTGAGACAGCCTGATGGCTCACTGGCGCATACGGCAAAAGCGAAGGCTGACCTCTTGGCTGAGCTCTTTGCCGTTAATTCACGGATCGACGATCGTGGTGCAGAGCCACCCACCTTGCGTCCATGCGGACATACGATGCCTGATATACGTATCAGACAACGCGATGTCCGCATGGAGCTACGATCGCTCGATATCCGAAAGTCCAGTGGCCCTGACGCTATCCCAGCGATTGTGCTTAAAACGTGTGCAGCGGAATTGACTCCCGTCTTGACGAGGCTATACCGGCTCTCATACTCGTCGGGCTGTGTGCCTCGGGCTTGGAAGGGGGCCAATGTGCAACCGGTCCCTAAGAAAGGCGACCGTTCAGACCCTGCAAACTACCGTCCGATAGCTGTAACCTCAGTTTTGTGCAAGGTCATGGAGCGGATTATAAATGTCCGCCTCATGGCCTATCTGGAGGGTCATCAGCTGATCAATGACCGTCAATATGGCTTCAGGCCGAAACGGTCAACTGGTGATCTTCTGGCGTACACCACGCACGTCTGGGGGGAAGCGTTGGATGGTAATGGAGAGGCCCTTGCCATCGGCTTGGACATCTCCAAAGCGTTTGACAGGGTCTGGCACAAGGCCCTTCTTTCCAAGCTCGAGGCATACGGTTTACCTGACCGTCTGCGTGGCTGGATAGCCGACTTCCTGCGTGGCCGCTCCATACGCGTTGTTGTGGATGGCAGCGCGTCACGTAGGGTGTCGGTGAATGCTGGCGTTCCTCAGGGCTCTGTGCTGTCGCCGACCTTGTTCCTACTGCATATCAATGACATGCTGGACCTTGGATCCAGCATTCATTGCTATGCAGACGACAGCACGGTGCATGGACGCTACACTGCCCGCCCCGCAGCCGGAAAACAGGAGATAGCCGATATCAGAGAGTCTGTTGTAGCGGGGCTGAACCGGGTTCTTGATTGTATTACCCATTGGGGCGACGAGAACCTGGTTCAGTTCAATGCAGACAAGACTCAGGTATGCGCGTTCTCGACGAAAAAATCCCCGTTTATCCCCCTTCCTTCTCTTCGTAACATTCCCCTTGGTACTTCGGACAGACTGGATATCTTAGGGATGTCCCTTCGCAGCGACCTGAATCACAGGGATCACGTTGAGCGGGCTATTAAGACCACCTCCCGCAAACTTGGCATCCTGAACAAGGTGCGGCGGTTCTTCGCGCCAGAGCTTCGCCTGCTTTTATACAAGGCTCAAATTCGCTCTTGCGCGGAGTACTGTTCGCATCTTTGGGACGGCTCTGCCAAGTATCTTCTCAATGCCCTGGATTCATTGCAGCGCCGAGCTGTCCGAATCATAGGAGATGTAGAGGTTACGCGAACTCTGGAGCCTCTGCAATTACGCAGAGACATGGCGGCTCTGTGCGTCCTCTATCGCCTATACCACGGAGAATGTTCCGAGGAGCTCTTTAACCTTGTTCCTATCTCGTCTTTTCACACCCGTAACACCCGCACTGGTCGGGGGAAGCATTCACATTTTGTCGACAGAATCGGTAGTCGAACTAAAAAGTTCGGTGCATCTTTTCTTTGTAGAACAATCGACAAGTGGAATGCTTTGCCAGCCCATGTGTTCTCTCCCTCCTATAACCTTGGATCCTTCAAGCGATGCGTGAAGAAGCACCTTTGGCCGGCATAGTGACGGCGGCTGAGACAGCCGTGAACAAACTCGGTTGTCTCAATCGTCTGCACTTTTGGATCTCCTCTTGCTTATCATCAGGCAGGTCGATGTCAAATGTCGAGTCACAATAAAAAAAAAAAAAAAAAAAAATATTCATTGAGTAATACAACGGACAAGTGTTTTCTTATCTGATCAATATTGCTACAGTACAGGTCCATGGTTGGACAGTATGTACATATTCAAAGTTTTTGCCGATCGAATAAAGAATGATTTCGATAATTTATTTTGGGTACTCGCAAAGACACACGGCTTAGGAGTTGAAAACAGTTACATTTCCTCAAGCTATCATCAACAAATAAGCTACATCGCCTATGTCTTTTCTGACAGAAATAGGGAGTAAATGGTGTCTAGTACAGCGTTCCTTATATGTACTTTTGGGTTGAATTTCTCTTTCACTTAAGAAAGAGAGGAATATTTTTTGAATTCGTTTAATCCGGGAAATAATAATGGATATGACATTCGGTTTCAAAAAAAACGAATATCTTTAAAACCCTATGGTATTTTAGGTAAAGACGTAGATAAGTAATACGCGCTCCGAAGGAGACACGTTTAAACTGGGCATCGCGATACAGAAATCATATATTTATCTCTTCTCGCTCTCAATAACTATCATTCCATCCTGCTTCCACTTGTTTTTATGACTAGTCGTGGTTGATCGTTCAAAGTCGTGCCATTTGCGAACACTAAAAAAGGTGTAGGTGACGTGTTTACCTTTTTTTTATTGTGACTCGACATATGTCAGCACCATGACAGCACCCTGCTTGATGTTAAGCTGGAGTGTGGTCCATGAATAAATTTCATTGCTACTACAATTTAATAACTGTGAGTAGCAGTTGCATCCACTATGCCGGCCTAGTTGGAACCGGGAAATTTCAAGCTGATCCCGAAACGCGACCAAATCACTTCGGTCTGCATGTATACTAGTAAGTGGTGGTACTACCCCAGATCGGCAGACAGGGTACCACTGCCTACCACTCTTTAATTTCATTTAATATCATTGTTAAAACCACATTAAATTAATTCTATTATTATTTTATTGCAGGGATCGTCAACCGCGGTGACTCATTCAGACGCCGTCGCTCCAGGTCAGGTAGCCTAGCGCCTTCCTCTCCTGCCCAGAGAGCGCCAGAACCCCAGGAGCGGAAGCCTGTGGTCTGTTACAAAGTTGCAATGGTCGGTGCACCTGGTGTTGGGAAGACTGCACTCATCAGCCAATTCCAAACAAGCGAATGTACTAACACCTATGATGATCAGAGAGGTTAGTATATATTTTAAAACGGCGCGTCGTTTTTAGTGTTTCGTAGCAAAAAACAGAACCCTTATAGATTCGTCATGTCTGACTGAATGTCTGTCCGTATGTCACAGCCACTTTTTTTCGAAACTATAAGAACTAGTATACTGTTAAAACTTGGTAAATAGATGTATTCTGTGAACCGCAATAAGATTTTCACACAAAAATAGATAAAAAAAAACAATAAATTTTGGGGGATTCCCATAGTTAGAACTGAAACTCAATTTTTTTTTCTCAAATCCCATATGTGTGGGGTATCTATGGATAGATCTTTAAAGGTTTCTAATATCATAGCGATTCCGACTCGCATTTGGCCGCTTTGTTTTTGTAAAACCATCAACAAGTGAATGCTTTGCTAGCAAATGTGTTTTCCCCATCCTGTAAACTTCAAGCGATCTTATAACCTTTTTTGGCCGGTAGTGACGGCGACTGTGGCAGCCGTGACTGAATCGTTTTCTTTTCAGCCGTCGGCACTCTTGAACCTTCATTATGCAGCCTACCACTCTTCGATATACATTCCCGGAGCAATTATTCGCCCCTTTTTTTATTAATGAATATTTGAAATATTTATTATAATTATTAAATATTACAAATAAAAGTAATGAAACAAATATTTGCTCCGATCAGGAATCGAACCCGGGACTTTACGCCTAACAAAGTAGTGTGTTAACCAATCGTCCACGCCTGACGTCAAAATATTCTCCAATTCATTTAAACTGTCCTCCGTTTGAAAGCCACCAAAACAAAAAGTGGTCAGGAAGTTCACTCGGTTAAGTAGCCGGGTATGTCTGTGGTTATCCGGTTCAATGATTGATTACTACCGCTTTATAATGCTCGTACACACAGACAACGAAAATTTTAGTGTGAATTCCCACAGAAATAAGCGTGAACGATGCGTGAAGAAGCAACTTGGACGGCATAGTGACGGCGACTGAGGCAGCTGTGAACTAACTCGGTTGTTTCAGTCGTCGTCACTCTTGCTTACCTCTCCGTTACGCATATTAAGTCCCGAGTTCGATTCCCGAAAGAAGTAAAGCATTGTTCTTCTCAATTTCAACTTGAGCGTTTCATTTATCACGTCATTGACCACGTAGCGTCAAACAGATGTGAAAAAACGATGTAGCAACAAGGTTAAAGAGCTCCTTGGAGCATTCTCCGTGGTATAGGCGATAGAGGCAATAAGAATAATCGTTAAACTCTGTGTATCAACAGCCTTATTTACAGTTCAATTTATCGATGAAATATATCGGGCGGATGTTATATGCTTAATACACAAAGCGGGGGCGAACAAATAAATACATATAATTTTAATTGCTTTCGTAAAAATTTTGGGGGAAAATAATTACTTTTAATAGCTATACCAATTTTATTTTATCAATAAATATTATTTTTTTCCATACTGAACTGAAGCAATTACTGGTCACTATTATGTAATTATATGTGCAATATTCAATCATGTTTTATCAATAACAATTTATAAATACTTATTTACTACGTAAAAATGCACCCACTGGACAAAATATTGCGGATGACTAGGTCAATCGTAAAATGAGTTTTTTAGTCGTCGGTGGGCTTTTAGGCTTTGTGTTCTCTCCATCCTATGACCTTGGATCCTTCAAGCGATGCGTGAAGAAGCACCTTTAGCCGGCATAGTGACGGCGACGGGGGCAGCCGTGAACTGACTCGTTTTTTTCAGTTGTCGTCACTTTTGGACCTCCTCTTGCCTATCATCAGTTGTAGAGTCATTTTTTTTCTTTTGTCGTCACATTTTAATAATAATATTTATGGTGATGGAATGTCAGTGATTTGCGTTGATATGTTGACATTCTCGTAGGTTATCAATCAACATACTTATTGATTTGTTATTCGTTGATTGGTTACCTACGACAATGGATTTTTAAAGAAAACTCGCTAATACGCAAAAATGTCTAATTTTCCCCCTATTGGGGAGAAAATTGGACTTCAAAAAAAGAAAAAAAAAAGACTTCAATAGAGAAAATTGGACAAAAGGTGTGCAATGGTTACGCAAGCCGAGATCACGGGTTCAAAACCACTCACCGGCACCAATGTATCTTTAATTTATTTACTTTGGTTGTCCTGTTTCTATGATACAAGCACTTTTGTAGCTTAGTATAGAAATATACTAAGCTGCCTTTGGCCGGCATAGTTACGGCGGCTGAGACAGCCGTGTACTAACTCGGTTGTTTCAGTCGTTGGCACTTTTGGATCTCCTCTTGCTTATCATCAGGCAGGTCGATGTCGTGTCACAATAAAAATAAATAATCAATAGGGAAATTACTATTGATGTTTAATATAATAATATCCAGCATGGAGATTATTGGACCATACCACTTTTCGTTGCCATTATTAATAATAATAAGAGTAATACTAATTATGAATTAAACAAACTAATTAGTTTAGTAAATAATACACTTAATCAGTGGCAGCTCGCTATTGTGTATTACGAGAATTGGGTCCCTGTGGTCCTGACAGTGTTATCTTTTTTGACAGACTGTACAACGTAAAGTTATCATACTTAAAAATTAATAATTCAACAAGCTTCCAGGAAAAAGACAATGACTGAAATTTCTTAAGAAAAATGTTAAATTCTGAACAAAGAAACGTTCTATTGTTTATACATTATTTATCGAAGAGAACACGCAATTTATTTTAGTAACAATAACATCCGAGTTTCTATTCAAATCATAGGTCTAAGGTACGATTTCCAGTAAAAGGAGGCTCTTGGTTTGCGAGGCCTTTTCTTAACCACAGACATAAATAAAGCAGTTAATTTTTTTAACAATTAAATAATTAAAACAAAGCAAATAATGTATTTAAAATTTCTATTAAATACATTATTTATTAAAAAAATACACAATGAATTAAACATATAATATGCGGCTTACTATCGCGTTTATTTTGGTTTTGATTTTACAATTTTATTTTATTTTTATTCCGAGGTTTCGAGAGCTTTGCAGCCATCGTGGTCACGGAGAGACTCAAAATAAAATAGAATTGTAAAATCAAAACTAAAATAAACGCGATAGTAAGCCGCATAAAAGTTTAATTCATTATTCAAAATTCATGTATCAATCTAAGAAAAAATACGTAATTTATTTTGTAACGAAATCATGTTAATTTCTAAATAAATCATAGGTTTGATTACCAGACGGTGTGATTTTTTAGTAATCTTGTACTTCTCTGCTAACCACCAGGCAAATGGAGGTCAGATGTCGAGTCTGAATAAAAATAATACAAATAATCATATCATATACCAAGTTAAATACCCAATTGTGTTTATTATAACATCTAGATATATGTCAGACATGCAATCCTATCTAGTGCTGTCAGATGCAGAAGGAAGTGTATGTTGTACGAAGAAAAAGTAGAAATGGTGCCGTCCGTTTTATTCTACTACGAATTCTATTCTATTTTACCATAACACATGCATATTTAAACTAAAAACTACTCTTAGGTATGCTGTCGTTTGGAACTCCCGCAAAGGACATCATTCATTTTGGGCTTTTATGTACTACTTTTGTAATGTCGAAAAATATATAAATGGTAGTTTTGGTACTTATATTGATAAAACTAATAACAATTTTGTTTTTAATTGCTGTGCAATTAAGTTATTTGGAAAAAAGATTTTGTATTATCTGTCAATCAACGCCATATTTGTTCTGCTTTGAACTGTCATAATTATAGTTAGATCATGTTGCACACCTAAACTATGCAAAATATCGGATAAATTCCATTTATATTGTAATCTTCGTACATCAAACTATTTTTAAATGCATATTAAACTGTTAATACAATTAGGCCCAAGCCTCCATACAAAATGAATGATGTCCTTTCGTAACAACAAAAAAGTGACCCCAAAAAATCACGCGTACATCGGTCAAATCAATCGAACGTTGACCACCAACATGTATGCGTCGACAACGACATCTTCTTCCTATCTTTTCCTCGTGCAGTTTTTTGTACTGGTGCTAGTTGAAAAGTACATATAGCAATATGAAGAATAACATTTTTTTTTAAATGTGACTCGACACATGACAGCACCCTTTTTGATATTAAGCTGGAGTATGGTCCATAAATGGATGTCACTGCTAATACAATTCAATAACTGTGAGTAGCAATCACATCCACTATGCAGGCCTAGTTGGAACCGGCAACTTACAAGCTGATCCCGAAACGCGACAAAATCACTACACGGTCTGTATATTTGTAAGTGGTGGTACTACCCCGGTTCGGCAGACTGGGTATCACTCCTTTACCGCTCTTTAAATTACTTCACCCTTGGGTACCACTCTTTAAATTACTCCTACATTTAACTTGTAGGATGCATAGTTAAGGGTTCTAACTTTCAGTAACACAATGTCAAAGAAAACCCTTTGTAACTCTGTTTTGCACTACAGTTTAGTCAAGTAACCTTTCTGTTTATGTAATGGTAACAACGTTTTCTCCTAACATAAACTAGGCTAACACAATAAAACTAAATTTCCTTTACGTTTATCCTTCGATTTTTTGGGTAAAGCTTCCTCGGGCTTCCTATAGGCCGATAGTTTGTCGTTTTTAGGATAAATTCCCCTATAACCGTCCGATCTCAATAAATTCAAATGCTTTTAGAATGTGTTGATTTCTCCAATTTCTATAAAGAAGGTTTAGATTTATAATAAATTTATGAATAGTCACAGCCACTATGGCGGCTGAAATATAAGTTGAAACCGGCAACTTGAAGTCACTTCACGGTCTGTATACTTGTAAGTGGTGATACTACCTCGAATTGGCAGACCAGGCATCACTGCCTTCCACTTTTTGATAACCAGACCTGGAGCAAATATCCACCTCTTTATTTATAAACTAATATTTGTAATTTTAATAATTATACTAAATATTACAAATAAAAGCTATGAAACAATTATTTGCTCCGACCGGTAATCGAACCGGGGGCTTTCCGCGTAACGGACTGGAGTGCTAACCACTTCGTCACGCCTGTCGTCAATGCTTACGATGACGATGCAAACGTTTTTTTCTGCGCGGGTGACAAAGCGGTGCGGTATGCGGTTTGGGAAAGGGTGAACATATTGTATAGAACCTGGCAGATAAAAATAACGCTGGCAATCTTGCTGCGCAGTAACTTGTTTTGTTACCTACTTAATTTATGTCAGCATGTTTTCTGCCTCCTGGGCCTGCCTTGTTTAACATATCGATTCACATTAGATCTATAAATTATTTTCGTCAATCTACTATCTAGAGTGTTTGACGACCAAATCGGAGACATCCTCAAGAAAGCTAGTTCGCTTAGTGCCCATAACCATGGAGCTTGTATGAAGAGAATTGTAAATGTGAAAGAAACGAGGAAGTGATCTCAGGAAGTTATCTCTATCCCTGTGGGAGGAAGGCGTGATAATTTGATTGATCGATTGATTACTTTTTGTTTTTCGAATGTGTATTTATTTTAAAATATTATCAAATATAAGCACGACAGAAAATATACGCGTACTTGCTTTTACCGTAGTCGTCCAGCGCTTTTCTTATCAGCTGATTCTTATGCTGCGCAGTTCAAAAGTTAACGCTCTTTTTATCTGCCGGGATCAATACATACAAGTTTAAATTATAAATTAGGCAAGGGTTTTATTATGACGCAACAACTGACAAAAAATACAATGTTCATTTGAATAATATTAACAGGTAATATAATAGTAGAAACATAAAACAACATGGCGTAAGTAAATCCTTCAGTGAGATATGAAAATGTAATTAATTTATTTGAAGTCATAAAGTCGCGACTTCGTAAAGCTAATAACACCTAAAATTAATCCGTGCTAGACAACAAACCTATTAGACGCCCCTAAAAAAGCTGCTACGCCATTGAAGAGTTTTTCAGTCAAGTTTTTTATTGTGCCACGACATCTGACCTGGACGCTCCTAATATCGAGAGAGGAGGAGGTCCAAGAGCGAGACTCACTAGGTACTCTCAATTGGAGTGATCGGTATTGATTTAGCGACTGATGCACAGACTTATATAATTATTAACATATTTCGAGTACGACTGTCATTTCGAGATCTATTTTTACTAAAATCAAAAGACGTAAAATAGAAATTCTTACAGAACATATAAATAAGACACAAGTAAGTTTTATGTATGTGTTTCGCATAGATTTTCAACGTTAGCAGATTGCTTAAACTTACTAGACTTTTCTCTTGTCTCTAAGAATAACTGGCAGAAAGGCATTAGGTTCACTAAATCTACGTAATTGTCTCGCCCTAGTTCTTTTTTTTTATTGTGACACGACATCTGACCTCGACTCGCCTGATGATAAGCAAGAGGAGGTCCAAGAGTGACGACGACAGAAATAACCGAGTCAGTTCCCGGCTGCCCCAGCCGCCGCCACTATGCCGGCCTAAGGTGCTTCTTCACGCATTGCTTGAAGGATCCAAGGTCATAGGATGGAGAGAACACATGGGCTGGCAAAGCATTCCACTTATCATTTGTTCTACAAAGGAAAGACGCACCGAACTTTTTAGTTCGACTGCCGATTTGGTCGATAAAATGTGGATGCTTTCCCCGACCTGTGCGGGTATTACGGGTGTGGAAGGACGAGGCAGGAACAAGGTTAAAGAGCTCCCACAATAACATTTTGCTTTGCACGATATCGATACAGATTTCTCGCTTCCTCGCATCGACAACTCTTTTATTACAAGCTCTATGATTATGGCCAATGCAGACCCTGGATTTTAACAATCGCGTAAACTAAAATAAAAATTTTAAATTCAGAATAATCTTAGTCCAGTTTTCTATATTTTATTACCATTCTAATTGAATGTGTACTGTTGTGTCGCCAGAAGTTGTTTTACAGATTTAATTTTTTTGTCCTTTTTAGTTTCTAATGATGCAGTGTCTAGTGGCAACTGGTCTGTGTCTGTGCTCAGGCGACCATAGAGCATTTCTAAGCCGAGATAACGTAAAATATCAGATTTCAACGTTATTTCAGAGGGCAGGAATAATTTTCTGTTGAAAGTATCAAATATTCAAATTATTTTAATGAAGGCTTCTTTGAGTACCCACCGGTTTTGTAATTTAAGGCACTATAATTTCCTGCTACCTTTCGCAGGTCTTCAGTCCATCTTGTTCAGTCTATTCAGCTAGTTTCCCCGTCTCCATTCGAAAACTTTTCAGTACCAACTATATATACATGGTGTCTCAGGACGGATCCATCAATTGACACATCAAGCGGGGTGCTGTCATATGTCGAGTCACAATAAAAAAATTCAGGTTCTAAAGTTTTTAGGATCTTATTTCATTATTTATAATACCAGCATTTTCGCAGAGACACTCCGCCTGATGTTAAGCTGGAGTGCGGTCCATTAATGGAGGCACAATCCACACGATCCTAACCCTACATAATGACGTACGCATTAAACCTCGATTGCTTGTTAAAACCACAACATACCATCAAAGATCAATTAATTAAGGACGCCAGAACGCTACTCGAAACATAATAAAGCCCTTGGGATGGCTTTCTCGGGCTGACCACAAGGAATTTGAACTACAATTCGTATTAATTTAGACACTAAATCCACTAGCTTAAGGTATGAAATCGTATGCTGGATAAACAAGAATGTTGAATGCAATTTCCGGGACAACAAATAGTGTCATATAAAACTGAACTATAATGCGTCTGCATTAGAATCTGTATTTGTTTGTTTACTTTAAATAAATCATCGCATTCCGTTTATATTAGGTTTATATGGAGTCCAATAAAGTGGTTTGTTGTTTTAGAATACATATACGGATTGTACATATGACAGCACTTCGCTTGATGATAGCTGCAGTGCAGTGCAGTCCAAATAAGGCGACTGCTACTACCCATAAATAACTGCAAGTAGCAGTCGTATCCACTATGACGGCCAGTGGCGTAGCGTGGCGGGGGCGGAGGGGGCAGCCCGCCCCCGGTGACACATTTAGGGGGCGGCAAAATAAAAGAAACTAAAATAAATCGTTAAAATTTGAACCTGAAATTTATATTTTTGTTGTACCTATGATTGATACCCCTAAAACTTTTTTTTCCGCCCCGGGCGGCTGACTTTTACGCTACGCCACTGATGACGGCCTAGTTGGAGCCGACCTAAAAGCTAATATCAAAACGCGACTAATTCAATCAAATTCAAATTGTCACAACAAATACAAATACGTTTATAGTGTTATACGTTTATCTTTTTTATTATTATTGTGACTCGACATATGACAGCATCCCGCTTGATGTTAAGCCAAAGTGTGGTCCATGAATGAATGTCACTGCTACTACAATTCAATAACTGAGTAGCAATCACATCCACTATGCCGGCCTAGATGGAACCGGCAACTTACAAGCTGATCCCGAAACGTGACCAAATCACTTCACGGTCTGTATACTTGTAAGTGGTGGTACTACCCCGGATCGGCAGACTGGGTACCACTGCCTACCACTCTTTAAAAGTGGTACCCAATCTCATAACAATCTGATAACCCATCTCGTACTCGTACGTTAATAAAATACGTTTCAAAGCTTTTATTGGCAATTTTCTTAAATTTCACGCGAACATTGATTAATGAATTAAACAATTTAACGCGGGTTACTATCGCGTTTTTATGTTTATTTTTTTACAACAAATATTGCAAATATTGGTCGCGTTTTGAGATCAGCTTATAAGTTGCCGGCTCCAACTATAGTAGTATATGTGAGGCATAGTAGATGGCATAGCTACATACAGTTATTGAATTGTAGAAGCAGTGACATCCATTCATGGAGCACACTCCAGCTTAACATCAAGCGGAGCTTAACATCAAAAATAAAAATAAAGATAACTTCATACAATTTTGTATTGTTGCAGATGTTGATAGTTCAGAAGAAAAGGTGTCTATTATGTTAAATGGTGAAGAATCTGAATTGTATTTTATTAATTGTACTAGTGTTAAGGTAAGCTCAAGTATTTATGCATGCATGGGTAGACAGGGGAAATAGATTTTTATTATTGTTTTTATTGTAACTGGCATTTGACCTCGACGCCTTATAGAAGGCAAGGGATACATACTCATTATGCTGCGGTCACTTTGCCAGACATGACTTAGTTTGGTTTGCTTGGGTATTTTTTTATTATTATTCATTGCTATACCAAGCTACTAAAGTGCTTGTATCATAGAAACCGGACAACCAAAGTACATACATCAAAGATGGTTCCGATGAGTGGTTTCGAACCCGTGCCACTTGGCTTACGTAGCCATTGCACTATCACTGTACCACGGTCGCCTTATATAAAATAATATGAAATAAACTATCAGGCCTTTTCCCACAAGCATAGGTAGAGACAATGGAGCACCACTTTATTATTTATTATAATTTTAGTCTTATTCTATACAGTTAAATACATTTTCAAAATGGCGTTCTAAGGGTGAGGCTTATGTTCAGCAGTGGACGCCTTCTGGCTGATGATGATGATGATATACATTTTTTTTACATTTCTATACTGAGCAGCTAAACGTGCTTGTATCATAGAAACTGAACAATCAAAGTAATATCAAAGACACATTGGCACCGGTTTCAAACCGATAGCTCTCTGTTTGCGTGACCACTTATATATTATACCACGGTCGCCTTATATATTTTTTTATTATGCATTTTTTATACTAAGCTACTAAAGTGCTTGTATCATAGAAACAGGACAATCAAAGTACATATATCAAAGATACATTGGTTCCGGTGAGTGGTTTCGAACCCGTGCCAGTCGGCTTACGTAGCCATTGCACTGCCACTACACCACGGAACTTATGAATAATTTTGTATTTATGAGTTCTGTGTTTTCATATATTTGTATTGTATTATAAATATTTAAAATAAGAAATACATTGGAATTTCAACAGGAGGAAATAGAACGTTCGGACCCACCGGACGCGTTCGTGGTCATCTACTCTGTCGTGGATAAGGCGAGCTTTCAGAAAGCTGAACAGGAACTTGCGAGGTTACTCGACTACGACATGTTGCGATGTCGACCCGCATTACTTGTCGCTAACAAAATCGACTTAGCGAGAAGCAGAGCTATTTCAACACAAGGTACATTTTTATACTGTATAAGTTTATAAAGGACATCATTCATTTTGTATGGAGACTTGGGCTAAATTGTATTAGCAGTTGCATATACATTTTAAAATAGTTTGATGTAAACAACAATGTAATTGGAATATATCATTTATTTCGCGATCCGGGGTAGTACCACCACTTACAAGTATACAGACCGTGAAGTGATTTGGTCACGTTTCGGGATCAGATTGTAAGTTGCCGGTTCCATCTAGGCCGGCATAGTGGATGTGATTGCTACTCACAGTTATTGAATTGTATTAGCAGTGACATTCATTCATGGACCACACTTAGGCTTAACATCAAGCGGGGTGCTGTCATATGTCGGGTCACAATAAAATAAAATAAATAGTTAGGTGTGTAGATCAAACTATAATTATGACAGTTCTTGACAAACTATAATCTCTTCGTAATTGAGAGATGATACAAAATCCATTTTCTTTTTTCAAACAACTTAAATGCACAGCAAAAATTGTTATTAGTTTTATCAATACAAGTGTCGGAACTAATATTTATATAATTTTTCATCATTGAGCATTACAAAAATAGTCCAAAATGAATTATGTCCTTTCTTTTGTTTGTGTGTATGTGAATAAACTCCTCCTAAGGTGTGATTCCGATGGTGACTGCAGACCGACTGCACACTCCGACTGCACCACTGGTTTGTATGGCGCGGCCACAGACTGCAGTATCGCCTTGCACGGAATCAATCTCATACAGACTCATACAAAAAAGTAGATTTTATTTATAAAAAAATGTATTAAACATTTAGTTTTTTTTTGACATTTCTATACTAAGCTAACTAAAGTGTTTGTATCATAGAAACAGGACAACCAAAGTACACATATCAAAGATACATTGTTACCTGTGGGTGGTTTCGAACTCGTGCTCTCGGTTTGTGTAACCATTGCACTGCCACTACACCACGGTCGCCTTTATTTTATATTAATTTATATTGTATATTCTCCAATTTACAAATCTAATATTTTATTTAGTTATATAAGAGAATAACTTTAATAATACTATCAGAGAGTAATGGACCTTGTTCTTATGTGCATAGAGTTTATTGTATGTTTTCGTTTCAGATGGCAAGTGTCTCGCGTGCACTTACAAGGCAAAGTTCATTGAAGTGTCAGTTGGGATTAACCATAATGTAGACGAACTACTTGTAAGTATTGTTTTTTTATTTTACATTTCTATACTAAAGTGCTTGTATCATAGAAACATTGGTACCGGTGGGTAGTTTCGAACTCGTGTTCTCGGTTTGTGTAACCATTGCACTGCCACTACACCACGGTCGCCTTATTGTTTTCTTAGATTTTGCGCGAACATTGATTAATGAATTAAACAAATTTTATGCGGCTTATCGTGGTCACGCCATCTCTCCGTGACCACAATGCCTGCAAAGTACTAGAAACGTCGGAATAATAAAAAATAGTAAAATCAATAACAAAAATAAACGAGATAGTAAGCTGTATCATATTTGTTTATTTTATTACTTGTAAGTATTGTTTAAAATACAGTGAAGTGATTTGGTCACGTTTCGGGATCAGCTTGTAAGTTGCCGGTTCCATCTAGGCCGGCATAGTGGATGTGATTGCTACTCACAGTTATTGAATTGTAGTAGCAGTGACATTCATTCATGGACCACACTTTGGCTTAACATCAAGCGGGGTGCTGTCATATGTCGAGTCACAATAAAAAAAATAAAAAAAAGTTTGCCTATCATAAAAAAATATATTCTATAATGGATTAAACAATTTTTTTTTATCCATTAAATTATTTTTTGTTATTTCTTGTACAATTGTCTCTCCGTAGCCACGATGGCTGTAAAACTCTCGAAACGTCGAAATAATAAAAATGCTATTTAACCAAACATAAAAAGCAGAAAAAATATGACGTTGATTGACAGATGATACAAAATCCCTATCTTATTTTCCAAATAACTAATATTTAAACGCAGAACTGCAATTAAAAGCAAAACTGTTATTAGTTTTATCAATACAAGTATCTACCATTTATATATTTTTACATCATTGGACATTACAAAAGTAGTACATAAAAGCCCAAAATGAATGATGTCCTTTGTTTAATTCTTTGAAAAGTATAGAAAGCTGGGCCCTGATTTATCTTATTACACAACAGCGAAATGACTTTTCAACGAACTTGCATTGAATTTTCAGTTATGTTAAGGCTGGTTGTAATGGTCGTAGCTCTTCCTTGAAGTTAGAAGTTCACAAATATGAAGTTTACAAGTTGAAGCTACGACTCGTAGCATTAGGTTGTAAGATACCGCTAAAGCCTTACGTAGCAATAGTCGTAGCCATAGACCATGTGACGGGCCTGACCGTCACAAAATCGTTTCGCGACTTTTTGCTTTAATCTTTTTATTATTGTGACATGACATTTGACCTCGACCCGCCTGATGATATGCCTGAAGATCTAAGAGTGACAATGACTGAAACAACCGAGTCAGTTCACAGATGCCTCAGTCGCCGTCACTATGCCGTGGGCTTCTATCTTTTATCGATAGTGATTCGCTCCTAAAACACATTTAACGCTGCAATTATAATCATTAGAAAGCGCTTGAAAATATAGTATTAATGATAATTGTATTTCCATAGGTTGGTATATTGAACCAGATCCGCTTGAAGCGTCAGCAGTACAGCGCTGAAGGTGGCAGGGAGTCATCACCAGCGCATTGGTACAAGTCACGTGGTGTAGTGCGCGCGAGCATGAAAGCACGGCAAATGATAACCTGGATCTTCGGCAAAGAAGATTCCAAATTCAAAAACTGTGAGAACTTAAATGTGCTGTGAGGGGACGCACCCGGCCCCGTGTTCGTTTAATTCAAACACGAGGTGACAGGACTGATTAAGTTCAGAAATTTGTGTTTAAATGTGTTCGAAAATGTATTTTTATAAGTGACTGAATTGAATGCGTTTAGAAATTAATGTTCTTTGTTTAAATATTTAACGGTTTTGTACACGAAGTGGATAATACGTTTATAAATTATAGTATTGAAATGTGTTTTTCGTTCGGAAATGTGAATAAGGGCATATGTACACTATACGTGTAATAATTATGGACGGTGTTATGCAAGTTATACCATTTTATAGGTAATTTTTGTGTTCGTATATATTTGTGAAACTCGGCATTGTAGCCGTGTAGCTTATTTAATTATATAATAAAGTATGTTTTTGTGGTCACTGTCAATGGATTAAATAAGAGAATGGCAGCAAATATTTTTTATGGCTGACATGCCGCTCTTTGATCTTTCTTTGCTTGCTATCAGGTAAGTAGAGGTTAGATGTCGCGATTTAGTATAAAAAAACTTCTTTACCGGCCTGTAAACAATTCTTCAGAGAGCACATCTTAAAGGAAGCTATTTTATAATGTCTACATTGCCATAACTCTTCTAAAATAAACTACTTAAAGTCACAGTGATCTACAAAAAAAAATCATTAAAATGTTTTATTTTAATGTGAGTTTTATAATTAAATTTTAGTTGTACATAATTTTGAGTATATATTTTATTTAACCAAAAACCATGTGCCAAAATTATTTATATATTATATTCTAAGTGATATCAATCAATCAAATTGTCACGCCTTTTTCACACAGGGTTAGGCAGAGACAATGGAGCGCCACTTACCACGACATCAGTATTTATTAAGAGTAATTTATTATTTGTTAGAGTGTTATTGCACGGTCCAAACTATTTGACTTTGAATTTGTGCTTGAACAAAACTCATATGTCAAATATAATTTATGCACGATGTAGAGTCGAAAGTTTAGGTTCAATGTAGAGTAATCAGGAAAGGGTATTGTATTGTATGTTTCTAAGTATTTAAAGGCACCAAGATTAGGTAAAATAATGTATTTGTATTCACATTTGTATCTCATTTTTGCTTGAAGTCTTAAATCTGACTTGGGCTTAAATAATAGCTTTAAATACTTGAACAAGGTGTAATTTAATGTTATAAAAATTAAATAGGCATAACACATTATAATAGTTAGAATTATGGATGTGAAGGAAGCGATTGTAGCAAGTGGCAATCCATTGTCTCTGCCTATCCCTGCGGGAAAAGACGCGACAATTTGATACTTTTCTAATAATAAAAGATATGACCGTGTAATATAGTCGAAATATTATAAATATACAGGTGTCTACATCGCTTCTGAAAAAAATTGGGGTGTTATTTTTTTGATCAAAATTCACCTTTTTTTGTCAGGCTAAACGGTTATAATACGGTGATGGGGAAATGGGGAAAAATGTCTTAAAATTCCTATTTTCGTAGTCGTTTTTAGGATCGTATACATTACCAGCCAAATTTATTTTTGGTAGCGGTATTGAGACACCATGTATATACTAGTATATCACTAGCAATAAAATCAATAATTTAATTTTTAAAAATAAAAAAATATCAATAAAATAAAGCGTTTTGGACCATATTTATTGAAATTAATATAATTAATAAAGTACAATAATACATATTCAATAATTAATCATAGTAATTAGGTTGTTAATTTTAGGCATTTAATAATAATATTTGTATAGAATGAACCAATGATGTCAAATGAGGTAGATACGTTATATCCACAAGTTCTAGTGTTCGCAAATGGCATGAGTTTTAACGGTCAACCACGACGAAGTGAAAGTGGGACGGGATGATAGTTATTGAGAGCGAAATTGCGACATTGCGACACTGAGTTCAGGTTTGCTAATTAGCATAGTTTTAACATGCCACTTTTATAACATATCTACGCTTTTTCTTATTAAAATATCATTGAGATGAACTTATTTAAGGGACTACGCTATGTCGCGCCTCGGGCGGTTGTCTGGATGGTTTTACTTCTTTGCGGATGTTAGGAGGACACGGACACACCAGTACTTGTATGTTTGTATTCTGTAGGTTATTATCTAATAGAAATTCCATACTGACATACTCCAAAATAACTCCATAGACATACTCCATAGGTTCTAATGTTATTTTTCACTATTTATGAAAGTAATAAATACAAAATTGAATATAACAGTAAGACTTATTACGAAAACATTAAAACCAAATATATTTTAATTTTTAAAGTTATTGGAATAACATGTAGCTCTTCTATAATATACCAAAATGCCGCAGCGCAAGGTCGATACTCTTGTTCGGCGATTTAGCATTAAACCTAAATATTGACCAAATAAATAAACTTCCCTTTCCTATTATTATAGAGTAAAGAAAAATAGTTTTCTCATTTTTTATTCAAATCAGATAAAATGCATTAGCAAAAAATTTGAACTTTTGAAATGCTCAATCGAATAAAAAACTTAGGTTGTTATTCGAGCGATTCTGAGCCCAAAAAAACATGTTTCAAAAGTAAGAATTGATGTCATTATCTGCTTTCAAAGAGTCTGAATTACAGCCCAAGTTCGTTTCACTAACCAAAGACATACAAAGACACCCACAACATACTCTAAATATAAATTTTGCTGACATTTATAAATTAGTTTCATATACTTTATACTCAAAGAATTTGAAAAGAATAGAATCTGTGCTAAAATAAGAACTAATTCATTGTTATTTGTCTCATTTATATTATGTTTATACCATGTGTGACTGAAAGAGACAACTACTTGTACTTCAATTTCTTTATTTCAAAGGTTGGCACTACTTTTTTTGGAAATACAACCTCTTGTAATTGTGGTTTACTTTTAATACTGCTTAATTAAAAGTCACGTGGTAGTAAGAGTAGCGGCATAATTGTTCCGTCATCCTTTTTTAAAGTATTTTAATGTCATTTGTTATTCTGTCAAATAAGGTTGTCAAATGATCTTCAAAACTAGTGACAACCTTCTAAATTACGAATGTAAAAATGTATATTCATCCCCTTCTGACTTCTTTTTAATGCCATAAATGAAAATAGTATAAACGGTTGTATTTGTCGCTATTTTAGGGCTCCTTCTGTGTCTTAAGTACAAATTCTTTGTTTATATTTCATATACGAGTGTCGAGTACCTTACCTATACCGGCAGCACGACATGATGGCGGTTTTGACGTTTGACTCGCTTATGAAGTTTCGTATGAATTAATAATTTTGTTCAAAGAAACAAATTGCTGTTCTTTATTGTCACTACGAAGAACAAAAATTGTTCCTCCAAACGTAATTATTAATTTAATGAAACTTCATAAGCTGGTTAACACACAGGCAAACAATGCTGTATAGTAGGAGATACTACTGAACGATTACATATATTACGTATATATTTAATCTGTGGTTTACCTAATGCATAGCACCTTGCCTTGTGGTATTTGCGTTACCAATTTCAATAATGTATGACCATTATAACCCCAGGGTCCACTTCCGTCCTATCCCTTAATCCTAAGGTCTAAATAGGGTCTAAAAAAGTTTTTGTATCATTCTAGATTTTATAGTATTTATATACTTCCTCTGTCTGAGGCCCAGTGATGATAATACCGTTTTCTTACAAAGCTTAGAAGATAAGAAAAATTTCGCGGTCATTTTAATGTTACGTTTAAGCAAGTAGCAGATATGACTGCTACTTGCTGTTGTTTATCTGTAGACGCAGTAGCCTCAATTCATGGACGGCACTCCATTTAGCTTAATATCAAGCAGAGTGTTGTCCACAATTCTCATCATAAAAGCTCTACGTTTATGGGCACTAGGCAACCCAGCTTTCTTGAGGTCTTTCTTTTCTTCGATTTGGTCGAAAAATATAAATTCCTTTCGTCAATCTACTTTCACTCATCCTTTCCATGTGCCTAAACCATCTAAGCATTCCTTTGTCAATCCTTGTCACTACATCTTCTTTCAAACGACGTCTATAGCACTTTGTGCTATTCCTTATTCTACCCGCTATCGTCACTCCACATACACTTCATACAAAAATGATAGGTATTTGTACTAACTCGTTGTATTGTTGTTTAATAACCCAATCGGCGTAATAGGTTTGGTAATAGGTTTATCAGTTTTGTTTGTGATTAACAAGCCGATTCATTAACAGATAATAGCTAAGAACGAAAATTTATTGTACATATGGTTTATTATTGTAACTATAAAATGAACCTTAACCTATACAGTTTTAAGTTGATAATTGTACAACAAATTACAGTTTTATTATAACTACTTGTATATATAAGTATGTAAATATAAAGATGCTGTTTGCACCAAAGGATTTGATGTTGTATTTTTATTAGTGTAGTTTATATTTATACAACTTACAAATAGAGATGTAACGACTCGACTTTCCAACCCGGGTTAAACCGAGGTGAGACCGAAAGCGAGTTGGGTCAGTTAACATCTACAATAAACTGGTTTGAACTATAATATTATATACCTAAGTATATATAATTATAGATCAATTTAGTTATAGTTGACATCCGGAATTCTATAGCAAACCATACTGACTGTGTATTAGGCAATTCAGATTGTCGGACCGAATTGTCAACTCAGTTTGTAAACCGGTTTGAATCGAATTCAACAATTCGGTTTGCGAATCGGGTTATCCATATTTTTTATTGATCTAACTCGGTTCTAAATATTCGAGATCGTCCCATCATTACCTTCAAACAATGTAAATAAACCACAAAAACATTTAAATGAACAATCAATCAATATAACCTAAGAACAAGGACTAAAGAAATAATATTCATAGAATATAACTGTCACTTCTCTTTCCCAAGAAGATCGGCAGCCTTCGTTGATTCTGACAAATCCTTTACGACCTAGATCGCATTTATATTTCATCGCATTTTGTGATGTTAAAAGTAAGAGTGGTAGGCAGTCGGCAACACCCTTCTGGGTATGCCTCGTTTAAACCATTCTCATCAGATTTTTAAATTTCTTTCATTAATCTACTTTCACTCATCCTTTTCATGAATCCTTTCCAATGATTCAAAATAACTGTAAGGACTACTAAAATCATTAAATTAAATTGCTTCGCTTTTTTCCAACAGGGATAGACAGAGACAATGGAGCGTCACAACTCCCTCGCTTCCTTCACATTTACAATTCTCTTCATACAAGCTCTACGGTTATGGGCACTACTAACGAAACTGTAGATATCGTTTCATTGTTCACCTATAAAATGCAATTTAGCTATTACTTTAGTTAACAGCAAAATAGTACTCTGAAATTGATTTTACACCTTTTTAAAGTTTTATAAACATTGTGTAAAAAATAGCATTTCTTATTTTATTGAAAGGCAAGCGGAAGTCTAAGAGAGCCGACGTCTGATAAAAACCGTTTCATTTTATATCTCGGCAGATAAAAGGGTCGCTGACTTTTGAGCTTGAGCTGCGTAGTATAAGGGTCTGCAGATTAGAAGAGCGCTGGACGACTGCGACAAGTCAGCACATACCTATATAGAGTAGTACACAAAGGAATTCATTCATTTTGTATGGAGACTTGGGCTTAATTGTATTAACAGTTGCATATACATTTTAAAATAGTTTGATGTACGAAGATTACCATGTAATTGGAAAATATCCTGTATTTTGCATAGTTTAGGTGTGCAAAATGATCAAACTATAATTATTGCTTTCAGTTCAAGGCTATGACGTGTCTCCGTGATTGACAGACGACACAAAATCCATATTTTTTTTCCAAATAACTCAATTGCACAGCAATTAAAAGCAAAACTGTTATTAGTTTTATGAACACAAGTATCGAAACTACCATTTATATATTTTTTCATCATTGAACATTACAAAAGTAGTACTTACATAAAAGCCCTAAAAGAATGTAGTCCTTTTACAGTGACACCTTAAGCAGGTACGTAAGTAGCTTATCCTTAACCAATTACTGATTATTCTATTTATAATACAATGTTTATTATAAATGTATTTTAATAAGTATGTATGTATTTTTAGATAATAAATGAGAGCTTTCTTTTGTGTAGAAATAAACCTTTTTAATAAATTGTATGTATATAAATGATTGACAATAATATGTTAATTATTTTTAAATATATAAATAATAATTAAGGACCGTATTCATAACGGAATAAAACGTTCTAGAATTGTATATTAGTTAAAATGTTTTTGTCTCTATTGCGTACTTTTTTTACATTTCTTTAGTAAGATACTAAACGAGCTTCTACAAAAGAAACAGTACGACCAAAGTACATTACATACTCGTATATCAAAGATACATTGGTACCGGCAAGTGGTTTTGAACCGGTGACTCTCGGTTTGCGTGGCCATTAATTTTACTACTACTAACATCACGGTCGCCTAGTTTATTGATAATACAAAAATATTTTAACTAAAATATACTTTAAGGACCTTTTATGTTTTTTATGAATAAGAGATTAAAACGTATTCACTGCTAGTATAATGACTTATTTAGAGGCGCTTATAATATTATCAGAAGGCAGATCACGAACAAGGTGGTTACATCGATCTCGTTTACTGACTGCTCGGTGGGTCCGTTGATGCTCGCTTGGGGGCAATGTTCTAATTTTCATACTCGGTCTAATCTATTTCGACCCGATGATGCCTCGTTGTTCGTGATTGTCCTACTAAATATAATTCCCGGCAGATAAATAATGCGTAATACAAAAAGTAAGTAGATAACAAAACAAGTTACTGAGCAGTTTTAATTCTAACGCTCTTTTATCTGCCGGGTTCTATAACCCCGTAATTTCTGAGCGTTCATTTACTTAGTGGTGCGTCCGAACAAAATGCGAGCTTCTCAATGTTGAGAAGCTCAACTTAGTTCAGCGTCTTTTTCGACGCTGAACTAAGTTGACGAACTAAGATTAGAGATAATGTTTCTCGTTAACAGCGCCAATCGTCGAGTTTATAGACTTTTAGGTGGCTCAGTCGCGTTACAAGACAAACTTGAACGTTGCCGGTTCTAATTATGCCGGCATAGAGGAAGCGAATACTACTAGCTGTTTTTAAATGTAGTAGAAACATTAGGCCGGATGCTGTTACATGTCGATAAAAAAAAGTTATAAATAAATCTAAATTTACAAAATATTTTGTTTAATTCCTCCATCTAAGCTAATGTTGTCCGCGACGAGTTTTCGCCCACAGTTTTAAGTAGTTCTTCATAGAAGTGATAAGTAACTGAGTTAGTAATTATTAATATTAATTCAGAATTACTATTTAAACTTCTTTATAATACTTTATATACGATGTATGGGGAGTGGGCATGCCTTCTCTGCCGTATGTCTAAGTAAATTCAAATTGCAAAAGCTAATTTTAGATAGCCTAGCCTCCTACAATAGTTTATGGCGAAAGACCCCAGTGTCGTGAGTCATGAAAAAAAGGGGGGATGTCTTGTTCCAGGAGACGAACAATTAAAGTGGGTAGTAATTATAAAAAAATGGTTTTGTGTGAAAATAAAAAATACTTCGTTGTGTTGATACTGATTCATTTAATTAGTTCTTTCTTTTATTATTGAGTGTTAGAGTGCGCTCCACGAATGGGGGCGACTGCTACATTAGTTAAATAGTTGGAACCGGCACAAACATCAAGCTGATTTCGAATTCACGGTCTGTACACTTAAAAGTGGTGTAAGTAATTACTGGGCAAATAGCCACCAACTCTTTAAAATAGAGCCTCTAAATAAGAAAATAGTGCTAAATTAATATAGTTAATGTCCCATATTATCAACCTAAATATAACTACGTTATCACTTATGTTTGTTTGATTAAGTTGTGCGACGCCCACCTAAGCAACATGACACGTGCAACACAATTTTCAAGTTCACACGCAACATGAAACACGCAACTTTTTCAAGCAAATTCGTGTTAAGTTACTTAAATGGGCGTCTGCCTTGCTTAAGGCTATTAAGTAAACCTTATTATAAACGGGTTAAGAGTTAAATTTGTTTAATATTTAATTGTTACTTATATTATTAATTTTAAAGACTGCAACTAAGTTTTGCATTTTCTTCTATTTATTTTTTATTTAATTAATACTTTAATAGACCATAATACATTACATTATACATAGTTAAATACAATAACATTATTTATAAAATATTCAGAAAATGTTATAATTATTACCTACAACTTAATCGTTTATTTAAAGAAATCTACGTCTATCGCAAATACACACTTTTTTCGTAACGGATAAAATTGTATAAAGTAACATCTAATTTAATTTTACAAGTCTATTCAAAACACCAACTTTTCATTAGAATTGATCTACAAGAGCAATATCTATAAGAACCTCATTCTGATAAAAACTAAATCTTAATGAAGATTTAGTTTTTATGTGGTGACATCTAAGTTAAGTTTAACGTATTTTTAAACTGGTTAATTAGAAACCCTTAAATTATTTTTCTGTGCGTGATTTGTTAATCCGCGCCTAACGCATTGAAGTCTCCCAAATAGTTCTTCAAAGTAAAATAATAACTTAACTTAATTTTAACCAACCCTATTTTTTATCACGTATGTGCCTTTTTTTAGTATTTTAAATATATCCATACAATATAAAATTAGGATTTATGTTTCATATAATATAATAATTTATCTTTTAATTTAGCTCCACTATTTTTCTAAGGTAGACGTTTACAATAGATCAACTTTTACTATTGTCTTTACGACATAAGTGCAGTTTTCTTTTTTTTTTTTTCAACCAGGCCGACAAGTTATTGCGATTAACACATGTATTATAGTTTAAGAGTGGTACCCAGTCGGCCGACCCGGAGTAGTACCAGTATACTGACCGTGAAATGATTTGGTCGCGTTTCGGCATAGTGGATGTGATTGCTACTTTTAGTTATTGAATTGTAGTAGCAGTGACATTCTTTCATGGACCACATTCTAGCTAAACATCAAGCCGGATGCTATTATATGTTGAGTCGCAGAAAACCTTTTTTTAAATTTAAATTTCATTAGTTTACTTTTTCCTTTTCAACAAGGCCGACAGGTTATTGCGACTGATACTTGTAGGTTTTTTTATGTAGTGGCATTCCCCTCTAAACCTGAACCGCAGTCAGGGTGCTGTCATACGTGATGTCGAGCCACAATGAAAAAACACTTATTTATCTTTTTTATCTCATTAAATTAACTACTAAAAGTCTTATCCGTCCCTATCCACTCCGATACTAACTTTGAAAACTGAATTTATTAGTACCTAATTAAAACCAAGAACCAATAAATGATATGTACCTACTTTATCTTTTAAATGGGTCGAAACGTAACCATCGATTCGTCCCTTTTTTGTGTGTAATAAACTTTCGTCCACATCGGTTATTTATGTCTTTACCATGAAAAACACCTTAACGGTTTTTGATCGATGCGTTTTTAAAACATAAAACAATGGTGATTTTTCATCCGTAATGATCTATCTCTATTTGCCACCCCGTTCGGTAATAAGGCGGAAGGGAGTAAATTTTGAACTTATTGTCTATTCAAGTTAAGCAGACACAATATAAAAAATTAACAAATGTCACTTTAGAAAGACTTAAAATTGAAATTACGGAAAAAAAGCCATTGAAAGCGGAAACAAAAATCTGAAAACAGATTGATTTTCTACCAAAACGAAATAAACAGCAGCAAATTGCGTTTTGAAAACCGCTTACTGAAACCTGGAGTAAAATATAGGCTCTTTTTACGCCATAACTTTTTAATGAGAAAAGATATTCAGAACTTTAAAGCAGAAAAAGCAAACTCTAGTCAACGTTAATGTTTGGATACTAATTCGCAATAGACCTTCAATACCTATAAGCGAGAAAGAACGGAAATAATGAATCAAGATGGCCAACTCCTTTTACATTCATTATTGACAAAAAAAATTAAGGCCAAAGCTACAACCAGGGTCTTATGTATTACGTTTAGGGTCCAAACCATACGGCTATTTAATTATTTATTTATAGTTCTTACAAGTGTTTCATATCTTGATGGATAAAATTAGACCATTTATAGATCTATATAAATATATCAACATTTGGAGAGGTACCTTTATGTAGGTATGAAAGGTTTATGTTTATACAGAACGTTAAAACATCCTCGTGATTAAAAAATCCGAAGTAAAAAACATGAAAAATCAAAACATGAAAATCATTTACGCCTAATATCCGAATGGATGGCAGAACTACTTAAAACACATATCAACTATTCCGAGGGACATTTAGAAAGATATGAAAAACATAAAATATTTATTAACAGAAATATAAATGTCTATAAATGATCTAATGTTATCATGAAATCTAGAAGTCTTCCCAAGTAATAATGTAACTATCAAAACTTTTTCTACTATTAATATTTATTATTATACTTTAGTTTTACGATAATTATAATTTAATTAAGAGTATTTATTTATTTGTATAATCATTATTATAATAGTGCTTTTATTTTTATGAGAGTCCATAAATATTGTTTGAATGGAAAAATTAAATATTTGGAAATGTTTTCTTTCTTTTATTTGAATAAAACCTTTTATATTACATAAGAATTTTCTTTTTGTCATAGTACTGTTATGTATTGTTTCTGCCTTTAGTTATAATGGTTATGAGTCCTTTTAAGGGCGGATCTGCCCTCAAATTCCTTGTAATTGGGTATTTTGGGAGCAAATATAAGGCCTTATTGAAAGATCTTGTATTGCGAGCATTGTGTTTAGGCTTAAAGACGTTTATTACCTACAAGAATGTAACATTCACTTGCACGAGAATACGATATATTAGTTACAAATGTTTCGCCATAATGAAAGCAAACATAACTAAAGAAAATACCAAATTGATTGATTCGATGTAATACGTAAGTCTTATAAAAGATATAACAATTATTATATTTAATATATTTATTAAATATTACAAATAAAAACTATGAAACAAATATTTGCTCCGACCTATTTTGCTCCGAAATATTTTGTCAATTGTTCTACAAAAAAACGACACGTCCAAACTTTTGATTCTATTCGGTCGACAAAATGTGGATGCTTTTCCGACCTGTGCGGAGCGGGAATTAGGGGGTAAAAAGACGGAGGTAGGAACAAATGAAGAAATGAAATATTTAAGGCGACCGTGGTGCATTGGTAGTGAAATTGAGCCCCAGCGCCAGTTCAAAACACTTGTATTGTATGATAAAAGCCATCCCATTATATACTACGCTCTCAGCAGCTTAGTATAGAAATCTATCAAATCAATCAAATTTAAATTGTCACGCCCTTTTCCCATGAGGATAGGCCTCTGCCTCTACAATGGAGCGCCACTTGCCACGATCCTGACACAACTCCCTCGCTACCTTCACATCCACAATTCTCTTTATACAAGCTCTATGGTTATAAATGTAAAAATATCAATAGCTATAACAAAGTTAGTAGGTATAACACAAAAATGTGATTTAATTTGGGTGAAGTGGCAGTTATCAGGTTTCTTTATTTGCCTGTCAGTTCAACGAATCACAATTTATTGATTTGCGTCACCCACCATATTGTGTTTGAACAGACAAAGATAAATGATCAACGACATGCGTTTCAATTTGCGACGTTTTTGGAATTGACATTATTTTGACGACACGCGTGGGAACACAACGGTCTACTATTTTTACATCTGACCTCGACCATCAGACAGGTAAGGAAGAGGAGATTCAAGAGGGCCGATGAATGAAAAAAACGAGTCAGTTTACAGCTGCCTTAGTCGCCATGACTATGTCGGCGAAAGAAACACTACGACCCGTCCCGGACGTAGTGTTTCTTTGGCCGCAACGTTATGTCCCAGATTCGATTTTTGGTCGGAGCATTTGCTTACTTTAAATGATTAATTTAAAAGGATCTGCCTTAAAAAGCATATCCGTACTACAATATATTGAACCACATCACCATTAATTAATTTGAACAGTAAAAGATAAATAAATTATCAACGACATACGTTGGTTTGAATTGACATAATTGGTAGCACGCTGGCCGGTATAGTGACAAACGTTTTATCTTTTATCAGTCGTCAAGGCTTTTGGACCATCCCTCACTTTGAAAATTGGGTTTGCATTAAATGTGTTAAGTAGTCTTTGTATATACTAGAAACAAAACTATTTTTTGTGCCTCGATATATGACAACACTTCGTTTGACGTTAAGCTGTAATGCGGACCATGAATGAATGGTCCATGACGCGACTAAGTCACTTTACGGTCTGTATACTTGTGAGTGGTGGTTACCCTGGATCGGCAGACATGGCACCACTGCTTACCACCATTATTGCCTAAATTCTAATGAATTTATATTTTTATAAGTTTATATTTATAAATTTGAAATGTACGAGTAATACAAAACCTCGTTAGGTAACTCCAATTAAATAAAGACAAAGCGGGTAAAATGTTAATACAAGAACAATGTCTAGTAATTATTTTAATACTAAAATGAAGTTTAAATTAATTATGCAATATGAACTAAGTTACCTCCTGGACAAATGTTTGCCTTCACAGCGGGGCTCTCTCTTCAAATGAAATTGGCTCCAAGAACCTAACCCTTCATTTGAACCCTTGTTAATACAAAGTAATACATTTTTATTCCACAAAAGCACACACAATACACAACTCTATTGTCTGATAAATAGGACTTGAAATGAATTGTTAATAAACTGTATAATTAGATGCGTGAGCGGTCAGTTTAATTAAAATATTTTGGAGGAAAACCATGTTCGTACATTCGAGTCATCCATTTCTTTTCGTGTTATTTGAAATTGGGCCTTATTGCTCGTGAAATAGAATTGTAATTCGCGTGTAAAGTTAAGTAGTAATTTTTTGCGTCTCAGTTAATGAATTCTGTCATAATTAGAAGACATATTAAGGCAACCGTGGTCTAATGATTGTGGTTTGGTCTCGCAAATCAAGAAACTCCGATTCAAAACCACTTGCCGGCACTAATGATGTTTTTTTGTTTTTTTTATTATGCATTTCAATAATAAGCTACTAAAGTGCTTGTATCATAAAAACAGGACAACCAATGTACATATATCAAAGATACATTGGTACCGGTCAGTGGTTTCGAACCCGTGCCACTCGGCTTACGTAGCTATTGCACTGCCACTACACCACGGTCGCCTTAATGTATCTCTGATAAATATACTTTGGTCGCACGTTAATAACATAGAAACTATTGTAATAATTTCGTAACATCAATGTATACTTTGTAAACACAAATGAAACACCCCGCCTGATGTTAAACTAGAGTGCGGTCCAGGAATGTAGGCGACTGCTACTTCAGTCGCATTCGCTATTCCGACTTGTAACTGGTGAATCGGCAAACTGGGCACCACTGCCTACCACTCTTAGAAGTGTTACTTCTTTGGGTGCATAACCCTACAATCAAGTCCTTTACGTAGTCTGAAAGGTCACTTTGGTTAATTTATTTGCAATAAAAATCTAACCACTAAAATATAAAAAATAAGCTAAAGTGCGGTCCTCGGGCCATTAATGGACCGTACTCTAGCTTAACATCAGACGGGGTTCTGTCATATGTCAAACCATATTTTTTTTAAATGTCGCACAGAGTAAGGCTGACAAAACCTATTTATTAAAAATTAGAAAGCATTTTTTTTTTTCAAATTGAGTTCATTTTCTTTTTAAACGAAACCACGCAATTGACAATTCTTTAAGATTGCCTCTTCCAAGCCACGATCATTCGTACACCATTTAGAAATAAATGCAAAGGATTATAGCATTCTCGCCTTTTGTTATAAGAGTTAAATTAGCTTTTAATAAATGCATATAAAATGTAATGTGCTCGCCGGGTGGTGAATATGAGATGCTATTATGGTGATTAGGGTACTAGCATACTAATAGCTATAAGCTATTATAATAGGATCTAGTTCTGGCAGACAAGCATTTTAGAGATAAATGACGTGTTAGGCTATTAAATCACTCGACTCATATACTAAGCTATTAGAATAAGAATAGGACTGGCTGTTGACTAACTTTACTTAACTGATTCAAAGGTGTCTTTTTTCTTGACGGCCGCAAAGAAAAAGACACCATACTAAAGTGAAGTAGGGTGGGAAGTTTGACGTCACAAAATGGCGCCGATTCCATCGTCTTCTTATTTTAATCGCACTATACCAGCGGCACGCTATGATGGCCGTTTTGACGTTTGACATGTGGGCCGACCGCGTAACTCAATGACAATGGACTTCGTTTTGACAGTTAAACTCCATTAATGAGCTTTAATTATTATTATTATTATTTTTTTTATTGTGACTCGACATATGTCAGCACCCCGCTTGATGTTAAGCCGAAGTGTGTTCCATAAATGAATGTCACTGCTACTACAATTCAATAACTGTGAGTAGCAATCACATCCACTATGCCGGCCTAGATGGAACCGGCAACTTACAAGCTGATCCCGAATCGTGACCGAATCACTTCACGGTCTGATCATGGGTATAGTTTTGCATCCAACCTAGATGTGGGTGTGACTCCTATATGCAGTTATTTAACTGTAGTAGCACTTATGCATGGACTTTATTCATGGACCGCACTCCAGCTTAACAATAGACGGGGTGCAATAAAATACCTTCTTCACTTTTATTCCTTATGTGTACAGCTTGTGTGTCTTAACAAAGCAAAACCTTATTTATGTGACTCGACATCTGACGTCGACTTAATTGAAGAAATAGACTCAGATTATTCACTTAGATCCTTTAAGCGAGAAGGATCCAAGGTTGGAAGATCCATAGGTTGGGAAGAACACATTGTTTGACAGATGAAGAAACTACGAATAACAATTTAAAAAATGAAATGATTTTTTCAAAGTAAATCATTATTACTAACAATAGTGTATCGACCGCTACATGCTACCGCTAGATGGCGTTGCATGTGTCCAATATCTCGCATACGATTTACCGACAAAGTAATCGATATATATGCACTTCAACGAGAAGACGTCACCGGCTAAGTTGAGCCCTGTACGCAACACCCGTATAGCTGGGAGTACTCCTTTACTTTTCTAACATAGTGGAATATTGCTCCGCTAAAATAGTAATATAAACTTATCCTGAAATACGACATGAAAAGATCAAAAAACAAAAAAAAACTTTAAAATCATAATCCCGGATTATATTAATCAATTAATGAAATTGTCACGCCTTTTTCCCACAGGGATAGGCAAAGACAATGGAGTGCCACTTGCCACGATTCTGACATAACTCCCTCGCTCCTCTCACATCCACAATTCTCTTTATAAAAGCAAGCTCTTACGGTAATTTTATAATTGTTCCAATAATATTCTTCCAATGAAATAAGAAAAGCGCCATCTCTTAAAAACAAGCGAGAACATAGTTGCGCACCTATGTAGCTTACTCTTTGTGGCATAGCATCTTAAATGGGAGTGCTAAACGCCTAAAGCGTAATCTCGAGAAATTTCATCAGATTCTAATGTGTATACGAGATTATTTTAATCTGTCTTTATTTTGCTAAGGGAGGCGCATCTCCACAAAATATTGTATCATAAAATGGTAACAATGAATTCTCTTACGTCATATAAACAGTAATATTGTATAAATGTAAACACCAGATTAAAATGTAAAACAGTTTTTTTATTGTGACTCGACATATGACAGCACCCTGCTTGATGTTAAGCTGGAGTGTGGTCCATGAATGGATGTCACTGCTACTACAATTTAATATCTGTGAGTAGCAATTACATCCACTATGCCGGCCTAGTTGGAACCGGCAACTTACAAGCTAATCCCAAAACTTCACGGTCTGTTTACTTGTAAATGGTGGTACTACACCGGATCGGCAGACTGGACTGGGTACCACTGCCTACCACTCTTTGATAGCAAGAGTCGAAGCAAATAATTTTAATAACAAATATTTGCAATGCAATAAATATTACAAATAAAAGCTATGAAACAAATATTCCCTCTTTCAGGCAGCTCCTATAAAGGGCTATCCGAAATGTTGAGGTTGTAAAGGTGCTTATTAAATCACAATATCCCGTTATGGCACCTACCATAATGCGAAGCTTAGCTCGACTAAGATTTAGCAGTCGTCCGGTCAAGCGTCTATCTATATGAGGAAGAGCTTCCCGAGATTGTCTGTTGTCTGCGACCATAGACTTTAATTCTCATAGGAATTAGCTCTCCACTATCTTGACACAACGTTTTTATATTGTAACTCAACATCTGACCTCGACCCGCCTGATGGTAAGCAAGAGGAGTATTCACGGTTTTTCTTCACTCATCGCATCACCATGCCAGCCTAGTTGGAACCGGCAACTCTCAAGCTGATCCCAAAACGCGGCTAAGTCACTTCTCGGTCTGTACACTTGACATACGAGTACTAACATACTACCCCGAATCGGTAGACTGGACAAAAGACCACAAATTGTCTGCCTACCATGAACAGTTTTCAAGCATGAATTTAGAAGAAAGTAAATTAGTTTCTACCCTAACAAATGGTGAACTTTTATTTTGTGAATTTGTCAGGTCGTTAATATTCCAGGCGCGATTTTGTTTAAAAAGTTGTGAACTGTTTAGCAATTACTTGTGTTTATTCTTCATGGATATACATAAAACGGCTCACAGTTCCTGGCGGTGAGGAATACACATCGGTTTTTAGAGAGACCGTTGTGACCAAGGAGCTATAATCACTTATGATACTTGGTCCTAGTTAGTGACGTTTTGATGTGAGAATTTTTTTATGTACATACTATTTTATGCTTCACTTCTACATTATATTCATGGAAACAGGACGACCAAAGTACATATATCAAAGTTACATTTGTATCGACAAGTGGTTTTGAGCCCGTGCTCTCGGTTTGCACTCCACAGTCGACTATTGGCGCTACGTGATTTTCTATGATTTTCAATTGAATAGGCCGAAGTGCCAGATAATTCTTATTTGTATTCCTACTTCCAAGGATTGACAAAGGAATGCTACGATTCGGGCACATGGAAAAGATAAGTTAAAGTAGATTGACGAACAGAATTTACAAAAAAAATGTGGATGGATGCGTAGAACGAGGCAGACCCAGGAGGCTGTGAGGAAAGCGATCTTTAAGATCTCTGTCGATTCTTCTTCCCGTCTTCCTGGTCCTGTACATTAAATACAATCCTTGACATTTGTATAAGATATTATCATAATGTGCAGGGGTCTAAAAGGTCATTTTCACCTTCCGTTGAACTTAACAGCTCATCCAGAAAGGTGACTGGGTCACTTCGAAGACATTTACATTCGTAAGTGATGGTACAACTCACCCTATAGCCCCAGGGGATGTAATTAGGATGCAAAATATGTTGTGAATACATTAAAAGCATTCGCCGGTATAAATTATGTATATTTGACTTTTGTCGTCCAGTTTATAGAAAGGCGTGGACAAATGGTCAGCAATTGGTATTTTGCGCGTAAATTCCCGGTCGGAGCAAATATTTATTTCATAGCTTGTAATTTTTTTATTAAAAAAAAGAGATGGATATTTTCTTCGGGTCTGGTTATCAAAGAGTGGTAAGCAGTGGTACCCAGTCTGCCGATCCGGGGTAGTACCACCACTTACAAGTATACAGACCGTGAAGTGATTTGGTCACGTTTCGGGATCAGATTGTAAGTTGCCGGTTCAAACTAGGCCGGAATAGTGGATGTGATTGCTACTTACAATTATTAAATTGTAGTAGCAGTGACATCCATTCATGAACCACACTCCGGCTTAACATCAAGCGGGGTGCTCTCATATGTCGACAATAAAAATGAAAATAAATGAATGTTAAAGTCAGATATCAAGTCACAATAAAATGAAAATTGGGATTCATAACACAAAAATTAATACAAAACGACGAATTCAATTAACTTTTTTGATTTGGTAAAAATTAATCCTTTCAAAAACACGTTTGTTCTGAAACTTTTACGGGCATTCACAATAATTTATTTTATATTGTGTTTTTGCATGTTTTATTGCAGCATTTGTCTTCAATTGAGTCCTAACATATCAAAAAATGTTTTAGCGTCGCGTCGGCACTCTTCGAACTCCTTCAGGCAGTTCGAGGTCAAATGTTGAGACAAAATAAAATACTTCACTCATACCGCTCAAAACCTAAAGAGTAGGAGATAATATGGAGATACAGTGATTCCTATAGCCCTAGAAGAAGAAGTCCAAAGCGATGGACTTACTAAGTATCGGATTTTTTTAGAGAAATGACATTGTCGGAAGCTCTGTTGGCCTGTTATATACTCTATAAATAAAAGTAGAGAAGGGTGAGATGAGATGGTACTGCAAAGTCATGTATCGCAATATATGTCATCGTATCGTCATTTTAAGGCGACCGTGGTGTAGTGGCAGTGCAATGGTTACGCAAACCGAAAGCACGAGTTCGAGACCAATGTATCTTTGATATACGAGTATGTACTTTGGTTGTCCTGTTTCTATGGTACAAGCACTTTAGTAGCTTAGTATAGAAATGTAAATAAAAATATAACAATGAGGGACCAACGCGACAAAAAAAAATTGTTTTGTTGCCAATTGGAAACAGTTAGTGGTTTAAAGCGACAGTAGTGTAGTAGCAGTACAATGGTTACGCAAACCGAGAGCACGGGTTTAAAACCACTTGCCAGTACCAATGTATCTGACTACAGTAACTTAGTATAGAAAGGTAAATAATAAAAAAATCTATCATTAAAATTAAACTGAAAGTTTGTTACTGAAAAAATAGGGGGTGAATTTTATCCTATTGCAAGAACCGATAATATGAACCTATATTAGTGGTAGGCAGTGGTACCCAGTCTGCCGATCCGGGGTAGTACCACCACCACTTACAAGTATACACACCGTGAAGTGATTTGGTCGCGTTTGGGGATCAGCTTGTAAGTTGCCGGTTCCAACTAGGACATAGTGGATGTGAATGCTACTCACAGTTATTAAATTGTAGTAACAGTGACATTCATTCATAGACCACACTTCAGCCTAACATCAAGCGGGGTGCTGTCATATGTCGAGTCACAATTTAAAAGAATGTACATTTTTCCCCAGTGGAAAGTATACTTATATTGCTTTATATACTACACCTACAAAGGGAATAAACGTGGTAATTCTGGCGACGTCGTTAAATCTTTACTATTACCACCAGACGACATTTAGCGCAGCTGCTAAATTAAGTAATTAAAAATTAAAACGAAACAAAAGACTACGAACTAATCGCGAGTTCAAATTCCTAATTTCATTTTATTTAATTCTTATTTCTATATTTTATGAATAGAAAGCTATTAGCGAATTGCAGTTAATTAATTGTAAATGAATCAACCGTAAGAAGCACCTTTGGCCGGCATAGTGACGGCGACTGGGGCAACCGTGAAGACTCGGTTTTTACAGTCGTTGGCCTCACCATCAGGCGGACCGAAGTCAGATGTCGAGTCACCATAAAAAATAGCTATTATCATAATGCCTAAATACGATGACATTTTGATAATTAATTGATATATTTTTTGACATTTCTATCGTTGCTACTAAAACTTCTTGTATCTTAGAATTACGGCCAAAATATTACATGTACATGTCAGGATTGTGGCCAGTGGCGCTCCGTTGTCTCTGCCTATCCCTGTGGGAAAAAGGCGTTACAATTTGATTGTGTGATTGATTGATTGTTTTATTCTTCAGTTGTAATTATTAACGTATTTAACTTCAAGATTAAAGATATACGAGTATAAATGTTATTATAATTTCGTTGCGAAAGATAACGGCACAAATTAAAATCTGTCAAACTGTTTTTTTTTTCTAATTCTATTTGTCTATGAAATTGTAGTAATGAGCACTAAGGAAATGATATCGTAAGGTATGAATTAATCATTTAAATATTTAAAAAAGTCAGTTCAGGTAAGTAGGAATCGAGTTGTAACTTTGAACGAAAATGCATAAAGGCTTTAATATTTTATTACAAATGGCACTGCTTTGTAATTTTACCATTGTAACTGCGTAAATCGGAACGCAAAACTTTCATAGACAAAAATTTGTTTACCTTTTTTTCATATTTGGTTGGTCCTTAGATTATATCTTGACCACCTGACCACGATCGCTTTAATATACAAACCAACAAACTTCACCCAAAACCTATATTATGAAACTACTTATAAAGGCAGGCAGTCCCCTCAAACCCTTTGTTATGAAGTTTTGGCGAAATTGCGCGCACCCATAGTTGCCCATCCCGAATATATTAATATTCACGAATATTACAAAAAAGAGTCGAGTCATTTCCGCTGAATTTACATTCTAAAGCTTGGCTTACAAAAATATACCTAGCAAGAACTTAAATATTAATTATATGTTGGATTTTTAATGACCCGAATATGTATATTGTTTTGGTTCATCATCATCAGCCAGAAGGCGTCCACTGCTGAACATAGGCCTCCCCCTTAGAACGCCATTCCGAACGACAAGATGCCAGTTGCATCCATCGGTTACTTGTGACTTTCACTATGTCGTCAGTCCATCTAGTGGGAGGCCTACCTACGCTGCGTATGCAGGTTTGTGCTCTTCACTCTAGAACCTTTTTCCCTATTGGTTGTCGGTTTTTCGATTGATGTGGCCAGCTCATTGCCACTTTAGCTTGCATATCCTACGACCTATGTCGGTAACTCTGGTTCTTCGGCGAAAATACTCCAAGCATACGAGTAGCTCTCTCTATTGCCCGCTGAGCGATTCTGAGCTTTTCCAACAGGCCAACAGTTAGGGACCACGTTTCAGTGCCATATGTCATCACTGGCAACACACACTGATTGAAGACCCTTGTCTTCAGGCATTATGGGATGGTTGACGAGAATGACGCAATTTTCAAAATGCCGCCCATCCGAGTTGGACAATTTGCCCGAGGTGATTATATCTGGTCAACACTAAAAAATTCGGTGCGTCTTTTCTTTGTAGAACAATTGACAAGTGGAATGCTTTGCCAGCCCATGTGTTCTCTCCATCCTATGACCTTGGATCCTTCAAGCGATGCGTGAAGAAGCATCTTAGGCCGGCATAGTGGCGGCGGCTGGGACAGCCGTGCACTGACTCGGTTATTCCAGTCGTCGGCACTCTTCGACCTCCTCTTGCTTATCATCAGGCGGGTCGAGGAAAAAATCTTCGAGAGTATCGTTTCCAGCGACTACCGGTACGGGCACAACATGGACATTAGACATGATGTGACATACGGACGGACAGACAGACAGACAGAACCCTAAAAACGACATAATTTTGCATTATTATGACAACAGAATGTAAACGAGACATACTCTAAATATGAAGGTAATAAAGCAGAAGTGAACTTACAGAAAAAATAACACTATAAATTACCCTCACCCCAAATTGCCAAACCAATTTGATCTTTATAACTATAGTCATAAAGTTCATTTAGTAGCGATTTAGTTTTGATCATATTCGTATGGCTGTTTTGCTAAGCAAAATTGTATTAAATTACAATAGGTTAGAGTTCAAAATTTAAAGATTTGTTTTACCATTCTAAGAAATTTAAAAGCAATAATATATGCCTTAACACAATTGCTTCAGAGTTTAAAATGCAAGAACAAAGTTTAGATACAGATAAAAATATTTCACAAAAAAAAGTACCTTATTGTAAGAGATATATAGATCAAAATTGCTTGTGGTATAATAGAGATTGTAATAAGTTTGTATTTCGATAGGTCTTACGAATAACGTCCGATTTGAAACAATGTATATTTCATAGGGGAGGGTATTTATCAACTGTAATTAGAGCTATGGTCGAAAGCGAGAGTTCATGGAGAGTAGTCTCGCAATTCTGCGAGATTGTTCTCCTGCGTAAAGAAATTAAGAAATAGCGAAAAAAAAGAGAGAAGCAACCCCTCCATTCGGCGTCCTAAAATAGGAAGATGAAAGAGCGATTATATCCGCCTCCTCCCCTTTTAAATACCAGGGACATCAGGCTCAGGGTTAGTCTGTCGCTTCATGTAGCAAGAAGTAGCCACAACAGCCGGCACCACTGGAGATGTCGGACGAATGTACCTCAGCTCCCAGTCTTGAGCGTTTGTGATGAAAGAGGCCACCGTGGGGTTTTAGCCGGTAGAAGTCCAGCATAACCCTGGTTACTACCCCGAGAAACCACGAGTATCCATGAGGATTTCCTGTCGGAAAAAAGGGGAGGATATTTAGTATTAATGGCACTATGTAAGCCTTCATAGTGTCCGTCAGTAATTTTCCGTTGCAAAACAAAATACAAAGATATTTAATTCTTGTGTTACTTTAAACTATTACCGTTGATTTTACATTTTTGATGATTAGTAACAATAGAAATATTTATGTTTTGTTAATACAATACTTAAAATAAGTAAGTACCCACAATACATTCATATTTTTTATTATTATTGTGACTCGACATATGACAGCACCCCGCTTGATATTAAGCTGGAGTGTGATCCATGAATGAATGTCACTGCTACTACAATTCAATAACTGTTAGTAGCAATCATATCCACTTTGTCATCCTAGTTAGAACCGGCAACTTACAAGCTGATCCCGAAACGCTACCAAATCACTTCACGAGTACTTGCAAGTGGTGGTACTACCCCGGATCGTCAGACTGGGTACCACTGCCTACCATTCTTTGATAACCATAATTATTAGCAAATAATAAAAATCACTCACTTGTTAGTTATGTCCGTACTCGTTGAAGCCATCAATTTGGTTGGTTCGTTAAACATTTCCCAGATTCCTCCACATATTCTTGTAACAAGATGTGGAGTTATGAATGAGTTGTGTAATATTTTTGTTTGTTCTATTATTAAGAAACTGTTTTTTGTTTATTGTGACTTGACATATTACAGCAATGTGGTCTAGTGGTAGTGCAATGGTCACGCAAACCAAGTAAAAAAGTACATTATATTAAAATTTGATATAATGTACTTTGGTAGTGCTGTTTCTATGATCAAGCACGTTTAGTAGCTTAGTATAGAAATGTCAATCAATTAATCAAATTAAATCATCAAATCGTAAGACTTTTTACCACAAGGATAGGCAGAAACAATGCAGCTCCACTTGCCACGATTCTGACACAACTCCCTTGCTTTCCTCACATCCACAATTCTCACCACACAATCTTTACGGTTTGAGCACTAGGCAACCCAGCTTTTCTCCGATTTGGTGGAAAAGCACCCTTTTGCGATAGATCATTTAACGCATCCATCCACACCGGATTTATAAATTCCTTTCGTCAATCTTCTTTTACTAAACTAAATAATATAATGTAAATAATAATAAAATATTGTTATATATTTCTTTGTTATTCATATATGCGTAAGATTGGCAGAGATATCCAGTCTGCCAATCCGGGGTAGTACCACCACTTACAAGTATACAGACCGTGAAGTGACTTAGTCGCGTTTCGGGATCAGATTGTTAGTTGCCGGTTCCAACTAGGCCGCCATAGTGGATGTGATTACTACTTACAGTTACTGAATTGTAGTAGCAGTGGCATCTATTTATGAACCACACTCCAGCTTAACTTCAAGCGGGGTACTGTCATATGTCGAGTCACAATAAAATAAATAGGCAGAGAAATATTAAGCAGTGGGACACGACCTAAATCAAATTGTAAAATTAAATGGTATGGTTGTGTATGTAATTAATAATAAATACAACTTCAAAGCTCACTGAAGAAAAGTACAAAAACAAATCATTATTAGGACTTTTGAAAATGGTGCATTCCCAGTAAGCTTTGAAGGAATACTGGAGCCACTTCGTGTTTTATGCTTCAATAAACTTCATTTCATTTGGCTACACACCAAGAGGCTACCTCAAAGAAATCGCACATATGAAGCATTGCATATACGAGTGCCTTTTATTAAAAACAGCATAATTTTAGGTATATTTTTCTACAATAATGTATTGAAGTGAATATTGGGTGTGGCAGGAGAAGCATGAAAGTATAATTACTCGTAATGCTGTAGAAATGCGGTCATTAAGGAGTGTATGTGGAGTGACGATAGCGGATAGAATAAGGAATAGCACATTGCGTGATAGATGTGGTTTGAAAGAAGATGTAGTGACAAGGAATGTCAAAGAAATGCATCGATGGTTTAGGCACATGGAAAGTACTGCCTGCCTGCCACCAAGGATCGGCAAACTGGGCATATGATCAGAAACTGTCTACTTACGATTCTGTCTTTTTCCTTTGGGTTGGCCAACAATAGGATATGAGAGAAGATTTATTCACAATGATTGAGAAAGGTACAGTATACGAAAGTATAAAAGAAGATTGACGAACGAAAGTTATAAACGAGTCTGTATGAAGAGAATTGTGGATGTGAAGGAAGCGATAGAGTAGTGTCAGAATCTTGGTAAGTGGAACTTCGTTGTCTCTGTTTATCCCTGAAATAAAATCCTATGAAAACCTGCCGAAAATGTGAAAAAGTCTTGCCAAATTTTCCAACCAAATTAGCATTTTAAAGTATAATATTGTCATAAAATACTTGTAGGTTTGGCAACCGCTATGCCTGCTTGCCAATTGCCTACCATTATAATAAATAGCTATACCAGATTAAAAACATTTATAGAATAGATATAAATTTAAGGCGACCGTGGTGTAGTGGTAGTGCAATGGTTACGAAAACCGAGAGCACAGGTTCAAAACCACTTACCGGTACTAATGTATCTTTGATATATGTACTTTGGTTGTCCTGTTTCTATAATACAAGCACTTTAGTAGCTTACTATAGAAATGTAAATAAAAAGAAAAACCAAGAAAAATATTAACATATTGAACCCGGAACGTCCTAATTCCGGGTCCAACGTCTTCTTAACGTGCGGTGAGTGTACTGCGTGGGAATTATGGCGTTTTATAAATTAAATGAAATTCTATTTTCTCTGCCTATCTCTGTGGGGAAAATGCGTAAAATTTATTGATTGATTGATATAAATTAAATATCTGATGTGGATGAATGCGTTAAACAAAGCAAGCTTAGAAGAGTGTTTACCGACGAAATCAAAGACATTCTCAAGAATGCTGGGTTGAATACCGTAGAGCTTGTATGAAGAGAATAGTGGATGTGAGGGCAGCGAGGGATTTGTGCCAGGATCGTGGCAAGTGACGCTCCGTTGTTTATGCCTATCCCTGTGAGAAAAAAGCTGCTAAGCTGCTTGTATCATAGAAACAGGACGACCTAAATACGAGACTTCTCAGAAACATCGCAACACTCGTCTATTTACCTACACCTTAAAATATATTTTATTCACAAAAAGATATTAACGTTGAATCTAAGAAATTAAATGTCGTTACTGCCGCTTACAGCTACTTCCCTGTAGTAGTATTATAAGTAACAAGAAGAATTTTATTTCTATATGTCCTGCCCACCCCTCTAACAAAAGCAGTCAAAATACATTTTATTTATTTATTATATCACAAATGATTTTAATTAAAATAGTTACAATAACTGGCAATGCTTATCTTATTGTATGGCTGCGATGTGGATGCCATCTTGACGCCTGCCAACGGCTGTTTCCGTTTCCGCTCTAATTTCAAATTGTAAACCGTTAGGAACATACGAGAATATTATTTATATTCTTTGCATATTTTATTTAACATCGTTTTAAAGGTATTAGGGTAATAGTTTAAATTGAGATGGGACACCTGGCCTTCACTTACCTCATGGTAGACAACGTTACAATCAACGGTTGCCATCACAATCAATCAAAAATCAATCAAATTGTCACGCCTTTTTCCCACAGCCTATCCCTGGACAATGGAGCGCCACTTTATTTTTATTGTGACTCGATTTATGACAGTACCCAGCTTGATGTTAAGCTGAAGTGTGGTCCATGAATGAATGTTGCTTCTACTACAATTTAATATCTGTAAGTAGCAGTCACATCCACTATGCCGGCTTACCGGGACTTTACGCGAAGCAAACCAATCGTTAACTGTTCGTCCACGCCTGTCGTCATATGTACTTTGGTTGTCCTGTTTCTATGATACAAGCATTTTAGAAGCTTAGTAAGGAAATGTATAATAAAAAATAAAATAAAACAAAGTTTTGGAATTCCCATAATGTTAGAACTGTGAATGAAAAAGGCGTACTAAGAAGAATTGTGAATGAACTCTGCTATCTGCTCATCCCTTTAGGATGTGAGGCGTGAATTGTTGATTCTATAACATATAGGTTTAAAATCAACAAAAAGTTTCACCCGGCTCACGGATAAAACCCGAAAAAAAGCCTATTTATTCAGCTACAAAAATGAACGAGTTACAAAATCGACCAATCGCATTTACTACCTAACTCTATACTTTTTTATTTTTTATTATTGTGACTCGACATATGACAGCACCCCGCTTGATGTTAAGCCAAAGTGTGGTCCATGAATGAATATCACTGCTACTACAATTCAATAACTGTGAGTAGCAATCACATCCACTATGCCGGCCTAGATGGAACCGGCAACTTACAAGCTGATCCCGAAACGTGACCAAATCACTTCACGGTCTGTATACTTGTAAGTGGTAGTACTACCCCGGATCGGCAGACTGGGTACCACTGCCTACCACTCTTTGATAACCAGACCCAAAGCAAATATCCATCTCTTTTTTTTATTAACAAATATTTGCAACATTTAATACTATTAAATATTACAAATAAAAGCTATGAAACAAATATTTGCTCCGACCGGGGATCGAACCCGGGACTTTACGCGCAACAAACCAGTCGCTAAACCGTTCGTCCACGCCTGTCGTCAAAATATATGTATTTATTTAATATTTATTTAAATAAATACTAATATTTTAAGAGTAGTAAGAATTGGGCTACCGATCTGGGGTAGCCTACTTGCAAATTAACAAACCGTGCAGTGATATAGTCGCGTTTCGAGATTAGGTTGAAAGTTGCCACTTCCAAATAGGCCGGCATAGTTAATGCGACTGCTACTGACAGTTGCTTAACGCCTCCATGTTGTGTAACAAGGAAAGGTCTTGACGGCTGGGAAAAAAAACATGGTTTGCCTTGCAACCTTGTTCCTACCTCGTCTTTTAACACCCGTAATACCCGCACTGTTCGGGGGAAGAATCCGCATTTTGTCGACCGAATTGACAGTCAAACTAATAAGTTTGGTTCGTTATTTCTTTGTAGAACAATCGACAAGTGGAATGCTTTGCCAGCCCATGTGTTCTCTCCCTCCTATAACCTTGGATCGTTCAAGCGATGCGTGAAGAAGCACCTTTGGCCGGAATAGTGACGACGACTGAGGCAGCCGTGAACTAATTCGGTTGTTTCAGTCGTAGTCACTCTTGGATCTCCTCTTGGTTATCATCAGGCGGGTCGAGATCAAATGTCGTGTCATAATAAAATAAAGTCGCAGTCACTATTCTAAACAGTTTGAAGAAAATAATTATTTATAAACATACGTAGTGTTGTTACGCGCGTGTTCGTTAAGCCGCCAGCCGACATTTAGTTTCGGGTACGCGAGCAAAATAAATAAGTAAATAGTCGATAACAATTCCCCAGGTGATCCTGTCTATGTTACCTAACCTTTTTTAGATTTAACGTACAAATCCTTACTTTTTAACTTAATTCAAATATTAATCAATTAATCTAATTGTCACGCCTTTTCCCACAGGGATAGGCAGAGACAATGGAGCGCCACTTGCCATGATCTTAACACAACTCCCTCACTTGTCTTTTCACACCCGTGAAACCTGCACAGGTCGGGTGAAGCATCCATATTCTGTCGACCGATTCGGTAGTCGAACTAAAAGGCTTTCACGATACTGATTCAACTTTCACGCTTCCTCAATATTCATAATTCTCTTAATGTAGACTCTATGGTTATGGGAACTACGGACCACCTTCTTTTTTAAGAATGTTCCCTATTTGATCAATTTTAAATCTCCTGGTTCGTCCCCGGTATAATTTTTCCCTCTAACTACTTTTAACACGTATACCAGCGGCACGCTATGATATCCGTTTGACGTTTCGCATAAATTAATAATTACGTTTGAATGAACAAATTGTTGTTCATTATATACGAACCTTCATGAACGGTGAAACGACAAAACGGCCATCATAACTTACCGCTGGTATAGTTATTTTATTCACGTAGTAAAAATATTAAATCAATTTTATGCGGCTTAGTATCGCGTTTATTGTTGATAGTAAGCCTAAAATTTGTTTAATTCAATAATCAATGTTCGCGCAAAATTTAAGAAAATATCAATTAGTCCTTGACTAAACCAATTCTTTATTTTTAACAAAACTATTTCTATATGTTTAACAAACTGATATCAATCAATAATAAAAAGCTAATTAATAAAATTGAATCGCAAAGTCCCCTTTTAATAAAGTACAAGTGCGGAAAAGCTCTCTAGAGCTTTTATAGGGTGACAATGTTTATTTTATATAATTAGGAATGGTATTAATAAATTAACGTGTGGGGATTATTCCAGAAAGTTAAATTTATTGGGGATACCCTGTTGATTAAACAGTGTTTTTTTTAAACAGAGGTTTATTTTTATTGGGTTTTGACATCAGTACCTGGTGTTAAACTGTAGTACCAACTAGGCCAGCATTGTGGATGTAACTGCTACCAGTTATTAACCTGTAGTAATATATGGAACGCACTCCAGTCTAACATCAAGCGGGGTGCTGTCGTATGTCGAGCCTTAATAAAAAAATATATATATTAGGTGCGCAAATAAGTTTTCGCTGTTTTTTTTTTTGATGAAAATGCCACTTTATTGTAAAAAAAAATGTTACAAACTAATCATTCAAAATATTTCCAACGCTAGAGACAACTTTTTCCCACCTTTCTGGTAGAGCTCGAATACTGTTACGGTAGAAGTGTTCGTCTTTCGAGGCTATTTTATATGTAAATAAAATGCATAATAAAACGTCTATAGACTTTATAATAAATTAATAACATTGATAAATATGTTACAACGAATAGACCACAATGGCTGCAAAGCCTCGGAAATATTGCTCGCGGATTTAAATGATGCTATTAGTTAACCACAAATATATGTTTTATTTGAACATAACCTCAGAAATTACTATCGTATTAAAATTATTATATCATAATTAAATTAAATACAATTTCATATCTGTTTTAGTTTGAAAATAATACATTTATAATTAATAATTATATATATTATATTTATATTGAAGTAATATTAAACTATAAATAAACATATGCGGCATACTTTAGCATTAAAGTATGCCGCAAAGTAATAATAATAGTTTTCCGATATGTCCTATTTTTCCTAACTGAATTATTAGTAAACATATCCTAGACATTGTTGGGGCTAATTGCTCTATTCTACATCTTCTATTTTCCACTCCTTCTACAAATTGATTTTATTTCGTCTGATAAAATCTTTCACTCCATTATTCTCTAATGGGTTTTTAGTACTTTCGGATACTTAAAAAATAATATATTATATAGTCATTATTTATTAATAATAATAAAAGTGGTTAAAGTAATTATTTTAACTACTTTTATTTACAGCGAATTATTATTTATAGCGCAGTTTGAGAGAGGTCCATATCCAGCACAAGATGATTTATTATCATTATCAGCCGGAAGACGTCCACTGCTGAACATAGGCCTCCCCATTAGAACGCCATTCCGAACGACAAGATGCTAGTTGCATCCACCAGTTATTGGAGACTTTCACTATGTCGTTAGTCGTCAGTCCACCTAGTGGGAGAACTACATATGTCTTTCGGTTCGTGTTCTTCACTTAAGAAGCTTTCTTCCTCATCGGTTGTCGGTTCTTTGAACGATGACTACAGAGTGATATTAATTATTTATCAATTAATCAAATTATCAGGTCTTTTTCTCATAGGAAAAGTTGGAGAAAATGGAGCGCTACTTTATTTTAATATAACGTAATACAAAAACCGTTTATGTTTAAACCATTCATTATAAAAAGTAATTAAATTTAAATTATAATTACCGACTTAAATAGACTTAACAATCTTCAAAAAGGTGTCTAAATATTATTCAAAATAAATTAAAACGTAAAACTGATTTAAATTGCAAATGTTGTTCTACTTTTTTTCTAGTTCATGTTTGTTTTTCTTTGGATGCATGAAAGAAATAAAAAAATCTAACTTGCACTACTTGTCAACGTAGCTTTTGTACATTGTCCACCAGAAGTGATTTTTTACGCTCCGCTTAAAGAATTAATTCTGTCGAACGAATCCACAGTCGAACTAAAAAGTTCGGTACGTCTTTTCTTTGTAGAACAATGGACAAGTGGCATGCTTTGCCAGCCCATGTGTTCTTTCCATCCTGTAACCTTGGATCCTTCAAGCTATGCGTGAAGAAGCACCTTTCGCCGGCATAGTGACGGCGACCGAGGCAGCGGTGAACTGACGCGGTTTTTTCCGTCGTCATCACTTTTGGACCTTTTCTTGGTTTTCATCAAGCGGGGCGAGATCAGATGTGTCACAATAAAAAAAAACAAGAAGTATGGGGAGAAAACGTGGATGTGGTAAGTTGTTGATTGTTCTACAAAGAAATGAAGTGCCAAATTATTTAGTTCAACTGACAATTCAGTTGACAGAATTCGGATGCTTCTCCAACCTGTGCGTCTATCACGAGCGTAAAAAGATGGTGTAAGAACAAGGTATTTATCATATTCGCTTTTTATTGGTGCTCATCAGCAGTCCTCGTGAAGTGAGTGTGAGTACCAGTTGCATCCACTATGCCGGCCTAGTTGAAACCAGAAACTTTCAAGCTGATTCCGAAACGCAACTGAATCACTTCACGGTATGTACACTTGAATTTATGTAGGACTGGAAAATGACGATGATGATCACGCTGTAAAATGAGACAATCACTTAAATACTGCAAATATTAAAAAAGCGGATATTGGCTTCAGGTCTGGTTATCAAAGAGTGGTAGGCAGTGATGCCCAGTCTGCCGATCTGGGGTAGTATATAGACCGTAAAGTGATTAAATCGCATTTCGGGATCAGCTTATAAGTTGCCAGTTCCAACTAGGCCGGCATATTGGATGTGACTGCTACGTACAGTCATTAAATTGTAGTAGCAATGACATCCATATGACAGCGGGGTGCTGTAATATGTCGACATAAAGCACGTGTATTTATTTCCTAATTTACTGCCTACCCTTTAGAAGATAGTGTTAGCAAGAACACTGTAATTATCTTCTAGTAAATTACTCCGGCAACATGGCGACGCGCGACAGGGAACAAGATTGGAAATTGTCAAGCCTGGAAGTGTTAATAGCTATAACCTATTTCTCGCTGAAATTATCCCTTTTAACTAACTCCTATTACAACGGAACATGTTACTTTACCTATTTACATATTTATAACCTATATAAAATATAGTTAGGTGAAAGGTTTTGAAAGAAACAAAACTTTTTTGATTTAATAGTTTATTGTCTTTTTTCTCTTAATTTGTTGTCTATATTTACCTGCATGTAGTAGTCGGATCCACCAACGCCCGCAATCGCATCGCATCAACCAACTGAACCCTTAAAAGTGGTGGTACTGCCCCGGATTGGAAGACTGGGCAAATAATCTGCATACTACTCTTTTAATATGCTCAAAGCAAACTTTTAATACTTTTCTATTCCTCGTGACATATTTATCAAAATAAAATAAAAAAACCTTATCAAGCAATCAAATTGTCACTCCTTTTTTCCCACAGGGATATGCAGAGACAATGGAGCGCCACTTACCACGATCCTGACATGGGGACTAGGCAAACCAACTTTCAAAAACACAAAACTTTTATGTATATTGATTCACAGGTTTTTTATTTTATTTTGATAGAGCGAGTGACGACCGGGAAATACAATTAAAATTTTAAATTACAGACAGAATTAATCCAACGCGTACATTTGCAATTTTAATTAATAATTCATTAAATATTGGATGAAAGGATGTCGGAATTTATCATCCAAATACAGACCATGGTTATTTTTATAATAACTGACTTACTGCATACATAAAGCCACTACAATTTACTTTTAATCCGTGTACTATGTTCAATTGTATAGAATAGATAAGTCATGATAATTGGATAGGAAAACAACACGTGTGCACATCGCTTAACTTTTTATATTATTTTTTATTTTTTAATGTGACGACATTTGACCTTAACCCGCCTGATGATAAGCAAGAGGAGATCCAAAAGCGACGACAACTGAAAAAACCGAGTCAATTCACGGCTGCCTCAGTCGCCGTCACTATGCCGGCCAAAGGTGCTTCTTCACGTACGCTTGAAGGATCCAAGGTCATAGTATGGAGAAAACACATGGGCAGGCAAAGCATTCCACTTGTCGATTGTTCTACAAAGAAAAGACGCACCGCACTTTTTAGTTCGACTGCCGATTTGGTCGATAGAATGCGGATGCGGATTACAGTAGCTACGGCTAGTGGTGAATACGGGCTTGTGGTTTAGAAGCGGATTAAGCGTTCTTGGTTTGTTCCTATATACTAGGTCTTTGGTTTTTACTTGGCTAATGTCGCCTGTTCAAAATTTTCCAAGCTTTATGTAATAGTTGTGATTCGATTTTCTGCTTACAGGAAAAAATATTTATTTATCATTTCTTTAGGATCGAGGTAGACCCAGGAGGATGTTTCCCGATTAAATCAGAGACATCCAGAGAAAGCTGTGTTGCCTAGTGCCCACAACCGTAGAGCTCGTAGTGGCAGTGGTGCTCCATTGTCCTGTGGGAGAAGAGCTTGAGAGAGTGAGAGAATTTCTATAGTGGATGAGTCCCTCAATCATTACACGAGAGTGAGAATGATGAGAGTTTTAATAAAGCGAAGGAAAAACTTTACTAAAACTATTATATCGACGGTATTTAGAGGAAACATTTAATAACATCATCCACAGCTTTCCAAATCACTTAGCTACACCTAAATACATTAAATTCAAACTAATGTCAGAATCAATCAATCAATCAAATTGTAATGCCTTTTTCTCACAGGGATAGGCAGAGACAACGAATGGCTACTTGCCACGATCCTCCCGCTTCCCTTATGTCCACAATTCTATTCATACAAGCTCTACTGGTAATATTAATTAATGTAAAATAAATATAGTTGTAAAAAAATATTTAAAACGCCACGATCTGTCAGATAGAGTTACCACCAAAATACATTTTTGCTTTTATTTGCCAAAGCAAAAGTAAATTAGCGGTAAATATCCAATCACTCTGTACGATACAAAGACCCTGTTTACATAGTCTGTTTATCAAAACTAATAGCAAACAAATAAGCACTTTGAGCTTTATGACATAGAGTTGAATTCAGCACAAAAACAGTTTACTAAGTAAGTACTATCATGTTCGTACATACAGTTGCAATTCAGTGAATATTTTAATATGTCACAATGAAAATGAAACCTCAACACTTCACAAAGGGAAACCGAAAATGAATAGGTCGATGTTGAATTGTAAAATATTACAATCCCAGACAATGCTGACATTTTACAAGTCATTTTTATACCTCTTTGTTATATTAAGCTTTATTTTAATTATCATACTAAGCTTCTATAAGTGCTTGCTTGTATTATAGAAACAGTACATATATCAAAGATACATTGGTACCGGTGAGTGGTTTTGAACCCGTGCTTTCGGTTTGCGTAACCATTGCACTGCCACTACACCACGGTCGCCATATTGACAAAAATATCCCAGTATATTTTATTGTGACACGACATTTCACCTCGACCCGCCTGGTGATGGTGGGAAGAATCCGCATTTTGTCGACCGAATGACAAAATGCGGATTCTTCCCCCGACCAGTGCGGGTATGATGGCACTGGTAGATTAGTATCCTGTAGACCATAGAGCTGGTATGAAAAGAATTGTGAAGGTGGGGGAAGTGAGGGAGTTGTGTCAGGATCATGGCAAGTGGCGCTCCATTGTCTCTGCCTATCCCTGTGGAAAAAAGGCACATTACCTTCTGTCTGCCTTGTATAAACCTAGGTGTGTAGGAAATATCTGCGTTATTTGTTTTAGTACCAATACTTAGTTAAGAGCGTAAATAATATACGTAGGTATATCCACGAAATCTAACTTTATCTAATTCAACTTGAGGCATACATAAATTAACCCAAACGATTTCCAGCGTATAAAGTTTTAGGAAAAGGCCACACTGAGCCATAATCACCTAACATGGCGTTCTTATAATATGGCATTATGGTGACCTAAATGCTAAGAATATTGAAAGAATAGAATCTGTGCTAAAATAAGAAATAATTCATTGTTTTTTATCTTATTTATACTATGTTTATACCACGTGTGACTGAAAGAGACAACTACTTGTACTTTAATTCCTTTCTTTCAAAGTTTGTCACTACTTTTTTGCAATTACAACCACTTGTAATTGTGGTTGACTTTTAATACTGCTTAATTAAAAGTCATTTGGTAGTAAGAATAGCGGCATAATTGTTCCGTCAACCTTTTTTGAAGTATTTAAATGTCATTTGTTATTCTGTCAAATTAGGTTGTCAAATGATCATCAAAACTAGTGACAACCTTATAAATTACGAATGTATAAATGTATATTCATCCCCTTCTGACTTCTTTTTATTGCCATAAGTGAAAATAGTTTAAACGGTTGTATTTTGTAACTATTTTAGGGCTACTTCTATTTCTTATCTCCAAATTCTTTGCCTAATGTAAAAAATAAATTTCTTATTATATTTCGAGACTACGCACTAACTCAAACAAAAGAGTGCTGATAACTGAAAAACCTACTTAGGACTCAGTTTAAGGTTGGTATCGCATTCCACTTGTCGATTGTTCGACAGATGAAGGACGAGCTGAATCGTTTAGTCGGTCTGTCGGTTCGGTCGCCCTGCGCAAGTATGTATGTAATTTTAATCAATCAAATTATCATCATTTTTATTAGAATGCCACTTTTATTTTCTGATACATTCTTACTTCCGTCACGTCCACAATTCACTTGATGCAAGTTATTGGGTACGGCAGACCCCTGATTATTAGGAATAAGTCAGATTCAATAATTTGAGTCTCCCCTATTTTATCTTTCCACTCAACACTGATTTACTTTAAGTATTTGAATGTTTTTTTTACAATTTGAATAAAATATTAACTTTACAATACACAGTGTTCCCTAATCTGAACTAAAACGATATGCATACAGCAATTAGACGGTCACGATAAGCCTCAAGTTTGGGGAAACTTTGATTGTTTTAGAAATGATAATTTGGTAATCATTTTACAATCTATACATAAACATGATAATATAACCATTATATGACTTTATAACCTAAACAATCGTATTACTACGAATACCTACTTATATTTTCTGCTGATTTATCCACTTTTAAAAACCAGCCTCGAAGAAGTCCGCTGCCAGCCCGTTGACAAACTTTATGACTGCGTCTTGCAATTCTCCGTCTGTCTCGAATCGTTGGCCGCCAACGTGATATTACTATACATTGACATGTCCACGGATCGTAATAAACCAATTAAACGAAAACGAATCAATTATGATGGTATAATCTGTGATCTGGAAAAGAAAATTTGGAATGAACTATACGAAATCACTGATACCAACGACGCCGCAAACTTTTTGAGTACAACGCTTCATGAAGTAATTGAGAAGAACATTATCAGCCAACAGTTGTCTAGCAAAATTCGACCACTAAAACCCTGGATAACACCTGGTATTGTTAAAAGAATACGTAAACGAGATAAGTTATATAAAACCATGAAGAAATCACCTACAAACGAAAGTCTTAGCATTCAATACAGGAGGTACCGTAATATATGTAACAATATAATTAAATTTCAGAAACAACAGTACTATTGTAGTGAGTTAGAACGCAATAAAGGTAACATAAAGGAAACGTGGAAAGTTATTAAAGATATTTGTGATATTAGAAACAACAAAGTAACAAATAAAGACCTTTTAAGCCTGAAGAGTACAGCACATTCATCTTTAAATGTAGTTAATGACTTTTTCACAAATATTGGTGCCAAATTGGCACAAAATACGCTAGATAAATTAAATACTACTGAACAAGAACTTACCAATAATCTGGTAAAGATTAATAATCAGTCAATTAATTCACTTGTATTTATGCCAACTGATGTGTATGAAGTAGACAGTTTGATTAAACAAATGAAATCGGCTAGTGCTCCAGGACTAGATAATATTAGTACAAAAATAATTAAAATATCAATACCCATACTCGCAAACCCTTTGGTTCACATCTGTAACTTAAGTCTATCAAGTGGCATATTTCCTAGCATATTTAAAAAAGCAGTAGTTACACCGATACACAAAAGTGGTTCAAAAACCACGATTGACAACTACCGGCCCATTTCACTGTTAAGCGTACTTTCTAAAATCCTGGAAAAAGTAGTGAATCGTAGAATAATTTCATTCCTGGAAAAGTTTAACCTCTTGTCTCCTAGCCAGTACGGGTTCAGGGCTGGCAAGTCCACAGAGGATGCTGTTCTTCACCTTACCTCTACCATCAAAGACAATCTAGACAATGGCAAGAGATGCATTGGTGTTTTTCTGGACTTGCAAAAAGCTTTCGATACAGTATCCATACCGATACTGTTAAAGAGACTCGAAAATTCTGGTATAAGAGGAACACCGCTACTATTGTTCAAGGATTACTTACAGAACAGGAAACAGGTTGTCAGGATTGGTGACTCTTACAGTTCAGAGAGCGAATGTATTTATGGTGTTCCTCAGGGAAGCACACTCGCCCCAACACTATTTTTGGTATATATTAATGACCTATGCAGAATTGACATGGCAAATGGTCAAACCATTATGTTCGCAGATGACACGGCTCTTATATTCCAAGGTAAAACTTGGGAGGAAGCATGTAAGGTTGCTGAAGATGGTTTGGCCAAGGTTACTATGTGGCTCGAAAATAACTTACTAACACTTAATACAACCAAAACTAAAATAATTAAATTTCATATAAATAAAGCTACAGAACCCAACAATGACGACGGCATTATCTCTCACACATATCCCTGTAACAGGACAGATCAGAACCAAGAAGACTGTGCTTGTGGTCAGTTAAGCAGAGTAAAATACATTAAATACCTAGGTGTATTAGTGGACGAGAACTTAAATTGGGCAGAGCACATTAAATCAGCAACGTCTAGAACTAGAACGCTCATATTCACCTTCAAAAAATTACGTGAAGTAGCTGATTCTGGACTTCTTATCCAGGTATACAAGGCCCTCTCACAATGTCTACAGACCTATTGTATAACGGTATGGGGTGGTGCAGCTAAAACTAATTTATTGGAACTTGAAAGAGCACAACGCGCACTTCTAAAAGTAATACTCCGTAAGCCGTTCAGATATCCTACGTCTGATCTATATAACAATGCTACTGTTCTAACAGTGCGTCAGTTATTTATTAAGCGGACAATTCAAAGGTTCCATAGGCATGTGATACCAAACACAAAATCTAAAAGAGTCAAAAGCTGCAGAACTCCTCTTACTCATACGGTTTTCGCTCATCGCCACTACGATTTTCTGGCACCTTTTCTTTATGATAAGTGTAACAAGCAATTGAACATTATGGGTTCCAGCAGCTACCAATTAAAGAAAAATTTGGACATATGGTTAAAGAAACTTGATTATAATGCAACTGAAGAGTTGCTTAAAGTTATATCGTAATTGAATTTTAAATACAACTGCTGTAATCTAGATAATAGTAAATTAATAGTGCCAAAACTTCTTTATATTCTAAGGCTTATCTTCTAAGACCTATACACACACACACACACACACACACACAAACACACACACACTAACACACACGCACACTAACACACACACACACATACACTAACACACACACACACTAACACACACACACACACACACTAACACACACACACACCCTATAATTTTACTATACTTCATTTTATTATTATTTTTTTTTTAATACTTTTAAGTTGCATGCTTTATTGCAATTTATTGTTATTTCTTTTATATGCGTCATATCAAAATGTATTGTATAGTTTTTGGTATGTAGTTTTAAGCTAGATTTTATTATATTTTATCATTTATTTGTATTGAGCATGCGATTAAGTTAATATAAATGTAAATTATTGTTATAAATGTAACTCATCCTAATGTCTCATAATATATGTTTTGAGTTTGATAGTAATAGGTTTGAATTGGTATATTTAAATAATATTAACTTTATTTTTTTTCTCCCTAAAATAATTTACTTGTTTATGCGATGTTTTTGTTTTTGACGACGGGTTTTCTAGGGTTAACAATGCGCGCAAACTAGATTTAAGGTAGTTTTATAATTTAATTTAGGAGTGTTAATATTTGCATTTTTATTGTTTTTTTTTTTCTTTCTTGCCTATTTTTGTAAGTAGTTTTTAAGAGATTTATTTTGTGTCAAAAATCGGAATCTGCCTTCTGGAACTCAGATTATCTTTTCCAGAAGGCAGTGATCATTAAGTGCAATGATGTTCTTAACTATTATTAAAAACTAAAACTAAACTATTCAGCTTCGAGAAAAGATGAAGATGGAAGTCGGGACTGTAAGGGGAATGGCTAACGAGATCCCAGCTGAATTGGTCGATTACATCCTTGGTTTTCTGAGAGACGTGCGGGCGAGCATTGTCGTGGTGGAGCCTAATCCCCTAATCAGATTCCTATTTGGCGATTTCGAATTCCTCACGTATGTAAAAATTAGAACTAGAATAATTAGTATGTATGTATGACAAAGTTGTTTTCCGACCAAATCGGAGACATCCTCAACAAAGCTGGGTTGCCTAGTGCCTAGTGCTCATAACCGCAAAGGTGAAGAGAAATAATCGTGTACAAGGCGAGGGAGTTGTGTCAGGATCGTGGCAAGTGGCGTTTCTTTGTCTCAGCCTATCCCTGTGAGAAAAAGGCGTGACAATTTAATTGATTGATTGAACCAAGACGGTGTTTTCCATATATTTTTACTTTGACACTGGCAAGTTGAATATTAAAGACATAAACAAGAAGAAAGAAAGAAAAGACTGTGGTCTGGCTGTAGTGAATTAGTCACGCAAACTAAAATCAACCAATCAATCAATGAAACTGTCACGCCTTTTTCCCACGGGGATAGGCAGAGACAATAGAGCGCCACTTACCACGATTCTGACACAACTTCAAAATCAACTAGCTCAAAACCGTTTTCCGGTACCATTGTATCTTTGATCGTCGTCCTGTTTCTACGATTCAAGCGTATTTAGTACAACCTTAGTATATAAGTGTTATAATATATATTTAACTTTACAACTTTTAATAAACCTTAAATATTATTATACATTAATCAAAATTAATATTAAAATTAAACACAACATTGTTACTAACCAACTAATAATTAAATATAATTTAACTATAAGTAAAAAATATCATCCAATGACGTCGCATCAGAGATAGTCCCAAGGAGACTGGCAACATTTCCCCTTGGTATAGCAAGGCTAATACGTTGGCAGAAATAATTACCAGCCTTCCTGTCTCCAGACTTCTCCGTCAGCCGCCTGAACAACTCCTTGGCCAGGCGCTTAGCTGATGGTCCCCAAGGGCCCATCGTCTCGACCCCAAACGGCGCAAATTCGTAACCAGTACCGAGATTAGCGTATTTGCGCAACTTGAGGTTCTCAGCAGAAATCGCCGCACTTCCCGCGCTTAACGAAGTCGCTTGGATGTGAGATGGGGCTAATGTGTCCACACAAGTCGCATCCCACACCAAAGACCTGCCAAGCTTCCATGGCCCAACAGTCATTCCGTCAGGTCTCTTGCCATCTTTACAACTAAATAACTCTCATTTCGGACCCACAAGTAGCAAGGGAAAAAAGTGCCAACTCCGACAGAGCCCCGCATATCGGAGTGGGGCAAATAATTCTAGTGCCCATAACGATGAGCTTGTATGAGGAGAATTGTGGATGTGAAGAAAGCGAGGGTGTTGTGTCAGGATCGTGGCAAGTGGCGCTCTATAGTCTCTGCCTATCTCCGTGGAAAAGAGGCGTGACAATTTGATTGATTGAATTAAATACATTAAGTTACAAAACACAGGTTTTAAACGCTTATAAAACCGCAGGTCGTAGCTAGTGAACGAATTAATGTATTTAAGAAACAATGTTAATCCTGAGTTCCTCCCTTATATATTCCCGGATAACTTTGTAAGCCCAATTAATAAGCCTTCTTCAATAATGTTAAATTGCTTTGAAATCGTTTAATGAAATGAAAACTGCTTTAAATAAATTAACCAATTTAAACAAAGTCTCGACAATTAACTAACCATGTAAATAAATAGGGAAGTATTAGTTGTGTCAGGATCATGGCAAGTGGCGCTCCGTTGTCTCTACCTATCCCCATGGCAAAAAGTCGTGACAATTTGATTGATTGATATTTTTACAGTGGCAGATTTTTTTAATTGTTTTGGCACGACATATGACAACCAAGGGCTTCGGGTTCAAAACCATTTAGCGGTACCAATGTATTATGTACCTACTTTGGTCACTCTGTTTCTATAATACAAGCACCCTTAGTTGCTTAGTATATATAAATATCGTATAAAATAATATTTTCTTAGATTTTGCGCGAACATTGATTAATAAAAAAACAAATTTTATGCGGCTTAATATCGCGTTAACGTCGGAATAATAAAACAAAATTGTAAAAACAAAACCAAAATAAACGCGAAAGTAAGCCGCATAAAATTTGTTTAATTCATTAACGTATAAAATAAATAAGAAGTCTTGAAATGTATGTATGGATGCCTAACAAATGTACGAGTACTCATTACCTTAATTTCTTTAAAAAAAAGAGGTAAAATTACCTAATAATCTTTTCGCCCTATTTACCGTGATATTTACCTTTAAAAGCATACATTAACCCAGTGAGCTTTAATGATACGAGTGCAGTGTGACAGGTCACTAAATTGATAAAGCCATAATTTAATATTATTCTCCAATAATGTTTAACCGGGCGATGCATTAAAGCGAGCCCGCCGCCATTTTGTGGTGACAAATCTCCTTTGTTACGCTTTAGCGAGTAATTTCACATTATTACTCCAAAAAGCAGCTGTTTAACTTCATTTGCATGTATTTTTTTTTTTTGTGGCTCAACATATGACAGCACCCCGCCCTATTTTAAGCTGAAGTGCGGTCCATGAATGGAGGAGACTCCTACTCTCAGATCATATAAAATGTATAAAATCATATAAAGATCATCAGCTCCTACTACAGCTAAGTAACTGACGTGACCTGACTCGGTTTTATCAAAGGTCGGGACTCTTAGACAATCATCAGGCAGGTTGCGGTCAGATGTCGAGTCACAATGGTAAATCTTTAATTAGTTTCATAATCTTAAACTTATTTGCGAGGACGCTTCCGGAGGTCTAAAGGAACGAGAAGGGTCTCTCGGCTTTTCTGGAGATCGGGCGGCTCCACTGAGGGAGAACCGTTGAAGAACGCACAAAGAAACCGCAGGGGCGTCAAGTGCGGAAACGAGCCCGTACATAAATGAACTACAATAATCTTGAACTTAAACAGGACAACTCCATCGGAAAACAGGAGATAGCCGGGTCGAGAGAATCAGTCGTAGCGGAGAAGGACCGCTTTCTTGCTCGCATTACCCGCTGGGGGAACAGAAAAATTTGAATGAACAGAACGTATAGTGACTCAGTCGTTATTTTTTTAGCATTGGCAGAGCTAGAAAACATTTGTCCACAAATGAAAAACAGATTACGTTTGTAAAAGAGTCCCGTCTCAGAAAATCACAAAATAAACTTTTCTCGATCCTGCACGACGCACTTAACTGGAAAATACTCATGGATACATTAGAGAAGCACAACAAGATACTTGAAGATCTAGCAGTATCAGCCTATAGACCGGACATACGAGTACATGTACATGTAGTAGTTTACTCTCGACAATTAAAAACTATTATCATCATAGAGCTCACCGTTCCGTGGGAAACAAACATTCCAAAGAACCACAACATCAAGTTCAATAAATATTATGATCTCACAAACGAGATGACTAATGGTTTCAAAACCCAGCTTTACGCAGTAGAAGTTGGTGCAAAAGAAATACCAGCAATATCCTTGCATCATCTTTTAAAGAATCTTGGCCACCCAAGGTCAGCCGTAAGCACATTTTTAGATTGGTGGGGTCTTACAATATTTGGTTGGGAAGTGGAAATAATGAGGGCAGAGAAGGTGAGTTTTCGGTCAAAAGTCCGGAAGGCTGCCTTTATTCTCCCGCCTGCCACGCGATGGACCCAGAACCCACACGAAGAATCCATGGATTCTAAAAATTTTCTCACATTTCTAAATTAAAGAAAATTGTATTCATTTGGATCTGAGGGAAGCGAGGATGTTGTTTCAGGATCGTGGCAAATTGCGCTCCATTGTCTCTGCCTATCTCTGTGGGAAAAAGGCGTGACGATTTGATTTATTGATTGATTTATATTAAACTACTACAAGTACATTATCAATATCAAAGGTGGTACCGGCGAGTGATTTTGAATCCATGCCCTCGGTTTGCGTTACCATTTCACTGCCACTGCACCACGGTCGCCTTATACGGTTCGCCTTGTACAGGCACCGTGGTGCAGTGGTAGTTTTCTGAATCAACTTTAAACTTGCCGGTTCCAAGTAGGTTGGCGTAGCAGATTTGACTGCTACTTACTTATTTATCTGTAGTGGCAGTCAACTCTATTCATGAACCGCACTTCAGCTTAAAATCAGTCAGGTGACGCGCCCATCTACTGCATTTACGCACACAAGCAAATATAAAAAATGAATAAAACACACCGAAAATGCATTTGTAATTGGTCATTCAGTTGCTGGTTGGACACAAAAGAAGGAGCACGCTAATAAAGTATAGTAGAATAGTTAGTAATATCCGTATTCACACATTTAAATAAACTAATAAAGTGGAGGGGCGCGTCATTTATAGTTAGACAATCCATACTGTCATAATTTCAAGTCACAAAACAAAAAAATAGGATGAGAGTATGATGTTGCAGTGCTAAATCTATAGACTGAAAAATTATATAGTAAATTTATTTCAGGACCACATACTGAATGCCTAATGTTACTTTGAAGAGCAATTCACAAGTGAGAGCAACTGCTGCCGAAGATAAATTTTGTCTGCAAGCAACACTATTAATTAAATTCATTTCCCTATTCTTAGATTTCGGAACCTTTGAATCCTTTAAGCGAAGCGCGAAAAACATCTACGACTGGCATAGACAACGACTATAAATTAAAGCAGGTTTTCAGGCGTCGGCGCTCTTGGTCTTCCCCTGGCTTACCATCATGTCAGATATAGTGTTACAATGAAAACAAAACATTTCATTATCGTCGTCACTCTTGGACCTTCATCATGCTTACCAACAAGCAGGTTGAGGACAGATGTAGAATATCAATAAAAAAATATTTAGAATAATTGGATATAAGGTTTCTTATATATTTATCTTTATATGTTATTTATCTACTTGCCTCAGCACCAGATTTAGACTTCTGCGGCCCATAGGCAGAGCATGTGGTGGAGGCCCTTAAATTTTTTGAGGTTAACTGTTGATCTTAAATGATTTTTAAACTTTTCCCGTTCAAAGGAAAAAATAAGTTTTTCGAGCCTTCGTTTTTTTTTTGTGGTGTGGTGGCAGCCCATAGGCAACTGCCAATGCATAAATCCGCCACTGACTTGCCTGATAAATAAATAATAAAATAAAAAAAAAACAATACTAACAATATTATATTTCTTAAATTACAAACTACATTATAAATAACTAAGCAGATTTCTTAAAAAGTTCACTTCCTTTTGGTTTAAGTTTATTACTGATGTATTTCTGCCTCTCTTCCTCTTTGGCGTTGAGAATACTCTTCTCTCTTTCTAAAGCAAAATCTATTTCTTCATTCAGTTCTATAATCTTCTCTGCAATTTCTCTGCGATTCATTAATCTTAGTTTTTGTTTATGCTGGAATCAAATAAAGAAATATAAAAATAAATTGTGGAGAAAAGGTGTGTTTTGATGGTTTGGGCACATGAAAATATGAGTAAAAGTATAAGTATAAATATCCATTGTCTCTGCCTATCCCCGTGGGAGATAGGCAGAGGTTGATTTGGCAAGGCAATTTGGTTGATTGATGTATATAATATTTTCTTAGATTTTGCGCGAACATTGATTAATGACAACAATGTTCGCGCAAAACAAATTAAAAAGTATATAGACGTAAGGAATTTATTAATCTATGTTGACATGTCGCAAAAAGCTTTGAAACCTACATTACGGTCACAAGTCCAATACTGCTTATGCGATGGATCCGGTACCCGCACAGAGAATAATGGATGCTAAGGAATTGTTTCATTTCATGGGTAGATATACATTAAACAAGGCAGACCCAGAAGGGTGGTTACTGACCAAATCTGAAATATCTTCAAAAAAGCTGGGTGACTAGTGCCTAAAACGGTAGAGCTGGTATGTATCTAATGTAGAGAATTATGAATGTGAGGTAAGCAAGGGAGTTGTGTTAGGATCATGGCAAGTGGCACTCCATTGTCTCTGCCTATCCCTGTGGAAAAAATGTGTGACAATTTGGTTAAAGTTTCATTCTATTTTGATGTGACATGTGACCTCTACTTGCTTGATGGTAAGCAAAGATGACTGAAAAAAACTGAATGAAAAAAAACTGACTCAGTTTACAGTTGCCTTAGTAGCAATCACCATAAGTAGAGGCAAAATACTTTCTACAATCTTGATTCAGTTCTCTAATTCTTGCATCAAAATAAAAAAAACGTATTGTCATGCCTTTTTCCTATGGGGATAGGCCGAGACAATGGAGCGCCACTTGCCACAATCCTGACACAACTCCCTTGCTTCCTTCACATCCACAATTCTTTTCATACAAGCTCTACAATTATAGGCACTAGGCAAACCCAGTTTTCTTGGGGATGTCTCCGATTTGGTCAGATACACAAAAATAAAAAAGTAAGCAATTTTATTTTATCTTTAAAAACCAATAAATACAAAATAGTTTTCGCGAAATAAAGGTTATTTTTTGTTTAATCAAACAAATTGTCACACCTTTTTTCCACAGGTATAGGCAGAGACAACAAAGCGCCATATGCCACTGTGACATAACTAACTCGCTTCCCTCACATCAATAATTCTCTTCATACTAGCTCTCGGTTTTGTTTTATTCTTAATCTTTATTGCTGCTAATTTTAAAGTTACAATATAACTGAAGGTGAGGCGGGTAGACAATCCCTAGCGGCATTAAATCTACCTATGTAATTATAGCACAATAAAGTTTGATATAAATAAAATAAACTACCAATAAAGGTGTAGGTCTTCCATCTAAAAATGTGTAGTCAGGTTTATCAGTTAGAGGGCCCGATGACGTCTTTTGTGCAGGTAGCCCCTGCTCGGATCTCCATTTCTTAGTACATAGAACACCGGAACAACAAATTGTTCTGCTCACAACTGAAAATAATATCAGTTATTTTAAGTATTAAGCTTACTATTAAAGTTTATGTTAAAATATTAAAAGATGCTGTACCTTTAGATGACAATTGGGTTGTAAGAGCTTGCTTTAAAATTAAACTCATGATTCTAATTACTATTTTAAATAAAGCAAGCTACAAGGGAACAAATTCACAATATTTTAGGTTATGTTTATTTTTTAATTATTGACGTATATGTGACAGTTACATTTAGAAATTGTTGCTATCATAAATAATCATGTTATCGTACTTTCCAGAATATCTGCATAAATAAAGTTACAAATTAATTTCATTGTATTGTGATTCTTTTATAAGTAATAATTCATTGAATTTTGGATAATAAACCTGTTTAAACATACTTGAAACTTTATTGACCAATTACAGGACATTTAGAGACTAATTCTCCAATCAGATTACATTACATATTTGATTTGACAATTGTAACGCAAAGAGCGACTGTGCAAGTCAGTAAGAAAAAGTTTTTGCATCGATTGTTCCAGGGGGGTGACAGCTTTGTTCTTCGAGTTCACACGAAGCGCTGCAGTAGTAGCGGAGTAGCGATGTGCAAGTCGAATAATTTCATTAATCGAATAACCAATTGATTTTTGAACTAATATAATCGAATGATAATACTAATACATTTACATTTACATTATACATTTACTTATACATTTTATTTTTATCTGATTAAATTAACTCGTCGTATTCCATTGTCGCAGATCTACGACAAACAAAAAAAAAATTTTTTTCCCGTTTATTTCTTTGTGTCTAATTGAATGATTGTTTTTAAATATTAGTTTTGTTTTACTTTAATACGCGGACGATCATCTTGCTCGGACACGCTTGTTGTTACTTTTTGTTTAATAAAACAGTAGTAGTTGCAATAAATCCATAATACTAATTTTTAATCAATTTATTCGAATTGTCGAAAAGCTAATTTTTTAAACGAATGTATGCTAGTAAATAATTCCAACGGAGTTTATTGTAATTATACAATAAACTCCGTTGTTGATTGTTAATAACTAATCCTTATTAACAATCAACTAAGTCGAATGATTACTGAAATCAATTAATTCGATTATCGTCATTCGATTATGCACATCACTACTATGGAGTGAAAATGGCGTTCGCGTCCTTCTTGCGTGTTATTTTCATTGTGTTTTTGTTACTTAGTTTTCTGTTATTACTATCTGCTGAAGAAGTTGTTTTTAGAATATTATGTACACCCGGTAAGTTTTACTAAAATATCGCATACTTATTTGCAATAGTAACAATAGAAAAGTCATTTAATGTTTGTAGGTTGATAAGGCTTTTATAATGTTGATGTTTGTTTTAGAATTACATGAAGACCATACATATAGCTGCAATGTTGAAGAACTAGCATGCAGTATACGATGTTTAAGAGATAAACTACACATTTGATGCAACATAATTAATATATTGCTAAACAGATCAATCCAGGAAAAGTTTGTTTTGAAAATGGAAATGCTACAAAAGTTGGCATTAGAAAAGTACTAAACATAATATATATATTTTAAAAATAAACTTGTTTTATTATCATAATATAAGATTTCTATTTAAAATAAATAAAGGAAGAATTTTTCTTTTTGCGGAGAACTCGTCGATATGCAGCCATTTTGATTTCCTTCGTCCATTTTGATTTCCAAAATCAGCTTGTCAATATCAGTCATATTCGACGCTAGCGCTGCGTGTGAACCTTTAAAACTCAGTCAACAAAGTCAAAGCAGCTGTCCTATCTGAATTACTAGTATAATAGTTATCTGTGGATTGTTCTCGTTATTCAGAAGTTTTGTTATTTGTGGAGTTTTTTTAGTGTTTATTGCCAAACATACATTATTAAAGTTTCTGGTATGTATTTACGAACTTGAATTATAAGAAATATTCTTTAAAAAATACAAAATCATTCACATATTGCGCCATTTACTTTGTGTCTTCCGTTCTCTGAGTCATTTTTCAGTGTTTACCCTGAGGTTTACTAAAAAAAATTCAACCCAAATTAAAATAGAAACATTTACTACGATATTTAACGAAAATCTACTCAAATGATAGACTCGGGCATCTAGAACCAGAAATACCATGAAATACTTTATATTTCACAACAATTTTGTGACGAAATTATCGATTTTTTTAATTATTTGTTTTTTTGCAAATATTTTTTGTCTATAGTTATAGTTTTAAAATAATAATGCATCAATATTCAATCAATTGACGTGCGGGAAAGTCCCGGGAGGGAAATGGAATTAGACGTTTAATTTTTATAAAAATAAAGAGAAAATCATGGAAAGTGGCAGTCTATTGTCACTGCTTCTTGTGCTTATCCATGATCGAATTAGTTTTCCTGTGACTACACTGCTTAAAGTTAGGCTGAAGTGAGTTCCATGAGTGGAGGTTACTGCTACTACAGTTTAATATCTGTTAGTAGCAGTCACAGTCTAGTTAAAACCGCTAGCTTACAAGCTGATCCCGAAGCGAGAATAAGTCACTTCACGATCTTTGTACTTGTAAGAGGTTGAACACCCCAGATAGGCAGACTGGGCACCACTGCCTATCACTTTAAACAAATATCACAGAGTCCAAGCAAATATCCGCCTCCTTTTTAATAACAAATATTTGTATTATTTAATCTAATGAATATATATTGCAAATCAAAGCTATGAAACAAATATTTACTCAGACTGGGAATCGAACCTGAAACTTTATGCATAAAAAAGTGGTGCGCTTACCAATACACCATTCATACAACATTTTTATGTGAAGGCTATATAGATACTGGCAAATAAAAAAAGTGCTGGCATCAAAGCTGCGCTTGTTTGTTACCTACCTGTTTTTCAAATGTGAATCAATTTTAGAAGTTGATTAATTATGAGCATGACAGAATAGATATGTGGACTTGCTACACCATTCGTCCAGCTCTTTTATTATCAACCAAAGCTTATGCTTTGCGCTCTTTTTATCTGCCGTGATCTATACCTACCATTTAGGCTGCCTGTCAATTAAAGCAGAGCGAGCTTACGAAGCTGAGAAACGGAGAAATATTAACCAATAGGATTGCATAAAAACTCCCCTCAGCAGCAGTGGACCTTGCTTACCAGAGGTCAGATGTTGAGTCTCAGTAAAAAAAATATTCTACCCTTAGTTTGCCTTTAACCTTTTGATGATTTTAAAGGGGTGTGCTTACTATAGATCCTGGATTCAATTCCTGGTTGAAGCAAAAAATTGTTTTATAGGATTTATTTTTAATACATTGCTTTGTGTCTGGGTGTTTGTCCTTAACCTGATATAAAGTATCCTAGCTTGTTATATTAGAATATTGTTTTTACTCTTCATACAAGATCTATGGTTATGGGCACTAGGCCACCCAGCTTTCTTGAGGATGCCTCCAATTTGGTCGGAAAACACCCTTCTAGTCCTGCCTTGTTTAATGCATCCATCTACATCAGATTTATAAACTCCTTTGTCAATCCTTCTTACAATCTTCTTTCAAACCACATCTATTGCGAATTGTGCTATTCTTCTTTCTAACTGCAATCAAAGCTTGTATGAAGAGAATTGTGGTTGTGAGGAAAGCAAGGAAGATGTGTCAAGATCTTGGCAAGTGGCACTGCCTATCCCTGTGAAAAAAAGGCGTGACAATTTGATTTATTGATTGTATATTGTTTTTTTTTTACTTGTTACAGATAAAATAACTTAGGGTGCAGTATTTTTCGAGACGGCTGCTGAAAAATTTAACACCAGAGGGACAACAAACTACAACACAATGTGTATGTATTGCTGTTATTTTTTGTATTATACACTTTAATAAATGTCATTATCAGAGATGTTTATAGTTCATTAAGTAATGTGTTAAAACTGATCCAAAGTTATCATAATTTGACTAACAACCTACATAATTTATTATTAAAATTAAATTGTTGACTAAGACCAATGCTTATATTATTACTGTATAAATGGGAATTGGATGGAAGAAGTGGATTTGTATGGAACAAAAATTCACACATGCTCATCAGTCAACTGTGACCAGGGATTATACCCGGTGTCTTCTGTCGTGACCATTAAGCTAAGCAGAGCCTATCTTTATCATTTATTTGACAAATATAAATTTAACTAATACATTTGTTTAATATATCTGTCAATCAAGAATATGGCTGTGGACTTTGTTTTGTGTGTGTGTCCTACATTAATGTATGAAAGTGAATGTTCGTTGTGGCAGAAGCATGAGAGTAGAATTAACGATGTAGAAATGCGGTCGTAACGATGTAGAAATTCGTATTTAGAGCGATGATATCAGATAGAACAAGGAATAGCACAGTGCATGATGAGATGTGAAAGATGATGTAGTGACCAGGATTGACAAAGGAACATTTCGATGGTTCGGCATATGGAAAGGATGAGTGCAAGTAGACTGATGAAAAGAATTCATAAATCTAATGTGGATGGATGCGTTAAATGGGGAGGGTGTTTTCTGACTAAATCGGAGACATCCTCAAGGAAGTTGGGTTGCCTAGTGCCCATAAACATAGAGCTTGTGTGAAGAGAATCGTGGATGTGAGAGAAGCGAGTGATTGCGTCAGAATCGTGGCAAGTGGCGCTCCGTAGTCTCTGCCTTTCCATGTGGGAAAAAGGTTTGACAGTTTGATTGACTGAAATTTTGAAAATTGAGACATCGGACCAAATCATTGCAACTTGGGTTGTTTTGAATAGTCAACTGATTCTACAGAAATAAATTTACAAGAATCTAAACTTATGGATAATCAGCATTTCTGAGTATGGCAGTAAATTATCTAACATTTTACTTTCTTTTTAAATCTTAGCTAACGTGTGGCAGAATGGAGTTTACCCTGGAGGTTATAAATGTTATATGTTGTTTGTCGCCTTTGCCTGAGTCCTTTAAAAAAACCTAGCTAAATATTTTAAAGTTACAATGGACAATTAAAATTTAATGGATTTGCTATCCCCAAATGGTCTGCATGAACCATTTAGAGCATTTATTGTGATGTTGGTGTTCTTTGCTCAGTCTGCTTTCAAGTGTAAAGACTTAAATAAATCAGTTGTGATGCACAGTCAGTTTAAAAATGGCTGGATTTAAGGCTTCGTGAATGTAATTGTTTTCCAATTTAACATTGTTCAGTGTTCCGTCATATTTTTTATTGTGACTTGATATATGACAGCACTCCGCTTGATGTTAAGCTGGAGTGTGGTCCATGAATGGATGTCACTGCTAATATAATTTACAATAACTATAAGTAGCAAACACATCCATTATTCCGGCCTAGTTGAAACTGGCAACTTACAAGCTGATCCCGAAATATGCATTTAAAATAAAAAGTTAAGATATACACCAGTTTTTAAGAGTGTTAGGTATTTGCCTAACCTGCGAATCCGTGGTAGTACCACCACTTACAAGTATACAGACCGTGAAGTGACTTAGTCGCGTTTCGGGATCAGCTTGTAAGTTGCCGGTTTCAACTAGGCCGGCATAGTGGACGTGACTATCACTTCTACTAGACCGAGATGCAGTGGATGCAGCTGTTATTTGCTACATTCAGAACTGCACTCCAGCGTAATATTAATCAATCAATCAAATTGTCACGCCTTTTTCCCACAGGGATAGGCAGAGACAATGGAGCCACTTGCCACGATCCTATTGCCTGATATTAAGCTAAATTAAGTAAGGTGCTGTTATGTGTTGAGCCACAATGAACTAGTCTAAATAATAAATTAAACAAATTTTATGCGGCTTACTATCGCGTTTATTTTGGTTTGATTTTACATTTTTTGTATTACCAAGACCACGATGGCTGCAAAGCTCTCGAAGCGTCGAAATATTAAAAAAAATATGTAAAATCAAAACCAAAATAAACGCGATAGTAAGCCGCATAAAATTTGTTTACTTCATTAATCAATGTTCGCGCAAAATATAAGAAAATACTAGTATGAATAATATTATTTTTAAATAAATTATTCCTTTCCATACTTAATATTCTAATTAAAATATTATTTATTTTGTATGGAGTTGAGCACCTTGTAAAGACATTTAGCCTTGTAATACTATTATATTATTAAATAAAATCAAAATTAAAATTTTAAAGGAACCCCCTAAACGCCTGGAACCACTTTGGTCATATCATCAGCTTTATAGTAATAAACAACATTAGTCATGGCTCAATAGTTATATCCCTTTAATATCCCTTGGATCCTTATGGTGCATCATCAGATAACTACACTAGGTCTTCAATTTGATAATGGCCCAGCTAATGGCTCATAGAGATTAACAATTTTAGTTAAAGCACTATGATATTATCTGTTATTGATTTGCTGATCTGAGAGGATTCATGATCAGATACTCCCGATCTTCAATTTGATAACGGCCCAGCTAAAGGCTTAGTTAAAGCACTACAGTTCTATCTCTTTTTTTTTGCTGATCAATTGATATTAATTTGCTGATCTGAGAGGATTCATAATGGTGCATCATCAGATTGCCCGGTCTTCAATTTGATGACGGTCCAGCTAAATGCTCTTAGTGAGTAACAATTTTAGTTAAAGCACTATAGTTCTATCTCTTGTTGATTTGCTGATCTGAGAGGATTCATGATGGTGCCTCATCAGATACTCTCGGTCTTTAATTTAATAACGGTCCAGCTAATGGCTCATAGTGAGTAACAATTTTAGTTAAAGCACTATAGGTCCATTTCTTGTTGATTTGCTGATCTGAGAGGATCCATGATCAGATTTTTTAGATCCGGAATGTTTTATTTTATCGCACTAACTTTTCTACACTTAGTTTCCTACCTTCAAGACAAATCTAATAAGTCCAAACTTAGTATACCAAAAAAAAGTTTGAACACATCCAGGATTTCGTCTCCTACCTTCGAGTTCCATCATCAGAGTAGCTCAGTGGTACCAGTTAAAACACACATGTATTTGTATACGTTTTTATTTCAAATGTTAAGTCACAGATATGTTTAAAAGTAAAGTAAATACCTATAAGGCTGGGAATACAAGTCCGATTTTCCTCTCCGATAGTCCGATCCGATTGTCTGATCAGACAATCGGAAAGCACTCGTGCCATACATTTGTTTGAATACTTAATACACGTCAGATCCGATAGTCGGATCGGATGTCAGAATCGGAAACAACGCCAAGGCGCTTACGATTTTATGGCCGATCCGATTGTCTGCAGGTGCAGTTTTCATACAGAATACAGAAACAAAATAGACGTCCGATTCCTACTTCCGATTTGTAAATAATTTGTTCAGAAATATCGGACGTGTATTCCCAGCCTTATGCGTGTTTAGGACGCCAACCCTTGTACGTCGCTATGCGACGAAGATTGTTATTTAACGTCAAATAAATATGCCATTGTTAAAACACGTAAAAAATGTTATAATTTTTCCCCTAAAATATTCAATCAAGGTAATCGATCTAAACTGCAAACCAACCTCGCCATATGAATATTTTAAGGGAAAAATTATAACATTATTTACGTGTTTTAACAATGGCATATTTATTTGACATAAAATAACAATCTTCGTCGCATAGCGACGTACAAGGGTTGGCGTCCTAACCAGCGCGTCTAAGATCGCTACCGCAGCTAACAAATCGAGCTCTGTGTATCTGTGACACACAGATACACAGAGCCACAGATACACAGAGCCACAGATACACAGACAAGTCAAACTTATAACACCCCTCTTTTTGGGTCGGGGGTTAAAAAAAATGCGCTATAACAGATGCGTTTATTCAGTTTACAATAAATCTATGTTTTATGTGAATTGTTTTGATCTCTAAATGTGTGTTTAACTTAGTTTAGTTCCAAAATACAGTTTAGTTGAAATAAGCTGAAATGTTAAACGTTGTTTTATGATATTTGTCTAAGCTAGTGTTATAAAATAAAATAAAAATATTATAAAGCATAGAACTCCGTGTTAAGCGCCGAACGGTTCGATTACCGGTCACATCCTACCGATGTGTGTGTATAATTTATATTCCATAAAAATACTTGTCCAATGTAACTTTAAGGTCGCTGTATAAATGTATCATCAATTGTGACGCCTAATTCCCACAGGAAATGGCAGCGCCACTTTCCACAATCCTGGCTCGCTTCTTTCATCCACAATGTACACAAATGTATGTTGCACGACAATGTTGAATTGTCCTGTCGTATTAACAAAAAATTTAAGTCACTAAAATGACTCCAATCATTTAATAAGCGAATGTGGTCTGGTGGTAGTACATATTATCACACAAAGCATGTGCCTCCTATTCAAAACCACTTGCCGGTACCAATGTATCTTTAATATATGTACTTTGGTCGTCCAGTTTTTTTGATGCAAGCATGTTATTATCTATTTTGTTCTGATTGCTAATGGGAATCTTATTTGTCATGAAGCTATTTCAGTTCTGCTGGATTAGGCGTTTGTCGAAAAATGCCCCAAGAGTGCCCCCAAGCCCACTTTTTAAGAGTGTACAGACCGTAATTCCAACAGGGGCAGCATATTGGATTTGACTGCTACTTCCAGTAATTTAACTGCAGTGTTGGTCGTTTTTGTTTATGGACAACACTCCAGCTTAACATCAGGCAGAGTGCAGATATATGACTGCCAAATTTATAAAAATTATGCCATACAAACTGTTTAAATTGATAGACAAATTGATAAATCATCTTTGTTTTTATCATAAAGTTGTAAAGAGATAAGATAAGATGAGACATGGATTAATAATAGAACGACAGGCGTGGCGTAGTGGTTAGTACACCAGTCCGTTACGCGGAAGCTCCGGGTTTGATTCCCGGTCGGAGCAAATATTTGTTTCATAGCTTTTATTTGAAATATTTAATCATTTGACTAATAATAAATATTTGTTAATAAAAAAAAAAGACAAATATTTGCACCGGGTCTGGTTGTCAAAAAGTGGTAGGCAGTGGTACCCAGTCTGCCGATCCGGAATATGACCACCACTTACAAGTATACAGACTGTGAAGTGACGCGTCGCGTTTCGGAATCAGCTTTTTTATATTATATTAATTAAATAGGTTTTATATTTCTACATTATGCATTTTCCCTTATTGTTATATTGCATGAGTTAAATATATATTATCATTTACTCTCTTATCAAATAGATAATTATCAAAAAAGCAGCGTACACGGCTTTGTACGCTGCACAGGGAAAACCACATTTTTTTAATTGGCTCGTCTCATACTGTACATGGTCTCATGCTAAGCTGAACCGCTTCAAAGGTATTTAAATGCAAATTGCATTAACCACTATGATAGTCCTGGTGAAACCAGCAATTTTTAAGCTGATCCCGAAACGTGACAGAGTCACTTCACGGTTTATACATTTCAAAGAGTACAGACGTTAACTTGAAAAGAAATTTGTCTACGGACTGACTGACAGACACCGCATCGTGCATCTGAGTAAAGAGTGGTAGGCAGACAGTGGTCCTTTGCTCAGTCTGACGATCCGGGTAGTACCACCACTTACATGTGTGACAGACTGTTACGTGACTTAGTCGCTTTTCTTAGGCCACTGAAAAATATTGGCGTTGAATTTTATTTTCCTGAAAATCCTTTTTTTATTATATAAACGTTGAACTGCAAAACTGCAGCTCGTCTTTCCGAAAAATAAAAATCTTTTTTTTTTTTTTTTATTTCTTGCGATTTTATCACTGGCATACACATTCAATTCCTGGGAATTTCCCCGGGACGTCGACAATGTATATCTCGAATAATGGAGCTGTTTTAATGTTGTACGCAGAAATGAGTCATGCTTATCGATTTTCTATTAAAACTCACATTTGGCCCGAGTTCAAGATTATACTCCAAGAAAAGATACTTATTTACTTTTACTGTCTGGTCTCAACATTTTGATAACGAATTTTCTACTAGGAGGCTACATCTGATCTTAAATGAGCTGATCTTAACTCTCAGAGCGCTTTCGACTGAAAAATACATTTTATTTTACGGCTACTCAGTCTCCTTATATATGCCGGCTAAATATTTATTAATAAAAAAGGTGTAAATTTGTTCCGGGTACTTAAATAATTTTAAATTACTTTTATTATTATTTGTATATTCTAAGGCTAGTTACTGTATAAATTTGTAATGAACATATGAACGCATGGATTCTTACTGTGAATGTACACGGTCAACTGCGATCGCGGACGTAATTAAGGCGACCGTGGTGTAGTGGCAGTGCAATGGTTACACAAACCGAAGAGCACGAGTTCGAGACCACCCACCGGTACCAATATATCTTTGATATATGTACTTTGGTTGTCCTGTTTCTATGATACAAATTTAGTAGCTTTTTATAGAAATGTAAAAAAATATAAATCACTGGCAACTAAAGTATATTTAAACCGCTAGTTACAAATAATATAAATATTGCGTAATAAATAATTTGAATATTGTGATGTCGAATGTTGATGCAAGTGTTTTCAATTCAATGGCACGGCCAATTAGTGTACCTGTACATTAAGTTATTAACACTTCCTACAGTGCGTACCAATGTGGAGTTGTGATTTTGTAAATAAAAACTTTTTACTAAGATAATAGTTAGAATTCTATATAGATTTTAGTCATTAAATGTTTAAAATAAAAGCCCTCATTTTTTGATTTCTCTATTTCCAAATAATGTTTAATATGGAATGATGCTTAATAAAATACTGAACCACGGAGAACATTCGGTCGCCTTATTCAGGGCCGTCTTACCCGGGGGTTCAAGGGGTGCGGTGCACCCGGGCGCAGAGTCCTAGGGGGCGCATGCCGACCGCCATAAATTTCGATAGGTACCTACTACACTGAGACCACGCGAGCGGAGCCTTGACTTTCGCACCCCGGCGCTGAATATGCTTAAGACGGCCCTGGCCTTATTATGTATTAATAAAAATCTTGCTTACCATCAGGCTGGTCGAGGTCAGATGTCGAGTCACAATAAAAAGTAAAAAAAAAATCGCTGACAGATGCGGAATAATTATCGCCCAAAAAAACGTTTTATGAATTGTTGTTGCTCGGAAGACGTCTGCTAGTTGTTTAATGCACTTTTTGTTTAACACCAGCGCCACTAGCAATCGATTAGCAACAGGTGGAACTAATTCAGAAATGTCAAGTGTTTTGTTTATGCTCAAGTTTCAATGAACAGCCATTAAGCCAAGCAAGCCAGCCGTTTATTTCAAATAATTAAAAGTAATAGGCATAAATATAAATAATACGTCCATAAATGGGTGTCGAAAGACGAGAAGAATAATACAACATTCCAACCGAAGTTATTCGTTTCTAAAAGAACAAGTTGCTAATTTTATTTTTTATTTATAGCTTACTTTGTGCCTATAAGAAACTATTGTAATACCTACATATTACAATAGATTGTTACTGTTTTTAGTTTAGAATAAGCACTGTGTGAACCCGTGCTTTAGAATGACAGCCCTTCTGTCAGCACACAAGTCCATCATTAAGTCTTCAAAATCTTCCCAACGACTTATTTCTAATCTCTTACCGGTCCGCTACTTTAGCTACTTTGTCTTTGATACAACATCGTATTATAATTTGGACAAAGCATTTAAGAGTAATATCTGTGAAATCTTTAGCCAAAACAATTGTCATTCCTTAAATTGTTGTTTGTTTACAATATTTGCAATTGCTATTTGTATTGTGTATGTACGCAAATTCATATTGTCTCAGTGTGTGTTTAGCTACTGTGCTCGTTACATTGTTATGGCAGATGTTAAAGGTGTGTGTATTTTAATATTAAATTTTAAAAAAAGAGGATTTCAAGGGGGCAAGAGGGCTTCTTTGTACTACTTTTGTATGATGAAAAAATATATAAATGGTAGTTTTGATACTTGTATTGATAAAACTAATAACAGTTTTGTATTTAATTGCTGTGCAATTAAGTTATTTGAAAAATAAGATATGGATTTTGTGACGTTTGTCAATCACGGAGACACGCCATAGCTTTGAACTGTCATAATTATAGTTTGATTATTTTGCACACCTAAACTATGCATAATAAAAGTTATGTTCCAATTACATTGTAATCTTCGTACATCAAACTATTATCAAACTACCCATACAAAATAAATAATATCGTTTGTAAAAAAATATTACGTAAATAATAATTTGTGACTTAGGTTTTTTATCAAGGCTCTACATATCTATATCTCTACATAGCACGCTATCTGATATTAAGCTAGAGTGCGGCCCATGAATGGAGAAGACTGCTACTACAGTAAAACAATTGCAAGTATCTGTGTCATCCTACTACCCCGTCTCGGCAGAGTGGGCAAATGACCATCAACTGTCTGTTTATTTATGTAAAACTATTGTGAAATATAATTATTCTTATCTGTTTAGAAGAAACGCTTCTAATAATAATCCCATAGTGAGCGTACCAGCTCGTCACAGCAGCTTCCAAATTATTACCTTATAGTTTAAATCAACACATTCTGTTTTTGCACTTTTTTTATTGATTTTTTATTAACATTTCTACACTAAGCTACTAAAGTGCTTGGTATCATAGAAACAGGACAACAAAAGTACAAATATCAAAGATTCAATAGCATCGGCAAGTACTTTGGTCGACCTGTTTCTACGATTAGTAACTTAGTAAAGAAATGTAAAAAAATTTTTTTTTGACCAACTGAGTCTATTACACAATACTAGAGTATTTTGTGACTCAGTCGCATTTCCAGACTGACGTAGTGGATGCGACTGCTACTTGCAGTTATTTAACCCTACTATCACCGCCTCTATTCATGGACCGCACTCCAGCTTAAAAGGCTGTCATATGTCGAGCCGCAATAAATAAATAAAATAAATATATATTAATGCCGGCATAGTGGCGGCGGCTGGGGCAGCCGGAAACTGACTCGGTTATTCCATTCGCGTCACTCTTGGATCTCCTCTTGCTTATCATCAGGCGATTCGAAGTCAGATGTCGTGTCACAATAAAATAAAAAAACACGCATTTTAACCTTTTATTTTAATTTACAGATCAAAATCAAGGGTATCCCCAAGGTGGATATCCTCAGGGTGGTTACCCTCAGGGAGGTTATCCCCAGGGTGGGTACCCCCAAGGGGGTTATCCTCAGCCTGGCGCCTACCCACCACAACCAGGATTCCAGGCTGGATATGCTGCGGGACCTGGCTACGGAGGACAAGGATATGGCGATGTGAGTAACCTTTTTATTTTAATATTAGATAAGATAAACTTAAGAAAGTTTTTTTTATTACATCCGAAAATGAAGATATTGTGATAAAGATATTGAGAGAAGAGTGCAAAAGGGTAACGTAAGAAAGTTTTTTTTATTACATCCGAAAATGAAGATATTGTGATAAAGATATTGAGAGAAGAGTGCAAAAGGGTAACGTAGTGAACGGTGCCATTCATAGTATAATGAACAGCCAATTAATGTCCCAAAAGTCACGGATGGCTGTTCATAATGCGGTGCTTGTTCCTACATTAATGTATGGAAGTGAAGGTTGGGTATGGCAGAAGAAGCATGCGAGTAGAATTAACGCTTTAGAACTGCGGTCGTTAAGGAGTGTATGTGGAGTGACGATAGCGGATAGAATAAGGAATAGCACAGTGCGTGATAGATGTGGTTTGAAAGAAGTTGTAGTTACAAGGATTGACAAAGGAATGCTTCGATGGTTTGGGCACATGGAAAGGATGAGTGAAAGTAGATTGACGAAAGGAATTTATAAATCAAATGTCGATGGATGCGTTAAAGAAGGCAGGCCCAGAAGAGTGTTTTCCGACCAACTCGGAGATATCCTCAAGAAAGCTAAGTGGCCTAGTGCCCATAATCGTAGAGCTTTTTTGAAGAGACTTGTGAATGTGAGGGAAGCTAAGGAGTTGTGTCAGAATCGTGGCAATTGGCAGGGATAGGCTCAATTGTCTCTGCCTATCCCTGTGGGAAAAAACCGTGACAATTTGATTTGATTTAAAGAAAGTTTTTTGTTTTGATGTGTTGATTTGCCTGGTAGTTAGCGAGGGGACGTCCAAGAGTGCGAACGACTGAAAAATCCGACTTAGTTTATGGTTGCCTTAGTCGCCGTCATTATGCCGGCTAAAGGTGCTGTTGGATGGGGAGATGGGATGTTTCCTGGGTGATCAAGGTCTTGGTTGCGTCACATGAAAAAAAATGCAGTTTTTCAATGTGTTACGTCACTTTTATTGACGCCTTACGATATCTAGTAGTGCTTGATAAATGACAAATATGTAGTAAAATACAAAATTTTATATAATTAATTGAATAATTAAAATGTAGTTCAATGTAATGTAATTGGGTTTTGTGGTTACTATTTTTTTTTGTTTTATTTTTTATATATTTACTATGGTGTTACAAAACTATAACCTATTTCTGCGTGGTATTAGCCCGTCAAACGGAAACGAAGTTTAGTATATCATTCTCTTCCGTGAAGTGACTTGGTCGCGTTTCGGCATCAGTTTTTACGGATCAGTCGGGATCTGGTTTCAGCTAGGCCGGCATAATAGATGCGACCTCTATTTCGCAATCCAGCTTAACATCAGGCGGGGTGCTGTCATATGACGAGTCACAATAATACAATAAAAAGTTTTTGTTGTATTGCTTAGGTTTGAGTCTCAAAAGAAAACTTTAACGTAATTGAAATAAGATTCGCTTCTGATAAGATACAATCGACTTTGCCAGCTCATGTGTTCTCTCCAACCTATGACCTATCGCAAGGATGCGTGAAGCACCTTTGGCCGGCATAATGACGGCGACTGGGGCAGCCTTGATATAAATAGTTTTATTCAGTCGTCGTCACTCTTGGACCTCCTCTTGCTTATCACCAGGCGGGTCGAGGTCAGATGTCGTGTCACAATAAAAAAAAGATACTTCAGTTGCTCAAGCTATTCTGTCACCTTAATTTGACGACAGGCGTGGCTGATTGGTTGGCACACCAGTTTGTTACGCGTGAAGTCCCGGGTTCGATTCCCGGTCGGAGCAAATATTTGTTTCATAGCTTAATACAAAAATATAATACAATGAGATATTTGCTTCGGGTCTGGTTATTAAAGAGTGGTAGGCAGTGGTACCCAGTCTGCCGATCCGGGGTAGTACCACCACTTACAAGTATACAGACCGTGAAGTGATTTGGTCACGTTTCGGGATCAGCTTGTAAGTTGCTGATTTCAACTAGGCTAGCATAATGTATGTGACCGCTACTTACATTTATTGAATTGTAGTAGCAGTGACATTCATTCATGGACCACACTCCAGCTTAACATTAAGCGAGGTGCTGACACAATAAAAAAAAGTTGTTTTAATTCTTTTTTCTCTATTTTTAGCCAAGTGGTGGATACGTGGGTGCACCAGGAGTTGGTGAAGATGGCGACGTCAAGGGATTCGACTTTAATGATCAGTCCATTAGGAGGGGATTCATTAGGAAGGTACGTATTCCATCGAATTGTCACGCCTCGATTCCCACGGGGAGTGGCACAAAAATTACCACATTCTACAGTCATGACTCACTCTCTGATTATTAAATGAAAATCATTTTTGCCGGCATAGTGACGACGACTGAGACAACCGTCATCGTCTTTATCAGTCGTTGCCGCTCTTAGACCTCCCCTTGTTTACCATCAGACAAGTCGAATCACAATAAAATTAAAAAATCATATCTGGGTATACAGACCATGATGTGACTTAGTCGCGTTTCGGGATCAGCTTGTAAGTTGCTGGTCATAGTGGATGTGACTGCTACTTATAGGTTTTAAACTTTAGAAGCAGTTACCTCCATTCATGGACCGCACTCCAGCTTAATTTTAAGCTGTCAATGTCGAGTCACAAATTTAAAAAAAAAAGTGAATGATAAATAATGATATGTATTGTTACCTCAGCTCCAGCTCCACACTGGGATCATGATAGCATGGGTTTAAAACCACTCGATGGTACCAATGTATCTGTGATATAATATATACTTTGGTTGTCCTGTTTCTATGGTACAATGCCATCCTTACATTATAATTTGTTTCTTCCAGGTGTACTCCATCTTGATGTGTCAACTGCTTGTTTCTATGTCGTTTATTGCGCTCTTCCTGTTCCATCAACCAACGAAACTATTCGTCGCTCGCAACCAATGGCTCTTGTAAGTATAGAAATCAATCACATCCACTATGCTGGCCTAGTTGGAGATGGCAACTTACAAGCTGATCCCGAAACGCGACTAAGTCATTTCATGGTCTGTATACTTGTAAGTTGTGGTACAATTATACAGACTGGGCACCACTGCCTACCACTCTTTGACAACCAGACCTGAAGCAAATATCCGCTTTTTATTAACAAATATTTGCAATATTCACTCTATTTGTTAATCAATCAATCAATCAAATGGCATTGTTTTTCAACATGCTGCGGATAAAGATAGGACGATCTCGAATTTTTTGAACCGAGTTTGGTCGCAAACCGAATTGATGAATTCGATTCAAACCGGTTTACAAACCGATCTGACAATTCGGTTCGATAATCTAAACTGCCTTATACACAGTATAGTTCTCTATAGGATTTTGGATGTCAAATACAACTAAACAAATTTGGTGTCTGATCTATTATTATACTTAAGTACATAATAGTTCAAACCGGTTTATTGTTTTTTTTTATTGTGACACGCCATATGAGCTCGACCCGCCTGATGATGAGCAAGAGGAGGTCCAAGAGTGACGACGACTGGAATAACCAAGTCAGTTCCTGGCTGCCCCAGTCGCCGCCTCTTAGTTTGCCGAACTAAGAAACTTCTTCACGCATCGCTTGAAGGATCCAAGGTCATAGGATGGAGAGAACACATGGGCTAGATGTGTGTAGATGTTAACCGACCCAACTCGGTTTAGGTCTCAACTCGGTTTAACCTGGGTTGAAAAGTCGAGTCGGTAAATCTCTAACTGCCGATTACGACTTAAGGTTCGAGTTATTGAGGTTTCACTGTAATAATATTTAATGTCTTTCAGCTGGGTGGCTTTCGCAGTGGTTATTGTGACGATGATATCTATGGCGTGCTGCTCCAATGTTAGACGCCAGGCGCCGACTAACTTCATATTCTTGGCCGTGTTCACTGGCGCGGAGAGTTTCCTGCTTGGGGTTATATCAAGTGTCTACCAAGCCAAAGAGGTAAGTTAACGTGGGAGACGCTCGTGTTGACAAGAAGAAGGCTAGAGTGCGGTCTGTAGAATGCAGGTAATAACTGCAAGTATCAGTCGCATTATGCCGGCCTAGTTAGAATCGGAAACTTACAACCGAAACGCGATCAAATCACTTCATGGTCTGTATACTTGTAAGTGGTGGTATATCTGCCTAATATCTGCCCGGAGTAAATATCTGCCTCTTTTTTAATCATCAATATTCGTATAATTCATCTTATAAATATTACAAATAAAAGCTATGAAACAAATATTTACTCCGACCGAGAATCGAACCCAGGACTTTAGCATAACGGACTAGTGTGCAGCACACCAGTGCTAACCACTACGCCATGCCTGTCGATATTTCTATTTCATTCGATTGGTGCCTTTTGCGCGGGTGCCATTGTTCAATCAATCAAATTGTCACGCTTTTCTCCCACAGGGATAGGCAGAAACAATGGAGCACCACTTGCCACGATCCTGACACAACTCCCTCGCTTAGTATAAAAATAAAAGCATAATATAATATTAAATTGCAGGTAATGATGGCCGTGGGCATAACAGCCGCCGTGTGCCTGGCGTTAACTCTGTTTGCTTTCCAAACGCGATGGGACTTCACTGTCATGGGCGGGTTCCTGCTGTGCGCAACGGTGGTTTTGATGTTATTCGGTAAGTTTGTTATTTCTATACTAAGCTACTTAAGTGATTGTATCATAGAAACAGGACAACCAGGATACATTGGTACCTGCAAGTGGTTATTGAACCCATGCTCTCTCTCACTTTGCGTAACCATTGCAACCACCACGGTCGCCTTATTATATATATACTTATATATATATTATATTAAACGGTTTTTTTAATTATAAATCTCCACCTGACTCCGACTTACATGGTGATAATCGAGCTGATGACTTATAAGTATGGACTTGGTTTACCTCAGTCGCTGTTACTATTCCGGGTAGAGGGAGGTGCTCTTTTACCTTTCGTTTAAAGAATCCTAAATTATAGGATAGGGGGAACAGCAATTTTTTTTCTTAAAGCCAAAGGGATTGTAGTTTATACATTCTAGTCTTCAATGTCTATATATTTTTTATTATTATACATTTCTATACTAAGCTACTAGTGCTTGTATTATAGAAACAGGTTAACCAAAGTACATATATGAAAGATACATTGGACCAGTGAGTGGTTTCAAACCCGTGCACTCGGCTTGCGTAACCATTGCACTGCCACTACGCCATTGTCTTCAGTGAAATAATTATCATGTATTCATACTGTTTTTTGTTGTTACAGGTCTGATCGCCATTTTTATTCCAAAGAACAACATCGTGACTCTAGTCTATGCATCGATTGGAGCTCTGATATTTTCACTCTATCTTGTTTATGACACACAACTGATGATGGGCGGCAATCATAAGTACAGCATTTCCCCTGAGGAGTACATCTTTGCGGCACTTAATCTGTACCTGGATATCGTCAATATCTTCCTGTACATCTTGACGATTATTGGCGCTTCTAGGGATTAAAATTCTGTTTTTAAATTAGGTCGTGTACTATTTCAAAATAGTTTTTTTTATTGTCAACATAGACATTTAATTTAACTTATTAAGTATTATTTAACCGTTATTTATTTTTATAATGATATTTTTTCGTCTGGCAACAATTTTTTACTTCACTCTTTGTTTCTCTTTGAAATAGTACCAACCTATTGTCATTTTCTGTAAAAAAAAAAAACAGAAGATATTAAGTAACCTAATCTAAACACTAGTTAACCTATTTAATGTCTTTAATTTCTTATGTATAGAAATTGGTTTATTATGAAGTCAACGAAGTGATGCTAATTTTGAAAATAACGTGGTTATAACATCAAATCTCCGTCGGGCAATTCATTGTCTCTCCCTGAAAAAGGCGTGACAATTTGTTTTGATTGATGGGTTGATTAAAATTATCCTAGTTAAGTTTAAGATAACCAGGAGTAACGCGACACTTCTTCTGTTTGCCGAAGTCTATATAATAAAGTGCATCATTTCGTTGTCTCGATTAAAAAATGATATTAAAATATTCGAATTATACCGATCCGAATAAAGCATCGAATACTAAATTAACGTTTGACTGATATTCTTTTTTTAATATAAACATTCCAAACAATTTCTCAACAGCAACCCTAAATCGAATAATTTCTTAAAATTAAAGTCATATAAAAATTGTAATATTTTTCTTTTTTAATTAATTTTCTGTAATTATAAATATAATATTTCATAATGTTTTGTATAATTAATATTTAGCCCCAATTTCTATGTATCTCTATTACATCGCAGTGCTCAAAATATTACACTAAAGCTTGAGCTTAATCGGCCTCTCCACGATCCTGACAGCGACTGGGACAGCTGTAAACAAACTCGTTTTTTTCAGTCGTCATCATTCTTGGAGCTACTCTTGCTTATTTTCAGGCAGGTCGAGGTCAGATGTGTCACAATAAAAAAAAACTCTTTCACATTCACAATTTTCTTTATACAGTTATAAGTTTCTACCACTTCTTTTAAAGAATGACCCCGATTTGACCAAGAAACAATCTTCTAGGGCGTCATTCCATCCGTAGAAACGTATCACTGATCTTTAAATCAATGGGCGACAGGCGTGGCCGATTCGTCTGGACACCAATTTTTTACGCTATAAGTCCTGGGTTTGATTCCCGGTCGGAGCAACAGTGCAAATAGCAGTCGCGCTCTATGTCTGCTGCCTAGCTGAAGACCCTTTTTGAGCTTTAGTCCCTTTTTTGAACGTCGTTTAATTAGAACCCTCATATTCATACACACGGTAAAACTTTTGATTGGCATAGTTACGGCGACTGAGACATTCATATACTAAATCGTTTTTTTTTTCAGTCGTCCGCACTCTTGGACTTGCTACATTTATAATCTATTCATGAATTGTGTATTGTTTATCATTATTCTCATCTAGATATTACTAATATATAAAAAAGTAAATGTTTGTGATTTAAAGAAATGTTAAGTGTGCTTAAATAATACGGCGTTCTCACGAGGCGGACTAATTGTTCAATATTTATCGTTTAACAAAAAATCGATTCACAATTACGACTCAATATTACACGTGTCAATAGTACACGATCTGTCCATTTTAAGATTTTTTTGTGGATGCGGACGCCATAATTTACATTTTATTTTACAAACAAACAAAAAGCTAGTGACGGAGGAATGCAATATACATATTGCAATATAACATAGGTGCTCAATCGCGCTTATTGACTGACTGACTGATTGTACTGATTATTGAATGCGAGTTGAACGAACAAGTTCAGACGAGTCGATTCGCTGTCAGCTATTAATTAAATCAAAAAAACTTGAATGGTTTTGTTAAACCGATATTCGCTTTAAATCGCGAACGTTTTCGCAGTTGATCAACTTAATTCGCCCCGTGAGAACGCCGTATAATAATAATAATTATTATAACCCTCTTGACTGCGATGACGCTGTTCAGCGACATGATAAAAAGTCACCTTTACTCATTGATTGAACAAAAGAGGAAGATATGGTACGAACACAATACGTCTGGAACTGGCAAACTACGTCTACTGACGCACTTGAATCCAAAGCACGACCTACTGTCTCGCTCGTGTCGCACTGTGACTAAATTTTCTATCTCTTTCGTTAGATTTCTCGTTAATGAAATTGTAGATGCAACTGTGGGTGGGGACTTTGCGTGTAGTGGGGGTATCGGTTCCACATTTGTAGTGAATAATAAATTGCATGCCGCATCTTCTCATTTTGTTTTTATCTAAGCCTTTATAATGCAAATAATTAAGAATAGGACCAAATCGGCGCCATTTTGTGACGTTTAACTCTGCAACCAACTTTACTTTAGTATGGTGTCTTTTTCTTTGCGGACCGTCAAGAAAAAGACACCTTTGAATCAGTCAAGTGAAGTTAGTCAACAGTCATTCTTATTCTAATAGCATTATACAACGGATAATACTGTTCAGCGCACGGCCTCCTTTGTTCGTAATTTGCTTGTTTTAATATCCCAAATAAGTAAATAGAAATTAGTGAGTAGGAATGGGATTCTCATGACGCTGATCAGTGTCATTCGCAGCCGAGAGGTTAAATAACTTATTCTATATGTTAGCATTAGACCAATTATTATAACTGTACAAAACGGAAGATCTTTTAAGAGTGGTAGGCAGGCAGTTGGTGGTCATTTGCCCAGTAGAACTGGGGTAGTACCACCGCTTTCAAGTGTATAGACCATGAAGCAACTCAGTCAGGTCTCAGATTAAAAGTAGCCGGTTCCAACTAAGACGGCAACTGTTACTTGCAGTTATTGCACAGGTCGGGGGAAGCAAGTCGAACTAAAAGGTTCGCGTCGTCGTTTTTTCAATAGACAAGTGGAATTCTTTACCAGCCCATGTGTTCCCCTCGTCCTATAACAGCGGATCCTTCAAGTGAGGCGTAAAGAAGCATATAATGACAGCGACTGGGATAACCGTAAAGACTCGGTTTTTACAGTCGTCGGCACTCTTGGACCTGCTCTTGCTTGCTTACCATTACATTGTAGTAATGGTAATATCCATAAAAAAGAGATGGATATTTGCTTCGGGTCTGGTTATCAAAGAATGGTAGGCAGTGGTACCCAGTCTGCCGATCCGGGGTAGTACCACCACTTACAAGTATACAGACCGTGAAGTGATTTGGTCACGTTTCGGGATCAGCTTGTAAGTTGCCGGTTCCATCTAGGCCGGCATAGTGGATGTGATTGCTACTCACAGTTATTGAATTGTAGTAGCAGTGATATTCATTCATGGACCACACTTTAGCTTAATATCAAGCGGGGTGCTGTCATATGTCGAGTCACAATAAAAAAAATGCATTCATGGACCACACTCCAGCTTAACATTAAGCAAGGTCAGATGTCAAGTCACAATAAAAAAATAACTGTAGTAGCAGTCGCCTTCATTCGTGAATCGCACTTCTGCCTAACATCAGTCGGGGGTACTGTCATATGACAATAAAAATAAACAGTTATTTTAATTGGGCTCATGTCGCAGTTGGATTATAGAATTCGTTATTTTACAAAACCACTGGTTGTTTACATTTTAGTTCAATATTTTGCCTGTGGTGTCTTTGCATATAAGGAGTGAACTTGTAAATGTTCCAATTTTAATTGTGAACATTCTCCATTGGTTATAACCTTTCGTGACAATCCTTTTACACTTAAAACTAGTGTTTTTGTTGAGCAACAGATTCTAAAATCCATCTTTGACATATATGTAATCAATTTTAACCTTTATTGCGTATATTAATAGTTGTTACTTTCCATTGGCAGACTTATGCTACACGTTTGTTCTTGTAACTTGTAAATATTTTGCTTTCTTTATTTTTAGGATGTCTCAGGGTTTTTTTTAACATAACATTTATTATCTAATATGATGGGATACGATTTTTATTATTTTTTGTAGGACATATAATCGCATGGTGTATTTATTTCTAATATTTAATTATTATTTTGAATATTACAAATATTTGTTAATATAAAAAAGAGGCGGTTCTGGTTGTCTAAGTGTGATAAGCAGCGGTGCCCAGCCTCTTGATCCAAGGTAGTACCACCACACAAGTGTTATAGACAGTGGAATGACTTAATTGCGTTTCGGAGTTAGCTTGTAAATTGTAAGTATAGTGGATGTGACTGCTACTTACTGACATTTAACTGTAGTAGCAGTCACCTCCATTCTTGGACTGCACTCCAGTTTAACATCAGGCAGGGTGCTGTCTATATCACAATAAAAAAATGTTAAGCTGAAACCAAGAACGTAGGCAACTCCTGCTACAGATATTTAAGACCAGCAGTAGCGTCTATTTTGCTGCCCTAGCTGAATCAAAATACACAACCAACTGGCCAACCGTTGCACTGTTTTTGATTAATATATATTTCATGTTACTTACAATGTGTATTATCCGTCATTTTATAGAATGCCCAGAAATTTAGATAAATGACAATATTGGTTCGTTCGTACGTTGAATAGACATTCTACAGAATACCGAAGTGTATAATTAATAATAATTACATATTTTTATGCGTTTAATTATTCTACTCGTAAAGTCGACATCCTAATAAAACTAATACCAATGTTTTAGAATAAGTCTTTATGTTTGTTTGGTTTTAGCTAATAAAATAATTTGTTAGTATCTATTTTATGTTTTATTTTACCCACTATTTTCTAAACGTTCCCTAGGGATAGTGGAATGACAATATCGTTGAGGCCTTAGCAAATATTCAGTATACAGACCATGAAGTGACTTAGTTGCGTTTCAGAATCAGCTTGTAAGTTGCCGGTTTTAAATAGGCTGGCATAGTAGATGTGACTACCGCTTATAATTTTTTTTTTATTGTGACTCGACATATGACAGCACCCCGCTTGATGTTAAGCCAAAGTGTGGTCCATGAATGAATGTCACTGCTACTACAATTCAATAACTGTGAGTAGCAATCACATCCACTATGACGACCTAGATGGAACCGGCAACTTACAAGCTGATCCAGAAACGTGACCAAATCACTTCACGGTCTGTATACTTGTAAGTGGTGGTACTACCCCGGATCGGCAGACTGGGTGCCACTGCCTACCACTCTTTGAAAACCAGACCCGAAGCAAATATCCATCTCTTTTATTTTTTATTAACAAATATTTGCAATATTTAATACTATTAAATATTACAAATAAAAGCTATGAAACAAATATTTGCTCCGACCGGGGATCGAACCCGGGACTTTACGCGCAACAAACCGTTCGTCCACGCCTGTCGTCAAATAGTTGTTTAACTGTTATAACAGTCACCTCCATTCATGGACCGCACTCCAGTTTTACAGGTAGGGTGCTGTCTTGTAAAGTCACAATTTAAAAAATGATCAGCGCCCTTTTTCAACGCAAAGAAATTAATTTTAAATTGCTACGTATAGACCCCGGCAGACCTGTTTTGGCTGCGTATTACAGGGATCGGCAGATAAGAAGACTGTATAGATCATATCCGCCTATCCATACAGCCGTGTACATAAAGTTGGGTTGCCTAGTGCTAAGAAATAGCGAGGGAGTTGTAACACGCGGCACTCCATTGACTTCGCCTGTGGAAAAAAGGCGTGACAATTTGATTGATTGAAATTAAGCAAAAAACAATGTGTGCCCAAGACCACCCGGTCAAATACAAGTAATTCAATCATGGCAGGGTTCTGCATATGTCGAAATCTCCAGTCTTCTGCCTACAACGTAAGTCACTAGTGGCCGTGAACATGGTTCCTGTTAACCTTGGCCGGGTTCAATCAGGCACGTCCTTTCAACAAAATGTCGGTGTTCAATTAGGGAGTAATCGAATTGACTGATTGTTAATATGAAATAATTGCGTGGACCCATGCACTTTTTATGTACAGGGGGATTTATATCAATAAAGCGGCCAGCTTAGTGACGGCAACCGTAAATTGAATCGGTTTTTTTTTCAGTCGTCCGCGCTCTTTGGCTTTCCCTTGCTTACCATTAAGAAACAATATCTTACCTGAATAGGAAAAAATATACGACATTATTAAAATAGTATTTTCTTAGATTTTGCGTCAACATTGATTATTGAATTAAATAAATTTTATGCGGCTTACTATCACGTTTATTTTGGTTTTGAATTTACAATTTTATTATTCCGATGTTTTAAATCAAAATCAGAATAAATGCGATAGCAAGCCGCATAAAATTTGTTTAATTCATTAATAAAATAATATAAAACTATGTTTAGAGTAAATCAATCCCGGAAAATAATAATATTATGTATGTCTCAAGTTGTAAAAATGTAGTTTTAAGTCAATGTACCTAATTATAAAGAAATAATCCATCAGAATCTCTACTTAATACATCTTACACATTAAAAATACCTATTTTTAGGTACGGCCAATAAAATATTATTAGCTAGGATAATACTTTTTTTTTCTTGTTTATGGCTTTAGTATTTAACTTGCCAGTGTCAAAGTAAAAATATATGGTTCAATGTTAAAACATTGTCAAGTAAAGATGAAGATGAACCACGCGAGTGATTCATCAAATGATGATGATGAGAATGAGGTTGATCATGATCGTTTTAGTAAAGCGGCGGAAAGCCTTTACTAAAACTTCAGAAGAAGTCTTGGAGGGAACATGAAGAAACACGTTTCACAACTTTAAATTACTTGTTTACACTTGATCAACTTAAAAACTATTACTGGATAACAATTCCACCATTATTACACATTAATATTTATGAAAAACTTGTGTATGTTTTCAAATAATTCAAAATTGCGCGTCCTGTCAGTTGCAGTTGCCCGCCAAAACTCCCCATTTTGTAGGTTCAGGATAATACTTTCATTCCTTATAGTGTTTATTTTAAAAAAATACATGAATCAATATTTAAATTTCAAATATGTTTTGCGACTTACAATTCTGAAATATCGGCCTGTATATTAAGTAAAGTCTATACTATAATATAGTACTTTCTGTCTATAGAATGACTTATTTACTATCGACATACAGCGATGACACACGTGAACTATTCTTAGCCATTTAATAAAACAACGCGCCATTTTATTTCATTTCGCGGTTAAAAATATAAACGTCAAAGTTTTTTTAATTTTCAATAGTATTGATTAATTAATTTAATCCTTTCGTAAATAATATTAAAATAATGGATTTCGACGTTATATTGGAGGACGTGGGTCAATTTGGGCGATATCAAAAATTGGTGATTTATTTTATGTTATTACCAGCTGTTATACCATGTGGTTTTCACGCATATGCACAGCTTTTCATGGGCGCTGAAGTGAAACATTGGTGTAAAGTGCCGGAGCTTGAAAGCATTGGTGACTTGGAACTTGTTAAAAACTTTAGGTAAGTCTTCAATGAATATCATTATTTATAAAACTTGTCCATAAATATTAAGATAATAATGAAGTTATTTATTAATTTATAAAAAGAACAACCTACTCGTAATAATAATACAAAATTTACTTTCAGTTAAAGTATCATCATGATCAATTTCTATATTTTAATATGATTTGGATAGTTTGATCCAATAGATCTATAAAAGATCTAATATTTGTATTTGAATGTTGTGCATATTTTTAATTGGTTACATATTAGCTAAAGAACTTAAATAATAGTAATATTTATGTAAAATATATTAACTGTAAATATGTCTAATAAATAACCAAATTATTCCGTGCATTTGCTAATGCAAAGACAATGGAGCGCCTTCTTCCATGATCCTGACACTACTCTCTTCATTCGCATTTTTAATTCTCTTCATAAGAGCTCTACGTTTATAGGCACTGCTTACCTTTTCTTTTTTAATCCCTGGCAAAGTTTTTTTAGGTTCAGTCACATCTACTATGCCGGCCTAGTCGGATCTTTAAAGTTGATCCCAATTAAGTCGCTTCAGTGGTGGTTTTACCCCGGATCGGCAGACTGGGAAAACGATCACCAACTGTCTGCATACCCCTCTGTAAGGTATTAAAAAATGTAATCAGAAAGTCTTCATTATCACCCAAAAGACGTCCAATGCTTATGTTCAGGGCCTCCCTCTTAGAATTGTGACATTCACTATGTCGTCCTAGTGGGAGGCCTACATACGCTGCGTCTTTTTAATTTTTTTTTATTGTGTCCACGTCTGAAAAAAAAACGAGTTAGTTCCCGGCTGCCCCGTCGCCGTCACTATGCCGGCTGCTTCACGCGCATCTTTCGGTTCATGGTCTTCACTCAAGAACCTTTCTTCCCCAATCGGTTGTCGGTTCTTCGAGCGATGTGGAATCAGAAAGTACCCCGAAAATATTAAAAAATATTATAATGTTTATTTTAATACGACCAAATCGGAGACATCCTCAAGAAAGCTAGGTTGCCTAGTGTCTATAATCGTAGAGCTTGTATAAAGCGAATTGTGGATGCGAGAATTGTGTCAGGATCGTGGCAAGTGGCGCTTCATTGTCTCTGCATATTTGATTGATTGTTTGTTTTATTAAACGTAAAGTTATGTATCTAATCTTACTCCTTTTACAGCATACCTTTAGAATGGAAGAACGAGCAGCTCCAACATTCCGAGTGTAGGATGTACAATTTGAATTACAGTGGCATAATTAGAAATAATCCTAACTTAATGAATCCTGTGTCGACTGACACACCGCGTGACGTCATCGCTTGCAACAACGGCTGGAGCTACGACAGGAGTGTTTATGTTAACACTGTCGTTTCAGAGGTGGGTAGTTTGGATTAAAGTGAACACTTCTTTAGCATCGTTTTGTTTTAAAACTCGATGAAACGAAAATTGACACGAAAAAGCGACTAACACATTAATCTATAGATTTTTTTTCATTTCTATACTAAGCTACTAAACTAAACTAGTAACTAAAGTGTTCGTATCATAGAAACAGAATGATCAAAGTATTATACATATATCAAAGATACATTGGTAACGACAAGTAGTTTTGAACCTATCATCATGCTCTATCATTACACCACGGTCGCCTTTATTACAATACATTTATTATATGTTTTGTATTTTTTATTTTATTATTATTGAGACTCTGTCTGACCTCGACATGTCTAATAAAGCGAAGGAAAGTCCAAGAGCGACGACTGAAAAGACCGATTCAGTTTACAGTTGCTTTAGTCTTAAGTCGCAGTCACTATGACGGCATTATGTGAATAAAATGTAAAATTATTTTTAAAATATCAATTAGTCAATCAAATTGTCAGGCCTTTTTCCCAGTGGGATAGGCAACTCCCTCGCTTCCACCATATCCACAATTCTTTTCATATATTCTATGGCCATAAGCAACCCAGCTATTTTAAAATAACTACATCAATATTATCATTACTAAATCCTAAAATTGTCCTACTCCTGAAATTCGCGAAGAAAAACTATATCGGCCTGGTTGAAACTTGCATTATTTTTTTTTATTATACATTTCTATACTAAGCTACTAAAGTGCGTGTATCATAGAAACAGGACAACCAAAGTACATATATCAAAGATACATTGGTACCGGTGAGTGGTTTCGAACCCGTGCCACTCGGATTACGTAGCCATTGCACTGCCACTACACCACGGTCGCCTTGACTTCAAGCTTATCCCGAAACACGACTTAGTTATTTCACGGTCTATAACTTGAAAGTGGTGATTCTACCATTAATCTGGAGACTGGCCTAACAACCAAATCTCTTAATGTAATGATGAAATATTATAAATAAAAGCACTAAAACAAATTTTTGCTTGGATCGAGAATCAAACTCAGGATCCATGCACTACGCGTGTCGCCAAATACTTTTATATTATGTTATAAAACTAAAGTATGTTGTACCTTTTTAGTGGAACCTGGTCTGCGAAGACGACTTCTACCCAACCCTTGGCCTCATCCTTCTTGGAGTAGGAGGAATAATTGGCAACTACATTTTTGGTTATCTCCAGGACACTATTGGGAGGAAACCCTCATTCTTTATCTATCTATTTATCGAATGCATATTTGGTGTAGCAACTGCTTTTGCACAGAATTATTATGTTTGGTTAATATATCGTTTTGGTGTTGGATTCACAGTTCCTGCCATTATGGCCACGCCCTATGTTTTAGGTAAGTTTTTTTATAACACTTAGATTCTAGATATACTTATATAATATTACATTCTTTGTCCGGCATAGTGACAGCGACCGAGCTGACATTTGAAAGCAGTACAACTACTCCGGGTCAGCGGACTGGGCTAAAATGACCATCAACTGCTGCCTAAAAATTAAAAAAAATACATTCCATATAATATTAACGTATTTTCAGTCGTCTTCTGCCATTTAATTAGAACAAAAAGTTGGTCTAATGAATTTACTCTAATAAAATTTATTATTATTACTCATAATTTTTCACCATTTCTATACCAAGCTACTTACTAAAGTGCTTGTATCGTAGAAACAGGACAACTAAAGTACATATATTAAAGATACATTGGTACCGGCAAGTGATTTTGAACCCATGCTCTCGGTTTGCGTAACCATTGCACTGCTACTACACCACGGTCACCTTTAAAAGTATAATGAACATAGACATTTGGATAAAAAAAGGATTTTTTATCTAAAGTATTGCAATCGTAATTTTGATTAAAAAATATTATAATAAAATAGGGATGGGGATTAAATAATAAACTAAATAAATCAATATTTAATAGGGGAAATGTATGTTTTAATCTTGATGTCTCTTTCTAAAGGAGCGCCCACGATCCTGACACAACTCCCTCGCTTCACATCCACTATCCTTTTCATACAAGGTCTACGGATATAGACATTAGCAAATATATTTTTGTTACTAAAAAATATACTGAACTACTACATGTGCTTGTGTCATAAAAACACTACGGACCACCAAAGCACATTATAACATATCAAAGATACATTGATACCGGCTAAGTGGTTTTGATTTGCGTGACCAATTCTCTACCACTAGACCACGGTGACAAAAATATGGCTAAGATTTTTATATCGTTACAAATACTGCTTTAATTTCAAGTTCAGGACGAAATGAAAAACAGGAAGCAACCAACTAATTTTTTTATTAAATAATTACCCGCAAATTAAATAATGTACTAGTATAATTGTGGTAATTATAGAGCATACAAGGTAGCTTCGTGGATGAAAAATATTTAATAGTATGAAGGGCGTGACAATTTGATCGATTTATCGCTGACCTCTTGTATTTTATTTTATTGTGACTCGACATATGACAGCACCGCATGTTTAGCTGGAATGCGGTCCATGAATGAATTAACTGTACTTACATAACTGTAAGTACAGTCACTTTTACTGTGCCCCGGCCTAGTTGAAACCGACAACTTACAAGCTGATCCTGAAACACGACTAAGTCACTGCGGTCTGTATACTGTAATACCCCGGATCGGCAGACTGGCTACCACCATCAACAAAACGCCACCTTTTTTACTTTTACAAGGTAAAATATATTGCCGGGAATAATTTTTTTTTTGTGGCTCAGCATATGGGGTTTTGTGTATACACTTTGCGATACGAAATAAATATATTGCTCCGATCGGGAATCGAACGCGTGCTTTATGCGAAACGGACTGGTGTGTTCACCAACACGCTACGCGGTTTCCAATGGTTGAACAAGAGTTTGTGCTAGACCTAGATGAATGCAAATTAAAATTTGTGATTATAAACTTTTCATGTCGCATTCAAGCTGATCCCGCCCGATACGCGGCTAAATTAAAAGTATACAAACCGTGAAGTGATTTGGTCACGTTTCGGGATCAGCTTGTAAGATGCCGGTTCCAACTACGCTGGCATAGTGAATATCACTGCTACTCACAGTTATTGAATTGTAGTAGTAGTGACATCCATTCATGGACCACACCCCAGCTTAACATCAAGCGGGGTGCTGTCATAGTCACAATAAAATAAAATAAAAAATAAAATACGCGGCTAAATTACAAGTCTTAAAATGTATAGTCTTCAATACTTCAAGGATGTGGTAATTAATCGGATCAACGAATCAAAAAAAACGGATCAGCAGGAAAAAACGGTAAATTGCCAACAACAGTCTGCCTAGATACATACTATTCTCAAACATCCAGACCCGCCGCAAATATCTGAAATATTTGTATTATTAAATCTTCCGGGATTCGAACCTGGGTCGTTTTTCCGATGGTTAATCAAAAGTTTATGTTAGATGGAAACAAAAATAAAGTTTGAGACTATGAACTTGGACTGTTTTATTATTGTGACTCGACAAATGAGAGCCTGAAGTGCAGTCCATGACTGGAATTAAATTAAAAACCATGTTGGTATGGTGGTACATCTAAAACCTTTTTTGTTTTAGCAATCGAACTTGTAGGACCACGATGTCGGACTCTATGCACTATCCTATCAAATATCGCCTATTCAATTGGTCTAATTCTCTTGGCCGGCGTTGTTTACTTAGTTAGAGATTGGAGGTATTTGGCATTGGCTACAACGTTGCCGTTCGTGTTTTTCTTCCTCTATTTATGGCCAATGCCAGAGAGTCCAAGATGGCTGCTCGCGAGGGGACAATTCGAAAAAGCTGAAGTCATTTTGAAAAATATGGCAAGGTAAGGTTTAATACAGTACTTATTTAGTTTAGATTAGATACGGTGACGACAGGCGTGGCGTAGTATATCAAGATACCATTCTTGAGAAGGTTGTTAAGTCTCTTAACAACACCATGTCCATTAACCAAGAATGGTGCTTTCAGCAAGACTCGGCGCCGGGTCATAAAGTTCGATCCACCCAATCTTGGTTAGAAACCAACGTTCCGGACTTCAACAGAGCTGAAGTCTTAGTCTTGATCTTAATCCTTTGGATTATGATTTATGGTTAGTTTTAGAGAGTATGGCTTGCTATAAACGCATGCCATACAGTGATGAATTTTCCCATGGAAAGAATGCGTGCTTCCATTGATAACTGGCCTTAACGTTAAAGGACTGTATTGCAGCTAATGGAGACCACTTCAAATAAGCTTTATATATTTTTAATCGTTTTATAATAATGCATTAAACTAAACCACTGTAATGACTTTCCCCCTCTTGCTTACATTTTTGTATTGCTTCTATTGGCCCAAAAGTTGGCTGGTAGAGAATGCTAACTAGCATTAAGTCCGCCTACGTGCACCAAGTAATAAATAAACTTATTACAGGATAAACGGCAAAACACTACCAGCTAACTACATGTTCCATCTCCGTCGCAAATATGAGTCAGACAAAGCGAAACACGATTTAGAAAGGGAGAAGTCTAGAAAATATGGAATCTTAGACTTATTTAGGACACCAAACTTGAGGAAGAAAACAATAATTATAACGTTTATTTGGTTTACAAACACTAGTGTGTATGTTGGGTTGTCGTATTACGCGCCAATATTGGGCGGCGATGAGTTCTTGAATTTCTTTTTGGCGGGAGTCGTTGAGTTGCCGACATATTTGTTTTTATGGCCGGCTATGGAGAGGCTTGGGAGGCGATGGACTTTATGCTTGAGTATGGTCGTTGGGGGGATTGCTTGTTTGACGACGTTTTTAGTGCAACATGGTAAGATTTATATTTATTTTATTATTAAAAATTTTATTTAAATATAATATATTGGCTAGGAGTGGTAGACAGACAGTTGGTGGTAATTTGTCTTGTCTGCTTATCCAGAGTAGTGCCACCACTTTCAATTGTACAGAGTCTGCACTACAGATCGTGAAGTTACTATGTCGCGTTTCAGAATCAGCTTGAAAGTTGTGATTGTGGTTTTTATAAAAAAAAGTCGTGGTTTTTAATGAAGTCTCGGATGCAGAACGACGGGCCCATTCGTAGAGATTATGAAGTTAATCTTGACGAATGAGTGAAAGACCCACAGGGGTTTGTTTGCTGACTTAAAGACGATAAGTGTCAGGATTGTGACAAGTGTCGTCCACGTTTTTTTATTGTGACTTGACATCTGACCTCGACCCGCCTGATGGTAAGCAGGTAGAGGTCCAAGAGTGCCGACGACTGTAAAAGCCGAGTCTTCACGGCTGCCCCAGTCGTCGTCACTATCGCGTAGGAAACGTAGGCGTAATAGTTCATGTTCTGTTTCAGAAACTCATGTAACATTATTTCTATATTGTGTGGGAAAGATGGGAATATCCTCCTCATTCGTGGTACTACCCCTGATGGCGTCTGAATTGTATCCCACTGTGGTGCGAGGACTTGGGATGAGTTTGAGTTCTGTTCTGGGAATGTTGGGCCCCATATTTATACCGCTCGTTAATTATTTGGTAATTTGTGTAACTTAACTTTATAAAAATAGTTTTTTATTAAATTGTAAGATGTGGTCTAAAAGAAGATATAGTGACAAGGATTGACAAAGGATGCTTCGATGGTTTGGGCACATGGAAAAGATGAGTGAAAGTAGATTGACGAAAGGAATTTATAAATCTGATGTGAATGGATGCGTTAAACAAGGCAGGCCCAGGAGAGTGTTTTCCGATCAAATCGGAGACATCCTTAAGAAAGCTAAGTTGCCTAGTGCCCATAACCACAGAGCCTGTATGAAGAGAATTGTGGATGTGAAGGAAGCAAGGAAGCTGTGTAAGGATCGTGGTAAGTGGCGCTCCATTGTCTCTGCTTATCCCTGTGGGAAAAAGGCGTGACAATTTGATTGATTGATTGATTTAAATTGTAACACGATATATGACAGCACCCCGTCTGATGTTTAACTGCAGCGGTTAATGAATTCAGTATGTCGGCCTTGTTGGAACTGTCAACTTAAAAGCTGATCCCGAAACGTGACTAAATCACTTCATGGTCTGTTACTTGTAAGTGGTGGCATTACCTCGGATCGGCAGACTGGGAACCACTGCCCACTACTCTTAAAGGTATAAGTACTATCTACGATTTAGTTATGGGCTTCGGCAATCTTTGTGTTTCCGAACAACCAAAGTTCGGAAACACAAAGATTTCCGAAAAAGATTCGAGAAAAAAAATATGTTGCTTGTTCGTTTTAATTCGGAAACACAAAGATTGCCGAAGCCCATAACTAAATCGTAGGTAAGATTACCGCATCTGCAATCTTAACAGCGCATAACTTAAATCTTAATACCTACTATTAGTTGGCCTTGGGTAGTTTAAAATAATACCTAATGACTCAGCGTAAAACGTCTGACGACAGCTGGGGAAATCAATGAGGTGCCGTGGCCTCCGATCTATATGTACCATGGGTCCTCCTGTATGCAATTTTATTTTTATAATTTATATTTCTATACTAAGCTACTACAGTGCTTGTATTGTATCATAGAATCAGGATAACCAAAGTACACAAATCAAAGATACCTTGGATTTGACTAACCATCGCACTACCACTATGTCGCCTTATACTTCTGAATAAAATTAATATTTAAATCTTATAACAGTATTTTTATAGGGCTCCGAAATAATGATACTACCGCTGATCATAATGGGCTGCCTTTTAGTTGCTGGAGGTGGTGCAAGTTTATTACTGCCAGAAACTCTCAATCAACATTTACCACAAACTTTGGAAGATGGCGAACAAATGGGTCTTGACACAGACTTTTGTTGTAAGCCACCTGTTAAACAGACCACTCATGCTGTTCCTATGAAGCAGATCCACAATCCTGACATTCCATGTAATGCATTATGCGCATGTCAAATGACCAATGTTAATTTGAAAGAGAATGTAGCTGTTATCAGTGAAAAAGATGTAGGAAAGGCAGATTTTGTTGTTTCAAGTTAATTTTAGTTCGTATTTTAACTCTAATAAATATTTTAGTGTCCTATTATATTATAATTGAATATAGTCATTGTTAACGATATTGTATTTTTATTTTTTGCTGTTCAAGGATTTTGAGCAATGGACAAACTAAAAAGAACATCATTCATTTTGGGCTTTTATGTACTACTTTTTTAATGGCCAATTATGAAAAAATATATAAATGGTAGTTTCGATGCTTGTATTGATAAAACTAATAACAATTTTGCTTTTAATAGCTGTGCAATTGAGTTTTTGAAAAATAAGATATGATTTTTTATTATCTCTCAATTAACGTCATATTTGTTCTGCTTTGAACTGTCATAATTATACTTTGATCATTTTGCACACCTAAACTATGTAAAATAAAGCATAAATTCCAATTTTATTGTAATCTTCGTACATTAAACTATTTTAACGTAGTAAAAGTAGGCTGTATGGACTAAGATTACGTTGCCTTCCCAGAATGAAGGAATTGAACTAAAGAAGAAGAATGTCATTAGTGTCAATGTCATATGTTTGCTTCTTGCGCCTGTGCGGCTTATTAGTGATTATGAAATAAATTTGTAAGTTTCGAAGATCCACAATGGCTTTATCATTATTGCGTACAAATATATTGTCACGGCATATTAAAAAACAATTGTACCAAAATAGTCGCAGCGCCGGTTACTTAGTGCTGTAAGTAATTTTATCATAATAGTTTTATCTTCCACATTTGTCGTCGAGTTCGATTGCTAAAAAATGAATCGCTGGTCCTAAATTAGATACAAGTACAAATGCGTGACAATAACATATTAATATTACGAATGTAGTCTTTTAAGAATCTGGATGATCTTAATAACCTAAAAATGATATTGGGTCAATAAACAAACTATTATATTAAACAAAAGTTTAATTTTTATTTATTTAAATAAATCAATACTTTATTTAGCTTATATTACGTTTTATAAACTTTTAAATTGTTATACTTTGATCCCATAGGCCAGACAAGTTCCAGAAATCAGACAAAACTCACGCTTCCTACACAATTCTTTTTATTTTATACAAGCTCTATGGTTATGGGCGCTGCCGATCCTTGCTGTAAAAAATATCTGAATTGCTTAAAAAATCTTCTAGTTTGTTTTCATCTTATCCTTTCTTTCAAATTTGTTCTCTTTCTTAATGAAGATTGATAAAATCTTAAATTACTTTAGATTAATTTTTTTTGATCCATTAATTTCATATAATGAACATTTATATAAATATTCATTCCAGTATACCTGAAATTGGTGAAGATGGAGAGAAAGTCAGTCTATTGTCAGACACAGGTTTGCCAGAATTTAATGACATTACAATTGAAAAATGTATTGCTACGATAAGTAAACAAACTATTGAATATGAAAGTGGAGTTAAAAACATTGAGAAAACTGCACCAAATAGTACAAATGCATTTGAAGACATTTTCCTTCCACTGGAAAAGCTCGACACACAACTAGAACTAACATGGGGAGTGGCAAAGACCTTATATCTCGGAAACAGCTCATTGATGCCAACAAAGTCTTACATAAAAATCCACGAAAGAGCTCACAAAGCTCGGTCAAGTAAATTTAACAGCATACCAATCTTTGATGCTGTTGTCAATGAAAAGAATAAACACAAGAAGACAACTGATGAGGAGCAGAGACTCTTAGATAAATACATATTAGAAGGAAAACTCAATGGGTTAGAACTTGATGAAATAAAAAGAGAAAAACTAGGAAATATATTAATAGATCTTAGCAAGGAGAAAGGTATCTTTAGAGAAAAAGTAAACTATGCCACAAACCTTTTTAGCAGTACCATTGATAATGTAGACATCGTTCGGGATTTCCCTGAGACCCTTTTGAATGCTATGGCAGTCAATAGTTCTGCACCTGGTCAGGGTCCATGGAAAGTGACTCTAAAGCCTCACATTTTTGAGCCATTCCTTGAGTATTGTCCTGACAGTGTTTTACGTTGGAATGCGTGGCAAGCACATGTGCAAAGATGTTCTGGTTATGGCAATAAAGAATTAGATACCAGTCTTCATTTGGAAAATATCAGGTCTTTAAGACGCAATCAAGCTCTTCTCTTAGGTTTTGATTCTTATGTTGAAATGAGCATGGAAACTAAGATGGCAGGTTCTCTTGAGAATATAAATAATGTACTTGGTGGACTTTTAGAAAGTGCCAAGCCTATGCAGGAAGTTGAAATAGAGTTGCTGCAGAGATTTGCCAAAGAAAGTGGCTTTGATCACAAATTGGAGCTCTGGGATATTCCATACTGGCAGAGGAAACAAATGTGGTCCGCATACAATTTCAATGAAGATAAAATTCGCGAATACTTTCCCCTGCCTAAAGTGATAACAAGTTTATTTAATTTGTGCTCAACATTGTTTAAAATACAGATTGTTGAGAGGTCTAATGTGCATGCTTGGCATAAGGATGTCAAGTTTTATGACATATTTGATGAATCAAGCAATAGGCCTATAGCTGGGTTCTACCTAGACCCATATGCACGACAGAATGAAAAGATAAGAGTTCATGATGACTCTGGCTGGCATATTACGATACAAAACAAATGCTCTGTTACAGATTCAAATCCATTATCTGCATTAATATTTAACTTCCAATCTCCAACAGAAGCCCACCCTTCATTGTTAACATTCAGTGAAGTCAGTACTTTGTTCCAACGTTTCGGCCATGCATTGAGACATTTACTCACAAAAGCTAATTACTCGGAAGTTGCTGGCTCATCAAATGTTGAATGGGATGCTGCTGAGGTGTGCGGTCAGGTTATGACACATTGGTTGTATGACCCAGACACAGTTGTGGCTCTTAGCGGCCATTACTCCACTGACGAACCATTGCCCAATGATGTTGTAAGGAATTTAAAAAATATAAGAGAACACATGACTGGCCATAATCTATGTAGGGAGTTGTATTTTTCCAAGCTGGACTTGGAATTGTATTCGCAAAAGAAGTTTTGGAGGGATATTGTGAGGGAACTGTGGCCTCAATATCACGTGCATCCATTTGACAAATATGATTCACATCCTTTGTCGTTTACTAAAATTATCTCGGAAGAATGGGGAGCTGCTTACTATTGCCAATTGTGGTCGAGAATGATTGCAGCGGATATCTACAGTGCATTTGAAGAGGCTAGGCAGGGTAACCAGGATATTGTTGCTGTTGGTAAGAGATACAAAGATACCTTCCTCGCTTTAGGTGGTAGTTGTCATCCGAGTGAAGTATTCAGAAGATTCCGAGGCAGAGACCCATCACCAAATGCTTTACTAAATAATCTTGGACTAAATAAGAAAACAATTGAGGAATAAAAATACTATATAGTGTGTAATTTATGTATTTTAATAATATAATATTTCTAGTTATGGTTTATTTTTTGTTGATCTCAATTTGAGCACAATTGCATAACTTAGTAGTTTAGTAAATAAATATATTAATAAATTATAAATGCTATTTTACATATTAAGTTTAAAATGACAGTAAAATAAATTAGTTAACAGAAAATATCTTTCAAGAGCTTTTTAACAACTCAGACTTTACTAAATTTACTAAACCAGCGGCACGCTGTGATGGCCGTTAAGACGTTTGACTTGCTCATAAAGTTTCGTATAAAAATAATAATTACGTCTCAAGGAACAATGGTCGGAGTTTTGGCGGGAAACTGCAAGTTACAGGTCGTGCAATTTTTTATTATTTGTAAAGCTTGTGTTTCTGAAATATTAAAGTGTAATATTGGTGGAATTGTTATCCAGTTATCATTTTTAAGTTAATTGAGTATAGACAAGTGATTAAGATCTGTTTGACGTGTCTCTTCGTGTTTCCTTTAAGACTCCGTCGGAAGAATTTTAGTAAAGCTTTTTACTAAAACCATATTCATCTTCACCCTCATTTATTGGATGAAACACTGAATTGTTTCATCTTCATCCACTGAAAACATTATAACGGAAGACTTGGCTGTATAGACAAAGTTTCCTTTGTCTTTCCAGATAGGGAGAATTGAACTGAAAAGAAGAAGGAACAATAGTCGTTCTTTACAGCGACAATGAAGAACAGCAATATTTTCCTTTAGGAGTAATTATTTAATTATACGAAACTTTATGAGCGGGTCAAACGTCAAAACAGTCATCATATCGTGCCGCTAGTATAGTGATACAATCATTCGGCGATTATAATAAAAAAAAACATATTCACATTTCAATTGTGCTTGTATCATAGAAACTATTTAAATATTTGTTTCATAGCTTTTATTTGTAATATTTAATAGTATTAAATATTGCAAATATTTGTTAATAAAAAAAAAGTGATGGATATTTGCTTCGGGTCTGGTTTTCAAAGAGTGGTAGGCAGTGGTACCCAGTCTGCCGATCCGGGGTAGTACCACCACTTACAAGTATACAGACCGTGAAGTGATTTGGTCACGTTTCGGGATCAACTTGTAAGTTGCCGGTTCCATCTAGGCCGGCATAGTGGATGTGATTGCTACTCACAGTTATTGAATTGTAGTAGCAGTGACATTCATTCATGGACCACACTTTGGCTTAACATCAAGCGGGGTGCTGTCATATGTCGAGTCACAATAAAAAAAAAAAACAGGGCAACCAAAGTACATATATCAAAGATGCATTGGTACCGGTGAGTGGTTTCCAACCCGTGCTCTCGGCTTGCGTAACCATTGCACTGCCACTACACTACAATCGCCTTAGAACTAAAAGTCTTATTCAATCAGAATCAGGGTTTTGTTCCCAGGCCCTCTCCATGTCATAGATATCTTGTTTAATTTTTTCATCGTCTGGCAATAAGTAGGCAGCAGCTTTCATCTCATCTATGCCCTTAGTCATATAACCGAGTCTTACTAATGCTGCCCCTCGACGTGCTATACATTTAGCTCGACTTCGCTTGTTTCCCTCGCAGGGTGGCTTCAAGAGATCAAGCGCTGATGAACAGTCTTGAACCTGTACGTAAAATAATCAAATTATGTTCTACAGTTGCTGCTAAAATATTAAAGCATAGAACCCAACATAGGACTAGACAAACACCCTAATCTGCGAACAGTTGAGCTATATGAAAAAAGACATGGCGACATTCGACGACAGACATAAAGGACGTAAATGAAATATATATACTTACACATTTATTAAAGTTCCCCAGAGCAAAATGTGTTGCCGCTCGATTTGAGTACAGACTTGGCAGTTTATCTGACAATGATATGCCGTGAGTGTATGCGCTTATTGCGCCCAATAAGTTGCCCTTTTTAAAGAATTCGTCGCCCTTCTCTTTGCACCATTGCGGATCCTGTTCTTCAGGTCTTAAGTCTTCGGACACGAATCCTGTAAGTAAATAAAGGACTTAAGAGATACGCGACCTTTGACCTCGTCTTGACTAATGGTAAGATAGTACGTCTTGCCGACTTATTTTACGGTACTGCTTTTAGATTGTTTATACTGAACATACCATTCTAAATTATAAGTTGAAGCCTTTTGTTAAACTATACCATATGACTTAATCTAGTGCTAAATATGATCTTAATATTTAGCACTTCAGATGATGGATAAAAGGAAATTGGAAGTGAAATATGAAATCAGAATAGAATGAATCGAAAGAAAAAACAAAGACGACTTAGAAAATTCTTCCTCAGTCAAATCAAGGCCACTGGACTATCCGGATATCGAGCGATCGTAGCTCGATGCGGACATCGCGTTGTCTGATACGGATCTCAGGCATCGTATTTCCACAAGGTAGGTGGCCTTGCGCTACGATCGTTGATTCGTGAATTGTTGGTAAAGACTTCGGCCAGGAGATCAGCCTTCGCCACGCGCCAGTGAACCATCAGGCTGACTCAGTAAGGAACGACAGAAGTAAGATTCCACAGACTGTCGCAAATCCTGGATACCGGTCCTTTAATGATTGTATGTAAGTATTTATTTTATGGCTGAAAAGCAATCAACAAGCCACATGCGGGCGGTTATAATCAGAAGAGCTTTCCGGCGCTGATAGACAGCTAGGAGTTTTTTTTTTATTGTGACACGACATTTGACCTCGTCCCGCCTGATGATAAGCAAGAGGAGATCCAAGAGTGACGACGACTGAAACATCCGAGTTAGTTCACGGCTGCCTCAGTTGCCGTCACTATGCCGGCCAAAGGTGCTTCTTCACGCATCGCTTGAAGTATCCACGGTTATAGGAGGGAGAAAACACGTGGGCTGGCAAAGCATTCCACTTGTCGACAAGTGGAATGCTAGACCTATACGAATATATAAAATATTCCAAATGCTTCCCGTGCCAAAACTCACCTGGAGACATTTCTCACGAGTCTTAATTTTAAAACTAATACTTAGGTTATACGATAGGTTTACGGTAATTTTAATTATAAAAATATTTAAAAATAAAAATCTATTTTCGTGTACAAACTAGACTTAATTTTAAATGACAACATTAAAATATTCGATTCCATCAGTAGATTAGATTAATCCAATCTCTAATCGTAAAATAAATACTAGGTAAAGATAGTGTAGGTACTATTAAAATACGATCTTTTGGAGTAGAGACCACGTTTAGGTGCTGCAGCTTTTGCAAGAAGCACCTTTAGCCGGCATAGTGACGGCGACTGGGGCAACCATAAAGACTCGATTTTTACAGCCCTGAAAAAAGCTGCCGGACGCTCTGTTGATAGAGCGACTGACGACCTGAAGATTGTGGCAAGCAGGAAATCTCGATGCTCTGGAGATATATCTACCTCGATATAGAAGACCTTTCAAAAGCATCATTGGCCGGCATAGTGACGGTGTCTGAGGCAACCGCAAACGGTTTTCAGTCGGCGTTCTTAGACTTCCCCTTGCTTACTCTTAGGTTCATTAGTTAAGGCCAGATGTCTCCACAAAAAGGCAGATCCGAATGGCGTGTCTTGGGGCTCTGCTTTAGACTGACTGTTAAAATGTCACTTAGATTCTTTAGGCGAATCGTATATCGTTTTATTATGGTGACTCGTCACTTCGCCTGATATTAATATTTTTATTTTATTTATTGTGACTCGACATATGACAGCACCCCGCTTGATGTTAAGCCGAAGTGTGGTCCATGAATTAATGTCACTGCTAATACAATTCAATAACTGTGAGTAGCAATCACATCCACTATGCCGGCCTAGATGGAACCGGCAACTTGTAAGTTGACCAAATCACTTCACGGTCTGTATACTTGTAATTGGTGGTACTACCCCGGACCGGCAGACTGGGTACCACTGCCTACCACTCCTTGATATTATAAAGAACGTAAATATGCTATCATTATCAATGTAAGTAAATAAATAAATATTAAGCAGTTCAATGACGGTAACAGAACAGTAGGTAATCAATAAGTCCAGCTGTTGACCCGTCACTTCCTCAGAATACAGAAAAAACTGTTTTGTATTCTGAGGTCATTTTATAAAAACAGATGACCATGAATATTCACGAACCCAAAGCGTAAGAGACTCGTCGACTTTGTGGCTCCTTGCAAATACCACGTGGTTGCCCTATGCCAACGGTTTTGACGGTAAATATAAATTTGTACCTACCTGTAGCTCTTCTTGCTTTAGTGACATTCTTCAACCATTGTTCCTCTTCCATGGCTGTGGATTCCCGACTAGGGGTAGGAAAGCTCCTCGCCGTATGAGTAATTTCAATCTGACTAGTTTCTCTTAATTTCGGTAAAACTCTTTTGATTAACTCATCTCTCTTTTTATCAACATAAACAGATTTTATAACTCTTTCTTTCGGCTTTGATGATATAACTTCAATATCTTTCGGTATTTCATCATCGTTTCTTATTTCTGTGATTTTCGCGCCTTTTTCATTATGGTTATGGCGCCATTTTTCTAAATTGTCCATTGCTTTCTTTCTTTGTTCGTCGCGTCTAGAGTCCATTATGTTATGTTGAATATTATCAATCTCCATGGCTTTTTGTACCGCAAATCTATCCATTTGGCTCTTTTTAATACGTTTCTCCTCGCTTTCTTGTTTAGCTTTTTCCTGACATTTCTCAATTATTACTTTCTTAAGTTCCATTTTTTCATTTTTGCTTAAATCCTTCTCCAAAGTATCCCATTCTATGTCTTCTCTCTTTTCTAAAACTAGTACAATAACTTCTTCTTTAATAATAGATTTGCTTTTACTTATATCTACATCATGTAAGAGAAATAATTCTAATATGAACGGTTTAAAATGAGCTTTTATATACGAGTCAGTGGTAAAGAGATCTACTTTTTCGTGGCTAGCAATAGGTATTGGAATTCTTATATTTACAGTTTTTTCAGTTTGAGTCCACGTGAAATCCCTAACTATTATAGGCATTGTTGTATTTATTGAGAGCCTTTAAGTACACAGAATTAACTTATTATATTATTATAAATTAAAATTTACTGCTTCGGAGTTATCAGTTGTCATGGATATTAGCTTTTTTGTTTATTCGATAAGCAAATTACTTAAATACTTTCACCCCGTGCTTTAAATGAAAAGAAAAAAAAACGGAGTTTTGGCGGACAACTGCATTTCCCAGATTGTGCTTCTCTAAATTATTTCAAGTCTGTTTTTCTAAATATTTATGTACAATAAAAGTCGATTTATGTATAAATCAAACCTTCATAAGCGACACAAGTGTACACAACAGATATGAAATACTGTGAATCGTTATTTCGCGTTCCCTTCAAGACTCCCTCGAACAATTATTCCCAACCGCTTTACTAAAATTATCAAAATAAAATCATCAAACAGTGTGTTTCATCTTCATTATTTATTTACTAAAGACATTGCATATATTTACCTATTTTACCTGAAAACTTTGTGTTGACTGCGATTCCTTTGCCTTTAATTGAACAACAATTTCTTATCAGTCAAAAAAAGTATTATCAGTTTTGCGCGGGACGGGAATAGTGCAAAGACAAGTTATTATTTATTAACAAATTATTACCCTATTACTTTATCTTTGGGCTAGTGCTTGTTTTTGTATAAATGTGTGTTTTATCTTTTATGTAACTTTATACCTAAGTACATAATTAAGTAAATATCATTATATATGTAGTTGAATGTGTGAGTTAACAACATAATTGAGTATAACTTGTGGAGATACCGAAAACTTTCCATTACATTCCACTGCTATTGTGGATCCTATACTATACACGTGAGTATTTTGAAGATTATTTAAATAAATTATTTACAATTACAAACAAGATGAAGTTAATTTACAATCGTTTTAATTTGCAGCTTCCAAATTGTTTACGTCCTAACTATCACAATGAGCGTAATAACAGGTAATTTTATAATCAATGATTCCACTTTTTAATTCATTAAACATTTTCTATATGGTTATATTATTAATATCCATTTAATTTGTATAATGTATAGGCAGAGACAACAAACCGTCACTTTCCACAATCCTGATACAACTCTCTTGCTTCCTGCACATCCGCAATTGTAGTATTTTCTTTCCGAATTCTAAAACACACTTTATTATCCTGTTACTATAGTAGATTTTATTACAGTTCTAGGCACAGTAAAACCGGAGTCTCTAGGCCGGACACTGACGCATGAACACATGCATATGGAATTCACACATTTCTACAAGCAGCCACCAAAACAGCTCTCCGGAAAATTCACAAATAGTATTGATATCAATAATTGTGCTTACATAAGACAATATCCATACAGCTGCAAATATAATTTGGTACTAGATGATAAAGATTCATTAGATGCTGTAACTTATGATGTGGAAGAGTATAAGAAGTTTGGTGGTGGTATGTATTAATAATATCATTTTCAGGGAGAATTGGGTTTGACAAAGGAGTGCTCCGATGGTTTGGGCACATGGAAAGGATAAGTGAAAGTAGATTGACGAAAGGAATTTATAAATCTGATGTGGATGGATGCGTTAAATAAGGCAGGGCCAGAAGGGTTTTTTCTTTTTTCTTACCAAATCGCAGACAGACTTAAAAAAGCCAGGTTGCCTAGTGCCCATAACTTTAGAGCTTGTATAAAGAAAATTGTGGATGCAAGAGAGTTGTGTCAGAATCAAGCGGAGCTTCTTTGTCTATCGAACTGATAACACTTTCAAAAACAAACTGGACAAGTTGTTAGGGACTATAGATATAGACTATGGTTAAAAAAAAACTTATGAACTTTTAACCAGTGCGTGATATAGGCATATTAGCAATGAGCTGCTTCCCTATCAATCAATAATTATATCCCTGTGGGTAAAAGGCGTAAAAATTTGATTGATTGATTATGTTATGTCTGATGTTAACTGGAGTATAGATGGAGGCAACTGCCAGCACAGTTAAATAATTGCAAGTAGCATTGCATCAACTATGTCAGCCTAGTTTGCACCAGCAACTTTCAAGCTGATACCGCAAGGCAACTAAGTCACTTCATAATCTGTACACTCGAAAGTGGTCGTACCCTGGATCGTCAGTACTTTTAAACCTCCTCTTGCTCACCAACAGGCGAGTTGATTAATGTTAAGCTGAAGGAAGCCAATATTTTTTATTTATTGATCTTATTTATTTGCAAATAAAATATATTTCAGGCACGATTGTGGAGAATACAACTGAAGGACTGAAGAGGAATATAGATTTCATGAAAAACATATCAATGAAAACTGGTGTGCATATAATTGCTGGCACTGGACATTATATTTCAGATTTACAGGACACTAAGAGCCTTGGTAAGTACCCTTTATTACTTTGCGCAGCAGAAGTTCGTGCAAAAGAAATACCAGCAAAAACCTTGCATCATCTTTTAAAGTACATTTTTAGATTGTATGTCTAAGGCGGCATTGGTGGGGTCTTACAATATTTGTCGATGTGGTTTTAAGAAATTGTGGATGTGAGGGAAGCGTGGGAGTTGTGTCAGGATCGTAACAAGTGGCGCTCTATTGTTTCTGTCCATTCCTGTGAGAGAAGGCGTGACAATTTAATTGATTAATAACAATGATATTTTAAAAGGCGTAGATATGTTATACGCGCTCCGAGCAAGGCACGTTAAAACTATGCTGATAAGAAACCTGAATGAACTGAGTGTCGCGATGCAGAGTAGCATATATTTGTCTCTTTTTCGCTCTCAATAACTATCATTTCGTCCTACTTTCACTTTCGTGTATGCCTAGTCGTGGTTGATCGTTCAAACTCGTGCCATTTGCGAATACTAAAACTCGTGTAGGTGACGTATCTACTCATTTTACTTAATATCATTGATTGATATTTTTGTTTACAGGTGCAAGTAAGGAAGACTTGTACAATCATATGAAGACGGAGTTATTGGAGGGGTGCATTGATTATTCAAGTGTAAGGGCTGGCTTTATGGGGGAAATCGCAAGTGTATGGCCTATTAAAGGTACATACTTTTTATTGTGACTCATCATATAACAGCACCCCACCTGATATTAAGCTGGAGTGCGGTCGATTAATGGAGGTAACTGCTACTTTCAGTTAAATAACTGTAAGTAGCAGTCACCTACACGATGCCAGCCTAGTTAAAACCGGCAACTTACACACTGATCTCGAAACGCGATTAAGTCACTTCACGGTCTGTTACTTATAAGTGGTGGTACTACGCCGGAGCGGCAGACTGGGTTCCACTGCCTACCACTTTTTGATAACCAGACTGAAAGCAAATATCTGCCTGGACAGGTTACAATTGACAAGTTTCTTCTGGTCATATGTCTTTCGAAAGCCATGGTAGAATCTGATGATAAGCAAGTACATGCTGAGAACACGCCCATGCTAATATTATTTTCAATAAAAATAAAAAATCTATTTTAGATTTTGAAAAGAAGGCCATAGAAGCATCCGGTGAGGTTCAAGAGCAGGTTGGATGTGGAGTCAGTTTCCATCCTCACCGTGAGCCTGAGGCACCATTTGAAATTATTAGGAGATACTTGGAAGCTGGTGGGAAGGCACACAAAGCTGTCATGTCACATCTTGATAGTAAGATATTATATATTTTATCATTTCTCTACTAAGTTACATTTGACGACAGGTGTGGATGAACGGTTAGCGATTGGTTTGTTGCGCGTTAAGCCCTGGGTTCGATTCCCGGTCAGAGCAAATGTTTGTTTCATAGCTTTTATTTGTAATATTTAATATTATATTCCTTTGTCAATCCTTGTCACTACATCCTCTTTCAAACCACATCCACCGCGCACTGTGCTATTCCTTATTGTATCCGCTATCGTCACTCCACATACATTCCTTATCGGCCGCATTTCTACAGCGTTAATTCTACTCTCATGCTTCTTCTGCCACAAAACCTAATAAAACCATTTTTTAGGAACGTTTCTCAAAGACGAGCAATTATTGGAGTTTGCTGAACTGGGCACTTATTGTCAATTCGATTTATTTGGCTTAGAAGTGTCTTACTATCAATTGAACGAACTCACAGACATGCCTTCGGATGCACAGAGGCTGCACAAAGTCAAACTGTTAATAGACGAAGGTTATTTGGATAGAATAACCATTTCCCATGATATACATACTAAACATAGATTGGTAAGGCTTTTTGACAAGTTTCATTTAATTGTGAATCAATATCGGACAGAGGATGTAGTGATAAGGATTGACAAAGGAATGCCTCGATGGTTTGGGCACATGGAAAGGATGAGTGAAAGTAGATTGACGAAAAGAATTTAGGCGAACGTGGTGTAGTGGCCGTGCAATGGTTACGCAAACAGAGAGCACGAGTTTGAGTCTACCCACTGGTACTACATTGAAGGCTACCCACTAGTTGACCGTCTTTGATGTAAGTACTTTGGTTGTCCTGTTTCTATGATACAAGCACGTTTGTAGCATAGTATAGAAAAATAATTTTAATAAAATTATGTGGATGGATGCGTTAAACGAGGCGGGCCCAGGAGGGTGCTTCTGCTTTCCAACCAAATCGGAGACATCCTCAAGAAAGCTGGGTTGCCTAGTGCTCATAACCTTAGAGCCTGTATGAAGAGAATTGTGGATGTGAAGGAATCCAGGAAGTTGTGTCAGGATCGTGGCAAGTGGCGCTCCATTGTCTCTGCCTATTCCTGTGGGAAAATGGCGTGACAATTTGATTGATTGATTGAAGAATCTAGTCTAGTAGTCCAACTGTATGTATAGCCTTAATTGTGTGTTATATTTTCAGTGCGCGTTCGGCGGCCATGGCTATTCGCACATAATAAACAACGTTATCCCAAGAATGGAAGCGAAGGGCATCACCAAACAGGACATAGACCATATAACTATAACAAATCCAGCCACTTGGCTTACTATTAACAACTAAAATATAAACTTTTTTTTAATTTTTTTATTGTGACTCGACATTTGACAGCACCCCGCTTGATGTTAAGCCAAAGTGTGGTCCATGAATGAATGTCACTGCTAATACCATTCAATAACTGTAAGTAGCAATTACATCCACTATGCCGGCCTAGTTGGAACCGGCAACTTGCAAGCTGATCCCGAAACGTGACCAAATCACTTCACGGTCTGTATACTTGTAAGTGGTGGTACTACCCCGGATCGGCAGACTGGGTACCACTGCCTACCACTCTCAGTTGCTCACATGCGAGCAGTTTAATTGGATTGCTAAACTATTGTATATAACGACAGACGTGGCGTGGACGAACGGTTTAGCGACTGGTTTGTTGCGCGTAAAGTCCCGGGTTCGATCCCCGGTCGGAGCAAATATTTGTTTCATAGCTTTTATTTGTAATATTTAATAGTATTAAATATTGCAAATATATGTTAATAATAAAAAAAAGAGATGGATATTTGCTTCGGGTCTGGTTATCAAAGAGTGGTAGGCAGTGGTACCCAGTCTGCCGATCCGGGGTAGTACCACCACTTACAAGTATACAGACCGTGAAGTGATTTGGTCACGTTTCGGGATCAGCTTTTAAGTTGCCGGTTCCATCTAGGCCGGCATAGTGGATGTGATTGCTAGTCACAGTTATTAAATTGTAGTAACAGTGACATCCATTCATGGACCACACTTTGGCTTAACATCAAGCGGGGTGCTGTCATATGTCGAGTCACAATAAAAAAAAAAATTCATAATGGTGATATTTTGTGGTGCACATAGAACGTATTTTGGTTAAAGTGAATTTTTATATTGTGTAATCACATGGATAGGCAGAGACAATGAAGCGCCACTTGCCATCCTGACACCATTCCCTCGCTACCCTCACATCCACAATCCTCTTCATACACGCTGTACTGTTAAGGGCACTAGGCAACCCAACTTTCTTTAGGATTTTAAATAATTTATTACTAATTTAAATATGTATTAATGGGGATTTTTGGAATAAAAACCGCAAAACGTCTAATTTACGCCATTAGACACACGATGGGGATAATTGGAACATGCCAATGAGTCAGTTGTAGGTATTTATCCGTTGTATATTTCAACTATCTTCTCGTCAAACATCCCACAGTGCACAGTGACAAGGGTCTTCAACCAGTGATAACATATGGCACTGAGACGTGGCCCTTAAATGTTGGCCTGTTGAAGAAGCTCAGAGTCACTCAGCGGGCAATGGAGAGTGCTATGCTTGGCGTGTCTGCGCGATAGAATCCGAAATGAGGACATTCGCCAAAGAACCGGAGTTACCGACATAGCTCGAAGAATTTGCGAGCTGAAGTGGGCCACATCGCTCGAAGAACCGACAACCGATGGGGAAAAAAGGTTCTAGAGTGGAGACCACGAACCGGAAGACGCAGCGTAGGTAGGCCTCCCACTAGGTGGACTGACGACATAGTGAAAGTCACGAATAACCGGTGGATGCAACTGGCATCTTGTCGTTCGAAATGGCGTTCTAAGGGGGAGGCCTATGTTCAGCAGTGGACGCTTTTTGGCTGATGATGATGATTTCAACTAAACATATAAATGAGATGTCACTGGGATGTGGCGTGCTAAACGTGTGCCAACAGCTGTGGCTGGCTTTGCTAGCTGGAAGGGCAGGCCTATCCGGATATTTTACTATTGTTTATTCTAAACTGCAGTTGCTAATGCGCTGGAACCAAAGTAGAATAATAAAATAATATTAACTATTTTATGTAGCAATATATTTTTAGGAATATTTAATTTTTATACGAAATAAAAAGCTTATTATATTAATTAAATTGTTTTATTTTACTTTAGAATTCATGTGAAATGTTTATATAATTAATTACAAATATTGTATATATAAATATATAAGAAAAAATGTGTTTTTTATTTGTATAGAGCAACCAACTAAATTACAAAAAACTACTTATTGGCTTCCACAAATAAAGTTCAGGAATTTTGAGTTTAATCAATCAAACCGTCACGCCTTCCTCCCACAGGGATAGGCAGAGATAATGGAGCGCCACTTGCCACGATTCTGACACAACTCCCACGCTTCCTTCACATTCAAAATTCTCATTTTGAGTTCGTGCCTTCCTAATAAAACCTAAGATCAAACTCCAGTCAGAAAAGTGTTGGCGACTGTATTGTCCTCTTGCTTAACTGACAACTCATCATAATAAAAAAAACTTTTAGTCCAAAAATTGAAATAGTTTCTATAGTAAGGGAACGGGCTAAATGAACACGGTAGGAATGCAGTTGTGACGTCATGGTCACGTGTCTATTATGAATAGTGAAGTAAAATGCAAAATGTCGATAACAATAAACACACACTTTCCTTAAAACGCAAATAGATATAGTTATTATAAATGTGTATAAACATTAGAGAGCAACAATTTTTTATGAATTATATATTTATTTAATTTTGAGAATAGTGACTGCATGTTTTTTTCTTTTTCACACATTTTAATCACGTTTCTAATAATGATTCTAGCCTGACTACGGATGACGACTCTCTTTTATTCAATTAAATCACTAATTTTTCAATAATCAAGCAAAGATAATATGGACACGTTTTTATCGATATTAAATAACATCACCGAGTTAGAAGCGTCACTAATAGCGACCACTAAGTGGTGGTCGTTTCACGCCCCACCGCACCTTAGCCCCCGAATTAATTTAACTCGTTCCCCAACTATACCTTACATGTGAAAGCTAACGATAATTTTTTTTAATACTCCAAGTCGACCCGCCTCATGGTAAGCAAGAGGAGATCCAATAGTGCCGACGACTGTAAAAACTGAATCTTCACGGCTGCCCCAGTCGCCGTCACTATACCCCCCAAAGGTGCTTTACGCATCGGATTCAAGGTTATAGGATGGAGAGAACACATGGACTGGCAAAGCATTCTACTATTTCATCTGAATCTGACTTGGTAATATAAATAATTATAATCACACCTAATAATTTGATTAAAAGCTTCATTGTGTCATTTGGACGCCATTGATAACTCCTAATTGGTTTATTTCATGTAACCTGACACAAATCCAACCAATCAAATCCATTCATTTTGTAAATACGTCACAATGAAATTCTATAGGATTACCATTGTCAATAGAAGAGGCTACTACCACAGATGAATATCCGCTACCTTTTTTTTTATTGTAACTCAACATATGACAGCACACCGCTTGATGTTAAATGTAAGTAGCAATCACATTCACTATGCCAGCCTAGTTGGAACCGGAAACTTACAAGCTGCTAACGCGACTAAATCACTTCACAGTCTGTATACTTGTAAGTGATGGTACTACCCCGGATCGGCAGACTGGGTACCACGAATCTTTAATAACCAGACCTGAAGCAAATATCCGCCTCTTTTATTATATTAATAAATATTTAATATAATTGGTAAATATTGCAAATAAAAGCTATGAAACAAATATTTGCTCCGACCGGGAATCGAACCCGCGTCGAATGACTACGCGTTACAAACTGCTAACCAGTCAGACATGCAATCACATCCACTAATGCCGACCCAACTTAAGGTTGCTTAATAAGAATAAGAAATATATATCTATTTATATATTAATGACATAGCTTAAAGATTTTTAAATATAAAATACCTATTAAATTAAAAAAAAATGAGATTGACCTTTTGCATGACATTTTTTTTATTGTGACACAACATTTGACCTTGACTTGCCTGATGGTAAAGCAAGGGGTGGTTCGACTGAAAAAAAAGCCTCAGTCGCCTTTACTATGCAAAGCTGACTTATGAAACATAACAGTAAATAGAAGAATGCTTGTAACATTAAAAACGGCACCAACAGTACATAATATATCAAAGATACATTGGTATTAATCCTGGCAGATTAGAAGAGCGCTAAAGATAGGGACAGGCAGAGACAATGGAGCGCCACTTGCCACGGTCCTGACACAACTCCTTCGCTATCTTCACATTTACAATTTACTTCATACAAGCTCTATGGTTAAGGACACTAAGCAACTAAACGTTTTTGAGGTTATCTTCGATTTGGTGTAAAATCACCCTCCTGGTTCCATAATTACATACAAGATAAACAAACTATCATACAAAAAGTCAATCCCATTTTACTCCTAGTCCTCTAGATCTAAATTCTGTAGCTCCTCGTCCAGGTCTTCATCAAGGAAAAGGTTTTCATTAATAGGAACGTTTTCTGCTGGTACTGGACTCTCCACGCCATTACCATTTGGGATTTGTTTGAGGCGATTTTCTGTTGCTTTAGTACCAGTGTCGTCGACCTGCGAAAAACAATAATAAAATAAAATATAACAATATTATTAAAACTCGACATCATCTCTAAACCTGCCTGATGAAGGTCCAAGAGTACCGACTAAAAAAAAAAACAAGTTGTTGGAACTGGCAACATACAAGTTTTTTTTGTGACACGACATTTGACCTCGACCCTCCTGATGATAAGCAAGAGGAGGTCCAAGAGTGACGACGAATGAAAAAACCGAGCTAGTTCCCGGCTACCTCAGTCGCCGTCATTATGCCGGCCTAAAGTGCTTCTTCACGCATCGCTTGAAGGATTCAAGGTCATAGGATGGAGAGAATACATGGGCAGGCAAAGCATTCCACTTGTCAAGTGTTCTACAAAGAAAGACCTACCGAACTTTTTAGTTCGACTGCCGATTTGGTCGATAGAATGCGGATGCTTTCCCCGACCTGTGCGGGTATTATGGGTGTGAAAGGACGAGGTAGGAAGTTGATCCCGAAACGCGACTAAGTCACTTTACGGTCTGTACACTTGTAAGTATGGTACTACCCTGGATCGGCAGATTGGGCACCACTGCCACTCTTTGACAACCAGACCTAGAGCAAATATTCGCCTATTTTTTTATTAACAAATATTTGCTCCGACCGGGAATAGAACCCGGGACATCTGTGTAACGTCCAGATGATCTTGAGACGACTGGATTCATAGTCTGCACAATTGACAGTGATGTTGACCACTGTCTACCTACCACTCCTAAAAGAACCTATATAAGAACATACCTCTTGTGCTTCTAATCCAATATCATCAAACTGCAGTTCCCTATACTCCTGAACATCATCATCCTCATCCCTGTATCCTCGCAGATCCACAGCCTCGTCACCATCCTCATCCACGTCATGAGCCAAGGCTGGGTCAAAGGAGAACATCTCCCTGCCAGAAAGGCCAACAGCACGGCCAGCCTTGAAGTCAGTGCGTTTCTGCTCTTCAGCCTTTGCCAATGCTTCCTGCAAAATATAGTACATTTTGTTATTGAGGTTCTGACATTAGCCAGAACCTTTTTTTAAATTTATTTTTTTATCTTTTATTGTGACTCGACATATGACAGCACCCGCCTGTTGTTAGGCTGGAGTGTGGTTCATGAATAGTAGTCACACATCCACTATGCCGGCCTAGTTGGAACCAGCAACTTGCAAGCTGATCCCGAAACGCGACCAAATTACTTCACGGTCTGTAAATGGTGGTACTACCCCGGATCGGCAAACTGGGTACCACTGCCTATTATAACCAGACCCGAAGCAAATATCTATCTCTTTTTTTTTATCAACAAATATTTGCAATATTTAATATAATTATTAAATATTACAAATAAAAGCTATGAAACAAATATTTGCTCCGACCGGGAATAGAACCCGGGACACCCGCGTAACGTACTGGTAGCACACCACTATCCCTGTCGCCAAGCTCTTTAACCTTGATCCCACCTCATCTTTTTATTTCCGTGATATCCGTAGGAAACAACATCCGAATCGGGAGTTTACGTAAAAGGATCCTAAAACTTTTGATCCTTCAACTTTAGACATTTGGCCGGCATAGTAACGCCGACTGAGACAATAAAACTTTTTTCAGTCGTTGGCGCTTTTGCTTACCAGCAAGTAAATGGAGGTCAAATTTCGCCTGACAATAAAAGTAACAAACAAACCTGTTTCTCCCTAATTTTCCTCTTCTTCCATGCCAAAAACGTTTCTAATGTAATTTTAGTTTGGTTACTGCCTAGTGCTGCCCTCTCCCTCTCAATCAGGTCAACGAGGGAGATCTCGTTCTTGCGTTCCTCTGATTTCTTTTTGTCCTTCTTGAGAACAAACCCTGGTGGCAACGCATGCCTATATATACATTTACCACCAGACGGACACTCCCAGAACCAACCGTACTTGGACCTCTCGACAGCTTCCAAGAAATGTTTGCATATCTGAAATTATTATTATTGTAGTGTTTGCATAGTACCTCATGCAGTAGTAACACAGATAACTAAGGATTACTGTAATCACAGGCTCGCCAACGTATTATGTTACGCGTCTACCCTCCGCGAGGCGTAGACGTGTACTGCCTGATACGCTCGAGACTGTGTCACGTGCAGCTAGTAATTGCACATGTACCCTCATACACTACAATTATTAAATAGGCGAGCAGCTCAATGTTGGTATGCCTACATCCAGCACTGGGGGCCGACCACGCAACTTCAAAGTAATCACAATGAAATTATTTCCCATTTGTCAAAAAGTCACGCGATCGCTGTTAGCGTCAAAACTTTTATCCCTCTCATAATAACTTAATAGTTGTAAATGGTGTTTATCTTTATAGTTTTTATGGAAGTAATCATTGCTTGCATCGCTCGAAGAACCGTCGACCGATGGGAAAGAAAGGTTCTAGAGTGGAGACCACTGCACACCACTCTTTCAATAACAAAAATGGTTCTATCTTTTGTTTACTTCAACCATTGTACTAATCAAACGCACAGCAGTTATCAACTTAATAATAAATTATTAGTTCTATATAAAATGATATTAATTCTATAGTAAATTCTATATTAAATCTAAAATACTCACAATATCAGTGGTAGGTCTTTGTTTTTCTTCAGCAAGTTTCTTCTCAACAACCTCTTTCAATTTGTCCTCATCCCAATCCTCCATGTTATCCTCATCATCGCGCATGTCCACATATAAAGATCGCTTCTCTGCCTGAAATATTTAAAAAATAAAATGTCAATTCATTAAGTTTATATGGAGTTTTATTATACCAAAGATCCAGTACCAGCAATTTTTTTTAAACCAGGATCGATACTTTGTCTCTACCACTAGACTAGACCACAATCGCCTAATTGAATGTAAAATTGAATTGTGGATGAACACTTTATAAAATATGAAACAATTTCTTAACATCCATGGATTCTCCATGTGGGTGCTGGTTCTATCGAGTGGCAGGCAGGAGAGTGAAGGCAGCATGACCAAGTCGGAATGTTACAAGTCGAATGCAAGTCCGTAGGTTCTTAAACCAATAACAACACCCTAAAGATTTAACATAGTAACATAGTTGTATACCATGAAGATTTTACAATACATAAATTAATTGATAATACATAATAAATAATTTCCATTAAATTATTAATGGTGTGTTGTATTGTTTCTATTAGTTGGTTGTTATTATACACATTTTGTAATATTTCCTCGTAAATAAACAAATAGAAAAATAGCAGCTTTTACAACTACTTTATACAAATACATAGACTACTAGTTTACTTATGTCTTATACATAGACAATAATAAACTTGAAAGTTGATGGCAATTTGAAGGTAATGCAACTTACCTTTCTTTCTATGGTAAGATCATGGGAGAACTTGCACCTATCACCTTTGCCACATTGGCCCTGCTTGAAGAAAGCACATACCACTGATTTGGGATCCGTGCCTAAAAAAATGAAATAGACGATATTACATTCTCAGTCAGGCAGGAAGTCGCAGACAGCAGGTAAACTGAATACTTAGAAAGAAGTGCCTTGTGCCCTGTCCAAAGCTTAGGAGATGACCAAGCCAATAGGAAGGACCTCTCCATTATTATCTAATGTTTATCCCCAAATGTACAGATGTATGCCAGAAGGTCACCAATAGATCGTTTTGACCTAAAGCCATGTTGTCAATCATTGATCAGCTATGACCCTCCAAGTAGGCCATAAGGCAGACATTAGTTATTTGCTCCATGACCTTACACAGGTATCGGACGGTAGCTTGTTTGGTATTTTTTTATTGTGACACTACATTTTACCTCTGCCTAATGATAAGCAAGAGGAGGTTCAAGAGTGATTACAACTGAAAAAAAACGAGTTATGTCCTCTCCTTATTGGTTTTTGCATTTCTACATTTTCCCTCTACCTAACCAAATATTGCAAGACCCTACTAATGCCATGTTTGATGTGTCCATGATGGTCCAAATAAGTAATTGAGCCCAATTATTTAATAGATCAAAAAGTATATTATTAAGTATGAAAAGAATTTTAAGTTATTACCTTTTTCAACTTTCTGTGTCTGCACTGGTTTGAACAACATTGCAAGTTCCTTTTGCTCTTTAAGTTTGGCATCTTTTTGTGCTTTCTTGTCATCAACAGGCTTAGCTGGATGTATTCCACCACTCTTCACTTGCTTCTCAACTTGCTGAATGAACTTTTGCTGTTTTGCACCCTTCTTGTTTTTCAAACCAAATGTTTTGTCCTGGGGATTATGATAAATATTATAATTACTAAAAGACTGGCAACTTTTATCTTTGCATCTATTAACTGTACTAGTCCAGCTTATGGACCACACTCCAGCTTCACAATGACAGGGTGTTATAATGGACACCAAAAAAAACATTAAAAATCAGAGTAGAATTAGTATTCAGTGTCTACATTTTCCCATAATCAAAATAATAACTAACCTTGTAGGATTGAGAGACAAGCAGCTGCGTCTCCCGGCACACAGCTTTTCCTGATAGTGAGGTTAATTAATCATTATTACTAAATAACATCACCATTAGCACAACTTTTGTTTTTATTTTAGGTATTAGATAATATTAAATTATGGGAAAATGTAGCCGTATTAGTTCTATTTTTATTTGAACAAATGGCGTGAAACTGCTCTGTTATTGCAAAAGGACCATGATTATTATGAAAATACGTTTATTTACCTCTATCACTTTCTCCTTCTTTTTCTGCTCCGTCTTTTTACTACCCGTCGCCGCGGGCTTAGCTTTCGGCGGCATGGTTATGTTTTAAGAACTGCTGTTTACTAAAGTTAACTAAGCAATATATCAACTAAATTATAGATAATAATATATAAAAATAAATTATTTACTTAATGAACCTAATATCAGGACATTATATAGAAAATTTTCCGAGATATTAGGGAAAATGTGAAAAAATATCGCCAGACGTCGTGGAAGACGAAAAATGACAGTTATTATTTTAACTTAAGGCTCAGATTTTAAAATTTAATGATGATATTTGAGGTAAAAGCCATAAAATTAAAAGTTAACAATAGTATTGCTAGCATTTTAATTTTACCTAAATTAATGGAAAATAATTTACCCTGTAGAATTTGAGGCGTGATACTGGGGATTTAAACACGACTATAGAAGACTGTCATTTTTAAATTAAATAGAACCTATTGTGGTATTTATCATTTTCTTAGAAAATACCTCGTTGTGCAAAAACGGCGGATTACATTTATTTCTCAAGGCAACAACACTTAAAAAGAAAGATGGGAAAGGGCTGTACGCCGAAAAATTTACATTTAACTTTGTTCTTAACTCAATAAGATTCCACGTCGAATATTAATATAAACTTTATACGTTTAATAAATTAATATAAAAGTTAACATGATAGAGATCTGACAAAAGCTGTGTTGCCGGTGGCGTCATATACAAAAACTTCGCGTTTGGTTTGGATTGGATCCCCACGTAATGTGTGTAATTAAGATTCTATATAGCTAGTAACACAGGCCGCATCTGTCAGACTGTCGGTTTCTTGAATTTTTGGTCCGTACGCGAAATAATAAACAGTCGGACTAACTAGGCCATGGGGAGCGATATTCTCTGTAAGAACATTACGCGTTTTAAATTTTAAGTGTTATCGAAAGCAGCAAAAATAGCTGAGAAAATGGAAATTGCTGATATCGAAGAGGGTCCTCCAGACCCGGGTATAGTCACAAGAAAGAAGAATGTTTGGTCTAAAATTAACAATAGGACCACTTACAGTTATTTATTCAACATTATGATATCAATATTATTGCTCACATGCCTCGTACTGGTGTTGTACTTCTTCAAAGAGTATTTAAAAACTATTTTATTCTGGGTTGACGCACAGGATCCTAGGATTATATTTTTACTATTTATGGGTCTGTTTTTGATTGTAAGTTTCCCTGTGACGATTGGATATTTAGTGTTGATAATAACAAGTGGTTATTTGTTTGGCATTGTGAAGGGTATGGGTACAGTGCTGGTGAGTGCTAATTTTGGTGTTGCTGTGGCCCATTTCACGTTAAAGGCTCTGAGGAGTTACTTACCATTAGATCGTATATTAAAGAATGACACTGCTCGTGCTATGTTGAAAGTGATCTCTGGACCATCGGCATTCAAAATTGTTTTCTTTGCAAGACTCACACCAATACCATTTGGACTCCAGAATACAATATTTGCTGTAAGTATTTATATTGCTTATTTTATTTATTTGTTTTAAAACTTTACGTACTACGTGCAAGGGTGAACCTAATGCTGCCAGGGCCAACAGAAAGGTGGAAATAAAAGATAAAGTACAAAATAAATATTAATGATGGTTCAATAGCTCCAATGTAGATAAATTGCTTGTAAGTTGCCGGTTCCATCTAGGCCGGCATAGTGGATGTGAATGCTACTCACTACTGAATTGTAGTAGCAGTGACATTTATTCATGGACCACACTTTGGCTTATCATCAAGCGGGGCACTGTCAAATGTCGAGTCACAATAAAAATAAAAAATTAAAGAAAGAATATACATAACTAATAGTGTAACAATAAATATTTTATTTTAACTCATTGTATTGTAATCAGTTTTAATTTTCTCACCACCTTTTCATTAGGGATAGGCAGAGTCAATGGAGTGCTACTATATACAACAAACTTTTATCAAGTTTAATTTTAAAGTGTAACTGTGGTTGCATTGACAACTTCTGGCAACTTCCCAGAGTTAACTGCACAATTTGTTAAAAAATTGTAGTAGGGTTCAGCTATGCTAGGACTCTTATTATTTCAGTATTATGACCACATAACCTGGTATTATCTTTAATTTTAAACATAGACTACTAGAGACAAATTAAGGCGATCGCGATGTAGTGGCAGTGCAATGGCTACGTAAGCCGAATGGCATGGGTTCGAAACCACTCATCGGTACCAATGTATCTTTGATATTTGTACTATGGTTGTCCTGTTCTATGATACCAGCACTTTAGTAGCTTAGTATAGAAATGTAAATTAAAAAATAAAATGTGTGTATTAAACATATGTGTTCAGAGTTGTGTCAGGTTCATAAACATTGGTGGTCTACAATGTTTGTCCACTGTAGGAATTAAGGTGTGACAATTTGATTGATTGATTGAAATTGTGTATTATGTAAACAAATTGATTATGCATGTTATTAAATTGTTATCAATTAATTGCAGAACATATTAGAAGTGACAGATTAATTGAACTAATCAATTGATAAGTATTGATATAAAACAATATAAGCTTTTTTTTAAAATGCGACGTGATGACTGACCTTGACATGCCTGATGGTAAGCAAGGGAAGGTCCAAGAGTCCCAACAACTGGAAGTCCAAAGAATATGTGCCATGGGCCAAGTGATTAATCGGACATTATTAATAATTGCCAATATTATATTTAATTAACTAAATGATTAAATAAATTAAGTTCTGTCAGAATCATTAATTAATATGCCTCAATTTCCACACCACTTCCTTGGCCGGCATAGTGACGGCGACTGAGGCAACTGTGAACCTCCTCTTGCTTATCATCAGGCGGGTTGGGATCAAATGTCATGTCACAATAAAATAACTTTCCATGATCCTGCCACAATTCTCTCTCTTCCTTCACATCCACAATTCTCTTCATACATAGTCATGGAAGGTGGTGGTCCATTGTCTCTGCCTGTCTTACAGTTGAGTTGTTAATAAAACGATATTATTTCATTTTAGAATATATGTATAATTTTATTGTATTAAATGCTGAATAAATATTTTGTTGCTTATACTCTTTCACCATTCAATCGTTGATATTATAGTTATTTTTAGCAACATGTTTTACATATGAAATGTATGCAAATTATTTTTGTATATTGCCTGTATACAAGGCATTGTTTACAGATAAAGTAAACATTATGTTATGTACTAGGTTATATAGTTTGTAAGTTGGTTTTATTTATGAGTAATTTTATTGTTAATGCTGTTGAGTTATTAATTTTTATTTGTGGTTTTCTTGTTATTTATGTATTTATGTACTATGAACTATATTTTATTTATAAAATTAAACAGCAACTAAACAATATAAATTATAATACATATTATACATTGGACAAAATGTTGGAGCGATTAAAATTTTTAAATTATAAATCAATAATTAACTATATTACATAAAGTACCCTTTCATAGATTTAAAAATAATGCTAATTTAAAAGGTTTTTCGATATCATATTTTGTAGATAAAATAAATTATAGTTTTTTTTTAAAACAGAATATGTACAATTTTACTTTTTTAATTATTTTGTTTTAATGAATTGTAGACTGTATGACCAGTTTGTCTACTGCTAAGTGCCTTTTTACACTTTCCGGTTGCCGGGTGCTGGATATGCGGCGGCAAAGCGTATGAACATTACGCTGGAATGTGTTCTCGTTTGTTGCCAAAATAAATATAAAAGTTTATGCGACTTTCTTTGGCGTTTATTTTGATTATTTTATTCCGACGTTTCAGATAAACATAATTAATGTTTACCTATCTGAAACGTATTATAAGCTGCATAAGTTTGTTAGTTGTTAGTTTGTTAGTTTTAACTTGGCCGGCATAGTGGATATGATTGCTACTTACAGTATTAAATTGTAGTAGCAGTGATTCATGGACCACACTCAAGCCTAACATTAAGCGGGGTATGTCGAGTCAAAATTAAAAAATAACTTTTATTACATATGCGTAAAGCCTTAGAAAACGCATTAATCGTATATTTATAGCTTCAATTTAATCACAAAATAAAGTGGAATTAATAATTGAAGGCCTACGTGTGTGCGAGTGTGTGTTACTACATGTATACATTGATATCAAAAAAAGGAAGACATGGTACGAACACTATACGCATGGAACTGGCAAACTACGTCTAAATGACACACTTGAATCCAAAACATTTCCTGAACTACCATTTCGTTGACTTTACATGAATGCTCCTAATGCCAAAAAAACCCTCCTTCACATCCACAATGATTTTACACAAGCTCCATGGTTATAAGTAGTGTGGACCCCTGGTTTTTACCATCCTCAAGAAAGCTGGATTGCCTAGTGCCCATAACCATAGAGTTAGTATGAAGAAAATTGTAGATGTGAGGAAAAGGAAAGCATTGTCTCTGCCTATCTCTGTGGGAAAAAGGCGTGACAATTTGATTAATTGATAAACACCTGATAAATACTTACTCTCTGTATAGACTGTTTTTTTATAACTTTTTTTTATGCTAATAATAATCATAAAATTAAATTTATTTGGTCGGCATAGTAACAGGACGGCGACTGAGGTGGCCGTGAACTGAGACGGTTTTTCAGTCGTCTGCACTCTTGGACTCCGTCACGCTTATCATGACTCACGGCTGGTCGAGGTCAAATGTCGAGTTATATTAAGAAAAACCCATTTAGTTATTTATGTAGAAAGTAATTAATTAATGTAATTTACATAATTAAAAGTACGCAAATACCTTTAAGGTCATTTTCCAAAGAAACATATATAACAATTATAAATTAATAGGAAAGTTTTACACAATTATACGCCTTATTACAAAAGTGGTAAAATCAATTTTTACTTGAAAGTAAAAATCGCCCACTGCATGTCACGCAGAAGTAAAAGCATAATTAACTTATGGACGGCCTTGATAATAAAGTTACGCATGGTTAAATCAGAAAATACGCAGCCCCTAAATGTAAGTTTTATTAGGTAGTATAATAAACGCGAACGGCTTGGCGTACCATGGCTTGGTAATTTTGTTTTTTTTTATAAATCAATCAAATCATCACGCCTTTTCCCCACAGGGATAGGCAGAGACAATAGAGCGCCACTTGTCACGGTTTAAATTGTGACACGACATCTGACCTCGACCTGCCTGATGATAAGCAAGAGGAGGTCTAAGAATAACGACCACTGAAAAAAACGAGTTAGTTCACAGCTGCGTCAATCGCCGTCACTACGCCGGCCAAAGGTGCTTTTTAACGCATCGCTTGAAGGATGTAAGTTGCCGGTTCCATCTAGGCCGGCATAGTGGACGTGATTGCTACTCACAGTTATTGATATGTAGTAACAGTAACATTCATTCTTGGACCACATTTCGGCTTAACATCAAGCGGGGTGTTGTCATTTGTCAAGTCACAATAAAAAAAAACATCCACAATTCTCTTCATACAAGCTCCTATGGTTATGGACACTAGGAAACCTAGCTTTCTTTTTACTTTATTATTTATGTTTTTTTTATTGTGACGAGACATCTGACCTCGTGCAGGCGCGATTCCACCTCTCAAAAAGGTTGCGGTCACAGCCACCTGAAAATCGGGCAAGTGCAAGTCAGTGTATGAACTCGCTCATAATAGATATAGTGCATTTCTACGAAAGAGATGTTTACGAAATATATGGCACCCTGACAAAGATTTTGTACAGTGCAGTTTCACGTAGGCAAATGCGACCGTGGTGTAGTGGCAGTGCAATGGTACGGTACATAAACCGAGAGCACGAGTTATTTGATATATGTACCTTGGTTGTTCTGTTTCTATAATACTAAAGTGCTTGAGCTTAGTATGTAAAATAATAAAAATAATAGAAAAGCCGTGGGGCGAACATTAGTGAATTAATAAACCTGTTAAAAGTTTGTTCGCTCACGAGAATTACAAAAAAATAGCGAAAAACTTAGCTTTTTTTTGTAATATTTATTAATTGTGGATGTGAGGGAAGCAAAAGAGTTGTGTTAGGGTCGTGCCAAATAGCGCTCCATTATCTCTGGCTATCCCTGTGATGCTTCTGAAAAACAATGTAAATATAAATATAAAAATTAACAAACGCATCAACACCCCTATTTTTAAATAATCCTCCCACCCCACTCCCATTTTTTTATAATCCTCCCACCCCCATCCCCTATTTTTAAATACTACTCCCATCCCTATTTGTTAATAATGCCCCCACACCTACCCCCATTTTTTTAAATATCCTTCCACCCCTATCACCTATTTTTTAATTACACCCATCCCTATTTTTTAATAATCCTCCCACCCACACCCCCATTTTTTTAATTATCCTCCCGGGTTGATTTTGCCAAGACTTGGGAACAAGGTTAAAGAGCTAGCTCCTCAGAATATTTTCCGTGGTATAGGCGATAAATATGAAGTAGTATTAAAGAATCGCGATAAACTCATTAAGCTGTTAAACCCTATAATCATTTATCATGTCTATGTCATTTTTGTGTATTATACAATGTAAACATACTAAGCAGTTTTTGTTTTTATTGTGTCTCGACATATGACAGAACCCTTCCTGTTGTAAAGCTAGAGTGCGGTCCATGAATGGAGGTGTCTGCTACTACAATTCGACTTGGGACTTTACGCTTAATCAGTTTGTTATATTGCGTAAAGTCTCGGGTTCGGTTTCCGGTCGGAGTAAATATTTGTTTCATAGCTTTTATTTGTAATATTTAATAATTATATTAAATATTACAAATATTTGTTAATAATAAAAAAAAGAGATAGATATTTGCTTCGGGTTTGGTTATAAAAGAGTGGTATGCAGTGGTACCCAGTCTGCTGAACCGAAGTAGTACGACCACTTACAAGTATACAGACTGTTAAGTGACTTAGTTGCGTTTCGGGATCAGATTGTAATCCCTTTAAAGCTAATTATGTTAAGTATATCTCACTATTGCTTTGGGGTATCGATATACCATTGATACTTTGGTACCAGAAAGTGGTTTTGAACCCGTGACCATTGCGTTACTACTACACTACGGTCGCCTTCACTAAAATAAAACTACTGATAGTAATACACAATAAGCAAGTGCTTTTATTCAATTTATTTATCAAATACTTCGTCATTATGCCATTGAAATTACTCAATTTATCAAATTACCCTCACAGGTTCGTACTGTGACCTTTTGTAATTGCGGCTATATGTCAAATAGGATACTTATTTATGAGAACGTTTTAAGGAGCTCCTTTTTATTGTTATTGTGACTTGACATATGACAGAACCTCCCCGGATGTTAAGCTGGAGTGCGGTCCATGAATAGAGGTCACTCACTATGCCAGCCTATCTGGAACCGGCAACTTACAAGCTGATCCCGAAACGCGAAAGTCACTTTACGATCTGCAAACTTGTAAGTGGTGGTACTACCCCGGATCGGCAGACTGGGCACCACTGCCTGTCTACTACCCGCCTCTATTTTTTAGTGACAAAACTACCGGGAATCGAATTCGGGACATTACGCGTAACAAACTGGTCTGCTAACTAATTGACCAAGCTTGTCGTCAAAAACCTATATTTAAGGAGTGGTAGAAAGTCTGCCGATCTGGGGTGGGACCACGTCACCACCTAACAAGTATACAGATCGTGTAGTGACTTAGTCGCGTTTCGGGATTAGTTTGTAAGTTGCCGGTTCCAACTAGGCTAGCATAGTGTATGTGACTGCTACTTACAGTTATTGCATTGTATTAGCAGTGACCTCCATTCATGGATCGCACTCCATCTTAACATTATGCGGGGTGCTGTCATATGTCGAGTCACAATAATAAAATTTATATATCTTAACCTGTACTTTCGCCTTTAATATAACATGTATGTATTATTTAGATTTTGGTGTCAATAGCTTTTTAAAGTTAAAAATAACATCGCTGCGAAAAAGTGAATCTCGTTAACGAGTGACTTTCTTTTTTTGCTTGAACTTTATATTTATAACTTGACCATTTGATCGTTTCATTGATATTTATACTCGAAAATGTGGAATAACTATATTTACTTTAGGATTGACAAAGGAATGCTCCGTTGGTTTGGGCACATAAAAAGGATGAGTGAAAATATATTGACGAAAGTAATTTATAAATCTGATGTAAGAAACATCTTACTATACACTCGCGCAGTGGAACAATGGCTTAAATAACCAAGACGATATCAGTTGTTTACAATATGCATAAAAGAAAATAGATTGTGTGTAATAAATCTGATATGTACTTGATTTATGAAATTGATTATAAAAACCTATTTATAACAAACAAATACTAATATTATAAAGTTATATACAATATATTGTTTGTTTGTTTGTTTGCATCCCTAGAACTACCAGTCCAGACAATCAATCAATAAAAGTGTCACACCTTTTTCCCATAGGAATAGACAGAGATAATGGAGCGCCACTTGCCACGGTCCTGACACAACTCCCTCGCCTCCTTCACATTCACAATTCTCTTCATACAAGCTCTATGGTTATAGGCACTAGGCAACCCAGCTTTCTTGAGGATGTCTCCGATTTGGTCGAAAAACACCCTCCTGGGCCTTCTTTTCGTCAATCTACTTTCACTCATCCTTTCCATGTGCCCAAATCATCAAAGCATTCCTTTGTCAATCCTTGTCACTACATCCTCTGTCATATATCGTGCTACAATTTAAAAAAAGTTTGACTGCTACTACAGACGAATCCCTGCAATAAATAAAAATCACTTTCGCACTTAAATTCGTGTTCAGAAGAGGCGTCGATTTATGTTTAAAACTCAACGTCACGTCTGAAAGATGTTCATCTATAACTGTAGTCGTTAATTTTACTTGCGTCATTGTATACAACAATAATATTTACAACGTAAGTAGAATTCTATAGGATATTGAAGGCTAACCAATCATCTTCCGTACTTAACGAGTAGCACAGTACAAGTTGAGGTCAGTGGTTTATCGCCGACAGTGTCCTTCATATTAGGGCAGTCTACAGTTTCTAATGACGTTCGTACAGTATTAAAATACTTTACTATGTTAAAACTAGGTACAAAAGTAACGACGACTGAAAAAACAGTTTAAGAGTGGTAGGCGGGATAATTCCAACGTTTTAACATGCTTTTATTATTAGCTTGACGTATGTAACCTATGTAACGGAATCTTTTTAATTAAGTTTCACCCACTTTTAAAGGTCTGAATAATTTGAAAATTTGTACACGTATTAAAAATTGATGACAATACAATAATTTAATGAAATTATATATAATCATATGTATATTATAAAGTCAGTAGACAGCACTCGTTGCTTTGTAGAACAATCGGCAAGTGGAATGCTTTACTAGCTTATGACTTACAAAGTAGTGCGCCCAAGAGCGCGTTTCCATTATTAAAACACGTTACGAAAACATGTCATAATGCCCTTAGGTTTTAATTGGAAGCAAACGGAACCCTCTCAAAATCTTGGTCAAATAAAAGTACTTTAGGTTGAAAGCGACATATATGGAAAGCCAATCAGGGAAAATATTTAAATAAATTAAAATTATAATAATTTATTTATTTATTTGCTGACTGTACACTACTACAAACGCATAAACGTGAAACTAAACATATGGAAAGGAGATCGTAACATTTTTATCTATCGCCACGACGTGTGTACTACATACACTACTACAAATGCAAAAACGTGAAACTAAACATATGGAAAGGAGATCGTAACATTTTTATCTATCGCCACGACGTGTGTACTACATACACTACTACAAATGCAAAAACGTCTCCAAGTTAATTTATCTATCTATACGTACCTAAAAGATCGTTCGATGTGTCTCTGTGATGTACACGATCGCTCTAACCATAGAATCACCTCAAAATTGCTCCCCATATTTCCTGCCACTACTCAGACTCCTTTACTGTGACAGCTGCTCGCCAGTGGAACAAATTGCCTTTAGTCATTAAACAAAGTCTTTCACAGAATATCTGAACTAAGACTATACAATCACATGCTGAAGAAACAGAATAATTTACATATTTGACAATGGTTTATTATTATTTATTTATTTATTTATTTATTTAATTGCTACACCATTAGCACATCACAAAATTATTAGCCTATTTATTTGTCCCACTGCAAAGACCTCCCTCCCTCTCTTTTTTCCACGACTCACGACATTTGGCGATCTCTCGCCACGAACTATTGTAGGAGTCATATCATCTCGCCATCTCTGTGTCCATGTCCGATGCATTATGGACCCAGTCCACTACTGAGTGGACTCCAGATCACATCGCAAAAGACATCACATCGCGGAAGGTTTGGGCTGAGATTAGAATGATTTATATTTATTTATGTTCCTTATGTATGTGTATTTATGTATATGTAATTTATATATTATATCTATTTATTTTTCTTGTTAGTAACTAATTCTTTCTCTTCCTGCACTGAAGAAATCACCGGATACATTTTCCAACCCAGGATAACTAGTACAATATGCCAGTAACTTTTGTAAACTCTTGTAAACTTTTGTAGTTGTTAATGTGCAATAAAGAATAATTATATTATTATCAGGGGTGCTGTCATATGTCGAGTCACAATAAAAAAAAGCATAAAAGAGTGTATTCTGGAACATAACTTTACTGATATTACTTAAGTAATGAATGAAACAACTTTAATGCGGCTTACTATCGCGTTTATTTGACCACAATGGCTGCAAAGCTCTCGAAACTTCTAAATAAAAAAATGTACAATCATTAACCAAGAATAAACGCGATAGTAAGCCGCATAAAATTTGTTTGATTCATTACTTAAGCCATATAAAAAGTAATGTCAAACATTGTCATGGTAGGTTAACTAAGTTTCTAGGGCATTCGCACCAACTTTCGCCTGTCACCATTCAATGTTATTGTCTTGTAAGCCATTGCTTTAATGTAAATGTATTTAATGCCATTGCCAGTTTCTAATGACGTTCATACAGTATTAAAATACTTTATTACGTTAGGCTGGCATAGTGGCGGCGGCTGGGGCAGCCGGGAACTGACTCGGTTATTCCAGTCTTCGTCGATCTTGGACCTCCTCTTGCTTGTCATCAGGCGGGTCGAGGTTAGATGTCGTGTCACAATAAAAAAAAACTAGGTGCAAAAGTAACGCCGACTGAAAAAACAATATAAGAGTGGTAGGTGAGATAATTCCCACTTTTTAACACGCTTTTATTATTAGCTTGACGTATGTATGTAATTATGTAACGGAATCTTTTTAATTAAGTTTCACCCACTTTTAAAGGTCTGAGTAATTTGAAAATTTGTACACGTATTAAGGCGACCGTGGTGTAGTGGCAGTGCAATGGTTACACAAACTGGAGAGCACGAGTTCGAGACCACCCACCGGTACCAATGTATCTTTGATATATGTACTTTGGTTGTCTTGTTTCTATGATACAAGCACTTTAGTAGCTTAGTATAGAAATGTAAATTAAAAATAAATAAAATAAAAAATAAAAATAAACCGTTGACAAAAAATGATTTCATGAAATTATTTTTTTGTCATCAATTTTTAACACGAGTACAATTTTTCAAATTATTCAGACCTTTAAAAGTGGGTGAAAATTAATTAAAAAGATTCCGCTACATAGGTTACATACAAGTCAAACTAATAAAAGATATTTTTTATATTCCATTTTATATCCAAAAATATCTAATTTATATTCGTTCTTTTTTCCAGGTAAGCGACGTCCGTGGTTGTGGCTATCATTTAGCTACGTTTCTGGGTCTATTGCCGGCGCAATTAATAAACGTGTATCTGGGTTCGACACTCCGTTCCATGCATGATGTACTTCAGGAGTCACACGTTGCTGGTTATGTTGTGTTCGCGTTTCAGGTGAGGCTTTTTCACGTCTCTTTTAATTTATTATTGTACATTTCTATGCTAAGCTACTAAAGTGCTTGTATCATAGAAACAGTGGTAGGCAAGGGTACCTAGCCTGCCGATCCGCGGTAGTACCACCTTTACGAGTGTACAGACCGTGAAGTGACTTAGTCGCGTTTCGGGATCAGCTTGTAAGTTGCCGGTTTCAACTATGCCGTGAATGGGCCTGCTACTTACAGTTATTGAATTATAGTAGCAGTGATTTCCATTCATGGACTACACTCTAGCTTAACATCAAGCGGGGTGCTGCCATATGTCGAGTCACAATAAAATAAAACAGGACAAACAAAGTAAATATATATATATAAAGATACATTGGTACCGGTGAGTAGTTTTGAACCCGTGCTCTCAGCTTGCGTAACCATTGCACTGCCACTACACCACGGTCGCCTCTATACTGAGCTACTTATAACTCTCCGTTGAATGTTCCGAGGCCTTGTGCCTACCTCGATTTTTTATACCCGTAATACCCGGTTGCAATATTTAATATTATTAAATATTACAAATAAAAGCTATGAAACAAATATTTTCTCCGACGGGGGATCGAACCCGGGACTTTACGCGCTACAAACCAGTCGCTAAACCGTTTGTCCACGCCTGTGTGATTGATTGATTCTCAATCAATCACACATCTCAAGTTTTTGTTGCTCTAATTAGAAACAAAAACTTTTCCTTATTTTATAAATAACATTTAAATTTTCTTTTAAAATTTACACGCGTCCATCCACACACACGGATTTACATGTGGAAAAATCCATACCATATGTACTTTGCGCGATTGTCGACTCGTTTCCTTTACAATAATATTATTAACACGCTTTTTTTATTTGTTTACATATCTATACTAAGATACTAAAGTGCTTGTATCATAGGAACAGGACTACCAAAGTACATATATCAAAGATACATTGGTACCGGTGGGTGGTCTCGAACTCGTGCTCTCCGGTTTGTGTAACCATTGCACTGCCACTACACCACGGCTGTCTTCAAAGCTTGATTTTTATGTATAATATATAACTGTAGAACGGAATCTTTCAAATGAATTTTTCAACCACTTCTAGAGGTCTAAATAATTCGAAAATTTGTACACGTATTATAAACCGATGGCAATACAATAATTTCATTAAATTATTTTGGTTGGCATGGTGACAGCGACTGAGGCAACCGTGAATTGACTGAGTTTCCTCCGCCCCTGCCACGCAACGCCACTGAAATATATGTTGTTCTGCACCCCGACACTGAGTTTAAGTGGAACACGGCAGAAGTTTTAACAGACGTATGTGTAACAAATTGATTTAAAAGTTATCTACGTTTTATGTTATTCCCCGCCACGGTCTCTTGATATGCACGTATGTGCCAACTAGTAAATAAACAACCTACCTTTGTGTTATGACTAAGATTGAGAAAGTTACGTTGACATTTGGGATTAATAAATCAGTCGAAGGATAAAAGGGGACCGACCGCGCAACTTCAATGGTAATGACCATGAAGTTCATTCCCATTTGCCATTAAGTTACGCGGTCGCTGTTAGTGTCAAAAACAACTTTTATTCATTCGGACAATGTGTTTTAGTTAGCTTGAACTGTTAATGAAAATAAACATCAATTTTTAGTTTGTTGCGCAGTCGCATTCGCATTCTAAAGTGCAATGGTTACGCAAACCGAGAGCACGAGTTCGAAACCACCCACCGCACCGGTACCAATGTATCTTTGATATATGTACTTTGGTCGTCCTGTTTCTATGATACAAGCACTTTAGTAGCTTAGTATAGAAATTTAAGTAAATAAAAATATAAAAAATATATATAATTTTGAAGCTCATTAATGGGGTTCAACTGTCAAAACGAAGCCCATTGTCATTGAGTTACGCAGTCGACCCGCAACTGATTGTTCTTCGAATAAATCCGGTGACATTCTTGAAGTCGACGGTGGTGTAATGGTCGCGCAAACCGAGATCACGGGTTCAATTCCACTTGCCGTTACCAATGTATCTTTGATTGTCCTATTTCTATAATACAAGCACTTTGGTAGCTTAAAATAGAAATGTAAATAAAAAATAATCTTAAGTAGAAGTAGCGGTACTGATAATAACCATAGTCTATTTGATGAGAATTGTGGATGTGAGGAAAGCGTGAGAGTTTTGTCAGGATCGTGAAAAGAGGCGTTCCATTATCTCTGCCTATCTCTGTAATTAGGGCGTGACAGTTTGATTGATTGGTAAATTGCACATGAAATTCACGCTGAACCAAATTTACATTTGCGTTCCAAAGTAATGAAGCTTGACGTTTATTTTTAACAACTGATATCCAGATTGAACCGGATTCGAACGGTGTACCCCGCGCTTAGTAATCATCAACTATAGGCGGTTATAATGTCTTGGGATATTATTTTTGGTTTATTAATATGCCCGTGGATTCCTACGAAAAAATGTTTCTTAAATATAATTTCTATACTAAGCTACTAAAGTGCTTGTATCATAGAAACAGGACAAACAAAGTACATATATCAAAGATACATTGGTACCGGTGAGTGGTTTCGAACCCGTGCCTCGGCTTGCGTAAGTGTTGCGCTGCCACTACACCACGGTCGTCTTATATGATTCATTTTACCTTTAAATATTTTGTAAAGTGACTAAGTCGCGTTTTGGGATCAACGGGAAGTTGATCCTGATATGAAGCTATAGTGCTGTCCAAGAGTAGAAGCGACTGCAACTTCTGGTATGCTGATCCCAAAACGATCTGTACACTTCATAGCTTAACTTCAGGCTAGGTGCTGCCTATATCAGGGCACACCAAACAAAAAAAACATCAATTATTACTTCATCTATGATCTTTACAATCTCGTTAGATAAGCAAACATGACGTATCGTTATTAATAAAAAACTAATCTGACTTCTGAATTCAAGGAAACTCAATTTATCTTAAATAAAGATTAGTGATTGTGAAGTATTATATTACTCGTATATTTGTTTGTGGCGAAAGAAGCATGAGAGTAGAATTAACGCTGTAGAAATGCGGTCATGTATGTGGAGTGACGATAGCGAATAGAATAAGGCATAAGTAATTGCGCGCTATAGATGCGGTTTGAACGAAGATGTAGTGACAAGGATTGACAAAGGAATGCTTCGATGGTTTGGGCACATGGAAAGAATAAGTGAATTCATTTCGTTAATCTATAAAAGGAATTTGTGAATATGATTTGGATGGATGCGTTAAACGATGCAGACACAGGAGGGCGTTTTCCGATTAAATCGGAGATATCCTCAAGAAAGCTGGGTTGCCCAGTGCCCATAACCGTAGAGCTTGTATAAAAAGAATTGTGGGTGTAAGGAAAGCGAGGGAGTTGTATCAGGATCGTGGCAAGTGGCGCTCCATTGTCTCTGCCTATCTCTAAGAAAAAAGGCGTCACAATTTAATTGTGTCTAACATATTATGTTTTTTCTTCCGTGCTGTTAGACCTCCTTTTGATTACTATCGAGCAAGACGTAGTCAAAGGTCGTTTTTTTTATTGTGACTCGACATATGACACAGCACCCGCTTGATGTTAAGCCGAAGTGTGGTCCATGAATGAATATCATTGCTACTACAATTCAATAACTGTGAGTAGCAATCACATCCACTATGCCGGCCTAGATGAAACCGGCAACTTACAAACTGATCCCGAAACGTGACCAAATCACTTCATGGTCTGTATATTTGTGTTTCAATAAATAGAAGTCGTGATTAAACAAATTTTATGCGGCTTACTATCGCGTTTATTTGGCTTTACGGTGGCTGCAAAGCTCTCGAAACGTCGGAAATTTATTAATCAATGTTTGCGCAAAATCTAAGAAAATATTATGTAGTCGTGATAGAAACAATAAATTAGTCTTTTATGTGTAACCTTTAATGGTTTGCTTTGAGGAAAATTAGTTTATTATAACATCAAGGGCATTTTTAATTGTACCCACAATAAAGGATAACGATGTCAGGTAATGAGTCGAAAGCCTTATAAGTAACATTGTAGTGAATGAAGGCTTTATGCAAATAGGTGCAGGAAAACTTTTATAATTTAATTATGGAAATTGGATCACGCGTGCACCTTGGTAAACGGAATTGGACCGTCTCGAGAAGAATAAGAATCTTTTCATTGTGCAATTCTTTTAATTATTATAAATAGTGGTATGGATTTCGGCAGATAAAAAGAGCGCTGGCATTCAGTAACTTGTTTTGTTGCATACATACTTTTCGTTTTATGAATGTGTATAAAATTTAGAATATTATCGATTATGTGCACGTCTATATATACGTGCCGGACTTGCTCCCACCGCAGACGTCCAGCGCTCTTCTAATCTGTCGATCCTTCTACTGCGCAGCTCCATAGAACACAGCTTTTTTATCTACCGGGGTATATAACATTATTTTAAAATGTAAAGCCACGTTTCGGAATCAGCTTCATAGTTTCCAACTGAGCAGACATAAGACAAGCGACTGCTACTTGCAGTTTATTACCTGTACTAGCAGTCACAGCCATTCATGGACTGCACTCCAGCTTAACATCAAGCTGGATATCAAGAATCATTCATAAAACGAGTCAGTATTTTTTCATTTGTAGCTCATTTGTATAGAAATGAAAATAATTCATTTCTATACTAAGCTACTGAACGTGATTCAAAGTAGGCGTATAGCTTGTCTAACTATAAATGACGCGCCCCTCCTCTTTATTAGTTTATTTAAATGTGTGAATGCAAATATTACTAACTATACTTTATTAACGTGCTCCTCCTTTTGTTGTCTAACCAGCAACTAACAAGCATCCATATTTTATATTCGCACGTGTTCTTAAATGCAGTGGAGGGGCGCGTCATTTCGGCTTAGACTCTACTATCAAAAGCAGGCTGCTGAAGCTGGTACCGGCAAATGGTTTCGAACCGGGGTCTTGTAGTAAAAAATACATTGTATTACACCATGACAATTACCAATAAGTATTCGCAATGTAAATGTTGCATGTAAAATAAACATTTAATATTATCAGCATGGGTTTGGCTTATCTGTTGTACCACGAACAGTTCATGTATTTAGCATCGCGGTATATATTATAATTTAGTCTCACAGACAATATACATACAACACTAGACTCCATTTAGGAAAGTTCAAGAAGTATAGTTATTTGTTTGTACCTCAAAATAGGATTTCGTCGAAGATACGAGGGCGGTTCAATAAGTACCCGTGTTAGAAATGAAGACACGATTTTTTTCAAAAAAATGCTTTTTATTTTTCAACATAGTCCCCTTTTAGTAAGATACACTTCTCCCAACGTTCCGGCCATTTTTTTAACCCCTCCAAAAAATAGGATTTGTCAAACTCTCCGAAATACGCCTCTGTCCCGGCGATGACTTCCTCGTTTGAGCTAATTTTTTTTCCCGCGAGCCATTTTTTCATGTTAGGGAACAAGATCGGTGAATACGGGGGGTGCGGCAGCGATTCATAACGCAATTCATGCAGTTTGGTCGCGACAACACCAGATGAATGTGCTGGTGCGTTATCGTGATGAAACAACACCTTTTTTTTCGCCAAATGTGGCCGTGTCTCCTTTAATTTTTTGTCGAAGCGGTCTAATAACTCACTGTAGTATAGTCCAGTGATCGTTCTTCCTTTTTCTAAAAATTCCATGAGGATGACGCCCTTCGCATCCCAAAAAATCGTCGCCATGACCTTACCGGCCGATGGGACGGTCTTCGCCTTCTTTGGTGCAGATTCACCGGGAGAAATCCATTGTTTTGATTGTTGTTTAGTTTCTGGTGTGTAATTATGAATCCAGGTTTTATCAACGGTGACAACTCGACGCAAAAAGGCCTTAGGATCTCGCTTAAATTGCCTTAAACACTGCTCTGAAGTTAACAGCCGCATCCGCTTGTTGTCCAGCGTGAGCAATCGCGGCACCCATCGGGCCGACAATTTTTTCATCTCCAACTTATCATGCAAAATATTAATTGCCGTTCCGGTCGACACACCTACGGCCTTAGCTACTTCGCGGACTTTCGTTCGTCGATCAGCGAGAATCATGTCGTGGACTTTTTCAATGATTTCCTCGGTAACCACGTCTGCCGGGCGTCCTGGTCGCTCCTCATCAAAAACGGATGTTCGCCCACGTTTAAATTCGTTAAACCAATATCTAACCGTGGTCATAGATGGCGACGTGTCTCCATAAACAGCATCCAACTTTGCTTTTATCTCCTCGCACTTTTTCCCATCCAAAAACATGAAGCGAATTACCGAACGATACTGCTCTTTTTCCATCTTAACGAAAATCACGAAACACGTCTGACTCGAATGGCTGCCAAATCGAAACTAATCTATCAATCAGTCTGAATTTTATATTAGCGCCGTCTGATAGATGGCAGCACACGATGATAACACTAACTTCACTCAGGAACGCCCTCTGTCTTCAAACACGGGTACTTAATGAACCGCCCTCGTATCTGCCTTTAATTGGTCCGGTGGTAGCATTTATCCAACAACCAGGACCGTAAGACACAGTTTCCTCTGAAAACCCGACAATGATAGGGTGAAAACTTCCCTCATTCCATAAAATTGTTTTTCTTTTAAGCGAAGCGTAAAAAAGCACCTCTTACTGACTCAACCGTAAACTTTAAGTTTTTTTTTTAGTCATCAGCGTGCTGACCGTCAGGCAAGTCGCGTCATCATAAAAAAACATACTTCAATATCACATGCGAAAGTTTACCTTCAAATGAATTATCTCTGGGGTTTTTATTTGTTTGATTATTTATCATTTCTAATATTGTGGAGTCTAGCTATATGTGGCCTATGTTTGTGTTATCAAAGTTGCGTTTGTCTTTGTCGTTTGGTGATAAACTTTTGACGAGTGCAAATCTAATCGGTTGTTTGGACTAAGTTTTCTAAAACCCTTAGATATATATAATATATTGTTTGGCGAATGAAAAACTTCTTTGCAACGACAGGCGTAACGTAGTGGTTGGCACACCAGTCCGTTACGCGGAAAGTCTCGGGTTCGATTTCCAGTCTATTACTATTTTTTTTTTTTTTTTAATCTATATTTATTGGGAGCTTTTGTCTATTAAGACATGTCAGCTCCATAGAGCCTAAAACATATCATCAAATTTATCTTAAGTCTATTTGGGAGGAAGTCGCCGCTGAAGGGAAGAAATAATATTGCAAAATTTATAACATATCTCTGATGCCGGTTCAGATAAAATACTCTGCGCTAAACCAACATTAACTACATTCAGTTTAAATTCCTTCACCAGCGCTTCCCTCCCCTTCTTGCTCTTAGAGCACTCCATCATCATATGTTGGACGTCATCTAGAACATCACACGTGTCACAATTTGGAGATTCAGTCTATTACTAAAATTATAAAAAAAGAGGTGGTTATTTGCTCCGAGTCTGGTTATTAAAGAGTGGTAGGCAGTGGTGCCCAATCTGCCAAACCGGGGAAGTACCACCACTTACAAGTATACTGACCGTGAAGTGACTTAGTCGAGTTCTGTAGTAGCAGTCACCTCCATGAATGGACCGCACTCTAGCTTAACATTCGGCGGGGTTCTGTCATATGTCCAGTTACAATAAAAAAAACGTATGTTAAGGATGTAAAGGATCGTATATATGATGGAAGGAAAATAGTTGTGTTGCCTAGTGCCCATAACCAGAGCTTGTATGAAGAGAATTGTGAATGTGAAGGAAGCGAGGGAGTTGTGTCAGGATCGTGGCAAGTGGCGCTCCATTGTCTTTGCCTATCCCTGTGGAAAAAAGGTGTGACAATTTGATTGTGATTATTTTAAGATTGTGAAAGGGACGATCCATTGTTTCTGAATAATATCCTTGTAGAAATAAAAAATAGAAATACCATAATTTCGATTGTTGACGAATATTGCAAAACTAAGCAATTCCAATGTACCTGAATACATATTTGATTGTTATACTCCACGATAAGAAACATATTCGCTATACATTTATCAACACAGAAACCATATTTCACTTAGGTTTTTATTATGTGACGTGGATTTCATTCTAATCAATAGGCAGTCTTTCAGTATGGCAACCTTGAACTAAGTCGGTTTTTTCAGTCGTTGGCATTCTTAAGCCTCCCCTTTGCTTACCATCAGGCAAGTGGTGTAAGGCGACTGTGGTGTAGTGGCAGTGCAATGGTTATCCAAACCGAGAGCACGGGTTCAAAACCATTTGCCGGTACCAATGCACTTTCATACAAATATACGACGACGGCAACGGTTGTAGTCGTATATAAATAGGCCCTTTTCAGGGCCGCAAAACTTATCTTACATGCATACAATTGTATCATATTTCTATGATATAAGCACATTAGTAGCTTTTGTCCGTTTTGAGGTTTAAGAAACTTTATTGATACCAAAAATAATATTTTCTTATTCGCTTGTTTTGGATTTTACAATGTTTACAATTTGTTATTTGCAATGCCAGTGGCCCTATTAGGGCGTCCAATGAGAATGTGGAGAATACAAATTAATTTTCAGTTATTCATAACAAATATTAATAAGGATTTTTTGAATGTTATTAAATTGCTATCTTCTCTAACATGTATTGGGAGTTTATTATAATGAGACACCCCGTCGTACAATACACTACCACGACCAATATTAGTTCTAAACGTACTGGTTTTGGCATTTTATTCCCTCATAAAGTTTGGTATAAATTAATAATTATGTTTGAAGGAACAATTGTTGTTCTTTATATTGACCATAAACAATAGCAATTTGCTCCTTCAAACGAAATTAGTTAATTATACGAAACTTCATGAACAGTCAAACGTCAAAACAGTTATCATAGCGTATAGTATAGAAATGTAAATAAATAATAAAAATTTAATAACTTAACTTTAGATTACCAAGTGCCCATAACCATAGAGCTTGTATGAAGGGAATTGTAAATCTGAAGGACGCGAGGGAGTTGTGTCAGGATCGTTTGCAACATCTCCCTTAGTACTTCGGACAGACTAGACATTCTGGGAATGTCCCTTCGCTGCGCTTGAATCACAGGGACCACATCGAGCGGGCCATTAAGACCACCTCCCTTGGCACACTTGGCATCCTGAACAAGATGCGGCGGTTCTTCGCGCCAAAGCTTTGCCTCATATTATACAAAGCTCAAATTCGCTCTTGCGCGGAGTACTGTTCGCACCTCTGTGACGGCTCTGCTAAGTATCTTCTCAATGCCCTGGATTCATTGCAGCGCCGAGCTGTCCGAATTATAGGTGATGCAGAGGTCACGCTTATCGAGGCCACATTTTATCGACTGAATCGGCAGTCGAACTAAAAAGTTCGGTGTGTCTTTTCTTTGTAGAACAATTGACAAGTGGAATGCTTTGCCAGCCCATGTGTTCTCTCCATCCTATGACCTTGGATCCTTCAAGCGATGCGTGAAGAAGTACCTTAGGCCGGCATAGTGACGGCGGCTGGGGCAGCCGGGAACTGACTCGGTTATTCCAGTCGTCGTCACTCTTGGACCTTCTGTTGCTTATCATCAGGCGGGTCGAGGTCGTGTCACAATAAATAAAAAAAGTGGCGCTCCATTGTCTGTGGGAAAAAGGCGTGACAATTTGATTGATTGATAATAACTTAAAACATTAATGTTATTTTTTAAATTTGATTTCAGATATTGATCGGCATAACCCTAATGGTTTGGGTTGTGCAGAAAGCGCGGAAGGAGTTAACTATAGCGATAATGGCCGCCGAATTGGGCCGGGATGCTTTGTCCACGTCAAGCAGTTCGAGCAGTTAGCACAGGGCCTCCACTGATGTGGAAACTGTTTCTGATGCTAACGACAATCTAGAAGTTAGTTAGATCAATTTAAAGAAATAATCTGTCATTGGTCGATGACTGTTAAGCGATATTCAGATCAGAAGTCAATCTTAATATCTCTCCAAGTCAACGAAATATATCATCATCAGCCAGAAGACGTCCACTGCTGATCATAGGCCTCCCCTTTAGAACGCCATTCTGGTTATTTTTCGACTTTCACTACGTCCGCAGTCCTTAACTGCGTCTTGCGGTTCGAGGTCTCCACTCAAGAACCTTTCTTCCCCATCGGTTATCGGTTCTCCAGTGGTCGCAACTGGCATCTTGTTGTTCGCAATGACGTCAATCTTCTGTCTGATGATGATGATATTTTAAAATCAACCAATGACAGATATGATCCCCGGCAGTTGCTAACGCGCTTGGATCGTGACGTCACACGACGGGATGACGTAGCGCTGTCCTGCCATTGGCCAATACCATTTCTTGAATAAGTTACGTTTTGTTACTTTGCCGGGGATAATATAGTTTAATGGTTTCTAAACCCGATGGTTTTCGGGTATTTGTCGCCCACCGATGGTGATGAGAATGTGTGATAATAATTTATTAATGGACTTTACCAGTTATCCCTTTTAGCCATCCATAAAACACCTTTTAGCTATTTATAAAATAGTGTGGATCTAGCCAAAATAGGCTAAATCCACACTGAATTAGGATAGACAAATGATATACACTTTTATTCTTGTGGTTTTAAATTTAAAATTGTGGATGTGAGGGGAGCGAGGGAGTTGTGTCAGGATCGTGGTAAATGGCGCTCCATTGTCTGTGCCTATCCCTGTGGGAAAAAGGCGTGATAATTTGAATGATTGATTGATTTTAAAACTTTATTTTTCGAAGGTTCCACGGCCTGTTTTTTCTGAACATTTACTATTATTATGTCTAGAAAATGCAGTGGGAAATCCTTGTGTATCTGGGACCTAGACACTTGGTGGTTTAGTTCTAAAATGTTTTTTTTATCGTGGCATTTGACCTTGATCGATTCAGATAACTATGCCGGCCAATGTTTTATTATTGCGAAATAAGGAATCATGTAACTGTATGAATGAATTGTGGATGTAGAGGAAGTAAGAGAATTGTGCCTGAAGCATGACAATTTGATTGATAAAACAAACTGATTGATAGAATTGAAATTTGATTGACCGTGAAGCGACTTAGCCGCGTTTCGGGATCAGCTTGTAAGCTGCCGATTCCAAAAAGGCTGGCATAGTGGATGTGACTGCTACTCACAGTTATTTAACTGTAGTAGCAGTCACATCCATTCATGGACCGCACTTTAGATGAATATCAGGCGCGGGTGCTGTTGTCGAGCCACAATAGTAAAAAAAGAAAAAAATCTTTCAACTTCCAGTAATCCAGGGTGGGTTTTAGGGTGGCTAAATGTAATAGCTGGATTTTATATCAACGAGTATGTCTAGTTTATTATGGCTCAAAGATGTGTCAACATTATTATTTATATATTTAGTATTACTGAATTTGTAGTGCACTACCTTTTTGGATTACTTATTTCTTGGTTCTCTGATGCGTTAGACGAAGACTCCAGATCAGTATTTAATGACAGGTTGACTTAGCTAAGGGGCCGTTTAAGTATTATGTAATCAGATTATTACAATTATTTACCCCCCTCCCATCCCCCGTGTCAGCACCATCACCCCTCCGCCACCCCTATAGTGCTTACAATATAGTGCTTATAAATGATTACAATTATTGACCCTCTCACCCGGTATCGTCAGTAAAAATAAGCAAAGCTGTTACTGATGCTTACGTAAACATTGGTAAAAATAAGCAAAGCAAAGACCCCCCCATTGTGCTTATGTAATACTTATTAAATGGCCCCTAATAAATAAAAATTATTTGAAAAAAGTATTTATTCAATTGCTAATTCTGAATTGTTTTAACTAATCTTAAATAAAATGTTATATTTGGAAAAGTAAATTTTGCTTTCAGTGACGTTTACTGAGGCTACCTAATTCGGCGTTCACACAAGGCGAATTTAGTTGATCACCTGCGAAATCGTTCGCGATTTGAACCGTCTGAACAGACTTTTAATCAAGTTGAAGCAATAAATATCGGTTCAACAAAAAAGTCAATTTTCAGGAAAAATGCTGAAAATAGACAGATGATGATTATTGACATGTGTAATATTAAGTAGTTTTTTTTTGAACCATAAGAACGCTACAGTCAATATTAGCTTTTTGTTGAACGATAAATATTGAACAACTAAATTCGTTTCGTGAGAACGTAGTTATTACAGTCGTGGACGCTCTTGAACTGCCCCTTGCTTATTGTCAAGGGCGTTGTAATAAATAATAGTCTCAAGTAATTTTATGCGGCTTGCTATCTCGTTTATTTTGTTTATTGATTTTACATTTTTTTAACATTATATCGACGTTTCGAGAGCTTTGCTGCCATCGTAAAATTAACGTTAATAAACGCGATAGCAAGCCGCAAAAAAATGTTTAATTCATTTTTAAATATTCGCGCATTGATTAATGAAATTAGTAAATTTTATGCGGCTTGCTATCGCGTTTATTTTGTTTATTGACTTTACTTTTTTTTAAATTATTTTGACGTTTCGAGAGCTTTACAGCCATCGTAAAATTAACGACAATAAACGCGATAGCCAGCCGCATAAAATTTGTTTAATTTATGAATCAATGTTCGGCGCATTGATTAATGAATTAAATAAACATAATTAAGAAAATCCTTACCTATTGTTAATTTTGTCTGTTCGCTTGATGGGTTATACCACTTGTATTCTGCGATTTTGTAACTGCGTTCATCTTGTAGGATGTTCAAATGTATACAAAATGAACGCATTGATTGTCGAGGTCAGCGTGGAACAGATTGTTTTATTATACTTTATATTATATGAGGGTAGAATAAAATATAATTATTTTAATACTAATGGCAAATATAAAAGCATTTGTTTTGTTATTACGTAGTGCTTAAAAAATTAACCGGTGGATATTTAAATTAGTTTTTTTGTTTAATGTTTTTATTTATTTTATACCTTGCTATAGATATAATTTCCGTCGGCAATGTATTTTCTGGCATTGCTGGTTCTTTTAACGTTATCTAAGGGTGGCATGGCCAGCTACTTTGCCGGTACCAATGTATTTTTGATTTAATGTACTTTGGTCGCTCAGTTTCTATGATACAAGCTCGTTTAGTAGCTTAGTACAGAAATGTAAAAAATGTTTTTTTTTAGTATGTAGGCTTTGACATTGATTCCACATGAACTTGTAAATAATCGATGTATCTAATGATAAGTTCGATTGGCTTGTTTTATCGGTATTTGCTGATAGATACAAAGTAATAGATACTCTGACAATCGGGTTATCTATTGTAATAACTATGATATGGTGTTGTTATTGGGCATGAATTAGGTTTCTATATATTTACGACATTCATTCATTCATTCATTCAGACATTCATCCATGGTAGACAAAATCTTATTCATATGGATTCGATGATTTTTTTATTATAAATTTCTATAATAAGCTACTAAAGTGCTTGTATAATAGAAACAGGACAACCTAAGTACATGTATCAAAGATACATTTGAACCGGTGAGTGGTTTCGAACCCGTGCCACTCGGCTTACGTAGCCATTGCACCACACCACGGTCGCCTTAATAATTCTAATAAAGTTCATTTTCCCTCTCGAATTCGTGAGTTTAATATTATAATAAATTATTATTAGTACTAATTCCCCCCTCATAGTTTGTGTTAGCGTGTTTGGAGGTCATAAACATTTTGTCGTTTCGTGACCGTTTGTTAAACATTACCAATAATTCAAAACGTACATGTGCACGACATTTGGATTATTTATTTATTATATGTACTTGTAAACTGTATATGCTTGTAGGTTACATTTTTTCATTGATAAGACGACCGTGGTGTAGTGGTAGTGCAATGGTCACGCAAACCGAGAGCACGGGTTCAAAACCAAAGGTGGGACGATCTCGGATTTTTCGAACCGAGTTTGGTCGATTTAAAAATATGGGTAACCCGATTCGCAAACCGGATTGATGAATTCGATTCAAACCGAGTTGACGAATTCGGTCCGACAAACTAATTTGCCTAATACACCGTATGGTTTGTTATAGAATTTCGGTATGTATGGCTAAATAAATTTGGCGTCTGTTTATACCACGTGTGACTGAAAGAGACAACTACTTGTACTTCAATTCCTTTATTTTAAAGGTTAGCACTACTTTTTTGCAAATACAACCACTTGTAATTGTGGTTGACTTTTAATACTGCTTAATTAAAAGTCACTTGGTAGTAAGAGTAGCGGCTTAATTGTTCCGTCATCCTTTTTTGAAGTATTTTAATGTCATTTGTTATTCTGTCAAATGATCATCAAAACTAGTGACAACCTGCTAAATTACGAATGTAACATTGTATATTTATCCCCTTCTGACTTCTTTTTAATGCCATAAGTGAAAATAGTATAAACAGTTGTATTTTGTCGTGATTTTAGGGTTCCTTCTGTTTCTTAAGTCCAAATTCTTTGGGGCCACCCAGATTAATACACTATTTTTGTTTATGGTATGACGTGTCGTGGACCAATCAGATGTCTGGAAAGAGAATTCTTTTTATACAAGTAGCTCTTATGCGTGTAGGATATTTTTAAAAAGAAATACTTTATTATACCCTCATTTTATTAATGCAATTTTTATTACCAATTAATATTTTTAGTTATAATTTAGTCAATTTATCAAGTTACTATCGAAAAGTCTATCCTCGCAAGATGGCCGTCGAAAGCGCGGTAAATCTTAATCTTATTAAAACATAACTATTAATTATTTGCAACATTTATTACCTTCCTATGTTATTTATTTATTTAATATTTAAGGCCACAACTTATAAATTATTACTTAGAATAAAATAATATGTACAAATAAGAGAGTTAGATTATATATGCGAAATTATTTTAAAAAAATGGTGCGATTAAAACAGAAGACAAAGCAGGGGTCAAAAACCTATTAAAAGTTAGCGCCAAATTGAAGCCAGTAAAATGTATGGCATTTTTACTATTGAGACTATAGTACTATACATATCTCTCCATTTCTGCTCGCGAACCTACTGCGAACTGAAGTCCACTCACTAGTGACTTAGGCCGGCATAGTGATGGCTGAGGCAGCCTTGAACTGAGTCGGTTGTTTCAGTCGTCTGCACTCTTCGAGCTCCCCTTGCGTACTATCAGGCAATCATCAAGTCACAATAAAAATGGATGTGACTGCTACTTACAGTGATTGAATTGTAATACCGCACTCCAGCCTAACATCAGGCGGGGTGCTGTCATATGTCGAGTCACAATAATGAAAAATATATACCTGTATACTCAAATGTAGATAAAATGTAATTTTTTTTATATTTATTATATGACATTAGTATGGTAAAAGATCATGAAGATTAATTTTCAAGGATTTAATGTGCTAAATAATGTGATTTTTAAAGAGTAGTAGGCAGAAAGTTGGCGGCCGTATGCCTAGTCCGGGGTAACTTTGAAGTCAGTCGCGTCTCCATTCATAACACTTCAGTTTATCTTTAGGTGGTGTGCCAATATTTGAAAAAATAATGACTTGGTGTATTGTGTGTGGCACCTTTTAACTAATTGATTATCTAATACTGAGCCCAGTATAAAAATTTGTTCGGGGGCCCTTAGGAAGGGTAGATTTCTCACAAAAGTCCTGACTGCGCGCAACGTCCCTGACTGAAACGCAAACGACTGATGTTTCTTAAACTATGATTATCTATGATGAAGTAACTAAATGCCACTACGATCGGTACGTAAAAAGTACGGTCAGCAAAAAATATTAAATTATATTTTTAAAATCTGATCAATTTTCAGAGTTGTACAATATTTTAGTATGATTATTATTTTTTAAATATATCATGGTAAAATACGTATTTATAAAAAAAGGTTGGGTATTATTTTACGTCAATATTATTATTTAAATTCGAGACACTTCGACATGTTATACTTAGTACGTGATATAGATGTCGGCAGATAAAAAGGAGCGCTAAATTTTAAAATATTATAAATTTTGTGCTGTTCCGTAACTATACGCGGACTTGCTCCCACCACAGGCGTCTTTTTTCTGCCGGGACCTATACAAGCAGGACATATTTTGAGAAGAAGACTTAAGTAAATGCGCTTTATATAGGGTGAGACAGTATATTACTTCTTCATTCATTCGCACTTCCAACTTAGCATCAGGTCTTTCGGATGGAAATGAAAAATGGAAGTTTGTGTTGCGTAAACCACTTTATTAGTGAGGCTACAATTTACTGTTTATTTATTATTATTAATGACTGTATAATATTTAAGGTGCCATTTTATTTTTGTTCATAATGAGCGTTATAACATATATATATATATATATATTTTTATAACTCACTCTTATCAACTTCTATATTTAAATTATTGAATTTATTTGAATACGTTTTAACGAAAACTGTGCCAAAATTTACTTTTATTTTTATAATGAGTGTGTTTCTTTTGTTTTTCTGTCTGAAATACGCCCATTCTAATAGAAAGCATTGGGATTATTTATTATTTGTAAAATTAAGTTACTTTTACTCTTTTAAATCTTTAATAATTATAGCATTTAATAAATATTAAATTATTATTAGTTTTTAATGAGAATATTTAAATTGTTCTTCCTTTCAAGTGTCACTATTTATAATAATAGTGATTGTTGGTCTGTTATTAGGTTAATCTATATAAAACATGGCGCTCAAGAGTCCCGCCATCGACCCAATCGAATTGACAACTCATGCCACGTCAAATCACGTACTAGTAGTATACTATGATTTTTAATTCAATAGACCAAAGAGACAGATAATTCCTATTTGCATCTCTTTCTGAAACACATAAGTGAGATACATATATGAATCAGCTGTCATTTTAGTCCATGAAATCAAAAATCTTAATGTAGTTAATAATGCGTTGGTTTGTGACGTCACACGACGGGATGACGTAGCAATGTACCATCAGCAAAACAATACGTCACGTTGTGTTACTTTGACAAGGCTCCGACGCATTAGCAACTGCCTAGGATAATACGTGGTGTTGTTTTGATTCGACTTCGAATTCGTTTTTATGCTATTCAGTGATCAAACTTGGCAGCCAATGGATTAGCTGTTAAGTTTTAGACCATTTTCAATATGGCCGAATGGCTAAGATTATGTTTAATAAACATAAATGAGATAACTATAATTTAGTTTAAAGTCTATACCAGAACTGATAGGGACGTGATCACCGTAAACATAATAGCTAAACTGCCGGTATCACGAAACGGTATTCTGTTTATCTACTCGTATTATCATCTATTTTGTTGTTTAATATTAACAAACACGACAACAAAGTTATATTTACTTTCTTTTACACACATACTACTACAAGACTTAGTCGCGTTTCGGGATTAACTTGTTAAGTTGCCGGTTCCAACTAGACCAGAATAGTGGATGCGAATGCTACATTTGGTTATTTAGCTGTGGCTGAAGTAGATACTATTCATGGACCGCACTACAGCCTAACATCAGGCAAGGTGTTGCCAGATGAAGAACCTCAATAAATAAATAAATAAAATGACGTCACTATCAGTTCTTGTATAGACTATAGTTATTCTTAACCAAGGCCTATTTTCGTTTGTTTCTTTTGCTAAGGACTTGATAAACAAAATGCATTTATTGTTAACGAATTTATATTTTATTGTTATTTTTAGTTTTATTTGTTGTTAAATTACCTGTGTATTACTATTTTACACTTACGGAGATTAATAGTTTAATTTTAGTCAAATAAATTTTAATATTATACGTATGTCATCTGATTTTTATTTATTTTTTTCCTGATTTGTGATCCTGAATGCATGATAATAAGTTGCAACATTACCACGCTATGATAGCCGTTTGGACGTTTAACCCTCTCGTATAAATTAATAATTACGTTTAAAGGAGTAAACTGTGTTTTTTTATTGTTACTATAAAGAACAGCAATTTGCTTCTTCATACGTAATAATTAATTTATACGAAACTTCATGAACGGCAGGCGTGAATAAACGGTTAGCGATAGGTTTGTTGCGCGTAAACTCCCGGGTTTGATTTCCGGTTGGAGCAAATATTTGTTTTAAGCTTTCATTTGTAATATTTATATTAAATACTGGTTATTAAAAAAAGGAGGGGATATTTGCTTCGGGTTTGGTCATCATAGGCAATTCTACTCAGTCCGTGAGATACAGACTGTGAAGTGATTTGATCGCGTTTGGGATCAGCTTGTAAGTTGCCCATTCCAACTAAGCCGGCATAGTGAATTTGATTTTTACTTACAGTTATTGAATTGTAGTAGCAGTGGCATCCATTCCTGGACCACACTCTAGCTTAACATCAAGCGGGGTGCCATCATATGTCGAGTCTCAATAAAAACAAAAAAAAACTAATTGATTTGACAAAGACGAGTAGCATAAATATCCGGATCCGGACATGAGACTGCTAGTAGTACACGATAGGGTGCGACAGGAAATCTTCCGCGTCTCACACCAGTATGATTATACATCTATTGATATACTCAATCATTTTTCCTCCCCATCATATTAAAATATAACCTTGCAGTCTTCAAGCAAAGCGTGAAATATCTCTTTGGTATAGTGACGGCGATCGTTAAAGTTTAACGTTTATTAACGTTAGAGGGTTGCATTAAAAGCAAGCAAATATTACTATAAGTATAAAAGGTTAACATGACGATTATAAAGATCTGAAAAGCGTCGTGTCTACAAATTAGTTTTGCGCTTGGATCCAATGTGTTATAAATGAGTTAGCTGTTCTCTTTTTTCTTACTAATAATTTGCTATAAATTATCTAATTTTTATTCTCATATAGTTTGTAAAGTCATATTCACATATTGAAGTAATTTTTGGGACTGTCTGAAATGAAAATCGCTTATTGTAAAAATATCACAGATTATATTTCATTCAATTTTTTTTTCAGTGAAAGTAAAATAATATTGAATATTGAAAAATAAAGTTGAACGTATCCGTTAAATTATTTCTGAACGATAGGTTTGTTTCCGAACGTGTTGACAATTGTCATAAGTTCATTATCATGGCGGAAGACGACGATAGTGCTACAAACCGAAAATCGCCTAAGAATCCGGAAATTGATGGAGCAGACGATAAAAATGATCAAGATACGCCCAAGCCAGACTTGGGCATCGAAGAGTCCAAATATAATGCTAACAAAAGCGTCGAGGGCGAAGCGGAAGAGGCTAAAAGTTCAACATCGAGTCAGTATTTTGCATGTTGTTTTTCTTCGGCTAAATATAAAAGTGCTTTGTTAACGGGTTATTTTTATTACAGAGACGGAAGGGGCCGTCCGTAAAGAGGACAATCCATTCTCTTTCAGGCATTTTTTGAAAAGGGATCTCTCTCTGCCTGGTAATGCTACATTTGAAAATACGGGCGCGCGTCCCAAAGTTTATGCAAAGACGGTGCAACATTCGCCCACGAAGCCAGAGACAAGTGAGACTAAACGAGAGAAATCTCGTGCATCTGTTAGTAATGCCAAAGAAAACGTTAATCGATTTAGAGACTCAATAGAAATACCATTTAGTGTAGTTGATAGTAAGAATAATCTTTACAATGAGGAGACGTACTACCACAGGCCCAATTTAGCTGCGGAACCATTAGGCATGCCTTCATTGCCAGATTTTGTTCAAGATCACATACTGGTGGAGCATGTATACTCCAACCAACCTACTCCTTTATCAGTTGACATGGAAGCACTGCCGGACTTTACATTTAATACAAATTATGGTAATAGAAGAGATTATGGTTATGACGATAGAGGTGCAGTGGGTCCTGCCGAAGGTGCCGCTTGGTGTCCACCACGTGACCTGCAAGGAGCTGTTGGTGGTAATAACACGCCACACTTAAGTTTGGATTTGACAGAGTGTGTTAATCCCGTTGATAGAAGAAATACATCCCCAAGGAACAGTTTTCCACTTGATCTTCCAGGACCTGCTGGTATGTATAATAAAATATTATTTTCTATATGCCTATACTTAGCTCCTAAAATATATAAATAGTCTTTCCCTTTTGTGAAGTTTACAATCTAGTGTAATTTACTGTTTGAAAAGATCAAACCTGTATAGGTAAATGTATTTATTGTGGATGCATGGGTGAAACAAGGCAGGCCCAAGAGGGTGTTTTCCGACCAAATTGGAGACATCCTCAAGAAAGCTAGGTTGCCTAGTACCCATAACCATAGAGCTTGTATGAAGAGAATTATGAATGTGATGAAAGCGAGGGAGTTGTGTCAGGATCATGGCAAATGGCGCTCCATTGTCCGCTTCACAATTCTCTTCTTACAAGCTCTATAGTTATGGACAATATGCAACTTAGTTTCTTGAGGATGTCTCCGATTTGGTCAGCAAACAGTGTCCTGGGCCTGCCTTGTTTAACGCATCTGTTCACATGAGATTTATAAATTCTTATCATCAATCTACTTTCACTCATCATTTCAAGTAGTAACATTTGTCCTACTACAAAAAGGGTCTTCATTTAATTAAATTAGATGACATAATTCTGAATGACCTTTTGTTATACAAGTGGATTGTTAAATTGTATTGCAAACTAATTTAAAATTCAACTCAAGGTGTAACGTTAATTAAACATTGAAATAGTTAAATATTAAAGTTTGTAATAAAAGTTAACCAGTTAAGCCAGGGGTGTCCAAACTTAAAAAAATGGTAAGATTGCACAAAAAGGTCATAATTTTGGGCTATTTTGTAATACCCAATGATGACAAAAGATACTTGTATTGATAACACTAATAACAATTTTGCTTTTATTTGCTGTTCATCTGAGTTATTTGTAAAATAAGATATATCTTAGACTTTGCGCGAACATTGATTAATGTTATAGATTTTGCACAAACATAAATAAAATATGGATTTTGTGACTTCTCTCAATCACGAAGACACGCCATACTAACAGTTCTGCTCTGAACTGCCATAAATATAATTTGATCATTTTGCACACCTAAACTATTCAAAATAAAGGATACTTTTCAATTACTATGTACCATTTTAAAATGTATATGCAACTATTAATACAATTAAGCCCTAGTCCCATACAAAATAAAAGATGTCCTTTAGTTTTTTTTAAATTTACATTTCTATACTAAGCTACTAAAGTGCTTGTATCATAGAAACAGTACATATATCAAAGATATATTGGTACCAGTGTGTGGTCTCGTACTTGTGCTCTCCGGCTTGTGTAATTATTGCACTGCCACTACACCATGGTCGCCTTACACCGCGTTTCTGGAGAATGGTATACAGGCGTGTCGCATGGCACCCCTCTTTACTCTCCATGGTGCAAACTTTGGGAACCTTGGAGTTAAGCTATTGCACGATCCGTCATTGATGAAAAATTAAAATTAATTACTTTAAATATGAGAAGTGAATACTCGGGTATTGCAGAAAGGTAGTGTAATCAGGATTAATGCTGTAGAAATGCAGTCCTTAAGAAGTATCTGAAGTAATAATTGTGGAAAGAGTGAAGAATACAAGCAGGCAATTCTATAAACATAAAATTCCCAGCATGATTTGCAGAAATCAATGAAAAACAAAATAATAGCTTGGGCATGACTTTATTTCCCAGTCCAAGGGCGTAATTTAATTTAGAAAGGTGTAAATATAACAAAGTGTGTTTGATTAAAACAAGGAACAATGCCCAATAAAAATCCGCAAGATCAAATGTTAATGGATCCAAGTTAAAACAGCCAAACAATTAATAATTATAAACTAATTAATTAATTATGTGTTCTCTCCATCCTATGACCTTGAATCCTTCAAGTGATGCGTGAAGAAGCAACTTTGGCCGGCATAGTGACGGCGACTGAGGCAGCCGTGAACTCACTCGGTTATTTCAGTTGTCGTCATGTCACAATAATAAAACAAACAATTATAGTATGACATAGTAGGAGTCAGGAATAACCGGTGGATGCAACTGGCATCTTGCCATTAGTAATGGCGTTCTAAGAGTGAGGCCTATGTTCAGCAGTGTATGTCTTTTGACTGATGATGAAGATGATGATGATGAAGTGGTGATGGTGATGATAAAGTTTGACGACAGGCGTGGACGAACGGTTTAGCGATTTGTTTGTTGCCTAGATGGAACCGGCAACTTACAAGCTGATCCCGAAACGTGACCAAATCACTTCACGGTCTGTATACTTGTAAGTGGTGGTACTACCCCGGATCGGCAGACTGGGTACCACTGCCTACCACTCTTTGATAACCAGACCCGAAGCAAATATCCATCTCTTTTTTTTTTATTAACAAATATTTGCAATATTTAATACTATTAAATATTACAAATAAAAGCTATGAAACAAATATTTGCTCCGACCGGGGATCGAACCCGGGACTTTACGCGCAACAAACCAGTCGCTAAACCGTTCGTCCACGCCTGTCGTCAAAATTTCCGGTCGGAACAAATATTTGTTTCATAGCTTTTATTTGTAATGTTTAATAACATTAAATATTGCAAATATTTGTTAATAAAAAAAAATAGATGGATATTTGCTTCGGGTCTGGTTATCAAAGAGTGGTAGGCAGTGGTACCCAGTCTGCCGATCCGGGATAGTACCACCACTTACAAGTACACAGACGGTGAAGTGATTTGGTCAGTGATTTCGGGATAAGCTTGTAAGTTGCCGGTTCCATCTAGGCCAGCATAGTGTGAGGTGCTGTCATATGTAGAGTCACAATTTAAAAAAAGTCAAATCAGTTTAGTTAGCAAGCATCCATGTCTTGTCCACAGTACGAGTATATAGGAGATAGTACTAATTAGTTGATAAGATGCATAGGGTTGTGACAGTGTTTAAGTAGATGCAGAGGTCATGAGAACTCCTAATGCAAAGAATCATAGGGGCTCTATGCATCCTTTAACTCCTATTGACTTTACCATAGAGAATTTTGACTTTGTACCCGTAATACCCTCACAGGTTAGGAAGAATTTGAATTCTATTGATTGAATCGGCACACGAACTGAAAGGTTTGTCAAGTCGTTTCTTTGTTGAACGATTGACAAGTGGAATGCTTTACCAGCCCAAGTTTTTTTTTTTATTGTGACTCGACATATGACAGCACCTCACTTGATGTTAAGCCGAAGTGTGGTCCATGAATGAATGTCACTGCTACTACAATTCAAAACTGTGAGTAGCCATCACATCCACTATGCCGGCCTAGATGGAACCGGCAACTTACAAGCTGATCCCGAAACGTGACAAATCACTTCACGGTCTGTATACTTGTACTCTGTATATGTGTTCTCCTCGCTTTATTACCTTGGATCCTTGGCTGGCATTTTTTCTCATCAGCCCTCTTGAACTATAGTCTGCTTACCATTGGCCAAGTTGACCTCAGCTGTCATGTATCAATAAAAGTATAATAGGTATTAACACAAGGCGACCGTGGTGTAGTGGCAGTGCAATGGTTACACAAACCGAGAGCACAAGTTCGAGACCACCCACCGTCAATGTATCTTTGATATATGTACTTTGGTTGTCCTGTTTCTATGATACAAGCACTTTAGTAGCTTAGTATAGAAATGTAAAATAATAAGGAATGGTATTTCTTGATTTTAGTTGTGTATTATACAATGTTTATTCTATTGTATAATTAGTTATTTTGTTTATGTATTTGTTTACGATTATTTACTTAGAATGTATTTGTTTTTGTAATTTGTTAATAGACTAACATATTTACTATGTCTTTGTAATTATCGATATATTTATAAACTTAGTTATTTTAATTTATTTCATTATTTGGTTTGTCTTTTAACTTAAAAAATCGCATTTCCCCCTCTAACTTAACATTTACAATAATACTGAGGGTTTAGCTGGTAAATAATGCCTAGAGGCATTAAGGCCGTCGTTTTATAATTAAAGTTTTTATCCTAGTATAATATTAAATGGTATGGTCCAAAAACCCCCATTGATTAGACACAAAAACCAAAGAAGCAAAAAACTAATAATTTTGTTCATAACATGTCCATCGAAACGGCCAGGCTTCAGTATTCTCAGCGTTATCTTATTCGGCTTTTCTAATGTCATTAGATCCTTTGCCTGTTTAATAACCAGAAACGTGTTGTGAAGTATAGTCTGTCTAAGCCGAAATGACACGTCCCTCCACCGTGTTTGCGCACACGAGAAAACATTAAATATGAATGCAACACACCGAAAATGCAATTGTAATTGGTCATTCAGTTGCTGGTTGGACACAAAAGGAGGAGCACGCTGGTAAAGTACAATAGTACAGTTAGAAATATTTGTATTCACGCATTTAAATAAACTAATAAAGTGGAGGGGCGTGTCCTTTATAGTTAGACAAGCTATACTAGTTGAGCCACTTCACAACACTGCTGCAAAAAAACAAACATTTAAACTTGTGTGTAGCGAGAATACTATTTCCCTTCCCACTACTCAAAAGAACAGAGTGCTATCTTCTGGCATGCAAGCTACTAGCAGAACTTCGATACATATGTCAGTTAGTGGCTTGTGCATCACGGGCTTAAAGCCAGTGGCTGCCAGTGACAGTCACGTTTTTTCTGTGTTTACTTCCTGCTACTGAATGTGTGTGGTTTCTTTAAAAGTATAATAACAATAATCCCAATTTCCTAATTTCAGGTGAACCGATGCGTCTTCCAGACTTTCTTCCATTACATCCAGGCAGGATCACTCCGGAGAATGACCCTGAAAATTATCAGTTGCAAACTGTGGTGGCACAATTGGAACTTACTAGGTATTGTGAACATACTTAGTAGACATTTTTTGGCTGGCATAGTGATAGCCGAGGACCATAAAACCATATTATAAAAGCCAAATTTTTACTTGCAATATCCTAAAGTAGCTATTGTTTCCATTTATGGACCGCATCCCAGCTTAACATCAGGCGGGGTACTGTCATTTATTAAGTGTGTCATAATGAACGCTGTTGCGCTTCATAGATTTGAAGACACATTGCGCTAAGCTTCGATGATGATATAACGGTTTAAAGGTCCAAATGGTCCTAATAAACGGAAAATTAGTAAATAATAATAGAAAATAAATAACTGCATATTCAAACTGTTGAAATATAAGTTTTGAAAATATGTATCTGCAAGTCAACATATTCCGTTTTACGAGTGTGTACAAATTTTAAAATATCAATTATGTACACGACTGTATGGATTTTCTCCCACCGCAGTCGTCCAGCGCTCTTATAATCTTCCGATCCTTATATTGCGCAGTTCAAGAGTCAACGCCATTTTTATCTGCCGAAACCTATACTGCGACTGTACTGTATATATGCGCTGACTCGCTCCCCCCACAGTCGTCTAGTGTTATTCTAATCCGCCGATCCTTATATTGCGCAGTTCGAGAGTCAACGCCATTTTTATCTGCCACAACCTATACTGCGACTGTATAATTGAGCTGACTCGCTTCCCCCACAGTCGTCTAGTGTTGTTCTAATCCGCCGATCCTTATACTGCGCATTTCGAGAGTCAACGCCATTTTTATCTGCCGAAACCTATACCGCGACTGTATAATTGAGCTGACTTGCTCCCACCGCAGTCGTCCAGCGCTCTTCTAATCTTCCGACCCATACTGCGCAGTTCAAAAGTCAACGCCGGCGTAACCTATACTGCCCTGCACCCGGCACATCAGGGACACTAACCTTTTCCCCATTATATGGTTATAAATAGATTGTCTATGATTCACAGATCTGAGTTAACATCGGAGAGGTTTCGTCGCAGTCAGTTAGAGAATGAACTGTCAACTCTACAAATGGAGACGACTCTGATGAGGTCACGACAAGATGACCCCACAGCCGCGGTGAGTTTCATTTTTTTTTATTGTGGCTCGACATATGACAGAACCCTGCCTGATGTTAAGCTAGAGTGCCGTCAATGGATGACTGCTACTACAGCCTATGTATTCTCCCCATCCTCTAACCTTGGATGCTTTAATCAATGCGTGAAGAAGCCTAAGGGCCGGCATAGTGACGGCGACTGTGGCAGCTGTGAACTGATTCCGTTATTGCAATACTCTTGGACATCCATCATGCTTTTAGGCAGATCAAGGTCAGTTACAATAAATAAAAAAGTAGCAGTCACATCCACTATGCCGCCCTGGTTGAAACCGGCACCTTACAAGCTGATCTCAAGTTTCATGATGTTAATTTTTTTTTCTTTTTGTTCCAGTCACGAATAGTTGAATATGAAACCACTATAAATAGGTTAAAGAATCAAATCAAGGCTTTGAAGGTAACTATCTCATTATATCTGATCTATCTTCGCCGACATAGTGACAGTGACTGAGGCAACCGTGAACTAAGTCGTTTTTTTTAGTCATCGGTACCTGTAGACCTACTGAAGAGTCACATCCACAATGCCTGCCTAGTTTAAACAGGCAACAGACAGGCTGATCCCAAAACAGACTTCACGGTCTGTATACTTGTAAGTGGTGGTACTACCCCGGATCGGCAGTCTGGGTACTACCAACTTGACTATCAGACCCAGAGCAAATATTCTTTGTTGTAAAAAAATACAATAAAAGCTATGTAACAAATATTTGTTCCGACTAGACATTGAGCCTGGGACTTTACCTGTAACGCACTGGTGAGCTCACCGTTACGCCACGAGTCTTTTTTTAAATTTTACCCCGACTGAAGTGAAGCTGGAGTGTAGTCCATGAATAAAGGTGACATTTATTCATCATCATCATCAGCCAGAAGGCGTCTACTGCTGAACATAGGCATCCCCCTTAGAACGCCATTTCGAACGACAAGATGCTTGTTGATTCCACCGGTTATTCGTAGCTTTCACTATGTCGTCAGTCCACCTAGTGGGAGGCCTACCTACGCTGCGTCTTCCGGTTCGTGGTCTCCACTCTAGAACCTTTTTTCCCCATCGGTTGTCGGTTCTTCGAGCGATGTGGCGTGCATTTATTACATCTATACTTATCAGTCACATCCACTATTGTGTAATGTTATTCTAGGAGGAGTTATCAACGTCCAACCAGCAGAGCCGTGACCTTCGCGCGTCACAGAGGTCAGTTGGCCGCAGTATTAGAATGGCAGCTGCACACGCCGAGGCATCCATCAAGTGAGTACAACTTTATTCATGACTCCGAGGACTTGGTAGTATAGATGGACCTGCAGTGCTCATAATCATAGAGCTAGAATGAGATAATTGTGGTTATGATGGAAAGGGTGAGTGAAAGTAAATTGGTTGGAATTTATAAATCTCATCTGGATGCATGCGTTAAACAAGGCAGGCCCATTTATTTGCAATATTTAATAATTATATTAAATATTGCTAATATTTGTTATTTAAAAATAGAGACGGATATTTGTTTTGGGTCTGGTTATCAGAGTGGTACCCAGTCTGCTGATACAAGTCTGTATACTTGTAAGTGGTACCACCACTTACAAGTATACAAACCGTGAAGTGACTTAGTCGCGTTTCATGATCAGCTTTTAAGTTGCCAGTTCCAACTAGGCCGGCATAGTGAATGTCATTGCAACTTAGTTATTGAACTGTAGTAGCAGTCACCTCTTAACATCCTATCCCACACATCCGTCGGGGTGCAGTCATATGTTAAGTCACAATAAAAGAAAATCAATGAAAACTCACTGTATGGTTTCAGACAATTATTAGAAGGTGTTGAGCAATTGAAGAGTCTAGCATCAACCCTGGACCCGCCATGATGTAGAAGATCAGCTCGCCAAGTAACATGGCGTTACTATAAGTTAATTCTCTAATTTTAGTGTATAAAGTATTCGCCAAAACCAATGATTTATGTCAATTAATCAATCAAATTGTCACGCCTTTTTCCCACGGGGATAGGCAGAGACAATTTATGTTTTACGAACAAAACTTACTGAACGGATATTTGGTTACATTTTTTGTCTTAGCGTTAGTTTCGTATTTTAGACCTTATGTGAATTGCATAACGAACAAAATTAACTTGGGGACTAGAATTCGATTTATACCATTTGGAATAGTTTTTTTGTATTTTTTATATATTATGTATAAAGGCATAGTGCTTAGACTGAGTATACCTAGGGCCAACCAAACGCGATCAAAATGTAAACAAACTTTTTACTCCACAAAACCAAACACTTCCCTTGTAGATTTTGATAAATTCATCTACACGGATTCCTTCTTCAGCTGTAATTATCAACGTATTTTATTGCAAGATTAATAATATATAAAAGTTAATTTTGTTGCAAAACTGATGTGGCATAAAAGACATAATTTATTTTGGGCTTCTTTGTACTACTTTTGTAATGTCCAATTATGAAAAAATATATAAATGGTACTTTTGATACTTGCATTGATAAAACTAATAACAATTTTGCTTTTAATTGTTGTGCAATTGAGTTATTTGGAAAATAAGATATGAATTTTGTATCATCTGTCCATCAACACCATATTTGTTCTGCTTTGAACTGTCATAATTGTAGTTTGCTTATTCTGCACACCTAAACTATGCAAAACAAAGGATATATTCTTATTACATTGTAATCTTCGTACATCAAACTATTTTAAAATGTATATAAAACTTTTATTACAATTAAGCCCAAGTCAAGTCCCCATACAAAATGAATGATGTCCTTTATTCGAACTTTCATTATTCTGTCAAACTGTATTTTTTTCTAATTCAATTTGGCAACGACATTGTAGTAATAGGCACTAAGGAAATGATATCGTAAGTTATAAAAAATAACATTTGAATATTTTTAAAGACGTAGTCAAAAAAAGACTTTAAATCGAGTCGTAACTTTGAACGAAGTTGCATGAAAGCTTTAATATTTTATTATATATGGCGCTGTTTTGTAATTTAGTTATTGTAACTGCGTAAATCGGAACGTAAAAACTTGTTTACGTTTTGATCACGTTTGGTTGGCCCTTACTATAGGTCCCTAAGGTACTGGAGCTGTGCAGGAGCGGGGACATATAAACACCCTACCCGCAACTTTCCATTATCTCAGAAACCTTCTCAGTTATGCGCTAGTAGTATAGTCTTGTAAATTCTTTTACTGCTTGTAAAAGGTCCTATGTAAATTGTACAGTCGACAAAAGTTGTCGTTGATCACTAAAGTGTTTATTATCTTTTTTGTATCTATCGAATCATTGATCAAATCTCCCAAAGGTCAAAATGCCTTAAAGAAATAAAAGAAGAAAGATAGAAAATGCCTAAAAGAAATAAATTTACCATTTACAAATTAATTTGTAATTATTTTTTACAATAAAGAATATTTATTATTACCTTTCTGTTAAATGTCGTTCTCGTCCTTCTCCTTGTGTTTTATTTTTATTCACGTGATAATTGGTCGCGTCGATTCTTTTTCGACAATCGACAGGTGAAATGCTTTACCCGCCTATTTGTTTTCCCTATCCTTAAAGGTTTGGAATATTCAAATGAACACGACAAACCGTTAGCACCAACACCAAATGTGTTACGATAATAAAAATAGCATGTAATTAAAAACCAAGATACAAAAAGAAAATTGGTAATCAGGCGAAACTTTTGTCGATTGTCATCACTTTTTCGTTCCAATTCCCGCAATAAAACAATGTGAATAGAAATACTATTTTGTGTACGTATTGTTTACTTAAATAATATCTTTATAATAAAAACTATCGACCCCCCAATAATAATTTAAAAAAAAACTATTTTTAGGATGATATTTTGTTGCATAATAATTAAAATAATAAATATTATACTAGTTATTGTAATTTTGACCATGGTTATAACTATCGGCAGATCAAAAGAGCGCTGGCTTTTGAGCCGCGCACTATAATGGTGGGCAAATAAGAAGAGCACAGCACGACTGCGCTGAGAACAAATCTGTGCGTTTGTACAGTCGTGTTTATTATTATTGTACATAATGTTTTGCACACATTCGTATAACGAAAAGAAAGTAGGTATAGCTTGCCTAACTATAAATGACGCGCCCCTCCACTTTATTAGTTTATTTAAATGCGTGAATACAAATATTACTAACTGTATTACTATACTTTATCAGCGTGCTACTCCTTTTGTGTCCAACCAGCAACTGAATGACCAATTACAATTGCATTTTCGGTGTGTTGCATCCATATTTTACATTCGCATGTGTGCTTTAATTCAGTGGAGGGGCGCGTTATTTCTTAGACAGACTATAACTGTTATGTATTAGATGGGAACACTTAATGCTGTATTGGCTTTAACTTGTTTAATGGTTGACAATCGACTGATGCCTGCACAATGGTGCGTTGTTTATGATACTACCCACAAATACATTACACCAACAAAACAGTTACTGCGCCGCTTGGATGCCAGCGCTCTTTTTATGTGCTGGGACCTATACCTATCACGTGACTACAATGATGAGTGTCAGTTTAACGCTATTGAAGAATCTTTGGTTAAAGTCAAATTGATTAATTTTGTTAATGCTGCATAATAGTTCCTAAGAGTTGGAGGTCATTTGCGCAGTCTGCCGACCTTGGCGTTGTAGCACTGCTTTCATACAGACTGTATGAACTTAAGTGACTTAGTCGCGTTTCGGGATCACCTTGAAAATTCACAGTTCAAAATAGGCCGGCTTAATGGCTGCGACCGCTACTTGCAGTTATTTAATTGTATTAGCAGTCGCCTCCACTAATGGACCCCACTCCAGCTTAACATCAGGAGGAGTACTGTTATATGTTTTTTGTTATAGTGACACGACATATGACAGCACCCCGCTTGATGTTAAGCTGGAGTGTGGCCATGAATGGATGTCACTGCTAATACAATTCAATAACTGTGAGTTGGAACCGGCAACTTACAAGCTGATCCCGAAACGCGACTAAATCACTTGACTGTCTGTATGTGAAGTCATAGTAAAATTTTTGCCTAATAAACGATTTTTTAGACGCCAAATCTATAAAATAACTGACTTTTGAAAACCGCATTTTAAAGTCAGATGCGTGCGGTAAATAATTAAAAGTTCCTTGGCTTAGAAAAAGCCATAAAATAAACATTTAGTCATAAAATGGTTTGTAATTATTTTTAAAATTTGGTAATTTACCAAAAGTGAGTGCTTCTTAAAAATTCCGAGGGAGGAATAAAAAATGAGAAGATTGTGTGAAAAGTGAAAAAAAAAGAAGCTAGGGTTGTTTCAATAATAAATATAATTGATTATCTTTGAACATCGTGACATTATTTGAATTCGGTTGCGACAGATTCCTGTTTGCAGGCGATTATGGCCGGTATAGTGGTAGCGACTGAGGCAACTGTAAAATAAAAAACATTTTTCAATCGTCGGTATCCCCTTTACTAACAGGAAAGTCGAAAGGTAATGTCGCGTTTCAATATATAAAAAAAATGATCTACAGCAAAGATTTAAATCGTTAGATATGTCCTGACATCGAAAAACAGTGGCGTTATTTTGTCGCGTGTTCTCAGTGTAGTAGGTACCTATCGAAGTTTAGGGCGGTCGGCATGCGCCCCCTAGGACTCTGCGCCCGGGTGCACCGCACCCCTTGAACCCCCGGGTAAAGACGGCCCTGATTGCCGACACTACTTTCTCTGTCATGCGCTGTCACATCAGACTTCAATTACAATGTATTGACATTGACAACGAAAAAATTAATTTAATAATTATTGAAATTTAAATACGGCACTCCCTCGCTTTCTTCACATTCACAATTCTCTTCATACAAGCTCTATGGTTATGGGCACTAGGCAACCTAGCTTTCTTGAGGATGTCTCCGAAAAGCGAGAGAGGAGGAGTTGTGTCAGGATCGTGGCAAGTGGCGCTCTTCTGTCTCTGCCTTTCCCTGTAGGAAAAAGGCGTGACTATTTGATTTGATAAATACGAGTAAAATGTTACACCATTAGGTTTATTTGTATTTCTAGAATTATTAGAGCAATTTTGAGACATTTTTCTCGTAACAAATCATTGCAGTTTTTTTTTATTTCGCAACGTTGCGACTGTCACTGTGTTCAAATGAGCACTGTAGAGTTGAGAGAGATCACTCATTCGAGTATTGACACAATATTTCGGCGCAGTCAACAGGCGTGTACGAACGGTTAGCGAGTGGTTTGTTGAGCGTAAAGTCCCGAGTTCGATTCTCGGTCGGAACAAATATTTGCAAATACAAATAAAAGCTTCATAGCTTGTACTAAATATTGAAAATATTTGTTAATAATGAATAAGAGGTGGATATTTGTTTCGGGTCTGGTTATTAAAGAGTGGTAGGTAATAGTACAACCACTCACAAGTATACAGACCGTAAAGTGATTTGGTCACGTTTCGGGATCAGCTTGTAAGTTCCTAGCTCCAACTAGGCCGGCATAGTGGATGTGACTGCTACTCACAGTTATTGAATTGTATTAGCAGTGGCATCCATTCATGGACCACACTCCAGCCTAACATCAAGCGGGGTGCTTTCATATGTCCAATCATAATAATAAAAACTGTGGTAAGGGCGTATCTAACGATTTAAATCTTTGACCCACAGTAGTCATATTAAGTGAGTTATTGTAAAAATGCATTTGTATGGTTTATCATTTGTAATTATTTTCTTTAGAACGTGTTTGTGTAAATTGAAAAATAAAATCGGTTTTTATGACATTGTGTGGGGGGAAGTACATAAATTCGATGTGTTTGTTTGACACTCCATTAGGGTCTCAGTTTCATAAAAATATTTTAAGGGATTTTGTTACTAATATTTTAGGACACAAAAGTATCACTATTTTAAAGGATATTTTTGTGTTTTTAATGGATTTTTAACTTTATAACCATCGCAATAGAATCCGTAATAAGCTTAATAATTTAGAATTGATTACTTATTAAGGCATTTAATAGTAATAAATTGCAATAGATTGTATTTTGACAGGTGAACACCATTGTAGAATCTCATTGGTTGATATTATGTGACGTAATACATATCCAACCAATCAAATGCATCTTTGTAAATACGTCGCAGTATAATCCCCAATGCATGACGTGACAGCCTTGGGGTCCGATTCTTTTTATACATTATGCCAACGACAAAAGGAGTGAAATTACGTCGCGGTCGCAAGTGACCAATCAATGACTTTATATATTGATTTGCTATTCGCTGATTGGTTACGAACATGTCAAATATCAGTGCGATGAAAGTTAAGGCGACCGTGGTGTAGTGGCAGTAAAATGGCTACGTAAGCTGAGTGGCACGAGTTCGTAACCACTCACCGGCACCAATGTATTTTTAATATATGTACTTTGGTTTTCAGGTTTCTATGATACACTTTAGTATAGAAATGTATAATATAAAAACAAATTGCACCTTTTTCAAGCCCAAATGTATTAAGATAATTAAGGCTCCTTCACAACTGTAACCTATGTTAAAAACAATAACTCATAATAATGGTTGTAATTATTATTATAATTTTTGTGTATAATTTTAATATTAATAAATAATAATCAACAATTTGTATACTTGACTTAGATTTAAGATTATTGTAAAGTTCATTTGACTCCTTACATAGTTGTATTTAGAATTTTCACAATATTTAAAGGTCACACGGGTAACATGAGATACCAACATTTTTGTTAAAGACATCCTTAAGCAAGTTAGGTTGCCTAGTGCCCATAACCGTAGTTTGTATGAAGAGAATTGTAAATGTGAAGAAAGCGAGGGTGTTGACAGGATCGTGGCAAGTGGCGCTTCTTTGTCTCTGCCTATCCCTGTGGGAAAAGGCGTGACAATTTGATTGATTGATTTGAACATTTTAGTTGTCGAACGGTGATGCTTGTTAGCCTCTGAAATTGAACACGAGGTAATCTATTGTGTTTTTTTTACTTGGCACAAGTAGTAAACAAACATGATAATCACCATTTCCCATGCCCTTTATCTAAGAAAACTGTTTACCGAACTGATGTTTAGTTTATGGTATGACAGAAAAAATAGGAAGTCATTGAGCTTTACAATTAGATGTAAAAACTAACTGTATTTTTAATTTTGTAGTATAATCTTAGCCCGGAAAATTATGATTTAAATTCCAGAGATGTTCAATGTGGTTGAGTTATTAGCAGTCGCCTCCATTTATGGACCGCACTCCAGCTTAACATCATAAATAAATATCTTTGATATCGTATTGATAGAAAAATCTTGAAAAAATATTTATTAGATTTTGCGCAGACATTTATTAATGAATTAAACAAATTTTATGCGGCTTACTATCGCGTTTATTTTGGTTTAGATTTTATATTTTTTTATTATTTCGACCTTTCGAGAGCTTTGCAGCCATCGTGGTCACGGAGAGACTTTGTAATCGAGAGAAATTGTAAAATCTAAACCAAAGCCGCATAAAAAATGTTAAAATTCATTAAAAAATTACGTCCTTATACTTAAAAAACGTTGAAGTTTATAAAAAAATGACGGATAATGTGACAGGTAGTTAAATTGTTGCCCCCGGAATTGTTTCAATTCATCATCATGAATAAAAGCCCATAAAAGTTAGTTTGTAACATATAAATATAAAAATAATTAACATATATACAATAGGTGTAGTTACTGTTAAATAAATTATTTTTCCAATATAATTTTGAATTTATTTTATTCTTTGTACACAAGTTGCCTAATAAAACATGAATCAATCAAATTGTCACGCCTTCTTCCCATGGGGAAAACATGACAACTATTTTTTTTATTAAAGTGACGCGACAAAATTATGACCACAGTATGCCTGTTCATAAGCAAAAGGAAAGTCCAAGTCTCAGTTTACGATTGCTTCAGTCGCCGTCACTATGCCGGCCAGAGGTGCTATTTCATGCTCCGCTTGAAGGATCCAAATTTATAGTGAGTACACATGGGCTGGTTAAGCATTCACCTGTCGGTCGTTTTAGAAAGAAACGACGCGCTAAACCGTCGTTCAGTTAAGTAACTGGGTTGCAATCACATTCACTATGCCGGCCTAGTTGAAACGGGTAACTTACAAGCTCCGAAACGCGACTGATCACTACTTGTTATACTTGTAAGTAGTGGTACTACTCCGGATCGGCAGCCTGGGCAGCATTGCCTACCACCTTTTTGGCTAGATCTAGTTTGACCCGGAGCAAATATCCGCCTCCTTTTTATTCACAATGAATTGTGGTATTAAATTTTTTAAATATTACAAATAAAAGTAGTAGGCAGTGGTGCTAAGTCTACCGATCCAGGGTAGTATACTTACAAGCATACAGACCGAGAAATTACTTAGTCGCATTTCAGGATACAGTTGACAGTGACGGTGACGGTACAGTTGACGGTGGCACCCGCTACTAGCAGTTATTTATCTTTTCTTTTACATTTCTATACTAAGCTACTAAAGTGCTTGTATCATAGAAACAGGACAACCAAAGTACATATATCAAAGATACATTGGTACCGGTAGGTGGTCTCGAACTCGTGCTCTCGGTTTGTGTAACCATTGCACTGCCACTACACCACGGTTGCCTGACTGCTGGTAGCATTAGCCTTCATTCATGGACCACACTCCAGCTTAACATTAGGCGAATGCTGTCATATGTCGAATTACAATAAATAAATAATAGGTATGGAAATAAAAGATTTTTTAATATAACAAAATATAATTTTATTTCCTTTATTATTTTATATTAATAAATATATATATATATATATTACAATAGTATTTACTATACTTATATATACAAGGAATGTATAAGTATACATTTGTGATCTAGATAAGTAGTTATAGATTCAGGTATAAAAAACGAGCGCTGGCATCAATCTGCGCAGTAACTTGTTTTATTATGTACTTTCTTTTCGTTCTTCGAATATGTATAAATTTTAAATTGTTATCCAAATATTATCACGACAGAACAGATACGCGGACTTTTCCCTACCGCTCTTCATTCAGCCGATCCTTATACTGCGCACTTCAAAGGTCAGCGCTATTTTCTGCCGGTATGTATACTAGTGTGCTAAGTAGTGCCTTGCGAGGAAAAATAAATTAAAAATTTCATTATACATTTAAAATATTTACTAAACACACCACCAGCACACCAGTCCGTTACGCATAAGTCCCAGCTTCAATTCCCGGTCGGAGTAAATATTTGCTTTTATTTGCAATATTTATTCATTCAGATTAAATATTTGTTATGGAGGCGAAGATTTGGTTTCTAAGAGTTTATGCTTTAAGGAGACAATATTATAAATATTAACTGTAAATAATAATCCTCTTAAACATAAAATAATAGATTTATAATTACATCAATAATAATTGATTATTATTTGCAGTGTGTGCATAAAGTTAAATTGCAATCAACTTCAAAGTTAGCAACATCTTTTTCTTGTGAAATCAAAGAATGTTTACTATGTTTATACTACGTGGGACTGAAAGAGAAAGCTACTTGTACTTCAATTTCTTTCTCTCAAAGGTTGTCACTACCTTTTGCAATTACAACCACTTGGTTGACTTTTAATACTGTTTAATTAAAAGTCACGTCGTAGTAAGAGTAGGGTTTTCATTGTTCCGTCATCCTTTTTTGAAGTCACCATCTACTACATCAACCAGTTTTTTTGAGATATGCCATAACGATGATTTTGCACAAACATTGCTATATTCTGAAATGCTAAAATATTATACTTGGAATCAATCCTCAAGGAGATTTATACGACGGAAATAAGGAAAACCAGTTCCAGGATACCTTGATGTATATTTTACCGATGCGATTGGTCAAATTTATTCAGTACATCCAAGCAATGATGAATGTTTTTATTTACGACTGCTGTTGGGTACGTAAATGAACGTTACCCAACATCATTCCAATATTTACGAACTGTTAATGGTGAATTGTGTGGATCCTATAGAGAAGCCTGTCAACGTGGATCAAGCTTAGAATGACGCACATTCTTTCAATGATGCTGTAATACTATCACAAGCTCATCAAATACGAACATTGCTTTCTATAATCATATCTGCATGCTTCCCATCAAACCCAATTGATTTGTGGATCAAGTGCAAAGATAATATGTGTGATGATGTTTTGTATCAAATACGGAATAGAACGGGAAATCCAAATATACAAATCAGCGAAGAAATTTACAATGAAGCATTGATTTCAATTAAGGACATGTGCTTGATGATATCAAACAAACTCTTATTTCAATTAGGCCTGGCCGCGCCCAATCGTACAATGCATGATGCTTTTAACCAAGAGTTGCATCGAGAAAAACTGCACTGCATTTTGTTGCAGCGCCGCTGTATCGCGCCTGCTACCGCATAGCAACAATATTAAGTTAGTCATCACATCAGTCATTAAATAACATCCAACGGAAGATCACGTGTTTTATTTTGCCGACGGAGCAGCCGGAACACGTGGTCAAAACTGAAGACGCAGTTGACCTGGCAACGATTTCAGTCACTTCCAAGATTCCTATGTTCTGGATTGATATACCAGCGCTTTGATTCGCGTAGTTAGAGAGCATAATGGCTCCCCCAAAAAAAGAAGACGATACACGTTTTGACATCGTGATTTCAAAGTTGTCCCGCGACGCGCTGCATCAGGTGAGTGACCTTTTATTTAAGAAGCTCGTAAGCAACAAATACGAGACTGCTAAAGGTATTTAAGGAATCCGCTGAGCGACGATTCCATCGCCTCGTTAGTGAGATGGATTTAGGCTGCCAGAAGCCGTCTCAGTTGCTGCGCAGGATGCAAGGATTAGGAAGAGGCAGCGAAGTCTTAGAAAACTATGGGTAGCGCGGTTGCCCCCTTCGGTGCGTACTGCGCTAGTGGTTAGTGACAGCGACGACACCGACAACCTGGCAGACATGGCTGATAAGATCCTCGAGACCAGGGAAGACGTGGAGTCCAAGTTGCCCAATTATCAAGCCAAGCAAGACGCCCGAGGCGTTTCAGTTTCGGATCTGGTGACCCCGACGCTAGAGAAGACACACCGCAACTTTGGAAGATTCGAAACTCGACATTGCCGGCGTGTCAACGTATGGAAAAATCCCACAATTCTGGCGAGACAACCCGAGGCTGTGGTTTTTGACATCCGAAGCCGCCATTCACCGCCTTAAAGCGGGAAGCTCAGAGTTGGTACGCATGGTTACAACACACCTCGAGCGACAAGATGTAGAATAAATTAGTGATTTATTGAGATCATCCAATGAATCCAACCAATACGAAGCTATCAAACAACGACTCAGAAACACCTACGAAGAATCGGAGGCTGCCCAGTTACAAAAATTGTTAACCAGGTGGGAGTTGGGCGACCAAAAGCCAAGTCAATTGCTACGACGGATGAAGAACCTCGCGCGAGATATAATACAAGATGCGGTTTTACGGATCATGTGGCTCAACAGATTACCAGTGCAAACACGCAAATCGCTCTTGTTATTCACGACAAGACTTTGGATGAACTAGCGGCCATGACAAGGCGTAGAGATAGCAAGCGTGTCGTCGCACTCATACACGCAAGAAAATTTAGTTGCCGAAATCTAGTCTCGGAAAAGAAATCGCGTACATATTAGACGTAGCAATGCACGTAAAGAGCAACTATAAAGTGATAAATAATAGACGAGAAAAATACAAAACGCAACAAAAAACACAAAGTGTCCAAACAATTGGTGGAATGGCACCAAGAATATATAATAAATTGCCTGCTCATATTAGAGACATAGACGACATTATTAAATTTAAAATTATAGTAACAAACTTACTAAAAGACAAAAATTATTATGACATTAATGAATATTTATGTGACATAGAATTGAATTAAATAAAAAATATATTTGTATAAATTGTGTGTAAATAGGACCTTGTAAATATAAAATATTTGTTTGTTACATAGTTTAATTTGTTTATATAGTTAAATATTGTAATATAGTTTTGATTTTAATTTAATTTTACCATTTTGACAATTTTTTTCTATTATATTATACCAATTTTGACATTGTATGTTGAAATTCGTATACCCGTTAGGATAGAGCACGGCTGTGCAAAATATTGTATACACATCTTTCTATTTACTCGTTGCTCAACGAATAAATGCTTTTGATTTTGAAAACCCGCTTTTATTGTCGAAGAACAGGTGGACAAAATGAGTAAAAAAACAGTGCAGTCTGACAAAAAGGAGGTGTCCTTTGTAAAACCATTTGATACAAGGAGTGGACGCACTGTCAGAAAACCTGACAAATATAAACAATAATATATTTAGTGGAATACATGTGTAAAGTAACTCTAATGTTTAATTATAATTCATTTCTTTATTATAGGTAAGCTTTATGTTTAAGTGTGTCAATGTACGAACTACTTAGTCCTTAGCGCATATTTCAATGCAATAAGAATATAAATTAGGTAATTCAAAGTATTGTTGTAACCACACGAGAAAGAAGCATCATGGGTCAGCATAACACCAAGGAAGAGATCGTAGTGGCACAGGCGGATGCCAGCACCACACACAATGTCACCACCAACAACATACTGCTGATTACAGTGACCACCTTGCTGTGTTTAATAGCATTAGATATAGTTTGGGCCACGTGTAAAAAATAGACAAGAAAATGGTTGCAGAAAGGAGTGACGAACCTGTCCAAGGTGTCATCCTCCCCTGCAATTAATGTTCCCTTGCAACCAACGTACATTGCACATATATTGTGTACCTTTTTGGTACAAATTTCAGTTTTATTTTCAATGAGTGAAGTTATTTTCACGATAATATAAGCAATTAAGATGGAATCATTTAGATCTAGTCCACACTCAGAGTCAGACATTGCAAGATGGGAAAAGCACAATCTAAGGAGGAAATTATAATTGCGCAATATGGTTCGAGCATTACGCAAAGTCTGGAGAGAAATAATTTGTTATTGATAGCTGTGATAGTTGTTCTATGTTTGGTGTGTGTAGCGGCGGCCTTAGGAGGTGGCGAACAGGGCAATCGCCCGGGGCCTCGCTTTTGCCGGGGCATCGCTAACCAACTAACCAAGCAAATTTAAAAATATAGATTTTTCAACTATTATATATTTGCTACAAAGGTTGCATACTTTGTTTGCCGGCTCAAGTCAAAGGTGGGTTATTTTAAATGGTCATGTAAAATTGTTATCGCTAAAACAACTTTCTGAAACAAGACGGAAGTGCAGGATAGCTTCGGTGAAGGCCGTTATCTACCAACGGATATATGTGATGCTTTAAGGGATTTAGCAGAAAACACAACAGATTGTCAGTTGGTCAGTGAATGCTATTCTATAGAAAAGGAAATAACTACCTACGAATTTGTAGTATTACTTGTCACATTCTTACAAAGATGAATGTTATAAGTTAACTGTGGCAAAGCGAAAACATTCACTCAGATGTGGCTATACAACACACCAAAGAGATCGGGTTTCAGCCCTTGCTATTCTTTCAATCGAAAATGACGTATTTCATCTCGCTAGATTATTGTGCTTTGATTAAAGTTTTTATCTTAGGAAAAGCCGCAAACATCAATTTTAAAATTTATCATCTCTGTATTTCTAAATCTTTCAATGTAAAATATTTATTTGTATAATTATAGCATTTCTCGTCAAACATTACTTATACCTAAACCAGATCTACTTTCGCATCAGATACTTTTTACGAAGGACAAAGGGCCTCGCAAAGACCTACCGCCCGGAGCCTCGCATTGGGTAAGGCCGCCGCTGGATGTGTGAATACCTGCTATGGAGACAGTGTAGGCAGCGTGTAAGACTTTGGCTGCGTAAGGAGGTGGCCAACGTAGCGACGTTGCCCGTTACGAATAGTGCGTCAGGGCCGCCATCAGTATACATCCACCAATAGTTTTAGATTTAATATTTGCCAGATAAGTGTTGTGCAGTGTACACTTCCTTTTGTTAAGGAGGGAAGTATTTGTAGGGGTTACACTGCACAACAAATAATTTGTCCGTGTGCGACCATGTTCGGCCGCACTGCATTTTGTTGCAGCGCCAATATTAAGTTAGTCATCTCATCAGTCATTAAATAACATCCAACGAGAGATTGGTCTGTCACACACCCAACATCAATGACTCAAAAGTGCCAAGTCCTATCAGAGGCGGTGTGCACGTAACCAGCATGTAAGGCAGCATGTGATAGAAGTAACCCCTGTGCATATGACATAAATCTACAGCGGGGTCCCATCAGCGACCAGTCATCACTGGTGCAGGGTACAAGATGCCTCAGTTACGGTCACACGAGGACATAGAAGAATCGTGTGCCCACTGCACAGGTAAACAATCACCTGCACAATGCAAAAAGAGAACCGAGGGTCTGACTTCCGTGTGTCGCGCCTGTTATATGGCTGGGTTGGACACTGCATTCAGCGAATGAAGTGTAAAAAATTCAAAAGTGAATTGATAAACGAATAAATGGAGAAATCAATAACCAAATAAGAAGAAGGCAGCAAGACAAATTATAAAAAGAGGAGGTGTAAGTTGTAAAACTAGGTCCTCAAAGACGCATAGAAAAAAAAATACGTGCAAAATATAATAGATGAAACTAATAACGATCGTTATATAGTTTATTAACGAAACTATATAACGATTTTAAAATTTATACTAAATGAACAGAGAATATTGACTATACCTTACAAGCTTCCTTTGACGACATTTTAACCACTAGACCGGGTAAAGGAGTCAACTTGAAGGGTGTTTTAAAAAAAATCACATCTGCAGCAAACATTAATTTAAGCGACATAAGAAAACAGTACCATTTTACAGATTATTATCCGTCTCCAAATAATTTTCTATCTAACATTTACGATTTCCCAGAAAGTTTGCAGTTGCTCTTAGATATTATAATTAAAACCAATAAAAAAAGTAAACATACGATCTCAGTAAATGGGATAAACGCGTTACTACTCTCGCGCATTGCCTCTGCACGGCCGGCTTTATTCATTTCACCACATTTACCTTGGGTTTATCATCTTATATGCACTTAAAACATGCGTCTAAAAATCTAATTGATCCTCTATCGCATTTTGGATTATGCGCACGATATGCAGAAACTTTGCGTTTAAAAAAAATTGTCTCATCTTCTATAGGTCGTACACTAACCTTTTTTTTAAATTAGAGAAAAATTGTGCCTGGAAAAGGTCCGAAGCGAATCCATTTAAATTTGCTGTGTAATTTCATTTTACAACTAAGCATTTTTTTGCTACTCATTTTACAAGACCTCATTTGAGAAAAAGATTTAGCCGTTGCCGTTCTTAAGGAAGAAAATAAAAAATTAAGGCTCTAATAATTAATTTGCAAAAAAGCTTCTTTTTAATAAATAAATGGATGTTTGCAGAGTATGTATGCAGTTTACAGATTCGCACTTGAATTATACCAAACGTGCATTAAACCGGAAGATCACAAACTGTTAATAATATTTGTGAAAAAAACTAGTCTTAAAAAGACGTCTAAATTAAAATTAAACGCTAAATACGACTCTATCGACTCATTAATCAACGATATCAAAAAGTTTTTATTAACTACAAAATTTTCCAACAGCATATGTCTATATCACAATTCGGAGAAAATTTAGAATCATTATTCACAGTACTAAGGATCTCGCAAATAAAAAAAAAGACGTGTGCCGCCGATCTTTCTGTAGTTCGCACTAAAATTGTATAATTAATTTATATAAAAAAAAAGTCATTTTCAAACACATATTTTTTTTATATTATATTTTTATGTCAAATAAAACAGTCTTTTTACGATTTCCACTTGAGCGTTTCATTTATCCCATCATTGACCACATAGCTTATGACATATGTCATAGCTCAAAAACGCTTATGACATATGGAACCCAATCAACGAAAATACTGCAATTAAAGCATTTGCAGATGGACTGAATACCAAACGCATAAGTACAATTATATCGGCAAAGGACTACACTAACTTAAAAGACGCTGAAAGAGCAGCTCAAGATGAATCCGAAAGTCGTTACACACCTGACTATACTTCAACAGCAAATAACAGGTGTAGATAGGGAGGTTACAGACCTAGATGGGCGTAACCCAACACCATTAGCATACGCAGAAAACAGATTCTTGAACAGGGCATGTAACAATTACAATAGCGAGTGGAATCAAATAGATATGTTTTCAAATACATTAGGCCACTTTAAAAGAAAATTATTGTTATAATTAAGTTAGGTAATATTTTCGATAATAGTTAGTATAAGATTTTTTAATGAATTAAACAAATTTTATACGGCTTACTATCGCGTTTATTTTGGTTTAGATTTTAGAATTTTTTATTATTGTAATAAAAAAATTAGATAGCCGCATAAAATTTGTTTAATTCATTGATCAATGTTCGCGCAAAATCTAAGAAAATACTAATAAGATTTTTTTTATGTAATTGGATAGACTACCTATTTATAGAAACTTTTTTGGTTTAGGCATTATTTATAATTATTGTTTCATGTAATTTTAAAATATAAAACTGTTTTTCGAGGATATAGGGAAAATTATCATAACAACGCCCACAGAAATCAGATGTTAGCAATTGACGTCACGGATTTTATTGTCAATACAAGAAAATCCAGAAATAAAAAAAAATAGGCCCACCTTTTAATCATAAAATATTTTATTGTTCAAAAAACATTTATTTTGTTAAGCTATACCTGGGTGGCGACACATTAACATTAGTGGACACCGGAGCCACGTTATCAGTTATTCAAGGAATTAAATTACCGACCAGTATTTCAATCTAACGAATATAAAGGATGTCTCAGAACGTTTTTCATTTTTGAATAGACCAATACGCGCAAAAAAACAAAACCAGAAGGGCTACTACCGCAACGCCTTTTTCCAGCAAGATGAAGCTACTTCTCATGTTACAAATGACTCATTAGCTGCTCTTCACAATTTATTCCCTGGAAGAGTGATAAGTCGCCGGGGAGACATCAACTGGCCACCGAGGAGCCCTGATTTAACGCCTGCAAATTAACTTGACATAGCAAATGCTAATTATCGCAATACCGATGTTGGAGAGAATGTTTGGCTATAGGACACGACTATTTTTATTTTATTGTTAGCAATGTGAACAGGAGGCCATAAGACTGAGTTATGTCAGGATCGTGGCAAGTGGCGCTCAAGTGTCTATCCATGTGGGAAAAAGGAGTGACAATTACATTTTTATTATTAATATTTATGCAGACGTACAAAAGTGCTGTATTGCAGTCTATTTGTTAAGAAATGAATTTAAATTATAAAAAAAAAACATCAGAAACCAAGATAGCTTCTATGTAAGAAAGGGTATTTACATTCGCTTCATAAATTAACGGTAAAACTGCAAAATTGTAAAAGTTTATATCATGATAAGCTATATCATTGTTGCCAATATATTTATACGGCTGTAATGAGTACTCAGTTACAGTAATATGCGGGGAGATGATAACGCAACAAAAACTTAACAAAACTGCAGTGATCATTTTAGATAATAATTGTATGATAAAAACAAAGGACTTCAACTATCTATCCCACCAAGATTATCTAAGCAATATAGAAATTAATGCAGACGTACCCAAGATACTTCAAATACCAACTAAACAACAACAAACTAATTATTGAATTTAACCCAAAGTATTGAAACCAACTATACTGAAATGGTGGAAATACAGAAACAGTTAAACAATATGGAACAACAAATTAAACAAGCCAAACATGATGATTTTCTATTGTCCGGGATGAATTCCCATGACATATAGTTCGCGTCACGTAAGTTGGCAAGAGTAGTCAGATGCGCAGAAGAAACTCCCTCGCTTTCTTCACATTCACAATTCTCTTCATACAAGCCCTATGTTTATGGGCACTAGGCAACCTAGCTTTCTTGAGGATGTGTCCGATTTGGTCAGAAAACACCCTTCTGGGCCTGCCTTGTTTAAAGCATCCGTCCACAACAGATTTATAAATTCCTTTCGTCAATCTACTTTCACTCATCCTTTCCGTTTTTGCCCAAACCATCGAAGCATTCCTTTGTCAATTCTTGTCACTACATCTTCTTTCAAACCACATCTATCAACATCTTATATTCTATGGATATTGTAGAGAAAGGCGTAGCGTTAATTGAAGAATATAAAAAATAATCACAAGAAATGTACAAAAACAATGTTTTCTTTTAGTAGTGAAACAGCACAGAAAAAAGTATTTTAATAATGACAAAAATACGTTGTCATTATGAGGACTTTCATGGATGTGACAATTTAAAATATTGAAACCACCGGTAACAAAAAAAAATACCTAGAAGAATTTATTTATTCTTAAAAGAGTTAAAAATATCTAAATGAAAATTAGCAGGACTACCGTGATGATCGTCTGTCCCTTGCTGATCTTTAATCTGAAATTTATTGCACGACAGAATATGATTACATTCAATATAAACGCGAATCTATTTTATCTAAGTTCTAATATTTATATCAAACAAGAAGTTAATACAATTGGCCTGTATGAGTTCAACAGGATATTTCTCTCACAACCCGTTATCAAAGGAAGATTATTCAGCTAATCATTACATCTTATTAATAATTAATTAGTAACAATAATAAAACCGTAAATTCATAAATGTGTGGGTTTGTTATTTTCAATCTGTAAGATGGATAACTCAAGACACCACGTGCTCGGTAGCCGTAGCTTCCAAACTGGATTTCTACAAATTGCAAAATACACCTCACGAACAGGAGCCTCCTAAAAATAGAGGCTCTAATGCTTGCTGAGTGTCAGAAAGAAGCATCGCCTAATAATTTTTATTTTAGAGAAAGAACACATAGCGTAATCTATTAATAAGGTGTGGACAACTATAGGATGTTTTTTTAGAGGTATAGGACTTTAAGTTGGCAACACTATTTTAACTGGCGGCCATTTTGTCAGTTGTCAAGTGATTTGAGTTTAGTTTGGTTTGGCATTTCAACATGAATAGACTGACGCCTAAACAACGCTTCCAAATTGTGCAAATTTATTTTGAAAATAATGGTTTTGTTCGAAATATGTATCGCGCACTACGTCTATTTTACGGTCGTCCATCAGAGCGATTAATTCGACTATCTATGGACCGTTTTCGCACCACGTTTACTTTAAATGATAATACGCATCCATAGAGATGTCGCACAGTGCTACAGAAGAAGCCATTGCTGCTGTATACCGTAGCGTAGAGGAAGACCCGAATCAGTCTATACGCCATCGTGCACAGGAATTGGATATGTGTCCATCCACTTTATGGAAGATTTTGCAAAAAGATCTTGGTTTGCGTGCTTACAAAATCCAACTCGTGCAAGAATTGAATCCACACAATCACCTAACAAGGTGTAGATTCGGTGAATGGGCCCAAAATAAGATTGCCATTGATCCCGACTTTCATAAGAGATTTTTGTTTAGCGATGAAGTTCACTTTTGGTTAAATGGCTACGTCAATAAACAAAATTGCCGTATTTGGAGTGAAGATAATCCTCAAGTGTATGTCAACCGTTACATCCAGAAAAACTGACTGTTTGGTGTGCTTTATGGGCTGGTAGAATCATTTTGTTCTTTAAAAACGATGCTGGCCAGAACGTTACAGTGCAGGAGCTGTGCTTTTAACAAGACGGCGCAACATGTCACACAGCTCGTGCCACAATTGATTTACTTGAAGGAAACGTTTGATAACCGCCTAATTTCACGTTTCGGAACCGTGAATTTGCCTCCAAGACCGTGCGATTTAACGCCGTTTGACTATTTTCTGTTGGGATATGTGAAGTCGCTAGTCTACGCCGGCAAGCCCGCAACGATCGACCACTTAGAGAACAACATTCGCCGCGTTATTGCCGATATACGGCCACAAATGTTGGAAAAAGTGATTGAAAATTGGACCTCCAGATTAGATTACGTCCAAGCCAGCCGTGGCGGTCGTATGCCAGAAATCATATTTAAATTATAATGCCAAAAGATTATCTTTTGAATAAAGTCCATTTCATGTCAATTTTAAAAATTCAACCTTTTTTTATTCCATGAGTACACGCACATTATTTTTATTAATAAGTAACCAAAAATGAGTATCAGTGACGGTGATTATCATAGCCCTACCCGAAATTCTGATGGTGTAGAGAAGCAGAATGTCTGTCGAGTCAGTATTAAAATGGGCACATATCGACCTGACAATCCATCCATTTGGTTCGCACAGATCGAGGGGCAGTTTGCCTTAGCTGGTATTACTGAAGATACCACAAAACTTTACGATGTCATCTCGCTCTTAGAGGTTGAACACATTATAATCAATCCACCTGCTACTCAAAAATACGACACGCTAAAGGCTGAGCTCGTTAAGCGATTGTCAACGTGTGACGAGAAGAAGAACAAGCTATTACTGATGCACGAGGAGCTGGGTGATAGAAAGCCCTCGCAATTTCTTCGTCAGCTGAGGCATTTAGCTGGCGCAGCAATACTAGACTATAGATGGAATTTTACCCGGAAAAAAACCCAATGTGGGAAAATATAGGGAAAATTCCCGAGTGGGATAATATTCGGGTTTTTTCATATTTAGCATATGTAACATCTAGGTAATTTGTAGATACATGTATATATCAAATAGTACGTAATATTAAAGTACTATTACTACTAGTTAGAGCTAATCTAAGTTTGTTTATTTTCATAATTCAATGGATACGTTACAATATGCAGGTTCAAATTGCTGAGTAGGGTTGCAGTACGTATTCTAATTGCTCCCTGTACTTCAGCAGCCACTGAACGATCTTTTAGCACGAATGCGCATATACATAGTCACAAACGAAATAGATTGACTACAGACAGGGCAGCAAAAAAAGCTTTTATATCGTATAATTGGAACCTGTTACACAAACATAAAGATGATGACAATAACGATGATGACGAGCCGTTATCTACACCCAGGCAATTGTCAAGTCCGTTGGGTAGCCCAATAAATGAAGAACGACCTTCAACATCTCGTGGAAATACACAAGAAATAGAATTTTGCAATATTAATAATATATTTAATGATCATGACAGTAGCGACAGTGACTAAAAATTTTCAATTGTAAAAAAAAAACACTTTTGTAAAGTGTAATGTAATCTCTCGTTGTTTTATTTTTTGTCAAAGATTCTTAAAAGTTTCAATAGACGTTCTAGTCAGATCGAATTAGCTTTTTGGACAAAAAATCCTATTGGAAAAAAAAATAATGTTGATATTGTCAGGCAAGCTAGCAAAAGTAGTAAAAACCTGTTTTTTGCATCTGAAGCGAAATTAGGCTTTCACGAAAAAAAGTTTAAAGTGAGACATATGTGCATTAGGAATAAAAAAGAATGAGCTCTGGTAGAACAAAATCGGACCAGTGGATTATTATTATTATTAATGTTTGTAAATGCCTAGCGAGTGTCGCAGGGTTAAATCGCTTGCGGACAACTGGGCGAAATCAATGGAGTCCTTTGAAACTCGACTCTTGGCTACCACTCACCGACTACACTGTAACAGCTGGCGCAGGAATTCCAGCAATTTAAATCACCCATCACTCAGCATTGCCCGAGCGGCGGTAAGAAACGGGTGCGTGCGCAGAATTGATTTTCTATTCCGAGTGCCTACGTAACTTCCAGCCACATGGATGATTCAGAAAAAGAAGATAACCGCAAATTTGAATGGGATAACTTAGGTACTGAAATATATAAAAAAGCGGAGAAATTGAAATTGACATTGAAGAAAAAAAAATTAGTGAATCACCTAGCTGTGAATATGATATTATTTCAGTTTAAAGGCTTAAATCGACAGGTCATATCGTTACAACAAGCGATATTTAATAACGAGTGATGCCCCCCAATGCGCAGAGACGGTCGCACCAAATGATATTAGTTAAAATAGCAAAAACGAGAGCAGCAATATAGCGCAGCCCAAAAGGATGAGGCCGGCCGCAGCGAGGGCACGCGACCTAATTTTAATATTGTTATTATTTAAATATTTTTGTTGCAATATTTAAATAAAAAAATAAGTTACATAAGCTAAGACCGCCTCAAGACAAGTAACAATGATATCAACTTTCAAAAGGGAACAGTATGTTCTTATTACACGTTATCACGTTACACGAGACCCGAATAATGTAAACTTAGAACAATCATTTATTATAGTCATAGTTGGTATATGGTCATAGTCAATGGTATATAATGTTGTTTTATTTAATCAGTTGTCACCAAATCTCCGTTGTTTCACTACGCTTTTTAAAAAAGCCCATCCGACGTCCCGTGTATGTAATTATCGTCAATAATTATTTGTATATAGTTTGTATTTAATGTAATATTGCATGTGTATTTTGCTATAATAAATTTAATTCAAGAGGGGAAGGATGTAGTGTATGTTGTTGGTATCTGTTTCACCAACTACCTACATGGAATAATAAATAAACAGTCTTGATCATGAACTTTCACTACAGGTTCTTGGGAAATAAATGTACGCCGCCGTTTTTGCAACCAGAAAAAGCCCAAAAGGCTTTTAGAGAAAATAAATATGACAATAGGATGAAAATGACAGTCTTGTATAGTCGTCGACGATGCGCCCTCTATCGCAAACAATTGACAGCTTAAATCCCTATTGGCCTTTTAACCGATTCATTGCCGGTGAATCAGATGTGATTCCTGTCACCCTTCCTTTACGCAGGGGGGTGACAGCTTAGTTCTTAAAATTCACACGAAGCGCTGCACAAAGTACGGAGTAGCGATGTGCAAGTCGAATGTTTTCATTAATCGAATAACCAATTGATTATTGAACGGCTTATATAATGGTAAAACAGTATGAAGATATGGCTCTGATAGATAGAAACACAAATCCTCTTAACATTTTGGAAAGACCACGCGATAATGTTTCCAGATTTATATAAATTAGCCAAAAATATTTATGTATTCATGCAACATCTGTCCCAACTGAAAGACTTTTTCCAAAAGCAGGCTGTTTTAACTGATCGGCGTAATCGGTTAAGTCCAGAGAAGCTACATTCTTTCTAAATGATAATGTCTAAAACATTTTTAGATATGTATTTACTTAAAAACGTATTTTCCAACTAAATAGTTATGTTGATAATTTACTAGGTAACTTCTATTTAAATTATTCGAATCGGATCTTCGGTTTAGAATGACAGATGTTTCCATATATAAATGCTGTGGTACGAGCGAACAAATCTATGCTTAGTTTAGTTTATTTATTAGTAATTACTTACATATTTTATTTTTAACTGATTATGTTAACCCGTCGTATTCCATTGTCGCAGATCTACGACAAACAAAAAAAAACATTTTTTTTGTTATTTATTTCTTTGTGTCTAATTGAATGATTGTTTTTATATATTAGTTTTGTTTTACTTTAATACGCGGACGTTCGTCTTGCTCGGACACGCTTGTTGTTAGTTTTTGTTTATTAAAACAGTAGTAGTTGCAATAAATCGAAATGTAATGTAGAGTTAAGTACATTGTGTTTGACTGCATTAGGCAGTCGGGATTAAACCATGGAACTAATCACACGTCTTTAATTTCACATGCCCGACCTCACATGGCGACCCTGCCAGACGTGTTGGTGAGGCGCGCGCACGCACGCGTCATTATCTAAAAGACAATTTAATTTTTAATATGGACTAATATAGTGTAAATAAATAGTGAATAATGGGGAAACAACAATCGAAGGAAAGTAATAAGGACACAACTGTTAATCAAAACGCTGTGTACATCGAGCAAATATATATAAACTTTATTATAATAATTACACTCGTATGCTTGTGCGTGCTAGTAGCTATATATTTATTAAACAAACAAATTCAAAAGTGCATAAATAATCGAATAAATGGGGAAATTAACAGCCAAATTAGAAGAAGGCTGCAGGATAAATTAAAAGAAGACGAGGTGTAAGCTGAAAGGAGTGCAGGCAGCGAGGATGAAGGAGAGCAAGCAGAGTAAGCTGCCGGGTGTGTGATCCAGCCAAGCAAACGGTTTTGTGAGTGAAAAAAAAAATGTATTAGCCATTAATTATAATTTTGTAATTGTCTTAAGAATATAAGGTCCTCATAGCTAGATTGAAATAAGAAATTATAAATGTGTAGTGTAGATGTTGAGTATATAAATAAAATAAGAGATAAATTAAAAAATCCATAATACTAATTTTTGATCAATTTATTCGAATTGTCGAAAAGCTATTTTTTTAAACGAATGTACGCTAGTAAATAATTACACGGAGTTTGTTGTGCTTAACGCTATGCGACGCTAAAGTTAGTAACTAAACCCCATTAACAATAGACTAAGTCGAATGATTACTGAAATCAATTAATTCGATTATGCACATCACTACTATGGAGTGAAAATGGCGTTCGCGTACTTCTTGCGTGTTATTTTCATTGTGGTTTTGTTACTTAGTTTTCTGTTATTAACATCTGCTAAAGAAATTGTTCATAGAATATTATGTACACCCGGTAAATTTTACTAAAATATCGCATACTTATTTGCAATAGTAACAATAGAAAAGTCATTTAATGTTTGTAGGTATGATAAAGCATTTATAATGTTGATGTTTGTTTTAGAATTACATGAAGACCATACATATAGCTGCAATGTTGAAGAACCATCATGCAGTTTACGATGTTTAAGAGATAAACTACACATTTGATGCAACATAATTAATATAATGCTAAACAGATCAATCCAGGAAAAGTTTGTTTCGAAAATGGAAATGCCACAAAAGTTGGCATTAGAAAAGTACTTAACATAATACCTATATATATTTTAAAAATAAACTGTTTTATACCATAATATAAGATTTCTAATTAAAATAAATAAAGGAAGTATTTTTCTTTTGGCGAAGAACTCGTCGATATACAGCCATTTGGATTTCCTTCGTCCATTTTGATATACAAAATCAGCTTGTCAATATCAGTGATATTCGACGCTAGCGCTGCGTGTGAACCTTTAGAACTAAAGTCAAAGCAGCTGTCCTATCTGTATTACTATAGTTTGACCATGACCGCTGTACCGCGCCTTGGGTATGCGCGCGGCGAGGTGGGTGGCACCATCGGCTGTTGCCTGTCGACTGTTTATGACAGAAGCACATGAGATAAATATTCAAAGATGGGTCGTGCGTTATGATGTTACTGGACGAAATGGAAGATGAAGTTGAAGCAGAATTTATGTTAAAATAACTTTTGTTAATTTAGTACATAAATTAACGTTTCATTAATTACATTAAATAATTTAATTATTCGAAATTAAGTAAACAACAAACTATAAAATGCCATTGCATACAGCTTATGCATAACATTTGCCGTGTAAAAAAACTGGCGAGCCTTAGAACTGTAAACTGATATCGTAAGATCTATCCGACAATATCGATCTCATGTGAACTCATGCTCTTTCCTTCCCGGCCCCCACCTCGCCGCGCACCTACCAAGAAGCGGTACAGCGGTATTGGTCCAACTATAGTATAATAGTGAATTTGACGTGACAATGAATCGGTTAATAAATTTTATAATTCGATGAAGAAGTGATAGTCCGAATTGTGATTGGTGTGCAAAATTAGAGGACTGTCATCATTTATTGGAGGAATGTGTCCGGAACGATGCCGACAGAAATAGTCTAATTGCTGTATGTAATATAAATAGATTGGACGTGGGTATGTTTATACCAATATTGGCATGTCCGACTTCAGTGGAAGCATTTGAGTTTTATCGATTTGTGAAGGTTCTGTGATTAAGTTACATAGTCAAGCTTAAACATAGTTCTAGTTTAGTTAGTTGTTAAGATGGGGCTGGCATAGTCAACATTGACTAGTCCCGTAAAAAAATTAGAATAAAAAAACCCTATTGCTGTAAAACATAAACGCGAATGAAATAAACAAAATTTTATGCGGCTTACTATCGCGTTTGTTTTTGGTAAATGATGTTTACCTCTCGGTGACCACGATGGCTGCAAAGCTCTCAAAATAAAATTGTAAGCCGCACTGCATAAAATTTGTTTGATTCATTAATCAATGCTCGCGCAATATTTTATTTTATTGTGACTCGACATATGACAGCACCCCGCTTGATGTTAAGCCGAAGTGTGGTCCATGAATGAATGTCACTGCTACTACAATTCAATAACTGTGAGTAGCAATCACATCCACTATGCCGGCCTAGTATCTAATAAAATCCAACGTAGAGTATCCTAATTGCTTTATGATATAGGATGTGTTAATCCCCTATGCAAGCCATCCCATTGTGATGGACAGTGCATGAAATACTTCCTCATGGCTGCGCAGAATCTTCTCTTGTATTGTTCAGGGGAGACGACGGTGGGCTGACCAGAGCCCAGGTTCTTCTTTACATAATGCTCGAGTTTTTTGTCCCATGTAAATGTTCTTATATAATCTGAAATTGATAAATCAATCAATCAATCGTTGGCGGGGGCGAACGGGGCGGCAAAATAAATAAAAAACTAAAATAAATCGTTAAAATCATCAGGCGAGTCAAGGGCAGATGTCGTATCACAATAAAAAAAATGTGCTCGACTGCGCGGACTTGCTATTACCGCAGTACCACGCTCTTCTAATCTGCCGATCCTAATACTGTGCAGTTCAAAAGTCAGGGCTCTTTTTATTTGAATTGTATTACACTTCGAAAAATATCATGTTTTTTAAATAAATTATTTTAAAATTAGAATTCATAGACAAACAAAATATTTTTTTATTTGGATAGGCCTGTACTGCAATTTCGTAGGTCGGTACAATTAAAAAAAAAAACACTGAACTCACCAATAATGCCTAGTACAAGGCACGTATCACTAATTCCTAATAATAACGAGTAATCCATGACGCAATGCGTTGCCAGAAACTGTGTGTCCCTTTCAACAGCAGCCCACAGCACTTGGGCGGAGTGTGATTGGAGATATAATTGGTTCTCCCAACGTACTGCAAAAGCAAATACAAAAATACTTTTCTTAGATTTTGTGCGAACATTGATTAATGTATTGAACAAATTTTATGCGGCTTACTATTCCACGATGGCTGCAAAACTCTCTGAACAAAACATCAAAACCTCATTAAAAGCGATAGTAAGCCGCATAAAATTTGTTTTCAATACAAAAATATACTACAATATGGATTTAAGGCGTAAAATATCGAATATAGGATATAAACCAACCCAGGACTAGGGTTCAAATTTTTAATCTTAGACTGGCGCGTTAGTTAGCACACCAGTCTTTGTTGAGTCCCGGCTTCGATTCCCGGTTATATTGCATTTGGTGATTGTTTTGTTTTTTTCGAGAGCATTTTAAGTAACCATCATGGCTGCAAAACTCTGGAAACTTACAATCATTATCCGAAATTAAAGGCGATAATATACTGCATAAAATTTGTTTAATTCATCAGGAAATAAATTTCATAAAATATCTGTAAAATTAAAACTTACAATGCAACAGATTCTCATCCATAAGGACAGCATCGTGTGTCTCCTGCATGAGCCTGTGCCTTGATAATCCTTTTAGGTCAAATCTTTTCTTTAACGTTGGTTGATTATACAATACCTCCATTCATGGACCACACTCCAGTCTAACATCAGGCAGCGTGTTGACATATGTCAAGTCACAATAAAAAATACTTACAATGCAACAGATTCTCATCCATGAGGACAGCATCGTGTGTCTCCTGCATGAGCCTGTGCCTTGATAATCCTTTTAGGTCAAATCTTTTCTTTAACGTTGGTTGATTATACAATACCTCCATTCATGGACCACACTCCAGTCTAACATCAGGCAGCGTGTTGACATATGTCAAGTCACAATAAAAAATACTTACAATGCAACAGATTCTCATCCATGAGGACAGCATCGTGTGTCTCCTGCATGAGCCTGTGCCTTGATGATCCTTTTAGGTCAAATCGTTTCTTCAACATTGGTTGGTTATACAATAAATTCTCCATCACCAGAACACCATCGCCAGCACCACCCACGCTAAATACACCAACTATACGAGCTGAAAAATATCGAAACGTCGAAAAATAAAATAAATTGTATACAATTTATTTGATTATAATCAAAACTAAAATAAACGCGATATTAAGCCGCATAAAATTTGTTTAATTCAATTATTTTATTTTTTACAATTTTTTCGACATATAACAGCACCCCACCATGATGTTAGGCTGGAGTGTGGTCCATGAACGGATGTCACTGCTACTACAATTCAATAACTGTGATTAGCAGTCACATCCACTATGCCGGCCTAGTTGGATCATTTCTATACTGAACTACTAAAGTGCTTGAATCATATAAACAGGACAACCAAAGTACATATATCAAAGATACATTGGTACCGGTGGGTGGTCTGGAACTCGTGCTCTCGGCTTGGCTCTCGTGGTGTAGTGGCAGTGTAAACTAAGAGCACAGGTTCAAAACCACTTACCGGTACCAATGTATTTTTGGAATATGTACTTTGGTCTTTCTGTTTCTATGATACAAGCTTTGGTAGGAAAAAGGCGTGATAATATGATTGATTGATTGCCCTGAGGAAGCCGTAAACTGACTATTCAATCACCAGAGCTCTGGAACTGGAACCGAACCTGGGATTTACACGTTTTACTGAATTGCTAACAAAAAGTAATTAATTGAAATGAAACACTAACCTAGCAACGTGGGTAATTTATTCTGATGGCAGTTGATGACATATGCAAAATAATGCGGAGCGAATTCTAGGAATTGTTGCCATTCCGGTTTACTCATTTCCTTTAACACAAATCTGTCATCTGAAAATTAAAGAGTAATATTATAAATGTGAATGTGAGTTTGTTTGTTACGTTTTCACGCAACAACTACTTTACCGCTCATCATGAAACTTTGTACACATATTTTTGGAGGTAACATGGGATTTTTTACTATAGTTTCCAATTGACTATAGTTTTTGCTGTTTGGAATTTTTCTATAGTCATTTTTTATATGAGTTATCGAGTTATAAATACAAAAAAATTATATACAGTCGAATTGAGAATTCGAAGCTGTAGTCCAGAGTGTCCACAGCTCTGGTGTAGGTGAAAAGATCATGAAAATAACATCTACCAGTACCAATGTATCTTTGATAAATACACTTTGGTCGCCTAGTTTCTATGATACAAGCACGTTTATATTTTTTCACCAACTAGTACGGAGAATTTACTCTACAATTGTTACTCGACATATGACAGCAACTTGTTTAATGTTAAGCTGGAGTGCGATCTATGAATGGAGGCTTCAGTTGAAAAACTGCAAGTAGCAATTACATCCACTATGCCGGTCTAATTGGAACTGGCAACTTACAAGTTGATCCCAAAACGCAACTTAGTCACTTCACGGTCTGTGTAATTGTAAGTATAAACCAGGATCGGCAGAGTGGAAACCACTGCCTACCCCTTTTAGACAACTAGACTTTAATCAAATATCTGCCTTTTTATTTACAAATAATTATTATTATACAATTTAATTTTTAAATATTGCAAATAAAATCTATGAAACAAATCTTTGTTCCGACCGGGAATCAAACCCAACACTACGCGTAACGGACAGGGGTGTTAACCAGTGCGCCAAGTCTACTTGACATTTTAAGTCGACATTACCTTTAGTTTTACAAAACGTTGACCCTGACTTGCCACCTCTAGCCGCCCATGGCTCACAGAATGCTAACGAACGCGCGAATCCCTCTTCAGTATTACGCTCGTTACACCACCATTTGTCTGAAAAATATTACGTTTATATAACTTTGAATATAAATACGCGACTTGGGATTCCCCTACGGGAATTCCCCTCGTTTAGGCGCCCTAGGCATAGTGTGGTAATATCAAATCAATATACCCCACCTAATGTAAGGCGACCGTGTTGTAGTGGCAGTGCAATGGTTACACAAACAAAGAGCACGAGTTCGATACCACCCACCGGGGCCAATGTATCTTTGATATATGTACTTTGGTTGTCCTGTTTTTATGATATAAGCACTTTAGTAGCTTAGTATAGAAATGTAAAAAAAGTTAAGCTGGAGTGCGGTCCATGAATGGAGGTGACTGGTACTACAATTCAATAACTGTAAGTAGTAGTCACATACACTATGCCGACCTAGTTGAAACCTGCAACTTACAAGCTGACCCCAAAATGCGACTAAGTTTTGGGGTCACAGTCTATATACTTGTACTACCCCGGATCAGAAGACTGGGCACAGCTGCCCACCACACTTTAACGGCCAGACCAAAGGCATATATCTGCCTCTTTCTTTTTTTTATTAACAAATATTTGTAAATTTTAATCTTACTGTTAAATATTACAAATAAAAGTTATGAAACAAATATTTGCTCCACCCGGAAATGGAACCCGGAACACCCACGTAGCCAACTGGTAGCACACCACTACGTGGCGTACGCCTGTCGTCAAATTGATGAAAACGCAACACAAAAATCAACTTACTATCATTCTTTTCTTTATCATCGGTCTTACTGTCATTGGGTACGTCATTTTGTGTCTCAGTGTTGCCTATTGAAAAATCATCTTTGATATTTGGGTTTGTGTTTAATGGCGAGAGGACCATTGATCTTAATTTTTGAAATTGGGCCGCGTAATAAACACGACATTGTAGGCCATCCTAAAATTAAACACAATATCAATTAATTTCTATATACCATTGTTATAATAATTTTGTAGGTAATAGATATTAAGCATGGGCGTTTTCATTTTTTTTCGCAAACCGATATATATCCGATTTTGGATTTTGAAATCGATTTCAAAATCCGATTTTAGTTTTTAATTTTAATATTCTTTTTCTTAATAACATATATTTTTAAAACTACTGTTTTATTTGGTAAGTATATATTCATACAATGTTTACTAAAATTGTACCTATAATAATTTATAATCTATATTTCATAATATAATTTTTAATATTCTTTTTCTTAATAACATATATTTTTAAAACTACTGTTTTATTTGGTAAGTATATATTCATACAATGTTTACTAAAATTGTACCTATAATAATTTATAATCTATATTTCATAATATAATTTTTAATATTCTTTTTCTTAATAACATATATTTTTAAAACTACTGTTTTATTTGGTAAGTATATATTCATACAATGTTTACTAAAATTGTACCTATAATAATTTATAATCTATATTTCATAATATAATTTATACATTTTTAGACTGGTAGGCAGACTGTAAGGTGACTTGGTGGCGTCAGCTTCGGATTTAGCTTGTAAATTGCCAGTTTTAAATAGACTGGCATTGTGGATGTGCCCTAATGGATCGCACTTTAGCTCAACATCAGGCAGGGCGCTGTCATATGTCGAGTCACAGTAAAAAAATATAAATTATCTTTATAAATTTTATTAACATTTTTTTAAATCTGTTGACTCTTTTTTCTGAAAATGAATCCATACCTCACAAGGTTTTCGTGACATTTCGAGGAAAAAAAAATGGTTCAAACTAAATATTTTAAAGTCCAAGTTTAATTTAATTATGTTTTTTTATTATGACTCGACATATGACAGCACCCCCTTTGATGTTAAGCTGGAGTGTGGTCCAAGAATGGATGCCCCTGCTACTATAATTCAATAACTCTAACAGTCACATTCACTATGCCGGCCTAGTTGGAACCGGCAACTTATAAGCTGAACTCATAACGCGACCAAATCACTTCACGGTCTGTATACTTGTAAGTGGTGGTACTACCCCGGATCGGCAGACTGGGTACCACTCTTTGATAACCAAACCCGAAGCAAATATCTATCTCTTTGTTTACAATTACAATTATAAACACAACACTAATATGTCCTATCTATCTTTTAATTAGAATATAAATTTACAAAGTATAGTACTTGAGAAATTACCTATTTAAATTATTACCAAAACATAAAATAAATTACTAATTTACGTAAACGAAGTGCACGCATGTGTCACCAAGCTCAAACTGCCTAACTTGCAACGAAACAAAACACCTTATACATTTCTTTCTCTCATCAGAACTTCAAACATAAACAAATCCAAGTAGCAAGTAATTGCAATCATGTACGCAAATATGGTCTCTAATTACATAGGCATAGGAGTAAAGTAAGGATAAAATGCGTTGCACGGCGTTCAAAAAAACTAATAGCGTAACAAATGTAATCTAAAATAGATCTTATTACTTCGCGAGTAATTCTATATTTCAATGTGCGATCGTAAAATATCCAAACCGAAATCTAAAACCGTTAAAATTCACCCCATCCTTTTTACTCCGCTAAGGTATGCTGGGTTAGACAGAAACAAAGCGAATTTCCCTATCAGTTTTTAGTTTTTTAACGTTTTTGTGCGGTTTGTGTTTTGGTTCGGCTACATTGCTAGTTCGTTTTTTATAGTTTTTTAAAATCCGATTTATTAGTTTCGGAAATCGATACAAATCGATTTGTGACTGGAATCGGATTTTAGATTAGTTTTGATATATCCGACACATGCCTAATAGATATAGATTTAAAAAAATCTTCGTCTAAGTTTTATCTCTCCACTTGTCGATTTCATAAATCATTTTCGTCAATCTCCTTTTATCCGCTTCATTCTATAGTACAACAAAGTTATGAAGGTGACCGTGGCCTAGAAGTAGTGAAATGATCACACAAACCAAGAAACCCCGGTTCAAAACCACTTACAGTTACCAATATATCTTTGATATATGTTTTATATATATCGTACTATTTCTGTGATATAGGCACGTATAGTAACTTAGTATAGAATTGTAAAAATAACTTACTTTAAGTAATATTTCAATGTGTTCATTGCTTTTAGCTGCTTTTGGTTTATCACCATCCACTTTTTCTTTTGGTGTTTCGCAATCCTCTTGATCAGATTGACTGCTAATGAATAAATAAATGTATGCATAAGTCATCATTATCAATCTATATACTTTCCACTGTTGGCCACAGGCCTTCCTCCAGGTCGTGGATATCCAAACAGGATTTGGCTACTAGCTAGGACGCGTGAGCCTTGGAAAGCGGATTCAGGTGTGGCAGTTTTAAAAACGACTAAACGACGTAAACGGGTTAGTACCATCACTTACAAGTATACAGACCGTGAAGTGATTTAGTCACGTTTCAGGATCACCTTGTAAGTTGCCAGTTTCATCTTGGCCGGCATAATGGATGTGATTGCTACTCATAGTTATGGAATTGTAGTAGCAGTGACATCTATTAATGGACCACACTCCAGCTTAACATCAAGCAGGGTGCTGTCATATGTCAAGTCACAATAATAAAAAAAACTTACGTTTGTATCATATTATTAGCCAGTAACGCCTGCAATGATCTCTGGTACTGAACTGAGACGAGCGTGGCTGCAATCACTGACCCTATCTCCCCAGAAAACACAACCACTGGTATCACACCACCGGATATTATCACGCCATGCTGGAAATAGTGGAACATTACAAAAGGCCAACTGAGTATCTTAAACCGGCATAGTGGCCGGGGAGTTTTTTTTATCGAAATGCGACTTCTGATCTCGTCTTGGCTGATGGTAAGCGAAAACAAAACGTTTCATTACGCCGTCAGTATGCCAGCCAAAGATGCCTTTTCACGCACCTTTGGCTGGTATATCGCTTGGAGGATCTAAGGTTACAAGATGAAGAAAACACGTGGGCTGGTAAAGCAATCCACTTGTCGATTGTTCTATATAGAAACGACGCACCGAACCTTTTAGTTCGACTGCCGATTCGATCGACAGAATGCGGATGCTTGCCCTGACCTGTGCGGGCGTTACGAGTGTGAAATGACGAGGTAGGAACAAGGTTAAAGAGCTTCACGGACCATTCTTCGTGGTATAGAGGACGCACAAAGTCTCTGCTAAGTTGCAGGGGCTCTTGAGTTCCCGTGACCTCTACATCACCTATAATTCGGACGGCTCGGCGTTGCAATGAATCTAGGGCATTGAGAAGATACTTGGCAGAGCCGTCCCAAAAGTGCGAACAGTACTCCGCGCAAGAGCGAATTTGAGCCTTATAGGGCAGCAGGCGAAGCTCTGGCGCGAAGAACCTTCGCACCTTGTTCAGGACGCCAAGTTTGCGGGAGGTGCACTTAATGGCCCGCTGCTAAAATGTCTAGTTCGTCTGAAGAACCGAGGGAGATGTTACAAAGAGTAGAAAGGGGGTAAACGGTTTTTTTTTGTCGAGAACGCACATAACCGAGTATTGAATGCGTTGAACTGAATTAGATTCTCGTCATCAATCAAGAACCCGGTTCCCGGTCCATGCACCGTGCTGAGTCCAAGATCCAGCATATCATTGATATGCAGAAGGAACAAGGTCTGTTACAGCACGGAGCCTGAGAAGCGCCGGCTTGACATCAAATACTGTGCTAGATATAATAATTATGTTATATGTCTAGATATAATAATCGAAATAGAATAAATAATTAAACTAACTTGATTGCATGGTTGATTATTAGACAATAGTTGTGAGAGTAGTTGTCTAACTGATTTCTTGTCACCTTTCTCCTCGTCGTCTTCCACGCCTGAAAATATAATTAGTGTCAAGTCAAATGAATTTAGCCAAGGAGTTAACATTGGCGGTGACATTTTGGCAAGTGACATGACGAGCAATTTTAAATTATTTGGAAAGGAAAGGAATATTTATGTGTATATTTCTGAATATTAATGTGTAATAGTTTTCCTTGCCTTCCCAGGATGAAGGTGAAGAAGAAAGAAAGAATTTAGCCAATGCTGGTTTTACAGATAAATGCCAAAGAAAGGTGGTTAATATGGATTATTGTTTTTATTTTTGTTGAACATTTGTTATGGACTTTAATTGAGTTACTTGTAATATGCATTTCCAAAATCATGGTAGAGTTTGACAATGCGCAAGAGTCAGAAATTTTATATATATTTTTTAATTTTTTATTATACATTTCTATACTAAGCTACTAAAGTGCTTGTATCATAGAAACAGGACAACCAAAGTACATATATTAAAGATACATTGGTCACCAGTACGAACTCGTCTGATCTCGAACTCGTGCTCTCCGGTTTGTGTAACCATTGCACTGCCACTACACCACGGTCGCCTTAAATGTTTTGATTTTGTAAGTGGGGTAACGAATGCGGATAGAGTGAGGAATACAGTGTGATAAATGTGATTAAAATAAGTCGTAGTGACAAAGGTACGTTCAAGGAATAATGAAAAAGGAGATTGAGAAAAGATATTTATAAATCGGAGGCGAATGGGAGTATGGAGCTATCCGTGTGCCCATAACCATAGTCTGTATAATTACAATTGTGGGTGTTCTAGATGATTTTCATCTTCATGGTGTAGATATTGAAACTCTCCATCCGAAGAAGCACCTTAGGCCGGTATAGTGAGGGCGACTGAGGTGGTTTTTCAGTCGTTGTCACTCTTGGACCTCCTCTTGCTTATCACCAGGCAAGTCGAGGTCAGATGTCGTGTCACAATAAAAAAAAAACTATCTGTATACATAAATAACATTAAAAATATATGTAAAAATCATGTAAATTAGGTAAAATTATTAAAAATTATGTAAAAAATCTTACCTTGATGTTCTACTTCCTTTGTTAGAGGATCTGGAAAGAAATGTAAATACTGTTTTATTTTATTCATTCAATATAATTATTTCCAATGTAAATTGAATAAATAATATTGATTATTCCTTCCGTAGAGCTTGTATTAAGAGAATTGTGGATGTAAGGGAGTTGTGTCACTATCGTGGCAGTGGCGTAGCGTGGGACTCAGCCGCCCGGGGCGGAACAAAAAATTGCTGCCCCCTTATTTAGGAATTTCAATCACAGGTACAACAAGAATATAAATGTCAGGTTCAAGTTTTAACTATATATTTTAGTTTTTTTAAATTTTGCCGCCCCCTAAATGTGCCGTACGGGGCGTGCCGCCCCCTTTGCCCCCGGCTACGCCACTGTATCACGGCATGTGGTGTTCCATTGTCTCTGTCTATCCCTGTCAGAAAAAGCGTGACAATTTAATTGGATATAATATATTCATCATTTATGTTAATAAAAGTTCTTTTGGGCGACAAAGTGTCGGTGACTAAGTCATCGGCACTGTTGAGGCTACCCTTGCTATCATTGAACAAGTCAAGGTCAGATTACGAGTCACAATAATAAAAGCGTCCTAAAGTAACTCTCCATTCATGGACAGCACTCCACTTGTGTGCTGTGGTGTGCAATCATATAATTCCAATTCAACCCTCTTCCAAATTAAATTAAGTTTAACTATAATTTTAAGGATTCTGTTATTATTAGGATTATGTGATATTTACATTTATATAATTTTTATTTATTTTCGATTTTTAATTTTTGTTTTTATGCAATTTCATATTATGTATATTATTGTTATTTTTGGCAAGCTATTTGTATATATATTGTGTATATGGCAAGCTATTTTGTGGAGAGTGTTTTCCGACCAAATCGGAGACATCCTTAAGAAAGCTCGGTTGCCTAGTGCCCATAACCATAGGGCCTGTATGAGGAGAATTGTGGATGTGAAGGAAGCAAGGGAGTTGTGTAAGGATCGTGGTAAGTGGCGCTCCATTGTCTCTGCCTATCCCTGTGGAAAAAAGGCGTGACAATTTGATTTGATTGATTGATTGATATTTGTATGTATATTTTTACAAACCAGCCTAAGTGTGCTATTATATTTTTTTGGTATTTTTTGCTCGTGGCCTGTTGTATACACCTAATTAAAGAATTTAAATGCATAAATAATCAAACATACCGATTATATCAGCACTATTTGTATCACTGGAGTCATCTAAGTCTACCTTCTCCTCAACTGAAAATTGATATATAAGATACATTAGTAGCGGCAAGTGGTTTTTTAACCCGTGCTCTCGATTTGCGTAACCATTGCACAACCACCACACCACAGTCGCATTATAATCAAAAAGGACGTTAATTGAAAAGCGTAAGATTCTCCACTTTGCGAATTGCAGTAAGAGTGGTTGGCAGTGGTACCCAGTCTGCCGATCCGGGGTAGTACCACCACTTACAAGTATACAGACCGTGAAGTGATTTGGTCACGTTTCGGGATCAGCTTGTAAGTTGCCAGTTCCATCTAGGCCGGCATAGTGGATGTGATTGCTACTCACAGTTATTGAATTGTAGTAGCAGTGACATTCATTCATGGACCACACTTCGGCTTAACATCAAGCGGGGTGCTGTCATATGTCGAGTCACAATAAAAAAAAATAAAAAAATAAAAACTTCACGTGTGTATTACAGGCAGAAATAGAAAAGAAGATTGTGAAAAAAGTATAGCTTCCGTCAGCTATACTTTTTTTTATTTCAGACTCGACATATGACAGTACCCCGCTTGATGTTAAGCCGAAGTGTGGTCCATGAATGAATGTCACTGCTACTACAATTCAATAACTGTGAGTAGCAATCACTCTTAGTTTATTATAATATCATACTTTTATTTCAGTCGTCGGCACTCTTTGTCTCCCCATTGCAAGTCGACATGACTAGACGCGTTGCTAAAAACATTTTTATATTTATACAGCAATAACTACTATCTAGTATTAAAGGATTAAAAGTTGTCTCGTAATTTGCTATTATATGTCTAATTTATTTTAAATAAATAAATATGCAATATAAAAAGAAATGATAGCTGCAAACCTCATTTAAAAAAATTAAAAGTTCTAACATTACCATGCATGTACATTAGTGAAATTGCCGTTTTTGTAAAAGCTCATGTAAACACTATTTTTACTCTATACAATAGTGATAGAAACGGAGTAAAAATAAATCCAATGGCATGTAGTACAGCTTTTCTGGATAAGAGTGCACTTGGTATGTGTCCTCGTATATGTAATAGTCTTCCCAGGAGTATCAGAGATGCTGAAAATATTGGATTGTATAAAAGGAATCTTAATTCATTTTTAATAAATAAGACATATACAATTAAGGAATTTTTAAATGACAAATTGTGAATTATTATTTTGTCATTATTGAATAAGTTTTTTTATTTTTTATTTGTTAGCCTTTTTAGGCGCAACATAAAGAATTTATTTCATTTACCAATCTTAATGTACCTATGTTTGACAAATAAATAATTTTCATTATGAAATATTCCTTTTAAATAATCTAATATTCATTATCTTCTATGAAGACTATTAAATATACAAGGACACTTACCGAGTTCACTCTTATCCAGGAGAGCTGTACTGCATGTCATCGGATTAAAAGTAGGATTTTACATCAACAATTAAACATACCTGAATTATCAATGTGAGCCTTATTGATTTTGCAATTGGGTGCATATTTGTCGTGCGTGTCTCTTAATAACTTCTCAGCTAATATCACACGATCACCAATGGACCATAAAAATTTTACAACGCCTGTAATTTGACATTATTAATATAAATAGACAATTATTTTATTCTACGGAATAAAATAATTGTCTTTTTATTTATTTATTTTTTGGTTTAGGGTTGACTTACAGGTAGTTTAATATATAATATAAACAGAATATGCAGGTCATATGAAAAACTATAAATAACAAAGGCGACCGTGGTGTAGTGGCAGTGCAATGGCAACAGAAAATAGTGTGGTTTTCAATGGTACCCAGTCTGCCGGTCCGGGGTAGTACCACCACTTACAGGTATACAGACCGTGAAGTGATTTGGTCACGTTTCGGGATCAACTTGTAAGTCGCCGGTTTCAGCTAGGCCGGAATAGTGGATGTGATTGCTACATACAGTTATTGAATTGTAGTAGCAGTGACATCCATTCATAGGGCACACTCCAGCTTAACATCAAGCAGGGTCCTGTCATCTGTCGTGTAACTATTAAAAATATAAAAAAAACCATTATGTTATGATGTTACCAAGCCTGTTTATATTGTTTTTTTTCTTACTTAGCAAAAGTAGTAAACAAACATGAAAAATCACCATTTCCTATGCCCTTTATCTAATAAAACTGTTTACTACAGTTTTATTTTATAGAATAAACATACAAAATGTAACAAAAAAGTTATTAAAATCACTCAAACATATATATTATTGTGACTCGACATATGACAGCACCAGCCTGATGTTAGGCTGGAGTGAGATCCTAGAATAGAAGTGATTGTTACTTGCAGTTGAATAACTGCAAGTAACAGTGGCAACAAGGTTCTAGAGTGGAGACCACGAACCGGCAGACGCAGCGTAGGTAGGCCTGACGACATAGTCAGTGTATGCAACTGGCAACATGTCGTTCGAAATAGCGTTCTAAGGGGGAGGCATATGTTCAGCAGTGGACGCCTTCTGGCTGCTGATGATGATGATGATAAACAGTGGCATGTACATCGCCGGCCTAATTGGAACCGGCAACATTTGAAAGGAGTATCATCATCCGAAGATCAATTTACTCTTGTTTTTATCTCTTTTTAAATATAGAACCCACAGAGTTACTGTGTAGAAAAGAAAAGGTTACCTGCAGGTGTTAACTGTTGTTGCAAAGTGTCTGACGTGAGGGCTACATGTATATTCTCCATTTGCTGCTTGAAGTTCGCCTGCTCCTGAGTGATGTCACACTCGATTGCGCCCAATATGTCGTGACCTATGAAATATAACGATACACTTATTATTCCTTCTTGGTGGGAATCAAACCCTGCGTCTTTCGTCGAACTCTAAGTTACAAAGCGCCTATACGCTTTAGGTCGAACATTTTTCGAAGCCGAATTCCAGTCCATCGCTCGAAGAACCGACAAGCGATGGAGAAGAAAGGTTTTAGAGTGGAGACTACTAACCGGAAGACGCAGCGTAGGTCCCACTAGGTGGACTGACGACATAGTGAAAGTCACGAATAACTGGTGGATAAAACTGGCTTCTTGTCGTTTGAAATAGCGTTCTAAGGGAGAGGCCTATGTTCAGCTGTGGACGCCTTCTGGCTGATGCTGATGATGATGATAGTGTTACGAATTTTATCTGTTAGTTTTACGCCCAGAGAACATAATACATAATTCATAATAATATTTACCTCTCAACATTAAATCATTGACTTGGCTTATAAGATGGTCCCTCATAACTTTGGTATCATAATGGGTCGCTATCATCTTCGGTGGCATCGCGATCTCCCATGATGTTATTTTGTTATATCTGAAGAAGATTTTTTTATTTTATTTTTTATTGTGACACGACATATGACAGCAGCCCGCTTGTTGTTAGGCCGGAGTATCGTCCATGAATGGATTTCACTGCTACCACAATTCAATAACTGTGAGTAGCAATCACATCCACAATGCCGGCCTAGTTGAAATCGGCAACTTACAAGCTGATCCCAAAACGTGACCAAATCTTTTTATGGTCTGTATACTTGAAGGTGGTGGTTTTCTTTGGTAACCGGACCCCAAGCAAAATATCCACATCTTATTTTCAATATTAACAAATATTTGCAATATTTAATATAATTATTAAATATTACAAATAAAATTTGCATCGACCGGGAATCGAACCCGGGACTTTATGCGGTTTCGATTCCAGTCGTCGTCAAGTAAGGAAAATGTACAGTAGGTCTTACCTAAAACAAGCAGTGGTTGTAGGCGTATGGAAGTAATGTGTATGTATGGAGAGTGGATGTCTACAATGTGTTCTGAGTCTCGCAGGGCAATGGCGTAGTTGTAGATATCTCGCAAGTGACAAACGGCGTGAGACCGCCGAAAGGCGTGTGCCACGACTCGACGTGCTGCATACGGGACAACGGGACCAGAACATTATCTGTTAGTAAAAAAAAACATATTTTTTTACAAATATTATTTTAATGAGTGGTAGGCAGTGGTACCCAGTCTGCCGATCCGGGGTGGTACCACCACTTACAAGTATACAGACCGTGAAGTGATTTGGTCGCGTTTCGGGATCAGCTTGTTAATTGCCGATTCCATCTAGGCCGGCATAGTGGATGTGACTGCTACTCACAGTTATTGAATTGTAGTAGCAGTGACATCTGTTCATGGAACACACTACAGCTTAACATCAAGCGGGGTGCTGTCATATGTAACAATAAAAAATAAAAAACAATCAAATTAACACGCCTTTTTTGCCATGGGGATTGGGAGAGACAATGCCACGATCCCGACACAACTCCCTCGCTTCCTTCACATCCACAATTCTCTTCATACAAGCATTTGATAGAGTTGACGATAGGCGTATTAAATAGCACACCAGAATTCAATTAAGGCGGCCGTGATGTAGTAGCAGTGCAATGGTTACGCAAACAAGAGCACGGGTTCGAAACCACTCACTGGTACCAATGTATCTTAGATATATGTACTTTGGTTTTCCTGTTTCTATGATCAAGCATTTTAGTAGCTTAGTATAGAAAAAAAACTTTCACCACTTAGAGCGCTGTTTCGAACGACAAGATCGAAATAGTTGCATCCACTGGTTATTCGCGACTTTCACTATGTCGTCAGTCCACCTAGTGGGAGGCCTAGCTACGCTGCGTCTGCCGGTTCGTGGCCTCCACTCTAGAACCTTTTTTCCCCACCGGTTGTCGGTTTTTCAAACGATGTGGCCTGGCCATCGCCACTTCGGCATGCAAATCCTACGAGCTATGTCGGTAAACTATATCCTTGTTCGGGATTCTGTCGCGCAGAAATACACCAAGCATAGCTCTCTCCATTGTCCACTGAGCGACTCTGAGCTTTTTCAACAGGCCATCATTTAAGGGCCACGTCTCAGTGCCATATGTCATCATTGGCAACACACACGGGTTGAAGAGCCGTGGCACTGCGAGATGTTTGACGAGATGATATAAAATAGTCATTTATTTACCTGATTTGTTTGCATTTGATTTAATTTATCACTGCTATGCCCGATTGTGTTACACGTTATTGTTATACAGCTTTCACCATGGACAAATCTAAAAAGAAACAACATATTCAATCAATCAACACCCTTCTGGAACTCACATTATCTTTTCCAGAAGGCAGTGCTCATTACTACGGCGTTCTCAAGAGGCGAATTTAGTTGTTCAACTGCGAAATCGTTCGCGATTTGAACCGTTCGAACAGACTTTCAATTAAGTTGAAGCAATAAATATTGGTTCAACAAAAATTAAAGACCTATCAACTTTTATTGATTCAATTAATAACTGACAGTGAATCGACTCGTCTGAATTTGTTCGTTCATCTTGCATTGAATTATCAGTCTAATCAGTCAGTCAATCAGCGCGATTGAGTATCTATGTATTGTATATTGTATTCCTGTCACCAGTTTCTTGTTTGTTTGTAAAATGAAATGTAAATTATAGCGTTCGCATCTACAAGAAAAATGCTAAAATGGACAGATAGTGTAATGACACGTGTAATATTAGGTCGATTATTATTGAACGGTGAAAACGATACAATCAATATTCGCTTTTAATTTTTTGTTAAACGATAATAATTGAACAACTAAATTCGCCCCGTGAGAACGCCGTATAACTGAAGTGACGTGATTACGATCCAATAAAAAAGACGACGTGTAGTGGCAGTGCAATGGTCACGCAAACCGAGAGAACGGGTTCGAGATCACCCACCGGTACCAATGTATCTTTGATATATGTACTTTGGTTGTCCTGTTTCTATGATACAAGCTCTTTAGTAGCTTAGTATAAAACTGTAAAAAAAAGATTTTAATCAATCAAATATTCACGCCTTCTTGCCACAGGGATAGGCGGAGACAATGGAGCGCCACTTGCCACGATTCTGAAACAACTCCCTCACTTTCCTCACATGCTCACCCCTGCCTATGTTCAGCAGTGAACGTCTTTAGGCTGATGATGATGTGTTGGCAACCCTATTTGCAACTAACCTCCTTGCATGCTGATTCATGGGTACGTGGCATGTACTTGACGGGCATTTGTAATCATTATTGAAACAATATTTCTCCAAGAATGTGCCCAACGATATGTCATGGCGGCCATACAACTCCATTGTGACGATCCTAGAACAAATTATGAACAATGAATCAATCAAACTGTCACGCCTTCCTCTCATGGGGATAGGCAGAGACAAGGAACAACAGGCCTTCCTTCACATTCACAAAGACACGCCATAATAACAGTTCTGCTTTGAACTGTCATAATTATTTAAAAGAGTGGTAGGCAGTGGTACCCAGTCTGCCGATCCGGGGTACCACCACATACAAGTATACAGACCGTGAAGTGATTTGGTCGCGTTTCATGATCAGCTTGTAAGTTACCGGTTCCAACTAGGCCGGCATAGTGGATGTGAATGCTGCTTACAGTTATTGAAATGTAGTAGCAATGACATCTATTCATGGACCACACTTCAGCTTAACATCAAGTGGGGTGCTGTCAAATGTCGAGTCACAATAAAAAATTTAAAAAATCATTTTGCACAATTTTGCAAGAATATATTTAAATTACATAGTCATCTTCGTACAATAAACTATTTTAAAATGTATATGCAACTGTTAATACAATTAAGCCTAAGTGCGCATACAAATGCATCCTCAGGTTTCAAAAATCTTTGGTTTGTTATTTTTCTAAATTTAATTTTTAACCTAACCTTAGGAAAATTAACCAATTTTTTTCATAATTAAACCAACGAACTACGGTCTAAGTATAAAATATTGTGCGGTAATTTAGTGGACTGTATTTGCTGGTTGATTAAGACGAATTTAAATTAATTACACATGGGCAAAATGCATTTGTCGATAGGAGATAAAGGAAAAGGTACTGTGAAGCGGTATAAGAACGTCTCTCAGATATCTTGGTTTTTGACATCTTCGCGGTATAAAATATATATCAGGCGCCATACATAGTAGCGATGGCTGGATACACTTTTAAATGTGTATTTTGCGGATGCGGATTCAAAAGGAAAATACGGGTCGAATTGAAGTCGGTTAAAAAGGATATCGAAAATGCGTATTTACTTAAATATAAATTAATACAGGCGCGAACAAATACTTTATTATTATTAATAAATACACTTACCATGGATTAACACAAAAATCAGGTACGTTAGCTGACTTCTCGCAAAAACTGTACAGTAGGAGTGATAGTTTCTGATGGTTTTCTGGTGACAATGGGTCTAATTCAGCTGCGACTTTATGCGGTTGCTCCTCTTCAGGTGTTCTGTTCTCAATTTTACGTATATTTGCTAAGGGACAGTTCGCTGCAAAGATGTTTGCAAGATATAAAGTTTTGACTACAGGCGTGGCTTATTGGTCCACCACCAGTCCATTACGTAGTCACGGGTTCGATTCCCAGTCGGAGCAAATATATTGTTCATAGCTTTTTTCCTTTTAGACAATGTGGTCTAGTATTGTAGCCTCCGGTTCCAACCCACCCACCGGTGTCTTTGATATGAATGTACTTTGGTTGTCCTGTTTCTATGATATTGAAATGTAAATTTAAAATATACATACGTAAATGTGCGTCTTTATACGTGGAGCCGACAGCGCGGAAATGTGCCAGCGACGCTCGCAGCTCCAAATCATCAATGGGCTTCGTTATTGGATTCTTTAGGAATGGATGCAAATCCTACATAATAAAACTTATTGTACTGTCAGGGAACGAGCTAGATGACCGCGCTAGGAATGAAGTTGTGACATCGTCGTAACGTAGGCAGAGACAATCGAGCGCCATGTACCACAACTCCAGTATCATGCAAAATGTCGATATCGATTAAAATCACTTATTTTTATGTGACTCGACATATGACAGCACCCCGCTTGATGTTAAGCTGGAGTATGGTATATGAATGAACGTAACTGCTACTAAAATTCAATATCTGTAAGTAGCAGTTACATTCACTATGCCAACCTAGTTGGAACTGGCAACTTACAAGCTGATCCCGAAACGCGACTAAGTCACTTTACGGTTCGTATACTTTTAACAGCAACGCGCCTGATGTTCAGTTGAATTGCGGCAGACAAATGAAGGCGACTGCTACTACATTTAAATAACTGCAAGTAGCAATCACATCCACTATGCTGGCCTAGTTGGACCAGAATTATATATTTTAAGGCACCGTGGTGTTGTGGTAGTGAATTCGTTACGCAAACTGAGAGCACAGGTTAAGAACTACTTGTCGGTACCAATGTATCTTTGATATATATTATGTACTTTGGTTGTCCTGTTTCTATGATACAAGCACTTAAGCAGTAAAGAAATGTAAAAAAAAACAATTTCTAATAGTCACGCCATTTTCTCACAGGGATAGGCGGAAACAATGGAGCGCCATTTGCCTCGATCCTGACACAACTCCCTAGCTTCCTTCACATCCACAATTCTCTGGTTATGGGCACATACATACATTAATGGGAACTCTTGGTGCATTGCTTTCTGAATAGTCATATTTCCTTGCAGCATTCGGTGTGACATGGGGTTTAGGTTTAACACTAGTAAAAAGTGGTGTGCAGAAGTATTGTCTAAGTCCACATTTCCTGCCTGCCTCAGTTTCTAAGAAAGGCGTGCTTATTATCACATTTGGAGATATTGATAGGACCGTGTCATCAGCTGACCATCTAAAAAAAAATTTTTTTTTTAAATTGTTTCTCGACATGTGACAGTACCCCGCCTGATGTTAACCAGGAGTGCAGTACTAAATGAAGATAACTGACACTACAGGTAAATAACTGTAAGTAACAATCACATCCATTATGCCTAGTTAAAACCGACAACTTACAAGCTGAACCCGAAACACGATTAAATCACTTCACGGTCTGTATACTTGTAAGTGGTGGTACTACCCAAGATTGGCAGACTGCTTACCACTCTTTGATAACCTGACCTGGAGCAAATAATCACCCTGTTTTAATCACAGATATTTGTAATATTTATTCTAATACGAAGGACATCATTCATTTTGTATGGGGACTTGGGCTTAATTGTATTAAAAGTTTAATATGCATTTGAAAATAGTTTAGTGTTCGAAGATTACAATGTAATTGGAATTTATACTTTATTTTATAGTTTAAATGTGCAAAATGATCAAACTATAATTATGACAGTTCAAAGCAGAACAAAATATGGCGTTAATTGACAGACTATACAAAATCCATATCTTATTTTCCAAATAACTCAAATGCATAGCAATTAAAAGCAAAATTGGTTTTAGTTTTATCAATACAAGTATCAAAACTACCATTTATATATATTTTCATGTTTGGACATTACAAAAGTAGTACATAGAAGCCCAAAATGAATGATGTCCTTTAAGCTTCAAAACAAATATTTGCTCCGACCAGGAATCAAACCCGGACTGGTGTGCTATTGCGTCAATAATATTTAGCATAAATATATCTTGTACTAACCTTTCAACAGTATTATCAGTTTTTAACCTAGTTTCTTCTTTTGGTAAGAAAACATCATCATCCACTGACAGCTGACTTGATCTTAAAGGATCACTAAAATCTCTAATAGGTACACTACTTAAAGTTCTATCATCACTTTTTCTAACAAATACTTCATCATTTTTAGATTTACTCATCACAGTTTCGTCAGTTTTATTTCTGCTCCCTTCCGATTCATCAGTTTTAGAAACTTCTTTTTTAGTATTCTGAACTATTGGTTCATTGACCTCAGTTTCAATGTCCCCATCAGTTTCAATAGCTTGTTTATCAGTTTTAGGACATTCCTCTTCAGTTTCATCATTATTCTTATTATCTAATTCCTCGTCAATATCGTCGTCAAACGTATTCCCAGGGTCAGGTAAAACAGCTTCAATGTCATTTAAAAATGCATGTTCTAATTTCCAATTATAACAAGCTAATAAAAAGAATTTCACTACTTGTTTCACGCGAATCAACTCGTTAATTGAACTACCGTGGAGTAAAATACAGCAGCCTAGGTTGGGTTTTGCACAGCCTTCGAAAAACATTAGGGTCTTACCGGCAACTGGAAAAAAGACTTCATGGGTTTTTTTATTGTGACTCGACATATGACAGCACCCCGCTTGATGTTAAGTCGACGTGTGGTCCATGAATGAATATCACTACTACTACAATTCAATAACTCCGCAATCACATCCGCTATACCGGCCTAGTTGGAACCGGCAACTTACAAGCTGATCCCGAAATGTAACCAAATCACTTCACAGTCTGTATACTTGTAAGTGGTGTTACTACCCTGGATCGGCAGCTGGGTACCACTGCCTACTACTCTTTGATAACCAGACCCGAAGCGAATATCCATCTCTTTTTTTATTAACAAATATTTGTAATATTTAATATAATTATTAAATATTACAAAAAAAAAGCTATGAAACAAATATTTGCTCCGCCCGGGACTTTACGCGCAACAAACCAATCGCTATACCGTTCGCCCAAGCCTGTCGTCAAATTTGAAAAAGATGAAGAACTACTTAGTTATTTTACTGTAGTAGCAGTCGCCTCCATTCATGTACCCGTGCCGATCATTCCAAGTTCGCGCAATATAAACAATATTATATAAATGATTTTAATAAAAAGTAATTGTCATTTTCAAATTACATTCATATTATTTTATTTTTATAATTTTAGGCAAATACTGTAAGCCAAATAAAATTTATCGTTTATTCAGTTTTTACCAGGAGATTTTATTTGCACCTTTACTCTTTTGACCAGTTGACCCCACTCCAGCCAACGTCAGGCGGGGTGCTGTTATAATTAAGTCGAGCTACAATTAAAATATATATCTATAATACACATACATACAGTTTTTGAGATAGAACCGCCTGCATGTGCCTAACGTGGGCGAACACACTCTGGCGTCCACTGAAGACACCATTTCGGCCGCCGACAATCGACACACGCGACGCAAAGCACGCTCACCAACGCCTGTCGCCAACGCCATCTAGCGGGGAATGACAGAATTGTAAATAATGAATTAAACAAAGGACATCATTCATTTTGTGGGGGGACTCGGGCTTAATTGTATTAACAGTTGCATATACATTTTATAATAGGATTATACAAAGATTATAATGTAATTGGAATATATCCTTTATTTTGCATAGTTTAGGTGTGCAAAATGATCGAAATATAATTATGACAATTCAAAACAGAACTGTTAATATGGCGGTGTCATCGTGATTGAGAAACGATACAAAATTTTCCAAATAACTCAATTGCACAGCAATTAAATGCAAAATTGTTATTGGTTTTATCAATACAAGTATCGAAACTACTATTTATATATTTTTTCATCATTGGACATTACAAAAGTAGTACAAAAAAGCCCAAAATGAATGATGTCGTTTTATGCAGCGTTTATTTTCGGTTATTGGGTTTTACAATTTTTTTATTATTCTGTCGTTTCGAGAGCTTTGCAGCCATCGTGGTCACGAAGAGACTGATATGTTGCTCTGCATTGCGACACTAAGTTCAGGTTTGATTATTAACACAGTTTTAACGTGCCATGTTAGGAGCGCGTATAACATATCTACGTCTTTTCTAAATATCATTGCATTTAGTAGTTTGATTTCTTTTTATATTTTTAATAAAATTATACAATAAAACACATTTAAACAAGGCAGTGATAACCTTAGACGTCTATCTATGGCAGCAATCAACCCCTTGCAGTCTGGCGTTCCAGCAGTGGCGTAGCGTGGCGAGGGCGGCAATTTTTTTTCTGCCCCGGGCGGCTGACTCCTACGTTACGTCACTGCGTTCCAGCTATCATATAGTCAAGGGTACTATCATATTTCAAAACTAATACAAAAATAAGTACGACCCGAACTCACCCCTTCCTTCCTAAGTTCATCTTGCACAGTTCTAGCAGCCGTACCTCTTACTAAAACAACATTTGGTTTCAGGGCTGATATCCTTGCAGCACAACGGACCAGGTATTCTTGTTCCTAAATACGTACGAGTTAATTATTTTGTATTGTGACTTGACACATGAGAGCACCCTGCCTGATGCCGGCATAGTGGATTGCTATTGAATAGTAGTATCAAAAACATTCACTCATGGACCAAACTTCAGCTTAACTTCAAACCGGGTGTCCATTCACAATAAAAAAGTAGCAATCACGTCCACTATGCCGGCCTAGTTGGAAACGGCAACTTACAAGCTGATCCCAATCAAGGTCTGTATACAGACCACTCCAATTTCTTAAAGCGTATTGTTGTAGTGTTTATAGTTTATAAGTAAAAACAAGTCTGCAGTCCAGTGTTAATATATGATTGGTTTGTTGCGCGTAGTAAAAAAAGGAGGCGGATATTTGCTTCGGGTCTGGTTATCAAAGAGTGGTAGGCAGTGGTACCCAGTCTGCCGTCCGGGGTAGTACCACCACTTGCAAGTATACAGACCGTGAAGTGATTTAGTCACGTTTCGGGATTAGCTTGTAAGTTGCCGGTTCCAACTAGGCCGGCATAGTATATGTGACTGCTACTTACAAATATTAAATTGTAGTAGCGGTGACAACCATTCTTGGACCACACTCCAGCTTAACATGAAGCTGGGTGCTGTCATATGTCGAGTCACATTAAAAAAAACAACTAATAATGATTGTATTGTATGAGGAATACACACATCTATATATGTGCTATTGCTAGATGCACGTGGCACTTTCTCGAGCGTATCGCAGAACACGAGTGCCCTGCGACAAGGGTAGACGTGTGCGTTGGCGAGCCTGTGATTACAGTAATCCTTAGTTATCTGTGTTGCTACTGCATGAGGTACTATGCAAACACCACAATGATGATGACGTAATGTTAATGATGATCATACCTGTAACAACAGAGGTTCCAACGACGTTAATTTCCCTTCCACCCTCTGGTAAGCAATGGAGCAATGCAGTAACAGTATTGATGGGTTCACCAGATCCTGTGGCATGCCGCGGTGTATCACATTCTTTGTTAATACCACTCCGGGGACCACGCAACTGTCTTTGTAAGTCCCTGTGGCCACTTTCTTGATCTGCACATAGTTACGGATGTCTATGTCGTTGCTGTTTGGCTCTGGAATTAATTAGGTCGGTATAGTGGATGCGACTACCACTTACGTTATTTACCTGTCACCTCCATTAATGGACCGCACTCCAGCTTAACATTAGGCAAGATTTTTTAAAGTCACGATAAAGGAAAAAGATCAAGTCGGTATAGTAGTCTGTTTTAACTAGGCCAGCATAATGGATGTGACTGCTACTTACAATTGACTATAGTGGAAGTCAGCTCCATTAATGGACCGCACTCCAGCTTAACATTAGGCAAGGTACTTTCAAGTCACAATAGATAAAGAAAAATATAAACTTAGGAGTGGTTGGCAGCCAGTTAGTGGTCATTTGCCAAGTCTGCTGATCCGGGGTAGTACTACCACTAACAAGTGTACACAATATTAAGTGACTAAGTCGCGTTTCGCTATCAGCTTGTAATTTGCAGATTTAAGGAGACGCTTCCTCCATTCATGCAGCCGGTTGTACAAAAATTATAATTTACGAATTTGTAAAAAGTATCTTATAATTAAAAAAAAATGGGTTGCACCACTCTTTAACTTCACATTTTTCATTTACGTTTAACGGATATTTTATACAAAGCTAAAGGACATCATTCATTTTGGGTTTAAATTTACTACTTTTGTTATTTGTAATGATAAAAACATATATAAATGGTAGTTTCGATATAAAATTATTAACAACCCAATCTACGGTTTCGTAATAGTAAACGTAATAGAATGAACGTAACGTAAAAGTATGAAGTAAAACTAAATTAAACTAAATTCGTAAATTGAAAGTTTTATGGTACAACCGGTGATAGACTGCACTCTAGATCAATCTATGAATAGACTGTATAACATATCTAACATCAGGTGAGGTGCTGTCATATGTCGAACCACAATAAAAACAAAACGGATGTCACTGCTACTACGATTCAATAACTGTAAGTAGCAGTCACATCCACTATGCCGGCTTGAAAGTGGCAACTTACAAGCTGATCCCGAAGTCACTTTACACACGAGACTACACACGTAAAGGATTTAAGTATTAAGTAACTTAAAAACTTACCAAAACATAGAAAATTAAAGAAAAAGACGTGCGGCACTGCCGCGGTAAAAACTTTTTATCAACTTATGTAATAATTATATCAAATTATAATTATTTATTTATTTATGCAGTATTTTTTTCTTTGATATTAATTCATGTTACACTTTATATTACAATATAAATTATTACCAAGATTCAGTTACCTGCAATAGCTTTTTATGCAATAGTTTAAAAACCCTTATAAACGATTAAAAGTCATCGACAATCTAAAGAAAACAATCGATTTCGATGTTACAACACTACACGTTAAGCAAACGCTCGGCCGAGCTACATGGTAGGCGGAGTGGGGGGTGTTAGGTTTTATATATAGCTTAAATTTTATAATAGCTTAAAACTTACCAGGAGCAATAATTTGTGATGCCTGCATACAGAGTGGTAATATAACATCCAGCCAAGATGACTGTAGACCCTGCCGAGCCAAACATTGCCGTAATAGTAATTTCAGATGATCTTCCCCAGATTCTGTTATTACCTTACATACTTTCTTGGGCTCAGTTGTCGCTTAAAACAAAATTACGACTTTAATCATTTATTGCAACTCGACATTTATAAGAGTGCTAGACAGTGGTGCCTAGTCTGCCGATCCGGGGTAGTACAACTTACAAGTGTACAGACCGTAAAGTGACTTAGTCGCGTTTTGGAATCAGATTGTAAGTTGCCGGTTTCAACTAGACCGGCATAGTGGATGCAACTGCTACTTGCAGTTATATAACTGCATTTGCAGTTGCCTCTATACATGGACTCCGGCCTAACATCAGGTGGGATAAAACACTTCGTCAGATGTTAAACTGAGGCGACCGTCGGCCTCAACTGACTCTGGTCTATACTTATAAAAGTATTAAATAACCAACAATTGCCTGCATACTATATCAATCCAATAGACACGCCTCAATACCCACAGGGAAAGGCAGAGAATAGAGCGCTACTTTCACGATCTCCCTTCCCTCACATCCATAATTCACACAAGCTTTTGTTTTGCCCAACGGCGACTGGGTTTTTTAATTTATTTTTTATTATGAATTGTCTTATTTTTTCCAGTCGTCGGAACTTTCAGACTTCCTCTTGTTTACCATCAGGCAGGTCAAGGTCAAATGTCGTATCACAAGATAAACAAGACAAGATTATGTATACTGTGTAACACTGTAAGGGAAATTGTGTAAGGATCGTGGTAAGTGGCGCTCCATTGTCTCTGCCTATCCCCGTAGGAAACAGGCGTGACAATTTGATTTGATTTTGTAACACTGTTTTTAAAAATATCCCCAATTCGATCTAACACGCTTGCCAGTACCAATGTATCATTGATGTAAATGTACTTTGGTTGTCTTGTTTCTATGATACAAGCATGTTTAGGAACCTAATAAATAAATGTTTTAAAAAACAAGAACAAATCTTCTGGGTCTAACCCGTTTTATCCCTAAACTAACCTCTAAATTTTTAAATCTCTTTCGTCAATCTTCTTCACCCAATCCATGAATAATAATCTATAAGTACTCACGTTCAGCATGTTGTATGACAGGACTCTCTTCTTCCACGGCTGGAGAAGTTGTGTTCTCTAAAAAAATATATAAGGCGTTAAGTGAAGAGTATTGTGGGTGACAAGGAAGCAAGGGAGTTGTGTCAAGTTCGTAGAAAGTAGAGCTCCATTGTCTCTGCCTATCCCTATGGGAATTAATTGTGACAATTTTTAATTTTTCAATAACCGTAGAAAAACTAGGTCAGGCTAAGCATCCTCTTCTACCGATTGATTCAACGGTCGAACTAAACGGGAAGTCAAAGAAAACAGTCACGGCAACAGTTTAAAAAAAAATTGACAATCTTTTCTGCACGGTCCGGCGATATTCTAATGTATTTGGTTTTTCAACTTCCAAAAATTAAGGAGACGTTATTCAAACAGGCGTCCATCTCATAAAGATACGAGTAATTATACCAGCACGCTTTGGTAGCATTTTTGACGTTTTAACCGTAACCACAGAGCCTGTCTGAAGAGAATTGTGGATGTGAAGGAAGCAAGGGAGTTCTGTAAGGATCGTGGTAAGTGGCGCTCCATTGTCTGTGGGAAAAATGCGTGACACTTTGATTGATTGATTGATGAAGTTTCGTATAGATTAATAATTTTATAGGAGCAAGTTGTCTTCTATAAAGAACTTTCTTTATTCTCACTATAAAGAACAACAATTTGGTCCTTCATAAGTAATTAATAATTTTTACGAAACTTCATGAACGGTTAAAACGTCAAAACGGCGATCAAAGCGTGTCGCCTGGTATAATAATTAAAATAAATAATTGGCCCAAATCGGAGGCATCCTCAAAAAAGCTAGGTTGCCTAGTGCCCATAACCATAGAGCTTTTGACGACAGGCGTGGACAAACGGTTTAGCGATTAGTTTGTTGCGCGTAAAGTCCCGGGTTCGATTCCCGGTCGAAGCAAATATTTGTTTCATAGCTTTTATTTGTAATATTTAATAACATTAAATATTGCAAATATTTGTTAATAAAAAAAAAAGAGATGGATATCTGCTTCGGGTCTGGTTATCAAATAGTGGTAGGCAGTGGTTCCGAGTCTGCCGATCCGGGGTAGTACCACCACTTACAAGTATACAGACCGTGAAGTGATTTGGTCACGTTTCAGGATCAGCTTGTAAGTTGCCGGTTCCATCTAGGCCGGCATAGTGGATGTGATTGCTACTCACAGTTATTGAATTGTAGTAGCGGTGTCATTCATTCATGGACCACACTTCAGCTTAACATCAAGCTGGGTGGTGTCATATGTCGAGTCACAATAAAAAAAAAGCTTGTATGAAGAGAATCGTGGATGTGATGGAATCGTGTCAGGACGGCAAGTGGCGCTCCATCGTCTCTGCCTATCCCTGTGGGAAGGAGGCGTGACTATTGGATAGATTTGATAGAATAGAATATATTACCAGGTTTTGTAGCCTTTATAAGTCTAGCAGAACTATCACCAACATTTAGATCTAGGCAGTATGAAGATACACTCTCTACCAGCCGGGGGGAATCATCCGCTACAACAAAACAAAATAGTTAATAAACTTATTTGTATCAGAGAAACTGTACAAATAAAGATTGATTCAGGCTGTATCAAGATCGTGGAAAGACCTAGAGGAATGTTTTTCTCGGAAATTGCTGCGCCGAGACTTCAGAGTGGGGTAGGGAGAGTGACCCGCTTCACGGAGGGTCTACCACTTAATCGCGCTGAAATGTCCAAATTGGAACACAGCAATTATTCTCACTAAACATAAACAAAAATTATTGTAAAAGAAAACAATTACTGTAAAATGAATTTCCTCTGCGAGGAATATACTAAGCTACTAAAGTGCTTATATCATAGAAACAGGACAACCAAAGTACATATATCAAAGATACATTGGTACTGGTGGGTGGTCTCGAACTCGTGCTCTCTGAGTTGTGTAACCATTGCACTGCCACTACACCACGGTCGCCTTAATTTTTATTTACTTACGTGAGTTATCCTGTGTTACTAATGGCGGGAACGGCTTAGGTTTATAAAGCGTGTAATCTGCGAATTTGGGCAAATCAGCTATGCAATCAATGTAGCCTTCTATAATTAGTTGTTGACATAACGTTGTCGCTTGATCTCTGAAACAAACAAAGCTACTCTGAAAACGATGTTTCTACACATTTTTGACTTGTGATAAGGATCAACAGCGCCAAGGATAAAGGCCAGCAACCGACTCGGTTCACAGTAGTCATGGTCGAAAGCGCTTCTAATTTTTCAGCTTCGTTTAATTTAGGTACTTCCTAAATCAACTCGAAGACCAGCGTTGCCGATTGCTTAGCAAACCAGTTTGTTACGTGTAAAGTTCTGGGTTTCATTCCCGGTCGGAGCAAATATTCGTTTCATAGCTTTTATTTCTAATATTTAATTAATATATTTAATAAAAGATACACCAGAGTTCAGTGAAGCACAAACTAACTTTTTTTTATCATACCCACTTTAGCAAAATACAAAATTATAAACTGTCAATACAGAAACATAAACAAATACCTTAGATAATTTAACTGTCTAGATAGAGTGTCGCGATTCAATCGCAATGCAAACATAGGCCAACGTTGAACTGATTGTGTGCGTGTCACACACACAGATGCGTTCCATTACGATATCATTACAAGTGCGTCGGGCCACGCCTGTGTGTGTGAAATGATACCAGCTTATCGATATTACCCACTAAGTAGGGAAAAATATGCACTTTTGATATGCGTTTTATACATACATAAATTAATAATAATGTAGATTTGTTTACTATTTAATTTGTTATAGTATGTGTATATGTTACCAGAAATATATGAAACCTAGGAATTGAGAAAAACAATAGGGAGGTAGGCAATGGATGTAAAAACAGCAGCAAGTAGTGTTTGCAAAAACTCGATAGTTTTGTTATCGGTAGTAAACACCAAAACCATCTACTCAACCGATAGGGCTATAGACAGCGCAAACTATTAATAACAGTAATATTATTGATAGTACTGACCTGGTAAATTGATAGAACTATCGAAACCACTAATAGTGGTCTTTTCTTCAAAATTAACGAAATTGAAGAATTATCGGTTTTGTGCAAGAAATTGCACTCTACTTGTACAAAACCGTACGTTTATGTGAATAAGCACTACTAATGATAATAAATACCACATATACATTATTTTAATAGTCCAGTGCACAATATTTGATAGGGGTAATAAAAAAAAGAATAAGAGTATATTTTTTTATTTATACAAATAAATAAAAAAGTTTTGATGCTGCATCACGATTGTTGTTATTAATTTTTATCTTGTAATAATATCGTAAATCTATAATAAATATTTTTCTACAACACTTTTAATCAAATTAGTTTGATGGAGGTGGCCACAAACATGCTCAGCTTTTACCTCACAGTAATTTGGGCCTCCAATAAATTGTTTCATTACAGTAGATACTATTTTTGCATATTTTTTGGGAGTCATAGTAAAATCCTGTTTTAAAAACTGTCGAATTATGTATTCAGCAGATCAGAAAATAAAATATACATCCTGAGAGGCATAGATGAGTCCCTTTATCTCTTAATTTAACCAATTAATGGTGCGGCAATTTTTCATTTGATGTCCAAACAATTAATACACTTATTTTTTTGTGCAAACATTTAACAACAAAGCCTGCTATGTAGCCGACGATTTGCTGTGTATATTCACATAATTCCGAATAGTAAATAATGCCGGCATCGTTGTAGAGAATTTCGTCGTCAACGTCATGTTCCTCTTCATCTTCTTCCCTTAACGAAGGAACAGTTTCATTTATACTTTTTATTGATGAAGAGCACGTTAGAACACTTATGTCTTCTAGTGTCACATAGTTTCCTACCTACCTAAAAACTGGATCTTTAGGTATTCTGTAACAACAGTTTATTTATTGCTGCCTTGTCTAAGCATGATACATTATTATTGTTTTTATGGCACGACATATGACAGCACCCCGCTTGATGTTTAGCCGAAGTGCAGTCATGAATGGTAAACAGTGCATCCACTTGTAAATAATATTGTAATTAATAAACATATTGTTGTACATACAGAACACACATTTAGGTGGGTAATGTAATATAAATGTTATAACATGTTATTATATATAATAACAGTGTTAAAGTGATACTTGTTTTTTTTTATATACAACAAATCTACTTCAATATAAAAACCAAAATATTCACGGGAATATTTTGATTCAAAACCTGGCAACACTCTTAACATCTTAGGTAAAAAATTGAACTATTTTTTAAATAATTATTTCCATTGTTTATAGTAATTTAAAATCTACTTAATGATGATAAGTGACAGCTTTGGTTGTTCTCAAGCGTCCTTTGTAAGTTCGGCACAATTTAATGGCGCAAACAGTCATTATTATCAAAAAAATCACAGAGAAATTTCGCGTGGCGTCCAAACGGTGTCTGTTACGCAACTGACAAACGCGAGAGAGTGTATCGGCCAACAGTTGGCCGGTATTTTTTTTAGCCCGTGCGCCATCATATGCTCTATCTAGACAGTTAAATTATCTAAGACAAATACATAATATACCTTTCCCTCATATTGGCTTAAATATACAAAAGAAGTTAAACAATCAAGCAATGTCATAAACTACATAATTTAACATTACAATTAAATAAGAGAGGGTTAAAAGGTATTAGGTATGCCAATTATATCAGGCCATTATTCCGGGGGTGGAATTATGATGGGAGGATCTGGTGATGATGATCCTGATCGCTCTGTTTCTTGTGACAAGGGTCTGGACTCAGTTTCAGGAATAGATCGAGCTAGCAATTGGTCCACGTGCCGTCGATGGGACTCCCCATCTTCTGTAGTTACCACATAAGAGCTTGGACCCTGCACTGTTTCCACCACAGCTCTTTTCCACTTCTCACCCTTGCCATACATTCTAGCGAGCACATCCTGACCAGCCTTAAAACTTCTGCTAGGCACTCTTTGTGCAGCCTGTTCCTGTTGTTGTTCAGTTTGTGATGGGCCACTATCCGGGTGTAGAGCTAATATTGCAGTCCTATATTTGCGGCCATTTAACATTTCAGCTGGAGTTCTGCCAGTGCAACTATTGGGAACTGTGCGCAATGAATATAATGTTTTAGACATTTTCTCACTCCATGGCCAATCACAATCAGACAATTTATGAATTTTGTTTTTAAATGATTGAATGGCACGTTCCACTTGCCCATTGGACGATGGGTGATACGGTGGAGAATATATGTGTTTAATGCCATTCTTTTTTAGAAATGAGTTAAACTCGTCAGAACAAAAAGCTCTACCATTGTCTGACACCACAGTATCTGGTAAACCTTGGCTTGCAAAATTTTTTCTCAAAGTAGTTATGACCACCCCACTGCTCATTGATGGTACGATTTCTGCCTCAAGCCATTTGCTATAACTATCTATTAGCATGAGAAAGGTTTTGCCTTGAAAGGGGCCAGCAAAGTCGATATGTACGCGACTCCAGGGCTTCTCTGATACAATCCAAGTCTGAGGATCCTTTAGAGGATTATTTCTCACTGCCTGACATTGTTCACACGCTCTCACAATTTATTCTATCTGCTGATCCATACTGGGCCACCACACATAACCTCTAGCATACGCCTTTGTTTGGACAATACCCGCATGAGGGGTATGTAATAATTTTAGTACCTCACGTCGTAACGATGAGGGAATGATGCTTCTGTTGCACCACAATAAGCAGTTGTTATTGTGTGAAAGAGCATCTCTACGTGTCCAAAATGGCTTGAGATTTGGGTCAGTACATGCCCGTGGCCAACCATGGAGAACATGAAACAAAACTTTCTGCAGGGTTCTGTTCTTTTTAGTTTCAGAAGCTATAACGGTAGAGTCTATATTCCATTCTTCAGGTTTCTCTGCAAGCAAAAGTACATCTCTAAGACAGTCTTCACCACTATCAGAGGTGTAAGGTGAAGTCCATCTACTTAGAGCGTCAGCATTGCCAATCAATTTCCCAGGTCTATATTTAATATTATATTTATAACACTGAAGTTTCAGTGACCAACGTAACATTCTTGGTGAAATCTGGTTGGGAATCTGTTTCTGTGGGTTAAACATGCCCACCAAGGGTTTATGGTCTGTGATGATACAAAATTCCCTTCCTGCCAAAAACTCATGAAACTTAGTTAGCCCAAACATAATTGCTAAAGCCTCTTTATCAATTTGGCCATATCTTCTCTCATGTGGTTGTAAGGTTCTTGACGCCATCATCACAGGTCTCTCAGACTTGTCATCCATAACATGGGTCAAAACTGCGCCCAGCCCATACTCCGATGAGTCACATATTAATAGCAGTTCCCTATTCAAATCATATCCCACCAATGTTAATTCAGAGGACAACATGTTCTTGGCTTGCATGAAAGCATCTTGTTCTCGGTGTCCCCAAATCCAGGGTCTCTTAGACTCCAATAACTTGTATGAAGGTTCTAGAAAAGTGGCTCTATCTGGTATAAATTTTTCATAAAAATTATATAAGCCTAAAAATGCACGTAATGTTTCTTTATTAGTAGGTGCCGATTTCTCTTTGATCTCCTTAACCTTTATTGGTGAAGGGTGTAGCCCTTCAGAATCAATCATATGTCCCAAGAAATGTATGCTATTGGATGCAAATACACATTTCTTTAAATTAAGTCGAAATCCCATTTCATTTAGTTTAAACAACACATTATGCAGTCTCTGGTTGTGTTCCTCCATATTTCTACCAGCAATAGCAACATCGTCCAATAAACATGCCACCCCATCAATACCAGCAAGTGCTGTGGACATTAACCTTTGGAAGATACCAGGTGCAGCATTCACGCCAAAAGCAAGTCTGTTCATCTTCATCAGTCCCAGGGGTGTATTAAGTGTCAGAAGCATTGCAGTATCCTCATCCACCTTGAGCTGCATGTAGGCTTGTTTTAGATCAACCTTGCTGAACACTCTACCACCACTCAGTTTTACAAAAGCCTCAACCGCTGAAGGCAAGGGATAAGTGTCACAATGAATAGACATGTTGACTGTTGAACGATAATCACCACAAATACGAAGGGAACCATCATCTCTTTTAACAATTCTTAGTGGTGTAGCCCATTTAGAATATCTAACTGGTGTTAGTATACCTGACTCTACCATTCGCTTTAATTCCTTATTTACTTCATCTTTCAAAGGAAATGGAACTGGTCGAGCCTTCAGTAATCGTGGTATAGCATCTGGGCGTACATGGAGGGAAACATCAGGGCCCTTATATTCACCCAATCCCTCTAAAAACAAATCAGAGAATATATAACTATACCCATGGATTTAAACCAGTTTCTACCAAGGAGACTGGGCCCACATTCAGCCACTACTAGTAATTCACACTGTGCTTCTTTATTACCCAGTACAACATAAACATCAACTGTGCCAATAACTTTCAATGGGTCTTTAGTCCATGTCACTAATTTAATATTGGTTGATTGCAACGGAGGAGGTGTCACCCACAGTTTATGATAAGTAACCTCTGAGATAATAGTTCTTGATGCTCCAGAATCAATCTCCATTTGTAATTTTGCCTTGTTCATTAGCACATCAGCAGTTATTGATGGATGATAATCTTCAGTACATTTATAAATACCTAACATACGTTCTGAAATAATTCCGGGGGTGTCCGGTCTACAATCATCAACCAAATTAACTTTACGAATTTTCTTCTGGCAAGCAGAAGCAATGTGACCAAAACGTTTGCAATAAAAACACCTTGCTTTGGCAAATGAGCATCGCTCCCCATGTTTATGCTGGTTACCACAGTGTTGACATCCGCTATCTCGTACTTTATCAATTTGCATTGGTTCCGAGTCACAGGATGGAGTTTGCTTCATATCTCTAGTGTCTGGATACATATCAGGAAATGTTGCTTGATAGTTGAGGCTTAATTGTACAGCCATCTTATAGGTCAGATTTTTAGTCTTCAACAATTCATGTATCAACCGATCATCGTGTATACCCAACACTAATCTGTCTCTCAATTGACGCTTCAGATCAGTGAATTTACACTTAGCACCCAGAACACCAATAGCAGCTATGAACTCTTGCACACTTTCACCATGTGATTGTTGGCGTTTATGAAATTTACCCGCTTGCAAGATTTCATTTATTTCTGGTTCATAAAATGTGTCCAATACATTAAGAATGTCTTTGAAAGACACCTCAACAGGTCTATGAGGCACTAAAAGTGACACTACCAGGGAGTAGGTATCTTTTCCACATTGGGACAAGAATAAAGAACGAGCTTTATCTAGATTTTTGTCAACAATGCCAGCCACATTCAATGCACAAAGTAACCGTTCTTTATAATCACACCACTTATCAGTTTTAGGGTTAAACTCCCCAGGGAACACTATATTAGTCACATTAGACGCCATAGTTCATTAAATCACATTAAATTATCCTCGTCGCCATTAAAAGATACACCAGAGTTCAGTGAAGCACAAAAACTAACTTTATTTTATCATACACACATTAGCAAAATACAAAATTATAAACTGTCAATACAGAAACATAAACAAATACATAATATTTAATATTGTAAATATTTGTTAATAATAATAAAGGCGGATATTTGCTTCGGGTTTGGTTATCAAAGAATGGTAGGCAGTGGTACCCAGTCTTCTGATCCGGGGTAGTACCACAACTTACAAGTATACAGACCGTGAAGTGATTTAGTCACGTTTCGGGATTCAAACTAGCCCGTCATAGTGAATGTGACTACTACATAAAGTTATTGAATTGTAGTAGCAGTGACATCCATTAATGGACCGCACTTCAGCTTAACATAAAGCTGGGTGCTGTCATATGTCGAGTCACGAAATAAAATTAAAAAACTTATAATATATCCATCAAATTACATTAAAGAAGTTATTTGCGGGCTCATTTCCGCACTTGAAGTCCTCTTCGGTTTCTTTGTACGTTCTTAAACGGTTCTCCTTCAGTGGAGCCACCCGATCTCCTCCAGGAAGGCCAGGAGACCCCTTTAAAGAATATAGAAGCATAGTCTATTTACCTTGTTTTATATTGTGTATGATCCATAATCCATTGCAAAATGTCACAGCCCCGCCACACGCCATTGTAACGTACTAAACGATATCTACAATTTAAAAAATATATATATTACTTCCAAACTAACCGTGTTCATCAATGTAGCCTTTTATAATTAGTTTATAAACATTGTTGCCTGATCTCTGAAACAGGCTAAGGCATATTTTTCTAAAAACTACGATTCTACATATTTTTTGACCTTAAAAGAAAGTAAGTAAGTGAAAGTAGATTGACGAAAAGAATTTATAAATCTCATGTGAATGGATTCGTTAAACGAGGCAGGCGCAGTAGGGTATTTGCCGACCAAATCGGAGACATCCTCATGAAAGTTAGGTTGCCTAGTGCCTATAACCATAGAGCTTGTATGAAGAGAATTTTGCATGTTCTCTCCATCCTATGACCTTGGATCCTTCCAGCGATGCGTGAAGAAGCACCTTTGGCCGGCATAGTGACGGCGACTGAGGCAGGACCTTCTTTTTTGGACCTCCTCTTGCTTATCATCAGATGGGTCGAGATCAGATGTCGTGTCACAATAAAAAAAAAACAATCGTAAAAAGGCGTGACAATTTGATTGATTCATTTCTCACCTATGTTGACTAGTTGGTAAAGCTGAGGACATATGCTGAAATACATCCTGAATGCTCTCCTTAGGGCAGGGCCTTAAATCACCACGTTCTTCATGCTCCGTCGCGTCGCCGGCAAATATGAAATCGCGACGAGGTTGCTCATTTGATTTGTTCTCAGGGAATTTTACCTGTCGAGATTTTTTAAATTCTTACTGGGACCTGACATATGACTGGAGGTGACTGCTACTACAATTCAATAACTGTAAGTAGTAGTCACATCCACATCAACTTTGTCAATTCTTGTCACTACATCTTTCAAACCACATATATCATATAATGTGCTATTCCTTATTCTATCCGCTATCGTCACTCCACATAGACATCTTACTATTAAATTTTATAAATAAAAACTATGAAACAAATATTTACTCCAACCAGGAAATGAACCCGGAACCCAGCGTAACAAACTAGTAGCATGCCACTACCCCACGCCTGTTGTCTATATCCAGTATTATAAATAAAAGAAGACAATAACCTGTAAATCTTCCTGCAGTGTCTTCAAGTCTGGTGTCATGTCACCAGAAAGCTCATGTTCTTGTAAATAACTCAGCACCACATTGCTACAATATGTACACACACGGAGACCACCCGCACAACCAAATATGTGACCTGCATTAATCATAGATTTATAAATTAATGGAAGGATATCAAATCAAGTAATGGACATCATTCATTTTGAGTTTTTATGTACTACTTTTGTCCAATGATAAAAAATATATAATTGCTAGTTTTGATACTTGTATTGATAAGACTAATAACAACTTTGCTTATAATTGCAGTGCAATTGAGTTATTAGAAAAATAAGATATAGATTTTGTAACATCTGTCAATCACAAAGCTAGCCATACAACAGTGCTTTGAACTGCCATAATTATAGTTTGATCATTTTGCACACCTAAACTATGCAAAATGAAAGATATATTTCTATTCCATTGTAATCTTTGTACATCAAACTATTTTTAAATTGCATATAGCAACTGTTAATATAATTAAGCCCAAGGCCCCATACAAAATGAATAATGTCCTTTTCAACCAAATATCTGCAATAAACAGAGATTTATAAATTAAGGGTGAATGGAAGTATAAAACGACCCAGAAGTTCTAAGAGTAGTAGGCAGTATGGCCCAGTCTGCTACAAACTGTAAAGTGACTCAGTCATGTTTCGAATTGAGTGTTACCTATTACAACTAGAATGTAATCATGCTATTTTTATTAATGAAAAATATGTTAACTATTAATATGCTAAATAAATAAAAACTAGGCCAGCGCATGGTGGATGCAACTGTTACTTGCAGTTATTTAGCTGTAGTAGCAGTTACCTCTATTGACATGTCACAATAAAAAGGTGGACCCCTGATTTATACTTATGCCTCTTATACCTTTAGATAGGGAATGCTTCAAAGGTTTGGGCACATGGAAAGGTTGAGTAAAAGTAGATTTACAAAAGGAATTTATAAATCTTATGTGGATGGATGCGTTAAACAAGGCAGACGGCAGGTGTTTTCCAACTAAACCGGAGACATCCTTAAGAAAGCTAGGTTGCCTAGTGCCCATAACCGTACACCTTGAATAAAGATAATTGTGGATGTGAGGGAAGCAAGGGAGTGGCAAGTGGCACTCCATTGTCTCTGCCAATCCCTGTAGAAAAAAGACAGTTATTTGATAATTTACAGAATTCGAAATATTTATTGTAAACGACAGACCTGGCACTCTCTGGCTACAGCATCTATTACAGAAAATCTGTCCACAAACTCTGCAATGATGTCTGCGTCTCAATGCACTAAATCTGGTAGCACATTCATAACACTCCCTGGATATGTCATCTGGCATCCAGTAACGGGCAAGCTCTGTATCTGCATATCTAGTGCCACCCTGAAACATTTTTTTTTACTGTGACTCAACATATCCAAACCCCACTTGATGTTAAGCTGTAGTGTGGTCCATGAATGGATGTCACTGCTACTACAATTTAATAACTGTAAGTAGCAATCACATCCACTATGCCAACCAAATTGGAACCGGCAACTTACAAGCTAATCCCATTTTATTTATATTTATTGTCTATGATGAAATAAATTACATTAAAATAACTGCAAGTAGCAGTCATATCCATTATCTTGATACAAAACGATACAAAAACGTGACTTAATTACAGTCTGTACGGCAAATTGGCTGACTGAGCAAATGATTAGATATTTAATCAAGTAATATAACAAGGGTATCAACCAACAATAAAATAATATTAGCTATGGAATTATTTATTGTACTCATTACTTACACCTGATCCCAAGGCCACTAAACTGCTAATTCTTCGAAGAACATTTTGCAAACTACGAGCTTCGGGGATAGCAGGAAATGCAGCTTCAAGTTTGTTATCCTCATTATTATCATCGGTATCAGCCCCAGGAGTCACTACAATCTGTTCAGCATTATCCTGGTTATTTTCATTGTCTTCCGTACCCGAGAATATTGGAAATCTCAATAGTTTATTAAAAAATGATGACACTCCACTTTGAGGAGCTTCCGGCTCGAATTTGGGAAACTCTGTGAGCTGAGACGGATCATACTTCTCCATAGCAAATCATTAAATGATTTTGTACAAAAAAACATATAGTGGGTGTGTTTAGACAAACATCTTGAAACAAGTTCTGTAATTTCAGAAAATTTGTGACATTCAACATAAATTATTGGGTGAGTTCAGACCGCGCCACGAATCTGAGAAAAAATATTTAGAAGTTATTTCAGAAAAAAGCATTAGTGATTAAATTCATACTTTTTTCATAAAATCTATTTGTTTACTGGTATCAGCAGAGGGACCTTTACTAGTTATTCAATATTTATTCACCAAATGTTTTTTTGCAATGTGGCCACAGTAAACTATTTTCTTTCTTCTTGTTTATGGCTTTAGTATTTAACTTGCCAGTGTCAAAGTAAAAATATACGGTTCATCAATGTTAAAACATTGTCAAGTAAAGATGAAGAAGAACCACGCGAGTGATTCATCAAATAATGACGATGATAGTCAGGGTGATGATGATCGTTTTAGTAAAGCGGCGGAAAGCCTTTACTAAAACTTCGAAAGAAGACTTGGAGGGAACACGAAGAAACACGTTTCACAGCTTTAAATTACTTGTTTATACTTGATCAACTTAAAATTGATTACTGGATAACAATTCCGCCATTATTACACATTAATTTTTATGAAAAACACAAGCTTTTCAAATAATTCAAAATTGCGCGTCCTGTCACTTGCAGTTGCCCGCCAAAAGTCACAAAAAGTAGTTTACAGACCCCCACAGTAAACTATCAAGAACGTTTTGTTATTGGATATAAAGCAGGAACCTATATACAGAATTATTTAAAAATTAAAAGAGAAATATAGTGAAATATGTATTGAGTTATTATATGTTTAACAATTACTTATTATCTAATTGAAGCTTTGTTCCAACCAAAAATCTAATTTAAAATTGCATAATATTACGAATTATCATATTATTGCTTCAAGTAAAAAAGTAAATTGTCATCATCCGCTGGCGAACAAGTTTTAAGTGGTGTGATCACAAATTAATTTATAATAATTCAATTAAACTAAAACTATCTAACGAAATGACTGAAATCACAATAGATACTAAGGCTTATGCCAAAATGATATTACATGCTATGAAATATCCCCACTGCGCTATTAATGGGGTGCTGCTCTCGGAGCCCAAAAAAGACCCTACCAAGGATGTTAATCTAAAAATTGTAAATTGTATTCCCCTCTTTCATCACAGTCATTATGTTACTCCGATGGCAGAAATCGCGATGCTTCAGGTACTGTTCAATCGATACTATTACATGATTATTTTTAATACAACATATTTAATCTAAAGGTGAATGAGCTTAGACACTTACTATGCAATCTGAATAGTGTACTGAGCGAAAATTAAATACTACTCAGCCTATCCTAAAACACAGTTATAACAAAGTTGGATGTAAAGTTGTAAATATACCTTTGTATTTTTTAATAGAGGTTATATTATAAAGATCAGTTCTATTTTGCACTTTTAACTATGAGAATGGATGAGGAGTATTGTGGATATGGAGAAAGTAAGAGGCCTCCCCCTTAGAGCGCCAGCGTAGGTAGGCCTCCCACTAGGTGGACTGCCGACATAGTATACATATCTGTTATAATTCACTTAGAGTATGTGGGGTGGCCAAAACATACAGCAAGTACTCAATGAACTAAAAACACACAAGGGGTTATTATAAAAAAAAAATTATATTGGCCGGCATAGTGATGGCAATTAAGGTAGCTGTGAACAAACTCAGTTTTCTCAGTCATCATCACTCTTGGACCTCCCCTTGCTTATCATCAGGCGGGTTGAGGTCAAATGTCATGTCACAATAAAAAAATGTATTTTGTATTACAGATAGAGGCAGCAGCACAAGCGTCAGGGCTTGTAATTTCCGGCTACTATGCAGCTTGTGAGAATTTTGAACATAACACCATTGACAAGTGTCCGGGACAGAAGTTGGCTGACAAAATTGCTGAAAACCATCCCTATGCTGTTTTCTGTGTGGTATATTATTATTATTGTATGTAACGGAAGCGAGGAAGTTGTGTCAGGATCGTAGCAAGTGGCTTTCCATTGTCCCTGCTTATTTGATATATTTTTATTTTAGTTGTGTAAATATCAAAATGCCCAACTTTATGTCAAGCTACAGTTGGGTCCACGAGTGTTCCGTTAAGAGGACTGTGATGTAGTGCAATAGTAAAAAACCACCATTATAAGCTTAAATCCCAGTGCTCTTTTTATTTGCCGGCATCTCTAACCCCTTGAAACATCTTGTGCTTTAGCTTTAATTTGATTTTTGCAGGTGGACAACGAGAAGCTGATAAATTTTAACAAGAGGCCAGCTTTGAATGTTTTCCAACATGTTGATGGTAGATGGAAGCACAAGGATGATAGACTTGTCCACTACTGTAAGTTATCAATCAGCTAATCAATCAAATTGTCACGCTTTTTCCCACAGGGAGCACCATTTGCCATGATTCTTACATAACTCCCTTCCTTCCTTCACGTCCACAATTCTCTTCATACAAGCTCTAAGGTTATGGGCACTTGGCAACCCAGCTTTCCACATGAGATTTATAAATCCCTTTGGTCAATCTACCTTCACTTGTCATGTGCCCAAACCATTGAAGCATTCCTTTGTTAATCCTTGTCCTGTAAGTTAACTCCTTTATATCCTACTAGCTGTTCTCCCTAATTTCAGCTATGGCAAAAGTATATGAGAGGACCATGTGCATCTTCATTGTCCCTTATCAGAGATTCAAGATATTTAAAAGTAACAATATTTTTAATAAGACAATCATTATCATCCTCATCTTGTAATGAAAAATTCGCATATTTCATTTTCATATTCAATTTTACTTGACAATGTTTTAACAGCTAGAAAGTTTCCAGTCAAACTTAGGTCAGCATAGTGTAGTAGTAGTCTTGTAGTCTTTAGCGGGCTCGTTTCCGCACTTGAAGTCCTCTTCGGTATCTTTGTGCGTTCTCCAACGGTTCTCCTTCAACGGAGCCACCCGATCTCCTCCAGGAAGGCCAGGAGACCCTTCTCGTTCCTGCAGACCTCCGGAAGCGTCCTCGCGTTGCCAAGGAACTTCTGTCTCGCTTCTGCTATTGTAGTGCTCCTGCAACTCAAGAGCACATGTGCAGCTGTCTCCTCCTCATTCAGACATCCCCTACATAGGGGGCTGTCCGATATGTTGAGGTTGTACAGGTGCTTATTAAAACCGCAATGCCCCGTTATAACACCTACCAAAGTGCGGAGCTTGGCTCTGCTGAGGTCTAGCAGACGTCCAGTCAAGCGTCTGTCTATGTGAGGCAGAGCATCTCTGGACTGTCTGCAATCCGTTGTTTGTGACCATGCGTCTTCATGTTGGTTACCTGTTCTTTGGCGTAGCCAGCTGCGCAGGAATTGGAATGGTAGGGGCACAATAGGTCCCGGTCCCATCGGTTGACAGGACGACCCCTTCCTGGCCATCAGCATAGTGTATGCGATTGCTAATTGCGGTTATTTTACTATAGTAGCAGTCGCTTCTATTCATGGACCGCACTGAAGATAGACGCCAGGTGGCGTGTCCCCTTATGTCAAACCACAATAAGCAAATAATTTTTTTATATATTTTTCAGTGGAGATATCAATCCTCACCATCACCAACGACTTGATAACCCGCGGCGTTTACAAGGAGCTTGTTGACTTTGACAACCACTTGGATGACATTACCCTCGACTGGAGCAACTCTGGACTTGACAAGTTGATCAAAATTGTAGCCGGACCAGCTGAGGCTCGACTCCGGAAACTGTTGATTGAACAGGAACCCGATGGAGATATGGGTTCAGCTTCAGATGATGACTCGAATGATGATCGGTATGAATGATTCTTGTGTGATTTGTGTCCATGTCTATTACGGTTTTTGTTTGTTTTATTATGGATTTTGTAATGTACCTAATGACACACCAAACACGGCCCGGCAAGGGGTCAATCGTGACGTCACTTATTAAGTTGATAATAGACGCGCAAGCATTTGCGTGAACAAATATTTATAAATACGCCGTCACAAACTGCAATTAGATGGCGTTGCAAAGAGTGTCTGTGGTAGAGGCTAGATGGCGTTGAACATCGCTCCTCACTTTATAGTCACACCACACGATGACGTCATAGCGACGTGGCATTGGCCAAAACAATTCATTCCATACGTCACGTTTTGTTACTTTGACAATGTTCCAGCGCATTAAAAATGCCTTATATGGCGTTCTCACGGCCGAGTTTAGTTGTTCAAATCACGAACGACTGCGATATCGTTCTAAACAGGCTTTTAATCAAGTTGAAGCAATAAATATACTTCAACTTTATTGAACTGTTAATACAATTAAGCCCAAGTCCCCATACAATATGAATGATGTCCTTTCAGTATTTGGCATTCCCGCAGGTAACCAATCAACGAATAATAAATCAATAGGTGACTATAGCTTGTTTCAACTATAAATGACGCGCCCCTCCACTTTATTAAAATGTGTGAATGCAAATATTACGAACTATACTATTATACTTTATCAGCGTGCTTCTTCTTTTGTGTCCAACCAGCAACTGAATGACCAATTCTAATTGCATTTTCGGTGTGTTGCATTCCCTATATGTTTTCTCGTGTGCGCAAATGCGGTGGAGGGGCGCGTCATTTCGGTAACCAATCATCGTATAGTCTATACGTCGATTGGTTACCCACGAGAATGCAAAAAATTAACACATTTTGAATTCAAGGACATCATTTATTTTGGGATTTTATGTACTACTTTTGTAATGTCCAATGATGAAAAATTATATAAATGGTAGTTACTAGTTTCGATACTTGTATTGATAAAACTAATAACTATTTTGCTATTAATTACTGTGCAATTGATTTATTTGGAAAAGTAGACATGGATTTTGTTTCGTGTGTCAACCACGGAGAGACGCCATAGCTTTGAACTGTCATAATTATAGTTTGATTATTTTGCACGCCTAAACTATGCAAAATAAAGGATATAATCCAATTACATTGTAATCTTTGTACATAAAACTATTTTAAAATGCATATTAAACTGTTAATATAATTAAGCCCATGTCCCCATATAAAATGAACGATATCCTTTCGTTGCCCTAAATATTTAAATTAGTATTTTTTTAGATTTTGCGCGAACATTGATTAATGAATTAAACAAATTTTATGCGGCTTACTATCGCGTTTATTTTGGTTTTGATTTTACAATTTTTTATTATTCCGACGTTTCAGTCTCTCCGTGACCACGATGGCTGCAAAGCTCTCGAAACGTCGGAATAATAAAAAATAAAAAATTGTAAAATCAAAACCAAAATAAACGCGATAGTAAGCCGCATAAAATTTGTTTAATTCATTATTTAAATTAGTTTAAAAGTCACGTTAATGAAGCAGTGATAGTTCGTGGATAAGTCATTTAGCTGTTTTGTGTATTAAGATAATCGGGGCCCTTACTAAGATTATTTTTATTATTTGGTTAAGGTTTATTTATAAGTGTATGTCTTATTTTAATAATGTATTCAATCTTTGTTACCGAATTTTTGTTCCCGCGTTAACTTTATAAGTATTTTAAACCTTGAAAGGTCTACATAAAGTACAAAATTACGCGGGGACAGAAATTCGGTCAAACCTTTATTTTATTATTTTTAATGTTTTATAATTTCATGTCTAATTTGATATGGGTAGATAATATAATATTGTAGCGACCGCTAGATGGCGTTGCATGTGTCCAATATCTCGCAAACGATTTACTCAGCTAAAATATTGTATTATAATAATATATTCTATTTATTGATTCGAGGCGAGAGATTGATATTGGTCGTGAGTCATGGAAAAAGAGAAGGACAAAACTCAAAAGGCAGTCGTGGGCCAATTATATTTATTTACCTCTTTTTTATTGTGACTCGACATATGAAAGCACCCTGTCTGATGTTAAGCTGGAGTGTGGTCCATGAATGGACGCGAATACTATGTATAGTTAAATAATTAATTAGCAATCGCATTCACTATGCCGGCCTGGTAAATATTAACGTATCGTTTAGCTGCTGCTGTAGCATCGATTTTTGATGTATTAAATTATCGCCTGCATTTGCGAAAACTTGGCCAAAATTGTTTTATGTGTTTGATCAATCAATCAATCAAAATGTCACGCCTTTTTCCCACAGGGATAGGCAGAGACAATGGAGCGCCACTTACCACGATCCTTACACAACTCCCTTGCTTCCTTCACATCCACAATTCTCTTCATACAAGCTCTGTGGTTATGGGCACTAGGCAACCTGGCTTTCTTGAGGATGTCTCCGATTTGGTCGGAAAACACTCTCCTGGGCCTGCCTTGTTTAACGCATCCACATCAGATTTATAAATTCCTTTCGTCAATCTACTTTCACTCATCCTTTCCATGTGCCCAAACCATCGAAGCATTCCTTTGTCAATCCTTGTCACTACATCTTTCAAGCCACATCTATCACGCAATGTGCTATTCTATCCGCTATCGTCACTCCACATACACTCCTTAACGACCGCATTTCTACAGCATTTTTTTATGTGTTTGAATAATTTAATAATGTATAGTATATGTATGTCTATAAAATTTTATTGAGTGTGTATAATTTAATTTTTATTTAATTTATTTTATGTACTTCACTGATCACACCTCCCACTGGTATAGCCTCCGGCAAATAAAGAGAGCGCTGGTTTTCAAACTGTGCAGTAACGTGTTTTATTACCTACTTACTTTTCGTTTTTCGAATATGTAAAAATTTTAGAATTTCATTCATTATGAACAAGACAGAATAGACTTTCTCCTACCGCAGTCGTCCATCGCTCTTATCAGCCGAGCCATATACTGCGCAGCTCAAGTCAGCGCTCTCTTAATCTCCCGGGAACTATAACTGACAGAAAATGCCTAAAGGCTGAATTTCGTCTCTAGTAACCTAGATGTAGACATATTGTGCGATAAAGAAAACTTTTATCATTTATTAATGTTATAAAAATGCTGAGTATCATTTAAAACCGCTGGAGATACCGATGGCAAGGGCGCATCTGTTTCCTTATAACAATATTTATCGCAGGACTGCAGATTTACATATTTGTTAGATTAGTACATGTGATTTTGCATTAAACGAATAATCGGCATTTATGTTACTGATTTCTCAAAGGTTTATTCGTTACCTGGATAGACAGGGCTGTGAGAAAAAGGACATTACGAAGATTCGTTAAATGCATAAAGGTTTTATCTATAGTTAATAAATGATATATACATATATATTATAAATATTTTTTATTGTGACTTGACATATGACAGCACCCCGCACGATGTTAAGCCAAAGTGTGGTCCATGAATGAATGTCACTGTTACTACAATTCAATAACTGTGAGTAGCAATCACATCCACTATGCCGGCCTAGATGGAACCGGCAACTTACAAGCTGATCCCAAAACGTGACCAAATCACTTTACGGTCTGTATACTTGTAAGTGGTGGTACGACCCCGGATCGGTAGACTGGGTACCACTGCCTACTCTCCATCTCTTTTTTTATTAACAGATAAATATAACATATTTATAACAGATATTTGCAATATTTAATATTACAAATAAAAGCTTTGAAACAAATATTTGCTCCGACCGGGGATCGAACTTGAGACTTTACGCGCAACAAACCAATCGCTAAACCGTTCGTCCACGCCTGTCGTCAAAATACATTTGTTTAATTTTTCTTCTGCATATATGTTGATTTTTTTGCTATAACCTTTCATAGTAGCGTCATGGGCATTGCGGAACCTTTTTTAGATGATAAGAATAACCTAGGTCGTACTCAGTTTATCCTTTTTTTGATTATAGGAAAAAGGAAGGAAGACTATAGGAAGGTTAAGCATTCCACTTGTATATCGTTCTACACAGAAATAACGCGCCGATTTTTTTGACGTGATGTCTTATAATTCGATGGAGCCGGCTGCACACACGAAAACACATGACTCATGCGGCGTTATCTCGCGCGTTCCATTTAAGCTCCATTAAGTGCAAGCGAGAGAGCGGAACGAGCGACAAAGAGGCACAATCGGCCTCCGCGTTCGACATCTGTCTCTCCTACTTGAGTGAGCGATATACAATAAATATACAATAAAAAGAAATTGACATGATTGTATTTATGCGTACAAATATCCATACAAAATATCTATCAAATAAACAAAATTAAAATTTTCTTTTGAAAAATGCAACCATTCCATCAGTATTTTCTTATGACGTTGTCACGTTCAACTATCGTCAGACAACCGATTTTTTTTAGAACAGATCAATTAGCGACATAATGCGGATGCTTTCCCCGACCTGTGTGGGGATCCCGAAGAGTTAATTTCTTATAAGCTAGCTCATATGAGCGAGATGAAGCCCAAGAGCGTTGGCTACTAAAAAACGATTCAGTCGGTGGTTTTACGCTTTGTTTCTCGATTGTTTCCTTCGATTACCGTAATACGGGATAGGCATACATTTGAAAATAAAAAAAACTATTTGTTTTATATATTTTATTTAAAATAATCTTCAATTAACTTTTTACATTTATTAATTGCACTCAAATCGCCAGCTTTTCCTTGAAATTTGCCATTTTTGAATGCGCCTTTGCCCTTCAATAGTGCTGTTATTCTGAAAATCATTATATATTTTTAATTTTAAAGGTAATCATAGCCTAGAGGTAGTGGTTTTGCGAAACAAAAGCTTCCTGTTCAAAACTACTGGCTGGTACGTACCAAAGAAACTTCGATACATGCACTTTGGTTGTCCTGTTTACGTGTAAAGAAAAAAATCGATTACGAGTTCAGTTCCACAGAAAGGACCATACGATGGAGAGCCACTTTCTATGATTCTTTTTTTATTTATATTTCTATACTAAGTGCTGCTACTGAAGTGCTTGTATCATAGAAACAGAACAACCATTGTACATATATCAAAGATACATCGGTACAGATAATTAGTTTAGAACCCGCGCTTTCGGTTTGCGTAACTATTGCACTACCACTACACCACGGTCGCAATTATTCTGACATAACTGTCTTGCTGTTTCTTCATTATTGTAGTTAACACACCAGTCTGTTACGCGAAAAATTCCGGGTTCGATTCCCGGTCGGAGTAAATATTTGTTTCAAAGCTTTTATTCGATTTGTATAATTTTTGTATATATTACATATATTATTAACTAATTATTAAAATAATAAATATTAGTTTATTAAAAGAGAGGTGGATATTTGTTTCGGGTTATTAAAAAGTGGTATGCCGGCCTAGCTGATCCCGAAAAGCGACTAAGTTACTTCACGGTATACTTGTAAGTGGTGGTACTACCCCGGATCGGCAGACTGGGCACCATTGCCTACCACTTTGGTACGGGTTTGGTTATCAAGGAACCAAACCCGAAGCAAATATACGCCTTTATTAACAAATATTTGTATTGTTTAATCTAAATATTACAAATAAAAGCTATGAAACTAATATTTAATCAGATCGGGAATCGAACCCGGAACTTTACGCGTAACAAACTTGTGTGCGTGCTAACCAGCGCCACGCCTGTCGTCAAAAATCTATTATTGTGGAACAATGTGATAAAGATTTAACCAAGTCGTATATAAAAATTGAAACTTACTGGCTGCCCAATGCATTAAAATGCACTTCAGGTCCTTGAATTAAAATCTGTCCCTCATTCGGCTTATCCTGGTCTTCACTTGCCAAAAATATGAACATGTCTTTGTAGGACTCCAGTCTCTTGCAAATGGCTCTATTGAAATCAGGCGTAGCTTCTTTTTTAAACATAAAAACCCATTTTGGAGTCGGATCCGTTGACTTTATTTTCTCAATTTCGAAATCGGCCAACTCATTCAAAACATTTTGCAAGTTTTTGTTTGTGGTTTTTAAGTTTTTCTGTAACTTTTGTACTAGTTCCTCATGTTTGCTTGCCTCGTTTCTGCAATTATATTATATTATCTTCAAGAAAGCTGGGTTGACCAGTGCCAATAACCATAGAGCTTGTATGAAGAGAATTGTGGATGTAAACGAAGCCAGGGAGTTGTGGCAAGTGGCGCTGCATTGTCTGTTCTGTGGGAAAAAGGCGTAACAATTTGATTAATTGATAGATGCGTCTATATCTTCACTTGTGCACTAGTCAATCGATTAAATTGTCACGCCTTTTTCCCACAGGAATAGGCAGAGACAATAGAACGCCATTTGCCACGATCTCGACACAGCATTCCACGGTTGTATTATCAAGCTAGATTCTAAATTGTGTAATTTTTCTTGCATTCATAATTTCTGGCAATTTGAACCTAAAGTCTGTCTAAGACGAAATGACGCGCCCCTGCATTTAAGCACACGTGCGACTATAAAATATGAATGCAACACACCGAAAATGCAATTGTAATTGGTCATTCAGTTGCTGGTTGGACACAAAAGGAGGAGCACGTTAAGAAAGTATAGTAGTATAGTTAGTAATATTTGTTTTCACACATTTAAATAAACTAATAAAGTGGAGGGCTGCGTCATTTATAGTTAGACAAGCTATATTTAATTTGTTTTAAAGAAATTAGTAGGGATTCAGTTTTGCTAGGGCTCTTATCAGTTTAGTGTGATGACCACAAAACTATGTTCTCTATTGCATGTAAAAGTAACAAAGACATATTGATATTCTTTGAGCTTTATAAAAAATATTAAATATCATAATCAAACTGCCAAAAATTATTAAGTCTTGTTGTGTTATAAAGTCTTGTTGTGTTAAAACGTGCAAAAGGCACAAGAAATATATTGGCTTAACACTTTTTCTTAATACGCCGGCCAAAAATTATTTAATGAAATTATTGTATTGTTATCCGTTTTGATTAAGTGTACAAATTTTCAAATTATTCAGACCACTAGAAGTTGGTGAAAATTAATTTGAAAGATAAAAAGGAAATTTCAAGATTTCTCGTTGGTCGAAGGGCTGTCAGAATGGCCGACTTCAGCGCCCTCTAGTGGCATTAACCGTAGTTTGTTATACTTACTTCAATAACGAAGTCAATGCTTTTTCTCTGTTTAACATTTTTTGTAGTGTTTTAGTGACACGACCTCCAACCAGAAACCTTAAGTTGGTCTTCCCTTTCTTTCCAGGCTCAGCACCCAATAGTTTTATCATTTGCAATTGACTGAAATTAATAAAGATATCATTAATGATATTAAGTAATATAAGGTAGATACGTCGCCTACACAAATTTTAGTGTTCGCAAATGGCACGAGTTTGAACCATTGAACCATAGTCAACCACGACTAGGCATATAGACAAGTGTATAGCTATTTGCAAAAAAGTAGTGGTGATAACCAATGAGAAAAGGCGTAGATATGTTATTTTCTTTTTCGTTCTCAATAACTATCATTCCGTCCTACTAGTCTGTCGAACTAAAAATGACGCGCCCCGCCAATTTATTAGTTTATTTAAATGTGTGAATACAAATATTACTAACTATACTTTATTAACGTGCAATCCTTTTGTGACAACTGGCAATAATTGGCATAATATTGGATGAGGAAGAAGAGAACCAAAAAATCACTCGACGCTACTGGATTCACGATCCGGAGCGTATCGGCACCGGCAAAATATTCTCGTCCACAATTAATTAACGCTCCGTGCATAGTAGGCGACGGTGCTGGTCGGTGACGGAACGGTCTAGTGGCCATAGTCTCATACTTTTCAATACAAAGAATATTTTTTTACCCGACACGTTCCTATTACGGCTATAATGACTGTCTATTCTCAATATATATATGAGAATTTGTTATACACTCGTAAGAACATTAATAATTTTTATAAAAACAGTGATCGTCATAATTTTAATTTAAGATACAAAGATAAACTCGCTGTGCCCACATATAGGCTCCACAAAATAAGTAATTCTTCCGCTGGCAACTGTATCCGTATGTATAATACGCTGCCAAGTAATGTGCCTGATCTTACAGTTAATAAATTCAAAAAATTCATTAAACATAAATTGTGCCAAAAGGCTTACTATAGCATTAGAGAATTCTTTGACGACAAGGCTGCTTGGCAGTGAATGAATTGCTAGTTCCCAAGATAAAAAAGATGTAATAGAATATAAGACAAAGTTGAAAAAAGCCGGACTGGAGTTTCTTGAGTGTTCTTCTCAGTCTGTAGCCTTTCCGAACACTCGGTAGAGTCCCCTCACTCTTTCTTAATGACGTTTCTAAGTGTTTGTAAAAACCAAATAAATAAATGACTTTAAATTTTGAATTTTATAGTATGATACGTTGTAGTGGGCAGAGAACCTTAATCTTGAAATGTACTAAGTCACTTTACAGTTTATACTCTGCCTACCTTAAATTCGAAACATGCGTTCCGCAACATAGGTTCTCATCAATATTTCCAATACATATTATACGCAATGTGTCCACACAGTCATCTGGTAAACCTCTTGTGTGAGCCTGAAAGAGGACATACCATTAGCAACTTTAAGGCGACCGTGGTGTAGTGGTAGTGCAATAGTTATGCAAACTGAGAGTATGGGTTCAAAACAACTTACTAGTACCAATGTATCTTTTATAATGTACTTTAGTTGTCCTGTTTTTATGATACCAGCGCTTTACTAGCTTAGAATAAAAACGTAAAAAAATTTTAAAACAACTTAAAATAAAGTAAAGAAATCCACGCAATTGGTAGAAAATAAACATCTTTGTTATCAAAGTTTTGGCCGGCATAGTGACGGCGACTGAGCAGTGGCGTAGCGAGGAGGGGGCGGCAAAAAATCGTTAAAATTTAAACCTAAAATTCATATTTTTGTTGTACTATACACCAAATCTGTGCAACATCATTTAACAAAATATTCCCTTGCGCCTGACAGGAGCATAAGCCACGCCTCTTTTACCTTTAAGTTTGGAACAATAGTTTGGAAATAATTTTGGAAACAATAACAGCATCAACCAATAGGACGACCAACACCTCAGTCTCTCCGTGACCACGATGGCTGCAAAGCTCTCGAAACGTCGGAATAATAAAAAAATTGTAAAATCAAAACCAAAATAAACGCGATAGTAAGCCGCATAAAATTTGTTTAATTAAAAAAAATGGATTATAGAAAAATACTCGCATTCAATAGGATAATGTCGAAGCAGCCAAGAATGGGCGTATTACGTGCGCGAGAGTAGTTCATACCATTGTAACCCTTAAGGTGGTGCAGCGAGCGTTTTGTCGACTTTACCTATGATTGAAATTCCTAAATAAGGGCGCGGCAATTTTTTTTTCCACCCCGGGCGGCTGGATCCTACGCTACGCCACTGAGACTGAGGCAGCCAAGAGCTGAGTCGTTTTTTATTGTCGTTGGCGCTTTCAGGCTTCCCCTAGCTTAGCATCAGGCAAATCGAGGTCAGATGTCTGTGGTCAATAAAAATAAATATATGACAGAAATTATCAGTTAAGGCGGTCTAGCAGCAGTGCAATGGCTACGTAAGCCGAGTGACACGGGTACGAAACCACTCACTGGTACCAATGTATCTTTGATATATGTACTTTGGTTGTCCTGTTTCTATGATACAAGCACTTTATTAACTTAGTATAGAAATAAATAATCATAAAAATTACCTTATCAAGATCTGGATCTGACCGTTTACAATATTTAACATTTACAGAGACCGCCTGCTGAATTGCTGAATTACATTTTGCTTCTACAGTTTGTATCACTTCACCAGAGACCTTGGGTGAGTCCAATTCTACATAGGACTCTTCAGCACCCAACCACCAAGCCGTTGTGGGTAGGTTGAAGTCTTTTTCTAAGATGGCAGACAGGAGATGTTGACCTGAATAATAATATAATATAATATAACATAATATATAATATAACATAATATGCTCCTGTCATAACAAGACCTTGTAAACATATTATGTTTACAAGGTCTTGTTATGTAGAAGCTCCTTTCAACACCTCAGACCTTCAAGTTTACCATTAGGCAAGTCAAGGCGATATTCAACCTAATATTTTTAAAAGTATATTAACTATAAAAAACCTATAAATAATAAATATCATCTAGAGAAGAAGACTGGCAACATTTCCCCTTTGTATAGCAAGGGTAATACAAGGAAGAAATAATTGCCAGCCTTCCTGTTTGCAGACTTCTTTGTCAGCAGCTTTGTCAACTTCTTGGCCAGGCGCTTGGCTAAAGGTGTTAACCCCAAACGGCGCAAATTCGTAACCTGTACCGAGGTTGGCCTATTTGCGCAGCTTGAGGTTCTCAGCAGAAATCTCCACACTTCTCGTGCTTAACGAGGCCGCCTGAGTGTGAGATGGGTCTAATGTGTCTACATGGATAGATGGACAGTCTGGGCTCCGAGACAATTAAAATGTAAGCCATTTATACCCAATAATATACAATAAGGAGTAGATATAGTACTAGCTTATGAAAACTGAGAATATGAAGTCAGTCCAATTCTTGTGGTTTGATTTAACTATTCCATATTAAGTATCACAATTTTTTTTACTCACATAACTGTGAGTAGCAATCACATCCACTATGCCGTCCTAGATGGAACCGGCAACTTACAAGCTGATCCCGAAACGTGAACAAATCACTTCACAGTCTGTATACTTGTAAGTGGTGGTACTACCCTGGATTGGCAGACTGGGTACCACTGCCTACCACTCTTTAAAACAAAACTACTTGCCGGTAAAAATGTATTTTTGATATATGTATTTTGGTTGTCCTGTTTCTATGATACAAGTACTTTAGTAGCTTAGAATAAAAATGTAAATAATAAAAAACTTTTAATATTATTGTTTATACCTGAATGTTGTTGCATATGATCAAACCTTCTCTCCCAATTTATTTTTTGTGTCACCTCTGTACCAACAGAGAGGGGTTCACGGGTGAAGTGTAATGCTTCCGGACCTTTCCTTAGTACTTGCACTACTTCTACATTGTTCAACCATCCTAAATCGTGGGGCTGTTAATCAGACATTTTTTTATAAATATGGGTTTGTTCTTTCAATGCAGGCAAATATATAACTATTATTAGAATCCAATTAGTCTATTACCTGCCCACCACCAGCCGGGAATAGTATGGTATTCTCTAATACAACTTGATATCCTTCAAAGCTAGAGACTTTTCCATATTCTATTATTGGTTCCTTACTTTCCTCGCACTTTACCACCTTGGTCTTGAACTGTAATACAGTAGTGAATATATAAAAAGATTTGGACATAATATAAAATTATTTTTATAACCTATAAAAGTCCTCTTGAACAACTTACTTCTTTCAGAAAACTGTCTTCTTGGCATTTAAACAACATTTTTAACTATACGAGTTGGTATAAAAATAATCTATCTTTTATTGATTTTACAGAAATCGGATACCTCCATCGGTTTCTTATATTTTTTAAGGCACAGGAATCGTAGTTGATACATCCAAATCATAATATTTTTTATAGATGAATAATGAAGACGAGCCATGCTGATGTTTTGTTTGTCTATTACATAAGGATAAAGATGAGGAGAAAATTAGTAAAGCGATTGAGCAATTTTTCTCAAAGAAGTCTTGAACATTATTAGTATTCCAAATTATTTATCGTATAATTTAAAAAAACATGTTATGTAAATAATTACCCGCCAAAACTCTTTATTTAGGTATATTAAGTTGAACTTTGAACACAAAAATAATTGAATACTATAATACTATATACTACTACAAAATGAATTTTAAATCGTAAATAAAAAATACTATGTTAAGTGCATTACAAATTTAAGAATTCATTTAAATAAATAAAACAAAAATATCAACTATTCAATTTATTTAAATCTTTTGAAAACTTCATCCAATACTGAAATAGTGTAGTCCACATCCTTTTTATCGATGCACATTGGTGGTTTGATTCGCAGTACATTATTCCACCGACCTCCACGACCAATTAAAATACCTAAATCTTTTATTGCTTCATTAATATCTGATACTTTTACTGCGTCCATCGGATCTTTGGTGCCTGGTACCACTAATTCTAAACCTAACATCAATCCTTTCCCTCTAACATCGCCTATAATTTTGTGTTGTGCTTGCAAGTCCATCAGTTGTTTTATAAAATACTTTCCTAAGTCTTTACAATTTTCTTGGAGTTTCTCTTCTTCTATTACCTAAAAAAATATATTTATCCTTAATATCTGATAACTTAAGTTGTCAGGAAACCGATAGATGCAGTGGAGGACTAATAGATGACATGGATATAAAATTTATACTTTTTCTTATTTGGTCTCAAAATCTTTAATACCGCAAAGATTAAGTTAACCCAATTTTCAAGACTTGGGAATATTGTTTAATGTAAAAATGAAAGATTTTTGCGAAGGTGGTAAGTACAATGTTAAGTAATTTTTTTTATTTTAGGCGGATATGATCAGCACACTTATTACATGCATACTTTATTATTTACCTCTAAAACAGCCCTTCCAACAGTAGCGGCCAAAGGATTCCCACCGAATGTATTAAAATACGTGGCGTTCGTGTGTGCCTGTGCGATTTCTTTAGTAGTCACCACTGCTGCTAATGGGAAACCATTCCCAATACCCTTAGCCATTGTAACTATGTCTGGAATAACATCGTGGCCTTGGAATCCCCAAAAATGATCGCCAGTCCTTCCAAAGCCCGTTTGGACCTAAAGAAGAATGTTACATTTCTTAAGTAGCAATTAGGAACGAAAACTTTTTTTATTATTGTGACTCGACATATGACAGCACTCCGCTTAATGTGGTGTATCAGTCGTGCCGTAACTAGGGCGGTGCCAGTGGTGCCCAGGAACAGGGCGCAGTAATAAGAGGAGATGCATAAATGGTCACACAAACCGAGAGCACGGGTACGACTTGCCAGAACTAATGTAGATAAATAATATAGAAATATAAATAAAGGCCTTAAGCAAGTGACAGTGTCCACTCGCGCTCGGATTAGTGTTTAACGGACACGTAAACGGTTTTTTTTCTCGTTTTCTTCTAGGTCATCATTATCAGCCAGAAAGCTACTGCCGAACATAGGCCTCTCTCTTAGAACGCCTTTCTAGGTATTCTTTATACCTATTTGTGGGCAGGTTCCACTTATTTAACCTAGTCCGCACATTAATTTCTAGTGTACAATATCCGTGACTAAGACTTGATAAACCTAGTCATAGGTCTCACCTCATCTGCAATGTATAGTCCTCCATTTTGCTTAATTAACTCTTTGGCTTTCTTCAAATATCCTTTCGGATATTGCACTGTCCCATTTACACCTTGAATTGATTCAGCAAAGAAAGCAGCTACCTTGCGTTTCGGAATTGAAATTTCTAAAACCTGTAACATTTTTACAAATATAAATTTGCCTGGTTAATAAGCGGTATATAGTTCGCGTCACGTAAGTTGGCAAGAGTCGTTAGAAGCGCAGAAGTCGTTTTTTAGGTTCGTTTAGGAACGCGGGGGACGCGGGGCATGAGTTCCGTGCGATCTATTTATGTTTGTTTCTATGAAAATAATAGCCTGAATGTTATTAATAAATTTTAATAGAATAAATAGATTAAACAAATTTTATGCGGCTTACTTTCGCGTTTATTTTGGTTATTGATTTTACAATTTTTTACTATTCCGACGCGTCTAGAGTTATGCGGTAAGCCGCATAAAATATGTAAGTCATCAATTAATGTTCGCGCAAAATCTAAGAACATAAGATTAGTTACTATTGTATTCTTGGGTTAAGCTTAGCTTGAACTAAGAAGTTCTTGAATTTTGTTGTTGTACTTGTATGATTTCTATGGTTGAGGACTCGAAAAGTCGAGGTAAGATGCTCATCTCAACAATAAAAAAACACTTACTTCATTTAATTGATGTATGTACTTATCAGTAGAAGCACATTCTCCTGGACAGCAGCATGAACCGGGCACTTGAGACAGCGAGTCTCTGCACCCTCCCCATATACCACGAAGAGGATCTGGTAACATAACCTGAAAATATTGTATCATCACCATTGGTCCATAATCTATTTCTATCATCTAATTGGTTCCACTCCTCATCCATTTCCATTTCGTTATATTTTTGTAAAATTATTTATTTATTTATTTACTCGGGTACGAATTCCCAAAATGAGCGGCAGGCTTATTCGTTTTGCGTGAGGTGGTCTATACTTTTTGCAGCCACCCGATGTCCTCTAGAAAGGTTAGGAGACTCTTTAACTTCTAACAGACCTCTGAGAAGGACTCAGAGGTATCTATTAAGGCTTAAGGTATGTCAGTGATAGTAATAGATATATAGTGATAGTAATGATATAATTCAGCAAATGAAAAGTGACTAGTTATGGCTTGGGGCTTAGGATAATGGGGCTTGGATCCATTTGCGTCATTAAAAAGCCATTCTGGCCAGTTTGTCTGCCGCGTCGTTATTCTTCTATAGTAGCAGTTGCTTTCATTAATGGAGCCTAACATAAAGTGGGATGCTATTACAAGTCGAGCCACAATAAAAATAAAGATCATAATAAAATACATCAATATCCATAAAGTTGATATATATAAAGTTGAGGGATTCGTCCCATTTGCGCCTTAAATTAGACCAGCTAAGGCGACTGACCGACAACCGATGGGGAAAAAAGGTTCTAGAGCGGAGACCACTAACCGGAAGACGCACCGTAGGTAGGCTTTCCACTAGGTGGACTGGCGACATAGTAAAAGTTACGAATAACCGGTGGATACAACTGGCATCTTGTTTGAAATAGCGTTCTAAGTGGGGGGGCTATGTTCAGCCGTGGACGTCTTCTAGATGATGATGATAAATATCACTTACATGCTGGAAGCCAGTGGGAACTGGTGTGGGCAACCTGTACATCTGAGTAGCAGTCAGTCCCATCAGACCACTGGAATAGCCATGATAACTGCTTTGGAATGAAAGTACGTCATGATTGCCAGTGTACATTCGTGACAATAATACAGCCAAGTCATTCGCTTCAGTGCCACTGTTCAGTAGATACACTACCTGAAAATTTTGTGAAATTTATTATTCAAATAAATACATACGCAAAACACATTTTTTAAACTGTTGTTGGTCTTGTGTGCGTGCCATGAATGGAGATGATGCTACTACAAAAGGCAATCGCCTGATCCCTTTCAAGACTGTAGAAGTGCAATAGATACCATATAGTTCTGTGTAACGGTACTGGATATTATAAATGTAGATATTAAAATATAAATGAGTAAAATGTCTAAAAAAACAATATTTAAAAGTTTTAATAGAAAACAGAAGTCGGTTTTATTTTGGTTTATGGATCATACCTTTAAATCACCAGGAAATTTCGAAGCTAACTTTTCTACGTATTCATATGTTCTGGGATTCCTATAGATCGTAGTTGTGTGCCAGATGTTCTTTAATTGTTCTGTCATAGCTGAAACCACTTTGCTAAAAACACACAAAATGATAGTGAACTCTATCCACATAACTAGAATATTAAGTTAATTAAGCAGGGGTACCCAGTCTGCTGATCCGGGGTAGTAACACGACTTACAAGTATACAGTCCGTAAAGTGAATTATTTGCGTTTCAGAATCTGCTTGTTAGTTGCCGGTTCCAACTAAGCCAGCATAGTGCAAGTTACTGCTACTACAGTTGAGTCTGTTGTAGCAGTCACCTTTATTTATGGACCGCACTCCAGGCAGGGTGATGTCATATGTCGAGGCCCAATAAAATAGAGTATAAAATATAATAATGCTACCTACTTTACTTTTATTTAATAACGAAATTGTAAAAGAAAAAAGTAAAGATAAGATGATGATAAACAAGAGCGTGGATGACTGAAAACCGATTCAGTTTACGATTGCATTAGTCGTCGTCGCTATGCCAGATCAAAGGGTACGTCCAAGGATAGGGATGTACCTTTTGATCCCAAATGGCTGGTAATGCACTCCAACTCCACTTTCTTTTATATTGTGACTCGACATCTGAACTTGACTTGCCTGATGATAAGCAAGGAAAGGTCCTAGAGCGTCAACGATTAAAAAAACAGCCGGTACTATGTCGTCCAAAGCAGCTATGACAGACTCTCTTATCCCGGCTATCTCCTGATTTCCGGCTGCGGGGCGGGCATTGTGGTGTTTAGGCCGAGCACCATGCTGTCGTCTGCATAGCAATGAATGCTATCCGAAGTCCAGCATGTCATTGATATGCAGAAATGCCAGATCCAAGGTCCAGGATGTCAACATGAGCATGCAAAGGGAACAAAGTCGGCATGGAGCACCATGGGCAGCATGGAGCCCTAAGATACGCTGGTATTCACCATTTTTGTAGAAGTAATAACTTCTGTCATTGTCCCTGAGTACATGACAACCAACCGTAACTGCTTGTATCATAGAAACTGGACTACCTACTAAAGTACATAATGTAAAATATGCATTGGTACCGGCAAGTAGATTTAAACCCATGATCTCGGATTGCGAAGTCATTTCACTACGACTACACCACGGTCGCCTTCACAATCATCATCATTAGTCAGAAGGCTTCCACTGCTGAATCTGATCTCCTCCTTAGAACGTTATTTTGAACGACAATATGCCAGTTACATCCACTGGTTATTCGTGATTTTCACTATGTTGTCAGTCCACCTAGTGGGAGGCCTACCTACGCTTCGTCTGCCGGTTAGTGGTATCCACTCTAGAACCTTTCTTTCCTGTCGGTTTTTCAAGCGATGCCTTCACAATCAATATAAAATACTTACGGATGACAATGTCCAACAGAAACGGTGACAATTCCACCGAATAAGTCTAAAAACTTTCTTCCTTCGTGATCGTAAAGCCATTGCATATGACCCTGGTGAAGAAGCAACGGTTTCTTGTATATATTGTAAACTGCTGGTGGAAAATTATCTGCTTTTATACGATCTGTGTTCGCCAATGAAGGTCCCTTTAAAATAACTAAAATATTAATAAATCGGCCTTTGGCCATCGGGCTGTCGCTCGTCAGCTCTAAATAAGCCAGTTCTATGTTTTGAAAGTTTATAAACGCTATTGGGAAGCTTGAGGCTTTTTTCTAATTGGGCCTCGACATCTGACCTCTATGCTTACGCTCCTGATGGTAAGCAAGAGTGGTGCCGACGAGATCCGAGAAAGCGAAAACTGAAAAAAACAGGTAAGTTCACGGATGCCCCAGTCGCCGTCACCATGCCGGCCAAAGGTGCTTCTTCATGCTTCGCTTGAAGGATCCAAGGACAGTTTAGGATTTGGGGTCGAAATGATGGGCCCTTGGTGACATTTAGCCAAACGCCTGGCCAAGGAGTTGTCCAAGCGGCTGACGGAAAAGTCTGGAGACAGGAAGACTGGCAATTATTTCTGCCAACGTATTAGCCTCACAATACAAAGAGGAAATGGTGCCAGTCTACATGAGACTATCTCTGATGTGACGTCTCAAGATGATATTTTGTATTTATAGTATAGTTAATATACTTATAATAACGTTTGTAGAAACAATTGTTGTTCTTTATAGTGACAATATAAAAGAAAACAGAAATTTGCTCTTTCAAATGTAATTATTAAATTATACGAAACCTCAAGAACGGTCAAACGTCAAAACGATTATTATAGCTTGCAACAGCATATTTTCTTAGATTTCGCGCGAAAAATTTACGGGAATGACTAATGCGAGTATTTAAATAATATGTGCGATTTAATATTTATTGTTTAACATTCTTTAATGCAAATAATAAACAATATTTAATAATGAATAAACAAATTTTATAAGGCTTACTACGTCGGAATAATAAAATATAATAACTCGCACATAACATGCGAGTTATTATTAGAGTTAAACATTAGTCATTCCCGTAAATTGCCTTTTTATTTGTTTTATTAAAGTATTCCTTTTTTTATTATTAACATTTCTTTACTAAGCTACTAAAGTGTTTGTATTATAGGAACAGGACAACCAAAGTACATATGTATATCAAAAATACATTGGTACCGGTGGGTGGTTTTGAACCCGTGTTCTCGGTTTGCGTAACCGTTGCACTGCTACTACACCACGGTACCTTATTACATATGAAGTCCCAATAATATAACCCTGCATTCTAATCAAGGTAATTAAAAATACCGTCTAAATATAGGCCTCGTCTAGTGAGTCCTGTCTGCCGATCCGGGATACAGTCTACAGACCATGAGGTGACTTTGTCATGTTTCAGGATAAGCTTGAAATGAGGCCGACATAGTGGATGCGACTACTACGTGCAGTTACTTAACTACTCGTAAACAGTCGCTTCCATTTATGGACGCACTCCAGCTTAACATCAGGCTGGGTGCTGTCATATGTCGAGCCTCAATGAAAATAACAATCTATAAAAAAATAACAATATAACAATAACAATGAAAATAACAATAATAATCTAATATCTCTATTTAACTTCATGAGAATTAAAGGTTTGAAATGTGTATAGTTTTTACTCACAACGTATGGTTTTGGTACAAATCCATTTCTAACTTTTCCACTGTAACGTCTAAATAGTTCCATATATTGAAAACCGGCTGAAATATTCAAAATTTAGTTAATTTCAGTTAATTTTAAAAACGTTCTTATCAATAATCTTTGTTTTATCTTCTAATTTGTTAACGAATTCTTAATTTAAAATAATGCGCGGCAAATTCAAAATTTAGATCTTAGCTTAAATATTTTGTTATAATACCTTTTTTAAACATTGCTACGTGATTTATGAACAACGAAGTAAATAAGACTGTTTTGTTACTATTTAAATTAGGTAATGTCTTTTAGATATCGTTTTAAGCAGCCACTGACCTAAATTGACCTTCGCCGAATAATTTATAATGAAATTTGTGCCGCATTTACATTTTTGTGTATTAATTTAAATAGTGGACAGTAGGAATAGTTTTGGTCACATGGTAAGGATGAGTAAAAGTAGATTGACGAAATGAATTTATAAATCTGATGTGGATAGATGTGTTTTCCGACCAAATCGGCGTCATCCTCAAGAAAGCTGAGTTGCTTAGCGCTCATAACTGTAGAGCATCGATGCTGTAGAGCATAAATGAAGAGAATTGTGGATGTCAGTGAAGCGAGGATGTTGTGCCAGATCGTGGCAAGGGCCGCTCCATTGTCTTTACCTATCCCTGTGGAAAAAAGACGTGACAATGGAAAACACATGCTCATATATTTAAAATATGAAACTGTTTTTAACAAAATAAATACATAACTTAATTTTATATTTCAAGTAGTGTAAAGAAGGATTCATTAACTGCAATTATTTCCAGTCATCGTTTATGGTTTTGATTACGTATATAAACTATGATTTATTTTAAAACTATTATTTGTACTTAAAGATAAGATAACAATTGACATAGTTAAGTAAATATTTGCAATATTTGGGGAGACATAGTTGCTAAGTTATTTTTATTACATTAATTCTTTTAAATACGTATATTGTGTTTAAAAAACAAATACAGATATTTTATTAATATAATGCATGGCTGTACTATCAAAAAATAAACACATCATATATTTTTAATTATTTGTAGTAATCAATGTATGAAGTACAACACTAGTGCCAAGATATTCCACGTCAATCCAGTTGGAATTCTCATTTCGCCTATCTATATATATCTATATATATTAGTTTGTGTTTCGCCTCGCGTCGGTTGTCCGTCGACGTCTTCGAAAAAGTGAAGGGCTTATTTCACGAAAGATTGTGATTTTAGTTAGTCTTCTTAGTTTTATTTAAAGACAATAATTTAAAATGAAGTTAATATATACAGTTTTATTAGTATTACCAGCTGTACTCCTCTGCTTTCAACATTGTAAGTTAAATTCCGTTTATATCTTTAAAAACTAGCGGATTTTATTCAGTATAATATACGTGGCAGGTAACTTATTATTATTATATGAACCACCTGAATTATTAATGTACCAATGTTATATAATAAACAGGTACACGTAGTAGTTCAAGTTATGTGTTATACTTTTCTATATTTCTGTGAAATTACGTAAATATTGACTAGTTTAGGTTATGTAGCATTTCAGGTGAAAGTGTCCTGAATATTACATTTATCAAGTTGCCTGTGGTATCTATACAAAAAACGCATTCTCCCAAAAGTCCTGCAATGAAGTACTTATTCTATATGTTATTCTGATAATAGATACTTTAGTCCTTAAGGCTTCTACGTTACGGTGTTGTTTTTTTTACGTTTCTATACTGAGCTTCTAATAATCGTGCTTGTATCATAGAAACTGGAGGTCCAAATCCATATATCAAAGATACATAGGTACCGGAAAGTGGTTATGTACTGAGAATTTTTGTTTTGCATGACCATTTCACAACCACTATACCACGGACGCCTTACAGTAAATACCTGCCTTTACAGAACAATATTTCTTTTAATTCTTACAATATAAAATTTTATCGAAAATAACTTATAGAGAGAAGCAGATATCATTAGTTTTATTTACATTGAGTTATTTAAACATTTGTTTAAACACTGATATATTTATAGGATACAATATGAACTAACATAAGTTATAGTACAATAATTGTACTTGGAAATGCAATAATAATGGGTTTTCACACAATTTCTATGAAGTATGGCTTTAAACATAGAAATTAAGTAAAAAGTGTTTAGTGGAAAAAAGATATTTGAAATAGATGATTATTAGAATTAAGTATACTTTGAAATACCTAGGTATTCTAAATAAAGAAGCACCCTTTTCTTTATTTAGAATTTTTCATTTTATTTTAAAACTATCAAGAATCAGTCATTTTAAGAGTTGTTAGCTAGCCACTTTAACAATTTTGTAACTGACTAATTTCAAAATCTAAAGTTATACTATCTTATAACACAGATCAAATGCTTGGTTTATAAATACACTATAATTTAAACTATGTGAATGGATAGTTTGGCCCAGAAGGGTGTTTGCTGACCAAATCGGAGACATCCTCAAGAAAGCTGGGTTGCCTAGTGCCCATAACCATAGAGCTTGTATGAGGAGAATTGTGAATGTGAAGGAAGCGAGGGAGTTGTGTCAGGATCGTGGCAAGTGGCGCTCCATTGTCTCTGCCTATCCTGACAATTTGATTTGATTGATTTAATTTAACATTTAAAGGAAATTGTATATTTAAACACCCAAATGGGTAGTAGAAGCAATAATATAGATAATAAGACTTATAATAGTAAATAAATGATTTGATTTCATAATTTACTGATTTTAATTTATACTAATTTTACTACTTTGCCAATCTAAATATAATTGTTTTTTTTAAATATTTGTTTACTATTCACTGTGTTATCATTTGTTTATGATATTTTTTTTTTTATTGTGACTCGACATATGACAACACCCCGCTTGATGTTAAGCCAAAGTGTGGTCCATGAATGAATGTCACTGCTACTACAATTCAATAACTATGAGTAGCAATCACATCCACTATGCCGGCCTAGATAGAACTGGCAACTTACAAGCTGATCCCGAAACGTGACCAAATCACTTCACGGTCTGTATACTTGTAAGTGGTGGTACCACCCCGGATCGGCAGACTGGGTACCACCGGGGATCGAACCCGGGACTTTACGCGAAACAAACCAGTCGCTAAACCGTTCGTCCACGCCTGTCGTCGAATCGATTCTTAAAAATTACCATAATTATCAACTATATTTTCAAATACCAAAAAACAAACTTTCACCTCATATTATTTGGAATAAAAGAAGGTGACTGCTACTACAGTTTAATAAACTTTCTCGTCCTAGTTGAAAGGTACAATGTTTCGAGACACAACATCTTACTTACCTCGATAATAAGCAAGGGGACTTACAGGGTGCAGATGACTGAAAAATTTGACTAATATTACGGTTGCTTCAGTCATTGCCTTTTCCTGCTTTCCAAGATTTGCCTACAAACTCATAGTTTCTGAATTCTATTCCAGCACCAATCCTAGCTAGAGCAGATGAAGATGAACTTGATGATGTAGACATTGAGGGAGAGGACAACCAGATTGTTAGTGATGGCACAGTTGATGATGACTCCATTGTAAAATCATCCCAGTATATTGATACCAAGATATTGTTCACAAAACCCACCCCCAACAATGGTGACTCTCCATTCGGTAAGATTTTTTTACATATAACTAAATCTTAATGATCTTATAAATCAATAAAATATGTTTAAAAATATATATATAGTCACCATATTGTCATGATAAATTTTATGCTAGCCTAAACCATCAGACTGAATGTTTTCCTAATTATTATATACTCACTTTATATATTATTTATGTTGAACTCACAACCTAATCTACACAACTGTTTAGTTACTTCTTCTTAATGTTCATATACGTAACTACCCACATTGACCAATACATGACATGCCTTTCCCTCGAGATAAGTCCTTATATTATTATTACTATTTTACACTACACTACTTTAACACTAATGGCACACACTTAACACTAATTATTACAACTACATTATTTTATTATTAAATGCTGCAATCTGACTCTATCTCACAGTCGACAGATTCATAATTGTCTAAAAGACTTCCATCATTTTCTTCAGCAATAGCTGGCCTTTTCGACAAAGGTGACATGCAAGTAGGCTCAGTATGGCCACGCTTACTTGCGGTTTTCTTTTCATTTGAACTTGGGCTTGAATAAATAGAGATATCCTGGGGACCAGTGACACCAATGATTTCTGCCCATTGAGATCTTGGTGGTAGAGTGTATCCAATTTCATTATCATCCTCATTTCTATTTATATCATTTTTATCAACTGATGGACTCTGCCTTTCCCCAAAACCTTGCATTTGGTTAATATGTCTCATAAGCAATTTTCCATTCCAATCAACTTTGTATCGACATATCCCCATTTTCTTCACAACTGTTGCTTTTAACCATTTTGGTTGTCCGCAATAGTTTCTTACATACACTGTTTGTCCTACATCAAATGATCTAACTCTGTTTTCTTCATTATTTTGTATGCTTTCTAGTTGTGTATTATCTTTGTAAGTGAGTGGATTTAAGGAATCAAATTTTGTTCTAAATCTTCTATTATTCAAAAGTTCTGCTGGTGTTCTATCATTTACACTATTTGGTGTAGTTCGTAAACTATATAGAATTTTAGATATTTTTATATCCCAAGGGTCGTTTGAACACTTCCTTAACTTATTCTTAACAGTCTGGACCGCTCTTTCAGCTTGTCCGTTAGAAGCTGGGTGGTAAGGTGGAGATAGTACTTGACGAATACCATTTACTTGTAAAAAAGTTTTAAAATCTTGTGATATAAAACTTCTTCCATTATCACTAACTAATGTATCAGGCAACCCTTGTTCTGTAAATATATTTCTTAACGTTTTAATTAATGTGGTTGAACTTACATCTGACACAATTTTCACATCAATCCATTTTGAATAAGCGTCAATCAGAATGAGGAACATCTTGCCTTGGAAAGGTCCAGCATAATCAATGTGTAATCTAGACCAGGGTTTATCTGGTCTAATCCACTGATGTGTGATTGGAGTCGGCATATTTCTATTTTGTGCACATATCATGCAATTTTTAACAATTGCCTCTATTTGTTTATCAATTGCTGGCCACCAAAAATAACTCCTAGCTAATGCTTTGGTTATAACTATGCCATTATGGTCAGCATGCAATTCTTTCAAAACCTGTTGCCTCATTTTCTCAGGTATGATGACTCTACTGCCCCATAAAATGCATTCTTTGAATATAGAGAGCTCATCTCTTTTTTGCCAGAAAACCTTGTACTCATTTTCTATTATAGCAGGCCAACCACTACGTATCCAACACAGAATCTTACTTAAAGTTTTATCTGACTTTGTCATTCTGGCTACTTCTCTAGCCGAGAACTGCATTTCTACTGGCGTCTCTTCTATGAGGAGTATCCCTGAATATTCCTCTTCGTCTTCCATGCCTTGTTCTGGTGACGGCCAACGACTCAATGCATCTGCATTTCCTATTTTCTTTCCTTCCACATATTCTATTTTATAATCATATGAGCCCAGCAATAATGTCCACCTTAACATTCTGGGTGACAACATTTGCGATATAGGTTTTTTCTGATTAAAAATGCCCAGTAATGGTTTGTGGTCGGTTTTTATAGTTACCAATCTGCCACTAATAAACTGATGAAATTTTTTCAATCCGAAGATAATTGCGGCCGCTTCCTTGTCAATTTGAGCATAGTTACGCTCATGGCTATTCATAGTTCTCGACGCAAACATTATAGGCCTGATAGTGCCATCTTCCATTTCATGTTCCAACACAGCTCCTAATCCATATTGTGATGCATCACATGACATAATAATTTTTTTGTTTCTATCATAATGAACTAATGTGTCTTGACTTGATAATTTATTCCTTAAGCTATTAAATGCCATTTCATGATTTTTTGTCCATTGCCATTTCTTATCCTTATTCAACAATCTGTATAAGGGTTCTGCTGTTGTCGCTTTATTATGTATAAAACGATCATAAAAATTTAGTAATCCGAGGAAAGCTTGAAGTTCTTTTATATTTTTTGGTGCCGGGGTTTTCTCAATAGCATGAATTTTCTCTTCACATGGGTGAATACCAAATTCATCAATGACATATCCTAAAAATTGTACACTTCGTACGGCAAACTTACATTTTTCTTTGTTAACACGAAATCCAGCTTGCTCTAACTTTCCTAACACCAAATTTAATCTTTCATTATGCTGATTTATATTTTCTCCTGAAATCACTACATCGTCCAATAAGACAGCTACCCCCGGAATATTTACAAGTAACGTTGACATTAATCGTTGAAATATACCTGGACAAGACTTTACTTTTCCTTTACTTACCTTTTCATTTTATATAAACCTTTTGGTGTATTAATTGTTAATAATTCTGATGTATCTTCATCAACCACTATTTGTGTATAGGCCCTCTCGAGATCAATTTTTGTAAATATTACACCACCCTGTAATTCTGCAAACGCTTCATTAATTGTAGGTAATGGGTAGGTATCTGTGTCAATGACCTCATTTACTGTTGCTCTATAGTCGCCACATAACCTCACACTTCCATTTTGCTTCAGAACTGGTACAATTGGTGTTGCCCACAAGGAATGAGGTGTTGGTTCCAAAACCCCATCTTCAACTAATCGATCAATTTCCTTTATAACACGTTCCTTTAAGGCAAATGGAACCTGCCTACTCTTAAAAAATTTGGGTATGGCCCCATCTTTTGTTGTGATCTTAACAACTGGTCCGGTATATCTTCCCAGACCTTCTTCAAATACTTTATTATATTTATTTAGAATATTATGAATATCAGTCATATTAACTTGTATGTTATAAATACCTAGCAATTTAATATCCAAATCCGTAAACCAATTCCGTCCAATCAAACTTGGGCCCTCACCTTTAGCAATGACCAAGGTTAAATTTTTAATTATGTTTTTGTATTGTATCTTTACCTCTAATTGTCCCAGTAGATTTAATTTATTATCCGTCCAGGTTTTAAGTGATATATCAATTTTCTTTAGTTTTGGCAATCGACCTTTAAAAATGTATAATGCTGTCTTTTCACTAATGAGTGTGAAAGCACAACCAGAGTCAACCTCCATTTCCACTTGGGTACTATTAAGTAAGACCTTAATCATAAAAGCTGCCACTCTGTCTTGTCTTACACTATTTATCTTTGCCTCATATAATCCATTACAGTTTGTCTGTCTATTCTGTTTCTTACTAAAACATACTGTAGCAATGTGGCCTATTTTTCCACATATATTGCATTTACTATTCCGGAAAAAACATTCATTTTTATGACTTTTGCCACAACTATAACATATTATATTTTTCTCATCTTGTTTATGAACTTTACGACTAAACATTTTATTTACTTCCATAGGTATTTCCTGTTGTAATTGTGAATGGCTTGTTAACTCTGTTGTTATGATATTAGAATCAAAATTGGCTGTTTCATGAGAAATTGCTATTTTGCATCCTTGTTCAAATGTTAATGTATTTTGCTGAAGTAATAATTTTTGTGTGTCCTTATCTGATATTCCACAAACCAATCTATCCCGTAGTGTCCTTTCTAAATCCTTAAAATTGCAATTAATGCTTAACTTTCTTAATTGAGCAATATAATCTCTCATCTTTTCCCCCGCTTGCTGATTTCTAGTATGGAAGTAATAGGACTGTACTATTTCATTAGGTGTCGGGTGGAAATGATTATTTAAAAGATGCTTAATGTACGAAAAAGTAACTCCACTTACTTGCTGTGGTGTAATCAAAGATAATATTAAATCATACAAATCTGAGCCACAATTCGCCAATAAATTTGCTTTCATTAAATCATCTTCCTTGATTTCATGAGCTTGTAACCCAAAACAAAACCTTTCAATATAGTTTTTCCAACAACCATGTGCCACATCAAACTCACTGAACTTTAAAACCATTTTCACAATTTTTCACTGTATTTATATTTTATTATCCTATTTCAAATTGTTTATACACTTTATTGTTTAAATATTCACTTTTTATCTCGTCGCCACTATTATATACTCACTTTATATATTATTTATGTTAAACTCACAACCTAATCTACACAACTGTTTAGTTACTTCTTCTTAATGTTCATATACGTAACTACCCACATTGACCAATACATGACACTAATAATATGATGTTTTTGTTCACAAGACTAGTCACTAGGCACCTTAAAAAACTGGGGATAGGCAGAGACAATGGAGCGCCACTTGCCAAGATTCTAGCACAACTTCCTCATTCCGTATAGCTTGTATGAGGAGAACTGTGGATAATATAACAAAATATTAAAATTTTTGCAGAACTCCTAGCTGGTCTCCCAGTAGAATTCCTAGTCGGTTTCATCAACAAGGGACTCGAAGACTATGTAGTGGAGTCAATGGAGGCTTCTTTCCGTTACCCCATGGACTACACCTACTACATCCAGAACTTCACAGCTTTGCCATATAACAGAGAGGTGAAGTCCACTCAAGAGGCTACTTTCATGTACTCATTTATCCCAAATGAAGCGTTTGCTGGACGTCCATTCGGATTAAATGTGCAGCTTAATTATAGAGATACTCTCGGCAACACTTATCAGGTAATTGTTTCTTTTTTTATTATACATTTCTAAACTAAGCTACTAAAGTGCTTGTATCATAGAAACAGGACAATCAAAGTATATATATCAAAGATACATTAGTACCGGTGAGTTGTTTCGAACCCATGCCACTTGGCTTACGTAGCCATTGCACTGCCACTACGCCACGGTCACCTATTTATTGGAGAACTTGTATCCAGTCTAGAAAAATTTTATATATAGCAATTGGACAGGTGAAAGGATTTTTTTGCAACGTAACATTATTTGTCTATGCCTAGCAATAATGTAAGCAAAAATAAGTCCAAGGGCACAACAACTGAAAAACTGTTCCATTTTAAGAGTACCTCATTAGATGTATGTGGGGTTACCTTTTACGGCCGTCACTATACCAGCTTATTTTTTTTATTGAGACACAACATTTCACCACGGCCCGCCTGATAATAAGCAAGAGGAGGTCCAAAAGTGACGACGACTGAAAAAACCGAGTTAGTTCACGGTTGCCTCAGTTGCCGACACTATGCCGGCCAAAACTTCAGCTCCAAAAGTTTAATTTGGAGCAGAATTATTTTGTCCTAAAATGTTAATAAAATGGTATTGGACCTTAAACATATCAGGGACATTAAAAACCAATGTACAGTGTCCCTGTAACCAAATAGCATGTATAAAGCATTAAAATATTGTAGGAACTTGGAAAATTGATTTTTGCAATAACCATTACTCCCAACCAACAGGAAGCCGTCTATAACCAGACAGTAAACATCACTGAAGTCCTTGAAGGCCTGGACGGAGAGACATTCTTCCTCTATGTGTTCCTTGGTGCAATTGTAGTCCTTGCCTTGGTTCTTGGACAGCATGCACTCTCTTCATTGGCCCGTCGCCGTTCGCCGAGAGCAGCACCCAAGCCACTTGAGACTGGAACAGCTAACAATGTTGACTATGATTGGTTGCCCAAAGAAGTTGTTAACCAATTAAGTAAGTCTGTTATTGATATTTTTGGGTCGACATTGACTACCCACCTGATGTAAAGGAGGAGTGCAGTCCATGAATGGAGTTAAACAACTGTAATAGATGCATCCACTTTGTCTGGCCCAGTTGGAACTGGTTACTTTGCAAGCTTTTGTTTTCACAGTCTGTACACATGAAAATGGTACTACCACTCTGGATCAGCTTGGCAAATACCACCAACTTTCTACCTAACTCAAAAATATTTCTATCGTGTAATGTAAATATTCCTAAAATAAATATTTATATTTTTCTTATGGATACAATTTTTTTAGTTTGAATTATAGTTCACATTAATAAAATCTTTTTACTAACATTGAATATTTGATTTCGCTGCCTCATGTTTTTGTGTTTTTTTTTATTTATTGTTTTTTTTTTGTTTTCAGAGAAATCACCTAAGACACCAAAGCAGTCACCCAGGCAAAGGAAAGCGAAGAGATCCGCGGGCGATGACTAACTATAGTCAATAATCATAAATGAATAATTTGTGATCAAAAAGTTAATTTAACGCGCGCGTGTGATCTGTGTAAAATAAGAATAGTGATGTTCTCATATTCAATTATTTTTTCTAATCATAGGACATTCTCTATTTATTCATCGTTTTATCATTTTTTATACTTGCATAGCTTATACCTCTTTTTTCTTTACAATGGGTTTAGTGTTTTGTCTTTCTAGTCAATTAATGTCTGAGTAAGACAAAACATGATTACAACACTATTCTTGTTTTAAGTATTCTAACAGTGAAATCGTGGTTATCAATGATTTTGCACAATTTAGGGTCAAACAATCAGACTGTTGTTCTAGTAATAAGTGTGATGTGGAACAAATGCAGCGGTGTACATGGAGGAGTGAGAAAGACATTTTTATTTAATAAAACATGTTAATTTTTACACTTGATTTTTATTAATCTTTATTTTAAATTAAACCTAAAATAAATGTTTCCTAATTTATGAAGGAATATTATTTAATACATAAGAATAAAATAAAACGGTGGAAAGGATGAATGAAGGAAGACCTGCGAAAGATATCAAAAAATCCCAGATTAATCTTTTTTTAATAGAATCGCTTTTCGGACATTTCAGCGCGGTTAAGTAGTGGACTCCCCGTGAAGCGGGTGATTCAAGAGAAAATAGAATTGAGTCTAAGGTCGGGCTTCGCCCGGTTCAATGAATGTTAAGGTATGCTGGGGGAACTAATTAGCTAAGGGAGGGAAAGGGACCTCTGTTGAGGAAGACCTTTTTCCTCGAGTATTTCCTGTGTGGGCGATTTGCCAATGGCCCTGGGTGGTTTTGGTGGTGGTGTGTTTGCCTGTCGTGTGACCGAGTGCAGGCTGCGGCAATCAGCTTGCTAGTGTGAATAACTCAGATTAATCTCCACTCCACTTAACAGAAAGATAACAATTATGAGAAAAAATATTTCGTGTAGCAACACTACATAAAAATTTCATACTGGAAACACTGTCTCATTCCGCTTTTTAACTGTCAAATTTCTTTTCGTACGCGACAGCCTTTGGTGCACGTGTATTTTTCGTTTTAGGCAAATTCTAGCTCGCAGACATGGATAAACCAAACGTACTTGCCCGCGTCGTAAAAGTTCTCGGCCGCACTGGCTCCCAGGGCCAATGTACACAGGTCAAAGTGGAGTTCATCGGAGAAACTAGCCGTCAAATCATCAGGAATGTAAAGGGACCCGTTCGCGATGGGGATATCCTCACCCTCCTCGAGTCTGAACGTGAAGCTAGAAGATTGAGATAAAAAGGTGAATAAATAGCACAAACCTGCCTAAGATTTGACCAATGTTTTAAAAAGAATGCAAACAAAATTAGAGGTTATATTGATTTTTCGCAACTTTGTGTCTGCGAATTTTTTCCTTTTAATTCAACAAAGTTCACTTGTTATTAACTGTTGTTCTAATTTAAATGTCGACGTGTTTTTATTTAAAAGTGTTATCTGCAGAGATTGCTTGCTGTTCAAACCAATTTATTTTTATTTAGACAAATTTTTAATTAGGTTAGAATCTTAATTGCAAAATGTTTTAGTATTAGTGATGACCAAAAAGTATTAGTGATGTACCAAATTTGTTTTTTTGGTCATCATAAATCACAACTCACACTAACTTTAATGTAAATAATGATTGTAAAGTGACTGTGGCCTAGTCATAGTGAAACAGCCATGCAAACCAGGAGCACCTGGTTTAAAAAAAGACATTTGCCCGTACCATTTTTTTAAATATATTTACTTTGGTCACTCTGTTTCTATGATACATAGCATGTAGATAATCACAATATGTTTGAATCAAAATACAGTTTTTTTTATTGTGACACAACATCTGACCTTTAGTTTGACCTAGACTAAATAATATTTCTTCCTATTAAAAGTTTCCTTATATTGTTTCAGGTCCAGCAGACTAACATTTAGACTTAAGTTAACATAACGAACATCCAAAACAAATGCGTGTTACTTGGGAAGTAAATTCTCAATAAAAACTTCATAAATAATAATTTGTTTCTTTTATTTTCCTGTGTCCCATATTATGTATACTCCTATTTTATCATCACCACAACTCCCTAGGGATAGGCAGTAACAACGGAGTGCCTCTTGATGATCCTGATAACTCTTCTTTTACATCGTCATAGATTTTTTGGTTATAGGCAAATGGTTTTTAAACTTTAGTCCTTTGATTTCCCTTGATTCCTTGACTGAGCCAACCGTGAACCAACTCGTTTTTTTCTGCCATCAGCACTCTTAGACCTCCTCTTGCTTACCATCAGGCAAGTCGGGGTCAGATGTCGTGTCATATTACAAAAAATACCATAATTGTTACTGCATCTGTATCATAACTTACCATTAGGGAGAGTGCTCCCATAATGCAAAAGCAGTCACAGGTCACAGGTTTCTACCTTAATTATGAAAGGCGTGGGCGATTGATCAGTTCGTTGCGCAAAAGTCCCGTGTTCGATTCCCAGACAGAGCATTTATATTTGTTTCACAGCTTTTATATGTAATATTTATACTAAATATTGCAAACATTTGTTAACTAAAAAAGAAGGGGCAGATATTTGCTACAGGTCTGGTGATCAAAGAGTGGTACCCAGTCTACCAAACAAGTAGTACCACCACTTGTTTATACAGACCTTTAGGGACTTAATCGCATTTTAGGATTGGCTTGTAAGTTGCCGGTCCCAAGTAGGCCAGCATAGTGGATGTGACTGCTACTTACAGTTATTAAATTGTAGTAGTAGTGACATTCATTCATGGACCATACTACAGCTTAAAAACAAGCTGGGTTAAAAAAGTGATTTAGGAATTAAATAATTTATGTTGTAAACATTGAAACCGAGCATAAACAGACAAATCATTAATATGATATCTATAATTTATATGACTAATACATTTAGTGATAACTAATGTAATTAGCATAGATTAAAACGAAGTAAATAGGTTTTAATTTTAACCAATTTAAAAGGAAATGTTAAAAAGGGTAGTTTGCAAAATATTATGAAATAAAACAAAGGAATTATTAAAAATGAAGTTACTCAAATTATATTACATTTTAGGTAATAAAAAATAATGTACAGGCTATTAATTACTCACAATTGCATAACAACAAAAATAAACAATCGCTTTCTTTCATTATTAGTACAGACACTTTCATAAATCCATTAAACATTTTTTTTACTTCAACATATTAAAATTGTCTTTAATAATAATCGTCACTGCATATACTACAAATACAAACTGCATCTTCACACACACGACAAACAACTCATAACGTTATTTAGCTTTCGTACTTATCGTTTTCGCATTGCGTCGCCCAGAACAGGCAATTTCCAATACCGCTATAACATATTAGGAATACCGCCGCCAAGAAGACGAAGCTGCAGACTGTACAAGGCTTCCTTTCCAAGAAGAAGCCTATTAAATAAAGCACCATAAACATAACATGGGTATTCAGTAAGGCCGGATTCACAGGCTTCGGTATCAGAAGAACTGGTATTAGCCATTGCAAGCAATACATCTCGTCGCCGTTAAGATCGATTTTCTATTTAAACGTTATATGTCACAAAATACGTCGTAAACTGCATGTTTCGAATAGCTTCATCGTTTAAATTAAATAAAATATTATGCAGATTTATGTCAATGTCGAGAAATTGATATTTTTCACTTTTTTTTTAAATCTAATCTTCTAAGGCCTGGATATAAGTCATTCAGCCAAGTCTTAAGCAAATATTTTTTTCTTATGGTAAAATTATTTAATGTTATTGATTTTATAATGAAATATAATCAACAAAATAAGTGTAACTGTTAATGATGGTTTGATTGCGGATTTCGTTAATACTCTTCCGACAAAGTCTTTGAGCGGGTTAAACATCACTTAGGATTTAGTGGCGTAGCAAGTTTGAGTACGCTACTCAAACTTAATTTACAATAAATATTAATATTAAATATACACATTAATTTTAAACAACTACCAGAAGTAGTTGCCCGCCAGAACTTCTATGTTCATTAGCAGAGCAAGCATTGCGAAGTTTTATATGGAATGAGAAGTAATTATTAAATTAATTTATAAATATAAAAAAATATTACTGTAACACATTTTTTACGAAAATATTATTTAGAACGATGATGTTCATTTCGTTTGGGCACATTAAAGGATTAACAAAATGAGAATGAGGAAAGAGATTAATGAAACGGAGGCGAATGAAAGAGCAACATACGAAGGAGCACAATAACCAGTTTATTGTGCTCCTTCGTAAAATATAATCAGAGAACATTCTTAAAAGTGCAGAGGCAGGCGCTGAAAATCGATCGGGAGCAAGACGAACATGTAGCTTCTTTTTACTATTGTTAAATACATTTTTTACCGGGTAAAGCCTTCTCATACGAAAGTATTAGCACTTTCGTGTACAGACCATGAAACACTTTAGTCGCGTTTCAAGACTAAAGCGATTTGACTTAAACTTGAACATTTCCGTTTCCAACTAAATGTGACTGCTATTTCTGATTAATTACCTGTAGTAGCAGCAGCCCCGTCCATTCATCGCCCGCACTAACTATCAAGTGAGGTGCTGCCAAAATCAATAAAAAATGACCCTCTTTTAAAGTATAAATATACTGTTAGCTACCGAGTAAACTTAAATTAATCTGACCATGACTAAATCACCTTTTTTATTTTGTGAGAATAATTGCTGTTATCTATCCGGACATATTAGCGCGATTGAGTGGTGGACCATGGGAAATAGAATTGACTCCAAAGTCGAGCGCTCGACTTTGGAGTCAATGAATGTAAGGTATGCTGGGGGAACTAGTTGGCTAAGTGAGGGAGAGGGACCTCTGGTGGGCGAGGCCTCGTCTAAATCACTTCACGGTAAACTTGTAAGTGGTGGTACTACCCTGGTCGGCAGACTGAGTGTATGAGTCATATGCATTTACTATGCCTGCCTGGCCAAACTTAACATTGAGAACTCTTAAGTTGTACTCGTATCATGACTGGAACAATTCACAGTCTTTACATATGTCTGTGACAGTATTTATCTGTTGGTATTTAACTGGACGGTCGACCAGTCTTCCATCCACCTTTTTGACACTTCCCATATTTTTTAAACGCATTAAAAGACGACCGTGTTGTAGTGGTTCAAAATCACAAGCCCCTACCAATGTAGGTATGTGATATTATTGTAATGTACTTTGGTTATTCTGTTTCTATGATACCAGCTTAGTAAAAATATATACCCAGTGTAACTTTATAAAGTATAGTTTTACGTAATATAGTGCTAAAGTTACTGTGGTTCAAATGACCTATAAATCAATGTCTAACGTCTGTCAATTGCTTATTCAGCATATTTCACCATCTACACCCTTATTCGGAACGTGATAAATAATCGCTATAAGCCTTATTGTATACATGGATTAGGATTATATAATAAATACGAGTTTTTAACGCATGCGCTCCTTTGACGTATGCCCGCCAGTCTCGTGGAGTCTCGGGAAGCGCTACCCCGCTTAGGCGCCCTTCCGCCATTTTAACAATTAACTAAATATGCAAAAATTTGTTACATTCTATGCTTTTAATGGCGTTCAATGACTAAATGTGTTCGTAAATATTATTCACCTCGCCGCCAATAATGGCTGAGAATACAGATTGCGATTGTACTTTTTGAAATCGATATAGATGCCATTATACTTTATGAATGGCTTAATATCGTAACCTTTCCGTACATGTGACTAAGGGCCGGTTTCTTGATGGTTGGTGAAATTTGTCTATTTGTAACTTTTATAATTAGTTAAGCAACTATAGTAAATTCACTAAAAAATAGTAATCAGCGAAATGTGTTTCTTGAAAAAAAAATTATTATTGTTATCAACAGACAGATCGTAACTATTTATAATTAATATTTTTAAATTCATTGAGGCATTGATTACCGTTTGACATGTAGTGTTGCGACTTTCTTATTTTTTAAAATTAATTGGGTCAGACATGCACTAAATACTCTATCCTTATGCCAATAAAAAAAATATTGTCAAAGTCAAACTTTATTTCCCAATACATATGTAATCATGTAATATTCTTTTAGATATCTTATTGGTTTGTAGATATATTAGTGGATTATGGCAATAATAATGGATAAAAATAGGTAGAAAACCCTCTGGATCTAAAGAACCTGATGATGGATCATCTCACACAGGTAAAACCGCAAGAGATATAACTATGGTGTTTTATCTAAAAATGTCTCTTACTATGCGCCTTTAGCTGTGCTGTTATCAAATTAAAGCCTGGAGTACCTGATGATGGATCATGAGGATGCAGGGGATATGTAACAGACATAATTATGCTGATTTAACAAACTGTTTCTTACATTAAGCTCATACCTAGGCTGATATGACAATATGGTTAAGGAGTACCTGATGATGGACCACAGGGATGCAAGGCGTCCTGTAATGTACTCAAGCTACGAATTACTGTTTATAAACGCGGGTTTGACTGCGGGGAACAGCTAGTACAGTTTCCGGCAAAAGAGCGCTGACTTTTGAGCTGATGAAATATAGGAAGATTAAAAGAGCGCTGGACGTCTGCAGTGGAAGCAAGTGCGCACATCTATATTATATCTCACTTTTGATACTATTCTATGTTTCTGCCTATCCCTGTGGGGAAAAAAGCATGACAATTTAATTATACCTATTTCTCTGTATCCTATCTTTTATTTTTCAAAACTTTTATAATGAGTATTTATATGTATAGGTTTTGTATATTATATAGAATAACATAATAGTAAAGGACATCCTCAAGAAAGCTGAAAGCTTACCTAGTGCTCATAACTGTAGAGCTTGTATGAAATTGAATTGTAAATGTGATGGAAGCGTGAGAGTTATGTCAGAATCATGACAAGTAGCGTTCTATTGTCTCTACCTAACCCTGTGGCATGACAATTTGATTGATTGATTGATTTTTATATCTAAAGTCATAAATTTATGTTATATTTATGCAATATTATATGGCTGGATTATTCATAATGCAGTGCTTGTTCCTATATTAACGTATGGAAGTGAAGGTTGGGTATGGCAGAAGACGCATGAGAGTAGAATTAACGCTGTAGAATTGCTGTCGTTATGGAGTGTATGTGGAGTGACGATAGCGGATAGAATAAGGAATAGCACATTGCGTGATAGATGTGGCTTGAAAGAAGATGTAGTGACAAGGACTGACAAAGGAATGCTTCGATGGTTTGGGCACATGGAAAGGATGAGTGAAAGTAGATTGACAAAAGAATTTATAAATCGGATGTGGTTAGATGCGTTAAACAAGGCAGGCCCAGGAGAGTGTTTTCTAACCAAATTGGAGACATCCTCAAGAAAGCCAGGTTGCCTAGTGCCCAAACCACAGAGCCTGTATGAAGAGAATTGTGAATGTGAAGGAAGCAAGGGAGTTATGTAAGGATCGTGGTAAGTGGCGCTCCATTGTCTCTGCCTATCCCTGTGGGAAAAAGGCGTGACAATTTGATTGATTGATTGATTGGATTATTCAGATTAAAAAAACCTGTATTATTATTAATAATTTTATTTTATATACTTTTGTAGATGAACATTATAGAAAACTGGCCCTCAAAGCGGGGTTATAGACCTTTCACAATATCTGTAGCTTCAATCTAGTAAGGTGGGGACCTTACTAGATTGTTTTGATCTAGTAGGGACTTTTGAAAGACTATTAGAACTTAATAAGCACCGGAGACAAATTGTGCATTAATGTGCACTTCAAACTTCCTCAATGGTAAGCTGTTCAATATAAATCTCCAGGATCTTGGTGTGAGCTCTGTAGCCATTTTGGCATTAACTTACGTTTTCCAATCTGAAATGATATTAATATTTAGGCATATATTTTTTATTGTGACTGACATTATGGCAGCACCCGCTTGATATTAAGCAGGAGTGTGGTCCATGAATGAATGCCATTGCTACTACAATTCAATAACTGTGAGTAGCAATCACATCCACTATGCCGGCCTAGTTAAAACCGGCAACATACAACTGATCCTGAATCGTGTTTAAATCTCTTCACGGTCTGTATACTTGTAAGTGGCAATGTAAATGTGGATCATATTCTGAGGTAAGGTTCAAGAATGTTTTAGTTTTGAATAAAAAATAATCATTCCATCAAATTTTAAGTTTTTTCCCACGGGGATAGGCAGACACAATTAAGTGCCACTTGCCAAGATCCTGAAACAACTCCCATCACTTTTTTGCTTCCATCACATTTACAATACAATTTCATACAAGCTCTACAGTTATGGGCACTAGGTAACTCAGCTTTCTTGAGGATGTCTCCAGGGCCAATATTTCCAGTGGCATTAAATCTTATTGTTAATAATATTTGATCCTTTATACTGACATCATGAATTCTGTAAGAATTTAGATTAATATTCAGTAATTGGTTGGAACTGTATGTTAATGATTATTTAAAACTTTGCATGACCAATAAGAACATAAAATGGGTCGTACAAAAAAGTATAGGTTTTTTATGTTATTTTAAGGCTAAGAATTATATTGACCAAAGTACATATATCAAAGATACATTGGTACCGGTAAGTGGTATCGAACCCGTGCTCTCGGCTTGCATGACCATTACACTGCCACTACACCACGGTCGCCTTAAATTGCGCCGTGATTTCTTAGCATTACCTCTTTTACGGGGACCCTGTCCTAATTAGATATAGGACACTTTAAATAACCTCTCCTATCAGTTTGAATATAAAGTTATTTTCTTACCTTGTTGTTTGGCGTTCAAGAAACATTTTTAATTCTTTTATGAGCCACGTGCATGTTTTTTTATTAATCCGAAATCTTTCTTTGACATCATGTTAATCCCACAATCTAAAATTATCTTTCCTGGGACGGAAAGTCTTTTTATGTCTTTTTGCCATAAAACAATCTTCATCCGAAAATTGTTTGTGAATGAATGATGAATTTTCACAATAGGAAAAATGCATTTTCAATGCTCAAATTAGTTTTAATTGAGATAATTTGCAAAAAAAACGCAATACAAACATGTCAATTATGACACTAGTTCGCATATTACTAGAGATTAAATAGTTTGACCACTCACATCTGAGTGGTCAAAATAAATTGTTATTAGTGACGTCATATAATAAATAGCATGCCTAACAATCCATCAAGAAACGCATTTTTTTCGAAATTCAATCAATAGTAAGTTATCTGTCATTATTTTACGATTAGTTGAGATAACTATCCATCAAGAAACCGGGCCTAAATATGTACAAACAATAAACAGAGACAATAAATTTACTAAAATATAATTAAAAATGGCTAACACTGCACATTTTTTGAGGCGACAGAGTTCGCGGGATCTATACGCCCAGAGATCTATAGATCGGATGGAAATGAAGGAGCTACGTGGTCGTTTGGTTTCCATGGAGAACGGCCCGGGTTCGAGGCACGTCGTAATGTACGGGGCCACAAATGAGGCTTTTGAGGACACGAGCCCGAATCGAAGATCAAGTGAAACAGAGAGTAAAGCGAGTACTGTTGAGGAGCAGGTTCTGAAGCCTGCAGGCGGCGAGGGTGAAAGGGAATCATGGGACAGCAAGTTGACATTCCTGCTGGCGACAGTGGGTTATGCCGTGGGATTGGGGAATGTGTGGAGATTCCCTTATTTAGCTCAGAAAAATGGCGGAGGGGCATTTTTGATACCATATTTTGTTATGTTGGCCATCGAAGGGATTCCTATATTTTATTTGGAGTTGGCGATTGGTCAGCGATTGAGGAAGGGTGCCATAGGTGTGTGGCATCAAGTATCGCCATATTTGGGTGGTATTGGGATCAGTTCAGCTGTTGTGTCATTCAATGTGGCTTTGTATTATAACTCTATAATAGCATGGTGCCTGTTTTACTTTGCGCAGAGTTTCCAATCTGAATTGCCATGGGCTGAATGCCCCAAGAAGTATTTTCCAAATGGATCCTACGTTACAGAGCCTGAATGTGCTGTAAGTTTATTTTTTTAATTGCTATTTTATTAAAGAGGTTCTAGCTGTGATGATGAACATGGTTTGATGGCAGTTGGTTGCGTCACGTTGGTTAGCACACCATTTACGCGAATGTCCCAGATTCGATTACCGGTCGGAGCAAATATTTGTTTTATATCTTTTATTTGTAAGCTTTCAATCAATTAAACTGTCACGTCCTTTTCCCATGAGGATAGGCAGAGGCAATGGAGCGCCACTTGCCACGATTCTATAATAAATCTAATAATGTAAATTCTAATTGTTAATAAAAAATACTCCGGGTCAGGTTATCGGCAGACTGGGCACCACTACTTACCAGATCCGGGGTAGTACCACCACTTACAAGTTTACAGACAGTGAAGTATTTTAGTCGTGTTTCGGGATCAGCTCGCAAGTTGCGGTTTCAATTAGGCCGACATAGTGAATTTGACTGCCACTCGCTTTTACTTAACTTTACTAGCAGTAGCCTCCATTCATGGACCGCACTCCAGCGTAACATCAGACGGGGTGTTGTTATTTATGGCGACCGTGGTGGCAGTGCAATAATTACGCAAACCGAGAGCACGAGTTCAAAACCGCTTCCCGGTACCAATGTATCTTTGATAAATACCTTGGTTGTCATTTTTCTGTGATACACAAGCACTTTAGTAGCTTAGAAATTTAAATAAATGCCGTCACAATTTAAAAATAAACTTATTTTTCTGACGACTGAAAAAAAAACAGATTTAGTTTACCAGTCATCGTCACTATGCTGGGGAACATATATGTCGATTACTTAAAAAAGAGGAACAACGCGCCGATTAATTAATGTCGATTCAGTCAAAAGAATGCGGATGTTTCCTCTGACCGCATTCCCCTGATGGGAGTAAAAAGACGAAGTAGGAACAAGGTACGAGCAAAGAATTCCTCTGAACATTTTCTGTAATAAAGGCGAAAAAAAAACAACACTTTTTTTATTAAAACGCTACATCTGACCTGACTCATGAACAAAGCCATCATGGGTCTCGAAGAGCTCCGTCGACCCACGCTTCCCTACGCTTGGAAGGCCGCTTGGGGATCGCAGTATGTTAAGAGGACGCTGCTGACCATCCTCCGATAAAACTGGTCGAGTTTTAGGTTATCCCGGGTCATGCTAACCCGTCATATACTTGAATTAATGTTTATTAATGGATATAATGGATTGATTGACGACAGGCGTGGACGAACGGTTTAGCGATTGGTTTGTTGCGCGTCCCGGGTTCGATTCCTGGTCGGAGCAAATATTTGTTTCATAGCTTTTATTTGTAATATTTAATAACATTTGTTAATAAAAAAAGAGATGGATATTTGCTTCGGGTCTGGTTATCAAACTGTGGTAGGCAGTGGTACCCAGTCTGCCGATCCGGGGTAGTACCACCACTTTCAAGTATACAGACTGTGAAGTGATTTGGTCACGTTTCGGGATCAGCTTGTAAGTTGCCGGTTCCATCTAGGCCGGCATAGTGGATGTGATTGCTACTCACAGTTATTGAATTGTAGTAGCAGTGACATTCATTTATGGACCACACTTCGGCTTAACATCAAGCGGGGTGCTGTTATATGTCGAGTCACAAAGAAAAAATAAAAATAAAGAAATCAGCCACCCTAGCACGGCAATCCAAGAAGAAAGATAAAGACCTGAAGGAATATTATTGTAACTAATTTTCAAAAACTTACAAGAACAGTGTATCAAAAAAGATATTTAAACGTTCTGTAAAACTTTACACAAAGCAACTTTGAAAACTTTAATTAATAATTTTTTAATAATTTTGATGTGCCGGCCCAATACGTTATTTTAAATGAGTTACAATAATATTCCTTGCAGTTCTTTATCTTGCTCCTTGGATTGCCGTGCTAGGGTGGCTGTTCATCTTAAAGACGGATAAAGAAACAGGGATTTATTGTAGTGAATATAATAAATCGATGTCTCTCGCTTGACTAACTTTTGACCTTTTCTAACTTACACGCCCACGTTTTTAGCCTAACTTAACTATGTTATGTCTTTTATTCAGACATATGACAGTAGAGTCTGTCTAAGCCGAAATGACGCGCCCCTCTACTGCATTTACGCACACGAGCAAGTGTAAAATATGGATGCAACACACTGACCAATTACAAATGCAATTGTAATTGGTCATTCAGTTGCTGGTTAGATACAAAAGGAGGAGCACGCTAATGTAATATATTAGTATAGTTAGTAATATTTGCATTCACACATTTAAATAAACTGATAAAGTGGAGGGGCGCGTCATTTATAGTTAGACAAGCTATACCTCGTCTAATGTAAAGCTGGTGTACGGAAATGCGACTAAGTCACTTCACGGTCTGCACACTTGTAAGTAGTGGTACTACTCCGGATCGGCAGACCATTTACTTGCTTATGACTCCTAATATTTATTATTAACATATTATATGTTTGTAATGGGTATACAAAAAACTATTAACAAATTTTAACAAATATAATATAGCCCGGCAAAATGTGTCTTTCTAACGGTTAAATAATTTTTAAAATCGGTCGAATAGTTTTTGAGTTAAATCTTAACAAACAAACAAAAAAATCAAATCTTTTGTCTTTATATAATGGTATGGAGAAATGCTATGCAACAAATCTTTGATCCGTCCTAGAATCGAACCCAGGACTATACGCGTAGTGTGTTACCAAATGCACTATGTGTGTCGTCCATTTTTATATGAAATATTACGATTTTTTACATTTCTATACTAAGCTACTAAAGTGCTTGTACCAAAGTACGTACAAATATCAAAGATACATTTGTACCAGTGGGTGGTCTCGAACTCGTGCTCTCGGTTTGCGTAACCATTGAAAAAAAAACACTCTTGAAAATTAGACGCGTGGTATTCAAGTTAAAGGTCACTTAAAAAGTAAATCTTGGTTTGTAGTGTACATGGAATTTAATCAATATTTAATGTTGATTTTAGTGACAATTAAATTACAATTGTAAAACGTATTGTTCTTCACTCTTCGGACCACTTAATTGGAGATTCTTATTAAATAAAATTAATTTACATTTCCCAAATTGTAAATCGTGACCTTTCGTATTTTACATTTAATCATGCGTAATTTTGTTAACTATTTTCATAGATTTTGCGCAAACATTGAATAATAAATTCATGTCTCCGTGACCACGACAGCTGCAAAGCTCTCGAAACGGAATAATAATAAAACAATGTAAAATCAAAACCCAAATAACGAACCATGTACAATAAAATAAACGCAAAAGTAAGCCGCAAATATATTTTATTATTATTTAATTTTAGAATTTATTAAAGTCCATATAAGGGACCATTTCATTACCACTACACAACGGTCGACTTTTAGATAGTGTTCACATAGGGGTCTCATTTAGCACCAGGGCCTTTGGATTCCAAGTAACGTCACAGAGCGGATGTGACCAGCAGCGGATAGCTAAGGCATCATCTATCAATCAATCAAATTGTCACGTCTTTTCCCAGAGGGATAGGCAGAGGCAATGGAGCGCACTTGCCCACGACCCTGGCATAACTCCATCGCTTCCCTCACATCCACAATTCTCTTCATACAAGCTCTATGGTTATGGGCACTAGGCAACCCAGCTTTCTTGAGAAAGTCTCGGATTTGGTCTGAATTTGGACTTAAGAAACAGAAGGAGCCCTAAAATAGCGACAAAATACAAGCGTTTATACTATTTTCACTTATGGCATTAAAAATAAGTCAGAAGGGGATGAATATACATTTTTACATTCGTAATTTAGAAGGTTGTCACTAGTTTTGATGATCATTTGAAAACCTAATTTGACAGAACACCAAATGAAATTAAAATACTACAAAAAAGGATGACGGTACAAATATGCCGTTACTCTTACTACCACGTGACTTTTAATTAAGCAATATTAAAAGTCAACCACAATTACAAGTGGTTGTAATTGCAAAAAAAGTAGTGCCAACCTTTGAAATAAAGGAATTGAAGTACAAGTAGTTGTCTCTTTCAGTTACACGTGGCATAAACATAATATAAACTCAGAGTAATAATGGGAACTTAATGGGAACTCTGTGGTTGTTATTTTAGCACAGATTCTATTCTTTCCAATTTTTTTGGGTTTGATTTGATTAACTGTTATTCAATTGTAGTAGTATTCGTCGCTATTCATGAATTCATCGCCTTATTGGGGTGATGTCATAAATGTCGAACCACAATAAAATAACAATAAAAATTGTTATTGAACGCGGAAAGCGTAAACGTCCCTTGTACATGTCGGAATGTGCACAAAGGAGAAAATGTGTTTTAATAAAGAAAAGAGGCCCATTTTGATACAAACACGAGATTGGAGGAAAGGGCGTACTCTTATTTTGAATTGAATAGATAATTTTGTTTTAGTATTGTACTCTTTCTTGCTTTTAGATATGTATTATATTTTATACTAATATTCCACGTTTATGTCTTTGTTTATAAATTAAACCAAGGGCAGATTTGGTGGAGTAGAGCTAGAGTACCTTTTTTCCGCAATTACTCTTTCAAAAAATTATTGCCAACAATCAATCAATCAATTAAATTGTCACGCCTTTTTCCCACAGGGATAGGCAGAGACAATGGAACGCCACTTACCGCAATTAAAATTATTTTAACAAAGAATGTTATAACGAATAAGTTAAAATCAAATACAATTAAAACTAACGCGTTAACGAATACAACTTTGTGCGTTGTTTTCGACAAAAAGTAGTTGATTTTTCTGAAATCTAGCTCCCGGAGAAAATAATTTTTAATACTAAGTAGCATTAGCTTCTATAGCAGCCTATATTTTATAATTATCATTTTTAATTCGTGCAATTCCAGACTATCAAACCATGCGAAGAGTCAAATTTACAAAAAAGGAAAAATGGAAAAGTTTCTCGTCGAGATTTGGATATTTTTTATTCATCATTGTGGGGGTCGCTCTTTTGTGAAGGGGGCAGTTGCCCCGCCTGCCCCACCCCAAATCCGGCCCTGAATTAAAACAAGACACGACCGTGGATTGTTGACGTGATCTATGTTAATCTGTCTTATGTAATATCAGCCCAACTCAGCTGTGAGCACTATTTTTGGACATAGTCCAGATAAGCAGTATTCGATTTGTGCACCATCTGTTATTATTTTTTATGTATTATACTTTTCTATACTAAGCTACTAAAGTGCTTGTATCATAGAAACAGGACAACCAAAGTACATATATCAAAGATACATTGGTACCGGTTAGTGGTTTCGAACCCGTGCCACTCGGCTTACGTAGCCATTGCACTGCCACTACACCACGGTCGCCTTTATCAATAAATAAAATGTATTTCTCTCTAAATATATATGCTTAAGCTAATCGATTCATTTACCTAAATCCGAGTAAGTAACTTTATATTTAAGCGTGCTGCGTTAAGATATTGAGAGAAGAGTGCAAAAGGGTAACGTAGTGAACGGTGCCATTCATAGTATAATGAACAGCCAAACAATGTCCCAAAAGTCACGGATGGGTATTCATAATGCGGTGCTTGTTCCTACATTAATGTATGGAAGTAGATTGACGAAAGGAATTTATAAATCTGATGTGGATGGATGCGTTAAACAAGGCAGGCCCAGGAGAGTGTTTTCCGACCAAATCGGAGACATCCTCAAGAAAGCCAGGTTGCCTAGTGCCCATAACCACAGAGCTTGTATGAAGAGAATTGTGGATGTGAAGGAAGCAAGGGAGTTATGTAAGGATCGTGGTAAGTGGCGCTCCATTGTCTCTGCCTATCCCTGTGGGAAAAAGGCGTGACATTTTGATTGATTGATTGTGCTGCGTTAAACCATTGTTATTGAAATATCAATCAATCAATCAAATTGTCACGCCTTTTTCCCACAGGAATAGGCAGAGACAATGAAAAAAAAATGATTAAGGCTTACATAAAGGAATAATAATAATATTAAAATACATTAACCAGATAGTAAGTCGCTAATTATTAAAAATTTATAAATGTTTTTTTTTTATTGTGTCTCGACATATGACAGCATCCCGCTTGATGTTAAGCCGAAGTGTGGTCCATGATAAATGTCACTGCTACTACAATTTAATAACTGTGAGTATCAATCACATCCACTATTATGCCGGCCTATATGAAACCGGCACTTACAAGCTGATCCCGAAACGTGACCAAATCACTTCACGGTCTGTATACTTGTAAGTGGTGATACTACCCCGGGTCAGCAGACTGGGTACCACTGTCTGCCACTCTTTGATAACCAGACCCGAAGCAAATATCAATCTCTTTTTTTATTAACAAATATTTGCAAAATTTATTATAATTATTAAATATTATAAGTAAAAGCTATGAAACAAATATTTGCTCTGACTGGGAATCGAACCCGGGACTTTACGTGCAACAAACCAATCGCTAAACCGTTCGTCCACGCCTGTCGTCAAACACTTATTTACAATACAATTTGAACACATAAAACAGTTTTATTTTAATCCAGGTTTTCAATTAACAACTCACAAATAGCTTAAACTTTCAAAGAAAACATAAATTATTCCAAAAGGCTTTCAGGGAGTTTATCTAACTTTATTTTTTTGTTAAAATGCCTAATAGAACTTTTTCGCTTTCCTTTGTCGCTGTTATTTATTAATTCGTTTGGGAACCTAAACGAATCATAAGCTACAATGTTCATAAATGGACGCGACTCCTAGTACTGTCAAATAACTGTAAGTAGCAGTCTACTATCCCGGCCTTCAAGTCAGCAACTTTTCCCGAAACTGATCAAGTAGGTCTGTACACTTTAAAAATGGTAATAGATATACTTTTTCCGTTTGATGAATCATGGTCTGGCTAATCAGCAGTTTCGCTCATATGAAGACATCTCAAAATGGCTTGATTCGTGGATAGCCTCGAAAGACGAACACGTGACGGTACTTGAGCTCTACCAGAAAGATGGGAAAAAGTTGTCGCTAGCGATGGAAAATATTTTGAATGATTCGTTTGTAACCATTTTTTCACAATAAAGTGGCATTTTTATCAAAAACTTAGTTGCACACCTAATACTGTCCCGGATTGCACCAACTGTCATGCTTTACCTAAGAAATAAAATGCTTTTAATTGATTTTCTACAAGACATAAACCTTCGTAATAAGATCATAATTTTTATTAAATAAATTTCTCCCATCTTTGCAGGAGAGCAGTCCAACCCAATACTTCTGGTACAGGAACACACTGCAGATCTCCGAGGACGTCAGTCATCCAGAGTCATTCAATTACAAAATCGCCCTTGCACTGATCATAGCTTGGGTCCTCGTATACATGTGCATGATAAAGGGAATCGCTTCATCAGGAAAAGTCGTCTACGTCACATCGACATTCCCATACCTCGTCTTAGTTATATTCTTCTTCAGAGGAATCACATTGAAAGGAATGGGTGATGGATTAACGCATTTATTTACGCCGAAGTGGCACACGATTTTGGACCCTGTTGTGTGGCTAGAAGCTGGGACTCAGATCTTTTTTTCCTTGGGCTTAGCCTTTGGAGGGCTCATAGCGTTTTCCTCCTACAATCCTGTTGATAACAATTGCTATAGAGACGCGATCACTGTCACCATGACTAATTGCTTAACGTCAATGTTTGCTGGAATTGTAGTATTCTCGATTATCGGTTTTAAGGCCACGATGATATATGAAAAATGTTTGGAGGTTAGGAATGCTACTCTTTTGGAAGCGTTCGGCCCGGCATATACATCCATGTCATTCCCGGATGCTGGGCAGCACTTTAGTGTGATGTTAAATGGGAATTTGACGTCACTCATTATGCCTGAATTGCCCGAATGCGATCTGCAAAAGGAACTCGATAATGTAAGTGTATTTTTATTTATATTATACAATTTAGTAAATGCGACAGACATCGGGTTCGATACCCAGTCGCATCCTAGGAAGTTTTTGGAAATCTGACTTCGAATTGCTTAATGGCAAAACCGATTTTTCCAGTTGCCGTCACTACGCTACTAGTAATAAAAATCAGTGCACTTTACAAAATTTAATCAAATTAAATATCAAATTGATACGCCTTTTTCTCACAGGCATAGACAATAGAGCGTCACTTGCCACGATCCTAACACAACTCCTTCGCGTTTCTCACATCCACGATTCTTTTCATACAAGCTCTACTTACGTGTACTATCTGGTATACTTAAATCGTTTCCTTTTAGATATAATTTAATATATCTTATATTATTAACTAAAAAAATTGCTTTATAATAATAAAATTTGGCGATAATTGACATAAAAGTAACATTCGTTTGTTTAAAATTCAAAACAAAAACATCAAAAGAATAAATTACATCTATAAAAAGGTTGAACGTGAATGGATTTGAATTGTAAATTGTCGCCATAAAGACATCATAACCTTTCATGAAAATTGCCTTTTTATGTAAAACTTTTAAAGCCTCCAAATCTGTTCACGGTTAACGATTTTGTGAGCTTTCATTTGCTATCAACAGAGTGAAATATACATTAGTATAATATGTGTTAATAATTACTTTACGTGATTGTGCGTGTAGGACTTTTCATAATATTCAAAATGTAATTTGGATTAAGGTATCCGAATGTAACCAGTACTAACCAGAGGTAACTTTTAAGTTCGGCGCGAGATGCAATTATTATATGTCACAGCTCCCAATTTCAGTCTATCTTTATGATTAAGCAATTCTGATACGTAAGCAATCGCGCATAGTTTGAATTGTAGATGTGAAGGAAGCAAGAGAGTGATATCAGCGGGGTTAGGTTGGGCAAATAAGAACGATATTGTCTCTCGTCGGCGATTGTCAAAATAATATAAAATTAGTATGAAATCACCAAAAGGAGACTAATAATCGTTTTGACGAATATCGTCTGTACGATTACACGTTTAATGATTATCGTCAACAGTATCGTTTTGGTGGTTTTAGCCAAGCTTTTTATTATTTTGGCAATCGCCGACGAGAGACGATATCGTTCTTATTTTCCCAACCTAACCCCGCAGAATCTTTGTCAGTTGTCTATCACTGTGTAAATTGACTGATTGACAAGCGGTTTGAATAATTCACCGGCTGGTTTAACTGAGGCGTCTCCCAGACTCCCAGCATCCTAGAAAGTGAGCCGGCTTACCATCGGTACGATAGGTAGACGATAATTAGAGAGTATGCCGTGTAGTAGGTAATTAAAATTACTCTCGTTCTATTGCTTTTTCATAAAAGTCAATTAACAGCTTGTTATATTATTTCTAAAATTAAATCTGACGTGGATGAATGCGTTAAATAAGGCACCCAGGAGGGTGTTTTCCGATCAAATCGAAGACTTCCTCACGAAAGTGCCTTTAACCGTAGAGCTTGTATGAGGAGAATTGTGGATGTGAAGGAAGCAAGGGACTTGTGTCAGGATCGTGGCAAATGGCGCTCTGTCGTCTCTGCCTATCCCCGTGGGAAAGAGGCGTGACAATTTGATTGATTGATTGATACAATTAAAATGTTTATATTCTTTTCCAGACTGCATCAGGCACAGGATTGGCATTTATAATCTTTACAGAAGCCATAAACCAATTTCCGGGCGCACAACTTTGGGCCGTGTTATTTTTTTTAATGCTATTTACACTTGGCATAGATTCACAATTCGGAACTTTAGAAGGCGTGGTCACGTCAATCGTAGACATGAAATTATTTCCTAATTTAAGAAAGGAATATTTAACTGGTGGTCTGTGCCTTTGTTGTTGTTTATTGTCTATGGGTTTCGCACATGGCGCCGGAAGTTATATTTTTCTACTCTTTGATATGTACAGCGGTAATTTCCCGCTGCTGATCATCGCCTTGTGTGAATGCATCGGTATCTCCTATGTTTATGGAGTTAAGAGGTAAGTTATTTATTTTTTACTTTCTATTGTGACTTGACATATGACAGCACCCCCATTGATATTAAGCTGGAGTGTGGTCTATAAATGGATGTTACTGCTACTACAATTCAATAACTGTGAGTAACAATCACATCCACTATGCCGGCCTAGTTGGAACCAACAACTTACCAGCTAATTCCGAAACGCGATCAAATCACTTTACGGTCTGTATACCTGATTAAGAGTGGTAGGCAGACGGTAGGTAATCTTTTCCCCAGTCTTCCGATCCGGGGTAGTATCACCACTTTTAAATGTATAGACAGTGAAGTTACCTCGGGGTCATCTTGAAAATGGCCGTTTTAACAAGGCTGGCATAGTAGGTGTTGTTGGCGAATATATTAAGGAAATATGTTAAAGGTGATCGTGGTCTAGTGGTAGTGGTCACGAAAACCAAAGGACCTTCGGTTTCAAGTAACTTACCGGTACAAATATATTTGTACCGGTAACATCCTTGATCCTGGCAAAACTCTCTCCCTTTGTACTATTTTCTTAGATTTTGCGCGAACATAGGTTAATGAACTAAACAAATCTCTCGCTTTGTCTATATATTTTTTTTATTTACATTTCTATACTAAGCTACTAAAGTGCTAGTATCATAGAAACAGGACAACCAAAGTATATATATATCAAACCGGTGGGTGGTTTCGAACTCGTGCCCTCCGGTTTGTGTAACCATTGCACTGCCACTACACCACGGTCGCCTTTTCCACAATTCTCTTTTATATAAAGCTTAATGATTATAGTTATTTGTGTAAGGATCGTGAAAAGTTACGGTCTACTGTGTCTGCCTAACCACAAGACGTGATAACTTGTTTGAACATAAAATTAATATAAAAACTTAAGTACATTAAAGGCAAAAGAAACATAAATAAAAAAGCTGTTTGTAAATTTTTATTTTATCATTTTACTACTGGTAAAATTTACGGCTGAACGGTCATTAAGGAGGGTGACTACAATGTACAAGTTGATCTTTGAAAGCCTTTCTAAGGGCAGAGCACACAAAGTATTAAAACCAGGCCTAACTAAAATAAATAAATTTAAAACTTTTCGGTAGAATAAATGTTTTTGCTTACTAAAGTCCTTGCCACGAGAAACTGAAGTTGAGTACCAAACCAACCAACTTCTGCTGTTTTAAAACGTTTATGTTGCGACAATTTATAACGTAATTAAATTTAATCCAACCAAATCCAGTAAACTTAAATTATTATACGAAACTATAATTTAATTTTTTTATTGTGACTCGACATATGACCGCACCACGCTTGATGTTAAGCTGCAGTGTAGTCCATGAATGGTTGTCACTGCTACTACAATACAATAACTGTAAGTAGTTAATTACAAGAAACATCACCACGTGACGACAGGCGTGGAAGAGCGGTTTAGCGATTGGTTTGTTGCGCGTAAAGTTCGCATTTGTTCGATCCCCGGTCGAAGCAAATATTTGTTTCATAGCTTTTATTTGTAATATTTATTATACATATTGCAAATATTTGTTAATAAAAAAAAAGAGATGGATATTTGCTTCGGGTCTGGTTATCAAAGAGTGGTAGGCAGTGGTACCCAGTCTGCCGATCCGGAGTAGTACCACCACTTACCAGTATACAGACTGTGAAGTGATTTGGTCGCGTTTCGCAATCAGCTTGTAAGTTGCCGGTCCCAACTAGGCCGGCATGGTGGATGTGATTGCTACTCAAAGTTATTGAAATGTCATATGTCGAGTCACAATAAAAAAAATACATAAAAACCTGAACACTAAAAATATAATTTATTCATATGTTCCTTTACAGTGCCTTAAACGATGTTTAAATTGCGTTAAAACAGCCCTGAAAGACTTTAGAGGGCTTTCATGACGTCATTCGACTAGGCTATTGACATTTTGAAACGTACTGACGTCAGAAGTTAACAAAGTTTAGAAAGCTGAATTATACTTTATACTTACGCTTTTATAGATATAACAGTAGATAAATAGGCTAGATAAAAATGTCAGAGTTATTTATACTTAAGTATTATCATAAATAAAGAATCAAAATCCTGCTGATGTCAACTCTCTAGATCAGTGTTTCCCAACGTGGGACCCACGCCTCACAGGGGGGCAATATAAAAATGGACTCGACACAACTTTAACCATTTCGCTTTGTGTTATTTAAATGCAATGCTAGATATCAGTGACAAATTTGTCAAAAAATAATAATTCCAAAAAAGGTTAAAAATTACGTATGGGGGCATTAATATTTTAGAAATGTTAAGGTGGGGCATGGCCTAAAAAAAAGGTTGGGAAACACTGCTCTAGATTCCTTCATACACACACAAGTTCTACTGTTATAGGGACTTCGGACCTTTGTGTGTTGAATTGATCGAGGAACAATCACCGCTCTGAGCGCCACATTCCACGATCCTGCACAACTCTGACGCTTCCCCAATGATAATTTAATAAGTCGTAGATATGTTGTTATACGCGCTCCGAAAGAGGCACGTTAAAACTATGCTAAAAATCAGACCTGTGGCGTGGCGTGGAAGTCAGCCGCCCGGGGCGGAAAAAAATTTGCCGCCCCCTTGTTTAGGAGTTTCAATCATAGGTACAACAAAAATGTGAATTTCAGATTCAAATTTTAACAATTTATTATAGTTTTTTTAAATTTTGCCGCCCCCTAAATGTGCCGCCCGGGGCGGGCCGCCCCCGCCACGCTACGTCACTGCCTGTCAGAGTCGGTGTCGCACACCGACACAGTGTCGGGGTGCATATTTATCTCTTTTTCGCTCTCAATAACTATCATTCCGTCCTACTTCCACTTAGTCGTGATTGACCGTTTAAACTCGTGCCATTTATATATAACGTATCTACCTCATTTTATTTAATATCTTTGCACTTCCCATATTTTTTTTTCACACAATGTAATATATCTTTCACTGCTATTTCGTAAATAACACATTAAATAGTAAACATAAAATTAAAATACCTTAGTTTCTATGATACAGGCACGTTCAGTATCTTACTATACAGTTGTATATTAAAAAAAGGTATACAACACTTTTTATTCAAAAAGAAAAGTTATCACGCCTTTTTCCCACAGGGATAGGCAGAGACAAAGGTAGACCTACCATGATCCTGACACAACTCCCTCGCCTCCCTCACATCCACAACAAAGGTACAAAATAATAATAAAATGTATATTTCATTCTCATCAGATTCGCTGACGACATCGAATTAATGACAGGCCAGAGGCCAGGCATCTATTGGCTTATCTGTTGGAAGTATCTATCACCTCTCGCCATGATAAGTATCCTGGTGTCATCCTTCATAGAGCTCGCTGTGGGTGGGTCTGGGTATCAAGCATGGAGTCCAGCAATTGGGGATACAGTCACGAAGCAATGGCCCGTGTGGGCTGTCATACTTGTGTTGGTGCTGATTCTCTCATCAGTGCTCTGGATTCCAGGAGTTGCCATTTTCAGGTGAGTTTCTAGCATGGTGGCCCAATGTACTTAAAATAGCAAATAATACTATATTTAACCTCAACATTCAGTCGTCGTCACTCTTGGACCTCCTCTTGCTTATCATGCTTACATCGGGTAGAGGTCAGATGACGTGTCACAAAAAAAAAAAAAATTTGAAAAATAACTTGGTGTCGGTCAAAGAGTTTGCGTGATTATTGGACTGCCACTACACCACGGTCACTTTATTTGACCTCAACTTGCCTGTAACAAGGGCCAAGGGGAGGCCAATTATAAAAATCCGTAAGAAAAGAAGCACCTTTGGCCGGCATAGTGACGGCGGCTGAGGCGTGAATTGACTCGGTATTTTAGTCGTCGGCACTCTTGGACCTCCTCTTGCTCATCAGGCGGGTCGAAGTCAGATGTAGAGTCAAAATAAATTAAAAAACGGTTGTCTCATTCGCAGTCACTATGTCAGTCAGAGATGCTTTTCACGCATTAGGTCGAGGTTCAGTTCGACTGTAAGTAGTTCGTTAAATCACAAAAATATTTTATTGATTTTCAGATACTTCGGTATACCTATAGTTGAAGATGAAGAAAGAGCGTGGTTCCCAGCGGAAGATCTTCGCGATTTCCATGGAATCGAACCTCGCCCTGTCACTGCGCTGGAGACGCTGCTCTTCTGCACCAGACCAGACGGCACAGAAGGTAATTGCTGGCCGGGGTGTTGCGAAACGGATGATGAAGAATAAACTTTATAGATAAACCTGGATCATATTTTGAAACAAGTCCATTAAACTACAGAGTACGGAATCGTTGCGCGTCGCCGGCTACGGCCATGGAGAGTTGCGGCGATTCTGTGCTCTAGCCAATTCCATACCTAGTTGTATTATACTCCGTGTATAATTAATCTATAGCTCTGGTCATTTAGATAATCTTTTAAACTTTAATAAACTTTATATTAAGCTGCTTTCAGACAAATAAACTGTACACCATAATATGAAATTAGAATTGAACGCGGCTTACAATCGCATGGGTACTACCCCGATTCTCTTAATACGTCATGACGACAAAAAAAGCCGTGAAATTGCGTTGCGGTCGCCATTGACCAATCAACGTAATTTACCTATTCATTAGCTATTCGCTGATTGGTCACTTCCGACCGCGATGCAATTTTACTGCGTTTTCGTCGCAATAATTTATTAAGAAATTCGGAATTCTGTTAGCTGCATAGCGTTCGAAAAGTTAAATATTGTATAAATATTCAAAATAAACGCGATAGTAAGCCGCAACAATTATTTATCTATTTATAATTTTGACAGAGGTGCTGCCATATGTCGAACCATAACAAGAAATGCTATGGCCATAGCCTGATGTTAAGCTGGATGTGGTCCATGAAAATCAACAGCTACAATTTTATAACTTCAAGTTGCAGCAACTTTCAAGCTGACGTACACTTGAAATTAGTGCTACAAACCTGGCTGCCAACCACTCTTAATACTGGCTGTGGTGTAGTGGTGGAGCATGGGTTCAAAGCCATTTGCCGCCACTAATGTATCTTTGATATACATATATACTTCAGTCGTTTCTTTTCTTTGATACATTAGTAGCTTTCATATATACAAACAAAAAAGTATAATCCAGGTTTACCTATAAATAAATGATAAAAACTTACGAGTAAATAATTGACAATAATAATGACTTATATGTAGTTGTTTTGTAGTTATATTTTTACATATTTATTCGTATACAAAAAATATAAATTGTTATATTTATATACTTAAGTATTGTTGGAACTTTTTAGATTTCTATTTATAAATGTTGAATGACAATAATTAATATATCATTTAAATGAAAATGAGACACTTCCTTCCATATCAAAATAATACATTTCATTATAAATTAAATATTCATATCATGTGAAAAAAGTATATTTACATGTAGCAAAAGAAAGCTTTGAAAGTAAAATAATTGATTCATATCAAATAATAAATATGTAGAGTACTTATTATATCAAATATTTCATATCAAATTAAATACCATTGTATTGGAATAATAAAAATACATTGTTTTTATTAAATGATATTAAGCAAAATGAGGTAGATACGTTACATGTATCTATCTCATTCAAACTGCAAATGGCGCGTGTTTAAACGGTCAACCACGACGTAGTGGAAGTAGGACGGAATAATAATTATTGAGAGCGAAAAAGAGACAAATATATGTAGCTCTGCATCGCATCACTGATTACAGGTTTGCCTATTAGCTTAGTTTTACCGTGCCTCTTTCGGAGCGCCTATAACATATCTAAGTCTTTTCTTATTAAATATCATTGGTTGTTTATATTAATTTTACCTGTCATCGTGATGTTTATTAATATGTCGCATCTTCGAATAAATAAATACTGTGATTTTATTTTGTTGTTAATTTTAAAAATTAACAAAAATAAATGATTAAGGACAATAAATTTTATATTTATTTATTGTTTTTTTTATTTTATTTTGTAGCGTATTTAAATATTTTTATTAAACGAGTATGTTTAATAAAATGCCTTCGTAAGTAAGTCTTAAATATTTTTAGAATAATGACAATAAAATGTAGCCAAATCTTTGACAATAAATGAAAAGATTTTTATATTAAAATATTTGTATTTTCCTGATATTTATATATTTTGGCAAATATCCCCACTATTACAAACTATTGATTCTTCCCAAACTTCTTGATTATGTTTTATAAACACATTTAAATTACCTCAATATGATTTAATTTAAAACAACTAAGTTAGTTTAAACCACTTTAAACATGAAATAGACTCCCAATGCTGTCCCGAAAGCTTCTATTTGAAAAGTGCGAAACTAAATATAAACGTAAGCACTAAATATTTCTGTAGTTTGCGACAAATATTTTACATCTAACATCATAGAGATATATTTAATAAAATATATGTCCAAACTAATCTTATTGTGTGCTCTTACTATTATAATGAAAATTATATCTAATAATAAATGTTGTTGGTAGTACGTAATAATTATATTTTATAATAACTTGTTAATAATCTATAGATATCTAGATAATATAATGGTATATCCTTATGTACATTATTTGCAGAGGATTTACAATTATTAAACTATATTTTAAGCTTTAGTTAACGCTCAATCAAAGTCGTATTTGCACAAACTGTTAATGCGTAGACGTCATCCAGTGTGGATGGAACGTACATATTGAATCAGTTTTTGAACAAAATTAACACCTATTCCCAGCTCTTTATTGTGCGTATTATTCCTCGACGTTTAGGCCATATATACGCCAAGAGTATACGCTAGAGAAAGTTTTAGATAAGTCAGTTCGTCTATCAGTGAAATGTCGCCATTTTAAGATAAATAAAGACTCCCTGCAATCGGTTGTTACTTTACTGCAAGCACTGTCGCGTGCTTGCAGTCTTCTCTTCTCGTGACCACTGACACAGTAACAAGGTAAATAAAATATGATAATAAACACAATAATACGTTTCAACCTATTTTAATTACCTATAAATTTAAATCGCGTAAGTTAAATGAATTTGGCAAGATTGAGAATAACTGAAGTTAGAATTTTTGTGCAATATGTTTTTTTGCAATAGTTTTCGTCGTAGAAAGCGGTCTTTGTCTTGCCTATCCCAGTGGGAAGAGAGGCATAACAATTAAATTGTTTGATTTTAACAATAATTATCATTATTTTACGGTAATATTTTTAAATACATTCATCTGATGAATCACCCCGTATCAACATAATTTAACTTAATATTTGACATGTTGATAAATAAAATACTGTATCATAATAGTTATAAGATTTCTATGTGATATTGTAAATGTTGTTATCTCTGTAAATGTAGATTAGACTTTGTGCTCTATTTCGCCAAAACTTAAGTCATTACATGAATTTTAAAAGTGCATCGAATACGCTTAAGAAAAGACTTGAGTGGAGACTTAATTTTGGTGAAAATGGCCTTTAGTATTAGGGTTGCCAACCATACTTTATAATAACGTATCTTACGTTATTTTTGGTAATTATACTTTATACTTTTGCATACAAATAAAGTATGTGAAAATACTTTATTTTGATTGCGTAGCAAACGAATTGCTTATTTAAGTACATAAAGGACATCATTCATTTTGTATGGGTCTTGGGCTTTAATGTTACAATGTAGTTGGAATATATCCTTTTTTTGCATAGTTTGGGTGTGCAAAATCATCTAACTATAATTATGACAGTTCAAAGCAGAACAAATGTAGCGTTGATAGACAGATGATACAAAACACATATCTTATTTTCCAAATAACTCAATTGCACAGCAATTAAAAGCAAAATTGTTATTAGTTTTATCAATACAAGTAACGAATCTACTATTTGTATTATATATTTTTTCATTATCGGACATTACAAAAGTAGTACATAGAAGCTCAAAATGAATGATGTCCTTTAAATGATAATTGTCAAACAAGCTTTGAAATATTTAAAAATAGCAAAAATTGTTAGCAAATGCTAAAAGCACACAAAATACGTTTTAGGGCATAAAATTTGAAAAATACTTTATTTTTCTTCCATATACTTTATTTTTATCCTATTCAAACAATGGTATACGTTTTTTTTTGTCAAAAAAGTTGGCAACCCTATTTAGTATACTCATGCGTTCAATATCGTCCATTTATGTTTATATTTAGTTTAGAAATTAAAAACGATGTATACAAATTCATCCACATAACATCAATTTACGTCGTCGTACTTTAAAATACTCGTACTTCAGCAAATTAATGTTTTTCTTATATTGTAATTAGTTTAAACTTCGGCACTACTAGGTCTTTATTTTGTATATTATTATATAAGGACTGTTTGTTGCCCAAATAAATAAATAAAAGAAAAAGTTGTGTGGACAAATCTTTTTTCAGTAAATCGAAACAGTGTTTGTCTTAATGGACTCTGGGTCTTAATTCTCTTGGGTCTCAAGAGTGCTAGGGTTTTAATGGACGACGACGATAATTATGATGTTTATGAATAATTAATTATTAGTATGAATAAAACTGTTATTAATTCACAGGTATAATCAATATGTATGATTTATGATATAATTTACTATATCTTGAATAATTATAAGTAGATATTATTAATTCTTTAATATTATAATGTATTATCGATATTAATATATATTTCCGCCATTTATTTGTAAAATGAAGTCAATTATGATTCATAATTCCATTGTTCCTGAATATTAATACCTATGTTTAGAACGAAATAAATTGTAATGAATTAGGTCTTTATTGTTGGTTAATAAAAAATACTAATTACAAAAATGTTCAATTCACTTCACCAGTGGCGTAGCGTGGCGGGGGCGGCCCGCCACGGGCGGCACATTTAAGGGGCGGCAAAATTAAAAAAAACTAAAATAAATCGTTAGAATTTGAACCTAAAATTCATATTTTTGTTGTACCTATGATTGAAATTCCTAAATAAGGGGGCGGTAATTTTTTTCTGCCCCGGACGTCTGATCCTCACGCTACGCTACTGCACTTCACGGGATTTACGTCTGAAAGTGTGTTTTTTTTCACTTTTTATTAACCACACAAATTAAAAGAAACATTGTCCTAGGTCGACGACATCCTTAAAACATACATTATCATTATAAATTATCATGTACGAGTATGTAGTAGGTAATAATTCGATATATCCTTAGGAATTCTCGACTGAGTCTTGTGAGCGCACATTTTGTATTATAGTCAACAATATTATTCATTCGTAACTTGGTTTTAGCTAGGCCGGTGGATGTGACTACTACTTACAGTTATTGAACTGTTCATGGACAGTTCAATAACTGTAACAATAACATTCATGGACCGCAATCCAGCTTAACATCAGGCGGGTGCTGGCATATGTCGAGTCATAATAAAAAAAGCTCTGACATCTAAAAATGCCTAATAGGGTCGATTGGGGATAAAAGGATGCAATGACGGCGGATTTTAGTAAACAGACGTGAATAGTTTTGAGCCCCATTTAACATGGACACCTGATGAGCAGTCCGTCACCTGATGAGATATCACGTGTATTTTAATTATGTAAATTTAAAATGCAGTGAAATTTTAATTTTCTGTCTTATAAGGAAAAGTCTATTGTATAATTTGCAACCCCCGTGCGGACCCCTGTCATGAATAAAGGCGACCGCTACTCCAGTTAAATATCTGCAAGTAGCAGTCGTATGCACTATGTCAACCTAGTTCGTGGTCCGCATTCCAGCTTAACATCAAATTGGAGGGATGCTAATTTGGACCTATGACAAAATAATAATAATATTGTTGACTTAAAAATAATGTTGTTTTGTAAATTTGTTTTTGATTAGATATAGGACCTTATTAAACTTTAGCTATGATTAATCTGTTGTAAAACTGTTTCTTAATGAGTTATGTTTGATATTTAATAGTAACTTTCTAGAACTAATGTTTATCCCTACCAAGAAGCTCTATGCGGCCTTTGTTGCCTACGGAGAATGTTTCGAAGAACCATTCCTCCCGCGTCCTTTATTGCATATAATATACAACGGAGAATCTTCCGAAGAACCATTCAACGAAGACCGTTCTCGTGCGTCCTTTTACTCCTGTGATATCTGCACATACTGGACTTCGGTTCTATTAATATTTATGGCGACGTAGAGATTAGTAGAGAATGGCAAATATTGCAATTTGTAACAATACTCAATATCTATCAATCAATCAATCAAATTGTCACGCTTTTTTCCACAGGCATAGGCAGAGACACTAGAGCGCCACTTGCCACGACCCTTCTACAACACCCTCGCGTCCCTCACATCCAGGATATACTCGTATATGTCAACTAAAGAAGTACGACACAATCTGTTGACATTTAAAAACCGATAGTTTAGGTATATACCTACTCGAATTTATCTTTTAAAATACAAATTTATATGCGAGGATATGTATCAGGATCGTGGTAAGTGGCCTTCCTTTGTCTCTGTCTATCCTTGTGGGCGTGCAATTCGATATTTTTATGCCCATATCAATAGCAATTGTGTGGAGAATTGTGGGTGTAAAGAAGCGAGAGAAATGTGTCAAGATCTAGGCACTCCATTGTCTCTGCCTATATTTGTGGAAATTGGTCCGTAGCTATTTGTGTTTTTTCTTCCAATTTCAAACATAACTCATAATATAATATACCTGCTTGTTAAATACACAAAATAATATTGTATTGTTAATTAAGACGTGTTGATGGAAATTAAATATTATAAATTTAAATAAGTTTTTTATTTATTTTTAGACGACAGGCGGAGCCCAGTTGATTAGCACACCTGTTTGTTACGCGTAAAGTCCCGGGTTCGATTCCCGGTCGGAGCAAATATTTGTTTCATTTGTTAATAAAAAAGAGGCAGATATTTGCTTTGGGTCTGGTTATCAGAGTGGTAGGCAGTGGTACCCAGCCTGCCGATCCGGGGTGATACCGCCACTTACAAGTATACAGACCGTGAAGTGATTTGGACACGTTGCGGGATCAGCTTGTGAGTTGCCGGTTCGAACTAGGCCGGTATGGCTGATGTGATTGCTACTAACAGTTATTGAATTGTAGTAGCATTGACATCCACTCATGGAGCACACTCCAGCTTAACATCAAAGGGGGTGCTGAAATATGTCAAGTCACAATAAAAATCTCGTCGGAGAGTGGCTCCTATCATGAGGCTGTCCCATGGATTGTTATTATATTTATAAATTTTTGACGTGAAAAGTGCTTCTTTGGAGCCTAATTACTTAATAAATAAACTGAAAACTGACTGCATAGGTTGTCCAGTGGCTTTCTTTGTTGTTGTGTTCAATTTTACAACTTTTCTGAGGATAAAAAAGCACTCTTAAGGGCACTGAATTTAAAATGCGTGTTTAAGAATTGGTAATAAAGTATATTATTTACTGAGAGAAGGGGGAATTATGGATGTGAAGGAAGCGAGGGAGTTGTGTTAGGTTCGTGGCAAGTGGCGCTCCATTGTCTCTGCCTATCCCTGTGGGGAAAAGCCGTGACAATATGATTTTTTTCATAAGTTTCCCGTGCGTTTAAACTGAAAATTCATAAATTCACAATAAAACAAAATATATTAATATATTTTTTATTTAAAAAAAAAGAAAAAGTACATATTTTTGTTTTATATTAGGAAATAAACTTACTAATTTACAATAATAATAATATTTCCTAAAAAATATTAGACAAGTGTTTTTCCCATCCTACATCCTTGGATCCTTCAAGAGTGTGAAAAGGCACTTTTGGCTGGGAAAGTAAAAACGACTGAAGCAACCGTAAAACGAATCAGTTTATTAAATCGTCTTGGACTTTTGCTTAACCAAGCAATAACGTAAATACCGTTTCAATAACTTAAAAAAATAATTTGTACTAATAATTTTGGTGTCAGTTTTATATTTTTTTTATTGTGACGACTTAGTTGGAACCGGCAACTTACAAACTAATCACGTAACCCGACCAAATCACTTCACGGTCTGTATACTTGTAAGTGGTGGTACTACCCCGGATCGGCAGACTGGGTCCCACTGCCTACCACTCTGATAACCAGACCAGAACCAAATATCCGCCTCTTTTTTTATTAACAAATATTCACAATATTTAATATATTTAATATAATTAATAAATATTACAAATAAAAGCTATGAAACTAATGGTATTTTCTTAGATTTTGCGCGAACATTGATTAATGAATTAAACAAATTTTATGCGGCTTACTATCGCGTTTATTTTGGTTTTGATTTTACAATTTTTTATTATTCCGACGTTTCGAGAGCTTTGCAGCCATCGTGGTCACGAAGGCACTGAGGTGTTGGTCGTCCTATTGGTTGATTCCGTTATTGTTTCCAAAACTACCCTGTTTGATATTTTGTTTTTCTGTTCCCGGTTTATTTCAATTTTTTGCAAAAATAACTGACAGTGTCATCTGGTTTGGCAGTTTGCTGGACTTGGGACTTGAGTTTGTGAATTATAGGGTCCCAGGTGTTAGATAATCGCCAACCACCTTCTCTATTGAAATTAGGATGTTTTTTAATCTCAATAGCCTCGCGTACCATCCTGGGTATCAGTCGACTTTCCTTTGCGAGGATCTTCGGTTTGTCGAAATGGATGTAGTGATTGGCGCCGTCCTGTTGATGCTCACAAACTGCAGACTTTCCACTACGTTGGTGTTTTATATCCGCGATATGTTCCCGTACGCATGTGCACATATTTCTTTTTGTCTGTCCTATGTAAAATCAAAACCAAAATAAACGCGATAGTAAGCCGCATAAAAATTGTTTAATTCATTTATGAAACTAATATTTGCTCCGACCAGGAATCGGACCCGGGGCATTACCAATCGCTAACCGTTCGGCTACGCCTGTCGTCACTTTTTATTGTGACTCGACATCCGACCTCGACCCGCCTGATGGTTTTATATTTAAACAATTTTGTGGAAAATGGCGAGTCAATAAAAATCCTATTGTCCATTTTCCAATTTGTTTTGGTGTTAAAATTCTGGACGGCAACCGTAAACTAAAACAGATTCTCAGTCGTCGGCGCTCTTGCGTCTCCCCTTCGGCACCATCAAGCAAGTCGTGGCCAGATGTCGCATTATAAAAATCCACTTGATAAGAAAACCCAATTTTATTAACTTTTTAGCTATCAAATCAACAAAATTAGTTTCACAAAGAAAAGAATTCTTAATTAACTAATTAAATATCAAATAAAACTTTACCTACCTACTTATTTTAAAGAAATTCCATTAGATAAGTCTTTCTAATGAAATCCCATGGATAAAGTGACAAGAGTCGATTCACCAATCATCCCTGTATATAGTGCTTTTATTTAGTAATTAAAAATATTTAAAAGAAGTTTTTATACCAACTTTGACTTATTTTTAATTATTGTGGCTTGATGTTAAGCTGGAGGTGGTATACAAACCGAGAAGTGATTTGGCCGTTTCGGGACCAGCTTGTAAGTTGCCGGTTCCAACTAGGCCGGCATAGTGGATGTGTGACTGCTTCTCAGTTATTGAATTGTAGTAGCAGTGACATCCATTCATGGACCACACTCCAGCTTAACATCAAGCAGGATGCTGTCATATGTCGAGATTATAAAAATAAACCAATCAACTTATTTATTATTATTATGGCTCGACATATAACAGAACCCCGACTTAAGTTAAACTGAAGTGCGGGAAATGAATGTTAGATAACTGCAAGTAGGTCGCATCCACCATGCCGGCCTAGTTGGAACCGGCAACTTACAAGCTGATCCCGAAACGTGACTAAATCACGTAATGGTCTGTATACTACCCCGAATCGGCAGACTGGGTTTCACTGCCTACCACTCTAATTTAGTAATTTATTAAATATTACAAGAAAGCTATGAAATAAATATTTGCTGCGACCGGGTATCGAACCCGGAAATTTACGCGTAACTGGTGTGCAAATCATTTTTTTTTATATTATGACTTGACATATGACAACACCTCGCCTGATGTTAAGGTGGAGTGTGGTCCATGAATGGATGTCACTGCTACTATAATTCAACAACTGTGAGTAGCAGTCGCTTCTACTATGCCGGCCTAGTTGGCAAACCTTTTTACAACTTATTTTAATGCACAATAGGGCCCTAGTTAGTCTATCTATACTACAGTCTTATTGACTACTCTTAACAACCTATTACGTTTAAAAATAATTAAGTTAAATAGGTTCTTTACCCGCCTTCAAGATAAGGGTCACCGCTGGGTCATGCGTGTCCCAAGCAGATCTTTACATCATCCTTAAAGAATTGGTACATGTATCTGGTACAAATTCTTTAGTACAACAATAAATTTATTTATTTATTGTTTTATTTTTATTATTTAAATTTTTATACTAAGCTACTAAAGTGCTTGTATCATAGAAATAGGACAACCAAAGCACATATATCAAAGATACATTGGTAATGGTGCGGTGGGTGGTTTTGAACTTGTGCTCTTGGTTCGCTTAACCATTGTACTGCCACTACACCATGGTCACCCTAAAAGATGAGTATAATGGGATTGAGCAGTTATTCAGCTGGAGAATCCTCAATTTTCTTCATCTTCTTAGCTTTAATATCTGCCATTGTCTGTTCAATGGACCTTAAATCTTTTTTATTTTCACTCGGCACCTCTCCATAAGTCTTATTCATATTTGTTTTATGTGCTGCATCAATAGCTGCATCATTACCAATTAAATGTGCATACTTCTCTTTATAAAAAGTTCCACTCAACTCTTCCTTTCCTCTTTTACGCTTCCTTGAACTTTCTTCAACCTCTTCCGCTAACTGCTTCTCTAGTTCTAACCTTTTTTGTACCATCTCTTTGGCTTTAGCATCATTCCAAATTCCACCTTCTCGCCTTACTGTTAACTCATCTTCAGAGGGTCCTTTTTCCTTGCAATAAACTACAGCGTATCTGTCCACTCCTTCCTGACCAAAGGAAAATACTTGGAGACCAGCTGTTTCTGCTACATCTCGGATTAAGGAACGGTACATATGGTCCATAGGCTCAAATTGTAAATATGGCTGAGTGCCATCTTTGATGAATTTACAAATTTTGTCTTCTGCACGTTTTCTGAATGTGTCCAGCATGTTTTTCTCATTCTTCTTATTTTTTTCCATGGCTTCCTTCTGTTTCTTCATTTGGTTCCGTTGTGCCTCACTTGCTGATGGAGGCTTTTGCATTGAGCTAAGTATGGAGTCAAGTAAATCCATTTTTTAATATATTTGACTAAATGAAATTATATAAGTATTCTATATTATTATGAGATATTATTATATTTCATTGTCTGAAACAAATGATGTATAAGCTAGTATTTCTGGTATCCTAGTTTGCCACTCAGGTATTATTTTAAAGTTGTCAGCGAAGTTGTTTGTTTCCAACTTTTTGAATGACAACACATTTAGTGTTGTATCAATTTGGGCGCAAATTTGACTGGCAAAAGTTATAGTTTCACTTGCAAATGTTAGCAGTTTGCGGAGTGGTGGTTGTAGAGGAGTGCCTTTTGTTAAAGTTGCATTTGTGTTGAAATCAAAGTATTTACAGCTGTCTTGGAGCACACGATTTTTGTTAACAAGTTTCTCAAATAATTCTTCTAATGTTGATCTGAAAATATTTATTTATTTATGGTATTTTTTCTATGTGATTAATTATCCCTATAGTGTAATCATACTTTTATTTTAATTAATGCCCAAAATGGCCTACTAAAGCGTAACACAAAACCACTGTTTTGTTTACAATTAATGCAATCTCAGGTTGCATTTTGTCGCCTGAACAAAAGCAACAATAAAATAACCTTACTTATACACTTGGATATAAAAGTATATAGCGTCTGTAAGTTTTTATAATAGAAATAAAAAATCCACTTACAAACAAGTTCGTATAAATTGTGTTTCTTCTGAAATTATCTCATAAAGTTTGGCACATAACCTATTTTGAAGTCCTGTATATTTTTCTAATGGAGTATTTAAAGTCACAGCCCTGCAATAACAAAATGTTTATATAATAATAAGTTCATATTTACCCATTTTTCAAGTTAATCGTGCATAAATACTAACCTTTTAATATTGTTACAGCGCACTAACAGTTTATTAATAGAAATTGCATATTTCTGACAATCTTTTAAACTCTTTCTTGACGTATGATAAAATTCCTCGAAAAAGGAAAAGTAATCAATTATATTCTTTTGTATTTTATCTTCCATTATACATAATATAATAACACATCTTTAATTTTATGTTTTCAATAACTTTTAAAAACAAATCACAACCATCATTGCACACGACCGCTTAAAATTGTTTACAAAGAAAAATAATATGACTTAGAAATGGTAAGTTAAGCAGAAATACATATATTGCTATAAAAAAAAAACTATTATAAGATTATGTATTGCTTAATGTATTTTATTGTTACATTATGTAATTTTATCGGAAGAAAATAATAAACAATATTTTATATTGTTTACATTGATAAAAAACCATAGCTTCTTGCCATTAAAAAATATATGAGTGGTAATTTGAATTTAAAATATTAGAGTACCGCCGAAGCTGATTAGTAATGAGTAAGAATGTAAATATTGTAGTTTTTAATAAATATGGGTTTATATTAACTTATTTTTATAACAAACCATTATATTTATCTACTAATTCACAGCTGATTCCCTCTAAGTAGGTATATAATTAGAGCTTATTATGTCAATTTATGTTGTAAAGGTTCTTAAAAACTATTATTTATCATATTTGTTACAATAGAAAGTGAAGAAAGTGAGTGGCGAAACCCGAGTATTATTCGTACGGCCTCGGTTGCTTTCGTACATTTCCGCAATAGGTCGATTGCGAAGAGAAGCATCTGTCAAAGCGCCTACCCAATCAGTGTAAAAAGTTGATTGCCCGGCTTTCACGTCTCCCGGCGCCTGTATAGTGCGCGGAATCGAAATATTTTGAAACATCGATACTGATTATTTCTAAGCTTAACGTTGTAGGGTTTGATAATGTCTTGCTTCGTGTGTATCTAATATTTATAATATTAATTTTGAATAGCTAATTTAAGTGAAAATGAACGGGAAAACTATGAAATCTGAAAGTTGTATGTCGGACAAATTACGAGCGGATATGTTAAATCCATTTGTCCATAAATTGGAGATTGACAATACTTATGACAAAATTAAGGTAAGATTTTTTATAATAATATATTTATTTACTTGTATTTTGTTTTGTGGTTTACGAAAACAGCACTAGGACGCATGCGTGAATCAAGATGCAATCGTCAATATCTAACTAAACGTTCAAATATTGATTTTACCTGCATATTGTTATTAATAAAATAATAAAAGAATTATACGATTTCATCAGATATAGAATAATGGATCAGCTAGTAAGTTGCCGGTTTCAACTAGGCCGGCATAGTGGATGCGACTACTACTTACAGTTATCTAAGTAGTAATCGCATCAAGTGTAAAGCTACATTAAAAAATGTTTTTTTTTGTTTTTATTGTGTCCCTAATGTAGGTCCAAGAGTGGCGACGACTGAAAAAACCGTCTTAGTTCACGGCTGCCACAGTCGCCGTCGCCGGCCATGTATTTTATTAATCCATTGTCTCTGCCTATCCATGTGGAATAAAGACGTGACAATTTGATTGATTGATTGATTGAAAACAGTAACTTGACATAACAAAATTCTGTATGTTTATTGATTGTTTACAAACTAATTAATTTGTACGTTATTAAAACGCATCTAAACAAATTACCCGCATTTTTTAGATTTCCGGTGCATACACGTTAACTATTTATTTAATTCGAATATTTCGTTAAATTATTCGAATACTTTTATTTATTTTTAATTTTTATTATGACACGACATTTGATCTCGACCAGCCTGATGATAAGCAAGGGGAGGTCCAAGAGTGGCGACGACTGAAAAAACCGAGTTAGTTCACGGCTGTCCCAGTCGCCGTCACTATGCCGGCCAAGGGCTTTTTATTTTCGAGATATATTTATTTTATTTTTATCATTTATATACTAAGCTACTAACGTGCATGAGCCAAAGTACATATATCAAAGATACATTGGTACCGGCAAGTGGTTTTGAACCCGCGCTCTCGGTTTGCGTAACCATTGCACTGCCACTACACTACGGTCGCCTTATATACCTATTATTAGCTTGTTTAGAATAGGTACCTACATATAATATTTATTATAGGAACGTTGAGTTATACATTACGCAAGATTAACATATTTCAGCGAATACGTACGTACTTGAGATAAATAAGATATATTATAGGTACATACCTATATCTATCTTTGCATTTCGATTAGTTATCTCTCTTTTAAAATATTAAAACAATGGGGCTGTCTAAAGCCAACATCCATTGGCAGATTTGTGAAAAATATTACGATACTATACTTTGGTCCTATAGCTTGGGTCCTATGACAGATGCCAAAATGACTTTACTATTTCCATCACTAGTATAGTACTCGTATTTTTGTTAACTGATGTAACCTTGACGGAGCGGCAAGATTTCTTTATGTTACATGATTTATTTGATTTATTGTTGTTTGTTTTAAAAATTATTGTGTTATTATTGTATTATATTATTGTATGATAAATATTATTGGTAAGCTATGGTTGTAACTACGAAAATAAATAACTTTGAAATGAACGATCGAAGAGAGACGCTGCTACAATGTTAAGTCGTCCGAAAATTTCTCACGTGTCACAGGACGCAAGTATTTTAAATTTTACAAAACTTAGGTGTAAAAACCGTAAAGTGACTCAGTCGCGTTTCGGGATCGCCTAAAAAATTGCCGGACTATTGAAAATATTATCTGATGACACGTGTGGCGTATTGGTTAGCACGACAAACTGTTACGTATAGTCTCTTGTTTGATTCCCGGTCGGAGCCAAGATTTGTTTCATAGCATTTATTTGTATCATTTAATAATTAGATTGAATTATTACTCTAACGTCTTATTACTGCATGCAGAGGTCGGAAAATGCATCTGTATTCTGTCCACCGAATCGGCAGTCGAACTAAAGGGTATCTCGCGTGGTTTATTTTTACAAGTAGAATGCTTTTCCAGCCCATGTTTTTTAATTATCATATAACCTTGAATCTTTTAAGCGCAGCGTGAAGGGCTAGAATAGTGTCGGCGACTGAGGCAACCATAATAATGAAACGGTTTTTCAGTCGTCGGCACTCTTGTGCCCATTGCTTCCCATAAGGAAAGTCGAGAATCAATAATAAAAAATAAGATACTTTGTTTTGATTTTGAGCAGCCAAATATCTCGAGCCAATCCCCCAACTGTCTTAATAATAAAATCATGAACTCGGAAAATTACAAAAGGAGAGAAAATTTAATATTCTACTTTTGTACCTTTTACGACTTGACGAGATATTTATAATTTAAGGAGTTTTTAATACCACGCTGTAATTTACACAGGGATAGGCAGAGACTAGGAACCTCCCATTTTTTTTTGTGTTTTTGTTTTTCCCATTTTTGTGATTTGAATCAGGTTTCAAATCACAACGATGCGAAGTAGTTTTCATTTCGGAAAATCTAATAACCACAGAGCCTGTATGAAGAGAATTGTGGATGTAAAGGAAGCAGGGGAGCTGTGTAAGGATTCACATTCACAATTCTCCTCATACAGGCCCTGTGGTTATAGGCACTAGGCAACCTAGCTTTCTTAAGGATGTCTCCGATTTGGTCGGAAAACACTCTCCTGGGCCTGCCTTATTTAACGCATCCATCCACATCAGATTTATAAATTCCTTTCGTCAATCTACTTTCACTCATCCTTTCCATGTGCCCAAACCATCGAAGCATTCCTTTGTCAATCTTTGTCACTACATCTTCTTTCAAACCACATCTATCACGCAATGTGCTATTCCTTATTCTATCCGCTATCGTCACTCCATATACACTCCTTAACGACTGAATTTCTACAGCGTTAATTCTACTCTCATGCTTCTTCTGTCATACCCAACCTTCACTTCCATACATTAATGTAGGAACAAGCACCGCATTATGAACAGCCATCCGTGACTTTTGGGATAATTAATTCTTCTTTAATTTATTGTATTTTATGCAAATAACTTAGAGCTAAATTTAGTTACGAAATAATTAATTATTAAGGAATGGGCAGAAAAAATGAGCTTCCCTTTTCACGATATTCAACATTACTACCTTCTTTGTGGACTTACGAAACCAGATTCATTAACTGTCTACTACTCTTTACTCTTTGTCACCTTTCTTTCCAATCACCTTTATTAGGCACAACTGTACTCGTGAACAAACTAACAAGCTTTGAGCTAATTACAAGTTACCAGAAATATTGTAGGCATTCATTCATATATGTATTACGTAACTTTCCGAAATGTTAGGTCATCTAGGTTTCTCGATCAATACTTGAATCAAACACTAACAGCGGGTTGTACCAAAAAAGTTTCTATTTACGAATTTAGTTTTCCTTTATACTTATTCTATTACGTTTACTATTACGAGATGAAATCGTGAATTAGGTTGTTATTAATTTTATATCGAAACTACCATTTATATGTGTTTTTATCACTATAACTAACAAAAGTCAATCAATCAATCAAATTGTCACGCCTTTTCCCCACAGGGATAGGCAGAGACAATGGAGCGCCACTTACCACGATCCTTACACAACTCCCTTGCTTCCTTCACATCCACAATTCTCCTCATACAGGCCCTGTGGTTATGGGCACTAGGCAATTTAGCTTTCTTAAGGATGTCTCCGATTTGGTCTAATTCCGACTAACAAAAGTAGTACATAGAAACCCAAAATAAATGATGTCCTTTAGCTCTGTATAAAATATCCGTTAAACGTAAATGTAAAATGTGAAGTTAAAGAGTGGTGTAACCCATTTTTCTTTTTTTCTTTTACTTATACGATAATTTTTACAAATTCGTAAATTATATTTTTTGGTACAAACGGCTGTAAAACTTTTAGAACACGCGCGGTGAATATAAACATTTTATTATTTTTTATTATTATACATTTCTATACTAAGCTACTTAAGTGCTTGTATCATAGAAACAGGACAACCAAAGTACATATATCAAAGAATAACGTAACTTTCCGAAGTCATAATGAAATATTTTATTTAATCAATCAAACAAATAGTGACGCCAGTTCCCTACAGGGATAGGCAGAGATAATGGAGTGCCACTTCCCACGATCCTGACAAAACCCCCTCCCTCACATCCACAATTTTCTTCATATAAGCTTTACGATTATTTAATTAAAAAAATAATTTACTAATTTTTAATCTTACATTAATAGAATGAAAATATTCACAGTAAAGTATTTTATTAGTATAAATAAGTAAATGGTTAGAGTTTTTTTTACATTTCTATATTAAGCTACTAAAGTGCTTGTATCATAAAAACAGGAACACCAAAATATCTACATATATCAAAGATACATTTGTTCCGGCGCGTAGCCAATGCACACCACGGTCGGTAATTGATTTATTTGTTAAACTCACCAGAACGTGGATATAAAATATAGTAATAAGTACCTCTTAATATACATGTAGTTTAGTACATATTTTATGTTTATTGCTCAAAGCACATGACATAATTTACAAGGCGACCGTGGTGTAGTGGCAGTGCAATGGTTACACAAACCGAAAGCACGAGTTCGAGACCACCCACCGGTACTACATTGGTACCTCTTTGATATATCGATACCTTAATTCGCAAACCGGCTAACTCCATTTTTACCGAATTTTAGTTTTTGATGCAGGATTTAAGACTGACATAATTCGCACATTTTAAAATAAATAATAAATGTACTTTGGTTGTCCTGTCCAAAGGTGCTTCTTCACGCTTGGCTTGAAGAATCCAAGAACATAGGATAGAGAGAACACATGGGCTGGCAAAACATTCCACTTGTCGATTGTTCTACAACGGTCAACAGTGTGCGGTATCATGGGAATGAAAAGACGAGGTGGGAACAAGGTTAAAGAGCTCTTCGGAACATTCTCCATGGTATAGGCGATAGAGGACGCACAGAGCCGCCATGTCTCTGCGTAGTTGCAGGGGCTCCAGAGTTCGCGCGACCTCTGCATCACCTGTAATTCGGACATCTCACATAACATAAGGGGAGGATTTGTGACTTTTGTCTCTGCCTATTCCTGTGGCAATTTGATTATATTTATTTTATACCCAATTTATACCAATTTTATAACCAAGCTCTTTATGAATTGCGTCATTTAAGATTATGTCATATTTGGGCCAATGAACGATCGAGCCGCAATTTCACATTTACTCTTTAATAACAACTTTTCAACTGATTTTATTAATTAACCAAGTGACCAAATTAAAACGAAGCTGACATTTAAGAGTGGTAGGCAGTGGTACCCAGTCTGCTGATCCAGGATAGTACCACCACTTGCAAGTATAAATACCGTGAAGTCGCGTTTAGGGATCAGCTTGTAAGTTGCCAGTTCCAACTAGGCCGGCATAGTGGATGTGACTGCTTTAAGCAAGCAGGTATCCACATTTTTTTATGTTGCTATATTTGACAGCATCCCGCCTGATGTTAAGAAAAAAACAATATAGCGTCAGTGGCGTAGCGTAGCGGGGGCGGCCCGCCCCGGGCGGCACATTTAGGGGGCGGCAAAATTTATAAAAACTGAAATAAATCGTTAAAATTTGAACCTGAAATTCATATTTTTGTTGTACCTATGATTGAAACTTTTAAATAAGGGGGCGGCAATTTTTTTTTCCGCCCCGGGCGGCTGACCGACACCCTACATACCACCCCTATAGCGTTTAATTTTTTTTATAGAGACTTGACATCTGTCCTCATGGTAAGCAAGAGTAGGTCCAAGAGTACCGACGACTGAAAAAAGTGAGTCAGTTCACGGCTCCTTTTTACTATATAGAAAATTTACTATATTTTCTCTTATATAGTGTAAATAAATACTTGGAACACCCATACGATTCTGAATTATTGTTTGATATCGCGTCTCCTTGTCACACTTGTGGGTTATGTCCATAAGTGTGAACAGGTGGGTCGACACTTTCTCTTAAGATATGAACCCAGCGTCAACTGAGCTTGTACCTTATAAGTTATAATACTTTCTAAAAGAGTTTAAAACATTATTTGCATTTTTCTTGGATTAATTAATGGAACATTTTGAAGAGAGACCCAATTTTATAAAAATTAAAATTTAGTATTCTAAAAAATTAAAATTATTTGTTATGAGCTAGTTAAAGGATATCATTCATTTTAGTTTATTATGTATTGCTTTTGTAACGTCCAATTATATTAAAATATATAAATGCTAGTTTTGATATTTGTGTTGATAAAACTAATAACAGTTTTGATTTTAATTACTGCCCAATTGAGTTATTTGGAAAATAAGATATGGATTTTGTAACATCTGTTTTGAACTGTCATAATTATAGTTTGATCATTTTGCACACCTTAACTTACGCGTTAATAAGCCGCATAAAATATGTTTAATTTATTATAATAAAAAAAGATATTACTTTTATTTAAATAATTAATAGGTTAAATTTCACCAATAGAAAAGAATACTTTTTAGTGCAAAATGACGAATGACACTTAAATAATTAAAGGCAGTAACCATTTAGTCTTTATCGGTTTTTCCTTGACCCACGAGTTTGTTGGTCAATGTTTTTTTAACAAATAATTACATATTTAATTAATTGTTTACAGTATTTTTTGTGTGTTCTTTTGACATTGTAAATAAATAAACATTGTAAGTAAATAAATAGCTCTGAAATCGATTGAAATTCGTCTTAGAATAGACGAGAACATCGCACGGGAACGTCAACTGTAGTTTTTTAAGGCAAGGAATCTCTGCGTTATGAACAAAAAGTTTTTTAGGCGAGATGTTTTTGCACGTGCGATGTTTTTCGTATGAATAATTTACCTTTTATAACAACATTTTGTTAATTTTCAGAAAACCGTGTACTAAATTAAATATCTAGCCGATTAAATGTCTAATATAGTAATTGACAAATTTATATTTGCGAAAAAATCTAATGGTTATCGCTTAAAAAACCGAGTACTAGAAAATCAAAAACTACTGTTGTGATAAAGTTGCAAGATTTTTTTCCTAAATAATATAAAGTATTTGTGAATTCTGTACACATATTTTTTATTTAAGTTGATAACATTTACAGAAGTATAGTTATTTTTTCTCTTAGATTTTGCGCGAACATTGATTAACGGTCTCTCCGTCACCATGATGGCTGCAAAGCTCTCGAAACGTCGGAATTATAAAATAAAATTGTGAAATCAAAACCAAAAAACGCGATAGTAAGACGCATAAAATTTGTTTAATTCAGTATAGTTATTTGATCGTCAAAAGTAACTCAAAATGGAAATCGTCGAAGTGCATTTTACATTGGTGCAGTAACAGTGTTGTTAGCGTCGTCATAATGGCGTGATTTATTTTGGCTGCGATGCCAAACAGCTCACTCACTATAATGTTGTATTCATGACATTGCATCCCTTTGTTACTAAATAAGAACTTGCAAGATCATTGTATCTCTATATATATATATTGTGACCCGACATATGACAGCACCCGCTTGATGTTAAGCTGGAGTGCGGTCCATGCTATGCTATTTAGCATTACTGTGCTATAAAAAAGTACATTATAACAAAAATACTCAACTTAATAGAAGCAATCAATTAAACTTATCAATCTAATTGTCACGTCTTGTTCCCACGGGGATAGGCAGAGACAATGGAGCGCCACTTGCCATGATCCTGACACAACTTCCTCGTTTCTTTCACATCCACAATTCTCCTCATACATGCTCTACGGTTATGGGCACTAGGCAACCTAGCTTTCTTGAGGATGTCTCCGATTTGATCGGAAAACAAATTAAACAATGGACATCATTAATTTTGTAATGTCGAATGATAAATGATGGTAGGTAATTTACTTGTTTTAATGAAATTAATAAGAATTTTGCTTTTAATTGCTGTGCAATTTAGTTATTTGGAAATTAAGAAATGGATTTTGTATCATCTTTCAATTAACGCCATAATTGTTCTGCTATGAACTGTCATAATTATAGTTTGATCATTTTGCACACCTAAACTATGCATAATAAAGGATATATTCCAATTACATGGTAATCTTCGTACATCAAACTATTTTAAAATGTATAAATAACTGTTAATACAATTAGGCCCAAGTCCCATACAAAATGAATGATGTCCTTTTATCATTCCAATTTTAATTTAAAGTTCTTTCTTTCTCTTTTTCGCTCTATTAGGAATAACTATCATTATCATTCTGTCCTACTTCCACTTCGTCGTGGTTGACCATTCAAACTAGTGCTATTTGCGAACACTAACAGCCGGTTGTACCAAAAATTGTAATTTACGAATTTGTAAAATGTTACGAATAAGTAGAAGAAAAAAGCAAAAATCGGTTGCCACACTCTCACGTGTATGTTGTGTGTGTCGTGTATGTTCTCTGAAACAAAAATGTTCTCGTAATTTACAATTTTTGGTACAACCGGCTGGTTACAACTTGCGTATATAACGTATTTACCTTATTTTAATTAAAAAACATTGAATAAGGTGTTTTCGAATTGGCAGTGATTGGGAAGCGAGTTTCGTTTTACAATTCACTTTCTATTTCGTTTGCAAAATGTAACTGTATAAATAAATGCCTACCAAGTGCAGTAGGTCGAGTGAACCGGTTCTCTTCATTCTATGCCAGACACGAGTGCCTCATTGCCTATAAGCGATATTCATTTTGTTATTGGAAAGTCGCAGCTTCTCCTAAACTATATGCAGAAACAGTAATGCTAATTGAAAGCCAAATCCCTTCCCTCTCTTTGTAACATCTTCCTCAGTGCTTCGGACAGATTGGACATTCTTGGAATGTCCCTTCGCTGCGACCTGAATCACAGGGACCACATCGAGCGGGACATTAAGACCACCTCCCGCAAACTTGGCATCCTGAACAAGGTGCTTTGCGCCAGAGCTTAGCCTACTTTTATACAAGGCTCAAATTCGCGGAGTACTGTTCGCACCTGTGGGACGGCTCTGTCAAGTATCTTCTAAATGCCTTGGATTCGTTGCAGCGCCGAGCAGTCCGAATCATAGGTGATGTAGAGGTCACGCGAACTCTGAAGCCCCTGCAATTACGCAGAGACATGGCGGCTCTGTGCGTCCTTTATCGCCTATACCACGGAGAATGTTCTGAGGAGCTCTTTAACCTTGTTCCTATCTCGTCTTTTCACTCCCGTAATACCCGCACTGGTCGGGGAAAGCATCCGCATTTTATCGACCGAATCAATAGTCAAACTAAAAAGTTCGGTGCGTCTTTTCTTTGTAGAACAATCGACAAGTGAAATGCTTTGCCTGCCCATGTGTTCTCTCCATCCTATGACCTTGGATCCTTCAAGCGATGCGTAAAGAAGCACCTTTGGCCGGCATAGTGACGGCGACTGAGGCAGCGTTGTTTGTACGGGTGGGGGTTGTTTGACGCCCGACCGCACCTCAGTCCCCGAATCCATTTAACTCGTTCCCATCTATACCTTATTTTGTGTAATAAAGAGTTTATAAATAAATAAATAAATTGATTTATTGCTAATGAATGAGAAAATTTCCAGAATGTGTGCCCTATTAGGTAATAATCGTAAATTGTATTTATTGTTTCAGACGGCGTTGCTAACGGTGGTTTTATTACCATTTCGTGTCGTCGTCATTTGTGTGCTGATCGTGTCTGCTTGGTTTTTGGCATGCATCGGCCTCTTTGGCATTAGTGAGGCGGAGCTCAGGCAGAGACCCATGACTGGATGGAGGAGGTAATTGCTAAGAAACATAAAATATGGTATATAGGCGACCCTGGGCTCTGATTCTCTTCATACACGTGGACAAGTCGCTAAATGACTTATTCACGAAATTCCACTGCTTTATTAACGTGACTTTTACTGGTTGATTGATTATAATAATAATTTATTTGCTTAGAAAAGGGTACAGTATATCAATGGTACAATATAGTAAGTCCTCCTTATTCAGCTAACATAAAGCATGCAAATATTTAAAGTTATATAATTCAATGTCAAAATATGTATCTATGTATTATAATATTATATGTAATGTCATTATCTATTTATTAACAATATTATTTAAATGTCAATTTGTGGGACACAATCTAAATTACAAAGTTATCCTGGCACTACATTAAACTTCTTGATATGTTTTTCATATTCAGAAAATTCCTTATATGAATAAAACATATTACTCAGCAACCATTTTGCCAATTCGGCTTTAAATTTATTAAAAGGCAATGCCTTAATATCCTTGGGAACTGCATTATATATCTTGATAGACATAAAATAACAATTTTTCATGAAGATTGCAGTCTTTGGGCAGTTATCTGTAACGAGTAAATCTTTATTTCGTGTGCTTCTAGGAAATATGTCGATAGCAGTTTTATATAGATTTAAGTTTTGCTTAACAAATTTTGCTATTTCAAATATATATAAACATGGTAAAGGGAGTAACCCAAGTTCTTTAAAAAGCGGTTTGCAGGATGTATAAGGAGGTACGCCACATATGGCTCGTATACATCTTTTTTGAGCAATAAATGTTCTGTTTATGTGCATGCTGTTACCCCATATAATTAGCCCATATCTCAGAATAGACTCCACATAACTCCTATATGCTACAATAGCAGTTTGTTGGGTTGTGGTTTTTTGTAGCCTGCTTAAGGCAAATGAGAACCTATTAATTTTTCCACACACATTATCTATCTGTTCACACCAGTTTAGCTTATTATCCAATTTTAATCCTAAAAACTTTGCACTTGTAATAGTTTTTAGATTTTTACCATCACATACTATGTCAAATATATTGTTATTGAAATTTATCAAATTAGTTTTTGATATATTGATCTTCAAGTTAAGGTCACTAAGCCAGTTTGTAATCGATGTTATTGTATTTATAATGTCAATTTTATGAATGTTTATATTTGTGTTTTTTTTTGCTGTCACAATTATAGATACGTCATCAGCAAAAAGGGTGCAATCATGTTTTGTTAGGGATGGTAGCGAATTAATATATATTATGAAAAAGAGGGGTCCGAGAACGCTTCCTTGTGGAACACCATTTATACAATTTTTATAATCTGAATAGTACGTGCATGTAGTGTTATACTTATTAATATGAGTAATCTCTGTGCGTTGCACTCTATTTTGTAAATACGTTTTTATCCAGTTATGTGCTGGCCCTCTTATACCTACATTTTCTAGTTTTTCCAGAAGTATGTTATGTCTTACCAAGTCAAATGCTTTGGACATATCAAGCAGTATAGCTGTAGTTAATTTTTTAGTATCTATATTATGAGTAATTCTTTTCACTAGGTTAAAAATCGCCAGAGCAGTAGATTTATTTCTTTGAAATCCGAATTGTTCATCTTTTAGTATTTTATGCTTTGTGATGAAGTCAGTAAGTCTTAAATGCATCGCTTTTTCGAATATTTTTGAGCAGGTTGGTATTAGAGTAATAGGACGGTACTTTTCTATGTTATATTTATTGCCTGATTTATATAACGGTTTAACTATAGACTTTTTAAGACTATCGGGAAAGCTGCCATTTTCAAAAGAAAGATTAATAAGATAGGTAATTATAGGGGCAATTTCATTTGTAGTAGCTTTTAAAACTCTAGTGCTAATATTATCATAGCCTACTGCATTGGTGTTATTTAGTGATGTGATTATCTTTTTAACCTCCATTGTACTAAATGGTATAAGAAATATAGTATTATTTATTTTTGTATCTAATTTATTGTCATAATTATTATTACTATTTTGGTCAGATCCTATAAAGAAGTTATTAAACATGTTAGCAATTATTTTTGGGTCAGTTATACAGTTATTATTAAGATGAATTTCATCTATTACTTGAGGCAGTTTTTTGTTATTTGTTTCTGTTTTTATAATATTCCATGATGCCTTGCAAATATTTTTACTTGAGCATACATATTTACAGTTAGCCCTTTTTTGAGAGTTCTGGATGCATTTTTTAAGCAATTTAGAATATGTTATATATTTTGTTCTGTTATTCTGAGTTTTATTTTTATAAAAATCAAATCTAAGACTTCTCTTCCTTTTACAACTGATTTTTAATCCTTTACTTATCCACTTAGGTTTAATTTGTGTGAATATTTTTCTTTTAATTAATGGAAAACAGAGGTTATTAAACAAACTTATTGTGTCATGAAATAAAGAGAAAGCTGCGTTTAAGTTATGTTCTGCATATATTTCTGAAAATGTCAGTTGTCCTAAGCAATAACAAAATTTATTAATATTTTCTGGGCAATAATCTCTCTTAAATGTGTAATAATATGTGGGTGTATGTTTGCTTAATTTAATATCCACATATAGCATCTGTGCTGTGTTGTGGTCAGAGAGACCCAATGGTATAACCTCTCCACAGGCGTCCCTTATATTACTAATAATGTGATCAATGCAGGACTTATTTCTTGTAGGTTTATCTATGTGCATATAGAGATTATAATTCATAACAATATCCAGTAAACGAGTCACGTGTTGATTTGTAATAAATGTATTAATATTTATGTCACCTGCAACAATTATTTTATTTTTACTGTATTTATTTTGCAATTTATATAACATAAGATCTAGATAATTTAGAAATGAGATTATATTATTAGGTTCAGGTGTTCGGTATATACAAACCACTATAATATTATAGATATTTATAGCACAGCACTCAAACGTCTTTTCAATTGCCATATTGTTTATTATAGTAAGTTGTTCGCAGTCAATTTTATTTTTTACCAATATACAAGATCCTCCTCTTCTTTGTTTACGGCAAAATGAGGCCACTAAATGATAGTTACTAAGTATGATATTTTTCTCACACCCTGATGGTATAAATGTTTCTGTTATACAGATTACATCTGGGTTTTTATTAGAGTCAGAGAGTTCCTGTATAGACAATTCTAATAGATCCTTCTTTGCTATAAAGCCTGCTATGTTTTGGTGTAATATTTTAAAATTATATGTTTTAGGATCGAAATAAATTCATTTGCTCAGGTGTTTGTTTATTAGTTTTAAGAATAGGTTTAAAATAGTAAGTGATAGTGCCTTTTTTATTACATTGTTGTGTAATATCTATCTTATTTTTATTCAATTTTGTGTAACTAGTACAATAGTAAGGAATGGTGCCAGGTTTTGGTTTACACTCCTTTTTAGAATATGTATTAGATGATATAGTGACAGGTGTGTTACTTTTTGTAGTTGAGGTCTTTTGTGGCTTAATGTATTTTTTATTGGTTTTATTTAGGTAATTAGTCATATTTTTAAAGTTAAGGAATAAATAGTCATAGTCTAATTGGTCAATTGTTATGTTAATATTGGATGTCATTTTGTGTCTACTCACATAGGGGTCAATAAATGTACAATTTTTATAATTATTACTAATTAGTTTAAGTGTTTGATTTAGTTGGTATTCATTAAGATAATCACTGTTTTTAATACCCATTAACAATATACTGCAATTCTCAAGTTTATTAAGCATCACACCAAGTTCTAAGGTCAATTTAGTCGGGTTTTTATCATGTTCTCCGACAGAGAGGATGATTTTGTCCTCTCCAGAATATTTGAAGTGGTCTAGGCTTTTGGTTATTTCCTGAATTGGAGCTCCTGGTTTAGTAAATGATAAGATTTGGTAGTCATTTATTCTTCCTCTCCGCGAAAGTCTGAGGTGAGATGATAGGTCTACACATTGTTTCCCACCAATAACATATATATGCTTCAATATTAGACTGTTGTTTTTATGTGGGTCCATGTTGGAATCAATAAGCATTCCACTTGTTGATTGTTCGCTTATAGTATAGTATATTGTATAGTATATTGATTGGTTACCTACAAGAATGCCAATTATCATTGTAAAATCATTGACTTTCTGTCGCCATATTATTTAGCTTATCTATATATAAAAGTCACATTAAAAAGCAGCGGCAGTTCGTGAAAGAGTCATTTCGCTGCGGTATTAAGAGAATCGGGGACATCTAGGCCGGCATAGTGGATGTGATTTCTATTAACAGTTATTGAATTGTAGTAGCAGTGACATCCATTCATGGACCACACTTCAGCTTAACATCAAGCAGGGCTCTGTCATATGTCAAGTCACAATAAAAAAGGTAGGGGAGGTCCAAGACCGTCGACAATTTAAAAACCGTTAATTCTTGTTCTTAATTACCGATTTTTATTGTATTACACGGTCTTGACATCTAAAAAACTTGAACAAAAACGGTCTTTTGTTAAAAAAATAAAAGTTATGAAATGGCCGATTACATTAACATTTTTCATTAGGTAGACATTAAAAAAATCAAGGTTTTAATTTATTGTTACGCCTTTGTAGACAGCGAGGGTCATCCTAACAATACTCACAATGAAAATGCGGTTAACAAAATAGACTACATACATAACTATTTAAATGTAATAGGCGACCATGAAAATTGCTAATTCAGTATTTTCTTAGATTTTGCGCGAACATTAATTAATGAATTAAACAAATTTTATGCGGCTTGCTATCGCGTTTATTTTGGATTTGATCAGTGGCGTAGCGTGGCGGGGGCGGAGGGGGCGGTCCGCCCCGGGCGGCACATTTAGGGGACGGCAAAATAAATAAAAAACTGAAATAAATCGTTAAAGTTTGAACCTGAAATTCATATTTTTGTTGTACCTATGATTGAAATTCCTAAAGAAGGGGCGGCTATTTTTTTCCTCCCCGGGCGGCTGACTCCCACGCTACGCCACTGGTTTTGATTTTACAATTGTTATCATTCCGACGTTTCGAGAGAAACAAACCAAAATAAACGAAGAGACAAATAAATCAAAACCAAAATAAACGCGATAGTAAACCGCATAAAATTTATTTTTATATCACTTCAGGTTTTTCAATTACTGGGCAATGTTTTGTTTGTAGGTTTCAGATAATCTGGTATAGTTTCGTAGGAAAAGGGTTTAATTTAAGTATTCAGACTCAATACATTTTAAATTTCTATATTGAGTTTCCAAAACCAATGGTCAGAAAACTACAAAAAAATAATAAAAGAGAATAAGGCGACCGTGGTGTAGTGGCAGTGCAATGGTTACACAAACCGAAGAGCACGAGTTTGAGACCGTTACCAATGTATCTTTGATATATGTACTTTGGTTGTCCTGTTTCTATGATACAAGCACTTTAGTAGCTTAGTATAAAATGTAAATAAATGAATAATACACCTCATTTTTCTCTGTAACGTTTTTAAATCTAAATCTAAATAAACGTATTAGCCCCTAGCAAAATCTTTAATATTATTAACAATGTCGCACAAAATCTCAGATAACTAACTACTCGCATAATGATTATTTACTACTTTTTAACTCGATTTGCTCTTCTATGAGAAAACTTAACATAAACAATAATGAAGAAACGATCTACTTTTTTTTATTGTGACTCGACATCTGACTAAGCAATGGAGTCAGATTTCCCAGATGAAGCATGGGAGTCGACTGATAGTAAACAAGAGGACTGGAAAACCGACTCAGTTACAGTGGCGTAGGGTGGAAGTCAGCCGCCCGGGGCGGGAAAAAAATTTGCCGCCCCCTTATTTAAGAGTTTCAATCATAGGTACAACAAAAACATGAATTTCAGGTTCAAATTTTAACGATTTATTTTAGTTTTTATAAATTTTGCCGCCCCCTAAATGTGCCGCCCGGGGAGAGCCGCCCCCGCCACGCTACGCCACTGCTCAGTTAACGGTTGCCTCGGACGCGCCGTCACTATGCCCTCCAAAGAGTCGGCGAAGGTTTATTTCTGCATAATACTAGAAAGTTCTCGAAAGCTCTATCTGTTAGCCTTATTTCATTGTACTTAGGTACTTAGTCACTCTTATTGTTAACTTAACCTAGATTTGAGGGCTACGGTACACTTAGATCGTGATGCAGAACATGCTATATATACCTACATGTAGAAGTAAACAAAGCTGTAAGGATTGACAAAGGAATGCTTCGATGGTTTGGGTACATGAAAAGGATGAGGGAAAGTAGATTGACGAAAGGAATTTATAAATCTGATGTGGATGGATGTTTGACGACAGGCGTGGACGAACGGTTTAGCGACTGGTTTGTTGCACGTAAAGTCCCGGGTTCGATCCCCAGTCGGAGCAAATATTTGTTTCATAGCTTTTATTTGTAATATTTAATAGTTTTAAATATTGCAAATATTTGTTAATAAAAAAAAAAGAGATGGATATTTGCTTCGGGTCTGGTTATCAAAGAGTGGTAGGCAGTGGTACCCAATCTGCCGATCCGGGGTAGTACCACCACTTACAAGTATACAGACCGTGAAGTGATTTGGTTACGTTTCGGGATCAGCTTGTAAGTTGCCGGTTCCACCTAGGCCGGCATAGTGGATGTGATTGCTACTCACAGTTATTGAATTGTAGTAGCAGTGACATTCATTCATGGACCACACTTTGGCTTAACATCAAGCTGGGTGCTGTCATATGTCGAGTCACAATAAAAAAATAAATAAAAAAAAATTAAACAAGGCAGGCCAGGAGACGAAATCGGAGACATCCTCAGGAAAGCTAGGTTGCCTAGTGTCCATAACCACAGAGCCTGTATGAAGAGAATTGTGAATGCGAAGGAAGCAAGGGAGCTGTGTAAGGATCGTGGTTAATGGCGCTCCATTGTCTCTGCCTATTCCTGTGTGAAAAAGGCGTGACAATTTGATTGATTGATTGATGTAGCTGTAAATAAAGTTTTCAATAGAAGGTTAATGCATGTTGTAGATGGATCGGTTTCTTTATATTGATTTTGTCATTTTGGAACGGTGATAACTACTTGAAGTTTACACTTAAAACAAGTTGTCTTGTTTCTATGATACAAGCATAGTTTGATTGGTTAATGATTCTATAATTTTTTACCATGATGTTTTGGGAGCTTTTCAGTGATCACGAAAAATAAACGCGATAGTAAGACGCATAAAGTTTAATTTATTGATTATGAGATAGTTCATAATCTGGCTCGCATTTGGCCGATTTTCAGGTGGCTGTGACCACGGCCTTTTTAAGGGCTGGATCCGAATTTCTGGTGTTTGTATTTGACTTATGACAACACCTCTGTTAACTGATGTCATGACTGATGTTAAGCTGGAGCGTAGTCTATGAATAGAAGCGACAGCTGTTATATATAAATAACTACAAGTAGCAGTCACATCCAGTATGCCGGCCTAGTTGTAACCGGCAACTTTGAAGCTGATTCCAAAACGCAACAGTCTCTTCACAGTCTGCACACTTGCAAGTGTTGGTAGAGATGCCGACAGATAAAAAGAGCGCTGGCAATCAAGTCACTTGTTTTGTTAATTGCTTATTTTTCGTTTATCGGATGACTATTAATTTGAAAGTAATCCCCCTATGACACGGTGGATTGGTATTCTCGTAAAACGCGTTACGTATAATTGATTCATCACATTTAACTATTCTCGCTGCTGGGGGTTTAAATCGAATATTAAGAAAAAAGTTAAAAAAAAAAGTTATTAAAGAAAAAGGTACGTTTTATTAAAATCAAACTAAACTAAGAATATTTCAAATAAAAAAACTTATGTCTATGAACTAAAAAAAAACAGCAATTTCAAATAAATAAACAGTTTTATTACTTATTTATTCACTGTCAGAACTATCTGAAACAATGTTCCACCGACATTGTATGTGGGAAATCCCCGCGTTATATAGGGGAATGCCCGTGTTATACGAAGGATTGAAATTGCGTAATATGAAAACGCGTTATAAGGGTACCGCGTTATAGGGGGGATTAATGTATTGCAAACGATGTGCAAACGATGCGCGGATTTGCCCTTATCGCAGTCGTACGGTTCTCTTCTTATAATTATGCCTATCCTTCTACTGCGCAGCTTAAAAGTCAGCGCTCTTTTTTTCTACCGGTAGCAATACTGACACCGACAGACTAGGCAAATGATCACGAAACTGTCTTCGTACCAATCAATCAATCAAATTGTCGCGCCTTTTTTCCACAGATATAGAGACAATGGAGCGCCAATTGCCACGATCCTGACACAACTCCCTCGCTTCCTTCACATTCACAATTCTCTTCATACAAGCTCTAAGGTTATGGGCACCTGGCTTTCTTGAGGATGTTTCCGATTTTGTCGGCAAACACCCTCCTGGGCCTGCCTCGTTTAACGTAAATTCTTTTCGTTAATCTACTTTCACTCATCCTTTCCACGTGCCTAAACCATCGAAGCATTCCTTTATCAATCCTTGTCACTACATCTTCGTACCACTTTGAAAAATTTTTGTTGTTGAATTCTAAATCTTTAAATCGTCCCCTAATATTTGATGTCCCCAGAAATTTACGATGCGCAATACTGTCGATAATGAAGTTGGTTGTGGCGAGTGCTGGTTTCCACCATGTCAAGATACTTGGTCGTCGGCATATAGTGGCTAACACACGTGATGCGCCCGTCATAGTCATGGCGCCGCATTCCACGTTCTTTGATGCTATAGCTATTGTCATTCTTGGTGCGCCGAGTGTGGTCGCGAAAGCTGATACAGCCAGAATACCCTTTATTGGACGTACGTGTATTAGATAATTTTGTTTTCATGTTTGTTTTTGTGATTTTTTTGTGTAGTTGGTTTTTGGAAGTTTTGCAACAGCATGTGTTGAGTTAAAAAAATATACATTTTTTTATCCCATAGTGGTTTTTGAATAGTTTTTTTATTTGCTAATGAGACGGTCAGGTGTGTCCTTGATTTACCTATTGGTAAGCGAGGTCTAAGAGTGTCGACGACTGGAAAGACGATCTCATTTTACGATTGCCTCAGTCGTCGTCACTATGCATAATTTTGTTTACTGTGTCTTTGTGTTTGCATGTTTATTTAGATGTTTGTGTTATTATGTGATTCAATTGTGCTAGTTGTTGCTGTTTCCATAGTTCCTATCACGTGACTTCCATGGTAATCGCAATGGAGTCCATTTTGACAGGTGATAATTGTCAATAATTCATCCGATCATTTTATTTCTGTATCTGCCTTTTCGCCATTTCTGTACTTGCACTATTGATATGATGACCATCTTGCCAATTTTTTAGCACATCAAATTGTTCCACAGAAGGAGGCAGAGACAATGGAACTCGCTTTTTCCACATTCACAATTCTCTTTATACAAGCTCTATGATTATGGGCACTGTGGACCTCTGGTTCGTAAATCCCCTGGTTTCCTGTATCTTTCTGCATCTGTATTTCGCTATCTACATTACTTACTAAAGAATGAATAATAAAGGCTACATTCTATATCACAATGAAGAAATAAAAGAGTGATTTATTTTAATCGAAACTGTCAGAATGGAGTTCCTTATGATTTCCATTAAAATTGCGTGATATGTCTGTTTGAATTAAGTGCAGCTAGTTTCAAACTTAATGGCGTCTCCGAAGTTAGTTGCGAGCGCGTCTTTGCGCAGGTACAGTCACAATAATTAACTCTATCGACCGACTTCGAGTCTCGCTATAACGTAGTTTGTGTATTGCGCATCGACTTGCGCCTAACTTCGGAGACGCCTTTAAGTTTGATTCGTATTATACTTAATTATGCTGAGATACTTAATCAGAAATAGGCTGAGCTTTTGTAAAGAGTTTTTTTTAATAGTTGTTCTTTTGCACGCTTTATATAGCAAACAAAAGCTTGTGTTTTTGACCTAGTTTTTAGCCAGTTCTCACAAACCCGTTGAAAGCTTTTTGTTACTATTATTATGGCTTGTTTTTTGTGTTCTATGTTTGTATACGTTTTATAGAGGATATTTTGTTTGTTTCTTATACGAGATCATCGGTTGAAGTTATGCGTTTTACTACCCACAGTCGGAATTTTGAACTACCTACATTTGAGAAGTGAACTATTATACTAAAATAAAACGAGTAGATATCTGATAACCACCTACTATAGATTAAATAACTATAGAAGACACGTTCATTTTATTTACAACGAAATCCTAATTTTTAGGTCTTTAAAACCATTAATATGCTTCATTGGAAAGATGTCCTATTTAGCTGGAGGTATGGCAATCACTGTACGCGGCAAACAGGCAACCCGCGCCGAAGCACCCATACTAGTCGTCGCACCACACTCCTCATTCCTAGATAGTTGTATTGTTTATGCAACGCAAATGTCGACTGTAATCGTGAGGAAGGAGAGCATGGATAATTATGTCGGAAGTATGTGTACTTTTCATATGTTTTTGGTCATCGAATTTTCATCCCTAAGTTAATTTTGTAAGCTTAGGTGGACCGTGGTGTAGTGGCAGTGCAATGGCTACGTAAGCCGAGTGGCACGGGTTCTAAACCACTCACCGGTACCAATTTATCTTTGATATATGTACTATGGTTGTCCTGTTTCTATGATACAAGCACATTAGTAGCTTAGTATAGAAATGCATAATAAATAAAAAATACATAACACACAAAATAACGCGGTGACGAAAATTCGGTGGCCAAGTGGAATAATCCTGTTTGGTGATGGGAGTAGTTTGTAATTGCAGTATAAAATTGGAATGTTTAAAATATTGGGTGTTGGAAATACGTAATAATGGGAGTGAATTAAACGGGTGTTTTGGTTTCCAAGGCTGGTAGGCAGTGGTACCCAGTCTGCCGATTCGGGGTAGTACCACCACCTACAAGTATACAGACTGTGAAGTGATTTTGGGATTGCTTGATAGAAGCCAGTTCCAAGCAGGCCGGCATAGTGGATGCGACTGCTAGTAACAGTTATTTAACTTTAATAGCAGTGGCTTCTATTCATGGACTACACTCCAGCTCAACACCAGCCGGTTTGCTGTCTTATGTCGATCACAATAAAACAATCTAGTAGTGTCATCAGTTTAGAGATATGGGTATTTTAAAGTGTAAGGCAAATGACAGGTTTGAAAATGGAAGTAAATGGGACACATGATAAGGCGACCGAGGTGTAGTGGTAGTGCAATGGTAACACAAATTAAGAGGTTTCGGTTCAAAATAAGCACATTTAGTACTCGTAGTTTAAAATAAATGGTAAATATAAATAAAAATGGATATTTTGATATGGAAAAGTATGAAAGGTTAAGTTACAATAATAGGATTTAAAATATAAGCTTGGTGATGAAAACCTAGCTTTCTTGAGGATGTCTCCGATTAAGTCGGAAAACACCCAGATGAAAGCTAGGTTGCCTAGTGCCCGTAACCATAGAGCTTGTATGAAGAGAATTGTGAATGTGAAGGAAGCTAGGGAGTTGTGTCAGGATCGTAGCAAGTGGCGCTCCATTGATCCCTGTGAAAGGAAGGCGTAACGATTTGATTGATTGATTGATGGAATGCATGACATAGAAATAGATTTTTTATATAAGTTACTAGTATATAAGTTATAAAAATTGGGTAGAATAATAATAATGTTTTGAAGGAGCAAATTGCTGTTCTGTATTGTCACTATAAAGAACAACAATTGTTCATTCAAACGTAATTATAAATTTATACGAAACTTCATGAGCAGATCAAATGTCAAAACAGCCATGATAGCGTGACGCTGGCATAGTTACCCTTCGATACTATGCTATTAGAATAAGAATAGGACGGGCTGTTGCAGAAGCGTAGCGTGAATTGGCGGAGCCCCGTATAATTTTTTTAAGGGGCCCTTAAGAAGGGTAAAGATTTCTCACAAAAGAAAAAATTATTTAGCATAAAATTAATATAAATATACACCATAATTATGTATCTGTCACTTTTTCCAAAATTTTTACAAACAATTCAAATTAAATATACACTCTCCTTGCCTTTTTGCGGCAAGTGCGGCGATTTCTGCTGAGAACCTCAAGCTGCGCAAATACGCTAACCTCGGTACTGGTTACGAATTTGCGCCATTTGGGGTCGAGACGATGGGCCCTTGGGGACCTTCAGCTAAGCGCCTGGCCAAGAAATTGTCCAGGCGGCTGACGGAGAAGTCTGGAGACAGGAAGGCTGGCAATTATTTCTGCCAACGTATTAGCCTTGCTATATATACAAAGGGGAAATGTTGCCAGTCTCCTTGGGACTATCTCTGATGCGACGTCATTGGATGATATTTTTTATTTATAGTTTAATTAATTAATTATAGTTAATATACGTTTAATTTTATCATAATAATAAATGTTTTTTAAGTTTTTAAATAAATAAATATATCTAAGTTAAATCAATTATGATGATTTCAGTTTTTCTCAAGTTTCTTTTTGGGAAGTTTTTATTAAGTTTTGCTTTCGCACGATGGGGGCCCCGTATAATTGATACGGCAGATACGCCCCTGGGTTGTTGACTAACTGCACTTGACTAATTCAAAGGTGTCTTTTCTTGACGGTCCGCAAATAAAAAGACACCATTCTAAAGTGAAGTTGGTTGCAGAGTTAGACGTCACAAAATGGCGCCGATTCCGTCCTATTCTTATTTTAATCGCATTATATCCATTTCAAAGTCAATGTCTTTTTTGATGGTCAAAGTGGAACCAATTTCGCTGACTCATGCTAAATGAAGTGAAGCATGGTGATTATTAGGTTTCGAGAAATAAATGTCGCGGTTCAATTCCACTTTTTAAGGTTTTATTTTTTTCTATCACGCTTTTTTATCACATTTTTTTTTTAAATTTTAAGGGCTTAATATATTATGTTTATAGATAATGTATAAATTATCAAAAGCTAACTTATACATAGAAAGACGACCATGGTGTAGTGGCAGTGCAATGGTTACGTAAACCGAGTGCACAGGTTCGAAACCACTCACCGGTGCCAATGTTTCTTTGATATATGTACTTTGATTGTCCTGTTTCTATGATACAAGCACTTTGGTAGCTTAGTATAGAAATGTATAATAATAATACGTATAATCAGTTATATATTATGTATGACATGGAATGCTTTGACGCGATAGATGTAATATGGCTTCTGGTAATTGAATGTGGTACCACTAGTGCATGCTGTTATAAGAAGGTCAACTTTATTATATTAATTTTTATTAAGACGTAACATCTGACCTCGAAACATCTGACCTCTGACCTTTTTTTTTTTTTTTTTATTGTGACTCGACATATGACAGCACCCCGCTTGATGTTAAGCCGAAGTGTGGTCCATGAATGAATGTCACTGCTACTACAATTCAATAACTGTGAGTAGCAATCACATCCACTATGCCGGCCTAGATGGAACCGGCAACTTACAAGCTGATCCCGAAACGTGACCAAATCACTTCACGGTCTGTATACTTGTAAGTGGTGGTACTACCCCGGATCGGCAGACTGGGTACCACTGCCTACCACTCTTTGATAACCAGACCCGAAGCAAATATCCATCTCTTTTTTTTAATTAACAAATATTTGCAATATTTAATATTATTAAATATTACAAATAAAAGCTATGAAACAAATATTTGCTCCGACCGGGGATCGAACCCGGGACATTACGCGCAACAAACCAGTCGCTAAACCGTTCGTCCACGCCTTGATGGTAATCTAACTTAAGAGCACCGGGCACTGTGAAAAACCGATGCAGTTCACATTTGTCTCAGTCGTTTTTAAATTGTGAGGCCGTAAAGTGATTTGGTCGCGTTTCGGGATCAGCTTGTAAGTTGCCGGTTTCAACTAGGCCGGCATAGTGGATGTGATTGCTGCTCACAATTATTAAATTGTAGTAGCAGTAACATCCATTCATGGAGCACACTCCAGCTTAACATCAAGCGGGGTGCTCTACCTTAGTGACGACCACTGAAGAAACCGTTTAAGGGGGCCAACCGCGCAACTTCAATGGTTATGACAATGAAATTCATTCCCATTTGTTAAAAAGTTACGCGGTCGCTGCTAGTGTTAAAAGCAATGTTTATTTTGAAGCTCATTAATGGAGTTCAAATGTTAAAACGAACTGTCATTGTTACGCGGTCGGCCCACAGATTACAGTTATAGGCTTACTTATGCGTTTATTTTGATTATTGATTTTAGATAGACGTTTTGATTTCATAAATTGTGCCAAAAGGCTTACTAGGCATTAGAGATTTCTTTGACGACAAGGCTGCTTGGCAGTGAATGAATTGCTAGTTCCCAAGATAAAAAAGATGTAATAGAATATAAGACTAAGTTGAAAAAAGCCGGACTGGAGTTTCTTGAGTGTTCTTCTCAGTCTGTGGCCTTTCTGAACACTCGGTAGAGTCCCCTCACTCTTTCTTAATGACGTTTCTAAGTGTTTGTAAAAACCAAATGAATAAATGACTTTGAATTTTGAATTTTGATTCTTGGAGAGACTTAAAATAAACGCTATAGTAAGCCGCATAAAATTTGTTTAATTCATTAATCAATGGCGCAAAATCTAAGAAAATACTATACAGTTTTTTTGTTTTATTGCAAAGCTACATCTGGCCTCGACTTGCCTCATGACTAAAGGTCTAAAGCACCGAAGACTGGAAAAATCGACTTAATTCGACCCAGTCGCCTTCAATATTTCAGGCATATATTAATGTCCAGGGATGTGTATAAATTTCAGAATTGATAAATTACACACAACCTGTCTATGTGTGGAGAGATGATCCTAATTCAAGACAGAATACTATCAAAGAGATTATAGCAAGGGCTACGTCCAAACAAGACTGGCCACAGGTAAATTATTTCCTAAATTTTCTAGTTTTAACTATCGCAGAAGAAGAACGAGAGTAGAATTAACGCTGTAGAAATGCGGTCCTTAAGAAGTGTTTGTGGAGTGACGATAGCGAATAGAATACGGAATAGTACAGTGCGCGATAGATGTGGTTTGAAAGATGATGTAGTGACAAGGAGTGATAAAGGAATGCTTGGTTTAGGCACATGAAAAGGATGAGTGAAAGTAGATTAATGAAAGTAATTTATAAATCTAATGTGGATGGATGCGTTAAACAAGGCAGGCCCAGGAGGTGGTTTTCCGATCAAATCGGAGACATCCCCAAAGCTAGGTTGCCTAGTGGCCATAGGAGCTTGTATGAAGAGAATTGTGGATGTGAAGGAAGCGAGGGAGTTGTGTCAGGATCGTGGCAAATGGCGCTCTATTGTCTCTGCCTATCCCCGTGGGAAAAAGGCGTGACAGTTTGATTGATTGAATTTAATAAATTTCTGTATCGATGATTTTCCAGATACTGATATTCCCCGAAGGAACGTGCACAAATCGTTCCTGCCTTATCACTTTTAAACCGGGTGGCTTCTATCCCGGTGTACCAGTGCAACCCGTCACCATCAGATATCCAAATGCATTAGACACGGTCACATGGACATGGGAAGGACCTGGGGCGTAAGTATTTGCTAAGGACTCAGTCGGGACTGAACGAAAATGAAGATCTACCTCGCCCCTAGGACCTATGTGTCCCAGGAGCCTGCCACTAGGGACAAGGCGACCATGGTGCAGTGGCAGTGCAATGGTTACGAATACCGAGAGCACGGGTTCAAAACCACTTGCCAGTACCAATGTATATCTGATATATCTATCTACTTTGGTTGTCCTGTTTCTCTGTCATATGTCGAGTCACAATTTAAAAAAATCACAAATAAGGAGTCCCCGCATCAAAATTACTTAGTATTTTCTTAGATTTTTCACGAACATTGAATTTTAAATTTAATAGATTTTGTGGTCACGTGTCTCTCTGTGACCACAATGGCTGCAAAGCTCTCGAAACGTCGGAATAATAAAAAAATGTAAAATCAAAACCAAAATAAACGCGTTAGGTTAGTAAGCCGCATAAAATTTGTTTAATTCAAAATCACTTGCCGGTATCAATGTATCTTTGATATATCTACTTACTTTGGTCGTCCTGTTTCTAAGATACAAGCACTTTTAAAAGCCTAACCTTTATTCAAAAATAAATGTGTATTTTTTTTCAGATTAAAACTTCTATGGTTAACATTAACTCAATTGCATAGTTCGTGTGAGATTGAGTTCCTGCCCGTCTACTACCCAAATGAGGAAGAGAAGAGGAATCCCAAGTTATATGCAAGAAATGTTAGAGACGTTATGGCTAAGTTAGTAGATTATTTATTCACTACTTAAATAGACATGCAAGCCTACTAGCAATTTCAATCAATCAAATTGTCACGTCTTTTCTCCACGGGGATGGAGCGCTACTTGTGATGATCCTGTCACACCTCCCTCGCTTCCTTTACATCCACAATTCTCTTCATACAAGCTCTAAGGTTATGGGCACTAGGCAACCTAGCTTTCTTGCGGATGTTTCCGATTTGATCGAGAAACACCCTCCTGGGCCTGCCTTGTTTAACGCATTCATCCATAGCCTTGCCTACTACACATAATCGTAGAGCTTGTATGAAGAGAATTGTGGATGTGAGGGAGTTGTATCAGGATCGTGATAAGTGGCGCTCTAATCTCTACCTATGGCCTGTGAGAAAAAGGCGTGACAATTTAATTGATTGGTTGTTGATTTTTATGATTATTTGTTCACTATTATTTAATGTTCGCAGGGCTCTGAATATTCCCGTTATGGATTACACGTATGATGACTGCCGACTGATAGCTCGTGCTAAACAACTCGGGGTGCCTTGCGCTGCCGATGCGGTCAGGATACATGATAGGCGACAAATGCTTGGGTAACTTTAAAACAAATGTATATTATTATTAATTAATCGATGAGGGCGTCCTTTTCTAAGTTCGCATTTATTTATTTATTTATTTATTAGGCATATTAACAGTTAACATATTTTACATTGACAATAATTGCATATTTATGTTCTTTTGCTAATATGCAACCAATTACAAATATGCACAACATTCAAAAACATACAAATAATAAATCTATATAGTCAAAATTAATTATAATTACATACCATATTAAACTATCTAAATATTATTAAACTAAATCACAATAAACTAAAGAATTTTTTAAACTTTAAAATCAATCAAATTGTCACGCCTTTTCCCTACGATCCTGACACAACTCCCTTGCTTCCTTCACATTCACAATTCTCTTCATACAAGCTCTATGGTTAGTACTAAAATTGTTATAATTTTTTTTTACGTCTATGACCACGTAGCGTCGAATTGGTGACCCCAACGTGATAGTGGGCGCCGCACGATGCTTGTCGACGCCGCTCCACTTAGCAGCTTTATTTTTCTGCATCAATTTGCTTTCTTTATATCCACAATATATCAATTAATCAATCAAATTGTCACGCCTTTTTCCTACAGGGATAGGCAGAGACGATGGAGCGCAGCTTGCCATAATTAAAAAATCTATTTAAAATGTGGCGCATCGGTTTGCACTCCAGTCCGTGACGCGAATTCCCGAAGTCCTGGGTTCGATTATCGGTTGAAGCAGTTTTTTTTATTGTGACTACATCTGACTTCGACTTCACTCTTTTCCCATAGGCATAGGCAGAGCAATGGAGCGCCACTTGCCACAATCCTAACACAGCTTCCTGGATTGTTTCATAACCACAATTCTCTTCATACAATCAATCAAATTGTCACGCTTTCTCACAGGCATAGGCAAAAAAAATGGAGCGCCACTTGCCACTACTCTGACTCAATTGCCCTGCTTCCCTCACATGCAGAATAATATTTTTTTTATTCAAACAAATTTTATGCGGCTTACTATCGCGTTTATTTTGTTTTTGATTTTACAATTTTATTTTATTATTCCGACGTTTCGAAAGCTTTACAGCCATCGTGGTAACGGAGAGACGATAGCAAGCCGCTTAAAATTTGTAAAATTCATTAATCAATGTTCGCGCAAAATCTTAGAAGATATTTTTTTTTAATTCACAGTTTGGACAACTCCCGTTTGGAACTCCATTTAGCAGCCAAGTATGACAAGGACAGACCCCAATGGTTAAATCATGAACAATTCGCCAAATGTCTCGGAGTACCTTGCGACGAACGCTCCGGTGGACTTTTCGATATATTTAAACATGTAATGTATTTTTATTATTATTCGACAAGCTGGAGTTAAATACAACTATAGTTAAATACCTACAAGTAGCAGTTAATATATTATATATTTTATATATACATTTCTATACAAAGCTAAAGTGCTTGTATCAGAGAAACAGGACAATCAAAGTACATATATCAAAGATAAATTGCTACCAGTGAGTGGTTTCAAACCGGTTTTTTCAGTCGTCGTCACTCTTGGACCTCCTCTTGCTTATCATTAGGCGGGTCGAGGTCAAATGTTGTGTCAGTATAAAAAAATATATTACCAAAAAGCGGTTAAGCATAAGTAATTACATATTCAGTCGCCGTCACTAGGATAGTCGAAGGTGCCACTCTAAGCTTCGTTTGGAAGGTATAGGGTGGGAAGAACACATGAGCTGGTTAAACATTCTACTTGTCGATCGTTCTACAAAGAAAGGACGCGTCGAACCTTTTGGTTTGACTGCTGATTTGATCAATAGAATGCAGATGTTTCGCGGACGAATTAATGTAATTAAACGATAGATGTTGTTTGAAAGAAGATGTAGTGACCAGAATTGACAAAGGAATGCTTCGATGGTTTGGGCACATGGAAAGGATGAGTAAAAGTAGATTGACGAAAGGAATTTATAAATGTGGTGCATTCCCATTATACAAGGTGGGTGTTTTCCGACCAAATCCCGGTTTCCGGCCGGCATAGTGGATGTGATTGCTACTCACAGTTATTGAATTGTAGTAGCAGTGACATTTATTCATGGACCACACTTCGGCCTAACATCAAGCGGGGTGCTGTCATATGTTGAGATACAATAAAAAATGTGAGGGAAACAAGGAGTTGTGTCAGGATCGTGGCAGATGGAGCTCCATTGTGCCGTGCCTATCACTGTGGGAAAGAGTTGTGACAATTTGATTGATTGATCGATATTTAATTATTATAATTTGTATTTTTCAGCCTAACACTGATCTCGTGTGCTGGCCAGATTATTTGCTCTGTGCGGTTTTCTTATCATTACAAAATTCACCATTGGCACAAGTTATCAATTATGCTTTTAAGGTGAGTAGCATTTTTTAAAAATCATGGTTTGGCTTATTTTTTTTTTATTGTGACACGACATTTGTCCTCGACCCGCCTGATGATAAGCAAGAGGAGATCCAAGAGTGACAACGACGAAACATCCGATTTAGTTCGCGGCTGCCTCAGTCGCCGTCAATATGCCGGCCAAAAGTGCTTCTTCACGCATCGCTTGAAGAATCCAATGTTATAGGAGGGAGAAAACACATGGGCTGGCAAAGCATTTCACTTGTCGATTGTTTTACAAAGAAAAGACGCACCGAACTTGCGACTTTTCGACAAAATGCGGATGCTTCCCCCGACCAGTGCGGGTATTGCGGGTGTGAAAAGACGAGGTTAAAGAGTTCCTCGGAACATTCTCCGTGGTATAGCCGATAGAGGACGCACAAAGCCGCCATGTCTCTGCGTAGTTGCATGGGCTCCAGAGTTCGTGTAACAAAAGTTCGAGGCTTATGACAGCATTCAGCCTAATGTTAAGCTGGAGTGCGGTGCATGAATGGAGGTAACTGCTACTACAATTGGAATGCTTTGCCAGCCCATGTGTTCTCTCCATCTTATAGCCTTGGAACCCTCAAGCGATGCGTTAAAAAGCATCTGCGGCCGGCATAGTGACGTCGACTGGGGCAGCCGTGAAGACTCGGTTTTTGCAGTCGTCGGCACTCTTGGACCTCTTCTTGCCTACCGTCAGGTCCGATGTCGAGTCACAATACAAAAAAAATAACTGTAATTTGCAGCCACATCTACTATGCCGGCCTAGTTGGAACCGGCAACTTACAAGCTGATGCCAAAACGCGTCATTTTACATTCTGTGTACTTGTAAGTCGTGGAACTAACCCGGAGTGGCAGACTGGGTAACACTGTCTGCCACTCTTAACTTGTGACTCGCCATATGACAGTACCCCGCCTGTTGTTAAGCTGGAGTAGGGTCCATGAATAAACGTTTCAATTTATTCTATTGTGCACAAAAAAAACTTGTTTTTCTAAATATTTTTTTACTCGTTCATGTTTTTATTATTATTTCGGAGTGTATTTAGGACATCCTCAAGAAAGTTGGGTTGCCTAGTGCTTATTACCGTAGAGCTTGTATGAAGAGAATTGTGGATGTGAGGGAAGCGTGGGAGTTGTATCAGGATCGTGGCAAGTTGCTCTCCGTTCTCTGCCTATCTTTGGAAACTTGCGACCGTGCCACACACTAAGAATTAATGTTCATTTTTATTAACAGTTCAAGCTCACTGAAACTCATTGTCCGAATGAACAAAAGTTGTTTTTAACACTAACAGCGATCGCGTAACTTTTTGACAAATAGGAATGAATTTCATTTTCATACCTATTGAAGTTGCGCGGTCGGCTGGCAGTTCGTGGAAAGTGTAATATACCTGCCTAACCCTCTGCGAATAGAGACTTAATAATTTAAGGCGACCGTGGTGTAGTGGCAGTGCAATGGTTACGTAAGCCGGAGAGCACAAGTTCGAGACCACCCACCGCTACCAATGTATCTTTAGTATATGTACTTTGGTTGTCCTGTCTTGTTTCTATGATATGAGCACTTAAGTAGCTTAGTATAGAAATGTAAATTAAAATATATATATATATATATATCGTTGGTCATAATGTTTCTTTGTTTTCCCCTATAGTTATATGACGAGAGTGGCACAGGGCGTATAAATGCAGCCATTTTCGAGCGGATTGCGACCAGATGCTTAGGACTACATCAGGAGGATGCTTATCATGTGTTTAGACAAGTGGATTTGGATGAAAAAGGATTTATACAATATGGTGAGGCTATAAGGTTTTCAGAGTGGTAGGCAGATATTTCTATGCGTAGATGGCAAAAGTAATTTATAAATCTCATGTGAATGGATATGTTAAACAAGGAGGGTTTTTGTCGAACAAATCCGAGACATCCTCAAGAAAGCTAGGTTGCCTAGTGCCGATAACTATAGAGCTTGTATGAAGAGAGTTGTGAACGTGAAGGAAGCTAGGGAGTTGTGTCAGGATCGTGGCAAGTGGCGCTCCATTGTCTCTTCCTGTTCTGGATGGAGAAGCCTATTCCTGTGGGAAAAAGGCGTAACAATTTGATTGATTGATAAGGCGACTGTGGTGTGCGATGGTTACGCAAACCGAGAGCACGGGTTCTAAACCACTTGCCGATACCGGTGTATAGACTAAAGTACGACAAAAGATTGTACCTTGGTGATACTGTTTCTATGATACAAGCGTTTTAGTAGCCTAATATAGATTTTTGTGATTTGACATCTGACCTCGACTTGCCTATTGATAAGCGAAAGTATCAGTGACTGAAAAACCGTCACTATGCCGGCCAAAGGTGGCTCTCTTCTTCTGTTTTATAATAATATATTATTTTTTAAATTTCAGATGAATTTATAACATTTGCGCAGAAAAAAGCTGAGTTTGCATTCGTTTTCTCAACTGATGGTGTCCATGAAAAGAGTAAGAACGTGTGAATGTCAGTTCTAACACAGACCAATCGCCACTAGACGCTTCATTGTTCTATGGAAATAGTACATCCGCGCAGGAGTCGCATAAGAATGATCGTACGATCTGCGGGCCGACCGCGTAACTTAATGACAAAGAGAATGAGTTAAACAAATTTTATGCGGCTTATTATCGCGTTTATTTTGGTTATTTAATTCATTAATCAATGTTCCTCCATTTATGAGCTTAAAATTAAAATTGCAATGTTCATTTTCATTAACAGTTCAAACTCATTGAAATTCATTGTTTGAATGAATAAAAGTTGTTATTAACACTAACAGCGACCGCGTAACGAATTTCATTGTCATTTCCATTGGAGTTGCGCGGTCGGCCTATGTATAGAGGCTGTATATTATTAGGAAAATATAGGAGATTATTAGGAAACATATTTTGTAATGGTGTCATAATTTGACAATTTGCCGATAGGAGATAAATAAAAAAACAAAACCTTTTTGGCCGGCATAGTGATGGCAACTGAGACAATTAGACACATGCTGTCATATGTCGAGGTATGACATAAAACTCGTGGTATCAAACAATATTTGATTTTTCTTTCATTTTATGAAAAGACGTTTTAAATTCTAATTTATTTATTATTAGTACAAATTAGTAATAAAATATAAAAATTGTGTAAACAACCATTAACGCCCGGTTCCTATATCTGTCAAACGGATCGTTTTTGATACGAATGGTTAAATTATCTACCAGCCGTAGGTCAAAACCGTTCTTATAAAATACCCCTCGTAGGTCAAGTTACATGCAACTACTAGCATAAAATATTAAAAACAGTAAATCTGTTTTTTATTATTTTTCAAACTTCAGTAAGTAGTGGAGTGCACAACGAATGGTTACTGTTACCGATGACGGGTAGTTTATTATAGGGACCGCCCATTAGAAACTCAAATATACGCGTCTTCTTAAAAATGGCGAACCAAATGTTTACATTCAAGATGGCGGACGCGTTCCTGTACCACAAACCATTAAACAACAGCGCTAAAATATAATCCGACTAATTGAAACTGTTGGTTAGTTTCGTATTATCCGTATAATAATTTAAGTTGATTTGATTTGGTTGGATAATAAAAGTAGAAGTTGTAAGTCCTGACAGGACTTTAGTTAATTAATTTTAGGAAATATATGTACAAATTATTGTATAGTTATTTATTACTAGTAAATATTATAAAAACAAAAATAGTAATATATTTTTAAAATTTGTATACATATGTCAAATTATTATATTTGTTTTGTCTACGAATTAAAAAAAAGGAACATTGTTAGAGGCTACTGATTTCATTCAATCCTTTGATCCTACAGGGATAGGTAGAGACAATGAAGCACTGATTAATTGAACAATTAAATGTTTAGAGTTATTTTTAAGAATAAAGTGCTATAAGTTATTAAAACATTCCTTTTATATATTTAATTATAAAATATTATTAGTATCTAGTAGTGTAACCATTTTAGCTTTAATTTTAGTTCTTAATGTACCATTAAGTATCTGAGGTCATACTCAGATATTTAATCATGCATTAATATTTTCTGGTTGTTTATTTCATTCTAAGTCAAATTTAAGTAGAAAGAGGCTTTATAGAAATAAATAAATTATAAAATAGTACAAAACACATGTTTTATTCACCATCATCATCACCATCAGCCAGAAGGCGTCCACTGCTGAACATAGGCCTGTGACTTTCACTATGTCGTCAGTCCACCTAGTGGGAGGCCTACCTACGCTGCGTCTTCCAGTTCGTGGTCTCCACTCCAGAACCTTTCTTCCCCATCGGTTGTCGGTTCTTCGAGCGATGTGGCCAGCCCATTGCCACTTCAGCTTGGGAATCCTACGGGCTATGTCGGTAACTTTGGTTCTTTGGCGAATATCCTCGTTCCGGATTCTATCGTGTAAAGAAACACCAAGCATAGCTCTCTCCATTGCCCGCTGAGCGACTCTGAGCTTAAAGGCCATGTCTCAGTGCCATATGTCATCACTGGCAACATACGTTGTTCGAAGACACTTGTCTTCAGGCACTGCGGGATGTTTGACGAGAAGATATGACGCAGTTTCCCGAATGTTTTAATAATTTTCCTATATTTTCATAAGCGGTAGGCTGACATTTCGTATTCATTTGCCCAGTCTGCCAATCACAATTTAATAAGAAAAGACGTATAGTTGAGAAACGAGTTAAATGAATTCGGGGGCTGAGGTGTGGTGGGGCGTGAAACAACCACCACCCGTATCATAGTAGCCGCTTTTAGTGCGCTCATAGCTCGGCGATGTCATTTAATATCGATAAAAACGTGTCCATATATTCTTTGTTTCATTATTGAAAAATTTGTGAGTTAATTGAATAAAAAAGAGTTGTCATCCGTAGTCAGGATAGAATCATTATTAGAAACGTGATTAAAATGTGTGAAAAAGAAAAAAAAAACATGCAGTCACTATTCTCAAAATTAAATAAATATATAATTCATTTAAAATTGTTGCTGTCTAATGTTTATACTTCAATTTAATACATTTATAATTTTTAATAACTAAATCTATTTGCATTTTAAGGAAAGTGTATGTTTATCGTTATCGACATTTTGAACTTTACTTCACTATTCATAATAGACACGTGACCATGACGTCACAACTACATTCCTAGCGCGTTTATTTAGCTCGTTCTCTTACTATAGATATGTTATTCGCGCTCCGAAAGAGGCACGTTAAAACTATGCTAATAACCAACCTGAACTCAGTGTCGCGATGCAGAGCAACATATATTTGTCCCTTTTTTGCTGTTAATAACTATCATTCCGTACTACTTTGACTTCGTGGTTGACGGCAAATGGCACTACATTTGCAAACATTAAAACTGGTGTATCTCAACACGTAAAGAACGATTTTAAGTTTAGCTTGGCAGGAGCTCGACTTCAACCAGGCCAGTTTTTACCCAGTCTGCCGATCCAGGGTAGTATCACCACAAGTATACAGACCGTGAAGTGACTTGGTCACGTTTCGGGATCAGCTTGTAAGTTGCCGGTTCCAACTAGGCCGGCATAGTGGATGTGATTGCTACTCACAGTTATTGAATTGTAGTAGCAGTGGCATCCATTCTTGGACCACACTCCAGCTTAACATCAAGCGGGGTGCTGACATATGTCGAGTCACAATAAAAAAAGGCCCGCAAGTGATGCGATTGCTTATTGCAGTTATTTAACTGTAGTAGCAGTCGCATCCATTTATAACATCAACCGCACTCCAATTTAACATCAAACGGGAGTAATAGTAATTTACTAGCGATTTGTGACTGCACTTCGCTTAAAATCCATTAACAGAGAAGGCTAAAGTAGCAGTCACATGCTAATACTCAACGCTTTGGCCGGCATAGTGACGGCGACTGGCTGTGAACTAACTCGTTTTTTTCAGTCGTCATTCTTGGACCTCCTCTTGCTTATCATCAGGCAGGTCGAGGTCAAATGTCGTGACACAATAAAAAACGCAACTAATTCTTCATCATCATTAAAAGGTGTCCGTGGTGTAGTGGCAGTGCAATGGTTACGCAAACCGAGAGCGTTCGAAATCACCCACCAGTACCAATGTATCTTGGATATTGGACTTTGGTTGTCCTGTTTCTATAATACAAGCGCTTTAGTAGAGAAATGTGAAAAATATCACACAGTTTTCCTACAGGTAGGTAGACAGGGCGTTATGATAAAAATAAAATAAGGATCTTTTTACTCCCAGAATGCCCCCAGAGCTCAGGGAAAGCACCCTCATTTTGTTGATCGAATCGACTGTCACACTGAATGGTTCAAAACGTCATACGCCGAAGATGCAAGGATAACTTGATCGTCGGCGTACAAGAGACATTTGATCACCAAGTCATTCATTCTTAAACCATACTTCCTTATATGTATTATAATATTTATCTAACATAACCCTGCGGATGCCTAGTCTAAAATATATAAACATAATAAGGCAAGTAAACTAAGAAACAAATAAAACACAATGTTAAAAAATAAAATGTATTCTATAAGAAAAAAACATGATTTTGCTTACAATTGTTTATCTAGTATCTAATCTACACACGTATCGAATCCACTATGCCGGCCTAGTTGAAACCAGCAACTAATATATAAGCTGACCACGAAACGTGGCTTAATTCAGCGTCTGTATAACAAAAAAAAAAATGCAAGCCATCCGGCTTTCTTTGCGGCAGACCGCGGCACACAAATCAACACCACGGCTTTTAACCGCCAGGTGTTGCTAAAGTAATAATAAAATTAGGTCTATAGGGCCTATCATGCTTAAATGGCCGTTTTGACGTTTGAGCCACCATGAAGTTTCGTATAAATTAATAATTACGTTTGAAGGAACAATTGACAATATCTAAAGAACAGCTATTTGCTCCTTCAAACGTAAATATCAATTTATACAAAACTTCATGAACTGGTCAAATGTCAAAACTGCCATTATAGCGTGCCGCTAGTATAAATATAATCGTAAATGCAATGGGCTTTATTTTGACACTAGTAAAAAAAAACATATTTTAAATTACAACTAATACTGTGCTTACATTTAAATTACTTGTCAAACTGGCCAAAAGAATCCAGTATAGACCCTTGGTCTGCAAAATATAACAAAAGAAATATGTACTATGCTATTAGAATAAGAATAGGACGGGCTGTTGACTAACTTCACTTGACTGATTCAAAGGTGTCTTTTTCTTGACGGTCCGCAAAGAAATAGACACCATACCAAAGTGAAGTTTGTTGGAGAGTTAGAAGTCACAAAATGGCGCCGATTCCGTCCTATTCTTATTTTAATCGCATTATAAGAAATAATATTTAAAAAAACAACCTTTAAAAGTTAATAAAATTTAAACAACGCAAGCTTTTGCGAATTTTGTTTCCAATGAATTCACATTGTTGCAGCCGTTCACGAGACCGTTTTTCTTTTCGAAGAAGCTCCTCACATTTTTATTCTTTTCAATTGCCAGGACTGGTCTCAGGCGAGCGCTCCATTGATCAAGTGTCTCTTCTTCAACACCATCCAAAAGATTATTCGCAGCACACCAATAATGTGGTATAACTCCCGCATTGAAGTAACCGATCATAACATTCAACATGTGGAGCAACAAGAAGCCTTTCTTGTTTAGAATCCAAAAGTTACCACCTTGCTTGTCAATCTCATGCAAAAATACACATTTCACACAATAATCTGTTAGCGGAACATTCTGTGCGCGGATAATTAACTTGACAAGACGAAACACAAACTTCAAATTATATCTGCTTTTGAGCAATCGTTTCTCCTGCTGAGGGAAACCGGTGACCCATTCGAACTCAGTCATTGGATTGTCAAATACTCCTGGAGGGATCAGGTAATACTCTGGTCCTAAATACCTCGCCTTCTCGAAATTGATTCCGCTCTTATCTTCTCTTTTGTTTAAATGAAAGCATATGATCGGTACAAACATGAAACGTGTCTTTCCCACTTTCAAGTGATATTTATTAATATCCTTCTTTACAATACGGAAAGGTGGTAGTGCCTCTTTTTTCTTAAATGATTCCAAGCTTTTGTTTATAACATTCTTTATAAACTCTGTTGTTTTCTTGGGTGACCATACACCATCGACGGCAACCACTTTTGGTGCGTTCATCTCAGCGAAAGTCGTAAAAATATCCCGGTGTGTCATTTTTACTGATTGACTTGTTATTTTTTTAATGTAAGGCTTCAGTTCCAGGTGGACTGGTATGGGTTTGTCTTGGTGAATTTGAATGCCTTCAAAATAAGCGTCCGCATATTGAATTTTTGGTTGGAAGCTTCTAAACACTTCATCGACTTTCATCATCTCCTCGAGTATGAGGTGAATCGCCGCGTCTAGTTTGCCATTTGTTTCTTGTCGGTCTCTTTGCTTCACAGACACCAGCTCGTCGTGTATGGTATGTAAAGTTTTTGTAAGTTTCTTGAATGATGGTATCTCCATTTTCTGTAAAAAAAAGGTATTCAAACATTAGTTACTTATCAACCACTTACAATTAGTGTACAGACTGTTAAGTGACTTAGCCCCTTTCATGTACACCGAATTTAATAAATTAATAAATTTGAAAAATAATTCGACACGAGAGGCTAAATTATAAAGATAAAATATAAAGGATAAAATTATAAATTATATTATATCCTGGGACTACGATCACACCGAATCCTTTTTAAAAACAGTTAAATAAAATCCTCATGAAATATGTGCAAGTAAAATAAAGTTACGATAAAATTGAATGAAATGAATTGGATGTGGGAAATGATGACTTTTTATGATATACTAGCATAGACTAAGTGTTTAAATATTTTTCTCTTTTCTAACAACACTGTACTTTACCGTCACTTTGAATCAAAAATTAAAAATTGGAAACTCGTAATTCTGGTCCTCTCGACACAGGCTTTCGCCTAGTGAGAGGGTCAATGGTAATCTTAATCATTAATCACATTTTTTGTAAATAACAAATAGTATACTAAATGTAGATAGGTTAAGTTTTTTGGAACAATAAAGATATTATTATTATTATTACTTAGCTGCATCAGGATCAGCTTGTAGGTTTTTTTATTGTGACTCGACATATAATAGCACCCTGCCTGATGTTAAGTTGGAGTGTAGTCCATGAATGGAGGTCACTGCTACTACAATTTAATAACTATGAAAATGCTTTCACATCTACTGTGCCGGCCAAGTTGGAACGGGAACCTACAAGCTGGTCCCAAAACGTGTGTAATCATTTCACGGTCTGTATACTTGTTGTGGTACTACCACGCTTTGGCAGACTGGTTACCACTGTCTACCACTATTTTTTTGTAAGATGCCACTTTTAACAAGACCAGCTGCTGCTTGTTTTTTTTATTATTTTTTATTGTGACTCGACATATGACAGCAACCCGTTTAATGTTAAGCTGGAGTGTGGTCCATGTGGTCACTGCTACTACAATTGAATAACTTTTATTTTTATTGTGACATGACATCTCATCTCGACCCGCCTGATGATAAGCATGAGGAGGTCCAAGAGTGACGACGACTGAAAAAGCCGAGTCAGTTCCCGGCTACCTCAGTCGCTGTCATTATGCCGGCCTGAGGTGCTTCTTCACGCATCGCTTGAAGGATCCAAGGTCATAGGATGGAGAGAACACACGGGCTGGCAAAGCATTCCACTTGTCAATTGTGAGCAGCAATCATATCCACTATGCCGACCTAGTTGGAACCGGTAACTTACAAGCTGATCCCGAAACGTGACCAAATCACTTCACGGTCTGTATACTTGTAAGTGGTGGTTCTACCCTGGTTCGGCAGACTGGGTACCACTGCCTACCACTCTTTATTTACTTAACCGTAGTAGCAGTCGCCTCCATTTGTAGAGCGCACTCCAAGCATAATATACTGTCAAATGTCGTGCCCCAATAATAAAGACTCTTACCCGTTAATACATTGGCAAGCGGTAAATCTATACGTGTTTACAAACATTATGATACTCAGTATTAGCGGTGTCTAATTTCAAAAAAATTAAGTATGACCAATAACTTAGACTTTGAACAATGACTTTGCAAGCTAAAGTGGCAATGGGCTGGCCACATCGATCGAAGAACCGACTACCGATGGGAAACAAAGGTTCTAGAGTGGAGACCAAGAACCGGAAGACGCAGCGTAGGTAGGCCTCCCTCTAGGTGGACTGCCGACATAGTGAAACTCACGAATAACTGGTGGATGCGACTGGCATCTTGTCGTTCGGAATGGCGTTCTAAGGGGCAGGCCTCTGTTCAGCAGTTTTTTTTATTTTGATTTGACACATGACAGCACCCCGCTTGATGTTAAGCCGAAGTGTGGTCCATGAATTAATGTCACTGCTACTACAATTCAATAACTGTGAGTAGCAATCACATCCACTATGCCGGCCTAGTTGGAACCGGCAACTTACAAGCTGATCCTGAAACGTGACCAAATCACTTCTGGTCTGTATACAGTGGATGCTTTCTGGCTGATGATGATAATGAATGACTGAGATCGTACTTTTTACTTTGCACATCTACAGAGTAGGACTTTTAGTACAAAGATCAGGTCGTTTAATTTTTCATGAATGATTTATTAGTGCCACAGGTAGGTACGCAAAACCCCAGATAAACTCTTTAAATGTGCGTTTGTAATGATAGGTTAAAACGGGTCCTAACTTCTTATTTGACTCGACAGTTGGACCTTATTGTAAAGGGCACTTACTTACCTATAAGTCGTATATCTATACGTCGTATTCTATAAGTCTTATTATAATTTAAAAAAAAAACAGTGCCTGACTTTGCTGGTTTCCGATAAACTAAAACTTATTAAAAAGCGTTTGTTTACTGGTCACAGTTACAATCGAATAACCGACTTTGAACGAAGTGTTGTTGGTCCGGTGATTTCATTACAATAAGCTGTTTCGAACTAAAACAATATCTACTAAAAATGCTTATAAGATAATACGTACAATAGATAGATAACGCATACATATGCATGCATATAAAAATAAATGCCATAATCCGATAAGTAATGCTTTTCGCAAAAAAAACGTATCTTTTTAGGGTTCCGTAGCATAATACAGAACCCCTATATATTCGTCATGTCTGTCTGTCTGTCCGTTCGTATGTCACAGCCACTTTTTTCCGGAACAATAAGAGCTATACTGCTGAAACTTGGTAATTAGATGTATTCTGTGAACCGCATTAAGATTTTCATACAAAAATAGTTAAAAAAACAATAAATTTTTGATTCCCCATACTTAGAACTGAACTCAATTTTTTTTTCATCAAACCCATACGTGTGGGATTCCTTTGGATAGTTCTTTAATAATAATATTGAGGTTTCTAATATAATGTGGTAAGTGGACGAACGGTTAGCGTTTGGTTTGTTGCGCATAAAGTCTATTCCCGGTCGGAGAAAATATTTGTTTCATAGCTTTTGTTTGTAATATTTAATAATTATAATAAATATTGCAAATCAAATTGTTGATAATAAAAAGAGGTGAATATTAGCTTCGGGTCTGGTTATCAAAGAATGGTAGACAGTGGTACCCAGTCTGCCGATCCCGGGTAGTACCACCACTTATACAAGTATACAGTCCCTAAAGCTAACCGTTCGTCCACGCCTGTCATCTCGAATCGAATTTGATAAAATAAAACGGACGATAAAAACGCAGCTGCTGTGTCTGTCTAATAAAAAAGGGTCTCTAGATTCATAAAAAATAATAATAGTAGTTTAGGTGAAAGTAGATTGACGAAAGAAATTTATAAATCTGATGTGCATGGATGCGTTAATCGAGGCAGACCCAGGAGGGTGTTCTCCGACCAAATCGGAGACATCCTCAAGAAAACTGAGTTGCCTAGTGTCCATAACCGTAGGGCTTGTATGAAGAGAATTGTGGATGTAAGGGAAGCGAGGGAGTTGTGTCAGAATCGTGGCAGGTGGCGCTCATTTTCTCTGCCTATCCCTGTGGGAAAAAGGCGGGACATTTATTTAATTGATTGATTTTTGAGTTTACCGCGAACAGACAGGGGACTAATATGTAGTGATATTCTTAGTATGATACGAAAACCAGTGGCCGAATTTCAGTGCACCCAAGAGTACGCGGGAGCGGACGGAGCGTGGATGCCACGTGGGAGTCGATGATCGACTGGCCAGCCAATCGGGCGCACAGACCTTGTTATCTCATGCCCTGCGTACCTACACACCTAAAAAACCACTTCCGCGCATCTGACTACTCTTGCCAACTTACGTGCCGCGTTCTACACCTACCTATAATAATTTATAAATGTCAAATAGCACGATAGGTATATTATCTAATCCGATAATGTATATTTTTCAATGTTTTCTCAGAAGCTGACTCAATACGAATAATAAGAATACCTGAAGTCTAGAACGTTCGGGGGAAGTCCCTTTTCAATAACAATATTTTCTTATCTTTATTTCTGCTAATACCTAGAAAGATCGATGTCCTAGAAATCAATCAGCCCAATTTTGTATGGGGACTTGGACTTGATTGTATTGACAGTTTAATATGCATTTTAAAATAGTTTTATGTACGAAGAATACAATATAACTGGAATTTATCTTTGGGAGCGTTCAAGTATTACGTAACGCAATTTAGAGGGGGTTACGATGCGTTACAGGGGTCTTTCTAACAACACGTTACGTAACATTGTTTCTAAAAAATTAGGGAATTAAAACTCCCAAACTGGCAACCCTTTTTATTTATGTTACGGGGAATCCCCCGATTGTATTAGTCTTTTTCATTTATCATTATTTTTTTTTAAATTTGTTCTCGCATGTTGGCAAACCTTTTCGTTTATATTACACGGGGAATCCCTAGATTGCATTGTACGTCTAATAATGTTGTTTTCGTTGTCAGTAATCGTTAGTGTTATGCGTGAGTTCATAATGTTCATACTGTAATGTCTTCAAAAGAGGAAGATTTGTACCATCAGCTGTTCTTGGCCTATAAAGGTTCTCATGCAGGCATGCCAGCGCAACTGTGTCAAAAAAATGCCAACGAAATTTGGAAAACGGCTAAAGAAAAACTTTATGACTTTAGGGTATGAATGAGGGTAAAAAATGATGACTTGAGTGTTAGGTAACGTTAGGGGGGAGGGGAGTATAGAAAAAACGTTACGGTGCGTTACAAAGGGGGGAGGAGGGGACAAAAATCATCAAAAATTGCGTTACGTAATACTTGAACGCTCCCTTTTCTGTTGCATAGTTTAGGTGTGACAGTTCCAAGCAGGACAAATATGGCCTTGATTGACAGATAACGCAAAATCCATTATATTATTTTCCAAGTAACTCAATAGCACAGCAATGAAAAGTAAAATTGTTATTAGTTTTATCAATACAAGTATCGAACTACCATTTATATATTTTTTCATCGTTGGACATTACAAAAGTAGTACATAAAATCCCAAAATGAATGATGTCTTTTTCATCCTTCAATTCGTACAGGGATAGGCAAAGATTGGAGGGCAACTTTCCACGATCCTATACAGACATTTCCAATCCCATACATTATAGCACATTAGAGTCTGTCTAAGCCTAAATGACGCGCCTCTCCACTGCATTTACGCACACGAGCAAATATAAAATATGGACGCACCACACAGAAAATGCAATTGGACATTGGTCATTCAGTTGCTGGTTAGACACAAGAGGAGAAGCATACTAATGAGGTATGATAGTATAGTTAGTAATATATGCAGTCACACATTTAAATTAACTAATAAAGTGGAAGGGCGCGTCATTTACAGTTAGACAAGCTATACATTGCTATTGGTACATAACCTACATCAAGTATGTATATAAAAATTTCTAGAACGTTCGGGGGAAGTCCCTTTATAATAACGATATTACCTAATCTTTATTTCTGCTAATACCTAAAATTCAATAAAAATAAAATCCAAATAAATTGTCACACCGTGATTCCTACAGCAATAGGCAGAGACAATGGAGGGCAACTATCCACGATCCTGAAGCATGGCATCACCACCACGGCCGGCTCGATGGACGTCACCCACAATTTATTTAAAATATTATTCAATGGTAGGTAGGTACTTACCAATATGTGTTGATTGATAAAATAATATTTTAAAGAAGAAGAAACTATATTTTAGATTTTGCTATAATTAACAGCGGAAAACATGCACACATGTCGCGACGCCGGCCCGCAAACTGCACAAAAACATAAATAAAATAAAAAACATATAGCTAGCCATGAGTGGGGATTGGCACAGTAGAAATAGACGACGGTAGTTTATATCGATAGCGTTCTTGAAGAAATTACTTACCCACTGATAAGCAAATGCGTTTCTATGTGTTTCTCAACCATTTATTACTAAAGTTATGATGCTGTTTCCTTTTGATAATGCTGTGACTTCTAAAGTCACTGCATATTTAGTTTTGATTGAATTGATTGATTGAATCCCACAAGTCAAATTTTGTTTGTGTTTTATTGTGCAGTTTTTATACTTGAGCAATTAGCGTAAAATGCGAGACATTTTTGACTAACGCACTGTAATGTGAGCGCGGATAAACTTATTTGCTATAACTGACACAAATATGTACCAACTAAAATAAAAAAGTATGGAAGATATTATACTTTGCCAAAAAAGTTGTTCTATCCAACTACTGTTCCTTTCCTACACTTCGTCTTTAGAGAAATATTAAGCCCCCCGTAAACGATCGTGTATGTAATCGCAATAATTATTTTCAACGTCTATATATTGTAGATTCTGTCATATAATTTAGGCAAATTATATGACAGAATCTACAATATATACACTTACGACGCACTCACGAGTAACCGGGATGCAACTAACATCTTGTAGTTCGGAATAGCTTCGAAGGGGGGGGGGGGGGGGCTATGTTCAGCAGTGGACGCCTTCTGGCTAATGATCATAGCGAAGAAACAGCGTTTTTATTAATCTAAATAATATTTTAAAAAATGTTGTTATAAACAAATATTTATAATTAAATAAACGGACATATCTTAGCCTAGGCACTCAGAGGGCAGACGGTTAGTAGTCAACTACTCGGTCTGCCTTCTGCCGAACCAGGGTATCTACCAAATTGAAGTAGTGGCCGGCATAGTTAATGATGCGACTGCCACAATCAATCAATTAAATTGTCTCTGCCGTTTCCCCACAGGAATAGGCAGAGACAATGCAGCGACTGCCATCTGTACTTATTTAACAGTAATAGCAGTCGTTTCCATTTATAGACTGCAGTCCAGCTAAATATTAAGCGGTATGCTGTCTTCATATCGAGCCATAAAGGCACTCTATTTTGTTATTAAATTCGATGCTTGCATGTAAAATAGAAATTTTCGTTCGTATATAGGGGGCATAACTCCTAATCACAGACTGACAACTTAAAAATATTAAATAATGTTTTCTAATACCGCGTTCTCACCGGGCGATTTCAGTTGATCAATATTTGTCGTTTAACAAAAATTATATATTACACCGGGCAAAAGAGAGTTTGCTCAAAAAAAAAAATGCGAACCGAGACATTTTGACGGATTTAGGTTCGTCTCCGGACGTATTAATAATGAACCTAAAATCCAACAGCTGAACTAATGCAGATTTTTTTTTATTCGCTGCTAAAGTCGGGAAAACATAGTTTTTCGCAATTATAATTTTTTCTTGACTATTTAGATAAAAATATTTCGAAAGGAACTTGTAGATAATAAAAATATCTACAAAATGAGACTTGTTAGGTTCAAATTTGATTTTTGTTTTTTTTTACAAAATGCAGAAAACCCCTAAAAATCGATGTTTTTTAAATATTGTTTTAAACAAAGAATTTTATACCTAGACGTCCCTAATTTTAATAGACTGTAGACTTTGACGTGTATTATTAGTGGTATTTTTTTAGAATTTTTTTCTTGCATATTTTTTGCAAAAATCCATTTGTTCTTAAAAAAAGCACTTTTTTGCAACCTAATCGGTAGCTTCTAGAGTGTTGTATTTGGGCTCATTCTCTTTCTTAAGAGTTGTACTTTCAGTCTTTTTTTAAAGCTAATCAATTTTAGCACCTAGGGTCTTGCAAATCGAAGTGCAAATATACACCGGGAAAAGGGAAGTTTGCTAAAAAAAGGTGCGAACCGAGATATTTTGACGGATTTATTCGGACTCATTCTCTTCCTTAAGAGTTGTACTTTCGGTCTTTTTTTATAGCTAATCAATTGTAGCAACGATTTTATATTCATTGAATTATTTCATTTTAAAACTTAGCACTTTTTTGGACTTCGATTTAAAAGACCCTCGTTACTAAAATTGATTAGCTGTAAAAAAAGACTAAAAGTACAACTCTTAAGGAAGAGAATGAGCCTAAATACAACAACTCTAGGACCTACTGAAGAGGTAATAATAAAGTTGCAAAAAAGTGCTATTTTAATTATAAAATGAAATTTTACCAAAAATATAAAAGAAAAAAAATCCAAAAAAAAAAACCACTAATACTAAACGTCAAAGTTTACAGTCTATTAAAATTGGAGACGTCTAGGTATAAAATTGTTTGTTTAAAACGTTATTTAAAAAGCATCGATTTTTAGCGGTTTTTCGCATTTTGTAAAAAAACAAAAAAACTAATTTGAACCAAACTGGTCTCATTTTGTAGATATTTTTATTATCTACAAGTTCTTTTCGAAATATTTTTATCTAAATAGTCAAGAAAAAATTATAATTGCGAAAAACTATGTTTTCCCAACTTTAGCAGCGAATAAAAAAAAATCTGCCATAGTTCAGCTGTTGGATTTTAGGTTCATTATTAATACGTCCGGAGACGAACCAAAATCTGTCAAAATATCTCGGTTCGCACTTTTTTTTTTTTTTTTTTTTTTTTTTTTTTTTTGTGACACGACATCTGACTTCGACTCGCCTGATGATAAGCAAGAGGAAGTCCAAGAGTGACGACGACTGGAATAACCGAGTCAGTTCCCGGCTGCCCCAGCCGCCGCCACTATGCCGGCCTAAGGTGCTTCTTCACGCATCGCTTGAAGGATCCAAGGTCATAGGAAGGAGAGAACACATGGGCTGGCAAAGCATTCCACTTGTCAATTGTTCTACAAAGAAAAGACGCACCGAACTTTTTAGTTCGACTGCCGATTCGGTCGATAAAATGTGGATGCTTTCCCCGACCTGTGCGGGTATTACGGGTGTGGAAGGACGAGGCAGGAATAAGGTTAAAGAGCTCTTCGGAACATTCTCCGTGGTATAGGCGATAGAGGACGCACAAAGCCGCCATGTCTCTGCGTAGTTGCATGGGCTCCAGAGTTCGCGTGACCTCTGCATCACCTATAATTCGGACAGCTCGGCGCTGCAATGAATCCAGGGCATTGAGAAGATACTTGGCAGAGCCGTCCCAGAGGTGCGAACAGTACTCCGCGCAAGAGCGAATCTGAGCCTTGTATAATATCAGGCGAAGCTCTGGCGCGAAGAACCGCCGCACCTTGTTCAGGATGCCAAGTTTGCGGGAGGTGGTCTTAATGGCCCGCTCGATGTGGTCCCTGTGATTCAAGTCGCAGCGAAGGGACATTCCAAGGATGTCTAGTCTGTCCGAAGTACTAAGGGAGATGTTGCAAAGAGAAGGAAGGGGAGAAAACGAGGATTTTTTCGTCGAGAACGCGCATACCTGAGTCTTGTCTGCGTTGAACTGAACTAGGTTCTTGTCGCCCCAGTGGGTAATACGATCAAGAACCCGGTTCAGTCCCGCTACAACAGACTCTCTCATATCGGCTATCTCCTGTTTGCCGGCTGCGGGGCGGGCAGTGTAGCGTCCATGCACCGTGCTGTCGTCTGCATAGCAATGAATGCCGGATCCAAGGTCCAGCATGTCATTGATATGCAGAAGGAACAAAGTCGGCGACAGCACGGAGCCCTGAGGGACGCCGGCATTCACCGACATCCTGCGCGACGCGCTTCCATCCACAACGACGCGTATGGAGCGGTCGCGCAGGAAGTCAGCTATCCAACCCCGCAGACGGTCAGGTAAACCGTATGCCTCGAGCTTGGATAAAAGGCCCCTGTGCCAGACCCTGTCAAACGCTTTGGAGATGTCCAAGCCAACGGCAAGGGCTTCTCCATTACCATCCAAAGCTTCACCCCAGACGTGCGTAATGTACGCCAGAAGGTCACCAGTTGACCGTTTCGGCCTGAAGCCATATTGACGGTCATTGATCAGCTGGTGACCCTCCAGGTAGGCCATGAGGCGAACATTAATTATTCGCTCCATGACCTTGCACAGTACTGAGGTTACAGCTATCGGACGGTAGTTTGCTGGGTCTGAACGGCCGCCCTTTTTTGGGACCGGTTGCACATTGGCCTCCTTCCAAGCCCGAGGCACACAGCCCGATGCGTACGAGAGCCGGTATAGCCTCGTCAAGACGGGAGTCAATTCCGCTGCACAGGTCTTAAGCACAAGCGCTGGGACACCATCGGGACCACTGGACTTCCGGATATCGAGCGATCGTAGCTCCATGCGGACATCGCGTTGTCTGATACGAATCTCAGGCATCGTATGTCCGCATGGACGCAGGGTGGGTGGCCCTGCACCACGATCGTCAATACGCGAATTTATGGCAAAAACTTCGGCCAGTAAATCGGCCTTAGCCTTCGCCGTATGCGCCAGTGAGCCATCAGGCTGTCTCAGCGGTGGCAGTACAGAACGACAGAAGTTAGATTCTACAGTCTTGGCGAGACTCCAAAAGCTGCGACTACCCGTTGGGTGCGCTAATAGACTCTCGCCAATCCTGGAAACGCGCTGTGCCTCCGCTTTTTTAAAGACCTTTCTGTAAGACTTGGTGGCACGATTATAGGCTGCTTTCAACTCGTCCACGCGAGGGTCATGATTTTTTCGACCTCTGACCCATGCACTGTGAGTTGCGTTTTTTGCTGAAACAGCAGCCGCGCAATCACTGTTGTACCAGGGCCTGCTCCGGTCGTTACGAGATGCACAGTTGGATGGAACGTAATATTCCATCCCCAGTGCTATCTCATCAGCAACGGCCGAGGCACACGTGGATGGATCCTCGGAGTTGAAGCAGCGCTGCCACCAAGGGAGCGAAGCGAAATAATTTCGCATTCCCTCCCAATCCGCCGACCCGTAGTGCCACAAACGTCGCACCTCATTCCTGGCAGGAGGAGGCACAACAAGCGGCACTATCGTCTCGACCAGGCAGTGGTCAGAAGTCCCTAGAGGGGCTTTGACCGAAATTTTATACCCGGTCGGACGAGTGGTCAGTAGAAGGTCCAGCAGAGAAGGGGCATGACCGACAATGTCTGGTACCCGGGTGGGCTGGGTCACCAGCTGTGTCAGGTCATGCAGAAGGGCGAAAGCATGAGCGGCCCTTCCCGCGTGGTCGGTCCTTTGGGACCCCAACCACACCTCATTGTGTGCGTTGAAGCCGCTCCAGCGCTTCGTCTGCCGCCCGGCTCAGAGAATCGAAGAGCCGGGTTGTCTCCGAATCCCCGTGGTGGGAACGATAAAGGCACCCGTAGATCCTGGCTTGAGAACCAAGGTCTACGTGTACCCAGAGGATGGAAAGGGAAGGATCCTCCAAGCAAAGCAGACGGAGACAACAGATATCGGACCGGATGTACACACATACCCCGGCTTTCGCGAGGAATCTTTCCTCAAGCGTGTAGCCGGGGTATTGAAGATATGAAGTGTCAGCCGGTGCCTTTATCTGCGTCTCCGTCAGGAAGAGCAGAGCGGGCTGTGCCGTCTCCAGATGTTGATGGACGGCACTGAGGTTGGCGTGGATTCCACGTATATTCGTGAAATCCACGCCAAGCTCATTTGTAATGGGGGTTTTAACTGCCGCTGGGTATACTGTACTCTTTTTGTTTGCTTGCATTGTGGAGGGGGGGGGTGGGGTGCGTGAAAATGTTGGGGGTTGTTTCATTGGCAGGAACGAAAAGTGCAGCTATCCGCTTAGCCACATGCATCCCGGCGGTGTGAGTTTGCTGATCCGTCGGACGGAAGGGCCCCCGTACCCTCCCGGAAATGATCGCCTGGACCCCATATCCGATCACCAATCGGCAAGACGAATCACCCCGAGATTATGCGCCGCATGGTGGGGCAGCCTCCCTCCGTGGTTAGCGGTGGGCTCAGGCCCCTGTACTATACGGCGGGCGGTCAGCGGTTAACCGTTGCTACGGGTCTCCCTGGCCGACGGGTCAACAGACTCTCACCGGGATACTGCAGGTCAGCAGGATGCCACTGTCCCTAACCGAATCCACAACCCCCAACGCAACTGGTGCTACACAAACTAGTCCCCGAACGCGACGTGGTCACTATGGGGGGATTTGCATCTGTGTAGGGTGGTAATTTCAACCAGCTGAGAACACTTAATGCACCGGAAGTGTCCTCTCCCACTCGGGAAAACTCCCCTTTTTCCGGTGTATATTTGCACTTCGATTTGCAAGGCCCTAGTTGCTAAAATTGATTAGCTTTAAAAAAAGACTGAAAGTACAACTCTTAAGGAAGAGAATGAGCCCAAATAAAACACTCTAGGACCTACCGAAGAGGTAATAATTAAGTTGCAAAAAAGTGCTATTTTAATTATAAAATGCAATTTTACCAAAAATATAAAAGAAAAAAAAAACAAAAATATACCACTAATACTACACGTCAAAGTTTACGTCTATTAAAATTGGAGATGTCTAGGTATAAATTTGTTTGTTTAAAACGTTATTTAAAAAACATCGATTTTTAGCGGTTTTCCGCATTTTGTAAAAAAACAAAAAAAACAATTTGAACTCAACTGGTCTCATTTTGTAGATATTTTTAATATCTACAAGTCCTTCTCGCAACATTATTATCTAAATAGTCAAGAAAAAAATATAATTGCGAAAAACTACGTTTTCGCAACTTTACCGGCGAATAAAAAAAAACCTGCAATAGTTCAGCTGTTGGATTTTAGGCTCATTATTAATACGTCCGGAGACGAACCTAAATCCGTCAAAATATCTCGGTTCGCATTTTTTTTTTAAACACTAGATGGGCTCGACTCCTTTTCCCGGTGTATATATTAATTGCTTCAATTTGGTTGAAAGTCTGTTCAGACGGTTCAAATCTCGAACGATTTCGCAGTTGATCAACTCAGATCGCCTCGTGAGAACGCGGTTTAATTTACCAATCACAAACGAGTTGATTTTGATTTTTTTATTTATTATCGCCATCTAGTGAATTTGAATGTATTTTATGTATAACCTAATTTTGGCTCTTTTTTCTTATCATCAGGCGGGTCGAGGTCAGATGTCAGAAGGTCAGTCACAATAGAAATAAAATTGGTATGGTCCAATAATCCCCATCGATGGGGAAATGGGGATTATTAGACCTTTTTTTTTTTATTGTGACTCGACATATGACAGCACCCCGCTTGATGTTAAGCTGGAGTGTGGTCCATGAATGAATGCCACTGCTACTACAATTCAATAACTGTGAGTAGCAATCACATCCACTATGCCGGCCTAGATGGAACCGGCAACTTACAAGCTGATCCCGAAACGTGACCAAATCACTTCACGGTCTGTATACTAGAAAGTGGTGGTACTACCCCGGATCGGCAGACTGGGTACCACTGCCTACCACTCTTTGATAACCAGACCCGAAGCAAATATCCATCTCTTTTTTTTTTATTAACAAATATTTGTAATATTTAATATTATTAAATATTACAAATAAAAGCTATGAAACAAATATTTGCTCCGACCGGGGATCGAACCCGGGACTTTACGCGCAATAAACCAGTCGCTAAACCGTTCGTCCACGCCTTTTAGTCTAATTGAAGTGTCTAATGGGGAAAATTAGACTTTTTTTGTCTAGATGTTTTATATATTCTTTGTTTAACGTACTGAGTTAACGTACAGTTAATATCTTATTGCCAATTAGGTTTTTTTATTAATTCGTTTTATTATCTAATTATTTAGGTAAAAATTACAAAATGATATTATGAAACTTTTTAATCCGACCGGGAACGAACCTGTGTCTTATCGAGTAGCGGACCACTACGCCACTTGGGTCACCCTCGCCGTACATATTTATGTTATTTTTGTGAGGGCTCGATATACAGCACCCCGCCTGATGTTAAGCTGGAGTGCGGATGGAGGAGACTGCTACTATAGTTAAGTAACGGCAAGTAACTGTCGCATCATCTGTTTTGGAACCGGCAACTTACAAGCTGATCTCGAAACGAAACTAAGTCACTTAACGCTTTGTACGTGGTAGTGGTGTGAAGTGGTAGCGTCGGCAGACTGGGCATTACTGCCTACAACTAGAAACAACGAAGCAAATTTCCACCTCTTTTTTATTAACAATATTACAAATAAGACCGGAAATCAAACCCGGGACTTTAGGGACTGGTGTGTTAACTAATGCGCTATGCGTATCATCGTGTCTATTTACCCTAGATTGTATGTAACAAGTTTCAATGCTGTGAACCGTGTAGGCATACAGATCTCATAATTTATTTGAAAGCAAAGAAAAGTTGGGCAAGCATGAGGGGGACGCGTCAATAGAAAGGTCCCTAGAAGCCTACTTTAGATCATCTCTCTCGCTCACACATGAAACTTAACAAAGATCATACAAGCACGCAGAAAGGACATAACGAAAATAATTTATTATTTACTCCGACGAATCATATTTTTAAAGCCATTCCGTGACACCGCTCTTTTTATTAGCTAAACGTGCTTGTTTAATAAAAATAGGACGAACATATATTGAAGAAACATTGCGACTGGCAAGTGGTTTTTATCCAGGGACTCTCGGTTTGTGTGACTATTTTATGACCACTACACCACGGTTGTATCAACTAACGCCTTAATAAACTCTATAACAAGCATATATTTTAATTTGCTAACGCATTTCGACTTATTTTAACTATATTAATTTCGATTATTCGAGTTGGTTAAAACGTATCTTAACAAAATATTAAACATATTTTATTAACCATGGTTAGGATGGGCGTGGTCATGAGAACCATTGAAGTATAAAAATATGTTAAATGCCTGCCCGTTTTATTCATTTGTATTTTGCGGTCTCTGGCCACGAACTATTGTATTTTATATTGTATTTTTGTTTTATAGGAGTCTATCTCGTCTCGCCATCTCCGTTTGGGTCGTAGTATGATGGTAATGGATGGTAGTCAATAAGATGACTTGTACCATACAATATTTATTTTTACGATACTAGCCCCCTCTAGCACGGCAATCCAAGAAGCAAGATAAAGACTTGCAAAGAATATCATTCCAACTCATTTTAAATCACTTACTAGAACAGTGTATCAAAAAAGATATTTAAACGTTCTGTAAAACTTTACACAAAACAACGTTGAATACTTTAATTTTTTTAACATTTTGATGTACCGGCCTATTAAGTTATTTAAAATGAGCTACAATAATATTCCTTGCAGTTCTTTATCTTGTTTCTTGGATTGCCGTGCTAGGGGGGTAGGTATAGATATCGAAATCTTTTTTTCGTTTTAATTAATTAAATTAGGAAATTTAATATAAATTATAAAACTAAAATTAAAAAGATTTATGTAAAAGTTTTGAACGTAATGATTTCAAATGAGTTAAAGAACTGAAAAATACTATTTATTAAAATCAGGCGCTCTGCCTGTTCTTTTAGTCTTTGTTCGTAGTATTTGGTGAGGGGTTTCCCGCCCCGTAGTACACCTCTGTCAGCCGTACGGTGTTGGGGCGCCGCCCGGGACGAGCGCCAAGCAAAATAGAGAAAAAAAGCGTGAAAAAATGTAGTTTAAAATTTCAAATTACTCCTAAACACGAAAACTAAACGTGTGTGTTTTTAGTGCATTTTTTCGCAAATTTAAATACCTATCATTTTGTGTTAAGTATGGTTAATTGTTGATATTGATATCTGCGGTCTGAAGGTATGGCTTACTTTGTTTCACCTCGACATATTTTATAATTATTATATAATATAAATAGGCATAGTGCATAGATGTAGTCGCTTTTAGGTAATTACCTTTAGTAGCAGTCGCCTCCATTTATGGACAGCACTCCAGCTTAACATCAGGATGGTTTGTATATGTCGAGCCTCAATAAAAAAATTAAATAATCACGTTTGGGAATCAGATTTAAAGTATAGTAAATCAGATAAAAAGGTAATTTTTTTATTGTGGCTTGATATTAAGCTGGAGTGTAGTCCATGAATGGATGTCACTGCTACTACAATTCAATAACTGTGAGTAGCAGTCACATATTACAAATAAAAGCTATGTAACAAATATTTGCTCCTACCGGGAATCGAACCCGGACTTTACGCGCAACAAACCAATCGCTAGACAATCGGCCACGCCTGTCGTCAAGATTAGGTTTTAACTAGGCATAGCGGATACGACTACCTCTTGCAGACATTTAGAAAAGTAGCAGTCGGCTTCCCTCATAGATTGCTACTCGTACATCAGGCGGTCATAAAATAAAACCACATAGCCTATTTCAGGATGGATTTATCAAGTATAATAAAAACAACAAAATTATCTATAATAGTAATATTAATAAAAAATAAATAATAAAAGAAAGAAATCGTGGTTACCAAGTGCCCATAACCATAGAGCTTGTATGAAGAGAATTGTGAATGTGAAGGAAGCGCCACTTGCTACGATCCTGACACAACTCCCTCGCTTCCCTTACATCCACAGTTCTCTTGATGCTAGAAAAATATATAAAGCTTTATATGGTGGGTTACATTTTTAATCCCTGGCGTGCAAATATTAGAATTAATATAATTTATCATATTTGTCAAACTATTAATCAAAAGTATATTAACTATAATTAAACTATAAATAAAGAATATCATCTAATGACGTCGCATCAGAAATAGTCCCAAGGAGACTGGCAACATTTCCCCTTTACAAGGCATAAATAATTGCCAGCCTTTCTGTCTATGGACTTCTCCGTTAGCCGCTTGGACAACTTCTTGGCCAGGCGTTTAGCTGAATTCTATTCAACATCCACTTGTTCTTATTGGAAAACCCTATAGAAAAGCAAAATCAAAAATATACGGATTTAAAATATGTACAAAGTCCTACAGAGGAATGCAGATTATTTGATTATTTTATTTTTATTTTTTATTGTGACTCGACATATGACAGCACCCCGCTTGATCTTAAGCCGAAGTGTGGTCCATGAATGAATGTCACTGCTACTACAATTCAATAACTGTGAGTAGCAATCACATCCACTATGCCGGCCTAGATGGAACCGGCAACTTACAAGCTGATCCCGAAACGTGACCAAATCATTTCGCGGTCTGTATACTTGTAATTGATTATAACAGTAAATTCAATTTGTCATCTAAAATAGTATTAAAGATCCATAAAATACTCGTAAAATATTTCGCAGCAAAACAAATTTTGTAGTTCGTAGTTCCTCGCGGCAAGTAGTAGCATTTGTTGCCACAAAGGTGCGATTCCGGTGGTGAGTGATGACCGCAGACTGCAGACTCCGACTGCACTACTGGTTTGTATGGCGCGGCCACAGACTGTAGTATCGCCTTGCACAGTATCAATTTCATACAGTTTCATACACACTAGTTGTGCAGTCTGGAGTCGCAGTCTGCAGTTTACGATCCAGAATTTTGATTTTATCATTTAAGGCGACCGTGGTGTAGTGGCAGTGCAATGATTACACAAACCGAGAGCACGAGTTCGAAACCACCCACCGGTACCAATGTATCTTTGATATATGTACTTTGATTGTCCTGTTTTCTGCGTATTGTAGGTAACAAGCACTTTAATAGCTTAGTATAGAAATGTAAAATAGAAAAAAATGTTTTTTAACCTTAAATGTTTAACTTAAAATGTTTTTTGACTTTAAAATCATAAACACGAAAAATCGATTATAAGTTTTTAATATACATCCTAATGAGGACTGAGAAACTTAAAGATCGTGACTGAAAACTTTCACAATTCGACGTCCCGACTTGAAAGGATTATTTAAGTTATTTTACACAAGTTTTAAAACTTAGTTTCAGAAAGTGGTCGCCTTTACCGTGAAAGGAAACGTCATGGGTAAACTCCCTGAAATTTGATGCAAAATAATAATTTATATTAGGTATTATGTTATTTTCTTTATATAATAAAACGACTTTTTTTTATATTGTGACACGACCTCGACCCGCCTGATGATAAGCAAGAGGAGGTCCAAGAGTGACGACGATTGAAAAAACCGAGTTAGTTCCCGGCTACCTTAGCCTAAGGTGCTTCTTCCCTTGAAGGATCCGAGGTCATGGATTGAAAGAGATTCATTGTTCATTGTCAATTGTTCTACAAAGAAAAGACGCACCGAACTTTATAGTTCGACTGCCGACCAGGTCGATAGAATGCGGATGCTTTCCCCGACCAGTGCGGGTATTACGAATGTGAAAGGACGAGGTAGGAACAAGGTTAAATGCTAGATTGTAGGCAAGGGGAGATTCAAGAGCGTAAATTATCGAAGAAACCGATTTGGTTTATGGTTGCTTCAAATTTTGCATACTGTTGCAAAGCCTTAAAGTCAAATTAGCTTGAAGACGTTTTTGTATTCGTAGTAGTGCGCCTAAGAGCGCGTTCCCATTATTAACACACGTTACGAAAACACGCCATGCCCCTTAGGGTTTAAATTGGAAGAAAACGGAAGATTACCGGAAACTTTAAATGGAAAGCACGAAATTGGGTACTTACGAATTAACTGTTTGATAAAAATTGCAGAATATCGTGCACAAAACAGACTAATTGTTTTTACCGACGAAACATATATACATACGTCACATACCCTTGAGGTTTAAAGCGACATATATCGAAGGACAATCGGGCAAAATATAAAAATTAATAATAAAAAATATAAAAGTGGTTTATTTATTTATTTGCTTACTGTTTACTACTACAAACGCAAAAACGGCACCAAGATAAAACTAAACATAATGATAGGAGATCATAATATCTATCTACCGCCACGACATAATGCGAACGCTCTCTTAGGCGTGTGTACTACACACACTACTACAATTGCAAAAACGTCTCCAAGCTAATTTACCTGTAATTTCTTACTAATAAAGATGATTGGAACCGAGGTGTTCTCCATATTATTGTATGGCTAGGAAACCTGAACGACTAAAGGGTGAATCAACGGAGAATTGTCGTTAAGGTGGACAGTACGACGTACAAACCTTAGATTAGTCAATCCTAAAATGCTTCTGAATTGCGAAACGACCACCTCTTTCCACCGTCTATTTCCAGCTTATCCTGCAATACTTTGGCTAGTTCTCAAGAAAGAATGAGAAGAATCAAAAACGGAAAATTGCTTCTGTACGGAAAGATCGAGAAAAACTACTAGAGGGTCGGACTATACGCTGGTCAGACCAAGTATTCCACAGCCCTAACGTCATTTTAAATAAAGCGATCCACTGTAAAAAAGGAAACGACTGTAAAGAGAGATGTGACAACGTCTAAAGCAACCGTCTAAAGCAAAATGAGTCGGTTGTTTTACCAGTATTAAAAAAAAGGATTGATCCTGAAACATTGAATTATTTCACGTATTTCAAACCTTAGATATTTTAATTAAGGTTTATTAGGTAAATCGGAGACATCCTCAAGAAAGCTAGGTCGCCTAGTGCCCATAACCTTAGAGCTTGTAAGAGGAGAATTGTGGATGTGAAGGAAGCGAGGGAGTTGTGCCCCATCATGATAGTTATAAAACATATTTAAATTGTAAAGTTTATTCATGGGTAAATCGGAGGCGAGAAGAAATATTAATCGAAGTTTCTTGATCTAATGAGGGACATACTTTAAAAATGCAGGGGTCTGCAGAGGGGCCTGTTGCCTCTGCTTATAACTGTGGAAGTTAAGGCATGAAATTGATGATGATGAAAGTTTGATGAAAACCTTTATCTAAAAAGAAACGTGTGTAAGATTGTACCCATATCAAATACAAATGAAAAGTTTTATTCTTTCAAATTCTTTCATTTTATTATTAAGGTTTCTGGTCTTGAGGTGTATAAGGTAAGTTATATACTGATTTAGGAACTTCGACAAAAATATCTGAGATTTTATGATATAAACTAGTCAAAACAAAATAGGGCCCAACCTGTTTTATTTTACTGTAACTTTAATATGAATATACATATATTTATAAAATTTGTTTATCAGAGGAGGTTGACAATTAAGCACAACAATTGAATAAATCAGTAATTTATTTTTTAGTTTAAAGTAAAACGGTATTTTAAGGAAAATAAAAAATAATTAATGATTAACGGCAAAACTTCGTTAATAATTATTTTGGTGTAGGTTTTGATAAATGGTTTTAAACGTAATTAAAAACATAATTCTCAATAAAGCTAGGTTGCCTAGTACCCATAATCGTAGAGCTTTATTGATGAGAGTATTGTTGATGTAAACGAATCCACGGTGTCAGGATCGTGGCAAGTGTTGCGTCATTGCCTCTGCCTATCCTTGTGGGTAAAAGGCGTGATTAGATAATAAGGTATAGAATATTTATAGCAAAAGATTTACTAGTGTATTCAAAGGCGGCCGTGGTGTAGTGCCAGTGCAATAGTTGCGCAAACCGAGAGCATGAGTTCGAGACCACCTACCGGTACCAATGTATCTTGATATATGTAGTTTGGTTGTCCTGTTTCTTTGATACAAGCACTTCAGCAGCTTAGTATAGAAATGTAAATAAAAAAAAAGTGTATAGCCTGCCTAAGGGACGGTACATAGAGTCACGCATGAAACGTCCTTCATGAAATAAATGGCATTCGGTAGATTTCAGGAATTGCGACGTTTCAACCCTTTATTGAAAGAATGACACAAAAATCTCCTGTAACAAATATTTCAGTAATCTTTTAGGATGTTTTTTCTTTAAATTTTTTTATTGTGACACGACATCTGACCTCGACCCGCTTGATGATAAGCAAGAGGAGGTCCAAGAGTGACGACGACTGAAAAAAAAAAAACCGGATTGTTCACGGATGCATCAGTCGCCGTCACTAAAAAAAAACCGGCCGGCGGGTGTTTTGATTTTAAATGTTATAATTTACGAATTTGTAAAAAGTATCGTATAAGTAAAAGAAATAAAGAAAAATGGGTTGCACCACTCTTTATCTTCACATTTTACATTTACGTTTAACGGATATTTTATACAGAGCTAAAGAACATCATTATTATAATTATATAAATAATTTCGATATAAAATTATTATATTAACAACCCAATTCACGATTTCGTAATAGTAAACGTAATAGAATAAGTATAAAGTAAAACTAAATTTGTAAATTGAAACTTTTTCGGTACAACCGTCTGTAAGAGTAGTTAAATGGTAATTTGACTACTTCACCATTTATTTAGTGATTTCGTCGCGTTTTGGGATTAGCGTGTAAGCTGCCGGTTCCAACTAGGCCGGCATGGTGGGTACGACTGCTACTTGCAGTTATATAACTGTAGTAGCACTCGCCTTTATTCATGGATCGCACTCCAGCTTAACATCAGGCGGTATGCTGTCATATGTTACGTACTAATAAAAAACGTGAATTAATAATGTTCAAATAAACACTTTATATAATATACGCAAGAACAAAACTAAAGATTAAAGTATTTAAAACGCAGCATTATATCATAAATCAATTTCAATTTTAGTCCAATGACATTAATCAAATAAAAGTTAAAACGTAGTCAATTTTTTTTTGCAATAAAAAATAAATTGTTTTTATTTTGGACCAAAAAACCGAATTTTCATGACAGACATGCTGACTCACGCCATGACCTAGTTTGAGAACCACTGGAAAGCCTCCATTAGCTGTTGCTCATATATTAAAGGAAAAAAGAATCAACATTTTATAATAAAATAAAACTACAGTTATTAATCAATCAATCAAATTGCCACGGGAATAGGCAGGTACAATGGAGCGCCACTTTCCACGATCCCGTCACAACTCCCTCGTTTCCTTCACATTTACAATTCTCTTTATACAAGCTCTATGGTTATGGGCACTAGGCGACCTAGTTTTCTTGAGTATGTCTCCGATTTGGTCGGAAACACCGTTCTGGGCCTGCCGCATCCGTCCACATCAGATTTATAAATTCATTTCGTCCGTCTACTTACACTCATCCTTTCCATGTGCCCACACCATCGATGCATTACTTTGTCAATATAATATACAATTTTTAATTCCCTTGGAGACCTTTAGCTAAGCAGGCGTCAAGGTGTTGTCAAGGCGGCTGACGGAGAAGTCGGGAAACAGGAAAGCTGGCAATTATTTCTGCCAACGTATTAGCCTTGCTATACAAAGGGCATACCTTGGCAACACCAGTCTCCTTGGGACTATCTTTGATGCGACGTCATTAGATGATATTTTTTATTTATACTTTAATTGTAGTTAATATACTTACTTTTAATTTTATTTGATTCTTAATAAAGGATTTATTTTTAATTAAATAGAAAACACAAAGAAAACATTACATAATTATATCTTTACGTAATAATTAATTTGTGGAATAATAACAGAACTCAATTGCCTCTCAAATAATATTTCCCTTTTAACTGAAATTTAATTCAACGTTTTGATAAATTAAATATACATTTTGATGAAATATTTCTGCTATTAAAAATTGGAATCTCTTCGTATGGAATCTTTTGTTATCATATTTTATTGTATTGGAAAATCTGTGTACTGCACTGGTTCACAGACTAGTGTAGTGGACATGTAAATCCCGGGTTCGATTTCCAGTCATTGAGAGAATTTATTTTATAACATTTACTCGTATTTGAAATATTTAATAAATAGATTAGATACAGGCGTGGCGCATTAGTTGGCAGACCAATTTGTTACGCGTGAAGTCATGGATTCGATTCCCGGTTGGAACAAATATTTATATTGATAGCATTTATTTTTTATATTTAATAATTTGATTAATAAATATAAAAAATAATCTAATTTATAAATATTATTTTTTAAGACGCTTCCAATTTCGTGTAGGTATCACATAAGAGCCTTAAATGTCAAGGGCATTAAATATGAAAATTTATTTTTAAAGAGAGATAGACAGAGACAATGGACAGGCAATTACTGAACTTGACATTCTATTTCTATATATTCCAGTTTAATGTATTTTAAGGCCTTTGTTGGAGCTACCTCAGCTTGAATAATAGATAAGGCTCCACTTTGATCGTTATTCTATCTGGTCATATAATTAATATTTTGTTTAAACTAACAGCCTTTGCTATTTTCACCCGACTACGTCAAAGCTAAATGGAGGGTATTTGATTTTCACCGGTATGAACGTAGGTATGTTCATCGGTTCTCTTATAAATTCTAAATTAATAATAATCGACCAAATCGAAGACATCCTTAAGTAAGCTGGACCGTAACCTAGTAACCGGGTTGCCTAGTACCCATAACCGTAGAGTTTGTATGAAGAGAATTGTGGATGTGAGGGAAGCAGGGGATTTGTATCAGGATAGTGGCAAGTTGCGCTTTATTGTCTCTTGCCTATGCCTGTGGGAAAAGGCGTATTAATTTGTTTGAATATATGATAATTTTATAAATATCTTATATACTTATATATTCATATGGCGCCTTCAATATGTAATGTTAGCGTGATGAATTTCGTAATTAAGTAAGCTTATGATCGCTTCTACTGTTAGAAATATATATTTTTTGTAAGGTAGGTGGCATACGACCACGGTTATCCTACGAATATATTGAATACATTAAAATATTTAATTTGTAAGTTGTATATTTAATAGACAATTAATATTGAATAGCTTGTACATAACAATTCTAGCCCGTCCCCATTTTGTTATCCCACTCGCCTCTTTCAATGTGCCCATCGCCTATATGCCTTCCTCAATCTTTCTCACTACATCTTCTGTCTGCTTATCACTATCAACTAATAAGTGCTTTATTTAAAAAAATCAACATTATAACAAGGGTTTGTTTAAATCATGAAATATGTTTATTCAAAAAGGTTTATTTTGTAATTTAGTGTTATTTTATAGTGCTTAAGCCTTAGTATTCAACGGAATACATAACGAAGATTTTAGTTTAAAACTTTTGACATTTACAAAATAATTTATTCATTGTTTCAAGTTTTCATGTTAAAATTATATTCATAGGAATAAAATTTTATGTTAAATTTTGAAATTATATCATTTTAAGTGTTAATTTTACTTGCATAATGCTGTTTATTACGTTGGGATTTTAGATGCGGAGGAAGCGAGGGTCTTGTATCAAATGTCAAATAAAGTTGTGAAAATAGAGAAATATGTAGTACTGTAAAATAACTTCATCGTATCTCGGATCAATTTGAAAGTTGCTGGCTCAAAAAAAAGCATAGCTGCATGCGACTTCTACTACGAGCTATTTCCCTGCACTCTAGTTCAATATTAAGCGAGATGTAATACTCTTGGACCTCCTCTTGCTTATCATCAGGCGGGTCGAGGTCAAATGTCGTCACAATAAAAATAAATAAGTATTTCGGGTCATAATACTAATGTTTATTAACAATTGATGTTAAGTAAATAAATACATTTTGGTCCTTTAGGATTTGTACCTTTAGAGTAAAATGTATCAAAAGGTACAATTATGTTCCTTGTGAAGAGGTGGCTTAATAATCCTACGACCCTTTGTACCCTCTTTGTTCGGGGTGACCATTTTTTTTTATTTTTTTTATTGTGACTCGACATATGACAGCACCCCGCTTGATGTTAAGCCAGAGTGTGGTCCATGAATGAATGGACTGCTACAACAATATTTGCTCCGACCGGGGATCGAACCCGGGACTTTACGCGCAACAAACCAGTCGCTAAACCGTTCGTCCACGCCTGTCGTCATAACATAAAGGAAATAAAAAATACTTTTATCAATCAATCAATCAAATTGTCACGCCTTTTTCCCACAGGGATAAGCAGAGACAATTGAGCGCCCTTGCCATGATCCTGATACAACTCCCTCGTTTCCTTTACAAAAACAATTCTCTTCATACAAGCTCTATGGTTATGGGCACTAGGCAACATAGCTTTCTTAAGGATGTCTTCGATTTGATCGGCGAAAACCCTCCTGGGCCTGCCTTGTTTAACGTTTCCATTCACATGAGATTTATAAATTCCTTTCGTCAATGTACATTTACTCATTCTTTCCATGTGCCCAAACCATCGAAGCATTCCTTTGTCAATCCTTGTCACTACATCCTCATTCAAACCACATCTATCGCGCACTGTGCTATTCCTTATTTTATCCGCTATCGTCACTCCACTCCTTAACGACCGCATTTCTACATCATTAATATAAGTATAATATACTTATTATCCTAACATTCTTAAACGATCTTTAAATGTCATATGCAGCTAAGGACATATGACATTAAAAAATAATTTATGAAATGATAATTGTATCGGGATTGTGATTGACAAAGGAATACTTCGATGGTTTGGGCACATAGAAAGAATGAGTAACAGTAGATTGACGAAAGGAGTTTATAAATATGATGTGGATTGATGCGTTAAAAAAGCCAGAACCAGGAGGGTGTTTCCGACCAAATTGGAGACATCCTTAAGAAAGCTGGATTACCTAGTGCAAATTACCTTGGACACCTTGATTTCCTTGACAATGCTTTCTCACAGCAGCTTATATGCAATGTTGCTATTGAGTTACGTATATTTGGTATCAATTAAAACTTGTGTGTGTATTTCCATTTACAATGGTATCCTGCAATTTTTTATTTTTGTTTTTGTATTCATTTTTTTTTAACAATTGTAATTATTGTTTACCTAATGGATTGTTATTATGTTTATAAAGTTTTGACGTGTAAAAGTGCTTCTTTGGAGCCTAATTACTTAATAAATAAACTGAAACTGAAACAAATAACCGTAAAGCTTGTATGAAGAGAATTGTGGATGTGAGGGAAGCGAGGAAGTTGTGTCAGGATCATGGAAAATGACGCTCTATTACTTCTGCCTATCGCAGTGGGGAAAATGTTTGACAATTTGATTGAGTGATATTATCAGATGTCTAATATAAAATAATAAAACTGGTGTCGAAATACGACCACCTTCACTAATTCCACACCTGAAATTGGTAGTTAGGACTTACCAACAAGGGACTGCTCACCTATTTAAAATCAGTCTTAAGCCGCAATGCTTGGCCACCCTATTCCGTGACCTATTTTACACTTAATGCTTGCATGACGATGTCTTTGTTCCGCACTGACATGGAGTCTGCAATTAGTACCCGCTGTCTTTTTATTATTTTTATTATTCCCTCGCAACACACGAATGGTACGCTTATTGTTTACGAGTTTTTATTGAATATCTGCCAATAAGCTCTTTATATGCTGTAAATAAACCTGTGTATAACACTATAACTGTGTAAAACACGTTATATTTAATAAAAGAGGCAGATCTTTGCTTCTGATTTTTGTCATATATTGGGAGTGATATTCTGGAATTCTGTCCAAAGAAACCAATACAAATAAATAAACAACAAAGTAAAACAATAGACTCGACACAATAGCATCCACGGCCACAAAACAGAAAGAACTAGTACTCCATTTGCTAGAGAACAAAAACCGTGAGGCGTTAACAACGTAAACAAAAACTGTTTACTAGTAAGATTGAACTAGATTTTTATGGAAGGATCCGATATAATTAAATATAAGCTACCGCGGCTAGCGAGGGAGTCAGTCCTGTTTGGACAGCGAAACCTACACAACACTGCAATTGGGAAACGAGGACCTGCGATTAGGATACCTCGAGGACGATATAAGAACATTTTTTGTATTAAATATTGGACTTTGGTTGTGCTAACGATTAGGATATTTGGGTGTGTAAATATATTGCATAATAAACTAAATTGACATTCAATTGTATCCCTAAAAACCCCGCAGAACGTCACAATATGAAAAAGGTTTAAAAATTATCGCGTTTATAAACAATGTTCGCACAAAACCACAGAAAATACTTTATTTCATGAGCCAAAATGAACTGTCTTCAATGTCATATTATTATCGCAATTCTGCCAGTTTTAACCGGAATTTCCACGCTTCATTCCACGGTTATATCCGGAATAAAGTTGATAAGTATCTGACGTTTATTGGCTTCTTTATAAGTACGCTTTTCAATGCAGCGACACATTCATTTCCCACTTGTCAAACGGGCGTTTATACTCTTTCTTGTTCGGAACTGAGCGCTACTTTTTTTTAAAATGTAATTTGAGGTCGAGCGAATTATTTTACTTTTTAATACCACTTCTATCTATACAAGGCTCTTCACTTTGTCACTACTTCGTCTTTTTACTCTCATGATAACCTATGCGATTATCGAGAGAAACATCCGCATTCTATCGACCGAATCGAAGGTCGAACAATACCGTTGATGACGCACATTTCTTTGTAGCACAATCGACAAGTGGAATGCTTTGCCGTCCCATGAGTTCTCTCCATCTTGTACCATTAGATTCTTTAAACGAAGAATGAAAAAGCACCTCTAGCCGGCATTGTGACTTTTTTTATCATGACTCGACATATGACAGCAACTCGCTTGATGTTAAGCTGGAGTGTGGTCCATGAATAGATGTCACTGCTACTACAATTCAATAACTGTGAGCAGCAATCACATCCACTATGCTGGCCTAGTTGGAACCGGCAATTTACAAGCTGATCCTGAAACGCGACTAAATTACTTCATGGTCTATATACTTGTAAGTGGTGGTACTACCCCGGATTGGCAGACTGCCTACCACTCATTGAAAACTTTGACTACAAATGAAGCAACCTAAAACTAAAAGAGTTTTCTCAGTCGAGATCAGATGTAGCGTCTCAATAAAAAAATCTATAATGTATTTTCATGCGACGAATAAAAAGTCGCAATATTAGGAAGTGTTAAAGACTCAACTGTGAGGATAGAGTGGTCTCAAGAGAATGGCGGGGTCTTGACTCATAGGCAACGTTCAAGTGAACACTTTAATAAGGCCGCCATTGACTTTTCATTCGTTGGAAAAACTCTCCTTTGAAGTTTGTTTTAGATCTCATAAATGAGGTTAAGTGTCTTTGGAGAGATATAGATTAAGTTAGGATAGTTTTAAGTAAAGTATAATGTTGTCTTTTAAGAGTATAAGGGATGTTTAAAAAATACCCGTATAATATATTTTTAATACGTCAAACAGAAATAATTACGTTATATTGTCCTGTATGTTTTAACAGTATATAATGTAAATATATAGGTTGCCTAGTGCCCATAACCGTAGAGCTTGTATGAAAAGAATTGTGGATGTGAAGGAAGCAAAGGAGTTTCGTCAGGATCCTGTTAAGTGACACTCCATTGTTTCTGCCTATCCCTGTGGGAAAAGACGTGACATACCGGTAAATGCTTCAGTAGAGCTTGTATAAAAAACTGTGTATGTAAAGGAAACAAGATTTTTCAGGATCATAGGCAATCGGAATAAAGGCATAAACGTACGTACCAAATGATTAAATTAAATTTGTGTGAAAAATTGCAGCATGTACGAGTAAATAGCACTTTTTGACATATTGACAACTTAAATATTTTAGCTGCTGAAATTGAAAAATAGCTGAAATTAATATAACTGTATGGACTTTGTTTATTCTTTAGCACAAATATAAAAGAACGAGATATTGAAATCAGCGTCTGACCAACTACATAACGTCTACTTGCGTCCCAATACTTTTTATTACTTATTTAAAAAGTGCCTACATTGAAATATAGGAAAAATAATGATAAAGGACAACCATGTTAATTTACAACGATCTCAACTGAAAAGTGGAGCTTGCATGTATTGCACGGGGTATTAACCCAATGATATTTTAAGAAGAAAAGATTAAGATATGTCATACGCACGCCGAACGAGACACGTTATAGTTATGCTAATAAGCAAACTTGAACTCAGTGCCGCGATGCAGAGCAACATATATTTGTCTCTTTTTCGCTCTCAATAACATTTCGTCCTACTTTCACTTGTTTGTATGCCTAGTCATGGTTGATCGTTTAAAACCATAGATTTAGAAACCATAGATATAGTTTACGTATTCTAGGTCTTTGTTCAAACCCGTGCCATTTGCGAACACTAAAACTCATGTTGTTGAAGTATCTACTTTATTTTATATTTATTAATTTATTTATACAAGATTCTGCAAACATTGCAGAACGAACTCATCAGTGTACCTTGGTTCTCTTCGACTAAATTACAAAGATCCGTAATAGTAACTGCCTTAAGAGTTCGCTCTGGACACATTCCATTGAATAGATTTGCTTTCCTTATGGGTGAAGTACGTTCACCCTTTTGTGAGACATGTGGCAAAATAGAGGACGTGGAACATTTGTTGATGGATTGTGTCAGGAACCGACGTGATAGGCAGTGGTTATTTAAAAGATTGGGGATTAATATTTGGAATGTTGGTTGCTGTAACAGTATATTAGCAGAGCCTGCGTCTGAGCAAGTCAAAATGTTATACAAATTCGTGGCGGTGTACTTAAAGGAGAGAGCAAATGCATCATAGGTTTAATAATTTAATTTTGTTCCTTGTATTCTATTTTCATGTGAATTGTTTCTTATGTTTTGTATTACTAGACTTTTCCACATTATATCTGTACTCGTATGAGCTTGTATCTTTAAATAGACTAGGTTTAGTTTATAATAGGAATGGCATCGCCATTTTATGTGCGCAATTCCCCTAATAAAAATGATAAAAAAAATTATACAAGATATATAAATAAGGTGACTATGATGTCACGAGTTTAAAACCACTTGCCGGTACCAATATATGATGTATGTATTTTAGTCGTCCTGTTTCTATGGTACAAGCACTTTAGTAGCCTAATAATAAAATGTAAAACAAATATGCGCGAACTAGCATTTTTTTTTAAATTGCCATTAGTCACTGTGTTTCTATTTATGTCAGGCGAACTTCTGACATTTCGAGCAAATAATTATTCTGTCCGAAGTGCACTGCCAATGAAAAATTAATTAAATTTTCCCATCAATATTTTAGTTTGTGTATCAAGTTGGAGATTTCGTTGTCTCGTGTATTGTTATTGTTGTCTAAATAAATATTAATATATTTTATTGTTTTATTCTTAGAACAGAGATATGATAGGTATTTGTATTTGTAAATAGATTAGGTTTAGTTTATAATAGAGGTTGATTTCGCTATTTTATTATTTGCGTAAATCCCTTAGTAAAACATAAGTTAAAAATACTATATGTATATACAAATCTATATAAATGCAAAACTTGCGAATTATATTATAATATAATAAAGGAAAGTTTATTGAGTAGTAGGCATACTTGATGGTCATTTAGACGACCGTAGTGTAGTGGTAGTGTAATGGTCCCTAACTGAGAGCACGGGTTGAAAACTACGTGCACCGATGTATCATTGATATATTATGTACTTTGGTAGTTGGTAGTAGTAAGATATCATACAGTGTTTTTATGATATCTTACTCTTTGGCGACTCAAAACAAGGATATCATTTTTTATCGAAATGCGGTCTATAGGACCCAGAGCGCATTCACCTTCACATCTGATACTGGCATTAATTGTTGGGGCCAAGTCGGCCTTCAACACGGTTGCCATTAAACCAAGAAAAAAATCTTTCTCATTTCTGTGGTTTCATTATAAGCTTTATTTGTTAGTAGGCTCGTACCACCTCTTTCAAAATGTACAGATAGCTTGATTTGTACATCAGGGGGCCGACCGCGTAACTTCAACGGTATTGACAATGATATTCATTCTCATTTGTCAAAAAGTTACGCGGTCGCTGTTAGTGTCATAAACAATTTTATTTATTCGGACAATGAGTTTGAACTGTTAATGAAAATAAACATCGATTCTTAGTGTGTTGTGCGTTCGTAATTTTAATTTTGAAGCTCATTAATGGAGTTCAACTGTTAAAACGAAGCCCATTCTCATTGAGTTACGCGGTTGGCCTGCAGAATAGGTGGAAAATCATTCTTTTTTTGGAGTTTATTGGTAACCCTGTCGCTGTCACCTCGTCAGCGACGAATCTGAGTATATTTGTAATAACATTAAATAATAACTAAATTTAATATCTCTGTACGTTTGATGTTGTAACTGGCATTATACTCGTATGTTAAATAATTTAGTTTAATAATTAGTTTCTATAAATATAAATTAATTTAAATTTAGTGTTTATATAATTCCTTGTTGTCATAGTTACCTAAGTTATATTAAATCTCCAAGTTAATAAACATCAAAATCGAAAATGTTTTAATGTTTATTAACTCGGAGATTAATTCTATTTAGGAATTAAAAATTGTGGTACCTAAGGTTATACGGATTTACTATTCTAAACTAAGATACTAAAGCGCTTGTATCATAGAAACAGAACTACCAAAGTACATATCAAAGATACATTGGTGCAAGTGGTTTTGAACCCGCGCTCTCGGTATGAGTGACTATTGCATCACTATATCACGGTCACCAAATGATCACTCAATAAACTATCTCTTATGTCATACATCGCAAGTCTGGCATTTAAATAGATTTGTATATACAAACATAAATATAGTTGAATATGTTTCTATAGTCAAATTAAAATTTCACTTGGTCTAAGTGAATCGATAATCGCCACACCTCACCGACCTTCGTGATATCATTACCTACACGTGAATATTAACGCCTATTTTATTCATTAATTGGGGTAGACACAAATTGGAAGAATAATTACTTTGCGATAATTATAATTATTATTTTATAATATAATAATACATATTTCCACTGCCAGTATCATCGAAATAAAAAATGTCACCTCTCTTTTTCACAGAGACAATGAAACGTCACTTGCCACGTTCATGACACAACTCTCTCGCTTCCCTCACAACCACAATTCTCTTCATATGATCAATCAACCAATTAAATTGTTACGCCTTTTCCACAGGAATAGACAGAGACAATGGAGAGCCATATACTACCTTCCTGACACAACTCCCTCGCTTCTCTCATATCCACAATTCTCTTCATACAAGCTCTACGAATATGTGCACTAGGCAACCCAGTTTTCTGGAGGATGTCTCCAATTTGGTCGGAAAACACCTGGGAGAACACCTTATTACTGCATTGGATAGAAAAACTCAGTCGCGTTTTGGAATAAGCTTGAAAATTCCCAGTTTAAAAAGGTGACTGTTACTTAGCAGTCACATCCACTATGCCAGCCTAGTTAGAACCGGCAACTTACATTCTGATCCCAAAACGTAGTCACTTCACGTAGTGTATACATAGACGGTCATTGTGTTATCTCACGGGATGCTGTCACATATCGAGGTACAAAAAATAAGTAAAATACTGAAAGGAATCTATCTCGTAGACCTTTTCATGTAAAAGTGGCTCGTACGACATTATCAGGCGGCAATAAAAAGTAGTAAAAGAACAATCATGAACCTTTCTGCTCCGTAACTTCTGCTCTCTTAATCTAAGTGAGTATCGATGTTCTTATTTGCCACATACTATACTATATGCATTTATTGACGGTAAGAGAAAGCAGAGCGTTAGAAAGATTCTCTTTCAGGCATAGTAACGACGACTGAGGTGCCCCTTGCACCACTAGGCAAATTAAGAGTGATCTCAACTTTATATACTCGTATATATATTTTGTATTTACATTTCTATACTAAGCTACTAAAGTGCTTGTATCATAGAAACAGGACAACCAAAGTACATATATCAAAGATACATTGGTACTGGTCGGTGGTTTTGAACTCGTCTCTCGGTTTTCTCGGTTAGACAGAGATAATAGAGCTCTACATCTCTCTTGCTTCCTTCACACCAATAATTTTCTTTATACAAACTATGCGGTAACGGGTAGATCCCTGATTAAGGAAATAAAAAATACAATAAAACACGTAATTTATTAACCTCGTATACTTTATGTTCATAATTTATTATGTTTTTCAAGAGCTTATTTTATATTTATCCTTATCCAATAAGATTATAAAAATCAAAGATCATAATGAAGAGATTAACTAAAAATTAAATTACACAGCATTATAATTAATTTCGCGCCACTTTCCACGATCCTTACTAGGTACTTCTTCAGCTTCCTTCACATCCACAAACCCATTTATACTTACTTTATGGTTATTGACAGTGTCCAGTGCCTATTAAATAACAAATAAAGTAATAAAAAACTTTACAAATAACCCCAATTCAAATAATCGTCGACAACACCAAAAATTCTTTCTTTAAACAACCCATCTTCATTTTCAGAGATTTTCATATCAGCCAAGTCGGTTTCGGCAAAATCAGGTACATCACTATCATTTGCCATTATGAATGGCAACACTATTAACGCCATCATTAATCCGTAGTCCAACCTATTTTTATAATCGTCTTCAAAAATACCCCTAGGATAAACTTCCTCTAAATTCATATTAAAATATTTCAGAAACCTCTTCATTGATTCATAGTATAGATTTTTCAGATCATTCAAATAATTCTTACGGAATGCCTGGTCTGTCGCACCAAATATGAAATACATGAAATCGTTCAATGGACAACCGTGGTATATTAATTGGTAGTCAACTACCATGGTCTTTACGTATTCGCCATTCTGTAAAAAAAATATGAACCAACTTAATTTTTAAATGTTGATAGATAATATACTAAGCCATTTATAAAATTTGTATCGTAGATTTTTTTATTCAAATTTCTTTACCAAGCTACTAAAGTGCTTTATCATAGATTTTTAAGTAGCCTACACTTTAGTAGCTTAGTATAGAAATTTGAATTTAAAAAATCTATGATACAAATTTTATTTATCATAGAAACAGGACAACCAAAGTACATATATCAAAGATACTTAGGTACCGGTGGGTGGTTTCGAACTTGTGCTCTCGGTTTGCGTAATTATTGCACTGCCACTACACCACGGTCGCCTTAAATTGGGCGGCCAAAGTATATCAGCCCTCACATATATCAAAGATACATTGGTACTGGCTTCACGTCGTTTTAAACCGAAGCTCTTGGTTTGCGAGACCATTTACTTCCACCACGATCGCCTTATAGCTTAATATTTTATATTAGTTCACGGTTGCCTCAGTCGCTGTCGCTATGCCGGCCAAAGATATATTTTATTTACCTCCACGTTTCGGCCCTTGCATTAGACCATACTCTCAACAAGACTGCGGGCTAAGTTAAATCTGTTGAGTAATGCGTTAAGTTACCCGTTTTATTCTATTTTAGGTACATACCTCCTCTTTCACTAAAACATTATTAGCTCTAAAATCACCGTGACACAAAGTAGAAAACTCGTTCGGTGCGTAATATTGCTCCGGTTCTTTAATCATTTTGGTTTCAACGAATTTATCTAATTTCGATCTCAATTTTTCACATTCCAATTTGTCCAATGTATTCATTGTAATACTTCTAACAAATTCTCTCCATTTTTCATCCATAATAAAAGGTACTTTCAGTGTCCTAATAGCATTGTTAAAATAATTAGATTTCTTCTTTTTAAGTACATAACCTAATGCGTGAAATTTTGCTAGATCTATTATTGATAATTGGGCAAATTGTAGACATATAGGTTTTAAACGATCACAAGTTATATAACCTTTTTTAGACAGATTCTCTAATATTAACGTCTCAGAGTTTGATTTCCTGTGTACTCCAAAACATTTAACAATATCATATCTATCTTCTTTTGGTATATTAGCTTCTTTTTGTAACTCTAAAAATACTTTAGACAGCTCCTCGTAAACGTATATCTCTTTTTTGTAAGCTTCCTTTACAGACATAAAAGATAATTTATCGCCCATTATGATTTTCTTTAAGAATAAGTTGAGTTCTTGATTTTTGCTTTTTATGTTCACTTCGTAAAGTATGCCAAGATAATTGCCGCCTAAATTAGACAACAGTTTCCTTTCGACATTGTACATATTGAAGCCTTCTTTCTTTGCTATGTTATCAATTATGTCCTCTAATTCAGTCTCAAATTTTACATCTTCTTCTTTTTCTCCAAGTTTTATAGCACTAAATTTCCTTTCGACTTCCATATTTACTTTATGAACTATTATTCCTTGCCTTGACATTCAAATTACTTATCTCTCTCATAGACGCACCATTTATATGCTTGTGTTTTTGCATTGTAATGTTAAATAACGCGTATTTTATTAATAACATGTCATTATGTCTCAACAATGAATGATAATTTTACAGTTTTGTTTGATTTGTATTGTACCTACTGTTCCGTGTTATTTGTATTTTAATATAAATATGTATTTATATAAATTACCCTAACTTTATATAATTAACATAATTTTATCTTAGAACAAATATTAATATGAGATAATGTTTTCAAATAATAGTTATTTTCCGATTGTAAACCAATTGTCGCAACTTTAATAAATAATGTCTTTCCGGCCATTTTGTCAAGTAAGTGATATCAGGAATTGCGGTCGATCTACTACTACGAATTTCTACCATTAAAAAAGAACCTGAAACTTACACGCCTCCGTTCTCATCGGTATAGATAGAAATATTTATTTTATTTGTACAAGACATTTACATGAATTTATTTTAATAAATTAAAAAAATAACAAGGTTGGGTTCCATTTATGAATACACACAGCATTAACAATTTTACAATAAAAACACTAAATGAACCAAAGTAAACAAACCTAATGCATTTTTTCCTAAATAAATTAAATTAATAGGTAAATTAACAAATTAATTCTCACTTATTTTAGATTTACTGGGTGGCAGATGGCAGAACAGGAAAAAATGCAGATAGGAAAAGAAATAAACCACGAATATGACACAATTTTCTTGGTATTTTCTTTGATTTTGCGCTAGCATTGATTAATGAATTAAACAAATTTAAAAAATATATATTTATCGCGTTTATTTTGGGTTTGATTTTGTATTTTTTTATTACTCTGAAGTTTCGAGAGCTATTTAGCCATCGTGGCCACAGAGAGTCTCGAAACGTCGGAATAAAAAAAATTGTAAAATCAAAACCATATTAAACGCGATAGTAAGCCACATACAATTTTCTTGCTTGACACATTTAGGTACTATTTACACACAAAAAGTTATATTTTACAATGAAAGTCGAGCATCTAAAATCAATACCTAACGACTGCTTATTCCTGTTTGTCAACAATACGTGTGGTTTTTCCATGTTTAATAAATGTATACATTTAAATATAATTTCTGTATTGGTAATTAGTAGTTCTTGATTGTCATTTAATGATACTACTCGTAGATTAGCGCCCGATGTCACGAACGATTTAAGGAAAAAACATTAAAATGATATTTTATTGTTTTTTTATTGTGACTCGACATTTGACAGCACCCCGCTTGATGTTAAGCTAGAGCGTGGTCACTGCTACTACAATTTAATAACTTTAAGTAGCAATTACATCAACTATGCCGGCCTGGTTGGAACCGGCAACTTACAAGCTAATCCCGAAACGTGACCAAATCACTTCACGGTCTATATACTTGTATATGTAAGTGGTGGTACTACCCCGGATCGGCAGAGACTGGGTACCACTGCCTACCACCCTGAAAAATGTTATTGCGATACTGGGCTGGCATAGAGAATTCAACTGCTGCTTGAAGACATTTATCTGAATCAGCAGGCGCCTGCCTTCACTCATGTATTCTACTCCAGCTTTATATTAGGTACTGTGCGGTCATGTGGACTCTGCTCTGCAAAGGTTAGCAGAGTCCACGACTGCAAGAACAATGTACAACGATGTACGTAAGCGCTATGTGTTATGGGTGAAGCTATACGTCTGAAACGGTTGGAATTATGGGCGAACAACTCTTGGTTCCTTCATCACGATAATGCACGATGACATACTGCATTGGTTCTTCGCAACTTTTTAGCCAAAAAGAGACTATTCCGACTGTTTCGAGGACTGGAAAAAGCGTTGGAATAAATGCGTTATAAACAAATTTACCTTACTTTTTGATCACAGTAATATGTAGGCGACTGTTACTGGTATCTCCAAGCAACAGTCGCATCCACTAAGTCCAACCTAGTTGAATTCTGACAACTAACAAGCTAAATTATTTTCTAAACATAAATGTGATTTGAAAGAAATGTAAATTAATAAATGTATGTTTCGGAATCAGCTTGTAAATTGCCGGTTCCAACTAGGCCGGCATATTGGATGCGACTGCTTCTTACAGTTGTTTATGGACCGCACTCTAGCTTAACATAAGGCGGGGTGCTGTCATATGACGAGCCACAATAATAATAAAAACAAACAGTTTTGTAAGTTTTTGCCTAAAGCAGTGAGTGGTGAAACCGTACCTAAATATAATTTATTTACTAAATAATGGATATCCTTGAATTGTAAAATGCTTTATTATGTTCACACGGATTATATTATCATATGTTTTATTTACATTGTACATATTACTATCTGGATTCCGAATTCAAATAGAAATTGAGTTCAATCAATCAATCAATGAAATTTATTTACGAAGCTTCAATAGTCAATTAAGGCGACCGTGTGGTAAATTATAGGTAGTAGGTAAATATTCAATATTTTTTAATTATTTTTTATTATATTACATTACATTTCTATACTAAGCTACTATCATTGTATCATAGAAACAGGACAACCAAAGCACATTGGTACCGGTGAGTGATTTCGAACCCGTGCTCTCGGTTTGCGTAATCATTGCACTGCCACTGCACCACGGTCGCTTTTTGGATCAGAATTTGGATCAGAACTTCTCCTTGCTTACCATCAAGCAACTCGAGGTCAGTTTTCGAGTCACAGTAATAAAAAAACGTTTACTAAACAAATGCCGACAATGGTAATGACAAAGAAATTCATTCCCATTTGTCAAAAAGTTACGCGGTCACTGTTAGTGTCAATAACAACTTTTATTCATTCGAACAATGAGTTTCAATGACCTTAAACTGTTAATGAAAATGAACTTCGCTTTAGTGTGTTGCGCGGTCGCAAGCTCATTAATGGAGTTCAACTGTCAAAATGGAGCTCGTTTTCATTGAGTTACGCGGTCGGCCCGCAGAGTACAAAACTACAATGATACATTGCTATCGGCAATTAGTTTTGAACCGGAGACTTCCGGTTTGCCTGACCACTACACCACAGTCGTCTTATAAAACGTACGTCACAAAACATGTTTTTAGTTGTGATCCATGAATATTTTGGCCGTGGGCCGAGGGGTACAGTCAAGGTAATAGATTACTTTAGGCGATGAATAGAGTAGCTTCGGAGGCGCCCCAGAAACCTATTTTCAGGACCCTCAAGATGGTTGGAACTTACCTTGATTTATAGTAGATTTGTTATCAACCCTTAGGGGTGTCACAACCCTAAATAAACAATTATAAATACTATTATAGTATATACTTATATATATTTTTTTCGGTCTTAGGTTCTGTTTCTGTTCTCCTTATCCTGTCACTATCGAAAACTTAATAGTATGATCGTAGATGGGTCGCCATTGTTCACAATTTTAAAACAAATCTCAAAGTTTATCTAAATATATATATATATATATATATATATAAATATATATATATATATATATATTAGTGGCGCTCCACAGTCTCTGCCTATCCCTGTGGAAAAAATGCGTGATAATTTGATGCTTGATGTTAAGCTGGAGTGTGGTCCATGAATGGATGTCACTGCTATTGCAATTTAATAACTGTAAGTAGCAGCACATCTACTATGCCGGCCTACTTGGAACCGGCAACTTACAGGTTGATCCCGAAACGCGATCAAATCACTTCACGCTCTGTATACTTGTAAGTGGTGGTACTACCCCGGATCGGCAGACTGGGTACCACCGTCTACCCGTCTCCCACTCCGATAACCAGACCCGAAGCAAATATCCATCTTTTTTTTTATTTAACAAATATTAGCAGCATATAAAATAATTATTAAATATTACAAATAATAGATATGAGACAAATATTGCTCCGACCGGGAATCGAACCCGGGACTTTAACGCAACAAACCAATCGCTGGCCGTTCGTCCACGCCTGTAGTCAAAAATTGATTGAAGGGGACAGTATCTATGTCAGTGACCAATAAAAAATCTTTGTTTATAAAAATATTTCCGCATGAACTTGAAAATTATCTTATGGTACTACTAAAACAACGATCGTTCCCGTTACTGAAAGATTTATCACTGAAAAGGGACTTTGTATCCTTCAGCCCTCCGTCTTATTTTAACATCAAAGTTGCACCCGATTATATTTTACACTCCCGTCACTATATTATGTTAAAGGTTTAATAAAATATAAAGTTAAACGTTAAAACGCCAAAGGGTGACATTAAAATACACTTAAAAATGATTACAGTTTTAATTAAGTTGTCAGTTTTTAATTCTGCAGAATTAATGAAAAATTAAATACGACCAGTTCGAATTTTATGGAATTTAACGAATGCAGTAACTATTCGGGATAAAATTAATCTGTAACTTCATTTTGATATTCGAATAATTATCATATTGGCAGTTTTCCACACATAAAACTCCAATTAATACGTTTCGTTTTTTTATTTATCATTCAATCAAAGTGTCACGTATTTTTCCATTTCTTTACGGTCTGTATACTTGTCGGTAGACTGGGCACCGCTGCCTACCACTCTTTGACAACCAGACCCGGGGAAAATATCTATTTGGTTTTTAATAACAGATATTTGTAATATTTAATTTAATATTGAATAGTACAAATAAAATCTATAAAACAATAATTTGCTCTAACCGGGAATCGAACCCGGGACACTCGCGTAACGGACTGGTAGCACACCATACGTCACACCTATCGTCAGATAAAGTGTTTTTTTTTATATTTCACATTTCTATACTAAGCTACTAAAGTGCTTGTTACCTACAATACGCAGAAAACAGGACAACCAAAGTACATATATCAAAGATACATTGTGACCGGTGGGTGGTCTCGAACTCGTGCTCTTTTGTTGGCGTAACCATTGCACTGCCACTACACCACGGTCGCCTTAAGTTAATATGAAAAAGGGCATTACCTTACATTTTATTACATTAAACGTAACCTTTGGATGTATTCTATTTACAGAGAGAATACTTTATTAAATTAATTATTGGCATTGGCCGTCCCTGTCACGTTTGATCCCAAGAGAGGAATGAGCAGCCCAAAGTAGACACGTACCAAACATTTACTCAAAACTCACGTCCTATCTTCACATTTTAGGTGTGGATAACACCTTTGTAATGATTTCGCTGGCCGACCGCGTAACTCAATGACAATAAGAATGAGCTTCAAAATTAAAATTGCGACCGCGCAACACACTGAGAATCGTTGTTTATTTTCTTTAACAGTTCAAACTCATTGAAACTCATTGTCTGAATGAATAAAAGTAGTTTGAGTTTTGGCGGGCAACAGCAACTGACAGGACGCGCAATTTTGAATTATTTGAAAAGCTTGTGTTTTTCATAAATATTAATGTGTAATAATGGTGGAATTATTATCCAGTAATAGTTTTTAAGTTGATCAAGTATAAACAAGTAATTTAAAGTTGTGAAACGTGTTTCTTCATGTTCCCTCCAAGACTTCTTCTAAAGTTTTAGTAAAGGCTTTCCGCCGCTTTACTAAAACGATCATCATCAACCTCATTCTCATCATCATCATTTGATGAATCACTCGCGTGGTTCATCTTCATCTTTACTTGACAATGTTTTAACATTGAACCATATATTTTTACTTTGACACTGGCAAGTTAAATACTAAAGCCATAAACAAGAAGAAAGAAAAAAAAAAGTAGTTTTGACACTAACAGCGACCGCGTAAATTTTTGACAAATGGGAATTAATTTCATTGTCATTTCCATTAAAGTTGCTAAACTAGTTGGACCACGGGCCTTTATTTCTATATTATATATTTATTTAATTATGTTAGGCTGGAGTTTGGTCCCGGAATGGAGTCTCTAGTCAGTTATACTCGTATAACGAGTCGAGTCACTTTACGGTCTGTAAATTTAAAGTTGTGGTACTACCCCAGATCAGCAAATGATTTTCAGTCTTGGCTACTGCCCACCAAATTTCTGCCTGCTACTTTTATTACAAGAAGAAGAACTAATTTATAAATTCTTTACCTTTTAAGAATTTATAAATCTCGTGTGAATGGATGCGTTAAACGAGGGAGACCCAGGAGGGTGTTTGCCGACCAAATCGGAGACATCCTCAAGAAAGCTAGGTTGCCTAGTGTCCATAACCATAGAGCTTATATGGAGAGAATTGTGAATGTGAAGGAAGCGAGGGAGCTCCATTGTCTCTGCCTATCCCTGTGGGAAAAAGGTGTGACAATCTTTTGTTTTTTTTTTACTTTTAATATTCAATTAAATAAAATATATACAAAAAACTATAATACGTAGGTATTAAGTTATAAAAAAATATCCGTCTTAACAGAGACGTATTCAATAAGATTGTATTCTTGTTACAGATGTCTACGCAACAAACGACCAAGCAAAATGACGTACACACATTAAAATGAACAAAAAACACTCAACAATGTACAGACAATACTATGAAAGGAAATATATCCATTCCCAAAACAACAGAGGAAGTAGAAAACGCGAAATTAATCCCAAGCTGTGCAAGTATAGAAGCAATATTAAATGGTCCAAAATTTTGATTGTGATTATTTGTATTATATCTTTGCCTTATGATTCTGCTTTGACTTTACCTGGTGATCCAGCTCCGGGAAGATCACCTGGACCACCTACTGAAGAAACTTCCACTAAAGACGTAGAGACAGATGTAGTAACTCCAACTGATTCATACTCTAGTACCACAGTGAACGATGACTTGACTACAGTAGAGACTCAAAGTGTAAGTGCTTGTGCTTACGCCCGAATTCCAAGTGACAGTCGTGAAGTGATAACGCTCTCTGAAAGTGAAAGTGCTGTTAATTTTTCAGTGACACATCCTGTTTTTGATACTGAAGAGTTGGTGCGTGGGGTTGTTTACGAAGGTAAGTGTTTGCTACTTAGAATGCATGTGCTGCATAAATATACAATATAGATTATGTTAATATCTACATAATGATTTTCTATATTTTATCTATCTATAAAGAAAGACTTATTTTTTGTGGACTCCTTAAAAATAAGTCTAAAAAATAATTGGTAAAAGAAGCGTCATTCAGCTTACGGTTTCCTCAGTCACAGTCACTATGCCGGCCAAATGATATTTCATAAAACTTTTATATTATATAACAAAGTAGTTATTAAAACATCTGTTAAATTACTCAGGTAATTGGTTGTATTTATACAATTTAAAAAAGTCTAAAGCGATACCCTAATCATCATCATTATTTAAGTCGTCCATTGCTTAACATAGACCTTTCTCAATAAAGGTAGCAGTGGTTTCCTGCTACCTTTAATGTATAGCAAGTCGTTCTATGCTGCGTTTTACTTTATGTGGCCTCATTCAATCTTTGTCACTACATCTACTTTTTAATTAAGACGACCGTGGTGTAGTGGCAATGCAATGGTATCCTTGATATATATCAATGTATATGATGTACTTTGGTTGCCCGGTTTCTATTATACCAGCAATTTAGTAGCCTAATAAAGGAATGTAAAAAAATATAATAAATTACATTTATCGCGCACTAATTTCTTGTCAGTAAATGTTATCCAAAACAAATTTCTTATCAACCGAATTTCTATAGCATTAATCCTACATTGATGACTTTGAATTACTTCTATAATGTTGCTATAAATGGAACAAACATAGGTTTCGAATCCCTAATACGTTAAAACCTTCGGAATTGATTTAGTTATTCGTAATAACAATGACGTGCGGCTGTTAACTGTCTTAAGTTAACTGTCCGTTTACACACGGCTTAAATTCAAAAGTGTGTAAAATACAACTTAAAAAACCTTATAATTTTTTATAATTTATATTTTTTACATTTCTATATTAAGCTACTAAAGTGCTTGTATCATACTCATAGAAACAGGACAACCAAAGCGCATATATCAAAAATACATTAGTACCGGCAAGTGGTTTTAAACACGTTCTCTCGGTTTTCTTGACCATTGCACCACTATCTCTACACCACGGCCGTAATATATTGCAACTATTTAGAATTTGTTTCGTATACTTGTCATTTTTACTAAAATAACAAAAAAATTTAGAATTTAACTTGTATGAAAGGACATCATTCATTTTAGGCTTTTATATACTACTTTTGTAATGTCCAATGATGAACAAATATATAAATGGTAGTTTTGATACTTGTATTGATGAAACTAATAACAATTTTGCTTTTAATAACTGTGCAATTTAGTTATTTGGAAAATAAGATATGGATTTTGTATAATTTGTCAATCAACGCCATATTTGTTCTGCTTTGAACTGTCATAATTTTAGTTGGATCATTTCGCACACCTAAACTATGCAAATAAAGGATATATTCCTGTCGTACAACAAACTATTTTAAAATGTATATGCAACTGGTTAATAACAATTAAGCCCAAGTCCCCATACAAAATGAATGATGTACTTTAATGATCGCACGGGAAAAGCACCCGCATTCTGTCCACCGAATCGGCGTTCGAGATAAACTGTTTGATGCGTAGATTCTTTACAGAAAAATCGACAAGTAAAATGCTTTTATCTAACTCCTACCTAATATAAAAGTAGAAGAAATTAAGACAAAGCCGTATTATAAAGGCTGTGGTGTAGTGGTAGTGCAATCGTTACGCAAACCGAGAGCGCGGGTTCATAATCACTTGCATGTACCAATGTATCTTTGATATATGTACTTTGGTTGTCCTGTTTCTATAATACAAGCACTTTAGTAACTTAGTATAGAAATATGTCTTAAAAGTCATCAATTTTGTATATACTCCCTTTCTCATGTAACGTGCACAAAGTCAATATGAATGTGTTATGAAATGTTAGTTTAAGCGCAAAGTTTTGGTCAATAACTGAACTTTGTAACAAGTTGTCTGAAACACATTATACACAAATATGGCCGCCTAACTTTATTATAAATTAACACAAACTTTGACTTAATAAATCTTAACAATGAATAATCCACAATTTACAATGAAAACTATTTTCAAAGCTCGCATTTCTTTTTAAATTTCTATACTAAGCTATTAAAGTGCTTGTATTATATTATTGAAACAGGACAACCAAAGTACACATATCAAAGATACATTGGTACCGGCGAGTGGTTTCGTACCCGTGCTCTCGGCTAGCGAAATCATTGCAATGCCACTACACTACGGTTGCCTTAAATTGGAATCCACAACAGATTGCACATAGAACATTTGGAACGTGGTAGAAAATTCTAGTCTGCAATTCGAAATGTATACATACAACTAGATATGTAAATAAATATAAAATCAAAATTAAAATTTTAAAGGAACCCCCGAAACGCCTGGAACCACTTTGGTCATATCATCAGCTTTATAGTAATAAACAACATTAGTCATGGCTCAATAGTTATATCCCTTTAATATCCCTTGGATCCTTATGGTGCATCATCAGATAACTACTCCAGGTCTTCAATTTAATAATGGCCCAGGTAATGGCTCATAGAGAGTAACAATTTTAGTTCAAGCACTATGATATTATCTGTTATTGATTTGCTGATCCGAGAGGATTCATGATCAGATACTCCCGATCTTCAATTTGATAACGGCCCAGCTAAAGGCTTAGTTAAAGCACTACAGTTCTATCTCTTTTTTTGCTGATCAATTGATATCAATTTGCTGATCTGAGAGGATTCATAATGGTGCATCATCAGATTGCCCGGTCTTCAATTTGATGACGGTCCAGCTAAATGCTCTTAGTGAGTAACAATTTTAGTCAAAGCACTATAGTTCTATCTCTTGTTGATTTGCTGATCTGAGAGGATTCATAATGGTGCATCATCAGATACTCTCGGTCTTTAATTTGATAACGGTCCAGCTAATGGCTCATAGTGAGTAACAATTTTAGTTAAAGCACTATAGGTCCATTTCTTGTTGATTTGCTGATCTGAGAGGATCCATGATTAGATTTTTTAGATCCGGAATGTTTTATTTTATCGCACTAACTTTTCTACACTTAGTTTCCTACCTTCAAGACAAATCTAATAAGTCCAAACTTAGTATACCAAAAAAAAGTTTGGACACATCCAGGATTTCGTCTCCTACCTTCGAGTTCCATCATCAGAGTAGCTCAGTGGTACCAGTTAATTTCAAATGTTAAGTCACAGATTTGTTTAAAAGTAAAGTAAATACCTATAAGGCTGGGAATTCAAGTCCGATTTTCCTCTCCGATAGTCCGATCCGATTGTCTGATCAGACAATCGGAAAGCACTCGTGCCATACATTTGTTTGAATACTTAATACACGTCAGATCCGATAGTCGGATCGAATGTCAGAATCGGAAACAACGCCAAGGCGCTTACGATTTTATGGCCGATCCGATTGTCTGAAGGTGCAGTTTTCATACAGAATACAGAAACAAAATAGACGTCCGATTCCTACTTCCGATTTGTAAATAATTTGCTCAGCAATATCGGACGTGTATTCCCAGCCTTATGCGTGTTTAGAACGACAACCCTTGTACGTCGCTATGCGACGAAGATTGTTATTTTATGTCAAATAAATATGCCATTGTTAAAACACGTAAAAAATGTTATAATTTTTCCCTTAAAATATTCATATGGCGAGGTTGGTTTGCAGTTTAGATCGATTACCTTGATTGAATATTTTAGGGGAAAAATTATAACATTTTTTACGTGTTTTAACAATGGCATATTTATTTGACATAAAATAACAATCTTCGTCGCATAGCGACGTACAAGGGTTGTCGTTCTAAACAGCGCGTCTAAGATCGCTACCGCAGCTAACAAATCGAGCTGATGACCTTGAAACCCCTGATCAGATCTTCATCAATTGTAGCTAAGAACCATCTCGATCACGTCAGCTTTCAAATGAAACAAACCGCATCGTAATCGGTCCATTCGTTTAGGAGCTACGATGCCACAGACAGACACACAGATACTCAGATACACAGATACACAGACAAGTCAAACTTATAACACCCCTCTTTTTTGGTCGGGGGTTAAAAAATATATAAATAAAAGTCATGTTAAAATATATTCATGAAAATCAAATATTTTTAAAAATTCATCCAAAATAAAAAAATTAAATAATACTTATATTTAATAAACAAACTGTTTTCAAAGCCGGCATTTTGAATAAGACTGCTACTTGTAGTTATTTAACTGTAGTAGCAGTAGCCTCTATTCATGGACTGCACTTCAAATTAATCAATCGGGGTGACTGATTAAGAAAATTAAATAATTATAAAAAAAATATTATAAAATTATTATAAATTATTATATAGTCGTCGTTTCAGTCGAGGTCGATGGCGTGTCACAATAAAAAAAAGGCGGTCAAAAAATGATTCATGGATCGCGCTCCAGCTTAACATCAAGCGGGGTGTTGTCATATGTCGAGTAATAATAAAAAACTTAGCTATTAAAAGCGAGGGTACATGAAACATGCGAAGTTGTGTCATCAGGCTGTACAGCACAAAGGCTCCAAATTGATTTCATTGTTAGTCAGCGGAGAGACGAATTTCAAACATCAATAAACATGAACAATAGCAAACAACGTGCATAGATAAGCTCTAGGCAGGCACCGTGTTGTGGTGTACCGTCAACCATGACAAAAAGTCTCAGTTTAAAACCACTGGTATTTGTTTTCATTCGCCTAGTTTCTATGATACAAGCCTAGTAAACGTGCTTGTATTGTAAGTATAAACATGTAAAAAATAATGGTACAATTCTTTTCTTTCTACACATGGAACCACTTTATTTAAGGGTTTTTAAATGGACATAAAAATCTGGGACACTCTCGGAATGCTTGCTTTGTTTCCGTGTTTATTCATTCAGTTACATTTTAATTTTCCGAATTGTTGACAACATAAAAAACCCATGCCTATCCAAGCATCATACATTAGTATGGAGCAATCCCATGTGTTTGATGGATCAACCATCCTAGTGATTGCAATGAGACCGTAAATCAAATCAATCAAATTAAATTGTCACGGCCTTTTTCCACAGGGATAGGCAGAAACAATAGAGCGCCACTTGCCACTGTCCTGATACAAATCCCTCGCTTCCTTCACATCCACAATTCTCTTCATACAAGCTCTAAGGTTTTTGGGCACTAGGCAACTCAGCTTGCTTAAGGATGTCTCCGATTTGGTCTGCCTCGATTAACGCATCCATCCACATCAGATTTATACATTTCTTTCGTCATCTACCTTAAATTTAGTCTGTTAATATTGATCCTCCCCTTGAATGTCAGAAAACAAGTAGATGCCGCGTCACATTAAAAAATAATCATGATATACGTATAATATATTATGTCAGCTCGTTATACTAAGAAATAACTTTAAAAATTTAGTTTTTCTGCACTGCCAACCCTATACATATCCATTATATTCATAGACAATTGTTTGATTTATTATACGCATAAGTTGGGTCGTTTATTATCTATGCTTTGATGTACAAATCATTCGTGAATCTTCTGTAATTATTGTTATTTATCATTGTCTCGGAGGAGTATTGATTTGTATTCAATCATGTTCCATATAGTCTTATATAGTCAGCGAAACATTAATATGAGTAAATGTAGGAATTGAGGCGTAATGGTTACAGTTTTCGTATATTTGTAATAATACTAGCAGACCTGACAGACGTCAGTCTGACCTAAAAAGCAGCGCTACATTAAAATAATATTTTAAGTTTACCATTTTCTTTTTTTGTAATATTTAGATTCTATAATTACTTCTAACGAACTGTTCTCTTTATCCTGTAACCTTAGACCCTTCAAGCGATGCGTGAAGAAGCACCTTCGGTCGGCATAATGACGGCGACTGGGGCAGTTGTGAACTGACTCGGTTTTTTTTAGTCGTCGTCACTCTTGGACCTCCTCTTGCTTATTATTAGGCGGGTCGAGGTCAAATGTCGTGTCACAATAATAAAAATGTAGTTAATTACATGTAGTATTTTCTTATAATAGATTTTGCGAGAACAATGATTAATGAATTTAACAAATTTTATGCGGCTTACTATCGCGTTTATTTTGGTTTTAATTTTACATTTTTTTATTATTACGACGTTTCGAAAGCTTTGCAGCCATCGTGGTCACGGAGAGACCAGAGACCACCAAAATAAACGCGATAGTAAGCCGCATAAAATTTGTTTAGTTCATTAATGTAGTTAATTGTATGGCAAATTGAATGACATACCAACAGACGTGCCACCTATAGGGTCCAATTGTGGTTTCATACCATCCAGGAACCTATTAAAATATACACACAAAATTTCATCCAAATCCGTCCAGCCGTTTAGGAGAAGTTAAGTGACAAACGCACGTATAGAATAATTATTGTATTTAAGATTTAAAGGCGTTCCTAGTGTAGTGGTAGTGCAATGGTCAAGCTTACCGAGTACCATTTCAAAACCAACACAACAACAAATACAAATTGTCACGCCTTTTTCTCACAGGGATAGGCAGAGACAATGGAGCGCCACTTGCCACGATCCTTACACAACACCCTTGCTTTCTTGACATCCACAATTCTCTTCGTACAGGCTCTGTGGTTATGAGCACTAGGCAGCCCAGCTTTGGAGAGCAGTCTCGCAATTCTGCGTAAATAGGTAGCGGAGAGAGAGAGAGAGAGAAGCAACCTCTACTCTCTCCGTTCGGCGCCCTAGAATAGGGAAAGAAGGCGCGATTATATCCGCCTTCTTCCCCTTTAAATACCAGGGAGGGACATCAGGCTCGGGGTTAGCCTGTCACTTCATGTAGCGAGAAGTGGCCACCGCTGGAGATGTCGGAAGAATGTACCCCAGCTCCCAATCTCCAGCGTTCGTGATGACGGAGGCCACCGTGGGGTTTTAGCCGGTACGAGTCCGACATAATCCTGGTTACTACCCCAAGAAACCAGAAGTATCCATGAGGATTTCCCCACGAAAAAAAGGCAGCCCAGCTTTCTTTAATAATCTATCGCGCACTGTGCTATTCCTTATTCTATCCGCTATCGTTACTCCACATACACTCCTTAACGACCGCATTTCTACATCGTTAATTCTACTCTAATGCTTCTACTGCCACACCCAACGTTCACTTCCATACATTAGTGTAGGAACAAGCACCGCATTATTTTAAAACCACTTGCTGGACAAATGTATTTGATTGAAATTATGTACTTTGGGAGTCCTTTTTATATGATATTATTTTTATAGCTTAGTATAGAAATATTAATATTTAAAGTAATAATCATATCGGAGACATCCTCAAGAAAGCTACGTTGCTTAGTGCTCAAAACCGCAGAGTTTGTATAAAGAGAATTGTGGATGTGAGGAAAGTTGTGTCAGGATTGTAGCAAGTAGCAATCCATTGTCTTTGCCTATCCCTGTAGCTTTTTTCCACATTTTGGGCGTGACATTTTGATTGATTGATTGATTGATATGTTTATAGTAATAATAATATTTAGGTTTTTAACAACTGCATTAAAACCCTTCACTGTATTAGTGTTTTTTTAACTTAACCGACGGAACCATAAATTTTGAAAATCGCGTGAGCATAGCACTTTTTTTATAAATTATTAATTTGTCAACATTGTAATTTGGACCGTAATTGAAGCAGCTTAGATTACAAAATTGTTTGACAAACTCAGCTTTGTTTGTCTGACAATTTGTTTTCTTTGTATTGTAGCTTTTTGGGTCACGAAATAAATTATAATAATTTTTATTGTTATATTTGTATAGATCAATGGGCGAAGAGTCAATTTAATGGATGGATGATGTCGAAACGCAACTAAGTCACTTGAAACTCTGCACACTCAAAAGTGTACAGACGGAATGAATCTATGGAATGAACCACCTCAAAATATTAGACAAGCTCCTAATCGTGCAATATTCTAGTTATGTGTACAAACACTACCTTTCTTTCTACACATTCTTCTTTTCCATATCTTTCATGACATGAGTAGTTTTAATTTATTTTATGTGTATTATTGTGTTATGAATATATATAACCTACACACACACATACACACACACACACACACACACACACACACACACACTACATCTAATACTAACACCCTAAGAATAATACTAACACTTAGGTTTATATTTTGTAGTAAATGTAAAAAGTGTCCAATAATAATGTTTTGTAAACTCGATTGTAACCGATGATACAGTTCCCCAACTACTTTCTGTACAGAGCCAAATGTGTACATAGGATAACTTATTTTAATAAAGATTATTATTATTAACCTATTTATGTTCTTATGTGTATTAAAATGTAATTATTTAGTACTCGTATTTCTATTATGTAATTGTCATCTTTCTATTGCACCTACTGTAAGGGAACGAGCTAAATAAACGCGCTTGGAATGCAGTTGTGACGTCATGGTCACGTGTCTATTATGAATAGTGAAGTAAAATGCGAAATGTCGATAACGATAAACACACACTTTCCTTAAAACGCAAATAGATTTAGTTATCAAAAATTATAAATGTGTATTTAATTGAAGCATAAACATTAGACAGCAATAATTTTAAATGAATTATATATTATTTTAATTTTGAGAATAGTGACTGCATGTTTTTTTTTCTTTTTCACACATTTATTCACGCTTCTAATAATGATTCTACGGATTATGACTATCTTTTATTCAATTAACTCACTAATGTTCCAATAATTAAACAAAGAAAATATGGACACGATTTTATTGATATTAAGTGACATCGCCGAGCTATGATCGTCACTAATAGCGGCTACTAAGATACGGGTGAGGGTTGTTTGACGCCCCACCGCACCTCAGCTCCCGAATCCATTTAACTCGTTCCCCATCTATATTTACCATTAATACTGTCTTAATGTCCTAAAGATTTGGCTGTCGGAGAATGTCTAACGGCATTAAGTCCGCCTTTGTACTTAGTGCAATTAAGTTTGAAATAAATAAATAATGATTTGTACACCTCGGATCGGCAAACTAGGCAGTTGGCCATTCCCATGTTAATCTAAGAGTTTTCATGCACAACATTACAATAGAAAAGTTTTATCTTCATGTTTTTGAACTATCGCAAAAATGCTCTTAGATATGTAAATTTTATTGTTGTATAAATAAGAACTATAGTACAAGAGCAATGCCATCCCTAAAGTGATTCACACAAACCAGTAAAAATCTTGTTAATTTAGAAAATCAAAAGTATCTTTGATATATTTTGTACTTTGGTTTTTCTGTTTCTATGATACGAGCACTTTAGTAGCTTAGAATAGAAATGTAAAAAAAGTGAATAATGAAAAGTATGAAATAAGCATTTTCTAGTAGCAGTGGTGCCCAGTCTGCCGATCCGGGCTAGACCACCACTTATTACAAGTATACAGACCGTGAAATGATTTATTCGTGTTTCGGGATCACTGCCTACCACTCTTTTATAACCAGACCCGAAGCAAATATCTATCTCTTTTTTATTAACAAATATTTGCAATATTTAAAATAATTATTAAATATTACAAATATTTGCTCCGACCGGGATCGAACCCGGGACTACGCGCAACAAACTAATCTCTGACGAACGTCCACGCCTGTCGTCAGAATTGTTTTATAGCTAAGTAATTATATAAGTAAGTAATTTAATTCAATCATAAATCTGACATGTTTTGAAAACTTTGTGATTGATATGATTTTAAACAAAATAACAAACGTGATTAGGAAGCCGTAACATCTTTAATTTTCAGTAATTTTTCTAATTGAATTAAACAAATTTTATGCGGCTTACTATCGCGTTTAATTTGGTTTTGATTTTACAATTTTTTATTATTCTGACGTTTCTATTATTATTATTCTATTATTATTCCGACGCCATCATGGTCTCTCCGTGACCACGATGGCTGCAAAGCTCTCAAAACGTCGGAATAATAAAAAATTGTAAAATCAAAACCAAAACCAAAATAAACGCGATAGTAAGCCGCATAAAATTTGTTTAATTCAATAATCAATGTTCGCGCAAAATCTAAGAAAATACTAATTTCCCTAATTGTAAAATAAAGGCATCTATGATGTATTTATAATAAATATAATAACTGAAGCAAAGTCGACCATGGTGTAGTGGCAGTGCAATGGTTACGCAAGCCGGGTTCAAAACCACTCACCGGTACTAATGTATCTTTTATATATGTACTTTGGTTGTCCTGTTTCTATGATACTCTTTATTAACTTAGTATAGAAATGTATAATAAAAAATAAGAAATTGTAAACGATGTTGGAAGTCTTCGGCGTTTTTGGCGTTTTTATTTAAAATTTATATTTTTAATATTTATTTAAAATACAAAAAAAAATATGATTAGTACTTGCGAGTTAATGTGACCGCATTTCATAACCACTTAACGCTATACTTTTTAATTAACGACTTAATACAGAATATAACCCTCTACAGAATAGATGCCTCTAACCACCCACGTTCACCTTCTGACATTATGCCTGCCACCCACACAAAGGACAAACACACTTATTCTCTATTCTAATCCAATCCCAAAATATGTGGATTTTAAAAATTTGTATACTGAGTTAATACTAAATTATTGCATGTAGCAGTCACATCCAGTATGTTAGTCTAGTTTTTTAACTTAAAGATGATGCCGAAACGCGAATAAGTCATTTAACGGTCTATATAACTTGTTGTGGTACTACCCTGGATCGATAGACTTGGCATAACTGCCTACCACTCTTTGACAACCAAATCCGGAGCAAATATCAGCTCCTTTTTTATCAACAAATATTTGTATTTTTTTTTATTGTGACACGACATTTGACCTCGACCCGCTTGATGATAAGCAAGAGGGCAGCAAAGAGTGACGACGACTGAAACAAACCAGTTAGTTCGCGTCTGCCTCAGTCGCCGTCACTATGCCGGCCAAAGATCGAAATCTCACCACGCTTCGACCGGGAGGCAGGGCGCTGTCATATGTCAAATGTCAGCACTCAGCTGAAACTGAAACATAAACAAAAGAAAACGTATTAGTATTAAATTGTAACCAAGAATACATGAAACAGAAAGTTAGATTAGGTAGCTTTGTGTTTAACAAGGCGGTTATGTTAGGTAGCAATGCAAAATTGGTCAAATTACGTTACACATCACGTTTCATAAAAAAGAATATTACAATTTGTGTTATCACTTTTAGGCGAAAACACAATAAAAAATATTATACAATTTTCCGTACGATAATATGAGAAAAATATAAAATATTATACTTTAAATTTTAATACTTTATATTTTACTTATATACTTTATACTATATACTTTAAATTTTACCAAGAAGAAATATTACGAATTAGTATATATACTTACTCGTATTTATAAATTATCTCCCAGACAAAAATTAAAAAACATTAATACAGAAAGGACATTAATCATTTTATATGGGGACTTTGGGCTTAATTGTATTATCAGTTGTATATACATTTTAAAATAGTTTGATGTACGAACATTACAATCCAGTTTCTATGATACAAGCGCGTTTAGTAGCTTAGTATAGAGACATATTTAATTTCATTTTAAATTCTAATCGAGACACACTAAAAAGAATCAATGTAAATAATAGATTACAGATGTTATTTTATATATAATAAAATAGGGTTATGACAGTAGGGTTCAAAAGTATAAAAAACGATAAAAAAAAATGGAATAAAATTGTCAGATTTATCAAATCGATAGGAATTTCATATTCATATTGTGACCCCAATACTGATGACAAAACTACCTTCAAGTTATGAATAGCCACAGAATAGATTCAGATATTTTTGGCCTAACTTTGTCCGTTCAATCAGACTCGATTAAAATACCTTTTTTTTATTTAGGTTCGACATATGACAGCACCAGTGCGGTCCATAAGTAGAGGCGACTTTCATTACAGTTAAACAACTCCATGTTGACTTCGCATCCACTATGCCGACATAGTTGAAACCGGCGACGTAGAATCTGATTTCACACGCGAATAAGTCAATTCTCGTATTTTATTTTATTGTAACTCGATAAATGACAGCACCCCGGCTGATGTTAGGCTAAAGGCGGTCCATGAATGAAGGTCACTGCTACTACAATTTAATAACTGTAAGTAGCAGATACATTCACTATGCTGGCCTAGTTGAAACTGGCAACTCACAAGCTGATCCCGAAACGCGATAAATCACTTTACGGTCTATATACTTGTATAAGTGACGGTACTAACCCGGGTCGGCAGACTAACTAACACTGCCTACCACTCTAAGTCATATACTACCCCAGATAGATGATCACCACTTTTTAGGACCGTGAAAAGTATTTTTATTTTATTTACGAGACAGGCCCAGGAGGGTGTTTGCCGACCAAATCGGAGACATCCTCAAGAAAGCTAAATTGCCTTAGTGCCCATAACCATAGAGCTTGTATGAAGAGAATTGTGAAAGTGAGGAAAGCGAGGGAGTTGAGGATCACGTTGAGCGGGCTATTAAGACCACCTCCCGCAAACTTGGCATCCTGAACAAGGTGCGGCGGTTCTTCGCGCCAGAGCTTCGCCTGCTTTTATACAAGGCTCAAATTCGCTCTTGCGCGGAGTACTGTTCGCATCTTTGGGACGGCTCTGCCAAGTATCTTCTCAATGCCCTGGATTCATTGTAGCGCCGAGCTGTCCGAATCATAGGAGATTTAGAGGTTACGCGAACTCTGGAGCCTCTGCAATTACGCAGAGACATGGCGGCTCTGTGCGTCCTCTATCGCCTATACCACGGAGAATGTTCCGAGGAGCTCTTTAACCTTGTTCCTATCTCGTCTTTTCACACCCGTAACACCCGCACTGGTCGGGGGAAGCATTCACATTTTGTCGACAGAATCGGTAGTCGAACTAAAAAGTTCGGTGCATCTTTTCTTTGTAGAACAATCGACAAGTGGAATGCTTTGCCAGCCCATGTGTTCTCTCCCTCCTATAACCTTGGATCCTTCAAGCGATGCGTGAAGAAGCACCTTTGGCCGGCATAGTGACGGCGGCTGAGACAGCCGTGAACAAACTCGGTTGTCTCAATCGTCTGCACTTTTGGATCTCTTCTTGCTTATCATCAGGCAGGTCGATGTCAAATGTCGAGTCACAATAAAAAAAAAAAAGTTATATTAGGATCGTGGCAAGTGGCGCTCCATTCTCTCTGCCTATCCCTGTGGGAAAAAGGCGTGACAATTTCATTGTTATTTACATTTCTACACTAAGCTATTATACTAAAGTCCTTTATTATAGAAACAGGACAACCAAAGTACATATTATATTAAAAATACATTAGTACCGGGGTGGGTGGTTTCGAACCCATGCTCTCGGTTTGCGTAACCATTGGCACTGCCACTACACCACGGTTACCTTTGACTTTCAGTAGGTGACCTCGGTATTACACAATGCAAAAAAAGACAATAGTTTGAACTTTGAACTTTTGAACAACTTTAAACTTTAGTCCTTAAGTTTTAGCTCCAAGAATTGTTACTCGGGGTATATTAAGTGTTATATTGATCAAATACCATGAAAAGCTTTTCAGTGAGGCTTTCAGACTGTTCTAGGAAACCTAGGCCTTGCGTGATTGTATGGCATGGCGCGGAGGTCAATGACATTAACAGTGAAGACCTACAATAATTCACAAACAAAAATATATCTAGTTACCTAAGCAATAAGAACCTAAATTAATTTCCTAATTTATTTAATGATATTACCTTTAACGACCCAAATGGTGCAGTGGTCAATATACCATTGATAAGTCCAGGGTTCCACTCCTGGTTCATTGCAAAATTTTTTCCTTAAAAAAATAGTGTAATTTAATATTATGATAATTTAATATTATATAATTAAATAATTTAAGGCGACTGTGGTGTAGTGATCAAAATCACTTGCGAGTAACAAATGTATCTTTGATTTAAATAATATGTACCTATGCCATTCTGTTTCTATGATACAAGAACTTTAATAGCTTAATATAGAAAAGTAAATAATAATAAGATATTGCAAATGTTTACTTAGAAAATAACACAAATATTTACTTGAGTATTTAAGAGGGGAAAGATCCTAAAGTGTATGTATTCGTCGAGTTTCGGTTTTAGCTATAAAGTTAGTGGAATCAGCTGGGCCGACATAGCTAATTTTGACGACAGACTGACAATTGATTAGCTTACCGGTATGTTACGAGTTAAGTCCCGGGTTCGATTCCCAGTTTGTCACGCCTTTTTCCCACATGGATAGGCAGAGACAATGGAGCGCTACTTACCACGATCCTTACACAGCTCCCTTGCTTCCTTCACATTTACAATTCATACAGGCTCTGTGGATATGGGCACTAGGCAACCTAGCTTTCTTGAGGATGTCTCTGATTTTGTCGAAAAACACTCTCCTGGGCCTGCCTTGTTTAACGCATCCATCCACATCAGATTATAAATTCCTTTCATCAATCTACTTTCACTTATCCTTTCATAGGTCTTATTTGTTAATAAAAAAGGAGGCGGATATTTACTCCGAGTCTGGGTATCAAAGAGGCAGTGGTATCAACACTTCAAATATACAAACCGTGAAGTCGCGTTTCGGGATTAGCACGTAGGTTACCGGTTTCAACTAGGCCGGAATTGTGAAAATGACTGCTACTTACAGTTATTGAATTGTACTAGAAGTCACCTCTATTCATGGACCACACTCCAGCTTAACATAAGGCGGGGTGCTGTCATATGTCGAGTCACAATAAAAGAAAAATAGCGAATGCAACTGCTGCTAGCAGATATTTGCCCCAACTTCTAGTTTATACGGCGTTCTCACGGAGCGATTTTAGCTGATCAACTGCGAAATCGTTCGCTATTTAAAGAGTCTGAACAGCAATAAATATAGGGTCAACAAAAGATAAAGACCTTTCAACTTTTATTGATTAGATTGCACGATAAAAATTGAACAACCAAAATCGCCTCGTGAGAACGCCTTAAATGTTAATGAACGTGTCGTTACAGTTGAAAAGATTTCGATGTGATAAGCTTAGTGATAGGTGATTTAAAAAGATATTTGACAGTTCGTAATTAGATTTTTTTAAATTGTGACACGACTTTTGACCTCGACCCGCCTGATGATAAGCAAGAGGAGATCCAAGAGTGACGACGATTAAAACATCCAAGTTAGTTCATGGCTGCCTCAGTCGCCGTCACTATGCCAACCAAAGGTGCTTATTCACGCATCGCTTGAAGGATCCAAGGTTGTAGGATGGAGAGAACACATGGGCTGGCAAAGCATTCCTACAAAGATAAATCTACTTTTGTCAATCATTCGTCAATCTCGTCAATCTTTTAATAATTGCTAATAAGAAATATCATGAAAATGAATATATATATTTTTTTCATGACAAATTTCAATATTGTTTTAAAATTGCTTTCTTTGCAAGATGGCTGTCTGCGTTAGAAGATGTTACATTTAGGGCGTGTTGACACTTTGCTTGATATTTTCTATTTATTTAAAATTTCATTGTAAATAAAATAATAATGTTATACTTTTTTTTACCATAAGAGAATTGTGGATGTGAGGGAACCGAGGGATCGTGGCAATTGACGCTCCATTGTCTCTGTCTATCCCTGTGGGGTACAAGCGTGACAATTTGATTGATTAATTTGATAAACTTCAGATTTTTTAAAGAATGTAATGATTTAATCAAGGTAACTTTCCACTCGCCTCCGATTTATAATTTTTTTATTTGTTTATTTATTATACATTTCTATACTAAGCTACTAAAGTGCTTGTATCATAGAAACAGGGCAACCAAAGTACATATATCAAAGATACATTGGTACATTGGTACACCGGGTGGTCTTGAAGTCGTGCTCTCGGTTTGCGTAACCATTGCACTGCCACTACACCACGGTCGCCTTAAAATAAATCTATATATTAATATTTTAAATAACATAACCTTTACACATGCCAGTTTGTTATTCAGAAACTTTTCCTGTCGTGTACATTGTCAGTTGTAACGTGTCCGAACTGTCAGTTTACTTAAAACTATAAACTAAAACTTCTGACATATATTTAAGCTTAGTGAAAACTTTTATATAAAATAATCCGACATACGTACGTACTCGTATCTATGCAATTTATTGCTTTTACTTAGTAACTGAAATTGGAACCATTATGATTTTAGTATCCGTCCGTCTGGAAACATTTTTTGCTCCACTTCTAGGTAGGCCTTTTTTAAGATATGATATCTGTGCTCAATTTCTCTTATGGTAGGCAAGGGAAAGTCCAAAAGCGTCGACGACGTAAAAAGTCGATTCAACTTTGACGAGAGGTGTGGCGTTGTGGTTAGCTTACCAGTCTGTTACGCGAAAAGTTAGGTTTCGATTCCTCGTTAGAGCAAATATTTGTATCATAGGTTTTATTTGTAATATTTAATCTAATTAATAAAATTACAAATAGAGTCCAGTCTGCTGATTCGGAGTAGTACGAGTACTTTCAAGTATACAGACCGTATATCTTTTTCTTAAAGTGTGATGATCTTCAGCAAAGAGTTGTGCGCGAGTCTACCGGAGGTTTCTGCGTTGGTACGTGAGCTGATTTTACTCATTCTCTACAGTGAAATCACGAAGACCATCGAATGTGCATGTGAAGGATCTGACTGATGTTTGACGTTTCAAACGCATTTGCTGTGCAGATTTTCTTTCGGATATGTTCGTAAGTGGAATTAAAATCGATTTCAACAATTCTTGAAAGCTGAATATTGTGTATCCCACGGTATTTCAATAAATATTGAATTGAAACGAAACGCTGAAGTGTCGCAATTTTTTCGACATAAACAAAATCAATAAAATGATTAAAAATAAATTTAATATTTGTGTAATGTCTTTTCTTCAAATTTATTTTAGTTAATGGCGTAGCAACGCACGCAGGGTACAGCTAGTAATTTAATATATAATTTATTTTATTTGACCTTACCTTTGTAAAGTATTTTGTAATAACCTATCTGGTCTCAGCTTAGTCTGTACACGTCTTTACTTAAAGAGGAGTGCTAACGACCTGTTGTCTGAGAGATCTAACGAGCGACCATATTAAGGTGTATAGCTTTACTTTCTTCAGATATATAAACGGTAATTCAGGAAAGAGCCTGATGACTTAATTTAAGACCAATTTTCGATCAATAAACTAATCCATGGTTGACGCGTCTTCTGTCTTACAATTTGTTTAATAAAAGGCGACCGTAGTGTAGTGGCAGTGCAATGGTTACACAAACCGAGAGCACGAGTTCGATACCACCCACCAGTACCAATTTTGACGACAGGCGTGGACGAACGGGTTAGATCTCCGGTCGGAGCAAATATTTGTTTCATAGCTTTTATTTGTAATATTTAATAATATTAAATTTTAAAAATAATTGTTAATAAAAAAAAGAGATGAATATTTGTTTCGGGTCTGGTTACCAAAGAGTGGTAGGCAGTGGTACCCAGTCTGCCGATCCGGAGTAGTACCACCACTTACAAGTATACAGACCGTGAAGTGATTTGGTTACGTTTCGGGATCAGCTTGTAAGTTGCCGGTTCCATTTAGGCCGGCATAGTGGATGTGATTGCTACTCACAGTTATTGAATTGTAGTAGCAGTGACATTCATTCATGGACCACACTTCGGCTTAACATCAAGCGAGGTGCTGTCATAGTTCGAGTCACAATAAAAAAAATGTATCTTTGATGTATGTACTATGGTTGTCCTGTTTCTTTGATACAATCACTTTAGTAGCTTAGTATAGAAATGTAATTTTAAAAAAAATTGGATAACACTCTAACATAACATCAGGTGGATTTATTTCTACCAAACGAGTAAACATTAGCGTATGCTTTTTAGTATACTGGGATAATTATTCAACCAAATTGTCACGCCTTAATGTCCAAAGGGATAGGCATAGACAATAGATTCTTTACATGTTACTTTTTTTATTATTGTGACTCGACATATGACAGCACCCCTCTGATGGTAACCAGCTTAACGGTCCATAAATGCAGGTGACTGCTACTAAAGTTTAATAACTGTAAGTCCACTATGTCGGCCTAGTTAAAACCAACAACTTACATGCTGATCCCGAAACGCGACTAAGTTACTTCACTATCAACAATTTTTACAATAGAATAAATATATAATTAATATTTCATACGCCAATTTGAATGACCGTTCCTTGTTTAAAATTCCGAATATGTTCAAATTATTCTCGTAAATTGAAATCTACCTTTGGCGGTCGAATTTGAGATTGGAATTTTTGAAGTCCATATTCAGGTATATAAAGAGATTAATTTACATATTGGTATTTCAATAATTTAATTTAAATTCAACTAGTATTTTTCTGCCACGTCGAATATTTGCATGTTTCTGAGCTGACTGCTGCTATCTCTGCAAGGCTCTCATCCACTATGCCGGCACTATAGAAAATAGAAAAGGTATTTTCTAGAAATAGTTAAAAGTCAGATATACTTATTTAACTTTAATTCTTGAATGAAGAGGGTAGACAGGCAAATATGCTTATAATCATGTTAAATAATGAAGTTGTGTCAGGATCGTGGCAAGTGGCGCTCTATTGACTCTGCTTATCCCCGTGGGAAAAAGGCATGACACGTTGTTTGTTTGATTGATTGATTGAATTAATAATAGACAAAATATCGCCTTTTAGCTGGCCTAGGAACCGAGCTCTAAATGATTAAAGTTAATTTAAAACTTATTTTCGTAACTTCGGTCTGCTTTAAATGTCAGGGTGAAGACCGTGATCAGTAAAGTCGCGTTTCGAGATTAAGTTTAAAGTTAATGGAATCAATTAATTAAATAAATTTTCACGCCTCTTGCCCACAGGGATAGGCAGAAACATTAGAGCGCCACTTGCCACGATCCTGATATAACTCCCTCGCTTTCCTCACATCCACAATTATTTGTATACAAGCTCGACAATTATGGATGCCTAGTAGTAGTAGTTTACATGCAGACATTTGACGGTGAGAAAACATCACATGGAGTGCGATCCTTTGTCGAGCGAATATTAGCTATAGAACAGCATTTTAAGCGCTTATAACATTTATTTTATTGTTAAAATATTGGCTAGTAAATATAAAAAATATACTCACTAGTTTCATGATAATATGAGGTTGAGAATAAGGTTGTCTCTGCCTATCCCTGTGGGAAGAAGGCGTGCCGATTTGATTGAGTGAATTGATAAATAATTTAAAATTACACGACCAGTTACTTGCAGTTTCCCGTCAAAACTCAAATATTAAACAGTATTTGTATCATGTGACACATTCTGCCCGCCAGATGTACACGACCAAATAAATATAATATTCAGGAGTATACACAGCTGAAATTTATTTGATACTCTATAAAAATATTTCCATTCGAAACAACGATTAAATTTTAACGTTCCGTCTCGCCGAGCATGTGTTTATTGCTGAAATGGGAAAAGTTTATTTCATCTGAAAATACTCGTAAATAACACTTTCAGGAAATAAAAATGTTTTTCAGTGCTCTTTTTGTTTTATTCAGTAAAAAAACGAGTCAGTTCATGGCTGCCTCAGTTGCCGTCACTATTAATTCCCTAATTAATAGTGACGGCGACAATGTATTAGGAATTGAATTTTTTTGTATTGGGATTTGACATTGACAGCACGCCGCCTGATGTCAGGCGACTTCTACTGCAGTTAACCTTCAAGTAAAAGTGGCATCCACTATTTTGGAACCGGCAATTTACAAGCTGATCCTAAAACGCATCTAAATCACTTAATGGTCTGTACACTTGAAATATCTCTTTATTTTCTCGCTTTATTCACGCCTGCCTTTAAACTCTTTAATCTATGGGCAGTTCGGGTTTTAACATGGAAGTTGTGTTAGGATCGTGGAAAGTGACGCTCTATTGTCTCTGCCTATTCCTGTGAGAAAAAGGCGTGATAATTTTATTTAAATTTGATGATATTGTTTAAATAAAAGCTGTAAGATTTATATACACATTAGATATAGAATATATAGAACTTTATAGAAGTTTTATACACACACAAAAGGCAACCGGGGTGTAGTGGCAGTGCAATGGCTACGTAAGCCGAGTGGCACGGGTTCGAAACCACTCACCGGTACCAATGTATCTTTGGTCCGCCAAATAACTTCTTTTTTTTGAAAATGCTATAAAATTTCAAATTTCTTTTTTTATTTGAAAGTACAATCCTTTCGGTCAATGATGGAAAATAATTTCATTCAAATGGCTGCCTTTTGAATGAAGTTATGTTGAAGTTAAAAGTATGAAGCCAAAAGTTATTTGGCGGACCCGATACATACTTTGGTTGTCCTGTTTCTATGACACAAGCACTTTAGTAGCTTATTATAGAAATTTATATTAAAAATTTAAAAAAGTAAAAAAATTGAAAGTTAAGTCTGGAAGTGCAAATGTTGACCGCAGTAAATAGCAGCAGTTACGTCTACCATGCCTAGTTGAAACGGGCAACTTACAAGCAGAAACGAGACTAAGTCACTTCATGATAAGGTAATCATACTCTAGCATTGGAATATACATCCCTACTATTATAAATGTGAATGTAAGTTTGTTTGTTACGTTTTCACGCAACACCTACTTAACCGATCATCATGAAACTTTGTAAACATATTTTTGAAGGTACTAGAAGTAACATAGGATACTTTTAATTTAAAAAAAAAAAAAAATTTTACTATAGTTTCCAATTGACTATAGTTTCAACTGTTTGGATTTTTTCGTCATTTTTATATATGCAGTGTAAATATATTTGAATTTTTGAAGAGCTAGTAATATATATATATATATATATATATATATATATATATATTATTGTGACACGACATCTGACCTCGACTCGCCTGATGATAAGCAAGAGGAGGTCCAAGAGTGACGACTACTGGAATAACCGAGTCAGTTCCCGGCTGCCCCAGCCGCCGCCACTATGCCGGCCTATATATATATATATATCAAATTGTCGCGCCTTGTTTCCACAGGGATAGACAGAGACAATGGAGCGCCACTTACCATGATCCTTATCCCTAATAATATTATTATATATTATACAAAAAATACAACATTTAAATAGTATAATTAAATAATAAAACCAGACTTTAATGGTCTCCAACGAGCAGCTTAAAGGAGCTTTCAAAGAGTTCAGAAGTGAAAATCGTAATTACACCTTCTCTAATTACTCACGCTTTTTAGGGCGTAAAGAGATAAATGTTGTTTATACCTTTTATAGGAAAATACAATCTTATTTCTATTCCAACAAAGTTGAAAATTATTTACAATTTTTTCAATCAAAATATTCTTAAAGTAAGATTTTTGCGAATTAATTTGTACATGAAAATATAAATTTGTATTTAAAGGAACATTATTAAGATAGGTAGGTTGAATAGAATATTTTAAAGTCATTGTTTTTAAGACGGAGTCATTGGACACTTATATTTATTGATTTAATAATTTTAATATTATTATCACACTGTTATACAAAGACGAACTCTTTATATTTATATTTCTACATTAGGGCGTCGACAACTGGAAAAAAAAACAGTTTACAGTTGTCCCAGTCGCCGTCACTATGCCGAAAATAAAACGAAAGGTTGACTGGCAGAGGAAGCTGTGCCGCACCTTTTGAGGCGGCAACCGTGAACTGACCCGGTTTTTTCAGTCATCGGTACTCTTGTATCTTCTAGTGCTTACTATCAGGCAGGATGTTATATGTCGAGTCAAAATAATAAGATGATATCAATAACTATCCGTGACCACGATGGCGGCAAAGCTCTTGAAACGTCAGAATAGTAAAAAATCAGGCCGGCATAGTGGCGGCGGCTGGGGCAGCCGGGCACTGACTCAGTTATTCGTCGTCACTCTTGGACCTCCTCTTGCTTATCATCAGGCGAGTCAAGGTCAGGTGTCGTGTCACAATAAAAAAAAATGTAAAATCATTAACCAAAATAAACGCGATAGTACGCCGCATAAAATTTATTTAAATAATTTTTTATTGTTTGCGCAAAATCTAAGAAAATACAAACTTAATGCTTTTTGTGGTTACATTTTATTAAACAAAACAAATTAGTTAATGATATAGGAAAATATGAAGATCCTTCAAGCGAAGCGTGAAGAAGCACCTTTGGCCGGCATAGTGGCTCTTGGACCTCCTCTTGCTTATCATCAGGCGTGTCGAAAAAGACTGAAAGGCGGTCTTGAGTATAATGTGTATATAACCTTACAAATTTCAAATTAGCGTAAACAAAATCTTTGCTACATTAAGCAATGATTTCAGCAAAATCAATTCACCTGAAAATTTGGGATTTACCCGAATTTTCCCTCAAATTAATCACTGTTTCAAGAAAGAAAATTACGTTTAAATTTTCTTACTATATCTATCTATCTATCTTACTATATCTATCTATGGTTTATTCTAAGAATATGAAAAGAATAGAAGCTATGCTAAAAAACTAATTTAGTGTTATTTATCTCATTTATTTTTTGTTTATACCACGTGTGACTGAAAGAGACAATTACTTGTCCTTCAATTCCTTTCTTTCAAAAGTTGTCACTACTTTGTCAAATTACAACCATGGTTAACTTTTAATACTGCCTAATTACAAGTCACGTGGTAACAAGAGTAGTGGCATAATTGTTCCGTCATCCTTTTTTGAAGTATTTTAATGTTATTTGTTATTGTGTCAAATTAGGTTGTCAAATAATCATCAAAACCAGTGACAACCTTATAAATTACGAATGTAAAAATGTATATCTATACTAATATAATAAAGCGGAAGAGTTTGTTTGTTTAAACGCGCTAATCTCAGGAACTACTGGTTCGAATTGAAAAATTCTTTTTGTGTTGGATAGATCAATTATCGAGGAAGGCTTTAGGCTATAAAACATTACGTTGCGACTTATAGAAGCAAAGAAACAGTCGAAAATGTGGAAAAAAACGGGGAATATTATTCGTCTTCGAGGGTTTCCGTGGCGCGCGCTGCGAAAACCGTTCGAGATACCTAGAAAATATGTATGAAAGAATTATTCCTCTTTAAATTATCTAAAAAATGTCCGCGACCGTATATGTCTATCTTTTAAGATTAACTCACAATAACCGTTTTTAGGATAGTCAAATTTGGTTTAAATTAATGCATTATTACAAATTATTTGTCAGAGTTGTATTAACATAATAATATTATTCTTTATAGAAATAAATGTGTTATTAATTAGGAGTATTTAACTGTGAACAAAATTGTCATTGACATCACCTAATTTCAATAAACATCTTATAAGATACAATTTTAAAATAACTCTGAAACAAAATTCACACGCGACGCATGATGAGCGCTAACCGGCGGGCGAGGAGAGGCGGTGCTTGCGGGCGAGGCGGAGGGGGGTGTAGCTCTACGAGGTATAGTCTGTCTAAGCCGAAATGACGCGCCCCTCCACTGCATTTACGCATACGAGCAAATATAAAATATGGATAAAACACACCGAAAATGCAGTAATTGGTTATTCAGTTGCTGGTTGAAAAGAAGGAACGAACGTAATGAAGTTTAATAGTATAGTTAGTAATATTTGCATTCAAACATTTAAATAAACTAATAAAGTGGAGGGGCGCGTCATTTATAGACAGACAAGCATACTATGCGGTCAGCTCCCTACTGATCGATTGAATGCAGCGTTAATTTGTTTTTACGATATAATATCATCGTGCAAAATCCTTTTTTATACAATTTCATTTTGTAGAAGTTTTCTCTATAGTAGGTAGTGTTTGTTTTAAGTATAGTATTTTGTTTCTAATATTTTCACAATAACACTTCTTTTGTTTTGTTGTAAATAATACCTGTAGGTGTCATCTATTTACATTCTTTCAAGGTTAGGTTTTACAATTCTTATTAGGTTAGGTTTTAGTTTAAGCATACAGTTAGTTTGGTTAAGTTTTCACTTCCTTCGTAATTTAATCGTCTAAAATAAGTCGCGAGTAACAGCTATAGGTAATTTATAATAAAGCTGAGCAGGTAGGTCAACAAAAAATTAATATGATTCCCAAAATAACTATTCCACGCGGACGCAGTCGCGGGCACAGCTAGTAAATGTATATAAATCTGACTTCTTTTTAATGTCATAAGTGAAAATTCTAGTCCTTAAAAATTCTTCTATTCCTTAAGTCCAAGTTCTTTGGGTTTATTGTTGTCCGACATAATTATTATAAACTAGCGGACACGGATAATATATTTGACGACAGGCGTGGACGAACGGTTAGTGATTGGTTTGTTGAGCGTAAAGTCTCGGGGTCGATTCCCGGTCGGAGAAAATATTTGTTTCATAGCTTATATTTGTTAATTTAAAAAAGAGGTGAATATTTGCTTCAGGTCTGGTTATCAAAGAGTACTACCCAGTCTACCGATTCGGGGTAGTTTTTTGTGTTAATAAATTTCAAGAAGTATAGTTATTTGATCGTCAAAAGTACCTCAAAATAAGATATCGTCGAAGATCTTTGCCTTAATATACTTAAACTAATCCAACAACAGCTTTAGTTGTAAATAATAAATACGTTGACACATGTGAATATTTTATGTACATGGGTGCAATAAATTTCACATGGTCGTGACGTCATCGCTTTACTTCCGCCCAACTACTACATAATACAAAACAATACAATCCCAACTGCAAAACACACAACTTGATGGAAATATTGTACCAAGACACATTTACACTGTTCATGCGGTCAAGTTATCATATATCAATAATATAACATTTATAGAACCCGGCAGATATCGTATCGAATTTTAAAATATGATGAATTACGTGCACGACTTTATATATGCACATACTGCGCATTTCTTCCTGCCCATCCTTATAATGCGAAGCTTAAAAGTCAACGCTCTTCGACACAACTTCCTCGCTTCTCTCACAACCCCGATTCTATTCATACAAGTTCTATAATTATGGGCACTAGGCAACTCAGCTTTCTTGAGGATGTCTCCGATTAACGCATCCATCCACATTTTTTTTTCGACAATCTATTTTTACTCATTCTAAGTCAAACGTCATTGTGGTACTAAATTGACTTAAAACATGTTTAATGCTTGTCTAAAGCGCGTTTAATTATTTGGAGGTAACACGGAAAATGTTTAAATAGTTTTTATTGTTACTAAAGGTTCCTTAGTCTTTAAGCCTTTATATATTTGCAATATTGAAGAAGCATTTTAGATAAAACAACTTTCGTCAAATGTAAATCTACCCTCAAAACATATCCGAATAAATATTCAAGTCACAATCCTCACTCACATAAATATACATCTTACGAGCTCGAGATTAAGGTTTATTTTAAATTGTTTGAGAAATGCGGTCGCCACAATTGGCTAGACGTTGTACGCTTACACATGGAATTGAGCCAAATGTCTAATTCATACAAAGTTGGCTCTACTGTTTTAAATGTCATGTTATATAAAAGTTTCCTAAAAAGTCGGCTACTGTATCGACGTACGTATCTGAGTATGTATTTATTTAAATTGATTGATTTGATTGATTGATTGATATACCATGAAAATTTCCGAGGAGCTTTAAGGAGGAGAAGCCTTGTCTCTACCTTGTCTTTACATTGTCTCTACCTTGTTGCAGGTCGAGGGAAGCATTCGCATTCTGTCGACCGCATCGCGTTGTAAAACAATTGAATAGTGGAATGCTTTGCCAGTCTATGTGTTCTCCCTATCCTATATCCTCAGATCCTTTAAGCGATGCATGAGGATCCGAGAAAAGTAACGGTCGTAATTTGAGGCGTTTTTTCAGTCGTTGACCTCATTTGCTTACCACCAGGCAAGTCAAGATCAGATGACGAGTCACAATAAAAAATGACTGCACATTATACTCTAGTGTGCAATTCCTAACATGCCACAAATTAATAGTATAAACTGGAGGTAATCCTGAAACACCCGCACACGCATGCCACGCATCAACTCTTGCCTACGGCTCTCGTGATGCGCCCAAGTGTCTGTCATGAACGTCTATTAAATGTACATGTATACATGTGTGTGTAAATCACATGTATTTTTATCAATTTAGGGTTTAGAGAAATGCAGGATTTGTTTTACCTTCATTGCAATTACAATGCGATTATGGCGCCGTGACAATTACGTGAAAGTTAAGCCGATTAAGCGTTTCCACGTCATTTCACTGACATGTTTTAAGAGAATCCCACCCCAGGACATCTATGTTTCAAAACGTAGAACAACGAACGGACGGGATGGATACAATACTACTGTAAGCGACGGCGGTGATGGAGAGAGAGAGATTTATTACGATGAAAGTTGTTGTAAAGTTGCAAAATTTTAACCATTGACAAAATACAACCATGTATTTTATTACTATTTACAAATACTTTGCGTGCAAAATGTACTTGAGATAAAACTAACAAATTGAGAGTTAACGATTAGACATAAATTAATCCTGTAATGGCTCTCTCATGCGATACTGATATCTAAATCAAAATACAATACCTATCAAATAAAAACTTTTGCCGAAAGCTGACCGCCCGAAAAATTGAAAAATGACTAAAATGGACCCCATCTGTTTTAGTTTTTTATCATGAATGATTTTTTGGAGTAGACAATGTTTTAATTTACTATGCCATTAGAATAAGAATAGGACGGGCTGTTGACTAACTTTACTTGACTGATTCAAAAGTGTGTTTTTCTTGACGGTCCGCAAAGTAAAAGACACCATACTAAAGTTGGTTGGAGAGTTAGACGTCACAAAATGGCGCCGATTTCGTCATATTCTTATTTTAATCGCATTATACAATATTTTGCGAAAATCTACTGTCTTCTTGTTGTAATAAATATTCAAGAACACGTTCTTTTACATCAACATATAGGTGTATGTAACTACTGCTAACTTCTGGATAAACATTAACATATGCGTATTTTTTTATTATTAAAAAGCGACCATTTCTCAGCAAATATCCGCTATGTTTTAGTTTTTATTATTAAAATATATTTTCAAAAGTCTGTGTAACTTGAACAGTTAAAAAATTAAACGCTATCAAAATCACCTTTGATAGTGAAATAACATCCGAAGTTACATGTTACAGAAAATCCATTTTTTTACATATATCCTAGTTTTTTTACATACATCTTCAACATGTTTTAAAAACTCGTGTTGTCATAGTAGTATACTAATATCGTGCAGCCACATACCATTGCAAGTTTACAAACCAGTAGTGCAGTTGGGTGTCAAGATTAGCTTAAAAGCTGACTATTCTAGCGGGGCCAGATGCGACTGCTACTTGCAGATTTTGAACTGTAGTAGCAATCACTACCATGCATACACTAAATCCTACTATTATTATAAATGTGAATGTGAGTTTGTTTGTTACATTTTCACGCAACAACTAATTAACCGATCATCATGAAACTTTGTACACATATTTTTGGAGGTTCTAAAAGTAACATAGGATACTTTAAATTTTATATTTATTTTATTTTCTATATGTATTTTTATTTCCGTCTTTCATTTTTATATAAGTTATAACTACAAAAAAGGGATATTCAGTCGAATTGAGACTCCTTTTTTATGACTTTGATATAAACCTAATTTTACGCTGGTAAAACCGCGGGCACAGCTAGTTTTTAAAATAATCTGTTGGGGTGTCGCTATATGAAAAAAAAAATGTTTTCTAGTGGTTAAAATAAAAATATTCTTTACTGTATTTCTATATGTTGCAGTCGTAAACAGTATTGCCAGAAGAAAACATTATTACACCCTAGGGGGTAATGGCTAAATTTAATTTGGCTCACATCCGACGGCCATGTTCATATCCATTGGGATTTACTTAAGTAGGTAACACTAATCCTAAGACGCAATTTTGTTTACGAAATGTTCCTTTATTCTGCAAATAGGGTTACTGAGTTTATATGTAATAATATACTCACATTATTTTCCCAAGTGATAGGGGTAGGTAGAGGTGGGAGTTGTAGTCGTATGTTAATAAAACAGAGGTACGCAATTCAATTATTAATATAAATAAGGCAAATTATCTTTATAAATAATCTTTCAGATATCTCTGCTTATCCCTAAGGAATTTGATTTATTCTATTTAACGATTGTGTATTACTTTTTTGACAAAGGAAGGCTTTGATATTTTGGGCACATGATAAGGATGAGTAAAAGTAGATTGACGAAAGGAATTTATAAATCTGATGTGGAATAATGCGTTAAACGAGGCAGGCACGAAGAGTGATCTGCGACCAAATCGGAGACATCGTCAAGAAAGCTTGATTTTCCCAGTACCCATAACCGTAGAGTTTGTATAAAGAGAATTGTGGATGTGAGAGAATTGAGAGAGTTATGTCAGGTTCGTAAATCATAAAATTGAGTTATACGTAGTTGCAACTACGCAGAGACATGGCGGAAAAAGGCGTGACGATTTGATTGATTGTTCTGTAAGTTAATTAAAATGCGTTGCAATGATTTTCTTTGCAGGCCTTTATCTTGCTTCTTGGGTTGCCATAACAGAGGGGCCTTGTATAATTTGAAAACAGTCCAAAGGGCACCGTAATCAATACTTGCTAAATGGCCTATATAACAAAGAGTCATATGCATTTATAATGAGATTGTTTCAGTAAACCGCCCATGAATAATTTATGTTTAATAGTTTTACGTGAATGCATTGATTGCAAGCTTTTCACAGAACTTACTTTGAACTTCGACATTCTGAATATACGATAGACATAATTTTAAAGAGTTGTAGGCAGTGGTACCCAGTCTGCCGATCCGGGGAAGTAACACCACTTACAAGTATACAGACCGTGATCCGTAAATCACTTTAGTCGCTTTTCGAGATCGGCTTGTAAGTTGCCATTTCTAACAAGGCCGGCATAGTGGATGTGACTGCTACTTACAGCAGTGACCTCCATTCATGGACCGCACTTCAGTTTAACATCAAGCAGAAAGCCAATAAGTCAATTCACAATAAAAAAACGGCCCAAAATTATTGTTTCCTGCAGCTTTTTTTATTGGGGCACGACCCACGACATATGACAGCACTCCACATAGTTGAAGAACTCGACTAAGTGGTGACTAAACTAAACAAATAGTGGTAGTACTACCCTGGATCTGCAGACTGGGCAACTCATCTATAATGAAAGTATGCAGATGTATTTATAGGTAAAAAAAGATAGTTTATTATGAAGACGCAATGTAGACGGGCGCTGTTGCGCTTCAGATTGAACACACATTGCGCTAAGCTTTGACGATGATATGACGATCAATAAAGAGGTCCAAATGGTCTTAATATAAAAAACTTTAACTTTAATAAAGCCAGCTGTAAGACAATAGCTTTGTAGACATAGTAATAATAAGGAGCAGCTACCTTTTGTTTGTGTCGCTAATGGAAAATGAGGCTATACATTACCCTGTATGGCTATTCATTAAGGCGACCGTGATGTAGTGGCAGTGCACGAGTTCGAGACCACCCACCGGTACCAATGTATCTTTGATATATGTACCTATGTACTTTGGTTGTCCTGTTTCTATGATACAAGCACTTTAGTAGTTTGCTTGTATGATGAGGATATTGCATGTAAGGGGAGCGAGGGAAGATCGTGGCAAATGGCGCTTCATTTTCTCTGTGGAAAAAGCCTGACAATTTGATTGATTGATTTTTACAATTTTAATTAGCTAATACAACGTTGAAGTTATAAACCAGTTTTTATTATGTAAAATGTAATACAATAATTGCAAAAATGTAGCAATTTTTTTGCACCATGTAAAAAGATAATTCTATAAGTCTACAAGCAACCATTGTTTTGCTTTGACAACCATTTTTACCATTTTTGTAATAATGTCCCAGAACAAAGAACAACTCCATTGTCTCTGCCTATCCCTGTGGGAAAAAGGCGTGACAATTTAATTGATTGATTGAAGAAAAAAGAAAGCTTTTTTGGACCGTCCCCGTTTTAATACCAACCTGATGATTTATATCTCTTCCGCAAATCTCCTATCAATGTGCCAGAATAATAGAAATTATAAATTGACTTAGTATTTAATTATTTATTATTAAATATTTATAATTAATTAGCGTCCGTAATAGCGAGCGACCGTGGCTGAGTGTTTTTTTATTGATTCGCGAATTATAACCTCGACTTGTCTGGTGGTACAGGGTATACAAACTTACTATAGAAACGAAAGCAAATTTTGTCCCGATTTCGATTCCCGGTCGGAGCAAAATAATTGTTTCATAACTTTTATTTGTCATATTTAACAGTAAGATTAAATATAGTAATATTTGTTAGATATTTGTAAAAAAAGAGGTAGATATTTGCTGCTGGTCTTGTTGACAAAGAGTGGTAGGCAGTAGTGCCCCGTCTGCCGAACCGGGGTAGTACCACCACTTACAAGCATACCGTGAAATGACTTAGTCGCCTTTCAGGATCAGCTTGTATGTTGCAGGTTTAAACTAGGCCAGTTATTGAACTGTAAGTAGCATTTATGTCTAATCATGGAAACGCGCTTCAGCTTAACATTAGGCGGGTGCTGTCATATGTCGAGTCACAATAAAAAATAATAATAACTAAACTGGCCTGTATTTTCAGTCGTCGACGCTCTAGGACTTCTCCTTGCTTACCAGAAAAACTAAAATGATCGCGTCGTTATTACTTTTTTTAAATTATTTATATTCTTTTGGAATTATGTTAATACAGGTATAATAAACTTACATAAAGATAATTTCGTTCTAAATTTGTTACAAAAAAGTTGACCGATGATCCTTTTTTCTTATCCTGTAGGAAAACCGATACATCATCCTGTTCCGGGGTGCCTCAAAGAAACCGAAAATATTACGTAAATAATACATATTTATTTGTTTAGGATGTGAAAAGACGTAGAGGTATTTCTCGAAGCTTTTGTAGTATACCTACTGACGATCTATGGACACACACACGACAAAGGCTTAAATAGTTACTTTTATAACATATTTTGGTAACAGTGACAAAGCAAATTGTCACTGCCTTTTATTACAGGAATAGGTAGTGACAATAAAGTGACACTTTTTTTATTTTATTTATTTTATTGTGACACGACATTTGCATCGACCTGCCTGATGATAAGCAAGAGGAGATCCAAAAGTGCCGACGACTGAAACAACCGAGTTAGTACACAACTGTCTCAGCCGCCGTCACTATGCCGGCCAAAGGTGCTTCTTCACGCATCGCTTGAAGGATCTAAGGTTATAGGAGGGAGAGAACACATAGGCTGGCAAAGCATTCCACTTGTCGATTGTTCTACAGAGAAAAGATGCACCAAACTTTTTAGTTCGACTACCGATTCTGTCGACAAAATGTGAATGCTTCCCCCGACCAGTGCGGGTATTACGGGTGTGAAAAGACGAGATAGGAACAAGGTTAAAGAGCTCCTCGGAACATTCTCCGTGGTATAGGCGATAGAGGACGCACAGAGCCGCCATGTCTCTGCGTAATTGCAAAGGCTCCAGAGTTCGCGTAACCTCTACATCTCCTATGAATCGGACAGCTCGGCGCTGCAATAAATCCAGGGCATTGAGAAGATACTTGGCAGAGCCGTCTCAAAGATGCGAACAGTACTCCGCGCAAGAGCGAATTTGAGCCTTGTATAAAAGCAGGCGAAGCTCTGGCGCGAAGAACCGCTGCACCTTGTTTAGGATGCCAAGTTTGCAGGAGGTGGTCTTAATAGCCCGCTCAATGTGATCCCTGTGATTTAGGTCGCTGCGAAGGGACATCCCTAAGATATCCGTTTTATCCGAATTACCAAGGGAAATGGTACGAAGAGAAGGAAGGGGGATAAACGAGGATTTTTTCTTGTCTGCGTTGAACTGAACCAGGTTCTCGTCGCCCCAATGGGTAATACAATCAAGACCCGGTTCAGCCCCGCTACAACAGACTCTCTCATATCGGCTATCTCCTGTTTTCGGGGCGGGCAGTGTAGCGTCCATGCACCGTGCTGTCGTCTGCACAGCAATGAATGTTGGATCCAAGGTCCAGCATGTCATTGATATGCAGTAGGAACAAGGTCGGCGACAGCACAGAGCCCTGAGGAACGCCAGCATTCACCGACACCGTACGTGTTGTGCCATTCACAACAACGCGTATGGAGCGGCCACGCAGGAAGTCGGCTCCACGCAGACGGTCAGGTAAACCATATGCCTCAAGCTTGGAAAGAAGGGCCATGTGCCAGACCCTGTCAAACGCTTTGGAGATGTCCAAGCCGATGGCAAGGGCCTCTCCGTTACCGTCCAACGCTTCACCCCAGACGTGCGTGGTGTACGCCAGAAGGTCACCAGTTGACCGTTTCGGCCTAAAGCCATATTAACGGTCATTGATCAGCTGATGACCCTCCACTTACTACGATTCTGACACAACTCCCTCGCTTTCCTAACATGCACAATTCTCTTTATACAAGCGTATACCGTAGATGTACTTGGCAATACCTACAGCTTCATATATACTACAAATGTATATACTATTATGTATATATACATAAATTTAATTACTTATATAGCTATATTTTAAACTTTGTTGCACTATCTACCATCATCTTAACGTTCACCATATATGAAGGTTTGGCTGGTAGAGAATGCCATGGGGCATTAAGTCCGCCTTTTGTAAAAAAACAATAATAAAACAATAAAGTTTGAAATAAATAAATAATCGATATATAAAATATTAATTATTCTTTCGAAATATATATTTAATATTTAACAAATTGCTTTAATAATACGATATAATAAGCTGATGTCTATTAATTCAGTTTCCAAATGAAAACTAATCTATTAGAGATGTAGTTAACACATATAACAATGCACATTCTCTTGCGAATAATCTATTTGAACTCGAATACATCAATTAAATTAACTGAAGGTACAATAATTGATATTAATTACTGTAATTTAGTTGAGGTAGTAATTGGATTTAGTATTAGGATTATATCTTGAGGTGAACAGGGACAATTCAGAACATTGTTTCTATATCAAAATAGGGACATTTTCAAAAAGCAGGGGCCGTAGTAATGTAATATCTAATGTAATACCTACTTTTTTACAATAAAATTGATTTGATTTTAATTTTGATTTAGTTCTTATTACTGTAGAGTCTTTATGAAGAGTGTTGTTATGTGAGGGAAGCGAGAGTTGAGTCAGGATCATTTTCTTTTTTCTTTTATTGTGACTCGACATATGACAGCACCCCGCTAGTTGTTAAGCTTGAGTGTGCTCCATGAATGGATGTCACTGCTACTACAATTCAATAACTGTAAGTAGCAAGCACATCCACTATACAGGCCTAGTTGGAACCGGCAACTTACAAGCTGATCTAATCACGACTAAATCACTTCACGGTCTGTATACTTGTAGGTAGTGGTACGGATCCGGATCGGCAGACTGGGTCCCACTCTTTGGTAACCAGACCCGAAGCAAATATCCACCCCTTTTTTTTATTAACAAATATTTGCAATATTTAATATAATTATTATTAAATATTACAAATTATTGTATGAAACAAATATTTGCTCCGACAGGGAATAGAACCCGGGACTTTACGCGCAACAAACCAATCGCTAAACCGTTCGTCCATGCCTGTCGTCATACCAATACGGTCGACAGAATGCGGATGCTTCGCCTGACCCGTAAGAGGTATTAACTATTACGGGTGTGAAAAGACGAGCTAGGGTTAAGGTTAAAAATCTCTTTGGATCATTCTCCGTGGTATAAGCGAAAAAGAACGCATAAAGCCGCCATGTTTCAAATTTAATTATCAAAGAACTGTTTTATTAATATTTATTATTAACTACAATTTGCATAATTAACAAAACTCTTTCCAATTAGTGAGAGTTTCTCTTCAATCGTAATAACAATGTATTTTTATTAACGTTGCTTCATCATAAATTGTTTAATGTTGGGGGCCCTTCACTTCATTCGGGGTAAGGACCCTTTAATTGCCAAAACTCAAGGACAAAACGTTGTTTATTAATTTCACAAAAGAATTAAACGCCCATTCTAATTGTGCAAGTAGAACAATTGACAATGGGAATGCTTTGCCAGCCCATGTGTTCTCTCCATCCTATAACCTTGGATCTTTCAAGCGATGCGTGAAAAAGCACCTTATAGTGACGGCGACTGAGGCAGCCGTGAACTATGTCGGTCTTTTCAGTCGTCGTCACTTTTGGACTTCCTCTTGCTTTTCAGCAGTCGGGTCGAGGTCAGACGTCGTGTCACAATTATATAAAAAATGACGCGCCACTCCACTTTATTAGTTTACTTAAATGTGTGAATGCAAATACTACTAACTATACTTTATCAGCGTGCTTCTCCTTTTGTGTCTAATCAGCAACTGAATGACCAATTACAATTGCGTTTTCGGTGTGTTGTAATTACATTTTATATTTGCTCGTATGCGTAAATGCAGGAGAGGGGCGCGTCATTTCGGCTTAGACAGATTCTTCCACTACACCATGGTCGACTTAACACCGTTGTCTCTCCCTATCATTGTGGGAATCAATGTGTGCTATTGATAATGATTAAATATGTGAACTAGATTCGTATAGATTTGTGTATCTGGCCATTAATTTAATACGTGAAACCATTTATTATAGACTGTAAGCTCTTATACATAAAATATATATTCCTGTAACAATGTACGGTAACCGTATAACTTGTAAAGTGTATTTACATTGTTGAATCGATACTTTGTAGTTATATGAAGTTTGTCATTATGTACAAAGACTCGTAAAATATTTAGTTTTGTCTTTATTATATGTACTTTTAGAATTTGTCACATAAAATGAATATTAACCCGACGTTTCGAGAGTTTTGCAGCCATCGTGTTCACGGAATAATGAAAAAAAAAATTCATAATAAACGCGATCGTAAGCCGCGTAAAATTTGTTTAATTCATTAATTAATGTTCGCGTAAAAAGCTAAGAAAATACTATTTGTCACCTGAAAATTTAAATGTTCCTAAAATTTATGTTGAAAGGCTGTCAAACAGACTTTTTTATGTTTGTCTCTGCCTATCCCTGTGGGAAAAAGCATGACAATTTGATTGATTGATATAAGCAGTTTTTTCTGACAATTTGGCTGCCTATTAAACCATAATTAGCGCCATTCAGGTCGTCTTTTAAAGTCTTCATTATTATAAATATAAGTCTTCTTTTCAATATTTTTCAAATGTTAGTTAAAATCTAGTAAAGTCTGCCTAATTTTATTCTTACAAATTGTTTTTTTTATTTATGAACAAACATGTAAAACAAATATATTTTACAATAATATATAAACACTAAAATATACCAAGAAATAATACAATAAAATTAACAATAATAAAATGAAGAAACAAAGAAACAAAAGAAAATAAGAATCAAATTATTAGAAATTCTTTAAATATTGATACCTAACAAGTTTATTTATTTCTTCAACTTAACTCAAATGTACATTTTATGTACAAATACCTCTATTTTACATTCTAGCGGAGATTCTTTTTTCAAATAGTTTTGACACTTCACACAACCCTCTCTCTCACTGCTGTGTGCGGTTATATGTTGGCACAGCACGCAAATAATATATTTTGAGAGTCGGATAAACTTCTACATTATTCCCATACGTATTCTTAACTTAAAAGCAGTAAAAATAACGAACCGCACTTATTTGAAGTGTGGACATGTTCATTTGCACTAAAAAGTGTACTTTTGGATTTGTGCCAAATAATGCTACGACGACCGGTTAACCGACGAAATAAAGTTAAAAAAATACTCCTAAACGGACGCTAGCTGGCTGTTTTTTTTAAAGTGCAAAACTGTTCATTTCATGTCGAATAATTCAAGTTAGCTTACATATTCAATATTAATGCTTATGACTGTATGACGCTTACAAACTGCAAATAGAGCAAAATGATTTTAATATAAACTTAAAAGCAGAAATTATTTTACCAAAATTAATTATCTCGCGCTATGTAATAAATTTGGATTACAATCTTAAATTATATTCAGAGCATATTAATATCATTTGGTAATGTCCTCGCTGTAATTAGTGGCTGAAAGATAGTGAAAATTAACTTCCGCAATGCAGGTTAATTTATTTAATTCTTTTATTTGATAAAATAATTAATAAACTTTATCATATCCTTACTTATATTATAAATGCAAAAGTTTGTGAGTATGGATGGATGTTTGTGACTCTTTCACGCCAAAACTACTAAATGGATTTTAATGAAACTTTACAATAATATAGCTTATACATCAGAATAACACATAGGCTACAATTTATGAAGATATTGTGTAAATTGTCCGAAATATGACGATAAGTGTCAAGTAAGTAGGATAAAAATCTGCCATTTGCGAGCTATTCTGGCGGGCGCTGCCAAAACCGTTAGAGTTACACATATGTAATGTATGATGAAAATGTGTATCCTAAATAGACCTACAAAAAAGCCCGTGACAGTATATATCTATATCTTATGTGTAAGCTATTATAGCCAAAATAGTGTAGCGTAAATCCTACGCACGGCGGGTGAGTAGCATAATATAGGGGGTAGAAGTAGCATAACAAGTAGCAGTCCCATTTGCTAAGCTGGCGAAAAGACTGGCAGACCTTTTTTATTGTGACACGACATATGACAGCACCCCGCTTGATGTTAAGCTGGAGTGTGGTCTATGAATGCATGTCACTGCTACCACAATTCAATTACTGTGAGTAGCAATCACATCCACTATGTGGGCCTAGTTGGAACCGGCAACTCACAAGCTGATCCCGAAACGCGACCAAATCACTTCACTGTCTGTATACTTGTAAGTGGTGGTACTACCCAGTTACTGCCTACCACTCTGATAACCAAAACCGAATCAAGAGGAGTGCTCTTATTTTTATTAACAAATATTTGCAATATTTAATATAATTATTTAATATTACAAATAATAGCTATGAAATAAATATTGAGTGAAAGTAGATTGATGAAAGGAATTTATAAATCTGATGTGGATGGATGCGTTAAACAAGACAGGCCCAGGAGGGTGTTTTGACCAAATCGAAGACATCCTCAAAAAGCTAGGTTGCCTAGTGCCTATAACTACAGAGCCTGTATAAAGAGAATTGTGGATGCGAAGGAAGCAAGGAAGTTAGGTCAGAATCGTGGTAAGTGGCGCGCCTATCCCTGTGGGAAAAAGGCGTGACAATTTGATTGATTGATTGATTGATAATTTCAATCACTTGACCACTTATCATAATGAAAAATAGCTTTCAACACTTTAGTTTCAAATTGTTAAAAAGGGTTGGTTGCCAGTCATTCCTCTCAGCCAGTCCTCGTTGCGATGATGTCGTTAATCATCCCCCGTCTCGGGCGCTGTGACAAATCAGCTACTTATGAAATTTTCTCGGGAGGAAATACGATCTTAATACTATAGACAGAGATGAGAGAGATTTCAACAAATGTAAATATCAATTTAATTGTTTTTGTTTTACTTGTTCATTTTGATGGGGAAAAGGCGTGACAATTTGATTTGATTGATTTGATAAATTTGCTCGACTTGCCTTCGAAGAGCCACTTTCATTTTACAGTTGCCTAAGTCGCTGTCACTATGCCGGTTAAAAAGTAGCTTTTTGACGCTTCACTTTTTACGGATTCAATATTATAGTTTTGAACCGGTAAGTGGTTTTGAACACACCACGCTTGCCTTAAGTTTCTACCAGGTCGCTGTATAAGTCATTGTTAGACTTTTTTTCAAACAGAGGTACTTGATGACATTTCTAATTTCATTTTTCGTATTCAAATGAATGTAGCTCCCACACTTCACGGCCTATTCATATGATTTTTTCAGCCTAATTGAGCAGGTAGAGTAGCAATTATTTTATATAGTTTTGCTTTTTTATGTGCACTGGAAATAAGCGATTATCATTACTATAATGACGACAGGCGTGGACAAACGGTCAGAGATTGGTTTGTTGCGCGTAAAGTCCCGGGTTCGATTCCAGGTCGGAGCAAATATTTGTTTCATAGCTTTTGTTTGCAATATTTAATAATTATATTAAATATTGCAAATATTTGCTAATAATAAAAAAAGAGATGGATATCTGCTTCGGGTCTGGTTATCAAAGAGTGGTAGGCAGTGGTACCCAGTCTGCCGATCCGGGGTAGTACCACCACTTACAAGTATACAGACCGTGAAGTGATTTGGTCACGTTTCGGGATCAGCTTGTAATTTGTCGGTTCCAACTAGGCCGGTATAGTGGATGTGACTGCTACTCACAGTTATTGAATTGTGGTAGCAGTGACATGCATTTATGGACCACACTCCAGCCTAACATCAAGCGGGGTGCTGTCCATATGTTGAGTCGCAATAAAAAAAACCTCCAGTATATAAAATAAAAATATAACCAGCTTCATTTAAAATTGAATATGTTTTTCAACCTTACAAAAGCAGCAACTTTGTTTACACATTTTGAAGGTTCTCTTGTTCTCTACTATTGTCGTTATGAAATTTCCTGTTTGCAAAGTGAAGGAAAACAATCCGCCTACTAAGAAGTTTACACAAATTAATATATCTTAGTATTAAGTGAAATTTGTATAAAAAAACAATTAACTTATTTTGTTTACAATGAATTATGTACTCGTATATTAGATTTTTTTAAATAAATTATTTTTTTATATTATGACACGACATTTGATCTCTACCCGCCTGATGATAAGCAGGAAGAGGTCTAAGTGTGACGAAGACTGAATAAACCGAGTCAGTTCAAGGCAGCCTTAGTCTCCATCACTATGCCGGTCCAAAGTAAATAAAATTAAGTATTTGATATGAGTTTTTTGCTCTTTTAGTGTTTATGATTTATGATTTAAGCGGGTTTGGTAGTTTGATACCTATATTCTTAATATGGTAGCCTTATATATTCTAGGCGATCGTGGTGTAGTGGCAGTGCAATGGTTACGCAAGCCGAGAGCACGGGTTCGAAACCACTCACCGGTACCAATGTATCTTTGATATATGTACTTTGGTTGTACTGTTTCTATGATACAAGCACTTTAGTAACTTAGTACAGTTCGTCTTTTCTTTGTAGAACAATTGACAAGTGGAATGCTTTGCCAGCCTATGTGTTCTCTCCATCCTATAACCTTGGATCCTTCAAGCGATGCGTGAAGAAGCACCTTAGGCCGGCATAGTGGCGGCGGCTGGGGCAGCCGGGAACTGACTCGGTCATTCCAGTCGTCGTCACTCTTGGACCTCCTCTTGCTTATCATCAGGCGAGTCGAGGTCAGATGTCGTGTCACAATGAAAAAAAATGTAAAATAAATAAATATAATAAAAATATTATATTTAATAAAATCACTCCACTCCAACCAGAATTCAGCGACAAATTCTAATCAATTAGTTTACAAGTTTACTTCGAAAGTTAAAACGTTTAATATTTTTAAACGATCCGGGGTAGTACCACCACTTACAAGTATACAGACCGTGAAGTGATTTAGTCACGCTTCGGGATCACCTTGTAAGTTGCCGGTTTCATCTAAGCCGGCATAGTGGATGTGATTGCTACTCACAGTTATTGAATTGTATTAGCAGTGACATTCATTCATGGACCACACTTTGGCTTAACATCAAGCGGGGTGCTGTCATATGTCGAGTCACAATAAAAAAATATAAACCTAATTTACGTTGCTTTAAATGAAAATGTTTACGTGAGTTACCTGAAAAGTTTTCATCAACTTTTAGGGCAGTTTCTTGTTTAATTAATTAGGTTAAAGGAATTAATAAATCTGATGTATATGGATGCGTTAAACTGGTCCAGGAGGGTGTTTTCCGAACAAATCGGAGACATCCTCAAGAAAGCTAGGTTGCCTAGTGCCCATAACCACAGAGCCTGTATGAAGAGAAATGTGGATGTGAAGGAAGCATGGGAGTTGTGTAAGAATCGTGGCAAGTGGCGCTCCATTGTCTCTGCCTATCCCTGTGGGAAAAAGGCGTGACAATTTGATTGATTGATTGATTAATTAGGTTAACAGTGGAATTGCTTTTTACACTGACTCGGTTTTTCAGTCGCCCGAACTCTTGCTTACTATAAGGCAGATCGAGGCGAGTAACAATAAAAAATGTACTAAACGTGTCTACAAGACGGCTAAAGTACTGGGTAACAAAGATAAATTGAAACCAGCACTAAGCTTCAACGTACTTAGAAAAGGACATCATTCATTTTGGGCTTTTATGTACTACTTTTGAAATGTCCAATGATGAAAAAATATATACTGTAAATGGTAGTTTCGATACTTGTGTTGATAAAACTAGTAATAATTTTGCTTTTAATTGCTGTGTAATTGAGTTATTTGGTAAATAAGATATAGATTTTGTATCGTCTGTCAATCATCGCCATATTTGTCCTGCTTTGAACTGTCATAATTATAGTTTGATCATTTTGCACACCTAAACAATGCAAAATAAAGGATATATTCCAATTACATTGTAATCTTAATACATAAAACTATTTTAAAATGTATATGCATCTGTTAATACAATTAAGCCCAAGTCCCTATACAAAAGGAATAATGTCCTTTATTTTTATTGTAACTTGACACCTGACGTTAACTTAAGTAGTGATTTAAGAGCGTCAACGACTGAAAAAACGAATTATTTGCAGTCGCCTTTACATTGCCGCCTTGTCCATGGCTTCAGTCATACTAAATGAATACTCGCTGCGAGTATATTCGCTGCAAATAATATTCGCAGCGACAGTTCGCTGCCTGCCGTGTGACCGCAAATTTTACACGAGAAATTCGACAGTGTGTCTGTTGGTGCTCCAAATACATATATGTCGTCTATTTTTTTAAATTTTTATTTACGTTTTTAACTAAGCTACTAAAGCACTTTATCACAGAAACAGGACAACCAAAGTACATTAATAAAATATACATTAGTACCGGCAAGTGGTTTTAAACCTGTGCTTTCGGTTTGCGTAACCATTGCACTGTCACTACACCACGGTCGCCATAGTGTATTCGGTTGGCATTTGCAGAGTTACTATTATTCGTATCCCTCTTCATAATTTCTATACACGACCACGAAACGAATTATATTGTAATTTCTCCACCATAGAGATTCTTATTTTGGCTGACTCATCGTATGTACTACACACACGTATCTTATGCAGCGATGAAACACGGGCACCTGTAGCACGGGCGTGTGGTCTGTGGCGGCGCGCTGAGCGGAACTACTCGCAGCGAGTACCCTAACACACACAGCGACTTCTCGAGAGAGTAAAATTCAACATGCTCAATTCAACTCGCGGCGAATAAATCTATTCTTAGCGAATAGCTTTTCATTCACAGCGAATACTCGCTGCGAATGCCTAATCGCGACCGAAGCCTAAACGGTATATATTATTGTCTCTATTAAAGTGTTACATAAAATATTATTTTCAACTTCTTGTGCTGACTGTACAAGGAGGTAATTCCCGTTCAATACCTCAAGTCTCGAGGGACAACGACCTCCGCTGAGTTATAACACAAGTTTCAGCAGTCTGTCTTTACCTACCTAACTCATAAGGCCAGGAATTCAAACCTAACTTAAACACTTTTACCCTTTAAGTAGTCAGTCCACGGCTTTATACCCACGATAGCTTGGTAAAACTACTACAAATAATAAGTTTGTGTTTTATTCAATATATAGTACTATCATATATTAAAAATTAATGGTTGTTTAAAATACTTTAGAATCGTTTACTTCGCATATTGCATGTTGATTAATTTAAATAATATATTATATTTGCTTCGGGTCTGATTCTCAAAGAGGAATTGTAGACAGTGGGGCCCAGTCTATCGATTCGGGGTAGTACCACCACTTGTAAGTATACAGACCTTGAAGTAACTTCAAACTTGTCGGTTCAAAATTGTCAGTTCTTGAACTGAGACCGCACTCTGGCCTTACATCAACCAGGGCGCTGTCATATGTCGAGTCACAATTAATAAATGTAATCTATAAGTAAGTCTGTACCATATTATAATGCATAGTTTCTAAATGTGTGGTGAAACCCGCCCTCGTATAATGTATATCCGACTAACTACGAAAGTCTATATGTCTAGGTATTTAGCTTTGCAATAAATTACTCTTACTAAACAGAATTAGTTGTTTCACAAAGTTGTTTTTTTATTTTATTTTGTGTTTGTATCACCACTAAACATGTTTATATAATTTACGAGTATTCCATTTTATTGTGACTCGACATATGACAAAACCTCGCCTGATGTTAGGCTAAAGTGCGGTCCATGAATAGAGGTGACTGCTACTTACAGTTTAATAACTGTAAGTAGCAGTCACATCCACTGTGCCGGCTTAGTTGGAACCGATAACTTATAAACTAATCTCGAAACGCGACTAAGTAAGTCACGGTATGGTCTGTATACTTGTTAGTAATTCTAAGCCTAGCTACTCCGGATCGGCAAGCCTGTCACCACTGCCTACCACTCTTTGATAACCAGACCCAGTGCAAATATCCGCTTTTTTTATTAACGAATATTTGTAATATTTAATCTAATTAGTAAATATTACAAATAAAAGCTATAAAAAAAAATTAACCGGGAAACGAACCCGGGACTTTACGCGTAATAAACTGGCGTGATAACCAATACCCAACGCCTATTGTCAAAATCATATACACTTCACGCCCAAAACCCTATCAAAAAAGGTATCATAAAAAACGTTTGGTCCGCGTAACCATATAAAAAGAAAATAAAAAATTTGAGGTCTTAAGGGCTGACTACCGAGCACACGTTCAACTGCTTAAAAGAGTTCTGCTTAGAAACATTTTTTTTAATTATATCCAAAATAAAATGGCGATAGTTGAAGCTAAATATATAAGCCAAAACTCAATTTACAAGATGTCCGGCAAAATGTCGTCCGAGATGGGAAGCGATAAATAAAATGAACGCTATCGGCGAGAATGTCGTCTGCTACGTCTTAAATCCACTTTTATGTAAGCCACAAACAATATACTTTTATTATATACTACAAAGTAAATTTTAGATATAGAATACTACGTCGAAATAACCATTTTTACCCCAAGAAAAGTTTCATAATATTTCTTACATAACGTCCATATTTTCTAGAGCAATAATCTTAAATAGGTATTATTATTTAAATTAGATTTAGATATAAAGATAAGGTAGAAATTTATTACAATCAATCAATCAATTGTCACGTCTTCTTCCCAAGAATAGGCAGTGCCACGATCCTGGCACAACTCCCTCGCTTCCTTCACATTCACAATTCTCTTCATACAAGCTCTATGGTATCGGAGACATCCTTAAGAAAGCTAGGTTGCCTAGTGCCTGCAATGCTCGACAGCGAGAGTTCATGGAGAGCAGTCTCGCAATTCTGCGAGATTGTTCTCCTGCGTAAAGAGGTAGCGGAGAGAGAGAGAGAAGCAACCTCTGCTCTGTCCATTCGGCGCCCTAAAATAGGGAGAAGAAGGCGCGATTATATCCGCCTCCTTCCCCTTTAAACATCAGGAAAAGACATCAGGCTCGGGGTTAGCCTGTCGCTTCATGTAGCGAGAAGTGGCCACAACAGCCGGCACCGCTGGAGATGTCGGAAGAATGTACCCCAGCTCCCAATCTCCAGCGTTTGTGATGACGGAGGCTACCGTGGGGTTTTAGCCGGTACGAGTCCGGCATAATCCTGGTTACCACCCCGAGAAACCAGGAGTATCCATGAGGATTTCCCCACGAAAAAAAAAAAAAAAAAAAAAAAGGTTGCCTAGTGCCTATAACCATGCGTAATATATTACTATATTATTTACAATATTTTTATATTTATTATACACGGAGAATGTTCCGAGGAGCTCTTTAACCTTGTTCCTATCTCGTCTTTTCACACCCGTAACACCCGCACTAGTCGGGGGAATCATTCACATTTTGTCGACAGAATCGGTAGTCGAACTAAAAAGTTCGGTGTATCTTTTCTTTGTAGAACAATCGACAAGTGGAATGCTTTGCCAGCCCATGTGTTTTCTCCCTCCTATAACCTTGGATCCTTCAAGCGAGAAGCACCTTTGGCCGGCATAGTGACGGCGGCTGAGACAGCTGTGTACTGACTCGGTTGTTTCAATCGTCTGCACTTTTGGATCTCCTCTAGCTTATCATCAGGCGGGTCGATGTCAGATGTCGAGTCACAATAAAAAAATAAAAAAAAAACATTTCTATACTAAGCTACTAAAATGCTTGTATCATAAAAACAGGACAACCAAAGTACATATATCAAAGATAGATTGATACCGGTGAGTGGTTTCAAACCCGTGCCACTCGGCTAACTTACGTAGCCATTGCACTGCCACTACACCACGGTCGCCTTTATATAATATAACTCCTTAATAATCAGGTACATCATAGGTTTAATCATTTATTTTTGTTCGTTGTATTCTATTTTCGTGTGAGTTGTTTCTTATTACTAGCCTTATCCACATTATATCTGTATGAACTTGTATCTGTAAATAGTCTAGGTTTAGTTTATAATAAGAATGGCATCGCCATTTTATGTGCGCAATTCCCCTAATAAAAATGATTAAAAAAATAATAATAATCAGGTGTTATGTAGGGCTCATCGATTGACCTGAAAGAGTACTTTGGAAGTCCGCCCGCCCTACTTAGGCAGCAAATCCCTTGTTTGCATGTTTAACAACGAAAACATGGAACAAGGTTCACTGCACGATATAGCTATTAGGTATTAGGCACTATAAAACCTTTTTACTCGTTTATCATGTAATGGCCACTTGGCTTGGTGGTATACCAGAGCAGTCAGTATTGTTTATTGAAACGAGCAACTATTTTTTACCATGATTTTTATTCGCATCAAAATATTGACAGTGACAATTTACTTCTACCATCGTCAACATAGCAGGCCCCGGTGTGAACATTACATAAAAAATAGCTATAATAAATGGAACACCAATTTAGGGGTGACGACATAAGTAGAAGTAAAATGTGTATAATTATAAAAACAAATTATATTCTTATAAAGTATAAAAACTATTTACATTTAGAGAATAACTAATTTCTTTAATGGGCGCTTGAGTACACCGGCGGAGGTACAAACATCAGCTACCCTAACAATGCCATCCTTTCCTGGGTACAACCGGGTTACTCGTCCTCGAGGCCAAACACCTCTGGGTAAATTACCATCCACAATTAGTACAATATCACCGATTTCTATTTTGGGTATAACACCACCTCCTCCACGTGGTAAGAGGGTTGGAAGATACTCGGTTGTCCATCGCTGCCAAAAATGGTCTGCAAGGCGTACAGCCTTGCGCCATGCAGTTCTTCCAGTAAGTGCACCATCATTGAGAGCACTAGGAATAGGTCGGCCCGAAGATGCTCCAAACAGAAAATGATATGGTGTCAATGCTTCAAGTGTGTTGTCATCTGACACGTGGGTAAGTGGGCGAGCGTTTAGTAGCGCCTCCACTTCTGTCAAAAGTGTGTAAAAAACCTCATCGGTTGGACTGCGTTCGCGTAACGTATATCTTAAAGACGTCTTGACGCTACGCACTAAGCGCTCCCAAGCGCCACCCATGAACGGAGAAGCTGGCGGGATGAATTTCCATTTGATCTTTTCGTTTGCAGCGAAATCTTTAATTGCTTCATTATATAAAGACTTTAATTGACGATTTGCTCCAACGAAGGAAGTCCCGTTGTCCGACCACAATTCATTAGGTGTTCCTCTTCTAGCGATGAACCTTCGTAGACACATTATTGCAGAATCTGCAGATAAACTATGCACTATTTCCAAATGCAGCGCTCGTGTGACCAGGCAAGTAAACAGACCGACATATCGTTTCTCACGTCGACGTCCCACTACTACTTGTACTGGCCCAAAATAGTCTAGGCCAGAAAATGAAAATGGTCTTTGATGATGAGCAAGTCTGGCGGCAGGTAAATCGGCTGTTGGTGGTCGGCACGGTTTGGCTCGTAGAAGTCGACATAACTGACAATTGTTTGTTATTGATTTAAGTGCTCTCCGAAGATGTAAAATCCAATACATTTGACGGACCTCGTTTACAATTGTTTCTGTATTACCATGTGCCGCTTTTCTGTGGTAACTATCTAAAAGAAGCCGGACAGCAGGGTGCTTAGAATCTAATATAATAGGTCTTTTCATGCTCTCACTGACGTTGTTAGCTCGACCAATCCTTCCGGATACGTGTAACAACTGATCCTCTTCATTAATGACTGGAGAGAGGTTAAACAATCGGCTTTTCTTTAGCAGCGGCTTGTTATTCTTAATGTTGATAATTTCTTCTGGGAATGAGTCTAACTGGCTTTGACGCAATGCATGTACCTCCGCCAAAGAAATATCATCAGCGGTGATATTTTTTGGCCCGCCTCGTTTAATTAAAGTTAAAAATTTGTGGGCTCTCGCGGTAGCCCTTATAAATCTTAACCACGAACTGAAACGTCGTGCATCAGCTGAAAGTGGCTTGGGCAATGACGATAATGTAATTTGATAAAATGATTCATGAGCAGTCATTTTTGATTCCGGGAGAAATTTGGGAACTTCAGTAGTAGGTTCTGTTGGCCAGCTATGTTCCGGTAACATCAGGAAAGGTGGTCCACAGAACCAACGTGATGAGTTCTCAAATTTATGATCGGCCCGTGTAGCATCATCAGCTACATTTAGCGATGTAGGTACATATTTCCAATTTTCTAACTTGGTTGTTTCTAAAATTTCACCTACACGATGGGCTACAAATGACTTAAAGTTGCGAGTGTCACTACGCAGCCATCTTAAAACGGTTAGGCTGTCAGACCAGATAAATAATTTTAAAGGTTTTATATTATGAGCTTCTTGAATATACGCTGCAAATCGAGTTGCTATAAGAGCGGCTTGCAGTTCAAGTCTGGGTATTGTGGTTACTTTTATTTGAGCTACGCGAGCTTTTCCACCTATGAGCGAAACCTTCACATAGTCGTCAGAGTAACGAAAACGCCAATATGCTACACATGCACAAGCAAGTTGACTAGCATCAGCAAAAATGTGAAGCTGACTCTCACAAGGGTTGTTGGTAGAAATATAACATCGAGGAATAGACCACGAACTTGCTTTTCTTAGGTCTTCGAACCACGATAACCATTTGGATACAAAAGTGCGTGGGAGTTCCTGGTCCCATTCGATTCCTAACCTCCAAGTCTCTTGAAATATTATACGACCTCTGATAATTATAGGAGTTAGGAATCCAAGAGGATCATAAACTCTCATTAATTGTGAAAGAACTGTACGCTTGGTTAGTTTTGATGGTAAACTACTTGAGAAATCTTTAAGGAAATGAAATGTATCACTAATAAAATCCCAAGTTATACCTAGAACACGAATATGATCTTTGGATGGTCCTAAACCGATCTCTGTAGTACCGACAGCACAAATATCAGGTGAAAGAAGTGAGAGTGCCTCTTTGCAATTTGAGACCCATGCCCTCATATCAAAACCCGCGGCTTTGTGCACTTTTACAATATCAGCTGCCAATTGAGCAGCTTCTGTAACACTGCTGACACTTCCGAGAAAATCGTCCATATAATGATCATTTAATATTGAACGAACAGCATCTGGGAAACGATCTTGATGATTCAAGGCATTTTTGTTCTTTATGTAATTTGCGGTGCACGGACTAGAAGTGGCTCCAAATATCATACTTGTCATTCTGTACTCGGCTAAAGGGTGAGAATGGTTATTGCGCCACAAAAAACGTTGTGCATCGCAATCAGATTCTTTAATTTTAACCTGAGGGAACATTTCTCTTATATCTCCGCAAAGAGCAACAAGATTCTCCCTAAATCTCATCAGAATTGACAACAATGGTTGAAGAAGATCAGGACCGGGAAGAAGTAACGAATTTAAACTTACTCCGCGTGTCTTAGCAGCCGCGTCAAAAACTACACGTAGTTTGCGTTTTTGAGGATGAATGACGCCGAAATGCGGCAGGTACCAGGTAATACTCGTAGAACTTGGTGGCCCTGTACATATTTCTGCGTAACCTTTATCTATCGCAGCGTTTATATTGTCTCGGTATGACTTTGCATAAGTCTCATCTTTTAAAAACTTTTTCTCTAAATTAAGAAAACGCGAAAGAGCGAGATCATAACTGTTGGGTACATCTTTATTATCAGGTCGCCAAAGTAATCCTACCTCATAATGACCTGATGGCAAATGACGGGTTGTAGTATCTAAAATTCGCAATGCGTGCTCTTCGTTGACACTTCGATAATCCTTTTTAGAAATACCAATAGAGTCTAACTTGTAATAGTCTTTTATAAGGGTATCTAAAGAATCGAAATACCCTTGAGACTCCTCTGAAGTATTAACGTGGTTCACGAAATGGATAGGAACGGTCTTACTAGATGCAAACCCGTATAAAACCCAACCTAGTGCTGTTAGAGAAGCTACTGGTTGTTGGCGTGTACCTTTACGAGTTTGGTGAGATATTGTAAGATGCCAGTTATCAGCACCGATTATAATCATTGGCTTAGCTTTCTCATAACACAAGTTCTCAGCCAAATCAGATAAATAATTAAAAGATTTAATGTCATCTGCCTTAAGGGTTTGCTCAGTAACACCAAGATTTGGAATTGAGCGGATATTAGTCAACTTATAAGTTTCGGAACTATGTTTGCCCTTTATTTCAATATCAACCAATGAAACCTCGGCTTCCCTAAACAAACCACCTATGCAGTCTACTCGTATAGCAGATTTGGTACCTGAGACACCAATAGCTTCTGTAACTTCCGAGTCAATAAGAGTTGCAGTGGAGCCGTCGTCGAGCAAAGCATATGTATTGACACTTCCATTTGGACCTGAAATTGTTACAGCTACGACTTTTAATAAAGGTCTTGCAGACTTGTTTTCGGTCGAGTTATGTGCTATAATTATTTCAGAGGACTCGTTTGACAGTTGAACGGATTCAGTATCAACATGAGCAGATACTTCAACTGGTTTATGCAACAAACTGTGATGACGACGAGCATACTTGCAATTAGCGACCTCGCAGGCCTTCTTGCATGACCTATAAGAGTGTTCACCGCGTTTTAAACATTTATGACAAACTTTATTTTCGATAGCCCAGCGCCACCTGGCGTCAACTTGCAATAACCGAAATTTGTTACAGTCACTCACAGTGTGATTATTTTCATTGCAATATTGGCATAACTTTGGGGAACTATCGAACTTTTTTATAAAAAAAGCTTTGAGATGGTTGCGTTCTAGTCGTCGACGTTTGGCAAGTAGACGTCGTCGCATATGAATGATCACTGCCTCTTTGAACTTTATGAACATTTTTGCTTTTGAGATTTAACAATTGACGTGACCCGTCATTATGAATCGATTCCGAAATTATCCCGTATTTAATTTGCTTCTCTGACTCCTGTGTTAGAAATTCAGCTAGAAGCTCGAGCTTGAATTTAGATCCAGCATTAGAATGGGCAAAATCAATCCAACGTGCTCTCAGAAGTGGAGTGAGCTTACCAAGAATTGAATTATTCAATTCTGGGGATGCTAAATATTCGTTTTGTTCAAGTAATTTTATTGTTCCAACACAACTACGAACACGACAGGCAAATAGATTTAACTCCCGATATCCCTCATGTGGGAGCCTAGGCAGCGCTCTCACTGCCGCAATTTCTTGTAAGACAATAAGCTCGGGTCTTGCAAATTCAAGCTCGAGCGCCACCATAATTTCTTCTGGGTCTCTTGCGGAAACTAGAAGAGTCGAAACAGAGTCCCTTGCTGCGCCACGGATTGCAGAATTTAATCTAGAGAGATTCTCGTTTACCGTAAAACTTCGTTTAGAATCATCAAAAGCACGCCGAAAGGCTAACCAGTCGGCAACACGACCATCAAAGAAAGGCAATTTAACTTCACTCACCTTAGGACGTGTAGTTGCTAAGTCCGCGATCACCCGTGCTAGCGTTTTTAAGTCATTATTGTTTTGTGTATTATTATATTTATTATGGTTACAAAAACTCTGATTAGGTTCCTCGGGTAATGTTTCTGTGGTGGTGAAGTTGCCTGCTGCTGTGGCAGGCGTGACCCTCACAGAGTGCGGAGGTGACGCATGAGTGTCGCGGGCAATCGCAGGACCTGCAGAGGCAAAATGGCCTGCTACTGCGGCAGACATGGCCGATGCAAGTTGTGACGCATTATTACACTCGTGGACGGTCGTTTCTGCCGTCAATGATGCGTTGTTAAAACCTCCCGAGGGAGCCGGTTCGACCTGGACATGCAAGTTATTATTAATATTGCAGTCGATGGACTGATGCTCGGCATTTTCATCTAACCAGCTTTCGACATTTGAAGCGTGACTGCGGCGAGAACTACCAGCTTCGATTGAAGCTAATTCTGCCTGCAGCTCGAGTTCAGCAGCGGCGCGCTCACGTTCAGCAGCGACGCGCTCACGTTCAACAGCGGCGCGCTCACGTTCAGCCTCTGCATTTGCGAGACGACGAGCATGTTGCGCCTTAACTGCTAACTGTTGGGCTCTAATAGTCGCCGACGAACGCGACGTCGACGAACGTGATGAAACGTTAGAATGTGATTGATCGTGTAACCTTGGTTTATCTTGATGCGATGGTCCTTGAATTGGATTCGTAGAAGGTGAAATATTTTTCATGGTATTCATAGATGCTTCTGCGTTTTTTGTCTTATTCCTTGTGAGCATTGTTTATATTTCTTCTGACACCAAATATTGTTTATTGAAACGAGCAACTATTTTTTACCATGATTTTTATTCGCATCAAAATATTGACAGTGACAATTTACTTCTACCATCGTCAACAGTCAGGGTCAGGCATCGTCAAAGGTGATTTATTATAAATTATAATTAGCTGGTGCCCAAACCATAGAGCATTCCTTTGTCAATCCTTGTCACTACATCTTCTTTTAAACCACATCTATCACGCAAATCAGAGAAATCCTCAAGAAAGCTAGGGTGCCTAGTGGCCATGACCACAGAGCCTGTATGAAGAGAATTGTGAATATGAAGGAAGCAAGGGAGTTGTGTAAGGGTCGTGGTAAGTGGCGCTCCATTGTCTCTGCCTATTCTTGTGGGAAAAAGGCGTGACAATTTGATTGATTGATAATAAAGTGTATGTGGAGTGACGATGGCGGATAATGAGGAATAGCACAGTTCACGATAGATGTAAGAAAAGGTATTGACAAGGATTGACAAAGGGATGCTTCGTTGGTTTAGGCACAAGGAAAAGATGAGTGAAAGTAGATTAACCAATTGACATTTATAAAACTGATGTGGATGGATGCGTTAAACGAGGCAGACCCAGGAGGGTGTTTTCCGAACAAATTGGAGACATCCTCAAGAAAGCTCGGTTGCCCAGTGCCATAAGGAGTATGAAGGGAAGTTGTGGAAGAAGTTGTGTCGGGATCGTTAGAAGTGGCGCTCCTACCCCTGTGGAAAAAAGGCATGACGAATTGATTTAATCTATAAATTTCTTTTTAACTATTTGTAGGTATTATTACTTGGGAATTTTAGGAAGTTTGAAACATAGTACAATTTTATAATAATAATTATATATAGGGTTTTCTAAGCAAAATTTTATATTATTACCTTAAATGTGTTTTTCATAGACGCAAGTACATGAAAATGCAATAACATGTAGCCTTTCAGGTTTCATAACACTTGGCACATTCTCAATTATTGCATTTGGCTCCAGCACTGTGCTCAACTGAGTGCCAAATAAAAATGCACTTACATACTAATGGTGTTACAGGAAATTACTTCTTTTTGCCACTAAATGCAAATTGGTGCTGGTTTTCAGTCCTTAACAAAAAAATATTTAATTTTTTAATTTACATTCAAGCAAGTTTAGCTACGATAGTGCTTGTATCATAGAAACAGGACAACCAAAGTACAAATATCAAAGATACATTGGTACCGGTGGGTGGTCTCGAACTTGTGCTCTCCGGTTTGTGTAACCATTGCACTGCCACTACACCACGATCGACTTTTTCGTTTATTTATTTAAGTAATACGACAACTTGCACTGTAAACGAGACGAATTTCTGAATCAGGTTGAAATGTTACAGGAGATCAGCGGATCATGCGCCTGCATAAAACCTATATATTTATCACAATATGTTTCTACTATTTTCAGCGCACAAAGCAACTAAAAAATGTCCGCTGATATAAAATATTTTCCGCTACAAGGTATATACTAGGTATCTCCCCAATTCCCCTGACAATAGTGGACCTATTAGTTTTTTGTTCGACGTGAAAGTTTAAAAACAACCTGCTTCGATGTTTAGATTTTGACCTGTATATTAAACTACTTATATTAATATTGAAATTGTGTAGGTACACCTCTAGTTTTATAGTAATATGCAGAGGAAATGTCTCATCTTATATTATCTGCAGCGTCCTTAACCAAAGAGCATGTATGAAGATAATTATAAATGTAAATATAACAAGAGAGTTGTGTCTAGATCGTGGAAAGTAGCGCTCTGTCTCTGTCACTTCACGTCATTCATAAAAGCGTGAAATGAATGTAGATGATTTCAGCACCCTGCTTAATGTTGAGCTGGAGTGCGGTCAATAACTGTAAGTAGCAGTCACATCCACTATGCCGGCTTAGTTGGAACCGGTAACTTACAAGCTGATCCCGAAATGTGACTAAGTCACTTCACGGTCTGTATACTTGTAAGTGGTGGTACCCGAATCGGCAGTAGCCCACCACAATTTGTCAACCAGACCCGCAGCAAATATCTGCCTCTTTTTATTAACAAATAATAAATTATTAAATATTACAAATAAAAGCTATGAAACAAATATTTGCTACGTTCGGAAATCGAACCCGGGACTTCCACGCTTTCACGCCTGTCGTCACGCGTGGCGTAGTGGTTAGCAAATGTTACTAAAGATGTAAAATATTATTTTATTTTTTGTTTTTAGTTTAGTGCATTATTGTTGTAGTTTAGTATTATTAGTATTATTTGTTAATGGTGCGAAAAAAAAAAACAACATGTTAATAATAAATAAATGTAACTAACGTCTGTGTCCTGTCGTGTACACCTTATAATGAGTGTAATTTTGACCTGTATTTTTTAGCCTGTTATTTAAATAACATGTCAAAAAATTACAGTTAAAGCATAAACTTTTTATCACGCAGTGTGTTTACATTTATTTTTTTCAAAAAAATATCATGAGTTGCAAGCGTTGAACAAAGGACTCGTGTTTCAATTGTTTACTGCAAAGCCTGAAAACAATGTTAGGCCTTAAAAATAGAATTGTATATTCTATTTTTATAGTTCTACATATATTGTAGTTTGTGTATTTTATTAGGTCAAACGTTTCAGGATGCTTTTATTAGATTTTGCTGATACATGCTTTTATAAAAGTAATTGCAACTTAACGTTTAATTTGTACATTTTTTTACATTTCTATACTAAGGTACAAAAGTGCTTGTATCATAGAAACAGGACAACCGAAGTACATATAACAACGATACATTGGTACCGGTGTGTGGTTTCGAACCCGTGCTCTCGGCTTACGTAACCATTGCACTGCTACTACACCACGGTCGCCTTATTTACCTATAGTAGCAGTCGCTTCCATTAATGACCGCACTTTAGCTTAACATCAAGCAGGGTGCGGTCACATGTTGAGTCTAAATGAAATCAAATGTGGAACATATCAGTGAATATGACAAAGTGGATGAATATGCCGATATGTCAATCATATTTCCGGTGTTGGCAGGAAGTGTGGCTCGCAGTTGAAAGGCACATGAAAGTAGCCTCGAAACGTCGGCGAAAAGATCAATTTCCGTCAATTCCGACTTACTGTTAGGGTTGGCACACAAAGTCTTTACTAGAAAATAATATATAAACACATATTTATGAATTAAATGAATTTTATGTGGTTTACTATCGCGTTTTTTTTTTGTTTTTTTTTTATATTCTGACGTGTCGAAAGCATTGCAGCCATCGTAGTCACGGAGAGACTCGCTGCAAAGCTCTCGAAACATTAAGAACAAAAAAAAATTAAAAATCATTAACCAATAATAAACCTGATAGTAAGCCGCATAAGATTTGTTTAATTCATTCATTTGTTTAATTAAATTTATTTGTTTAATTAATTCAATGTTCGCGCAAAATCTAAGAAAACTTATAATTACCTTTATTTTTAGGCGATTTCCGGTCGGACCAAAGATTTGTTTCTTAGTATTTATTCGCAATATTTAGGAACTAGAATGTTAATATTTAAAAAAATATATACTATTAGATTGTAAAGTTAGAATTTACAAAGAGAAAAATATAAATTAATATAATGTCTTAAAGATTGTATTCTAACTTTTTAAAAATATATTTAATAGTGTAATTTTTTAAAATTCTGTAATCTATCTGTAAGATTCTACTAAAGTTGACCATTAACTGCAGTCGCTAATGAACTCCGTTGTTGGAGTGACTTAAAAAAAATGTTAGTAAAAATTTCTAAATTTTACAGCAGCACCATAATGCAATAGATTAAAATTATTAAGAAATGTTTTAATTCCAACTTTCTTTTGTCCCCAGTTCGCCTAACATCAGAGGACGCATCATTGCAAGACTACGTCATTTACTCCATAATCGACAACTATATGAAAGGCAACTTCACACCGACCCTCAACATTGAAAAGCCGTGCAGAGTGGACGACCCTTTACCCTACTTCGTACAAAAGCATTCGAGAAGTGAAAGATCAAAGCATATGAGAAATCATTTCAAAAGTGATGGACGGTCCCGTAGGAAATATTATTATAGGAATCGTGGTGCTCGGTCGGTTAGGTATCGTGGTAAGAAGTCTTTAAGATATAAACATTATATGCCAGCCCGTATAATGAGTGGTCCAATCAATGGTAGAACTGTTGTGCTTCAATGGAGTGTTAGTGAGGCGACGCATGTGGATAGTCACGCCGCTAGTGTCATTTTTAGGTGAGTATTTTTATATTATAGCTACGAGTATGTACATTTTTCTTCACTTGACAAAAGTTTCAGCATAATGACGGATTAACAATGAAAAACAATTACTACTGACGCGAATCAATACGAATGTATGAAAATATCTATGAATTAGGTACTGTTAATGTGTTTTGTTATTTATTATTATTGGAACGAAGTTCCTTATCGGGGCTAGACGGTAAAAAATTAAGACCAAAAGTTGTAACGACACTTTTTAGGGTTCCGTAGTAAAAAACGGAACCCTTAATGGTCCGTCCGTCCGTCCGTATGTCAGCCACTTTTTTCCGAAACTATAAGAGCTATACCATCGATGCAGTTTTTTCAAGACATTTAAATAAAATAGAATCCCAAACATATGTTTCCTACTTCAGTTACCACAACCCAATTATTACTAATATTGAGCCTACTGATTAAGTTTATTTTACATTATATTTTTTGTTAATAATAAAAATATATTATAACTAAAAATATTATTAGAATTCCTTCACTAATAATTAATCGAAAGGAACTTCGTTCCATCCGGGTGTCCCTTGATACCTCTCAAGTTTTTTTTATTATTGGGGCACAATATTTGTCATTTGTGAATATGAATATATTGTGAATATAACCATTTATATGTTCCCATATAAATGGTTTTTGATAAAAAATAATGTATATATAGGTATGTACATACCTATATATAAAATAACTTTTGTGCATCTGTTACATTGTGTATGTTTATTCTATAGAATAAAACAGTAGTAAACAGTTTCCTTAGATAAAGGGGATGGGAAATTGTGATTTTTATGTTTGTTTGCTTCTTATGCCAAGTAGTAAAAAACCAGTATAGAGACAAACTATATGGCTCCAGAGTTAGGCCCAAGGCTATGCGCAATGCATGAAATACGTATAGCTGGTATTGGATATTAAAGTTTGCCCTGATTGGTGAATAATTAATTTATCGGTGGTCGATTTTATTTCTGCCAATCGCATTACTGCATATGATCGGTTATCACCAATGGCGCGGCTTGACGTCTGTTTTTAGTTCCAACAAGGCACGGCAAAGTGCCATATTGCAATGTATATGTACGAATATGTAATGTAAAATAAAATGTATAAAAAAACTAAAGTGATAAAACGTGTAGTTAAAGAAGTTTCGTGTTAAAAAAGATATAGAGAAAACCAGCATTTATAATTTTTAATTAAATTGCACGAAGTTTATGCAAAACTAACTGAGAGTAAATAAAAAAAACTTTGCTGAGAAAATGCGAGCAGAATTAAAACTGTAGGTAGAGTCTATCCAACCCGAAATGACGCGCCCCTCCGCTGCATTTAAGCACACTTGCGACTATAAAATATAGATGCAACAAACCGAAAATGCAATTATAATTGGTCATTCAGTTCCTGGTTAGACACAAAAGAAGGATCACGATGATAAAGTATAGTAATATGTGTATTCATACATTTAAATAAACTAATAAAGTGGAGGGGCGCGTCATTTATAGTTAGACAAGCTATTCCTAACTAGGAACAATTGCATGTAAAACTGAAAACAAGCTTGTAAAAGAACTTTTCCTGAAATTGTATACTCACGCCTTTACGCCTAAGGAGAGGTACATATTTCTACTATCGATTTTATTTTTGGGGAATTTTGTATTATGACGTTTCAAAAGTAATCGTGGCGACGACGGAGACTACGATGGCTGCAAAGCTCTCGAAACGTCGGTATAATAAAAATACGTCAGTTGTACTTGACGATAGGCGTGGACGAACGGTTAGCAATTGGTTTGTTACGCGTAACGTCTCGGGTTCGATTCCCGGTCGTAGCAAATATTTGTTTCATAGCTTATATTTGTAATATTTAATGATTATATTAAATAATGCAAATATTTAATATAATAGAAAAAAAAGAGGTGGATATTTACTCCGGGTCTGGTTATCAAAGAGTCGATCCGGGGTAGTACCACCACTTACAAGACCGTGAAGTCATTTGGTCGCGTTTCGGGATCAGCTTGTAAGTTGCCGGTTCTAACTAGGCCGGCATAGTGGATGTGATTGCTACTTTCAGTTATTGAATTGTAGTAGCAGTGACATCCACTCATGGACAACACTCTAGCTTAACATCAAACTGAGGGCTGTCATATGTCGAATCACAATACAAAAAAATTATCAAAAATACACGATTGTAAGCCTCTTGAAATTTGTTTAATTCAATAATCAATGTTCTCACAAAATCTAAGAAAAAAATCCTTTCATTACATTACACTAAATTACTTACATTATATTAATTTTATTACGTTAATCTAGACTAGAAGATTACACGTCTTAAGACGAACGTTATATTAAAGTTAAATAATGAACTATAAAAAGGTTTTTTATATATTGCGAGGAATGGATGCGAGAATTTGTATTCATTAGGCCGGCCTAGCTGAACCAGCTACCAAAAAGTTCTATATAATTAAATAAATGACCAGTACGAACGTATATCGGTTGGCTGCGACTGGGAATCAAAACCTACCCCTGTCGTTTCACGCGATCTGATCACAAAGGCATAGCGTCTATGTGAATCATTTTCTAGTTAACTTTTATGTGTTATTTCTTTACTTAGCTACTAAACTTGTACTATAAGAATAATTTCTTATTTCTTTACTTAATTACTAAGCTTGCTTGTAGATACTGGGCGAGTAAAATTCATTATATCAAAGATACCTCGGTATTAATACTTATAATCCATAAGTATTGAAATGTACCAAAAATTACTAAAAGTTTACCAACGTGAATGTTCTTCACATGGCGACTGAAGCAACAGTAAGTTGAATTAATTGTTTTACTCAGTCGTCAGAAAGTGAAGGTCAGAGATGTCGACCAGAATAAAATAAAATAACCTAAAAAAATGTTTTTTCATTTCGCTTGGTTGACAAATATACTTTTTCTTCATTATAGCCCATTTGACCCAAATTACGAGTAAAGCAGCCCAACTAAACAAAAATAATTTCAATTTCAAAAGCGTAATATCTCAATGTCCAAAATAAAGTACCTTCTTAAGGTTATCCGGCCGAGACAGGTGTAATATTTCCTCGCCCGGCTAAACCGTACGAACGTTCAAGAGATAAACACATGTTTAAAACTCTGAAAATTTTATACAGTTCACTAAAAGTTTGCATTCAAATATATTTACCTAACTTTTGCATTTAAATATATCCCTAACTTTTGCATTTAACAAACAGATGGATCGGGGATTCCTAGTTTCTATATAAAAATGTTTTTAAAACAGAGTTTTTGTTATTTAGCATTAAAAATTTATGTTGTATAAATAATAAGGTGACCCTGGTGTTGTGGCAGTGCAATAGTTTAATACCTCTTGCAGTTACAAATGTATCTTAGATATATGTACTTTGGTTGTCCTGTTTCTATGATAGGTTCTTATTCTTTATTTCCTTATTTAGTTTCTTATTTCCGCATAATGGCGGCGGCTGGGGCAGCCGGGAACTGACTCGGTTGTTCCAGTCGTCGTCACTCTTGGACCTCCTCTTGTTTATCATCAGGCGAGTCGGGGTCAGATGTTGTGTCACAATAAAAAAAAACTTTAGTAGCTTAGTATAGAAATGTAAATAATAAAAAATTACATCTAAAAATTTAATTCATAAGCCATTAACATAAATAGAAATTTTAAATTTGTAGTTTGTTTAATTTTTAATTTGTTATTAAAATGTAGTTTCATTTTTATAAAAATTCAGTTGGTAAAATATACAGTTATACAATAATTATATTAATATTTTATAATAAGAAACAACCTTAAATAATTTATAATAATTAAAATTTATCACACTTAAAGTTATTGTAAACAAACAGTTTATTCTTAATTAGTAAATTGTTTTTCGTAACATCAAGCAATATGAAGCTTTGGCCCAGTTTAATTATAAAAAAAAATATGTCAAAAACTTTGTTCTTTCTTTTTTCAAATTCAATTCCCGCGCGGACAAAGCAACGACGCTGGTCGTAGTTGGCGTAAAGTTTAATGCTACTACCTCGAGATTTCGTAAAATACAAATAAATACCACCGTAAAACAAACTAAGCTTTATATAGGATGTTAATTATATAAGGTTTACTATTGCGTTTATTTTGGTTATTGACTTTTTATTTACTATTACAATAGTTAAGAAACAAAATAAATATTTACAATTAAATTTCATTAAAAGTAATAATTAAACTATAAATAGAAAATATCATCCAATGACGTCGCATCAGAGATAGTCCCAAGGAGACTGGCAACATTTCCCCTTTGTATAGCAAGGCTAATACGTTGGCAGAAATAATTGCCAGCCTTCCTGTCTCCAGACTTCTCCGTCAGCCGCCTGGACAACTCCCTGGCCAGGCGCTTAGCTGATGGTCCCCAAGGGCCCATAAGGTTAATATAAATAAAACTCGTAAAAATTACCACGGCGATGGTATTGGAGGTATTCTACTACCGTTTAATTTTGAAATAGTCACTTATTTTAGCCTAATTTTGAAAGAAGGAGTCGGAGGAACTAGTGACTAAATAGGAGGCTAGTGACTAAATAACTACTTAATAGTTAACTAAACATAATAGTCACTACTTAATAGTTCTTAAGTTAAGTTAGCCCAAGATAAGGTAGTGTTAATTTATCTTTACTTCGTGTGACGCATGAGTGACTACATTTCTTGTCAGCCTTTTGAGTCATTTGAGTCAACATAACGCCTATTAGGCTCAGTATGATTTTCGACATTTTCAGGAAAACTTAAGTTTTTTTTTTATATTTTTTTTATTGTGACACGACATCTGACCTGGACCCGCCTGATGTTAAGCAAGAGGAGGTCCAAAAGTGACGACAACTGAAAAAACCGAGTTTATTCACGGCTGCTTCAGTCGCCGTCACTATGCCGGCCTAAGGTGCTTCTTCACGCATCGCTTGAAGGACCCAAGGTCATAGGATGGAGACAACACATGGGCTGGCAAAGCATTCCACTTGTCTGAGTGATATTAAAATAAAAAATACGTAGTTATTTAATTATCTTTTAGTAAATATTATTAAAATATTTGCTGGCTTGACCATCGCATGCCAGAGGAAGTCTCGTTGTAGTGGTATATGTATTGTTTTGAAAGTTGGTAGCGGCTAACTTTTGTGTTGGTCAAGTTTCGCTTGTTTCAGCATATCAAAGTTGTTTCTCTTATTGTTGAATGAAAATAGAATAAATAACATGAATACAGATATTTATTTGAATATGAATATTTATTTTAAGTATATCGCATTTAATTTTATATGCTTTTTAGGGTTCCATAGTAAAAACAAATTATGGAAAATCCAGTATACTTTTTGAGGGAGTACGTCTTTATAACAAGCTACCCAAAGATATAACAGAAGCAAATTCTATTATAGAATTTAAATCTAGGTTAAAAAAGGTTGTTACAACGGACATGTCTTTTTTTGGTTTCTCTTTAGTTATATTTTGTTCTCTTGTGTGTTCACTAGTTATTATGTATTTATATTAAGTTACTACGAAAAATTTTGTAATTAATAATATTTTGTATTCTCACGCAAGTGAATATTATGTTCTTGTGAGAAATAAATGTCTTTAAACCTAAAAAACGGAACCCTTATAGATTCGTCATGTCTGTCTGTCCGTCCGTATGTCACAGCCACTTTTTTCCGAAACTATAAGAGCTATACTATTAAAACTTGGTAAATAAATGTATTCTGTGAACCGCATTAAAATTTTCACACAAAAGTATAAAAAAAACAATATATTTAGGGGGTCCCCATACTTAGAACTGAAACTCAACATTTCTTTTTCATCAAACCCATACGTGTGGGGTATCCATAGATAGGTCTTCAAAAATGATATTAAGGTTTCTAATATTATTTTTTTCTAAACTGAATAGAGAGACGAGAGACACTTCCAAAGTGGTAAAAAGTTGGTCCCCCCCCCCCCCCCCCCCGTAACTTATAAATAAGAGAATGATAAAACTAAAAAAATATATGAGGTACATTACCGTGCAAACTTACACCGAAAATTGGTTTGAACGAGATCTAGTAAGTAGTTTTTTTTAATACATCATAAATCGAAAACCGCAATTTACCTTTCATTTAATTAACTCAAATATAAAATGACTCGACATATGACAGCAACCTGCTTGATGTTAAGCTGGAGTGTGGTCCATGAATTGATGCCACTGCTACTACAATTCAATAACAATAAGTAGCAATCACATCCACTATGCCGGCCTAGTTGGAATCGGCAACTTCCATCCTATAAACAAATATTTGCTCCGACCGCACCAAACCAATCGCTAACCGTTCGTCTACGCCTGTCGCCAAGATGAGTCCGAAGGTAGCACACCCTACGAAACTACTCGTACTATTTAATAAGTATCACAATCAATAATACTATTGATGTTTGATTAAGGACAGTGGCTGAGATTAACGAAAGGAATTTATAAATCTGATGGAAATGGATTTTCTGTCTGCCTAGTGCTCTTCCCAGCAGAATCCACCAAAATCCAGACCCAGAGCAAATATCTGCCTCATCTTTCTAAGCTCATTAAGCCATAAACTCTCCTAAAAACAATATTCAATTCTTCAAGCACAATCCTTATAAATCATAGCAGACTTTTATATATGATGTTTAAATTCACCGATGCGCGTACAATAGGACGTAAGTGCAGGAACCCTCTCGTCCCAATTTCACATGACATCAATCATCGTCACATTCGCTCTATTTAGGGTGTATTATATTAGAACGGACTCCCTTGTCACTCCATACAATGTTGCCGAACTTTGTGTACAATGAAAAATGCTTTTACGTTAACTTTGTTACACTTATAATGGCCAAAGCAAATTAAACCTTATTGGTTAACATACTAATCCGGGACTTATTCCCGAATTAGCTCGTGTAAGTTCGTGTAGAGCAGAGATTGTATCATATTATATAATTGTTTAATTGTATCTAGGAATTAATCAAGGATTGATAAAGGAATGCTTCGATGGTTTGGGCTCATGGAAAGGATGAGTGAAAGTAGATTGACGAAAGGAATTTATAAATCTCATGTAAATACGTTACGTTAACCGGATACGTTAACCAAGGCAGGCTCAGGAGTGTGTTTGCCGACCAAATCGGAGACATCCTCAAGAAAGCTAGGTTGCCTAGTGCCCATAACCATAAAGCTTGTATGAAGAGAGTAGTGAATGCGAAGGAAGCGAGGGAGTTGTGTCAACATCGTGGCAAGTCTCTGCCCATCCCTGTGGGAAATAGGCGTGACAATTTGATTGATTAATTGATAATTGTATCTATAATTTGTTTAATTGCTTCGGCTATTGCAAGTATTTTTTATTTAAAAAACTTGAGAAGTTTTTTTATGAGATGGTTCAGCTATTTAAATGTTTTTTTTTATTATTGTGACTCGACATCTGACGACTACTTAATGGTAAGCAAGGGAAGGTCCAAGAGTGCCAACGACTGAAATGACCGATTCAGTTTACGGCTTCCTCTGTAGTCGGTCGACTTTTTCAAATGTGGCACAAAATATGACAGCAACTCACTTGATGCTTAAGTTGGAGTGCAATCCATTAATAACCTCTACAATTAGCAGTCGCATCCACTGGCCTACTTGGAACTGGCAACTTTGAGCTGATCCTGAAATGCGACCAAGTTACTTTAAGGTCTTAAGGTGGCGGTTCTTCCCCGTATTGGCACACGGGGCAAATAACCACCAACTGCCTGCCTACCGATCACTCATCATAACTAGACTTGTAGTAAATATATGCTGCTTTTTTATTATTCACAAATATTTTTTTAAATACGCTTTTTATAAGCTTGACTTGTATGTATGTACGAGTATGTAACCAAAAATTTCGAATTAATTTTCACCTACTTCCATATGTCTGAAAAGTTTGAAAATGTCTACTCGTATTAAAAACTGATGACAACACAATAAATTCATAAAATATTTTTTGGCCGGTATAGTGACGGCGACTGAGGCAACCGTGAACTGACACGGTTGCCTCAGTCGTCGGCACCCTTGGATTGCTTACCAATAGGCGGGTCAAAGTCAGATATCGAGTCACAGTAAAATATAGTACATTCTAGTCCACATTGTATAGGCGCAGACGTGTTTTTTTTTTAATATAGTTTTTTTACTAAATAATTAAACATTATCCGTGTCACCACAAAAAAACTAAACACGCTTTGGACAGGAATTAAATATGTTTTAAGTCAATTTAGTGTTACTGTATACAATCAGCTTGTAAGTTGCCGGTTCCATCTAGGCCGGCATAGTGGATGTGATTGCTACTCACAGTTATTAAATTGTAGTAGCAGTGATATTCATTCATGGACCACACTTTGGCTTAACATCAAGCGGGGTGCTGTCATATGTCGAGTCACAATAAAAAATAAAAAATAAAATATTTAAACACACAACCCTTTGAACACACGAAGTATATTCCGGTCTGACATTTCTGTGATTATAATCACATCAATCATTTGAGTGGGGGTAGATTTACAAATCACTACCTTCTGTCTAGATTACGGGGCAATAAATCAAATTGCTCAAGTTTCAGCTGAAAGTATTTTCTACACAAAAACAAAATATTTGAACTATTTAGATAATTTAAGGCGACCGTGGTGTAGTGGTTCAAAATTACTCGCCGGTACCAATGTATCTTTGATATAATAAAGTATGTACTTTGGTTGCCTGCTTCTATGGTACAAGCACTTTAGTAGCTTAGTATAGAAATGTAAATAAAATAAATATAGTAAGTTATCTCAGTGATGACGGAGAATTCGACTCCAAGTTTTTTTTTAATAAACTTTTTTTAACATTTCTTTAGTTATAAACGAGTATGACACAAACTACTAAACAAGTTACATATATGGCACCGGCAAGTGGTTTCGAATCGAGAGCTCTAGATTTGCGAGACCATTTCTCTACCTAGAACAAGGTTGCCTTTTAGTGTTATTTTTTAGATTGTGGCTCGGCATGTCAGCATCTCACCGGGTGGTAAACTTTAGTGCGGATCATGAATAAAAGCGTCTGCTACTAGGTACCGTTAAACGCTGGCCTACGGGGTTTTGCGCGAACATTGATTAATAAATTAAATAAATATTCGGCTTACTATCGCGTTTATTTTTGGTTAACGATTTTTATTTTTTTATTTCGACGTTTCAAGAGCCATCGTAGTCTCCATCACGGCATAATAAATTTTTCCCACAGGGATAGGCAGAGTCAATGGAGCGCCACTTGCCACGATCCTGACACAACTCCGTCGCTTCCTTTACATCCTCAATTGTCTTAATACAAACTTTAAGGTTATGAGCACTAGGCAACTTAGCTTTCTTGAGGATGTCTCCGGTTTGGTGGGAAAACACTCTCCTGGGCCTGCCTTGTTTAACGCATCCAACCACATCAGATTTATAAATTCCTTTCGTCAATCTACTTTCACTTATCTCTAACCACATCTATAGCGTACTATTCTTTATTCTATCCGCTATCGTCACTCTACATATACTGTACAACTGTACATACAATGAATTAAACAAATTTTATGCGGCTTGCTATCGCGTTTATTTAGTTAGATTTTTAAATTTTTTATTATTCTGACGTTTCGAGATTTTTGCAGCCATCGTGGTCACGGAGAGACTGAGGTGTTGGTCGTCCTATTGGTTAATGCTGTTATTGTTTCCAAAACTACCCCTTTTGATGTTTTGATTTTGTTTTTCTGTTTCTGTGAATTTGTTCAATACATTAATCAATGTTCGCGCAAAATCTAAGAAAATACTCTGTACATACAAGTTTAATTCAGGAATCGAATTTTAAATTTTTTATTTATTTTTAATTTTAAACTTAACCTGAAACGCGGAATTTAATGGTGAACACACCAATGGCGTTAAATATTTATACAAATGTAAATAAACAATGTAAAAACAATAAAAATAACAAATCCCAAAGCGTTTACAACTAAATAGCATTATCATTGGTTTATAGAATGTGTAATACAATGTTGCAATTTACATTTCTGTGGCTTACGTTACAATAACGCTGGAAAAAGTACGTTTAACATTTGAATAATAAATGAAATGTATTTTTGTTCACATTCTATTATTGAACAAAATACATTTGATAATTTATTTTGTTCTATATTTCTATACTAACCTACTAAAGTGCTTGTATCATAGAAACAAGACAACCAAAGTACATAATAAATATTTTCTTAGATTTTGCGCGAACATTCCTATTCCTTCATAGTCTTATTCAACCAATAGGACGACCAACACCTCAATCTCGTTTGTTTTTCTCTATCTCTAATTTGTTTAATTTAAAGTACATATCAAAGATACATTAGTACCGGTGGGTGGTTTCGAACCCGTGCTCTGGGCTTGAATAACCATTGCACGGCCACTACACAACGGTCGCCTTAACATTCTGACGACGCTCGTAACCGAGCCCGATTCACTTAATTAAAGCAGTAAAATTGCACTGCGGCCACAAGTGACCAATCAACGTAGTTTACATGATGATTTGTTTTTCGCTGATTGGTTGCGAAGATGTCAAATATCAGTTCGACGCAATTTTACTGCTTTTTTAAACTCAAATATATTAAGAGAATCGAGACCCTGTCTGCTAAGCGTAAAGTCCCGGGTTCGATTTCCGTTCGGAAAAAAGATTTGTTTCATTCAATTTTATTTATAATATATTACTTATTTAATTATTAGATTATATATTACAAATATTTGGTATTAATTATTTAAAAAAGAGGCAAATAATAATCATAATAATCCTGCCGATCTGAGGTAGTACAGCCACTTACAATAACAGAACGCGAAGAGATTTGCCGTTATTAACTTGAAAGTTACGGATTCCAACTAGGCCAGCATATTGCGTGTGACTGCAACTTATAGTTATTTAAATGTAGTAGCAGTCACTTCCATGTATGGACCGCATTCCAGCTTAACATCAGGCTGCGTGCTATGATATGTCAAGTCAAAAATTAAAAAACACAAGTCGTCTTAATTGTAATTTGGTAACACCGGCCCTCCACTCCACGACTTGTAGTGCTTAAGTAGGCTTAAACACTTGATTTATAGTTGCTTCTCCCATTAAACATTGTAACTTTCTAGTTGCACGTTTACTATACAAGTTTTCTTGATACGTGTAGTGTATGTGCAGCAAAGCCATACATCCATTGTCTCGTACACGTGTGCGTGAGAGTTGAAACGTCAGAGTTACCTCGCCTGCGAGCGGGGGCGGACGTATACAAAGTGGCGTGCGCGTGCTGCTGAGCCAGTGATCCTCGTAAGGAAAGGCAGACACTACAATACGTTTTATGTGTTGCTTCGTAAGTTTCTGGTCTATTGCAGAGGTTTCATTTTATTGTGACTCGACGTATGACAGCACCCCGCTTGATGGATTGTGGTCCATAAATGGATGTCACGGCTACTTTGAGTAGCAGTCACATTCACTATGCCGGCCTAGTTAGAACCGGCAACTGGTCTAGTCAAGCATTCCACTTGTCGATTGTTTTACAAAGAAACGACGCACCGAACTTTTTACTTCGACTGCCGATTCGATCGATAGAATGCGGACAGTGAGCCATCAGGCTGTCTCAGCGCTAGAGCTACTGTAAGATGAAACGGTTTATTCTTTTAATCGTTGGTTCTCTTGGCAATCCCCTTGGTTCCTCTTGATATCCCCTTCAACATCAGGCAAGTAGAGGTCAGATAGAAAAAAAATATAGAGCTTATTTAAAGGTATACAGACAAGTATATTATAGGTATACAGACCGTGAAGTGATTTGGTCACGTTTCGGGATCAGCTTGTAAGTTGCCGGGTCCATCTAGGCCGGCATAGTGGATGTGATTGCTACTCACAGTTATTGAATTGTATTAGCAGTGACATTCATTCATGGACCACACTTTGGCTTAACATCAAGGGAGGTGCTGTCATATGTCGAGTCACAATAAAAAAAAAGGTTAATAAATGTTTAAAGAAAAATTTTCCTATTTGTTTGTTATGTTAGTACTTCACACAGAAGCGTAGCGTGCCTTGGCGGGGCCCCGTATAAAAAATTGTTTGGGGGCCCTTAGGAAGGGTAAAGATTTCTTACAAAAAACTATATGTGCATAAAATTAAACTGTATCGAATGTACATCGATTATTGTGGGGTTCCTCCGTTGAAGTCAAATGACTTAAACGGGGAAATCCCGCAGCCCGCGATAACCGATGTAGTGTTGCCAACTTTTAACCGCACGCTTTACGCTGAAAAAAAAAGAAATTGATTTTTTTACTGTAGTCAATTCTGAAATTTAAAAAAAATTGGATAGTTTTTACTAATTTTGGCCCTATTAGTTAATACGGCAAATACGGCGGTAACTAGGCCCTTGACTACACAACTGGCCTAATGAGCATACAAATATTTTATTTTTATAAATAAGTTGCTTATTTACACACAATTTTTACATACAATTTATGTTTATTACAATTTATATTACGTTGATTCTTTCTTACTTTACTTTTTCTGCTAAAAGTTATAAATATAAGCCGCATTAAAACATAAAATACGATGATATTTTTTAGTATAGTAGTACTCCGACAATAAATCTAAATATCGTGTCTATTACAGGAGACTTGCTTCCCCTTGCTCCTTAAAAGGATTTCTTTTAAGTTGTTTTACTTAGGTTTTACTAACTATTAACTACATGGACGGAATAACTTACTAACAAGGTATCCGTAGTACTATCAGAAGTATGTTTATATTGTATGTAAGGCCCAGCTAGTAGATAATGCAGATATGGCATTAAGTCTGCCTTTTGTAATTCTAGTACAAATGAAATTTTAAATGAAAAATAATGAACTTTTTTTCTTTTTACGCTTCTATACTACGTTATCAAATGTATCATAGAAACTTAGCGACTAATATATGCCAAAGATACATAGGTACTGATATGCCTATAAAAATAGAGTTTGTATGAAGATAAGTAGATTTGAAGGAAGCGAGAGTGTCCTAAAAGCTTCCTGTTATTATGTCGATGTTTTTTTTACTCGACATCTGACCTTGAATCGTTTAATAGTAAGAAAGAGTTTCAAGATCGCCGACGACTAAAAAAACCGTCTCAGTTTACGGTTGCCTCAGTGGGCGTCACTGTGCCGGCCAAAACAATGCGTTTATCCCATGCGTTATATATTTTAATTTGATCATGTAGACAAACGCCAAACAAAACTCCTAACCACAGCTCGTTGGGTGAGTTAGTTTTCTTCCCATTCTATAACCTTGAATCCTTCACGCATCACGCAACGCTTGAAGGATCCACTTTGTCGATTGTTCTACAAAGAAACGGCGCACCGAACTTTTTAGTTTGACTGCCGATTCGACAGAATGCTTCCCCCGATACCCCGTGATTTGGGTGTCACGGGTGTGAAAATACGAGATAGGAACAAGTTACCACGGAGGAAAAATATTCCGAGGAGCTCTTTATCCTCGGAACATTCTCCGTTTTATAGGCATAAAGCCGCCATGTCTCTGTAAAGTTGCAGCGGCTCCAGAGTTGGTGTGACCTTTGCATCTTATATAACTTAGACAGCTTGGCGCTGCAATGAATCTAGGACATCGAGGAAATACTTGGCAGAGTCGTCCCAGATGTGCGAACAGCACTCCACTCTTGTGTCGTGTCGCTACTCTGGTGCCTCACCTTGTTTAGGATATATTCAGATTTTGGACGATTCTTAACTTACCTTATTTCTAGGACAACCAGCCAAAAATATTACGAATTTAAACCTTTGAAATTTAATTTAATACCTACTGTGAATACATGAATAAGTTCAACGTATGTATTCTTTCAGTACATTTCAGTTTTCAGCTATTATGAATAATTTATTAGTTAACGCTCTTATTCCATTTTGAACCTTAAGTCGTAGCATTTAAGTTATATAAATGTACGATAGGCAATAATAATAAATGGAGTATATTTTTAAAAGTTAAAAGTGAATATCTTTACGAATCGATATAAAGCGATTTGTCTCGTTTGATTAAACTTTTCTTTAAATTCATTCCATTCCATTCATTCAATATATTAAATTCCATAGAAATCAAAAAGAATGACAAATGTAAGACAATTTATATTTAAAAGAATTATATTTAATATATAGGCCTGGGCCGTCTTTACCCGGGGGTTCAAGGGGTGCGATGCACCTGGGCGCAGAGTCCTAGGGGGCGCATGACGACCGCCATAAACTTCGATAGTTACCTACTACACCGAGACCACGCGAGCGGAGCCTTGACTTTCGCACCCAGGCGCTGAATATGCTTAAGACGGCCCTGATATAGGCAGTTGATACCTAGTCCGCCGATCCTGGGTAGTACCACCACTTAGTAGTACCAATTATGCAGATCGTGAATTGGCCGGCATTGTGGATGTGCCGCTATATGGATGCCACTTACAGTTATTAAATTGTAGTAGCAGGGACATCCATTAAAAGACCGCACTCCAGTTTAACATCAAGCGGGTGCAGTCATATTATGTCGAGTCACAATAATAAAATAAAAATTCTAAGTACTTGCTTTATTCGCTTTTAAGTTCTCTCCACTCATTTCTCCTTCAAACTAAACCTGGCCGTCTGGCCGGCATAGTGACGACGAGGGAGGCAGCCGTAAACTAAGACTATATTTTTTTACATATCGGCACCTTCCTTGCTTACCATCAGGCAAGTAAAAATCCGAGGTCAGGTCACAAAAAATAGAAATCGGTTTTACTAGACAGAAAAAATTCAATCAATCAATCAAATTGTCACGCCCTTCTCCCACAGACATAGATAAGCGCAACTTGCCACCATCTTGGAATAACTCCTTGCTTCACAATTCCCTCACATCCACAATTCTTTTCATACAAGCTCTACAGTTATGGGCACCAGAAAACCCAGCTTTCAATAAATTTACTGTAAGCCTTGTTCTATACGTTGCCGGTACCAATGTATCTTTGATATGATGTACTTTTGTTGTCCTGTTTCTATAATACAAGCACTTTAGTAGCTTAGCATAGAAAGTAAATAATAATCAATTATATATTATAAAATTTAATATGTAATATATTTGGGGTCGAGACGATGGGCCCTTGGGGATCTTCAGCTAGGAGTTGTCCAAGCGGCTGACGGAGAAGTCTGGAGACAGGAAGGTTGGCAATTATTTCTGCCAACGTATAACAACATTTGCCTTGCTATACAAAGGGAAAATGTTGCCAGTCTCCTTGGTACTAGCTCTAATGGGAGGTCTCTAGAGGATATTTTTATTTGTATAGTTTAATTATAATATTTATAAGTAGAAAAATAAATAATATAATAATCCTTACTTTACATTTAATATTCCTACAATAGACCATACCTAAATGTTGTTAATAAATTAATATTTAAACATCACGAAAACATATTACAATTTGTATTCTGTTGAATATTTAATTAATCTAGTTAATTAATTAATTATGTTTTTGTGTTAACCCTTAATATCCTATTTAACCTAACTGACCTGACCTGACTCGCACAAAATGTCAACCTCTTTGTATAATTCATCATTATAAAGGGTTACTAAAACAAAGAATTTGGAAACCAGGGGTGATTATAGGGATGAAAGTAGGACGACATAGAACATAGTTCATAAAAGTAGTTTTTTTTTGTAACTCCACATAATTATGACTGCACTCCGCCTGACTTAAGTTGGAGTTTATTTAACATTTTCCTAGATTTTGCGCGAACATTGATCATGAATTAAACAAATTTTATGGGGCTTGCTTAGGTAGTTTACAGGGTTTTTTGGAAATAATAACAGCACTAACCAATAGGACGACCAACACCTAAGTTTCTCCGTGACCACGATGGCTGCAAAGCTCTCGTCGGAATAATAATAAAAAATTGTAAAATCAAAACCAAAATAAACGCGATAGTAAGCCCCGTAAAATTTGTTTAATTCAATGATTTTTTTTAAATATATTTTTAATAATTTGTCTGTCTGTTTGTTTCAGGTTACGTTATAGGAAATCAACGAGTACCACCATATACCAAGTGTTCTTTACTAAAGTTATAAGATTAGGTATGTTCTTTGTTCATTTATTATTACGCAACTTCTTCCTTCACATTCAAAATTCTCTTCATACAAGCTCTATGGTTATGGGCACTAGGCAACTTAGCTTTCTTGAGGATGTCTCCGATTTGGTCGGAAAATACCCTCCTGGGCCTGCCTTTTTTAAATTCTTTTCGTCAAGCTACTTTCACTCATCCTTTTCATGTGCCCAAACCTTCGAATCATTGTCAGGATCGTGGTAAATGGCGCTCCATTGTCTCTGCCTATCCTTGTGCGAAAAAGGCGTAAAAATTTGATTGATAATTTTTAAAAGTAAGCCTTTCAGAAACACTCCGCCCGATTGAAGGCGTTTTCGAAGATCACCCGACTGTTTACCATAAGTAATAAATAAAAAATTTAAGGAAGCTAGGTTGCCTAGTGCACATAACCTTAAAACTTGTATGAAGAGAATTGTGGATGTGAAGGAAGCGAGGTAGTTGTGTCAGGATTGTGGAAGGTCCTCCATTGTCTCTGCCTATCTTCGTGGGAAAAAGGCGTGACAATTTGATTGATTGATTAATTGAATAAAAAAAAGTAATAAATAGTACTCAAAGAAAATAATTACAAGAATATTTAGTTCACAGACTAAGTTCTAACCATACGAATAGCTATTATAACTTATTTATATGCCGTATATTTGCGAAACAAACTTTTGTATCAACCAAAAGATATTACAACTCGATATTTGTAACCTAGAAAAGTTGGCGTAACTCTTCCCAAACTTTCGCCCACTCATATCTGTGTCGGAATAACTTTAATTGCATTTATGATGTTCTGTTTTGTAACTTAACTTAGTTCATTCTAGAGGAGTTCATTAAAATAACTGGTTAGATTTAACATAGTTTTGTTATCGTTTAATTTCCCGTTATTGCCCAACAATATACTTTCTACTGGGAAGTAAAACCGTGGTGTAGTAGTTGTGGAATGGATTTGCAAACCAAGAGCTTTCGGTTCGAATCCACTTGCTGGTAACAATCTTAAAGAGTGATAGGCAGTGGTGCCCAGTCCGCCAATCCGAAGCAGTACCACCACTCACCACTTACAAGTATACAGACTGTGAAGTAACTTAGTCGCGTTTCGAGATCTGCTTGTAATTTTCCAATTCCAACTAGGTTTGCATAGTAGATGTGACTACTACTTACAGTATAGAACTGTAGTAGCAGTCACCTCCATTCATAGACCGCACTCCAGCTTAAAAAAGTAGGATACTCTCCTTAAACAATTTCTTCTTTATACTTCTAAGTTAGATAAAGGGTCAATCTATTCGTTAAAAAGATATCAGCGAGATAAACTCAAAGCCGTTGAGATTAAGACGATAGTTTAAGTAGTTCTAAAGATATTGGCAATTAAAAGTTTATAAGTTGTTTAGAAACTGAACCTGCGCAAACTTTAACGACAGTAGTGGCGTAGTGGTTATTACACTAGTCCATTACGCGGAAGTCCCAGGTTCGAATCCCAGTCGGAGCAAATGTTTGTTTTATAGCTGTTATTTGTAATATTTATTAATTTGTTTAATTTACAAATATTTGTTAATAAATAAAGAGGCAAATATGTGATTTGGATCTAGCTGTTAAAGAATGGTGCTAAAACATTTATGACAGCACCTCGCCTGAAAAAGATACAAATATAAGTTGCTTTGCGACATAGAGTACAGGTTTGCTTATTAGCATAGCTTTAACGTGTCTCGTTCGGAGCGCATATAACATATCTATGTCTTTTCCTAAAATATCATTCAATCAAATTGTCACGCATCTTTCCCAAAGGGGTAGGCAGAGACAACGGAGCGCCACTTAACACGATCCTGACACAATTCCTTCGCTTCCTTCACATCCACATTTCTCTTCGTGTAAGATCCTATGGTTATGGGCACTAGGCAACCCAGCTTAAGCTTCTACATTGCGAGAAATCCTATTTATTATTTTGATTTAAAACACGTTTGTGCACTTAAAGAAAGGTTACTCTACGCTATCTATAAAAATTAAATAGTCACGCCATTTTCCCAGGCAGAAACAACAGAGCGCCACTTGCCATGATCCTGATCCTTCCTCGTTTCCTTCATACTAGGCAACCTAGCTTTTTGAGGATGTCTCCGTTTTGGTCGGAAAACACCCCCTCTGGGCCTGCCTTGTTAAACGCATCCATCCACATTAGATGTATAAATTCCTTTGATTTTATTTACTTATTTTACTTTACGTTACTAGGAAATACATGTAAAATCCAGTAATTTGCGATTATTAATCAGATAATGATGTATGAGTTATGTATATAATTATATTTTATGTTCTTTGCGTAATTTATCAAATTGTTTTTATGGCTGTAATAAATTTGTTACTCCCAACTTAAGTGTTATTGGGAAGGGATTTTTTCTCACGCACAGGCTTTTAAGCAACACTCATTCATATCCTTGACCACATTAGGTTTATTTTCGTTCGAATAAACATTGTCGTTTAGGATCATTTGTGAATGTAATAGGCAATAACTTTCCTTATAGGTTGTGGTCGAAAATTTTCTTTACTGTTTTCTACGAGTTATTAGGTAAATGATAAAGTATACAAAATTGGTTGGTAATACTGTCAATTGTTATAGTTTTTTTTGTATTTTTTGGCACTGACGGCGACTGGGGCAACCTCGACGACAGGCGTGGACGAACGGTTTAGCGATTGGTTTGTTGCGCGTAAAGTCCCGGGTTCGATTCCCGGCCGGAGCAAATATTTGTTTCATAGCTTTTATTTGTACTATTTAATAATATTAAATATTGCAAATATTTGTTAATAAAAAAAAGAGATGGATATTTGCTTCGGGTCTGGTTATCAAAGAGTGGTAGTGCAGTGGTACCCAGTCTGCCGATCCGGGGTAGTACCACCACTTACAAATATACAAACCGTGAAGTGATTTGGTCACGTTTCGGGATCAGCTTGTAAGTTGCCGGTTCCATCTAGGCTGGCATAGTGGATGTGATTGTTACTCACAGTTATTGAATTGTAGTAGCAGTGACATTAATTCATGGACCACACTTCGGCTTAACATCAAGCGGGGTGCTGTCATATGTCGAGTCACAATAAAAACATTTAAAAAAATGAGATGGTTTTTACAGTAGTTCTCGCTCTTGGCGTCCTTTGCGTCTTCTTGCTATTCTAGATCAAATATCACATCTCACAAGTGGAATCATTATACAATCGACAAGTGGAATGCTTTGCCTGCCCATGTGTTCTATCCATCCCATGACATTGGATCCTTCAAGCGATGCGAGAAGAAGCACCTTTGGCCGGCATAGTGACGGCGACTGAAGCAGCTGTAAACAAACTCAGTTTTCTTAGTCGTCGTCACTCTTGGACCTCCTCTTTATTGAGATTTTTATTGTGACTCGACATCTGACCTCGATCCGCCTGATGGTAAGAAGAGGTCCAAGAATGCTAACGACTGAAAAAACTGAGTCAGTTCACGGTTGCCCCAGTCGCAGTCACTATGCCGGCCAAAAAAATATTAAATGAAATTATTGTATTGTCATCGATTTTTAATACGTGTAAAATTTTCATAAAAGCGTAATAATAAAAAAAAGCGTCTTCAGGTGAACGATGCTTAAATCCGTAAGATTTTTCACTACATTTTCCTATTTACCTTTTCTAATGTAGTAACACTCTATTAGTCTCAGCCTATCCCTGTGGGACAATTCTTTTTTTTTATGTATTCTTTTTATCCAAATCGGAGACATCTTCAAAAAAGCTGGGTTGCCTAGTGCCCATAACCGTACAATTCTCTTCATACAAGCTCTATGGTTATGGACACTAGGCAACTTAGCTTTCTTGAGGATGTCTCCGATTTGGTCGGAAAACACCCTCCTGGGCCTGCCTTGTTTAACGTATCCATTCGCATTCATATTATCAAAATGTAATAGTACTAAATAAATAAATAATGTAATAAATAAACTAAACAAATTATATAAAACTACACGATATTCTTTTATGGAATAATATTATGTATCTACAGTGTTCGTAGTTATTTTACGTCAAGTGCTGTTGTTGAATGGTAAAATGGACTACAGGATTTTTTGCATATACCTACTCGTATTATATTTGGTTTCTATGTGTAGAAATCTTAGATAAAATTTTTAATTTGTTTTTTTTTAATTAACGTATTTTGTTTATTTATTAAATAAATGTGATTTAAACTATTGAACAGTTTGTATCGTTCATATTTTTATTAAAATAAAGAGTGTAGATGTGGAAAAAGAGAGCAGAGTGTAGGTGTTTTCCGACTTAAACGGAGACATCCTCAAGAAAGCTAGGTTGCCTAGTGCCCATAACCACAGAGCCTGTATGAAGAGAATTGTGGATGTGAAGGAGGTAAAGGAGTTGTGAAAGGATCGTGGAAGTGGCTCTCCATTGTCTCTGTCTATCCCTGTGGGAAAAAACGCGTGACAATTTGATTGATTGATTGAGATGTGAATGAAACAACTCGTTTAGTTATTATTATTATAGTACTTTATTGATACATTTTAGGTATGTTTCAATGCTTTTATTACTATGTAAATTAGTATAGGGATAGGCAGAAACAATCGAGCGCCACTTGCCACGATCCTGACACAACTCACTCGATTCCTTCACATCCACAATTCCCTTCATACAATCTCTAAGGTTATGGGCACTAGGCAACCTAGCTTCAGATGTCGAGTCACAATATGAAAAATATTTACTTCTCTGTATACCTCAGCTATAATTAAATCCATCAGTTTTTGGTATTATAACATACTACATGAACTATACCTACTAATAGATATGCAATAAATAGTACTGTTACGACCTTTTTATAGTTCGCACTAAAATTGTATAATTAATTTTCATTAAAAAGAAATGTCATAATTTCAAACCTCATTCATTCTTTTATTTTTTTAATTTGTTTTATGTCAAAATAAATAGTCTTCTTTACGATTTCATTTATCACGTTATTGACCACGTAGCATCAAAGTATGAATAGATAAATTCAGAAATAAGGATAAGTAAATTTTCCATTATTCTTCCATTATTTCATTTTGCCATACATCAACACCAAGTGAAAGCAATACAAAAGTTATTATTTTAGCAAATGTGAATTCAACATTTCAGAGGCAAAGTAAATATTATATTACTGTACGTTACTTTTGTAACTTAATTTATTTGGCTTCGGTACTATTTGGTCTAAAACACAATTCGACCAACCTCATCAACTCTAGTTCATAGTTAGTTCACTTTATGTTAGATGTTTTTACGGCCAATTTGGAGTAGTTATTTTAAATATATTTTTGATTAATGAATAAAACAAATTTTATGCGGGTTACTATCGCGTTCATTTTGGTTCAGATTTACAATTTTATTTTATTATTCAGCCGTTTTGAGAGCAAAATATACGCAATAATAACCGATAGTAAAATATTAATGCAAGTCTAAAGCGTTTTTTTGTGGTAACACGGAATATCTTTTCGACAAAACGAGACTTCGACAAAACGAAACTTGATTCAATTATTTTAACCTTTCAGCGGACTTGTACAAAATTATATTATAAAATAAAAAAACAAAAGTTATATTGTTAATGTACCCAATTTATTATATTTACATTATCCATGTTATTAAAAGGAAGGGTTCTTCTTTGTTAGCTTATTTCTTCGTGCGGGGTTATATAAGAAATGGTAATTTATTTATTTCATTTAATGCATATTACTCGTGAAGAGCTTTGTACAAAAACAAACATTATCTGCCAGTTAACCCGAGGGATCAACAAATATATCAAAATAAAGGATAGAATACAAAATAATAATAATAAACGACGTCATTGGATGATATTTTTTATTTATAGTTTAATTAATTAATTATATTTAATATACGTTTAAGTTTAGTAATAATAATAAATACACTCCTAAATCAATTGATGAATCAATTGTCACGCCATTTTCACAGGGATAGGCAGATACAACAGAAGATGCAGCGTAGGTAGGCCTTCCACTAGGTGGAGTGATGACATACTGAAAGTCAAGGGGGGCGTTCTAGGGAGATGATAATGGCTGATGATAATGATGATGATGATGACTATGTATTTACTCAATACATTTTTCAATACACTCTTTTATTGAGAAAAATTTAAATAATATGCTTAATTAACTTAAGATAAATAAAGGAAGTAGTCGCATCCACTGTGTCAGTCGGTCTAAAAAATGGTAAACTCTTTATTTCTAAAAAAAAATACATTATATTTTAATTGGATTTTTAATTTTTAATTTATTAACCAATTCTGACCTATTCTCGGAGGCATCCTCAAGAAAGCTAGGTTGCCTGGTGCCCATAACCTTGGAGCTTGTATGAAGAGAATTGTGAATGTGAAGGAAGCGAGGGAGTTGTGTCTATCCCCATGGCAAAAAAGCGTGACAATTTGATTGATTGATTCTCTTTGTTTTTGTTTCAGATTGCGCAATACAATTAAGAATGTCCCGCGTCGGGAGGATATCATCTGGCCACATGCCAAGAACCCACAGTTGCAGAGTATTAATACCAAAACCAACACCGCTAAACGCTGTACTCTTAGAAGTTCATAAATTAAATGTCCCATGCTCAAAAGGTTCTTTAAAATTCTTATCAGAACTGGACCTCTGTGGAAAATTAGAACAAATACCAATGCAGAATAGAAAATTTTACATCTATTCAAACACTCTTGACCCAGAAATTGTTCTGTACGGTCGACCCACGTTCGCCGTTTCCTATCGCTTAGTAGACTACTGTCACGACGTGGTACTAACTGAGAGAAACGGCTCGTTCGAAGTCGGCCCGACGGACAAGATTTCTTGTTCCTACACAATACATTTACCGTATGGTAATAGAGTCGCTATTCGCCTACAAATGGGTACGGGTGCTTCTTACAGTCGATTAACGATTGACAATGCGAGAGAGGATTACGACGATATTATATGCAAAGGTATGGCTTTGACTCTAGAAGATGGTGAATCACAATGGAGGCATTGTTCCAAGCCTGGTGATCCATTAAGAAACGTTCAGATTGTCTCTGAAGAAAATGTTGTTAGATTGAATATCAGTGTTTTGGGGAAACGTGGCAATGCGATGATGTGGTTGAAGTTATGGTGGATGGACAAAGAAATTGAGGATATTGTTGGGAAGTGTGATTATGGGTGGGTGAATTCTGGTGGGTTTTGCATATCAGCGTTCAGGGATGTGAGGAGAACGTGGCAGCAGGCTGAGAATGAGTGCAGAAGACTCAGTGGCCATCTAGCAAGTATACTTAACGATCATCAGCAGAAACATTTGGATCAATTACTTTTAAACACGTGAGTTTTCATTTATGTAAATCAAATCTTGGTGTTTTAAGCTGGAGTGCAGTTCATGAATAGATATCCCTACTACTACAATTTAATAACTGTAATTAGCAGTCACATCCACTATGCCGCTTGGAACCGGCAACTTACAAGCTGATCCCAAAACGCGACTAAATCACTTCACTGTTTGTATACTTGTATACAGACCACTGTACTACCCAGGATCGGCAAACTGGATACCATTCTTTAAGTTACTCGAGTTCTATTTACGAAAATACCTTTTACTTTTTATTAACTCCTGTTTAATTTTTATTAATACGACAAATGGCCATCTTATGTTAAGCTGGGGGGCGATCCATTATTCCACTTATAAACGGTGTACCAATCACTTCATTGAAGATTTACTATATTGACCGAAATATAATTTAGAATTTTCTATAACTACTGCCGTACCTAAAACTTTTTATAATAATTGTACTTTTGCATTTTGTAGGCCTGGTAGTGGTGTTGACGACATGTACTGGATCGGAGCAACGGATGCTGGACACGAAGGGGAATTCCACTGGTCTGATGGTCTACCATTCTCTTATGCATGTGAGTTAATTTTCCATCTTCTTTTTACATAGTGGATGCCTATTGAGACAACTGTAAGTGGAATTGGTATTTCAATTATTTATTATTTTTTAATTTTACATTTCTATATTAAGCTAATAAAGTGCTTGTATCATAGAAACAGGACACCCAAAGTATATATATCAAAGATACATTGGTACCAGTGGGTGGTTTTAAACCCGTGCTCTCGGTTTGCGTAACCATTGCACTGCCACTACACCACGGTGTACTTTGGTTGTCCTGTTTCTATGATACAAGCACTTTAGTAGCTTAGTATAGAAATGTAAATAATAAATAAACTATAAAATAAAATCTTTCCAAGTAGTGCCTAAAGAGGGTATTATTTCTTTAGGTACTTCTTGGAAAGAATATAAACATTTAAAACCTTCCAATGTATTTAATCATCGTGAAGTAATAATGATATCAAAATAATATTACTTTCATGAAAGTTAGATTGACTCACTCGTTGAACTCTCCTGAAACTTCAAAGCCTTATTACTGAAACTTTATTATCTTGGCTATACCCTTTCTTGTTTATAATTTCATTATATATTATGCATTATAATTTTATTTTTCCTTTACCCGGCATAGTAGCAGCGACTGGGAAAATCGTGAATCGGTTTTTCAGTCGTCGTCATTTTTGTACCTACCATCAGACGGGTTGAGGTTAGAGGGGACTCGCAAAAAAATATTTTTTTTTCTCGTAGCAAATGGCATTGTCTCTGCCTATCCCTGTGTAAAAAAGGCGGATAATTTAATTGATTGGTTGATTGATTGATATCGTTTTCCATTGTTCACGTGTGTTATCTCCTTTATCTTTTTAGTAATCTAAATAGTCGCATACTTTATAGGAGCTGTCGGATCAAAATCACTTATCAATTAAAGCGACCGTGCTGTAGCGGTAGTGAAATAGTCACGCAAACCTAGAGCCTCGCATTCAAATCCACTCACATCTGACCTCGACTCGCCTGATGATAAGCAAGAGGAGGTCCTAGAGTCTCCATCACTATGTCTTTGTCTACTTTGTCTATGTCTCCTTTGCTCGTCTGGTTTTAATGTTACAAACAGGCACAATACGTATTTTTGTGTATAAATGTAAATAAAATATACCTAAATAAATCTAATTGTCATGGTTTAGCTCTCACAAGGAGAGGCAGACGATGGAGGCTCTTTCCACGATCCTGACACAACTCTCTAGCTTTCCTTACATACAATATTATCCACGTGTATGAGCGTATAAAATAAATAACTTTAATATACGTAAAATATATAGTAGATTGTATTTTTTTTATTGTGACTCGACATATGACAGCACCCGTGATGTTAAGCTGGAGTACAGCCCATAGATGGATGTCCTGATATTACAATTCAATAACTGTAAGTAGCAGTCACATCCACTATGCCGGTTGGAACTGGCAACTTACAAGTTGATCCCGAAACGCGACTAAATCACTTTACGGTCTGTATACTTGTGTCTGTATGTAAGTAAAAGAATGTGGCGTTCCTGACTAGATTTCAATTCAACAGGTGAGACAAATGTGACATACGTCTTGGATTGCTTACGTTGTTCACTCCACCTTTTCTGTGTTATTTTCATTATTTTACATGTCTATACTAAGCTACTAAGCGTGCTTATATCATAGAAACATGACAACTAAAGAATATAATATATCAAAGATATATACTTGCTGGCTGGTACGAATGTAACCAGCCAGCAAGTGATTTTGAACCGGTAACTCTAGGTTTGCGTGACCATTGCACTACCTCTATTCCACGATAGCCTCATTGATTTTTGTATAATAAAATTATTACTAGATTAGAATTATTATCTACTTAAGGTTATAACTGGTATAAGTAAATTGACGAAAGGAATTTATGATGTGGATGGATGCGTTAAACAAGGCAGGCCTAGGAGAGAGTTTTCCGACCAAATCGAAAACATCCTCAAGAAAGCTTGGTTGCCTAGTGCCCATAACCACAGAGCCTGTATGAAGAGAATTGTGGATGTAAAGGAAGCAAGGGAGTTGTGTAAGGATCGTGGTAAGTGGCGCTCCATTGTCTCTGCCTATTGTGAGAAAAAGGCGTCTCAATTTAATCAGCTTGTAAGTTGCCGGTTTCATCTAGGCCGGCATAGTGGATGTGATTGCTACTCACAGTTATTTGAATTGTAGTAGCAGTGACATTCATTCATGGACCACACTTCAGCTTAACATCAAGCGGGGTGCTGTCATATGTCGAGTCACAATAAATAAAATAATAATAAAAAATTGATTGAAGTAGGAAAAGTAAAATAATGTGATTCGAGATTACATTAAGTTACCGGTCGAACGAATAATTTATTTCTTTCTCTTAGGTTCGGTAGATGGTCTACTAAAGTGTCATAAGGAAGATCTCTGTGTGATAAGCTTAAAGACAAGATTAGCAGATTATTTTTTTATTGTGGCACGACATTTGACAGCACCCAGCTTGATGTTAAGCTCGAGTGTGGTCCATGAATGGATGTCACTGCTATTACAATTTTAACAACTGTAAGTAGCAGTCACATCCACTAAGCCGGCCTAGTTGTAACCGGCAACTTACAAGCTGAATTTATTTATTGACACTCGAAGTAAGATCGACTTGCCTAAACAGGAGGAAAGCCAAGAGCGCCGACGACTTAAGAACAGATTTAAGTTACGGTTAAGTCAGTCACTATGTCGGCCAAAGAAAATGTTCTTGTGACATGTTCACAAAGCTTCGTGTAGAAGAAACGATCAGGCTGGAATCGAGCTTAGAGATCATTTCATCATCAGCCAGAAGGCGTCCACTGCTGAACATAGACCTCCCCCTTAGAACGCCATTCCGAACGACAAGATGCCAGCTGCATCCACCGGTTACTCGTAACTTTCACTATGTCGTCAGTGCACTTGGTTGGAGGCCTACCTACGCTGCGTCTTCCGGTTCGTGGTCTCCACTCTAGAACCTTTCTTCCCCATCGGTTGTCGGTTCTTCGAGCGAGATCGTTTACAGTCTAAAAATTTGTCCAAAGTACATCTGTTCACCCCTGCCTGTGAACCCCAGCCGCGAGTGTATAAATAAATTATAAATAAATATTTGCTTGACCTCGTTTCGTTCGAGATAGCAACCTATCGTTGGTTTCAGGTGCGCAATAAAATGAGAAGCCTATTCTGGCTTTAATCGATATTAAATAGAAGGTTACGCTTTTCAATATAAAATTCAATTTAAATTGTCACGCCTTGTTCCCTCAAGAATAGGCAAGAGACAATGGATCCAATCCAATTTTCAATATAGTTATTCAAATTTTATCTGAATAAATAAATAAGTTTTTTTATGATTTAAGTTTTATTTTCTAAAGTTAAATAACAGCAAGTAGCAGTTGCGACTTACAAGCTGATTTCGAAACGCGACAGAGTCACTTCACGGTGTTAAAAAATGTTGTACTACCCCTGATCGACAGATTGGGTAATTGACTACCAAATGTCTGCCTTCCACTCTTTTGCGTTTTTATCCGTTTATAATGGTGTCAGACGAATTATTTATAACTTGTAATTTTTGGAAACAAAATTTTGACCATATAATTTACGATTTTGGTAACTTCATTGTATTTTAAATAAAGTAAAAATAAGTTATTGTGTATGTTTATTTATTCGAAAACTTTATGCACTTTATAATTTTAAGGTGACCGTGGTGTGGTGGCAGTGCATTGGTTACACAAACCGAGTTGTTATATATATATCTTTGTTATATGTTGTCCTGTTTCTAAGATACAAGCACTTTAGTAGCTTAGTATACAAATGTAAATAATAATAAATAAAAGTTAATTATGTAGGTACATTTTCACATAGTCACAGCGACTGAGGAAACTGTGAACTGCATCAGATTTCTCATTCGTCGACGCTTTTGGACTTCTCCTTGCATGATAAATCAAGCAAGTCGTGGTCAGATGTTGAGTATCTATAAAAAAATGCAGTACTTATTCCTTACTAAAAATCTTACTATAAAAACAGGTATACTTTACTCCCTTACGCCTGTATTTGGTCATCCATTAGTTTTAGATATCAATCAATCAATCAAATTGTTACGCCGTCTTCCCACAGGAATAGGCAAAGACAAATCCTGACACAACTCCCTCCCTTCCCTCGCATCTACAATTATGTATAAATAAAAATATATTAATATGTCTGTTTATCCGTGAATCTGGCCTTTCAGCATTTACTATGCATTTTCATGAAAGCAACTGGAGAGGATTTTATTAAAAAATACTGAAAACATTCCTTTATGCTTGTACATGTACTTTCTGTTACATGCTCCTAATTTAATTTAATAAATGCTCTTGATTCTCTTGATAAGCTTTTCGTGAAGCTATGTACTCGTTAATAAAACTTTATTTGGTGTTTTACAATGTTTACAGTTTGTACGTAAACAACGTAAGCTAACTTTTTTTTATTGTGACTCGACATATGACAGCACCCAGCTTGATGGTAATCTCAAGCGTGGTCCATGAATGGATGTCACGGCTGTTACAATTTTAATAACTGCAAGTAGCAGTTACATCCACTATGCCAGCCTAGTTGTAACTGGCAACTTACAAGCTGATCCCAAAACGCGACTAAATCACTTCACGGTCTGTATACTTGTAAGTGGTGGTACTACTATATATATATACTTATTGTGACTCGACATGTGACCTCAAGCCGCCTGATGGCAAACAAGAAATGGTCCAAGAGTGCCAACTGAAAAAACCGAGTCCTCACGGCGCCCAAGTCGCCCCCACACTATGCCGGCCAAATTTTTATATTCCTGAGAAAGAGCCACCGAAAAATACAAGCTAAAAAACCTCTATTATATATTTATAAAAACAATTTGACATTCTAGTAATACAACGTAGCATTCTTTTTAAAATTTCTAAATAATCTGCTGTGCATGCAAAAAGAAAGGAGGGGGGCGCCATGTCGTCTAGACCCGAGTTGCCTCGGGTTCAAGACCCGGCAGCTTAAGCGTAATGGGATTTGTAGTGACTTCCACCGTCCTGTTATCAAATTACTCTGTGCGACAGACTGTTCTAGAATAAAAATTAGGAATGTTATTCTGAAATATAAAGAAGACTGTTTTGAATTAACGCATATAAGACAAGTTTTGTTAAGAATTTGTGTTACCATGAAATTATTATGAATAATAATTTTTATTTTATTTTTTATTAATATACATTTCTATACTAAGCTATTAGAGTGCTTGTATTATAGAAACAGGACAACCTAAGTACATACCGGTGTGTGCTTTCGAACCCGTGTCACCCGCATTACGTAGCCATTGCACTGCCACCACACCACGGTCGCCTTAATTAAAAACAAGCTTTTATTTAAAAGCTCTATAAATAAGAAAATAAACTTTAAATTGAATCGAAACCAATCAATTTATTACATTTATTTAAAAGTATATTTACCGTAATTAAACTATATATAAAAATATCATCTAGAGACGTCCCATCAGAGATAGTCCCAAGAGACTGGCAACATTTTCCTAGTGTATAGCGAGGCTAAATAAATATAGTATAATTCTATAATAGTTTGACTTGAAACAAGATGTAGTGACACGAACTGAGGTAATGATAAGCCGTTTTTTCAGTTGCGGGCGCTCTTGGACCTCTCCTTGCTTACTATCAGGCAAGTCGACGTCAGATGTCGCTTCTTAATAATAATAAAAATAGGAAAAGAGTTAGATATGGACAACTTAAAATTCAGAGGGCCAAATTTTCCAGAAAGCCAAACAGTATTCGCATTGCCATAACCGTAGGATAGACATTATAAATGATGACACTTGTGGATGTGAAGAGAAGGCTTGTGGAAAATGGTTATTCGGCCTTCGCCTATCTCTGTGGATAATGCTAGATAATTTATTGGCAATTTACTTTTTTTCTATTGTATTTTATTACATATGAATGTATAACAATTTGAACAGAGAATGATGTCGAGATTCTTACAGTTTGTTCTCGACGAAATGTTTACAAAACCAGAGTGTATAGTTGTAGAATCATTTGACAATGTCAAAGAGCCTAAGAAGGTAAATTCACAGAGATAGGCTGAGACATCAGAGCGTTAGACCTCCTGGGTCGTCTTTATTTATTACTTATAATAGTTCAATTTAAAAAAATACTATCAACTCAAAGACAACAAACATAATTTAGCGATAAACTCGTTAAACATATACAGAATAGATGACAAAGGAAATACAATGCATTGTATAGTATATACTCGTATAATATATTTTTACATATCTTTGGCCTTTGACCTTTTTTATATATTTGAAACGATTTTCATGTTTTCTTTGAATCGATATTTGAATACATGTTATTGTGAAAGAATTCAGTAATGTGTATACAGTGTGAATAATAACGATATAATCACCGGTACAGTACTTATTTTATTAATTGTTTTTTTATTAGCTTGACATGTATATATGTAACGGAATCTTTCAAATTAATTTTTATCCACTTCTAGAGGTCTGAATAATCTGAAAACGTGTATACGTATTAAAAACCGATGACAATACAATAATTTCACAAGGTATTTAATTTTGCCTGGCATAATGACGTCGTGACTTAGTCTTTACAGTCGTCGGCACTCTTGGACCTCCTCTTGCTTACCACCAAGAGGGTCAAGGTCAGATGTTTAGTCACAATAAAAAAGTACACTCTAGTCCACATTGTCATATAGGCGTGTTTTTTACCTATAGTTTTTATTTTTGCAGCTTAAATATAGTTTTTAATTGGGTTCGAAATCCCAATTATTTTATTGTTAATTCAGGTAAGAGGGGTAATTTGCGTACATGATGCGGGTTGCGAAATTGTTATTATAAGTGAGATTTTTAAAGGGATTTTTTATTGTAACTCCTTAATCCACGGATATGTAATTATTTTGGATCATCCGATAGTTTCGGGTCATTTCGGTTACGGATATTGGATTTTTTAAGTTTTTTTTTTATTGTGACTCGACATATGCAGCACCTTGCTTGATGTTAAGCCAAAGTGTGGTCCATGAATGAATGTCACTGCTAATACAATTCAATAACTGTGAGTAGCAATCACATCCACTATGCCGGCCTAGATGAAACCGGCAACTTACAAGCTGATCCCGAAACGTGACCAAATCACTTCACGGTCTGTATACTTGTAAGTGGTGGTACTACCCCGGATCGGCAGACTGGGTACCACTGCCTACCACTCTTAGATAACCAGACCCGAAGCAAATATCCATCTCTTTTTTTTTTATTATAAATATTAGTAATATTTAATATTATTAAATATTACAAATAAAAGCTATGAAACAAATATTTGCTCCGACCGGGGATCGAACCCGGGACTTTACGCGCAACAAACCAGTCGCAGAACCGTTCGTCCACGCCTGTCGTCAATTTTAAATGTAAAAGCCTGTCATTACATGTTTCATTTAGTCTTTTCCCCTATCCTATATTATCCGAAACTTTTATAACGAATTTGGTTGAGGTTACGGATAGGTTTTTATTTCGGATATTCGATAGTTTCGGTTACGGTTCCGGAGCTCCATAACATCCCTATAACCAACCGGTTTATTACACAAATTCATGGCATAAAAAGATGTCGTTACAAAAGTTTGATAATAAAAAAGAAAAGTAAAATAAAGCCTTCAAGTTGTGTAACTTATTTATTGGTTCATGTAAACAACCTTATGTGGGCGTGCTGGGTTCGATTCCGGAAATGTGTATAATATAAAAATGTGTATTTTTATATTGGAACTACATGTTAGGCTGGAGTTTTATCCATTAATGGAGGTTACTAATGCGACCGTGGTATAGTGGCAGTGCAATGGTTACGCAAATTCAGAGCACAGGTTCAAAACCACTCGCCGGTACCAATGTATCTTTGACAAATGTAGTTTGGTTGTCCTGTTTCTATGATACAAGCACTTTAGCAACATATCCACTATGCCGGCCTAGTCGGAACTTGCGAGGTGATCCCGAAACGCAACTAAATCACTTCACGGTCAGCATACTTGTAAGTGGTAGTACAACTCCGGATCGACTGGGCACCACTACCTGCCACTCTAACCTAACCATACCCGGAGCAAATATCTACTAAATATCCGAATAATCAAAAGTTGTTTTGACACTAACAGCGACCGCTTAACTTTTTGACAAATGGGAATGAATTTCATTCTCATTTCCATTAAGTTGTGCGGTCGGCCACTTGATCCGACAAAATGATAGGAATAAAATAGTAGGAAATCACACTACGAACATTTTTACGAGTTCAATCCATCCTGGCGTAGACACGCAATTCTTAAAATCACGCCACAATTCATAAAGAGGTAACAGTTAAATGAAATAAATTGTATTCAGGCAGAGTTCCATTTTCAAATACTGTATTTCGAATGCTTTTTAATATACTTTTTTAATAACGTATTTTATAGTGCGTCCTACATTGTGTATAAGTAAAAAATAGTTTAAAAATGTAAAGCTACATCATTCATTTTGGCCTATTTTTGTAATGCCCAATGATGAAAAAATATATTAACGGTGGTTTTGATAATTGCGTTAATACAACTAATAACAATTTTGCTTTTAATTGCTGTGCAATTAAGTTATTGATATGGATTTCGTATCGTTCTTAATCACAAAGACACGCTTAATTAACAGTTCTGCTTTGAACTGTCATAATTAATGCAAAAAAATGAATATTTTCCAATTACATTGTAATCTTCGTAGATTAAATTATTTTAAAATGTATAGCAACTGTTAATACAAGATTATTTTTTAATGATGTCCTTTAAAAATTTAATCTTTTAATTTACTAGTTTTGTAATTCATTTTTGAAATTATTTACACAAACAAGTGACAAATGGTATTACCCATTTTAACTTTGGTCATAAAAAATTGTTCTCAGATTGGTTTTCCGGTTGGCAGCGTCACAGCGTTCAACCCAATGATGATGGCATGTCACGGCAGGACTGCGTTGAGGTCCGCAGAGAATACCCACGACCCCTTCCTGAAACACCGACCTTTATGTGGAACGACAGAGCATGCGGGGAGAAAAATTATTATGTCTGCGAAAGACCTATTTCTAGTGGTAAGTTTTATGAATTAATATTTAGTTTGGATTTGACAAGTGGCCACATCGCTCGAAGAACCGACAACCGATGGGAAAGAAAGGTTCTAGAGCGGAGACCATGAACCGAAAGACGCAGGCCTCCTACTAGGTGGATTGACGACATAGTTAAAGTCACGAATAACCGGCAACTAGCATCTTGTTGTTCGTAATGGCGTTCTAAGAGAATGTTCTAATGTTCGTAATGCCTATGTTCAGCAGTGGACGCCTTCTGGCTGATGATGATGACAAGTTGGATGATGACTGCTGAATAGAAAGATGTCAGACCTCTAGAATTCCTATCAATCTACTTTTCTCGAATGATGAGAATTATTCATATTATTATACAGCGCGTAAAAACTTTCAGAAAATTCGTCTAAAATTGATTGTGTTGGGTAAGATTTGTACATTAAAAAGAGAGATGTGAGCGGTAGGTGATATTTTAAGAAAAGACGTAGATATAAATATTATACGCGCTCCGAACAAGGCATGTTAAAACCATGCTAATAAGCAAACCTGTTCTTAGTGTCTCGTTTTCGCTCTCAATAACTATCACTCCTTCCACTTGTCATGGTTGATCGTGTAGGTTCTACTTTCGACGTATCTACTTTAAATTACCTAATATCATTGGTGTCAGCATGTTATTAAAGAGGTATCAATGTTTTTTGTTGCATGACTTCTACTTTTTCAGCATAAAAAAAAAATAATTAAATACAAAATTGTGTTATATTTTAGTTTAAACTATATTTATGGATTTCCAACATTCCTACAATCGAGTTATTGCCAACATTCATTCCTATTGCTAGGATTAAAAGCTTAATATTTAATGCAGATTAATATAGCCTATAGCAAACATTTAAAATTTGAACTTAGGTTTACTATTAACTGTATAAGTACTATTTAATGTTTCGTATTTGTCCATGTTTCATAAAATTTTACTCATCACATCTTACTGTAGTTGTTTACTGACCAAATCGGAGACATTCTCTAGAAAGCTAGGTTGCCTAGTGCCCATAACCACAGAGCCTGTATGAAGAGAATAGTGGATGTGAAGGAAGCAATGGAGTTGTTTTAGGATCGTGGCAAGTGGCGCTCCATTGTCTCTGCCTATCCCTGTGTAAAAAAGTCTTGACAATTTGATCGATCTTACTGCGTTATAAACTTTTAAACATCACGTTTATTGTGATTACTTTCTTCTACCTCCTCGACTATGACGGTTTTAAAGCATTCTTTTAATGCGGTGTTCTATTTTCCAATTGACTTATTTTAATTGTTTGAAAATTGGGTTTTATTTATACAGTGGTACACTAATGTAGTACCAGTTTAATTTGCATTGTTTTGTAAGTCAATGTATCTACGTTTAAGTTTGTACAATGAAATGTTATTACATTTTGTTTCATATATTAAATTGTAGTTTTAAAAATAGTGTTACTTATTTTTCCTTTAATTTCTTTTTCCTAGTACAGAATACTATTTCCTTTTTTAATTTTATTTTGTTTGCATATTTTGACTAGTTTTAATATCACCCACAAATTGTATAACTTTTCGGCACTAACTAGCATTCTTGTAAAATTTATTTTTAAGTTACTGGTTGTTGATTACTTTTTGTGGCCTAAAACAATCTGCCCCTGACTTGGGCGGCTTGTCTTATTGGTAAAGGCTTTCTTATTGGTAAAGTCCTTTACTAAATGGCCTGATAATTGCAAGTCATCGTGGAAAAAAGACTCAATACAGCTTGCAGTCTCCAACAATCTTGCAAACTTTAACTTAACAATAAATTTTACAAGAATACCAGATAGTACCTAAAACTTATAAAGTTACACAAGGGTGTAAAAGTTTTAGTAGTACATCTGAATTGTTTTTTTTTGTGACACGATATCTGACTTCGTCCCGCCTGATGATAGGCAAGAGGAGGTCCAAGAGTGACGATGACTGAGAAAACCGAGTTTGTTTACGGCTGCCTCAGTTGACCTTACTATGCTGGCCGAAATGCTAATATAATTGTTACTCGTATCATCTAGATAAAAGTGGTATTACCACTTACCACTCAAGCTCGACCACCAACAGACTTCTAAATCCAATAAAAACAGATATTTCAAAATTAATATTATACATTTCTATACCAAGCTACTAAAGTACTCATAGTAAAGTATCATAAAAGCAAGACAGCCAAAGTACATATACCAAAGATACATTGGTACCGGTGAGTGGTTTTGAACCCGTGGACTCGGCTTGCGTAACCATTGCCATTTAACCCTAAACGAACAAAAGCGTTAGAACGTAACTAGACTTGTGTGTACCCAAACCGAATTATGTTCTAATATCCAAACACAGTTATGAATGCATTCCCACTAAACAATACGGCAGGCAATAAGCCCATTGTTCATTCGTACACGAATAACAGATTACATATGAGTACATACATCTATTTTGAATATTAAATATTAGGAACATAATAGTGAATATTAGGAAGACCATAGTGAATATTAAGAAGATCATAGTGAATATTAGGAAGATCATAGTGAATATGGAAAGATATTTTTTATATATATTGAGTCTCGACATATTACACACCTCGTCTGGTGTTAGGCTGGAGTGCGGTCCATGAATTGAGGTGACTACGGTTAAATACCAATTTATTTTTGATAAGGCGACCATGGTGTAGTTTAGGTTAGATTAGGTGTAAATTACGCAAAACGAGTGAATAGAGCACGGGTTCAAAGCCACCTGCCGGTACTAATATATCTTTGATATATGTACTTTGGTTGTCCTGTTTCTATGATACAAGCACTATAGTAGCTTAGTATAGAAATGTATATAAAATAAATAACTGTAAGCAGCAGTCACATCTCTATGCCGGCTACATTTAAGTATACATATAACCAGGCCAGCATAGTGGATGCGACTGCTACTTGCAGTTATTAAACAGTAGTTAAATAACTGCAGTTAACAGTAAACAGTAGTTAACTAACCCCGAGTGGGAGAGGACACTTCCGTTTTATTAAGTGTTCTCAGCTGGTTGCAATTACCACCCTACACAGATGCAAATCCCCCCATAGTGACCACGTCGCGTTCGGGGACTAGTTTGTGTAGCACCAGTTGCGTTGGGGGTTGTGGATGCGGTTAGGGACAGTGGCTTCCAGCTGACCTACTGTATTCCGGTGAGAGTTTGCTGACCCGTCGGCCAGGGAGACCCGTAGCAACGGCTAACCGCTGGCCGCCCGCCGCACAGTACAGGGGCCTGAGCCCACCGCTAACCACGGAGGGAGGCTGCCCCACCATGCGGCGCATAATCCCGGGGTGAGTCGTCTAGCCGAATGGTGATCGGATATGGGGTCCAGGCGATCACTTCCGGGAGGGTACGGGGGCCCTTCCGTCCGAGGGATCAGCAGACTCACACCACCGGGATACATGTGGCAAAGCGGATAGCTGCACTTTTCGTCCCTACCGAATAAACAACCCCCAACATCTTCACGCCCCACCCCCCACCCCCTCCAATATGAAAGTAAAATCAAATAATGTAGTTTACCCAGCGGCCATTAAAATCCCCATCACTAATGAGCTTGGAGTGGATTTCACGAATATTCGTGGAATCCACGCCAATCTCAGTGCCGTCCACCACCACCTTGAGACGGCACGGCCTGCATTGCTGTTTCTGACGGAGACACAGATAAAGGACCCGGTGGACACCTCATACCTACATTACCCCGGCTACATGCTTGAGACAAGGTTCTTAGCGAAAGCCGGGGTATGCATGTACATCCGGTCCGATATCTGTTGTCGCCGTCTGCTTTACTTGGAGGATCCTTCCCTGTCCCTCCTATGGGTACACGTAGACCTTGGCTCTCAAGCCAGGGTCTACGGGTGCCTTTACCGCTCCCACCACGGGGATTCGGAGACAACCCGGCTCTTCGAATTTCTAAGCCGGGCGACAGATGAAGCGCTGGAGCGGTTTCCGACCGCGGAGGTTATAGTCTTGGGGGACTTCAACGCACACAACGACGTGTGGTTGGGGTCCCCAAGGACTGACCACGCAGGAAGGGCTGCTCATGCTTTCGCTCTTCTGCATGACCTGACTCAGTTGGTGACCCAGCCCACCCGGGTGCCAGATATTGTCGGTCATGCCCCCTCTCTTCTGGACCTTCTGCTGACTAATCGTCCGACCGGGTATAAAATTTCGGTCAAGGCCCCTTTAGGGACTTCTGGCCACTGCCTGGTCGAGACGACAGTGCCGCGCGCCGTGCCTCCTCCTGCCAGGGAGGAGGTGCGTCGTCTGTGGCACTACCGGTCGGCAGATTGGGAGGGAATGCGAAATTATTTCGCTTCGCTCCCTTGGTGGCGGCGCTGCTTCAGCTCCGAGGACCTATCTACGTGTGCCTCGGCCGTTGTTGATGAGATCGCACTGGGGATGGAATATTACATTACATCCAACCGTGCATCTCGCAACGACCGGAGCAGGCCTTGGTACAATGGTGAGTGCGCGGTTGCTGTTTCAGCAAAAAACGCGGCTCACAGTGCCTGGGTCAAGGGTCGAAGAAATCATGACCCTCGCGTGGATGAGTTGAAAGCAGCTTTTAATCGTGCCACCAAGTCTTGTAAGAAAGTCTTTAGAAGAGCGGAGGCACAGCGCGTTTCCAGGATTGGCGAGAGTCTATTAGCGCACCCAACGGGTAGTCGCAGCTTTTGGAGTCTCGCCAAAACTGTGGAATCTAACTTCTGTCGTTCCTCACTGCCACCGCTGAGACAGCCTGATGGCTCACTGGCGCATACGGCAAGAGCGAAGGCTGATCTCTTGGTTGAGCTCTTTGCCGTTAATTCACGGATCGACGATCGTGGTGCAGAGCCACCCACCTTGCGTCCATGCGGACATACGATGCCTGATATACGTATCAGACAACGCGATGTCCGCATGGAGCTACGATCGCTCGATACCCGAAAGTCCAGTGGCCCTGACGGTATCCCAGCGATTGTGCTTAAAACGTGTGCAGCGGAATTGACTCCCGTCTTGACGAGGCTATACCGGCTCTCATACTCGTCGGGCTGTGTGCCTCGGGCTTGGAGGGGGGCCAATGTGCAACCGGTCCCTAAGAAAGGCGACCGTTCAGACCCTGCAAACTACCGTCCGATAGCTGTAACCTCAGTTTTGTGCAAGGTCATGGAGCGGATTATAAATGTCCGCCTCATGGCCTATCTGGAGGGTCATCAGCTGATCAATGACCGTCAATATGGCTTCAGGCCGAAACGGTCAACTGGTGATCTTCTGGCGTACACCACGCACGTCTGGGGGGAAGCGTTGGATGGTAATGGAGAGGCCCTTGCCATCGGCTTGGACATCTCCAAAGCGTTTGACAGGGTCTGGCACAAGGCCCTTCTTTCCAAGCTCGAGGCATACGGTTTACCTGACCGTCTGCGTGGCTGGATAGCCGGCTTCCTGCGTGGCCGCTCCATACGCGTTGTTGTGGATGGCAGCGCGTCACGTAGGGTGTCGGTGAATGGTGGCGTTCCTCAGGGCTCTGTGCTGTCGCCGACCTTGTTCCTACTGCATATCAATGACATGCTGGACCTTGGATCCAGCATTCATTGCTATGCAGACGACAGCACGGTGCATGGACGCTACACTGCCCGCCCCGCAGCCGGAAAACAGGAGATAGCCGATATGAGAGAGTCTGTTGTAGCGGAGCTGAACCGGGTTCTTGATTGTATTACCCATTGGGGCGACGAGAACCTGGTTCAGTTCAATGCAGACAAGACTCAGATATGCGCGTTCTCGACGAAAAAATCCCCGTTTATCCCCCTTCCTTCTCTTCGTAACATTTCCCTTGGTACTTCGGACAGACTGGATATCTTAGGGATGTCCCTTCGCAGCGACCTGAATCACAGGGATCACATTGAGCGGGCTATTAAGACCACCTCCCGCAAACTTGGCATCCTGAACAGGGTGCGGCGGTTCTTCGCGCCAGAGCTTCGCCTGCTTTTATACAAGGCTCAAATTCGATCTTGCGCGGAGTACTGTTCGCACCTTTGGGACGGCTCTGCCAAGTATCTCCTTAATGCCCTGGATTCATTGCAGCGCCGAGCTGTCCGAATCATAGGAGATGTAGAGGTTACGCGAACTCTGGAGCCTCTGCAATTACGCAGAGACATGGCGGCTCTGTGCGTCCTCTATCGCCTATACCATGGAGAATGTTGGAGCTCTTTAACCTTGTTCCTATCTCGTCTTTTCACACCCGTAACACCCGCACTGGTCGGGGGAAGCATTCACATTTTGTCGACAGAATCGGTAGTCGAACTAAAAAGTTTGGTGCATCTTTTCTTTGTAGAACAATCGACAAGTGGAATGCTTTGCCAGCCCATGTGTTCTCTCCCTCCTATAACCTTGGATCCTTCAAGCGATGCGTGAAGAAGCACCTTTGGCCGGCATAGTGACGGCGGCTGAGACAGCCGTGAACAAACTCGGTTGTCTCAATCGTCTGCACTTTTGGATCTCCTCTTGCTTATCATCAGGCAGGTCGATGTCAAATGTCGAGTCACAATAAAAAAAAAAAAAAAAAAACTGCATAACTCATGAATCGCACAGCTTTTATTTTTATTTAGTCGCTTACTATCGTCGAGCTACAATGAGAAATAAGTCTTGTTTAAAAAATCTCGATGAAATATACAGATTCGAATGCACATAATAAAATAAACGAGGCAGACCCAGGAGGGTGTTATCCGACCATCCGGATATCAAGAAAGCTAGGTTGCCTAGTGCCCATAACCCCAGAGCCTGTATGAAGAGTATTGTAGATGTGAAGGAAGTAAGGGAGTTATGTCAGATTCGTGGCAAGTGGCGCTCCATTGTCTCTGCCTATCCCTGTGGCGTGACAATTTGATTTATTGAATTCATATAATTTAATATATGACTTACAATATAATATTATAAGTTTAGTATATTCATCTATATCGGAGACATTCTTAAAGGAGCCATAACCGTAGAGCTTGCATGAAGAGAATCGTGAATGTGAGAGAAGTAAGGGAGTTATGTCAGGATCGTGGCGAATAGCGCTCCATTGTCTCTGCCTATTCCTGTGGGAAAATGTCGTGACAATTTGATATGATTTGATCTATAGTTGTCGTAGTTTTGACTATTTTATAATATTAAACAATGTGAAGTAATTCTACCACCATGTCTAAGAATTAAGTTGTAGAAGATATTCTTTATTACATAAGGACAAATCCTTAAGTAGCTATATACAAAATTTCCTTTTACTATGTCTGCTGCACAAAATCAAACCACAATAAGAGATTCTCACAACTTCTGAAACTGTCTATGTTCCTACTAAAAATGTAATAAAAAAACAAATTTTGTGTTTGAGAAATATGTTTTAAAATTGGCGTGGACTTTATGGTTATAAATTTTGGAGATATTTATTTTATCTGTGATGACTGATTCTAGTGATCGGCTGATTGATCGGCCACTACATCCTTGAATATATTTCACACCTGTCGTCACATGTCCTTAAGATTATGAAGCCTGATATTTTATTTGAAGCATGACAGCACCAGTGGCGTGCGGTCTAAATAGACATATAGACCCCGACTACCCTAGAAAATGATGCACAAAATGTATTTTTCATTTTGTCACTAAATAACACGCGGTCAAATAACTAAACATATAAATTCAATATTAATTTACAATAAATATTCTAGCGCCATCTATGTATATTAGTTGAAATTAATTTGCAATTATCAATCAGCCGAGGCACTAGCGCCATCTATGTTTAAGCCATAAACATAGACTTAATTTTAAAAATCTTGATTTCACCCACACATCTTGCACCAATAGCACACCCATAGCACACAAATACATTCGCGATCGTGTTTGTATAAACACACACAAAGACAAATCATGCATGTGTGATCGAAAGTGAGATCGGATCTTACTAATATTTTTTGTCATTCTATTGTTACGGTATTGTATTGATGAATTCATTAGCGCTATTCGCCATTATTTTAGTGTTTTGTGCAAGCGATTGATAACGGTGAATTAGATAAGAAAATACTTTTAAATTTTGAATTAATTATATATAAATATAGCTTTTATTTCCTTTTTTTGTAAAATGGAGTGTGATAGTTGTGAAAGTGTAGTTTGCTTGAATAAATTAAAAAAAATTGCGTTTTCTAAATTAAAATACGACGAAAAAAAAGTTATCGTGGAGTGCGGGCGTTCTATATAAAATTAACTCAACTATATTGTAAGGTAAATAGAAAATTTAATACAAAGCTATACGAATGGTTTAATTGGTTAACTGGTTGCATTCATACCAATCGTTTATTTTAGATAGGCGCGTTGAGTTAATTTATAAATAAATTATTCACTTTGTTAATATTGTTAGCACAAAACACAGTCTTCTCGAAGCCGCTTTGAGCATCCGAAAATTGATATTGTGAAATTAAAATCAATCAATTTGAGGTGGCAAATATTCAAACATCATTTATGAAGAAAATACATAAAAGACTACCAACTATCTGGTAAGTTAATAATACTGCCTACCCTATGTTAAATATCACCGCACGCCACTGGACAGCACCCTACTTTTACCCCCGTAAACATCCGTTTCTTCTTTACTAACAAATATGTGTAATATTCTTAGATTGATATCAAATATTACAAATAAAAGCTTTGCTTGTTGCGATCTTTGCTCCGAACGGTGATCGAACCCGGGACTTTACGCGTATCCTTAAACAATTTAACTCTAGTGTATTTTGATTTAAGTGTACCAATATCGTGAAGGTCATACTCGTAGAATTATTGGCCGAATGCCAACAGATCTATATCTGATATGCCCTTCGACACAAACTATTCATCACGCCTACAGTGGGGGGTAGATAGAGACAATAGAACTTTACTGTTCATTTTACCACGGTTATTTTCTTTAGATTTTCCATATAAAAGTTTTCGTGTTAAAAGGCTGTACCGTCTGATTCTTTTTGTTAAATGTTTAGTTTATTACTTATATGAATTTCTTAACTTTATTTTATTCTTTAGCTGATTTCTTTTACAAAACATATCAATATTGGATGTCAATCAATCAATCAAACAAATTGTCACGCCTTTTTCCCATAGGGATAGGCAGAGATAATGGAGCGCCACTTGCCACGATGGATGGATTGGATGTTTGTGGTTAGAACTTTAAATTCGTCAAAAAAACATGTAAGCAACAAAGTAGTTATAGTGAATTCTTTAAAATACATAAAATAGCCTATGCCTTTGCTAATGAATTATTTTTATTTTTATTTTAATAAAAAAAAATACAATTCTATTCAAAATAGTTCACCGAATTATTTTTTAGTGTAACTATTAGCAGATAAAAAGAGCGCTAGACGACTGCGGTGGGAGCAAGTCTTCGCATCTATACAGTCGTGAACATAATTAATAGTATTTTAAGGCGACCGTGGTGTAGTGGCAGTGCAATGGTTACGCAAAACGAGAGCACGAGCTTAAGACCACACACGGGCACCAATGTATCTTTGATATATGTACTTTGGTTGTCCGTTTCTATGATACAAGTACTTTAGGAGCTTAGTATTGAAATGTAAATTTAACAAGATGCCAGTTGCATCCACCGGTTATTTGTGACTTTCACTATGTCGTCAGGCATACCTACGCTGCGTCGTCCGGTTCGTGGTCTCCACTCATGAACCTTTCGTCCCCATCGGTTGTCGGTTTTTCGAGTGACGTGGCCTATTTTACACTTTTTACACTTTCACAAAAATTCTACCCCGTATCGCTGAAAAAGAATAAAAGTACAAAAAGAACATGACTGTGCAAATCGATATTTTTTCAGGCATGAGGCAGTTATGTAAGGCTGAAGCCTGAAAAGTGAGCATTTAACTGCATCCGAATACATTGTTATGAAAGTTAATTTAAAAAGATCTTTTACGCCTTTTATATCCTTTCCGGGATAGATTCGAACACGAGACAAAGGGTAAACAAATCATAAAAGAGTTATACTTGTTTTTAAGTAAAATTTTCTCCTTTTTGCCCTTTTATTTTGGTTCCAACTAGGCCGGCATAGTGGATGTGAATGCTACTTACAGTTTGTTAACTGCAGTAGTAGTCACATTAACACTCCAGCTTTACATCAGGCGGAGTAATGTCATATGTCAAGCCACAATAATAATTTAAAAACAAAAAAATAGCTGCATTTTGTCGACCGAATCAGCCGTCGAACTAAAGGGTTCGGTTCGTTGTTTTTTTTGTAGAACAATCAGCCCATGTCTTCAACCTGTAGCCTTGGATGATTCAAGCGATGCGTGTAGAAGCATCTTTGGCCGGCATAGTGGCGGTGACTTGGTTTTTGCAGTCGTCGTCTTCTTGCTTACCATCAGGCGGAACGAGGGTCAAATGTCGAGTCACAATAAAAATAAATCTATTTATATTATTATTTTATACTATCGGTTTTTAAAAATAGTAGTCAGACAGTTGGTGGTCCTTTACTTAGAATGCCAACCCATGGTAGTACACCACGTCTCGTGTGTCTCGACATATGACAGCACCCCGCTTAATGTTAAGCTGGAGTGCGGTTCAATCTGTGGACATCCACTATGCCGTACTAGTTGGAAACGGCAACTTACAAGCTGATCTCGAAACGCGACCAAATCACTTCACGGTTTGTATCTTGTAAGTGGTGTTAGTACCCCAGATTGGCAGAAAATATCGACTCAGACTTTCACGGTTGCCTTAGTCGCCTTGACCAGTAAATTAAATACTTTACTTTATTGCTTCTAGGAATAACTTATGTATAATATTTTTGACTTTATACCTTCGAGAAACATAATAAATAAAACTTTGCCCGTTACCCCTTTATATATCCCTCTTGAGCATTCTGTCCACAATTCTGGCATGTTGATTTTCACAAACAAAAAGGAACCAACGATGTTTAAATTCAGCTTATTCTCTCAAAAAATCGCTGACCGATTGCTTGTAACAAATACAAAATGTTCAAACATTTGTTTTCGGACCGGATTCGAACCGTGCTCTATTCTTCAATGACGTTCGCTATAGTAATATTTTATTTAGTTGCCAGACGGGCGAGATTGGGCGAATCTCACAGACCACAAATCATTAGATAGGTAATATCAAGATAAGTATCGCTTGTTAATAGCTTTAATAATAAGCGATACGAGTCGTCAGTCTGGGCAAACGACCACTATCTTCTATCAAGTTTTTTTCCGATGCCCTGGATTCATTGCAGCGCAGGGCTGTCCTAGTTATAGGATAGGCTAAGGTTACGAAAACTTTTGCAATTTGTGACAGCTCTATGCGTTAATCGCCTATACCTCGGATAATGTTTTGAGAAGCTCTTGTCTACCTAGTTTTATCACTCCTGTTATACCAACAAAGTCGGGGGATGCTTCCCCGACCTTTGTGATCGAAATGCATGCTTATTTTATAGACTGAATGGGCAGTCGAACTATAAGTTTCGGCGCAACAAGAGGACAATCGACAAGTGGAGTGCTTACTAGTCCAAGCGTTGCGTGAAGAAGCACCTTCGGCGAAATAGTGGCGGCAACTACTAAAACCGTGAACTCAATCGGTTTTTACAGTCCTCAGCTGTCTTGGTCCAGGAAAGAGTCCACAATATTAGGCGGGTGTCAAGGTTAGATGCTGCGTGTCAATATGAATAAATAACATTATTTATTGGCTTTTGCAATTAAGCTAAACAAATGAATCTGATTTAATTTTCCCTAATCGCCTAATTACAATTTTAATCCAATGACCCTATCAGTGTCCCTATGTAGCAAGGATTGAAGGAAGGTCACTCTATCAGTGACAAGGATTGACTAAGGAATGGTTCGATGGTTTGGGCACATGGAAAGGATGAGTGAAAGTAGATTGACGTAAAAAAATTATAAATCTTATGTGAATGGATGCGTTAAACGAGGCAGGCCCATAAGGGTGTTTGCCGACTAAATCGGAGACATCCTCAAGAAAGCTAGGTTGCCTAGTGCCCATAACCATAGAGCTTGTATGAAGAGAATTGTGAATGTGAAGGAAGCGAGGGAGTTGTGTCAGGATCGTGGCAAGTGGCGCTCCAATTTCTCTGCCTATCCCTGTGGAAAAAATGCGTGACAATTTGATTGATTGATAGACCCTATCAATAAAATAAGCGATTTATTGTTTACTCTTTGTAATGAAGTAATGTCTATCGGTATGTAGTCTGTGTTGAATGTAAATGGGATGGAATTCCCGAGGGTCTGTGCTTTTTATTTATTTTATTAAGCACTAAAAAGTGTAGTTTAGGGATTCGTGATTTTGGACGATGTGTTATCTTTTATATTGCGATGCTTTTGTGCGGTTACGGGTTCATGACTTCGTTTGGACGGGGTTGAGCGAGACCGATTGTATTAAATTTCAGAAAATAATATCGACTATTCTCGACTCTATTTGCTCTGTAGGAATGTAAACCCTGATTTTTTTATTGTGCCACGACATTTAACCTCGACCCGCCTGATGATAAGCTTGAGGAGATCCAAGAGTGACGACGACTGAAGCAACCGAGTTAGTTCACGGCTGCATCAGTCGCCGTCACTATGCCGGCCAAAGGTGCTTCTTCATGCATCGCTTGAAGGATCCAAGGATGGAGAGAACACATGGACTGGCAAAGCATTCCACTTGTCGATTGTTCTACAAAGAAAAGACGCTTTGAACTTTTTAGTTCGACTGTCGATTCGGTCGACAAAATGCGGATGCTTTCCCCGCATTTAAAACCACTTACTGGTGCTAATGTAACTTTGTTATATATAATTTGGTCGTCCTGTTTTAATCATACGAGCACTTTTTTCATTACATTTCTATACTAAGCTACTAAAGTGTTTGTAACATAGAAACAAGACAACCAAAGTACATATACCAAAGATACATTGGTACCAGTGGGTGGTCTCGAACTCGTGCTCTTCGGTTTGCGTACCCATTGCACTGCCACTACACCACGGTCGCATTAATTCATTTTTTATTAGAAATTCATCACAGTATAACTTTCTTCGTACATAAATTTTCCTTGTGAACCAAATTGAAGCATGTCTTTTTCGTTAAACACAAAACTTTACAACTCTATTCCGCAGCATATGGCATTTAAACAGTTTTATAGTACGGCTCTACAGAATATTCTCGAATATAACTTACACTGCCTTAGCCGCGTGTCGAAACTTTTAAATAAATTATGCTACGCTTCAAGTTTTTCACTGCCTTTTTGTGCTTCCTTCTCAAAAGATATCCAATTAAATTATACGTCAATAACCATATTGGTTTTTCTTCATTTTCTCTTTACTTAATCGGTTTTTATTATGGTTACAAAACCATCTACAATAGGGTATATGCATGTATTTTTTTTATGTGTTTAATTCACTTATTACATCGTTATAACATAATAAAAAATATAAATATTGTTGGAAAAGTTCTAATTATTATTTAAAAATAATTTTAAAACTTCGATTAAATTTGACACATTTGAACGCCATCATCTAGCGCGGGCTTTTAATGACGTCACACGTCACGACCAGTATTTGTTTACTACAAGTGTTACTGTTATTTATGTGGATTTTTAAGTTGTAATAGCTAAACAAAAACACTGCATAAACACAAAGAACAGCTATTTTTTCTCTTAAACACTACGCGCACAATATGAGCTTCGACCCCGAACGTGTCATGTGACGTCACGTTTCATTCGGCCAATGGTGATGCGTTTCACTCATTTGAATTTTACTTGCTTATTTTTCACTTTTTGCTTAATCTTTTATGCAATATATACAAAGAAAATTAAAAATATAATTATTTTAGCATGATGTTAGTACAATAAAGAATCGGGGGGAAAATTTGCAGCAATATTTAAACCACATGCATATTCCCTATTATTATATTCTTATATAAAATAAAATAACAACTAAAGTATTGAATTAAACAAATTTTATGCCGCTTACTATCGCGTTTATTTTTGGTCATTGACCACGTGACCATGGCTGCAAAGCTCTCAAAACGTCGGAATAATAAAATAAAATTGTAAAATCAAAATTAACGCGATAGTAAGCCGCATAAAATTTGTTTATTTCATAAATAGCATTTACATCTACTACGCTGACCTAGCTAAAACCAGCACCTTTCAAGCTGATCCCGAAACGCGATTGAATTGCTTCAGGGTATATACACTTGCAAGTGGTGATACTACCCGAATGGGATCGTTACTAATCCTAAACTGTAAAATAGTTTTCATGAAAGGAAATAATAAAATAATTAGGTTAGGATTATTTTCACGAATAAGCGCTGTTTGTAGATGATAAGTTTTTCATATGTTTTTAATAGTCTAAATTAGTATAAATATTACATTAAGTTTTATTATTCTATTAAAGCAAAAAGGTGAAATTTTAATATATACATACTTAAGTGTACAAAATAATTTTATTTAAACTAAATTATTTAATATTATGTTCACTAAGCTTGAGCTCATGGTCAATGTTCGCGCAAAATCTAAAAAAATATTATGAATAATACTATTTGCAACTATTTAACTGTAGTAACCTTTATTAATACACGTACTACAGTTTTTTTTTATATCAAGACACAATAAAAAATGCGTCCATCGCGTTTTTGTGTATATTAGTAGAGTTTTTTTAAGGTTAGGTGTCGATCATCTTGTTTCCAATCTAATTTTTCTATCTTTATTATTATCCAGCAGAGTGGTAGGCGGTGGTACTCAGCCTACCGATCCAGGGTAGTACCACCACTTACAAGTATACAGACCGTGAAGCGATTTCAACTAGACCGGTAGTAGATGTGATTGCTACTCACAGTTATTGAAGTAGCAGTGACATCCATTCATGAACCACACTTCAGCTTAATATCAAGCGGGGTGCTGTGATATGTCGAGTCACAATAAAAAAATATATTAAAAACCGCTTGTTTAATCATGTTCGCAATAAACGCGACTGTAAAGAGCAAAAATATTTTATTTCATATTTACAAGAATTTGAACATTTTTCTTAATCTTTTCACTAAGCTATCTAAATTGCTTGTATTATAGAAACAGGACGATGAAAGTACATATATCAAAGATACAAAGTACGTACACATAAAAAGATACAAAGTCTACGTTTTTGAACCGAAGGCTTTTCGTTTGCGTGACTATTTCACTACCACTACACCATGGTTGCCTTTAGTAGGCCCTAACCCGTAGGCTTTAATGTCGTTAATTATTTTTACTTTTAAAAAACTTTAACACGGAGTAGTTACGTAAGAAATTAATGACAATGATTATTCAGAGTCTCCTTGAAAACTGAAATCTCCTGAAAATTATTACATGAATTTATTCTTAGCTGTTAATTATTTTTTATACCAATTAACTTTAAGAGTAGCCCCTTCATTTAATTATCTTTAATTATTTTAAGAAAATGTCATGTTTTTTTGTGAAAAACTCCGTCTTTTATAATATTCTTTATCTTAACTCTTATATAACAATAATTTAATGAAGGAATTTTTAAATTTAATGTGGATGGATGCGTTTGCTTTCTGATCAAATCGGAGACATCCTCAAGAAAGCTAAGTTGCCCCATAACCGTAGAGTTTATGTGAAGAAATTGCGGATGTAAGGGAAGCGAGGGTTGTGTCAGGATCGTGGCAAGTGGTGTTCCTTTGTGTCTGTCTATTTATGTGAGAAAAAGGCCTCACAATTTAGTTGACATATAAATACTGTAAAATTTAAAGTATAATTACTATCGTATGTACTTCATCATTTTCTTACCTCATCATTTCACATCCGTAACACCCGCACAGGTCGGGGGAAGCATCCGCATTCAATCGACCGAATCGGCAGTCGAACTAAAAGGTTCGGTGCGTCGTTTTTTTGTAGATCAATCGACAAGTCCATCCTACAACCTTGGATAGTGACGGCCTCTGGTGCAACCGTGAAAAACTAGGTTTTTTCAGTCGTCGGCACTCTTGAGAGGTCCAAGAGGTATTTTTTTGACATTTGACCTCGACCCGCCTAATGATAAGCAAGAGGAGGTCCAAGAGTGACGACGACTAAAAAAAAACGAGTTAGTTCCCGGCTAGAGTGAAGTTTATTGCTTGCCATCAGATCAGATGTCGAGTCACAATGGAAAAAAAATGAGATTGTGATTTATTATTAGTGAAACCTCTTTAATACGATCTTCCATTGAGATGTGTGGCTGACTGCTCATTTGCCAGTTGACCTATTTCACAGGAACTGTCATAGGATGCCTAACATGCACCAACTATAGTACAAACCAACGCGAATTGCTTCATTCGTAAACAATACAAAAAATATTTATTTATTTAAAGTGTCGCCATTTTAGAACCCTGTGGTATTGCGCGGATGGCAAGAGACCTGACGGCATGACTGTTGGACCGTGGAAACTTAGCAGGTTCTTGGTGCGGGATGCGACTTGTGTAGACACATTGGCACCATCCCACATCCAAGCGACCTCGTTAAGCGCGCGATTTCTGCTGAGAACCTCAAGCTGCGCAAATATGCTAACCTCGGTACTGGTTACGAATTTGCGCCGTTTGGGGTCGAGACGATGGGCCCTTAGGGACCTTCAGTTAAACGCCTGGCCAAGGAGTTGTCCAGGCAGCTGACGGAGAAGTCTGGAGACAGGAAGGCTGGCAGGGAAAATGTTGCCAGTCTCCTTGGGACTATCTCTGATGCGACGTCATTGGATGATATTTGTTATTTATAGTTGAATTAAATAATTATAGTTAATTTACTTTTAATTTTATGATAATATATAAAAAATATATTAAATAACGTGTAGCAATTAAACTGATATGATAATCGTACATAGTTGAGCCACCTGTAGGTTTCTTTTAAATATTATTTAGATGTAAAGATATTCAGAAATAAAAGGGGAGAGGAAGGATAAAACGAGGTTGACCCCAACGATTGTTAAGGTTAACTGGTATTAAGAACGCCTTTTGCAAACTCTTTCTAAATGTTTTTTGCAATAAAGAATCTATTATATATTTCGATAAATACGGAGATATTTAAATCAACAGGCCGCAGTTTTCATAACTATTAATAGAAATTGTAAACATACAAAATTTTAAACGAATGTTTCAGGATCGTGAAAAGTATGTTTAGTAAGTATGTATTATCTATGTTTATCCCTGTTGGAAGTAATGCGTGCCAATTTGATCCATTGGTTGATATAATTATAAATTATTTACAAAGTTACAAGATTTAAAAAAATATATAATTAACCTAATACTGAACCATAAATTATTTATTTATATAAAACATAAATAATTGCATTATTTAATAAATAATTTAAGTATTTAGTTTATAAAATTAAAAATATAAAATTATGATTTTTGGGACTTCAAACATGGTCATAAATTGTTGGTAAAATCTCAAAAGTTGTTAAGGCATAGTGTTAGCCAAGACGCACAGCGATGCCTTGGTGCTCAGCGCTTATGAACCTTATTGAATTTCATAGCATAAAAACATAGTCAAAAGACCGTTCATTGAAGCTAAAAACACATTTAGAACATTTATTTACATTTTGTGATTATTCTAATGATCTGAGTCGTGATGCATATGTGGTACGATGCCAAATTAAGAGTGGTTTCCAGTCTTTTATGACAACGAGCGGGACCATTAAGTAGAATGAAACGCCGCGTCCACAAATACTCCCCCTTCCCACATTGCAATTATTTGAAAACTGATAAACAATTTCAGTACAAACTTCGCTCGTTTTAACTAACTTTAGAATATTAAATCTCATATTAAGTGTAAGATCTATTCTATAAAACAAAGTTTGTGCTTTAACTTAAATTAATAAATTTGTCACTACTCATTTCCACATGTATAGGCAGAGTTTTTTTTTTAACGGTGGATATTTGCTCCGGGTTTGTTTATCAAAGAGTGGTAGGAAGTGGTACTTGAGTTGCCTACTCAAGTTGGTCATTAAATTTGGCCGGCATAGTGGCGGCTGTTTCAGTCGTCGACACTTTTGGATATCCACCTGCTTATCATCAGGCGGGTTGATGTCAAATGTCACAATAAAAAAATAAAAAAAACTGGGAGGTGAAAAAAAAACAAAAAACAATTCTTAGACCAAGACCGCCAACGGCAAAAACAACCGACTTAGTTCCCGGCTGCCTCAGGTGCCGTTACTATGTCGGCTAAAGGCCGTAATAATATAAAAGAATCGGCTCGTCGTTTCCTTGTCAAGCAGTTAACAAATGGAATTCATTACCAGCCTGTTAACCTCCCTATCCTCTAATCTTCAACCCTCCAAGGTTATGGAATGAAGTCAACTCTGCTTAGCATAATTAAGGCGACCGTGGTGTAGTGGCAGTGCAATGGTTACGCAAACCGAGAGCACGAGTTCGAGACCACCCACCGGTACCAATGTATCTTTGATATATGTACTTTGGTTGTCCCGTTTCTATGATACAAGCACTTTAGTAGCTTAGTATAGAAATATAAATAAAATATATATAGATAAATAATAAATATAAATAATAATAATAAATATAAAGCACTTTAGTAGCTTAGTATAGAAATATAAATAAAATATATAAATATATATAGATAAAATATATATATAAAAAAGGCGATTTTCCTAGAAAACTTATTACAGTTGAAATATTCTACATTGTTGTATTTAATTCGCAGGACTGGAATCTGTTTATGAATATCAAAAATTCGAGATAAGCACAAATTGATTTTATTATTCATATGACGGTTTGGCAGAATGTCAATATATTCTAAGCCTCTGTCGCGTTTAAAAATTTACGGTTAGCGCGGGATATCAATCAGCCGCGGGAAGCTTACAGCATTTTTTATTTTACAAATATTGACACCTCTAAAAACATATGTTGAAAATTTTTTATTTTTGAATAAAAATGCTTTTTTATTCAATAATAAAAAATCAAATGGTCACGCCTTTTTCCCACAGGGATAGGCAGAGACAATGGAGTGCCACTTACCACGATCCTGACACAACTCCCTCGCTTCCTTTACATCCACAATTTTCTTCATCTAAGCTCTATGGTTATGGGCACTAGGCAACCTAGCTTTCTTAAGGATGTCTCCGATTTGGTCGGCAAACACCCTCCTGGGCCTGTCTTTTTTATTGTATTTTTATATTATTTGTGGCTGGACATAAGAACCCGCCGAACTACGAATAGCTGTTACATCTACGAGTACTATTGCGGCCTAGCTGGAACCGGCAATTTACAAGCAGATTCCGAAACGCGACTAAGTCACTTTTCGGTGTGTACCCTAGTAAGTCGTGGTAACTAGGTAAACTGGGCATCACTATTAGCATACAACCGAACCTGGAGCTAACATCAGTTTTTTTAATAGAAAATGTAAAATTTAATTTAAATACAATAAAGTTTGATCACAAAATAAAATAAATAAGTAAAACCAAAATAGGGAACCTAAACAACAGTAATATTATAGGCGTCAGTGTTTTTTTAAAGTGTTGATAAACTATTATCTAATTCATGTGAGAATACCTGAACAAGGGAGAAAGGAAGGCCAAGAAATCCAATAAATTAGAAATTGTATTGGATATTGCGCGGAGCGATGGCAAGAGACCTGATGGAATGACTGTTGGGCCATGGAAGCTTGGCAAGTCTTTGGTGTGGGATGCGACTTGTGTAGACACATTAGCCCCATCCCACATCCAAGCGACTTCGTTAAGCGCGGGAAGTGCGGCGATTTCTGCTGAGAACCTCAAGTTGCGCAAATACGCTAACCTCGGTACTGGTTACGAATTTGCGCCGTTTGGGGTCGAGACGATGGGCCCTTGGGGACCTTCAGCTAAGCGCCTGGCCAAGGAGTTGTCCAGGCGGCTGACGGAGAAGTCTGGAGAGAGAAAGGCTGGCAATTATTTCTGCCAACGTATTAGCCTTGCTATACAAAGGGGAAATGTTGCCAATCTCCTTGGGACTATCTCTGATGCGACGTCATTAGATGATATTTTTTATTTATAGTTTAATTAGTTAATTATTACTTTTAATGAAGTTTAATTGTATTTTAAAAATTGCTTGTTTATAAATTAGAAAACAAATGAAGTAAAGATTCAGTTTTATCATAATTTAATTTCCAGTCAGTAGTTTATTTCTTCTTCAGTTTGAGGATTAATTTAAACATTTTTTATCAAGTTAATGTATGTTGATGGTTATCAAAGAGTGGTTAGCAGTGGTGCCCAGTCAGCCGATCCGGAATAGTACCACCACATACAAGTATTCAGACCGTAAAGTGATTTAATCGCGTTTCGGGATCAGCTAGTGAGTTGCCGATTTTAACTAAGCCGGCATAGTGGATGTGACTGCTACTGACAGTTAATAACTTGTAGTAGCAATGACATCTATTCATGGACCGCACTCCAGCTTAACATCAAGAAAACACTTTTGATAACCAAGAAGAGGTTCAGGATCACCCACGACTTAAAAAACCGATTCAGTTGACTATGCCAGTCAACTTACTAATAATAAAAAAAAAATGAATGTATCAAATCATTTGATGGTATAAGAAAAATTATACAAGGATTAGTAAGTATAGACACCGACAGACATATGGAATCCATTTAATAAACAATAGGTCATAATTGTTAGAAAATAAAGTTTATTTTTCTTTCCATTTTCTCCAGAATTGTTATTCAAACGGTCCATAATACAATGTAAACATTCCGCCGACTGTGAAAAGGATTTACCTCGTGTATTATATTATATTTTGGGCGAACGAAAAAGCTATTATGTTTCAGTTTCATTTAAATCTTGTGCCTTATCTTTAAACAATTTTTATGACATTTACGTTTATCCTATTTTACTTCCAATTTACAAAAGAAAATTAAGTTTATATACGAATATATACAAGTTTATATACTTATATATGAGTTTATATACTTTTATTGTTTAAAATTATAACCTATTTAAAAATAAGACGCGTTTCTTTTTAGCTATTTCTATTTGTAGTTTGTTTATCATTATTTATTAGGTAATTCAATAATTCAAATTTATACTGTTACGCTTTTATTCACAGGGATGAGGCAGAGTCAATAAAGTGCCACTTGCCACCATCTTGACACTGCAACCTAGCTTTGTTAAGGATTTCTCCGATTTGGTTGTGGCTCTTCATTGTCTCTGCCTATCCCTATGGGAAAAAGGCGTGACAATTTGATTGATTGATTGATTGATATAATACTTCAAGAAGAAAGCAGCCTGGCTTACTTGTTGGTTCATTACCTGTCACGATATCATGACACGATATATCCTTGCCTAAATAATATACTAACTATATTAATTATTATTATATAAATATTATACACTAGTATTTTCTTAGATTTTGCGTGAACATTGAATAATTAATTAAACAATTAATTATGCGGCTAAACCTAATTTAAACCAAAATAAACGCGATAGTAAGTCGCATAAAATTTGTTTAATTCTTTTACACTATTATATATTAAGTGGTTAGTGTCTTTAAAAATAAATTGAGAAATTATTTAAACTAAAACAATTATTTTAAACAAGCAACAAAACACATTCACAAGCAATTACTAAATAAATTGCTTATAATCTGCATTTCCATTGTAAAATTGAAACGCCATTTTTCCTCTATCGAATTTATATTTTTTTGTAGTTATAGAACAAAAAAGCGGGCAAAAAATATCAGTACTGAATATCAAGCTTTGCCAGTCAATAGGAAGGGGACGTGGTACTGAATTACAAATGAGTTTGTAGTGATGTAATAAGTCTGTTACTGAGTTAGATCAGTTAAAAGCGACTCAATTATTACACAAAAAATTGTTATGTATACCTATTACTATTGCGTTTTATACAATAAAAAATGAATTCCCACTTTTCTGTGTCTTTTTTTAAATAATGACTAATTAAACTATAAATTAAATTCATAACTGTCTTTGTATTTAAATCATGTAACAAAATTGGTATAATTTGATTCTAAAACAGTATGTATACCTATTACTATTGCGTTTTATACAATAAAAAATGAATTCCCACTTTTCTGTGTCTTTTTTTAAATAATGACTAATTAAACTATAAATTAAATTCATAACTGTCTTTGTATTTAAATCATGTAACTAAATTGGTATAATTGGTATAATTTGATTCTAAAACAGTTCCTACAGAACAAATATGGTATAATAATCTGAGTCAATTTTACACTCTTCTCGTCAAGAGGTTGTGATGTAACTTAAAATGTAAAAGTACTAGCTGTGTTACGGTTTTACCCGCGTTTAAAAACTGTCTTGACACGTGATATTTATATACCGCTTCATCATCATTATCATCAGCCAGAAGGCGTCCACTACTAAACATAGGCTTCTCCCTTAGAACGCCATTTCTAACGGCAATATGCCAGTTGCATCCACTGGTTAATCGTGACTTTCACTATGTCGTCAGTCCACCTAGTAGGAGGCCTACCTACGCTGCGTCTCCCGGTTCGTGGTCTCCACTATAGAACCTTTCTTCCCACATCTGTTATTGGTTCTTCGAGCGATGCCACTTAGTGCTAAATAAATATAAAAGTCTGCCCTGGTGCCGCTGGTGGTCATTATCTATTTATAGATTTAGTATTATTGTAAACGTTAACTAAAGAAACAAAACTAATAATTAATTACATTTCTATAATATTTTGGTTTGCACGCGTTTTAGTGGCCACTATGGACGCGTAGAATATATAGACCTGTGGAAATAAATGCGTAAAATTGATGATGAAGAGTTAGTGACTCGTAGCTCAGTGTGTTACATCACTAGTACGTTCAATCCATCTAAGCTGTCTCGGTGAATAGCAAGACGTTATGAATTTATGTATATATTTATTGTTTCTTTTGTTATTATGCTTTGGCCGCGATATTGAAGCCATTTGCTTTAACCCCTTTAGGATTTGCGTTTATGCTAACTAAGGGATGGGTTAGAACAGAATCACACCTAAGGATGTAGGTGAATAAGGTTGATTTATGCTTGACAGGTTGATTTAAGTGTATAAAAGAATGAGTGAAAGTAGATTGACGAAAAGAATTTATAAATCTCATGTGAATGGATGCGTTAAACGAGGCAGGCCCAGGAGGGTGTTTGCCGACCAAAGAGTTGCGTCAGGATCGTGACAAGTGGCGCTTCATTGTCTCTGCCTATCCCTGTGGGAAGAAGGCGTGGCAATTCGATTGATTGATTGAAAATGTGATTATGTTAAAATTAAAGGTAGTGACGGCGACTGAGGCAACCGTGAACTAACTTGGATTTTTTAGTCATCGTCACTCTTGAACCTCCTCTTGCTTATCATCAGGCGGGTCAAGGTCAGATGTCGTGTCACAATAATAAAAAAACTTAGGATCTTGTGGCAAAGATATTTTAACCAAGACAAAATTTCTCTTGTTTCAGAACTCTACGCAGCATCTACGTTGGAATGCAACTATACCATCACGCTGAATCAGACACGAGGAAGGGTAGATACGACTGTAAGCAGTCCTGGCTACCCCCACAACTACCCTGATGATGCGAGTTGCTTCACCGATGTTATTGCCCCTCCGAGCCATACTCTGAGGGTGGAGTTTGAAGAGCTGCTCACGGAACACGAAGCACAGTAAGTTATGTTATTTATTTAGTCATACACAAAATTAAGATACAAATAAGCAGAGGGTTATTCATTTATTTAGTCATACACAAAATTAAGATACAAATAAGCAAAGAGGGTTATTCATTTATTTAGTCATGCACAAAATTAAGATAAAAATAAGCAAGGAGGGTTGTTCATTTATTTAGTCATGCACAAAATTAAGACACAAATAAGCAAAGAGGGTTGTTCATTTATTTAGTCATGCACAAAATTAAGATACAAATAAGCAAAGAGGGTTATTCATTTATTTAGTCATGCACAAACTTAAGATACAAATAAGCAAAGAGGGTTATTCATTTATTTAGACATGCACAAAATTAAGACACAGATAAGCAGAGGGTTATTTATTTATTCATCTAAAACGTCACACTTAAACTAGACTAGAACTTGAGTAGAATAAGGTTGCTTTTACTGTAACAAATTATTAAGGTATTTTTTTATTGTGACACGACATTTGACCTCTACCCGCCTGATGATAAACAAGAGGAGGCACGAGAGTGACGACGACTGTAAAAACCGAGTTAGTTTCCGGCTGCCCCAGTCGCTGTCACAATGCCGGCCTAAGGTGCTTCTTCACGCATCGCTTAAAGGATCCAAGGTCATAGGATGGAGAAAACACATAGGCTGGCGAGGCATCCCACTTGTCAATTAAGATACATTTTTTTTAATATTATTATTTTTTGTGTATTATTTCTATTGTGTATTGTTAAATTTGTAATGTTTTTTTTTTGTGTGTATTCTTGGGTCGCAAACCAGCATTAATCTTGGAATGTTCATTATTTGGGATGTTTAGTTTGCGACCTGTCGTATATACTGAATTAAATGAATAAATACATAAATAATTGTTCTATAAAGAAAAGACGCACCGAACTTTACGGTCGTTTCCGCTATGATAGCCGAAGTATTCCCGATATCCTCTAAACTTATTCCAAAAAGTCAAATGCTCTATTATTCCCACCAGTCAGTATTCACAAATTCTAAATTCAAAATGTTAAACACAGTAATAACATCATTATAACAGAACCCAGTTTCAGGACTTTGAAAGGCTAAACTTAGTTGACTGCATTTCAAAGTTCCTCAAAGCAGTTTAAGCACTTAGTAATAGCTTAATGCAAACTTCACTTTACATTTGAATAGTATTAGGTAAGGAAAGCTAATTGTATTGTATTCTGTCGACCGAATCGGCAGTCGAACTAAATTACGGTGCGTCGTTTCTTTGTAAAACAATCGAAATGTGCAAGGCGACTGTGGTGTAGTGGCAGTGCAATGGTTACGCCAACAAAGAGCACGGGTTCAAATCCACTTGCCGGTACCAATGTGTCTTTGATATATGTACTTTGGTTGTCCTGTTTCTATGATACAAGCACTTTAGTAGCTTGAAAAATAGAAAATAGAAAAAAATAGAAATGTGTATAAAACCTTTTTTATAAAAATGTGTTCTCTCCATCCTATAACCTTGGATCTTTCAAGCGATTTGCTAACAAGCAATTCTGACCGGCATAGTGACAGCGATTGGGGTAGTCGTAAATTTCAGTCTCGGCACTCTTAGATCATGCTTACCGTTAGGCTGGTCACAATAAAAAACGTCTTTTCACAATAAATCGGTATTTTCGCAATAAATCGGTATTTTCGGGTCAGACTCTACCATGATCTCAGAAAAGCATTATACCGAGAAGAAATAAGAGAAACTACGCCGGCATAGTGGATGTGACTGCTACTTAAAGTTATTTAACTTTAGTAGCAGTTACCCCCATTCATTGACAAACTCTAGCTTACCATTAGGCAGGGAGCTGTCATATGTCAAACCACAAAAAATAATTAAAAAAATGTTTAAAACACAAAAATGTCATTACAATACCAGTAAAAAAAAGAAATAGAAAATTATAACCACGTATACTTTTTCCATCGCAGCGCTCTATCACGAGTATTACCCCCTGGACAGCCATCAACCCCGTCAACTATATTTTAAGGAGGGGAATACCCGACCCTACGTCACCACGACATTAATGCATAATTGTACATTACTTTCAGTGTCACACAACCCATCCCACACTAAATTAAACTACTAAAAGTGCTTGTATCATAGAAACAGGACAATCAAAGTATTAATAGGTCCTGTCACGGTTGCCATATGAATAAGTTTGCTTTGCAGTTTAGATCGAATTACCAAATTCATTGATTATTTAAGGGAAATCATTTTTTTATGTTTTCATATTGGCATATTTTATTTGACTCATATTAAGAAACTTCGTCGCGTACGCGGGTTGCCGTCCTAAACAGTACATATATCATAAGATTGGTACTGGCAATTGGTTTTGAACCCATGGTCTCGGTTTGTTTAACCATTGCACTACCACTACGTCATGATCGCTTTGCGACTATCTTGTAGCTCGACATGTGATAGCAACCCGGCTGATGTTAACTTCACATCCACTACGCCGGCCTAGTTAGAACCAGCACCTTTCAATTTAGATATTTGTTTTATTTTGCGCGAACATTGTTTAATGAATTATTATTTTTTATTATTATTCCGAAGTTTCGCGTTTATTTTTTATTATTAATTTTACAATTGCAAAATTAATATTAAAAAATAAACGCAGTAGTAAGCCGCATAAAAATTGTTTAGTTTACTTTCAATCTGATCCCGAAACGCGATTTAATCGCTTCTCAGAATGTTACCCAAACCAAGAGTACGGGTTAAAATCCACTTGCCGGTACCAATGTATCTTTGATATATGTACTTTGGTTGTCCTGTTTCTATGATACAAGCACTTTAGTAGCTTAGTATAGAAATGTGTATATTGAAAGTTGTGGTATTACCCCGGACTATGTGCCTACAATTCATAATATTATAAAAAAGTATATATTTACAACGGACACAAAAACTCAAACGGGAATTTTTAAAAATATTATGTAAAACAATATTCTGTAGTTTAAATTACATAGATAATGAACCTCAAAGACTTTTAAAAATAGGTAACACCAACCCTTCAGAACCATTTTATTACCAAAGGCTATCTTTAAAAAAGAAGGAAAAACACTCTCTATCTTCTCGAAGTTTCGATTACAAAAACAGCTATTACTCGCTGCTGAAGTTTTATTATCATGCCATAGTGGACTCTAAAAACAAGAAGGCATGGTTGAAAATTAATAAAAAATAATCCACCATAAGCCTGAGAAGAAACATGTGTTATAAAAGCTTACTAATGACTTTTTGATAAACGTAGGAAATGTATAAGATATAACCTTACTTGTTATTTTTGTATGAAATATGACATTTACAAAGGCGACCGTGGTATAGTGGCAGTGCAATGGTTACGCAAGCCGAGTGCACGGGTTCGAAACCACTCACCGGTATCAATGTATCTTTGATATATTATTTACTTTGGTTGTCCTGTTTCTATGATACAAGTACTTTAGTAGCTTAGTATAGAAATGTATATAAAAAAGCCTTTTTAGTTAGGTACTCGATAGGTCCTAGGTTTGATTTCTGGTCAGACTGTTACTTGCAATTATTTAAATGAAGTAGCAATTACTTAAATCATGGAGCTTAACATCAGGCGGGGTACTGCTCTTTATAGAGTGGTAGGCAGTGGTACCCAGTCTACCGATCCGGGGTAGTAACACCACTTACAAGTATACAGAACGTAAAGTGATTTAGTCGAGTTTCTGGACCAGCTTGTGAGTTGCCGGTTTCAACAGTGGATTTAACTGTAGGATCACCTACCTTGATGAAACGTAGTAAAAGGGTAACGTAGTGAACGGTGCCATCCTAGTATAATGAACAGCCAAATAATGTCCCAAAAGTCACGGATGGCTGTTCATAATGCAGTGCTTATTCCTACTTTAATGTATCGAAGTGAAGGTTGGGTTTGGCAGAAGAGGCATGAGAGTAGAATTAACGCTGTAGAAATGCGGTCGTTAAGGAGTGCATGTGGAGTGACGATAGCGGATAGAATAAGGAAAGCACATTGCGTGATAGACGTGGCTTGAAAGAAGATGTAGTGACAAGGATTGACAAAGAAATGCTTTGATGGTTTGGGCACATGGAAAGGATGAGTGAAAGTAGATTGACGAAAGGAATTTATAAATCTGATGTGGATGGATGCGTTAAACAAGGCAGGCCCGGGAGAGTGTTTTCCGCCCAAATCGGGGACATCCTCAAGAAAGCCAGGTTGCCTAGTGCCCATAATCACAGAACATGTATAAAGAGAATTGTGGATGTGAAGGAAGCAAGGGAGTTATGTAAGGATCGTGGTAAGTGGCGCTCCATTGTCTCTGCCTATCCCTGTGGGAAAAAGGCGTGACATTTTGATTGATTGATTGATCATCCACCTTAGTATTTGGACCGCACTCCAGCCTAACATCAGGCGGGATGCTGTCACATGTCGGGACACGATACAAAATACTAAAATTTGATTAAACATTAACCTTTTTGTCCACAGTTGCAGTTACGACTACGTTGAAATATTAGAGCTGAACAATTTGAACTCATCTGAAAATATTGGTGAACCTGATTGGTTTCATGCGGATGATCTGCCCCACGAATATCATGTTCCCGATCATTTCAGCGTTGAAAATGAGGTAAGACGGTCAAAATCTGTCTATTGTCTCTGCCTACTACATGTAGTTAGTTAAAGTAGCAATAGTGTCTACTATGCAGGCCTAGTTAGAACCGTCTCATCATCATCAACCAGAAGACGTCTACTGCTGAACATAGGCCTCCCCCTTAGAACGCCATTCCAAACGACAGGATGCCAGTTGCATCCACCGGTAATTTGTGACTTTCACTATGTCGACAGTCTATCTAGTGGGCGACCTACCTACGCTGCGTCCACCAGTTCGTGGTTTCCACTCAATAATGTTTTTTCCCCATCGGTTGTCGATTCTTCGAACGACCCATTGCCAGGACAGCCCCATTGCCACTTCAGCGTGCATATTCTTCGAGCTATGTCGGTAACTCGGGTTCTATGGGGAATATCATCGTTTCGGATTCTATACTTCACGCAATGCTCTCTCCATTGCCGTCTATTTTGAAGCAAATCCCGAAAGGCGACAATGTTAATTCACGGTATTTAACTCATTATCAGGTATGGGAAGAAACCGAAGCAGTTATCCGTGTCTCGGACTCCATCAGTGCTGGGTGGGACCGCAACGTGAGCGACATACTTCTCGTGCGGCGACTCTGCGGCGACTGGAACTCAAAACTGAAGTTGCTACGCTACACTTCACGCTCAAACCATCTACGGATACGCTTCAAGTCGGATCATTCCCGCCATTTTGTTGGATTTCGCGCCAAAATTAGCATGGTCAATTGTGAGTATTGCTTTTTTATATCACGCTTTTATTATATGTATGACTTGACTTGTATGTATGTAACGAAATCTTTCAAATAAATTTTCACCTACTTCCAGAGGTCATAATAATCTAAAAATTTGTGCACGTATTGAAAACCGATGACAATACATTTTTTTTTATTAAATATATTTTTGATCAGCATAGTGACGGCGATCTGATTCGTTTTTTCAGTCGTCGGCGTTCTTGGACCTCCTCTGGCTTACCATCTATAGACGTTTTAATTTATAAGCGTATTTTCTTTTACTTGTTTTTAACTGTATAAGTAGTTTTGTTATAATGTAACAATATTGTAGAGTATAGACAGCTTATGAGACTGCAAGAGACGTCAATATTTCCTAACGACGATATTTCAAGCGAAAAGACTTGCGTTTTTATTCTTTATTATACATTTCTATACTAAGCTACTAAAGTGCTTGTATTATATAATAGAAAAAGGACAACCAAAGTACATCAAAGATACATTGGTACCGGTGAGTGGTTCATACCCGTGCCACTCGGCTTACGTAGTCATCGCACTACCACTACACCACGATTGCCTTAAATCTTCTAGATCAACTAGAAATTTCTTGGTTCCAACTAGGCTGGATATGGTGGGTACGACTGCTACTTGCAGTTATTTACCTTTAGAAGGAGTGGACGAGCCAAAATAACAATACAATTATATATGATTACACCCTGTCTAAGTGTCACTTGGATTGCATTTCTACTACTTATATAACCTCTCTGGCAATTTTAAATCTGATCCTAAAACGCGGCTGTGTCATTTTACAGTCTATACCTACAACTCTTAAATTGCGTAATGGCAAAAGTTTACTAAAATGTATTATAGAGTTATACCGTGTCACCGTCTACACCGGATACGGTGACCCGATTCTTGCTTTTTATAAATTCACCCGACCGTATTACATGACGTCGGGGGCAATGAAAATCTTTTCCCTGAAACGGACGCGGAAACGTGCCCATAAAAATATATTTACTTTTTTTCATACCTATATGGCATTTCAAGTTTTATGTTAACAATTTTTTTTTAATTCTAAGAACTCTGAGCACTGAATATAATGTCTCATCTTACGTTAGCCTTAGTCGCCGTGACTTTGTCGGCTACAGATAGGCAGAAATCGGAGTACCACTTCTACGCTTCTGACACAACTCTCTTTTACTCATCCTAATTCTATTATCGGCGCTAGAGACTTGTGATTTTTTTTTAAGTTAGTATGTAGTTTATAAAATATATAAACTACATACAAAATCTACAATTTTCGTGACAATTTAATTGTCAAATAAAATAAAGTCGTGTACTATCAGCGCAAGCCAATCTGTTTTTCAGTCATTTATGAACTGAAACAAACAAAGGCTCTGTTGTGTTCATGTGAACATTATTTACAGCAATTTAAAAGCCTTTTAGGATGAAATTTACCTTTTAAAGTATTTTATTTGCTTTTATTACTGTATGAGAGGTAGTACGAGTGAATGAACAATGAAAACTTTTTATTCATTATTACTTACAAGCTACTAAAGTGCTTGTATCATAGAAACAGGACAACCAAAGTACATATATCAAAGATACCAGTGAGTTGTTTCGAACCCGAGCCACTCGGCTTACGTAGCCATTGCACTGCCACTACACCACGGTCGCCTTTAATATTGACTTCATGTTGGCACGATTTTTTTTATTGTGGCTCGACATATAACAGCTGATCTGATATCAAGGTGGAGTGCGATCCATGAATGGAGACGACTGCTACTACAGCTATATAACTGTAAAAAACATTTCCATCCATTAGGCCGACTTAGTTGGATCCAGCAAATTACAAGCTGATCCCGAAACGCGACTAGTCACAGCGGCTACGACTGGAACTTGCAGACTGTGGTAGTGCTTTTTTTGAGACGCAAATTCTGACATAGACTTGCCTGATGGTTGGCAATAGAAAGTCCAAAAACGCCGATCACCGAAATAATCTAAATAGTGACGGCGACTGAGGCAACCGTGACTTGGTTTTTAGTCGTCGCCACTTTTAACAGCAGGCAGACGTCCAGTCACAATAAAAAAATCTACGCCGTCTATCTTACAATAAACAGGCGTTAAGGGTAATTTGGTTTATAGAAACTTTAATAATTCAAAAGAGTGGTAGGCAGTGTTGCTCATCTGCCGATCCGGGGTAGTACCACCACTTACAAGTATACAGACCGTGAAGTGATTTGGCCACGTTTCGGGATCAGCTTGTAAGTTGCCGGTTCCATCTAGGCCGGCATAGTGGATGTGGTTGCTACTCACAGTTATTGAATTGTAGTATCAGAGACATTCATTAATGGACCACACTTTGGCTTAACATCAAGCGGGGTGCTGTCATATGTCGAGTCACAATAAAAAAAAGAACATAATACAATATTTGCTTATAGTCGTATATATTAGAATTATTAGGTTTTGTTTTAATATTAATATCAATCATCAAATTGTCACGCCTTTTTCCGACAGGGATAGACAGACAATGGAGCGCCGCTTGTCACGATTCTGACACAACTCTCTCGCTTCCTTCACATTCACAATTCTTTTTATACAATCAAACAGTGACAATAATTAAGTAAAGTAGATTTTCATTACTTACACACTTTTCAGTTAAAAATATAAATATGGTATATTTTTCTATTTTGTACGTGTTTCTCTTATATTTCTATGTTATCCTGTGACTGTCGTCTTCTGTTACATTGTCACAGACAACGGCCATTTTCTATTGTTCTACAAATATCCACATTGTTATGTGACTTTTATAACAAAAGCTTTCATATTTCTAAATAAAATAATAAAAGTAGCTTATTATGAAATTGGTTATTCTAACAGTATTTTCTGAGTTGTTTTCGCGAACGTTATTTAGTTAATAAAATAAGAGGAGATCCAAGAGTGACGACAACTGAAACACCCGACTCAGTTTACGGCTGCTCCAACCCTTGTTACTGTGCTGTCCACTCGACAAGCAATATACTTGTCGATTGATCGAAAAAATTACGCGCCAAACCGTTAAGTTCGACTATGCATTCGGTAGATAAAAAACCAACCTAAAGCTTCGGGACTGGTTGTGAGTGATAGGTAGTGGTGCCCAGTCTGCCGATCCGACACTTAAAGTGACCGTCGTGTGGTGAGTCAGACGCGTTTCGGGATCAGCTTTAAAATTGCTGGTTCCAACTAAGCTGATATAGTGGAATTTTGCAGTTATTTATTGTAGTAATGAGATAGACTTCAACAATAACCGCAGTGTCGTGAGTCGTGGAAAAAAGAGAGGGAGGAAGGCCTTTACCCAGCAGTGGGACAAATAAATAAGCTAATAATAATAGTGGATCTCACTCCAGCTTAACACAAGCTGCTGTCATATGTCGGTCACAATTTAAAAAAAAACCTGTTGCTTAAATAGGTTCCAATCTACTGGCATAAACAGTGAGCATAATACAAGTGATTTGAGTTAAGCACACTCCATAAGTCACAAGTGGTCCCCCACTCCAGTCATGTGTCATTCATAATAGCAACGGTCTTCAGGGCATTAATTGGATATAGGACATATACATACATATATATACATATATATATATATATTTAGGACGACCGTGGTGTAGTGTAGAGCACGGGTTTAAAACCTTGCCGGTACCAATGTATCTTACTTTGGTCATCCTGTTACTATGATACAAATACTTTTAATAGCTTAGAAATGTAAAATAACTATATTAGCTACTAGTAATATAGTCGGGGCCTTCCTCAAGAAAGATGGGTTGTCTAGTGCCCATAACCGTAGAGATTGTATGAAGAAAATTGTGGATGTGAAGGAAGCGTGTGAGTTGTTTCAGGGCCGTGGCGGTCCTTTGTCTTTTTTCCTTTGGAAAAAGGCATGACGATTTGATTGATTGATAATATAATACAGAAGAACTGTGTTTTTTTTATTGTGACTCGATTGTGATTTATGACAGTACTTCGTTTGTTATTAAGCAGGATTGCGGTCCACAAATGCTACTGTGTTTTATATGTCGAGTTAAAATAAAATAAAAAGTTTACTAACACGAGTAGTTAATTCAAATTTAGCACATACAAACAAAATAAATTTTACTTTTAGTACCAACATAAAAATAAAAATAAACAGTGCAAGGCCATGGCAATAAAATAAAAGTTAATTTTCTAAATCGAGGTTAAACGACATTACTGCATCATTGAATAGCTTTAAAACTAGGAAATAGGTGATGTCTCACTAACCCTGTAAAATTTCCCCATGGATAAAATGGGAGATTTTTCGTACCCCGCCTGGTTTTAATGTGAAATGCGGTCGATTATTAGACCCGGCAATTAGAACTTTCGTAATTTAGGAGGTCACTAGTTTTGATGATCATTTGACAACCTAATTTGACACAATAACAAATTAGAGCTAAATTTTGCGAAATGCGAACTGTATCTTTCTAATTTATTAACACCTGGCGAACAATCTAAAATTATTTCCATTTTTAATAGTCTGGCACCCAATATAAAAATTTTAAACAACGAAACCCTTCGACTTCTAGGATCACCAATCCTTGATGAATCGATTCAAATTTACGTTCAGGAACAATTAACAAAATTTAACTCAACTTCAGAACGCTTATTCCAAATTCAACCACACATGGCACTTTTTATCATCCGATTTTGTTTGTTTGCCCCCAAGTTTACATATGTACTCCGATGCTCCCAACTTTGGAAATTTCCCAATGAACTACTATTACTAGACAAACTTTTACAAAATACACTAACAGAAATCCTAAATTGTCCAATGAACGACCGTACATGGGCCCAGGCCTCACTGCCAATTCGGTTTGGAGGTCTGGGAACTCGCAAAATTTCTAGTGTAGCACTGCCAGCGTTTCTGTCGTCAGTATATAGTACTGTCGAGCTCTACGGGAGCATCACAAACCCATCTTTGGGTTCCGTGGAGCCGGCGTACATGTCGGATGCCAGAGATGCCTGGTCAGTTGCGTGCCCCAATATTTCGCTACCAATTTCACCAAAATTTCAACGACTATGGGACGAGCCGCTCTGCAAAATGGTAATGGAAGATATATTATCTTCCAGTAACATGAGAGAGCGGGCTCGCCTCATAGCCGTCTCTACTAGGGAGTCGGGTTTCTGGTTGCAGGCTTTTCCGTCTGCATCGGTTGGGACACTCCTTGACAGAAATACCCTGACCCTGGCGGTATGTCTTCGTCTCGGAGCCCGGACTGTCCATCAACACCAGTGTCGGTGCGGAGAACCGGTGGATAATTTCGGACACCACGGGCTTTCTTGTGCCAGAAGTGCCGGTCGCATTTCCCGTCACGCGGCGCTCAACGATATCATCCGAAGGGCTCTTGTCACTGTTGGAGTACCCGCAATTTTAGAACCTTGTGGTATTGCGCGGAGCGATGGCAAGAGACCTGACGGAATGACTGTTGGGCCATGGAGACTTGGCAGGTCTTTGGTGTGGGATGCGACTTGTGTAGACACATTAGCCCCATCTCACATCCAAGCGACCTCGTTAAGCGCGGGAAGTGCGGCGATTTCTGCTGAGAACCTCAGGTTGCGCAAATACGCTAACCTCGGTACTGGTTACGAATTTGCGCCGTTTGGGGTCGAGACGATGGGCCCTTGGGGACCATCAGCTAAGCGCCTGGCCAGGGAGTTGTCGAGGTGGCTGACGGAGAGGTCTGGAGACAAGAAGGCTGGCAATTATTTCTGCCAACGTATAAGCCTTGCTATACAAAGGGGAAATGTTGCCAGTCTCCTTGGGACTATCTCTGATGCGACGTCATTAGAAGATATTTTTTATTTATAGTTTAATTATAGGTAATTATTAATTTTAATGAAATTTAATTGTTAATATAAATTAAATAAATATTGAATAACAAATGACATTAAAATACTTCAAAAATGGATGACGGAACAATTATGCCGCTACTCTTACTACCACGTGACTTTTATTTAAGCAGTATTAAAAGTCAACCAAGCATTTTGTAATTGCAAAAAGTAGTGACAATCTTTGAATGAAAGGAATTGAAGTAGTTGTCTCTTTCAATCACTCGTGGTAAAAACATAGTATAAATGAGATAATAACACTGAATTAGTTCTTATTTTAGCACAGCTTCTATTCTTTCCATATTCTTACGACTACGCCACGATCGCCCGGTTCGTGACTTATGTGTCATTACGTCTACGTTTTTTTAACTCATGATATATTATCATAGATTAATTGTGATTATTAGACAGAAGTATAATAACCACAATTAATCTAGATGCGGTCCAAAAGTAGAGGAGGTCAGATAGATGTCCAAGTCTGAGAATAGCAGTTGATTTCGCTTTCTCAGTCTAAACTTTATTTAATATTTTTTTAGATTTTGCCCGAACATTGATTATTAAATCAAACAAATTTTATGCGGCTTACTGTCGCGATTATTTTTGGTTATTTATTTTTTTATGATTCCGACGTTTCGAAAGCTTTGCAGCCATCGTGGTCACGGAGAGACTGGGGTAGTCGTCCTATTGGTAGATGCTGTCATTGTTTCCAAAACTACCCCGATTATTGTTCTGATTTAGTTTTATTGTTCCCAGTTTATTTATTTTTGTTTGCAAAAATAACTGACAGTGTCATCTGGTTTAACAATTTGCTAGATCTGGGACTTAAGTTTGTGTATTACGGAGTCCCAGGTGTTAGATACTTTATTTAACCAAAATGAAACCGGAATGATATGCCATAAAAGGGAATTTTTATACTAAATGGACAACGGGAATAAAGGGAAACTTTTCCCAGAATCTCCATAAATGGGGAAAGCACAATGGGGATGCATCGAAACGTGCACCGAATAGTTGCCGATTTAGCGTAATCGTCTTTAAGAAATCGTTTTAAGGCAAATGGCGCGAACATGTCTTTAATGGCGGGAACGGGGCGGAGAACAATTTGTATAGTGACTTATTATGGTCCTATTCACAAGTGAATAAATGTGCGAACTTTGTATGAACAAAAGTTGCGTGTTTATTTCAACCAAAAAATATGGTTGAAATAAACACGCATCATATCTTCTCGTCAAACATCCCGCAGTGCCTGAAAACCAGTGTGTGTTACCAGTGATGACATATGGCACTAAGACGTGGCTGGTGGCCTGTTGGAAAAGCTCTGAGTCGCACATCAGGCAATGGAGGGAGCTATGCTTGGAGTATATTTGCGCGACAGAATCCAGAACCAGGATATTCGTCGAAGAACCAGAGTTACCGACAAAGCTCGTAGGATTTGCAAGCTGAAGTAGCAATGGCCTGACCACATCGCTCGAAAAACCGACAACCGATGGGAAAGAAAGGTTTCAGAGTGAAGAGAACGAACCGGCAGACGCAGAGTAGTGAAAGTCACGAATAACCGATGGATAAAACTGGCATCTTGTCGTTTGAAAAAGCATCCTAAGAGAAGGCCTTTGTTCAGCAGTGGACGCCTTCTGGCTGATGACGATACATACACTAAACGACTGAGGCTCACATTAGCTCTAGCGCGGAGTACTCTTCTCACTTCTGGGACGGCTCTGCCAAGTATCTTCTCGATGCCCTAGTTCAATCGCAGCGCCTAAGCTGTCTGAGTTACAGGGGATACTAATGTTACGAGAACTCAGGAGCCCCTGCAGCTTCGCAGAGACATAGCGGCTCTATACGTCTTTTTATCTCGTATATAGCACAGATAATGTTCTGAATAGACCTTTAAAATATGCAACGAACCGCGTATTTTACTTTTTAATAATTTTACGTTTCGATATTAAGCTACTAAAGTGCTTGCCTGTATCATATAAATAGGACACGTGGTTTTGAACCCGTGCGTTCGGTTTGGGTGACTGTTGCACTACCGCTACACCACGGTCCCCTTAATTCTTGTTTTAGAAGTGCCAATATTAAATTATCTATTTTGATAAAATTAGTTTATTTTCATAATCCTGTAACATTTATAATTATAAAAATTTCCTGAAAAAAGTATCAAATTATATTCCTTTTAACAGAAACAATGATTAATGAATTGTGAAACTTCAGAAATTGTGTCACATTTTTTCAGGAGGGTTGCGTGTTCCTTTTAGATAATTATCATCATTGTCACGCGATGTAAAGTTACTTCAGTTTTTTTCAGAAGTTTCATGTAAAATTACTTTGTCTTTATTGCGACAGGCATAGAGGTGATTTTAGCGATTGATATGTTAAAGTTATTTGTGCATTGCGTGCCTATACTTATTGTAATTACATTGATTATTTTACCTTTTATAATAATGTCTAAAAAGTCATTATTTCATGAAATAACAATGTAATTTTTTATATATATGTAAAGAAATAATATAATATTTCTTTAATTTGAATTTGGCGCGCATGACGCATATTTGTTTTTTTTAAATGGCCACGCTTCACGCTGCACTCACGATGACAGCTGTTTGAAGTTATGGTTTGTAGCTTAACATGTGACAGCACCCTGCCTTATGTTAAGCTGATGGGACTAGCAGTTATTTAACTGCTAGTAGCAGTCACATGCCGGCCTAGTGGGAACTGGCAACTTACAAGCTGATCTAAAACGCGACTACGTAGTTTCCGGTCTGTATATACTGCCCTAGGCATGTGTTTTTAAAAACGTTAAATCTTTTACTAAGTATTTAAATTGCAACAGCATACAAAAAGAAATGTCGAATAATTATTTTGCATAAAACGCTAAAATTTTAATAACGACGTTGCTTTGCTTTCGTTTCGCAAATTAAGCTTCACTCTTTATATTTCCACAATGTATTGTTATGCCTTTAGAAGCGCCATGTTTTTTACGGTTTCAAAAGCTAAAAACTTCAGCTCGCTTGTAGGTATTATAATCAACACCCCTTTTTAAGGTTCCGCCGCTAAATGACTACGAAATATACTACAAAACCTTTATCGTGTGGCGGCTCTTTCATTTTTACATTGATAATACGAACAAAAAGTGTTTTCTATAATAATGAATATAATTCGTATAATAGGCAATACCCAGTATGGTGGTCTCATACTGGGTATTGCCTGACTCGACCTTTTTTTAAATTGTGTCTCGACATATGACTGCACCCTGCTTAATGTTAAGCTGGAGTGTGGTCCATAAATGGATGTCACTGCTACTACAATTCAATCACGTCCACTATACCGGCAACTTACCAGCTGATCCCGAAACGTGACTAAATCACTTCACGGTCTGTATACTTGTAAGTGGTGGTACCACCCCTGGTCAGCAGACGACTGAATAAACCGAGTCAGTTCACGGCTGCCTCAGTCGCCGTCACTATACCGGCCTAATAAGGAACAACAATCAATCAATCAATCACATCACGGGATAGGCAGAGACAATAGAGCGCCACTTACCCCGATCCTTACACAACTCCCTTGCTTCCTTCACATCCACAATTCTCTTCATACAGGCTCTGTAGCAACCTAGCTTTCCTAGCTTAAGGAACAACGATTGTAATAAATTTCGTAATCAACCTACAGAATCGCAGAATTGACATCCCCTATGTTATCCTGTAACTTAGAGTTGCCGGTTTCAAATAAGCCGACATAGTAGATGCAACTGCTTTCTTTTATTATCTAATTGTAGTAGCAGTCGCTTCCATTTATGGACTACACTCCAGTTAATAGGGTGCAGTCAATGTCGAGCCATAACAAACCAAAGCTACAAACGAGGTCATATGTAGCGTCACATAAAAAAATATACAATACAAAAGGACATCATTAATTTTGGGCTATATTTGTACTAATTTTGTAATGTTCAATTATGAAAAATATATAAATGGTAGTTCCGATACTTGTATTGATAAAATTATTAACAATTTAGATTTTAATTGCTGTGCAATTGAGTTATTTGGAAAATAAGATATGGATTTTATATCGTCTCTCAATCACGATGAGACACCATATTAACAGTTCTGCTTTGAATTGTCATAATTATAATTTGATCATTTTGCACAATAAAATGCAAAATAAACATTAAACTATTTTAAAATGCAAATGCAACTGTTAATACAATTAAGCCCAAGTCTCCATACAAAATAAATTATGTCCTTTAATAAGAGAAAGTATTAATAAGCAGAAACATCCAAGGGTATATTAAAGAGAAAAGTCTATTTCATGAAATGTCTTTGTTAATAGAAAAGCGCAGTGATGCGTATACAAAAGTCGGAAATGTGAGAAAATACCAGCGGAAATATTGTTATGGGAATTATAATTATTATCAGCTTTTGTTGTAGATTAACAATGGAAAGCATTTACAAGATAAAAATATATAATGAAAATTATTAGATTTTTTAAAAATCTTAATTCCATGTAATTTATTCATTCCATGTAATGCATTTAATTTAATCCAATCTAAAATTACATGCATTTAAGACGTCCTGGTGTAGTGGAGTGCTATGGTTACACAAACAGGAGAGCACGAGTTCGAGACCAGTCACCGGTACCAATGTATCTTTGATATATGTACTTTGGTTGTCATGTTTCTATGACACAAGCACTTTAGTAGCTTAGTATAGAAATTTAAATAAATAAAAAAATATTAATAATTAATTAAAAATTTTAATCATCCACACCGTGCGTTGATCGGAACCCACATTGCTCTCTTTCTCCATTCGCTTCCTGCTATTGCTTGTATGTCTTCTATCCACCTTTTTTTAGGACGTTCCCTTTTCCTTTTTCCTGATGGTCCTATATGGGAGATAGTTGTCTCTAGTGTCCACCTTTTGTTTGTGCGTCTTGCTTTATGTCCTGTCCACCTTCACTTCTGCTTTAGAGCAAATTCTAAGACGTCTATAATTTCATTTTCCGTCTTATCTGTTCGCTTTTAATTTTTTGTATCCTTTTTATTTTTAGTACGCTTATTTTTAGTCGGTATCAATATATTTCTATATAATGCTATTAGAATAAGAATAGGACGGGCTGTTGACTAACTTTACTTGACTGACTAAAGTGAAGACACCACACTAAAGTGAAGTTGGTTGCAGAGTTAAACGTCACAAAATGGCGCCGATTCGGTCCTATTCTTATTTTAATCGCATTATACAATCACCTTTAGTACCTTAGTACAGGAAGCCATTTTACTTATGCCTTATCTGCGATCCTTACAAAGATCAACGGAAAGTTCAGACTTAACCGATATTTAACTACTGCATTTTATTTCCAGCTGGTTCCTGTTCTGACGCAAAGCAGACATTATTCAAAGGCCACTGTTATCTCTTCGCTGGTCATCCTCAAGCATCTTGGATAACTGCAAAACAGGTAAATAAAAGTATTTTACTATATTATATTACCGGCAAATATGCTATGGTAGACCTCGCTTGAATGAGGGTGCTGGTGCTACTAAACGCGCTCTTAAACCTTATGGTAGTAGAAATGGTAGCTGGTATGAGATACACGGGTCGCGCGTGACATACACTCAATCGAATTAATCTATCAAACTGTCACGTCTTTTTCCTACAGAAATATGCAGAGACAATGGATCGCTACTTACCACGATATTACAATAAATATTTTTTTCGATCAGGAATCAAACCTGGGACTTTATGTGTAGCCGACTGGTGTGTTACCAAATATTTATTTATTTAAGTCCTTTATAACACCAAAAAAAATCTAAAAATAGGTGCATAGGCGAGTTTGATGCCTATTAGGCATTCTCTAACAACTGACCTTTGGGATGATGAGAAATTATGGGCAGGGTGCAAAGGGGTGCAAAAACCCAGATGCCGTGAGTTTCAGTTTATCAAGAAACAAGTTGGTGACTAATCGTTTAAAGACATTGACAGACGGTGCACGTCTAATATCCAGCGGTAGCTAATAGCTTGTTCCACCGGCGGGTTGCAGACACAGTATGCCACGCCACATTAATAGAACTTAAGGTTCTAGGTTAGGCAGAGGTGACCCTCTACCGTATCACAATGCGTTTCAGTACAGGGTTAAAATTCTAATCCCCAAAGCAACAATTTACAAAATATTTATGAAGATTAAAATTTATTTCATGACCTTTTTCTATAACAAAGTATGCTTGTAATAAATCTTTTAATCTCGGGACCTTTACAAAACTTTACGGCACTCTTACAGCATATATACGTAGAGGGTATATGATTAAGTATGAACCGTAGACGCATGTATGAACGTTAATTGTTGTTAATAAACGGTCTAGGAATATTTTTATTTTAACTTCTTTTGGTAGAATAGATACTATCACACTGAACACAGCGATGAGTTTATTTTGCTCTAGAAGGGTCCAAATTATTTGTTATTCTTTTAACCTTTTTTCTAAATATAATTGCTTTATTCCTTTTATAAGGACATTTTAGCGCGGTTAAAAGTGGACCTTTCGTAAAGGTGATAAAGCCCGAATTTGTAGTCAATAAATGTGAAGGGACTTTTTAACTCTGTTGATTGCTACTGGGTAAAGACCTTCCACTTCCGATTCCACAGTATCAGACTCTTTACATTCTCTCTCCGCTTACTATTGTAGGAAAAAAATATTAAAAATATACTTGTTTTAAACAACTTTATGAAACAATATGGTCAATTTTGTGTACTTTGTAGAAACTTGGTTATGCTGGGAACTCAGCACAACTGCTGACAGCGTCACAAAGGGATTTTCGGATTTACATGTATAGTAATAATACGCGCTCTAAAGTATATACTCGAAGAGAGCAACAAAACAATTTGCCGAAACTCCAGCAAACTCATTAAATAATTTGAGTAAATATATACCTATAGTAATTACGTTTAAGTGACATTGTTTAGGAAAATTTAATGCGGTTATACGAGTAGCTGGTGAAAGTTTCACGTGTGTATGTATGTCAACATTGGATGACTAAGGGCGTCAATTTGTTGAGGTACACAGAGCTTTAAAGATTATGACGTGATGACAGGTGTGGCGCTTTGGTCACCACGCCAGTTACGCGTAAAGTCCCGGGTTCGATAGCCGGTCGAAGTCTCGGAGTAAAGATTTGTTATATAGCTTTTATACATATTTAATATTCAGATAAAACGATACATATTCGTTGATAATAAAAAATAGATGGATATTTGCCTGGATCTGGTTATCAAATAAGACGTGACTGCTACTTAACTGTAGTTGCAGTTACCTTCATTCATGGACCGCTCTTTAGCCTAACTTTAGTAATAACATCAAGGCATTATATTTATTTAAATATTCACAGATATGCGAAGGTTTAAACATGCATTTAACATCGGTGACGTCGACAGAAGAAGAACGTTTCATAATCAGTGGCATTCGACAAAGTTCAGACTACAACCCCAACTCTGTGTTCTGGTTGGGTGCACAAATCAACAATGGTGGAATTAAGTGGGAGGATGGGTCTGACCTGGTCTACCAAGCCTGGCCACCTTATAACGAAAGTGGGCTTGAAGATGGTGATTATTGTTTAGGGATGAAGGTATGTATAGTTCAGACCTAAAATAAAGGACATTATTTAATTTGTACGGGGACTTGGCCTAAATTGTATTAACAGTTGCGTATGCATTTCAAAATAGTTTCATGTACGATATTACAATGTGATTGCAAAATATTCTTTATTTTGCATAGTTTAGGTGTGCAAAATGATCAAACTATAATTATGACAATTGAAAGCAGAACTGTTAATATGGCGCGTTTAGATTTTGTATCGTCTGTCAATCACGTAGATTCCATTTCTTGTATTCCAAATAACTCAATTGCACAGCAATTCAAAGAAATATCGTTATTATATATATATATATATATATATATATATATATATATATATATATATATATATTCTGATTGAATCGGAGACATCCTCAAGCAAGCTGAGTTTTCCAGTGCCTATAACCGTAGGCTTGTATTAAGAGAATTGTGGATGCTAGTGGCGCTCCATTGTCTCTGCCAATCGCTGTGGGAAAGGCGTGAGAATTTGATTAATTGATATTTATGCAATATTTCAGTGGCGCTCATCCCCTGTACCATCACAGCCCAGCGGCTTTTACTGGGTCAAACACAAATGCGCGACCCCTAGCGGCTACGTCTGCAAACGACAACTTATAAAGGAACATATCATCCGAAATCAGACCATAATAGAGCAGGAGTCTGGTGAATTAACGAGCCCAAACTACCCAGGGCCATATGAAAACGATATTGATTACTGGATTCATATTCTTGGACCGGAAAATACGAGATTGGTCTTTGTTTTTACGATCATTGATTTGGAATATCAAAAGGATTGTCTTTATGATTATGTTGAGGTTTGTATTCTATGTATATCTTTATTGCAATTTTTTTTTATTGTGAGTCAACATATGACAGCACCCCGCTTGATGTTACGCCAAAGTGTGGTCCATGAATGAATGTCACTGCTAATACAATTCAATTACTGTGAGTAGCAATCACATCCACTATGCCGGCCTAGATGGAACCAGTAACTTAAAAGCTGATCCCGAAACGTGACCAAATCACTTCGCGGTCTGTATACTTGTAAGTGGTGGTATTACCCCGGATCGGCAGACTGGGTACCACTGCCTACCACTCTTAGATAACCAGACCCGAAGCAAATATCCATCTCTTTTTTTTATAACAAATATTTGCAATATTTAATATTATTAAATATTACAAATAAAAGCTCTGAAACAAATATTTGATCCGACCGGATATTATAAAAAAAAGATGGATATTTGCTTCGGGTCTGGTTATCAAAGAGTGGTAGGCAGTGGTACCCAATCTGCCGATCCGGGGTAGTACTACCACTTACAAGTATACAGACCGTGAGGTGATTTGGTCACGTTTCGGGATGAGCTTGTAAATTTTCGCTTTCCATCTAGGCCGGCGGCATAGTGGATGTGATTGCTACTCACAGTTATTGAATTGTAGCAGCAGTGACATTCATTCATGGACCACACTACGGCTTGACATTAAGCGGGGTGCTGTCATATGCCGAATCACAATAAAAAAGTATATCTTATGTTTTTATTTTTAGTTTGGCATAGTGATTGCAATTGTTCAATAAATTTTCTTGTTTATTTACAGTTAAGAGACAAAGAAAACCATACTCCATCTCGATACTGTGGCAAACTTGGAACAACAAGATGGGTCGCCTCCACCAACCACGCTGACTTTCATTTTCACTCTGATTACAAGTAAATAAATAAAGTTATTTCAATCAATCAATCAAGTTGTCACGCCTTTTCCCACGATCCAACAATTTACAAACTTATTTACATTTCTTTACTACTTAAATAGTTTTTTTTATTATCAAATACTTTTAATAAGAATGCTTTCAATATGTTAACTCCTTAATATGTAAAAGTTTTAATTGAATAACTTTAAATAGGAATATTTTCAATAGGACAACTTTCAACAGGAATACTTTTATTAAGAATATTCTTATTGGAACAACTTTCAATAGGAATTTTATAGCTGTTCCAGAATATTAACGTATTATTACTTTTTCATATTTTGACTGTATTTTTTTGACATCAACTAGTGTAATTAATATCGTACCAAACAGATCTGATTCGCATTTAATTCATTTTTACACAAGTTTCGATACCAAGACCTTGCCCAGTTACAGCCCACGGAGGTTCTTTGCTTATTTTTAAAAATAGCCTTCCATTAATCAATCAAATTGTCACGCCTTTTTGCCACAGGGATAGGCAGACAATGGAGCCTTTCTATTGTTAAATTATTACATAAATTGTGGATGTAAAGGAAGTGTAAGGTTAATGGTGAGGAACACTCCATTGAGTCTGCCCATTCTTATGGGATCAAGGTATCACAAATTCATTGTGCAGTCGCGTGACTGTGACCTCTGTCAGCTTAATAAGAAGCAACAGCGGACATCAACACTACTCTAAATAAAACTATTGTTCGTTACAGTAATCCAAGTAAAGGATTTCATCTGACATGGCATGCAGCAGAACTGATAGGTTGTCCATCTCAAACGTTCACAGCAAAGGAAGGTGTTATATTCAGTCCTAACTACCCTCTATTTCTACTCCCAGGGCTTGATTGCACATACACCATTCAAGCGCCCACTGGTAAGTAATATTTAACACCTGCGACCCCATAATACACAAACTTAAGTCCCAAGTCCAGCCAACTGCCAAACCAGATGACGCAGTCGGTTATTTTTGCAAAAAAAATAAATTATGCCGGATACAATAAAACAAAATCAAAACATAAAACGGGGTAGTTTTGGAAACAATGACAGCATCGACCAATGGGACGACCAACACCTCAGTCTCTCCGTTACCACGATGGCTGCAAAAGCTATAAAATAAACGCGATATTAAGCCGCATAAAATTTGTTTATGCAGCACGTGCATAACGACACTTTTGTAATGTCTAATGATGAAAAAATATATAAATGGTAGTTTCGATACTTGTGTTAATAAAACTAATAACAATTTTGCTTTTAATTGCTGTGCAATTTAGTTATTTGGAAAATAAAATATGGATTTTGTATCATCTGTCAATCAAGGATATATTCCAATTACATTGTAATCTTCGTACATCAAACTATTTTAAGATGCATTTTAAACTGTTAATACAATTAAGCCCAAGTCTCCATACAAAATGAATGATGTCCTTTCTACGTTTCCACGATTCTTACGTGCCCACGATTTAGGGTGACTTTAAAAGTAAAATTAAAGTCATCCATTGCAGTTTTTATTTATAATGGGCCGACATATAATAGCACTCTGTCTGATGTTAAGCTAGAGTTAAGCTACTACAGTTAAATAAATGCAAACTGATCCTGAAACGCGACTGAGTTACTTCACGGTCTGTACACTTGAACGTTGTACCACCCCGCGCGACTTACTCTCTGCATACCATTTTTGATATAGCACTTTTCAGCCAGGTCCTATTAACAGTTTTATAGTATTGTCGCCTTTACACATAGATTGCGTTCCAGCTAATCATCAGGTGCTGTTAGGTTAACAAAAGGCTTCTAATACATTTTTTCACAGGAAAACGCGTATTTCTCAACATAACCTATTTTGATTTTGGCTATGGAATATTCGAGAAGGGTGTGCCAATTTCAAGTCATTTAAACTACACAGAGGACTCAATTCTGGAAGTGGAAGTTGACAGTTTGAGTCCACTACTAAGGCCATTTCGCAGTTCACACATTTTGACTAATGGACTGTTCATTTCTAATTCGGAGATTTTGAGAGTAAGGCTACAAACTGGCGCCAATGCCACTGGAAGAGGTTTCTTTGCTTATTATAAAAGTGGTAAGTAACCACGACATAAATAATAAAATAATATTATATATAACAAAGGGTCGAAATAATATTTAAAGACAGTATTCGACATTACCAATAGATGAGTATTCTTATTCGTTCATTTGATAACTTTTTTTAAAATCAATTTCGTAAAAATGAATGTCAAAGTTTCAACAAAAAATGACATGCGGCAACCCTGACCATATGACTGAAGCAAACTGTTGTATTATTTTCGACCCCGTCGTCCGCGCATCGGGCTTTATACGCGAATGAGTTGCAGAGGGGATTCACACAGCTCTGAGTGTGTGCGCCTGTTCATTTACTTATTTAATTCATGTGTAATGGTTGTTGCCGATTATAAAGAAATAATAATTTAAAAAAAATATTTGGTATTATTTTTGGAAGCATTTCATTGAAATTTTTGTCAGAAGAATCTTAAGCTTAATACTTAAAATATTATTTCGAACTTTTGTTACGCGTTGTATAAGTGATTATAATATACATACAAAAGACGAGATCAAATGTCGCGTCTCAAAAATAACAGATACAGAAAACTCAGTGCATCTGACATCTGACCTCGGCTTACCTGATAGTAAGCCAGGGGAGATCAAAAAGTTCCGACGAATAAAAAAACCGAGTCAATTTACGGTTGCCCCAATCGCCGTCAATTTTCCTGCCAATAATTTTTAATAATGAAAAATATAATCGTGATCTATAACTTATTTTTGTATTTCTGTGATGAGTACTGTTGTGTTTGCATAGTACCTTGTGCAGTACTAACACAGATAACTAAGGATTACTGTAATCACAGGCTCGCCAACGTATTACGCCACACGTCTACCCTCATCGCAGGGCACTCGTGTTCTGCCCGATACGCACGAGATTGTGTCACGTGCAACTAGTAATTGCACATGTATATTTATGTATACACCTTCATACACTACAAGTACTATTTAATTAATTATTGTTACCACATTTCAGTGAACAAACTAAACGTAACGCATACGGTGGAGCTGGCTAACGTCCGCACCGGTCGAGTGTCTGCAGTCAACTGGCCAGCATCGTCACCTCCGCATACTTGTGTGACTACCCGCATCATAGCACCACATAATCATACATTGAGTATTGCTTTCGCTCATACGAGTCTCGTTCCCAATTCTGATGATTTGTGGCCGTGTGGGGATAGTGAAGGGTGGATTAGGGTAAGATATCATTGACTTAATTTACACATATAAATATACATACGTTAATATTTAAATCATTAAAACCCATGTAGTATTGCATATATTAAACTACTATATATACACTGAATATAATTTACACCAGACGGCTTATAAATGTCCGATTCGACTTATATTTATGATTTTCTAATACAATCTCATACTCGTATTACTTGGATGTATTTTTTTACCTGTTAGTAAACTTATCTATATTGTCAACATCCTAAAGGTAAAGATTGCCTTTGGCATTAAGTCTGCCTTATACTATTGTGCATAAATAAAATAAATGAATAAGCAAAATCGAATCGCGCAAATAAATATAAATAGTATTTTTGCACCAACAAGCTATGAAGAAATAAGGGTGTCCAATGATTTTATTCGAATAAATGAGGCAATTTTGGAATTTGCTTTAAAATATTATATTATATGTCTACGAACCTTTCATCACTTAAAACATTATTAAAACTTCTTTATATTACTGCTGTAATTACGATTTTAAACTGCGTAAATATGAAACAAGTTCAAAAATACTAATTTAGTAATAATCTACAATTATCTTTAATATTACTGTTATTTTAGGTAAAAGATAGCTACACGGACTTTAACGGTACACAATGGACTCTATGTGGGATAGACAGAGTTAGAAGAAAAGTAGAACCAGGAGCACCATTAGTTATAAACTCGTATCTGAATAGTCTTACAATAACTCAGTCAACCGGAGACGGTGGTTTTAATATGGATATTCTGGTGGTTGTCAAAAAAGGTATGATAACCGTACTCTCCTACAAGATCCTAGGAACTATTTAGGAGTCGATTTACAAACCCACACACTATTATTGTATACGTTTTCTTTAGACTAATAAAGAGGCTTTTATAATAAAAAAGCTGTAGGTCTCTGAACTCCCGACAAAAGTAAAACGGTCTGTTACGTACAGAGTCAGATGTTATAAAAATTAAGTAATTAAAATTTTTAGATAATGCTTTTTTATATTATTAACTTTCAGATCCAAACTACATGAACAAAATGTTAATATTATCGGATGAGACAAGCCTGGAGTCATGTTATCCAAACCCATGTGTGAATGGTGGAAATTGTGGAAGTGATGACGTTAAGAACTTTTGCACATGCGCTGGATATTATACTGGTACAGAATTTATTACACGTTTCAATGTATCATTAATATGTGCTTTGGTTGTCCTGTTTCTATGATAGTAGCTTAGTATAGAAATGTTAATTAAAAATAAAAAAAATCAAATTAACATCTCTGAGCAATTCGTTTTTTAACTAATTTTAAATTATAGTTTATAAACATTTTAATATCAACTCTTTTGTGTTAAGTATAGTATGTACGTACATTAATTTAAAAATATATATTTCTGGGTCTTGCTCGTATGCACTTTGGTCGTCCAGTTTCTATGATACAACCACGTTTAGTAGTTAATGTCCGGCAAACACGTTTTGTTTAATGTCAGTAATAAATGTAAACGTGAAAATAAATAACTATTATTATTATTTTATTTTACATTTCTATGTTAAGCTACCAAAGTGTAAAAACAGGACGACCACCGTATCATAGATACATTGGTACCGGCACGTGGTTTTGAACCTGTGCTCTCGGTTTGTGTGATCACTACACCACGGTAGCCTTGTATGTATCGTCTTGTATAGTTTATAAAAACGCCTTTTCCCACGGGGAGACAAAGGAGCGCCACTTGCCACGATACTGACACAACTCACTTTCCTCATATACTCATATCCACAATTCTCTTCATGCAAGCTCTATGGTTATGGGCACTAGGCAACTGAGCTTTTGTAAGGATGTCTCCAATTATAAAAAATAACAATACAAAAATTGATAATATTTAATAAAAAGTAATTCATTTAACAGGTATGTTCTGCACTTTGAACGCATGTGACCGATCACCTTGTTCGTTCGGCAACTGTACGTTGTCTGCCGCACGCGTCGGCGCTGACGGCTTCGATTGCGCTTGCATATCTGGCTGGAAGGGACGTCGATGCAATGAACGCATAAGGCCATGCGCTTCTAGGCCGTGTAACAACAGAGGTGCGTGCTCGGAGAGGGATGGCGGCTTCATGTGTCAGTGTAATCCTTCGTGGAAGGGCAAACGGTGAGTTTTAAAGTGTTTTTTTTATTGTGTCTCGACATATAACACCCCGCTTGATGTTAAGATGCCACTGCTACTATAATTCAATAACTGTGAGTAGCAATCACATCCACTATGCCGGCCTAGTTGGAACCGGCAACCTACAAGCTGATCCCGAAACGCGACCAAATCACTTCACGGTGTGTATACTTGTAAGTGGTGGTACTACTCCGGATCAGCAGACTGGGTACCACTGCCTACCATTATTTAGACCCGAAGCAAATATCTATCTCTTTTTTTATTTTACTAACAAATATATGCAATATTAAATATAATTATTAAATATTACAAATAAAAGCTGAAACAAATATTTGCTCTGACCGGGTATCGAACCCAGGACTTTACGCGCAACAAAACAATGGCTGACCGTTCGTCCACGCCTGTCGCCAGTGTGGCGAATGTTAAACTATAGTGCGGTCTATTAATAGAGACGACTGCTACTGCTACTGCAAGTTACGGTCGCACCCAATATGCAGGCCTACAACCGGCAAATTGACAAGCTGATCACTAGTGCGATTATAATGCGATTAAAATAAGAATAGGACGGAATCGGCGCCATTTTGTGATGTCTAACTCTGCAACCAACTTCACTTTAGTTTGGTGTATTTTTCTTTACGGACCGTCAGGAAAAAGGCATCCTTGAATCAAGCGAAGTTAGTCAACAGTCCGTCATATTCTGTTGCTACTGAAAATGGGAATATAATTTTTATTCCTTAATTGTTTCTGCTGAGAACCTCAACCTGCGCAAATACGCTAACCTTGGTACAGGTTACGAATTTGCGCCGTTTGGGGTCGAGACGATGGGCCCTTGGGGACCTTCAACTAAGCGCCTAGCCAAGGAGTTGTCCAAGCGGCTGACGGAGAAGTCTGGAGACAGGAAGCCTGGCAATTATTTCTGCCAACGTATTAGCCTTGCTATACAAAGGGGAAATGTTGCCAGTCTCCTTGGGACTATCTCTGATGCGACGTTATTAGATGATTTTTTTTATTGTCACACTTCGACCCGCCTGATAATAAGCAAGAGGAGACCCAAGAGTAACGACGACTGAAACAACCGAGTTAGTTCATGGCTGCTTCTTCACGCATTTATTTATAGTTTAATTATAATTACTTATAGTTAATATACTTTAAGTTTTATCTGTTTCTCAATAAAGACCAAATTATTTGATTGTTTAAGATGTGAAATACCGAACCCGACGCCGAAAATTGTAAGTTTAGGTACAAGGATGCTGCAGGAGCCCTTTTGGTTAGGATTGATAGCAGTGTTCGTAGTGCTTGGGGTTATTGGTCTAGTGTGGTGTGCGAAAAGACATTTTCCTGAGAAAATTGAAAAGCTACTCGCTGAGGAAGCCGACCGATGCGCCAGGCGTAAGTTTGTTCAACTATTTTGTTTTTTAATGTTTTTTTTTAAATAATTATTGGTGCAATTTCTCGAAGTGTTAATTTTTATTGTTGTTTGTGTTTTTTTTTAAATATGTAACAGAACTGATTTAATCATGTTTTAAGATGCACAAGGTAGTATTTACCTGTTAAACAACCTTCTGAATTACATTGTTTCAGTGATTTTCTAGTACAGGTGGCCATGAGGTAATCAAAAGTTAAAAAGTCATGGTTTATTCCCTGCCGTTCTCTTGACGATCTATTTTTTTATAGTTTATCATTTTATAATAATTAAGTAATGTCAGAGGTGTGCATAAAAAAATAATAAACCACATCATTATATCAAAAGGTATAAAAAAGACTGTTATATATATTTCTCAAAAATGTGAGAGATAACTGTGTTAATATCAATGCAGTATGTTGCCATATTATCGTCTACTACCTACCTGTACAAGTAAGTACCTGTACCTGGCCACCCTGTACAAGAGATAATTGAAAATTGTATTGTTTAATACATACTTTTTACTTAACTGAAAAAGGCTTACTAAAGCAAAACCTTTAAACTGTAAAATAATTAATTTAAAATTATTCACTTCGAGAAACAATAAAATAATTTGAAGTTTTTGAAAATCCAAACACATATAAGTATGATTATGAGAAGCTTTAACCAATGCACCCGTTTGAAAAGTAATTAATCTTCGCTTACGAGTAATCACAGAGCCAATAAAACCAAAAATATGGCAAAATAATATTATATATTTAATTTACACAATTTTGTAATAACAATTATGCTTTTTGAGTAATCCTTTATAATTGCACAACACGGGGTTTCTGGTAAGATTATTCAATTGGCTATAAACATGGTAAAATAGATGGGTATAGATATTTAAATAAATAAGCTTTAAAGTTATAACCATTTTGCGGTTTATGCTGTCCTGAAAGTTCCGGACTATTTAGTTGGCGCTCCATTGTCTCCGCTTATCCCTGTGGGAAAAAGGCGTGACGATTTGATTTGATTTGAAAGTACCGGACAAGTTATAAAATTAATTTTATTCAAAGAGACAACAAACATTGCCACCTTAATTTGTTTTGGTTATTTCGATTCAATATTAAAGAAAGTTCTGAAGACAATGTTTTCAAAAGACATCTTCGTAAAGGCAAATCTAGTTTTTAAATAACACATTTGCATAAATTTTCTTATTTAGAATTGGTTTAATAAAAGTATAATGTAACGGGGTGTTTAGAATGACGTTAGTCCATTGGTATAGTAATAATATCGACAGCGGCACACAAGACAAGATATGCCTCTTGTCCGACACGCGACAAGGGCAGTGGCGCGACGTGACAGCGGCGCTGTGACCGCGCTGCGACCGCGCTGTGCCCGCGTGACCACGTGACCGCGCCTTTGTCCACAGCGCGAGCTCGACGCCGCTCCCGCGACACGCTGCTCACGAGACTCGGTATCCGCAAGACCTCCGTACTCGGGCTCTGCGCCGCGCCCGCCCGCCCGGCCAGGACCTTTAGCTTGGACGATCTGTTAAAGCCGCCGCCGAGACGTAAGGAGCCCAGACTGGATCCGTGCTCCGTACACCGCTTAACATTGCCGTCGGAATACCCAATATGCTATGATTTATATTACAGTACGAAATAAAAGCGCAAAAGATATTTTTTTTCATTATTGTTTTTATAAAACTTGAATGAATATTGTATATACCAAAGTACAATAACTTATTAATTTCATTCCGACCGCAATGTTAGGTAAAACAAAAAATAACCCAACATTAACACATTCAAAAATTTATAAAGAAAGAAAAAAATATACACACAAAACATGATAATCATAATCTCAACACATTCATAATCAAATTAGTTTTTAGTTAAATAGCAGTTTAGACCATATCCAAACATTCTCACTCGTCCTCAAAACCATTCTTCACAAATAATACTTAGACATTTTTCAAATAACTAAAGTACTAATTTGCTTGCTAATTTATTATATTAATTACTATTGGTTACTATTAGTCTTCACAAACAGCAAAAAAAATAACATTCGTGTACTATCGAGTAAATTTTTGTTAATCCATTTTAAGAAAAACAAACTTAATTTTTCGTATATTTTATAATAGAATATTCAAGCGACCGCAGTCTCATAGTAATAATTATGTTTCTAGAAATCAAATGAATACGTTTTTTACTTTCGACACCCAGTATCTATAATACTCATACAATCATGTTTAGTAGTTTATATAACCTAAGAATATGCACCTAAGAAAGACTTTAGGATTAAAGAAAGTCTATATTCTTATATAAAAAAGAAATAGTACTTAAATAACTTATTAGATAACAGTATTTAACAATATAATAAAATAGAAAGTCATTATTGACACTGATACTTTAAAAAAACAGCAAGAAAGTTCGTACTTTAGAAGCAATAGTTGCGCAAATCATACACCAAATTTTGTCAAATAGTTGTAATAGTTAATACATTTAACATAATCGTCATAACGGAGCGCGGTGGTCTGAATTGAATGCCTGGCATATAATGTTCTGCCTTTCGGTGTGGATTGTTCATAACTTAATATAACCAAAATGTTATATAAAATCTCTAAAATTGAGACATATCTGTGTGCACCCGTGTTTGTAACGCACAAAACACTTTATTTTAGCTCCTTCTACGTTTGCATCTTTACGTAGATCGTCCAATCTCTTACTAGCTGTTTTCTTGTTGCATGAAGCTATACACTTGTGCTCGCCTGCAAAAGTTCTTTGCTCCTTTATTATTCATTTTCCTACGACATTGCATTCACAACATTATTATTCTGCTATTGACTATAGAAAAAAAATATTCCTTTGAATAATATTTAAAGCAACGATGTCTCTTGCTAGCATAGTGACGACGACTAAGGCAACCGTATACGAGTACTTAATCAGTTTTTCAATCGTCGGCGCTATTGGACTTCCCTTTACAATCAGGCAATTTGAGGTCTGGGCTCTGATTCTCTTATTACATTATGGCGACAAAAAAAGCAGTGAAATTGCGTTGCTATTTGGTATTTTTACAAGTAACCCAATGAATAACAAAGGTAAATAATAACGTTGATTGGTTACTTGCGAGATCTGCAAATAACAATGCAATTTCACAGATTTTTAGTCGCTATAATGTATTAAGAGAATCGGGGCCCAAATGTCGTGTCTTAATAATAAAAATATTAACATTGTAAATTGTAAGCGGCCCTTAGCGCTAAATCTCTAAGAATGCAAGAAATAATAATAATGAGGAAAATAAATCAAAACTAATAATGAATCTTAAACTGGTAAAGGAATTTTGTAGTCGATTGTACTTTTTAATAAATTAATAGGTATTTATAAAACATGAACGTTTTAAGTTTTCGTGTGTTTACCATAAATAATAATTGGAAAATTATATTCATGTTTACCTCAAAAGTTGTAAGAGTGTAAAATGTACATATTGGATACTAAACGTTTATGTTTTATTACCTATTTCTACACAATTTTCTTAGTCAATGTAACAGCAAATATGGTATTTACAAATTCACGTCTGTTATCATAACAAGCAGTGTACTGATCCGGGGTAAGTACCACCACTTACAAGTATACAGACCGTGAAGTGATTTGGTCGCGTTTTGGGATCGGGTTGTAAGTTGACGGTTCCAACTAGGCCGGCATAGTGGACGTGATTGCTACTCACAGTTATTGAATTGTAGTGGCAGTGACAACCATTAATGGAACACACTCCAGCTTAACATCAAGCGAGGTGCTGTCATATGTCGAGTCACAATAAAATATTACAAATAAAAGTATGAAACAAATATTTGCTCTGACTGGGAATCGAACCCGAGATTGAAAGGCGACAATCCAATGGTTACGCAAACCGAGAGCACGGGTTCTTAACCACTTGCCGTTACCTTTGATATATGTACTTTGATTGTCCTGTTTCTATGATACAGCACTTTAGTAGCTTAGTATATAAATGTCTAAAAGAGTTGCGCGAAAGGGAGTAACCATTGGTTTGAGAATGAATGTCTTGGTGATCAAATATCTCTTGTACGCCGACGATCAAGTAATCCTTGCATCTTAGGCGTATGAGTAACATGAATTGGTTACTATTATTGTTCATAATGCGGTGCTTGTTCCTACATTAATGTATGGAAGTGAATGTTGGGTGTGGCAGAATAAGCGTGTGAGTAGAATTAACGCTGTAGAAATGCGGTTGTTAAGGAGTGTATGTGGAGTGACGAAAATAAATAATAAAATAAGGAGCCGGCCGAATTTGGCCGATCAAATCGGAGACATCCTTAAGAAAGCTAGGTTGCCTAGTGCCTATAACCGTAGAGCTTGTATGAAGAGAATTGTGAATGTGAAGGAAGCGAGCGAGCTGTGTCAGGATCGTGCAAAGTGGCGCTCCATTGTCTGTGCCTATCCCTGTGGTAAAAGGCGTGACATTTTGATTGGTTGATTGATTCTATATAAATTTTAATTTATATACAATACAATACAACTTTAAATTACTATATTAAATATAACTTTAAAATTATAATTATAATTGCTATAAATATACATACACAACTTTGGCACATAAAATATATTGAAATATTAGCGCCAAATTAAGATTAGGATAAATAAAAAATATTATCAAATACAAACACGCAAATTTCACTATCGTCGACAATTGACATTTCTTCTCTCGTCCGACGACAGACGATTATGCGCCAACCTACCAAATAAATGAGTTTTATATGAAGTATAACGTTCGCAGCTGTCATCCTTCGACGACTCTCGTCCGAACGAACGTTCGTCTCGTTTTAGTAGCTCCAACCTAGCTTTGACTATCGTCGACGCGAAACGATTGTCGTTTTATGCGCCCAACCTAACCCCGCAGGCTTTAATGTTTCATGTTTGATTTTTATCATTTTGTCAATAACTTTGTACATTGAAAAAAATAAACAATGTTATACAGAAAAATACAGATGAATATTGAAAATATGTGAAAACAATTTTAAACAAAATTGTATTTTTATGTCCAATTTTCGGATTAATCGAAATAAATTTATGACAATTACTTTGTTGACTATTTAATGAAAGAGACTACGGTCATTAGTAAAAATAAATAAATAAATAAAAAGGCACATTATGATATATTTTATCATCCAAAATTATATTAGATTTAAAAAATATTGCTGTAACATTGACTCTTACTATACCTTTCCCTAAGAGGATGTTTCATGCTCATATATATTTCATTTTTTAATATTTCCACGTGTAAATTAATGAAACATGCTCTTAAATATCTTTCTATTCCTTAAGAAAATAATACAGCACTTGTCGCAAATACACTCACGCCTATAATTGCTGCTTGAGGCAGGTTGCTTCATGTAAATAGCTTATGCTCTAAGCTTAGTGCTGTGTTATATTCTTTACTTTCTGAGTGCCCTTCTGTTTGTTTTTATAAATATTTTGACACATATTGAGACTTAATGCACAATTTTGTATATTTTGTATTATATTACTTTTAATATTACTATTTCTGTTCTCTTTCCTCTTTCCTCTCCTTCTAGGGTGTCTGAATGTTATGCGCATGATATTGGGTCATTATTAAAATAGACATAAGGGCTAAATTGGCAACTCGTAGATATTAGTTAGAAGCCATAAATGTTAGTTAGATGTCCATAGATGATATTACGTCTATTGACCGACTAAAATTTGCTTAGGTACTCCCTCGCCAAGAAAGAAACGTAATAATTCGACACCAACAAAAAAGAATGCAGCAGAAAAGAAACAAATCCTTCAGCAGCTCATAAGCCCCGCTTCGGCAAACGACCATGCCAAGAAAATAACGATGGGCGAGCTCATTCAGATGAGCGAGAAAAAGACACTCAGCACGGTCGAGAGCGCCCCGGCCTTCGTAGAGTACATCGAGAACAGAGAGACGTCCTTCGCCAGCGAGGCTTCCACGCCATCCACCTCACCGTCCATGAGGCACATCTCGGACCCTAAGTTGGAAAAGAAAGTAACATTTGCTCGTTTACTTAACAAAGTTTCAGCGGAGATGAGCTCTAGCTCTGAGGTCGATATGGTTAATACTATCGCGATACCAATGGCGGTGATCGCAGACCGCGGACTAAGAGTGCGCGCGTCCAGTACCCCTGCCTCGCCTGGCCCTGAGCGCTCGCACGGCGCACCAGCCCTCGGCAGTGACTCCAGTCTGGACTACTCTCTCGCGCACACGTCTTTCAAGAAATACTCCAGGTCAGTTTGTTCATAATATAGTATCTATACCCTAATGTTCCCAAAAGGGAAGATATACCATTATTACTTAACACATAAAGCTTTTATTACAGAACACCAAAAATCTCGAGCGCCGATTCATTATTGGCCATGTTTAGAAACTTTTCCAACTCGACTGTTGCGATGGCATCACGAGCTTCATCTGGAGGTATATCAGCATCAAGCACACCGACTGCTTCATCACCGCAAGATGATACAGTTGATGCAGATGATATATCTATAGCATCCTCTCATATACCATCGTTAGCGCCTGACTCGCCTGTCGCTAGGCCACACAATACTATTGAAATTCAGGTATTTTTTCTATATTCATTGTTAATTAATTTACAATATCGAATCGTGGATGTGAAGGAAGCAAGGGAGTTGTGTAACGTGTGGAAAAGGCGTGACAATTTGATTGTTGGATTGAATTAAAATGCCTACCAACAAGCAGGTTATGTCGAGTCACAATAAACAAAAAAAGAGCATATATGTAAAAAAAAATGTGGATATGAAGGAAGCAAGACAATGTTATGTTAAGGTTGTAGAAAGTAGCACCAAAAAACTGAGGAGTCTATTGAATAGGTCTGCTATTAAATGAATTTAACAATGTGGATCTAAAGAAACAGATAAGTCAACGACAGAACTCATCTTTCCAGGTTTTGGATCCACTAAGCGCCCACAAGTCGTCATCTTCAGGAAGCAACTTGTTGCATCCACCATCGATTCTACTTGAAGTTCCAAGTGGAATTAACAAATGTCTCTCACCCATCCGTGAATTGCCAACTCCCCTGCCTACCCCATTACCAACACCTTTGCCCACACCGTTACCTTCACCAAGAATGCCAAGAGCCAGAATAGAACCTGATATTCAATATGAATCAGCTGTAACTTGCGTATCAGCGAGTGAAGATGAAATGGATGAAATTAAAGTTGATACACGGACTGAGAGACCAACTTCTGGATTAAGATTGAAGGTAAGATAACACTAAAAACTATATTCGTCGTATTATAACAATAAAATATTGAGTGTGCTTCGAAACATACCAAAATGTAGGTTTCTCTTAATAAGAACTATTAGATGTTCAAAAGGAATTAAACAAGCTGTGTGTGAGGTATTAATGAAATTCGTTTTTATTTGGAAGGCTAATGTATACCAATTCTTATGGAATATAAAATCGTTCAAATATCCGCCGCGGATTTTACGCTACCACCTTAACAACTACCACAGGCCGCTAACGTCTACCAGCGCTAACTAAAAAACCTTTTATACAAAATAGTAACAAGCTAAAATATATTATGTTCCAGCTTCGCCAACACGCGATATGTTCAGAAACCCCAACGCCATCAACTCACCAAACAGACACACCGAGTTCTCAAACCCAAAGCCAGGATTCTGAACATGAAATGTCCACACCTTCTCCAGCACCACCTGTGTTGAGGGTACCAGTAGTAACCATTGAGAGAGCTTCCCCTGGCTCCCCTCCACCTCGACGTACACCGCCACACTTAGAACTACATCCACCTCCTGTAATAACCGTCACATACAACGCTAGCGAAGAATCAGATGAACCATTATCCCCTAGACCACCTCAACCATCATCAAATATGTGTTACTTAAGTCCCTTTTCCATGTCAGCTCGTGGTGAAAGGGCTCCCTCTGAATCCAACCTTTCCTCATCAGGCTACAGCTCAATGGCAAGTCCAGGACCATCCAGATGTGGATCGAGTAATCCTTTGTGCCCCTCTGAAATGGAAGACCCGGGCTCTGGAGGCGGACCTTCTTTCCTAAGGCGAAGGCCACTAATGAAAACGAATTCAAGTCCAGCTGGCTCTACAGAAGATACAAATGAACGAAGAAGAGGAAGATCTGATTCTGAAACATTGTCAGATGACCCTTTATTAGAATCGAATGATGAGGGTATTGGTACAGATGAAAGAGTAGATGATATTCCGTCCAGTGCCAAAGAAATGGAGAATTTACTTTTAGAAACATTAGAAGTGCCAGTAATACCACAAATATGTGCACCCAGTGGAGTAACTAAATGCTCTATAGTACGTTGCACTAGTGTGGAAAGAGGATTAGACGATAAAAATCTAATGCCTCCGACAGACTGTAGCCGTCCCTTAAGCCCGGTTAGTTCGAGAAGTGAGAGTCCATTGAGCGACAAGACTGGGCTCGGAAGGTTTTCACCACAATTTTATGGTCGACAACTACCATTTACTGATTCAGATGGATTGTACGACTTTCCTAGCTCTGAGTGTGTAAAAGGGATTAATAATAAAGTTAATAGTCAGAGAAAAGCTGGTAGGAGAAGGGAGAGAAAAAACACAAGAACAACTTCGCACGAAGTTGCTGGTAGTGCAAAATCAACTCTACCACATATGCCTCATTCAATGCATAATTTATTAGAGGTAAGAGTTTTGCTTCTATGCAAGCTGAGTTTGGATTTTAGCTGGTATAATGCACACATTGGTACACGCTTTAATATTTTGTTTAAAAAGAAACGACGTATTTAATCCCTATTAATCGACCAATTCTTACTTTCTTTTCCTTCTTTCCTTCTTATTCGCTATTCATTTTAAATTTGTCAATAATCGTTTCAATAGTTATACAAAATCTCCTAAATATCTGAAATTCAAACTATACTAAGTCAAAAACCTTTCCCATTCATTCAAAAATTGGATTCTTTCAAAATTGGATATTGTTAACTAAAATTTATCCCCAGGTCCCAGGGTTCCGTGACGTAACAACCCAGGGTAATAATCGCAATCGTAAGGGTGGTCGTCGAAGGTCCAGGTCCCAAGCTCCGGCACCACCTTCTTCTTCTTCATCAGAGGAATCTGTTTCGGCAGCCTCAGTCGCTTCCGTGGCTTCTGCCAGAGAACTCAGACTATTACCTGACCTGGATTTACAGGTAGTTTTTATTGGCATTTTATTTTTATTACGATAAATAGGGAATCAGTGTTTTTATCTTTTTATTTATTTCTGGTTAGAACATGAGCGAGCTCTAAGCATTTCCAGAGATGAGCAAATTAAGATTTATTTCATATTATATTGCACCCCACACTAGAGTTCAGATTATTTTTCAGATCTGCTAATTTTTCACAAATATTGCACTGCTTACCTTTTAGGGGTTGCCATCATTTTTTGTTAGCTTTTAGGTTTTAAATTGATTATTTACAGCTAGCAGCACCGCCTCGCCGCAATCCACTTCGTCGACAAAACTGCCGTAGTTCTGAGGTGATTCAGGCATTATAAAATGGTTTAATGTTTTAACATTCTTATTAATGATTTTACCAAAAAATATCCATTGCTTGTCCTGGCAAAATGCAATAATTGATTTTTTTAAATTAGAAATGTTTATGGCAAAAGATAAAATTGGAAAAGTTGACATTAAAAACTATAAATTTATATTTAAATCTATAATCTTCAACGTTATTGTCACATCCTGCTCGGGTTGGCAATGTTATATATTATATTAAAAAAAAAAGTAAAATTTAGTAATTATTTTGAGAATCTTTTTTATTAATGAATGTAAAATTAAAAGGATATTTTTTTAATTATTCTACTTACCTTAGTAATGAATTTTTGGTAATATTGTAAAACACTATCTCTTCTATATAATCTTAATTCCTAAAGGGACGGGCAAAAACATTACATATGTATACGTACCATGTGTCTTTATATCTATATCTTGTTAATTGTAGTTAGTTAAATGTCGTAGTTTGTTGGTACGACGTAGTTTTGCTATTAATCATAGACTATATACTTATATATGCTATTAGTAATCTTACGCCGTAGAAAGATTGCGGTAGAATATGATTTGGTTGAATTATTTAAGTAGATGATTTTTATTAGTAAAAAGTATGCATAAATAATATCTTGTTACTGTACCTAAACACTTGTCTAACTTCCATTATAGCCAACCAATATTTGATCAATTTAACTATATCAAAGAAACTATTATCATGTTGTTAAATATTTTGTAATTGTATTTACGCTTTCCATTTTTAGTTATAATCGAGGCGACTGTTACCGTAATACCCGCACAGGTCGGCGAAAGAATCCGCATTTTGTCGACCGAATCGGCTGTCGAACTAAAAAGTTCGGTGCGTCGTTTCTTTGCAGAACAATCGAGAAGTGGAATGATTTACCAGCCCATGTGTCCTTCCTATAGCCTTGGATCCTTCAAGCGATGCCTGATAAAGCACCTTTGGCCGGCAGCCGTGAAGACTCGGTTTTCGCAGTCGTCGCCACTCTTGGATCTCTTCTTGCTTACCATCAGGCGGGTCGAGGTCAGATGTCGAGTCACAAAAAAAACAGTTAAATATCTCCGAACAGCAATCGTATTCTCTGTGCCTACCGAGATCATTTAAGTTTGTTAAAGGGTTATCTTTGTAAGCTCGCCTTGACGAACTTTCATTAAGTTTTCTACAAAAAAATATATAAATTTAATAAATTCTCATAATTTCAGGATGCGTCATCAAAAATATCATCAAGCCTTGACCTTACTGAGGATACAAAGAAACCATCAATTAAAATTAATAAATTGAGGACTATCAGTAATCAAATTAGGTAAGTTTTTTTTTATTGTGACACGACATTTAACCTCGTCCCGCCTGATAATAAGCAGGAGGAGATCCAAGAGTGATGACGACTGAAACAACCAAGTTAGTTCATGGCTGCCTCAGTCGCCGTCACTATTTCATCGTGGTTCAGAGCACGAGTTCAAAACTACTTTCCGGTACCAATGTATCTTTGATATATGTACTTTGGTTGTCCTGTTTCTATGATACAAGAACTTTATTAGCTTAGTATAGAAATGTAAAATAAATAAATAAATAATAATAAAACCTTAATGCTCGAAGTAAGACGCTTGTAATAATGAAGATATACTATTTTTTTATCTTCATACTATACCAAGCTACTAGAGTACTTGTATCATAGAAGCAAGCCAACCAAAAAATCTTATACGAGTATATCAAAGATACGTTGGTACCGCCAAGTGATTTTGAGCCGGTAGCAATTTAATGAGTGACAAGGAATGGAAGACATGTTAAATGGAACGTACCAAACATTATAAAAGATGAAAAAAGATTGATGAAAGAGATTTATAAATCAGATGTGAATGAAAGGATAAAATAGGGATAATGCAAAAGATTGCACCTCGATCGAATCGGGGACAATTAATCAATTGACACGCCTTTTTCCTACAGAGATAGGCAGAGACAACGGAGCGCCACTTGCCATGATCCTGATACTACTCCCTTGCTTCCCTCACATCCACAATTCTTTTCATACAAGCTTTACGGTTATGGACACTAGGCAGCCCAGCTTCCTTAAGGATGTCTCCAATTAATAAAGATATTATTATTTGTAGATTTCTAAGGCGACTAGAAAGAAGTCTGAAAATGAAGGAAAACCTGTCTGCTGTATCTGATGATGAAGGAGATGAATCATCCAGCGTGACGTCGCCACTATTACAAAATCGAAAGGACTTAAATAAAATACCTTCGCACGCTATTTCCGCTCCTCTCCTAGGGGCTGCTAGACCTCGAATCGCTCGGCAAAGATGCTACGATAGATCTTTGTTGAGTGAAGATGTTAGGAATTTGAATGCGATCTGTCACGATAATTCGGATTAAACTAGAACCATCGAAACAAGGTAGTATTGGAAAAGCATGAAATTTAATTATGTATTGCAAAATGTAAGACCAAATTAAAAAAAAAACTAAATCACTTATGAAGTCAACTGAAGAGTAGTAGGTAGACATTTGTAAGTCAATAACCGAGTCTGCCGATACGTAAATACCGTTGCGTTACTCGGTTGCGTTTCGAAGTTGAGAGTTGCCGTCTGACCATCAGGCGGTAGTGGATGCGACTGTTGCTTACAGACCTAGATGCAGTCATCCGCACTCCAGCTTAACATCAGTCGGAATGCAGTCAATTGTCCTACTTTAAAAAAAAGTAGCTTCAGATATCGGTTATAGCCTATTCAAGTCACCGGTGACTGAGGAAACTGAAACGGTTTTTTCAGTCGTCGGCGCTCTTGAACCTCTCCTTGCTTATCATCGAAGTAACTCCGAAGCTTGCTCATCGTAAAACTAATGAAGAGAGTTAAACAAATTTTATGCGGCTTACTATCGCGTTTATTTTGGTTTTGATTTTACAATTTTCAAACGTCGGAATAATAAAAAATTGTAAAATCAAAACCAAAATAAACGCGATAGTAAGCCGCATAAAATTTGTTTAATTCATTAATTAATGTTCGCGCAAAATCTAAGAAAATAATAATGAAGAGAGTTAATTCGCGATATTATTATTACATATAAAAATTCTAATCTTTGTGATATATTTAGATATTAAGATAACGAAATGTAATTTGTAGATTATAGATGGGGTTTTAATATTTGGGATTTAATCAGAATTTTGGGAATGATAAATTATATATTTTAAAATTTAAAATAACTAACTGAAGAAATACGTCCGCGCTATCACAAAAGGTTTCTATTTAACCTTTTACAATCTTTAATATACTTTAATTAACAATAGGTTGCCGACTACTTACAATTCTTTGGCTGACCGGACTGTACTTTTACTTAACATCAGATGAAGTATAATCCGACGATTGTAAACAGAGCTACGAGCGCCTGGTGGAAGGGATATCTTTGCGCATGAATAGTCGCGCACAAAAACACTTGGCTATTTTATATTGTTTAATAAGTCAATATTTTTTTTTTAAATTGTAGAATAACATCAGGTAATACCTTTTTCTAACAGTTTAGAAATAACAAATATATTATATTTTATAATATTTCTTTTAATGTAAGTATTTCGTTACCCACTTTATTTTACTTTTTATACATATTGTAACGTTCTATGAAACATTACACAATAAAAATCTTTTTCATTCAAAATGTTAAGACAAAATAAACAGAATATAATCGTAATATAAAAAACGGGCCAAGTCGTAAATAATTTTTCATTCCCTACTAATAATTACCATCGTTGCAAAGACTTTTGTGCGCGACTGTATTTTTAGGGCGTAGACGTATCTCCCCCGTCACGCTGCACCTTACCACCGCTTTGGTCTGCAAATCGTTTACTGCGCAGGTAGTTCGCTCAGAGCTCTTTTTATATCAATCAAGTTGTACCGTCATTATGGCAAGCTAAAATAAAATAATTTTTTTTTTAAATCAAATTTGAAGTCTACTAAAGTATTGATTAAATCCAGAAGTAAATTAAAAATATGCCCCACGATATGGATTTGAATAAATATAATTAATTGTTGTGAAGGATATTATTTCTCTCTGTTCTCGTTTTGGTGTATCCTCGCTTATGTCTATTATGCTTTTTTCTTATAAATTTAATATATGTATATAAAAAGTACTTTTATAGCAATACATGAACGAATTATTTGTATATATACATTATTATTGTCTAACACGTATAATATTTTCTCTGCTATTTAGGATTTTTCTAATGATTTCAATAGGATAAAATACTGTTACGTGGTTAAATTAAATTCAAACTTTAATTTAATAATTAACTAACTTCTTTATTAATAACAATTTAAATTTGAAGTTTTAATGTATTTATCTAATTTTTATAAGAAAATATGATAAATTCAAGAGATGGCTTTTATTATTTGTAAGTTTTACTTACTTTAATGTATAACTAGTCTTCTTTTTCAATAATATACGTACAATACAATACAATAATATACCTTCAATTTTTACCTTTTTAATTTTTTTTCATTTTTTTTCACCTCGACCTGCCTGCAAGAGGAGGTCCAAGAGTGACATCGACTGAAAAAAACCGAGTCTGTTCACGGCTGCCCCCAGTCGCCACTTATTATATTCATATTTACGAATACCTTTATAATTAATAATACCTAATATATATTATTATTTATAAAGGTATATATTCTAAATAATAGAGACAACATTATACGTCTTACTCATATAAGTATGTAAAAATCACCTTTGTATTTCCTATAAAATTGTTATCTATTGACTAGTTAACAACACTGTTTTATTTTCACGATTAAAAAAATCGAATCATCTTTTTTTATGGGGACTTTTTTATAAATGAAATAATACATATAAGCGACCGTGGTGTAGTGGTAGTGGGTTACGTGCAATTGGAGCACGGGTTCAAAACCACTTGCCGCTACCAATGTATCAATGATATATGTACTTTGGTTGTCTTGTTTCTATGACACAAGCTCTTTAGTAGCTTAGTATAGAAATGTAAAAAATAAGGAAATAATAAAAACAAATTATCTTAAGAGTCCCCATAATATTGTTGTTTAATTTGCCAGATTCTGAATCTTAAAGAAAAGACTTCTAAGCTTTTTATATTATAATTATTAAATTGTTATTATTATTATTAATATTGCTCAAATTGCTATTTTATGAATCATTTTGGTGCACTATTGCTAATTGTAAATATATTTATATTACAAAAAATATACGAGAGAATCACTTAAATATAAAATAATTTTATATAAGTATAAATGACTAAAACTATTTAAGACAGATTAGGCTTCGCTTGTATTAACTTTCTGTAGTAGAGTTTTAACTTCTTTTTACTGGATTTAACTTCCTTTTACTGGATTTAGCCTAGCTTTTATTATTTTGACAATCGCCGACGAGAGACTATAATCGTTTTAACTTATCGTTTTAACTATCCTATTCTTTCGTTGTAACTAACCTAACCCCGCTGGTTAACGTTTCCCAACAGGTGGGTCTGAAAATAAACATGGACAAGACAAAAATCATCTCCAATGTCCATGTTGTGCCCATACCGGTAGTCGTAGGGAACGATACTCTCGAAGATGTTGGCCATATTGTTCAATTAGGTAGGTTCAACTTCGACAAAGATGAAAGAGGTCGCTCGAAGAATCCAACTCGGATGGACGGCGTTCGGGAAATTGCGTCATATTTTCTTGTCAAACATGTGCCTGAAGCAGTGCCTGAAGACAAGAGTCTTCAACCAGTGTGTGTTGACAGTAGACCTCCCACTAGGAGGACTGACGACATAGTGAAAGTCACGTGTAACCAGTGGATGCAACTGGCATCTTGTCGTTCGGAATGGGGGAGGCCTATGTTCAGCAGTGGACGCCTTCTGGCTGATGATAATGATGAATAGAGCCTTTCGGGCTGTATGTATTCTTTTTAAATTGAGACCGTCGCTCGTAACTAATCGCTCGTAATATTGTGTAGAGTACAGAATTTGGACCAACAGTGGGTGGAAGCACGGGAAATCAAAAAGGCTATACAAAAGAAGCAAAATATAATGGCGAAGACGATCGTTACTATTTCACATTATATTTAAAATTAATTTGTCTTTTTCTTAATTTAAGGTGTAACCTAATTGGTTTTAAAAAGTTTAAATAAAAAAATAACATTAAGATTAGAAATTGTTTCAAAGAATTTGTAACAATATTATTCTTAATAATAAATTTGAAGAAAGGCCCAAAATATAATAATAATGAATATTAGTAAGAAAAGCACAATTTATTTACTATTATTTCAAATAGATAATATTAAAGCACGTTTTAAAAGTGTTTTAAAAATGTTGTTTACTAAATCACAAATATTGAATGTATTAGTATTTGTATATATAACTTGTTGTTTCTATTAAAAGAAAAACAAATAGAATTATTTGTTTTTTTAAACCTATCTGTATTTTAGAGGACCTTCTTGGCAAAGAATCAATCTGCAAGTACAATTATATACAATTAAACAAATTTTATGTGGTTTACTATTACGTTTATTTTTAGTTAAAGATTGTACAATTTTATTTTGACGTTTCGAGAGCTTTGCAGCCATCTTGGTCACAGAGAGAATGTAAGCCGCATAAAAAGTTTAATTTATTATTCAATGTTCGCGCAATGTCTATGAAAGAAAGTTCAATTATATACAATTTATTTACGTTATTACTTATTATATAAAAAAGAGAATAAAACTTGAAAATGTATAAATGTTTTTTCCTATTCATTACATCGATAATACAAGATTTATAAATAAAAAATATATATTATGTTTTCTTAGATTTTGCGCGATTCATTAAATTTAACAAATTTTATGCGGCTGACATCGCGTCCAATCAATTAGTCTAACTATAGCACTATCCACTAGTCTCTCCGTAACCAAAATTCTCGAAACGTCGGAATAATAAAATAAAATAAAAATGTAAAATCAAAACCAAAATAAACGCGATAGTAAGCCGCATAAAATTTGTTTAATTCATTAAAAAATATATTAATATTTTTTACTTATTTAACCTTAATTAATTGCATATATAAATTCCTAATAAATTTCTTTATTAGGAATTATTTCTCCTGTATTATTTAAGTACCTCTAAAATACGGATATTGAATCGTGTTCGCATGTTTGTAGTTTAAAAAGGCTGTGGGTTAAAATTGTTGACTTTTAGGTCCTCCCTAGTTTCTATTTAGATATCCTAGTACGCTAGAAATTAGTGCCCAAAATCTTTGGATTTTTTTCTTAAAGCAATAATTATATCCTTTAAAGAATCTTGTGCCTATTAGATGTCCTAAAGTGGCCTTAGGTCTTGTTATATTACCTAGATACCTATCATTAACTCTATTTACATATTGTAGGCGAGATTTTTAAGTGAATTATTAAAAAAATATGAAGTTTAGTCAAAAGAAGAAAAAATATATAGATAATAATTCCATTTTTTTATTTTTTTTACTAAATTATCATTTGCAATAAGCCATTCGTCGCGGCGTCGTTCGCAATGACAAAGGTTAGCAGTTCATTAATTTTAGTTTAAACTCTCAAGAGAATTTGTGAAATTAATAAGTCAAAGTGAATAGACAGTATTTGCATACGTTTATTTTATATAATACTCTATGATTCCTAAATTATAATAAATGAATATGTATAGAATTAAATGACTTCAATAGAGGAACGTAAATCGTTAGACTTTCATTTTTATTTATTATTACAACAAACTGATACATTTTTGAATAGATCACTTTAACACGTTAAAAATCTCGCCTAGTTTTAATATAATATTAATTTATTTTTAAAATATATATATAATTGTTACAATAGTTAAGAAATAGTTGAAAAGTTACTACCTAGATCTAGTTTTCTTAATTTGGTCCGTGGATTTGCTAAAAAATAATAATAGACGAAATGCCTAAATAAAAGCAATTCTTTATCCATAGATTTTTCTGTTATTATACACTTCCCCACAGTATCATTTGTCCAACACTAGTTTTGTTGAAAAACTATTTTATTTATTATTTAAATATTTGGTCTTAGTTGTAGTTATTTATTTAATACTAAATATATCCTGTGAAAGTTAAATAGCAATTTAGTTTTTCGTTTAAGTTAAAAAATAGCGTTTCGTTTCGTTTTAGTTTTTATAGTTTTTCAACATAACGTCTAAAGTTTATTTTGTGATTATTTCAAAGACTGAATATGCGTGTATTTTTTAACACTTTAAAGTAGCCATCCTTACGGCTTCCTACTATCCCCCTTCGGGTAGACAGATTTAAAGTTTGTTACTACATTTCGTTTTATAATTTATTTTTAAGCTTTTTTAATGAATAAGTATTCACGCTAGGATAATTAGTAATTAGTGTTAGTTTATAATAAATTGTAATAATATAAATTAAATGAAATTAATGGCCTGTTCATTGAGACTGATTTTCTAAATTCTTAACTCTTAAAAATATGTATGCTATCTATAATTCGTTTATTGTTTTACAGTTTTCACGAAACGTTTATATTTCCCAACAATGTATTTTTATTTAAAAAAAATAAATAGCCACTTGAAACCATAGATATATGTTATAGTCTTATAATAATATACAGATATAACTCGATGCCCAAAAAAACGATAAAACTGTAATTATGAACAGAAACAAAATCCTTATAAGAAGTTCATTTGTTATTTGATATTTAATAGGTAGTTGTCCTATTTATGTGAAATTAATTCACTTATTTCGCCTAAAATACTATTACTCTTACTTTTGTAGTTTTTTTTTAATAAACGTGCGTACTACGATACATATATATTTATGTACGTTGATACATGTACGTTTAATTAGAATTTTGATCGTGATTTATATATTATTATTAGATTTGAAAAGCAATAAATTGAAATTTAGTAAACCTTGTACTTAAATTACTTATGAATAGTTTATGTATAATTTGCTAAATTATACATAAACTATGATGTATAATTTAATAATTAAAAATATATGTAGTCTTACAAATCTAGTCTTAATCTGTTATGCATTATTTAGTCGGTTTCTCTGTTTCTCTTTAACTATTGACTGTTTTAAATGTCATCTTATTTACATAATCAATAAACTTGAAGAAATATGTTTAATTCTTAACTCTAAAAGTATCTTTCTTCATAAATCAAGTCGCAGGCTTTTCTTTGCTGATTAAAAATGTAGGTAAATAAAAATATTAATTTTAGATAAATTAAAAGCACCATTTTGTATACAATACACGATTAATTTTAAGTAATAAAGAATGTGGTGGTCTTGTTAAAATAATGCAATATGTTTCTGTGATTCTTATTCTATAAAAGCTCAATTTAAAGTTTTTTTTTTGTATTTACGTTACCAAAAAACAACTTTTAATAAGACACAAGTTTTTTTAAATTATAAAAGGCACTACTTTAATCTTTCTTTATTTAAGAGACATAAATCGTGAAGTATGATCTTCACAGTATTTTAAAAAAGTTTTAATTATAGTTTTTGGTAACGTGATTATAAAAAAAATGATTTGATGCTGAATTGTGTAATTGTTACGACAAATACGACCATGAATGTAAGCTGTAGGCGATTTATTTTTAAGTGCACTTAGTTAATAAGGATCGACACGTGAAATTTTGAAAATATTTTTAATTTTTTAACTAATGCCAATAAAATTATTATAATTATTGTGTATTTTTAGATTGTGACCTAATTTTTGTTACCTTGGCCTTCTTTATTAATGAGCTAAATTAAAAATATTTTCAAAATAACGGAGGTGTCTTTGGAAATTCATTTGGCTTTGAGAGGAATTATTATTAAGTACTGTTGTAAATAATTTACACAATTAATGGTTAAGATGATATGTATTTATTAAAAAGATCTTATTCACAAATGTAAAGTATTGAAGAATAAACATTTTGCTTGTTACTCATGTTTTTTTTATTTCATCCTCAACCTTTTTCATTGATTAATAATTTTATGCTTACTATCGCGTTAATTTTGGTTTCGGTTTTACAATTTTCGAGAGCTTTGCAGCCAACGTGGTTATCGTGGTAAGCCGGATAAAAGTTTTTTTATTCATTAATCAATGTTTGCGCAAATCTTTTTTTTTATATTGTGACTCGACATATGACAGCACCCCGCTTGCCACTATGCCGGCCTAGATGGAACCGGCAACTTACAAGCTGAACCCGAAACGTGACTAAATCACTTCACGGTCTGTATAGTTGTAAGTGGTGGTACTACCCCGGATCGGCAGACGGTACCACTGCCTACCACTCTTAAAAATATTACTTTTTAAGAGATTTATAAACATGTAAAACAAACTGTTTAAATTCCCTACGAACAGTTACGGACTCTGCGAGCCGTTGACGTTTTTTTGCGTTTATTGATTTGTGATAAAAACGCAGCTTGTTCGTTGCGTTGCTTAAACGCAAATGGAGCGCAGACGCTGTCTATAACTGTGATTTTCGTTTAAATGAACCAAAGGTTAAGAATGAAGGATGTGTTCTCTTTATCCTATGACCTTGGATCCTTGAGACCTTGGGCCTAGTAGAATTCCAGCAACTTTAGAGCTGATTCCGAAACGCGACTGAGTCACTTAAGGGTCTTTATACCTAAATACCTGGGAAAACCAAGTAAGAAAGAAAATGAAAGCCATTAACTTTGAAAAAATAATTTATTATCTTATATTTAATAAATTAGTATAATATACATACAGTGAAATTAGCTTGGAAACGTTTTTGCATTTGTAGTAGTGTACTTAGGTTTTAATTGGAAGCAAACGAAAGATAACCGGAAACTTTTAACGGCAAAACACTTGATGAAATTTGCAGAATATCGTGCACAGAACCGATCAATCGTTTTCACCGACGAAACATATGTACATACGTCACATACCCTCTCGAAATTTTAGTCAGATGGAAGCACTTTAGGTTTAAAGCGAAATATATCGAAGGGGGATCGGGCAAAAGGTTTGAATTTAAAATATATATAACAGTTGTTTATTTATTTATTTGTTGACAGTACACTACTTCGAACGCAAAAACGCCTCCAATCTAAAACTGAACATAATGTTAGGAGATTATAACATCTTTATCTACAGCCACGACATAATGGAAACGCGCTTTTACGCGTGTATACTATATACACTACTACAAATGCAAAAACGTCTCCAAGATAATTTGACTATATTAACAACAAATTATTTAATAATTACATAATATACAAATTACGTTTGTTACCCTCACAAGATTGATTTAAACTTTAAATTTAATCAAACCCGTCAATTTATTACATTACACAATTTATATGACAGTTAAAATATTGTTTAGATAACTAGTGTAGATGATGTATTTACTGTCATCTAGTTCAAAATGGCGGAGCAAATGTAATTTTATATTAAATACATACGTTTTTAAAAAATGTACATGTCTAAATCAAGTTACGTAATTATTAAATTCTTGTTTATTTACACAAGTAAATCCCGCGACAAGCTATATAAATTGTGTAATGTAATAAATTGATGGGTTTGATTCAATTTAAAGTTAATTTTATTCTTTTTAATCACTTTAAATAAAACTTAATTAAAAAAAATACTATAAATTTTATTATATGTTTTTACTCGACATCAGACCTCGTGCCGTATGGTAAGCAAAGGAGGTCCAAGAATCGAGTGAAAAATATAATTTTAAGTATCAGATGAAGTACTTTCTTATTGTGACACGACATCTTAACATGCCTGATAGTAATGACGACTGAAAAAAACCGACTCACGTTACAGTTGCTTCAGTCGCCGTCACTGCGTCGGTCAGAAAGATATATTGATATAAAAGATTATATCAATATAAGACATTTTTAGTAAATTATTTTACAAATATTTTTTATAGATTACATACAAAAAGCCTACGTATGAATGAGATACATTTTTTTATTTGTTCGTGGATTGGATTCCTATGTCTGTTAATGTCTGAATGTATTTTGAAAGCAGATGTTGCGACAAAAATTGAAAAAGATTAATTGCAATGGTTTGGGCACATTGAAAAGATGGATGAAAGAAGATCGACGAAAGAGATTTATAAAACTGGGACGAACCAGTTCCTTGATAAAATCGTGGACATTCTTCAAAAAACCGTAATCCACAGTGCCTATAACCATATGTATAAATTTATGTATGAAGATATGTTGTGAATTAAGCGCAAGAGTTGTGTTAGGATTTACAAAATATAATAAAACTATTTATTCTACCGAAAATATAAATACTAAAATTAATAAATTACTTTTAAAATCACAACAAAATCATATTATAGTACGTTTGTTTAGAAATTGTCCATTATGAAAACTAAAATAATGCCTATACAGTTCGCCGCCGGGTATCCGGCAACTGGAACGTGTGACAAGGCACTTTCACACAAGCATCTGCGTTTAACGATTTTGTTCAGTTTAATCCATCCACATAAATCCGATGTGGGTAGATGCGTTAAACGAGGCAGACCCAGCAGCCCGTAATAACCGTAGAGCTTGTATGAAGAGAATTGTGGACGTGGGGAAAGCAAGGAAGTTGTGTCAGAATCGTAGCAAGTGGCGCCTTATTGTCTCTGCCTATCCCTGTAGAAAAAAGGCGTTATTTGATGAAATCGCAGGTGATTAGTGACTCATTGCGGCAAAATGTTGCAATGGGTACTGAAATTCTCGATAGACCATTATTTAAGAATTTCATTTTGCATTTGTGCAAGGAGATGCTGTCATTCAATTTCTCGCAATAGATATTGACCAATGACGTAGCATAAATTATCGAGCCGATACTAGACCATTGGCCGGTTGTGGGCCCCGTGCATGCGGCGGTACATTTGAACACGTCCAGATTTGAAGGCGTGCTAATATTTAAAGGATATAATGATTAAGAAAGCGGACAGATTACTTATTAGGCCCTTACCTGTCAAATGTTAGGTACGAAATGTTAGTGCAAATAGACTTAGAACGCACGGGCACAGTGGCGTTGCGTGGGAGTCAGCCGCCCGGGGCGGAAAAAAAATTGCCGCCCCTTATTTGGGAATTTCAATCATAGGTACAGTCAGCATCAGATATATCTGAGCACGCAATGTGATCAAAGGTATCTATACAATCAGGGTGGTCATAAATATCTATACAATCAGTTAGTCAAAAATATCTACACACTCACTTGTCAAAAATATGACAAACAGACAATTCAGTAAATTTGTTTTAAAATATTACATATTATATGAGTGTGTAGATATTTTTGACTATTTGCGTGTATAGATATTTTTGACGCATTAAATGCTCACATTAATATGACAACTAATGGTGTGTAGATATTTATGATCACCCTGAATGTGTAGATACTTTTGATCACATTACGTGCTCAGATATATCTGCTGCTGACTGTACAACAAAAATATGAATTTTAGGTTCAAATTTTAACGATTTATTTTTAAATTTTGCTGCCCCCTTAATGTGCCGCCCGGGGCGGGCCGCCTCCTCCGCCCCCGCCAAGATACGCCACTGCACGGGCAATTTCTAAAAAATATACTATTTACATTATTTTAAACCTTATAAATGTATTTATTTATATACAAAATTGACTAGTTTATTATTACATATTATTTGGATACATATTATGTACTTTATATTAAAATAAAGTACTAAAATTTTAATACATACAGGTATATTAAATTAACTATAAATGACGCACCCCTCCACTTTATTAGTATATTTAAATGTGTGAATGCAAATATTACTAACTACACCTTATTAGCGTGCTCCTCCTTTTGTGTCTAACCAGCAACTGAATGACCAATCACATTTTCGGTGTGTTGCATCCAAATTTTATATTTACTCGTGTGCGTAAATGCAGTAGAGGGGCGCGTCATTTCGGCTTAGACAGACTCTACCTACTAATTAGTGTATTATTTTTTGAACTATTTGAATGCGCATAGGCGGTCGAACGTTAAGCGACAGATACCAGGTTCGAACCCTGGCCGCAGTTGACCAACGCGTGTTTTTTCAGTCCAATGATAATTTTTAATTTAAACATTAAAAAACTGTATTTAACATGTTATTTTTAAGTATATATTTAAATTTAATATAAAACAAATTACACAAATATTCTTTTGTCTTAATATTTTATACCCACATATACTAACCAAAGATACAGTTGTACTGGATATCAAACAGTTCGCTTTACATCGCGATTCAAGAACATTTTTCTAGAACGCAATTAAAGGGTAATAATTATGTATGGGGAGCATACAAATTTTAGAAATGTTAATGTGGGGCGTGACTTAAAAAAGGTTGGGAAACACTGCTCTAGAACATTCCATCGTGTATTCCAATAGGTACCAAAACAGCTAAAAATATTGCGAAATTCCTCAAAACCAACTTCCAATCATCAGGAACAGCATACGGCAGAATTATATGCGTCAACTTTCTTATCTCATGAGCGGCGCACACAAATATATAAGAGGTTAATATCAAATTTAGTACGGGAGCGCTCGGTATCAACACTAATACCCCATGAGTATCAGCAGCCAACCAGATATGAGATTGGCTAGCGAATAACTCCAGAGTAATAGTGCCAAACCAGGCGAACATGCTTGAGTGACGACTTCTCAAAGCTCCGGAGACGTTTCTTAGTAAAATATAACTTACTATAGGTAAGAAAGCGACGTAACTGTGAATTTCATTACAATCGAAAATGTTTGTGCAGAAAAATGTGAACGTGATGTAACTGCCAAGACCTATAAAGGCTACTAATGTGGCGGTTAAGGATATGCCAGGCGTAAATAAGTTGCCATGACTACTGTCTTCAAGTAAGTTGTATCTTTGAGCTAATAAATATGCCACTGCGAATATAATTCCGCATGCCATTGAGTATCTGAAAAAAAAGAAATAATCACATTAAGACGGTATTTGGAGTTTTGGCGGGCAACTGCAAGTGACAGGACGCGCAATTTTGAATTATTTGAAAAGCTTGTGTTTTTATAAATATTAATGTGTAATAATGGTGGAATTGTTATCCAGTAAACATTTTTAAGTTGATCAAGTATAAACAAGTAATTTAAAGCTGTGAAACGTGTTTCTTCGTGTTCCCTCCAAGACTCCTTCCGAAGTTTTAGTAAAGGCTTTCCGCCGCTTTACGAAAACGATCATCATCAACCTCACTACCATCGTCATTATTTGATGAATCACTCGCGTGGTTCATCTTCATATTTACTTGAATTATTTTTACTTTGACACTGGCGAGTTAAATACTAAACAAGAAGAAGAAAAAAGACGGTATTTTACATTAGATGAATGTAATTGAACCTCCAAATTGTGACACGTGTGGTGTTCTGGATGGCGTCCAACATATGATGATGGAGTGCTCTAAGAGCGAGAAGGGGAGGGAAGCTCTGGTGAAGGAATTTAAACTGAATGTAGTTAATGTTGGTTAAGCGCAGAGTATTTTATCTGAACCGGCATCAGATATATGTTATGAATTTTGTTATTATATATTATTTCTTCCCTTCAGCGGCGACTTCCTCCCAAATAGACTTAAGATGAATTTGATGTTATGTTTTAGGCTCTACGGAGCTGACATGTCTTAATAGACACAAAAGCTCCCAATAAATATAGATTTAAAAAAGACGGTATTTATAAATCTGTTGTGAATGGATGCGTTAAACATTCACAGAGACATTCACAAGAAAGCTGGGTTGCCTAGTGCCCATAACCGTAGAGCTTGTGTTGAATTGTGGATGTGAGGGAAGCGAGGAGTTTTGTCAGGATCGTGGCAAGTGGCACTCTATTATCTCTGCCTATCCCTGTGGGATATAAGCGTGACAATTTGATTATTGATTGATTGATAATTTATTAGTAGAATAATTGGTAAATTGGATGAATGGTTGATTCATTGGTTCGTTGGATGCATGGTTGTTTGATTCGACTCTTGTTTTGATGATTGATTGATTTATTGGTAAGTTGGATAAATGGTTGGTTGAATCAATGCTTGGTTTGATGATTGATTGATTGATTTGTAAGTTGGTTGGACAAATAAATTGGTAAGTTGGATGAATAGTTGGTTCATACAATACTTGGTTTGATGATTGATTGATTTATTGGATGATTAATTGATTGATTGATTGACGTACCTGTCCTGCTTCCACTGCAACCACCACTGATGAATGTCGTCGTCAGTGTTAACGAAGAGCGCCTTCCATGGCCGCGTGACAAATATCTTTTGAAAGAACACCTCGCTTATATATAGAATTGTTACAATTGTAAGAAAACCAATGATTTTCAATGCAATGTACAAATATTGGTATGGCTTTCCATCTGTTGTGTGAGACGTGGATTTTGATATGTGCGGCGGTAGAGAGAATATTACGTACATCTGGAAGATTAATATGAAGGTTAGATACTTATTAATTTTTTTAAGCTGGAGTGTGGTCCATGAATGGATGTCACTGCTACTACAATTCAATAACTGTATGTAGCAATCACATACACTATGCCAGCCTAGTTGCAACCGGCAAATTACAAGCTGATCTTGAAACGATTTTAATAATTTTTTCAGTGAGTGACATAGGCTATATATTTTATACCCGTGCGAAGCCAGGGCGGGCCGCTAGTATTTAATATAATAAGCTATGAAACAAATATTTGCTTCGACCAGGAATCAAACCCGGGACTTTACGCGCAATAAACCAATCGCTAACCGTTCGTCCACGCCTGTCGTCAAAACATTGTAATGTATGCGGATACACACATGGACGAACGGTTTAGCGACTGGTTTGTTGCGCGTAAAGTCCCGGGTTCGATCCCCGGTCGCACAGTGTATCACGTAGAACAAGCTAGGTGGACAATATTATATTTAAGTATTTTTGTTTCCCATTCGGTGTATAAATATGTAAAAAGAGTTTTTTTTTAAATATTAAAACAATAATAATAATAATAACAATAGTTTCAGACATTTTACATCCACAATAATAAATATAATTAGTATTAGTAACAAAACAACATTTATTCCAGGGTTAGTAAATGAAAATAAATAATTATTTATATAAAATACCTATACATATGTATATAATATAAACTATATAACTAAGTAAAAAATATACAGTGGCAATTTGCTATAATTAACGTGTTATAACCTAAAGTGGACATTTATTAGTCCTTACAATATATCTCATCATCATCATCATCTTCGTCATCTGATGAATCAGATACGTGATAATCCGACTCGTTCCCGGAAGCATTATCGCGTACTGGACTTTGAATTTCTATTTGAGGACTTACTATTAATTTTAAGACCTCAGAACAAAACCTTCCTGTCTTTTTTTTTGGAACATCTCGAAGACTATTGATCAGTGGATCAGATGTTATTATCAACATTGATAGTAGGTCTCTATTCGTAGCAGTACGTGAGCACTTTCTTGTATTATGTGTCCTGAATCTACGACAGTCTTTGTGCCTTGCTTCTTGGGCTCCTTCTGAAAGTTGCCCAATAGGAACAATGGCTGCTTCTATCACTTCTTTACTATGCATAAGAATTTTATGTACAGTAGCCGGCATGTACTACCACGAATAGAGGTTGAGGTAAAGTACTCTAGTGTCTTGACAAAACGTATCAAATTCGATAAGATTTATCTCGAAACCGGAGGACAAAGTTCTGAGCAGGACATCAAAACGTTTGAGCAGTGTAACATCTAATCCAGTGATCATAGCGCTTTTTTCTGCATTTCCAAAAAAACGACGAGCTGTGTTTCCATCATTTGTAGAACCAACTCCTGGCTTTGGCTTATCTACAATGAGACCCATTTCATGCTTGAATTGTTGTTTTATGTTTTCTGAACGAAATTTTACACTAGTTTTTTCGTCAGTGCTTCTAGCTTGCCATTTTTTTATATCTAGCTTGTAGCTAATGTGCAAGAAACATTCAAAACAGCGAATCCAAGCATGAAGTGTTGATAAACCAAAGCCGTAATGGCTTCGGTTACTATCAAAATGCCTTGACTCATCGTTCATCATTCTGGGCGTAGCACCACAAATAAAACATTTTTGTGAGGAAAGTGTCTCTGTTAGAGCGTTGCAGACTTTTTCGTCAATCATTGTTAGCAGAAGCTCGTGCTTCACAGTAACTTGGGAATCCCCAAAACTACAACTTGTTGGTAATGAATGCTTTATTTGTTCTAAAACTTTTTCAGTTTCATTTTTTGTGAACTCGGATGTTTCTTTGGCAAAAATGAATTTTATAGGACGACAATACATCGTGGATGATGGCCGGGGGTTTTGCCAAATGACGGTGCTACCATCTACTAACCTAAGGGGAACAAATGAAAATATAAATAGAAACTCATCCGTATCTTCGGCGTTCTCAAATCTCTGCTTATAGGTACTGTGCCCAGAACTACCATCACACCCCCATTTGCTGATAAGATTAAACGATGAATTAGAGAGCACACTCTGTATCACTTCCCGTTGTGATTCCACTAAACGTTCTACAGTTCAAAATGCCTTGTAAATTTATTTCAACTCGCGTTTCAGTTCGCTCTTCAGAGGGAAAACAAGCATTTTTTGACTTTTTTAAACAGTTATATGAGGGAAACACGTGATGCCCTGCTTTCATAGACCATTTTCTCGTTTGTTTGTACGAGTGAGTAGTAGATTTAGAGTCCACATAATAAGCTAATGCTTCGTCACCACTTAATTGTCTGCTTGCACTTTTATCCTTTGAATGCGATAGTAAATTCGCCTTTTCTGGATTTGCACTGAGGTCTCTAATTACTTTGGCAACGTTCTTGCTACCACTCGCTCGCGTAGCGACTTCTGCAGCAGTTATCAATTCCCCAACACTCTTAGATTGAACAAGATCTTCAACTCTCCGTTTCTTGGTTTTAAAAGATGCTTGTTCGAAGTCAATTCGGGGTCTTCCTGCAGAAGTTTTACTTTGAGATGAAGTTGAGGGTTCCGGTTGATCTATACATATGTTGAACTTTATATCCCCAGCGTTAAACCAACTGCTATACTTGTTAAAAAATCGCTCCTTCGACTTTCCCGCAGCAACCCACTTTTCACCAATAATCGTGGAATATTTGCTTATTATCTGTTTTATTTCTCGACTGGTGGGGTCAGGTAAATCTTGGAGATGAAATTTAGATAATATAAATTCAAATAGTCGCATATTTCTTTCGTCCTTTTTGTATTTTAGCCACATTTCAAAAAATTCTAGTTTTGGAATAGAGTAAAGGCATTCTGTAAAAAAATAAAATAAAATAGATGAACTCAAGTGAACTGTCTGATTCATATAATAATATAAACCTGAATATTGCAGCTAAAATATATCCAAAAATTAGCCATTGTACACGTGGTTACAAACATTTCCTAGTCCATTTAAATTTAAAATCATCGAAAATATTTCCATATTTTAATAGTCATTTCAAAATATTTATTACTTATAAATTATCAAATTAATTATGGTATATTAAAATAAATTATGTAGTACTTACCCTCAGTCGTAAAATCCATCACTAAAAACCGCACAATATTGCAAACTGTCACACCTAGATACATTCACCAGAAGCGCAAAAATGCAACTGATTAATGTGTAATTATGCATTTACCTCATTACCTAACTTGTAACCCCAATGACTCATCAATTTGGAATCTTAGACAAAAATAATTCTTGGAATTCTTAGTTCCAGGAAGTTGTTTACCTTTCCCTAAAAACCATTTCCGGGAATCGATTAGTGAATATTGTCCACCTAGCTTCTTCTACGTGACACACTGTGGGTCGGAGCAAATATTTGTTTCATAGCTTTTATTTGTACTATTAATAATTGCAAATATTTGTTAATAAAAAAAAGAGATGGATATTTGCTTCGGGTCTGGGTATCAAAGAGTGGTAGGCAGTGGTACCCAGTCTGCCGATCCGGGGTAGTACCACCACTTACAAGTATACAGACCGTGAAGTGATTTGGTCACGTTTCGGGATCAGCTTGTAAGTTGCCGGTTCCATCTAGGCCGGCATAGTGGATGTGATTGCTACTCACAGTTATTGAATTGTAGTAACAGTGACATTCATTCATGGACCACACTTTGGCTTAACATCAAGCGGGGTGCTGTCATATGTCGAGCCACAACAAAAAAAAAATTAAAAAAAATACTGGCTGGGTGATTGATCAATCTATATCAATCACTCAGGTATAGCGGATGTAAGTAACATGGACCAAATCCCGAATTTAACATCAGAATAAATCAATCTATCATTGCCACGCCTTTTTCCCACAGAAATAGGCAGAGACAATGGAGTGCCACCTTCCACTATCCTGACACAACTCACTCACTTTCTTCACAAAATTCTCTTCATACAAGCTCTACGGTTATAGGCACTAGGCAACCCAGCTTTCTTCAGGATATCAGCTTTCTCTCCTGGACAGAATACGAATACATAGAAAGAATACGGTAATTTAAAAATCCCACTCACCATTGTATACCAAAACGAGACGAGCGGTATGAAGCTGTAAAACTGATAGGGTCTGTTCATAGTTAAACACAAAACCACCGTTAAGAAGTTCAATCTGAAAATGACTCTAAAGTATCTGACCAGACTCGTGTCTCCAGTTTGCCATATATAGTGAAAATGGCCGTAGCCAGTCAAAAATAAATACGCGCTGATTATCGCCCGCACCAGCATATAAATAGGTAATATTTTATTTGCTCCTGTGACTTGGTAGACGAGGACAACAATCTGCATCCAGCCTTTCCATTCGTCTGTTTGTTCGCGGTGCAATACGCTGGAATCATAACAATTTATTTTGTAGAAACCGAACCCTAATGTTAAGCTGGAGTGTGGCCCATGAATGGAGCCACTACACCAAGGCGTGTGGTGTAGTGGTAGAAATAGTCACTTAAACCGAGAGCACGGCTTCAAAACCACTTGCCGGTACCAATGTATCTTTGATATATGTACTTTGGTTTCTTATTTTATTAATATTTGACAGCACTCCGTCTTGATGTTTAACTGTTTGTTTAACTGAAGTGTGGTCCATGAATGGATGTCACTGCTACTGCAATTCAAAAACTGTAAGTAGCAAAAACATCTACTAGCCGGCCTAGTTGGAACCGGCAAGTTACAAGCAGATCCCGAAACGCGACTAAATCACTTCACGGTCTGTATACTTGTAAGTGGTGGTACTACCCTGGAGCGGCAGACTGGGTACCACTGCCTACCATTCTGAAAATATGTTTGTGTGATACAATCACTTTAGTAGCTTAGTATAGAAATATAAATTTAAAAAAAATAATATAAAAAAAGTAGTAACTTACCGACTAGATTTGGACCCCTCAGTGAAGAACAGCCCTAACACAAAAACATAACAGACAGGCAGCCAAAAGCTCCATTCACTGTAGTATTTGTTCTCTTTCATAAAAAAGTTTGTTCTGTCGCACAAATAAAAATACGACATGATCATTCCTAACTTGGCAATGGCGTCGATTGGCGACGAATTCGTGATTGTTTGTGGCAAACTTAATAGACTATAGCCACCTATGGTTTGCTTTATTGTCTGTGACCAACGCCATATTGATTTCGATATTGCTATTATTCCGCTAAAAAGAAAATTGTAATTTATTAAACTTATATTAAAGGCGACCGTGGTTTAGTGGCTGTGGCAGTGCAATGGTTACACAAACCGAGAGCACGACTTTAAAACCACTTACCGGTACCAATGTATCTTTGATATATGTATTTTGGTTGTCCTGTTTCTATGGATACAAGCACTTTAGTGGCTTGTGTAAATAATAATATTTTTTTCTTCCCCATCGGTTGTCGGTTGTTCGAGCGATGTGGCCAGCCCATTGCCACTTCAGCTTGCGTAAGTAGGCCTCCCACAAAGTGGAGTGACCGGTGGATGCAACTGGCATCTTGTCCTTTGGAATGGCGTTCTAAGGGAACAATGGTGTTCAGCAGTGATGGCTGATGATGATGATATTTAATTTTTTTATTGTGACCTAACATATGACGGCACCCCACTTGATTTTAAGCTGGAGTGCGGCCTATGAATGGATGTCACTGCTACAATTCAATAACTGTAAGTAGCAGACACATCTACTATGCCGGCCTAGTTGGAACCTAGTTGTAAGTGGTAGTACTACCCCAGATCGGCAGAATGGGTACCACTGCCTACTACTCTTTGATAACCAGACCCGATACAAATAAGAATCAGTCACCTCCATTTATGGACCGCACTCTAGGCACATCAGGCGGGATGCTGTCATAAATCAAGTTCCAATAAAAAAATACTTACCAAGCGAAAAACATAGCGAAGGTAACAACCTGCAACTTAGTATATTGCTCTGGGGAAGCACAGCATGATCCATCATTAAAGTTCATATGATCATTACAATACATGTTCAATAATATCTGTGCATCATGCCGGAGTGCTGTGTCACTCAGGCTCAGCCCTCCGTCAGTGGAGAGGGCACCACTTGCCACTAAGCGGGGAGCACTCCATAGTTTTACTGCGCTGTATGTTAATATCTGAAAAATATTTCTTATAGTCAATTCTTGTACTGTTGTACTGGAGCTGATGTTTAATCAATCAATCAATCAAATTGTCACGCCTCTTTCCCACGGGGATAGGCAGACAACGGAGCGCCACTTGCCACAACACAATCCTGACACAACTACAAGCTTCCTTCACATCCACAATTCTCCTCATACAAGCTCTACGGTTATGGGCACTAGGCAACCCAGCTTTCTTGAGGATGTCTGCGATTAAACATATTAAATATGATTCAATATATTTCGACGACAGGCGTGGCGTATTGGTTAGTACATCAGTCCGTTACGCGTAAAGTCCCGGGTTCGATTTCCGGTCGTTCCAAATTTGTTTCATGGCTTTTTATTGGTAATATTTATTAATTAGATTAAATATTACAAATAATTTATAATAAAAAGTCGTGCCCAGTCTGCTGATCCGAGGTAGTACCACCAGTTACAAGTATATAGACTATTAAGTGACTTAGTTTTGGGATCAGTTTGTAAGATGCCTGTTTATAGTTATTGGATTGTAGAAGCAGTTACCTCCCTTCATGGACCTCACTTCAGCTTAACATCAGGCAGGTGTTGTCATACGTCAATAAAAAACAGTATAACATCTATACATCAGATGTTAAAATGGAGTGCAATCCATTAATGACGCGAATGCGAAAGGTCCAAGAGTGCCACCAACTGAAAAATCCCAGTCAGTTTACGGTTGTCTCAGTCGCATCGCTTCAAGGATTCAAGGTTACATGACTTAGAGAACACATGGACTGGTAAAACATTCCACTTGTCGATTGTTCTACAAAGAAACGACGCACCGAACCTTTTAGTAAATAGTTAACAGCTACTGTTTAATGTTTTCGACAAAGGCGTCAGCAAAGAGACAAACAAAGAAAATTTTTAGATGCTTCGACAAGTGTTTGTGTGCGCGGATGTTATTGTTCCGAACCCCTTGTCTTGTTGCATTGGTTTATTATTATTTTTATTTTTTTGGTTTATTTAATTACCTCGATGGCTGCTCCATTGTAAGCATCAATATCATTATTAGTAATATTTTTATAATCATTGTTCAATTTGCCATCATCCACTGACTCTAACAGTTTCCAAAGAACCTGAAATTTCATATCATTTTACCAGTGATAGATCTCTTTCACCACAACCGATGAGAAGGAAAGGTGATATGCCTCCCACTAGATGGACTGACGACATAGTGAAAGTCACGATTAACCAGTGGATGCAACTTGTCATTCAAATGGCGTTTTAAGGCTTATGTTAAGCAGTGGACGCCTTTTGGCTGATGATGATGAGATCTCTTGGAAAATAAAAAGAGCGCTAGGATTGAAGATGCGAAGTAACTTGTTTCGTTACGCATGTGTATGAAATTTAAAATATTTTTTACTATGCGCACGACTTCAAAGATAGGCGGACCTGCTTCCACTGCAGTCGACCTGCCGATCCTTATATAGCGACCGCTACATGCTACCGCTAGATGGCGTTGCATGTGTCCAATGTCTCGCAAACGATTTAGCGACAAAGTAATCAATATATATATGCGCTCCAACGAGGAGACGTCACCTGGCTAGTGAGCCATGTACGCAACACGCGTACAGCTGGGAGTACTCCTTTCCCTTTCTGATATGCGGAATAATGCTCCGCTAAACTTATACTGCGCAGTTCAAAAGTCAGCGCTCTTTTTTCTGCCGGGAACTATAGGCAAACAGGTAATTCTCCCACCCTGACGACCTAAAGTAGCCAACGCTTTTAAGTGTACAAGAATTAGTTGCGTTTCAGAATCAGCTTGAAAGTACTGGTTCCAAGTGGGCTGGCATAGCGGATACTGATATTTGCATTTATTTAGCTGAACTAGTTGTCTTCTCCAACTATGGACTGCACTTCAGCTTAACATCAGGTGGGGTGCATCTTTACAAGAAGAGTAGATGCAGTGACAAGATATGTTGATAAAAGAAATTTATAAATCTGAGGATAAAATGTGAACGACCTAGAAGATTGTTCCTTGGTCAAATTAGGGACATTCTAAAAAATTGTGGATGAAAAGGAAGCGAGAGCCTTGTCAGTATTGTGGAAAGTCTGTGGATTGATTGATGGCAATCCATGGTGTAGTGGCAGTGCAATGGTTACGAAAACTGAGAGCATGGGTTTAAAACCACTTGCCGGTTCCAATGTATCTTTGATATATGTACTTTGGTTGTCCTATTCTATGATACAAACATTTTCGTATAGTTTAGATATGAAAATTTAAAAAATTAAAAGAATCCAAGTTCTAAATATTGAATAATAATGTATACCTGTGTTTTTCTTGAACTCAAAGCGTCAATAGGTTGAACTAATTGTGTTAAATTTCTCTTATATTCATCTAATAACAAATCAGTTGTGTTTCTTCTTTTCATTAAATCTAAACCAATACTTGCTACTATGAATGAAGGTGGAGAATTTGATTTTTGCCTAAAATAGAAAAATATTGTAAAGGACATCACTCATTTTGGGCTTCTATGTACTACTTTTGTAATGTCCAATGATGATAAAATATATAAATGGTAGTTTTGATACTTGTATTGATAAAAGTAATAACAATTTTGCTTTTAATTGTTATGCAATTGAGTTATTTGGAAAATTAGATATAAATTTTGTATAATCTATCAATCAACGCCATATATGCTTTGAACTGTCATAATTATAGTTAGATCATTTTGCACACCTAAACTATGCAAAATAAAGAATAAATTCCAATTATATTTTAATCTTCGTACATAAAACTATTTTAAAATGCATATTAAACTGTTAATACAATTAAGCCCAAGTCTCTATACAAAATGATGTCCTTTGTCGCAGAGAAATGAAGGTATCAGGGTTCACGTGAAATCCCGATACTGTGATTTGACAGAAGATGTCGAATACACTTGTTTCTTACAAAAACAATCTTTTAATATTACTAAATACTGACATGTTTTGGTAAAATGAGTATATTCTTCTTTGTTCCCAGAATGAATAATTGGCCCAGGAGGGTGTTTTCCGACCAAATCGGAGACATCCTCAAGAAAGCTAAGATGCCTAGTGCCCAAAACCATAGAGCTTGTATGAAGAGAATTGAGAATGTAAAGGATCGTGGCAAGTGGCGCTTCATTGTCTCTGCCTATCCCTGTGGAAGGAAGGCGTGACAATTTAATTGATTGATTAATTAATTGATAATTAATCATTTTATAATTTCATTTATATAATATTTGAATAAATTTTTATTGAGATCAGACTTCTGTCTTGCCTGACAGTAAGGAAAGAGAGCACTGACGACTGAAACAAACGTCGCCGCTATGCCGGCCCAATTCTCTGGTACAAAATACAAGATCCTGTCTTCATGAGTTACAGGGTTATTTTTATAATTGCACTATTCTCTATGATAAATAGAGCTCTTATGCAATACAAATAACTCACCAGGCTCTGAATTGTTCCACCATAGTCTTGGAAACTTCATTTGATGATATAAATTTCACTGACAGGCTTAGTTTATTATCTAAGTAAGTATAATTCGCCATCTCATCCACATTTGTGTAACTTGAATCTATTCTAGTTTTTAATATACCTGAAAAAAATAAAAAGACGACGCCTATTGATCAGCGATTGATTTTTTTAAGCGCAAAGTCCTGGGTTCTATTCCCGGTCGGACAAAAATTTGTTTCATAGCTTTTATTTGTAATATTTAATAATTATATTAAATATTGCAAATATTTATTATGAAAAAAAAAGAGGTGGATATTTAGGTCTGGTTATCAAAGTGTGGTAGGTAGTGGTACCCAGTCTGCCGATCTGGGATAGTACCACCACTAACAAGTATACAGACTGTGAAGTGATTTAGTCACGGTTCGAGATTAGCTTGTAAGTTGCCGGTTCCAACTAAGCCGGCATATTGCATGTGACTGCTACTTTCAGTTATTGAATTGCAGTAGCAGTGACATCCATTTATGGACCACACTCCAGCTTAACATCAATTAAAATAAAAAATAAAATTGACAAACAATTTTGAACAATATCTCAGAGGGTTGTATCCGGATCGTGGCAAGTGATACTCCATTGTCTCTGCCTATCCCTGTGGGAAAGACCCGTGACAATTTGATGATTAATTGATGTATGAATATTCATAATAGAGCTTGTGAACATGGGGAAAGAGGCCAAATTATTGTTATTAGAAATTTTAAAAAAAAATTCAAAACTAATTATTTTTTAAATAATAATGGTATAAGAATCTTACCTATAAAATATTCATACAATTGTTGAAGGCGTGCATCGCCTATAAATGCAAATGTATTTTTATTACCCCAAAATGCTAAGTAACGAAGACAACGACGTGCATCACTACAAAAAAAAATAAAAAATAAAAAAAAAAAAAAAAATATCTGCTAAAAATATATGACTTTAATTTAGGTCACGGGTAGAGCTAGTGGTCAGAAATTACAAAAAAATATTAAAAAAAATTCGTTAATTAAAAAATATATATAAAATTCAAACAAACTTAATATTAGTCACTTCTATAAATAGTCAGATGGAATCACTTCAGGTTTAAAGTGTTGTATATCAAAGGGCAATCAGACAAAATATTTAAATAAATAAAAATGAAAATTTATAAAATTTATTAATTTTTTGCTGTCTGTACACTACTACAAACGCAAAAACGTCTCTAGGCTAAAACATAATGATTGGCTATCGTAAGTTCTTCATCTACCGACAGGACATAACGAAAACATCCTCTTAGGTGTGTGTACACACACTACTACAAATGCACAAACGTCTCCAAGCTAATTTGACTGTTGTGTCCAAGATTCATAATGCACCTCTCGCTTCCCTTACATACACAACTCTCTTGAAAAAAGCTTTATGGTTAAAATGCTCTGTGAAACCCAGTTTGTATGAAAATATCTACAATTTGAGCATCGAACACCGAGCATGTTTTCACAAAATATAACTTACGTCTTAGAATATCTGTGCAACATGCATCCATAAGGCTGCCATTCATGGTCACCTTTATATCTGCCAGATGATAGTAACCATGTACAGGAATCTGGGCCTGGAAAATCATCAATATTGTTATTAAGTATAGGCTTGAAACAGCAATATTAATTAGCTTATTATAATTTACTATATATCTAGCCTATTAAAACATAAATAAACTATGAGGACAGGCATGGACGAATGGTTAGCAATTGGTTTGTTGCTTATAAAGTCCCGAGTTTGATTCCCTGTCAGAGCAAATATTTGTTTCATAGCTTTTATTTGTAATATTTAGTAAATATTTGTTTTTTAAAATAGAGGTGGATATTTGTTTCTGGTCTGGTTCTTGTAGAGTGGTAGGCAGTGGTACCCAGTCTGCCAATCCAGGGTAGTACCACCACTTACAAGTATACAGACTGTGAAGTGATTTGGTCACGTTTAGTGATCAGCTTGTAAATTGCTGGTCCCAACTAGACCGGCATAGTGGATGTGATTGCTACTCACAGTTATTAAATTGTATTAGCAGTGGCATCCATTCATGGACCATACTTCAGCTAAACATCAAGCGGGTTGCTGTTGTATGTCGACTTACAATGAAAATAAATAAAAAAAGTTAAATGTAGTTAAACTAAAATAATAATGTTATCAAAATTAAACGTAATAGATAATTATCAAACTAACAAGATAATATATATCCATAAAAGATTAATAAATCTATAAGATTTGGGGTATTAACATATTTAATGACTAAAAATTCTATCATATTTAACATATACTTTATAAGTAAATATAGTATTTTATTATTGATTTAATGTTTACTCACCATATCTCAAATGCAAAATACCATGATAACCAATAAAACTAATAACCAGCACTAATGCAGCTAATTTAGCGTTCTCCACATTTAACTGATCTATGAACCATTCTGCTGTTGACTTTTTAGCGGCTGAATTGACCATTTTAATCAAATTTTAAACTAATATTAAATAAACCGCTTTAACATCTGACATCATAATAAAAAAACGACCTAAACAAAAAGTATTTTCAAGGCCTTTCCAGGTTTATTATTGGCTGTGCCATTTCAAATAACTTTTTTCACATAATTACTTTTCACAAACCCATAGATTCAATTATAATTCACAGGAACATAATTATTTTACTTTCAAACACAAAATAATCAATTTTTGTAAATTGATTTTCTAAAGTCAACTGAACTGAACTTTAATTTGGTGCACAATAACATAAGACAAACTGTTTAAAAAACAGCTTCTAGTTTGTAATTCTTAAACACGTCAAGTATTCTAATTTAGTCGAGTTATATCGTTTAGTATCACTTTAAATCTAAAAATGACATATTACTTTAATTGGTCTGGGTAATAAATAATAATTATCTAATAAGAACTGCAGTTTTAAAAATAAATATAAACAATCAACTTTATATATATATATATATATTTTTACCTACATTTGAATATTTGTGATTACACGATATTTAAATTATTTTCAGTTTAACTTATGACAACTTTTATTTTCACTAGTAACATTTTTCAAAACTGAATTACAATGGCTGCTATGACCCCGTCTGAGGTAAGTAAAAATAATTAATTATAGGTCCTTATGTTTTATTATAAATTACTTCATGGCAAAATACTGAAACAGTTCAATATGTACTTAGATAAAATAATTACAGTGTCATATGTTGTCACACCAAAATTACACGATTTGTTGTGATAGGTAGATATCAAATGATTTAACAATAATATATTAATAATTATTTTAAACCTTATCAGTTTATATTTAAACTTAAGCAGTGCGGAAAATTTAGTGTTGAAGCTATGAGCATTTACATTAATATGGCTTTATAATAATATAATGATTATTGATTATAATTAGTGTTTCTTTACATTTTAGAGAAGGCTTCAAAAAGAGCTTATGTCCTTAATAAAAGAGCCTCCGCCTGGGGTCTCTGTAGATGAGGAACAAGCCTGCCAAAACCTTACACTGTAAGTCATGTTTTTCATCTAATTATCTTGATTAAATTAGCAGGAACAATTATGTTTGGCCTTAAAGCAACCTTCGAAATTAATGCACAAAAAGTATTGGAGTTTCTCATGCAACCTTGTTCAAATAAGGAATTTAATAACTAACAAAATAAAATACTTTATACAAATATGTTTAAGCAATGGAGCTTAACTACAATGAATAAAAGTAGTCAAAATAGAAGTTTCTAAAGTACCTGACGTAGTAGTGAAAACCTGAAATTAGTTCCCAGCACTACTAGTTAAAACACTTTAACCTTATAACTTTTTCTGGTCAGATTTATGTTTAGAATGTTTCCCTGGTTCCTCTTGTAGTACTATTATATGACTTGTGAGTGTAGAGGTGGAAAGAAATGGAGACATGGAATGTGATGCCTGCAAATTTGATTTGATTACTTATGTCACAAGATGATTAAGGAGACCATGGTCACACAAATCAAGTGCCTCCACTGCATCTAGAATAGTAGCTTAGTACAGAAATGTAAAATAAATGTGGCAAGTGGCACTCTGCCTATCCCTGTGGGAAGAAGGTGTGACAATTTGATTGATTAATTGATATATAATCATCAATTTACATGCAAAATATAGCAAGCCTTTGCTGCTTAATCATGGAAAAATAAAACATGCATTTTCTACCATCATCAATTTTACACCTTTATTCCTAGAGAGATAGGCAGACAATGAAGCACCACATTCTATAATCTTAACACAACCACAATAGTGTCAGCCACTGATACAACAGTGAATTTAGTCAGTATTTTCAGTTGTTGGCACTCTTGGAACCACCCCTTGCTCACAAGAAATAATAAAACAAACTCTGGCTTCCTTTACATCCTAAATTCTCTTTACATATTATTAAAAATACCACAATTGATACATTATGTTTTTTATTGATGTTTAAAATAACAAATATCTGTTTTGTTACAAATGTTTATATTATTTATTGTTATGATATTTATGTTAAACACTTGATTGTTTTATATTCAATATATAATGAATATAATTCATGTTATGATTCATTTATTTTGATAAATTTTATTAATACATTTTGGGATGAGTGGTGTAGTAGTGAAAAAGGGACCTCAGTTTTATCAACTTGCTGGTCCTTTTATTTATTGTGACTTCATCTGACCCCAACCCCCCAATGGCAAGCAAGAGGAGGTCCAAGAGTGTTGATGACTACAAAAATACGGCGCCTTCACGGTTGCCTCAGTCGCCGTCACTATGCCGGCCAAAGGTCTCGCCTCGCTTTGAGGATCCAAGCTTGTAGGATGGAGAGAACATATGGTTTTACTTTGGTTGTCCTGTTTCTATGATACAAAAATGTTTAGTAGCTTAGTATAGAAAAGTCAATAATTGTTATGGTGACCATTGATTGTTTGCGTCAGGATTCTGTAAAAAAGGACACCATTTTGTCTCTACCATCCCTTTGTGAATAAGATGTTAATAACAAGGAGGGTATTTTCCAATCAGATCAGAGACATCCTTAAGGCTAGGTTGCCTAGTGCCCATGACCATAGAGCTTGTATGAAGAGAATTGAGATTGTGAGGAAAGAAAGGAAGTTGTGTCAGAATTGTGGCTCCATTGTCTCTGCCTATTCCTATAGGAAAAAGGCGTGACAATTTGATTTATAGATTTCTTTTGTCAATCTACTTTCACTCATCGTTTCCATGTGCCCAAACCATTGAAGCATTCCTTCACTACATCTTCTATCAAACCCCATCTATCTCGCACTGTGGTGTTCCTATTACAAATCAATGAGCTGTTAATGATATTCCTAATGGCATGTTACAGATGGACAGTTCACATGTCTGGAGTGCCTGGTACACTGTACGAGGGTGAACAATTCACATTACAATTTAAGTTTACACATAAATATCCATTTGATTCGCCCGAGGTGAGTGATTTCATACCTAATATGTAGTTTGCTTTTATTGTAACTTCGCCTTTGGCCGGCATAGTGACGGCGGCAGAGGCAGCCGTGTACCGAAACGGTTTTTCAGTCGTCGTCACTCTTGGACTTCCTCTTGCTTATCATAAGGCGGGTCAAAGTCAAATGTCCGGCATAGTGACGGCCTTTGGTCGCCGTGACTGAAGCAGCTGTGAACAAGCTCGGTTCTCTCAGTCGTAGTCACTCTTGGACCTCCTCTTGATTATCATGAGGCGGGTCGAGGTCAGATGTGTCACAATAAAAAAAACATATGACAGCACCCTGCCTGATGTTAAGCTAGACTAAGATCCATGAATGGAGATGACTGCTACTACAGTTAATTATCTGTAAGTAGTCACATCCACTATGTCTGATTAATTGAAACCAGCAACTTACAAGTTGATTCCGAAACGCGACTAAGTCACTTCACAGTCTGTATACTTGTAAGTATTGGTACTTTTTTTTTTTATTGTGACTCGACATATGACAGCACCCCGCTTGATGTTAAGCCAAAGTGTGGTCCATGAATGAATGTCACTGCTACTACAATTCAATAACTGTGAGTAGCAATCACATCCACTATGCCGACCTAGATGGAACCGGCAACTTACAAGCTGATCCCGAAACGTGACCAAATCACTTCACGGTCTGTATACTTGTAAGTGGTGGTACTACCCCGGATCGGCAGACTGGGTACCACTGCCTACCACTCTTATCTCGGATTGGCAGATTGGTCATCACTATGTAGTTTACTTTTATTGTGACTACAGTTGTAACTGCTACTACAGTTAAGTAACAACAGCAGTCACATCCACTATGCCAGCCTAGTTAAAAGCGGCAACTTACGTGCTGATCCTGAAATTTGACCAAGTCACTTACGATCTGTATGTCTAGTAATGTAAGGTTTCTAAGGAGTTAGTTACTTTACAAATCAGTGACAGTCGATTTTAACAGTTGACAAGTGGAATCAGTCGAGAATATTTTTTACTTTTGACCTTTGACATTTACTTTGACACGACATTTGACCTCGACCTGATGTTAAGCAAGAGGAGATCAAAGAGTGACGACGACTGAAACTACTGAGTTAGTTTACGGCTGCCTCAGTCGCCATCACTATGCCGGCCAAAGATGGAAGTTTTTGTATTTAAATACAACATATTACCGACAAAAATGGTTGTCAAGTCATAAATATTCTTTGTTACATATAAAATCTAAATATTTACATAATATATTATCACATCGCCACCGGAAACTTACATTCATATGTTAATTCATCTAATTATAATAAACCTAAGTAGTCTATGACCCCTTGTATTAGTTATAACACGTACTCAGGTTCGATTCCTGGTCAGAACATAGTTTTTATTTTATTTTTTATTGTGACTCGACATATGACAGAACCCCGCTTGATGTTAAGCTTGAATGTTGTCCATGAATGGATGTCACTGCTACTACAATTCAATAACTAAGTAGCAATAACATCCTTTATGCCAGCCTACCTGGAACCGGCAACTTACAAGCTTATCCCGAAACGCGACCAAATCACTTCACTGTATACATGAACATTGATTAATAAATTGAACAAACGCGTTTATTTTAGTTTAGATTTTACAATTTTTCATTATTCCGACGTTTCGAGAGCTTTGTAGCCATCGTGGTCATGGAGAGACTGAGATGTTGGTCGTCCTATTTTTTTTTGCAAAAATAACAGACGGTGTCAGCTGGTTTGGCAGTTTGCTGGACTTGAGTTTGTGTATTATGGGGTCCCAGGTGTTAAATAATCCCCAATCACTTTCTCCATTGAAATTAGGATGTTTTTTAATCTCAATAGCCTTGCGTACCATCCTGGGTATCAGTCGACTTTCTTTTGCGAGGAACTTTGGTTTGTCGAAACAGATGTAAAATCAAAACCAATATGTGTTTAATTCACTTACCACAGTCGCCCAGTGCTCCTAATGATGCGCAGGTCAAGAGTTAGCACTCTTCTTATCTGCCGAAATCTATATGTAGTGAGTTAGGTAAAGTTATGTATCTTAAATTGCAGGTAACATTCATAGGTAATAATATTCCTGTACATCCACACGTGTATTCCAACGGTCACATTTGTTTGTCCATATTGACGGACGACTGGTCGCCAGCACTCTCCGTCCAGTCGGTCTGTTTGTCAATTGTGTCCATGCTTAGTAGCTGTAAGGAGAAGGTAGGTGGATATTTTGTTTTTTTTTTAATACGAAAAATGGTCTTTTTGTCCAAATCGGAGACATTCTAAGGTAAGCTGGGTTGCCTAGTGCCCATAACCGTAGATCTTGTATTAAGAGAATTGTGGATGTAAAGGATGCGAGGAAGTTGAATCATGGCCCTGGCAATTCGATTGATTCAATACGGAACTGTTTCCACAGTACTTTTTTATTGTAACTCGACATCTGACCTGCACCCGCCTGATGGTAAGCAAGAAGAGTGCCATCGACTGTGAAAACCGAGTCTTCATGGTTGCCTCAGTCGCGGTCACTATGCCGGCCAAAGGTGCTTCTTCACGCATCGTTTAAAGGATCCATGGTTATAGGATGGAGAGAACACATGGGCTGGTAAGGCATGTGTTCTCTTTATAATTATATGTGATTAATTGTTTTTATGTTATTAAAAGTCGTGACAATTTGATTGATTGTTTGATTATTTTGCAGAAACGGCCGCCGGACAATTCATTTTATGTAAAAACTTGCAATAAAAATCCTAAAAAGACAAAATGGTGGTATCATGGTAAGTTGTTCCCAAAATAAATTAAATCATTACAAACAATGATGTTTTAATAAGAAAAGCTGTAGACTTGTTAAAACTATGCTAATAAGCAAACCTCAACTCAGTGTCCTATCATTCCGTCCTACTTCCACTTCGTGGTTGGCCGTTCACACTCGTGCCATTTGCGAACACTAAAACTGGGTTATATAACGTATCTACCTTATTATACTTAAATCAAAGATCAATATATCAAAGAAATTTAAATTAAAAGTCATTTATTCATTTGGTTTTTACAAACACTTAGAAACGTCATTAAGAAAGAGTGAGGGGACTACCTAAGAAATAGGACAACCAAAGTACATATATCAAAGATACATTGGTACCGGCAAGTGGCACCACGGCCGCCTTACAACTGCTTGCTAAATTGTTTTTATTTTTTCCTTGCAGATGACTCGGTATAATTATGTATTTAAACAAAAGGAGAGACATTGAAATCTTTATACGTGAAGATAAGTGACTTTGCGAGTGCAGTGATGTTTGTGTACGAAATACATATAAATTGAAACTAAAAAATACTATATTTTATACAATTTTATTAATAAAAACATAATTTATTTTCTACAATTTGTAAATGTGTATTATTTTTCGAATAATTAATAATTTTAATCTGGCAACACTACTTCGTTATTGTATATTCCAAAAGTATCCGTGTAACGTAGAAACTTAATTATAAAAAATCAATTTATATGTATTTCACGTTATGTTGGTAAAATTTCGTTTTTCCTTCGTTTATAGTTTGTTATTAAATTGTGAGAAAAACACTGTAGGATAAACATTGTTCCCTTAGCTTGTATTTAAAAAGTCTTCTGTGTTCGAAGTTCGAATTTGGCGCCAAAATTTATACAAACCAGAATGGTGTTAGGCGCATTTATACCGACGTAGTTGTTTAAAATACTTATTAATAAAAACTGGTGTAAATTATTTTAAAATTATTGTGTATAAAATAACATATTTTGTAAGAAGCCAAAATTATTGTACCCCGTTAAAGACAGGCTAATGTAAACATAAATGTCAATTTAATAAACATTTTTGTATTAGAAATCGTTATGTGATTATAAGGTACTTTTAATAAAAATATCTCTAGGAACTATTGTCTTTCTTTAATAAATTTCTAAAAGTGTGAAGGAGCCAGGGAGTTGTGTCAGGATCGTGGCAAGTGGCGTTCTATTGTCTCTGCCTATCCCTGTGCAAAAAAGGCGTGACAATTTGTAGATTGATAAAAGTATTCTAATGCTAACAAAATACATTCCGTTTGGTTATCGGATCATCGAGGTCCGTGGTAGGCAGTGGTACCCATTCTGGCGATCCGGGGTAGTACCACCACTTACAAGTATGCAGACCGTGAAGTAACTTAGTCGCGTTTCAGGATTAACTTGTAAGTTGCCGGTTTCAAATAGGGCGGCATGGTGGATGTGACTGCTACTTACAGTTATTCGTAATTTAGAAGGTTGTCACTAGTTTTGATGATCATTTATCAATCTAATTTGACACAAGAACAAATGACATTAAAATACTTCTAAAAAGGATAACGGAACAATCATGCCGCTACTCTTGTTACCACGTGTCTTTTAATTAAGCAGTATTAAAACTCAACCAAGTGGTTGTAATTGCAAAAATAGTGACTACCTTTGAAGTAGTTCTCTTTTTTTTTGTGACTCGACATATGACAGCACCCCGCTTGATGTTAAGCCGAAGTGTGGTCCATGAATGAATGTCACTGCTACTACAATTCAATAACTGTGAGTAGCAATCACATCCAATATGCCGGACTAGATGGAACCGGAAACTTACAAGCTGATCCCGAACCGTGACCAAATCACTTCACGGTCTGTATATTTGTAAGTGGTGGTACTACCCCAGATCGGCAGACTGGATACCACTGCCTACCACTCTTTGATAACCAGACCCGAAGCAAATATTCATCTCTTTTTTTTTGTTAACAAATATCTGCAATATTTAATATTATTAAATATTACAAATAAAAGCTATGAAACAAATATTTGCTCCGACCGGGGATCGAACCCGGGACTTTACGCGCAACAAACCAGTCGCTAAACCGTTCGTCCACGCCTGTCGTCTGTGCCTGTCTTTCAATCACACGTGGCATAAACATAATATAAATGAGACAAATAACACTGAATTAGTTCTTATTTTAGCACAGCTTCTATTCTTTCCATATTCTTAGGTCATTGTGGTGCTATGACATATATGTAATCATCGTCAATTCCCACTGCGATAGGCAGAGACAATGGAGCGCCACTCTTTATGAACTGCAGCCCCTGCTTTCTCTAGAATGGCCCCTGATTTTAAGTGAGGAACAACCTATCACGTGATAGGTGAATTATAAAACATTCATCGCCCTGAGACAAAATGTAAACCGCTCATTAGGATCGCTCATTTGATTATAAGAAAAAGGTAAATATTACAAGAACAAAACAACAATTTTAACGATTTTGATTGAATTGAATCGAATGAATTGATTGAAAAACACCATCCCGGGCCTGCCTTGTTTAACGCATCCATCCACATGAGATTTATAAATTCCTTTCATCAGACTACTTTCACTCATCCTACCCCCAAACCATGTGCCCAAACCATTGAAGCATTCCTTTGTCAATCCTAAACTAAAATCATTATTTCGCATATAAGCCTTCCTGCTCTTGTGATTTCAGGAAAATATGCGAGAAGAAATCAGAAGAAACTCATCTGCTATATTCTAACAGACCGTGAAGTGATTTAGTCGCGTTTCGGTATCTTCTTGTAAGTTGCCGGTTCCAATTAGGCTGGCATAGTGGATGTGACTGCTACTTACAGTTATTGAATTGTAGTAGCAGTGACATCCATTCATGAACCACACTCCAGCTTAATATCAAGCGGGGTGCTGTTATATGTCGAGTCACAAATAATAAAATGATCATTACAAAACATAAAAAAATGGTCACATTCCTTATTGAGACTAAGGTATTTTGTTTTTGTTGTGGTTGAATTTGTGATGTATACTTTCATATCTTCAATTAGAAACATTTGCTTAATTTATATCATAGAAACAATATAGTTAATATTATAAATGTCTTTGTGTTTTATTTTACTCCGCGTCTGGTCGTCTAAGAGTAAAGGGCAGTGGCGCCCTGCCGACCGCACCAGAGGCAGTACTACTAGGGATGTAATGACTCGACTTTTCAACCCGGGTTAAACCGAGTTGGGTTGGTTAACATCTACAATAAACCGGTTTTATTTATTACATACTTAAGTTTGACATCTGAAATTCTATAGCAAACCGTACTGTGTATTAAAGTTTGACCAATACCGCTGTACCGCTCCTTGGTGAGCATGACATGAGATCGATCTTACGATATCTGTTTACAGTTCTAAGGCACGCCAGTTTTATACAAGCCAAATGTTGTGCATAGGCTGTATGCAATAGAATTTTATAGTCTGTGGACATTAAAAAAATGTTCTACTTCTTGTCGCTGCCTGTGTTAGTTATGGAGGTCAATTTGTACTCTGCTAAAATACGAATAAATAAGTTCTCCAGTGTAAAAACCTGTTGTTTACTTAATTTCGAATAATTAAATTATTTAATTGAATATGATGCGCTATCTTCTATTTCGCCATCAACATCATAACGCACGACCCATCTTTGAATATTTGTCTCATGTGCTTCTGACATAAACAGCCGACGGTGCCCCCCGCCTCGTCGCGCGCATACCCGAGGCGCGGTACAGCGGTAATGGTCAAGCTATAGGCAATGAGCGTGGGAAAAGTGAAAAAAATATAATTTTTATTTTCTACAATTAAAGATCGCAAGTTAACTAAACCAATAGTTTTTATTTCACTTCGATACGATACGTATTTACAAAGTTATAATGCTTTTAAATTTACTTAAAACACTATACCTCGATTCATTAGCTGGCCTTCACTTAAGAAAGCGTGACGTCACCGGATTCCTTCCTATACGGCCGAACATTCATTTATTATTCGCTTCGCACTGGTTTAGAATAGACCAAAGTCGCATATTTATTAGTCTTGTTTTAATCATTTATTTATTTGTACATTACTTTACGAGTTCATAAAATAATGTACAAATAAATAAATTTATTTAAAATTTGATTTCAAAACCGTCTTTTATTGACTAAACATTGAAATAAATATTTTTAAAAGCTATAGGCAAACACCGAGCTACTTTGTTTTTGGGTGGCCAAACAATAAACTCCCTGAAAATAATTGACAATATTTATTTTTTATTTATTTAATTTAATAATAGATAAAAAATAATAGCTTATATAACTTTTATGCATGTTCATATTTTATTTCCCTATAAAAAAATTGCAACCCTTGTCACTTGTCCCTTGTTCTTAGAATGTCCCTTCGCTGCGACTTGAATCACAGAACCACATCAAGCGGGCCATTAAGACCACCTCCCTTGGCATCCTGAACAAGGTGCAGTGGTTCTTCGCGCCAGAGCTTCGCCTGCTTTTATACAAGGCTCAGATTCGCTCTTGCGCGGAGTACTTTTCGCATCTCTGGGACGGCTCTGCCAAGTATCTTCTCAATGCCCTGGATTCATTGCAGCACTGTCGGAATTATAGGTGATGCAGAGGTCACGCGAACTCTGGAACCCCTGCAACTACGCAGAGACATGGCGGCTCTGTGCGTCCTTTATCGCCTATACCAAAGAGAATGTTTCGAAGAGCTCTTTAGGCTTGTTCCAACCTCGTCTTTTCACACCCGTAATACATGCACAGGTCGGGCAAAGCATCCGCATTCTATCGACCGAATTGGCAGTCGAACTAAAAAGTTCGGAGCGTCTGTTCTTTGTAGAACAATCGACAAGTAGAATGCTTTGCCAGCACATGTGTTCTCTCCATCCTATGACCTTGGATCCTCAAAGCGATGCGTGAAGAAGCACCTTTGGTTGGCATAGTGACGACGACTGAGACAGCCGTGAACTAACACGGATTTTTCAGTCGTCGTCACTCTTGGACCTCCTCTTGCTTATCATCAGGTGGGTCGAGGTCAGATGTCGTGTCACAATAAAATAAATGTAAATAAAGAAAATAAGTCAGAGCTTGCCTGCTTGATGCGTTTGATGTAAGTATGAACATGTGATAAAAGAAGCGTCCTCAGTTTGACATTTGACAGTCGGTTTGGTCGTGTGAACTAGCTCGCGAATAGCAGCTATAGAGAGAAAATAATTTATCTTTTAGGCAACTTATATCGAAATGATCTTCACAGCAATGACGAATGCTTATACTTGATTTTTTTGGAGTCCCTTTTCATGACAATTCACCTTTTTTTTCACCTTTTGGCACACAAATAAACATTTTATTTGGTGTACTGATGGAGGTATTCGTACATTGAGAAATAATACAGTATTTATACACCGTACTTTAAGAAGACATTATTATAATATTCCTGAACATAACTTGCGCGCGACGAAGCTTCCCAAAGAGAGGTATGCGATGACGTCACGGCCAGTGCATGTGGCTCAACGAAAACGTGAAAACGTGGACATTTATTGCAATCTTTAAAAAAATATTGTGAAGTAATCTGAAGACCTACAGAAAAAAAAATTAATGTCATATTTTAAGTTAAAATGTCTATATTTAGGAAAAAATATAAAATAAATACTGTTCCCACCCTCATTTAGATTGTTAAACCGGTTTGAATCGAATTCATCAATTCGGTTTGCGAATCGGGTTATCCATATTTTAAATCGACCTAACTCGATTCAAAAATTCGAGAGCGTCCCATCTTTAAGTACTACCACTTTAGTGAACAGAGACAGACCGTGAAGTGACTCAGTCGGGGCTCGGCATAAAAGATGCCGGGCCGACATAGTGGATGCGACTTCTAAAATTATTCGACTGTAATAGCAGTTGCCTTTATTCATGGACTGCACTCCAGCTTAACATCATGCACTTGACAGCCGTGAACTTCCAGTTTTTTCAGTCGTTGGCACTCCTAGTCTTCCCATCAGGCAAGTCGAGGTTGCATGTGGAGGTAAAATATAAATATCCATACCTAATAATAAAAACAAATTTATTTTATAACAAGCTGCGTAACCCGGTGTTGCCTGGGTCAAAATACATTGCATACTTAATGGTTAAATAATCAGTTTTTCTCTTATGTATGTATAAATAATCTTTGTACCTACCATTAAACGTATGTTGTTGTATATAGTGTATATACACATAAGTACATAATCAACTTTAGTTATCAAACCATTTTAGGCATATACCATGGCAGACTTTTTTGTGAATAATCATCAGTACTATTAATATATAGAACACTATTTTATATATCACAATAGCTTTCGCAGCGTACGCGATGTAAGGAATTTTATGAGTAATTTTTTTACACCTTGGGTTACATTATTCGAGATTTCGTGCGTAACCCTAAACTTTTTGAAAATCCAATATAGGCCTATGTAATGAATTAAACAAATTTTATGCGGCTTACTATCGCATTTATTTGGTTTTGATTTTACAATAATTTTTTTACAAAAAAAAACATGTATTTTGCGAAATGCCACTGGTCCGATTTCTCACGAGCTCATTCTTTTTATGCTTTAGATGCAAAAAAACTGGTTTTGACTATTTTTGACAGCCTGCCTGACAATATTATACTAAAATTTTACTTGCAATTAATTCCTGATAGTTGTATCTACATTTTAACAAATTTTTCGCTCCAATGGGAATTTGTTTGTCCAATAAGCTAATTCGATCTGACTAATATTACGTTACTCACGAAGAATGTAGCTTTCTAATGGTGAAAGAATTTTTAAAATCTGCCTAGTTCTTTCTGAGCCTATTTATTACAAACAAACTTACAAATCTTTCCTCCTTATGATATTAGTATAAATAAATAATAATTAATAACGTATTGTCTTAATTTTTAGAGACTATCTTATTGTCCAACTGTTGAGCAAAGGACTGTATGTATGTGTCACCGTATAGATAGACCGTTAGTTTTTAGGAATTTAATCAGATACTCCCAACTACTCACACTCAATATAAAAGCTTTTATTGTAGTTTGGGAAAACATTAAATGATTCACAAATCAATCCCCGTCGAGCCATAAAAAAAAATTCGTCTTCCTCTTTTTTATTACAAATATTTGTAATATTTGATCTTATTATTGAATATTACCAATAAAAGCTATAAAATAAATATTTGCTCCCCGCTAACCAATGCGCCACGCCTGGTTCCTGTTTTTATGATACAAACAAATTAGGTAGCTGTTTGGAATTTAAAAATAACTTTTCCCTATTCTATAGGTTAATAGTTTATGTTAGCAACATTATTTCGTTCCATGGTTACGTAAATACATGGATACGACGCACACTTCAGCTTAACATCAAGCGGGGTGCTGTCATATGTCGAGTCACAATAAAAATAAATTGGAAAATAACTAAAACTCCGTCACTATTATGTCTTGCCTATACTCTTTTTCAGTTTTTCCAAGTACACTTCATGATCATATAGTGATGCCAACAAGCCACCTTCCACTTTTACGCCACTATTTGCAGAATAATCTATCCTTTTGCCACTTAACATTGTCATATTTCCATTGACGGTATTTATTATTGCATTGCCCGCACAAATGTCCCATTTCTTGATTGCCGTAGTGTGTAAGTACAAGTCTTGTTCGTTGTTCACGAGTGTAATGACTTTGTAGCCAGCTCCAGCCGCAACGCTGATTGTGGAAGCAGCCCCAAAAGCACTCTTCGCCAGTGTGGTAACAGCGCCAGCGTGGGACCTCGATACAATCACTCGAGGATTGTTCTTGTTATTTTCATTCTATAAAAAATGTTTTATTTATGATAAGTAATTTAAAAAGAAAGTGGATGGATAACGAGAAAGACCCAGGAGGGAGACATCCTCAAGAACATCCTCTTACACTTCGCCTTGCTTACCAAGAGAAAAGTCGAGGTCAGATGTGGCGTATCAAAAAAAAAGCAGAGTATCAATCAATCAATCAAATTGTCACGCCTTTTTCTCACAGGGATAGGCAGAGACAATCAAGCGCCACGGTCCTAACCCAACTCCCTCGCTTCCCTCACATCCACAATTCTTTTCATACATGCTCTATGGTTATGAGCACTAGGCAACCTAGCTTCCTTAAGAATGTCTATAATATTATAATATTGATAACGAGTATTTCTAAATTCGGCCAAATAAAAAATCTATTAAGAGCCTCTTGACAGAATTTGCTAGACCCCGCGCCAGCCTAATACGGCACTGAATTTGAGGCGAACGAGAAGTTATCCAAAGATCGTGAAAAGTGACTTTCTATCGTCAGTACCTATCCCTATAAGAATTGAGTCTTGAAACAACTCCCTTGCTTCCCTCACATCCACAATTCTCTTCATACTGGCTCTGTGGTAATCTGATTTAATTTACTTACATTTGAATTTAATTTTACTTACATATGAATTTACTTACATATGAAAAATGTAGTATATTATTTGATTTCTCTTTCGTGAACCATCCCCAATATGTTGTATGTGTAAATGGATAATGAATTACACCAATCACAGGCACTGACTTGACAGCCACACATACCATTGTTGTTACATATTTATATAGACCCTCTGAAACATCACCAATTATTACTACTAACCGTGGTGTAGTGGCAGTGCAATGGTTACGCAAGCCGAGTGCACGGGCTCAAAACCACATCGGTACCAATGTCTATTTGATATACATACTTTGGTCGTCCTGTTTTTATAAAACAAGCACTTTAGTAGCTTTGTATAGAAATAAAAACTACATGGATTTATAACAATCAGGTTTTGTCAGAGATTTATGAGCCACAGCATTCTAGGCGTGAATTTGCGAAAACACAATACTGCACTCCTAAACACTAATTGCTGACGTAGCTAAAAAAGCCGCCAAAACGGCAGTGGAGATAATGTCTGCCGTATGTCTGATGCATTATGTGTAAAGTCCACTACTGAGTGGACTCCTGATTAGAGATGTAATGACTCGAGTTTTCAACCCAGAATAAACTGAGTTAAGGCCTAAACCGAGTTGGGTCGGTTGACATCTACAATAAACCGGTTTGAGCTACTACATTTATATTTAGATCAGACACCAAATTTATTTAGTCATACATACACAACCGAAATTCTATAGCAAACCATACTGTATATTAGGCAATTTAGATTGTCGAACCGAATTGTCAACTCGGTTTGTAAACCAGTTTGAATCTTATTCATCAATTCGATTTGCAATACGGATTATCCATATTTTAAAAATCAACCTAACTCGGTTCGAAAAAATATGAGATTGTCCCATTTTTGCTCTAGATTGCAATAACGGAAATATGAGATTGTCCCATTTTTGCTCTAGATTGCAATAACGGAAATAGCCACGAAGATGGATAAGTAGCATGCTGAGACACAGGGCGATCCAACTCGACGTCAACGGTGAAGTAAGAGGAATTGCAGCAAAAGGCTGCCCTCAGGGCGGGGTCCTGTCTCCCCTGCTATGGAATATAGTAGCCAATGACCTAATAACGAAACTAAATAACAGAAAATACTACACAGTAGGATACGCAGATGACCTAGCTATCCTGATCAGCGGAAAGGTAACCAGTGTTGTCTTCGATGTCATGCAATCCGCACTGAAGACCGTACAGCACTGGTGCACCGAATCTGGTCTGTCTGTAAATCCTAACAAAACTGAATTAGTACTGTTCACGAGGAAAAGGAATGTGGGAAAGTTCAAACTACCAAAGCTGTTTGACACAGAAATCCAATTGTCAGCAGAGGTGAAATATCTGGGCGTCACCTTGGACAGTAAGCTGAATTGGGGCAAACACCTATCAAACAAGCTCGACAGTGCCACTTTAACATTATGGCAATGTCGCAGACTACTGGGAATAAAATGGGGAATAAATCCCAAAATCATGAAATGGATGTATACCTCCATCATTAGACCGTTTGTCACCTACGGTGCGTCGATCTGGTGGCCTAGAACCAGGCTGAAGACCGTCCAAGACAGACTCCAACAGTTCCAGCGGTTGGCATGTACGACCATCACGGGCTGCATGCTCACAACACCCACAAAAGCGCTGGAAGCCATTCTGGGCATACTGCCCCTACACCTACATGTGCAGATGGAGGCAACATTGACGGCGGCGAGGCTCCTAACGACGAATCAGTGGAACCTGGACTGCCGAGCCATACACACAACTATTCTCAGCGATGCAATTGAGGAGCAACCGCTACTCGCATCGATTGTCGACAGAATCCCGAAGAAATATGTATTTGAAAAGAGCTATAAAATACAACTAAGCGAGGATGAAAAGGACCACTCTGGCGCCAAGGAACTAAGAATCTACACCGACGGATCCAAGACCAGTGCGGGAACAGGGGCAGGAACCTTCTCGTGGGATTTAAACATAAATATTTCAACAGCGCTAGACGTAAACAACTCGGTGTTTCAGGCAGAATGTGTCGGTATTCTGCAAGCAGCACACGCAATAGCAAGGAGGGGGATCGCCAACCAAAAGATCAGGATCCTCTCTGATAGCAGAGCGGTACTTTTGGGTCTGGGAAACTACTGCAAAAACTCAGCTTTGCTCTATGATTGCCACCTGGCATTGGAGGACGTATGTACGTCGAACCAGATCACTCTCCAATGGATCAAGGGTCATAGTGGATCGCTAGGCAACGACGCGGCAGATGAGCTGGCCAGGAGGGGATCGTCCTGCCGACCTATAGGACCGGGACCTATTATGCCCCTACCACTCCAATTCCTTCGCAGCTGGCTGCGCCAAAGAACAGGTAACCTGCACGAGAAAGCATGGTCACATACAATGGATTGCAGACAGTCCAGGGAAGCTCTCCCTCATATTGACAGACGCTTGACTGGACGACTGCTGGACCTTAGCAGAGCCAAGCTCCGCACTATGGTGGGTGTCATAACGGGACATTGTGGTTTTAATAAGCACCTGTACAACCTCAACATAACGGACAGCCCCCTATGCAGGGGATGCCTGAATGGGGAGGAGACAGCTGCACATGTGCTCTTGAGTTGCAGGAGTACGGGAGTAGCCGAAGCGAGACAAAAGTTCCTCGGCAATGCCAGGACGCTCCCGGAGGTCTGCAGGAACGAAAAGGGTCTCCTGGCCTTCCTGGAGGAGATCGGGTGGCTCCATTGAAGGAGAACAGTTGAAGAACGTACAAAGAAACCGAAGAGGACTTCAAGTGCTGAAACGAGCCCGCAAATAACTACAACTAACTACAACTACAACGGAAATAGCGCTATTCTATATATAAATGCCAATAGTCTAGGACAAGTCAACTGCAAAGTGTCAAGAAAAAAGAAAGTGAGGCCTTTCCAACAATGACATAAGCTTAATAATTAAGGCGACCGTGGTATAGTGGCAGTACAATGCTCACGCAAACCGAAAGCACAGGTTCAAAACCATAAACCGGTGCCAATATATTTTTGATATACGTACTCTGGTCGTCCTGTTTCTATGATACAAACAATTTAGTAGCTTAGTATCGAAATTTAAATAAGAAAAAAAAATTTGTGCTACTGCTGGCCCAGGAACCACAACTGGGATATTTGAATATAAAAATTAAAACATAGCTAGTAGTTACTGACAACAACTATGACATTTTTATATAATAAATCCTATTTGTCACCAGTAAGGACGCATGATTTGGTTGACAATGGTTGCAATCTCCGACTGGAAGCCACTATTACCAGAGTTGACAACAGGCGTGGCGATTGTCCAGTGATTGGTTTGTTGCGCGCAAAGTCCCAGGTTTGATACCCGGTCGGAGCAAATATTTGTATCATAGCTTTTATTTGTAATATTTAATAAAAGAAAAAAAAAGAAGCTGATATTTGCTTCAGGTCTGGTTATCAATGAGTGGTAGGCAGTGGTACCCAGTCTGCCAATCCAAGGTAGTACCACCACTTACAAGTATACAGACAGTGAAGTAATACCAGTGAAAATACCTGTATATTCTTTAGTAGCATCAAGGGGATCTATCCATAAAGTGACATCTTCAGCCCGAACATATTCATCCATCATTAGTTCAATAACCTCCTGTCCCAGTGGAGTCTGAAGCAAGTTGAATGGCTCCTGCTTTTTGCACTCGTTCTCCTTACTGTGCTCCTCAGATATCACTATTACATTTGGAAAAGTACTTTTTAAATTATTATACATCACACAGTGGGAGGCAAAATCTGCATCTGTTACTGGATCATTCACTCCTTCTTTTGTCTTGCCCTTACTTTTCACATGTAAACTTTTTACATCTTTACCCTCGCTGACCTTTTTACCACCAAGTTCTGCCACATAGATACTAGCTTTGAGTAAGTCTTTTAAGCTAACTGCATTGCTTAAATCATTTTTATTGTCCTCCATATTATATCCTCCTCCCGATCGCCAATAAATTATGACGAATAATATAAAAACTACAGTGAAACACGCAAATTTGTTAAGCCGTAACGTACCACCTAAATTCATTTTAAAATGAAATCTTAATTCTAAATATAAGTTGCAAAGGAACCAAAACAGAAACTCAGCAAATATCGAAAAACAGCTGATTTTATTTTTTAAACATTTGGCTAAGCATCGATTTTTTAATGTACAATAATATATAAAACAACTACCATTACAAATGCCATAAAAAACATTTAATAAAAATGTTGTTACCTAATTATGTAAGACATATTAATAAATTTAAGATAATTATTAAATATCACTATTATTCATAAACACCTATATAAGACATTTGTAAAGATAATCTTTGCCTCAAAATACTTTTCTTTCCGATTTGACGTGACTGGAAATATCGGACCTCGGCATCTTTTAGCAGTAATTGTTATTTTATTACTCATTTATCACTTGAGTCTTGATACAAGTGAACAAGTACAATTACGCTTCATTGCATATTACTTCAGGAAAATGATTTTGGTAGACATTTATGAGATGGTGAGTCAACATTGGGGTAAACATAATTTTGGGCGTGTTATTCTCAAATCATACTAATTCATCATGTATTTTTTTTTCCTAGGCCAGTTACTGGACACTGGCCATAATACTTCAAGTAGTATTGGGAGCAACCTACTTCCTATGGTCGAAGCAAAGGGCGCGAAAACCCTACGACCCTTTACTAAATGTTAACCGTGTGGAATGGAAGCCTTTGCCTTTGATTGAAGAAGATGTGATAGTAGAAGAGTCTCCATTGATGGGGAAAATTGATGAAAACACATTAAATGTTGGTGCTACTAGTTTTTTATGTTTTGACAAAGAGGAAAGAGTTATGGACAGTGCGTTACAGTCCTTACAAAAGTATGGTGTGGGTTCATGTGGTCCAAGAGGGTTTTATGGTACTATTGATGTGCACTTGGAGCTTGAGGAGAGGTTGGCAAAGTTCCTGGAAGTGGAAGAGACATGTGTCTACTCATATGGATTCTCAACTATTGCTAGTGCCATACCTTCTTATGCTAAAAGAGGAGATATTATTTTTGCGTGAGTATTAAAAAAATAATAATGTAATAATATAATCAATCAAATTATCACACCTTTTTCCCACAGGTATAGACAAAGAGAATAGAGAGTCGCTTGCCAAGATTCTGACACAGCTCCCTCACTTCCTTTACATTCACAATTCTCTTGATACAAGCTTAGGGCCACTAGGCAACTCAGCCTAATAATAATTGTATAAATAATTAATTACAGTGTGCAATAGATGTGGTTTGAAAGAAGATGTAGTGACAAGGATAGACAAAGTAAGGCTTCGGTAGTCTAGGTACATGGAAAGAAAGAGCGAAAGTAGATTGACAAAAATAATTCACAAATCTGATGTGGTTGGATGCATTAAATGAGGCAGACCTAGGTGGGTGCTTTCTAACCAAATTGGAGACATCTTCGAAAAAACTGGGTTGCATAGTGCCCATAACTTGTTTAAAGTGAATGTGAATGAGTTGTGTCAGGATTGTGGCAAGTGGCGCTCTACCTATCTCCATGGGAAAAGGTGTGACAATTGGATTTTGATTTCTTTATTGATTCAGTTGTCAGTGTTTCAATTAACATGAATTAAAAAATCATCTATGTCAGCCGTCCCTTAGCTTTATGTTAAAATATTTTAAGAAACTTGATTTATTCCAGTGATGAAAATGTGTGGTTTGCAATCCAGAAAGGCATAGAGGCCGCTCGGAGCACTGTCAAATACTTTAAACATAACAATATGAATCATCTAGAAGAGGTACTAACGGCTGCATTGAAGAAACGTGAATTGAGCCCCAAAAGGAGGGCCTTCTTAATAGTGGAGGCTGTTTATTTAAATACAGGGGAAATGTGTCCATTGAGAAGGTTGATTGAATTAGCTAACAAATTTAAAATAAGGATTATTCTAGATGAAAGTTTGACTATTGGAGTAAGTTTTTTTTTAAATTTAATAAGATAATTATTGGCATATTTTATATTTAGTACTATCAATCAAATTGTTACAGCTCCCACAGTGGAAGGCAGAGACAATTTATTACTATTGCTATGTAAATTTGATTGAATAGGCGTGAAGAGTTTCGAACCTGTGCAATGGTTACGCAAGCCGAGAGCACAAGTTCGAGACCACCGACCGGTACCAATGTATCTTTGATATATGTACTTTGGTTGTCCTGTTTCTATGATACAAGCACTTTAGTAGCTTAATAGTAATAGAATTGTGAATTAATAGTCGACATATGACAGCTTTCTACCTGGGGTTAAGGTGGTGAATTAATTGTATGCGAAAATAATAGTTTATTAGAGCTTGTATGAACAGAATTGTGGATGTAAAGAAAGTGAGGGAGTTGTGTCAGGATCGTGGCAAATGGCGCTTTGATTGATTGATATTTTATAAATTATTATTTGACATATGACAGCACCCAGCCTAATGTTAAGCTGGAGTGTGGCCCATAAATGAGGGTTACTGCTACAACTGTTAAATAACTGCAAGCAGTAGTTGCATCCACTATGCCAGTCTATTTGGCAGCCTTGATATTTTTTATTATTTACATTTCTATACTAAGCTACTAAAGTGCTTGTATCATAAAAACAGGACAACTAAAGTACATATATCAAAGATACATTAGTATCAGTGAGTGATTTAGAACCCGTGCCACTCGGCTTACGTAGTCATTGCACTGCCACTACACCATGGTCCCCTTTTTGTATGTATTTAATTGTATGTTAAGTGTAATTTTATTAGCATTATAATTTATAAGGATTGTATTACTAACAAGTGGCCTACTTTTATTTTGTTATTAGTATTCATTATCATTGCATACACTCAGACGATTGCGCAACATTGTATAGCTAGGTTTTTTTGTGAATGAATGTTGAATGTTGTGTGCGGACTCATTTCTGCACTTGAGTCCTCTTTTTTTGTGCATTCTTCAACGGTTCTCCTTCAGTGGAGCCACCCGATCTCCTCCAGCACACCTAGCATGGCAATCCAAGAAGCAAGATAAAGGCTTGCTGAGTTGCTTATTCCAACTCATTTTAAATAACTTACTAGCACAGTGTATCAAAAAAGATATTTAAACGTTCTGTAAAACTTTACACAAAACAATGGTGAAAAATTAATAAATATTTTTTTAAACATTTTGATGTGTCGGCCTAATACATTATTTAAAATGAGTTACAATAACATTCCTTGCAGTTATTTATCTTGCTTCTTGGATTGCCGTGCTAGGGGGGCAGGAAGGCCAGGAGACCCTTCTCATTCCTGCAGACCTCTGGAAGACCAACATTTCGGATACAAAGGAGGCTATCCGAAATGTTGAGGTTGTACAGGTGTTTATTAAAAGTAGTTTTTTTTTGTGAGAGAATTGATGTATTCCATTGGGGACATTTTGGTTAGGGTAAGAGGTAGATCCCCATGAAGCAAGTAATCCAATAGACAATCGTAATTAAAACAAAGTCTAGAAAAGCCTGACTGAAGACAATAAATGAGAGGTCACACACAAATGGGGCGTCACACATAAAATACTCTTGATCATAAAACAATTAGGATGCTTTCTGACCATCATGAATAAAGCTGGGTTGCGTTGTGCCTATAACTATAACTTTACAAGTTATAGGCCCTGACACAACATCTACAATTCTCTACAAATGGGAGAATTGTAGATGTTGTGTCAGGTTCGTGGCAAATACGGCGGAGACTCAATGTTTTCCGCCTATCCCTGTGAGGAAATGGTGTGACAATCTCATTAATAATAATTATAGATTTTTTCCTGCACATAATTAACTACAAAAGATGAGAACTTTTTTTTATTGTGACACGACATCAAGACATAAGCAAGAGGAGGTCCAAGAATGACTAAGACTGAAAAACCGAGTTAGTTTCCGGCTGCCTCAGCCGCCATCGGCCTAAGGTGCTTCTTCACGCATCGCTTGAAGGATCCAAGGTCATAGGATGGAGAGAACACATGAGCTGGCAAAGCATTCCAATTGTCTATTGTTCTACAAAGAAAAGACGCACCAAACTTTTTAGTTCGACTGCCGATTAAGTTGATAGAATGCGGATGCTTTCCTCTACCTGTGCCGGTATTAAAGGTGTGAAAGGACGAGGTAGCCGCCATGACTCTGCGTAGTTGCTGGGGCTCCAGAGTTCGCATGACCTCTGCATCACCTATAATTTGAACTGCTCGGCGCTGCAATTAATCCAGGGAATTGAAAAGATACTTGGCAGAGCTGTCCCAAAGGTGCGAACAGTACTCCGCGCAAGAGCGAATCTGAGCCTTGTGTAGTAGCAGGAGAATCTCGGGCGCGAAGAACCGCCGCACCTTGTTTGCCAGTTAATCTTTTCATCTGTGTATATTATTTTTAACTTGAATGTTATTTTGTTTTGACAGGTCTTAGGTAAAAATGGCCGTGGCATTACTGAGCATTTGGGCATAGGCAGAGATGAAATTGACTTGATTGTTGGTTCGCTGGAGCATTCGTTTGCAACAATTGGTGGTTTTTGTGCGGGAACACATTTCATTGTTGAACATCAAAGACTCTCCGGATTAGGTATTTGTTTATTTATTTGCTACACCATTAGCAGATCACAAAAACATATATAATACTACAATCATTTTGATATTAATGTTCCGTATGATGTAACTTTATTTACAGGTGTACCAAACATTCATTATACAGAATAAGAAAAAGCAATAAAAATTAAATTACCTAAAATACAATTGTATTACAAACAAAATAAAAAAAGAACTGATATTGAAATAAAAAAAAGTAAAACTTGAAATAAATAATTTGGAAACATCAATTAAATCAAATTCTAACTTACACTTTTATTTACTACTACACCATTCAACAACTATTATTACCACAATAAGGCGACTGTGGTGTAGTGGCAGTACAATTGTTAGGGAAACTGAGAGCATGAGTTCAAAACTATTTCCCGGTACCGATGTATCTTTGATATATGTACTTTGGTTGTCATATTTCTATGATACAAGCACTTTAGTAGCTTAAAGGCTGGGTCAGACCTAGCGCAGCGCGTGACGTGTGTGTGTTCGCAACCTATGCGTGTGCGTTCCAGCACTGACACACCGGATTGCTGCATACGCACACGTCACACAGAGCTGCATACATCACGGACAGCTGAACACGTCACGCAGAGCATCGATGCGTGGAAGCTACTTTGACAGAAGCCATATTGTGTGCATTTGGCGAAAAGATGTTGGAAAGCAGCAGTTCTTCTGATGAAGAAGCATTATTGTTGGTGCTATGCCAAGAATCTGCTCCAAAGAGGCTTTGGGTCCACGATATGATATTTATAACGATATGATGATTTATAAATTTGTATTATAAATACATTCGTATTTACGCACTGCTTCAATTAATTTTTCCTTGTCCATTGTATATCACAAAATAAATATATAAAATATCACAAAACTCACTTCAAAACTTGTAAAAATATACAACGCTGCTGACGCAGTTGCTGTGCAGCCAAGCCAGGTGACAGCTCGGTCTGACGCCTAACGGGGAATGCCATATAATACAACGTCATTGCAGTTAGATTGAGTGCGACGTTGCAGCTTCTCTTAGCGCGTGCAAGGACCCTGTTTGTAGGCGCCGTGCAGCAATGCGTGGCGTGCGCGTGACAGCAAGTTCACGCGCACAAGTAACGCATCCAGTGTGTCATCTCTCATAGAGTTTCATACATTACAACCGGTGCCTGCGCACGCCACGCCACGCTCACGCATTCGATTTGACCGAGCCTTAATATAGAAATGTAAATAAAAAAGTATTAGTATTTACATTTTCGTCATCTTTGTTAGCCATTAGGTTCTAACTAGTCTGGCAAAGTAAATAAATAACAAAGTTTAAAAATATATTGATATTAACTATTAAAATATAAAAGCGAATATTTTTTTCATAGTCACACAGATATAATGATCAATGATAGGAAAAGACGTAGAAATGTTAAACGCGCTCCGAACGAGGCACGTTAAAACTATGCTAATAAGCAAACCTGTACTCTTTATCGCGTTACAGAACTATAGTAGGGGAACGAGTTAAAGGAACGCGCGAGGAATGCGGTTGTGATGTCATGGTCACGTGACTATTATGCATAGTGAAGTTACATGCAAAATGTCGATAACAATAAACACACACTTTCCTTAAAATGCAAATAGATTTAGTTATTAAAAATTATAAATGTGTATTAAATTGAGGTATAAACATTAGACAGCAACAATTTATATTGAATTATATATTAATTTAATTTTGAGAATAGTGACTGCATGTTTTTTTTCTTTTTCACACATTTTAATCACGTTTCTAATAATGGTTCTAGCCTGAATACGGATGACGACTCTCTTTTATTCAAATAACTCTTTGTGAGTTTCAATAATCAAACAAAGAAAATATGAACACTTTTCTATCGATATTAAATGACATCGCCGAGCTATGAGCGTCACTAAAAGCGGCCACTAAGATACGGGTGGTGGTCGTTTCACGCCCCACCGCACCTCAGTCCCCGAATTCATTTAGCTCGTTCCTACATAATACAGTAAGTATACAGACCGTGAAGTGATTTGGTCACGTTTCGGGATCAGCTTGTAAGTTGCCGGTTTCATCTAGGCCGGCATAGTGGATGTGATTGCTACTCACAGTTATTGAATTGTAGTAGCAGTGACATTCATTCATGGACCACACTTTGGCTTAACATCAAGCGGGGTGCTGTCATATGTCGAGTCACAATAAAATAAAATAAAATCCCCCCCCCCCCCCCTTTACTACGCGGTAGATTGGTTCCGCGTTGTAGGAAAACGCCGTATAACGCGTTACGTATAAATGATTCATCACATTTAACTTTTCTCGCTGCAGGAGGTTTAAATCGAGAAATATGAAGAAAAAACATTTCAACTAAAAAATCTAACAGTTTCAAATAAATTAACAGTTTTATTACTTATTTATTCACTGTCAGAACTATATGAAACAATGTTCCACCGACATTGTATGTGGGAAATCCCCGCGTTATATGGGGGAATGCCCGTGTTATACGGGGGATTGAAATCGCTTAATATGAAAACGCGTTATAGAGGGGATTAATGTATTTGTCTCTATTTCGCTCTCAATAACTATTATTGCATCCAACTTCCACTTGTCGTCGTTGAACGTTCAAACTCGTGCCATTTGCGAACACTAAAACTTGTGTAGGTGATGAATCTACCTCATTTAACCTTGGTCACGCATACTTTATTTTTTCATACACACCAATTTTATTTTGATTTCTCAGGCTATTGCTTTAGTGCATCCCTACCACCGATGCTGACACAGGCGGCCATTACAGGACTGGATATTTTGGAAGAAAACCCAGCTATTTTGAAAGAATTGGAGGATAATTCGTGTAAATTACAGAAGTGAGTACATTTTTTTATTACTCAAGTGGCCTGCAATGTCTGCCTGCTTTAGTGGTAAGTGAAGCATGACAATGCGATTATCTATACAGAAAGTAACCGTGGTATAGTAGTAGTGCAATGGTTCCGCGAACCGCGAGCACAGGTTCAAAAGCACTTGGCGATACCAGTTGCATTCGTGACTTTCACTATGTCGCTAGTCCACCTAGTGGGAGGCTTACCTATGCTGCCTTTTTCGGTTCGTGGTCTCCACTCAAGAACCTTTCTTCTTCATCCGTTGTCAGTTTTTTGAGCGATGTGGCCAGCTTATTGACACTATGTCGGTAACTCTGGTTCTTTGGCGAATTTCTTTCTGAGCGACTCCGGACTCTGAGCTTTTCCAACAGGCCAACAGTCTCAGTGCCATATGTCATCGCTGGCAACACACACTAGTTAAAGACCCTTGTGCATCCCACACGATGCATTGCCTTTGGACTAGAAGATTTTACGTAGTTTCACAAACGCTGCCCATCCGAGTTGGATTGTTCGGGCGACCTCTTTGTCGAAGTTGGACCTACTCAAATGCACAACAACTTTGAGAGTATGGTTCACAACAACTACCGGTATGGGTACAACATGAACCTTGGACATGATTTTCCTCTTGTCCATAATCACTTCACCTTAAAACCTACCTGTTGGGAAACGTTACTTAGGTCGCTAAGAATAGCATTAAGGTTCTCCAGGACTCGCGATGTCCTCAAACTCGACTAGTCTCACCTAAGGATGGGCAGCGGCGTCCTCTATAACATGCGGTGAGTGACCTGTGATCCTCCATTATAGGCGACCGTGGTGTAGTGGCAGTGCAATGGCTATGTAAGCCGAGTGGCACGAGTTTGAAACCAATCACCAGTACCAATGTATCTTTGATATATTATGTACTTTGGTTGTCCTGTTTCTATGATACAAGCACTTTAGTAGCTTAGTATAGTAATGTATAATAATAAAAAATATTTGAACGGGTTTAAAATTATTAAGTTGAAAATTTACTTTCAGATCCCTTCACCAGTTGAAGAACTACAGAATAACCGGTGCTGAATTATCGCCAATCAAACATGTTTATCTCAAAAACACAAATTTAAATGATACAGCCAGGCACAAATATTTAAGAAAAATCACAAATTACTGCTTAGAAAATGGCGTCGCTCTTTCCGTGGCTGCGTATCTCAAAGATATTGAGAAGAGCTTCCATGAGCCTTCAATTAGGATTGCGTCCAGTAGAAAGTTGACAGACGAAAAGATCGATATGATCTGCAAGCTTTTAGATGAAGCTTACGAAAAAGTTGGTCCAGAAGTTGCCTAATAACAACTTGTTTTTAAGCCAATAATTACTAATTTTACCTCTCTTTTTTTTTCAATAATTATGGTTAGATGAACATTCGTTCGATAAATCAGTGCTTAGCGCTTTATTTTTTAGGAATGATGGCCAGACATTTACTGGTCAAGATACCACGCCGGTTCAAGATACCACGACCACTTTTAAGTATACTGACTGTAAAGTGACTCGGTCGCGTTTCACTATTAGCTTTATAGTTAGTTGGAACTAGGCCGGTATAGTGAATGCGACTGCTACTTGCATTAACTGTATCACTCGCCTTCATTCATGACAGTTAGTCATTTCGAGCCACATTTAAAAAAATATTTTCTGCCATTTTTTTTCTGCTTTGTTATTCAAGTCTGAAAATGCTTTTATCGAACGTATGGTCAATGTCCGCCATTTTGTTTTATCATTTCCTTAGTAGTACTTAATACCACCGCAAACAAGCCTTTTTTATATACGGTGTTTTTTCTTACTCGGCACAGGTAGTAAACAAACATGAAAATCACCATTTCCCATGCCCTTTATCTAAGGAAACTGTTTTATTCTATAGAGTAAACATACACAATGTAACAAATGCATAAAAGTTAATAAAATCACACACATTTATATGAAAATGGTAAATCCACAAATGACAAATGTTGTGCCCCAATATTAATAATAATAAACATTTTATCAGTAATTCATTATTATGGAGACCGAAGAGTTGGCAGCTACCTCGGACAAAGAATTAGTCTAGCTATTCAAAGGGGGAACGCTGCCAGGATCAGTTTGTTTACAACTTTTGCCAAATGAGGAAAAATGTACATTAGGCTACTTTACTATGCAAAAGGCTGTTTGCAGTGCTTCTGTCACCCCTTTCGTGAATAAAGGCGTGCATATCTATTCATGTATTATTGTTGTATTGAAGTTAAATTTAAATTCTATACACCAAAGAAATGTATTATTAATATTTTTTATTCAATTATTTGTTCAAATATCTCGAATTCTAATTTTGTTAAGCCGGCGTGCAAGCTACAAGTAGAGGCACGCCAAGTTGCTGTCATAGAGGTCAACACGCGACACGCTTGGTGTAGTGGTTGCATACCAGTACGTTACGGGTTTGATTTCCGGTTACAGCAAATTTTTTTTCATTCTAAATATAATATTAATTAATTTCATAAAATTACAAGTATTTGTCAATAAAGAAAGAGAGGCAGAGAGAGGCTCCGGGTCTGCTTGTCAATGACAAAAATAAATTAAATAAAACAAATTACTCAATCAAATTGTCACGTCTTTTTCCCACAGGGATAGACTGAGACAATAGAGCGCCATTTGCCACGATCCTGGCACAACTTTCTCGCCTCCCTCATATCCTTAATTCATACAATTAAATTACCTAAAATTAATTTTAATTAAATAGTATCAATAATATATCAGACAATGCTCTGACGTAGATTATGCTTGCGTATGTTTTGATTGTTTATTTATTTATTTTATAGGTGTGCAAAACAAATTATCTTTGATTCAGCATTAAAAATTTTCAACTTCAAACTCGATTGCAACTCATAAAATATGCACACACTGCAAACAATAATGAAAAATTACATAGTATTACAAATCATGAACTACAAATTAAATATGTATTATTTAATCATATTAGGCATTGTCATCAGGGCCGTCTTAAGCATATTCAGCGCCGGGATGCGAAAGACAAGGCTCTGCTCGCGTGGTCTCTAGGTACCTATCGAAATTTATGGCGGTCGGCATGCGCCCCCTAGGACTCTGCGCCCGGGTGCACTGCACCCCTTGAAACCCCGGGTAAAGACGGCCTTGATTGTCATTTTAATATCAAAATTAAAAAAAAAACATAAAACAAACCATAACATTATTAAGCATCAACATTATTTATAATTGGAATTGAATTTATGGATTCTTTAAAGATTGAAAAATTGGGATTAAAAATGTCTATGTCGATGACGACGCTCCGTAAAAGGGAATAAAATCGTAATTTGTAAGTAACAAGGAGGTCCATTCACAGTCTACGTCACGAGGCTGGCTAAAGGTGTTTTTAAGTACATGTTAAATTACTTATAAACATAAATTATCATAATAAGTGCCTTATTAATTGTAAATATATTTTTTATTAATATCTAATAATGTATAATGTTGCATTGTTCTGTTACTATTTATAATAAATAATTTTATTTATGCAAATGCTTTTATATTATAATAAACATTTATTATTTTTATTATTGTTTTTATTTTTTCCTTAACTGCGTATCCATTTTTTATGTCGAATCAGACGTATAAATACATATCAAGTTGCATAAGGTAAAGTGCGGTCCTTAAGTGAAGGCGGCTTATTGCGCAGATAAGCAAGCAACTGGCATTTTCTAGGCCGGCATAGTTAATGCTACTGCAGTTATTTAACTAGTAACAGATTATCCCGACGTTTAAAATAAATTTATAGAATAAAACCAAAATAATACGATAGCCGCATAAATTTGTTTTATTCATTAGTCAATGATATTTTAATAAGAAAAGACGTAGATACGCTCTCTGAATAAGACACGTTAAAACTATGGTAATAAGCTAACCTGAACACAGTGTCGCGATGCAGAGCAACATATATTTGTCTCTTTTTCGCTCTCAATAACTATCATTTTATCCTACTTGTCTATAGACGTAATTGAGCTAACTTGTGTCATTTGCAAACACTAACCCGTGTAGGTGACGTATCTATTTTATTTTACTTAATGTTACTGCCAAAAATCGAGTTTTATTATATTTGTGTAAAAAACAATAATATTTTATTTCGATGGATTAGCCTAATATCTTCTATTCTGGAATAAGTTCACTGCTCAACCAACAATATCCAACATTTCTTTTAAAGTCTGATTCACTCGGCACATGCACGGGTTTCCTTATTTCAATAAGACGACGGTCTGTTTCCAATGCTTGGTTTTTGCGCTCCAAGTCTTTTGCGAGACGTAAATGATGGTTGTACATGCCGTGATACGTGTTCCTGGAAGTGATTTAGATACATCAGCTTATTATTTCTAGATCATAGACATGATTATTAATTATCGGACTAAAAAATAAAGAAAGACGAAGTGCGCTATACAAGTAGGGTTCCCAAAAAAGTCTGAAATACATGTGTGCACAAAGGACAACATTTAATCTGTATGGGGACTTGGGCTAAGTTGTATATACATTTTAAAATACTTTAATGTATGAAGATTACAATGTAATCGAAATATATGATTTATTTTACATGGTTTATGTGTGCAAAATTATCGAACTATAATTATGACAGTTCAAAGCAGAACTGTTAATACTGTCTCCTGCTGTCTCCATGATTGAGAGACGATACAAAATTCATATCTTATATTCCAAATAACTCAATTGCACAGCAATTAAATCAAAATTGTTACAAGTATTGAAATTACCATTAATATATTTTTTCATTATTTTTTCATTTTAAAGGTTGCTCCTATCTATATAATTGACATAAAATATTAATGTTAAATGGTGAGTTAGTTGTTATGATAAAATTTGTTTAATTCGCTAAAAAGAATTTGGAGGAGGCTGAAAAAATGTATGCCGACACAAATCATTTGGATTCGCTGCACTTACGTAGGATACCTAATGATAAATGATAAGCATGATGTTCCTATAAAGATAGTAGGTTTGTTGTATAGAGTTAATGTTATTTACTGTTTTGTGACTCCCCTTTTTCTTCATTATGATAAGCCTATTTATTTATCCCACTGCTGGGCAAAGGTCTCCATTTTCATTTTGCGGTCTCTCTGTTTATACACATTATTTTATTTTTTACCTACCATAGTTGCACGCAATACTCCGTCTATCTTTTGTTGGTCTGAGTAGTTACTCATAATAGTTAAACGTGAACTGATAGTTAAACGGAACGTCCTACTTACAGTGCATCTTCTAATATTTTCTCCAGCATTGCTTTAGACAGGTTGACTCTTTCATATTCTTCTGTGAGCCCTCTCGAAACGCAATCATTTACCCTCTCAAGTCCGGGGCGGCATGTGCGGGTTTCCAATCGTGTCTCAACCAATTTGCTGGGGTTGATTTTATCAGCAACTGCCGCACGCAATCGTTGGATTTCACGATCGACTTTTTGCATGTTTTCTTCGATCTAAGAAGTATAATAATAATAATTATTAAATTTATTATACAATTAACTATAAGTTTACAAGAAGCAAAATTATGTATCAAGTGAAAATCTCTGCGTACCCCTGTGGGAAAAGGCGTGATAATTAATGAGATCAATCAATCAAATTGTCACGCCTTTTGTCCACAGGGATAGGCAGAGACGAGATGATGAAAGATGAAATTGATGAGAAAAATCCAAGGTTGAAGGATCCAAGGTTATAGGATGAGAAGAACACGTGCTTTGAAATAAAATAATAATTCCTTATAAAGCAAGGATTGCCAGCAGTGCCCATCCCCATAGAACTTGTATGAATATACCTTGTACCTCGCCTTTTCATACCCGTAATATCCGCACAGGCCGGAGGAAGCATCCGCATTTATCGACCGAATCGGCAATCAAACTAAAAAGTTCGGTGCGTCGTTTCTTTGTAGAACAATTGACAAGTAGAATGCTTTACCAGCCCCTGTGTCCCCTTAATCCTGTAACCTTGGATCCTTCAAGCGATGCGTAAAGAAGCACCTTTGGCCGGCATAGTGACGGCGACTGGGGCAGCCGTGAAGACTCAGTTTTTGCAGTCGTCGGCACTCTTGGACCTCTTTTTCCATGCCATCAGGCGTGTTGGGGTCAGATATCAAGTCACAATTAAAATAGATAAAAGAGAAAAAAATGTCAAATAGATACAAACCTTATTCTTCTGCCACTCTATCTCATTCCTGGCTCTCTGGATATCATAGACCCGTCTCCGCATCATCATCTCCAAAGCCTGGCTCTGTGCATACATCTCATTGCGAGCATTCTCCCTACTCTTGAACATAGTCTCACGCAATGCCTTCGATTCCCCCATTAACTGCTCCGCTATCTTTATTGTATTTTCGATGCAGTCCACATAGCTTTGTTCCGACATTGATCTTTAAATAATTTGCGATAGAACTTTTATATTGTAGCTCCTAAATAGGTTGATATTTGTGTGACGCGACATATGACAGCTCCCCGCCAGATGTTAAGCTAGAGTGCGCTCCGTGAATGGAAGAAACTGCTTCTTTTTTTTATTGTGACATGACATCTTACCTCGTCTCGCCTGATGATAAGCGAGAGGAGATTCAAGAGTGACGACCACTAAGAAAACCGAGTTTGCTCACAGCTGCCTCAGTCGCCGTCACTATGCCGGTCAAAATAAAGTTCCTTTTACAGTCAATTAACTGTAAGTGGCAGCCACATCCACTGTGCCGATCTCAGTCGCTGTCACTATGCCGGTCAAAGATGCTTTTTCACCCTTCCCTTGAAGGATTCAAGGTTATAGAATGGAGAGAATAACATTCTATAACCTTGTATATTCATTGTATTATTCAGTTAAAATTTGAGATCTACAAAGCATCCTTTTTATAATAATAAAAAGGTACCTATTATTTAAACCTATTCTTTTTTGAGTGACCACGATTTGTGACGGGGACTGAGACAACCGTGAGCTGAGTTTTTCAGTCGTATGCGCTTTTGATTATACATCGTTCTCACGAGGCGATTTAAGTGAGATGGCCGTAATACAATTAGACAAGTTTCACTAACTTACTCAGCAGGAATCCTAGTCGGGTCTACCTTATATGAAATTCCCGAACTCTCTCTATTCAAGTCCTTAACATGCTCTTCTAGAATTAATGTCTCTTCTTTATTCTTTATTTCCCTTTCCAAACGACAGAATATATTTGTTAGCTCTTTGATCTTTTCCCATCCCATGTGGCAGATGTCCGTGAGGGTACGTTTGTGATTCTCAATCAAGTGCAGTTCCTGTCAACATCAATCAATCAATCAAATTGTCACGTATTTTTCCACAGGGATAAGCAGTGACAATGGAGCGCCACTTGCCACAATTCTTTCCAAAAAGGCATAAATATACATATGTTTTTATTGTGGCTTCATTGTTATGGCATACTCCACCTAATAACTCCAAGTATGGCAAATTGTCAAATAATGACAGACGCCATTTAAAAAAACTGCAAGTAGTAGTCGCATCCACTATGCTGGCTCAGTTTATTATATTTTTTTAATTTACATTTCTATACCAAGCTACTAAAATGCTTGTATAATAGAAACAGGACAACCAAAGTGCATATCAAAGATACATTGGTACTGGCGAGGGGTTTTGACCCCGTGCTTTCGGTCAGCGTGACCATTGCAAAACACACCACGGTCGACTAGAAACATTCAACATTGGAATTGGCAACTTTGATGCTGATCCCGAAACACGACTGAGTCGCATCGTAGTCTGTATTTGGACCGCGACTAAGACAAGCCTAACTCTTGGACTTCCCCTTGCTGAATGTTTAAAGAAAAACAATAATAATTTATGTTGTGATTGTTTCGGAGACATCCAGAAAGCTGGGTTGCCTAGTGCCCATAAACGTAGAACTTGTATGAAGAGAATTGTGAACGTGAGGGAAGCGAGGAGTTATGCCTGGATCGTGGCAAGTGGCGCTCTATTGGAGAGCCTATCACAATGCTGGGTTGCCTAGTGCCCATAAACGTAGAACTTGTATGAAGAGAATTGAGAATGTGAGGGAAGCGAGGAGTTATGCCTGGATCGTGGCAAGTGGCGCTCTATTGGAGAGCCTATCACAATGCTGGGTTGCCTAGTGCCCATAAACGTAGAACTTGTATGAAGAGAATTGAGAATGTGAGGGAAGCGAGGAGTTATGCCTGGATCGTGTCAAGTGGCGCTCCATTGGAGAGCCTATCACAATGCTGGGTTGCCTAGTGCCCATAAACGTAGAACTTGTATGAAGAGAATTGAGAATGTGAGGGAAGCGAGGAGTTATGCCTGGATCGTGTCAAGTGGCGCTCCATTGGAGAGCCTATCACAATGCTGGGTTGCCTAGTGCCCATAAACGTAGAACTTGTATGAAGAGAATTGAGAATGTGAGGGAAGCGAGGAGTTATGCCTGGATCGTGACAAGTGGCGCTCTATTGGAGAGCCTATCACAATGCTGGGTTGCCTAGTGCCCATAAACGTAGAACTTGTATGAAGAGAATTGAGAATGTGAGGGAAGCGAGGAGTTATGCCTGGATCGTGTCAAGTGGCGCTCTATTGGAGAGCCTATCACAATGCTGGGTTGCCTAGTGCCCATAAACGTAGAACTTGTATGAAGAGAATTGAGAATGTGAGGGAAGCGAGGAGTTATGCCTGGATCGTGTCAAGTGGCGCTCCATTGGAGAGCCTATCACAATGGGAGAAGGGTGTGACAATTTGATTGATTTTATTTTCTTTTATTGGGACTCTACATAGGGACAACATTTCGACTGATGTTAAGCTGGAGAGGGCCCAGGAATGGAGGCGACTAATACTATAGTTTAAAAAAAACTACTTGGTCAGCCTAGTTGAAACAGGCAACTTATAAGCAGACTGATCGGGGCAGACTGAGCAAGTTACCACCAACTTTCTGCCTACTCATAATTTGAACGGAAGTAATGGTAACTTTAGATTTATATTAGGTTTTAAACTGTATTGCTATATAATTTTATACTTAGCTACTAAAGTGATTGTATCATAGAAATAGGAAAACCAAAGTACATATATCAAAGATACATTGATACCAGTGAGTGGTTTCGAACCCGTGCCACTCGGCTTACGTAGCCACTTAACGCCTTAATTAAAGTAGATTATTGTATTTATTCAAACCTTATTCAATTCTTCCCCAAGTTGATCTCTAGTGAGCTCCTGTGGTACTCTCTGGTCTCTATTGGCAAGACACTGAGAGACAACCATCAGTGGTATTTGCAGTGACTCCAAGTGTAATTCAGTACTATTCTTTTCTTCTTTCAAGGCACGGGTTTCATCGCGCACTTTTTCGCGGCAAAATCTTTGTTTTTCTCGCCACGATTGCACTTCGAATATTCTGAAACGTATCAGGGATAATAATTGTGTGAACTGGATGTTTTTATATAATTGTTTAATTAGCTATTATTAGAAATAAATATTTAATTTTAAGTTTACGAAGGACTAACGATAAGTATAGTTAAATAATCTTGAAACTTGCATTACCTTTATTTAATGTACCTATTACCTAACCCATGTAAATAAAATAACATGATTTTTTAACCCCTAACTCAAAAAGTATACCATTTCTGTGTATCTGTCTGTGGCATCGTAGCTCCTAAACGAATGGACCGATTACGATGCTGTTTGAAAGCAGACATGATCGTGATGGTTCTTAGCTATAATTGATGAAGATCTAATCAGGTGTTTCAAAGTCATCAGCTCGTTTTGTTAGCTGCGGTAACGATCTTAGACGCATAATCGGTATTTATAATACTTTACTTTTAAAGATATTATATATTATCTGTGACCTAAAATCTGAATCACAAAAATATACACGAATGTAGGAGTTTTAAACTTATGGGGTTTACTAAGTTTGTGCTCATTAGATTCGTTTTGACTGTATTAAACTAAATGTAGGAAGTAAGTGCGATGAAAAAAAACATTCTGGATCTAAAAAAACTGATCATAGATCCTCTCATATCAACAAGGGATAGAACTATAGTGCTTTAACTAAAATTGTTACTCACTATGGCCATTAGCTAGACCGTTATCAAATTTAAGACCTGGAGTATTTGATGATGCACCATGAGGATGCAAGGGATATTAAAGGAATATAACTATGGAGCCATGATTAATGTTGGTTCTTACTATAAGGCTGAAGATATGACTAAAATTGTTTCAGCCGTTTCCGTGGTTTCTTTAAAACAATATTGTTTTTTTCTTATATACAGAATCAAAATGTGATCTCAACTTGCATTGTTTATCAATGAAAAGTCCAAGACACCGTCGACGTCAGTCGCCGTCACTATCCCGGCCAATATTATCTCGATTAAAACGTTACCGTAGTTTATTTATTTAAATATCTCACCGATCCCTTAATAATTGATTATTAACTGCATTATCCCATCTTGTAGTTACATCAGACTCATGCCTTAATTGACTTGCACGTTGTCTTAAATCATAACTCTCAAAACGCCTCAACCTAGCTTCATTTTGAAGATGTTGAATATTTCTAGTCCAATCTAAAACTGAAACTCTTGGATGAGGCTTCTCAAAAATGGGTACAGAAGAATCCATTGGGGAATATGTTTATTTTACGTAATAATGAGGAGTATATTTTGGGTAGTATACAATTATTGATTAAATATAAGGAACATAGCAACTAAATTTACCGGGAATAATGGTAGAAAAGCGGAAGTCAAGAGGAAGGAAGAGATTGGTTATTGTTTGGAATTATAAAATCCAAAAAAAAAACTAACTATTTAGGTGACGATTGATTTTATACTAATTTTTATTACAAAATTATGTTAATAAATTATAATAACGTAATAGAAATGTTTTATTTATTAACTTAAATTATTAAGGAATTTATTTAATTTTACTCTAGAAACACTGAATGACACGAAAAATAGAAACTCGACCGACGACAAGCAAGCGCAAACAAAATATGGCGTCCATGTAATTAAGCGACGCTCATTTTGTTTTCTATTCCTAAAAGCGTGTAATTTATTGTTGTTTTTGTAAGGGTAACACTTTTGTTGTAAAAAAAACTGATTCATCATGTAAGTTGAATATTTTATGGACGAAAAAAATCCGTAACATTAAAGAAAACTTGATTATAATTTTTACTCGGTAGGTATGAAGATAGGCGTAACAGTGGTCGTGGCGGTAGAGGCAGAGGTGGACGTGGAGGCGGTACTAGAGGAAGATCAGGGGATAGATTTGGAGGAGGGAGAGGAAGAGACAGCGGAAGAGGTTTTGGTGGTCGAGGGGGAGCATCGAGGGATGATCAGCCCGGTCTCAACCTCAGGAAAGTGCGATGGGAGAATTATCAATTGACACCTTTCCAAAAGAACTTCTATATACCCCATCCAAACACTCAAGGGCGTTCTCTAGTCGAAATAGAGGCTTACAGGAGCCAAAATCAAGTTACTGTGAAAGGTCGGGACGTTCCTGCTCCTAGTATCTATTTTGAGGAAGGTGGTTTTCCCGACTATGCTATGAAGGAGATATTGAAGCAAGGATTCCCTAATCCTACTCCTATCCAGGCCCAAGGTTGGCCTATTGCTCTGTCAGGGAGGGACTTAGTTGGCATTGCTCAGACTGGGTCGGGAAAGACTTTGGCATACATTTTGCCAGCTATTGTTCATATTATAAATCAGCCAATGTTGCTGAGGGATGATGGGCCCATTGTTCTGGTTTTGGCACCGACAAGAGAACTCGCACAGCAGATACAACAGGTAAATCATTATTACATTTAGTTACATTTAATAATTATATATGTTTTAATTTAATCAGCCCATCTGTTAAAGGACATTGTCTAAATCTATTATGTGAATTAAACCTGAATAATAAATTTGTTTATTGGTATTTATTATTCTAAGGTACATTTTTATTATTAATATTTTTCCATAGCCTCTGTCTACCCCCATTTAAAGTTAATGATGTAGAAAGTAACATAATATTCTGTTTCATTCTAACCAGACGTTGATCATCATGAATGGAATACAAAATGAAAACATGAACCTCGATGGATACACTGATATTGTAAAAATAATAATTTTTCTTTATTGTTTTATTAATTTAAAAGATTTTATGCAGCAATAAAATATAACTCTAAAATAAATAATACTGTTGCCCTTGATAAATCAGTTTCCATCGTTTATTGCTAAAATTTGATAGCCAATTAGTAGGGTATGAAGATGCATTAAACAAATTTTAAGTGGCTTACTATTGCGTTTATTTTGGTCTAGATTTTACAATTGTTTATTCCAATGTTTCGAGAGCTTTGCTGCTATCGTTGTGATGGAGAGACTGAGGTATTGGTCGTCCTATTGTCAACCAATAGAACGACCTATTGTCAACCAATAGGACGACCAACACCTCAGTCTCTCTGTTATTGTTTCCAAATTCCAAAACTACCTAGTTTGATGTTCTGATTTTCTTTTTCTGTTCCCGGTTGAATTCAAATATTTGCAAACTTTGTTTAATTCTTTAACCAATGCTCGCGCAAAATTTAAGAAAATAGTAGGGTATAAAAATATAAAAGTAAGCTTAGATGGCTGTCAAATTTTACAATAAATGAACTTTTATGCCATCAAATAAGGCCTATGGCCATGATCAGATGTCTTTAGAGCTGCTTGTTTTTGTAGCGCTTGGTCTCGTCTTCACAAGACTGGAAATTGATTTATAAAATACCGGATATATTCCTATCTATTCTTTCAATTACAAATAAATATTTAAATATGTGGCATATTTGTTTAAACACAAAGTATTCCTCTTTTATATTATATAAAATCTTTTAATTAATATATAAATGTTTGCAATAAAATTTCTAGTTAGGCTATGTTCGAAAACCTATTTGTCTAACACACGTTGGGCTGATTTTTTGTATGATTTTGTTTATTACTCAATTAAATTATGGTTTCTGAACGTAACCCCTGATTTTGGACGCACTTTCCTGTTAGTATTTGCACTTGATTTAGCACTTCTCGCTTATGTAGTTTCCAATCATAGTTTCATACAAAAATCACATTTAATTTTGCAGTATATAAAATTATGTATTACTTATTTAACATGTTTCTGTCTATGTCTCTATTTGGCATCCTGAAATTAATACAAAACTAATAGCATTTATTTCTTTAGGAGTTTGATGTATCATTCAGGATCTTTGATACATTATTTTTCAACATATAGGTAGCATCCCAGTGATATTGTGGATAGAAAATGTGTTAACTAAGAAATATGTTTTAGATAAACTGTAAAATTTATATTCATCAGATTCCTTATTCTACCTTTGCCATCTTTTAGATATGTATTAGATTTATTTAGCTTTTTTCTATAATAAATTACTATAATCACAATCTGTAGAGTTCACACATATCAATTTTTTTATAAGACACTGTAATTGATTCATAAATCATTTTGATTTAATAAATTGTTAGACTAGTAGGCACAGACAACATTAAAAAAAGGACTTGTATGGATTTGTCCCATTTCCTAATTGCCGTGGGATTTAGCCTCTATTTGTATGTTGTCTGTACAAATGAAAAAACTTCATTATTAAAATTAAATAAATTTTCATTTCAACTCTAGGTAGCAACAGATTTTGGTCAAAATGTCCAAGTACGCAACACTTGTATCTTTGGTGGTGCACCCAAGGGCCCTCAGGGTAGATGCTTGGAGCGCGGTGTTGAAATTGTTATTGCCACCCCAGGGAGACTTATTGATTTCTTGGAGAGAGGTACGCAAATGCATTATTTTTATTAATACCAATTATAATAAACAGACCCAGGAGGGTGTTATCCAATCGAATCGGAGACATCCTCAAGAAAGCTAGGTTGCCTAGTGCCTATAACCTAAGCTCTAACCTATAGCTATAAAGAGAATTGTGGATGTGAAGGAACCGTGGGTGTTTTGTCAGAATCATGGCAAGTGGCGCTCCATTGTGGCGTGACAATTTGAATTAATTGAATAATAATTAGATTTTTTTTATTTCATATGGTAGTGCATAAATAACGTTAGAAAAAATTAAATAAAGTATATATTTTTTGGACTAGGAATAAACAATAATAATAAAGACACTAAAGATTTCACATCATAAATGTGAGCTCTCATCCAATGTCTCATTATATGGCTGGCTGTCTCTAGTCTGATACTACTTTTACACATATAATAGAGAATCCTAGTTTTTTTTAATAGATATATATTTTTGTTGCTTTTTAATCCAGCAGTGCTTTGTTAGCCAATTGATTGACATGGCTAATAATAGTTTTTTGGTCATTTGAAATTTGTTTGGGTCGCTTCACTAGATCATGAACATTGCTAGTATTACTAGCTGGATTCTTAGTTATCGAGTGTGGTTTATATAATCGTAGAGCTTGTTTTGTTTTGAAGAGAATTGTGGATGTGAGGGAATTTGTGTCAGAATCGTGGCAAGTGGCGCGTCATTGTCTTTGCCTATCCCTGTGGGAAAAAGGTGTGATTGATTAATTATTGAATAAATAATTAATATTACATGCATAGAGCGTGTAATTTCTAATTGTTTTGTATGTGCTTTAAAACTATATGATTTTTTAAGTCCAAGAAAATGATTAGTCACCTATAACATGGGTCCTTTATGACCGAGTATAAGAAGGGGCCTTGTTTCCTTTTGTGAAGTTTCTGCTGTATTGAATTTAAAAAAAAATGTTTATCAATAAAATATTCAATGGACCGCCACTTGCCACGATGCTGACATAACTCTCTCGCTTCCCTCACATTTACCATTCTATTCATACAAGCTCTACAATTATATTTTTTAGATATACATAATTTATGCTTTTATATAACAGGAACAACAAATCTGCGTCGTTGTACATATCTTGTGTTGGATGAAGCGGATCGTATGTTGGACATGGGATTTGAGCCACAGATACGTAAGATCATTGAACAAATCAGGCCTGACAGACAGGTTAGTCAATCAATTAAATTGTCACTCCTTTCTCCTACAGGACAGCAGAGATAGGCAGAGACAATAGAGCGCCACGTGCTACAATCCTGACACAACTCCCTCATATCGACAATTCTTTTCATACAAGCTGTATGGTTATGGGCCCTAGGCAACCTAGCTTTCTTGAGGTTATCTCCTTCTTGGCTGGTTTTAATTATTTAACTAATGATTGGTTCACGCCATGAGTATCCTGATATGACGTTTAGTAAAAATGAGATTCAAAAGATGTTTGACGACGGGCGTGGACATACGGTTAGCGATTAGTTTGATGCGCGTAAATTCCCGGGTCCGATTCCCGGTCGGAGCAAATATTTGTTTTTTAGCTTTTATTTGTAATTAAATATTATTAAAATATAATTTAATATTATATTAAATATAATATTAATATCAAATCCACTATGCCGGTGCCAACTAGGCCGGGGCATAGTGGATTTGATTGTTACTCACAGTTATTGAATTGTAGTAGCAGTGAAATTCATTCATGGACCACACTCCAGCTTAACATCAAGCGGGGTGCTGTCATATGTCGAGTCACAATTTTTTTTTAAAGTGGTAAGCAGTCGAATGTAAAAAGTTGGTGAACGTTAGCCTGTCAATCTGGGGTGGTACTACGACTTTCAAGTGCACAGTAATTTAGGTTCCGAGATCAGCTTGAAAGTTGCCAGTTTCAACCTAGGATTTAGTGGACACGATTACTACTTGCAGTTACTGGACCACACTCCAGCTTAACATCATTCGAGATGCTGTCATGAGTCGAGCCACCATTAATATAATTTTATTTTCAGGTCCTGATGTGGTCCGCAACATGGCCGAAAGAAGTACGAAACCTTGCTGAAGAGTTTCTCCAAGATTACATTCAAATTAACATTGGCTCACTGTCATTGGCTGCTAATCATAATATATTGCAAATTGTGGACATCTGCCAGGAATGGGAGAAGAATGATAAGCTGATCACATTACTGACGGAAATATCAGCAGAAGAACACACAAAGACTATTATCTTTGCTGAAACTAAACGGAAGGTATGGGTTTTGAATTGTTATTTATAAATCAGATGAAAGACAAGGATAACCCGGAGAATTCCCACTCAAAAAAGGTGGTATCTGCAGTCCCATAAAGGCATGTCAATCTGATTGATGTCTAATTCCAGAATGTTTTGATGAGCTGAACTCATTTTAACCATGTGCCTACCTCGTCCGTCATACCTGCAGTGCTACAGCAAACGGTGCTGCACGTTGTTTTTTTTGTCAAACAACAAAAAAGTGAAATTCTTTACCAGTCCCATTTGGTTTTTCCATCCTATAATATCAGACAGAGATCTCATCTCTGTCGCATGTCCGATGCATTATGGGCCAAGTCCACTACTGAGTGAACTCCAGATTGCAGAAGATCTGGAATCCGTTTGGGCCTACCAAACGGAAATGGCGAGATGAGATGGACTCCTGGCAAGAGATCGTCAAATGTAACAAATAAATAGGCTAATAATAGTAATAATATCAGATCTTTTTTATTGTGACTCGACATCTGACTTCAATTTACTATTAGTGAGGTATATAACCCTGCAGAAAAAAAGAGCTGCGTTGTATAAAGATCGGCAGATTATAAAACGTCGGAAGACTGCAGTAGAAGTAAGTCCGCCTATCTATACAATCAATCGTGTACATAATTGATCATATTTAAAATTTTAGTATGAAAAAGAAAGTAGGTAACAAAACAAGTTACTGCTTTAATGCCAGCGCTTTTTTATTTGCCGGGATCTATACAAGTCGCATTTTTTTATTGGCTTGCCTGATCATTGGCAAAAGTAGGTCCAAGAGACTGAAAAACTGTCTTCTTGTGATTGTCTTATTCGCTCCATATAAAAATAAAAATTATATTTAAATTTTAACGTGACACGACATATCTGACTTCTACCAAGAGGAAGTCAAAGAGTGACGACGACTGAGAGAACCGAGCTTGTTCACAGCTGCCTTAGTCGCCGTCACTATGCCGGCCAAAAAATGTTACACTAAATTTTACTTATTGTAGGTGGACGAAATAACTCGCACAATAAATCGCGAAGGATGGCGTGCGCTCGCAATCCACGGTGACAAGAACCAACAAGACAGGGATTATGTTCTGCAACAATTCAGGAGAGCACCACAAGCGGTACTTGTGGCCACGGACGTCGCCGCAAGGGGACTTGGTAACGATATTCAATTAGATTATAAAATATGATAAATACTAGGTTCAAATTACTTTAATAAAATAGTTAAAATAGGTTGAAACAGACGATGACGCGAACGAGCAAGGGGAATAAACTATTTTGAATGGATTAGTAATGGCGGCGGAGACAAAAAACATCAAGCCTAAATACCCAAGATATAATAGAAGAATTAATATTTAGTCTTGTCTTGATTCTAATGTAAAATACGATAATACAAAATTATATTTCAATGCTAGGTTGCATACTACGTGTTAAAATTTTACCTTTCGCATCACCATAAATAACTTTTACTGGTGGGATACTAAAGAAATATATATATAAATAATGTATAAAATTAAGGTAGACTAAAAACAAGCTAAATGTAGTAGTAAACCGCCAAATGTTAGCCAGGATACACGATACAGAGACCTTCGGAAAGCCCCTCTGGTATCTACACACCTAGTGGATGCGACCTTGGCCTCCAATTCTCATAATACATAATGGCGTCGAAAAAGCAGCAAATGGCGTCGCACTGGCATCTTTTTAACCAATAACAAATCAATAGCTAGACTATGTTGATTGGTCACTTGCGACAGGTGATGCAATTTCACTGATTTTCGTTGGCATGATGTAAAGAGAATTGGAGCCCTGTAGGTCGTCGCTCCATGTTACGTTTGTCAGTCCAGTCTCAGGATGTTTGACTTTATTTAACGTGAATGCGACCATACTGTTTAAAAAACGGCAAGGTGTATCTGTATATATTAAACAAACAAACAAAAAACTGTACTTGCCCAAAAGTTGAGTTTTCTTATGTTTATGCCAAAATTATTTGTACAGAGTGTAACTTTATGTATTTAGGGTTTATTTTACAGACATACACTGATATTAAATTAGGTAGGTATATAAAGTTATCAAAATGTATTTTTAATCTGAAGGTTTTCGTTTGGCAGCAAAGAATGTGGGGACAAAGCTATGCAGTTGTTAGCTGGCTTGTCAGAGAGCTGATTTTAAATGAAAACAATCCTTAATATAAAAAGTGACCAAAATCATTTTGATATCTTCTAAATTTTTTTCTAGTTATGCTCTGTATTATAATAATATTAGAATTCGTGCCCTGTGGCTATATCACGTGACGTAGCAATCATATCAATATTTTTTACTATGGATCGATGTTAGCTCTGAAGAAACTAATGTATTTCCATCAAAATTTAAATCTCCAAACCATAAGTATCCCCAAAACTCGTTAAGGTTTAAATAAGCCTAATATGGCTCCGATTGCACAAATCCAGCGTACTGTTTTGAAACAATTCAGTTGAAGATTCTCGAGCGCACAATGATCCAGCTTTTAATAAAAAGGAATCAATGTATATATTTCAGAAAGAACATTTCAAATTTCGCGGATTATACTCTGACGATTAAGCAGGCAATTTTAAATGTCGCTTGCATTAAATGTAAAAAGAACGCACTAATTTGCCATTTTGTATTTTAAGCCACTGTAGCGAGAAAATAAGGTTTAATTTAGTGTGAATATTGACAATTGTAGGTACGTCGTTACCGTGATACAGCCATTTTAATTGATAGGGTTGCGATGATGGTGGTGATTGTTTTCCCGCCAATATAACAAGAAACTGGCAAAACACAAGATAACACTAGAGAAGGCATTTGCGACTCCTTACTAAAGCTGTTTGTACTGACAATAAAATTTATAATAGGTTTGGTAGGTAGGCAACTAAAAAGCCGACAAATTTAAAGTATACTCCCAATATAAAATTTAAACTACAATAAAATTGAGTGTTTGGAAAAAGTAATTTGTAAACAGGTAGCTAGCTGCTAATGCAATCCAGGTTAGGTCCTTTTTTTACAGTAATAGTTACAAGATTCCAGCGGCTTTCTTGATGAAAATCCTTGCTTAACTCTTAGTATAAACAGCTGTATGGAGAAACGCACTGCCTCCGGGGTGTTAATGAATGTCAGGCCGTAGTGGTGGAACATATTGTCCAATTGTGATGTGCGGATTATTTATTACTGGGTGGCATACAGGGAGCTTGTTGATGTTAATTGGAAGAGCTGTTTAGGCAAGATGTGAAGATTTAGGAATAGTAGCTATAGAAGAGTTCGCAGTGGAAGGAGAAGAGGAACCAATGAAATCATGAAGGCGCACTCAACTGCAGAATAACATCAGTCTCTGCGCAATTAACCACACTCTACATTAACATCTAGCGGTCCACGTGATGCGGACAATTAAAAAAAGCATCCGTTTTATGTATTGTTACTATTCATATCTGTAATTTTTAGTGAATCTATAACAAAAATTTAATTTTAGTTTCAAGTAGATTTATACCACCCAGTATTTGATGATAAAATCCGTAGCGTAGTTAATATTCCAATATTCCCGTAAACAAATTAATATAGTTTGAATAATGGAATTGACCACCACACGCAACAATAGTTTTGTGGCTGCCTTAAATAATAAAATGATTGTTACACTCAAACAGAACAAAGAATATGGTGAAGTTGTATTTCAAATATATCACAGGCATTTTTTTAACAACTATTAGCCATTAATTGGTAGGTCCAAAATTATGCAATGGGGTTAATCAAATACTTTGATTAACCCCATTGTGTCCTATATTCTATGTTCTGCTAGTCATCTTTAATGCAGTGTAAAATCATAACAAAAAATATCCATGACGCACAAAGCATTTCATGTAATTTTCTTTCAGAGGCTCATGCCCGAAGAGCGATTATGGTATGACGCATGCAGCCTCGTAGTTTATTTAAATCAAGATGAAATGTGGTCATGTGATTTTAAGGCCTGCCTCTACGCGACCTGACACGGTTTATTCACTCCGGCGCACTAAAGGGCATTACAGGTTTACAGCTCATCCTACCATTGGTCGACGATGCGTCAAATAAAAAGGTAAAGTCTCTTTCGATTGGTTAAATACTTTGGGTTGTTGTTTTGATTTGGCTAAGGCATTGGATACTGTTGATTGTTCATTTGCGTCTATGTAATTATACAAATAGTTTTCTTTTCCTTATATATATATATTTAATTTTGCACTAACTTTAATTATTTTGTTTGGATGTGAATTTTTGGTGAGTTAATTCTATATTAGGTTATGTATGTATTTAGTAATCAGGTAGGTATTCCTCAAGGTCGTTTTTTAGGTCCTTTAGCCAAATTCAAAAAATCAACCCAAAATTTAATTATTTTGTAATTTATGTATGTATTTTTCAGATTATTTATGTGTTAAATTTTTTGTTAATATTATCATATTTGTATAGATGTGGAGGACGTAAAATTTGTCATTAATTATGACTACCCGAATAATTCTGAGGACTACGTGCATCGTATTGGTCGTACGGGACGCTCGCAAAACACCGGAACTGCCTATACGCTCTTTACGCCGGGTAATGCTGCTAAGGTGAGATCTTCGTATTTTCAGTTTCAAAAACCGTGAAGTGAATCAGATCTAAAGTTGCCGGAGTTTTGTTCGGCCGACAATCAATCTTCTAGACAGCAATCGTCTCCACTAATGGATACACTCTAGCTTAACATCAGGTGTGCGGTCATATGTTGTGTGAATAAGTTGTATTTTCCTAAATTAATTGTGTGAATAAATAAAAAATGACCTACCTAAAGGTACTAAAATTACCTTTTTGTGTGTTGTGTGTATTTAAGAAATAAATAATCGTTTATTTGTTCAACGTGGGTGGATTTATTTTTTTAATGTAGCGCCTAGAATGCATACAAAATCATAATCTAAAAACTCACAATAATTAAAGAAAGGAAAAAGCAATTAATGGCGGAATATAAACATGACGGAACTCCAACTTGGACGCGTCGTAAATGACGAGTGGAATGCTTTACCCACCCATATAACTTTCGCCCACTCAAGTGAACCGTGAAAACACCTCTAGCAGACATAGTGACTTTCACTGAGGCTTACTTTATCAGTTGTCGCCACTCTTGAACCGCCATTATGCCTACCATCAGGCAGGTCAGATGATAAAAAGGTATTGCTGACTGAAGCAACCCTAAATTAGTGTCTTTTAGTAGTCAGCTGTCTTGGACCTCCATTTGCTTACCATCAGTCAGTCAGTCAGATGAAGCAACATTTTCTGGACTAGTGATTTCATAATTTTGTTTTTTTAGGCGCGTGATTTGATGTCTGTGCTTCAAGAAGCCAATCAAGTGGTAAACCCGAAATTGTACGAGTTGGCGCAGTGCGGTTCTGGATTCAAAGGGAAATTCTGTGAGTAGTTCTACCAATTAATTATTTGTTCCTCAATTTGTATGACATGAGGTTAAGATGAGTGAAAGTAGATTGACGAAAGGAATTTATGAATCTGATGTGAATGAATGCGTTAAACAATGCAGGCCCAGAATGGTGTTTTCCGACCAAATCGAACCAATCCTCAAGAAAGCAAGGTTGCCTAGTGCCTGAAACCACAGAACCTGTGTTGTGTAAGGATCGTGGCAAGTGGCGCTCTATTGTCTTTGCCTATCCCTGTGGGAAAAGGCCTGACAACTTGATTAATTGATTAAAGGTTTAGAATATTTAACCAAAGTAAGGTAAAGTGACGACGACTGAGGTAATCTAACCGTAATCTAAATCATCATCTAAAAGGTCAGAAGTCGTCTCACAATAAAAAGGAATAATTTACTATATTTTTGTTTCAGCTCGTGGAGGTGGCGGCCGTTTCCGTGATAGAGATGATGACCGTGGTGGCTCACGTGGAAGAGGACGCGGTGGAAGAGGTGGCGGTAGATTTGGTGGTGATAGGGGAGGAGGTACGATGACAGAATTTATATTAGTAGCATAAGAGTGGATACTTTACGGGAAGCGTGAAAAAGCACCTCTATCATCTATCCTAGTAAACGACCATCATCAGCCAGAAGGCGTCCACTGCTGAACATAGGCCTCCCACTTAGAACAGTCATTTTAAATAACCTATTGTTTTCGTTTGCATTTTCCTGAAGTAAAAACGTTGGCGTATATTTAATTTTTAAAATCCCAAATAAAAAAAAATAGGAAAGGGTCTTACTTAGAAAAATCTTCATTTTACTCGGTTTAGGGTTTTCTTAGATTTAATGCGAACATTGATTAATGAATTAGACAAATTATATGCGCCTTACTACTGCGTTTATTTATGGTTATTGATTTTACAATGTTTTATTGTAAATCGATAGAAAAAAGTTAGGAAATTATAAAAAGAAGTTTTTTTAATTATGATATTATTCTAAAAAAACATCATGTCGCAATCTACAAAAAGCTTTGCGTTTGGATCCCCCAATTGACTGCTGTTTTAGTTATTTAATCTGACAAAATCCTTCATGTTAGTATGGTTGAATAACATACTTTTCATTGTCACAGGTTCCCGTTGGAATGACAACAAGGACTCCGGTTACGGTGGTAATAGACAGGGAGGCTTTGGTGGCGGTGATAGGAATAATACTGGATTCGGTGGACAACAAAATAATTTTGCAAAGGTGATTGTTATTCAATAAAATAAGACTAAAAAATAACATGACATGAAATACATTGGTACCATACTTTTTTCATTGGGGTTTGACATATGCCAGCTCCCCGCCAGATGTTAAGCAGGAAGGCTACTACAATAAATTGCATTCACTATTTCCGTCTAGTTGGAACCGGCAACTTACAAGTTGACATAATGAAGATGATACCTAAATAATAATATTTATTTATTCAACATAAAGTAATTGACTAGCAGTAATTAAATGTGCGCTCGGATTTTAATCGTACTACCCTCCCGTATTCGCGAGATCTTCCTGTACCTTTGCAGAAGTATATAAAATAACGAATATCAATAATACCTAAACCAAAAAAGTTTCCACAAATAGTCTATCCATTATTATAACTATTATTATATAAGATAATACAAGACTTGTCATCCTTGGGGATTGCTTCTCTGTATACTTGTAAGTGGTATAAAGTAAATATCCACATTTTTTTTATTAACAACTGTTTGTAATAATTAAATATTACAAATATTTGTTAATAAAAAAAATGGATATTTGCTTTGGGTCTTGTTATCAAAGAGTGTAGGCAGTGGTACCCATTCTGACGATCTGTGGTAGCACTACCACTTACAAGTATAAAGACCGTGAAGTGATTTGGTCGCGTTTCGGGATCAACTTGTAAGTGTAAGTTCGGGATAACTAGGCCGGCATAGTGGATGTGACTGCTACTTACAGTTATTGAATTATAGTAGCAGTTGCATCCATTCATGGAGCACAATCCAGCTTAACTTCAAGAAGAGTGCTGTCATATGTCGAGTCACAATAAAAAGAATACAACTCGAAAGTATTTTCATATCCTCATAACAAAGGTCCTGCTACACTTCAATCAATCAATCAAATTTTTACGCCTCTTTCCCACGAGGATAGGCAGAGACTTATTCATTTATTTGTTTGTTACAGAATAACAATGGCGGCCAACCGTTGACTAGTTACTACAACATGTATGGACAAGGACAAAACTGAATGATATAGTAGAATTAAATATATATATATTGCAATTGGCATTGATTTTTTAACTATCTTCACTATTATTAGTTTTAATTAGAATGTTTTAATAGGGATATGTTGAAACATTGAAAACATTTGATGTGCTTGGGGTAAATAATATAATTATGATGGCTAAAATAATTATGCGAGCTATGATTGCATTTGACAACTTTATACGTCGTACGATTTTATTGCCGATTTGCGAAGGTGCGGTCTGCATTACTTCTGTACAGAAACAAAATACACTTCGGATTCCTTTTTTTGACTTTACAGTTGACTATCAAGCACGATTGAGAATACCCCAAATAAACTTTAGAAGAACTTAGAATAGAAAAATATAATTGTGTGTAAATAAAATACTGCTAAAGAAACCCATCAGTCTTCTCCATCGAATTGCTGTTAGCCCAAGAAATAAAACTTCACACACACCAGTTTAAGAAGATAAAACTAGAATATTATGACTTAGAATGTATGATGTATCTAAGAATTCAAATTGTACGCTGCACTTTGATTAAAGATGCCATTGAAGAATATAATTGTCCATTTGTAGAGCTAGTAATTTGACTGTTCTCAATTGAATACTTAGTATGGAGTGAAATGCATAGATTTTAGTATAGTTCATATTAAATGTGCGTTTGTTTTTTTCATTATTAGTGCAATATAGTTATCAAGATTATTTCAGGTTAATATAACCTAACCCCTGTCTACTTTAGCACAGATTATTGATGACTCTTTCATATTAGTGCAATTTAAATATTTGTTCCAACAAATTTAGTCATAAAATAAATTAAATTTCTACTCCAATCTGTGCCCACATTGACGAGCAAGGGGTTATAAATTGTTTATAATATATCTGTCTATAACAGAAATAATTTTTAAAATAGTTCTTAATCTTCTATATCCTCTGAGACAACATTGTGACCCAACATCTGACTGGCTTGCCTGATAGGTGAAAATCCCGGCAGACAAGTAACCTGTTTTGTTACCTACTTACTTTTCGTATTACGACTGTGTATAAAATATTAAAGACGTGCACGGTTGTATAGATATGCTTCCTCCGCATTAGTCCAGAGCTCTGATAGTCTGCCGATCGATATACTATGCAGCTCAAAACTCAGCGCTCTTTTTGTCTGCCGGGCAAGGGGCGCTTCCAGAAAACTAACGACTAAAAAACGAACTTAGTATAGGATCGCCTCAGTTGCCGTAACTACGCCAGCCAGAAATACATTTTCAGTGTCAGAGAAGGATTGTACGTTAGATTAACAGTAAATATTTAATTTATATTTCAGCTATTACAAAATAGATTTGTCATTTGTCTGCAATTTTATAACATTCCTAATAATGTTAATAATTACAATCTGTATGTTCAGCACACTAACTTTATAATTAAATAAAAGAATTTCTATAATATAATGAGTTTTCATTATTTCGCCTTGTCTTTATGTTTGCACATCATGTCATGTGATGTTAAGCTGACGTGCGATCCATGAGTATAGACGACTGCTACTACAGTCGCCTCTGCTATTATAGCATAGTTAATCACTGATCTAGACACGACAGTCACTGGATAGTTGTATGCCGAACAACCGATGGAGAAGAAAGGTTCTAGAGTGGAACCCAAAGACGCAGCGTAGGTAGTCCACCAACTAGGTGGACTGACGACATAGTGAAAGTCACGGGTAATCGGTACTACAATTGGCATCTTGGCGTTCTAAGGGGGAGCCCTATGTTCAGCAGTGGACGCATTTTGGCTGATGACCATATATGTAACTATTCTCTATGGCTCATACAATGGTTTCCAAATGGTCCAATAAAATATTCACAGCTTGTTGAGTTTATGTATTTTTTATATATTGTGACTGCATATGACAGCTCCCCCCTGATGTTAAGCTGGAGTGTGATCCTATGAACGGAGATGACTGCTCCTACAGTCAACTGTAAGTAACAGTCACATCCACTGTACCAGCCAAGTGTGAACCGGCCGCTTGCAGGCTGATCCAGTCACTTTAAGGTCTGATTAAGTGGTGGTACTACCCCAGATTGGCAGACTGGGCACCACTGCCTGCCACTCTTTAATAACCACTCATTTTTTTAAAGTAATATTTGTAATTTTATTAAAAATATTACAAATATTTGCTCCGACTGGGAATCCAACTTTTCGAATCCCAGCCTTTTTGCGTAACGGACTGGTGTGCTAACAACTACGCCACGCTCAGTGGTTCACTGTCATCTGTTCAGTGGACCATTTAAATAAAGTAAAAAACACCTGATGATTTGACAATTAAATTATATTTCCTACATACATAAATTACACAGCATGGCAAATCACTCTATTGCATTTAACAAACTATGATTTATATCTTAAAACAAGACATGTTTTTCATAATTTATAATTGAGAAAGATTATGATGAGGGAGCATTCTTGTCAGGCACATAGTCCAATTGCTCTTGATCATCGTGCGGCCAGAATGTTGGTTTGTTGAGAGAGTCAATTGCTTGCTCAGGATAAGCATCCTTGAAGTCCTCCATGGTCATCTGGGCATATGGAAGAATGGCCTTTGTTTCAGCAATTTCTTTCTCATATCTGCAAATGCAAACAATATAAGTATTTTGGAAAAAAGTTATTGATTTATTTAAATTAGATACAAGAGAGTTGTGTTAATCAAATTGTAATGCTTTAATTTCCACAGGGAAATAGAGTGCCACAATCCACATTAGGCAAAGAACAGTCTTCTGGATCACCCTTTTTTTTGCAACACGACACCTGACCTCGTCCCGTCTGATGATAAGCATGAGGAGGTCCAAGAGTGACGACGACTGAGAAAACCGGGTTTGATCACGGCTGCCTCATTTGTGTATTACGACAAATTGAGCTCCATTGTCTCTGTCTATCCCTGTGGTAATAATCATGAAATTTTAGTTTGTGGTTTTATTATTTTTTTCTAAAGAACATACAACCTTGTTTATTTAAAAATAAAGCACATAATTTCATTAATTAAGTATAAAAAATAATATTAAAGTCACTCATTATGGATACCAAATTGATTGTAAATCATAATGGAAAATTATGAAGTTAAATATACTTTAACTTACTTTGAAATGTTTTGGTTTGATTGGGCGATGAACTGTTCGATTGACTTCTTGACCTCCGCCCACTGAGCTTCAACCTGTGAAGTGAGGGTGTCTTGAGGGTATGGAATCTTCAAGGCTTCGTATTCCTTTTGGAATTTATCTACCATACCAGCGACGGGTACGGCCTTTTTATATGTAGCCCAATCGATCTTTGGTGGCTCCGGTGGATTGGCGAGTACTCTGTAAGTACAAAATAATTAGGAATATGTACCAAATTATGTAACTTAGAAACGTCAGATACTAACCTCCTGAGGTAGCCATCCGACTTGTTTTTGAAAACCAGCAAATTATTGCGTTGTTCGGCTGGTACGCGCTCAGACAAGGAGCTCCAATTGATCGAGCTTTTGCCTATTCTTTTCGCCATTTTTTTAGAAACAAATCTGGCCAAAGATCCGCAATCCGCAAGAACTGCCTAATAAATTGACACAAACAAGATAGACTATGATAGACTAGCTGTCAGATTTCAAAGAATTTAAGACATTATTTAATTTTATTATCGAAATAAGTTACTTACTTTAATTATTTAGTATATAATACTTAGTACATGACAATGAACATTTTTATCATATTTCATAAAAATAAGTTATTATAATTATTTTACAAAACAACGTCTATTTGTCTATGGTTGGCCAATGGCGGAAATTTCAAATGATAGCAAATATTATTTCAGGAAATATATTTTTCAATATTATAAGGAGACAAATAAAATAAGAATACTGTAAAACGATCTCAGATTTAAGCATAAATATACATTTAAATACCTTTATAGTGGCAAGTTTTTTTTATTTTTTATTGTGACTCGACATATGACAGCACCCCGCTTGATGTTAAGCCAAAGTGTGGTCCATGAATGAATGTCACTGCTACTACAATTCAATAACTGTGAGTAGCAATCACATCCACTATGCCGGCCTAGATGGAACCGGCAACTTACAAGCTGATCCCGAAACGTGACCAAATCACTTTACGGTCTGTATACTTGTAAGTGGTGGTACTACCCCGGATCGGCAGACTGGGTACCACTGCCTACCACTCTTTGATAACCAGACCCGAAGCAAATATCCATCTCTTTTTTTTTTATTAACAAATATTTGCAATATTTAATACTATTTAATATTACAAATAAAAGCTATGAAACAAATATTTGCTCCGACCGGGGATCGAACGCGGGACTTTGCGCGCAACAAACCAGTCGCTATACCGTTCGTCCACGCCTGTCGTGTGGCTCTCTATTGTGCGTATCTATTGTAATATCTAATTAGAATGCCGGCACATTCTATATTTTGGTTAAATCATTATTTGTATTACAATTGTATCACAAATGTTTGCGTGTACTTCGGATGTTGATAAATCTTTTATCTTATGATCTGCCTATAGTCTGATAGAATTAGCAAAAATATTTTTTTATTCTATCAAAAATATTCCCCATTGGAATCATAGAGATATATTATATATGTGATAACATATATCTCTATGATTGGAATTTACATAAATGTCCCTTAAAGCCAATTTTATCGGTACTATACTAGTATCGGTCGACAGTTCATATAAATAGCTATAAATGGTTTTACTAAAAATAAGTAGTTTATTTTTTAGTGGTTCTTTAATTCGGTGCAATAGATTGTCGACATTTTTATATCCGTAATTAATGTTTTAAAATTATTGTTAAAGATGAAGCGCTCAAATCATGGCGGCTGTGGTTTAGTGGCAGTGAAATAGTCTCGCAAACCAAAAGCCCCGGTTCAAAACCACTCACCGCTACCAATGCATCTTTGATATTTTCTACTTTGGTCGCCCAGTTTCTATGATCTAAACACTTCTAGTGGTGCGAAGAACAGAGACATTGTCAGGGTGATACATAGTTCAGTGGGGTGATATTATATTTTTTATAGCGCATTAGTTGTGGTTGCAACAAAGGGTTATTGTTGGAACGTGAAGTCTATCAAAGTCGCCGCCAGGGGCTGAGGGGAGGTGCTACAAATAAAAGGAAAATAATAAATAAAACTAAAATAAAATCATATTCATTTATTACCTTTGGTTTACATTTATTACAATTATCATGTTTCTATAACATACAAATTATGGTAATAATTATTAATTCTCTTAACAACACACAATATAATTATTTTATGTTAAACATTTCTAATACAAGACGAATAATAATTGACAGTCAGTCTTTATAATTTTATGAAGCGGCCCATTCACAAATAGTACACCATAATTATTATATAATATATTACAGGTTCGCCGATTTGTGAATGGAGCGCTTAAGAAAAAAATATTTTTTAAATTATATTTCTCATATTTGTATATAAATATTTATACTTAAATAATTAATTATAAAATAAAAAATGCAATAGAAAACTTAAAGGAATGGTTCTTTTGATTCTTCATTAATTCTAATCTAACTTTGGTACACAAATTAAATAATAACCTAAAGTATAATTTATATATTAACAATATTTACAATTATATGAAATAATAGATTTTTGCGGCTTAATAATGTCCTCTTTGTTATTTTAATCCGACGTTTCCAAAGCTTTGCGGCTATCATGGTCGTGGGAATGTATCTAAATTAACGCGATGGTAAGCCGCAAAAATCTTGTATTTCTTAAACAAAATTCTCGCAAAACTTCCGACAATAATATTTTACAATTAATATAATTATGATCAATTTTAATTTAAGAGATTCTGAATTATTGGTAAACAGAAAAAATAACAGCTTTATTATTTGTAAGTAAAGTTTTTTTTCCTAATTGCTATGTGCTATGTTGTTATGTTTGCTATGTTGCTCTTATATTGACCAAAGCCTTTTTTTAAATAGTGCCAGGATCACATAAAGTGTCGCTCCGTTTTCTCTTAGAATTATTTTGAGGTCCTTTAGGTACCTATTATACTAGATATATAATATTTTAAACTATTTGAGTGCTGTTTAATCCTAAACAATTTTTACACAGTGACCTGTCCCACAGCAACAACAGCTCTAACATGTTGTAATAACTTGTATTGAGTACATCTTCATGATGAAAATATAAGTACGTAAGGCTCTGGGCCATCTAAGCAAGACTATAGAACAACAGCGCCCTCTGAACAATGTTCTGAGTATACTGTGTTTTTTCTTATTTGGCAGAAGTAGTAAACAAATATTAAAAACACCATTTCTCATTTTTTTGAGATTTTTTTACTAATTTATTCTATGTACAATGTAACAAATGCACAAAAGTTATTCAAATCACACACATACAAGTATACAGACCGTGAAGTGATTTGGTCGCGTTTCGGGATCAGCTTTTAAGTTGCCGGTTCCAACTAGGCCGCCATAGTGGATGTGACTACTATTGAACTGTAGTAGTAGTCACCTCCGTTCATGGACCGCAATCTAGTTTAGCATCATTTTCCTTATTTGACAAAAGTAGTATTCACAAGCTGATCCCGAAACGCGACTAAGTCACTTCACGGTCCTGTATACTTGTAAGTGGTGATACTACCCCGGATCGGCAGACTGGACACCACTACCTACCACTTTTTTATTAACAAATATTTGCTCTGTACCGGAATCGAACCTGGGACACCCACGTAACGAACTGGTAGTACACCACTACGCCAAGCCTGTCGTCTATACAAATAGTATGCCATTCCGTGTTACTTAGATAGCCGCAGAGCAACGAGTATTTAACCTAAATTATAATATAGACGGTATATCATTTGGTTTCAACGGATTCCTTTTATCAATATAGTTAGGAGAATTGGACGACTGGCCCACGGTTCGACTTCCCCACGTGGTCCTCCTTGCAACTGGATTGTTCTTGCAAAACTTCAATAGATTGCTGTACGCGGCACGATATTGTCTATTGGTTGCCGCGTAAATTAATGGATTTATAACGCTGCTCGCCCAGGCCAGGATCGAGGCAATGACATGTAGCCATGGGAACTGGATTCCATCGTCGGCCACGTTCATAATCATCAAAGGGAGGAAACAGGCGAGGAAACAGAGGAATATGGTCAACATAAGTGTTGTTAGGCGGGAGTCCTCTTCTTTCTCTTTTGCTGTTTGGCCACTTAATTTGCTGAAAAATACAATAAATAAAATTTAAAAAAAAACTGCGACCTATATTTTCTTAATTTATTTTGCGTAGGCCTTCCGGCTTTTGCGAATTGCCAGACTCTCCCCTTGCTTACCATCAGGCAAGCCGAGGTCAGATGTTGAAAAACAGATGTAAGAGAGTCAGGACCTCTTTAATCCGAACTACAATTTTTTTTTCGCAGATGTTATTCTGGAGTGCGGTCCACGAATGGATGACACTGCCACTGCGGTTCAATAATTGTAAGTATCAGTCACATCCACTATGCCGGCCTAGTTGGAACTGGGCCTACGTGAAACTATTTCACGGCTACGATCCTATATTTACGCTAAATACAAGCGGCGATATTAATGCAAGTCTGAATTAACGTTGGACTTGCATTTGTTCTCAGTGCAAAATGATGCATGTGACATTACATTTGTGACAAGTTTATACTTTAAAACAATGTGGTAAGGTTCAGTTTATAATTCACTTACACAGTTTATATCAGTGACTAGAATTCTAACATTACTTTGTCTATTAAAAATATATGATCCATGCTTCACGGTCTGTATGCTTGTAAATGATGGTACCAGAAGCGTGCCTTGGCGGGGCCCCGTATAAAAATTTTGTTTGGGCCCCATAGGAAGGGTAGATTTCTCACAAATGAAAAATAATGTTTGCATAAAATTAAAAGAAATATTTATTCATCATAATTATCTATCACATTTTCCAAAATTTTTACAAGCAACTTAAATTTTTTCGCCAAAGTGATTTATTAAATTATTTATGACTAGTTTTACTAAAGTTTCTGCCTCTATGGACAATAGTGACAAGTCATAGTCAACAATAGTGACGATGGGGGCCCCGTATGATTGCCCCTGGATCAGCAGAACGGGCACCACTGCGTACGATATGTCAAGCTACAATAATAAAAAAAATACACGAATACTGACCTCCTTCCTTCTAATTTCCGTTTGCTTTCCCTAACTCTCCAATAGATACATGAATATGACACGATGATAACAACGCACGGCAACGCGAAGCCGAACACAAACAGATACTTCTTCGGTGACTTGCCCTCCTTGGGTAATATTGTGCAGGAGAAGGTGTCGGGGTCGAGGCCCAGTTGACCCCACACGCCCAGAAGTGGTGGTACCTGTGAACAAACAAACAATTAAATAAGACGACCATAAAAAGAAGAAAATGTAAAAAAGAAGAAAAAAAAAACAGTTGTCACGCCTTTTTCTTATAGGGATAGCCAGAGACAATGGAGCGCCACTTGCCACGATCCTGACGCAACTCCCTCACTTCCTTCACATCCACAATTCTCTTAGATATATAGAATAAATAGGTACAATGTTTTAAATGGCCACCCGCTTACAATGTACTATTTTAAGACTTAACAAAAACATAATGTATTTGTGAAGGCAATTTACTAAAATCCAATTTAACCATCAACGCCACCATTAATAGGTTTTACATACAATATAGGTGTTACTTAAAAAAACACATAAATAATTCATTAATCCATGCAATGGAGCACTACACACTTAACGCACACTGTCTGTCTAGTTTAAAATAGACAATTTCTTTATTGCAAGACAATTTGAGTTTCCTTAGGCCTGTGAACAAACTCAGTTTTCTCAGTCGTCGTCACTCTTGGACCTTCTCTTACTTATCATCAGGCAGGTCGAGGTCGGATGTTGAGTCACAATGAAAAACGAAGTTTACATTTGGCCGGCGACTGAGGCAACCGTGAACTGATTCGTTTTTTCCAGTCGTTGGCACTCTCGGCCTTCCTTTTGCTCATCAGGCAAGTCGAGGTCAGGTGTACTGGTTGTGCAATGGTCACGCAAACCAAGAGCTCTTTGATATTTATGTACTTAGGTCGTCCTGTTTCTATTTTACTCGCACTTTGTTAAATAAATAAAAAATGTTAAAAATATAAATGTAAATAAAAATATAAAATAATAATATAAAACTATAGGTAAAAATAACTAAAAAAACACGCCTATGTGACAATGTGAACTGGAGTGTGTTTTTTTTATTGTGACTTGACATCTGACCGTTCCGGCAGGAGAAGGTCCAAGAATCCCGACGACAGAGATCTCACTATGATTTTTTATGAAATTATTGTTTTGTCATCGGTTTTTAATACGTGTACAAATTTTCAAATTATTCAGACCTCTAGAATTGGGTAAAAACTAATTTGAAAGATTCCGTTACATAGTTACATACATACAAATAAAGCTAATAAAAGCGTTTATTAAAATAAGACAACTTTCTTTTTATTCTGCAGTATTTTTTTAAAAACATTATTAAACTAAATTACTAAACATCCTTGTATCATAGAAACTGAGTGATCAAAGTATATATACCATTGAAAGACCTCTTTATTACCACTAGACATTTTTCTTATTAAAAGACTTTTTAAATTGTGGCAGGGGGAGGCAAAAAAGATATATTTTAGTATAGTTTAAGATATATTGACTATAGTTTTAGCTGTTTAAAATATATATAATATTGCAAATAAAAGCTATGAAACAAATATTTGCTCTGACCGGAATCGAATCCCGGACTTCACGCGCAACAAACGAATCGCTAAGCGGTCGTTTACGCCTGTAAACGTTATATATTAAAGTGGTGAATGCATATTATACAAATTGAAACAGGCGAGTTGTTTTGTGAACATTTACAATTGTGAGAAATAGAATGTGTGCGTTTAAAACACGTAGATAAGGATATGGTGGTGCGATTTTGCTCATGGGAATGTTTAATTCACCAAAATAATTAATAAAATAATTATGTGAAAATTAAGCATAGTGTAATGCAGGCTCGAATCAAAGACTCTCTCGACGACGACACCGTTGACTGAAATATTACTCTGTCAGTCTCTCTTAACGTACTGTCATTAATTATAAACAAAATCAATAAGGCGACTGTGGCGTAGTGGCAGAGCAATGGTTACGCAAACCGAAATCACGGGTGCAACGTGCAACCACTCACCGGTACCAATGTGTACAAGCATTTTGATAGAATATTTATTTATCACTTTTATTTTAATTTCTATTTTTACAAAACAAACGCCCTGTATATATGTATATTAACAATTAAGTCTATTATTGCAATTAAACACAGGATGTGTATCAATTTGGGACAATTAATGCAAAGTGCATTGTACTCGAGCGCATAATCTCATTTTGTTTATTCTGTGATACATTGTACTTAACAAAGGTGTGATAATTTTATTTATAAACCGTGGAAAGAAACTGGCCTATCCCTCTGGGAAATTAGGCGTGAAGTTTCCGTTGATTTTGATTGATTACTTAAATATTTATTTAAGCTTTTCTGTTTACAGTTTCATTTTAGTTTGAACTGAGTATTGTAAAGAAAAGCAGTAAATATATGCATCTATTAATGTACCGAAAATATAACAGGAATAAGACAAAATAACCTATTTTTGCATGATTTAGGCGGCTAGCGATTAGAGATTGGTTTGTTGCGCGTAAAGTCCCGGGTCGATTCCCGGTCGGAGCAAATATTTGTTTCATTGCTATTATGCTATTATTTGTAATATTTAATAATTATATCAAATATTGCAAATAGTTGTTAATTAAAAAAAGAGGTGGATATGCCGGTTCCAGCTGTTTTTTTTTACATTCTGCCGAGCCGGGGTAGTACCACCACTTACAAGTATACAGACCGTGAAGTGATTTGGTCACGTTTAAATCCCGAAACACGACTAAGTTTTTTTTCAAGCTTGTAAGATTCCGGTTCCAACTAGGCCGGAATAGTGGATGTCATTGCTACTTACAGTTATTGAATTGTAGCGGTAGTGACATCCATTAATGGACCACACTCCAGCTTAACATCAGACGGGGTGCTCATAATATTTCGAGCGACAATAAAAAAAGTGCAAAATACAAACCATTAATCCGAATGAGACGAGCCAAATTAAGAAGAGCTGCACCCAAATTTTAGTGGATGTGTATATTTGTGAGTACATGTCGTAGTATGCAATCAGGATATATCTGGAAAATAAATAAAAAAACAATTGTATTTTCATAGATATTGCTCAAACATTAATTAAACGAATTTTATGCGGCTTACTATTGCGTCAGAATAATAATAAAAATGTAATAAACGCGATAGTAAGCCGCATATTTGTTAATTAAAAAAAAAAACAATGATTATAAACTATTCATCCAGTTTAATGACGAGACAGAGGTCTATTTTACTAATGTCAATAATGATACTCCAGGTCTGGTTGTGTTAAAGAGAGGTAGGCAATGGTATTAATTATTTATTATCATTATTTAATTTATGTTGCTTTATATATATATATATATATTTACATAGTAAGCTACTAAAGTACTTGTATCATAGAAACAGGTCAACAAAAGTACATACATCAAAGATACATTGGTATCGGTGGGTGGTTTCGAACTCGTGCTCTCGGTTTGTGTAACCATTGAACTGCCACTACACCACGGTCGCATTTAGTGGATTACAACTGGGCCTACATAGTGGATGCGACTGCTACCTGCAGTTCTATAACTGTAGTAGCAGTCGCCTCCATTCATGGACCACACTCCAGCTTAACGCCAAGCGGGAGTGCTGTTATATTTTGAGCATCATTACAGCACTGTTTTTTAAGAGGATCCCATTATCTTTAATCTTAACAAGATACCTATGAACGGAAATCAAACACTTTCCCACGTTCACGTGTTGACATTATAAGATTACGTATTATAAATATTGTATATTAAAGTAAGAGCGATTAATAATAATAATATGGGTATATTTATACCACGTATATGTACAAGCTTGCTGAAGTGGCAATGGGCTGGCTACATCGCTCAAAGAACAGACAACCGATGGGAAAGAAAGGTTCTAAAGTGGAGACGGAAGACGTAGCGTAGGTAGGCCTCCTACTAGGTGGACTGACGACATAGTGAAAGTCACGATTAAACGGCACAGCTACCTCAGTCGCCCTCATTATGCCGGCTTCTTTACGCATCGCTTAAAGGAACCAAGGTAATAGGATGGAGAGAACACATGGACAGGCAAAGAATTCCACTTGTCGATTGTTCTACAAAGAAAAGACGCACCGAACTTTTTAGTTCGACTGCCGATTAGGTCGATAGAATGCGGATGCTTTCCCCGGCCTGTGCAGGTATTACGGGTGTAAAAAGACGAAGTATTAAAGGACCCATTTAAATTAAGTTTCTGGTCAATAAAATGGAGTAATTGTTTTATTATTGTGTTGTTTTTGTAGCTCCACATGCCTTTAAGTGTCGCTTACCGTTTGTACCTAACAAATTTTGTTTTCCACGCCGTAACGTGACCACGATGGCTGCAAAGCTCTCGGAACGTCGGAATAATAAAAAAATGTAAAATCAAAACCAAAATAAACGCGATAGTAAGCCGCATAAAATTTGTTTAATTCATTAAATTTTGTTTTATTGACGCAACATTTTTTTATTGTGACTCGACATCTGTAATCAATTGTAAGCAAGAGAAGGTCCAAGAGTGACGACGATTGAAAAAAAACCGAGCCAGTTCACGGTTGCCCCAGTCGCTGTCATAACTCCAGCCAGAGATCTCGACTTACCAAAGAAACTATTATACTAAGAGCGCGGTCGACTGATGACGATGCAGTTGACGGTTGTTTTGTATATTTTGTTTATTTTACGGTGTTTTCCGACAAAATCGGAGACATCCTCAAAAAAGCTGAGTTGCTAAGTGCTTATAACCGTAGAGCTTGTATGAAGAGAATTGTGAAGCGAGTGAGTTGTGTCAGGACAGGAATTTGATTGACGTTAACGGCGAATCCTTAATAATATTGGTTATTTATAAAATATATTTTTTTAAATTGCGAACAACGAAAGGCACCGACAGAGAGCAATTGACAGAAGAGCAGAAAAGAGGGTTTAACAGTGTTACCACCCTATATACAACAGGTTGTCTCATCGCCGTCACCAAGCAGGTCAAACTACAGTGTAAAAGCAAGGTTAAACTTTTAAAATAAATCTCTAATTTGAACATAACAAACTCATAATAGAATCCCATGAATCATTACCAACAAATTGCCCACTATATGTAATATTACAGAAAGACATTATTTATTTTAAAATTATTATGACATTAATGAATATTTATGTGAGGTAGAATTAAAATATATATATAAAAAAAAATATTGTGACACGACATCTCGCCGTCACTATGCCGGCCATAGTCGCTATGTGTTATTGTAAAACAAAATATTTGTATGCCTATTTGGGCAGTTGTGGAGTACTAACAGAGATGTAAGAATAATTTAATTAACCCATAACAAACAAATAAAGAATTGCGAATTTAATATTTGTGTGGAATAATTTATATTTAATATGAATTATTCCACACAATTGAATAAAATGCCGAATCTTATCTGCTTATGATAATCTTATTAATGTATATTTTATTACGCATTTCATTTTGTTTATGGCTGAGATTCACAAACAACATTTAGGTACATTAGCCGCTTTAATGACGTAACAAAACAAATTGTAAATCTATTGAAAGTCGGTTGAGGAAACGCCCAACTAGTTACTTAACACACAATGTATTTTTTACATTAACTCAATCGATCTCTCAGCATACTTCTTTTCGCGTTTCTATGCTACTATACTTATTGGTATAATAGAAACATGACGATTCAATACGTTATATCAAATATATAATAATACTGACAAGTGGTTTTGAACCGGTCTGTACACTTGTGACTATGTCACTTCACGGTCTGTACACTTGTAACCCCAGATCGGCAGACTGGACAAAGACAAGAGACAAAAAGTGTTGTTTCGCCTTTTTTTAAATTCATATATTCTATTTAACTATTAAATATTTCGAATAAAAATAATGTAACAGATCTTTAATCGAACCCGGGACTATATGCGTATCGGATTGGCAAACTAACCTATGCGCCACGCGTGTCTTTAGTGCGGGGCAGGGATCTTCAACGATATCCTATTTTGAGGTACTTTTGACGATCAAGTACGAGTATAGTTACTTCTTAAAATATAATTAACTCAAACAAAATGTGTAAAGAAGAAATACTCAAAAAAACACTTAATCGAACAGAATTCACAAATCCTTGTTATCACTTAAGAAAAAAAAAAGAAACTTTATCACAAAAATAGATTTTTCAAGTTCTCGGTTTTTTAGCGATAACCTATTGATTTTTTACGGAAATATGAATAGGTAATTACCTAATCGACTAGATATTTAATTTAGTACACGGTTTTCCAAAAATTAACAAAATATTTAAAAAGGTAAATTATATTCGTACGAGTGATTTGCCAATCTTAACCTTATTTCGCCTAAAACAAGTTTTGTTCATAACGCAGATTCCTCGCCTTAATTAAAAGGACATCATTTATTTTGTATGGAGACTTGGGCTTAATTGTATTACCAGTTGCAATACATTTTAAAATAGTTTGAAAGATTACAATGTAAATGGAATATATCCTTTATTATGCATAGTTTAGGTGTGCAAAATCACCAAATTATAATTATGACAGTTCAAAGCAGAACAAATGTGGCGTTGAATGACAGATGAAACACAATCCACATCTTATTTTCCAAATAATTCAATTGCACAGCAATTAAAAGCAAAATCGTTATTAGTCAATACAAGTATAAAAACTACTATTTATATATTTTTTTATCATTGGACATTACAAAAGTAGTACATAGAAGCCCAAAATAAATGATGTCCTTTTATATAATAAATAAATAATTCTGCATCGGTGCATATTCGCTATAACATTAAAAACAAATCACTCAGATCGGGTCAGTAGCCTATTAACAAGGAGTCACTTGTTTGTTTGTCGGTTGGTCTGTTCATATACCAAGAACATTAATTCACTAATTAAAGGATGGTTTTATGATTATAAGGCGACCGTGGTGTAGTGGCAGTGCAATGGTTACAAAAACCGAGAACACGGGTTTAAATAGCAATTGCCGGTACCAATGTATCCTTGATGTATGAACTTTGATTGTCCTGTTTCTATGATACAAGCAATTATATAGAAATGTGAAAAAAATATATATAAAAAAAGCGACGGTGTCTTTTAAGTTGTTTTTAAACATGAGTTAAAAATCACATTTTAATTGTAAGAGTACTAAGCCTGCATTATGGATATGATTGCTACTGGCAGCTATGTCACTGTAGTAGCAGTCGCCTCCATTTATGGATAGTGCCTAATGTCGGGTGGGGTGTTAAGAGATACAATATTTTTTTATAAAGACGCGACATCTTTTTTTTTTTTTTTTTTATTGTGACTCGACATATGACAGCACCCCGCTTGATGTTAAGCCAAAGTGTGGTCCATGAATGAATGTCACTGCTACTACAATTCAATAACTGTGAGTAGCAATCACATCCACTATGCCGGCCTAGATGGAACCGGCAACTTACAAGCTAATCCCGAAACGTGACCAAATCACTTCACGGTCTGTATACTTGTAAGTGGTGGTACTACCCCGGATCGGCAGACTGGGTACCACTGCCTACCACTCTTTGATAACCAGACCCGAAGCAAATATCCATCTCTTTTTTTTTTATTAACAAATATTTGCAATATTTAATACTATTAAATATTACAAATAAAAGCTATGAAACAAATATTTGCTCCGACCGGGGATCGAACCCGGGACTTTACGCGCAACAAACCAGTCGCTAAACCGTTCGTCCACGCCTGTCGTCTAGACATCTCACATTGTCTTGTCAGATGGTAAGCAAGGGGAGCGCTGACAACTGAAAAACCGTCATCTCCGTCGCCGACACTATGCCGGTTAAGCTCTTAGAAAGTGGACTTTCATTTTCTCTACAAGTAATAATTTAAGTAACAATTTATATGTATTTGTTTTGACAATGATATTTAAATAAATCAAATAAAACGTAAATAAATAAATATCTAAATTAAGCACAAATAAAACAATAAAAATTCCTAAATTTTATAGTTACGCAAAAATGGCGTTAAAATCTATATATCGCGCATTTATTCTGGGCGCGTGCGCACGCACTAAACGCCACACAAGTCGTTTGAAGTGAGTGCATCGATTTTACATCACCCATAAATTACTCAAGATAACATCTAACACACGAAAAAAGTGTGTTAAAAAGTTATGAATTAAATGTTGCAAAACTAATGGACTGTGTGGTAAAACAGAACATTAAAATAAATCAGCATTAAAGTATGTTAGCAGTTCATTATAGTGTTACGCGTAACGCATTGGTCAGCATACTGCATACCAGTTCGTTACGCATAAAGTCCCAGGTTTGATTCCCGGTCGAAGCAAATATTTGTTTTATAGCATTTGTAAAATTATATATTTCCACTGTATATTTCTTAATAATAAAAAGAGGCGGATATACATGTATACTCGATTCTCGACGTCTGGTTGTTTAAGAGTGTCTCCAGCAGTGATGTCCAGTTTGATTTAGTCGCGTTTCTGGATTAGCTTGTTTGTAGACATAAAGCGCGTAGTGTAGATGACGAACGCGCTCTTCGTATTCTCGACGAAACGTCACAACGCTTACCATCTGGTAGATTAGAGACCGGTCTCCTATGGCGCGCGGATGAATTAGCTCTTCCTAACAGCTATGATTTAGCATATTCGCGTTTTAGGATCCTTGAAGTTAAGATGTCAAGGCATAAGAACTACGCTGAGCTTTATAATAAGAACATACACGCGATGATAGAGAAAGGTTACGCCGAAGAATGTAGCAGCGAAGACAAAGTGACACCTTGATACTTGGCAGCAGCATCGTGAACGACTCTGTGCTTCCTAGGCTTATTGACATTTACCACACCAAAGTGAGGCAAATACCAACAGCGGGATGATAAATAAATAAATAAATAAGGACTGTACTTGTGCTGGTCCAGGTACCGAAATATTGTGCTAAAAGTGTATTTAAAGCAAAATCACATCCTCTTGGTAAAGATATTTATTTGACGACTCTCTTATGTCAAAATACAATCAAAAATATAAAAAAGTATAAAACGTCAGTATTCGTGAACAGCTTGTATGTTACCAGTTCTAACTAGGCAAACATAGTGGATGCGACTGGTAGGAGCCCCAATAAAAACGCGCCTGGGTAACTTCACGGTTTGAGCTCTTAAAAGCAGTGGTCCCGGTTCGTCAGACTGGGAAAATAACTTATCTGCTTACCACAGTTAATCGCTCACGCAGGGCGCAACCTTAATAACAGGGCCCTGATTCTCTTAAAAAATTATGCCGACGAAAAAGCAGTGATTGCTAATTGGTTACGAAGATGTCAAATATTAGTGCGACGCTAAGAATCTGGAAAAAATAGAAGCTGTGCTAAAATAGGACCCAATTAAGTGTTATTTATCTCATTTATATTATGTTTATACCACGTCTGACTGAAAGAGACAACTACTTGGACTTCAATTCCTTTTTTTCAAAGGTTGTCACTACTTTTTGCAATTACAACCACTTGGTTGACTTTTAATACTGCTTTTTTGAAGTATTTTAATGTCATTTGTTATTCTGTCAAATTAGGTTGTCAAATGATCATCAAAACTAGTGACAACCTTCTAAATTACGAATGTATATTCATCCCCTTCTGACTTCTTTTTAATGCCATAAGTGTAAATAGTATAAACGGTTGTATTTTGTAGCTATTTTAGGGCTCCTTTTGTCCTTAAGTCCAAATTCTTTGACTATCACGTGACTTTTAATTAAGCGGTATTAAAAGTCAACCAATTGGTTGTAATTGCAAAAAGTAGTGACAACCTTTGAAAGTAAGGAATTGAAGTACAAGTAGTTGTTTCTTACAGTCACACGTGGCATAAACATAGTATAAATGAGACATTTAACACTGAATTAGTTCTTATTTTAGCACAGCTTCTATTCTTTCCATATTCTTAGGCTTTTTCGACGCCATGATGAATTAAGAAAATCAACATACATTTACATTCTCATTAAAACCACAATTACTTTAACAAATGAGACATAGTTTTCTAAACTGCATCTTGTCTGTTAATTATTCATAATTACGGAATGAATAGCAATCAGACATCTTTTTCACTATAATTTTCTATTGGCAATCAGGGCGAACAATGTTCTTTTATATCTAACGGACACATCGTTGTTAAACACGCCATTTTTATAATGCATTGAGACTTGAGACCTATATTTTATTTATTATACTCTCTCGCCATAATCATAAAAACAGCTTATTATGATCTTGTGGGTAGAGCAATGAAATCTTCGCCTCTTTGATACACGCTTATTAAAATACGCCAATTTTATGACCTGTACATTTATTTTCTTATTGTGACTCGACATCTGACCTCCACCGCCTGATTGTAAACCAGAGTGCCGACGACTGAAAAAACCGAGTCAGTTCACGACTGCCCCAGTCACCGTCACTATGCCGACCAAAAGTGCTTCTGTACGCATCGCTTGAAGGATCTAAGGTTACAGGATGGAGAGAACACACGGGTGGTAAATCATTCCACTTGTCGATTGTTCGACAAAGAAACGACGCACCAAACTTTTTAGTTCAACTGCCGATTCGGTCGACATAATGCGGATGCTTCCCCGGTGTAAAAAGATTACGGATCTTACGGAGATTACGCGTGTAAAAAGATGGAGTAGGAGTAGGAACAAGGTATAGCTCGGAACAGTCTCCGTGGTATAGGCGATAGAGGGCGCACAAAGCCATCATGTCTCTGCGAAGTTGCAGTGGTTCCAGAGTTTTTTTTTAATATACAAAACCCGACCTAAAGCTGTGATGAGACTTTCTCTACAAGGCAACCTTTGGGTTGTGCCAAGAGAAAATGTAGGTAGATTGTACATAGATTTGACGACATGCGTGGCGTATTAGTTAGTTGGCACACCAGTCTGTTACGTGAAAAATCCTAAAAACAATTACAATTCTTATTGACTGTTTATTTAAACAAATTTTATGCAGCTCACGATCGCGTTTATTTTTAATTTTTGATTTTAATTTTTTTTATAATTCCAATAACAAGTCCTGCCTTGTTTAACGCATCCATCCACATCAGATTTATAAATTCCTTTCGTCAATCCTTTCTTTCAACCCACAATCGGAATAATAAGAAATTGTAAAATCAAAATAAAATAAAACGCGATAAGTAAGCCGCATAAAATTTGTTTGATTCATTAATCAGTGATCGAGCAAAATCTAAGAAAATATTATTGACTCTTATTATATTACTATGCCGGCCAAAACAAAAGTCTCTACATGCCATATACAGAGAATAATACTTAGTTATTTATGATACTTAAAAGTTTAAAAAACACTTGTGACTGTCTTAACTCCATACATTTCAATTACACTTAATAAATATTAATATTAGTGTATGCTTAAGTCTTAATTTAGTACCCGTATGCTATTTGACTTTTAATGACCCCTAACATTATTCCAAATCATGGGCTTCTATGATTAAGTTACAGGGGTTCATCCAACGAAGAAGGCGTAAAGGCAACGATTTTAAGTACTTTTGATATTCAATCATTTACAGTAATTTATACTAGTTTCGTTTCATTTTTTTTATTTATTTTAAATTTAAATAATAAATGAAATTAAAATGTAGAAACTAGTGCTTCATTGTCTATCCCTGTGGAGATTGAGGCGTGAAGTATTCATGTCTCTTTGATAGGAATGTACGTACACTTATTGAAGACAATAGTAATTTATATTAAAATGAGTAATTTAAGTACAATTAACAATGAAAGAGTAAATTTTCACATGATTTTATTACAATTGTTATTTTATGTTAATGAGAACATGTTATTTCAAATTTTAATTTTTGTTATTCATGTTTAATGTTTCATGTAACCACAAATCCATTTACTGTTATTATCAGTGCGCTAATTTACGCATGTAATTAATTATTTTGAAAATATAAAATATGTACAGTTTTTACTTAACAATAACAAGAAACTATTCAATTTTTAAAACGAAAATGTAAATCGGTATAATATATTTAACTGTAGTAGCAATCACCTCCATTCATTGACCGCACTCCAACTTAATATCAAGCGGGGTGCTGCCCTAATAAAAATAATATAGAAGAACAGTATCTTTCTTTATCATCCCTCTATCTATGTTCTCTCACAAAACTAGAACATCGAACCTAATGATATTTTAATAAGAAAAGACGTAGATATGTTAAACGCGCTCCGAAAGAGGCACGTTAAAACTATGGTAATAAGCTAACTTGTACTCAGTGTCGCGATGCAGAGCAACATATAATTGTCTCTTTTTCGCTCTCAATAACTATCATTCCGTCCTATTTCCACTTTTGTGTATGCCTATACGCGGTTGATTGGTCAAACTCGTGCTATTTGCACTAAAACTCGTATAGGTGACGTATCTACTAATTTTACTTAATATCATTGATCAAACTAAGGCGACTGTGGTGTAGTGGCAGTGCAATGGTTACGCAAGCTGAGAGCACGGGTTCACCAATGTATCTATGATATATGTACTTTGGTTGTCCTGCTTCTATGATACAAATAGCTTAGTATAGAAATGTTTATTAAAAATTTAAAAAACTTATGATTTAAACATATTTTATGCGGCTTACTATCGCGTTTATTTTGGTTTTAATTTTACAATTTTATTTAATTAAACCGTAAACAGAAAATCAAAATCAAAACTTTTAACAGCATCAACCAATAGGACGACCAACAACTCAGTCTCTCCGTGACCACGATGGCTGCAGACCTTTCGAAACGTCGGAATAAAAAATAAAATTGTAAAATCAAAACCAAAATAAACACGATAGTAAACCTCATTAAATTTATTTAATTCAATTTAATTTATTTAATTATTGTTCGCGCAAAATTTAAGAAAAACAACTCACCTATTAATAGTAATAGCAACCATTGAGAGTAGGGACACAGCTTCATTTCCATAGAACACAAACGCGAACATCTGACAAAGCCTGGGCCCCAGCGCCCATTCCTCTCTGATGTATCTGTTCGCAGTCAATGGCAGGTTGATGCTGCAGAAGAGCAGGTCCGACACACACAACGACAGCACAAACATACTCGTGACATGACCACGGAGTTTCGGATGCATTAGCAATGCGATTGTCGTCACAGAGTTCCCTGCAGAAAAATAAATTGTGTTAGTTATTTATTTTAAAGAGTGGTAGGCAGTGGTACCCAGTCTGCCGATCCGGGGTAGTACCACCACTTACAAGTGTACAAACTGTGAGTGATTTGGTCACGTTTCGGGATCAGCTTGTAAGTTGCCGGTGCCATCTAGGCCGGCATAGTGAATGTGATTGCTACTCACAGTTATTGAATTGTAGTAGCAGTGACATTCATTCATGGACCACACTTCGGCTTAACATCGAGCGGGGTGCAGTCATGCGATGTCACAATAAGAAAAAGTCTTACAAGCGATGTAAGTTGTTGAAAGGGTGGAAAATACTTTTTGTGAAGATTTGAGGACAGCACAGGAGTTGTTTTAGTGCTCATAACTGTAGAAGAAAATTGTGTATAAAGAGACTTGTGGATTTGAGATAAACGAGGGAGTTGTGTCAGTATCGTGGCAAGTGGCGCTTTATCGTCTCTGCCTATCCCTGTGGGAAAAAAGCGTGACAATTTATTATACATTCATTTGATTGATTGATATATTTATTTCCCTCTTGCTTGCGTGATGCAAGAGGATGCGCTCAGGATTAAAATAAACGAAACAGTTTATGGTTGAATCAGGCTGTTGTGTGAAGGCAGTGGTGACAGACAAAACCTGTTAAAGACTGACTGGGACGAAAAGAGTTTCTCGGAATATTCTCAATCAATCAATCAATCAAATTGTCACGCCCTTTTCCCACAGGAATAGGCATAGACAATGGAGCGCCACTTGCCACAATCCTGACACAACTCCCCCGCTTCCTTCACATACACAATTCTCTTCATACAAGTTCTATGGTTATGGGCACTAGGCAAATCGGAGAGGATTTGAGAGAACAAACTCGGCTTTCTCAGTCGTCTTCACTCTTGGACCTCCTCTTGCTTATCATCAGGCGGGAAGGTCAGATGTCGTGTCACAATAAAAAAAAATGTCTCCGATTTGGTCGGTAAACACCCTTCTGGGCCTGCCTTGTTTAACGTATCCATTTACATGAGATTTATAAATTATTTTCGTCAATCTACTTTCACTCATCCTTTCCATGTGCCCAAACCACTATTTATTTTCAAACTAGCTGCGTAACCCGACGTTGCCTGGGTCAAAATACATCGCACGCTTAATGGTTAAATAATCGTTTTTTCTCTTATGTATGTATATATAAATTTTGTACCTACCATTAAACGTATGCTGGTGTATACAGTGTATATACATAACCTTAATTATTAAACCATTTTTTAAACCACTATTAATATATAGAACACTATTTTATATATCGTCAATAGTTTTCGCAGCGTATGCGATGTAAGGAATTTTATGAGTAATTTTTTTACACCTAGAGTCACATTATTCGAGATTTCGTACGGAAACCTAAACTTTTTGAAAATCCAATATAGCCATGTTACTCATGAAGAATGCAGCTTTTCAATGGTGAAAGAATTTTTGAAATCGGCTCAATAGTTTCTGAGCCCTTTTAATTCAAACAAACTTACAAATCTTTCCTCTTTATAATATAAGTAGTATAGATAATAAATTTAGTAAACAAAAACGTGAACTATATATGTGTCATAACAATTGTCAGGATTATTATGGGAAAAGCACTTAACTAAATTGAACGTATCGACTGGCCATTTAATTGGTCACACATTAATTAGATACTTTCGTTACCAAAAAACAACGTATGCGACAATTATACGTGCAATACTATAGATTTTCGTTTCGTAGAGCTTATATGCTTTGCCAGCCTATGTGTTCTCTCCATCCTAAGACCTTGGATTCTTCAAGCGATGCGTAACTGCGATGCGAGGCAGCCGTGAAGTAACTCGGGTTTTTTCAGTTGTCATCACTTTTGACCTCCTCTTGCTTATTATCAGGCGGATCGAGGTCAGATGTGTCACAATAAAAATAAATATATATATATCAAGAGAGTTGTGTCAGCTTCGTGGCAAGTGGCGCTCTATTGTCTCTGCCTATTCCTGTAGGAAAAAGGCGTAAAAATTTCATGGATTAATTGATTGACTTTCCCAATGGTTGAAGAATGTCGACGACTGTAAAATACCGACTCAGTCTACACCTCGCTTTAGATCGCTTTTACGACTAGCTTAAAGGATTTTAGTTTAATGGGTGGAGAGAACACATAGACTAGCCCGCTTTGTAGGGGCTGCCTGAATGAGGAGGAGACAGTTCTCTTATGTTCCTTGACAACGTGAGGAAAGTTACCGATTTCAATCAGGCCAATGCTACTTTTCCCACTAAAGTGCTTGTATCATTGAAACAGGAAAACTAAATTACATATATCAAAGATACATTGGTACCGGCGAGTGGTTTTGAACCCGTGCTCTCGGCTGGCGTAATCAATGCACTGCCACTACACCACGGTCGCCTTCAATAATTATTTAGGTCATCATAAGCTAATACGTAATTATCAAACTCAAATACTATCTAATATTTGGTTTGCTTTTAAACTTTATTTAATTCACTTGTTAGAGTAATAAATATTATGACATACATTTTGTTTATTTTAATAATTTGGGTCAATCAATCTCAGTTTTATATCTTGTACAAAGAATTACAAGTTTATATTGAAGTTAATTGTTTATTTTATTGTGACTCGACATATGACAACACCCAGCCTAATGTTAAGGAAATATCCGGTTTTTTTTAATGACAATTTTTTTAATTTTTTTATTATGATTCGTTATCTGACTTCGACCCGCCTGATGTAACAAGAGGAGGTTCAAGGTCGCCAGCGACTGTAATAAAACCAAGTCTTTACGGTTGCCCCAGTCTCTATCACCATGCTGGCCAAATATATATTTAAATAATACAAATATAAGCAACGAAACGAATCCGGATATAACCGGCTCTAAAAAACCCTGATCGGGAATCGATTTCGGGACTTTACACGTAACAAACTTGTGTTAACCAATGTGCGAGTCGTCAAACTTCGGAAGTATAACTTGTTTCACTCTCTTCCATCCATTTATGAATCCATTTATTTTCACACTATGTCATCTTATCATTTCCCTTCAAAACCATTACTTTTACTTTTAAATAAAGCTCCATTCTCCTTCATCAATACTCCTTTTATATTTTATTTATATAGCATATATATTATTTATATATATATAGCAGAATTAGTAAAAACCGGCAGATAAAAAGAGCGTTGACTTTTGAGCTGTTCAGTATAAGGATCGGCAGATTAAAAGAGCGCTGAACGACTGCGGTGAGAGTAAATTCGCCTATATAGAGTCGTGAACATAATTGATAATATTTTAAAATTTATACACATTCGTAAAACGGAAAGTAAGTAGGTATAGTCTGTCTAAGCCGAAATGACGCGCCCCTCCACCGCATTTGCGTACACGACAAAACATAAAATATGAATGCAACACAAGGACACAAAAGGAGGAGCACGCTGATGAAGTATAATAGTATAGTTAGAAAAATTTGTATTCACACATTCATAGTTAGACAAGCTATAACTAAGTTACTGCGCAGCGCTCTATTTATCTGATCATCATCATCATCAGCCAGAAGGCGTCCACTGCTAAACATCGGCCTCCCCTTAGAACACCATTCCGAACGACAAGATGCCAGTTGCATCCACCGGCTATTCGTGACTTTCACTATGTCGTCAGTCCACCTAGTGGGAGGCCTACCTACGCTGCGTTTGCCGGTTCGTGATCTCCACTCTAAAACCTTTCCACTCTAGCTTTTAGATAAATACCTAAACAATAAACATATAGTAACAATGTAATTGATCAACATTGTATGTGTATGCATGTTAACAATGATCTTATTCAGCCATGACCCTAAATTGTTATCAAACAGGAAAACTGCAATCACACATTGTAATTCACTTTATCCACATTTATGTATTAATTATAGATAAATAGGAGTTTAAAGACATTCATTTAAAGCGACCGTGGTGTAGTGGCAATGCAATGGTTACACAAACCGAGAGCACGAGTTTGAAACTACCCAACGGTACCAATCTTTGATATATGTACTTTGGTTGTTTTGTTTCTATGATACAAGCACTTTAGTAGCTTAGTGTAGAAATGTAAAAATAAAAATAACATATAATTATAAGTACAAGCGGAAGCAATTTGATTTATAGATATGACTAGTCGCGTTTCGGGTTCGGCAAGATCCAACTGGGCCGGCATAGTAGATGCAACTAATACTTACAGTTTGTTAACTTAAGCAGTCGCCTCCATTCATGGACCGCGCTCCAGTTTAACATCGCGCGGGGTGCTGTCATATGTCATACCACAATATAAAAAAAAACATCCATCAACCTCCCCTAGAAAAATTCTATTTTCCAAAAACAGCAATTTTTTTTTTTTTTTTTTTTTTCAATTATCACAGACACGCCATTTTAATATCGATAAAATAGTGTGAACATCCCTATATTATGATATCGATCTACCCTCATTGTCCGCTGTATTATTGCGAGCAATTAACACATCCCTAGGGGTGAATCCAATTACGACAGTTACAATTTAATTTGTACCAAAATAACACGAAATATTTGTAATGTCTATGGAGTCGGCTCCCCTCCGATCAACACAGAAAGTGACGATTTCACATTATTTATATACAAAACTTAATGAGAAATATAAAATTGTGTGTGAAATACTTTATCTCGTTTACTATATCCTTAAACCGAGTCTTTTTTAGACAGATGTTGACATTCTTGATTACCATCAGGCAAATAGAGGTTAGATTTTATTTTTTATTTGCATTTTTAATCTAAGCTAGAGTCTGTCTAAGGCGAAATGACCTGCCTCTCCACTGCATTTACGCACACGAGCACAGATAAAATATAGATGCAACACACTAAAAATGCGATTCGTAATTGGTCAGTCAGTTACTAGTTAGACACTACGGGCACGCAGCAGACATGGCGGCTCTATGCGTCCTCTATCGCCTATACCACGGGGAATGTTCCGAGGAGCTCTTTAACCTTGTTCCTATCTCGTCTTTTCACACCCGTAACACCCGCACTAGTCGGGGGAAGCATTCACATTTTGTCGACAGAATCGGTAGTCGGACCAAAAAGTTTGGTGCATCTTTTCTCTGTAGAACAATCGACAAGTGGAATGCTTTGCCAGCCCATGTGTTCTCTCCCTCCTATAACCTTGGATCCTTCAAGCGATGCGTGAAGAAGCACCTTTGGCCGGCATAGTGACGGCGGCTGAGACAGCCGTGTACTAACTCGGTTGTTTCAGTCGTCGGCACTTTTGGATCTCCTCTTGCTTATCATCAGGCAGGTCGATGTCAAATGTCGAGTCACAATAAAAAAATTAAAAAAACCACGCATTGTTTGATACTTGCTAAAAGAGGCGGTCTCGGATTTGTTGTCCAACTAACCATAATTTTTCAAGTCGCGCGTGATTTCGGACGCCTATTCCATACGATGCGCTAGCGTCGCTCTATACAAAATGCCTTATCGGATTTGTCACGCGACTAGTCGACCATGATGTTCGCACACAAATATTCGTTGACGGAACGATCGATACACGCACACAGATGTAGTATAGTTATAAATATTTGCATCCACACATTTAAATAAACGCCCCAAAGTAGAGGGGCGCGTCATTTATAGTTAGAAAAGCTATACTAAAGTGTACTTGTATTATAGAAACAGGACAACCAAAGTTAAATCACAGTTTTATATCCGTGATCTAGGTTTGCGTAACCATTGCACGGCCACTGCACCACGGTCGCCCCAAAGACGTCGGGTCACAACTTTAAAAATATATATCTACGCATACATATATGTACGTATATTTTTATTCATTAATTTATTTTCGAGTATATTTCTTTTTTATATGTTACGACATAACAGGCCTGACATTGACTAAATAGTCTTTAGTGTCAAAAAGTCGAATGATCCGCAGATATTCGATTGAATTAAAGTTTTAGAATTTACGTAACCTAGGAAAGTAAAAGGCAAATGATATGAATCCTTTGTCTAAATAAAAGCTCCAGCCATTTCCTTTTTATTTTATCCTTAAAAATTAAAATATTTAATGGATAATAAAATTAACTGGAGTAATGACATTTTTCAATTTAACTACCCTGCACACATAAAATATATTTCTTCGTCCTTCCAAATAATTTATTAACTATAAAGTGTACGAAACACATTAATAATATGCGTGCATGAGAGAGAGGGACAGATGTATGAATAAAAGTATTGTTTGTTGACGCAGCTGCTCGTCGTGATATGCGCCTGCGCATGTCCCTCATCCAGGCACGTTTAAGGGATTATATGGTATTAAGTTACTATTTATAAACTGTTTATTTTATTGGTTTATAGTTAAGCTTTAACATAAATACGATTTTTTAATTTTTTTAAATAAAGTTTTTAAATAAAATTTTATTTTTTGGTATTTCTGATTTAGCGCGAACATTGATTAAACAAATTATAAATAGAGAGATTTGCCGCCATCGTGGTCACGGCGACTCATCGGAGAAACGTCGGAATAAAAAAAAACGGAATAACAATAACCAAAAATAAACGCGATAGTAAGCCGCATAAAATTTGTTTAATTTATTTAAGTTAAATTTTATTTATAAAGTTCTAGCATAGAAAATGCAGCGCAAGATGTCCACGTGGACGACCTGCTAAAGAGAACTGCCCACTGTGTAGATTGCTGGGGGCTTCATCACAGTAGATGAAATCTTTAGATTAATTGTCATACTATGCATAATGCATTATGCTTGACTATGTACTTTTAAGCAACAATCAATCAATCAAATTTCCACGCCTTTTTCCCACACAAAACAATGAAGCGCCACTTGGTACGATCCTGACACAACTCCCTCGAATCGCTTACAATTCTCGTCATACGACCTGCTGCGACCTGAATCACAGGGACCACATCGAGCGGGCCATCAAGACCACCTCCCGCAAACTTGGCATCCTGAACAAGGTGCGGCGGTTCTTCGCGCCGGAGCTTCGCCTGCTATTGTACAAGGCGCAGATTCGCTCTTGTGCGGAGTACTGTTCGCACCTCTGGGACGGCTCTGCCAAGTATCTTCTAAATGCCCTGGATTCATTGCAGCGCCGAGCTGTCCGAATTATAGGTGATGCAGAGGTCTCGCGAAATCTGGAGCCCCTGCAACTACGCAGAGACATGGCGGCTCTGTGCGTCCTCTATCGCCTATACCACGGGGAATGTTCCGAGGAGCTCTTTAACCTTGTTCCTACCTCATCATTTCACTCCCGTAATACCCGCACAGGTCGGGGAAAGCATCCGCACTTTATCGACCGAATCGGCAGTCGAACTAAAAAGTTTGGTGCGTCTTTTCTTTGTAGATCAATCGACAAGTGGAATGCTTTGCCTGCCCATGTGTTCTCTCCATCCTATGACCTTGGATCCTTCAAGCGATGCGTGAAGAAGCACCTTTGGCCGGCATAGTGACGGCGGCTGAGGCGGCCGAGAACAGGCTCGGTTTTCTCAGTCGTCGTCACTCTTGGATCTCCTCTTGCTTATCATCAGGCGGGACGAAGTCAAAGGTCGTGTCACAATAAAAAAAAAAAAAAAATACAAACTCTACAATCATGGGCAACCCAGCCTTTTGCTTATTTATTTATTAAACTTATAAATAATAAATGTAAGCATTTATAAATATGAGTAGACTACAAGTAAGTATAATAAATAAGTATAGTAAATGCTTTGATAACTTAAAGTTGACCTTTTTAAAGTTTCATTTCGAAAAATAATCGTTGTAATTATCTTTCGCTTCTATATTGAAAAATAAAACAAAAGAAGACAATGCGCAATCCTAAGATAAAGTTTATGAGCCATTGTTAGCGGATATAGGTGTAATATAAAATAATAATTATATAGTAAATATATATTTACAACACAGGCTTTCTTTGCGAAACGTATCTTCCTATTCTATTTTAAACCGAAAACACTCGCAGGTATAGTCTGTCTAAGCCGAAATGACGCGCCCCTCCACCGCATTTGAGCACACGAGAAAACATAAAATATGGATGCAAAATACCGAAAATGCAATTGTAATTGGTCATTCAGTTGCTGGTTGGACACAAAAGGACGAGCACACTGATAAAGTATAATAGTATATAGTATATAATAGTTACAAATATTTGCATTCACACACATTTAAATAAACTAATAAAGTGGAGGGGCGCGTCATTTATAGTTAGACAAACTATACCAATGTATCTTTGAATATATACTTTCGTTGTCCTGTTTCTATGATACAAACACTTTAGTAGCTTAGTATACAACAATAAATTTTTAAAAATAAACTCTAAGCAACACAAATCTAGCTCATGTTAGTACTATCAGTGCCTAAAACCTTGGATCCTTCAAGCGATGCGTGAAGACGCACTTTTGGCCGACATAGTAATGGCGACTGAGGCAACCGTAAACTGACTGGATATACCCGTCGCCGCCACTCTTGGACCTTCTCTTACTTACCATCAGGCAGGTCGAGGTCAGACTGTATGTTTCAGTTTATTTATTAAGTAATTAGGCTCCAAAGAAGCACTTTTACACGTCAAAACTTTATAAACTTAATAACAATTAGATAAACAATTATAATCCAAACAATAATTACAATTGATAAAAAAAAGAATACAAAAATAAAATAAAAAATTGCAGTATACCATTGTAGATGGAAATACACATACAAGTTTTAATTGATACCAAATACACATAACTCAATAGCAACATTGCATATTAGCTGCTGTGAGAAAGCATTGTCAGCTTATAAACTATGAAGAGAAGAGAATAATGTGGATGTAAAGAACAAGTTTTTTTAATTCTACATCATTTCTATTCTGATGATTCTAATGATTCTACATATATGACAGCACGCTACTGGATGTTATGTGAACTGAGTAGATTATTTCAGTTGTCGGCACTCTTGGACCTGACCATCAGGCAAATCAAGGTCATATGTTGAGTCACAATAACAAAAAAAGTTAAGCTGGTAATGTTAGGCTGGAGTGCGGCCCATGAATGGAAGCATGGACTTCGACTTCGACAGTAAAATAACAGCTAATAACAGTCGCATCCACTATGCCGACCTAGTTTGAACCGAAAACTTTAAAGATAATTAAGAAACACGACGCTTTCAATGCTTGAAAGTGGTGGTACTACCCCAAATCGGCAGACCAAAAATTGTCTGCCTCTCCCTGTGGGAATTGAAGCGTGATAATTGCTGTTGACGACCCTACTAACATATATATAAATAAATTACAGACCACCAAGTAAAATAAATCGTAAACCGTGTACGAGCCACATTAATGGTCGTATGAATGCAGTCCCTTCACGTTTTTATGTTCTTGTGAAATAAAACATTATCATTTCAGATAACCATAATGGTTGGGAGGGCTCACTCATGTATGTAGAGCGCGTACGATGGAGTATTGACTGTTGACATAGGCATGAACAATTTTTTAAATTTTTAACCAAAGTACTTGTATCATAAAAACAGGACGACCAAATTATAGATATCAAAGATACATTGGTACCGGCAACTAAGGCCAAATAATCAAGTGATAATTCAGTTGGTGGTCGTTTCCTTAGTATACCGATCCAGAGTTAAGTGTACAGACGTTAAGTAACTCAGTCGCGTTTCGGGATAAGTTTAAAAGTTATTGGCAATTTATCCGGCATAGTATATGCGACTGTAACTTGCAGTTATTTAAATTTAGCAGCTGTTATCTTCCATTTAGGGACTGTATGTTTAACATGAGGCGGGTATGATATTTTAGGAAAAGACGTAGATACGATATACGCGCTCCGAAGGAGGCACGTTAAAAGTATCCTAATAAGCAAACCTGTCCTACGTCCACTTGTTTGTATGCCTAGTCGTGATTGATCGTTCAAACTCGTGCCATTTCTAAGCTCTCATTAAATATCATTGTTGTTAAATGAGAATTTACACAAAGTACGACGTGTACAAATGATACGTCTATCAACTTTTAGAATATTCTTAACGGTGTTTATTACTTCATATTTTGTCCTGCTTTAATTCCAACAGGGATACACAAATACGGTGGTTTTGTGAGTAAAGACATATATCTCTCGTTTCCTTCACCCTCACATTTCTATTCAAACAAGCTCTACGGTCATAGACTTTTTTGAAGGAAGTTTCCGATTAGAATGAGAAATCTAATTTATCTATTCTGTTTATAATGTTGTTGTTTTTTTTTTGTTGAGCATTTCATTATTTTTTATTTATGTATTTATATTTCTATATAATCTACTCCGGTGCTTGTGTCATAGGAACAGGACAACCAAAACATATCAAAGGTACATTGGTACCTGAAAGCGGTTTTAAACTTACGGTTTGCGTAACTGTTGCACTTCTACACCACGGCTGCCTTTAATATGAAAAGAATTATTTTTATTTTATTATGAGGGTTTTACGAACCCTAGTTATATACTGTAAATGGGGGGAGTGATTCAAGTTTGGTAGGGATACGAATGTATGACTATGTGTTTCTTTATATGACGTCTATACTATAGGTAAAAATATGTTGTTATTTACAATATGAATCATTTTAAAGAATAGTTTGGTTAAGCTAAAACATTCTATGCACAATCGATCTAAAAATCCTTTATTGAGAAACAGATAATATTAAACGTATATTAACTATAATTTAACTATATATAAAAAATATCGTCCGATGTCGCATCAGAGAGATCCAAGGAGACTGGTAACATTTCCCCTTTGTATAGCAAGGCAACGTTGGCAGAGATAATTACCAGCCTTTCTTTCTACGCCAGCCGCTTGGACAACTGCTTGGCCAGGCGCTTAGCTGGAGGCCCCCAAAGACACAATCAATTAAATAATTATTAAAGTATATTTCTGCAGTTCAGCGATTCTGACACAAGGCTTCTTTTACATCTAATAGTCACTTCATACAAACTTGTGCCGACCTTTTTAAGTTTGAACAACAATATTGTTACAATCCATTTGCATAAAAAAACAAAAAAAAACATTGTCTTTATCAAATTCATTCCCATTTTTACTTTTGTGTTTTCTCCGAAAGAGAAATTGTATCAAAAATGGCGGAAGAATGTATTCAAAGAATAGCTACATGACGCGTTTTATTATGAATGTGTCATATTCAAAAGTAAATAAACAGAAACGATTACATTGAAGAGTATATACCATTAGACGGCACATGATAGGGCAACTAATACCACCAACTAAGCGAAACTAGCGCGCTGTCTGTAGCGCTGAACTGACTGGATTTCTGCGGCATTGAAGAGACGCGGAGGAGTGAAATGTAAACAAACACACTCTTTCCGCACAGCAGTTAAGCGCTTATACTTAATCTAACTAATCTAAAATCTAAGGCGACGTAACGTGCAATGGCTACGTAAGCCGATTGGCACGGATTCGAAACCACTCACTGGTACCAATGTATCTTTGATATATGTACTTTATGTGCATGTATGTATATATGTGCAGCTTAGTATACAAACGTATAATAAAAAAATATAACTAATGAACTATAAAATATCCCCTAACAGTATGCTTAGATTCGATTAGGAGTTCGGAGTGTTCTCGATCGACATCATTGTAGGGCCATATAGCATTCAGTTTCTTCCTAGCCCAATTGATGCTACATTTTTTATATTTTTGAAAAGCCTCTACATTATAAACAAGCGCTTTTTTCCTTCATGATTCCTTGTTTCTGATTTTATAATTATTCTTTATAAATCAATCAAATTGTCTCCGGATCTGTTGGAAGAAGGTGTGACAATTTGATTGATTGATTGATTCTTGATTATTATATTATTTTATCGAATATTTATTTTGATACACATGACAACTACTATCCTGAATATGACAAATAAAGACTTTGTTCTTATTATTATTCATTATGTATTTATTATCCTATGAAGCAGAGTCTACTTGTATGTAGTCTATTTTATTCCATGAAGACATTGTTGGTATGGATACGTGATGATGTACATGATAAACAAAAAGTTGTAAATAAGTATAAATCATTCGCGCTTATATAAACAAGAGGGAATGACAGATCTACTGGAAATAGCTTATGCAAACTGCCTTATTCAGGGAGAATAAATATTTTATTAAATAATATTGTGTTTTACATCTATACTACTAAACGTGCTTGTATCATAGAAACTGGGCGACTAATATAGTATATCAAAGACAAATTGATACCGTTTTTTTTTACATTTTTAAAGTGAAGACAGTTTCCATAGAAATGGTCTGCAAGTAGCAGTAGCTTCCACTATGCCGGCCTTACCGAGTTACTACCCTAGGAGAAAATGTAGCTTTTTAACAGTCAAAGACTTCTTAAAATTGGTCGAGTAGTTTTTGAGTTAAATCATTACAAACATTCAAACAATCAAATCTTTCCTTTTTATAATATAGTGGTTGGTATAGATTAATTAGGCCGGCATAGTGGCGGCGGCTGGGGCAGCCGGGAACCGACTCGGTTATTCCAGTCGTCGTCACTCTTGGACCTCCTCTTGCTTATCATCAGGCGAGTCGAGGTCAGATGTCGTGTCACAATAAAAAAATAATAATAATAAAAAATAGTCGAACTAAAAGGATCAGCTCGTCGTCTCTTTGTCAAACAATCAATCAAGTTAATTAAACACCAGCCCATGTGTTATCTGTCCCCATTCTATAATCTTGAATCCTTCAAGGGAATCGAGAAAACGACTGTGGTAACCGTAAATTAAAACGGTTTTTTTAAGTCGTCGTATCCCTTGGAACTTCCCTTGTTTACGACGAGGTAATTCGAGGTCAGATGTCGCGTCTTAATAAAAAAATACGAATAAAGAACAAACGAATGATATGAAAGATGTCCTTCACAAAACGAACACCTTATATCAACTATTACTGATGGAATGATGATTAATCACGCAATGATTAGAAATATAATGACGAATTTTCACATCGATGAAGTGTAGGTGATAAAGCATTGTAAATATATATATATATATATATTTTATTATGACACGAATCCTAACCCCGACCCGCCTGATGAAAAGCAAGAGGAGGTCCAAGAATAAGGATGACTGAGAAAACCGAGTCAATTTACGGCGGTGCTTGTTTACGCATCGCTTGAAGGATCCAAGGTCATAGGATGGAGAGAACACATGGGCTGTTTGTGATCTCTGCCCATACTTTAAGGTGCGATGCCGTAATCATACTGTTAAATATTACAAATGAAAGCTACAAAACAAATATTTTCTCCGACCGGAAATCGACTCGGGACTCCCGCGTAACCACTACACTACGCCTGGCGTTAAATAATAATAATATAAGAAAACATCGCTTGAACAACCGACAACCGAAAGGAAAGAAAGGTTCTAGAGCGGAGACCATGAACCGGCAGACGCAGCGTAGGTAGGCCTCCCACTAGGTGGACTGACGACATAGTGAAAGTCACGAATAACCAGTGGATGCAACTGGCATCTTGTCGTTCGGAATGGCGTTCTAAGAGGGAGGCCTATTTTCAGCAGTGGACGCCTTCTGGCTAATGATTTATTTTTTTAAATCCTTTATTGCACCAAAATAAATTTAAAAATAGGTACATAGGCGAGTGAAATGCCTATTGGGCATTCTCTAACAAGTAACCTTGGGGATGATGAGAAATTATGGGCATGATAAAGATGATTTTTTTTATTGTGACTCGACATTTGACAGCGCCACGCTTGATGTTAAGCCGAAGTGGTCCATGAATGTATGTCACTGCTACTACAATTCAATAACTGTGAGTAGCAATCACATCCACTATGACGGCCTAGTTGGAACCGGCAACTTACAAGCTGATCCCGAAACGTGACCAAATCACTTCACGGTGTGTATGTATACTTGTAATTTTGTTATTTAAATGTACATACCTACAACGCCTATAACGCTGAATATACAAGCGCATATAGCAGCTATAATGGTCGCCTCCCGCGGATAAATCGTCGCCAAAGTCCCGTTCTGTATATCCATGTTTTATAGTCACAAATCACAGCACATCACTAGAGCATTTTGAATTTGGAACACATCCTCGCGAGCGCACGTCCGCACCGTTCGAGCGCCACCATTCAAATGGCATTTGGTTGCTCGACTTTCTCGTCTTTCTGAAACAAGACATTACTTTATAATTTTTTTATTTTTTACATTTCTATACTAAGCTACTAAAGTGCTTGTATCATAGAAACAGGACAACCAAAGTACATATATCAATGATACATTGGTACCGGTCAGTGGTCTCGAACTCGTGCTCTCTGGTTTATGTAACCATTGCACTGCCACTACACCACGGTCGCCTATATTGTTTTCTTTTAACAATTATATCTAATTACTGATAACACTTAAGTTATTAGTAGTAAAACAACTTTTAGCGCACAAGAGTGGTAGGCAGTGGTAGCCAGTCTGCCGATCCGGGGTAGTACCACCACTTACAAGTATACAGACCGTGAAGTGACTTAGTCACGGGATCAGCTTGTAAGTTGCCAGTTCCAACTAGGTCGGCATAGCGGAGGTGACTGTTACTTATAGTTATTAAAATTTTAATAGCAGTGACATCCATTTATGGACCATATTCCAGCTTAACATCAAGCTTGTCATATGTCGAGTTTCAATAAAAAAATAAGTTTATTTGGCAAGCATAGTGACGATGACTGAAGTAGCCGTCACTGGCACTCTTAGACCTCCCCTTGCTTAGCTTTAGGCAAGTCGAGCTTAGATGTAGTCACAATAAAAAGTTTTAGTTTCGACCTCGACTTGCCTAAGCAAGGGGAAGTCTAAAAGCGTCGACGACTGAACCGATTCAGTTTACGCTGTCTCAGTCGTCGTCACTATGCAAGCCAAAGGTGCTTCTTTACGTGTCGCTTATAGGATCTTAAATTATAGGATGGGGAGAACACATGGACTGGTAAAGCATTCCACTTGGTCATAGTTCTACAACAAAACAACACACCGGACCTTTTAGTTCGACTGACGATTCGGTCGACAGAATGGGGATGCTTCCCCCGACTTGGGTATTACGGGTATGAAAATACGAGGTAGAAACAAGGTTGAAGAGCTCTTCGGAACATTCTCCGTGGTTAAAGGTGAGATTCCGCAAACTGCACTACTTATTTGTATGAGATTGATTCCGTGCAAGGCGACACTAGTATGCAGCTGCCGCGTTAATATTGTTTCCAAACATCATATTTATAAAGCTAGGTAGTCTAGTGCTCATAACCACAGAGCATGTATGAAGAGAATTGTGGATGTGAAGGAAGCAAGGGAGCTCTGTATGGATCGTCGTAAGTGGCGCTCCATTGTCTCTGCCTATCCCTGTGGAAAAAGGCGTGACAATTTGATTGATTGATTGATATTTATAATCTACTATGACTTAGCAAATAGTCAGCATTTGCAATAATCGCAATAATCGCCTTGCTTCTATTAGTGCAGTCTGCGGTCTGCAGTCGCCGGCGGAATCTCACCTTAATAATAATGAATGGTTCTTGATTTTTGTGTATAATACAATGTTGATTGTTTGTGTATTGTATATGTAGTTATTTTGTTTATGTATAAATTTATTATTATATTATACAATGTATTTGTTTATGTAGTTTACATTAAATCAATATTAATCAAACAAACTGTCACGACTTTTCCTATAGGGATAGGCAGAGACAATGGAGCACTACTTGCTACGATCCTGACACAACTCCCTTGCTCCCCTCACATTCACAAAAATATGACGTATCTACACCCCATTTTGCATCATTGGTGCCTCTAGTCTTAGCGTGAAGCCACACTGTGCGGTGCGGCGTCGCATCGCAAACATTTTGCCGCATTTCTGTACACATGTGGTATGCGGCGCCGTAGTTGCGGAGCGGGGACCTAGCTTCTCAGGACGTACGCCGCAGCAACAATTCCTCTTCCCTCGCGTCACGCTAAATCGAAGTGCGGTGTGCCTGCGGCACGGCGCCGGAAGGCACCGTCTGGCATATCATTGTTTTTATATGCAGGACGCCGCCGCTACCGCGCCGCACCGTGTGACTTCACATTAGGCATAGTATTTCGTTTACAAAGGAGACTGCAAATATGATTGTTTGTTTACAAAAGAAATGTTTCGCGAGTTTGTCATATAAGGCGACCGTGGTGTAGTTGCAATGCAATGGTTACGTAAGCCAAGTGCACGGGTTCAAAACCACTCACCGGTACCAATGTATCTTTGATATATGTACTTTGGTTGTCCTGTTTGTATGATACAAGCACTTTAGTAGCTTAGTATAGAAATGTATAATAAAAATAATAATAAAAATTGTTATCGCATCGGCATCCAAGATGGCCGCACCTAAAATGGCAACCGTTTACAATGTATATTAAATCATTACCAACAATATGAATAATTAAATAATGAGTAATATTACACTCTAGGTGGTCTTGCTACTTGGTATAATACACGTAAGTATTTATGTGTAATGAATTATTACAAATGCTTCCATCCGCATTTTGTCGACCGAATCGGCAGTCGAACTAAAAGGGTTCAATCGACAAGTGCTCAAGGAATGCTTTACCAGCCCCATCCTATAACAATGGACACTTTAAGCGAAGTGTCAAAAAGCATTTGGCCGGCATTGTGACAACGACTGAGGCATCCGTAAAATAAAGCTTTATTTTCAGTCGTCGGCACTCATGGATCTCTTCTTGCTTATCACCACGAAAGTTAATGTCAGATATAGGCCTCTCAATAAAAAAACAATTCCAAGATAATTATATTTTTTATCAAAATCAAATCAAATTTTCACGCCTATTTTCCACAGAGATAGGCAGAGAGGATGGAGCGCCACTTGCCACGATCCTGACACAATTCTTTTCATACAAGCTCTATGGTTATGAGCACTAGGCAACCTAACTCTCTTGAGGATGTCTCCAATTTGGTCGGCGAACACCCTCCCGGGCCTGCCTTGTTTAACGCATCCTTGTCATGTGCCCAAGCCATCGAAGCATTCCTTTGTACATATTTTACATATTTACATTTCTATACTAAGCTACTAAAGTGCTTGTATCATAGAAACAGGACGACCAAATTGCACTACCACTACACCACGGTCGCCTATATTTAGAAACCCAATCGTCCTGTTTAATCTTTGAAGAGATAAATCTATATTCTACTTTTCATATTCATTCATGTATAAATAAATATGTTAATTTGTATTGTTGCATGACCAAGTTATCTATGAAGGGTAAGCACGTGGAATGCCATTGGAAAACATCAATGGTACACTTTTTTTTATTGTGACTCGACATATTACAGCACCCCGCTTCATGTTAAGCTGAAGTGTGGTCCATGAATGAATGTCACTGCTACTACAATTCAATAACTGTAAGAAGCAATCACATCCACTATGTCGGCCTAGTTGAAACCGGCAACTTATAAGCTGATTCCGAAACGCGACCAAATCACCTCACGGCAGACTGGGTCCCACCGCCTACCACTCTTTGATAACCAGACCCGCAGCAGTAAATATTCGCCTCTTTTTTTATTTTATAATGTAAATATTCGCCTCTTTTTTTTGTAGGGCTCCATCGTCTCTGGCCTCTGCCTATCCCTCTGGGAAAAAGGCGTGACAGTTTGATTTGATTAATTGATTATTATTATATTATACAACGTATTTGTTTATGTAGTTCACATTAAAATAAAAGCTATTAAACAAATGTTTGCTCCGACCGGGAATCGAACCCGGGATTTTACGCGCAACAAACCAATCGCTAACCGTTGGGCTACGCCTGTCGTCATTTACGACATTTTTAAAAATTCATTTCTATATTATTCTTACATTCTACATATTCTATATATTTCTATACTAAGCTACTAAAGTGCTTGTATCATAGAAACAGGACAACCAAAGTACATATATTAAAGTTACATTGGTACCGGTGAGTGGATTTGAACCCGTGCTTTCGGTTTGCGTAACCTTTGCACTACGACTGCACCACAGAAGATAATGATTCATAAAGTCACGTATAACCGATGGATGCAACTGGCATATTGTCGTTTGGAATGGCAGCAGTGGACGTCTTCTAGCTGATGATGCTGATGAGATATTTGCTACAGGTCTGGTTGTTTAAAAGTGGTAGGCAGACATCCGGTGGACGTTCATTCAGTCTGTCGGCTCGGGATATTATGAGGACCATTCCTTTGAAGTGTACAGACCGTGAAGTGACTTGACGGCGTTTCGAAAGCCATTTTAAGTGGCCGTTTTTAACCAGGCTGGCATAACGTATGCGACTGCCACTTGCAGCTATAGAACTGTAGGAGCAGTCGCCAATATAAAATAGTAAACGTGAGCAAAGTCATCGGTCAGTGTGTCAAGTTAGTAGAATCTTTAAAAGCAATTATTGTCATTTAATTGACGCCTGGATTACGTTTGGAATAAGAATTGCACAATTAAATATAAATGAATGACTGTTATGGAGAGATATAATTTGTTACTCTATTTGGATTGCCTTTGTCTACCACTCTTGGTTTCACGGAACTTTAAACACATATTTGACTAATCTTTCTTATTCACGGGGTTTTTTGGGACCTTATTCAGCTGTGTTCAATACGTCGGTGACTACAAATATGGGATTGTGCGTCCTCTATCGCCTATACCACGGAGAATGTTCTGAGGGGCTCTTTACCCTTGTTCCTACCTCGTCCTTTCACACCCGTAATACCCGCACAGGTCGAGAGAAGCATCCGCGTTCGGTCAACCGAATCGACAGTCGAACTAAAAAGTTCGGTGCGTCTTTTCTGTGTAGAACAATCGACTGGAATGCTTTGCCAGCTCATGTGTTCTCTCCATCCTATAGCCTTGGATCCTTCAAACGATGCGTGAAAAAGCACCTTTGGTCGACCTTTTGTCTGCCTCTTTTTTTATTATTAACAAATAATTATAAAATATAATCTAATTAAATATTACAAATAGATGCTATGAAACAAATCTGGGAATTAAACCCGGGACGCTTATCAATACCGCCACGCGTGTCGTCAAAAGTAAATAATTTGTTGTTATTTTTATCTGTTTGTTGTCATGTGTACAGTGACGTAGGCAACAGTGTACACAAACCTTTAAGAAGTGTATTGATGAAAACAATTAAGTTAAAAGGTATTATAGGTCTATTTCGAGTTATTGGGAACATTCGCTTACGCACATTAACACTATGACACTAATTAGCCATTGGGACTTACGGAACATATTATTTTTGGACTATATTTATACGCTATACATTTTTGTATATCATTTTAAGGGTTGATATTATTATTCAAGACTGGTATGCAGTGGTGCCTAGTCTGCCGATCCGGGGTACATACCGTAAAGTGACTAAATCGCGTCCGCCAAGTATCGGATCTCAGACATCGTATGTCCGCACGGACGCAAGGTTTATGGCCTTGCCCTATGATAATATTCCATCCCCAGTGCTATCTCATCAGTAACGGCCGAGGCACACGTAGATGGATCCGCGGAGTTGAAGCAGCGCTGCTACCAAGGGAGCGAAGCGAAGAGAAATAAGGCGCAAAAAATATATTACAATTAATTTCATAATTTAAACATATACTGATCTCCTCCTGATTTATCAATCTTCCTTTATCCATCCTTCTATTATTTGCAAACTAAGCAATAAGACGACCGTGGCGTAGTGGTACTGTAATGGTCAGGTAAACCGAGAACCTCCAGTTCAAAACAAATTGCCTGTATAATGCGATTAAAATAGGAATAGGACGGAATCGTCGCCATTTTGTGACGTTCAACTCTCCAATCAACTTCACTTTAGTATGGTGCATTTTTCTTTGCGGATTGTCAAGAGAAAGACACCTTTAAATGAGTCAAGTGAAGTTAGTCAACAGCCCGTCCTATTCTTATTCTAATAGCATAATAGCATTAATGTATCTTTGATATATGTTCTTTGGTCGTCCTGTTTCTATAATAAAAGCAACGTTTAGTAGCTTAGTATAGAAATATTAATAATAAAAGTCAATAAACGTGAAATAAAAAAATACTCTATCATTAGCTGATGTACATTTCCTCATATAATAAACGGAGGGGTATTAATAGCCCTCTACCTACCCCTAATAGACAAAATAAATTGATGCTCTGTCCTTCGTTTGACAATGTTTACTAAACTCAAACTCAGGGGTAGTTAGATAACGTTACTTTTACTATCACTATTATTCGTAGAGTAGTTTTTTTTTACATTTCTATACTAAGCTACTAAAGTCCTATATCATAGAAACAGGACAACCAAAGTACATATATCAAAAATACATTGAGTGGTTTCGGACTCGTGCTCTCGGTTTGTGTAACCATTTCACTGCCACTACACCACGGTCGCCTTTATTGTGACGCGTATTTCCCTGATGGTATGCAGAGAGAAGTAAAAGAGTACAAACGACTAAAAAAGCAGACTTAGTTTAGAGTGGTAGGCAGTAGTGCCCAGTTTGCCGATCCGCATTTTTTTTTATTGTGACACGACATCTGATTTCGACCCGCCTAATGATAAGCAAGAGAAGGCCCACGAGTGTCGTCACTCTCGACTGGAATAACCGAATTAGTTCCCGGTTGCCCCAGCCGCCGCCACTATGCCGGCCTAAGAAAAGACTGTTAAGTGACATTCAGACTGTTAAGTGACACGTTTTGGGATCAGCTTGTAATTTGCTGGTTCCAACTAGGCCGGCATAGTGGATGTGACTGCTACTTACAGTTATTGAATTGTAGTAGCAGCGACATCCATTCATGGACCACACTTCAGCTTACCATCAGGTAGAGTGCTGTAATACTTGTGTACTTGTATAGAGCTACAATAGTTTTTTTAAAATAAGGTAGCATGAGTTTTTCATGCTTCGCTTGAAGAATTCAATGATATTGAGTGGGGACTCTGAGGAAAATGAATGGCCTGACAAGCATTCTACTTTTTAATCTGATATGATAAAAAGGATGTGAGTGAAGTGATTTAGTCGCGTTTCGGTATCAGCTTGTAAAGTTGCCGATAGTGATTGCTACTCACAGTTATTGAATTGTAGTAGCAGTGACATCCATACATGGACCACACTCCAGCTTAACATCAATCGGGGTGCTGTCATATGTCGAGTCACAATTAAAAAATAATGAATATTAATGAATAAAACATTACTAGTAATTCTGAGCGAGTTATGCGTTTATGTGCGTTCGTATTGCCTGCTGCCTTGAGTGTTGCATTCTGTGTCGTGACCTTTGCAATGTCAATAGTTGGAATATGTAGTTTTAAAAGTATTTAATTATATCTCAATGTAAGGCACTTTATAAAACAATTGACAAGATAACTGGAATGCTTTGCCATCCCATGTGTTTTCTCCATTCTATGACCTTGGATCCTTAAAGCTATACGTGAAGAAGCACCTTTGGCCGGCATAGGGACGGCGGCTGGGGCATTTAGGAACTAACTCAATTTTTTTAGTTGTCGTCATTCTTGGATCTCCTTTTGCTCAGGCGGGTCGAGGTCAGATGTCGTGTCACAATAAAATAACTTTAAAAAACTAGGATAAATAGAGGCGACTGCTACTACGATTAATGCTACTGCAAGTAGCATTCGCATCCACTTTGCTAGGTTAGATGGAACCGGCAACTTTCTTAGTCACTTCAAGATCTTTTTTTATTTAATCCATTATTATTGTTATTTATACATTTCTATACTAAGCTACTAAAGTGCTTGTATCATAGAAACAGGACAAACAAAGTACATATATCAAAGATACATTGGTACCGGTGAATGCTTTTTTTTTAAATTAAGTATTATGCTAGATATAGTTATTATGCTAAAACCAAACTAAAAAGTTCGGTGCGTCTTTTCTTTGTAGAACAATTGACAAGTGGAATGCTTTGCCAGCATCGATATTTGCCAGCGCATGTGTTCTCTCCATCCTATGACCTTGGATCCTTCAAGCCATGCGTGAAGAAGCACCTTAGGCCGGTATAGTGACGGCGGCTGGGGCAGCCGGGAACTAACTCAGTTTTTTTAGTCGTAGTCACTCTTGGACCTCCTCTTGCTTATCATCTGGCGGGTCGAGGCCAGATGTCGTGTCACAATAAAAAAAATGCAGCATCGTGAGAAGGCGCTCTATTATTCTTGCTTAACCCTGTGAGATTGTAGACATATCTATTTGATGGAGATTGTTTAAAAGTTTAAATTGACACAAATCGTAATTAACATTTAAATTAAGTAAAAATATGAAGGAAGAAATTATTTATAAAACATTTTTGTTGGCAAAACCATGTTTTGCCCCTGCAAGAAAATGAAATCCTTGTATCATTTATAAAATAATGTCTATAATCCCTGCCTACCCGAATAAACTTACAACCATTACAATAAGGAAACGTGCAACATATCCAATTGTATTACGCGCAAGTATGCAGATGCACAAACCACTAATAAATACAAATAACGCAACGCTTTTAAACACTCAAGTGGACGGACTACTGTGGGATATTTTGAGATAATACAACCACTAAGATAACATTAATAAGTTTAGAACTTATATAAAATTACATATCAATCAAATTGTCACGCCATTTTCCCACGGGGATAGGCAGAGACAATTGACCATCTCTTGCCACGATCCTGACACAAATCCCTCGCTTCCCTCACATTCACATGATATATAACTAGTAGACAAGTACATGTTGGTATTCTCATAATTAAAGCGACCGTGGTGTAGTGGCAGGGCAATGGTTACGCACACCGAGAGCACGGGTTCAAAACCACTTGCCTGTACCAATGTATCTTTCATATATGTACTTTAGTTGTCCTGTTTATATGATACAAGCACTTGAGTAGCTTAGTATAGAAATGGAAATTTAAAAAAATGGTGAAGTCAGGCGTAGAGCATTGGTTAGCATACCAGTCCGTTACGCGTAAAGTCCTGGGTTCATTTCCCGGCTGGAGCCAAGTTTTGATTTAAAGCTTTTATTTTATTCTATCAATTGTCACGTCTTTTCTTCACAGGTATGGGCAGAGACAATGGATCGCCACTTGCCACAATTACGATCCTGATACGACTCCCTCGCATCCCTCACATTGACAGTTCTTTTCATACCATTCGCTTTTATTTGTAATATTTAATAATAAGATTAAGTATATTACAAATATCTTTTGGTAATAAAAAAAGAGATGGATATTTGCTTCGGGTCTGGTTATCAAAGAGTGGTAGGCAGTGGTACCCAGTCTGCCGATCCGGGGTAGTACAAGTACACAGATCATCATAGCAGTCATCATACCAATAATGAACGCTGTAGAAATGCGGTCGTTAAGGAGTGTATGTGGACTGACGATAGCGGATAGAATAAGGAAGGAATAGCACAGTGCGCGATGGATGTGGTTTGAAAGAGGATGTAGTGACAAGGATTGACAAAGGAATGCTTCGATGGTTTGGGCACATGGAAAGGATGAGTGAAAGTAGGTTGACGAAAGGAATATATTAATGAGCAGGAGGGTGTTCGCCGACCAAATCGGAGACATCCACAAGAAAGCTAGGTTGCTTAGTGCCGTATAACCGTAGAGTTTGTATGAAGAGAATTATGAATGTGAAGGAAGCGAGGGCGTTGTGTCAGGAACGTGGCAAATGGAGCTTCATTGTGGGAAAAAGGCGTGGCGTGGCAATTTGATTGATTGATTGATTGATCTACCATTGCTCATTGACTGATTTTACCTTGGCTTCGGAAAGGCGTATGACAAGGAAAGGGCCAAAAGTAACTTATAGGTAATGAAAGGGAAGTGTTGTATGCAACATTGTTAGCACAATAGTAGTGAATTAGTGTCATTTGCGTAAGTCCCAGCAGCGCAATTGTTAATTATTCATTATCATTGTACTAATTAGTTTATGACCTGCTTTTTGGGAATTGTTGACCTCTGTGACATACTATTTTCTATATAGTGACTCCACATCCGACCTCGACTGAATTAGGTTGCTTCCCTGCCTGCCTGAGGCTGGGACTCCACCAAAGCGGAGATGCGGTGTGCTGTGCGAGAAGAGATGGTTTTCAGCTCGTGTGAATACACCGAAGCTGTGCGGAAACGCGTACTGTGTAGCAGAGATGTGTGCTGACTAGCTTTGCGAGTGTGCGAGGCGTTAAGTGCTCAGTGCGGGGCTCTGCGTGTTGCTGGCAGGCAGGAGAGGGAGCGTGACATCGCTCACTGCACGCCGCTCACATCTTTCGTCTCCACAGCTCACATCTCCGCAGCGATCTCCACTGAAGCTGAGCGGAGAGGATATGTGTCAATAACACCATTCTATTGGTTGTTTAAAAAACTCGACTCGTCTCCGCTTTGGTGGAGTCCCGGCCTGATGGTAAGCAAGGCGAAGTTCAAGAGCGATGACGACTGAATGACGATTGTCTCATGTTCTAAAAGGTTTTAAAAGTATTATTAATTAATACATAAGATGATTACTTATTACTATTACATACGTATTAAGAAATGTGATTTAATAAGGATGTATTGACAAGGATTGACAAAGGAACGCTTTGATGGTTTGGGCACATGGAAAGGATGAGTGAAAATAGATTGACGAAAGGAATTTATAAACCTCATGTGAATGGATACGTTAAACAAAGCAGGCCCAGAAGGGTGTTTGCCGACCAAATCGGAGACATCCTCAAGAAAGCCAGGTCCATATTCATAGAGCTTGTATGGAGAGAATTGTGAATGTGTCGGGAGAGTTGTGTCAGGATCGGGGCAAGCGGCGCTCCATTGTCCCTGCCTACCTCTGTAGGAAAACGGCGTGACAATTTGATTGATTGATTGATTAAAAAAAATGTTTATTTCCACAGTCATAAATGTGTTTTTTTTATTTGCGATGCAGAGCAACATAATATTTGTCTCTTTTTCGCTCATAATAACTATCGCTCTGTTCTACATCCACTTGTTAGTATGCCTAGTCATGGTTGATCGTTCAAACTCGTGCCATTTGCGATTATTAAAACTCGTGTAGGTGACGAATCTACCTCGTTGGTTAGACCAGTGTTTCCCAACGTGGGGCCCACTCGACACGACTTTAAACCTTTCGCTTTGAGTTATTTAAATGCAATGCTAGATATCTTTTGATAGATAAGTTTCGATAACAATTTCATAGTTATTTCTTCTTAAACTTACAATTTTTTATATTTCTTAAGAGAACAATACAATTTTTAAATGCTAAAAATTATGTATGGGGGCCATATAAAGCGTTATGGGGGGGCATGGCCTAAAAAAGGTTGGGAAACACTGGGTTAGAGTGATATAAATTATTTTAATTTATTGTAAAGTGAGTCGTTGTTTATAATTAGAGACTCTGTTGGATTGTTCGCCTGAGGTTACTCTGCATTGATAATAATGTTGATAACCTCATGAAGTTGAGGTTCAATTAAACTGGTGCGAAAATTAATCTGTCAACTGATAAGAGGGAATGGCTCTTAGAGACATAAATAGGCGCCATTGCTCGCAAAACAGGTGACGCTCTCTTACTATATATATATATATATATATATTACATATTGTCGACCGAATCGGTAGTCGAACTAAAAAGTTCCGTGCGTCTTTTCTTTGTAGAATAATCGATAAGTGAAATGCTTCTCCAGCCCATGTGTTCTCTCCCTCCTATAATCTTAGATCCTTCAAGCGATGCGTGAAGAAACACCTTTGGCCGGCATAGTGACGGCGACTGAGGCAGCCGTGAACTAACTCGGATGTTTCAGTCGTCGTCACTCTTGGATCTCCTCTTGCTTATCAAACTATGGGTGAAGAAGCACCTTTGGCCGGCATAGTGACGGCGACTGAAGCAGCCGTGGACTAACTCGGATGTTTTAGTCGTCGTCACTCTTGGATCTCCTCTTGCTTATCATCAGGCGGGTCGAGGTTAGATGTCGAGTCACAATAAAACTGTACATTTTTTTTCGCATAAGGCTTTTTACGCCCCTTGCCACCTGGCGCCTCTACTCCAAGTCCGGCGCTGCTTTGGTCGTACTGTTTCTACAGTCTAGTCTGTCTAAGCCGAAATGACGCGCCCCTCCACTGCATTTACGCACACGAGCAAATATAAAATTGGATAAAAAACACCGAAAATGCGTAAAATTGCGAAATGCGAAAATTGTAATTGGTCATTTAGGTGCTGGTTAGACACAGGAGGAGCACTCTTATGAATTATAGTAGTATTTATAGTTAGACAAGCTAAAGCTTAGTATAGAAATATTGGCAATGTACCATATTAAAAATAAAAAAAGATTGTTGGCTTCCTATTAATAATTTTCACATTTATAAGACCTACTTCGCATGAAGGTTCCCGATGGGGAAGAAAGGTTCTAGAGTGGAGACCACGAACCGGAAGACACAGCGTAGGTGGGCCTCCCACTAGGTGGATTGACGACATAGTACGAATAACTGGTGGATGCAACTGGCAATGAGCGTCTTCGGGCTGTTGATGATGAAGACCTACTTCCAGCTCATCATCAAGTATTAGCTTATAATAAATTTGATTTAATGTTATGCTTGAACGATTTTTATTTCCCAAAAGCTGGCATTGGAAGTGAAGTGAATACACAAAAAAATGTACACAAAAAAGGCACGCGTGCGTTGACTCCACACCTGTTGTTTTGTGATGCGTGACCTTAAAAATGAATGAGGTAATGGACGGGCTCGTCTTTGTAGGAAATCTATAACATTTTAGTTCAAACCATGCAATGCAACAAATATAGATTTTAAGTTTAGATTACACAATTATACAATTCTCTTCATACAAGCTGAATTGTGAATGTGAAGGAAGCGAGGGAGTTGTGTCAGAATCAAGTGGCGCTCCATATCCCAGTGGAAAAAAGGCGTGCGAATTTGATTTGATTTGATGCTCTCACGCAGTAGCGTGCCCCGAGGTCCAGGTAGGTCGGGTTTATATAATATGTATAATTTTAAAGAATTTAAAGAACTTCGATTTTTTGAGTTATTTGCCTAAACTATCGTTTAGGAGTACACTTTTACGTGTGGAGTGTGCAGAGCGTAAAGTTCCTCAGAATATGCTTAATCCGGTCAAAAAAACGCAAAAGCCCATTTTGTATGAAAAACAGGATTTATCCATATTTGATTTTGATATTATTCGAATTTTTAGTAGGTTCGTATAGCTTAAATTGCGACTTATTCACGTATAAGAGGATTTTTTTTTTACAATTTACATTGTGATATATGACAGGGGTGCCTGATGTTAAGCTGGAGTACGATCCATTAATGTCACTGCTACTACAATTCAATAACTGTAAGTAGCAGTCACATCCACTATGCCGGCTTAGCCCCGAAACGCGACTAAGCAGACTGCAGATTCGGCAGACTGGGCACCACTGCCTACCACTCAGAAAATAACACTTTTCCTTAATCTATACTAATATGGACTTCCATTGATGCTTTACCTGGATGACCAAGACATCCAGCGACTTATCGCGCCAATACAAAATATGAGTAGGTAGGTAGGTACCAAGTTTATAATTTATGGGAGACATTATTTTAAAACTCTTAACAGTAATTGATATTTAAGAAATTCGATTCCTATATAAATTTATACAACTTATTTTAGGTAGGTATATCAAATATCTTTTGAAGAAAATATGAATATAAATATTAGACTTATCTTTAAATATCCGAACTAATTGTTATTTCAATTTAAAATAACATTACTTTTTTGAAAGTCATTAGTTTAATAACAAATAGTATACATGATCCTAATACACCTCAAACCTAAACAGCAATAAACATAATATAATTATTATTATGGTTATTAAACCATATTAAACTTACAATAATTGTTAAAAATATAAAAAGTATCCAAGTAATTATAAGAAAACAACATAATATATAACTCACCTAATAGTAAAGAAATATAAAATCAATTGCACTGTTTCAATATAAATACAAAATAATGAAATTCCGAAAGTGTTCGATTATTTTCGTCAAGACAGCGCGGACACAACCGCTCCGCAAGAGATTTTTCCCGCTACTATTTTGTTGTGGTTCCTTTTTTAAACTTTGCAGCTGCTTAGTGTTACTAGAGCGGGATAAAAATACCAAAATTATATTATCTTTTTTATTATGTACATTTTTTTACCTTAGTCGCATTGTGTGAATTAAATACTCTTCAAACGGCTATTAACAAATTATGCGTACCTATCTAAAATACAGGAATAGAGTATTTTTTGGAACAGTAAAGAAATAGTGCTCTATCTTATGAACTTCACCCAATATCGCAAAAGGTTACAATTAAAAAAAAAATTACACAGGAAATAATTTACGAACAGTGACACAGGATGACCCAGCAGCAGCTGCTTCAGCTCATTGTTAATCGTCGGTTGAATTGTGATGCGTTTTGAATAGGAAATACAATTATATTGGGGTTTTATTTAAATGAGGCGTTAATAAATTGTAATGTAATTCAAACCACTGCGGTCACAGCGATTTAAATCAAATCATACTACTATATTATGAAATTTTAACTATCTTTTGGTTTCAATGCATATTAATATTCATATTGCATATTATATTATCCTTTTAAGGTGTAGTTGATACGATGTATGTCAATTAATAATCAATAAGCATCTAATTATCCTATACGAACCAACTTGTCGTTATTTTGCACATAGTCAACTTTTTAGGTTTTCCACTGTTACCTTTCTTATTAGGTGTCATTATTTGTTAGTGGAAGCACAATTTAGTTTAAATACCATTAAGTGTTTATTATTGCACTGAAGATAAAAAATAAATAAAATGTAAGAACCTATGATTGGGTATATTTTTTTCGTCTGGTATGTCAAATTATTTTTAAAAACCCAAAAGCCAAGCATTAATAAAAATTTAAAAAATATATTTTAAACTTGATTCGTCAAAAAATGTCAGGCGCCTGCAGTGAGATTATTGACGATATTGAAGATTTAATATCTTCACAAGATATTACGCCAAAAGAAAGATATGCCAGTAGAAAGACAGTAAATGTTCGGAGTAAAAGAAATAATAAAAATACCGAAAACGAGCCGGTAGAAAAAGTTATATTGGAAAGTGTTGTGCCAGGTATAACCTATAAATATATTACAAGTTTACTATATTATTTATGAAAATTGATATTAATGCTTTTAATAAACAAAGCTGTTGCGTTTTTAAAAACATAATAAATAGTTTTTACCTCATAGAATTAAATAACTTTAAAAAGAAATGTAAACAAATAATAAGACATTGAGAGAGAGTGAAAATTAATAGAATAATGTTTAATTATCTGTAAAACATCTGAAAGTGGTGTGAGAGAATGTGTTTGGATTGAAATTAGAAAATAAATAATTAGTTTAACCATTTAAAGAGAGTAAAACACTTAATAAATCATAAATATTTATAAACATATTAAATTATGGTCTTAAATTGATTTTATATGTACAAAGAGAAATACAAGTATTCTACTGTATTTCCTTAGAGCTTGTATGAAGAGAATTGTGGTTGTGTCATGATCGTGGCAAGTGGCGCTCCATTGTCTCCACTTATCCCTATGGGAAAAAGGGGTGACAATTTGATTGATTGATTGTATTTCGGTTTGTATATTCCAAAAATGTTTTGTGTACATTTAATTTGACACAATAATGGTTTTAATATATTTTAATTTGTGAATGATTATTCCATTTAAGTTACCAGTTTCAACTAGGCCTGCATATCAAATGTGACTGCTACTTACATTTATTTATCTGTAGCAGTGACTAAAGGCGACCGTGGTGTAGTGGCAGTGCAATGGCTATGTAAGCCGAGTGGCACGGGTTTGAAACCACTCACCGGTACCAATGTATCTTTGATATATGTACTTTTGGTTGTCCTGTTTCTATGATACAAGCACTTTAGTAGCTTAGTATAGAAATGTATAAAAAAATACAAAAAAATTACTACCTCTATTTTTGGACTGCACTTCAAATTCAAATTCAAAGTCATTTTTTCATTTGGTTTTTACAAACACTTAGAAACGTCATTAAGAAAGAGTGAGGGGACTCTACCGAGTGTCTACACTCCAGTGTGCTATCAGACAAGATGCTGTCTTATAAAAAAACCTACTATTATTTACTTTGGTTAAACTATTCCTATGATACAAGTACTTTAATAGCTTAGTATAGAAATGTAAATAAAAAAAAAATAAAAAAAATCTTAAACCTTAAATATATTTTAGGTACACAGAGAATATATGTGAAAACATGGGGTTGTGCCCACAACAGTTCAGATTCCGAGTACATGGCTGGTCAGTTAGCCGCACATGGGTATCCTTTAACTCAGGACAAACATGCAGCTAAATTATGGTTATTAAATTCTTGTACTGTTAAGAATCCCGCTGAAGAACATTTCAGGTATTGTTCTTTTATGATTAATAATTAATATTGTATTATAGATAATAACGCTGAATCACATAAAATAATTAACTGTATTAAATTATTATGATCTTTTAATTTTACTTAGATTTTGCACAAATATTGATTAGTTGTTGTAGTTGTAGTTATTTTCAAGCTCGTTTCCGCACTTGAAGTCCTCTTCGGTATCTTTGTGTGTTCTTCAACGGTTCTTCTTCAATGGAGCCACCCGATCTCCTCCAGAAAGGCCAGAGGACCCTTCTCATTCCTGCAGACCTCCGGAAGCGTCCTCGCACGAACATTGATTAATGTATTAATCAAATTTTATGTGGCTTACTATCCCTGACCACCATGGCTGCAAAGCTCTTGAAACGCCGAATAAATTGTAAAATCAAAACCAAAACAAATGCTTTGTTTAATTATTTTAATTTTAGACGCAAGTTACCAATAACATATGATCACAGCATTGGTTAAAACACTATTTCAATACACATAAAGTCCCGGATTTAAGGTTGCCTACAATAGGTTATGTTTTGTTTTTATTTGTTTTGGTTATGTTTTGTTACTTTTGTTTTTGTTTGTTTTTTCAGGAATGAAATAGAGTTAGGACAATCTTTGGGAATCCATGTAGTGGTAGCCGGGTGTGTACCCCAAGGTGCCCCACGCTCAGAATGGTTGTCAGGCCTAAGTGTGGTCGGTGTACATCAGATTGATAGAATTGTGGAAGTTGTTGAGGAAACATTAAAAGGTAAAATCTTCATCATTATATCTATTGTAAGTCTTCTACTGTTGAATTTTTTTTGTGACACATTTGACTACGGCACGCCTGATGATAAGCAAAAGGAGGTCAGAGTGACGACGACTGAAAAAAAACGAGTCAGTTCATGGCTGCCCCAGTCGCCGGCACTATGCCAGCCAAAGAAACTTATGGCCAGTCTACTCTACCAATCTCCAGAGTGGCTTGATTCCAGTAGTTTCCTATTTATTTAATTGTGGTTCGACATGACTTTACACTACCTGATCTGAAGCTGGAGGCGATAAATGGAAGTTAAAGAACTGCAAATAGCAGTTGCATCCATTATGCTGATCAAGTTTCAGAACTTCTTTTTATTTTTTATTATACATTTCTATACTAAGCTACCAAAGTGCTTGTATCATAGAAACAGGACAACCAAAGTACATATATCAAAGATACATAAAAGTGCCACTACACCACTTTCGAGCTGTTTCTGAAATGTGAAGTTCTGTCTTTACACTTGAAAGTAGTGGTACTACCCTAGATCAGTAGACTGGGCAAATAGCCGCCAAATGGGTATAAAACCAATCTTTGCTCGGATTGTTGTTGTTGTCACTAGTTTTGATGATCATTTGACAACCTAATTTGACACAATATCAAATGACATTAAAATACTTCAAAAAAGGATGACGGAACAATTATGCCGCTACACTTGCTACCAAGTGACTTATTTAAGCAGTATTAAAAGTCAACCAAGTGGTATTATTTGCAAAAAGTAGTGTCAACCTTTGAAAGAAAGGAATTGAAGTACAAGTAGTTGTCTCTTTCAGTCACACGTGGTATAAACATAATATAAATGAGACAAATAAAGTGGAGACCTAATAGAAACATAAAATATTAAAGAGCCATTATCAATTGGAGGACTTTGAAAAGATGTTCAGACGGTCTGCTAAAGGAAACTTGAGAGGTCATTCCTTAAAGCTACGAAAATCATGGTCTAACAACAACCCTCACAAGCACTTTCTTAGTAACAGAGTGGTAGATAGGTGGAATAACCTACCAGAACAAGTTGTGTCAGCTGAGACTGTTAATCAATTTAAAAATAGACTGGACAAGTTTTTGGACAATACCAACAAAAACAAGATTGTTAAAGCATTTAATTAAAACCAGATACAGGCGATTATCAGTTGTCTATCAACTGCTCGCCTGTTTAATAATAATAAAAAAAAAACAATGAATTATTTCTTATTTTAGCATAGATTCTATTCTTTCCATATTCTTAGATATTTATGATTGTAGGGCATACAGTGAGGCTTTTTGGTCAGAAGAAGACGGCTGATGGCAAAAAGGCAGGCGGTGCTTCCCTTCTATTGCCTAAAGTTAGAAAGAATCCACTCATTGAAATTATATCTATTAATACAGGTAAGATAATTTCGCAATATAACACTTAGAATGAATGTGAATGTGGTTGTGGTTAGCTTGGAATGTGGTGCAGTCGATTAATGGAGGCCACTGCATGGCACTGCCCCCCTAGCACGGCAACCCAAGAAGCAAGATAAAACTCTGCAACAATATCAATTCAACTCATTTTAAATCACTTACTAGAACAGTGTATCAAAAAATATATTTAAACGTTCTGTAAAACGTTGTTTTAAACTTTATGATGTGCCGGCCTAATATGTTATTTAAAATGAGTTACAATAATATTCCTTGCAGTTCTTTATCTTGTTTCTTTGATTGCTGTGCTAGGGGGGCTGGTTAGCATTATTCTAAATTTTGAGCACCAAGATGTTGCATGGCTCGATGAGAACGACATAGAGCCGTGGACATTCCAAAATCGGATGAAAGTGAGCAAGAAATGTCTTAACTATTTGGTGCGTTTTCTGGATGAATACTCGGTAAACGTATTCGGCCAGCGCAGCGTGTGGCATTTAAACTTGTATTTGGTTCTCGCGCCTCCCACGCGCGCTTAGTTGCTCTCACGATCCATGTTTGTCCAAGTTCAGTTTTCTATATGTCACCATATATAATCTATCTCGCGAGTTTGTAAACTGTGAACCGTCCATACTGTCCATAACCGTCCATACAATAAATATATTAATTTTTGATACTTTAGTGGTTATAAGAAATTTTAAACAATATTTTCTTTTTACCACCTAGCTGATTAAAACAAAACATATTTGGTTTTCGGCTGAATAGGATAAAAGCAGCCAAATATGCCTAATACCAAATAATAGCTGAAGATTTGTGCATTATTTTGCCAAAACATTTTACTTTACATTCCTCTGGCTGGCATAGTGAAGGTTAGCCAACCGTAAACTTGTTGTTTTCGTCATCGGTGCTCTTGGTCCTTCCATTGCTTACCCTCACCAAGGACCGTGGTTAGATGTCAAGTCACAGTATGAAATAATCTAATTACTATTTAAATCATTGACAGGTTGTCTTAACCAGTGCACGTATTGTAAAACGAAACACGCGCGCGGTGAATTGGGCAGCTACCCACCTGAAGAGATAGTGGAGAGGGCGAGGCAATCGTTTCAGGAAGGTGTTTGCGAAATATGGCTTACGAGCGAAGATACAGGTACGATATAGGCCTTAAATTGTTTCATCATCAGCCAGAAGGCGTCCACTGCTGAACATAGTCCTTCCCCTTAGAACGCCATTACGAACGACAAGATGCCAGTTGCAGCCACTGGTTATTTGTGACTTTCACTAGTTGTCAGTCTACCTAGTGGGAGGCCTACCTACGCTGCGTTTGCCAGTTCGTGGTCTCCACTAGAGCCTTGACGACAGGCGTGGACGAACGGTTTAGCGATTGGTTTGTTGCGCGTAAAGTCCCGGGTTCGATCCCCGGTAGGAGCAAATATTTGTTTCATAGCTTTTATTTGTAATATTAAATATTATAAATATTTGCTTCGGGTCTAATTATCAAGGAGTGGTAGGCAGTGGTACCCAGTCTGCCGACCCGGGGTAGTACCACCACTTACAAGTATACAGACCGTGAAGTGATTTGGTCACGTTTCGGGATCAGCTTGTAAGTTGCCGGTTCCATCTAGGCCGGCATAGTGGATGTGATTGCTACTCACAGTTATTGAATTGTAGTAGCAGTAACATTCATTTATAGACCACACTTCGGTTTAACATGAAACGGGGTTCTGTCATATGTCACAATAAAAAATTAAAAAAAACCTCTTCCCCTGGTTGTCGGTTTTTCGAGCGATGTGGCCAGCCCTTTACCACTTCAGCTTGCAAATCCTACAAGCTATGTCGGTAATTCTGGTTCTTTGGCGAATATCCTCGTTCCGGATTTTGTCGCGCAAAAATACTCCTAGCATAGCTCTTTCCATTGCCCGCTGAGCGATTCTGAGCTTTTCCAACAGGCTAGCAGTTAAGGGCCACGTCTCAGTGCCATATGCCATATTTTATCATCATCGGGCATTACAAAAGTAGTACAAAAAGGCCAAAATTAATGATGTTCTTTGGCGATATCAGATTGTCCGAAATATCTCATTATTAATAATTAATCAATCAAATTGTCATGCCTTTTTCCCACAGGGATAGGCAGGGACAATGGAGCGCCATATGCCACGATCCTGACACAACTCCCTCGCTTCCTTTACATTCACAATTCTCTTCATACAAGCTCTATGGTTATTGGGCACTAGGCAACTTAGCTTTTTTGAGGATGTCTCTATATTATTATAATAATGTATAGGTCATAATGTGTTCTCTCTATCCTATAACCTTGGAATCCTCAAGCGATCGTAAAGAAGCACCTTTGGCCGGCATAGTGATGGCGACTGAGGCAACAGTGAAGACTGTTTTTACAGTCGTCAGCACGATCAAGAAACCTATTCCGAATCCTAGCCGTCACGTCAAATTATATTTCCCATATTCGGTTGGGCACCACTGTTGACTGTCACATAATAATTGTACTTTCTGTACATAGGTACATATGGACGGGACATTGGTACATCTCTACCTGAGTTACTGGAACAACTAGTCTGTGTTATACCAGCTGGGTGTAGGCTCAGACTGGGCATGACTAATCCACCATATATCTTGGAACATTTGCCAAAAGTAGCAGAGATTATGAAGCATCCCAGAGTATATAAGTATGTATTGTTTTCAATATTAGCTCAACATATGCTGCACACTATCTGATGTTAAGGATTTTTTTTGAAGTTTTTTTTCGAAATTTTTCATTTTTGAAGATTTTTTTCAAATTTTTAAATATTTTTGAAATTTTTTGCTTTTTTTTCGAGATTTATAATTATTTTTTTTAAGTTTTTTCTTTTTTTTTATATTTTTTTTTAACATTTTTTTCGAATATTTAAAATATTGAGATTTTTTTTACACAAATGAATGTCTGTCATAGAAAACTCAAAAGTGAGGAATATTTTAGCTCCCTGCCTGATGTTAAGCTGGAGTGCGTTTCATGAATGGAGGTGGGTGCTACTATAGTTAACTGCAAGTATCAGTCGCATTCGCTATGCTGGCCTAATTGAAGTCGCAACTTACAAGCTGGTCTCTAAACGCGACTGAGTAAGTCATTTTGATTTGGAAAAAATTAAGAATTAAATAATTTAATCATAAAGATTATAGCAAACAGTGAAATATTTAAAAATGGTTTATTAAAAAATAACATAATATTTTTTGTGGCGCTGCTTATCTGATCAGGATAAGACGTCTGCCCAGTTCACCAGTATATATAATATAAGTAATAATTATAAAAAAAAACAATTATCAAATAAATTTCCATTACATTAATTTTTTATTTTTTATTATTATACATTTCTATACCAAGCTACTAAAGTGCTTGTATCATAGAAACAGGACGTCCGAAGTACATATATCAAAGATACATTGGTACCGGTAAGTGGTTTCGAACCCGTGCCAATTTCTAAATACCTTATAGTTAATGTTTACTTGCAGGTTCCTCCATGTGCCTGTCCAATCAGGCAGTGATCAGGTGTTGGCTGACATGAAGAGGGAGTACTCGCGCGCTGAATTTGAACATGTCGTCGACTTTCTCAGAGAAAAGTTAGTATTGATGCTTTCATTTTAATTTTACGTTAGAAAACATATATGCAACATTAACTTATACGAAAAGTATTTAAAAGTAGATTGACAAAAGGAATTTATAAATCTGATGTGAATGGATACATTAATCGAGGCAGGCCCATGACGGTTATTTCCGGAGACATTCTTAAGTAAACTGGGTTGCCTAGTGCCCATAACCGTTCAGCTTGTATGAAGAGAATTGTGCCTGTGAGGAAAGCGAGGGAGTTGTGTCAGGATCGTGGCAAGTGGCGCTCCATTGTCTCTGCCTATCCCTGTGGGAAAAAGGGGTGACAATTTGATTGATTGACCTCCATTCATACTTTGCACTCTAGCTTGACATCCGACGAAGTGTTGTCATGTGTTGAGCTACACTAAAAAAAGTTTATCCATATTTAATTAATACTTAGTAAATAATAAATAAAATTATATTAAATATAATTAAACTAAAACAAAAAAAAAGGATAAATCTCTACCAGTTTAGAGCGTCATTTCTTTTAGAACAATCGATAAATGGGATGCTTTACCAGCCCATGTGTTCTCTCCATCCTATAGCCTTGGATCCTTTAAGCGATGCGTGAAGAAGCACCTTTGGCCGGCATAGTGACGGCGCCTGGGGCAGCCGTGAAGACTCGGTTTCGCAGTCGTCGGCACTCTTGGACCTCTTCTTGCTTACCAGCAGGCGGGTCGAGTTCAGATGTCGAGTCAAAATAAAAAAAATAGGTAAAGTGTAACTAGCCGTTTGCTGCTGAATGGCAATGCTGATCCTTTGACCCAAATATTGCCTAGCCCTACTGTCACCCTAGATCACCCTAGATTGATTAGCTGTAAAATACTTAATTGTAATTTAATTTCACATTTTAGAGTACCCGGTATCACAATAGCAACGGATATAATATGCGGTTTCCCCACGGAGACAGACAAGGACTTTCAGGACACAATGACACTTTGCAAGAAGTACAAATTCCCCTCACTCTTCATCAATCAATTCTTCCCAAGGCCTGGAACACCAGCAGCTAAGATGCCCAAGGTTGATACACAAGAAGTAAAAAAGAGAACTAAAGAACTATCAGAGTTTTTCAGATCATATACTGTTTTTGATCATAAAGTGGGAGAAATACAAGAAGTTCTTGTAACAGATATTTCTCATGATAAGAAATATTACGTAGCTCATAACGAATTTTACGAACAGGTCCTAGTACCTAAGTCAGACAAATATATGGGGAAAATGGTTAAAGTTAAAATTACTGGCGCTACCAAATTCTCTATGTTCGGTGAACCCATAGACAAACCTGTAATGCCAGGGTTAATAGCCCCGAAAAAAGCAGGCGAAGTTTCCGGTGTCTATGGTCAATATGGCGCACAATATGGCCGACGGTTTCCGGTCCCAGTCCCCGTTATAGTTTTAATTGTTGCTCTAGTTATGAGATTGATCTGGTTTTTGTTGTAATGAATATAAGAGATTTATTAAAATGGTTATATTTTTATATTTGTATTTTATTTTGATATTTATATTTTATTAGGATTGACAAAGGAATGCTTTGATGGTTTGGGCACATGGAAAGTATAAGTGAAAGTAGATTGACGAAAAGAATTTATAAATCTGATGTTAATGGATGCGTTAAACAAACAGACCCAGGAGGGTATTTTCGACCAAATCGGAGACATCCTCAAGAAAGCTAGGTTGCTTAGTGTCCATAACCGTAGAGCTTGTATGAAGAGAATTGTGAATGTGAAGGAAGCGAGGGAGTTGTGTCAGGATCATGGCAGGTGGCGGTCCTTTGTCTCTGCCTATCCCTGTGGGAGGAAGGCGTGACAATTTGATTGATTGATTTTACTATTTTTTTGAATATTTATTTGTATTTCTATACGAAGCTACTAACGTGCTTGTATAATAAAATTCTAGATGACTAAAGTACATAATATATCAAAGACACATTGGAACTGGCAAGTGGTTATGAATCAGAGGTTATTAGTTTCTGTGATTGATTCCGCTAGACCACAGTCGCCATATGGGCATCATTAAATTTATCCCATAATCGTAGAGCTTGTATGAAAATAATTGTGGATGTGAGGGAAGCGAGGATGTTGTGTCAGGACCGTAGCTAGTGGAGCTCCGTTGCCCCTGTCTATCGCTGTGGGAAAAAGGCTTGACAATTTGATTGATTGATTAAATTTATCACACCTCAATTCTCATAGTGACCGGCAATCATCCTCATTATGTTTGCTATAAATCGTCCACTACTGGATGGCCTATCCATCACAGCGATCTCCACCTACAACCAGCGGCTTCCTGTTGTAATATTTAGCTGACCATCAGTCCGTCTTGTGGGTGGACGTCCTACGCTGCGTTTATTCGTACGCATTTTTTTGTGGTGTTAAGCTAGAGTTTATGAATATGATGCGGTTTATGAATAGAGGTGATTGATACTTTATTAAATAATTGCGATTTACGGTTTGTAGACTTAATGGTGGTGGTACAGCCCCGTATCGGCAGACTGGGCAAAGGAACTCTTACCCTACCGAGAAAAAGTAACAATTTAGTTTAAAGTAAAAAAATAATACTAATCTGATGTGTATGAATGCGTTAAACGAGGCCGTGGCAAGTGGCCCTCCATTGTTTCTGCCTATCCCTGTGGAAAAAAAGGCAGAACAATTTGATTGCAATCAATATTGAATCACTGTTATATGACTGATACTTGATCTTGTAGTATTCTCCCACAACATAATAGGCCCTGTCTTTGCAAGGCCTAGTCCTTGATCTAATTACTAAATTACACTTAACAAAAGGTATTTCATGGTTCGACACCTCTCATTCAAGACACTTGATAGCTGAAGATGCCCGGTTACTTGCAAGAACTATATAAAAGAGATGTCGGAACGTAGTAACATTTTAGTTTACTATTGTAAGTTCTTAGTTACAGTATAACATATAAAACTGTTTTATTACATTTATAATAAGCTACTAAAGTACTTGTATCATAGAAACAGGACAACCAAAGTACGTATATTAAAGATACATTGGTACCGGCGAGTAGTTTTGAACTCATGCAATCGGTTTGCGTAACCATTGCACTGCCACTACACCACGGTCGCCTTATTGATAATTTAGATTTGATAGATAGCTGGTATATATCGACGGTTTCCGGGCTATTTGTTTTAAGCGACATTTTTAAAACTTTACAGGAGAGCGATTTAAAGTTTTGATTTCCAGAAAAAAATTCATAACTTTTTGAAACCTGGTTTATTTTCAAAAAAGTAAAATTTATCTATTTTCATATCATATTCCCCATAATTTGATTAAGATACTTCTTTTACAAAGGCGCTATTAGCAGATATAATTGTCGCTTAATACAAAACGCCCATACTTAATTAATTCGTAGATGCAGGCTAAATGATTTAAGCACCAAATGTTGCAAGTAATAGATTCAAGCAAAACGCTTTAAGTATAACTTTTGTATTTTTTTAGAGTAAGGCTAATTGCATCAATTACAACTTGATGAATAAAACAGAAAAAGGCAAATTAGTTTATACGACTAGTAAAACACAGCTGAGGTACAGGATAAACGACTAAAGAGACAAATAGTATTTAAAAAGTAATTGTTTGAAATGACAATAAATTCGTAAATTCCTAAAAAAAGTCGCTTAAAACATAATAATACTTTGCTTAAAAGGGAAATAACTCTTTGTTGTTTTAATAATAAAATTAAAACTAATAAAACAAAACTAATAATAATTACCATTTTTTATTTATTAACATAATGTTATTCAAATATCGTATTGTACTCAATAAGAATCACTTTGACATATAATGTGTCCCAAAATTCAGCGATAAAACTGCAACAGAGGGTAGCCCTGGTCATGACTAGTCAAGAACAAAAAAAATTAAAATTATCCATTGTGTTTTTTTAGTTACGAAAAAAATGTAATTTTTTCAAAAACTTACGTCTCATCTCACATTTTTAACTACCATGAAAACACTTTTTTTAATATTTTTGATTTATTTATTGTATCAGTAAGCTGAATATATCTGCTATTTATTACAATCCTTGAAAACCCCAAAAAACATATAGTTTTTACATAAAAATGATTTATATTACATTTTTTGCTTAAAATGTTGAAAGATTTTTACTTTCAGTATTTCACTCATCGTGGTGTAAAAAAAAGTATGAATACTACTATGGCAAGTTTTATTAAAAAATGACGCAACTAATCAAGATTCTAAAATGGTATAATATTCTAGGAAAACTAGCCACATAAAAAAATACGAGTGGTATTTCTAAACAAGAACCAAATTTCATGAAATTGTTGTTTAAATTAATCACTTTTACTATGGGATCAAAACAGGTTTTTGTTAGTCAATATCATTTTAAAAGTAGAGAGAAAGAGATTTTACGTTAGAGCGAGATAGACAGATGTTAATTTTTGAATATTATTGTAATTTTGTATTTAAAATGGGTTTATGGATATAAAATGAAATATAACAACTAGTTTAAACAATAAAACATTTAATTTTTTACTGAATTTAATTACAATAAATATTCGAATTGTTTGCCACCAGCAATAATACAAGCACGACATCGCCTTAAAAATGATCGTTTTATTCGTCTTGCATAACTTCCAGCATTTATGTGATCCGCAGCCCGAGTGATTTTTTGGCGAAGTTCGTCCAATGTTGTAATGGGTTTTGAGTAGACCCTGTCTTTGAGACAACCCCAATAGAAGAAATCCAGGGGGTATAGATAGGCTGAACGTGGTGGCCATGAGATAGGACCAAGTCGCCCGATCCAACGCCCTGGAAACTCATTGTTCAAGTAATCTCGCACAGAACGGGCATAGTGAGCTGGGCAACCATCATTTTGAAACCATAAGTATCGTAAATCACTTAGAGGCACGTCTTCTAATAATTCTGACAAGTTATTTTGTAAGAAGCTCAAATAACTATTGCCATCTAAGTTTCCGTGTAACTCAAAAGACCCAATCACTTTTCCATTTAATATGCCCGTCCAAAGGTTAAGGTTGAATTGGTTTTGAGATTTATCTTGTCTCATCAGGTGTGGATTTTCATAATTCCAGCTATGTAGATTGTGAAGATTTAAATAGCCATCTTTCTTGCAGGTTGATTCATCCGACCATAAAACTTTATCTAAGAATTGAGAATCTTCCCTGTGCTTTTGTAGCATTACACGGCAAAATGTGACCCGTAGTGGATAGTCCCGCCGTAATAGCGTCTGCATACGTTTGTAGTGATATGGGTGAAGCCTGTGATATTTTAAAATACAATGAGCAGAACTTCTTGGTATTCCCGTAGCTGCTTCTATGGCACGTACCGAGGTAGTTAAATCCATTTCTATTTCATGCAGAACTTCTTCATCTCGATCCGATCTTGGTCTTCCAGCATTTCTCCTAGGATGGTAAACGATCCTCCGAAAACGCTTGATGTAGATTTGTAAATACTCTAAAATCTTTGAGCATTTGGGTACCTTTCCCGATACAATCTGCTAGCAGAGTTTGCATTGCTTCGGCATTCACCATAAATTAAGTGCATATTAGCGTATTCCAATGGCGTGTATGGTAGCGGCATGATAAAAACAAAACTCACAATCACAGTCCAAAATAATGCCAGGTCAGTCCAGTTTGCAGATCACTTAATCGAGTCCAAAAGCCAATCCAAAAGTCGTCAGTATTAAAGCCAATTTAATGCGGAACGGTGCACAGTAAACAAAGGAACAAAGCATACTGACTGATAACAGCAACTTCTCTACTTGCCCCATTGTTATATTCAAAAATTAACATCTGTCTATCTCGCTCTAAGGTAAAATCTCTCTTTCTCTACTTTTAAAATGATATTGACTAACAAAAACCTGTTGGCCCCATAGTAAAAGTGATTAATTTAAACAATAATTTTATGAAATTTGGTTCTTGTTTAGAAATACCACATAATACTTTTTTTATGTGGCTAGTTTTCCTAGAATATTATACCATTTTAGAATCTTGATTAGTTGCGTCATTTTTTAATAAAACTTGCCATAGTAGTATTTATACTTTTTTACACCACGATGAGTGAAAGTCTACTAAAAGTATGTTTTTTTAACATTTTAAGCAAAAAATGTAATATAAATCATTTTTATTTAAAAACTATATGTTTTCTGGGGTTTTCAAGGATTGTGATAAATAGCAGATATATTCAGCTTACTTATACAAAAAATAAATCAAAAATATTTAAAAAAAAAATATTTTAAATATTAAAAAAATTACATGGTAGTTAAAAATGAGATGAAAATATTTGAAAAATTTACATGTTTTTCGTAACTTAAAAAAAACAATGGATATTTTTCAATTTTTTTTCTCGTCTAGTCATAACCAGGGCCACCCTCTGTTGCAGTTTTATCGTTGAATTTTGGGACACATTGTATATGGCACGATATGGTGTAGACTGAAGCGCCCGTTCGGGGAGGTATAGTATAAAAACTTGCTTGTTTTATAGACGCGAGCGGCGAAAATGTTCTGTTTTAACCGACATTTGGTACAACGATTCATACAAAATTTGCAGTGTCTGAATGTAAAGTTTTCGATGTAATCGGTATAGGAAAAATGAATGAAGTACTAGTACTTGTAGATTTAATATGTTTGAAGCGACCAATCAAAAATTAACCGATTTAGGAATAAAGGTTTATTTGCCATTTAAAGACTGTTTCAACTACAGGGCGAAATGTTTTAATAGCCTTTTTTTACTAAAAACAGATTCAAGCGAAATGAATTAAGCGACATTGCATACCAATTTGGGATTCAGGCTAAATGTTTTAAGCGACATGACTTTATCTTTTTGGAGGAAGGTGTAATGCTTTAACAAACATCACCTATAGAATGTAACTTCAGGAAAAACGCTTTAAATGACCCGTTTGGATGATTTGTGTGTAAGGCAAAAACGCTTAAGTAAATAAGCAATAAAAACTTTTGTGGCTCAAGTACACTTTCTATATAAAAGGACATATTTCGCGTCGGTTCATACAATGAAATTTCGGATCGCCCCAAAAAATGGCATTGTTTTAAGCGCCAAAAAAGTACTCTGATCGTCACCAAAGTCGACTCAGTCGACGCAAAAAAAATCGCTGATTCCAAATATGTATATAAGTCAATATCGGTCAAAATGTCGCTTAAAACAAATAGCCCGGAAACCGTCGATATGTTTTTTTATATTGTGACTCGACATATGACAGCACGCCCTCTTGATCGGCCTAGTTGGAACAGGCAACTTACAAGCTGATCCTGAAAAGCGACTAAGTTACTTTACAATCTGTTTACTTGTAAGTGGTGGTACTACCCCGGATCGGCAGACTGGACAAATATATGTCTGTGTTTTTTTTAAATAACAAATATATTTAATATTATTATTTATATTAATACTATCAATTAATTAAATTGTCACGTCTTTTCCCCACAGGGATAGGCAGATACTTAATTAATAAGTATTAATATATAATAAATAAAAGCTATGTAAGTGTAGTGAGGAAGTCAGAAGTGTCGCCATAAAACCTTAATATTCTAATTCTGGGGCATTCGGTATAGTAAATAAGAATATATATTGTATAATATTTACAATTTTAATCTTTCTTGAGAATCTGATAAAATTAAAGGTATATTAACTATTAATAAAAAATATCTAATGACGTTGCGTCTGAGATAGTCCCAACGAGACTGGCAACATTTCCCCTTTGTATATAGCAAGGCGTTGGTAGAAAATTTCCAGCTTTTCTGTCGCCAGACTTCTCTGTCAGCCGCTTGGACAACTCTTTGGCCAGGCGCTTAGCTGAAGGTCCCCAAGGGCCCATCGTCTCGACCCCAATCGGCGCAAATTCGTAACCAGTACCGAGGTTAAGGTATTTGCGCAGCTTGAGGTACTCAGCTAAATCCCGCACTCCCCACGTTAATAAAGGTCGCTGAATTAATTGTGTTTTAAAGTTTCAGTATTTTTCAGTAACATACACACTCAGAATGGCATCAACTTACAATCAGATGAATGTGAAAAGGCAAAAAGTGCGCGAGACTAAAGCTATTGAAACAATTGACTACTTCCAAGGTAATGTTTTTACTAAACCTATATTACAATCGAGTTTTAATTTGGAATAGCGAAAAGAATTTATAAATCTCATGTGAATGGATACGTTAAACAAGGCAGGCCCAGGATAGTTGGTAGTCATTTGTCTCTGCCTATCCCTGTGGGAAAAAGGCGTGACAGTTTGAATAGCGAGCAATTAATCGTCGTTCGTCTTTCCATACAGCAATTATATGAAATAACGTCCTTTTCTTAAAACATTATTGGTCGGCAGATAGTTGGTAGTCATTTGCCCAGGCTAGCCTAGGCTGCCAATCACTTTCAAGTAAACAGACCGTGAAGTAAATTAGTCGTGTTCACTCCAGCTTCTTTTTATTATTGCGACACGACATCTGACCTCGTCCCGCCTGATGATAAGCAAGAGGAGGTCCTAGAGTGACGACGACTGAGAAAATCGAGTTTGTTCACGGCTGCCTTAGTAGCCGTCACTATGCCGGCCAAAGAACATCAGAGCTTAACATCAGGCGGGATGCGGTCACAATATCGAGCCCTAATAAAAAGTTATAGTGCCAATACCTAACATTATAACTTCAGATGGCACTATTAGATCACATTCTGACGACAGGCGTGACCGGTTGGTTAGCACACCAGTTTGTTACGCGTAAAGTTCCGGGTTCGACTCCCGGTCGGAGCAAATGTTTGTTTCACGGCTTTTATTTGTAATATTTATCCGCCTATTTTTTTACCTTTTTTTAAAAAAAAAGAGGCGGATATTTGCATCGGGTCTGGTTATCAAAGAGTAGTAGGCAGTGGTGACCAGTCTGACGATCCGGACTAGTACCACCAATTACAAGTATAGAGACCGTGAAGTGATTTAGTCGCGTTGCGGGATCAGCTTATAAGTTGTCGGTTCCAACTAGGTCACTGCTACTCACAGTTATTGAATTGTAGTAGCAATGACATCCATTAATAGACCGCACTCAAGCTTAACATCGAGCGGGGTGCTGTAATATGTCGAGTCACAATAAATAAAATCATGTCCAGCGCCTCTGTCTACCCTTTCTTTTAACAACAAATTGTATTTCAGGCATAGACAAGATTGAGTACAACAATATGTCGTCCCCAACTGATTCAATGTCATACAAATATTACAATGCAAGTGAAAGGATTAATGGCCGCTGTATGGAAGATTGGCTTAAGTTATCAATATCATTAACTGCTTTTAAATATAAAGGTATGACTACACACGACTCAAACACACCTCCACTACAGCCAAAACCACCCAGGGATATTCGATTCGCGTTTCGCCCCACTCCAAATTCTGTTCCCACAGGAAGTCTCGAGGGAAGAGGTCTCACCCATCAGAGGTCCCTCTCCTTCCTTAGCCAACTAGTTCCCCCAGCATACCCACATTCATTCACTCCAAAGTCGGGAAACACTCGACTTTGGAGTCAATTCTATTTCTCATGGATCATCCCCTTCACGGGGGGTTCACCACTCAATCGCGCTGATATATCCGAATGTAAAACAGCAAATCTTCTCAAAAAAAAAAATATATAGTAGGAAGATACAGCAGATAAAAAGAGCGCAAGCATTAAAGCTACTTCCTCTTTTCACTCCCGTAATACCCGCATAGGTTGGGAGAAGCATTCGCATTTTGGCGACAGAATCAGCACTCGAACTTAAAGGTTCGGTGCATCGTTTCTTTGTAGAACAATCGACAAGTGAAATGCTTTACGTCACAATAAAAATTTAAAAAATGAAAAAAAAAACTGCAGTCCTGTTTTTTTAATTTTTTATTTACTCTTAAAGCTACTAAAGTGCTTGTATCATTGAAAAAGGATAACCAAAGTACATATAACATTGGTACCGGCAAGTGGTTTTAAACCTGTGCTTTCTGTTTGCGTAACCATTGGACTACCACTACACCACGGTCGCCCTAATAAATTAATTTTTCAGGAACAGACGAGTATGGAAAACCAATGTACAACCGGAATTGGGACGACAATTCCAACTCCATAGATAATTACAAGCGACATATAAAAGCATTCTTTGATTTTTGCCAAAAACTCGGCATAAAATACTGGACCGCTTTCGACACGGACTTGGTGCCCTCGTCAGAGAATTTTGAAGAATATAAAAACAATATGGAAGAAATGATTGAGTTTATTTTGGATTTATCACAAAAGAATCACTTTAAATTGCTGTGGGTTGCTCCAGATCTCCATTCGAATCCGCGGTATGTGGCCTTAGTTATTAGAACGTACAGTGAAATTAGCTTGTAGACGTTTTTGCATTTGTAGTAGTGCGCCAAGAGCGCGTTTCCATTATTAACACACGTTACAAAAACACGTCATGTCCTTAGGTTTTAATAGAAAGCAAGATAACCGGAAACTTTTAATAGAAAAACACGAAATTCGGTACTAACGAATTAACTATTTGATAAAAATTGCAGAATATCGTGCACAAAACCGACCAATTTTTTTCACTGACGAAACATACATCACATACTCTCTCAAAATCTTGCTCAGACGGAAGCGCTTCAGGTTTAAAGCGACATATTATATATTGAAGGGCATCCGGGCAAAATATTTTAACAAAAAATTATAAAAATTGTTTATTAATTTATTTGCTGACTGTACACTACTACAAACGCAAAAACGTCTCCAAATTAAAACTAAACATCATGATAGGAGATGCACAAAACTGTCATGTCGTATTTCAACTATCGGGTAATTCTCCTTCATTAATGAATCTGAATTTTTCCAGTTACGCTTCAGGAGCCATGACAAACAATGACGTCATAACACTGACATACGCCGCAGCACAGATTAAAAGAACAATAGAAATGGCACAACGTTTGAATGCGGAAAACATCCTAATATGGCCTCTGAGAGAACGAATTCAAACAATAAAAACAGACACTCAAAAGGAATTCAAATTATTCGGGAAAATTCTCAAAATGGCCGCGGATTTCAAAGAGCGAATTGGTTTTCGCGGGCAATTTTTGCTTTTGCCGCGTGTTTTTGACAAGTTTGACAGTTGTGAAGGCCGTTACGTTTGGAATGGTGTCAGTTGTGCGTGCCTTTTAAAACATTATCACTTGGAGAGGATGTTTAAAATTATTGTTGAGCCTGGACATGATTTGTATATGACACAGTTGTACGTTTCATTTATTGTTAGTTCTAATCCACATACGTCTTATTTATTTAACTACGATACTTTAGCCTGCATAGTGACGGCGACTGGGATAGCCGTGAACTGACTCGGTTTTTTCAGTCGTCGTCACTCTTGGACCTCCTCTTGCTCATCACCAGGAGGGTCGAGGTCGTGTCACAACAAAAAATACAGAAGACATTTGATCTACGATCTAATCTGATGTGGTTGGATGCTTTAATCAAGGTAGACCCAGGAGAGTGTTATCCGACCAAATCGGAGACATCCTCATCCTGGGTTGCCTAGTGCCCAAAACCGTAGAGAATTGTGGATGTGAGGGAAGCGAGGGAGTTGTATCAGGATCGTGGCAATTGGCGCTCCATTGTCCCTGCCTATCCCTATGGGTAAAACTCGTGACAATTTGATTGATTGATTGTACTACAGGTAAATAACTGCAAGTAGAAGTCGTATCCACTATGACGACATAGTTACAATCGGCAACTTCAAAGTTATTCCCGACAAGCCATGAATCAGTTCTGTAAACTTGAAAGCGGTGGTACAAATTAGTGGTAGGCAGTGGTGCCCAGTCTGCCGATCCGGGGTAGTACCACCACTTACAAGTATACATACCGAGAAGCGATTTAGTCGCGTTTCGGGATCGGGATCATAATATGTAACTGCTATTGAATTGTAATAGCAGTGACAGCCCTTCACGGACGGCACTCAGCTTAACATCAGATGGGGTGCTGTCATAAGTCGAGTCGCAATAAAAAAAATGATAACCATCTCAGAGTTCTACTTTTATTTTAATAGATACAACGCCAAGAACTTGTCCAAGCGGCTGACGGAAAAGTCTGGAGACGGAAAGGCTGGCAATTATTTCTGCCAACGTATTAGCCTTGCTATACAAAGGGGAAATGTTGCCAGTCTCCTTGGGACCATCTCTGATTCGACGTCATCAGCCGATATTTTTTATTTATAGTTTAAATATAGTTAATATACTTTTAATTTTGTCTGTTTATATTATAGATACAACATGGCCGGTGGTGTTCAAGTGAGCAATAATGAAAAGTCATACATATACAAAAACTACACCATTATGATGAAACATATCATTGAACAGGTATGATAATAAAATAAAAACTGTTTAAGAGATTGCTAAAGCGCGTATAAATCCGCTTCCGAATTGATTTATCACTAGGATATGTTTTAAAACATGGTCCAAAAGCATTTGAGAGATTCTTGCTCTAATTAAGATGCTAAACGTGCATGTATCATAGAAACTGAACGACCAAAATACATAATATGTATACGAGTATGTGCATAATATGTATTATATCAAATATACAATAATACTGGCATTAAATACATTTTGAACTTTGTTCTTTGAATTTTAATCATTAATTTCACGCCTTAATTTTCACAAGGATAGGCAAAGACAACTGACCGCCAAATTTCAATATCCTGATCGATCTCTCTCGCTTTCTTTGATTTTAAAAATAATAAATTTATTAACTGTATTTAGGCGAGAGAGTTATGTCAGGATCGTGGAATGTGGCATCCGTTGTCTCTGCCTATCTCTGTATTTTGACAGGGATAGGCGGCTGATAAAGTTTTAATTTTTAGGGGATACCCTTACCATCGGGCATCAATCTCAATCTTCGCGCATGCCGTGATAGTATAGAGTTACGTGATTGTCTGTTGATCTATGTAAAATATATAGACATATTAGCTAAAAGTTTAAGAACAGCTGCCTCTATTGTTTCTGAACAGATTTTTACTAAACATTTACAGGTGAGTGGTTTTATAAGGTGAATTATCTACTGGCGCGCCTTAGGAACAAGACTGACGACAAGTATGCCGTGACGGCAAATGACATGACGCTCTCTTATGCCGCCTCTCCATTCCCCAGTGTCTGCGTGTCGTGAAGGGCTAAAAATGATTTAAAAATACACATATTAAAACCTTCTGAGTTTTCGGAGTACGTGACTACAAAATATAATGTACAAAGGCATGACACATGACCGCATACTGCTGTTTGAATCTTACCACGAAACGCGACTGAGTTACTTGACGGCCTCTACACTTGAATACGGAGAGGTACTACAGGGGAAATGACCACCGATTGTCTTCTTTTATCGATCCATAAAATGTACAATGTTGTGTATGAGGGCACACACATATATATGCATGTACAATTACTAGATGTACGTGGCACAATCTCGAGCGTATCAGGCAGAACATGTCAGCCGTCACGCGTGGCATAATACGTTGGCGAGCCTGTGATAGTTATCCATAGTTATCAGTGTTACTACTGCATGAGTTACTATCCAGACACTACATACAATAATTATGAATTTTGGTGTTTGTTTTAGCAACGTTACGTGTCATATTACAGCGGGTTTGGTTCCCGGTTGCTTAATAATGACGTCACACTTGAAGATTGCGACGAATATGTCAGGTACATCTTCTTCTTCAATATTTGTTAAGAAGTTTTCGTAGTATGAATCGAATCTTGCAACTGAATTTTAATACATTACCCCCAACCTTTTGAGATAATGATAGACGGAAAGAAAGTGGAACAAGTAAAACAATTTGTTTATTTGGGAAGTGTGATCAAGATTTTGTGAGAAAAGTGGAAAAGAATAACAGCAAACGGTGCCAAGACACTGTATGGAAGTGAATGTTGGGCGTGTCAGAAGAAGCATAAGATTAGAATTATATCTGTAGAAATGCGGTCAAAAATGAGAATATGTGGAGATACGATAGTGGATAGAATAAAGAATAGCTCAGTGCGCTTTAGATATGGTTTGAAAGAATATGCAGTGGCAAGAATTGGAGAATGAGTAAAAGTGAATTGACGAAAGGAATTTTTAAATCTGATGTGAATGGACGTGTTGAACAAGGCAGACACAGGAGGGTGTTTCTCGACCAAATCGGAGACATCCTCATGAAAGCTGTATTGCCCAGTGCCTATAATTAGAGATGTAGAGACTCGACTTTTCAACCCGGGTTCAAACCGAGTTGGGTCGGTTAACATCTACTATAAACCGGTTTGAACTATTGTATACTTAAGTATGTATAATTTTAGATCACCAAATTTATTTAGGTATATTTGACATCCGAAATTCTATAGCAAACTATACTATGTATTAGGCAATTTAGATTGTCGGACCGAATTCGTCAACTCGGTTTGAATCGAATTCATCAATTCGATTTGCGAATCGGGTTATCCATAGTTTTAAATCGACCTAACTCGGTTCGTAAAAATTCGAGATCTTCTCATCTTTACCTATGATCGTAGAGCTTGTATAAAGAGAATTTTGAACGTATGGGAAGCGAGGTAATTGTGTCAGGATCGTGGCAAGAAGCGTTCCATTGAAACTTTGAACTATTTCTTTTACAAGTAATTAATTTTCCAGAAAGAACGGCCAGCACAGTGAGGCGCACTCATCCAGGTCTGAACATTGGGACATCGTCTTTCAAAGATATTTAGATAATTGTGAACATATGTAATTATTTATAAATGCAATCATAAATATACTTTCGTTATAAATTTTTTGCTTGTCAATCAATCAATCACTCAAATTGTCACGCCTCCTTCCCACATGGATAAGCAGAGACAATGGAGCGCCACTTGCCACGATCCTTACACAACTCCCTCGCTTCCTTCACATCCACAGTTCTCCTCATACAAGCTCTACGGCTTGTAAAAAACATTTTTTAGAAATTGTAAATACTATAAGGACAAGTATTTTTTTATTAATAATCCAAATTATTATTAAGCAGCCTATGTATAAAGACCGTGTAGTGACTCAATCGCGTTTCGGCAAAAGCTTGAAAGTTTTAGGACTTAGCTATGTATATATGCTGCTCGTCAATATTAATCTGTGGACTGCACTCCAGCTTAACATTAGGCGGAATGCTGTCTTATGTCGTGGCACATTAAAAACAGGTATATTTGGAGATAAACAGAGGATGCTAAATGGATACATTGCGTCTTACACGGCGTTCACACGAGGCGAATTAAATTGATCAACTGTGAAATCGTTTGCGATTTGAACCGTCTGAACAGACCTTCAATCAAGTTAAAGTAATAAATATCGGATCAACAAATTTAAAGACCTTTCAACTTTTATTGATGAGCTACGACCTGCTTCGGTTTTTCGACCACATTTTAGCTAATATCAAGCGGAGTGGAAAATATATTTTTATCAAAACCATAATGAGTTTCTAGAGGAAGATAATATAAATGATATTTTACGAAAATAAAACTACTAATGATTTTCATTCAGTTCTTTTATTTATAAATGTTTTCGTCTTACAAAACTAAATTCAACTTATAAAATAAAATTGTGCATAAAATAATTAAATAATTTAGATTGCCTAATTGTATCTTTCACTAGTTTTTATAGACTTAAAATTTAACCAGTAGTCACATTTACCGAGTTATTTCTGTTTGAAAAGACTAGTGATAAAAATACAATACATTGATTAGAATAAACCTAATTCATCTTAAAATAAACAAATAGAATAGGAACAAAAATACTGAATTTAAATCTTAAATGTCTTAAAAACATATATTAAGTAATTTCATCTCAACTGAAAACATTTTAAAAAAGCAGGCGTCTGTAACCATTGTGTCTGTATGAAGAGAATTGTGGGTGTGAAGGAAGCGAAAGAGGTGTGTCAGGATCGTTATATGTCCACAATAAATATATCAATCAATTAAATTGTCACACATGGATAGGCAGAAACAATGGAGCGCCACTTGCCACGATCCTGACACAACTCCCTCACATCCACAATTCTCTTTATACAAGGTCTAAATATATCATTATATAATTAGGTATATGTTTAATTAAGTACATTCAAATTATTATTAAAATATTTTTTTATATAAAGGATAAAATATAAAAACGTCTCTTTGTCTATCTCATGCCGTAAATACATTTTTTAATTAAATAATTTAAATTAGCTCGATAATATGAACAGAGAAAAATTTTGACTCAAATAAAATTTATTTAATTTACAATAATTTTGTACCGCAAAAAAATATATTTTAGCGATATAAAGTGCTGTCGTTTAATGTTTTATGGTACAGGAACGCGTCCGCCATCTTGAATGTAAACATTTGGGTCGCCATTTTGAAATAGACGCGTTACTTGTTTTTTTTTATACAACTGTTGCGAATTCCGATGTTTGTTTGCACAATTTCTAGCTTCTCGTAGGTATTAATTCTCTATTCTAAGGTCGATATTACGCGGTCATATTTTTTAACTTAGATCTTTGATGTAACCAAATATGACAGATAGACCGTGTAATATCAGCTTTGGACCAAACCACAATATAATGTAGTAATTTTTAAGTATTATTCTTATAAACAAAAATACCTATTACTAATAGGTGATAAATAAAATCAAAACTAGAAATACCGACGTTAGTTATTAACTAATAAAAGTGCTTGTATCATAGAAACTGGGCGACCAAAGTACATATATCAAAGATACATTGGTTACCGGCAAGTGGTTTTGAAACGGTCTCCCTTGGTTTGCGTAACCATTTTACTACCACTAGACCACGGTCGCCTTAATTTGATTAATTAATAAATAGTTCTTAACTTAAAATACACTATACTCCGTTCTTTTGGTAAAGTATTTTAAATTTTACCACCTCAAACCATGGACTCCTTGGCTCTAGAATTAATATGCCATTAGGCGGTATAGGTGTCGGCTAATAAAAAGAGCGCTGGCAATAAAGCTTACTTTTAGTTCATCGAATGTGTATATTTAAAATATGTATTATCAATTAATGAATTAAACAAATTTTATGCGGTTTAAGATCGTTATTATTTCGGTTTTGATTTTACAGTTTCGAAACAACGTCAGACAAAAAAAAAAAATGTAAAATCAATATCCAAATAAACGCGATAGTAAGCCACATAAAATTTGTTGAATTCATTAATTAATGTTTGAGCAAAATCAAATAAAACACTTTATAATCAATTATGTGCACGATGCGGACTTTATGCACCCGCGGTCGTAAGCGCTATTTATATCTGCCGATCCTTATACTAGCGCCCAAGTACTAGGAGTACTTCCGACGACCCGAAATGAAATGAGAAATAAACTGATTACATTTAGTCGGTATTTCATAATAAAAGATCAAAACAAAATCACTTAAAAATTGTAAATATCAATATTGTATGGCTGGATTACATACTAGCAGGAACCTAGTTATAACACTAATACTAAACGTGTTTGTATCATAGAAACGGGACGACCAAAGTACATACATCAAAGATTATAAGTAGGCTGGCATAGTGGATGGAACTGCTAACCACAGATATTTAAGTGTAGTAACAGTAATTTCTATTCATAGACCACACTCCAGCTTAACATCAGGCGGGAAAACATTGACAAATATAAATGGATATGAAGACACATGTCAGTTTTTATTTTATTTTGGCTGGAGTGCGGTCCATTAATGGAGGCTACTACTATTATTGAAAGCAGCAGTCGCACCCACTATTCCTAACTTGATGGTAAGCAAGAGTGTCAACGACTGTAAAAACGGACTCAGTTCACGTTTACCTCAGTCGCCGACACTATGCCGGCTATAGAAGGTTGTAGCGTTCGATAAAGAAAGGATGTGCCAAGCCGATTAGTTCAACTCTCGATGACTTCCCCTGACCTGGGTATCATCATCAGCCAGAAGACGTCCACTGTTGAACATAGGCTTCCTACCAATAGAACGCCATTTTGAACGACGAGATGCCAGTTCACGGAAGTAAAGAGACGAGGTAGGAACAAGGTTCAAGAGTTCTTCAGAACATTCTTTATGAACTTTACGGTCTGTACATTTAAAAGCAGTGGTAGTGGCAGACTGGGCTAATGACCACGCACTGCCTACCACTCTTAACCAGTTGATTGTTAGGTTTTTGTAGTACCTCATAGAGTAGTAACACTGATAACTATTATAGAATTACTGTAATCACAAGCTCGCAGCCATGCCACGCGTCTGCCCCCGCCGTCGGCTGTCATGTTCTGGCTGATACGCTCGAGATTGTGTCACGTACATGCATATGTGTGTGTACCCTCATACACTACAGTTATGTAACCCAGCCAAAAACTAATTTCTAGTTACATAGCTTAGTATCTACTCATCGTCCGATGGTTCAGTTCCAAAGTATCTATCACCAAAGTTACCAATTCCTGGCAATACGTAAAATTTCTCATTGATCTCTGGATCTAAAGCGGATGTTACGATTTTTACCTGGAAAAAAAATTACATTATTTAGTCTCAGTTTTAATTTAAAAGTGGTAGGCAGTGGTGCCCATTCTTCCGATCCGAGGTAGTACAACCACTTACCAAGTATACAGACTGTGAAGTGACTTAGTCGCGTTGGCGGTTCCAACGAGGCCGGCATAGTGGATGTGACTGCTACCTACAGTTGTTGAATTGAAGTAGTAGTGACATCCATTCATAGACCGCACTCTAGCTTAACATATGTCATGTCATATGTCACAATAAAAAAACATCTAAAGAAGAACTTACTTGTGGGAACGCATAAGCAATCGAATGCACACCAATCTCAGCCATAAGCAGACTGACCAGGCTAATATTCTGCTCAGGCACATCGTGGTCCAGCAATACTCTGATGGCCATCATGGCGGCAGCACCAGTCGCCACCGTGGCATCCATTAATATTACACGATAATCTTTGATGTCCTTTGGTAGACGGAGATAGTATAGCTGCAAATGGAATTGATTCATTATTTTGGCACGACATATTTATTTAGAGCTTGTATGAAGATACTTGTGGATGTGAAAGAAGCGAGGGAGTTATGTCATGATCGTGTCATTGTCTCTGCCTATCCCTGTGGGGAAAAACATCCTAATTTAAATGGAGAAGGTGGTTGGCGATTATCTAACACCTGGGACCCCATAATACACAAACTCAAGTCCCAAGTTCAGCAAACTGCCAAACCAGATGACAGCGGCAGTTATTTTTGCAAAAAAAAAATGATTTAAACAGGGAACAGAAAAACAAAATCAAAATATCAAACAGGGTAGTTTTGTGAACAATAACAGCATCAACCAATAGGACGACCAACACCACAGTGCCTTCGTGACCACGATGGCTGCAAAGCTCTCGAAAGGTCGGAATAATAAAAAATGTAAAATCAAAACCAAAATAAACGCGATAGTATGCCGCATAAAATTTGTTTAGTTCATAATTTAATGTTCGCGCAAGATCTAAGAAAATACTAATTAACTTTAAATAATAAATTGCTTACCTCAGGCTCATCAGTGTTCTGATTTGTTTGTATAAGTATTTTCCCAATGCGTATATCTTTGCACACGTCACACACTGCCTGCTCCATGGTCTCGCCAGCACGCAGGATTGACACGCCACAGATACGCTCCACGGCACATTTGCGACCTAAGACATCAAAATGGTTATTAAAGAATGGTACCCAGTCTGCCGATCCGGGGTAGTACCACCACTTACAAGTATACAGACCGTGAAGTGATTTAGTCGCGTTTCGGGATCACATTGTAAGTTGCCGGTTCCAACTAGGTCAGCATAGTGGATGTGATTGCTAATTAGAGTTATTAAATTTTAGTAGCAGTGGCATCCATTCATGCTCCAGCTTAACATTAAGCGGGGTGCTATGTCGAAACAAAATAAAAAAAATCATTGATTCAATTAATTACGCCTCTACATATGACAGCACACCGCCTGATTTTAAGCTCGAGTGCGGAACATTTTTTTTAATTGTGACACGACATTTGACCTTGTTCCTCCTGATGATAAGCAAGAGGAGCTCCAAGAGTGACGACGATTGAAAAAAACGAGTTAGTTCACGGCTGCCCCAGTCGCCATCACTATGCTGGCCAAAGAAGGTACATGAATGGAGAGGACTGCTAGTACAGTTCAATCACTGAAGGTACCAGTCACATTCACTATGCCGGCCTAGTTGGAACCGGTAACTTTAGGCTATGTATACCCTGTAAGTGGTGGTTCGGATCGGCACATCGGCACCACTACCTCTACTCCCATCGGGCAATCCAGAAGCTTCAGGTTTAAAACCACTTGCCCATACCAATGTATTGTGACGTTCTTCCTAGGGATACAAGGAACGCCAATTTTGTTAAAAACCAGTTTTTTTACACAATCTAAACATCCCAATCGTAAGTACGGACGAAGTCCAATTGTTAAGCCAAAGTCGTCTTTATAATCATGTCCTCGTTTCCCAGTCGCAGTGACTGTCCAAACCAGGCTGGCTGATCAATATATATTTAGTGATAACAGAACGTCCAGAAAATTTAATTTAGATCTAACTGTATTTTAATTGGATCTAAGCGTCGGCTCTTTTGTTGTCAAAGGGATTTTCAGTTTTTTTCGGGTTTGTGTCCGCGGATGCTATTGTGTCAAGCCCATTGTTTATTTCTTTTCATTGGGGGAATTCCAGACCTAGAACTTTGATATATATACTTTGGTTGTCCTGTTTCTATGATACAAGCAAGTAGAAATGTAATACAAATACCTTGATAGGCAAACCCTTGTGGCGTATCAACAGGCACATCCTTGTAAGGCAATAGTGATAAGGCGAATTCAATGACAAGTCGCATAAGACGCTTTGAGTAGAATATAAACTCGTCGCGTGGTGTATCTTTGTTTCTTATAAACGTATGAAGACCTTGCACCTAAAATAATAATAAAATATAACGATGCTAGTTAGGGTTTATAAGGATTTAAGTCTGTGGTGAAGTGGCAGTGCAATGGTTACGCAAACGGAGAGCACGGGTTCAAAACCACTTGCCGGTACCAATGTATCTTTGATATAATAATAATAGAATTCTTTATTTCACACAAATAACTCCAAAAGTTTACAAGAGGCGAACTTAATGCCTTACGGCATTTTTTACCAGTTAACTTTTGGGAGATGTATCGGTGATTTCTTTAGTGCAGGAAGTAAAAGAAAATATAATTACTATTATATAGAAAAAGTAAATAGATATAATATATAGAGCATTGTCAAATATGTAAATATTCTGATTCTTTGGCATGTGATTGTGCAGTCTTAGTTTAAAGATATTCTGTGAAGAATTTTGATGTCTAAAGGCATTGTTCCATTGGCGAGCAGCTGATACACGTGTTTTGGTTATCCTGTTTCTATGATACAAGCACTTTGAAGCTTAGTATAAAAATGGAATGTGTTCCTTCATCCTATAAACTTGGATCTTTCAAGCAAGCGTTGCGTGAAGAAGTACCTTTGGCCGGCATAGTGACTGCGACTGGGGCAACCGTGAAGACTCATTTTTTACAGTCGTTGGCACTTTTGAACCTCCTCTTGATTACCATCAGATCAGATGTCGAGTCACAATAAAAAAATAAAAGTAGTAAAAAATAGTTGTTTTATTGTTTAAAATATTATATATATTTTTATTTTAAAATACATCTTAATATGAATAATAATTGTTTAATTACTTGCGGTGTGTCTTTAAGTAAATATAATGAATCAGGCACAGGCTGACCCACGTGGGCGACAGCTAACTTTTCACGTACTTTGAAGCCTCTCTGAAATAAAATCAAATTACATGTACACAATATAACTTTCACGACCGCATATTTACAGGGATAGGCAATAAAGAGACAATACAGCTCTGCCTATCGCTGTGGAGTTGGATCTCTAGTGGTTGTGAAATGATCTTGCAAACCTAGAGCCCCCGGTTCAAAACCACTTGCTGGTAACAATATTTTTCGGCACGTATTTAGGATAGCTATTATTATTATTACAAATAATTGTCTCTGCCTATCCCTGTGGGAAAAAGGCGTGACAATTTGATTGATTGATTGAAAAATAATTATTCAAATACCTCGCACATTTACACTTAATATATTTATTGTTACTTGACTATATAAATAAAATAAAATCTAAAAAGAAATCAACAAACTATCACACAAAGACATCCGTTCAAATACAACCGTTTACCATATATGCAAGTGACTACACTATATAGCAAGCGTGTTTACAAACTTTATAAACAATGTGACAATTAAGGTCAGTTTTATTTTTATTGTTACGCGACATCAGGGGTCCCATTCTCGTAATATCAAAATCAGGCGAAAAATTGGTTACGAAGATGTCAAATATCAGTGCGACGCAATTTCACTGCTTTTTTGACGCCATAATGACTTAAAAGTAACGAGGCCCCTGACATCGCCCGATTCCTGTAAATCTAAATCGCGTTTCCACGATCAGCCACTGATTTTTAAAAGTAACATTTTTACATTATCAGTATTTAACTAAATAAAAAGTTAGTGGCCTCTTAGCCACGTCACGACGTCATTTAGCATTCTCGTTAACAACTGTCTACATCTTTTTTGTTTAAATTAATAATTATGTCTTTTTAGTAATTACAGTTTTAAGTTATGTTGTAATATAACTTAAATTACAACATAATGTACTTGTTTCTAAAAAACACGGAACCCTTGTAGGCATAAATATAACATTAGGATTTTTATTATAGAAAACTGTGATGTACAATAAAGTTATTGGTGTATTATTAACCAATAATTTTAAATGCTTCTTGACTGGCATAGTGACGGCGACTGAGGCAAATTGAGGTCATAGATAATATCTTCTCCAAAACTAAATGCAATTTATTAACTTTTCACACTATTGCAACACGGACTGTATTAATTCGACGTTTGTTTACATAAAATGAATGTTCAATCGAAATGGATTTGTAATGGCCAACTTGTAAGAAACTGGAATCAATTCCGTTAAACAAATCATAAACAAAGTGTTTAATTTGCCATTGTTACTTTCACGAGGGGAATACCCAGAGTTCAATTAATAAAATTATTCATATTTGTATAGATCTCGACAGATAAAAAGACCGCTGACTTATGAACTGTGCAGTATAAGGATCGGCAGATAAGAAGAGCGCAAAACGTCTGCGGTGGGAGCAAGTTAGCCTAACTGTAGAGTCGGGCACATGATTAACAATATTTTACTGCACTACTTGTGCCTCCGCGTTAATATTGTTTCCAAACATCATATTTATAATCTATGACTTAGCAAATGCTGATCGTCGCAATAGTGTCGCCTTGGACGGAATCAACCTCATACAAACAAGTAGTGCAGTCTGCATTCGCCGGCGGAATCACACCTTAAAAGAAACTAAAACCAGATGGCGAGACACGGATCGGGCTAATTACGGGCTGTGAAATTAATAAAGGAAAATCACTCACCAGGGTTTTGTCACTTTACTTTTAATTCGGATTTAAATCTACGACGGCCGTCGATGGCATCCAGACCATATGGTGGTCAGAACGATAGAGAGGGTTTCAATGCCCGCGCTATGACTTGCGCACGTGACATTTTGTTTTTTAAGGACATAGGCAAAAGGGGTTTGGGATTCAGCCCGTATAACAAAAAAATACCCACCACCAGATATAACAAAAGAAGACAATGTATGCGTGTGTGTGTGTGTGTGTATATATAAATTATTCCTTTTTAAATATTTTATTCTTTATTTTATTTATAACATAACTTACCAGTTGTAATAACTTATGCACGTGTTGCACAATAAGGTGTATGGCAACTTGGTTCTCACCACCTCTTGGCACTATTATGTCAGCATGCGTCATAGTGGGAGCTATGTACCTCTGATACGCAGGCTTCACGTATCGCAAATACTGTTTCAGGACACCCTCAAGTTCACGACCACGCTGCACTATGTCCCTGAAAAATAAAACTATATCATAGATCATTTAATTTGCTACTTTTGCACAAGTTTAATCACTTGCAAACATATGCGTTTTTTTAATATTTTTTATTATACATTTATATTAAAAAGGTACTAAGTGCTTGTATCATAGAAACAGGACAACCAAAGTACATATATTAAAGATACTTTGGTACCGGTGAGTGGTTTCGAACCCGTGCTCTCGGTTTGCGCGACCATTGTACTATCACTATACCACGGTCGCCGTAGGATAGATTCAATGGATCCTTTCCGAAGCATTAGTAGTTGTTAAATTATTTGACAGTGTAAAACAGCCCAAGAAGGCCAAATTATTAGGTTATTCCAGTAGGAACAGAGGTTATTAGTATAGTGTACATACCTCCTAAGTCGTCTCGCCAACCTAATATCAGCGTCGGTATCAACAAACACTTTCATATCTAACATTTCAACAACTTTGGTATTGTAAAACGCCAATATCCCTTCGAATATTATCACATTGGCTCCGTACATTGTTTTCTATAAAGGAAATCATTCATTATTACACCAATCAATCAATAAAGTACATCAACCAACTTTTACTGAGATAAATCTTTTATGCAGCAACAATTACGATTTAATGAACTCCCAGCGACTGGCCAAGGAGTTGTACAAGCTGCTGACGGAGAAGTCTGCAGACAGGAAGTCTGGCAATTATTTCTGCCAACGTATTTGCTATACAAACGGGGAAATGTTGCCAGTCTTCTTGGAACTATCTTTGATGTGACGTAATTCAATGATATTTTTTATTTAGTTTAATTAAATAAATATAGTTCATATATTTTTAATTTTATCTGGTTATATAATTAAATGTATTCTATATCGATAAAAAATGAACTCGAACTAAATCTAATCCACTGAAATTGTTGGGTACTTAAGTGTGCCCTGATTGGTGAGTAATGTATTTACTGGTGGTCGATTTAATTTCGGCCAACCGCATCGCTGCATCGCGATTATCCACCAATCGCGTGGCTTGGCGCTCGTGAAGTTGCCGAGGCCACGAACGCCGCAGATCAGAGTGCCATATTGTAACGACTGCAACGGTCCGTGCAATTTAAAATTATAATTTAAACATAGTACAAATTAACAAATTATTAGTAACAACCACATAAGGGACGACGCATATCTAGTGGCACGTGTATGTGGTGGCTGAAGGCGAAGAGACCTAAGGTGAGTGGATTATTTCACTAATTAAGGGAGGCACGTGTGCCCCGACATTTTTTAAACCTGCGAAACCAGCGCAAAACTCAGGTGGTTAAGGAGCTAACATTTATGCTTCCTGAATCCCACAGAAATTAATATATGACTTATACAAAATTAATGAGCAACTTATTTTATTCGGGTTATATTTTAGCGATATAAAGCGCTGTCGTTTACTGTTTAGTGGTACAGGAACGCGTCAGCCATCTTGAATGTAAACATTTGGCTCGCTATTTTAAAATAGACGCGTTTATTCGCGTTTCGAATGAGTCTTTTTTCTATTGATCCAAATATTAGAGGTTCCTTGTAAAGTTTTGGACAAGAATATCAATTATTAAGTTTTGCTTTAAAAGTTGATGTTAAAAGTTGTAGTATGATCTTTGTGTGGACGTGTATTGTATTTGTGGCAATATCTGCAAGCAGTAGTAGCATTCGCTATGCCGGCCTAGCTTCAAGCTAATCTTGAAACGTGCCTAATTCATTTAACAATCTTTACATATCGATCGATACCTCAAAGCAACAGTCAGAATCTGTTGATTCCAAACAGCTGCTTCCAAAACAGACCTAGTCTACCTACCCAGAGAGGTGAAGTAAAGTTGCAAAGATTGTGTAGTGAGTCAGTTGAGGTTTTTTAACAAAGACAGTGTGCATTAACTGCTTAACCCACTTTAAAGTATTACAAGAATACTCACAGTTCTATTCTCCCTTGAATGTGTGACGTAATTATAAATAGGTACTTCTACTTTTTTGCCCTCTTTTAGTCTTTGCAATACATTTATAAGTAATTCCATGTCGAAAGCATCGGGGTGGTCAAAGTTATACTCGTTCCTTGTTGCTGCCTGGTGTTGCTTTTCATTTAATACCTGTGGCGAAGTTTATTTTTACATTAACATAATTAATAAACTAGGGGAGCCGACAGCCGAATTCGATTGTAGCGCCACCTACCGGATATAATCTAAATCCAAGTCACTCGGTAAAAAGATTTAGAAAATGAATGAAGAGAAAAATATTAGATTCATATATTTTTTTATACTGCTTTTAAATATAAATATACCAACGTATCTTTAATATATGTACTTTAATCGTCCTTTTTCTATGATACACTTTAGTAGCTTAGTATAGAAATGTAAAAACAAAATAAAAACAAACTTACCTTATAAAATGAGTCCATACTGACAATGGTAACCCATGGTATATTGAGTGATTCTATGATTTTGGCAGCTACGGTCGTTTTGCCTGATGCACTAGCACCGCAGATACCTTCAAAAACAGAATAGATTATTTGTTAAAAAAAGCTCGTAGAATAGATGGCTGTTGGCGTCGAAAAAGGAAGCCACGTAAAGGAAAACGCAGCGTTGATTATCCCACAAGATGGTCGGATGACCTGCCAAAGGTGGCAAACCACTGGATGCAGGCTGCTTTTTGAGACCTTTGCAGCCATCGTGGTGCATCGTGAGTCAGTCTCTCCCTGACTACGATGGCTGCTAAGCTCTCGAAATGTCGGAATAAAAGAAAATGTACACATCTGGTAAAGACATTCAGATATTAAAAAGCCACTAGAGCCTAACTGCGGTTCCTGGGCATATTTTCGTCCACATTCTAAACCGCTTCGTACCTTTCTACACCGCTCCACTATTGCAGAAACCTACTCAGTTATACGGCATTCTCACGGGGCGGATTAGTTGATCAACTGCGAAATCGTTCGCGGTTAGAACCGTCTGAACAAACTTTTAATTAAGTTTAAGCTATAAACAAGTTAAGGTTCAACAAAAGTTAAAGTTCAACTTTTATTGATTCAATTAACAGCTGACAGCGTATTAACTCATCTGAACTTGCATTGAATAATCAGTACAATCAGTCAGTCAATTAGCGCGATTGAGTACCTATGTATTGTATATTGCATTCCTCTGTCACCAGTTTTTTGTTTGTTTGTAAAATAAAATGTGATTAAATGAAAATTATGCGTTATAAATTAACCACGAGAAAAATGCTAAAATGAACAGATAGTGTAATGACACGTGTAATATTGAGTCGCTTATTATTGTTGAACCGCGAGAATACTACAGTCAATATTAGCTTTCGTTTTTTTTTGTTGAACGATAAATATTGAACAACTAAATTCGCCTCGTGAGAACGCCGTCATAGACGCTGGTTCAGTAAAAGTAAAATTACCTAATAAAAATGGTTCCACCTCCTGCCCGCCAGTACAATTATACCACGGTGGTCTCCCTGCCGTATATATAGTACGTCTGTTTGCATGTAGTATACTTTCAGCTGTGGTTCGCTTGTTTGATTGTGTCATCGATGTTGTGCGAACGCGACGAGCGCGCGGCGATTTCAGTATGTTGGAACCTAAAACAATTAAAACATAGCGGTCTTAGATTCTCGACGTGACCACGATGGCTGCAAAGCTCTCAAAACGCCGGAATTCAGAACTAAAATAAACGCGATAGTAAGCCGCATAATTTTTATTGTGACTCGACATATGACCACAAAACAGTTTTGACCCATTTGAAAAAAGCTGGGTACACAAAAAAGCTCGATATATGGGTGCCACACTAAAAGAAACCTAATGAACCGTGTACTTATTTACGATTCTTTATTAAGACCGAGCCATTTTTGAAGAGATTGATAACTTGTGATGAAAAGTGGATCACGTATGGCAAGCACGTACGAAAAAGGTAGTGATCAAAGATCGGTCAGGCTTCACAGACTGTGGCAAAACCTGGATCTTAAAAATCTTAAAAACTCGCAATTAGGTGATGCTGTGTCTATGGTGGGATTGGAAAGGCATTGTTCATTATGAGCTTTTACCGCCGGCCAGAACCATCGATTCGGATCTCTACTGCCAACAACTGATGACATTAAAGCAAGAAGTAGAGAGAAAGCGGTCGGAATTGATTAATAGGAACAGTGTGGTCTTTTATCACGATAAAGCTAGACCATATACATATAAATGTAAACTATTGCCTATTACGAGTATTGGTGCTGTGACGATACTACGAGAAATAAAATCTTATCATTTATATTCTCAAGGAGGCAAGTGTGAGTTTACGCATTGAAAATGTCTACTCATTGTGTATAGTAATACTTGTTAATCATTGCCAAGGTTACGCGAGTTTCCGCGAATATATTTTCACTAACAAAGAAATTACTTTAGTTTTGTGCCAAATTATCTTATCATTACAATCATACGATTGGTTTAGTGCCAGTTATTATAGGAATGGTTATAAACCTTTTTGTAAGTTATACGCAAAGGATATCATTTATTTTGTATGGGGACTTGGGCTTAATTGTATTAACAGTTGTATATACATTTTAATATGGTTTGATGTACAAAGATTACAATATAATTGAAATATATCTTTTATTTTGCATTGTTCAGGGAGGTGCATGTATTTATTAGTAAGATTACTCGTCTACGCGCGATCATTGGAATACACACACTCTATCTATGTACAATATAGTCAAAGTAAAAAATTATTAATAAGAAGAACATCATTCATTTTCATCATAAATAAATAAATATATATATATAAATGGTAGTTTCGATACTTGTGTTGATAAAACTAATTACAATTTTGCTTTTAATTGTTGTGCAATTGAGTTATTCGGAAAATAAAATATGAATTATCTCTCAATTACAAAGACACACCATATTAACAGTTCTGCTTTGAACTGTTATAATTATATTTTGATCATTTTGCACACTTAAATTATGCAAAATAAAAGACATAATCCAATTGAATTGTAATCTTCGTACATCAAACTATTTTAAAATGTATTTGCAACTGTCAATACAATTAAGCCCAAGTCCCCATACAAAATGAATAATATCCTTTGTACCACTAGACCCTAGCATCTTAATCTCAGCGGCTACATATCTTTGAACTTATCATAATGCTCTAGACATCAAGTGCAATGTGGTCATATTTTTAATATTCGGTGAAGTCATATCATCCACAAAGAGGCAGTGGTACCAAGTCCGGCGATCCGGTCACATTTCGAGATCAGCATGTAAGTTACAAGTTCCAACTAGGCCGGCATGGATCTGACTGCTACTTACAGTTAATAAACTATAGTAGCAATCACCACACTCCAAGTCAGCTGTCATATGTCGAGTCACAATAAAAATAATGTAGACTTAGAAGCCTTATGGGTGGATGTCTTATACACTGCGTATGTACGAAACGAGATCCGGCCTAGTGGCAAAGACTGAGGCAACCGTAACTAAATTAGTCGTCATCGCTTGTCGACATCCCTTTGCTTGCTATCAGGAAAATCAGTCAAATTTCGCGTTTAAAAAAAACTCACTCACCAGTAGACGGTGGTCTATAGGGTCGTACATTTGGAACTGTGGTGGGAGAAGCCGGCGCCCGATTGGTGTAGTCCTCATCATCAAGGTACACTTGATCGATGTCAAGGGATAGCTCTGCTGCATCACTACAATTACAAAGAATACAGTTCAAATATAATGTTATGTCCGGGCTCGTTTCCGCCCTTGATTCCTCTGCGGCTTCTTTTTGCGTTCTTCAACGGATCTCCCTCAACGGAGCCACCCGATCTCCTCCAGAAAGGCCAGGAGACCGTTCTCGTTCCTGCAGACCTCCGGAAACGTCCTCGGTTTAAATATAATATGGCTAAGGAGGTGGTAGTAAAATAGTCCCTACTTGCAATCACCAATGTATCTTTCATATAATACGTAATTTGGTCGTCCTGTTTCTATGATGCAAGCACTTTTGGTAGCTTAGTATAGAAATAGTAAAAATATAAATAATAAATGTAACTAAAATTAACAACACGAAGATGTTGGACGTAGGTCATGAGAACGGGAGACGCGTTGATCTGTGCGTACTCATGACCTCCTAGCAGTTACTCCTAAAAGCGCGGGGACAAAACAGGGGCCGCTTAACTGTCTGTAACCCGTAGTTCACACTCTCTACGAGGTAAAGCGAGTACGATAGTATGGATGACGTTCTCGCCTCCGACGCACTACGCTCGTTGTTGGTTTTTCGACTGTATAAGGACACGAAGCGCGGGCAACTGAAGAAAGCGGGAATGTGGAATTTACCCATTCGTGGGTGTATTCACGGATGGGTATCCAGTCGTCGTCGCTTATGGACTTCTCCATCAGACAGAACGAGGTCACAAATCACAAAATTATAAATGTTCTTGGTAACAGTAAATTTTTTGGGCAGACATAGTGACGGCGACTGAGGCGACCGTAAAGGATTTTTATTCAGACGTACGCGCTCTTGAACCCCCTAACTTAATATTAAGGCGACTGGTGCAGCCGTAGAGCTTGTATGAGGAGAATTGTGGATGTAAAGGAAGCGAGGGAGTTGTTTTAGGATCGTGGCAAGTGGCACTCCATTGTCTCTGCCTATCCCTGTGGGAAAGAGGGATAGGCAGAGACAATTTGATTCATTGATTGGTGCAGCCGTGAACTAACTCGGTTTTTGCAGTCGTCGTCACTCTTGGATATCTTCTTGCTGGGTCGAATTCAGATGTCGTATCCCAATAAAAAAAGTATATTGTCTGTTCTAAGAGATCAATTTAAATATATTTTACTTCCTGTATTTTATTCATAACTTGGTCAAGAACATTTCTTATCAATACATAATGATTTATTTATTTTTATAGGATTACAAGTTTTAAATGATAATGTAAGTAATCAGATTAATATTATTTATTATTATTTGTTGCTATTATTATAAAAATAAAGATTAATTATATACTTAAATAACAACATGAGTTCACTAAATCAAAGAAGATGATTATTTTAGTTAAAGCCCAAGATATTTATTATATTGTAGCTTAGAATATGACAGCACCTTACCCGATGCTAAGCTAAAGTGCAGACCATGAATGGAAGTGACTGCTACTTACAATTAAATAACTGTAAGTAGCAGTCACATTCACTATGCCGGCCTAGTTATAACCGGCAACTTACAAGCTGATCCTGTAATACGACTAGGTCACTTCACAGTCACTCGTAAGTGGCGGTATTACCCCGGATTGGCCTAGCACTCTTTAAAATATCCTCCAGTTTGGTAAAAAAATAAAAATAAAGACATTGTATAAAAAAAATAAGAAAGCTGGGTTGCCTAGTGCCCTTATAAACCATAGAACCCTTATGCTACCGTAGAATTGTGGATAGGAGGGAAGCGATGGAGTTATGCCAGGGTCGTGGCAAGTGCGCTCCATTGCCTCTGTCTATCCCTCTGGGAAAAGGCGTGACAATTTGATTGAGTGATTAAATAAGAAAATATGAACAGTTTTATAATATTGATTTCAAATGAACATCTAATAAATAATAATAATTCTCTAATATCATGACATTAGCTTGACTTCTCATGATAACAACCAAGGTCACAGTATTTTGTTTATATCATTTGTTATTACTAATCAACACTGTACAAATGACACTGTATCTCCAATATGTGGTGAATGTACAAAGAACATCATTTTGGGCTTTTATGTACTACTTTTGTAATGCCCAATGATGATAAAACATATATATGGTAGTAGATACTTGTATTGATAATACTTATAACAATTTGCTTTTGATTGCTGTGCAATTGAGTTTTCTCAATCCCGAAAACGCACTATATTAACAGTTCTACTTTGAACTGTGATAGTTATAGTTTGATCATTTGCACACCTAAACTATGCATATAAATTAAACATTTAAATTACATTGTAATCTTCGTACATCAAACTATATTAAAATGTATATGCAACTGTTAATACAATTAAGCCCAAGTCCCCATACAAAATGAATGATGTCCTTTATTAAAATAATAATTTTCTCAACTAGTAAAATTAATCTGAGGAAAATTGTACTTTCTACATAAGCTATTTTGATGTTAAGCTGGAGTGTAATCGATAAATGGAGGCGACTACTCTTAGCATAAGACTTATTTGACATTAAGTTTAGTTAATTATAGTTCTTAGAGTTATCTCTTCTCCATAATAGATGTTACTTCAACTTTTGTTACAAATAAAACCTTTTAGCACCAAAGTATTTTCCTTACGACCTCTAGCCTAAAGCCACTAAGTCTACACTAAGACTTAAAGACCCCTGCCCGAAAGGGGTCTTTAATTTACCTCAATAAAACCAAGATCAGTTAAAGATATGTCTAAAAACAAAATAGTAAATGCCGACTCTAAATTTAATAAAAGGTGTACTTTAAACAAGATGAAGAAAGCGAGAAAGTTGTGTCAGGATGGCACTCCATTGTCTCTGCCTATCGTTGTGGGAAAAAGGTGTGAGAATTTGAGTGATTGTACTTTAAACACATGTTTAAGGGTGTGTTCTTGGAAGTAAATGCTCCTCTAAGAACAGTGAAAAATAGGGGAAAAACATTATATGGTGGCACTAGTTATGTTATACATATATATATATTTATTACATATTTCTATACTAAGCTATTTAAAGTGCTTGTATCATGAAAACAGAACAACCAAAGTACATAATTAATGATACATTGGTACCACTGAGTGGTTTTGAACCCATGCTCTCAGCTTGCATAACCATTGCACTGCCACTACACAACGGTCGCCTTAAACGACGGTGAAGATTATTAAATATATTTTATTGCAAGTTATATTATCTATACTGTGCAATCTTGATTAAACTGGTGTAATAAATAAATATGATAATTGCAATTTATTCCGCTTTTAGAATTCAGATGGTATTTGAAACGTATTTTAATGTTAGCTAGGTAAAAATATATGGTTTTAAATGATTAGCACAGTTAATACCCTGTTAGTGCTCAATGTAAGTCACAAAATATGGTTACTCCTATTTTGCCTTTAATTTTGTTAGTAAATATATATCTAAACACCACACGAAAAATACAGCAAACAAAACATTAATTAACGCAATAAATACATGCCTTTTGCAAAAAAGCAATCACACAATGACCTAATTTGGGTGATAATACAATATCTTACGAATTAGCGAAGATTAGCGACTTCGATTCCATGCTGTTAATATCCACACTTTTCCTTTATAAAAACATAACACGGCATCACTGAAAAACACGTGTCCGACCGTTTTCAGCGAGAACAAATTTACAACATCAATTATTCTATTAATATCTCAATGCTAACAAAACTTTCGGTTATGTCCTACTTAAGGAAATTAGCACAATTTATTACTGCAGTTTCATTGCACACGTTCATTCCGAGAATTTATCCTTTACCAGTACATTGACGAAATTACCACGATTTTTATACTTAAATAATATTATTTACTTTTAAAAGTTATTTACTTGCAACCTTTAAATGTTAGGCACACACGGTTACCTATCTGAGCTAGCAGAACTAGGTGTCTCGAATATATTCAGTTTTGCAGCCATCACGAGCCTCGAAATTTCAATACAATGTGACTACAAACTTTGCGGATTTCATACAATTTACGTAGATTGAAAAAGGTAAGTTAACCTGACGCAAGCGGCACTTTGACATATCCATTTAAATACCACAAACAGTTAAATTTATAACACACTGAAAATATATTTTTCACGCGATTAACACAATAATAATTATAACAAGTATAAGAATTGTACTTACGCCATAATGAATTTAAAATATGACCTAAGTGTAAACACTGACGTTTCAAAAATATTATTAAATAAAGCACTAAAAGCAAAAAGGTTACATTTCAGAGCGGTTGTGTCACCAATCGCTTTTAAATGGAATATTCAGGCATAGAATTAGGGATTCTTTTAATCAAATAATAATAAGGAAAATACATTTTTATTTAAAAAAATGAGACATAATAAATATTATAAAACTAATTTATTTTGGATAAATTATCATACTTGAAATGGTCCAGTGCCATCTATTATCAAATAGGAAAATAAAACAAAACACATACGCGCCATCTATTATTAAATAGCTGAACTATACGAGTATGTTAACCCTCATTAGGGTTTCTATGAATGTTTTTAATTTTAATTAACCAATCTGTTTACTAGAAATTTGTATTTATACTAATGACGATAGGCGTGGCATATTGGTGTGCTACCTGTCCTACACGCAGGTGGCCCGGGTTCGATTCCCGGTCGGAGGAAATATTTATTTCATAGCTTTTATTTGTAATACATATAGTAAGATTAAATTTATAAATATTTGTTAATAAAAAAGAGGCAGATATTTACTTCGGGTCTGGTTATCAAAGATTGGTAGGCAGTGGTACCCAGTCTGTCGATCCGGGGTAGTACCACCACTTACAAGTATACAGACCGTAAAGTGACTTAGTCACGTTTCGGGATCAGATTGTAAGTTGCCGGTTTCAACTAGGCCGGCATAGTGGATGTGACTACTACTTACAGTTATTGAAGTGTAGTAGCAGTCACCTCCGTTCATGGACCGCACTCCAGCTTACTATCAGGCAGGTGCTGGCATATGTCGAGTCACAATAAAAATATGTTTTAAAATTCATATGTGATTAAAAAATGTTTCATAATTTAAGATTTTTTTATTTATATAAATATTACTTCTTATATATGTATTTCCAATAATTTAAATGTATTAAATGTGCAGAATCCACTAACTGCAAGCAAACATTAGGTGAAAATAAAATTGAAAAATCAGTTATAAAAAATATTTCCGTGATAAGAGGGCGGGAAAATCCCTCAATTTTGGTGGGATTTACTATAAGCTCATATGATGGACCGTTTTCCTAGTCAGGTGGATTCCCGGTGTCTGCGATGTGACAAGCCAAGAGTAATTGCGATTATTATTTTGGATTGAAATTGGGAATTCTATTTAGAATTAGGTTTTTATATTAAAAGAGATAAAACGGCTCCTAACACATTATTAAATATATCGACGTCAATCAATATATCAAATTGTTACGCCTTTTCCACAGTAATAGGCAGGGACAATGGAGCGCCACTTGTCATGATCCTTACTCAGCTCCCTTGCTTACTTCACATAAATTCAATAAATTCTCTTCATACAAGCTCTAAGGTTATAGGCACTAAGCAACCTAGCTTTTTTGACGATGTCTCCAATTTGGTCGGAAAACACCCTTCTGGGCCTGCCTTGTTTGACGCACATCAGATTTATAAATTCCTTACCTCGACGTTTTGCCCCTCATTCATGTAATTAATGTAAATATGTTTTCGCATCCGCAATGCCGGTTTATCTATATTCCGACTTATCCTGGAACGCGACTGAATCACTTTATACTAGTTGTGCTACCACCTCCAGGTATCCAGGTAAGCTAGACTAATGCCCATCAACTGTTTAATACCGATACATACCGTCATACCGCTCAATATAAAAAAAACTAACGGGGCAAGCAGGGCCGTCTTTACCCGGGGGTTCAAGGGGTGCAGTGCACCCGGGCGCAGAGTCCTAGGGGGCGCATGCCGACCGCCATAAATTTTGATAGATACTATACTGAGACCACGCGAGCGGAGCCTTGACTTTCGCACCCCGGCGCTGAATATGCTTAAGACGGCCCTGGGGGCAAGGGCTTTGCTTCTCACTTTTGCTGGCAACGACTGTACACATATGAACTGTATTTTTAGACTAAATCTATATAATGGCTAAAAAAATCAAAGTCTTTGAATCGGCGCCATTTTTTGACGTTTAAGTCTCCAACCAACTTCACTTTAGTATGGTGTCTTTTTCTTTGCGGACCGTCAATAAAAAGACACCTTTGAATAAGTCAAGTGAAGTTAGTCAACAGCCAGTCCTATTCTTATTCTAATAGCATAGTATAGTCTGTCTAAGCCGAAATGACGCGCTCCTTCACCGCATTTGCGCACACGAGAAAACATAAAATATGAATGTAACACACCAAAAATGCAATTGGTCATTCACTTGCTGGTTAGACGCAAAAGGAGGAGCACGCTGATGAGATGAAGTATAATAGTATAGTCAGTAATATTTGTATTCACGCATTTGAATAAACTAATAAAGTGGAGGAGCGAGTCATTTATAGTTAGACAAGCTAAACAGCAATTCGCTTCGTCAAACGTGATATTAATTTATGAAATATTTGTTATGAAATTTATGAATAACTTCATAAAGGTGCAAACGTCAAAACATAAATAATAAAAATAAATATATATAACATGAATAGAATAAAGTGTGTAACATTTTTCCCATTATAAAGGAGAACATTTAATACATTTTAAGTCTGAAAGGACTGTAAAATTGCATTATCTTTTTCATATTGTTGGATATTTTCATAATTCTATTTTGTGTCCGCTTTGTGTTTCGAGTTCACAAGTGAGGTCTCGTGTTCGCCCCCGGGGTTAATAATTATGTGAAATGTAAACTATGAAATTCTTTACCATAATTACGTTGCATACATTTACGATAAATAATAAAACAACATACTTTAACAGTGTTTACTGTATATAGATATGTAGTATCTCTATGTAGTCTGTCTGAGTCCTACTACGCGCCCCACTACTTCATTTACACACACGAGCAAATATAAAATATGGATGCAACACAAAGAAAACGCAATTGTCGTCATTCAGTTGCTGGTTAGTATAATTATACTGGTAAGTATAATTACTAGTATAATAGTTATCTGTGCTGGTTAGACACAAAAGAAGGAGCACGCTGATGAAGTATAGTTAGTATCTAATATTAGCATTCACAGATTTAAATAAACTAATAAAGTGGAGGGGCGCGTTATTTATAGTTAGACAAGTTATATGTAAATTATTTTATTAATTTTGAATCATTATTTTATTTACCAATATAATTAAATCGCTAAATATTTTGTTGGCTTTAAGGCTGATTGCCTTTACAGATATACTTTAAGAGTAGTTTAAGATCTGGGGAAAGTCTCGACCACCACTTTTAAGTGTACTGTAAAGTGACTCAGTTGCGTTTCAGGATCAGCTTGAAAGTTCCTAGTTCTCACTACTCCGACATAGTAATTTCAGATCATATCTATCTGCTTGCACTGTAAATATAGATTTAGAAAACAAATAATATAGCCATTACAGATATAGCCATTACAATGTATCATAGTGCAATAATAAACTACTCAAGTTACGAACTTTTGTAAACTGGTAAAGAATGCTCTCCGACAAAAGCGGAAACATTACGATTCCAGCTAGCCGATGCTTTTACACTTAAAAATACATATTAACTTTGCAGAACTTTTTAAAACTTTCAGCTGTATCACCGGATGAAAAGAAAGTGAAGTGTAAAGGTGTCTGTCTAATGTCTATGTTAGTTAATACTTGTACTTGGTGTAATACTTGGTGTAAGTTAGTACCAAAGGACATTATTCATTTTGGGCTTTTATGTACTACTTTTGTAATGTCCAATGATGAAAAAATATATAAATGGTAATTTTGATACTTGTATTCATAAAGCTTTGCTTTTAATTACTGTGCACTTGAGTTATTTGCAAAATAAGATATGAATTTTGAGTCATCTGTCAAACAACACCATATTTGTTTTTTGCACACCTAAACTATGCAAAATAAAGGATATATGTCAATTACATTGTAATTTTCGTATATCAAACTATTTTAAGATGCATATTAAACTGTTAATACAATTAAGCCCAAGTCCCCATACAATATGAATGATGTCCTTTATAAATAAAATATGCCTAGTAAGAGAGCAAAAATATTTTATATTTAAGTGTTTTTTATCATTAATAATAAAAGTATTTAAACATCGCTGGAACAATGCGAACGTTTAAGGAACCCAATTTAAAAGCAATAAGAAAAAAGCTGTTTTAAACTTCGCATGCCCTGCCGAGGGTTGCCAGCGTCCGGGGAAACTTTTCCCATAATATGTAAATGGGGAAAGTTGAGACTAATTGCTGGTAAGGCTGTCTCCACGTCTTTAACCTCTATTATGAGTATATATATATTGCTATACGTTTATCGACTCTTCATCATAATAACGACAGGCGTGGACGAACGGCCAGCGATTGGTTTGTTACGCGTAAAGTCCCGGGTTCTATTCCCGGTCGGAGAAAATATTTGTTTCATAGCTAATATATAAAAAAGAAAAAGGAGGTGGATATTTGCTTCGGGTCTGGTTATCAAAGAGTGGTAGGCAGTGGTACCCCATCTGCCGATCCGGGGTAGTACAACCACTTTTCGGGATCAGCTTGTAAGTTGCTCGTTCCATCTAGGCCGGCATAGTGGATGTGATTGGTACTCACAGTTATTGAATTGTAGTAGCAGTGGCATCCATTTATGGACCACAGTCCAGCTTAACATCAAGCAGGATGTTGACATATGTCGGGCACAATAAAAAAAGGCGTTTATTATGGTATTAGTATTTTAATTATCAAAGATGTAAAAGGTTTCGCGTGTTTAATTACATTGTTTTAAATTACATTAGATTATTACATACATAATTATAAGTAATTGATAGGAAATTCACAATTCTCGTCATACAAGCTCTATGGCTATGGACAATAGGCAATCCAACTTTCTTGAGGATGTCTACAATTCGGCCGGAGAACACCCTCCTGGGTCTGCCTCGTTTAACACATCTATCCACATTAGATGTATCATCTGTGGTCAATCTACTTTCACTAATCCTATCCATGTGCCTAAACAATCGAAAGATGAGGGAAGCGAGGATTGTGGCAAGTGGCGCTTCATTGTCTCTGCCTATCCCTGTGGAAAACGACGCGAAGGTTGATTGATTGATAAGAAATAATATATGTGTAATTTACATTAATAATTGTAAATAGCACAGCAACAATGACTTAGGCCATAGTAGACTTAGCCATGAATTGTTATTTTTTACAGTCACCGACGCTTTTGATCCTCCACTTGGTTATTGTCAGTATCAATAATCACTCACAATAGCCACATTTAGCGAGTACAGGAAAGCTTTTATTGTGCAGCGACAAAGTTGCTACGTCATCACCCATTGAATTCTAAAGAAATATTTCATGTTTTCTGCAATTACGAGTAAATGCGCTGTAGATTTAGGTAGATAGTAAAAACCATGTATTTAAAAAAAAACAATATTTATTAGGTATGTAGTATACGCTTATCAATGTAAGCGTATACTACATTATTTAGTATTATCGAAAACATCCTCAAGAAAGCTAGGTTGCCTAGTGCCCATAACCCTCTACCTCTTGGGCTTGTATAACGATAATTGTGGATGTGAATGCAGCAAGGGAGTTATGTCAGGATTGTGACAAATAGCGCTCTATTGTCTCTGCCTATCCCTGTGGGAATAAAGCGTGACAATTTGACTTGAGTATTGATTTTCAAATTTTATTTTTTGTTCTTTTTTTCCTCGCTAACTCAAAGTTTACAACAATACTTTTGACTACAAAATCATTGGTAGGGGCGTAAGTGTGTGAGTTAATTATAGTAACTTTGCAATAAATAGCTCTATAATGAAATGTATATTGAAAAGTGGGGGTGGAATGTTCGAGATTGTTCAAGTAGATTTTCAAGTACGTCTTAGGTTTAGGCTAAGTGCCTTCTGCGCCCGAACCTTCATTATTTTGAATAGCTTGCAAAGGGGATGAAATGTTTATATGGTACAAATCCATTTACATTCAACCATTTAGATTTATTTAATTATTTAAAGTATGTACTAATGGAATTGAAATAACATATACATAATTAAATATATGTAAAAAATACTTGATTTATTAAACAAAAATAACTTCTTTTGTTTAAGTGTTAGGTAGGAGTTAGTGATCTGGGGTAGTGAATCGGAATCAGCTTACAAGTTGTCGGTTCCAATTAGTCCGGTATAGCGGATGCTACAGCCACTAGCAGTTTAACTGTAGTAGCAGTCATCTTTATTCATGAACCGCACTCCAGCCTAACATCGGGGTGCTGTCATATATTATGTTTTTATTGTGATTCGACATATGACAACACCCCGCTTGATGTTAAGCTGGAGTGTGGTCCATGAATGGATGTCACTACAATTCAATAACTGTGAGTAGCAATCACATCCACTATGCCGGCCTAGTTGGAACCGGCAACTTACAAGCTGGTTCCGAAACGCGACCAAATCACTTCACGGTCTGTATACTTGTACGCGCAACAAACCAATCTCTAACCGTTCGTCCACGCCTGTCGTCAAAATAAAAAGTGGTAAACAAATCCTAAAATACGCAGACTATGTCTAATGTCTATACAGTAACGGAGTAGCCTCTAAGTTCGCATCCTACGCATAACAGAGAAAATAAGACAAAAACTATTATTATTATTAAGAGATAAAAATATAAGAACATATATCAATAATTCCGTCACCCTATATATATCATAAGAAAAATGTAGTGACCCAAAAAGGACCCTTGGATAGACAAAAATTATAATGCCGGCATAAAGAAATACCTTTGGATGAAGGCGGGTAAGCTCTAACCGATTGATTACACCCTATTTAGGATAGTCTGAATCAAAATGGAAGGATTGATACGCGTGACACGAATTTTTACACACGCAAGGGTTAGAACATGTTTGATATATGTTTGTGACCCGCTGTGCCTGTTTGACCCAGTCAGGGACTAAAATTTATTATTTATTTATCTCAGAATTTCCGAGACAATATTTTAATGTTTTATTTACCACACGTCATCAATCTCGTCCTACAATCACTATCTGCCTACGACTAGTGTTGGTGACTAATAGTGTTGGTTTCCAATATAAGGTATAATACATAAAGTAATAAAAACGTAGGTCAAATCAAGGTTCCGCATTTTGACGACAGGCGTGGACGAACGGTTTAGCGATTGGTTTGTTGCGCATAAAGTCCCGGGTTCGATTCCCGGTCGGAGCAAATATTTGTTTCATAGCTTTTATTTGTAATATTCATCAATTATATTAAAATATTGCAAATATTTGTTAATAAAAGAAAAGAGGTGGATATTTGCTTCGGGTCTGGTTATCAAAGAGTGGTAGGCAGTGGTACCCAGTCTGCCGATCCAGGGTAGTACCACCACTCCCACAGTACTCACAGTTATTGAATTGTAGTAGCAGTGACATTCATTCAGGGACCACACTTCGGCTTAACATCAAGCGGGGTTCTGTCATATGTCGAGTCACAATAAAAAAATATAACCATAGAAAATGGATAATAAGGAAGCTAGAGAGTTATGTCATGATCGTGAAAAGTGGTACTCTGTTAGTTCCTCCATGACTCTTTGATAATATTGTCTACCTACTTAAAAATATAGGAGAGGTGGCATGTAAGGGACACGTATTGAAAGGGACAATTCAAATTTACCAGCTAAATAAAACGCTTCTCGAGAACGCACTATTGTAGTTACTTGTTATCTTCTTGCCCAATACGTCAATCAATATGTGTCCCTTTCATGCCAATTTAAAATTATACTTTCGCGCACTAATTTATTTAACTTCACACAGTAGCGTGGCGTGAAAGTCAGCCGCCCGGGGCGAAAAAAAAATTTGCTGCCCCCTTATTTAGGAGTTTCAATCATAGGTACAACAAAAATATTAATTTCAGGTACAATTTTTAACGATTTATTTTAGTTTTTATAAATTTTGCCGCCCCCTAAATGTGCTGCCCGGGGCGGCCGCCCTCTCCGCCCCGCCACGCTACGCCACTGCCTTCACAGATAGGCAGACACTATGGAGAGCCACTTACCACAACTTTACATACACAACAATCTTTATGTAGAGCCTGCATAGCGGAAGATTATTGGGGGAATAATCTTCAACGTTGTTTTTTCTTAACTAAATTTTCATTTAACCTAATATTTATTACAACCTACCTATAATATATGTTTTCTTTTAAATTTTACATAATTGCTCCCACCTCGTTTCGTATTAAGCTGGAGTGTAATCCATGACTCAGCAAGTCCCAGCATCGATGTGCGACCTTTCGATGTGCGCGCGGATCTGTTTTTAAGCTCTTCCTAGTAAGGCTCTATTATACGAAGGATTATTTTTGAACGTTTACTTCTATGTCTCTAATTTTGCTGATATTGGGTCAATAATCTATTATAAATGTGGATAAAAAACTACTTGAGCTCACAGTTATATCGATTCCTTTCATGGAGGCAACTTCACCGAAAATCGTTTTACATAAGAATGCAAAACTTTTCGGCCCAATGATTTGGATAATAGTGAGTTTTCTTGAGTTGATTTGGCTGGATCACTTCCTGCTGAATAGGGTTGACTTCTTACAACAGTGTTTCTCAAAGCAAGCAGCAAAGTCATCAATTTCTCACCGTCCCAAAGGTTAGTTGTTAGCAAATGCCCAACAGGCATTAAACTCGCCCACAAAACTTAAAGTTTAATTATTTTGGTGCAATATAGGATTTTATTTTTATAATGGTTTCGTAATAAAAAAAGCAATTCTTCATGACTATTGTGAACAAAATATAAGGAATAAACCATTAGGTACTGTGGGAAAAATAACTTATTATTTTTAATATTTTTCCCACGGTAACTATGTACTGAAAAGCATTATTATTGTTGTCCGTTCGTCCGTCCGTCCGTAGACAATTTATTCCCCCACTTCACCAAATTAGCTACTAATGTGCTTGTATCATAGAAACAGTACAACCAAAGTACGTATATCAAGGATACATAGCTATCGGAAAGTGTGCTCTACAGCACTACACCACGGTCGCCTTTGTGATCATGCGTACAAATAGGCGGTTATTTCAGTCGTCGGCACTTTTAGACCTTTGCTTACCATCAGGCGGGTCGAGGTCGCACGTCGAGTCACAATAAAAAAGGTTTAATCCAGGCGTTATCAAAAGATAAGCCTAAAGCTGTAGAGATTATGACGGTAGGTGGAAAAAGGAAATATTGACCATTAAATTTCGGAGAAGTTATCTAGTAAATTACGCGATCGCTCAGTTTCCATGATACTAGCACGTTTAGTAGCTTAGATTAGTAGCGTAATAAATAGTAAAAATGATTCGACCTCGAAGATTACCAAGATTACCAACCAAGAATCGCGATTAGTTAGACTAAAATCGAACGTATGGAATAAAGGTTTTTACAGTATCTGTTTCAAATAGTTAAGTGTTAGTAAAAAGTTTAGAAACCGTTGCCATACAACTTACGGGATAACTTTAAAAATGAAATGCGCGTGAAATCGCTTCAGGCGTTTTTCACGATTGACTTATTAAGCTTTTCAGCGTGACGCAAACGAAAAGTTTTCAATAGATCACTGTTAACTTTATTTACTTTGGTAAAGATTATTTTTAAGCTTATTTAAGGCAAAGTGAGGAGAATAAAGTGGAATAATATATTCTTAGATTTTGCGCGAACATTGATTAATGAATTAAACAAAATGCGGCTTACTATAGCGTTTATTTTATTTTATTATTCCGACGTTTCGAGAGTTTTGCAGCCATTGTGGTCACGGTAAACGCGATAGTAAGCCGCATAAAATTGGTTTAATTCATAAAGTGGAATGTCAATTTATCCTCGTCCACGATATACGAGTAAATAAGAAATGATATTCAACTTATAGACGATACGTACATAATTATATTCTTACGCATGATTACAAAGGCGACCGTGGTGTAGTGGTAGTGCAATGATTACGCAAGCCGAGAGCACACTTTCCATACCAATGTATCCTTGATAAACGTACTTTGGTTGTCTAGTTTCTATGATACAAGCAAGCACTTTAGTAGCTTAGTATAGAAATGTAACTAAAAATAACATCACTAGTAAATCTTAAACTAATTTACAAGTATAAGCTTTAAGTTTTTAATTTCAACATACCTATATATATTAATACTTTTATTAAAATTAATAAAATTGGAAATAGAAAAAATAGATCTTAATCTCTGAAAGCAAACAGGTATTTAATGTAATAATATGAATTTTATTTTAGTCAGAGAGATCAAAATATTAAGATAAAATTTTTCATTTAAATTTCTACATCTAAAATCAATCTGCTTGAAAAAATCTCCAATTTAAAAGATTTTTTTAATAAACCCAAGAAAGATCTAGAATATATTTCACAAAGTAGACTTGCCAAGCGGATATTTGTCTGCTTTCCTTGCAGACAGACAGCGAAAAATAAATTGAAATTAAATCCCTCTTCGACACTTTGAAAATGTACTTTCAATTCAATCGTATATCACTGAAAACCTCCTGAAAACATCACTTACAAAAGTTAATACTTTACTACAATTTATATCTTTGTAGAAGCATTCAATCTCCTTGAGAGCTTATTCTCTTTAATCAAATTCTCTACATTTTACATATCTTTTGCTTACGCTGAACAACAGATTAGTAAATGAATTTCTTTAATGTTCAGTTTGATATAGTAGTTTAAATTGAAAAATGTCGTTTTACGAGCATTCCGTTTTAAGGCAACCTTCGTGTAACGATAGTGCAATTTTACGCAAAGGGGGGATTAAAATAATTTGCTGATACTGCTGATAACCTACTTAAAGTTATTTAACTGTAAGTAGCAGTCACATTCACTATGCCGGCCTAGTTATGCCGCTTATTTAATGCAAGTATCAATAGATTAACAAAGCAAATTCATATAGTTTTGTAAAGGCGACTGTGTTGTAGTGGCAGTGCAATGGTTACACAAACCAAGAGCACGAGTTCAAAACCACCCACCGGTACCAATGTATCTTTGATATATGTACTTTGGTTGTCCTGTTTCTATGGATACAAGCACTTTAGTAGCTTAGTATAGAAATGTGTATAAAAATATAGTTTTATCGAAATTTTACGATACGAGTGGCAAAAATGTGAAAAGTATTTATCAATATATACTGAAAAATATATCCTGTAAATATCAGTATTTCCTGTATCTATGAATAAAACCATGTTACGTGACTGCGTGAAAGGTCACGTAAATATGAGTTTCAGTTATTTTATTGAATGTAATACGTGATACTGTTCATGAAAACTTTTACAAAAACTACCAACTTTTGTTTATGCTTAATGTGAACTGTATTTTTGAAACCTATTCCCATTTTTAAACCCCGACTCAAAAAGAGGGGTGTTATAATTTTGACGTGTCTGTGTATCTGTGTGTCTGACTGTGGCATCGTAGTTCCTAACTAGGTAAGATACTAACTAGGTAATAACTAAGAAATAGCGAGAGTTACGAATAACCGGTGGATGCAACTGGCATCTTGTCGTTTGGAATGGCGTTATAAGGGGGAGGCCTATGTTCAACAGTGGACGCCTTCTGGCTGATGATGATGATAATAACTAATTATATTAGGCGGCCGTTGTCCAGTGGTGATGAATTTGTCACGCAAACCAAAGTCTATAGATTCAAAACCACTTACTGGTACCAATGTATCTTTGGTCGTCCTGTTTCTATGATACAAGCACTTCGGTAGCAGTCACCTACATCTAACATCTATATCAAACAATAATAATTGCGTATATCTGAATCTTATTATTCAATTGTAAAATTGTTCAAATACTTACCCCTTAAGGCTCTTGCGATAGAAAACCCGTCCTATTTTGCTTAACAAGGAAAACCGGTCAAGCGCAAGTTTTTATATAGTGTAAAGGATTCCGTATCATTTAATGCTAATTATGTGATTTCTACAATTAAAGAAAGGGCTTGCTTCAGAATTTATTACGCCTAGAGAATGTAGACGTTATACGTTGGTAAAAAAATGCGTTGTTTTACTGCCTCTTTTAAACATTCCACTTTTCTTGAGGATGTCTCCGACCAAATCGGAGACATGCTTAAAAAAGCTGGGTTGCCGAGTGCCCATAACTGTAGAGCTTATATGAAGAGAATTGTGAATGTGAAAGAAGCGAGGAGTCAGGATTGTGACAAATGGTGCTTCATTGTCTCTGCCTATCCCTGTAGGAAAAGGCGTGACAATTTGATTGATTGATCCTTTTTAATTTTTGTAATCTATGAGCTAAATTGTCACGACTCATCTGCCAGAGATAGGCATAAACAATGGAGCGCCGCCATCCAAGATCCTGCCATAACGATTAACATAACTTAAGTAAGAGTTTTAAGAGTGGTAGGCAGTGGTACCCAGTCTGCCGATCCGGGGTAGTACCACCACTTACAAGTATACAGATCGTGAAGTAACTTGGTCGCGTTTCGGAATCAGCTTGAATGTTGTAATTTTTGTTAGACGGACATGAAAATGTGCTGGCTGAAATTTGCCTGCATATTAATCGCCTCTACTAATGGATCACACTCCAGGTTAATTAACATCAGGCGTTGCTCAGTCATAATACTCCGTAGTGTAGAGTAATGGTAGTGCAGAGGTTACGCAAACCGAGAACAGGGGTTCAAGTCCACTTGCCGGTACCAATGTATCTTTGATTTATGTACTGTTTCTATGATACAGGCACTTTAGTAGCTTCGTATAGAAATATAAAAAATAGGAGCCACAGTAATACGTTATTTATTGTTGTTAATTAATAAAAAAAATATAATAGTAAAACAAATAATAAAATATTAACCGGCATAGTGATGGCGACAGAGGCAAGTGTGGACTGATTCGGTGTTTTCAGTCGTAGGCACTATTGGAAGTCCCCTTCCAGGCAAGTCGAATTCCGATATAGAGTCACAATAAAAATAAATATTAGTGTGTTACGGACTCCTAAAACACTTCACTATTTTTTCAAAAGGCATTAGAAGAGATTTTGAAACATAGAGTCCTCAGCCCGCGGGCTCTGAACGCATCACTGAACTTTTAGCTTTTCCCCCTTTCAGAACCTTTTTCAATACGAATTACAGTAACTTTTCACTGATGTGTAAGTTTGTCAATTTTCATGAAACAACTCTTTTCTCGTTTATTTTTTGTATAAAAGATTTATATTAACTTGTTTTTATGTTGGCACCACATTATACGACTGCCTGATGTTAAGCTGGAGTGCGGCTCATGAAGGGAGCCGACTACTACTACAGTTAAATAGCTGCAAATAGATGTCTCATCAACTATGCCGGCCTATTTGGAACCGAAGCCACTTCACGGTATGTACAATTGTAAATGGTTTCCATTTATGGACCGAACTTCAGCCTAATATCACACGTGGTGCTGTCATATGTCGAGTCACAATAAATGCCCCGAATAGCTAACAAGACTCGGACAACCAGACTCGGAGCAAATATATCTCTATAACACATCTTAGCTTCGACCGGGAATCGAATCCCAGTGCTATCGTCAAGAGCGTTTTATCTTCTTTTACATAATTATCTTACCTATTAAAATTAAATAGGATAAGCAGTGTTATTAGATTCTTCAAAAATATAAACTATACTGATTAAGTTCTTAAAGAACCGATAACTGATCGGGAAGAGAGGTTTTAGAGTGGTGACTACAAAGATAGTAGACGTAGCGTAGATAGGCCTAGGTAGACTGATGACATAGTGAAAGTCACGATATGTGGAACCCGTGGATGCAAGTGGCATCTTGTTGTTTGGAATCACGTTCTGGGGGGGAAGCCTATGTTCAGCAGTAGACGCCTTCTGGCTAATGATGATGATTGCTTAAGTCATTTTAATTATTAAAATTGTTTAATATTTTCAAGCATTTTCACATCAAAAAGTCATTCATTAACTAAATTAATTATTGTATTGCGTGTCTTTATATGTAATTATGTTATGATTAATTTTAATAATAATTTGTCATATCATAATTAAATATTGTCTAATTTCACTTATTACGTTATTTTGGAGTTATGCCAGATTATGAACTAAGACGGGTTTTTTCAGGCGTCAGCCTCCTGCATGCGTACCACATTTTCTTATATTATAGCATTATAATTTTTATCATCAAATGCAGCAGCAATACGTTTCCGAACGTAAAATCTATGCGAGTGTAGGAATGAATTTGAAGGAATAAAACAAAATTGCAAATAAGAGATGGTGATACGAAATTAAGTAATCTTATTTTATGAATCAAGTTTTATAGTTACTGCCTTGAAACATGTTTTGTTTTTAAAAGCTGGTGGTAGGCCTCCTGGACCTCGATCATACCTACCAGCAGGCAGGTCTAGGTAAGATGTCGAGTCACAATAATAAAACAAGTGCCTAAATTTGTTTTAAGCTACAAAAACTTAAGAGTTAATTTGAATTTATTCAAATTCAATTTATTTTAGTTTTACTTAAGTAGTTTAGGTAAGTAATTTATTTTAAATTCCATTATTCTGTAATATTTACAATCCCTAAAAGAGAATATCCTAATTAGTGATCTTTGTAAATACCATCTTTCATTATAGTAGTTTTCTATGTTAAAAGTAATTTGTAAGGCAATTTGTTGCCGGTGATGAGTTGCTCGTGTTGGCCTCTCCGTTGCATGCGGTACTCCATGATTGATTCGCACTAATGTGCTTTCACTCAAAACCATATACTAACTATACTGTGTTTGTACATGAACACAAAGTCATAGGCTATAGAATATTAGTCTTAAAAGAGTGGCAGGCAGACTGTTGGTGCTCTGCCCACTTTTAAGTGTAGAGATCATGAAGTGACGCTGTCGGGATCAGCGAGTCGACCGCGTAACTCAATGACAATGAGAATAGGTTTCGTTTTGACAGTTGAACTCCATTAATGAGCTTCAAAATTAAAATTGCGACCGCGCAACACACTAAGAATTGATGTTCATTTTCATTAACAGTTCAAGCTCCTTGAAACTCATTGTCCGAATGAATAAATATTGTTTTTGACAGCGACCGCGTAACTTTTTGACAATTGGGAATGAATTTCATATCCATTCCATTCCATGTTTGACGACAGGCGTGGATGAACGGTTAGCGATTGGTTTGTTGCGCGTAATTTGCTCCGACCGGGAATCGAACCCGGGATTCCCGGTGGGAGCAAATTTTTTATTTGTAATATTTAGTAATTATTTTAAATATTGCAAATATTTGTTAATACAAAAAACAAAAAAAGAGGTGAATATTTAAGTTCCATATAAGTTAGACTGTTACTTATTGAATTGTACTAACATTCACCTCCATTCATGGATCGCACTCCAGGTTAACATCAGGCGGGGTGCTGTCATATGTCGCGTCGCAATAAATATATATAAATATTCTAACCACCACTATAAATCATGTAAAATTAAAGCCTACATAAACAGGTTAAAGAAAAAAAGTTATTTAAAAAAAATCGCACTAGTCAAGTATCTTTTTTTTTGAAAGACACTATATCCATTGTTCCTAGGTCTTTTGTGCTGGCACTAGACACTGGCTGGCTACACTTTTAAGGGTTGTTATGCCGTGGGGTGCTTTGTGAAAAAATAAAACTCCCTTCTATGAAATGCAAGCCCCTATGCCTTTTATTATGTTATCTATCGATTCTTCCATATATACTTGTATACTTGTAAGTGGTGGTACTACCCCGGATCGGTGGACTGGGTACCACTGCCTACAATTATTTGATAACCAGATCCGGTGCAAATATCCACCTGGACTGCTGCCACAGGTCTTGCATACAGGTTTTTGAAAATAAAACAATAATAATTTTATAAATCTTTCTTTGACGACAGGCGTGGACGAACGGTTAGCGATTGGTTTGTTGCGCGTATAGTCCCGGGTTCGATACCCGGTCGGGGCAAGTATTTGTTTCATAACTTTTATTTGTAATATTTACTTATATTAAATATTGCAAATATTTGTTAATAAAATAAAGAGGCGGATATTTGCTTCAGGTCTTTTTAACAAAGAGTGGTAGGCAGTGGTACCCAGTCTGCCGATCCGGGGTAGTACCACCACTTACAAGTATACAGACCGTGAAGTAATTTGGTCACGTTTCGAGATTAGCTTATAAGTTGCCAGTTCCAACTAGGCCGGCATAGTGGATGTGACTGCTACTTACAGTTATTGAATTGTAGTAGCAGTGGCATCCATTGTCATATGTCGAGTCACAAGGAAATAGAAATGAAAATAGATTTATTTAATTAAATTTGTGGATTTATGTTGAAAACGTTGAAATATATTTATGTTTCTAAAAGGTTAAGATAACTTGATAAGAAATCTTGTTTTTCTTGTAATTCCATTGTTTCCTCATTCGGCGGAATGAAATTTTATTACAAGAAAATATTTTTCTTTATTATGTTATTTGAAAAATATTGCCTTCTAAAAAAAAACAATTTATTCATCTTCAAGAAAAGGGATTATTAGGATATTTTGTGTCATTTTTTGTTATTTCACAATTCACGTTTTGTAACGAAAGGAAAGGCAGAAATACTGGAAATAGCATATGGCAACTTTTAGTCGTAGGCACTCTTGGACTCTTCTTGCTTAACATCAGGCTGGTTGTGGTCAGATGTTGAGGTACAATACAAATATATATATATATATATATATATATATATATATATATATATATATATATATATATATATATATCTACACTTTGTGGAATCAAAAAAAATCAATCAAGTCGTCATGGCGTCATTTCCACAGTATACAGACCGTGAAGTGATTTAGTCGCGTTTCGGCATCAGGTTGTAAGTTGCCGGTTCCATCTAGGCCGGCATAGTGGATGTGATTGCTACTAACAGTTATTGAATTGTAGTAGCAGTGACATCCATTCATGGACCACACACCAGCTTAACATCAACATAACATAAGATAAGTAGTCACAATATCGGTACAGTTAATGCGACTGTTCGCAGAGATTTATCTGAGGCATCCATTCATGGATCGCACTCCATTTTAAGATCAGGTAATGTGCGGTCATATGCCACAATAATAACAAAATAATGGAGCAATGGAGTCCTACCTTGAGGTGTTCATACGTCATGTTTATTAATACTATCACATAATATATGCAGATCTTTACGAGCAGAAAATAGATAGGTATATACAGCGTGCTCTGAAAATTACGTCACAAATAAAATATAATTTAAATATTATTTTTATTATTTAATCAATCAATTTAATTGTAGCACCTTTTCCACACATGGATAGGCAGAGAGAATGAAGGGCAACTTGCCACGATCCTGACGTCAGTCCCTCTCGCTTCCCTGACATCCACAATCCTCTTCATACAAGCTACTGACTTTCTTGACGATGTCTCACTCCTGGGGCTGCCTCGTTAAACGCATCCATCTACATCAGATTTATAAATTCATTTCGTAAAATGATTTCCCCCTGTACATGGTGTAATCTCATTGCACCCGTAGCGAATATTTAATGATGTCCATATCTCACAATCATGTGTAAAATTACCATTATATTTATTGTAATTAGTAACCCGATTGTAATATAAGACATATAAAATGATATTTATTCTGTGTGTATTTAAAAGTGGTACGTAGAAGATGTTGTGACAAGGATTGACCAGTGGATGCTGCGATGGTTTGGTCACATGGAAAGGATGAGTGAAAGTAGATTGATGAAAGAAATTTATAAGTCTAATGTGCATGTATGCGTTAAATAATGTGCCTAACTGTAGAGCTCGTATGAAGGGAGTTGTGGATGTAAGGAGGTGGAGGATAATTTTCGTATTTTTTCATCATTTTACGGATTCTGATTGGCGCAAGAATTTTGTCCTATATACATATATAATATATATACACAAGTATATTTACATAGGTATATATCCAAATAAACCTTATAAAAATCAATTTCTAGGGTTTTTAAGGTATATATATCTGAGATATATAACTATTTATTATGGGCTAATAGCTTAAAATAAGGGGGTATAACAACCCTTAACGTAGGGAGCAAAGTGAGGTATCATGTTTGTTCTAATTCCTCCCACGGGGCATTTCCTTTTAGGCTATGAATGTCCAATTTTGCAATATTCCTTTCGTTACTTTTTTACAATATTTTTTGTTTATTACAATACTGAGAAAGAAGAGACCGATGATTGAAAAAAACAAATGCAGTTTACGGTTTTCTCAATCAATTACCCAAATTGATCCCACAGGGATAGGCAGAGGCAATAGAGCGCCACTTGCCACGATCCTGACACAACTCCCTCGCTTCACTCAATTCACCACTAATAAATTTTACCTACTAAAGTCTGGTAATGAATACATTAGAATCTTAAGTAATATTACGTGTCTGTTTTTATGATTTGGTTTTGGTATTCGGCCGAATTCTAAATACCAAAAAAGTGGCCGAATATTCGTGGCATCTTTAGTGCCCAGATTGCCGATCCGGGGTAGTAGCCTCCCACTACTTACAAGTGTACAGACCGTGAAGTTATCAGTCGCGTTTCAGGTTCAACTTGTAAGTTGACGGTTCTAACCAGGCCGGTATAGTGGTTGCGAATGCTACTTGCAGATAAATGTAGTAGAACTCTACTCCAGCCTTACATTAGGCGGGGTGCTATCATATGTCAAGCCCTGTTAAAAAAAAAACCTATTAGGCCTCATATGATACTTAGTTACCTATGTGTATACTATTTTTTAAATGCATTTCTATACTAAGCTACCAAAGTGCTTGTATCATAAAAACCAGATAACCAAAGTAAGTACATATATCAAAGATACATTGGTACCGGTAAGTGATTTCGAACCCGTGCCACTCGGCTTACATAGCCATTGCACTGCCACTACACCACTGTCGCCTTATATATATAGTTTATAGTTTACTATATATGTGAATAATATATATAGTTGTTATCTCAAATGAGTAGTATCGTTCAAATAAGCAAAGAATCGGCCGGACACAGCGTCTTCGCAAGCTCCAATACTTTTCCATTTCGTTAGTAGGGTGACCATGCATGACTGATTTACAATGTAAAAGAAATTGTTAAAATAATATTTAATTATTTTAATGCGACTCCATTGTCTCCATTGTCTCTGCACTCTCACCGAAGGAAGGACAGCAGCGTCCTCTTAACGTAGGGTGAGTATACTCCGATCCCCAAGCCGCCTGGATCCACAATGAAGGGCCACATTACTTTCCACAACACTTGCTTAATTTTATTGTCTATCCTTATTTTATTATTGTATTTATGGTAACATTAGTTTCATTTCGTCTCCTGTATCTACACCCTCCAGATATTTATCTATGTGCGACCAAAACAAACAGACAAACAAACAAACATAAGGAAGAAATTGCACTTTTCATGATTCGAAAATACATTGCTACAACGAACTTGCAATGTCATCGTTGAACCATTTGCTTGGAACAAACATGTATTGAAGTATTTAAATATATACAGTACATTACATATACATACAATATTATATTTATTTAAAAACTTAATGCACCATAATACAAAGGCAAAGGCCAAAGGCATTCTCTACCAGTCAAACCTTTAGGATGTTGATCCGACAAGATAGATAAGAGGTAGGGTGCAAAATAAAAAAATTGTAAACAAAACATAATGAAAAATATATAAATTAATTCATATATACATAAATATACTCATAGATATATAGATACATAAATAACATGTACTATACTATACCATACTATATAATACAATAAAATATAATAAAATACAATACAATACAATACAACACAATAAACAGGATTATCATGATGTAATAAAATTAAATACACTTAAATTTATATGTGTATTTTTTTATTTAAAATTTTAATATGACTTGAAGAAAGTATGAATACACCATTTTTTTGAAGATGTGCTTATTGGTGCTTCTCTGATATGGAGACATATATACATAGTATACATATATTATTGTATAGACATATATACAATAATATAATCGCATACTTCCTTAGGATGTTTTTCTGGTATTCTATTAATTCGTAGTATTTTTTTTATTGTGAAACGACATTGACCCCGACGCGCCTGATGATAAGCAAGAGGAGGTCCAAGAGTGACGACGACTGAAACAACCGAGTTAGTTCACGGTTGCCTCAGTCGCCGTCACTATATCAGCCAAAGGTGTGTATAAATGTGATGTGAATGGATGCGTTAAACGAGGCTGACGTTTTTATCCATTTTATCAATTTTCCAATGTGACCAAACCAAGGCAATTTACTTTTTTTCAATCTTTGTGACCACTTTGTGATAACTATATTCTTTACTCAATCCGCATATTCCGCATATAATTTTTTTGTTTATTATTCCGTGGGAATAATAAAAAAACATTGTAAAATCAAAACCAAAATAAACGCGATAGTAAGCTGCATAAAATTTGTTTAATTCATTAATCAATGTTCGCGCAAAATCTAAGAAAATACTATTAATATTCAGTTATAAAAACATGGGAAAATATTAAAACAACAAATACGACGATCCAAAAGATTGTTTCTTAATCAAAACGTCGTCTCCGTTACTTATAAAAGCAGGGGTCCGGAGTAGTCTATAACCACAGAGTCTGTAGATGTGAGGAAAACAAGAGAGTTGTGACAAAATGATGAGGATCGTGGTGCTCAGTTAATCTTTCCTATTCCTGCGAGATTTTTTTAACCAATAATTAAACAATACGTACATGTTATAGCAGTTTACTCAAAGTCTTTGTTCTAATAGTTAGGGAATTTCCTTAAAGATACCCCAGTTGGCAAAACAAAAAAGCCCCTAAATTTCCTCTCACAGTTATCTAAACATTAATCCTATTATCTGCACAAGTACTAATGTTTTTTAACGCTTACGTTAATGGGGTATTTCCTGTTGGGGGTTATTTTGACCTGGTTTGGGTCGATGCAAGTATGACCTTTAGATTTGGACCTGTTTAAAACTATCTATATTAAGGTGTCTTAAATTAATGGTATGTTGTATGTTTTCTTAAAATTGTTTATTTAAGTCTAGTTTCACCAGTAAAAGTTATTTTACTATCTAACATTTTGGCCAAATATTGTCACTGAACTATAAAAAAAATTAAATAACTATTAAGTCTTGAAATAAGTTTGTTTTGTATAAATGTAAACAATTAGTTGTCAAATTTAGGGTTAGTATTCTGTTACCTACCTACAAGTATATATAATAGAATGAGGTTGAAGCTACGTTTTACGATTTATGTATTAGAGCAGTGTTTCCCAACCATTTTTAGGCCATGACCCACCTTAACATTTCTAAAATTTTTATGACCTGGGGGGTATTAACATAGTTTAAATCCTTTAAAAATTGTTTTGTTCCCTTAAGGAATATAAATGTTAACAGCATTATTTAGGATTTTGACTTTTTTTTTTAATTTTGTCACCGATATCTAGCATTGCATTTAAATAACCCAAAGCGAAAGGGTTAAAGTCGTGTCGAGTCCATTTTTAAGTTGCCCCCCTTAACTATCAAATTGCCCCCCTGAGCCCCACGTTAGGAAACACTGTATTAGAGTATACTCATTGTGCATAAGTAAATTAATTTATACATATATATTGTATGTATTATTGATATACAATATGTATCTATTTCCTTATTATTTAGCACCCTCCCTCTTCTCTACATCGTTGGATCACCATGCTGAATGTTAGCTAGTAGAGTCCGCCTTTGTACCATTATGTTTTTAAATAAATAAATATATAGAGGTCGTATTTTCAAGCTGAATGAGCAGCGTAATCCCTTGGGAGCTTATCTGGCCAAGATTTGGGATTGGCAAATCGACGCGCGCACCATTTATCACAGTGGCAACTAGTAGAACAACGATGTGAAATCCCAACTGAAAAGGGTATTACTAGGGTTGACACTTTACAATGTACATACTTGATTGTTGACAGAAATAAAGTAGCCTTCGTATTATTGGTTATTTTTTTATATTAAGACGTATTACCCTGATTTGCCTGATCATTGAAGTAAAGTGGAAATCCATGAACGCCGACGATCAATTATACATTCGCACCAGCAAATGTTGATAAACCGGGGACTTTCGGTTTGAGTGACCACTTCACTACCACTACCCCACGGTCGCAAATATTACTGCGACATGCATAAATCATCATCAACAGCCAGAAGACGTCCACTGCTGAACATTCCCCCTTAGAACGTCATTTCGAACGACAAGATGCCAGTTGCATTTATTCGTGACTCTCACTTAGTCGTCAGTCCACCTAGTAGGAGGCCTACCTAAGCTGCGTCTTCCGGTTCGTGGTTTTCCACTCTCTAGAACCTTTTTTCCCCATCGGTTGTCGGCTCTTCGAGTGATGTCGCCAGCCCATTGCCACTTCAGCTTGCAAATCCTACGAGCTATGTCGGTAACTCTGGTTCTTAGGCGAATATCCTCGTTCTGGATTCTATAGCGCAAATATACACCAAGCATCTCTCTATTGCCCGATGTGCGACTCTGAGCTTTTTCAACAAACCAACATTTAACGGTCAAGTCTCAGTGCCATATTTATATTTTTATTTAAATATAAAGATGAAACACAAAAATTTACTTTGTATTTTTTACTAGTATTTGCAGAGGTTCTGAAATACATATAAAAAACACAGCTTAAAAACATACGAACATCCTTTATAGCAGAACATCTAAAACCTCAGTGTCATTATCATGTACTCTTTGACCTGAATAAAGTCCCACTCGTAAAACTTAACAAGCTCCTTTATTTTATATGTCCCCTGCTTTTGTTGACCCTACTTACGAGTAATGGTACAAACACGATTTGCAATGTTAACTGCTGTATATGGTTTTTTTGTGGCTCGACATATGACTGCACCTTGCCTGATGAACGAATGGAGACGACTGTCAATAGCAGTTGCGTCCACTATGGCGGCTTAGTTGAAATCGGCAACTCACGGGACCTAACACGCGTTTTGATTTGATTTTTTTATTAACATTTCTATACTAAGCTACAAAGTGCTTGTGTCATAGTAACAGGACAACCAAAGTACATATATTAAAGACTAGTGGTGTCCGCGGTTTCCCAAGCGGTTTACCCGCGTGAAATAAGTCTTATAACACAGTCATAAAAAAGGAGGAAGCTCTCAATTCGACTGTACATCCCTTTTTTGTATTTATAACTTGATAACTCATATTATAAAAATGACAAATGGAAATAAAAATATATATAGAAAAATTTCAAACTATAGTCAATTGGAAACTAAAGTAAAAAATATACATTTTATAAATTAAGAGTATCCTATGTTACTTCTAGTACCTTCAAAATTATGTATACAAAGTTTCATGATGATCGGTTAAGTAGTTGTTGCGTGAAAACGTAACAAACAAACTCACATTCACATTTATAATAATAGTAGGATACAAAACCGGTACCAACCGGCAAGTGGTTTTGATCCCGTGCTCTTGGTTTTCGTAACCATTACACTGCCACTACTCCACGGTCGCCTAACGACTTCACGGTCTGTATACTTGTAAATGGTGGCACTACACCGGATCGGCAGACTGGGCACCACTGCCTACCACTCTACCACTCTTTAATCCACCAATTGTCTGCTTATCCTCGTCGTAATAATAACAATTGTGTTTATTATAGCAGAGTATATATTTTAATTATGAAATGGTAACAAAGGCTGTTATCGCACTTATTTAATGAGCCATTGTTTTTGTGCTTTATTAAAACTTTCATTACTCATTGTTGAATTATTAAATGCAATCGAAGTTGTTGATTTTACATTAGTGCAGTGTTTCCCAACCTTTCTTAGGCCATGCCCCACCTTAACATTTCAAAAGATTATCTAATTCTAAAAATCTGTCTTCTAAAAAAATCTAAAAATTATTTATGGGCATAACCCCCCATCATACATAAATTTTAACCTCTAAAAATTGTTTTTTTTTTAAGAATTTGCCTTTTTTGTTAAATTTGTCCCGGTATCTAGCATTGCATTTAAATAACTCAAAGCGAAAGAGTCAAAGTCATGTCGAGCCCATTTTTAAATTGCCCCCCTTAACTATCATATTGCCCCCTGTGGGGCGTGAGCTCCACGTTGGGAAACACTGCATTAGTGTAATGTAAATAATCTTAACTTCGACAGATTCGCGAATAAGTAACGGAGAATATACAATCAATCAATCAAATTGTCACGCCTCTTTCCCACGGGGATAGGCAGAGACAATGAAGCGCCACTTGCCACGAGGGAGTTGTCAGTATCGAGTTGCCACTGACACTGACAACTCCCTCGCTTCCTTCACATCCACAATTCTCCTCTTACAAGCTCTAAGGTTATGGGCACCAGGCAACCTAGCTTTCTTGAGGATGTCGCCAATTCTTGAGGATCGTTTTATTTGGCAAATAAACCCATCATCAGCCAGAAGACGTCCACTGCTGAACACAGGGCTCCCCCTTAGAATGCCATTTCGAACGACAAGATGTCAATTGCATCCACTGGTTATTCGTGACTTTCACTATATCGTCAGTCCACCTAGTGAGTGGTCTACCTACGTTGCGTTTGCCGGTTCGTGGTCTCCACTCAAGAACCTTTCTTCCCCATCGTTATTTAAAGCTGCTATTACACTGTTGCATATTTAAAGGATAAGCACGGGACAAAAAAAAATTAAACAGTATTTAATATTTGTATACCTTTGGCCGGCATAGTGACGGCGACAGAGTAATAATAATCAAATATTTTGATGTTATATAAATTATTAAATATTGCATATAAAAGCTATGAAACAAATATTTATAGCACTCTAGCAGCTTTATTTGGCTTTCAAACCTATGAACACGGTTGAGTAAATAAAAGAGAAATATAAAATACAATACGAACCCAAAAAACATATATTTTGATTTGTATCAATGTTCAATTTCCTGCTCACATCTTTTTGGTCATTCCATCAACTCAGTAGGGTCGTAAAGTAAGGAATTCAAAATGCGTAAGTCACTGTTGCTAACCAAAAAAACATTACCTACGTTTACATCGTTTGAATTCGGAATCGCAAATCGAAAGCTAACGGCTCTAAGCTTCTTGACCTTTACTTCTCCTTGGGCCTCTTTAATAATAAAAATAAATGACTTTTAGCGGAGAACTGCTGTTTTTGGGATGACCTGCTCTTTTATTTATTTTACTTGATAATTGATATATTTATTTTAAGTTACTTGCTTATATAATATAATAAAATTGTCCTACAGGGATAGGCAGAGACAATGGAGCTCTATTGTTCACGATCCTGACATAACTCTATCCATTGTTATATATTAATTGATCTAAAAAATGAGGGAATGGCCAACTCGTCGTAAGGTCCTGACTCTTGGATCCTTTAAATTCTCCACAAGAAGCATCTGTTAGGTAAATAATTATTGTGCAAGTTTTTAATAACTACATGTCAACTATATGTACTAGAATCGGCTATATATAAGGCAACGACATTGTGGTAGTAGTGCAATGGTCCTATTCCCCCGGTTCAAAACCACTTGGCGGTACCATTTATATCTTTGATATAAATATTTTGTAGTTTGGCGGTCCTGTTTTTATTACACTATCATTATGACAGTTCAAAGCAGAACTTTTAATATGTCTTCGTGATTGACAGACGATACAAAATCCATATATTATTTTCAAAATAACACAATTGCACAGCAATTAAATGTAAAATTGTTATTAGTTTTATCAATACAAGTATCGAAACTACCATTTATAGTTTATTCCCAATGATTTTTTTCATCATTGGGCATTACACAAAAGTAGTACAAAAATAGCATAAAATCAATGATTTCTTTTACAACAATTTTTGTAAGTAGTAATATATTTTTTACACCAGAAGAATAATTAAATAAATATAATATATCCCGTTAGCTTAAAATCAATTTCTTAAGTGAATGAATTTACAATGTCAATAAGTTTATTTTAGTTTTTTTATTTTATTTTGCCGTACGTGCCTACCGTCTATACTCGATATAGAGTAGCGTGACGATACGAATGACCGTGAAAAATTACTTTTACTGAGTTGGTTTAGTTATTACACATTCATTTACTTCTTTCCAATGAGTATAAGGCGACCGTGGTGTAGTGGTAGTGCAATGGTTACGCAAACCGAGAGCACGAGTTCGAGACCACACACTGGTACCAATGTATCTTTGATGTGTGTATATATGTACTTTTGTTGTACATATATCATAGAAATGTAAAAAAGTAATTTGAGACTATGTGGTCAAAAATATAAAAAAAAATATATAATAAAAGAATAAATGATATATAAAAAATACAATGCTTTTTTAATGAAAATGAATTATATCATTTTTAGTGCGAACTTGGAAAAGGTCGGCACAATATAAATATATAAAAAATATATTATTTATTTGTTTGTTATATTATGTATTTTATTTAGTTTCGATGGCTACTTCTTAACTTTGAAGGCATGTCTAATTTAAAGTGACTTTAGGTAGGCGTTTAGTTATTCCTAGACAGGCTACGACACCTGACATTACCCAGCACACCCACGTTTACATTCATTAGTCTTACTGTGTTTGTAACTTTTGTTATTGCGCCTAGACATATTATGACAACACCCCGCTTAATGTTAAGCTGGAGTGTGGTCCACGAATGGATGTCACTGCTACTACAATTTAATAACTGTAAGTAGCAGTCACATCCACATGTTGGCCTAGTTGAAACCAGAAACGCGACTAAGTCACTTTGCAGTCTGTATACATACTTACCTTTATAAGTGGTGTACCACCGTACTACCCCGGATCGGCAGTGATAACCACATATTTGTAATATTTAATCTTATTATTAAATATTATAAATAAAAGCAATGTAACAAATGGTTGCTGCGACCGGGAATCGAACCCGGAATGTCACGCGTAACAAACTAGTATTAACCAATGCGCCACGCCTGTCATGAAAAATGTGAAATTGTGAAAAGTGACGCCATATTGTCTCTGCCTATCTGTGTGGGAACTGCGGTGTAACAATTTGTTTAGGAACTGGTTGACTAGATCAAATTGTAAGATATTTTTAAAATGGATAAATTAGGGTGTTCTCCGACCAAATCGGAGACATCCTCAAGAAAGCTAGGTTGCCTAGTGCCCATAACGATAGAGCTCCATTGTGTGGCAAGTGGCGCTCCATTGTCTCTGTCTATCCCTGTAGGAAAATGCGTGACAATTTTATTGATAATTATTTGGTATTTTTTTAAATTATCATTATTTTCTAATTATTCTTTTACTTATATTCGTTGATATGCTATTATATATATGCCCTTTTAGATTTAAATTAACGAAAAAATAATTTATTGTAATAGAATTTTTATATATTTATTTTTACTATACATATATATACTAAGCTATTAAAGTGCTTACATCATAGAAACAGGACGACCAAAGTACATATATCAAAGATACATTGGTACCGATGAGTGGTTTTGAAACCGTGCTCTCGGTTTGCATGACCATTGCACTGCCCCTACACCACGGTAGCTTTAACAAATACAATATTAATATTATTTTAAATGAAACTGCAATAAAGTATATTGTTATGTTCTTATGGTAAGAGTGGTAGGCAGTGGTACCCAGTCTGCCGATCCGAGGTAGTACCGGGATCAGCTTGTAAGTTGCCGGTTCCAACTAGGCCGGCATAGTGGATGTGACTACTTACAGTTATTGAATTGTATTGGCAGTGATATCTATTCATGGACCACGCTCCAGCTTAACATCAAGCGGGGTGCTGACATATGTCGAGTCGCAATAAAAATAAAATTATAAAAAAGAGTATCATGCAGTCAGTTCAGTTCATGAAGTGACTTAGTCGCGTTTCGTAATCAGCTCTAACGTAGCCAGTTTCAATAAGGCACGCCAGCCATTTGCGATTATTTAACTGTAGTAGCAATCGCTCTATTCATGGACCGCACTACAGCTAACAACAGGCTGGGTTCTGTCATATGTCAAGTCACAATAAATTAATATATAATTGTTGTTTATTCTATATGATGTCGGAAGTATCTAGAATATAAATAAACAATTGTTATCTGAATAAGATCACATTAACAATACATTATAAATGTGCAACTTATGTACAAACTCAGACTCAACAAAAATGAGACGGAACCTTAGTGAAGATTACATTAAGAAGCAGTACTACCGGTCCACATACATTTAAGGCGACCGTGGTGCAGTGGCAGTGCAATGGTTACACAAACCGAGAGCACGTGTTCGAAACCACCCACCAGTACCGATGTATCTTTGATATATGTACTTTGGTTGTCCTGTTTCTATGATACAAGCACTTTAGTAGCTTAGTATAGAAATGTAAATTTAGGAAAAATATTCTACTCTTTAGCTTAACATAAGGCGATGAAAGATGCTGTACCATAGCGATTCAGGCTTGAAGTAGCAGAGGATATGTATGTAGACTGCTGCCACATACATATCCAGCGTGAGTTTTTATTATTGTGACGTAATGACTGACGTCGACTTGACTGGTGATAAGCAAAGGGAGCTCCAGCCTGAAAAAACTGGCCTGGTATAGGCTCCTCATCAGAGTTATTATCAGAACACATAGGCTTGTCTATTGTGATTGTGAGTGCCGCGGAGTGTATGATTTGTGTATTTGACAAATTAACATAAGCCGCAAAAAATTAGGCTCTTATACCTTTTTTTTGTGGGTCCTTAGATACCTATTGGATGTTTTTAATTAATTGTATTTAGACCGGCCGTCTTCTCTGGCACACATGTACAGGCTGTTCCGTCTTTATTCTTTTGTTGGTCTGATATTAGAAAAGAATTATTGTCCGCCATTGTTACGTGTTGCCGCTTCCACTGTTCCATACATTGTTATTTATATATTAAAGATAATATTTAGATATTGAAATATGTATTGGTATATATCCAAGGTATTTTACCATGTGTTTGTTATTGTCTATTAAGAGTAGATAACTATTTATGTTTTAAGAGTGGTAGGCAGACAGATCCAATCTGCTGATCAGGTACTGCCCCAGTACCACTTTCAAGTGTACAGACCGTGAAGTGACTCAATCGAGTTTTGAAATGAGCTTGAAAGTTGATAGCTCCAACTAAGACCGAATAGTTATTGATTATCTTTTTAACAAAAGACTTTGTCTTATGTCAATTTACTAGAAAGTCTGCCGATACCCCGGATGCTTGTATCGTAGAAACATTGGTACTGCAGTGGTGAGTGGTTTCGAACCCGTGCCACTTAGCTTACGTAGCCATTTTACTGCCACTACACCACGGTCGCCGTCTTTTATTCTAGCACGCCTTAATGTCGTGCCAATACTATAGACCAGTAGCATTCGCATAGTTGTGTAAAAATGTTAGTTTTGTAACCGTATTGGTTTGTATCAGTGGCTCGTAGACGCAGGGGATGATGGGGGTTAACGGTCCGTTGGGAAATCAACGTATATGGAGTGCTGACGTGGGCATTATTTTTGTTTTATTGTCTTTTGGGGGAAACACGTTTTCCTACACTTATTATTTGTGATGCGTTCTCTTATTGTTTTACATTTATCATGTGCGAATGGCGGGATAAATGGCGGCGGTGTTAACGGTGAAATTATTCGGGTAAAGGAATAAAATTAATATTAAAAATTAAGTTCGAGTGGTAGTGAAATGGTTACGCAAAACCACGGAACAGTCCCTGGTTCAAAACCACTCGACCATTTATTTAATTATTTGGCCAAATGGCTTTATCTCTTGTCAACTTTAGAGTGGTTCAGACAGTGAAACATTTATATTTGATATTCGTACTTTGGTTGCCCAGTTTCTATGATACAAATACGTTTAGTAGCGTGAAATAGAAATGTGAAAATAATTATTCAAAAATAAAGGTTACTTAGGTATATTACTAGGGATGGAAAGTGTGATGAAGATATTGAGAGAAGAGTGCAAAAGGGTAACGTAGTGAACGGTGCCATCCATAGTATAATGAACAGCCAAATAATATCCCAAAAGTCACGGATGGCTGTTCATAATGCGGTGCTTGTTCCTACATTAATGTATGGAAGTGAAGGTTGGGTATGGCAGAAGAAGCATGAGAGTAGAATTAACGCTGTAGAAATGCGGTGGTTAATGTTAGTGTATGTGGAGTGACGATAGCGAATAGAATAAGGAATAGCACACTACGTGATAGGTGTGGTTTGAAAGAAGATGTAGTGACAAGGATTGACAAAGGAATGCTTCGTTGGTATAGGCACATGAAAAGGATGAGTGAAAGTAGACTGACGAAAGGAATTTATAAATCTGATATGGATGGATGCGTTAAATAAGGCAGGCCCAGGAGAGTGTTTTCCGACCAAATCGGAGACATCCTCAAGAAAGCTAGGTTGCCTAGTGCTCATAACCACAGAGCCTGTATGAAGAGAATTGTGGTAAGTGGCGCTCCATTGTCTCTGCCTATCCCTGCGGGAAAAAGGCGTGACAATTCGATTTTGAGTGATTTGTATATTTAATTATTTTCGTTAGCACTCAAAGACTTCAATGACGAAGAAACTGAATTGAATTGGAATAAAAAACCTATTTCAGCTTAAATCTAAGATTATGTTGATACGTGGGTACATGTTTAAAAGAAAACACAAATTAAAAAGTGTGTAGCGATGGTTTGGGCATGTTAAAATAATGAATAAAAGGAGATTGACGAAAGAGATTTATAAATCAAAGTCGTCTGAAAAGATAAAACAGGTACGACCCAGAAGATTGTGCCAATAACCATAGACTGTATGAAGAGAATTGTAGACGTGAAGAAGGCGAAGGAGTCCATGTGGAAATTAAGGCATGGCAAATAATATTTGTTTTAAATTATTTTTTATTTACATTACTATACTAAGTAACTAAAGTGCTTGTATCATAGAAACAGGACAACCAAAGTACATATATCAAAGATAGATTAGTACCGGGGTGGTCTCGAATTCGTGCTCTTCGGTTTGCGTAACCATTGCAGTGCCACTACACCACGGTCGCATTGTTGGTGGTGATGATTAAAACACAATTTTCGTATATTAATGTAGTTTTTATTTTTAAATAAATATAACCAATAACATTTATTACATCACAGGAATAGGGGTAAGTTATAAAACACAAACCACAATTATTTAATATTCACTATAGACACTTTTGCCTTATTCCATTAAAATACAATAAAGACACTGGCAGAAATAATTTGAAACTTGTGCATTAATAAAAAAGGTAACTGTCTTGTCTATTACCAAAATGGAGGCAAAAACGTCTATAGTGAAAATCAAAACATATTAATGCTTAAAACAATAATAAGCTACAGTCTATATTAAAAAGTAAATTAAATACATTTTAAATAAATAAATTATATTTTGTTAAAAATATATAAGTACTTAAAAAATAACCGTTGGTGAAGTTAGCGAATTACTAGAGATTTACAAATCTTCTTGAGATATTTTCAGGAACAAAACTACGAATCAAAATAGGATAACAATTAAAAAGAACATATATAAACTAAAAACGTGCAAAAGAGTAGCTTACTCGTTCCAAAAAAAAAAACTATTTAGGATTCTATTTATAGGTTATTTCTCAATTTTGAGAGAGTGACTATAGAGAGATGTTTTTTTGGAGATCGATATGTGTATTCCGAGTTATCTGATGTTAAACACCCTCCTCTAAACATCAAACATCCTAAACTCTGAATTCAGACCTGGATCCTTTAAATGCCACTCTCAAAAGCTTTATCTAGATTTTAGTTGAAATATATTTTTAGTAAACATCTAAATACAAAATGTAATCTTAGCTTACGTTATAGGCCGGATTTGTGCGTAATATTTTTAATTATGAAAAACGATTATAAATAGCTACATTTCTAAATGTACCACCGACTAAATGTATTAAAAATATATTATATTAAATTTTTGCATTCTTAACATGACAGTTGACCACACACCAGCTAATGTTAAGCTGGAGTGCGATCCACGAGCAGTAAAGACCACTGTTACAAAAAATAATCTGCAAGTTGCATCCACTGTGCTGGCCGGAATGAATGTAAAACAAATGCAAAACCAAAACTTATGACACTTGCTTGGTTTAGTATATTTATTGTAGAAGTGGTAATAAGCTATTCATATTGTACAGAAAATTGTGATGAAAAATAATTATTAATAGATTATTTTAATAGTTTTTGGCTAGATAATATAGCAAAACTATATTTTGACATTATAAACGGTAAACATCAAGTCAGACTATATTAATTACTTATATAGAAACGTTAAATACTGTAAATACAATTAACACGTGTCTGCCATTTTCTCATCATAGATAAGATAGACGATCATAGGCATAGATTTTTAATATTCAGCCAACAAATGGCGGACACATTTAAATTATTTACGACACTAAAGATATGCTAGAACGGTTAATATAATCTACGAACTAATTTTAACTTTTTACATTATATAATTGAAGGAAGCGAAAATTCTAACACTAAATGCTTTTCAATATGATATTTGATTATATATTACTTATAATAATAAAGCTAATAATACTGTACAAAATACATGTACGTTTAGGCAAACTAAAATACAAATAATAATATAATTGGTTGGCTTTATTAAAAAAATAAAATAGAAAATAAACAATATTTTTTTTCATTATTATTTTGAGATGCGACATCTGACCTCGACTTGCCTGGTAGACAAGAAGCTTCAAATGCTTCTCAGAAAAACGCCCAGGCGTGGTATAGGCGATAAAAGACGTCTGCGAAGATGCAGAGGCTCTACACTTGATTTGAAAGTCTATGTTATGTTCGTTATTATCTTTATAATATATAGCTATTATAAATAATCAACTAGTATTATTATTTGTACATGAATATAGGTAAGTGAAATATAAATAGAAAATCACATATTATGGTGCTTTATTCTTTCAGTTCTAACAATAATACTTATATTTGATTGAATAATTGTATGTTTCCTTAATAAAGGTTAATAAATAATAACTAGGAGATAATAAAAGGCCTATTATTGCATTTTTTTGCATTAAATTTTGTATTGTATATTTTTAGTTTTCTTTGGCCAAAGTTACAGACTAACCAAATGTCCGCTAGTCCGACAATTAAGCGATGTCATAGTCGCAAGTTTGTCGCGGTTCAAAATGACTTCAGAATTATCGACTGTCCACAGCCTGGACTTCGGAATATCTTGACAAATTCGCACTGTAGCGACAGTTACACGATAATGTTGGCGCAACATGTCGACATGATTATCTAGTACTGATTTTTGGTTATGTCTAATCTTGGAATAAAACACTAAATATGTAATTTTTTCTACCTCCAGTTTTTAAAGCAATGTTCTAAATAACTATCGTATTTAATAATTTGGCATGGGATTGGTTAACTCGTGAGTGAAAATCCAACCACGTGATCTATTAGATGACGCAACAGTTATTTTGATCATAGTTGGAGAAACTGAGGCCTTAAAGAAGTAGCAAAGTAAGTTGTCAATGACATAAAAGTCAAACGAGAAAACGCTGGTCTTATGTTTTTCCATTTTTGTACTGAGGGTCGCCATGTGACAACTCCTGCGATAATAATCTAAAATGAGTGGAGGCGACTGCTACTATAGCTAAATAACCTCAAGTAGCACGCATTTACTATGCTGGCCTAAGTGGAACCGACAACTTTCAAGCTTATCCCGAAACGCAACTGAGTCCTTTCCCAGTCTAAACACTTTCAAGTCGTGGTACTATCTTAGATTGGTATACTCTGACTTTGTATCTTCTATCTAAGATTTTCACTCTTGAAGTTTACCAGCGTATTTACAGTCAACTCTTTGCCACTTCTGGATAGTTCCCCTTCTCCTTGAGTACTAAATTGAACCATTTCTTAGGCTTAACTTATATTACATTATAAGCTTAAATATTAATATAAATAAATATAAAAAGCTTAACAATATTAAGTTTACTTAATAAATGAGGTACATAAACACATTGTTGACTATATAGAGATGTAACGTTATAGATACATCACTAGGTAAACTTCCGATGTACGCGACATAAGACAAAAACTACATATACTTGCTACAAAAATATCGTTGTAATACGGCATACGTATACAATTTCTACAACGACAACTATTAAATGCGATTAAAGATTGTATACTCGATGATTTAACATAAACTTTTGTAGCTGTATAATTAACAGCTTATGTATAATTAAAAAGACTCGTAAGGCCTGAGTATTGACAGGTTCAGACAACGATGTTTAGTAAAGGTATGAAAGGTTGTTTGAGGCAAATATCAAAATGCCGTATTTATTCCTGAAAAATTACATCAAAATAGGACGGATGTATTTTTGGTATAATTTCTTTAGTTATGTCGCGTTCGTCGGAACGCAAACCTAATTTAAAAATTGTACTTAAAACAAATATAAACACTGCATTAAAACTATACAAAAATGCATCAATAGAGAGATTATCTAATCCTGGGAATCTTCGGGAAGAATTTTATGAAATGACATGACATGACATTTATCTCTGTAGCATTCGAAACATATACGGGATAAATATTAGTTAAAACGAATTTGTTAGGCTGATTTTTACTTTATTTTACTCCGCCACTAAATGGTAATTAATTGAATTTGGAAGAAGTTTTGGCAAACAATACTACTGGAAAGAGATTTGTGTCAATAATTGATAATTTACGCGAACCAATAAAGCTGACGCTGAAGTCAAAAGTCAGCCCTTTAAGTGATTATCGCTGACATCGGAACTCTACTCTAAAGGCCCATAAATGGCGTTTGCTTTTTAAAAAGTGTAATAATTCAACATTAACAATTAACAACAGTTTTTGGCAGTTATTATAATCAGTTCATTCAGATTAAAAAATAATAAAATCTTAATCTATTTGTATTTAATTGAGAGAGCAAAATTCCATGTAATAAATAACAATACGTGTTAATAAAACGTTTTATGAACGTTATCGTTTATTTTATAATGACCAGAATTATTTTTTTAAATACAATTAAACACTATTATCTATTTAAAAAAAATAACCTTTAAGAAAAAATTAAAGAATTGAGTTATAAAACACGACAACATCCATAAAAGAATATTTTGAACGCGAATATTTTCTTTTCGAACGCATCTAAAACATCGGCGGGTAGTTTAACATATTACCGTGACGTTTAGTCGCATTCGTTTGCGCGCCGTTGAAGACGGCGGATGCGTCTGTGCCACTCCTCACGCCATTCCAGAACCAATGTACGTTCCCCAACAGCCAATCCCGAAATGCCTGATGAAGTACCTTCCTTTTCTAAACCCAGGATCAAATATTGTCTGTAACAATAGATATAATATCAATAATATTCAGTCAGCAGTACCACTTCTTACAAGTGTCGCTTATGGTCACAGTTGCCTCAGCAGACGACATCACCCTCCAAACTTGGAGGAGGTGGAGAGCACAAATTGGAGATGGGGAGACAATATGGGCTAGTAAAGCATTCCACTTGTTGATTGTTCTACAGAAAAGGCCGGCGATCCTTTGAAAATACGCTGTGAATCACGAATCCATGCAGAACAGAAGACCATTTGTATCGTATATTAGGGTATAGCTGACGGCAGAAAAGAGTCATTTAAGCTGTGCAGTAACTTGTATAAATTTTAGAATATTATCCAATTATGAGCACGACAGAATAGATGCGCCGCACTTGCTCCCACCGCAGTCGTCCAGAGCTCTTCTTCTCTGCCGATCTTTATACTGCGCAACTCAAAAGTCAGTATTTGAAATGATATTTCCAAAAGTGAAATATTTACACAACTCCCTCGATCGTGGCATGGAAATATGAATTTGTATTTACTTTGATTCAATAGACTTACTTGTTGGCTTTAATTTTGGGACATTTGCATGCGAGGTCTCTGGCGCGCACGTACAGGGGAATAGCCCCTCTGCGGAGTCTGCTCCTGGGGCCACGCTTGTACACCGCTTGGACGCTCACCACCCAGCGAGTCCATCCGCCTGTCGCGCCGCTCGTCGCGTCGTTTGCCGTATCGCGGATTACCCGACCCATTATGGCTAATAATGCAATAGAAAATCAATGTTACCATGGCACAAGTGTTTTTTTTATTGTGACTCGACATCTGGAAGTAAGAAAGAGGAGGTCCAAGAGTGCCGACGATTGTAAAAACTGAGTCTTCATGGTTGTTCCAGTCGCCGTCACTATGCCGGCCAATTAATTTTATTTGCAAAGGACATTATTCATTTTGTATGGAGACTTGAGCTTAATTGTATTAACAGTTGAATATACATTTTAAAATAGTTTAATATATTTTAAATGATGTCCTTTGCCACATTTCTTTTTTTTTTGACACCTCTCCTCGCCTGATAGTAAGCAAGTTCCAGACCGCTAACAACTAAAAAAAACAATTCTTATAAGATCCCTTAGCCGCCGTCACTATGCCGGCCAAAAAAAGAATTCGTGAAAAGAGGAAGTGATTGTATATTTACCGTAGTCTCGGCTGCAGAACTTGTTCAGGTTTAGTGTTCTTGCCCCGGCGCGGCACCGACCGCATTGATCCGCTGCTAGGTACAAATATATTGATTTGAAGTTAACAATAAAACAAACAAAAAGTAAGTAAAGAACTAATCACACTTTTTCTTTGGTAATAATTTACATGATGTTTTACTTCTATTCAAGAAGAATGCATTAGAATTAAATTAAACGGGCGTCAACACATTGTTTAAGCATATTTTAATTATCTCTCTGTTACAGCTCCTGTATTAAAAATATGTCTAATAATGCGTTGAGGCCCTTTGTTGATTAGGAATTAAAATTAGAAAGATTTAATAAAAGGTAAACTTTTGATGATAAGATGAGAAAAAGAAGCAAAGAAAAAAGAATAAAAGGGATAAGATATTAATTATACCCGTATTTAAATAAAATTAAAATAAAACAAGTAATACAACAAAAATGCAAACAAAATTAAATGACGAGCATATTACTGAAGTATAAAATATTAAAATTCCTGAATACGAAATAAAAGTTAATTTAATTTTTCGTCATAATGTACAACATGACTTTACAAAGGCAAATTAGCATAGGCGACTTAAATAAATGCTGTCGCATCTGCTAAACATCTCTGGGAGTAGGGCAATTCTCATGCTAATCCTGAGACGCGACTGAGTCACTTTACGGTTTTTACACCTGACTGTACACTTGATACTTGGTAGACAGAGCAATTGACATTCAATCTTCCCAGCACTTCTAAATATCCAGACCCTTGCAACATATATCTTTATCAGATTGAGTTTATTTCTTTGATGACTTCCATCTAGCATTTTCTTAGATTTTGCGCGAACATTGATTAATGAATTAAACAAAGGACACCATTCATTTTGTATGGGGACTTGGGCTTAATTGTATTAACAGTTGCATGTACATTTTAAAATAGGTTGCTGTACGAAGATTACAGTGAAATTGGAAAATATTCGTTATTTTGCATAGTTCAGATGTTCAACATGATTAAACTATAATTATGACAGTCCAAAGCATAACTGTTAATATGGCGTGTCTTTGTGATTGACGGAAGATACAAAATCTATATCTTATTTCACAAATAACTCAATCGCACAGCAATTAAAAGCAAAACTGTTGTTAGTTTTATCAATACAAGTATCGAACTATAATTTATATATTTATTTCATCATTGGACATGGAAATGAATGATGTCCTTTATGCGGCTTACTATTGCGTTTATTTTAAGTTATTGATTTTACATTTTTTTTATTCCGACGTTTCGAAAGCTTTGCAGCCATGGTGGTCATAGAGAGACCTTCCGAATTGATGTGATGATCGGTAATATGCTCGTGCGTGGTGCCCATGTAGGCGAGAGTGCAATGAAAGTGCCACTTACTACTTACCGCGACCCGGCGCCGTGTCCTCAGCCTCCATGGCCTGCACGGCGGTCACAATGCGAGGTATACCTGCGGAAACACATTGGAGATTTCAATAACTACATATTGCCTTTTTTCTTAGCATCATTGGCATCATCATTTTAAAGAGTGGTAGGCAGTGGTATCCAGTCTGCCGATCCGGGGTAGTACCACCACTTACAAGTATACAGACCGTGAAGTGATTTGGTCACGCTTCGGGATCAGCTTGTAAGTTGCCGGATCAATCTAGGCCGGCATAGTGGATGTGATTGCTACTCACAGTTATTGAATTGTAGTAGCAGTGACATTCATTCATGGACCACACTTTGGGTTAACATCAAGCGGGGTGCTGTCATATGTCGAGTCACAATAAAAAAAAAATATTTAATATATTTTTTACATTTCTATAGGTACTAAGCTACTAAAGTGCTTGTATCATTGATAGAAACAACCAAATCATTATCAAAGATACATTGGTACCACCAAGTGGTTTTGAACCCGTGCTCTCGGTTTCAACTCCATGCTCAACTTTCAAATACAAATCTTTTTTTATACGCCTATATATAATATAAAACAATTATGATTTATTCCTTCAAATTCATTACTACATTCGCTTAGATTTTACGTTCAGAAACGTATCGCTGCTGCATTTGAATATTAAACCATATTGTTTTTTGTAATTACCGCGGCTTTACGCTTTGGAGGAATGAATTTGTGACGGTTTTGTGACGTCACAAAACTGCCAATAGTAATTTTATTCAAATAATCTTATTTGACTTACGAAATGACATTTGACAATTAAAACAATAATGTTATAAGAAATGGTGGTACGCCCGCTGGTAACAAACATATTTGTATTTTGCCGTAGCACTATAACAATTCTGAACTATACTCACGTATGCATGGTGCAATATGACTCCGTGACTGCTGGTAACCCTTAGCGCACCTGTTGCATGTGGTCCCCGTGACACCATCCTTGCAAGGGCACTGGCCACTGGTCTGGTTGCAGGTCTTACCACTCGCGCCAACTGGGTGACAGTCACATGCTGCAATTAAACACAAATGTTAGGTTTTTTTGTTTATTGTGACTCGACACAAAATCAGCACCCCGCTTGATGTTAAGCTGGAGTGCGATCCATGAATGGATTTCACTGCTACTACAATTCAATAACTGTTAGTCAAATCTACTATTTCGGCCTAATTGGAACTTGCAACTGACAAGCAGTGGGCTGACCGAGTAACTTAATTACATTGGGCTTTGTTTTGACAGTTGATCTTCATTAATAAGCTTCAAAATTACACCGCGCAACAAACTAAGAATCGATGTTCATTTTCATTAACAGTTCAAGCTCAATGAAACTCAATGAAATGAAATGATTTATTTGCTCTAAGTATGGTTAGTAACAGATGTTATAATTAATATTAGTATTTCACATACTTCACCATCAATGACATGCAAATATTTCAAAGACTCTAATTAACAGTCCACAATAAATTTGAATTTCATATAATTAAATAATAATTGTCCGAATGAATAAAAATTGTTTTTGACAGCGACCGCGTAACTTTTTGACAAATAGGAATGAATTTCATTGTCATTTCCATTGAAGTTACGCGGTCGGTCCCCTGATCTCGATACATGACTAAGTCACCTCTGGTTTAAAAGTTGCCGGTATCAGCTAGGCGGGCATAGTGGAGGCATAGTCGCCGTCACTATGCCGGCTAGGATCTTTTACGCATCCCGTGTAGAATTTAATAAGGTTTTTGTTTGCAGAGTAGAACGATCTAAACTGACCTAGTCTAGGCTACCTATATCTGTATCTATGTCTGAAAAGAAAATCACAACAAAATCAAAAAAGCCAATTTATCCAATCCAAATAGTCTAAAAAAATATATAAGTATATATTCTTAGCTATAAAATACAAATGTAATCAGTCACGTAGTGTATTCGTCCCAAATTATCCTAAACCAACTCGGCCCAAGAGGACGTATCAGCAATCCGAAGTGGTAACTCGATTATCCGCACAATGTCGATTCATCCGTTCCTATATTGCCTTAAACTTACTGCCTTAAGTCATAAGCGAGGCGGGCAGCGTAGCGTATCGCTTAAATTTGTTTGGAAATATTTGCCGGTTAATGTAGTAATTTTTAGTAAGTACATATTAACTCAGTGTTTAATTATATATATTTTATGCTGTGATAGAGAGACCGTGTTGTTTAGTCTCCAAACTTATGCCTTTAGTTTTAGTAGACATTGTAGAATTCATAATTTAGAATGAGTTTATTAGGCCTTCTTTGAATAATATTATTTATTTCTATTATGAACGATATACAAATTTGATAAATGAAAAAAGATAATAAATGTGGCCTCAGGTTATGAAGGAACGAGAATCTGACAAAATAGACTAATACAATCAAAAATATAAAAAAACACTTTACCTACATGTATCCCTAGCAATAAATAAAAGATAATGTATGTTGATAATAAAAGAATAATTAAAATAGGGAACACAAAGGGTATGATGTGTGCATTAATATACTTCCAATTAAATGTCAAATCGCTGCCGCTTATGCGATGTACTTGAAAGTGTGCAAAGGTCCGCCCAATCAACACAAAGGCAAATTCGATTTCCAAGAGACCAATTATACGAATGCGTGAACAGAACTTACAATTGTAAAATGTCTGCCTTTGCCTTTTACGACTGAGTTGCCGTAAATATTCAAGACTTTATTACGTGGGGTAGACTGAATTAAAATATATTAGAATGTTGTAAGTTTGGAAATTTAAGTATTTTAAAATATAATAAAATTCAAGACAATGCAATGGGCAAGATTAATGTTTGAAAGCATTTTCTACCAGCTAATCTTAGGAAGAGATGATACCTAAGGGTCTTTGTACCAAAAATCTACTCGTAATAATTTTTATTCACATTAAATTCACGCGCCTCCATTCATGGACTGCACTCCAGCTTGACATCAGGCGGGGTGTAGTCAGTATAAATATGTAGAGCCACAATAAAAAAAACTACAAAGTACCTTAAAATACCTTTTATGGCTAAATCTAAGTCTAAAAAGAAAACCATATCTAAATACATAAGTTTATTCAGCCTATAGACAGTTGTAAATGTGATTCTCGTAGCAGCGAAACTTTAATTCCCAAGGGAGCAATATCCTTTCCCAACCGTCCTTGTGTCCTTTCAACACCGATTTTTATTGCCTAAATCAGCTTATTCCTCTTACACTACTTTTGAAATCCCCTCAAAGGGGATTTACGGAATTATAGACAGGGTAGGATTTTACAGGTTTATTTTTTCCCACGGTGTACAATCAAATAAAAAAAAATCAAATTGTCACGCCTTTTTTACATAGGGATAGGCAGAGACAATAGAGCGCCACTTGCCACGATCCTGACACAAATCCCTCACCTACATGGTGAGAGATTTTCTTTCCATACAAGCTCTAACTACATTATGTCTCGGTTATGTCTCCGATTTGGCCGGTTCTGCCTCGTTTAAAACATCCATCTACATCAGATTTATAAATTATTATCGTAAATCTACTATTTCGCATTCCTTTGTCAATCCTAGTCACTGCATCTTCTTTTAAACCACATCTATCGCGCACTCATATTAAAATAGATTAATGCCAATTGACTATATTTATTTACACCAATTATCATATTAGGCTAGCATAGTGGATGCGATTGCTACTTGCTGTTACTTAATTGAGGTAGTAGTCGCATCTATTTATGAACTCTGGCTTTGTATCCAGCGAGGTGCCGTCATACGTCGAGCCTCTGAATTTATGACCTATGATGTCGGAGTTGTTAAAATGGTAATATCAAAACGTTATTGTCAAAATGTCGGTAACTAGTGTAGTTACTGTTTTAAATAAAGGCGGAAGTCAGTTCGTATTGAGCCGTGAAACGTGTCGTTTTATTACAAGTGAATCCTGAAATATAACCTCTAGCCGGCATAGTGACAGGAGGCAATAGTAAATTGAGTCAGTTTTTGAGTCGCTCTTGGACTTCTCAACAGACAAGTCGAGATCAGATGTGGTGTATATTAGAAAATAGTACTTTCTAATATATTAAAGTTTTATTTCCAAACATCCCCCTAGTTTGAGGGGATATTTTAAGGGTATAAATAGGACAAAGCCACAAAATCACAAACAAAAACCATCGAACACAAATCGAAAACTATAAAAACTACGACAAAATAGAGTTTGCGAAAACGAAATACTTTTTTATTTTCAAATCGTTTTTCCTCCAATAGTGTTTTCGTTGAAGTTTTTATTATGTATTCTTACCCTTAAATGTACTTTAAATAAGTTTGTTGTTCAAGAGCTGATAGTTAAGAAATATTTCTAATATTGTTACCAATTTTATTCTTCTTTGCATCTGCTTATCCTTGGGGGAACGCATTCATAAAAGTTTGATTTGGTTTTTATAACTTGAATTAATAATTAAAAACTCGCTGCATTCGGATAAGGCTTTTGAGTGTAATTATTTTTTTAAATTATTATTTTTTATACGTTAAACTTTTTAGATCTTAATTAAACTAATAGTGACGGCGACTGAGGCAGTCGTGAACTGTCCGCTCTCTTGGACCCTCCTTGCTTACCACCAAAGGAGTCCCCGCCAGCAATAATATTTTGGTCGGCATAGTGACGGGGTCTGAGATAACCGTAAACTGTTTTATCAGTCGTCAGCACTCTTACTTCCCGTAGCTTACCATCAGGCAAGTTAAGGCAATGGGCTGGCCACATTGCTCGAAGAACCGACAACCGATAAGGAAGAAAGATTCTAGAGTGGAGACCACGAACCGGTTGACAAAACTGAGTACATAGTGAAAGTCACAAATAACCGGTGGATGCAACTGGCATCCTGTCGTTCGGAATGGCGTTCTGAAGGGGCAGGCCTATGCTTAGCAGTGGACGTCTTCTGACTGATGATGACGATGATGATTCCAGCCTAACATCAGCGGGGTGACAACATGACGAGCTACAATAGTTTTCAATGAAAATAACTTACGTTTGCAAGCCTTCTTGTGTGTGATAGGTTTCGTGGAGTCTCTGTAGTACCCTTCCCTGCAGTAGTGGCAGTGGCGTCCAGCTGTGTAGTGTCTACATTTCAGGCAGACACCCCCGCTGGCCCGCCCTGACAGTTTGTACAACTCCATGTTGAATCGACATCGACGAGCGTGACCGTTGCAATTGCATTCTGTAACAATGGAAAATCATATTCAATATACTACGATACGATATGGGGGATGTGGAGCGCCACCACCCACGATCCTGACACAACTCCCTCGCTTCCTTTACATTTACAATTCTCTTCAAGGTAGAGGTCTAAGGTAAAATGTATAGAAAACATTCTAGGAGTAAAAATACAATTAACATCTAAAAGAAACAAAACTCGATTACTTTATTTCATTAAATTCGCATCAATCGATATAATTGAAACAGCGTCGTCACATCACTAATTTGAGAGAGTGCTCCGGCATATGTTACGTGTAGTGAGTGGAAAATTGTATTAGTGATGTGCCACACTCGCGTCTTACCCACTCAATTACCGGTGGGTGGAAGAGGGTGGGAGATTAATTAAATTAATACATGAACACACTTAACGGATATTTCGTATGAGGAAATTTTATTGCTGAATTGTTAGTGTGACTATGCATTTTGGTGGTTTTTAAAGGACTTGTTGAGGTATAAAAAATATTTAATAAAATATGAATTGAGAAATTAACGTGTGAACATTGATTAATTACGAATTTGTAAGAACCCAATGTCTAATATACTTAAAACGCGACGCCGATGTGAAAACGTGATTTTTTATCTGATTTATTTTTAAATTTAGTTTTCCCATTCTGGGAAGGTAATAGGTCCATTGTCCATATAGCTTAAAATGTTCTTTTTATGTCTTCAGTATATGAATGCTGAAGATGAAACACTGTAGTTTTTCTGTTAGTAACAGTCATATTCATTATGCCGGCCTATTTTTTTTACCTAAACTTTTTCCTCTAATTTACATGTTATTCATTCTTTTTTAAAACTAAAATTTTATTTTATCTAATCGTTTATTTTGTACTTTCATTTATTATGAAAGTACAAAATTTCATAATAAATATTATGAAATTTGTTTTGTATTATAATAGTACTACTCAATACTTTATTATTATCTACTTTTTTACTTTGTAATTTACTTAATTGTCTTTGCTTAATTTACTTAATTGCCGGCCTAGTTAGAACTGGCAACTTTTAAGCTAATCCCGAAACGGGCCCAAGTCACTTTACCGAATGTAGTAGTACACCGGATCGGCAGACTATGCATACTATTGATAACCAGACCCAGAACAAATTTCCTTTTTTTGTTAACAAATATTTGTAATTATTAATTTAATTATTAAAGATTACAAATATGGAACAAATATTTCCACCGACCGAGAATCTAACCCAGGACTTTACGCGTGACAAACTGGTGTGCTTCAAGTAGGTCAAAAGCCTTTCGTCAAAAGTTGTAAGTTTTCCAAAAAAATAATTAATGATATTAATTCCGGCACTGTTCCCAAAGCGTGCACACATTAGTAATAAGCGTGTTACATTGTAACACACGTGTATAGGATTTGTTAAGATGTCGCACAACTAAGTTGCCTCACAACTCAATGACAACTCATTATTATAACAATCTAAGAGACACATTTACAAATAAAAGCCATAGAGTAAATATTTGTTTCATAGCTTTCATTTGTTATATTTTATAATTAGATTGAAAATAAAATAAAATTTAATTAGTAAAAAAATTGGGCGGTATTACCCCGGATCTTGTTGTCAGAGTGGAAGACAGTGGTGGTGCCCAGTCTGTCGATCCGGGGTATGCAGACCGTGAAGTGACTTAGTCGCAATCAGCTTGTAAGTTGCCAGTTCCAACTAGGCCGACATGCTGGGCACCACTGCCTACCACTCTTCGACAACCACACCCGGAGCAGATATTCGCCTCTTTTTATGAAATATTTAATCTAATATATATAAATAAAAGCTATGAAACAAATATTTGCTCGAACCTGGGACTTTGCCCGTAACGGACTGATGTACTTACTAATACACAACTTGTTAAAATATGTACTTTGCGCGTCCTGTTTCAATGATATAAAGACGTTTAGTAGTATAAAAACATTTTATTTGAAAGTTTCATAATTGCGTAAACAAAGAACGTACAGATACAATAAGACAACTAAAACCTTCGTATGTCTAGTTAGTTATATTAAATGCAGAGAGGTAAACACTTAAGTTATGTGCCCTGGCGTCGTGTGATTGATCGCCAGCCACTGTATGATGTATGAACAGCCATTTTGCACGGGAGCCTGCGCTTCTATCACATAAATCATAGTCTATACTTTAAAGGTAATATCTATTTGCGACCAGCTTTCAAACTCAAATGTTTATTACGTTTGTTGTACGTGCCTTTGACTCATTTTTAAAACTATTTTAACATATATTTTTTTGTATTCTTTTTTATTTTTATATTTATCTTTTCATTGTGTTTAACTTACGGTAAAAGATTATATTTAATTAAAATGTCACGTATAATACGATTGATTAAATAATTTGCTAAGTTGCCTAGTGCCCAAAACTATAGAGCTTGTATGACGAGAATTGTGAATTTGCAAAGGATTGCAAAAGGAATTGTAAAGGAAGTAAGGGAGTTGTGTCAGGATCGTGTTAAGTGATGCTATATTGTCTCTGCCTATCCCTGTGAGAAAAAGGCGTGACAGTTTGATTTTTTATGATGCTCTATGATAATGACTGGATAACAATATTTTTTTATTGTGACTTAAAATCTGACCTTGACTTGCTTAATAGTAAGCAAAAAGTTTAAATGTAATCTTTTTTTTAAGTTTAAAAGCGCTCACGACTGAAACAAACAAATTCATCTGACGGTTGCCTCAGTCGCCGCAATTCAGTCTTCTAAAATATTCTTAGAAGACTGAGAATATTTAGGAACTATACTATTATTTATGAAAATAATAATAGTATAGTTCGGATAGCATAGCGGAACCATCTGCTGCTATTACTCGTAATCTACGAGTATAGTTGCAGTCACCTCCACTTATCAGACCGCACTCGAGTATAATAGCAGGCAGAGTGGGGTCATTATTATGTCGACGTCAATTAATAATAAGTCACTTGAATTTTGTCGGAAAACAGAATGAGGGAGTTGTGGGAGAATGTTCTGAGGAGCTTTTTAACTATGTTCCTCTCTCGTATAGTTGTGGGATGCATACGTATTCTGTCAACCGAATTGGTAGTCGAAATAAAGAGTTTAGCGCATTTCTTTGTACAACAATCGACAAGTGAGATGCTTTATCAGCTTATCTGATCTCCCCATACTGTTATATATATAACCTTGTATGATAACTTTTTTATTTTATTAATAATTTCTATTATAGTGCGTGTATCATAGAAACAGGACAACTAAAGTACAAATATCAAAGATACATTGGTACCGGGAGTTTCGAACCCGTGCTTTCGGCTGGCCTAAACATTGCACTGCCACTACACCACTTTCGCCTTACCTTCTTTCAAGAGTAAGGCGGAAAAGTTTATTCTAAACCATCTTTATTCTAACTATCATCTTATTATGAAACAATAGTTTGTTTTCTCTTCACATTATATTTTAACATTAAACATTTTTATTATTTTTTATTGTGACACGACATATAACAGCACCCCGCTTGATGTTAAGCCGAAGTGTGGTCCATACACTACAATTTAATAACTGTGAGTAGCAATCACATCCACTATGCCGGCCTAGATGGAACCGGCAACTTACAAGCGGATTCCGAAACGTGACCAAATCACTTCACGGTATGTATACTTGTAAGTGGTGAATCATTACTTTGACACTTGCAAGTTATATACAAAGCAATAAGTTATATAGGAAGCCACTTAAAGCCTTTGATGCTTATTTATATAAAAGGCAAATGTAAAAATCACTTTCAATGTACTTTAATATTTCTAAGATGTTAAATGCTACAAATAAAATACATTTTGGTTGTTAAAAGACGTTCTTAAGACGTGCGGCTGGAGGCCAAAAGGGGGAACGTTAACCCTCGGATGATGGGATGACTGGTTGTTTTTTTTTTACAATGATATCGTTTTAAAAAACAACGTTTCGTTGGGCGATCCGACTGTGTTTGTTTTTGGTCATTTCAAACGCATACATTAACTGAGTTTTTTAATTATCGAAAGACGTTAAATACTGAGGACGTATCACTATTTAACGTTTAAGGTAATTTCGATTCACCGCATTTACTTGCAGTAATATTATACAAGGACAACGGTTATAAAGACAACGATCAAAGAGTGGTAGGCAGTGGTACCCAGTCTGCCGATCCGGGGTAACACCATCACTTACAAGTATACAGACCGTGAAGTGATTTGGTCACGTTTCGGGATCAGCTTGTAAGTTGCCGGTTCCAACTAGGCCGGCATAGTGGATGTGATTGCTACTTACAGTTATTGAATTGTAGTAGCAGTGACATTCATTCATGGACCACACTTTGGCTTAACATCAAGCGGGGTGCTGTCATATGTCGAGTCACAATAAAAAAAACAATTTCGTATTTTATTTACCTATTTATAATACTTTATTGTGCTAGAATTAGATACATTATAGCTGATGAAAGTTATTTACTAGCGAAACCTCTGACCTTCAGTATTATTGTTAACGTCCAGCGAGCAGAGTTTGAAGGCACTCACCGGTACCAATGTCAACCAAAGTACATGTATCGTTGACCTGTTTCTATGATACAAGTATATAAAAAAATGCTACGAAGGAAGTAATCTCTGGTCCAGCCGGGAATCGAAACTATACGTACTTACGCGTAACGGACGCGGGTGACCTAAAACCTAATTAAAGGTAACGATAAAATTTGTTTGTTGGCATAGCCCGCTATAAGAGTGTTAAGTGTAGTAATGTACGACACATCATGCTCGTACATTGTATTGATATACAGGATGTTTGAAATCCCCACATTCAATGGAAAATCATGCCCCAATTGAAATTATAATGAATAACACGGCGGCCGGCATAGTGACGGCGAGTAAGACAACATTAAAGGGAAACGAGTTTTTCAATCATTTAATAAACTTGCTTACCGTCTGATTCTGCCATGTTTGCAAAGGCGAACCGAAGGCCTTAAGGAACTCACCAAGAGTAAGTCGAGTTCGATTCACAAAAAGGCGACCGTGGTGTAGTGGCAGTGCAAAGGTTACGCAAATCTCGCGATTTCGATTGAAAACCACTTACCAATGTATCTTTGATATATGTACCTTGAATGTCCTGTTTCTATGATACAAATACGTATGTATCTTAGTATAGAAATGTAAATAAAACTGAAAGTATCGATGAAAGGAGATTGACGAAAGAGATTTATAAATCGGAGAGGAGTTGTAAGAAAATAATGGCCACGAGAAAGTTGTAAGATCTAAATGTTCCTTAATGAAATCGGGGACATTCTTTAAAAGTCAGGGGTCTGCAGGTCTATAACCAAAGAGTATGTATGAAGGAATTGTGAATGTGAAGGAAGCAAGATTTGTCTCTGTCTATCCCTGTGGGAATAAAGGCGTAAAGTTGATAATGATGATGATCTGATTTTAAGCTAAATCGCGATCCACTATACCGGCCTCGTTGAATGGTAATCGCTTCAAGTGTATTTTCACCGTATAATTAAGTTGTTCGAGACAGATTGCTACTTGAGTTCTTCCGCTATGATTGAAAAATGAACTATGATATTGATATTGGCGGGAAAATGAGGGACAGTTTGTTTTTTAAAATCATCCTTCATCTGGCATTGGCGTTGATTGATGATTCCATTTATGAAATTAGTTTTATTTTTCTTAACCGAAAAATCTAACAAAAAGGGAATGGCAGGAGTCTTGGAAAAACTTAAAATAATATTACGCGTTAATCGTAGGTATATATTTTTATGTAATGGGAACATGGAAAGGATGAGTGAAAGTAGATTAACGAAAGAAATTTATAAATCTGATGTGGATGGATGCGTTAAACGAGGCAGACTCAGAAGGGTTTTTCGACCAAATCGGAAACATTGTCAATAATGCCCATATCCATAGAGCTTGTATGAAGACAATTGTGTACATGAGAGAAGCGAGGGAGTTGTGTCAGGATTGTGGCAAGTGGCGCTCTATTGTCTCTATTCCCGTGGAAAATAGCGTAATAATTTGATTGATTAAACCACCCGCAAGTGGTTTTGAACCGTGAGTTCATGGTTTGTGTAAGACAACAGTCGCCTTAAGTTATTTTTGTCAGAAAGAATCGTGAAAAGTAAAAGCCATCCCTAAAAAAGCCTATCCCATTAAAAATGGCGTCACTTTGATTTATTTGATTGATACTAAAATGTAATAAAATCCGTATATAAAAGTCGTAATTTAATATACATTGATATCAATTTATTATTGGTTATCGTTAGTTATAAAGTCTGCTTACCCAGTAAACGTTAGATGGTCGTAATGATATTTTTTAGTACATCTGTTGACATAACAGTGTACACTTCTTATTTATGGCGTCATAAACTTTGTACAGTTGAAAACTAAATTATACGACCTCTGCCCACGCTACACACATTTAACGCCGTGAATGTACACTTAGGATGCATCATAAATTATATATTTGTTTAGGATTTAAGTAGATATGACTTTTTTTTAAATTTAACACTACACTGAACAATGATAAGCTCGAAGTCTCGATAAATCAATCAATCAATCAAATTGCCACGCCTTTTTCCTACAGGGATAGGTAGCGACAATAGAGCGCCACTTGCCATGATCCTGACACAACTCCCTCGCTTCCCTCACATCCACAATTCTCTTCATACAAGCTATACGATTATGGGCACTAGGCAACCTAGCTTTCTTGTGCATGTCTCCGATTTGGTCGGAAAACACCCTCCTGGGCCTGCCTCGTTCAACGCATCCATCCACATCAGATTTATAAATCCCTTTTATGAATCTACTTTAGTTTTGAGATAAATGTCTGAAAGCAGTCGGATTTAACAATAAATAATATTCAGAGGTGTTTATTATTTTTGTGATTCGAATTGCCTGATGGACTCAGGTTGCCTTAGTCTCCGTCACTATGCCCCATTTTTTATTATTGTTAGACATCTGACCTCGACTCGCCTGATTGTAAGCTAGAGGAGGTTCAAAAGTGACGATGACTAAAAAAACCGAGTCAGTTTACGGGGACAACCGTTACTATGCCGGTCAAAAGTGAGGGATCGCTTGAAGGATCCAATGTTATAGGATGGAGAGAACACATGGGCTGGTAAAGCATTCCACTTGTCGATTGTTCGACAAAGAAACGACGCACCGAACCTTTTAGTTTGACTGCCGATTTGGTTGACAAAAGAGCATTAAGGGAGCAGTTTTATTTTTATTACCCTGTAGTTAAAACTAGGTCTTAATCCAGCTCCTATCATTCTAGACTTAAGTTTGGCTCTTTGCCTGATAAGCTACAAACTGGCCTAGTGCCCAGGGTACTGATAATCCCAACTGAATTTTGGCAGACAGGCTTTTAGTCAATACTTATCTGCCTTTGTAACTTTACTTCAAACTTTAGTAGTAACTTACTACAGGCTGTATAACCCTTGCTTTTATTAGAAATGGTCCGGATTTTTGAGAAATAATATTCCGGTTTTTCCAGTTTTATGCTTTCACAAATCTCTTTCGTCAATCCACCCATTCAATTCGCCCAGGCCAACGCTATAATGTTCATGTATACAAATAAAGTTACGAAAAACATCTTAAACTTAACTTCCTAATCTTAACTCGTGTAAAACACAAAAAGCTTGCTAACCTCAAAGTTAGGTCTCATGTGAATCCTAGTGTTAGACCACAAACTTGTGCTAGTCTACTTCTATGAATAAAACATACACGACCAACTGCACACGAAAATAGGACGGTGTTCATATTGTAAAAGCACAGCGGAAGCGATATTTGTAATTGTGAATACTAGCGGCGGATTAAGATAGCGGTGAAAGTAATAAAATAAATGCGATAGTTTATTTTATTGCTTACTGCAATAAATATTTTATTTTGTTAAAAATATTAGCAAAATCTATTACCTAACAAAAATTTGGAGTTATTTTATTGTGAAATCGCTCTTGACGTTTTGCTTGTCTGATTATAACAAGGGAGTTGTGTAAGGATCGCGGTAAATGGCGCTCAATTGTCTCTGCCTATTCCTGTGGGGAAAAGGCGTGACACTTTGATTGATTGATTATAAGCAAAGGAAGGTCAAAAAGCGCTGATAAGAAAAAACAGACTGTCACAATAACTGCCGTCATAATTATAAATTATGACGCTGTAATTCCCACAGGAATAAGTAGAGAGAACGGTGCATCGCTTTAAACGATTCTGACATAAATCTATTTATTATTTGGACACATTTTTTACTCACATTTGTATTTATATAGGTATTCAAGGCAACCGTGGTGTAGTGGTAGTGGTAGCTTACGCAAACAAAGAGCACGAGTTTTTAAACCACTCGCCGGTACCAACGTATATTTGATATATGTGCTTTGGTTGTCCTGTTTCTATAATACAAGCACTTTAGTAGCTTAGTATAGAAATGTTTAATTACAAAAAAATATGTACCAAAACACACTTTCATGTATTAACAATTTTAAAGTTCCTATTTAATAGTCTGTTATATTAATTTTAATAGTCCTGTTATACTGGCATATATAAAATTACATTAATGATTGAGTCATTTATTAATATAACATTAGCAGTGGCGTAGCGTGGGCGTCAGCCGTCCGGGGCGGAAAAAAATTGCCGCCCCTTATTTGGGAATTTCAATCTTAGGTACAACAAAAATATGAATTTTAGGTTCAAATTTTAACGATTTATTTTAGTTTTTCAAATTTTGCTGTCCGCCCCCGCCACGCTACGCCACTGAACATTAGGTGTTATCGCTGACTAATCGCTTTCCGCTAAGCTTACGTCAAATAAGCATGGTGTTATAATAGAGCTGAAAAGCCATTGATTTTATGTGTACGCGCCCGATTATCGTAGCCGTATAAATATTGCATGAGTAACATCTCTTGCAATACAACATTATGTACTATTACGACTCTGTGTTCAGCTTAATTTACTTTTATTTTATCGTGACTCGACATCTGTTCTTACTTACCTGAATGATAAGCAAGAAGAGATCCGAAACTGTCGGCGACTGAGAAAACTCACTCCGTACCAAGTTCTTACAGTCGCCGTCACTATGGCGAATAAAGGTGTTTTTACAATTTACTTTATAAAAAATTAAGGATGCTCAAAGGTGGGTAAAATTTGCTTTCTTAGACAAAGAAAAGACGCTTCCTCTGACCTATACAAGTATCACGAGAGAAAAATAACGAGGTATGAACAGGGTATGTAAAAAAAGAAGTGAGGTCAATATACAATATTTTTTATTCACAATTATTTAAGGCAAGTTGTGAATCAAGAGGCTCCTCAATGTATCTTCGATATGTTCTTCTATTTTATAACGTCCTTGCTATTTATCTACAGTTATACTTTCCCATAACCACAGAGCTTGTATGAAGAGAATTGTGAATGTGAAGGAAGCAAGGGAGTTGTGTCAGGATCGTAGCTCCATTGTCTCTGCCTATCCCTGTGGGAAAAAGACGTGACAATTTGATTTATTGATTGAATTTTTTTAAATATGTTAATTATGTTAATTTTTGTAAACCTTATTGTATTATTCGTGATAATTGTTTTGCGTTTAAACCAATTTAAATTGGTTTTTGCTAATGTTTGTTTTAATCAATCAAACAATCAAATTGTCACTTTTTTCGGGATAGACACTTGCCACTTGCCACAATTCTGACGCAACTCCTTCGCTTCCCTTACATTCACAATTCTCTTCATACAAGCTTTACGGTTATGGGCACTAGGCAACCCAGCTGTCTCAGTATAGAAATGTAAATTGAATAATCGTTTATTAACATGAACATAATAAAAAGAATTGTTTAACAATAATAATGTAATGCAATAACCCTTAAGAGTGTGTCTGAGTGGGAGTGGTGCCAAGTGGGTCTCCCTCGCACAGGGACGGCTATCACTTGGATTATGGCCAAATGACACTAAATCACATCTCATAAACTATGCATCGTTTTCACAAATACTACATATATAATACACATATATCGACATTATACATGTAGACATTATCTCGTCAGTTATATCCGATTTTCTTGGTATACTGTGTTTTTTCTTACTTGGCAGAATAGTAAACAAACATGAAAATCACCATTTCCCATGCTCTTTATCTAAGAAAACTGTTTACTACTGTTTTATTCTATAGAATAAATATATACACAATGTCAAAAATGCAAAAAAATATTAAATTATACACATAGGTATATACATTATTTTTAACAAAAACCATTTATATGGTAACGGTAAATACCCAATAATATCTAATAATTAAAAAATCATTTTCACAGTAATTCATAGATATATTTATATATTCTTATTGATCGCGTCTGTAGTAATTGTTTTGTTATCGTTAATCCGTTACTACTTTTGCCAACTAAGGAAATATGTATATTAGGCAGTTGATGGTCCTTCGAGCGATGTGTTATCAATATTATAGTGTGGAGACTACGAACTACGGCAGACGCTGCGTAGGAAGACTTCTCACTAGGTGGACTGACGACATAGTGAAGACCACGAGTAACCGGTGGATGCAACTTTGTCTTTTGCAACTTTGGATGCAAATCAACATTGTCGTTCGAAATGGCGTTCTAAGGCCTCCTTCAGTAGTGAACGTCTTCTGGCTGATAATGATGAATTGATGGTCATTTGCCCAGTTTACCGAACTAAGGTGGTACATACTGTGAAAATGGGTAAAGTTTCTTTGTCAAACAAAATTGTTTGACAAAGAAATCGTTTAAAAGCCAGCGTTCAGGGTGATACCACTGCTTGAGATCTTTCCGGTTTTAACTGGACCGGCATAGTAGACGTGACTGTTACCTATAGTTATTTGACTGTAGTATCATCAGGCAGAGTTCTTTTCTCTGTTATATTCAAGGCGTCCGTGGTGTAGTAGCAGTGCAATGGTTACGCAAACCGAGAGCACGGGTTCAAATCCACTTGCCGGTACCAATGTATTTTTGATATAATATATAATACATATTATGTACTTTGGTTGTCCTGTTTCTATGATACAAGCACTTTAGTAGCTTAGTATAAAAATATGTCGAGTCAAAATAAAAAATATATTACTTATAAACAATAGGTGTCGAACTAGCAGACCCCATACCACAAAAACCACAATTTTTAATAAATATAAATCTTAACAACAACACTCGCATGGAATAGCATGTCCCAGGAGCGCCAACACAAATTATAGTATGTTACCTATTTTTTCTATGTCAATCAATCAGACAAATTATCACGCCTCATTTTCCAAAGGGATAATCAGTTTACGTAACCATTACATTACCACTACACCACGATCGCTCTTAAAAAAATAGCATTTTTTATGACGTTAAACTGGAGTGCGGTCTATGTATGGTGGGCGGTGGCAACTGCTACTACAATTAAATAACTGCAAGTAACAGTTGCACCCACTAGCTGGCCTGATTGAACCGGCAACTTTCAAGTTTACCCGTAACGCGATTAAATCACTTTACGGTTTGTACAATTAAAAGTACCACTCTTGGTTAATGAAAATTGTTTTTGTTTCTGCCAACCCCTACTTAACGTCAATAAAGTCGTGAAAGATAAATCCACTCGCATATGTCAAAGTGCTTCCGTTATTAATGGAAGATGGCGAACGGTAATGTATTTTTCCTTCAGACATAACCAATTACCGAAAATAATTATTTTCTTTGAACAGCCGTCGCCTAACAGAATTTAATACACGACTCATCAGGCGCGGCAACATCAAACGATCAACATTATACAGGAAATAAAATACCTTTTGGATGAGAAAATAAGAAAATTCACTTTTCAACTTAATTATATTAGAAAAAGTAATTATCTGAAACTCAACAAGGTATGTAGGCGGAATTTTATTTATATTATTCTCATTGGTTTTTTTTTTGTTGTAAATTTAATGAAATAACAAAATGAGGTTTATTGCCGTTCTGATAACATTATACCTTTAGTGTTTTTGATACAAGTAATTAACTACTACACACAATAAGAAAATTAGCTACGGATATTTTTTCTACCGATAAATTTAATAAAATATTTTCTGAAAGGATGAACTATTTCTAATAGGACGTCTCTAGATGTATTTTTTATTTATTTAAAGTTTAATTACAGTTAATTAACTTTTTAAAATCTTTGATATTTGTACTTTGACGAATTTTTTTTTACGGCTTACTATCGCGTTTTTTATTGGTTATTGATTATATATTTTTTTAATAATCCCACGTTTCGATCAGCTATCATGGTCACGGAGAGGAAAAACAAATGTATAAAAGATAAGTAGAACCTTTGTTTATTATTTTCCGTACTATATGAGTCTGCGACGCCGAAGTACCTCAAGAACAAATTCACCTATCTTTCTTCCCTCCATGACAGGTCGTTGCGATCAACTCATAACTGTGTTCTCTCTATTCCTTCTCATAGTTCTAACTTTATGTCCAACTCGTTTGCAGTTGTTGCCGCAAATTTGTGGAACAACCTGCCTGTAGATATCCGACAAGCCCCAAATAGATCACTATTCAAAAAGATGGTCTTCACACATGTCCTAAATAGCTCCCAACAACTGTAAGTAGTATGTATATTTATGTGTTAGTATTTATTGTATTATATGTATTATTAGTATGTATTATTATTTATATGTATTGGTATTATATTTTTGGTATGTAGTATGTTTAGTGTATTATAAAGTATATTAGAATTAGTTAGAATCAGATGCTTTTTTATTTTTTTTTATTTTCACCTACCTCATACAAAAAGTGCGTTAAATTGTTTCTAAGGTAGGCTAGTAAGAATGCCTAGCGGCATTAAGTCCGCCTTTGTACATTGTGCATAAAGTTTTAAATAAATAAATAAAATAAATAAACCTTTCCCATTATGCATGGGATAGGACATCCCTCAATGCGCTGATCAGATGACCTGAAGATCGTGCCGACTGGATTGTCTTGAAGGTGGCAGTGAACAAATAGAAGCTGTATTGATATCTATAGGGTTGATGATGGATTTGTTAAAACTTTTTTTTTGGGTATATAACAATCTTGTGTGTTTTTTTATGATTTGGTCTCGTTTATTCGTTTTTGGCTTTAAATGACGAGTTTCTTGAGATTTCTTCTCGTCATATGTCTTTCTGAAACCATGGTAGAGTTCAAGAAAAATAAAGTATTTGATGGTGATAAAATACATATGTTAAAGCTACAATATTAGCACAATGTACGCAAAACAGAATGTAAAAAAGGCAAACCTAACGCCTCGGGCTTCCATACAGCTTTAACCTTTGTGTTAAAAAGGCAATAAATTAAGAATTTTTCACATATTTCAGTGAGTAGAATACGAGCGGCACTTACTATAGACGTAAAAAAACATTTGCGGTTTGCGCGCATTGTAAAAAGCTTTTTTCAGATCTTTGTGTATTTTCATGGAGGGCTATTTCGTGAATATATTTTGATTGAAATACGAACAGTTGGAATGTTTCAATTGGGAGTGTAAAGTATAATATAAATATATGTAGATATATTTTGAAGTATTCCGAACCAAGTTGTTCGTACCTTACCGGCCATTGCGAATGACTAAAAAAGTAGAGGTCGATAGTACCTATAACCGAAGAACTGTGGATGTTAAAGAAATGCGGGTGTTTTGTCAGGGTTGTGATAAGTGGCGCTGCCTTGTCTTTCCGAGTTAGACCCAAGTGGACGTTAAATTAATGGTAATTATTAAAAAGAGTTATTATTGTATTTTATTTGCAGAAGTTTTCATAACCGTAGAAAAAAGCAAGAATTTGGAGGAAAAGGGTACTTTGTTCTCTGTGGAAATTGAAATTTTCGATCCTGAGACAAATTCCTCGCTTCTCTCACATCCACAGTTCTCCACAGTTCATACAAGCTCTATGGTTATGGGCAACCTAGCTTTCTTGATTTGGTCGAAAAAAACCCTCCTGGGTCTGCCTCGTCTATCCACATCAGATTTATAAATTTCTTTCGTCAATCTACTTTCACTCATTCTTACTATATGCCCAATCCATCGAAGCATTTCTTTGTCAATCTTTATAACCTAAATTTAAAATATTCCCAGAATACATATATTGTGTTTTGGCATTTAGATTTAACGTGTTTAAAAGAAAACAATAATAAAAGTGTTTACATCGGATGTCATAAGAATTTAATGTGTGGATAACCAGGTTTTTAACGAAATTGAGCCGGCGTTTCAGTCGTCGGCATTCTTGGATACCATGCTGATCACCAGTCAGTCTAGAAAAAAAAAGACAAATAGAAGCGTGGAAAGCAAGCTCGATTTTGCAGTGAAATGATGCAATTGCATCCCTAAAATGCGTCTTGCATTTGGGGATGCAATTACTGCTAGTAGAATATATGATTTCAGCCTAATATCGAATGTCAACCAATTGTGCAAACAAAAAAAATATTAATCCATGGATTTTGCCAAACATGAAACCTGTAACATGAAAGAAATCTAATTTTCCATTAAAATTTTATTAATAAATTCTATTTATATTAACATTTCTTTTAGGGCTTTTTCTTTTAATCTTTGTACAGTCTCTGGAATAAGTCAATTTTTTGGAAGTAATTTACATGTATAATAGAAAAATGAGAGGGAGGTGGGGAATATTTTCAAATTCGCCTCTGACTATAGAACACAGTCCAGGGGCTTAGTCAAGAATAGCTTAATAACCTAATTTTGTACACAAGTTTTTGATAAACTTTCACATGCTAATATTGAAAACTTAACTAATACGAGTACCACCACATTCTTAGGTATACCTAGTAGTTATAGAGGTAATAGAGGTAGGTAAGTAATAGAGGAGTAAAATTGATAGACCGTAGTGAAGTGGCAGTCTAAAGCTTACACACGGGTGCAAAACCACTTGTCTGTACCAATGTCTCTTTGATATATTATATACTTTGGTTGTCCTGTTACTGTGATACAACCACTTTAATGGTTTTGTTGGTGAAGGAATAAAGGAATATTTTAATGAAAATAAAAAGGTCATTTTTGTAAGAAATTATTTTGATAATTGAAAACAATAGGGTTAAACCCTGATATTAGGGTTACGTACTCGTACTCCCCATTGCAACAGTTTAATATAGTAATGCAAATTATAATAAATAAACATCATGTTTTAAAACAAAAAAATTGTAATCGTCGATTTACGGAAAACTGTAATAATTAGAAAAAAAGAAAAGCCACATAATATGCTTTATTCCCGAACGGAGTGACAGATTTATTTGGCTTATGAGAATAACGAGTACGAGCATGTTTATATCCAAGCGTTAATGTCAAAACACGTGTTCCCGTAATCGCATGTTGAGTGTGTCAAAGCGAGCGAAGTCACGTGACAAGGTGTCAAATTGTACATATTCGCGCGTGCATACAAATGGGAGCGTGTGTGGCAGGCTTTATGATTTTATGTCCAAATAAAACAAAAATAATAATGTAAATATTTCTAACAGCCAACCAAACAAATTGTCACGCCTTAATCGCACAGAAATATGTCGGGATCATAAAGTGCCTCATTCCACGATCCTGACACAAGTCTTTAGGTTCCTTTTTACACTCTTTTCTTATACTACTTTTAATTTTTTTTTACGTTTCAATACTAAGCTACTAATGTGCTTGCATCATAGAAACAGGACAACCAAAGTACATATTATATAAAAGATACATTGGTACCGGCAAGTGGTTTTGATATATTATGTACTTTGATTGTCCTGTTGTAATAAAAAAAATTAGGCGTAAGACTCTCTTGGACTTCCCCTTGCTTACAACCAGGCAGATCAAATGTAGAAAAGAAAAATTAAAATATGCAAAAAAAATCAATTATTTATTCTTAATTACCCAAAACTACCTCTTACATAACGATGATTATTTCACTGCTCTGTGGTTTAATCGCAAAATGATTAACGAGCGATTGATTACGAATATATTGTATTTAATTAGACTGTGGCCAAATGAATCGATGCGCTGTGCTTTCGTTTAATAACTACATGATTGCCTGAAGGCTTCCATGTTATTATACTAATTAGTTTCATGTGTACAGTGTTTCAGCAATCTATTTTGCATATCACATATGCTTTATGAGTATTATCACATTAATTATATAAGCATGCATGCATTTGTTTTGGTTTAGGACGACAGGCGTGGACGAACGGTCAGCGATTGGTTTGTTGCGCGTAAAGTCCCGGGTTCGATTCCCGGTCGGAGCAAATATTTGTTTCATAGATTTTATTTGTAATATTTAATTATTATATTAAATATTGCAAATATTTGTTAATAAAAAAAAGAGATAGATATTTGCTTCGGGTCTGGTTATCAAAGAGTGTTCCAACTAGGCCGGCATTGTGGATGTGATTGCTACTCACAGTTATTGAATTGTATTTATTCATGGTGGACCACACTTGGGCTTAACATCAAGCGGGGAGCTGTCATATGTTGTGTCACAATAAAACAATTAAAAAAATGTTACGGCTGATGCGAAGTACCCAGTACAGTAGCATTTAGGTATTTTTTCCTCTAATTTCTTAGATTTTCACCAGTAACCGAACAGGTCCAATATAAAGGTATGCATATTATATATGTTTATGTTAGGTAATTCAATAAGCGATGCGTAATAAATTGAATTTGATAGAATTAACCCTCATTCGCCCCTTCTTAACCCCGTCGTTTTGTAGGGGTGCAATCCACTCTCAACATTGATTTTATATATTATTTATCGAAAGTTTATGTGTATATACTAAGTTTCAGTATTAATTCCAAATGTATGTTAACTCGAAAATTATCTTTATCGAGTTTTTTTTAACATTTCTGTACTAAGCTACTAAAAGTGATTGTATCATAGAAACAGGACGACTAAAGTACATATATCAACGAACCATTGGTACCGAGAAGTGGTTTTAAACAGAGGACTCTCGGATTGCGTGACCATTGCTCTATAGTCGCCCTAAATTGATATTTAAGTACTAGCTGTGCCCGCGGTTTCACCCGCGTAAAATTTGGTTTATAACACAGTCATAAAAAAGGAGGAGGTTCTCAATAATTCGACTTTTTTGTATTTATAACTCGATAACTCATATAAAAATGACAGACGGAAATAAAAATAAATATATATTCCAAACAGTTAAAACTATAGTCAATTGGAATCTATAGTCAAAACATTTTTGTTCTATTAAAAGTAACCCATGTTACTTCTAGTACCTCTAAAAATAAAATACGTAACGAACAAACTTACATTTACATTTATAACAATAGTAGGATATGCATATAGTAACAGAAGGAATTAACAATAAAGAAAAATTTTAAACAGCTGAAAGTATAGTGTATAGTCTCCATAGTACAGTTGATTGGATTAGATGTTGACGTGACTGACGGTAATTCAGTGCTATGGTATTATAGTACTCAGGGTTTGAACCAACTCCTTGTACCTTATTTTTATAAAAGGAAAAAATTTTTGATAAACAACTTTTTTATTTTTCGTAATTTTTATTTTTATTATTAAAAAGTATTTTATGTTACTTCTGATACCTCCAAGAATATGTGTACAAAATTTTATGATGATCGGTTAAGCAGTTTTTGGGTGAAAGCGTAACAAACAAACGGACATTCACATTTATAATATTAGTATGATAATAATAATAATTTGTTTTCAATTCTCAACAGCTTGATATATTTTCTTTAGTTTACCCAAAATAAATTTCTGAACGCACGCAATTTTGTATGGGAAAATGTTTTTTATTTTATTTTATTTATTATAAAGGATTTTTTTCTAAAATTAACGTAGCCTAAGTTACTCCTTATTACATCAGCTATCTGCCAATAAAAGTCCCGTCAAAATCGGTCCAGCCATTCCAGAGATTAGCCGGAACAAACAGACAGACAGACAGACAGACAAAAATTGTAAAAAATGTTATTTTGGTGTATGTATATATATTCATATACATGTATTAAAAAACGGTTATTTCAATATTACAAACAGATACTCCAATTTTATTATATGTATAGATGAGATTTCTTCTTTACATTTGAACTCGACTTGACGGTGAGTGAATAAACCGATGCAGTTTACGGTTGCCTAAGTCGCCGTCACTATGCCGGCCTAACTTAATTACATCCACTGCTTAATTACTAACAAGCAATGATATTTTATTAAGAAAAAAAGTAGATACGATACTCGTATGTTATACGCACTCTGAAAGTGGCACGCTTAAAATATGCTAATTATCAACCTGACCTCAGTGTCGCGATGCAGAGCAACATATATTTGTCTCTTTTTTGCTCTCAATAACTATAATTCCGTCCCATTTCCACTTCGTCGTGGTTGACTGTTCAAACTTTTGCCATTTGCGAACAATAAAACTGGTGTATAGTATATAACGTAACTACCTCATTTTAAATTTCTTACAAAAGTACAATAACCCACGCCCTTTAGAATTCTTTCAATGACCCCTAATTCTTAAGAAAACATTCCCCCAGCAGGTACACTAATACAAGTATAAAATGTAACTATATAATCGTCGCTTAAATCGTAGCATAAAAGACCCATTTCAGGTTGTCGAAGCAAAATTTTCAATCTACCGCAGCACCTGTGCCATCCATCCTAAAAACCGCAAGCACGAAAATGCAGTGATTACCCCTTCACCCCAGACTTCGCCCCGTTTTTCACCCACCAAGGGTGGAATCCCTTTGAATTCACACCTCGTTGCATCCACCCAACAATTTGGAATGCGCATCTAGTAATTTGTAAAGGTTATTCGTGAAAATTGCGCACCAAATCTTGTAAAATGTCTACCAGATATGAATAAATAATTGTATTATGCTTGGGTGGGAACCTTTCCGATGTCAGCGACTGTTTCTTTGCTTTACTGTATCTTTTTATATATGCACTCCTTGAAGTTCGATCCATGGATGAGAGAGAGATTGCTGCCACAAATAAATCTGGTCCAATTGGCTTGTAAATTGTTAACGTTTCTTTTATCAATATCTGAATTAAATAGTGGATATAGTTCCGTTACGGCGATCCACTATGCCGGCCTAATTGGTACCGGTATTTTACTACTACTTTTTAATAACCAAACCCGGAGCAAATATCCGGTTTTTTTATTAACAAATATTTGTAATATTTAATCCAACTAATAAATATTACAAATAAAAGCTATGAAACAAATATTTGCTCCGATCGGGAATCAAACCCGAGACTTTACGCGTAACAAACTGGCCCATTCCTGTCGTTGTAATTTAATTTATTGAATGAACCTTAAATATTTACTTATACGAGTATCTGTAAAACATAATTAAATTAACACAAATCCTAATTCGAAAGGATACCTCTACATTAAGCGTAACTCGCAATTTTCCCGCCAAATGTAATATTTAAATAACCTTCGCAGGAAAAAGGGATTTCTTTTAACCACAGATCAAGTAAAGAGTTATTACATTAAATAATATTATACAACTCCCGTCTCAGCACTTTAACTAAAATATATTCTTAAAAGGTTTTGTATTTTTTTTTTGCTTTATGTTATAAATGCAAGGAAAAGCTACAAAATATATAGATATACAAAAGTATAGACAGTTCGGCCAATATATCGCAATGTTTAACAAGATTTGGATTTAATTAAGTAGACATCATCAACCAATTGTAGGCGACCGTGGTGTAGTGGCAGTGCAATTACGCAAGCCGTGCAGGTTCAAAACCACTCACCGGTGCCAATGTATCTTTGATACATGTACTTTGGTTGTCCTGTGTTTTTATGATACAAGCAGTTTAGAATAAAAAATGTATAATACTAAAAATTAAGAAATAAAAAATTATTCTAACAGGGATAGGCAGAGAGAACAGAACGCCACTTTCCATGATCCTAACACGAATCTCTTGTCTCTTTACAAACCTTCTTACCTCGTCTTTTCAGACCCGCACAGGTCGGAGAAAGCATCCTCATTCTGTCAACCGAATTGGCAGTTGAAGCAAAGGTTCAGTGCGCCTTTTCTTTGTAGAACATTCGACCAGCGTAATAATTTGAACAGACCATTGAGTTTCCATTAAGTATATTATTTCTTTAAGTATTATATATTATTTTTAGTTTCCATTAAGTATAATATTCCTCTAAGAAACAGACAATGATGGCTAATTTTTTACAGTTTTATTCTCTCCGGAGTGTTTTCAAAATCATATTAGTTATAGAATTATTTAAAAATGCAAAAGATCCCAAGAAGGCCAATTTATAATAATTATTATAATAATATTATTATTATAATAATATTATTATTATAATATTTATTTATAACAATTGTGGGAACGTATGTAAGAATTTGATTTGATTACACAAGAAAGAGCTCCCTTCCTACACTAAAAAGAAAGAGGGCTAAATAATAACTGAAGAGTACTGATAAAAGAAAAGAAAGACGAGTTTCGAATTTAAACCTCAATAAATTATACTTTTTAATACAGAACCCTAAAAATCAGACATTATTTTTTTATTCTTTAAAACGTGTTGAATTGATATTCTTTAAGTATGGGTATGATTTTGGCATTAAATTGGAATGAGAATAATTCACAGTTCGACAGACATCGGATTAAGTGAAGCCTTAAGATTTATTTAATGGACGCTGTGAGGTTTTTTGTACATTAAAGCCTATTGTACACCAAGAACAAAAAGCATTATGATTCAACACTTAATCTGAAAGATAAACATCAATCAATCAATCAAATTGTCACGCCTTTTTCCCACAGGGATAAGCAGAGACAATGGAGCGCCACTTACCACGATTCTTACACAGCTCCCTAGCTTCCTTCACATCTACTATTCTCTTCATACAGGCTCTGTGGTAAAGATAAACATGATAAACCGAAAACACTTTTTGGTGTTTTTCGTCTCCATTCACTGGAATGAAAGGCTGGAATGGAAAGATCCATTCCATACATCAGGTTAATATTAAGCAGGGTGCTGCAATATATCGAGGCACAAGAATAAGTTATTCTACCTAATATGTATTTAAAATATCATATTATCAATGAAAATAATTTAAATTCAATATAGCAAAAGATCCTTTAAAGTTTCGCTAATAAATCTTTATGCAGATATAGGATACATAATTTAATTTTAACTGGACATCCGGCTTATCACTGATATTTATTTAAGGGTAATATTACCTGTTTCAGCAAAAATAATTGTTTAATAATTTTATATATCTTTATTTTAAGCTCCACATATGGCAGCAATCAGCCTGATGTTAGGCTGGAGTGCTGTCCATGAACGGAGGAGATTGCTACTACAATTAGATAACTGTAAGCAGCAGTTACTTTGGCCGGCATAGTGACAGCGACTGAGGCAGCCGTGAACTAATTCGGTTTTTTCACTCTTCACTCTTGCACCTCCTCTTGCCTAGTTAAAGCTGGAAAGTATGTAATACTTCTAACATCAAAGATTCATCAAAAATGCTGGGTTGCCTAGTGACTATAATCAGAGCTAGTATGAAAACAATTGTGGATGTTAGGGAAGCGATGAAGTTGTGTCAGGGTCGTTGTCTCTGCCTATATCTTTAAGAAAAAGGCGTGACAATTTGATTGATTGCTAACATTTAACGTAAAATATGCTTTGTGTATAGTACTCCTTACAATTTGTATATATACCACCCTAATTGCAATTTCAAGTGGTGGCAGAGTGGAGGGGATGCGTTTTATTTTTCGTTTCGTATAATCCAAAGTGAGTGAGGGTCTAGAGCGATTTTAAAGATTTTAATCTGATCATTATTTTTATATAGATTTTTGTCTATTTATTTTCTTACTAATGACTTTTTAAGTGTCTTTTCAATACATCAATAGATAAAAGCGGATGTAGACTTTGATTAAGATTTATTTATTTAAGATTTAAGACTTATTTTAAATAAATAGTACTAAAATGATTTAATAAATCAAGTTTAAAAAGGATAGGCAGAAACAGTGGATCGCCGCTGTCTCTGCCTATTATAATGTTTATGATTCAATACAACCACTCTTTGTTTTTATGAAGATGTATTTCGGTATTTCATCTTCGAGTATGGATTTATTCGCAAGTCCCGCGGGCCAACCGCCTTACTCAATGACAATGAGAATGAGCTTCGTTTTGACAGTTAAACTTCATTATTGAGCTTTTAAATTAAAATTGCGACCGCGCAACACACTGAGAATCGGTGTTCATTTTCATTGACAGTTTAAGCTTATTACAAATCATTGTCCGAATGAGTAAATGTTGTTTTAGACACTACAGCAACCGCGTAACTTTTTGACAAATGGCAATAAGTTTCATTGTGTTTCCCATTGAATCCCCAGTCAAAGAATTTGGACTTAAGAAAGAGAAGGAGCCCTAAAATAGGTACAAAATAGAACCGATGATACTATTTTCACTTATGGCATTAAAAAGAAGTCAGAAGGGGACGAATATACATTTTTACATTCGTAATTTAGAAGGTTGTCACTTGCTTTGATTATCATTTGACAGAATAACAAATGACATTAAAATACTTTAAAAAAGGATGACGGAACAATTATGCCGCTACTCTTACTACCACGTGACTTTTAACAATGACAATAACAATGAATTAGTTCTTATTTTAGCACAGATTCTATTCTTTCCATATTCTTAGGTCCCCAGTTGGCGACTAACTCGGATTTACCATCACATATGGGATTAAACAAAAGGTTTAAAAAAAAATACGTTTCGTTATCGTTGCATGAATCAATGTGAGTAATGTAATATTGATATCAGGTGGTCGTTGACTTATTCTTATATAAATTATTATTAAAATAACATTTGATTAAGTGCCGTGAGTAATGGGGATGTTTATAGGTTCTCAAAATATAAAAATATAGATTGTTATTGTTTTAAGAAGTGGTTAAGTGACTCATGGAAAGGATGAGAGAAAGTAGATTGCTGAAAGGAATTTATAAATCTTATGGGAATGGATACGTTAAACAAGGCAGGCCAAATCGGAGACATCCTCAAGAAAGCTAGGTTGCCTATAGCTCATAACCATAGAGCTTGTATGAAGAGAATTGTGAATGTGGAGGAAGCGAGGGAGTTGTGTCAGGCTTATTAAAGCTTATTGTGTCATTGTTTATCACTTCACGGTCTGTAATAATCTCGTGGATAGGCAGAGAGAACCCTATAATTAATGCCACAAACTTTATTTCCGTATATTTATTTCTGCAACAAAAGTCACATTTAATTTTATCATCGTTGTACAGTGAAGATGCGGCGATAAGAGTCGGCCATTTTGCAACTAAATTTGGCGGGAAAGATTGTTTCTCGCTTCTTATCTTTTATCTTGAAATGTGACGTGAAAGCAAATGACGTCATTATACAGAATATAATTTGGCAACATTCTTAAGAGAATTGAGAGACTTTAGTATTAAATATATATGTTCAACTCTAAATAACTTTTATTTATTTATTAAATCCTTTTTTTTTCTTATTGTGACTCGACATATGACACCACCTGCCTGTTGTTAAGCTGGAGTGCAGTCCACGAATGGATGTCACTGCTACTACAATTCAATAACTAAGTAGCAGTCAGATTCACTATGCCGGCCTAGTTGAAACCGGCAACTTACAAGCTAATCCCGAAACGCGACTAAATCACTTTACTACCCCGGATCGCCAGCCTGGGTGCCACGGCCTACCACTCTTTAAAAGTGACATATATGGCAACTTTATTACTAAAAAGTAATCTCTTCCAGGTATCTTCTGTCGGCGAGGTGTCCGCAGTGCTGATAACTATTAAGTCTGTATAGAGAATTGTGGATGTGAAGGAAGCGCGATAAACGATTGAATATTTCGCTTTATTATTTTTTATATATTTACATTTATATACTAAGCTACCAAAGTCCTTGTATTATAGTAACAGGACAACTAAAGTACAAATATCAAAGATACATTGGTACCGGCAAGTGGTTTTGAGCCCGTGTTTTCCGTTTGCGTAACCATTGCAATTTGCACTACCACTGTACCACGATCGCCAATAATGCAAGCAAGCAATTTTTTTGGCTAACGACTTAACTATATTTAAAAATAAATAAAAAATTAATCAATTATCACTTCTCAATTCCGACAGGTATAGGCAGAGATATAACTCTCGCGCGTCTTGTTATCATATTATATAGCGTGCTCAAAAAGCAAAGATGAAAATTAGTACTTCTAATTTCCAATTAATTGTAGCTGATTTCAAAACGGATACATCCTTAAGAAAGCTGGGTTGCTTAGTGCCCATAACCGTAGAGCTTGTATAAAAAAAATTGTAGATGTGAGGGAAGCGAGGGAGTTGTGTCAGGACCGTGGCAAGTCGCGCTCCGTTGTTTCTGCCTATCCTTGTAGCCACTGGACTTTCAGATATTTAACGATCGTAGCTCCATTCTGACATCGCGTTGTCTGATACGGAAATCAGGCATCGTACTGCACTTCTATCGTCGATTCGCGAGTTAGTGGCAAAGACTTTGGCCAGGAGACCGGCCTTCGCCTTTACCGTATGCGCTAGTAACCCATCTCAGCGGTGGCAGTAAGGAACGACAGAAGTTACATTCTTATTTGTATTACCTTTGCATTAAAAAAACTTATAAACTATGTAGGTATATATTTAAGGCCTGTGTCTGCTTCACAAATGAACCTATGTCATAAATAAACTAGTTCAGAATAATAATAAAAAATAATAAAGATTCATTACCAAGTACTTAGTAATAAATAAAGGTAATAAATACAAGCAATTTGTATGTGAAGACAATAAATTATTAATTTATTTGCAACTTTTTTAGCGCGAAGTAATATGTAAGTGATAAATAAATGGAGAGAAATGATCTCATTAATTGGTGGCGCACGCGCAGCCGACGCTCGTAATTTCAACTGACATTTTTAACTCGAATGCGACTATGTAAGAAAGGGTACAAGTTTTTAAATTCTTTTTTCTAATGTAAATGAAAAATATGTATTTGGACTCCTTTTAATATAATATATTTTAGTTGATATATATTTTTTTAAGGTTTTTACTTTTAGGTTCATTGTTCTACTATATGTTTTATATTCGATATTTTGAATTTATTTTCAAATTTAAAATGATTTCAGCTAGAGTTGAATATGTTAATGGTTTAATTAAAATAAATATAGGTGATCGTGGTGTAGTGGTAGTGAACTGGTGCACGCAAACCTAGAACTTGAGGTTCAATACAACTTGCCAGTGCCAATGTACATTGGTCAGTATAGAAAGAAATAAAACATATATTAAAAAATAAGTACTAATATTAGGACTTACACAGACTTCTCAGAAAGTAACAAAATATTTACTTTTATTCTGCGAAAAGATAAAAATGGAACCAACCAAGGCGATCGTAGTGTAGTGGCTGTGGAGTGGCCTCGCAATCCAAGAGTCTCCGGTTCTAAACCACTTGCTGGTACCAATGTATCTTTGAAATATATCTTTTAGTTGTTCTATGATACAAGCACCTTTAGTATAAAAATGTGTATTATTTTCCACGAAAACATTGTCAATGTTGTCTGTGGACAATGACATACAACATTTCGAGCCACAATTAAAAAAAGTTTTTAGTATTAGCAGAATAGAGGTGTAATTAGTAAAGATTAATAGTGATATAGACTAATAAGATGATTTTTGAATAAATTGGGTTATATACATTTAAAAAAATAATTATCAGAGCATTATTGGACTTTTGACCTTTTGTGTTGGGATGCCTGTTACAGCGAGACAGGAGTGTCATTTGTCTACATTTTCTGCAACAAATCGTTACAAGAACAGTAATCTTTCATGATTTATTATAATTTATTATACAAATGCATTGGAATATTATATTTTGCTGTAATGCGTGTTACAGAGGATTAACTATAAATACTCGTACATGTGAGGTTGGTTGGGCATTTTTTTTTATTGAGGTTAAACATAATTAACAGCACCCCGCCTGATGTTAAATTGGAGTGCGGTCCATGAATGGAGGTAACTTAAACTACAGTTAAGTAATTGGAAAAAATCAGGCAACTTACAAGCTCATCTCAAAACGCGACGAAGTCACATCACGGTCTGTATACTTGTAAGTGGTACTACCCCGGATTGACAGATTAGACGAATGACTCCCAACTGTCTGTCTACCACTCTTAAACAACTAGACCCGCGGGTCGACCGCGTAACTCAATGACAATTTCATTAACAATGTTCATTTTCATTAACAGTTTAAGCTCTGTGAAACTCATTGTCCGCTGTTTTTGACACTAACAGCGACCGCGTAACTTTTTAACAAATGGGAATGAATTTCATTGACATTACTATTGAAGTTGCGCGGCCGGCCCCACAGAGCAACATCCGCGACATTTTTTTTAAATATTATATTGTTATTCGACATTTAACAGCACCCCGCTTGATGTTAGGCCGAAGTGTGGTCCATGAAAACATTTTTATTAACAAATATTTATTTATTTAATTATGAAATGCTATGAAACAAAACTTAGTTCGAAATCGAACCCGGGACTTTACGAGTGGTGTGTTATCAAAAGCTCCACGCGTGAGATATTGTACATAATAAAGTTTCTTATTTTAATCAAACGCCAATCCGTTTAAAAAATAAACTGTCACGTGTGCTTTCAGTGTGACCAACTGAACAGTGATTCTTATTTTAAATTTGATTAATGGAACGTCATCGGGTCGCCGACCGTTGCCGCTTCGGTGCATTACGAAGTGACGAAATTAGGTTAGGCTGAATAAATGATTCCTTCGCCTGTGACATACTTTTTTAAAAACAAATTTCACGGTGGCAATGAAGCGTTGTTGACAATTTTATGGGAATTGAGATGTCGGGTACTACTTATACCTACCTAAAAGTTATTTATGACTTTCGTCTTTTTACTTTATTAGGTAGAAATCGAACCTTTAAGTATCCACTTTGGATTTACTCTTTGGTTAGGGAATTTTATTATTATTTTTTCTATTGTGACTCGACATCAAGAGGAGGAGCAAGAGGAGGTCCAAAAGTGCCGAGGACTGAAAAATCTTCGCGGTTGCCCCACACGCCGTCAAAGGATCCAAGGTTATAGGATGGAGAGAACACATGGGCTGGTAAAACATTCCATTCGATTATGGTTCTATAAAAAAAACAGACGCACCAAACTTTTTAGTTCGACTGCCGATTCGGTCGACAAAATGCGGATGCTTTCCCTGACCTGGTATTACGGGTGTGAAAAGGCTAAAGCCGAGGTTAAAGCCGCCTTAAAAGCATTTATCCAGATTTTAAGGCAAAACTGTTTTCTGTTCTGGTATGAGTTTTCTATATTAAGGCAACCGTGGTGTAGTGGCAGTGCAATTGTTACGCAAACCGAAAGCACGGGTTCAAAACCACATGCCGGTACGATTATGTATTTTGTATCTTCGATATATGTAATTTAGTCGTATAGAAAAGTTTAGTATAGAACTTAGTATAGAACACCACTTAGTATAGAAATGTGAATTAAAAAATATAAAATTGTAAAATATCAAATCAAATTAAACTGAGAATGTTATGTTTTTTATTAATTTAACTGGTTATAGTTTTTTTTAGTGGTTTATCTTTTTTTATTTGTTATATTCAATAATTATTGCAAATATTTGGTATTAAAAAAAGATTCGGATATTTGTTTTCAGGTCTGGTTATCAAAGAGTGGTAGGCAGTGGTACCCAGTCTGCCGAACCGGGGTATTGCCACCACTTACAAATATACAGACCGTAAAGTGATTTGGTCGCGTTTCAGGATCTGCTTGTTAGTTGTCGGTTCCAACTAGGCCGGTATAGCGGATGTGATTGCTACTCACAGTTATTGAATTGTAGTAGCAGTGACATCCATTCATGAACCACACTCCAGCTTAACATCAAGCGGGGTGCTGTGATATGTCGAGTCACAGTAAAATAATAATAATGAATTGTGAAGGGAACGTCTACAGCAGTAAGTTGACGGCGTCGTGAGTGTAGGGTGTCCAGTGATATATTGTGGCATAATTCAAGCCCCACACAGATTAGGGCTTATGAAGCCTGTGATTGATCGACAGGGCTTCGCTTCGATTGTATGGTGACTATGCGTTCGAATGATACCTATTTGAAAAAGATACATATTTTTTATATGTATTTAATCAAAGTATTGCCTAATGCCATAATATTTGGTTGGGGAAAAAGTTTCTTCGCATTTTATAAGAAAATACAAGAGATTTTTTTAAAGTTTATTTACATTAAATAACAGTTTATATATGCTATTGTGTTCGTTGAGTTTCTGCCATCTTGTAAGTAGAGACATGATCCCGTTGCTGTAGAAATTTTGGGACTTTCGATAAAAAAAAAACGCAACAAGTAGTTTTTTTCGACTCCGACTACCACAAAAACATCTATTCAGTTTTCAGGATAATATATACCCTATGACACTCACAAATAACGTGGTATTGGTAAAAAAAACACACGGATAATCTGCAGGTTTCGCAGATTATCCGTGTGATTGCAAAATATTGGCCCCAAACTACATTATCATTGGATTATATTACTCTTAGACAAATTGCTTGCGAGCTCTTCCATTTTACCTGTTAAAGAATTTTGTGCCCACTTTTTAGCCATATTAACTGAACCGACGTTCAAAGATGCTAAACCGAAAAGCATTAATTTTATATTAATTTGATTTATTCCGATCAAAGTTTTTTTACATTTCTATACCAATCAATTAGTTTGATATCATAAAAACAGAACGAATAAAATATATATGTACCTGCAAATGGTTTTGTGGCCATTTTACTACCAATACACCACGATCGCCTGGCATAAATAAAGAGAAAAGTATATTACAGTATATTACAAAATCAAGCAATGGTGACTCCCGAACGGGTCCTGAACCCAGAGTTCATTGCAAACGAAGCGTGAGTCATTCTATTCTATTCAGCCATTATGTGTAATTATGTAAATTTAATTCAAATTTGAACTAAAATTATGCCTACATGGACTAGCTATTAAGCAGATGAGTATTGCGTAAAATATATATTTTGAGCTTTACAATTTTATAATGGTAAAACTCCAAATTCCCAACCTGTATCATATGCTGTTAATAAAAACCAAAAAATATTGCACAGTAAATATCGCATCATACAAAATAAACGTTTGCGTAACTTAAAAAAATAAATATCCCGGTCTACCATTAGCCGTGTATCCCCAATCTGCAATGCCCCGAGGGTGCTACAAACAGATCATACTCGTTCTGATAATTTGACCGAACCCACGACCGCCGGCTAAAATACTCTGCAAACAAAACCGGGTGATTGGTGGCCCCTTCTGCAGATGATATGATTGCAAGTACTATGTAAGCATAAAGCATCTACGCGTCTATAGACGAGTAGAGGCCACAAGATGGTGCCTTGAGGCATGTCTGTTCTTTACGCTGTGATGGAGAATTATTTTGTTAAAACAACTCTGTACTTTAATACACATTTCTGGGCATCTAACGTAAATGCAACAATGCCTTTGTGTTCTGTTTTTGAGCTTCACAAATTGAAAATTATATTGAACATAATTTATCAAATGCTTTGTTTTGGATATTAATTTTGGATTTTAATTAACAATCTTGTTATAGAACAAATTAATATGTTTATGTTAGTTCTATTTAAATATAATATTAATTAGATTCACCATGATTACTCTTATCTCTAATCAATTTTTTATCCATATAATATTAAATGATATGGATAAAAAATACTTAATTTTTATTTAAACCGCCATCTTTACAACATAATAATGTATCGATGACACACGGAGCGCTGACATGCAGGATTCTATGAACCTTTATCATGTGTTTATCATGCCTTTCTCATTTAAATTACCAGCAGTTATTAAACTTAACTACTAATACTACGTTAATACGAGTCATTAGGAAAACTGTCAATAAAAAAATATTGTCTATACAAAGGCAATATTTATTAAAATGACGCTGTAATAATGAAATTCACAACACTCGAAGAACCGACAACCGATGGGGAAGAAAGGTTCTAGAGTGGACCGGAAAGACGCAGTGTAGGTAGGCTTCCTACTAGGTGGTCTGACGACATAGTGAAAGTCACGAATAACCGGTAGATGCAACTGGCATCTTGTCGTTCGGAATAGCGTTCTAAGAAGGAGGCCTATGTTCAGCAGTGGACGTCTTCTGTCTGATGATGAATATTGAAATTTGCTATAATTTTTACACATGCCTATATTAAGATTTGCGTTTGTTTTGTAGATATTACTCGGACATACACTTATCTGATATATGTATGTCTCAACGCATTTTACATTTAGATATATGGTATACAATTGCAAACATTGTTTAATGGTAAACGTGTTACTTACAGATTAGCATATCATTATCATCACACAAACCTGTGCTTATGATAATGATACAATAGTAGACAACAATATCGTAGTCATCATATGAGGCGACCGAGGTGTAGTGGCTGTGTAATGATTACGCAAACCGAGAGCACGGGTTCGAAACCACTCGCCGGTACAATGTGTCTTTGATGTATGTACTTTGGTTGTGCTGTTTCTATGATACAAGCACTTTAGTAGCTTAGTATGAAAATGTATAATTACAAAAATTTTGAAAAAAAAGTAACGAAACGTCGGAATAATAATAAAAATTGTAAAATCTAAACCAAAATAAACGCGATAGTAAGCCGCATAAAATTTGTTTAATTCATTAATCAATGTTCGCGCAAAATCTAAGAAAATCCAAAATAAAGTAACATGATTAAATGTATAATAACTTAAATTTTATTACTTGTTAATAAATCAATAGTAAAATAACAAACTGATTTAACGAGTAAAGTAGTGAGATGTTAATATAATTTATGATGCTGATGAGACGGTGTGTCACCTTTTCCCCAAACATATTCAGGCAATCATTGAGACATCAATAGAAAAACACTTATTTTTCAAATTTTATATGTAAAATTATATTGTTATACGAGTGTATAACAATCTATCACTGGTATTAGTTTAGGTGGTTTTGAAGTACTTGTTCCTACATATTATTGTATGGAAGTGAATGTTGGCTGTGACAGAAGAAGCATTAAAGTAGAATTAACGCTGTAGAAATGCGGTCATTAAGGAATGTATGTGCAGTGACGATAGCGGATAGAATGAAGATGTAGTGACAAGAATTGACAAAGGGATGCTCCGAAAGGCACGTGGAAAGGATGAGTGAAAGTAAATTGACGAAAGAAATTTATAAACCTGATGTGGATGGATGCGTTAATTGAGGCAGACCCAAGAGTGTGTTCTCCGAACAAATCAGAGACATCCTTAAGAAAGCTGAGTTGCCTAGTGCCCATAACCATAGAGCTTGTTTGAAGAGAATTGTGGATGTGAAGAAAGCTAGGGAGTTGTGTTAGGACCGTGGCAAGTGGCGCTTCATTGTCTCTGCCTGTCCCTGTGGGAAAGAAGCGTGACAATTTGATTGATTGATTGATTTTGAACCGCCCAATTATATCACTTTTTTTTAATTTAATTATATATTTAAAATTAAATAAACTAAACTCATAATAAAGGCATTGGAAACGAAGTTCTAGTTTTGTTTTACTAAAAAGAAACCTGTAGAAGTGCATCTGTGATACTCCAGACTATCTTGAAATCTGAGATACAATCCAACTTGAAGCTCGAACTTGTGTCCCAGAAGAATAGCTAATAAATATATACCTTCGGTTTGCTCTTGAGTTGTTAGTTTCTGTTCGATGCATTGTAAAATAAATTGTTTGAGACATAAATATTAGGCTTCGGAAGGTTTTAGTATTATTTATTTGTGTACATGAATATTATGTACGACTAGTTTTCTATTAATATTTTCTCAGATTTTGCGCGAACATTGATTAGTGAATTAAACATATTTTATGCGGCTTACTATTGCGTTTATTTTGGTTTTGATTTTACATTTTTTTAATTTATTTTATTATTCCGACGTTTCGAGAGCTTTGCAGCAATCGTGGTCACTGAGAGAAGATCACGGTCAGTCTCTCCGTGACCACGATGGCTGCAAAGCTCTCGAAACGTCAGAATAATAAATATTAAAAAAAAAAAACTGAAATAAACGCGATAGTTTGCAGCATAAAATATGTTTAATTCATTAGTTTTCTATCTACAAGTATCTAGGAATTAAGATGTTTACAAATTAAATTAATAAGATTGTAACGCCTTTTCATAGTCACAGGGATAACAGATCTCTCCAGTTATGGGGATCGCGGAAAAGGCAGATGCTCCCAGAGTCTAATTATTATCCTTTTAATCTTCTTTGATTTCTAAATCTCATGTAAAACTATTTGATCTAATTTTATAAATACATATTTCATTTTATATTTTATTAGTAAAAAAACAAGTTTAGGTATATTAGTCAATGAGTTGGATCTATTTTTTTATTTATTTTTTATTATAGATTTCTATACTAATCTACTAAAGTGATTGTATCATAGAAACAGGACAACCAAAGTACATATATCAAAGATACATTGGTACCGGTGAGTGGTTTCGAACCCGTGCCGCCCGGCTACACGTAATATAACTAGTGTAATTGGGTCTACTATTTATTCCGATAACATTTTAGTTTAAAAGTATTTATCTATAATACAAGAATATAAGTTCCTATTTTAAAGAGGTTTTAAATTTAACCCAAGCCTGGTAAAAAAATCTAAAAGTGGGTCATAAACCATAAGTTAAATAGGGATTTACAAAAACGATTGTAAATAAAAATAAAAAGAAAACAATCGAGACAATCGCGACAGCGGGACTCGATTCATTGTAAATTTTCTGTCTTTGCGGAACCAAGATCGTTGTTTTTTGCCCTTTCTTCGGTCCCGAGAATAACTATTTGGTTTCAAAGGTTATTTATATTATTTACTTCGTTTTTATTGTATTTTGAATATGACTTCTAAGGTAATTTATTTCTTTCGGCGCGACATCTGACCTCGACTTCCATCATTCATTACGTAAGTCAAGGTCATAATGAAAGCAAGGGGAAGTTTAAGTGCGCCGACTGACGACTAAATACATCGACTCAGTTCACTTTCTATCTGTCGTTGTCACCAGGTTAGCTAGGGGTGCTTCGTTTGCAGGATCCAAGATTATAACATGATGTAAAACAAATGGAAAATTATAGATCAATGTATCGTTAACCAGCTTTACATTCTAGACATCTTAATCTGATATGTCTGGAAGAAATATTTAATGCACAAACCCGAAACGATCTAAAAGATTATTTTGGAGCTAAGAATAAAAAATCTTTATAAACTGGGACTTTTTATGGTCCTTGGGGATGCTTCGGTAGTCAAACTAAATGATTCAACGTCGGCGTTTTATTGTTTCTCAACAAGTGGAATGCATTACCAGCTCATGTGTTCTGTTCTTAGACTTTCAATTGCTAATCAAACAAGTCGAGGTTAGATATCTAGTATCTATAGAAAATCTAGCTTCTATTGAAGGAAGCCATTATTTAATTGATTAATTGACGTTACTACAATAAATATAAAGTTTAAAAAATCCATAGTATCTAAAATCATAACGAAACCATTAAGATGATCTCTGCGTCTTCGCTATGCTGGTTTCTCTTATAACTTTAACAAGCTCTACGGTGTTAATAATAATTATAAGCTCACACATTAAAGCTTAAACGAGCAGCACTTTAAGCGGCGAGTTTCATCAAAAAGAGTCAAAAGAAAAAATAATAATACGGTCGGCACTTTAATCTGTAGGCGTGATCTTAGGGCGGGGACAGATTAAACATACACAACGATATACGAACATGTGCATTGTTTTTTTTTAATCTTCGACCTAATCGGAGATATCCTCAAGAAATCTGGGTTGCCTAATGCCCATAATCGTAGAACTTGTATGTGGATGTGGAGAGAATTGTGAATGTAAGGAAAGCGATGGAGTTGTGTCAGGATCATGACAAGTGTCGTTTCATTGTCTCTGCCTATCCATGTGGGAAAAAAGAGTGACAATTTCATTCATTGTAGAACTATTATTTGCAGATATTATCTTCTATATTATCTGCGACATTATATCCGTTATGATTATTCTGCGTTACGTCTACATCTCTCCACAATAAACTTGAAGGACCTGGGAGTAGAGGACAATGTAAAACAATATGTGAAATTATGTAGCGTAAAAATAAATCCTTCCACTTCTACATGGATAGGTAAATACAAAATGTAGCGCCATTTTCTACTTGGTACATTTTTCACACATGGGCAGGCAAAGCATTACTCTTGTCGATTGTTTCACAAAGAAACGACGCACCGAACCTTTAGTTTGTCTTCTGCTTTGGTCGATACGTGTGTGAAAAGACGAGGTAGAAACAAGGTTAAAATCTCCTTGGTATAGGCGATAAAGGGCGCATAAAGCCGTTATTTATCTGCGATGTTGCAGGGGCTCCAAGGTTCGCTTGACCTCTTCATCTCCTATAACTGCATCGCCTATTAATACATTACTTTATACGGCGTTCACACGAGGCTATTTTAATTTTTTGTAGAACGATAAAAATTGAACAACTAAATTGACCTAATTTTTACGCCGAATTATTATGTAGTGTAACGCTTATTGAAGCAGTGTAATAACGCCCTAATAAAGATGAAAACAAGTAGATAATGTGAAGATACATTGTCGATAGTAGCCATATTATGTATCATGACACCACAATTTGTGTCTGTGATATTAAATGAGTATAAACACAATGAATTTAATTGAAATAATTACACATTGTACATTTACAGCGAGATTTAATATGTAGCGGTAGTGAAATAATCAAGCAAACCAAGAAGGACTTAAAACCACTTGCCGGTGGTTTTAAGTCCTCCCTTTGATATATGTACTTTAGTCGCCCTGTTTCTATTATACAAACACTTTTAGTAGTGTATAATATAAATATGAAAAAATATATATTTTATTGTAAAACGTCATCTGACCTCGACCTGCCTGATGATAAGCCAGAGGAGGTCCAAGAGTGACGACGACTGAAAAAACCGAGTAGTTCACGGCTGCCTCAGTTGCCGTCACAATGTCGGCCACTATCTAACTCGACATATGAATCGCCCACAATAAAAAAATCCCCATGATATTTAGTGGAGTGCGGTTCATAGATGAAGGTTACTGCTACTACAGTTAAATAACTGTAAGTGGTAGTCGCATCTTTTATTATTAGTTGGAATCAGTAACAATCAGTACAAGCTGATCCTGAAATTCAAATTATCAATTTTTTAAATTATATTATATTTTCCTGCATATACCAGTAATAACTGACAAATAAAAAAAAACAATTGAATATCCCGAGGCACCATCCCATTTAATTACTATTCTAAAATCATTAATTGAATGTTATCGAATATATCATTCAGTTAAATCTTAAATACAGCCTTCGATTGTACTCGTTTATTTTCGGGTAACTTTGGTGCATTCAAGCTGTTTACGACTTCAAACAATAATGATGAACTCAGAAGTTTCCTTCACTGTGCCGCATTGTTTTATTGTGAGCCCAACCTTTCGGATGTTATGCAAGAGTAGACCCAAGAGTGCCTACGACTGAAAAAAAAACGGTTGCCCCAGTCGCTATTACAACACGCACGCCGCCGGCGCGCGAAATGTATCTATACGCCCAGAGATCCGTAAATATCTGAAATCCGATATATATCAAAATATCCGATTGCTCCATTGCCTATTTTTAAGGTATATTGCCTACCTCTTTTGAAATTGAGGTTTAACAAATTAATTAATTAATCGACAACAAACAAACGCGAGCACAGCGAAACCTGATTTATGATATGTTTAAATTTTTATTGTAATTCTTACATACTACTAGTATTTAAATCAATCTAAAAAACTCATATTGTTTGATTCTGTGCGAACATTGATTAATGAATTAAACAAATTTTATGCGGCTTACGATGGCTGCAAAGCTCTCGAAACGTGGAATAAAAAAAATCATAACCAAATTAAACGCGATAATAAGCCGCATATAATTTGTTTAATTCAAACTCATTTTGTATAAAATAATATTTGTTTGTATGATCTTGTGTTGAAAAATTGAATTATAATTAATTTATGTATGGTTCACTTGGCCGTATGGACAGGCTAAATAAATAAATTCAGATACAATTTAAAATGAATACGGAACTAAATAGAAATACGTCATAACAACCGCAACGTTTCAATGTATGTATTATTGTTAAAAGCAAGCATAGTGGCACGTATATCAACACTGCATTGGCCGTGGTATCATAAAACCGCATGGAAAATATTGATATAGTCAATAAATGAACGTTTCACGGCCCATTGTGACTGTTAAGGCACTAGTAGAGAATATACAAATACATTTTCTTTGTGAAATAAACTACTTTTGCGACTCAGTGTCTTACCGATCACTATGCTAGCTGCAAAGCCTTTGAAAAGTTAGAGTAAATTATTTAAAAGAACGTGATAGCAAACCGAAACCGTGTATTTGCCTGACATATTAACGGTGATTGGGGCAGAATTTATTATGCAGTATTTAAAATCAGTTTTATTTCATTTATTAAATACGTACAGTACTGTTTTTGAATGCACCTAAAATACGCTTAAGTTTAGCTGAAACCTATATAAACTTATAAGTGCATAAATAGAGAAAATACCTAAAACATATATATATACATATATATAGTAAAGTTTAAATATATTAAATTTATTTTTTCAGTTACGTCAAACATATTTCAAGACACTTTTCTGTTTTTACCTATTTTTATGTTTAGATTGTCATTGTATATCGCGATCGAGTGCACTCTATCTTAATACCGTATGCTTTTGCTAGCCTGGTGAATATCCAATTACATCATCATCAATAGTCACTACTCTATACTCACAGGGATACGTAGGGATCCCCACAACGTGGCGCGTCTTTCCACTTTTCACATCTATCTCGCTTCCTTCACATCGACAACTCATCCAATAACACTAAAATCATATATTACTCAACTTAAACTGAAAACACTTAATATAATATTAATTTAAAATGTATGTGTATGTATGAACAGGGCCTTAACTGTGAACCCGTTAAATGTTCTGTTTGCAGAGCGCGCGACCACTCACCAATATTATTGTATGAAACATTTTTGATATGCATATTGCCCGCAACCGACCTAACCAAATATTAATCAAATAAAAGGAAAATACTACACAATAGATTTTATTTGGAATCAATAAACCAAATTGTTACGCCTTTTTCCCACAGGAATAGGCAGAGACAATGGAGCGCCACTTGCCACGATCCTGACACAACTCCTTCGCTTCCTTCACATTCATAATTCTCTTCATACAAGCTCTATGGTTATGGGCATTAGGCAACTTAGCTTTCTTGAGGATGTCTCCGATTTGGTCGGCAAACACCCTTCTGGGCCTGCCTTGTTTAACGCATCCATTTACATGAGATTTATAAATTCTTTTCGTCTTTGGATCAAAAATTAAAAAGTAAAATGAACAGAGGTAATTGTTTTATAATGTTGTTATTATAATTATCATGTTTTTTTACGGATGGCTGTTCATAATGCGGTACTTGTTCCTACATTAATGTATGGAAGTAAATGTTGGGTGTGGCAAGTATGAGAGTAGAATTAACGCTGTAGAAATGAGATCATTAAGGAGTTTATGTGTGCGTTTAGAGTGCGCGAAAGATGTGGTTTAAAAGATGTAGTGACAAGGATTTACAAAGGAATGCTTCGATGGTTTGGGCACATGGAAAGGATGAGTAGATTGATAAATGAGTAGATTGATGATGATGAGTAGATTATTAAAAGGAATTTATAAACCTGATGTGGAAGGATGCATTAAACGAGGCAGACCCAGGAGAGTGTTTTTCGACCAAATCGGATTCATTCTCAAAAAAGCTAGGTTACCGCGTAGAGCTTTAATCAAGAGAATTGTGGATGTGGGGAAACGAGAGAGTTGTGTCAGGATCGTGGCAACCTATTTCTATGGCTAAAAGACGTGACAATTGTGAATGCATCCATCTATGGCAGATTTTTAAATTATCAAACTTTTAATAAAAGTGTGTTGAAAGTGCTCGTATGGATACTTAAATGTATGTATTTTTAATCCATGATTGATGATGCGTGTGGTGCGATGGAGGGAGACACTTTGCAAAAACTGTCCGCATGCATTAAACAACAATATTTCAACATTGATTAATATCCTTTTTGGCAAATGCGCTTTTTGCATATACGTCAACTAATTGACGTCAACCATTCATTCTCATCAATGCTTTATTCGTTTTATAAAACGAATAAAGAATTGATGAGATAATAAGAGCGATGGCACTGAAAAAGCGCTTGGAACTTGTTTTGTTAACTACTTACTTTTCGTTTTATGGATGTTTTTTGGAACGAACGAAGTGCCTTATCGCGCGTTGCGAAACTTCTCGCGGGCTACACGGAAAAAATTAAGACCAAAATTTGTAACGACACTTTTTGCTATAGTTGTAAGCCGTGCGGCGTGCGCGTGTTTGTCTGTTTGTCTCTCTCTCTCTCTCTCATAGAAAGCAAGCCAGTTATTTTCGTTTCGTCTTTTTATTCGTTTCGCATTGAACAGTGTGGTGTAGAGACGATTTTTTTTGTTTTATAAGTTATTTTGTATTATAACTTTAAAAAAAATATTATTACAATTCCTTCACTAAATAATCAAAACGAACTTCGTTCCATCCGGGTGTCCCTTGACACCTCTCAAGTTTTTTTTTATTGTGACTCGACATAATTGACAGCACCTCGCTTGATGTTAAGCTGGAGTGTAGTCCATGAATGGATGCCACTGCTACTACAATTTAATAACTGTGAGTAGCAGTCGCATCCACTATGCCGGCCTACTGGGAACCGGCAACTTACAAGCTGATCCCGAAACGCGACCAAATCACTTCACGGTCTGTATACTTGTAAGTGGTGGTACTATCCAGAATCAGCAGGCTAAACACCACTGCCTACCACTCTGACAACCTGACCTTAGGCAAATACCCGCCTAGTTTTTTATTAACACTTGTTTGTAATTATTATTCTAAATTATAAATAACATTATTATAGCCTTAAAAAAAAATATCAGTCAGGATCGTGGTAAGTACCAATACAATACCTATATATCTCTATTGAATTAATCAGATTAATTTTAAAAAATCAACTACTTGTCACTTTTTGTACGAATATAACAAAATCCTTTATCGTTCAACGATTGAACTAGAGAAATGATTGCCGAAAATCTGATAACGTGTCAACGTAATTTTACTTTGTGTCCAAAATTGTGACAGAATGTGAAAATGTCAAAGCACGTGGGGCGGCGAATATAGAAAGAGATGTTGTGCCCGATAGTGTAGTGACACGGCGCACAATCGATTAATGGCCGCGATAAGAACGCCTTCCCAAATTCCTTGGTTTTTTTATTTGACAAATAGAAAAGTATATATACAAACAGGTGATAAGAGTTATTAATAAATAATGTGATAAGGACTGGAGAACGATTTAGGGTTATTTCCGATGAAAGTAACATTTTTTTCTACTATAATACACTTAAATTCTGAATTTGATTGCCGGATTGTAGTGTAGCGTTCATTTGTAATAATTAATATAGTTAGATATTTCAGAACTTTATTACCAAAATAATGAGACAATTATTTGCTTAACCATAGAGATGGTGTTGTGTCAGGATCGTGGCAAGTGGGGCTCCATTGTCTCTGCCTATCCATGTGGGAAAAAGGCGTGACAATTTGATTGATTTATCATTTGCTTAAGATCCGAGTATTCAAGAGTGGTCTGCAATTGTACAATGCCGTGAAGTTAAGTGAAGTGAAGTTCAGGGATCATGTTTTAAGTGCCAGTTCCAACTAGGCATAATTTGCTGAAGTTCCGTCGATTTGATGGTATATGTTATGTCGACCGTACTACTCTTAATACTGACTTATTCTCGATCGACCTTTAGGAAATTACCAACTTTTTTTGTTAACTCTGGACGGTGTACTAATAATGACTTGCCATTCTCTTGACGTCAGATACAATGCTACTTTCTAAACCCGAAAATAATTCGGCAATATTTAGGAACATAAATCGAAATAAAGAAGCCCATAAAATACGTTTGCATTTTAAACGTATATACAATATAAATAACGAGTAACAGCAGGTAGTTATATCAAATAGAATACATACAATTTACCAGCTAAAATCAACAGGTACAAAACGAAACAGGCTCAATCATTAAAAAACAAACATGCAACTTTCCTTTGATCACATATCGACTGTCGGCATTCAAATAGCCAATCAGAGAACACCACGTCACATCAAAGACTAGAAAAAAAACGTATTTCAATTTAGAATTTTCGTAGAATATATTTGAATTGTGTACATACATGTATACTTGTTTCTTTTAAAAGTCTCTACGTAAATATGAGTACCTAATAATATAATTTTCAAAAATTGTTTTCAGTAACCATACATAATAAACTAGGCCGGGATAGTGAATACTATTACAGTTATCAGTGGCGGTTATCCATGAGCCAATCTACTCATGGATCGCACTCCAGTTTGACCTCAGGTAGTGTGAGATCATTTTTTTTCTATACTAATCTACTAAAGTGATTGTATCACTTGTATCATAGACACGGGAAAACCAAAGTACATATATCAAAGATACATTGGTACTGTTAAGTGGTTTTGACCCTGTGCTCTTGGTTTGCGTAACCATTGCATTACCACTTCACCACGGTCGGAATAACATTATTAAGTATTAAGAAATTACAACATACAACATTATTAAGAAGTACAAACATGAAAAATCTCAGCAAAGAAATACAGAATAAAATCTAAACATTCTTTAAAAAGCAAGAGTTCGTGATAATAGCTTAATAATAGCTTTTATGAAGAGGATTGTGGATATGAGAGCATATACAACGTGTGTCAGGATCATGGTAAGGATTGTTAAAGTAGAATTGTTACAGTGTATTTCTGTGGGAATTAAGGCGACCATGTTTTAGTGGCAGTGCAATGGTTACAAAAACCGAAAGCATGGGTTCAAAACCACTCACAGGAACCAATGATGTATCTTTGATATAATATGTACTTTGGTCGTCCTGTTTCTATAATACAAGTACTTTAGTAGCTTAGTATTGAAATGTAAAAAATAAGAATTTGTTTTTGTCATGAATAGCAAATAAATAATGTTATCTTAAAGTTGACCTAACAACGTCCGCCATTTTGGTAAGTTGTTTAGGAAATGACGAACGAGAATATAATTGTCTCGGGGCACATTTATTATCGTATTTTTTATAACCTCCACAAACTATCACAAACACAAATTGCTTCTGACAAAACTATGAACTAAACATTACGCTTTTAGATATGGGAATAGAGCAGGGTTTGATAAACGACCGTGGTGTAGTGGCAGTGCAATGGTTGCGCAAACCGAGAGCACGAGTTCGAAACCACCCACCGGTATTAATGTATTATTAATATATGTACTTTGGTTGTCCTGTTTCTATGATACACTTTAGTAGGTTAGTATAGAAATTTAAAAAAAACATCAGGGGTTACGCAAAACATTATAATAGGGGTTTTATTTATTTAAACGCTACATATGACCTCGATTTACCTGAGCCTGGTGGTAAAAAGGAGGCGGATATTTGCTTCAGATCTGGTTATCAAAGAGTGGTAGGCAGTGGTACCCAGTCTGCCGATCCGGGGTAGTACCACCACTTACAAGTATACAGTATACAGACCGACAGACACGTATGACTTAGTCGTGTTTCGGGATCAACTTGTAAGAGTTAGAGTTAATTGACTGTAGTAGCAGTCACCTCCATTCATGGACCACACTACAACTTAACATTAGGCGGGGTACTGTCGTATGTCGAGTTACAAATATATGCCACAATAATGTTCTGTAATGTTAGTGAAATTATGATAAATGCGTTCACAGAGCCAACGCCACTCAACACAACCACGTACGAACGCCATTACTGATTGTGTGCGACATTTTAATATTAAATACACACACAGGGTTGCCAGGTGACAGACATTAGGCGGACATGGGCTTTCACACTCCTGTTATTTATGTAATTTCCTGGATTCACAAAGGAATGCTTCGATGATATGGGCACATGGAAAGGATAAGTGAAAGTAGATTGACGAAACCAATTTATAAATATGATGTGGATGGATGCGTTAAGCAAGACAGGCCCAGGAGGGTGTTTTCCGACCTAATCGGACGCATCCTCAAGAAAGCTAGGTTGCCTAGTGCCTATAATCACAGAGCCTGTATGAAGAGAATTGTGGATGTAAAGGATGCAACTGTGTAAGGATCGTGGTAAGTGGCGCTCCATTGTCTCTACCTAACAGGCGTGACAATTTGATTGTTGATTGATGTTTAGATTTTAATTTTACCCGTCATTCTGATATTAGAATGGCGGGTCACTTACTTTTGGTGAGAAGTACGATTTGAAAGAGGTACATAGTCTTTCATTCTGGGTACATTCCTTTCATAATTACTGCCTGCGTATTTGTTACAATACACCCGCCATCCTGAATCCTTATGCACACCGTTAAACGAGTCGGTGACCTTACTTAATCGATTTCTGTTAGAAACACATTAGGGCTAAATTTAACGCCGGATCCGATTATATTATTCTTGTACTGACAACCCTAATTACATAACAATCCCCATGTGTATCTTATTACCAATGCAACAAAGACCAATTTGCAATAATAATTGTTCATTATAAGGATTTATCGGCGCAACAATATTTCATAGTAGATATTAAATTGAATTAATTTTACATATTTGATCATATTTTACGAGAATTTTATTACTATTGTTCGTTTATCTTTGCACCATATCTGACCGCACGCAGTCTGATGTTAATAAACTGGAGTGCTATCCATTAATAGGGGTGATTGCACATATGACAGCACCCTGCCTGATGTTATACGGGAATGTGGTCCATAAGTGAAGGTGACTGCTACTATATTTTAATAACTGTAAATAGCAGTTGCATCCATTATGCCAGCCTAAATGGAACCGGCAACTTACAAGCTAATCCAGAAACGCGATTAAATCACTTCACAGTCTGTATACTTGTAAGTACTACCCCGGATCGGCAGACTGGGTACCACTGCCTACCACTCTTTGATAAACAGACCCGAAGCAAATATCTGTTAATAATAATATTTTTTTATTAACAAGTATTTGAAACAAGCGGAAATCAAACCCGGGACTTCACGCGTAATAAACTGGTAAGCTAACCAAGCGGCCACGTCTGTCGTCAAAGCCAGGGTCATAAGTTATGATGCTGTAAGTCTTTTAACTCGGTTTTTTCAGTCGTCGTCACTCTTGGACCTCCTCTTGCTTATCATTAGGCGGGTCGAGGTCAAAAGTCGTGTCACAATTTTTAACTTCGCCGTAGTTTTTCTTTTATTGTGACTCGAGATCTGACCTTGACCCGCCTGATGATAAGCAAGAAGAGGTCCGTCGACTGTAAAAACCGAGTTAAAAGACTTACAGCGGCTCATAATTTAATTTTAATATCTCTATTGTTTCATAAACTACTTTGCTGAAAGGTTTATTAACAAAATTCTATGACCACTTCTACATGTACCACTGTTTATGTTCAAGCACGTTTAAGATATGTGGGGTGGGTTGTGTAAACAAAGATATTTATTAGGTGTTGTTTGACATGACGCAGTCGGCTAACTTGGTGAAAGAATCATTTGCTATGGAATATTTTAACCATTTATTAAAGTAAGGTTATTATTTAAAATTCTGATTTAATTGAAAGAATGAAACGGGTACTAACAACCTTTAAAGAGTGGTAGGCAGTGGTGCTCAGTCTGCTGACCTGGGGTACAAGTATACAGACCGTGAAGTGACTTAGTCGCCTTCCAGAATCAGCTTGTAAGTTGCCGGTTCCTCCTAGACCGGCATAGTGGATATGACTGCTACTTACTTACAGTTATTAAACTGTTTAAGCAGTCACTTGCATTCATAGACCGCACTGCAGCTTAAAATCAGGCGATGTGCTGTCATATGTTGAGTCACAATAAAGAACAACGTTTCTTTATTCCCTCGATCAAATAAAGCGACCGTGGTGGTATATAAATGGTTTCACAAACTTAGAGCGCCCGATTCAGAACCATTTACCGGTACAAATGTATCTTTGATATTCTGTAATTTGGTCGTCCAGTTTTTATGATACAAGAAAGTATAGTAGCTCAGTATGGATGTAAAAAACATATGAATTTAACTTATAATTATTACGAAATAAAACAAGTTATAAATAGATTCAAAGTCCATTGAAAATACGCCAAATACGAGTCACTACAAAAACATTATACAGACCGTGAAGTGACTTAGTCGCGTTTCATCTTAGTCCTATAATAAAGTAAGCATTTAACCAACACTTAAAGAAAGCCACGCCTAGGGTTGCCAACTTTTTTGACAAAAAAAAACGTATACCATTGTTTGAATAGGATAAAAATAAAGTATTTGAAAGAAAAATAAAGTATTTTTCAAATTTTATGCCTTTAAAACGTATTTTGTGCGCTTTTAAAATGCTAACAATTTTTTGCTATTTTTAAATATTTCAAAGCTTGTTTGACATTCATCATTTAAAGGACATCATTCATTTTGAGCTTCTATGTACTACTTTTGTAATGTCCGATAATGAAAAAATATACAAATAGTATATTCGATACTTGTATTGATAAAACTAATAACAATTTTGCTTTTAATTGCTGTGCAATTGAGTTATTTGGAAAATAAGATATATATTTTGCATCATCTGTCAATCAACGCTACATTTGTTTTGCTTTAAACTGTCATAATTATAGTTAGATGATTTTGCACACCCAAACTATGCAAAAAAAAAAGGATATATTCCAACTACATTGTATTCTTCGTACATCAAATTAATTTAAAATGCAACTGTTAATACATTTAAGCCCAAGTCCCCATACAAAATGAATGATGTCCTTTATATACTTAAATAAGCAATTCGTTTGCTACGCAATCAAAATAAAGTATTTTCACATACTTTATTTGTATGCAAAAGTATAAAGTATAATTACCAAAAATAACGTAAGATACGTTATTATAAAGTATGGTTGGCAACCCTAGCCACGCCTGACGTAATCAAACAATTGTAAGTCTTAACTCTCACATAAAAAGATTTAAAGTTATTTAAACATAGATAAGATACTAAATAAGGGTCAAAAGCATGTAATAGATACATTCACAAATTTACGACGATGACGAGAAGGGATATAATGTCCCTTGAAGAGACTTTAAGGCGTTACGAATGACCTCCGTAAAAAAACCTTAAAATTTGTGCCTTTCACAGTTTTGTATACAATTTTATATCTTTAAAGCATAGAAATAGAGGCCGTTTTCCATTGTTACGATTGGTTATGAATCCTTAACTGGAACTCTTATTTTCTCAGTTTGACTCGATGTCGTAAATTTTCAATAAAAATCGTATACAGTCAATCTCACTAGTTTAGCATCGGAGGACGTAAGCTATATCATAAATAAGTCGGAGCAACCTGATGAGTTACAGCAGACTAGAAAACGGCAATCGGAAGGTACAAGAAAACCATATACAAAGCGCGAAAAGGTAGCTGTGCCATTGAAGGGCCCCTTTGAGTGTCTGCAGCCGTCGAATTTGGTGGGCGACGCGACATGTCACCAAATATTCTTCAGTTGCTGTGACTATTCTACACATTACCGGGATGAACACACGAAGAGACCTATTAATATGGGTCAAGCGTTGTCTTTGATTTTCTTTGTTAGATAATTATAATTATTATATATTAATTTATTTATAAAAACAGAGTAATTATAACACCATACAAGCTTTAAAACACATATAGGCGATAAAAAGTCAATTTAATTGTCTTCAATCAATTAAATTGTCGCGTCTTTTTTCCACACGGATAGGCAGAGACAATGGGGGGCGCCACTTGCCACGATCCCGACACAACTCTCTCGCTTCCCCCACAATTCTCTACGGTTATAAGCACAACCCAGCCTTCTTAAGAATATCTCCGATCTAGTCGGAAAACACCCTCCTGGGCTTTATTATAACAAAAAAATACCAAATTCATCCTCTTAAAAATGGGATGAATATTCGGCCGGTTGGATAGGGAGCATGTTTAAGACTTTTTGTAATAGATTTTTATCTTACAAGAGGACATTTAGGTGGCTATAAAATTAAATAGGTAGTCATTTTAACCCTTTTTATTTACAAGCTTTTTCGTTTATGTAAATGTTTTAATCTCATTCAAACTTCTCGTTTATTTATGTACACTTGCACTTTTTGTACCTTTTACTTTATCAGATCCTTAAAGGTTGAAGTCCTTGACTGATGAAACCACAGTTTAAATAAACTTAGAACTGTTCATGAAACTTTTACATATTTAAAACATTGGCAATTTAGGATTTTATTCATTATGGGTTTTTAATTAATTAATTTTTATCAGGGGAATTACCAGAACCAGCAATGGGACAATTAAATAGGTTAATAATAACAATTATTGTGAATAAATTCACAACCGTAATTTGGTCGTAACCATTCGATGGTCGTAACCTTTATTTTAACAACCAAAGGAAGTTAAATTATGCTTATGAAACTTACTCTTGTATAACTTTCTTCAAAATTAATGTTACCTGAAAATAAACAAAATAGAAAATTAATACATATAATATATTTTTTTTAATGCATAATGTGAAAGAGTGACAAGTCTTTTGGGTAATTATTATTTATCTATTAAGTAATTAAGACGCATATTTTAACACAATATTTTAAATACTATATTTGTTAACAAAAGTGACAGTCTGTCAGTATTTGACACCGCGCGGTGTCACGCATGTCGCAGCTGTACAATGTCATATTTTGACACGTGTCAAGTCACAGAATACTAATAGATACACAGACAAAAAAATGTAAACGTTAAGTAAAACATAATATTCTTGTCATATCCTTTTTGTACTTTTTCATCCTCCATTAAAGCTTTTTTTTAACTACAATTTTCTTAAATTGCTTGGAAAAAGTACGACCAAAATACATATATCAAAGTTATATTGGTACAGGCAAGTGGTCTTGAACCTGTGTTCTCGGTTTGCGTAACCAATGCGCTGCCACTACACCATGGTAATAAACATTTAACAAACTTTTTTTGGATAATATTAAATGAAATATTAATATAAATTGATGGTAATATTAAATAAAAAAACACATCAAATAAGTACACTTAATTCTATGTATTTCAATTTAAGTATTCTTTAAAGTTTTTGTGAGAATGTACAATCTTTTATAAGAAGTAAATTTGAAGGTTGTCATCTAACATGTCTAATATGTCGTAATGTTTTAGTAAGTCATGAAAATTGTTAATTTCTTTATATTCTTTAATATAATATGGTAAAACCCACTGTGTATTTAATTCAAGTAACCTGGAAGGCATAAGGATGGTGTATAGTGTATAATATATAACCGAATAACTACAGTTTTCCTATCAAGAAAGCTAGGTTGCTTAGTGCTTGTATGAAGAGAATTGTGAATGTGAGGGAAGCGAGGGTGTTGTGTCAGGATCGTGGCAAGTGGCGCTCCATTGTCTCAGCCTATCCTTGTAAGAAGAAGGCGTGATAATTTAATTGATTGAAGTATTTTTTTCAAGTCATCATCACGTCACTCTTTTGCCCTCACAGGATAGGCAGTGATAAAGGAATGCCATTGTGTGGACTCCAGATTGTAAAAGACATCGCGATAGACCCAATCGGGAGTAGCTCCACTGCAAATGTCTTCCTCAAAATTCGAATAATAATATAATTAATGATTTAAACAAATTTTATGCGGCTTACTATCGCGTTTATTTTTGGTTATTCATTTTACATTATTAATATTTATCCGACGTTTCGAGTCACAAAGAGTCAGAGGTCACGATGGTTGCAACAAAGCTCTCGAAACGTCGGAGTAATAAAATTTGTTAATCAATGTACGCTCAAAATCTAAGAAAATTCTGATTAATATAATTATTAATGAACTAAGTACCACTAAATGTATTTCTGGCAGCCATTACAGCATTCTTAGACAATTTAACAATAATCAATACCAAACCCATGCGCCCAAATAAACATAGGTAACAACAAAATTATTCCAAAACAATTTGCCAGGATCCGTCTCCTACTATTAAATTGTGATGATTGTTTTCTTTTTGTTGGAGAACAATGCGTTATTAACTTTTTGCCAATACCTCGGAGCAGTCATTACGCGGTCTGCTCACCAGACCATGTAACGTCAAGTACCGACTGCCCCTCTCAGAAACAAGTTTTTATTGAACAACTCATACTTTTGTAATTTAACTGCTCTTCAGTTAAGTCAAGCCACAGAAATACACAACCTATATTGTTTAATGAAAGTTTGAATCAGTTAAGTATTTTAAAAAAATATTGTTAAAGTCCTTTATCAAATCGGTGATATTATTAAAAATGTAGTAGTGTACAGTGCGTATTTTTGACGACAAGCGTGGACGAACGGTTTAGGGACTGGTTTGTTGCGCGTAATGTCATGGGGTTCGATCCCCGGTCGGAGCAAATATTTGTTTTACAGCTTTTATTTGTAATATTTAATAATATTAAATATTGCAAATATTTAATATTTAAAAAAAGAGATAGATATTTGCTTCGGGTCTGGTTTATCAAAGAGTGGTAGGCAGTGGTACCCAGTCTGCCGATCCGGGGTAGTATCACCACTTACAAGTATACAGACCGTGAAGTGATTTGATCACGTTTCGGGATCAGCTTGTAAGTTGCCGGTTCCATCTAGGCCGGCATAGTGCATGTGATTGCTACTCACAGTTATTTAATTGTAGTAGCAGTGACAGTCATTCATGGACCACACTTCGGCTTAACATCAAGCGGGGTGCTGTCATATGTCGAGTCACAATAAAATATATAAAAAAAGTATTTCCACAGAGTTTGTATGAAGAGAATAGTGGATGTAAGAGATTTGGGTCAGGATCGTGGAAAGTGACGCTTCATTGGTATTGAGAATTTCATTGATTAAAGGATATTAAACTGGTCTGCCTAGTGACAATAACCGTAGAGCTCGTCTGAAGAGAATTGTGGATGTGAGACAAGCGAGAGAGTTGTGCCAGATTCGTGGCAAGTGGCGTTCTATTGTTTCTGCCTATCCCTGTAGGAAATAGGATTGTGTTAGTATATATTTACGACTGTAGACTTTGTTATCTCTTTATTAATGAAACATTATTTTAAACTTTAACCGTCCTTTATTAAGAAGAATTATGTCCTGTTGAATGTATTAAACAAATCTAATTGTTACGCCTCAAACCACACAGATATAGGCAGAAACAACGGAGCACCACCTTCCAGTAACCTAGCACAACACTCTTGCTTCCTTTACTTCCACAATTCTCTCTATAGAAGCATTATGGATTTAGATTATTGCGCAGAACCTTGTGAAGAAAATAGGCCTAAAAAATGCTTTTTACATTAAATTCAATCAAATGAAAATCGAATCCAAAAATTCTACCTTTTTTTTCTTTTTCCCCATAAAATCTATTTCTTTTACCCCTAAAGGATAATGACCTATATTATAATAATTTTCTTTATTATATTTGTTTTGTGAACCGTACAGTGTCCATACAAAGGCGCGGTATGGACAAGCCTCTATGTTCTAATACGCAATTCGACAATGCTGTAATAAATGGTCCTACGGTTGCTTTTTAGAAACTTTACTAGACCTTAGTAGTAGGTAGACGAAAGCAAGAGAAGATCCGAGAGTGCAGACGACTGAAAAAAAACAAGTCAGTTCACGGTTGCTTCAGTCGCCATCGCTATGCCGGCCCAAGGTGCTTCTTTAAGCACCGCTTAAAGGATCCAAGGTTATACGATAGTGAGAACAATAATAAGTTAAACAAATTTTATGCGGCTTACTATCGCGTTTATTTTGGTTTTGATTTTACAATTTTTATTATTCCGGCGTTTCGAGAGCTTTGCAGCCATCGTGGTCACGGAGAGACTGAGGTGTTGGTCGTCCTATTGGTTGATGCTGTTATTGTTTCCAAAACTACCCCGTTTGATATTTTGTTTTTCTGTTTCCGGTTTATTTCAAAATTTTGCAAAAATAACTGACGGTGTCATCTGGTTTGGCAGTTTGCTGGACTTGGGGCTTGAGTTTGTGAATTATGGGGTCCCAGGTGTTAGATAATCGCCAACCACCTTCTCTATTGAAATTAGGATGTTTTTTAATCTCAATAGCCTCGCGTACCATCCTGGATATCAGTCGACTTTCCTTTGCGAGGATCTTCGGTTTGTCGAAACGGATGTAGTGATTGGCGCCGTCCTGTTGATGCTCACAAACTGCAGACTTTCCACTACGTTGGTGTTTTATGTCCGCGATATGTTCCCGTACGCGTGTGCATATGCACACGCGTACGTATATTTATTAAATATTATAAATAAAAGCTATGAAACAAATATTAGGACCGACCGGGAATCGAACCCAGTACATTACGCGCAACAAACCAATCATTGGACACACGGCCACGCCTATCATCTTATGTATTAAATAATATTTAAATACTCCTTTAATCCCGTTGTTGTGTTTCGTAGTTACACGTGTTAAACATAATGGAAACCCACTTTACAAATCCGTGCCTCGAATAACAAAGAAAACTAAAAAATAACGAACAAAATTAAATTCTACATTTGAAATACAAAGCTTATAATCTCGTTTGTGATTGGCTACTATAAATGGATGCTTGCAGTTTTAAATTTGTGTTGGAGAAATGGAAAATTGTTTGGATTTTTACAGTGACTTAGTCGCGTTTCGGGATTAGCTAATAAGTTGCTGGTTCAAACTAGGCCGGCATAGTCCTTTTTTATTCATAGACCGCACTCCAGGTTAACATCAAGCGAGGTACTGCCATATGTCGAGCCACGATAAAATATAAATGTCAAATGTAATATACCGATTTAGTATAAAATTGTGAATTTAATGGAAGAAAATCGTGCAAAGTGGCGCTTCATAGTCTATTCCTAAAGCGCCAATTCCCACGATCCTGGCTCTTGTCGTTTGCTTTCTCCACATTTATAATTCTCTTTATACATACTTTGTGGCTTGATTGATGGGATTTGATTGGAAAAAATTATGGTTTATCTCCATTTTTATATGAGTTATCGAGTTATAAATACAAATAAAAGGGATATACAGTCGAATTGAGAACTTCCTCCTTTTTTATCACTGTGTTATAAACCTAATTTTACGCGGGTGAAACTGCGGGCACAGCTAGTCTTTAATATAGGTATGTACTGTGTACAGTAAGTAGCTTAGTATTGAAATTTAAAAATAAAAAAATATATTGCACTAGATTTTACAGTACATAGGTGAGCTGTTATGTTAAAAGTCGGTATATTTTAATCGAATTGCCTTTCTATGTAAGTACTATAAAATAACCTAAAGAAAATATAGTAGGTATTTTTATTAACAATATTTTAAACTAGACAAACAATGTTGTTCACCTAATACTTGAAAATGAGTAGCAAAGCAAAATCCAATATGTCTGCAGTGAGATTAACTCTTTCATACACGTGTACAATTCGCTGAATGGCTCTGAACAAATGTTACAAAGAAATACCCAAGTTGTATGTTTACTTATAATAAATAAAAATTTATTAATGCTTTTATATTCACAATTTTCATAACGCATCCGCAGCAAAGCTGATGCGAATGCGGCTTGCAGACATTATTAGCGGCTTCACTAATGGCAAATTCATTTGATTTTTTTATTGTGACCTCGACATCTGACAACACCTTGATGTTAAGCTAGAGTGTGGTCCATGAATGGATGTCACTGCTACTACAATTCAACCACTGTAAGTAGCAATCACATCCACTATGCTGGCCTAGTTGGAACCGGCAACTTACAAGCTGATCCCGAAACGCGACCAAATCACTTTACGGTCTGTATACTTGTGGTGGTACTACTCTTGTGTAGTGTAGTGTAGTGTAGTATAGTATAGTATAGTATAGTATAGTATAGTATAGTATAGTATAGTATAGTATATTCTGTTTGTGAACCAAATATAAAATACTTAATTCAAATTATTAATACTAACATCAAAAGGTTTATTAAAACATGAAGTCCTAAATGTTATTAAATAATTTTAATATTAATGTGTGGACATCTTCAAAAACGTCCTCCTTTCATTTTAAAACATATTTTAGACCATAATTAATGGTCATCTTAACGGATTAATGAATTCTCTTTTGCTTTGTGAGTATTTTTAAATAATATTAAATGCTACTTCGGATTGTGAAACGTCACACAAAGGGGTCTGTGTTTTACTGATTTGTGCTAGTTTGCGACTTGCCCCTAAAAAACTGGGGCGACATTATTTTGTTTATTGATTATTTAATATTAGGAATAAACATCACACAAAAATTTAGCCCTGCTGAACTGTTTTTTCTTTAATTTAGCTAGTCTGCAGTCTATGTCTATATCGACCGCTCCTAAAGTCAGAGATCTGGGCTGGTAAAAACGATTCTGCTATGCTGGTCTATAAAGCCTGTTTTATGGAGACGCGGCATGGTGATGGGAGGATGGGGAGATTCAATGGTGCAGGGAAAACGAATAACAATAATATTTCGTAAAACTAAAATAAAATTGGTCCCTTTCAAAAGCATTTGTGTCCCTTTTCCGCAAAATAATTACCCAAAAATAACAACAGATGCACAACCATAATAAAGAACAGGAAATATAATGACGTTACAATAAATCCGCTTGTCCCCAGGGCAGCAAAATCATGCCCAATCCATTTGGGGAATCGATGGTTATTTTTGTATAAATTTAAAACGTCCACATTTATAAGTCATTACAAATCAGTCACTAAACACCCAATATAAGACCAAAAAATATCAAAATAATACCATTAAATTGACAGTTAAAGTTCAGACAAAAAAAGGTTGTTTTTGTTACCGGCAAAAGGTATCGTTTCACGTTCTACACGAGACGGTTCGGAGACTACAAAAAATACCCAAAATTTTATTGTAACTTTAAATCTGGCCATTCATAAACTCCACTGAGCGAGACAGCGTTTTTTTTTCTTTTCTGACTTCATAGGGTTGGTAGTAACAAGATAAGATATTTGTATGTCTGTAGTGCTCGTGGCATGGTCAGGGTTTAGATTCGTGTTTTTTATCACAATTTGTAATTACTTTTTTTACTTTTTACAATAAAAAAATCAAATTGTCACGTGTTTTTTCCACAGGGATAGGCAGAGACAATAGAGCGCCACTTGCCACGATCCTGACACAACTCCCTCGCTTCCTTCACATTTACAATTCTCTTCATACAAGCTCTATGGTTATGGGCACTAGGCAACCTAGCTTTCTAGAGGATGTCTCCGATCTGGTCGGCAAAGACCCTCCTGGGCCTGCCTTGTTTAACGCATCCATTCACATGAGATTTATAAATTCTTTTCGTCAATCTACTTTCCCTCGTCCTTTACAATAAATACTCCCTTATTTCAATGATACACAAAGATACCAATGATTTTAAAAGTTAGTATCTTGTTATATCGGTGTCTCATGTCTATCTTCTTTTGACAATTCGCTAATAAGTAATAATATTGTTGAATTATTATATTTTATTTCATTTGTTAGCATTGTAGACATACGAGTTTTTTCAATTTTTTTGTCTGTTGACAACCCTGAAAATATAAAACCAGTTACATTGCAAAGTGGAAGATTTAAAATTGAAATGTTTATTTAAAGTAAAGGTCCCGAGACAAGAAAATTACATTTGTTAATTTGTTACATTCACGGCTTAAAAAGCAATGAAGGTAGGCATCATTTTGGGTTAGACTAAATAAACAAAAATATGAGAGTTATTTTATTTTATTGCCGATGCAGTGAAGTAAATAGTGACAATAGAGCGTACTTGCTTCATAACCACAATTCTCTTCATACCAGTTTTTTTGCTTAAGTACTGCGAACAGTATGGCTTTGTATGCAACGAAAATCTTGCCATATCTATATTTTTTCTTTATTTACATTTCCTATACTAAGCTACTAAAGTGCTTGTATCATAGAAACAGGACGACCAAAATACATTCATCAGACATACCGGTGAGTGGTATTGAACCCGTGCTTTCGGTTTTCGTGACTGCCACTACATTACGGTCGCCTCGGGATCCGGATTCATTCTTATAGATACCTATCCACATATTAAAATGATAACATTTAGAAGGACATAAACTGAATTTAACAACCCGATTATGCCTTGTTTATATTAACGTAAAATATAATAAATTGTTCGTTCACAGAAGACATATGTCTTACACAAACACAAGTTATACATAAAACAAAGCGGAACAACACACTATAAAAGGAATAACACCATGTTTACATTAAAATATATCATTCATTAAGGGACTCGGGTTTAATTGTATTAACAGTTGCATATACATTTTAAAATAGTTTGATGTACGAAGATTACAATGTAATTGGAATATATCCTTTATAATGTATAGTTTAGGTGTGCGAATTGATCAAACTGTAATTATGACAGTTGAAAGTAGAATTGTTAATATGGCGTCTCTTCGTGATTGAGAAACGATATCTTATTTTTCAAATAACTCAATCGCACAGCAATTGAAAGCAAAATTGTTATTAGTTTCATTATTACAAGTATCGAAACTACCATTTATATATTTTTTCATTATTGGACATTACAAAAGTAGTACATAAAAGCCCAAACTCATCGTTTGTTTACTCTCTCGTATGCAACTGTGCTTCGCTCACTACACTTCATCATGCTTTCAAATTACCACTCGACTTTTCTTATCTCGGCAACTAACTGTTAATGCTTCGAGATTTAAACACAAACCTTTAATAAATATGTTTTTTTTTACAATAAAAAAAACATATTTATTACAAAACAATGATGTGGACAGTATAAAAAGGATCAATTATAGATAAAAATAATATATCTATAAGCCAAGCTGAGAGCGCGGGTTCAAAACCACTCTGCCGGTTCAAATGTATCTTTGATATATAAACTATGATACAATCACTTTAGTATATAATATAGTTAATATATAAATGTAAAACAAGGAATTTTTAATGAATTAAACAAATTTTATGCGGCTTACTATCGCGGTTATATTAGTTTTGATTTTATATCGTGCTCTTTCCGTGACCACAACGATAAACGCGATAGTAAGCCGCATAAAATTTGTTTAATTCATTAATTAATGATCGCGCAAAATATAAGAACATACTAAGGAACTTTTATTTTTATCTATGGGATTATTGAAGCCTGTTTCCTTATTATGCAATAATAGTAATGTAGACATCGTTTGTGGTATACAAACTTTAGTCCATAGTCTAATCAAGCTGTGCATACAATAATACATTTTATTATGTCATAAATTTAGTATATTTAGCTGCAACAGACGAGACCAATGTCTGGTGGAATTTTCACGTGGTTTTAACATAAGGTTACGTTTACATAGAAAACCATCGTCACGCTTTCGTTATTAACGACAGGCGTGGACGAACGGTTTAGCGATTGCTTTGTTGCGCGTAAAGTCCCGGGTTCGATCCCCGGTCGGAGCAAATATTTGTTTCATAGCTTTTATTTGTAGAATTTAATAATATTAAATATTGCAAATATTTGTTAATAAAATAAAAAGAGATGGATATTTGCTTCGGGTCTGGTTATCAAAGAGTGGTAGGCAGTGGTACCCAGTCTGCCGATCCGGGGTAGTACCGGGGTAAGTATACACACCGTGAAGTGATTTGGTTACGTTTCGGGATCAGCTTGTAAGTTGCCGGTTCCATCTAGGCCGGCATAGTGGATGTGATTGCTACTCACAGTTATTGAATTGTAGTAGCAGTGACATTCATTCATGGACCATACTTCGGCTTAACATCAAGCGGAGTGCTGTCATATGACGAGTCACAATAAAAAAAATTATTGTTATGTGGTATCTATTATATGCATTGATGTTTATATATGCCAATAACCACAGCGCCTCTATGAAGAGAATTGTGGATGTGAAGGAAGCAAGGGAGTTGTGTAAGGATCGTGGTATGTGGCGCTCCATTGTATCTGCCTATCCCTGTGGGAAAAAGGCGTGACAATTTGATTGATTGATTGATATTATATAACATAATTTACAAGTACTATATCAGATAAATATATCGTATTTCTTATTTTATAGATTTTAAATTTTAATTACTGTTACTGTTTTTTCATTAATGTATTAGTAATAATTGTAAGGTAACTAAAAACGATTTAATTAGAGATTTTTAAGAAAAACAAATATAAAAAGATTGTGACAAATACAAAACATAAAAATACTTATTTACAACTTTTAGGCATATATCAATGCTAATAATATTGAAAATTAATTAAAATTCAGTAAAAATATTTCAGAAGTTAATTAAAAACCTTTATTAGGTAATTCAGCAGCAATGTTGTAGTAGAAAATCTACTACAAAAAGTGTGCACGTTTTTGTGTACACGCGTATAAAGTCAATTTTTTTTATTGTGACTCGACATATAACAGCATCCCGTTTGATGTTAAGCCGAAGTGTGGTCCATGAATGCATGTCACTGCTACTACAATTCAATAACTGTGAGTAGTAATCACATCCACTACGCCGGCCTAGCTAAATACACATAAAAAAACGCTACCCAATCTTTAAACCTCTAAATAAACCGCTACACGCGCCTCCTATCTGAAGCCCATAACCTTACAGTTACGCGTTGCAGCGTCAACAGCGCTGATATATTTAGCTTATTAAACAAACAGTTGTGTGTGGACATAACCCTCCCCCCTTCCTCTTCTATTGTTTTGATATCAATTCACACAGTTGCCGCTCCAATTGATACCATCTACTGACACATAGAGTTAGTGAAACGGAGACTGGGGCTGGTGTAAACATTGGTAATTAATAAACTGTTATGAAATCCTATTGTCTCTGCCTATCCCTGTGGAAGGAAGGCGTGATTGATTGATTGATTGATTGATGAAATCCTGGCTAGTGTATAGGTCACATCTGCAAGTGTATAGGTTTTGTTATTTGTCGGACTTGAGTATTACAGCATCCCAGTTATTTGATTAATGATTTTTTTATTTACATTTCAATACTAAGCTACTAAACTGCTTGTATCATAGAAACTGGACGACCAACGTATAAATATATCAAAGATACATTGGTATAAATGACGCGCCCCTCCACTTTGTTAGTTTATTTAAATGTGTGAATGCAAATATTTCTAACTATACTATTATACTTTATCAGCGTTTACAATAACAAATGGATTTTCGGTGTGTTGCATTCATATTTTATGTTTTCTCGTGCGCGCAAATGGGGTGGAGGGGAGCGTCATTTCGGCTTAGACAGATTATACCAGCGAGTGGTTTTGAACCCGTGCTCTCGGCTTGCGTAACCATTGCACTGCCACTACACCACGGTTGCCTTACTATGATTAGCTCTTTTGTTTCATTGGCAATGTTTGCGAAAAAAACTAAATTAATAACCTAAACTAATAACCTAAACTGACCCCTATTGTAGAAATAGAAGGCATTCACAGATGAACAGATAGACTGACACAAGACAGAGAGTTCTATATTTCTAATTTCTGTCTTATATTTATTTATAGACAGACCCAGGAGTGTGTTTTCCCATCAAATCAGTGACATCCTCAAAGAAGCTAGGTTACCTAGTGCTCATAACCGTAGAGTTTGAATGAAGAGAATTGTGGATGTGAGGGAAGCGTGGCAAATAACTCCGTCTAACCCTGTGGAGGAAAGACGTGACAATTTGATTACTGCTAGGCATTATCTGCTATTTAACCTTAGGAAAAGGACCAAAATAAGGATAATAGGATATCAAACAATAGCATTTGTTGCGCGTAAAGTCCCGGGTTCGATTCCCGGTCGGAGCAAATATTTGTTTCATTCAATATTTGTTTTATGAAGCTATGAAAGCTATTTGTTAATAAAAAAAGAGATGGATATTTGCTTCGGGTCTGGTTATTAAAGAGTGGTAGGCAGTGGTACCCAGTCTGCCGATCCGGGCTAGTACCACCACTTACAAGTATTTTGTACCAGTACTACCGACAAGTGATTTGGTCACGTTTCGGGATCAGCTTGTAAGTTGCCGGTTCCATCTAGGCCGGCTTAATGGATGTGATTGCTACTCACAGTTATTGAATTGTAGTAGCAGTGACATGGTCCACACTTCGGCTAAACATCAATCGGGGTTCTGTCATATGTCGAGTCACAATAAAAAATAAAAAAAAGTTGCAAAACAGTATTAAAATAATAATAATATTCTGTCAAAACGTCAAACTGTTTTACACATCATTAATTCACAATTTAACATGTCATCTAATGTGATGGGATTATACACAAGCAACATTCAACTTTATTGCCCATACAGTAGAGAATAGTTTACAATACAGACTTTAGGCATCGCGTGTAAGATTTTAAAGTTGTTTGTTTTTTTACGCAAATTAATTTGGTTAATTTGCGACACTTAAATATTGGACGTGACTCTTTAATTTTTCATGTATTATTAAATTACATTATAAAAGATAAATGGTTTTTATAGTGACGCGACATCTGACCTGTGACTTTTTTCCGAAAGGATAGGCAGAGACAATATAGCGCCACTTGCCACGTTTTTAACACAACTCCCTCGCTTCCCTCATCTCCACAATTCTCTTCATACAAGCTCTACGATTATGGGCACAAGGCAACCTAGCTTTCTTAAAACAATCGATCAATCAAATAGTCACGCCCTTTTCCCAGAGGGATAGGCAGAGACAATATAGCGCCTCTTGCCACAATCCCGAAACAACTCCCTCGCTTTCCTCATCTCCAAAATTTTCTTTATATAAGCTCTGCGGTTATGGGCACTAGGCAACTTAGCTTTCCTAAATCAATCAATCAATCAAAAAGACAATGTAGCGCCACTTGCCACGATCCTGACACAACTCCTCGCTTCCTTCACATCCACAATTCTCTTCATACAAGCTCTACGGTTATGGACACTAGGCAACCCAGATTTCCTAAATAAAACCTAGAAATAAAAAAGTCGTCGACTTATAACTCCTGACCCTTCTTGTGATTAAACCCGTTATAATAATGTAAATAATTAATGCGTTTGTTTCTAATACGTGAACCAGTTATTCGTTATATATTTTACACGAAAACTTTTTAAATATCCATACCAATTATAGTTAACGAGAGTAAAATAAATACACACACACATATATAAATGTCTCTTTTTGGTAATAATTCAATCCGTTAGTTAGCATTTATGAAGAGAAGGGCTCATAAATTAATTAGTGGGGGCAATCTGCTGCGATGGGCACAGGGGGTCCACAACTTCAGGCCAATACTGCTGCATGGAATAAAAACACACTAACAATTTTATGTACCAACAAATTTTCTACGTGAAGCTTAGGTAAGAAACTAATTTAAAATAGTTTTTGACTGATTTTAACACGTTATTCATTATTAAAAATAATTATTTAAGCTCATTTTTTTATTATTATCATTTTTTATTCTTTTTTTACATTTATATACTAAGTTACTAAAGTGCTTGTGTCATATAAAAACAGGACGCCCAAAGTTCATATATCAAAGATACATTGGTACTTTCGGTTTTTCGTAACCATTGCACCACCACTACACCATGGTCGCCTTTATTTACCTCTACGTAAATAAAGGCTAAAGTAAAGGCAGTTGTGAATTTCGTTAGAAAGGTCATATTCTCCTGATCTTTCCAATATGATCGAAACGTCGGGGTAAATAAAGTATGTATTTTAACGCGTTAAAACCCGTATTGATCTAAATTATTAAGACTTTTCAATTAAATTAATAAAGTTTGACGTTACAATTTCAAAAGAAATAGACAGGAACATGGAGTACTTTCCACGATATTCACACAACCCACAACTGCCTTTACAGCTTAAAAGTTGCCGGATTTAATTAAGCCGGCATAGTGGACGTGACTGCTACTTACAGTTATTTAACTACATTCATAAGCCGCACTCCGGTTTAACATCAGGCAAGGTGCTGTCATATGTCGAGTCACAATATTCTCTTTGATGTACCAAAGAGTAGGAAGGGCAAATGACCATAAAACTGTCATCCTACCACTCTTAAAAGAGTACTACTGTGTTTTTACTTATGTGAGCCAACTCGTTAAGGAGCAAAAGCCTCAGTTAATTAAGTTATGGCTGTTTTATGGACTATCAAATATATTACATGTAACACTTAAACTTAGACGTGACTTTTTTTAATGGTAACGATATACATAAATAGTGTATAGTGTACCTATATAATTATACCTATAGGTCCTAGGTCGTAGGTCCTTTTGTATATGAAGATATTGTACAGACCATTTAGAATACATTTTAATATTTTACGTCGAATAACCAAATAAACAGACAGGGTAGGCACAGACAAGGTTAACGCGCTTACTCTATGATAAAATATGCTTAAAAACCTAAAAAGTTTAGCAAATAAAACAAAAATATATTATTTTTTTCATTGTGGCTCGACATATAATATAACATCATCTTGCCTTTAGTTACGACTCATCTACCTGTATAATAACGTATAATTTATGTATTCTTTTAGATTTATTTACACCCAGTTGTACCAAAAATTTTAATTTACGAATTTGTACAAAGTATCTTATAAGTAAAAGAAAAAAAGGGTGACACCACTGTTTAACTTTACATTTTATATTTACGTTTAACGGATATTTTCTACAGAGCTAAAGGACATCATTCATTTTGGGTTTCTATGTACTACTTTTGTTATTTCTAATGATAAAATTATTAACAACCCAATTTACGATTTCGTAATAGTAAACGTAAAAGAATAAGTATTAAGTAAAATTAAATTCGTAAATTTTTCAATTTAATTTTTTGATACAACCGACTGTTAAGGTCCTTTGCAAACTCAGTAAAACGGACATAAGACTAAACGTAAAAATTACCGTTTCTGAATAAAAAAACGGGGAATAGTGGCCTAGCAAACAAAAAAAAACTATTTTTTTCTTATGAAAGATTCTATACAACATCTAAAAATCCTGGAATAATATTAAAACATGAAGAATATTAAGGTTGAATGACATGCAAATTTCACGATGTCCAATAAAGGTGATACGTCAACATACATCATGGTCTGACATTCGACACCCGAACCGCTTCAGTGACTACATTGTCCACAGCCCAGTGAATATTGAATTATGAACCTAAGTTATTCACATATTTATATAAAACTTATATACATATTTTCACTGAAGAAATCTTTGTAAATCAATCAATCAATCAAATTGTCTCACCTTTTTCGCAGGGATAGGAAGAGACAATGGAGCGCGACTGACCAAATCAAAATCAAAATCGAGATTTTATATTCCTATAATATTATTTTATAAGTATAATTTTTATCCAATTTTTATTAATAACTTTTTTCTTCTCGGTATATCTCGCTAAATAGTCCAATATTACTAATAAGTAATAAAACTATTAGTAATGAATTAAACAAATTTTATGCGGCTTACTATCGCGTTTATTTTGGACTTGATTATACATTTTTTTAGTATTCCGACGTTTCGAGAGCTTTGTAGCCATCGTGGTCACACAGTAAGCCGCATAAAATTTGTTTAATTAAATAATCAATGTTCGCGCAAAATCTAAGAAAAAACTTATTAGTAGTAAGTAATAAAAAAATTATGCGTAAAAAATTAAAAACCATAACTACACCGAACAGATTTGGAAATAGAGTTAAAAATCAATTTATTTTGTTCATCTCTGTTTATTAATAACGTTTATTCATTGCAAAAACTAATAAAAACTAAATATTTAATAAATGCCAAACGTTATCCCTTTAACAAATATCCGATCCCCATTTCAATGATGGGAACTTTGAAAACGAACAAACAAACAAACATCGAAGTAATATATTCGGGTCCCGTATTCGAGTACTAATTTTAAACAGGGGCGTCTCTAACGAACTGACATGTCGACTCCATGCTTCACAACACTTTAATGAAGCCCTCGTTTATAAACTATGTTGCTAATATTGGGTTACTTTAAAGCTAAACAAAAGTTTTCAATACTTACAGCCGGTTGTACCAAAAATTGTAATTTACGAATCCGTAAAAAGTTACGAATAAGTAGAAGTAAAAAGCAAAAATGGGTTGCAACACTCTATCGTGTATGTTGAGTGTGTGTGCTTTTTTCTTCTACTTATTCGTAACTTTTTACGGATTCGTAAATAACAATTTTTGGTACAACCGGTTGTTATTTTACTTTACAGTCGAACCTCTATAAGTCGAACATCAAGGGAGACGCCAAAAATTTCGAGTTATAGAGTTTTCAACTTATGGAGGATTTCGACTTAGGCGGATTTTGATTCGACATAAAGAGTTTGAGGTTTATTCTTATAAATTTTGGGTTAGAAAGGTATAATAAATAAAAATTCAACTTGCAGAGGTGACAAACATATTTTATTTATCAACATTATTTCAAATCATTTTAAAATAAAAAATATGGCAATAAAAATAGTCAATAATTTTTTTTTGCTTAAATAATTTGGTTGTTCTCTATCCATAGCATTGGTAGAGCATAGCATCTATAGAGGTAATAAATTCCAAATGATCAAGTTGTAAAGGTTGTAAAATAAAACGTTGCTATGTTCAAGATACAGAGGTCAAATTAAATTTTTCGAGTTATAGAGTGAAAATATGTACCAAAATGGCTTGGAGAGACTCGGTGATTATTTCGACTAACGGAGGGTCAAGATTTCAAGTAATGGAGGTTTTGGTGTTTGAAGGGAAGGGTACGAAACATTTTTTCGAGATTTGGAGGTTTTTGACTTATCGAGGTTCGACTAAACGAGGTTCTACTGTATATTGTTGCTTTTATTTTGACTCAACTTATGACAGTACCCCGCTTGTTATTGAGCTGAGTGTGGTCCATGAATGGATGTCACTGCTACTACAATTCAATAACTGTAAGTAACAATCACATCCACTATGCCGGTCTACTTGGAACCGGAAACTCACAAGCTAATGCGACTAAATCACTTTACGGTCTGTGTATAAATGGTTCCTACTTAATATTTATTTATTTATTTATTTATTTAAAACTTTATGCACAATGTACATAGGCGGACTTAATGCCGCTAGGCCTACCTAGCTAGCCTACTACCTACCTACTAGCCTACCTTAGAAACAATTTAACGCACTTTTTGTATGAGGTAGGTGAAAATAAAAAAAAATAAAAAAAAAATAAAAATAGAAGCATCTGATTCTAACTAATTCTAATATACTTTATAATACACTAAACATACTACATACCAAAAATATAATACCAATACATATAAATAATAATACATACTAATAATACATATAATACAATAAATACTAACACATAAATATACATACTACTTACAGTTGTTGGGAGCTATTTAGGACATGTGTGAAGACCATCTTTTTGAATAGTGATCTATTTGGGGCTTGTCGGATATCTACAGGCAGGTTGTTCCACAAATTTGCGGCAACAACTGCAAACGAGTTGGACATAAAGTTAGAACTATGAAAAGGAATAGAGAGAACACAGTTATGAGTTGATCGCAACGACCTGTCATGGAGGGAAGAAAGATAGGTGAATTTGTTCTTGAGGTACTTCGGCGTCGCAGACTCATATAGTACGGAAAATAATAAACAAAGGATTCTCATATTTCTACGACTACGAATTGGTAACCACTTCAACCTGGCTCGATACTCGGAGATGTGATCGTATTTACGCAAACAGAAGATGAAACGAATACATGAGTTGAGCATCCGATCCATCTTATTAAGTAACACCTCCGACATATCGACGCTACACACGTCACCATAGTCGAGCAGAGGAAGGAGAAGGCTTTGGGCAAGGGTTATTTTAGCTTTCAATAGAGATACAAATAAATGTATGTTGAAAAACACGAGGCTTAATTTGTTTGTTTAATTTATATTTACCGTAATCAAGTTTTGAGAAATCCATTAGATATGAATTTAGTGACAAAAAACTTGGTCTAATATTATTTCTGGTCACTTTAAAAAGGACATGGAAAGGATAAGTAAAAGTAAATAAATTTATAAATCTGATGCAGATTTGCTAAAAAAAGCTAGGTTGCCTAGTGCCCATAACCGTAGAGCTTGTATGAAGAGAATTGTGGATGTGAGGGAAACGAGGGAGTTGTGTCACGATTGTGTGGCAAGTGGCGCTCGATGTCTCTGCCTAAGCGTAAAAATTAGGTTGATTGATTAAGTGATATTATTATTTATTGTGACTCGAAATATGACAGCCTAATGTTAATTTGCAGTGCGGTCTATGTATGGAGGTAACTGCTACTACAGTATTCACATAGTTAACTGTAAGTAGCAGTCACATAGTTAAACAAGCTGATCCCAAAACCCTAGGCAGAAAGCAGGCCAGAGTAACATAAATACATATATTATAATTTACATCAATATATTTTAATTTAAAAATGAGACCAAAGCGTTTGTGATGTCGCAACAAAACTATGGGCTACTAATTGGCAATAATTTTATGTATAGACAAACATAAATTATAATTTATGTTTTTTATGATATATTATATTTATGATATGATACAACTAACATAGTTAACTTGTATATGTCTGCCAGTTTATATCTTTATTTACATAACAACGATGGAAAAATAAATTGTTGTTGGGTGGATGCTGGGTGGTGCCACCATTCTCAAGTGTAAAGACCGTGAAGTTAAACATTTGCGTTTTGTGATCGGATTTAATCGATCAAATTGTTACGCCTTTTTCCTACAGGGATAGGCAGAGAGAATGGAGCATCATTTGCCACGGTCCTGACACAACTCTCTTGCTTCCCTCACGTCCACAATTATTTTCATAGTAGCTCTATGGTTATAGGCACTAGGATGTCTCCGATTTGATCGGAGAACACCCTCCTGGGCCTGCCTTGTTTAACGCATACATCCACATCATATTTATGAATTTAGATTTTCAATCTACTTTTACTCATCCTTTCTATGTGCCCAAACCATCAAAGTATTCCTTTGTCATAAAATAAATACTAATATGTATGTAATAAAACCAAGCTGTACCTTCTTTCGCTAGTAAAACACATTGAAGCTCAAAGTGAGCCAGACAAGCTGCATCCTGCTTGTAATAATATCCAGAATACATCACGATACACCCGAAGGCTATGTGCAAACAATACAAACGAAAGTAACCCATATCACAATAAGATAGAGTTGTTTGTTGTTTATTAAAGTTTCCAGTTTTAGATTTCATCACTCTACCTCAGTGGTATGTACTCATTTTAATGCCTTTAGGTGTTAAATTATAAGTGCATACTTCTATAATTAATAAGGCTACCGTGGTGTAGTGGTCGTGAATGGCTCCGCAAACCAAGAGTCTCCGGTTTAAAACCACTTGCCGATACCCGGCAGATAAAAAGAGCGTTGGCACTGAAGATACGTCAAGTCTACATAAACTATATATTATTTATTTATGTTTTTGCCATTTTTATACCAAGCTGCTAAACGTACTTGTATCATAGAAATTATGTACTGGGTCATCAAAGTACATAATCAAAGATACTTTTGGTGGATTCCCGTGGATTTGCGTGACCACTACACCACGCTCGCCTAAATTAATTTAATATGAATTATATTCCTTTACTCGAGTAAATTTGTTTATTTTTGTGTTCTTCCCCAATTGGGTCATATATCGATTGTAGTGGGGGGTCACCGGCCGTTAGCTGATCAATAATGCACAACTATCCAAGGAAAGCCTAACCTTTATAATGACAGACAACTTTGGAGCTGCCACAAATCAAAATACAATAAGCGTTTCCCAGACGGTTGATTCTCGAACGTGCTATAAAAAGTTTAGAGCATTAACATCTGCGTTAACAATATTGTGACGTTCTGCGAGAAGAAGCGCGTTATTTGCAACAGTTCAAACATCTCGTAAGCAAGGTCGAATTTCTTATGTCTTCTCGTAACTTAGTCGTAGATTTCGTTGCCGAAGTCTATCGCAGGTATCGCTGTCCAAACAGGACTCACAACCGCGTCAGCCGCGATCCTTAGATATTTTAAAACATCCAGAAACATCCAATCAATCAATCAAATTGTCACGCCTTTTTCCCATAAGAATAGGCAGAGACAATGGAGCACAACTCCCTCGCTTACTTCACATCCACAATTGTCTTCATACAAGCTCTAAGGTTATGGACACTAGGCAACCTGGCTTTCTTGGGGATGTCTCCAATTTGATCGGAGAACACCTGCCTTGTTTCGAGAGCTTTGCTCTCCGTGACCACGATGGCTGCAAAGCTCTCGAAACGTCGGAATAATAAAATAAAATTGTAATCACAACTAAAATAAACGCGATTGTAAGCCGCATAAAATTTGTTTAATTCATTTATATAGTTGTTTATTCTAACCTATAAGCTTTTCCTTAATTAAGTAACCTAATAAAAAGCCGTTAAAAGTTTAATTATAAAAACATTACCTATAGAATTCCATGAATTCACGCAGCTTAAAATTAAACCGATATTCTCGCACAATTAATTGTTATATATAGCTTATTGTTCATTCAAATACGTACGCCATTGTGCTCTACATCAATACAATGTACAATCACGCCTACAATACAATACAGGGGTAGACTGAACTTTAAGAATTCACTATAGGGGCCTTCTTTGTACTATTCTATAAGTTATTGTTGTAACTCATAACCTTAGATAGATAACTTTCAACTATAAATATTATTTAATCAATCAAATCAATAAAATTTTCACGCCTCTTTCCCACGGGGATAGGCAGAGACAATGGAACGCCACTTGCCAGGATCCTGGCACAACTCTCTCGCTTCCTTCACATTCACAATTCTCTTCTCTATTGTTTTGGGCACTAGCTTTCTTGAGGATGTCTCCGATTCTGTCGGCAAACATCCTCCAGGGCCTGCCTTGTTTACTCTATTAGATATTGTTGAAGCTCATAATCTTAGTAGTACCACCACTTATAGGTATATATTTAATAAAGCCTTAATTCCTACAGGGATAGGCTGAATCTTTGGATCTACCAATTCGTTATGCATCACACAGTCAACTCCATTCATGGACTGCCCTCCAGATTAACATCAGATGGGGTCGAATCACATTTTTTTTTCAATGTAACAATAAAAAATGTATAAAGTGGCGCTCCATCTCTCTGTCTTGAAAGATGTGAAGTTGAGACGTTTTTTCGATCATATTAAAAAATATAATTACAATTTAGGTAATTGAAAACAGTGGTAACTTTAAAAAGTCATAGATCAACCAAACAGTATAGACTATAGTATAAACCATTCGTAAACACATATTATCAACACAGTAACAGAAACATTACACGAATTGTAAACAAAACAGCTAGTTTTACTCCAAAAATAAACGCGTTGTTTTGTCTACGAGTAAGGGCATACAATAACGAAACCCAATTACTCGTAATAGCTAAGCTAATATTAATAATGTAACTATTAGTATATTGTTTCTAAAATCTTTGGCCGCAAAGTGACCGCGACTAAGGCACAAACCTAAATAAACGCGATAGTAAGCCGCATAAATTTGATTGATTCATTTTGTTAGGCAGTTAAATAACTGTAGCATTCACGTCCACTATACCGCCCTAGTTGGAAGTGGTAACTCACAAGCTGATCACGAAACGCGACTAAGTCACTTCACAGTCTGTATACTTGTGAGTGGTGGTACTAACCCGCATCGGTAGACTGGGTACCACTGCCTACCATTCTTTAGAAAGCAGACCCGGTGCAATCATCTGCCTCTTCTTTTTTTTAATACTGGTAATATTTAATCTAATAATTATTACCAGTATTAAAGCCATAAAAACAATCTTTGCTCCGACCGGGAATCGAACCTGGGACTTTAAGCATAACGTATAGGCGCCTCGCCTGTCGTTAAACGAAAACTACAACTCTCTGTCTCTCTCTCTTAGTGATCCCCACAGTGACCTGCATTTAGCTATTTCATAACCTATTGGTAGATTCGATGCATTTTTTCGTACGTGGTCTTCATTCGAGAACTTTGTTCTACAAGCTATCACAAATAAATGTCTGCATGAGTTGCAAAAGAGCATATTTCAAGCACAACATAGTCTTTTACGCAGTGGTCTGCAGGCAGAGCAGTAGACCATCAACAGTCTGCCTACCACTATTATCATGTACATAATAAACCTAGTTAGGATAAAATTTAAAATGTCTACTTGTATAAAAATATTTTTTTAATATGAAGCTGCTATCAACAAAAAAAAAAGCTTACAAATGAATTTCCACCTTAATCAAAAAAACATAGCGTTGAAAATAGTTTGAAATATATCTGTTAAAGTACGTTTAGAATCCAGATGAATTTGTCATAGTATCCTCAGCGCACGTTCCAGAGTCATTTGTTTATTTATAAAACGTTATCTCTTAGCTGTTGACAGATTTATTATGTGCCTAGTGGCCCAAGCAATTATAATTTCTGAATGTTACTTGTATGCGATTATTATAAAGTTGCCATACATTTGCATTAGGAACTAAAAAAACACTGATCCTCAAGTACGAAATAAACAAAACGTACGAGTACGTGTTTGTTTATTATTAGGTATGTGAAATTAGAAACAAACACTAAAGAACGACCGGCGTGGCTGATTGTACAGTGATTGGTTTGTTGCGCGTAAAGTCCCGGGTTCGATTCCCGGTCGGAGCAAATATTTGTTTCAGTTTTTATTTGTAATATTTAATGAATATATTAAATATTGCAATTATTTGTTAATAAAAATAAAGGCTGATACTTGCTTTGGGTCTGGTTATCAAAGAGTGGTAGGCAGTGGTACCCAGTCTGTGAATCCGGGGTAGTACCACCACTTGCAAGTATACAGACCGTTAAGTGATAGGCCGGCATAGTGGATGTGACAGTCATGCTACTTACGGTTATTAAATTGGCTACTTACTTTAGGCGACCGTGGTGTAGTGGCAGTTACACAAACAGAGAGCACGAGTTCGAGACCATAGTTAAAACCGGAAACTTATAAGCTGATGCCGAAACACGACTAAATCACTTCACGGTCTGTATACTTGTAAGTGGTGGTACTACCCCGGACCGGCAGTGCCCGCCACTCATTAAATTCTTTAAACACTGTTGATTCAGGCGATAGAATGTTTTATTTAAAAGATGTTAATATAAATGCAGCCGCCTGTTAATGGCAGCCCTTATTGTTGAAAGGTGTTTTTTGTCACCGCATTTGTTACTACCATACACATGTAAGCGGGGACATGGATGTACGAGTATGGCTGTGACGAAAGTATAATTAATTGAATACATCTCAATATATTCATTCGAGTTATAAATATAATAATGATACAACAGAGTAGTAGTGCCCAGACCGTGAAGTGACTTTATCGCGTTTCGGGATCAGCTAGGCCGGAATAGTGGATGCGACTGCTATTTTCTGTGTGTTGGACCACACTCCAGATTCAAAATTCGAGTGCACGCTATAAGAGATTGTTACTATTGCTTATTTATTAAGCCTAATAAACCAAGAAATAGGTTGTAGGTTTTTAGTGTTTAGAACGGTTGCGCGATAGTAACCCGTGAATTTCCGATAGTAACCGTGTACTATCTATTTTTAGAATTAAAAAAAAACAGTAGTAATACGAGTGTAGAAATGTGCCATAAATTAATAAATAAAAAATTAATTATTCTTTAATAACAGTGACAAGTCAAAAATGGACCGAGCCATTTGCTTTTTATGATCATCTTTTTTGCTATATCATCCTAAACCTCAATTTGAGTAAATTTGGAATGTAGATTACCAAAGACTGCATACCATAACTATAACTTTTTGACAATTTAATCATGTATGGGATGGTCGCAGTCTCTGTACATAGCGAGCCGCAAAAGGGTTTTTATTTGCAAACAGGATTTTTTATATTTTTCTCATTATTTGTATAATCAATCAATCAATCAAACTGTCACGCTTTCTTCCCACAGGGATAGGCAGAGAAAATTTTATGTTATTTTGTGTTTGTATTATATAAAGTATGTTGATTTTTTTTATTAGACCACGAAATAAAATATCAGACGTCGAAACTCTTACTATATTGTATTATTTAAAGTTTTGCGCACCATTATTTATGAAATAAAAGCAAGCCAGGATAAGAGAGTCTGTCGTAGCGGAGCTGGACAGCGTTCTTTATCGCATTGCCGACGAGAACCTAGTGCAATTCAACGTAAACAAGACTTGACGAAAAATTACTGTTTCCTTCATTGCTACTCTTGTAATAACACCTCGCTAATTATATAGAATAGATATCATTAGTATCTCGTATCAGCGACTTAAACAAGGTGCAGAGGTTTGCTGGCCACTAAACAAAGCTCTGGGATGGATCTGCCAAATAACTTGTCGGTGCGCTGGATTGGATTGCAGCTATAAGTGCAGATAGAAGTGCAAGCAAGTGGAATGCTTAACCAGCTCATGTGTTTTTCCCATTCTTGAATCCATTCCAATGTCCTCAAAACATCGCAACATACCTTTCTTAATCCTTGCCATCTTCTAAATTACATTTATTATTTACTTTATTCGCAATCGTTACCCTACATGTACATTTTAATCCTTCTTTATCCATACCTTTCATGTTCCAGCATTCACTTCCATACATTAATGTAGGAACAAGCACCGCACAAGCACATAGAAACATTAACTTACAGCGCGAGTATTTTATTACATCAAAATTAGTGAACAGCATCCGGCGGCCATTTTGTGTTATTTTAAATAATTGGATAGTTATTACGTCAATTAGAGTTTTGGATTTCGAGACTCCAACCTGAGTGTGGTTGAAATTATCTAGGAAGGAATTAAGTGGGCCTGTGTACGTGCTTATTCTTAAAACCAAATTCAAACGCAATACGATCACAATTACATTATAACAGTGCATGTGTTAACGTCAAAATGTTATAGGTAGGATCAGCAACACCATTAGTTTCTTTTAATTCAGATGCGAAATCAGTAGATAACAGTAGTAGTACCTACAAGCCGTATTTCAATTGAGCTTTATGTATTTGGAATCATTATAATGTTTTCTTTTGCAATTTATTATTTGTATTAATTTTAATTCATAAAAGATAGTATAAATAATAATCTGTTTTTTAATATAAAAGTTGGAACCTGCAATTTACAAGCTGGTTCCGAAATACGGTTAAGTAACTTCACGGTTTGTATACTTTTAGTGGTACTACCCCGGATCGGCAGACTGGGTACCACTGCCTACCATTCATACCGGACAACCAGACCCGAAACAAATCACCGTCTTTTTTTATTACCAAATATTGGTGATATTCGTTTTTTATTAAATATTACAAATAAAAGCTATGAAACAAATCTTAGCTCCAACGATTTGTGACAATTTGCAATCGACCTTGGGAGTTTACTCGTTACCGACTGGTGTGCTAAGCAATGTGCCATGCCATTAATACCATGTTATTAATAAATATTTTGGTTACATTTATTTTATAATACTAAACAATGATTGGAATCGGATTGAAATATTAGCCAAGAATAAGGGGGTCACCTTTGTTTATGCCATGTTTTGATTACCGTCTTGATAACGTGGGTTGTGGCGCCTTTATTTGGGAATAATAAAAAAAAACTATTTTTTAATATTAGTAAACATTTCCAAACAACCATAATTTTGAATGTCATCACACCAAAACTTTGATAATCTGATTTTTCTACTTTTTTATGTTTAGCATAACTTGCGGTCAGACAATCCCGGCATACTTAATAAACTTTCACGTAATATTAAGGGTAATAATCAGGCTGAGAAAATATCGCTTTCCACGATCCTGACCCCCCTTTTCTACTATCCTTCACATCCACATTACTCTTAATACGAGCTCTATGGTACCTTCGAGAGTTATCTAGGAATAGATGTAAACTTGTCTTGTCGAGATCTTTCTAACTCTTAACAATATCATCATCATCATCAGCCAGAAGGCGTCCACTGCTGAACATAGGCCTCCCTCTTAAAACACCATTCCTAATGACAAGATGCCAGTTGCATCCATCGGTTTGATTTCCACATCAAAGAAACATCACGTGACCATTGCACTACCACTACACCACGGCCGCAGTACAAATATTTTTCCTTGTTTGTTTTTTGTACCTAAACTATTGTTATTTACAATTATTATTTATTTAAACAAATGTAATTTAATACCTGAAGGCAGACAAATGTCGAGTCTCTATGAAAACAAATAGAAAAAAATATCAATCAATCAAATTGTCACGCCTTTTTCCCATTGGGATAGGCAGAGACAATGGAGCGCCACGTGCCACGATCCTGACACGATCCCTCGCTTCCTTCACATTCTATAATTCTCCTTATACAAGCTCTAAGGCTATGGGTTAAGGTTTTAGAAAAAATATAAGATGGTAAATATGTGAATTGCTGCAAACGAGGTTCCATTGTCTCTGCCTATTCTATAAAGTAGAAAGCCGTAATGAAGGTGAATATTACATTGACCTATTGCATCATTTTGTATGTAATAATAATTACGTTGTGGGGGCCCTTTGCTTTGCCATTTGATTGAAGCCGACGCGTCGAGTTGTAATTGATGAAGCTTAAATACACAGATACTCAAATTATACGCCCAAACACGTTTTTTTATAAAATATTTTTTTTTTTATTGTGACACGACATTTGAGTTCGACCTGCCTGGTGATAAGCAAGAGGAGATCCAAGAGTGATGAAGACTGAAACAACCAAGTTAGCTTATGGCTGCCTCAGTCGCCGTCACTATGCCGGCCAAAGGTGCTCCTTCACGCATCGCAGGCAGGCAAAGCATTTTACTTGTCGATTGATCTACTAAGAAAAGACGCACCGAACTTTTTTGTTCGACTGCCGATTCGGGCGATAGAATGCGGATGCTTTCCCTGACCTGTCTGGGTATTACGGGAGTGAAAAGACGAGGTAGGAACAAGGTTAAGAGCTCCTCGTAACATTCCCCGTGGTAAAGGCGATCAAGCAGTAGTGTGGTGTGCGGTTTGCAGTCGCCGGCGGAATGCCACACTTATTTATATCTTATTTATTCAAAAATGTCACTTTCCATCTACAATGTCTTCATTCAGTATAACACCTATACACAATAATCACAGCAGGTGTTTTTATTTACGATCAAATTCTAACGACGTTTTATTGTCGGTTGTGTTCTTTGTTTCACAACCGACTGAGGGATTCATAAAATCAATGACAGTGTTAGCTGTACTTTTTTTAATTATGTATCGACATATGACAGCACCCTGCCTGATGTTAAGCTGGAGTGCGGTCCATGAATAGAAGGTGACTGCTACTACAGTTTAATGACTGCAAGTAGCAGTCGTATTCATTATGCCAACCTAGTTGAAACCGGCAACTTATAAATTGATCCCGAAATGCGACTCAGTCAGATCACGGTTTATATACTTGTAAGTTTATGTAAGTAAACCGGAATACTACCCCGGATCGGCAGACTGGGCATCACTGCCTACCACTCTTTGACAACCAGACCCAGAACAAATATCCGCCTCTTGTTTTAATAACGAATATTTGTAATATTCAATCTAATTATTTATTAAATATTACAAATAATAGCTGTAATGGATTGTCTGACCGCAAGTTTAACATAAAAAAATAGAAAAATCAATTCTTTGCTCCGACCGGGAATCGAACCCGGTACTTTATGCATAAGCAATGCACTACGCCTTTCGTCAAAATATGCTTGAAACGCTTTAAGACCCGGCTTAATCAATTATGGATTTATTTCTAACTTCAACGGTGTTTAAATTGAATCGGTACTACTGAATTGACTTAAAACATATTTAATTCTAGTCTATATTTCGTCTATTTTTGTAGTAACACGAATGTTATAAATCAATCTATGTTATAGATATTCTGGTCTAAATAGATTCGATTCCCATCCAGACAGTATTTATTGTTAGAAATTGAACACCAACTCCACGATTAGATTTTACACTAAATTCTATATTTAGTGAAATATATTACTATATTAGTTGTGGCTTTTGGTTTTTATTAGCCATTAACGTGTTGTTTGTCAACTTGTAACCACCCACGGCTCTGCTTAAACAGTTGTGACATAATATTAGGTTATTAATAACAGGAATATCACCAGCCAGAAGGCGTCCACTGCTGAACATACGCCATTACGAATTTACGAACCCCATAGAACGTCATTACGAACGACAAGATCCACCGGTTATTCGTGATTTTCACTATGTCGTCTGTCCACTACGCTGCGACTTCTAGATCGTGGTCTCCACTCTAGATAGAACCTTTCTATCTTATCGGTTGTCGGTTCTTCGAGCGATGACACATAAACAAACTTTAATAACGGCGAACCGCACTGCAGGTTAATACTAGGCGGAGGGGAAGGCAAGGGTGCTGTCATATTAAGTGGGGCCACAATTATAATAACAGTATCTGCATGTAAGCTGAAGTGCGGTCCATGGGTTGTCTATGACGCTGTCTCTGGATGCATTTTTAGTCTTCAGCGCTTTTTGATTACTCCTTCCTTATTATCAGGTCGGTTAAAGTGAAATGTTTGTCTTAATAAAAAAAGTAATCCCATATTATTATCTGCCCTCTCCCCACTTAATGTTAGGCTGAAGTGCAGTCCATGAATAGAGACTACAGGATACTACAGTAAAAGAACTACAAGTAATAGTCGCTGCAACTATACCGGCCTACCCGTATAAGAAATGAAACCTCTTAGTGACCCGAAACGCGACTGAATCAATCCACGGTTTGTAAACTTGAAAACACTTACATAAGGTAAGGTAAGGTTTTTATGTAATGTGGTGGTACTGCCTTGGATCGGCAGACTGAGAAAATGACCACCAACTGTGCCTCTTTTAAGAGTAATAAAGAAATCTTTATTTAATAGTATTCTATTAAATGGTCACCCTACAGGCAATCTGACAACAGTCGACACGAACGCGATGTTATCGCACTAAAGTTTAGGCCATGTATAATGCAGTTAAGTACGCAGGTTGAATTACAAAAATATACTAAGTAATACATAGCTTTAATTTGGGTCATTTAAGGCCTAGAGTTCTGGGCCTTATTATGGCGCCGAAAAGGCAGTAAAATTGCGTCACACTGATATTGGATGACTCGACGATAACCGATGGGGAAGAAAGGTTCTTGAGTGGAGACCACGAACTGGAAGAAGCAGCGTAGGTAGACCTCCCACTAGGTGGATGCAACTGGCATCTTGTCGTTTGGAATGGCGTTCTAAGGGGAGGCCTATGTTCAGCAGTGGACGTCTTCTGGCTGATGATGATATTTGACATCTTCAATAGGTAAACAACTTTGATTGGTCTTCCGTCGGCATAATCTAATATTAGTATTAAGACCCAGGTAAGTTGTGAATAACATAATGAATAACGAAATGAATTTATAAATCTGATATGGATGGGTGCAGACCATAGCCTCGTTAACGCATCCAAGGGTATTTACCGAGCAAATCTGAGATATCCTCAATAAAGCTGGGCACTACCATAACCGTAGAGCTTGTATGAAGAGATTTGTGTATGTGAGGGAAGCGAGCAAGTTGTGTCAGGATAGGGCAAGTGGCGCTTCATTGTCTCTGCCTATTCTTGTGGGAATCAGGCGTGACAATTTGATTGATTGATTTGAACCTTGAAAAAAGCAAGACAAAGACAAGGCAACTGTAAACTGAGTGGATTTTTTTCAGTTATCGGCGCTCTTGGGATTCCCCTTGCTTACTATCAGGCAAGTCGAGGTCATATGTCGCGTTACAATACAAAAAAGGTTGCCTAATGATTCGCTCGGCCTTAGTTTTTTTTTGTTCTTAATTTTGACTGTTGTTTTATGGCGGCCATAAACTTATATTTAATGATGATTTATTATTATTTCCTAATATATTACGGCATAATAAATTTTAATTATTACAACATTCCGATATTTAGGTAACTTACTAAATCTTTCGCGCCTTTTTTCTAAAAGGTGACAGTAGAACTCTTGTAATAAAAAGTTTTTATTACATTTCTATACTAAGCTACTAATCTGCAACCAAAGTATATAAAATATACAATTGGTACCGGTGGGTGGTTTTGAACTCGTGCTCTCGGTTTGCGTCACCATTGCACTGCCACCACACCACGGTCGCCTTAAAGACCATTTCGATTCAATGGTAAGCAGTAAAAGTAAAGCTGTAACCTTTAACATCAGTAACGTTAATATCCCTAGTCAAATCCAAACCACGGGTGCTAGTAGTAACAGTAGTCTCTATTCAAGATTAAAATGCTTTAAAAAATAAGTCAAGAGCAGAATCTACATAGTAGGATAGACAGGAGCTTCTAATAGCTCCGTAGCTATTAGAAGCTCCTGTCTATCCTACTATGGAAGTAAATAAAACGGAAAAAAATATTTATTTATTTACATATATATACAAAGCTATTAAAGTGCTTGTATCATAGAAACATGACGACCAAAGTACATTTTGAACCCGTGCTCTCGGCAATTGCGTGGAAAGTAAATGCCTATCTCACCAATTGTACCATTAATTTACAGATTCCAAATAATTGTATTACTTTTAAACTTTACCTGTAACAAATAGTACACCAAAACAGTTCATTTATTAGCCAAAAAAACGTGTGTGAACTTGTTTATGTTTACGATCGCATTGAGCGGGCAACGTTGGCCGTCGTAAATGGGCCGCTGTTGCCGTAAAATGTCTCTTTGGCACGTGTTACTATGTTGTACAAATATAGACATAAGACTATAAACTCCATTCTTTTCACTAAATGATGCTCCCATACGGCGCGAGAGACCGTCCATCCGTGGAGGATAAATTCAGGCCCGGATTGAGTTTTCTAAGGTGCCCAGTCTGACAATCCGGAGTAGCTACCACCACTTACAAGTGTACAGACCGTGAAGTCGCGTTTTGGGATCAACTTGTAAGTTTCCGGTTCCAACTAGGCCGGCATGGTGGATGTGATTGCTACTCACAGTTATTAAATTGTATTAACAGTGACATCAATTCATGGACTGCACTCCAGCCTAACATCAAGCGGGGTGCTGTCATATTATGTCGAGTCACAATTAAAAAAAACTGTGCCGGCATATGAAAATTAATAAATTAAAATATTTATAAACGAACACAAAACAACAAAATTCACGCTTATTTAAGAATAATAAATCAAACAAAAAAACTTTTTGTGATTTTTCGTTGAAATATGATTTTCTGTTGCAGGAAAAAATGTTTCTACATAAAAATATTACTTTATAATTAATTTATGAAGCTGGCAACATTAAACAAAGCCTGGGGTGGAGTTTATTTTATTTAAAAACTCCTGTAATTGTTAACGTTTGTTTGTTATTTATGAAATTGCGTAATTTATTCATGCCACGTGTTATGTTAGGATGGTATAGGATGGATGTGAATTAATTAAACTCATACATAATTATTCTACAATAATAATCATTTAGCTACACAATCTTTAATATAGGACATCATTCATTTTGGGCTTTTATGTACTACTTTTGTAATGTCCAATGATGAAAAAATATATAAATGGTAGTTTTGATACTTGTATTGATAAAACCAATAACAATTTTGCTTTTAATTGAGTTATTTATAAAATAATACATGGATCTAGTATCGTCTTGAACTATCATAATTTATAATTACTGTCATAATTATAGTTTGATTATTTTGCACATCTAAATTATGCAAAACAAAGTATATATTCCAATTACATTGTAATCTTCGTACATCAAACTATTTTTAAATGCATATGCAACTGTTAATACAATTGCCCAAATGCCCAAGTCTTCATACAAAATGAATGATGTCCTTTATTGTTGCTCAGTATGATGAAAGTAGATCGACAATAAGAATAATGGAGGCAGACCCAGGAGGGTGTTCTGTGACAAAATCGAAGACATCCACAGTAAGGCTGGACTGCCTAGTGTCGATAATCGTAGAGCTTGTATGAATAGAATTGTGGACGTGACTGTCGCTTACAGTTATTGAATTGTAGTAGCAGTAGCATCCATTCATAGACCGCACTCCAGCCTTAAATCAAGCAGGGTGCTGTCATATGTCGAGTCACAATAAAAAAAATGAGAATACGTTGATGTTCGATCAAATAGTGTTAAAATTAGCAATGTCACGTATCATGATGTATAGGAAATGACTTGCTATGTCACGTCATCATGTTGAGGATTAAATAGTACGGAGTCAGTCAGTCACTTTTGCGAATACAACTTGGTATATGTTGGAATACAGTTAGGCCGGCATAGTGCGACTGCTAATTTTAAATCGCACTTCACACAGCTTATCATCAGGCTGTCTACGTTTATGTGATCAATTTAGGACCAAAAAAATAAAATAATCAATCAATCAAATTGTCACGCCTTTTTCTCACAGGTAGAGACAATGAAGCGCCACTTGCCACGATCCTGACACAACTCCCTCATATCCACAATTCTCTTCATTCAAGCTCTACAGTTATGGGCACTAGGCAACCTAGTTTTCCTGAGGATGTCTCCGATTTGGTCGGAAAATACCTAATATTTCCTAAATTATATTTTATTCCATTTCTATAGTAAGCTACTAAAAATGATGGTATCATGGAAACAGGACAACCAAAGTACATTTATCAAAGATACATTGGTCCGGTACCATATACCATTTTATACATTAGTTCATTGCACTACCACTACACCACGGTCGCCTTTGCTATAGAATAATGTTAAAAAAAGTCATCAAAGAAAAAAAGCCCTACAACTAGTCCAAAAATAACATAAGGTATACTTAAAGGTATCCATAATTATGCGAAGGCACGCGTGCTTTGAATAAACAGAAAAACATCGTACATCACTCGCTACATACTAAACCATCACTTCATCTCCCTAACATAACCAGCAATGTAAAGTACGATGATGTTTGAAAAACAATCTACTCTACACGCAATTATAGACCGTAATACAGGGAAATGTGGTTGAATTTTGATTGGTGTGTAATCGTGTTTAAAGAAGCTTCCGTTTACATTGCTACTAATAATCCTTGCGAGGTGTGCGTTGGGCAGTAAGTCAACTTTATGTATATTTAAAATTAAAAAAACATTAATATTGCCACAGACAAAAGTCTAGTAACAGCAGTCGTATCCACTATGCCGGCCTAGCTTTATTTAAGCACTGGACTACCTGATAATGGATACGTTAAACAAGGCAGGCCCAGGAGGGCGTTTTCTGACCAAATCGGAGACATCCTCATAAAAGCTAGTGCCATAACCTTAGAGCTTTGTATGAGGAGAATTGTGGATGTGAAGGAAGCGAGGGAGTTGTGTCAGGATCGTGGCAAGTGGCGCTTTATTGTCTCTGCTTGATTGATTGATTATTTTATATATTTTGTCCTAAATTGATCACACAAACGTACTACGTAGACAGCCTAATGATAAACTGTGTGGAGAGCGATCTAAAAGTAACAGTCGCACTATGCCTGCCCATATTACGGCAAGTTATAAATAGATTTCACTTACTTATTTATCTTGATTTGAATTGAATTGGTTTGATTTAATTAATGATATATTATATATAATTTAATTTATTCCTAATTTGTTAATTTTATTGAATTTTGAATGTTTTCAATGGATTTGATTTATATTCAGTTCACTTTGATTTGATTTTACTTACTTATTTATTTTGATTTGAATAGGTCTGATTTGTTTTGATTTAATTAATTATAATATGATTTAATTTAATTTATTCTTAATTTGCTAATTTTATTGTATTTCGAATGTTTTAATGGATTTGATTTATATTCAGTTCAATTTGATTTAATTTAATTTAACTTGATTTGATTCATTTTTTCTCTTATTATTATTTCATGTTTTTTTTTCAATTATAAATGAATTTTACACAACTGCTAAAGGTTCGCGAATGGATATTGCTTTGATTTGATTTAACACGAATGCTGTGGTTAACTATAATTGAAATAACACTCAGACATAAGACATTGTAATGTTACTTATTTTAGGATTAGTGCTTATTTTGTTGTTAATTTGAATAAATAAATAAATAGATAAATTATTAGTTTTTTTGATTTTATATATTGAATTCGAAAACGTGCGTATTTCAAGGATGCTGAGCGAGTAATTGATACAACTATAAACAAGCATATATAGATGTAGCTTACTATGATGTTAGAGAGCGGAGCAAGTTTAAATTTCATTAGTGAGGAATTGAGGAATCAGGGCGGGAGATCCCTTTAGAAATAATACGCTATCTATTGGAAAAGTTTACAAATTCCTTGGCGTATATTGAAATTTATTAATTATTATTTGCTTTTTAATTGTGAAGATTTTTTATTGAGACGCGATATCTCATATCCTTGCTTACTTGATGGTAAGCAAGAAGTCCAAGTGCGCCGACGACTGGAAACACCATCTCGGTTGATTTTCACTAAAAGTTTATAATTTTAAAAGCCGTTTCATCCATTTATTGTATGTGCTCCAACATCGGATTAGCGACTACATTTGATGTTCAACTTTAGTGGAATCGTACTGTGGGTTAACAGAATTTTAAAAATTTACACATTCAATTGTTTTCTAAATGTTTTATACTCCTAATAATTATGCAATCTTTAATACATTTCTTTAAGTTATTTTTTTCTCTTTGTATATTGTAACCTTTACAATCTTACAAACCTTTACAATATTATATGAGATACAGACAACTCCCCATCACATTTTGCACATTTATTTTTGTCTCGATATAAGGTAAATATTTGTGTGACCTATGTTAAATTATATCAAATATTATTGTGTCATTTTATGTTATTAAGTTTGAACCAATTAAAATGTAACAAATCATGAGTTAAATAAAATAAACATACCTATATCTAAACTTCGGCACTATTAGGTCTTCTTTTTGTATTTTACAAATTCTTTTTTTTATTATAATTAGTTATCAAAATAAATAAATAAATATAATGTGTAAAATATTTAAATTCACTGGAAAATTCTACTGAAGATTTTTATACAAGTAATGCTCTTATAGGTATATACATATAGATAGAGTTTTATGTCACAATTGTGGAAACTAGCGCTATATTGTGGCTGCCTGTCCATGAGGGTATTAAGGCGTGAAAAGATGCATTTGGAGACAACAAAGTTACACTTTCCAGGATCTCAACGCATCTCTTTCGCTTTTCTTGTATCACAACTCTTTTTTACAAGCTTATGACACTGCGGATCCCTACTTTTTACGCAATGTCCCTGAGTTATTCAGGAAACAATTTTCTAAGTTATCCCCATTTCATCCTGCACTTACCTCTATTTTACAAAAGTTTAAATTCTACCGTAATTAAGTTTAAAAAGTATCTCAGCGTAAATTCCTACAAAACAAAATTTCTATAAAATCACGTACAAAATTAAATTTTAAAAGATTTATGTCTTTATTAAAAGTTTGTCCTGTATTTTAGACAAACTTTAAAGCAAAATGAATCTTATGCCTTTGTGAATAAGTTACTTATTTCATTTACATTTAGTGCCTAATTTAGTAATTTGTTTGATAAATTAATTAGTTTTATGATCGGTGAGTTTGTTTGCAGAACCCCAGGGAGGGATGGGAGCGGATGTTTGAACAAACACTGATTTGACATTGTCCTACGTAAGTGACAAGGTTATTTATTTCAGACTAACACCAAAATTTTATCTTTATTGTTATTTTACATTACTGAACTAAAATACAATCCAATATAAATTACAATACTGTCAACTTTACAAAGAAGGATGGATATAAACAATTGTTTATTTACGGTATTTGTGTATGTGTGTGTTTATGAAAAGAATATTGCTATTTTAATAAAATTAATGAAAAATAAAATTGATAACGTTATTATAAAAACAAAATTTACAAAGTATAAGTAATTTTCTGACACTTCTTAAACTTCAACAATAAAAAGGTAATACAAATAATACGTACACAACAAAAATATTTACTTACGCCATACTCATTTATGATTAAACATGCCAATTCACAAATATGATAATTAGGAATTATTATTATTGATGAATTTTTAAATTGTTATTTCGTATCTCAATATGTTGTTAGTCGCAAACGTGTCGCATATTATCGCCCACACAAGACGCCACCCTATTTCACACGTAGAGATTTATTATATTTATAATTAACTGCTCATAAATTACTTTATTTATAGTTATTATATTCATAGACATATGTTTTTTTTTTTTTTTTTTGAAATATTGCACTTTGCACTTTATTTATAAACGAACATAACATAAACATTTAATATGACACGATTATTAATGTTTATACTTAGTAACCTATATTTACATTGAGGAAAATAATTCGAATCATCTACCAATTTATCGTTTTTGGGTTATTGGTGGCAATTTTTTTACGCTGTTTAACATAGGTCTTTACATAGTTTAAACTATAGATTAAACTCTGATTGGACAATGAAGATCGTACAATAAAATTAAATGTGGAATATTTTTAGACGTCCACCAATCACTCAAAAATGTTGTGATGCAATTGTTAGTAATAATAATAATAGTTAAGAACATCATTGCACTCAATGATCACTGCCTTCTGGAAAAGATAATCTGAGTTCCAGAAGGCAGATTCCGATTTTTGACACAAAATAAATATCTTAAAACTACTTACAAAAATAGCTAAGAAAGAAAAAAATAATAATAAAAATGCAAATAGTAACACTCCTAAATTAAATTATAAAACTACCTTTAATCTAGTTTGCGCGCACTGTTAACCCTAGAAAACCCGTCGTCAAAAATTAATTAAGTAAATTATTTTAGAAAAGAAAAAAGTTAATATTATTTAAATATACCAATTTAGACCTATGTATAATTTACATTTATATTAACTTAATCGCATGCTCAATACAAATAGAATAAAATCTAGCTTAAAACTACATACCAAAAACTATAAAAAACATTTTGATATGACGCATATAAAAGAATTAACAATAAATTGCAAAAAAAAAGCATGCAACTTAAAGATATTAAAAAATAATAATAATAAAAAGAAATATAGTAAAATTATAGGGTGCGTGTGTGTGTTAGTGTGCGTGAGTGTTGGTGTGTTTAGTGTGTGTGTGTGTGTGTTTGTGTGTTTGTGTGTTTAGGTTACGTGCGTATGTCTCAATGATGCGATTGTCAGTTAGTGTGTGTATAGGCCTTAGAAGATAAGCCTTAGAATATAAAGAAGTTTTGGCACTATTAATTTACTATTATCTAGATTACAGCAGATCTATTATTATACATATATAATATGCTAAAATTATCTTTACATCTATATTATATATGGAAGCAATTTCAACCATTTATATTTAATTAGATTAAATTATATTAATAAAAATTGTTAATAAATAAAACAGAGGCGAATATTTACTTCGGTTCTTGTTGTCAAAGAGTGGTAGACAGTGGTGCCCAGTGCACCACTTACAAGTATACAGACCGTGAAGTGATTTGGTCGCGTTTCAGGATCAGCTATGTTCCTGAGCGCTTGACAGCGGTTCGGTATGTCAAGTCACAATAAAATATTCAAGGTATCTATAATAAGTAGATAGTTATGTCGATCATGATATCAAATCTGTCAAATCAAATTGTCATGCCTTTTTCTCCCAAGGATAGGCAGAGACAATAAAACAGCTCACGTCCACTGACGACAGGCGTGGACGAACGGTTTAGCGACTGGTTTGTTGTGCGTAAAGTCCCGGGTTCGATCCCCGGTCGGAGCAAATATTTGTTTCATAGCTTTTATTTGTAATATTTAATAATATTAAATATTGCAAATATTTGTTAATAAAAAAAAAGAGATGGATATTTGCTTCGGGTCTGGGTATCAAAGAGTGGTAGGCAGTGGTACCCAGTCTGCCGATCCGGGGTAGTACCACCACTTACAAGTATACAGACCGTGAAGTTATTTAGTCACGTTTCGGGATCAGCTTGTAAGTTGCCGGTTCCATCTAGGCCGGCACAGTGGATGTGATTGCTACTCACAGTTATTGAATTGTAGTAGCAGTGGCATTCATTCATGGACCACACTCTAGCTTAACATCAAGCGGGGTGCTGTCATATGTCGAGTCACAATAAAATAAAATAAAATTTTTTTTCATACAATATGTAGGCAACCCAGTTTTCTAGGGGATGTCTCCGATTTGGTCGGAAACACCCTGCTGGGCCTGCTTTGTTTAGCGCATCCAGCCACATCAGATTTATAAAATATTTCATCAATCTACTTTCACTCATCCTTTCCATGGACCCAAACCATCGAAGCATTCCTTTGTCAATCCTTGTCACAACATCTTCTTTCAAACCACATCTATAGCGCACTCTGCTATTCCTTATTCTATCCGCTATCGTCACTCCACATACACTCCTTAACGACCGCATTTCTACAGTGTTAATTCTACTCTCATGCTTCTTCTGCCACGACTATTATTTAACATTAAAGGTAATTTAAATAAACAAAATTTCAAAAGTCACTAATTGTGCGATCGCGTGTTAACAACGCAATGACCATTTGTTTGTTAACAACGCATCAACAAACAAATTATAACAGCCGGTTGTACCAAAAAAGTTTCAATTTACGAATTTAGTTTTACTTTATACTTATTCTATTACGTTTACTATTACAACATCGTGAATTGGGTTGTTAATAACTTTATATCGAAATTACGATTTATGTTTGTTTTTATCATTAGAAATAACAAAAGTAGTAAATAGAAACCCAAAATGAATGGTGTCCTTTAGCTCTGTATAAAATATCCGTTAAACGTAAATGTAAAATGTGAAGTTAAAGAGTGGTGCAACCCATTTTCCTTTTTTTCTTTTACCTATACGATACTTTTTACAAATTCGTAAATTATAATTTTTGGTACAACCGGCTGTTAATGTTATTATTGTTAGTATTTTCTTAAATTTTGCGCGAACATTGATTATGAATTAAACAAATTGAACAAGATGCGGCAGTTCTTTTTTGTCGCAGCGAAGGGACATTCCAAGAATGTCTTGTCTGTCCGAAGTACTAAGGGAGTACTTACTAAGGGATTAAAGGAAGTACTAAGGATTTTCTGTCGTCGGCGCTTTCGGAGCTCCCCTAGCTTAAGAATGGTTGGTGTATAATAATTAGGCCGACGTCAGGCGGGGTATGTCATGTCCAACCAAAAGAATAATCATAAAAACATTGTCTGAATCAGACTGGTATCTGAATTTTGTTGACCGAAACGGCAGTCGAACTAAAAGATTTTATTTGTAGAACAATCAACTTGTTAATATGAAAGTTCATTTCAATTTCAAAGCTAAGTACAAAATAATTATAAACAGTGATATTACTATATAAATAATTATTCTCGTATTAATTATAATTAAATTAATGTTTACTTAAATAATTAATGAATAATAAATTCTTGTGAGTGACAAAGAGTGGTTTTGATAAATAATTTATTATTGAACAAAAAACGCACAATGAACTGCCTGTAGGACAACATAATGGATGCAACTGCCCCCCTAGCACGGCAATCCAAGAAGCAAGATAAAGTCTTGCAAAGAATATCATTCCAACTCATTTTAAATAACTTTCTAGAACAGTGTACCAAAAATTATATTTAAACGTACTGTAAAACTTTACACAAAACAACGTCAAAAACATTAATAGGTATTTTTTTAAACATGTTGATTTGCCAACCTAATACGTTATTTAAAATGAGTTACAATAATATTCCTTGCAGTTCTTTATCTTGCTTCTTGGATTGCCGTGCTTGGAGGGCTGCAGTTTGTAGACCTTTATAATAAAATACTTGGTAGAGATCAAGGTGAACGAAGCGCACACGATCGTAGTCTAGGATATAGCATGTCAGGAATTGCATGAACCCTAATTATCTGGTGTGTGGTAAAAAAAGCTCTTGAGTCGATTTAGTGTTGTTTTTTTTATATTTGCGGCAGAGCGACAATCTTCGAGATAGAGGAGTGGTGGAAATTCAGGATAAACGTGAATCCTAACCGCTATGTCGGTTTTGGAGAAGGGTTGGGTTTGAAGGACCCGAAAAAAACGTGAATCCTAACCGGATCCTATCAATCCAATCGGCATTCTTGGACCTCCTCTTGAAGGTTCGAAGTCAGATGTCGAGTCACAATAAAAAAAACATCCATCTGCTACGCAAATTTCCCGGGGTCGATTCCCAGTCACAGAAAAAACACGTTTATTCTCTATTATTGTAGCTTGACATGTGACGGCACCACGTCTGATGTTATCTATACCCGCCTCCATTAATGGATCGCAATCCAGCTTTACATCAGTCAGAGTGCTGACATATATCTACCCGCAATATAATAAAACCCAAACTCACAATATGGGAACAATGAATTATTTTGTGTTCTCGATAGCAGTTTAAAAAGTGAACCAATTTTTTATTATAATATGTTATTTGTGTGTATTTAATCGAAAAAGAATCTGACGAAGTACGAATCTGACGAAGTACGAATCTGACGAAGTAAGAATCTGACGAAGTACGAATCTGACGAAGTACGAATCTGGCGAGGTACGAATCTGGCGAAGTACGAACAAATCCAATAATGTAATTTGTCTTTTGCTAATAATGAAACAAACTCTGTAACAGATGTTATTTTGCATTATTTATTCACGTTTATTTGCTCGTGAAATTTTCTCTTACAATTTCCTAGGGTTACCGACGACATATAGTCTAACATTTAATAGTCTAAATTCACGTTGCAAATTGGTCATCTGCGACGCGGAATCGAACTCTGCGTCCGTCGCTCGAACCACTGAGATAGAGTCTGTCTTAGCCCAAATGCCGTGCCCCTCTACTGCATTTACGCACACGAGCAAATATAAAATATGGATGCAACACACCCATAATACAATTGTATTTGGTCATTCAGTTGCTGGTTAGACACAAAAAGAGAAGTACGCTGATGAAGTATAGCAGTAATAAATGACGCGCCCCTCCACTTCATTAGTTTATTTAAATGTGTGAATGCAAATATTACTAAATATACTTCATCAGAGCGTGCTCCTTCTTTGGTGTCTAACCAGCAACTGAATGACCAATTACAATTGCAATTTCGGTGTGTTGCATTCATATTTTATATTTGCTCGTGTGCGCAAATGCGGTGGATGAACGCGTCATTTCGGCTTGCACAGACTATGACACGACACAAAATTATACCTACATACGTATAACTGGAAAAAAAATCAATAGAATAGAGTAATGTTAGGCCGTAAGCTCCATTTGAATGATTTGTGCCAACCCTAATGTAATGGCGAATCATTTTCGGGATGAATGGACATAATGAATGCATTGTAATGGATCATTGTCCATTTGGGGGGATATATATATTTGTTGGCGAACATTTGGACAATTCATTGAGAATTGAGACAACTACAAAACCCCTACTTTTTAAGAGGATAAGCACGAAATATAGTCATACTTTATATTGAATTCTGTTTATTGTAACATTTTTTTTATTGTGTCTTGACATATTACAGCACCCCGCTTGATGTTAAGCTGAAGTGTGGTCCATAAATGGATGTCACTGCTACTACAATTCAATAACTGTGAAGAGAAATCACATCCACTATGCCGGCCTAGTTGGAACCGGCAACTTACAAGCTGATCCCGAAACGCGACCAAATAACTTCACGGTCTGTATACTTGTAAGTGGTGGTACTACCCCAGATTGGCAGACTTGGTACCACTATGCCTACCAGTTGGTTGTCTTTTGCCCAGTCTCCCAATCCGGCTTAGTGCCACCACTTTCAAGTGTGCGGACCGTAAATGTTGGCCGGCATAGTGAAGATTAGTATGGTAATCGTCTCTTCTAAGAAGACCGCTCTTGGAGTTCACATTGCTTTTAAGGCAAGTCAAGTTAGAAATATATTTATTATTAATAACGAAGATACAATTAAAAGAATAGAACCAAAGATATAATTTGTAAACAAAAAAGTTTCTATTTACGAATTTAGTTTTACTTTATACTTATTCTATTACGTTTACTATTACGAAATCGTGAATTGGATTGTTAATAATTTTATATCGAAATTATTTATATAATTATGTTTTTATCATTAGAAATAACAAAAGTAGTAAATAGAAACCCAAAATGAATGATGTCCTTTAGCTCTATATAAAATATCCGTTAAACGTAAATGTAAAATGTGTTAAAGAGTGGTGCAACTCATTTTTCTTTTTTTCTTTTACTTACACCAAACTTTTTACAAATTCGTAAATTATAATTTTTGGTACAACCGGCTGTATGTGTAACACTGTATTAAATTTAATTACCTCATCGAATTGTATATCTATATATACATATTGCAATTCATCGTGCAAATTATATAAAACAAATCGATTGAGAAAAAAAAACGGTCATGATGTGTTGAAACTAATCTAAATTACCAATCAAAGCATTATTACCATCTTTAGATGTGGTCTATAGACCTTAATAAAATGTAAAGCCTTATTTTTTTTAAAATTCTGATTCAGCCCCTTGATTTTAAGATGGATTGTGGTCCATGAATGGATGTCACTGCTACTACAATTCAATAACTGTAAGTAGCAGTCACATCCACTACGCCGTCCACTACCTAGTCGGTAACGGCAACTTACACGCTGATCCCGAAACACGACCAAATCACTTCACAGTCGGTATGCTTGTAAGTGGTGGTACTACCCCGAACTGGGTACCACTGCCTACCACTCTTTGATAACCATACCCAAAGCAAATATCCGCTTCTTTTTTTTATAAAAAAATATAAATATTAAATATTAGAAATAAAAGCTGCTTCTAAAAGCATAGTGACGGTAGCTGAGGCAGCCGTGAAATGACTCAGTTTTTTCAGTCGTCGTCACTCTTGGACCTCCTGCTCCTCCTCATCAGGCGGGTCAGGGTCAAATATCAGTCACAATAAAAAAAGAAAAACAAAACAAAACTGGATTGAATTTTATACATAAGTGACCTATGTACACTGTGCGCAAAGTGATTGCATTATGCCTAATGTACATTGGCCACTATAAAGTGAGCGTTGTCTCGTGTAATTGTCTGTGAAGTGTAACATAATCAGAATGTCACACAATATTTATTTACAACAGTGCACACTGCGATTGCGCTTCTATGAATGCCGCCCGCGGATAGCTGTGTAGTGATGCGATCACATACTATCGATATACATTACATATTATAGGTTTCCTTTCTAATTTACAAATATAAAAAGCATTATTTTAGGGCCTATCTTTTATATGTTTATTTATACAAAAAGGCGCACCAACAGCACAGATATTACATGATTAACAAATAAATAAAGAATATCTTGTTCAGGGTATAGTTCTCTTATCTTAATAATAATACCTAACAGTAAAAATCACCAGCCTAAAAACAGTTATTAAAATAGTATTGTCAGATTAATTTAAATAATTTGACTGAGCATCAAAATTATTCCATTTATTTCACGTGATGAGCCCTTTCATACCCACTAACTACCTGCCTTCCACTCTTAACCAGGACCGGAGAAAATTTCTGCCTCTTTAAAGGAAAAAATCTTTGCTCCGATCGGGAATCGATACCGGGATGCCATGCCATGCATGTCGTAAAAATGTTGATATATCCCTAACAAACAAGGTTTTTTAATTATCAGGCATAGTTATTATTATAGTTTTGATTTTTTTATCGATATACTAACATCACTATTACAAAAAAACCTAACCGTATTTGCTGTATCGTTAACACAACTCCGTGGTAGTTTTGGCACATTGACAACGTTTATTCTTTTCACATTTTTTATTTAGATAGCTGCTAATCCTCTTTTTGAGCTCTATTTTATTACTTTTTTCAGTTCTTCTTTTTAAAATGTTTCTTGGAACATTTTTAACATAATTTTACTATGACTAATTTATAAAATATCAATCATCTCAATTCAATTTTCGCAAGGATAGGCAGAACAATAGAGCAATACTTACCAAGATGCTGACACAACTTCTTTCTCATTCACAATTCTCTTTATACAAACTCTATATTATGGGCACTGCGCCTCCTTGTTATTTAAAAATATCCCCGATTTAACAAAGTAGGCAGAGACAGAGACAAGAGATTGTCTCTGTTTATCCCTGTGGGAAAAACGCGTGACAATTTGATTGATTGATGTTTAGTTTATAATAATAAATAAATAATAGAAATTGTAAGATCCTATTATTCAATCTGAAACAATAACATAAAACCAATAAGCTCCTTCTTTGATCAATCAATAAAATTGTGACGCCTTTTTTTCCTGTGGATTGGCAGAGACAATGGAGAACGCCAATACTGACACAGCTCTCTCGCTTTCCTCACATCCAGGGGGCTCACCGCGCAACTTTAATGGTAATAATGAAATTGATTCCCATTTGTATAAAGTTACGCGGTCGCTGTTAGTGTCAAATTTTATTCATTCGGAATAAGTTTCAATGAGTTTGAAGTGTTAATTAAAATGAACATCGATTCTTAGTGTGTTGCGCGGTCGAAATTTTAATTTTGAAGCTCATTAATGGATTTTATTCATTAATGGCCGGCCACATCGCTCGAAGAACCGACAACCGATGGGGAAGAAAGGTTCTAGAGTGGAGACCACGAACTGGAAGACGCAGCGTAGGTAGGCCTCCCACTAGGTGGACTGACGACATAGTGAAAGTCACGAATAACCGGTGGATGCAACTGGCATCTTGTCGTTCGAAATGGCGTTCTAAGGGGGAGGCCTATGTTCAGCAGTGGACGCCTTCTGGCTGATGATGATGATGATGAATGAATTTTATGTCAAAACTAAGCTCATTCTCATGGAGTTACTCGGCAGGACCATCTTTAAGGGCTTAATAATAATAATAATAATAATAATTCTTTATTTGCTTTGTAAAGGGTGTACAAGATGGAAATTACAATATTTGTGTCTGCCTTATCAGCTAATGTTATTAGCATGCAAATACTTATATCTATTGTTAATCATTTATTTAAATTGTATATTCTAATTACAGTATAATAATTATGTCAAACTTATTTTTTAATACAATGTCAAGAGAATTAATGTTATAAAATTTATTTGAATTTTTTAATACATTTATTGTGTTCCATAAATTCATTTATAGAATAGAACATGTGTTTTAATAACAATTTGTATAACTCAATTTTAAAAGTTCTCGTAGGAGAATCTCTTATTTCCTTGGGAATTGCATTATATACCATAATAGACATGGCGTACACATTTTTTGTGAAAATTGCCGTTTTTGGGCAGTGATTTAAGACCAACATGTCACGATTTCGCGTATTTCTGGGGAATACATCCTTCATTGTTTTAAATAAGTCAGGGTAAGATTTTACAAATTTAGCAATTTCAAAGATATATAGGCACGGTAGGGGAAGCAGTTTTAATCTTTTGAATAACGGCTTACACGAGACATATGGAGGAACACCACAAATTGCACGAATGCATCTTTTTTGAGCCAAAAGTGACCTATTGATATTATTTCCATTACCCCATATTATCAAACCATACCTTAACACAGATTCTACATAGCCACGGTATGCCGCAATCGTTGTTTCTTGGGTTGTAGTTTTGCGTAATTTGTTTAAAGTAAAGGCAAATCTATATATTTTTCCACATACACTTTCTACATGTTCATTCCAATTTAGTTTTTTGTCTAGGTTTAGTCCTAGAAATTTTGAACAATTTGTTGTTTGAATAGTGTTGCCTTTGTACTGTGTACTGAGAGTTTGGATTTTATTATTAAAATTTATTATATTAGTTTTATTAATGTTAATTTGTAAATTTATGTCACTTAGCCAGTCAATAATAGTTGTCATTGTATTAATTATGTCAGATTCATGGTCATTAATAGAAGAAAATTTATTCGATGTCACCAATATAGAAATATCATCCGCAAAAAGTGTACATTTATGTTCGGTAATTTTGGGCAGATTATTAATGTACATTAAAAAGAGTAGTGGACCGAGAACACTCCCTTGAGGTACACCATATCGATTTACTCTGTATTCTGATCTGAATGTATTAGAGATATGAAACGAGTTTATTCTTGTTATCTCTGTGCACTGTAATCTGTTAGTAAGATACGATTCTATCCAGTTAAGAGCTGGTCCTCTAATACCAACACTTTCTAATTTGGTTAAGAGTACATTATGTTGGACAAAGTCAAAGGCTTTCGACATATCTAGTAATAGTACAGTAGTTAACATCTTTGCATCAATACAGCTGGTAATATTTTTTATTAGATGAAACGCTGCTAGCGATGTTGATTTGTTTTTTTGAAATCCAAACTGTTCTTCGCTTAGTATATTATGTTTTGTGATAAAACTAGTGATTCTTTGTTGTATTGCTTTTTCAAAGATTTTTGAACAAGTTGGTATCAAGGTTATAGGACGGTATTGCCCCACATCCAACTTATTACCGGATTTTTGGATAGGTCTTACTATAGATTTTTTAAGTCTAGCTGGAAAACATCCCTGTTCCATAGATTGGTTGACGAGGTAAGTCAAAACTGCACTTATTTCAATTTTACTATACTTTAAAACTTTAGTGCTGATACCATCATAACCTACAGCATTTGTGTTTTTTAGGGACGATATTATTTTTATGACCTCTTGTTTAGTAACTGGCGTCAGAAATATAGAGTTTGGGATAATACTCTCCTGCCTGCTGTTTAGTTCAGGGCTATTTTTATTCGTTTGTTCTATAAAATAGTTATTAAAAGTCGTAGCTATGTCTACAGGATGCGTTAGACTCTTACCCTTAAAGTATATTTCGTTTATTTCATTATTTATTTTATTTTTATTTGTTTCCATTTTTACAATATCCCAGGACGCTTTACATATGTTTTTACTCATACATACATATTTACTATTCGCGTTTTTTTGAGCAGATGTTATGCATTTTTTAAGTATTTTGGAATAGTTATTGTATTTTATTTTATTGTATATTGTTTTCTTTTTATAATAAATAAATCTAAGATGTCTTTTGGTTTTAGTACTAGTTCTTAAGCCTTTGGTTAACCATTTTGGTTTAATTTGGGTGTCTATTTTTTTTTTATATAGAGGAAAGCATAAGTCAGTAAAAAGACACACTGATTCGTGAAATGCTTTAAAAGCATCATTTATATTACTTGCATCATACACTTCAGAAAATGATAGCTGACCCATACAATAACGGAACTTTTCAAGATTTTCCGTAGAATAATCTTTCTTGTATGCAAAATAGATCTGACTAGATTGCGTATTCAATGTTTTATCTAGGCATAACATTTGTGCTGTATTGTGATCGGAAAGACCTAGGGGAAGAAGCATAGCGCGTGCTGATTTAATGTTACTAAAGATATGGTCGATACACGATTCATTTCTAGTTGGCTGATCTATGTGTACATAAAAATTATAGCTTTTTATAATATCTAATAACCGCGTGACGTGTACGTTCGTTTTATGAGTATTTATGTTTATGTCACCTGCGATTATTATAGAATGTTTTTTACCGTATTTATTAATTAATTTATGTAGTAGTATATCTAGTTTATTTAGGAAGAATGTTATATTACAAGGGTTCGGGGTTCTATATAAACAAATAATTATAGTGTTATATTTAGTCAATTCTATACCACAGCATTCAAAAGTTTTACACTCTGACATGTTTTGTATAATGGTGAGTTTTTTCCCATCAATTCCTTTTTTCAATAAGATACAAGTACCACCACGCTTTTCTTTGCGGCAGAATGACGACTCAAGATTGTAGCCGCTTATTATAATATTATTTTCACATCCAGTTGGTACAAAAGTTTCTGTAAAACAAATTACATGGGGCTGATTTTTTGATTCGATAAGTTCATCAATGGTTAACTCTAATAGTTCCCTTTTTGACAGGAGACCTGCAATATTGCAAGTATTTTTAATTTATGGTCTGGGGGGACGAAAAAAGCTGGTGTTTGTTGACAGAATTGTTTTACTAACAGGTTTAAAGTAGTAGGGAATTGTTCCTATTTTAACTTCTATATCTATCTTATTTTCATTAAATTTTGTATAACTAGTATAATAGTAAGGAATGGTGCCAGGTTTTGATTTACACTCCTTTTTAGAATATGTATTTGATGATGTGGTGTTACTAAAAGGTGTGTTACTTTTTGTTGTTAAGGTATTTTGTGGCTTAATGTTATTTTTATTGGTCTTATTTAGGTAATTAGTCATATTTTTAAAATTAAGGAATAAATAGTCATAGTCTAATTGGTCAATTGTTATGTTAATATTAGATGTCATTTTGTGTCTACTCACGTAGGGGTCAATGAATGTACAATTTTTATAATTATTACTAATTAGTTTAAGTGTTTGATTTAGTTGGTATTCATTAAGATAATCACTGTGTTTTATACCCATTAACAATATATTGCAATTCTCAAGTTTATTGAGGATCACACCAAGTTCTAAGGTCAATTTGGTCGGGTTTTTATCATGTTCTCCGACAGAGAGGATGATTTTGTCCTCTTCAGAATATTTGAAGTGGTCTAGGCTTTTGGTTATTTCCTGAATTGGAGCGCCTGGTTTGGTAAAGGATAAGATTTGGTAATCATTTCTTCTTCCTCTCCGTGAAAATCTGAGGTGAGATGATAGGTCTACACATTGTTTCCCACCAATGACATATATATGTTTCAATGTTAGAGTGTTGTTTTTATGTGGGTCCATGTTGGGATCAAAATGAATTCCACTTGTCAATTGTTCGCTGATAGTATAGACGGGGGTGTCGAGTTGTGGCAATTGGTTTTCAAGGGTTAACGCCGGAATCGCGTTGAGTGCACCAATCATGCCGGAGTCATCCGACATGTAGTCCGTCAGTTTTCTTTCTGTAGTGTTGCCGATTTCACAAACCTTCCGTTTGGATGTAACCTGGATCGTAGAATGATTTTCCTTGTTTTCCAAAATATGGTCATCAACAATTTGGGTAGAATTTGTTACTATTGGTGAAGATTGCGCAGTTATTCTATCTTTTAGCTTAGTGGGAGCATTGATTTTTTTCTTTTTAGGTGTTAGGTATTTATTGGGGGTAGGTGATAAATTTACTTTTTTCAATAATAATAACTTCTTTTCATAGTCCACAATTTTTTTATTTAGGTTTGAATTTTCTATGTTTAGTAATGCTATTTCATTATGCGCTATTTCTAAATCTGAGGTCAGTTTCTGAATCTGCGACATAAGATCGGAAATTTGATCATTATTTAGTGATAAATCAGGAAGACTATTTGAGGTTTGGTCAATAATAATTGATTTGGAGTTCTCTTCTTCTTTTGTTGTCTCTGTATAAAGATAAAACCTTATTTTCATTACTATTTCGTTAGAATTGTGTGTTATCGCCATAATATAACTTTGTATTCTTTAAGCAAAGAGTGAAAAGGCACCCTTGACTGGAAAAGTGATGACGACTGAGACAATTGAAGAATCTAGTCATTAGCGCTCTTGTAAATGTGTAAGTACTTAAAAATACTTAAATTTGTTACAATAGTAAATTAAACAAACTTTATGCGGCTTACTATCGCATTTATTTTGGTTTCGATTGTACATTTTTTTTATTATTTCGACGTTTCGAGAGCTTTTCAGCCATCGTGGTCATGGAGAGACTGAGGTGTTAAAATATACGCGATAATTAGCCGCCTAAAATTTGTTTAATTCATTAATCAATGTTCACGCAAAATTTAAGTCAATACTTTGTAACAATAGGTTTAAATTTTTCCAATTTAGTCTCAAAATAGTTTTCTTATCTTAAAACGGTACCCTAACTAATTTTGGCAAAATATCAACTCTAAACACACCTACGGAACCATGACGGATATGATTAAGGGTAAAATTCAACTCTATTTATAAACACACAAGTGTTATTATTGAATGCGGTATTGTGTTGTAAAATTTGTGGTTTTAAATGCTTGCGTAAGGGTTTATCTAAGTACGAGTACAATTTATTTATGCAAGTTTGCAAATTTATTATATTATTATGCTTAAATTGTCGTTAAGTAGTGTATAATGCGATTAAAATAGGACGGAATCGGCGCCATTTTGTGACGTCTAACTCTCCAACCAACTTCACTTTAGTATAGTGTCTTTTTCTCTGCGGACCGCGAAGAAAAAGACACCTTTGAATTATTCAAGTGAAGTTAGTGAACAGCCCGTCCTATTCTTATTGTAATATCATAGTATGTGAAGTGACAAAAGCGGGTAGAATGAGGAATAGCACACTGCGTGATAGATGTGGTTTGAAAGAAGATGTAGTGACAAGGATTGACAAAGGCATGCTTCAATGGTTTGGGGCATCTGATGTGGATGGATGCGTTAAACAAGGCAGGCCCAGGAGAGTTCTCCGACCTAATCGGAGACATCCTCAAGAAAGCTAGGTTGCCTAGTGCCCATAACCATAGAGCTTGTATAAAGAGAATTGTGAATGTGAAGGAAGCGAGGGAGTTGTGTCAGGATCGTGGCGGCGCTCCATTGTCTCTGCCTATCCCTGTGAAAAAAAGGGTGACCATCTGATTGAAATTGATTGATTGTTTTTCTTTTCGTGAGAGTATTGCTGTATTCGGACATTTCAGCGTGGGTAAACTAAAGATTCAAAACCATTTCCCGGTTACAATGTATTATTGATATTAGTGCTTAGGTCGTCCTGTTTCTATGATACTTGTAGCTTTAGTAGCATAGAAATGTGAAAAAGAGTGGTGAGGCTCTACCTACCTCTAAACTAAAAATTATAAGCGTGAATATACAAAATATATTTCTAAAGAATAATCTGATATGGTCGGAGTATTTGTAAGAAGATTTTCATAATCTCTTTCACTCAGCCATTCTCACGTATTTCTACGTAGTTTTTTTAATAAAAGGATTTCAACGTAACCATATCAAAATAGGAGTATATCCGGATTATTATATATAAATAAATAAAAGTATACTTAAGCCCGTGACTCAGTCGCGTTACAGTCATGGTGGATTCAACTGTTGTTCGAATCATCCTAATACCTACCGATTTTAAGAATGGTAAGCAGACAGGTTATTTTTATTGAGGCGACATACGATAGTACCCCGCCTGATGTGATGCTGAAGTGCGGTTAAATAATTGTCAATTCCACTATGCCGGCCTAGTTAGAATCGGCAACTTACAAGCTGATCCTAAAACGCGACTAAGTCACTTCAAGGTTTGTATTACAAGTATACAGACCGTGATACTTGTAATACATTGGTGGTACTGCCTACCACTCTTTGACAACCAGACCCGGAGCAAATATCTGTCTCTTTTATTTGTAAATCATACCAGCCTAAAATAAATAAAAGCTATTAAACAAATATTTGATCCGACCAGGAGTTCGAACCCGGGACACCTGCGTAACGAACTGGTGTGCAACCGCTACGCCACGCGTGTCGTCAAAAATAATGGTTACTCTTTCTTTTCGGGGTTACAATTGCCGGTTCCAAGAAGGCCGGCATAGTGAATACGATTGCTACTTGCAGTTACTTAACTTTAATAGCGGTGGCCTTCATTCATGGACCGAACTCCAGATAAACAAAGTTAAGAGTGCAGCGGTTACATCTGAGATCATATTGTTAATATATATCAATCAATCAAATTGTCACGTCTTTTTTCTATGAGAATAGGCAGAGAAAATGGAGTGCCACTTGCCACGATCCTAAAATAACTAACTCTCTCGCATCCACAATTCTCTTCATACAAGCTCTATCGTTAACGGTTACCCAGATTTCTTTGAAGATGTTTATGATTATGGATTATGGGTTGGACCCTCCTGGGTCTGTCTCGTTTAACGCACCCATCCACATTAGATTTATAAATTCCTTTCATCAATCTGCTTTCACTCATCCTCTCCATGTGCCCAAACTATCGAAGCATTCCTTTGTCAATCTTTGTTATTACATCTTCTTTCAAACCACATCTATCGCAGAAATATATAAAGAAATAAATAATTTAAGAATTTATAAATCATATTTTAAATACCTATATTATGTTGCCACTTTACATAAAAACGCGCCTAAAGTTCCATTCATTTTGTGAATGGAACGTCCAAAAAAGTTCTTTATTTATCTTCATTTGTAACGAAAGTGAAATCTTACAAATAATATAATAAATAGTCGTAACAAAATGTGTCAACTATTAAATACCTTTTTTTTTTCTAAAAGCCACATTGCTTACTGCTTTATAATATTTATGGCGTCTCATACTTTATTTATTACTTCAACTTTTACGTTTTTATTTGTAAATGCATAGGATGTTCAAAAACGGCTATCAAATAATTTCATTACCTATTTATTTGCGTTTTCCGACCAGATCGGAGACATCCTTAAGAAAGCCAGGTTGCCTAGTGCCCATAACGACAGAGCCTGTATGAAGAGAATAGTGGATGTGAAGGAAGCAAGGGAGCTGTGTATGGATCGTGGTAAGTGGCGCTCCATTGTCTCTGCCTATCCCTGTGGGAAAAAGGTGTGACAATTTGATTAATTGATTGATTTATTTATTTTCGGGTGGTGGACAGACAGTGGCTTTTGCAAACACAGATATATGTCATGGATTAGCAGTTCATGGATTGTACTCCAGATTTATGTCAAGCATTTTTAATGGTAATCTGTCAATCTAAAACAATATTTATATTAAAATTAACTTTATTGGTATGTTTTAATATTTGCGTAACACGGTTTGATACCCGATGTGCGTGGGTGTTTTTTTTCTATATTTTATTTACATTTCTATACTAAGCTACTAAAGTGCTTGTATTATAGAAACAGGACAACCAAAGTACATATATCAAAGATACATTGACACCGGTGCGGTAAATGGTTTCGAACTCGTGCTCTCTGTTTGTGTAACCATTGCACTGCCACTACACCATGGTCGCCTATTACAACGTTATCAACTTTATGTGGGCATGTGGTACATTTGTATTAAACCTGACAAAATACAACGCATTTTGTCAAAGTTGGAAGAATTGCACGATGTAAATGTAGGAATAAGGAATATCGTCGCAAGCGCATAGGGTTTGATCCCCGGACGCGGTCTACTGCAAGCGTGTACAGTAATAATATTAGAATATACCAAACATTATAAATACAAAAATATTTATACGTATGATGCTTACATCAACCACCTCGTTAATATTTGAAGAAAACAATAAAGGCATTTGGCATTAAAAACAATATAAAATCTATAAGTAGGTTCGTAAAACTAAAATATCTTAAAAGTGTTATTAATATTATTTTAAATTAGATTTCAACCTTGAAAGAAAAATAAACGGCCCTGAAAACTTTTGAAGCCGAAAATTTAAAACCGCAGGTAATAACAACACAGACCTTGTAAAACCAAGACAATTTTTAGAGCATACTGTAGTTTAATAAAAAGCTATAATTTTTATTAGGCAATTAATAAAAGTAGGATAAAAAGAGTGTTGGATTATATACCTGGAATCTAGAACACAATACCTAAACCACACACGATGTCCCAAATACCTAAGCTATCTAGGTGATAGAGATCCACTCTATCACCTATCAAAATGTTTACCTCCCTCTCTCTACTTTTAGTCGTCCACTGCTGGACATAGGCCTACAGCAGCATTCTCCACAGTGACCTGCAGGAAGCAACCTGCATCCACAAGTTTCCTGTCGCATTTAGCAAAAAGTCAGTCCGTCCCATAGAGGGACGTACCACGCATCGTTTTTTACTCACTATTAAACACATAAAAAAGTATCAAACAATTATAGTATGGAGACAATGGTCACGCAAACCGAGAGGACGGGTTCGAAACCACTTGCCGGTACCAATGTATCTTTGATATACAATATAAACTTTAGTCGTCCTGTTTCTATGATTTTTTTATTGTGACACATCTGACCTCGACCCGCCTGATGATAAGCAAGAGGAGGTTCAAAAGTAACGATAACTGGAAAAAAACGAGTTAGTTCTCGGCTGCCTCAGTCGCCGTCACTATACCGGCCAAAGGTGTTCCTTCACGCATCGCTTGAAGGGTCCAAGATCATAGGATGGAGAGAACACATGAGCTGGCAAAGCATTTCACTAGTCAATTGTTCTACAAAGAAAAGACGCACCGAACTTTTTAGTTCGACTGCTGATTCGATCGATAAAATGCGGATGCTTTCCCCGACCTCCTACAAACATCTAACATAAAAATGATAAATTTTAAAAAATGTATAGTAGCGACAATAAAGAACCACTTTTCGCGATCCTTACACAAAATTAATATGTGCTTCTTTTTATCCATCCATATAAGGCTTCAAGCGACATAGTTTGTGTCACAATTAAGTCCGAACAAAGCTAACCTCTAAAGAAGCCAACTGACCACGAGCGACCTCATGATCGAGGCGGGAAAGAGAAGTACGTTACGTTACCCAAGGAGAAGGGGCTGGAAAAGAAGCAATAGCTGTCTTTGATTCCGATGTCCTAAAGGTCACGTTTTCAAACCTAGAGGCCTATTTGCAAATAAAGGATTGTCTATATCTCTTTAATCTCTTATAGTTTGTTTTAAAATGAAGTACAAGAAATAATGTAAAAAGCATCTAAATGTAATAAAGCACATCTTCGAGCCGTCACCAATGATTTGTAAATATATGATAATGTTACTTAGAAAGTACACTTCCGATTACAGAGGCAATATGACATATTATTTTTAAAAATACGTTGTTTTTTTAAATCGTATTATTGTGATTTGACATCTAACCTCGACTTGTGATTCGGCCAAAGGCAAAATTGTATAATTTCACCTAAATGTTTGGTTTCGATTAGTTTGTTTTTCGTGTATTTAAATAAGTTATAATTGTTTTACCCACATTATTTGGCGGTAATGAGAGATCATTTTTAATTACATACAATCTTAGATTCTTTAACTGTCAGCTAAATTATCGAAGAATACAATAGATAAAAACTATTTTAATATTTTTTGTATAATGGATTAAAATGGCTTTTAAGGCGTTATTAAACTAATACGGTCTAACTACAAAAAAATATCATTGTTTAAATATTTGTAATACTAAATTGACTTAAAGCATGTTTAATGCCTGTCTTTGGAGCGTTTATTTTTTGTCGTAACACGGATATTATTTATGTCGAGATTTCAGTCCTGTTACAATGGCCTAATATGTTCTAATTATGAATTTAAATTGCGTAAGTTAGCAACAATCTACGAGTAGAAATTTTTTTTCTCTGAATTTATGACTAAATTGTGTCGCAGCGACTCTATATTGTCGGTATATTGTGAAATGACTTTATCCACTTCATGTTAAGTGTGTGGGTGTGCATTTATCTTCTATTGTACTTTGTCTTTATGAGGAATGACATAAAGAATATAACTGATAATAGTAAATTATCATTGAGTTATTTTAATTTGCTTAATGCATGGCATAGGCAGACGTATTGGAAATAATATATAATTAACCAAATGCCTTTCATAGTGCCTAAAATTGTCTTTTAGAGCAGCTAATAATAGTTAATTTTATTTTTCGAATTTTTTTTTTTTGAAAAATTTATTTTATGTATTTTATTTATTTACTTTGTTAATTTTAATTCTTACAATTTAAGAACAAAGTAAATATTTACAATTAAATTTCATTAAAAGTAATAATTAAACTATAAATAGAAAATATCATCCAATGACGTCGCATCAGAGATAGTCCCAAGGAGACTGGCAACATTTCCCCTTTGTATAGCAAGGCTAATACGTTGGCAGAAATAATTGCCAGCCTTCCTGTCTCCAGACTTTTCCGTCAGCCGCCTGGACAACTCCCTGGCCAGGCGCTTAGCTGATGGTCCCCAAGGGCCCATCGTCTCGACCCCAAACGGCGCAAATTCGTAACCAGTACCGAGGTTAGCGTATTTGCGCAACTTGAGGTTCTCAGCAGAAATCGCCGCACTTCCCGCGCTTAACGAAGTCGCTTGGATGTGAGATGGGGCTAATGTGTCTACACAAGTCGCATCCCACACCAAAGACCTGCCAAGCTTCCATGGCCCAACAGTCATTCCGTCAGGTCTCTTGCCATCGCTCCGCGCAATACCACAGGGATAATACTTTGTTATATTTAGTAACCTATATTTACATTGAAAAAAATAATTCGAATCATCTACCAATTTATCGTTTTTGGGTTATTGGTGGCGATTTTTTACGCTGTTTAACATAGGTCCTTACAAAGTTCAAACTATAGATTAAACTCTGATTGGACAATGAAGATCGAACAATAAAATTAAATGTGGAATATTTTTAGAAGTCCACCAATCACTCAAAAATGTTGTGATGCAATCGTTAGTAATAATAATAATAGTTAAGAACATCATTGCACTTAATGATCACTGCCTTCTGGAAAAGATAATCTGAGTTCCAGAAGGCAGATTCCGATTTTAGACACAAAATTTTTGATCTTAAAAACTACTTACAAAAATAGGCAAGAAAGAAAAAAATAACAATAAAAATGCAAATATTAACACTCCTAAATAAATTATAAAACTACCTTAGATCTAGTTTGCGCGCACTGTTAACCCTAGAAAACCCGTCGTCAAGAACAAAAACATCGCATAAATAAATAAATTATTTTAGAGGAAAAAAAGAGTTAATATTATTTAAATATACCAATTTAAACCTACTACTATCAAACTTAAAACACATATTATGATACATTAGGACGAGTTACATTTATAAAAATTAATATTATTTATTTATTTTAATTAATAGTTTGATTCTATTTAGTTTAGTTTGTATGTATAGACGTACAAAGCAGAATTGCAGCCGACTTGAATAACTATTTTTAAAATCATATACTTTTTCAAGTATGCCTAAAAAATTCTAACGTTTTAATAATTAATAAAAGTTAGTTTAAAACCTCTTACCTAGTATTTTCAACTAAGATTCTCCCTCTCTCTCTCTTTATTCAGAAATAAAGTAATGACTACTCTTTAATAATAAAATAAACATCAATAACATTTTTATCGTATTTATTTATAAAATATTTTTCCTTTTTTTTTGTAGAATATTGACCCTTAAATCATTGGAAAAAGGATCATTGTTTTGTGTATTAATATGCGGCTTCGAATACGAAACAATATTAAATACCCCTTTTATCAGTACTTTCAATATATTTGGATAATATTATCAGCGAGGAATGATAATAAAAGTCAATTCATAAAATCTACATTATACGTCTTTGTTCATTTTACCCCTGTCAATTAGAATCCGATAATTTTATTTATGTAAATATATCAGATAATATTCCTGCCTTAGAATAGGCTAAAACGGGTTCTAAGGCGTTTATAAAATTATTTTATATTACCTGAACATTAGATTAATGATTGGTCTTCTCTGGAGCTACCAATCAGTAATCTATGAACTTAACATTTAGACTTATTCACCTGAGTCTCGAACTAAATAAAATACATTTAAAATGCTTTAAGATCTCGTTTAAATCCCGTAAGTTTAAAACAATGTACTAATAATATTGTTACCTTTGCATTCGTTGGCATCTTTGGCCGTGGCTCTCCCCCACGGCCTGTCGAAGTGGAATGGCTTACACCTCTCGCAATCCCGGCCGGCTGTGTTGTGTTTGCACTCGCACGTGAGCAGCACCACGCCCGGCGCTCCTGATATGTCGCTCGTGTGTTTCACGGGCACACAGCGGGACCCGTGACCGTTGCACTTGCACCGGCCGCCCACGGCGAAGTCAGACACCGCATAGTGCTGAGTGCCGGCCGCCGCCTGACTCTTGCTATCCACGTCGTCGCCCTCATTCACCATGTGCAGCCGATTGAACACCACCCTCACATCCGTCGCTGTCACCCAGTCCTGGAGGACCGGGGACACGTCGAAGTTGGGCGCACTCGGACGACCCTCCAGCGTACTGAACGCGATCCTCGACCCGCTGGCGCTGTCGCCTCCCATTCTGTGCGAATCCGAACAGCGAGCCTCCTGCTCGTTGGCGGCGGTCACCGTGGCCTTGTTGGCTCTGCCGTATACGCGCCGACATTGGCTCGAGTAGAATTGGAACGGTTGCCATGTCGCCCCGTAGTCGGCGCTCTTGTAAATGGCCACGGAGTCCGGTCGGGCGGCTTTCGGGCAGAATTGCAAACTCACGTACGTCAATTCGTATTTCTTCCCCAACGAGAGCGTCAGCGATACGTTGTCCGGCGGCGAGTCGTAGGTGGTTGGCGGCAATGCTGCCGAGCGCCAGCACGTCACTTGGTGGGGGTTGTTGAGGTCCGTGAGATGCGAGGGTGGTTGCTTTCTGTCCGATCGCGTCGCATCGCAGACAGTGCACGCGGTCTCCGGAAGCACATCGCCCGGTGGGTCGCAGAGTCGTTCCGGTCCACGTTTGCCGCAGGTGGAAGAGGCGACCACGGGGGCCCCGAAGGCGGCGTTCACGAAGTCCGGTATGCAGCGCCTGGCGCGGCCGTCGTCGTAGCAGGCGTCGGCGGCGGCCATCGCGAGCACCGCGGCGACCGCGAGCCCGCGCAGCCACAGCATCGTTGGACCGGTCGCGGTGTGGCGCACACTTCGCGTAACTTTAAGAGCGCTCTGCGGCACGATCTAGCGCGGTGTATCCCGCGCGAGCGTCGGCAGCGAACTGATCGCCCGCACCCCGCTTTCCGTGAGCTTTTCACGGAGCTTTCGGATCCGGCGTGATTGGGGGACGTCCGGGTGTGCGCACGGTTGCACCCGCACATTCTGCCATTTAATTGTTATGATGCCCCATTGTTGGCATAAATAACAAATACTAAAATGTTGCAATTTATTCCACAATAATTATATTTATTATTTGGACGTATTTCTGCATTATAACATCACCTACAACCGCCTAACATAACGCTCGTCTTTGTCAAGCACATTTCATTATTTCTAATATTATATTAAATCCAAATTTCGCCTATTTAGTATTATTAGAATTATATTATATTTTCGCTGCCTTCCTGTGGTAATTTAGGCGTGACAATTGACGATTAATGATAATTATAATATTAAGCAATATTATATTAAGCAATATTATATTGCGATTTTATTTCTTCAGCACTATTGAAAATTAATAGTGCTTACGAGGATAATTGTGTATGTTGGGGAAGTAATAAAGTTCTGTCAGAATCGTGGAAAGTTGTATTCCATTCATTGTCCATGAAAGTATGATTAATTTTAGTTAATAAAATATACCCTTATATATACGGAGGAAACATCTTAGCTATGTCACAAACATAATATACCCTTACCTCGATGCAAAAAATTACATTATTGATAGTCTTTAGACACCAGGCGTACCCGAACGGTTAACGATCGGTTTGTTGCGCGTAAAGTCCCAGGTTCGATTCCCGGTAAGAGCAAATATTTGTTTTATAGCTTTTATTTGCAATATTTAATATTGCAAATATTTTTTAATAAAAAAGAGGCAGATATTTGCTTCGGGTCTGGTTATCAAAGAGTGATAAGCGGTGGTCTTTCGATCTTGGGTAGTACCACCACTTACAAGTATACAGACCGTAAATTAGTCGCGTTTCGGAATCAGCTTGTAAGTTGTCAGTTACAACTAAGCCGACATAGTGGATGTGACTGCTAGTAGTATCAGTTACCTTGATTCATGGAGCGCACTCCAGTTTAACATAAGGCGGGTGTGTTGTCAATGTCGAGTCATAATAACCTGGGATCATAATAAGCGATGCGTGTAGAAGCACCCCTGGTCGGCATAGTGACAGCGACTGAGGCAGCCGTAAACTGATTCGGATTTTTCAGTCGTCTTCACTCTGGGACCTTCTCTTGCTTATCATCAGGTGGGTCTAAGTCAAATGTCGTGTCACAATAAAAAAAGGCGTATTTTAGTTATATTAATATTTTTAGCACGTTTCGTAAGTTTGTGAATTATAAGTGTACTCGCGCCTACATGCTTTACAGAAGCACCTACACGCGCGTAACAAGCTTATAAGCGCTGAAGATATACGCGTTTGTAAGTTTAAAAAGCCATAGTATTTTCTTAAATTTTGCGCGAATATTTATTATTGAATTAAACAATTTTTATGCGACTTACTACCGCGGTAATTTTTCGGAATAATAAAAAAATGTAAAATCAATAACATAAAATAAACGCGATAGTAAGCCGCATAAAATTTGTTAATTCAATCATACTGACTCTCTTCTACATAGATCATAGACAAAACTCTCTCGCTTCCTTCTCATCCACAATTCTCTTCATGTAATCTCTACATAATTGTATAATACTTTATCATCAGCGAACTCTGTCACTATATGATAAGGGTTAATTACAATCCTCCATGTGTTTACCTGCCCTGCTTGTCTGATGCGAAGGTGCCTCGAGCTATGTTACTGCCAACCTCATTAATGCAATCTCATATACAATTACAATATACAAAATATATTCAAAGAAATAAAAGTCTATGTATTTCCAACAGATAAAATTCTAAAAGTATATTAACTATAATTAAACTATAAATAAAAAATATCATCTAATGACGTCGCATCAGAGATAGTCCCAAGGAGATTGGCAACATTTCCCCTTTGTATAGTAAGGCAAATACGTTGGCAGAAATAATTGCCAGCCTTCCTGACTCCAGACTTCTCCGTCAGCCGCTTGGACAACTCCTTGGCCAGGCGCTTAGCTAAAGGTCCCCAAGGGCCTATCGTCTCGACCTCAAACGGCGCAAATTCGTAACCATTGCCGAGGTTAGCGTATTTAAGAAACTTGAGGTTCTCAGCAGAAATCGCCGCACTCCCCGCGCTTGACGAGGTCGCCTGGATGTGAGATGGGGCTAATGTGTCTATACTTATATAGGTATATACTTAAATAAACAAATAAGCTAGATAGAATTTATCGTAGACATCCTTAAAAAATGCTTAGTGCCCATAATTGTAGGAAGCGAGGGAGTTGTGTCAGGATCGTGGCAAGTGGCGCTCTATTGTAGGAGGCGTGATAATTTGATTGAAATTAGTAATAAAAATTTAACGGAATAAATTGTCAGCTACATATCGGTCAACTGGCAATCGAACCTGGTGTATATCGTACGTACATATAACAAAATATTGGTGGTAGTATCATCACTTTTAAGTGACGACGAAGTGACTCAGTTGCATTTCAAGATACACAAATGGCGATCCCTTCCAGGCAACCGAAGAAGAATTTTATTGAGACTCGACCAAAGACCGAGACTTGGAAGTCCATAATCACCGACGACTTAAAACACGAATTCAACTTACGGTTCCCCGAGTTGCCGTCACTATGCCGTCCAAAAAAATAAAGAAATACTATCATTGGAATAAGATTTGGAAATCAATCAGTCAATCAAATCTCACGCCATCACGCAAGTCATGCCTATTTCCCACAGGGATAGGCAGTAACATGAAGCGCCACTTGCCGCGATCCTTACACAACTTTTGCGAATTGAAAAACATTCAAAGAATTACTTACCGATAAAATTTCTGCACGTCTTCATGTAGTCAGTCTGGTTAAGTGAGTAGAGAAAAAGTGGCAATCGTTTATACCAATTATAGTCAACAATTACTTACGCAGAGAATTCTATTTTTGCTGCCATTACCTTTTTAGATAAACGCCTTTAATATATTTATGGATTGTTGATTGGGTGCTTTTTTATTCAATCCAACATCGCTACTTTTATTTATGCCCAAGTAACTTATCTATCTCAATCATTCAAGTAAATTGTCACGCCTTATTTACATAGGGTAAGGCAATGAAGATCACTTGCCACAATCCTGACACAACTCCCTGGCTTCCCTCTATTTCACAATTCTCTTCGTACAATAACGATTATGGGCACTAGGCAACCAAGCTTTCTTGAGGATGTTTCTGATTTAGTCGAAAAACACCCTTCTAGGTCTGCCTCGTTTAACGCATCTATTCATATCAGATTTATAAATTCCTTTCGTCAATCTACTTTAACTTATCCTTTCCATGTGCCCAAACCATCGGAGCATAATTTTGTCAATTCTTGTTACTATATCTTCTTTCAAACCACATCTATTGCGCACTGTGCTATTCCTTATTTCATTTCGTCCAAGAGTTCATTTTTAAAAAGTGGTAGGCAGTGGTACAGTATACAGACCGTGAAGTGATTTGGTCACCTTTCGGGATCAGCTTGTAAGTTGCCGGTTCCAACTAGGCCGGCATCGTAGATGTGATTGCTATTCACAGTTATTGAATTGTAGTAGCATGGATCACACTCCGGCTTAACATCAAGCGGGGTGCTGTCATATGTCGAGTCACAATAAAAAGAAGAGTGCTGACGACTGAAAAACCTTGAATTCTTTACGCATCGCTTGCAGAATTCAAGGTTTTAGTACATGGAGAACAAATGTCAATTGTAAAAGCTTAAATACATTGAAATAATGAATGAAATAAATTTTATGCGGCTTACTACCGCGTTTATTTTGGTTTTGATTTTACAATTTTTTTTTTTTATTATTGCGACGTTTCGAGCGCTTTGCAGCCATCGTGGTCACGTATTGACCACGTTTGTAAAATCAAAACCAAAATAAACGCAATAATAAGCCGCATAATATTCGTTTATTTCATTAACCAATGTTCGCGCGAAATCTAAGAAAATATTACATTGAACTAGTTCAACTTTAAAGCGCTTATTCACTGTTTATCCTTAAAACGAGTTACAACTTAGGCGTAATATTTTAAAGGAATTTAATTTACCGAAAAGGGGATAAAGTGGGGCTTTGCTTTCTTTATAAATTGTCTCAAAATGTTCAAAGAGTTTAATCTACTCGTGTTTCAGTTCATTCATTAAACTAATTGTTATTTCACGAATAAATTTAACACGAAATGCTTTTCTTAAAGAAACGCAATTACGACCTTTTTCGGGGTGTCCAGACAATTTCTACTTGGCTTTCATAATTCTTTAGTAAACTTTAGTAAAAGTACAATCTATTAACTTAGACTACAGACGTGGAACATTAGTTAGCACACGAGTTTGTTACACGTAAAGTACCAGGTTCGATTCCCGGTCGGAGCCTATATTTGGTTCATAGCTTTTTTAATATTTAACAATTAGATTAAATATTACAAGCAGATAACAAAAAATAAAGAGACGGATATTTTCTTCGGGTCTGAATATCTAAGAGTGATGCCCAGTCTGCCGATCCAGTCTAGTTCCACCACTTACAAGTATACAGACCGTAAAGTGACTTAGTCGCATTTCAGAATTAGTTTGTAAGTTCAGAACCGGTTTCAACTAGACTGGCATAGTGGATGTGACCACTGCTTACAGTCATTAAACTGTAGTAGCAGACAATCATGGACTGCAACCAGCTTAACATCAGGCGGGGTGCTGTCATTATCGCGTCGCAATAAAAAAAGCATAAAAGTGTAGAATAATATTTTTTTTTTAATTCAATCTTATTTAGGCCTATATATTGAGAAACATATACTCGTATTATAACATTTAGCAGCGTTAAATCTAGCATCCAGCAATCACCCAAAATTAACCTTTAATCCACAAAACATTTAAATATAATGTGCTTCTTCGTATGTTTCGTGCTTTATTCAATTATTTGTAATGTATGCTATATTATGCTAATATATGACCGCACTCGGACTATTGAGCACGCCTAATTAAGCCAAAGTATAGGAATCCACAGACATAGTTTAAGGCAGCCGCATCAAACTATCTAAAGAGAGAGTCCTGAGACTAAAAGGTAAAGTAACAATAAAAAAAAACAAATTAAATTATATGTTTTAATTGAAAGTGTAACGCAAGATTGCTACGTGCATATATACAAAAAAACACGTTAGTATGTCTGTCTGTCTGTATAACATAATAAGAGAAATACTAACGAGTTGTCGTGAAAGGTCGCTGCTATATCATACCTAACACGTAACCTTACAACGTCACTGATAGTACAACGCAACTAAATTAAAAATAAATAAAAATTCTTCTTTTTATATCAAACACGTCGGCAGAAATAACAGCCAGACAGGAACCCGTTTCCTTTCAGCCGGCGTCATTTGATGATATTTTTTATTTAGAGTTTAATTATGGTTAAAATACAACAATAAATCTGTGCTACGACCGAGAATGGAACTCGGTACTTTACGCGCAACAAACCAATCGCTGATATATTATTAAAAACCAGGAGTACCTGATGATGGACCATGAGGACCCCTTACCTGTCATGTACTTACATTGCGATTACAGTTTACAAACGCGGGTGAAACCGCGAAAAACAGCTAGTAAAAAATATAATAACCTAACCTGGCCACATCGCTCGAAGAACTGATAACCGTTAGAGAAGAAAGGTTCTTGAGTGCGGACCACTAACCGGAAGACGCAGCGTGGGTAGGCTAGGTGGACAGACGACATAGCGAGAGTAACGAATATCCGGTATATGCAACTGGCATCTTGTCGTTCGAAATGGCGTTCTAAGAGGGAGGCCTTTGTTCAGCAGTGGACGTTTTCTGGCTGATCTATATGAATAATAATCACAATTAGGTCCGTAGTTCTATTTACTAAACATATTTTTTGTACATTTCTTTACCACGCTACTAAAAGTACTTGTATCATAGAAACAGAACGACAAAAGTACACATATCAAAGATACGTTGGTACCGGCAAATTTTTTTTTAATCGGGGACTCACGGTTTGCGTAACCACTTCACTACTATTAGACCACAGTCGCCTTAGTTCTTGCCAAATACTTCATTTCCTTACGTTTACAAAGTCCAGTTAACAAGCTGAAGTCATGTTTAAGTCGTTGTCCAAATCGCAGTTGTATTCTTAAGTATCGTATCCGAATTTGAACTCAATTCTAGGCAGACAGACAGTCCCAGTCTGCTGACCCGGAGTGGAACCACCACTGTGTTAGCCGTGAAATGACTCAGTCGCGTTTCGAAATTAGCTTAAAAGTTAGTTAGTTCCAACTACGCCAGCGTAGAGGATGTGAATGCTACTTGCAGTTAATAACCTGTAGTAGCAGTTGCCTCCATTCATGTGCACTCTACCTTTACGTCAGCCCCCCCTAGCACGGCAATCCAAGAAGCAAGATAAAGACTTGCAAAGAATATCATTCCAACTCATTTTAATTAACTTACTAAAACAGTGTATCAAAAAAGTTATTTAAACATTCTGGTAAACTTTACATAAAACAAGTTAAAAATTTAATAAATAATACATTAAACATTTTATTGTGCCGGCCTAATAAGTTATTTAAAATGAGTTACAATAATATTCCTTGCAGTTCTTTTTTTGCTTCTTGAATTGCCGTGCTAGAAGGGTAGGCTGGGTGCTATTTTTTTTAATTCATATGTCATGCACAGTTACATTCTATATCCGCAAAGTTATTCGAGTGTGATTCTGCTAATGATGTCATATTATGTTAGTTACGTTCTATTACCGAGCTTTTATTTCCAGACATGTCTACTTTTTATTCATTTTCCCTTTCATAAACTTTGCTCCTATACATCTGCACCCATTACTACATAGCTATACTATATTCTCCATTAAAGCCAAATTACTTCTTGGGTAAAAGATCGAAATAAGGTTTTTATTTCATCGGTAGTAATTAATTTTTATTGACTATTCACGAAATAGTTTTCTAAGCAGTAATAAATAAGATTTTTCAGTTTTTCAGTTAAAACTTTAAACATAGCTATTAAAGACTGCAAGTTGACTATTCAATAAAGCTACAGTGCAGTTCGTCGTAGCCACTTTTATTTATTTTACATCTGTCCTTTATTTTACAATAATTTAAATTACAATATTGATCTTTAATTAAAGTCACACACGTTAGGTGCAAAAAGACGAGGGATACAAAATAAAGCGACCGTGGTGTAGTGGTAATGCAATGGTTACACAAACCGAGATCATGGATTTTAAACCACTTGTACCAATAAAACTGATATATGTACTTTGGTAGTCCTGTTTCTATGATATAAATACTTTAATATCTTAATATAGAAATGTAAATAAAAATATATTAAAAATAATTTACTATTTTCCAATAACAAAACTCTCTCGCTTCCTTCACATCCACAACTCTTCACTTAAACTCTACGGTTATAGAGTATGTTTGGATTTACGATTTTTTTCTCAATTTTTATTTAAAAAGAAATTAAATATTATATACATATTAGTACTGGACATAGGACAAAATGTAATAATAGTATCTATTAATATACAAAGTACTATATATAGAGTATACATAGATACATTTGGCTGCGATCCAAAACGGAAAATAGCACTTAGTCACAATGAAGAAAAAAGTCCACTAAAAGATACGTTTAGTAAGTGTCCAACTAAATATAACATTAAACTAGATTCAACACATCAATCCATCTACCTTAATAACTACATACGTTCAATTGGGTTATTATACATGCAGTAGTGCGTTATATATAGACGAATAATATGACAATACAGAATACACGGAAAGACATAAAACTTAAAACAATCAATCAATCAAATTGTCACGTTCTTTCCACAGGGATAGGCAGAGACAATGGAGACAACTTACCACGATCCTTACACAACTTCATTGCTTCCTTCACATCCACAATTGTCTTCATACAGGCTCTGTGATTATGGGCACTAGGCAACTTAGCTTTCTTAAGGATGTCTTCGATTTGATCGGAAAACACCCTTCCTGGGCCTGCCTTGTTATAATAAATAGTTTATATTAAAAAATAATAGCGCCATTAACAAAGTAAAAAAACACATCATTTAAATATTCTTAAACGTGTCCTAATTATAATAAATAGCCAATTTCATCCCTTAAATTGACCCCTTTTCACCCCCTCGTCTAGTGTCGTATAAAACTAACATTTTTATATTAAGTCTATGAAATGGCACCTCGCGTAACCACTCCGCAATTTGCCGATGCGCCAAATAACAGGGGTAGATTTCATCCCCTATTCTATGTTGCAGGGGTGACTAGGTTTTTTAATTAAATACACTATCAAGTGCAAAAGTAGCTGAAGATAACTTCCTACATCCTGTCTTTTTATGCAGTTATATTCAGTTAAACAAATTGCTGCGGCTTAATTTCCACATATTCATATCATTTATTAAGCAATCAGGCACACTTACAAGTATACAGACCGTGAAGTGATTTAGTCGCGTTTCGAGATCAGCTTGTAAGTTGCCGGCTCCAACTAGGCCGGCAAAGTGAATGTGACTGCTACTTACATTTATTGAATTGTGGTAGCAGTGACATCCATTCATGGACCACACTTCAGCTTAACATTAGGCGGGTGCAGTCATATGTGGAGTCACAATCAAATTAAAAAAGGTCAAACAAATTATCCCTATTATTCCCACAAATCATTTATTCAGCAATTAGGCTGTACACAGCACTTTTACACGTCAATTTTATAAAAAGAAAACAAAAAACTATCTTTGAAATTCCGTACTTTAATGCGGCTTACTATCGCGTTTATTTTGGTTTTGATTTTACGCAAGACTCTCTGTGACCACGATGGCTGAAAAGCTCTCGAAACGTCGAAATAATAAACATTATGTAAAATAAATAACCAAAAATAAACATGAATTCATTAATCAATGTTTGCGCAAAACCTAAAAAAATATTTCCTCTAATGCGTTTTATAGAGCATTAATAAGTTTCTACCAGTATTTTATCCAATTATTAGACATTATTACACTCATTGTCTCTGCCTATCCCTGTGGGAAAAAGGCGTGACAATTTGATTGATTGATATTATAATGAAACATATGACGGTAAATATGAGCAAATTTTTATCAAAGTTTTATGACGTCAGCTGTATCACTAACATTCCAAAACCACTACCTACCCCATTCGCGTATACTATACTTATATTGTATGTAATTAGCGAATCAATGTTTGTACATGTACCTAATTGTATTAATGAAATCAATCGAATATTTGTTAACTATCCATTAACAGGAATCCCTTTGTATATATTAAGTTGCGGTTAGGCGGTTCAAATGTATTTAACTATCTTTAACTAATAAACAAATTTTATGCGGCTTACTATCGCATTTATTTTGGTTTAGATTTTTCAATTTTTTGAGAGCTTTGCAGCCATCCGATATTAAGCCGCATAAAATTTGTTTAATTCATTAATCAATGTTCGCGCAAAATCTAAGAAAATACTATCTATAACTATATTTATTTAAATATAATGTTTATGTTTATCTTGAAAACATAATTGATTAGCACACCACCAGTCCTTTACGTGTAAAGTAAAATCGCGTAAAATCAAAACCAAAATAAACCCGATAGTAAGCCACCAGAGACAACCTCCTATAGATAGGTAAGCCTATGGAAGCCACATAGAGTTTGTTAAATTTATTAAAGTTCTATTTAATAAATTATACATGGCGGCTCTGTGCGTCCTCTATCGCCTATACCACAGAGAATGTTCCGAGGAGCTCTTTAACCTTGTTACTACCTCGTCTTTTCACTTCCGTAATACCCGCACAAGCCGGGGAAAGCATTCGCATTCTATCGTCAAAATCGGCAGTCGAACTAAGAAGTTCGGTGCGTCTTTTGTTTGTAGATCAATCGACAAGTGGAATGCTTTGCCTGCCCATGTGTTTTCTTCATCCTATGACAAGCGATGCGATGCGATGCGTGAAGAAGCACCTTTGGCCGGCATAGTGACCGCGACCTAGACAGCCGTGAACTGACTCGGTATTTTCAGTTGTCGTCACTCTTAGACCTCCTCTTGCTTATCATCAGGCGGGTCGAGGTCAGAAACTGTGACCTCGACTGTGTCAGAATCTAACTATTGTTAGAGATATATTTTTAATTTGCAGTGACCATGGATATTATATAATTGTAGTGTTTTATATTTTAATAGCAATCTCTGATTCACTATAACTTGACACCGGTATTGCACTTAATATGTGCTGGGAGGGCGTGAGAGGGACGTCGGCATTGGTCAAAGCGAGCAACATATCAAATGAACACTGCACAAGCACTTCGTAATTTGACTCCTTATTGTTGGGCAGCCACTACAGCATTCGATACTTGTGCACAATTCAAGTGAATCAAAATGATATTATTACGCTAGCTCATTACAAACAAAACTATCCTAAATAAAATAAGATTTCATTTTAAATAAAATTTCACATATTACAAAATTCTTAAGTTATCTTAATTATAAATGTGAGTTTGTTTGTTACGTTTTCACACAACAACTACTAAACCGATCATCATGAAACTTTATACACATATTTTTGCAGGTACTAGAAATAACATAGGATACTTTTAATATAAAAAAACATTTTTTACAGCTTCCAATTGACTATAGTTTTAGCTGTTTAGAATTTTTCTATATTTATTTTATTTCCGTCTGTAATTTTTATATGAGTTACCGAGTTATAAACACAAAAAAAGAATATACAGTCGAATTGAGAACCTCCTTCTCTTCTTGACTGTTTTACATATATAAACCTTATTTTATGCGGGTGAAACCGCGGGCACAGATAGTAATGTATAAAAATAATTAGAATTATTAACTAATGAAAATTGAATAAAAAATCTATTGTCGTAGGTAAAACATAACAATACAATTTAATAGCGACCATAGTAAATTGATCACTTTAACCAGTCTCTGGTTCAAAACCACTTGCCGGTACCAATGTCTCTTTGATATAGGCGCCTTGGCCATCCTGTTTCTTTTCTATGATATCCTCGTAAAAGCTTAATATAGAAATGAAAAAGATATAATAGTCTAACTTTAGAAAACTAGTCTTTAGGCATTTTCTGACAGTTAACCTTTTGGAGGAGTAATTAGTAATCCCTTGTGTGCAGAAATTTTCTAGGATTTAATTTACAACTATATTAGAAAGATATCAATTATGTGTTTGATATAAGCACTTTGATTGTCAAGTGTATGTGATACAGCAAACTTGCACTGTATCAATTATGCAGCTAGTACGCAACATATTTGTCAAATAAACATAACCAATTATAGTAAAGGGGTCATTGTTTGTTCCAAAATCCTTTGACAAATGACGCTAATATTTCACACCCCCCACCCCCTCTCAGAGGGGCAAATAAGGGGGTGAAACTTGCAATCCAATTTGGTAGAAGTTTTACATTAATTATAAGGAATTTCGGGGCATCACTTCCAATGGATTTACAGTAAATTAAAGCTGAAATGTTCAAAATGCTGAAATACAAATTGAATTACAAGATTTAACTTCTCATGGAATTTAATTTGTTTTAATTATTTATTAAAATTTAAATTAAAACTAACAATGATTTTTTTTAAATTTTCAAAAAAATAGAAAGCTATGTATAGGATGGACCGAGTTAAAAACGTTCGCTTTCTTCTTTTTTTAATATCTGTACAGCATCCGCCTGGTTGCAAAATGAATCGCTGTGCATGAATGAAGACGACTAAGTTATTTATACTTAAATGTTAAATAACTGCAAGTAGTAGTCGCATCCACTATGCCGGCCTAATTGAAACGAACGTGATCGGTGATGATAATTCAATCAATCATCACCGAGACGTCACGCAAACTTGAACTCTCAACAGTAAGCCAAGAGATGTCCATGAGTGGTGACGACTGAGAAAGTTAATTTAATCACAGGTTGCCTCAGTCGTCGTCACTATACAGAGGTCATCCAACGTTACATAATAAAAAGACTAACTTTTACTTATACAGACAACTATCTTTTAAGAAAAGACGTAAGTAGATATGTCATACGCGCTCCCAATGAGGCATGTAAAAACTATGCTAATAAGCAAACCTGAACTCAGTCTTGCGATGCACAGCAACATATATTTGTCTCTTTTTTGCTATCAATAACTATCATTCCGTCCTACTTCCACTTTGTCGTTCTTGACCGTTCAAACTCGTGCCATTTGCGAACTCCAAAACTGGTGTATATAACGTATCTACCTCATTTTACTTAATATCATTGCAAACAGGTACAAATAATAAAAGTTATATCAAAACTATTTATTCATAGGAGATAATTGAATGCGAGAGAGATTTCTCATAATAAAAATACTTTCATCGCAAATCCAGTGCGTCTGTCACCCCTCGCTGGTGCTGCGTAATTTAATTTTTAATATACATCCCGACATTCCCAAATGGGGTGACCAACATTCAATGGATTGGCATCGTACCACAAACGTATACAAGTATACAAAACCCAATAGTACATTGTAATTTTTTTTACTTACATTTCTTTCTATGCTAAACTACTAAAGCTTGTATCATGGAAACTAGGCGATCGCTTAAACCGACCATTCCATTATAGCTACACCATGTCCGCCTTAATTATGTTATGGTAACTCGTACATTGATAAATATATAAGCTTGGTACTCATCACTACATCTCCTTGCAATATCAATTATTTATACCTTTTTAAATGTCTGTATTTATTGTTTTTCACATCTATGCTGGATTAATATTGTTTATTCGTTTGATCCTTAGTCGCAGAAACAGATGTGTACACGTACAAATTTTAACCCTATTAAATCATTACTAATACCAACATAATTTAATTTTGTTAATTGTGTTTTGTTATTATTATTTAGTCCCACTTTTGATAACTGAACGAATGGTGACATAATTCAAAGTTTTGTGGAATGATACCGACGGGGGTGCACAAGAATAATATTGTTTACATTACTCGGGGATTTACCGGGACTGAGGAGGGGATTCACTTTGTATTGTTATCACCGAATACTTCATTTCTGTCCAGTAAACTTACTATCGCATATATTTTTTTTAGTTTAAAAAGTCACATGCTTGCCATATGGGTTAGATCTTTTGGCCGGCATAGTGACGGCGACTAAGGCAGCCGTGAACTAACTCGGTTCTTTCATTCGTCGTTACTTTTGGACCTCCTCTTGTCCTTATTGTGTCACAATAAAAAAATAGATGCCATATGTGTGTCGCCGCTGTTCCGAGTGTGGGGATTGTACCAACTGCATCTTGCCCTTGGTTGCAGCTTGGGGGTGCTAAGTCAGACTACCTCCTTGTGTGTCTGTCTGTTTGCCGTATCGCTTCGGTGATGTGGAAACCAGATAGGCCGGTGCATCCTGGGCATTAGACAATAACTTCCCTTAAGGGGGTTCTTGTTGGCTGATAGCTAAAAGTCTAACGTGTGGCGCTGCGGATTGGACGGACATTTTTTGAACCAAGGCTTTTGCTGGATTTCCCCTTACACCGACTTCCACTGCGTAAAGCGTGATCCTGTAGCCATTTCTTGACATAAAACTAAATGGCCTATAAACCGGAACTCAAGGTTTTTATTCCGGTCTCTATTCCAAAAAGGAGAGAGTATGTCACTAGGAAGGCATAGCGAATGGATAAACTGAATCCCGAATATTTTCAATAATAAGAGAGAGCAAGTCTATAGATTATTTTGGTCTATTTGTCTATAGTCTATATTTGGTGGTCGCGCTTCTCCAAACACTTCCCCGATCTCAATATAGACAAAAACACTATCAAAGATGACCGAATTTTATTATTTGTAGACTCGTATAGTTCTAGAAAGGACACACAAAATTTAATAAATAAAATTAAATAACAGTGGCACACAGTTCATGGTTATTTATCTGGATGTATTTATTTGGGGTTTTAACACCAGTTTCAAGTGTACAGACCATGAAGTGACTCAGTTGCGTTTCGTGATCAGCTTTCGGTCTTAAAGGGACCGGTATAGTGGACGTTTTGCTACAAAATTTATTTAACTATAAAATAACTATAACTATAAATAATTAATAAAATAAGCACATAAAGTCATTTATAAAAATTAACACATGATATGTATTTGCAGGAAAACAAAGAATTATGCTTGCAGTGCCCATAACCGTATAAACCATAACCAATAGGACGATCAACACATCAGTCTCTCCGTGAATAATAAAAAAATGTAGGATAGTAAGCCGCTTAAAATTTGTTTAATTCAGAGTAATCGTTTTATTAGTAAATTGATTTAATATCTATATTTCGTTATATATTATGTATAGGCGTCAGTTTCCTCTCAGTGTAATGTGGAGTCAGTAATTAGAAACAACAGCATCTCACGGCATACTTTTATATTACAGGTTATGATTTGGTTATATTAATTAAACAACTGGATTCACAATGCATTTATAATCTGCAAACTCAGTAAACATATAATACAGTTTCGTGTAACAATCCTTTTTTATTAACATCTCCAAATAATCCTTTTTAATGCAATCTGTCCTTGTATTTATTCTTAGGTAACGACCCTCCGTTCGCCCCGACTGCCACGCAATCACAGACTAGTAAGCAATCTATGCGTTCTCTTTCGTTGTCCGCTTCAGAGTTGCCATCATACTAACAGTTTTGTCAGATTATCGTATATATTGATCAAAAACTCAGATGCCAACATATGTATGTAATTTCTAAAATAAATAAAAATAACTGCATACCAAAACATAGTGTGTCGTGTAATAAAATACCATATTTAATTTTAAATGCCAATTCTAAATATAATTTCACCTGTATACAAATCTTATAGATAGATTCACAAGAATGACTGCGCACATTGTGGGGACCACCCGCCCTGCGCGTGCGCAACGTGATGATCGATTCATGCCTACACATTAAGACCACTCTATCAGACAACAAACGGTATCACTGCACAAAGAAACAAATAATTGTCTCGCTGAATGTAATTATTGGCAACACATATTTCAGCGCCCGTGCGGTCTTAGGCTCCAGTGCGGTCCATGAATAGGGGCGAATTCTACTACAGTAAAACAACTGCAAATAGAAGGCGACCGTGGTGCAGTGGCAGTGCAATGGTTACGCAAGCCGAGTGCACGGGTTCAATATATTTTTGATATATGTATCTTTGGTTGTCCTGTTTCTATGACACACTTTGGTTGCTTAGTATAAAAATGTAAATAAAAAAGATGGAGAAGACCACGAGTACCTCCCATAATACAAAACAGACAAACAAAATAAAAGTACAACCATTTCTTATAATAAATACGAAGCGAAGGTTAAACCGATAAGTTGTAATATTATCTCATTATAATTTTGTTTCGCGTATCCATATATAATATTAATGTCTTACATTCGAAAAGGATTTATATTACAAAAGTGGCCGGCATAGTGACGGCGACTAAGGCAAGCGTAAGGTGAGACGGTATTGTAGTCAATCAATCAATCAAATTGTCACGCCTTTTTCCCACAGGGTTAGGCAGAGAGAATGGAGCGCCACTTGCCACGATCATGACACAACTCTCACGCAACCGGCAAGTGGTATCGAACCCGTGTATTTGGCTTGCGTAACCATACCACTACCACAACACCACAATCGCCTTATATTTATATACGAAACCGAGTCATAGACGTTAAGAAAAAAAATTACACGTAAAGTCCTGGTTTTAAATCCCGGTCGGAGAAAATATTTGTTTCATAAATTTTATTTGTAATATTTAACTATAGGAATAAAAATTTGTAAATAAAATAAAAGGCTGATATTTACTTCGGCTCTAGTTGTTAAAGAGTGGTAGGCAGTGGTGCCTAGTTTGCCGTTTCGGGGTACTACCACAGCCTACAACAGACCTTAAAGTGACTTATTCGCGTTTCAGGATTATACGACTTATACGTTTTGTTCCATCTAGACCTAGTGGATGTGATTGCTACTGACAGTTATTGAATTGTAGTAGCAGTGACATTCATTTATAGATCACACTTCGGCTTAACATAAAGCGGGTTGCTGTCATATGTCGAACCACAATAATAAAACACAATAATTGTTACAATAATAACCTAATTCCAATAAAAGTATTAACAGAGTAATAATCGTTAAAATACACAAAAACCTTTGTCAATGTAACGTGAAGGGAGATTTCCACGTCGAATTCGGGTTTATCTCAAATGGTTTACGTTCAACCCTCGATCATTCCTGCTGATACAAGCCTATTGCGGTAACGTCAATGCTTATTCTTGCTAGCTAGGTTTGCAGTTATTTAATTATTATTTAAATTTATATATTAACATCTTTGGCCGGCATAGTGACGGCGACTAAGGTCAACGTAAACTGAATCGGTTTTTCAATCGTCGGCGCTCTAGCCTTGTTTACCAACAGGCAAGTCACAAAAATAACTAAATTAAAAAAAGAAAAACTGTAATTATTATAGGCTCCCTATTTTGTTAATCCTTAAGGTATATGGGCATTTTATAGCCTTAATTTTACGTATTTAATAATTGCATACAGATTTCTTTGACTGATGTATTTGTTGTTATTTATCTGACTTTATATACCCGAAAGTTTATGTTTATACCACAGGGCCTGTATTAAGAGAATTATGGATGTGAGGGAAGCAAGGGAGTTGTGTCAGGATCGTGGCAAGTTGTGCTTTATTGTCTCTGGCTATCCCTGTGGGAAAAAGGCGTGACAATTTGATTGATTGATTTATATATACATATGTGTTATGCCAGATATTATCTTGCACCATTATACATTTGTATTGCAAAAGATTTCTTATGTTCTCTATTTAAAATCAATTTCATGTTGTTAACGTATGTAGTGTATGAATAGTGCCTTGTATATATTTCTTGTTGATTTGATCTATCACGTCAAGTTGTGGCAAGTTTTATTACTCATTTTAGTATACGGCGGCACACCAACACAATGACATAAGCACAATGTTCAAATTCATAAAACACATAATAACATATTTTATTATACAAATTAGGTAGACATTTATAACTTCATGGTTTTTACATCCAAAATTTGTAGAACCATTTCGACGCGGCCGTTCATCAAATCATCATCATCAGCCAAAAGACATTCACGGCTGAACGTCATTCCGAACGACAAGATGCCAGTTGCAATCTCCGGATATTCGTGACACTTTGTCGTCAGTCCACCCAGTGGGAGGGCTACCTACGCTGCGTATTCTAGTTACGCCACGTTTTGCTACCTTGACAAGGTTTTTTTATTTTGACTGCACAGGCGACTTCGACTTGCCTGTTGGTAAAGTAAGGATAGGTCCAGGAGCGTCCACGACTGAAAAAAAACTGACTCAGTTCACGATTGCCTCAGTTGCCGCCACTATGATGGCCGTCGTAGATAATATGTGTACGAGCGGGTTGTGCAGTTACATGGCGGACGGTACGCACAAGATTTCGCTTAGCTCTAGTCCGCCGCGCTCCGTCTTTCTCTTTTTGTCTGTCTTAGGCAAGGTTCACCAATATTAAGCTACGTTTAATTTGACTCAACCAAAGTTATATTGTACTTGTTAAGTTGGAGGGAGACTTCTCGCCATAGAGTGTAAAAGAAACCATACACATATTTAATTTATTTATTATTTTATTATTTTTCCGTTTATCAAGACCATTTGGACCTTTAAGGGTCATACCGTCGTATCATCATCAAAGCTTAGCGCAATTAGTGTTCAAATCTATGAAGCATTGTTAAATTATTCTGGTGCAATCTATCATCATTCCACTGCTTGACTATGACGATGTGTGCTGTTCGGATTTTAGAGAGGACTTGCTAAACAAAATGGACCGTCTCCTCAATGCTGGCATTCGGTTCATTTTTGGGCTGAGGAAATATGATCATATTTCAGAATTTTGCCGATTTGACTTTGCAGGAATCTTTGAGGACTTGCAGGAGGTGTTTATATTGTATATATTTGTATATGTATGTATGTATTATATTTTTCTCCGTATAACCTTCCTTCTGCTCACATTTTGGACATGCTTCTATTGTTCCAAAGGTTGGCTGGTGGAAAATGCTAACCAGCATTAAGTCCGCCTGCGTGGACCATAGTACGGCAAGTAATAAATAAATAAAATAAATAAATAAATAAATCTATTATTCAGGTATGGAAAGCTTTTTTGAATAAGAATTCTTAGACGTTTATTAGTTTAGATTAAGTATAGAAACTTTATTCTAAAGCCGTGTTAAGTTTTGTTTTTCGCAAATATATTTTTGATAAGTATTAATATATTTTAATATATATCTTTACATAAAACAGTAATATATTTTGCAATTAATCCTACTAAAATAATCTCAAGCATAAAGGCTCCGTATATCCGAAAGGCAGGGAGGGTTATGTATTCAATATGGCTAACCAATTGTTATCAGTTTTATCTATCTCAACCAAATTAACAACGTATCTTACGGTCTCTGCCTGTGGGAATTAATGATTATTATTTTTTCACATAATCTCCATTGTCTCTGCCTATCCCTGTGGGGAAAAGGTGTGACAATTTCATTGATTGATTGAAAAATTTATTGTAGCATGTGGATGCGTTAAACAAGGCATGTCAGGAGGGTGTTTTTCGATCAAGACGATCGGAGACATCCTCAAGAAAGCTAGGTTGTCTAGTGCACATAACCATAGAGCTTCTATGAAGAGAATTGTGGATGTGAAGGAAGCGAGGGAGTTGTGTCAGGATCGTGGCAAGTGGCGCTCCATTGTCTCTGCCTATCCCCATGGGAATAAGGCGTGGCATGGAAAATAGGCGAGGCCTTTTTGTCTCTTCTATAATTTTCCTAATTCTATAGTTGCCAAAGTTTCTATGCACTTAATACAATACACTTTGTCATATGTTGCTTACGATGTGGTCACACGTGTTTGTTACAAAGTGCGATGTACATTGATGCTTTTACTTGTACTGATTAGGTTACGCAACTATTCACACAAGAATTGGATATCGATTATATTGTTATTTTAATGCGGATTCATAATAAATCAAATTGGCACACATGGATTCCCCTAAGGGTAGGCGGAGACAACGGAGCGAACCTGACACAACTCTGTCGCTTTGTTCACATCCAAAATTCTCTTAATACAATATCTTTATTAGTTTTATTGAGACGCGACGTCTGGGCCTCAAGTCTCTTAATCATCATCATCAGCCAGATGACGTCCACTGCTGAACATAGGCCTCCCCCTTAGAACGCCATTCCGAACAACAAGGTGCCAGTTGCATCCACCGGTTACCCGTGACTTTCACTATGTCGTCAGTCCACCTAGTGGGAGGCCTACACTGCGTTTGCCGGTTTGTGGTCTCCACTCTAGAACCTTTCTTCCCCATCGGTTGTCGGTTCTTCAGCTTGCAAATCCTACGAGCTATGTCGGTAACTCTATGGTTCCTCGGCGAATATCCTCGTTTCGGATTCTGTCGCGCAAAGATACTCCAAGCATAGCTCTCTCCATTGCCCTCTGAGCGACCCTGAACTTTTCCAATACATAATGCCGACGAAAATTCAGTAATAATGCGTCGCGGTCGCAAGTGACCAATCAAAGTAGTTTACGTATATTTGTTATTTGCTGATTGGTTACAAAGATGTCAATAATCAATAATAATCAATAACCCGTTTTAGTTCATGTTTGTCTCAGTCACCGTCACTACCGCCTAGATTTTTCACGTTGATATTTTTATCTAATGCCAACAGAACTCCAATGGGAATGTGAACACGTATAGCTCTATAATTATATTGACTATAATATATGTTGAGTGCAATAAAACTATTATTTTGCAGACTGGGCACATAGCTGGCGGAGGCTCGTGTTCGCGTACGTGAGCGGAATATAACCTGGCCACCCCTCGCAGACGTCGCGGCTTCATAATAACAACTAGGCATTACCGACAAATCAATATTCTTTTCTATTACGACTATGTATTGAATACAAATGTTACTTTCTATGAGCGCTGACGAGACAACGAGCACAGCTTTTGCCTTGGATTTTTGACTGCATAGCGACGGCGACTGAGGCTACTCTAATATGATGCGATTTTTTCAGTCGTCGGCACACTTGAACCTTTGCTTGCGTTGAGGTCAGGCGTCGCGTAAAAAAGGTTACTTAATTGCTTATAATATTCCCCGTCGAAAGATTACGTTTTCTAGTCGAGTCATTATAAGAGCTTTGAAAGATTAAGATTTGAAAAGTGGTATAAGTAGTGGTATCCAGTCTGCCCATCCGGGGTAGTACCAGTATACAGACTGTGAAGTGATAAGTGACTGACGCTTGCAGCATACTGGATGTGACTGCTTACAATTATTTAACTGTAGTAGCAGTCATCTTTATTCATGGACCGCATTCCAGTTTAATATAAGACGGGGTGTCGTCATATGTCGAGTCACAATTTAAAAAATATATATATTGTTACTCGGCATATATTATATATATTAATAGCAATAAAGATGTCTAATATTGATACGGTCGCTATAAATGTTGATATCTATAACGAAATAACTACGGATCTATGGAGGCACTAACTAAAATAACTGACTTAGTTTTACATAAGATCACATGAGATCTTACAACTTGTTGTAGCAGGAACTGCATTGCGAGACTAGGCATTTTTTACATTTCTATTTTTATTTATAGATAGATAAATAAAGTCTTAATGTGTAATGAAATAGGAGCTATTTTCGTAAGTAAGAAAATGTGCAAAAGGCTGCTTCCTGTTTTATTAGATTATCTTAAACCATATTATAAGTAGACTTTGAAAGCCGCGTCTGGTGTCTCATAAACTTAATTTAGCTCACAAGTGCACTTAGTACGTCAACAATGCTATGCACTAAAAAGTACAATATCAAATTACTCTTTGTTGCAAATTGTATCTTATTTTGGAAATTACTAAGTTTAATTTTATATTACACGTGATATTATCAAAATATTTCAAGTGTACAAACCGCAAATTGAAGACCTGATTGATGATCGGCCATAAGTCTGCCACCCAATAAACCTTTATTTCTCTTAACACAACAAAATTTTCTTAGATTTTGCGCGAACATTGTTTGATGAATTAAACAAATAAATTAATTAATTAGTCTTCCTGACCACGATGGCTGCAAAGCTCTTGAAACGTCGAAATAACATCAAATTGTACAATCAAATAACCAAAATAAACGCGATAGTAAGGATAAAAGGATAAATATTATTTTTGGGCTTTTTTGTGCTATTTTTGTAATGTCCAATGATGAAAAAATATATAAATGGTAGCATCGATACCTGTATTAATAAAACTAATAACAATTTTTCTTTTAATTGCTGTGCAATTGAGTTATTTGGAAAATAAGATATGGATTTTATATCGTCTGTCAATCACAAACACACGCCATATTAACTGTTTTGCTATGAACTATCATTATTATATTTTTATCATTGTGCACACCTAAATTGTGCAAAATGAATAATATATTCCAATTACATTATAATCTTCGTACATTAAACTATTTTAAAATGTATATGCAACTGTTAATACAATTAAGCCCAAGTGCCCATACAAAATGAATGATGTCCTTTGTTTAATTCACAACTAAATATTTTTTGTATTATTATACTAGTATTTTTTATATTACTATATTGAGTTACTAAAGTGCTTGTATCATAGAAACAGATTATCAAAATGTATACTGTGCAATTATGTTTTAATGTAATTTCAGTTGATGAGGGCTATGAGGACTATAACAAATGTAATTGTACTCGTAAGTCAAGTTGAAATATTAACAGTGTTCAAGATAAGTTATATTAAAGGAGACTCAGATAAGCTGTTTATCGTTCAACTTAATTTATTTTATTTAATTATTTAAAGAGAGGGGGAAGTGTTCCGTTTGTTTTGTTTATGCCTACGAAGAGAGCGCGTCTCTGTTAAACATTACTTAACAACAATTACCTAATGTAAAGCCTGATTCTTTTTAATTAACCTACTTTATTAATATTTATTTTATTACTTTTAATTAAAGAATTACATCAAAGAACTGTTTCTTCAAAGAAATTCTTATTTATTTATTTAAATCGTTTTTTGCACCAAAATAAACTTTAAAATAGGTACATAGGCGAGTTTAATTCATGTTAGGCATTTTCTAACAACTAACCTTTGGGATATGAGATTTGGCAGGGTGCAAATATACTACAAACTACAATTTAATAAACTACATACAAGTATATATATACATTTATGTAGGTAAAAATAAACTTACACAATTAAATTTTGTGCCAAATTATTTAATATGAACCAGATGCCGTGAGCTTCTGTTTATCAAAAAACAAGTTGGCGAATCGTTTAAAGACATTGACAGACGGTGCACGTCTAATATCCAGCGGTAGCTTGTTCCTCTGGCGGACTGCAGACACAGTAAAGGAATCTAAATATCTGCTTGAGGAGTGGGAAATAATTTTGAGATGGTTATTGAAAGAAGAACGAAGAGGGAGACTATGCGTATCGCATAAGAATTCAAATCGTGATTTGAGGTAAGGAGGTGCAAGATAATATCTTATGCAATATATATGGTGTTGGCAGTTGTGACCACTCTGCCGATCCGGAGTACCACCACTTATAAGGGCACAGGCCATGAAGTGACTTAGTCGCGTTTCGCTATCAGTTTGTAAGTATTAGCGAAGCGATATAATATTGAGATGTGTCATATCACCTTAACTTTTCCGATAGTAAGCAAAAGAACTGCCTCATGGACTAAGAGCGCCGACTGTTTCAGTTCACGGTTTTCTCAGTCGTCATGGCCACTGTGCAAACATAAGAAAGATAGGTGATGTCCCTTTGGTTTGTATTCGAGAAATAATGTAATAGAATTAGGTACAATTTTTTTCACCCCAAAGTTTGATTGTTTAAATATAAAATAGTATAGTAGAAATAGCGGGGTGAAAGAGTAAATATTTTATTTGTAAACACATTGTTTGATCATAAAGTTTGCGACTCAAGTGCTCCTGGGGGGGAGTAAAGGCAACTCGCCGTTTTAGATTTACTCTGTATAGGTACATACGTTTTGTTGCTAGGTACGTAGAACCACTTATAAATACAGATGATAGTTTCAGACCCCATTGATGCGTTGTCAAATTACTTACTAGTAAAAAGACTTTGTACCTGCTACTACTAATCCCAAAACATGTCTATACTACGCCTTGAAGCGATGGTGCTAAGTCGGATTCAAAGATTGTGCAAATGACAACCAACTCTCTGCCTACCACTCTTGAACAGCTACACCCAGAGCATTTTTTCTGTCTATTTTTATTAACAAATATTCGTTAATACTCGTATTTGTTAATAAAAAAATTGTCAATAAATGGTATGAAACAAATTTTTGGTCCTACTGAAAATCAAACCTACACGCGTAGAGGATTTTTATTTTGTATGTTAACCAATCATTGTCTTCATCAACGACAAATAAACCAACGAAGTCAAATTTCTTCAACCTGATACGAAAGTCAAGTTCTTTTGGCCCTATTCTTAATTATGTTCTTAGGTAATTTGACCAGGCAACCTAGGCAGCTAGGTTGCCTAGCCTCTATGAAGAGAATTGTGGATGTGAAGGAAGCAAGGGAGTTGTGTAAGGATCGTGGTAAGTGGCGCTCCATTGTTTTCGCCTATCCCTGTGGGATGTCTTCGAGACTACGATGGCTACAAAGCTCTCGAAATTTGTTTAATTCATTAACTGACATAATTTTTTATGATATTGACTTTAATTGAAAATAATATTTATTTTAATAGAAGATTTAGTAATTGTAGTAATTGACATATTAACACGCCCAAACAGGCATTTATGGAGTAGGTACAGCTAGTTTAAATATAAGACATTACTAACCTAAGCAATGACATGTAAATCAATAAATAAAAGCTATAAAGAATTGATAATAAACAAGCTATTTGTTATTTTGGAGAGTTGTGAAGGAAAATGTACATTTTGTATGGCACGTAGATATGGCATGCAATTCATAACACGCAGACATTTATTGCGCGCACGTAGAAAATCTCATAATAAAACATATTTGCTCCATTGTGATGTATGTATGTATGTGAATTGTTATGTTAATAACAAAGTGGGGATAATTAAGACGTTTAAAAGCAGGGCGAATTATATTGATGTATAACTACCGCCAGACAAAAAGAGCGCTCATATATAAGCTGCGGAGTATATGTATAGGCAGATAAGAAGAGCACTAGACGACTAGGGTAGGAGTAAAGCCGCTCAATTTTTTAAATCGTGCAGATAATTTATTTTAGCTTAATGTTAAGCTGGAGTGTGGTTCACGAATGGAGGTGACTGTTACTACAGTTCAATAACTGTAAGTAGCAGTTACATCCACTATGAACGCCTAATTGAAACCGGCAACTTAAAAGTTGACCCCGAAACGCGACTGGCTCGCTTGAAGGTCTGTACACTTGAAAGTGGTGGTGCGAGCCCCGCTAAACAGGCCTACTAGAGCTCTACAACACCACAAGAATTAGTCAATTATTATTCATTGTATTTCTTAAATAATATTCAAATTAGTACTGCTATTCCATTATAGATGGCGCTTGATATTTTCCTTTAAGTAGTCTAGCTAATCAATTACAGATGGCGTGCCACTCGTTTTTGTTAACAAGCCGTTTCGCAGGGTTATGAACAAATGTTGGCGATAACAGATGCGCTTTTATATTTTAATATTGATGCATACATTTGAAAATCAGCGCTTTGGTCTGCCTCGAAGAAGTTTAAAGCACATTTCAACTTGACTACAGCGAAGCAGGAGAGTAATGTATTTGTCCGATGTATGTACTCGTATTATCTGTTCCCTCATACTTGGAAGCGTTTTTATCATTATGTTGGTTATATGTGACGTCACATTAAAGCGGAGCCCTCTAAAGGACATAATCATGAACTAAAAAATCTATGATGTGGCGCGAACCGGCAGAACAAAAGAGCGCTGACCTTCAAGCGCTTTTTATGTGCCGGGATCTGTATCAAATGAAAGATCTTGAGTCTGTTTACGATGGTACTACTTTAGATCGGCAGACTGAGTAAGTTAAGATTGTTATAAACATTTTGCAAATATTACAAAATAAAGAACACATTATTTTCCATATATTTTATTCACACAGCATTCATCACACGTTCTTATATAAAATAAACGAGACATAATTAAATATAAATGAAACGGAGTATTATTTGGAAGTGTGGGGCAAACACGAACGACAAATAAAATGACTGCGCAAACCAAATAATGATTAACTGATATAGTACCCAGCAAAACAGAGCGCTGACTTTTGAGCTGCGCAGTATAAGGATCGGCAGATAGAAGAGCGCTGGACAACTGCGGTGGAAACAAGTCAGCCTATCTATAATTAATATTTTAAAATTCCTACACACGCGTAAAACGTGAAGTAGTTAACAAAACAAGTTACTGCGCTTTTTCAATGCCAGCGCTCTTTTTATCTGCCGGGATATACCAATCCGGGGTAGTACTACTACTTACAAGTATACAGACCGAAAAGAAACTTAATCGCGTTCCGGGCATAGTGGGTGGCGACTACTATTTACAGGTGTTTAACTGTAGTAGCAGTTCCACCATTAATGGACCGCATTCCATCTTAACTTTAGGCACGGTGTTGTCATATGTCGAGCACATACCCAATATAACTACTTTTGTTGGTTATAAAGTATCTTTTTGTGTACGCTGTTCGATAATAGATGTCGCTTAAAGGACATCATTAATTTTATATAGAGACTTGGGCTAAGTTGTATTAACGGTAGCATATACATTTTAAAATAGTTTGATGTACGAAGATAACAACGTAATTGGAATATATTCTTTATTTTGTATAGTTTAGAGCAAAATGATCAAACTATATAATTATGACAGTTCAAATTAGAACTGTCAATATGGCGTGTCTTCGTGATTGAAAGACGATACAAAATCCATATTTTATTATCCAAATAACTCAATTGCACAGCAATAATTACTAGTATTGTATTGTATTGATAACAAGTAGCGAAACTACCATTTATATATTTTTTCATCATTGCGCATTACAAAAGTAGTACAAAAATAGCCCAAATTGAATGTCCTTCATGTTACAAACTATTACTTTACGACAAAAAAGGCTAAAGGCTAATGGCTCAGGCCCCTAGCCCTTGAATTTTTGTGTATTTAAAAACCCCTAACATGAATTTTAAACACTGTTTAATATTACTTTATTAAATATTACCTTCTCAAAGAAAGAAATACATATATTAAAATTGTTCAGGGCATTTTATTTAAAACACAAACATAATTTGTACCACACAATATAACAGATCAAGTTAACAGTAAACAGTGGCGTAGCGTGGCGGGGGCGGAGGGGGCAGCCCGCCCCGGGCGGCACTTTTAGGGGGCGGCAAAATTTATAAAAACTGAAATAAATCATTAAAATTTGAACCTGAAATTCATATTTTTGTTGCACCTATGATTGAAACTCCTAAATAAGGGGGCGGCTGACTTCCACGCTACGCCACTGACAGTAAATAAGTATAAAATAAAAAATCAGAAAGTAATGCCTCAAAAATCTTAACTAATCTAGTCTAAAACTAAATGACAATATAAAAATACTAATAAATACACGAGGGATAGGCAAAATAATATGTACGTTATGCTTATACACAAAGCCAAAAAGGTTCTGCGGGCCGACGCGTAACTTAATCTCAATGGGCTTCGTTTTGACAGTTCAGCTCTATTATCATCATCAGCCAGATGACGTCCACTGCTGAACATAGGCCTCCCACTTCAAACGCCATTACGAACAAGATGCCAGTTACATCCACCGTTTATTCGTGACTTTCACTATGTCGTCAGTGCTCCGTTAATCGAGCTTACAAATTGAAATTGAGACCGCGCAACACACTGTGAATGCGATGAAATAAAGTTGTTTTTGACACTAACATCGACTGCGTAACTTTTTCACAAATGGGAATAAATTTCATTTTCATTCCCATTGAAGTTACGCCTTATTAATAAATAAATAATAATAATTTACATATTATTTCGTCTACTCCCAATATATCGCCTCTTTACGAGAACAAATGTGTAATGCAATTTTGCACAGAGCAAGTTTAAAATCAACGTACAATAAATCCGACCTCCTTTTCGCTCATTGAGTCACTGTACTAACACCAAGGAGCATTCGTATTTGAGCCTGGCGTCTGTAAATTAATTTCAAGTCAATTTGTTTCTCTATTCAGTGCTGTAAAGGACATTGGGTATGTTAAATCCGGGTAAAACATTGTGTGTGCAACATCCGGGTCTGATACCAAGCAAGGATAGGTCCCAGAGCGTCGACGACTTAAAAAACTGATTCAAATGACAGTTGTCTCGGTCATCGTCACTATGCCAGCCAAAGAATCCACGGTTATACACATGGATTGGTAAAGCAGACCACTTGTCGCTTATTCTACAAAAAGAGATGCGTCGAACCTTTTTTTTCTTGCGAAAGGGCTCCAGTGTGATCTCAGAATCACTATAACTCGGACAGCTTGGCATTGTAATGAACAGCCAGGGCATTGTGTATGACAAAAATCCATAAATATTGCATTACATGTAAATACTCCTTGGCCAGTAGGCACTTTAATAAGAGGGCTTAACCAGGGGAATAACAGGAAAACCTTTTTAAAACTATCGCAACATTCCCGCAAAGGGACGGAGATAATATGGTCATGGAGGATTTTATTTTAAAACGAGATAGTTACAAGGCGCAACTTTCCACGATCTTAACACATTCGCATCCACAAAATGGAGGATTGAAATCTAATAGCATGATCTAGGTAAAAGATTGTTACTGGATAAAATTGGTGACACAATTTGGAAGCAGGGTGTTGCAGTGTCCATAATTATAAAGCTTATATAAAGCGAATTGTAAATAGTTACAATGAAAATCTATCCTAAGTGAAGTACTTTATAATTATGATTACGTTAATCGTACTTTAAACTGAGCCTTATTGACCTTCTGAGAAGTCTTGGACTATCCATAGCTTCAATAATGAAGCCACTCGACTTCCTTTGAGCTCTCGTTTTGGGACTGTGCACGCCAATTTTAGTTTTCTTCTTTGGTGTTTTGTTTTCTTTGTCATTCTCTGCTGAGTCGTGGTCGTGAATCAAAACGCTCTTGATGGATTTCCTTGGTGTAATGTTCTCTTTGTCACTCTCTGCTGAGTCGTAGTCGTTGAATAGAACACTCTTGATGGACTTCTTTGGTGTTTTGCGTTTGGTGATACTCTTGAGTATACTGCGGGCTGGTGTTGCGCTCAAGTCAATTAAGGGCAGATTTGTTGGAGTGCTCTGCAGAATAAAATTAGTAAAATATAAAATTAAGGGTGAATAAGCTAAAAAAAGAATTAAAAAATAGAAGCTGATATTTGCTTCAGGTCTGGTTATCAAAGAGTGGTAGGCAGTGGTACTCATTCTGCCGATCCGGGGTAGTACCACTACTTACAAGTATATTGACCGTGAAGTGATTTGGTCGCGTTTCGGGATCAGCTTGTAAGTTGCAGGTTCCAACTAGGCTGGCATAGTGGATATAGCTGCTATTTTCAGTTATTTATTGTAGTAGCAGCCACCTCCATTCATTAAAACCACTCCAGCTTAACATCAGGCGGGATGGTTGATGTTAAGCTGGAGCAAAATGCATTTTTTTTGTTATTATCATTTAGCATATTCCAATGCGGTTTTTTAGTTGTCGGAGCTCTTGGTCCTCCCCATGCTTACCATCAGGCAAATCGTGGCCAGATGTTGAGGCAAAATAAAAAAATTGTTTGTTTATAATAAAAGAATAAAGAAAAACAGTACTTATAAAAAAATGTGAATTGTTTATAATAATAATAAGGCGACCGTGGTGTAGTGGCAGTGCAATGATCACGCCAACCGAGAGCATGGGTTCAAAACCACTGTGATTTAGTAGCGTTTCGGGATCAGCTTGTAAGTTGCCAGTTACAACTAGGCCGGCATAGTGGATGTGCTACTTACAGTTATTAAATGTAATAGCAGTAAGCAGTGACATCCATTCATAGACCACACTCCAGCTTAACATCAAGCTGGGTGCTGTCATATGTCGAGTAACAATAAAAAATAAAACATGCCGATACCAATGAATTTTTGATATATGTACTTTGTTGTTTTTACAAATACTTTAGTAGCTTAATATAGAAATAAAAAATAATAAATAAATGCAATATTTACAAGTGGTGATTGGTCTTCTTCTACTTGTTTCCCAATTGTGGATGCACGCATTATTGCGAATGATTTCTGAAATTATAATTTAAATAAAAACATTATTAATAATTAATCAATCAAATTGTCACACTTCCATTCCTACTACACTTTTATTCCACGATTCTAAAATAACTCTCTATCAACATTCACACCCAGTACGTAGCAGTCCTCTCCTAGTTGAAATTGGCAACCTACAAGCTGATCCCGAAACGCAACTAAGTCATTTCACGGACTGTAGACGTGTATGTTGTGGTACTACCCCGGTTCAGCAGATTGGGCACCACTGCCTACGACTCTATGACAACCATATTTTTATCAAATATTTGTAGTAATTAATCTAATTATAAAATATTACAAATAAAAGCTATAAAACAAATATTTGCCTTCACCAGGAATCGAACCCGGGACATAATGCGCAGCGAACTGGTGTGCCAACCACTGCGCTCCGCCTTTCGTCACATCCACCCCTGCTTAAAGTGATTATCAATCAAATTGTCACGGCTTTTTCCTACAGGGATAGTCATTGACAATGAAGCGCCACTTGCCACGATCCTGATACAACTCCTTCGCTTCCCTCTCATCCAAAATTCTCTTCATACAAGGTTTACGATTATGGGCACTAGGCAACCTAGCTTTCTTGAGGATGTCTCCGATTTGGTCGGAAAACACTCTCCTGGGCCTGCCTTGTTTAACGCATCCATCCACATCAGATTTATAAATTCCTTTCGTCAATCTACTTATACTCATACGCCGAAGATGCAAGGATAACTTGATCGTCGGCGTACAAGAGACATTTGCTCACCAAGTCATTCATTCTTAAACCATACTTCCTTTCACGCAACCCTTTCAGACAAGTAATAATTTATCTTAATTACCCTTTTATCGCTTGCTTTCTTAGCCTCGCTGGAAACAACAGCTCTGAGTAGTGTTTGTTTACTTTTTGGTGTTGCAAATTGTGGTGACACTTTTATTGGTGATTTAATTTGGAAGAAGCCAGCCTCAAACGTTTTCTCCTCCTCACAGGGTGGTTCCTGTTGTTCCTTGAGTGTTTTACGTGCCGCTGTTGAAGTTAGTTGGAATTAGTTTTAGCTTTTATTCTATTGCGGAGCATTATTCCACATGTTAGAAAAAGGAAAGGAGATCTCCCAGCTGTACGCGCGTGTTGCGTACAAGGCTCAACTAGCCGGGTGACGTCTCTTCGTTGGAGCGTATATATATACAGTAGAACCTCGATAACTTAAACCTCGGTAACATAAAAACCTCTGTTACTTCAAAAAATACTATGTTCCCTTCCCATCAGAGCCCAAAACCTCTATAACTTAAAATACGCAACCTCTATAACTTAAATAAATAATCTCTGTATAGGCCCTCAGTAACTAAAAGAACAAAAGAAAATCACAGATTTTTTTAAGTAGACTAAACCTTTAGTTGTTGTTTTATTTTTATGTAATGTTAGTAATGTGAATAAATATGATTACATATTTAATTTTCAGTATTTTATTGAACCCATCCTTCTGATGCATTCGAGTAAAAATGGGAGCAAGGGTACATAGAAACATGTACATACCTCTATATTAACCTTTACCTAACATAAACCCTTGATAACTTAAAACCTCTATAACTTAAAATATTTTGTGTATCCCTTGGACTTTAACTTATCGAGGTTCTACTGTATATATATATATACTGATATTGAACGCGCAATCTCATTGGTTCAACTGGTGATCTGCGAACATATTGAGCTAGCGACACGTGCAACGCCATCTATCCATCGGCGCAGACACTATCTCTAGAACGCCCTCTATAGGCATGTAGCGCGGTTGCTACAATTCCTTTTAACATGCAATATGTACATAGGCGAACTTAATGCCGCTAGACATTATCTAACAGTTAACCTTAGGGACCAAAAGAAAGAACAAAATAAAGGATAAGGTGCAAAATAATAACAATAAGTATAAATAAACTTGAATAAAAGTAAAATACGGTAGTTTCGATGCTTGTATTAATAAACCTAATAACAATTTTGCTTTTAATTGCTGTGCAGTTGAGTTATTTGGAAAATAAGATATGGATTTTGTATCGTCTGTTAATCACACACTATATTAGCAGTTCTGCTTTGAAATACCATATACATAGTTTGATCATTTTGCACACCTGAAGTATGCATAATAAAGGATGTATTCCAATTACATTGGAATCTTCGCACATCAAACTATTTTGTTGTGTTAATACAATTAAGTCCGAGTTCCCCATACAAAATGACTGTTGTCTTTAGCCAGTGTCATTATTGTATTTGATTGTCAACTGTCAGTCATACATTTACTGAATGCAGGTACTTAGAACTACATTTAACTACATTTAAATCAACATTATAGATGCAAAGTTACCTGCTATCATATCTCTTAATCTGCTTGTTGCTTGAGGTTTTACATTTTGTTTTTTATTAATAATTTTCCTAGTAAATTCTTTCTTTGCAGGTTCCTCTTCCGCCCAATTGCTATCACGATTTTTGTTCAATGCTTTGAATTTCATTTCTATGTCTTCAATCTATAATTATACCAAAGGTAAATTGTTTTATTGTGACTTGACATCTGAACTCGACTTGCCTGATAGAAGTGGAGAAAGCAAGGGGAGATTCAGAAGTGCAAACGACTTAAAAAATACAACTTAGTTCAAGGTGTTCTTAGTCGCCGTCATTAACCCGGCAAAAGGCTTTTTCAAGCATTTTTTTTATTATACATTTCTATACTAAGCTTCTAAAGTGCAGGACAACCAAAGTACATATATCAAAGATACATTGGTACCGGTGAGTGGTTTCGAACCCGTGCTCTCTGCTTGCATAACCATTGCATTGCACCACTGCATCAATGATTAGTGTCATTTTTAAATCGGAGGCAAGTAGTTATAGTAAAACACACTCATTCCTTGATTAAATCAGGGTTCCTAAATAAATGTATCTTTGGTTGTAATGGTAACTGGGACAGCCGTGAACTGAGACTAGTTGTAACCTGCGGACCCTGAAACGCAAAAGTCACTTCACGGCTTGTACATTCGAAAATGCTAGTACTACCCCAGATCGGCAGACCACCAACTATTTGCTTACTAATCTTTGCACCTGAGTTGTCGCCAATTTGTCGTTATCTTTGAATCTTTTAGACGCTAGTTTGTTAAATATATAACTTGCATATGTAATGTTGTACCTGTATAAACACCAAATCCCAGAATCCTCTCAAATCAGCTGATGTTATCAATGGTGTGTTGGGCTCCGGGAACGCACACTTCTCCACAAGTGATGCAAATTGTTGGAACTTTTGGGACATCAAAAGACGCGCTAGCCCTACTGCAGCAAGGATTTTCTCCTGCAAATAATTATATAAATACATCATAATAAAAATGTACTAATCAAGTCTCTGGTATCCAAGCACATGGGCCCTGCTATGTGATGCTAGGAGATCGTTTTCTCCAGAAGGCTTTTGGATAATGCAAACAGATAAACAACAGGATCGCAATAGACTCGACACAATAGCAACCACGGGAACGTAACCGCAAGTTCGCGAGAATCCTTTGTTAGAAAACAAAGCCGTGTCGCGTAAGCAACCTAAAATGTGTTACGAGTTAGATCTAAATAGAATTTTCTGAATAATCCTATATATAAGAAACGCGACCGTCTCAACGATCAGTCTTGTTTGGACAGCGAATCAGCGAAACCTGCGAATGGGAAACGAGTACTTTGGCTACGACAACGAGAGCCATTATTTTTTACCTAACCTTTCAGACTTTGTTATCAAGACGCTATATCGGTCCGAGCCTGGCAAGGAGAACACTAAAAAACAACTGAATACACCAATTTAATATACGATTGCCTCATTCGTCATCACTATACTGGCCAAAACTTTATAATACCTGTATAAACTCAGGCAGAACTTCCTTTTGTAAAATATCATCCCACTGATCACAAAGATGTGTTATCCGTACTATTTCTGAGGCAAGTTGTCGTCTGTAATGCTCTACTGTTTGCCCATCGCTAGCATCTTCAGCAAGGAGACCTGAAACAACACCACAATTTTGGAAAGAGTCAACTGATATGCAATCCACTGACTAATATTTTTAAATTCACATTTCGATAATAAGCTACTAAAGTGCTTGCATCATAGAAACTGGACGACCAAAGTAAATATATCAAAGATACACTGGTACTGGCAAGTGGTTTTGAACCGTGCTCTCTCTTTACAAAACCATTGCACTGCCACTACACCATGGTATATTTATTTTTGAGTGAATATTGAAAAGTAGATATACATACCATCTTTAAGTTTTTGCTTATTTTCCTTTCTTACTTTGTCTTTGCCCCGTGCCACAGTGACTTTGGGACTTGTGTTATCACAAATGTAAATGTCCTCAATTGCACTAGAGTCTAACTGCAAACTTTTATTTATATTTTCAATTGTCATATTCACATTTTCATTTTCAACAGCATTTTCTTCATTTGAAGTTGTCCCATTTTCAGCTAAAACCTTATCATTTTCATTTGTAGCTATCACTATTTTATTAGACTCTTTTTTTGTAGATACTTTAAAATTTTTGTTCAAAACTTTCTCATTTTTATTTGAAATTTGCACTTTCTTATTGACAATGTTATCATTTTTCTTTAAATCTTGTCCTTTTTTATTAGCACTTTGCTCTCTTTTATTAACAACTCGCTCATCCTTTTTTTGCACCTTCATATTTTTTACACTATTTTTGTTATCAATTTCCTTTTTGCTTACTTTATTTATGTTAATTTTCTCAATTGGCTTTTGTACTTCCACTTTATTTTGTGATCTTGTATTTCTTGCAACTGCTCCTTTATCAATCTTCTTATCTTTACCATTAATTCCTGTACTTACTGGAATTCTTGCACTTTTTTGTTTACTATTAACATCTTTCCCTGTATTTTTACTTGTACTTGGTTTTTGTGTACCTCTACTTGCCTCCAAAACAATTGTGCTAGTACTACTGGTACTACCTGTGCTTGGGGACTTTTTAGCAGCAATATTAGCTTTACCAAATGTAAATACTGTTTCGGGTTTTTTCTTATCTTTTGTGTTAAACATTTTCAATTCTTTGCTGAATTTGAATTGCGATTTGTTTGTAGGTAATCTTGTCGCTTTAAATGGTGGCAGGGGCTCGAAGTTTATTGGGGCATGGTATACACCTACAAGACAAAGGTTTATTTTAATGTTTTTCCTATTAAAATGCAATGACTGACTTCAAGTTGCCTGATGGTAGGCAAACAGAAGTTCAAGCACTGACAACTGAAAAAGACAATTAATGGTTGCCTAAGTTACTTTCACTGTGGTGGCCAAAGGTGCTTTATCAAGCTTCTCATTAAAGATATTAAAGATTCAAAACTTATATAATACAATTAATACTAATCAAACCACCCAAATGTTCAAAATTCTAATCTTTATATAATTTTTGAATATAAAATTCTCACCAGCCAGGAATGGCTTCTTTTTTTTCAATTGCTGATTTTTTCGTTCCCTTTCCTTCTCCTCTTTCCATTTTTGTAATTGTAAATTTCTATTCCGTTTGCCAGGTGGCTCCAAATCCACAACTGGACTGATGCATAAATTACGTCCAGCATCAAATGCAGTCAATCGATATGTTTTACGTGACTTACTTTTTTCTTCAACACGCCTTACAGTCTAGAAGATTTCAAAATTAAAAAGTTTATAAGTAGTATGTATATTTTATTTTAGGATTATGCAGTCTGTGGCCAAAGGTGAGATACCCTGGGCCACTTAGGTTTAAAGGGCCCTAGCAAAATTAATAAAAAATGCATTATTTTAATAATATGTCTGTTGCGAGATTGCCACCTCAACCAGTCTCACAATATGGTAACAATCTACATGTTTCAATACAAATCTCTGCACGAATATAATTATAACAAATCAATAATCTGCAAAGAAAATTGTGGATGTAAAAACAGCATAGGAGTTAAGTCATTATAATGGAAATTCCATTGTACACAGCTATTTTTATGAATTCAATTTATAATGTATCACATTGAATAAACTAGGCATTAGATTTATAAATAGTTACTTACGCCCTCAGCCACACTACTGAGATGTCTGGGCATTGTTTTATGACGTTTCTCTCCAATATCAGTTTTTAATGTCAACCCCAATATGTTAAATGGCTTTTCTGTAATGAAAAATTATACATACATCTACAATTTACCTTTAATAAAATAATGATTACATTTTGTTAACTTGAAGCTTCTTTGTCCATTTTCCAGAGGTAAAACCTGCAGTCGGGATGTGCAAATATTCTAATTGAAAACTACAAAATATTTTTATGTAACATTTTATATTAATAGTATTAATGGTCTTCAACCCATAAGCACACCGTTATTATAATTGGATTATGTATTATAAGGTATTTTTATGAAAGCATAAGCTTAACTTCACATAAACATGAACAGTAATTTTTCACGTTTTAAAGCTTTAACTCATGTAATATATCACAGTAATAGTGTTACAATTTAAATGATAAAATGTCTTACCCATTTAACCAGCAATAAGGTCCCTGTAAAGCAAAATAACACAAAATTAATTAGATATTCTAAAACACTCCTCCGATTCAAAATAACAACTGTCAAAATATTATTCAACGCTCAAAATTTAAATTTTAACTACGTCCAGACCGCGTCCAAAGTAAAAAAAAAAAAAAGTAGAAAGCATAGATGATATAAGCCTGATACTTGAATGCACAAACTACTACAAATATAATAATTGTTTACAGAATATAAACAGTATATCCGTTAAACATTGGATAATTTGATAAAGGATTATAGCAAATCTCATCAATCAAAAAAATATATATTAAGAAAAAAAACTCAAGTGGAACATAAATTTTTTTTTATATAAAATAATATAAATTCTCACTCGTTACGACCACTAATATTTTATAATAATTCGTTCTTGGTATAATAATTACGATAACTGTGCATGAAAAGACTTACTGACATTATATGGCTTTTTTATTTTTGTGATATAATAAATTGAAAGGATAAGTGAAAGTAGATTGACGAAAGGAATTCATAAATCTGATGGATGCCTTAAACGACCAAATCGGAGACATCCTCAAGAAACAGTTTTCTCCCAGCTGTTCCCTAGTGCTCATAATCGTAGAGCTTGTATGAAAAGAATTGTGGATGTGAGGGAAGAGAGGAAGTTGTGTCAGGATCGCGTGGAGAATGGAGGCAAGTGTATCTTTGTGCCCACTCCTGTGGGAAACGGCGTGACAATTAAATTGATGGATAGTTTTTAATTTAAAAATAATTATCGGCGATGAGGCATAATGCATTTACTAAATACAGTATTGTGAAGGACTGTTTCTATTTATTTAAATTATGAATTTATTATACTATCACTATTATTAATTAATATTCTACTATTATTCAAGTGGCGCTCCATTGTCTCTGCCTAACCCTGTGGTAAACAGGCGTGACAATTTGGTTGATTAATTAATATTCAAAACTAAGTACGAGGCTCCGTCTACACGGTCTATATCACAGATTACAAAGTCAAAGAGGTTCATATTGAACCGCAGTACGATTCGCTATTTTTCTAGCTCTTTATTTTATTCTTTCGATTGAGTTTATATTAATTAAAAAAGACAGAAGTACGATTAGTGAATGCTGTAATTTTTGAATGTTCTTTATAGCAACATCGAATACGAGTTTCCGGCTGTCAGCTGATGCGAAGATTGGCTTTCGTTCGAAGACCTATTTCGATTTTCGCAAAGAAAACGTCAGGCACCATTCAACATGGGCTTGAAATATGCTATCAAAAGCTAGTTTTAGCTAATTATTTGCTCTAATTGTAGTGTTATTGTTATAATAGTTTCAGTTTACATATTTGTTGTGTAACTTAATAGAAATGGATACGTATATTGTTGGATACCCCAACCATGGCGTTTGTTGATTGTTAAAATATTTCATTTGGTTATTTATATTTTCTTTATATTTGATGTCCGCTTTTCGTTCGTAGTATACTTTTTGTTTATTTTTACGTGTTGTTTATCATCATGGTGAAAGAGAAACCCAACTCAATCCGCATATACGACGACGAAGGGTTCAGGCGACGTGCAGCTTGCATTTGTGTTCGTTCCGACGCTGAAACTGAGGTTAGTTCCATAAACATGTCATTTTCTATCATATTATAATCATATCCAACAATATAAACACATTAAATAACATTTATTAATAATAATAATAATTTAAGAGAGTAATGTGATGTATTATGATAAAGAAGTGCCACTACTGTGTTCCAATTAAGATAAAATTATTTATAATCACAAATATTATAATAGAGTCAGATTATTATGAATTGCATTGTGAAATGTAGGTTATTAAATTTGATATTGAAGCAATACTTACCATTGAATTGATATGCATTTACATTATAACTTTAATGCATTAAGGTTTACTTTATAATGTTAAAATAACCGTTGTAGTATAATATATACTAAAAACAAATTTATTTTGGCATCAAAAGTTGTTGGAAAGTTTTAATCAATGGTATATAATATGCTTTTTAATAATCTATTTTCTTTTATACAAGCTCTTTTAGTAGATTAATATAGAAATGTTTTAACTGTAGTTATATAAATAAATAAAAAAATGAATAAATGTACATATTACATTGGAGACATCCTTAAGAAAGCTAGGTTGCCTAGTGCCCATAACCATAGGGCCTGTATGAGGAGAATTGTGGATGTGAAGGAAGCAAGGGAGTTGTGTAAGGATTGTGGTAAGTGGCGCTCCATTGTCTCTGCCTATCCCTGTGGGAAAAAGGCGTGACAATTTGATTTGATACATTTGCTGTGATGCCTCAAGCTACAACTAGATGATGTTGCATGGAAATATATTTTACTGAGCAAAGAAAAAGTATAATTATATGCACACAATGCTGCCAGTCAGTATCTTGCAATCAATGCAAATAAATACATGACAAACATGTAGCATAGATAGCCAGATTGCACAAGACCATATGCTCATGGACATGGTGGACCTGTATGGTGTGGCGAAAGATCTTCCTTTACTGTAACACAAATAGCAACCCCAAAATTATGATGAATATCAAATGTACACTCACACAAGCCCTAGTGTAGTCTACATTATAGACTAATAGGTTCTATAAGATCTCCTTTCCTTGAGGTTTTACAGCATGTGTGTATTTTGTAACACTTAGCTCATTATGGCTTTAACTCAGTTACACACAGACTCATATTTGCGATATTTGACAAGGACATAGGATAATAAATGGGCCAAATCAAGACAGAAAGATGGTTTATACCACATACTTAATTATAATACTTTTCTTACAATTGAAGCAATTATTATATACCCTTATAGCAGAAAATAACCCTTTTGTGACGAGTCACCTTCACTGCCCTCACTTTACCCTCTACCTAACAAAATATTGTAACACCGCACCAATTCCGCATTTGACATTTGGTCTAAAGTTATATTTCAGGCTAATTGTTAGGTTGCAAAGATGATGTAAGGTTTTTGTAGGTATTCCTATTCCGGGTTCCGTTCTGTCTTCATTTCAGACTTTTTTCCATATAAAATATACTCTATATTCAATAAAGTTTTTAAGTATTTTTTTTTTTTTTTTTTTTATTATTGCAATCAGGCGGTTGCCTATGAGCATATTGGTTGAATGGCGGTGAAGTTGTGTAGGGGATGGGCCAGCGCGCCATCCTCCCAGCTAAAGAATCTGTCCTCGTTTGAGTCTTGATATTGAATTTCTTTTCTTATATAGCTCAACTGCTAGTGGGTTTGGGTGCTTGGCTAATCTTTCAGTGTGTTGAGATTTATATTTCATTATTTCCGCTGCAACTGTGGGAATGTTTGAGTACTCGTGCATTTCTTCAGCTTTAGCAAACCACGGTGCATTTAATACAGTCCTTAAAATACAGTTCTGGACGCGTTGAAGGCTAGCAATATTTGATTTGCTGGCAATACCCCACAGTTGAATACCATATGTCCATATGGGCTTCAAGACTGTACTATAAATTAACAGTTTGTTGTCAGTAGAGAGAGACGAATTACGGCCCATAAGCCAATGCAATCCGCGGAATCTAGTCATGGTGTCGTCCCTTTTTTTCTTAATATGTGTGCTCCATGTCATTTTCCTGTCCAGGTGAAATCCGAGGTACTTCACACAGGTACAGTGGGGTAATATGTCCTTGCCAAATTGCACTGGAAGGAGATATGGTGTGATTTTTGAGCGCTTGCTTGAATACGCCATGTCTTCATCCATTGATATGTTTTATCTAGCACTTTTTGAAGTTTGTCACTTGCAGCTATTGAGCTATTGTCACTTGCCAAGTAGGCGATGTCATCTGCGTAGGTAGCAGTGGTGACCTCGTTGGAGGTAGGTAAGTCAGAAGTAAATATGTTGTATAGCACAGGACCAAGTACAGATCCCTGTGGTACCCCAGCCTGAACGCTATACAACGTTGATGTCTCATTGCCACATTTGACTTGGAAAAGTCTGTCAGTTAAGTAAGATTCTACTATTGGGAAGATAGAGTGAGGTAGCTTTTCCTTAACCTTACAAAGAAGTCCCTTATGCCAGACACGATCGAAGGCCTGTTGAACGTCAAGAAATGCTGCGGAACAATACTGTTTGGTTTCGAAAGATTCCCTGATTTTGTTGTAAACTCGGTGGACCTGTTCAGTTGTTGAGTGTGACTTACGAAAACCAAATTGATGTGTTGGTATTAGTTCAATTTCATTAATAACAATTCGCAGCCTAGCCAAGAAGATTCTTTCCCACAACTTTGAGAGCACAGGAGTCAGGCTAATAGGTCGATAGGATGAGGCCTCCTGAGGAGGTTTGCCTGGCTTCGGGATCATTATTATTTGCGAGATTTTCCATATAGCTGGGAAGTGTGAAATTCTGAATGTGGCGTTGATTAAACAGGTCAAAAATGTTATGCACTTGCGTGGTAGCTCTTTTAATACTTTTGAAGTGATTAAGTCAAATCCTGGTGCCTTTTTAGAGTCGAGTAATTCAAATTCAAAATTCAAATTCGTTTATTTATCAAGAAGGCTGCATTGCAGCACTTTTGCACGTCAAACATTATATTCATATTTCCAATTATTAAACATTATAGTTATTACTAAAAAATTAAAATTAAATAAAATAAAATTAAAAAAAAACAATGTATTAGTAGCTGCTGTAAAGAGGCATTGTCAACTTATATAATATACAAATAATACTAACAATGTACATATTAGTAGCTGCTGTAAAGAGGCATTGTCAACTTAATAACATACAAATAATACTAACAATGTACATATTAGTAGCTGCTGTAAAGAGGCATTGTCAACTTATATAATATACAAATAATGCTTATACTAGGTAATGATAGCTATATCCAGGGATTTTTGTCATCAATATATTCGTTAATGGTATAGTACACTTTTTGACATAATTTATTTTTTATGAACGTTCTAAATTTTTTATCTGAATAATTTAAAATGTCATCAGGAATCTTATTATAAAATTCAACACAAGTCCCCATAAAACTTTTTTTCACTTTCGTCAATCTAAATCGAGGCATCAATAAACCACTCCTGTGACGTAGGTTTGATGGACAACTATCACTACGTTTGGTAAAACTCGATACATTTTTCCTCACATACATAATGTTTTCATAAATATATTGGCTAGTCACTGTAAGAATGTTTATTTCTTTAAACTTGTCTCTGAGCGATGTCCTAGAGGAGAGTTGATAGATAGCGCGTATGGCGCGTTTTTGTAGAACAAAAATTGTATTGATGTCAGCCGCTCTTCCCCACAGTAGGATACCGTATGACATCACACTATGAAAATAGCTAAAATAGACAAGCCTAGCTGTCTTGATGTCAGTTAGTTGTCGTATTTTTTTGACAGCATATGCAGCTGAACTCAGTTTGGTTGCCAATTTATCAATATGAGGTGTCCATTGCAACTTTGAATCAACAGATAGGCCAAGGAATACAGTATTGTCTAACAAATCCAATCTATTATTATCTATAATTATCTCGGTATTACATTGCCTAACATTAGGTAGGCAAAACTTTATACATTTAGTTTTACTAGAATTTAATAATAAATTATTAGCTGTAAACCAATCCAGCACAGATTTGAGGGTTTTGTTTAAACCAATTAAGTTATCGTATTTATGGCGTTTAACTTTGAATAAAAGGGAAGTGTCATCAGCGAATAATATAATGTCAGATTGTTTTTCTACCAAATATGGTAAGTCATTTACATATGTTAAAAATAGAAAAGGCCCCAGTATAGATCCCTGCGGAACACCAATATCCACAGAAGCACCACAAGATAAAGTCTTGTTTATTTTAACTCTCTGAGTTCTGTTTGATAGGTAAGATCTTAGCAGATCCAGTGCCGAATCTCTAATGCCATAGTGCTTTAATTTAACAATCGAATCTCCGCTGCTATTTCATTTGGCGTAGTCATTTTTATAAGGGGGAATGTCTGTTCTAGTATCGAGTTTATGTGTGTTTCGTCATTGGAACCACTATTTGGTGTAAATATGTTGGCCAGGTGTGCTGCAAATACTTCTGCCTTCTCCGAGTTTTTAAGTATAGAAAAATATATTTAAAAAAACTTAAGATATCATCACATCTGTGATGTTATATCTTATGCTCTCGTCCAGTGTCTTATTATGAGGCTGTCTGCGTCCAGCCTGATAGTAAATACTTTCAGGAGACTGTTGGTATAGATGCCGGCAGAAAAAATTGTGCTGTCATTTAGCTGCACAGTAAATTGTTTTGTTACCTATTTACTATTCGTTCTACAAAAGTGTATAAAATTTAGAATTTTTTAAATTATGAGCATGACATAATAAAGACATGGACTTGCTCCTATCGTAGTTGTCCAGCGCTCTTATTATCAGCAGCTCAAAAGTCAGCACTCTTTATTTGCAAGAATCTATATCATCCGGGAACCCGTATCAAACATTCAAAAGGTACACCTGTAACATTCAAATGGATTTTTACACAGGTGTTGCTAGTGTCATCATCACGCCGCCCAGACAATTGGATAGTGCCAGGCGGTGGAGTGGAGCCATCTGAAGAGCCTGCGGTAACAGCCGCACGTGAGGTGCTCGAGGAGGCCGGAGTACTCGGAGATCTTGGACGATGTCTTGGGGTCTTTGAGGTGAATACCATGTATATTTGAAAATCAGAGACAAAGGATCGCCACTTACCACGATCCTGACACAACTTCCTCGCTTCCCTCAAATCCACAATTCTTTTCATACAAGCTCTATGGTTATGGGCACTAGGCAACCACGATTTCTTGAGGAAGTCTCCGATTTGTCTTTCCGACATGTTTCTGCATGTTTCAACACATCCATCCACAGTTTAATTTTTTAAATATAATTGTATTTTAAAAAGGCGTGTTAATTTTAACGATTTAATATCTGACATGGTACCTGTTGTGTTCATTATGCTGGCCTATTTGAAACCAACAACTTTCAAACTGATCCCGAAACGCGTCTGCCGGATATGCAGGCTGAGCAAATGACCACCGACAGTCTGCCTACCACTCTTAAAATTATCAATGTTGTATGCCACAATGTTTTTTCATTTACACTTCTATACTAAGCTACCAAAGTACATAATCCGTGCTCTGCTTCGACTGTATATATGCTTTTTTTATGTTTGTTCGCGGATAAATTCGTTGTTTATAAACCGATTTTGATTATTCTTTTTTTGTTGGAAAGAAGATATTTTAAAGGTGGTTCCATGATAAGGACTTTAAAATTATAAAATAATTATTTTATCATTTCTATTTAACTAAATGAAAATACGTATTACTTTGTGCGAAGTAAATTTATTTTTTGCTTTTTAGTTTACTGTTTGAAGTCGTTTTTTTTTTTGTTAAAAACTATTTTTCCTCTTGCACCGGCTGCCCAGTAACTGCGTAAAGCTTGTCGTGATGTAACTATGAATTGTACTTTCAGAACCGCGAACACAAGCACCGTACAGAGGTGTATGTGATGACGGTGACCCAGGAATTGGCCGAGTGGGAGGACTCCCGGCTGATGGGTCGCAAACGCCAATGGTTCTCCATCGAGGACGCGCTGGCGCAATTGGCACTCCACAAACCAATACAACGCCATTACATACAACAATTGCGGAGATCTAAACAAAATAAAAACGACGACCCACTCAGCTAAGGAACAAAACGAATGTTTTATACTCATTGAGCTTAATTATTTACATTTTTGGGCGGAAGTGGCCAAGCGTTATATTATAGGACATTGTCAATTACACGCCTTAATTAATAACCGGGGATAGGCAGCAGCTTGCCACTCGCCTATGAAATAATAGGACATTTGTACCCTTTTTTTTACCAACATTTGTTATTAACAGTTGTTTTATGCATTGTCATCTGTTTTTAGGGCCAGGTTGTTTTGTATAGTTGGTCATGTTTATTGGCATGGAATACATTCGAATGTAGTCATTGTATTTTAAATCAATTTACTAGGTCCTGTATTAGATTAACACTTTCAATGCCGGCGACACACATTTTGGTTGGCATAGTATAATTTGAATTGTTTTAAAAAAGATAAATTCAAAGGGCACAAACTAAATTATAGTTTACCGCAAAAAATTCCTAAGTTTTTTAAAATTTTGGCAAAGAATAGGCGGAAATAGTGTGGGAATGTGTAAAAGAGAAATATGTTCTCTTTTTTTGTCTTCTATATTTTTGTGGGAGAGAAATGATTAAATATCAGAAAAATTAAGTTTGTTCATACTAATGTTACTGGTGTTATACGTCATGTATATTATTTACGTAATATCTTTTATTGTAGTCTAAACTTTAGTCCAAGAAATGTAATAAAGAAATTGTTCTATAATGTGACGGATATTTCGAATGGAAATATTAGAAATAAAGCAATAAATTAAGATTAGAATATTGACAGCTTTAGCGCCATTTCCGCCCAAAAGTTTGAGGTTAGTTTTCTTGTGACTTGTCATTTTGTTTTAGAACATACCGTCCAAATACAATGAAATATTTCGATTATGGTTTTAGTAATCAAATAAAGTAATCGACTCGATTTCGCATGTGTTTTATAATTTTCATAGTAAAACTATATTTTGTGCATTAGGCTGCCGTCGTAGAGGCTAAATTCTACGCTGGCCTGAAAGACTAAGTAAAATGCATGAAAAAGGAGACAGTGAACTGCAAAAAGTTAGCTGTGCGTAAGATGGCAGCTGAATGTATGTGTTTTGCTTTTATATAATAAGGTTATAACACCAAATAATAAAGCCTTATATGAAAAATGGTGCTGAAATATAATTAAGCTTTCAAATAATCTCCTTATGACCTGTTTGTTTTTGTATATGTCAAGTCACAGTGAACTGCTCCAGCGACTTCACTAATTTACTTTTAATTTTCTACATATATTTTTTATATAAAAAAGAATTGAAACTAAACGGAATAAATGTGTATATTTTATTTGGATTATTCCACTTATTCAACTTATAATGACCAAGTTATATTTGTTAGTTATGTAATCCAAACTAACAGAATTAACGGGGTGACCATAAATGAGGTGACCAAGTGGAATAGTTTGTTAGCGTTAAAAGCAAAAAGACAAAAAAGTATCTTCATTTTTTCTCTTTGTGAAGACGAACGCTCTTTTCAATATACCTGGATGAGTTTTTAGTAATAAATTTTATATTAATATTTATAATACGAAGTTTTATTTAAATAATATTTCGTGACCTGCAAGCAATGCAAACGCTCCGGTGCACCATATTCAAGATGGACGCCACGGTTGCCTGTTAATGAAAAGTAGTTAAAGACCATTCCTAGCACGTCCGTACAAAGTGAAGAAATGGGTTCGGCGGGTTTTTTTCTTCAAGTATGCACACCATTTGCGTTGAACTAGACCAGCATCTCGTTGTCCTAGAGGGTAAATGCGATGTAGGATCCGTTTTCCGAATGTCTGCCAGCAGTTCTAATGACTTATGTTGTTCCAACATATTGATTATAGGAAAAATCTAACTGTTAAATTCCATTTGTGTTTGTGGCTAAGACCCCGTTGATGTTAAGCTGAAGCGCGGTCTATGAATCGATGTGACTGCTACTACAGGTAAATAACTACTATTTACCTGTAGTATAAATTTACCTGTGATTTATCGACCAAAATTTCTATTAAATAAAGTCACGGGTCGACTTTTTCCCACAGATATGCAGAGAGGACAATTACCTCGAGCCTGACAACTCCCTCACATCCACAATTTTCTTTATACAAGCTCTATGGTCATAGGCAACCCAGTTTTCTTGATGATGTCTCCGATTATCGGAAAATACCCTCCTGGGCCTGCCTTGTACATCCACATTACTCTTTTTAGATCTCTATACTAATGGTAAGATTAACAGCAGGTTGAACCAAAAATTATAATATACGAATTTGTAAAAAGTGTCGTATAAGTAAAAGAAAAATGGTTTGCACCAGCACCACTCTTTAACTTCACATTTTACATTTATGTTTAACGAATATTTTATACAGAGCTTAAAGGATATCATTCATTTTGGGTTTCTATGTACTATACTTTTGTTATTTCTAATAATAAAAACATATATAAATAGTAGTTTCGATATAAAATTATTAACAAACCAATTCACGATTTTGTAATAGAATAAGTATAAAGTAAAACTAAATTCGTGAATTGAAACTTATTTGGTACAACCGGCTGTTATTAATTCCTTTCGTGAATATCAAAAATATCTTTATAATATTATCAATTCTTTATTCTACGTTTACATAATAATGTAATTATAACTTATAATGTTTATATTCTAGTAATAGTAGCCAAAGCGACCCATACGCTAATAACTGAATTGGAATAGGAGAACATGTCAACAGCCAAGCCAAACTCAACCATTGGGTCCTCGTTCAAATGTATTGACGTGCTTTTAATAATCGCCAACGCTCTCTTCATATTCGTGAAAGAGAAGTTTATTGGGAAACCATACACCTGGAAAAAGTACGTTAGTTTTAGAGATTTTTAAATTCTTATGTCAGTTCAATATTGGGTGACAGCAACATAGATATATATCGCCTAAGATTATAGAAAGAATAGAAGCTAAATATAATATAAAATAAGAACTAATTCAGTGTTATTTATTTAATAGGTACTATGTTTATACCACGTGTGACTGAAAGAGACAACTACTTCTTTCAAATGTTGTCACTACTTTTTGCAATTACATCCAATTGGTTGACTTTTAATACTGCTTAATTAAAAGTCACGTGGTAGTAAGAGTAGCGGCATAATTGTTCCGTCGCCCTTTTTTGAACTATTTTAATGTCATTTGTTATTGTGTCGAATTAGGTTGTCAAATGATCATCAAAACTAGTGACCTCCTAAATTACGAATGTAAAAATGTATATTCATCCCCTTCTGACTTCTTTTTAATGCCATAAAGTGTAAATAGTATAAACAGTTGTATTTTGTAGCTATTTTAGGGCTTCTTCTATTTCTTAAGACCAAATTCTTTGTATATCTCTATGGAGAACATATGACAGATTGGCATAACATGGTGTTAAGCTGGAGTGCGGTACATGATGGAGGCAGTTGCCTAAACAGTTAAATAACTGCACTCTTAATAAGTTGTAAGTCGATCGATCGTAAGTTCAATCGTCCTCTTTATTTGATACAAGCTAAGCTCATTTGGTAATGGAAATGTAAAAAAGTAACAATCGCTCATCTACTATAAATGCTATTTGTTCTTGAACACAAAGCTGTAATAAAATTAATTTACCTTATAGGTGACCATGAGTTGTTTCATTCGTTGTCCGAGTCCCGGCTTCGATTCCATTGGATTAAACTTCCAATATTCCCACTGGGGTAGTGATTCGCGCAGCAATGTGCTACAGTATCTACATAACATATTTATTATAAATATAATTGTGTATGTTTATTTTTACATACATATATGTATATACATACTTGTATGCAGTTTGTAGTATATTTGCACCCTGCCCATAATTTCTTATCCCAAAGGTTAGTTGTTAGAAAATGCCTAGTAGGCAATAAACTCGCCTAAAACCATTTATTTTGGTGCAATAAAGGATTTAAATAAATAATTTAATTTATTTATTACCATTTCTATACTAAGATACTAAAGTGCTTGTATCATAGAAACAGGACAACCAAAGTACATATAACAAAGATACATTAGTACTGGTGAGTGGTTTCGAATCCGTGCTCTCGGTTTGCGTAACCATTGCACTGCCACTACATCACGGTCGACTATGAGTGAGTTAGGGGTCATTTCTCTAGTCTGTCGACAGTAGCGTTTCGGGGTCAGCTTGAAAATTGCCACTTCTAACTAGGCTGTAATAGTGACATCCATTCATGGACTGCACTCCAGCTTACCATCAGGCTGGGTGATTTCATACGAGTCACAATTTAAAAAAAAATTATCAAGACAAACCTTGTTGAAAGCATTAGAGTGCCTTATCTAATTCTCTTTTGCCTTTCGTAGTAGCAGTCGTCTCCGTACTTTAAAGAGTAGGAAGTGACTACTACTCAATTAACTGTAAGTAGCAATCACATCCACTATACCGGCCTAATTAAAACCTAAACTAAGTCACTTCACGATCTGTATACTTATAATAGATCAAAATTACTCTTAACGCGTAAATAAAAAACATTTTTTTGTCGTCGTTTCGGCCTTAGATAGGCTACTAGAAGACAGTTTTCCGTCCAATTATGAATTAGCGTTAGTATTACCTATTCCATATAGTTTTCATGTGTGGTCTCCATTTTTGTAATTTAGCTTTTATCTTTGCTTCCAATTTGTGCTTCAATTGCTCAACGTCAGAGGGCGCTGTGTAGATCTTCGGATCTGTTATTGGTGGCATTTTCATTGTGAATACTGTTTTGTCAAATACCTAAACAAATATTAATTCTACATTTAATTTATCAATCAATCAAATTTTTTATACCTGTGGGTAAAATCACGGCTTTTTACTCACAGGTATAGGATACATTTACAATTATCTTCAAACAAGCTCTACGGTTATGGCCTTTTTTGAGGATGTCCCCGATTTGGTCGGAAAACCCTTTTGGGCCTGCCTCGTTTAACACATCCATCCACATCAGATTTATAAATTCCTTTCGTCAATCTACTTTCACTTATCCTTTCCATGTGCCCAAAACATCGAAGCATTCCTTTGTCAATCCTTGTCACTACATCTTTCAAACCACATCTATTGCTAATTGTGTTGTTACTTATTCTATCCGCTATCATCACTCCACATACACTCCTTAATGACCGCATTTCTACAGCGTTAATCTATTCTTATGCTTCTTCTGCCACACCAAACATTCACTTCCATATATTAGTACCGCATTATGAACAGCCATCCGTGGCTTTTGGGACATAATTTGGCTGTTCATTATACTATGGAGAGCACCCTTCACTACCTTTCCCTTTTGCACTATTCTTAGTGATAACAGCAAAAATCTTTCCTTTCATAAACAAAAACATGTTCGCACGAATTTCCAGTAACTTGTATAAGTAACGAAAGATCAAAAAAATTCGCACTAGTTACAGCCGTCGTAGTCACGGCGACTGAGGCAATTGAATTTTTTCAGTTGTTTTGGACCTTTCCTTGCTTACCATCAGGCCCGTCGCGATCTAATGTCGCGTCGCAAATAAAAGCTTGTTTTTTTTCCCTTTTTTTACATTTCTATACTCAGCTACTAAAGTGCTTGTATCATTGAAACAGGACGACCATAGTACATATATTAAAGATACAATGATACCGGCGAGTGGTTTTGAACCCGTGCTCTTGAATTGCGTGACCATTGCACTGCCACCACACCACGGTCGCCTTAATAAAGGCATTTACTTATGTTTGTGTACATACTTGTTGCCAGTTAGACGATTTCATGAAATCAAACATAACACTCTCGCAGTCCTGTGATTGCTGAATATTGACCCATATCTGTGAATGATTAAAATACAAATTATAACACAATTTACGCTACTGCTTCAACAGCTATAGGCAGAGAAAGAGGAAAAGTATTTCTGAGGACGATCACTCAAATGCCCAATCTGCCGTTCAGAGTATGCAGACTGAGTCACTTTACGGGATCAGCTTAAAAGTTGCCAATTCCAACTAGGCCGGCATTTTTTTTCCGCCCCGGGCTACCACGCTACGCCACTGGGCGAGTCATAATAAAAACGGTGGATTCCATACTTACATTTTCCTCGTCAAAGACGTAATGCACCAATTTCAACGGACACGTCGCATCACGCAACACATACCGCTCGCCCACACTCGCGTCAAATATGTACCACGAAAACTCATCATTATTCCTTGAGAACATATTATTTGTAGCTTTCTCATATATAAATTCATTTGTCAGGACTATTTTTTGAAGTTTGATGTGATATTTCACTAAGACATAGAATGACAGGCCTCGTGGAAGACCTAATCCCACAACTATCCATGTCTTAATGCCCAAATATAGAAAAAAACTAGCTAATAGCAATGCATGGTCTATATGTGAGCCAAGTAAAACGTTTAGAAGTTCCTAAAAAAAATTAAGAAATTATCAATCAATCAAATTGTCACGCCTTTTCCAACAGGGATAGGCAGAGACAATGGAGCGCCACTTGCCACGATCCTCACACAACTCCCTCGCTTCCTTCACATCCACAATTCTTTACATACAGGGGTAATTAGGGCGTAAAATTGATAATTAAATATAAATATGCTTTTTTTGTGACTTCGATTTGTCTGGTGGTAAGCAGGAGGAGGTCCAAGAGAATAATTAAGGCGACCGTGGTGTAGTGGCAGTGCAATGGTTACGCAAACCGAGAGCACGGGTTCAAAACCACCTGCCAGTACAGTACAGTATAGTATGAATCTGATATATGCTCTTTGGTTGTCCTGTTTCTATGAAACAAACACATTAGTAGCTAAATGTAATTGAAAAAAAATCATAATAATCTTCTGGCGTTTTGTCGTTTTTATCCGGCTTCCGTAAACACTCTGGAAGTTATACCAACCATGACATAAAATGGCGGAAATTAATAAATCGTAAATCTATTCCGTAGAGCTTGTATGAAGAGAATTGAGTGAGAGAAGCAAGGGAGTTGTGTCAGGATCGTGGCAAGTGGCGCTCCATTGATTGTTTGAAATTTAGTAATTTTTTTTAATATTTTAACACTTACTAATCCATTAAGTGTAACATTACACTCCTGTGCATCATACGTAGGTATCAATGAAACATATCTTAAATATCCAAATATTAGTTTTGTCATCTCATCACCCCTCCTTCCATCATAACTGCTGTAAAGTGACTCCTTCGACCTTGGTGTGACGTCATCATTTCTCTCACTATTCGAAGAACTTTTAGAAATGGCGGACTCAACGCGCGCTTTAAAATTTTTAGGAAAACATTCCCAATTTGGCGGCAAAACCGGCTGAATGAATTGAGTAACACATTTATTATTGCCACACGAATCAATCAACGTTAAATTCAATTGACGCATCGGAAAATCAAGATAATAATTCGTTACGAAATTATTTAAATGTTTTAAAATGAAATCGTCGCCTGCTATTGGTAGCTTGTGTGATAACCCGACCGAATTGAGACTCGATGTTATTTGCAGTGAGAGGAGAGCAACACCTTTCTTCATTAGTCGACTTATAGTTGGTAAATTATATTCTGGTGATTTGGTTGAATTTTCATAACCCAATAACAATGGTGGATTGTTTATTTTTATAGTACCTTGAATCTGAAATTAACAAAGTATATTCAACACCTAAATATGGACTGCAACGAACTTAACTACCCACACTCACAGACAAATAATGTTAATTTGTTTTGCTTAACTATATATAAAAAACTACGAATGGAAAAAAATATTAGCTCAATAATTCTCAATAGTTTAAGCTAATATTAGCGTTCTAGGTTCATTTTATGCCCTGTCCTTATGAAGGGGGAAAATAAAGTAAAAAAACATTTTATTCAAAAGCTGCTGGTTCCAATCAGGCCGACATAGTGGATGTGATTGCTACTTACGGTTATTTAACTATAATAGCAGTTACCTCTATTGTTAAACCGTAATCCAGCTGTTCCGCAGGTAGGGTGCTGTCATATGTCCAATCACAAAAAATAGAGCGCTGAGGATACATCAAATTGCTAATTGATATTTTTTATAGTTTTTATTAGTCAAGTTTTCACCGGGTGTTCCTTATTAACCTTAGCTTGCTTGAATTTTTGTTATTGTGATTCGACACCTAACCTTGAACAAGGCTGCCCTACATCAACATACAAGAGCGTTGACGACTGAAAAAATGGTCTCATTTCGCGGTTTCCTCAGTCACAGTACAGTCACTATTCGGATGTCCATCAAGTGCACCCACGTTCTACTGTTTAAAGCATACTCGGAGAAACTTAGAAAAAAAAACTATATATATCTCTGTTCTGTGAAAGCATCATACCAATGCGACCGTGGTGTAGTGGCAGTGCAATGGTTACGCACACCGTGAACACGGGTTCGAAACCACTCACCGGTACCAATGTATCTTTGATATATCTACTTTGATTGTCCTGTTTCTATGATACAAGCACTTTGGTTAATACAGAAATGTAATTTAATTTAATATTAAATTAAATGTCTCACCTTGCCTATACCATATATCGTATTCAACGGCACAGTCACACTGCCCAACCATCTGTTGTAACATCTGTAATGTACAGTTCTACTTTGATCAGCCTCATGATCATCATTCATATTGATTTTCACTTCATCGTATATGTTTATATCAAGCGCGGATGGAGATCCGGGTCTGAGAACAAACAATACGTTATCACTATTCTTTATACTCGTTTTATTATTATTATTGTAGCTTGACATATGACAAAACACAGAACCCCGTCTGATGTTAAACTGCATTATTAAAAGTATTTCCCTAAATTTTGTTGGAATTGGGGAAATCTATTTTTTTCTACATTATCCTATATTCCTTGAGAAATATCCTATCATTTGTGAGCAAAATAAGTCCATTTTGAAACGAAACTCTACCTAATACATTGAGTTGTTAAAACCTAATATAATACGATAGTACATTATAACTCAATGATTTAATATTCGTTCTAACATTCGTGTGAAAAAATATTTGAACACTACGCGTGGAGCCGGCATAAATAGTTCCCTCACATAAATACGTAAAAGTAAAACCCAATCCTTACTTGATCTTCAATCTCAATGTTTGGTTCCACGTTGGATGACATCCGATTGCTGTCACCGTTTCACACGATTCCTCCTGACAACTGACCCTTACGAATGGCCTTAGGGGGCGTACTCTAAAACCTGAAATAAATTTTACAGTTACTTATAAGCGCAAAGTTTCTCAAACTTTGTTTTCGCAAAGTTACTATCAGGGCCGCACCGCCCCTATGCACGCAGGGTACGGCGAGATAGGCTTCAGGTTCTCTGAATCTTAATAAAATGACGCGTCTTTATTACAGAGACACTGGTTTCATTAGTTTCCCACGCAGGCGCTACCAAAAGCTGGGTTGCCTAGTGCCCATAACCGTAGAAGTGAAGCTAGGCTAGGTATAAAGAGAATTGTAGATGTGAGGGAAGCGAGGGATTTGTGTCAGGATTGTGGAAAAAGGCGTGACAATTTGATTGATTGATTGATCATTGAGCACGCAGAGATTCCCTCTCAACTAAGTTACGATGATTGATTTATTTATTGTTTTCAATGTTTTTGAGCTCAATAGAGTTTCGGTCTCTTACAGGACAAAATCTTCTAATGAAATTATTAATTCAATATTAATAAGTCATAATTATGTTTAATTTACCAGCAATCCTATCATCATCTTCTTCAACATCATCATCCATGACATCTTGTGTGATAATTGGTGTAGCTCTGTCAGGCAAATTAACTGCACGTACAATTGTGATATATAATTCTACTTCTTTCTTGTAACCATTACTCCATTGCCGTTTGCAGCCATTGGGAAATATATTCTCCAATTTTAGTTCCCTTCTACATATATTCCTATAAATTACCAATTTTCGTATATTACCTTAGTAATAGTTTAAAATATTGATTTTAATAAATGCATTTTGGAATATGACTATTTTGAATGTTGTATAATTATATACCTTAATTCCGACAGGATTTGAATTTAACGAGTCCACACACACGAGTCCGTCTGTACCTATATTACACTAATAATTACTAAAAATGGTCACAAAACTCCTTGTTTTTAATAAATGGTTTAATACCACTTGCCGATACCAATGTATCTTTGAATGTACTTTGGTCGTCCTGTTTCTGTGATACAAGCACATTAGCTAAATCGAGAGAATAAAAATTAAGGAGCGATATTATTTCTTACAAAAGAAAGGTAAACTTAACTAGTTAGTAATGAAAATTAGCAACTAAAAATTGCTAAAATTCATTTTAAAGCCTATTCATTTTATTTTATACATCAAATAATTTACCTGAAACTTTAAAATGCAAGCATCAAAATAAAATTTTGGTAATTTCTAGCTATTTGTTAAGTGGCATTGTACATAAAGGATATCGTTATTTTAACAATCTAACATGACCTACAGTAAAAAGAGTAAAAGTAAAACAACCCGAATATGACTGCAGTACATGGATACAGTACCTAAACCTATGTCCACAATCTAAAATCAAGTGGTTTACTCACTTCAGTGCGATTGAATTAAGAATACGAATAACATGAGACACAAACCTTAAACTGAAATCATTAAAATCATAAGCAACGTCTTTATAACTATTTTTCATTAGATTGTAATTCAGGCTTTTCATAACATTCTTATTTAAATTTTCAATATATTTTCTACCAATGTGTCTTTGTATCTCCAACGGATCCATTTCGCTTGTTTTTTCATACAAATACTGTCCTAATTTATTATTTTCCAAATTGTGTAATAAATTTTGTTGTTCCGTTGCTATTTCACATGACTTTATTGGTATTAACATATTTTCAATATCAGAAAATTCGCCTTTATTTCTTAAATGTAATAACTTTAATCTTTGAACATTAATTGTATCATCTAAAACGAATTCTGCATTATTTCTTTTGTTATTAATATTAAGATTTTTTAAGGCATTTATTAAACTATCGTTCTGATCTATATTTTGTTTGTAAACTGTTTCAATAACTTCTCCTAACAACTTATTATTCCCTTTATGAGCCAATAATTGATTAACTTTCTTATTAATTTCAAAATACGTTTTAATATCCTGTTCCTTATTATCATTAGAATCATTCCAACCAAATTTAATATTAGCTTCACATATTGTTTTTATATTTTCATTGAACACATTTGAGCTTCTCAAACGTACACCATTTGCTTTAGCCATTTCTTTAATAGTATTACCAGTACCTATTATTCTATTATCACAGTTTATGTGGCAATCAAATATAAAATTATTTTTAGTATGTTTAGCATCAATCATATTTGTATTAATATCAAAAATATTAATATTAAAACTAGATTGTTTTACGTCATTTTCATATAATTTTATTGATAATATTTCATTATTAGGCATTATTTGTATTGAAATTATATCACATATATTTATTTCATTTTGTAGTTTATAAAATTCCGATTGGCATACAAAGCCACTATCAACAAACATTTTAAGTGTTATTAGCGTTTCATCTTTATCTCTCTTTTTAATTTTTGCCTTATTCTTAATTTCTATAACTTTAACAGTATATTTTTCTTTTTTAACAATTTCTTGTACTAAATTGTAAACTTGTTCACGCACTGCATCTTCATCTACAACAAGCTTTGGTTTATTTAATTTATTTTTGGTTCCTTCTTTATATTTTTCTTGTTTATATTCAATATATTTGGTAACATATTCGTATTCTATTTTATCAAGAAAATCTGTTATTTCTAAATTAAACACTTTATTCCATTCATCTTCATAATCTCCGTCTTCAATTACAATTTTATTTATTTCGAAATTTACATTACTCTTTCTGTATTTGCTTTTATTTCTAACCATTTCAACATCATACCAAAGCGACGATATTTTGTGTAATATAATCTTTTCATATTTTAAAAGCTCAACATATTTATCTTTTAAAATTAAAAGATTGTGGATGTATTTCCTCAGATTGGGATCGAATTTCACTTCCTCTTTTTTCGAACAAATATTTAACAAATCCTTTTTAAAACTGTCTTTAGTATTTCTATTTACTTTTATGTCTTTAGCAACCGCAGTTATATTATTTTGTATATTAACATAATCATTATTTACATCTAAAAGTGTTTCAACTAAAAGCTCTTCTAAGGATATTGAATAGTGATTTTTAAATATTAATTTGTCTATTTCGATAGTTAAGAACTTAGCTCCTTCCTCTCGTACTTCGTCGTATTTGTTTATTAAGTCGTTGAATTTAGTTGGAGGCATATACTGTACAGGTGATATTGTATCAGTCTGAATACTTTCAAATATTTGAGGATATTGTGGATTTAAATTTGGAGCTTGTTTGTTACTTCTGGAAATAAAAAGCATGATATTAGATAAAGAACAAATCAGGCTGAACAAAATATCATCAATTATTACTGCTGCCATTCTTGAACACCTATGTCCCAATAATTATCTTTATTATTTATCTACAACCTAAATTGGTGCTAGTTTTAGGATAAAAACAATTTCTTCATATTACGAGTAGGTGCGACTTCCATGGTAAGCAAGATTGGCCATTAGATAAGGTTTTCCTAATGCCTGTTGAATGATTGGTAAATGGAGGTTTAAGAGTACTAACGACTACGACTCAGTTTACGGTACCTCAGTTAGTTAGACAGGCGTGGCGTTTAGGGGGCGCCAAAATTATAAAAAAATATCTAGTTAAAATTTTAAGATGAAATTCACTTTTTTGGACAAGATAGTCTGATTAGCCGAAAAACTCCTTAGCCAGGAAAGTCCTATTAGCGCAAAAAATGGCTCCTAGATTTTTGTATAAAGTAATCGATTGTAAACGACTTTTTTTTGTAACAATACACGTAAAATAATTATTGTTTTTGCCGAAAAGTTCTGTAGAATTTTTCATATTTTAGTATTTTAAATTTCTAAATAAGGGGGCAGCAATTTTTTTTTAGCCCCGGGCAGCTGATACCCAAGCTACGCCACTGCGTGGCGTATTAGTTATCACATTAGTCCGTTACGCGGAAAGTCCCGATCGAAGCAAATGTTTGTTTCCATAGATTAATGATTGGTCGCGTTACGACCAATCTATGGTTTATTTCATAGCTTTTATTAAATTGATTAAATTTACAAAAAATGAGACGTTTGCTTCGCTATATTGCTAACAATCAGTAAAGAGTAGTTGGCAGTGATGCCCATTCTACCGATCCGGGGTAGTACCACCACTTACAAGAGTTACAATGAAGACCATGAAGTGATTTAGTCGCGTTTCGGGATCAGCTTGTAATAAATTGTCGGTTCCACCTAGGCCGGTACAGTGGCTGTGACTGCTACCCACAGTTATTTGATTGTAGTAGCAGTTACCTTTATTTATTGACCGTACTCCAACTTAACATCAGGCGACGTGCTGTCATATGTCGAGTCACAATATATAAAAAAAAAGATATCACTAACTTTGAAAAAAAAATCTTTTTTAAAAGTTATATCAGGATCGTGAAAAGTGGTGCTTCTTGCTGCCTATCCATATGTTTCAAATTGCTGTACTTATTTAGTTTAAACTTAGATAAAATTAAATTTTACCCGACTTCGGCATCCCAACGGTGATAAGTCCTAACTTTATAAGACTCATGAAAAATATCACGAGCGTCTTCAAAGAAATCAGCGTTAGATATTACATTTACTTCTATTGTAGTATCAACTAATGCCAATTCATTTTTAATAATATCCATTAAATTGTCTTTTTTACGTTTCTTTGTCTTCTTTTTATCTTTCTTTTTTATTGAATCATTTGATACATTTGGATTCGTAAAAAAATTAAACTCTTGTAGTAGTTTACTATGATTTTTTGGAGATTCCGCGTTTTTATTATTTGGGACTATTACTTCCTCGTATTCATCAATATCGCCATCGTGATCACTTGTATCAACATTAAAAGAGTGTAATTCGATACATTCTGCCATTGTTTAAAGCAATTTTACTCCAAAATCTACACAATGCAATATTTGTTTTGAATCTTTTACTAGCGTTGTCATGGCAATGATTTCGTTCAGAAATTACATAATCTGTGCCTCATGAAAACTAATTGTCACTGTCAAACCATTTATTTACATGTTTTCCTCCAACTTCAATATTTAGTATTTTCTTACAAAAATAGTTTTTAGGATGAATAAATTTTCTTTAAAGGACAGCAGTGAATATTATTTACAATTATCTCAACAGCCTGTTAGATTTGAGCCCTCCAGCACCGTTACGAATATATTTTTTGACGACACCAATGGACAGGCAAAACTTTTATTCAATAAACTTTACTTTTATTACTAAACTTTATTCACCAGTTTTTAATTATATATTATTTTTAGGTATTTACAGTGCGGTCTGGTGGTGTGGCGGGTATCACAGTCAATGGAATGGACCCAGAGATGCGCACTTCCTTTGCTATGGAAAATAAAGGGTCTATAAGTTCTATAAAGTTTTCGCCAGATCAGAGTATATTGGCTATACAGCGAGACAGGGACAATACGAATGCAACAGTTGAATTTAATAACTTCAAAGATAAATCGCCTACAAATGTTAACTACCAACACAGTAGTAAGTGGAACAATGCTAGGATATTAAGTTTTGTTTGGCCCAAAAACAATGAGATTGCATTTATAACTGATCATGGCATAGAATTGTTACAAGTGTTACCAGACAAGAAAATATTGAAGTGTTTGAAAAATATATCATTTAGGTAGGTATATTTCTGTTCAAATAAATAATCTTCAGCATTATTCACCTATTTAATAGCTGATTCCTTAAATATTAGAAACAATATATTCCAAAAAATGGTAGGCAGTGGTCCCAGTCTGCTGATCCAGGGAAGTACAACCACTTACAGGTATACAGATCATAAAGTGGTTATTAGGTATGTTTCAGGATCAGCTTGTAAGATGCTGGTTCCAACTAGCCTACCCCGGACCGGCAGACTGGGTACCACTGCCTACCACACTGATAATTGGATAGGTTGTTTCAAAAATTACCTATTATGTACAAACTAATCTCTTTATAATATAAGTGTTGATAATTATTTTGTATTTTTTCCAGTGCTGCGTGGTTCTCCTGGTGTTCACAGAGTAAGATTGTGCTACTTGCTGGTAACAATGGAAGCCTGTTACAGCCATTCTCACTGAACAACTCAACTATATCAAAATTACAAAAACTTGACTGTGTGTATTCATAAATATTACAATTATTTCATGCATTTATTATCATTCGTATTTTATGGCCGGCATAGTCACAGAGACTGAGGTAACCGTAAGGTTTTTCAGTCGTCAGCGCTCTTGGAACTCCTCTTGTTTATCTCCTCTCCTCTACCATCAGGGAACTCGAGGTTAAATGTTGAAACTTGATAAAAACCATGTTACGACTTCCAATACATGTGGCACATTGAACTTTAATATTTTCATAAATTTCTATTCTAAACTTGTACTATGTTTAGTACCATATAATCAGAACAACTAAAAAAGCCTCATACATACATTTTTTTATGCCAAGTTAGAAGTTGTAATATTCAACTTGTTTATCTAGGAGAACTTTTCATTGGCTATGAAACTATAGAATTACCAAAGCACAGGCTTAATAAAATGTCAAAAAGCTTTATATGCCATTGCATTACTTTTTTTAACAAGCTCTCGGAAGATACAAAGAGCCTTGATCTACAACAGTTCAAATGTAAACTTAAAAATATACTAATAGACAAAGCATATTATAGTATAGAGGAAGCCCTAAAGGATAAGGATATTGTTTAATATTATTTTTTTTATATAATACATATTTATTGTTTTTATTGACATTTATACACAACTTATTTAAGCTGCGTACATTTGTAATTATCAATGTTAATTCGTGGCATCTATGACATTATACACTTACTTTGACAAAGCTCCTTTACAGCAATATTAATTATCTTGACATGTAATATTTATATTATATTATAATTTATATAATTTTAATTACAATGACAAAGCCCCTATACAGCTGCACACTAATTATTATTATTAATTTTTATTATTTATATTATTGTTAGTTTGACATGAATATAAATTTATATAATTTTCATAACTTTTACAGCTGCGTAAAGTACCAATATAATTAATTATATTTATGACATTATATATTTAATGCTTTATTGTTACTGTTTTTGACACAATCATGACAAAGCCCCTATACAGCTGCACACTAATTATTATTATTACTATAATTAATTTATATTTTTGTATATGTTTATTTCTTAAGTAATAACTGTTATTGTTTACTTGGTTTATTTTTACTTTCTTTGTATCCGGAATTCGTGATCTATTCAAATTCACATTGATTCATTAGAATTAAGTTTTTTTTTATCAATATGAGAACTGTAATCCTGACTTGGCTGAGTGATCCTGTGGATTCTATAGTCTAAAATAAATAAATAAATAAAATAAAAAACAATTCTTTAAATTGGCCAGAATAGTGACTTCAACTGAGGCAACCGTGAACTTTGGGACCTCCCCTTGCTTACTATCAGGCAAGTTGAGATCAGATTTCATTATTGTATCAAAGATGTATTATTCCTACGAGTGACTTTTAAACCGGATGCTTTTATTTTACTACACCATGCTCACCTTTTTTATAATATTTTGAAATAAACAGGATAGGCAGAGACAATGGAGCACCACTTACCACGATACTTATACAACTGCCTTGCTTCCTTCACATCCACAATTCTCTTCATACAGACTCTGTGGTTATGGGCACTAGGCAACCCAGCTTTCTTGAGGATGTCTCCAATTTGGAAAACACCCCCCTGGGCCTGCCTTGTTTAACGCATCAATCCACATCAGATTTGTAAATTCCTTTCGTCAATCTACTTTTTTTTGCTCCATTGTCTCGGCCTATCCCTGTGGGAAAAAGACGTGACAATTTAATTGATTGATTCATTGATTGAAATAAACATTTTCTAAATGTGAATTATTATTTTCTCCTTAGTGGATGCCCCTCCTCGACCAATAGCAGAACGCGACGTATCACTTGTTCGTGTTGTGAACAGCACTTGGTGTGCAGTTATAAGACCTGTTTGTGAAGGTGGACCTGCCGAGTTGCTTCTATGCGGTGTTGCCAGCTCAAAGCATGGACATCTGCTCAGGACTGGGAGAGTGGGGAGATTCGCTGTTAATGTGGTTGACCATTTAGTTGTGGTCCATCATCAGGTTTGGATATTTTAAAATATGTATATTTAAATTTTTTTAAATCATTATAATAAATAAAAGTTAAGTTACTAGTAGAGACAAAGAATTGTGGAAAAGGAGAATCCTATTACTTGCCCAGTAATAGGACAGTTGACAGGCTCGAAACCCATTTTTTTTTCTTTCTGGGAAACACCTCCCTTTCTTTTTACCCATGACTCACGACGATACCTTATGGTTGCTCGCCACGTACATAGTTGGAAATAATAATCTATTTTAAACTGAATGAAACGAAAATTTTTGTTTTACTGTTTGTTACGCCTTTATTTTTATCACGCCACTTTTCACAAACATCACAACCACAGTCCTATTGTTTAAGTCCCTCATGCTATTAAGCATTATCGGCTTAATTATTTTTAGGGGACCGTGGTGTAGTGGCAGTGCAATCTTCAATGTATCTTTGATATATGTATTTTAGTTGTCCTGTTTCTTTGATACAAGCATTATTTTATATTATATTTTAATTTGTTTGCAGGCGAGTCAAACATCTCAATTATTTGACATAATGGAGCAAAGTAAAATTGAGAATGGCATGAAAGTCCATATGCCGCTGATAGAGGCACGTGGACTCAAACCATGTGCAGTTGATGATCAAGTCTACCCATTGTGTATCCTTTATATACTTTTGTTTATATCACAGGTTCTTAAACTTGTTTCTCATAGACCAGTTTTAAAATTTGGCTGGTTCCGGTGTACCCCCTGCAGCTACATTTCTACCATATTCCCAAAACTTGACAAATACTGACTTTGTTTTTGTCAAGTTTTGGCACGTTGTACTAAATATGGAATATACAAGGTTTTACAAGGAACAGTCACTGAGCTTCTTAAAATTTTATTCTGCCTACATTGATAAGTTAAGCCAACATTTTAGTTCTTCACTATCGTAACCAAATACATTTTCGTGGACCCCCGCTTACAAATTGTAAACCGCCATTTTTTGTCACGCCGACGTAGACACCCGTCGACTCTCCCGTGGACTTTGGGATCGGTTTATATCATTTTTTTTTTTGCCACCCTGACTAATGTTAAATGGCATTGTGGTCCATCAATGGAGGCGACTGCTACTACAGTTACATAACTGCAAGTAGAAGTCGCATTCACTATGACGGCCTAGTTGTAAATGGCAACTTACAAGCTGATCCCGAACGCGACCAAATCACTTCACCTTCTGTATACTTGTAAGTGGTGCTACCTGCCACCTTTGATAACCAGACCCGAAGCAAATATCTCTCTCTTTTTTAATTAACAAATATTACAAATAAAAGCTATGAAACAAATATTTGCTCCGAACGGGAATTGAACCTGGGACTTTACGCGTAACACGTGGATTGACGACAGGCGTGGACGAACAGTTTAGCGATTGGTTTGTTGCGCGTAAAGTCCCGGGTTCGATTCTCGGAGCAAATATTTGTTTCATAGCTTTTATTTGTAATATTTAATACTCATTAAATATTACAAATATTTGTTAATAAAAAAAAGATGGATATTTGCTTCGGGTCTGGTTTTCAAAGAGTGGCAGGCAGTGGCACCCAGTCTGCCGATCCGGGGTAGTACCACCACTACAAGTATACAGACCGTGAAGTGATTTGGTCACGTTTCGGGATCAGCTTGTAAGTTGCCGGTTCCAACTAGGCCGGCATAGTGGATGTGATTGCTACTCACAATTATTGAATTGTAATAGCAGTGACATTCATTCATGGACCACACTTCTACTTAACATTAAGCGGGGTGCTGTCATATGTCGAGTCACAATAAAATAAAAAAACAACCTGGTGTGCTAATCAATCGGCCACGTATGTCGTAAAAGTATATCCCGAAACGCGACTGACTCACTTCTGCCTACTACTCTTAAACCAATGCACAACCTTAACTTGGTGACACAGATTCAGGCCATTGGAAAGTGCAGCAACCTGATTATATAATTGATGTTAGATTGGGATGCCTCTGGAAGGTGGTGTTCAATCCAATTGGACTTGCATATGATTTACCTATCGATGACGTAAGTATATTTATTTATTGCGTCACGACATCTGACTTAGACTTGCCTGATGGTAAGCAAAGGGAGTTTCACGAGCGCCTTACGGTTGCCTCAGTCGCGCTCACTATGCCGGCCAAGGTTGCTTTTTGGCTAGTAACGCATTTCACTTGTAAATTGTTTTACAACAAAAACAACGCGTCGGTTTTGGTTGACATGTCATTTCGTACCTTTCATAGTCACCTTGTATACAAGCCCTTGGACCTCCCAAGAGCGAAAATCCGATTTAGTTGCCCTCACTATGCCAGCCAGAGGTGATATTTCACGGGGATCTAGGGTTACAGAATTAAAAAAAAATTGTATTATGTAAATGTAATTGCCGATTGGACCCTCAACCTAGGCCTCGCTTCTCAATACATCATGGCGTCGAAAAAGTAATGAAATTGCGTCGCACTGATATTTGACATCTTTGTAACCAATCAGCGAATAGCAAATCAATAGGTTTACGTTTTTTTTTTTTTTTTTTTTTTTTTTGTGACTCGACATATGACAGCACCCCGCTTGATGTTAAGCCAAAGTGTGGTCCATGAATGAATGTCACTGCTACTACACAATTCAATAACTGTGAGTAGCAATCACATCCACTATGCCGGCCTAGGTGGAACCGGCAACTTATAAGCTGATCCCGAAACGTGACCAAATCACTTCACGGTCTGTATACTTGTAAGTGGTGGTACTACCCCGGATCGGCAGATTGGGTACCACTGCCTACCACTCTTTGATAACCAGACCCGAAGCAAATATCCATCTCTTTTTTTTTTTTATTAACAAATATTTGCAATATTTAAACTATTAAATATTACAAATAAAAGCTATGAAACAAATATTTGCTCCGACCGGGGATCGAACCCGGGACTTTACGCGCAACAAACCAGTCGCTAAACCGTTCGTCCACGCCTGTCGCCAAACACGCACGTTGATGCAAACTTGTGACCGCGGGGCAATTTCACTACTTTTTCATCACCATAATGTATTAAATGAATACAGGGATCCTGTGCGGATATTGTGGGGTTAAAGACGAGATAAATGAGGGTAAAGAGCTCTTCGGAACATTTTCCGTAGTATTAGTAATATGTCTTTTTTCAGTCGTCCGCACTTTTGATTACTATAACGATGGCTGCAAAGCACTCGAAACGTCGCAAAAATAAAAAATGTAAAATCAAAACCAAATAAATGCGATAGTAAGCCGCATAAAATTTGTTTAATTCATTAATCAATGTTCGCGCAAAATCTAAGAAAATACTACTATCAGGGATCTCCCTGAAGTTACCATATATTTTTGTATATTCACAGATTCATATGATAGTGGCAGCTTTGTTAAGGAGAAATGGTGGTAGAGAGACAATATATAAAATATTAAACCAGTTAGTCTCTGAAGGGGGCAAACATCTTGTGGTGTTGGCTAAAGTTTTTGATGAGATTAATACTGTTTATAGGTAAGATAACAAAATAGTAATAGGTAATTTGAATTAGTTATGTTTGTATGCTTTTGTTATCGAGTTAGCTCTCTTTGTTACTGGAATTTTACTATTACAATCAATCGATTAAATTCGATAGGCAGAGACAATGGAGCGCCACTTGCCACGGTCCTGACACAACTTCCTCGCTTCCTTCACATTCACAATTCTCAATTCATTCAAGCTCTATGGTTATGGGCACTAGGCAACGTAGCTTTCTTTAGGATGTCTCTGATTTGGTGGGAAAACACCCTCCTGGGCCTGTCTTGTTGCCATCCATCCACATCAGATACGGATACTGTCTACTGTTACAATCTAAATAATAAGACGAATTATACTAGCGGCACACTATGTGGGCCATTTTGACGTTTGTTCTGCTGATGAAATTTCGTATAAATAAAACAGCAATTTGCTCCTTCAAACGTAATTGTTAATTTATACCATTGCTTTCCAAAGTGGTCCAGGGGTCCACAGGAGACGTTGGCGTTGGCGTGACAAAAAATTGGGTTTCACAATTCGTAAGCAGGGGTCCACAAATTATTATCTGATTTCAATCGTGAGCTAAAACGTTGGCTTGACTTCACCTATCAATGTAAGCAGATAATATCTTAAGAGGCTCAGCGACTGTTACTTGTAAAAACTTGGATATTTCCTATTCAGTACAACGTGTCGACACTTGCAAAAGCGGTTTTTGACGAGTTATGGGTATCTGGTAGAAATGTAGCTGCAGGGGGTCCAGCGGAACCAGGCAAAAATTTGGAAAGTGGTCTATGATAAAATGAAGTTTAGAAACCTCTGATTTATACGAAACTTCATGAGCTAGTAAGCGTCTAAACGGTCATCATAGCATGCCGCTGGTTACCTTTGTTAATTTGTGTGCACGTCTTGCAGGAAATGGGCCGATTATGAAGTATTAAGGAACACGGGCCTCTCAGTGCAACAGACTGACGTCGCTCGCGCTCCACTTGACTTCCGCGTTGTTGTATCACAATCGGATATGTTCTCTCACGTTTTACAATTGCATGCGGATAGTACACACATTGTACAGGTACGTATAGTCCCCGGCAGATAGAGAAAGTCACGGGTAACTGGTGGATGCAGCTGGCATCTTGACGTTCGGAATGGCGTTCTAAGGAGGCTGGCTGATGATGATAATGATGATGGGTATGAGGATCAGCAGATTAGAAGAGCTCTGGACAACTGCAGTGGTAGCAAGTCCGCCTATCTATACAGTCGTGCACATATTTATTAATATTTTCAATTTTATACGCGTGCGTAAAGCGTAAATGCCAGCACTCTTTTTATCTGCCGAGATCTACCCGCCTTGAATACAGGTAGCAGACGTGTCCACAATGCCGGCCTCGTGTGATGCTTTGTTTGACACTCGCCTGTTTTTTAAGACGCTTATATTTATTATTTTATTATAAGCTTGACTTGTATGTATGTAATTATATAAAGGACTTTTTCAAATTAATTTTCACTCATTTATAGAGGTCTTTCATATTTTATCGCCGACATAGTGAAGGCGACTGAGGCAACCATGAATTGACTCGGTTTTTCAGTCGCCGGTATTTTTCTAATTTACTATTTAGTTCACATTAGCTTGTTTTTTTTAACTATATGTAGTTTTATTTATTTTTATTTTAGGTGTTAACATCCTATATAGCATCCATATGCAAATTGGATATGATTGTACAACATTGTATAGCCGAGATGTGTGCGACAACACTTGTTAAACGTGGACAATGTAACAGGTTCATATTTTATTACACTTTTAAATAAACACAAAAAATACAGTGGAAAACTTGGGCTTAACGACATCATCCGAAGGGGCTTTTGTCACTGTTGGAGTGCCTGCAATGCTAGAACCCTCTGGTATTGTGCAGAGCGACGACAAGGGACCCGACGGCGTGATCGGGCCGTGGAAACTTGGCAGGTTTCTGGTGTAAGATGCGACATGTGTAGACACATTAGCCCCATCTCACATCCAGGCGACCTTGTTAAGTGCGGCGATTTCTTCTGAGAACCTCAAGCTGCGCAAATATGCTAACTTTGGTACTGGTTACGAATTTGCGCCGTTTGGGGTCAAGATGATGGGCCCTAGGGGATCTTCAGCTAAGCGCCTGGCCAAGAAGTTGTCAGAACGGATTCATGGCAGCGCCGAGCTCTTTGAATTATAGCAGATGCTGAGATAAGACACCCTGATGACTACAATTTCGCAGAAACATAGCAGCTTATTGCCTCTTTTACCACGAAGAATATTCTGAGAACTACCTCGTTCTTCTATTCCTCGTCTTTTTCTGTCGACCGAACCGGCAATCGAATTAAAAGGTTCGGCGCGTCATTTCTTCGTAGAACAATCGACGAGTGGAATGCTTTGACAGCCTATGTGTTCTCTCCATCCTATATGGACCTTGGATCCTTTTTTTTATTGTGTCACGACATTTGACATCGACCCGCCTGATGATAAGCAAGAGGAGATCCAAGAGTGACGACGACTGAAATAACCGAGTCAGTTCACGGCTGCCCCAGTCGCCCTCACTATGCCGGCCAAAGGTGCTTCTTCACAGATGGCTTGTAGGATCCAAGCTTATAGGAGTGAGAGAACAGATGGGCTGGCAATGCATTCCACTTGTCGATTGGTCTACAAAGATAAGAGGCGAAGTGTGACAAAGCATCTTTTGTCCGCACAGTGACAGCGACTGAAGCAAACTTTTCAGTCGTCGACGCTTTTGGATTTCTCTTACTTACCAAGTAAGAGAAAGGATTTCTCAACATGCCTCAAAAACGCTGCATTTGAGGCAAGTTATTCAAATTATTATTATGTTTTAAAATGTTTTTTTGTTGTCAGATTGCGTCAGTGCATCCGCCACGGTTGTTTGGGTGACAGCCGCTCCCTGGCATGCCTACTACTGTCACTGGCGAATGTGGAGCCAGCTGCTGCACAACTTGCCACAGACATGCTATGGAGATTAGGGGCCTATGATGAAATTGTTGAGGTTGTTTTTTTTTTTCAATGTATATGTAGAAGTTGGTGCAGGCTGTTTGCCCATAACCTTGTATAAAGAGAATTGTGGATGTGAAGGAAGCGAGGGAGTTGTGTCAAGATCGTGGCAAGTGGCGCTCCATAGTCTCTGCCTATCCCTGTGGGAATTAAGGTGTAAAATTCAATAAATCAAATTGTCACGCCTTTTTCAACAGGGATAGGCAGTGACAATAGAGCGCCACTTACCACGATACACTATACCACGGAAAATGTTCCGAAGTGCTCTTTAACCCTGTTCCTACCTCGTCTTTTTACATCCGTAATACCCACACAGGTCGGGGACAGCATTCGCATTTTGTCGACCGAATCAGCAGTCGAACTAAAAGGTTCGGTGCGTCGTTTCTTTGTAAAACAATCGACAAGTGGAATGCTTTACCAGTCCATGTGTTCTCTTCATCCTATAACCTTGGATCCTTCAAGCGATGCGTGAAGAAGCACCTTTGGCCGGCATAGTGACCGCGACTGGGGCAGACGTGAAGACTCGGTTTTTGCAGTCTTCGGCCCTCTTGGATCTCTTCTTGCCATCAGGCTTATGTCAGCCTAATTGGAACAGGCAACTTTCAAGCTGATCCTGTGACGCAACTGAGTCGAATAACGGTCTATACACTTGAAAGTTTAAGTACTCGCCAAGATCCTATGACTACAAATGATTACCAGCTGTCTGCCTTTTACTGTTCATACTACGGTATTATGTTCTCCGATCAAATCGGAGATATCATCAAGAAAGCTGGGTTGCCTAGTGCCCATAACCATATGAGGAGAATTGTGGATGTGAGGGAAGTGAGAGAGTTGTGTCAGGGTCGTGGCAAGTGGCACTCCTTGGTCTCTGCCTATCCCTATGGTGAAAGGGTGTGACAAATTGATTGATATATTCAGGTATTGTTAAGTTGGCATCAGCCTGTATTAGCACTCTCTGAGTGTGGCTCCCGAGTGTCATTGTCACCAAGGAAACTGTTAGCTGCAGCCGCTGATCAGCAATCAGCTGAAGCACTCACCAGGCTACTCATCAGACGTGGATATAATCTTGGTAAGTTGACATTATAGTTTTAAATAACATATTCGAGTTCAACTAGGCTGGCATGGTGGATGTGAATACTACTTACAATTATTGAATTGTAGTAGCTGTCACCTCCATTCATGGACCGCACTCCAGCTTAACATCAGGCGGGTGCTGTCTATGTCGAGTCACAATAATAAAAAATGTTTTTATTGTGGCATGATATTTGACCTCGATTTGCTCAATGGTAAGCAAGAGGAGGTCAAAGAACGCCAAAGAAAGGATCTAATAAAACCGTTATGCCGAATAAAGGTGCTTTCAAACTTCCTATGAAGGATCAACAATTATAGATTGATGAACACATGGGCTGGTCAAGTATTCCACTTATTAATTGATCTACAAAGAAACGATGCGCTGAACCTTTAGTTGACTACCAGTTCAATCAATCAATCAAATTGTCACGCCTTTTTCCCACAGGGATAGGCAGAGACAATGGAGCGCCACTTACCACGATCCTTACACAGCTCCCTTGCTTCCTTCACATCCACAATTCTCTTCATACAGGCTCTGTGGTTATGGGCACTAGGCAACCTAGCTTTCTTGAGGATTCCGATTTGGTCGGAAAACACTCCTGGGCCTGCCTTGTTTAACGCATCCATCCACATCAGATTTATAAATTCCTTTTGTCAATCTACTTTCACTCATCCTTTCCATGTGCCCAAACCATCGAAGCATTCCTTTGTCAATCCTTGTCACTACATCTTCTTTCAAACCACATTTATCACGCAGTGTGCTATTCCTTATTCTATCCGCTATCGTCACTCCACATACACTTCTTAACGACCGCATTTCTACAGCGTTAATTCTACTCTCATGCTTCTTCTGCCATACCCTGGTATGGGTATGACTGCCAGTTGAGTTGACAAAATAAGAATGCTTCCCTTGACCTGTGCAGAAGAATCATGGGAGTTTAAAGAAGAGGTAGGAACAATGTTAAAGAGCTCCTTAGATCTCCAGTTGTTCTGAGAATGTCAACATTCCTAGATTAAGCACAGGTACAGAGGACATGCCGTGGCAAGTGGCGCTCCATTCTATCCCTGTGAGAATAAGGCGTAACAATTTGATTAATTCAAAGTCTAAAAAAAGAAGAGGTGGATATTGCTTCGGGTCTGGTTATCAAAGAGTGGTAGGCAGTGATGCCCAGTCTGCCAATCCGGGGTAGTACCACCACTTACAACTATACAGACCATGAATGACAACTAGGCCAGCACAGTGGAGTCACAGCATTTATTTTATATTACATGCGGCAGATCTTTGCTTCTGGTCTGGGTATTTACCAAAGAGTTGAGTAATACTAACCTGCAGACCCAGGGTTAGTATCACTACTTTCAAGTGGACGGACTATTATACTAAATTGCACTTCAGTAGGAGTAGCAGTCACCCCCATTCATTGACGTTATGTGCATCTAAGTCATTGAATGATTTTATTATTCTAATAAATAAAACAAATAATTTGAAGAAATTACCATTTTAATGAAAGTAATCAAAATAAAAGTGCATTTATATTCATAAAACTATTAAACTGAGTAAGGTGTATTATTTACATCAGAACACAAATTTTCATTCCAACCTGTTTGTGGTAATATTTAATAAGTTGCAATAGTACTTTATCATATGAACCTCAATTAGATACTATTGTCCACATCTCTTCATCATTATTAACTTGTCCTTCCTCTCCACTGTCATGTTGTACCACCACCATATCACTCACTATCAACTCATTTCCTTCTTCACCATTATATTCCCCATTACTTGTCATTGCAAGCAATTGGGCCAACTTTGCACGGTCCTCCTCGCTCAACTCTGATTTGTCATGTGCCTTCAAATGATAATTCAAATGTGAACTCTGTTTGAATCTCTTCTGACACAACGCACATTGGAACGGAGACACATTTGTGTGCACCCGCATGTGCTGCTTCATGTGTATTGATTGACAGAATGTTTTGCCACACACCACACATCTGTACGGCTTGGCTTTGGTGTGGATGCGGATGTGCTGGTCCAAACCAGACTTTTGTGTGAAAGCTTTGGGACACACTTGACAGGCAAACGGCCTCTCACCTGTGTGCATTCTCATGTGTTGCACAAGTCCACCGTGCTGCGAAAAACGCTTTTTGCACTCCGAGCACTGGAAGGGCCGCAATTGTTCATGCGCAGTGTCAATGTGGTGATTGAGCTCTTTGTTGGAGTTGAAACCCACAGAGCACACCTGACAGGGATACAGGTGGTCCCCCATGCCTGGCTGCAATGGCTTTTCACAAACCTGACAACGCTGACCCTTACGTCTCTTTGTGTGTTCATCCCGGTAATGTGTAGAATAGTCACAGCAACTGAAAAATATTTGGTGACATGTCGCGTCGCCCACCAAATTCGACGGCTGCAGACACTCAAAGGGGCCCTTCAATGGCACAGCTACCTTTTCGCGCTTTGTATATGGTTTTCTTGTACCTTCCGATTGCCGTTTTCTAGTCTGCTGTAACTCGTCAGGTTGCTCCGACTTAATTATGATATAGCTTACGTCCTCCGATGCTAAACTAGCGAGATTGACTGGCTTCAATTTGCTGAGAAATTCTGCTTCTTTCTCAGTTGGCGATCTGCAATTTTGCCCCCCAGAAGTGTCAGCCACGGCAGTGGAGTTCGACTCGAATTGTTCGTCGGCGTGATAATTGATCCGATGATTTCGCAGGGCCACATTGTTGGCGAAGGTTTTCTCGCATTGCGTGCAGGGAATTGAGAAATCCTCCGGGTCCTCAGGTTCAACTTTAATAAGTTTTATGGGAGTATGAGGTATTGCCATTATCAAAAAATCATTACATCAAATAACAAACTTTCAATTATTAAAAAAAACAAAATTTAAAAAAAAGAACAAATAAAAAGAAAAAAATTATGGAGGTATCGAAATGTCACTCAAGGTGGGAAACTCCCAAAGTTATTATTATAGTTTTTAAATATGAATATAAAGAATACAAATGTTATTAATATCACGAATAATTAAAAACGTGCACTAACATATCTATATTTAGACGAATATGGCGGAGTTGCGACCATACGAAATATCGACGCTTTGACATAGACTATAGAGGGCAGGTATAGACAACTAGACACGCGATCATAATTTAGTGAAAAATATTTAAACAATTTTAAAAAAACATTTTTTACGAACGGTAAATAATAATATTTTCTCTTAAATAAAAGAAACAGCAAAAAAATCACGATAAAGTCCCGCGTATAAACCAAAACACATTGTAGTCAAACTAAATCGTTTTGTATAAAAAAAATACAATTTTCCAATTTTTTTTTATGGATTTTTACAATAATTACGGTAAAATGTTAAATAATTAATAACATATCTTTGAATTATTATGACTTTGAATTTAAATTTCGTTACAACAGAGCACTAGCTTGTGACGTCACTAGGCCTAGACGGCGCGGCGCGCCGCGGTTCGTATACGCGTAGGTACCATAGACCAAATCTGTGCAACATCATTTAGCATAAAATCAAAATTAAAATTTTAAAGAAATCACCGAAACGCCTGAAACCACTTTATTCACCAGCTTTATAGTAATAAATAACATTAGTCATGGCTCAATAGTTATATCCCTTGAATCCTCATGATGCATCATCAGATAACTACTCCAGGTCATCAATTTGATAACGGTCCAGCTAATGGCTTACAGTGAGTAACAATTTTGGTTAAAGCACTATGATATTATCTGTTGTTGATTTGCTGATCTAAGAGGATTCATGATAGTGCATGATCAGATACTCCCGATCTTCAATTTGATAACGGCCTAGCTAAAGGCTTTAGTTAAAGCACTATAGTTTTATCTCTTGTTAATTTGCTGATCTGATAGGATTCATAATGGTGCATCATCAGATACTCCCGGTCTTCAATTTGATGACGATCCAGCTAATGGCTCTTAGTGAGTAACAATTTTAGTTAAAGCACTATAGTTCCATCTCTTGTTGATTTGCTGATATAAGAGATTCATGATAGTGCATCATCAGATACTCCAGGTCATCAATTTGAAACCGTTCCAGCTAAAGGCTAGTAGTAAGTAACAATTTTAGTTAGAGCACTATAGGTCCATTTCTTGTTGATTTGCTGATCTGAGATCCATGATCAGTTTTTTTAGATCCAGAATGTTTTATTTCCTCACACTAACTTTTCTACACTTAGTTTTCTACAGTCAAGACGAATCTAATGAGTCCAAACTTAGTAAACCTATTAAGTTTAAACCCATCCAGGATTTCGTCTCCTACCTTCGAGTTCCATCATCAGAGTAGCTCAGTGGTACCAGTTAAAACACACATGTATTTGTATACGTTTTTGTTTTAAATGTTGAGTCACAGATATGTTTAAAAGTAAAGTAAATACCGATTATGCGTCTAAGATCGCTACCGCAGCTAACAAAACGAGCTGATGACCTTGAAACCCCTCATCAGATCTTCATTAATTGTAGCTAAGAACCATCTCGATCACGTCAGCTTTCAAACGAAAAAAACCGCATCGTAATCGGTCCATTCTTTTAGGAGATACGATGCCACAGACAGACACACAGAGTCACAGATAAACAGACAAGTCAAACTTATAACACCCCTCATATTGAGTCGGGTGTAAAAATATTCCCTTGCGCCTGGCAGGAGCATAAGCCACGCCTCTATTACCTTCAACTAATAGACAAAACAAAAAATAACTTGCTTCTAATGCCAATATTTTGGTAACAAAAAACAATAGAAAAGGTTTGTTACCTGCAGATCATAAAACAAAACACAAAAGACAGGGGTATTGATAATATCTCATTCGAGCGGGAATTTATATTGGCAGCACGTGTTATTTTATGCATTTTTAATGGAATATATTAAAAGTACACACAGTAAACACTATGAATGAATGTGGTGAACTTATAATACACGTACAGTTCATTAGATAATGGGAAAGCTTCTTGAGCTACGGATCACTTCTACTGAAGCGTATAGAAATAAAGCGGAAAGACGTGAAAATAAGCTGATTCTCCGAAAACTAATTTTTGCAAGGAGTAAAAAAAACTTAAAAATCTAAATCTTTCCAAATCCTTCGATATATACCAATTATGAACGTACTATGTATTTATTATTTACTATGCAGGACGTTTGGGTTGCTTTTCCAAACGTCCTGCCGGCCCCTTTAGTAAACGATAAAGTAACTAGCGGGCCCTGCATATAAAGTAACTAGTCTATCTGTCTGTTACCTTTTCACGCTTAAACCGCTGAACAGATTTCAATGATATTTGGTATATAGATAGTCTTATAGTCAAAAAAAAAAAAGAGTCTAATTTTTTATTCCGATTATATGTTCTTGATAGACTGTGTAGTAAGCACAATGTAACCGAATTCCACTCGGGCGAAAAGCTAGATTTTCATAAATAATATTCATCTTAAATTTATCTAAAAATATATACAAAATAAGTAAAACAATGTTTGAAAAATATTATGAATCTAAAGTGACCTTTTTTTAATGCACGCCAGTGTACATACGCAAACTTTTCCCCACTACGTTAAAATCTTGCTACGTCAGGTGCCGGGATTTATACTGCCCTTTATAATACCAAAAGCTCTTTGAATGCGGCAACTTCTTATTAATGTAGTGCTCTTACACGAGCAATTATTTAGACAATAATTGCTCAGCAACGCGAAAAGATCAATCTGGAGTAATTAGTGGAGCAATTTCAATAAAATGCGGCAATTGTTTCGGCTATTTTGCCAAATTTATGCTTGTTGCCGTTGCCGTAAATTGCTTGATATTTTTTTTATGTTACAATCGGCCATTATTGCTCATAGTTGAGCAATTTTAACTTTCTTATTTTTGGATCAGGGGTCAAAACGCTGTCCCAAGAGCCAGCCGTGTTCTATACGTCTTCCTTTCTTATTAAAAATAAAAGTGTATAAATTCAGATTTACTATAATGATTTTCTTCATCCAATGATATACATATATTAGGTCCAATGACATTAAGTAAAGTTTATTAAAATATCATTTATTAGATCCATTACATTTTGAAAACAAGCGTTGTCAGCCTGGGGTCTATTATCCATATTTTCTATGCTTTATCATTGAACTATTGACCTTACCAAAGTTTTTTTTCTGTTTACCGAAAACTATAAATGATTTTTGTGGCAACTACTACTGCATAGTATATAACCATTTATTGTCACTTAATTCCCACAGTAATAATGGAGCATCACTTTCTATGTCCCTTTTACAACTCAATATACTGCATACGTCATTAAAACCAATCTTGTTTATTTTCAGATGAGAATTCAGTTTACTTCCAATGACAAACGGATCCACTCGATCAACAATTTAAGATTATCTTTTAATAAATTTAAATAGCGCGCCTGGCGGTTTTAAGACGTTTATAAGTACCTACCTAAATTACATGAAATTTATTTTATTACGTTATATAATGATATGAAACAGTATTCTGTATAAACATTTTTCCTATAATATTGTTAATAATCAAATAAATATATTTAATGTTTTTATATTAGTTCTCAATTTTCACTTTTTTTATATATACCCTAAACTTCTAATAACAAGTATAATAGAACCCATAATTTATAGTGTCAATTAAAATAAAACAGATGTATGAATATAGAATTTATTTAGGCTTATTACCTATGTACAAATATATAAAAAAAACCAATCAAAATAAAAAAGTTATTAACAATTATTCAAAAATAACAACACCTCTAATTGATTTCCCCGTGTGCATTAAATGGAATGCTTCATTAATATCATTCAAAGGCACTTTATGTGTTACAAAATCATCCAGAGGCAACTTATTATTCATATACTCGTCAACCAATTTAGGCACACTGTCCCGACTTTTGTAACCACCAAAAGCTGTCCCCTTCCAAACGCGTCCAGTGACCAGTTGGAATGGCCTAGTACTGATTTCTTCCCCAGCACCGGCAACTCCAATTATGACAGATTCCCCCCAACCTTTGTGGCATGCCTCCAAAGCCGCTCTCATAGTATTCACATTACCAATACATTCAAATGTATAATCCAATCCACCATCTGTGAGGTCCACTAACACCTGCTGAATGGGCTTCTCGTGCTCTTTGGGATTAACAAATTCAGTCACACCAAATTTCTTGGCAATGGCAAACTTGTCTGGGTTAATATCTACACCTATTATTCTGCTTGCCCCAGCAGCTTTGCAGCCCAACGCGACTGCCAGACCCACAGCTCCCAATCCAAATATGGCACAACTGGATCCTTTCTCCACTTTGGCAGTGTTCAGTGCTGCACCATAACCAGTTGGCACGCCACATCCGAGCAAACACACTTTGTCCAATGGAGCGGCATCAGCAACTTTGCATAATGAAATTTCCAAGACAACAGTATACTCACTGAAAGTTGAACAACCCATAAAATGGAACAGTTCTTTTCCTTTACAGCGAAAACGCCTCGTACCATCAGGCATGACGCCCTGCCCTTGTGTCATGCGGACTTTCTGACACAAATTCGTTTTCGGGTTGAGGCAAAACTTACAAGTCTTACATTGTGGTACATACAGTGGTACTACGTGGTCTCCGGGCTTAACGGTGGTTACACCATCACCGACACTTTCCACTACGCCACCACCTTCGTGACCGAGTATAACGGGAAACACTCCTTCGGGATCTTTTCCAGACAGAGTGAAGGAATCGGTATGACAAACGCCGGTAGCGAGGATCTTTACGCGCACCTCGCCAGCTTTAGGCGGATCTACTTCTATTTCTTCAAGAGATAATGGCTTTCCTGCCTCCCAGGCTACAGCTGCTCGGCACCTTATTACCTTTCCTGCGGTGGACATTCTGCCGGACAGGTTCTACTCTGTTTCTAACAACAAAAGAACGTATGAGCTGTATGACTTTTGGAATGACTGATAAGAAATAGTTCTCAACAAATTGTTGATGATGTAATAATAACAGATATCACCGATAGACGTGAAAATGTATAAAATTAATTATTACCCAAAAACAAAATAACCTTGCGAGAAATGTCAATGTCAGATAATAGTTATAGTTCGTAGCAACCCTAAATAAATTTTGTATGGTATGGTAATATTCACCATTCATTTTGTATAATAGTATAGTTATACCAAGGAACATTGTACTCAAGAGTTATACTATTATACAATGTGATTTTGTATGGTGATTGGTGACTCGGGCTTATTGTATTAACAGTTGCATATACATTTAATATAGTTTAATGTACGAAGATAATAATGTAATTGGAATTACCTTATAATCTTGGAATTATAATATCTTATTTTCCAAATAACTCAAGTGCACAGCAATTAAAAGCAAAATTGTTATTAGTTTTATCAACACAAGTATCGAAACTACCATTTATATATTTTTTCATAATTGGCATAAAGAGACGAATAAAAATGACAGGTGATTTTGACATTGGAAAGTTAAATCTAAGCCATAAAAAAGCTATAACTCGCATGTTTCTCGGTTTATATTTCATTTATTTAAATTACGATCAAATAAAGACTGGGAAGTGGTACTTTATTGTCTCTACCGTTCCCTGTCGGAAGTGAGGCATGAAAATTCGATCAGAAGACTAATTTCTATCGATTATAAATGGCTAAATTACACAGTTACTATATATTGTGTCCATTGATCGATCAGAAAAGTTTTCTTGGTGCATCTAAGGATAACGACGTCGAAAATATTATTTTAACATTGGGTCGTAATGTCGTTAATACCTATAGAGTAAGTAATAATAACAAAATGTAGGTTTACTCATGCGTGTATAAATATTGAGGGTAGTGAGGTTATGTTGTGTTTCAGTTATTAGACCAAAAACAAATAAGAGGATGGACATCCAAAGCCCATTTCACTTCCATGGTAACATATTGTAAGGAATATGACAGTTATGTTGGTGTATTTAATAATAATATTATTAAGATGTGGAAGGATGACACAGAAGACTTTGAAAAGTTAAAGAAATATAAGGTAGATGAAATATATATATACATATATACTTGTTCATTGATTTCTTTTTTGTACATTTTTCCCCAAATGAATAAGTACACAGTGAAGGCTACACTATCTAGCGCCATCCAGGCACCCTATCACCTCTGCTAGAGTCTAATCAGTATAGTTGCTATCTCTATATTTTGAAAACCAGTATGCCCTACAAGAGCAGTAGCTTACTGTAATATGCACCAAATAGTACCAATCACAGTTTTTAATAAAGTGTTTTTTTAAATAATGGAATAAGTATGATAATCCAGTACCCCTGATATTTAGTTATATTATAATTATTAACTGCTTATTTCAGTTCCCGGTCTCAATATTAAAAGTATTAGTCCAAGATGGAATGCCAGCCCTAATAGTGATGTCCAATGGAAACTGTGTGTCATTGACATATGGTATTGAGAATCGTAAAAACTTAGATGCCACACCACTATTGAAGGAAACAGATGTAATAACTGACATGGAGGCATTCACTTTAAATTCAGTGGAATACATTTGTTATATTATTAAGAATAATGAAAATGAACATGAAATATTAACATGTCCCTTAAGGACAGAAATTGGTGACATAGAAAAGGCTAAAGTTAAGAGGATTAAGATAAATAGGAGAGAGGGCGAAGCAAGTCATATTATTGGCAAGTTAATATGCAATAAAGGAAGCAAATGTGTTTATGTTCTGTGTAAGTATTTTAAACTGCCTCTTTACTTCATTGGCAAAAGATTTTTTGTGTAATATATATGTTCCAAAATTTCACTCGCCATTTTAACTTCTCTACAGAAAGCATTCATATACTACAATAATATCTCTTACTATTGAAGCAGTGTTCATAAGAAACTCATTTTCTCTACCCTTTTTATTCACCTTTTTATTGACAAAGGAATGCTTCGGTGGTTTGGGCACATGGAAAGGATGAGTGAAAGTAGATTGACGAAAGGAATTTATAAATCTGATGTGGATGGATGCGTTAAACAAGGCAGGCCCAGGAGAGTGTTTTCCGACCAAATCGGAGACATCCTACAGAAAGCCAGGTTGCCTAGTGCCCATAACCACAGAGCCTGTATGAAGAGAATTGTGGATGTGAAGGAAGCAAGGGAGTTATGTAAGGATCGTGGTAAGTGGCGCTCCATTGTCTCTGCCTATCCCTGTGTGAAAAAGGCGTGACAATTTGATTGATTGATTTTATTCACCATTTTACATTACAAAATTGTTCTCCTTGAAAACTGCTTTCATATCAAAATAGTCAATGTTTATTCAAAATATTGTTAAAGAATTATTTAAATTGGATTGCCTCTTTATAATATTGAATATTTATTATATTTGCTTTAAATTTCAGGGAGTGATTCAAAGCTAACATCATATGATTTGCACAAAATGTGTTGGAAAACAATAGGTCATGTGCCATGGCTGTCAACGGCAACAAATGCATCACTCTCATGGATGGGTGACAGACATCTTGTTATGTTTGGCACAGACACACAAGGCGATGGGGCCATATTAATTGCTTACAACATCATTCTGGGCGTTGGCTCTTTCAAATATCCAATGAAAATGTATTCTAACGATGCAAAAATCTACTGCTACCACAACAGAATAATACTGGAAGCAGGAAGCCACATTGGCATGGTCCCATACAGCCTACAATCAAACAGGGATCTGAGCAGCTTGTTGGGCTCACATGAAGTTACTCATGATGAAGCCATTTACACTGATTGGGGCTATGGTGAAGTCTTATTGCCAGATGACGAAAATCTTAAGCCATTCCTGCAGCTTGGTATTACAGAAAGAGCTATTTGTGCTAAAACTGTGCCAGCCTTGTTGGAGAAATCTATGAATGATATTGCAAGAAGTGTTAAAAAATTCTGTGACATACCAGAGTCTGTTATTGTTTTATTATTAGATCATGTGACAAAGAGCATAGAGGTTGCGGAGCCAATGTCCGACACAGATTATAATAATGCATTCACTAATGTGGAGAATAATGACAAAATTGAATTGTTAACATTGATACTGAATGTGCCGTTCAGTGATGCATTGATAATACCACATTTAAGGAATGGCCTGACAATGACGGCTGCTGTGTTGCTCATCAATTTCATATGTTATTCTTTGCTTGCTAACAATGATAATACATATGATGTGGAATCCGAGAGGAAGTTGTATGATTGGTGTTCACTACTATTGGATGCATTTTATCAGCAATTCCTAATGAGCAAAAATGAAGAAGTGACATCAACGTTAGAGACTATGTTGTCCACGGTGAAGGAGTTGGTCAGACAAGTGGATGTGATCAGCGATGTGTTGCCATACATTGACAAACTTGCTAATAAAAAACAAATTGTTGCCCATAATGGAGACTCACACATATATGCTATAGAATTGATTAATATATGAATAAATTTAATTGATTAATTTATCAAGTTTTTTTCCTCTAATCAATCAAATTTTCCCACAGGAATAGATAATGGAGCACCATTTGCCATGACCCTGACACAACTCTCTCGCTTCCCTTACATGCACAATTATTTTCATACAAGCTCTATGGTTATGGGCACTAGGCAATCCAGCTTTCCTAACTAGATTTGGACTGGCTGCATGTCTGCAACTATAAGTGGTGGGAGGCCGTTCAAAATTTTCGGGTGATACATTTACACCCACTTGTTATGTGTGAGGTGCATTTACTGCAGCTACCCTGTACTATAAAATAATAATGATGGTTTAAAAATGAAACTCCATTAAACTAGTCAATAGCATTTTTATTAGCAGCTCTAGCAAATTGCACTACCATTGGCTTATCTTTTAGTAAATATCCATTTGTTTCATTTAATGCTTTCTCAGCCAATGCAACTGAAGGGAATGTCACAAACCCTTGCCCTTTCATTCTACCTTCCTGCATGACTCTTACATCAAATCCTATTAGATCAATCTCTGACAAGTGTTCAACATAACGCCTGTATATACTCTTCACATCTTGTTCTGTAACAGTTTTGGCCAAATTCTTTATGTACAATCTCATAGATGGAGGTCCAGGTTGATAGTTTTTGAATATAGGCAATACTTTCATGTCTCTGTATGACATTCTGTTTTGTAATAATTCCTTTTTACTTATTGTCGGTTTGTCTGTTTCTTCTATTTGCTTATTTTGATTGTCATAAGGTTTGTCTTCTTTTTGGAATTTACCAATTTCCCCAGTAGCTTCAGTGGGTGGTTCAGTTGGCTTAGCCAATGCATCCTGAGGCACATTGACTGATATTTTCTTTGGTTCAACAACAGTTACATCCTCAAATACCTGTTCTTGGTTTATTTTTTTCTTGGCTTTAGGTATTGTTGCAGTGGAAAGCACAGCAGCTGGACGCTTTCTAGTTTTAGGCAACAAATGTTTTCTTTTAACAATAGGCAAAGATATGTTTTGTTTATTTTTATTGTCCTCATCACTGGATATTTCAGATTCTTCCTCGCTGATGGGCTGCTGTGGTATCTTACATATTTCATCCAAAAATAATTCACGAAACATGTTCTTAAATAATATTTCAGCTTGTACATTTTCAACAAATGGATTATCTAAACACATCTTATTCATTAAGTGTAATATTTGTATATATAATGGTTTGTGTGCAACCATTGCAGTAATTATGTTTATTAATACATTGCGGGTTGCCTCTGGATACTTGTACTTCAAATGTGGCGGCGGAGGTTGATTGAAGCCAACTGAGGTGTTCCACGAGTTAAGCTTTGCTAGAAAATCAATAATATGTTTTGATACATTTGGCTCCTCATTTGACTGTTTTCTACATTGTTGATTTGGTTCACTTTCACGTGAATATTCAACTACCAATCGGCGATCTGCTATCTTTAATTGATGTAACCGTGAAAGCGATGTGGAAGCCTGCTCTAGCGTCGAGAAGGAAGCAAATACATAATTACGTTTACTTTTGTTTTCCCAAACGGTTTGTGCGCCAAAATGTTGTAATAATTGTTCTTTTTCTTTGAAACTTAATGTTCCGGGTAAATGTCTTATCATTAATATGTGAGACATGGTAATAAAAAACTACATATTTAGAAAAAAATCAATTTTACACCAAGAATTTTGTTCTACATCAGATCAAAAACATAACCTAGTACTGAAAACCAATTGACTCGTTTGTAATGCTTTCTATGAGAGAGTACTTTAAGTATACATTATCGTATAACAGTTACTTTATACATTTATAATAATTCAGTAATTAAAGTATGAACAAACGCAGTTCGAATCGTAAACAAACATTGATTTGACATTTATAATTTATATGGCAAAGGCTAACCAAGGAAGCGAGCCTATGATGCCATTACATGAATAAGTTAAAAAAGTTTTCATCAAACGAATACGTCAACCAAATTCCAATAAGCATCTAAGCCAATCAATGAAAAAGTAGCACCGGGTGGAGGACGAACCGCGGAAAGCAACTTGTTTAGTTTTCATTACTTATTGAAAAATGTAATAATCAACAAATCATATTATGTATAATAAATAATTTTTTGATCTTAGTCTAGAGAGAAATTGAGAATGGATGAAAGTGTGAGAAGAAAAGTTGTTAAAGTGGTTGTTCTTGGTGATATAGGACGAAGTCCACGAATGCAGTATCACTCGCTTTCACTTGCGAGCAACGGTTTTGATGTGAATATTATCAGCTATTTAGAATCCAAACCACTGCCGGCAATACTTGCAAACGAAAATATTGTTATAACAAGACTTCAACCATTAGTAATAGATAAGGGACCAAAACTTTTTCAATACATATTAAAAACTATTTGGCAGTCGATTAGTTTGCTATTAACATTGCTTATAAGTGGAAAATGTGATTATTTGTTATGTCAAAATCCACCTGCGATCCCCACATTGCCTGTGTGCCGGTTGTATTGTTTAGTTGCGAGGTGCAAGTTTATAATTGATTGGCATAACTATGCATACACCATCATGGGCTTGACAATGCCCCCAGAACATGTCTTGCTCAGAGTAGCTACTAAAATTGAGAAGTGTTTTGGCCAGTCCTCGGATCATCATTTATGTGTTACCTATGCTATGAAGAATGATTTGTTACAATATTGGAATATTAAGTAAGTTATACATTCATTATCACCATTAATAATTTATACAATGGAGAACCACTATTCCGACACAACACTTATTGTAATAATCACATAATTCACATCTTACTTAACATGAATTAAATTTATCATAATGAATTTTACACTTTAAATTCGCCAGCAGAGGAAACGGAACTACTAAAAAAAGTAATATTAAAGAAAAGCTCCTGACATAATTGTATTTTAAATTATAGGGCCACAGTACTATATGACAAGCCACCAAAAATATTCCATCCGCTATCCCTCCAAGAGAAACATGAGTGGTTTGTTAAGATAAGTGAACAATATTGTGAATTTAAATCTTCTGGAAAGGATGAACTTAATTCACCAAGAGGTGATGGTCGCACGGAGACAACTGCATTCACTCAGTGCGTTGATAGTGATGTGGAATTAAAGGGAGACAGGCCAGGGTTGTTGTTCAGCAGTACTAGTTGGACTCCCGATGAAGATTTTAGTTTATTATTTGAAGCATTACAAGGTAATTTGGATGTGGATAGGTTGTTTTTTATTATGACATTACTATAAATTTATTTATTTTTTTCGTTGTATTCTGTGTTTGGTCATCTGTGTTGGATACTATATCATCTGATGACTTTTAGTCTTGAATGTTAACTAGGCTGGCATAGTGGATGTGACTGCTACTTGCAGTTATGCTATGTACAGTTATTGAATTGTAGTAGCAGTGACATTCATTCATGGACCACACTCCAGCTTAATATCAAGCGGGGTACTGTCATATGTTGAATCACAATAAAAATAATTCACCTTTATTTAGCATTCAAAACCTTATTGCTAGATTAATTTATTAACATTTCTATAATAAGCTTCTAAAGTGCATGCATCATTTAAACAGGACTATCAAAGCTATTTTGGCAGCAAGTAGTTTTGAACCTGTGCTCTCAGTTTGTGTAGCCATTGCACTACCATTACACCACACTCCACAGTTGCCTTTAGGGATGCCATGTTGTAACTAATCTTATTAAAATAACTAAATATTTTTTAAAATGGGTAATATAATCAATCAAATTGTCATACCTTTTTCCCACAGGGATAGGCAGAGACTCTGCCTCCCCTGGGGAAAAAAGGCCTGCCTCTGCCTATCCTTGTAATATATAAGCTTACAAATAACATTACCTCCACAGAATATGAGCTATCCGTGTCAAGTAAGAAACTACCAAACTTAATAGTTGTCATAAGCGGAAAGGGTCCCATGAAGGCGCATTATATTGAACAAATTGCTTCACGCAAATGGAAACATGTCAAAGTGATAACACCATGGTTAGAAGCCATTGATTACCCAAAAATGGTTGCAAGTGCTGATCTTGGTGTATGTCTGCACACCAGCTCATCAGGGTTGGATCTGCCTATGAAAGTTGTTGACATGTTTGGAGCTGGGCTGCCCGTCTGCGCCTATGACTTTCAATGGTATGGTAATGGATATTTAATAATAATCATAATTTTTGTCATATTTCAATGCTAATGTTACTATTCTTAATAGTCAACTGAAATTCACAATGATTTTTATATTTCAGCTCCCATACTAAATATGTTGATTTAAAAAATTAATCAAATTGTCCCGCCCTTCTCCCACAGGGATAGGCAGAGACAATGGAGCTCCACTTACCACAACTCCGTCGCTTCCCTCACATCCACAATTCTCTTTATACAAGCTTTAAGGATGTCTCTGCTTTGTCAGTAAACACCATTCTGGGTCTGTATCATTCCTCATTAGATTTAAAAATATGTATGTTAGAAAAGCATTGCGTATGTGAAGGAAACAATAGTTGCATCATGATTGTGAAAAGCGCTAACTATCCCTGTTGGAATTAAAGTCTGAAATCAATGTCCTTACAGTATTGATGAGCTGGTGCAGCATGGAGTTAATGGTTATATATTCAAAGATGGTTCTGAATTGTCTAAACAAATAATTGAATGGTTCCAAGGATTCCCAAATAACAATAAACAAAAGAATATACAACAGAAAATGGAGGAAGAGCTGAAAAAGTTTCAAGAGTCCAGGTGGGAGGACAACTGGAATTTAAGAGCAAAGAAATATTTTGAATAATGTAATTTGAATATAAATATAATTTTTTTGTATACTTTAAGAAGGACCAAATAAAACAAAACTGATTACTTAAATATAATTTTTATTACTCTTATATTAGTAGTTTTTCTATATCTAATTGTAAACCCTGGATCTGTGGCTTCAGTTGAGACCCCTCGTTAATAGTAATAGAGCAAGCCACTATAGGGCGGGAAACTCCGCACGCTCTGCCGAGAGCTTGCTTTGACCTAACAAAAATATATGGCACATTTTTATCTTCACATAATAATGGAATGTGCAGCACAATCTCCAATGGCTCAACATCAGCAGCCATCACTATGAACTCCGACAAGCCACGGTTTAGAGTTTTCACAGCCTCATTGGCGCCTTTTCTCAATTGCTTATAATTGGTCGCTTGTTGCACCAGATTCAGGATCTTCGACGTCAATGGAGCATCGGCTAAGGGGTACGCCTTAGGATTCGTAGCAGCTTCATCAGCCTGTAAAAACGAAATGCAACTTTATAACCTAAAAAGTTACCCGCACATATAAAATTACATGACTGGATAACTGAGAAACTATTTAGAAATGAATAGAAACAATACTAGTACGATTTATTGTAAGTACAGTAATTTTAATATGTGGTAGTGACAGAATAAACACGTGCTTACTTACCATTTTATGATTGTTAGGACTCTGGATACGTATTCCTTTAAAATAACACCTCTCAGCGAACCTTTCGCTTCACTGAGGAACAAGGACTTGTTAAAACGCACAGAATATCAAATTGATATTGAAATATTACAACTTGAAAACACTGAAAAACCACAACAGGTAAAGAAACGCCGCACGCCGACAATGAGGTTTGAGCGAGGAAAGATGATTTGATTGGATGACTGCGACTGCACAAGCAGAAAGAAAAATGGCGGATCTTGTAGTGTTGCCCTCAATCTATATCGATAATAAAAAAATACGCTATTTTAGTAAAAAGACTGTCAATATCGGGCCTTTTGTATTAAAATTTAAATTCGTTTTACTTTTGCATTTATTAATAGAGTACGAGCAGATGTAGTATAGAAAGTGACTCGCAGTAAAATCGAATGCTGTGATGCCCCCGCTACGCTGCGAACATTGCATTTTTTTGGTGTAAAACATTATCTGGAAAGCATTTGTTCATTAGAAATTTCTGTAGATATGGTGGTGGTGTTATTCATAAGTCTCAAAGAGCATTTCAAGTAAAGGCCAAATTGGTCAAAGTAAAGGTCATGGTTCAATCAATCAATCAAATTATCACGCCTTTTTCCCACAGGGATAGGCAGAGACAATGGAGCGCCACTTACCACGATCCTTACACAGCTCCCTTGCTTCCTTCACATCCACAATTCTCTTCATACAGGCTCTGTGGTTATGGGCACTAGGCAACCTAGCTTTTTTGAGGATGTCTCCGATTTGGTCGAAAAACACTCTCCTGGGCCTGCCTTGTTTAACGCATCCGCATCCACATCAGATTTATAAATTCCTTTCGTCAATCTACTTTCACTCATCCTTTCCATGTGCCCAAACCATCGAAGCATTCCTTTGTCAATCCTTGTCACTACATCTTCTTTCAAACCACATCTATCACGCAGTGTGCTATTCCTTATTCTATCCGCTATCGTCACTCCACATACACTCCTTAACGACCGCATTTCTACAGCGTTAATGCTACTCTCATGCTTCTTCTGCCATACCCAACCTTCACTCCCATACATTAATGTAGGAACAAGCACCGCATTATGAACAGCCATCCGTGACTTTTGGGACATTATTTGGCTGTTCATTATACTATGGATGGCACCGTTCACTACGTTACCCTTTTGCACTCTTCTCTCAATATCTTCATCTTCATCACTTATCATTATCACATCTTCATTACTAAATCATCCTTTCACGCGTACTATATACATTAGAATTTTTAATGTTTTATATCTGCCAGGCGTCCCACGACAGCTCAATTTTTTTAATTATAGATTGCCTTGAGTGAACCAATATTATTATGAATACTGAGGTTAGAAATTCTTCCACACCCACCATACTTTTTACTCACTGACTACTTCTTTAAACATTTAGCGCATTAGCGCATATTTAGTCTACACTGTGATTTTGAGAAGAAAATACGCATACGTTTTCGGAATAATACAGAAAAACACTGGACTCGCCTAGCGAGTTCCTGGCACCTGAGTAAACATTTAGGTGAAAAAACATTAGGCACTGAACGTGTTAATTAAACGGTCGAATTTATTTGATGAAATAAACGGTCAAACAGATGAATTTACAAGATTGGCATTGATAAGCTTGGATCTCGTTGGTCAAGATTAGGTTACAACCATACAATACAAAGCACATATTAAAATATCGACAATTAAAAACATCATTACCAGTATGTTTTGACAGCTTCTACCGAAAGTATATAACATGGCGGCGGGCAGGCTAGTGATCTATGGGAAGCATATAGAAAATTAAGTGAGCAGCGCAAGGAACTTTTTACTCAGCGCGTCCTTTCTTTAGTTCAAATGTTAAAGTGTATTCCATAAAGCATATCCTTTAATTATTTACGATAAAAGTCTAAATACGTCTACAAATGTATTGTGTAATAAAAAATGATTTTACACCTATATAGACAATTGACCACATAGGAGTTGGAAGCGAAAAGGGAAAAAATAAAAAGCAAATATGATTGTTAAAATAATTTATTATGATTATTTTAATCAAAAGTATAACTTAGATGATATATTTAATTATTAACTTTTTAATATCACTGTTGTTGATTATTGTTATTATTCCTTTGATTTTGTCCACTAGAAAGGAAAGCCAGATGTCCCTTAGGGCATTTATTGGCATAATGCCCTTTAGTACCACATTTGAAACATGTCACCTCCTCAAGTGGTTTGTGCATAGGCCTGGGCTGTCTCACTGGCATCTCATCATTGCCAATAAGTTTAATGGGCCCAAGTGAACGGAGATTCCTTTCATCTCTCTGATTGTTTTGCTGCAATTATTTTATTATTATTTAGTAAAATGGCATTTAATTATTAAGTATTTATGTCTCAAATCACTTAATTTATCAACATATTTTTTAGCAAATAACTCACCTCTTGAGGTGACTTAGGGCATGTGGAAGCTTTATGTCCAATTTCGGAGCAAGTGTGACAGATAGGCAATCTCTTATTGTCCATCTCTTGTGTTGCTGGCAGTTCAAACCTGGGATGCATGAACTTGCAGGCCGGACCCTCAGGACACAGGCCAGCTAAATAGTTTACACACAAGACACGCCTCACATGCCTGTGTCTACAGTTAGGGCCATGTCGACAGAAACCTCTATCATACCTGTCAAAAAGGTACAAAATTATTTACTCTTATATTAATAAGACCTAGAAATAAATGAATTATAATACCAACCAAGGACAATCTTTTATTTTACTCTCTGGATCTATATGTAAAAAAGGACACTCTTTGTTGTGGCAAGCATTAAACCGAGCATAGAAGTAGCATTCAGGCATTTTGGACATATCATATTCATGTAAGAATTCACATTGGTCTCCTTTCTTGCAAAGACCTCTTAGCCAATGCTTACAGACAACTGTCCTGTCTCCACGGATGTGGCGGTATGGACATTGAGGGCCTTTGTCGCAGCCCCCAGGGTATGAAAAGAATTCACATACAGCCGAGGTTGATTCTGGAATTAAGATTAACAATACTAAGAACAATATTAAAAGTATAAGGTTTATGAAAAACAAATGCTTACTATCCATGCCAGGAAAAGGTAAGGGTAACGCGCCATACTGTTCCTCAAGGGCATAATCTATATCAAATTTTATATTATCAACACTGGCTACTAATACTTCCATTTTAAATTTACACGCGTTTATATTATTTTCATAAAATCTGAAAAATCAAAGCATTGCACAGTGACATTGATGACATATTCTTTTCTTTCTTCTTGTTTATGGCTTTAGTATTTAACTTGCCAGTGTCAAAGTAAAAAATATATGGTTCAATGTTAAAACATTGTCAAGTAAAGATGAAGATGAACCACGCGAGTGATTCATTAAATGATGATGATGAGAATGAGGTTGATGATGATCGTTTTAGTAAAGCGGCGGAAAGCCTTTACTAAAACTTCAGAAGAAGTCTTGGAGGGAACATGAAGAAACACGTTTCACAACTTTAAATTACTTGTTTATACTTGATCAACTTAAAAACTATTACTGGATAACAATTCCACCATTATTACACATTAATATTTATGAAAAACACAAGCTTTTGAAATAATTCAAAAATGCGCGTCCTGTCAGTTGCAGTTACCCGCCATTCATTCATTCGGAGAAGGCAAAGGAAACTGAGTCCATACATCCTTAGTTATTATGTCTGTTGTCTAATACAGTAGATGATTCGTGACAAGCCAGGATCGTGGCAAGTGGCGTTTAATTGTCTTTGCCTATCCCTATGGGAAAAAGCGTGACAATTTGATTGATTAACAGCGTGCATTGCGGTACGACGTTTACCATTGAATCTTCTCTACTTTGCATTTTTACTATGTTTCTCTGTTCTGTTTTTAACAGCTAATCTACTACTTTTTATCGTCGTACAGAGGATAGGATCATTGAGGCTGTATAAACTACGCAGGCCGACTTTACCCGAAGTAAATCGGCCGGCAGTAAGGATTGGGCGAATGGCTAGAACTCCATCTGCTGGCCACAATATCATTAAAGCTGAAGCTGTAATACCATTGATTAGTGCTAACCTTTCCCCTGAGACAGGTCCTCTCAGGACATGGTTGTTCCAGGAGGTACTTGTGGCACATTGCTGGAAAGGAAATAACTGCAGCCTGTGATAGTGGCGACGACACCGCCGTGCATACGCTGGAGATCTGCCCTGCCCTTAATTGGGAAAGACCTCTCGCTTTCGGCTATAATTAGAGCTGTAATTAGTTAATCAGAGTCGTTAAAAGATAGCAGAGAAAAAGAGAGAGAAGCAACCTCTACTCTCTCCATTCTGCGTCCTAAAACAGGAAGAAGAAGGCGCTATTATATCCCCTTTAAATACCAGGGACATCAGGCTCGGGATTAGCCTGTCGCTTCATGTAGCGAGAATTGGCCACAACAGCCGGCACCACTGGAGATGTCGGATGATGTACCAAGCTTCCAATCTCCAGCGTTTGTGATGACGAAGGCAAATGTGAGTACTATGTTCCTTGGGTTTTAGCCGGTACGAGCCCGGCATAATCGTGATTACTACCCCGAGAAACCAGTATCCATGAGGATTACCCCACAAAAAAAAGGTTGTATAAACTATGTTTCCTTTGCCTCCTCAGAATTAAATAAAAATTTGGTCGAGTGCGGGCGAGTCCGTTAGCCGATTTTTCTGCTTTTATTATTATTTTACCTATGATAAATGTAACAATATCAAAATACTAAAATGTCAATAACAGACATTAAGCATTCATTAAGAAAATACGACTTTCCACAATGTGCAAAGGAAGCTTTAGGAAAAATTGGTATGTTTATTTAAAATTTTCTTAGCTTGTTCTTAATGTAGGATTATATACTTATAGAAAATATTATATTCAAAATGTATTAAAATAGTAATTAATAATTTTCAGAACAAATTCTAGCCGGTAGAAATGCACCCACAAACAAACAGGTGGATGGTGTAATGGAAATTATCGCGGAGTTTATATTTTGCGAGTCTGATCGCAGGAGCACTCGTAGAAATGGTTCGCTCAACCCATTGCAGGAACTCCAACTGATAGATGTGATATGTGAATATTTGTCCGGAAATATTAATGAGACTGCTAAGAATACAATATTTTTATCATTATTTGGTGGGACGGAGAGCCAAAGGCGGCAGAAGATATTGAGTATTTTGGCAAGCATGGCTGTGTCCGCCTCTAACACTTCTGTAAGTTCTTACTATTAAACGCACATTATACTGTCAAGCCATTTAGCAAAGTAAACCTGATTTTCTGATACAACTTTCAAGCACAGCCACCTTCAGTCTTCATTTTTAAGTGACTTTTGTAATGAGTTATCTGATGTAGAAATCATTTGTGATAAAAGTAAGGTATGTTTATTTCAGATGCTGTTGGCAGTTGGTGTTTGGCTGCAACAGATGGGTTGCTCATCACAGCAATCCCTGCAGTTGGCCGAGAACATCATCAGGGACCATTTTCATTTATCATCAAACATAAAAGCCTTGAAGTCACTTGCTAATGTTGCGCCACAATTTGTTGCCAACTTTATAACAGCTGTCACAGAGTTGTACATGAGAGAGGTCAATGGGGATGTTAAGTTGCCACCAAAGAATTTACTTGAAATCATTACATATTGGGTTTGTATTCAATGATAATAATATGATTACGTGGCTCCTTTCCGCCCTTGAGTCATCTGCAGTTTCTTGGTGCGTTCTTTAACAATTCTTCCTCAGTGGAGCCACCCCATCTCCAAGAAGGCCAGAAACCTACACTACTGCAATATAAAAGCACACGCATAGCTGTCTCCTACTCATTCAGGCAGCCTCTACAAAGGGCGCTTTTGGATAGCCCTTTTTGTAGGCGCTGCATGTTGAGGTTGTACAGGTGCTTGTTATAAGCACAATGTCCCGTTATGGCACCTACTATAATGCTCTGCTAAGATTTAGCAGCCAATTGTGACTATAAAATTAATTAGGAATAACCTTGAAGAATATTCACTGATATAATAGGAGACATTCTATAAAGAGCTGGGATTCACAGTAACTATGCCCATAGTTGACTTTGTATGAAGAAAGTTGTGGATGTGAGGGAACTGAGAAAGTTATGTCCGGATTATGGAAGGTTGCATTCCTTTGTCCCTGCCTATCCCAGTGGGAAGACAGCTTTGTTAGAAATATGTTCAGAATATTATTTAGAAGCAAAATATATAAATAGGCTTATTTAAAATTATGTCACAATTGTGTAACAACTGCTCCCCTGTTTAATAAAAATGATTTCTTTTTCTTAGTATCAACTATGCTGGCTCTTTCAAGCTGATCCTGAAATGCAACTGAGTCACTTGAACTTCATGATTAAATTCAATGAAGGCCAAAAGTGAAGAAGCCATGGACTGAGATGGTATTTTTCAGTCGTCAGTCATTCTCAATCATGCTTGCCATGTCGGTAGGTCGAGGTCGGATGTTGAGTCCCAATAAAATAAACCTAAAAGTAATCTTTATACATTTAAAGGGTGTATTGTTTTTGTGATACTTATACTTTAGTAGTGTGTTTATGTTTGCAGGTATATTCAAACCCAGTGCTGTGTATGTCTGCCCAAATGAATCCAGCTGCATTGCCGAGTGGCGCCATACCAATGACTGTTGTCACCCCAATAGCTGGCCTCATATATTGGTATGCATTGGCGCCATTGTATCTCACAAAAGGTCACTCACATTTATTAATAACAATACATGGCTAATTTTAGCTTAATAATACAAATCACCATAAATCCATTTTTATGTCGACCTACATAAATACTTTTTGTCTTTTGATCTTAAAGTTTAAATGGAACCTTTTTACCTAACCTAACCAGTAGGTGTATTACTAACTTTAAAAAAGTAATATTATTTAAAATAAGCTTACTTTTGTGCGAACAAGTGGTATGAAATTAAATAGTAAGAATATAATTTGTTCTCAAAAGGCGGGCATATTGGATTCCACTGCTACTTGCTGTTATGTAACTGCAGTCGCCTCCATGGACCACACTCCAGCGTAACATGACACAGAGGCACAATAATATTCTACTGTTTTGCAAAAGTGAGAAAGTTTGCAATATAAAATTTGCCATAAGCTGTGAATTATTTGTTGTTAGTTTAGCACATTTGAAGAATAATTCTTGGTTGCAATTTAATGAACTGTGATTTACCAATAACCCATTTGATTTGTCAATATTCTCTGCTTAACACCTGAATCTATACAATTTATTACATAGAGCGAATGTAAAGCTTACTGAATTTTATCAATATTATTGTCAATTATCAATGACATTAATTGCGTGCAGTTACTCTCAAATCAGATACTGATGGTGTATAGTGATGGGAGGGAGAAGACTATTATTATTATTAGTAACCAATTCAAACAATAACTTAAACTTGTACCTTTGCAGAACAACCAGCAGAAGAGGTACCAATGAAAAAAATCAAATTAGAATGTGATAAGATCAATGTGCCACGTAAGGCTAACAAAGTGACATTAAGCGAGGCAGTATTATATGAGAAGTTACAAGTTGGTGTACTAACATGTTTAAGGACAAACAAAAAGACATCGCCAATTGTGAATGCACAACATTTATTAAATATATTACCACCAATACATCAAAGGTCACATCAATTGTTAAGCCAAGGAGTTCAGCTGGCAACACACACGCAATTGCAGGTATAGTACAGTTTTCCTTACTTGGCAAAAGTAGTAAACAAACTTTCGCCATAATGACGAATTAACGATGAATATGATGATAAAAATTGCTATGAGTTAATTTGGAAATTTACATTTCCATATATTTTTGATAAAAATAATGTATTTATACTATAAGTGTGTGTTTTTGATAACTTTTGTGCATAATTTGTTACATTGTGTATGTTTATTCTATAGAATAAAACAATTTTTTTAGATAAACGGCATGGGAATAATGATTTTCATGTTCGTTTACTACTTGTGCCAAGTAAGAGAAAACACAGTATAGATTGCTTTTCATTATTCTGGTATGACATCATATGTGCAATACACAGTGTCTGTGGCCAGCAGTCTGCTATGTTGGCTTAGTTGAAACTATTATACAAGAACTAGCTTTGCTTTCGCTGAAGTTATGAGTATTTCACAGACCCGGCGGCTATAGAGCCCTTTCCTATTAGACTATCCTCTATCGCCTATACCACAAAGAATATTCTCAAGAGCTCTTTAAACTTGTTACTGCCTCTCACAGTTTAGGGAAGCATATAGTCCAAATAGGCAGTCAAACTAAAAGATTTAGCGTGTTGTTTTCTTCTCGATCATGTGTTCTCCCTATCCTGTAAACTTAAATCTTCAAGAAAAGCATGAAAAGGCATTTCTTGCTGGCATACTGACAATTGAGGCAATGTAAACTGAATAGATTTTTCAATAGTTGGCGCTCCAGCCGATCCAATGTTGTAGTTTGGGGAGAACACATGGGCTGGTAAAGTATTCCACTTATTAATTGTCTATTTCTATAATGAATTGACACACCAAACGAACTCCTTTAGTTTGGCTGCTGATGACTTCTGTCTCTCGAAATTTTTTTAAATTATTATTAAACAGGTGAACAGTTGATAGACAACTGATAATTGCCTGTATCTGGTTTTAATTTAATACTTAATCAATCTTGTTTTTGTTGGTATTGACCAAAAACTTGTCCAGTCAATTTTCTAAATTGAATTGTTTGATGTATAAGATATAATATTTCAGAGAGTGCATTTTAATTTCAGGACTGTCTGGACCGCATTGGTCAATCTGTACAAGTGGCCTTAGCACATGGGTGTGTGTTTGGCAATTTAAGTAATTTGTTTTCATCCCTCAATTCTCTGCCTGAGAACAGACTGCTCCGGATTATAATAAAGATGCATCAGCAGACCATATGACATTTGTTGCAACAGCAAACACCAGCTCCTGTGTATAGGTTGCCTCACATTGCTGCTACACCACACTGGAGCGCACACTAGATGGGCCACAAATGGAGGCCTAATGAAAACTACATGTTTATTTGTTAAAGAAAGATTGTACTAAATAATATATGACTAACAGATATATACATTTAGTTATAGTTTAGAAAATATTTATGTAATGTAAAAAAAATATTAAGTAGTGCCTATCTGTTTTTTTAAAAGCAGGGGTTTGCAGTGCCAATAACTAGAGAATGTGAACATAGGCGTAAATAAGTGTGAACCTGTGCTTTGTTACTGCAAACAGTAATTGGGCATGGTGCAAATAATAATTAAATATCAATCAATCAAATTATCACGCCATTTTCCCACAGGGATAGGCAGACAATTAAATAAATACAATGATTGCAATACAAATTAAAGAATTTGTCAACATACCAATTAATAGTATGATGTTACAGAAATTAATGTTCAATCAGTCAGGATTAATTATTAATACTAATAATAGAATAAGTATCCAGGTTAAAGAAGTTTATACATTTTATGTGACTACCTACAGGCCTCGTCTTGCGGTGAGCAAAGAGGAAGTCCAAGAGTGTAACATCCAGTTTATGGTTGCCTCATTTACCACCACTATGCTGACTAGATTTTACGCATTGTTGCATCGTTCAAAGAAACCAATCCAACCAAGCAACAATCCTTTTAGGTAAACTGATCCACAGAATGTGGATGCTTCCCCTGATGAATGTCTATTTCCTAATATGCAGGGACTATATATGTATTAATATTAGAAGCTATTATTTGCATGGAGCAGGAACTCCTGTCTTTATTGTTGTACAAGAATAAAGTTGTATAATATGAAAGGAATTGTTTTATTACGATAAAATGACAATTGTAGAATGTCCGGCAACTTATTCCAAATAGAACCCATATGTGTGACAAATTCAGTTTTCCATGTAATTATTATTCATTGATTTAAAAGGTACATATTAACTCATAAATGCAAGGCTTTTATTAAAGATGGCTTTAGGCATAAACTTTCATTACTCCAAATAATCACATTTGTAAAAATAAATTATATTAAAAAGGTCTAAACTTCCTCTTTTCTTTCATTTTTGCTATTTTACTTTTGTCATGTTCATACTTCTGTCTTAGTTCAACTATTTTTTTCTTTTTTGCTTCTCTTATTTGGAATACATAAAAGTCCTTTAGTTCCTTTTGTTTTTTCTTTGCGTTCTCTTTAGCCAGAATCTTATTTTCTACTTTTTCACTGCGGGCAAAGCTCTTTGTTTTACCACCTTTAGTCACCGTCACCCATCCTTCATCATCAGCTTCTTCCAATTGCTTCTCTTTGAGTTCAGCCAGCCGAGTTGTCTCATCATGCTCCTTCATATATGAGTCTATCCGATCTTGTAAAATATTTATTGGAATAATAGACGAGTTGTACTCTTCAATCCATTTTGCAATACCCACTGGTGTGACGTAATTATTGTAATTTAAAGGCTTCAATTCATCTAATTGCAATGCCCTGTCCAGATCTGCCACTTTACTAAACACAATGAATGCTAATTTAAACCCAAACTCTATATTCTCTTCAATAAACTTTCTTGGTTCATTGTCTGATGTGTTTGGTGTGTGTGTCAATATTATATTTTGAATGTTGCCTACATCACTGAATGCATTTGCAAGACCTTGCTTGTCTGCGTATGGTGGCACATTTAGTACCAAAAGCGTGCGTCCTGATGGTTTGGCCTCGCTGTGTTCTCTCACTGTGTGCTCCTTTATGTAAATTACATGAGGGTGTGGAGAATTTTCATTAAATTTGAGATTCAATACTAAAAGAAAAGAATAAACATTATCATAAATTATTTTAGTATTAACAACTTTAATAAAAAGTACAAACCTTTAAAATCCTTTCCACGTTTGTTTGGTTTCATTTTTAAATTAAATATCTTGTATTATGTAGAAATACGGATATTTTTTAAAGTATATTTACTCACTCAATGTCAACAATGTTATATTTTTAGGTTATCATTCATGATTCATGTGTTTATAAATACAATATAATTTCTCTATGCTTACGAATTTTGCAATGAAATTTAATTCATTGTACTTGATTAAAACCAAACTTTAAATAATGTTTGTAAATAGCTACTTTTTAAAATAGGAAAAATCATATGATTTTCAGTAATTGTTACATCACTACTAAATATGACTTTAGCATCAGTTATCAGTGACTGACAGAGTGACATTTGTCGCGTTGAATTTGCTTAGAATCCACCAGCAGCTTTCGCTGTTGGCTAAATAACGTATGTTTTTTTGATTTGTTTAACTTCGCTCTGTTGGCAATGTGCTATTATAATGAAATAGTGAATAGAAATTCGTGTAATGCTGTCCTCCACCGGGAACAGTAGGCCCAGAAACGCGAGGAACATCGACAATGTTGACGGTTTCGAGCGGGACGATCTCGGTCACGAAAACACTGCGGATGATAAGGTCAGAGGTTATGTCGGTTCCTACTTGGATGCCTCGACGTCTTATGCACGCGACGGCAGGTTCCGACCTCGCGGTCGCGTCACCGAATTCCGTCATTCGCGTGGTCGCGGGGTCTCAAGGGGACGAGCCAGCTTCTCTGACAATTACAAGTTTCACGAACCGTTAGTGCACTCAGATGGCTGGACTGTCGGGAAAACTTCAAACATGTTTATGAATCTGCCAGAAGATCCGCGTATTTCCAAGTTATTGCGGCGTCTTTGTGGTGAAACCGACGTTGAAAAGTCGCTGGTCATCTGCAGCAAGTTGCAAGATGCTGTTATGATGCCAGAGAACACCAGGTATATCAGACGATCTTATGAAATCTTGGTAGAGTCTTTGCTGGACGTAATGTATGGTGTATTAGGTCCGGAGACCAAAGAGCATGCGGCAATGGTACTCGGGAGAATAGGTTATGTGATGGGACCTGACTTTGGTAAACATTTGGATTGGCTAATGTCAAACTATGCCACAAACAACAACACTATAAAACATCTGATGACACTCTCTCTAGTGGAGACATTCCAATTGGATTGTGAGACACCTGTAATGAATGAGCATGCAGCCATTGTCATGGAGAGGCTGCAAGGCATTATAGAGGGCACAACTTGCTCCGATGTATTCATCGCCGCTGTCAACACCATGATTATATTATCAAATTCCTACTCGCAGAACTTCACTAATCACTTTGTGGACACCGTGGACATACTTGTGGGGTGGCATGTTGATAACTCCAAGCCTAAAGTCAAAGAGTTCACACTTGAGTGTCTGTTCAAGTTGAGTCGACACTGGCAGGCAGACATTGAGTTCTCCATCAGCCTAATGAATCACTTCATTGAGGATATGCTCGTATATTCAAACAACATTGATGAAGACAATGATGCTGAGGAGTGCACATTGGAGGACAACATGCAAAAGGTAACATCATTTTTAAATGTATTTAACACTGTTGTCCAGAGTTTGGGTACGTTGCTCTGCCCCACAGTGTCTCAGGCTGTCACTTGGCCCTTCATCAGTGATTCACTGACCAAAATCTTACAAGTTATGATTAAAGCATTGAAGTGTAACACGGACACTGATCTACTAATGGCTGGAAATGAGAGTATCACATTATTATTGGGTCTGTTGAAGTCAAAGACAACATCGTGTGCATCACAATTGTACACCCTGATAACTATGCAATTAACAGGATATCTTAACATTGAGGACAAAGTCAGTCTCAGTGTCATAAACTTAATTGCTAAAACAATTAAAGAGATTTCCTCAAATCTTCCAATTGAGTTTATTATTGAAGTAATTGGTGTTGATTCTCGGTTGAGACCGTTGAGATATTCAAACAACACTCACATATTGCAGGCAGTCATAACAGTTTATAGCAATCTATTAAACTTAAAGAACATCCCATTGCTTCAGGAGACATATAAATATGTCCTATCAGACATACAAAGTGCATTTGTGAATGTGATTGAGGATGTGGACATAATAGCAACTGACTATATTGAAATAGTTGACCACAATGAAGCAGAGAGAAATGTTATATTTTATTTACAATGCTTATCTGAGCTGGCAAATGCTAGTAACTCAATTATAGGAATGTGGGCATTGAAACCGAGTATTCTAGAATTGTTGGCAGTGAAGATGTGTCCATACAATCAAGTTCTTATTAGTCAATATCCAGCTCTACATTATGCTATTATGTATTTGCTGTATTCGCATTGTAAGAGAAACAATCACTTCATAGCATCAAGTGATTTGGTCAGCAACACACAGAAGAGTGACATATTTGGATTGTCCAACCTTTCACTTGGGGATGTGACAGGCACCAGCCCAACATCTGGTCATTTGGCAGTAATATTGAACCTTTTATGTATTGCTTTGGAGAAAGATCTTTGTAATGAGACTATAATATTGATACTCAATTGGATATCAGACATATTGGTGCAGCTTGAACAATATTATCCCATAATTTGCATGTCCAACGGTTTCTTATTGCTGATTACCAACATGCTCACATTGGGACATACATTTGAACAAAATGTTGTTATTATTGTGTTGAAAAATTCATTATTACTTCTTAAAAATAAAATTCTGATTTGGAATAACATACTCCTAAAGAAGATTGTTTCTCTGTGCCTATTACATATTGATAACAAGAATAAGTCAATTCACAACATTTGTTATGAATTGCTGCAGAACATGCCGTGGGATATAATACAGATTGAGCTTGACAGCCAGCTAATCACAATGTTCTTGAGCAGAAAAGTCACATACAATTTACTCAGCAGCGATGCAAAAATTAAGTCCTTCAAAGAGTATCTTGTAAAGGGGTCGTCCAACCCACTACCTTGTCAACATTTTAAGTCAGTTGCAAATTATTTACTGCAAGCACATTTTGAAGATAAAAGTACATTACATAATGTCTTTCTAACAACATGGCCATTGCAGAGTCATGATTTAGATGATAAGAATACACTGTTCTTTAGACAATGTGCTGCTTCATTCACTTCTGTTCTTGTTGGATGGGTCCTATCTGAATTAGCTCAAAGCTGTGTCTTGCAGAAACTTCGCACACCATTAGGTAAGCCACAAGAAACATTTATGAAAATCGAAGGAGCACTAAAAGGAATGGCTCGCGATATATCTGCGCAAGACACAAAGTATGTAGCCACTGAACAACAAGGATTGTGGAAAGTTGTTGAGACAGAGCAAATACGTAGTCGATGGTTGACTGAGTTCATGACATTTTTAGAGAAGTACATTTATAATGCTGCTGATGGTACAGCAGTAGTTCTTCCATCCGTGCCAAAACCAGTAAGAACATTCTTTAATACCAACTGGCCCACTTGTCGTGAATGGTTTTCCAGGGTCCGTCCAGCTGCTTTAGCTGTCAGTTTATATGCTGGACATCACGGGGCTGCCATTTACAACGCACAACTAATTTTACAATTGGCCGCCAGTTCAAATACTAATATGGATATTGAAGCAGTAATGTTGAGCGTCGCTAGAGCTATTATAAAGTTACAGGAACCGGAAGTATTGCATGGCTTCTACGTGTGGGTTAAGCAGACATTTAACAAAAAGTTTCATTGGTTAAAAGCGGCGGCGGATCAAGCGAATTGTAGATACGAAAGTGCGGCCGAATATTATAAAAAGGTCAAGCAATCCCATGATAATAAATCGGAAGATGTGACACCTACAGAAAGTACCAAAATTATTAAATTTTTAGAAGAACAAATATTTGAGTGTTACAAACATATTCAGAGTTGGGAAGAAATGCAAATATGGCTGAATATGGAGGAGCCGGATAGATGTACTCCGCAATGGAAAGCGTTTTCATCATTACACACATTGGATCACAATTGGGGACACCATGATGAATTGTCCAACTGGGAAATAATTGATTTTAAAACAAATGAAATAAATAAGAATATCTGCTCTTATCAAGGCATGATTAATAATTTAGAATCAACGTTGATAGGTACAGCTATTAGTATGTATCACTCACAAACTATTGAGACATATGATGAAATATTAACCGAATGTGAATCAATATTAAATTCTAAAATTGCTGAGTTTACGCGAACTAACGCTGTGCACTTCTTGAAAGAATTGTCTGTGTTGAAATTAGCGAATCATGGACTGAAAAATATGATTAAAAGCAATAGAAATGTTGATAGTCCTTTCAAACCAACATCAATGAAAGATCATAAATTTGGCACCAATTTGGAAAATTTATGCAGAATTCTTTGGTGGAATCAATATTTCACGAAAGTAAACACAAGCGAAGAGAATATTTACTATGTCGAATACCTGAGGCTTGATGTCGTAAAATGTGCAAGAAAGGCTCTGAACTTATCGATGGCAAAGAGAGAATTGCTTACTCATTTAAGAACTAATGCCAATTTTCAAATGTATTTTGGCAATATGGGATGTTTGGAAGAAATATGCGATATATTAAGAATATCCACAAATTCTTATGATTTAGATATATGGAGTTTAAACAATGCGAGGTCCCTTGTGGAAATGTGCAAGTTATCATATGGTTTTGACGAAGTGAAAAATAATGCTATTAATCTTTGTGCCAGCGTGTCGCTTGGCTTCTCTCAGCGCTTGGCCATGGGAGAACAAAGTTATGAATTCAGAGAAAAGGGTACTCGTTTGTTACTCACTTTATCGAAGTGGGTTCAAAATGAAAACGAGAGCATTTTAATCAACAATTTGGATTCTCCATTAACTAAATTAATAACAGCATTACCGGAGATTGGTCTCGTCGATAATAATGTATCAGAGAATGTAATACCCCTTTCGGATTCTGCTGTCGGAAAGCTTCTACAGTTTAGTGTCAACCAATGTCCAGGTCTTGCCAAAGCGTGGTCCAATTTCGCTGCTTGGTGCTTTAGATGGGGTCGAAAAATGGTGGAGTTTAGTTCAAACACTGGCGAACAATTAACAGAAAATGATAAAATGCAGATAAAAAGCGTAATGATAGGTTGTTCGCCACAGGATTTCGCCTCTGTATGTGAAATATTATCAAAAACAAAGGCAACCTACGATGATGAGGAAATAGACTGGAGTGAAATAAACACGTCTGAAATGATTGAAAGCCAACTACGCACTGTACCCTCATTAAGCAACGCTTATCCTGATCACCTTGCGTTGCTCGTTGATATCTGGAGACAGGCACAGAAACGTGTGTTTTCCTATTTCGAATTATCAGCTGATGCATACTTCAAGTTTCTTCAGTTGATTTGCGCTTCTGACTACATAAATCACAGCGGAGAGTATGCAGTTGTTAGTGCCACTTTAAGACTTTTACGTCTTATTGTCAAACATGCTATGGAGCTGCAGACAGTGCTGGAATCTGGTTTAGCAAACACACCAACTCAACCATGGAAAGTTATAATTCCACAGTTGTTTTCTCGACTAAATCATCCTGAAACGTACGTTAGAAAATGTGTGTCTGATTTATTGTGCAGGCTCGCTGAAGATACACCGCATTTAATTACATTCCCAGCCGTAGTTGGTGCCGTGGAGAATGAGGATAATAACATAATGGAATTTAACGCGGCCAGAACATTTTTATCAAATGAGGCCGAGAGTGTAGGTCAAGAACTCGATTTAGATGAAACAGGCAGTGACAAAGTAGTAAATAACGAATTAAATTCATGCTTTTTGGATATGGTTGAAACTTTGTCTAAACAAGCCCCAAAAACTATTCAACAAGTAAAATTATTAGTTAAAGAACTACAACGAATTAATTTACTCTGGGATGAGCTATGGCTTGGTTCTCTTGTTCAACATCATTCAGATTTTAATAAAAGACTCTTACAACTCGAGCTTGAAGTGACAAAAGTCAAAAACAATTCTAATTTAACTGCTGAAGATAAAGAATATTTAATTAAAGAAAAGCATCGGATAATAGTGGAACCAATAGTATATGTACTTGAACAGTTAAATCGCATAACCTCAGCGATTCCTGAAACCCCTCACGAAATAGCTTTTCAAAGTAAGTTCCAAGCTGTCATTGATGAGGTTATTGACAAACTTAAACATCCCACAAACCCAGCAAAACCACAGGATTCATTTGCGCCTCTTAAACAACTGCAATTGAAGTTCCATCAGAAAATTAACAGACGAACTTCGTACATTCTAAAAATGTCTGATATAAGTCCTGTGTTGGCAGAGTTGAAGGAAACCGTAATTACAATGCCCGGCGTACACACTAACCAGAGAACTGTTCGAGTTACTATTAAGTCTGTCGACAATACAGTTTCAATATTGCCTACTAAAACCAGACCAAAGAAGTTGGTATTTTTTGGATCCGATGGCAGATCATACATATATCTATTCAAAGGACTCGAAGATTTACATTTGGATGAAAGAATTATGCAGCTACTTTCTATAGTGAATACAATGATGGCACGCGATACTGAAAATGACGCCAACCAAACATATAGAGCTCGCCATTACTCTGTGATACCACTCGGTCCACGCTCTGGACTCATCAGCTGGGTAGACAACGTAACACCTTTGTTCGTATTATACAAAAGATGGCAAAATCGCGAAGCTGCAACCTTGTCAGCAAAAACAAACAAGACAGTGAATGTGCTGCGTCCCTCTGAACTGTTTTATAATAAATTACATCCATTGTTGCAAGAAGCGGGCATATCTACGGAAAACAGAAAGGAATGGCCAGTGTCAATATTGAAGAAGGTCCTGCTGGAGTTGGGTGCGGAGACTCCTAAAGATTTGTTATGGAGAGAGTTGTGGTGCGGGAGTGTTTCTCCTGAGCAATGGTGGAGGACGATACGTCGTTATAGTTATTCGATGGCTGTAATGAGCACAATCGGTTACATCATCGGCCTCGGTGATCGACATCTCGACAATGTGTTAGTGGACTTGACATCCGGTGAAGTCGTCCACATAGACTATAATGTGTGCTTCGAAAAGGGAAAAACCCTACGTGTTCCGGAGAAAGTGCCGTTCAGGATGACGCCCAATTTGGTGACTGCACTCGGTGTTACTGGTGTTGAGGTAAGTGCTATCTATTTTATTATTATTTAGGCATTTCCTTTACCTATATTTTTATAGTACCTACGCCTGAATTAACGTTGCCCTCTGTTTTACACAAAGTGAATTATTTTATATATAAAAATGAAAGCAGTCTGTGTAGTTTGCTACATGTAGACTGCGTAGTTCTGCAGGATTTCGATAGATGGCATTGTTTACATATTTCATGCTACATGAATATTTTGTTGCTCTGTTTGTTTCTGTGAATACGTTATTTAAACACATTATTTGAAAATGTCTTTTAAGTTCTTTATTAAGTTATTTTGAATGTGCTTTGCTCATGTGTCTTTGTGTTTATGACAACGTCTGCCCGATGTTAAGCTAGATGGCAGTACATAAGTAAAGACGTCTGCCGTCACGGACAGAGGTCTGAGCTGGGGCAGCAGTGAGACTCTACCTACACTGTGGTGCTTTTATTATGCACAATAGATTGCTGCATGCAATTTATTTCTGTACTTTTGTAAATGTCAACGTGTCAGCACATTAAATTAAACATCATATTTGCGTTTCATAATACTCTTTATTAATCCAACAAACATATTTAATATTTAATCTAATATAATACATTTTACTATTTAATAATATTGATAAAATCTCTTTACAATATATATTTTGGAGGCAGAATAATTAAATAAATCTTTAATTAAAAAATATAATAATAAAGCTTACAAACTTGAGCTTGAGAATAAAAAGTTTGATACCATAGTCACCAATTACAAATAAGGCTTCTAAAACTCTGAGCAATACAATTAATAAATAAACTGAATATACGTATATGTATTAAATTAATATAAACACACTGACAGCAATCATGTCCAACAATAAAATGAATACGGTATCAAACCCTGTATCACAGGTACCTAAGTGAACATTCGGAGAGGGCACCATCACACAATACACTAGTTTTAATGCTACAAGCGTTTCACATTTCCCATAGAGAATAATCTCATCAATATAGTCCATTTACACTGCGTCCGGTGTCTTCCCCGAGGCGTGCACCGGCGTTGGTCCGTCTGATGCATACGATGGGTTGCTGTCGCCTCTCTCGCCATCGCTGTATCCAGCGTTCTCTATAATCCTGCATCGAGCTGTGTCCGTTTGTTTTTCTACGTACAACAACCTCGCTGGTCTCCCCCCGAGATTGGCTAAATTGTTCGGTGGCGTGGATCTCGTGATTGAGCCTTCGCGCAGAGCGACCGATCCTCGCTTCCTCTCAGGCGCTGGTGAGCCGCGATACTCTGACGTGTCAGGCTTCTTACAGCGGAGCAGTTTGACGAACGCGGCACGAAAGCCGGCGTTCTTCCACGCGTATATCATGGGATTTATGCCTGAGTTGGTCATTGCTAGAGATGATGTCAGCCGATATGCTATTGGGCTTTGCAGCGGGACGACTGGAAGGGTCCTCGCGAATGATACAACCACAAATGGCATCCAGCATATGGAGAATGAACCCAGCACCAATAGAACCACCTGGAATGATTAAAATATGCGGTTTAAATTGATATTAGAAATATGAACCTTTGGCAGCATTGCATTGTTAGTTATTGAAAACTACATTACTTTTACCACACGCTGTTATTAACTGTTAGGATATTATTCCATTCAATTTTCTTTCTTTCATCATCATTAATTTCACGCCTTATATCTCACAGGGAATTCCCACAATTTTCCACGACGCACAAAGTTATGTAGCTGATTTTATTAACCGTATGTTTTCCCAACTTATACTCGAATGATATTGTTATTACCTGTATACTCTTCCAATCATTAGCTCCTGTGGGGCAACAAGTGTTCGCTCTCATCCTCCGCGCGTGGCAAGTGGCTTCACGCCAGATCCTCCAGTATAATATGAACATGACTACCCACACCAGTGAGAACATTGGCGCCAAGATTGTTGTTGTGTAACTTTTTGGTATTACCTGAAACATTACATTTAGTGCCCATGATCGTAGAGCTTGTATGAATAAATCGGAAAATTATGAATGAGGGAAGCGAGTGGCGCTCAATTGTCTCTGCCTATCTCTGTGGGAAAAAGGCGTAAGAATTTGATTGATTTTGTAACTAGGCTGTTTCATTATTCCCAACTTTGCGCTTTATCAGGTGACTTTAATTAGAACAATTGTCTAGTCCTACAATAGGCACACGTTGGGCTGTCAGTTGTATGTTAGGTATCTGAAACTTGGAACGTTCGTATTGTTTACATGTCAGCAACGCTTGTGCCAATGAGTTTAAATAACATAACTATGTGGAATTTTGTTTAGTTTATATATACATACATATTATATACCCGGCAGATAAAAAGCGCGCTGGCATCCAAGCTGCGCATTTGTAAAACTTACTTTCCGTTTTACAGATGTGTATAAAATATTATCAATTTATGTGCACTATGGAGCCCTGTTTAATATAAGCGAATATAAATCCATAAACGTACCATATGCATTTCACAGGGAAGCCCTTCCCGCCACTCATTCCAGAACAGTGGTATTAGACTGACGCAGACTGCCATTGACCATGATGCGCTCATGAGCAACCTGGTCACCAACTTTGTCAAATAGCGGCTGTAATGCAGCGGATGCACAATTGCTATGTATCTGAAATATAGAGAACAATACAAATTAATATTTTACGAGTAATACAGAACGATTGGAACGTGGTGTAGTGGCAGTGCAATGGTTACGCAAACCAAGAACACGAGTTCAATACTACTTGCCGGTACCAATGTATCTTTGATATATGTATGTACTTTGGTCGTCATGTTTCTATGATACAAGCAATCTATATACGAGAGACGATGCGTGGCGCATTGGTTAGCACACGAGTTCGTTAAGCGTAAAGTCCCAGGTTTGATTTCTGGTCGTAGCAAAGATTTGTTTCGTAGCTTTTATGTGTAATATTAATTCATTAGATCATCAATCATTCATTTCCAAGGTAGTACCACCACTTAAAAGTGTACTACAGACCATTAAGTAACTTAGTCGCACTAAGTTACTAAAGTGCTTGTATCATAGAAACAGGACGACCAAAGTATATTTATCAAAGATACATTGGTACTGGCAGGTGGTTTTTAACCCGTGCTCTCGGTTTGCGTGACCATTGCACTACCACTATACCACAGCCTTTATTAATTGTCCTTTATTAATACCATGAACATTAACTGCAGGCATAAATAACATTGTGCAAACCACTACAAGGGTAAGCTTCATTGTCGCGGTCAGGCTACATTACCATTTTGCACAGTTTAATCCTGCACAGGGTTAGACAGAATACACTTTATATTCGCATAATATATTCAACACCATCGTTGAATTATACTGTCACCAACCTACATAGAATATCACGCAATTTATAACTTATTTCTATTGTGACTCGACATATGACAGCACCCCGCCCCGAGTTAAGCTGGAGTGCGCTCTACGAATGGACGTGACTGCTACTATGATTAAATAACTGTGAGTAGCAATCAAACCCGCTATGCGGGACTACTTGGAACCGGCAACTTACAAGCGAAACGCGACCAAATTACTTCACGGTCTGTATACTTGTAAGTGGTGGTACTACCCCGGATCGGCAGACTGGGTACCACTCCTCTCTCCCCAATACCAATACTTTAGTCTTGCTTACATTCACTTTCATACCTTTCTTTTCTTGTGGATGTGAAGAAAGCGAGAGAGTTGTGTCAGGAGCGTGGCAAATAGCGCTCCATTGTCTCTGCCTATCCCCATGGGAAAAAGGCGTGACAATTTGATTTAATTGATTTGATTAATAAATATTACATTTTATTAATCAAATCCGGGAATTGAACCCGGGACTTTACGCGCAACAAACCAATCGCTAACCGTTCGTCCACGCGTGTCGTCAATAAACATGAAAATAACTCACCTATCAACAGCAATGGCTATAATATTAAACATGGATGCCAGACATGCTAATATTATTAATATAAATCTCAGCAAACATGACCACTTGAATCTGCCAAACTCTTCATCCAAATAGAACACCAGATGATAAGGCAATGTCAGCCCAACCATCAGATCAGATATGGCCAAGTTTAACACAAATTGATTGGACACCAGACACGACAATCTTCTACTCAGGGTCACTGCCAATATGGTCAATGTGTTCCCGCTGACTATCAACACCATCAGAGCCCCATCTATGATACTCCAGGCCCAGTAGTTGTAGAGGTCCTTGACTGCCGCCTCTGTGGAGACGGTGGTGCTGTTCCATGGTTCGCTGGCGTTGTACTCCCCGCCGTCCATACCATCGCTGGTGGAGGAGGCTAACGTGCCCCACGTCGTATACGTCGTGATTTTATTTATGTGCAACAGGTGATCGCGTTCTATGCATCCTACTGTGGCCGGTTGTGCTTGTGGTTCGGTGGTACATTACTCGCTTTTGGGTTTTGTACCTGAAACAATATTACGGTTTATTACATTAATTTCAATTAGTAACATTTTTTTTTTTTTTTTTTTTTTTTTATTGTGACACGACATGTGACCTCGTCTCGCCTGATGATAAGCAAGAGGATGTCCAAGAGTGACGACGACTGAGAAAACCGGGTTTGTTCACGGCTGCCCCAGTCGCCGTCACTATGCCGGCCAAAGGTGCTTCTTCACGCATCGCTTGAAGGATCCAAGGTCATAGGATGGAGAGAACACATGGGCAGGCAAAGCATTCCACTTGTCAATTGATCTACAAAGAAAAGACGCACCGAACTTTTTAGTTCGACTGCCGATTCGGTCGATAAAATGCGGATGCTTTCCCCGACCTGTGCGGGTATTACGGGAGTGAAAAGATGAGGTAGGAACAAGGTTAAAGAGCTCTTCGGAACATTCCCCGTGGTATAGGCGATAGAGGACGCACAGAGCCGCCATGTCTCTTCGTAGTTGTAGGGGCTCCAGAGTTCGCGTGACCTCTGCATCACCTATGATCCGGACAGCTCGGCGCTGCAATGAATCCAGGGCATTAAGAAGATACTTGGCAGAGCCGTCCCAGAGGTGCGAACAGTACTCCGCGCAAGAGCGAATCTGTGCCTTGTAAAGAAGCAGGCGAAGCTCTGGCGCGAAGAACCGCCGCACCTTGTTCAGGATGCCAAGTTTGCGGGAGGTGGTCTTAATGGCCCGCTCGATGTGGTCCCTGTGATTCAGGTCGCAGCGAAGGGACATTCCAAGAATGTCCAGTCTGTCCGAAGCACTGAGGGAGATGTTACAAAGAGAGGGAAGGGGAGTAAACGGGGATTTTTTCGTCGAGAACGCGCATACCTGAGTCTTGTCTGCGTTGAACTGAACCAGGTTCTTGTCGCCCCAGTGGGTAATGCGATCAAGAACCCGGTTCAGTCCCGCTACAACAGACTTTCTCATATCGGCTATCTCCTGTTTGCCGGCTGCGGGGCGGGCAGTGTAGCGTCCATGCACCGCGCTGTCGTCTGCATAGCAATGAATGCCGGATCCGAGGTCCAGCATGTCATTGATATGCAGAAGGAACAAAGTCGGCGACAGCACGGAGCCCTGAGGGACGCCGGCATTCACCGACATCCTGCGCGACGCGCTTCCATCCACAACGACGCGTATGGAGCGGCCACGCAGGAAGTCAGCTATCCAGCCCCGCAGACGGTCAGGTAAACCGTATGCCTCGAGCTTGGATAAAAGGCCCCTGTGCCAGACCCTGTCAAACGCTTTGGAGATGTCCAAGCCAACAGCAAGGGCTTCTCCATTACCATCCAACGCTTCACCCCAGACGTGCGTGGTGTACGCTAGAAGATCACCAGTTGACCGTTTCGGCCTGAAGCCATATTGACGGTCATTGATCAGCTGGTGACCCTCCAGGTAGGCCATGAGGCGAATATTAATTATTCGCTCCATAACCTTGCACAGTACTGAGGTTACAGCAATTGGACGGTAGTTTGACGGGTCCGAGCGGTCGCCCTTCTTTGGGACCGGTTGCACATTGGCCCCCTTCCAAGCCCGAGGCACGCAGCCCGATGCGTACGAGAGCCGGTATAGCCTCGTCAAGACGGGAGTCAACTCCGCTGCACAAGTTTTAAGCACAAGCGCTGGGACACCATCGGGACCACTGGACTTCCGGATATCAAGCGATCGTAGCTCCATGCGGACATCGCGTTGTCTGATACGAATCTCAGGCATCGTATGTCCGCATGGACGCAGGGTGGGTGGCCCTGCACCACGATCGTCAATATGCGAATTTGAGGCAAAGACTTCGGCCAGTAGATCGGCCTTCGCCTTCGCCGTATGCGCCAGTGAGCCATCAGGCTGTCTCAGCGGTGGCAGTACAGAACGACAGAAGTTAGATTCTACAGTCTTGGCGAGACTCCAAAAGCTGCGACTACCCGTTGGGTGCGCTAATAGACTCTCGCCAATCCTGGAAACGCGCTGTGCCTCCGCCTTTTTAAAAACCTTTCTGCAAGACTTGGTGGCACGATTGTAGGCTGCTTTCAACTCATCCACGTGAGGGTCATGATGTTTTCGACCCCTGACCCATGCACTGTGAGCTGCGTTTTTTGCTGAAACAGCAGCCGCGCAGTCACTGTTGTACCAGGGCCTGCTCCGGTCGTTACGAGATGCACAGTTGGATGGAACGTAATATTCCATCCCCAGTGCTATCTCATCAGCAACGGCCGAGGCACACGTGGATGGATCCTCGGAGTTGAAGCATCGCTGCCACCAAGGGAGCGAAGCGAAATAATTTCGCATTCCCTCCCAATCCGCTGACCTGTAGTGCCATAAACGTCGCACCTCATTCCTGGCGGGAGGAGGCACGACGCGCGGCACTATCGTCTCGACCAGGCAGTGGTCAGAAGTCCCAAGAGGAGCTCTGACCGAAATTTTATACCCGGTCGGACGAGTGGTCAGTAGAAGGTCCAGCAGAGAGGGAGCATGACCGACAATGTCTGGTACCCGGGTGGGTTGGGTCACCAGCTGTGTCAGGTCATGCAGAAGGGCGTAAGCATGAGCAGCCCTTCCCGCGTGGTCGGTCCTTTGGGACCCCAACCACACCTCATTGTGTGCGTTGAAGTCCCCCAAGACCACGACCTCCGCGGTCGGGAACCGCTCCAGCGCTTCGTCTGTCGCCCGGCTCAGAGAATCGAAGAGCCGGGTTGTCTCCGAATCCCCGTGGTGGGAACGATAAAGGCACCCGTAGATCCTGGCTTGGGAACCAAGGTCTACGTGTACCCAGAGGATGGACAGGGAAGGATCCTCCAAGCAAAGCAGACGGAGACAACAGATATCGGACCGGATGTACACACATACCCCGGCTTTCGCGAGGAATCTTTCCTCTAGCGAGTAGCCGGGGTATTGGAGGTACGAGGTGTCAGCCGGTGCCTTTATCTGCGTCTCCGTCAAGAAGAGCATAGCGGGCTTTGCCGTCTCAAGATGGTGATGGACGGCACTGAGATTGGCGTGGATTCCACGTATATTCGTGAAATCCACGCCAAGCTCATTTGAAATGGGGGTTTGAGTTGCCGCTGGAAAAACTCTGCTTCTTGTTTTGTGTGCTTGCATTTGGAGGGGGTGGGGGGGTGCGTGAAAATGTTGGGGGTTGTTTCTTCGAAAGGGACGAAAAGTGCAGCTATCCGCTTAGCCACATGCATCCCGGCGGTGTGAGTTTGCTGATCCGTCGGACGGAAGGGCCCCCGTACCCTCCCGGAAGTGATCGCCTGGACCCCATATCCGATCACCAATCGGCAAGACGAATCACCCCGAGATTATGCGCCGCCTGGTGGGGCAGCCTCCCTCCGTGGTTAGCGGTGGGCTCAGGCCCCTGTACTGTGCGGCGGGCGGCCAGCGGTCAACCGTTGCTACGGGTCTCCCTGGCCGACGGGTCAACAAACTCTCACCGGGATACTGCAGGTCAGCAGGATGCCACTGTCCCTAACCGAATCCACAACCCCCAACGCAACTGGTGCTACACAAACTAGTCCCCGAACGCGACGTGGTCACTATGGGGGGATTTGCATCTGTGTAGGGTGGTAATTTCAACCAGCTGAGAACACTTAATGCACCGGAAGTGTCCTCCCCACTCCATTATAATTAACTTAAATTAAATCCTAATTATCAAAAAGATTAAATCCTAATTTCGGCTGGATACATGGCAGTACCCCGCATGATGTTAACTCAGAGTGTGGTCCATGAATGGAGGGGACTTCTACTTTTGTAAGTAGTAGTCGGGTATCTAATTTTTTTTGTTAATATGTTCATTACAGAACATACGAGTATGACAGCAACTCGCCTAAAGTTAAGCTGGAGTGCGGTCCATGATTTAATGCCCCATAAATTGCTGATTTCTAAACGCGACTAAGTCATTTCACGAGCTTGAAAGTGGTGGTATGCTGTGTTATTTCTTACTTGGCACAAGTAGTAAACAAACATGAAAATCACCATTTCCCATGGCATTTATCTAAGGTAATTGTTTACCACTGTTTTATTCTAAAGTAGAAACATACGCAATGTAACAAATGCACAAAAGTTATTAAAATCACACGTACATTATTTTTATCAAAAACGATACATGGAATTATATGGAAACGATAAATTCACAAATGACAAAATAAGTTGTGCCAAATGTAAAGAAAACTATTTCACAGTAATTTATAGATATTTTTATATGTGAATATAAAAAATATATTTTTTAAATTGAAAAATTAAGAAAAAAAAATGTAATGCGAATAGTATACATGTGTTTGTGTGTCAGTGTATGCATCAGTGACTTGTACAAATTGTAAGTGTCTATGTGCACGAATTGTGTATGCAGGAGCACTCCCTCCTCACAAATTGCCAGAGAGCCTGGCGACGCAGACGCGGGTGGAACTTTTCAACCCCAGCGTTGCCAGATAGCATGCATATATACGTACCTATTTATGTGACTTTATTTAAAATAGATAAATGGTTATCTTATATATAGAAGGTCATTCCATGACTTCCATAAGCCTTTAATGTCTCTGCTTATCCCTGTGAGAACTAACAGATTAGCTAGTTATAGTGGTATCAGAATCTTAAAATGTGTCCCTCCGTTGCGTCTGCTTTTACCAGTAGAAACTGATCTGTGACAATTTATTCATTTGATTAATAAATAATTTAGGTTTATATTGACATTTCCGACCTAATAAAAGTTTATTCAATCAAAATATCACGCCTCGTTCTTCACAAAAATAGGCAGTCACAGATACTTTCCACCGTTCTGATTCAACTCGCTCACTTTCTTTATATTAACGATTCTTTTCATACATTCTCTATGGTTATGCTATTTTAAAAATGATACTTTTTCTGCATCTTCAGAGTGTACCCGCCACAAAATAAGGCGACTGTGGTGTAATGGCAGTGCAATGGTTACGCAAACCAGGAGCACGGGTTTAAAAACACTCGCCGGTACCAGTGTATCTTTAATATATGTACTTTGGTTGTCCTGTATTCTATAATACAAGCACTTAAGTAGCTTTTTTATTGTGACACGACATCTCACCTCGACCCGCCTGATGATAAGCAAGAAAAAACCGAATTGTTCACGGCTGCCTCAGTCGCCGTCACTATGCCGGCCAAAGCTTAGTAAAGAAATGTAAAAAAAATATTTTGTGGAAGTGTAAAGAAAGATGCTATAATAAGTATAGTTTGAAAATCGTTTTGTATATACCGGTATATCTGCAAAAGAGTAAATTGTATTACAAAGTTTTTTCATCGGAAATGCGTTACTCCGCGCCGGTCGTCTGTTACACGTATTGAATTATTAATGTACGGCGTAATGTATCTTTCAGACGTATTGATTTTCATGATAGTGTTATTTAAAGAATATTTGGAAGGTCACCTTGTACCCGATGATTGTCTAACTAAGATAATCCTTTTGTTCGTGAATGTCGTCTTTAGCATTCGATAAACAATCTATTAAGCAGGCAAGTCATTGTAGATCCGCCAAAAAATAGTCCGAATATATTTAATACCGATATTGTTAACGAATTAATTTATTTCATGATCAAGTCTCAAACCAAACAACGAATATAAAGCTTGAAACAACGAAATGAATAATCGGTTTGCCCAAAAAAATTCTAAGGTAACACAACACATAAAAATACATAGGGCCGAATTGTATACCTCCTCCTTTTGGGAAGTCGGTTAATAAATAGGTCTCGGTCTCTAAAAAAGAGACAGAGATTGAGCGGGAGTCCTTTATCTCTAACATAGGCGAACTGATGATGTTGGAAACAGGTTAATAAGCCGTGGAAAACACGTCGAACTTATGTTAAATGACATAGAAAAACAATCCGTTGAACTGCATGAGATATCCAAATTTAATAATAAAATTGTTTTTATTATTAAAATACCTTAGTGTATATAAATAAACCAACTCCTCCAATCAAAATCAAATTGTCACGCATTTTCCCCATAAAGATAGGCAGAGCAAATGAAGCGCCACTTGCTACGATCTTGACACAACTCAATCGCTTTCTTCACATCCACAATTTATTTCATACAAGCTCTACGATTATGGGTACTGGGCAACCCAGTCTTTCAGAGGATGTCATTGATTTAGTCGGAAAACTCTTGGGTTTGTATCATTTAACGCATCCACATTTATAAATTCCTTTCGTCAATCTATTTTCACTCATCCTTTCCATGTGCCCAATTCATCAAAGCATTCCTTTGTCAATCCTTGTCACTACATCTTCTTTCAAACCACATCTATTGCGCACTGTGCTGTTTCTCTTTCTATCCGCTATCCTCACTTTAATACACTCCAATAAGCGCATTTCTGTGGTCTATAATTTATCCATCACATGTATTTGCTGAAAAATTCAATTGTGGACTCCATTAACATTTAATACTGAATGTCTAATTTAATTGAAATCAATGGAGGCTCTATGTTAGGCATTTGAAATGCAAATTATGACGTCACAGCTCGCAAACAAACATTGCAATCACAACAATCACTTTGTATTTATTAGAAAGTGATTGATTCATTATTCTATTAAGTTTCTTCCTTTTCTCGAAAAAGCTGGGTGCCTATTGCCTATAACCGTAGAGCGTATAAAGAGAATTGTGGAGGAAGCGAGGGAGTCGTGTCAGGATCGTGGCAAGTGAATGATACAGCAAGGTTAGGTTAGACAAATTAGAACGATATCGTCTCTCGTCGGTGATTGTTAAAATAATAAAAAGCAAGACTAAAACCGCCAATATTGTCCATTGTGAGGATACGTTTGCTCATTGTCGCTTATAATCAATTTTGGTGCTATAACCCGGCAGATAAAAAGAACGCTGGGATACTATGGTAGAAGCAAATCCGCGCATCTGTAAAGTCGTTAATTAATTTGATAATATTTTAAAGTTTATACACATTAGTAAGTAATGAAATAGGCATATTTTTACTATCGCGTTTATTTTGGTTTTAATTCTCTCCGTGACCACGATGGCTGCAAAGATCTCGAAACGTAGGAATAATAAAAAATCAAAACCAAAACAAACGCATTGGCAAGTTAGTATAGAAATGTAAAAAATGTTATATATTACAGGTTTGAGAGGAGTGTCACATGAAATGGTTATTTGGTTATTGAGGGATTGCAGGCACAAAGCAATATCGATTGGGTGCCCTAAATACTGATTCCTCTCGCTGCCGTTATTTATAGATGCTTATGACCAATATTCAAATCCAATATCAGACATCAGACAGCACTTCACGTAACCTAATGTATACTTGACGACAGGCGTAGCAGAACGGTTAGCGATTGGTTTGTTGCGCGTAAAGTCCCGGGTTTGATCCCCGGTCCGAGCAATTAATTGTTTTATAGCTTCTATTTGTAAAATTTAATATTGCAAATATTTGGTCATGAAAAAAGAGGCGGATATTTGTTTCGGGTCTGGTAATCGAAGAGTGGTAGGCAGTGGTACTACCCAGTCTGCCGACCGTGAAATGATTTGGTTGCGTAGCGGGATCAGCTTGTGAGTTGCCGGTTTTACCTAGGCTGGCATAGTAGATGTGGCTGCTATTTCACTTTTATTCATGGACCGCACTCCAACTTGACATCAGTTGGAGACTGTAATATGTCGTTACACAAAAAATAATATAAAAGTTTGCTACTGTAAATAGTATGCCACTTAAAAAATATATTTTTGTCACTTTTTGTAAACTCAAACGTAGTAATTTTAATTTATTGGCCATTTTGAATTGTTGGTTTATCCATTTGTAAGTAGTGTGTTTGTCATTAAGCAAGAGTGATGCGATTCATCAATATTCAGCACTTGACCGCATATGGTCGATAGTACTCGACGCTAGGTTATTCGATCATCCGACACGCGTGACAAGGACAACACTATTGTTACATAAATTACCTATTACAACACTATTGCTATATTCACCGGTACCAATGTATCTTTGATATATTTACTATGGTTGGCCTGTTTCTATGATACAAGCACTTTAGCACTTTAGTATAGAAATGTATAAATAATTTAAAAAAAACGCTTGTTGGTGGGTGTATTTTGAATACACTTAGCTTTTTATCTATTTTGTTATTATTTACATTTCTATACTAAGCTACTTAAGTAATTGTATCATAGAAACAGGACAACCAAAGTACATATATCAAAGATACATTGCTACCGGCGAGTGGTTTAGAACCCGTGCTCTCGGTTTGTGTAACCATTGCACTGCCACTACACCAGGGTCGCATTATCAATTAATCAAATACTTTGCAATATTTAATATAACAATTAAAAGCTATGAAACAAATATTTGCTCCTAGTGGGAATCGAACCCGGGACCTTGCGTGTAACTGCACGCTTGTCGTCTATAATATAAAATGTCTACTTCATAGATTTGTAATGTTTATGAAAAGCTTTCAATCACGGAGTAAGTTTGTTTCCAATATTGCCAAGGTCTCATCAATATTGAATTGCGGCTGTTATTTCGGAAAGTGTTCGCTTCAACTCTTCCTTACTATATTTAGAAGTTTTACGACATTATTATTAGTTTTTTCCCTTCATAATGGATATTTAACATTGCAGTCAGATCAATATTAAATCAAATTGTTACGCCTCAATTGTTACAGGAATAGGCAGAGACAATGGAACTCAACTTTTCTCATATCACCTCAACTTTCTCGCTTGACTCTTTTTTCTTCTTTTTTTTTCTATCTCATATTGGAACGAAATCTTTTGGAACGAAGTTCCTTATCGCGCGTTGCAAGGGGGGAAAAAATTAGACGGAAAAAATTAAGACCAAAAGTTGTAACGACACTTTTTAGGGTTCCGTAGTAAACAACGGAACCCTTATAGATTCGTCATATCTGTCAGTCTGTCCGACGACCGCAGGCCCCGAAGGGTGTTTTCCGATTAAATCGGAGACATCCTTAAGGAACAAGGTTGCCCTAGCCCATAATAGTTGTATGAAGCTTGTATGAAGAGAATTGTGAATGTGAGGGAAGCGAGGGAGTTGTGTCAGGATCGGGGTAAGTGGCGCTCCATAGGCGCGCTGCCTATGTGGAAAAAAGGCGTGACAATTTGATTGAAAAATTTTCAAACACTTCAGATCTCTAAAAGTGGGTGAGAATTAATTTAAAAGATTCCGTCACATAACTACAGTTACATAGATACAAGTGAAGCTAATAAAAGCGTATTAAAAATTATATTTAAAATCAAGAGTACGTAAATAATTGCATGAATTCCGCTAATGGGGTAAAAAGTGTTGAAATAGCATTCCGAACAAATTCAAAGGAAATGAAGCCAACAGCAGAATGATTGGAAGACGCCTCGCTTCACATTAAAGCGAACACTTATTCGATTATTTCAGTTTCAATACAATAAACATACGATTCTTGCTTTCATTATAGTTTTTCTGTTATTTTTTACTGTGACTCGACATATGACAGCACCCGCCTAATGTTAAGCTGGAGTGCGGTCCATGAATTAACGTGACTGCTACTACAGTTCAATAACTGTAAGTAGAAGTCGCATCCACTATAAGCAGAGACAATGGAGCGCCGCGACACTTGCTACGATCCTTACACAACTCCCTTGCTTCTTTCATACAGTGGTTATGGTAGTGCCCATAACTACATAAATGTTGTTTTTTAATTTGTACTATTAAATGATATATCTATAATAAACAATATAAACTTCATCTTGAAATAATGACAAAGGAGGGCGGTATATTTGATCGGTTGTTAAATTTTTATGACCTATAAAAACACATCGAAAATAACTTAAAAGCAATCTATCTAGATATATACTCGTTGCTAGTTTTAGTAAGAGCTAAGCGGCTTACGTGGAGGATGTTTCTAGAGTACACGCCGGGTTGCAATCCTCTTTGTTAAGTGATTTCGTTAGTTATGGACTTGGGCAATCCAGATGCGTACGTTACTGGATTAACTCTGGATTGGGTGGCATTTGCTCAGGCCGGCATGGTGGTAACCAGTCACATTATACAATATTTAATGAGCAGAACTGTATTATTTCATGGTAGATACTTTGCGACATCCTCAAGAAAGAAAGAAAGTGCCCATAATCGTAGAGCTTGTATGAAGAGAATTATGGATGTGAGGGAAGCGAGGGAATTGTGTCAGGATCGTGGCAAGTGGCGCTACATTGTCTCAGCCTATTTCTGAGGGGAAAAGGCGTGACAATTTGATTGATTGATCATACAAAAACTACTGCTTTCATTTAGTTTAAATTTAATTTATACTTTTATTGTATAAAGGCGTAGTTACCACGGTCATGATGGTAACAAAGCTTCCTAGCGTGTCGGATTGAAATAATCTATATGAAAGCGATATAAAAACGCGTCGCTCCGTTTAACGCATCCATCCACAATACGAGATATTAAAGTCAATGAATGATGCTCTTTTTGTATTAGGACGACCGCGGTGCAGTGGTGTTGAGTTTTTCACGCAAACCAAGAGCTTCTGGTTCGAAAACACTTGTCCCATTGTATCTTTAATACGTGTACTTTGGTCGTCCTGTTAATATGATACAAGCCCGTTTAGTAGCTTAGTATAGAAATGTAAAACAAATAGTGCATTTGCAGTGTCCACAGTAGATATGTCCACGTGAGTTATTTGTTTTATGGTGACCACTGTATGGATCCGCATGAAAATGGTTTAATGTTTGATCTGGCCGCCATTTTATTTGGAACAATTGCTCCAATATCCTTGAGCTTAGCAAGTTGTCCATTTTATTATCTCATAATAAACATGATGTCATCGCATTATTATATGATCGTTATTATATTATGTTCATGACTATTTCAATGTAGGTGTAGGAAAACGGGGTGTCAGGCGAAAGCACTCAAACGATTGCTTTTACATTACAAATAGATGATTTAACATATCTGTAAAAGTATGTTCAGTTAACTACTCCATAACATCATAGTAAAAACTTTATTTATTTTATTTTTTTATATCACATTTCTATACTAATATACTAAATGGAGCCCCTGCAACTACGAAGAGACATGGCGGCTCTGTGCGTCCTCTATCGCCTATACCACGGGGAATGTTCCGAGGAGCTCTTTAACCTTGTTCCTACCTCATCTTTTCACTCCCGTAATACCCGCACAGGTCGGGGAAAGCATCCGCATTTTATCGACCGAATCGGCAGTCGAACTAAATGGTTCGGTGCGTCTTTTCTTTGTAGATCAATTGACAAGTGGAATGCTTTGCCTGCCTATGTGTTCTCTCCATCCTGTGACCTTGGATCCTTCAAGCGATGCGTGAAGAAGCATAGAGACGGCATAGAGACGGCGACTGGGGCAGCCGTGAACAAACCCGGTTTTTTCAGTCGTCGTCACTCTTGGATCTCCTCTTGCTTATCATCAGGCGGGACGAGGTCAGATGTCGTGTACAATAAAAAAAAAAATGAAATGAAATGATTTATTTGCTCTAAGTATGCTTAGTAACAGATGTTATAATTAATATTAGTATTTCACACACTTCACCATCAATGGCATGCAAATATTTCAAAGACTCTAATTAACAGTCCACAATAAATTTATATTTTATATAATTAAATAATAATAATAACCGAATGTCATGTTATAGTGAATTTATAAAACATTCACCAGATAGCCATTTTGTCAACATAACTCTGCACATAGCCTCGAATCATTAATTTCTCTTATGCGTTTAGGTAAATTATTATATATACTTATACACGTTATATAAGAATTTCCGCTGTATAGTTTTGTATGTACATTTGACATATTTAAATGTGAGTATCATAGAAAGTACATATATACCACGGTCGCCTTCACCGTTTTTACATTGCAATTGGCACCAGGAAGTACAAAAGTGCGGACCTTGCGTTGTCAGATGTCCTTGAGTATTTAAGAGATGTCATTAAATGTATATATGTACTTATGTACCTTTTCGTTGGTAGTGTTATGCAACGCGCGGGCGTGAGGTCGCCGATCTCGTGCCGCACGCTATACTTATATATATTTTGGGATTATTGTTACATTGTTTCCATCGTATTAAATGGTTCCATGGTGGGACTCGGTGTAGGTTTCATGTTTGCTTATTTGTTTTTTTTTAAAATTTACATTTCTATGCTAAGATTAGTACCTTAGCTTGTGCTTAAGTGCTTGTATCATAGAAACAACCAAAGTATATCAAAGATACATTGGTACCGGTGGGTGGTCTCGAACTCGTGCTCTTCGGTTTGCGTAACCATTGCACTGCGTAACCTGGCATGGTGGATGTGATTGTTACTCACAGTTATTGAATTGTAGTAGCAGTGGCATCCTTTCATGGACCACACTCCAGTTTAACATCAAGCGGGGTGCCGTCATATGTCGAGTAACAATTTAAAAAAAAACTACACTGATACAAAAATATATTTTTATAATGGAATACAATTATGCTGGTAGCCATTGCTAATAAAGGGCAATGTGATGATGTGCTCAATTCCGTGTCGCAGACAAAACTATTTAAGTCTATTGTTGGGGTAGTCACGTTCCTCACAACACCCTCGCATTAAGACATGCTTACGTGCGATAGGTGTAGCTGTTAGCGATTTTAGTATTATTATAGGAAGACATGCGGGCTGCCAAATACATTTTACATTCCTAAGTAATTATCACGATAAGTTGTATCGGTGTATATTTTGTAGATAATCCATTAATAAAAAAATATAAATTGAAAACGTCATAACGTAAAAACGATGACGCGCCAAAAGATTGTCCCTAAATTAAATTAGTTAAATATGTATAACAATTAAGCTTGTCTGAATAGATTTGTGAATGCGAGGGAAACTATAGAGTTGTTTCAGGATCTCAATGTCTCTTTAGAAATATAGGCGTAATAAATTGATTTCATTTTAATGCTTTAAGATTTTACTAGACATCTACAATATTTGTTACATCGCCCAAGGAATCTTGTTTATTGTGAAATCGCTTCCCGCCACGCCTAGTATGAAAGAGTAAGCCTTAAAGGGACTATTGTGTTGTATTAAGTGCGTGTGTGTGTTTGTGTTTATTAGTTGTTGTCGAGTGTTATTGCCTATGTAATGACATTTACATTAACACACACATCACATTCTCATTATTTGCCTTTCAGGGCCATCTCTACCTTTCAGACTACAGATTTGCAGATTTCTTCGGGATTATAAACTTCTATGTACTGATGTAATGCGATTTATGACTCGAGATGGCAGATAAATGTCTGCAAGTATTAATGTTCACTATGCCGGCCTAGTTGTTAATTCCGGCAACTTACAAGCTAGTCCCAATACGCGACTGAGTTGGTTCACGGTCTGTAGTACAGTACGGTCTGTACACTTAAAAGTAGTGGTACTACCCTGAATTGCCATACTAAACAATCTTAAAAAATAGCTTTTGTTAACTTTTAATTATTGCAAACAAAACCAGGAAATGGCTGATCACGAATCAATATAAATATTGTCCTAACAATATAAACATCCAATCAGGGGGGGTGCTGCCATATTGACCCAAATATTTACAATTGTTCATTCGACACTGCCACTGTTAGACAGACGACGCCATCTTGCTCATTTGGGGGTTGCAAATTACGCAGAAACAAAAGGCTAAACAAAGGACCCAAAACAACAGTAAATAAGGAGAGGTGAAGAAATTATTGAAGGAAAAATGTATTAGTTAAAAAAAAAAAGAAATAGATATTTGTTCCGGGTCTAGGTTTTTAGGAGTGGTAGACAGACAGCTGGTAGTTACATATTTTACCAGTGTGACACTTTCATGTATACAAATACAATTTGATTGCGTTTCGGGATGAGCTTGAATACAGCCGGTTCCAAATCCAAATTAAGGCGACCGTGGTGTAGTGGCAGTGCAATGGCTACACAAACCGGAGAGCACGAGTTCGAGACCACCCATACCAATGTATCTTTGATATAATGTACTTTGTTTTTGCTGTTTCTATGATACAAGCACTTTAGTAGCTTAGTATAGAAATGTAAATAATAACAAAAAAAATAGACAGGCATAGTCATTGCGACAGGTACTGTAGTAGCAGTCGTCCACCTGATGTTCGCACTCCAGCTAACATCAGGCGAAGACCATTTTTATACTAAACTGAACCACCATTTATCAAATATACATTGGCTCTAATGGTCTTGAACCGGGGGTTGTTGGTTGCTTGACCATTTCACTACTACTAGACCACGGTGACCTTAGTTATGGTGTACTTAATTCTATTACTTAGTTGTATCCTATTTAACATAGTGGATAGTTATTAGTGAAGATAATTACGTTATAGACCTCTCTCTCTCTGTATGCTGTTATTATTGAATTTGTGTGCATTAGATCGAGTTATAAGTTCTCTGACCGGATTAGTGACGGTGACTGAATCGGTTTTTTCAGTCGTTGGTGCTCTTGGAATTACCTTTGCTTACCATCAATCAGGTAAACTCACCATGAAGTTTATGACCGCCTCAATAGAAAACGTTAATTCTAGATAAATTAATGCAATATTTTAGATGTATATGAGTCACGTGAGGGATATCATCGCGTTTATGGATCCAAATAAGAGTTACTGTAGCTCAGGCCGGCATAGTAGATACGATTTATGCTTGCAGATATTAATTTGTGGTAGTAATTAGTCTGGTCAAAAGTCGCAATTCAGTTTAACTTCAGCCTGTAGGCGGTCATGTAAGACGACTATGGTCTGTAGTGCAGTGGCAGTGCAATGGTTACGCAAACCGAGAGCACGGGTTCAAAACCATTACCAGTACCAATGTATCTTAATAATATATGTACTTTAGTTGTCCTGTTTCTATAATACAAGCAATTTAGTAGCTTAGTATAAAAATGTAAATAAAAAAATCTTTGATATTACTTTGATCGTGTTGTTTCTATGATATAAGCACTTTATTAGCTCAGTATAGAAATGCCAAAATATATTTATAAAAAATGTTTGTTTATCCAAAAAAGGTTCTTAATTGAAAGGCATAATCAAAATGCAAAGGTCAATGTTCATTATACGTTCATTTCTCATACAAGTAGGATACAAAAGTTATTCATTATGATCACGGAGGCTTTTGAGGTAATTTGTATAGACTCATTGTGTATGTGGATGATGATATGTTTGTTACTCTATCATATATAAATATAATATCTTTATTAGCAACATATATTCCTGTTAATAATAAAGATGTTCCAATTCATCCAAAGGTTGCACGGAAAGATGGCTTCCATATATTTAAGTTTCATTGTTTAGGTTTAATAACAAGTTTTATGCGGCTTTATATCGCGTTTATTTTGGTTTTCATTTTGCGATTTTTTATTATTCCGATGTTTCGAGAGCTTTGGTCACGGAAGAGACAAAGCTGCAAAGACTGGGCACTATTGCCTGCCGTTCTTTGATTCTTGTTTCTAGTGAAAACTAGTAATAAATATTGTTTAAAAGCAAGTATATTTATTGAAACAAGCAGTAGAACATAAAATATTCATGAGAAAGGCTAGATTTCATGAGAGCGAGGACTCCCTCAAAGCCTTAAAAATCGATATAAAAATTCGTGTCTCTGAGTGTATTATGTAAGTAAATTTGCTGGCTCTCATCTGGATGCAATTTAAAAGGAATATTGAATATTCGCGTGTTAAAGTGTCTGTGATACGTATGGCACGATCCCTTCTATTGTTGTGCTCTGGAAATAGGGGCCTTGTTAGGGGCCTTCACATTATTACTCGCATATACTGTGTTTTATCTCACCTGGCGCAAGTAGTAAACAAACATGAAAATCACCATTTCCCATGCCCTTTATCTAAGGAAACTGTTTACTATTTTATTCTATATAATAAACATATACAATGTAACAAATATACAAAAATTGTTAAAATTACTTACATATAATATATTTTTTACCAAGAACTATTTACATGGAAACGGTAAAGTTTCCAAATGATGATGTTGTGCCCCAATTATATAAGAAAAATATTCACAGTAATTGATAGATATTTTTATATATTCGTATTAATTCGCGTCAGTAGTAATTGTTTTTTCATGGTTAATCCGTCATTATGCCCAAAGTTTATTTACTACTTTTGCCAAGTAAGGAAACATGTACTATAGACAACGTTAGGCACGTTTATTTGATGTGTTTTAAAGTAAAAAATAGTGATTATGTGATTAGTTTATATACGCATATTTATTCTAGTAAGTTTTGAGGTATTCAAGTGTTTTGTCAATTTATTTATTTTTGCAATATTTAACTACGTTAGTCTGTAGTTTTTTTAAATTACGCAATCAAGTTATTACGCTAGAATTACCACAGAATAAACGCTATTGTCGCTTCCTTTTACTATCCTGGCATAACTCTATTGTTGATTATACCTCCATTTTTTTTTATTATTAAGTCGTGAATTTTGACCTCGAAGTACCTAATGGTAAGCAAGGAAGGGTCCAAGAGCGCCAAGGACTAAAAATCGTCGTCACTATGCCGGCCTAATGTGCATTTTCACGCTTCGCTTAAATTATCCAAGGATTATTAAGTTCTCTTCATACAAGTTGCTTCATAAAAGTTTTAATTGATTTTATTTTATCTGCAGATAAACTTGTCAATTATGTTCAGAATGGCGGATATACTCGTGATAGGTTTTTTTTCTCAAAATTAGTTTTCTCGTACAATTAATAATATAGTATATATGGGAAATTTCCTTAATATCTACGTTTATTATTATTATTATTATTATTCCATTTATTTATTTTAAATCTTATTTTTTATATTTTTAAAATAATAAAAAAAATTAAAAATATAAAAAATAGCTGTCCACCGGCATCGGGAACAGGGTCCAAGCCACCGGTGGTCAGGGCTCCTGAGAAAGGAACCTCCTAACAATACGCGCCGTGTCCAGGAGTACCGCTTTCTGAATCAAACGCTTGATCCAGCTACCTAACGAGAGCCTCTTTAGGTGTTCATCGAGGCTCTTGGCTATTAAACCATTGGCAGTGACGACTATTGGCACAATAATTGCTGTATCCACCTCCCACATGTCGACAACCTCGCGAGCCAGATCAAGATACTTTATTTGCTTATCTTTCTCAGCTTTCACGAGGTTCTCGTCATGAGGGACCGCTACATCAACAATTATTGTGCGACGCTCTAGTCGATCTATCACCACTATGTCAGGCTTATTGGCAACAATAGTCCTATCAGTGATGATAGATCGATCCCAGTATAATGTGATATTTCCATTTTCGAGAACTGGGTCGGGCACATACCTATAGTACGGTACTTCTGATTCCACAAGATTGTATTTAAGAGCAAGTTGCTGATGGATAATCCTGGCTACAAGATTGTGTCTATGCAAATAGTCTCCATTAGCCAGACGAGAACAGCCAGAAATAATGTGTCGGATTGATTCCCCGGGACGGTGGCATGCCCGACAGATGTCAACCGTACCATCCTTCACAATATATTTCCGGTAGTTATTCGTCATCATAACTTCGTCCATAATCGCACAGACAAAACCTTCAGTTTCTCCAAAGAGATCACCAAAACGCAGCCAGGATACGGACGCTAAGAAATCTACATCGGGCCCATGTAAGGCCCGATAAAAACGTCCGTGAAGCTCCTTACTCTGCCATACTTCTCTGCGGTCATTAGCATCCAGTACTACAGGTTTGCGCCAGTTCTCGTTTGCCAATGAAAGTGAGGTGAGGCCCTTGTCCACAGCGACCACATCACGATGCATACCCACATCAGTTTTTAGGAAATATTCCCTAAGGCTGCACACCTCGCGGTTGTGTAGGGTCTTAGCATTTAAAAAGCCACGACCCCCACACTTCCGCGGGATATACAGTCTCACCACCGATGATCGTGGGTGATGCATTCGATTTGCGGTCAGCAGTGTGCGGACCCGTCTATCCAGGGCGTCAAGTTCTGTCTGAGTCCATTTGAGTATGCCGAAAGAATACATCAATACTGGCATGACCCAGCCGTTGAAAGCGCGGACCTTGTTCCCGCCTGATAAAAGACTATTCAGTACTTTATTCAGGCGGCCAAAGAAGCGATCTCTCAACGACTGCTTCACATCAACAGCATTGATGCCTAACGCTTCCGACATACCCAAATACTTGTAGGTTTCGGTTGAGCAGAGTGATCTAAGGTGTATGGAATCCGAGAGTTGGGTTCCCACGGATTCCATAATCTCTCCTCGTTTTACATGCATGATTGCACATTTGTCCACACCAAATTCCATGCTGATAGCGCTACTGAAGGTTTCTGTTACCTTCAGAAGCTTCATCAGTTGCAAATTGTTGGGGGCAAAGAGTTTCAGATCATCCATATAAAGGAGGTGTGATATGACCTGACCATCTCTTCTCAACCGGTAGCCTTGGCCCGAACCATCCAGTAGTGTACTGAGAGGGTTGAGGGCCAGACAAAACCACAGTGGACTCAAACTGTCGCCCTGGAATATGCTTATTATTATTATTATTATTAAAACGTAGTTATTCTATTAATGTTTATTTGTGATCGCTCTAATGGGTCGTTATTGAACGATGACTATTTTGTTATGATGCAGATTAGTTATCAGTTTATCAATAATTGTGATAAAGTGACCATATACACATTATTAATATTAGCAACAACATTCACTACTCACTACTATGCGCTACTTGTTATACTGTGTCTCTGTTATAAGGTGCCACGTAATCGCGCTTTATTGAGGAAAATTGTTATTGCTTTCCATTAGGATTGGCTCTCACTCTGACGGCCACACTACTGCCCGCTAGTAATTTATTAATGCCACCGTAGTGTATTACCTAGGACCTAGATCAATGGTCTCATTATACAAAAGACATCGGTTTAAAATCACTAATGTATCTTTGATATAAATACTTTGGTCGTCCTGTTTCTATAATACAGGTTTGTGATATAGTGATATACTCTATGATATAGAGTAAAAAATAAAATAAAAAAATCAAATTGTCACGCCTTTTTCCTACAGGGATAGGCAGAGGCAATTGAGCGCCACTTGGCACGATCCTGACACAACTTCCTCGGTTTCTTCACATTCACAATTCTCTTCATACAAGCTCTATGAAGAGAAATGTGAATTGCTTAGTTTCAATGTGTAAAAATATTATAATTTTATGATTCGTTTCATATTATTTAAAGATGTACCTGTGTAGGATGTAAAAGATGTAAGACCGCGTTCTCACGAGGCGATTTGAGTTGATCAACTGCGAAATCGTTCGAGATTTGAACCGTCTGAACAGACTTTCAACCAAATTGAAGCAATTAATACATATAATTTTTGTTAAACGACAAATATTGATCAACTGAAATCGCCCGGTGAGAACGCGGTATAAGATATTAATGGATGAACAATTAAAGGTTAAATTAATTAAGCTTCAAAGTATGCATCCACTGTGCCGGCCTAATTGAAACCGGCAACTTTAAAGCTGATCCTGAAACGCAACTGATACCTCTGTAAGTAGTAGTGGTACCCCAGATTGGCAGACTAATCAAATGCTATAATTTTGTAAAGCAGTCTGATAAAAGTATTGAAGGCGACCGTGGTATAGTGGCAGTGCAATGGTTACGCAAACTGAGACGGTTCAATTGCAACTTGCCGGTACCAATTTAACTTTGATATATGTACTTTAGTCGTCCTGTTTCTATGATACAATCGTTTTAGTAGCTTAATATGCCACGAATATATTTAGTTTATTTTTATTAATATTTAAAATTAATGCATGCATCTCTGAGCTTACCTAAAACACTTTCATCCACATAAAACAAAACACAAATCCACTAACACACACACAACTGTACACTTCCGATGTTTTCCTCGTATATATATTTTATTTGTAAACGTGCGCCTGACACACGTCCGCTCCCGTCGGCTGCCTGTGTACGACTGCCGTTGCTTCACTCATTTGGGAAGCTTTTTTCTTAAGCACATTGATCAGTGACAAAGGTCATGGTTAAGCCTTTTTTTAATTCAACTTTAAATTGCTTGTGATGGGCAGTTTTTTTATTAGTTTTAAATTAGACTCTGTACTTTGATTGGTTGGGATTATAAGGTTTACGTGGTAATTGATTTAAATATAGAATATTGATTTTATCGGAGATATCATCATGGAAGCTGTGTTGCCTAGTGCTCATGACTATAGAGCTTGTATGAAGAGAATTGTGAATGTGAAGGAAGCGAGGGAGTTGTGTCAGGATCGTGGAAAGTGGCGCTCCATTGTCTCTGCTTATCCCCGTGGAAAAAAGGCGTGACAATTTGATCGATTGATTGATGATTATGATAATCAATCAATCAAGAGTGGTAGGCAGTAAAAATAAAAATAATAAGGAAATATTGTCTATTATTGTAATTATTATAATTATCGACATTATGAAACTTCTCATTGAATCAGCGGTTACAAAATTAGATATTTTTGTATATTAGGCTACTTTTTTATATTAAAGAGGGCCAAGAGTGCCGACGACTGTAAAAAGCGACTCTTCACGGTTGCCCCAGTCGCCGTCGCTATGCCGGCCAAAGGTGCTTCTTCATACATCACCAGCAGGGTCCAAGGTTATAGGATGGAGAGAACACATGGGCTGCCAAAGCATTGCACTAATCGATTGTTCTACAAAGAAAACACGCACCAAACCTAAACGTACTTTTATCATAGAAACTTGGCGAACAATGATACATTGCTACTGGCAAGTGGTTTTGAATCAGGTTTGCCTTGGTTGCACTATATTGTTATGGTATTATTATAGTAAATATAGCGAAGATAGAAAAAAAGCGCCATGTTCAAAAATGTAGACCCAAACGTAGCTATCATTACACATATAGCGCTAATGGACAACTCTTTTGTGAACCCTGCAACCGCACATTTAAAACTAAAGTTGGTTTTGCGAGTCACATTAGAGCACATCATAGTACTGACTAAGGAGTCGCTGTTGCCGGACACGGCAAGGAGATCATCATCATCATAGTAAATATGGTGGGCGGGGGAAACTGGCGGGGAAGCATCCGCATTTTGTCGACCGAATCGGCAGTCGAACTAAAAAGTTCGGTGCGTCTTTTCTTTGTAGAACAATCAACAAGTGAAATGCTTTGTCAGCCCATGTGTTCTCTCCATTCTATAACCTTGGATCCCTCATGCGATGCGTGAAGCACCTTTGGCCGGCATAGTGACGGCGACTGGGGCAGACGTGAAGACTCGATTTTCGGCTCGGTCGGCACTCTTGGACCTCTTCTTACTTATTATTAGGCGGGTCGAGGTCTGATGACGAGTCACAAAAAAAAATTAAGAGTGGTAGGCAGACATTTGGTGGTCATTTGTCCAGTCTGCCGATTTGGGGTAAGTACGACCACTTTCAAGTATGCAAACCGTGAACCATTGAGTTAGGTACTATCGTCAATCAAAATCCAATTGTCACGCCTTTTTCCCACAGGGATAGGCAGAGATAATGGAGCGCTACTTGCAACGATCCTGACACAACTACCTCGCTCCCTTCACATTCACAATGCACTATCGTGGTGTCAATGCCGTAAACCGACTTAGTTGGGATTAGCTTTGCTACTGGTAGGTATTTTCATTGTAGTAGCAGTCGCCTTTATTTATGGACCACACTCCAGATTAACATCAGCCGTGTGTTGTCATATTTTAAGGCGACCGTGGTGTAGTGGCAGTGCAAAGGTTACGCAAACCAAGACCACGAGTTCGAAACCACTCACCGCCGGTACCAATGTATCTTTGATATATGTACTTCGTTTGTCCTGTTTCTATGATACAAGCACTTTAGTAGCTTGGTATAGAAATGTAAATAATATTTTGATTCACTATACATACATAAAATAATAGTATACTATATTTGAGTTGTTAATTTATTAAAGCTCGTGACAGACTTTGCTATTAATTTTTACCACAAAAGTGAGCCTACATACAAAAGCCTTGAACTATTAAACTATTTATATAAATATCTATTTGAATCTAAACTATTTATATTTAATTCTATAGTGGTACTACCTACTAAATGGATTAGACCATTTTGATTTGCAATTACGTATGCATTAGTTTTATTTTATTGTGACTCGACATATGACAGCACCCCGCTTGATGTTTACTGTGAGTAGCAATCACATTCACTATGTCGGCCTAGTTGGAACCGGCAACTTACAAGCTGATCCCGAAACGCGACCAAATCACTTCACGGTCTGTTTACTTGTAATCGGCAGACTGGGTACCACTGCCTACCACTCTTTAAACGTTTAACACTATCAACTGAATCATTTTTGAATTACCACAGAGATAGGCAGAGATAATGCAGATCCAAATTCTAAATTGGATGATCCATGGGTGGTCATGGATTGTGGATCCCTTTATGTAAGTCCCTTCATCGCTTTATGTATGTCTCTGTCTGTACATCCATCTCCTCGTTTTATCCTTCTACGCCCCCCTCTAACTTATAAAAATCCATTGTTAATCTCTTGCCTACCAAGGATACCTTTCTCAATCCTTAATATTTCGTGATAGTACATAAAATTTAATATACGTTTTGTAATATAAGCCTGGATATTACTATTAAAATATTAAAATTGTGAAATCTTGAGATCTCATATATATCATGTATTAAAGTTAAGTTGTTAACGTGCATCTGCGTCTAGCTGGCTTATTGCCACATTTGGGAATTTTCCAGCTATGTTAGTCGATCATAGTATCACCATCTCACTCTTACTAGTGTACACTAACATAAGTTAGACAGGGTAGGAATAATTTAGTTGTTACTAAGTTTAGAATTGAGAGTAGGCTTACAGCTACGAGCCAAATCTGAATACAAAGTCAAGGCCTTATAGGACATTACATTTGTGAGTTTCTTTTTCGTATTTTTCAGTATTTGAATTACATGTACGTGCGTCCTCTATCTGCGTTATATATTTATGAAAGATTCAGTTTAATTCTCATTTTATTTAGATTGGTTATAAGCTTTATAGTAATTTATCTTACTACTTATAGTTTTTGGAAGAATTTCAGGTTTTAATTTATTATGAAATAAGTATTTATTTTGTTTTTCCTAAAGCTTCACTTAGAGCTTTGTGTAGTTGTTACGGGACTGGCGCGTATTTTTTTCTTTGTTTAATTTTCCAAAAACTCACCGTTGTAACCGTTGTAACAACAGAATAGCCTAATCTAAATGTAAATTGGACTAGAAAATATGTTTAATTCATTATTTAATTTATTATATTTTTGTTTGTTTCAGGTGAGTTTTCTTTAAAACATAAATATTTTAATGAGGTACCTAATGGTAAGTTTTTAGAATTATTGTTCACTCTATTGCTATGTAATTTTTACAAGTTACTCTATTTCTATGTATATTTTACAAGTACGTACAAGTTATTCTATTTCTACGTAATTTTTACAATTTACTCTATTTCTACGTAATTTTTACAATTTACTTTATTTCTACGTAATTTTTACAATTTACTCTATTTCTACGTAATTTTTACAATTAACTCTATTCCTACGTAATTTTTACAATTTACTCTATTTCTACGTATTTTTACAATTTACTTTATTTCTACGTAATTTTTACAATTTACTCTATTTCTACTTTTACTAGTTGAGGTAGAGTGTCGTTAATGAGCGAAGTATGTTGATAATATATTGAATTATGGAGATATAATTTATTAACTCTATTCAAGATGTTTTCATTTGAGTAAGTGAAAACATTCGCCTATACCATTTTCTTCCTATGACATCCGCACAGGTCGGAGTGCCCGTGTGGTCGCCCATCTTATAACCTTGAATCTTTGTATCCTAAATTTATTCATAAATAGTTTGTGTACCCGGAAGTGTGTGATGGTGGCGCCGACCTCCGAATGGGCCTCAATGTGTTGGATTGTTGCCAACGGTGTGCCAATGTCAATGCCAATACAACATTAAATGTTTCAGAGGGTAGTTTTGTTATACAGAGATCGAACGCATTCGTATTTTTATGTCCTAAAAAGGAAAGTCGGTCCTCCATTGTCTTTAAGGCGTGATAATTCCACTTCTCCAAATTTTAAGAATTTAATCAATTAAACGAATTGTGACGATATTTTGCCACAGGGATAGGCAGAGACAATAGAGCGCCACTTACTACGATCCTTAAACGATTCCCTCGCTTCCCTCACATCCACAATTCTCTTCATAAAAGCTCTACGGTTGTATGCACTAGGCGACTATGTCTCCGATTTTGTCTATTGAAAAAAACTGGTACAAAGCGTGCTTAAGGACCAAGTTCACAGTAAGTAGCATGTAAAATGTGCCTGAAATGTAGTTTAAAATTCAGCAGAGTCTTAATGTACTTTCGTTGTTGCGGTTGTTGCTCCCTCCACCTGGAGATTAAGGGTAGGATTTACATAGGCAAAAAATTATATATGTTTTGCCCCCTTTTAGTATTAGCTAATTATCTCTAGCGGTTGAAGTTTACGTGGAAAGGTAGAGTTTTAATCCCCAGTTATATATATTTTTTATTTTACATGTCTACTCTATAGCTTAGTGCTTGTATCATAGAAACAGTAATCCTGCTTAACACCAAAGGGGGTCGAGCAGCAATATGATTCTTTAAATGATTTTATATTTGCAATTAAATATGTTTCTGGTTGTATGTGCTCTACGGATTCTGATCAATTGAATTGGACCCTTTAAGACTATTCGATAGCTCTGTAAAATTGTTATGATAGAGATGTATATATTTTTTATGAAGCGGAGGATACGACTAGAACTACTTATAAGTAAATTACTTAAAAAAATATCAAGGATAATTAAAAATAAAGGATTACTTGCAGTTATTTTACAGTAGTAGCAGTCCAGGTAGGATCGCACTCCAGCTTAACATCAGGCGGAGTGCTTGTATTGTGGATGTGAAGGAAGAAATGGAGTATTGTCAGGATCGTGTTTTTTTAATCGTCCGCGCTCTTGCTCCTCCCCTTTCCCTTGCTTGCAAGTCAAGTTTAGAAGACACGTGTCAAAACGCGTAGAAAAAATGGTTTTAAGAGTTCCGTAGCGAAAATATAAAAATATCTAAGCTAGCTTTAAAGGTTTCAATGGATTTGTATAGGATCCTTTAAAAGGTATATTAAATGCTAGTAACACTCATCTCTTTGCAAATTCCTAATCTTTATTACACCTCACGAGGTGTATAATAAAAAAAGTAATAGTTTGTACTAAAAAGGGTGATATAACTCGTAAATAAATTTATTACTTCTATGTAAGGACGAGTGGAAACTTGAGGGGAAAATTTGATATTCAAATATTAAAAAGAACTATAAAAGGCTGCTTATATAATAGGTATCTGTGGATATACCTCATTGCAAACCAATATAACCACATCGCTAGGAGAACAGACAACCGATGGGGAAGAAAGGTTCGCGAGTGGGGACCACGAACTGGAAGACGCAGCGAAGGTAGGCCTCCCACTGCCGGTGGATAACTGGCCGTCGGTCGGAATGGCGTTCTAAGAGGGAGGATGTTCAGCAGTGGACGTCTTCTGGCTGATGATGATGATGATGACACCAATATAGTTTCTTATTTAAACCATGTGTAATACGTATAAGATGAACTGTGGAATTATAATAGGTGGTGTAGCGGCAGTGCAATGGTCACGCAAACCGAGAACATGGGTTCATGACCACTCGCCGGTACCAATGTATCTTCGATTATGTACTTTGGTCGTCCTGTTACAATAATACAAGCACTTTTTAAAAGTGGTAGGTACCCACTCTGCCGTTCCGGGGTAGTACCACCACTTACAGGTATACAGACCGTAAAGTGATTTGGTCACGTTTCGGGATCAGCTTTTAAGTTGCCGGTTCTATTTAGGCCGGCATAGTGGATGTGATTGCTACTCACAGTTATTGAATTGTAGTAGCAGTGGCATTCATTCATGAACCACACTTCGGCTTAACATCAAGCGGGGTGCTGTCATATGTCGAGTCACAATAAAAAAAAATAACAGTAGCTTAGTATAGAAATGTACATAATAAATAAAAATAAAAGAAGAGGACAGAACTGCTGTCTTGCGGGGCCCAACGGAGACGTAAACATTTATTATCATAAACTAAATATTTTTATGGCAGCCATTAGTCGTCCATTGCTGGACATGAGCCTCCCTCAGCGATCTGTAATCGATTAACTAATAACAAGTACATTAAATTTATTGTTCTGATGATGGAATCCTATAACACATGTATGAGAAGGACAAGGACGTTTGTATCAACCGTTAAGTGGGTCAAACGTTTCAGTCTTCGTTGGTCCTTGCGTACCATCAGATACAATAATTCATTAAATGGAGAAAGTGAGTTGTGACGGTAGATCCTTACCCTTGTTCCAACCTCGTCTTTTTATTCAATCAATCAAATTGTCATGCCTTTTTACCACAGGGATAGGCAGTAACAATGGAGCGTCACTTGCCACGATCCCGACAGAACTCCATCGCTTCCTTCACATTACCAATTCTCTTCATACAAGCTCTATGGTTATGGGCACTAGGCAACCTAGCTTTCTTGAACCAAAAATTATAATTTACAAATTTGTAAAAAGTATCGTATAAGTAAAAGAAAAATGGGTTGCACCACTCTTTACCTTCACATTTTACATTTAAGTTTAACGGATATTTTATACAGAGCTAAAGGACATCATTCATTTTGGGTTTCTATGTACTACTTTTGTTATTTCTAATGATAAAATAATATATAAATGGTAGTTTCAATATAAAATTATTAACAAACCAATTCACGATTTCGTAATAGAATAAGTATAAAGTAAAACTAAATTCGTAAATTGAAACTTTTTTTGGTACAACCGGCTGTAATTATATAACGTAGTTTATGTTATCGCCAACTTACTAAAATCTTATACCACATACACTCGTTAATGAGCGAGCGCATTTCCAGAGCGTTAATTTAATATGCATCACTTAATTATTGCCAGTTGAGCGCATCACACAGAGTTGAACTTAACTTGGCTGCGGATGACATTTGTGTGCTGTGTCAATAACATGCGAAAGGCCCAAAGCAATGGCGAAACGTTTTCAAGCTCCATTTGCTTATTATCAAAGGCAACCATTCGCGTGTGGTGTCACTATACCAGTATATCAATATATACTATACGTTTGAACAATTATAAGTTATTGGAAACAGAAGAGTTCATCATTTATGATTTTTTATTGTGACTCGACAACTGACCTTGACCCGACCGATTGAAAAAACCAATACAGTCCACGGTACAGTAATATAGTTATGCAGTTTTCCGACAAAATTCGCGACATCGTGACAGCAAGAAAGCTGGAAAGCTGAGTTGCCTAGCACTCATAACCATAGAGCTTGAATGTAGAAAATTGTGGATGTGAGAATTTTGAAGAAGGTAGAACGATTGACGAGTAACTATAAAGGATTTGGGGCCTGAATCGTCCGCCTGAACTGAAACTTGTTTTTAACACTCTTAAACCTTGATCATGGAGGTTCAAGACCATCACATCACCTCACCATCAGGAAGGTCAGTCGGTATTACTAAAATCATTCATCACATTGTCTTCTTGCTTGCACGGTGACTGGAGTGCGTATGAGTAGGAGTAAAACCCGGCAACAAGCAGTCGCATTCACTAATTCAGTCTGAATGGATTACGGCGACGTTCGATCCGATTCCGAAACGCGACTAAGTTATAGTTTTTTCATCTTACTTTGGCCGGCATAGTGACGGCAGCTGAGGCAGCCGAGAACAAACTCGGTTTTCTCAGTCGTCGTCACTCTTGGACCTTCTCTTGCTTATCATCAGGCGGGACGAGGTCAGATGTCGTGTCACAATAAAAAAAAGGTTGTTTAACTTCGTCCATATTGATTTTTCTTCACGGCCAATGATGTAAGTTATAGATATGGTTATGTTGGCTATTTATAGTATTTCAGCTGAAAGGTCGCACTCGTGCGGTTTATTGAACTTGTACTTATCTGATTTTAATATAAATAACCGTTTTTTACAAAACACAAAACACGTTGTTATTATAATCTGTAAAAATCATTTACAGCTACTTAACATAAAAAAATGGTAATTTTACAGTCACATTTTGTACAGTCAATATTTTTTGGGGCGCCACATTTGACCTTCACTTGACTAAAGAAGGTCAAAGAAGTCCGACGTCTGTAATTACTGACTTAGTTCACAGACGTAGGTAGGTCTCCCACTAGGTGGACTGACGACAAAATGCAAGTCACGAATAATCAGTGGATACAATTGGCATCTTGTCGTTCGGAATGGCGTTCTAAGAGGGAGGCCTATGTTCAGCAGTGGACGCCTTCTGGCTGATGATGATGTTTTCGATCTACATTTAATTCGCTGAAAAACCAAGCCGCGCGTAATCCGCGCGCGAATGTTCATCGCTCTGTAGCAATACCGTAGTGTCGTGGCTGTGGTGGCTGTCAGGTGTATTTTATCCATTACTGGGTGCCGTGTCTCTAATTAGTGTTAATTTAATAAGTAATCACATCACTCCAGATTCCTAATTAACTTATACATTTTTTATTGTGAACACTACTTTTGTACATTTTACTTTCTAATCGGGATACTTAAATATTTACAAGTGAAGTGAAGTGACTTAGTTGCGTTTCGGAATCAGCTTATAAGTTGCCGTTTCCAAAGAGGCCGGCATAGTGGATGCCACTGATACTTGCATAATACGGTGCTGGACACGAATAATAATTTCGAACACGAAGGTGAAGGAGAGTTATGTCCCTATGTGAATAAAGGCGTGAAATTTAATAGTCATAAATAATCAATTAATCAATCATATAGTCACGTCTTTTTACCACAGTGATAGGCAGACATAATGGTGTGCTACTTGACACGATCCTGACACAACTCCCTCGCTTCCCTAACATCCACAATTCTCTTCGTACAAGCTCTATGGTTATGTGCACTAGGCAACTCAGCTTTCTTAAGGATGTCTCCGATTTGTTCGGAAAACCCCCTCCTGCATCTGTCTTGATTAAATCATTTAATAATTAATGAAATATGTGTTATAAGAGTTAAAACGCAACACTTTGTGTGTTTATTATGACAGTAGCGCGCGTGTGCGTTCGCGTGGAAAAAGGCTTTATGACAAGCTGTGAGAGCGCCTTTGTTTTACAACTCACGGCTTTGGTGCAGCTCTCATGTAGAGCTCACTGTAAACTCGTTTATTCTACTTGCTGCTCTTTTATATTTCATTTTAATACTCCCTATTCGAGCTTTTGCATTATTTCCTTTGCTATTTTTACTCCCTTTATTATACAGAGCCTGTATGAAAAGAATTGTGCATGTGAAGGAAGTAAGGAGTTGTGTAAGGCGCTCCATTGTCTCTGCCTATCCCGGTGGGAAAAAGGCGTGACAATTTAAGTGATTGATTGATTAATAGATTTCATTAGTGACGTTAGCGGATAGAATGAGGAATAGCACATTGCGTGATAGATGTGGTTTGAAAGAAGATGTAGTGACAAGGATTGACAAAGGTATGCTTCGATGGTTTGGGCACATGGAAAGGATGAGTAAAATAGATAGACAAAAGGAATTTATAAATCTCATGCGGATGGATGTGTTAAACAAGGCAGGAGGGTGTTTAATTCTCGAGATAGCTGGGCTACTGCCTATAACCGTAGAGCTTGTATAAAAAGAAAATTGTAGGTGTGAGATAAGCGAGAGAGTTGTGTCAGGATCGTGTCAAGTAGGGCTCTATTGTCTTCCTGTTTCCCCTATAGATTTAATAAAGCTACACGCATAGAACGAAGTTCACAATTCGCTGGCTTTTTTATATATTATATTTATTCGATGAGCGGATTAAAAACTGATCTCGAAACTCGACTAACTTACTTTACGGTCTGCCTACTTGAAGGTATGCTACCGTTTTTGTTAAACCTGATGTTAAGATGAAATATAATTATAATTAATAAATGATTTTTTATTATTATTATACTTTTTATACTAAGCTACTTAAGTGTTACATCGTAGAACCCGGACAACCAAAGTATTATAAGTAAGAGATACATTAGTGAGTGGTTTTGAACCCGTGCTCTCGGTTTGCGTAACCATTGCGCTGCCACTACGCCACAGTCACCTTAAAGTAAAGATGACTACAGTACAAGAATTCACTATGCCTGCCTCTTTGGCTCCTCTATCTTTGAAGGTGATTCTTTAACTAGATTGTTTATTAAACTTAACTGAAACTTGTGTCTGTGTTACTAAGTTTGTAATGTTTAATTTGTGCTAATAGCCAATTAGCTTCTTGCTGAACAAAGCTTCAGTTTTATATCCGTTATGCGCTTTTAATTAATCAAACTTTCACGCCTTAACCACACAGGGATAGACAGAGACAATGGAACGCAACTTTCCACAACTATATTTCACTTCGTACCAGTTCTATGGTTATGGGCATCGATCATATATTTTTAATAGGTACCCAGTCCAATATAAAATTATAGTAATAAAAAGTGTCCGAACTTCAGAATTTACTAACACTTATATAAACTGTGTATAAGTGTGAATTGAATGTCAATTGTAAACTGAACCTTACCGCATTGTTTTAAAGTATAATCTTGTCACAAATGGAATGTCATACGTATCATTTTGGACTGAGAACAAAAGCAAGTCCAACATAAATTCAGACTTGCATTTGTGTCGCCGCTTTTTGAGCGTCAATTGTGTATCTATATGTGTGTATATAAATATATGTGATACACACATGTCCTATTTCGGTTGTCTGTATGCTCAGGACGTATAAATAAAGAATATAGGAGGGTGATGGACTCACGCTAGGGCGCCACTCCTTCAGTGTTTAAACTTTTGTAAGAGGTTTCGGGAAGGACACTTGTACAGAATATTAGGATGCACCTACTTTGTTACTTGCCAATTAATTTTTTTTTTTGGTGACACAAATACTGTCTACAGAGAAGTTATTACAGTGCAGTTACAGTACCTTCCATATATTTAAAAAAAGCGGTAAATTGTTACTAGACCAAAAAATATATTTTATTAACAAATAATGAAAACAAAAATTTATATAAATATTTAGAGCAAACAATATGATCAAAGTTTATGGCCACAAAAGACCTCCTGTTGTTTTCAAGAATGTTCTCGATTACTTTGAAAAACAATCTTTTGCGTCGTCCCTATTTTATCATGTCTGTGATCCAAGTACTATTTTAAAAATAGAAAATGCAAAGTAGTTTAGTATTGTATGTAGAGTAAAGGCAGTGTGTGTGGCAGGTTGTCACGTTAGCTGACTACTGTGCGCAATTCTACCTTGCTCTACACAAAGTTTATAAGCTTAATATTTTAAAAATAAAATATAACTTATTACTGGTATCTGACATCTTAAGGCAGGCCTAAAAGCGCTGAAGACTGTAAAAACCCTTACATTAGTCACTATGCCGGCCAAGGGTAGTTTTTTACGCTTTGCTCCAATACTCGTATTATAGGATGTAGAGAATGGTTTTACAAAGAAATGCCGAACTTCTAAGAAAAGGACATCATTCATTTTGTATGGGGATTTGGGCCTAATTGTATTAGCAGTTGCATATACATTTTAATATAGTTTAATGTAAGAACATTACAATGCAATTGGAATATATTATTTATTTTGTATAGTTTAGGTGTGCAAAATGATCAAACTATAATTATGACACTTCAAAGTAGAATGGTGTCTCTTCGTGATTGATAGACGATACAAAATCCATATATTATTCTCCAAATAACTCAATTGCACAGCAATTAAAAGCAAAATTGTTATCAGTTTTATCAGCACAAGTATCAGCACTACCATTTATATATTTTTTCATCATCTGACATTACAAAAGTAGTAATTATTCTATTAATGTGCTTAAACCACCGCAACGTACCTTTGTAAATCTATGTCACCATATGTTATTTCATTTTTCATGCACAATTTTATTCTTCACACTATTCGTTAAAGTAACCTATACATTCCTTAATGACTGCATTTCTACATATTTTCTTTTTCTACATAAATTATTGAAGGTCAAGTCGGCGCTTCTTGGGCAGTCTTAATTGCTCACCATCAAGTAGTTCGAGGTCAGATGTAGTCTCAATAATAAATAAAATAAATTTATGACCATGTGAACGTAAAGAGTAGTGTACTTTTTTTATTGTGACTCCACATCTTACCTCAATCCGCCTGGTAATTTGTCAAATTATTCAGACCTCTAGAAGTGGGTGAAACTTAATTTGAAAGATTTAACGAGTAGTTAACATACATACATACAAGTGAAGCTAATAAAAGCGTTTTAATAAAAAAAAACATGAATTGTACTTCCATGTTTTTCTTTAAATTGTGACTCGACATATGACAACACCTCGCTTGATGTTAAGCTAGAGTGTGGTCCATGGATGGATGTCACTGCTACTACAATTCCATAACTGTTAACTAGCAATCACATTCACTATTCCAGCCTAGTGAACGTGACCAAATCACTTCATGGTGTATACTTGTAAGTGGTGGTACTACCCCGGGTCGACAGACTGGGTCCCACTGCCTATCACTCATAAAAATATAATGTATGTTATATAGTATGTTATACATGTGTGTAGAGTTATAGTTGTGTGTTGGAAGTCACAGCTGCTCATAAACTTGTGTTTCATAGTTGCTCGCGCCCATTGAGAGCAACTGGACTTTGTTTGTTTGACATGCCTCTCCCCCCTCCTTCCCCCACACACATAAAGGCAAATACACACCATTGACATAATATATCACAGAGAAAATAATATTAATAATACATTTATATTTTACTTAATTATCGTAATTACCCTAATTAAAATTTACTTAGATGTTTCGTGGCCATTGATTAATACTCGTAAACAAAGCTAAAATGATAATATTTTCTTAGATTTTGCGTGAACATTGGTTAATAAATTAAACTAATTTTATGCGGCTTACTATCGCGTTTATTTAATTAAATAAGCGCGATAGTTAGCCGCATAAAATTTGTTTAATTCATTACCTTAATTATTTTATATTTGGTGACAGGCGTGGCGCATTAGTTTCACACCAGTTCATTGTAAAGTCCGGAGTTCGATTCTGAATAGATTATAGAAGTACTTAAGTTTTGAATTTGTCATTTTCTAATGTTCCTATCCCCTATAATAATATTGGAGGTTATGGAGTTCAACTAAGCCAGCATAGCGCAAGTAAACCTATTAAATATCCAGAATTTCGTCTCCTACCTTTGAGTTCCATCATCAGAGTAGCTCAGTGGTACCAGTAAAACACCCATGTATTTGTATACGTTTTTGTTTAAAGTGTTAAGTCACAAAATAAAGTAAATACCTATTATGCGTATTTACAAGCTGCTGACCTTGAAACCCCTGATCATATCTTCATCAATTGTAGCTAAGAACCATATCGATCACGTCAGCTTTCAAATGAGAAAAACCGCATTGTAATCGGTCCATTCGTTTAGAAGCTACAATGCCACAGACAGACACACAGATACACAGACAAGTCAAACTTATAACATCCCTCTTTTTGAGTCGGGGGTTATAAATAACATGTAGTGTGAAATCAGCCTTAAACAAAGTGGATGAAATTGAATTAGAGTTGTGTTCTGGTAGTTATAAAAATTTCATAGGTTACCTTTTAGAGCTGACAGCCAACTTAACACGCGCATGTGTGTGTGACACACACATGCGCGAGGTTAACAATGATCAAAGGGGCGCTTTTGCTATTCAACGGAACCCAAAGTTGGATGCTTACTCGTATATTTAAAGATAATAATGTTTCATACATGTTCTTTGTTTATTTTTAGCCCATTTTACGAATGGTCTATTATGATGAGTTAATTAGAAATTGTATAATTTAATAATGAAACTTTGCGTGCACATCGGTCAAGCTTTTATCGTCGCCACTTTGGGACTCCCCCATTAGGCTGGTCGAGATCTGCATACATGTCGCGTCAAAATAAAACAAAACCGAAATAACTTATAAAACACTCCTTCGTGAGAACTTAGAGAAAAAAAAGCCAGCAATAGTGATTTGAACAACGCCAATTGGCGTGTATTTCTAATGCTTCACTAGTATCGCTTAACTGACAATGAGTATGGAAGGTGTTACACCGCCCCACTACCGCAGTAAGGCGCTAAATCTGTAGTATTTTTTTAAATTATGACACCTTGACCTGGGGTGCTAGCCAAGATGTCATCGCTCGGTATCGATTCTATTTCTACAATCGCTAACGCTCAAGCGTTAACGATAATATGTGCGCAGCCAAGATGCAATGCACTTAGCGATCGCTTATTCTATGGCAACTTTCGATAACTGTCTATGATTTCGCTCAATTTGGCGAACGGAATGTCATTAACGTCAAATTCACAAATGGGGAGTTTTGGCGGGCAACTACAAGTGACAGATCGTGCAATTTTAAATAATTGCAAATCTTGTGTTTCTTAAATATAAATGTATAATAATGGTGGTAAAAATGGTTATCAAGTATAGACAAGTGATTTAAATGTGTTTCTTCTTGGTTTCTTTAGGCTCTTTCAGAAGTTATAGTAGTATTTTCTCCGCTTTACTAAGACCATCATCATTAACCTTATTCTCACCCTCATCTTATATTTGTTTATCATCCGGCATGCTTGATGGGAGGTGAGGAGAGGTCCAAGAGCGCCGACGACTAAATAAATTACTTCTCTTACGATTCCCTCGACACTGGCCAAAAATGCCTTTTTTAATTTAATATTAGAATTAATACAGTAGATTAAAGTTAAATACTGCTTTCCTAAACAATATGACGCAGTTTAAATTATTTATACCTATTAACATGTAAAATGTACGCATTTTATATGTTAATACAACGCTTACTAGACATAATAATGTGATTTCCACCGTCTCATTACGATGACTGAAATTATTATAATGTGATTTTTACTTAAAAAAATGCATAATTAACGATTTTTAGCAAAATTAATTTAATAATTAACAAAAACGCACATATCTTACATATTTTAAATCAGCTGATCGAACAATCCGCCATTTTGTTTCGTTTTCTACAGCATATTGACGTTCGAAAACTTCGGATCGCCAGCAAGCGAACGAGCTGTCAAAAAGTGCATCTTGGCTCGGGTTATCGAAGGTTTTATCGAATCGTTCGATCGAATAGAAAGAAATTGTTGACTTGGCTACGGATTTGAAGATCGTTTCGCTAGACCACGTGACTTTTCGTTAACAAATGTCATTCCCATACATTTGTGTTTCTATTCTATAGCGATTTCGATTGTAGAAAGGCAACTTGGCTAGGCCCCCTGATCACAAGAGTGACGATGACTGAAAAAACCGAGTCAGTTCACGGCTGCTCCAGTCGCCGTCACTATGTCTGCCAAAGGTGCTTCTTGATGCATCACTAAAAGGATCCAAGGTTATAGGATGGAGAGATGTAATTATTGTTGAATTATTAGAATGGTGCATCTGTCACCGTGCCCGAATGCGTCGGCCATGCAACATTCATGAGCATAATTTACATTTTAATTGCCACTCCGAATGATATACACACATACATTAGCACATACATTATGCACCAATTTAATGATCATTATTGTTTTATTGTACGTATACTCGCGGCACGCTATGATGCCAGTTTGGACGTTTGATCTGCTAATGAAGTTGTGTATTAATTAATAATTACGTTTGAAGGGGCAATTGCTGTTCTTTATAGTGACAATAAAGAACAGCAATTTGTTCCTTTAAACTTAGTTACCAATTTAAACGAAACTTCAAGAAACGTCAAAACGGCCACTATTTTGAACCGCTGGTATAAATGAAAGGTGCAACGTTTGGGGTTTAACTATCCGATCCAGCTTAAGTCATTCAGCTTAAGTCATTCAGCTTATTCATAACTTTATTAAAGCCCACTCATATCAGCTTATTGACGACATGCGTGGCGTATTAGTTACACACGCAGCTACGTGTAATGTTACGGATCCGATTTCCGGCCGAAGCAAGGATTTATTCATATGGTAAAAAATCACCAAGTACCGTGTACAGACCGTCAAGTGAATCATTCGTTGAAAAGTTTGCTTGGAAAATAGCAGTTCAATTACATCCTGCGACTTCTACTTGTATTAGCAGTCACCATCATTCATATGTACCGCACTCCAGCCTAACATCAAAAGGGTGTTGTCATAATATGTCAAAACATAATTAACAAAAAAATAACGGAACTACATTAAAATTTTTATTTTACTCCATTTGTTTTCCTATTAATAAATTCATTCAATAACCGTCAAATTTCGATGTGTCACATCAGCTATGCGTCCCGGACGGCCATATTGTTTTTAATAACATATGTCAGATATGTCAATGGCTGGAATATGAGTGGCAGGCAGACAAATTGGTAGTCATTTCCCATTATCCCGTTATTTCCAAAGATATGGCGGCTCTAGGCTTTCTTTATCACATATACCATGGAGAATGTATATGTGTGCTCCGAGGAGCTCTGTAACCTTGTTCCTACCTCGTCTTTTTACACCCATAATACCCCGCATAGGTGAGTCAGTCGCTTCTTTGTGAAACAATCGACAAGTGTAATGCTTTACAAGCTTTTATGTGTTCTCCTCATCCTGTAACCTTGGATCATTTATGTGATGCGTGAAGCCTTTGGTACTCTTGGATTTCCCCTTGCTTATCATTAGGCAAGTTAAGGTCAAACGTGGAGTCTGTTGATCCGGGGGTACTAACTCCAGTTTTAAGTGTAAAGACCGCCATTCAGTCACTCCTGCATTGTGAATTCAACCTGTGCTTGCAAACATTTCTCTGTGACTGCGATCACCTCCATTTATGGATTGCACTCTAGTTTGACATGACGTGTTATCCAATCATAGTACAAGTATTGAATGATTTCTTCCCCTAGTTGTAGTATAAACAAAAGCCTCCGGTTTAGAACCACTTGCTGGTAGCAATGTATCTTTAATATATGTTTCTGTGGTCGTTCTGTTTCTATGATACAAGCACGTTTAGAAATGTAAAAACTGTATAAATCTGGAACAGTACCACCACTAAAGACGTACAGACCGTGAAAAGACTAAGTCGCGTTTTGTAAGTTGCCGTTCTCAACCATGCCGTCATAGTGGATGTGACTGTTACTTACAGGTATTGAATTGTAGTAGCAGTGACCTCTATCCATGGACCACACTCTAGCTTAACATCATGCGGGGTGCTGTCATATGTCGAGTCACAATATTAAAAATAATGTATCACAGATAACACAGGCACACAAAAATATTAATTAAAGTTTGATATGATGGATTTGTGAAAGTTTCCTAACACTTTATTGATGTGAGAATCAATACGGTAGGCATAGGGGGTTGTTGGCGTGTGGCCAAGCTCTGTCAAGGGCGGGGTGGTGCGTGCCCATGCTCCAGACAACCTTGGACAATAACGATGCCAGATTGTATCAAATATTAGAAAATTGTTTTATTGAAGTTTATATATAATTTGTTTATTAATATGTTCCAAGGTTATATTGGATGGAAAAGACAGATGGATAAAGCAATTCCATCTGTCAATTGTTGAACAAAGACACGATGGGCCGAACTGCGATTAGTTTGGCTGTCGATTCGTTTAACGAAATGCGATCGTGTGTGCCGCGGGAATGAACGGACGAGGTAGGAACAAGGTTAAAGAATCCCTCAGGAAATTCGCCGTGGTATAGGTGACTTGAATGTACGGAAATGTGTTTAATCAAGAAATAAATTTAGTTTCTTGAGTTGCTTTTTGTAGATAAATCTAGATTTCTTCTTTCTTTTATACCCTCATTCGTGATACATGATTGTTACAAATCTTACTAAGATTTTTGCCCCCCATGCCCCCATCTATTTTCACCTGTTTTATTGCAATCATCAGAATAATTTTGCCAGTCTGTTAATATTCTGCAATTTTTATATATCTTAGAATATATATTTCTTCTGTGTTTTTGTCACCCAACTCTTCCTAAACGTCTGCTGGGCCGATTCGGATTAAATTTTGTGAGTATATTTGAATGGGTTCCTGCCCCCCTAGCACGGGGTCGAACAAGATTCAAGAATCAAGTTCCGCGATAGACCTATCTTACCATGTAGCTTATCACATAAGCGAGCATGGCCATTCCTTGTTTAAGATAAATCAATGTGATAAAATATTAAGATATTTTATCGCATTACTACAGGCTTTTTCGGAAACAACAAACCTCTATATTGACTTTCGTCATATAATCATTCAATTCATTCATTTCGGTCATGGTACGTTCCCTACAACAATACTAACAGAAATTATGCGTATAAATTAAAGAGTCGAAACATACTTGGAAATGTCAAATAACAACAAACTTTTTAATTTGACCGTATACTTTCATTACATCTTACGGCAAATTTGAGGCGTATCCACTGTCAAACGTTTATAAACTTAATATATAAAAATTAAAATGAAGAATTAAAAATAATATGTTACAAAATCTCAAATAAATACATCAATTATTAAATATAATAATTAAATAAATATATAAAAAAAAACTAGCTTTGAGTTAATGTGCATTTATGCAAGGTGAGGTCCAAGAGCGCTGGTGACTGAAAAAACCGACTTAGTTTACGTTTACCTCAGTCATTCGTCAGTATGCCGGCCAAATGTGTACTTTCAAACTTCGCTTAAAAGTATTTAGGCGCATGAAATAAAAGTATAGTCTGTCTAAGCCGAAATGACGCGCCCCTTCACCACATTTGCGCACACGAGAAAACATAAAATATGAATGCAACACACCGAAAATGCAGTTGTAATTGGTCATTCAGTTGCTGGTTAAACACAAAAGGAGGAGCACGCTGATAAAGTATAGTAGTATAGTTAGAAATGTTTGCATTCACACATTTAAATAAACTAATAAAGTGGAGAGGCGCGTCATTATAGACAAGCTATAACAATTTTTTCAAGTAAAATTAAAGGTAGTCTTGAGTAATTATTAATCGAGTTTAGGACATAGAAAACATAATAACCTTTTAAGAACCTTACAAAAAATATAATAATTTTTAATTATTTAGTTAAAAAAGGCCAAAATATATTTATCACCACCCCGTTCATAATGTGATAAAAATGTGTATATATATCGTCAAAATCTTACTTCTTGGATCTGCCGTGCTCGCATGTTATGATAACTTCAAACAAAATGGCGGCTATCACACATATTGCGTATCTTGCTTGCCGCCGTGCTCGCAACTTACAGTTCATGGGGAAAAGTCATTTTTTGACAAACAATCATGATATTTATCGTGCTTCTTGGATTGCCGTGCTAGGGGGGCTGAATGTTTTGAAAACACAATTAGACCCGAAAGGTGGCACTGCTGTCGGTATGTCACCGAAGTTAATTTGCTGAACAATTAACAACTTTTTATTGTCTAGCTAGAAAGTATAGGCAATTATGAGTTACCAGCCATACTTCAGCCATTGAATATGAAAGAGAATAAAAAAATATATTTAGACACAGATGCCGTAGTAAACAATAAGATATCCAAAAATAATAGCTCAACCGTTTATTCGTTAGAAGGATTTATGGAATTGCAAATGAATTAAATTTAAATGGAATGGAATTAAATTTAAAATGTCACATAGTGTCGCTGCTTTTCCAGGCAGAGCGTCGTGTGGCCCGCTAGTTCATTATATAATCTGGCATATGTACTTATATCCCAATATCCATTAATACGTTTGCCTCGTGTGTCCTTGTTCGTGTGATTGGCTATTTTCTCCCTTTTTGATTATATGTAATTATTTATTATAAACACATTTCCGCACAAGAGACGCTCGTGTTTGTTTTGTTGTCTTATTTATTTATTAATGGGTTATTTACATAATATACACCGATACAATTTAACGTGATAATCACAACAAAAAAAACAACATAAATCTAAGTGTTATTTACCTTAAAGATAACCACAGCATGCGTTATTTAACTAGATTAACAATAAAACTTAAATACTAATGTAATTGATATATAAAATAAACTAGTATACTTAAATAATTAATTATTTCTAAATTGAATTATTTAAAAATTAGCTTAATAACAAAGAGTATTTAGCACATCAACCAAATTATTAATTTATTGTCTGAACTTGAGTAGACAGACACTTAAGTCCATCATCAATCAATCAAATTGTCACGCCTCTATCACTTTTCACGATCCTGCCACAACTGATCGCTTCTGACGTATCTGCCTATCCCTGTGCGAATCACGGCTAGACAATTTGATTGATTGAATCAATTTATTCTTTTGAATGGACTATTGTGCAAAATATACCACAATACGTTGCGCGTAGTCCCGTTTTCTATTCCCGGTCGGAGAAAATATTTGTTTTATAACTTTTATTTGTAATATTTAATTAATAATAAGATTAAATATTACTTACTTAACTGCTAAAAATAATCAACTTGTAAGTTGATTATTCCGGGATCAATGTGTAAGTTGCCGGTTTCAACTGGGCCGGCATAGTGGATGCGACTGCTACTTGCTGTTATTTAACTGTATCAATCGCCTCCATTCATGGACCGCACTCCAGCTTAACGTTAGGCGGGGTGTTACATAAGCCGACACAAAATAAAATGTTATACTGTATACTTTTTATATTGGGAATCTTATTACTATGTATTTTTTGTACATTTCTTTACTAATGTATTTACTAAAAATTAATAATGTTTTCTTTTTCCATTGTTTATTTAATTGGGTTTTCTGGTTGAGGCGCAATTATTGGCCTCCGTAAGCCATCGTTAAACAAAGCTGTGAAAGTAACGAATAATATGAATGTCCGCTTTTTGATGCAAAGTTAATATGAAATGGTGAATTTGATTGAAATCATTAATTATAAAAGAAATATTGGATTAATGGGAGTGCTTTGTGCTTAATGTTGTTTCGCATGAGAACTCAATTAAATCCCCACAATGGCGGCTGCCTGCACTTAATCCACGGTGACATTATTATAATACTATTCATTTGCTCGCACAATTGTTAATAACTTAAAATTAATTATTTATTGTTCATTTAGCTAAATATAATACTCTCTTCATATATTTTTTATATTGTGACTCGACATATGACAGCACCCGCTTGATGTAGTTGGATATGTGAACGGAAACTACAGTGGCCATTTTAGAACTGATTTTTATTGATGTACCCACATACAAAATGACTAACTTACAAATACCCAACACCTCCTTACTAAATAAACAATAAAACTACAAACAAAACACAACTTACTACCATAATATAACAAAACATAATTAACAACTAAATTACAATATTTAACCTAATGTTTAGAGGGATTAGTTGGTCTGGGTCTTAACCGTCGTGTTCCAACATTCTGCTCCGCAGAGGACGACGCTGTCGACCCCATTGGCATAGTCATCGCATTATCCTCGGTCACCGATGATAAGACTTTTGGAGACGACTCCAGGATTGTCTCTTTGTTATTGCTTACATCTGTGACCGAAGACTGGACTTTTGGAGAGGACTCCAGGGTTGTCTCTTCGTCACTTGTTACCTCTGGTTGCGGTTCTATAGGCTTAGCGCGAGAGAGTGAGAACCGTGTGCGTGGTTGCATTTGTATCATTTGATCCGCGTGACGCTTCACTACACCCGACGCAACGTCTACTCTGAAAGAGGCCGGACCGACCGTCTCCTTAACTTCACCTTCAATCCACTTATTTTTAGATTTCGCGTAATCCCTAACTAACACCCTATCTCCCTCGCGCACATCTCGCTGGACACCGCCCGCGCGCGCCACCTGCCGCGATTGTGCTTCTAATACGCGTTGTTCCCCGCCTGTCTCAGGTCGCAGCGCATCCAATCTGGTTCTCAGCAAGCGACCGAACATAGCCATTGCAGGCGCTACGCCAGTTGTGGCGTGCTCGCAATTCCTATACTGAAACAATGTTTTGTTGATTGCCGTACCGATGTCCACTTTTTCTGACACCGCTTTTTTAATGCACTTTTTTACAGTTTTGACAGCGTTTTCAGCTGCCCCGTTCCCTTGTGGCCTATATGGACTTGTCAATGTGTGTACTATGCCATTCAATTGAAAATACGTTTGAATATCTTTAGATGAGAATGGCGGTCCGTTATCCGTAACCATTTGAACCGGAAGACCGAATCGGGCAAATAATTCGCGAAGTTTTGAAATAACATTAGTGGCCGTGGTAGTTGCCATTTGAAAAACCTCAATCCATTTCGAGTATGCGTCAACTATTATTAAATAATGTTTGCCATTGTATTCGCCAAAATCTGCATGCAAACGACGCCACGGCCGCGCGGGAAATGTCCACGGCGTAAGCGGGGCATGCGGCGGAGCATCCCACTGTTGCTTGCATGCCTCGCAAGAACGTGTCAACATTTCTATTTCGTTATCTAACCCGGGCCAGTATACGTAGTTACGCGCGAAATTTTTCATTTTTACTACACCTAAATGTCCATCATGCAATTCTTTCAAAATATACTTTTGATATTTATTAGGAATAACTACTCGATAATTATAAACAATACACCCTTGTTCGACAAATAAATTATTTTTTCTGTTAAAATAAGATTTTTCGTGAATATCATCTATTTTATTTGGCCACCCAAACAAAATATATCCATAAATTTTGGCTAAAATTGGATCCCTTTTTGTGGCTTCCGCGATCATTTTATGACTAATAGGAAATTCATTTTCAACATAATATAAGTAAGAAACGCAACTTGAGTCTTTATTTTTAAAATTATTACTTAACGGTAATCTCGATAACGCATCGGGCGGGCCATTTTGATCCGTGCGTACCCATTCCACCTGAAAGTCATATGCCGCCAGTCGGGCGGCGTACCTCTGCAGCCTGCTTGCCGCCGTTTGTGGGATGCCCAGTTTATCCCCAAATATGTGTGACAATGGTTTATGATCAGTGCGAATTATGAACCGCCGGCCATATAAATACTGGTGATTTTTTGTAACTCCATAAAAAATTGCCAACGCCTCTTTGTCTAATTGACTATACGACCTCTCGGCATCGTTCAGCGTTCTCGATGAGTAACAGATTGGTCGTTCACTTCCGTCGCGATAACGGTGCGCCAACACGCTGCCTACCCCATAAGCACTGCTATCCACGCTCAACACAATAGGTAGCTCCGCGTCGTAATGCGCCAGCACATTGCTACTGCATAATATTTTTTTTATCTTACTAAATGCTTTTTCACACTCACCGGTCCACAGCCATCGGACATTTTTCTTTAACAAATTATACAATGGATGTAATAATGTACTTAATTGAAAAATAAATTTCCCATAGTAATTGACTAACCCTAAAAAGGCTTTTAGTTGCGTCACGTCCTCGGGACGCGGGGCATTGGCCACCACACGCACCTTATTGTCATCCGGCTGCAAACCTCGAGCGTCGATCACATGACCTAAATAATTTAAGCGCTCTTTAAAAAAATCACATTTGCTTAATTTAATTTTGAGACCCATGTCGCGTAACCTGCCAAGAACTAAGCGTAAATTTTGAATGTGCTTATCTTTATTAGACCCGGTGATGCAAATATCATCCAAAAATACCACAGTATTAGGGATGCCTCGCAATGTCTCCTCCATAAGTTTCTGGAACATTTCTGGAATACAATTTAACCCAAACGGCGTTCTAACATATCTAAAAGTACCTATGTGTGTGCTAATAGCAGTGCAAGGGCGTGACTCATCGTCCAAAACGACCTGTTGATAAGCGTGCGAAAGATCTATTTTTGAAAACCTTTGCCCTCCGCTTAGGGCCGCGAATAACTCTTCTATACGTGGCAATGGGTACGGTTCTCGCTGCAATATAGGATTAATAGTGGTCTTGTAATCCCCACAAATACGGATGTCACCATTTTTTTTAATCACCGGTACAATCGGTGTACCATATTCCGAACCATCTACTTTAATAATGCTTCCTTCGTTTTGCAACCGTTCTAACTCTCTTTCGACTGCGCCGCGCAACGCGAGAGGTAAAGTGCGAGCCTTACAGAACACCGGAAGATGAGGCTTTAATTTCAATTTAAATGTCTTTGTACATGTGCCCAAGCCGGGAGAAAACACCCCGTGAAATTCTTTACTCAGCCTATCAATCAAACTATCGGTCTCGTCACGATCTACATTATTTATCATTTTATTATTAATGTAATTGATACGTTGAAATAAATCTAATTTGCGAATCCACGCCCGACCTAACAACGGCGGCCCCCCGCCTGATATTACAAACAACTGCAATTGTTTACATACATCTGTGTTCGCCGGCAATGAGACAGAAACAGTGACGAAACCCATAGGTTGAATAGTTTCGCCCGTATAAGATTTTAACATTAAATCATCTTTATGTAATTTACAATTTTTAAAATATTGATTGTACATACCCTCGTTAATGGCGGAAATTCTACTACCGGTATCTATCTCAAATGATAACGGTACATTGTTTACAAATACCTTAATAACATAAGGTTTATCCTGCATAACAAACATATCATATATATTATATAATTCACTATCACTATCGCTGTTAGAATTGTTATTTAGAAAAAAATTATTGCCCTTTGACACTGTATTACTTTTATTTGCTTTGCACATCACTTTAAGATGACCTTTAACGCCACACACATCACAATTATAATGCCGAAATCGACATCGATCCGCGCCGTGCTGCCGTCCGCAACGCCAACAGGCTGCGACGGCCGGCGGCGCCCGCGCACCCGCTCTGTTGCCGCCGCCATTGGCGCCGAACCGCCTCGCGCCGGCCGCTCCCGTCGCTCTCGCTGCACCTAGGCGATGCAACGCCAGCTCGCCACTGCCGCCGGCCTCCGCCGCCTCGCCGCGCGCGCTCGTCTCTGCATGCCTTTCAGCCGCCTCCAGCGCCAGCGCCAGTTCTACCGCCCGTTTGTAGTCCAGCTTCACCTCGGCGAACAAGCGACTACGCATCTCCTCGCTAGCCAGACCCGATACGAATTGGTCCCTTAAGTTTTCTTCTAAGGAGTTCGCGAAGTTGCACGTACTTGCCAGGTGTTTCAGATTTTGCAAGTACTCCATAAGCTGTTCGCCGTGCCTTTGTCTTCGTTGCCGAAATATATGCCTTTCCGCGATATCTGATCGCCTTGGTTCCAGGTGTTTTTTCACAATTTCGACCAGCTCCGTGAAGGTTTTATTTTCAGGTTTCACCGGCGCACATAGGTCGAACATCAAATCATACGTGGGCTCCCCCGCCAACGTGATCAATGTCGCCACATGCAAATCCTCCTTGATACCGTTTAGTACAATAAATTGTTTCACTCGACTTATATACATAGTCCACTTTCGCGAAGAAACGTCGAAGGTATCTATTTTCCCGAAAGGCATGTTGATTTATTAAGTTTACACGCGTGAAATTAATTATTAACTCGTCGCCAGTTGGATATGTGAACGGAAACTACAGTGGCCATTTTAGAACTGATTTTTATTGATGTACCCACATACAAAATGACTAACTTACAAATACCCAACAGATGTTAAGCTCGAGTGTGGTCCATTAATGGATGTCACTGCAACTACAATTCAATAACTATGAGTAGCAATCACATCCACCATGCCGGCCTAGTTGGAACCGGCAACTTGCAAGCTGATCCCGAAACGCGACCAAATCACTTCAAGCTCTGCAAGGTAAGTGGAGGCACTACCCCGGATCGGAGACTGGGTACCACTGCCTACCACTCTTTGATAACCAGACCCGAAGCAAATATCCGCCTCTTTTTTTATTAACAAATATTTGAAATATAAATATAATTATTATCAATCACGCCTTTTTCCCACAGGGATAGGCAGAGACAATGGAGCGCCACTTACCACGATCCTTACACAGCTCCCTTGCTTCCTTCACATCCACAATTCTCTTCATACAGGCTCTGTGGTTATGGGCACTAGGCAACCTAGCTTTTTTGAGGATGTCTCCGATTTGGTCGGAAAACACTCTCCTGGGCCTGCCTTGTTTAACGCATCCATCCACATCAGATTTATAAATTCCTTTCGTCAATCTACTTTCACTCATCCTTTCCATGTGCCCAAACCATCGAAGCATTCCTTTGTCAATCCTTGTCACTACATCTTCTTTCAAACCACATCTATCACGTAGTGTGCTATTCCTTATTCTATCCGCTATCGTCACTCCACATACACTCCTTAATGACCGCATTTCTACAGCGTTAATTCTACTCTCATGCTTCTTCTGCCATACCCAACTTTCACTCCCATACATTAATGTAGGAACAAGCACCGCATTATGAACAGCCATCCGTGACTTTTGGGACATTATTTGGCTGTTCATTATACTATGGATGGCACCGTTCACTACGTTACCCTTTTGCACTCTTCTCTCAATATCTTCATCACACTTTCCATCCCTAGTAAACATACTTCCCAAGTAAACAAATTGTTTGACTTGTTCCACTTTCTTTCCGTCTATCGTTATCTCACATTCTGTCATTTCATCCTCTCTCTCCAAAACCATTACTTTTGTTTTACTTACATTCACTTTCATACCTTTCTTTTCTAATTCCGCATTCATTATAGTAACCATGTCCTGTAACTCATACGCCGAAGATGCAAGGATAACTTGATCGTCGGCGTACAAGAGACATTTGATCACCAAGTCATTCATTCTTAAACCATACTTCCTTTCACGCAACTCTTTCAGACAACTGTCCATGAATAGATTGAAGAGCCATGGTGACGCTACACATCCCTGTCTGACACCTTTAGAGATGCCAAACCAGTCAGATAGCGCCCCGTTAATTCGAACACATGCACTGGAATCCTCATAGAGAGATTTCAGTGCACGGACCAAACGCTCCCCCAACCCAAACCCGGACAGCTGCTGCCACAATTCACTCCTGTTCACTCGATCATAGGCCTTCTCAAGGTCAACAAAAGCACAAAACACCTTCTGGTGTTTTGTCAACACTTTTTCGCTGACGCATCTCAGAGAGAAGATTTGATCCATACATCCCATCCCTTTCCTAAATCCCGCTTGCGCATCCCAAATTTTATCATCTGTTTCATGCATCACCCTTTCAATCAATACTTTCGCATACAACTTGCCAACAATACTGAGAAGGCTGATGCCGCGGTAATTTTTGGGTTCCTGTTGCGATCCCTTCCCCTTGTATAGTGGTACTATGACAGCCTTGCGCCAGTCACCTGGTACAAGACCGTTCACCCAGCACTTACGGAAAAGGAGACACAACCAGAAAGCCACCAGCTGACCACCGCCCTTCAGCATTTCGACAGTTATTCTGTCACACCCAGCCGCTTTTCCAACTTTCATTCTTTTCAATGCATTCAAAATCTCTTTCACATCTATATCACATTCAGATTCGCTTTCATTCAGCGTGGAGGAAACATCAACACACTCTGGTGCTGTATTATTATCCCCCACAAATAAACTTTCAAAGTAATCCTTCCATCGTCCTAACACTTTCTTCTCTTCAGTCACTAAATCACCATTCGAATCCCTAACCACATTCACTTTAGACTTCTCCAGTCCTCCCCGGGCTATCTTAACCTGTTTCCAGAACAGTTTAATATTATCCCGGAAATTTCTGGAGAATTTTCTCTCTATATCCTCTTTCACATCTTTCTTCTTTCGTTCTATGCATTCTTTCACTTTAATTTTTATTTCCTTATATTCATTCATTGCCTTACATACATCTTCATCTTTCTTACCCGCGTTTATTCGTCTACTAGCTTTAACTGCTAGTAGATCCTGCCATTTTTTCTTCTTCTCGCATACTAATACTTCCGTTTCCTTATCCCACCACATGTTGGGCCTCACATTCTTCCTCTTGCTCACTCCACACACTTCTTCTGCAGCTTCTGTCATACCATTCCTCAATTTCATCCATACTTCCTCCACACTATCATTCTCATGATTACAGGCATCTCCTATCTTCTCACGTAATTTACTTACATACTCCTCTTTCACTTCTGCATCTTGCAACTTTTCTCCTTTTATTCTTGTCAACGGTGTTGTCGATTTACGATTGCGGTTTCTCCAACCCTTGAACAGACCATTTATTCTTGACATAACAAGAAAATGGTCTGTTCCAATGTTGACCCCGCGATAAACTCTCGTATCGACAACATTGACTTTCAACCTTTCATCCACAATCACAAGATCTATTATACTTCTCTCTTTATTCCTCTCCCATGTATACATGTGAATCTCCTTGTGACAAAACTTCGTGTTTGTCACAAGGAGATTCTTCTCCAAACAAACATTCACCAGACTTACTCCATTCTCATTTACACGCTCATCTCCATACCTTCCCAACACATGGTCTACATTCATTCTTTGCACACCCACCCATGCATTAAAATCACCTAACATTACAACCCTTTCATTTGATCTAGCAACATTCAAAACATCACGCAGGCTCTCCCAGAACTCTTCCCTTTCGGCCTGTGGCTTAGATATATCGGGGGCATACACACCAACTACAAATAGTCTGTGCAGCCCCACTCTAAGCCTGACCCATAAGAGTCTGGGCGACATACACTCATACTCAGTCATACACTCTGCCATTCTCTCAGACATCAACATTCCCACACCCTGACACGCTCTGGCCTTCGAGTCGACCCCCGACCAGACCGCTGTGTAGGGACCATGGTGGGTGACATCTGAGCCCTTTCGCTTCGTCTCATTCACACACAACATGTCCAAACTCTTATCATCCATCATCTTACATACCTCATCTAATTTTCTCTCCATTCCTCCACATACATTCAATGTGGCAAAACGGCTCTCCGCTGCCCGCTTTTCGCCCCGTGGGAACATTTGGCGTGACTTTTGGCGAGAAATGTCGCCGCTAATGTTAGAATTTTTAAAATTTTTCATTGTTGTTCCCACGAATGGCAAGGGAAATAAAGTTCCACTCCGACAGAGCCCCGCATGCCGGAGTGGGGCTAATTAGTGCCCGATGGGCGCCACTCATCGGGACGGCACGTTTGAGACTAGGCTCGCCCCTAGCCACGCATCCTTGGGCACGGCAGCCCATGGATTGGCATGGGATCTAGAAGATAGGAATTTGGGGATTGGGTAGGTGTAGGTGGATTTGGATACCATTACTATAAAAGGACAAGGGTATAGTAAATGGTAGCTCAAGGTGTCCGGGGTCGCGTACCCGAATTCATCCTATAAACACCGGACAGGTATTTAAAGAACGAACCCTCTGAACTCTATATAAATATAATTATTAAATATAACAAATAGAAGATATGAATCAAATATTTGCTCCGACCGGGAATCGAACCCGGGACTTTACGCGCAACAAACCAAACGCTAACCGTAACTGTTAGAATAGTTAAAATAGCTAGGCGGACTTTAAGCCAAATAGCCTTAAGTCCCAGTCAACCTTAGGGTTGTCCAAAAAGTGAAAAGCAGATAATCATTTATAAAAAGATTAAATTTTGATTATATATAGTAAAAGGTTGAAATTAAATAGTTTTGAATGTGATTATTCGCCGAGCTGTGCAAAAATAGGCCATGTTTGAGGTCACGAGAATTCTATGTGCCTGTAACCGAGAATGTTATCAGGAACTCTTTATTAACATTGTCTTTTTCCTACCTCGTCTTTCCTAAGTCGAGGAAAATATGGGTGCATCCTTTTAATAAAGGAATATAAATTGATAAAGGAAGGATTCGATGTTTTGGGCACATGCAAAAAATGGGTAAAAGTAGATTGACGAAAGGGATTTATAAATCTGGATGCATTGAACGAGGCAGACACAGGAGGGTGTTTTCCGATCAAATCGGAGACATCCTCAAGAAAGCTGAGTTGCCTATTCTCTTTATACAAACCGTAGAGCTTGTGTGAACAGAATTGTGGATGTGAGGAAGGCGAGGTAGTTGTGTCAGGATCGTGGCAAGTGGCGCTCCATTGCCCTGCGCTCCATTGATTGATAATTTTGTTTTTAATTAATATGTTACGAATTGATAAATATGTTTACACAACTCTCTCGCTTCCCTCGCGTTCTCTTCATACAAGCTCTATGGTTATGGGCACTAGGCAACCTAGCTTTCTTGGGGATGTCTCCGATTTGGTCGGAGAACACCCTCCTGGGCCTGCCTTGTTTATTTATTAATTTACCAATTAACTTAATTTAATTGCAAGTTTTGTTTACGAATAAGTTAATTTATAAACTAAAGGCTGGTAATAAATCTATGACGGTGTTGTTGAGGGTGTGGGGTGGACAGAGGGTGAGGTAACTTTGTTGCACAAACACCTGCCGGAGTGTCTCGCAAGAATTACAAGGAGCAAACAGTAGATTAAAAGTTTTATATAAGATTAACTCTCACATTCTATCTAATAATTCAAGGCGAGTGTAGTGTAGTGGCAGTGCAATGGTTATTCAAACTGAGAGCATGGGTTCAAAACCACTTGCCAGTACCAATGTATCTTTAATATATGTACTTTGGTGTTCTTGTTTCTATGATACAAGCTTATTAGGACGTAACAATTAATTGATAAATGATAATGGCATTGACAGTTTTCTTTGTTACAATGTGTATAAATGACTTTATAGTATGCCAGCCGTAACTGTGTTAACTGTGAACAGACTCAATTAACAGGTAGATGAAAAATTGTTACCCTCCAGGGGATGTACTGCGGATAACATGGACGGCATTAAGCAATAATACGAATATATATAAAGAAATGTTCCATTTTGCATCGGAGTCCATAATAAAACTGTTTTAAGACTCACTTAATTATTCCCTTATTGTCGAAAGGAATAAATCTGATGTGAATAGATTGGATAAACGAGGCAGACCCAGGAGGGTGTTATCCGACTAATTCGGAGACATGCTCAAGAAGGCTGGGTTACATAGTGCCCATAATCGTAGAACTTATAATCTAGAGTATGAAAAGAATTGTGGATGTAAGGGAAGCGAGGGAGTTGTATAAGGGTCATAGTAATTGGCGTTCCATTGTCTCTGCCAATCGCTGTGGGAAAATGGCGTAATAATTTGTTTTTATTATTATTAAATATTGTCAAATTGATACAAGCATGAAAAAAAGACTATTTGGGATAAAATAATTTTGTTTTTCTTAAATATTTTGATTAAAACAATATTAATTATTATGTTTTTTTTTTAATAACTTATTTTAAATCTTTTATTGAAAAACAGATAAAATTAAAAGTATATGAACTATAATTAAACTATAAATAAAAAATATCATCTAATGACGTCGCATTAGAGATAGTCCCAAGGAGACTGGCAACATGTATAGCAAGGCAAATTTAATTGATTTCCTTGTTGTATTTAGAGATAGGGGTATATTATTATGTTTTAATTTTCGTTTGTGTTTATTATTGCATAACACCGTTCATATTGTTGTGAGGCAAATTGAAGCTGGCGGCCGATGCTCTTACACACTTTTTTGCTCACAATGGTTTATTTCACTCAATTTGCTATATCTATATAAATACGATCGCATTAGGTTTTAATGCTAATAATTCCCCTTGAATAAAAACTAACAAGGATTACAAAGAAATGCTGCGATGGTTTGGGCACGTGGAAAGGATGAGTGAAAGTAGATTGACGAAAGGAATTTATAAATCTGATGTTGATGGATGCGTTAATGCGGAGGGTGTTCTTCAACCAAATCGGAGAAATCCTTGAGAAAGCTGGGTTGCCTACTGCCTATAACCGTAGAGCTTGTAGAAAAAGAATTGTGAATGTGAAGGAAGCAGTGGAGTTGTATCAGGATCTTGGCAAGTGGCGCTCCATTCTCTCTGCCTATTCCGGTGGGAAAAAGACATGACAATTGATTGAGTTATAGGTTTCTTTTGTTAATGTATTTTCACTCATTCTTTCTAAGAGCCCAAATAATATTATAATCAATATTTTAATTAAATTATAATAAAAATGTCGTCCATGTTCACGTTTGAGTGGAAAATTGTGGTTTCTATATTATGTGAAGGGTTTTATTGTGTGAATGTTTTATCAAAGCAACATCACCGCTGCTTCTGCTGCTGCTGTGAAAGCATTAGCATTTTTAATACACTTTCCTCTTTATATGCAAAAGTGACACCTCTCCCCCCTCTCCTTGTCCCTGTTAAGTTGACCCCTCCTACACACATTGACATTTCACTCCTTCATAATACAATTTAATAGTGCTCTATATATCAAAACAATAAGGATTTTTTAGTATACATAACTTTTGTAAAATTCATTGTATTAGAAAACAAAAACATAGTGGCAGAAGACCGTGGTGTAGTGGCAGTGCAATGGTTACACAAACCAAGAGCACCGGTACCAATGTATCTTTAGTATATGTACTTTGGTTGTCCTGTTTCTATGATACAAGCATTTTGGTAGCTTAGTATAGAAATGTAAATTTAAGAAAAGAAGCATGAGAGTAAAATTAACGCGGTCATTAAGGAATGTATGTGGAGTGACGATAGAATAAGGAATAGCACAGTGCGCGATAGATGTGGTTTGAAAGATGATGTAGTGACAAGGATTGACAAAGGAATGCTGCGATGGTTTGGGCACATGGAAAGGATGAGCGAAATTAGTAAAAGTTTATAAATCCGATGTGGATGGATGCATTAAAAAAAACAGACCGAGGAGGGTCCATCGGAGACATCCTCAAGAAAGCTGAGTTGCCTAGTGCCTTTAACCGTAGAGCTTATATGAAGAGAATTGTGGATGTAAGGGGAACAATAAAACTAATCTACTTCAATTTTTTGGCCAGGTTTTTTTTATATAGTTGTGTTAGGTTATCGTAAAAAGTCTCTGCATGTCTTTATGGTAATTATGGCATGGAGTTGATGATGAAGATGATGTTATTACCCTGTGACATAATTGAATGTGATCATAAGTGACAGGTGTTTATGATAGCGAATGTGTGTATGGATGTGAAATATTGTTTTCTATATTGTTGTAATCTCCATTTGCATATTCATGTGCGACTCTCACAGTCAACATTGTGACGCCATTACACAGCAGCTCGCTCACAGGCGACACACACACTATTGGGTTGCACACCGCTTTGTTAGCGCCGTGAAGTGATTTAGTCGCGTTTCTGGATCAGCTTGTAAGTTGACGGGTCCAACTAGGCCGGCAAATAGGATGTGACTGCTACTTACAATTATTGAACTGTTGTCGCAGTCACCTACATTCATGGACAACACTCCAGCTTAACATCAGGCAGGCTGTCATAGGTTTATCAATAGGTCGTTGATAAAGCAACAATCAAATAGTTTCTTTGTTTTGAGTACCGTCGCCGTTGTCGCTGATGCGGTGTCTATTAGTATGTGGTTGGTATGTTGTGTAAACGGTTTTATGGTCGACAGTATGTTCTTTTTGTACTTTTCCCTGCGTTCGTGACTTTTTTCAGCAACTTTCATTTGGTGCCTGGCTATTTTAGGATTTTTATTTCCTTTATTTCAGTAAAACAGTAGTTCACCGTAGCCATTTTGTTTGTGCAAAGTATTTCTAAGTACTTTTAAGGTTTACTATAAGTTAAAACTACAGGCTAGTACGCAACTGGTTTGTATGGAATGTAATACGAAAAAAATTGAACTTTTTGCTTCAGTTACTTAAACATTAATAATATTTATCTATTTTATACTAAGTTACTAAACATGATTGTATCATAGCAACAAGCCGACCAAAGTACATAATACTGACGCCTATTGTGACTTAGCTGATCAATTCAATTTATATAATTTATGTAGGCATTTATTCCGCGCTTATATGATATTCATTAGGAATCATCATATCTATATATTATAAAATGTTTTTACGATGATTTTGATATCGCTCTACAATTCTTCATAGACTTAGGTTATAAATTTGATCTCTACATAGTTGCTGTTACTTTTAACGCAATAAAGTATAGTCTATGTTTATCCTGATAGTTTTTTATACATCCGGTTTATAAATATAAATCGGATGAAGAGTTCCGGAGTTGATTAACTCACTTGCACTCAAACTTTTACATCTTTATAACATTGTCTCTGCCTATCCCTGTCGGAAAAAGGCGTGACAATTTGATTGATTGATATAACATTCGTATAAAGAGGGTGTCTCTTACGCTACTGAGTGGACACAGTATAATTGCATAAGACAACGCAGTGTGCCCTAACGGAGATGACGTGAGATGAGGTGAGATAGAGAATAGTTCGTGGCGAGAGATCGCCAAATGTCGTGAGTCAGGAAAAAAAGAGAGAGAGGCTCACATCTGTGGAAAAATTAAATGGGCTAATAATCAATCAAATTGTCATGCCTTTTTCTCACAGGGATAGGCAGATATGTAGAGACAATGGAGCGCCACTTACCACGATTCTTACACAACTCCCTTGCTTCCTTCACATTCACAATTCTATTCATACACGCTCTGCCTATCCCTATCCTATCCTATTCCTCTGGGGAAAAAGGCATGACAATTTGATTGATTGGATAGGCAGATACAATGGACAATTGCCACGATCCTGACACAACTCCCTTCGTTCTCTAACATCCATAATTTTCTTAATACAAGCTCTACGGTTATGGGCACTAGGCTAATAATAATAAATAAATATTAGCATAGATAGTATGGATTGCGATCCATAAGGAGAAGGGGTTAAGATGGAGGAGACATTACCAATTTTATATCTCTAAAATTCCAATCCATTATGTTTTACACATTCCTATATTGAGGCAAATGTCACATGAAAATATTATTACAATATCCTGAGTTGCAGCACGTTCTCATGCTCGGGTGTGGTACTTTCGACACTCAAACTAATTTTTGTTATATGCCACACTAATAACACCCTTATTTACTTCCACCTAAAGTGTATTATAGTTATTTGTTTACGTAACGTGCTCATATACGTGCTGAGAATGTCATATATTTTGAAGTTTATATTATTTGGTTTTAAAATGTGATTACTTTCTCCAATCATCGACAAGTAAAATGCTTTTCCGGCCTCTGTGTGCTACCCATCCTTTTTTAGTTATGGCTCGACATCTGAGCTCGACTTTCCGCATGCCTCATGTCACTAGCCTTCTTATGTAGGGTCTGTCTAAGGCGAAATGACCCGCCCCTCTACTGAATTTACGCACACGAGCATAGATAAAATATAGATGCAACACACTAAAAATGCGATTCGTAATTGGTCATTCAGTTGCTAGTTAGTCGCCAAGGGAGGAGCACGCATTTTTTGATACTTGCTACTTGCTAAAAGCCGCCCCTTTGTTGTTGTCCAACTAACCATAATTTTTCAAGTCGCGTCGCTCTATACAAAATGCGTTTTCGGATTTGTCACTCGACTAGTCGACCATGATGTTCGCATACAAATCTTCGTTGACGGAACGATCGATGCACACACCTGTAGTATAGTTATAAATATTTGCCACCACACATTTAAATAAATGCCCCAAAGTAGAGGGGCGCGTCATTTATAATTAGAAAAGCTATACTTGGATACTTCTTTCTTTTTAGTTTTTTTTAACCATTGCTATTTCTGGATGCGCAAGCGGGATTTAGGAAAGGGATGGGATGTATGGATCAGATCTTCTCTCTAAGATGCGTCAGCGAAAAAGTGTTGGCAAAACACCAGAAGGTGTTTTGTGCTTTTGTTGACCTTGAGAAGGCCTATGATCGAGTGAACAGGAGTGAATTGTGGCAGCAGCTGTCCGGGTTTGGGTTGGGGGAGCGTTTGGTCCGTGCACTGAAATCTCTCTATGAGGATTCCAGTGCATGTGTTCGAATTAACGGGGCGCTATCTGACTGGTTTGGCATCTCTAAAGGTGTCAGACAGGGATGTGTAGCGTCACCATGGCTCTTCAATCTATTCATGGACAGTTGTCTGAAAGAGTTGCGTGAAAGGAAGTATGGTTTAAGAATGAATGACTTGGTGATCAAATGTCTCTTGTACGCCGACGATCAAGTTATCCTTGCATCTTCGGCGTATGAGTTACAGGAAATGGTCACTATAATGAATGCGGAATTAGAAAAGAAAGGTATGAAAGTGAATGTAAGTAAAACTAAGGTAATGGTTTTGGAGAGAGAGGATGAAATAACAGAATGTGAGATAATGATAGACGGAAAGAAAGTGGAACAAGTCAAACAATTTGTTTACTTGGGAAGTATGTTTACTAGGGATGGAAAGTGTGATGAAGATATTGAGAGAAGAGTGCAAAAGGGTAACGTAGTGAACGGTGCCATCCATAGTATAATGAGCAGCCAAATAATGTCCCAAAAGTCACGGATGGCTGTTCATAATGCGGTGCTTGTTCCTACATTAATGTATGGAAGTGAAGGGTGGGTATGGCAGAAGAAGCATAAGAGTAGAATTAACGCTGTAGAAATGCGGTCGTTAAGGAGTGTATGTGGAGTGACGATAGCTGATAGAATAAGGAATAGCACACTGCGTGATAGATGTGGTTTAAAAGAAGATGTAGTGACAAGGATTGACAAAGGAATGCTTCGATGGTTTGGGCACATGGAAAGGATGAGTGAAAGTAGATTGACGAAAGGAATTTATAAATCTGATGTGGATGGATGCGTTAAACAAGGCAGGCCTAGGAGAGTGTTTTTCGACCAAATCGGAGACATCCTTAAGAAAGCTAGGTTGCCTAGTGCCCATAACCATAGGGCCTGTATGAGGAGAATTGTGGATGTGAAGGAAGCAAGGGAGTTGTGTAAGGATCGTGGTAAGTGGCGCTCCATTGTCTCTGCCTATCGCTGTGGGAAAGAGGCGTGACAATTTGATTTGATTGATTGATTGCTATTTCTTTGTATGTACTATAATTATATGGAAACTTTGCTGATTTGTGTTCTATATTTATGTTATATTTTATGCATTGTACAATTGTATGTTTCTTTAATAAAATTAATTAAATAAATACGGTACCATATATAGTAAGTACACTGGATACTGTTCTACATTTTTCCTTGATTTTGTCCTAGTTTTTTTTCTGTTATACATTAATTCATAAATTGTTCTACTTCGAACGTCACAGAAAACGCCTCAAAAGAAACAAATAAAATCTCCCATCTCAATAGGATTCTCAGATCCTCGCTTCCTTCATATAACTTAAGATCGATTGTTTTAAAATTACACTTTTTAATGTTATAGTTGGAGTAGATGAAACGAGTTATTTTTATCACGGACGACCAAAGTATATATATCAAAGATTGGTATATAATATATACTTTGGTGGTTTTGAACCGGCGGCTCTCGGTGACCATTACAACCCAGTATTATTGTTATATAAAATTGGAATTAATATTATTATTAATGAACATAGAACTATTTGTAATAATTTCCTACAACATGTGTAAGAGGTATATTTATTTTTACTCATCTAATTTGGTATAGACAGAATGGCGGTCTATTCTGGTTCGTTCGACATCGATAGTGACGTAACTTGTGTTGACACGTGTCTGTCGTGTGTGTGTCTTGTTTTCTTGTATACAAACACATCAACTTATTAATGACATTAATTCCACACGCACGAGCTGGCTGAAATATTCTTGATATTAAAATGAATACATACATCAATAACAATATAATACTGATTTGGGCGTGATGAATGTGATTTAAAAGAATACGTAGTGAATGGTATTTTGCAATAGGTGACGAGGGATTTATAAATCTGGTTCGTGTGGCAAAAAAAAACGCGTTCAGCCCAGTAGAATGTTCCTTGATTAAATGGAGGACATAAAATAGAATTGAAGGATGTATGACAAAAATTGTGGATGTGAGAGTTGTGTCAGAATCGTGGAAAGTGACGCCCATTTTTCTACTAATCCCGAAAATATTTTGTAGTAATAAAAATTATTGAATTTAATTTTAAATAATTTCCCAATGTTTATAAAAGGTTATTTTGTGTATTAATAACAGTTTGTGTACTGTGTGTGTATTATTACATGAATAGTGTCCCCTGTTTGTGGCAAAATGTAAACAAATCACATTGGAGGGGCCTCTGCGTTATAATCATTATGAATTATATATGAGCGGTGTTACGCAACATTGTTTACTATTATGGCAAATTACATTCTTAACAATGCTCTGCCTTTTAAATACAATTTATATACTTACTTCTTTTTATGTATTCACCAGTTTCTTGTGGCATTCTTCTCTTCATACACCTTTCCGAAGCCATGGTAGAATTACACGATGAGCAAGTGCACGCCAAGCATAGGCCCATGCTACCATTAATAAATTATTTTCATTACATTTCGTATTTTGTTTCTGTTGATAATAATAATTTAATATTTAGTAGAAAGAGGACAATCAATCAAATTGTCACGCCTTTTCCCCACAGGGATAAGCAGAGACAATGGATCATGACAGTTGCTACGATCCTGACACAACTTCCTCGATTCACGCTCCACAATCGCTCTCACACAAATTTCATGGTTATAGGATCCTTGCATTAAACTACTTCCTGGTTCAACACCATTGCTGGTATGTATCTTTGATATAATAAGTATTTTGGTCGCCCTGTTTCTATGATACAAGCACATTTAGTAGACTAATATAAATATGTAAAGCAAGAAAACAAGTCTCAAAATAATTTTAAAATACTAGTATTTACCCCTTCATATTTAAAGTCGTATGTATGCGTTTATTTCACTAAAAGGTAGTAAGTAGTGAAAAGCGCCCCTGAAACTTGGAGATTACTTGAGCAACGCTGCACATACTACCTACGTGCGAGAGTAGACGGGGGGTCAAGTGGAATCGATTCCTTAGCACGCTTCTCTACTTGTTCCCATGTAACTGTATGTTATGTAAAATATTGCATGTCATAAAATATATATGTGCATTCAAACTACTTTTTTTTATTGTGACTCGACATATGACAGAGATAATGTTATGCACTATTGGAGGATAAAGTTAGCGAAACTCTGCCGGCACGAGTCTAAAAGTAGATATACTCCAATACTACCGAGTGTTGAAAGCCCATTTGCAAATAAATAATATGACTATTTTTATTATTTAATATTTATTTTAAAAGAGTAAAATATTTCCAAGTAAACAGAATGCTTCTGCTAGCGTCGTTTCTTTGTAGAACAATCTCATTCTATATTCTTGGATCCTTCTAGCGAGACGTGGAGAAGCGCCACTGACCGACGACGGTTTTGTCAGTCGTCGGCGCTGATGGACCGTTCCTTGCTTGCTTACCATCAGGCAAGTCGAAGTCAGATGTCGCGTCACAATAAAAATTAAATGTGTGCGTAATACCTTAATAAAAAACACTATACAATAGTAACATAACTACTTGTGTAGCAGGATGTATGTTTGACATATATGTATGTGTGTATGTTTGTAATGCAAATGGAATCTACTTTGTATTGATGTAATACACCCCTACCCCTCCGATCCACCCTTTTATGTACAATGCAAGTGTACAAGAACTTTTTACAATTTAATTTATGAATTTATTTTTTATTTTATATAATACATAATGATGTGAAATTCGAATGCTATTAACAATAAGTCAATCAATCAAATTGTCAGCCTTTTTCCGCAGGGATAGGCAGAGACAATGTAGCGCCAGTTGTCACGATCCAGACACACACAACTGGATATTTTTGGAAAGGACTCGTACGTCCATTAGAAAAAATATATGGATGAACTTTCATGTAATATAAAGGGGAAGGAGTACTATTCTATTAAGCAACTTTACTGTTTGTATCATAGAAACAAGTACATATATCTAAGATACATTGGTACAGGCTTTGAATTCGCGCTCTCGGCTTGCGTGACCTTTACATTACCAATACACCGCAGTAACCTTGAATTTTAATAATTAATACTATTAAACATAATAATAATTTAGTCTCTATCAAAACCGGGCTGTAAGACGACCGTTGTGTAGTGGCAGAGCAACGGTTACGGAAACCGAGAGCACGGGTTCAAAACCACTCCCTGGTACCAATGTATCTTTGATATAGTTTAGAAATGTGAAAAACAAAACAAAAAACCTGGCTAAAAACCTTGTCCTAAGTGTTTTTTTAGGTTAATAAACTAATAGTACGTTATGGGTACGTTAAACGTATCTTTTGTTTGAATTGAGGAATTTAAATGCTTTTATTTATGTAAAATTTACTGAATACTGAAACATTTGCTTGTGTAATATATAGTTATGTAATATATCTCATTATAATGAATACCCATTATATACTATATTATATAAAGAGTATATAATAGGAATACTCTATTATATAATATTAGTGATCCAATTGTAAGTTTGAAAATCGTTTTGATCCTTCCATTTCAATTGTCGGACATCTTTTCAAACGAGAGAGGCAAACTACGTTGCTAGAAACTTTTGTCAAGGTAACGTTCTCGATGGATGGATGGGTGCACTTTCAATTACACCGGCTTATTTTTTAAAATTTATATTTCTATATTAAAATTCTAAAGTGTTTGTATCATAGAAACAGGACGACCTACGTACATACCTGTATGTTGGTACCGGCAAGTGGTGTCGATCCCGTGTTCTCGCAAGCCAATCAAACTACTCAAAATCACCTCAATGCCTTGAATTTGTTACCCGACTGCCGCGAAGGATAATTGTTTTTCGAGCGTTATGACTAATTCTTTGTATAATATTTTAAACGCTTTTTAAAGTTATTTTTATTGTGACTCATCATCTTACTTCGACTTGCCGGATGCAAGGGGCGCGAACGACTGAAAAAATCGACTCAGTTAACGTTGCCTAAGTCGCCGTCACTATGTTTGCCATATGTGCTTCATTACGCATCGCTTAAAGAATATAATGTTTAAGGATGGGGAAAACAAATGGGCTAGTAAATTGTTCTACAAAGATAATACGCACATAATTAAGGCGACCGTGGTGTAGTGGCCACTCACCGGTATCAATGTATCTTTGATATGTGTACTTTGGTTGTCCAGTTTGTATGATACAAGCAAGCACTTTAGTAGCTTAGTATAGAAATGTATAAAATTTTTTTTAGTATGACGGATTTTATCATACGACTGTATTGTGTCATACAGATTAGTCTTTATATATAAGAATATCAGATGAGAACATGTCCAGCCAGGGACACACTCATGCTGGAGAAGAAATATAATATCATTTACTGTAATTTATTAACTTTTGAAATTGATAGAAGGTGTATTTTTAGGCGGAAATATTGAAATTGAAACAGAACACAGAAAAATATTAATTTGCCGCTTTAATTAATTAAATGGCAATATTGTTTGAACGAAGAACCGACAACCAATGGGGGGAAAAGGTTCAAGTGTGGGGACTCCGAACCGGAAGACGCAGCTTGGATAAGCCTCCCACTAAGTAGCGACATAGTGAAAGTCACAAATAACCGGCGGATGCAACTGGCATCTTGTCGTTCGGGATGGCGTTTTAGGGGGAGGCCTATGTTCAGGAATAATGTTTAAGGCGACCGTCGTGTAGTGGTAGTGCAACAGTTACGCAAACCGAGAGCACAGGTTCAATACCACTTACCGGTACCAATATATCTTTGATAAAATACACACACAAGTTTTAATTGATACCAAATATACGTAACACAATAGCAACATTGCATATTAGCTGCTGTGAGAAAGCATTGTCAACTTACAAACTATTTTCAATGTCAATATTACAAAATGTAAAAGTTAGCTGCTGGATAAGGGCATTTTCCACTTATGAGCTAAATATAAATAATACTATTATATCCAATTAACTATACTATAAAGACTATACACTATACTTTCAGCTGTTTGGAATTTTACTTTATTGTTATTTCCTTCTGTCACTATATGCATATAATACTATTATTATAAATGTGAATGTGAGTTTGTTTGTTACGTTTTCACGCAACAACTACTTAACCGATCGTCATGAAACTTTGTACACATATTTTTGGAGGTACTACAAGTAACATAGGTTACTTTTAATAAAAATATATATGTTTTTTACTATAGTTTCCAATTGACTATAGTTTCAGCTGTTTGGAATTTTTCTATATTTACTTTTATTTCAGTCGATATATACAGTCGAATTGAGAACCTCCTCCTTTGTTATGACTGTGTTATAAACCTAATTTTACGCGGGTGAAACCGCGGGCACATCTAGTTTAATATATATTTTTCAATTTTCAGTGGTAATAATATAGATTTAATAAATGGATTAACAAAATCGTACACATCAAATATGTCTCACTTAAACAATAGTGAATCTCCATCTGCGAATATCTTCCAATGTAAATACATATAAGTGAACTATATTTTCGTATTCGTTTACAATTCTTTGTAACACATGAATTATTAATATCACACAAGACAATGCACTCGGGGATATTTGTTTGGATAACATTACAATGCCTCTTATCACTTAGTTTTACTAATGTAGATGCTGTCAATGGATACATCGCTTATGGCTACCTTTGTTACATATACATCGCGGAGAATGTTCTGGAAAGCTCTTTAAGCACCGGTCAGGATAAGTATAAGCATTTGGTAGACCGAATAGGTAGGAGAAGTAATATTGAATCCTCAAAGAGAGCCGTGAAAAAACACCCAGCCGATTTGGAAGGAAGGGGTAGTTCAAAAGCGCTGACGACTCAAAAACTGCTTCAGTGCCTCAGTCGCAGTCACTATTCTTATTATATAATAAACATCAAACAAAGTTTAAATAATCTCCATTTAAAATTTTCTTCAAGTGTCCTTACATAGAATTTCGTACACAATTCTTACCAATCGAAATTGAACTTTGTTGTGTTGAAGTTAAAGTTTGAAATATATTTTTTTTAATGTTTTATTTTCCAAGTGAAGTTGTGTTTAATAAATCGTCTAGTTGCGAGGGATTCGCGTTGTAATTGCAACATGGCGTCCGTGGCTCGCAAATACTAATAGTTGCGAAATTAACTTTCTTCATAACACAATATTTATTACAACTCATTTTATGTAAGTTGTGGCAAATTATACGTTTTTAATTATACGCGGGGTACACTGAAAGTGTTGCGTAACTCTGTAATAAATTAATTAACATACATGTAAAGTAAAAAATACTTTGCTGCTTTTTGAAGTATTCATAATTACATTTTAAACGGAAATATTGATTATCTTTCAAATCAAATAATCGGTAGGAAGATAATTGTAAGAGAGTAAAGGGGATATTAAAGAAGTAAGATAGTTGCGGCAGGATCATGGAAAGTGGCACTCCGTTGTCTCTATACCTGTGGCGCGAACCTGATTATTTTCATTATTTATTTTTTATTTATTTACATTTCTATACTAAGCTACTAAAGTGCTTGTATTATAGTGACAGGACAACCAAAGTACATATTATATCTAAGATACATTGGTACCGGCGAGTGGTTTCGAACTCGTGCTCTCGATAAGTGTAACAATTGCACTGCCACTACACCACGGTCGCCTTAAGTTGCAAAATAGCTGCACTTGTTTTAAAGCTCTATCCATGAGATATGCAAATATATGATAAATTAAGTGTACATCATTATGAACTAATTAGTCGCCGGCTGCGAATGCCATTCAGTAAACCACTTGCACTGAAATTTGATTAATTACACACACACGATGACAATGTCATGAAACACTGCACCGTGATTTATTACTCTTTGGCATTTATATTTTTCACTGTGGCACTACAGCGTTTGGTGGTAAGTTGCAGTGGAGACGACTGCTACTACACAATGGTACAATACAACCAAACCGAAATTTAGTTATTTGAAACCACGCGCTGGTACCAATGTATTTTATTTTATTGACTCGTCCCGCCTAATGATAAGCAAGAGGAGGTTCAAAAGTGACGACGACTGAGGAAACAGAGTTTGTTCGGCCAAAGAAAAGTATCAACCAAAGTACATGTATCATTGATATATGGTTGTCCTGTTTCTACGATACAAGCACTTCAGTAGCTTATGTAAATAGAAATGTAAATATAAAAATAAAAAAAAAGTGAAAAAAATGGGTTTTTCACTTGACGAAACCGGCAACTTACAAGCTGATCCCGAAAAGCGATTAAGGTCACGGTCTGTATACTTGTAAGTGGTGGTACTACCCCGGATCGGCAGGCTGGGTACCACTGCCTATTTACCTTGTGGGCAAACATTACCTAGGCGTAAAAGTTAAAATATTGTTATGTAGTGCCAGTGTCAATTTCAAGATCATTCTAGAAATACTTTTGGAATTTCCCAATGCACGTAGATAAACGTAAACAAGCTCGCAACAATAGATTGAAAAAAATGGGATGAATACCGAATAGTCTCGATCTCCTTTGTTAAAAAACAAAGGCCGCGCCAGGTAAACGACTCAAACAAAAGGTGTTTACGAATTAGGATTCAGGTAAAACGTTCTGGAACGATTGAATATTTGTATATATAACGAACGCGGCCGCCACGGTAATGAGTCCGGTGGAAGAGTCCGGCGAGGACAGCAGTCCTGTTTGGGAAGCGAAAACAAGCGATATCTGCGATTGGAAGGCGAAGACTTCGGCGAGGACAACATGAGCGACTGGGGCGACATTTGGATTTTGCACGTGCTTACGATTGGGATATTTGGATTGTGCAATAAAAACCCACTGCCACCCCCACGCGTACGTCACAATATTATCAAAACATTCGTCTACCATACACTATACATCTGCCACGCCAATAACTTTCTATGCGCGCAGTGTCTAATATTCTATTGCATCAATATATTTTCGTGTATATATATTTATATATGCTTATTGTGAAAATTTATAGTTTCAGTGTAATATATTTCCGGTTTCTCAGTTCAAGGCTTCTCAGTTTTATTATATAAAATTGAGCATCTATACGGCGGGGTTGTATCACGCATGCTCTGTGATCCCGAAGGCCGGCGACATCGTCAGCCTAAGGTCAATAACACGGATATAAATGTATCAGGACTATGGATGCTTTAATGGAGGTCATGAAATATTCATGATTGTTGCTCACCCAACAACATATCTTGTATAGTTGAGATGTTTTCTAGTAAATAATGTTTGTGATTTAGTGCGATCTTATAATTCTTTACTAAATCTTTTCATATCCTTTATAATTGTCAATCAATCAAATTGCGACGCCCTTTTCCCACCAGGATAGGCAAAGACAAAGGAGCGCTACTTGCGCATCTTACATAAATCTTTTGCTTCTTTCACATCCACAATTCTGCCGATCCGGCCACTTACAAGTGTACAAACCGTGAAGTTATTTAGTCGCGTTTCGTGATCAGCTTGTACGTTGCCAGTTTAATATTGCTAATAGTGTTATTTAAATTAACATTAACAATTGCCTTAATTTTCACAGATATAAACAGAGGCAACGGAGCGTCTCTTTCCACGAATGCACATTCACAATTCTCTTCATACGTACTCTTTGGTTATGGGCACTTCAACACCTGTGTTTTACGATTGTCTTCGATTTAATCAAGGAACGATCTTCTGCGTCGTACTCGTTTTATCTTTCCACTCGACTCTGATTCATAAATCTTTAAGAGTTCTGTCAGGATCGTGAATAGAAGCGCTTCGTTGTTACTGCGGGAAACAACGAGTAACAACGGACAAAGTCGCAATGATGATGATGAACTAATTTAGTCAATTCTTACGGAACAGTGCAATTGAAAGCAAAAATTGTATGTACAATTGTATTGTTTTTACAATACAACTAATGGAGTAATTTTTCATGTAATTGTAACATCCAAAGGACATAATATAGTAACTAGTTTAAAATACATAGTAGAATATAATGTAATTGGAAAATATTCTTTGTTTTGCATAGTTTAGGTGTGCAAAATGATCAAACTATAATTATGAATGACAGTTCAAAGCAGATCTGTTAATATGGCGTGTCTTTGTGATTGACAGACGATACAAAATCCATTTTCCTTATTTCCAAATATTTTGTCTTATTTTCCAAATAACTCAATTTTACAGCAATTAAAAGCAAAATTGTTATTAGTTTTATCAATACAAGTGTCGAACATACTTTTTATATATTTTTCTATCATTGGGCATTACAAAAGTAGTACAAAAATAGCCTAAAATGAATGATGTCCTTAAATGTCTATGATAGGATGGGAACACACGTCAGTTGTTGCCATACGTGAACCATAATTATAATTAACTGGTCCCACCATCTTGACATAGAGCAATAACTTTATTTGCATTACCAGCGGATGGTGACATTTTTGTCAACATGTTTCGCCTTTCCTACTGTGCCACCACGGTTGCTGGTTGACGTGACCTTCATACCAATACTAACTTTGGCTTTTATTTCACTTGTCGTTAATATTATCATTCTTATGGTTATGTATTTCATTTCAATGTTGCTGTAGTTCTCAACAGATACCACGACTGCGGTGGTAGCAACTCCGCTTATATATACAGCCGTGCATATAATTAATATAATTTAAAATTTTATACACATGCTTAAAACAAAATGGATGTGAAGGAAGTAAGGGAGTTGTGTAAGGATCGTGGTAAGTGGCGCTCCATTGTCTCTGTCTATCCCTGTTGTAAAAGGCGCGACAATTTGATTGATTGATTGAAAACCAAAAGTAAGTAGGTAACAAGCGCTCTTTTTATCTGCTGCGAGGTCTACAAACTCAAATATGATACGTATGTTGTTCTATAGTAAATATTATTATTATTATTTTTTTTTTTATTGTGACTCGACATATGACAGCACCCCGCTTGATGTTAAGCCGAAGTGTGGTCCATGAATGAATGTCACTGCTACTACAATTCAATAACTGTGAGTAGCAATCACATCCACTATGCCGGCCTAGATCGAACCGGCAACTTACAAGCTGATCCCGAAACGTGACCAAATCACTTCACGGTCTGTATACTTGTAAGTGGTGGTACTACCCCGGATCGGCAGACTGGGTACCACTGCCTACCACTCTTTGATAACCAGACCCGAAGCAAATATCCATCTCTTTTTTTTTTTTTATTAACAAATATTTGCAATATTTAATATTATTGAATATTACAAATAAAAGCTATGAAACAAATATTTGCTCCGACCGGGGATCGAACCCGGGACATTACGCGCAACAAACCAGTCGCTAAACCGTTCGTCCACGCCTGTCGTCAGGCGTATTATAATCCAAAGTAAATTAAGCTTTACATATTTGGTGTCTAACTATGTTAGCTGTCAGGTTTATGCTCTCCTGTGAAATGCAAGAGACAAGGGTTAATTCACTTTCCACTATATAGACACAATTACTTCCTTTGCTCATCATATTTCACCAATTAGGTTCACCTATTGTTATGTGTGTATTATATCAAATTGTCACGCCCTTTTCCCATAAGGCACCACGATCCTGACACAACTCCGTCTAAAATTCTCTTCGTATTAGCCCTACGGTTATGGGCACTAGGCAACACAGTTGTCTTAAGGATGTCTAAGATTTGGTCGTAAAAATTTTTTTGGGTCTGCCTTGTTTAACGCATCCATCCACATCAGATTTATAAATTCCTTAATAAAATAAAAATCTACTTAAAATGAAATTATCTGTTATAAATTCGTTGATAAACTAAGTATAACTTTGCGGTCAAACGAATCTAACCCGTCACGGACTGGTGTACTAATTATTTCCTGTCGTGAAAGTTTTTAAGTCAATAGGGCTTAGTGAAATAAATTATGAACGTGTTCCCTTTAATAAATATAATTGCATGAGATAGAAAGAAACCCTCGTGTTTAATATTAACTATGCCATTAGTGGCCGCCATGTTGAATGTGCCTGTGACATTAATAATTAATGCGACACCACGTGAAACAACTATCTGCCTTCGCTGGTGGACTTGTTTTAACATGTACGAAGGTAACAAAGGTTTTTACTTAGATATTAACATCTCCTTCTAAGGTTCATATAAATATTATATAAATTATTAAAACTCTTTTATCTTGTTCCTACTTAGGGCCGGATTTGTAGGTGTAGAGGTTCTATGGCAACATTAGAGACCTCCTAATTTTTTACCGAATGAAATAATTTTTTTATCATCAAATAATATTATTTTACCCTGGATTATAATAAATTACCGCATTAACGAATGGATTTTTTAAAAGCTTTTTTCGAAAAGTCGTTCAACTTCGATGGTCGTTCATAATTTCGCTAAAATAATAATTCGGTCCGACCAAATCGGAGACATCCTCAAAAAACTGGATTGCCTAGTGCCCATAACCTTAGAGCTTGTATGAAGAGAATTGTGAATGCAAGAGAAGCGAGGCAGTTGTGTCAGGATCGTGGCAAGTAGCGCTCCATTGTCTCTGCCAATCCCTGTGGAAGAAAGACGTGATAAATTGATAATTTAATATCTCAACTAATGTATTTAATAAAAATCTCAAAGTAAATTACTTTTAATAAAACAAAATATAAACTTTAAACTTTATGAAAAGTAGCACTCAGTGCAAAGAGGTTAAATGTGATGTTGAGTGATTCTTTCAGTGCATGTGATATGCAGTTGTAGATCATATAGAAACACGACACTGCATTGGGGAGCTGTGATGTTGTGAACACCTCACATTTCAGGAGTTTTCAGGCAAATGTTAACATGATCAGTTTTATTTATTTACATTTCAAGACTAAGCTACTGAAGTGCTTGTATCATAGAAACAGGTCAATCAAAGTACATATATCAAAGATACATAGATACATTGGTACAGGTGGGTGGTCTCGAACTCGTGCTCCTCGGTTTGCGTAACTATTACACTGCCACTACACGTCCACTGCTAAACATAGGCCTCCCCCTTAGAACGCCATTCCGAACGACAAGATGCCACTTGCATCCACTGGTTATTCGTGACTTTCACTATGTCGTTAGTCCACCTAGTGGGAGGCCAACCTACGCTGCGTCTTCCGGTTCGTGGTCTCCACTCTAGGACCTTTCTTCCCCATCGGTTGTCGGTTCTTCGAGCGATGTGATGCGATGAAACGTTAACGCATAAACACCATTCATCAGTAACTTTTGTGGTAAATCTGTGGTTCATAATATTTACAACCTAACCGTTGTTATCCGTTTTTGATGGCTTGAAAACCAAATATAATAGTAATCATTTTTTTAAAATCGGAGACTACCTCAAGAAATCTGGGTTGCCTAGTGCCCATAACCATAGAGCTTGTTTGAAGAGAATTGTGAATGTGAAGGAAGCGAAAGAGTTGTGACAGGATCGTGGCATGTAGCGATCCATTGTCTCCCTCCCTCTGTGGAAATAAGGCGTGACAATTTGATTGATTGATTATATTAAATTAACATTATAATAAAAAGGTGTCTAGTTATGTGTGGTCTGCGTTTGTGCTTTTATTCTTTAATTTTAAAATACTATTATGCAGTGAAACCTTCAACTAGGATTTTGGCCGGCATAGTGACGGCGATTGAGGCAACCGTGAATTAAACCGGTATTCTTTTAATCGTCGGACAGATGTAGTCACAATAAAATTGCTATCTCTCTCAGAAATGAACCCCAACCATCAATTCAAATACAAAAATTCAATATTTATAAAAAGTATTTATTTTAATTAATTTTAATAGTCGACTTCGCATTTAAACATGGATCGCTTTCCAACTGAACATTAGTAAAAAAGTGGTAGGCATTGGGTCAATCCGGGGTACAGGTGTACAGACCGTGAAGTGGTTTAGTCACGTTTTTTTTTTGTTGTGACTCGACATATGACAGCACCTCGCTTGATGTTAAGCCAAAGTGTGGTCCATGAATAGATGTCACTGTTACTACAATTTAATAACTGTGAGCAGCAATCACATCCACTATGTCGGCCTAGATGGAACCGGCAACTTACAAGCTGATCCCGAAACGTGACCAAATCACTTCACGGTCTGTATACTTGTAAGTGGTGGTACTAACCCGGATCGGCAGACTGGGTACCACTGCCTACCACTCTTTGATAACCAGACCCGAAGCAAATATCCATCTCTTTTTTTTTTAATAACAAATGTTTGTAATATTTAATACTATTAAATATTAATACTATTAAAATTTTGTAATATTTAATACTATTAAATATTACAAATAAAAGCTATGAAACAAATATTTGCTCCGACCGGGGATCGAACCCGGGACTTTACGCGCAACAAACCAGTCGCTCGTTCGTCCACGCCTGTCGTCGAAATTTCGGGATCAGCTTGTAAGTTGCGGCTGGCATAGTGGAGACTTATTTTGCACTTATTTAACCGTAGTCACCTTTATTAATGGACCGCACTCTAGTTTAACATCAGGCGGGGTGTTGAAATATGTCGAGTCACATTTAATAAAATATGTCATGTGAATATAGAAATTTATATGAAATGCATTTTGTTGTTCTAATATTCCTTTCGCAATGTAAGCGAATTTATGAAAATGCATTTATTTCAGTCGGATTATAACCGGCTATGGTCGTAGCATAAATTTTGCTACGAATATTGTAGCTCGTAGACGATTGTTGGCGTAGACATATATTTTTTTAAATTTTGACTTGACTTGCCTGACGTTGCCTGAAGTCCAAGAGTGCCAAAGGCTGAAAAACTAACTAAGTTCGAGGTTGCCTACTAAGTTGCGACTACGCCATGTCGATACTTCTTCAGGCATCGTTTAAAGGATCCACGGTTATAGGCTGGGTTAGCAAAGCATTCCACTTGTCGATTGTTCTACGAAGAAAAGACGCACCGAACTTTTTGGTTCGACTGCCGATTCAGTCGACTGATCTGTGCACTGTGAATCGAACCGGGACCAATACTCCTGTCGTTCAATTAACACACTGTCGTTAAAAATATCTAAGAGATATATTATTTTATTTCAATGTTTATTACTTAAAAGAAAAATACGGATTTATTTCTTAAAAAATATGCCTTCGATATGTCGACCATCCTGTCGGACACACTCTTTGAATCCAGCCTTGGTGTTCTGTGCAACATCACCCTATTAACTTATCTTAATGGGGGTAGAGACCCTAGACCTAAAAGGTAGAGTCTATGAAACCAACCCCTTGACCATTTCTGCACTAAAAGAAAATATCGTTCGCAAGTTTAAGGGCATTCCGACGAGCGAGTTGAGCGAGTTGCACAGAATACCAAGTTTGGGTTGTTCTGTGCAAGAGTGTGTCCGACAGGATGGTCGACATATCGGTGGCATAATTCTTAAGAAATAAATCCACACTTTTCTTTTATGTAAGAAACATTGAAATAAAATAATATCTCTTATTTTTTTGTTTTATTATTTAAATTTAAAACCCTAAATCTGCCAACGGACATCCTTTACATCATACGCCCAAAATTAATGATGTGCTGTTATGTATTTTTAACCCCCGACCAAAAAAGAGGGGTGTTATAAGTTTGACTTGTCTGTGTATCTGTGTATCTGTGGCTCTGTGTATCTGTGTGTCTGTCTGTGGCATCGTAGCTCCTAAACGAATGGACCGATTACGATGCGGTTTGTTTCATTTGAAAGCTGACGTGATCGAGATGGTTCTTAGCTACAATTGATGAAGATCTGATCAGGGGTTTCAAGGTCATCAGCTCGATTTGTTAGCTGCGGTAGCGATCTTAGACGCGCTGTTTAGGATGGCAACCCTTGTACGTCGCTATGCGACGAAGATTGTTATTTTATGTCAAATAAATATGCCATTGTTAAAACACGTAAAAAATGTTATAATTTTTCCCTTAAAATATTCATATGGCGAGGTTGGTTTGCAGTTTAGATCGATTACCTTGATTGTATATTTTAGGGGAAAAATAATAACATTTTTTACGTGTTTTAACAATGGCATATTTATTTGACATAAAATAACAATCTTCGTCGCATAGCGACGTACAAGGGTTGCCCGTTCTAAACACGCATAAGGCTGGGAATACACGTCCGATATTGCTGAGCAAATTATTTACAAATCAGAAGTAGGAATCGGACGTCTATTTTGTTTCTGTATTCTGTATGAAAACTGCACCTTCAGACAATCGGATCGGCCATAAAATCGTAAGCGCCTTGGCGTTGTTTCCGATTCTGACATCCGATCCGACTATCGGATCTGACGTGTATTAAGTATTCAAACAAATGTATGGCACGAGTGCTTTCCGATTGTCTGATCAGACAATCGGATCGGACTATCGGAGAGGAAAATCGGACTTGTATTCCCAGCCTTATAAGTATTTACTTTACTTTTAAACAAATCTGTGACTTAACATTTAAAATATAAACGTATACAAATACATGTGTGTTTTAACTGGTACCACTGAGCTACTCTGATGATGGAACTCGAAGGTAGGAGACGAAATCCTGGATGTGTTCAAACTTTTTTTTGGTATACTAAGTTTGGACTTATTAGATTTGTCTTGAAGGTAGGAAACTAAGTGTAGAAAAGTTAGTGCGATAAAATAAAACATTCCAGATCTAAAAAATCTGATCATGGATCCTCTCAGATCAGCAAATCAACAAGAAATGGACCTATAGTGCTTTAACTAAAATTGTTACTCTCTATGAGCCATTAGCTGGGCTATTATTAAATTGAAGACCTGGAGTAGTTATCTGATGATGCACCATAAGGATCCAAGGGATATAACTATTGAGCCATGACTAATGATGTTTATTACTATAAAGCTGATGATATGACCAAAGTGGTTCCAGGCGTTTCGGGGGTTCCTTTAAAATTTTAATTTTGATTTTATTAACAAAATAATATTGCAGAATTTAATAATTTGTTTAAAATATATTTATATATTCTGTATTTATTGTTCGTTTATATTGTTTGTTGTCTGCCGATGACATTGTCGCGGAGTCTCATTAACTCTGCTGTCAGGCTGCACTCAAGACAACAGACTCACTCTCTAAGGCGCCCGTTCACTATGAAGCGGACAAGCGAATGAGTTTATTTGAATATTGCACTAAACATAACATTTTCAACGCAACAAGGGCATTTTAGAATATGTGTCAGAAAATATTTTGTTAAATATAAAATTGTCAAAGTAGGCAGTGGTGCCCGGGATAGTACCACCACTTACAAAAGTATACAGACCGTGAAGTGATTTGGTCGCGTTTTGGAATCAGCTTGCAAGTTGCTGGTTCCGACTACCCCGTATTGTAGTAGCAGTAGCTAGTTCATATAGTGCACTCCAGCTTAAGATCAGGTAGGTTGTCATGTATCGACTCACCATATATACGAGTATGTACAAGTTTAACATCCCGGAAGATAAAAAGTGCGCCGGAGTTGAATCTGCGCAGTAACTTGTTTTGTTAACTACTTCACGTTTTACGCATGTGTATGAATTTTATTAATTATGTGCACGTGTGTATAGATAGAAGGACTTGCTTCCACCGCAGTCGTCTAGAGCTCTTCTAATCTGCCGATCCTTATACTGCGCAGCTCAAAAGTGAGCGGTCTTTTTTTTATCTGCCGGAGACTATACCACTGGTACCACAAGTTACCAACAGATATCAAGCATATATATGTACTATGTATATTGTGTAATTCTATGTAAAGTGGAGAGTCATCCTTATAATCCTGCAAGTGGACTATTTTTATAGTTGACATTCTTCTCTATAAACATTTTTCTTCAAGTTTTATTTTTCAATGTTTTAAAGAATTCTGATTGTTTCTAAATATAATATTCTTACCTGAATTATGAATGAAGAATGTCGCAACTGGGAACTGACTCGGGTTTTTACAGTTCTCAGCACTCTTGGACCTCCTCTTGCTTATCATCGAGGGTCGAGTCACAATTGGACATGCTGTGCTCCTCAAAGTCGAAGCGAACTGTGGATGTGTTTTGGCGAGAGGCGTGGCGCAATGGTTAGCACTTTAATTAGTAAAGTTTTTGTTTCGATTCCTGGTCACAACAAAGATTTGTGTCTTAGCATTCATTATATTTCCATAGAGCTTGTATGAAGAGAATTGTGAATGTGAAGGAAGCGAGGGAGTTGTGTCAGGATCGTGGCATTTAGCTATCCATTGTCTCTTCCTATCCCTATGGGAATAAGGCGTGACAATTTGATTGATTGATTGTTAGATTAAATATTAATTATCAAAAAAAAGAAGCGAAAATTTGCTACAGTTCTGGTTATCAAATAGTGGTCAGTCTGCCAATCCAGGGTAGTACCACCTCTTACAAGTATACAGATCGTAAACTTAGTCGCGTTTCGGGACCAGCTTGTAAGTTGCCGGTTTCAACGAGGCCGGCATAGTGAATGGTCAGCGACTACTACTTGCAGAGTTGTTAAACAGTAACCTCTTTTCATGGACCACACTCCCTATCCCAGTAGGAATGGAGGCGTGACAGTTTTATCATTTGATTATTTATCAATCAAACAATGAATTTGTAATAGGGGGATAGGCAGAGACAATGGAGCGCCACTTGCCACAATCCTGACACAACTCCTTCGCTTCCTTTACATTGATTATTTATAATATCGATTAGGTAGTGTTTTAACAAAATTAGAATGATAATTAATTTGATATAAGAATATAGGATGAAGACAATCCTATCAAAATGAAAATTCTACTTCTACAAAGAAACGACGCGTCGAACCTATTAGTATACTATCGATTCGGTCGACTAAATGCGGATTCTTCCGCGTCACGGCAATAATGAGATACTCGTGGGAGCAAAGGTTAAATGAATAAGGTGTTTATGTATAAAATAATGAATTTAAAAACAGTTATTCCGCTGCTGAATAATGTCTATGAATATTGAATGAAGTGGTGCCGGGGGCGGGCGGAAGTTCACTCGGCTATTAATGTTTGATACAATTCCGCGGGCTGCTGGCTTTGTGCATTTTTCATTAGATTATGTTTTAATTTACACTATTGTATGGAAAATATAGTGATACGGTTTTGTGAAACCGTGCGTTAAGTGACAGACACCGGGGTGGATCAATCACGTTTTCATTTGACCGATATGTACTCCTCAATTATTTTCTATCCGGATTCGCATTATCGGCATTCGTTGCATTATAGGCATTCGAATACATGCCAAATATTTGTAAATAAATATATTTATAGCTTTTCTAACTATAAATGACGCGCCCCTCTACTTTGGGGCGTTTATTTAAATGTGTTTGATTAAATGTGTGCGTGCATCGATCGTTTTGTCAACGAAGATTTGTGTGCGAACATCATGGTCGACTAGTCGCGTGACAAATCCGAAAACGCATTTTGTATAGAGCGACGCTAGCGCATCGTATGGAACAAGCAGTCCGAAATCACGCGCGACTTGAAAAATTATGGTTAGTTGGACGACAAATCCGAGACCGCCCCTTTTAGCAAGTAGTAAGTATCAAACAATGCGTGCTCCTCCCTTAGTGTCTAACTAGCAACTGAATGACCAATTACGAATCTCATTTTTAGTGTGTTGCATCTATATTTTATCCTTGCTCGTGTGCGTAAATGCAGTGGAGGGGCGGGTCATTTCGGCTTAGACAGACTACTAAGTTATGTACGTACTATTATTATTAATATAATAATCATTTAAATATATTTTGCATAATAAAATGTATAATACTCAATTGCAAATAGGGGCTATCTATACACAACAATTGGGAAAATAAAAAAAATTGTGTACTTATATAATTTATTTCTCATTAATTAGTTAGCAATTTATGTGTTTCTACTACAGGTGTGAATTAACTATATTAGGGCCCCGTGGATACAAAGGGCCTCCATTAAAACTATACACGTTACCTGTTTTAAAGTAAATATTCTAATGTCCTGTTTTAACCAAAATCCCTATTAAAATCAGTTTCTTGACAAAATTACAATTAGTTAAATAATTATTAGGCCCCTGAGTTGTGGCGAATTCACGATCCGCCCCTGCTCACATATTTTCCGTTACGTAAACGTTTAAGCCGACCGTGGTGTAGTGGCAGTGCAATGGTTACCCAAACCGAAAGCACGGGTTCGGAACCACCCACCGGTACCAATGTATCTTTGATATATGTACTTGGCTTGCACTTTAGTAGCTTTATTTATTTAATATTGTTTTACATAAATTTTAATATAATATTGGATGTACAACAAATTGTTTATGCAGAGATTGTGTTTCATATGCATTGTATATTAGGCGACTCCTTTATTTCATCCGCGAGACAATTAAACATTCAGCAAGGAAGGTAATGTACAAAATAGGTCAACGGCGCTATTCTTGGGCGAATTACAAACAGATACATTATAATTCTTGGGCCGCCATAGTGACGGCGACTGAGGCCACCGTGAACTGAATCGGTTTTTACAGTCGTCGGCACTCTTGGACCTCCTCTTGCTTACCATCAGGCGGGTGGAGGTCAGATGTCAAGTAAAAAAAATATAATGAATACTCCTGGTTTCTTGGGGTACTAACCAGGGTTATGCCGGACTCGTACCGGCTAAAACCTCACATAGGCCTTCGTCTTCACAAATGCTAGAGATCAGGAGACGAGGTACATTCGTCCGACATCTCCAGTGGTGCCGGTTGTTGTGGCCACTTCTCGCTACATGAAGCGATAGGCTAACCCCGAGCCTGATGTCCCTCCCTGGTATTTAAAGAGGAAGGTGGCGGATATAATCGCGCCTTCTTCTTCCTATTTTTGGGCGCAGAATGGAGAGGGTAGAGGTTGCTTGACTTGCGAGACTGCTCTCCATGAACTCTCGCTTTCGATCATTGGTCTAATTACAGCCGAAAGCGAGAGGACTTTCCCAATTAAGCCTTTCTTTCTTGGGCCCAGGCAGGGCAGATCTCCAGAGTATGTTGGGCGGTGTCCTCGCTACTGTCATAGACTGCAGTTACGATGACCACCCGTATTCTGTTTGCGGCGTAATTTGTCTGTATAGCACGGGAAGGAACACGCTTTGAAAGATGGACACAAGGGAAATGTGCTTGTGTTAACTTTGGTGTGATTTAAATTACAGCAAAGTCCATAATGATGCACTATGGTCTTGTTTATAATAAGGATATGGCTCACCATTTGCAATACACAGAGGACTGCTTTTCCTATTGTGCTTCTAATTAATATGTAAATAATCTAAGACAATATTGCATTCCCTCAATATTCTAATTACTATTATAAATTGTATGTATTATTATATACATTACGATAATAAGCTATTAAACAGCTTGTATTATAGAAACAGGACGAACAAAGTGCATACATCCAAGATACATTTGTTTCTGAACCGGAAGCTCTTGGTTTGCGAGAGAGTTTATCTACGACTAGGCCACGATTGCCAAAATGTATTTAATGTTTATTATTTTACTTTGTTTAATAGTCAATATGTAATTATACTATTTATTTAACTTTACAAACTGCGAACATTACAAACCCATGAAAATTATAGTAATAAATGATATATTTTCTTAGATTTTGCACAAACATTAATTAATGAATTAAACAATTTTATGTGGCTTACTATCACGTTTATTTTGGTTTATTTGATTTTACAATTTATTTTATTTTATTATTCCGACGTTTCAATAGGACGACCAACACCTCAGTCTCTCCGTGACCACGATGGCTGCAAAGCTCTCGAAACGTGGGAATAATAAAATAAAATTATAAAAATCAAACCAAAATAAACGCGATAGTAAGCCGCATAAAATTTGTTTAATTCATTATTAACGTTTGTTTTTGTATTGGCAAATGTATAATTACATTGGTTTCAGCTATTGTTTGCTTTTATTTGAATGGTAAATTATGGCTTTTTTTTTTTGTTTGCCGCTTTGTTCATTATGGTTTAAAGGTGAAGTTTAATGAACTTGTTTGTTATTATAAGTGTGTTGCTCCCGAAATACGATTGCCAAAAGAAATATATACTCAGGCGAGAAGTACGTAATTACGTGAATAAAGACGTTTGATTTGCTTTGAAATATTGTAACACAATTTGGTTTGTGCGCCCCCCTAACACAGATCTTTACTAACACATCACTTTGTGATAGTCTTGTCTTTTTCGTAACTACCCACATTCATGTGTAATGCATTTAATTTTATTTTTGGTGTCGACGATTGTTTTATAAATAAAATTTAGAAATATTATTTGTAATATTTTTGGAAATAAATAGTTCGTGGTGAGAATTCGCAAAATGTCGTGAGTCATGGAAAAAAGAGAGGGAGGCCTTTGCCCAGCAGTAGGACAAATAAATGAGCTATTATGGTTTTTTGTTGTGACTCGACATATGACGCTTGATGTTAAGCTGGAGTGTGGTCCATGAATGGATGCCACTGCTACTACAATCCAATAACTGTGAGTAGCAATCACATCCACTATGCCGGCCTAGTTGGAACCGGCAACTTACAAGCTGATCCCGAAACGTGACCAAATCACTTCACAGTCTGTATACGTGTAAGTGGTGGTACTACCCCGGATACCACCATTGCCTACCACTGTTTGGCAGTTCTTGCTCTTTGGTACTCGTAGAAATAAGCTACATAGAGGTGGATTTCTTTGTAATAGCATAGAGCGTGCTATAACAATAATATTAAAAGTAATTTGTGCTGCAATAACCAAAAGAGTACTTTTTAAATCGTTTATGATCCTTTGGTGCAAAATTTTAAAGTGTAAAGTTATGAAGTTTTAATGAAGTGTCGCCAAGTGTTTGCTTTGCGCGGGAATTTTGACAACTTTGTTAAAACTTTTCCTAACTCATACAGCTTTACGTGAGCTTTTACTTTGAATTACTATTTTTTGTAATTTTAGTATTATAATAATAAAAAAAATATATTTTTAATTCCTGTTGTTCAATTCTTGTTTTATTTCTTGTTAACATTTTATATCATTTTTTTTGTATTATTTTAAATACATTTCTATGCTAAGCTACTAAAGTGCTTGTATCATAGTACCAGGACAATCAAAGACACATTGGTACCGGCGAGTGGTTTCGAACTCGTGCTCTCGGCTTGCGTAACCATTGGACTGCCACTACACCACGGTCAGCCTAAAATCATAACACTATTATTTTTAATATCTCCTGAGGCCCTCCTGGCAATTACTAAATTATTTATTTGCACCCACGCCCACGCCAAAGCCAACGCACAAAACAAAGGTCTGCCTTAGGCAGCACATAAGTTGACTTATGTACTTATGAGTTACATTACAGTTGTACAATAGAGTGTTTATTTATTTTAGCTGTATTCATGTATTTGCCCCCATGTAAGGCTTCATATGTATTTATATAAATACATAGAAAGGCCTTTTAATTATAGTGGACAAAGAGTGGCTCAAATATACATGGGCCATTGTTTGCTTCGAATTTGCACAAAGAATGTACAGTTTTTTTATGTTGCTGGTGAAATACATAAACATGTATGTATATTGTATATGTATACACCTGTGTCTTCAATAACTTCGTGTACATAAATTCCGTTTGTTTGTAGTGAGTTATGTCACCATCCCTGGAATAAGGCTTAGCAATTGGATTGATTGATTGACCAATGTATCTTTGATATATGTACTTTTATTGTCATGTTTCTATAATACAAGCACATCAGTAGTTTTGCAACTCAATCGCGTAAGTTTTTTTGTGTGTATTGGTAACTGCGTGGGTTTGATATGTTATTATAGTGTTTCATAATTTATGGATTATATTTATTTACATTTTTTTTATATATTATATATATATATATACACATATTTTTTATGTTTTATATGTACAGGCTAAAATTGACGAGTTACTTGTGGCCTTCTTCTCGTCATAGAAGCCATGGTAGAATCTGACGATGCATTGTAAATGCATGCTAAGAACATGCCCATGCTAATAACATTATTTTCAATTCTTGCGCGAACATTGATAAATAAATTAAACAAACATCTCCGTGACCACGATGGCTGCAAAGCGTAAAATCAAATCAAAAATAAAAATCATAAAATCAAAATAAAATGTAAATCAAAACCAAAATAAACGTGATAGTAAGCCGCAAAAAAAATTGTTTAGATCATTATTTTCATTTCATTTCTTAGTATAGAATATATCAATTTATATATATAATATTTATATTTGACCACGAACGCTCTATCTGATCTAGTACGTAAGGATTCCTGTCGTGGCGTGTGATTGCGCTTAGAGCACTTATTGCTATAATTAAAGTTGCAGTAAGTTGTAATTGGTGATTAATGGATTTAGTTGCAGAGACTGCCTTTGTAATTATACTCTAACATCTAATTACGTTGTCTTTCATCTAATTATGTTGCTCATTTAATTGGTATTTTATAACAGACCGTGAAGTGATTTGGTCGCGTTTCGGGATCAGCTTGTAAGTTGCCGGTTTCAACAAGGCCGGAATAGTGGATGTGATTGCTACTTACAGTTATTGAATTGTATATAATACCAGTGGCAATCATTCATGGTCCACACTCCCGCTTAACATCAAGCGGGGTGCTGTCATATGTCGAGTCACAATATATAAAAATAACATACTATTAAATATAGTGTAAGAAACAAAACAACTACTAACTAGTTTTAAAAAGATTTTTCCAACTTTATTGAAGAAATAAATGTAAAAAATAAATTGTATACATAATATATACATATAAATTTAATATACATACATATTTTTAACACCCGACCCAAAAAGAGGGGTGTTATAAGTTTGACTTGTCTGTGTATCTGTGGCTCTGTGTATCTGTGTGTCTGTCTGTGGCATCGTAGCTCCTAAACGAATCGACCGATTACGATGCGGTTTGTTTCATTTGAAAGCTGACGTGATCGAGATGGTTCTTAGCTACAATTGATGAAGATCTGATCAGGGGTTTCAAGGTCATCAGCTCGATTTGTTAGCTGCGGTAGCGATCTTAGACGCGCTGGTTAGGACGACAACCCTTGTACGTCGCTATGCGACGAAGATTGTTATTTTATGTCAAATAAATATGCCATTGTTAAAACACGTAAAAAATGTTATAATTTTTCCCTTAAAATATTCATATGGCGAGGTTGGTTTGCAGTTTAGATCGATTACCTTGATTGAATATTTTAGGGGGAAAATTATAACATTTTTTACGTGTTTTAACAATGGCATATTTATTTGACATAAAATAACAATCTTCGTCGCATAGCGACGTACAAGGGTTGGACGCATAAACACGCATAAGGCTGGGAATACACGTCCGATATTGCTGAGTAAATTATTTACAAATCGGAAGTAGGAATCGGACGTCTATTTTGTTTCTGTATTCTGTATGAAAACTGCACCTTCAGACAATCGGATCGGCCATAAAATCGTAAGCGCCTTGGCATTGTTTCCGATTCTGACATCCGATCCGACTATCGGATCTGACGTGTATTAAGTATTCAAACAAATGTATGGCACGAGTGCTTTCCGATTGTCTGATCAGACAATCGGATCGGATTATCGGAGAGGAAAATCGGACTTGTATTCCCAGCCTTATAGGTATTTACTTTACTTTTAAACAAATCTGTGACTTAACATTTGAAATAAAAACGTATACAAATACATGTGTGTTTTAACTGGTACCACTGAGCTACTCTGATGATGGAACTCGAAGGTAGGAGACGAAATCCTGGATGTGTTCAAACTTTTTTTTGGTATACTAAGTTTGGACTTATTAGATTTGTCTTGAAGGTAGGAAACTAAGTGTAGAAAAGTTAGTGCGATAAAATAAAACATTCCGGATCTAAAAAATCTGATCATGGATCCTCTCAGATCAGCAAATCAACAAGAAATGGACCTATAGTGCTTTAACTAAAATTGTTACTCACTATGAGCCATTAGCTGGACCGTTATCAAATTAAAGACCGAGAGTATCTGATGAGGCACCATCATGAATCCTCTCAGATCAGCAAATCAACAAGAGATAGAACTATAGTGCTTTAACTAAAATTGTTACTCACTAAGAGCATTTAGCTGGACCGTGATCAAATTGAAGACCGGGTAATCTGATGATGCACCATTATAAATCCTCTCAGATCAGCAAATTAATATCAATTGATCAGCAAAAAAAAGAGATAGAACTGTAGTGCTTTAACTAAGCCTTTAGCTGGGCCGTTATCAAATTGAAGATCGGGAGTATCTGATCATGAATCCTCTCAGATCAGCAAATCAATAACAGATAATATCATAGTGCTTTAACTAAAATTGTTACTCTCTATGAGCCATTAGCTGGGCCATTATCAAATTGAAGACCTAGTGTAGTTATCTGATGATGCACCATAAGGATCTAAGGGATAATAAAGGGATATAACTACTGAGCCATGACTAATGTTGTTTATTACTATAAAGCTGGTGATATGACCAAAGTGGTTCCAGGCGTTTCGGGGGTTCCTTTAAAATTTTAATTTTGATTTTATTAAATTATATTATATGATAGATAAAAAAACTTATTGTCAAGGAATCATATTATTTTGCTTCTCTATAATTATTTAATTATCATTTTAATAATTATTAATATACCTTTTCTATTACTTCTGATGTTCCTTGCTTCATCAACTTCAATTTGAATCAAGCTGATATGAATAAGCCAAATAAATAAGGCGACCGTGGTGTAGTGGCAGTGTAATGGTTACGCAAGCCGAGTGCCACCCACCGGTAGCAATGTTATATGTAATTTGGTTGTCCTGTTTCTTTGATACAAGCACTTTAGTAGTATAGTATAGGAATGTAAATATATTAGCAAAGAAAATTACAGTAAAGTGTGCAATAAAATGTGTGTTTTGCGATCGTTGTGATTCTCATTATTGCGGCGGAGTTCTACAACATACCCATCGCAACCTATTTCTCAATTGCACAACGAAGACGAACACTAAAGCCGCGGCCACACGCTTGCCAAACACCAAACAACAAGTACGAACATTTAAGATAGGTGTTATGTTTGCCTGTTTTTTATTAAATTTTAATTTTTTTATTATACATTTCTTTACGAATGAATTTAACACGATGGCTGCAAAGCTCTCGAAATGTCGGTATAATAAAAAAAATGTAAAATCAATAACCAAAATAAACGCGATAGTAAGCCGCATAAAATTTGTTTAATTCATTAATCAATGTTCGCGCAAAATCTATGAAAAACATCTATACTAAGCTACCAAAGTTGTTGTATCATAGAAACAGGACAACAAAAGTACATATATCAAAAATACATTAGTATTGGCGAGTGTGGTCGGTGTCGGCAAACAGTTTGCAATGTATCCAAATGCTTATAGTATGGTATAGGAAGCATATTGTAAAATAATATTCAAAATATACTCGCACATTCACCAAGCTAGTAGATGTATGTGTGATTGTGGTCAATGTTTGGCAATTTGTTTGTTATGCTTGGCGTTTACGGCAAACACCAAGCATGTATTGCAAATATTTGTTAATAAAAGAATGGATATTTGCTTCGATTCTGGTTATCAAAGAGTGGTAGGCAGTGGTACCCAGTCTGCTGATCCAGGGTAATACCTACCATCACTTACAAGTATACACACCGTGAAGTCATTTGGTCGCGTTTGGGGATCAGCTTGTAAGTTGCCGGTTCCAAGTTGACCGGCATAGTGGATGTGATTGCTACTTACAGTTATTGAATTGTAATTTATGGACCGCACTTCAGCTTAATATCAAGCGGGGTGCTGTCATATGTCGAGTCACAAAGGCCGCTTAATGTATTGAGAGAAAAATGTCCCCTTGCAACATCTGTTTTATATTCCCCTTTTATTATTCCGCTCAGATGAAGTTTTTCCACTCACTTTGTTTAAATTAAATACATTAGACATTTTATATTTATAACAATTTATAATAACTTTCATCTCTCTTTTCATGTAAAAGTAGACGCTCCTCAGGGCATTGCTTTTTAATTTAAATTTTATGCTTTGCTATTGAAATTAGGCGGCAACTTAGCAACTAAAATCGTTGATAATTCTTGACAGACTGTTCAAATGTATAAGTATATTATAAATGTATGTATTGTTGTACTAAAGTTCTTTTTACTTGAAATATTCATATAAACAAACTTGCATGCATAAACCCTCTAACTTGCAGCTTTTATCCATTGTCATGTGGAATTTAAGACGTAAAATTGCATGTTAAGTCAATGTTGATCATCAATTGTCACGCCTTGATTCTCACGCGGATAGGCAGAGAGAATATTAATGTTTGGTCGGCGTAATGACGGTGACCGAGGCTGCCGTGAGCTGAATAGTTATTTCAGAAAGCGGTACTCTTGGACCTCTCCCTCGAATTACAATAAATTATAAAAAAGAGGACAGCTTCAAATATTACAATAATTTGAGATTCCATTCCTTGCCGGCATATAGACCGAGTCTATGATTTGTCAAATCATTGTTTCATAGAAATGCGGTGGTTGAGACATAGAAATTTCAATCAATCAAATTGTCACGCCTTTTCCCCACTACAATAGGTTGAGACAATGGAGCGCCACTTGCCACGATCCTGACACAACTCCCTCGCTTTCTTCATCCCCGATTCTGTTCGTACAAGATCTATGGTTGTTTCCGATTTGGTTGGAGAAAATATAAATGTCATTAGAAATAAATGTTGCAAAATAGTCGTAATAAAAACACAAAATGTCCATGTAAAAGTATATGTTGCGGTTAGATAAGTTGAAGCCAGCCAATAAACTTAATGCCCAGTTGTGGGGGTCGACGGACGGGTAAGGTGCAAAATGGCACACACAACAAACTCAACAACACAATACAATTTCACATCTATTCCCTAAGCAATAAAGCTCATAATAAATGAACATTGTCTCATGTGTAATCACAAACGTGTTACCTCCGGATACTTTTATGTTAGGATGTCTTTCAACTTTATATTGTCTGGATATCCAGTTACCTAACTTAATATTAAGGGTGGGATTTTAGTATTTGTAACAACATTTGTGTTTGGAAATTAAATAATAAAAACAATATTAATCAGACATCAACTCGCAACGTAAAATATATGTTTTGGACAACAAGATTTTATGATAGTTGGTTTAGGTTCGATATTTTTCTTATCATTATTATTATTTTATTAATATAACCAAAGTCTATATATCAAAGTTACATTGGTACCGGCAAGTGGTTTTGAACCTGCGCTCTCAGTTTGCGTAACGACTGCACTACCACCATGCCACGGTCGCCTTTGTTTAAAACTTAATCTGCCGACAGTTCCAAGTTTAAATCTCCATAATATGTTTGTTTAGATGTAAGCAGTTTGATACACATACAATAGTATAAATTACAAAGTTCAAAGAATGAAAGAAAAAGCTGTAAAAACGGTTTCATACAATAATGCTTCGTGTGCTAGTGTTTTCAACTGAGCGCCGCGGGTACGGCGGCGGCGGATGTTTTAAATATTAACTGGAATTGTAAATTGTATGTAACATTGTTTTATAATTGAGAGCTGAAATTGAGGCCGTTTTATTTTTCTGTTTATTTCGGAAGGCCCTCGGGGGTGAGATTCACTTACCCGCGTAAGCTACATTCTATTTTAATAATAATATTACTTTTCTGGTCGCTTTTTTGTCTTCGTTATAATGCTACGATACCTATGTATATATATATATATATATATATATTAAAAATCTAATATATATATTTTAAGAGTGGTAGGCAGTGGTGCCAAGTATACAGACCGCGAAGTGACTTAGTCGCGGTTTGGGATTAGTTTATAAGTTGCCTGTTCCAACTTGCATTTATTCAACTGTAGTGGCAGCCGCCTCTACTCATGGACCGCACTTCAGCTTAACATCAGAAGGCTCAAGATATGATAGCAACTATTGTATGTTGAGCCACAAAAATAAGTTGGAGCGATAATAATTCGTAATTGTCATCAATCAATCAAATTGTCACGCCTTCCTCCGACAGGGATAGGCAATTGCCACGATCCTGACTCTCCCTTGCTTCCCTCGCATGCACAATTCATAATAGTCATAATTACTTAGTAAATATGTTTGTCTAATGCATGGACAGTGGCCTATTCAAATGAGTAAGTCTGGAGGGGGGTTAGTTTGTGCGGGAGGGGGGTTAGGGGCTCACAATTAAATCTAGCGGGTGGATGCGCCGTCACGGGCCTATTAACAATGTAAACTGTTGACGCGTTGATTTTCTATTCAACAAAATGGAATGGCTCTCAAGATATCGCTTTGTAGACAATTTGCTCATATATGTTTTATTTCGAATTAATACACATTTTACGCCTCACCTTGAATGTGCTTATATCATAGAAACAGGACTAATACTGTACAAATATCAAAGATACATTGATATCGGCAAGTGGTTTTAAACCGGGGTTCTTGGCTTGGCTTGACTTTTACACTACCACTATTATAAATGTTTAAAATAATAATTTAAATTCACATACTTTTATATAAAGGCAACCGTGGTGTAGTGGTATTGCAATGGTAAACCAAAAGAACGGGTTCAAAACCACTTGCCGGTACCAATGTATCTTTGATATATGTACTTTGTTTGTCCTGTTTCTATGATACATGCACTTTAGTAGCTTAGTATGGAAATGTATATTAAAAAATAATAATTACCAAACAGTTTAGTTAAATTTGACCGTGGAATATTATTAGTGTAATAATTACGCAAGCCAAGAACCCCTGTGATATAATGTATCTGTGATATAATTTGTTGTTTTGATACAACAAGCACAGTGTATCTTAGTATAGTAATGTAAAGAAATATTTAATCCGTAAGAAATTAAAACCCGTATTTTTAACTATACGGTTACGGATATCATCCATTTTCGGATATTAGATTTTTAAGGAATTTTAAAAGTAAAAGCCTGTCATAACGTGTTTCATTTAGGTTCCGCCCCTATCTGAAATTATCCGAAACGGATATCCGGTAGTTTCGGTTACGGTAACTACTCTAATTATAAGTAAACATTGCATTTTGTTGCATTTCAGGGCATATTCCGTCTCGCGTGCGAGCATGTGCTCCGTGCGATGCGACGCGGCAGAGAGACTTTGCTCACGTTGCTGGAGGCATTCGTTTACGACCCACTGGTGGAGTGGGGCGGCAGTGGCGGCGGCAGGCGGAGGAGGAGCCAGAGGGACGTCAGGGCAGACCTCGCAATGTTGGCAGTCAGGGCGCACGAGCTGAAGCATCATGTCGCTGACATTACGTGAGTTGCGTCCATTTTTTTTAGCAAGAGGAGCTTTAAGAGTGCCGACGACTGTAAAAACCTTCTCAGTTCACGGCTGCCCCAGTCGCCGTCACTATGCCGGCCATAAATGCTACTTCACGCATCGCTTAAAGCATCCAAGGTTAATGTTGTTAATTTTTCAAGTGTGCGGACGTCAAGTGATTCAGTTGCGTTTAGGATACTATTTACAGTTGCCAATATTCAATACACCTACAGTTACCCGGGCACTACGGTTGGCCAATATATTTTGTTAAATAAACAAATTAGTTGTGAATTGATATTCGCATTAAAATGCCATTCCGAACGACAATATTCCAGTTGCATCCTCCGGTTATTCGTGACTTTCACTATGTCGCCAGTCCACCTAGTGGGAGGCCTACCTACGCTGCGTCTTCCGGTTCGTCGCCTCCTCTTGAACCTTTTTTCCTCATCGGTTGTCGGTTTTTCGAGCGATCAGATTGGTGCTTTATTTGAAAACGCTAATAACATTAACTATTTAACACAAATACTTGCAACAACAACACATTAGACTACGTTGAAGGGGATCCTATCTCGATGCGGTTGTGCCCCTTGCAAAGCTAGAACCTATATACAAAGTGCATAATTGATATTATTGCTTAAACTTTATGAATAAAAGTGATTTATTAGTCATAGTACTGTTGCTACTTGTTATGATAATAGCGATGCTGTCACGATGATGTCAATGCGATTTTTCCCACAGGGATAGGTAGAGACAATGGAGCGCCACTTACCGCGATCCTTACACTACTCCCTTGCTTTCTTCACATTCACGATTCTCTTCATACAGGCTCTGTTGTTATGGGTACTAGGCAACACAGCTTTCTTGAGGATATTTCCTATTTGGTCGGAAAACATCCTCCTTGACCTGCCTCGTTTAACGCATCCATCCACATCAGATTTATAAATTCCTTTCTATGTGCCCACACCATCGAAGTATTCCTTTGTCAATCACTACATCTTCTTTCAAACCACATCTATCGTGCTATTCCTTATTCTATCTGCTATCGTCACTCCACATACACTCCTTAATGAGCGCATTTCTACTCTCATGCTTCTTCTGCCATACCTAACATTCACTTCTATATATGAATGTAGGAACAAGCACCGCATTATGAGCAGCCACCCGTGACATTTGGGACATTATTAAGCTGTTAATTATTTCACAGATATTCAGTGAAATAATATTGAGTGACTCGCCGCTATGTTTAATTATTCATCAAAACACCAACACAATTATAAAGGTCTGTTTTGGTGCTTTAAATATTTATATTTATACTAATCTACATATTTTGTTTCCACTCTTAATAATAAATAATAGTTACTATTTTTTAATTTTGTTATATTTTCTTTCAGTGAACAATTCCTTGAAATATTACCAGATGTGAAGAAGAATGCAGATACCTGGCTGGAAGAAAGCGAATCCCTTAAGACAATAGAGTCGAAACTGGAGCAATGCCATGAACAGATGACGCTTATTCATGAAATAGAGGCATACGGAACTAATTTGGTAAATCATCCATTGTATGCGATATCACAAAAGTATTCATCATATAAACAAGCCAAGAATGCCATGGAAGACTCTAAAAGGGTGCTCATCAAAATTATGAAAGAATATGACACGCAGATTGACAGTTTCGCCAAATCGAATGAAATCATGAACGGGCCACAACTCTTAGCTTGGGTTACGGAATACTCTACACCCAACGAAGAGGAGGATCAACCGATATTTGAAGACATCACGGAGTTCTTGATAAATGCTGGTCAAGCTGCTATGGTGACACAATGTGTGCAGGCCGAGGCCGAATTGAAACAATGCCTCAAACAGACAAGGATGCTCATAAGGTCATGCCTGGAGCTGTTATCACACAACGTCGCCGTCGCACAATATTACCCCAAGAGCAGGACACAGTATCATCGCATCGTATTATTCCGCAAATGGATCGCGGCTGCCCTGGAAAGCAAGTCGCCCGAAGTTTGCCGCGAAGTGTCAAAACAAATAAGCGCTCTATTAAATAATGACAACAACAATGCAAACACGACGCAACTGATTGGCAAATACAATATTAGATTGCAAACATTAAACACAGAGGCGGGCGTCAATATGAAGAAGGCCTACGATAGATTGCAACTGGAGGGTGGTCCCGAAGCGATGGCCGCGGCACATGAAGCATACCGCGAGGCAAAAGCCAATTTAAGCAACTGGCTGAGAACAGAAGAGAGCGCCCTCGAAGCATTGGAGAGCGTCGTCATGGGGAAGCTGTGTATATTGAATAAGAGTTTCATCAATTTGGAGAATAGAGCTCAGAGTGCTGGAGATTGTTTAGTTGACTTAACGTCGCGCGAAGGGGTGTGGTTCTTGGACGAGATGTGTGCACTCTCGATGCAGGCTGTGGAGCTGCTGTCATTGTTGCCATTGCAATCGACATCAGCGGAAGACGCGGCCCTGCCCGTGGCTGTGGAATGTGTGCGCAGTGCGAATATGATGTTGGCAGACTTGGTGCAACTGAATTACAACTTCAGCACAATCATACTGCCGGAGACATTGAAGAAAGTGCACGCGGAGGACACATCAACGATGCTCATGATCAATGAATTGAATCAAGTTGTGATGAAAACACCAATATCACTGGACGAATTGTTGTCGCAGCTCAACATACATTTGAGATTTTTAGTAATGGAGCTGGACTCACCGGCTGGCGGCGCACAGCTTGTAACTGCTGAGTTGAGATCCAGGTATGAGAAGTTGTTGCTGCCGGTGCCCGGAGAGGAGGCGCAGTCTGGTGGGCGAATGTTGTTGATGGGCTTCAATGGACTGTTCGCTGCGGTCGAGTTGCGGTGGAGGGAGTTGTTCGAACACCTCTCCTCGCCCGTGTCGGCCGTTTGGAGGAAAATTGACCAAATTAATGAATCGACGAGAATGTGTGTAAGTTGTTAATGACAAATGTTTTATTTATCAATTTGTTTCGATTGTGTTATAAAGCAATGTATTGTTTTCCGTACGCAGGGCATTGTGAGTAGCCAAGCTGCTCGTGCTGTGGTGGAAGATATGATGTTTATTCGTCGCGTGCAAGCGATTGTGGATGTGTTCACGATTGCTGTTAATACCGCGGCCAACTTCACGATGCCCACACCAAATGCATCCATTGTTGATCCACATCCAAACAAACCAATCAGAAAGTATGTACTATTCATTATTTATTTATTTGAATAATATACGAACAGACAATCCTGACATCTCTTTAAGGGAACATCATTCATTTTGGACCATTTTTGTACTACTTTTGTAATGACCAATTATGAAAAAATATATATATATATTAGTTTCGATACTTGTATTGATAAAACAAGTAATCATTTTGCTTTTAATTGCTGTGTAATTAAGTTATTTAGAAAACGAAATATGGATTTTGTATCGTCTCTCAATTACGAAGAAACGCCAAATTAACAGTATTGCTTTGAATTGTCATAATTATAGTTTGATTATTTTGCACACCTAAACTATGCAAAATAAAGGATAATTATATTCCAATTACATTGTAATATGGTACATCAAACTATTTTAAAATGTATATGCAACTGTTGATACAATTAAGTCCAAGTCCCCATACAAAATGAAAGATGCCCCTTTTACTTAAATTTTCTTAGTTCTTCATAGAGATTATTTGAACAGAATTTCGATGTAAGGGAAGCGAGAGAGTAGTGTGCAGCATATCTGCCTATCCTTGTGGGAACTATGGCATGAAATATATATTTGATTAGGTGAAAATATTGTGTGCTTCTAGGGTGGAGGATTTTAAATAAAATGTGTCAAACTTAAATCATATTTGGCCGGCATAGTGTCGGCGCTTGAGGCAACAGTAAATCGACGGCGTTAATTAAATTGTCACGTCTTTTTCCCACTGGTCCTGACACAACTCCCTCGGTTCCCTCACATCCATAATTCTCTTCATACAAGCTCTATGGTTATGAGCTTTCTTAAGAGCCTGCCTTGTTTAACGCATCCATCCACATTAGATTTACAAAATCCTGTCGTTAATCTACTTTCCGGATTCGAACCCGGGACTTTACGCGCAACAAACCAATCGCTAACCGTTCGGCTACGCCTGTCGTTAAGATGATTAGTTAATAACTACAACGCGCGAACGTTTCATTATAGTTGCTAACACATTGTGTTTTTTATTGCAGAGTGACAGCTGAAATATTGTCCCATTGTTTCCTTGGTGTACATTCGCGTGCTGTGGCGTCCACTGTGTGCATGATGATACACAGGTCAGGCTTAGATCTGCGCTTGGAAGTGGAGCAGAAGGAAATTGGTGAGTCATACTGTCACCATTTTTACTTATGTTGGCAACACGCGTTATGGCATTAAGTTGAGCTGGAACGAAGGCGACACAGGCTGCCACAGATAGCTGACTGACGTAACTAACACACGGATAGCTGACTGACGTGTCTGACACATAGATAGCTAACTGACATTACTGACACATAGTATCTGACTGACATGACTGACAAATAGATAGCTAATTAACGTGACCGACACAGGGAGAGCTGATTGACGTGAATGACACATAGATAGCTGACTGACATGACTGACAAATAGATAACTAACTGACATGACTGACACATAGATAGCTGACTGACGTGACTGACAAATAGTTAGCTGACTGACGTGACCGACACACGGAGAGCTTACTGACGTGACTGATCCACTTTACTTCAGTAACGGGCAATACTTGCAAAAAGTATTGCCCGTTACATAACTATTAATATTATTCAGTATCGCATAATGATTTAAATGTGATTTGACATTTATTCCAAACCGTCATAGCTCAGAAGAAGAATATGCGCCGTATCGATCGAATCGAAAGTCGAAAATAAAATATAATCGACTATCAGAAAATATACCCCTCCAGAAAAGCGCGCATTCTACTTTTTGCCAACCATATCCGTTGACAGCTACTTTGCAGAAAACGTCGCTTTACCTAACCGGAGGGCATCCCACAGTATACAGGGTGCAACGTAGGAGTATTGAACGGTAGTGGTAGTGGTCCCCAATATTCTATACTGTTTCTTACTTGGCGCAAGTAGTAAAAGATGAAAATCAACATTTCCCATGCCCTTTATTTTTTGAAACTGTTTACTACTGTTTTATTCTATAGAACAAACATACACAATGTAACAAATGCACAAAAGTTATTAAAATCACTCACACATATATATATATATATATATATACATTATTTTTATCAAAAACCATTTATATGGAAACTGTAAATTCACAAATGACAAATGTTGCCCCAATAATAATATAACTTTTTTTGACAACAATTCATTTGTAAATATTCGTATTAATTCGCGTCAGTAGTAATTGTTTTTTTTATGGTTAATCCGTCATTATGCCCAAAGTTTGTTTACTACTTTTGCCAAGTGAGGAAACATGTACTATAGTGCTAACATTAACATAATTTAGGTGCATCATGGAGTGTCCCCCTGGAGTTGCTTTGTGAGAAAGCACAATCGTTGCACACGAAGGGGCCGATAACGGGCGCTACGTTTGCGGCCGGTGCGGTCGAGAGGGGTAGGCAGGTTTTGGAGAAGTTGGCATCAATACAGAGAGCATTGGATGTGGCTGCCACTGAAGAGCATATTGCCAGACTGAGATACGCTGCCCACACACAATTACATCATGAGGTAAAGTACATAAACATCAATCAAATAATCAAATTGTGATGCCTTTTTCCCACAGGGATAGGCAGTGACAATGGAGCGCCACTGATCGTCAGATTTATAAATTCCTTTCGTTAATCTAAACATAAACATCATAATTGCAATACAATAAAGCTAAAAACAGTGGCGTTATTTTGTAGTGCGGTACTAAGTAAATAGTGTTGTCAAAAAACAAGGCGACCGTGGTACGGTGGTAGTGCAATGATTAGAAAAACCAAAAGCACAGGTTCTAAACTACTTGCCAATACCAGTACCAATGTATCTTTCATATATCGATACCTTAATTCGCAATCCGGCCAACTCCATTTTAGTGAATTTTACAGGAGACACTAAAAACATATTTATATCTTAACTATGAGGAATCTAGAAAAAATGAAAATCCCGTTGGTAGATAATAAGTAAATACACATTTTTTTATTAATAGACAGGTTAACATTTTTATTATTCTTATAAAATGACCCGATTTAGGAGTTGGCCGGATTTTTAAATTCAAAATACGAATGAAGAGGGAGTTGTATGTTTTTATAGGGAAAAATGAAACTGTGCAATTTAATGAAAATAATAGTATATATTACTTAAATTTTATTCAATTCTCATGAGGTAAGTTTTTATAGTTGGTTTCATAATCTATGGGCATGTTTTGAGTTGTTGAAGTAAGTTGAAGAAGATTATTTTATAGCAGTAACTTAAGAATGTCGTCTTTGCGTAAGCAATTAATTCTTCTCAAAAGACAATATTAAAATTGCACACACCTTTGGCCTTTGAATCTTTTTTTATTATGCCTGGTCCTATGGACTTATAAAATTTGCTATTTTTGAAACTTCTTTATATCTTTCTTTCATGTACCATCAATTTTATTTTCGCCGCAGTATTCTTTTCCTCTCTTTCCATATTTATTTTTTCACTTGACTATTTCTCCTTATTTACTTCACATCGTTATTTCCGTTAAGTTGATACTCATATGATTTACTATCAGAGCTACTATAATCAACTAAACGCACCAGCAAAATTAGAGGAACATTGGTAAAAAGGTCCATATCTTGAATTCAAGTGGGTCGAGCGAAGTGTAATTATTTTTTATAGTTTCCGACGCATTTAAGAAATAAAACGGGCAAGTTAGTTTTTAAAAAAAATTGAAATCCTACCCCTATAAGTGTTTGTCGATGATTGACGTTATAAGTGTTTTTGATAAAAACGGTGTTTTGTGTAGTGCAATGTAAGTTTAGCTCATTTTATCGTTTGATTTTGAAAAGAACACATCGTTTTAATACAAAATGAGTGACTTGCCAGCAACTACACTCGCCAGGGCTGTAACCATGATCACACCTACCGTTCGGTCAGTCAGGCCTTAGGTGTATCGGTTTCTGTGGTCCATCGCGATGTTCAACGTTACAGGCAGACTGGATCTTACGTTCGCAGACGAGGACAAGGCAGACATCGGGCGAAAACGATAGAGAATGACCGTTTTATAAGAGACGAACCTTAAGAAATCGCCGTCAAACAGCTGTGCAGACCTAAAATCTGTTGGAGGAGGTCCGAGATGTGCGTGTAAGCGAGAAGAAGACTTAAAGAAATTGAATTAAACTCACGGGTGCCAGCAAAAGCACCGAAACTGGAGGCAGGACATCGGAGAGCCAGATTATTATTTGCACGTAACACCAAAATTGGACAAGTGAGTGGAGTCGAGTTTTGTTCAGTGAAGAACTCGATTTTGTGTAAACTTTGTTGATGGGCGAGAAAGAATGTGGAGATTTCGCAGAGAACGTTATAACCCAACAAATTTTACGGAAACAGTGGCTTATGGTGGAGGCTCCGTCATGGTTTGGGGTGGCATATGTTTGGGAGCCCGCACAGAGCTTGTGATCGTTGACGGTGGTTCTTTAACAGTACAGAGATACATAACAGACATTTTAGAACCCTATGGTGTGCCTTTTGTCTTATTTGTAGCCAAAATTTCATTTTTATGCACGATAATGCGCGGCCATATACGTACAAAATTAACTTAATAATGTTGGTATTGCCCAGATGGATTGGCCAGCGCGATCCCCGGATATGAACCCGATAGAGCATGTGTGGGACATCATTGGAAGAAGGGTACGAGCTAAAACTCCAGCTCCAAGAAATGTCCAGGAGCTTAAGTTTGCGCTACTGGAGGAGTGGGAGAATATCCCACGAGAAATGATTAACAATTGAGAGTATGGGAAGGCGTATCCAGGCTCTTATAAGAGCCAGAGAAGGCAGTACACGCTATTAACTTTGCATTTCTTTTATAAATGTTAATAATTTTACTTCAACTCTTGTTACTCATATTTCAAAGATTTTGTTTATTTATACTTTTTGCAGTTTTTTTATGTTACAAGTTTTTATAACCTAATTTTGTGTTATTTTAGCTTCTGATAAAAAATAATTAAATAAATGTGCTAAAAGTACATAGGCAATAAATTATTTTCAAAAATATTGAGAATTTTGTTATGTTCCTCTAATTTTGCCGGTGTGTGTAGTTTAATTCTAAAATGAAGTAAAGACATCTGGTTAAAAATCTGTTGGGGAAAAGAGCTCTTGATGCATGTTGCTATCTAATGTTAAGGAATTGTTTGATATGCAATTATCTAAAACATGTGTTTGGATGCATTCACTGTTAGTTATGTCCAAATGAGTTATAGCTTGATTGTGGCTCAATAAACTTGAAGAATATGAAGTGTTCATTTCAGTTTCAGATATTTTTTCCAATACAATATTCTCAACTATTTCATAGTCAGACATCAACATTGTGTTAGTACATGAAGTAGAAGGGATAGAACATAAGTCATTACCTCTAGTAGAATGTAAACTAATACTTTGTTGTTCATTTGTGAAACATACATGATCATGCTAAATAACATTCTGTTGGTCGAGGAAGCTGTATTTATGCTGGCTGTAAAGTTAAGCTGTCATGCGGCAAATTATCGTAAGATCTTGTCACATCAGGAACCTAAAAATCAGCCTTCTCAGTATTGTTGGCAAGTTGTATGCAAAAGAATTGATTGAAAGGGTGATGCATGAAACAGATGATGAAATTTAGGATGCGCAAGCGGGATTTCAAAAAGGGATGGGATGTATTGATCAAATCTTCTCTTTAAGATGCGTCATCGAAAAATGTTGGCAAAATACCATAAGGTGTTTTGTGCTTTTGTTGACCTTGAGAAGGTCTATGGTAGAGTGAACAGGAATGAATTGTGGCGGCAGCTGTCCGGGTTTGGGTTAAGGGAGCGTTTGGTCCGTGCACTGAAATCTCTCTGAGGATTCCAGTGCTTGGGTTCAAATTAATGAGGCGCTATCTGACTGGTTTGGCATCTCTAAAAGTGTAAGACACCTTTAGGGTTGCCAATGGTTGTGTAGCGTCACCAAGAAAGTGGAACGAGTCAAACAATTTGTTTAATTGGGAAGTATGTTTACTAGGGATGAAAAGTGTGATAAAGATATTGAGAGAAGAGTGCAAAAGGGTAACGTAGTGAACGGTGCCATCCATAGTATAAGGAACAGCCAAATAATGTCCCAAAAGTCACGGATGGCTGTTCATAATGCGGTGCTTGTTCCTACATTAATGTAAGGAAGTTAAGGTTGGGTATGGCAGAAGAAGCATGAGAGTAGAATTAACGCTGTAGAAATGCGGTCATTAAGGAGTGTATGTGGAGTGACGTTAGCGGATAGAATAAGGAATAGCACAGTGCGCGATAGATGTGGTTTGAAAGAAGATCTAGTGACAAGGATTGACAAAGGAATGCTTCGATGGCTTGAGCACATGGAAAGGATGAGTGAAAGTAGATCGACAAAAGGAATTTAGAAACCTGATGTGGGTGGATGCGTTAAACAAGGTCAAGAAATCTGGGTTGCCTAGTGCCCATAACCACAGAGCCTATATGACGAGAATTGGGGATATGAAAGAAGCAAGAAAGTTATGTAAGGATCGAGGCAAGTGGCGCTCCATTGTCTCTGCTGATTTTTGATTAAATATCACTGTATGCACACGTGTAATACGCCAAACAAAATTGATTTGTTGGAGTTAGCCGTCATAATCGTGGACTTTATGTATTGCTTGGAGTTGTTCGGTTTTCTTGTGGTGATTTATTCAAGAAGTATAAAGTTTAGAGAGTTATTATTTATTTTAAAATGTGCGAATTATGTCAGTCTTAAATCCTGCATCAAAAACTAAAATTCGGTAAAAATGGAGTTAGCCGGTTTGCGAATTAAGGTATCGATATGTACTTTGGTTATTAGTTGACAATTATCTTTTATATAGTTTATAAGTTGACAATGCCTTTTTACAGCAGCTAACGTGCCACGTATTTTAACAGTGCTATATAATGTATAATTACTCGTAATTGTGTTTTTTTTTCTATTTCAGTAATAACATGCTAAAATATGTATTATTTCTTTGTGAATTTGACGTTTTCACACGTCACGCGCAGCCTTCTTGCCGAATAAATGATTTAAATTTGGTCGACCTGTTTCTATGATACAAGCAGTTTGGCAGCCTAGTATAGCCATAATATATTTTAAATATTGTAACGTATTGTTATGTTCGTAGGCCCTGGGTGGTGCGAACGGCAGCGGCGAGTCAGCGAAGTTGTCACGTCGTGTCAGGGAGTTGTGCGCGGCAGCCAACAAGCTGTCAGTGGCGCACGCGCGCACACAGGCGCTCGTCGCAGCCGCACATCAGAGGTATATGCGCACATCGGTGTACAACATTTCACATGGAATAGCATTCATAATTAACATCACGCAATGGAGATGAGGAATCCTCATTAATATTTGTCATCGTGAAAGCTACGTTGCCTTGTGTTCATAACCATAGAGCTTGTATGAAGAGAATTGTGAATGTGAAGGAAGCGAGGGAGTTGTGTCAAGTCATGGCAAGTGGCACTCCATTGTATCTGCCTATCCCTGTGAGAAAAAGACGTGACAATTTGATTGTCAAGGAGGTGTGATCTTTTCATCTCCTATTTTTCGAATATCAATCAAATAAATAGTCAAGCCTTTTCCCCGCAGGGATATGCAGAGACGATGAAGCGCCACTTGCCATGATCTTGACAGAACTCCCTCGCTTCCTTAACATCAACAATTCTTTTTATACAAGCTTTACGGTTTTAGACACTAAGGATGAGGATGTCTCCGATTTGGCTCAGATTTATTTCCTTTTGTCAATTTACTTTTCCTTTTTTAAATAATATATATTTTTGAATGCATTTAAATTTTACTTAAATTTTTTTTGGCAATGTTTTTCTAGATTGAAGTGGGGCGCAGGCGCTAACCCTGAGTTGTCAGCGGTTGTGTGCGCCTTGGAGAGGGGCTGGGGGGCAGTGTCAGGCGCTGGGGGGCGCGCGGGGGTTATTAGCAACACCCTCTGTGGGGCAGCGCAGTGCACACTGGCGCATGAGGCTCACACGCACACCGTCACTGCGCTCAAGCATTTCAGACAGGTGCGTTGTACATTGATGAATTAAACACATGCGGATAACTATCACATTTTTTTTATTGTGTCTCGACATATGACAGCACCCCGCTTAATGTTAAGCTGTAGTGTAAATAACCACCTCTTTTTTTATTGACAAATATTTAAGATAATTATAAAATATTACAAATAAAAGCTATAAAACAAATATTTGCTCCGACCGGGAATGGAACCCGGGACTTCACGCGCAACAAACTAATCGCTAACCGCGCCTGTCGTTATTGATTTTACTTTTTTTTATTAAGCTGTCGCCGCACGAAATTTGTTTAATTCTTTGCATTGTTCGTACAAATTAACGATACACTCACGGTTAAAACGACATTACAACGACATGCATGGCCAAAAATAGGCCGGCATAGTGGATGTGACTACTACTTTCAGTTATTAAATTGTATTAGCAGTGACATTCATTCATGGACCACACTTTGGCTTAACATCAAGCGGGGTGCTGTCATATGTCATGTCACAATAAAAACATTGTTTTGTTATTTAGGCGTGTGCATTGGCAACGAAGTTCTCCCTGAATGTGTCGCCGGTGGAAGAGTCGCTGATGGAGATGTTGCATCCAGAAGGGAATATTGATTCACATTGGGTAAGGATGACGTACTTTTGTATTAGAGCTTTAATAATGAATTACACCTCAGTCTCTCCGTGACCACGATGGCTGCAAAGCTCTCGAAACGTCGGAATAATAATAAAATTGTAAAATCAAAACCAAAATAAACGCGATGGTAAGCCGCATAAAATTTGTTTAATTCATTAATCAATGTTCGCGCAAAATCTAAGAAAATACTATAGAGCTTTAATACTTCAGCCTTAGAGCTTGTATGAAGAGAATTGTGGATGTGAAAGAAGCGAGGGAGTTGTTTCAGGATCGTGGCATGTTGCGCTCAATTGACAACATTTCAAAACTGACACAACCTTATAACAAAAATACCATTTCTTAATTTTCGTATCCCGAGTTCAAATATATATTATATTTTATAATTTTATGTTTCTTAATTTCTGAGAAAACAAATAAAAACAAAAAACATGTTATGACGTCACATATACGGTGGAAGTTACCTTTGCCCAAACATTCAAATTGTTTTTAAGAAAACATTAATGTCAAAGTCAAACATGAGAAGTATATATATGGAGTTTTGGCGGGCAACTGCAACAGACAGGACGCGCAATTTTGAATTATTTGAAAAGCTTGTGTTTTTCATAAATATTAATGTGTTTTAAAATTGAACCATATATTTTTACTTTGACACTGGCAAGTTAAATACTTAAGCCATAAACAAGAAGAAAGAAAAGAAGTATATACAGCGTCGGGGGGATAATACGACAATAAATTAAAACCCGGATAGCTAATGATGTTCTCAAACCACATTTAAAAAATCATTCAAAAATATCCATTACTTTAGCCACCAGACATTATTTTTCATTTTGCAATTTTACTACATGCTGTATTTGTTACTGACCCATATGACACAGGTGAAGGACCCTGATCATCATACTTATTTTTATTTAACCTACCTATGCAGTTTAAAATAATGCTAACTGAAGAAGCTACTTATTACACACTCATGTCTATTGAGAATTGAGTATGTACGAAAGGGATAACAATATGTTGTTTTATTTCTATGTTAGTCGCTTTTTGTTTAAACTTTATTTAAGTAGGTCAGTCAGTGCAGCGCAGCGCCCGTGACGTAGCGCGTTCTTACGTAAGATTTTTTTATTGTGTAGTGAATTAATTGTGCGACGCTTTTTGTGATTAGTTTTGTTCATCATTATTGGCGGATGCCGCCAAAAGTCCCCGAGGCGTGCAGGTCTCCCAAAGTGATAATGCGCATAGAAATCTATGTCACTGTTCGGCAACGGTCGTATTCCCCGAGCGTCGTCGGAATAATTGTTTTCGATTGCAACAAGGTGCAAAATGCAAGTGCATTGTTTAGGGCTCTTACGATTCAATGATTCAGGTGTTTCCGGGAATACCACAAGTACGAAGATCAGCATGCGCATTATTAATTTGAGAATACTGTAGGTACAATGACAAGTGCGCTGTTGCCGCTCTTATCACAGGTCAGTGATCATAGGTACATTAATGGTGTTTTATTATTTTTTATATTTTTATGGTATTAAGTTTGTTTGAAAAAATAATTATTTAAATTTTGATGTTAGAATTTATTTGATATTTTTTTAAAGAATCCTATGAAGTAATATTGACGCTGTTTTATTTTATTGTCGTAAAATCCCCCACACACTGTATATGACAGTGGGTCACAGTAAAGCAAAGGATTGATCGCCATTCTACTGTATGTATGACGTCAATTGGCGCTTGCGTCTTTTTAGAACATACCGAATTTTAAAGTCGAAATTATGAATGAAAAATACATATTTTCGAAAAACGGAAAAATATGGGTGTCCTACTTTTAGATATACTTTGATATAACGTAATAATACATGCAGGTTAAAAATATGAAATGTTGTCAATTATCTCTGCCTATCGCCATGGGAGAAAGGCGTGACAATTTGATTGATTGATTGTATTATAAGGCTTAGTGACCGGTTAAAAACCAGTTGCAGGTAGTTGCAATCTTTTAATTTATTTACTTGGGTCGTCCTGCTTCTATGATACATGGATTTGGGCCACTTCCCAGTTATGTCGGAATCCTGAAAGATGGCCTCTATTTTTTACATTTCTATACTAAGCTACTAAAATGCTTGTATCATGGGAACAGGACGACCAAAGTACATATATCAAAGATACATTGTTACTTGTATCTTAAATGGTTTTGAACCCGTGCTCTCGGGTTGCTCTGTATAAGTTTGTCTATATAATAAATTAAAGACATTATTATTTATAATTGATATTTTGTATTATAATGAATTGTATGTACGTATTTATGTATATATATAATTTGTGCAGGTCTTTCAGGAATACTGCGAGAAAAAGAATGTATGTAACAGGAATATAATAGACACATTTATTCATTGCATTTAGATTATATTTCATAATATAACAGTAATTTAATTTAAATTCTATATAACCTAAAATGTATATGGAATATTTCCTCCATCCTATCTTTATATCGTGTAGTTCTCTCAACTGCTGCATTCACTTCGCATAATATGCCTCATTAATAGTATTGATTTTAATATTTCTTTGCCATCTTTTAATGCTACTACTCGTATTAACAAAAAAATAAAAACTAATAGAAATAATACACGTGCACTGCGACCAGGTACCGACCCGGTGTCATTTGGTTAACGCACAGGAATTTGGAATATGCCGAAAATTATTTTAAAATTAAAAAGGAAGCAATTTTGGAATTAACATAAAATAGTTTAATAGACAGTTCCATTTTTCCGACATTTGACCTCAACCCGCCTTTGGACCGCAAGAGGAGGGCCAAAAGTGACGACGACCGAGTTAGTTCATGGCTGACTCAGTCGCCGTCACTATGCCGGTCAAAGGTGCTTCTGCACGCATCGCTTGAAGGATGGAAAGAACACATGTTATAGGTATAGTTTATTACCATTTTAAAGATTTATTTATATAGAAATAACATAATTTTTAACATAATTATTTTAAAAAATAATAAATTTTAATAATTATAACAAATATTCCTTGTTATGCCAAATGACATTAAACAAATTTACAAACGCATTCTTAATAAAATTAATACCTTTAGACATCTGACTATAAATTCCTCATTATTTTAAAAAAGATTATTATATGATTTGTGTTTAATAATTAATATAATAGGTTTTTTTATTGTGAAACGACATTCGACCTCGATCCACCTAATGATAACCAAGAGGATTGATTGATTTTCTTATAAATAACAAATGTCATTTTATTCTATAATAATTAGCCGATTTTTCCATCTAATATTTAATAATGACAAATACGCCATGCAGCTGTTTTCATTTTAGCAGCAGAACCGGCATTCAATACATTTTCCAGTACCGGTTACAGAATAAAAGAATATTTCCTAAGCTGAATGTAGCATCGCTCGAAGAACCGATGACGAAGAAAGGTTCTAGAGTGGAGAACACGAACCGAAAGACGCGGCGTAGGTAGGCCTCCCACCAAGTGGACTAACGACATAGTGAAAGTCACGTGTGCAGCTGGCATCTTGTCGTTTCGAATGGCGTGGGGGAGGCCTATGTTCAGCAGTGGACGTCTTCTGGCTGATAATGAATCTAAATGTACAAAACTTTTCGAACTTTTCGAGGGCCCATATTGCAGCACTGTATCTTCTCAATACCCTGAATTCATTGCAGCCCCGAGCTGGTCCGAATTATAGGTGATGCAGAGGTCACGCGAACTCTGGAGCCCCTGCAACTACGCAGAGACATGGCGTATCTTTGCGTCCTCTATCGCCTATACCACGGAGAATGCTTCGAGGAGCTCTTTAACCTTGTTCCTACCTCGTCTTTTCGCATCCGTAATACCCGCACAGGTTGAAGAAGCACCTTTGGCCGGCATAGTGGCGGTGACTGAGGCAGCTGTAAAACTAGTTTTTTTTTCAGTCGTCTTCACTCTTGGTCCTCCTCTTGCTTTTGCTGGTATGGCGGGTCGTGGTCGAATGTCGTGTCACAATAATTTAAACTGCGTCGCATTCCAATAGGATATGGTTTCATACGCGTCATTGCCACAATGCGTTTTGGTTGTTAACCAAGTTTGCCACGACAGGAAGTTCGCTATGTGATCTTTCTGTGATTGCCACTAGGTTTCTCATAAGAACCATAACTAGGGTTGCCAACCCTCCCGAATAAAAGTCTGAATTACACGTATAATAAATTCGAGTATAGTACACGTATAATTTCAATGATTACACATGTAAACAATTTTATGCTTATATCGTTTATAATCCAAAGCTGTTTAATGTTTAAATATATTTGTTTTTTCTCACGTCTCAGATTAATTATCAACTGAGCTGGCAACCCTAGCCATAAACCGAATTTCACAGTGATCATAACGCGTTGTGAGCTATTTTTTCGTCCTATGAGCGTGATATATATTTATATTTGACAGCTGAGCAATGTGTCAGCTCTGGTGAGGGACATGATAACCGAGCTGACGGCCGAGAGTGGTGCACTGGCGAAACGGGCGAGCGTGTGCGCCGCAGACACGAGGAGTGTTGCGCAGACACTCGGCGACATGCACAGGGGCGACGTGATCAGCATAGGTGGCGCCACTGCTGCCAAGAACCCAATGTACACACTGCACACGATACTTGCCGAAGTCAAAACACCACTCACAAGGCTGCAGACTTACAATGAGGTTGGTGCCATTCAATTATATATGTTATGTTTACTAGCAAACCCTACCACACGTTGGCCTGCCACAATGTTAATAAGAAATTACTGGATTGCAGCGCCAACTATTAAATACACACAATAAGTCCCTTTGGTGAAGTAGTAGTTTATATTCACTATGCCGGCCTAAATACATATTTTGTTATATGTTTGCCTAAATATAATGTATTTTTAAAATTATAACTATATTTTGTGTGTGTGATCGCAGGGCAACAACCCGGCCGCCACATTCTTGGAATCTGAGAAACGCATACGCACACAGCTAAGATCAGTGCAGGCGTGCTTGCATCCAGAGGAAGTGGCCATGGCGGCATCCACGTTGATGAAGGAAATACCCACGTTGTTGCAAGAGATGTTACAGTGAGTCATTGTTTGTTCAACTTATATTTCTATGTACACAACTCGGGCTTTGCACAAACTGAGGCAGTACGCGGAAAGCAATTGGTCAGATGTGTAGAACGCGGGATAAGCATCATGACGACAGGCGTGGACTTAACGGTCCCGGGTTCGATTCCTGGTCGGAGCCAATATTTGTTTTATAGCTTTTATTTGCAATATTTAATAATTTATATTAAAAATTGCAAATATTTGTTAATAAAAAATATACAAGCGGATATTTGCTTCGGGACTAGTTATCAAAGTGGTAGGCAGTGGTACCCAGTCTGCCGATCCGGGGTAGTGCCACCACTTACAAGTATACAGACCGTGAAGTGATTTGGTCGCGTTTCAGGGTCAGCTTGTAAGTTGCCGGTTCCAACTTACAGTTATTGAATTGTGGTAGCAGTGACATCCATTCATGGACCACACTCCAGCTTAATTCAAGCGGGGTGTTGTCATATGTCGAGTCACAATATAAAAAATAATTCCATGCCGTTAGAAATGGAATTATTTTTACAAAAAGTTACATTCTACATTATCACTATAATTTAATATATATTTTTATGACGGTCGAAATTATAACTTATGGAGAAAAATTAAACTACAACAGCGGCACGCTATGTTGGCCGTTTTGACGTTCGACCCGCTCATTATGACGTTTGAAAGAACAAATTGTTGTTCTTGATTCTCACTATAAAAAATAACAATTTGCTCCTTCAAACGTCATTATGAACTGTCATAGTGACTATGACTAAGGTAACGTAAACTGAATAGTTATTCAGTCGTCGCCGCTCTTGGTCATTTACTTACTTATCATCAAGCTGATCAAAATTCCGACGCAGGGCATAGGTGCTGTGCAACTCAGTAATCTGTGCGATTGCTCGATAAGTGACAACTTCTGGGTTCGATCCCCGGTTGCAGTTAACTGATATGTAAGCTTGATTTTATTATCCAATTTTCAATTAAGTTTAAACTTAAAGGCTGTTATGTTATTGAATTTAATTTGTTATTCCCCAGGATCCACATAACATGGGCGGCTGAGACGGGTGCGCGCAAATTGACAAGACAAGTGGCCATTACTAATAATAAAAATAATAGACCAGGTACATTATTATGTTTTATATTATGAGAGAACATATTAACACATTGGATAGTTTATGTAAAGAAATATAAAAACGTCTCCAAACATATCTGTATGAGTATATATATATATATATATATATATATATATATATATAAAATCATCACTATCAGCCAGAAGACGTCCACTGATGAACATAGGCCTCCCCCTTAGAACGCCATTCCGAACGACAAGATGCCAGTTGCATCCACCGGTTATTCGTGACTTTCACTATGTCGTCAGTCCACCTAGTGGGAGGCCTACCAAGGCTGCGTCTTCCGATATATGATTACTACTATCTTTAGAGACGAGGAGCACACCTTTAATCGTTAATTGCCATGACAACAGCATGGGTAGTTTTTGAAAAGTGGCAAGCAGTGGTGCCCAGTCAGGCGACCCCGGATCGGCAGACTGGGCACTACTGCTTGCCACTCGAAGACAACCAGCTCTGAAGCAAATATCCGCCTCTTTTTTATTAATAAATATTTGCAATATTTAATTTAATTAGTAAATATTGCAAATAAAAGCTATTAAACAAATTTTTGTTTCGACCGGGATTCGAACCTGAGACTTTACGCCTGTAGTCTAAAGTACCCAGTTGCAACGATAGATGGCGCTTATATATAAATTAATTAAATTAATTTTGTTGCATTGCAATCTCAGGTCGCAGCAGCTCCGGTGCTCTGATGTGGAAACGTGTGCGGCTCAAGTTGGAAGGCAGGCATAGCGATGTGAGAGCCACGCCACACGAACAGGTAATGGGAACACCAATCAAGTACTCACAATGGTCATTTAGAGACACACATGGAGGATAGATACTCATTAACTGTTTTTTTTTTTACATTTCTATACTATTTCTATAACATTTCTATATTTGTATCATAGAAACAGGACAACCAATATATATATATCAAAGATACATTGATATCGGTGAGTGGTTTCGAACTCGTGCTCTTGTGTAACCATTGCACTGCCACCACACCACGGTCGTCTCACAATCATAATTACAATACTCGAACAACCAAAAACTCAACTAGGCCGATATTATCTGTAAGTGGATGCTACTTACAGATAATTGTCTGTAATGGTGGTGCGGCCATTCATGGGCCGCACCACCAGCTTAACATCAGGCGGGGTCATATGTCGAGTCACAATACTAAAATTGACTATCATTACCACCAATCATGCAGTTGCTTTACCAAATCAACTAGAAAGACATTTTTTTTATTGTGACTCGACATATGACAGCACCCCGCCTGATGTTAAGCCGTAGTGTGGTCCATGAATGAATGTTAATAAGAACAAGAGCAAATTTTTATTGTTACTATAAAGGACGACAATTAGATGCTTCAAACGTAATTATTAATTTATACGAAACTTCATGAGCGGGTAGATGATGATCAACTTAAACATGATTACTGGATAACAATTCCACCATTATTACACATTAATATTTACGAAAAACACAAGCTTTTCAAATAATTCAAAATTGCGCCTCCCGTCATTTGTAGTTGCCCGCCGAAACTCTCTCATTGTGTTGTCTCATTTGACATTTTTAAAGGTTTTTAAAACTACCTACAAAGTTTTTCACTCTTCATATCCGTTTTTTTTTAAATTAATATATATTGTATGTTTCGCAGGTTGATTGTATAATATCGGAGGCGACGAACACGGACAACTTATGCCTCATGTATGAGGGTTGGATGGCTTGGGTGTGAAAGCACATGGGGACAATGGATTTGTGTTCATTATATAACTCAATGCCCGCCAAATGGCGTTGAGGGGGGTGGGGGCGGGGTGGTCGCTGCGGCCACTCGCTCGGCTTATGTAGGACACCGGCCCTCACCACACACACACACATACGCGGGAGATGTATTTGTCAGAGAATATGTCAAAACAACGAATGTTACTTATTGAGGATAATAACGAAATGACGCGCCAATGTGACACGACCATAATTACGACCTAAACAATGGTTCTTATATATATTATTCACATCTATACTTGGACAGGCATTTCTTACAATTTATATAAAATACTAGGATAAATAGTTCTAGATATTCTATGAGACATCAATAGGACTGTATGGGTAAATTGATGAGTCGCAATCACTAATAATACCATCTGTTAGTAACCAAAATAATTATGAGAATCGGTCCAGTGGTTTTTGAGTTATGGAGGAGATGTATTCGCGGATATTTCATAACTGTGGTTTATAATACCAACTTATAGAAAAGATGGTGTTGCTAGACGAAAATTTTGACATCCTTTGAAATGTGAGATAAAACACTTTTAAGTAAAAACTATTTAATTGATAATGGAAAAACGTATGAACTTTAAGGAATCCTTTTATATGAAAAATAATTTCAAATTGAATATTTGGCAAAAGGAAACCTTATATGTTTCATATATAAATGTTATTACATATTAAATAAATGTTTAAATGTAATTTTAGTTATAGTTTGCTTTCATTGGCATTAGCTTTCATGTAACAATAGCATAGAGGGAGAGAGAGAGAGTAAATGGAAAATTAGTTGCATTCATTGTAATAATGTGTTTATATAATCACATTGAAATTATTATTCATTTTCATATTTACATACTGTAAGGGAACGAGCTAAAGGACCGCGCTAGGAATGCAGTTGTGACGTCATCGACAAGTGTCTATTGTGAACAGTGAAGTAACATGCAAAAAATGTCGATAACGATAAAATATCACTTTTCCTAAAATTTAGTTATTTAAAATTATAAGTGTGTATTAAATTGGAGTATAAACATTAGACAGCAACAATTTTTGATTATCATATATTAAATTAATATTTGAAATGTTTATTAATAAACGAACAAAGAAAATAAGGACGCGTTTTTATCGCTATTAAGTGACATCGCCGAGCTTTGCGCGTCACTAATGGTGGCCACTAAGATACGGGTATTTGACGCCCCGTCGCACCTCAGCCCCCGAAGACATCTAGCTCGTTCCCTATCTATACATACACATCAGAAGAAAAAGCCCAATTATTACTAAATGTGGTTCAAAATTTACAATTTCATTATATTAACACTAAATCATTCATTTTTTTCTAATAGTATAAATATTTAAACTAATTTCAATTTGATATAAATTATTTCCTTAATTAAATTGGTCATTTCAAGGTAAAGAAGAACCCCAACCACACATTTTGGTATAATCATTCAAATAATGGAAATTTAATTTCTTTTTGTATATGCCCACATAAACGTATATACATAGTAGAAGACAGACTAAGTTTGCAGTTAAAATACTGAAAACCTAAGATATATTTTGAAAATTGTAAGAGAGAAGTGTTTGCTTGAACATTATGCTCAATTTGGATTATTAAAAACTGCCTAATCCTGTTTCTTATTAAATCTTTATTGGTCATACATAAAATACACACTATATACATTTATAATTCAATGTAATTTTAGTAACACTATATTTAGTCCAAAATGTAATTGAAAATGGATTGCTTCTCTTTTTAATGTTCTTTTTGTTGATCAACACAATCAAGTAGTTCTGTGCTATTTAATATATGTCATGTCATAATGTCACATTCATAAATTAGAGCATTAATTCATTATTAACATTTTATTAGTGTTAAGTTTGGGTGTGCGCGGGACATTTTGTATCAAAAATATTTAAAAAAATAACAATATTAGCTCAATTCTACATCCGGTTGAATGAAATTCTAGTTATTTATAAAATCTAACGAAATTGTTATAGAAAACAAAACCGTTGCACAAAAAGTACTTTTCACAGGATTCACTACAAATCATTGGAGCGGCTTTGAGATGGCATTCCGTTGAGTTGAATGTGAACTAAATGTGAACAGGCCTTTCTACAACTGTATGTTAATGATTGAATATTAACTAGAATATAATAATTTAATAAATGTTTCTTCATGTTCTCTATACACACATATATTATTTATGTGTTTGGCCAAATTCATAGCTAAACTTGTTTTGATACAAACTTGACGCTTAGTGTAATTTTCTTTTTCTTATGGATTTAATAAACTTTGAAAAAATTAAAACTTATTTTTATTCAAATTTCCATATAATAAATATAACCAGGCGTATCATATAAATTATGGCATCACGTGCACATTGCCACGCCTTTTTCCCACAGGGATAGGCAGAGACAATGGAGCGCTACTTGCCAAGGTCCTGAGACAACTCCATCACTCCATTCACATCCACAATTCTCTTCATACTTCATTTTTATTATTACATTTCTATACTAAGCTTCTAAAGTGCTTGTACCATAGAAACAGGACAACCAAAGTACGTATATCAAAGATACATTGGGACCGGTGGGTGGTCTCGAACTCGTGCTCTTGGTTTACGTAACCATTGCACTGCCACTACACCACGGTCGCCTTTTTATGGGCATTGGGCAACTCGGCTTTCTTAAGGTTGTCTCCGATTTGGTCGAAGAACGCCTTTCTGGGTCTGCCATCCACATCAGATTTATAAATTCCTTTCGTCAATTTGTTTAGGCTATTTGTAAATTAAACAACAAAACATAAATAATAACATATTTATTGAAGGCGAGCAATTATTAGCAACATATTATACAAGAATTTTGACAAAGTTTTTAGAGAAAGGTGATAAATTAAAACATATTTTTTTTTTTTTTTTTTTTTTATTGTGACTCGACATATGACAGCACCCCGCTTGATGTTAAGCCAAAGTGTGGTCCATGAATGAATGTCACTGCTACTACAATTCAATAACTGTGAGTAGCAATCACATCCACTATGCCGGCCTAGATGGAACCGGCAACTTACAAGCTGATCCCGAAACGTGACCAAATCACTTCACGGTCTGTATACTTGTAAGTGGTGGTACTACCCCGGATCGGCAGACTGGGTACCACTGCCTACCACTCTTTGAAAACCAGACCCGAAGCAAATATCCATCTCTTTTTTTTTTTTATTAACAAATATTTGCAATATTTAATACTATTAAATATTACAAATAAAAGCTATGAAACAAATATTTGCTCCGACCGGGGATCGAACCCGGGACTTTACGCGCAACAAACCAGTCGCTAAACCGTTCGTCCACGCCTGTCGTCAACATACTATACGTATAAACGCTCATTTATTTTCTATATTATAGCGTCTGGCAGCCATCTTGAATCAAAGAGTGCGCCATGTTGTGATCCAAGATGATTGGCAGACGCCATATAACGACATGATGAAAACTAAAATAATAATAGATAATTCAATTTTATATATTTAACTCTTATAATAAAATTGTCATTAAAATCCAAAACAATAATTTAAATATGGCGATTATATATTATATAAATATATATGTACATATATTTAACACTATTTACATTCTGTGCCAATTACAAAGATTGGTGTTTTTCACATACAATTGTGATTTGTTATAAACCAGACATTTACAACAAATGGCGTTTGGCAGTGATATTACTTATACCAGCAGCACATTTTGACGTTTGTTCTGCTCATGAAGTGTCGTATAAATTGATAATTACGTTTGAAGTAACAATTGGCGTTCTTGATTATAATTTGCTCCTTCAGAGGTAACTATTACGAGAATTGATGAGCGGGTGAAACGCCATAAAGGCCATCAGCGTGTCGCTGTTATAACGGCAACTCTATAAATTAATACAAATATAATATTTAAACGCAGTTCATCGTAGTTCCCCTGCGTCCACTTTGCTATTGCTTACTGGCAACTACGTAAGTATGTCGGCACTCGTCACCTTTTCTACATTTATGATATAAGCATGCCATTTTGCTGATTTTGCAGCATTTACCTAACATGTATTCTTCAAATGAGAACATTATTTTATATGTAAGACTTAGTCGAAGGCAGTTTATGTGGCAGCGGAGACTTTTCACGATGAACGCGTAAGTACAGACTTTTCACGATGAACGCGTAAGTACAGTTGAAATATTGAAAATGGGCCAATGTGTTCATTATTATGTAACTATTATATATGTATGGCTATTATAGCGCATTATTATAATATACAGGCAATATACATAGCTGTGTATAATTGTGGCAACTAAGTCACATCATGGCTGCACATTGGCAGAATCACAAACAACTCTCAGCCTTTACAATTAAGCATTATAATAAATATATATATATAAAATGATGATATAATACAATTATTATTATTTATATCACAATGTTTTCTATAATTATAACCAATTAATATAATAATGATATTTACAAAATTATATATTTAATGCACAAATTTGAGTTTAGTGTGTTCTTTGCATTTGGCAGCTATTTACGTTTGAAAAGCTATTTTTATAACATTGATTGGGTCACTTAATATGTTATTCTGCTATGCTATATATATATATATATATATATATATATATATATATATAGCATAGCAGAATAGGTATAGGTAGTTTTGTAACAAGTTTTTTGCGTGAGGGTACAGTAAAATTAGCTTGGTGTGGAGTTTTTGCATTTGTAGTAGTGCGTCTAAGAGCGCGTTTCCATTATTAACACACGTTACGAAAACACGTCATGTCCTTAGGTTTTAATTGGAAGCAAACGGAAGATAACCGAAAACTTTTAATGGGAAAGCACAAAATTCGGTACTTACGAATTAACTATTTAATAAAAATTGCAGAATAACGTGCACAAAACCGACCAATTGTTTTCACCGACGGAACATATATACATACGTCACATACTCTCTCGAAATGTTTCTCAGACCTGACCAGACCAGCACTTCAGGTTTAAAGCGACATATATCAAAGGGCATCCGGGCAAAATATTTAAACCAAAAAAATTATAAATTTTATTTATTTGTTTGCTGACTGTACACTACTACAAATGCAAAAACGTCTCCAAGCTAAAACTAAACATAATGATAGGAGATCGTAACATCTTTATTAGTAGAGCTAAAGATGTTACGATCTCCATTACAGCAAGGTGGACCAACAATTGAACCTAAATCTAGCGAAGGTCAACATTGGAGAGAGTTTATGTGAGGAGTTATGTACCTGCTGGAGGATTAATGCTGGATATACTATATTTTGTAGGTATATTCAGACATACCAAACATACAGCTCGCATAGTACTTCGCGATAACATTACGCCATCATGCATTATGCAATTTTACAGGAAGCATATTTTAATATGTATAAATCATTTATAAAATTCAAAGAAGGATGTTAATTGTTTACATTTTATACTAAGCTATGATTGTATCATGGAAAGTGGGCGACCAAAGTACATATACATAAGATACATAAGTACCGACGAGTGGTATTTATGTACTACTAGAGCACGGGTAAAGCATATTGCTTTATTATAAATATATATTTGTTGTGAGACAAGATGCAACCCCGCCCTTGTCTGATGATGATACTGTGTGTGTGTGTGTGTGTGTGTGTTTGTGTGCGTGTGTGTAACTATTGTTTGTGAATACGTTTGAGATGTAGGAATTCGTCCAATTGTTGTTTATATAATTGTGTGACGTCGTGCAGGTCCAATTTCACCTCGGCGAGTTGCTCCTCCTTCTCGCCATACATTTGCAACAGGGCGTCGTATTGCTCCTGCAAATTCTGCACAAACGTAATATATGTGAAATATTTGGATTAATGCTGTAGGAATACTCTCTTTAAGGAGTACATGTGGGGTTACACTTAATAAATGTAGTGACTAAGAAGGTATGATGCGATGGTTTGGGCACAGGAGATTCATAACCTATTTATTAATAGAAGGTAAGTGGAAGGACATAACGAGGACGACAAAGATTGTACCCTGATCAACCCGGGTAAAAAGACCGCATGTCTTATTTTCTAAATGCAACAATCAACGAAATCTTACTGATAAAACGGACTCAGTACACGGTTGGCTCATTCACCTATGTATTTACTCACATCGCTCGAAGAACTGACAACCGATGAGGAAGAAAGATTCTACAGTGGAAACCACGAACCGAAAGATGTAGCGTAGGTAGGCCTCCCACTAGATATAGTGAAAGTCACGAATAACCGGTGGATGCAACTGGCACCTTGTCGTACGGATTGGCGTTCTAAGGGGGAGGCCTATGTTCAGCACGTCTTCTGGTTGATGATGTATTGCTCGATTCCTAGCTCTGTGGCAATTGGATTTTTTTCATGCCTTTGTGTTTACCTGAAACTGGTCCAATTTGTCCTGTAGCGTGGCGACCAAGTCCTGCAGCACAGTCCTGTCTGTGCGCAGTTTGTTGCACATTTCAGTCAACGTGCGCACTTCTGCCTCGCGACGTGACACAGTCGCCGTCAACTGGTCGACGTTGTTCATTACTGCGCCACATTCAGACACCTCCGTCAACTCCTGCATATCAAATAATCAATTTAAATATTATTGTCTATACGCGTGGTAACATACCAGTTCGCTGTGAGTAGTGAAGCGTGACGTTTGTAATTGTAATAATTACCTGCGACCATAGTGAGACGGACATATTATCTGATGCGAGTGAGTGAGACGGGGATATGTCACCGCGATTGCTCAATTGCTCCTAAAACAACAAATGCCATTATTACTTCATGGCCGGCCATTCATATGCACAGCCGGCAACACGCCCCCAACATTTGCAACGCCAAAACATTCTTTACAACTGTAAATAATATTTTATTAAACTTCTAACTTTTCTTAGTTTAAATACTAGAGATAGCCTTATAAGTAAAATTAATAATAATCATCGATTTACTGTATCTAACTTAATACTGTCAGGGAACGAGCTAAATGACCGCGCTAGGAATGCACTTGTGACGTCATCGCCACGTGTCTATTATGAATAGTGAAGTAACATGCATAATGTCGATAACGATAAAATGACACTTACCCTAAAATTTAGTTATTAAAAATTATAAATTGGAGTATAAACATAAAACATATATTAATTTAATTAAAGGAATAGTGACTGCATATTTTTTGTGATTTTTTTTTAAAGATATATCAACAGATTTTTTTTGTTGGACAAAACATAGAACACTGTGAGCGAATGTTTCTAAGACAAAACGTTATCTTACCGTATCTAGGTTCGATACCCGGTCGGAGAATTTTTTAATAGCTTTTATTTGTAATATTTGTTATTAATAAAAAAAGAGCAAAATATTTGCTCCATGTCGAGTTGGTCAAAGAGTGGTGCCCAAGTCCAATGAATACCACTGACAAGTATAGTTGGGGAATGACTTAAATGCATTCGGGGCCTGAGGGGCGGCGGGTGGGCAAATACCTCCCACCCGTATCATACTGGCCGCCATTAGTGACGCGCTTAGCTTGGCGGTGTCACTTAATAGCGCACTATCGATAAAAACGTGTCATCAATTATTTTGTTTGTTTATTACAAAATGAGCAAGTTAACTCAAAAAAAGAGAGTAGTCATCCGTAGCCAGGCTAGAAACATTATTATGAACGTGATTAAAATGTGTGAAGAAGAAATATTATCAAATATATTAACTATACCTTTATGTAAAAGTATTGATAGATCATGTTATTATACCGGTGTACCTAATAGCACAATTAATAATATAAAACGTGAGTCGACTTTAGCTGGATCATTACTTTTGAAATCACCCACAAAAAAAGGCAAAAAGATAAATTTTCAAACGTAATGTTAATATTGACGACTTTGACCTTGGCGTTATAAGAAGATGCATAGAAGATTTTTATTTAATAAAAAAGATTGTACCAACGTGTCCTAAACTTTTAACTGCCCTGCGTGAAGTATAATAGTATAGTTAGTAATATTTGTATTCACACATTTAAATAAACTAATAAAGTGGAGGGGCGCGTCATTTATAGTTAGACTAGCTATACTTTTCACTTATGCTATCGGAATCATCAAGGTCATCACATTCATCGCATTCGTCCTCGTTAGAATCAAGTATAGTATATACCGACTTCAAAATTATAAAATAATTTCTATTTAACTAAATGAAAATACGTATTACTTTGTGCGTAGTAAATTTATTTTTTGCTAGTTTCCTGATTAAAGTCGTATTTTTTGTTAAAATTATTTTATCGGTGTGTTTTATTCTTATTTTATATTTGCTCGTGTGCGTAAATGCAGTGGAGGGGCACGTTATTTCGGCTTAGACAGAATATACTGATTTATGAATATGGACACCTTAAAGTTTCGTAAGCGTTGACGACAAAAAAAACTTATTTAGTTTTTAGTTTAGTTAAAAAGTTAGGTTAAATATATGATTAAATAATTATTATTGTTGTTAATGTATAAACATTTATTAAATATAAATTTATAATATTTAATAACTAAATTAAAATACGCAATTAAAAAAGTGTGTGTTTATCGTTATCAACATTTTGCATGTTACTTCACTATTCAAGATAGACACGTGACGATGACGTCACAACCGCATTCCACGCACGTTTCTTTAAGTCGTTCCCCTACTATATACAGACCATGAAATTACTTAGTCACGTTTTGGAATCAGTTTGTAAGATGCTGTGTCTAAATAAGTCGGAATAGTGGATGTGACTACTAATTGCAGTTATTTAAGTGTAGTAGCAGTTACCTATTTATGGACCGTTCTCCAGTTTAACATCAGGCGGGGAGATGTCAAGTGTTGAGTCACAGTTATATGTATGTTTTTATTTTAGTTTTTATTGTGACGACATCTGACCTCGACCCGCCTGATGATAACCTCCTGTCCAAGAGTGACGACGACTGAAAAAACCGAGTTTGTTTACGGCTGCCTCAGTCGCCGTCACTATGCCGGCCCAAGGTGCTTCTTCACGCATCGCTTGAAGGATCCGAGGTCTTGGATGGAGAGAACACATGGGCAGGCAAAGCATTCCACTTGTTACCTGTAATATGCTGTTGCGTTTCTTTTCAGTATCAAGCGCTGTCCGCTCCATTTGCAATTGTAATTGGCATTCCTTGAGTTGTTCATTCAGTTCATCTAATTTGCTTTGTTGTTGCGACACTGTCAGCTCCAATTCGTGCACTTGGCTGCAAATTCACATTATGTGGACATTCATTTAAATTAATTACACCAGATGGCGCTGCAATCGACTAAACTGACACACCATCAGCCAATCACAGGCAACAGAGAATATTTCGCAATCGCCTTTCACTTTGTCAATTTGTATTTGACAACGTGAATCTCATTATATTAATTTTTACTTGACAATACTTTAACATTGAACACAACTTATTACAATGTCATTGCCAAATTTAATACTAAGCCATAGGCAAATATAATATACAAATATCAATGAATCTTTAGCGGAGCATTATTCCGCATGTCAGACAAGGAAAGGAGTACTCCCAGCTGTACGCGTGTTGCGTACAGGGCTCACTAGCCGGGTGACGTCTCTGCGTTGGCGCGTATATTTATAACGATTACTTTGTCGGTAAATCGTTTGCGAGATATTGGACAATCAATCAAACTGTCACGCCCTTTTCCTACAGGGATAGGCAGAGACATTGGAAATAGGACGGAATGATAGTTATTGAGGGCGAATAAGAGACAAATATATGTTGCTCTGTAACGCAACAGTAAGTTCAGGTTTGCTTATTAGCATAATGTTTAGGGGCGCCTATAACATATCTACTTCCTTTCTTATTAAAATATCACTTTGCAAATAGGTCTCACTCACCTCTCATATGCCATGCGTGTGTGTTGCGCTTCCTCATTCGCTTGTTGCAATTGTCCATTCAACGCATCCACAATGGCGTCTGCGTTGCGTAACCTTTGCAACAATAACATATTCTCGTCCCTTGTCAGTCTTTCGCTCTTAACAGCCTTCGCCAATTTCATTTCCAATTCCACTGGTAAATAATTAACAATTTATTACTAATGAAAATTGGCACGCCATTTTACTGCAGGTACAATGCTAAGTCGACCGTGATGTGGTGGTAGTGCAATGGTCACACAAAACGAGGGCACGGGTTCATAACTACTCGCCGGCACCAACGTATCTTTGATATATGTACACTATGGTTGTCCTGTTACTATGATACTTTAGTAGCTTAGTATAGAAGTATAAAAAGAGCGCCACTCGCCACGATCCTGACACAACTCCCTATTAACTACTACCAATTACTAGAAATAATTACTAATGAAACTAAGGAATTTAAAAAATCTTAAAGCCAGGCGTCAGTCACGGCATGGTCACCGTCTGACTATAGTCTAATCTCTAATAGAATTAGCCAAAAAAACCAATTAAAAAATAGATAAAATTTTGTAAACGCGTCTAAAAGAATTGTACCATAAAATGTGTATAGGGAAAAAATGCGCAATTTCAAGACGGAAAAATCAGACTGAAATCATCACTTGATTTCAGTCCCCCGTATAACCCCATACGATGTCGGTGGAAAAGTGAGAGTGAATAAACGAGTAATAAAACTGTTAATTTATTAGAAATTAACAGTTTTATTAGTTCATATGCAAAAGTATTTTTATTTGAAATGTTCTTATTTAGTTTAGTTTGATTTTAATAAAATGTACATATTTCATTCATAACATAGTTTTTTCTTAATATTCGATTTAAACCCCCAGCAGCGAGAAAAGTTAAATGTGATGAATAATTTATACGTAACGGCGTTATACGTAATACGAGGTCGTAAAAACGCGTTATAGCCAATAACAAACCGCGTTATAGGGCGGATTACTGAATTTGGTATAAGTGATACCCTGTTTATTCGTTTATGAAGTAGAAGTGAAGTGATAACATAGCGGAAGTGCGTTCACCTGTGTGCTGTTGCAACGCCCTCGTGTGATTGTTGTGCGCCTGCTCCCGCTGCAGCGCGGACTCCTGCAAGTGCGCCAATTGCATCAGCAGCCCATTGGCGCCCGCACTGCCGCCCCCGCCGCCGCCATTGGTGCCCACGCTCGCATTGGCCTCGCGAGCCCACTTCAACTCATTGCGCAACGTCTCCACGCGTGCGATCCAACGGCTCTCCTCTGAAATGCATAAACATAACAATGAGTATGACCAGCGGTTGTGGGAGTACATGCTTGTTAGCAAATATAGCAAATAAGTGTTATGCTTATGGGCACTAGGCAACCCAGCTTTCCTAATTCTCAATCTATTCTCACTCATCCTTTCCATGTGGCCAAACCATCCAAGCATTTCTTCGTCAATCCTTGTCACTACATCTTCTTTCAAACCACATCTATCATGCAATGTGCTATTCCTTATTCTATCCGCTATCGTCGACCGCATTTCTACAGCGTTAACTCTACTCTCATGCTTCTTCTGCCATACCCAACATTCACTTCCATACATTCACTACGTTACCCTTTTGCACTCTTCTTTCAATATCTAATGCCTCATAATATAATGAATGAATGTCACCAACCAATTTTCCTCTCCTCCCTGAGCATGTTCAGTTGCTCCGTCAGCATCGCCGCCTCGTTTCGTGCGTCGTCCCTCTGCGCGACTGCCTTACTCAGTTGCCTCTCCGCGTGCGCGCTCACCGCTGACCTGCTCTGCATTTCGTTCACTTCGTGCTTGGCAGCATCGAGCGAGGTGCGACATGTAGCCAATTTGTGTTCCGTGTCCTCCAGAATGCTGCGAACCTAACACACAAACGAAACTTTTTTTTATTGTCACTCGACATATGACCGCACCCAGCTTGATGTTAAGCTGGAGTGTGGTCCATGAATGCATGTCACTGCTACAATTCAGTAAGTAGCAGTCACGTCCACTAAGCCACTGGTAGCTTAACATAAGTACAATTAGGTAGTGGTTACAGCACAGTGATGAATCCAGTTTAACATCAACCGCCGTCGCTTTTGGAGTTCCACTTCCTAACCATCAGGCGAGTCCAGCGGGCGTACCACTATTTCTTATAACATTATTGTTTTAATTGTCAAATGTCAATTCGTAAGTCAAATAATACATATTTGAATAAAATTACTATTGGCAGTTATGTAACATCTCATCAATATTCATTTCTACAAAGCGTACCACCGCGGTAATTACAAAAGATAATATTAGGTTTTCGTATTCAAATGTAGCAGCAATAAGTTTCTTAGCATAAAATCTATGCGAATGTAGGAATAAAACATAATTGCAAATAAGAGATGGTGGTACGAAATTGAGTAATATTGTTTTATAGAGCAAACAGTACTGTCTTGAAACAGGCTTGTTTTTAAAAGTTGGTGGTAGACCCCCAGGTCAGATGTCGAGTCACAATAAAATATAATAATATACCTCATTTAATTCCACCTCCATTTTCTTATTGGCGTTTGTTAATTTGTACACAGCTTCAATTTGGTTCACCTCCAATTCCTCCTTCGCAATGATTGCACGCTTCGCTCTGTCCAATTCACATGTCAGCTCAGACACTTTGTCCCTGAAATCACATTACTAAACTATACACTATTTTAAAGAAAAATTCCCAAGAAAAATATACCATAATTAGTATGAAATGTGAATTGGTTAACTAAAATTCAGGCGTGCGCCAGCTGCGACCAGGGTTCAAACCCGGCGTTTGTCAGTAAAGGTGCGACCTCTGCTATCACTAAGCTTGTAGCCGTTAGGGGAAAGTCAATATTCAATATTGTCCCAACAAAATTGACCAAATCCCTCAATATATAATATGTTATTTTGTTTAGTTATTTTAGTCAGGGAAAATGTAATGTTGGACCAAGTTGGTTGGACCAAGTTATATCAGCTTAAATGAGGCAATCCATGCGGTGGAAGATAGGCAGGCAGGCATAGAGGAGAGTGGTCAAGAGTAATACGAACCTGAGACTCTTAATAACCTGTTCATTGTCTTTGTCTTTAGCTCTCAATTTCTTAATAATATTGGAATGCTGCAATTGTTGCTTTGACAGCTTCTCTCCTTCTTCATGCAATTGGGCGATCATGTCGTCCCTTTCACGCAAACTGTTCTCCATCTCCGTCGATGTTTTGCTGCTTGTCTCCATTTTATGTGCGTCTAATTGTTTTCTTAATTGATCCTGCAAAATTACAACTTGCTTCTATTGCAACAATTCCTCAACACTTTCCATAACACAACTCTCCGCTGCACTCACATCCATCATTCTCTATGTGCACAACTATATAGGTAGGCAGACATGCTCCAACCGCATTCGTCCAGAGCTCTTCTAATCTGCCTATCCTTATTCTGCGCAACTCAAAAGTCAGCGCTCTTTTTATTTGCCGTGAACTTAACATTTCAACTTCTTTCGTGATTCTTCTGGTATATTTTAAAACTTACCTTATCCCTGATTGCTTGCTGGAATTTCTTCTCCAATGCTGACATTCTTTGTGTATAATCTTCAGTAATACTATCGCTGCCTTCATGTTTACTATGCAACATTTGCAATTGTGATTTCAACACTTCATTGTCTTCAGACAACTCCGCATTCCTCCGTGACACCTCCATCAACCTCATTTCCCTTGCCTCCAACACCTCTGTCATCTCACTAAGTCTACGGATCAGTCTGTCATTCTCAGACTGCGCCTCATCACTTATATTGCTCTGGATGGATGTTTCTGATAGTTCCCTGCAAGTTAATACATCATAAAATTTATAGTTATCAATTAAGTAACAATAACTTTCTATTACATACAATTATATTATGTAATATGAACTATCTATATTTAATCAATCAATGGAGCGCCACTTGTCACGATCCTGACACACAACTCCTCCGCGATTTTCTTCATACAGCTTTCTTGAGGAGAAAGCGTTGAAAAACGATCTCCTGGGTTTGCCATTTTAAACAAGAGAAAATATTCTTTAAAAATATTTTACATAAAACCCAACAGTGAAATACTAGCCAAGCACCCGAATCCATTAGCAGTTAAGCAATTTGAAAAAAAAAACACAATATCCAGACTCAAACAAGGACAGATTTTGTAGCTTCCTGCTACAAAATCCACCTGGATGATGCAATGGCCCATCCCTTTACCGCTGTACAATGCATATGCTTATGTATATACATATATACATTTTATTGTTTCACCATACAATCACCTTTGGTTATCAATTGCATTACAATGTAAACTATAAACAAATCATACAATTTCATTAACAACTTTGTTGCACTCAAACAATATAGAAACATTTAGAAATAAAAATTAGTCAAAGAATACGCATCCCTCTTATATTGTCATTTAACATCTGACCACCACTTGCCTGATATTGACTTAAATTAAATGACAGTAGCCAGAGAAAGCCACTATCAATCAATCTAATTGTGACACCTTTTTTGTTGTCCCACAGGGATAGGCAGAGACAATAATACGGCACTTGTCACGATCCTGACATAGCACTTCTCACATCATCAATTCTTTCCATACAAATTCTATGGTAAAACAATCCCATGTTTAATAAACCTTTAGTCCCAATTTGAATGTACCGAGGCCCTAATACAACTTATAGCCATTAGTTTTCACAAACAACCAGCTCAGGTCTTTGCTCAGGGTCTGGCTGTCAAAGTATACAGACCTAAAGTGCTCATGTTTCGGGACAGTTTGTAATGTACCAGCATAATAGATATGACTATTATTTATATGTAGTCATATCCATTCATGGACCGCATTCCAGCTTAACATCAAGCAAAATGCTGTCATTATTCAAACCTCAATAAATAATAATCACCTATTATGTCCTCGTATTTTTGATGCCAATGACTTTCCCAATACAATATCAACTAAATGTGATTCTGTTTTATGTTTCCTTTCACCATTTGGACTTGGAATTATTTCTATATCACTAGATGTCGCTGTCTCTATATCATCACCAGACGTGTGACCGGATGTCTGGTCTGAACCAACTTTCACCAAATCACTCTTATCTGAACTAACTGGTGATATCCGTTCCTTCTCCTGTGTGTCCTCCTTTATAGTGACATTATAAAATGATGATGAATCACTTAATTTGTCAACAACAATGTCTTCCTTGTCAGTCTCACTCTCCGCCACATTGGCATTCAATGTCCTGTCTGACCATGAGCCGTCCAATGTGTCACTCTTACATGGCACCAACTCCATGTGTATGGGCTCAAACAATTTCTTCTCCAATCTCAATTTCTTTGGACTAGTGCCATCTGTGTCCAATACCGTTGGTGCTGTGCATTCTGATATTGAATTGTATGACATTGTGTCCTCATCCTCATCTGCCACTAAACTCACACTGTCTCCAGATGGCTTTTCAGTTTTGTCATCAACAGGCGTGGATTGTTTATCAGAATCCCCGGGTGATAAGTTCATAGATGGCGTACTGCTTGAGCAGCTATCAAAGCCGAGACACTCTATTGAACTAGGACTCACTAAACTATCTGGCAACACCTCTACAGATTCAGAATTCAGTTTCAAGCTGCTACTGTGAGGCGTTGTAGGCGCAGACACTGCCTCGGAGTCAGGCGTACTCTTCATTGAGTGCGAGAGCACCTCCACTGAGTCCGAACTGTTCCTGCTTGATATCAACGAGAGGTGTGATTTGGATGAATCTCTCCTGCTGGCACTCTCATTTTTCAATGCTTCATCTTTCTTGCCATCAACATTATCGACTATATCACTCATTAACAACTGACTCTTACTAAACGACTCATCATTGCAACCATAATTAGCATCCGATATCACATTCATAGAACTGGCACGCGGCGGAATCACAATTGCAGTGCTCAACTCTGGCTTTGGTGGTTCGAAGAAAGTGCCCGTGAAGGAGCCCCACAATGACTGCTGAGACGACTTCGACGGACTCTCAGTTACTACAGATTGCTCCTTGGGCTCATTTTGTGTCATTTCGGCACTCGCGGTCAGTCCCCATGAAGCGAAAAAATCAGTATCTTTTTGTGGCGTGATTGTAGCCGCTTTATCCTTTGGCTGGTCGTCTGCAGCATCATCAGAGCTCTCATCCTGAATATCTAATGCCTTATCAATAGTTTTTTGAGCCTCTTTTAACGCAGTTTTCGCAAGATTCGTCAACCCCGATGTGTCAAACCAATTCATTGCTGACCCACATCAGATATACACATATGCAAAGGCCTTTAATAATTCCACACAATCAAGCAGCAAAATGTTCACTACATTACTGAAATTATTATTCTATCAAGATAATAAAATTACTCGCGAAAAACCATAACACAGATTTTGTGACGTTTCCAGTTTGTTGTTATTTTATACTTTTATATGAAAGAATATTAATATAGATTTTACTTTTTAATTTATATACGCGAAAAATCTACTCATTTTAGGCATGTTTTAATTTCCTGGAATATCTAATTGTCAACAAAAAAAAAATATTATTTAAAGAGGACGTCATTTGACCCACAAGTACTCAAAGTATATGATAATAGATTTCGCTGCGGTCGCCATGGCTCCAGTGGCGCAATTGGTTAGCGCACGGTACTTATAAGTCAGTGTTCGTGTGAGTTATGCCGGGGTTGTGAGTTCGAGCCTCACCTGGAGCATTGTTTTTTTTCTTTTATACTTTTTAAAATAAAACTTCCTTTACTTGTATAAAACATTTATTGATACATAATACACCCACATTGCATTATTTTATTTCGTAACATGATGTGCAATTTCTGTAAATTTTAAATGCAATAAAAGTCTGAATTTTAAGATATCCTAATTGTCAAAAAAAAGTGCACACACTAGATGTATCTGTATCACTTATGTAATATTTCATATAACAAAAATAATTATAATAAAATAAATACAATTTTAAACCTAAAACGTCTTTATTTGAATATGTCTTAAATTAATTCAAATGAACCACCAATTGTGCCACTATAGCGTAGTGACGTATTGCATTCTGGGGGGGGGCGATTTCAATGTTTAAACAGTTTGTTGTGCGCCCATATTGGTTGGCGTTTGTTGTTTGAACATGAACGTTGATGCATTTTGTAGCAATTGTTTCTTCATGAAGTCCGTCGTCACCGATTTGAGGTTCTCCTTGGCGCCGAACTTACATTTCAAGTAGCCGTACAAGTTGGCGCCATTCAGTGCCAATGCAATCATCACGAGGAGCTGTAATTAACATATTCATTTACTCTCAGTAGATATAGCCTGCTTATTTACTTATTATAGCCATTACTATGCCAAGCAATGATATTACAACAGACAAAGTGGAAGTAAGACGGAATGATAGTTATTGAGAGCGAAAAAGAGACAAATATATGTTGCTCTGCATCAGGCATGTTGCAGATTTTAAGAGGCTTACGTCCGCACATGCGGATCTAAAAAGTGTATAATTAAAAGATAGTAACAATTAATATTTCTTTATTTTCTTACAGGTCGGCTCGCGCCACAAGCCGCGTCCTTTCTTGCTGCGACCTGCTAGCATTCGCATTCGCATTCGCATTCGCATCAGCTTCGCATCGATTTATGCGGATGCGGATATTCGGAGCATCCCTGCTCTGCATCGCGACTCGCTAGCATAGTTCACCGTGCCTCGTCTTTTCTTATTAAAATATTGCAGCCAAGGGTTAATGGATGGGCAAGACATTTTGGTATAAATCGTCTAAACTAATGAATAAGTTATTAAAGAGTTTGTTTGACAAATGGTTCTACAAGTTTTTGTATAATTAGTTTTATATAATAGCTAATGAAATAGATTGTAATACAACAAATCAATAATAATGATGACAGGCGTGGCCGATTGATTAGCACAACAATTTTTTACACGCAAAGTCCCGGATTCGATTCCCACTAGGATCAAATATTTGTTTCACAGATGTTATTTGTAGTATTTAAAAATTATATTGCAAATATTTGTTAACAAAAAAGAGGCTGGTATTTGATTCGGTCTGGTTATCAAAGAGTGGTAGGAAGTGGTACCCAGTCTGCCGATCCAAGGTACCACCACCCACAAGTATACAGACCCTATAGTGATGTCAATAATAATAGTTGCGTTCGGGATCAGCTTGTAAGTCGCCGGTTCCAACTAGGCCGGCATAGTGGATGTGATTACCACTTAGGTTATTGAATTGTAGTAGCAGTGACATTCATTTATGAACCGCACTCTAGCCTAACATCAAGAGGGGTACTGTCATATATCAACCAAATTGGAGACATCCTTAAGAAAGCTGAGTTGCCTAGTGCCCATAACCATAGAGCTTGTATGAAGAGAATTGCGAGGGAGTTCTGTCAGGACCGTGGCAGGTGGCGCTCCATTGTCTCTGGCTATTCCTGTTGCTTATATCGAATGCAAATAATAACTGACCATCCATTTGAACTTGAGTCCAAATATACAGAATATCATAATGACACTCCAAAACAATGGACATAATATTAAGGCCATCCAAAATATTCTGCTCTCATTTGCATTTACACGATTCTGAAACAATATAAATTATTATTGATTAATAATTTCTACAAAAAACTGAAGTGTGGCTGAAAATATTAAAAGTCAGTGTGTGAGAATTACTATTACTAATTCATTATTTTAGTAATTAAATTTGAATATTGGAGCTTTACATATATTTAATGAAAAGTAGCATGGCCGCCTATTTGGGCTCCAGTCTGTTTCGCAAGGGTTCCTATATTAATCCTGCGTAACTAAATAACTGTTCACTGGGGCTGCTGGTTTAGATAAGAGTTTCAACTAGCTTCATTTTTGTTTCTCTCATTTAAATTCATTCGCATCTTACTTCGAAAATTAAAGGGCTGTCAATTTCTGGTGTTTCTTTCTTGTCGCGATCTGCTACACATTCGCATCCAAATCGATGTATGCGGATGCAGATGTCTACATGCGGATGTGTATGCGGATCCGAATATTCGCAACATTCTGTAGTGCATGCGTATACCCACATATATATTGGGTCGGGGAAAATGTTTTTTTTCACATATAGTATGTATAAACTTGTAATAAATTATCTTTAGCTGTACTATTTGTATCTGGCTGGTTTTCATGACATTTCAAAAAAAAATTATGTAGGAAAATTTGTTTCCCACTATTTTTAATGAGCGAATCGAATGAAGAAATTAGATAAATTATAAAATTTTATTATAAAAAAGGCAAGCCGCCAAAAATATTTATGACGTTTATGGACCTAATGCAGTGTCAGTAAGAGTAGCACAAAGTTGGTTTAAGCGTTTTCAATCCGGGAATTTTCATGTCAAAGATGCAGCAGCTAAAATAGGTGAAGAACTAGGAATTGACCACAAAACAGTTTAGGCCCATTTGAAAAAAAGGGGTACCACACGAGCTTACAGAAAGAAACCTAATAAACCTACTCATTTGTGATTTTTTATTGAGACGTAATGAAACCGTTTTTGAAGAGATTGATAACTTGTGATGAAAAGTGGATCACGTATGACAAGAACATACGAAAAAGCTCCCCAACCTAATATATACCGATGGCCAACGAAACATGATAATAAAGGAGGATTCCCTTTAAGATTTTCATAAATTCATATTATGTTTACCACATTGTTTTATTCTCCAGCTTTAATTATAAACATATTTAAGTGCAACATTAATGATCTATAAATGTTCATTACGTTGCGAAACTTAATGTGGCACAAATTTTATGTGAAATTTCATAATCTGTCAAAAAATCTGTTTTCAATATCTATTTGTCCATAAAATTGTATCAATGGGCACTAAGGAAATGATATCGTAAGTTTTAAATATCAGTTCAGGTAACTTTAAATTGAATTGAATCTTTGAACGAAGTTGCATAATAGCTTTATTATTTCATTATAAATGGCACTGCTTTGTAATTTTATTATTTAAATGCGTAAATCGGAACGCAAAATTTTCATAGACAAACGTTTGTTGACGCATTGCATGAGCGTTGGCTATCAGTGTTACTACTGCATGAGGCACTATACAAACACTACACATTCCATGAAATTGGTTTATAGGTGAAACATGAACTCCCGCAAGCGCTTTTGGTGGTAAATACATGCAACATATATGCCTGACAGTTAAGTATTATCAGACACAATAAATGTGTTCAAAATTAGATTAGACAAATATCTGTATAGCAGACGGAGCAAATAGAGCTATGGTAGAGGCTGCTCAGTAATAAAACACATATACCTGCATAGATTCAAATTTCCAATGTGATTTGCCATCATCATCCACATAACTCCACCATCTTAAGCCAACAAGCAAACGACCTGAAACATGTTAGCATACAAGCAAATGTGAATACACAATACAGAAGTAGCGCTTGAAAACAAATCCCACAACTTCTCTGCCTTTCTTTTTACTCTTCTTAACACGGGCAGACTAGACATCCTAGGTAAGCAGCAAGCAAAGGTAAGTTAAGCAATTTTGTCTGAAGTCCTTTGCTCTCCATCAGGCAAGTTGAGGTAAAATGTTGCATCGCATAAAAGAAGAGTACTTCTTACCTGTAATATTCTTAACAATCCAAAAGTCAGCCGAGAGCAACAGAACAACCAACACGAAGCTTGCAATGAATGAGTCAGAGAACCAACCACATAATATGTAAACCAAAATTGCTGAACAACGAAACACCAAATGGAAGAACACTATGTATGGATGGCTGCAAACAAATTCAATATTAATCAAATCACTTTTTTTTCCCTCAGCGATAGGCAGACACAATGGGTGCTCCACGAACCTGACGCAACTCCTTCACTTCCACAATTCTCTTCGTACAAGCTCTATGGTAAAATATATCTTATTATTATTACTATTAATTGATAGACAAGAAGCTCATTGCTGATATGCCTATATCACGCACTGGTTAAAAGTTCGTCTATAGTCCCTAACCAAATGTTCATTTTTTTAAACTGTTAATAAATCACTGGTGTAATTCATTCAGCCGGTTGTACCAAAAATTGTAATTTATGAATTCGTAGAAGATAGAAGCAAAAATGGGTTGCAGCACTCTCTCGTGTATGTTGTCTGAAAACACACACACAACATACGAGAGAGTGTTGCAACCCATTTTTGCTTTCTTCTTCTACTTATTTGTAACTTTTTACGAATTCGTAAATTAACATTTTTGGTACAACCGGCTAATAGTGTTGCCAATTACATGTTACATGAACATTGAAAAGATGGACTTTTTATATTGTGATGCAACATCTGTTATTGACTCATGGCAAACAAGCGGAGGTCCAAGAGCAGCGTCGATTCCAACTATTTACCCAATCAGCATTGCGGCAAACTTCATGCTGTGGAATACAATGCCAGTATAGATACTAAATACTGGTAGTCACTTGGCTAGTGTCAAGCAATTTAAATACATGTAAAACATCTTCTTAATATCAATGATTTTTGTACTTCTTTAATTGTAATACAATTAATATAAATATAAAAGTAACCCTGCTTAACATTACTTTAAACAAATGAATATCTGATATGTCTAAAACTCACACAAACTGTCTGTTGGCATTATCCTCCTCCCCAAATGCAAGGGCATCGTCGTCAAGCAACGGCACCTGCGGGACACCTGGCTGTAAGTAATGCACAACAGTAAAGCAAAGCAAAGCATTCTAGTCTACTATAATAATAATGGTCACTGGACTTGGAGCAATAATAAACCATGTTATTTATCATGATCCAAAACCTAATACTCAAAACTTACATCAAACAGCTGTTGCTTGTTAAATTATGAAAATTAAAATACGCTAAGATTTAGCTAAAACTGCGATAATATAGCTATAAAATAATTATGATTATTACGCTCTTTATAATAATAATGTAAATCAATAATCATGCTATATTAAAGCTGCTAGAAAATACTTATGCATGGATTGCCGTAAATACTGCTCTAAGCTCAGTGAAAACGTACCGTGGCCGATTCCATTATTACTTTTCCAGGATAATATAATCAATTAAATCGTGTAAATACAAAAATATTTACGAACACGAATCAAACTTGCAGACACCAGCGGAGACACTTTGACGTAGGCATGACTTTATGTTTTATATTTTTGTTTAGGCCTTAATTTACAAAACTTACAGCCATTATTGTACAAATGAATTAAATCCTAATTCTGAAATATATCACAAAATTTCTTAAATTATAGTAAATTGTAAATATAGTAAAAATGTTTCAAAATGTAGTTCTAAATTTAGAGATTTATTATCTATTGTATAAATTGAAACGTATTTCTTGTTATTGCGAGTTAAAAAAATTAACTTCACGCAAATCATAAAAGAGAGAACGAATAAACAGCTGTCAAAATTTTGGGGAAGGCACATGCAGCGCTGTTTACTAATCATTCAGTTTGTTATGTGATATCGTTATTTAACTAATAATTTCCCGTTGCAACGGTGTGTTAGCACGATGCTTTCAGCGTCCGCGTATGTACATTGCCGCATCTCCTCCTGATCTTTGTGTCTGACGAGTGTTTCGCTCATTACGTAGTTGATTCGTTGCGATGGGTGCAAAGGCGAGCACTGCCAACGGGGGACAGAGTCCCAGAGCGCGGACATTCTCCAACTCGAGTTCGGAAGTGGTCTCTGGGGCTACGGGCTTCAGCCTCCTGCGCGCCATCCCGGGCATTCAGGTGTCGAGCGACAGGCAGAGAGCGCGCTCGCTGTCTTCCGTGCCAGATCTGCACGAGTCCCGCGAAACGATCGCCATCCCGCCCAACGCCACTGGGTACGAGGTCACGGTGAGCCCTGACACAGACTCCAGTTCGGCCGAAGAGAGCGCGCCGACAGCGGGCACTTCTCTGTCGCTCGGCAGGGTGTACGCCGCTCACTCGCTGCCTTCGCATATCTGGTCTATTAATGGTGAGTCCATAATTGTCTCAGTCTGTATTATAGGTGCCTAAGTGCCAAAAGTGGATTGCACAATGATGTGCTAAGAGCCCATACAAATGAATGTCACAGTGACATTGTTTCAAATTGAGCCTGCACTCTCAAATAATATTGCATTATTATGGATAATGAGTTTGGATGAAGTAATATTATTTATGTTATTCTATTAACATTGTTAATATTTTTAAGTGTTATCATTTTCCTTGACTTTGTTTTTTAACTTAAATATTTCATACAAATGATAAAAATAGTTTATTATATATACATAACAGCTTAGTAAAGATAATGAACACAAAATTTGGCTAATTTAAACAATCCATCAAATTAACTGTAGACATTATTAATGATAATTATTAGTAAATATGTACTCAAAGACATTGTTATTATAGGCAAGCAGCTCATTGCTGATATGCGTACATCAAGCACTGGTTGAAGGTTCATAAAATTGCTAGTCATCACCATACTCTATGTGTATAGTCCCTATCAGTTGTCAATGTTGTTTTAACAGTGTTAACAGTTGAGGACTTGAATACATCATCAGAGTATTCAAGTATACAGACCGTGAAGTGATTTAGTCACGTTTCGGGATCAGCTTGTAAGTTGCCGGTTCCATCTAGGCCGGCATAGTGGATGTGATTGCTACTCACAGTTATTGAATTGTAGTAGCAGTGACATTCATTCATGGACCACACTTTGGCTTAACATCAAGCGGGGTGCTGTCATATGTCGAGTCACAATAAAAAAAAAAAAAAAAAAAAAAAAAAAAAAAAAAAAAAGAGCTTGCTCCACATATTCACAACTTTGTTGTTTATAAAGTGATATCCATTGCTGGATTTTCTCATCAGTTTCATTTCATGATCATGACTGGGAAATATTGATGTATTAAAACATTTCTTTTATATCCCAATTTATAAAAAAATATTCTTATTTCTTAAAATCCATTTTACTATAAATACTAAATATTTGTGCACATGAGGATTTCAGATGTATGCAGTAGGCATGAAAGCAATGCTTTTTGTGGTATTATTAGGCAGGTCCAAGTAAACGACAGGCATGGCGTGTTGGTTAGCACACAGGTTTGTTTCCCAGCTGAAGCAAATATATGTTTCATAGCTTTATACAGGAAGGTGTTGTTATTACAAAAAACAAAAATAAATTTACTTGAACATTTTAATTTTTAATCAAATTTATGAGTTAAATAAATAGTTATTAAATAAATAAAAATATCATATTTTATTTGGCATTTGGAGATATCACTGTTCTTTAAGCATATCTAAATATATCATGATGGTCTGGAATCCCTGTGTGTGATTGCAATCTTGTCCATGCATTTAATTATGCTGGATCTGACGAATCTGATGAAGGTCATCTCAGTTCAGGAAATTGTAAGAGATAGAACTATGGTGATTTAATTAAAATTGTACAGGTAGGGACCTGGTAGCATATCGAGATGTTGCGCAAGTTCCACTTAGGCCGGCTTAGTGGATGTGACTGCTACTTCCAGCCTCTATTAATGGACTCCACTCCAGCTTAACATCAGGCGGGGTGCTATCGTATGTTGATCGTCTATATGAAATAGTTGTTTAGCTGGCTGTTTATAAATTGGAGACCCGGAGCACATAATGATGGGATACCATGAGGGTGCAAGGGAGGATCATGTACTCATTCACGTTACGAGGCACATAGCTTATATGCTTTTACTACAACTTTAGGGCACAGCTATTTATTATGAAAATATATTAAACATCCTTATTTCAAAGTGGGAGAGGTAGTAACACAAATACAATAGGCATTTATTAAGGATTTGGAGTGGCCATTGTCATTATTTTAAGCGCACACACACACACCACACAAACACACACACACAAACACATTGTTTTGACAATCATGATGAAGTGGCTTATTGACTCTTTGTCTCCACTTAATTGTTTCTCATTACATAAATATAATTTATGACACAGATTGCATTTGAAAGCATTCAACTCAGATAATAAGTACATTATTTAGCTATTAAAAAGCGAATCAGGGCATTGAAGCACCCTTTGAAGCACAGCACAGTATCTTCTGGATGCACTGGATTCATTGCAGCGCCGAGCTGGCTGAGTAGAAAGTGATCAGATCAACATCATGTTAAGGGAGCTTCAGGAATGTTGCACGTTGCCATGCGTCATCTGTGACACCCATACAGGTGACACCCATACAACTCGCAACTCGGACGACGAGAGGAGATGAGGACGCCATCTCGTACACTATCGCACTAGCTCATCTCGTCCTTGGAGAGTGTTGTTGCCTGCAGCCTAGTGAAATGAAATAAATGGTGATTAGCAGAATGCCAGCGTTGGCCATTGTTGCAACTCATCAACATTGTAACAAAAGGCCATTGTAGTGAGTTCATATGATTTGCGCGCGTGCCCAATGCAGCACAAAGCTCGCCGGCAACAATGGAGCCGTGACGCGCGCAAACCAAAATAAAACGCAAACTGTGTAAAGTGCGGGCTGATGCTCTCGCGTGTGCCGGGAGCCGCTCACAGTTCCGGGTGTGCGTGGGCGACGTGCGTTCGGGAACTCGATTTCAGTATTCCTTGTGCCGCCGTAGTGTTCGCACGCGAAGTATGTACAGACGTCGGCATCGCACCTCTTTGGGCTTGGGTGTCTCCAGTCTCAGTTCCAGTTTCTCGACTACCCTCTCGTTTAGGACATCGACGAGCGCGCCGGGCCGCACGCACAGTGACGCCGTGCGATCGGATGCGCGCGCGACCGCAGCCAAACTTAAGTCCAAGTATGAGACGACGGGTTCAACTCAAGGTGCGTTCACACACTTTTGTGTTATTCGCGTGTCACGCAATGAGAAAGGTGTATTTTTGCAATAATATAATAAAAGCTCATTGTAGTGCGTCAAAGCTGCCTATCCTGCGAGGGGTGTGATTGTCAATCATAGGTATTTAGGAAGCATCAGTTTTATCAGTGAACTGATGACGTTTATGTTGATAATGTGTACAAAGAGTCGCGGCACTCATCATCCGTACGTACAATAATTTGAACAAGAATATTTTCTCCAATGAGTTTTTCCTAGTTTTTTTCTTATTGTTACTCGAGACGTGACAGCACCCTGCCTTATGTTAAGCTGGAGTGCGGTCCATGAATAGTGTTGAGTAAGTAATTTCACGGTCTGTTTACTTGTAAGATCGGCAGACTAGGCACCACTGCCTATCACTCTTGAATATAATTCCAATGCACCACTAAATATAATACACCTAAGGCGAATGCGATGCCCTCTATTCAGCAAATTGCTATTTGTGTTCATTTATCAGTAAGAAGCTTTATCTCTATACATTTTTAGAATTATATACACGCACACACGCAGGCAGACAATGGTGTGTGTGTGATAAGAATTGTTTTGATGGTTTTTGTGTTAGATAAAATGTTAACTGAGCATTAATTACATAAACATTGATTGGGCCACATCGTTATCTTATTACATCAAGTCCAAATTTCACAATGTGCCTTGTTCCATTGGGGTAGGCAGTGGTGTTTCTCCAAATATTGTTTTGTTATATTGATGCTGGCTCTAAACTGAGCCTTGTAACGTGGGAATACATTATTTTTAAAGCATAATACATTATTATTAATAATAAAATCGTTTATTTCACTAAACAGTAGATTAATCATTGGTTTGAATTATTGCATATCCCTTCGATCTTCATGGTCCATCTTTTAGGTACAGAAGGTATTTAACACTTTGATAATAAGTAATAATACATTTTATTTAAAGCACCAAAGTTCTATTATCTCTTTTATTTATTTGATCCTCTGTTTCATCATCAGCTACTTCCGGATCTTCAATTTAATACGACCCTTATTAAATACACAATTCTTCTACATATCCTTTAAACACCTTTGGTCCACCATCAGGTACTTTTGGGTTTTTTTACGCCCAGAAATTATATACATTATCATCATCAGCTAGAAAATTTCCACTGCTAAACATAGGCCTCCCCTCTAGAACGCCATTCCGAACGACAAGATGCCAGTTGCATCCACCGGTTATTTGTGACTTTCACTATGTCGTCAGTCCACCTATTTGGAGGCCTACGTAAGCTGCGTCTTCCGGTTCGTGGTCTTCACTCAAGAACCTTTCGTTATATATTTTCTGTTTTTTTTTGTAAATGATTGTACGAACAATTTACGAAGTCAGGCGGGGTATTTTGTAAAGGAAAATTATGAGAAATAACAGGAGTATGCATCGTACCTAGGGCTTTTCAGTGGGCTGTTATAAACCACGTTCATAAAAGTGCATTTGGGTTGGCAAAAGACCCTCGAAAAAGTTAATCGCCATTATTGGTTTCCCAATATGAACAAATATGTGAGGAAGTTTGTAGAGAAGTGCATTACTTGCAGAATGAGGTGAGCGCAAACATACGAACAAACAAAGATGTACTCGTAGATGCTGATGTGATGCCCTTCACATAAACCAACGGAGGTTGATGGTCGTTGATGATGAAGCTACTTTATAATTAATCAAATATACCACAATAAATGGAGTACGATCCATGAGCGGATAGTGGACTGCTATAAATTAATTTCTCTTAAAACATAAAATAAAAATTATTATAATGACTACATTTAAATAGGCGATAGTGCAATAGTCACGCAAACCGAGATATATGTACTTTGGTCGTCCTGTTTCTATGATACAAGCACTTTAGTAGCTTAGTATAGAAATAAAAATAAAAAGTTTAAATAATGTCATACAAAATTATAAATTAAAATTGCAAACTAAATGAAATTTGCAACGCGTGGCGCATTGGCAACACACCAGTGTCGTTTTGCCTGCCTGAAATAAATGTGTATTATTGTGTTATTATAATATATATAATTTATTAATGAGTTAAAATGTGATTATTATGTATTTGTTGTTTTTTTCTTACAAATTGTCATCATTATATTGCACCTACTTACCATTAATACTGTCTTAATGTCCTAAAGGTTTGGCTGTCAGAGAATGTGTTGCGGCATTAAGTCCGCCTTTGTACATAGTGCGATTAAGTTTAAAATAAATTATTAATGCGCGTGAGAGCTGAAAATGCGTAATTGATAATTTCGATTTTGATTTCCGGTCGCAGCGAACATTTGTTTCATAGATGTGTTATAGCGACCATTTAGGGTAAAACGACATTGTTGATAACTGTTAAAAAAGTAGTACTTAAGACTTTTTAATTTAAAATTCTCGTGCTTATCTAAATGCATATTTATTTTTCTTATGTTGGCACAAACTTAACTGACGTCACTGCCTAATTTACGTGACAGAAAGGTTAGTTGTTTATGAGCTCCGCTTTGTTGTTGGCGTTAACCTCAATGAGTGGTAGGCAGTGGTCCCAGTCTGCCGTTTTGAGGTAGTACAAGTATACAGACCGTGAAGTGATTTGGTCGCGTTTCGGTATCAGCTTGTAAGTTTCCGGTTTCAACTAGGCATAGTGGATGTGATTGCTACTTACAGTTATTGAATTGTAGTGGCAGTGGCATCCATTCATGGACCACACTCCAGCTTAACATCGATCATTGTATAGTATTGTTTTGGCCATCACCTAAACTACGGGTTGCCTAGTGCCCATAATCACAGCAAATGAGTTGTGAAAGGATCGTGGCAAGTGGCGCTTTATTGTCTCTGCCTATCCTACGTGTGTGTTAACAATGATATCTCTTGTCTTTGTATAATGTAATTATTAATTGTTATTATATTACTGACGTGTACAAGGGTTTCTTAAGTAACAGGACGATCAAAGTACATACATCAACAACACATCGGTACCGGTGGTTTTGAACCGGCGTCTCATGGTTTGCGACGCCATCCATAGACGTTTATGTTATCGTCATCAATTCTATATCTAGGGATAGGCAGTGACAATAGACCGCCACTTTCTGCGATCGTTATTATTTTATACACATTATATGGTAACGGGCGGCGTAGACCATTGCTAATTAAGTAATGTCACCGCTTTTATGAATAAACCATCTTGTTGGTAGTTTATTTACCTGCTATTTTGTGCTGGTGATTTAGATACATGAAAGGAAACTCAGACATTTAGAGAGCGATGGTTAATTTGTAATATATTTGTATTTTTATTATGAGGCGTGAAACTTTATGGAATATAAATAGAGCGAATGTTTTATAATAATAATGTGTCAACGAAGGTCTTCGCTCTCCGGCAGTGTGTGTGTGTGTGTGTGTGTGTGTGTGTGTGTGTGTGTGTGTGTGTGTGTGTGTGTGTGTGTGCGTGTGTGTGTGTGTGTGTGTGTGTGTGTGTATGAAACGGAAGCGAGCATTTCTTGGAAATTCACGTCGGCCATTTTGCACGTCACTACTACTACGACGAAAGATTAATTAGATTATTCTATGTTGTTGCTTTGTTACATATTATATATACATATTCAAGGTGACCGTGGTGTAGTGGCAGTGAAATGGTCAGCAGACCGCGAGTCCCCGGTTCAATACCGCTTGCCGGTATCAATATGCGATATGTTTAGTAGCTTATTAGAGAAATGTAAAAACAAAAATAATATAGACAGAAACAATGCCATGGCATTAACAACAACAAAAGATATCCAAATTCTAGGGTAAACTTGCTAAACTGAAACGTGACCTATGGTTATATAGGGGCTCGTTTCCGCACTTGAGTCCTCTGCGGTTTCGTTGTGCGTTCTGCAACGGTCTGCTCTCAGTGGAGGCACCCGATCTCCTCCAGGAAGGCCAGGAGACCCTTCTCGTTCCTCCAGACCTCCGGAAGCGTCCTCGCTGCTTAAGAACTTGTGTCTCGCTTAGGCCGCGCTGCTGCAACTCAAGAGCACATGTGCACGTGTTTCCTCCTCGTTTAGGCAGCGGGCTATCTGAAATGTTGCGGTTGTAAATGTGTTTAATAAAAGCACAATGCCCCATTATGGCACCCACCATTTAGCAGTTGTCCAGTCTATCCATATAAGGAACGGCTTCCCGGAACTGACTGCAGTCTGGTGTTCGCGACCATGCACTTTGATGCAGGTTACCTGTTCTTACGCAAAAACTGGAAAGGTAACTGTAACTATCCCCTCCTGGCCATTTCATCTGCCGCGTCGTTCCCTAGCGATTCACTATGACCCCCTGACCCAAAAGCACTGCTGTACTGTCAGAGAGGATTCTGATCTTCTCTCTTTTTGTTATTGCATATGCCGTAGTATGCCTATACATTGAGCTGTTTATGTCAAGTGCTGATGAAAAGGTATATAATTTAAATAATAAAAACACTATTACATTAAAAACTATTGACACCCGCATGTAAACGGATTCACAATCGGACAGAGCGTGCAATATAGCGTCATTATACTCGCATTCCACACATTCAACAAAACTGTCCATACCACCATACCACACACGGATAGGCAGATACAATGGAGGTTGTCGAAGCTTAAGTTGGAGTGCGGTCCATGAATGGAGGTGACTGCTACTACAGTAAAATAACAAAAAGTATCAGCCGCATCCACTATGCCGGCCTAGTTGTAACCGCAACTTGCAAGCTGATCCCGAAACGCGACTATATCACTTCACGGTCTGTATACTTGTAAGTGGTGGTACTACCCAAGATCGACAGACTGGGTACCATTGCCTACCATTCTTTTTTATTTGCAAATATTTGTAAATTTAATAAATTATTAATAAATATTACAAACATTTGCTTCAACCGGAAATCGAACCTTTGTGCATGGTATGGGTGCAAATTATATCTTTTTATGATTCGATGCACACTTGCCCTTGGCGTGGTCCTCTCGTACAGCTTCCATGACCTGAGCTTCATTTAGGGATCTTGTTTGGCTCCATCACAGACACTTATAAACATACACAAATAAACACCCGGTGGTCAGGATAGTGGTCCCGTTTCATTATATCGAAGGGGTGGCTTTATGCACTATTTACCCCCCAGGTCGTATTTTGTCGACCGAATCACCAGTCGAACTAAAAGGTTGAGTCAATAATTTGCCAGCCCATGTGTTCTCCCCCATCTTATTTTTTCATTTAATTTATATTTCTCTAATAAGCTACTAAAGTGCTTGTATCATAGAAACAGTACAACCGAAGTACGTATATATCAAAGAAAGTGGTTTCGGACTCGTGCTCTCGGTTTGTGTAACCATGGCACTGCCACCACACCACGGTGACCATGAGGCATGTCGAGGTGGGATGTGGAGTGACAAATGTTTTGGAATGGATGCTATTTTTGTCGGCCTTTATAGGAAGTGCATGGATGAAATAGTATGGCATGGATCTGTGTGGCCTATTGGCCTATATTCCAGCTCACGCAAATAGCACTCGCATGGCAGCGGGGCGTGCCAACTTGGATGTTTACGCACCTCAAACAATTACGTTATACTCTCCTCCTATATATAAAACTACTATTTATTACTTCTGTAGTGCTTTACCGTTATCCAAGCTCGTCTTTTTACACGCGTGAAACCCGCACATGTCGGGGGAAGCATCCGCATCCTATCCACCGAATCGGCAGCCAGTCGTCGGCGTCGGCACTCCTCTTGCTTACCATGAGGCAAGTGGTGATGGTATATATATTTATGATGACATATTCTGTCATCATAAATATAAATAAAATGTCACTTGGAAAAGAGTTTTAGAGCTGCGTAAGAGTACAGGTTCGCAACATACGCAACGTACTTTGGGTTTAGGGATAAACACAAACACTATATATATTAATTAATTTACTGAGGTTCGCAACAAGAAGTGTGTCAACATTTGTACTTTTAGCCGCGAAAACGCGAATAAGGGTGATTGTTAAGTTAATGGCTATGCATCCCATTTCCAGATATTACACTATAAACATACTTTTATTATTTCCAATTCGTTCATTTGCCGCCCAAACTCAGACAGAAGCATTTGGTTGGATTTGTTTCAGACAACAATACACCCTCAAGAAAGCTGGGGGGCCTAGTGCCGTAGAGCTTGTATGAAGAGGATTGTTGATGGAAGCGAGAGAGTTGTGTCAGGATCGTGGCAAGTGGCGCTTTATTGTCTCTGCCTATCCCTATTTATTTGTTTGATTGACATTTATAAATTATTCCTAATATTTATCGGGTGCATGCAAGAAAAGCCATTTGAATTATATTTGGAATGTGCCAAGACCTTTTTATTATGATCACCAAACACATCATTGGAATAAAAATTGTTCTTTTTGACTTTATGGCCTTTAGAGGGCGCCGGCATATTCACTTTAATGTGACGTCAAACAAGTCTCGTTTGTGCTTCGCCTTATCTTTGTGCCACCAAGTCGAGCAAAGCGTCACGGCCGTACCATCCTTTTCTCGAAGCAATTCAGACCATTTTCGACCCCCTGTAATTTCGTTGTGGATAAAACTAGAAGACTGAAATTTTCAGTAACCACATGCAGGCATTGTAAAGACACGTATATTTCAAATTTCATTCAATTTGAACCAGTATTTTAAGAATTATAACGGGTCAAATTTCTTAAATTTTGTCACTCACTGACTCACCGATCATCAAAATTCTAAGGCACTTCTAGCAGACCTAGAAGCTTCAAATTTGGAATATAAGTAGTGTTTGGTGTATGAATCTAGGAAAAACTAAAAAATCTAGAAAAGACCGCAAAGAAAATTAAGCCCATACAGCCAAGTCTTCAGTTAAATTTTTTAATATTGGCTTTATTCGTAACGATGTTTTAAGATTTTATTTATTTTACGGCAATTATTATTGCTAGCGCGAGGGCGCGGGGCGGGAACAGTGGCTTGGCGCGCGGAAAGGTGAATGTCGCCGAGCGAGCAGCAGCCGCGCTCTTACGCGCGAGCGACCCAGTGCTGTTCGGATGTGCCCAGAATACTTACCTATGAGTTTGCGATTTTCATTGATAATTTCGATTGCTATATTAGTTTGACGACTAAAGGCTACTCTCATTGGTTTACTGATATTATTTGCTTACAATTTGGACGTTGTTCGCATAAATAATTTAAAATAAATATTGATACTTTAAGTACCTAAGTATTTATAAATTTCTTATTACCTAATCGTATTTCTGCATAAAAATAAATTTGCAATCTAACTTGTAGGTAGTCGCAATGGATTCAGTAATACTGTATGTGAATGATCAGCCTTGTCCACACTGGGTTATTCCTATACCTGGTGATGGTTCGTGTTTATTTCATTCTTTGTCATTCTCTATGTATGGGAATATTGAGTCGTCGTATGATATTAGACTTGCTATAATCGAGTATGTGGTAGCGCATTACAAAATAACCGTCTACAAAATACAAAAAGAAATGAGATCCCATCAAAAACAATACTTGTCAAAAAAACCAAGTCTCGCAACTCAGTTGTTCTGCGGTAAAAAGTTGTGAGATCCATGTAATACCAAGTCGGTTATTAATTTATTCAGTCTCTACTTAAGCGACTTTTTGTCTTAATACGTCCAGTCTCTAAGACCACGATCGTGGTCCATAACAATTGAAAATCAATTGTGTCTGGAATCTCCGTACTCGAAGCATTAAGTTGTTACGTAATAATTAACAGCATCTTATAGTGACGCATATCAATATTAAAATTCTTTAATGTTTTATATAAATATATTGAGACTTGGCCATCGCACTAAATAATTGAATTTACATGTGTTTTCAGGCGATTGAATTTACACGTGTTTTCAGGCGATGGCCAAGTCTCAATATTTTTATATAAAACATAAAAGAATTTTAATATTGATATGCGTCACTATAAGATGCTGTTAATTATTACGTAACAACTTAATGCTTCGAGTACGGAGATTCCAGACACAATTGATTTTCAATTGTTATGGACCACGATCGTGGTCTTAGAGACTGGACGTATTAAGACAGACAGTCGCTTAAGTAGAGACTGAATAAATTAATAACCGACTTGGTATTACATGGATCTCACAACTTTTTACCGCAGAACAACTGAGTTGCGAGACTTGGTTTTTTGACAAGTATTGTTTTTGATGGGATATATACAACATGGAGGAAAAGTTACTCAATGAAATTGCAATAAGATAATTGGTGAAGTTGTATATTTCTATATGTTTTAACCATGGCACTTTATATCTTTTCATTGTTTGGTATCCTGGTGGTTTGAAGCGGTGATCAACGTAGTAAAATGCAGTCCCTCCTACATATCCGATGTGTCTAGGATTAGTCACATATTGTGACGACGTCCATATCCACCACGAATAGACAGTGGTGCGTGTTGGTGGTGGAAGTGTTGTTGCGAATAGCCTCTGTGCAATGTCAAACATAGGTGCAATATATATCGGGTCCTCGAAATAACTTTTTTTAAAGGACAATATTCGTGAAGCATACAATCGATAATGTACTTAAAAATTGGACCGATCGTGTAGGCTACTGCATGGCCAGCCGAGGCAGCCATTTGAATGAAATTATTTTCCATCATTAACCGGAAGGATTGTACTTTCAAATAAAAAAAGAAATTTGAAAAAATATTCAGTAGTTTTTTTTATAGCATTTTCAAAAAAAAAAACGTTATTTGGCGGCCCCGATAACTAATCACTCCTGCGCCGCGGACTGATTTTCATTATGTCCTGTTAAACTTTTAACAGGACTGTTAGCTACTATCAAGAGTACTAAGTAACCGCGACGCAAATACCTTACCACCAAGCATCAAGCATATGCCCAGATAACACTCGGGATTTTTTATAACATTCTATTTACTACTTTTTACGCATTTCTTCTCAATATTAATTTTAGATATTAATATATACGAGTATGTATTTGTTTATAAAAAAAAGTATATACGAGAGGGCGTTCAATATGTAGTGAGAATGAGGTATATATGTACTGCTTGAATACAAAAAGATACTGGCAGGCATGGCGTAATTATTTGTTTGCCCAATTGCACTGTTATTCCCATAGTACCCAATGCAATTGGGTTATTTATTACGCAATAACGAGCAGTAATCGGTCATTATCATTTTTAAGGTAGACCAAGCAGTCTTTCAATCATTATCACATAATTATTTTGATTATAGCAAATGAAAATAATTGCAATTGGATGATAATACAGCACCAGAGTGTGTTGATGTTTCCTCCACGCTGAATGAAAGCGAATCTGAATGTGATATAGATGTGAAAGAGATTTTGAATGCATTGAAAAGAATGAAAGTTGGAAAAGCGGCTGGGTGTGACAGAATAACTGTCGAAATGCTGAAGGGCGGTGGTCAGCTGGTGGCTTTCTGGTTGTGTCTCCTTTTCCGTAAGTGCTGGGTGAACGGTCTTGTACCAGGTGACTGGCGCAAGGCTGTCATAGTACCACTATACAAGGGGAAGGGATCGCAACAGGAACCCAAAAATTACCGCGGCATCAGCCTTCTCAGTATTGTTGGCAAGTTGTATGCGAAAGTATTGATTGAAAGGGTGATGCATGAAACAGATGATAAAATTTGGGATGCGCAAGCGGGATTTAGGAAAGGGATGGGATGTATGGATCAAATCTTCTCTCTGAGATGCGTCAGAGAAAAAGTGTTGGCAAAACACCAGAAGGTATTTTGTGCTTTTGTTGACCTTGAGAAGGCCTATGATCGAGTGAACAGGAGTGAATTGTGGCAGCAGCTGTCCGGGTTTGGGCTGGGGGAGCGTTTGGTCCGTGCACTGAAATCTCTCTATGAGGATTCCAGTGCATGTGATCGAATTAACGGGGCGCTATCTGACTGGTTTGGCATCTCTAAAGGTGTCAGACAGGGATGTGTAGCGTCACCATGGCTCTTCAATCTATTCATGGACAGTTGTCTGAAAGAGTTGCGTGAAAGGAAGTATGGTTTAAGAATGAATGACTTGGTGATCAAATGTCTCTTGTACGCCGACGATCAAGTTATCCTTGCATCTTCGGCGTATGAGTTACAGAACATGGTTACTATAATGAATGCGGAATTAGAAAAGAAAGGTATGAAAGTGAATGTAAGTAAAACAAAAGTAATGGTTTTGGAGAGAGAGGATGAAATGACAGAATGTGAGATAACGATAGACGGAAAGAAAGTGGAACAAGTCAAACAATTTGTTTACTTGGGAAGTATGTTTACTAGGGATGGAAAGTGTGATGAAGATATTGAGAGAAGAGTGCAAAAGGGTAACGTAGTGAACGGTGCCATCCATAGTATAATGAACAGCCAAATAATGTCCCAAAAGTCACGGATGGCTGTTCATAATGCGGTGCTTGTTCCTACATTAATGTATGGGAGTGAAGGTTGGGTATGGCAGAAGAAGCATGATAGTAGAATTAACGCTGTAGAAATGCGGTCGTTAAGGAGTGTATGTGGAGTGACGATAGCGGATAGAATAAGGAATAGCACACTGCGTGATAGATGTGGTTTGAAAGAAGATGTAGTGACAAGGATTGACAAAGGAATGCTTCGATGGTTTGGGCACATGGAAAGGATGAGTGAAAGTAGATTGACGAAAGGAATTTATAAATCTGATGTGGATGGATGCGTTAAACAAGGCAGGCCCAGGAGAGTGTTTTCCGACCAAATCGGAGACATCCTCAAAAAAGCTAGGTTGCCAAGGGAGCTGTGTAAGGATCGTGGTAAGTGGCGCTCCATTGTCTCTGCCTATCCCTGTGGGAAAAAGGCGTGACAATTTGATTGATTGATTGATTGATTGAAAATAATTATGTAATTGCAATATAGTAACGGGCGATGCCTTGTATAGACAGACTATGCTCTGGTGTCATCTTGTTTAGGATACCAAGTTGTATAGTAGTTCAAAGAGTAGCACCTAAGACATATGAAGTAGATCGGACAAAACCTCAAATTTTATGCGCCTAAAAGCGAGACTAATTGACTCAGAATGTATGACAGTGCTCGATATTGACGTAACCCTTCAAATCCTTTTATTTTCGCTGTAAATTAATGTGACAAAGATTTTGTATGGAAATTGTCAACATGCCCGCTTTATTCTTTGAGTGGTACCCAGTCTGCCGATGCGGGGTAGTACCACCACTAACAAGTATACAGAATCCAACCAGGCCGGCATAGTAGATGTGACTGCTACATTCATGGAGCGCACTCCAACTTAACATCAAGCGGGGTGCAGTCATATATCTAGTCACAATATAAAAATATTCTTAATGGCTCGCTCGATGTATTCGATGAAGTCGCTGCGTAGGGGGTATGCAGAAGGAACAAAGTTGGCGACAGTGTATGAGTTACAAAAAATGGTTACTATTATGAATTGCGAATTAGAAAAGAAAGGTATGAAAGTGAATGTAGGTAAAACTAATGTAATGGTTTTGGGGAGACAGGATGAAATGACAGAATGTCAGATAATGATAAACGGAAAGAAAGTGAATGTAAGTAAAACTAATGTAATGGTTTTGGAAAGAGAGGATGAAATGACAAAATGTGAGATAATGATAGACGGAAAGAAAGTGGAAGAAGTCTAACAATATCTCACTGTGTTGCTCTGGCTTATCGATAATTATAAATATGGAACGCGTACCACAAGAACGACACTACCAATCACGAATATGAGGAGCAGAAGCAGGTGGATTAGTGTTGCCAGTTCATATACAAGACATAATCATTGTCACCCCATCAGGCGGGATGCGTTCCTATATAAAAGAATGCTTTGTTGACCATTTGTAATAATAAGGTTTATGTGATCACATACCACTTTGAACTCGTACTCGTTGTTAGGCACCGGGTACAAATGCGGCACAGCCATTGGCATCGGCATCACCATCGGTACCGGATAATGGGCTACAGGCGGCGGTATTCTGCATCGACTGCATAAGTTGCAGCTCAGCTGAAATAAACACACTGGACTGAAGTACCTACTTTCTTCCCATACAAGCAATATTATTTAGATGTTAGATCCATCGAAAGTCAGCGTATTCTCATTCGACGTTGTATACATTAAACTGTTGCATTTAAGTCACCACTACACTAGCAATGCATATGAGTCGGTCTTTCAGTGGTCGACGCTCTTGAATCCCCGTTGCTTATAATCAAGTCAAGATCAGATGTCGCATGAATGTAAAATGTTATTATAGCCGTTCATGGCGGCCTGATTATTATTATCAACTTAATGATGATTATTATTATTAACTCAATGATGATTATTATTATTAACTCAATGATGATTATTATTATTAACTCCATGATGATTATTATTATCAACTCAATGATGATTATTATTATTAACTCCATGATGATTATTATTATCAACTTAATGATGATTATTATTATTAACTCAATGATGATTATTATTATTAACTCCATGATGATTATTATTATTAACTCAATGATGATTATTATTATTAACTCAATGATGATTATTATTATTAACTCAATGATGATTATTATTATTAACTCAATGATGATTATTATTATTAACTCAGTAATGATTATTATTATCAACTCAATGATGATGATTATTATTAACTCAGTAATGATTATTATTATCAACTCAATGATGATTATTATTATTAACTCAATGATGATATTATTATTAACTCAATGATGATTATTATTATCAACTCAATGATGATTATTATTATTAACTCAGTAATGATTATTATTATCAACTCAATGATGATGATTATTATTAACTCAGTAATGATTATTATTATCAACTCAATGATGATTATTATTATTAACTCAATGATGAAATTATTATTAACTCAATGATGATTATTATTATCAACTCTATGATGATTATTATTATCAACTCAGTGATGATTATTATTATCAACTCAATGATGATGATTATTATTAACTCAGTAATGATTATTATTATCAACTCAATGATGATTATTATTATTAACTCAACGATGAAATTATTATTAACTCAATGATGATTATTATTATCAACTCAATGATGATTATTATTATCAACTCAGTGATGATTATTATTATCAACTCAATGATGATTATTATTATCAACTCTATGATGATTATTATTATCAACTCAGTGATGATTATTATTATCAACTCAATGATGATGATTATTATTAACTCAGTAATGATTATTATTATCAACTCAATGATGATTATTATTATTAACTCAATGATGAAATTATTATTAACTCAATGATGATTATTATTATTAACTCAATAAAAATGGGTGAACATTAATCTTTCTTGAAGTGACTCACAGCCTTTTCGACCCCCGTGTAACTGCGTTGTTGATGAAGCAGGAAGTGTGAATTGTCAGTGATCAAGAGGTCATACTATAACTAGCTATATTGCTAATATATCTAATAATTATGCCACTGGTCAAAGTTATGTCACTGACACATTCAGCGTTTGCCCTGTCACCAAAGGGAAAAATGACAAATCTCAAATTTTCATTATCCTTACTTATATTATATCACATATGTAATGTATGACGAAAATGTTCATCTTCAATAGACCTACAAAAAAGCCCGTGACATTATTTATCTATATCTTATGTGTAAGCCATTATAGCCAAAATAGTGTAGCGAAAATCCTACGCACGGCGGGTGAGGGGGGAGGGGTTAATAAGTGCGATGGTATTAAAGAGTAGAGTCTGTCCAACCCGAAATGACGCGCCCCTCCACTGCATTTAAGCACATCTGCGACTATAAAATAATTGATGCAACACACCGAAAATGCAATTGTAATTGGTCATTCAGTTGCTGGTTAGACACAAAAGGTGGATCACGATGATAAAGTATAGTAATATAGTTAGTAATATGTGTATTCACACATTTAAATAAACTAATAAAGTGGAGGGGCGCGTCATTTATAGTTAGACAAGCTATACTATAATACCATCACACTATATAACCGACAGTCACGTCAACATCCAATCCAATTAACTATACTGTGAAGACTATATACACTATACTTTCCATAGACTACTTTCAACTGTTTTTTTCGTTATTGTTTTTCTTTCTATCACTATATGCATATCCTACTATTATTATAAATGTGAATGTGAGTTTGTTTGTTACGTTTTTACTCGTATGTAACAGAAACAATTTTCATAATGTTCGTAATGTAGATAAATTCGATTACATGGGACAAAAAAAAAAACGTTTTCTCAACTAATCGTGTTCCGCCTTCATCGTCCGGCATCCAAGGGGTAAAGTATTGCGCCCTCTCTCGACACACGAGATATCATGTGACACGCGCGGCCCCGTCAAACACCCCACTCCACTTCGCAAAAAGGCAAAAATAAGGCAGACAGTGGGCGTCTAAGGTCCATCCTGCCGATTCGGGGTAGTAAAGACGCGTATCAGAACCCCATAGAACATGCTACTTAAATGTATGAAGAAAAAAATGATGCAACTGGCATCTTGTCGTTCGAAATGACGTTCTAAGCCTATATTCAGAAGTAAACGCCTTCTGGCTGATGATGATGATATTTGTTAGTAAAATGCGAGTGTGTATATACGTTGTACCTCTTTCATTGTAGGGTCATGTGTGTTCACATCACGGCATATCATGCAGGCTCGGTGACAGACCTGCGAAGCCCTCGTGCATGAGATGCTCATTATGAGGAGCACCAGCGCCACCACTGAAATATGGGCACATTCATTAATTACATACAAGCACCCCGCCTCAATGCTTTACTATGCCGGCAGCTTACAAGCTGGTCCTAACAGGACTAATCACTTCACGGTCTTATACTTGTAAGTGCGCTTACTACCACAGATCGGCAGACTTGGCACCATTGCCTACCACTCTTCGACAACAATTTTTTTATTATTACTGTTGTTTTGTTCGGCTGTCAACGTAAGTAACTTGAGCTATGTCTCTCGGAGGGCAGCCTGCCGTAGAGTGCGGCCCTCTTTGGAATGGGCATACAATTAAATTGCTAATAGCCAACAAATACGGTTTCGTTGTTATTTAATTTGCTGTAAGTTCTCTTTAAATATGTAAAAGAACTGCAAACATATCATTAACAGCATGCGATGTAACGTATTGATTTATTATTGAAATTAAACAGCAACAATAGGCACCTCCTGCAATAAAATAACACCGCCTCCAAAGTTTACATCCATGGCAATATCTCTCCGAAGAGCACATTCCACGTGCCCTTACAATAATTCACGAAACACAATAGTGCGCTCCAAAACACAAATAGCCCTGTTCTAATTACACACTTAGACCAACAAATCGCGATGGTTATTAATGGCGGTAGTTGCCAATACTGGGACACATGGTCAAAATGGCGGCAAATAAAAGCAACACACATACCAGACATTTGGTGTGTTATTGAAGGCGTGCGCGACGTTCAAATAAGTATATATGTATATATAGAAGTAATCACATTTAAATGTATTGCGTTCGTTATTGATTTCATATTAATATTATGGCAAATTGAGTGGAACGTTTTATGTGCAAAAGTTAATTGCACTTGGAATAGCGGATGCGACACTTCATTCATATGAAACATTATTTGAAACGACCAACTGTCACGGGGATAGGCAGAGACCACGGAGCGCCATTTTGCACAACATACTTCACATATTAACACCTTTTTGGGTGGCACTGTGGCGGCACTCGCCCTCCACAGCTTCACATCAGCTATCACACATGCGCGAGTATATCGCACGGACAATTGGCAACATTCAATTTATTATCACCGGCACAGGCGTAATAGACAAAAGAAGGGACATTGCATTCACCCTAAGGACATTGTTCCTGAATATTTACATTTAATACTTTTTTATTTTGAATGTTTTTTGACATAACGAGTCGTCAAATAAATATCTTACAAAGAGGATGTGATTTCGCTTTTTATTCACTTTTAACACAGTTCTTCGGTACCAAGACCAGCTCACATACTTGTTTATTTTTAATAGACATCATTCATTTGGGATATTGGATAGTGACGCAAGGACATTAGAAATAACACATTTGTTGCAACAAAATAAATATATAATGACCAAAGAGAATGTAGTACATGAAGCTGAGAGATTGGCAATTCAACGCACGAGCAAATGCTAGTTGCGTCGCAGTCGCAATATAGCCCTAGCACGGCAATCCAAGAAGCAAGATAAAGACTTGCAAGGAATATCATTCCAACTCATTTTAAATAACTTACTAGAACACTGTATCAAAAAATATATTTAAACGTTCTGCAAAACTTTACACAAAACAACGTTGAATACTTTAACAAATATTTTTTTAAACATTTTGATGTGCCGGCTTAATATGTTATTTAAAATGAGTTACAATAATATTCCTTGCAGTTCTTTATCTTGCTTCTTGGATTGCCGTGCTAGGGGGGCTGATGACGAACTACCTGTTACATAGATATTTGAACATAGACAAAGGTTTGAAAAATAAGGCACATGAATGAATTTGCAAATGGCTTCGTTGATAATTTGCGGTGTGGCGTGAAAAAAATATTACCAGATAAACATGTCTGATTAATGTGAATGACGCATACATCGATGCGTGAGTTCTGCGAATAGATTGCAATAATTAATAGAGCGAAATGTTTGAGTTATATTCGATTGTATGTATATGATGATAAACATTTTACCTACACATATTATTATTATGGATTGCTTATGGTTACGTTGAATTGTAATGTGTGTTGTACAGCCAGTTTCAATTTTTATGGATGGCGTCTCCATCAGGTTTGCTGCGCGCGATAATAACTCGAAGAGCCGCCACTTTGAGTTGCATTGATTTTAGTGACGATGCCCTATTATAGAAAAATGAAATGCCGGATGGACACCTCCTTTGTGTGTTCCTTTGCATATTGATTATGTATTTATTTATATCGACTTTTATTAATTGTTATACATATAGTAGAATCGGTGCGGTGCGCGATAGATGTGGTTTGAAAGAGGATGTAGTGACAAGGATTGATAAAGAAAATGCTTCGATGGGCACAAGGAAAGGATGAGTAAAAGTAGATTGACGAAACAAATTTATAAATCTCATGTGAATGGATGCGTTTAACGAGGCAGGCCCAGGAGGCTGTATGCCGACCAAATCGGAGACATTGAATGTGAATGTGAAGGAAACGAGGGAGTTGTGTCAGGATCGTGGCAGGTGGCGATCCATTGTCTCTGCCTATCCCTGTGGGAAAAGGCGTGAAAATTTGATTTATTGATATAGTAGAAGAGAGGTTATTAATATGCACACAAAACATAATTGTTATATATGATGGATAAATGTATTTATAAGATTTGTTTATTGTATTCGACCGAAGTGACCATTGTGTAACGTTTGCTGCATTATTGTTGGCAGGTATAAAATGTCCCGTTTGCAGCAAGTTCGTGTTGCCCGATGACATAGAGTGTCACCTGGTGATGTGTCTGACAAGGCCGCGGCTCTCGTACAACGGTGAGTGTTGGGCATAATGGTGCGCCGCAAATGTAATACGAGCTTTATTATAATGTATATATATATATATATTGCAGAGGACACGTTGACTGACAGCAAGGGCGAGTGTGTGATTTGCTTGGAGGAGCTGTGTGTGGGCGACACCATTGCACGGCTGCCATGTCTGTGTATTTATCATAAAGGGTGAGTTGGAACTCAATCGTCGAATGCCCCGATGCGTGTTGGCTACCTCGATCTCCATGGAGGATGGATTATCAGTCGTGGGTTAACAAGCAGGCCACTCTACATAATATATTTAAGGTTTCAACCAATACTACTTAACACAAAATATCCGCTTTATTTGCAGCCAAAATTGGCTCAATAGTTTATATGTATATATTTAAATGAAAACATAATTTAAGTAATATTTTTCACAACTGTATCGTGTTGCTTGGACCTTTTTGATGTGTGTTGTACAGCCAATTTCCGTTCCGTAGCAACCGTAGCAGAATTATTTTCACAATTTATAAAGTTTTTGGCAATATTATTTTTTATTTCACAACTTTCTACTATTTATTCATGATATTTTGTTTTACAGATTTTAATAATAAAAAATATCAACTTACCTATAAAGTTTTAGTTTCAAATTAGTTTTTTATATATAACTAGCTGTGCCCGCGGTTTCACCCGCGTAAAATTAGGTTTATAACACAGTGATAAAAAAGGAGGAGCTTCTCAATTCGACTGTATATCCCTTTTTTGTATTTAAAACTCGCTAACTAATATATAAATCATAGACGGAAATAAAAATAAATAGAGAAAAATCCCAAACAGCTGAAACTATAGTCAATTGGAAACTATAGTAAAAATATTATTTGTACACTCTAAAGATATGTGTACAAAGTTTCATTATGATTGGTCGAGTTTCTTGACCGCCTCATTCTCATCTAAATTCATTGTTATCAATCGCACCTTCTACATACTCTGTGATAGAATGTGTCAACGTCAAGCCGAAGGAGGGGAATTTTCGGCTCGCAAATTTTGTTTACCGCAGCGTCTCTCCATGTTGTCAGGCAGGAGACCCGACCACTTTCGATCACACATGCATGATTTGTCTTTGTGTGTGTTTATACAAACACAATTGCGAATGTGTTTGTGTGCTATGGGTGTAAAATGGGTGCAACAAAGTGGGTGAAATAAAGATTTTAAAAAAAGCGGCCAAGTACGAATCGGACTCGCCCATGAAGGGTAGCAGCAAGTACCATAATAAGGCGACCGTGGTGTAGTGGCAGTGCAATGGCTACTTAAGCCGAGTGGCACGGGTTCGAAACCACTTACCGGTATATCTTGATTGATATTAAACTGCGCGACCTACCTGCGCAGTAAACGATTTACGGATCGAATCGGTGGCAAAAAATACAGTCGCGCACAAAAGTCTTTGCAACGATGATAATAGAAATTATTTACGACTTGGCCGTTTTTTATAGTACGATTATATTCTGTTTATTTTGTCCTAATATTATGAATGAATTTATTGTGTTATGTTTTATAGAACGTAACAAAATGTATAAAAGTAAATTAAAGTAGGTAACGGAATACTTACACTGAAAGGAATATTATAACATATAATATATTTGTTATTTCTAACCTGTTAGAAAATGTATTAACTGATGTGATTCTACAATAGTAATAAAAATATTGACTTATTTAAGTGTTTTTGCGTGCGACTATCCATGCGCAAACATATCCCCCACCGGGCGCTCGGAGCTCTTCTTATCGTCGAATTGTACCAATGCATGTACAAATGTATAATAATAAAATTTAAAAATAATATAATATAATATTAATTTTTATATTTGAGTTGATTGAATGAAAGGTAAATTGCGGTTTTTGATTTATGACGTATTAAAAAAAACTACTTACTACTTCTCGTCCAAACCAATTTGCGGTAGAAGTTTGCATGGTAATGTACATCATACATTTTTTTAGTTTTAACATTCTCTTATTTTAGAAGTTACAGGGGGGGTTCCAACTTTTTACCACTTTGGAAGTGTCTCTTGCGCAAACTATTCAGTTTAGAAAAAAATGATAATAAAACCATATCATTTCTAAAGACCTATCTATAGATACCCCAGACGTATGGGTTTAATGAAAAAAAAATTAGTTTCAGTTCTAAGTATGGGGAACCCCCAAAATTCTTTGTTTTTTTATTATTTTTGTGTAATAATCTTAATGACGCTCACAGAATACACCTATTTACCAAGTTTCAACAGTATAGCTCTTATAGTTTCGGAATAAAGTGGCTGTGACATACGGACGGACAGACAATCAATCAATCAAAATGTCACGCCTTTTTCCCACAGGGATAGGCAGAGACAATGGAGCGCCACTTACCACGATCCTTACATAACTCCCTTGCTTCCTTCACATCCACAATTCTCTTCATACAGGCTCAGTGGTTATGGGCACTAGGCAACCTGGCTTTCTTGAGGATGACTCCGATTTGGTCGGAAAACACTCTCCTTGGCCTGCCTTGTTTAACGCATCCATCCACATCAGATTTATAAATTCCTTTCGTCAATCTACTTTCACTCATTCTTTCCATGTGCCCAAACCATCGAAGCATTCCTTTGTTAATCCTTGTCACTACATCTTCTTTCAAGCCACATCTATCACGCAATGTGCTATTCCTTATTCTGTCCGCTATCGTCACATCACATATACTCCTTAACGACCGCATTTCTACAGCGTTAATTCTACTCTCATGCCTCTTCTGCCATACCCAACCTTCACTTCCATACATTAATGTAGGAACAAGCACCGCATTATGAACAGCCATCCGTGACTTTTGGGACATTGTTTGGCTGTTCATTATACTATGAATGGCACCGTTCACTACGTTACCCTTTTGCACTCTTCTCTCAATATCTTCATCACACTTTCCATCCCTAGTAAACATACTTCCCAAGTAAACAAATTGTTTGACTTGTTCCACTTTCTTTCCGTCTATCATTAACTCACATTCTGTCATTTCATCTTCTCTCTCCAAAACCATTACTTTAGTTTTATTTACATTCACTGTCATACCTTTCTTTTCTAATTCCGCATTCATTATAGTAACCATTTCCTGTAACTCATACGCCGAAGATGCAAGGATAACTTGATCGTCGGCGTACAAGAGACATTTGATCACCAAGTCATTCATTCTTAAACCATACTTCCTTTCACGCAACTCTTTCAGACAACTGTCCATGAATAGATTGAAGACGCTACAAATCCCTGTTTGACACCTTTAGAGATGCCAAACCAGTCAGATAGCGCCCCGTTAATTCGAACACATGCACTGGAATCCTCATAGAGAGATTTCAGTGCACGGACCAAACGCTCCCCCAACCCAAACTCAGACAGCTGCTGCCACAATTCACTCCTGTTCACTCGATCATAGGCTTTCTCAAGGTCAACAAAAGCACAAAACACCTTCTGGTGTTTTGCCAACACTTTTTCGCTGACGCATCTTAGAGAGAAAATCTGATCTATACAACCCATTCCTTTCCTAAATCCCGCTTGCGCATCCCAAATTTTTCCATCTATTTCATGCATCACCCTTGCAATCAATACTTTCGCATACAACTTGCTAACAATACTGAGAAGGCTAATGCCGCGGTAATTTTTGGGTTCCTGTTGCGACCCCTTCCCCTTGTACGGACAGACAGACATGACGAATCTGTATGGGTTCCGTTTTTTACTACGGAACCATAAAAATAAGTCTATTTAACGTTATGGCTTAAACATAGATGGCGCTAGTTTCACCGCTAATTGATTATTGCAAAAATAATTTCGACTAATATACATAGATGGCGCTCGAATATTTATTGTAAACTATTATTTGACCGCGTGTTATGCCTCGGTTTTAATGCCTATTAAGACCGTACGCCACTGACAGTACCACGCTTGATGTTAAGCTGGATAGCTGTCCACGAATGGATATGACTGCTACTTATAGTTCAATAACTGCAAGTAGCAGTCACATCCTACTAGGCCGGCATAGTGGATTACCAGCTGATTCGGAAACTGTATACTTGTAGGCGGTGGTCCTACCCCTACCAGTGTTGTGTTAAACGTGTGCAATTGTGTGTTTCAGATGTATTGATCAGTGGTTCGACGTGAACAGATCGTGCCCCGAGCATCCCGGCGACTGAGCGCCATTCTGTTTGTGTGAGTGCGGCCAGAGACTGTTGTAAATATTATTGTTAGCGTTAATAAGACAAATTGTCGGTGGTTACGAAGAGTGCGCGCAGTCGGTGTTCTCATTAAAAGCAATACATACATATTAAAGCACTCGAAATTGTACATTTATATTTGTAAATTGTAATATTATATATATATATATATATATATATTGTACTACTCAATTAATGAATGAGTTTTGTTTTATGCTTTAAGATAGATGTTATGTGCGCGTGTGTGCGCAACGGGCCCCTCACCATTGGCCGTTATGTGATTTAGCTATATAATACTTATGTTTGTTTCATATAAGCTTATTATATTTATAATATGATTTGATATTCTCCATCATCATAATAAAGTTGATTTTGTTTGTAATTTTATATAATTGGTTTTATTAATTGGTGCTTTTCCCTTTTCCTCCTAATTGTCTTGATGCCGATGCAAAGGTTGTGCGCCTACTCCTGCACCGGGACACGTGGACATGTTTTATTTTTATTTATTTATTTCCATTTAGCCAATCCAACAGTACAATTCATGATATATATTTACTACAATAATTAAAAACACTACCATTAATAGGATTGATCAATAATTTAACTATGTATTTACACTACAAGGTAACTAAATAATTTTTACTTAACAACTTTAAAGAAAGAGAAAAAAACTAAACGTAACCAGTATAAAATTTGTGTGTGTGTATGTGTTTGAGTGTGCGTGTGTTGTGTATGTGTGTGAGTGCGTGTGTGTGTCCATTAATTTATAAAATTTCCTTTAAATGTTTTATAGTTATTTGCTTCTTCAGGGCCGCCTTACCAACAACAAATATGTCAAGTTCTGTATAATTTTCATTGTGGTTACGTACCATACGAAAGAGAATGGAATTTAGACCATAGTTGGTTTTAGCGCGCGGTGCTCGAAAAAGTTTATTGACCGCTGTTCCTGGTATTGCGAGAGGGTAAATATAAAGAAATCTTAGCCAGCAATCCAGGACAGTCGATTACTTTACCAATTATGCCATGTAACAACATCATGTCATGTTGCCGGCGCCTTTGCTCAAGGGTGGTCATTTGAAACGATTTACATAAGTCGTTATAGGAAACGGGAGGTTCTCCTTTTTTGTAGCATAGATATTTGAGGAATTTTTTTTGCAAGATTTCAATTTTGCTTTTTTAGATATCATATTGCGGAGTCCATATATTACTTCCATATTCAAGCACGCTCCTTACATATGCATAGTAAATGTTTTTTATGCAGGCAATGTCAGTAAAGGGTTTACATATTCTAAAAACGAACCCATTTTATATGCTTTGCTAATTATATTATCTATATGATCATCAAATAGTAATTTACTGTCTAACAGTATTCCCAAATCACGAGCAGTTTTGCATTTATATAGTATTACGTTGTTCATAGTATAGGTGCTGTTAATAGTTTTTAATTTACGCGTGTAAGTTATTTGAATGCATTTTTTTATGTTCACTGATATTCTGTTTGATTTGTAATATTGAAACAGATTGTTAAGATCATTTTGAAAGTTTAGGCAGTCGTTAATTGTTCTCACTTTGCTATACACTATTACCACCGCTTGACTTCTGTTTGTTAGGTATGAACGAACCCACCTCAGCAAGTCTCCATGAATCCCGATATCTTTGAGCTTATGTAGGAGGATGGTGTGATCTACGCGGTCAAACGCCTTCTCAAAGTCCGTGTAAATCACATCAACCTGAAAACCAGAATCCATACTTCTCAATACATCGTTGGTGAATATTGCCAAGTTTGTTATTGTAGAGCGCTTGGCCATAAAACCGTGCTGCCTCTCTGGGATAGATTTTGCGATGATGGGATATATGGCATTGTATACGATCTTATGTTATAAAGAATTATGTTCGATAAAGAAATGGCGCTTCAATCGGATTTGGTCGATGGAATGTGGATGCCTCCCCCGACCTATGCGTGTGGATATCACGGGAGTTTTAAGTAAAGGTAGGAAAAAATCGATAGAAAATACTGATGTAATGGTTGTTAATGGTTTAAAAGAAAATTTTAGTTTTATTTGTTTGATAGATATTTTGTATGTATATAGAGAAGGAGGTAAATGGAAATCACAATTGAATTGATCAAGTTACATTTATTTGTACGCATAAATACAATTATGTCAATTTATTTTTATTGTATATTAAAATATTAATAGTGTTAATATTAGTAATATGCGCATCGCTCACTCAAGTAGGAGAGAGACAGATGTCGAACGCTGCCGAACGCGCCTCATTGTCGCTCGATCCGCGCTCTCGCTTGCACTTCAAGCCTTAAATGGAACGCCTCAGAGCGAGGTAACGCCGCACGAGTCATGTTTTTTCGTGCGTGCAGCCGGCTCCATCGAATTATAAGACGTTGTCACGTCAAAATATCTCTGACCTAACATTTGAAACACCCATGTTTCAACATACATGGGTGTTTCAACTGGTACCACTAAGCTACTCTGATGATGGAGCTCGAAGGTAGGAGACGGAATCCTGTATTGGCCCAAACTAGATTGGTTTACTAATTTTGGGCTCATTAGATTCGTCTTAACTGTAGGAAACTAAGTGTACAAAAGTAGGTACGATGAAAGAAAAGATTCTGTATCTAAAGAATCTGATCATGGATCCTCTCAGATCAGTAAAACAACAAGATATAGGAGTATAGTGTCATCAATTGAAGAGCACACAACGCACTACTTGACGATGTACCTTAAGGATGCTATCACTAAATTCAAGTGTTCAAGTCGGGGTTTACTTACAATATTTTTTATTTTGACGTCTTTTACAGTTTTAGGTACAAACATATTTTTATTATTGTTTTGACAACCTAATTGGACAAACACAATTTGACACAATAACAATCGATATTAAAATACTACAAAAAAGGATAAGTTGTTGTGACAACCTTGGAAAGAAAGAAATTGACGTACAAGTGGTTGTCTCTTTTAGTCACGCGTGGTATAAATATAATAAATGAGACAAATAACACTGAATTAGTCCTTATTTTAGCCCGGTTTCTATTTGTTTAGTCGTTGTTGTTGTCGAAAGTAATCATACATATTCGCGCACAAACATCTCTGAAATTACATAAATATATATTTTTAGGCGTAATTTTTAAATTCTGTTATCCCACTGTTAAAATCTCTACTGAAACAAAATATCTACTGTAGTCGCAAAGGACCTTGTTTTTAGAGCGACTTTAAATAAAGTAAATAAAAAAAAATGAAAATAAAATATTTTTCATTATCACAGATGTAATTTTGCATTATTAATTAAGCGTGGTGGCATTTTGCGTTTGTTAATTACATTCCCGCGGTGGTGATGCAACAACGCAGGGCAGCCGAATAAGTGTGTCCAAGTATGTGCAGCCTATTGGTGTTGTATGTTATATACGCATTGATACATGCAGCTATATGCCAGCAATCCAAATTGTCACCGTAAGTACAGGCCGCAAACGGGCCGCACACAAATAGCACCCTCAACAGATAACAATAATATAATATAAATTCACTTGATGACTAACTATTGATGTGTAACAGAAATATGGCTTACTTATTGGATATAAGCGCGCAGGCCGGCATAGTGGATGTGACTGCTACACACAGGGATTAAACCATACTCCACCATAACTTTAGTGATGTCAATTCGTTTTCTATCGGATTGGCAGACTGGGCAACACTGCCTACCACTCCCTATCACGTTTATCTTTTTCAGATCCCTTTTGAGGCAGATTTGTTCAAGCTGCAGATCATGTTGCAACGCTGATGACAGCGTAAGTAGAATGCCATACTTACCAAGTGCCCGTTATTATTGTTCCTAGTCCACTTCGCCTCATGTTAAGCTGGAGTGCGCTCCATGAATGGAGGCGACTGGTTAAACAACTGCAAACAGTAGTCGCATCCACTATGCCGGCCCAGTAACTAAATCACATCACGGCCTGTATACACCTCATATCGGCAGACATATTTTGTTCACACGTCTCCACCAAGCGTGTGTGTGTGAATCCCCAAATATAATGAAATGATAGGCGAGTCTGTTCATAAAGCTAATGTGAATGTATGTTTGTTTGTTTGGCGTCTAATTTTATTGTGATGTAGTACAACAAGTACGTATTTGCTTTACTGGATATATACTTTTGCAAAGCCCAGGGATAAAACTGCTTCCAAGGCTAACAAGACAACCCGGTTACAAAAGATGAATACCCAATTTTGGTTTCAAAAATAAGTTTTTACTACCTAAACGTATATTATTTGTCGATACGCGTGGCGCATTCGCATAAGTCCCAGATTTGATTCCGGGGGCTAAGTCTACCGATCGGGGTACGAGTAGTACCACCACTTTCAAAGCGAATTAGGAACATATACCACGAACAATCTTTCGAACTCTTCAACTTTGTTCTTACCTCTACTTTAAACTCCCGTGATTTCCACACGGACAGCACGGGGGAGGCATTCGCGTTCCATCGACCGAATCGACACTCGACCTAAACTGTTTAAAGCGCCATTTCTTTGTCGAACATATTTGTTTTTGTTAAATGTGACAGTTTATTAAGCAATGAATATGCTTTGTGACCAGGTGGACACACCGTCGCCACTGGACACAGCTCCGCCGCCGGGGGAATCCTCCCCACCACCTTCGCAGCAGCCATCTTGCGGATGCTGCAGCTGCGGATGCAACCCGTCGAAGTGTCCCAGTGCGAGGAAGGCGTACAACCTTTACATCGGCATCAAGAAAATTAAGAAGAAGAGGAAGAAGCCCTATTGAGTACATTGTGCCATTAATAAAAACAATTATATAAAATTACAAACAAAATCAACTTTATTATGATGATGGAGAATATCAAATCATATTATATATACCATCTGATCAAATTTGACCCAGAATGCCAAAAAAAATCATAAGACACCTTGAAGGCTAACAGCACTGAGTGTCTTTCACATGGACAACTATATGTGGCACTTTTAATAGCAACCTCTAAACCAAAATATTTTTGTATTGTCTTATGAAAAATTATAAAAGATATTCTGTGGTATATTCTAATAAATTCAGTACTATACACATATACGCTATATACTGCTACTATACAGGGCTTAAATTTGCTCTTGCGCGGAGTACTGTTCGCACAATTGGGACGGCTCTGCCAAGAATCTTCTTAATGGCCCTAGATACATTGCAGCGCTGGGCTGTCCTAATTATAGATTTGGCGGAGATCATGCAAACTCTGGAGCCCCTGCAACTACGCAGAGACATGGCGGCTCTGTGGGTCCTCTATCGCCTATACCACGGAATATGTTCCGAGGAGCTCTTCAACCTTGTTCCTACCTCGTCTATTCACACCGGTAATACCGCACATGTATTCTCTCCATTCTATTGGATCCTTCAAGCAATGCGTGAAGAAGCACCTTTGGCCGACATAGTGACGGCGATTGGGGCAGCCGTGAAGACTCGGATTCTGCAGTTGTCGGCACTCTTGGACCTCCTCTTGCTTAACATCAGGCGGTTCGAGGTGAAATGTCGAGTCACAATAAAATCTATATATTATTGTCAATGAAAACACATTAGTACCTGAATTGCTGCCGTGCGAAGAACACATTAGTATCTGCATTGAAGCCGTGCGGGTGGCTGGTTGAGAATAATAATAGTTTATTGTCTTAATTGGTATGGAAGCCTATTTACAATTTAGTATTATCCTAAGAAAAAAAGAGAAGGGAAAAGAAATGTATGAAAGTGATAAAAAAACTAAAGTAATGGTTTTGGAGAGAGGATGAAATGACAGAATGTGAGATAATGATAGACAGAAAGAAAGTGAAACAAGTCAAACAATTTGTTTACTTGGGAAGTATGTTTACTAGGGATGGAAAGTGTGATGAAGATATTGAAAGAAGAGTGTAAAAGGGCAAAACCATTAGATACGTAGAGCTTGAGGAGCATTCTTATATACCGTTTTAAGAGCTCATGGTTTACAACTTGCCAAGGTATATAAATGTGTACATCATTTTGCATTTTCTGTTTTTTATTGCTTGGATGTGAAACTTCCAATTTAATCCAGTAGTGATCCTAAGTATTTAACACAGTTGGTTCGTTCTAGTTCTGGACAGCTACATTCAAAGAGGGTTGTACATTCTCTTGTGTGTAGTTTCATTTTAGGATTTTGTTTTGGAGTGGTTGTGCTTGTGATACCTAAGCAGATATATTTTGCCTTATTGTATTCATAATCAGTGTTAAGAGATTGTCTTGCAGACAACTTTTTTTCCATTCCCGTTTCTGCGCTAGATTTTACTTCTATCCAGGATCATCCTTTAAAAACGACCACAGTGTCTTCAGCAAATGATATGTTTTTGGTATAGAGAATTTGTGGTCTACAAAATCCGTCTATATATGCGAGAAACAGTTTAGGGCCGAGAATACTACCTTGAGGGACCCCGAAGGTTGTGGGCAATTGTGGCGTCGCAGTTGTATCCACTATACCTAATTAAACCAGCAATTCCAAATTGATTCACTTCACGGTCTGTGCACTTGGAAGTAGCGATATAAATAGTTTTTTTTTTAAATTAATAACAGTTTGTTGGGTTCTAGAATTTAGGTAGCTTGCAAACCATGAATGGGCAATAACCCTAATACCCAAAACCTCTAACTTCTTGAGGAGGATAGGGATGGAGAGCGTGTCAAATGCTTTGGCTAAATTAAAAAATACTGCCATACATCTTCTACCACCGTCAAGTGTCTCGACAATGTGGTTAATTTGATAGACTGCAGCATCGTCCGTTGATTTTTTGTTTACATCTGAATTGGGTTGCTGCAATTAATCCATTCTTCGAAGTGATTTGTAAGCCTGGTGTTCATAGGTTATTCTATAATCAATATAATATTTTGTATGTTCGTATTTTATGTGGTGCCATCTGCCATACCGCTCGTGCCATTGCGAGAAGACATTGTCAACCTATTGCTTGAGAGTTATATACCACTTGGAGTGTGCGTGTGCTGCCACGCCTTCATTTCCACAGAGATTAAATATTTCTATATGTCATATTGTTCTGATTGTTTCCGCCTGCTGAGTGTCAAGTGGAACCTGCTAACAAGTAATAATGTCATAATAGTTGACCACCGCTGCGCTGTATCTTGTGTGTTAATTGGAATTAATTGCAGTCCAATGGAACTCATCTGCGTGAGTGTTGATGGCAATAACAAATGTATATACATATAGAATAATAGTTATTGCGCTTGGCGTGAAATTGCAAGTAATAAAATTATTGATTGAGTTTAGCTTTTATTAAATATCATTTTATTCATAATATTATTTATTTAAAAACAAATCTCGTTTTATCGAGATACGCCGAAAGCAAAGAAACAATAAGCATAATTGTTATTACAATGCACAAGGGAATACGTAAGTAGTATCCGGTCAACATTTTTGTTGCTTGACACGCGAAAGCACCCCGCCTGATGTTACGCTGGAGTGCGCTCCATCAATGCCATCACAGTTCAATAACTTCGCAGTTATATACACTATACCAACATAATTAAACCAGCAATTCCAAATTGATTCACATATTACCCCCAACTGGCAGACTGGAATTATGACTACTAACTGACTTCCTATCGCTCTTAAACAACCCGCTTAAAGGTTTTACTGATATATGTTTGGTAATGTAATTATTGCAAATGAATGCTATTAAACCAAACAGACTGGTACATAATCGTACCCGGACTGGTGAGTTACGAATGCGTCACGCGTGTTAAGGTCATTCGGTTGTTTATTGGCTCTCAACATTGTGTTCCAGTTGGTTTCCATTCGCTCGCATTGGCATTGGCGACCGTGGCAGTTGATACGTTCCCATTGGTGGATTGCGGCGAGGCGTGCACCCTGTGCCACAAGCACGGCCAAATGACGGCAGACAAACAAGTATGTATGCACTCGGCCATCGCGCGCATGTAACAAAAATTATGCTGGAAAATTATAAATTATAGACAATATACGAGTTCAAGGGGCGTTCGATATGTATTGAGAATGAGAATGTAAGATAAGGCCTCGTTTATGGAATTTTCGAGCGATTTGTCGCGCGAACTTACACTAGATCATTTCTAAAAGTAAAGTTCTTTTTATCTAGCAAGCAAATGTAGAGTCTCAAAAAAAAACTCAGGGCTTTTCGTGAGGAGGGGACGTACATGACTACACTTCCGCGCAAGAGCGAATCTGTGCCTTAAAAGCAGTTGAAGCTCAGGCGCGAAGAACCGCCGCACCTTGTTCAGGATGCCAAGTTTGCGTGAGGTGGTCTTAATAGCCCGCTCAATGTGGTCCCTGTGATTCAGGTCGCTGCGAAGGGACATCTCTAACATGTCAAGTCTGTCCGATTGTCTGCATTTGATTGTATCCCTAAACCCCGGGAATGAATAAGACGTCATCATGATGATGATGACGTCTTATTGATTGTTGCTACTTATTACACGCCCCTCGTATATTCGTAAATTATGTTCCTATAGCAGATTATAAGCACCACGATCGTTAGGTGTTATAATAAAGTAACATTGTTACAGTGGTCCTGCGGCATATGCAACAATTGCAAGAATATACCGGACATTGGCAAACGACGACAATCGGCCGACAATCAAATCATGTACCAATGTTTTGATATAGAATATCGGCAAGTGCACACTGTAAGTGTATTCTATTCAATATGGGTGTCAAAAGCGTCACATAATACATCAGGCTCAATATATTTACAGACGAGCACACATTCACCAACCACACCCGATTGGTGCATAACATCCGACACGTATACAACATCAGATTGGCGGACCACATCCGAATGGTGCATAACATCCGACACGCATACAACATCAGATTGGCGGACCACATCCGATTGGTGCATAACATCCGACACGCATACAACATCGGATTGGCGGACCACATCCGATTGGTGCATAACATCCGACACGCACACAACATCAGATTGGCGGACAACATCTAACTGGAGCGCAACAATTGTTTGCGTGTGTTGCAACTGTCCGTGCAACTGGAACCCATGCGGCAATACAAAGAACACATATGAACTATACATAGGTATAAATAAAAAACGTGCCAGAAAAAGAGTAAACAACAAACAAGCTTAAAATATATATCCGAGGTGTATGGAAGGACCTGTGGCCCAAAGGGGGAGATTCTATTTTAATTTCCAGCATCATACTATTGCTTTGTGAATTAGCAATGAAATTTGGATAGGAAAAGGATAGAATTGAAGGCTGCGTGGAACCTGCAATTCCAATTGTCCAATTATAAGTGCTTTGGGGCAACGTGAGTGGCGAGCGCAATTAGTGGCAGCCAGGAGAGGTCAATTGCAAATATATTGGTGAAAGAAATAATTGATAAATTATGTCATTTTGCTTATATTATTAATTTATGTTTAATATATTAATAATATAAGCATATCTTTCTCAATTTACATTTCTTTACTACGCTACTAAAGTTCTTGCATCATAGTAACAGGACAAACAAAGTACATATATGGTAAGATATATTAGTACCGGTGGGTGGTTTCGAAATCGCGCTCTCGGCTTGTGTACATATTGCGCTGCCACTACACCACGGTAGCCTCAATGATTGTTCATATTCAATTACTTTCATTATTATGTATTGTCGTGTTATTAACGCATTGGATTTTAAACATTGATCAATAATTAGTTTATCATCGCAAAAAACTTGTAATGAAGTGTTTTCTCGTTTGTTTCTAACAGTAATAAAAGTAAAAGACTTATTTGTTATTGGCTTTATGTTCCCTTTTAATAACATTTTTTGTGACGACACGCCTGATGATAGGCAAGAGTAGATCCAAGATTACGCGGCTCTTGATTTAGTGGACTGTATAGAGTATACATTTTAGACTGAAACACGGTTTGGATTAGGGAAAATTACAATATCAAAGCTGCCGCGGTAAAATTATATAGAAGGCCAGCTTAGATGGAAAATGCACTTACCTCTTGAAGCAGCGTGTAGTCTCGTAGCGATTTCAGGCGTTTTCTGTGGGTATACAATTCCAGGCGATCGACCCTCTTAAGGCAGAACTTGCGGGAGAGTTAAAATGGAGCTTCTTAGTAAAACTCTGGTGACACGACCACTATGCGGTTAATGCGCGAATTGAATACATAAGCGTTGCTAAAGGTTCGTAGCTGCACCCAGATGACATGTCTTAATGCGACGGTTTTCTTCGAGAGAGTGCGTCCGGCGCTAACTGCCTCGCGCCAGGACAAGCAAGTGCATGGGATGGGGTAAATGGAACAAAGGATAACTGCATTCCAATCAATTTTAAGATAGATTTTAATGCGAAAAAAACTTTTTGTTGTGACTCGACATACGACAGCACCCCGCTTGATGTTAAGCTGGAGTGTGGTCCATGAATGGATGTCACTACATAATATGATATGATTCCCATTTACAATAACTGTAATTAGGAATCATATCTACTATGCCGGCCTAGTTGGATCCGGTAACTTACAAGCTGATCCCAAAACGCGATCAAATCACTTCACGGTCTGTATAGTTGTAAGTGGTGGCAGACTGGGTACCACTGCTTACCACTCTGCCTGATGGCGCCGCCACATAGACTATTGTATTCCAAAAACAGTGGCCATCATCTTTCCTGCTGATTGTGACATTAAATTTCATTATTTATTCATCATAAATAATGAAATTTATATGTTCAGCAGTGGAAGTCAGTCTTCTGACTGTATAACAATAAACAAAAGTCATGTTTTTTTTGCAAAGTTATAAGTTCAAAAAAATTGCACTCCTTTTTCCTACAGGTAGAGACAGGGACAAAGAAGTGCCACTTGCCACGATACTGACACAACTCCCTCGCATCCTTCACATCCACAATTCTCTTCAAACTAGCTCTACGGTTATAGGCTGTTGGGTTGCAAAAAAGCTGGGTTGCCTAGTACCCAGCTTTTTTGAGGATCTCTCCGATTTGGTCAGAAAACACCATTTTGATGTGGATGGAATCTCATCCATCCACATCAGATTTCTTTTGTCAATCGACTTTCACTCCATATGCCTAAACCATAGGCGCATTCCTCTTATTGATATTGTACTTCAACCCATGCTCTTCTGCATACGACTCACAGATTTTTAATAATCTTCTGTGACCCCCAACCAATGGGCTCAGCAGCACAATGTCGTCTGCATAGCTGAGATCATTCACACGTATACCATCATCGTGACATCCGACATGCGTGCTGCTCAATAGTCAGATCGTTAACATACAAATTGAATAGTGTAGGAGAGGTCAGTCCGCCCTGCCTAACCCCACACTCCAGACCATATTGCTCAGACAATGTATCTCTCCATTTCACCACATTCATTTGATTAGAATACCAGTACTTAAACATTACACTAAATTCTTTTGTAAAATTACACTTTTCTAACTTATTCCATATCGAATTGTACTCAGCCAGTTAGAAAGCTTTACTTAAACCTAAGAAACAGGCATATACAGGTGTCTGCCTAGTGGTGTAATAATCTATAGTGTGCTTCAGACTCAAGATAGCTGACTCCGTCTGATAAACCAGGCCTGAATCCAAACTGTGCATCATGAGGTTTTATATTTTGACAATTTATTGTTGAGAAGATAGTCAAACACTTTGGTAACAATTGGCTAAGGAGATTCGTCTATAATTGGATGATGATGATATGTCACCAGAACTGGAACGACCACCGTTTTCAATAAGTCACCAGACAGATAAGAGTGCCCGATGCAGAAACCAAACAACATTGGCAAAACCCACTAGGCAGATGTGGACCAGCATATTGTACTGGTGACTTTGCACGTTTCATGTGTTTAATAGCATGTTTTATTTGCATCGATGAGAATATCATTTTACAATCCCACTTAACAACTCAACATTAGCATTATGTTGCATTATATACATAAAATTGGATGTTTAGCAAATTCATTCTTAAAGAGGTTAGCTATTTCCTTAGAGGAATAGCTATTTCTTTATGACTGTTATGCCTTCTACACACATAGGCAGGCCAGGCCTAGAATTTAATTTGCTTATACATTTCCAGAAACTTTAAAAATCCATCTTAGATTAGTGTTTAGCAAGAATATCCATTTTAGCTGTTCCTGGATCCTTTAACACCACTTAAGCCTAGTTTTAAATAATCTACGACTCGCACTACGACTTTAAGAATCCAAGGTTATAAGGGAAAGAACACATGGGCAGGCAAAGCATTCCACTTGTCGATTGATCTACAAAGAAAAGACGCACCGAACTTTTTAGTTTGACTGCCGATTCGGTCGACAAATGCGGATGTTCCCCCCGACCAGTGTGGGTATTACAGGTGTGAAAAGACGAGGTAGGAACAAGGGTAAAGAGCTCTTCGGAACATTCCCCGTGGTATAGGCGATAGAGGACGCACAGAGCCGCCATGTCTCTGCGTAGTTGCAGAGGCAGGATGTGAATGCCGGCGTCCCTCAGGGCTCCGTGCTGTCGCCGACTTTGTTCCTTCTGCATATCAATGACATGCTGGACCTCGGATCCGGCATTCATTGCTATGCAGACGACAGCACGGTGCATGGACGCTACACTGCCCGCCCCGCAGCCGGCAAACAGGAGATAGCCGATATGAGAAAGTCTGTTGTAGCGGGACTGAACCGGGTTCTTGATCGTATTACCCACTGGGGCGACAAGAACCTGGTTCAGTTCAACGCAGACAAGACTCAGGTATGCGCGTTCTCGACGAAAAAATCCCCGTTTACTCCCCTTCCCTCTCTTTGTAACATCTCCCTCAGTGCTTCGGACAGACTGGACATTCTTGGAATGTCCCTTCGCTGCGACCTGAATCACAGGGACCACATCGAGCGGGCCATTAAGACCACCTCCCGCAAACTTGGCATCCTGAACAAGGTGCGGCGGTTCTTCGCGCCAGAGCTTCGCCTGCTTCTTTACAAGGCACAGATTCGCTCTTGCGCGGAGTACTGTTCGCACCTCTGGGACGGCTCTGCCAAGTATCTTCTTAATGCCCTGGATTCATTGCAGCGCCGAGCTGTCCGGATCATAGGTGATGCAGAGGTCACGCGAACTCTGGAGCCCCTACAACTACGAAGAGACATGGCGGCTCTGTGCGTCCTCTATCGCCTATACCACGGGGAATGTTCCGAAGAGCTCTTTAACCTTGTTCCTACCTCATCTTTTCACTCCCGTAATACCCGCACAGGTCGGGGAAAGCATCCGCATTTTATCGACCGAATCGGCAGTCGAACTAAAAAGTTCGGTGCGTCTTTTCTTTGTAGATCAATTGACAAGTGGAATGCTTTGCCTGCCCATGTGTTCTCTCCATCCTATGACCTTGGATCCTTCAGGCGATGCGTGAAGAAGCACCTTTGGCCGGCATAGTGACAGCGACTGGGGCAGCCGTGAACAAACCCGGTTTTCTCAGTCGTCGTCACTCTTGGACTTCCTTTTGCTTATCATCAGGCGGGACGAGGTCACATGTCGTGTCACAATAAAAAAAAAAAAAAAAAAAAAGGCTCCAGAGTTCGTGTAACCTCTGCATCTCCTATAATTCGGAGCTCGCAATGAATCCAGGGAATTGAGAAGATTACTTGGCAAAGCCGTCTCAGAGATTCGCGAAGAACCGCCGCACCTTGTTCAGGATGCCAAGTTTGCGGGAGGTGGTCCTAACAGCCCGCTTGTTGTGGTCCCTGTGATTCAGGTCGCTGCAAAGGGACATCCCTAAGATGTCCTGTCTGTACAAAGTACCGAGGAAGATGTTACAAAGTGAAAGAAGGGGGATAAATCTAAGTCTTGTCTGCGTTGAACTGAACCAGGTTCTCGACGCCCCAATGAGTAATACAATCAAGAACCCGATTCAGCTCTGCTACAACAGACTCTCTCATATCGGCTTTCTCGTGTTTTCCGGCTGCGAGGCGGGCAGTGTAGCGTCCATGCACCGTACTGTCGTCTGCATTGCAATGAATGCTGGATCCAAGGTCCAGTATGTCGTTGATATGCAGAAGGAACAAGGTTGACGACAGCACGGAGCCCTGAGAAACGCTAGCATTCACCGACACCCTGCGCGAAGCGCTTCCATCCACAACGACGCGAATAGAGCGGCTACACAGGAAGCCGGCTATCCAGCCATGCAGTCGGTCAGGTAAACCGTATGCCTCGAGCTTGGAAAGAAGGGCCTTGTGCCAGACTGCCAGACCCTGTCAAACGCTTTGGAGATGTCCAAACCGATGGCAAGGGTCTCTCCGTTACCATACAACGCTTCACACCAGACGTGCGTGGTGTAAGCTAGAAGATCAACAGTTGACAGTTTCGGCCTAAAGCCATATTGACGGTCATTGATCAGCTGATGACTCTCCAGCACCTTGCACAAAACAGGTTACAGCTATCGGACGGTATCGGTTGCCTTTCTTCGGGACCGGTTGCACGTTGACCCCTTTCAAGCCCGAGGCACACAGCCCGACTAGTATGAGAGCTTGTACAGCATCGTCAAGACGGGAGTAAATTCCGCTGCACATGTTTTAAGCACAAGCGCTGGGATACCATCAGGCCCATTGGACTTCCGATATCGAGCGATCGTAGCTCCATGCGGACATCGCTTTGTCTGATACGAATATCATGCATCGTATGCCTGCATGGACGCAAGGCAGGTGGCCCTGCACCACGATCGTCGATCCGTGAGTTAACGGCAAAAGAGCTCAGCCAAGAGATCTTTTTTTATTTTTTATTGTGACACGACATCTGACCTCGACCCGCCTGATGATAAGCAAGAGGAGGTCCAAGAGTGACGACGACTGGGACAACCTAGTCAGTTCCCGGCTGTCCCAGCCGCCGCCACTATGCCGGCCTAAGATGCTTCTTTACGCATCGCTTGAAGGATCCAAGGTCATAGGATGGAGAGAACACATGGGCAGGCAAAGCATTCCACTTGTCGATTGATCTACAAAGAAAAGACGCACCGAACTTTTTAGTTCGACTGCCGATTCGGTCAATAAAATGCGGATGCTTTCCCCGACCTGTGCGGGTATTACGGGAGTAAAAAGACGAGGTAGGAACAAGGTTAAAGAGCTCCTCGGAACATTCCCCGTGGTATAGGCGTACAATGGCAGGCGAAGAACAAAGGTGCGAACCGTCGCACCTTGTTCAGGATGCCAAGTTGCGGGAGGTGGTCTTATTAGCCCGCTCGATGTGGTCCCTGTGATTCAAGTCGCAGCGAAGGGACATTCCTAGAATGTCTAGTCTGTCCGACGTACCAAGGGAAATGTTGCAAAGAGAAGGAAGGGGAGTAAACGGGGATTTTTTCGTCGAGAACGCGCAAACCTGAGTCTTGTCTGCGTTGAACTGAACCAGGTTCTTTCCGCCCCAGTGGGTAATACGATCAAGAATCCGGTTCAGTCCCGCTACAACAGACTCTCTCATATCGGCTATCTCCTGTTTGCCGGCTGCGAGGCGGGCAGTGTAGCGTCCATGCACCGTGCTGTCGTCTGCATAGCAATGAATGCCGGATCCAAGATCCAGCATGTCATTGATATGCAGAAGGAACAAGATCGGCGACAGCACGGAGCCCTGAGGGACGCCGGCATTCACCGACATCCTGCGCGATGCGCTTCCATCCACAACGACGCGTATGGAACGGTCGCGCAGAAAGTCAGCTATCAGCTATCCAACCCCGCAGACGGTCAGGTAAACCGTATACCTCGAGCTTGGATAAAAGGCCCCTGTGCCAGATCCTGTCAAACGCTTTGGAGATATCCAAGCCAATGGCTTCTCCATTACCATCCAAAGCTTCACCCCATACGTGCGTGGTGTACGCCAGAAGGTCACCAGTTGACCGTTTCGGCCTGAAGCCATATTGACGGTCATTTATCAGCTGTTGACCCTCCAGGTAGGCCATGAGGCGAACATTATTTATTCGCTCCATGACCTTGCACAGTACTGAGGTTACAGCTATTGGACTATAGTCAATTGGAAACTATAGTAAAGAATATTTTTTTTAATTTAAAATTAACCTATGTTACTTCTAGTACCTCCAAAAATAAAAAAAACGTAACAAACAAACTCACACTCACATTTATAACAATAGTAGGGTATGCATATAGTAACAGAAGGAAATAACAATAAAAAAAAATTTCAAACAGCTAAAAGTATAGTCTATGGAGAGTATAGTGTGTAGTCTCCATAGTACAGTTGATTGGATTTTTTTTATTGTGACTCGACATATGACAGCACCCCGCTTGATGTTAAGCCGAAGTGTGGTCCATGAATGAATGTCACTGCTACTACAATTCATTAACTGTGAGTAGCAATCACATCCACTATGCCGGCCTAGATGGAACCGGCAACTTACAAGCTGATCCCGAAACGTGACCAAATCACTTCACGGTCTGTATACTTGTAAGTGGTGGTACTACCCCGGATCGGCAGACTGGGTACCACTACCACCGCCTACCACTCTTTTATAACCAGACCCGAAGCAAATATCTCTCTTTTTTTAAACAAATATTTGCAATATTTAACATTATTAAATATTACAAATAAAAGCTATGAAACAAATATTTGCTCCGACCGGGAATCGAACCCGGGACTTTACGCGCAACAAACCAATCGCTAAACCGTTCGTCCACGCCTGTCGTCAAATTAGATGTTGACGTGACTGTCAGTAATACAGTGCGATGGTATTATAGTACTCAGGGTTTGAACCAACTCCTTGTACCTATTTTTATAATAGGAAAAAAATTGTCTAACAACTTTTTTATTTTTCGTAAAAACCTTTTTTTTATTAAAAGTACTTCTGATACCTCCAAGAATATGTGTACAAAATTTCATGATGATCGGTTGAGCAGTTTTTTCGTGTTAGCGTAACAAACAAACGGACATTCACATTTATAATAATAGTAGGATAATAATAATAATTTGTTTTCAATTCTTAACAGCTTGATATATTTTCCTTAGTTTACCCAAAATACATTTCTGAACGCACGCAATTTTGTATAGGAAAATGTTTTTTTCTTTTATATTATTTATTATAAAGGAATTTTTCTAAAATAAACGTAGCCTAAGTTACTCCTTATTACATCAGCTACCTGCCAATAAAAGTCCTGTCAAAATCGGTCCAGCCGTTCCAGAGATCCGGAACAAACAGACAGAAAGACAGACAGACAAAAATTGTAAAAAATGTAATTTTGTTGTATGTACCGTATATATATTCATATACATGTATTAAAAAACGGTTATTTCAATATTACCAACAGACATTCCAATTTTATTATATGTATACTTTTACTTTTTACGACTAATAATAGCCGTTAATACATTGTAGTAGGGGAGCCCAAGAGGCTAATCGGGGATTTACTCGAGCGTCGTAGGGACCTATTAAATATTAAAGTTTAGGTGATAAAAAAAATTAAATGTTATGTGGGTTTTTGGTTTTAGCGGTGGGGGAAGGGTGTACGGATTTTCAAAAATGTAAAAAAAAACAAATAAAAAAATATACTCGAGCGCGTCAGATTTTGATATTGTATATACTCCACGTGTCCACAATACTGTAGGTATGTTAATCTGACGGTTTGCATGGTGGGGGTGGCAGTACGGAAAGGTAGAAAAACAAAAAAAAAAAAATTTGCTCGAGCGCGTCAGAAATTCAGAGGGGATGTTAAATAAGCCCCACAGAAGCTCCCATTCAAAAGACTGACCATTCCGACATGACGCAAGTTCGTGGCGGAGTTTTGAAAATGTAAAAAAAAATCGTTAATTTGAAATACTCGAGCGCGTCAGTCTTTTATACAGAAGGTTCAGTAAGATGACCCAATTGTACTGACCCTTAATCTGACAATTATCTGGAGGGATTTCATTAATCTGACAAAAAAAACGAATTTTTTTTAAGGTAATTGTTACACACTTACTATAGCACACTAATCGCAGTACAGTTTAGACTATTTCTCTCTCTTTCACTCACAATCACTGCCCACTTTTACTAATAAGTAATAATATCTCAGAAACTGTGTGGAATATGAGCTATATTATTGTAAAGTTTCAATAAAATCCATTTAGTAGTTTTGCGTGAAAGAGTAGAAAGAGTAGTGCGTTAGTAGTTTGCGTGATCCATCCATCCATACAATACAGACTATAAACTTTACTTTACTTACGAAAAAGTATATATAATTTATGGTTATTAAGATCTTATTAAGATAAGATTTTAAAATCTTCTTTCTTGTACAGTTTATACTTTTTTACATTGTACATTAGGTCAAAATGTTCATAGGCGTTCCATAAAATATATGTTCTATGTAATTTACTGTTTAATTTCACTGAAACAGGGTTGGCAAATTATTGAAATAAATATTTTATAAGAGACCATTTAACACCTTTAAGGGGGTTCGGCTTTAGGAGGTGTTTTGTAACACCCTGTATATTAAGACTGTGCAAGAGAGTAATAGATAAAGAAGAAGTGAAAGGGAACGAGAGACGCGAAGTGGGGAATACATGCTCTACTGCAACTGCTCGCACAAAACTTTATCAACGATTTTTGCTACTTCGGCTTGTTGAAATTGACAGATTATAGTTTTTTAGTAATTCTTAGTCATTTTTCTTCAAAATAAAATTAAAATCGACCGCGCTCGAGAATGTCCAGGTGACGATTTTTTTTTACAAGTTTGTGACCTTCCCATTCTCTTCCGTCATACTCAATCCGTCAGATTAAGAAAATGGGCACTTATTAGTATGTAATTAACTCACCTTAGCTTAATCTGACGCGCTCGAGTATATTCAAAGATCGATTTTTTTTTACAATTCTGACCAGCTGCCATACACGTACCCCCCTGTATTAAGGGCTAATACTTGGTAGATATACTCTACAGGGTACAAGGTATCTCCCATAATTTAATCTGTCACGCTGGAGTAAATCCAGAAATCCCCGCTTGGGCTCCCCTACTATTGTTGATTTAATATAGATCTATATGGCCCTTTACAGCATATTATGATTTTAAGGAATATTTTCGAAGATATTACAGATTTAAAAATTGCTGGACGTAGCGTTTCTTTTTTGTTGTGGATGATCGTTATCTTTTGTTTTTAGTCGCAAATTATTTTTTAAGTATTTTTAATTGATCTCTGTCTATATCCAAGATATTACTTCGCGTATTTTTGAAATCCCACAATTATATAACTAATTAGCTATTGTAAATATATTTATGTATATTAATAACCCAGTTAGGTTACGATTAATTAGGTAAATAATAAACGTAAGCTTTAATTTGATATTGAATTACGTTTTTGTAATTTGGTAATATAGGTATACAATTGAACAGGCTTTTGTGAATGCGAGAGAGTTGTATCAGGATCATGGAAAGTGGCGCCACATTGTTTCTGCCTATCCTTGAGGGAATTGAGGCGTTAGTCTGACCATTTGTAGGGATTTTTTTTTCAGCATCGCTAGCTACTTGACTTTTGACCTTGACCCATAATTCTATGGATAAATTTTGAACTTTCGCGCCTATTGCCTAATTAATAAAATCTAAAACAAATATCGCGCGTTTGCAGGGCTCTATAGATTTAAGCTAATAAGTGAAAAGTTTTTACCGACTTAATGATACTAAAGAAAAGTAAACCTTTTGATTATTAAACTATACGCTCTAAATTCATTTGTAATTTGTATTAATATTTCCTAAATTGTTTATCCGCGCTGTTTACGCTCATTTCAATAAATTTATAGGCATTAGGGAATTGTTTTACTCCAAGTTTAGCGAGTGCAGGCCACGGGCAGTAATAAATAAATCAAAACTACTGGATCGATTTTAATCATTTTTTTAGTAAGTGGCATAGGCTATATAATTTATACCCGTGCGAAGCCGGAGCGGGCCGCTAGTTTAATAAAATTAATAAAATAAATGACTACATATTTGCATACAGAGGATTTACGTTATTGTACAAACTATGTCATCTTGTACACTCATATTTGATTTGTAATATTGCAATTTAACAAAATGCTTGCGTCCACACCAGCTGGGCTAAATATAGTGTTCATGAATATCTTGAGATCATCGGGCTATGGGCGTTGGAGGGACTGTCTGTGTCTGTGTGGCATGGGAACGAGTGCAATCGATCAGCTCGCTCAGGTGGATTTGTTGCTGGCATATTGGATCAATGGCCGTTATTCGTGCACGGGGACAACATTTAATACAACTTAACATATGACAGCAGCCTGCCTGATTTGGCACTGTGGAGGGCGAGTGCCGCCACAGTGCCACCCAAAGAGGTGTTAATATGTGAAGTATGTTGTGCAAAATGGCGCTCCGTGGTCTCTGCCTATCCCCGTGACAGTTGGTCGTTTCAAATAATGTTTCATATGAATGAAGTGTCGCATCCGCTATTCCAAGTGCAATTAACTTTTGCACATAAAACGTTCCACTCAATTTGCCATAATATTAATATGAAATCAATAACGAACGCAATACATTTAAATGTGATTACTTCTATATATACATATATACTTATTTGAACGTCGCGCACGCCTTCAATAACACACCAAATGTCTGGTATGTGTGTTGCTTTTATTTGCCGCCATTTTGACCATGTGTCCCAGTATTGGCAACTACCGCCATTAATAACCATCGCGATTTGTTGGTCTAAGTGTGTAATTAGAACAGGACTATTTGTGTTTTGGAGCGCACTATTGTAATACTGTGGGCAATAAATAGTAACACTATGTTCATATTCTTAAAATTCTTTATTTTTTCTCCCAAATCTATTTCGTCCCTGGCCACAATACACTCGCGCCAACGTTTTGTTTAATCCTCTAAATAGTTGTTAAAGTCAATTTCCGGGATAGCCTTCAATGCGCGTAGGGATTCTCGTTTAATGTCTTCAAATGGTTTCGCCGGAGCGGTCGTTTGAATTTGCTGAACAACCAGAAGTCACACGGAGCTAAATTAGGCGAATACGGTGGCTGTTGAACGATATTGGTTGATTTTTTGGCGAAAGACTCACAAAGAATTAATGCAGTATGCGACGGTGCAAAAACCAACAGTTGTAGGCCCATAAATCTGGCCTCTTTTTACGAACAGCTTCGCGCAAACGACGCATAACACTCAAATTGTATTCCTTGTTGACAGTTTGGCCAGTCGGAAGTAATTCGGAGTGCACCACACCTCGATAACCGAAGAAAACTGTCAACATGACCTTGATTTGCTTTGACGAGGTTTTTTCGGTTTCGGCTCACCTTTGGCACGATATTCGGCCGATTGATCGTCTGTTTCTGGGTCGTAAGCGTAGATCCAAGACTCATCGCCACTTATAATACGTTTCATGAAATCCTGCTAGTCGGAAAGCATTGTTTCAAAGACGTGAACGCGACGCTGTTTTTCAAGATAATTGGGTGATTTTGGAACCAATCGTGCTTTTACTTTACTTAGGCCCAAATTATCTTTTTAAATGGTTTTCACTGATCCTTCCGGTATTCCAGATGCCAGTGAGGTCTCTGAATGTTAATCGTCGATTCTCAAGCACCAATTCCTTGATTTTATTGACGTGTTGATCATCAGTTGTTGTTGATGGCCGTCGTCAACGTGTTCTCGACCCTCTTTGAACAGTTTGTAGCAATTAGAAACACTTGCTTGCGACATACACAAAATTTATTGGAACTTCTTTTGGAAATAATTTCATTGTAAAAATCGACAAATACACTTTTTGTACTTATTTCGACGAATGGATTTCCGCGCGAAATTGAAGTCTTTGTATTGCTGTACTGTCTGTGTATTGTCCACAGTAGTAGAGAGAGATATTGCCATGGATGTGGATTTTGGAGGCGGTGCCTATTGTTTCTGTTTAATTTCAATAACAAATTAATACGTTTGCATCCTGTTTGCAGTTCTTTTACATATTTAAGGAGAACTTACAGCAAATTAAATAACAACGAAACAGTATTTGCTGCCTATTAGAGAGACATAGCTCAAGAAACTCACCACCTTGGTAGTCGATTAAACAACAGCAATGAAACACATATTATTTATTAAATAGGGCCGACGTGGTGCATTGGTTGGCACGGCAATCCAAGAAACAATATAAATAACTTGATTGCTGGTCGAAATGTGACTTTTCGCGATGAATTGTCAAGTTGTGACCACGGCGCCGAGCAAGATACACAAAGTTTGTGATAGTCGCCATTTTGTATTGTTATCTTGACTTGCGAGCACGGCCGCTCAAAGAAATAAGATTTTGAAGTTATATAAACACATTTGCTCCGTGTCTGGTTGCCAAATTGTGGTGGGCAATGGTGATCCGGGGTTATACAACCACTTGCAAGCAGACCGTGAAGTGGATTAGTTGCATTTCGTAAGTTGCCGGCGTAGTGCTACATGCAGTTATTTAACAGCATCAGCTGCATTGATGGAGCGCACTCCAGCTTAACACGAGGCGGGGCGCTCTATGAACAAATGTGGCCATATTTCAGTGGTGGCGCTGGTGCTACTCATCATCAACATCCCATGCATGTGGTCTGTGCAAGATTGCCACCGAGCCTGCATGATATGCCAAAATGCGAACACGCGAGACTCATCAAACAAACAGGTACCTACATCACATTTTACAAACAAACATACTGCCTGCCTACCATTTCTAAATAACCCACTCCGAAGCATAACACTCCGATCAAAAAGTAGTAACACTTTTAAAATTAAAATTGCCGTGCTTATCCAAATGCATAAACTTCTTTTTTATGTTGACGCCTCTGCCTGATGACCTCTTCATGCTGGTCGAGGTGAGATGTCGAGACACAATAAAAAAAATATGCGCCCGAAGGGTCAGTTGTTTATAAGGTACGCTTGTTGGCGTTATCCTCTAAAAATACAGACCGCAGACCGTGTAGTGACTTAGTCGCGTAGCAGATATGACTGCAACTTACTTTTATTTAACTGTCGTAGTTACCTTCATGCATGGTCTGCACTTCAGCTTAATATCAGGCGAGATGCTGACATATGTCGAGTTATATAACAATTTTCATGATTACTTTAACTTATTTTAGTTTTATATGTTTAAAACCTACCATACAGTTTGCATACCCGTCTACCACGGGCAGCAATATCTATAGCTCACATAACCTACGATGCGCATCATTGTGTGATAGGTGCTTTTGCGTCACTCTAATGTATTTGAATCAATTTAAATGAGAACACGCTGACATTTGATGGATGTCACGTCTAATTGATATTGCCTGAGTACATCAGTTCAGTGTATTTATTTCAGTTGAGCTGCAACTTATGCAACCGATGCAGAATGCCGCCGCCTGTAGCAAATTATCCGGTACCGATGCCGGTGCCGATGCCAATGGCTGTGCCGCATTTGTACCCGGTGCCTCACAACGAGTACGAGTTCAAAGTGGTATGTGATCACATAAACCTTATTATTACAAGTTGGTCAATAAAGCATTCTTTTATATAGGAGCGCATCCCGCCCATTCGAAGCCAGCGTCTTTATTAGCAGCCTTCGCAACTCTGGACTAGTGCGCGCTGGAGCGACATATTGATATAACAACACAACTTTAAAGAGTTCACCACGCAGTTTCTTGTGTATATCAACACGCAATTTTTTTATTTGTTCTTCGTATATATTTTCCGTAATAGTTGCTCCATCACTGAGGTATTGAATCATTACCACCCCTTGGCTGCCCCAGGAAAGAGAACCCAGAACCCTTGCTGGCGGATGAAACTGCCTTGATATTTTTAGAGTGGGTGATAATGATTCTTGCTAGTCATGGAGTAAACAAATTTTATGCGGCTTACTATCGCGTTTATTTTGGTTTTGATTTTACAATTTTTTATTATTTCGACGTTTCGAGAGCTTTGCAGCCATCGTGGTCCTATTGGTTGATGCTGTTATTGTTTCCAAAACTACCCCGTTTGATATTTTGTTTTTCTGTTCCCGGTTTATTTCAATTTTTTGCAAAAATAACTGACGGTGTCATCTGGTTTGGCAGTTTGCTGGACTTGGGACTTGAGTTTGTGAATTATGGGGTCCCAGGTGTTAGATAATCGCCAACCACCTTCTCTATTGAAATTAGGATGTTTTTTAATCTCAATAGCCTCGCGTACCATCCTCCTGGGTATCAGTCGACTTTCCTTTGCGAGGATCTTCGGTTTGTCGAAACGGATGCAGACTTTCCACTACGTTGGTGTTTTATATCCGCGATATGTTCCCGTACGCGTGTGCATATATTTGTCTGTCTGTGCATATACGAGAGTAAGCCGAATAAAATTTGTTTAATTCATTAATCAATGTTCGCGCAAAATCTAAGAAAATACTAGTCATGGAGTGTTTTATTTATTATAAAACTCTTTATTGCAAAAATAAGGTACATAGGCGAGCTTAATGCCTCAGGCATTATCTACCAGCTAACCTTTGTTGTGTAGTGCTGTCATTGGCTAGGTGCAAACCATTTATTATAAAGATTTGATATTATTTGTAAATGACATTTGTTATATATATATGGATATATGCACATACATACATACACACATATAAATATAAGCAATACACACATTACACAACATATACACAAATATACATAAAATTAAACACATGTATGAGATAATAAGGATGTTATAAGGTTTGTTTATTTAAAAAGTGATTGGTAAGTAGGTGTTTAAAGTTGTTGATAGTTGGCGCTTGTCTGATAGTCAGGGGAAGCTTGTTCCACTGGTGAGCTGCAGAGACTGTAAAAGATTCGCCGTAAGCGGAGGAAGAATGAGTTGGAATATTTAGTTGATTATTTTGGGATGAACGAAGAGAAAGCTGATGGGAGTTACAGAGGAATTGAAATCGGTTTCCGCAGGTATGAATCGAACCATCTCAGTAAGTCGCCATAAATTCCGGCACAACCCAACTTCTTAATCAGAATATCGTGATTTAATCTGTCGAAGCACTTAGCGTAGTCAGTGAAAATGGCGTCAATTTGCAAACGCTCGTCCATGTGCCCGATTATATCGCTCGTAAAACTCGTGAGGTTGGTGACGACGCTGCGGCGTGCCATGAAGCCATGCTGATTTTGCGGAATCACATCGCGAATAGACGGATAAAAGACATCATTCATTTTGTATGGGGACTTGGGCTTAATTGTACTAAAAGTGGGAAATGTACAATAAAATGGTTCGATACAACAATATTTTAATGTGCTTGGTAAATATCCTATATTTTGCATAGTTTAGATGTACGAAATGATCAAACTATAATCATGACAGTTCAATGCAGAAACCATTAAGTTCACTGCCAGCCCAAAAAAAAGTCGTCAATCACTTTTTAATTAAAAAAAAACATCAGGCAGTTGATCCATGGGGTCTCGACTCTCATTCAAGGTTATGGCGTGATAGCGTTTCTTCCGGTTTGATCTTCCCACCAAATGTTTAGGCATCGCAAACGTCATCAATATAATACTGTCGTTAAACATTTTGAAACTAGTAAAAAATAGAGTAAAAGTATAAATTAAATTTTTAAAAATTATCTCCTGTTGTGCTAGTAATTAGCATACATATTTTTAGTGATACTATTGTCTTGAAAAGTAAGTTGGAATTAAATAAAAAAGATAATGTTTTATAAAAAGTCGTTTTATTCATCTAATTAGATTATTTCCTGCTGAGTAAGGTTCACTTTCACCAACATCCCAACATTTTAGTTCGCGTGATATTCCGTCGTGGCGTCTCTAATTGCCACTTGTTGTCTATGGCAGTCAAGCTTCTTCTCTTGAGTACAATGTTCCTTGGTCAACTGTGTGTGACATTTATTTTTTAATATGTCTTTTCCGCGTGGTTTAGAAACTAAAAATAATCATTTTTATTTTCCAAATAACTCAATCGTACAGCAATTAAAAGCAAAATTGCTATTAGTTTTGTCAATACGAGTATCGAACCTACCATTTATATATATTTTTATCATCGGCCGTGACAAAAGTGTTACAATAAAAGTCCAAAATGAATGATGTCCTTTGGTCGTAAACTATTTTCTCAAATAACATTCCAAACACTGATAGAATAGAGACAGGTCTGTAGTTCTCACCTTAGTTTTTGAACCGCTCTTGTGTATAGGCACCTCCATTAGAGACGCTACGACGGAATATCACGCGAACTAAGATGTTGGGATGTTGGTGAAAGTGAACCTTACTCAGCAGGAAATAATCTAATTAGATGAATAAATGGCTTCCTTCCATTTGGTCGGAAATACTCCTTCGGTAAGCGACATTTCAAAGACATGGAAAAGAGGAGTAGACAACGCCTCCGCGCAGCGTTTGGCGACAATCGGTGGGATGTTGTCGCTGCCCGGCCCTTTATTCTCGTTTATATTCTCGAGATACTTTAATACAAGGTCACGACTAACGCTTACGTTGCGTTAGTAGTGACGTTACGTTATACTATTTTAAAAATTATCCCCAAAATCTGTTCTTTGTACAATATTCGTATCCCTGTAAATAGATTGAAAGTAATTTAAAAAGCCTTCACATATTTCCGATGAGCCAGATAAAGTGTGGGCACCAATGCTAAGCTGCGCTGGCATACGTCCGCTGCCCCTTTCTTTGCATATCTCCAAAATTCTTTTGGATTATGGGTTATTTTAGACTCAGTGTTATGTACATACCGTGACCAACATGTTACTGCACTTTTTTTTTGTCTCTTTCTAAGCAACACAAATGTATCGCGGTCCCTAGGATTATGATATGTTTTCCAACGTTTGTGGTACTTACGTTTTTCCTTAATAATTTTAATTAAGCTGTTAGAAAACCAACTGGGGTATGTTGTTGATTTAGACCAGTAGTGGGGGATATATTGTTCAATGCAGTCACATAAAGTATTATTAATTGTGCTTACCGCCTCGTCTACGCTCTTGTCGCTAAGTGTATCAGAGCAATTCACACCGTTTAAGTACTGGCACATTCCCACATAGTCGCCCTTGTGATAAGCAAAGATCTTTTTAGGAGGCTCCTTAATCGGTACTATGGTTAGGTCAGTTATTTTCAGTGATACAGCTGGGTGGTCTGGTAAGTCCTCAGGAACAATAGGCATGGTGGCTCGGTGGGTCTCTATATGGGTGTTGCTGAACATAAGATCTAAAAATCGTCCATTATCATTAGGTATGTTGTTATATTGGGTTAAATGAGAAAGATGCAAAAAATCCAAAAACCTCTTCATTAAAAGATCGCATATTTTTCCCGATGGGACTAATTTGTTGTGATCGTTATCGCTTTCCCAGTTTACGTGCGGCATATTAAAATCTCCCATTATTAAAAAGTTCCCCTCACTATGATTTTGGAATGTTGTTTCTAAGAAATTTGTAACTTCATCCAGTAGTGTATCGGATGAGCTAACGCGTGTACCTGGGATATAGAGACAGAGCACATGTAAGTCTTCCGAAGAACCCACAGCTCGTGCTGGGATCATGACATGAATAGCTTCGAAAAGTGAGCCGCTTGTATGATGCAGGTATGCAACGTGCAGATAAGTGTCTCTTTGTTAGTAAAAGTGTGCCGCCTCCGCGCACGCATCCAGTCGCGGCTATGTCGCGGTCACATCGGTGCACGTCGTAGCGGTTGTCCGAAATTTCGGAGTCAAGAATTCCATCCAACAGCCAGGTCTTTGTAATACCTACAACATCGAATTCATTATAAAGTAAACGTAAACGAAATTATGCTTCGAGTGTTTATTTGCAAATAAATTGTTAAACTTCCCATTTAAAATGATATAAAAAAACATTTAGATATTTAATATTCCAATAATAATAATAATCCTTATCTAGTAAAATTCTTAAATTAACCCATCCAAGCGCAGAGATCAGCAAACACTTATCACCTATAAGAGTTATAAGAAAATGGAAATATGTACACACGTCCAACCATAAACATGTGTTCTCTACTTGGTTTATGTTGTACAGGAATAGAGTCAAAATGTGATATAGTTTGTATGTGCATGTGTGTATGTGATCCTAATATTAAATGAAATAATACCAGAACAATCAAAACTATGAACGGTGACAATAATATATCCAAAACTATGAGCGGATTTTTACTACATCTAGTTGAGAGTTTATGTTGATGACGGGGCTGGTATCGTTTCTCCGAGCGTATATTTTCCCATTTCTCACCCAAGTGTATCGAAACCCCATCTCCTTACTTGCAGCCTTTGTCAATCTGAGCAGTTGTTTGTTCAATGAAGTTAAGTGCTCGTTAATGTATATACTGGTCGTAGCTACGCCGTCCTTCCTTAATCCCAGATCCTCAGTATTAAATCCTCTCTTCTTTCTTATTGCGCTGATTAATCTATTTAAATTAAGGGTAAAGTTCATCTTGGCTATTATTGGTTTTGGTCTCTTGTCCGCAGTTCGCTGTTGTGCGCGTATCGCGAATGTTATGTCTTCATTTGAGAGTTTAACATCGAGTTTTTCAGCTATGGAACCTTTCTCTGGCACCCCATTTCGACGTTGTGAGAGCGTGCTTTTTGTTCCAGTGTGTTTAATTTAGCTGTCAACTCTTCTATTTTATTGCTTGAAACACTCACACCATCAATGTTTGCTTTCATTTTTCTGGCATCCATCTCTATTTGATCAATCTTAAATTTAATACCATCATAGTCTTTTGATAAGTAATCGCAAGTTTCCTCCAGGGCAGATTGATTTTTAATTAGGTTCTTGTGATCTATGTTACATTGCTCTACAGTTGTTGCCAAGTCGCTCAACTTAGTTTCGTATGTACTAAATTTGTCATCAAAGTAAGATAAAATTTCTCTTTTGAAAGTATCAAGTTGTAGAGTGTGTGTTTTTTAAACATTCTATTTCTTTTTTATGTCCATTAACATGCCGGTAACGTGATCAGTCCTGTGCTGTAGAGGAGAGATTGTTTGCGCTAACTGCAAATTGAGGGCCTTCTCGGTTGTCAGTTCGGTGTCAATATGGCCAGTTTGCGGACCGGTGTATTGTCGTTTTTGCATCGTCTGGTCCTTGTGGCGTGACATTTGGGGCAGAACCAAGATTCCTTTAATTCCCTCAGGTAAGATTTAAAAAAGGCTCCTGTTATATTTAAGACATTTATAATGGTATTTTTCCCCACAATTTACGCAGGCAACACACTCAGTTTTTAATACACCTTTTAAACACGCCGTGCAATTCATATCTGTTGATATGCAGAGGATTTATTTATTGTTAAGGAGTATTTAAGTAAAGTCAATATAAGAAATATATGTAGTTCTCTCAGCGGATAATAGATGGCGCTGATTACAGTTGGTGGCGCGATGCAGGGCCTCTTATCGGTGAGTAGCGTAAGTGCAGCCCTACCCGATATTAACCCTTTACGGCGCTGTGTTGCAGTTCTGAATCATACCATCGGGTCTCGACTCTCATTCAAGGTCATGGCGATGAGCACGTTTCTTCCGGTTTGATCTTCGCACCAAATGTTTAGGCATCGCAAACGTCATCAATATAATACTGTCGTTAAACATTTTGAAACTAGTAAAAAATAGATTAAAAGTATGAATTAAATTTAAAAAAATTATCTCTTGTTATGCATGTTAAATTTAATTTGTCAGTTTTAGAATTCGGAGCGCAGACCATAAGCACTTTTAGATCGTGTCGGAATGCTGCGATTGTAAACAAAATGGCGACGTTAGTAAAAGCTGTTGAGTGTGTTCTTTGATTTTGCACCTGATTTTTACCAATTATGTTGTTTTTTTTTGCGCTAATCATCGAGTTTATTATTAATACTTTGTTTTATTTGCATTAAGTTATACCTAATTGTGTAAAAAGTGTTCTTAGGATAGTGACTTTATTGTATTCCATGTAAACCCATTGTGTTGAAGAAGTGACTTTATTATGTTTTATTTTATTGAGATAGTGATTTTATTATGATGTTAACTAGTAATTAACATACATATTTTTAGTGATACTATTGTCTTGAAAAGTAAGTTGGAATTAAATAAAAAAGATAATGTTTTATAAAAAGTCGTTTTATTGATCTAATTAGATTATTTCCTACTGAGTAAGGTTCACTTTCACCGACATCTTAAATACGTCTAATATTCATTGTTGTATTATTATACGTATTTAGGATGTGAAAGTGGACCTAATATGTTTACAAATACGCAATATCAACCAGGCCATTTTAAAATTGCCACCATTTTTAGTTCTTGTGAGATTCCGTCGTGGCGTCTCTAATTGCCACGTGTTGTCTATGGCAGTCGAGCTTCTTCTCTTGAGTACAATGTTCCTTGGAATCATACTATTCGAACTCTCATAGTACTTCAAAACAAACGAATAAACACCTTATAACGCAGCAATGCATATTTACAACTAAGCTCTCTATCAAACTAGTTACCCAAATTTGTGCTAGATGGCATTGCTTTTATTTTATTGCTACTCGAACTAAGGAACCCGTTAAAAACCTTGTTTGTTTGTGCAGTTTGCGTGCGAATTCAATATAGCTTTTTATTGTGTACTGAAACAGCCCAAACAGAATATGAAAACTGTAGCGTATCTTTATTTTTTAATGAGAATAATAATTGTTATAAATCTTTTCACACTTCGTAATTTTTCACCTTGTTTGACACTATTTTGCACGTTTGCAGCGTCATGTTTTTTGTGAAAAATATATACTATTTCTTACGTATTATTTTTTAAATTATTTTTCCCATAATTTATATACCGCTTCTCACCTATTTCTAATTAAAAAAATAAAACATATCTTGCGCTGAAAGGGTTAAAGATTTGTAGTACCTTTTATGAATACTAGATGGCGCTGGTTTAAAATCTTCCCTAAATATTAATTATTTATTGATTTACAGTAATTAAATTTTGATTTCACACCATATCTCCATATGTTAGTAAACACAATCATATAACACTGCACTTTAGCACTTTGTTCGTGTAATTTTAATCGTCACCTTTGACTGTATATTGTTCCAAGTCTAGATGGCATCTATTATTGTTCCAGTAATAGATGCACTGCACTGTAAATCACAGTTAAATGTTACGTTTTATATTTATTCCTAATGAGCTGCTGTTAACACGTTTTGCTTAATTGAAGGTAGGCAGGTAAATATTTACATAACAAATGTACTCAAGATATCAATGTTGAAATAAAACAAAATAATTTACTAAAATGAAACACTCAAAATGAAATCCAATGACATTTAAATATGAATAACTATCTAATACTTATTTGTAAAAAACACAATATTTGTTAGCAAAACCAAAACAAGGATAATAAGGAAGTACTGATAATTACCACAGAACAGATATTTCGTGATAATTACCTACTAATATTATCGTCAGTTGTTAGAAAGATTATCTATACACAGTTATTGTTTTACTTGGCACCGACTTTAAAATTATAAAATAAAAATTTAATCATTTCTATTTAACCAAATGAAAATACGTATTACTTTGTGCGAAGTAAATTTATTTTTTGCTTTTTAGTTTACTGTTTGAAGTGGGTTTTTTTTGTTAAAAATTATTTTATAATGTTTATATATAATTATATCAAAGTAACACATTGCAATAGTAACAATATAAATGGCAAAACTAAATATAATATGTAATTTATGAAATAAATTGCTCAACATGACGAACACATAAGCTTACTCGTTATTGTGCTGAGCGTGGTGATCGCAATATATTTAGCTTTAATATTGTTGCACTTTCTACCACTTTAACAGGACATGATGGCGCAGCAGTGATTAGTAACACATGTATGTTTTATATTGCACAGCGACTGTTGGCAACAACGCAGACGCCACCAACACCCAGCACGGTCTATTCCTGGTGGATATGGACGTGGACAACAGAAGTGACGCACGCCTCAACTTTCCAAAGGCCCTCGCAAACTATGTTTTACCTCGTTAATCACAGATTCAAACCACCAGGAACTGATTTTACCAAAAGATATAAAGTACCATGGCTAAAATTTCTACAAATATACAACTTCACAGATTATCTTACTGCAATTTTATTGTGCAACCTTTCCCCACTTCCCCTCTTCCTCTTGCCTCGATCCCGACAAAACTGTTCACATCCACGATTCTCTTCACACAAGCTCTACGGTTATATGCACTAAGCAAAAGAGAGATGATGAAATGAAAGAATGTGAGGTGATTTGCTTACAGGGAATGGAAAGTGCATTGGGTTATTTCCAAGTGTATGTGGAGTGACAGTGCGCGATAGATGATGGTGGAAAGAATATTACAAGTATAACTAAAAAAGTTTAATATTTTTTTAAGCGGCTATCACGGCTCTAAAAACACGAAGTAGAAACAAGGTGCGTTAATTACAATCAACCATGTAATTCACGCAGCGAGGATTTTTCATTTAATCCCTCCATTTTATACATTAGGTTAGAAATACTCGTATGCGTCGAACCACAATGTTTGTACAATCATTTATGTAAGTATCTTTGTAATTGTCATCGTGAATATAATGTAAATTGTAATATGATTTTGTACAATTTCAAGTGTCATAACTTATAATATTACACTTAATAATTATCTATAATACTTTCACTCATCCCTTCGCTGTGCCGAAACCATCCGAGCATTTTTTCAATGGTTTGAGATAGATCATTAAACAGTCCTTGAGAATATTAATTTTATATTTGTAACTTTTACATGCAACAGACAACATAGCTCAGTCGTACTTAGAGTCGCCTTCAATAATTTAATATGATGTTAAGCTCAAGTGCAGTCAATGAATGGAAGTGTCTGCTACTACACCTCAATAACTGTTAGAAGCACTCACATCCACTATGCCTGCCTAGTTAAAACCGGTAACTTACAAGCTGATCCAGGAACGCGACGAAGTCACTTCACGGTTTGTACCTATGACAACCAGACCCGAAGCAAATATGCCTTTTTTTCTATTAACAAATATTGTAATATTTAATCTTATTATAAAATATTACCATTAAAAGCTGTGAAACAAATATTTGCTCCGATCGTGAATCGAACCCGGAACTTTACGTGTAAATAAGTGGTGTGCTAAACCAATGCCTTTTCGTGCGGCAATTGTGTTACTATCATTTGGATTGCCGTGCGAGGGGAGCAGGTCAGATTCACATTTAAAAAACACAATTTTTTATATCATACATTTTTAAATTTAATGCTATAATGGTGTCAATTCCTTATTTGTTTTCAATGTAAATTAAAAAGCGCAGTGAAAGTAGCGCAGAATGTAATTCACTAAATATAATAATAATAAAAGGAGATCAGCGTACAGGTGCAGGTGCAGGTGTGTGGCATCATTTAGAATCTGCGATGTCTTGGCCGGTGCATTCTGAGCCCACCCCAGCCCATTCCGCCTGCGAAGTGCGAACGCAATTATTATTATCATTACCACCGGCTGCATTGGCGCGGCAACACCACTCACCTATTATGTTGTATGAGGCCGGGAAGTGGCCGAAGTGCTGCGCGCCCATGTCCCCCCACGCGGCCCTGCCACGCCTGCGACACACATATTATACAAACCGTAACATGCACTCCGACACAAACATATAACACATCTGCAATACATACATTTGTCTATACAATGGATGATGAGGGGTTGTGCTCGCGAACCGCCCGCGATCTGTTCCCGTGCCGCCGCCGCCGCCGCCGCGCCGAACACCTCTGCAATATATACATATAATTGGCACATCATCTAAGCTACATCATTATGTAACGCAGCTCGTGTCCATTACCTATTGTACGTGGGCGCCAGTTGTCTCGCCGTGAAGTCGTCCACGTGCAGCGAAGGTGGTCGCGACGTATTCGGCGGCCGCGACCGAAATGTGTCGCACACGGACAACACACGGTTTTCAGGAACGCACACTGAAACACATTTGTAAACATATTGAAATTACCGTTCTGGTGTAATAGCTATTATAAATGAAATATACTTTTGTCTGCCCATGAATTATAATTTTAACTTTATATGTCGATTCAGAATTAAATAATGTGAGCCATTGCATGTACACACGGAGCCACCGCGGGCCGTCCACTGATTCGCGAGTTCGCGGCAAAAAGCTCAGCCTTGGCTTCGTTGCACCAGTCTTACCTGTCTCGCAGTAAAAGTGAGAAACGACAGGAGTTATATTTCACAGATTTGGCTGCGAGCTCTCGCCAATGCTGAAAACTTTCCTACAACACTTAGCGGCCGCCGATTATAGGCTGCTTTCAGATCGTCCGGTCATGATTCCTTCGGCTCAAGCGCTGTGAGTTGCTCCGGTCGTTACGAGATGCCCACAGTTGGATGGAGCGTAATATTCCATCCCCAGTGCTATCTCATCAGCAACGGCCGAGGCACACGCGGATGAATGGGTTGAAGCAACTCCAGAGGATCCCCAGATAGGCTCCAATGGGTCAGTAGAAAGGCACTTGTCCACGTGGTCCGGGCGTAGTGATAATATGTTAAGCTACCTGTGGGCCTGTGCACTATGGGGTCCAGTACAGTTGGGACCAGTCCAGCCAGTTCCCTGAGCGCCGCCTGTAGCCAGCCCGGCTCCGAACTGCTCAGTTCACTGCGAGATATTTCCAATATGTCGCATAGCACCTGAATAAACATGCAAGCGAGGGTCAACATTCATTTTACATAATGAATACGTATTACCGTCTGCTACGGCTTTGTGTGGCTCGCTCGCGGAATATTGCATTACCTCGCAACGTCTGCCGCGCGAAGATCAAATACAAAGAGGTTTTGCGTATAAATTGTTCAATATGTGATTGGGGTACATGTTGATGAATGGTATTGCCATCCAAAAACAGTGCGCGGAGACAATTAGTTTACAATACTAATAGTTTACCACTCATTGTTACTAACATAATTCTAATAGCTCATTTTGTAATACTGTATGAACTTATGTTTGAAATAATATAATGAATTATTATTTAAAATTGAAACATACAATGATGAATATTAAAAAGGATGAATAATGAACTGACCATGTCCTCTCCTCCGTCCTCGTCCGCCGCACTGTCAGGCAGAGTGAGCCAGCTGGCAAGTCTCTCTACGTCGCCCTGATCACTGTCCGAGTGCACTGGACGACTGAGGAACTGCTGCACGAGAGGCGCCACAGCCGCGGCCGGCGCGGGTGGACTCGGCGAGCGCGGAGAATGCGGACGGCTCAGGTAACACGACAGGAATGACGCGTTCGCTAACACGTGCTCGTCTGCGTTCCTCTCCTGCAACAATATACATATAAATATATGTTGTGCGGCGGCCATTGCAATGGTGGCCAATGGTGACATAACGCTGCTCACTTTCAACTTGGCCTCGAGTGTGATCGCCGTGTGCTCGCTCTTGTCAGTCGCATAGCCAACCAGGTCTGCGAGCTCATCAACCGCCAACGTGCACTTCCTGCCGAGCGCGCCCTCCCCCTCCTCCGAGCACAACACCTTCACCAGATCCAAGAACAGTCCCAAACAGTCCATCGCATCGTCGCCGGCGCTCTCCACGAGCCACTCGAAAAATCTCTCGTAGCACTCTTTCTTTTTACGCACTGACTTCCGAAACTGACGGAATCCAAACTCGTATTCAGTCAACACGAAGTACACTCGCAACACTGACGAAGCCACCGCGCTACTCTTCGTCGCCCCGAGGCACTCAGCCGTCGCGTCGAGCACGCTCGCCAGCGCCTCCTCACTCGGCAGAGAGTTCGCGACCGCCGCTTCTGCGTCTCCGCTCGCCGGCGTCAGACTGATCTCCGCGTCGCAGATGCCCACTAGGGCGAGCGACGCACACTCTTGCGCGGCCGCGTTCTCCGGCCCGCCGCCCGTCGCGCTTAACACGTCGCACAACACACCCAACACGTCCTGCGAGCGCCCGTGCAACACTGCACATTTCACCGGCGCGTGCGACACCAAGCACGCGAGAAAGCCGATCACCCTCGCGAGCTCTGCGCCCCCCGCCGCCGCCGCTTTCACCGCCGCCCCCGCGGCCGCTCTGGCCACCGTGGCGGCCGCGGAGGGGGCCAAATCCGCCACTTGCACACACACGCGCCGCAGCAGGTGTACGACCGGCCTGTAAGCGGACACGCATATCGTTTGGATCATCTCAACGAGCTCGTCCCCGAGCGCGTACAGGTGCGCCGACCACAGACGCCGCTCGTTGGAAGCGTCCGCCAGTTCGCGTTCGCTCGGCGCCGTCTTGCACTGCATGGGCAGCGGCAGCGGCAACAGCTCGGACAGCGCGACCAGTCCCGGCACGAAGGTGTGCGGCGCAGTGGTCGCGTAGGCGATCGCCTGCGCGCACAGCGATGTCCACGGGCCGCGCTTGAGTGAGTCGCAGCCTGCCGCGTCGTCGGCGGCCGGCTGCGCGTATGCCAGCAGGGCGCGCACGCACGCGGCCGAGGCGGCGGCGGCGAGGCGGTGGGCGACGCAGCCGGCGGGAAAGGCTAGCAGCAGGCCGAACGTGTTGAGCAGCAGGGGCGCGGCGGTCAGGTCTCTGAAGCGCGAGCCGCGGCACTTGACGACGCGCGAGATCATGTCGTCGAGCAGCCGCAGGGCCGGCAGCAGGATGAGCGCTACGTGGACGCCTCTGGTGGAGGCGAAGCAGGGCGAGTGCACGTTCGGTTGTTGGTAGTGCGTGGTGAGGCGATCTAGAATGGTGCAGATGACGGTTTGGCCATCGTGCGAGTACAGCTGCAGAACGTTGTATTTATATTTGAGTTCGACGTATTCCTCTGTGGTCCTCTCGCGCTCGGGAATGCAATGGTGCTGCAGAATTCGCAGACAAGTGATCATCTCTCCGGGCAAGTCAGGGGCAGCATCCGCGCTCCCCTTCAATATGTCTACGCACTCGGCGAGATCCTCGCCGCTAAGCAGGTTTGCATTCTCGATGGGCTTCAAGTATGGTATCAATTCCTGAAGCGAGCACGAAACGCTGGGCTCGAATTTGTCGTGATCCTTTACGATGCTGTATATCCTCGCTCCATATTTCTTGAGGAAGGGCACTCGAGCGGCGAATTTGACCGCCGCTATGATCAAATCCGCCGCGTACCCTTTGGCCGGAGCCCTGTACTTGGAGGGGGTTTCGCCCTTAGCCTTGGGTCTCAAGTCCCTCTCGAGCACCTCGAGGAGGCACTCGACGTGATCGTCCATGACGATGGCGTCGGGCACCGCCAACTTGCCCACGTTGCCGTAACTCAACGTGAACAGCTCCTGCAGCCGATCCGTGAGCTCGTTCTCGTCGAAGCTGCCCATTTGCAGGTCAGAGATCGACTCCACCAAGTGTATCGCGCGCAACTTGTAGGCCATCTCCAGGCCTAATATTTGTATGTCGTTGTAATTGCTGAAGTTGCAATGGCTCGTGATCGCCTCGTGATAGAGGTAGTCGTCCGTGTTCCGCTCGTCGCACGGCTCCACGAGCACGCGGAACAGCAGCTCGGCGACCTTCATGTTGTCGTACAAGAACTTGCACCCCTCCTGCGAGTGGACCAATTCGTGCACCAGGTCGTGTATTGGGCTTACGATCGCCATGTTGGCGCACGTCGCCGGACACGTGAGCAGGCACAGGCACGCCTCGAGGAAGCGGTGCTCACTCAAGTACAGCAACAACGGTTCGTTGGTGTTGTCGTTGCCGATGTGGAATTGTGCGCTCGCAGGCAGGAAGCGCTTCGGCTGCGACATGTGGAAGCATCGCGTGCCGTACGTGAGCAGCAGCTCGTCCAATGAGTTCACCACCAACTCCGCCTCGCTCTCCGTGAGCTGCGGCTCTTTCGCGGGCTCCGGCGACGTCGCGCTCAAGTCGGTTACCACTTTGTTCAGTTTCTCCAATAATTCGTACATGTTGAGTTTCTTGATCAAACAGCTGACGGCATACTTGATCCGCGAGAGCGGTCCGCTTTGCATTATGTCTATCAGTACTTGGTAGCCGTTGCGCGGCGTGTTCGCGTCGGTGCCCTTCTCAAATGTGGGATATACGTTCGGTCGCATGAAATCGTCCACGGCCACTTTGGACGAGACGTAGCCGCTCAACGCCTTCAGTATCATCAGCCGGATGCTGAGCGCGACGTGGGGCTGCGCGTACAAGTGGAACAGTCGCATCGGAATGTCAAGGCCGCGTTCCAGCAGTGCGGCGACCACGCGCGCGTTGTGCCTGTGCGTGACGAGCGCCTCCGCCAGCCGGATGCCGCACTTCATGTGCCTCAACTTGTAGGTGGGCGCGTGCTGCGAGAGTGCCCACTCCAGGTTGAGGCCGACCCTCGTGAAACTGACGAGAACGTTCGCAATCTCACCGAACTCGCGGCGGTCGTTGGCGTTCGCGAATATAGCAGCCATGATGTCCGTGTCCTTGCACACGCTCGTCACCGATGCACAGAGCTGCTCGCACTTCTGCACCCACTCCTCGCGGGAACCGTTGCCCCGCTCGAGGAATATGTCCTCGCATTTGTCGTGGCACTTGGCGATGTCGTGCATCCTCGCGAGGTCCGCACACGCGGCGGCCAATTGCTCATATGTTGCGCTCGCATCATTCAAATGATATATTTTATTTTTATATACATATTTCAGCCATTCACTTTTGAATGGATTGTAATATTTTATTATGTCATCCATGTCGCAATAGTCGTTGAGGTCGTAATCTGAGTCCTCGTAGGGCGCGCCCTCGGCGTCGTCGCAGATGTCTTCGTCGGACAGTATGGGCTCCAATGATTCGTCGATGGATAGGTCGGCGTCGTTAGGCTTCGGCGATTGTTTGACGGGTGCGGCGCCGCTCTCGACGATTTGCACGGTGACCAGGCTGGGATGTTGGGGCTCAATGTACGGCGGGGTGACCAACTCCTGGGACGGACTGCGAATGGAGCTCTTGTGGCGGTAGCTCTGGTAGAAGTCGACACGTGGCTTACCATTCCTGTCATACTCCACGTGTGCGTCGTCCAACATTACCGGACTGCATTCCCTGGACGGCGTTCTCGGCTTCTTGCGGGGATCGTCGCCGGGCGAGCCGCCGCCGTAGCTGGGCTCGCGGACGCGGCCGTAAGGCGACACGCGTTTTTTATCATAGGGCTCGTAAGACGGCGCCCGCTTGTCGTACTTCCTCTCGTAGGAGGGGGCGCGCGTGTCGTAGGGTGACTTGCGTCGTTCATATGAGCCACCCCTTTCGTAGGAACTATCGCGGTGGCGCCGGTACTCGTCTTTCTTGTATGGGGAGCGCTCCCAGTCTTGTTCTGTCTTTCGGTCACCGCTGCGCGAGCGCGTGCGACTGCGCCGATATTCCCCCTTAACGACATATTCCCTGCTGCAGGAATCATGGCTGCGATCTCTGTGCCTGGAGGAGTGTCTGCTCTCGTGTGATCTCCTTCTGCTTCTGTCGTGTGGAGTGTTTGTGTCGCATCCCAATTGCGCATTGTCCCAATCTTGTTGGTGATAGGTGCGCGGATCCTTTGGTGGCTCATTGCCCTCGTAATAATCCTCCCTGTATATTTGATTGTCATAGTTGTCCGGCACATAGTTGCCTTCCAATTGTTCATTGCCACTGTATGCGGCTATTGCATCGGGCTCTGGGTTCCATTCCCTCGCCGGTGGAATATTGGTGGCTATCTCCTGGGCAATAGGCGGCCTCGCCTGGGTTGTTGCGGGCCCGGCTTTATCATTTGTTGACTTTGTCAGATTGCCATATACGGCCAGAGTTAATGTTGTGTAGCAACCTGCAATTATGAACATACACTTTGACACAAGTTTGGACTAACAATGGTTTTCAGTGCATAATGTTGGGGAATATACATGGTAATTCACTGCTCATCCATTCATGACCACACTCCAGCTTAATATCAGGTGAGGTAACACTTTGAAATGACATAATAATATAAGATTGTGCATGTTTATGTTTATATTACAATTGTAATAGGTACCTCTTAGGACAAGTCCGTCAGTTGGTATTTGAGGCTTGTCTGGTGTTGTGTGACACTCCATGTGAATGGTGCCATTCTGGGAGTACTCCAGCCTGCCCAGGGATTGAAAGGTGCACGCGCCAGGTTTGCTGAGGTCGTTCACAAAGAAGTCAATGTCGAATTGGGTGGGATTTGTGGCGCCCAGCCTCACACCACCAGGGAAATCGCCCTGCACACGGGCGCCAAGCGGTATCACACGGATCTCACAAACAAACACACTCTTCGGGAACTGCACCAAGTCCAAATTGAGCTCCTGAAACAATTCACATGAACATAGCAATGTTATATGTATAATATTACTATCTGTTTATATATATATTATAAATGCACCATCAAGTGTTTGTGCCCATGCAGTGACACCAACTTATAATATGCATTGCAACACAAAATAGAGTAATCACCATAATGACATATATTACAAGTAATACAACATTATGTACTCCTAATAGTATATTATAAACCATTATGCAGTCGCATGTATGTTTTGCAAAACTACAACATAATAAATGCACAAATTATTTATAAAATACCAACTTCGCTGTTATCATGTGAAAAAGTATCGAAAAATAACAAATCAGGTTGATCGTTTATGGACATTTTAGTTGCATTCGCACCACAGACTATACATAAATACGGACTACAGAGAGTACTAGCACATAAAAACAACAAAGTAAGAACAAGCGTATGACAGCTATCAAAATTTCACTACAACGTAATCTTGCATGTTCACTAATAAACACGACTTATTTTTTTATTTAAAATGTAAGGTTCTGATTTATAATTGGTTTATAATGATATAAATTATAATTAGTATATCACAAATTGTTTTTATAAAAATATACAGTAGTCAAAAGTTTGTTTATATAAACCAAATATCCAAAGTAAATCCACTAACGACCACGCACAATTACGCTCATATATCATTTTTCATAGTGTTGTAGCCCGAATCAATTAATAAAATAAAGTTTCAATTAAATCTCTATTAAGAAGAAGACTTTATTTTATCGACACTCATTTAATAATAATTCTTTATTACTAAATAAGTAATGACATATAGTCTGACAAACTTATTTGACCCGCTAGCGAAAAGTGGAAAAGTAGAAATGTCAATCGGTCTGTTATTCGATGTATTTTGTGGCATTCATAATTCATTGTTTACTTTGTGTATTTGTATTTGTTTTGATGCTTTAAGCTGGTTATAAATGACAAACATTTTAAATAATAATGCTAGAAACGTTATACTGCAACGTTTCTACTAACGTTAATACTGCACAAGGATAACGCCTTCAAGCACCAATTATACCGTTCGAAAAGTTGTATAAACTGCCACAAGTACGTGTAAAAATATTACTCACGAAAACCTTTCCAATTATACTTTTACGACCATAATTCCTGGAAGAGTGGTCTTTTTTTTTTTTTTATTGTGACTCGACATATGACAGCACCCCGCTTGATGTTAAGCCAAAGTGTGGTCCATGAATGAATGTCACTGCTACTACAATTCAATAACTGTGAGTAGCAATCACATCCACTATGCCGGCCTAGATGGAACCGGCAACTTACAAGCTGATCCCGAAACGTGACCAAATCACTTCACGGTCTGTATACTTGTAAGTGGTGGTACTACCCCGGATCGGCAGACTGGGTACCACTGCCTACCACTCTTTGATAACCAGACCCGAAGCAAATATCCATCTCTTTTTTTTTTATTAACAAATATTTGCAATATTTAATACTATTAAATATTACAAATAAAAGCTATGAAACAAATATTTGCTCCGACCGGGGATCGAACCCGGGACTTTACGCGCAACAAACCAGTCGCTAAACCGTTCGTCCACGCCTGTCGTCCATAAATAGTCTGACATAAATAGCTAAAAATGTATATTCTTTAAAAATAGGTGGTACTTAATGTGGTTTCTGATGTAATTAATGTTATTCTTATTGTATTATTGGGAAGCAATTTAAAGAAATACTTCAAAGAAAAATAGCAGACAGATGTAACTGAAACAAAGGTTTCCTCTCTTAGGGGGAAAATTAAGAACAAAATAATTTATAATTGTTAATAAAAAAATAACCTCTTGTAAGACTCCACCGACATACGATTTAAAAAGAAGGCCAAGATTATTTAAATGATGACGCATGGCTTTTGCTGGCATTCCTTTTGCACTAACTTTTACTGCGTATAGCTAGGTTTTTAACCCATTTTTATCATCTCGTTCGTGAGATTATAATATTTACTGGACTTGATGTTGTGGTCATTTGGAATGTTTGTTTCCCACGGAGGATTTTATCACCTCTTTGTCACTTTTCTTTTTCCCAACCTAATCCCTTTTTGCTAGTCTGTGTTCTTATTATGATTATTTATTATTGTATTTTATTACCAATTAATAAAATACGACTTAGAGCGTCATACTCATGTGATCATAATTTATCAACAGCTTTGGCCTGTGCACATTAACAGCTTTAATTGGAAAAAATATTTATTGGCAACACTAAGTATTATAGCAGCGGTTCAGATAAGTTTGTCAAACTATGCTTCGTTTATCCACGACAAAAAGGTTACTGTTATAGAGCAAAGATTGGTAAATTATTATTTCTTTGTAACTAACTCTATGGACTTCAGTCTGAAATCAAGATGTATTATTATTTTTTCATAATTTTTAAGTAATCAATTAATAACTGAATAGAAATATGTAGTATGTCACTGTTGTTGAACTGTCATAATATGTTGTTCATCGTTGTTTATGTTTTGGCGGGAAACTGCAAGTGACTGGTCGTGCAATTTGAACTATTTGTAAAGCTTATGTTTCTTAAAAATATTAGGTGTAAAATGGTGGAATTGTTATTTAGTAAACATTTTTACTTAAACTATCACCAACATCTTTACTCTCATGTAATAGATAAAACACTGAAGTGTTTCATCGTCATCCACTGATGACATTAGGTATAACTATTTTACACAAGACTAGGCTGTATGGAGTAGGTTTCCTTTGCCTTCCCAGAAAGGAAGAATTGAACCGAAAAAATGAAAAAATTGAGAACCATGTGGTTCTTAAATATTAATGTGTACTAATGGTGGAATTTTTATCCAGTAATTATTCAAAGCCCTCTGGTAGATTCTTTCCAGACTACTGAAACGAACATAGTGGCAAAATAAGTAACATAACGTCTATACTGTCAAAATGTTTAATTTTCATGATTTAGTCATTATGAGACTGCGTACCTGAAGGAAACCGTTCCGACCGGAAACCGGTAATCAAGAACATTACTTAACCTGTCGTGGGTATTTTTACTTAATATTTTTTTAAATCTATTAAGTAGAAGGAGAAAGTCGATAACTCAATTACGCGAAGTAGGTAACTGAAGGCGTTCATGACATACTTCTTAATCGTGATACCCACAGGCAGAGGCGTCTTTACTCTTTACCTATGGTGCATGGTGTGCGGCGCACACGGGCGCCGGGTCTAAGGGGGCGCCGAGCGCCCTCTAATACGACACCTCCAAAGATGCGTCGTTCGCGGCGCCGGCGCTCTCAAAGACCCTGCGCCTGTGTTATGGCCAACGCCAGGCGCGCGGTACCAAAGCAAGGCTACTCCTTTTCCTACTCTATTCAAATTTACACAATAACTTTTGTTTCAACTTGAAATCAGCCTTAAAACACATAATTAAAGATTAAATTGGCGTAATATCTGAAAATATAACTGTAAGTATTCCATTTTGACCCCGCTCCTACTAGACTAGAGGGCGCCAGGGTACTGGTTGCACACGGGCGCCACAAGGGCTAGAGACGCCTCCGCCCGCACAGGTGAGGGGAAACATCCGCATTCTGTCGACCGAATCGGCAGTCGAACTAAAAGGTTCGGTGCGTCCTTTCTTAGTAGAACAATTGACAATTGAAGTGCTATGCCAGCCCTATCATATATGCCTGTAGAAGCACATTAGGCCGGCATAGTGAAAGCGACTGTGGCAACCGTGAATTGAGATGGTTATTTTCGGAACTCTCGGACCTCTATCATGCTTACGGTCGAACATGCAGGCGGGTCGAACATCAAATGTCGAGTCACAATGAAAAAAATGAGTTTTAGGTCTTGTTAAAGAAGTTGCCATTTGCGGAAACGATCTTTCCTGTTTTAGGCGGTAGCTAGAGATCATGATAATCTTAAATCCTTCAAGTGAAGTGATAAAGAGGCTTCGTAGTGTCGGCGATTGAGGATGCCGTAGAATAGAACGATGCTGCCAGTCATAGGCGCTGTTTGACCTACCTGCTAAGCTCGAGTCCATGAATTGTAGCAGTCACATCCACTATGCCGGCCTAGTTGAAGCCGTCAACGTACACAAACTGATCTCGAAACGCGACCAAGCCACTTCACGGTGTGTAAACTTGTAAGTGGTGGTAGGTACTACCCCAAATGGGCACCAGTGCTAGCCACTATTCATTGCAAACAAATATTTGTTACTTGCAAATTAAATATAACAAATAAAAGCTATGAAACAAATATTTGCTCCGACAATATTAATAACTATATATAATATCGGCGAAGACACACAGGCGACACACCACTTCGCTACGCGATAAGTCCCGGGTTTGATTCTCGGTCGGAGCAAATATATGTTGTTCAAGCTTTAATTTGTAATATTTAATAATTTATGTTAGATATTGTAAATATTTGTTAACAAATAGAGGCAGATATTTGCTTAGGGTCTGGTTATCAGAGAGTCTACTGATCCGGGCCAGTCACTACCACCACTTATATATACAGCAGACCGTGAAGTGAAGTGAAGAGCGTTTATAAACTGTGACTCGTAATATGAGTACATGACAGGATTACTTGCATCTTCGTGGCCTTAGTGTCATATCAGCCTAGCCATATCTCTTGGTCCATCATCCAGAGATGATTGGTGGTACTCCAGGTCTTCAATTTAATAACAGCCCAACTTAAGACTCAAGAAACGATTTAATCAAAGTGCTAACAGTGGCACCCCTATCCGAAAAAGGCACTTTGCGTCTCTCTTTTGTGTACAAATATACTTTAATGTATTTTGCATATATTTATTAAACCTTTGTACGTTATAGTACTTGAACATTGTACCCGCAAGGGGTAGACAGAGGTCGTTCGTTATTATTTATGATAATTTGTATGTGTCCATATATTGTTTTTATGAATACTTAATTATACCAATCTGGTGTGGAGGTTCATTCTATAACAAAGTGTGTCAAGTAAGCTTTTCTAACTCGCACGCGTGAAAGTTTACTTTTAGCACAATTCGTTGTCAGTCGCGATTGTGCTAGTGTGCTATTATTAGTAAGTAAGTGTTATTATTACAATAACTATGTGTTGTTAAGTTGTTCCTGATTGATTGCCGCGCGTGTGACCACCCTATTATATACCTGCGATGGCGGCCGCGGTGCGAGGAGCGATCTCTCTCTCGCCATTTCAATCAGAGTCAGCCAGTCGACCGTTCGCGTTGCGTCGGTGCGGACGTCGTTGTTGTGCCGCGAGCTGTGATATATCGGCGACACGTCACCAAAACTTTGTAATAATTGTAAGTGAATTGTTAGTTTGTTAAGTGCAAAGGCCGCGGTGTTTGATGTGGTTTGGTGCGTCGTGACAATGCGGATCGCCGATGGGGCGAGATGGCTGTCGGCGGCGCTGCTGCTGCTGGCGACCAGCGCGGCTGCCACCACCACCACCACGCAGCAACCACAACTATCAGGTAAACGAACTTTTTGTGTAATCGCCGCGCGCGCGCCTCTCTCTCTCTGCAATAATAATATATGAAATATTGTCACAGGAATGCAATGTTGGTGCACATAGGCGTGCAACACGTTTGTTTGATATTATTGATAACAATTGTTTGCTGATTGCAGCCATGTTTACAACTAATGTTGCACTTTTTGTTAATCTTATTGGAGTTCGCGTTTACTTCGCATTTCCGGCTCAACATATACGTACGTGTTCAGTTGTAATGATGTAGGAAGTGTGCCGGCTCATAATTCATAGCTTAAGTAATGCAATATTAATTATTCTAATGATGGCTAATAACAATTATGTGACAAACAAACGTATGTACATACGTGCCTATTATTTTTAATATAAAAGATTTAAACGCGCGCGCACCCTCACGTGTAGTCATGTGCTTAATATAATATTGTAAGTCCGTATGCACAATATGTAGTGGAGTTGCCTTATTTAGTAACACATTTTTATAGAATTAACGCACAACTTAAAACAACATTTAACATTTGAAAGACAGCCGATAGTTTAAAATGCTTTTTGGCAGATAATAAATGTAATACACCTGTTGCCGGGATTCATGAACACAATATGAACGTTGGCAATCGGGGGTCGTGGCGTTGTTGTTTGGAAATGAAATAAGTGTTAAATAGGATGTGACGTGACGCGCGTGGAGCAAATTGGTGATCATTGGCTTTGTATAAGTGCAAGTTTAATAGAATGAAATGAATTCGTTTGTAGCTTAAGCAGCATATAGATGTTGTTCACGAGGCAAATGGTGTGGAGCAAACGCCACACACATATATAAATGCGTAGGTGCCAACAATCATTTTTATTGATTGCGAGTGTATCTTCTCTATGCAGTCACTTGTAAGTTTGGTTCACTTTTCCAACGTTGACGACAGGCGTGGACGAACGGTTTAGCGACTGGTTTGTTGCGCGTAAAGTCCCGGGTTCGATCCCCGGTCGGAGCAAATATTTGTTTCATAGTTTTTATTTGTGACAATTAATAATATTAAATATTGCAAATATTTGTTAATAAAAAAAAAAGAGATGGATATTTGCTTCGGGTCTGGTTATCAAAGAGTGGTAGGCAGTGGTACCCAGTCTGCCGATCCGGGGTAGTACCACCACTTACAAGTATACAGACCGTGAAGTGATTTGGTCACGTTTCGGGATTAGCTTGTAAGTTGCCGGTTCCATCTAGGCCGGCATAGTGGATGTGATTGCTACTCACAGTTATTGAATTGTAGTAGTAGTGGCATTTATTCATGGACCACACTCCAGCTTAACATCAAGCGGGGTGCTGTCATATGTCGAGTCACAATAAAAAAAATAAAAAAACGTATCGGCTTAGCAGAACTGGGTATTAAACTGTCCAATTGCTGTCGCATGTTTATGTTGGTGCATTACACAACCATGGCCCTGTGATTACGTAAATGCTATATTTAATTATAATTAATTCGAGGGGATCTCAGTTAATGAACGCCATTTTAATTAATTGCCATTTTAAGTATTGTTAATATTAATGAGCTTTTATTAGTTAATTAAATTATTAAACTAATTATATTATTATGAGCATATTGTGTTTTAATGTATTATTGCAAACATGCACATTTGGCCATGTGAATGGCAGCCGTGGTAATGAATGTTGCTATTAAAGACAAAATGACACTATTCAGTGGTTGGCGCATTCTACTTCATTAGATGTCCAATGACACTGGTATTCATTGTGAATGAGCCTTGTGTCAGGATCGCGGTGAGTGGCGCTGCTGTTATGTGGGTAGTCGTGGGACTGCATCGCGACTACATCGGTGGTTCACCCCAATGTGAGTAGTAGTCGCATAGTTGCTCACATTCTGCGAGGTCTCACTTGCACACAAACTCAACGCTGTTGCCGGCAATATTCAGTTGTGCAAGAGAATATACTTTATTTGCATTTACATACTAAGCATGTTTGTATCACAGAAGCAGGACGACCAGAGGTCAAAGATACATTGGTAGGTAGCATCAAGTGATTTTTAAACCGGAAGCTCATCTAGTTATTAACGTTATTGTTTTGGGGGCCAGTTGCGAACGCACACTTAAGTGAGCCAAATTGTATGTGCGATGGCGGAGGCACAACCAGTTGTGGTGTGCGCGTGTGTGGGGCTGTTAAACTCCACACAGATAGACAACATCATAATATATTTTGCACTTTTCAATGCTACGCAACACAGATCACTGCTTGTGGTTTAATGCGCATTTAATACGTACAACTATAATTGTCCATTGAAATATAATAATATACGTATTAAGTGAAACAGTTGGCCATATTTGTTGTTAGGTAGTGTTGCGCACTTCCCGATTCACCAAAAAATGCATCCACTTTCTATTTGCTAGCAAAAAGTGCATCACAGCGCTTATCTAATGGATAATGGCAAATGGAATGCGCCGTTACGATTGGCTGATGAGCGCAACAACCAACAATAATATAGTGAAAACCTGCGCGCACGCATGCACTTTAACATATTCAGTTCAATGAACAGAACAACCATACAGCGCTGAGGAATTATTAATAGGTTTGTTATCAGAGCAAGTGTGTTCTGCAATGACAACTTATTATTTGACAATAAAAAGTTTTTTTTTTGTCAAAAACAACTGCACGTACGTTTTTGTGATGAAAATAAAACACATTTAAAATGCATTGATGTTCGATAAGAGATTGTGACCAAGGGCTGAATAACAGAATTGGCGTATTATTACAAATTAATTAATCAGTATATGTGATCCAGTTATACTACTCAGCTTACACTATACATATAAGAAAGGTTTTTTACATAGTAACTCAATCACCACATATACAGTCCCCCGGGTTCGATTCCCACTAGGAGCAAATATTTGTTATATTAAATATTGCACATTTTTGTTAATAAAAAAAAGATATGGATATTTGCTTCGGGTCTGGTTATCAAAGAGTGGTAGGCAGTGTTACCCAGTCTGCCGATCCGGGATAGTACTTACTTACAAGTATACAGACCGTGAAGTGATTTGGTCACGCTTCGGGATCAGCTTGTAAGTTGCCGGATCAATCTAGGCCGGCATAGTGGATGTGATTGCTACTCACAGTTATTGAATTGTAGTAGCAGTGATATTCATTCATGGACCACACTTCGGCTTAACATCAAGCGGGTGCTGTCATACGTCGAGGCACAATAAAAAAAAATATATAGATAGCAAGTGGTTATTCTGGGTTAGCGTGCCCATTTAGTTTTGATAATTTCAAAATTGTACGTGAGTTGAATCTCATTTGGTGTAAATTAATAGCAAACTTTTTGCTTAAACCTTTTCTTTCTGTTAATTGGTTACTATTGTCATTCAGTGCGCGTCCCTCTCTCTCTTCTTTTTCGTTCAAGTCCTATTATCATAAATACGTGAAATTCAATTAATGAATTAACAACGAACGTATTTATTCACATAACCCAACATAGTTACATATAATGGCGCAGTATTGTAAGCTTCAACATAATAAATCTGTTGTGCATATTTGTTTTGACAGTTCGCCCCTAAACTAATACGCGCCGTGAAACCCGTCGATTTGATTAATAACCTAACTTTGATGACATCCCAACCGGCACGGCGACGACGACGGCCCTTTATATAATGCCAATTTGCATTATTCATAACAATTATAAATCTATTTATTAATCACTTTGTGAGTGAATATACTTAGTTTCATGAATGCGCGCGCGTTCGTGCCCAATCACTCTTACAAGTGCATCGTAAATGTACAACTATATGCATATATGTATAACAATAATAAATCGACGTAATAATGGAAATGAACCCCACTGTTACAACTTGTAGTTATGTACGCAAACTTTACAAATAATAATTTACAATCAACGACTCTCATACAACAACAATCTGTGTTTAATAATAACAACCACACCAACACATATATCAGACAGGTAATTGTTGTGGCACCAAGGAACTCAATCAATCAATCAAATTGTCACGCCTTATTCCCACGGGGATAGGCAGAGACGATCCTTACACTCCCTTGCTTCCTTCACATCCACAATTCTCTTCATACAGGCTCTGTGGTTATAGTAATCTTTAGTACACATGTGTAATTATTCATGTTTAGGAATTATATTCGTATATACATATATTAAAATGCATGGAAAGTTGTAGATCATCTAATTAGTGTTTTATTATTAAAGTTGAGTTATTTATATTACAATGCAAAATAAATTATAACATTTAAAATGTGTCTTTAATAATAATAATAAGTACTGGATGGTGGCGTAACCTTACAATAGATTGCACTATTTTTGCAAAAGAAAACTATTTTCAGTTTAAAAACAATTATACACAACCAATAAATAGTAAACCAATTATTTTGAATTTGATTTCTGTTGTAAATATTATTATTTTGAATTTGATTTATGTTATATTAAGAGAAAATAATTGCGAATGTGAATGGAGGTGCTAATAGTATTATTTAAGTTGTGAAATGTGCAGTCGTGCGGTGTAAAGGGCATCGGCTCGCAACAACTAGGAGGGCTAATTTAAGTTGGTTGCGAACAAAAGCGCCGCAAATCCGCCGCTCGCGTCAACACTTAATGTTTTAATGCACACTTTTATTTCATTAAACTATATTCATTCGCACAACAACATTCATTATAATCAGCGCACAAATTAACTATTTAGTGATACTCGCGTCGAATTATTGCTGGCACAAGAACTTTGCTATTTCATGGCGTGTGCACCCAACTGAGTTCAGTAAAATTATTATTATATTTTACAACAAAAGGTAGATATCAATTTGAAGTGGAGAGAGACAATTATCTTAGCCTCCATGGATTCTCCGTTTTGATTGTGTAATTAAAATATTCATAAAATATAAACTATCTTATAATACTAATTGGAATTAATTAAAATATGCATTAACGTATTGTTTTAAACGCATTATTTAGTTTGTTGGCGTGGAATTATGTTTACTAACAACATAAGACACGTTTTAACTATATTGCACAGTGAAGGCATAAGCCACACAATTGTTAATGTAACATTCTCATATAAAGTTTAACCCAAGTAAGCGCGTTATTGGCCCAATGGCCGCGAACTACAGAGTTTAAATAAAACCAATAACGCACATTAACACTTCACATTAGACACACGCACGATTCATTTATAAATTATAATCTATAACAAGTATTCAATATATATTTTCACATATACTAATATGATGCTCAAATACAGTGCGCTCCATCAATGGAGATGTAAGTAGCAATCACTTAGGTGGAACTGCCCCGGACTTTGTACATTTAATTAGCTTTTCCCTGGGTTCATAAACTCTGGCTCGTAACGTGAATACATGACAGGACCCCTTGCATCCTCCATGGTACCTCAAATCATCAATTTGACAATTAGCCCAGCTAAAGGCTCATAGTTATATCCCTTACATATGCCGCCCTGAGCCCGCTCTGCCTCGTATCTCATATGCTGTTAAGGGAAATTTTGATTACATTAAATGTGTATCGTATTTAACGCTATTTAATTAGATAAAAAATAATTAACTGTATTGTTGAAAATAGCTTCATAATTAACTCGTCAAACATAGTTTCGATCTATATCTCGTAAGTTTCAGCTGGCATATGCAATAGAAGCGCACAATAATATGTTTTTACGACATCACATTACAAATCTTTGAGTTCTCTGTTATAATATGCATGTATTCGAATCATTTTATGTATTGATGAAAACTGCATTAAAATTGGTTGCGTAGTATAAATGATCTGAGCTTGGAAAGGGCGAGCAGCGACTTCGTTTCATATATTATGGAGAACCACGATCATAATATTGTAACCTAAATTGCAATTCAACACATGCAAACATAAACAAATACACTTTGTTGCCATCATCTTGCATTTGTATTGAAAATATAACCTTTGTCATTTATTGCCGAATGACACTGAGCTGACTGTGGCACTGTGGACTGTGTTGAATGTCATTAATGACCATGTTTCTGGTGGTTGGCGCGCATGTGTGTGTTTGATGGAGGAATGGCAAACAGTCTATTAAAACAAATTGTGCATTTAAATGTAGTTTAGTGAAAGTGTGCGAGGTGCGAGAGGGATGCACTGATGCTGTCGTGTCATAGGTTACTGCGGTGGGCGCCTCTCTCTTTTCCCTGTGCCATCATTCGGTTACAATGCGCTCTTGGTTGCTTCAATCAAATACAACTAACTCATAAATTATAATTCACTCGTATTTGGGGCGTTGGCCTCCTCCGGTTTCAAACTAAACCACTTTATTCTCAATAGATTCAAACAAGCACGGGTGTGATGCCGCCTTGTTAGCGTGTCCACTCACCCCCGTACTTCTACAGAGTCCCCATTATACAAACTTTGATGGCAAATATATTTTGAATCAGTTGGGCACACGTGATTCTCTACAACTACTCGTATATTGTCGAGATCTTTCCACGGATACATCAAGACCTGAAATTGTTTACTATGTTTTTTGATGTTGTCTATGTTATTGTTTGTCACTTGCATGTGACGACGTTTTACTATATTATAACTATATTTTCAAAACATATAACTTTACAACCTCATTTGCTTCACACAGGTACTGTATCAATACATACTAACACACATAAATGAACATTTATTAATTTTTATGTATTTATTAAGTATTTTCCAATCATGGAGCTTATATTAGCATTGTTTATGATTTGATTAATTCACACAGGGACAGCGCCACTTACCGCGATACTGACACAACTTTGTAGCTATTATTCTATGTTCTGTTATTATAAGAGGATCACTCGTTCAATGTTGTGGCTGCTCATCTACTTCTATCATAAGGATATTTACTATTAAGGATACCTATAGGGATGCGAGAGACGCGTCTCACTTACTTACGTTGTATTCGATGACAAATCATACTACACTACTACATTGATTACTAAAATAACATGCAAGAACAATAAAAAAGAGTAGAAATGTGTCATAATAAGGAATAATAATTTATAATGACGATATTATTATTTAATTATTATACATTTATATATTAAGCTACTAAAGTGATTGTATCATAGAAATAGGATGGCTAAAGTACATATATCAAAAACACATTGGAACCGGCAAATGGTTTTGAATTCGTGCTTTCAGTTTGCACTACCACTACACCACGGTCGATTTTAACAATATTTATTATAATAATTAAATGTATTTTTTATTATTAATTATTATAAATATTTTGTGTATTATATAATATATAAGTATGTGTGTATGTTGCGTCGTGTGCGAACCCTAGGCAGCGGCCGTTAGTTCATTTTGTATAGTTGTTAGTGTATTGTGATGGCGGCTGGCACTGGCTGGCACCGCAACACACACACACACACACACACACGCAAGCAAGCAAGCACAAACACAAACAACAAGGACAACATCACCGCATATACACACACAATCACTATATATATATACATATATATATAATGTGCACAAAATGAAGGGCGCACTTCGCGAATGCGCATAACACACGATGCTATAGAATAATTGTAGTAACACTAAAATGCTGTGAACCACTCGTACAGAATTACGATCAGGGGCAACTTTATGACGAATGGGTTTCATTGTCATAACATGCATATACATACAAACCACTTATAAGTGCCGGCATAGTGGAGGCGCACACCAGCTGAACATGAGGCGCGGTGCTGTCACACGTCAGCCACAATAATAACAATAATCGCATTAGTATATATATGTGCCAGCAATACGTGCTTGTTATAGCATTTTATAATCATGAACAAATGCATCATACAATGTACAATGTACAATGTACACAATCAGCTGTACATTATGTGAACAATGTTACAAATATATTTAGGCGACCGTGGTGTAGTGGCAGTGCAATGGTTACACAACCCGAGAGCACGTGTTCAAAACTACTCACCGGTACCAATGTATCTTTGGTTGTCCTGTGTCTATGATACAAGCACTTCAGTGGCTAGATCGCTTCCATTCATACACTGCACTCCAGTTTAACATCAGGCGGGGTGCTCTCATATGTCGATATAATAAAGAGATGATCAAAGGAGGCCTAGAGTAGAGGTGCATGCCCTGCTTTTGGATGATGTCTGTGCATCAAATCAACTTAGGGCGGTTAACAACATACAGATGCAAAAGTCCGGATGGAGCTCTTGGGGAAGCAGCGAGTCCATGGCAGCCATGCTCGTAGGCCAACCAAACGTAATAAAAACGGTAAACAAATTTTGAGCAAAATATAAATATGTTGCGTTCAGATTTACGCAGCTACAATATAAATTACAAAACAGTGCTTTTTATAAAGCTTTTGTTCAAAGTTACAACTCAATTCAAAGTTACCTGAACTGACTACGTTTTTTAAAAATATTCAAATGGTTAATTCATAGCTTCCGATATCATTTCCTCAGTGCTCATTATTACAATTGCATAGACACACAGATTATGAAAGTTTGTATAAAATTTGTGCCACATTAAGTTTCGCAACGTAATGAACATTTATAGATCATTAATTTTGCACTTAAATATGTTTATAAATAAAGCTGAAGAATAAAACAATGTGGTAAACATAATATGAATTTATGAAAATCTTAAAGGGAATTGTTTAATATTGTTAAATTGAAGTAAAAGTTTTACCTTTTTTATCACGTTTCGTTGGAGAAATGCATTGTTGGCATCAGCAAATGGCCACTTCACATATTTTAACATTTACATTATATTAGTAATATGAAAAACAGGGAAAAGGCGTGACAATTTGATTGATTGATTGATAATATGAAATGTTATTTAGTGAATTATAGCATTTTATTATTACCCTCTGATATGTAACATTGGCCGCGAGTGAGCCGAGCACGCATTTCATCCACATGAATACTTATTTATAAAGGTAATGCCTTTAAGGTAATTTACTATACACTTTGATAGGTTACTCGTGTGTGCCATATTTATTAATTCACATGAGGTTCTACCATTCCTTGTTTTATTAAAATAGTTGATATACAATTATTTATTTATTTTGTTTGCTGAGATGAATTAAAAACAAATTGTTAGTTTTGGCATATTAGTGAAAATATATCGCTCAAAAACGTGTATAAGTTAGGTTCAGTGACGCGACATTCATTCGCTGTTAGGCCCAGTTAGTCATCATGTAAAATGTATTTCATTTATTTCAACACAATGGCAAATTAAAAAGAATACCATATAAAATCGCTTGTTATAAAGAGAATTGTGGATGTGAGAGAAGTAAGATTATTATATTAAACATATATATATGTATATATACTTGAGGACTTGGAGCATCTCGCATGATGTTGAGCTGAAGTGCGGTCTATAAATGGAATTATTTGTTTCCTCATGCGTTGATGCGTATTATTATTTGAACATATATAAAATATATGAACATAAACATTGTTTGCTTGTATTGCCATCTGAATGTGTGGACCCTTTTGACTTTAAAACTTTCTTGGATTAAAACCCGCATTACTCCACATTAGGGGGAGATTTGTGAACACATTATTTAGAACACATTGAACCTTTTAAGTTGTAATGTTTACCTAACCACGTTTTGCTTAAGTCCTAATAATACTTAATACCCAATCAGCGCGAACATAGTGGCGTCCGATCATATGCAATCCATCACTTTAGCACCTCACAATTACATAAAAACATATCAATGTAATTAATTAACATTGTTGTACAACAACAACTATGTACACTGTGTTTTGTCTTACTTGCCACAAAGTAGTAAACAAACATGAAATACATCATTTTCCATTCTCTATATTTAAGGAAACTGTTCACTACTGTTTTATTATATAGAATAAAACACACACAATGTAACAAATGCACAAAAGTTATTAAAATCATTTTACATTATTTCTATGTAAGTGGTAAATTCATAAATGACAAACTATCAATTTATCGTTCATAACATTTTCACATACAATGTTATTTATATTTATATATTGGTATTGATTCGCGTCAGTAGTTTTATATCTTTGATACGTCATTATGGCCAAAGTTTGTTTAATACTTTGCCCAACTGAGGATAAATGTACGTCGCCTCGATTATTGTGTGGAGTAGCATAAAGATGGTTGTCAAGAGTGTAGTGTAGCTCCTCGTTAAGAAAATCACATAATAAAGGTTAATGTATATGTGGGACTGTTGTGTCAGCATCGTGGAAAGTGATACTACAAATAATTGAACATCAAATGAACCCCTTAGCAATTTGTTCCTTTTTGCACCATCATTGAAATAACTGGATACCACCACTCTTACATACCTTAATTATTAATAAATGCTATTAAACAAACATTTGCTACGAACCGGGAATCAAACCCTGGAGAAGATGACTGCTATTAGTGTGTTAGGTTCTGCGTGCGCGCATCAATGAGAGTCGGTCATTTATTATGACTAATTTATAATAATATATAATATGAATGAATAAGGTATTCTAAAACCTTTGATCCTGATAAAAAGCACCTCTGACTGGCATAGTGACGGCAACTGAGATTCTCACCGGTGGTCCTGGACCCCCTCCTGGTTGCCACCCGAAAAAAACAATCAATCAAATCAAATTGTCACGCCTTTTTCCCATGGGATAGGCAGAGACAATGGAGCGCCACTTGCCACGAACCTGACACAACCCCTCGCTACCTTCACATTCACAATTCTCGTCATACAACCTCTAAGGTTATGGGCACTAGGCAATCTAGCTTTCTTGAGGATGTCTCCGATTTGATCGGAAATCACTCTGGGTCTGCCTTGTTTAACGCATCCCTACATCAGATTTATAAATAACCCTAAAAGTAGAGGTCAGATATGGACAAAAATAGACAAAGGAATATATATTTGTAGATCAGCGGGCAGAGCGCGTAACTCAATGACAATGGCCTTCGTTTTGACAATTGAACTCCATTAATGAGCTTCTAAATTCAAATTGCGACCGCGCAACACTTTAAGAATCGATGATCATTTTCATTAACACTTCAACAAGCTCATTGAAACTCATTGTTCGAATTAATAAAAGTTCTTTGTGACAAAAACAGCGACCGCGTAACTTTTTGACAAATAGGAATGAGTTTCAATGGTAATCCATTGAAGTTACGCGGTTTTTATAACGATGTCCACTCATGTATCTCGTATTCTTAGTGAGAGAGGTATACGAGGTGTGTTCAAAAAGTATCGCGACTTTTGAATTTTCGCGGTTTACGTATATTCGAATTTCGATTTTTTTTGTGGCGTTATGTTGGTACTCATGTTTCTCACTTATGCCGACAAGCTCGGCCATTTTGAATGTTCACTTAATTGTTGACAGCTGCTTTGCTTGCACGTGTTTTGGATCGTCTTCGATTTTTACCTATTCAAAAAAATGGATCAAAGAACCTGTATCAAATTTTGTGTGAAAAACGAAATTAAGTGCGCGGATGCATTCCGAATGTTGACTGTGGAATACGGAGAAGCTACCTTGGACCGAAGCAACGTTTATCGGTGGTACAAAATGTTCTCAGAAGGCCGAGAAGATGTGAACGACGAAGAGCGTGCCGGACGCCCGAGCACTTCAACAACAGACGAAAAAATTAATGAAGCGGAGAAAATGGTATTGGCCAATCGTCGAATCACCGTTAGAGAAGATGCTGAGGACCTAAACATATCGATTGGCTCGTGCCATTCGATTTTTATCAATGATTTGGGCATGAGACGGGTCGCCGCGAAATTCGTACCAAAATTGCTGAATTGCGACCAAAAACAGCATCGCATGAACATTGCTAATGAGATGTTGGACTCTGTCCGCGACGACCCAAATTTGCTCCAGAGGGTCATAACTGGTGACGAATCGTGGGTTTATGGTTATGACGTGGAAACCAAAGCTCAATCATCTCAATGGAAGCTGCCGCACGAACCAAGACCGAAAAAAGCGCGCCAAGTTCGGTCGAATGTGAAAGTTTTGCTGACAGTTTTCTTCGATTGCAGGGGCGTGGTGCATCATGAGTTCTTGCCACAGGGTAGAACGGTCAATAAGGAATATTACCTGCAAGTTATGCGCAATTTGCGCGAAGCAATCCGCCAGAAACGCCCGGATTTGTGGAAGAACAAAAATTGGCTTTTGCACCACGATAACGCCCCTGCTCACACATCGTTGCTTGTGCGCGACTTTTTGGCCAAAAACAACACACTAATGATGCCGCAGCCACCGTATTCCCCAGATCTGGCCCCCTGCGACTTTTTCTTGTTCCCTAAACTGAAGAGGCCCATGAAAGGACGACGTTACGCTACGCTTGACGAGATAAAGACGGCATCGAAGGAGGAGCTGAATAAGATAAAAAAAAATTTTGATAATATCTCATGGGGATTACTTTGAAGGGGACAAAATAGATATTCATGAATAAATAAATAGTTTTTGAAAAAAAACACAAATTGGCGATACTTTTTGAACACACCTCGTACAATAATTATAATACTAAAGCGTTCATTTTGATATATTTATGAATAATATGGCATAGATTGAAGCAGCAGTTGATATGGGTTGCTGGCAATAACATTACAGTTGACCGCTGAAATGCGATGGGTTAGTTTATTAAATTGCATGTTATTATTGCTATGTTGGCGGTCGTGTTATTCACACAGGCCTATGTAAACTGTGCGCAGTGCTCCTGTGAATATTAAGCAGAAGACGAACTGACACACGTTTATATTTGCTCCCGTGCGGCTGAGGAGCCCACGCAGATAGAGCCAAATGGGTTATTATGCATTGAGGTAATAACCCCTCTTCTTGTTTTTGATATAATAGTAGCAGTGATATCCTTTCATATGACATCCACCACACTCCAGCTTAACATCAGGCGGGTGCTGTCAGACGCCGAGTTACAATAAAATGAATCTTTTAGGTCATCCTAGTTTTATTTTTCCACTGGACTCCGTTTCGTGCCCAAACTAAAACATGTCAACAACTTAACATTCCTTCATCGAATATCACATTTATCACGCACAACTATATCCGTAATCGTAGCTCCACATGCACCCCTTTATCACTGTATTTCCAACAGCATTCCACTTTCATGCTTTTTTCTAAATGTGTGTAACCCAAATGATTGGATGGCTGCCATTCAGTGGACCCTGATCTATCAGGGGAAACGGTTTCAGGAGGTAATAATATAACATTTATTATTAATTACATACATATGTTATTATGAATTCTTTAACATAAGCAATATCGTTTCCTATTTGTAATTTGACAATAACTTTCCATTTAACAATGAATATTATTATTTGTATTTATTATTAATATGGATGCCATATTGTTGTGAATTTTCCGTGTGTCGCGGTCGTCCGCCATGGGTGCGCATAGTAATCTTGGAGGCTGAACGTGTGTGAGTGGTAGTAGGTAGTCAGTGCACGTGTGACGACACCGGATGCGGAAATGACGCTTCCCAGCCACGGGCGGCGCTGCTGCAAGATGACTCGCATAAAACTACCCTGCTTTATATGTATTACACACACACATTGCCATAGGATAACCAATTTGTATATTTTGGTATATATATCCAAGTGTTATCATTTGTATACTAAGTGTGCTTGCATCATAGACACTGGGTGTCCAAAGAACATATTATATCAAAAAAAACATTTGTGTTAGCGAGTTGATGAGATGTATGACGAGACGAGCCAAATGTATGCAAGAGGAACTCTACGTTTGCCTCAGTCGCCATCGCTATGCCGGCCAATAATCCAAGGTCACAATTTCCCTAATAAGTATATAATTATATGCTCAAGTATAATAAAATGAATGTGAATAGTATTCGTAGTATGAAATATACATTTGGATGCAATGTCTAAAGATGCTTTTATGTTCTGTTATCCTTTGCGTTCAGGAAACTATTTGCTTCTTCCGGGTGAACTTACCTCCGCACTGTTGTACATGCGCAATTGGCCATTGCATTATGTGCCTTGTGTGCATATGTGTTAGGTGCCAATTTGCATAATGCCAATGTGGTGTTTATTATAACAATGCTTGTTGCATTGGCGCGTGTGTAATCTCAAGTTTGTGTCATTCACTATTATGCTTTTATACATTATATAGCTTTTAACAGCGCACGGGCATTCAAAATAACTTCACGGTGGTGTGCTCATAGAGGATAGCACGATTGGTTTTATATAGTAACAAATGGTTCTAATGTATATTTTGAATATTACGTGAAAATCATATAAATGTGGATTGTTATTGATAATGTTGTCCATTGTGTCTGCCTATCCCTGTGGGCAAAGGGCGTGCCAATTTGATTGATTGATCTAAATGTGCGAGTAATGCACAGATTAGTGGCCCAATCTCCGTGTGATCTGTTGTGTATGTTGCATTGTTTAATATAATTGGTGTATAGCAGGAAGTGTGCGTGTGTTTGATATCCGGTGAATAGAATTGTTTATTAATGCATTTATGAATATGCGTTATATAAATTAATACACATTATATTCATGTTAGGGGCAGCTACGTGTAATAAATGGCGCTGTTCCCATTGTAAATGAATATATATATAATTGTATTGTTATATGTAAAGTTGGAGATTTGCAACTTATTCCATAAGTATGCGAATAAGCACAAAGTGCTAAGAATGCGAATGCAAATGCTCAACCCTCTGCCGCCATTACACTTAACAACCGTTGTTACAATTTTTAATAGTTAATATACATACTTAGCAAACAACTATTACATTTTATTTAATACGTAAACACTGCAGTGACTCAGTCGCGTTGCAAGCTCTTGTGATGAATTGTATTATTACTCCGTCCCCTTTGTCTTTACTACTTCATACTCATAGAAACTGCTACATCCTATCATAATAAGAGCAACTTCTCATTACAACACAAAATTCTCATCACTCTTCGACTACAAATTCCACTTGGCCATTCTGCCTGCCTTCACAATGCAATCAGGCAGACTCTGTAATGATTCCATAATTTATTTAATGCATTTCATGGAAATTTCATTTCATTTTCAATCAAAGTGCTTGTATCATAGAAACAGGACAACCACCGGCTCTCTCGTTTGCCACTACACCAGTTTGTAATGCCTATGCTATATTGTGTGTGAGATTGCATGGGCAGGCAGCGGCCATCATTCTGGTGATAGTCCCGCGGGTGTGCTCAACGTAGAGGTTGCTCATTACGCGATTGCACTCGCACAGCATAACAACACAACAGTGGAACACAAGCTCAATGCAATACTTTGTTTATATAAAAGAAATATTTATTATTTACATTGTTTCACATATATTTTACTAATAACCCACTGTCATCGTTATATTAGTTTCACTCATTTATGGGACAAATTTTTGTATTACAATCACAAAATACGTTTATTAAATGGCACTAGGAATTACCAGTGGCATTATACCACCAGTGTGGCATTATTAATACCAGGCTTCACTATTATAAAGAAGGTTTAGTTAATTATTTAATAAAATTAAGAGCGAAATAAATTATAATATAAATAAGTGTAAAAATAATAAATCCCCGCCAATTATTAAGTAGTCTTGCAGGGTTCAGTAAAATTGAAGTAAATTATAATTGAAAAAGAGTTCGTACAATGTTAGAGTACAATTTGTTCGGCGTCTGTATTATATTATACTGTGACATTAGTGTTTGCCGTGAGAGATGTAACAGTGGTGCACTTTTAACTTGTGCTCACAAATGTAGATGAGGGGGGGCTTTTAGATTATAAAGAAGACGCATATATTACATTAAATACAATTTGCATATTGTTTCAGGTAATATACAACAACTATGATTGGCTGCATTGCATCATGGAATATACATATTGTTATATTCAAAAGGTAATTAGTGGATAGATTGACTTATTAAAGTGCAAACCAATGGAATTGTGCAAATTGATTCACTCATCACCCAATACGTATGCGCACTTCCATGTTAAACCCAATTGTGTGAAGCCGCTGAGTTAATATTGTTTCCAGACATCATATTTATAATGTATGACTCAGCAAATGCTGATTGTCGCCTTGCATGGATTCAATCTCATACAAAACCAGTAGTGCGGTCTGCGGTCTGCAGTCACCGGCGGAATCACACCTTAATATATAATTAGTGCAGCCGCATATAGGGCGGGTAGTATTCCAAAATATCAACCCACATCAACATCGACAACTTGATTGATTGATTGATGAGAAATACCACCACCAGTGCCTCCTTACTGCTTGGATAACTGAATATTATACATTAAACTGACTTACAATGTTGGTGTGTATACGCGAACATATTCTTTATTATTATCATTGTGGCACCCCGCCTTATGCTAAGCTGGATGCGACTGCTACTACGGCATCTAACAAGCTGATCCCCTAACGCGACCAAGTCACTTCACGTAAGTGGTGATACTATCCCGGATCACACTGGCCACCATTGCCAATGTATTTAATAAAATAAATAATAAATATTTCATACATACATTTATTATTTATTTTTTACATTATTTTCATTGTTGTATTTGCTCTGAGCATTAAAATGAAGTACATCCATCCAATTGTGTTGGTGTTATTATGTGTTAATAATATTGATTGATTGATCCAACATTAGTGTGATGTTGTTAATGCCATTCAATTGTTGGCTCGATCGCTTGAGTTGATTGGTACAATACGATTCTGTGTACAAATATTATTAATTAACAAACATATATACATTTAATGATATAAAATATACATTAATAATTATGTGTAAACCTATCACTATGAATATCAATAATATTCCTTTTTTATGGAAATGCTATTAAAACAATACACACTCATGTTTTCAATTGAACAACTCACTGTCATTAACATCACAATAATACGAATGTAAATTATACATTTACAAAAAGTCGAAACAATAAATGTACGTCACAAGGATTCCCGTTTGCCCGGTATGTCAGACAGACTAGACATGAGAGGTGGAATTTGGTATGCTGAAGGAGCGGCGGTTCTCCAGCTTCTTTGCACTAGAACATCGCCTGGTGCGGAGTACTGTTCGCACTTTTGGGACTAATAGGTATACATACACAGACCTTAGGCATATGATGATATAACGGTTTGTTGATTGTTTTCATCGTATTATTAACATTGAAATATACGTTATGCATTAAATTATATATATTCATTTACATTTAACATTTTCCTGCTTTCACGGTTTACGTGTATTTATATATAATGTACTATATATTATATTATTAATGAAATATGTTTCTATGCAATTGCTACACATTCCTTCGAATTCTATCATATTCAATAATTCCTCTAATATTTTCAAAGTTAAGCTGCTGAAACAATTTGAAAAATGATGATTTTTTTGTAGACACTATATGTTATTATAAGTATTGCCTTTTTATTTAAGTTTGTTACTTTTTTAATAGTCTCATTAGTATTTTTCGATAATCATGTTTAAAGGACTCATGTTTAGTTTTGTTGATCACAATTTTCGTACAAATGTTGTATATGCTTGTAATTGGCAGCCATATGTAGCCATTTTAAATGATATTAAGTTGCCATTGATGTATATGTTATGCTGTAATTGTACCTTTTAATAAATAAATACAACAATAATATTATTGCAATGTTAAAAATGAAGCCATTTTGCTGTTACATCTGAATGTAAGGCGACCCCTTTTATGTAACATTAAATATGTATTAGTTGTATTACATTTATGTTTATCACATTTGTCACAAACAATTCAATCACCTTTATTATAATATTAATCATTCCAAATTGTGAGTGGTAGGCAGTGGTGTTGGTTCTGCTGGTCTATGTCAGTGTCATGTGTTATGAGCATGGGTGGTGCCTCCCACCATGGCTGCCTGCTCTGCGATGTACAACAACTACGTATGCGCCTCAATCGCAATGCACATTACATTTATATTTGTATATATGTTTTAAATGGATGCTTACAAACTATATTATAAAACATATATAGTTTATGTATATTCAATATATTTGCAACTAACACACAACAACTAACTTTAATATAATATTTCACTTAATACTAATAATAATTATTAAATACTTTATGTATTACAAAGTTATACATAAATAAAACATTTTATAATATTTAATACGATTGAGCCATTATAAATGTAGTATTACAATTGAATTGTGCCATTGCGGGTTGGTCGGCGGCCATTTTGATGGAGTTCTCGTAAATGGCATCTGCTGCAAACATCTGTACTTGATGGCACTCACTCGACGGACGGTTATATCAGTGAGTGGACGAGCAACCCTCTCTCCTTAATGCCATTCTAATACTCATTCAGATTACTAAGCGTCTATGATAATAATACTACTATACATAAGAGTATGTATGTATATGTTTGTGCTATTACAATGCAACATTGTCACAATAACAACTAATATTATTAACTCAGCGAATTGCCAGAACACATAGCACATGGCAACATAACTCCTCCCTCCACATTGCAAATACACTTCTTACAAACTCTATGGTTATGGCTGCTGCATTTTAACAATACTCCATTTCTATATTTCCCCTTCACCCTTGTTCTATTCTGTTAATTTTCTTTAATTCGTCCTCCTAAAAGCAGTAGGAATTGGTTACCAATATGTGAACGCATCCGTTTGTCATTTTCACTGCAATGTGATGCAGGCATATCTTACTTATGTCACTTACTTATTTTTATTAGATTCCCTGCGTATGTGTTAAAGTCAGGGAGCACTAAACTAGGTTATTTTGCTCCCTGGAACGGACTTGAGGGCTTTTTCAGGGGTCTTAATTAAGTAGTAAAATAAGTTGCGAATACGCCCAAAGTTGGTCGAGATCACGCCAATCTTATATTCAAATAAAGTGTTAAACTTGCATAACTTTGTTTTATAATATCATTTCATTGTAAATATACCTTTGCCACTTCATTGGACTCCACGAAACATGGATTCAGTATAAAATATTACATGCGGTGTATATGTATATGTTTGCCAATTTGGATATGAGCCAATACATAATAATATATATATATTATTGATATAAGTTGTGTTCATTATGTGTTAGTTACTAAGTGATCAATTGAATTTAAGAATTGAACACAATTATAATGATATGTCACACACCAAGTTTGTGTTGTGATACTAAAATATAGGGAAATGTGCTCAGTGTTACAATGCGTTCTACACAATGTTTACTCATGAGAATGTATTTATAATTTTATTAAATAACAAATATATGAAAGTTGCAGCGGATTTATGAATAATATTATATATTGATTGAATTATATTTGTGAGAATGTGTTTTAATATATAACAAGTAGGATTATTGCTTCAACTTTACGTGTTAGTTTGGCTGAGTTCGTTCACAGTGCTAATTCTATTGTACACAAAGATGGCGTTCACATTGCCGCCACTCACTCACTCATTTGTCGTTATGACATTTTCATGGAAACCATTTGCAATGGAATAACAATTACAACAAACTTACACATTATACAATTTTATTAATTAACAAAAGATACATATTTACATATTACATAAATGCTATTATATAACACGAGTGCTGCCACTAACAAATGTCTGCAAAAATCATCCACCGCGTCAGCCTGGCTGAATTCACGCTGATCCAGAAACCGCGACCGAACTAATAACTTGTGTGTCTGCCTAATATTAATAAAAGTATATTTATTTGTAGTAAATGTACAATGTTTAAAATAATAGAAATATAACAAAATGGTTTCTGACATATTGCCAATGTGCACAACAATGCAATAGATCAATTTACAAATAATATTATTACAACTTATAATAATATATACATATAATGCTCTAAGTGACTGATTGTCGTATTAATTGTGTATTTGTTTATGTTAATGTTTGCAAAGCTCCATTTTAATAATAACCCATTAAGTGAGCCCGCCGCTGCTGTTCCTCTTCCTCCTCCCTTACGTCCCACGTCTTAATCCACAGCTGAGAGGATTAATGGAGAAGCCCATTGTCCGCGCGGAATATCAACGCATTTACATTTAACATTCTCCAAAACGAAAACATTACCAACACACAAAATTAAACCACTTACAACTATAAAGACCGTCAAGTGATTTAGTCTCGTTTCGGGATCAACTTCTAAGGTGCCGGTTCCAACAAGGCCAGCATAGTGGATGTGACACTGTAATTGAACTGTAATAGCAGTCAACCCCATTCATGGACCGCACTCTAGATTCATAGATTCATCAGGCAGGGTGAACAATATAAAATATGAGCTATTGGATGCTGCGCTGACCCTTTTACAAGGGTGTGTCCGTTGTGCCCATGACCCTGTATGGTGATAATCGTGAATGCGCACGAGGCAACGGAGTTGTGTATTATAGTGTGTATTGTAACAATGTGAATTATAGATTTTATTAAATTGTTCTATTCAATGGTGATTTGGAATATGGCGTTGAAAACAAATGTTACCAACTTGAATGATTGTCCACATCAGCCTTACGTGAATGAATATGGTGAATGCCTAAGCACTAATATAATTACGTAATTTGCCATTTTGTATAATGTCCTCTCACATTTAAAACATGGCTAATTGACAATCAAAGATGGCGCGCCATAACAGGAACCAAGTGATTGTTGAGACACCTGTTCTAAACATGTAACATTAGACTATTGTATATGAGCATGGAGAAGTGAGGAAACACAGTCTCTGCCTGCCCCTGCGGCAACGAAGGTGTGAATATTGTAATAATGAGCGCGTGTTACATATTAGCGGTGATGTCGGTTGTCTACACTAAATGTGTGCAGGTTCAGTTCTCTAATAGAGTGGCAACGATCAATCTCCTCGTACAGACAGATAATCCCTGAGCCCCCGACAAATGGGGGTGTCCCCCCCCCCCCCCCTCAACACAGGCACAACATACATCTCAAGGTGAAGGAATATTTAGTTGAGACTGCTTTGGTTTGTTTTAAGATAACATAAGATGCTGTCACACAATGTTTACATTAATTGTTTTTAATGTAACATATACATATTGTTATATAAAAAACACCTATATGATTATAGATGTTTGTTTCATAATTTATTTAGCCAGTATGCTATCTAATGTAGACGTCTATATTAAGTAAATTAATATTAATATGAATGCAGTGCGCTCAGACGGACACAGCTCAGAATCCCACAAAACATGCATGACATCTTTAACTTGAGCTCAACGTGGACAATTGGGCGGAGAGGTTGTTTTTTCATAAGGAATGCAAAGTTAGTATTAGTATAGTAACCAGGAGTGTTACACATTGTTCGAAATGGTAGAATTCATGTTATAGGTAATAAATGAATATTATGTTGCAAGTGTTTATAGTAATAATTGCGAATGTAACAATGAATTTGCTGCATGTCTGGCGATGTATGCCAACAGACAGACAGCCTTCTACGTGGAGGAAGCGTTTATCTGCCTGCGCTCTACGATTGATTCATTATGTTATTTTCAATTACAATTATTCACTGACTATGTGACAGGGGCAACAAGTAATCAAACGTAGTAGATCGTTCTTATCTACTACGTTTATACTTTATACCTGATGTTTACTTAAATATTTAACATTATGTAAAACCTACATTTAAGTAATACTAAATTGTAAATAGGCTTTTAACCAGAACAAGAAGTGATTTTTATTAATTATACATTGCGGCGACATCTGTCACAGCGGAATGGTGGTCCCATATATTCAATTTCACATAAATTTGTCAATGGCGAATAATTTGCGCTACCTATATTGTTTTAGTATATGGTATATAATTATATATGCCAACATACATTTCCCCCATGTGTATGTATGTGTGTGTATGTATGTAATGGAATTGTTTGGTGTCATATTTGTTCATATATATATATGTATATCTAATTATCATACAATCACCGCGGGAGGTCATTGGTCGCATCAACGTGTGATGACGTCACGCGCCGGTGACTTACTACACGAACACACACACACACACACACACATTACTGCAAGAGAGTGGATTACCCATGATTTCATTACCAAATATATATAATGCCAAGGTCTACCAATTTGCAATTTGCCAATATATTATTTATTGTATTCTCATTGGCACTACACCGCCTCATGTCTGCGAGTAGTAGTCGCAGCCACTATATACCGGAATTGCGTTCTGGGTCAACTTGCACGTTTAACATTTGAAAACTTTCAAGCTGCTGTCAAGCTGTGCAATGTCTGTCACGAAATGTACTTTATATGCATAAATGTGGTTATAATGAAGTGGATTTGAACCCGAGACATCAAGTTATAAATGTATTAACAATGGCTTTGTATATTAACACAATATAAAATGACAATTTGTGTCCCACAACTTTCATTGCCGATTGTTCGCCCGTCTCTGTCGCACACGCGTCCCAGTCGCGAGTGAGAGCGGGACGGAGGTATGTCCGTGGCGACAGTGCGCGGGTCGGTGCGCCTGCGCATCGTACCGTTAAGGGACCGTTATGTCGTAGTTTTGGTTATGTTCTACGGCCGGCTTTTTTAGTTTTAATCCAAAAGATCGAGGTCAATTTCTTTGCACTCACTTTTTGGGTCAAACTTTGAATATTATTTTGTTCAAATCTACAAACTTTTCTATAATGTAGCTTATTATAATAAGTTCGCTCGAGACGTTTCTTAATTTATTAATTATTAATGAAAGTGATAGTGTTTATATATTTCTATGTTTCTTCAACATAATGCCGCTTCATCCAAACATGTTAAATTTGTATGTCCCTATGCCAAGCACATTCACAATCACGTGTTTATTATTGTGTTTAAACACATTAATTATGTAAAAACTATAAAGTGACGCGTTCCAATGATTAGCACAAAGGCTGCAATGATCGATCGAGAGGTAGGTGGAGAGAGAGAGAGATCGTGAAAAGTAATTGTCAAAATACTCTTTCAAGTTTTCCATTTAATATGTTTTGTGCAAATCAGCGTAATGGGTGATGTATGTATGTATGTATGAGCCGTGACGCGTGTAAGGTCGTGGCCATGCCGTGAAATTGCATACACTTGACCATAACCGACGTTCACGTGCCATTATTCATGGGTTATGTATTATAAGTTATACATACGCGTATATAAAACAAATCAATCAATTTATCGCCAGAGACAATGGAGCGCCACCTGCCATTATCTTTCATACGAGTCTACAGTTATGGACACTAGGCAACCCAGCTATCTTGAGGATCTCTCCGTTTTGGTCTGCAAAACAACCTCCTGGGTCTACAACAGACCAAGTTTGAACAGAAAGAAACATTATAAACTCCTTTCGTCAATCCTTTTCACTACATCCTCTTTCAAAGCACATCTATCGCGCACTGTGCTATTCCTCATTCACTTTTATATTTATTTAGGCGTTGCAATGTATGAAATATGTCCAAGCATCACTCAGCCATTGTAATAAAATGGGAAAACAAATGGAAAGTGTATTTAGACCACGCCGAACTTTAATATTGACTCGAATGCCACATTCACATAAGTAATGTGAACGGACCTATGTGTTGTGTCAGGCTCGTATTTGAGACACGAATACGATGCTCAGTGATGGAAGTGAACGTGGCTGACACCCGGCCAACATCCTCCTCACACAATGGCGGCGCTATTATGATGTGGAATATAATAGTATAACAATGGCGGACATGTTTGGTACATTGTTGTTCACTATAATTGTTATAAATTATTATTATAATACGTAACTAGGTGAAGTTCACGTAATTTTAATACGCGACTGATGCGACTGTAAGATAAGTCGATTTTTCCAGTCGTCGGTGGTCAAGTCGAGGTCAGATGTCGTGCGACTGCGACTGTTGATTGTTTACTTTAATAAATAGCTATGTGGAGTTAGGTGGTGCTCCATATGTTTCTAATATATAAGTGGCATAATATTGTGTGTTGGTCGAGTGTGGTGTGTGTGCGTTGTAAGTGACCGGACGCGTCCAATCATTGGGTGATTGGTGGCCGAGAGTGACATTATTATATTTACCAATCATATCCGCTTAACACCACTTCCGGAATTCATATTATGTCTCAGATGTCGTGGGGGCCTGCTTATTATATACAGTGCACTTATGTATGTACATGGGTGAACTAATGTACATACCACTATAAATTAAACACAAAACACTTATCAATGTACAAAAGTACTTATGAGCAAGTTACCTACTTCTACAATATATTAAAATATATTTCAACATAAACATATTCCCTTTAGACATTTTCTGCCATTTATTATATAATCTTATAATGATATAATGAATGTACTCGGAGATGTAGCGAGCCTCTGTTTCATGTAGACATCCACCAACAATTAATAAATATAATATTCGTGATAACACCATTCCCGCGGTGCATTACTAAAACAACTCTTATTGCATGGAGCATAAAGCGCACATTGTCCCCATCCAAATGTTAAGCAAACAAGTGATATTATGATGCTTACTCACAAATGCAAAGCTTACAATTGATTATAAGCCAGGTGACGACGCACACATTTCAATTATATTTCATATTAACTTTAACTTATCTTTTTATTTGGGGATCACACGTATTTATGCATGATTATTAGTTTTGTTTATTATAATAACTAGGCAATTGCTTTATTACTGGACACCAATCTCTTGTAATAGGCGATCGGCATGCGTATGATTGTCACTACACAATGTTACTATTATCACAATTATCATATAAACTTACATTTATATGATCATCCAATATCGTATGTGCTCATCGCCTCCTGTACTATGTGTTCGTCCACGCGAATGCATCAAATAGGGGCTAATGCTATTATTGCACAAACACACACATTGTTGTCTCATGATAATTATGATATAATAATGCGGCCGTGGTGTAGTGGTAGTGCAATAGGGGGACTTCAATCATGCATTACACCAAAAAGTGAAAGAAAAACATTAATGAAACCATCCATCAGTTTTGAATAGTTATAGAGCTTTTATTAATTAAAACAAATCATTGTGTTCATTTATTATTAGTAACTTTGAATAATCACTTAAACCATTCGACGTAGAAGCATAAAATGTTCGTATCTGTTTCTGATGATATTTTGTGTCATAGTTTTGTCATTAACCCTAATGTGTTTGTCATCACTTTCTGAGTTGTTGCTGTCTTCCGCAGTAATATCTTGAAATATATACGAATACTTTGGTGGGTCTGTTTTAAGTAGCAATTTATAACCTTAAAGCAGAGTGTGAAAGAGAGAGCTCCTTGTACAACAGCTCTTGTCGACTTAGTGACGAACGCCGCCGCCGAGGCAAACGTGAACTGAGTAAAACCCTCAATAATGTTTAATGTTGGTAGTTTTCCTATTGTCGCAATACTGAGTCACCCCAAATGCCACAATTATGTTTAAGCACTAACTATATATTTGACGCATCATAATTAATGCGCGCGTGTGCCTAGTATAACACATCACACATGCGCTTTTGCTTTAACATCAATTTTGCATTTGCGTTAAAACTATCACCGGCGGCAGTTGCCAATCAAACCCTATTTAATACTATATACGCGAATCAGTATGGAGTGTTATTGTACATACGTGGCGATTGAAACGTGTGCTTTACTATATACACCCACAATGATTCGCATCTACGTATATTCATATGTTGTGGCTCCTTCACATACGCCAGCATCACGGCCCAGCGCACACCACAAACCACCAGACTACACTTACATAACAGCAGTCGCATCCACTGTGCCGGCTTACTTTAAACCAGCAATTTACAAGCTGACCCCGAAACGCAATTGAGTCACTAAACGAACGGTCTGTATACTTGAAAGTGGTGGTACACGGATTACATTTTTTTACATTAATAAACATATATTTGTGAAACCATTTTATTACCACTATACCACGGCCGGCTCATTGTTACTTGACTCGGCATAATGTACCTATTTTGTCCCTCTACCCGTATAATAATAATAAAAGTTGCAAAATAAGACATTATGATTGCGAATGATGACGTTGTCAAGGAACATAACAAATAATCATAACAAAAGCCCTTTTCATACATAACGCGGGGTTCGCACATATTATGTTAGTTCACTATTTACATTTATTCAACAATATTTCAATCAACACAATTGAACGCCTCCATTCCCACACAGATAGACAGAGCTCAGTTCACAACAGACGATTATTTTTACTGTTACTCGACACCTGGTGCTAGGCTAGAGGAGGTTCAAGAAACCGATGACTGAAACAATAGAATTAGTTCATGGTTGCCTCAGTCGCCGTCACCATGCCGGCCGAAGGTGCTTCTTCACGTGATAAATCACATGGACAGGCATACCATTCCATTTGTCGATTGCTCTACTACTAAGAAACGACGCACTTTTAGTTGGACTGCCGATTCGGTCGTCAGAATGCGGATGCTTTCCCTGTGCGTTTTAGTTATATATGTGAACATGCCCCACTCTTCAGTGTCATGTGCCGCAGTGTTTTGTTATCGTGGACAATGTTTACGTCTAGTCCTAACTCTTTAAACAAATAAAACAACATAAATTATAATAACATATTAAGTATAGTTTACATTATGACATGACATCAACCTATAACGTGTCATAGCTTGACGCTCACTTGCAGGAAACAACCGTTGCACAAAGCTCAATTAACAAAATGCCATTTTGTGCAATACATTTGTTTGTTATCAACATCAGGTTATGGTAAATCTTATCAAATGTGTTTGTCGTACATCGAAATATGCAACACACTTTAATATGCGACTGAGCCCTTTGTGCAGAACAGCCTTATTGCCACAAATAATATATGATGTGTCACTTGCTGGAGACACCTCTAATGTATGAGGTTTCAGCTGCAAATCACAATATATGGACTCATCTTACAACAACATGACTATTATATATACACACGACCACGTCTGTTCACATATTTTGTGAATTATTACGTATAAATTGGACATTATTTATTTTTCTTTTTCTTGTTCCCTTCACAAGTTTTGTTATTTTTAAACTATATATAATTATAACTATTCTAATGTAAATAGAAAACTAAAACTATAAAAAAGGATAATAATATTTTATATTTATCTTGTTTAATATTTAACTTGCCAGTATCATTGTAAAAACATTGTTAAGTAAATTTAAATATGAAGATGAAACACGCGAGTGACTCATCACAAGACGAGGATGATAATGGGGCTGATGAGGATTGTGTCTTAGTAAAGTGGCGGAAAGCCTTTACTAAAACTTGGAGGGAATGTGATGTAACACGACGTTTCACAGCTTTAAATCACTTATATATACACAATTGATTTCATCGACTATAGATAAGATCCATTATTATTCATGAGAAACACAAGCTTTACAAATAATTTAAAATTGCGCGTTGCCCGCTTAAACTCGAATGACTCATATTAAGTAATATTTGATATTAACAAATATTACTTAATAAAGTTAATAGAGTCAACATGTATAGAGTTAATTAACTAAGTTTTTTTAAGGTAGATGTTAGAGATAGATATTATTTTATTTAGATTAAGTTACGATGGGACTAACATCAGCAAATTAGGTTCACGCACTAAAAAATATGAATTTAAAAAACAGTAAATGCCTATAAAACCAGTAAAACAATTTATTTGCCCAGAACAGTTTACGCATCCTTAACGCATTCAGTTACCTTATAACCTTCAATAGAAGCGTAGAAAATTACCATTAGGCGGCATGTTTAGAGTAACTGAGGCAATCGTAAACTGAGTCGGTTTACGATTTTCAATCGTTAGCGAATCAGGCAAGTTGAGGTCAGATTTTGAGACACAATCATTTTCTATTATACAAGTACTTTAGTAGTTTAATACAAAAAAATATCCACATGTAGTAGTGAACATAAGCCCCTCATCCTTTAAGCAAAGCGTAAAATAACTGTTGCATTTTTGTCCAGATAATGATAACGAGTGAGGCGACGTATTCTAAGTGGTCGCCACCCTTGCCTGCAATTACGTGATTGGTGGTGACAATGGAGAAAGCAAAGTTTGTTTGTAATATATCAAAGCAAATGAACTGTTGCCGCAAATTGTTATAACTTGACAACAACGTTTGCATACATTTAAAATTAACTTTCTATTGTAGAACAAGCAACTTGACAATGAGCCATCGCTATGGACGCAATGGCACAACCAAGGGTTGGCAGCGGCATCAGGAATATGTACAACAAGGAGCACACGAACAGGTTTCATGATGTAGAGATGCAGTTATCAGCGAGTGCATTTGTCATCCATACACGTGTTATTGTATTCTCCATTACGAATACAGTAACACATGAGTGCATGTGATTTTAAAGAAGATGTGGCATTGCTTTGGGCACATTGAAAGGACATTGATAAAAGAGATTTATCATTTAAATGTGTGTTGGCCATCGCGCCATGGGCGGCTCCTCGATGTGTTTGTGTGTGTATGTCAACTGATTATTGTGTTTTGAGTATTTCAATAATATGCCGGTTTACTTTGGTTGGCTCACAAGTGAACGTAGCACATTGGCCGTAGTAGTTGAGTGCGCTCGTAGCACTTTTGTGTATGTCGCTACGGCGCCTGCTCGCATCGCATATGTGCGCAACCACCACCCGCTATGCCGACCTGTGCGCATTGTGCCACACATTATGCACATCAAGTTATGTTATTCAACTAGCTGCCACTTCGGATGCATTTATTTTATGTAAACAAAAAACATCTAACACTAACACATCTCTAATTGCTTGTCTCATGCTTTCTTCCTCCCAACATCCTCTCTTTGTCTTTCTTTTATAGTCGTGAACCATGATCTAGAAGAATATTATTAATAAAAAACTGAACTCTGCAAAATATAAGTAGCGGGCAAGATGGGGTACTGCACTGAGCTTCATACCCCATCATGCCCCAAACAGACTTTTTAAGAAACAATAAAAATTTTAGGATATAAAACGATCCCATCAAAACTAAATTGTAGTGTATTCAACATTATAATAGATGAGTATTTAGAAAATAAATACGCGTATGACCTAAATGTAACACGTTTTGAATAGTCACGCTGTTTATGTGCCTTAAAAATTAGATAGAACACGTAAAAAAGTAAATAATTACTCACAAAATTGCAAAACGTCCTCTAACCGCCATAACACTTGTAGGACTAATAAGTTTCCCAAGTAATATACTAGATGGAACTAATAGCCTCACGGTAGCTAGTTTGAATCATTAAAATCTATTAGGTCCCCGTCTTGCCCCACCTTCCCCTACGCTTATTTCTGTGAAAATAGAGGGGTGACAATCAATTTTGTGCACCTCCATTTCATAAGGATAGGCTTCCTTCACATCCACAATCACACCATAAAGGTGTATGAATAAAACAAACATTTGCTGAACAGCGTTGCAACATTTGTTACGCTATTACACTCAAAATGGAGGTGAAGGAAACTTAAAAGAGGGAAGCAATTTATTATTTGACAAATAACTTGAAGTGTCTCTTCATTAAGAAAGTTCATGATGAACGCCATTTATATGTGAATGAATAATAGAGGCACATCCATTTGCAATAAAACACTTTCCTATGTTAAGTGCATAGTGCATGTGATTGGTGGCACCTTGTGCAGTGCAGTCCTTGCTCTTCTTCACTCACAACTTATACACGCAGCTGCCATTTTAGGCTACGATTGATCGCTGAAAAGCTTTTGAAACGTCGCGTCGGTTTAACATTATCAAAATGAACGTGCAAAATTACATTTTTAAACTATATTGTTCCTATTTCACTTTCAAATATTTTAATTGCATATGTGTGTATGTAATACCTCCTAATGTCATATATATATATATATACATATGTTGGCGTGTCTCTAATGTAAGTGTCCGCCAATCTCCATTCTCATTAATGGATTACATTGATTCCACCCCCAACTGGCACATTGTACTCGTTCGTCATTAGTTTTCACAATTATGATGTGCAACTTCATATTTAAGCAGGTTGTGCGTTGTATTGTTAATAAGCATGCTGAAAGTATTGTGTTTAATATATTTTCAGTTAGCGTGGGTGAGTAAGTGCACTTGCGTGTTGTGACATAATATTATTTGATTGATTGTGTTCATAGGTGAATTTGAACACAATGCAATTGTTAAATGATGTCATGGTGCTTAGCCCTATTGCTGTCACACAGGCTTTGCAGGCACAACATACACTCTTTCAATTTTCACATTATAAATATTGTTCACTTTTATTTACAAAATTTTCTTCTCAAGTATTTTTTAACTTCCATATAAATTTAGGTGATTATAGTTTTTACTAACAAATACCAATACATTGTATGAATATGTATTATTATTTATTTTATTGTGACACGACACCTCTACTTGCCTCGTGGAGTCGCACCGGCGACTGAAACAAACATTATAGTTGACGGTTGCAATAATGAATAAATGTTAACAAAAACTACCCAAATGTGTGGTTTTGTTAATATAAACTGGATGAACTTACTAAAAGTTTTAATTGAAGCGAGCTTTTTTAACTAAAACATAATTTAGTGCACTTTTAGTTGTTTGTTTTGTAATCTGTTTAGTTTTAGCACACGCGCGCACACAAACACATAGCATTTACAACTCTATTGCCACGCATCATAAGTGCTACATTGGTGTGATGTTTGTGTGTGATAAGTTTAGGATTTAATATAGTGTGCTCGAGTTGTTAACTGGTGCTGCCCGTTTATACATATATACACATGCGTTGATATATATATGTATAATATGTTAATTGTAGTATTCATTGTGTTATAACAAAATTGAGGAGTTTAATGTAATAGTTGGGCAAAGATGGCGTTATTAGCATTCGAGCAGTGCGCCGAACACCACGAGTATATTAAGTTATTTGTTAGCATTATTCACATACGCATCTAGGCCGGCATAGTGGATGTGATTGCTACTCACAGTTGTTGAATTGTATTAGCAGTGACATTCATTCATGGACCACACTTCGGCTTAACATCAAGCGGGGTGCCATATGACATATGTCGAGTCACAATAATTAAATAAAAAAAATAAAAACAAATTGAAGTTTATAGCAATGCATATGCAAACAATGCAAACAAGTCTCTTATTAGGGAAATATATCACATATATTAACTATTACGAATTGTATTAACTTTGAATAATATAAAAGCAAATATATTTCATAATATTTACAATTGTGTTATGAACAGGACAGGGCAGCGCACACATTTAACATACACTTTATGCTCAATGTAATTGTGTTACATTTTGGCAAGTGCACTAACAATTATTTTAATTATCACTAAGAGTTAAAAGTTTTAAATTAAAGTACTGTAATACGTGTGTTTGAAAGCTTTTCATGAAATGTGTGTTTTCATTGTTTCGTGAAGTACGTGTTGTGTGTGAATAAGTTATTCCTGAAATAAGTTTGCGAGTAGAGTGAGTGTACCACTAACTTATGGATGACATTACACCCAATGATACATTGGCACATTGGCACACACTTGGCACAATTGCTAAATCACTCTTTTCATGATAACACAATTGTAATGACACTGAATGATATATTTCGATGGCCATATATATATATATTATGTGCAAGATTATATTATATATATATATATAAAATGTTGTGGCTCGTTTGTGTGTCCGTCAGTTTGCGAATATTAATTAATAATAGGTAACCTTTACGTTGGTGGAAGTTTAGCAACTTCTTTGAGGTATAGTTGGTGTTGCCAACAGAAACACTGAACATTAACATTTCATGTTATAGTAATACTCCATTATATAATATGTTGCCATTATAATAATGCGGCGTAGTATGAAAAATAATATTAGGCAAATAATGTTTGTTAACACATTCGATTCATCATTATTACGTCTCTCTATTAGTAGCTCAGTATCATAGAAACAGGACAACCAAAGCATATATATATCATGGATACATTTGCACTGCCACTACACCACCGCCGCCATTATTAATATATTTCTCGAAGAACCGACAACCGTTGGGGAAGAAAGGTTCTCGAGTGGAGACTAAGAACCGGTAGCCGCAGCTTAGGTAGGTAGGCCTCCCACTATGTGCAATGATGACATAGTGAGAGTCACGGATAATCGGTGGATGCAAGTGGCATCTTGTCGTTCGGAATGGCGTTCTAAGAGGGAGGCCTATGTTCAGCAATGGACGCCTTCTGGCTGATGATGATGATGTATATTATTATTATATTAGGCATATTTTGGGAGCAAGTGTTATTAAAGCGAGTGAAGTGAATGAATGATGAGTGTACAACAAGTGGACAACCCTACTTAGCGGTCACTTTGGGGCCAATAAGAGGGGGGGGGGGGGGGGGGGTTGGCACTGGCAATAAACACCTGTCGCCCTGTGACCTTAATGCGAAATTGATTGTTATACCTGCGAACTGACATTGCACACACCACAACGCGCCCGGGGGTTTGTGGTAGCACTTTTTGAACATCTCACACAAACATTAATTAAATATTGATTGAAAAATAAACACATCTAGAATTTACATGGACGAGCTTAATGTCCACTTACATTTACTACCGGCTAACCTTTAAAATATTATAAACAATATGAATGAAACAATTTCTTAGCATCCATGGATTCCCCGTGCGGTTGCCGGGTCCATCGCGTGGCAGGCGGGAGAATGAAGGCAGCGTTCCGGACTTGTGACCGAAATGTAAGTTTCAAAGCTTTTTGCGACACGTCAACACTATATATATATCGGGTGTCTCATTAAGAAAATGAATTTTAAAAATTAAAAAATATATATTTATTTAATATTTTATTAATATTTTTTTCTACCTATGTATGGAGGTAGTAATGACATTTACACATAAAACAAAATATCCGTTAAATGATCACCGTTGGTCTGTTGGCAGGTATGCACTATTTAGACAAAATTTTGCAGTAAGGGCTACTGGATTTGACGAATTTGACGTGCAATTTCCTCTTTGAGTTCCTCAGTTGTCCCAGGGTGGTTCGCATAGACCTTACTTTTCAAAAAACCCCAGAGAAAATAGTCCAAACAAGTTAAATCACAACTTCTAGGCGGCCAGAGAACGAGAATTGACACGACCTGAAAACTTGGTGCGACCTGAAACAAAGTCATTGTTTCCCTTGCGGTGTGATAGGTAGCGCCATCCTGTTGAAACCACGTGTTATTTAAGTTAATTCCGTCTAATTCTTGCCAAAAAAAGTCTGTCAACATGTTTAGTTTCTGGCTACGATGTCGAATAAAGGTGCTTGGTCGTGCTGCCACACTGTCCCTCACAGCGCAGCGATGTTTTCCGCCGATCTTTTCGGCCGATGACGGGTAAGGTCTCTTTCATCTTTCATTGAAAACGTCCGCTCAAAACGATCGCGTAACTTGCGAATCGTCACAGTAAAATTTTCCCCATTTTAAACATGGATTTTCTCTATTAACAAACGTGATTCCAAGCTATAACGCACCATTTTCGTGAATGTCTATGTTTTGTTTAAACAAACACCAAATATGGCTGACTCAACAGTTGGCAGTCGTAAATGGCGCGCAATTCATAATTTAAGTTCTTGCTGAGACACCATTTATATATGTATATATGAATGGTTCACAATTGATTGTTCATGTTATGTGTGCACATTGAAATAAAATGGAAAATGTCCACGTGCGGCCATATTCGCGCGCTTCCATTATAATATATAATGTATGTATTTATCATTTTACCGAATTGTTAATATTTCCAACATATATGTGGCATGTAAGTTGTATATATTATTATTTGTGATATCAATTATTATATGTTTCACTTACACACTCACCGGGGACTATTCGTAATGTAATTGAGATTGATATTCTAACTATTACATTTGTTTCACATTATATGCACATTTAATGTAGCGCTGTTAGTGTCAAATGATTGTGGATGAGAACGATTTATATTATAATTGAATAACGCGAATACGCCTCCCTAACACAACGGAGCTTTCATTATTTTCAGACAAACCACAAGAACAATTGAATTGGAACAAAATCACTCCACACAATATTTCAGTGCATGTGTTGCATATTATGCTCTTATAAAGCACACGTTCAGGTGTTTACTATAGAACATATCATTCACTATAATAAGGACACACTTGGACCCTCATAGGTCACAATACAATCGGACTTCATAGCATTCAAGCATTTGTTCATTAATAAATATAAATCCGGTTGCAGACACTTTCCACGACAAAGCGCAACTAACGTTATTCTCTCGCATCCTTTTCATCCACAATTCTCATTATTCAAACCTGGCGTTGGGCGTCCACTAGATCCCCTTACTCCGACAAGCGGTGCATCGGGGAGCCGAGCGATGCTTTATATATACTCGTATATGATGCGGCTGTTGTTTGCATAATGCGGACAAAGCGTTTGTTGCCGTTCCTCCTTAACTCAATATAATGCATATTTCATAACACATAACACAGTTGCCCGTTCAATTCCCCAATCACCGTCGGCTTGTATAACATAATACATTATTCACACCATCTTGGTATCAATATATCAATACTTGTGTATATATATATATATATATATATATATATATATATATATATATATATACAACTTACATTCGTGTTATATGGGTGATCAATTAAATATACCACGAACACAAAGTACTCAAAATAATAATTACAAAAAAGTTATTTCACTTAAAGATAACCACAGTATGCATTATTTAACAATAAAAACTTAAATACAAATCGGATATCGGAAAATGAAAATAATTTGAATTAATGAATATTAACATAATACTCCAGAAGTAAATTAAGATAGTTACATTTATAGAAATATGTTTTATTTTGACGACAGGCGTGGCGTATTGTTTAGCACACCAGTCCGTAACGCGGAAAGGTCCGGGTTCGATTACCACTAAGTGCAAATGTTTGTTTTACAAGTTTTTTACGTAATATTAAATTAACTAATATTACAATATTAAAAAAGAGGCGTCTCCTTGTTGAAGAGTGCTAAGCAGTGGTGCCCACTCTGCCGATCTGGGGTACTTACATGTATTATATACAAACCGCGAAGTGACTTAGTCGCGTTTCGGGATCAGTTTGTAAGTTGCCGGTTTCAACTAGGCCGGCATAGTGGATGCGACTGCTACTTACTGTTAGCAGTCGCATCCATTCATGGACCGCACCTAAGAATAATATCAGTGGTGCTATGATATGTCTATAACAATAAAAACAATGTATTAAACTTTATTACACAAAAACACTTAAATTGACACAGGCAGGAATAAATGAGCGATGTACTACGAACGTGTTACTAGTTTCAGGATTGTTGAAATTCTCATGTTTATTAGGAAATCACTGCGAACTCATTTAATGTTGAAATTGTACACAAATAAATGGCAAAAGTAACAAAAAAGTTATAATACACAAGAAAAAGTATGAACAGTGATAGAAGTGGGGAGTTTTGCTCGCGGCGGCCATTCTGCGCTTCCTTCTCGTAATCATTGTGATGCGATTCTAAAGCAAGTTCCTGCTTGTTGTACTATTGAGGAAATTCAATTCATAATAATAATAACAATTAATAAATATGTTATTAATATTCACATGTTAGAACACTTGCGAACATTTGTGTTTTGTTAAAGTTCATAATATAGGTATAAATTGTTGTATTTCGATTGTATTATTAAGTAAGCGGCCATTACTATGTGATTGTATGGTGTTCAGATCATAGAAATGTGTCCGTGGTAAGTGTGGTAAGCACCGCCATCACGTATATCATTCCACGATGATCCCACCCTCCCCGAGCGATGTAAGAAAATTAAAAGTTACGCAAAGTTTGATTTATGAGAGATTTCAAGAATTATTACTCTTTGGGGAACGTTTAGGGAGACTTACTGAATTGTTCGTGTTTGTCTTTTTTGTATGTTCATCAATGCATCTCCCTCCCACTTGTGCTCCCACCATATGGGGGAAATGGACCATAAATCGCTTTATGTTATTTATTTTCGCTTTGTCACTTTCTCTCTGCACAACACAAATGCACTTTGTCCATGTTCATGCTTGAACTATATATACTCGTATATACATACATGTTGTGTTATATATATATGTATACATAAAAGTGTGCGCACATTTTGACCGAGACCTTGTTCGATGGACATTGTAAATTATGCACTGATCAAGGTTACGGCGCGTGCGACAGAGACACAGAGAGAGGGCGGCCATGCGCGCGAGAGGGACGCGTAGTGTGCGCACGCGCATGGCACAGAGTGGTACCGGACAGGTGAACTTGTGCCGTTAAGAATGCCATTCGACGTTATAGGGAAATACCTAATATTTGTTTGTGAAGTATTTAATTTGGCTAATAATAACACGCGCAGGCAAACAGAGTCGGCCCTCAAGACACGATGTCGCTGACAGCTCGATTAGACCGCCCATTATACTGGCTCACAATTGTCCCACGAGAGCGTCTTCAACAATACGAATTATGAAATGAATTATCCCCAGAGATAATGACGTAATAATACGTTTTCAATTTGTGCACATTGTTCTGCCAAATATGAATTATATATTTATATTATTAACAATTATAATGTTTGAGTGATAGCAACAATGGCCAATGCCGCCATCAACAGCAGAATAAACCACATTTATAGTTGAGTTGTTGTGCTCAACAAACAAACAAATCGTTGCACATCCCAAGCGACATTTAGACCTCGAACAAATAGCTGCAAATAGCTCATCCGGGCTGCATAGGCTTCATCTGCATTCGACTTCCTCATGGAAACAAGGAAAAGTCCAAGAATAATGATGCCTCGCATAAATAATTCAAAGTATAAAATGAAGCGGACACATGGGATGGCAAAGGATTCTATTTGGTTATTGTTACATAAATATTATATACGACGCGCAGAACCGGTTAGTTCCACTGTTGTGTGTCACGGTGTATTATTTATGTCGACTCATTACTCGATCAGGTCTGTGCTGTACACGGGCAAGTAACAGGGGATGCACCGGCCGCGCCTTCATCAGGCTGCCAAGTGTGATAGCCAATTGTGTTATTATTTCAAGGCCTGCATGTGCGACAGGTCGTATTATTGCGATCGAATGGCACACAAGCACAGCGAGAGGATGGCGCACTAATTAGAGTGACCGCACACTATTTGCTTGTTTGCCTTTTTGTTATATATACATATTCACATCACAAATTGTATATCACACACGGATTTTATGTTAAACTAGCTGCGTAACCCGGCGTCGCCCATCGCACGCTTAATAGTCAAATAATCAGTTTTTCTCTTATGTATGTATACGTAATCTTAGTACCTACCATTAAACGTATGATAGTGTATATACACATACATAATCAGCTTTAGTTATCAAACCATTTTAGGCATGCATAATCATATACGATGGCAGACTTTTTTGTGAGTAATCATGAGTACTATTAATATATACGAGTAGAACACTATTTTATATATCGACAATAGTTTTCGCAGCGTATGCGATGTAAGGAATTTCATGAGAATTTTTTTACACCTTGGTTTACATTATTCGATATTTCGTACGGAACCCTAAACTTTTTGAACATCCAATATAGCCTGGGCCTGTATTACAAAGAATGTAGCTTTTTAATGGTGAAATCATTTTTAAAATCGGCCCAGTAGTTTTTGAGCCTATTTATTACAAACAAACTTACGAATCTTTCCTCTTTATAATATTAGTATAGACAAAGGATAAATCGTCATTGACGGCGATCTTTACCTCCAAATATCTGGGGAACGCGACATTTTAGGGCCCCATTCCACTTGACATGTTTTGTTTGTAGTATTCTTTATCGTCTCCATCTATATAGCATTAATGTCGGCCAATGGAAATGGATGGCAGCTTACAGCTATCACAAAAATATATATTATTGAATTGAAGTGCTGATATATTATATATTATGAAGTGCTCGACACATGTTTCAGTGTGTAATTATATTTAAAGAAAGCTTTTAATGTTTTATATGCATGCACAAAATGGGTGCGTTGTTAGAGGTAATGTCTCATTCAATTATATGTGTGTGTACATTCAATCAATTGATAACAGCAGACATTTCAATGGAATGGCTTTTTACATAAATAGGCTTCGACAACACTTCGCAACCATTACAGACATACTATATGTATATATATATATATATATATTTCTTTACAAACGGTAACTTATGTTTTATTATTCCTCTAACTTCTATTTTAGGCATGAATTAAGCGATCCTTTAAGCGTGATGAACAAAACATTCCCAACTGGTAGAGTGTGGGCGACTGAGGCAGCCCTAAACTGAGCCGGTTTTTCAGTCATCGGCACTCTTTCCAATGCTTGCCATAATAAAAAAGGGGGAAATACACTTTGATATGAGCTTAATACTCTAATAGGGCGTTTCGATTCAAAGATGGTCTGCCATCAGGACATATTGAGTGCAAGTGCCGTTCGCAATTTGATAACACATGCAGTTTGTCTGACCACCATTCTTATGTGAATTATGAATATTCAACATCATTCACATATATTATATTTCACGTGAGGCACATAGTTTCGCAAGAGGAATATAACTTGGACCATCTTTTAAAGTATCTTCGCCTCCCAGGGTCAGCCGTTAGTACCTTGGGAGGCGCCCATCAGGTTGCCTTTTAATGCACACACAAGCAGGATGGAAACTATTATTATTAATAGCATTCACCACTGTTACAACACGCTCGGGGCAAATATTAATAACACACTTAATTTGGCCTGTGTCACATTATGCATAAAGTGTTATTATATTAATTCACATTATTCATATGATCAGCCCTTAATTGTTTCCATCCCTTATTCGGGCTTTGTATCAAGAAATTTAAATGGCCGATAAATCATGCCACCCTCACGACGCACGTTACTTACACACCCACGTGTAGTGCCAGCGCACTCGGGGACAGATTCGGCCCACGGACGGATTGTGGGACGAATTGGTGGCCGATGGTTGTTCATTCTATTTGCTCGTTCGTTATGTTGGCCTCGTGTGCGATGCGCCAATGTCACGTTGCGCCGTTGTGTGATGTAGCACTCCGGGAGTGGGCAGAGTGTTGCTCCTGTAATAATAAGGGGCTGCGACCGGGGTTCAAACCCTGCGTGTGTTGCTTTACACATGAGAATATTGTAATATATGAGAATGCTATGTGAGCAATTAATAATAATATGTATTATACTAATGGGGTATTATTACCTTTTTGCAGCTAATATATATATATAATGTAATATATATATCATATTGTTTGTGAGTGTGTGACATTGTGATATAGCTGGAGCACATTTTGCACACGTTTGCACAAATTGTGTGAAATATTATGTTTAATTGTAATAATATATATATGCAATTGTGCACAATGCAGCATGTCCGTGACAATGTTTATGATTGTTAACAAATTATCGCAAATTATGTGAAACCATTGTGTTCATGTTGATTGTGGTGCCCTGCAATTGGGCTAAGGTTGTTCATGGTGCAATTTATGACAAACATCATTTTTATTAATTTGCATCAATACAACCACGCAATAATTTACAATATTTATTAACTTTTATGAATATAATTGTATTTGTATGAATGGTGAATGCAGTGGAAGTGGTTGTGTCAGCCATAAAATGTGAATGTGATGGACAATGTTGCGCGAATGGATGTAACACACATCACAAGTAGCACTCGCATACAATTGTTGGAACCGATCACTTTCAAACATTTCACTATTTGATCCAGGAACCCGTAACGCAACTGAGTCACTTCACGGTTTCTACAATTGTACACTTCAATGTGGTGGTAACGTTGTTTTGTAATATTTACAAAATAGTTCAAATATAAAATATATCATTTATAGTAAAACAATCGACAAGTGGAGCTCACGGCGACTGAGCACCTATGGCCGGCATAGTGATGGTGACTGAGGCGACTGTGAACTGAGTTAGCATTTTTAAACCTCCTCATACTTACTACCAGGCGAGTCGAGGTCAGATGCTGAGTATGTCTCAGCATTAAAAAGTGTATAATACACCCATCAGCCATGTCGCATTGCGTGGACGGAGATAACTTAATAGCAAAGTTTTATTACTCAATGTACTTAAATATATGCACACACTCTCACGATGAGCCCAATGTGCGTGATGCCTGTCAGCGCTCAGCGGTCATGTTGTTTATGCAGGTCATGTTATATTGGCAATAACTATGTGCGTGTGTGTGTGTGTGTGATGAATGGCCGGCCACGCACACGTGCGCAATGTACCGTTGTCATGGCAACCGTGTGTCGCGACGAGGTCAACGACCGCCCGCGTGTGTGCGTGCGCGCATATACACACACACAAACACAATTGATAGAAAGTTTTAAGAAACTATTTGCTAAAAATATTGCCATCTTTATAATAAAACAATGTCTCACCCAGCTTTTCTCCGAATGGGTCAAATGGGTTTTGTGGTCAATTCCCAGTTCTTGAGCTTTGTCGTTACTGCCGATCTTGCTGCACATATTCAAAAATATCGTCCATTATATCTGTAACAGGGTGACCAGCGCGAGGTGCATCTTTGACATCACAATTCCCGGATTGAAAACGCTTAAACGAACTTTGTGCTACTCTTACTGATGCGAAAAAAGTTCCCCCCCCCCCCCCCCTCCCCAATATAACAGCAATGCTTTAATACTTCATTACACCAATATAATATTATTATTATAATGGCAAATATACATAATATATTAATTCTCTATTAAATAAAACCGAATGCGATTTAAAAGCTCCGTGTGTAGGTGTGCAGTGTAATTTTGAATAGAGAGAGAGTCTCTTTTATATAACTTTGAAATATAATAAAAACACACAAAGATGTCTTCTTCATTTCAGTAGAAATGCGCGCGAAATATAATTCACTTTCATTATAAAATGTAAAATGAGCCGGCCTGCCGCGACTGTGCGTTGTCCCTCTCTAACTGGTGCGTGCTATGATGTTCTCTCTCTCGCACGTCATTATTTTTTATCGCCCTAAAGTGCATCTCTATATAATGGCGTATAATATATTTCATTGGCGCGAGATATAAAAAGAATGTAATATAATGTAAAGTGATGCACCCACACCATTACTTATGTTATTTGCCTGATGATAAGCAAGAGGAATCCATGAGTGCCGACGACTGAAATAACTGATTTAGTTGACGGATGGCTCAGTGGCGGCCACTATTAAAATGCATAATATTGAATAGTGAATTGCAATTTTATCAGCATTGTATGTTGCCTGTGTTATGATTGTCATATGCAACAAGGTCAGGGTGAAATGGTTCACTTTGTATGTTCATATAATAACTTCTATCAGCCAAGTGGAGTGCCAGCCATGTTGTTGCAACTTACATGTGGTGCATTATTAGATTATTTGTATTGCATGTGTTTCTGAAATGTTAATGTGTAATAATCATTATAAAGTTCATCATGTATAGGGAAGTGATTATCTTCGTGTTCACTTCCAGACTCCTTCAGAAGAGCTTAATTGAAACCATCATGTAATGGATTAATTCATTTACTGATGTCTAATTAATATTACGGAAGTCTAGGCTGTGTGGACTTTCTGTTGTCACATCGTGTCACTATTCAAGTAACAATAATAGCATATACAGTGTGTTATGTTATAAAAGTGATATAATGAACGCGTGAGGGATGTGCTCCAATCTTGGACACAAAACTGTAGCAAATTATATTTGCCCAACGTATTACAGAAGCTCACAAATTCCTCACTCCACCAGAATACTACTCCTTATATGCAATATATAGCTATGTGTATGTATATATGTGTTTATTACTAACAATTTTAAGTCGCATTTAATAAACCTTAGAGCAGCGGAACCTAAACTGTTTAGGTCACGAAACCTTTCCTAATATTAGTGCATTATAAAGTATTACATATGTAAAACCAAAAAAAGCCATTTCATTCAATAACAACACATTTATTATAGCTAACCATTTGATATTGTTCTAATGCAATCGGTTGTTTAGTAAACACATAATCTCATTCGCAAATGTAGATTTACATGATTTAGATTTAGTATTGTATTGCATATTCTCACGGAAGCCATATTCAAATGTAATGCCCACAATTAAGCGTCATTTTACATTCGTTGACATCAAATATAACCATATCACACTACGAAGATTGGTTACATTGGTTAGTCAGAGAAAATAGTCTCTAGAGAAAATAGAAGCAATTTGTAGCTTCAAGTTTTGTGATGTAGCCATTATTTCAATTTTAAGGTGAGCAAAAATGGATTTTATTATTATTGTGTGCTTTTAACTGCAAACACTTTTAAAAATAATTATTTTCGTGCAATGAGATGCGACAGTCTCTCGCAAATAACGTAACAATTGTTATTATAATTTGTTATAATAAGTGGAAGCATGTAAATGTGTTTACCATTAATAACCCACTTTGGGTAACGTGGAACAAGTTGGCGTTTGCCCACTCGTATATACCGGGTGCCAATGAGCACGTAGCACTCCACCTGTTGCACTGCGCACGCATACTCATACGTTACTAAGCATGCTACTTCATTTGTTGTTCATATTATTCATTATTTATAGGATATTTCATTTAATTAATCTTAAACATATTTAAATGCTCGTGTCTGCCAATGTGGTGTGAATTGCTTGTTACCACCGCATTAGTAATAATGTATATAATTTGTGTTTGGCGGCATCGCTCTGTGGTGTGTTTACGCCCTGCACACGAATGGCAACAACGAATTACTACACATTACAATACTAAATGTATGTGCGCAATGAATATGGATGTGCCCAAGTGCGGGCCAGAGGTTTTAATTAACAAAGGGTGACTGAGGATAATGTATGCCTCAGTTAAGTGTGGCTCTAACAACGCACACTCTATATATATATATATATATATATGTGATATATATAACATTATTGAATTGCATCATATTTGCAAGCAGCAGCGCCCACCATGCTGGACACGCATTGAACGCATGTATTGGTTGTAATCCGCACGCGTCTCCAAAGCCAAACGCACGCACAAAACTTATTCGAACACGTGGATGAACATCACTGATATAATTGTAAACAATGTTATAGTCGTAGTTTTAGCACAATCGTATACGTGTTTAATGTGACTTAGATTGGTTGTTTATGATAACAATAATTGTATTTATGACAATATATATATATATATATATATATATATATATATATATATATATATATATATATATATATAGTGCACGACATGTGCATGGATGTGTATATGCGGACATTATCTGTGTGCAATATGTGCAACTCCATTCGCGAACAGTTGCTGCACCCATTATGGTCATTGGGTGTCGAATGAACGCGCACAACCAAGAACATGAGGGCGTTTTGCATCGCACAGCGTTGCGTTCTCATGTATGTTGCAAATCGCTGGTGCACTGTACACGTGTGCGAAGGAATATTTAAAATTGCACATAGCTCTGGTCCCCGTGTTCGAGCGAGTGGAAATTCCAGCTTTCATCTTATGCGAAAGTGAAAACATCTTCAGCACGCGCGGGATTTACTTTATTATTAAATTTTGGCATTTTAATTAAATATTTTCGTTTGCCTCTCATAATATTTAGAATATGTTCGTAAATACATAGTAGTAGTAATACGTCACCTGCATTTCGAATTACAATATGGCTGACAACTTTGAATGAGCTTTCTTTATGTTGCGAAGGCGCGTTCACACAAATATAATGTGTGTGGTTGCATTTGTATGACAATAGTGGATGTATGGGACAATATGCAAATGAACTCTATTGTTGATATTGGAGCGACCGCGTCTACGTGCAATGCTACCAAAGCTCCGGCCATATATTCGCCGCCATTGGGCTTTTGCGCAGAATTGTGCGACTCTATTGTCTCTCAGCAGAGTGACAACACGAACGAATTGCCATTTGTTGCAACATTATGGAATGGGGATAACACATAGGCTGGCAATACGTTGCATGTGCTATTAGCCACGTCCCTGACTGAGCGAGCCAAATCAGGTCCTTGCCTGAGAGCCGAGCATTGTTGGTGCTGAGAGGCGCCTCACTTAGTACGTTCGCCACGGCCCCCTCCACTCCATATACTCTACAGCAACCTTTCCTGTGCCGGTATATTGTCTCTCTATTACTTATGTTAGCATTTGCCAATATACTCGTACAGTGCACTTCCAAGTCACTCTGACACAATTACTTTCTTCTTTATCGAAAGCTAATTCTTTATTATCTATTCCCATATATTTATATTAATTTGTTTGATCCGTTTAGTTTAATATAAAGACAGTGACACGCGTGCTCTCATGTCTCGTGTGCATAAAATTGACAGACGGGGGCTGCTTCGTGCCGCGTAGCAAACGCCCGTAGCCGCGCGAATGACAGACACCGTCGCAATCGACCGATGAGTACGCGTCATAATAGCAGCTAGCATTGGATTATTATTGTATATATATTAAGAGCAGAGCGTGGCCGGCTTGTGCGAATAGACCGCCGCCCGGTGGGTTTTTTAATATTCATCGGATTACTTGGATATAGTGTTCGGTGGGCTTAGTTGGGCATTAACAGCGTCCACTTGTATTAACATAAACTATTGCATATTTCATGTAATAGATACAATTAATTAATATAAATTTACGCATGATTCATATTGAAATACTTTTAACAAATATTACAACACACTCTATGTAGTAAATAATAGAGAGAGAGAGAGAGCGTAATTATTAAATATTGTTGCCTATCCCTGTGGGGAAAAGGCGTGATAATTTGATATTTTGATTTGTTGTACATTTCATATAATAGTATTTAATTAAGTAATCAAATAGTATATGTTATGTGTGTGTGTGTGTGTGCGTCTTAGGGGGAATATTGGTTGGGTTAATTCCATTGGATTTATTGATATCTCACAACCGGGCGCATGTAATTGCTTTTGGGATGAAAGTGAAACATTGTTATGACGGCGATCAACATTATTGATCACAATTCATTAATATTCAATATTAAAGTGGTGTGTGTGTGTGTGTTACTATGAGGAGGCAAATTGCACAAAGTGAACATCACAAAAGCGGCCAATCACCATATATTAATACAAATAGAGCATATCACTACTTTTGTATAACTTCAAAAACTAAACCCTAACCTAACCTATGCGCAGATTTCTTTTGATGCGAAATATCTGCGTTTAGTGCTCAATCTCCCAATTTATTTGCACTCACCGGGGTGCGAAATGTGTGCGCTCTCTGCGCATTTGATGCGAGTTCGCGCGGAGAGCGTTGTTGTTGGATTCGTTGTGTTGTCTTCGTCCGCCATATTGGCAGAACAAACAGGAACCCAAGCCACCAATCTGGGGGCACGGCCGTGCCCCGACCAAGTCGAGCAAAGCGTCACGGCCGTACCATCCTTTTCTCGAAGCAATTCAGACCATTTTCGACCCCCTGTAACTTCGTTGTGGATAAAACTAGAAGACTGAAATTTTCAGTAACCACATGCAGGCATTGTAAAGACACGTATATTTCAAATTTCATTCAATTTGAACCAGTATTTTAAGAATTATAACGGGTCAAATTTCTTAAATTTTGTCACTCACTGACTCACCGATCATCAAAACTCTAAGGCACTTCTAGCAGACCTAGAAGCTTCAAATTTGGAATATAAGTAGTGTTTGGTGTATGAATCAAGGAAAAACTAAAAAATCTAGAAAAGACCAAAAAATTATTATTTTTTTATTATTAGCAAAAAAAATTAAGCCCATACAGCCAAGTCTTCAGTTAAATTTTTCAATATTGGCTTTATTCGTAACGATGTTTTAAGATTTTATTTATTTTACGGCAATTATTATTATTGCTAGCGCGAGGGCGCGGGGCGGGGACAGTGGCGGGGCGCGCGGAAAGTTGAATGTCGCCGAGCGAGCAGCAGCCGCGCTCATACGCGCGAGCGACCCAATGCTGTTCGGATGTGCCCAGAATTCTTACCTATAAGTTTGCGATTTTCATTGATAATTTCGATTGCTATATTAGTTTGACAACTAAAGGCTACTCTCATTGGTTTACTGATATTATTTGCTTACAATTTGGACGTTGTTCGGATAAATAATTTAAATTAAATATTGATACTTTAAGTACCTAAGTATTTATAAATTTCTTATTACCTAATCGTATTTCTGCATAAAAATAACTTTGCAATCTAACTTGTAGGTAGTCGCAATGGATTCAGTAATACTGTATGTGAATGATCAGCCTTGTCCACACTGGGTTATTCCTATACCTGGTGATGGTTCGTGTTTATTTCATTCTTTGTCATTCTCTATGTATAATAATATTGAGTCGTCGTATGATATTAGACTTGCTATAATCGAGTATGTGGTAGCGCATTGGGATGAGTTACAAGTGTATACTTGTGACGAGCATGGAGACACGTAGAAGGTACCGAAAAGGAAAAAAGTAGAACTGTCTACAAAATACAAAAAGAAATGAGATCCCATCAAAAACAATACTTGTCAAAAAAACCAAGTCTCGCAACTCAGTTGTTCTGCGGTAAAAAGTTGTGAGATCTTTGTAATACCAAGTCGGTTATTAATTTATTCAGTCTCTACTTAAGCAACTTTCTGTCTTAATACGTCCAGTCTCTAAGACCACGATCGTGGTCCATAACAATTGAAAATCAATTGTGTCTAGAATCTCAGTACTCGAAGCATTAAGTTGTTACGTAATAATTAACAGCATCTTATAGTGACGCATATCAATATTAAAATTCTTTAATGTTTTATATAAACTAAATAATTGAATTTACATGTGTTTTCAGGCGATGTCCAAGTCTCAATATATTTATATAAAACATTAAAGAATTTTAATATTGATATGCGTCACTATAAGATGCTGTTAATTATTACGTAACAACTTAATGCTTCGAGTACGAAGATTCCAGACACAATTGATTTTCAATTGTTATGGACCACGATCGTGGTCTTAGAGACTGGACGTATTAAGACAGAAAGTTGCTTAAGTAGAGACTGAATAAATTAATAACCGACTTGGTATTACAAAGATCTCACAACTTTTTTACCGCAGAACAACTGAGTTGCGAGACTTGGTTTTTTTGACAAGTATTGTTTTTGATGGGATTTAACATTGGTCATACACCGCGCAAGTTTTGGCGCGAACAATTGTTTATGAGAAATTTGGTTTTTGTTTTTGTACTTAATTTCATTTAAATTATTTTAAGGTTATAATGTGGTGATAAAGTGTTTGCAGCTCTACTAAAATAATATTTGATTCTATTTAATTGTGAGCCTATATCATTATACGTAATAATAATTTGATACATGTGTAACATGCAACAGGTAACAAACAATATATTTGGATATCACACACGATTAGGAGTTACATAGTGTTATGTGTGGTGATATGATAAATAAAACATGCATGTTGTATGGCATCATGGATGGCATTCGAGTGCCGACGCAGACGCAGCCGCTATGCTTGTTGCCGCAGTCCAAACACACAATAATTATGTTTATTAATTGTGCGGTGCGTTCGTTTCAGTGATCCATGACATAATCCATGCTTATGAGAGGCCTGACATAACTGTGCTCGAATGTGCATACATACAAGTGAGCCATAATATCTTTAATATTTCTATTTCCTGTGAGCCTGCCTCAACCCATTTTGCCTTATAAATATTAATACATAACATGATATATACAATGGGTTATGTATATTGTGTTTTATTCCTAATTTTGGTTGCATTTACGGCAACAATGGCCCTTATATTAATGGCGCTATAAAAAGGGCTGAAAGGTGAATGTGAAAAGGTTTTGTCCAATTTCCGTTCAAACATGGCGCACGCTTAGCCAACAAATATTCACCCAATGGCCAATACATTTTATCCTTATCGATAGAATGGAGTAAATCTTCGCGCAACCCAATCTAATGTACAAACATACACACATACTAACATGCGCGGTTTCAAACACTTATATATACTACAAAGTCACTTGCTCTGTGTAGTACGCTTACATCTCATAAACTACTCAACACAAATTGGTTTTACTATGGGCCATAACTACAGTCAAGTTAGCTTGGAGACGTTTTTGCATTTGTAGAAGTGCGCCTAAGAGCGCGTTTCCATTATGTCGTGGCGGTAGATGAAGATGTTACGATCTCCTATCACTATACTTAGTTTTAGCTTGTCTGATTCTACTATTTTTATCAAAAAATCAATTCGTAATTACCGAATTTCGTGCTTTTTTTCATTAAGTTTTCGGTTATCTTCCGATGCTTTCAATTAAAACACATGTCCTTAACATGTGTTTTCGTATCGTTTTCGTTTATAATGGAAACGCGCTCTTGGGCGCACTTTTACAAATGCAAAAACGTCTCCAAACTAATTTTACTGTATATATGCGTGCTATATTTACAGAATATAATAAAGTCAATGTGAATAAATCTTTTTCCAACATGTTATACATAGACAATATTTTTAGAAAATGTGACAGATCATTAGCAATCCAATTTAGGCGCCATTTGCAATCGCCATTCACGTTGCAGGCTTTGATTTGAGTATTGATGGAAAAGTATGCGTGCCACTTGCGAGAGGGATCTGTTTTATTATACACAATTACATTATTATTGCATCATCATCATCATCAATGTATTGTTTGTGTATATAATAAGTTAATAATATTTGTTATATTTTATGAATGTGCCGCGAACATTGCTCCGCTGCGGTGTGCTTAGGTGTGTTCACGTTTAGTGCATATAATACATCTACTAATATTACTTGAGGGGTTTATAAACGATGGTGTGTGCGTATGGCTCCCACGACGGCAATTGCACAGAAACCAACCCTTCTTTTGTTACTCACACATATATATACACCCGTTATACATCTCTATAATAGTATTTATATTCAAATTACTTTTATTTTTTATTTTTTTTATTGTGACTCGACATATGACAGCACCCCGCTTGATGTTAAGCCGAAGTGTGGTCCATGAATGACTTATGCTTATTATTAAACTCATTGTGATGGTCATCAATCTGGAGACTGATGTCTTGAATTAATTTCATAATATATCAAATGGCCAACTGATGGCACACATGATTGTCCTCCATTGTCTTCGCCTAACGAAGTTCCTTTATTAATTCCCTCTTTTTTCGTCTCATTGATGCTGGTGGTTAGTGCTCACTAAAGTAGTTGTATATATTATCTTTACTACTTGCCTATCTATATCTTGTTTATTGCCAGGACAGTCAAATTGTGATCATGAGCCTTCCAAGTTGTTTCCTTTATTGATGGGATGCTAAGACGTGTTCTGATGTTGATGGACTCCTTGGTCCGAATTTCCCCATCCCTTGTAAACATAATTCCCAAGTAAACAAATTGTTTGGGTTGTTTCACTATCATTTCATCCTATCTCTCCAAAACGAGTATCATATTGTGACTGCCTACCCCTGTAATAGGTCATAATGATATACTTATTTGCATGTTAACTTGGCAGCGGATATTTAGTAACATAGCACCCTTGGGAGGAACACATCGCCCTGTTCTCAATGATCTCTAATATAGCACTTGTCTCGTGCACGTTAGAGTCTATAATCGTGCGCGTGATGCATTATATAAGTGGAGCGAATGCAATTACAAGCTGTGTGCATTGGCTTTATAAAGTTGCATATTTCACGTATTGCCATATTAATATACAACATAATAAGCATTTGCGTTAATAACAGCTTTGTATTCGCGAATATAATAAACAGTGAATTAAGTACTATTGGAAAAAACTCTTTTCGCATATAGCATGTATAAACTTGTAATATCTTTAGCTCTACTATTTGTATCTGGCTGGTTTTCATGACATTAAAAAGGTGACATTTGCAAAAAATATTCAATTTAGGAATATTTTGTTTGCCGCTATTTTTCATTTGAATTTCTTTCTGTCAAAATTAGCAAATCGAATGAAGAAAATTGATACATTTTAAAATGCAACGCAAGCCGCGAAGAAAATTTGTGACGTTTATGGCGGCTCTGTGCGTTCTCTATCGCCTCTATCGGAGAATGTTCCGAAGAGCTCTTTAACCTTGTTCCTACCTCGTCTTTTCACACCCGTGTCTTCGTCTTTTTCATCATCAGCCTCCTCTTGTTCATCATCAGGCGGGTCTAGGTCAGATGCCGTGTCACAATAAAAGAAAAAAATTGCTGATGAACTAAGAATTGACCACAAAACAGTTTTGACCCATTTGAAAAAAGCTGGATACACAAAAAAGCTCGATATTTGGGTGCCACACGAGCTCACTGAAAGAAACCTAATAAACCATGTACTCATTTGCGATTCTTCATTGAGACGTAATGAAACCGAACCGTTTTTTAAGAGATTGATAACTTGTGATGAAAAATGGATCACGTATGACAACAACCTACGAACAAGGTCGTGGTCAAAGATCGCTCAGGCTTCTCAGACTGTGGCAAAACCTGGGTTAAATCGCAATAAGATAATGCTGTGTCTATGGTGGGATTAAAAGAGCATTGTTCATTATGAGCCGCCGGGCAGAACCATCGATTCGGATCTCTACTGCCAACAACTGATGACATTAAATCAAGAAGTTGAAAGAAAGCAGATGGAATTGATTAATAGAAAGGGTCTTTCATCACGATAACGTTAGACCACATACATCTTTAGCCACTCAGCAAAAATTAGGAGAGTTTGGCTGGAAGGTGTTAATGCATCCGCCATATAACCCTGACCTGTTTCGGTCTCTTGAGTGTCAGGTTAACATCAAGAGAGGACTGCCAAAACTACTTATTGCGTTTTATTGATCAGAAGTCCCAATATGTTTTACAGCAACGTGATTATGTCTCTGCCTACAAAATGGCAGAAAGTCTACGATTAAAATGGCACACATATAGAGTAAGTTCCCTAAATATGGACCACCATATGGTTTTCTTTTAATAAAACCCAAATTTAAAAGGATAATTAAAGTGTTTTTATTTTAATGATTAGGTAAACTATTTATGTATATCAATTTTACATCAAAAAGTAATAAAGTAACAAATTTTCTAACAAACTTACTAATTATTTGTCGATACGCAAAATAGGAACTTTTGAAAGAGGGTGTCTAAAATGGACCACCAAGTTTTTAATATGGACCACTGTTATATACTGTATAATTTTAGTATTTTTAAAATATTTCATATCATTAATATTATAAAATAATTTACATCAAGTAATTTTATCTACTTGAGATCCACAAAATAATGTCTCTAAAACTATATTTACTTTAAAACTTTGAATATTAATCACTTCCACAATATTCACACATATGGTTGGTACTGTTATCACTACCCGCACATTCCTCATAAGCCCGTCGACTACAATAAGGACATTGGAACCACTGCTGTCCTCTTACATCTTCAGAAAATAAAGCATCACAGTAAAAGCATTTAGTGTTGGTGCTTTAAGTTCTATTAGGGCTTTCTTTAGTATCGTCGTGGACTGAAAAGTGTCTGGTTAACGTTGCGGAGACTTATACTTCTGGCATCTTTGCAGGCATAACTGAGTTCCAGTCTCATCTACATTGTAAATGTTATTGGCAGGGTAATGCTTTTGGTTTATTGCTGTCTCTAGTAATGTAAATAAATTACTAACATCGTTAAAACCTCTAAATCTGGCAACGACTTCTGGATGCCTTTGGAGAAACAAAAACGCAGCCACATCTTTCCAACAGATCCCACGTGCTTATAATATGGACCACTAGTCCATATTTAGAACTTACTTGGTAGTCCATATTACAAAAGGGTATCTTATCGAGCTTATTAATTTGTAACAAAATATTGAAACTAGATAATGCTACAAGCTATATTAGAAATGCATCCTAATACTATGACGTATGCAATATATGTATCATTGTAACTAAATAAATAACAACCACAATAAAATATTCTTAGATAACTTATCAAAAAACTACATCAAATTCTTAAAAAATCAAAAAATGGCTGCAACTGACACTGGTGCGGTGGTACGTCCGTTATGTTGCAGGAAGACTGAGAGGCGGGGCAGGGTCACCGAATGTAGCTAACGTCAATTAGTTAGCAGCGACAACTAGCGAATTAGGGCGGTGGTCATTACACTAGTTCATATTTAGGGAACTTACTATACTGGAATTTAAGCTAAAAAAAACTTAAGTCTTGTATTTTCATATAAAATGCGAAGAAATTATTTCTCCAACCTAATATAATAATAAGCTGTGTGTGTGTGTGTGTGTGTGTGTGTGTGTGTGTGTGTGTGTGTGTGAGTGAGTATTTAAGTTAGTGAATGCGCCGGTGGTGCTTTCATAAAAATGTAAATGACTCCGAACAACATTGGTGTTGTTGTTTTTTATGGCAAATATATATATATATATATATGTAATTCAATGTCATAATGAGCCGCCCGCGAATGGGAGCCGCACAATTGTATTAGATTGAGCCATCTCATTCATTTGCCAATGAAATATTACTCAAAAGGACATATAACATAAATCATTGAACGCAACACTTATTTATATTCACGGCGCTAGATCAATTGGGAGCGAAAACACACAATTTATTACATATATGAATTTAGGGCCAGTGCGACTTGAATGTGTTTAGTGACACCCATTTGTATGTGCATATGTGCAAAGTGCGCTCTCAATATATACATCACACTAACACAATGTCCATGTTATAAATAATAATATAACTAAGTTATAAAAGTGTGCCGTCCCCAGGGATATTATACTTATAATAAGCAGATAACTTGACTCGCGCCACAAAAGAATATTAATAATTTCAAAAAGGGAGAAGAACTCAATTTGAAATTAATATAACTTTTGTGTTCGTTTGTGCGCCCCATGGAGGCACAACTATAAAGGATGTTCTCCAATGTAATTCACAATAATGTCTCAATCATACGCACGCTGGCGCGCGATGCAATTCATTCACTGAAACAAACATTTGACAAACGATACATATTTATGAACATTATCTATCAACGAAATTGCATGGACTCCAGAGTTCGCGTAACCTCTGCAACTCAATCAATCTAGGGCATCCCTTGGCAGAGGTGCGAACAGTACTCCGCGCAAGAGCGAATTTAAGCCTTGTATAGTAACAGGCGCTACGCTGGCGCCGCCGCACATTGTTTAGGATGTCAAGTTTGTCCCTGTGATTCAAGTTGCTGCGAAGGGACATCCCCGAGGAGTAGGAGTACCTCTATAGGATGGTAAACGAAAGAACGCGCACATTTGAATCTTTTCTGCGTTAAAATGCCAGATGTCTATCATATCCCATCATCAGATGTCCAGCATGTCTATTATATATGCAGAAGGAACAAAGATGGCGACAGTACTGAGGGACGCCAGCATTCACCGACACCCCGCGCGATGCGCTTCCATCTACCACAACCCATATAAAGATGAAGCGCCACACAGGAAGTCGGCTAGTGTGCCAGACCCTGCCAAACGCTTTGGAGATGTCCAAGCCGATGTCAAGGGCCTTTTATTACCATCCAATCCTTTACGTGCGTGGTGTACGCCAGAAGTTCATCAGTCGATCGTTTCGGCCTGAAGCTGATTAATGATTGACGATCATTAATCAGCTGATGACCCCCCAGGTACAGCACCTCTAGGTTAATACATAACAAATTCTGATGATATTATTTACTTGTTTAATACTTTTATGGTTTTTTTTTTCAGTAGTCGGGTTTCAGTTTTTAAACTTAAATTAAAAAAAAAACAGAGGATAATTTTGTTGTAATTATTATTATATGCCAGTATCTAAGCAGTGTGTGTATGCGATATTATTTTTTGAACGCGTTCGCATATGTAGGGATGTGCTTGTATGTGGTAAGTCGTTAACTGCAAATGGTCATGTTTTATTCACCGAAATCAAACTGAATGACTCTCTCATTCGCCGTGACGAGCGCTATTACAATAATATATCTCACACATTTTTTATTAATTCATCAATTAATGAAAAATGTGTGATGTTTCCTAACGGCATCATTCACATTGCACAAACGTGAACATATTGTGCAGCTGGGTTAAGCATTGCAGGAACGAATTGCATCCGTGGTGTATGGCCCACGATGTCAGCCTTCGATTAAACCATTTCTGCCACAAGTAGACACCGCCCTTCATGATAACAACAGATCTTTGAATGTGTGTTATGACTATTTGCGTGCGCGGGGAATAGGTGTTGCCAACATTTAAACTTTTCCCCAATTCAGGGAATACTTTATTTAATACTAGCAACCCGCCACGGGTGCAATGTGCTATTGGAGCTTATTAACTGGAGACAATGTTGACAGGTGTTTTTTTTCATGTGACAAACATACTTTATATGGATAGGAATTAAAGCACTACCACTCCATGTTACCACTCAATTCACTCCACCGGGACTCAGTTTTGTGTAAAAGCGAACATTGTACACTTTCTTTTATTATATTTGTTGATTAGTCTAGTGTTAGGTTTCTGTTAAAAATGTATATTACAAAATACAATTGTACATTCGCTTCCTACACTTTGTAATACCTCCCTCAATACCTCGGACAGACTAAATGTCCCTTCGCAATGGCTTGAATCACTGGTTCCTGGTTCTTAGCTTGGCATCCTAAAACTGAGCATCGCCGATTAACATTGCCGTCAGAATGAGGGTTAATGCGTTTCAGATGCAGGCCATTTACAATTTCATGAAACGTGTTCATCATCCGTTGGTTTGTGGATTGAATGCAATTATGGAAAATGAACATTAAGGAAACACGCAGATTAGCTATTATTAAATTAATAACAACAATCACTCGTTGTACAACATCGTCCAATAAATTCATTTAAATTATCTTGTCTCTGCCTTTACCCACAGGCATAGGCAGAGACACAACTTCGTGAAGACCTATGTTAAATATCCATGCATATTATAAAATAAAGTGCCCGCCGCGTCTGTCTGTCTGTTGGCGATAAACTCAAAGACTACTGAACAGATTTCTAATCACGAGGAAGATTTATGTATATTATTTGTTAGGTTTTTGTGTTAATTGGTTGAAATATGACGCTGCCAAAACAATGCACTGTGGGATATTCCTCTTTTATAGATCTACAAACAAAAGGTCTCTATGATATATATCTATGTATCATTTAAGGGCTAATTACCTTATATAAAATGGGTAATGCCAGCAATAATCCTTATCAACTTAAATACTCTAGTTACCTTAAGCATTTCATACACATTATTATAATATTTAAAACCATATAATTTAAATGCAAATCATTCAAACTATATAGTGCTAAATATTATAATGAACCGCCGCTGTTTCATTATATTGCACACGTGAATATCATTTGAATATGTCTATAATTAAATATGTATCATCTTAATATATATATATGCTTTGCTTGGAATATAATGCACCATAGAAGATTTGGCATTATACTCGCCGCACGTTCAGAGGACGCTGCTGCCCATCCTCCGCTGAGAGTGATCCAGTTTTAGCGCCAAACTATCTCACGTCAACGTCACACTAAACTGACTCAAGTACGCTGGATTGAGCGTATTTTTAATTGACGCGTTTCATGTGTATCTACTTGTAGCGCTAACGTGAATAAATTCATCAAAGTGACTTTTTGCCATGCAATAAATCTGCCATGACGCACGTCCGCAACACACGAACGCCTCCCGCCAACTGCAGCCCGGATGCGATGCCGAATGCAACTACCCGCACCCTCGGCGCCTGAATACTACAGCCATTCTTCTTTCTATATACGTAGAGAGCTATAAAAAATGTGACTATCCCTTTGCCAAACAAGGCGTGATATATTGAGCTGGTATATCGGTGCATTGGCAAAAGTAGATTAGTGGGATGTACATGCAGTCAGCTGGTGAGATGGTCGCGTTGTAGTGATCCTATATGGACCATAAAATAGACTATTAATAAAAAGAGCCCAATATTGTATGAAACTATAAAAAGCAAACTGAAATTGCCAAATTGATAATAATAACGCTTTATAGGTTTACTAGCTGTGCCCGCGGTTTCACCCGCGTAAAATTAGGTTTATAACACAGTCATAACAAAGGAGGAGGATCTCAACTCGACTGTATATGCCTTTTTTGTATATAACTAATATAAAAATGACAGGCGGAAATAAAAATAAATATAGAATAATTCCAAATAGCTGAAACTATAGTTAATTGGGAACTATAGTAAAAAAAGTATATTTTAATTAAAAGTAACCTATGTTACTTGTAGTACCTCCAAAAATAGGTGTACAAAGTTTCATGATGATCGGTTAAGTAGTTGTTGTGTGAAAACGTAACAAACAAACTCACATTCACATTTAAAATAATAGTAGGATATGCATATAGTGACAGAAGGAAATAACAATAAAGAAAAATTCCAAACAGCTGAATGTATAGTCTATGGAAAGTATAGTGTATAGTCTTCATAGTATAGTTAATTGGATTGTATGTTGACGTGACTGTCGGTAATATAGTGCGATGGTATTATAGTATAGCTTGTCTAACTATAAATGACGCGCATCCCACTTTATTAGTTTATTTAAATGTGTGAATATAAATATTACTAACTATATTACTATACTTTATTATCCTCCTTTTGTGTCTAACCAGCAACTGAATGACCAATTACAATTTCATTTTCTGTGTGTTGCATCTATATTTTATAGTCGCACGTGTGCTTAAATGCAGTGGAGGGGCGCGTCATTTCGGGTTGGACAGACTCTACTCTATAATACCATCGCATCTATTAAAAAAAACCGGTGGATGCAACTGGCATCTTGTCGTTCGGAATGGCGTTCTAAGGGGGAGGCCTATGTTCAGCAGTGGACGCCTTCTGGCTGATGATGATGATGATGATGATCTATTAAAAATGAATAAACAAAAATAAAATAAAAATAAAGTATGTTTTTGTACGTGTAACTCCTAACCAAAAAAAAACTGCCAATAACTAACCTTGGGCCTATAAGTACAATGCGTTTTTAACAAATCGCTTGAAAACTCGCAAAACGGACACAATTGTCACTGACGTTTGCCATCACGCGACTGCCGGGCCTGCCGCGAGTCGCGTACTCAATGATGTGACCGATTTCTTCCCCCACCTCACCCGCCGTGATTTACGCTACACTATTTTGGCTATAATGGCTTACACCTAAGATATAGATATATACTGTCGCAGGCTTTTTTGTAGGTCTATTTAAGATACACATTTTCACCATACATTACATATGTGTAACTCTAGCGGTTTTGGCAGCGCATGCCAGAATAGCTCGCAGATGGTAGATTTTTATTCGACTTACTTGACACTTATCGTCATATTTTGGACAATTCACACAATATCTTGATAAATCGTAGCCTATGTGTTATTCTGATGTATAAGCTATATTATTGTAAAGTTTCATTAAAATCCATTCAGTAGTTTTGGTGTGAAAGAGTAACAAACATCCATCCATCCATACTCACAAACTTTCGCGATTATAATATAAGTAAGAAAAGGATTATTACTCGACATCAAAATATGGCATATGAAAACACCTAATGCATGTTCCTAGGTTCAGTGGTTAAGATTTTGTATACCTTGTATAAAAAAAAATTGTATGCCTTTTTTCGCAATAAAAGGTAGCCTATGTTTTTTCTCAGGGTCTAAAGATTGTCTGTGCTAAATTTCATCAAAATCGGTTGAGAGGTTTAAGCTGGAAAGCGTAACAGACAGACACACTTTCGCATTTATATATTTATATAGGGATAAGGATTGTGACTCGAATTATGATAGCACCCGACTGATGGTAAACTGGAGAGCACTCCATTAATGGAGGTCACTGCTACTACAATAAATAGCAGTCACTATGTCGGCTAAGTTGAAACCACCAACTTACAAGCTGATTATGTAACGCAACTAAGTCACTTCACAGTCTGTTTCTACTCCGGATCGACTGCCACTCTAGCCAGCGACTCAATGACAATGGGTTTCGTTTTGACAGTTGAACTCCAATAATGAGCTAACATGGAGTTCATTTAAATTGCGACCGCGCAACCACACTAAGAAAGAAAGAACAAAGAAAATACTTTATTTATTTATTTAAAACCTAATTGCTCTATTATGTATGAAGGCGGACTTAATGCCGCAACACATTCTCTGACAGCCAAACCTTTAGGACATTAAGACAGTATTAATGGTAAGTAGGTGCAATATAATGATGACAATTTGTAAGAATAAAACAACAAATACATAATAATAATACATAATAATTACATAATAATACACATGAGTACATAAATAAGTTATATATTTATAATAATACACATAAAATAAATCAAAACTCCTCATGTCGTGAAAGATGTGGAAAAGAAGAAAGGTAGTGTTTGTATACATAACTTTTGAATATTGCACAATTAGGAGCTTGCCTAATATTATCATTCCATAGATTTGCAGCCACGACAGAAGAAGATTTAAAGACGAAAGAGGTGTGGTGAGTGGGAATGGAAAGATTTATTACAACAAATAAAAGATTACAAGAATAATTATAATAAAAATTTAAGTGTAGCGATCGCTACATGCTACCGCTAGATGGCGTTGCATTGCGCGTCCAATATCTCACAAACGATTCACCGACGACGTTTAAGCCCATGCTTTTTTGTCCGTTAGATAATCATGTAATGTGTAGTAAGCTTTTTGGATAAGCCTATGTTTAATAATTTTTTTTAAACTTGTGCAAGGGAAGGCTGTTTACTTCTTCAGGCAGCTTATTATATGCTTGTATACAAATTCCTATTATGTATACTATTATTCCTATATGCGCTCCGACGATGCGACGTCACCGGCTAAGTTGAGCCCTGTACGCAACACCCGTACAGCTGGGAGTTCTTCTTTCCTTTTCTAACTAGTGGAATAATGCTCCTCTAAATAAGTATTTATATATATTAAGTACATACATAGCTATTTAATATATATAAATATTACGCCCTAAGAATCGATGTTCATTTTCATTGAAAGTTCAAACTCCATTGTTTTTGACACAAACAGCGACCGCTTACTTGGCCCTATATTCCTATAATATGTCAGATGTGTTATTGTTGTTTGCAGAGATGTGCGCGGCGGGCATGTTCCGTTGCCACGAAGGCAAGTGCATTCCGGCGACGTGGGTGTGCAACTACAGGCAGGACTGCGACAAGGGCGAGGACGAGCTGCAGTCGTGCCGTGAGTCACCCATTCTAATGCCATTCATACAACTCGGCCACTAATCACCCTCATGTTAATGTGTGCGTGCGTGTGTGTGTGCAGCGGCGCCCGAGTGCGACGCCGGGGAGCTGAGCTGCGGCCAATACGTGTGGAACAAGACGTACTGCATCCCACCGCATTACAAGTGCGACATGCACGTGGACTGCGTCGACGGCACCGACGAGGCTGACTGCAGTGAGTACCAACAAACATTAGCATCATTATATTTTTATTACATCTACCTTATCATGAGAGAGTCTCTTGATTGTATTACCCATTGGTTCAGTTCAACGCAGACAAGACTCAGGTGTGCGCGTTCTCGACGAAAAAATCCCCGTTTATCCCGCTTTGTACCATCTCCCTCAGTACTTCGGACAGACTTGACGTCTTAGGGATGTTCTTTCACAGCGACCTGAATCACAGGGACCACATTGAGCGGGCTATTGTGCATCCTGAACAAGGTGCGGCGGTTCTTCGCGCCGGAGCTTCGCCTACTTTTATACAAGACTCAAATACGCTCGTGCGCGGAGAACTGTTCGCATCTCTGGGACGGCTCTGCCAAGTATCTTCTCAATGCTCTGGATTCATTGCAGCGCCGAGCTGTCCGAATTATAGGAGATGCAGCGGTTACACGAACTACGCAGAGACATGGCGGCTCTGTGCGTTCTCTATCGCCTATACCACGGGGAATGTTCCGAGGAGCTCTTCACCCTTGTTCCTACCTCGTCTATTCACATCCGTAATACCCGCACTGGTCGGGGAAAGCATCCGCATTTTATCGACCGAATCGGCAGTCAAACTAAAAAGTTCGGTGAGTCTTTTCTTTGTAGATCAATTGACAAGTGGAATGTTTTGCCAGCCCATGTGTTCTCTCCATCCTATGACCTTGGATCCTTCAAGCTATGCGTGAAGAAGCACATAGTGACACAGTGACGGCGACTGAGGCAGCCGCGAACTAACTAGGATGTTTCAGTCGTCGTCACTTTTGGATCTCCTCTTGCTTATCATCAGGCGAGTCGTGGCCAAATGTCGTGTCACAATAAAAACCGTGTGTGTGTGTGTGTATTACAGCATATCGCAAATGTCAGCCGAATGACTTCCAGTGCGGCGCTGACACGATGTCGGCAGGCAAACAGGTGGGCCAATCGATGTGCATCCCACGGGAGAAGAAATGTGACGGGTGAGTGATGGTGCATTAGGCAACTGGCGGCGGACGCAACACGATCACACAGAGCTGATGGTGCGCTTCCACAGATACCTGGACTGCCGCAACGGCAAGGACGAGCTGGACTGCATGAAGCTGGCGTGTCGCCTGGACCAGTTCCGGTGCGCCAACGGAGAGAAGTGCGTCGACGCGGCGGTGAAGTGCGACCACAAGGACGACTGCGGCGACAACTCGGACGAAGCTCACTGCAGCTTCCCACCGTGCCACATCGGACAGTTCCGCTGCAGCAACGCACTCTGCATCCCCGCCTCCTACCGCTGCGACGGTTTCCGCGATTGCGGCGACCACTCCGACGAAGAGAACTGCACCGCAGTCGCTTGCCCGGACAACAAGTACCTCTGCCCGAAAGGAGGGCCCGCGGGGGCCAGGAAGTGCATCGCCCGCTCGCAGCTCTGCGACGGACACCGCGACTGCGACGACAACGCCGACGAGGAGGCCGCCTGCTGTGAGTTTGCCGCAAGCCATCACCATTCAATATGGCTCAGTGATATGGCCGCGTGACGCACACGTTCGTTTCGTTCACAGCGACGTCCTCCTGCCCGGCGCTCGGCTGCTCGCACTCGTGCGCCGCCTCGCCCAGCGGTGGCGTGTGCACCTGCGGCCTCGGGGAGACGCTCGCCAAGGACAACAACACGTGCGTGGACAGGGACGAGTGCCTCGACTGGGGGCTCTGCCACCAGCTCTGCGAGAACACGCCGGGATGTGAGTACACTTGTTATATACGATTGCCACTCAGGGCCCACGCTGACCGCGCTCTCCCGCAGCTTACAGGTGTTCGTGTGCGGTCGGTTATAAGGCGACGGCGAACGGCGGGTGCTCGGGCACGCCGGCGGCGGAGCCACGGCTCTTGTTAGCGCACGGCGGAGCGCTGCTGGGCATGGATTTACACGGCCGCGACGCGACCGAGGTGGCGCAGGCGTCTGCGGCCGCCGGCGTCGACTACCACTACCGTCGCAACCTGCTCTTTTGGTCCGATTTAACCACCAGGAAGATACACAGCCTGTCCCTGGAGTCTCGCGCTCGGCCCGACCCCGCGGCCGATCGAGATATCTCCGTGGCGAGTTCGTGGTCTCCGACGGCGCTCGCCGTGGACTGGGTGGGCGATAAGCTGTACGTGGCCGATGCTCTCGGGCAGAAGGTGGACGTGTTCGAGCTGGACGGGCGATGGCACGCAGTCGTGCTCGGCTCCAACCTGACGAACCCGCAAGACCTTGCGCTCGACCCCACCGCCGGGCTCATGTTCGTGGCAGACGGCAGCCAGGTGAGTGGCCGACACACTTGGGCGATCGTGTCGCGTCTTCTTGTTTGACTGCATGTGTGTGGTTGCAGGTCCTCCGCGCCAACATGGACGGCACGCACGCGCGCGCCATAGTCTCCGAGGCGGCGTACAAGGCGAGCGGTGTGGCCGTGGACACGATCGCGCGCCGCGTCTTCTGGTGCGACAGTTTGCTGGACTACATAGAGACTGTGGACTACGAGGGCTCGCGGCGCGTGCTCGTGCTGAGAGGCCAGCAGGTGCCCAGTCCGAGTCGTCTGGCGCTGTACGAGAACAGAGTGTACTGGTCGGACGGCTCCAAGCAGGGCGTCAGCTCCGTGGACAAGTACGAGGGCTCGTCGAGCATACAGGCGATATACAAAATGAAGGACGTGCGCGAGCCGAGGGGCATCGCGGTGGTGCACTCGCTGCGGCAGACGACCGCGAGCAATCCGTGCGGAGGCAACAATGGCGGCTGCTCGCACATGTGCATAGTGACCGCCGTGAACGACGGCAGGCTCGGCTTCAGGTGCGCCTGCAACATCGGCTACAGGCTCGAGAAAGACCTCAGGAACTGCGAGCTGGTCGGCGAGTTCCTCATGTACTCGCAGCAGAGATTCATCAAAGGGAAGGTGCTCGATCCCGAGATAGAGGGCTTCTCGGAGGCGATGCTGCCGGTGGTCTCCCGTCGCGCGCGATTCGTCGGTCTCGACTTCGACGCCGGGGACGAACAGATCTATTACTCGGACGTGCTGCAGGATGTTATTTACAGAATACACAGAAACGGCTCTGCGCGGGAGATCGTGCTCGCTTCGCAGAACGAGGGCGTCGAAGGGCTGGCCGTGGATTGGGCCTCCAAGAACCTGTACTACATTGACTCGAGGAAGGGGACGCTCAACGTGCTATCGACGAGGAACACTTCCTTCAAAAGGACCCTCTTGAAAGATTTAAAGCGGCCGCGCGCGATAGTCGTGCATCCCAACAAAGGCTTTATATTCTTCTCGGAATGGGACCGGCCGGCTAACATCAGCCGGGCGAACACGGACGGCACCGGGCTGCTCGTCTTCCAGAACCTGACCCTCGGATGGCCCAACGGACTCTCCATAGACTTCGACGAGGACCGCGTCTACTGGTGCGACGCACTGCTCGATCACGTGCAGCACGCAAACCTCGACGGCACCGACGTCAAGACTGTCAATTCGAGGCTCATCAGACACCCCTTCTCTATCGTCATACACAAGCAATTCATGTACATCACCGACTGGAGACTGGACGCCATAGTGCGTCTGCACAAGCTCACCGGCCAGCAGGAAGAAGTGATGGTCCGCGAGCCGCAAACCAACCGGCTGTATGGCGTCAAGGTGTACGGCGAACGCGGCCAGAAGATAGATCCCATGCAGCCCTGCGCCAGAAACAACGGCGGCTGCCAGAAGCTGTGCTTTGCCGTGCCCAGGAACGATTCCGAGCTGCTCGCCGTCCGCTGCGGCTGCCCCTACGGCGAGAAACTGTCGTCCGACGGCCTCGGCTGCTCACCGGACCCGAGCGCGGAGCCGCCGCTCAAGGCGTGCCCCAACTCGTGGGACTTCACGTGCAACAATCAACGCTGCATCCCCAAGGGCTGGCTCTGCGACGGCGACGACGACTGCCTCGACAACAGCGACGAAGAGCAAAACTGCACCAGTGAGTCGCCTCTCTCCCTCTCTCTCCACTTGTGTGCCATTCGGCTGGTTAACGTCGCCCTCTCCCTCAGAGTCCTCGTGCAGCAGCAGCGAGCTCCAGTGCGCTTCCGGCCGCTGCATCCCCGCCACCTTCCGCTGCGACACAGAAAACGATTGCGGCGACTTCTCCGATGAGACGGGCTGCGTGAACGTCACCTGCTCCGGCTCCCAGTACCGCTGCGACAATGGCAGGTGAATATTACGCCTCACCAATGTGGTGCAATATGACAAATTCAACACTCTCACGCAAATGGCTGCTGTCAATTAAATAAGCGAGCCGAGCAATCCCTTCCACGAGAAATTGTTTTCTTACAGGAGTATGTTAAATCAATATGTTACATACAAAAATGTAGATTACATGAATAAAAAAGCTGCTCTACATATAGTCCGCGTCACGTAAGTTGGCAACATTTTAACGTAGTAGGGGAACGTTTGCGCATGTACACTGGCCGTGCAATAAAAAAGGGTCTCTTTAGATTCATAAAAAATATTAATACTAGTTTAAGTTTTTATTTTTATTGTGACTCGACATATGACAGCACCCCGCTTGATGTTAAGCCAAAGTGTGGTCCATGAATGAATGTCACTGCTACTACAATTCAATAACTGTGAGTAGCAATTACATCCACTATGCCGGCCTAGATGGAACCGGCAACTTACAAGCTGATCCCGAAACGTGACCAAATCACTTCACGGTCTGTATACTTGTAAGTGGTGGTACTACCCAAGATCGACAGACTGGGTACCATTGCCTATCACTCTTTGAAAACCAGACCCGAAGCAAATATCCATCTCTTTTTTTTTATTAACAAATATTTGTAATATTTAATATTATATTATATTTGTAATATTTTTTAATATATAGCTTTTATTTGTAATATTATTAAATATTACAAATAAAAGCTATGAAACAAATATTTGCTCCGACCAGGGATCGAACCCGGGACTTTACGCGCAACAAACCAGTCGCTAAACCGTTCGTCCACGCCTGTCGTCAATGTCGTCAAAGTGAAAGTAGATTGACGAAAAATTTATAAATCTGATGTGCATGGAGGCACCCTCCTGGGTCTGCCTCCATGCACATCAGATTTATAAATTTCCGACTAAATCGGAGACATCCTCAAGAAAGCTAGGTTGCCTATTATCAAATAATATTAATGAATACTCGTAAATTAAATATTACAAATAAAAGCTATGAAACAAATTGTCGTAGCTGGCGTGATCGCATTGTTGGTGTAATTGTTAACAGGTGTGTTCCAAACATGTGGCGCTGCGACGGCGAGAACGATTGCGGCGACGCCTCCGACGAGAGGAATTGCGCAGAGAAGACATGCGCATACTTCCAGGTGAGTGGCGCGTTCGCGTGTGGTCATGCATACTCTCGTATGGCACAATCGGCTCATATTCGTGTCATACGTTGCAGTTCACGTGCCCGCGCACCGGCCACTGCATCCCCGCCTCGTGGGTGTGCGACGGCGACGACGACTGCTTCGACAAGCAGGACGAGCAGGACTGCCCGCCGGTCGCGTGCCTCGCGAGCCAGTTCAAGTGCGCGGACATGCGCCAGTGCGTCCAAGAGGCGTACAAGTGCGACGGCATACCCGACTGCAACGACGGCAGCGACGAGGCCGGCTGCCCAGCGCCCGCGCCAGACAGGTACGACACTCAACAGGCAGACAAGCAAATGGCCCAATCGCACAGTGGGGCCAAATCGAAAAAACCCGCACAAAAGTACAAAAATACAAGTTGGCCGATAGGGATTTTTAGACCTAGGGTTGCACACGAGTCCACTCATAATAGGTCCCCAGCTCTACTACAGGTGCGTGCGCTGGCGTGAGTTGAAACATACATTCGTGCGAGCAATCAGTGGTACGTAGAGCAGGCGTGTGTTTAAATTCTCGTGAATCGTTGAAAAAATAATCTATTTGACTGAATCCAAATGGCTTCAACTAACATAAGTAAAATAATATAACCATTGAAAACCATTGCATTGTCTTAAGCCAAAAATTTTCCTTTCAAGTTGAAACAGTAAAATGTTCCGCCTTGAAAACTATTAGAGCTTGTAGATTGATATATTACAAATGACATATCCAAAAATCAGCTGCCCGAAATCGCCCGCCTAATTTTTTAAAAACTTTTTGTACAAATATATGCGTCGCTGTGATACAGTAGACTGCTGAAAATAGCGTTGAATACAAGCATCTTTCCTGCTCTCCCTCTATCTCTCTTTTTCTCATTTTCTCATTCTCTCACTCTGTTTTCTCTTTCTACCTACCTTCTCAGGATATACAAGCAAGTAAGCGCGCAAGTAAACAGTCCGGCCAATGTCTTTTGTTCCGTGTTCTTTTCTCTTTTACGTAGACCTTTCTATTCCTGTTCTCATTCTTCTTATATTCAATTTCATCATTATAATAATAATAAATACACTTTTTTTTTTAATGTTTATTTATTTATTTATTTATTTATTTATTAGTAAATTCTACAGCTTTTTAACAATTTTATGAACCAAGGATATAGCCAATTACAGAATTTAACAGCTAATTTTACAAATTTTATAAATAACAGTAAGTCGTGTGTCAATAAATGTGTGTGTTTGTGTGTGTGTGTGTGTGTGTGTGTGTTTTAAATCAACTGTAGCAACAACAAATTCTCGAAAAAACAAACAAAACTAACAAACAATACAATAATCAATGCTTATTGATTGTTTTTGCACTTTGTGTTAATAAAACCTGAGATTGTAGACATTGCTTTGTCGTGTTCATGAGGTCAATATGGGAGTATTTTGTGTTGTATGTGCGCATGGCCCGGTTAAGGACACTGTTGTAGGCGTAGTTGGTATTTGAGGACGGCACTGAGAATAACGTTACATGTCTAGAACGGCGTTTAGGTACGTACAGGTTCAACTTTGCCAACAGTTCCGGGCTGTCGATGCGTCCAGACAATAACAGCAGCATGTCGCACAGTTGCCGACGATCAACGAGATTAGGCAGTTTGTAATGTGCACATGCCGAAGCATAGTTTTCGAAACAGTTATAGCTTTTAAAATTTAGAAATTTTACAAATTTGCGCTGTATAGATTCAAGTCGCTTTATGTAAATATCATATTGGGGCGACCAAACACAACATGCGTATTCCAGATTGCTTCTAATATACGCGAAGTAAAGCAATTTCAAACAATGTATATTTTTAAATGGTTTACAGGTACGCGAGAGGAAGCCTAGCATTTTGTAGCATTTATTAGTAATGATGTCTATGTGAACATCAAGAATAAACTTGGAGTCCCACGTTACACCTAGATCTCTGACAAGATTTGAGGACCTAATTATGTTGCTACTGATCGAGTAGTGGTATTTTATGGCTTTATGCTTACGCGTAAATGTTATTGCTATACATTTATCCGTGTTGACTGTGATACGATTTTGTTTGTAGTAAATATTTAACCGGTCAAGATCGCCTTGTAAACGTACACAGTCGTCGATATTTTTAACATTTAGATAAACTTTTTTGTCGTCAGCGAATAGCAAAAAATTAGAATGTAGGATGTGAGTATGTATGTCAAATATGTATCCGTTATAAAGCAGGGGTCCTAAATGCTGTCATTATAGGTTCATCTAGGTCAAATTTTATTAATATCACATCAGGGGTGCCTCAAGGGTCTCACCTTGAGGCACCCCTGATGTGATATTAATAAAATTTGACCTAGATGAACCTATAATGACAGCTTGTCGTCGATTTGAAATATAAGATTCAATCCATCTGTAGAGGCTTCCATGAATCCCAAGGTGTAGAAGTTTGCGCATAAGAATAACGTGATCCACTCGATCAAAAGCTTTTTCGAAGTCTGTATAAATCACGTCAACCTGCTGTCCTTTATCCATGTGATTTAAGACGAAACTACTGAATATTGCGAGATTTGACGTCGTGGAACGACCCCTCATGAAGCCGTGTTGATTAGGTGGAATAGCTCGTGAAATCGTAGGATAAATGTGGTTATAAACAATTTTTTCCAGAATTTTACTCATGCAGCAGAGTATGGATATTGGTCGATAATTGTTAATATTGGCTTTGGTGCCTTTTTTGTGTATTGGTATAATCTTGGCATCTTTCCATTTGTCTGGGAAAATACCATTACGGACAGAGCTATTAAATAATATGCACAGGGGTCGCACAAGGTTCTCGGCGCAATGTCGGATGTAGATTGGCGGTATGCCATCGCTTCCTGGTCCCTTCATAACATCTAATTTATTTATAATTTTTAAGATGCTGGTTTCGTTGATGACAATGTTATGAATGTACCCTGAATCACTAACAGATGGTAGTGTCGAGCTTAGGTGTTCATTGTAAGATGTTTCAGGTTCAATGAAAACACTTTTAAAATAATTATTAAAACCGCTGCAGGCCTCTGCCTCGCCATTGAACAATTCCAAGCCGTGTTTAAGTGGATTAGGATAGCCGGATTGTATTCCACGCTTGGATTTTATGTATGACCAAAAACATTTTGGATCTTTTGTAATAGAAGCTTCCATCCTTTCAGTATAGGTTTTAAAACATTCTTTTTGTATTTGTTTCTGACGAGTTCTTAAAAGGCAAAACTCATCGTAGTCACGTGGGTTACGAAATTTTCGCCACCGCGAATGAGCTTTAGATTTATCTTTAATAATATTTTTGAGTGAGTTGCTAAACCAGATGGGATAGGGATGCTTGGCAGAGAACTTCATCGTTGGAACGTGAGCCTTAATAGATTTGTTAATAATAGAATAGAATTTATCAACTGCGTCGTTGGTGGATAACTGCTTAAGCTCAGAGTCCCAATCAATGGAGGAGAGATGATCATTAATTTTACAATAATTTGCCTTATAAAAGTTTAATTTGGATCTACTGACGTAAATCCGTTCTGGTATAATCACATCGGAGGCATCTATTTCGAGAGACGTGTGGTATTTGTCCTCTTTGACCAGTGGATTAAATGATTTGTTTACGTTTAGGGAGACCGTACTAAGGATGAGATCAAGAATATTACCACTGGAATTTTTCAGATGATTGTATTGTGTAAGGCCAAGCAGGTTACACTTATCAATTAAATTACGTGCAGAATTTTGCAAGTTGATCGTGTCGTTACCATAGTAGATAGGTCCAGAGTTGGTCCAATTGATTTTAGGCAGGTTAAAATCGCCGGTAAGTATAATATGGTCGTTCGGTTTTAATGATCGAACAGTCGAGAGGGAATCCACGAGGCGGTCAATTCGTTGTGCTTGTCGGGAGTCAGGAGGCACGTATGCAACGCACACATGTAAGGCGCTCCTGGATCGCGGCGCCAGAGCTCGCGGACTAACACTCACCCAAATGCACTCGACACCGTCGCATGCCCATTCCGGTCTTTCTTGCGCTTGTAAGTTCACATTAATACCTATAAGTGCACCGCCACCAATGGTTTTATTAGATGTTGATTTATTTCGGTCGCATCTAAATAGGTCGTATCGAGAGTCACAAATCTCACTATTTTGAATGCTGTCGCAGAGCCAGGTTTCTGTAATTAACACGATATCATAATTATGTGCTAAGAAGCTTTGATAGAACTCATTTACTTTTGTGCGCAGACCACGAACATTTTGGTAGTAGATGCTAAGATACCTTTTTTTATCTTTTTTGATTAAAAATGTTATCTACCATACTAATTAAATAGAAATTATATAATGAATTAATTAAATAATAATATAAGAGACTGAATGTCTGGCACGATACAGAACTAACACAAAAAATATGTGTGCAATGTACAAAAAGATATATATAATAGATTAAAAAAGAACCCATCTGTGCATAGATGTTGCTGTTTTGCAAGTTGTTGTTACCACGGCTATAATGGAGTGTATGTGAATATAATGTTATGCAATGTATGGATGTGTGTGTGCATGAATGCGTGAAAATTTGTAAGTGAATGTGTGTATGAGTGTGCATGTGCATGTGTGTGTATCTGTGTGTTAAACAAAAAAGACTATACAAACTATACAAAATTACTTCTAATAACAAATCAAATAAAACCAAGAAAACAATTAAAGATAGCCTATGTGTAAAATGGAGTACTAAATAATCTTGGAAAGATCCTTTTCCGTGTTTATGATGATGGCAGGGGACTGTTCGTTTTTTCGTATATATATTTGGCAGTTTTTTATCCACACGAATTTGTAGGCCTGTTTGTACGCCATTTCCTTTGCCTTTCTGAGCAGCATTTTATTTTTGGGTGTTAAGTGCTCATTAATAAATATCTTTCTACCTTGGCCTGTCAACCCTATGTCACCGGTCGACACACCTCGAGCTCTGCGGAATCCTGAGATTATAATATCCTTGATAGTACGGTTTTTTAGTCTGACTATAATTGGCTTAGGTCTACCTTCAACGGTACGGAACGGCTGGATTCTGTGAGCAAATTCGATGTCATCAGGTGCCAACTTTACGTCCACATGAGCAGCCAATTTTAAAATCAGGTCAATGGGAGACTCATTTTTTATTTCCGGCACTCCCAGAACTTCCAGGTTGCTCATTCTTGCCCACTGTTGCTGCTTCTCCACTGTTAAACGCAGATCAGTCAGCTCTGACTCAATGGCAGCAGTCAGCGCCTTCTGCGACTCGAGCTCCGCTAACAGTTTTTGCTGCTCATTAAGTACATTGTTGTGTAACGCCTTCAGCTCCTGTAACTCGGAATTCTGTAGTTGTATGGTGGTCATCAAGTCGTTTATGGTAGCACTCACTCCGCTCAGGATCTCCTCTTTGAATGCTTTCAGTTTACGATCCAACATCGCCTCAAAATCCATAAAGTTCGCATCAATAACCGTCGCAACATCAGTAGTAGTAGCTGGGTCAGCTGGTGTCCTATCCGCATCGTCATGCAACCCGCGGATGGGTGTTTCATCACCCCTTTTTGGTTTCTTTAAAAGTTTACATGATGGACACTTCCATAGATTTTTATTCGCAGATGATAGTTTGTTGTAATTCACTGCTGTCATATTAATGCACACGTAGTGATAATATTGCCTACATGTCTTACATATGAGCTCGTCCTTAGGATTAATAGTCTGCATACAACCCGAACAGGTATTCATCATGCAACACTTTGAATGCTAGCGACACCTACTGAGGAGTAGTGATATTACAATTAATCAATATATAGGAAGATCTGCAGCAAGTGACCGCTAGATGGCACTAGTAATTCCGATCTACCAGACACCTTTAAAATATTCAAAAATGCACCAATTAGTAGATTTATTATAAAGGCCAGTTCACGAAATTACTGTCCGCTATGCCCAGCCTCAATGATTTATCCAAAAACTTAATTTCTCGTCACTCCAATACTGTATATCCAAATGTTATGCCGCGAACCTATAGTCACTCCGATGTGTGACCGCTAGATGGCACTAGTAATTCCGATCTACCAGACACTTTTAAAATATTCAAAATGCACCAATTAGTAGAATTATTATAAAGACCAGTTCGCGAAATAACTGTCCACAATGCCTAGCCTCAATGATATATCCAAAAATTTGATTTCTCGTCACTCTAACACTGTATATCCAAAAGTTATGCTGCGAACCTATAGTCACTCCGATGTGTGTAAATAGTAAATATTATTACGTAACTACACTTGTGCCCATTAATTAACACTTTATAAACACAAAACACACAAAAACTCACAAAATTAATTATGTTTTATATTTATTTACAAACAATAACAATTCTGGTAAAGTTTACTGTTATTTGAAAATACCACCATGTTATTATGATTATTAAAATTGTCTTTTAGAATCCAATGAGCCAAATAGAAATGGGTTGACGAAGAAATGATTAATCGCTACTAGAAATAACACTAGAAATATGTTTCGATGTAAAATTTGTTTCAACTATTTTTTCGTTTCAAATACATAGTTGATAAGTGTTGTGTTAATAAAAAACTACCCACATATCAAGTTTGATGATTATTTTCAAATCCTGCCCGTCATATTTCATTTCACAATTCTGACTTCAGATTTGTAATCAGCGATCGCAAAACCCCTATACACCAATCTTGGACAGATTCTAAATACATTTTTGGAATTATGTCCGCCATCTTGAATTTTGCATTTCTGAGCTTAGATTTGCAATCGGCAACCCCAAAAACCCCTATATACGAGTTTATATAAAAATCCCCGAGTCATCAATTTGGAGACGATTGAAGTCCAAATCGAAAGGGTTTTTTCGATTTGGCGCCACTGTGAATCGTCCGCTCTCATACAACATCACAACCGCATTACTCTCGTCGTAATTGTGTCCTTTTTCTATGCTAATCATTTTGAATGTCATTACAAATAAGGTTTGATAAGTTTCTCATCCGACATACCATTCCACATGTGTTGAGGTTGAGAGATGCCCCTCCACTTTTTGCTACGTGCTCTTATTATGTTTCCTAATTTCCATTTCAGCCATTAGAACAATTTACATACATTCAAAGTAATTGGATTTGAAGGTTTTTTTGGAACGAAGTTTCTTATCGCGTTTTACCCCTGTCGTAGACTGAAAAAAATTAAGACCAAAAGTTGTAACGACACTTTTTAGGGTCCCGTAGTAAAAAACGGAATCCTTATAGATTCGTCATGTCAGATAGACAGACAGACAGACACGTATGTCCGTCTAGCTGTCTGTCTGTCCGTCCGTCCGTTCGTATGTCACAGCCACTTTTTTCCGAAACTATAAGAGCCAGAAGAAACCATCGATGCAGTTCTTTCAAGACATTTAAATAAAATAGAATCCCAAACATATGTTTCCTACTTCAGTTACCACAAGCCAATTATTAGGCTTATTATCAATTAATTACTAAAATTGAGCCCACTGATTAAGTTTATATTACTGTTAATAATAAAAAATATTATAACTTAATATAAAATAAAAATAGTAATAAATAAATAAATACACTTCGGCCTAACATCAAGCGTGTGCTGTCATATGACGAGTCACAATAAAAAAATAACAGTTGCATTGAAATATTTGATTGGCCAAATTGAGAGTGTATGTTTGTGTATGAGTTTGCATTGCACCAAATTGATTTGAATTTGCTGTTGTGGTCGCAGGTGCGCCTCTGACAAGCAGTTCCAGTGCGTCGCGTCGGGCATCTGCATCCCCGCCACGTGGCGTTGCGACGGCACTCCCGACTGCGAGGACCTCTCCGACGAGCCGGCGTCCTGCGGCGAGGCCTCCTGCGGGCCCGCCTTCTGGCGCTGCGGCAACGGCCGGTGCGTGTTCCTCGCGAACGTGTGCGACGGACGCGACGACTGCGGCGACAACAGCGACGAGGGCGCCGAGCACGCCTGCCGGCCACCCGCCTGGAGGTGTCCGGCAGGCCAGTGGCAGTGTCCGGGCGTCACGGACCGCTGCGTCAATCTCACCCAAGTGTGCGACAACCGACCGGACTGTCCGAACGGAGCGGACGAAGGCCCCGGCTGCGATCTGGCGGAGTGCGCTCACCAGGGCGGCCTGTGCTCCGGCGCCTGTCGGCAGACTCCCGCCGGCGCTCTGTGCCTGTGTCCGTCGGGTGAAGCGCTGCAGGCGGACGGGCGCACGTGCGAGGACGTCGACGAGTGCTCCCCGCCCGGCCTCTGCTCGCAGCTGTGCACCAACACGAAGCGCTCGTACCACTGCGGCTGCGTGGACGGCTACCAGCTGGCTGCCGACAAGCACTCGTGCAAAGCGCTCAACCACTCGATCGCCTTCCTGGTCATCTCCAACAGACATTCCATCCTCGTGGCCGACTTGGACGAACAGGGACTCGAGCGCGTGCCGATCAACGTGGAGAACGTGGTCGCCACGGCTTCCAACATGCGAACGGGCACCATCTTCTGGTCAGACATGAAACTCAAGAAGATCTCGCGCATAGACAGCGGCGGCGAGCCCCAGGCGATCATAACGACGGGACTCGATCTCGTCGAAGGGCTCGCGTACGACTGGATCGGTGGCAACATCTACTGGCTGGACAGCAAGCTGAACACCATAGAGGTGGCCAAGGAGGACGGCTCGGTGCGCACCACGCTGCTCTCGGGCAACATCACGCAGCCCAGGGGCATGTGCTTGGACCCCGCGCCAGACGCTTCCTGGCTCTTTTGGACCGACTGGGGCGAGAACCCGCGCATCGAGAGAGTGGGCATGGACGGAGCCAACCGTTCGGCCATCATCACCACCAAGATCTATTGGCCGAACGGCCTCACGCTGGACGTGGCCGCGCGCCGCGTCTACTTCGCCGACTCCAAGCTGGACTTCATCGACCTCTGCAACTACGACGGCTCCGGACGCCAACAGGTGTTGGCGGCGAGCCACTATCTTCTGCATCCGCACTCTCTGTCACTCTTCGAAGACACCCTCTACTGGACTGACAGACAGTTAAACCGCGTCCTGGCCGCGCACAAGTTTAAAGGAGACAACCAAACCGTGGTGTCTCACTTGGTGTCGCAGCCGCTGTCCATCCACGTGCACCATCCCGCGCTGCAGCCGCCCGAGCCCCCCGGCGCGGCCCCCCGCTGCGGGCCCCACGCTGGCTGCGCTCACCTGTGCCTGCTGGCCCCCGCACCCCGCGGCCACTCCTGCGCCTGCCGCCCGGGCCACCGGCTGCTCGCCGACGGCGGCTGTGCCGAAGAAGACGCCGCCTACCTGATGGTGCTCAAGAGCACGCAACTGCTCGACCTCGCTCCTGGCGGCGAGGGTCGCGCCGGCCGCCTGCCTCCCGTTGTGGGAATCCAGGGTGGCGTGCAGATAGACTACGATCGCCAGGGACGCACGCTCTACTGGCTGCAGGGCGCGGCCGTCGAGGAAGACGAGGAAGTCAACTGCACGTTGTATTCGACGCCATACGGCGGAGGCCCCAGGTCGGAGTTCCTGGGCAGGGACACGGGTCTGGTGGGCTCGCCCTCGGCTCTCGCGTTCGACTGGCTCGGCCGAAATCTTTACCTGGCCAACAGGGCGGCCGGCAACGTGGAGCTGGTGCGGGTCGACGGCAAGGTCAAATACCGATCCATCATATTGGCGAACGACGGCAACGCGTCTTCTGTGGCCAGACCGAAAGGCATCTGCTTGGATCCGACTGAAGGGTGAGCATATATATAGATATATACATCCACATATTATCGCCATGTTCGTGGCGAGTGACGCTCCATTGTCTCTGCCTATCCCTCTGGGATTAAGGCGTGACAATTTGATTGATTCATTGATGTTCTTACCAATGTGTAAACGAATTCATTAAATTCCACACATCCACTAAAATTATAAGGCCACCAAATAACCGTTTTTTTGTGTCTGCAAGAAAAACAAAACTTCGTACCACAAAGTGAGTAAAAGATCCTGCCCAGCCGTTGTTATTTTCGCAAATCGCAAGAAATCCGTCATTATTGTTAATATTATAATTGTGCACATGTGTTTGTCACCTAACTCCTAAACGAGTGAACCGCTTTGGATGACTTTTTCGGGAGTACGAGTATGTCACCTAATTTGATTTGATGAACAACTGACAACATTAAATAAATTTGAGCTGTACTTTTTATTGCCTTGCATGAAAGAATAGAAAATTATAAGTTGCCGGCCACACTTCCGCCATAGAAGATTTGAAAGAAAAGGAAGAATTATTAATTATTATTATAGAGAGCATAATAAAGAATAATGCAAAATGTACATTATGTAATATTATATTATAAATATGGTTGATTGTCATAATATGTCCATGTCGTGTCATTGCTCAGTACCGGCCTGCCCTTTGTTATTATGTAATTGTTGGTTTGTTGCAGCAAAATCTACTGGACGGACGAAGGCGGCTTCGGTGTGCCAGCGAAGATAGGCAAAGCCAACATGGACGGCAGCTCCCCGGCGGTCCTCGTCGACTCTGTGGAGAGGCCAGAGGCCATCACCATCGACATCGAGAAGAAAGTCATTTACTTCAGCACGCAGTACCCGGCCAGCGTGGTCAGGGTGAACACGGACGGCAACGATCGCTCCACCATTCTCACGGAGGTGAATGCCATCAGCTATCCGAAGTCGATCGCCGTGTTAGACTCGAGGCTGTACGTGCTGGATCCGCGCTTCGAGAAGATCATAAAAGCCGACCTGCCCTACGGCGACAACATCAAGACCATACTGGACAACGAGAACGACCTCAAATCCCTGACAGTGTTCCAGAAGCGCAAGATGCTGCACCACCCGTGCGCCAGCAACAATGGCGGCTGCGAACACATCTGCATCCCTGCCGAGGGCGGGGCGCGCGTCTGCGGCTGCTCGATCGGATATCGCAAGGACAACGAGCTCGGCTGCCTGCCGTACAAGCGCTACGCGGTGGTCTCGCAGCTGGAGCTGGTGCGCGGCTACAGCCTGACGGACAGCGCGGAGGCTATGCTGCCCATCACGGGCCAGGGCCACCACGTCCTGCACGTGGACGTGCACTTCGCCGAGAACTGGATCTACTGGGTGGAGTTCAACCGCGGCGACTGGAACGGCGTGTTCCGCGTGAGGCCCAACGGCACTCAGCTGGAGCGCGTGGTCAAGGACGGCATCGGCAGCAACGGGGTGCGCGGACTCGCCGTCGACTGGGTCGCAGGCAACCTCTACTTCACGAACGTGTTCCCGCACGAGAACTACGTGGAGGTGAGCTGGCTGGACGGCTCGCATCGCAAGGTGCTCGTCAAGACCACCATGGACGCGCCCAGGGAGCTCGCCGTCAACCCAATCAAGCGGCTGCTGTACTGGATCGACTACGGCCAATATCCGCGCATCGGCAAGGCGAACCTCGACGGCTCCGATTGGAAGACCGTCGTCAGCTCGGGCATTTCGAACCCGCGCGACCTCACCGTCGACATGCTCACGCACGACGTATACTGGGTGGACTCCAAGCTGGACCAGATACAGAAGGTCTCGTACAGCGGCGGCAACAGGCAGCTCATTAGGTCCAACCTGCCGAACCCCATGGGCGTGGCGATACTCGGCGGCAGCGTCTATTGGGTCGATAGGAACTTGCAAACCATATATAGGGCGTCAAAATTGCCCGGCAACACCTCCATGCCCGAGAAGGTTCGCACAAATCTTCCCAAACTGAGGGACATAGTGATATTCGACGTGAGCAACCAGCCCACGGACGAGAACAATCCCTGCAAGAAGTACGGCAACGGGGGTTGCGAGCAACTCTGCTTCAGTTACCCCCCGGAGGCGCAGAAGGGCTACGCGCATCGCTGCGACTGCGCCACGGGGCGGGTCTCCAGCACGGACCCCAGCAAGTGCACCACAGTCGACGAGTACCTCGTGTTCACGACCAGAACCGAAATCAGAAGTGTCGACTTGGACCCCAAGTCGACCGCAGTGCCCTTTAAGACCGTCGGCAACTTGACGAACGTGGTGGGCGTCGAGTTCGACTACGCCGATAACAGGCTCCTGTTCACACAGATCCGGCCGTGGGCCAGGATCGCGTGGACGGCGAGCGACGCGCCCAGCGACCACATACAAAACATATTGAACAAAGGCATCAACCCTGAGGGCATCGCCTACGACTGGACTCAACGCAAGGTGTACTGGACGGACAGCTCCAACAACTCCATATACGCGGTCAACATGGACGGCACGGAGCTGGTGATGATCGCACGAGTGGAGAGGCCCCGGGCGATAGTGGTCGACCCCTGCAACGGCACGCTCTATTACACGGACTGGGGCAGATTCGGCACCTCCGGCAAAATATATCGCACCACGATGGCCGGCTCGCTCAAGAGAGCGATCGTCGACAAAGACCTGTCTCAGCCGAGCGGCCTCGCCATCGACTACGACGAGAACAAACTCTACTGGACGGACGCCGTTCGCGAGAAAATCGAAAGGGCCGACATGGACGGCAGCTCACGCGAGACACTGATATCGGCGACCATCTATCCGTTTGCGATCACCGTGTTCAGGGACTACATATATTGGACGGACCTGCAGCTGAGGGGCGTCTATCGCGCAGAGAAGCACACCGGCGCCAACATGGTCGAAATGGTGAAGAGGCTCGAGGACTCCCCGCGCGACATCCACGTGTACAGCAAGGGCAGGCAGAGGTGCAGCGCGAACCTGTGCAAGATCATGAACGGCGGCTGCGCGCACAGCTGCCACCCGGCGCCCAACAACACGGTCGAGTGCCGCTGCGAAGACGGCCAGCGGCTCGTGAACGAGGGCCGCATGTGCGTGAACAAGAGCGTCACATGCGACGCGGCCAAGTTCGCGTGCCGCAACGGCAAGTGCATCAGCCGCATGTGGGCCTGCGACGGCGACGACGACTGCGGCGACCGCTCCGACGAGGACGGCAACTACTGCGCGTACCACTCGTGCTCGCCGAACGAGTTCCGCTGCAACAACGGCCGCTGCATATTCAAGTCGTGGAAGTGCGACCACGAGAACGACTGCAAGGACGGCTCCGACGAGGAGGGCTGCGCCTACCCGCCCTGCGCCGACGGCGAGTTCACCTGCCTCAACTCGCGCTGCATCGCCGCCACGCAGCTCTGCAACGGCATCAACGACTGCAAGGACAACATCACCTCCGACGAGACGCACGAGCGCTGCCCCCGGAACACGACCTGCGCGGACGGACACCTCAAGTGCGAGAAGACCAACATCTGCGTGGAGCCCTACTGGCTCTGCGACGGCGACAACGACTGCGGCGACAACTCCGACGAGGACCCGCTGCACTGCGCGCAGAGGACCTGCCCGCAGAACAGCTTCCGGTGCCCCAACCACCGCTGCGTGCCGGCCACCTGGTACTGCGACGGCGACGACGACTGCGGCGACGGCGCCGACGAGCCCCCCGAGTACTGCAAGTCCGAGGGGCGCACCTGCTTCGGCGACCTGTTCACCTGCGACAACGGCAACTGCGTGCCTTACATCTACCTCTGCGACGGCGACAACGACTGCCTCGACAACAGCGACGAGGACGACCGCCACCAGTGCAACGACAGGAAGTGCGACGCCGCCACCGAGTTCACCTGCGACGAGAACAAGGCCTGGGGCCGCGCCCAGTGCATCCCCAAGAAGTGGCTCTGCGACGGTGACCCCGACTGCGTGGACGGCGCCGACGAGAACTCCACCGCGCACCACTGCGCCACGCCCGTGCCCTGCCAGGAGGACCAGTTCCAGTGCACGAACGGACGCTGCATCAACCGCGGCTGGCTCTGCGACCACGACAACGACTGCGGCGACGGCTCCGACGAGGGCAAGCAGTGCAACTCGCAGTACAAGCGCTGCCCCGACGAGGACTTCAAGTGCCAGAACTTTAAGTGCATCCGGCACTTCTTCCGCTGCGACGGCGAGGACGACTGCGGCGACCGCTCCGACGAGGTCGGCTGCCTCAAGGAGAACAAGACCTGCCCCCTCGGCCAGTTCAAGTGCAACAACGACGCGTGCATCGACAGCCGGCTCGTGTGCAACAAGGTGTCCGACTGCACGGACGACAGCGACGAGCCCGCGCACTGCAACGTGGACGAGTGCGCCAAGCTGGAGATCCACCAGTGCGGCCACAAGTGCGTCGACACGCCCACCGGCTACTACTGCGAGTGCAACGCCGGCTACAAGCTGCAGCCGGACGGCAAGGCGTGCGCGGACCTCGACGAGTGCGCGGACACGCCGCAGGTCTGCTCGCAGCGCTGCGCCAACACGCCCGGCTCCTACTACTGCAAGTGCGACGAGCGCCACTACGAGCGCACCGCGGACGGGCACACGTGCAAGCGCCGGGACCGCACGCAGCCCTTCCTCATATTCACCAACAAGTACTACGTGCGCAACATGTCCACGGACGCCGCCACCTACAGCCTCGTGCGCCAGGACCTCATGAACGTGGTCGCCGTCGACTTCGACATCCGGGAGCGCAACATGTACTTCGCCGACGTCTCCGCCAAAACCATTTACCGCTCCGGCTACGAGGACGCGAGCCCGCAGAAGGAGGCCGTCGTCAGGCACGACTCGCACGGACTGGAGGGCATCGCGGTCGACTGGGTCGGCCGCAAGCTCTACTGGCTCGACAGGCACTCGAAGAACTTGGACGTGTCGGAGCTGGACGGCACCAGAAGGAAGACGCTTAAGACCGGCGTCGCGGATCCGAGGGCCATCGTGGTGCATCCGGGCACGGGCTACTTGTACTTCACCTCCTGGCATTTGCAGGCCTACATCGGCAAACTGGGCATGGACGGCACCAACTTCACCACCATCCTCAATTGGGAGGACGACATCGCGTGGCCCAACGCCATCACCATCGACTACTTCACGGACAGGATATATTGGGCGGACGCCCATTTGGACTACATCGCATCCGCGGACCTCGAGGGCAGGCACAGGCACGTGGTGCTCTCCGGGAGCAGGGTGCCTCACGTGTTCGCGCTCAGCGTGTTCGACGACCACTTGTACTGGACCGATTGGAACCTCAAGGCGATCGCCAAGGCCAACAAGCACTCTGGCGAGGAGTACACGATACTGCGCAACACGACGCACCGGCCATACGACATCCACGTGGTGCACCCGCTCAGGCAGCTGCCGTACCCGAACCCGTGCGAGCCCAACAACGGCGGCTGCTCGCACCTGTGCCTGCTGGCGCCGCCCTTCGTCGCGCACGAGCTCCTCGACTTCAATCTCGAGCTGGACGGCGAGCGCGTGGCGGCCAAGTGCGCCTGCCCCAATCAGTTCTACCTCGCGAGAGACCAGAAGACCTGCATCGCCAACTGCACGGACGGCCAGCACAGGTGCAACGGCCGCGACGAGAAGTGCATCCCCTGGTTCTGGAAGTGCGACGGCGAGAAGGACTGCATGGACGGCTCCGACGAGCCCGCGTCGTGTCCCGTGCGCCACTGCAGGCCCGGCTCCTTCCAGTGCGGCAACGGGAACTGCACGCCCGCGGCCACCATCTGCGACGGCGCCGATGACTGCGGCGACGGCTCCGACGAGGCGCACTGCACCCACGACTGTCCCGCGCTCGAGTTCAAGTGCCGCTCGAGCGGACGCTGCATACTCGACAGCTGGAAGTGCGACGGCGACGCGGACTGCAAGGACGGCTCCGACGAGGACCCGGCCGTGTGCCACAAGCGCGCGTGCGACCCGGCGAGGGAGTTCGCCTGCAAGAACGGCCGCTGCATCCCCAAGCTGTGGATGTGCGACTTCGACAACGACTGCGGCGACGACAGCGACGAGCCTGCGTACATGTGCCGCCAGAGGAACTGCACCACCGGCTGGAGGCGCTGCCCGGGCCCCTTCAACTACCGCTGCGTGCCCAAGTGGCTGTTCTGCGACGGCAAAGACGACTGCCGCGACGGCTCCGACGAACTGCCCGACCAGTGTCCCGAGTGCGCGCCTGAAGAGTTCTCGTGCGGCAACGGACGCTGCGTGCCGAGGCGCTGGCTCTGCGACTTCGCGGACGACTGCGGCGACGGATCCGACGAGGCGCCCGCGATTTGCGGCAACGGTTACCGCTCCTGCTCCGAGGCGGAGTTCGCGTGCGACAACGGACGCTGCGTCGCCTCCCGCTGGCGGTGCGACCACGAAGACGACTGCGGCGACGACAGCGACGAGCGCGGCTGTCAGCGGCACGAGTGCCCCGCGGGCGCGTTCCGCTGCGCCTCCGGTCACTGCGTCGCCGGCCACTTCCGCTGCGACGGCGACCGCGACTGCCGCGACCTCAGCGACGAACTCGACTGCCCGCCCCGCTTCCTCGGCGGCCGCCACTGCCCCGAGTCGCGCTTCCAATGCGACAACAAGCTGTGCGTGATGCAGAGCGATCTCTGCGACGGCGCGGACGACTGCGGCGACAACAGCGACGAGGCGGCCGCTCTCTGCGACCACTTCACGTGCGACACGCTGCGACGCTTCCAGTGCCGCAACCGCCGCTGCGTGCCCCGCTACCAGCTGTGCGACGGCGCCGACAACTGCGGCGACGGCTCCGACGAGAACAACATGACGCTGTGCGCCGCGCGCGTCACCCCCTGCGACCCCAACGTGCAGTTCCAATGCGCCAACAAGCACTGCGTCGCGCGCACGCAACTGTGCGATCTGGCCGACGACTGCGGCGACGCGTCCGACGAGCGCGGCTGCCACCACAACATGCTCTGCAACGACATAGACAAAGGTGCGTTACTAAAACACATCAAAATAAGATTACCCTTCATAGTGAAAATACAAACATCACAAATGCCTAAGGATAAACTACGTTTTAGAGTATCGCCGCAATTAAACATTGTTATTTTAGTATACGTTATAGTCTAGTCAACATGGCCTTTTTAGGTCACAACTTGGTCGTATTCTCCGAAAATTATGATTGAGGTGTCATTTGATTTGGAATGGTGCACTGCTACAAATGCAAAAACATCTCCAAGCTAATTGGACTGTAGTTATGGCTATGATATATAATATGTATGTGTGGCAGGCGGCTGCGAGCACCTGTGCAGCAACCTGACCAGCGGCGGCGGCTACATCTGCTCGTGCTTCCCTGGATGGATCGCATCGCACAAAGACCCCAAGAAATGCGAGGACGTCGACGAGTGCGTCTCCGGACATCATTGCTCACAACTCTGCACCAATCTGCAAGGCTCCTATTCGTGCGGCTGCAGAGACGGCTTCAGGTGAGTGTCCGTCGGCGCCGACAGGTGTTACAGCTGTGAGGACAACTCTGACTGACGGCCGTTCCTTTGCAGGCTAGAAGACTCCATATCCGGCGTGTGCAAAGTGCTCGAGAACGACGTGGTCCTCATGTTCGCCAACGGACCAGAGATCCGCGCCTTCGACGAGACCCGCAACGACGAGTTCCAAGTGATCTCCGCCGAGAAGCGCATCGAAGCGATCGACTACCACCCGACGCTCGAGATGGTCTTCTGGGCGGACAGCTACGACAAGAGCATCAAGCGCTCGTACGTGAACGGCGCGCTCGAGGGACGCGTCAAAGTCGGCCACGCGCAAGACCTCGGCGTCAAAGGCAACGCGAAGACCGCCGCGCTCGCGGTCGACTACCTCGGCGACAACCTCTACTGGGCGGAGGTCGAGCGGCAGGGCTCCAAGCCGCGCGGCAGGATCATGGTCGCTCGGACGGACGGACGATACAGACGCGCGTTGGTCGCCGCCGGCATCGAGGCTCCCACGGCGATCGCCCTCGACCCGCAAAGAGGACGGCTGCTGTGGGCAGACGCGGGCGCAGCGCCCAAAATCGAGCTCTCCTGGATGGACGGCTCCAAGCGACGGCCGCTGGTGAGCGACGCCGTGCGCCACCCGACGGGGCTTGCGCTCGATCTGGCGCAGGACCGCACTCTCTACTGGGCGGACACCAAGCTGAACACGATAGAGTGCGTGCGGCTCGACGGCACCGGCCGCCGCGTTGTCGTCAAGGGCGAACTGCTGCGGCGGCCGGTCGCGCTCGACGTGTTCGAGTCCTCGCTATACTGGATCAACCGCGACTCAGGCGAGCTCGTGCGGCAAGACAAGTTCGGCCGCGGCGTGCCCTACGTGGTCGCCGGCAATCTGGTCAACCCCACGGCGGTCAAAGGTGAGCGTCGTCCGCGCCGTCGAAGCCCGCCGGCCCGCCTTCTCTAATCGCGCGCGTTCCATGTTGCAGTGTACCATCCGCTACGTTACAACACATCGGGCGAGTCGTCGTGCGCGCGCTCCCCATGTAGCCACTTGTGCCTGGCCGTGCCAGCGGGCCGCAGGTGCGTCTGCCCGGACGCGGCCACACCACACAAGCACATGCACCAGCTGCAGTGTGACGCAGGTGAGTCCCGAGCACACACGACCGATAACACCGTTGTGTGTGTGCGTGGGTAGTTAATGCCGAGTGGGTTGTTTGTTGCAGCCGTGGAGCGCGAGAGGGCATTGCCGCGTGTGTGCATCTGCGAGAACGGCGGACGGTGTGTGAGCGGCGACGGGCCCGAGGGGGAGATGACATGTTTGTGTCCGGAGGGGCTGGGGGGTCCCGTTTGTGCGCCGCTCGCGCAGGGACACAAGGGCGGCGCCGCCGTGGCGCTGTGGCTGCCGCTCAGCTTGCTGCTAATGGCGCTCGCCGCCGCCGGCGTGTGGCTCGTGTTCAGGAAGAGACCATTGTGAGTGTTGCGAAGAGACGCGCGCGTCGTCAGCACGCGTCCGTCTCTTGACCGCCATCTTTTTGCAGCGGCAAAGGCAGCGCCCTGGGCAGCCTGGCGTCTTCGCAGAGCGTGTCCTTCCGTCAGGGCTCCAACGTAGAGTTCGGCGCGTCCCCGACCGACTCCGAGCCGGCGTACACTTTGGCCGAGACGGGTCGCAAAGGCCGCGACTTCAGCAACCCGATGTACGACGCGGTCGCTCGCCCTGAACCGCCACGTGAGTATCCCCGCGCCGAGGCGTTCTCTCACGCGCACCTTCCGGGATCGCTAATATGCTCCACATTTCAGCCGGCATCTACGAAGTCCCGGAGGAGATAAAAGACAAAGTGCAGTCGGCGGTGCTGTCCCCGAGCGCCGTAGAGACGCGGGTCCAATCGTCGCGCGGGTCGCACGGGCCGCGGCAATGCGACCCCGCGGCGGACACCGGCAAGGACACCGCCCAGCTGGTGCTCGAGGACAGGAGCACGTAGTGATTGTACATATAGTGACTATGGTGTGTTGTTATCAATGAATGGTGCCTAATTGTATTTGTAAGCGAGATGTAACTTATTGAATTATGTTAATATTATTATTATACGCGATTGTGGCGAACCCATCATGGGCTCCGTGGACAAATTGCCATAAATATGTGAGATATTACTGTTGTTTAATTTTAATATATATATATACATTGTAAATGTGATGAGGTTTCAATAATATTCAAATTATAAATAATGTTAATATAAGAAGATGAATATTTTTCTATTGGGATTATAGATTAAGAGTGCGGATGCGTGTCTGAGGATGAGTTGGAATTATGTAAATTAAATAAATTATGAAATATATTTGTGTTGCTTTATTGTTTACGTTTATGAGTGGCATCCTCAAGGAAGCCTACCTTCAGTTATTATCGCATCTATAACCGTAGAGCTTATATGAAGAGGGATGTGAATGCATAAAGACCACAGAGGCACTTCCATTTGTTATCTTTTTCTACTGACATAATCTACTGAAACAATAATAAGGGAGATATGTTGTTTATGAATAACTAGTTTGTGTTATATAATCTTTGGGCAACTTTGACACCGCGCCTGTTATCTTATCATATATTGTATACCATGGACACTTAATAGTTATTGCCGCTCATTATGTTCTTATCAAACAGTTTGCTTTGGAATTTATCACGGATATCGCGCTCATATAAATAAAGTGTATTTCATTATTACGTCTATTATATATATATATATGTGTGGGGTGAGTCATTTTGTGTTATGTCACCGGCGGCGGCGGTGCAACGAACCTCACTCTCATAACTCATAGGTGTTGTTGTATCAAATATGTTTTGTTTGGTGTTTTCATAGCATTTAGTGATGCAACAGTGAGGCGCTGTCTGTGAGGAATGTAACAGCACGCGCACTCTGGACCCAAACATAAAAGATAACAATATACAAACATTCGCACACATACACGTTCACGATGATTCAGCATTCAACATTAATAACGCACTCGTATTAGTTGCAACCAAATTAACGCTACTCGCACTAAATCGTGGGCTCATTTCATTTATTAAGTTTATTTTGTGAAAACTACTTTCTGTCAGGAAATAGATCGTATCACTCAGTAAGACATATAATATAACTAGAAGTACATTTGTATTAAAATGTGTGCTATGCGGCCACTTTGCACACGTTTGTTCATATTCATTTGTTATAGGTTTTTTTTGTCTTTATTGTCTGAGATTAATAAAGTAAAGTTCATGGAATGTCCCACGATTTAAAACTTACCTTTGCTGAACATATAGTGGTCAATAGAGCATATAAAAGTTTAGGATTTATACTCCGTGTTAGCAAACCTTTCGTTGATATAACTCGTCTTCGCATATTGTATTATGCATATGTCCGTAGCTGCCCCATTCGGAACCCGCAGTACAATGTGTACGAGCATGAATTAGAATCATGCAACAATTTCTTGGCATCCATGGATTCACCGTGCGGGTGCCGGGTCCATCGCGTGGCAGGCGGGAGAATGAAGGCAGCGTTCTCAGACACTTAAACTACCCAGTGGTATATTTTATAATGACTAAGAGGTGTCTTGCAAAATACATGCTCTCATTATTCTCAAAGACAGCCGCACAATGCTTGAAATGTCATCTTGGTCGATCGCATCAACATCAGCTGCCACCGCTAATGATATTGCTGATTATTGCTGAATTTGATGATGACTGTATAACGATAAAGACGAAGACGAAAGTTCGCGGATGACTGCCTGAGATCTGTGGTTCCAACAAGCGTTGATACCAAAAGGGCCATCTTAGCGGCTGGTTATCTGGCCAGCAAAATAAGAATCCGTTTAGCAGACGATTCTTTGGACATTTTGTGCTTCTTAAGGAGCTACTCTCAAAATAATGGCGTGTGTTCATCTTTAATTTCTAATACATCTCTGAGTAGGTGTAGTTTCTCAGTTTAATAGCATTGAATTAATATTACTAGCGTATGGAACCGACATCCCATACTAAAAGTTTGCGCCATGCTTGCTTGTCCGCTCTCTTCCCCACAGCACGGCAAAATCCTGATTAAAAAACAACTTTTAAAATGCCATCGTGCGTATTAAAATCGTGTAAAAACGCATGAAGTATAAATCATGACTTATCATCGGTAAGTAAACAAAATATTAAGTGAAACCAACCAAAATTATTATTTTTGTACACTATCTACTATTCCTACCATTTCTATATAAAAGTCATAGACTATGAAAAGCACAGACGTTTACGTGGGTATCGATGCCGGGATCTTTCTTGAGCGGTGACAGTCACTTTTGAGGTCAGTTTGCGCGATGGGCGGGGCCTAGCATCATCGACGAATCTATTGGATCAAATAGTACGATGTTGGCTTTCGCACTGTCTTGACGCTTCTCGCAATCAGAAAGTACACTCGCATGCAAATACACTTAGTAATTAATACAATATTTTTTTAGAATTGATTTCGATTGTAGAATCCTTAGGTATTTATTAAACACTTTCTTTTAATAAATACCTAAGGAAAATGGTATATGACGTTTATTGTTTTATGAAAAAGGAAGCTGATAAAGATGTTATTGTTTATAGTTTGCTCCAACAACGAATTATAAACAAAATAGATTTAATATAATTTTTACAAGCATTTGATTTTCACTCATCATTCAGTACTTCAGTAATCATTCAGTAAAACCTAATGCTAAAAATCGACAAAACATTAGTATGGGTACAAACAAAGGTAAAATTTATATAATATAAGGGAAGTCTAGGAAAGATGGCCATAGTTTTTCTATGGCTTGGTAGAAAAAAAAACTACGATGAATAAAATATCCAGATATTTTTTATCATATACTTTAATTATTTCTTTAAAAGAAAATCAACAAGAATTATACATATAATTAAAAGAACATATTAAAAAATAATAAAGAACAAAAAAGACAATTGGCCATCTCTCCTAGACTGTATAGGAGAGATGGCCATTGGTATAGAGGTGAGATGGCCAGTGTTTTACTTTTGTCTTTATGGCTTCCCTCTTTCTTCGTCTCCTTTTTTCAGTTTTTTCAATCATTTTCACTTTTGATTTGGTTTATTCATGAGATTATTTTCACACAAAGTTTTCTCGAAGAGCTCAAAATACCCTTTTACTTCTAATCGATTGTGATCTAGCAAAGGAAACTCCTTCAGATTTTCGGAGTATAATTTCAGGATTTCTTCGCAAAAATGATTGAAGTCAAACATAGCCAGCATTTTCAGAAGTTTTATCAAGTTTGTGATATATTTTTAATTCTTCTGCCAGCTGATACGCAATTTTCCTGGCGTCATCAATTGTCAGTGGAAAACCACTTCTTTGCATTTCCTTTATATGAGTAGAGATTTTTTTTTTCACTCTCAGGACTAAAGGAACATGATGGTGCCATTGGTCCTTTTTTGTTATTTTGCGTTTTTAATCTTCTCTCTAAGGTTTTTCGGGGTATTCCGGGGCACCATTATTTTGCACAGCAACATAACCGCTTGCAATGTTTCCTCAGTCAAATTGCCACGGACACTTACAGCCTTTCTTTGGTAAACGTTTGGCATCTAAAACAAAAATAAAAACTTTTAAAAATTGTTAATTCAAAATGTAATAATATGGCCATCTCTCCTTGAATAGATAAGGCCATCTCTCCGTTTTGTAAAGGAGAAATGACCATACGAGTACTGTAAAAAAAAACTTTTCACAAGCAATTTAGAGGTTACAATAAAGTTTTGTACCTAAACTGAGAACTAAACACAAAATAAATCGCTTTCATAACGAAATAACTACTTCACCACATGCATAGTGATTCAGGTCACAAAATAATTGAGCATTACAAAGAAATTAGAAAGATTTTACTTACTTTTGTTTTTTTTTTCGAAAAATCACCCATCAACCGATGATCGTGTTCGAGCCGCTAGGCGAACTAAGTAGTAAGTAAAATGTAAAATGCGCAATCTATCAATTCTATCCTGTACTTTTTCGTATTGGCCATCTCTCCTGTACGGCCATCTTTCCTAGACTTACCCTATACAATACTTATATTACTGTGGAAACAGGCGTGACAATTTGGTTATTTGATGATATATTATAATCAACTAAGGTACTTACTATTTAATAAGAAAATTATGAATAAATCAATGTGAAAATATTATAACAGATTATAATTTTACCTAAATATAAAAATGTCATACAAATTACAAGATTAGTTTTAATATTTCATAAATATTTTGCATGCGAATATAGAGATGCGCGGTTTGCCTCCTACTACTTTATTCACCGCTCAAGAACTTTGTTGAACTATGTGACTTAGGCGTAACTGAGTCACACGCGTGGAGCTCTAGCGGAGCATTATTCCACTAGTTATTAGGACTTGGAATTAATTCGTAGCGTTTTTTTAATTAAAAAAAATGATTTCTTTTCGAGTACAAAAAATACCTCATTCAAAATATTTCCCATCGCTTGCTACTACTTTCTGCTATCTTTCAGGCAAGAGACGGATACCGCGCTCGAAAAACTCTTTGTCTTTTGATGAAATCCATGAATCGAACCATTTTTAGCAATCTTCGTACGAAGTGAACTTCTGGACAGTCAGGCCATGAGCTATCGATCGGAATAGGTGGTAATCTGAAGGTGCAATGTCTATATAGTACGGGGGGTGAGGTAGAACGTCCCATTTCAGCGTTTCCAAATACTTTTTTACCGGTTTTGCGACGTGTGGACGAGCATTGTCGTGCAGCAAAATAACTTTGTCATGTCTTTCGCTGTATTCCGACCGTTTTTCTTTTAATGCACGGCTCAAACGTATCAACTGTAGTCGGTAGCGATCCCCAGTTATGGTTTCATTTGGTTTCAGGAGTTTGTAATAAATCACTCCCCTCTGATCCCACCAAATACAGAGCAGAAGCTTGGATCCATGAATGTTCTGCTTCGCCACTGATCTTGATGGCATGGGCTTTACCCATGACTTTCTGCGCTTGGGATTATCATAATGGATCCATTTTTCATCACCAGTGACAATTCGGTGCAAAAAACCTTTTCGTTTTTGTCGTTCAAGCAGCAATTCACAGGTTAAAAAACGTCTCTCAATGTCTCTCAGTTTTAATTCATATGGCATCCAATAACCCTGCTTCTGGAACATTCCCATTGTTTTGAGGCGTTTTCCTACCGTTGATAAATCAACTTCCAATGATGTAGCCAATTCTTGAAGCGTTTGACATGTATCTTCGTCAAGCAAGCTTTGTAATTCTTCATCTTCAAATTTATTTGGCTGTCCAGGTCGTTCTTTGTCATCTAGCTCGAAATCACCACTTTTAAAACGCGCAAACCACTTCCTACACGTTTGCTCAGCTAGAGCATGTTCCTCGTAAACTTCCACCAGAATCCGATGACTTTCAGCAGCGGTTTTACCCATATGAAAATAATGGAGCAAAACTCCCCGCAAAAACACTTTATTTGGCACAAATTTTGACATTTTTAATTAATCACAAAGTGTTGTTGTTTACGTTTTTAAAATAAAATAATAATGGTGATGACACCTGATATCAGCTGGTTTACGATAAATAATTTACTGTCGGTACGAAAGGAATACAGTACTACCTACGCCATCTTTTATAAAACGCTACGAATTAATTCCAAGTCCTAATAGAAAAGGAAAGGAGATCTCCTACAGTACGCGTGTTGCGTACTGGGCTATATATTGATTACATTGTCGGTAAATCGTTTGCGAGTTTTTGGACGCGCAATGCAACGCCATCTAGCGGTAGTATGTAGCGGTCGCTACAGAGCTTTGGGTGTAATCAACTAGTCCGTTACGGATAGAGTCCCAGGCTCGATTCTTAGTCGGATGTTAATGTTGTTGTTGATGATGATATTATTGATGATCGTCATAAAACGTGATAATGAAGTATTGCTACATAAAAGAAATACCTATTTTTTTAGGTTTAATCGTTGTGGTAATGAGACAAGAGAAGCGTGGATCAAATTTGTACGAAAATTTGGAACGCATGGAACATACATGGCAACCGAGTAATTATACACCGATTAATCAGATCATTTTAAATATGAAGATAAATACAGAACAAAGGCGGGTCGGCTATAGATTAAGAAATGCGCAGTACATAGCACATCGTTCAATAAGTCCCGGGACTAGCGTAGAGATGGCGCTAATAATGCCATGTATATACCAAGGTTCAGAAGTACCAACCTTTAGATGAGATGTGTCAAAATTTGATGTAATTCGAAACATAACCAAGAAAACTATAGTGGTTAAAGTGACGCTTCAGTGACTACTGGCTCTTTGCGGATCTCAAAAAGATGCTCCAGGGAAAAAGATTTGGCTCGAATGAGGAGGTGATCGCTGCTACTGAGCCTCATTTTGATTCAAAAGACAAATCGTTCTACAAACATGCCATTGAAAAGTTAGAGAAGCGTTGGAATGATTGTATTACACTTAAAGGAGATTATGTTGATGAATAATAAAGAATTTTGCGGATAAAATGTTGTTTTCATAGTTGGTCCCGGGACTTATTAAACGATGTGTTTTTTTAATATACATATACAAATAAAATAAATAAAGTTTATATTATGGATTTTTATTTCACTTCGTTCATTTGTATGATAAAGCAGAGTAAGGTATTTTTCGTGTGAGTGACATGTCTATGTAGTTAGCGCGAGTGCATATTCTATGCCAAGTAGCCTCTACCCATGCATGTCGCGGTGTCGCTTATATACGTTAGTAATATTAATTCAATGTTTAATAGTCATCTCAACTTAGTTAATGAGTTTCATTTTAGTTGTTGACTTCTTGTTGTTTTGGTATAAATAAATTATAAAATAAACTATGCCAACTAGGCCGGCATAGTGGGTATGATTGCTACTTACAATTATTGAATTGTAGTAGCAGTGACATCCATTCATGGACCACATGCTCTTTCACACTATTAATAAGTTCTTAAATACAAGTAAAATTGTATGTCACATGTTTCCATAAATAACCTGAACCAACCAAACCTAGTTATATCATTTGATAACAATTATTAAACGATAAATAACGAAAACAGTCATATTTTCATTTTCGGAAATTTTTGGTCTATTGCAACATATAGATCGCGGCACGTATGCGCAGAAGTTGTTTTTTAGGTGTGTTTAGGTACGCGGGGGACGCAGGGCATGAGGTAACAAAGTTCCGTGCGCGCGATTGGCTGGCCAGTCGATCATCGACTCCCGCGTGGCATCTTGAGTACAATGTTCCTTGCCCGCGTGGCATCCACGCTCCATTCGCTCCTACGTACACTTGGGTGCACTGAAAATTGACCACTAATTTTCGTATCATACTAATATTATCACTACATATTAGTCCCCTGCCGCGTCTGTCTGTTCGCGATAAACTCAAAAATCAATCAATTAAATTGTCCCGCCTTTTCCCCACAGAGAAACCTGCCACGATTCTGACACAACTCTCTCGCTTTCCTTACATCCACAATTCTCTTCGTACAAGCTCTATCTACGGTTATGGATACCAGGCAACCCAGTTTTCTTGTGGATGTCTCCGATTTTGTCGAAGAACCCCCTTCTGGGTCTGCCTCGATTATCCATGCACATCAGATTTATAAATTTCTTTCGTCAATCTATTTTCACCTAAACTACTATTATTAAAAGAGACCCTTTTTTATTGCACGCCAGTGTACATGCGCAAACGTTCCCCCACTACGTTAAAATGTTGCCAACTTACGTTGCCGACTATACGATCCTGGCATAGACTTGGGGGCATATAATTTGAGCGCTGGCCTTCTACTTGCGCAGAAGCGGATTTTAAGACATTTGCGGTAGAGTTGAGGTGTGACGGGGAAGTAGTGGGTGGGGTTTACGTCCTGCGTAGACGTCGCTCGCCCGTCATTAGTTTTCTTTCCTAGCAAAACCATTTATTTATAGGATTAAATTAATTTGTTGATTAATTTCATATTTGAAATAGACATATTTGAATATGTTTTTACATAGAAAAGGAAGACAAATCGTATATAAAGTATATTGCTCAATGAAAAATGAAGCTGAGAAAGATGAAATACCAAACTTAAAGCAGTGTATAAAACGGACCGCTTGATGATAAACAGGAGAGCGGTCTATGAATGGAGGTGACTGCTACTATAGGTAAATAATTGTAAGTAGCAGTCACGTCCACTATGCCGGCAACTTACAAGCTGATCCCAAAACGCGACTAAGTCACTTCACAGTCTCTATACTTGTAAGACTGGGCGCCACTGCCCACAACTGCCTGCATTAAACCTTTATTTCAAAACTTGAATTGAACGAGTCATTTGACATTTTATTTTATTCAACAAACAGTTACCACCAATCACCTTTCTATGCTAGAGTAAAATTGTTACATTACCTCATTCTAGCCCTACTTATATTTTATTATAAATGTGTATAACTTTTAAAATATTAACATATGTCTGCGCGACTGTACAGATGCGCGAACTTGCTCCGCTCAATGTCGTCCAGCGTTCTTTTTTACGGCTACCTTTTTTTTTTTTTTTATTAACGTGGGAGGAAAGCTCTTCCAGCCGAAGTGCCGGGCTCTCACCGGCTAAAACCTCCCACGCCGTTTCCACAAACCGTCATCGGCGGAGCACTGGTATCGCGTTAGCAAACCCGTGTAACTCCGCCGACGTTGGCCCTTTCGGGCCCCAACTAGCAATGTGGCCCGCTCAGTCGCGACATTGCTGACACGACGAGCGGGCCCCTCTTTCTGGGAGAGACGTGCGGAAACGGCTGCACGCCTCTCCCTTACTGCCACTGCCCGGCATGGGCAGCGGCATCCACTAATCGCTCGACCCCGGGCTATGCTAAAAAGCACTGCCCGGGGGAGCACCGAGTTTTGGCGCTGCCGAGCAACTGCTCAAGGCAGCGCCACCTCTTAGTAGTGCGCCGCTCAGGCAATGTTCGGTCATTGCCCGGGCGACGCACTCGCTACTCCGTCCCAGCCAGGCGCCTAGACACCCAGCTGGGACAAGCCTCTCGTGTCCTCTTCCCGATGCGCCTCTGGTAGCCAGAGGCTAACAGGAAGAGGACGGGGTGAGGGCGGTGTCAAGTTCACCGCCCTCGGGTTGCGCCACGCTGGCCGTTAGGCCGGGGCGCCCACACGCTGGTTTTGGTCCGCGTCGGAACCCGGGGGCACTACGCCCGGGTCCCGATACCGCGACGGAGTACACCGTCGCGGCTCCCTATCCGCCACCCGGGAACGCGCCCGATGGGAGACCAGCAAAACTCCAGCAATCACCTGCGTGTGATTGCTGTCGTCACAGACATAGTCTGTGGACGACCACGGGTTTTTACGGCTACCTTTTTTTTTTTTTTTTTTGTTATCGCAGGAGAATCCCTTCGGATACCCCGCCACCAAAAGGGGAGTGACGGGGTTATGTGGTGCGCACTAAACTGCTGCGGCGACCATCTCGGCGCTTATACGAAGGGGGGCCCGGGAGTACCTGTAAGGCTTTCTACGGATCACCCCCTCCACGCCAGCTATTAAGCTCCGCCTACTTAAGAGAAGGAAAACCGCCTGTTTTCCTTCTCTTTTACGGCAGCGCTATGATCGCACTGCGCTGCCGTCCTCTCGGGGCCGTGTGTCCGGGTGTGCAGCGCCCCTACACGTACACACCCACGACCCCAAGGCACTCTAGCTACTCCACACAGTGCCCTCTGCTCTCAGAGGGACACGTGGAGCAGCGCCACACGTCAGACTTTTAGCCATCAGCCAACAAGAACCCCCTTAAGGGAAGTTATTGACTGATGCCCAGGATGCACCGGCCCATCTGCTTTCCGCATCACCGAAGCGATACGGTAAACAGACAGACACACGAGGAGGTAGTCTGACTTACGGACTACCTGGTAGACGGCTACCTTTTTTTTTTTTTTTTTTATTAACGTGGGAGGAAAGCTCTTCCAGCCGAAGTGCCGGGCTCTCACCGGCTAAAACCTCCCACGCCGTTTCCACAAACCGTCGTCGGCGGAGCACTGGTATCGCGTTAGCAAACCCGCGTAACTCCGCCGACGTTGGCCCTTTCGGGCCCCAACTAGCAATGTGGCCCGCTCAGTCGCGACATTGCTGACACGACGAGCGGGCCCCTCTTTCTGGGAGAGACGTGCGGAAACGGCTGCACGCCTCTCCCTTACTGCCACTGCCCGGCATGGGCAGCGGCATCCACTAATCGCTCGACCCCGGGCTATGCTAAAAAGCACTGCCCGGGGGAGCACCGAGTTTTGGCGCTGCCGAGCAACTGCTCAAGGCAGCGCCACCTCTTAGTAGTGCGCCGCTCAGGCAATGTTCGGTCATTGCCCGGGCGACGCACTCGCTACTCCGTCCCAGCCAGGCGCCTAGACACCCAGCTGGGACAAGCCTCTCGTGTCCTCTTCCCGATGCGCCTCTGGTAGCCAGAGGCTAACAGGAAGAGGACGGGGTGAGGGCGGTGTCAAGTTCACTGCCCTCGGGTTGCGCCACGCTGGCCGTTAGGCCGGGGCGCCCACACGCTGGTTTTGGTCCGCGTCGGAACCCGGGGGCACTACGCCCGGGTCCCGATACCGCGACGGAGTACACCGTCGCGGCTCCCTATCCGCCACCCGGGAACGCGCCCGATGGGAGACCAGCAAAACTCCAGCAATCACCTGCGTGTGATTGCTGTCGTCACAGACATAGTCTGTGGACGACCACGGGTTTTTACGGCTACCTTTTTTTTTTTTTTTTTGTTATCGCAGGAGAATCCCTTCGGATACCCCGCCACCAAAAGGGGAGTGACGGGGTTATGTGGTGCGCACTAAACTCCTGCGGCGACCATCTCGGCGCTTATACGAAGGGGGGCCCGGGAGTACCTGTAAGGCTTTCTACGGATCACCCCCTCCACGCCAGCTATTAAGCTCCGCCTACTTAAGAGAAGGAAAACCGCCTGTTTTCCTTCTCTTTTACGGCAGCGCTATGATCGCACTGCGCTGCCGTCCTCTCGGGGCCGTGTGTCCGGGTGTGCAGCGCCCCTACACGTACACACCCACGACCCCAAGGCACTCTAGCTACTCCACACAGTGCCCTCTGCTCTCAGAGGGACACGTGGAGCAGCGCCACACGTCAGACTTTTAGCCATCAGCCAACAAGAACCCCCTTAAGGGAAGTTATTGACTGATGCCCAGGATGCACCGGCCCATCTGCTTTCCGCATCACCGAAGCGATACGGTAAACAGACAGACACACGAGGAGGTAGTCTGACTTACGGACTACCTGGTAGACGGCTACCTGGTCTAACACAGAGTAAGTCGGCTAATACAAATGATTCATGTTTCTCAGAAAAAAAATCATTAAACCGTTATTTCGTATTTATTTCGAAATTTTTGAGGTTGGGGTCATTTTTACATAGATACAAACTCGTAGATCCTTTTATTACCTACAACTTTTGCATATAACTTTTTTCGATAGGATGCACAGTTAAACCATAAATCGCGAAATATTGGTTTTAACACCACTTCATTCCGCCCTGGATAGCCACTATCGGTTCGATTTTTTTCTTTATGAATTCTGTAATGAATTATTATTATTTTTTCCTAATTTTTACGCCTATTTCTACTTGTCTAAATATAGTAGGGGAGCCCAAGCGGGGATTTCTGGATTTACTCCAGCGTGACAGATTAAATTATGGGAGGTACCTTGTACCCTGTAGAGTATATCTACCAAGTATTAGCCCTTAATACGGGGGGGTACGTGTATGGCAGCTGGTCAGAATTGTAAAAAAAATCGATCTTTGAATATACTCGAGCGCGTCAGATTAAGCTAAGGTGAGTTAATTACATACTAATAAGTGCACATTTTCTTAATCTGACGGATTGAGTATGACGGAAGAGAATGGGAAGGTCACAAACTTGTAAAAAAAAATCGTCACCTGGACATTCTCGAGCGCGGTAGATTTTAATTTTATTTTGAAGAAAAATGACTAAGAATTACTAAAAAACTATAATCTGTCAATTTCAACAAGCCGAAGTAGCAAAATCGTTGATAAAGTTTTGTGCGAGCAGTTGCAGTAGAGCATGTATTCCCCACTCCGCGTCTCTCGTTCCCTTTCACTTCTTCTTTATCTATTACTCTCTCGCACAGTCTTAATATACAGGGTGTTACAAAACACCTCCTAAAGCCGAACCCCCTTAAAGGTGTTAAATGGTCTCTTATAAAATATTTATTTCAATAATGTGCCAACCCTGTTTCAGTGAAATTAAACAGTAAATTACATAGAACATATATTTTATGGAACGCCTATGAACATTTTGACCTAATGTACAATGTAAAAAAGTATAAACTGTACAAGAAAGAAGATTTTAAGATCTTATCTTAATAATGTATATATGAACTGATATATTATTTCTGTTTTAAATATTAGATATAAGCACCCACCTCATGTTTTGTTACCCCCTCCCAAAGGTTAGCTGGTAGAAAATGCTATTTAGCATTAAGCTCGCCCATTGTATTGTTTTTACTGTGCAATAAAGAATTTTATTATTATTATTATTAAGATCTTAATAACCATAAATTATATATACTTTTTCGTAAATAACAACGTCACAATTAATAATTAACATTTTACATTAAGGGTTCAAAATGTGCTCCGCCTTGCTCGATGCACATCCTCGCCGGTACAAGGGATGTGTGGCATTTCGCACCATTGTTGGTGTTATCTTCACAACAGTGGGCAATCTCCATACGCTTTCCCCAACGCTAAAAGGGTATATAGTACATAACATTTATTTTTTATATCAACTAAACTTTAAAATTCGATAGGTCCTTACGACGTTCGATGGGTCCCAAGAGAGGCTAGGGCTCCCCTACTATTTTCATAATCTGATTCGGGTATGACGAAAGTGAATAGGAAGGTCTCAAATTTGTAAAAAAAACAACGTCACCTTGACATTCTCGAGCGCGGTCATTTCATCATTTTGGATGTTTGTTACTCTTTCACGCAAAACTACTGAATGGATTTTATTGAAACTTTACAATAATATAGCTCATATTCCACACAGTTTCTGAGATATTATTACTTATTAGTAAAAGTGGGCAGTGATTGTGAGTGAAAGAGAGAGAAATAGTCTAAACTATACCGCGATTAGTGTGCTATAGTGAGTGTGTAACAATTACCTTAAAAAAAAATTTTCGTTTTTTTTTTCAAATTGTCAGATTAACGAAATCCCTTCAGATAATTGTCAGATTAAGGGTCAGTACATTTAGGTCATCTTACTGAACCTTCTGTATAAAAGACTGACGCGCTCGAGTATTTCAAATTAACGATTTTTTTTACATTTTCAAAACTCCGCCGCGAACTTGCGTCATGTCGGAATGGTCAGTCTTTTGAATGGGAGCTTCTGTGGGGCTTATTTAACATCCCCTCTGAATGTCTGACGCGCTCGAGCAAATTTTTATTTTTTTTGTTTTTCTACCTTTCCGTACTGCCACCCCCACCATGCAAACCGTCAGATTAACATACCTACAGTATTATGGACACGTGGAGTATATACAATATCAAAATCTGACGCGCTCGAGTATATTTTTTTAATTGTTTTTTTTTTACATTTTTGAAAATCCGTACACCCTTCCCCCACCGCTAAAACCAAAAACCCACATAACATTTAATTTTTTTTATCACCTAAACTTTAATATTTAATAGGTCCCTACGACGCTCGAGTAAATCCCCGATTAGCCTCTTGGGCTCCCCTACTAATAGAAATGCATTGATTTTGTTTTAGTCGAGTAGTAAATGAATTTCAACCGGCATGTCAATAATAAATAAATATTTTTTTAAACGCGTTTTATTTTTAAGTAGTTTACAACAATGCTGTTTTTTTTTACAAATTTTGTTGAAAAGTTGTCTGTGCTGGATTCCAAGGAGAATCTTACAAAATTGTTATTATCATGGTATTATGTAACTAGCCGCTCTCTCCAAGAATAATAATTTGTAAGTAATTTGTGCTCTTTTGTTCAATACTAATTAAATACATGAACGAATTTGTAAATATCGACTGACACTTGACAGCTGCGCGTCCGGCATACTTTTAGGTTTCTACAGGGGTTTCTTGCCAATTCCGTAAATAGTTGAATGCAGCGGTATGCTGAAATTGATATAAAAACATAAATATAATTATTTACGATATCAACGATAAGCGGCGCATGGTATCGAATCGAGTACTCGTTGATTACAGAGCGTCATGCCTACAACAATGATAATAGTGAGTCGCGTTTTGTTCGGCGGCGGGTTCGGTCCGCGGACGTGGCTGGGAAGCTTTTTGGGGATCAGGAAGGCACGCATGATCACTTGTGGCACCAGAGACCTCTCCAGCAGTGCAATGGCGTACAACAAAGTGCTCACGATGGACAATCTCAATCCTAACATAATAAAGCTGCAGTACGCGGTAAGGGGCCCGCTCGTCATCAGGGCTACTGAAATTGAAAAGGAACTCGAAAAGGTGAGTCACTAATTATGGCAGAACATTAACTGTTTATTATAAGTATCGCGCCGCTGCGACATTGTGTCCTTGTGACAATTGCATTAATTATGTTTGTACAATTGAGCGTTACAAGTGTTAATGATGTTGTGCGATGTGTTCCAGGGCGCCACAAAGCCATTCAAGAAGGTGATCAAGGCCAACATAGGGGACGCCCATGCCATGGGACAACTGCCATTGACATTCTTCAGGCAGGTGGGTGGCGCAATGGAGAAGCCGTGTCCACCATTTGTGTGTAATAATTGTGGTGTTGTGTGTTCAGGTGCTGGCGTGCGTGTCCTTCCCCAACCTCATTGAAACGGCTGGCTTCCCTGAGGATGTGAGGCAACGCGCAAAGACATTGCTCAAAGCATGCGGGTATTAATGTGACCTCACATCACACATATAATATTAACATTGTGCATTAAGCTTTGTGATTTCCCTCCAGAGGCTACTCGATGGGCGCTTACACTGCATCTCACGGCATTGAGATAATTCGCCAATCTGTTGCCGAGTACATTGCGAGGAGAGACGGGCATCCCTCTCGCTGGCAGGATGTTTGTTTGTCAGCTGGCGCTTCCATTGCTATTAAGAATGTTCTGCAAATGTTCTGCAACCAAGAGACACCATCAGGTCAGTGGCACCTCAATGCAAGCGCACTCAACATGGAGGGCCTTTGTAATAATTGTGTTGATGCTTTCAGGTGTGATGGTGCCCATACCTCAATATCCGCTGTACTCGGCCACTTTGGCTGAATATGGTTTGCAACAGACGGGTTACTATTTGGACGAGGAGAATGCGTGGGGCTTGGACGTGGCGGAGTTGCAGTCCGCAGCGGACAAGTCCAGGGCGGCGGGTGTGAATGTGAGAGCCATTGTGGTGATCAACCCGGGCAACCCCACTGGCCAAGTGCTTTCAAGGGAGAACATTGAGAGTGTCATCAAGTTTGCCTATGAAAACAAATTGTTCATTCTGGCAGATGAGGTGTATCAGGACAATACTTATGGGGGCTTGGAGTTTGTGTCATTCAAGAAGGTAATCATTTACATGCATTAATGGCCATCACATTGTACTGCCTACCACCACCTGAGCATCGCATGTGCACGTACATAGTTTTACATATATTATGTTATGCATTGTTGTTGGCAGGTGCTCCGGGAGATTGGTGATCCATACGACAAGGTGGAGTTGGCATCATTCATGTCCACAAGCAAAGGGTGAGAATAACAAAACATGGAGCATTTATGCCATGTGCCACACAGGCAGGCAGTGGGCAATTTTTGTATTGTATTGAGTACCAGTTTGTACGGGCAACATACAAGCTGATAGTCACAACATAGTCACTTTACAGTCTATATATTTGTAAGTGGTTTCATATGCACGAAAGTTTGTACACGATGACTACGATAATTTCATAGATTTTTTGGCCGGCATAGTGACGGCGACTGCGGTAACTGTGCAATGATTCGTGCTATTCAGTCGTAGTCAGTGTTGCTTACCATTAAGATAATTATTTGTTCACATGGCCATATAAGTGTGTTGTCACGCAATGATTATACTTTAGTGAAATAAAACAAATGAATCACTTTAATGCAACATTATGTTCACCACCAGGTTGTATCACTTCCGCTGCTAAAACAAAACTATACTGACTCACGCACGAGTGCCACAATTATTAAAATAAGCTATATCAGTTTTCCGAACCTATGTAATCATCCTATTCATCACCAATTCTTGATACAGGCACAAGAGATAGAATAGTACTACCCACTGAGGCGACGAGAACCCAGTGCAGTTCAACGCTGACAAGACTCAGGTGTGCGCGTTCTCGATGAAAATTTCCCCCTTTACTCCCCTTCCTACTCTTTGTAACACCTCCCTTGGTACCTCCGACAGACTAGACATCTCGGGGATGTCCCGCCATTAAGATCACCTCCCCGGCATCCTGAACAATGTGCGGCGGCGCCAGAGTATCGCCTGTTACTATACAAGGCTTAAATGCGCGCAGTACTGTTCGCACCTCTGCCAAGGGATGCCCTAGATGACTGCAACTTGGCGGAGACGTGGCCTATACGCATTGGCATTATTACGATTGGCAGGTACATGGGCGAGTGTGGCATCCGCGGGGGTTACATGGAGTTGGTGAATTTGGATGCGAAGGTGCAAGCGGAACTGTTCAAATGCATATCGGCGATGCTCTGCCCGACCACGTACGGTCAGGTGCTGATGCATCTGGTGACGAGCCCGCCGGTGCAGGGGGATCCCTCCTACGAGCTGTTCATCAAAGAGAAGCAAAACGTGCTCAAGACGCTCGCGGAAAGGGCGCTCATGATTGCGGACGCGTTCAACCAGATGCCCGGCTTCAAATGCAACGTGGTGCAGGGCGCCATGTACGCGTTCCCCAATTTCCAATTGCCGGAGAAGGCGATCAAGGCCGCCGCCGACGAGGGCAAGGAGCCGGACGTGTTCTATGCATTCAGGCTGCTGGAGGAGGCAGGTGAGCGTAACTACATATTATATATGTTGCATTGGTCCATCCATGTTGTAGCTATATTGAGTATGTGCGTTCGCAGGTATATGCGTTGTGCCCGGCTCCGGGTTCGGCCAACGTCCGGGCTCATTCCACTTCCGCACCACGATCCTGCCGCAGACGCCGATGCTGCGCGAGATGCTCGACATATTCAAAGGGTTCCATGAAAAGTTCACAAAGGAATTCTCATAATTAAAGTGATAGCACATAACAATGCCACTTGGGGGCAACTGCGTCACATCCCAGCGACAATAACGACGCGTCAAATCAATTTATTAATGTTTTTTTTTATTATTGAGATTATTATTATTATGGCTGTGTGTATGTGTGTGCGTGTGTGTGTGTGTGTGTGTGTCAAGTAAAATGAGATGCGTTATTGTTAAGAAAAGATATGTTGTTATTGCATTGAATATATTGTTTTAATAAATGCACAAACATGTTGTTTTCATTATAATATACATAATGTGGATTTTATGTGTACTTCAAATGTCCTAATAACATTACATAATTATGTATTTATGATCTTTATTAATTATTTTATTTATGATTTGTGGTGTAAATTGTTGAATTATTTAACTTAATAATGGCTGAGCGACCTCGACTGTTTCATGGAGTTCATTAATTTGTGAATAATGTATTGCCTCTGCTACTTTGAGTATAATTTAAATAACACAACATGGCAGAAGACACGCTGCCATTGCACTATAATGGTGGAATTGTTATTCAGTAATCATTTTCAAGTATCGATCGTATTGCTTAGTATAACGTAGTTTTAGTAAGGCTTTCCGCCCCTTCACTAAAACGAATTATCATCAACCTCACTATCATCGTCATTATTTGATGAATCACTCGTGTGGTTCATCTTCATATTTACTTGACAATGTTCTAACATTGGACCATACATTTTTACTTTGACATTGGCAAGCCTAAGCCATAAAGAAGAAGAAAGAAAAGTTATTAGATCTAAAAAACATTTCAATGAGGATTAAATAAAACTATGCATTAATAAAACAAATATATATAACTTTGTTTCGTTCTATAGATTGTGGCCGGCTGAATGTTATTTAGCTAAGAAACATTGTACTCAAGATATTTTGCAGATTTGCTACACGTGTTAATAATCCAAATCGTTTCAGCGCACTAAATTTCACAAGCTTTTTTACATTTCTATACTGAGCTACTAAAGTGCTTGTATCATAGAAACAGGACAATCAAAGATACATTGGTACCGGCGAGTGGTTTTGAATGTGTGCTCTCGGTTTGCATGACCATTGCACTGCCACTACACTAAATTATCCATAGACAAATTGTTATATTAGTCTGAATATTTTAATTTGCTCCGTTATCCTACTTATTCAATTTAATTAGAGAGCACTTAGTTTTTGTAGTAAAAAATATAAACGGTGTTCATATGATATCACTTGTGAGAAAGCTCTTTTTATGTTTCTGACTGAACTAATAATTTGCGCCTGAGCCGATTGAATTTGCGTTCTCCGAAAACCTGTCACTAATAAGTGGTATCAAATTAAAATTAATAAGTATGACAAAGTAGCAAATTTAGAGAATATATTTTTTATTTGTCTTTGTAATTTGTTTGAGACATGTAAAAATAAACAAAATAAAAATATGAGACTTTGACCATTAAATATGTTTTGTAGTAATTTGCATTAATGCCCATTGTGGTCAGTTGTGGAAAACAAATGTAACAAACAAATAAAGAAATACGATTTATTAATACGCAAAGTATTATATTATGAATGGCGGATTGCATGAATAAAACAAGATAATAGTTCGTAAAGTTGAACAATATATATTATAAGGTATATATATATATATATATATTAACATATTATTAGTTCGGAAATGTGAGGGACGGGACTACCACTGACACCGTGCTTTTAATATACACTACCGCTCTGTGCAAACACTACACTTGTCCATCGAAGCGCTCCGGGCTCAAACCGTGGTCTCTCGGTCCACGTGAATGTACTCCACGGAGCGCTCGTGACGTCAGGAGCCCGGCGAAGAGCCACAAGACCCGAACAGCTTGTCCTCCGTGGCGCGACGAGGGGCCTTCGCGCGTCCCCTGCGCCGATACAACACGATGACACCCAGCGCAGCGCCCAACAGCAATGCAGCGCCCGCTCCCAGCGCAGCGCCGCCCGCGCCCCTCGCGCCGCCCAACCGCGCCCAGAGCCTTCGGGCGCGCCCGCAGCGCTCGTCGTCCCCGCGCGGGCAGTCCTCCACGCCGTCGCACCAGAGCGCCGCTCCAGCGCAGGCCGCCAGCTCGGGGCAACCGTGGGCGCAGCCGCCGCCCGTGCCGTTGGCCGCCCCCCGCGCCGGCCTCCACACCTCCATCCACGAATAGTGCCCTGGCCCGCCGAGCACGAGCAGCGCGCGGTCCGCCTCGGCCACGCGTCCTCGCGCACTCTTGGGCCCCTCCACGTACCAGCTCTCTGAGAACATGTGGACCGCGTGACGCTCCGATGGCTGCGGACAAATCGCCTTCACCAACCTGCAGAAGGACACAAACTGAGCGGCCGAGCGTCTAACACGTCTCAGTGGACTCGACGCAGCGGTTACCTCGGCGGTGTGACGGAGTACACCAGGATCCTGTCTGCCGTGTGACAGCGGGGTGACTCCGAATCGGCGTCGCGCGACAACGTATCGCCCCACACGCGCAGAAACACCGATCGGCCATGACGCGCCTGCAGCAAATGAGGAGCGCGGTGCAGAGAGGCGCGCGCGCCCGGCGGCGGCTGTTTCACAGGGGGGTGCTCCGCGCCGGGGACCTCCTTCCATTCGACGAGGTAGTTGATGTGACGCTGATCCTCCCGCGTCCTCAGCCTGTCGGCGACGAGCTCCAGCTCGAGGCTCCCTCCCCACGACTGCAGACTCAGCAGAGGCTCGTCGTCCCGGGGCGCGCCGTCGGTGGTGTCGGTGGTCGCCGCGGTCGCGGCGGCTAGACTTTCCTCGCCGCAGTAGCAAGCCCGCAGCACCTTCACTCCTGGCCATGGTGCGTCCCATATCCTCATCTGCAGCACTCGAGGGCGGACGTCCTCTTCTACGTCCGCTTCGGCCGTCTCGTTGTCCATCATGATCGCCTCCCAATCTTCTTCAAGCGGCTCCTCTGCGGTCGCTTTATTTGTAGCGTCCGGCGAAACGCAGGAAGGCCTGAAAATAACCACGCCAATCGTTATGTGGTGATCAGCGCGCACGAGCCGCTTCGTCGTCGTTGCACTCACAATCCCGTGTGCGGGTGTCTTCTGGTAACGCAGAGAGGCTTCGGCGGTGCGGCGGAGGGCGGCGGCGGCGCTCCCAGAGACAGGGACAACAGCGACAGTGACACGCGGCGACCGCCGGATGCAGTCAACCGCGTCACGCAACGCAACCGGCTCGCCCCGCCGCGGCCGTACAGTCGGACGTCTCGCGGCGACCACACGCGCCCGGGCGCCGACACGAGTCTGCTGCATGCGCCGCCCTCCGGCAGAGGCTCACCGGGCAGCCGCGTGTCCACGAACTCATAGTGCAGAGTGAAGCGCAACGGGTGCGTTGCAGTGCCGCGGGCGGAGTGCGCGGACATGGACAGCATTGCGCCCGTGGACACGTACCCGTCGGGAGGCGCACAGGCGCGCGGGGACCGCGGCGCAGACACGAGGGCTGCGCGGGCGCACACCGCAGGCGACACGCAGTAACGGCCAATCAGCGCTGACTGCGAACACGAGTGACTGTCATCGACCGACGCGATGAAACGCTTCCGATGAAACCGTTCCAGATGAAACTCACGTGAGGTTCGTGGGGCCCTCCGCCGTCCCATATGCGCAGCTCCGTGGTGCAGGGGGAGCTCGCGTTGTGCGGGGGCTCCGTGGGCGGCGGCGGCGGCGCGGCTGCCGGTCGCGGTCGCAGCATCTCCCTCAGTTGAGCCCAAGTTGAAGCTGGCGAGCGCGCAGGCGGCGACCGATCGTCCGTTCGTCGCGTCTCCGCGTTTCTGTTTTCCGCATATTTGTCTAGAGGATGTCGTTCGCCTTTGTCCGCCGACGGCCACTCTCCCGGCAACCTGCCCCCCGGTCGGTCCCCCGCGAGGTCCTCGGGTGGATCCTCAGCCGCGTCCTCATCCTCATCAGCGCTGAGTGGCTCTTCCAATGAATAATGCACATAACTGGAGAAGTATATCCAAACGAGATCATCTGCACAAGTATACAATAAATAAAGTAAATAAATATTATTTATTAACAGATTCAGCTGAAAATGATCATAATTTTATTTATTTATTAACCCCCGACTCAAAAAGAGGGGTGTTATAAGTTTGGCGTGTTTGTTTATCTGAATGGAGCGATTACGCTGCGTTTTTTTTTGTTTGATCTTCATCAATTGTTCTTAGCTACAATTGTAAGACGTAGAGTATCTGATGATGCACCATGAGGATGCAAGGGATATTTAAAAGATATAACTGTGAAGCTAAAGTTGATTCAGCATGAGAAAAGTATTTATTATAATAATGGAAGCGGCTAAAGGGAAATTGTATGTGATATGTACTTGTTCTGCCATGAAATGTCCACGTGCAGGTTGTGTTCGGTGGCAACGAATGCGTGGGTGACCGCAATTCGCCCCGACGACCGCGCGGCACCTCGCTTTGGCTCAACGGCGACACGTCGTCCGAGGAGGAGGACGCCTTCACGTGGAATTCACATCTGCTCGGCTCCCTGCGCGGTGGCATTCACACAATGAGTTATAAATAATAAAGCATTCGTGGCAGCGCGGCCAACTCACCTCACGTAATCGAGCGACTCCGAATCGGCGAATATTACATCCACGTTCAGCTCGAAGCCTGTGAGCGGTGAGAGGGGCGCCGCCGCGCGCGGGGTGGCGTACGGCGCCGAATGGAACGCGATCAGCATCACCGGCCCTCGCGACACCACCGCCGGCAGCGCGTCGCCGCCGCACACGAGCGCCAGTAGAGCGTCGTCGGTGCTCGCGCCGTCGTAGAACAGAAGACGGTCGCGCGCCGCGCCGCACGCCGTCCACGCGGTCACACCGCGCGTGCGATTCACGGCCGCCGGCACCGACCGCAGCCGCAGCTTGTGCGAGGCCGCCTGTCGCACGGCGATCATCGCATGCTTGCAGGACGGCACCGTGCGTTGGCGCACGCTCCAGTAGCAGCTCGCGTTGCGCGGATACAAACCGGGGAAGTTGGGGGATCTCAGACGGCACGGGCGACGGTGACAGTCCTCGAGCGCGAGGCCGCAGCGGCCGGGCGCGGGCAGCACCGCCTCTGACGTGTCGTGCGAACGGACGAGCGCGGCCGCCCGCGGCAAAAAGCGGTAACGAAGCTTCAGCACCGGCGGTGGACCGCGGCGAGCGCGCACCGTCAGCGTGACCGTGGACGCTTCGCTGAAGAAGACCGCACCGGCGGCCCGTCCGCACCAAGCGCCGCCGGAGAAGGTCTTGCCCAGCTCCGCGAGCTGCGCCTCGCCGTCCGCGCACGCAGGCCTGGGCAGCAACCTTCCTACGCGGAAATCGTCGAGCAGCAGCTGGACGAGCTCACCGCGAGCGCCCCCGCCCGCCGTGAGCGTCACGTGGCAGAGCAACGGCGCACGGGCGGTCGCCTCCAGCGCCAACGAGTAAGTCACTCCCACTTGGCCGTAGTACGTGCGGTTGCACACTGCAATGGACGAACACGCATTATGGCAGTGAGTGCGTTCACGGGCTGCCTTTCTGACACTCACCGGTGCACCTCGCCGGCTCGTCGCTCATGTCGCCGCAGTGGTCCTGCCCGTCGCAGTACTGATCCTGGCGAACGCATCGCTGGTTCCTGCACGCGAACTCGGCCACTTCGCACGTCGCCACCGAACTCGCGTCGCCGACGCCGTGCACGCACGCGACGCACACGAGCAACACGCTCAGCGCGCACACCGACATCATCCCGGGCACTCGGCGCCGACGGACATCGCACTCATGCGACATCGCCGAGGGTCGATCGATTCACACAAATGCGGACGACGGATCGCGCGAACATCATGGAAGCCGTTTTCGTCTCAGCTGCGAGTCAATGCCGAGCCCGCACCGGTGCGTGGCGGCGGCGACTGTGACGGGCGGTCGTGACTGTGCGGTCAGTCATCTCATCTCGTGTGGGACGTGTCGTGCGCGCTCGCCGCATGTGTCCGCAGCACTGAGCCCCTGGCGCCGCCGCCCGCTCTGTTCGCGCACGCGCGTTCGCTCGGACGCTGCACCGCATGCCCCAGCTGCCACCTTACGTAATTCACGTTTGCATTTCACAAACACGACGCTCATTGTTCATCCACGTCCGCAATCTCAGACACACCATTCCGCGAAGAATGCAAACGTCGCCCGTGCCTTCAATCTATAACAAATTAACTAAAAACGGCAATTGAATGGGCTTCACTAGTCTCTGCAGAAACTTGCGCTCACCTCAATCCTTAGTTGGAGCGTTCAACACTGGCCTAAATGGCCACTGAACCGCTCCCTTCCACTGACTGCTGCTGCTCAAGATCTCTTTGTGCATAGTACGGCTTGATCGACGTCGTCGTGGCAGACGAACAAGGCGTAATGGAAAATATATAGAAATTAGAAAATAGCCATTTAAGTGAGATATCAATTTTTGGTTTGTAATTTTAAAATATATAACTTTTTAAATATATCAAATATAAATAAATATATCAAATAAGATATGATCGATGATTTTATCTGCAAAATATCTTTTATTTTTTTTTCTACAGCATGACCTAATATAATGGAGATGAAAACAATATTAGTTGGTTGTTAAAGCTTTCCCCACACCGCTGCGTTTTTACTTGCGTTCTGAACGCATGCGTTTTTGCGATCTACCTTTTTAGTACAAAATGTACTGGGACGGCTATGAAGTTACACACCGCTGCGATTAGAACGCAGCAAAACAAGTAGAACGCATGCGTTCTTGCGTTCTGCGATATTCCGATAAGAGGAGGGGTACCTAATTCTATGTATTGGGACGCAGGGTTGCCAGACGCCGAATATTTTTTCTCGTACCATGAAATATTTTCGTATGAAATATTTTTCATAAAATCTAGAATATTTTTATCAAAATAGTAGGAATAACGAAACCCATGAAATGTTGTTTTAACACCTAAATTCTAAAAAAAATTAAACTGTACAGTATGGCCATGACGCAGTACTCTCTATAGCGAATTTTTTTTATTGTGTCGACATAGCACCCCGCTTGATGTTAAGCTGGAGTGTGGTCCATGAATGGATGCCACTGCTACTACAATTCAATAACCGTGAGTTGCGATTACATCCACTATGCCGGCCTAGTTGGAACCGGCAACTTAAAAGTTGATCCCGAAACGCGACTAAATCACTTTACGGTCTGTATACTTGTAAGTGGTGGTACTAGCCCGGATCGGCAGACGGGTACCACTGCCTACCACTCTTTGATAACCAGACCCAAAGCTAATATTCACCTCTTTTTATTAACAAATATTTGATTTGCAATATTAATTATAAATATTAAATATTACAAATAAAAGCTATGAAACAAATATTTGCTCCGACCGGGAATCGAACCCATACTGGGTACGATCGATCCTAAACCCGTAAATTAACTTGCGTTTCTAAAGGAGAGCTGGGAATACCCTTAGGGGAATCCCACAGGGTTATATTCGACTATCGGACCAAAATGCTTCTATAATTCTACAACCCTTTATGTGTTTCGCTATTCCTAGTATTTCAATAAATAAATTAAAGAAAATAAATTTATAAAATCCAATGATTATACAGCACGGTAGCATAATCTATACATCTATACTAATATAATAAAGCGGAAGAGTTTGTTTGTTTGTTTGTTTGTTTGTTTAAACGCGCTAATCTCAGGAACTACTGGTTCGAATTGAAAAATTATTTTTGTGTTGGATAGATCAATTATCGAGGAAGGCTTTAGGCTATAAAACATTACGTTGCGACTTATAGAAGCAAAGAAACAGTCAAAAATGTGGAAAAAACGGAGAATATTATTCGTCTTTGAGGATTTCCGTTGCGTGCGCTGCGAAAACCGTTCGAGATACCCAAAAAATATGTATGAAAGAATTAATCCTCTTTAAATTATCTACAAAAATGTCCGCGACCGTATATGTCTATCGTTTAAGATTAACTCACAATAACCGTTTTTATGATAGTCAAATTTGGTCTAAATTAATGCATTATTACAAATTATTTGTCAGAGTTGTATTAACATAATAATATTATTCTTTATCGAAATAAATGTGTTATTAATTAAGAGTATTTAACTGTGAACAAAATTGTCATTGACATCACCTAATTTCAATAAACATCTTATAAGATAATACAATTTTAAAATAACTCTGAAACAAAATTCACACGCGTCCCATGATGAGCGCTAACCGGCGGGCGAGGAGAGGTGGTGCTTGCGGGCGAGGCGGAGGGGGGTGTAGCTCTACGAGGTATAGTCTGTCTAAGCCGAAATGACGCGCCCCTCCACTGCATTTACGCATACGAGCAAATATAAAATATGGATAAAACACACCGAAAATGCAGTAATTGGTTATTCAGTTGCTGGTTAGAAAGGAGGAACGAACGTGATGAAGTTTAATAGTATAGTTAGTAATATTTGCATTCACACATTTAAATAAACTAATAAAGTGTAGGGGCGCGTCATTTATAGACAGACAAGCATACTATGCGGTCGGCTCCCTACTGATCGGTTGAATGCAGCGTTAATTTGTTTTTACGATATAATATCATCGTGCAAAATCCTTTTTTATACAATTTCATTTTGTAGTAGTTTTCTCTATAGTAGGTAGTGTTTGTTTTAAGTATAGTATTTTGTTTCTAATATTTTCACAATAACACTTTTTTTGTTTTGTTGTCAATAATACCTGTAGGTGTCATCTACATTCTTTCAAGGTTAGGTTTTACAATTCTTATTAGGTTAGGTTTTAGTTTAAGCATACAGTTAGTTTGGTTAAGTTTTCATTTTCTTCGTTCTTTCTTCGTCACTGTAATGCCTAGAAAAAGGACTCAGCGTTCTCGGCAGACTGCTGCTGCAAAGCGGCTGCGAGTTTTGCGCACAAGAAAATAAAACTGAAAATATAATTTACGCAGAAGTACTTTAAAATATATTCTTTTTAAAACTACTTTAAAATATATTCTATTAGTTACGTAATTTAATCGTCTAAAATAAGTCGCGGGTAACAGCTTTTTTTTTTATTGTGACACGACATCTGACTTCGACTCGCCTGATGATAAGCAAGAGGAAGTCCAAGAGTGACGACGACTGGAATAACCGAGTCAGTTCCCGGCTTCCTCCGCCCCGGCCCATGCACTAGAGGCGTAGAGAATGATTGGTTCCACCGTTGCTATATATATTAATCGAATTATTTCTGGGTGGAGACCCCAGCTGATCCTGGCGGCTCTGGACAGTTGCTTGTATACATTCAATGCCCTCCTGCAAGCGTCAGCTACGTAGGCATTGAAAGTCAGCTTACTGTCAATGATGAGCCCCAGGATCTTTATCTCCTCAGACATCCCAATGCCGACCCCGCCCATGTGCAGAAGCGGAGTGTCATATTTTAGCTTTCTTGTGAAAAGCATGGCCTTGGTCTTGTTTGGCCCAAATTTAAGTTTGTTTCTAACCCCCCACTCCTGAACATAGGCAAGCGCGGCATTGGCCTGTCTTTGCGCCTCGAGCGTGGTGTTCCCATGGAACACCAGGACTACATCGTCTGCGAATGCTTGGCAGTAATCTCCCCTCTGCTCCAATCCCGCTAGCAATGGATTCAACAGAAGGTTCCATAGCACCGGTCCGCCAATAGAACCCTGGACACAGCCTTTATCTGTAGTTTTGGTGTACTCCTCTCCGCCATAGCGCAGTTTTATACTTCTGTTTTCCAAGTATGAGTCTACAAGTCTTCTCAGGTTCACCGGGCAGTTTTCCTCCGCCAATCGAACTCGTATGGCCGGCCACCAAGCGTTATCGAAGGCCCCCTCTATGTCCAGTGATATCATTATCACAATTTTCTTATCGTTAATTTTATTCTTGACGCGTTGAATTAGATCATAGAGGGAGTCTTCGGTGCTCCTCTGCGGCATGAATCCGTAATGGCGGGGGCTAATTCCCTTGTGGAGGTGCCACCTGAGTCGACCCACGACCATCTTCTCCATCACCTTTCCCAGCACTGGTAGCAGTCCTATGGGCCTGTACGATTTGGGGTGTGTGTAATCGTCTTTTCCTGGCTTCCGTAGGACTACCACCGTAGCCTTCTTCCAGATCTTAGGGAAGTAGCCCAATTTGAGGCATTTGTTTGTGAGTGCCAGGAAAAGCTCTGGTTCCGCGTTTATGGCGTGTTTACAGATATCGGCTGTAAATCCATCTGCTCCTGGTGCCTTCTTTGGATTAAATCCCTCTACCGCTCTCTTTAGTTCGGCCATTGTGAATGGTGGGTCATGTTGTTCAACATGGCTCATCGCATTCACTTGGTTCGCTGTGTTCCTTGTTCGTTGATGTTCAGCGTTCTCCCCTGCTGTGGTGTCTTCTTGGTAAAATGTTTTAGCCAAAAGTTCCGCAGATTCCCTCTCGTTCAGGATCTGCCCGTCTCTTGTTAGAGGCACGTCCTCCTGTCTTCTGGAAGTTCTGCCAATCACCCGATATATTCCGTCCCACACGCTTTCTCTATCTTGCTTACCGCAGAACCCTTTCCAACTCTCGATCTTGGCTTTTGTTACTTCATTTTCATATTTTTCTTTTGCTTGCAGGTACTCATCCACTACTCCAGCTCTCCGGACATCAGCAGCGCAACGGATGCGACGCTTCTTTCTCATTGCATCTTTTTTAAGTGTTGCGAGTTCCTCGGACCACCACGGTGAGTTGAGTTTGTCTGTGGATCGCTTCTTTTTCATGGTGTTGGAGCATGTCTGCGTTATTGTAGCAGTATATTGCTCAGTGAGTTGATCCAACTCGTTAGTTTGGTTGACTTTTTCGACCTCACTTTTCTGTACACCATGTTCTTCTCTTAATTGGTCAAACATTTCAACAAATATTTTCCAATTAGCTTTTTTCATATTGTACAGTCTAGTGGTTCTTTTTGTGCGGGACCGGGTCGACTAAATCGAACCTCCGCAGAACTTGGAAACGCGGCCGTCGAAAGACGAGCTCAGCCGTGACGACGAAAGTCGATCTACGGGTTTCCAATTCTACGGCAGGCTGACTCCCGCGCTCACCAGTGGTCTCTCCAGAGGACCAACGTACGTTAGCCTAGAGCTGGAGAGTACCGGTGAGTTTGGGCTTGCCGACGAACGGTCCGATGCACCGAAGAAATGCCGGGGTGCACGATGGGTGGTGATGCGATGAAATGAAACACCAGATCTTGAGAGTTCAGGCTTCGTTCCTCTTCTATAGTCCCCAGTCTTGGTCGGATGGCGGTGAGGTGGCGTGTGCGGCGGTGGTGATCTTCGAACTCGATGTTTGGACTTGATTTTCGGACTGATTTGTACGTGCCAGGCCGCCTATATTTATACGCCACCTCTTCCGGCGCTCGGTGACTCTCGCATGCCGCGACGCGAGAGCCAATGAGCGTCGAGTATTCGCCGATCAACCAAGAATGGGGATAAGAAAATTGCACGAAAATACTATTTATTTATATTTACAATTCTCTTATACTATTAACAATTATTATTATATCTATATTAATCTATAAACTATTGGAATTTACATAAATCTAATAAGAAACCATTCTTCTATACTATAACTATTCTAAGCTCTAAGTGGTGCTAACTAAGTGCTTATAACTATACAAAGAGCTTGAATCTATCCTATTCCTATTTACAATGTCTATAAACTCTATGCCTAGCCTTAAATCGCGTCCGAATAATCCTATATGCTTAAGTAGCTCTATACACTTTACATTGGTTACTTTTACCAATTTAACTATCTATAAGTGTAGTAGAAGCTATAATCTATCTAAATACTAAGACCTAAAGCAGAAAAGATAATACCTAATCCCTATAAGTAGGTCCGAACATTCTAGTATGCCTAATGCTGACTAGGTTTTAATATTACCTCTTATTTAAGTGTCTTTACATAAAATGAGATATCGTCTATCATTCTATATTAGAACTATCCAATTCCACATAAAATAATAGGTATCACTATAAAACTATTAGCACTGCAATGGCAAGGATTCTAGTCTATTGCGCCGACCAATGGCAGCGCTTACATTATCAGCTAATGGCGTGAAAGCAGCGCGCCGTTATTGCACCTTAGCTTGGTATTTTCCTATTGACTATTCCTGTTGGAAAATACCAAGCTGTACTAGAAAAGGCCATTGCAGGTTTTCCTGATCTATAAACATAATTACATGATCAAAATCACATATCTATGTATTCTATTCTCTGTGATAACATGATTTGATAAATTATGTTATCAAATCACACATCTATGTGATTTGGTACGTATATCGACCCTGTAGTGGTAGATAAACTATTTGTTCTTTTAAAGAACCGAACTTAATAATTTAAGCCCTAACTATTATATTTCCCTGAAGCAGGCGAAATCTATCTTACGAACATTTAGTGTTTGTGGCGGGCTAAATTATTATCTATTGATACGGTATGCTAGTCTATATACGTAATAATAGATTCGTATTCTCGAATGTGCTATTATGTGTGATTATGTGTGATTATATGTGAATTATGTGTGATTAAAAACTAAGCTAAACGTGACGCGACTTAAGACTAGACGTCTACTTATAACTATGCAACAACTATGTGCGATACGTCTTATTAACTATACTTTTTTAACGGCTTATAACTAAACGAGTTATATCTAAAGCGCCTACCTATGCCTATAAGACGACTCATATCTAGAACGCCTACCTATTACCTAACAGCTTATATCTAGAACCTACCTATGACCTAACGGCTTATATCTAGAACGCCTACCTATTATTGTAAGACGACTTATATCTAGAACGCCTACCTATGACATTGCGACTATCTATCTACATTGACGATCAGAGCAGAGGAACTTGTAGTGACGTCAAGAGCAGAAACCGAGGAAATGCGCCGTCCTGTCGATAGCTCTGAAAAGAGCTGTTTTAGCACCCGTATAACACGTAGTAGCTCTGAAAAGAGCTGTTTGTGAGAGAGGAGTGCTGTGCCCAGTTTCTTTCTTGACGCGACGTGAAGTCTTCAAGATATCCTTCAAGGGTCCTTTGTTGTTATATGGCGTGGGCGTAGCGACGATGGGCACAGCGATGACGTCCTCTCTCTACGGGTGCGGGCGGCGCATTGAGCGGTTGCGCTCTGTGCGCCCTATTTATAAGCGCGCCGTGAGACGGGAATTTCGTCAACGTGGGAACATTCATTCTTCGGGAACAATAGCATTCCAACGGTACGCCTACATGCGAAACTATTTGACTATTCGGTTTAAAACCTAACTAATATGAATACCTATCTATATACAAAATGCAATGTCGTATTAATTAATAAACTATATTTACATGTGAGGCGTCGTGCACACTTTTAATAGCAATACCTTCCGCTCTTGTCAACCTAATCTTGAACGTGATACCATTGTGGTCCGAGCTCGTGATGCTATCGTCAATTGTCCATTCCTCTATTTGTCCTAACATGTCCAAGGAGCAGGCTGTAACATCCACATGGCTGGAATACAGTTTTGTTCCCCTAACCGTGTGGAAGGTGGGAGTGTCTCCGACGTTTAGCACCTGCAAGCCCATCTCTTCTATTGTTCCACTCATTTCCTCCCCTCTGTGGTCCACTTTCGCGCTACCCCACCAGGTACTTTTAGCATTGGAGTCTCCTCCAATGAGTAGCCTTCTAGATCCCAACTTTTGCTCAACTTTCTTCAAGTGCTCCAGGTATGGCTGTATGGGAGCATTTGGCTCGAAGTAATAGGACACAACGGTGAGCTCCCAGGCACCGGTTCGGATCCTCACCACTGTGATGTTGTTTGTGGTGAGTTCCGGGCACTGTACTACGTCCAAGTTTTGGTCAAAGACGGCAATAGCTGCCTTTACAGGCCCTTCTCCTTGACCGGTGCTCTGGAAAATTCTGGCTCCCCGGTATGTCTTCATGCCTGTTGCCCTACCCACATACGGCTCCTGGAGCAGTGCGAAGGCTACTTTTCTGTTTTGGGCTTCTATAAACAATTCGTTGGTTGCCAACTCTTTTCTTTGGAGATTAGCTTGGACCACGAGGTAGTTGCCTTGTTTGGTCGAAGTTCTACGGTGTTTCTGCGATTAAGCTGTTAGGACGCCCTTAACAATACGCAATTTCTGCTCTTGCCAGAGCATCCCACTTTTTGCGTATTGGGCACTCTTCGCTGAAGGCATTATGCTCTGTTGTCTCCATCTTTGCACGTGTACAGTTGATGCACACTGGTACTTCACCGGCCAGACGGTCTGCGCACTCGTGTCTCATATGTGGGCCTCCACAGTGTGTGCATCTCGCAACAGTCTCTGTGCATAGACGCCTGGTGTGCCCGTAACCCAGGCAGAGCGAGCACTGCACCAATGGTGATTGATCTGTAACACGTACGTGCTGCAGATCAATGTGTACCCGCCCTGCCCTGGTCAGGGACTGCCAGATCTCTGGGGAGATCCGCATGATGGTATGACATTCCAGTGGGTTTCTCGCTTTCCGCCTAAACCTTACTGAGTTTCGCTGATCCACTGCAGGTATGTTTTTGAGAAGGTCCTTATTTTGGTTCTTCAGAGCACCAATAAGCTCCGCGTCGGAGTGCTTCGCCAGCACATTCCATATGGTGATTAGAGGACCTTTGTTTTCGATAACTTCTACCTTTAGTTTGGAATCTGATTTTTTAATTCGGTTTGAGACTTTTTCAATTTCAGATTTCGAGACACAACCTAGGATAACCTTTTGATCCCTTGCCTTCCTTAGTTTATCGACTTGAATGCCGGTCTTCTTAGCATCCACTGCCGCTCTTATCCTCTCCACGACTTCGCCACTACTGTCGCCCTCGCTGGAAATCACAATGGAGTGCACTGTTCGTTTCACAGCAGCGGCCTTAGCGGCGTACGTCTCCTTCTGTTCCGGTGCAGATCCCGGCGGAGGGAAGGATTGCAGACATCCAGTCAGTGTCTGAGAGTACTTATTACTTTCAGTCATTAACTGGCTGTGGCTCCTTATACTCTCCACCAGGGTCTGCATCAGCTCAGTCGGTGGTAGGACTATAGCTGCAGTGGTGGCTTGGGATGGCTCGTCTTTTTCCTCGGCTTTTTTCTCTAAGGGCCTGTCTCCTTTCGCTGCTTCTGCCTCTTTGACTAGCCGCGCTAACATCGGCTTTTATATCGCTTCTTAGATTGCGCGAGGTTGCGAGGCCCATTTTCGCTTTTGTTAAACAGGCCTTTGCCTCAGCCACTCTGGTTTCAAATCTCGACTTTTGACTTTCGGTATTTTTATTTTCCTGCGATATTGGTGTCTTCTCCTTATGTGAAAGCGTCTTTTTCTGTTGTAGCGGGGATTTGGGCTTTGGTTCCGGCATTCCAGATTCCCATTCTCCCACACTGCGTCTGACATTTGGTCGAGTTTGAGAAGGCCCTGCCTTCTCATTGTCCTTATTTTCTGCAGCATTTGTAGCAGGTTTGGTTGGTGTTCTAATACCGAACATCTTGGTCAGAGGACGCGTCAATTGGTAAAAATGTAAATATAATTTTAAGTTTAACTTTAAGACAAACTGTCAATATACATAAAATTGTATATATTCTAGTTAGTTTAAATTTAATTAGTTTAAATCTATACTAATATAATAAAGCGGAAGAGTTTGTTTGTTTGTTTGTTTGTTTGTTTAAACGCGGAACTACTGGTTCGAATTGAAAAATTATTTTTGTGTTGGATAGATCAATTATCGAGGAAGGCTTTAGGCTATAAAACATTACGTTGCGACTTATAGAAGCAAAGAAACAGTCAAAAATGTGGAAAAAACGGAGAATATTATTCGTCTTTGAGGATTTCCGTTGCGTGCGCTGCGAAAACCGTTCGAGATACCCAAAAAATATGTATGAAAGAATTAATCCTCTTTAAATTATCTACAAAAATGTCCGCGACCGTATATGTCTATCGTTTAAGATTAACTCACAATAACCGTTTTTATGATAGTCAAATTTGGTCTAAATTAATGCATTATTACAAATTATTTGTCAGAGTTGTATTAACATAATAATATTATTCTTTATCGAAATAAATGTGTTATTAATTAAGAGTATTTAACTGTGAACAAAATTGTCATTGACATCACCTAATTTCAATAAACATCTTATAAGATAATACAATTTTAAAATAACTCTGAAACAAAATTCACACGCGTCCCATGATGAGCGCTAACCGGCGGGCGAGGAGAGGTGGTGCTTGCGGGCGAGGCGGAGGGGGGTGTAGCTCTACGAGGTATAGTCTGTCTAAGCCGAAATGACGCGCCCCTCCACTGCATTTACGCATACGAGCAAATATAAAATATGGATAAAACACACCGAAAATGCAGTAATTGGTTATTCAGTTGCTGGTTAGAAAGGAGGAACGAACGTGATGAAGTTTAATAGTATAGTTAGTAATATTTGCATTCACACATTTAAATAAACTAATAAAGTGTAGGGGCGCGTCATTTATAGACAGACAAGCATACTATGCGGTCGGCTCCCTACTGATCGGTTGAATGCAGCGTTAATTTGTTTTTACGATATAATATCATCGTGCAAAATCCTTTTTTATACAATTTCATTTTGTAGTAGTTTTCTCTATAGTAGGTAGTGTTTGTTTTAAGTATAGTATTTTGTTTCTAATATTTTCACAATAACACTTTTTTTGTTTTGTTGTCAATAATACCTGTAGGTGTCATCTACATTCTTTCAAGGTTAGGTTTTACAATTCTTATTAGGTTAGGTTTTAGTTTAAGCATACAGTTAGTTTGGTTAAGTTTTCATTTCCTTCGGTCTTTCTTCGTCACTGTAATGCCTAGAAAAAGGACTCAGCGTTCTCGGCAGACTGCTGCTGCAAAGCGGCTGCGAGTTTTGCGCACAAGAAAATAAAACTGAAAATATAATTTACGCAGAAGTACTTTAAAATATATTCTTTTTAAAACTACTTTAAAATATATTCTATTAGTTACGTAATTTAATCGTCTAAAATAAGTCGCGGGTAACAGCTTTTTTTTTTATTGTGACACGACATCTGACTTCGACTCGCCTGATGATAAGCAAGAGGAAGTCCAAGAGTGACGACGACTGGAATAACCGAGTCAGTTCCCGGCTTCCCCCGCCCCGGCCCATGCACTAGAGGCGTAGAGAATGATTGGTTCCACCGTTGCTATATATATTAATCGAATTATTTCTGGGTGGAGACCCCAGCTGATCCTGGCGGCTCTGGACAGTTGCTTGTATACATTCAATGCCCTCCTGCAAGCGTCAGCTACGTGGGCATTGAAAGTCAGCTTACTGTCAATGATGAGCCCCAGGATCTTTATCTCCTCAGACATCCCAATGCCGACCCCGCCCATGTGCAGAAGCGGAGTGTCATATTTTAGCTTTCTTGTGAAAAGCATGGCCTTGGTCTTGTTTGGCCCAAATTTAAGTTTGTTTCTAACCCCCCACTCCTGAACATAGGCAAGCGCGGCATTGGCCTGTCTTTGCGCCTCGAGCGTGGTGTTCCCATGGAACACCAGGACTACATCGTCTGCGAATGCTTGGCAGTAATCTCCCCTCTGCTCCAATCCCGCTAGCAATGGATTCAACAGAAGGTTCCATAGCACCGGTCCGCCAATAGAACCCTGGACACAGCCTTTATCTGTAGTTTTGGTGTACTCCTCTCCGCCATAGCGCAGTTTTATACTTCTGTTTTCCAAGTATGAGTCTACAAGTCTTCTCAGGTTCACCGGGCAGTTTTCCTCCGCCAATCGAACTCGTATGGCCGGCCACCAAGCGTTATCGAAGGCCCCCTCTATGTCCAGTGATATCATTATCACAATTTTCTTATCGTTAATTTTATTCTTGACGCGTTGAATTAGATCATAGAGGGAGTCTTCGGTGCTCCTCTGCGGCATGAATCCGTAATGGCGGGGGCTAATTCCCTTGTGGAGGTGCCACCTGAGTCGACCCACGACCATCTTCTCCATCACCTTTCCCAGCACTGGTAGCAGTCCTATGGGCCTGTACGATTTGGGGTGTGTGTAATCGTCTTTTCCTGGCTTCCGTAGGACTACCACCGTAGCCTTCTTCCAGATCTTAGGGAAGTAGCCCAATTTGAGGCATTTGTTTGTGAGTGCCAGGAAAAGCTCTGGTTCCGCGTTTATGGCGTGTTTACAGATATCGGCTGTAAATCCATCTGCTCCTGATGCCTTCTTTGGATTAAATCCCTCTACCGCTCTCTTTAGTTCGGCCATTGTGAATGGTGGGTCATGTTGTTCAACATGGCTCATCGCATTCACTTGGTTCGCTGTGTTCCTTGTTCGTTGATGTTCAGCGTTCTCCCCTGCTGTGGTGTCTTCTTGGTAAAATGTTTTAGCCAAAAGTTCCGCAGATTCCCTCTCGTTCAGGATCTGCCCGTCTCTTGTTAGAGGCACGTCCTCCTGTCTTCTGGAAGTTCTGCCAATCACCCGATATATTCCGTCCCACACGCTTTCTCTATCTTGCTTACCGCAGAACCCTTTCCAACTCTCGATCTTGGCTTTTGTTACTTCATTTTCATATTTTTCTTTTGCTTGCAGGTACTCATCCACTACTCCAGCTCTCGCTACATCAGCAGCGCAACGGATGCGACGCTTCTTTCTCATTGCATCTTTTTTAAGTGTTGCGAGTTCCTCGGACCACCACGGTGAGTTGAGTTTGTCTGTGGATCGCTTCTTTTTCATGGTGTTGGAGCATGTCTGCGTTATTGTAGCAGTATATTGCTCAGTGAGTTGATCCAACTCGTTAGTTTGGTTGACTTTTTCGACCTCACTTTTCTGTACACCATGTTCTTCTCTTAATTGGTCAAACATTTCAACAAATATTTTCCAATTAGCTTTTTTCGTATTGTACAGTCTAGTGGTTCTTTTAATAGCAATACCTTCCGCTCTTGTCAACCTAATCTTGAACGTGATACCATTGTGGTCCGAGCTCGTGATGCTATCGTCAATTGTCCATTCCTCTATTTGTCCTAACATGTCCAAGGAGCAGGCTGTAACATCCACATGGCTGGAATACAGTTTTGTTTCCCTAACCGTGTGGAAGGTGGGAGTGTCTCCGACGTTTAGCACCTGCAAGCCCATCTCTTCTATTGTTCCACTCATTTCCTCCCCTCTGTGGTCCACTTTCGCGCTACCCCACCAGGTACTTTTAGCATTGGAGTCTCCTCCAATGAGTAGCCTTCTAGATCCCAACTTTTGCTCAACTTTCTTCAAGTGCTCCAGGTATGGCTGTATGGGAGCATTTGGCTCGAAGTAATAGGACACAACGGTGAGCTCCCAGGCACCGGTTCGGATCCTCACCACTGTGATGTTGTTTGTGGTGAGTTCCGGGCACTGTACTACGTCCAAGTTTTGGTCAAAGACGGCAATAGCTGCCTTTACAGGCCCTTCTCCTTGACCGGTGCTCTGGAAAATTCTGGCTCCCCGGTATGTCTTCATGCCTGTTGCCCTACCCACATACGGCTCCTGGAGCAGTGCGAAGGCTACTTTTCTGTTTTGGGCTTCTATAAACAATTCGTTGGTTGCCAACTCTTTTCTTTGGAGATTAGCTTGGACCACGAGGTAGTTGCCTTGTTTGGTCGAGGTTCTACGGTGTTTCTGCGATTAAGCTGTTAGGACGCCCTTAACAATACGCAATTTCTGCTCTTGCCAGAGCATCCCACTTTTTACGTATTGGGCACTCTTCGCTGAAGGCATTATGCTCTGTTGTCTCCATCTTTGCACGTGTACAGTTGATGCACACTGGTACTTCACCGGCCAGACGGTCTGCGCACTCGTGTCTCATATGTGGGCCTCCATAGTGTGTGCATTTCGCAACAGTCTCTGTGCATAGACGCCTGGTGTGCCCGTAACCCAGGCAGAGCGAGCACTGCACCAATGGTGATTGATCTGTAACACGTACGTGCTGCAGATCAATGTGTACCCGCCCTGCCCTGGTCAGGGACTGCCAGATCTCTGGGGAGACCCGCATGATGGTATGACATTCCAGTGGGTTTCTCGCTTTCCGCCTAAACCTTACTGAGTTTCGCTGATCCACTGCAGGTATGTTTTTGAGAAGGTCCTTATTTTGGTTCTTCAGAGCACCAATAAGCTCCGCGTCGGAGTGCTTCGCCAGCACATTCCATATGGTGATTAGAGGACCTTTGTTTTCGATAACTTCTACCTTTAGTTTGGAATCTGATTTTTTAATTCGGTTTGAGACTTTTTCAATTTCAGATTTCGAGACACAACCTAGGATAACCTTTTGATCCCTTGCCTTCCTTAGTTTATCGACTTGAATGCCGGTCTTCTTAGCATCCACTGCCGCTCTTATCCTCTCCACGACTTCGCCACTACTGTCGCCCTCGCTGGAAATCACAATGGAGTGCACTGTTCGTTTCACAGCAGCGGCCTTAGCGGCGTACGTCTCCTTCTGTTCCGGTGCAGATCCCGGCGGAGGGAAGGATTGCAGACATCCAGTCAGTGTCTGAGAGTACTTATTACTTTCAGTCATTAACTGGCTGTGGCTCCTTATACTCTCCACCAGGGTCTGCATCAGCTCAGTCGGTGGTAGGACTATAGCTGCAGTGGTGGCTTGGGATGGCTCGTCTTTTTCCTCGGCTTTTTTCTCTAAGGGCCTGTCTCCTTTCGCTGCTTCTGCCTCTTTGACTAGCCGCGCTAACATCGGTTTTTATATCGCTTCTTAGATTGCGCGAGGTTGCGAGGCCCATTTTCGCTTTTGTTAAACAGGCCTTTGCCTCAGCCACTCTGGTTTCAAATCTCGACTTTTGACTTTCGGTATTTTTATTTTCCTGCGATATTGGTGTCTTCTCCTTATGTGAAAGCGTCTTTTTCTGTTGTAGCGGGGATTTGGGCTTTGGTTCCGGCATTCCAGATTCCCATTCTCCCACACTGCGTCTGACATTTGGTCGAGTTTGAGAAGGCCCTGCCTTCTCATTGTCCTCATTTTCTGCAGCATTTGTAGCAGGTTTGGTTGGTGTTCTAATACCGAACATCTTGGTCAGAGGACGCGTCAATTGGTAAAAATGTAAATATAATTTTAAGTTTAACTTTAAGACAAACTGTCAATATACATAAAATTGTATATATTCTAGTTAGTTTAAATTTAATAATAAAAATATGTTTTGTCAGATTATAAAATAGGTTAGGTTAGGTTCCCGTGGTCGTCAACAGACTATGTCTGTGGCGACAGCAATCACACGCAGGTGATTGCTGGAGTTCTGCTGGTCTCCCATCGGGCGCGTTCCCGGGTGGCGGATAGGGAGCCGCGACGGTGTACTCCGTCGCGGTATCGGGACCCGGGCGTAGTGCCCCCGGGTTCCGACGCGGACCAAAACCAGCGTGTGGGCGCCCCGGCCTAACGGCCAGCGTGGCGCAACCCGAGGGCGGTGAACTTGACACCGTCCTCACCCCGTCCTCTTCCTGTTAGCCTCTGGCTACCAGAGGTGCATCGGGAAGAGGACATGAGAGGATTGTCCCAGCTGGGTGTCTAGGCGCCTGGCTGGGACGGAGAAGCAAGTGCGTCGCCCGGGCAATGACCGAACATTGCCTGAGCGGCGCACTACTAAGAGGTGGCGCTGCCTTGAGCGGTTGCTCGGCAGCGCCAAAACAAGGTGCTCCCTCGGGCAGTGCTTCTCAGCATAGCCCGGGGTGGAGCGATTAGTGGATGCCGCTGCCCATGCCGGGCAGTGGCAGTAAGGGAGAGGCGTGCAGCCGTTCCCGCGCGTCTCTCCCAGAAAGAGGGGCCCGCTCGTCGAGTCAGCAATGTCGCGACTGAGCGGGCCACATTGCTAGTTGGGGCCCGAAAGGGCCAACGTCGGCGGAGTTACGCGGGTCTGCTAACGCGATACCAGTGCTCCGCCGATGACGGTTTGTGGAAACGGCGTGGGAGGTTTTAGCCGGTGAGAGCCCGGCACTTCGGCTGGTAGAGCTTTCCTCCCACGTAAAAAAAAAAAAAAAAAAAAAGGTTAGGTTAGGTTGGGATGCGATGTCAGACTACCTCCTCGTGTGCCTGTCTGCTTGCCGTATTACTTCGGTAATGCGGAAAGTGGATGGGCCGGTGCATCCTGGGCATCAGTCAATAACTTCCCTTAACGGGGATCTTGTTGGCTGATGGCTAAATGTCTGACGTGTTTCGCTGCTCCACGTATCCCTCTGCTCTCAGAGGGAACTGTGGAGGAGCAAGAGCGGGTGGGTCGGTGGGATCATTCCCTCCCTCACACTTTGCTGGCTCGTAATCCCTGTGTGGTGTCGTGGTCACGTCTCACGGCCACCAGGGACCGAGGGTCCTGCCTTAACCGGCCGGACTGCGAGGAGACAACCTCTATAAAAATCCCTAATTCTGGGCGCTGGGGCTACGCGGCGTCCAGATGCTCGTTCTAGAGCGGCTGGAGGGTACACCAGTCATTAGCGGCCAACCCCAGGGACTTCCCGCCCCCTGGGTGTATTAGGGTTATCAGGGTACAGGGGGCACTGCCCTGATGGACTTCTTATTTCCCCCATACTCGTGGGATCCAAATGATCAAAAATAAAACAAAAACTTCGGGAGAGGAGGACGTTGACACCGCGGTGTCAGTGTCAAAAAAAGTTGGAGTGACGCGCAACCGCGCTTTGCGCGCGGTGAAACGGACTCTGGTATCGGACTCTGGTTCGTCCTCAGATGAGGCGACAATTGTTCGAACAAGAAGTGGAAGCGCTGGCAGCAATGCCAGCGCTAAAAGAGGTAGGGGGCGTCCGCCCACTACCTATGAATATGTTGGATTAGCCAAAGCTAAGGCAGAGGCTAACCAACAAAAGCGAGAGGAGCTCAAGCTTCGTCAAGAAGAAGAGCTCCTAAAAACTGTGGCGGACGCCCGAAGATCTAGGGCGCAAAACATGGCATCTGCGGTGTATGACGAGGAGGGCGTCACCGTAGATGCGATGAAGAAATCTGCACTAAAGGAGGTGGAGGCGATCCGTGAGATCGCCGTCAACTCAGGGAACCTCAAGGGGACCTATGTGAAGGCCCTTAAGGAAGCGGCATCCTCCCTCGGGAGGATTGTCGAGTCCCTGAGTGGACGCTCCACCTCCACGGAAGTAGAAGCACTGCAGACGGAAAATACCCGTCTGCAGTCAGAGATGGTGTCGCTGCGCTAAGACGTGGCGGCGATGAGGGCGGAGCTCGGGCGCCTTTAGAGCGCACCGGGTCCCGCACCTCAAACAGTGGTGGAGGCAATGGAGGACTTTCCTTCATTGCCACCGTCGCCGCCGCCGCGTCAGGGTAAGACCGCGGCTGCCTCGGCTTTGCCCTCCGCTCCATATAGGAGGGCAACAACAGTGGCCAACCCGATGGAGGAGTTTGAGCGCTCCATCATGCTTGCTGTGGGCAAGATGATGGACGCCAAACTAGATGGGCTTAAAGGCAGACTTCTGCCTGAACAGCCCATCCGTCCTCCATTGGCTAGCACAAAGAGGCAAGCGACACCAGCTCCCCCGGTTTCAGTCGGGGAAGCTAAAGAAAGTGCAGCACCGCGGCCCGCTCCCCGCAAAAAAGTGCCGGCCTCTGCTTCTGAAAAGAAGCAGCAGGTTAAGACGGCAAAAGGAAAAGAAGAGCCAAAAAAGAAGACGCCTCGCCCGCTCCCACCACCACCGGCTTCAATGGAAGCCGCGTGGACCACGGTGGTGAAGCGTGGCAAAAGGAATGCCAAGCCCAAGGCAGCACCGCCGCCTCCTTCTCCTCCTACCAAGGAGAAGAAGAAAAAGAAGAGAGGCGGAAGGAAGAAGAGGATCCGTCCTCCTCGCTCCACTGCTGTAGTCCTAACTACAGCAGGCTGCGATCGAGGACGGAGTCACCTACGGTGATGTCATAAAAGAGGCAAGGTCGAAAATGACGCTAGAAAGTGTCGGCCTGGAGGGCGTGCGATTTCGCCAAGCCATGACAGGGGCAAGAGTCCTGGAGGTGCCAGGCGCAAACAGCGGTGATCGTGCGGATGCGCTCGCGCAGAAGCTCAGAGAGGTTCTGCCAGCAGAGCGCGTCCGCGTCGACAGGCCCGTGAAATGCGTAGATCTGCGCATCACGGACCTTGATGACTCGATCACCGCTGAGGATGTTGTGGCCGCTCTGGCGAAAAAGGGTGGCTGCCCGGAGGGGCAAATAAAAACCGGTGTTGTCCGTTTTGACAACACCGGAATTGGCTCCATATGGGCGAAGTGCCCTGTCATGGCTGCCAAAAAAATAAAAGAGGGCAAACTGCTGGTGGGCTGGGCCTCTACACGAGTCATCGTGCTGGAGACTCCGCCCCTGCGGTGCACAAAGTGCATGGAGGCCGGCCATGTAGGTGCAAGGTGCACCGCAGCCGTTGACCGCAGCAATGAGTGTATGCGCTGCGGTCAACAGGGCCACAAATCGGCAATGTGCTCCGCCACTGTGTTCCACTGCGTGCTATGCGCAGCGGAGGGCAAACCGGCGGGGCACAGGGTGGGCGCGAAGAAGTGCGCCCACTTAAAAAAGAGGAAACCTGAGGCTTTGGTGCCTAAGGAGGGAGCGATGGCAACTGACCAAAATGGCCAGTAAGCCCATACGCTTCCTCCTTGGGAATCTCAACCACTGTGCCGGTGCACAAGATCTCTTTGTGCACAGTACGGCACAGTGGTTGATTGACGTCGCTGTGGCCACCGAACCCTACTATGTCCCTTCTGCCGATAACTGGCTGGGGGACGTAACGGGCACGGTGGCCATCAACTTTGCTGTGTACGCCGGTGCCCCGTCTCTCGTTGCACTCGCGAGAGGCGGAGGGTACGCGGCGGCACTATATGGGGAAACCGTAGTGCTAGGGGTGTACTTCTCTCCAAATAGAAGTTTCGCTGAGTTTGAAAGGTACTTGGGCGAGGTGGCCAACGTCATCCGGCGAGCCTCGCCCAAGCCTGGGATTCTGATGGGGGACCTCAATGCAAAATCAACTGCTTGGGGTTCCCCTAGAACAGACGCGCGAGGCGACACTCTGGAGGAGTGGGCGATAGTGACCGGCCTGTCCATACTTAATAGGGGGTCGGTCAATACGTGTGTGCGACAGCGGGGTGGCTCGATCGTTGATCTAGCGTTCGCCACCCCGTCTGTTGCTCAACGTGTCTGCCACTGGCGGATCGAGGAGGTTGAGACACTGTCGGACCACAGATACATGCGGTTCGACGTCTCCCCCTCGCTCCGGGCAGACAACTATCGTCCAATGAGAGGACCCCTAGCATTTCCTAGGTGGGCGTTCAAGCGGGTCGACAAAGACCTTCTGATGGAAGCCTCTTTGGTCCAAGCCTGGGCTGCAGACAGCAGACAGGACATCAGGGGAGAGGAAGGGGCTGAATGGTTCCGGGGCGCAATGACGCAAATCTGCGATGCGTCGATGCCCCGGGTGAAGACCCTTCCTCGTAAACAGCAAGCGTACTGGTGGACCGCCGAGATCGCGATACTGCGTAAGCAGTGCATGTTGGCGCGAAGGCGGTACACCAGACGTTATCGCAATGGACCCCCTGATGTGACCATAGAGGCACAGCTGTATGAAGCATACAGAGAGAGGAAAAAGGCTCTACAGCTGTCCATCAGACAGGCCAAGGCTCAAGCGAGGGAAGAGCTCCTGGAGGGTCTCAACGCGGATCCGTGGGGGCGCCCGTATAAAATGGTTCGAAATAAATTGAAACCATGGGCGCCTCCGCTGACGCAGACTCTCCAGCCTCAGTTGCTCGAAAAGGTTGTGGACACTCTGTTTCCGAACAGGGTGGATCACACGCCTCCATCCATGGGACGCAGACCCAGGATGGAGGAGAGCGCTGAGGCACCGGAAATAACTCCGGTGGAGTTCGAACTGTCCGTGAGGAAGGTCCGGAGCAATAAAGCTCCGGGCCCAGACGGAATCCCCGGACGCGCTTGGGTCTTGGCTTTGAACGCCCTAGGGACCCGACTCTGCGAGTTGTACAACTCCTGTCTAGAGTCGGGACGGTTTCCCCAACAGTGGAAGACGGGCAGACTCGTCCTCATAAAGAAAGAGGGTCGCCCCGCAGATTCTCCCTCCGCCTACCGCCCCATAGTGTTGCTCGACGAGGTCGGCAAATTATTCGAAAGAATAATTGCTGGCCGGATCGTCGGGCACCTAGGCTCGGTGGGACCGGACTTGAACAGCGTGCAGTATGGCTTCCGAGAGGGCCGCTCAACGATCAATGCGATTGAGCGTGTCAAGTCCCTCTCGGAAGATACCATCGCCCAGGGTGGAGTGAGTTTGGCGGTGTCCTTGGACATCACCAACGCTTTCAACTCACTCCCCTGGGCATGCATCAGGGAGGCATTGCAATACCATCGCATGCCTCCCTACATTCAGAGGATAGTCCGGTCCTACCTGAGCGAAAGGTACATTATGTACGAGGGGAGGAACGGAAACATCGTTCGGAGGGAGATGGTGTGCGGTGTTCCTCAGGGGTCTGTCTTAGGACCACTCCTGTGGAACATCGGATACGACTTCGTGCTGCGGGGCGCACTTCCCCGAGGCCTGAGCATCACCTGCTACGCAGATGACACGCTCGTAATGGCCCGGGGAAGTACCTATGAGGAGTCTGCTCGTCTTGCCACTCTAGGAGTGACACTGGTCGTCGGCAGAATAGCGATGCTGGGACTGGAGGTGGCGCTGCACAAGACTGAGGCCATATGTTTTCATGGGCCTCGTCGTGCGCCACCCCGCGGGTCCAGCATCGTTATTGAGGGAACACGTATCGAGGTCGGGTCAACCATGAAGTACTTGGGACTCGTCCTCGATAGCCGCTGGAGCTTCCGCGAACATTTTGCGGGTCTGGCCCCGAAACTCATGGGGGCAGCGGGTGCACTTGGTCGCCTGCTCCCCAACTTGGGTGGGCCAGACACCGCAGCTCGCCGTCTCTACTTAGGAGTGGTCCGGTCAATGGCCCTTTACGGGGCCCCGATTTGGGCCTACACCCTGACGAGCAAATCTGCCGCGCTGTTGAGAAAATCACAGCGCGTCATGGCCGTCAGGGTGATTCGTGGCTACCGGACCATCTCGTACGAGGCGGCGTGTGTCCTGGCAGGGTCCCCTCCGTGGGACATTGAGGCTAAAGTCTGCGCGGATATGTATGAAATCCGCGCAGACGAACCTGCCAGGGTGCGGAGGCTCCTGTCTCGACAGGAAACACTGCGTATGTGGAACGAGAGGCTGGCAACTCCATCTGCTGGCCTCCGAACTGTCGAGGCAGTTCGCCCAGTACTCAAGAAATGGGCGAACAGGCGGCGAGGTTCCCTCACCTTCCGGCTAACGCAAGTACTTTCCGGGCATGGCTGCTTCGGAAAGTACCTCTGCAAGATGGCCGGAAGGGAGCCGACGACCAGATGTCATGAGTGTGGAGACTGCGACGAAGACACGGCGCAGCACAATTTGGAGGAATGTCCTGCTTGGACATTGCTGCGCCGAGAATTCGTCGCAGAGGTGGGGACGAATGACCTCTCGCTACCAGCCGTTATAAAGGCTATGGTGTCTAGCGAGGGGTCATGGAATGCGGCCGTCTCCTTCTGTGAGTCTATAATGCTCCAGAAGGAGACCGCGGAGAGGGAGCGGGAAAGATCCCAAGATGCTCCCTCAATCCGCCGCGGAAGAGCCGGGATCCGGAGGAGAGTACGATTCGCCTCTCCTCCCGCCCCCACCCAACCCCGTCGGCGACAGTCCAGTAGGGGACTGTCGCCGAACAACATATAGAGACGGGGTCAGAGGCTGCGCGCGATGTTTTCCCGCGCGCACCTCACAACTGAGATTAGAGTGCGCAGAAGAGTAACATTGCTCTCCTGCAACAAGAGGGGCCCGTTCGTTGGGAGAACGGGCCAAGCGTCGGCGGAGTTACGGAAATTGTGCTAAAGCGTAAGTCGTGCTCCGTCGGACGATCAGAGGAACACCGCGAGGGTTTTTAGTCGGTGAGAGCCCGACACTACCCGCCGCCTTCCCTACACTGGTGGCGGGTGTCCGGTAGGGATTTTCCCTCGCGTAAAAAAAAAAAAAAAAAAAAAAAAAAAAAAAAAAAAAAAGGTTAGGTTAGGTTCCCGTGGTCGTCCACAGACTATGTCTGTGGCGACAGCAATCACGCGCAGGTGATTGCTGGAGTTTTGCTGTTCTCCCATCGGGCGCGTTCCCGGGTGGCGGATAGGGAGCCGCGACGGTGTACTCCGTCGCGGTATCGGGACCCGGGCGTAGTGCACCCGGGTTCCGACGCGGACCAAAAACAGCGTGTGGGCGTGGGGGCCCCGGCCTAACTGCCCAAGCCGGGCAGTGGCAGTAAGGGAGAGACGTGCAACCGTTTCCGCACGTCTCTCCCAGAAAGAGGGGCCTGCTCGTCGTGTCAGCAATGTCGCGACTGAGCGGGCCACATTGTTAGTTGGGGCCCGAAAGGGCCAACGTCGGCGGAGTTACGAGGGTTTGCTAACGCGATACCAGTGCTCCGCCGATGACGGTTTGTGGAAACGGCGTGGGAGGTTTTAGCCGGTGAGAGCCCGGCACTTCGGCTGGTAGAGCTTTCCTCCCACGTTAATAAAAAAAAAAAAAAAAAAAAATGTTAGGTTAGGTTGGGATGCGATGTCAGACTACCTCCTCGTGTGCCTGTCTGCTTGTCGTATTACTTCGGTAATGCGGAAAGTGGATGGGCCGGTGCATCCTGGGCATCAGTCAATAACTTCCCTTAACAGGGTTCTTGTTGGCTGATGGCTAAAAGTCTGACGGGTGGCGCTGATCCGCGTGTCTCTCTGCTCTCGGAGGACACTGTGGAGAGGCAAGAGCGAGTGGTCGTCGGCGTGCAAGTCTTTGCCGCTGGCGGTGAGAGGATGGGATTTTCCCCTCCTCTACACTTTGCTGGCTCGTAATCCCTGTGTGGTGTCGTGGTCACGTCTCACGGCCGCCAGGGACCGAGGGTCCTGCCTTGACCGGCCGGACTGCGAGGAGACAACCTCTATAAAAAACCCTAATTCTGGACACTGGGGCTACGCGGTGTCTAGATGCTCGTTCTAGAGCGGCTGGAGGGCACACCAGTCATTAGCGGCCAACCCCAGGGACCTCCCGCCCCCTGGGTGTATTAGGGTTATCAAGGTACAGGGGGCTCTGCCTTGATGGACTGTTTATTTCCCCCATACTCGTGGGAATCAAATGGAAATCTCTAAAAATAAATCAGCAGATGAGGAGGATGCTGGCAGCTTGCTGTCAGCGTCAAAAAAGAAAGGGGTGTCGCGCAGCCGCGCATTACGCGCTGCGAAACGCGCAGCACCTATAAATGTAGAGTCTGACTCTGGCGGCTCGTCCTCGGACGATGCGAGCAACGCCAGAGACAGAAGCAGAAGCGCTGGCAGCAATGCCAGCGCTAAGAGAGGTAGAGGGCGCCCGCCCACTACCTTTCAATATGTCGGGTTGGCTAAGGCCAAAGAAGACCTTAACCGACAAAAGAAAGAAGAATTAAAGCTTTTAGATGTAGTAGCGGCCGCCCAAAAATGCAGGGCGGCAAACGCAGAGGTATCTGCGGCGGCGTCCGATGAAGAGGACGCCACCGTGGATGCCATAAGAAGAGCAGCAAAAAAAGAGGTGGAGGCGATTAGAGGTATCGCCCTCCACTCAGGGAACCTGAAGGGTACCTATGTTAGGGCCCTTAAGGACTCGGCCCTCTCTCTACAGAGAATGGTCGAGACCCTGGGTGGTCGCTCCACCTCCGAAGAAACAAAGAGACTGCAGGCAGAGAACAACCGCCTGCAAATGCAACTAGAATGTCTCAAAAAGGACGTGGCGTCGATGCGCGAGGAGATGGGGCGCCCGAAGGGTGTGACCACTCCCGCGCCTGCTGTAGTGGAGGTCGAAATGACCGAGTTCCCTCCGCTGCAGCCATTGCCGTCGCGTCCGAGGACGGCTGCGTCGGCATTACCAACGCCGACGCCAAAAACAAACAAGGAGAGCCCAATGGAGAAATACTTGGGTCCAATCATGCGTGCCGTGGGCGACATGATGGACTCCAAGATTGCGGGGCTGCAGGACAGGCTTTTGCCTGCTCAGCCCTGCAGGCCTCCATTGGGCAAAGGGGGGAAAGCAAAGGTCCCCCCACCATCTGGCGTAAAGACTGTCTCTGCTGTAGCCCAACCGCTGCAGCAGAGGAAGGCTTCTGCTGTGGCCCAACCGCCACAGCAGAAAAAGGCTTCTGCTCCTTCCCAAAAAGGGAAGGGTAAGCAGAAGCCACCAGTAGAAAAGAAAATTCCCCGCCCACTTCCGCCTCCTCCTGCGTCTATGGACGACGGATGGACGACGGTCGTGAAGCGAGGGAAGAAAAAGAGTAAAGGGGCACAGAAAACAAGTGCCCCAGTAACAAATCCTTCTCCTCAGGGTAAGAGAGGCGTAGCTTCTCCCCCTGAGAAGAAGAAAAAGAAGAGGCAGAGAAAACCTCGTGCTCCCCGCACTGCGGCAATAGTGCTGACACTGTTGTTGGGTGCGACGGAGGCTGGCTTCACCTATGATAAAATCATAGGTGAAGCCAAGAGCAAGATTTCGCCGGAGCTCGTGGGCCCTATTGGCCTTCGGTTCCGGCAAGCCATCACGGGTGCACGCATACTGGAGGTGCCCGGAGCTGATGGCAGTGACCGAGCGGACGCGCTCGCGCAGAGGATCCGTGAGATCTTCCCAGCTGAGCGCGTCCGTGTCGACAGGCCCACGAGGTGCGCAGACTTGCGCATTTCGGAGCTTGACGACTCGGTCACAGCCGAGGAGGTAGTGGCCGCCCTTGCTAAAGTGGGCGGCTGTCCGGAGGGGCAAATTAAAGCTGGCGTTGTCCGCTTTAACCCCTCCGGAATGGGTGCCATCTGGGCAAAGTGCCCCGTGGTGGCAATTAAAAAATTAGGAAGCTGATTGTTGGTGGGGTGGTCCTCAGCACGTATAACCGTGCTAGAGAGGGCCCCCCTGCGTTGCATCCGCTGCATGGAGGTTGGCCATGTGGGGGCGAGATGCAACGCACCTATCGACCGCAGCAATGAGTGTATGCGCTGCGGTCGGGAGGGCCATCGATCGGCCATGTGCTCCGCCGACAAGCCGCACTGCGTACTCTGCGCAGCGGCTGGCAAGCCGGCGGAGCATCGAGTAGGCGCGAAGAAGTGCGCCTACCTCAAGAAGCGCACTTCACAGAAGAAGGACGCCGGGGAGGAGGCGATGAGTACAGACCAAAATGGACAATAAAGCTCATCGCCTTCTCCTTGGGAATCTTAACCACTGTGCCGCCGCTCAGGACTTGTTTGTCCATAGCACGGCGCAGTGGTTAATCGATATAGCCGTGGCCACCGAGCCCTTCAGCCGACAACTGGTTGGGGGACTTAACGGGTTCGGTGGCCATAAACTTTGCAGTGTACGCCGGTGCCCCGTCTCTCGTTGCACTCGCGAGAGGCCAGGGGTACGCGGCTGCACAATGGGGGGAGACCGTAATGCTGGGGGTGTACTTCTCACCTAACAGGAGTGTCGCAGAATTTGAGTCGTATTTGGGCTAGGTAGCCAACGTGATCCAGCGTGCCTCGCCCAAACCAGTGGTTATGATGGGGGACCTCAACGCCAAGTCAACGGCCTGGGGTTCCCCCAGAAATAACGAGAGAGGCGACACTCTTGAGGAATGGGCGATAGTGACCGGCCTGTCCTTACTTAATAGGGGGTCGGTCAACACATGCGTGCGACAGGGGGGCGGATCGATTGTTGATATATCGTTCGCCAGCCCTTCTGTCGCTCAGCGAGTCTGTCACTGGCGAGTGATGGAGGAGGTTGAGACGCTGTCGGACCATCGGTACGTCCGATTCGACGTCTCCCCCTCCCCTCAAGTGGCAGACAACTATCGCCCGCAGAGAAGCACCCCAGCATTTCCCAGATGGGCGTTCAAACGTGTTCAGAAGGATCTCTTGATGGAGGCCGCTTTGGTCCAAGCCTGGAATGCCGAGGCACGACAGGACATCGGGGGAGAGGAGGGAGCTGAATGGTTCCGGGGCGCAATGACGCAAGTCTGCGACGCGTCGATGCCCCGGATGAAGTCCCTTCCTCGCAAGCGGCAAGCGTACTGGTGGAACTCTGCCATCGCGGCACTCCGCATGGAGTGCATTGCGGCGCGCAGAAAGTACTCCAGACGCTACCGCCGCGGTACCCCTGATGTGACCATTGTGGCACAGCTGTACGAGGCATATAGAGAAAAGAGAAGAGCTCTGCAGCTGTCCATCAAGAGAGCCAAAGCTCAGGCGAGGAAAGAGCTCCTGGAGGGTCTTAACGCGGATCCGTGGGGGCGCCCGTATAAAATGGTTCGCAATAAGCTGAAACCATGGGCGCCTCCATTGACACAGACCCTTCAGCCTCAAGTGCTCGAAAAGGTTGTGTCCGCTCTGTTCCCAAACAGAGCGGATCACACGCCTCCATCGATGGGACGTAGACCCCTGATGGAGGAGAGCCTTGAGGCGCCGGAAATAACGCCGGCGGAGTTCGACCTGTCCGTGGGAAGAATCCGGAGCAACAAAGCTTCGGGTCCAGATGGAATCCCCGGACGTGCCTGGGCCATGTCGATGAACGCCCTAGGGACCCGACTCTGTAGGTATTTTAACTCTTGCCTGGAGTCGGGACGGTTTCCCCGGATTTGGAAGACAGGCAGACTCGTGCTCATCAAGAAGGAGGGTCGCCCTGCAGAATCTCCCTCAGCGTACCGCCCCATTGTGCTGCTCGACGAGGTCGGCAAACTATTCGAAAGAATTATTGCCGGCCGTATCGTCGGGCAGCTAAGCTCGGTAGGGCCGGACTTAAGTAGTGTGCAATATGGCTTTCGAGGAGGCCGCTCTACGATTGACGCCATAGAGCGCGTCAAGAGCCTCTCGGAAGCCGTAGTCGCCCAGGGTGGAGTGGCGCTGGCAGTGTCATTAGACATTGCCAACGCTTTCAACACACTCCCCTGGGCGTGCATCGGGGAGGCATTGAAATATTACAAAATGCCTCCCTACTTACAGAGGATAGTCCGGTCGTACTTGAGCGACAGGTATATTACATACGAGGGGCGGTCTGGAGAGATCGTGCTGAGGGAGATGGTGTGCGGTGTTCCACAGGGGTCTGTCTTAGGACCACTCCTGTGGAACATCGGGTACGACTACGTACTGCGGGGCGCACTTCCCCGGGGCCTGAGTGTCACGTGCTATGCCGATGACACTCTGGTTTTAGCCCGGGGAAGATCTTTTGAGGAGTCTGCCTGTCTAGGTAAATTAGGAGTTACGCTGGTCGTCGGCAGGATTAGGATGCTGGGACTGGAGGTGGCGCTGCATAAGACTGAGGCCATTTGTTTTCATGGGCCTCGTCGTGCGCCGCCTCGCGGTTCCAGCATCACCATAGAGGGAACCACAATCGAGGTCGGGTCCACAATGAAGTACCTGGGACTCGTCCTCGACAGCCGTTGGAGCTTCCGCGAGCACTTTGCGGGTCTGGCCCCGAAACTCATGGGTGCAGCGGGCGCACTTAGTCGCCTGCTCCCCAACTTGGGTGGGCCAGATGCCGCAACTCGCCGCCTGTATTTAGGAGTGGTCCGGTCGATGGCCCTATACGGGGCACCCGTCTGGGCGTACACCCTGGCGGACAAGTCAGTGGCGCAGCTGCGAAAGTCGCAGCGCGTCATGGCCGTCAGGGTGATCAGAGGGTACCGGACCATCTCATATGAGGCGGCGTGTGCACTGGCAGGGTCCCCTCCGTGGGACATCGAGGCGAAAGTCTGCGCGGACATGTACGAACTCCGCGCAGACGAACCTGCCAGGGTGCGGAGGCTCCTGTCTCGACGGGAAGTCTTTAGATTGTGGAGCGAGAGGCTGGCGACACCAACTGCCGGCCTCCGAACCGTCGAGGCAGTTCGCCCTGTACTTAAGAAGTGGGCGAACAGGCGGCAAGGTTCCCTCACCTTCCGGTTAACGCAAGTACTTTCCGGGCACGGATGCTTCGGAAAGTACCTCTGCAAAATAGCCGGAAGGGAGCCGACGACCAGATGCAACGAGTGTGGAGACTGCGACGAGGACACGGCGCAGCACAACCTAGGGGAATGTCCAGCATGGACACCGCTGCGCCGCGACTTCGTCGCAGAGGTGGGAACGAATGACCTCTCGCTACCAGCCGTCATCAAGGCTATGATGACTAGCGAGAGGTCATGGAATGCGGCCGTCTCCTTCTGTGAGTCTATAATGCTCCAGAAGGAGACCGCGGAGAGGGAGCGGGAGAGATCCCAGGACGCTCCCTCCAACCGCCGCGTCAGAGCCAGGATCCCGAGGAGAGTGAAATTTGCCTCTCCTCTCGTTCCCACCTAGCCCCGCGGGCGGCAGTCATGGAGGTGACTGTCGCCCATTCACATCAAGAGGCGGGGCCCAGAGGCAGCGCGCGCGTGTTCCCGCGCGCGCCTCAATACATTGAAACAGAGTGTTCAGGAGAGGGATCATCTTCTGTATCCCTCTCCTGAAACCCGGGAGGGGCCCGTTCGTCAAAAGAACGGGCTAGCGTCGGCGGAGTTACGGCGTTATTTCGAAAGAGAACCCGTGCTCCGTCAATTATGGCGACAGGAGAAACACCGCGGGGGTTTTAGTGGGTGCAACTCCCACACTACCCGTCCCCTTCCTCCAAAGGGGGCGGGTGTCCAGCGATTTCCCCCGCGCAACAAAAAAAAAAAAAAAAAAAAAAGGGGGCGCCCGCCCACTACCTATGAATATGTTGGATTAGCCAAAGCTAAGGCGGAGGCTAACCAACAAAAAAGAGAGGAGCTCAAGCTCCGTCAGGAGGAAGAGCTCCTCCAGATAGTGGCGGTCGCCCAAAAATCCAGGGTGGCAAACGCAGAGGCATCTGGCCATAAACTTTGCAGTGTACGCCGGTGCCCCGTCTCTCGTTGCACTCGCGAGAGGCCAGGGGTACGCGGCTGCACAATGGGGGGAGACCGTAATGCTGGGGGTGTACTTCTCACCTAACAGGAGTGTCGCAGAATTTGAGTCGTATTTGGGCGAGGTAGCCAACGTGATCCAGCGTGCCTCGCCCAAACCAGTGGTTATGATGGGGGACCTCAACGCCAAGTCAACGGCCTGGGGTTCCCCCAGAAATAACGAGAGAGGCGACACTCTTGAGGAGTGGGCGATAGTGACCGGCCTGTCCTTACTTAATAGGGGGTCGGTCAACACATGCGTGCGACAGGGGGGCGGATCGATTGTTGATATATCGTTCGCCAGCCCTTCTGTCGCTCAGCGAGTCTCTCACTGGCGAGTGATGAAGGAGGTTGAGACGCTGTCGGATCATCGTTACATCCGATTCGACGTCTCCCCCTCCCCTCAAGTGGCAGACAACTGTCGCCCGCAGAGAAGCACCCCAGCATTTCCCAGATGGGCGTTCAAACGTGTTCAGAAGGATCTCTTGATGGAGGCCGCTTTGGTCCAAGCCTGGAATGCCGAGGCACGACAGGACATCGGGGGAGAGGAGGGAGCTGAATGGTTCCGGGGCGCAATGACGCAAGTCTGCGACGCGTCGATGCCCCGGATGAAGTCCCTTCCTCGCAAGCGGCAAGCGTACTGGTGGAACTCTGCCGTCGCGGCACTCCGCATGGAGTGCATTGCGGCGCGCAGAAAGTACTCCAGACGCTACCGCCGCGGTACCCCTGATGTGACCATTGTGGCACAGCTGTACGAGGCATATAGAGAAAAGAGAAGAGCTCTGCAGCTGTCCATCAAGAGAGCCAAAGCTCAGGCGAGGGAAGAGCTCCTGGAGGGTCTTAACGCGGATCCGTGGGGGCGCCCGTATAAAATGGTTCGCAATAAACTGAAACCATGGGCGCCTCCATTGACACAGACCCTTCAGCCTCAAGTGCTCGAAAAGGTTGTGTCCGCTCTGTTTCCAAACAGAGCGGATCACACGCCTCCATCGATGGGACGTAGACCCCTGATGGAGGAGAGCCTTGAGGTGCCGGAAATAACTCCGGCGGAGTTCGACCTGTCCGTGGGAAGAATCCGGAGCAACAAAGCTCCGGGTCCAGATGGAATCCCCGGACGCGCCTGGGCTATGTCGATGAACGCCCTAGGGACCCGACTCTGTAGGTATTTCAACTCTTGCCTGGAGTCGGGACGGTTTCCCCGGATTTGGAAGACAGGCAGACTCGTTCTGATCAAGAAGGAAGGTCGTCCCGCAAAATCTCCCTCAGCGTACCGCCCCATCGTGCTGCTCGACAAGGTCGGCAAACTATTCGAAAGAATTATTGCCGGCCGTATCGTCGGGCAGCTAAGCTCGGTAGGGCCGGACTTAAGTAGTGTGCAATATGGCTTTCAAGGAGGCCGCTCTACGGTTGACGCCATAGAGCGCGTCAAGAGCCTCTCGGAAGCCGTAGTCGCCCAGGGTGGAGTGGCGCTGGCAGTGTCATTAGACATTGCCAACGCTTTCAACACACTCCCCTGGGCGTGCATCGGGGAGGCATTGAAATATCACAAAATGCCTCCCTACTTACAGAGGATAGTCCGGTCGTACTTGAGCGACAGGTATATTACATACGAGGGGCGGTCTGGAGAGATCGTGTTGAGGGAGATGGTGTGCGGTGTTCCACAGGGGTCTGTCTTAGGACCACTCCTGTGGAACATCGGGTACGACTACGTACTGCGGGGCGCACTTCCCCGGGGCCTGAGTGTCACGTGCTATGCCGATGACACTCTGGTTTTAGCCCGGGGAAGATCTTTCGAGGAGTCTGCCTGTCTGGGTAAACTGGGAGTAACGCTGGTCGTCGGCAGGATTAGGATGCTGGGACTGGAGGTGGCGCTGCATAAGACTGAGGCCATTTGCTTTCATGGGCCTCGTCGTGCGCCGCCTCGCGGTTCCAGCATCACCATAGAGGGAACCACAATCGAGGTCGGGTCCACAATGAAGTACTTGGGACTCGTCCTCGACAGCCGTTGGAGCTTCCGCGAGCACTTTGCGGGTCTGGCCCCGAAACTCTTGGGTGCAGCGGGCGCACTTAGTCGCCTGCTCCCCAACGTGGGTGGGCCAGATGCCGCAACTCGCCGTCTTTATTTAGGAGTGGTCCGGTCGATGGCCCTTTACGGGGCACCCGTCTGGGCGTACACCCTGGCGGACAAGTCAGTGGCGCAGCTGCGAAAGTCGCAGCGCGTCATGGCCGTCAGGGTGATCAGAGGGTACCGGACCATCTCATATGAGGCGGCGTGTGCACTGGCAGGGTCCCCACCGTGGGACATAGAGGCGAAGGTCTGCGCGGACATGTACGAACTCCGCGCAGACGAACCTGCCAGGGTGCGGAAGCTCCTGTCTCGACGGGAAGTCTTTAGATTGTGGAGCGAGAGGCTGGCGACACCAACTGCCGGCCTCCGAACCGTCGAGGCAGTTCGCCCTGTACTTAAGAAGTGGGCGAACAGGCGGCAAGGTTCCCTCACCTTCCGGTTAACGCAGGTACTTTCCGGGCATGGATGCTTCGGAAAGTACCTCTGCAAAATAGCCGGAAGGGAGCCGACGACCAGATGCAACGAGTGTGGAAACTGCGACGAGGACACGGCGCAGCACAATTTAGAGGAATGTCCAGCATGGACACTGCTGCGCCGCGACTTCGTCGCAGAGGTGGGGACGAATGACCTCTCGCTACCAGCCGTCATCAAGGCTATGATGACTAGCGAGAGGTCATGGAATGCGGCCGTCTCCTTCTGTGAGTCTATAATGCTCCAGAAGGAGACCGCGGAGAGGGAGCGGGAGAGATCCCATGACGCTCCCTCTAACCGCCGCGTCAGAGCCAGGATCCCGAGGAGAGTGACATTCGCCTCTCCTCTCGTTCCCACCTAGCCCCGCGGGCGGCAGTCATGGAGGTGACTGTCGCCCATTCACATCCAGAGGCGGGGCCCAGAGGCAGCGCGCGCGTGTTCCCGCGCGCGCCTCAATACATCGAAATAGAGTGTTCAGGAGAGGGATCATCTTCTCTATCCCTCTCCTGAAACCCGGGAGGGGCCCGTTCGTCAAAAGAACGGGCCAGCGTCGGCGGAGTTACGGCGTTATTTCGAAAGAGAACCCGTGCTCCGTCAATTATGGCGACCGGAGGAACACCGCGGGGGTTTTAGTGGGTGCAACTCCCACACTACCCGTCCCCTTCCTCCAAAGGGGGCGGGTGTCCAGCGATTTCCCTCGCGCAACAACAAAAAAAAAAAAACAAAATGTTAGGTTGGGATGCGATTCACCTGCTACGCAGATGACACGCTCGTAATGGCCCGGGGAAGTACCTATGAGGAGTCTGCTCGTCTTGCCACTCTAGGAGTGACACTGGTCGTCGGCAGAATAGCGATGCTGGGATTGGAGGTGGCGCTGCACAAGACTGAGGCCATATGTTTTCATGGGCCTCGTCGTGCGCCACCCCGTGGGTCTAGCATCGTTATTGAGGGAACGCGTATCGAGGTCGGGTCGACCATGAAGTACTTGGGACTCGTCCTCGATAGCCGCTGGAGCTTCCGCGAACACTTTGCGGGTCGGGCCCCTAAACTCATGGGGGCAGCAGGTGCACTTAGTCGCCTGCTCCCCAACTTGGGTGGGCCAGACACCGCAGCTCGCCGTCTCTACTTAGGAGTGGTCCGGTCAATGGCCCTGTACGGGGCCCCGATATGGGCCTACACCCTGACGAGCAAATCTGTCGCGCTGTTGAGAAAATCACAGCGCGTCATGGCCGTCAGGGTGATACGTGGCTACCGGACCATCTCGTACGAGGCGGCGTGTGTCCTGGCAGGGTCCCCTCCGTGGGACATTGAGGCTAAAGTCTGCGCGGATATGTATGAAATCCGCGCGGACGAACCTGCCAGGGTGCGGAAGCTCCTGTCTCGACAGGAAGCATTACGTATGTGGAACGAGAGGCTGGCAACACCATCTGCTGGCCTCCGAACTGTCGAGGCAGTTCGCCCAGTACTGAAGAAGTGGGCGAACAGGCGGCACGGTTCCCTCACCTTCCGGCTGACGCAAGTACTTTCCGGGCATGGCTGCTTCGGAAAGTACCTCTGCAAGATAGCCGGAAGGGAGCCGACGACCGAATGTCATGAGTGTGGAAACTGCGACGAAGACACGGCGCAGCACAATCTGGAGGAATGTCCTGCTTGGACATTGCTGCGCCGAGAATTCGTCGCAGAGGTGGGGACGAATGACCTCTCGCTACCAGCCGTTATCAAGGCTATGGTGTCTAGCGAGGGGTCATGGAATGCGGCTGTCTCCTTCTGTGAAGCTATCATGCTCCAGAAGGAGACCGCGGAGAGGGAGCGGGAAAGATCCCAAGATGCTCCCTCTGTCCGCCGCGGAAGAGCCGGGATCCGGAGGAGAGTGCGATTCGCCTCCCCTCCCGTCCCCACCTAACCCCGTCGGCGGCAGTCCAGGAGGAGGACTGCCGCCATACTCACCTTAGAGACGGGGTCAGAGGCAGCGCGCGCTGTGTTCCCGCGCGCGCCTTACAACTGAGATCAGAGTGCGCAGGAGAGTAACATCGACTCTCCTGCAAAAAGAGGGGCCCGTTCGGTGGGAGAACGGGCCAGCGTCGGCGGAGTTACGCGGGACTGCGAAAGTGAACTCCGTGCTCCGCCAGACGAACGGAGGAACACCGCGAGGGTTTTTAGTCGGTGCAAGCCCGACACTCCCCGCCACCCCTCCCTCCTCGGGTGGCGGGCGTCCGTTAGGGATTTTCCCTCGCGTTACCAAAAAAAAAAAAAAAAAAAAGGTTGGGATGCGATGTCAGACTACCTCCTCGTGTGCCTGTCTGCTTGCCGTATTACTTCGGTAATGCGGAAAGTGGATGGGCCGGTGCATCCTGGGCATCAGTCAATAACTTCCCTTAACGGGGATCTTGTTGGCTGATGGCTAAATGTCTGACGTGTTTCGCTGCTCCACGTATCCCTCTGCTCTCAGAGGGAACTGTGGAGGAGCAAGAGCGGGTGGGTCGGTGGGATCATTCCCTCCCTCACACTTTGCTGGCTCGTAATCCCTGTGTGGTGTCGTGGTCACGTCTCACGGCCACCAGGGACCGAGGGTCCTGCCTTAACCGGCCGGACTGCGAGGAGACAACCTCTATAAAAATCCTTAATTCTGGGCGCTGGGGCTACGCGGCGTCCGGATGCTCGTTCTAGAGCGGCTGGAGGGTACACCAGTCATTAGCGGCCAACCCCAGGGACTTCCCGCCCCCTGGGTGTATTAGGGTTATCAGGGTACAGGGGGCACTGCCCTGATGGACTTCTTATTTCCCCCATACTCGTGGGATCCAAATGATCAAAAATAAAATAAAAACTTCGGGAGAGGAGGACGTTGACACCACGGTGTCAGTGTCAAAAAAGTTGGAGTGACGCGCAACCGCGCTTTGCGCGCGGTGAAACGGACTCTGGTATCGGACTCTGGTTCGTCCTCAGATGAGGCGACCATTGTTCGAACAAGAAGTGGAAGCGGTAGGGGTAGGGGGTAGGGGGCGTCCGCCCACTACCTATGAATATGTTTGTTGAGGAAGACCTCGTTTTATAATATTTTTTACTATATTTGAAAGTTCTTTTGACATTTCTTTTTAACATTTATATTTTGTCATTGTCTAAAAATTCTTCGAGTAAAATCCATGTAATTGCTGAAATAGTTTATTATTTTCAACATTTTGGTCCTTTGAGCTGAATAATGCGCAAATAAACAGCGCCTAAATGGATAAAACATATTAGACAATCAAAAATAAAGAAGAAATTGTCGTTCGAAAATACGAACTAGATGTCTACGGGAGTCGGCCTGATCAGGTAATCCGTCTCAACTTGGGAGGGCAGGTTTGTAAGTGATTCCCCGCTGGTTGTATGTATTAAATATTACAGAATCCACTGTCAAGTACCGAATCCTCGGCGCCCAAGGGTGGGCAGTCATTATAGAAGAGGTTCGTGTCCGGTGTGATTTGGTAAAGAGAGATGGACGACAAGGAAATGTTGGCAGGTAAGTCGGACGATGATAGTGTTCGCGATGCCATTCGAAAGCGCGGTTCGTATAAAGGTCGCTTAACCTTATTTAGGTCTTATTTTAATAATTTACCTAGTATATTGAGCAATATTCAAATACTGGAATTAAAACTGAGAACACAGAAAATATCATCAGTTTATGATGCATTTGACGATGTTCAATGCATCATCGAGGCTGCTCGCCCAGACTCAGAAATTGAAATCGTCTACCGTTGCGAATTTGATGATATATATTTTGAATTATTATCCAAAGCAGAAGAGCTGCTTGCCAAATATAATGGCCCAAAGCCAGGCTCCTCGCATATTCAAGACGAGAATTGTGAGGATAATGCTAGTACCAATAATGCGATTAGTGGCATTAAATTACCTACTATATCAATGCCTACATTTAGTGGTGATTATGAAAATTGGCTTGAATTTCATGACACATTTTTAAATTTAATTCATAACAATAAAACTATTACGGACGTGCATAAATTCCATTATTTGCGATCTGCATTGCAAGGAAATGCTGCAGAAGTCATCCGTTCACTAGAATTTTCTAGTAATAATTATAAAGTAGCTTGGCAGATATTATGCGATAGGTTTGACAATTCCAGGCTTCTAATTCAAAATCACGCAAAGGCGTTATTTTCAATAGATCCTATCAGACGCGAATCCGCAATATTGTTACGTCAATTGATACACGATTTCTAAAAATTTAAGAGCCTTGGAAATGTTAGGTGAACCCGTTATAAACTGGGATACATTGTTGATATTTATATTCTCTAGTAAATTAGATTTTAGTACTTCTCGGGCATGGGAGGAAGAAAAGTGTAGGCTAGAAAAAGTCACACTGGCTCATTTGATTAAATTTATCAAAAATCGTGCGGATTTACTAGAAACATTGGTGTTGAATAAACCCAATTATCAAATGTATAATAATTGTAAATATAATAGCATGAAACAACATAGTAATAATAATGTTAAGGCCCTGATTAACATTAATGGTAAAAAAGATGTTTTATGTATTTTATGTAAAGGCGAGCATAAGATTTTTAATTGTGAAATGTTTATAGCTTTACCCATTGACGAAAGGGTAGCATTTATTAGAAAAAATCATTTATGTCTTGTATGTTTAAAACCTGGACATAAAAATATTAATTGTAAATTTTATGGATGCCGTAAATGCAAACGTAGGCATAACACATTATTGCATCAAGATTGCGATACAAATAATGACAGTCAATTGTCAAATGATATCGAAGTAGCGGCTGTTGCGACTATGTCGGAGCCGACGACTACATTGTCAATAAATAAAATTAATGCTAAGACTAAAACAAGTCAAGTAATTTTATCTACTGTCTTAGTTAATATTAAAGATAGTAATGGACAGTTTAGAGAGGTCCGTGGCGTCTTGGACTCTGGTAGTCAGGCTTCATTTATCACAGAGTCTTTGGTACAGCGCCTTAAGTTAAATATTAATAATATTGAATCTCGTGTGACAGGTGTCAATAATGTCATTACGAAAATAAATAAAAGTACGCATGTTACTATGATATCTAGGATAAATTCATATTACAAAAGTTTTAATTGTTTAGTTTTGCCGAATATTGCAGCTATTAGATATGATAATAATACAGATTTAAGAAAATTGACAATTCCAGACAATATTATCCTTGCCGATCCTCAGTTTTATGATCCTAAGGATATAGAGCTTTTAATAGGAGCCGATTTATTCTGGGAATTATTGTGTGATGGCCGTTTTAAGTTGGAACAAAACAGCCCAATTTTACAGAATACAAAGTTAGGGTATATATTGTCAGGCCCTATGCCTATTATTAGGGATGTAATGAGCAAAGAAATACGATGTAACTTTGCAATAAATGAAGACGATATTAATGAACAATTAACTAAATTTTGGAAACTTGAAGAAGTAAGTGAATCAATTAAATTATATACTGACGAGGAGAAAGCATGTGAGGCTCATTTCGTTGATCATTTGACTGTAGAACAGAATGGTCATTTTAGTGTTTCTATACCATTGAAAAGAGCTGATACAGAGTTAGGCGATTCTTACCGGCGTGCAAAGCAATGTTTATTGTCGCTGGAAAGAAGGTTTATTAGACAGCCTGAGCTAAAGACTAGGTATGTAGATTTCTTGAAAGAGTATGAACAATTAGGTCATATGACAGAGGCAGAAATAGACAATTCAGTAGTCAATTATTTTCTCCCACACCATGGCGTGATAAGAGAACATAGTACTACTACTAAACTAAGAGTGGTTTTCAACGCCAGCTTACCCACTTCTTCTGGTTTGTCATTTAACAACCTACAAATGGTTGGACCTACCATTCAAAATGATCTGGTATCCATTTTATTAAGATTTCGTACTTATAAATATGTTGTAACAGCCGACATTGAAAAAATGTACAGGCAAATATTTGTAGAAAATAGTCAGCGCAGGTTACAGCAGATTCTTTGGCGACCTGATCCTGACCAACCAATTAAAGCTTACAAATTAAATACTGTTACTTACGGGACAGCTTCCGCACCTTTTTTAGCTATTCGTTCTTTATACGAGGTAGGTCTTAGAAACAATAATAAATTAATTTCTGATATAATATGTAATGATTTTTATGTAGATGATGTTCTTACTGGTTCAAATGAACTAGATGAATTAAAATTCATTAAAAGACAATTACACAAAACTTTATTGTCTAGGGGTTTTAATTTAAGAAAATGGAGGTCAAATGTGACATTTGTTAACGAAAGTGTTAATGATACTTTAGATTTAGATTTGAGTAATATGGAATGCGCTAATACTTTAGGACTAGGTTGGAACTCTAGTTTGGATTGTTTATATTTTAATATTTTGACAGATGATGTTACTGCGCATAGTACTAAAAGAATAATTTTGAGATCGATAGCGAAAATATTCGATCCTTTGGGTTTGTTAAGTTGCATTATAATCAGGTCAAAGATTATTTTGCAGAAGTTATGGCTTCTCAAGGTTTCCTGGGATGATGTTTTACCAGAGGAAGTAAATAAGATGTGGTTTGCCTTTCAGTCGCAGCTGACTGTGCTAAACCAATTAGTTATTCCAAGATTCGGAATTGTAGATAATGCTGAAATAATAGAAGTTCATGTATTTTGTAATGCTTCTCAAGACGCATATGGAGCGTGTTTATATGTTAGGTCTATGAATGCTACTAATATTAATGCATCTTTGTTAATTGCTAAATCTAGGGTAGCTCCCTTAAAGCCAACTACCATACCGCGTCTAGAATTATGTGGCGCTGTTATTGCTGTAAGATTAGCAGATAAAGTTTTAAAATCTTTAAGGGTAAAGGTACATAGTTGTACTTTTTGGACCGATTCTGCTATTGTATTAGGGTGGTTACAAACTCAGCCATACAAACTGAAACCTTTTGTAAAGAATAGGGTAGCAGAAATACTTGAAACATCTAAGAATAGTCGTTGGCGTCACATAGGTACTAAGGATAATCCTGCCGATTTACTCTCACGGGGCATTAATGCAGAATCATTAAAGAATAACGATTTATGGTGGAAAGGGCCCACTTTTCTATGTTCCCCTGAAAGTGAGTGGCCGTTATCCAAATTTAATACAAATATTAATGTATTGCCTGAATTAAAGGTAACTACGACTCAATGTAATATAGTATGTGATTCACCAAACGTTTTAGATTTTGAACGATTCTCTAATTATAATAGACTGTTAAGAAGTTTCGCTTATGTATTAAGATTTGTATATAATTGTAAGGCTAAAATTAGAAAAATGACTACAAGCCTTGACGCTTTAGATACTGATGAATTAAATAGGTCATTTATAATACTATTTAAATTAGCTCAACTTGAATCTTTTCAAATGGAAATAGATTCTTTAAAGAAAAATGATAACATTAAAAAGGGTTATTTAAGTAGTTTATGTCCATTTTTAGGCGATGACGGGTTATTGAGAGTAGGAGGAAGATTAGAATTGTCTAACTTTCTTTACGACAAAAAGCATCCTATTATTATTAATGCTAAACATCGTTTAACTGTACTACTCTTTAAGCATGAACATAAAAGACTTATGCATTGTGGATCACAATTATTGTTATATTCGATACGTGATCGATTTTGGTCTGTTAGAGGTAGAAACTTGGCTAAAAGGGTAGTGCATGATTGTTTATTATGTTATAGATTCAAAGCGAAACCGATTATTCTCCTTATGGGAAATTTACCGAAAGAACGGGTCACTGTTAGTTTTCCATTTCAATGTACAGGCATGGATTATGCAGGTCCGATAATAGGTGTTGGTTTGGCCAAAACCGCATTCAAAATATTTCTCACGCATTCATAAACATTCACACGCATACATACACATCCACACGCACACATATTATATATGTATATATTTTCCTATTTTCTTTGCTGGCAACCTTATCCAAAATTCCCTAAGTACCGGAAAAGTGGAAACACAGAAAGAAAAAAAAAGTGTATGTGAACTGACCGCGCACGCATCTCGCATCGCATTTTACATTTAATAAGTTCAAATCAGTTATAAAGTGTGACTGAAGTGAAAGTGGATGCACCAATGATAATTGCTTCATTGAGTGCTACAGTTCCAATCGAAGACATTCGCATCGCATTGAGTTGTGGACGATAAAGTGCCAAAGAACCAGCGACCATTTACCAGGTACTCCTTAAAATATTGTCCATAATTTCTGGTCCTTCTCCCCGTGATCCTCTTAATTACATATCCTCATTTTATTCGCATTTACACACCGCACCGCACCGCCACATACACTACATACCCGCATATATTTGTACTTTTTATTCACCCGCATTTGTCTTACAGCATGAGTACTGAGGGCAAAGTATATACTTCTTTGCCATTTAGTGAAGTCACAATGACTTCTAAGTGCAAAGTATTAGAGGCTAAAAGCCAAAGCTTATTTTCTATAATTCAAAACGTATATGATTTAAGTTGCGATATAAAAACTGCTCAAGACAAAGACAGGTTCCTAATACGCACAAATACAATTGAGCAAGTGAGATCTGAATTCACTACTGTGGTTCAGGAAATCAATGAATACAGATCTGCGACTGAAGCTAATTTTATTCCTTCGTTCAAAGCCATAGAAGCTTTCGATGAATTATATTGCAATGTAAAATCAGTACAAAACAAATTAACCGCTAAACAATCCTCTATTCAAATCTCAAAGCCTACGCATAAACTTCCAGTCTTAGATTTGGTCTCTTTTAACGGCGATCCTGCAATGTGGCCTATATTTCATCAGAACTTCAAAGAGATGATTCATGAAAATGAACATCTCACGGATGCCGAAAAGATTCAATATCTGGTATCAAAGTTGTCAGGATCTGTTTTATCAATCACCTCTGGAATATTACCAGTGGCTTCCAACTATGAAATAATATGGAACGCCATTGTAGACAAGTACGAAGACCCCCGCACATTAGCCGCTCAATATATAGATAAAATGCTTAAGTTTAAGCCTATATCCACACCCGCAACCGCAAAAAACCTAGATAATATTCTAGAACAATATTTCGCCTCAGCCGCAGCCTTAAAATCGCTTAAAATTGAAAATTTATCTGATTATTTGTTTTTACATATAGCACTAAACAAATTAGACAAAGAAACAATAAACCTCTTTGAACAACAACAGAAAGGTTATCAAATTCCTACATTTGATTCCTTGGAACAATTTATAAAGCAACAATCGAAAATACATTCACGCACCCAGTTATATTCTTCACTAACTCATAAACCCGCACATACATCGTTGAAATCAAAATCCCTACATTCTCTTGTTATAGACACTAACTTAGATAACAATAAAAATTGTATTATATGTAACGAGGAACGTCACCCGTTATTTAAATGCACTAAATTCCTAAACGCAACACTTAGTGATAGACACTCCCTAATATCACAGCATCACCTGTGTAAAAATTGCCTTGGTTTTCATAATATATCTAATTGCCAATCTAATAACACCTGTAAACAATGTCACAAAAAACATCATACGTTATTACACAATGATAACTTAAAATATAATAATAAGTTTCAACGTAAACAAAACCCGACAAATTATAATATATCCTCATCGCATCCCTCTCAGTCTAACCAAGCTATGCAGGGCTTAAGCCAGAGTGAGATAAAAGATGAATCTCAGCCGCCTACTCAAATTGATAATATTATATCGCATGCACCGACTATTTCTGAAAATAGATCTACTATGCAACAAAGTTTTATAACAAATTGCAACAATAAAACGATAATATGCGATATAGTTCCCACAGCTTGTGTTAATGTTATTAAAGATAAAAATAATAATTATTCGCAAATTAGAATGTTATTAGATACAGGTTCGACCGCTAACTTCATAACTGAATTATGTTGTAAAAAATTAAATTTAAAAATATATTATGAACGATCTACTGTCTTAGGTATAGGTATGTCTTCAAATCCGGTTATCGGCTATACAAACTTTACGTTTCAATCTCGATTTGACTCGCGTCATTCATATACGATTAGAGCTTTTGTTGTTGAAAAAATTACAAGTAAATTACCCACTATTCAATTAAATACGCAAATATTAAATTGTTTTAAAAACATTTTGTTAGCTGATGATATGTTTTATATTCCCGCTGATATTGAATGCGTTATAGGATCAGGTTTATTCCCTCATTTACTATTATCACGAAAATTCATACCAACACACTCAAAGGTAGTCGCCGTAGAATCAACATTGGGCTACTTAATTATGGGCGAAACTGAGTGTGATAATTTATTACCTCATACTTGTAACATTGCTATTCAGGCACTACTCGCAAGAAACAACAACAACAAATTAAATATTTCAGTACAAAAATTATGGGAATTAGAATCGGTGGTTCCGCAGAAAATATTAAGCCCCGATGAACAATTATGTGAAGAACATTTTACAAAAAACATATCACGTGACCCCGACGGGCGCTGTGTGGTTTCGTTGCCCTTCCGCGAGAACCCTAATACTTTAGGTGACTCATATACATTCGCAAAGAATAGATTGTTGTGTTTAGAAAACAAATTAAGTAAAAATGAATCTCTTCGTTTAGGTTATAATGAAACTATTTTATCATATATTCAAAATGGATTTTTGGTAAAGGTACCTAGGTCATTACGACCTCCCCCCACCGCATATTACATTCCGCACCGAGCTGTTTATCGTCCCGAAAAAGATACAACAAAAATTAGAATTGTATTGGATGCTAGTTGCAAAACTACTTCCGGCAAGAGTCTCAATGACATCCTACATTGTAGGCCTAATCTGCAATCAAATATATTTGATTTATTAATTAATTTACGCATGTTTTCTGTCGCGATTTCAGCAGATTTGGAAAAGATGTACTTTCAATTAAAGGTAGACAGCAAACATCATTGTTTCCAGCGAATCTTATTTAAATTCAATCCTAAATCCGATCCTATTGATATTTATGAATTTCACCGTGTGCCTTTCGGCCTCAAATGCGCTCCTTACTTGGCCACGCGTGTCGTTCAGCATTTATCGCGATATGAAGCCGCTAAATATCCTCTCGCCGCTCGCACCGCTACTAAATATTCCTACATGGATGATTTTTTATATTCTGTGACTTCCGAGCAGGAAGCACTCTCACTATACTCTCAGCTTGTGAATATGTTCGCAAGTGGAGGCTTTAATTTGACTAAGTGGATATCTAATTCGCAAAACTTTCTATCTAACATCCCTGAATCTTCTCGAGCAAATAATAATATCTTATTTGACTCTGATGACGAAATTAAAATTATTGGTTTAAGATGGAATCCCCGCTCCGATTATTTCACTTTTTATATTAATCCTCCAACTATATCTAAGTGCACAAAAAGAATAATATTAGCAGTTACAGCATCTTTATATGACCCATTAGGTCTTTTAGCTCCGCTCACCGCTTATATGAAACTCATAGTCCAGGAATGTTGGAAACGAGAATTGGAATGTGACGAACAGGTTGCTACAGACATCTCCGCAATATGGTATAAACTGTTAAATCAAATTGTTAATTTATCAGGAATAAAAATACCTCGCCATTTAGGTATTCTGAATGATTCTCAAGTAACATTAATGTGTTTTTCCGACGCCAGCGAAAAATGCTATGGAGCCGTAATATACGTTCGAATTGGCTCCTTAGACAATGTTGCCTCTAAAGTATCTTTGCTCTGTGCAAAATCCCGCCTTGCTCCTTTAAATAAAATAACCCTCGCTCGCTTAGAATTGTGTGCCGCTCATCTCTTAGCCTTATTAATAAAATCTGTGCTAAACAATTTTGAAAACCGCTTTAAAATCAATCATATCTTCGCTTTTTCTGACTCCACAATAACGCTCGCATGGATTCGAGCTTCTCCGCATAGATGGCAAACCTTTATTGCCAATAGAACCGCTGCTATTCGTGAATTGGTTTCACCTAACCACTGGTACCACGTGCCAGGTTCCGAAAACCCCGCTGATATCACCACACGCCCCGTTGGTCCAAATGAATTGGCCCAGAGTCTTTCTTGGTTTAATGGCGCGGCGTGGATGTCTTCACCGCAACAACATTGGTGTGTCACGTCAATAGATGACACATGTATTCCCGCTAATATTCCTGAATCGAAACCTGTAGTTATGATACAAGTATCAGATTCAGAACCGCATCCATTTCATACACTCGCACAACGCGTATCTAAATGGATAAAACTAAATAAAGTAATAGTTTATATTCTTCGATTCATTAAAAAACTCAAAACAAAGGGACCGATTACTATTCCTGATTTAAATTTAGCCGAAACTTATATAATAAAATATCTGCAATCTACTCATTTTCATAATGATATTATTTTACTTAAATTAAATAAATCCTGTCGTCCTACATTGCGAAAACTTAATCCGTTTTTGGAAAACGATATTCTCCGTGTCGGTGGCCGCTTTCAAAACGCATTGATCAATTTTGACCAACGACACCCTATACTGCTACCATCCAAAGACCGCATCACTCAGCTTCTTGTGGAATATTACCACACAAATAATTGCCACACTGGACCTAGTTTGTTGCTAGCATTATTACGAAGTACATACTGGATTATATCAGCCCGTGGTCTGGTTCGCAAGGTAGTCCATTCCTGCAATATTTGTTTTAAAACTAAGCCTAAAGAAACATATCCTTTAATGGGAAATCTACCCGATTTCCGTGTCACAGAAGCAAAGCCTTTTGCAAAATGTGGTGTTGACTATATGGGTCCTATATACATTACGCCTATAAGAAAACGCGGCGTTCATAAAATAAAATCTGTATGTGCTTTCATCTGCCTGACGACAAAAGCGCTGCATCTTGAGCTCGTTTCTGACCTCTCCACTGAAATGTTTTTAGCCGCCTTTAAACGCTTCATCTCCCGCCGTGGTCCTGTCTCACTCATTATTAGTGACGGAGGAAAGAACTTTGTAGGTGCACGCAGACAATTAAACGAAATTTATTCAATTATAACTGCTGACGATTTCAATAAAACTATTATTCGAGAACTCACACCGCATAAAATCGAATTTCGCATTAATCCCCCTTATGCTCCACATATGGGTGGCATATGGGAAGGAAATATAAAATGTATCAAAACACACCTCTATAAAGTAATCGGTACCCAAATTTTAACATACGAAGAGCTTAATACTGTTCTAATAGAAATAGAAGCTCTCTTAAACTCGCGCCCGCTATGCGTGCTAAGCAGCGATCCTTCAGATCCTGTTGCACTAACTCCCGCACATTTTCTAAACTTAACTCCCTTAAATCACTTTCCCGCAGAAAACTATAAAGACATTAATATAAGCAGGCTTCAAAGATACGCTTTGATTGACAAAATAGTTCAGTCATATTGGAAACGCTGGCATGTTGAATATCTAACATCTTTGCAAAATAGAGTAAAATGGAATATGCCCAGCAATCCTATAATGAAAAATCAAGTTGTAATTCTCCGCGAGATTAATCTTCCACCACTATGCTGGCCTCTTGGTGTAGTGGAAGAAACTTATCCGGGCAAAGATAAAATCATTCGCGTTGTTAAGGTCAGGACTAAGTCTGGAAGTTATGTGAGACCTGTTACCCGCGTATGTCCGCTTCCAACTCAATAGTTATTTTATTTATATTCATAAGTTTAGCTTTAGTATAGTTATAACATTCTAGTAGTAATTAGTATTTACCGCACTTTCATTTATGTTGGAGTAATACTCCAAGGCCGGGAGTTATGGTTTGGCCAAAACCGCATTCAAAATATTTCTCACGCATTCATAAACATTCACACGCATACATACACATCCACACGCACACATATTATATATGTATATATTTTCCTATTTTCTTTGCTGGCAACCTTATCCAAAATTCCCTAAGTACCGGAAAAGTGGAAACACAGAAAGAAAAAAAAAGTGTATGTGAACTGACCGCGCACGCATCTCGCATCGCATTTTACATTTAATAAGTTCAAATCAGTTATAAAGTGTGACTGAAGTGAAAGTGGATGCACCAATGATAATTGCTTCATTGAGTGCTACAGTTCCAATCGAAGACATTCGCATCGCATTGAGTTGTGGACGATAAAGTGCCAAAGAACCAGCGACCATTTACCAGGTACTCCTTAAAATATTGTCCATAATTTCTGGTCCTTCTCCCCGTGATCCTCTTAATTACATATCCTCATTTTATTCGCATTTACACACCGCACCGCACCGCCACATACACTACATACCCGCATATATTTGTACTTTTTATTCACCCGCATTTGTCTTACAGCATGAGTACTGAGGGCAAAGTATATACTTCTTTGCCATTTAGTGAAGTCACAATGACTTCTAAGTGCAAAGTATTAGAGGCTAAAAGCCAAAGCTTATTTTCTATAATTCAAAACGTATATGATTTAAGTTGCGATATAAAAACTGCTCAAGACAAAGACAGGTTCCTAATACGCACAAATACAATTGAGCAAGTGAGATCTGAATTCACTACTGTGGTTCAGGAAATCAATGAATACAGATCTGCGACTGAAGCTAATTTTATTCCTTCGTTCAAAGCCATAGAAGCTTTCGATGAATTATATTGCAATGTAAAATCAGTACAAAACAAATTAACCGCTAAACAATCCTCTATTCAAATCTCAAAGCCTACGCATAAACTTCCAGTCTTAGATTTGGTCTCTTTTAACGGCGATCCTGCAATGTGGCCTATATTTCATCAGAACTTCAAAGAGATGATTCATGAAAATGAACATCTCACGGATGCCGAAAAGATTCAATATCTGGTATCAAAGTTGTCAGGATCTGTTTTATCAATCACCTCTGGAATATTACCAGTGGCTTCCAACTATGAAATAATATGGAACGCCATTGTAGACAAGTACGAAGACCCCCGCACATTAGCCGCTCAATATATAGATAAAATGCTTAAGTTTAAGCCTATATCCACACCCGCAACCGCAAAAAACCTAGATAATATTCTAGAACAATATTTCGCCTCAGCCGCAGCCTTAAAATCGCTTAAAATTGAAAATTTATCTGATTATTTGTTTTTACATATAGCACTAAACAAATTAGACAAAGAAACAATAAACCTCTTTGAACAACAACAGAAAGGTTATCAAATTCCTACATTTGATTCCTTGGAACAATTTATAAAGCAACAATCGAAAATACATTCACGCACCCAGTTATATTCTTCACTAACTCATAAACCCGCACATACATCGTTGAAATCAAAATCCCTACATTCTCTTGTTATAGACACTAACTTAGATAACAATAAAAATTGTATTATATGTAACGAGGAACGTCACCCGTTATTTAAATGCACTAAATTCCTAAACGCAACACTTAGTGATAGACACTCCCTAATATCACAGCATCACCTGTGTAAAAATTGCCTTGGTTTTCATAATATATCTAATTGCCAATCTAATAACACCTGTAAACAATGTCACAAAAAACATCATACGTTATTACACAATGATAACTTAAAATATAATAATAAGTTTCAACGTAAACAAAACCCGACAAATTATAATATATCCTCATCGCATCCCTCTCAGTCTAACCAAGCTATGCAGGGCTTAAGCCAGAGTGAGATAAAAGATGAATCTCAGCCGCCTACTCAAATTGATAATATTATATCGCATGCACCGACTATTTCTGAAAATAGATCTACTATGCAACAAAGTTTTATAACAAATTGCAACAATAAAACGATAATATGCGATATAGTTCCCACAGCTTGTGTTAATGTTATTAAAGATAAAAATAATAATTATTCGCAAATTAGAATGTTATTAGATACAGGTTCGACCGCTAACTTCATAACTGAATTATGTTGTAAAAAATTAAATTTAAAAATATATTATGAACGATCTACTGTCTTAGGTATAGGTATGTCTTCAAATCCGGTTATCGGCTATACAAACTTTACGTTTCAATCTCGATTTGACTCGCGTCATTCATATACGATTAGAGCTTTTGTTGTTGAAAAAATTACAAGTAAATTACCCACTATTCAATTAAATACGCAAATATTAAATTGTTTTAAAAACATTTTGTTAGCTGATGATATGTTTTATATTCCCGCTGATATTGAATGCGTTATAGGATCAGGTTTATTCCCTCATTTACTATTATCACGAAAATTCATACCAACACACTCAAAGGTAGTCGCCGTAGAATCAACATTGGGCTACTTAATTATGGGCGAAACTGAGTGTGATAATTTATTACCTCATACTTGTAACATTGCTATTCAGGCACTACTCGCAAGAAACAACAACAACAAATTAAATATTTCAGTACAAAAATTATGGGAATTAGAATCGGTGGTTCCGCAGAAAATATTAAGCCCCGATGAACAATTATGTGAAGAACATTTTACAAAAAACATATCACGTGACCCCGACGGGCGCTGTGTGGTTTCGTTGCCCTTCCGCGAGAACCCTAATACTTTAGGTGACTCATATACATTCGCAAAGAATAGATTGTTGTGTTTAGAAAACAAATTAAGTAAAAATGAATCTCTTCGTTTAGGTTATAATGAAACTATTTTATCATATATTCAAAATGGATTTTTGGTAAAGGTACCTAGGTCATTACGACCTCCCCCCACCGCATATTACATTCCGCACCGAGCTGTTTATCGTCCCGAAAAAGATACAACAAAAATTAGAATTGTATTGGATGCTAGTTGCAAAACTACTTCCGGCAAGAGTCTCAATGACATCCTACATTGTAGGCCTAATCTGCAATCAAATATATTTGATTTATTAATTAATTTACGCATGTTTTCTGTCGCGATTTCAGCAGATTTGGAAAAGATGTACTTTCAATTAAAGGTAGACAGCAAACATCATTGTTTCCAGCGAATCTTATTTAAATTCAATCCTAAATCCGATCCTATTGATATTTATGAATTTCACCGTGTGCCTTTCGGCCTCAAATGCGCTCCTTACTTGGCCACGCGTGTCGTTCAGCATTTATCGCGATATGAAGCCGCTAAATATCCTCTCGCCGCTCGCACCGCTACTAAATATTCCTACATGGATGATTTTTTATATTCTGTGACTTCCGAGCAGGAAGCACTCTCACTATACTCTCAGCTTGTGAATATGTTCGCAAGTGGAGGCTTTAATTTGACTAAGTGGATATCTAATTCGCAAAACTTTCTATCTAACATCCCTGAATCTTCTCGAGCAAATAATAATATCTTATTTGACTCTGATGACGAAATTAAAATTATTGGTTTAAGATGGAATCCCCGCTCCGATTATTTCACTTTTTATATTAATCCTCCAACTATATCTAAGTGCACAAAAAGAATAATATTAGCAGTTACAGCATCTTTATATGACCCATTAGGTCTTTTAGCTCCGCTCACCGCTTATATGAAACTCATAGTCCAGGAATGTTGGAAACGAGAATTGGAATGTGACGAACAGGTTGCTACAGACATCTCCGCAATATGGTATAAACTGTTAAATCAAATTGTTAATTTATCAGGAATAAAAATACCTCGCCATTTAGGTATTCTGAATGATTCTCAAGTAACATTAATGTGTTTTTCCGACGCCAGCGAAAAATGCTATGGAGCCGTAATATACGTTCGAATTGGCTCCTTAGACAATGTTGCCTCTAAAGTATCTTTGCTCTGTGCAAAATCCCGCCTTGCTCCTTTAAATAAAATAACCCTCGCTCGCTTAGAATTGTGTGCCGCTCATCTCTTAGCCTTATTAATAAAATCTGTGCTAAACAATTTTGAAAACCGCTTTAAAATCAATCATATCTTCGCTTTTTCTGACTCCACAATAACGCTCGCATGGATTCGAGCTTCTCCGCATAGATGGCAAACCTTTATTGCCAATAGAACCGCTGCTATTCGTGAATTGGTTTCACCTAACCACTGGTACCACGTGCCAGGTTCCGAAAACCCCGCTGATATCACCACACGCCCCGTTGGTCCAAATGAATTGGCCCAGAGTCTTTCTTGGTTTAATGGCGCGGCGTGGATGTCTTCACCGCAACAACATTGGTGTGTCACGTCAATAGATGACACATGTATTCCCGCTAATATTCCTGAATCGAAACCTGTAGTTATGATACAAGTATCAGATTCAGAACCGCATCCATTTCATACACTCGCACAACGCGTATCTAAATGGATAAAACTAAATAAAGTAATAGTTTATATTCTTCGATTCATTAAAAAACTCAAAACAAAGGGACCGATTACTATTCCTGATTTAAATTTAGCCGAAACTTATATAATAAAATATCTGCAATCTACTCATTTTCATAATGATATTATTTTACTTAAATTAAATAAATCCTGTCGTCCTACATTGCGAAAACTTAATCCGTTTTTGGAAAACGATATTCTCCGTGTCGGTGGCCGCTTTCAAAACGCATTGATCAATTTTGACCAACGACACCCTATACTGCTACCATCCAAAGACCGCATCACTCAGCTTCTTGTGGAATATTACCACACAAATAATTGCCACACTGGACCTAGTTTGTTGCTAGCATTATTACGAAGTACATACTGGATTATATCAGCCCGTGGTCTGGTTCGCAAGGTAGTCCATTCCTGCAATATTTGTTTTAAAACTAAGCCTAAAGAAACATATCCTTTAATGGGAAATCTACCCGATTTCCGTGTCACAGAAGCAAAGCCTTTTGCAAAATGTGGTGTTGACTATATGGGTCCTATATACATTACGCCTATAAGAAAACGCGGCGTTCATAAAATAAAATCTGTATGTGCTTTCATCTGCCTGACGACAAAAGCGCTGCATCTTGAGCTCGTTTCTGACCTCTCCACTGAAATGTTTTTAGCCGCCTTTAAACGCTTCATCTCCCGCCGTGGTCCTGTCTCACTCATTATTAGTGACGGAGGAAAGAACTTTGTAGGTGCACGCAGACAATTAAACGAAATTTATTCAATTATAACTGCTGACGATTTCAATAAAACTATTATTCGAGAACTCACACCGCATAAAATCGAATTTCGCATTAATCCCCCTTATGCTCCACATATGGGTGGCATATGGGAAGGAAATATAAAATGTATCAAAACACACCTCTATAAAGTAATCGGTACCCAAATTTTAACATACGAAGAGCTTAATACTGTTCTAATAGAAATAGAAGCTCTCTTAAACTCGCGCCCGCTATGCGTGCTAAGCAGCGATCCTTCAGATCCTGTTGCACTAACTCCCGCACATTTTCTAAACTTAACTCCCTTAAATCACTTTCCCGCAGAAAACTATAAAGACATTAATATAAGCAGGCTTCAAAGATACGCTTTGATTGACAAAATAGTTCAGTCATATTGGAAACGCTGGCATGTTGAATATCTAACATCTTTGCAAAATAGAGTAAAATGGAATATGCCCAGCAATCCTATAATGAAAAATCAAGTTGTAATTCTCCGCGAGATTAATCTTCCACCACTATGCTGGCCTCTTGGTGTAGTGGAAGAAACTTATCCGGGCAAAGATAAAATCATTCGCGTTGTTAAGGTCAGGACTAAGTCTGGAAGTTATGTGAGACCTGTTACCCGCGTATGTCCGCTTCCAACTCAATAGTTATTTTATTTATATTCATAAGTTTAGCTTTAGTATAGTTATAACATTCTAGTAGTAATTAGTATTTACCGCACTTTCATTTATGTTGGAGTAATACTCCAAGGCCGGGAGTTATGGTTTGGCCAAAACCGCATTCAAAATATTTCTCACGCATTCATAAACATTCACACGCATACATACACATCCACACGCACACATATTATATATGTATATATTTTCCTATTTTCTTTGCTGGCAACCTTATCCAAAATTCCCTAAGTACCGGAAAAGTGGAAACACAGAAAGAAAAAAAAAGTGTATGTGAACTGACCGCGCACGCATCTCGCATCGCATTTTACATTTAATAAGTTCAAATCAGTTATAAAGTGTGACTGAAGTGAAAGTGGATGCACCAATGATAATTGCTTCATTGAGTGCTACAGTTCCAATCGAAGACATTCGCATCGCATTGAGTTGTGGACGATAAAGTGCCAAAGAACCAGCGACCATTTACCAGGTACTCCTTAAAATATTGTCCAGGTGTAAATAAGAAAGGTAGAGGCGGTCACAATATAAAAGTGTATATAGCTATTTTTATATGTTTTACAACTAAATGCATACACTTAGAGTTAGTAAGCGACCTAACAACGAGCGCGTTTTTGATGGCATTGCGACGTTTTATCAGTCGTCGTGGCAAGCCTACTGACATTTTTTCCGATAATGGAACAGCGTTTGTTGGGGCGGATAATGAGTTGAGAAAATTCTTAAAACATAATACTCAAAGTGTACAGGATAGTATGGCTCATGACTCCATTAAATTTCATTTTATTCCGGCATATTCCCCTCACTTCGGAGGACTTTGGGAAGCGGGTGTGAAATCTGTTAAACATCATTTAAGGAGAATCTTACTAAACGCAAGATTAACATTTGAGGAGTTGTACACCGTATTAACACAAATTGAGGCTATTTTAAATTCCCGCCCATTGTCACCATTAACTTCGGACCCTGAACAAATTCTACCATTAACTCCTGGCCACTTTTTAATTGGACGGCCATTTACTTCCATTCCTGAACCCAATTTATGTGCATCGTCTGAACCGGTATTCCAGAATTTTGCAACTCCATCAACATTTTTGGCAAAGATGGTCGAAAGAATATATTTCGGAGTTGCAAAAAAGAACAAAGTGGAATGTCCAGAATAGAAATTTGGAAAAAGATATGATGGTGGTTATAAAAGAAGATAATTTACCCCCATTAAAATGGTGTTTGGGGAGAATAAAAAAAGTATATCCCGGAAAGGACGGAATAACACGAGTGGCAGACATAGAGACTGCACATGGCAATAGACGTAGGTGTTTCTCCAAGATATGTCCTCTACCCATCGAAGTAAATACCTTACCTATCTCAAAGACTGTTGGACACCAGTCCAACGCCGGGGGGCATGTTGAGGAAGACCTCGTTTTATAATATTTTTTACTATATTTGAAAGTTCTTTTGACATTTCTTTTTAACATTTATATTTTGTCATTGTCTAAAAATTCTTCGAGTAAAATCCATGTAATTGCTGAAATAGTTTATTATTTTCAACAATGTTGGATTAGCCAAAGCTAAGGCAGAGGCTAATCAACAAAAGCGAGAGGAGCTCAAGCTTCGTCAAGAAGAAGAGCTCCTAAAAACTGTGGCGGACGCCCGAAGATCTAGGGCGCAAAACATGGCATCTGCGGTGTATGACGAGGAGGGCGTCACCGTAGATGCTATGAAGAAATCTGCACTAAAGGAGGTGGAGGCGATCCGTGAGATCGCCGTCAACTCAGGGAACCTCAAGGGGACCTATGTGAAGGCCCTTAAGGAAGCGGCATCCTCCCTCGGGAGGATTGTCGAGTCCCTGAGTGGACGCTCCACCTCCACGGAAGTAGAAGCACTGCAGACGGAAAATACCCGTCTGCAGTCAGAGATGGTGTCGCTGCGCCAAGACGTGGCGGCGATGAGGGCGGAGCTTGGGCGCCTTAAGAGCGCACCGGGTCCCGCACCTCAAACAGTGGTGGAGGCAATGAAGGACTTTCCTTCATTGCCACCGTCGCCGCCGCCGCGTCAGGGTAAGACCGCGGCTGCCTCGGCTTTGCCCTCCGCTCCATATAGGAGGGCAACAACCGTGGCCAACCCGATGGAGGAGTTTGAGCGCTCCATCATGCTTGCTGTGGGCAAGATGATGGACGCCAAACTAGATGGGCTTAAAGGCAGACTTCTGCCTGAACAGCCCATCCGTCCTCCATTGGCTAGCACAAAGAGGCAAGCGACACCAGCTCCCCCGGTTTCAGTCGGGGAAGCTAAAGAAAGTGCAGCACCGCGGCCCGCTCCCCGCAAAAAAGTGCCGGCCTCTGCTTCTGAAAAGAAGCAGCAGGTTAAGGCGGCAAAAGGGAAGGAGGAGCCAAAAAAAAAGAAGACACCTCGCCCGCTCCCACCAGCACCGGCTTCTATGGAAGCAGCGTGGACCACGGTGGTGAAGCGTGGCAAAAGGAATGCAAAGCCCAAGGCAGCACCGCCGCCTCCTTCTTCTCCTACCAAGGAGAAGAAGAAAAAGAAGAGAGGCGGAAGGAAGAAGAGGATCCGTCCTCCTCGCTCCACTGCTGTAGTCCTAACACTGCAGCAGGCTGCGATCGAGGACGGAGTCACCTACGGTGATGTCATAAAAGAGGCAAGGTCGAAAATGACGCTAGAAAGTGTCGGCCTGGAGGGCGTGCGATTTCGCCAAGCCATGACAGGGGCAAGAGTCCTGGAGGTGCCAGGCGCAAACAGCGGTGATCGTGCGGATGCGCTCGCGCAGAAGCTCAGAGAGGTTCTGCCAGCAGAGCGCGTCCGCGTCGACAGGCCCGTGAAATGCGTAGATCTGCGCATCACGGACCTTGATGACTCGATCACCGCTGAGGATGTTGTGGCCGCTCTGGCGAAAAAGGGTGGCTGCCCGGAGGGGCAAATAAAAACCGGTGTTGTCCGTTTTGACAACACCGGAATTGGCTCCATATGGGCGAAGTGCCCTGTCATGGCTGCCAAAAAAATAAAAGAGGGCAAACTGCTGGTGGGCTGGGCCTCTACACGAGTCATCGTGCTAGAGACTCCGCCCCTGCGGTGCACAAAGTGCATGGAGGCCGGCCATGTAGGTGCAAGGTGCACCGCAGCCGTTGACCGCAGCAATGAGTGTATGCGCTGCGGTCAACAGGGCCACAAATCGGCAATGTGCTCCGCCACTGTGTTCCACTGCGTGCTATGCGCAGCGGAGGGCAAACCGGCGGGGCACAGGGTGGGCGCGAAGAAGTGCGCCCACTTAAAAAAGAGGAAACCTGAGGCCTTGGTGCCCAAGGAGGGAGCGATGGCAACTGACCAAAATGGCCAGTAAGCCCATCCGCTTCCTCCTTGGGAATCTCAACCACTGTGCCGGTGCACAAGATCTCTTTGTGCACAGTACGGCACAGTGGTTGATTGACGTCGCTGTGGCCACCGAACCCTACTATGTCCCTTCTGCCGATAACTGGCTGGGGGACGTAACGGGCACGGTGGCCATTAACTTTGCTGTGTACGCCGGTGCCCCGTCTCTCGTTGCACTCGCGAGAGGCGGAGGGTACGCGGCGGCACTATATGGGGAAACCGTAGTGCTAGGGGTGTACTTCTCTCCAAATAGAAGTGTCGCTGAGTTTGAAAGGTACTTGGGCGAGGTGGCCAACGTCATCCGGCGAGCCTCGCCCAAGCCTGTGATTCTGATGGGGGACCTCAATGCAAAATCAACTGCTTGGGGTTCCCCTAGAACAGACGCGCGAGGCGACACTCTGGAGGAGTGGGCGATAGTGACCGGCCTGTCCATACTCAATAGGGGGTCGGTCAATACGTGTGTGCGACAGCGGGGTGGCTCGAGCCTTTTTCCTCTCTCTGTATGCTTCATACAGCTGTGCCTCTATGGTCACATCAGGGGGTCCATTGCGATAACGTCTGGTGTACCGCCTTCGCGCCAACATGCACTGCTTGCGCAGTATCGCGATCTCGGCGGTCCACCAGTACGCTTGCTGTTTACGAGGAAGGGTCTTCACCCGGGGCATCGACGCATCGCAGATTTGCGTCATTGCGCCCCGGAACCATTCAGCCCCCTCCTCTCCCCTGATGTCCTGTCTGCTGTCTGCAGCCCAGGCTTGGACCAAAGAGGCTTCCATCAGAAGGTCTTTGTCGACCCGCTTGAACGCCCACCTAGGAAATGCTAGAGGTCCTCTCCTTGGACGATAGTTGTCTGCCCGGTACGAGGGGGAGACGACGAACCGCATGTATTTGTGGTCCGACAATGTCTCAACCTCCTCGATCCGCCAGTGGCAGACACGTTGAGCAACAGACGGGGTGGCGAACGCTAGATCAACGATCGAGCCACCCACATAGCTTATATATCAGAATAACACATAGGCTACAATTTCTGAAGATATTGTGTGAATTGTCCAAAATATGACGATAAGTGTCAAGTAAGTAGGATAAAAATATACCATCTGCGAGCTATTCTGGCGTGCGCTACCAAAACCGCTAGAGTTACACATATGTAACGTATGATGAAAATGTGTATCTTAAATAGATCTATAAAAAATCCCGCGACAGTATATATCTATATCTCATGTGTAAGCCATTATAGCCAAAATAGTGTAGCGTAAATCCTACGCACGGCGGGTGAGGTGGGGGAAGAAGGCGGTCATCATTGAGTGCGGCGTGCGCTACCCGCGGGCAGGCAGTCGCGTGAGGGTAAACGTCATTGTATTATTGAGTAGAGTCTGTCCAACCCGAAATGACGCGCCCCTCCACTGCATTAAAGCACACTTGCGACTATGAAATATGGATGCAACACACCAAAAATGCAATTGTGATGGGTCATTCAGTTTCTGGTTAGACACAAAAAGTGGATCACGATGATAAAGTATAGTAATATAGTTACTAGTTATAACTTACAAAGTGGAGGGGCGCGTCATTTATAGTTAGACAAGCTATACTATAATACCATCCCACTATATTACCGACAGTCACGTTAACATCCAATCCAATTAACTATACTATGAAGACTATACACTTTTCATTTCCATAGACTATACTTTCAGCTGTTTGGAATTTTTCTTTATTATTATTTCCTTCTGTCACCATCCTACTATTATAATAAATGTGAATGTGAGTTTGTTTGTTACGTTTTCACACAACAACTACTTAACCGATCATCATGAAACTTTGTACACATATTTTCGGAGGTACTAGAAGTAACATAGGTTGCTTTTAATAAAAATATATTATTTTTTACTATAGTTTCCGATTGACTATAGTTTCAACTGTTTGGATTTTATCTATATTTCTATTTTTTATATATTTTTTGTCATTTTTATATGAGTCATCCAGTTATAAATACAAAAAAGGCATATATAGTCGAATTGAGAACCTCCTCCTTTGTTATGACTGTGTTATAAACCTAATTTTACGCGGGTGAAACCGCGGGCACAGCTAGTTTGTTAATGCCCCCAACGTACAGGTATAGTTGGGGAACGAGTTAAATGAATTCGGGGGCTGAGGTGCGGTGGGGCGTGAAACGACCACCACCCGTATCTTAGTGGCCGCTTTTAGTGACGCTCATAGCTCGGCGATGTCATTTAATATCGATAAAAATTGTCCAAATTTTCTTTGTTTGATTATTGAAAAATTAGTGAGTTAAATGAATAAAAGAGAATCGTTATTCGTATTCAGGCTAGAATCATTATTAGAAACGTGATTAAAATGTGTGAAAAAGAAAAAAAAACATACAGTCACTATTTTCAAAATTAAATAAATATATTATTCATTAAAAATTGTTGCTGTCTAATGTTTATACTTCAATTTAATACACATTTATCATTTTTAATAACTAAATATTAAGGAAAGTGTGTGTTTATTGTTATCGACATTTTGCATTTTACTTCACTATTCAAAATAGACACGTGATCATGACGTCACAACTGCATTCCTAGCGCGTTTATTTAACTCGTTCCCTTACTATACATTATCGTACATTATCATGTTTTTGAAAATTAAACAAAAACATGATAACTTTAATTAATTCCCCTCAACGTTATCTCAATGATATTTTTGTAAGAAGGGCGTTTTGTTTACATAATTGCATTATTCAAAAATATAAAACAATATATATTTTATGTTATTATGTATTGTAGATACACCTGCCACGATCCTGACACAACTATCAATCAATCAATATGTATGTGGAGCAGAAGCATAAAGATTTGTATAAAATTAAAAGAAATATAATTATTTATCTGTCACTTTTTCCAAAATTGTTACAAATAATTCAAATTAAATCTACACTCTCCTTGCCTTTTTTTTCGGATAACTGATTTATAAAATCATTTATAGATGACTAGTTTTTCTAAAGCCCCGTATTATTGTTACGGCGATAGCTACGCCCCTGATGTGGAGTGACGATAGCGAATAGAATAAGGAATAGCACAGTGCGCTGTAGATGTAGTTTGAACGTGGAGAAATGAAACGCACCCGTTGATGTTGTAAAGAAGACTGAATAATTTTATGGTGACAAAAGAATATAAAATCACAGAATAAATGATGTTTAAAAATGACAATTATGTTTTTTAATGGAAATGAACTAAGACAATTTTAGTGCGAGCATTTTAAGGTCGGCACACTGCGATGGTTTGAGCACATGGAAAGTATGAGTGAAAGTTCACTGCCTACCACTTCAAAGAGTGGTAGGCAGTGGTACCCAGTCTGCCGATCCAGGGTAGTACCACCACTTATAAGTATACAGACCGTGAAGTGATTTGGTCACGTTTCGGGATCAGCTTGTAAGTTACCGGTTCCATCTAGGCCGGCATAGTGGATGTGATTGCTGCTCACAGTTATTGAATTGTAGTAGCAGTGACATTCATTCATGGATCACACTTTGGCTTAACATCAAGCGGGGTGCTGTCATATGTCGAGTCACAATAAAAAAAAGTATATTGACGTAAGAAATTTAATGTGGATGGATGCGTTAAACAAGGCTGGCCCAGGAGAGTGTTTTCCAACCAAATCGGAGACATCCTCAAGAAAGTTGGGTTGCCTAGTGCCCATAACCGTAGAGGTTGTATGAAGAAAATTGTGGATATGAAGATGTGAGTGGATTGTGGCGGGATCTTGGCAAGTGGCGCTCTATTGTCCCTGTAGAAAAAGGCATGACAATTTGTTTGTTTCGAATATTCATTAACAATTTATGCATATTTGCACGAAATTGTATCTAAACGTTGTTTCGCGACGGAATATATAAAAAATATCCTCTAATGACGTCGCATCAAGGAGCATATAGCAGCCTTCCTGTCTCCAGAATTCTCCGTCAGCCGCTTGGACAACTCCTTGGCCAGGCGCTTAGCTGAAGGTCACCAAGGGCCCATCGTCTCGACCCCAAACGGCGCAAATTCGTAACCAGTACTGAGGTAAGCGTATATGCGCAGCTTAAGTTCTCAGCAGAAATTGACGCACTTCCCGCGCTTAACGAGGTCCCTTGGATGTGCGGTTGCCGCAGTGGCGTAGCGTGGCGGGGGCGAAGGGGGCGGCCCGCCCCGTGCGGCACATTTAGGGGGCGGCGAAATTTATAAAAACTGAAATAAATCGTTAAAATTTGAACCTGAAATTCATATTTTTGTTGTACCTATGATTGAAACTTCTAAATAAGGGGGCGGCCCCGGGCGGCTGACTCCGCGCAATATCAGAGCGTTCTAGTATTGCGGCCACTCCAACAGTGGCAAGAGCCCTTCGGATGACATCGTTGAGTGCCGCGTGGAGGTGGCACATCTGTGTGTGTTTGTGTTATCTGCGTGTAATTAATGTGAACATAAGGAAGTAAATATAATATGTAAACATGATTATTATTATTAGGAGTGCATCACATCGAATGCGGATGCGTTGAACACTCACAAAGGGATAACACCATCACAAATGGGTCAGCTCATACGTTATAAGTATTTAATAATATTGAATTATAATAATTTCACTATCGCCTTTATTTTGGTTTTCATTTTACTAATTTTTATTATTCCGACGGACGGACAAAAAGAAATAAATGCACACGCGTACGGGAACATATCGCGGATATAAAACACCAACGTAGTGGAAAGTCTGCAGTTTGTGAGCATCAACAGGACGGCGCCAACCACTACATCTGTTTCGACAAACCGAAGATCCTCGCAAAAGAAAGTCGACTGATACCCAGGAATGGTACGCGAGGCTATTGAGATTAAAAAACATCCTAATTTCAATAGAGAAGGTGGTTGGCGATTATCTAACACCTGGGACCTCATAATACACAAACTTAAGTCCCAACTCCAGCAAGTTGCCAAACCAGATGACAACGTCAGTTATTTTTGCAAAAAATTGAAATAAACCGGGAAAAGAAACACAAATCAAAACATGAAACGGGGTAGTTTTGGAAACAATGACAGCATGTAAAATCAGCAAGCAATAATAAATGTAAAATCAAAACCAAAATAAAGGCGATAGTAAGCCGCATAAAATTTGTTTAATTCATTAATCAATGTTCGCGCGAAATCTTAGAAAATATTATAATAATATTTATTAAATTATTTCCTTTGATTCGCCATGAAAATACATTGTCAACACTAAACTAGATTGCAATTCAAAAATAATGCACACACTGCAAACTAAAGTAAACTATTTAATAAAATCAAAATTAAAATTTTAAAGGAACCCCCGAAACGCCTGGAACCACTTTGGTCATATCATCAGCTTTATAGTAATAAACAACATTGGTCATGGCTCAATAGTTATATCCCTTTAATATCCCTTGGATCCTTATGGTGCATCATCAGATAACTACTCCAGGTCTTCAATTTGATAATGGCCCAGCTAATGGCTCATAGAGAGTAACAATTTTAGTTAAAGCACTAAGATATTATCTGTTATTGATTTGCTGATCTGAGAGGATTCATGATCAGATACTCCCGATATTCAATTTGATAACGGCCCAGCTAAAGGCTTAGTTAAAGCACTACAGTTCTATCTCTTTTTTTTGCTGATCAATTGATATCAATTTGCTGATCTGAGAGGATTCATAATGGTGCATCATCAGATTGCCCGGTCTTCAATTTGATGACGGTCCAGCTAAATGCTCTTAGTGAGTAACAATTTTAGTTAAAGCACTATAGTTCTATCTCTTGTTGATTTGCTGATCTGAGAGGATTAATGATGGTGCCTCATCAGATACTCTCGGTCTTTAATTTGATAACGGTCCAGCTAATGGCTCATAGTGAGTAACAATTTTAGTTAAAGCACTATAGGTCCATTTCTTGTTGATTTGCTGATCTGAGAGGATCCACGATCAGATTTTTTAGATCCGGAATGTTTTATTTTATCGCACAAACTTTTCTACACTTAGTTTCCTACCTTCAAGACAAATCTAATAAGTCCAAACTTAGTGTACCAAAAAAAAGTTTGAACACATCAAGGATTTCGTCTCGTACCTTCGAGTTCCATCATCAGAGTAGCTTAGTGGTACCAGTTAAAACACACATGTATTTGTATACATTTTTATTTCAAATGTTAAGTCACAGATATGTTTAAAAGTAAAGTAAATACCTATAAGGCTAGGAATACAAGTCTGATTTTCCTCACCGATAGTCCGCTCCGATTGTCTGATCAGACAATCGGAAAGCACTCGTGCCATACATTTGTTTGAATACTTAATACACGTCAGATCCGATAGTCGGATCGGATGTCAGAATCGGAAACAACGCCAAGGCGCTTACGATTTTATGGCCGATCCGATTGTCTGAAGGTGCAGTTTTCATACAGAATACAGAAACAAAATAGACGTCCGATTCCTACTTCCGATTTGTAAATAATTTGCTCAGCAATATCGGACGTGTATTCCCAGCCTTATGCGTGTTTAGAACGGGCAACCCTTGTACGTCGCTATGCGACGAAGATTGTTATTTTATGTCAAATAAATATGCCATTTTTAAAACACGTAAAAAATGTTATAATTTTTCCCCTAAAACATACATCGATCTAAACTGCAAACCAACCTCGCCATATGAATATTTTAAGGGAAAAATTATAACATTTTTTACGTGTTTTAACAATGGCATATTTATTTAACATAAAATAACAATCTTCGTCGCATAGCGACGTACAAGGGTTGCCATCCTAAACAGCGCGTCTAAGATCGCTACCGCAGCTAACAAATCGAGCTGATGACCTTGAAACCCCTGATCAGATCTTCATCAATTGTAGCTAAGAACCATCTCGATCACGTCAGCTTTCAAATGAAACAAACCGCATCGTAATCGGTCCATTCGTTTAGGAGCTACGATGCCACAGACAGACACACAGATACACAGATACACAGAGCCACAGATACACAGATACACAGATACACAGATACACAGATACACAGACAAGTCAAACTTATAACACCCCTCTTTTTTGGTCGGGGGTTAAAAATCAAAAATTAAAATTTTAAAGGAACCCCCCAAACGCCTGAAACCACTTTAGTAATATCACCAGCCATTCGTTTAGGAGCTACGATGCCACAGACAGACACACAGATACACAGACAAGTCAAACTTATGAACTTTTTGAATCGCGGGTTGGACCAAGAGTGGATAACAATACAGCTCACGCAAATGGCTATGAGGAGTACTTTTGGTTGCAGCAAACTATTCCCACTCGGACCCACATTGCGTCACAATAATACAATAAGCCTTTTTAACCCCCGACTCAAAAAGAGGGGTGTTATAAGTTTGACTTGTCTGTGTATCTGTGTGTCTGTCTGTGGCATCGTAGCTCCTAAACGAATGGACCGATTACGATGCAGTTTTTTTCGTTTGAAAGCTGACGTGATCGAGATGGTTCTTAGCTACAATTGATGAAGATCTGATCAGGGGTTTCAAGGCCATCAGCTCGTTTTGTTAGCTGCGGTAGCGATCTAAGACGCATAATAGGTATTTACTTTACTTTTAAACATATCTGTGATTTAACATTTAAAACAAAAATGTATACAAATACATGGGTGTTTTAACTGGTACCACTGAGCTACTCTGATGATGGAACTCGAAGGTAGGATACGAAATCCTGGACGTGTTTAAATTTTATAGGTTTACTAAGTTTGGACTCATTAGATTCGTCTTGACTGTAGGAAACTAAGTGCAGAAAAGTTAGTGCGATAAAATAAAACATTCCGGATCTAAAAAATCTGATCATGGATCCTCTCAGATCAGCAAATCAACAAGAAATGGACCTATAGTGCTTTAAAATTGTAACTCACTAAGAGCCATTAACTGGACCGTCATCAAATTGAAGACCGAGAGTATCTGATGAGGCACCATCACGAATCCTCTCAGATCAGCAAATCAACAAGAAATAGAACTATAGTGCTTTAACTCAAATTGTTACTCACTATGAGCCATTAGCTTTTTTTTTTTTATTGTGACTCGACATTTGACATCGACCTGCCTGATGATAAGCAAGAGGAGATCCAAAAGTGCAGACGCTTGAAACAACCGAGTCAGTACACGGCTGTCTCAGCCGCCGTCACTATGCAGGCCAAAGGTGCTTCTTCACGCATCGCTTGAAGGATCCAAGGTTATAGGATGGAGAAAACACATGGGCTGGCAAAGCATTCCACTTGTCGATTGTTCTACAAAGAAAAGATGCACCGAACTTTTTAGTTCGACTACCTGTTCTGTCGACAAAATGTGAATGCTTCCCCCGACCAGTGCGGGTGTTACGGGTGTAAAAAGACGAGATAAGAACAAGGTTAAAGAGCTCCTCGGAACATTCTCCGTGGTATAGGCGATAGAGGACGCATAGAACCGCCATGTCTCTGCGTAATTGCAGAGGCTCCAGAGTTCGCGTAACCTCTACATCACCTATGATTCGGACAGCTCGGCGCTGCAATGAATCCAGGGCATTGAGAAGATACTTGGCAGAGCCGTCCCAAAGATGCGAACAGTACTCCGCGCAAGAGCGCATTTGAGCCTTGTATAAAAGTAGGCGAAGCTCTGGCGCGAAGAACCGCCGCACCTTGTTCAGGATGCCAAGTTTGCGGGAGGTGGTCTTAATAGCCCGCTCAACGTGATCCCTGTGATTCAGGTCGCTGCGAAGGGACATCCCTAAGATATCCAGTCTGTCCGAAGTACCAAGGGAAATGTTACGAAGAGAAGGAAGGGGGATAAACGGGGATTTTTTCGTCGAGAACGCGCATACCTGAGTCTTGTCTGCGTTGAACTGAACCAGGTTCTCGTCGCCCCAATGGGTGATACAATCAAGAACCCGGTTCAGCTCCGCTACGACAGACTCTCTCAGGCTATTTCCTGTTTTCCGGCTGCGGGGCGGGCAGTGTAGCGTCCATGCACCGTGCTGTCGTCTGCATAGCAATGAATGCTGGATCCAAGGTCCAGCATGTCATTGATATGCAGTAGGAACAAGGTCGGCGACAGCACAGAGCCCTGAGGAACGCCAGCATTCACCGACACCCTACGTGACGCGCTGCCATCCACAACAACGCGTATGGAGCGGCCACGCAGGAAGCCGGCTATCCAGCCACGCAGACGGTCAGGTAAACCGTATGCCTCGAGCTTGGAAAGAAGGGCCTTGTGCCAGACCCTGTCAAACGCTTTGGAGATGTCCAAGCCGATGGCAAGGGTCTCTCCATTACCATCCAACGCTTCCCCCCAGACGTGCGTGGTGTACGCCAGAAGGTCACCAGTTGACCGTTGTGGCCTAAAGCCATATTGACGGTCATTGATCAGCTGATGACCCTTCAGATAGGCCATGAGGCGGACATTTATAATCCGCTCCATGACCTTGCACAAAACTGAGGTTACAGCTATCAGACGGTAGTTTTCAGGGTCTGAACGGTCGCCTTTCTTAGGGACCGGTTGCATATTGGCCCCCTTCCAAGCCCGAGGCACACAGACCGACGAGTATGAGAGCCGGTATAGCCTTGTATAAACGTATAAAAATTGTGTTTTTGTTAAGAGTGAAATAAAATACGACTCGCTGGTTCAAAAAACAAAAGACGAATCCCGCCATGACTTTATTACTTTATATAATAATATTATTGGCCATGGCCACAAATAATTCAACCACACGGCTGTGCGGCCTTAACATGCCCCACGCCTTGGAAAGCGTAGGTTTTCAAAGATAATCTATGGTGCAGCTTCGTCTGGTTGGACAGGAAGAGGGCATATCTTCGAGACGGCTCGTTTCAAAACTCCCTTGGATGTTTGTATGTCGGCGACTCTGGATACTCCATCTTTTCCAGGATACACACGTATAATTCGTCCCATTGACCATTTTAGAGCTGGCTGATGGTCATCTTTGATCAAGACTAGAGTATTATTCTTTATATCGTTGTTGTTAGTCTTCCACTTTGTTCTAATTTGTAATTCTGATATATATTCCTTAGACCAGCGCTGCCAAAAATGTTGTTTAAGCTGGTCTATTCGCTTGTATATAGATAAGCGATTTAGAGGCACGGTCGTGATGTCTTTACTGGGTAGTGCGGTCAACGGTCGGCCAATCAGAAAATGAGCAGGAGTAAGAGGTAAAAAATCATTAGGATCAGAGGATAGGGGAGAAAGAGGACGTGAATTTATGATTGATTCGATTTGTGCTAGAACTGTACTAAATTGTTCAAAAGTTAAATGTGCATTACCAATCACACGCCGAATATGATATTTACAAGATTTAACTCCTGCCTCCCACAAACCACCAAAATGAGGAGCATAAGGCGGAATAAATGTAAACCGAATGTTTTCATTTGCTGCATAATCGTTTATTAAATTTGAGTTCTTATTCAAAAATACAGTTAATTCCCTCATAGCGCCTACAAAGGTTTTTCCATTGTCGGAATATATTTGTGCGGGTTTACCGCGGCGAGATATAAAACGTTTTAAAGCCAACAAATAATCATCGGTAGAGAGACTAGAAACCAATTCTAAATGCAATGCTCGAGTAGTAAAACAAATAAATATAGATATATAACATTTAGTTAGTTTCGCACCTCTACCTCTGCGATTTAATATGAGCATAGGTCCTGCATAATCGACACCACAAATCATAAAAGGAAATCCCGGCTGCAATCGCTGCGACGGTAAATTACCCATAATAGGAGTCAGTGTACTACCCTTCAATCGAGTACACATAATGCACTTATGAACGATTTTCCTAACTAAATTTCTTCCACGCAATGGCCACCACGTTTCACGCATAGTTGATAACAATAATTGTGGGCCAGCATGAAATAAACGAATATGCTCGTATTCAAATAATAATTGAGTAAATCTATTCTTACTACATAACAAAATAGTGTATTTTTTATCATAACTAAAACTAGAATTCCCTAATCTACCCCCAACACGAATTATTTTATTATCATCCAAAAATATATTAAGATTAGAAAGATTACGACTATATTTGCAACTTATATTATTACTTAAATTATAATATTCATTGGGAAACGATTGTAACTGTGAACACTTAACTAAATAGCTAACAGCATCATTTAGTTCACTAACTGTAAGAGTGCCTTTCTTACGATTATCGATACATTTACGACAATTATATATAAACCTAAAACAATATGCAATTGCACGTTTCATACGATTAAACGAAGAAAATTTAAAAAAATCAACAAGCATATTTGCATTTCCTCGATCACATGCCACAGTGGCATTAACAACCTTTAATTTAAGATCTGACAAATTTAATTTATCTTTACACGGATAAGAAGATACCTCAGATAATTTACAATTAGGCTTTACAAGAAAAGAGGGTCCTATAAGCTGAATGTCATTAAATGAGAATCCTTTTGATGTAATTACGCTTGCATCAAAAACTACGCGTAATTTAGTGGCTAAACTAAGTTCACGTATAACACCGTGGTGAGGCAAAAAACAATAAGGAGATTCATAATTATCTATCTTGGTCATATGACCTAATTTATAATCGTGTATAAAATCACTATACATTTTATAATAATCAGAGTAACGCGCGAATTTTCGTTCTAGTGACAAAAATCTATTTACAGCCATATTGTACGTATCGCCAAGCGTATCGGCTGGCTGTGACAGTGGTTTACGAACAGAAAATCAGCCGTTTTCTACACGTTTAGTAGTATTTATAAAATTATCCTCGCAAGCACTCTCATCATTCGAAAGAACCTTTTTATTTGGAATTGAAGCTTCCTCAAGTTCCCAAAAACGTTTTAATTGTAAATCAATTTGGGAATAATTGCAATTCACACGAGAACTATTTAATTTATTTAATTTAAGGGGCCCAGATAATATCCATCCCAACATGGTATTTAGTAAATATGGTCCGTTGTTCAACTTTATTCGGCCTTCGACTAATAAGTCCCAAAATATGGCTGCTCCAATAAGAATATCTATTTTCGAAGCAATGTTAAAACTAGGATCTGCCAATTTTATGTTAGTTGGGATATAAATGTTATCAATGTTTAGGTTTTCCGATGGGATTTGTGAAGTTATGTTTGGTAGTACCAGACATTGTATTTTTGACTGGTATGTACCTATCTGAGAGCGCATTTTAATCTTACACATTTGTGTAGATTTAGTAATCGAATTGCCAACGCCTAAAATATCGATTGTGGACTGTATAACGGGTAAATTTAATTTGGTGCATAAGTCATTCGTAATAAAACAATGTTGGCTGCCGTTGTCAAGTAACACACGGGCCGTATGCCATTGAATATGGTTATCGAGAACCTCAACTAATGCAGTAGATAATAAGACCGCATTGAACGAATTTACTGCTAAGCAGTTTGAGTTATTTGTTATAGTATTCATACTACTTTGAGACGATACTACACTCTTATTTAACGAATTTACCGAATTATCGGGTTTATCTACATGAATTAACGAATTATGTTTCTGTTGGCACAGTTTACAGGACCCGAAAGAACAATTTTCTTCCAGGTGACCTCCACGTAAACAATTCACACATATTTTCTTATTTTTAACGAATATTATACGCTCATTTATTGGCAAATTAATGAATTTATGACAACTATATAACGCATGGTTGTCATTACACATTAAACAAACCTTTACATTTGGTTTATTCTTTGTTAATTTATTTGTTACGAAATGACTGTTTAACTTTTGCTTATTTTGCACTACGCTTTTATTTCCGCTAATACTACATGTTTGACTTGATTTTATCATTTCCAAAACATCTGCCCTATTTTGTAAAAATGTAATAAAATCAGAAAAAACTATTTTACGATTGTTTTGTGCCAATAATGCACTTTTTTGTTTCTCCCACTTTTGTTCAGTGGAAGAATCTAATTTAGTCACTGCAATGTAAATAATTAATGTGTCCCAATACTCTGTCCGTTCACCTAATGTTTTTAAAGCACGCAGATTTTTTAGTAAAGTATCAATTAGTCTTCTAATTTGTGGTGCGGATTCATTATTAATAGAAAACGCCTGAAATATAGACTTAATATGATTTTGTATAAGTAAACGTGTATTATTGAATCTATTTTCTATTAGTTCCCAGGCAATAATATAATTTTCCGCAGTAAATTCAATGGACTTAATAACCTGGGTAGCACTACCAGTTAATGAGGAACGCAAATAATGAAACTTTTGTATTGGACTTATATCACTTGAGTTATGTATTAATGACAAATATGTGTCGCGAAACTCTAACCAATTGCTATATGCACCATCAAATGATGGCAAGTTTATGGTAGGTAATCTAATTGAACTACTACTGTTACATGGAACACTGCTCTTAGAAGATTTCTCTATATCAACTTCTACCATAGATTTAGCTTTTGCAACCGTTAAATAATATTGAGATTCAAACGATTCTCTACATTCCATCTGGGTTTGATATTCATTTTCATCTATTAGGCCATCTATTTTATTTTGTAAAACATTGTATTCGTCGATTATTGAAGTTATAGATTGCAATCGCAATTTAATCTCTGTTATTTGTAGGCTATTCAGAGAAATGCCACAAAGAGAATCTATGTATTTATTAAACAATGTTAATCTACGCTTTAAATGGCCAATATTTTTAATAAAACTAGAAATCTCTTTATCAGATTTCCCTTCGCATTCAATTGTTTTACCTTCATTTGTAGTGCTCATTTTGGCGGAATGTGAAAATAAAGTTAAAAAAACATATTACTTACGAGTGTGAACGGTTTACAATATTATGCGCAACAACTGAAACATATATACGAATATTTATATTAACAAAAAACACAAATCGAATATAGGATAGGAAAAGAATCTGACCGTATAAGCCGTATGACCAAAACTTCAAGACTTCGCGCCGTCTGTGATGTTTTTCGTTAAAGCTCGTCAGAATTCTCAGTAATCCTTGTATTTTTATGTAATCTGGCTCGAATTACCAAAATTATATTTATAAACGTATAAAAATTGTGTTTTTGTTAAGAGTGAAATAAAATACGACTCGCTCAAAAAACAAAAGACGAATCCCGCCATGACTTTATTACTTTATATAATAATATTATTGGCCATGGCCACAAATAATTCAACCACACGGCTGTGCGGCCTTAACAGCCTCGTCAAGACGGGAGTCAATTCCGCTGCACACGTTTTAAGCACAATCGCTGGGATACCGTCAGGGCCACTGGACTTTCGGATATCGAGCGATCGTAGCTCCATGCGGACATCGCGTTGTCTGATACGTATATCAGGCATCGTATGTCCGCATGGACGCAAGGTGGGTGGCTCTGCACCACGATCGTCGATCCGTGAATTAACGGCAAAGAGCTCAGCCAAGAGATCAGCCTTCGCTTTTGCCGCATGCGCCAGTGAGCCATCAGGCTGTCTCAGCGGTGGCAGTGAGGAACGACAGAGGTTAGATTCCACAGTTTTGGCGAGACTCCAAAAGCTGCGACTACCCGTTGGGTGCGCTAATAGACTCTCGCCAATCCTGGAAACGCGCTGTGCCTCCGCTCTTCTAAAGACTTTCTTACAAGACTTGGTGGCACGATTAAAAGCTGCTTTCAACTCATCCACGCGAGGGTCATGATTTCTTCGACCCTTGACCCAGGCATTGTGAGCCGCGTTTTTTGCTGAAACAGCAACCGCGCACTCACCATTGTACCAAGGCCTGCTCCGGTCGTTGCGAGATGCACGGTTGGATGGAATGTAATATTCCATCCCCAGCGCGATCTCATCAACAACGGCCGAAGCACACGTAGATAGGTCCTCGGAGCTGAAGCAGCGCTGCCACCAAGGGAGCGAAGCGAAATAATTTCGCATTCCCTCCCAATCTGCCGACCGGTAGTGCCACAGACGACGCACCTCCTCCCTGGCAGGAGGAGGCACGGCGCGCGGCACTGTCGTCTCGACCAGGCAGTGGTCAGAAGTCCCTAAAGGGGCCTTGACCGAAATTTTATACCCGGTCGGACGATTAGTCAGCAGAAGGTCCAGAAGAGATGGGGCATGACCGACAATATCTGGCACCCGGGTGGGCTGGGTCACCAACTGAGTCAGGTCATGCAGAAGAGCGAAAGCATGAGCAGCCCTTCCTGCGTGGTCAGTCCTTGGGGACCCCAACCACACGTCGTTGTGTGCGTTGAAGTCCCCCAAGACTACAAGGACTCCTTCCCTTCCAAGGACAGGGAAGGATCCTCCAAGTAAAGCAGACGGCGACAACAGATATCGGACCGGATGTACACACATACCCCGGCTTTCGCCAGGAACCTTTGCTCAAGCGAGTAGCCGGGGTATTGTAGGTATGAGGTGTCCACCGGGTCCTTTATCTGTGTCTCCGTCAAGAAGAGCATAGCGGGCCGTGCCGTCTCAAGGTGGTGGTGGACGGCACTGAGATTGGCGTGGATTCCACGAATATTCGTGAAATCCACTCCAAGCTCAACGTTATTATTTTTGAAAACTTTCATATTGGAGGGGTTTGGGGGGGGGGGGGGGGGGCGTGAAGATGTTGGGGGTTGTTTATTCGGTAGGGACAAAAGGTGCAGCTATCCGCTTCGCCAGATGTATCCCGGCGGTGTGAGTCTGCTGATCCGTCGGACGGAAGGGCCCCTGTACCCTCCCGGAAGTGATCGCCTGGACCCCATATCCGATCACTAATCGGCTAGACGACTCACCCCGGGATTATGCGCCGCATGGTGGGGCAGCCTCCCTCCGTGGTTAGCGGTGGGCTCAGGCCCCTGTACTGTGCAGCGGGCGGCCAGCGGTTAGCCGTTGCTACGGGTCTCCCTGGCCGACGGGTCAGCAAACTCTCACCGGAATACAGTGGATCAGCTGGATGCCACTGTCCCTAACCGCGTCCACAACCCCCAACGCAACTGGTGCTACACAAACTAGTCCCCGAACGCGATGTAGTCACTATGGGGGGTTTTGCATCTGTGTAGGGTGGTAATTGCAACCAGCTGAGAACACTTAATAAACCGGAAGTGTCCTCTCCCACTCGGATGTTATTAAAAGGACCTTTGAGCCATGACTAATGTTGTTTATTACTATAAAGCTGGTGATATGGCTAAAGTGGTTTCAGGCGTTTCGGGGGTTCCTTTAAATTTTTATTTTTTATTAACATATATTTGAATTACTCTATAATTGAATTTGCTTTTGTTGTATTGCACAGACCGGGAGGAGCGACACGGGATCATCTTGAACATATAAAATAGGCCGGCATAGTGGATGGGACTGCCACTTGCAGTTATTGCACTGAAAAGCAAAATCAAACATATAGTGCACCTAACATATAGTTAATGTTTGTAACTTTTATGACACATCCTTACAAATGTTATGTTATGTGTTTTGTGATGTTTTCTACATTTCGATGCATTGCATTGTCGTGCGTGATGCGTCTGGCAATTACATTTGTTTTATGGCTTTGTGGTAATTTGAACCACATGAGTACAAATGTGGCTGTCACCAATTGAAGGGTCTTCGTCAATCTTGCGAAATCGTCCCCAATTTAGGGTTTCCATCAAATTGTTTTAATTTAATTTTTGGTAACCGAAGTTTTCGTTTCATCGAGGATTTTAATACATAGCAATAGCAATAGTTTACATGTGAGTGCTTCTTCCAGTTCGTTCGCTGTTCTAGTGTAAAGAGCACCATTTAAAGAGCCCGCCTTGCGCTCAACCTCTACGGTCGCCATATCAATAGGTTTGACTTCGGCTGTGGTTTAGATCGTATTACCAAACAGACGACAGCACGGTGCATGGACGCTACACTGCCCGCCCCGCAATAGTTCGAAATGGCCGATATAATCCCCGCTGACATATGTTCCCATTCTTTGTAACACCTCACACAGACTGATTAGATATCCCAGGGATATCTGAGGCAGCCGTAACGGGTTTTTGCAGTTGTTGGCGCTTTCGGACCTCCCCTTTGCTTACCATGAGGCAAGTGGAGGTCTCAATTAAAAACAAGTGCCATATCCCTGTGGGGGAATCCCCTGGAAAAAGAAGTCAATTCGCATTTGATTAATTAAATGCGAATTGATTGATTGTCAACAAAATTATATACAACAAGGATATAATTTTGATTTTAATTGATTTTAATTGGATAAATTCCTTATGATTTGAAGCCAACAGACGTTGAGCGTCGTTTTTTCGCCTCTGAACAACTGCTCCAGCGGCAAAAAGAAAGGATTCTCTTCATCGTATCGTTACGGGTGATAAATAATGGATTCATTACAGCAATCCAAAGAGTAAAAAATCACGAGGACTGCCCGGTCATGCTTCTACGTCGTCGGCTCGGCCGAATATTCACGCTTCGAAGGTTTTGCTGTGTATTTAGTGGGACCAGGACGGTGTTATTTGTTATGAGCTGTTGAAACTGGGCAAGCCCATTACTGGGGAACGGTATCGAACTCAATTGATGCGATTGAGCCGAGCCATGCACGAACAGCGGCCACAATACGAGCAGAGACACGAAAAAGTGATCTTACAGCATCACAATGCTCGGCCACACGTTGCCAAACCCGTTCAAACCTACTTAGAAACGCTCAAATGGGAGCTCCTACCCCACCCACCATATTCCCCAGATATTGCGCCGTCCGATTATTACTTGTTCCGTTCGATGGCACATGATCTGGCTAATCAGCAATTCCGCCCATATGAAGACATCTCAAAATGGCTTGATTCGTGGATAGCCTCGAAAGATGAACACTTCTACCATTACGGTATTCGAGCTCTGCCAGAAAGATGGGAAAAAGTTGTCGCTGGCGATGGGAAATATTTCGAATGATTGCGGTTGGTGTGCGCGCGGCTTTATGCCATCGACAACAACAACAACATTAACAAAGGACATTTGCTTAATTATGCAAACACACAAACATCACCCCAAATGTTATTAGATGTGTGTGCGTGTGTGCGTGTGTGCGTGCGTGCGTGCGTGTGTGTACGTGTTATAACTGACCACACGCACACTAATTGTAATCATGCGCCAGGAATATTCCGAACGCACACACGCACACGAATGCCATTGACATTGGTGTCCACGATGTTGACCCGCGTGCGGCTGATAACACCCGCGCATATAAACGGACAACGCGCAGCAGTTGGCATCAGTTCGCACTCGGACAACAGCAGCAGCAGCGGCACAATGGCGAAGGCATCATCACTCATCATGTTGGCGGCAATCGGGATCATCGCCGTGAGTATTAAGCCACCTTGGGCTCAGTGGTCAACGTTAGCAGCGCAATGGTGAACGCGCACGCTTTGTCCGCAGGTGGCGAACGGCGAGGAGACGAGCCCGCTGCAGGAATGGCGGCAGAACACCGAGGACTTCCTCAAAAAGTTCAGCGACGAAGTGAACGCGATCGCCAACAGCCCCAACACGGACAAGTTGAAGAGCACGCTCAAGGAGTCCTCGGACTCGTTCCTCAAGCAGATGTCCGCCCTCTTCGGCAATTTGCAGAACGCGCTCAAGGACGCCGAGGGCGAAGCGAAGACCGCGCTCGAGAAGGCGCACGCGGACCTCGAGAAGTCCCGCGCGGACTTCGAGAAGAGGCATCCCGGCGTGAAGGCGTCCGCGGAGGAACTGCGCAACAATCTGCAAGAATCGGTCCAGAAGGTCCTCGAGCCGACCAAGGCGCTCGTCAACGAGCTGACGGCGTCCGCGCAGTCCGCGGGGGACAAGTTGGCGCCGCACGTGAGGGAGGCTTATGACAAATTCATCCAGGTGGCGAATAGCGTACAGGCGAAGCTGCACGAAGCACGAACAATGGAATAAGTACCTACCTATTTCACGGGATGGTATGCCGTTTGGTTTGTCATTCTCATCTCACTTTAGATCGGATTCTCAAAGCGGGCGCACGCGGTTAAGTGGCGCAGTGTTGTGAGTGAAGGAAAAGTCTTTTGACGGACGAGCGCAACAATTTTGAGTGTTGTGCTAATTTAATGGATTCAAAGTGTAAGTAGTATGTAATTTATAAAAATTGTTTATTAAATTAATACATTAATATTTGTTCATGATGCTTTTCCTGTTCTCTCTATCTTATAACCATGGATCTTTTAAGCGAAGCGTGCAAAAGCACCTTCGGCCGGCATAGTAACGGCGACTGGGGTAACAGTGAACTGAGTCGGTTTTTTCAGTCGTCGGCACTCTAGGGTAAAAAAAAAATTTTGAAACTGCAGTTAGCTGGAGTGCGGTCCATGAATGGAGGTGACTGCTACTACAGTTCAATAACTGTAAATAGACTGTAAATAAACTTGTGCCACTTTTCGCAAGTGGCACAAGTTTGAACGGTCAACCACGAAGTGGAAGTAGGACGGAATGACAGTTATGAGAGCGAAAAAGGGATAACAATATGTTGCTCTGCATTGGGACCCCAGTGTCAGGTTTGCTTATTAGCATAGCATAATTTTAACATAGCATAGTTTTTGAAGCACATATCTACGTCTTTTTTTATTAAAATATCTTTGTATGCACAAATAAATCGTCAACTACTTGAAGTTTTATTGAAATTAGTATCACAAAATGCAGAGGGGACGAAAGTTAAAAATACCTTTAGCAGATCAAAAGTCCATTTACATAAAATTCAAAGATATATTAATAAAAGATAATGTCTCATACACCCATCCCGTAATTCACCAAATTCAAAAACTTTTGAATTATAAAATGTCTGTTAAAGCAATATGTCTAAGCATAAAAAGAAACCATAGGTTTTTTTTAAAGAAAATGAAGAAAATGAAGTCCAGAATGAAGTGGAAAATATAAAATTGACACCACCTACTCGTAAGTTTGTAAGTGAATCTGAATGTAGTGTTGAAGATGATACCAAAATATACATCTTTTCAATGAATAAAACCGCGTGGCATGAAATAAAACCAAAAATATATTATTTCAAAAGAAACGATATGCGCGCCCCGAATAGCTTATATAATAAAAGGTGCAGATTACAAGCTAACACGTGGACTAACATTATACAATTGGAGCTTTGGAAAGCACTAAGATTACAGTGTACTTGGTGCTTTCAAAATAACACTGCACGTAGTGATTACGAAGTAACTTGCAGGGGATATTGCAAACAATGTAAGGCCAATATAATTATTAAAACTAGTTTTAAATCAGATAATGATATTAAAATTAAATGCATTATAACAAATTTTAAAAAAGATTTCATACATTCAACAACTTTAAAAAATCGGCTTTGTCAACAAAGAATTAGTAAATTGATGCTGCAATTAGAAAATAAATCAGCGGCAGCAGTGAGGTATGAATTAGCTAGTGAACTAATGAGCCCAAACGACGTGGAACCGCCTGTCTTGCCTAATTTGCATACGCTTCAACAGCTAAAATATAAAAACACAAAAATTAATCAATTTCATTCCAATACCATTTTATCACTTTCATGTATGTGCACTACACCTCCATATGACAAATATGTAAGACATGTATCTGCTTTCCCATTTTATACGTTTTATTGGACTGATAATCAAAAAAAATATTACAAACAGTGTTTAAAACAAAATAAATACATGAGAGTGTCTATAGATGCCACGGGCTCTATATTTAAAAAAGGAGTTCGTCCTACGGTAAATGAGCATACGGGGTTAGCTGGTAATAGCAAAGGGCCACTATTTTTGTATATAATGATGACAGACACTACACACAACAGTAGTGTACCTATTTCACAACATCTCGGAGAGCCATACAATAGACACCATAGCAAAATGGTTACAAAGTTGGTTATCAAATAATAGTCCTCCGAATGAAGTCATCATGGATGATTCTGCTGCATTAATAGGGGCGGCTGTAAAAACATTTTGTGAGTATAAATCTACAAATAATTACTTAGATCAGTGTTTTTCCATTTTGGAAAATAAATCTAGTAAAATTCCAGCTTGTTTTATTAGACTAGATACATCTCATTTTATTAAAACATTATATGACCAAAATATTTTCCAAAATATTGATAGACGAGTAGCTGAATTTTATATTCATTGTGTAAAAATAATAATGAATTCAGTTTCTTATGACGAAATAAAGAACATTATAGAAAAAATGGCTATAGTTTCTAATAACAAGTACAGAGGTGTGTTTGAAGGAAACAGAACTAAATGTGAAAATGCTATTAATTACTTAAAACATGAATATCAGAAACTCGGTGATTTAGATACTCCAATATATAGAGCAGAAAAAAAAGCAGAAGATGTTAATAAAAACTGCTTATGGAATGATAAAGCGGCTGTGGAAAATTCTTTAGAGTTATTATATGAATTTTATTGTACAAAGGAAATATTATTAAATGAATTATCTGACAATAATGTTACAGATTGTGAAAACTTATTTTACATGCCAATAATTAAATCATTAGTTATTAGATTGATTAGAAAATTACCTCTATGGAGTAAGGTTATGATAAAGTATTTTAATAATGATAATCGGCCACCTAGTAGTTCTAACGTTGAAAATTATTTTAAGGACGTCAAAAGATTATTTTTTAAGACCCCCCTGCGTAAATATCGTGTGGATGATTTTATTATAAAACATTATCCATTAATTACAGGTGCATTAAGATTAGGATTAAGCGATTTAAAAACCTTTAAGGAAAACGCAAATGCAAAAAAAGACACATTTAAAAGAACTCAGGTTATACAGGCAGACGATTCATTTTATAAAAATTCTGTCTTCGTCAATAAACCTAATTGTATTGAAGATTGGCGTGGGCTTACGAGCCTAAATACAAAACTAAGAAAAAAACCAAGGAAAGTTAGGGAAAAAGTTAAACTGCACATTTTACAAAATGGTAGTATTAGCACATCACAATATACGTCACAAATAACACCTATAAATACTTGTGCATTTGATTCAGTTCAAGCTACTAATTTTAAGCTACATTAATCAAAGATGCCGGAAAAAATTGCAAAGAGTTTCTGTGTGATGGTAAAAATGTTTATAAATATTAAAAGACTTTTTATTTTTTGAAATCAATTTTGAGAAAACATTTATATTAGATGACTTTTCCAAAATAATTTCCTTGGAAAATCAATCATATGAAATTCTTTCCATAATTGATTACACTGGTGGTGATGGGTGTTTAGGGCATTATAAGAGCAAATGCTACCGATCGAATAGGAAAACTTGGAATTGCTTCGATGACTTAAAAAGTAAAATGTATTATAATTCTCAGACAACCGTACCTCACTGTCTCATTTATACAAAAGTATTCGATAGTAATGTATAGCAATATGAATATGAGTGTGATTATTGGCTGTTAATACTTATTTATTCGACTTATTTGTATTGCCATATTGTGATCTCTTTTTAGTACTAGAATTGCTCATTATAACAGCATTATTGTGCATTGTTTTTAAATATGAAATACTGTGATACATATACACCTAAGTAATTAATTTATATGATTTTGACTGTGATTTGATTAACAGTGTACCTTTAACTTATTACTGAGTGCAAATTATTTAGTACTATTAGAAAATAATGTTTCAACAATATTATGTTTGTATTTATGCTTCTACTGGCCAGCAGGGTTAGGTTGGGCAAGTTAAAACGATTATCGTCTCTCGTCGGCGATATAATAATAAAAAGCAAAATAATAAAAGCTAGTCTAAATACAATAAAACAAAACTTTAATCGTTGTGACGAATATCGTGTGTGCGACGACACGTTTGACTATTATCATCAATAGTCTCATTTTGGTGAAATTAGCCTAACTTTTATTATTTTACCAATCGTCGACGAGAGACGATTATCGTTATAACTTGCCCAACCTAACCCCACAGATGCATTAAATCCAATGAGGCCATAGTGTTATACCATTTGTTAAGTAGTTACAAAATGTGACTTTTGATTTTGATAGGCAATATATTATGAATGATATATTGATAAATAATATAATTTGATTTTTGAAATCCGATAGGGGCAAAAGCTTCTACGGTGAAATAAATAGTTAAATATATAACAAATGTGATTTTTGAAGTCTGATAGTGTCATAGCTCTACTGTGATAAGTAGTTTTTTTTAATTATAAAAACACTTGTTACCGTGATTTTTAAAGTCTCTCAAGAGCCATATTTGTACTATGTCATATTATGTAGTTTTTTAATAAATGACATATTTTTATGTGATTTTTAAAGTCTGATAGAGTCATAATATTCTACTCTAAACTAAGAATGTAGTTAATTAATATTATAAATTTGAGTTCTAGGTTTAGAGTTGTTTTATGTGACTTTAAATTTAAGTTTGTTGTTTGTTATGCTTTTTTTATAATGACGAAAATTCGATTTTTAAAATGTGATAGGATCTTGGTGTTCTACTTACTATAAGATAAGTAGATAAATAAATATCATAAATGTGACTTTTAGGTTTAAGTTTGTTATGTTTTTTTTATAACGACGAAAATTCGATTTTTAAAATGTGATAGGATCTTGGTGTTCTACTTACTATAAGATAACTAGATAAATAAATATCATAAATGTGACTTTTAGGTTTAAGTTTGTTATGTTTTTTTTATAACGACGAAAATTCGATTTTTAAAATGTGATAGGATCTTGGTGTTCTACTTACTATAAGATAACTAGATAAATAAATATCATAAATGTGACTTTTAGGTTTAAGTTTGTTATGTTTTTTTTATAATGACGAAAATTCGATTTTTAAAATGTGATAAGATCTTGGTGTTCTACTTACTATAAGATAACTAGATAAATAAATATCATAAATGTGACTTTTAGGTTTAAGTTTGTTATGCTTTTTCTATAATGACGAAAATTCGATTTTTAAAATGTGATAGGATCTTGGTGTTCTACTTACTATAAGATAAGTAGATAAATAAATATCATAAATGTGACTTTTAGGTTTAAGTTTGTTATGTTTTTTTTATAACGACGAAAATTCGATTTTTAAAATGTGATAGGATCTTGGTGTTCTGCTTACTATAAGATAAGTAGATAAATAAATATCATAAATGTGACTTTTAGGTTTAAGTTTGTTATGTTTTTTTTTAAATGACGAAAATTTGATTTTTAAAATGTGATAGGATCTTGGTGTTCTACTTACTATAAGATAACTAGATAAATAAATATCATAAATGTGACTTTTAGGTTTAAGTTTGTTATGTTTTTTTTATAATGACGAAAATTCGATTTTTAAAATGTGATAGGATCTTGGTGTTCTACTTACTATAAGATAAGTAGATAAATAAATATCATAAATGTGACTTTTAGGTTTAAGTTTGTTATGCTTTTTCTATAATGACGAAAATTCGATTTTTAAAATGTGATAGGATCTTGGTGTTCTACTTACTATAAGATAAGTAGATAAATAAATATCATAAATGTGACTTTTAGGTTTAAGTTTGTTATGTTTTTTTTATAATGACGAAAATTCGATTTTTAAAATGTGATAGGATCTTGGTGTTCTACTTACTATAAGATAGGTAGATAAATAAATATCATAAATGTGACTTTTAGGTTTAAGTTTGTTATGATTTTTTTATAAATAAAAATATGAAAATTAACACATTTTACCAGTGAAGTGTATCAATGAGCTGATATGTAAACTATTCAGCTTTTTGTGTGAAATTAAAGATGATTTCTAGAAACTACAAGACATTGATTATTATTATCCACTATTTAAAACACATTTTTTTTATTGTGACTCGACTTATGATATCACCCCGCTTGATGTTAAGCCGAAGTGTGGTCCATGAATGAATGGACTGCTACTACAATTCAATATTCAATAACTGTGAGTAGCACATCCACTATGTCAGCCTAGATTGAACCGGCAACTTACAAGCTGATCCCGAAACGTGACTAAATTACTTTACGGTCTGTATACTTGTAAGTGGTGGTATTTAATACAATTTTTAAATATTACAAATAAAAGCTATGAAACAAATGTTTGCTCCGACCGGGAATCGAACCCGGGACTTTACGCGCAACAAACCAATCGCTAAACCGTTCGTCCACGCCTGTCGTCACATGAGGCATAGTATGTATTATTCAGCTAATTCGGCCAGTAATAACTATTTTAATACTATTATTTAACATGATACCACTACCTTTCATTTATAAATGTATAATTCCAAACAATCCATAAGAAAGTAGAACCTTAGGAGTATAGTAACCTCACTATGTCACAAGGCTCTTAGCTAAGGGCGATTTAAAATAAAAAATTAAAGTGACATTAAATATTGTTTAATAAAAAAAACCTTATTATAAAAAAATCTATGTGGGTATGACCCTATATCCAGATAAGTTGATCAATTGCGAATCAGCCTCTGAAGGAACTGACAAAAAAAAAGGGGTGACTACGTGACCTTAATGATGGTTCTCTCACGTGGTTTGAGCCTTACGGGCAACTTCAAGCCTGTGAGCTACACGCTACTCAAAACCACGGAGACAGGTGTTCGCAGGTCCACGTAGCGAGCTGGTGGGAGTGCTGGTGTGGTTCTCCAACCGTATTCAGTCCAGCTGTAGTCCAATCCGACCGTAGTCAATAGTCCGACCGTGGTCAGTAGTCCGACCGTGGTCCCCTGAAATTGCGCAAAGACAACGTGTGAGACAACCGATCTCGACACGCGTCCCAGCGCAACCTCACGACAGCCTTAATAGAGACTGTGTGCATTGCGCTGGAAGGCGTTGTGTCAGGAATCGGTTATCCCACTACAAGCAACCAGGAGAACAGATGACAAAGAAGAAAGAATAATAAATATAAAACAAAGATAATAAATTACATAAAAAGAAGTGGCATAAATATAACCTGCAAGATTTACAGGGATAGGCAGTAACAATGCTGCCTAGGAGTTGGCATTTAACTCCTTTAATTTGGACAGAAATTACAATTAAAACACTGACAATATTTCTGCCTTTATGTTCTAACAAAAAGATAACTATAATTATCTACAAAGCTAAATTAGAAAGAAACAATGATGCAATAAAATAAAGTTGGCATTGTGGGGTATTTATGTAAAAAAAATTAAATGCTTTGTGCAAAAGACAAACGTGGTCATATTTGATATCACGTGTGCCTGTATCATAGACACATTTTTCACAAAAGGAAACATGAGCATTATAATCCTTGTCATGAACAATGGGGAGACGTAGGTCACCATCCATTGCTCACAGCAATTCTCCACAATGCCGGCTTTAAACAACAATATAAAAACTATAATAATACAAAATAAATAATTAATTTGTGTACAATGGCTGTGAAAGTACGTACCACTTAATATGGGGGAATACGACACGAGTTTAACTTTGTATTTTTAACTTATGGATTTCTGATGGCAGCGTCCAGGAGGCAGTGATGTTGCTTCTGATCGAAGAGTACAAGAAAGAGGCCAGGACCATGGAGGTGCCGCCTTAAATAACCTTCCCTTTTTGCAAACTGCCCTTTTTCAAAAATACTAATTGTGCGTGTGCCCGCTTTCACTTAATAAATTTTACAAGTTCAAAGTGACAAGCAGTTTCTTATTCGATTTATTTTGTTTAGCCTTAATCGGCAAAGGCAATCAGCTTAATGCCAACAAAATATTTTGATTTAATAAAATTAGTAAAACGTTAATTTTTTAATATATGTTTAAAATGAATTTGTAATTAAAATAATGATAAGTAAATAGTAATCAGGCCTTGGGATTTTATATTAACAAAAAAATGTATACACGACCTAAAATATATTTTTTGCGGAGCCTTCATCCACAAGTTAGAAAAGTAAAGGAGTACTCCCAGCTGTATGCGTGTTGCATACAGGGCTCAACTTAGCCGGGTGACGTCTTGTCGTTGAAACTTATATATATACCAACGCCTTGTTGACAAACCATTTGCGAGATATTGTACGCGCAATCTCATTGGTCCAAGTGGCTATCTGTGAACTATGGGCACGGCGGACACGTGCATCAACGCCATCTATACCCATCAGCGCAGATACTATCTTTGGAATGCTCTATAAGCATGCCGTTACATATTCGTCTTAAATAACTAGAATTGTTGATGATTTTACAGAAACTATTATTTTGCGTAATTATTAAATAATTACGTTACACCCATGAGGCCTATAAGTGTAAGGGAGAAAGCAATATGTGCTTCACAGTATACCGTTAAAGGTGTGATTCCGCTGGCAACTGCAGACGTTTTGTGTGAGATTGATTCCGTGCAAGGCGACACTAGTCTGCACGGAGTCTGCATCTATGACTTAGCAAATGCTGATTGTCGCAATAGTGTCGCCTTGCACGGAATAAATCTCATACAAACAAGTAGTGCAGTCTGCGGTCTGCAGTCGCCAGCGGAATCACACCTTAATGCTACATATCAGAAGCATTAAGGTACTTACGGATAGGCATTTTGTAAGTAAATATAAATACATAATTATTATTTGTTTTACAGTTTTTTTTGTTGTTACAATGAATAAAGGATAATGTTTAAAATGCATATTTTTTTATTTGTGATTGTAATTTATTATTAAAATAATAAGTACGAGTATGTACTACCTACCTATTTTCCTCTTTTCCATTTAAACGTAGACCTTAAAATTGTCAAAATGCACATTTATTCGCAAATCAATTTACATAAAATAAAAACGGTAATATGAAATTTATCTCTCGACTTGCTTACATATTCGTATCTACTCTGAAATACATCATTTGATACGCCTCTAAAAAATAATTTCTTCATTTAATAAAATTAAAAAAGATTCATTGAACTTTTATAAATAGTAATTTTACTTTTTAATTTTTTATTGTGACTCGACATAATCAGCACCTTACTTGATGTTAAGCTGGAGTGCGATCCATGAATGTATACAATTCAATAACTGCGAGTAATAGTCATACCCACTATGCCAGCCTAGATGGAACCGGCAACTTAAAACAAACGAATTTTTACTATTTTTACTAACGTTTCTCTGTAAAGTCGACAAAACGCTCGCTGCACCACCTTAAGGGATACAATAGTATAAACTACTCTCGCGCACGTAATACGCCCATTCTTGGCTGCTTCGACGTTAGCCTATTGAAGGCGAGTATTTTTCTATAAACCATTTTTTTGTTTTATGATCTGCAGGTAACAAACCTTTTCTATTGATTTTTTATTGGCATTAGCAAAAATATTGGCATTAGAAGCAAGTTATTTTTTGTTTTGTCTATTAGTTGAAGGTAAAAGAGGCGTGGCTTATGCTCCTGTCAGGCGCAAAGGAATAATTTGCTAAATGATGTTGCACAGATTTGGTCTATGGTACATGACTGTACAAACGCTAAATGTATGTAGAAGTTTAACATTTAATATCTACGAAAATACGGTCTCAATGTTCTTGAAATTTGTAGTGGCGGGTGGCAATAATTTAGCACAAGATATATGAATTAGAATTGTGTCAATAGTTCATACCGTTGACGAGATCTGATGGTGAGGCTTACAGGGTGATGTTCATTCCACAAGCCTCACTAAGGTACCTCTGTATCTTGGAGATCTTAAACTCAATGTTTTTGAAATTTGGTGTGACGGGTGGCAAGAATTTAGCACAAGATATATGAATTAGAATTATGTCGATAGTTCATACCGTTAATGAGATCTGATGGTGAGACTTACGGGGTGAGGTTTATTCCAGAAGCCTCACCAACACCTATGTATATCTCCGAAGATACAGTGGCACAAATTTTAATTTTTTGGCACTAATTATCACAAATTCGGCACTTAATTTTGGTATATTTGGTATCTTTAAATTAGATGGTGAGGCTTACAGGCTGAAGGACACGCCAAGCACAACTAACCACAATATAATAAACACAAACACGTATATACATATATTGCATTTTCATTTATGTATCGGCCATAGCATTCCGAATGCATATCGCACACGTATGACCTTCAGTGGGCCAAAAGGTCGCATTACTGATAATATGCCATGCTCATTGTTATTAACACAATTATTAATAAATTAGTGACGGTGGGCGTTTTGCGTAGATACGATTCTCATCTTACAGCTAAACAATATCGTTAATATTAGGTCGGGGAAAAGTTTCATAGCATTTTATGTGAATATTTAATACTTTTTAAAACGTTTATTTACATTAAATACTATGTGCCATTTTGTTCTTAGACTTTCTGCCATCTTGTAGGTAGATAAATGATCCCGTTGCTATAGAAATTTTGGGACTCTCTTGCCTAAAGAATTCTGAAGAGACCGAATCAGGTGGAAATGTGAAGATGCAAGGTGAGGGCTATATGGCGGATGCATTAACAACTCCCAGCCAAACTTTTTTAATTTTTGCTGAGTGGCTAAATGTGTATGTGGTCTAGCGTTATTGTGATGAAAGACCACACCCTTTCTATTAATAAATTCCGGCCGCTCTCTCTCAACTTCTTGCTTTAATCTCATCAATTGTTGGCAGTAGAGATTTGAATCGATGTTACTGCCCGGCGGCAAAAGCTCATAATGAACAATGCTCTTCCAATCCCACCATAGACACAGCATCACCTCAGTGACGGATTTAAGCATAGTCAACATGGGCCGCCACCACAACCCAAAAAAACGAAGGCTCCAAAAACATATACGAAAGTAGTTAGACAAAAAACATTTTTTCTTTTTTTTCTTGAGGAAAAGTTAACATTTAAAAATCAACAGATAATCCTAAACGATTTGAGGGCCTGCTCTGACACATGCTCTATGGGCCGCCCAAGTCTAAATCCGGCACTGCATCGCCTTATTGCGAGTTAGCCCAGGTTTTACCACAGTCTGTGAAGCCTGACCGACCTTTGACCACGACCTCCGTACGTTCTTGTCATACGTGATCCACTTTTCTTCATAAGTTATCAATCTCTTCAAAAACGGTGCGGTTTCATTACGTCTCAATAAAGAATCGCAAATGAGTACACGGTTCATTAGATTTCTTTCAGTGAGCTCGTGTACCACCCAAATATCCAGCTTTTTTCAAATGGGTTAAAACTGTTTTGTGGTCAATTCCCAGTTCTTCAGCTATGTCGTAACTACTGATACGCTGATATTGCTCCACTTTATAAAAAAATAGCGTCCATTTTGTCCGTAACAGAGCGAAACCAGCCAGACACAAATAGTACAGCTAAAGATATTTTATTACAAGTTTATACTTACTATATGTGAAAAGACTTTCCCCACCCATTCTTTAAAAAACTGTCAACATCACTTCTCACTACATAGTATAAAACAAAGTCGCTCTCTCTGTCTCTATGTACGCTTAAATCTTTAAAAGTACGCAACCGATTTTCATGCGTTTTTCCGATTTTAACCGAATAACCGATTTTCAAAACAGTATCAGCGATGCCGCACGGATTTACCATTCCAATTGAAACGGCTGTAATTAATAAGTCATAGGGTCAAATATCTAACGTTGTGGCCATCGTTTCTGCCTATCCCTGCGTGACAATTTGATTTATTAATTGTAGGCTGAGATTTGAGCGTTGATATGCGAGAGTAACCTCTGAAATTATGTTTATATTGTCAATTGTTAACATTTTATATAAAGACATTCTAAATAATGATCTACATCAAAGATATTCAATTAATTACATTTTTTAAAAATTGTATCATGAAACGGCTATGCAACTTGTGACCACGATGCCTGCAAAGCTCTCAAAACGTTGTAATAAAACTTGTACAAAACTAATAATAAACGCGACAGTGAGCGCATATTTCATTCACTTTGTTTAACTCACTATAACCTGGACAGGATAGTGAATGCAAGGTATGCAGGAAGAGAGCACACGAAGAGCACCAATAAAGGATGTGTGCATATCTACACGCATCCTTTAACATATATCTACTGATGGCGCCTGATTTTGTTGATCTCATTGTCATTAGGTCATAATAGTGCTTTGGCAGTTCATGTTAAATCGCCGCTGTATTACATGTGATGGGCAATTTGTATTCACGGACGAACGCAACACGAACCGAGCACAACTCGAAAAGTTGAAAAGTTGAAGTGCCTACTTCACAGCCAGCTGGCGCCTGATTTTGATGATGCCATTGTGGTTTGGTATTTGAAGTGAATTGCCGGCGTAATACAACAGACAGGCAATTTCTATTCACGGCACAACGCTGCACAAACCGAGCACAACTCGTTGCGATAATAAGTTCAGTGCAATTCACTACTTTGGGTGCCAACTTCACAGATTGCTTATAGGGTCTGTGAAGTTGGCACCCTAACAATGCGCCACGACGGCGTCGCTGCCCTCGGAAGATTGTGCCACGTGCCGCGGTCGGTGTGCCGTCGAATACCAGTCGGTGAATGGGCTTCTTAGAGAGAAGGAAGAAAAAAAGATTCTGTAAAATCAGTGTGTCTCTGGTGTAAAGCTAATAGTAAGACACAATTTTAGGTAAATCACCATAAATATATCTAGGTTAGGTTAGGTTAGTTTTTTTTTTTTTTAACCCCTGGTTTTCCTCTGACGAACGTCAGAGACCTTATTATTCATTCATTTATTATTATTATTATTTTTTAAACATTTTAGCTCTTCTCAGACTTAACATCTCAAATTTTATTATTCCCATTATATTTTTGCTTATTATACTATTTTATTTATTTATTTATTATTATTATTATTTTTTAATTATAATTATTTTCCTTTACTTATACTTACATTATTTTTCATACATTTAAACATCTCCGGTAGCTGAAACATTAACATTTCCCTATTTTCGCTGTTCATTTACAAAACATACAATTCTGCATAATTCTAAGGTTACATTTCCAATTATTTAATATTATAATTCATGTCAACATTACATTTATTTCTACAATTAATTTACTATGTTACAATATGTCCAAATTCTAAATCTACTAAATCAACAATATTACAATTATTCATGTCAATTTATTACTATTATCTATATTATGTCAAAAATGAATTTATTTACAATTATTTATTTCCTAGGTGATTTCTGTTTAAATTTATATATGTATTAAAGTGATCCATGATTGTCAGCCAGAATGCGAGAGGTACGGGTAATTAGTGTAGCTGATTTTTATAATGTGGTTACTATTATTATGTCAAGATTATTATTAATTATAAATTTGTCAAATTATTATTATAAATTGTATATTGTTATGTCAAATTTTTATTATTAATTGTAGATATCATTATGCCAAATTATTTTTGTAAATTGTAAATATTATTATGTCAAATTATTATTATAAATTGTAAATATTATTATGTAAAATTGTTATTATAAATTTTAGATATTATTATGTCAAATTATTATTATAAATTGTAGATATTATTATGTTAAATTATTATTATAAATTGTAGATATTTTTATGTCAAATTATAATTATAAGTTGTAAATATCATTATTCAATTTATTATAATTTGTAGATATTATTATGTAAAATTATTATTATAAGTTGTAAATGTTATTATGTCAAGCTATTATAATTTGTAGATATTATTATGTGCAGGTTAGGTTAGGTTAGGTTAGGTTAGGTTAGGTTAGGTTAGGTTCCCGTGGTCGTCCACAGACTATGTCTTTGGCGACAGCAATCACGCGCAGGTGATTGCTGGAGTTTTGCTGTTCTCCCATCGGGCGCGTTCCCGGGTGGCGGATAGGGAGCCGCGACGGTGTACTCCGTCGCGGTATCGGGACCCGGGCGTAGTGCACCCGGGTTCCGACGCGGACCAAAAACAGCGTGTGGGCGCCCCGGCCTAACGGCCAGCGTGGCGCAACCCGAGGGCGGTGAACTTGACACCGCCCTCACCCCGTCCTCTTCCTGTTAGCCTCTGGCTACCAGAGGCGCATCGGGAAGAGGACATGAGAGGATTGTCCCAGCTGGGTGTCTAGGCGCCTGGCTGGGACGGAGAAGCGAGTGCGTCGCCCGGGCAATGACCGAACATTGCCTGAGCGGCGCACTACTAAGAGGTGGCGCTGCCTTGAGCGGTTGCTCGGCAGCGCCAATACTCGGAGCTCCCTCGGGCAGTGCTTTTTAGCATAGCCCGAGGTCGAGCGATTGGAGGATGCCGCTGCCCAAGCCGGGCAGTGGCAGTAAGGGAGAGACGTGCAACCGTTTCCGCACGTCTCTCCCAGAAAGAGGGGCCCGCTCGTCGTGTCAGCAATGTCGCGACTGAGCGGGCCACATTGTTTGTTGGGGCCCGAAAGGGCCAACGTCGGCGGAGTTACGCGGGTTTGCTAACGCGATACCAGTGCTCCGCCGATGACGGTCTGTGGAAACGGCGTGGGAGGTTTTAGCCGGTGAGAGCCCGGCACTTCGGCTGGTAGAGCTTTCCTCCCACGTTAATAAAAAAAAAAAAAAAAAAAAAAAAAAAAAAAAAAAAAAAAAAAGGTTAGGTTAGGTTAGGTTGCGGAACTGGGGCGCCTTAAGGGTGCACCGGCTCCTGCACCTCAAGTGGAAGTGGCAATGGAGGACTTCCCTTCATTGCCACCGTCGCCGCCGCGTCAGGTTAAGCCCGCGGCTGCTTCGGCTCTCCCCTTTGTTCCTCCTAAGAAGGCCTCCGTAATTGCCAACCCTATCGAGGAATTTGAGCGTTCCATCATGCTTGCTGTGGGCAAGATGATGGACGCCAAATTGGATGGGCTTAAGGGCAGACTTCTGCCTGAACAGCCCATCCGTCCTCCGTTGGCAAGTACGACGAGGAAAGCGGCACCAGCTACTCCGGCTCCGGGCGGAGAAGTTAAAGTAGGTGTTGCACCGCGGCCCGCACCCCGCAAAAAAGTGCCAGCTGCTTCTGAAAAGAAGCAGCAAGCAAAGGGGAAAGGGGAGCCGCAGCAGCAGCAGCAGAAGAAGAAGGCGCCTCGCCCGCTTCCACCGCCACCGGCTTCAATGGAAGCCGCGTGGACCACGGTGGTAAAGCGGGGCCAGCGGAAGGCAAAGCCGAAGCCGGCGGCGCCTCCTTCTCCTCCCGCGAAGGAAAAGAAGAAGAAGAGGAAACGTGGCGGAAAGAGGAGAATACGTTCTCCTCGCTCCGCCGCTATTGTTATTACGATAGAGCCGGAGGCATTGGCCCAGGGTCTAACCTATGGTGCCGTGCTGAAAGAGGCCAGGGAAAAAATTGACCTCGAGAGTGTCGGTCCGGCGGGTGTACGCTTCCGCCAGGCCATCACAGGAGCCAGAATTATGGAGGTGCCAGGCGCCGACAGCGGTGACCGGGCGGACGCGCTCGCGCAGAAACTCAGAGAGGTTCTGCCAGCTGAGCGCGTCCGCGTCGTCAGGCCCGTGAAATGCGTAGATCTACGTATCACGGATCTTGACGACTCGCTCACCGCTGAAGACGTTGCAGCTGCCTTGGCGAAGAAAGGCGGCTGCCCAGAGGGGCAAATCAAAACCGGTGTTGTCCGGTTTGACCCCTCTGGAACTGGCACCATCTGGGCCAAGTGTCCTGTGGTGGCAGCCAAAAAAGTAAAGGAGGGCCGACTGCTGGTGGGTTGGGCTTCAGCACGAGTAACCGTGCTGGAGAGTCCGCCCCTGCGGTGCACAAAGTGCATGGAGGCAGGCCATGTCGGTGCACGGTGCACCGCAGCCGTTGATCGCAGCAATGAGTGCATGCGCTGCGGTCAACAGGGCCACAAGTCGGCCATGTGCTCCGCCACTACCCTTCACTGCGTGTTATGCGCAGCGGAGGGCAAACCGGCGGGGCACCGGGTGGGCGCAAAAAAGTGCGATCGCTCGATCGTTGATATAGCGTTCGCCACCCCGTCTGTTGCTCAACGTGTCTGCCACTGGCGGATCGAGGAGGTTGAGACACTGTCGGACCACAGATACATGCGGTTCGACGTCTCCCCCTCGACCCGGGCAGACAACTATCGTCCAAGGAGAGGACCCCTAGCATTTCCTAGATGGGCGTTCAAGCGGGTCGACAAAGACCTTCTGATGGAAGCCTCTTTGGTCCAAGCCTGGGCTGCAGACAGCAGACAGGACATCAGGGGAGAGGAGGGGGCTGAATGGTTCCGGGGCGCGATGACGCAAGTATGCGATGCGTCGATGCCCCGGGTGAAGACCCTTCCTCGTAAGCGGCAGGCGTACTGGTGGAATGCCGAAATCGCGGCACTGCGCAAACAGTGCCGTGCGGCACGAAAGCAGTACGCCAGACGGTACCGTAACGGTCCCCCTGATGTGACCAGAGAGGCACAGCTGTATGAAGCATACAGAGAGAGGAAAAAGGCTCTACAGCTGTCCATCAGACAGGCCATGGCTCAAGCGAGGGAAGAGCTCCTGGAGAGTCTCAACGCGGATCCGTGGGGGCGCCCGTATAAAATGGTTCGAAATAAATTGAAACCATGGGCGCCTCCGCTGACGCAGACTCTCCAGCCTCAGCTGCTCTAAAAGGTTGTGGACACTCTGTTTCCGAACAGGGTGAATCACACGCCTCCAACCATGGGACGCAGACCCAGGATGGAGGAGAGCGCTGAGGCACCGGAAATAACTCCGGTGGAGTTCGAACTGTCCGTGAGGAACATCCGGAGCAATAAAGCTCCGGGCCCAGATGGCATCCCCGGACGCGCTTGGGTTTTGGCTTTGAACGCCCTAGGGACCCGACTCTGCGAGTTGTACAACTCTTGCCTAGAGTCGGGACGGTTTCCCCAACAGTGGAAGACGGGCAGACTCGTCCTCATAAAGAAAGAGGGTCGCCCCGCAGATTCTCCCTCCGCCTACCGCCCCATAGTGTTGCTCGACGAGGTCGGCAAATTGTTCGAAAGAATAATTGCCGGCCGGATCGTCGGGCACCTAGGCTCGGTGGGACCGGACCTAAACAGTGTGCAGTATGGCTTCCGAGAGGGTCGCTCAACGATAGATGCGATTGAGCGCGTCAAGTCCCTCTCGGAAGAAACCATCGCCCAGGGTGGAGTGAGTTTGGCGGTGTCCTTGGACATCACCAACGCTTTCAACTCACTCCCCTGGGCATGCATCTGGGAGGCATTGCAGTACCATCGCATGCCTCCCTACATTCAGAGGATAGTCCGGTCCTACCTGAGCGAAAGGTACATTGTGTACGAGGGGCGGAACGGTAACATCGTTCGGAGGGAGATGGTGTGCGGTGTTCCTCAGGGGTCTGTCTTAGGACCACTCCTGTGGAACATCGGATACGACTTCGTGCTGCGGGGCGCACTTCCCCGAGGCCTGAGCATCACCTGCTACGCAGATGACACGCTCGTAATGGCCCGGGGAAGTACCTATGAGGAGTCTGCTCGTCTTGCCACTCTAGGAGTGACACTGGTCGTCGGCAGAATAGCGATGCTGGGACTGGAGGTGGCGCTGCACAAGACTGAGGCCATATGTTTTCATGGGCCTCGTCGTGCGCCACCCCGCGGGTCCAGCATCGTTATTGAGGGAACACGTATCGAGGTCGGGTCAACCATGAAGTACTTGGGACTCGTCCTCGATAGCCGCTGGAGCTTCCGCGAACACTTTGCGGGTCTGGCCCCGAAACTCATGGGGGCAGCGGGCGCACTCAGTCGCCTGCTCCCCAACTTGGGTGGGCCAGACACCGCAGCTCGCCGTCTCTACTTAGGAGTGGTCCGGTCAATGGCCCTATACGGGGCCCCGATTTGGGCCTACACCCTGACGAGCAAATCTGCCGCGCTGTTGAGAAAATCACAGCGCGTCATGGCCGTCAGGGTGATACGTGGCTACCGGACCATCTCGTGCGAGGCGGCGTGTGTCCTGGCAGGGTCCCCTCCGTGGGACATTGAGGCTAAAGTCTGCGCGGATATGTATGAAATCCGCGCAGACGAACCTGCCAGGGTGCGGAGGCTCCTGTCTCGACAGGAAACACTGCGTATGTGGAACGAGAGGCTGGCAACTCCATCTGCTGGCCTCCGAACTGTCGAGGCAGTTCGCCCAGTACTCAAGAAGTGGGCGAACAGGCGGCACGGTTCCCTCACCTTCCGGCTGACGCAAGTGCTTTCCGGGCATGGCTGCTTCGGAAAGTACCTCTGCAAGATAGCCGGGAGGGAGCCGACGACCAGATGTCACGAATGTGGAAACTGCGACGAAGACACGGCGCAGCACAACTTGGAGGAATGTCCTGCTTGGACATTGCTGCGCCGAGAATTCGTCGCAGAGGTGGGGACGAATGACCTCTCCCTACCAGCCGTTATCAAGGCTATGGTGTCTAGCGAGGGGTCATGGAATGCGGCCGTCTCCTTCTGTGAAGCTATCATGCTCCAGAAGGAGACCGCGGAGAGGGAGCGGGAAAGATCCCAAGATGCTCCCTCTATCCGCCGCGGAAGAGCCGGCATCCGGAGGAGAGTGCGATTCGCCTCTCCTCCCGCCCCCACCTAACCCCGTCGGCGGCAGCCCAGGAGGGGACTGCCGCCATACACACCTTAGAGACGGGGTCAGAGGCAGCGCGCGCTGTGTTCCCGCGCGCGCCTCACAATTGAGATCAGAGTGCGCAGGAGAGTAACATCGACTCTCCTGCAAAAAGAGGGGCCCGTTCGGTGGGAGAACGGGCCAGCGTCGGCGGAGTTACGCGGGACTGCGAAAGTGAACTCCGTGCTCCGCCAGACGTACGGAGGAACACCGCGAGGGTTTTTAGTCGGTGCAAGCCCGACACTCCCCGCCACCCCTCCCTCCTCGGGTGGCGGGCGTCCGTTAGGGATTTTCCCTCGCGTTACCAAAAAAAAAAAAAAAAAAAAAAAAAAAAAAAAAAAAAAAAAAAAAAAAAAAAAAAAGGTTAGGTTAGGTTGGGATGCGATGTCAGACTACCTCCTCGTGTGCCTGTCTGCTTGCCGTATTGCTTCGGTAATGCGGGAAGTGGATAGGCCGGTGCATCCTGGGCATCAGTCAATAACTTCCCTTAACGGGGATCTTGTTGGCTGATGGCTAAATGTCTGACGTGTGGCGCTGATCCGCGTGTCCCTCTGCTCTCAGAGGACACTGTGGAGAGGCAAGAGCGAGTGGTCGCCGGCGTGCAAGCCTTTGCCGCTGGCGGTGAGAGGGTGGGATTCTCCCCTCCTCTACACTTTGCTGGCTCGTAATCCCTGTGTGGTGTCGTGGTCACGTCTCACGGCCGCCAGGGACCGAGGGTCCTGCCTTAACCGGCCGGACTGCGAGGAGACAACCTCTATAAAAATCCCTAATTCTGGACACTGGGGCTACGCGGTGTCTAGATGCTCGTTCTAGAGCGGCTGGAGGGTACACCAGTCATTAGCGGCCAACCCCAGGGACTTCCCGCCCCCTGGGTGTATTAGGGTTATCAAGGTACAGGGGGCTCTGCCTTGATGGACTGTTTATTTCCCCCATACTCGTGGGAATCTTATGGAAAATTTTAAAACCCAACTATCGGAGGAGGAGGACGCTGGCACCGCGCTGTCAGCGTCAAAAAAGAAACAGGTGTCGCGCAGCCGCGCATTACGCGCTGCGAAACGCGCAGCACCAATAAGTGTTGAGTCAGACTCTGGCGGCTCGTCCTCAGACGAGTTGAGCAGGGCTAGAGACCGAAGTAGGAGCGCTGGCAGTAATGCCAGCGCAAAAAGAGGTAGGGGGCGCCCGCCCACTACCTATGAATACGTTGGATTAGCCAAAGCTAAGGCAGAGGCTAACCAACAAAAAAGAGAGGAGCTCAAGCTCCGTCAGGATGAAGAGCTCCTCCAGGTAGTGGCGGTCGCCCAAAAATGCAGTGCGGCAAACGCAGAGGCATCTGCGGCGGCGTCCGATGAAGAGGACGTCACCGTGGATGCCATAAAAAGAGCAGCAAAAAAAGAGGTGGAGGCGATTAGAGGTATTGCCCTCCACTCAGGGAACCTTAAGGGTACCTATGTTAGGGCCCTTAAGGACTCGGCCCTCTCTCTACAGAGAATGGTCGAGACCTTGAGTGTTCGCTCCTCCTCGGATGAGACAAAGTCGCTGCAGGCGGAAAACAACCGCCTGCAGTCGGAGCTAGACACGTTAAAGAAGGACGTGGCGGCGATGCGCGAGGAGATGGGGCGCCTTAAGGGTGCGACCACTCCCGCGCCTGCTGTGGTGGAGGTCGAAATGACCGATTTCCCTCCGCTACAGCCGTCGCCGTCGCGTCCAAGGACGGCTGCGTCGGCATTACCAACGCCGACGCCAATTACAACCGAAGAGAGCCCAATGGAGAAATACTTGGGTCCAATCATGCGCGCCGTGGGCGACATGATGGACTCCAAGATTGCGGGGCTGCAGGACAGGCTTTTGCCTGCTCAGCCCTGCAGGCCTCCATTGGGCAAAGGGGGGAAAGCAAAAGCCCCCCTACAATCAGGAGTGAAAACCGTTTCTGCTGTGGCCCAACCGTCACAGCAGAAAAAGGCTTCTGCTCCTTCCCAAAAAGGGAAGGGTAAGCAGAAGCCATCAGGAGAAAAGAAAATTCCCCGCCCACTTCCGCCTCCTCCTGTCTCTATGGACGAGGGCTGGACAACGGTCGTAAAGCGGGGTAAGAAAAAGAGTAAAGGGGCACAAAAATCAAGTGCCCCAGTAACAAATCCTTCTTCTCAGGGTAAGAGGGGCGTAGGTTCTCCCCCTGAGAAGAAGAAGAAGAAGAAGAGGCAGAGGAAACCTCGTGCTCCTCGCACTGCGGCAATAGTGTTGACACTGTTGCCGGGTGCGACGGAGGCTGGCTTCACCTATGATAAAATCATAGGTGAAGCCAAGAGCAAGATTTCGCCGGAGCTCGAGGGCCCTATTGGCCTTCGGTTCCGGCAAGCCATCACGGGTGCACGCATACTGGAGGTGCCCGGAGCTGATGGCAGTGACCGAGCGGACGCGCTCGCGCAGAGGATCCGTGAGATCTTCCCAGCTGAGCGCGTCCGTGTCGACAGGCCCACGAGGTGCGCAGACTTGCGCATTTCGGAGCTTGACGACTCGGTCACAGCCGAGGAGGTAGTGGCCGCCCTTGCTAAAACGGGCGGCTGTCCGGAGGGGCAAATTAAAGCTGGCGTTGTCCGCTTTAACCCCTCCGGAATGGGTGCCATCTGGGCAAAGTGCCCCGTGGTGGCAATTAAAAAATTAGGAAGCCGACTGTTGGTGGGGTGGTCCTCAGCACGTATAACCGTGCTAGAGAGGGCCCCCCTGCGTTGCATCCGCTGCATGGAGGTTGGCCATGTGGGGGCGAGATGCAACGCACCTATCGACCGCAGCAATGAGTGTATGCGCTGCGGTCGGGAGGGCCATCGATCGGCCATGTGCTCCGCCGACAAGCCGCACTGCGTACTCTGCGCAGCGGCTGGCAAGCCGGCGGAGCATCGAGTAGGCGCGAAGAAGTGCGCCTACCTCAAGAAGCGCACTTCACAGAAGAAGGACGCCAGGGAGGAGGCGATGAGTACAGACCAAAATGGACAATAAAGCTCATCGCCTTCTCCTTGGGAATCTTAACCACTGTGCCGCCGCTCAGGACCTGTTTGTCCATAGCGCGGCGCAGTGGTTAATCGATATAGCCGTGGCCACCGAGCCCTACTTTGTCCCCTCAGCCGACAACTGGTTGGGGGACTTAACGGGTTCGGTGGCCATAAACTTTGCAGTGTACGCCGGTGCCCCGTCTCTCGTTGCACTCGCGAGAGGCCAGGGGTATGCGGCTGCACAATGGAGGGAAACCGTAGTGCTGGGGGTGTACTTTTCACCTAACAGGAGTGTCGCAGAATTCGAGTTATATTTGGGCGAGGTGGCCAACGTGATCCAGCGTGCCTCGCCCAAACCAGTGGTTATGATGGGGGACCTCAACGCCAAGTCAACGGCCTGGGGTTCCCCCAGAAATAACGAGAGAGGCGACACTCTTGAGGAGTGGGCGATAGTGACCGGCCTGTCTATACTTAATAGAGGGTCGGTCAACACGTGCGTGCGACAGGGGGGCGGATCGATTGTTGATATTTCGTTCGCCAGCCCTTCTGTCGCTCAGCGAGTCTGTCACTGGCGAGTGATGGAGGAGGTTGAGACGCTGTCGAACCATCGATACGTCCGATTCGACGTCTCCCCCTCCCCTCAAGTGGCAGACAACTATCGCCCGCAGAGAAACACCCCAGCATTTCCCAGATGGGCGTTCAAACGTGTTCAGAAGGATCTCTTGATGGAGGCCGCTTTGGTCCAAGCCTGGAATGCCGAGGCACGACAGGACATCGGGGGAGAGGAGGGGGCTGAATGGTTCCGGGGCGCAATGACGCAAGTCTGCGACGCGTCGATGCCCCGGATGAAGTCCCTTCCTCGCAAGCGGCAAGCGTACTGGTGGAACTCTGCCGTCGCGGCACTCCGCATGGAGTGCATTGCGGCGCGCAGAAAGTACTCCAGACGCTACCGCCGCGGTACCCCTGATGTGACCATTGTGGCACAGCTGTACGAGGCATATAGAGAAAAGAGAAGAGCTCTGCAGCTGTCCATCAAGAGAGCCAAAGCTCAGGCGAGGGAAGAGCTCCTGGAGGGTCTTAACGCGGATCCGTGGGGGCGCCCGTATAAAATGGTTCGCAACAAGCTGAAACCATGGGCGCCTCCATTGACACAGACCCTTCAGCCTCAAGTGCTCGAAAAGGTTGTGTCCACTCTGTTTCCAAACAGAGCGGAACACACGCCTCCATCGATGGGACGTAGACCCCTGATGGAGGAGAGCCTTGAGGCGCCGGAAATAACGCCGGCGGAGTTCGACCTGTCCGTGGGAAGGATCCGGAGCAACAAAGCTCCGGGTCCAGATGGAATCCCCGGACGCGCCTGGGCCATGTCGATGAACGCCCTAGGGACCCGACTCTGTAGGTATTTCAACTCTTGCCTGGAGTCGGGACGGTTTCCCCGGATTTGGAAGACAGGCAGACTCGTTCTGATCAAGAAGGAAGGTCGTAACGCAGAATCTCCCTCAGCGTACCGCCCCATCGTGCTGCTCGACGAGGTCGGCAAACTATTCGAAAGAATTATTGCTGGCCGTATCGTCGGGCAGCTAAGCTCGGTAGGGCCGGACTTAAGTAGTGTGCAATATGGCTTTCGAGGAGGCCGCTCTACGGTTGACGCCATAGAGCGCGTCAAGAGCCTCTCGGAAGCCGTAGTCGCCCAGGGTGGAGTGGCGCTGGCAGTGTCTTTAGACATTGCCAACGCTTTCAACACACTCCCCTGGGCGTGCATCGGGGAGGCATTAAAATATCACAGAATGCCTCCCTACTTACAGAGGATAGTCCGGTCGTACTTGAGCGATAGGTACATCACTTACGAGGGGCGGTCTGGAGAGATCGTGTTGAGGGAGATGGTGTGCGGTGTTCCACAGGGGTCTGTCTTAGGACCACTCCTGTGGAACATCGGGTACGACTACGTACTGCGTAAGAGAGTAACATTTGCCTCTCCTCTCGTTCCCACCTAGCCCCGCAGGCGGCAGTCATGGAGGTGACTGTCGCCCATTCACATCAAGAGGCGGGGCTCAGAGGCAGCGCGCGCGTGTTCCCGCGCGCGCCTCAATACATTGAATTAGAGTGTTCAGGAGAGGGATCATCTTCTCTATCCCTCTCCTGAAACCCGGGAGGGGCCCGTTCGTCAAAAACGCCCGTATAAAATGGTTCGAAATAAATTGAAACCATGGGCGCCTCCGCTGACGCAGACTCTCCAGGGTGATACGTGGCTACCGGACCATCTCGTACGAGGCGGCGTGTGTCCTGGCAGGGTCCCCTCCGTGGGACATTGAGGCTAAAGTCTGCGCGGATATGTATGAAATCCGCGCAGACGAACCTGCCAGGGTGCGGAGGCTCCTGTCTCGACAGGAAACACTGCGTATGTGGAACGAGAGGCTGGCAACTCCATCTGCTGGCCTCCGAACTGTCGAGGCAGTTCGCCCAGTACTCAAGAAGTGGGCGAACAGGCGGCACGGTTCCCTCACCTTCCGGCTGACGCAAGTGCTTTCCGGGCATGGCTGCTTCGGAAAGTACCTCTGCAAGATAGCCGGGAGGGAGCCGACGACCAGATGTCACGAATGTGGAAACTGCGACGAAGACACGGCGCAGCACAACTTGGAGGAATGTCCTGCTTGGACATTGCTGCGCCGAGAATTCGTCGCAGAGGTGGGGACGAATGACCTCTCGCTACCAGCCGTTATCAAGGCTATGGTGTCTAGCGAGGGGTCATGGAATGCGGCCGTCTCCTTCTGTGAAGCCATCATGCTCCAGAAGGAGACCGCGGAGAGGGAGCGGGAAAGATCCCATGATGCTCCCTCTGTCCGCCGCGGAAGAGCCGGGATCCGGAGGAGAGTGCGATTCGCCTCTCCTCCCGCCCCCACCTAACCCCGTCGGCGGCAGTCCAGGAGGGGACTGCCGCCATACACACCTTAGAGACGGGGTCAGAGGCAGCGCGCGCTGTGTTCCCGCGCGCGCCTCACAATTGAGATCAGAGTGCGCAGGAGAGTAACATCGACTCTCCTGCAAAAAGAGGGGCCCGTTCGGTGGGAGAACGGGCCAACGTCGGCGGAGTTACGCGGGACTGCGAAAGTGAACCCCGTGCTCCGCCAGACGAACGGAGGAACACCGCGAGGGTTTTTAGTCGGTGCAAGCCCGACACTACCCGCCACCCCTCCCTCCTCGGGTGGCGGGCGTCCGTTAAAAAAAGGTTAGGTTAGGTTAGGTGGGATGCGATGTCAGACTACCTCCTCGTGTGCCTGTCTGCTTGCCGTATTACTTCGGTAGTGCTGAAAGTGGATGGGCCGGTGCATCCTGGGCATCAGTCAATAACTTCCCTTAACGGGGATCTTGTTGGCTGATGGCTAAATGTCTGACGTGTTTCGCTGCTCCACGTATCCCTCTGCTCTCAGAGGGAACTGTGGAGGAGCAAGAGCGGGTGGGTCGGTGGGATCATTCCCTCCCTCACACTTTGCTGGCTCGTAATCCCTGTGTGGTGTCGTGGTCACGTCTCACGGCCACCAGGGACCGAGGGTCCTGCCTTAACCGGCCGGACTGCGAGGAGACAACCTCTATAAAAATCCCTAATTCTGGGCGCTGGGGCTACGCGGCGTCCAGATGCTCGTTCTAGAGCGGCTGGAGGGTACACCAGTCATTAGCGGCCAACCCCAGGGACTTCCCGCCCCCTGGGTGTATTAGGGTTATCAGGGTACAGGGGGCACTGCCCTGATGGACTTCTTATTTCCCCCATACTCGTGGGATCCAAATGATCAAAAATAAAACAAAAACTTCGGGAGAGGAGGACGTTGACACCGCGGTGTCAGTGTCAAAAAAAGTTGGAGTGACGCGCAACCGCGCTTTGCGCGCGGTGAAACGGACTCTGGTATCGGACTCTGGTTCGTCCTCAGATGAGGCGACAATTGTTCGAACAAGAAGTGGAAGCGCTGGCAGCAATGCCAGCGCTAAAAGAGGTAGGGGGCGTCCGCCCACTACCTATGAATATGTTGGATTAGCCAAAGCTAAGGCAGAGGCTAACCAACAAAAGCGAGAGGAGCTCAAGCTTCGTCAAGAAGAAGAGCTCCTAAAAACTGTGGCGGACGCCCGAAGATCTAGGGCGCAAAACATGGCATCTGCGGTGTATGACGAGGAGGGCGTCACCGTAGATGCTATGAAGAAATCTGCACTAAAGGAGGTGGAGGCGATCCGTGAGATCGCCGTCAACTCAGGGAACCTCAAGGGGACCTATGTGAAGGCCCTTAAGGAAGCGGCATCCTCCCTCGGGAGGATTGTCGAGTCCCTGAGTGGACGCTCCACCTCCACGGAAGTAGAAGCACTGCAGACGGAAAATACCCGTCTGCAGTCAGAGATGGTGTCGCTGCGCCAAGACGTGGCGGCGATGAGGGCGGAGCTTGGGCGCCTTAAGAGCGCACCGGGTCCCGCACCTCAAACAGTGGTGGAGGCAATGGAGGACTTTCCTTCATTGCCACCGTCGCCGCCGCCGCGTCAGGGTAAGACCGCGGCTGCCTCGGCTTTGCCCTCCGCTCCATATAGGAGGGCAACAACAGTGGCCAACCCGATGGAGGAGTTTGAGCGCTCCATCATGCTTGCTGTGGGCAAGATGATGGACGCCAAACTAGATGGGCTTAAAGGCAGACTTCTGCCTGAACAGCCCATCCGTCCTCCATTGGCTAGCACAAAGAGGCAAGCGACACCAGCTCCCCCGGTTTCAGTCGGGGAAGCTAAAGAAAGTGCAGCACCGCGGCCCGCTCCCCGCAAAAAAGTGCCGGCCTCTGCTTCTGAAAAGAAGCAGCAGGTTAAGACGGCAAAAGGGAAGGAGGAGCCAAAAAAGAAGACACCTCGCCCGCTCCCACCAGCACCGGCTTCTATGGAAGCCGCGTGGACCACGGTGGTGAAGCGTGGCAAAAAGAAAAACAAGCCGAAGGCAGCACCGCCGCCTCCTTCTTCTCCTCCTACCAAGGAGAAGAAGAAAAAGAAGAGAGGCGGAAGGAAAAAGAGGATCCGTCCTCCTCGCTCCACTGCTGTAGTCCTAACGCTGCAGCAGGCCGCGATCGAGGACGGAGTCACCTACGGTGATGTCATAAAAGAGGCCAGGTCGAAAATGACGCTAGAAAGTGTCGGCCTGGAGGGCGTGCGATTCCGCCAGGCCATGACAGGGGCAAGAGTCCTGGAGGTGCCAGGCGCAAACAGCGGTGATCGTGCGGATGCGCTCGCGCAGAAGCTCAGAGAGGTTCTGCCAGCTGAGCGCGTCCGCGTCGACAGGCCCGTGAAATGCGTAGATCTGCGCATCACGGACCTCGACGACTCGATCACCGCTGAGGATGTTGTGAGACGAGTGCCCCACAGGCTAATTCTTCTTCTCAGGGTAAGAGAGGCATGGCTTCTCCCCCTGAGAAGAAGAAGAAAAAGAGGAAGCGAAAGCCGCGTGCTCCTCGCACTGCGGCGATTGTTTTAACTCTGCTGCCAGGTGCAGAGGAGGCTGGCTTCACCTATGATAAAATCATAGGTGAAGCCAAGAACAAGATTTCGCCGGAGCTTGTGGGCCCTATTGGCCTACGGATCCGGCAAGCCATCACGGGCGCACGGATTTTGGAGGTGCCCGGAGCCGATGGCAGTGACCGAGCGGACGCGCTCGCGCAGAGGATCCGTGAGATCCTCCCAGCTGAGCGCGTCCGTGTCGATAGGCCCACGAAATGCGTAGACCTACGCATTTCGGAGCTAGACGACTCGGTCACTGCCGAGGAGGTTGTAGCCGCCCTTGCTAAAACGGGCGGCTGTCCGGAGGAGCAAATTAAAGCTGGAGTGGTCCGCTTTAACCCCTCCGGAATGGGTGCCATCTGGGCAAAGTGCCCCGTGGTGGCCGTGAAAAAGTTGGGAAGTCGATTGTTGGTGGGGTGGTCCTCAGCACGTACAACCGTGCTAGAGAGGGCCCCCCTGCGTTGCGTCCGCTGCATGGAGGTTGGCCATGTGGGAGCGAGATGCAACGCACCTGTCGACCGCAGCAATGAGTGTATGCGCTGCGGTCGGGAGGGCCATCGATCGGCCATGTGCTCCGCCGACAAGCCGCACTGCGTACTTTGCGCAGCGGCTGGCAAGCCGGCGGAGCATCGAGTAGGAGCAAAGAGGTGCGCTTACCTTAAAAAGCGCACCTCACAAAAGAAGGATGCCAGGGAGGAGGCGATGAGTACAGACCAAAATGGACAATAAAGCTCATCGCCTTCTCCTTGGGAATCTTAACCACTGTGCCGCCGCTCAGGACTTGTTTGTCCATAGCGCGGCGCAGTGGTTAATCGATATAGCCGTGGCCACCGAGCCCTACTTTGTCCCTTCAGCCGACAACTGGTTGGGGGACTTAACGGGTTCGGTGGCCATAAACTTTGCAGTGTACGCCGGTGCCCCGTCTCTCGTTGCACTCGCGAGAGGCCAGGGGTACGCGGCTGCACAATGGGGGGAGACCGTAGTGCTGGGGGTGTACTTTTCACCTAACAGGAGTGTCGCAGAATTTGAGTTATATTTGGGCGAGGTGGCCAACGTCATCCAGCGTGCCTCGCCCAAACCAGTGGTTATGATGGGGGACCTCAACGCCAAGTCAACGGCCTGGGGTTCCCCCAGAAATAACGAGAGAGGCGACACTCTTGAGGAGTGGGCGATAGTGACCGGCCTGTCTATACTTAATAGAGGGTCGGTCAACACGTGCGTGCGACAGGGGGGCGGATCGATTGTTGATATATCGTTCGCTAGCCCTTCTGTCGCTCAGCGAGTCTGTCACTGGCGAGTGATGGAGGAGGTTGAGACGCTGTCGGACCATCGATACGTCCGATTCGACGTCTCCCCCTCCCCTCAAGTGGCAGACAACTATCGCCCGCAGAGAAACACCCCAGCATTTCCCAGATGGGCGTTCAAACGTGTTAAGAAGGATCTCTTGATGGAGGCCGCTTTGGTCCAAGCCTGGAATGCCGAGGCACGACAGGACATCGGGGGAGAGGAGGGAGCTGAATGGTTCCGGGGCGCAATGACGCAAGTCTGCGACGCGTCGATGCCCCGGATGAAGTCCCTTCCTCGCAAGCGGCAAGCGTACTGGTGGAACTCTGCCGTCGCGGCACTCCGCATGGAGTGCATTGCGGCGCGCAGAAAGTACTCCAGACGCTACCGCCGCGGTACCCCTGATGTGACCATTGTGGCACAGCTGTACGAGGCATATAGAGAAAAGAGAAGAGCTCTGCAGCTGTCCATCAAGAGAGCCAAAGCTCAGGCGAGGGAAGAGCTCCTGGAGGGTCTTAACGCGGATCCGTGGGGGCGCCCGTATAAAATGGTTCGCAATAAACTGAAACCATGGGCGCCTCCATTGACACAGACCCTTCAGCCTCAAGTGCTCGAAAAGGTTGTGTCCGCTCTGTTTCCAAACAGAGCGGATCACACGCCTCCATCGATGGGACGTAGACCCCTGATGGAGGAGAGCCTTGAGGCGCCGGAAATAACGCCGGCGGAGTTCGACCTGTCCGTGGGAAGGATCCGGAGCAACAAAGCTCCGGGTCCAGATGGAATCCCCGGACGCGCCTGGGCTATGTCGATGAACGCCCTAGGGACCCGACTCTGTAGGTATTTCAACTCTTGCCTGGAGTCGGGACGGTTTCCCCGGATTTGGAAGACAGGCAGACTCGTTCTGATCAAGAAGGAAGGTCGTCCCGCAGAATCTCCCTCAGCGTATCGCCCCATCGTGCTGCTCGACGAGGTCGGCAAACTATTCGAAAGAATTATTGCTGGCCGTATCGTCGGGCAGCTAAGCTCGGTAGGGCCGGACTTAAGTAGTGTGCAATATGGCTTTCGAGGAGGCCGCTCTACGGTTGACGCCATAGAGCGCGTCAAGAGCCTCTCGGAAGCCGTAGTCGCCCAGGGTGGAGTGGCGTTGGCAGTGTCATTAGACATTGCCAATGCTTTCAACACACTTCCCTGGGCGTGCATCGGGGAGGCATTGAAATATCACAAAATGCCTCCCTACTTACAGAGGATAGTCCGGTCGTACTTGAGCGATAGGTATATTACCTACGAGGGGCGGTCCGGAGAGATCGTGCTGAGGGAGATGGTGTGCGGTGTTCCGCAGGGGTCTGTCTTAGGACCACTCCTGTGGAACATCGGATACGACTATGTACTGCGGGGCGCACTTCCCCGGGGCCTGAGTGTCACGTGCTATGCCGATGACACTCTGGTTTTAGCCCGGGGAAGATCTTTCGAAGAGTCTGCCTGTCTGGGTAAATTAGGAGTTACGCTGGTCGTCGGCAGGATTAGGATGCTGGGACTGGAGGTGGCGCTGCATAAGACTGAGGCCATTTGTTTTCATGGGCCTAGTCGTGCGCCGCCTCGCGGTTCCAGCATCACCATAGAGGGAACCACAATCGAGGTCGGGTCCACAATGAAATACTTGGGACTCGTCCTCGACAGCCGTTGGAGCTTCCGCGAGCACTTTGCGGGTCTGGCCCCGAAACTCATGGGTGCAGCGGGCGCACTTAGTCGCCTGCTCCCCAACGTGGGTGGGCCAGATGCCGCAACTCGCCGTCTGTATTTAGGAGTGGTCCGGTCGATGGCCCTTTATGGGGCACCCGTCTGGGCGTACACCCTGGCGGACAAGTCAGTGGCGCAGCTGCGAAAGTCGCAGCGCGTCATAGCCGTCAGGGTGATCAGAGGGTACCGGACCATCTCATATGAGGCGGCGTGTGCACTGGCAGGGTCCCCACCGTGGGACATAGAGGCGAAGGTCTGCGCGGACATGTACGAACTCCGCGCAGACGAACCTGCCAGGGTGCGGAGGCTCCTGTCTCGACGGGAAGTCTTTAGATTGTGGAGCGAGAGGCTGGCGACACCAACTGCCGGCCTTCGAACCGTCGAGGCAGTTCGCCCTGTACTTAAGAAGTGGGCGAACAGGCGGCATGGTTCCCTCACCTTCCGGTTAACGCAGGTGCTTTCCGGGCATGGATGCTTCGGAAAGTACCTCTGCAAAATAGCCGGAAGGGAGCCGACGACCAGATGCAACGAGTGTGGAGACTGCGACGAGGACACGGCGCAGCACAACCTAGAGGAATGTCCAGCATGGACACTGCTGCGCCGCGACTTCGTCGCAGAGGTGGGGACGAATGACCTCTCGCTACCAGCCGTCATCAAGGCTATGATGACTAGCGAGAGGTCATGGAATGCGGCCGTCTCCTTCTGTGAGTCTATAATGCTCCAGAAGGAGACCGCGGAGAGGGAGCGGGAGAGATCCCAGGACGCTCCCTCCAACCGCCGCGTAAGAGCCAGGATCCCGAGGAGAGTGACGTTTGCCTCTCCTCTCGTTCCCACCTAGCCCCGCGGGCGGCAGTCATGGAGGTGACTGTCGCCCATTCACATCCATAGGCGGGGCCCAGAGGCAGCGCGCGCGTGTTCCCGCGCGCGCCTCAATACATTGAATAAGAGTGTTCAGGAGAGGGATCATCTTCTCTATCCCTCTCCTGAAACCCGGGAGGGGCCCGTTCGTTAAAAGAACGGGCCAGCGTCGGCGGAGTTACGGCGTTATTTCGAGAGAGAACCCGTGCTCCGTCAATTATGGCGACCGGAGGAACACCGCGGGGGTTTTAGTGGGTGCAACTCCCACACTACCCGTCCCCTTCCTCCAAAGGGGGCGGGTGTCCAGCGATTTCCCCCGCGCAACAAAAAAAAAAAAAAAAAAAAAAAAAAAAAAAAAAAAAAAAAGGTTAGGTTAGGTTAGGTTCCCGTGGGATTGACTGTCGCCCATTCACATCCATAGGCGGGGCCCAGAGGCAGCGCGCGCGTGTTCCCGCGCGCGCCTCAATACATTGAAATAGAGTGTTCAGGAGAGGGATCATCTTCTCTATCCCTCTCCTGAAACCCGGGAGGGGCCCGTTCGTCAAAAGAACGGGCCAACGTCGGCGGAGTTACGGCGTTATTTCGTAAGAGAACCCGTGCTCCGTCAATTATGGCGACCGGAGGAACACCGCGGGGGTTTTAGTGGGTGCAACTCCCACACTACCCGTCCCCTTCCTCCAAAGGGGGCGGGTGTCCAGCGATTTCCCCCGCGCAACAAAAAAAAAAAAAAAAAAAAAAAAAAAAAAAAAAAAAAAAAAAAAAAGGTTCCCGTGGGATGCGATGTCAGACTACCTCCTCGTGTGCCTGTCTGCTTGCCGTATTACTTCGGTAATGCGGAAAGTGGATGGGCCGGTGCATCCTGGGCATCAGTCAATAACTTCCCTTAACGGGGATCTTGTTGGCTGATGGCTAAAAGTCTGACGTGTGGCGCTGATCCGCGTGTCCCTCTGCCCTAAGAGGACACGGTGGAGAGGCAAGAGCGAGTGGTCGCCGGCGTGCAAGCCTTTGCCGCTGGCTGTGAGAGGATGGGATTCTCCCTCCCTCTACACTTTGCTAGCTCGTAATCCCTGTGTGGTGTCGTGGTCACGTCTCACGGCCGCCAGGGACCGAGGGTCCTGCCTTAACCGGCCGGACTGCGAGGAGACAACCTCTATAAAAATCCCTAATTCTGGACACTGGGGCTACGCGGTGTCTAGATGCTCGTTCTAGAGCGGCTGGAGGGTACACCAGTCATTAGCGGCCAACCCCAGGGACTTCCCGCCCCCTGGGTGTATTAGGGTTATCAAGGTACAGGGGGCTCTGCCTTGATGGACTGTTTATTTCCCCCATACTCGTGGGATTAAAATGAATAAATCTAAATCCAAAAACAATACATCGGGAGAGGAGGACGCTGGCACTGCGCTGCCAGTGTCAAAAAGTAAAGTGGTGTCGCGCAGCCGCGCCATGCGTGCTGTGAAACGCGCAGCGCCACAAACAGGGGAGTCCGACTCCGGCGGCTCGTCCTCGGACGAGGCGATCAGGGATAGGAGCAGAAGCGCTGGCAGCAATGCCAGCGCGAAAAGAGGTAGGGGGCGCCCGCCCACTACCTATGAATACGTTGGATTAGCCAAAGCTAAGGCGGAGGCTAACCAACAAAAAAGAGAGGAGCTCAAGCTCCGTCAGGAGGAAGAGCTCCTCCAGGTAGTGGCGAACGCCCAAAAATCGAGGGTGGCAAACGCGGAGGCATCTGCGGCGGCGTCCGATGAAGAGGACGCCACCGTGGATGCCATAAGGAGATCCGCTAAAAAAGAGGTGGAGGCGATTAAAGGCATCGCCCTTCACTCAGGGAACCTGAAGGGCACGTATATTAGGGCCCTTAAGGACTCGGCCCTCTCTTTGCAGAGAATGGTCGAGACCCTGAGCAATCGCTCCACCTCGGACGAGACAAAGAGGCTGCAGGCGGAAAACAACCGCCTGCAGTTGGAATTGGAAAATATTAAAAAGGACGTGGCGGCGATGCGCAGGGAGATGGGGCGCCCTAAGGGTGCTACCACTTCTGCGCAGGCTGTAGTGGAGGTCGAAATGACCGAATTCCCTCCGCTGCAGCCATCGCCGTCGCGCCCAAAGACGGCTGCGTCGGCATTACCAACGCCGACGCCAAAAACAACCGAAGAGAGCCCAATGGAGAAATACTTGGGTCCAATTATGCGTGCCGTGGGCGATATGATGGACTCCAAGATTGCAGGGCTGCAGGACAGGCTTTTGCCTGCTCAGCCCTGCAGGCCTCCATTGGGCAAAGGGGGGAAAGCAAAAGCCCCCCTACAATCAGGAGTGAAAACCGTTTCTGCTGTGGCCCAACCGTCACAGCAGAAAAAGGCTGTGGCCCAACCGCCACAGCAGAAAAAGGCTGTGGCTCAACCGCCACAGCAGAAAAAGGCTTCTGCTCCTTCCAAAAAAGGGAAGGGTAAGCAGAAGCCAATAGCTGAGATAAAAGTTCCCCGCCCACTTCCGCCTCCTCCTGCGTCTATGGACGAGGGATGGACAACGGTCGTGAAGCGGGGAAAGAGGAAGAGTAAAGGGGCACCGAAGAAAAGTGCCCCAGTAACAAATCCTTCTCCTCAGGGTAAGAGAGGCGTAGCTTCTCCCCCTGAGAAGAAGAAAAAGAAGAGGCAGAGAAAACCTCGTGCTCCCCGCACTGCGGCAATAGTGCTCACACTGTTGCCGGGTGCGGCGGAGGCTAGCTTCACCTATGACAAAATCATAGGTGAAGCCAAGAGCAAGATATCGCCGGAGCTCGTAGGCCCTATTGGCCTACGGTTCCGGCAAGCCATCACGGGCGCACGAATTCTGGAGGTGCCCGGAGCCGATGGTAGTGACCGAGCAGACGCGCTCGCGCGGAGGATCCGTGAGATCCTCCCAGCGGAGCGCGTCCGTGTCGACAGGCCCACGAAGTGCGTAGACCTACGCATTTCGGAGCTTGACGACTCGGTCACTGCCGAGGAGGTAGTAGCCGCCCTTGCTAAAACGGGCGGCTGTCCGGAGGGGCAAATTAAAGCTGGAATCGTCCGCTTTAACCCCTCCGGAATGGGTGCCATCTGGGCAAAGTGCCCTGTGGTGGCAATTAAAAAATTAGGAAGCCGATTGTTGGTGGGGTGGTCCTCAGCACGTATAACCGTGCTAGAGAGGGCCCCCCTGCGTTGCATCCGCTGCATGGAGGTTGGCCATGTGGGGGCGAGATGCAACGCACCTATCGACCGCAGCAATGAGTGTATGCGCTGCGGTCGGGAGGGCCATCGATCGGCCATGTGCTCCGCCGACAAGCCGCACTGCGTACTCTGCGCAGCGGCTGGCAAGCCGGCGGAGCATCGAGTAGGCGCGAAGAAGTGCGCCTATCTCAAGAAGCGCACTTCACAGAAGAAGGACGCCGGGGAGGAGGCGATGAGTACAGACCAAAATGGACAGTAAACCTCATCGCTTCCTCCTAGGAAATCTTAACCACTGTGCCGCCGCTCAGGACTTGTTTGTCCATAGCGCGGCGCAGTGGTTAATCGATATAGCCGTGGCCACCGAGCCCTACTTTGTCCCTTCAGCCGACAACTGGTTGGGGGACTTAACGGGTTCGGTGGCCATAAACTTTGCAGTGTACGCCGGTGCCCCGTCTCTCGTTGCACTCGCGAGAGGCCAGGGGTACGCGGCTGCACAATGGGGGGAGACCGTAATGCTGGGGGTGTACTTCTCACCTAACAGGAGTGTCGCAGAATTTGAGTCGTATTTGGGCGAGGTAGCCAACGTGATCCAGCGTGCCTCGCCCAAACCAGTACATAAAAGCAGGGCGGCAAACGCAGAAACATCTGCGGCGGCGTCCGAAGAAGAGGACGCCACCGTGGAGGATATAAGAAGATCTGCGCAGAAGGAGGTGGAGGCGATTAGAGGTATCGCCCTCCACTCAGGGAACCTCAAGGGCACGTATGTTAGGGCCCTTAAGGATTCGGCCCTCTCTCTAATGAGAAAGGTCGAAACCCTGAGTGGTCGATCCACCTCCGATGAGACGAGGAGGCTGCAGGCGGAAAACAACCGCCTGCAGTCAGAATTAAATGATCTGAAAAAGGACGTGGCGGCGATGCGCGAGGAGATGGGGCGCCTAAAGGGTGCGACCACTCCCGCGCCTGCTGTAGTAGAGGTTGAAATGGAAGAGTTCCCTCCGCTGCAGCCATCGTCGTCGCGTCCAAGGACGGCGGCGTCGGCTATCCCAATGCCGACGACAAAAGCAATAAAAGAGAGCCCAATGGAGGAATACTTGGGTGCCATCATGCGCGCTGTGGGCGACATGATGGACTCCAAGATTGCGGGGCTGCAGGACAGGCTTTTGCCTGCTCAGCCCTGCAGGCCTCCATTGGGCAAAGGGGGGAGGGCAAAGGCCCTCCCACCATCTGGCGTAAAGACTGTCCCTGCTGCAGCCCAACCGCTGCAGCAGGGAAAGGCTTCTGCTGTGGCCCAACCGCCACAGCAGAAAAAGGCTTCTGCTCCTTCCCAAAAAGGGAAGGGTAAGCAGAAGCCAACAGTTGAAAAAAGAATTCCCCGCCCACTTCCGCCTCCTCCGGCGTCTATGGACGACGGATGGACGACGGTTGTAAAAAGGGGGAAAAAGAAGAACAAAGGGGCACAGAAGACGAGTGCCCCACAGGCTAATTCTTCTTCTCAGGGTAAGAGAGGCATGGCTTCTCCCCCTGAGAAGAAGAAGAAAAAGAGGAAGCGAAAGCCGCGTGCTCCTCGCACTGCGGCGATTGTTTTAACTCTGCTGCCAGGTGCAGAGGAGGCTGGCTTCACCTATGATAAAATCATAGGTGAAGCCAAGAACAAGATTTCGCCGGAGCTTGTGGGCCCTATTGGCCTACGGTTTCGGCAAGCCATCACGGGCGCACGGATTTTGGAGGTGCCCGGAGCCGATGGCAGTGACCGAGCGGACGCGCTCGCGCAGAGGATCCGTGAGATCCTCCCAGCTGAGCGCGTCCGTGTCGATAGGCCTACGAGATGCGTAGACCTACGCATTTCGGAGCTAGACGACTCGGTCACTGCCGAGGAGGTTGTAGCCGCCCTTGCTAAAACGGGCGGCTGTCCGGAGGGGCAAATTAAAGCTGGAGTGGTCCGCTTTAACCCCTCCGGAATGGGTGCCATCTGGGCAAAGTGCCCCGTGGTGGCCGTGAAAAAGTTGGGAAGTCGATTGTTGGTGGGGTGGTCCTCAGCACGTACAACCGTGCTAGAGAGGGCCCCCCTGCGTTGCGTCCGCTGCATGGAGGTTGGCCATGTGGGAGCGAGATGCAACGCACCTATCGACCGCAGCAATGAGTGTATGCGCTGCGGTCGGGAGGGCCATCGATCGGCCATGTGCTCCGCCGACAAGCCGCACTGCGTACTCTGCGCAGCGGCTGGCAAGCCGGCGGAGCATCGGGTAGGCGCAAAGAAGTGCGCCTACCTTAAGAAACGCACCTCAAATAAGAAGGTTGCTGGGGAGGAGGCGATGAGTACAGACCAAAATGGACAGTAAACCTCATCGCTTCCTCCTAGGAAATCTTAACCACTGTGCCGCCGCTCAGGACTTGTTTGTCCATAGCGCGGCGCAGTGGTTAATCGATATAGCCGTGGCCACCGAGCCCTACTTTGTCCCTTCAGCCGACAACTGGTTGTGGGACTTAACGGGTTCGGTGGCCATACAATTTGCTGTGTACGCCGGTGCCCCGTCTCTCGTTACACTCGCGAGAGGCCAGGGGTATGCGGCTGCACAATGGGGGGAAACCGTAATGCTGGGGGTGTACTTTTCACCTAACAGGAGTGTCGCAGAATTCGAGTTATATTTGGGCGAGGTGGCCAACGTCATCCAGCGTGCCTCGCCCAAACCAGTGGTTATGATGGAGGACCTCAACGCCAAGTCAACGGCCTGGGGTTCCCCCAGAAATAACGAGAGAGGCGACACTCTTGAGGAGTGGGCGATAGTGACCGGCCTATCTATACTTAATAGAGGGTCGGTCAACACGTGCGTGCGACAGGGGGGCGGATCGATTGTTGATATATCGTTCGCCAGCCCTTCTGTCGCTCAGCGAGTCTGTCACTGGCGAGTGATGGAGGAGGTTGAGACGCTGTCGGACCATCGGTACGTCCGATTCGACGTCTCCCCCTCCCCTCAAGTGGCAGACAACTATCGCCCGCAGAGAGGCACCCCAGCATTTCCCAGATGGGCGTTCAAACGTGTTCAGAAGGATCTCTTGATGGAGGCCGCTTTGGTCCAAGCCTGGAATGCCGAGGCACGACAGGACATCGGGGGAGAGGAGGGAGCTGAATGGTTCCGGGGCGCAATGACGCAAGTCTGCGACGCGTCGATGCCCCGGATGATTTCCCTTCCTCGCAAGCGGCAAGCGTACTGGTGGAACTCTGCCATCGCGGCACTCCGCATGGAGTGCATTGAGGCATACAGAGAGAAGAGAAGAGCTCTGCAGCTGTCCATCAAGAGAGCCAAAGCTCAGGCGAGGGAAGAGCTCCTGGAGGGTCTTAACGCGGATCCGTGGGGGCGCCCGTATAAAATGGTTCGCAATAAACTGAAACCATGGGCGCCTCCATTGACACAGACCCTTCAGCCTCAAGTGCTCGAAAAGGTTGTGTCCGCTCTGTTTCCAAACAGAGCGGATCACACGCCTCCATCGATGGGACGTAGACCCCTGATGGAGGAGAGCCTTGAGGTGCCGGAAATAACGCCGGCGGAGTTCGACCTGTCCGTGGGAAGAATCCGGAGCAACAAAGCTCCGGGTCCAGATGGAATCCCCGGACGCGCCTGGGCTATGTCGATGAACGCCCTAGGGACCCGACTCTGTAGGTATTTCAACTCTTGCCTGGAGTCGGGACGGTTTCCCCGGATTTGGAAGACAGGCAGACTCGTTCTGATCAAGAAGGAAGGTCGTCCCGCAGAATCTCCCTCAGCGTACCGCCCCATCGTGCTGCTCGACGAGGTCGGCAAACTATTCGAAAGAATTATTGCTGGCCGTATCGTCGGGCAGCTAAGCTCGGTAGGGCCGGACTTAAGTAGTGTGCAATATGGCTTTCGAGGAGGCCGCTCTACGGTTGACGCCATAGAGCGCGTCAAGAGCCTCTCGGAAGCCGTAGTCGCCCAGGGTGGAGTGGCGTTGGCAGTGTCATTAGACATTGCCAATGCTTTCAACACACTCCCCTGGGCGTGCATCGGGGAGGCATTGAAATATCATAAAATGCCTCCCTACTTACAGAGGATAGTCCGGTCGTACCTGAGCGACAGGTTCATCACATACGAGGGGCGGTCTGGAGAGATCGTGTTGAGGGAGATGGTGTGCGGTGTTCCACAGGGGTCTGTCTTAGGACCACTCCTGTGGAACATCGGCTACGATTACGTACTGCGGGGCGCACTTTCCCGGGGCCTGAGTGTCACGTGCTATGCCGATGACACTCTGGTTCTAGCCCGGGGAAGATCTTTCGAGGAGTCTGCCTGTCTGGGTAAATTAGGAGTTACGCTGGTCGTCGGCAGGATTAGGATGCTGGGACTGGAGGTGGCGCTGCATAAGACTGAGGCCATTTGCTTTCATGGGCCTCGTCGTGCGCCGCCTCGCGGTTCCAGCATCACCATAGAGGGAACCACAATCGAGGTCGGGTCCACAATGAAGTACCTGGGACTCGTCCTCGACAGCCGTTGGAGCTTCCGCGAGCACTTTGCGGGTCTGGCCCCGAAACTCATGGGTGCAGCGGGCGCACTTAGTCGCCTGCTCCCCAACGTGGGTGGGCCAGATGCCGCAACTCGCCGTCTGTATTTAGGAGTGGTCCGGTCGATGGCCCTTTATGGGGCACCCGTCTGGGCGTACACCCTGGCGGACAAGTCAGTGGCGCAGCTGCGAAAGTCGCAGCGCGTCATGGCCGTCAGGGTGATCAGAGGGTACCGGACCATCTCATATGAGGCGGCGTGTGCACTGGCAGGGTCCCCACCGTGGGACATAGAGGCGAAGGTCTGCGCGGACATGTACGAACTCCGCGCAGACGAACCTGCCAGGGTGCGGAGGCTCCTGTCTCGACGGGAAGTCTTTAGATTGTGGAGCGAGAGGCTGGCGACACCAACTGCCGGCCTCCGAACCGTCGAGGCAGTTCGCCCTGTACTTAAGAAGTGGGCGAACAGGCGGCATGGTTCCCTCACCTTCCGGTTAACGCAAGTACTTTCCGGGCATGGATGCTTCGGAAAGTACCTCTGCAAAATAGCCGGAAGGGAGCCGACGACCAGATGCAACGAGTGTGGAGACTGCGACGAGGACACGGCGCAGCACAACCTAGAGGAATGTCCAGCATGGACACTGCAGCGTAATCCCTGTGTGGTGTCGTGGTCACGTCTCACGGCCGCCAGGGACCGAGGGTCCTGCCTTGACTGGCCGGACTGCGAGGAGACAACCTCTATAAAAATCCCTAATTCTGGACACTGGGGCTACGCGGTGTCTAGATGCTCGTTCTAGAGCGGCTGGAGGGTACACCAGTCATTAGCGGCCAACCCCAGGGACCTCCCGCCCCCTGGGTGTACTAGGGTTATCAGGGTACAGGGGGCACTGCCCTGATGGACTGTTTATTTCCCCCATAATCGTGGGAATCTTATGGAAAATTTTAAAACCAAACCATCGGATGAGGAGGACGCTGGCACCGCGCTGTCAGTGTCAAAAAAGAAAGAGGTGTCGCGCGGCCGCGCATTACGCGCTGCGAAACGCGCTGCACCAAGAAGCTTGGAGTCGGACTCAGGCGGCTCGTCCTCGGACGAGGCGACCACTGCCCGCTCAAGGAGTGGAAGCGCTGGCAGCAGTGTCAGCGCTAAGAGGGGTAGAGGGCGCCCGCCCACTACCTTCCAATATGTCGGGTTGGCTAAGGCCAAAGAAGACCTAAACCGACAAAAACAAGAAGAAATAAAGCTACGCCAGGAGGCGGAGCTTTTGGAGGTAGTAGCGGCCGCCCGAAAAAGCAGGCCGGCAAACGCGGAGACATTTGCGGCGGCGTCCGAAGAAGAGGACGCCACCGTAGAGGATATAAGAAGATCTGCGCAAAAGGAGGTGGAGGCGATTAGAGGTATCGCCCTCCACTCAGGGAACCTCAAGGGCACGTATGTTAGGGCCCTTAAGGATTCTGCCCTCTCCCTAATGAGAAAGGTAGAAACCCTGAGTGATCGCTCCACCTCAGAAGAAACAAAAAGACTGCAGGCGGTAAACAACCGCCTGCAGTCGGAGCTGGAGACGCTGAAAAAGGACGTGGCGAAGATGCGCGAGGAGATGGGGCGACCGAAGCGTGCGACCACTCCTGCGCAGGCTGTAGTGGAGGTCGAAATGACCGACTTCCCTCCACTGCAGCCATCGCCGCTGCGTCCAAGGACGGCTGCGTCGGCATTACCAACGCCGACGCCAATTACAACCGAAGAGAGCCCAATGGAGAAATACTTGGGTCCAATCATGCGCGCCGTGGGCGACATGATGGACTCCAAGATTGCGGGGCTGCAGGACAGGCTTTTGCCTGCTCAGCCCTGCAGGCCTCCATTGGGCAAAGGGGGGAAAGCAAAAGCCCCCCTACAATCAGGAGTGAAAACCGTTTCTGCTGTGGCCCAACCGTCACAGCAGAAAAAGGCTGTGGCGGTCGCGCCACAGCAGAGAAGGGCTGTGGCGCAACCGCCACAGCAAAAAAAGGCTTCTGCTCCTTCCCAAAAAGGGAAGGGTAAGCAGAAGCCATCAGGTGAAAAGAAAATTCCCCGCCCACTTCCGCCTCCTCCTATCTCTATGGACGAGGGCTGGACAACGGTCGTGAAGCGGGGTAAGAAGAAAAAGAGTAAAGGGGCACAAAAATCAAGTGCCCCAGTAACAAATCCTTCTTCTCAGGGTAAGAGAGGCGTAGCTTCTCCCCCTGAGAAGAAGAAGAAGAAGAAGAGGCAGAGGAAACCTCGTGCTCCTCGCACTGCGGCAATAGTGTTGACACTGTTGCCGGGTGCGACGGAGGCTGGCTTCACCTATGATAAAATCATAGGTGAAGCCAAGAGCAAGATTTCGCCGGAGCTCGTGGGCCCTATTGGCCTTCGGTTCCGGCAAGCCATCACGGGTGCACGCATACTGGAGGTGCCCGGAGCTGATGGCAGTGACCGAGCGGACGCGCTCGCGCAGAGGATCCGTGAGATCTTCCCAGCTGAGCGCGTCCGTGTCGACAGGCCCACGAAGTGCGCAGACTTGCGCATTTCGGAGCTTGACGACTCGGTCACAGCCGAGGAGGTAGTGGCCGCCCTTGCTAAAGTGGGCGGCTGTCCGGAGGGGCAAATTAAAGCTGGCGTTGTCCGCTTTAACCCCTCCGGAATGGGTGCCATCTGGGCAAAGTGCCCCGTGGTGGCAATTAAAAAATTAGGAAGCCGATTGTTGGTGGGGTGGTCCTCAGCACGTATAACCGTGCTAGAGAGGGCCCCCCTGCGTTGCATCCGCTGCATGGAGGTTGGCCATGTGGGGGCGAGATGCAACGCACCTATCGACCGCAGCAATGAGTGTATGCGCTGCGGTCGGGAGGGCCATCGATCGGCCATGTGCTCCGCCGACAAGCCGCACTGCGTACTCTGCGCAGCGGCTGGCAAGCCGGCGGAGCATCGAGTAGGCGCGAAGAAGTGCGCCTACCTCAAGAAGCGCACTTCACAGAAGAAGGACGCCGGGGAGGAGGCGATGAGTACAGACCAAAATGGACAATAAAGCTCATCGCCTTCTCCTTGGGAATCTTAACCACTGTGCCGCCGCTCAGGACTTGTTTGTCCATAGCGCGGCGCAGTGGTTAATCGATATAGCCGTGGCCACCGAGCCCTACTTTGTCCCTTCAGCCGACAACTGGCTGGGGGACTTAACGGGTTCGGTGGCCATAAACTTTGCAGTGTACGCCGGTGCCCCGTCTCTCGTTGCACTCGCGAGAGGCCAGGGGTACGCGGCTGCACAATGGGGGGAGACCGTAATGCTGGGGGTGTACTTCTCACCTAACAGGAGTGTCGCAGAATTTGAGTCGTATTTGGGCGAGGTAGCCAACGTGATCCAGCGTGCCTCGCCCAAACCAGTGGTTATAATGGGGGACCTCAACGCCAAGTCAACGGCCTGGGGTTCCCCCAGAAATAACGAGAGAGGCGACACTCTTGAGGAGTGGGCGATAGTGACCGGCCTGTCCTTATTTAATAGGGGGTCGGTCAACACATGCGTGCGACAGGGGGGCGGTTAGGTTAGGTTAGGTTAGGTTAGGTTAGGTTAGGTTAGGTTAGGTTAGGTTAGGTTAGGTTAGGTTAGGTTAGGTTAGGTTTTTTTTTTTTTTTTATTAAAGACCAGTGTAATATTCCACAGGCATGAACCCGTGCCTTTGTTATTAAGGTGTGAAATTATTATTGTGATTTCTTTAAAGTGATGGGAATCCAAATCGGGAATTTATTCGGAGTCCCATTTACACCTGATCATGGATTCGCTCGTGTCAGCTGGGATCAAGGAATTTTGCTCTCGATACCCGCCGTTTTACATGATCGAACCAATGCTCATGCGACAGTGTCCTGTAGTTGTTAGGCAGACACTGGTTTTCTTAGTTCTAGTTCCTACCACACACGCGCGGACCCGCCCATGTCGGCCAGAATCAAGGAATGTTACTCTCGATACTGACTTTCCACACGATTGAGCCCACGCAAATGTGACAGTGTCAGTGATTTAATTTAGGGTTTTATGGGAGAGGTATTTTTTTTTTTTTTTTTTTTTTTTTTTTTTATATATATATTTTGTTTATTCATAAATATTTTTATTTCCTATTGTTAGTATTCTTATTATTATTATTATTTATATTCTTATTATTATGATTATTATATTATTATATACATATATATATATATATATATATTCTTTTTTTTTTTTTTTTTTTTTTTTTCCCTCTCCCATATGTAATAATTTTAAAACAACTATACAGAAAATTATAGCTAAGTATTATTTTACATTATGTTACATTAAATTTTAATTAATATATTTATTTATACAGTTCTCTATTTATATTTATTTTAATCGATGCATTCGTTTAAAAAACACATCTATATAGAAGGACAATTCAACATTTATGATACTATATGCCAAGATTTTCGAGACCATACAAAGAGGGTTCCAACCAGAGTGCATTCTTGGTACGCGGTCAGCATTTCCTTGTCTCATTTACACGCCCACAGCTGACTATTTTTGCCAGTTTTTATTGATTGATTGATCAATTAACGGGCCCCCCCTATATACAATTATTATTGCAATACCATGTTTGTTTATATCTAAACTACACATATACAACAACAATTACCTAATGCGGGCCTATTTTATATATCCTATATAATAAACTATACATTTATTACCTATATTTGAGAACGCTAATTAATCAATCAATCAAATTGCCAAAAGGGGTGTTCTATATTTTTCAGAAAAATATCATCTGCCTACCCCGTCCGGTTAGAAGGCGCAATGATAGCGAGTGTTGAGACGGCGGTCTGCAGCGATCTCATTAGCGTGACCTACATTCCACTGCGTGTCAATGACCTTGATCGTTTTATTGTTCTTTCGACATTTATGAGAACATATGCAAGGATTTTAGAAACCAACCAAAGTACATTCCTGGTAAACTGTCAGCACTTCCGTGTCTCCTTTTCACGTACACAGTATTTTTTGCCAGTTTTTATTGATTGATTGATCAATCAACGGGCCCCCCCTATATAACAATTATTATTGCAATACCATGTTTGTTTATATCCAAACTACACATATACAACAACAATTGCCTAATGCGGGCCTATTCTATATATCCTATATAATAAACTATATATATATGAGAACGCTAATTAATCAATCAATCAATCAAACTGCCAAAAGGATGTTCTATAATTTTCAGAAAATATCACCCACCTACCCTTGTCCGATTAGCAGGCGTAATGATACATCTCTTTAGCGTGTCCTACATTCAATGACCTTGATTGTCGTGTTGTCTTTGTTTCGCATTCTTGCGCGTCAGTTTTTCACGACATGCGTACCAACGACCTTGATCTTTGTATTGTTCGTATTTGTCCGCATTCTTAGCGCATTCCACGGTTGCCAATGACCTCGATCGTTGTACGCGGAACTTAGTCGTTTGTTTATCAGATGTTACATTCTTATAATAGTTTCACGTACTAGACTACTAGACGACAACTATTTATTTGTTCCTGGCGCATGCCATTTTCACAATCTTTTCTCCGAATTGAATGAATTCTTCCCGAACACTCTTGTCCCCCACTATGTATTTTAGGTTTTCCCTATTCAGACGAGTGCCTGTCCTCATTTCGAACTCCATTCTAATGAGGTCGTGACGAGGACAGTCTATGAGTAGGTGTATTATTGTCTCTTCCTGTTCCGGGTCACATTCGCAGGAGGGATCCGGCTTTATTTTATATTTGTATAGATAGCTCTTGAAGCCGCCGTGACCTGTTAACAGCTGGGTGCGGTGACTTCTGTGCTGCCAATCTCGTACAATTTTATGAGCCGTCCTTACATCCGGTAGGAAGAGTTTAGTTGTCTCTCCTTGGGTCTGACTGCTGTAACGTTTTTGCCATGCCTCGATGGTATTTTCGCGGATTCGCCTTTTGGCATATGACAATGGAAATTTGTCATATTTTGGTGCTGTTTTTAACTTTGTGGCTGCTTCTTTTGCCAGTTCATCCGCGCGTTCGTTGCCCGCTGTTCCCACATGAGCTCTCACCCATACGAGCTTCACGTCTCTTCCCTCTGCACGTAGGCGAGAGATGTGTTCTATTGTGTCGAAGGCAATAGGGTGGTTACAGGTGGTACTTTTTAGCAATTCCAGAGATGATTTAGAGTCACTACAGATAGTGACCTCTCTTTCTTTGCTTTTCCTCACCTGTGCTATGGCCTCCCTTAGCGCCAACATCTCCGCCTGAAATACTGTGCAGTAAGGTTCGAGTCGAAACTTGGAGCTTTTTATCTCGGTTTCATTTCGCCACCATGTTAGAGCTGCTCCCACTTGACCTTGTATTTTACTTCCGTCGGTATATATACTCGGTCCGGTTTCTGAGGCGCAACTTGCTATGGTAGGTTCCGGGTTCTCCAACGATTCGTACTCGATCATTACCGCCTTCGCAGGGTGGGGTCTTTGCTGGAACGGGACTCTCAGTTCTATCTCCCTGTCTGCTAGTTCATCCATGGGTCTGCCTCGTTTTATTTCAAACAATTGGACATTTTCTTTGACCCGCAGATCTAAGGGTAGAAGACCTGTAAGAGTCAGTGCGGCTGTTAGCGAGACCGTTCGGTAGGCCCTGCAGATCTTCTGCATGAAGCCCCGCTGGATGGTGTTCAGCTGTTTTTGAACCATGATTTTATCCACCGCGGGGCCCCACACGCTAGCCGCATACAGCATTATCGGCTCCACTACCGCAACGTACATGGTTTTTATGATATCTGAGTTCAGACCCCATGTGGTCTTCGCTGCACACGCCATTTGCTTGTATATGTTTGCTACCTTCTGACATTGTGACCTTACATGGGAGTTAAACGTTAACTTATTGTCAACGATAAGACCCAGTATTTTTATTTCATCCACCAAAGTCAGGCGGCTTCCATCCATATACAAGCACAATGGATTGTACTTTAATTTCTTAGTCAGTATCATTGCATTAGTTTTGTGGGGTGCGAATTTCAGTTTCCTGCTTACACCCCACTCGTGCACAAAGTTTAGGGCTTCGTTCGCCTCATTCTGGATTTTGTCCTCATCTTTCCCAGAAAATATCAGTACAATGTCATCTGCGAAAGCTTGACAGTAAACCCCCTTTTGAGTTAGTGCATTAAGGAGTGAGTTTATTAACACGTTCCAAAAGGTCGGGCCCGCTATGCTACCCTGAACACAACCCTTTGTCGTGGCCCTCTGAATCTCAGCTCCTGCATACCTTAACTTGACAGACCTCTGCGTAAGGTACCCGTCCACCATCCTTCCCAGATTGCCAGGCAGTCCAAGCAGGCGTAGTTGGTTTTTAATTTCGGGCCACCAGGCATTGTCAAAAGCACCCTCTATGTCTAACGAGATCATTACCACTATGTTTTTGCGGTTCAATTCACTCGTTATACAAGCTTTAAGGTCATAGAGGGCGTCCTCTGTGCCTTTTTGTGGCGTAAAACCATATTGCCTCTGGTTCAATTTCGGGAGGACGTGCCATTGAATTCGGGCTACCAGCATTTTTTCTAGGACTTTTCCTAGAATAGATAAAAGTCCTATAGGCCTGTATGATTTGGGTTTGGTGTAATCGTCTTTTCCAGGTTTTCTGAGGACGCACACGGTTGCTAATTTCCACGGGGAGGGGAACCATCCGAGCGACAGGCATTTGTTTGCCAAAGCGAGGAATACGGCCATGCTTTTAGATATGGCCGCCACGCATATGTCTGCTGTGAAGCCATCCTCTCCTGGAGCTTTTTTGGGGCTAAATGAGTTCATAGCCTTTCTTACCTCGTATTCGGTAAAAGGCGGGTCATTTTTTCCCGACTCCATGACTTGAGGTTGACTCATTCTCTCTCGCAGTTCGGCTTGGCCTGCTGTGTCCGTATGTCCACAGTCATCAGGAAAGAACGTGTTCGCCAGCAGCTCTGCGGATTGTTCGGGTTCTAAGACTTCGTCTAACTGGTTTTTAAGAAGTATATCTTCTTTTCTTTTAGACGTTCCCCGAATGACCCTGTAAATACCATCCCAGAGACTTTCTCTGTCTTGAGTAGAGCAGAACTGTTTCCAGCTCGCTGTTTGGGCGTCTGCAGCCGCCTCCTCATAACGCTGCCTCGCCTCTAAGTACTCTGTGATGACATGAGGTCTCCTGTGCTGTGCGGCGTTTCTTATACGTCGTTTCTTGGTGACCGTGTCCCTCTTGAGACTGCTCAACTCTTCCGTCCACCATGGCAGCTGAACCTTGGTCCCTCCTCGTAGACGGGGAATAGAGCAGTCGCAAGCTGATTTTATACATGGTTAGGTTAGGTTAGGTTAGGTTAGGTTAGGTTAGGTTAGGTTAGGTTAGGTTAGGTTAGGTTTTTTTTTTTTTTTTTTTTTTTTTTTTTTTTTTTTTAATTGTCCTCTGACGTTCTTCCTCAGAGTCCTTGTATATCTTTTGTTTTTGTTTACTGTGGTCACAGTTATGAATCTAGATCTTTCTCTATATGAGATTCTGTCTTTATTCATAAACTGTATTATTTACTACTTCAGCTAATTTGCTTTCTACAATTACATTTTTACTGACCATCATGTGAGATCTTTATTATTTATAAGTCTATTTAATTTACTTCCTAATTGTTACTTACTTGCTATTTTATACTTACTATTACTTACACAGGCTTTATCATACATATTACTTTTGTTCTTTAACTGAAACATGAACACTTAACTCTATCTTATCTTCTAACTTACTACTCTATTGCATGCAACATTTTTAACATTTTCTACAACTTTTTAATCTTATGCTTATACTATATATACTATATTATACACGTATATCATAAAATACTAGCTCTTATTTCTATTTATTACTATATTAGCCACTTTTATGCAATATTTAACAAAACTTTCTCTTTTAATTTTACTTTTAAAAACATCCTTTATATTTTCTCTATTTACAACTTCGCCCAGTTTTTGCTCTATACTAAATCTATCCGCACCGTGCACAGGACACTCGAATAGTACGTGCGCCACCGACTCCTCCACACCAGGGTCACAGATGCACGATGGGCTCTCCTTGCACTTGAATCTGTTCAAGTATTCGGAGAACCCACCATGCCCCGTCATCACCTGCGTCATCACACCAGTCGGCTCCAACTGCCTAATCAATCTATACGCCTCCACCGCGTTTGGGAGGAAAAGTTTAGTGACTCCAGCTGTTTCGCCCGCCGCGTATCTCCGGTCCCATTCGCCAAGCGATTCCTTTCGGATCTGTCGCTTAGCGAATGACACCGGACACATATCATAGTCAGGCTTCTTTTTTATTTTCAAAGCAGCCTCTTTCGCAAGCTGGTCCGCCCGCTCATTCCCCTCAAAGCCAGCGTGTGCCTTGATCCAGAACAAGGATATTTCCTTGTTCTGTGATCCTATTTGTTTGAGGTTATCGCGTGTCTCTACTGCTAGTTGATGAAGAGAGGCTAGGCTAGTTATTGATTCTAGAGCCGACCTGGAGTCACTATATATTCCAAAGCTCTGTTCGGGTCTTTTCAATATCACCTTCGTAGCTTCACATATGGCCAGGAGTTCTGCCTGGTAGACCGTACAGTACGGTGACAGTTTTAGTTTTAGGGAGCTGGTCTCGGCCTCATTGTTCCAAATGGACAATGCGGCTCCGACCTTTCCTTCAATTTTACTGCCATCCGTGAATATCCTGACGGCCTGGATGTTCTGGCTCACTACTTGTTTAAGGTCTACCAGGTTTATGAACTCCAGGCTCACATGTTCCGCCGGATGTGGAAGCCCAATATACCTAGCGACTCGTTCCATCTCTCTGTCCCCCAGGACTGCCCGGGATACCCCTCTCCTAGTTTCATACAGGGCCGCAGCTTCCTGAATTCTAAGATCGAGCGGTAGTATTCCGGCCAGCACCAGCGCCGAGTTCAGAGAGACGGTCCGATACGCTTTGGTCATTTTTTGTGCAAAATCCTTTTGCACCACATTCAGTTGTTTTTGAACACCGAGCTTGCGTGTTGCCGGTACCCAAGCGCTGGAGGCGTACATAATTGTTGGCTCCACCGTCGCCGTGTAGATAGTTCGTATAATTTCCGGATGGAGTCCCCAGCTTATTTTGGCTGCTCTTGACAATTGCTTATAGATGTTCAAAGCTTTCTTGCAGACATTTGTCACATGTGTGTTAAAAGTGAGTTTGCAGTCGATTGTCAATCCCAGGATCTTTATTTCCTGAGACAGGCCGACGCCGACACCGCCCATGCTCAGGAGTGGTGTGTCATATTTTAACCTATTGGTTAAAAGCATAGCTTTTGTTTTATTAGGCCCAAACTTTAGTTTGTTCTTGACACCCCACTCCTGAACATAGGCAAGCGCAACATTCGCCTGTCTCTGGATTTCCGACGCCTTGTCTCCATCGAATGCCAGTACTACATCGTCAGCGAAGGCCTGACAGTAGTGCCCTCGCCGATCAAGCTCTTTTAGGAGCGGATCAAGGATTAAGTTCCACAGGATAGGACCACCAATAGAACCTTGTACGCAGCCTTTGCTGGTACTCGTTATGTGCTGCTCTCCGCCATACCTTACTTTGACAATCCTGTCCTGAAGGTAGCTGTCCAGGATCTTCCTGATATTTATTGGACATTTTTCCTCAGCCAGTCTCACTCTTATCGCGGGCCACCATGCGTTGTCGAAGGCTCCCTCTATGTCCAGCGACACCAAAGTTACTAGTTTTTTCGCTTTGATTTTTGTGCGTATATGATGTAGCAGGTCATAGAGGGCGTCCTCGGTGCTCTTTTGTGGCACAAATCCGTACTGGCGAGTACTCATTTTGGGGAGTAGGTGCCACTTCAATCTGCCAACCGTCATCTTCTCCAGAATCTTTCCCATCACGGGTAGCAGTCCAATGGGCCTATACGACTTTGGACTCCGATAGTCGTCTTTGTCTGGTTTCCGAAGGACTACCACCGTGGCTTCTTTCCATATGGTCGGAAAGTACCCTAACTCCAGACACTTATTTGTTAGAGCTAGGAAAAACTCTGGGTCCTTGAAGATGACTTGTTTGCAGATGTCAGCGGTCAGTCCATCGGCGCCAGGGGCCTTCTTTGGATTAAAGCTCTCTACCGCAGTCCTCAACTCCACCATTGTGAACGGGGGGTCAAACCGTTCAATTTGACCTGTCTCGTTCACGTGGTCGGCTAACATTCTTATATGCTGATGGTCTGCATTGTCTGTATGTTTTGAGTCCTGCTGGTAAAAAGTTTCCGCCAACAGTTTCGCCGAGTCCTTGAGATCGATTTCCTCCCCATTTTTTAGTAATGGCACATCCTCCTGTCTATTGGTGGTTCTTCCTATGACCCTGTAAATCCCTTCCCAGAGTCCTTCTTTTTCTTGTTTATTGCAGAATCTCTTCCAACTTTCAATCTTTGCCTTCTTGGCTTCATTCTCATATGTTTCTTTTGCTTGCAGGTACTCTTCTACAACCTTTCCTCTGCGGTTTGGCGCTGCGCATCTAATGCGGCGTCTTTTGGTGTTGACTTCCCTTTTTAACCTTGCGAGATCTTCGGACCACCACGGCGATTTATGTCTTTCGTTAGTCTTCTTTTTTGGTAATGTACCGTGACATGTTCTCGTTATTATGTCCGCGTACTTTTCCACCAAAGTTTCTAACGCTTCTTTTTGGCTGACTTTGTCCAACTCCTTTCTATTTATTTTATTCTCCTCTTTTAATTGGTCCAGCTTCTCATGAAACTGGACCCAATTAGCCTTCTTCGTGTTGAATAGTCTCGTTGTTCTTTGGACATTCAACCCTCTTGCTTTCGTCAGCCTGATGTTAAAAATAATGCCATTGTGGTCCGAACTCGTGAGGGTGTCATCCACTCTCCATCCCTCTATCATGCCCAGCAGTTCCACTGAGCAGGCTGTGACATCGACATGACTAGAGAGTGTTTTGTTTCCTCTTATGGTGTAGAATGTCGGGGTATCTCCCATATTGAGTACCTGCAGGTTCATTTCCTCCAAGGTTCCACACATTTCCTCCCCTCTGTGGTCCACTTTGCTACTGCCCCACCATGTGCTCTTTGCGTTGGTGTCCCCCCCAAATAGGAACATTCGGGGCTGAAGTTCTTGTTCTATCTTTTTGAGCCGCTCCAGGTATGGCTCAATGGGCTGATCTGGCTCAAAGTATGAAGAGACGACAAGGATTTCCCAGGCACTGGTTCGGATCCTTACCACTATGATGTTATTTGTGGTAAGTTTCGGGTACTGTTGGACATCAAAGTCGTGATCAAAGACTGCTATCGCTGCCTTGACAGGCCCATCTTCCTTCCCAGTGTTCTGGTAAATCCTCGCTCCTCTGTAGTTCTTCATATCTTTCCTTGCACCCACATATGGCTCCTGGAGCAGCGCAAAAGCCACCTTTCTCCTTTCGGCTTCTACCATTAGTTCACTTGTGGCTAACTCCTTTCTTTGCAAATTTGCTTGGACCACGAGGTAGCTACTTTCATTGGAAGAGACTCTGCAATTTGTTTTGTTCATGTTTCCGCCTGTCGCCACTTTAGCAATAGGCTATGGTGGCTCGTGCAAGCGCATCCCACTTTTGGCGAACTGGACACATGTTATTACTTGCACAGTGGTCTGCAGCTGGTGATTTAGCTTTTACACAGTTGCTGCATGTAGGCGGCGCACCGACCAAACGATCTTCACAGTCTTTCCACAAGTGTGGTCCTCCGCAGTAATTGCACCTTTTTTCGGTTTCTTTACAGAACCTTCGTCCATGTCCATACGCGAGACAGAGTGAACACTGTAACAACGGTGTTTGATCAGACACGCGTACGTACTGGAGGTCTATGTGCACTCGTTCCGTTTTGGTCAACCTTTGCCACACTTGTGGCGCCACCTGCAGCACCACATTGCTGGTATGAGGGTTTCTGGCCCTTCTGCGGAATCTGACCACTAGCCTTTGTTCTTGTATTGGAATATCTCCTAAAATCTCCTTATTTTGATTCCTTAAGGCAGCCAGTATATCATCGTCCGTGTGTTTAGTCAGCACCTCCCTGAGCACTACCAGTGGGTCCTTATTTTCCATAGTCTCCACTTGTAATTTGCTGTCGGCACTTCTAATTTTGTCCGCGATCTTTTCTATTTCCTCTTTCGAGGTACAACCCAAGATTACCTTCTGATCTCTCGCCTGTCTTATTCTGTCCACGCGTATTCCTGTCTTCTTAGCATCCACTGCCGTTCGTATTTTTTCCACTACCTGGCCGCTGCTCTCGCCTTCACTGGTGACCACTATAGAGTGGATCGCCCGCTTGGCACTCGCAGCCACCATCGCGTAGGTCATCTGTCGGTCGGGTGCCCTTTTTGACGGGGAAAATGACTGCAGAGAGTTTGCCAATGTCTGAGCGCACTTATTGCTCTCAGTCATCAGAAGGGTGTGATCGCGTGTGGTTTCCACCAAAGTCTGCGCACACAGGGATAACGGCTGTATCCGGTTTGTCAGCTCCTCGGTGTGTCTTTTATGTTCCGCCATTGCCTGTATATGCTCCTTCATATTCTCCACTAGTGTTTCTAACATTTCAACCGGTGGTTGTTTTACCGATTTCTCTCCCTTTTCCTTGGTTTCTTCCTTTTCAGGTACCTTGTTTTCTTTGTCCTTTACTTTGTCCTTTGCTTTTTCTCCTTCCTTAACCAGTTGATATAATCGGTCTAACATATTGGTTACCTCGTTCTTAATGTCGGTCTTCAAATTTCTTGCATTGCCTAGATGGAGTTTGGCTTTAGTTAGGTATGCCTTAGCTTCCGCTGTTCTGCTGGCATACTTTGCTACTTGTTGCTCTTTCTTGCGGCAGGCCACATTGCTATCCTGTGAAGACTCCATTCTTGGTGTTGTTTTTGTTAGAGGGCTGGGAGATTTAACCTTGGTGTTCCCTGACTCCCATTCTCCGATACTCCGCCTCACGTTAGAGGTGTAGGTATTGTTTAAATTGGAAGGCCCTGCCTTCTCCGTCCTATCCATTGTGTTTTGGGTGCCAGGGTTTGTAGCGTCCATTGACTTTGCTGGAGTGCGAAGCATAGTTTGTGCAAAGGGACACGTCAAAATAATATAAAATAAATATTAATAACAGTTTGTTATTATGGTCTAATTTAGGGTCAACTAGTAAAATAAAATATAACTGTTGCAATAATACTATCCTCCTACTATCGACTTGTATAGGGAGTCGATGAGAGGTAAGTATATGTCTAATTCGTGATATAAATTACCTAACTTTTCTTATTTAACTTTATTAATTAACTTTCCAGGTGACGCAGCAGTGCGAGACGGCATATGTCGTTTCAGGCGATCGGTGCGATGACCAGGCGGAAGGAAAAAAAACCGCGACTCTATGTAGAGTCAAAGTAGAGTCAAAAGGTAAAGGTCTAGTTTTACACCAACTAGTACCTGTCATACACTATCTAACACTAGCCTCTTTCTTAAATAACAAGAAAGAGAAAAATATTTTTGACTCTATGTAGAGTCCCAGTTATTCTCCTCGTATAGAGCAGACGATGACGATACTAGACCCGAAAACCCCGTCACTGTAGGTCCTTTACTTATCGAGTTATACCCTTTTGAACTCGCAGGTCAAACTCGGTCAAATTCGATACCTAATTTTTTCTTGTATATAACAGAATATACCCGTGTTTGGGCTTATTCAAAAGTGCGTCGCGAGTACTATTTGATGGCATTAACAGATACTCCGTTTATTCTGTTCTTAAGGATCCAGGTTTTCGACTTTCACCGAGCCTTACCCAGTCTAGGTCAAACTTAAATATTTGTCACAGCATACCCGAGTTTGGGCTCGTTCTATAGGTAATTTAGTTTTAAGTTGTTTTTTGGCATCAATAACCCTTTATAAGCTTCCCCCGATTTTTAATGATCGAAATTTACAAATTTTCTCTTAAATTTTTTCTAAAAAATACTGGGTGCCTTTTTGAGGTGCTTTAAAAACAGATATTAGTTGCCAATTTTTTCGCAAATTTTTTGGGATAGAATGCTTTAGGCCAGGAGCAGTCTAAGGGTGGAAAAAATCAACCCCTAACTTTAAAAACCTTCTATCTCCGAAATGTATTGTCATAAATTTATAAAATTTTTACCTTATGTACTATTCACTAGTGTCTATATAAATCACAATATTAATAATTTTTATTGTTGTCACTTTTTGAGACAACAATAAAAGGTGAGGTTAGGTTAGGTTAGGTTAGGTTAGGTTAGGTTAGGTTAGGTTAGGTTAGGTTAGGTTAGGTTAGGTTAGGTTAGGTTAGGTTAGGTTAGGTTAGGTTAGGTTAGGTTAGGTTAGGTTAGGTTAGGTTAGGTTAGGTTAGGTTAGGTTAGGTTAGGTTAGGTTAGGTTAGGTTAGGTTAGGTTAGGTTAGGTTAGGTTAGGTTAGGTTAGGTTAGGTTAGGTTAGGTTAGGTTAGGTTAGGTTAGGTTAGGTTAGGTTAGGTTAGGTTAGGTTAGGTTTTTTTTTTTTTTTTTTTTTATAAAAGACCAGTGTAATATTCCACAGGCATGAACCCGTGCCTTTGTTATTAAGGTGTGAAATTATTATTGTGATTTTTTTTTTTTTTTTAAAGTGATGGGAATCCGAATCGGGAATTTATTCGGAGTCCCATTTACACCTAAGCATGGATTCGCTCATGTCAGCTGGGATCAAGGAATTTTGCTCTCGATACCCGCCGTTTTACATGATCGAACCAATGCTCATGCGCCAGTGTCCTGTAGGTGTTAGGCAGACACTGGTTTTCTTAGTTCTAGTATGGTTAGGTTAGGTTAGGTTAGGTTAGGTTAGGTTAGGTTAGGTTAGGTTAGGTTAGGTTAGGTTAGGTTAGGTTAGGTTAGGTTAGGTTAGGTTAGGTTAGGTTAGGTTAGGTTAGGTTAGGTTAGGTTAGGTTAGGTTAGGTTAGGTTAGGTTAGGTTAGGTTAGGTTAGGTTAGGTTAGGTTAGGTTAGGTTAGGTTAGGTTAGGTTAGGTTAGGTTAGGTTAGGTTAGGTTAGGTTAGGTTAGGTTAGGTTAGGTTAGGTTAGGTTAGGTTAGGTTAGGTTAGGTTAGGTTAGGTTAGGTTAGGTTAGGTTAGGTTAGGTTAGGTTAGGTTAGGTTAGGTTAGGTTAGGTTAGGTTAGGTTAGGTTAGGTTAGGTTAGGTTAGGTTAGGTTAGGTTAGGTTAGGTTAGGTTAGGTTAGGTTAGGTTAGGTTAGGTTAGGTTAGGTTAGGTTAGGTTAGGTTAGGTTAGGTTAGGTTAGGTTAGGTTAGGTTAGGTTAGGTTAGGTTAGGTTAGGTTAGGTTAGGTTAGGTTAGGTTAGGTTAGGTTAGGTTAGGTTAGGTTAGGTTAGGTTAGGTTTTTTTTTTTTTTTTTTTTTTTTTTGTAGTTTAACCCGTATATTCCTCTGACTTATACGTCAGAGACCTAATTCTTTTCTTTTGTTTATTCTAAAATGTTTCCTATACATTTTATTATTTAACATCTTTTACCTATATATTCATTTCATTTTTATTACATTTTAGATTTTATTACATTGCTTTTATATTTCATTGGAACCTTTGTATACATATTTATTATTTTACTTTCTACTTATTTCTATGTATATATTTTTATATATATACAGATTTTACATATATATTCATATACACATTATACACATACAATACACATATTCACACATATATATATATATATATTTTCCTTTTTTTTTTTTTTTTTTTTTTTTTTTTTTTTTTTTTTCTCTCTCTATATATTCTATTATTTTTTTTTTATCTTTTATCTATATTTTTATTTCATTACATTTACTTTTATATCCCATCACAGCATCTGTATACATATTTATTTTATTTGTGCTCATTTACGCATACATATGCATTCACATGTGCACATATACACATACACATATACATACACACTTACATGCATTATACATTAATTCATATATATATAATAATCTTTGTTACATTATATATTTACATTTACATTACATTTTTTTTTTTCTTGTATTTTAACACATTACATTACATACATATTCATTTCCTTACATTCAATTATATTTCTTATTGCTTTGTTATTATTTATTTTATATTAAATTTTTCATATTACAATATTTAATGTCAGAAAGATTGTCAATTCCCAAAAGTCGTTTCAACGTCAATAGTAAATAGAAAGATTTTACAATTTGCACTCTAATAATAAATGCCGGACAGTTGGTATTAAGTTTTGTTCCTTAATATGGAATCTTTTACAACCAATCTTCCGTACTCAATAAAATCCTCCCTAAGCGACCTTTCCTTCATTATTCTTGCGAGGTTTCGTTCTTCCACTTTAATGTTTATTTTTTGTTCTATGTCATGTCTAATGGCGCTGTATTTGGGACATTTTGTAAGGAGATGTATGATGTCTTCTTCAACCGCTGGGTCGCACACGCATGCAGCACTGTCTCTCAACTTAAAACGATGCAGATATTGTGCAAAGCCGCCGTGACCAGTATACATCTGCGTCGCCACGCTGTCCAAGACAATGTCGTGTACGATTCTCTTAGACAGTGCGACCGCAGGAAAATACACTTTTGTCACCGCGGCCTTTTCACTGTTCTCGTACCGCTTCTGCCAGACTTCCACGGTGGCTTGCCGTATGAGCTTCTTTGCGTAAGACACAGGGTAGTGGCTATAGTGCGCCTTGCACTTGAGACGGAGAGCAGCTTCTTTCGCCAGTTCGTCAGCACGCTCGTTTCCTGGGGTCCCGACGTGCGCCCTCACCCAGAACAACCTGACTTCTCGGCCCTCTGCCCGTATCGTAGCAATGTCTTGCAGAACACTGTGGGCAACCGGGTGCGAAGCGCCTCCGTTCGTCAGCAAATCCAGCGACGATCTAGAGTCGCTGAATATGCTGACGACAGGCTCGCATCCCTCTAACGCCTGCCTCACAGATGCCTTTAATGCGTACATCTCTGCTTGGAACACGGTACAGAATGGCTCGAGGCGGAATTTGGAAGACTTTACCTCCGCTCCCCCTTTCCACCACGTAAGAGCGGCGCCCACTTTTCCTTCGATCTTGCTTCCATCCGTGTAGATGTGTGGGCCCCTCGCATCGTGTCGCTGGAGCGTTTCTTCGCTCATGTCTTCCAATACCGCGTACTTCAGGTGTTGGCGTGTTGCAGGGTGTGGCGCTTTGGCAAAGTTGACTCTACTCTCCATCTCCCTGTCTGCCATTCCTTCTAATGTCCCGCCCCTCTTCAGCTCATACAGCTTGGCGTTTTCTTTCACACGCAGATCGAGTGGAAGCAAACCTGCCAGGACAAGTGCGGCGTGCAGTGATACGGTGCGGTACGCCTTGCAGATTTTCTGGGCGAAACCCCGCTGTACGAAACCCCGCTGTATTGTGTTCAGTTGTTTCTGAACTAACAACTTCTCAACAGCGGGGGCCCAGACACTTGCCGCGTACAGCATTATTGGTTCGATCACTGCGACGTATATGGTCCTCACGATCTCCGGATTCAACCCCCACGTGACCCTCGCCGCAGGCGCCAGCATCTTATAAATATTTGCGGCCTTTCTACAAGCGTAGGACACGTGAGAATTGAAACTCAGCCTGTGGTCTATGATCAAGCCTAAAATCTTGATTTCATCTACCACAGGCACCGTCACTCCGGCCATGGTCAACGCTGGAGAGTCGAACTTTAGCCTGTTTGTCACCACCATTGCATTTGTTTTGTGGGGTGCAAACTTTAGCTTGTTTTCGACTCCCCAGGCGTGTACCCTGTCCAACACTCGGGTCGCTTCCGCCCCGATGGAATGGCCAGAGTGTCCGGAGAAAACGAGGACCACATCATCCGCAAAAGCCTGACAATATACCCCGAGAGACTCCAGTTCGCACAGCAAGGGGTCGAGAACCAGGTTCCAAAAGGTTGGTCCAGCTATTGAACCCTGGACACAGCCCTTTGTAGTTCCTATTAGGCACTCGGCCCCCGCGTAGCGAACCAGTACTTTTCGGTTCTCGAGGTATCCTACGACCATCCCATACAGGTCCCTAGGGCAGCCCTTAAGCAGCAGCTGTTGTTTTATTGCAGGCCACCAGGCGTTGTCGAAGGCGCCCTCTATATCGAGTGACACCATGAGGACTATCTTTTTATTTTTTCTTTCTTTCCTCATGTGTGCCACCACATCATAGAGGGCGTCCTCGGTCCCGCGTTGGGGCATGAACCCATACTGCTTAGGGCTGAGTCGTGGGAAGATGTGCCACTGGATTCTGGCCACCATCATCTTCTCCACGATTTTCCCCAGTACAGAGAGTAAGCCTATGGGTCGGTACGACTTAGCGCGCGTGTAGTCGTCTTTTCCCGGTTTCCTGAGGACTCGTATGACCGCCAGCTTCCACTCCTCTGGGAAGTAACCGAGGGACAGACACTTATTTGCTATTTCTAGGAACGTGCCTCCGTCCCCCGATATGGCAGCCACACAGATGTCTGCCGTGAAGCCGTCCAGACCCGGGGCCTTTTTAGGGTTGAAAGACATCATTGCCCTGTTAAGCTCCAGGTCAGTGAACGGTAAATCCTCAGGCAGACAGCCCCCAATCAGCTCGGGGCCAGCTTCCACACCCACACTATGCCGCACCAAGGCATGCACATGGCTATCAGTGCCCGGGTCATCGGAAGGGAAAAACGTCTGCCCTAACTTACGCGCGGAATCCTCTGGGTTTAGGACATTATCCGCCTCATCTTTCAGTAAGTTGTCCTGGCTTGTTTTTGACGTTTTTCTGATGACCCGATAAATACCATCCCACAGACTCTCTCTGTCCTGTATGGAACAGAAGTGCTTCCAACTTTCGGTTTGGGCATCGGCCGCTGCCTTCTCGTACTTTTCCCTTGCCCCGAGGTACTGCTCAACGACGTATTGCCTCCTATGGGGAGCAGCGCACCGGATGCGCCTCTTTTTAGTAGTCATGTCTTTTTTTAGCGCATCCAGCTCCCTGGACCACCAAGGCAGTTGTACCCTCTTTCTGTAATTCATTTTTGGCATGGACATGCTGCATGCGAGACTAACACATTCAGTGTAGTCCCGCACACAGTTTTCCAAATCGGTGGGTGATATTATTGTACCCACCCTCGAGACACACAGGCCCTTAATGGTCAAGTTATTTTTAAATTCTTTGCCAAATTTTCCCCAGTCCCCTTTTTTTGAATTATAAATTTTTGTTCGCAGTGGCTCCCTGCCCAGAAGCACCGTGAACATCACCGCGTTGTGATCGGAGCAGATAAGGTCTCGCAAGACCCTCCACTCCGTCACTCTTCCCACCAAGAGTGAGCTACACGCAGTAACATCCACGAAGCTCCTGTACAGTACGCCACCTCTGTATGTCTCGAAGGTCGGCACACTCCCCTCGTTTAGGATGTGCATGTCCATACCATGTAGGAAGGCACTGTACGTTTTGCCTCGGTGGTCCTCATTGGCGCTACCCCACCATGGGCTCCAGGCGTTTACGTCGCCGCCGACAATAAGTTTTCGGGTGTCCAGTGACCTCGCTGCCCGTTCTATGTACTCTAGGTAAGGGTCAAGTGGCTTAGGATCTCCTTCTAGGTAGACGGATACCACTCCAAGGGTGGTAGCACCCAGTTTGAGGCTTACGGCTGTAATATTTTCGGTGATGATTGATGGGTCCTGAACTATGTCCATGTCCCCATCAAACACCACCACTGCCGCCTTAACTGGGTGTTCTTTGCTGCCAGTGTGTTGCACCACCCTTGTCCCCGCCGGCTGTGCCAGTACGCCCGAGTTGCCAGTATATGGTTCTTGAACTAGGGCGACTGACACTCCGCTTCGGGAGGCCTCCAGCATAAGTTCCGCTGTGGCCAGCTTCTTGCGCTGGAGGTTCACCTGCAGGAATTTGAGTCGGGATACGTCCACCGTCGGAGTAGGCCGATTCCCTTTTTCTGCTGACGTGGTTTGGCTTTTAACGCCCTCTGCTAGCAGTAGCGGATCGATGCTCGCGCCAATTTGTCCCGCTTCTGCCATTCTTCGCATTCTCTGCTATATGCGGGGTGTGCGGACGATTTGCCTTTTAAATTCTTGCAGTTAAAGCAGCACGGGGCGCCAGATCGTTGCGTGCACTTGCGGGTTTCGTGGTTCCCGGCACAATATCCGCATTTAACAGGGGCAGTACATGTCCTGGCCAGGTGGCCGTAGCCGACACACTTAAAACATTGTTTCACAGGTGACTGGTCTTGCGCCTCCAACGTCTGATATCCTATCCGGACTCTTTGACCCACCAGCGCCGCCCAGACCTTAGGCTTGACCTCTAGTATCGCTGTGCAGAGTTCTGCAATTCTGCCTTTGGTGCGTCTTACCACCCTGGCATTCAACTCTGTCCCAGGGATGCCATTCAGAAGAGATTTGTTCTGGGCCAGCAGCGCTTCTACTATCCTTGTGTCGCTGTGGTTTGCAGTAACACCGGGTATCCTGATCTGTGGCAGACCCAACTCCGGATGGCGGGCCGTTAAAGTTTGATCACGTTCTTTTAGCCTGCCTCCGAACCTGGTGCGCTCTGCCTCAGAGTCGCATGTGATCAGAACTCGTTGGTGTTTGAGCTTTTTTGCCTCCCTAATGCCAATACCAAGCTCCACCACGTCTACCGCCTGTTTGACCTTGCTGAGGACCTCTTCCGCCGTGTGTCTGGGGTCAATAGACTCAACGATTATTGGGTACTTCGGGTCCTCCTTCGGTTCCATTGGTGTGTGGCGTTTCTTTCGACTGGCTCTTGACACTATTGTCCAAGGTCCTGCGGTCTCCTCCCCTGCATCACTCGTCACATCCCTGGTCAGGTCGCCGAGCACCTTGGCGGCTTTGCCCAATGGGGAGAGTACCTCCCTGAGACGATCCTGAGCCTCCGACATAGCCATCTCCGCTCCTAGGCCGTGGGGCCCTTGGGTAGTGGGTGCTAGTTGAGCTAGATCTTTTAGTTCAATGAGTTCCTCTCGCACTACCCTTATCTGGCTTGTAAGAGGCTCAAGATCCTCCCTCATAAGCACTCCTGTGTCCGCTTCCCCCAAGACCTGTCCAACCCCGCCCAGTCCGCGAACCAGCTCTCCCACAGCTCTCACCTCCAGGATAATCTCTTGATGCTTTTCATCCCTTTCTTTATCCCCTGGCATCACCCCTCCCGTGGAATGTGTTGGTGATGCCCGGGGCGTAGCAGAACGCTCAGAAGCTCGACGGCAAGCATCCTCCTCGCGCCAGATCCCTAGGGCAGTACTTATGTCTTGCAGAACCCCCATTGAGGCGTCCGCTCTGGCTATCAGACTCTGCAAGGTTTTTTGACAACCCTGTGGAGGAGCCGAGTTGGGCTGAGGTTTATGCAATGTGATTGTGGACCTGTTTAGCTCTGTCAAGTCAGCTCTAATTGTTTTAACCAGTTGCATGGGTTCATCGAGTTCGTATGTAAGCCAAGTCCGGACCCCCTCCACTTCCTTCTGAGTTGAGCAGAGCCTGCCGATGACATCGTCGAGCTTTGCCCCTTGCTGTTTTAATATTTCTGACGTCTTTGCATTGTAAGCCTGCTCAACCCTAAGCAACTCCCTTGCTGAGCGGACTCGCTCCTTTTCTGCTGCAACCATGTGACGACTTCTGGAGTCTGCCAAAGAGAGCACTATCTCATACAGTCCCTGAAGACATTCAACGGCCTCCACCTTGCACTCCCGTTTCATATTTCCAGCTTTCTCTATAGCCATTTTACCGCTTTGGAGTAGCTCATTCGCCCTACCAGTTGCCAGATCCATGGACACACCTGTTCGTTTCCCAATTGGCGGCAGAATGCTAGAACGCCTACTCCCAGCGCTTCCCATATCTACTGCATCCTCCTCGGGGCCTGGTATGTCCGTATGACTTATGCTTTGCGCCGTCATAGCTGGTGGGGTCATTGTTTTCCCTGACGTCGGATGTGTCTTCCGGAGACCATCTCCAGACTCTTTGCTCCTTGTGTTAGTATTACCTGCCGCACCGCGGGATGATACAGCTTTTGACATGGTTCTTGAGACTATCAGTAGAGAGTATCAAACACAAAGACCAGTATCAGAGACAAAACTCAACAAAAACAGTAATAAACCACGATTGTAAATATTTTATGTCTATATCAATGTCAGTAATAAATTATATTATCTATGTCAATATTAAAATGCATTAATTGTTTATAACTACTATATTAAATGTCAATTACTATCACTAGGTCAGTATTATATTACATGGAACAGATTATATTTAGATATGTCAGTATATTCAATATATGTAACAATTTAAATGTTTTGTCTATTTACAAAGATTATAGTCGTTCTGACCACAATCCTTTACAAATTGTATCCTAAGGTTGTCACCCTATACCTCTAGCGGACCAGCACAGTGCACAAGCAAGATATATGATCAGTGTTACAGAAATGACACAAACTTCAACATACAGGTGAACACTACTGCTGCTCCACTATCTGCCAGCTGAAAGCATAAATTTCATCCAAAAGGCAATCACTTCTGCTACTTAAAAGTGTACTTATAAATGTTTTCATTAAAAAATAGGTTAATAAATAGTAATTCCCGAGATCTAATCAGACACAACAAACAAACATCTGTTTTATCTGTCATTCACGGTTCTACTTTTCCTGTTGGTTGAAACGGTGCAAACAGCCAATGGCACAAACTAGTGGGGTGCAATTTTTTTTTTTTTATTGTTATTAGTACATCCATTCATTTATTTATTTTTATTATAGTGATGATTTATTCAACTATAATATTATTTATTCAAAATATCTTTATAACAAAAAAATAAACACACAGTGTAACAACCATTCACCAACCATAAATAATCCCACCAAACACCGAAATGGTAGCCATTGCCCGCATAAATATAGTTTTAAGAAAATTTCTCACTGACATTGACAGTTGACACTTGCCACAGTTTAGGTTTAGGTCGTGGGTAGTGCGCTAATGTTATTCCTAAGCTATATCTTTCGTGTTTATATATAGATATGCGGACAATAGCACCGGAGACACCAACTATTGATTGTGACGCCTATACGGACCACTCTGCTTCCACGATGTTGCTGACGTACCCTCAAGTGAAACAGTGAATATGTGTTGATTGATTGAATTTCACCCTCTTTCTGTCCGCGCCTTGCTGTGATGATAATGATGATTTTTGTGATATTTGCTTTGTGCTGTTTCATGTACCACCGCTTGCCTCCACGGATATACTGTGCGCCGATGCTGGGATTTTGGCAACGCTGAACGAGCGCCGCAGGGCCCCTCTGCTATGTTCGTCCCTGATCAGCTGTTCTCCTTATTTTAATTATTATTGTTATTATTATTTTTCCCCCCTTTTTTTTTTTTTTATTATAAATATATATTTTAATAAATTGATTGTTTTATTTTAAGATTCTTTGAATAAATTATTACCTATATGAGTGCTTTGTTTTATTTAAATGAGACCACCTACACTGAGGCGCCAATCCGATGAAGGTGGATTTATGATGTACAATGCCACCTCCTCATCAGGCAGATTTCCCAAACGATATTGATACGATTCGGGGACTAGCCACAGCTGCGATCACCTTCTTGCAAGGATGCTTGGACAATATGCGTACACTCTCCCTGGTATGAAGGCCGGCGACAGTCTCACCTTAATGCACTCATTGGACGTCCTACCCTGAATATATTGATTGGTCTATCGATAGACCTGTAGCCACTGTGATCACTTTCCTGCATCAAAGCTTGGGTAATATACGCACAATCCTCCAGGAAGGCCGGTGCCAACTCGCTATAATGCTATCACCCGTTACCCTTCCCTGATATACAGCGTCTGGCCGATATGCGTACAATCACGCCACCTGGATACCAGTGGATGCCCAGTACAAGATCCTGCTCACACTTTCCTTCCTCTTCCCTGAATTTATAACTTATTGCTCCGAAGAATGAATTTACTTTATTTATTTATTTCTAAGTCTTATTCTTCTCCCTCCTTCTGTTTTATGAATATCTCTACCTCTCTGGTTATCAACAACCTTCCTCCCGTATGAAAACTTTCAAATTAAGCGCCCGACAGAGCTGACAACGGATGAGAGCAACCAGAGACCTACCCTCTATCAAGCAACAATCCTTATTTCTCCTCTTCTACTCCACTAATTATCACTATTTAACACTCATTGGAGAACTACACTATTTATTCACTCTTAAACATTAATTTCAGGTGTTAAAATATTCTTAAAATATTTTAAATAAATTTATTTAGCGGGACAGCAATTTGGAGATGCTTCCCGGTCAAAGACTAGGGTTAAACTGGGTTAGGTTAGGTTAGGTTAGGTTCCCGTGGTCGTCCACAGACTATGTCTGTGGCGACAGCAATCACGCGCAGGTGATTGCTGGAGTTCTGCTGGTCTCCCATCGGGCGCGTTCCCGGGTGGCGGATAGGGAGCCGCGACGGTGTACTCCGTCGCGGTATCGGGACCCGGGCGTAGTGCCCCCGGGTTCCGACGCGGACCAAAACCAGCGTGTGGGCGCCCCGGCCTAACGGCCAGCGTGGCGCAACCCGAGGGCGGTGAACTTGACACCGCCCTCACCCCGTCCTCTTCCTGTTAGCCTCTGGCTACCAGAGGCGCATCGGGAAGAGGACATGAGAGGATTGTCCCAGCTGGGTGTCTAGGCGCCTGGCTGGGACGGAGAAGCGAGTGCGTCGCCCGGGCAATGACCGAACATTGCCTGAGCGGCGCACTACTAAGAGGTGGCGCTGCCTTGAGCGGTTGCTCGGCAGCGCCAATACTCGGAGCTCCCTCGGGCAGTGCTTTTTAGTATAGCCCGAGGTCGAGCGATTGGAGGATGCCGCTGCCCAAGCCGGGCAGTGGCAGTAAGGGAGAGACGTGCAACCGTTTCCGCACGTCTCTCCCAGAAAGAGGGGCCCGCTCGTCGTGTCAGCAATGTCGCGACTGAGCGGGCCACATTGTTAGTTGGGGCCCGAAAGGGCCAACGTCGGCGGAGTTACGCGGGTTTGCTAAACGCGATACCAGTGCTCCGCCGATGACGGTTTGTGGAAACGGCGTGGGAGGTTTTAGCCGGTGAAAGCCCGGCACCTCGGCTGGTAGAGCTTTCCTCCCACGTTAATAAAAAAAAAAAAAAAAAAAAAAAAAAGGTTAGGTTAGGTTGGAGAGGGAGCGGGAAAGATCCCATGATGCTCCCTCTGTCCGCCGCGGAAGAGCCGGGATCCGGAGGAGAGTGCGATTCGCCTCTCCTCCCGCCCCCACCTAACCCCGTCGGCGGCAGTCCAGGAGGGGACTGCCGCCATACACACCTTAGAGACGGGGTCAGAGGCAGCGCGCGCTGTGTTCCCGCGCGCGCCTCACAATTGAGAACAGAGTGCGCAGGAGAGTAACATCGACTCTCCTGCAAAAAGAGGGGCCCGTTCGGTGGGAGAACGGGCCAGCGTCGGCGGAGTTACGCGGGACTGCGAAAGTGAACTCCGTGCTCCGCCAGACGAACGGAGGAACACCGCGAGGGTTTTTAGTCGGTGCAAGCCCGACACTCCCCGCCACCCCTCCCTCCTCGGGTGGCGGGCGTCCGTTAGGGATTTTCCCTCGCGTTACCAAAAAAAAAAAAAAAAAAGGTTCCCGTGGTCGTCACAGACTATGTCTGTGGCGACAGCAATCACGCGCAGGTGATTTGCTGGAGTTTGCTGGTCTCCCATCGGGCGCGTTCCCGGGTGGCGGATAGGGAGCCGCGACGGTGTACTCCGTCGCGGTATCGGGACCCGGGCGTAGTGCACCCGGGTTCCGACGCGGACCAAAACCAGCGTGTGGGCGCCCCGGCCTAACAGCCAGCGTGGCGCAACCCGAGGGCGGTGACTTCACACCGCCCTCACCCCGTCCTCTTCCTGTTAGCCTCTGGCTACCAGAGGCGCATCGGGAAGAGGACACGAGAGGATTGTCCCAGCTGGGTGTCTTGGCGCCTGGCTGGGACGGAGAGCGAGTGCGTCGCCCGGGCAATGACCGAACATTGCCTGAGCGGCGCACTACTAAGAGGTGGCGCTGCCTTGAGCTGTTGCTCGGCAGCGCCAAAACTCGGAGCTCCCTCGGGCAGTGCTTTTTAGCATAGCCCGAGGTTGAGCGATTGGAGGATGCCGCTGCCCAAGCCGGGCAGTGGCAGTAAGGGAGAGACGTGCAACCGTTTCCGCACGTCTCTCCCAGAAAGAGGGGCCCGCTCGTCGTGTCAGCAATGTCGCGACTGAGCGGGCCACATTGTTGTTAGTTGGGGCCCGAAAGGGCCAACGTCGGCGGAGTTACGAGGGTTTGCTAACGCGATACCAGTGCTCCGCCGATGACGGTCTGTGGAAACGGCGTGGGAGGTTTTAGCCGGTGAGAGCCCGGCACTTCGGCTGGCAGAGCTTTCCTCCCACGTTAATAAAAAAAAAAAAAAAAAAAAAAAGGTTAGGTTAGGTTCCCGTGGTCGTCACAAACTATGTCTGTGGCGACAGCAATCACGCGCAGGTGATTGCTGGAGTTTTGCTGTTCTCCCATCGGGCGCGTTCCCGGGTGGCGGATAGGGAGCCGCGACGGTGTACTCCGTCGCGGTATCGGGACCCGGGCGTAGTGCACCCGGGTTCCGACGCGGACCAAAAACAGCGTGTGGGCGCCCCGGCCTAACGGCCAGCGTGGCGCAACCCGAGGGCGGTGAACTTGACACCGCCCTCACCCCGTCCTCTTCCTGTTAGCCTCTGGCTACCAGAGGCGCATCGGGAAGAGGACACGAGAGGCTTGTCCCAGCTGGGTGTCTAGGCGCCTGGCTGGGACGGAGTAGCGAGTGCGTCGCCCGGGCAATGACCGAACATTGCCTGAGCGGCGCACTACTAAGAGGTGGCGCTGCCTTGAGCGGTTGCTCGGCAGCGCCAAACTCGGTGCTCCCTCGGGCAGTGCTTTTTAGCATAGCCCGAGGTTGAGCGATTGGAGGATGCCGCTGCCCAAGCCGGGCAGTGGCAGTAAGGGAGAGACGTGCAACCGTTTCCGCACGTCTCTCCCAGAAAGAGGGGCCCGCTCGTCGTGTCAGCAATGTCGCGACTGAGCGGGCCACATTGTTAGTTGGGGCCCGAAAGGGCCAACGTCGGCGGAGTTACGGAAATTATGCTCACGCGATTAGTCGTGCTCCGCCGATGACGGTTAGAGGAAACGGCGTGGGAGGTTTTAGCCGGTGAAAGCCCGGCACTTCGGCTGGTAGAGCTTTCCTCCCACGTTAATAAAAAAAAAAAAAAAAAAAAAAAGGTTAGGTTAGGTTCCCGTGGTCCTCCCGTGGTCGTCCACGGACTATGTCTGTGGCGACAGCAATCACGCGCAGGTGATTGCTGGAGTTCTGCTGGTCTCCCATCGGGCGCGTTCCCGGGTGGCGGATAGGGAGCCGCGACGGTGTACTCCGTCGCGGTATCGGGACCCGGGCGTAGTGCCCCCGGGTTCCGACGCGGACCAAAACCAGCGTGTGGGCGCCCCGGCCTAACGGCCAGCGTGGCGCAACCCGAGGGCGGTGAACTTGACACCGCCCTCACCCCGTCCTCTTCCTGTTAGCCTCTGGCTACCAGAGGCGCATCGGGAAGAGGACACGAGAGGATTGTCCCAGCTGGGTGTCTTGGCGCCTGGCTGGGACGGAGAAGCGAGTGCGTCGCCCGGGCAATGACCGAACATTGCCTGAGCGGCGCACTACTAAGAGGTGGCGCTGCCTTGAGCGGTTGCTCGGCAGCGCCAAAACTCGGTGCTCCCTCGGGCAGTGCTTTTTAGCATAGCCCGGGGTTGAGCGATTGGAGGATGCCGCTGCCCAAGCCGGGCAGTGGCAGTAAGGGAGAGACGTGCAACCGTTTCCGCACGTCTCTCCCAGAAAGAGGGGCCTGCTCGTCGTGTCAGCAATGTCGCGACTGAGCGGGCCACATTGTTAGTTGGGGCCCGAAAGGGCCAACGTCGGCGGAGTTACGAGGGTTTGCTAACGCGATACCAGTGCTCCGCCGATGACGGTTTGTGGAAACGGCGTGGGAGGTTTTAGCCGGTGAGAGCCCGGCACTTCGGCTGGTAGAGCTTTCCTCCCACGTTAATAAAAAAAAAAAAAAAAAAAAAAAAAAAAAAAAAAAAAAAAAAAAAAAAAAAAAAAGGTTCCCGTGGTCCTCGCCGTCTCTACTTAGGAGTGGTCCGGTCAATGGCCCTATACGGGGCCCCGATTTGGGCCTACACCCTGACGAGCAAATCTGCCGCGCTGTTGAGAAAATCACAGCGCGTCATGGCCGTCAGGGTGATTCGTGGCTACCGGACCATCTCGTACGAGGCGGCGTGTGTCCTGGCAGGGTCCCCTCCGTGGGACATCGAGGCTAAAGTCTGCGCGGATATGTATGAAATCCGCGCAGACGAACCTGCCAGGGTGCGGAGGCTCTTGTCTCGACAGGAAACACTGCGTATGTGGAACGAGAGGCTGGCAACTCCATCTGCTGGCCTCCGAACTGTCGAGGCAGTTCGCCCAGTACTCAAGAAGTGGGCGAACAGGCGGCACGGTTCCCTCACCTTCCGGCTGACGCAAGTGCTTTCCGGGCATGGCTGCTTTGGAAAGTACCTCTGCAAGATAGCCGGAAGGGAGCCGACGACCAGATGTCATGAGTGTGGAGACTGCGACGAAGATACGGCGCAGCACAACTTGGAGGAATGTCCTGCTTGGACATTGCTGCGCCGTGAATTCGTCGCAGAGGTGGGGACGAATGACCTCTCGCTACCAGCCGTTATAAAGGCTATGGTGTCTAGCGAGGGGTCATGGAATGCGGCCGTCTCCTTCTGTGAGTCTATAATGCTCCAGAAGGAGACCGCGGAGAGGGAGCGGGAAAGATCCCAAGATGCTCCCTCAATCCGCCGCGGAAGAGCCGGGATCCGGAGGAGAGTACGATTCGCCTCTCCTCCCGCCCCCACCTGACCCCGTCGGCGACAGTCCAGTAGGGGACTGTCGCCGAACAACATATAGAGACGGGGTCAGAGGCTGCGCGCGATGTGTTCCCGCGCGCACCTCACAACTGAGATTAGAGTGCGCAGGAGAGTAACATTGCTCTCCTGCAACAAGAGGGGCCCGTTCGTTGGGAGAACGGGCCAAGCGTCGGCGGAGTTACGGAAATTGTGCTAAAGCGTAAGTCGTGCTCCGTCGGACGATCAGAGGAACACCGCGAGGGTTTTTAGTCGGTGAGAGCCCGACACTACCCGCCGCCTTCCCTACACTGGTGGCGGGTGTCCGGTAGGGATTTTCCCTCGCGTTACCAAAAAAAAAAAAAAAAAAAAAAAAAAAAAAAAAAAAAAAAAAAAAAAAAGGTTCCCGTGGTCGGGATGCGATGTCAGACTACCTCCTCGTGTGCCTGTCTGCTTGCCGTATTACTTCGGTAATGCGGAAAGTGGATGGGCCGGTGCATCCTGGGCATCAGTCAATAACTTCCCTTAACGGGGATCTTGTTGGCTGATGGCTAAATGTCTGACGTGTTTCGCTGCTCCACGTATCCCTCTGCTCTCAGAGGGAACTGTGGAGGAGCAAGAGCGGGTGGGTCGGTGGGATCATTCCCTCCCTCACACTTTGCTGGCTCGTAATCCCTGTGTGGTGTCGTGGTCACGTCTCACGGCCACCAGGGACCGAGGGTCCTGCCTTAACCGGCCGGACTGCGAGGAGACAACCTCTATAAAAATCCCTAATTCTGGGCGCTGGGGCTACGCGGCGTCCGGATGCTCGTTCTAGAGCGGCTGGAGGGTACACCAGTCATTAGCGGCCAACCCCAGGGACTTCCCGCCCCCCTGGGTGTATTAGGGTTATCAGGGTACAGGGGGCACTGCCCTGATGGACTTCTTATTTCCCCCATACTCGTGGGATCCAAATGATCAAAAATAAAACAAAAACTTCGGGAGAGGAGGACGTTGACACCACGGTGTCAGTGTCAAAAAAAGTTGGAGTGACGCGCAACCGCGCTTTGCGCGCGGTGAAACGGACTCTGGTATCGGACTCTGGTTCGTCCTCAGATGAGGCGACCATTGTTCGAACAAGAAGTGGAAGCGCTGGCAGCAATGCCAGCGCTAAAAGAGGTAGGGGGCGTCCGCCCACTACCTATGAATATGTTGGATTAGCCAAAGCTAAGGCAGAGGCTAACCAACAAAAGCGAGAGGAGCTCAAGCTTCGTCAAGAAGAAGAGCTCCTAAAAACTGTGGCGGACGCCCGAAGATCTAGGGCGCAAAACATGGCATCTGCGGTGTATGACGAGGAGGGCGTCACCGTAGATGCTATGAAGAAATCTGCACTAAAGGAGGTGGAGGCGATCCGGGAGATCGCCGTCAACTCAGGGAACCTCAAGGGGACCTATGTGAAGGCCCTTAAGGAAGCGGCATCCTCCCTCGGGAGGATTGTCGAGTCCCTGAGTGGACGCTCCACCTCCACGGAAGTAGAAGCACTGCAGACGGAAAATACCCGTCTGCAGTCAGAGATGGTGTCGCTGCGCCAAGACGTGGCGGCGATGAGGGCGGAGCTTGGGCGCCTTAAGAGCGCACCGGGTCCCGCACCTCAAACAGTGGTGGAGGCAATGGAGGACTTTCCTTCATTGCCACCGTCGCCGCCGCCGCGTCAGGGTAAGACCGCGGCTGCCTCGGCTTTGCCCTCCGCTCCATATAGGAGGGCAACAACAGTGGCCAACCCGATGGAGGAGTTTGAGCGCTCCATCATGCTTGCTGTGGGCAAGATGATGGACGCCAAACTAGATGGGCTTAAAGGCAGACTTCTGCCTGAACAGCCCATCCGTCCTCCATTGGCTAGCACAAAGAGGCAAGCGACACCAGCTCCCCCGGTTTCAGTCGGGGAAGCTAAAGAAAGTGCAGCACCGCGGCCTGCTCCCCGCAAAAAAGTGCCGGCCTCTGCTTCTGAAAAGAAGCAGCAGGTTAAGGCGGCAAAAGGGAAGGAGGAGCCAAAAAAGAAGACACCTCGCCCGCTCCCACCAGCACCGGCTTCTATGGAAGCCGCGTGGACCACGGTGGTGAAGCGTGGCAAAAAGAAGAACAAGCCGAAGGCAGCACCGCCGCCTCCTTCTCCTCCTACCAAGGAGAAGAAGAAAAAGAAGAGAGGCGGAAGGAAGAAGAGGATCCGTCCTCCTCGCTCCACTGCTGTAGTCCTAACACTGCAGCAGGCTGCGATCGAGGACGGGGTCACCTACGGTGATGTCATAAAAGAGGCAAGGTCTAAAATGACGCTAGAAAGTGTCGGCCTGGAGGGCGTGCGATTTCGACAGGCCATGACAGGGGCAAGAGTCCTGGAGGTGCCAGGCGCAAACAGCGGTGATCGTGCGGATGCGCTCGCGCAGAAGCTCAGAGAGGTTCTGCCAGCTGAGCGCGTCCGCGTCGACAGGCCCGTGAAATGCGTAGATCTGCGCATCACGGACCTCGACGACTCGATCACCGCTGAGGATGTTGTGGCCGCTCTGGCGAAAAAGGGTGGTTGCCCGGAAGGGCAAATAAAAACCGGTGTTGTCCGTTTTGACAACACCGGAATTGGCTCCATATGGGCGAAGTGCCCTGTCATGGCTGCCAAAAAAATAAAAGAGGGCAAACTGCTGGTGGGCTGGGCCTCTACACGAGTCATCGTGCTGGAGACTCCGCCCCTGCGGTGCACAAAGTGCATGGAGGCCGGCCATGTAGGTGCAAGGTGCACCGCAGCCGTTGACCGCAGCAATGAGTGTATGCGCTGCGGTCAACAGGGCCACAAATCGGCAATGTGCTCCGCCACTGTGTTCCACTGCGTGCTATGCGCAGCGGAGGGCAAACCGGCGGGGCACAGGGTGGGCGCGAAGAAGTGCGCCCACTTAAAAAAGAGGAAACCTGAGGCCTTGGTGCCTAAGGAGGGAGCGATGGCAACTGACCAAAATGGCCAGTAAGCCCATACGCTTCCTCCTTGGGAATCTCAACCACTGTGCCGGTGCACAAGATCTCTTTGTGCACAGTACGGCACAGTGGTTGATTGACGTCGCTGTGGCCACCGAACCCTACTATGTCCCTTCTGCCGATAACTGGCTGGGGGACGTAACGGGCACGGTGGCCATTAACTTTGCTGTGTACGCCGGTGCCCCGTCTCTCGTTGCACTCGCGAGAGGCGGAGGGTACGCGGCGGCACTATATGGGGAAACCGTAGTGCTAGGGGTGTACTTCTCTCCAAATAGAAGTGTCGCTGAGTTTGAAAGGTACTTGGGCGAGGTGGCCAACGTCATCCGGCGAGCCTCGCCCAAGCCTGTGATTCTGATGGGGGACCTCAATGCAAAATCAACTGCTTGGGGTTCCCCTAGAACAGACGCGCGAGGCGACACTCTGGAGGAGTGGGCGATAGTGACCGGCCTGTCCATACTCAATAGGGGGTCGGTCAATACGTGTGTGCGACAGCGGGGTGGCTCGATCGTTGATCTAGCGTTCGCCACCCCGTCTGTTGCTCAACGTGTCTGCCACTGGCGGATCGAGGAGGTTGAGACATTGTCGGACCACAAATACATGCGGTTCGACGTCTCCCCCTCGTACCGGGCAGACAACTATCGTCCAAGGAGAGGACCCCTAGCATTTCCTAGGTGGGCGTTCAAGCGGGTCGACAAAGACCTTCTGATGGAAGCCTCTTTGGTCCAAGCCTGGGCTGCAGACAGCAGACAGGACATCAGGGGAGAGGAGGGGGCTGAATGGTTCCGGGGCGCAATGACGCAAATCTGCGATGCGTCGATGCCCCGGGTGAAGACCCTTCCTCGTAAACAGCAAGCGTACTGGTGGACCGCCGAGATCGCGATACTGCGTAAGCAGTGCATGTTGGCGCGAAGGCGGTACACCAGACGTTATCGCAATGGACCCCCTGATGTGACCATAGAGGCACAGCTGTATGAAGCATACAGAGAGAGGAAAAAGGCTCTACAGCTGTCCATCAGACAGGCCAAGGCTCAAGCGAGGGAAGAGCTCCTGGAGAGTCTCAACGCGGATCCGTGGGGGCGCCCGTATAAAATGGTTCGAAATAAATTGAAACCATGGGCGCCTCCGCTGACGCAGACTCTCCAGCCTCAGCTGCTCGAAAAGGTTGTGGACACTCTGTTTCCGAACAGGGTGGATCACACGCCTCCAACCATGGGACGCAGACCCAGGATGGAGGAGAGCGCTGAGGCACCGGAAATAACTCCGGTGGAGTTCGAACTGTCCGTGAGGAACATCCGGAGCAATAAAGCTCCGGGCCCGGATGGCATCCCCGGACGCGCTTGGGTTTTGGCCATGAACGCCCTAGGAACCCGACTCTGCGAGTTGTACAACTCGTGCCTAGAGTCGGGACGGTTTCCCCAACAGTGGAAGACGGGCAGACTCGTCCTCATAAAGAAAGAGGGTCGCCCCGCAGATTCTCCCTCCGCCTACCGCCCCATAGTGTTGCTCGACGAGGTCGGCAAATTATTCGAAAGAATAATTGCTGGCCGGATCGTCGGGCACCTAGGCTCGGTGGGACCGGACTTGAATAGCGTGCAGTATGGCTTCCGAGAGGGCCGCTCAACGATCGATGCGATTGAGCGTGTCAAGTCCCTCTCGGAAGATACCATCGCCCAGGGTGGAGTGAGTTTGGCGGTGTCCTTAGACATCACCAACGCGTTCAACTCACTCCCCTGGGCATGCATCAGGGAGGCATTGCAATACCATCGCATGCCTCCCTACATTCAGAGGATAGTCCGGTCCTACCTGAGCGAAAGGTACATTATGTACGAGGGGCGGAACGGTAACATCGTTCGGAGGGAGATGGTGTGCGGTGTTCCTCAGGGGTCTGTCTTAGGACCACTCCTGTGGAACATCGGATACGACTTCGTGCTGCGGGGCGCACTTCCCCGAGGCCTGAGCATCACCTGCTACGCAGATGACACGCTCGTAATGGCCCGGGGAAGTACCTATGAGGAGTCTGCTCGTCTTGCCACTCTAGGAGTGACATTGGTCGTCGGCAGAATAGCGATGCTGGGACTGGAGGTGGCGCTGCACAAGACTGAGGCCATATGTTTTCATGGGCCTCGTCGTGCGCCACCCCGCGGGTCCAGCATCGTTATTGAGGAAACACGTATCGAGGTCGGGTCAACCATGAAGTACTTGGGACTCGTCCTCGATAGCCGCTGGAGCTTCCGCGAACACTTTGCGGGTCTGGCCCCGAAACTCATGGGGGCAGCGGGCGCACTTAGTCGCCTGCTCCCCAACTTGGGAGGGCCAGACTCCGCAGCTCGCCGTCTCTACTTAGGAGTGGTCCGGTCAATGGCCCTATACGGGGCTCCGATTTGGGCCTACACCCTGACGAGCAAATCTGCCGCGCTGTTGAGAAAATCACAGCGCGTCATGGCCGTCAGGGTGATTCGTGGCTACCGGACCATCTCGTACGAGGCGGCGTGTGTCCTGGCAGGGTCCCCTCCGTGGGACATCGAGGCTAAAGTCTGCGCGGATATGTATGAAATCCGCGCAGACGAACCTGCCAGGGTGCGGAGGCTCCTGTCTCGACAGGAAACACTGCGTATGTGGAACGAGAGGCTGGCAACTCCATCTGCTGGCCTCCGAACTGTCGAGGCAGTTCGCCCAGTACTCAAGAAGTGGGCGAACAGGCGGCACGGTTCCCTCACCTTCCGGCTGACGCAAGTGCTTTCCGGGCATGGCTGCTTTGGAAAGTACCTCTGCAAGATAGCCGGAAGGGAGCCGACGACCAGATGTCATGAGTGTGGAGACTGCGACGAAGATACGGCGCAGCACAACTTGGAGGAATGTCCTGCTTGGACATTGCTGCGCCGTGAATTCGTCGCAGAGGTGGGGACGAATGACCTCTCGCTACCAGCCGTTATAAAGGCTATGGTGTCTAGCGAGGGGTCATGGAATGCGGCCGTCTCCTTCTGTGAGTCTATAATGCTCCAGAAGGAGACCGCGGAGAGGGAGCGGGAAAGATCCCAAGATGCTCCCTCAATCCGCCGCGGAAGAGCCGGGATCCGGAGGAGAGTACGATTCGCCTCTCCTCCCGCCCCCACCTGACCCCGTCGGCGACAGTCCAGTAGGGGACTGTCGCCAAACAACATATAGAGACGGGGTCAGAGGCTGCGCGCGATGTGTTCCCGCGCGCACCTCACAACTGAGATTAGAGTGCGCAGGAGAGTAACATTGCTCTCCTGCAACAAGAGGGGCCCGTTCGTTGGGAGAACGGGCCAAGCGTCGGCGGAGTTACGGAAATTGTGCTAAAGCGTAAGTCGTGCTCCGTCGGACGATCAGAGGAACACCGCGAGGGTTTTTAGTCGGTGAGAGCCCGACACTACCCGCCGCCTTCCCTACACTGGTGGCGGGTGTCCGGTAGGGATTTTCCCTCGCGTTACCAAAAAAAAAAAAAAAAAAAAAAAAAAAAAAAAAAAAAAAAAAAAAAAAAAAGGTTCCCGTGGTCCCCGTGGTCGTCCACAGACTATGTCTGTGGCGACAGCAATCACGCGCAGGTGATTGCTGGAGTTTGCTGGTCTCCCATCGGGCGCGTTCCCGGGTGGCGGATAGGGAGCCGCGACGGTGTACTCCGTCGCGGTATCGGGACCCGAGCGTAGTGCTCCCGGGTTCCGACGCGGACCAAAACCAGCGTGTGGGCGCCCCGGCCTAACGGCCAGCGTGGCGCAACCCGAGGGCGGTGAACTTGACACCGCCCTCACCCCGTCCTCTTCCTGTTAGCCTCTGGCTACCAGAGGCGCATCGGGAAGAGGACATGAGAGGATTGTCCCAGCTGGGTGTCTTGGCGCCTGGCTGGGACGGAGAAGCGAGTGCGTCGCCCGGGCAATGACCGAACATTGCCTGAGCGGCGCACTACTAAGAGGTGGCGCTGCCTTGAGCGGTTGCTCGGCAGCGCCAAAACAAGGTGCTCCCTCGGGCAGTGCTTTTCAGCATAGCCCGGGGTAGAGCGAATGGAGGTTGCCGCTGCCCATGCCGGGCAGTGGCAGTAAGGGAGAGGCGTGCAGCCGTTTCCGCACGTCTCTCCCAGAAAGAGGGGCCCGCTCGTCGAGTCAGTAATGTCGCGATTGAGCGGGCCACATTGCTAGTTGGGGCCCGAAAGGGCCAACGTCGGCGGAGTTACGCGGGTTTGCTAACGCGATACCAGTGCTCCGCCGATGACGGTTTGTGGAAACGGCGTGGGAGGTTTTAGCCGGTGAGAGCCCGGCACTTCGGCTGGTAGAGCTTTCCTCCCACGTTAATAAAAAAAAAAAAAAAAAAAAAAAAAAAAAAAAAAAAAAAAAAAAAAAAAAAAGGTTCCCGTGGTCGTCCACAGACTATGTCTGTGGCGACAGCAATCACGCGCAGGTGATTTGCTGGAGTTTTGCTGTTCTCCCATCGGGCGCGTTCCCGGGTGGCGGATAGGGAGCCGCGACGGTGTACTCCGTCGCGGTATCGGGACCCGGGCGTAGTGCACCCGGGTTCCGACGCGGACCAAAAACAGCATGTGGGCGCCCCGGCCTAACGGCCAGCGTGGCGCAACCCGAGGGCGGTGAACTTGACACCGCCCTCACCCCGTCCTCTTCCTGTTAGCCTCTGGCTACCAGAGGCGCATCGGGAAGAGGACACGAGAGGCTTGTCCCAGCTGGGTGTCTAGGCGCCTGGCTGGGACGGAGTAGCGAGTGCGTCGCCCGGGCAATGACCGAACATTGCCTGAGCGGCGCACTACTAAGAGGTGGCGCTGCCTTGAGCAGTTGCTCGGCAGCGCCAAAACTCGGTGCTCCCCCGGGCAGTGCTTTTTAGCATAGCCCGGGGTCGAGCGATTAGTGGATGCCGCTGCCCATGCCGGGCAGTGGCAATAAGGGAGAGGCGTGCAGCCGTTTCCGCACGTCTCTCCCAGAAAGAGGGGCCCGCTCGTCGTGTCAGCAATGTCGCGACTGAGCGGGCCACATTGCTAGTTGGGGCCCGAAAGGGCCAACGTCGGCGGAGTTACGCGGGTTTGCTAACGCGATACCAGTGCTCCGCCGACGACGGTTTGTGGAAACGGCGTGGGAGGTTTTAGCCGGTGAGAGCCCGGCACTTCGGCTGGTAGAGCTTTCCTCCCACGTTAAAAAAAAAAAAAAAAAAAAAAAAAAAAAAAAGGTTAGGTTAGGTTAGGTTAGGTTAGGTTAGGTTCCCGTGGTCGTCCACAGACTATGTCTGTGGCGACAGCAATCACGCGCAGGTGATTGCTGGAGTTTTGCTGTTCTCCCATCGGGCGCGTTCCCGGGTGGCGGATAGGGAGCCGCGACGGTGTACTCCGTCGCGGTATCGGGACCCGGGCGTAGTGCACCCGGGCTCCGACGCGGACCAAAAACAGCGTGTGGGCGCCCCGGCCTAACGGCCAGCGTGGCGCAACCCGAGGGCGGTGAACTTGACACCGCCCTCACCCCGTCCTCTTCCTGTTAGCCTCTGGCTACCAGAGGCGCATCGGGAAGAGGACATGAGAGGATTGTCCCAGCTGGGTGTCTAGGCGCCTGGCTGGGACGGAGAAGCGAGTGCGTCGCCCGGGCAATGACCGAACATTGCCTGAGCGGCGCACTACTAAGAGGTGGCGCTGCCTTGAGCGGTTGCTCGGCAGCGCCAATACTCGGAGCTCCCTCGGGCAGTGCTTTTTAGCATAGCCCGAGGTCGAGCGATTGGAGGATGCCGCTGCCCAAGCCGGGCAGTGGCAGTAAGGGAGAGACGTGCAACCGTTTCCGCACGTCTCTCCCAGAAAGAGGGGCCCGCTCGTCGTGTCAGCAATGTCGCGACTGAGCGGGCCACATTGTTTGTTGGGGCCCGAAAGGGCCAACGTCGGCGGAGTTACGCGGGTTTGCTAACGCGATACCAGTGCTCCGCCGATGACGGTCTGTGGAAACGGCGTGGGAGGTTTTAGCCGGTGAGAGCCCGGCACTTCGGCTGGTAGAGCTTTCCTCCCACGTTAATAAAAAAAAAAAAAAAAAAAAAAAAAAAAAAAAAAAAAAAAAAAAAAAAAAAAAAAAAAAAAAAAAAGGTTAGGTTAGGTTGGGATGCGATGTCAGACTACCTCCTCGTGTGCCTGTCTGCTTGCCGTATTACTTCGGTAATGCGGAAAGTGGATGGGCCGGTGCATCCTGGGCATCAGTCAATAACTTCCCTTAACGGGGATCTTGTTGGCTGATGGCTAAATGTCTGACGTGTTTCGCTGCTCCACGTATCCCTCTGCTCTCAGAGGGAACTGTGGAGGAGCAAGAGCGGGTGGGTCGGTGGGATCATTCCCTCCCTCACACTTTGCTGGCTCGTAATCCCTGTGCGGTGTCGTGGTCACGTCTCACGGCCGCCAGGGACCGAGGGTCCTGCCTTAACCGGCCGGACTGCGAGGAGACAACCTCTATAAAAATCCCTAATTCTGGGCGCTGGGGCTACGCGGCGTCCAGATGCTCGTTCTAGAGCGGCTGGAGGGTACACCAGTCATTAGCGGCCAACCCCAGGGACTTCCCGCCCCCTGGGTGTATTAGGGTTATCAGGGTACAGGGGGCACTGCCCTGATGGACTTCTTATTTCCCCCATACTCGTGGGATCCAAATGATCAAAAATAAAAATAAAACATCGGGAGAGGAGGACGCTGACACCGCGGTGTCAGTGTCAAAAAAAGTTGGAGTTACGCGCAACCGCGCTTTGCGCGCGGTGAAACGGACTCTAGTATCGGACTCTGGTTCGTCCTCAGATGAGGCGACCATTGTTCGAAACAGAAGTGGAAGCGCTGGCAGCAATGCCAGCGCTAAAAGAGGTAGGGGGCGTCCGCCCACTACCTATGAATATGTTGGATTAGCCAAAGCTAAGGCAGAGGCTAATCAACAAAAGCGAGAGGAGCTCAAGCTTCGTCAAGAAGAAGAGCTCCTAAAAACTGTGGCGGACGCCCGAAGATCTAGGGCGCAAAACATGGCATCTGCGGTGTATGACGAGGAGGGCGTCACCGTAGATGCTATGAAGAAATCTGCACTAAAGGAGGTGGAGGCGATCCGAGAGATCGCCGTCAACTCAGGGAACCTCAAGGGGACCTATGTAAAGGCCCTTAAGGAAGCGGCATCCTCCCTCGGGAGGATTGTCGAATCCCTGAGTGGACGCTCCACCTCCACGGAAGTAGAAGCTCTGCAGACGGAAAATACCCGTCTGCAGTCTGAGATGGTGTCGCTGCGCCAAGACGTGGCGGCGATGAGGGCGGAGCTCGGGCGCCTTAAGAGCGCACCGGGTCCCGCACCTCAAACAGTGGTAGAGGCAATGGAGGACTTTCCTTCATTGCCACCTTCGCCGCCGCCGCGTCAGGGTAAGACCGCGGCTGCCTCGGCTTTGCCCTCCGCTCCATATAGGAGGGCATCAACAGTGGCCAACCCGATGGAGGAGTTTGAGCGCTCCATCATGCTTGCTGTGGGCAAGATGATGGACGCCAAACTAGATGGGCTTAAAGGCAGACTTCTGCCTGAACAGCCCATCCGTCCTCCATTGGCTAGCACAAAGAGGCAAGCGACACCAGCTCCCCCGGTTTCAGCCGGGGAAGCTAAAGAAAGTGCAGCACCGCGGCCCGCTCCCCGCAAAAAAGAGCCGGCCTCTGCTTCTGAAAAGAAGCAGCAGGTTAAGACGGCAAAAGGAAAAGAGGAGCCAAAAAAGAAGACGCCTCGCCCGCTCCCACCACCACCGGCTTCAATGGAAGCCGCGTGGACCACGGTGGTGAAGCGTGGCAAAAGGAACGCCAAGCCCAAGGCAGCACCGCCGCCTCCTTCTCCTCCTACCAAGGAGAAGAAGAAAAAGAAGAGAGGCGGAAGGAAGAAGAGGATCCGTCCTCCTCGCTCCACTGCTGTAGTCCTAACGCTGCAGCAGGCTGCGATCGAGGACGGAATCACCTACGGTGATGTCATAAAAGAGGCCAGGTCGAAAATGACACTAGAAAGTGTCGGCCTGGAGGGCGTGCGATTCCGCCAGGCCATGACAGGGGCAAGAGTCCTGGAGGTGCCAGGCGCAAACAGCGGTGATCGTGCGGATGCGCTCGCGCAGAAGCTCAGAGAGGTTCTGCCAGCTGAGCGCGTCCGCGTCGACAGGCCCGTGAAATGCGTAGATCTACGCATCACGGACCTCGACGACTCGATCACCGCTGAGGATGTTGTGGCCGCTCTGGCGAAAAAGGGTGGTTGCCCGGAAGGGCAAATAAAAACCGGTGTTGTCCGTTTTGACAACACCGGAATTGGCTCCATCTGGGCGAAGTGCCCTGTCATGGCTGCCAAGAAAGTAAAAGAGGGCAAACTGCTGGTGGGCTGGGCCTCTACACGAGTCATCGTGCTGGAGACTCCGCCCCTGCGGTGCACAAAATGCATGGAGGCCGGCCATGTAGGTGCAAGGTGCACCGCAGCCGTTGACCGCAGCAATGAGTGTATGCGCTGCGGTCAACAGGGCCACAAATCGGCAATGTGCTCCGCCACTACATTCCACTGCGTGCTATGCGCAGCGGAGGGCAAACCGGCGGGGCATAGGGTGGGCGCAAAAAAGTGCGCTCACCTAAAAAAGAGGAAGCCTGAGGCCCTGGCGCCTAAGGAGGGAGCGATGGCAACTGACCAAAATGGCCAGTAAGCCCATACGCTTCCTCCTTGGGAATCTCAACCACTGTGCCGGTGCACAAGATCTCTTTGTGCACAGTGCGGCGCAGTGGTTGATTGACGTCGCTGTGGCCACCGAACCCTACTATGTCCCTTCTGCCGATAACTGGCTGGGGGACGTAACGGGCACGGTGGCCATCAACTTTGCTGTGTACGCCGGTGCCCCGTCTCTCGTTGCACTCGCGAGAGGCGGAGGGTACGCGGCGGCACTATATGGGGAAACCGTAGTGCTGGGGGTGTACTTCTCTCCAAATAGAAGTGTCGCTGAGTTTGAAAGGTACTTGGGCGAGGTAGCCAACGTCATCCGGCGAGCCTCGCCCAAACCTGTGATTCTGATGGGGGACCTCAATGCAAAATCAACCGCTTGGGGTTCCCCTAGAACAGACGTGCGAGGCGACACTCTTGAGGAGTGGGCGATAGTGACCGGCCTGTCCATACTTAATAGGGGGTCGGTCAATACGTGTGTGCGACAGCGGGGTGGCTCGATCGTTGATATAGCGCTCGCCACCCCGTCTGTTGCTCAACGTGTCTGCCACTGGCGGATCGAGGAGGTTGAGACACTGTCGGACCACAGATACATGCGGTTCGACGTCTCCCCCTCGCTCCGGGCAGACAACTATCGTCCAAGGAGAGGACCCCTAGCATTTCCTAGGTGGGCGTTCAAGCGGGTCAACAAAGACCTTCTGATGGAGGCCTCTTTGGTCCAAGCCTGGGCTGCAGACAGCAGACAGGACATCAGGGGAGAGGAAGGGGCTGAATGGTTCCGGGGCGCAATGACGCAAATCTGCGATGCGTCGATGCCCCGGGTGAAGACCCTTCCTCGTAAACAGCAAGCGTACTGGTGGACCGCCGAGATCGCGATACTGCGTAAGCAGTGCATGTTGGCGCGAAGGCGGTACACCAGACGTTATCGCAATGGACCCCCTGATGTGACCATAGAGGCACAGCTGTATGAAGCATACAGAGAGAGAAAAAAGGCTCTACAGCTGTCCATCAGACAGGCCAAGGCTCAAGCGAGGGAAGAGCTCCTGGAGGGTCTCAACGCGGATCCGTGGGGGCGCCCGTATAAAATGGTTCGAAATAAATTGAAACCATGGGCGCCTCCGCTGACGCAGACTCTCCAGCCTCAGCTGCTCGAAAAGGTTGTGGACACTCTGTTTCCGAACAGAGTGAATCACACGCCTCCAATCATGGGACGCAGACCCAGGATGGAGGAGAGCGCTGAGGCGCCGGAAATAACTCCGGTGGAGTTCGAACTGTCCGTGAGGAACATCCGGAGCAATAAAGCTCCGGGCCCGGATGGCATCCCCGGACGCGCTTGGGTTTTGGCCTTGAACGCCCTAGGGACCCGACTCTGCGAGTTGTACAACTCATGCCTAGAGTCGGGACGGTTTCCCCAACAGTGGAAGACGGGCAGACTCGTCCTCATAAAGAAAGAGGGTCGCCCCGCAGATTCTCCCTCCGCCTACCGCCCCATAGTGTTGCTCGACGAGGTCGGCAAATTATTCGAAAGAATAATTGCTGGCCGGATCGTCGGGCACCTAGGCTCGGTGGGACCGGACTTGAATAGCGTGCAGTATGGCTTCCGAGAGGGCCGCTCAACGATCGATGCGATTGAGCGTGTCAAGTCCCTCTCGGAAGATACCATCGCCCAGGGTGGAGTGAGTTTGGCGGTGTCCTTGGACATCACCAACGCTTTCAACTCACTCCCCTGGGCATGCATCAGGGAGGCATTGCAATACCATCGCATGCCTCCCTACATTCAGAGGATAGTCCGGTCCTACCTGAGCGAAAGGTACATTATGTACGAGGGGCGGAACGGTAACATCGTTCGGAGGGAGATGGTGTGCGGTGTTCCTCAGGGGTCTGTCTTAGGACCACTCCTGTGGAACATCGGATACGATTTCGTGCTGCGGGGCGCACTTCCCCGAGGCCTGAGCATCACCTGCTACGCAGATGACACGCTCGTAATGGCCCGGGGAAGTACCTATGAGGAGTCTGCTCGTCTTGCCACTCTAGGAGTGACATTGGTCGTCGGCAGAATAGCGATGCTGGGACTGGAGGTGGCGCTGCACAAGACTGAGGCCATATGTTTTCATGGGCCTCGTCGTGCGCCACCCCGCGGGTCCAGCATCGTTATTGAGGGAACATGTATCGAGGTCGGGTCAACCATGAAGTACTTGGGACTCGTCCTCGATAGCCGCTGGAGCTTCCGCGAACACTTTGCGGGTCTGGCCCCGAAACTCATGGGGGCAGCGGGCGCACTTAGTCGCCTGCTCCCCAACTTGGGTGGGCCAGACTCCGCAGCTCGCCGTCTCTACTTAGGAGTGGTCCGGTCAATGGCCCTATACGGGGCCCCGATTTGGGCCTACACCCTGACGAGCAAATCTGCCGCGCTGTTGAAAAAATCACAGCGCGTCATGGCCGTCAGGGTGATTCGTGGCTACCGGACCATCTCGTACGAGGCGGCGTGTGTCCTGGCAGGGTCCCCTCCGTGGGACATTGAGGCTAAAGTCTGCGCGGATATGTATGAAATCCGCGCAGACGAACCTGCCAGGGTGCGGAGGCTCCTGTCTCGACAGGAAACACTGCGTATGTGGAACGAGAGGCTGGCAACTCCATCTGCTGGCCTCCGAACTGTCGAGGCAGTTCGCCCAGTACTCAAGAAGTGGGCGAACAGGCGGCACGGTTCCCTCACCTTCCGGCTAACGCAAGTGCTTTCCGGGCATGGCTGCTTCGGAAAGTACCTCTGCAAGATAGTCGGAAGGGAGCCGACGACCAGATGTCATGAGTGTGGAGACTGCGACGAAGACACGGCGCAGCACAACTTGGAGGAATGTCCTGCTTGGACATTGCTGCGCCGAGAATTCGTCGCAGAGGTGGGGGCGAATGACCTCTCGCTACCAGCCGTTATCAAGGCTATGGTGTCTAGCGAGGGGTCATGGAATGCGGCCGTCTCCTTCTGTGAAGCTATCATGCTCCAGAAGGAGACCGCGGAGAGGGAGCGGGAAAGATCCCAAGATGCTCCCTCAATCCGCCGCGGAAGAGCCGGGATCCGGAGGAGAGTACGATTCGCCTCTCCTCCCGCCCCCACCTAACCCCGTCGGCGACAGTCCGGTAGGGGACTGTCGCCGAATAACTTATAGAGACGGGGTCAGAGGCTGCGCGTGATGTGTTCCCGCGCGCACCTCACAACTGAGATTAGAGTGCGCAGGAGAGTAACATTGCTCTCCTGCAACAAGAGGGGCCCGTTCGTTGGGAGAACGGGCCAAGCGTCGGCGGAGTTACGGAAATTGTGCTAAAGCGTAAGTCGTGCTCCGCCGGACGATCGGAGGAACACCGCGAGGGTTTTTAGTCGGTGAGAGCCCGACACTACCCGCCGCCTTCCCTACACTGGTGGCGGGTGTCCGGTAGGGATTTTCCCTCGCGTTACCAAAAAAAAAAAAAAAAAAAAAGGTTAGGTTAGGTTCACCCTGACGAGCAAATCTGCCGCGCTGTTGAGAAAATCACAGCGCGTCATGGCCGTCAGGGTGATACGTGGCTACCGGACCATCTCGTGCGAGGCGGCGTGTGTCCTGGCAGGGTCCCCTCCGTGGGACATTGAGGCTAAAGTCTGCGCGGATATGTATGAAATCCGCGCAGACGAACCTGCCAGGGTGCGGAGGCTCCTGTCTCGACAGGAAACACTGCGTATGTGGAACGAGAGGCTGGCAACTCCATCTGCTGGCCTCCGAACTGTCGAGGCAGTTCGCCCAGTACTGAAGAAGTGGGCGAACAGGCGGCACGGTTCCCTCACCTTCCGGCTGACGCAAGTGCTTTCCGGGCATGGCTGCTTCGGAAAGTACCTCTGCAAGATAGCCGGGAGGGAGCCGACGACCAGATGTCACGAATGTGGAAACTGCGACGAAGACACGGCGCAGCACAACTTGGAGGAATGTCCTGCTTGGACATTGCTGCGCCGAGAATTCGTCGCAGAGGTGGGGACGAATGACCTCTCGCTACCAGCCGTTATCAAGGCTATGGTGTCTAGCGAGGGGTCATGGAATGCGGCCGTCTCCTTCTGTGAAGCTATCATGCTCCAGAAGGAGACCGCGGAGAGGGAGCGGGAAAGATCCCAAGATGCTCCCTCTATCCGCCGCGGAAGAGCCGGTATCCGGAGGAGAGTGCGATTCGCCTCTCCTCCCGCCCCCACCTAACCCCGTCGGCGGCAGTCCAGGAGGGGACTGCCGCCATACACACCTTAGAGACGGGGTCAGAGGCAGCGCGCGCTGTGTTCCCGCGCGCGCCTCACAACTGAGATCAGAGTGCGCAGGAGAGTAACATCGACTCTCCTGCAAAAAGAGGGGCCCGTTCGGTGGGAGAACGGGCCAGCGTCGGCGGAGTTACGCGGGACTGCGAAAGTGAACTCCGTGCTCCGCCAGACGAACGGAGGAACACCGCGAGGGTTTTAGTCGGTGCAAGCCCGACACTCCCCGCCACCCCTCCCTCCTCGGGTGGCGGGCGTCCGTTAGGGATTTTCCCTCGCGTTACCAAAAAAAAAAAAAAAAAAAAAAAAAAAAAAAAAAAAAAAAAAAAAAAAAAAAGGTTAGGTTAGGTTGTCTGTCTTTCCGTGAGGAATATCCGGAGCAATAAAGCTCCGGGCCCGGATGGCATCCCCGGACGCGCTTGGGTTTTGGCCTTGAACGCCCTAGGGACCCGACTCTGCGAGTTGTACAACTCTTGTCTAGAGTCGGGACGGTTTCCCCAACAGTGGAAGACGGGCAGACTCGTCCTCATAAAGAAAGAGGGTCGCCCCGCAGATTCTCCCTCCGCCTACCGCCCCATAGTGCTGCTCGACGAGGTCGGCAAATTGTTCGAAAGAATAATTGCTGGCCGAATCGTCGGGCACCTAGGCTCGGTGGGACCGGACCTAAACAGTGTGCAGTATGGCTTCCGAGAGGGTCGCTCAACGATAGATGCGATTGAGCGCGTCAAGTCCCTCTCGGAAGATACCATCGCCCAGGGTGGAGTGAGTTTGGCGGTGTCCTTGGACATCACCAACGCTTTTAACTCACTCCCCTGGGCATGCATCAGGGAGGCATTGCAGTACCATCGCATGCCTCCCTACATTCAGAGGATAGTCCGGTCCTACCTGAGCGAAAGGTACATCGTGTACGAGGGGCGGAACGGAAACATCGTTCGGAGGGAGATGGTGTGCGGTGTTCCTCAGGGGTCTGTCTTAGGACCACTCCTGTGGAACATCGGATACGATTTCGTGCTGCGGGGCGCACTTCCCCGAGGCCTGAGCATCACCTGCTACGCAGATGACACGCTCGTAATGGCCCGGGGAAGTACCTATGAGGAGTCTGCTCGTCTTGCCACTCTAGGAGTGACATTGGTCGTCGGCAGAATAGCGATGCTGGGACTGGAGGTGGCGCTGCACAAGACTGAGGCCATATGTTTTCATGGGCCTCGTCGTGCGCCACCCCGCGGGTCCAGCATCGTTATTGAGGGAACGCGTATCGAGGTCGGGTCAACCATGAAGTACTTGGGACTCGTCCTCGATAGCCGCTGGAGCTTCCGCGAACATTTTGCGGGTCTGGCCCCTAAACTCATGGGGGCAGCAGGTGCACTTAGTCGCCTGCTCCCCAACTTGGGTGGGCCAGACACCGCAGCTCGCCGTCTCTACTTAGGAGTGGTCCGGTCAATGGCCCTGTACGGGGCCCCGATATGGGCCTACACCCTGACGAGCAAATCTGTCGCGCTGTTGAGAAAATCACAGCGCGTCATGGCCGTCAGGGTGATACGTGGCTACCGGACCATCTCGTACGAGGCGGCGTGTGTCCTGGCAGGGTCCCTCCGTGGGACATTGAGGCTAAAGTCTGCGCGGATATGTATGAAATCCGCGCGGACGAACCTGCCAGGGTGCGGAGGCTCCTGTCTCGACAGGAAGCATTACGTATGTGGAACGAGAGGCTGGCAACACCATCTGCTGGCCTCCGAACTGTCGAGGCAGTTCGCCCAGTACTGAAGAAGTGGGCGAACAGGCGGCACGGTTCCCTCACCTTCCGGCTGACGCAAGTACTTTCCGGGCATGGCTGCTTCGGAAAGTACCTCTGCAAGATAGCCGGAAGGGAGCCGACGACCGAATGTCATGAGTGTGGAAACTGCGACGAAGACACGGCGCAGCACAATCTGGAGGAATGTCCTGCTTGGACATTGCTGCGCCGAGAATTCGTCGCAGAGGTGGGGACGAATGACCTCTCGCTACCAGCCGTTATCAAGGCTATGGTGTCTAGTGAGGGGTCATGGAATGCGGCCGTCTCCTTCTGTGAAGCCATCATGCTCCAGAAGGAGACCGCGGAGAGGGAGCGGGAAAGATCCCATGATGCTCCCTCTGTCCGCCGCGGAAGAGCCGGGATCCGGAGGAGAGTGCGATTCGCCTCTCCTCCCGCCCCCACCTAACCCCGTCGGCGGCAGTCCAGGAGGGGACTGCCGCCATACACACCTTAGAGACGGGGTCAGAGGCAGCGCGCGCTGTGTTCCCGCGCGCGCCTCACAATTGAGAACAGAGTGCGCAGGAGAGTAACATCGACTCTCCTGCAAAAAGAGGGGCCCGTTCGGTGGGAGAACGGGCCAGCGTCGGCGGAGTTACGCGGGACTGCGAAAGTGAACTCCGTGCTCCGCCAGACGAACGGAGGAACACCGCGAGGGTTTTTAGTCGGTGCAAGCCCGACACTCCCCGCCACCCCTCCCTCCTCGGGTGGCGGGCGTCCGTTAGGGATTTTCCCTCGCGTTACCAAAAAAAAAAAAAAAAAAGGTTGTCTGTCTTAGGACCACTCCTGTGGAACATCGGGTACGACTACGTACTGCGGGGCGCACTTCCCCGGGGCCTGAGTGTCACGTGCTATGCCGATGATACTCTGGTTTTAGCCCGGGGAAGATCTTTCGAGGAGTCTGCCTGTCTGGGTAAATTAGGAGTTGCGCTGGTCGTCGGCAGGATTAGGATGCTGGGACTGGAGGTGGCGCTGCATAAGACTGAGGCCATTTGTTTTCATGGGCCTCGTCGTGCGCCGCCTCGCGGTTCCAGCATCACCATAGAGGGAACCACAATCGAGGTCGGGTCCACAATGAAGTACTTGGGACTCGTCCTCGACAGCCGTTGGAGCTTCCGCGAGCACTTTGCGGGTCTGGCCCCGAAACTCATGGGTGCAGCGGGCGCACTTAGTCGCCTGCTCCCCAACGTGGGTGGGCCAGATGCCGCAACTCGCCGTCTATATTTAGGAGTGGTCCGGTCGATGGCCCTTTATGGGGCACCCGTCTGGGCGTACACCCTGGCGGACAAGTCAGTGGCGCAGCTGCGAAAGTCGCAGCGCGTCATGGCCGTCAGGGTGATCAGAGGGTACCGGACCATCTCATATGAGGCGGCGTGTGCACTGGCAGGGTCCCCCCCGTGGGACATAGAGGCGAAGGTCTGCGCGGACGTGTACGAACTCCGCGCAGACGAACCTGCCAGGGTGCGGAGGCTCCTGTCTCGACGGGAAGTCTTTAGATTGTGGAGCGAGAGGCTGGCGACACCAACTGCCGGCCTCCGAACCGTCGAGGCAGTTCGCCCTGTACTTAAGAAGTGGGCGAACAGGCGGCAAGGTTCCCTCACCTTCCGGTTAACGCAAGTACTTTCCGGGCACGGATGCTTCGGAAAGTACCTCTGCAAAATAGCCGGAAGGGAGCCGACGACCAGATGCAACGAGTGTGGAGACTGCGACGAGGACACGGCGCAGCACAACCTAGAGGAATGTCCAGCATGGACACTGCTGCGCCGCGACTTCGTCGCAGAGGTGGGGACGAATGACCTCTCGCTACAGCCGTCATCAAGGCTATGATGACTAGCGAGAGGTCATGGAATGCGGCCGTCTCCTTCTGTGAGTCTATAATGCTCCAGAAGGAGACCGCGGAGAGGGAGCGGGAGAGATCCCAGGACGCTCCCTCCAACCGCCGCGTAAGAGCCAGGATCCCGAGGAGAGTGACATTTGCCTCTCCTCTCGTTCCCACCTAGCCCCGCGGGCGGCAGTCATGGAGGTGACTGTCGCCCATTCACATCCAGAGGCGGGGCCCAGAGGCAGCGCGTGATGTGTTCCCGCGCGCACCTCACAACTGAGATTAGAGTGCGCAGGAGAGTAA